>JBCEDM010000005.1:0-5032369 GCA_039880735.1 Diaporthe australafricana | reverse complement strand
TTATTTTTAAATTATATTCTACCTAGGGAAATAAAGTACTAAATTAAATATACTAACTAGAAAATTAGAAAATATACCTTAAAAAGGGGATAAAAAACTATTACATTAAAACTAAGTTATCCTAAAAAAAGAAAACTTAAATCTTATATTACTACTAAAAAAAAAACTATATATTTTTTAACTATAATATACTATTAAATAAAACTAACTTACTAACTTTAAGGAAAAGAAATATTTACTTTATCTAAAAAAAAAATTTAAAAACTTAATTTCCTATTTTATCCTAAAAACTTTAAAAAAGGATTTTTTTTAATATTTATTATTAACTTTAGCTAAATATAAAAACTATTATAAATACCTATATGTAATGATCACACTAAACCTTTGTAAGATCTAGTAGGTGGTCTGTAGGGTTTATGTTAGCAGTTCGGCGTAGAGGTGATACTTGACTGTCTGCAATACGAAGACACTGTCCTGTTCCGTGTTCGAGAGTATGATCACTAGCTGTGAGGCTATCCAGGTTGTTAGACTGAATACTTAGATTGACGACTGAAGAGTCTGTTCTATAAAAACTATCTACTGCGGTGATGACCATGTCCTTATATGTTCCGACTCTTTAGTAGCTTGATAGGATTGATAACTATCCTGTCGACCGGTGATGGTGTTGTTCGATGGGATTGATGTTAATCCTATTGATCCTAACCTAGGGTGGGTCCTTGACCCTAACCCTAAGTCTTGGCGTGTCCCGTAACTCCGCGCTCTAATGCCTGTTGTTTTACGTCGTGGCATCCGTCCTGGGCTGCCGGGGTTGCCCGAACGGGTCCCTTTAGTGCCAACCTGTTGGTTTATAACACTATCTCCCTCCTTACTTCCTTTATCCTTAAAGGTTCGTTCGTAAGTCCTTCTTACATCGTTTATATGTTTGTTTACGCCTTCCTAATTTGTCATGTCCAGCAAAGTCATTAAGTCTTATGTTACGAAATCATTCTCTTAATCTGAGTAGAAGGCTGCCCTATTATCCGCCGTCGCCTTTTTTAGTTCTACTGTCCCGATGCCTTGTTCCTATTATGAAGAGCACAACCTGGGTAAGGACTGCCTGGTCGCGGATTCGGAATCCTCTCGGTACCTTACCTGTATCCGGCTTAACTTGTTAAGCTGCGATGTACGGGGCTTATCTCCTGATCAACTAAACAAGATTACCGTAAAGTACTATCGGCTGGAGGAAGAACTAGAGGCGGTTGAGGAGGAGGCTCAATTGTTGAACGCAAAGATACTTTATCTGTGGAAGCAGAAGCGGATGTGGTATGAGAAGATGATGTGCGCGATACGCCGTGGTCTGGATAACGTGGAGGAACTGGAGTGTGTGGAAAGTGAGGAGGCCGAGGCTGAGCGTAAGCGTATCGCTGAGCAATCTGCTGAAGTTGTCCGTGGTGGCTCGCCTGGTTCTGGTGGAATAGAGGTGTAGGAGTCCTGGCTCCGTGCTGGTGGGGATGTTGGTGTCTTTGATTAGAGCTCCATGGTAAATGAGGGTGTCGATTGGTCTGCTCTTAGTATACCTAACTTGTATGGTGAAGGAAATGTGCCTGTGGGTGGTTCGTCTGGTTCCTGAACATAAGTGGCGGTCTGCGGCCATTCCGTCAGGGAGGAGCGAAGCTTGCCAAGATCTCTGAGATCCGGGGTGCCATAGTTCAATGGTTAGAACGTTAACTATCAACGGTTAGAGGCTTTGGTTCAATTCCCGGTGGTACCCTGGTTGTTGGTGATTTGGCAAATCTCGTTTCTCTCTTTTTTTTTTTTGTTGGTGGGTCGTCTGGTTTTGGCCTATAGCGTTTGACTGGTAGATTGAATACACAGGTGTGGGCGCTTGACTGGTAAGGTCCCTTTGGTTCGGTAGGTCTTCCTTTGACTGGTCCTGTGTGTCTAGACTGGTAGAGATGGATTGATCGGTAAGGTTGTGTTGACTGGTAGAGTTGTGTTGACTGGTAGGGTTGTGTTGACTGGTAGGGTTGTGTTGACTGGTAAAGTCGTGTTGACTGGTAAAGTCGTGTTAACTGGTAAAGTCGTTCTAACTGGTCGAGGTTTTCGTGCTGGTAGCGATGTTTGGTTGGCTGGAGGCCTGACTGGTCTAGGTCTCGACTGGTCTAGGTCCCGACTGGTCTAGTTTCTGTTGGTTCTGGGAGACCTTCTGGGTTGGCTGGTTGCTGGGGTGGCTTGGTTCGTCCTTGTTTTACCTGGGGCCGCGTTCCGGGCCTGGTACTGTTTAAGGATTTGTTCGCAACCGGTCAAGTTCTTAACTAGTTCCCATGTGTTTTCGCTAGTGTTGTAACCTTTCCATTTAACAAGGTATTCCATTATTCCCTGATGTTGTCGTATATTAATAATGTTTTCTACTTTATACTCTTTATTGTATTTATTAACTATTTTAATCTGTGTTTTAAGTCTTATGTTCTGTAGTGCTGGTTCTAAAAGTAAAATGTGGAAGTTGTTGTGTTGTCTTATTCCTTGTAGTAGTGATAGTTTGTAGTTAGTATTTAAAAGTTTTTGCAAGATTTTAAATAGTCTAATTTTCTTATAGTCAAGTTTGTTATTAGGTTGCTTGGTTTTAATGTTTCGTTAAAGAAGGTAGACTTTATCTCCCTCCTTAAGAATTGGTCCCTTAATTCTTTTCTAGTTTGCATATTTAGTCATTCATTCCTATACAAATAAAAGTTTATCTTAAATATCCTTCTGGATTTATTTAATTTAGGTTACTTTTTATTCTGCCAATTCCGTAACCATATTGTCTGGTAGTACTTCGTAATAAGCCTAAGGTTTGTATCCGTAGACTACAAAGAAAGGTGACTATCTAATCATACTAGTTGTTGCGCTGTTGTAGGCAAACTGTGCTAATAGTAGCAATTCAACCCAGTTATCCTACAACTGGTTAATGTAGTATCGAAGGTATTGTTCAACAATCTGGTTGATTCGTTCCATCTGTCTATCCATCTATGGATGTGCTGCTATTAATAGCTTATATTTTACTCCAAGTTGTTTTATCAGTAACTTCCAGAAATTTAACGTAAACAGCTTATCTCTGTCTGAGATAATTTTATGTGGTATTCTGTAATTACTCACAATAATTTGTAGGAATGTGTATACAAGTTCTTCTGCTATGCTGGCTTCCTTGTATAGTATGAAGTATATGTACTTGCTCAGTTTATAAACCACTACTAAAATGCTGTCGTAAAGCACTTTAGTTAAGGGTTCTCGTGAGAAAGGTAGCTTAACGATGAAGTCTAGGCTAATAGATGACTACACAACCATAGGTACTGGTAGGGGCTTTAAAAGTCTATATAGTTTGTGCCTGGAAGCTTTGTTTTTGTTGTATGAGTTGTATTGCTTAATGATTTCCTCTGTTTTTCACCTGAGGTTTAGGATATTGTAATAGTACTAAATTCTCTTAACTGTCGCTATAATACCTTGGTGTCTGTATGCTGGGGCTTTATGGATTCCCTTAATTAACTTGTCTTATTCCTCAGGTTCTATAGGTATCTCTGTTAGAGTGTTGTTAATCCTAATTGTGGCGTTAAATTCTCGGTTAAGTGTAAGGCTCCTATCTTCTTATGTTCTGAAGATTGTCCATTTTATAAGTGATTCCTTATCCTGGTAGTCTAGTCGTCTACTAAGCGCATCTACTCTTACATTCTTAACTCCGTCCACATATATAACCTTGATGTCAAATTGTGATAGGAATTCTACGTATTTAACCTGTTACTTGTTAAGTTCCTTTGTTGTTATAAAGGTAGTCAGGTTTTTATAATCCGTATAAAGCTTTATCTATTTTCTTACACCGATAAGGTATTATTACCATTCTTGAAATATATATACAATTGCCATAAATTCTTTGTCTGGGGTAGTGTAACAGGTTTCTAGTTCGTTAAACTTCTTACTGAAGTTTGCAATAATGCAAACTCGTCCCTATTTATCTCGCTGGGTAAGTTCTCCACCCGCTGCATCATCGGAGGCGTCTGTGTATATCTTAAATTCTTTTTCTGGGTCCGCTTCTTTAAGTACTGGATCCTTGGTGACAAGGTCCTTAATTTCCTCGAAAGCCTATTATGTTTCCGTTATCCACTAGAAGGTTTGTTCTTTATATATAAGATTTGTTAAAGGTTTACAGATGTTGCTATAATTTCCTATAAACTGTCTATAGAAATTGGTATATCCGAGGAATAACCTGATGTCCTTAATGTTTGTAGGTACTGGCCATTCCTTAATTGCCTAAACTTTATCTTTTTATATCCTGATGTATCCTGGTTCGATAGTGTATCTAAGATAGTCAACTTTCTAAATATGGAAAAAGCTCTTTTCTAGTTCCATTAAAAGGTTTATATCCTGGAGCTTCTGGAGTACTTATTTAACATACTCTTAATGCTTTTCCAATGTTTCCAAAAAGATGAGAATATTGTTAAAGTAAGCGATAATAAAGATATCTAAATATTTGTGTAGGACTTAATTGATTATTTCTTGGAATGATGCTAATACGTTAGTTAGTCTGAAGGGTATAACCATATATTTATAGTATCCATAGCGGGTTCAAAATGCTGTTTTCCATTCTTCTCCTTCCTTCATTCGGATAAGGTTGTAAGCTCCTTTCAGGTCTAGGGCTATAAACCATTTTACTCCTCTAAGTCGGTTTTATAACTCTTTAATAAGGGGGAGTGGATATCAGTTTTTAATAGTGATATCGTTAAGCTGTTAATAGTCTACACAAAGTTGTAGCTTACCATTTTTCTTTAGTATAAACAGGATCGGGTATCCTATTAGTAACCTTAATGGTCGGATATAACCCTTTTTAAGGTTCTTGTTAAGGTATTCTCTAAGTGCCTTAAGTTTTTCTTCATTGAGTCTATAGATTTTGGAAAACCTGGGGTTCTTCCCTTTCTATAGGGGTATCTTATGGTTGTAAAGGCTGTGTTTAGGGATTCCTGTGTCGAGTTCCTTCTGAAACACTTTCCTAAATTCGTGGTATTCTCTAGGTATCCTTTCTAGTCTTGCCGGGGCGCTTTGTTCTCTGCGCTGGTGGAGGTAGAGAAGGTATCTCCTTGTTTCTTATTCGTATGTCGTGCTGTATATTGATCAGCTTTAGCCTTTCCTGTTAGTCTTCGAGTGGCCTGATCCTTTCCTGTTTTCCTAAAGCGGAGCCTCCTAATGTTTACTTTTAGAGGTATCTGTGAGTTTATTTGAGCGCGTTTTTTTGCTGTCCTTAGTAACTGAACTTCATTCCGTGTTGTTGATTACGACCTTCTCCTGGGGAACAGCATTGTCCCAGTAGATCTGGCCAGTGGTCCAATTAATTCGGGGGTTTGTGGCTTGTAACCACGGAAGTCCTAAGATCAGTTTGTGATGTGCTGTATCCGTGATGTCCAGAGTCATAGAAGTTGTGTGTCCTTGGATCGAGACAGGTAGATGATCAGTCTCCATGTCGATTACTCCGTTTCCGTATCCTACTTCTATACCTTCCACGGTACTGAGCCTATAGGGGTCTTTCTTCTGGTACTATAGTATCTGGTCTTTGTTAATGATTTGGGGTAATATAAAGTTACCCTGGGTACCACTGTCCAACAGTGTACTGTATGTTTTTCTGTTAATTTCTACTTTAAGTAGGATGTGTGTATAGTTTCCTTAAGTAGCACACAGGGACCTGTGGTCTATAATCAACTGTTGTCCTTTTACAGGCGATCGCTGTCTTTTCCCTGCTGTTGATGCCACTCTGCTAGCTTTTCTTCACTATAGATGGGGCAGAGAGGTAACCTGCAGTTTTATACTTGTTGTCGTCCGCGTAGACATTCCAGTGGTAAGTGCTGGTTCAATCTGAAGGTAGCATACACCTTACTGTGATTGACTTCGTGGATCGCCTAATGGATGAGGTTGTCTCGTTCGTGTAGCCTAGTAATAGGTCCTATTCCGAAGCGTCTGGGAAAGAAGGCATGCACTACCTTGGTTCTGAAGTGAACTTTACACGTATGCTATACATATAAGATCCAGGAGATCTCGCGATGTGCTGGATGTGTAGGCCAGAGGCGTACCTTGTCTCCTGCTTACCTGGGTTCTGGAGGATGGTGGAATTTAGAGAGGGCCTTCTTAATAGGTACTCCCGCTACTACGATGTACACTATACTGGTATCTGGGGTGATTAGAATGTTGCGTCTTAAGTACTGTTCAGGATTTTTGTTGGGGTTTTCCGTAGGGTCTTCGTTTTTATCATCAGTTGTTTCAGTGTATTCGGTGCTTAAGCAGTCCAAGTCGCTATCCCTTATTACTGTGTCGTATAGTAGTCCTCGTCTTCCTATTGCCAACTGTCTTTCCTAACGGGGTTCCTTTGGGAACCAACCAGAGGCTTCTTTCTCCGAAAGGTGTAGTACACACTGATCGTGGTAACAGGAGGTCCAATTAAGGGCTCCGTATCCTTCGTTAGCGTCCGCTGCTTGCTTGGGAATAGGTGGTAGGTCTTCTAGTTCTTCGTGGTTGTTAGGGTGGATTGGACATTCCACACAGAGGTTAGGTTGACAGATGCAGTTGGTCCTGCCTTCCGGGTGTACCGGGCATTACTCGTTAAGTAAACAGCTACACTACTTGGGTAGCTCCTGTCTGGAGGTCACATTAACCTGTTGTTGTCCTTTTGGGACAGGTTTCTATTATTTCTTAGGTTAACAATATTCCCTAGTAAAGTGTCCCTTTCGACTACAGTTGTAACATTCCTTATCGTAAGGTTTTCTCTAGGTTGCGTCGAGTTCTATAGGTCCTGTATGGGTTCCTGTCGTAGTACTGCCGTATCCTCGTGAGTGTTAAGGTCGGTTGCTGTTGTAGAAGTTACTACTGTGCTGGTACTTCTTTTCTGTGTTTGGCGGGTTCCGAGTTCTCCAATAACTTTCGGTATTCTTGCGGTTACGTTCTTGTCGTTGTTTAAACAGTTGATTGTCGATGTGTACCGCCATAGCAATATACTTTACAAAGTTGTCGGGTTAATCTGCCTTAGAAATCTCGTCCTTAACATCCTCCTTAAGTCCTTTGTAAAACTAGCTTATAAGCGTGTCTTTTCCCTAACTGATATGGGTGGTAAGCTGTTTAAAGTATGCTGCGTATTTAGAGGTTGATCCTCCTTGTTTGAGTTTCATAAGTTTGCGTTCTGCGGATCTCTCCTCATCTGGGTCTCCAAAAGCATCCTTAAGAGCTTGCTCAAAATGGTTGAAGCTTCGGAAGATTTTCTTGGTGTTGTTGTCCTAGTTGCTGTTGTTGTTTTCCAGATAATCTCTGAGGGTTGGTTCAAACTATATAAGCGCGTTACCTTCGAGTCAAGTGCTAGTAAAGATAATTTTGTTATAATAAGTGTTAAACTGGTGACTGTAGTATTTAAAGTAAGCACAGCTCTAGGTAATAAATCCCTAGAGGGTTCCTTTATCTCCCTTGTATAGGCCGGGTTTGTCCATCTTATAGGCCTTAGCCTGTTAAACCAAGTGGAGGAGGTTAATCTCCTACTGGAGGGCTGCGATCTGAGCCGCCATACTCTGGGTGTTATTGTTGTTACTAATATTGGAGGAGGTTAGAGTTTGAGATACCATTGTATCTTTGTATTGTTTAATCGGTTGGTCACGTAGCCGTTCTAAACAAGAGTTGTCAAAATGTAATAATCACACTAAACCTTTATAAGATCTAGTAGGTGGTCTGTAGGGTTTATGTTAGCAGTTCGGCGTAAAGGTAATACTTGACTGTCTGCAATATAAAGACACTGTTCTGTTCCGTGTTCAAGAGTATAATCACTAGTTGTAAGGTTATCCAGGTTGTTAGACTGAATACTTAGATTGACGACTAAAGAGTCTGTTCTATGAAAACTATCTACTGCGGTGATGACCATGTCTTTATATGTTCCGACTCTTTAGTGGCTTGACAGGATTGATAACTATCCTGTCGACCGGTGATGGTGTTATTCGATGGGATCGATGTTGATCCCATCGATCCTGACCTGGGGTGGGTCCTTGACCCTAACCCTGAGTCTTGGCGTGTCCCGTGACTCCGCGCTCTAGTGCCTGTTGTCTTGCGTCGTGGCATCCGTCCTGGGCTGCCGGGGTTGCCCGAACGGGTCCCTTTGGTGCCAACCTGTTGGTTCATAACACTATATTATAAAAACCACCTATATATTCCGGATTTACCTAAATTAAAAGTTAAACTTTTAAACTCCTATTATACATTATTAATTACTAACTATTTTAAATTTATAAAAATTTATAAAATTTTAAAATAAAAATATTATTAACTTTAAATACTATATTTTATATAATATTAGGTTATACATTATTATTAATACTATTAGGTTAAATTAAACTAAAAAATTTATTAAGGTTTATTAAAACCCCTTTTAGTTTTTAAATAAACCTAAAAAAATATTTTAATTAATTTTATTATATACTTATCTACTAACTAAGGATATAATACTATTATAATTATAGTTAATTACCTTATTAAGATAAGGTACTTTATTACCTATAAAGAAATATATAATTTTAAAAAAGCGGTTTACCTATTTATTAAGTATATTTAAAAGCTATATAGCCTACTAAAAACAATTATTTTTAACTAAAGCCTTTAGTTTATCTTTAAATTTTAAAAACACCTTACCTATTATTTAATAATCTTTACTATACTTTCTACTATATACTACTTAAAAACTAATAAATAAATAAAATAAATAAATACTATCCTTAAATAGTATTTATACTTATATATAGTATACTTATAAAATAACTAGTTAAATTAGTTCCCTTTAATTAAATTTACTTTAAATAATACTATTTTTAAAACTATTTTTATTATACTATTCTTTAAAAACTATAAATTCTACCTATAACTAAACTTTAAACCCTTTTTACCTTTTAAAAAGCCTACTATATATAATACTAAAAAGTTTACTTTTTAAATATAATTAATTATTAAATATATAAGGAGTAAGATACTTATTACCTAAACCTACTATAAGGAGTAAATAAACTATTAATACTACCTAACCTGTTAATTTTAAATTAATTAAAAAGTTTAATTTAATACCTATAATATTAAAACTTTATATCCTATAAAAAAACTAAATTAAAAAAACTATAACCTATTTTAAATTAAAAAAGTTATTAACCTATAAATTTATTACCTTACTTTACTTAAGTTTATAAAGATTTATTTTATCTTTTATATTAGTCTATTATAGTTTATTATTAATAACCTATTATTTACTTAAAAAAATAAACTTTTACTACCTATTAAAGTAAATAAATTATAAAAGTAGAAAGTTAAAAAGGTTTTAAATTCCTATTAAAATTACTGTAAATAAGGCTACTTTTACCTAAAATATATAGTTAAATAAATTAAATATAATAACCTTAAAAAAATACCTATATTATACTTAAAAAATATTTAGAAAGTTGTATATAACTTTTATAGGAAATACCTGTATAAGCCTGGCTCTTAAATCGACCTTTTAAGAGCTTAGTCCTAAAAAGGGGGGTATTATCACAGCCCCGAACCGTTAAAAGCCCGGTTTGTAGCAAACCAGGTTCTAAAAACCCAACCTTAGGGGTTAATGTATAATTATATAAGCCGGTAGCTTATATAAAACTTTGTAACCTATCCTGAGTCCTATTTCGTAGCTCTTCAAGCTACATCTTATCAACAGAGCCTGTGCCTACTAAGGATAGAGCCTGTACGTAGTAAATAGAAGACCTGTCTGACTACCCTGCCCGCTCGACGCCCACCTGCCTGGGATTACCTGCCTGCTACCGTGACATTTAATTATTAACCTATATAATATTTTTATTAACTTAAAAGAATAAAACCTTTTAAAATATAAGTATAATATTTTTAAAGTATTATTTAGTTAAAAGAATATATTTATAGTTAGGAGGGTTACTTAGTACTTAAAAGGTTATTAAAATAATTAACTTAAAAGAAAAGGGGAAGTAGTTAGTTACTAAAATAAGTAGTAGTACTAATAAAGCGGTTTACTATAGACTAACTATATAACGATATAGCAATTATAAAAAGCCTAGGTATAATATACGAATATATAAAGAAAATAAAGAATTATCTAATATATCTATTTTTAATTAGTTTTAATTAATTTTAATTAATATAGTATTGTAATTTAGGTTATTATAGATATAGTTTGAAAAAGTGGGCAACTTATTAAGGTAGGTAACTTGTTGGTGTTTAACGTTATAAATATTATATTTTAAAATTATTATTATAATATTTATAAAACTTATTTATATTACTTATAAGTAATATAAAATAATAAAAGTATATTAATTTATTAATAAAACTTATTAATAATTATAAAATTATAAGTATATTTATACCTTTATAATATTATTATAAATATTAAATTATAAAAATAATAATAATATTTTTATTATAATTATTATTATATTTTTATTATTACTTTAATTTATATTATTGTTTACTTTAAATATTATCCTTTTTTAAAATAATTTTTTTTATAATTAAATTATATTTACTTATAAAATTATTCTTATTTTTTTAAAATAATTTTAACTTTATTAAATATAACTTTTTTAAATTAAAACTTTTTATATATTGTAATAAAATTCTTATAATATTTAAATTTTTTAAATTTTTTTTATTTATTATTTTTAATAATATAACCTTTTTATTATAATAAATATTTAATTATATAAAATTATTAATTAATTGTTTTATTAAATACTTTTTTAACTTTATAATATTTAATACTTTTATTAATTAAAGTATTATTCTTCTACTTTATTATTTTAAATAGTAATAATTATTATTTAAAAAAAGAATTAAATTATGTAATAATAAATATAAAATATTAATAATATAATAAATTTGAAATAATATTAAAAAATTAAATTTATAAACTTAAAAATTAACTTTATTAATAATTATATATAAGTTTATTTATAATAATATTAATTTATTTAAATTAATAAAAAAAGGGTTATATACTTTATTATTTTTTAATTAAATTTTATTTTTATTTAAAATTTAATTTATTAATATTTAATATTATAAAAATATTTAAAATTAATAATAATAATATTTATTATTAATTAAATATTATAATAAAAAGATTATTATATAAAGTATATTTTAATTTATTATTTAAAAATAAATTTAATTAATTTATTAATAAATATAAAAATTTTAAATTTAAATAAATATTTATAAAAGTTTATATTTAAAACTTTATAATAAAAGTTATTTAAATATTATTATAAAAAAATTAATTATTTTTAAATTTAATATAATAATATTATAAAATAAATTTAATAATTTAATTTTTTTACTTTAATTAATTATTAATTTATAAATAATAAATAATAATTATATAAAACTTTGTTTTAAATTCTTTTTATAAAGTTATTTAAAATTTAAATAAGTTTTTTATATTTTAATTTAAAATAATTATTTTAAAATATATTTATTTATTAAAAAAGAATTATTTAATTTAAAATTTTATTTAATTTTTAATTATATATATTAAATAATTAAAAATAATAATTATTTTTTAAAATATTTTATATATTACTAAAAAATATAATATTAAATATATTATAATTAAAAAAGTATTATAATATATTAATTAAAAATATTAAAAATAATATTATAATAAATTTAATATAAATAATATATATTAATTTTTTAAATATTTATATAAATTATAAATAATTAATAAATAATTAATTATTTTTTATTTTTTTTATATTATAAGTATATTTAATAATACTTTTTTATAAATTTATATTTATATTTAATATAAGTCTTTTTAAAAAATATTATTATTTAATTATATATAAAGTAATATTTATTATTATATATTTTTTATAAAAGTTTTTAAATTAAAGTTATTAATATTATAAAATAAAATAAAATAAATAATTAAATTTTAAAATAGATATAATATTTTTATTATTTTTTATAATTATAATTATAAACCTTTTAATAATATTTTAATAAAATTAACTTTTTATATAAATTTTAATAAAAAAAGAAATTATTAAAATTAATAAATATATAAATTAAAAAATTATTAAAACTTTAATTAAAAATAAATATTATTATTTTTTATATATAATAATATTTATTAATATTAATAATTATAAAAAGAATTAATTAAATTTAAAATAAATATAACTTAATTATTTTTAAATAAATTAAATAAAAGATAAAAAATAAAAAATATATTTTATAAAGTTTTATTATTTATATATTTACTTTTTTTATATATATTAATTTTATTTAAATAAAAAAAATAAAACAAATATAAATAAATTTAAAATATAAAAATAAATTAAAATAATATATTTTATTATTTTATATTATTTTTATATTTTAAATTTATTTAAATAAAACTTATATATTTAATAGAAATAATTATATAAATAATAAGATTTTATAAAATATATTTTTTATTTTTTATTTTTTATTTTTTATTTAATTTTTTTAAAAATTACTAACTTATATTTGTTTTAAATTTAATTAATTAATATATTTTAAATATTATTTATATTTATAATTAAAGTATTTTAAAAATATTTTTTTTATATAAATTATTATAAATTTAATATTATTTTAATTAAAAATAAGTATTTTTTTTATTAAAATATTATAATTAATTTTAAATAAATTATTAATATTTATTAAAATTAATATATAATAAATATTTTTAAAAATATAAATAGATTTAAAATTTAAAATTTCTATAATATTTTAAATATAATAAAACATTTATAAATATAAAGTTCTATTTTTTAAATTTATTAATAAATTTATTAATATTTTACAATATTTTAAATATATTTTTATAAATTATTTCATTAATACTTATTATATTTATATTAATAATATTATTATTTATTCAAATATAAAAAACTTAATATATTATTAAAATATTATATATATTATATAATATAAATTTATAAATTAAAATTATATTATATAAATTAAAATTTTAAAATTTATTATTAATATTTTTAATATAATAATAAAATTTATTATTAATATTTTTAATATAATAATAAATTTTATTAAATATTAAAATATAAAATTATATTAAATAAAATTAAAATAATAATTTTATTATTATTTATTTTAATATATTTTTTTTATAAATTAAAAAATAATATTAAAAATAAATATTTTAATTAATATATTATTATAATATTATAATAAAAATTAGTTTTTAATAATTTATTTTTTTAAATTTATAATTTTAAGTAAAATAAATTATAAAATATATAAATAAAATATTTAATTATAATTTCTTTATTATAATTTTAAACAATTAAATTAATAAATATATAATATAATTCTTTTAATATATATATATATATTAATTATAATTTTAATTATTATATTAATATTTTTAAAAAAATAAAATATTATTTTTAAAATTAAAATATTAATTTTTATCTTTTATAAATAAATATAATAAAATTTATATTTATAATTATTAATAAAATTTATTTTATATATATAAATAATTTTAATTATATTAATTAAATTATAATAATTATTTATAATAATCTTATTTAATTAATAAATTATATTTATTATATTTATATATAATTATTATATTAATAACTTTTTAAAAATTAATTATTAAATTTATAAAGTTTTATTTTATTTTTATTTTTAAATTATTTTTTTAAATATTAATTTAATTTAATAATATAATTAAAAAAATTAAAATATTATTTAATTAAATTAATGATTTGTATATTTAATAATATTAAATACTAATAGGTTAACTATTCTAATAAATTAGTTACTTTTAAGTATTGATAGTATATTAATCTAAATTATAATACTATAATAATAAAAATTAATTAAAATTAAAATTTATAAATAATTTTACTTTTTTTTTATATATTTATATATTATATTTAGTTTTATTATAATTATTATATTATTTTTTTAATAATTTATTATAAATTACTTTATTAATATTACTATTTATTTTATTAATTAATTTTTCTTTTTTTATTAATTAATGTTTTAATATTTTTTATATAAAATACCTTTTTATTTTTTATATAAGTCTTTTTAACTTTTTAATATTTAAAAAGTATTATATTTATTTTTTAAAAAATATTAGTTTTTTAAATTAATAAAGTAATTATATAAGTTAATAATTATATATTTTTTATTAATTAATTAATAATAATTAAAATCAGTATTAAAAAGCTTTTTTAATAATAAAAAATATAATTTTTAATTAAAATTAATTAAACATTATTTATATTAAATTATATAGTATTTAAAAGATTTAAGGTATAGGTAGTATTAAAAAGTTTCATATTATTATTAGTATTTAAATTTTAATATTTAATTTAAAAAGTATAACTTTTTAATTAAATAAAATTAAATTTATATTTTTAAAAACTTTTTTAATACTTTTTAATTTAAAAACCTTATTATATATAATATAAAAGGTAAAAAAAAACTTTATTTTATTAATATAAATAATTTAAATTTTATTAAATTAATTAAGTTTTATATTATATATTTTTTTAATAAATTAAAATATTTAATATTTAATAATTAAAGTAAATAAAATAAATAAAAATATATATAAAAAGTATTAATATTTTTTATTTTATAATATTACTTAAAATTTATTAAATAATAATTTTTATATTTATTAAAAAATTATAATTAATAAATACCTTTTTTTTATAATATAATATATTTTTTAAAGTATTAAATTTATTTTATAATAATATTATTAATTATTTATTTATTTAAACTTATTTTAATAACTTAATTATTAAATAAATTACTTTTAATATATTAATTTATAAAGCAAACTTTTATTTTAACAATTAAAAATAATAATTTAATTTATTTATTTTTATTAATTAACTTATTATTTATTATTTATTAATAATTTTTAAATTATATTTATTTTACTTTTTTTTTATTAATTTAAATATATAATTATAATTTTAAGTAAATTAATATTTATTATGAAATTTAATTTATTAAAATTATAAATATTATAATTAAAAACTTTATATTTCTTTATATATATTAAATATAAGGTTAAATTATATATTTATTATATTAAGAGTTTTATATAATGTGGTTTACTACCTAACCGTATATACTACATAACTATATACTTTTAACAACTTTACCAACTTTAACTAACTCTAATACCTACTTAAAATAAAAGAATTAATTAAATTTAGTACTAATTAACGCTAATTATTCTCTATTACTTATTTTTAATTTATTTAGTTAATTTAAAGTTATAATATAATTACAGTATTTACTTAAAAATTTAAAGTTTTCATAAACTAGTTTGTTTTTAATATAAATTATATCTATATTTTTTATATTAGTTTTATATTATTCCACTTACTTAAATCTTTAATATATTAAAAATTAAAATATATATTATACTAGTTTATATAAAAGAGGTTTAAATTAAATTTAATAATTTAAGTAATTAAAAATTCTAAAAAAATTCTAAAGAAACCTTTAAGTATATATTAAGTTTTATAAATTTTTAATATCCCTAAATTTACTTTATATAATAGAATAAATAACTAACCTTTTTATAAAAAATTATATATTAATAACTATAAATTTAATTTAATTAAAAAATAAATACTTATTTAATATATTATTAAACAAAATATATAAAGATTTTTAATATAATTTTTTAATATAAAAAATATAATTAACCTTTTATTAATATTATAAAATAATAAATCTATTAGTAAAAATTAAGTTTAATATTTTATAGATATATAATTAACTTTAAAAACTAAATTTAACCGCCCTTATAACTATTAAAGGGCCCTTTATAAAAATTTAAAAATTATTAAAAACTAATTCCAGCTACTTTATAGTATAATAACTAAATATAGGATTACTAATAATAACCTATATAACTTTAATAAAACTAACTTTATAATAAGTATAATTACTATATTAATAGTTATTATATATTTTAATTAATATAAAAAGGTTAAATCTATATAGCTTAAAAACTAAAAATAGGTAATAGCTATTAAATATATTAATATAAAGGGTTAGTATATTTTACTATTTATAATTATTTAAGGTATTTACTACCTTATTAATTAAATAATAAAGTTAAACTTCCTATTAAACTAAGTAATTAAACCTATTTTAAATAAGTAAATAAATAATAAAACTAATTTTAAATAAATTTAATATTTTAATAAATATATAAAGTAATAAATAAAGGGTAACGTCAAGCACCAACGAGTCGGCCACCCCAGCGAGCCGGCCACTTTTCAGCACCAACAGCACAATAACCTGAATTGCAGCACCACAACAAGAAAAATCAATTGAATTCAATCGGAATCGGAATCTACAGACGATTCTACCTCTTTCTCACACGTTCGCGCATTGTGCCCAGTCTCGCCGCAGTTGCCACATCGTCTTTTCGACGGTCCGCCGCGGACCGCCTCGTCAGCGCCACCACTCATTTCACCAGCTGGCCGCTTCCCCTTTTCCTTCTCATTAATTAATTCCCTGGCATCTTTTATACGAAGTGCCCCTCCATCCTGTATATAGGTTCTTTTGGCCCTCCGACGCTTGGAAAGCGCTGCATTTGCCTCTCGAAGAGTATTGGTCTCCCGGGTTAATAAGGTGACTGCATGGGCTAATGACTGTGCGCCCTTTGCCAACCGGTCAACAGCAGCTAAAATTGGTGTCGGAGAGCTTCCCTGATGGTGAGAGATGCGATCCTTGATGAAAGTTGATTGAGAAACTGCTTGTGTTGAGTTGTGCGGCGTTTGGGAGACCCAAGGTGTGGGTAGTGTTGGGGAGCCCGGTACTGCTGTTGGTGTCCGAATCTTGATATCCAGCTTAGAAAGTACAGCTTCTCGATCAAATGGGATTAGACCTGCACCTTTAAAGGCTCCCTTGATAGTTTCCGGCTTAAAAACCTTACTATGTGCAGCGTGGAAGGCAAGAAAGAACTCCGTCTTGTCGATGTGTGTAATCCGGGCCTTGCTGTATTGGTCGATTTCTCCACCGTACGCCTTTTTAAGTGGACTAAAACACCCAACATCTAGTGGCTGAAGTAGATGAGATGAATGAGGAGGCATGCAAAGGGTAATAATGTTCTTTGCCTTACAATACCGCTCAAAGTCCGTTGAATGGTGGCTCCCGTGCCCATCAAGAACCAACAACCGATAAATACCCTTTTTCCGTGGTGCAGTATGTTTTTCAAAGTGCTCAATCCATGCCATAGCAATAGCATCGGTTGTCCATCCATTTGGGCTTGTTTCGATAACCCAGTCGTCCGGGAGGCCGCCCTCAGTATACCAACTCGCAAGGTGAACCTTTGCCTTGACGATTAGGAACGGCGGTCCAACCCACCCATCCCCACCGATCAACTCAATGCCTGTTGCCCATTGACGATTCCCAGGCTGTATTTGTTTTGCTCTCCCTTGTTGATCTGAACGCGTAATCACGATTTTGGGTGAACCGACGCCCATCATAAAGCCCGACTCGTCGAAGTTGTAGGTGTCGCAGTCGGGGATCCCATATTTCTCGCGTGTATTGGATACAAGGTCGAACCACGCGTTTATCACGTCAGGATCTTCACATAGGGCCCTCCTATAGTCATATACACGATTAACGCGTGTTTTGAGACGTGGTTCCGACAGGACGAGTCTTTCTGCCCAGTTGATCCCAACGGCACCACCACCACGGTCGCGGAGCAGGGAATTCGCCATATCTTCAACATCCTTGAGAACAAGCGAGTATCCTCGCGAATCCCAGTCAAGTACGTATTGAATAAGCACCTCCTCTTCTATTTTTGTCAATCTCTTGTTGTTGGGGTGGGTATTGCATCGTGCAGTTCGGCCGGCCATTCTATCTTGGAGAGTAGAGCGAGGGATATGGTATTTCTTAGACGCGCGTCGAATGCTTAGTTTTGGGTCGGATTTGATAGCTTGGATGACGAACTGGATATTGCTTTCTTTTATTTTGCTCATTGTAAGATGTGGCGCGAAAAAACGCGTAAGAAGGATGGACGGGAGTGGTTAGTGGAAAAGTGGCCGGCTCGCTGGGGTGGCCGACTCGTTGGTGCTTGACGTTATAACATAGTTTACTAGTTAGCCGTTATTATTACCTTACTATTACTTTTTATTAAATATACTAACTTTAACTAACTCTAATACCCCTATAGTACAAAAAGGTTAATTATGTTTAGTACTAATTAATATTAAATAATCTTAATTACTTATTTTTAATTAATTTAATTAATTTAAAGTTATAATAGTATTATAATATTAATTTAAAAAATTAAGGTTTTAGTAGGTAGGTTTATTTTTAATATAAATTATATCCCTATTTTTTATATTAGTCTTATATTACTCTACCTACTTAAATATTTAATATATTAGAAATTAATATTTATAATACTAATTTATTTTAAAAAAGATAAAATTTAACTAATAATTTAGGTAATTAAAAATTTTTAAAAAAACTAAAAAAAACCTTTAAATATAGTTTAAACTACTTAAATTTTTAATATCCTTAAAATTACCCTATTTAATAGGATAAATAACCAACTATATTATAAAAATTATATATTATATAATATAAATTTAATTTAATTAAAAAGTATATACTTATTTAATATATATTTAAATAAAATATATAAGGATTTTTAATATAACTTTTTAGTATAAAAAATATAATTAACCTTTTATTAGTATTATAAAATAGTAAATTTATTAGTAAAAACTAAGTATAATACTTTATAAATATATAATTAAACTTAAAAATTAAGTTTAATTAGCCTTATAACTATTAAAGGGCCCTTTATAAAAATTTAAAGGTTATTAAGAATTAATTCTATTTACTTTATAATATAATAGTTAAATATAGTATTATAAATAATAACCTATATAACTTTAATAAAATTAACTTTATAATAAATATAATAACTATATTAATAGTTATTATATATTTTAATTAATATAAAAAGGTTAAATTTATATAACTTAAAAATTAAAAAAAAGTAATAATTATTAAATATATTAATATAAAAGGTTAATATATTTTACTATTTATAATTATTTAAAATATTTATTACCTTACTAATTAAATAATAAAGTTAGGTTTTTTATTAAGTTAAATAATTAAACCTACTTTAAATAAATAAATAAATAATAAAATTAGTTTTAAATAAGTTTAATACTTTAATAAATATATAAAGTAATAAATAAAAAATATATACTAAATATTTATTTTTAATAACTATAAAAGTTATATATTAATAAAGTTTAAATAATATTATAAAAAGTATAATATTATTTTTATTAATATATTATTATATTTATCTTATTTACTTTAATTATTAAATATTATATTATTTATACTATTAAAGTATATATATAATAATAAAATTAACCTTTTTATTTAAATCTTTATTAATTATATTATTAAAGTTAAGTTTTTTTTTATATTTAAAATAACTTATAATAAAACTTTTATAAAAAAAAAATATAAAATTTAGGTTTAAAAAAGTTAGAATTTCTTTATAGGATTTAAATTTTATTATTTTTAAGTTAAATATTTACCTATAAACTTTAATATAATCCCTCCCTATATTATTATTAAAATAAAAATTATAAATACCTTTTAATACCTATTAAACTATTTAATAATTAAATTTTATTAAAAGTAGGATTTTTAACTATTAAAGTAATTTTTTTATATTAATTATTTAAGTAATTAAAAAGTTTATAAAAGGTATATAAATAATAATATATTACATTATTTTTTTAAATAATTAGATTTATATTTTTAAAAAGGTTAATATTAGTTTTATTAAATACTAAAGGGTTAAAAAAAGCTAAATATAGCTTAAAGGAGTATTTACTATTAAGGAATCCTAAATAATAATTAAAGAAAAAAAGAAAAGGAAACGGCCAGCGGGTAAAATAGCTAATAGTACTAAGGAGGTGGTCTGTAATAGACTAAGTAAATAATAATATAGTAATTATAGTAAAATTAGGTATAATATAAAAATTTATAAAAAAAATATAAAAAAGTTTAATTATTTAAATCCTAAGTAAATAATAGTATATTTTATAATAATTTATAATAGATTACTAAAATAATTAATTTAAATAATATAAAATAAAATTAATTTTATATAACTAAAATACTTTATTTTAATAAAAGAATTAATTTTTTTATTAAAAGTTATTTATTTTAAATTAATATTATAATATTACTAATAACTTTAAATTAATTAAATTAATTAAAAATAAATAATTAAAACTATTTAATATTAATTAATATTAAATATAATTAACCTTTTTATATTATAAGGGTATTAAGGTTAATTAAAATTAATATATTTAATAAAAAATAATAATAAGGTAATAATAATAATTAATTAGTAAACTATATTATATTAAATATTTATTTTTAATAATTATAAAAGTTATATATTAATAAAGTTTAAATAATATTATAAAAAGTATAATATTATTTTTATTAATATATTATTATATTTATTTTATTTACTTTAATTATTAAATATTATATTATTTATATTATTAATATATATATATAATAATAAAATTAACCTTTTTATTTAAACTTTTATTAACTATATTATTAAAATTAAGTTTTTTTTTATATTTAAAATAATTTATAATAAGGTTTTTATAAAAAAAAAATATAAAATTTAAGTTTAAAAAAGTTAAAATTTCTTTATAAGATTTAAATTTTATTATTTTTAAATTAAATATTTACTTATAAACTTTAATATTATCCCTTTTTATATTATTATTAAAATAAAAATTATAAATACTTTTTAATACTTATTAAATTATTTAATAATTAAGTTTTATTAAAAGTAAAATTTTTAATTATTAAAATAATTTTTTTATTTTAATTATTTAAATAATTAAAAAGTTTATAAAAGGTATATAAATAATAATATATTAAATTACTTTTTTAAATAATTAAATTTATATTTTTAAAAAGGTTAATATTAACCTTACTAAATATTAAAAGGTTAAAAAAAGCTGAGTATAGTTTGGAGGAGTATTTACTATTAAGGAATCCTAAGCGATAATTAAAAAAAAAGAGAAGGGGAAGCGGTTAGTAGGTAAAATGGCTAGTAGTACTAAGGAGGTAGTCCGCGGCAGACCAAGTAAACAACAATATAGTAACTACAGTAAGACTAGGCATAATACAAAAACCTGTAAGAAAGATACAAAAGAGTTTAGTTATTCAGATCCTAAGTAAATAATAGCACATTTGATAGTAGTCCGCGGCGGACTACTAAAATAGTTAGTTTAGATAGTGTAGAATAAGGTTGATTTTGTATGGCTGAAATGCTCTATTTTGGTAGGGAAGCTGATTTTCCTATTAAAAGTTATCTACTTTAGACTGGCACTATAATACTACTAATAACTCCAAATTAACCAAATTAATTAAAAATAAGCAATTAAGACTATTTGGTACCAATTAGTGCCAAATATAATTAACCTTTCTGTACTATAGGGGTATTGGAATTGGCTAAAGTTGGTATATTTAATAAAAAGTAACAGTAAGGTAATAATAACGGCTAACTAGTAAACTATATTATTAGTTAAGTTTAATATATACTATAAAAAGAATAATTTTATTTCTATTTATATATTATTATATTTTTTTTATTTTTTTTAATTATTAAATATTATATTATATTTATTATTAAAGTATATATATAGTAATAAAATTAAATTTTTTATTTAAACCTTTATTAATTATATTATTAAATTTAAGTTCTTTATTATATTTAAAATAGCCTATAATAAGGTTTTTATAAAAAAAAATATAAAACTTAGGTTTAAAGGGGTTAAAATTTCCCTATAGGATTTAAATTTTATTATTTTTAAATTAAATATTTACCTATAAATTTTACTATAATCCTTTTTTATATCTTTTTTTAAATAGAAATTATAAATACTATTTAATATTTAATAAATTATATAATAATTTAATTTTATTAAAAGTAAAATATTTATATATTAGGGTAACTTTTTTATATTAATCTTTAAAGTTATTAAAAATTTTATAAAAAATATATAAGTAATAGTATATTTAATAATAATTTTAAGTAATTAGGTTTATATACTTAAAAAGGCTAATATAGTACTTATTAAATACTAAAGGATTAAATAAAATTAAATATAGTTTAAAAAAGTATTTAATATTAAGGGATTTTAAATAATAATAATAATAAAAAAAGGGAAGTAATTAACTAATAAAATTAATAGTAATATTAAGAATTTAATTTAAGGTAAATTAAGTAAAAAATAATATAGTAATTATAGTAAAATTAGGTATAATATAAAAACTTATAAAAAAGATATAAAAAAATTTAATTAATTAAATTTTAAATAAATAATAATATATATTTATTAGTTTATAGCAAACTAATTAAATAATAATATTTAATTAGTATAAATTAAGGTTAATTTTATAAATTTAAAATATTTTATTTAAATAAAAAAGTTAATTTTCCTATTAAAAACTGTTAATTTTAAATTAATACTATAGTACTACTAACCTTTTTAAATTAACTAAATAAATTAAAAATAAGTAATAAAGAATAATTAGTATTAATTAGTACTAATTTTAATTAATTCTTTTATTTTAAGTAGGTATTAAAGTTAGTTAAAGTTAGTAAAGTTATTAAAAGTATATAACTAGGTAGTATATATAGTTAAGTAGTAAACTATATTAGGGTTTTTTTATAATTATATATATAATTAATATATATTTTAAAATATAGTTTTAATAAAATAAGTTTTTTTATTTAATTAATTTTAATAATATTATTATTATAATTATAAAATAGGGAATTTACTTTAATATTTTTAAAAATAAATAAATATTTTTATAAATTTTAGTTAAATATATATTAAATAAATACCTTTTTTTTATTTTTATTACTTTTTTTTTATTAAAATAGGTATTTTATTATATAGTTTAATTAATTATTTTATTTTAAGTAATAAAATAAAAAATTTAATATTTTTTTATTATATATTAAATATTTAATTTTAAATTAAATTTAATAATTTAAATAATAAATTAAATATTATTTTATTTTATTTTATTTATTATAAGATATAATATAAAGAAATATATAAAATAAATATATAAAAGTAGTTAATAAAAAAGTAGTTAATTTATAAGGGTAACTAACTTATTAGTATTTAATATTATTTATTTATTTAATTTATCATTAGTTATTATATATTTAAATATATTATATTTATTAATAATAATTAAGTTTTATTATATAAATAATTTATTTTTAAAATTATTTATTATTTTATATTATAATTATTATAAGTAAATAATATTTTTATAAAAGCTTTAAATTTTAAATTAAATTAAAATAATATAATTTTATAATATAATTAATAATTTACTTTTATTTATAATTAATTTATAATTAATTATAAATTATTTATATTTTTTAAGTTTTTTTATTAAATTAAAATAATACTAATTATTATAAAATAATTTATAATTAATTATAATATTTTTTTAATATATAAATATAATTTTTTTTATTAATAAAAAAATATTTTTAAAATATAAATTTATAATTTATTATATAATAAAAAATAATAACTTTTATTATTAATTTTTTATTATTTATTAAATTATATTAAAAAAAGTTTAATATAAAAAAAATTATTTTTTAAAAAAGAATTAATAAAATAATATATTATTAAATATAATATAATTAATTTATTTTTATATTAAAAAAAATTAATTAATTATTTATTTTATTAATAATTATATTTTAATTATAATATTAAATATTAATAAGTTAACTACCTTAATAAACTAATTACTTTTTTATTACCTACTTTTATTTATCTTTTTTATATATTTTTTTATATTATATTTTATGATAAAAAAAAAAAAAAGTAATATTGAATTTATTACTTAAATTATTAGATTTAACTTAAAATTAAATATTTGATATATAATAAAAAAATATTAGGTTTTTTACTTTATTATTTAAAATAAAATAATTAATTAAATTATATAATAAAATATTTATTTTAATAATAAAAGACTAATAAAAATAAAAAAAGATATTTATTTAATATATATTTAATTAAAATTTATAAAAATATTTACTTATTTTTAAAAATATCAAAAATATAGTAAATTCCCTATTTTATAACTATAATAATGATATTATTAAAATTAATTAAATAAAAAAACTTATTTTATTAAAATTATATTTTTTAATATATATATTAATTATACATATAATTATAAAAGGGCCTCATATAAAAATCTTAATATAATAAATATATAGTTTAACTTTATATTTAATACATATAAAAAATATAAAATTTTTAATTATAATATTTACAACTTTAATAAATTAAATTTTATAATAAATATTAATTTATTTAAAATTATAATTATATATTTAAATTAATAAAAAACAATTATAATTTAAACATTATTAATAAATAATAAATATTAAATTAATTAATAAAAATAAATAGGTTAAATTATTATTTTTTATTATTAAAATAAAGGTTTATTTTATAAATTAGTATATTAAAAATAATTTATTTGATAATTAAATTATTAAAATAAGTTTAAATAAATAAATAATTAATAATATTATTATAAAATAAATTTAATATTTAAAAAATATATTATATTATAAAAAAAGAATATTTATTAGTTATTATTTTTTAATAAATATAAAAATTATTATTTAATAAATTTTAAATAATATTATAAAATAAAAAATATTATTATTTTTTATATATTTTTTTATATATTTTATTTACTTTAATTATTAAATATTGAATATTTTAATTTATTAAAAAAAGAATATAATATAAAAATTAATTAATTTAATAAAATTTAAATTACTTATATTAATAAAATAAAGTTTTTTTTTACCTTTTATATTATATATAATAAGGTTTTTAAATTAAAAAGTATTAAAAAAGTTTTTAAAAATATAAATTTAATTTTATTTAATTAAAAGGTTATACTTTTTAAGTTAAATATTAAAATTTAAATACTAATAATAATATTAAATTCCTCAATATTATTTATATTTTAAATTTTTTAAATATTATATAATTTAATATAAATAGTTTTTTAATTAATTTTAATTAAAAATTATATTTTTTATTATTAAAAAAAACCTTTTAATATTAATTTTAATTATTATTAACTAATTAATAAAAGGTATATAATTATTAACTTATATAATTACTTTATTAATTTAAAAAAATTAATACTTTTTAAAAAATAAATATAATACTTTTTAAATATTAAAAAGTTAAAAAAACTTATATAAAAAATAAAGGGGTACTTTATATAAAAAATATTAAAAAATTAATTAAAAAAAAAGGAAAATAATTAATTAGTAAAATAAATAATAGTATTAATAAAGTAGTTTATAATAAATTATTAAAAAAATAATATAGTAAATATAATAAAACTAAGTATAATATATAAATATATAAAAAAAAGGTAAAATTATTTATAAATTTTAATTTTAATTAAACTTAATTAATTTTTTTATTATAGTATTATAATTTAAGTTAATATATTATTAATATTTAAAAGTAATTAACTTATTAGGGTAGCTAATTTATTACTATTTAATATTATTTTTAATAATCTTTTATTTTTTTTAATATAAATATTATTATTAAATTTTAATTAATTAATTAAATTTTATATAATTTTTAATTTTAATTATTAATTTATTTAACGTGGTTCACCAGTCAGCCGTTATTATCACCTCACCGTCACTTTTTACTAAATACACCAACTTTAGCTAACCCCAGCACCCCTATAGTGCAGAAAGGTCAATTATATTTGGCACCAATTGGTGCCAAATAGTCTCAATTACTTATTTTCAATTAATTTAGTTAATTTGGAGTTATAGTAGTGCTACAGTACTAGTCTGAAGAATTAAGGTTTTAGTAGGCAGGTTTATTTTTGGTATAGATCGTGTCCCCATTTTTCGTGTTAGTCTCGCATCACTCTACCTACTTAAATATTTAATACACTAGAAATCAATATTTACAATACCAATTTACTTTAAAGAAGACAAAATCCAATTAGTAATTCGGGTAATTGAGAATTCTAAAAAAAACTAAAAAAAAACCCTTAAATATAGCTTAGGCTGCTTGGATTTTTAGTGTCCCTAGAACTACCCTACTTAATAGAATGAATAACCGACTATGTTGTAAAGAATTATACGTCGTATAGCATAAACTTAATCTAGTTAAAAAGTATATACTTATCTGATATATATTTAAGTAAGATATATGAGGATTCCTAATACAACTTTTTAGTATGGAAAATATAGCTAACCTCCTACTAGTATTATAAAACGGTAAACCTGTTAGTAAAAACTGGGTATAACGTTTTATAGATATATAACTAAGTTTAAAAACTAGGTTTAATTAGCCTTATAACTACTAAAGGGCCCTTTATAAAGATCTAGAGGTTATTAGGAATTAGTTCCACTTACTTTACAATATAATAGCTAAGTATAGTATTATAAATGATAACCTATACAACTTTAATAAAACTAGCTTTATAATAGGTGTAATAACTGTGTTAATAGTTGTTACACATTCTAATTAATATAGAAAGGCTAAATCTGTATAGCCTAGAAACTGGGAATAGGTAATAGTTATTAAATGTATTAATGTAAAGGGCTGGTATATCCTACCATTCATAATTATCTAAGGCGTTTACCACTTTGCCAACTGGATAACAGAGTTAGGCTTCCTACTAAGCTGGGTAATTAAACCTACTCTAAATAAGTAGACGGATAATAAGATTAGTCTTAAATAGGTTTAACACTTTAATAAGTATATAAAGTAATAAATAAAGGGTATATACCAAATACTTATTTTTAATAGTTATAAAAGCTATATATTAGTAAAGTTTAAATAATATTATAAAAAGTATAATATTATTCTTATTAGTATACTATTATATTTATCTTATTTATTTTAGTTATTAAATATTATATTATTTATATTATTAAAGTATATATATAGTAATAAGATTAACCTTTTTATTTAGGCTTCTGTTAACCATATTACTAAGGCTGAGTTCTTTCTTACATTTAAGATAACCTACAATAAAGTCTTTACGGAAGAAAATATGAAATCTGGGTTCAGAGTAGCTAGGATTTCTCTATAGGACCCAGACTCTGTCATTTTTAAGCTGGATGTCCACCTACAAACTCCGGTGTAATCCCTCCCTGTGTCACTATTAAAATGGGAATTACAGACACCCTTTAATACCTACCAGACTGTCCAGTAATTAAGTTTTATTAAGGGCAGGATCTCTAACCATCAGGGTAGCTCCCCTATACTAATTATCTAGGTAGTTAAGAAGTTTATAAAGGGTGTATAAGCAATAGTATATTAAATTACTTTTTTAAATGATTAGGTCTATACTCTTAAGAAGGCTAATATCAGCCTTACTAAACGCTAAAGGGCTAAAAAAAGCTGAGTACAGCTCGGAGGAGTACTTACTATTAAGGAATCCCAAGCGATAATTGAAGAAAAAGAGAAGGGGAAGCGGCCAGCGGGTGAAATAGCTGGTAGTGCTGAGGAGGCGGTCCGCGGCGGACCGAGCAAACAACGATGTGGCAACTGCGGCGAGACTGGGCATAATACAAGAACCTGTGAGAAAGATGCAGAAGAGTCTAGTTATTCAGATCCCGAGTAAATAATAGCACATTTTACAGCGGTCCGCGGCGGACCGCCGAAATAGTTGGTCTGGATGGTGTAGAATAAGGTTGATTTTCTATGGCTGAAATGCTCCATTTTGGTAGGGAAGCCAATTTTCCCACCAAAACCTTAATTCTTCAGACTAGTACTACAGCACTACTATAACTCCAAATTAACTAAATTAATTAAAAATAAGTAATTAAGACCATTTGGCACCAATTGGTGCCAAATATAATTGACCTTTCTGCACTATGGGGGTGCTAGGGTTGGCTAAAGTTGGTGTATTTAGTAAAAAGTGACGGTAAGGTGATAATGACGGCTGACTGGTGAACCACGTTATATTAATTAATTATTTTAATATTTTATTTAAAATAATCTTTATAAAAGTATTAATTAAAATATTATAATTATTAATTTTTTAAATTTTATTTATTTTATATTACTTATAAGTTTAATAAAAAAGTATAATATTTATTATTAAATACTTTTTTTTATTATATTTAATTTAATAAAATATTTATATAAAAAATATAAATTTATATAAATAACTAATAAAGTTATCTAAAATAATAATAAAAAAACTTTTAAATTAAAATTATTAATTATTTTATAAATTTTAAATATAAATAAATTTTAAATAATATATTTATATATTATATAAAATTAATATATAATATTACTTTTTATAATATATTTTAAAATTATATTATTTTTTATTTTATTAATTAAAATAATTATAAATTTAATATAAAAATTAAAGTTTTAATTATTAATAAAAGAATTATTTATAAAAATAATTAATTTTATAATAATTATATTTAATAATATATATTATAAATTTTATTATATATTATTAATTTATTAATTAATCTTTTTATAAAAAGTTAGAATATTTTTATTTTTTAAATTATATATATTATGTAATAAGAAATAAATTAAATATAATTTTTAATTAATAAGTTAAAATAATATATTATTTTTAAATATATTATTTAAAGTATTTTTAAATTTTATTATTTATTTTTAAATTTATTAATTTAATTTAAGGTTTTTATTTTTTTTATTATAATAATAAATTATTATTATTTAAAATAATTCTTATATTATTAAAATTTAAAAAATATTAATTTAAAAATATTAATTTAAATTTATATTAAAATTATATTTTTTAAACTTTTTTTTATAAATAAAAAGTTTAAATATATAAAATATAAATATATTATTAATTTATATATTAATAATATTAAAATAATTTTTATTATTATTTAAAATTAAAAAATTTAAAATATAAATTAATATTTTTATATTTAATTATTTTTAATAATATTTGTAATATATAATTTATTAAAAAAATTTAATTTTAATAAATATTATAAAATAATTAACGTGGTTCACCAGTCAGCCGTCATTATCACCTCACCGTCACTTTTTACTAAATACACCAACTTTAGCCAACCCCAGCACCCCCATAGTGCAGAAAGGTCAATTATATTTGGCACCAATTGGTGCCAAATGGTCTCAATTGCTTATTTTCAATTGATTCGGTCAATTTGGAGTTGTTGGTGGTGTTGCAGTGCCAGTCCGAAGTGGATAACTTTTGGTGGGAAAATCGGCTTCCCTACCAAAATGGAGCATTTCAGCCATGGAAAATCAACCTCATTCTACACCATCCAGACCAACTATTTCGGCGGTCCGCCGCGGACCGCTGCAAAATGTGCTATTATTTACTCGGGATCTGAATGACTAGACTCTTCTGCATCTTTCTCACAGGTTCTTGTATTATGCCCAGTCTCGCCGCAGTTGCCACATCGTCGTTTGCTCGGTCCGCCGCGGACCGCCTCCTCAGCACTACCAGCTATTTCACCCGCTGGCCGCTTCCCCTTCTCTTTTTCTTCAATTATCGCTTGGGATTCCTTAATAGTAAGTGCTCCTCCGAGCTGTACTCGGCTTTTTTTAGCCCTTCGGCGTTTAGCAAGGCTGATATTAGCCTTCTCGAGAGTACGGACCCGATCATTCAAAAGAGTGATCTGATGTGCCATTGCTTGTGCGCCCTTTGTGAACTTCTCAACTGCCTGGATAATTGGTGTAGGGGAGCTGCCCTGATGGTTAGAGATCCTGCCCTTAATAAAACTTGATTGCTGGACAGTCTGGTGGGCATTGGAGGGTGTCTGTGATTCCCATTTCGATGGTGACACAGGGAGGGATTGCACCGGAGTTTGTAGGTGGACATCCAGCTTGGAAATGACAGAGTCTGGGTCCCATGGAGAAATCCCAGCTCCTCTGAACCCAGATTTCATGTTTTCTTCCGTAAAGACCTTGTCGTGGGCTGTCTTAAACGCGAGAAAGAACTCGGCCTTAGTGATGTGGTTGACAGAGGCCTGGACGAAAAGGTTGATCTCATCGCCATATGCACGCTTCAATGGCGCAAATAATGCAACGTCTAATGGCTGGAGCAAATGAGATGAATGCGGCGGCATGCTGATAGGGATAATGCTGTGCTCTTTGCAATACTGCTCAAACTCTGCTGACACATGGCTCTCATGGCCATCAAGAATAAGCATCCGGTACACACCCTTTGTCCGTTGCTTTGTATGCTTGTCGAAGTGCCGAACCCATTCAAGACCAGTCTTGTTATCCGTCCACCCATTTGGAGTAGGCTTGATTACCCAGCTTGGTGGGAAGCCTGACTCTGTTGTCCAGTTGGCAAGGTGGTAAGCGCCTTGGACAATCACGAACGGCGGGATACACCAGCCCTTCGCATTGATGCATTCAATAGCTGTTGCCCATTCCCGGTTTCCAGGCTGTACAGATTTGGCCTTTCCATGTCGATCAGAACGTGTAACAACTATTGACGCGGTTATTACGCCCATCATAAAGCCAGTCTCATCGAAGTTGTACAGGTCGTCGTCTGTAATACCATACTTGGCCATCATATTGCGAAGTAGGCGGAACCAGTTCCCAATAACCTCTGGATCTTCGCAGAGGGCCCTCTGGTAGTCATAAGGCCGATTAAACCTGGTTTTCAAGCTTGGTTGTGCATCCACGAAGCGTTGTGCCCAGTTCTTGCCAACAGGTTTACCGTCTCGTGATGCCAGCAGGAGGTTGGCCATATCTTCCACACCAGAAAGTCGCATTGGGAATCCTCGTGCATCTTGCTCAAGTACGTATCGGACAAGCGTATGCTCTTCAACTGGATCGAGTTTGTGCTGTGCGACGCGTGATTCTTCACGACGTGGTCGGTTATTCATCCTGTCAAGTAGGGTAGTTCTGGGGACACTAAAGATCCGAGCAGCCTGAGCTGTATTTAAGGGTTTCTTTTGGTTTTTTTTGGAATTCTCAATTGCCCGAATTGCTAGTTGGATTTTGTCTTCTTTAGAGTAGATTGGCATTGTGGATGTTGATTTCTAGCGTGTTAAATATTTAAGTAGGTAGAGTGATGCGAGACTGACGCGAAAAATGGGGACGCGATCTGCACCAAAAACAAACCTGCCCACCAAAACCTTAATTCTTCAGACTAGCACTGCAGCACCACTACAACTCCAAATTAACTGAATCAATTGAAAATAAGCAATTGAGACCATTTGGCACCAATTGGTGCCAAATATAATTGACCTTTCTGCACTATGGGGGTGCTGGGGTTGGCTAAAGTTGGTGTATTTAGTAAAAAGTGACGGTGAGGTGATAATGACGGCTGACTGGTGAACCACGTTATAAGTTATAGTTTTTATAATAATATTAAAAAGGTATTTTTTTTCAATATAAAATAATAATTTAATAAAAAATATTTAACATAATTTTAATTTTAATTAAAAATAAATTCAAAAAATATTTTATAATTTAAAGATTATTTTAATTATTATTAAAAATAATATTAATATAATTATTAATTTTAAATTATTTGTTTAATAATTAATAATTATATTAAAATTTATTTTTTATTTTTATTATTATATTTTTAAATTATTAATTAAAAATCTTTATATAATTTTTTAGTTTTATTTTTAATATTTTAAATTATTTATATTTTAAAATACAAAATATTATTTATAATTAAATTTATAATTGTTTTATTATTTAATCTTTTTAAATAATTTTTTTAAAATTATAATAACTTGATTATAATATAATTTAATAATTAATTTAAAATTATTATATTTTATTTAAATAATATATATTTTTAATTTATTTCTTAATTTATTTTTAAAATTATAAAGTTTATTTTATTAATATATAATTTAAAATTTAAAATTTAAAATTATATTTAATAATATAATAATTTTAATAATATAATTAAATTAAAATAAATTTAAATTTAATTAATTAATTAAATAAATTTAATTTAATATTATATTTATTAATTATTATTAATTTAAATAATTTTTATTATTTACTTTTTTTTTACATTATATTTAAATATTATTTTATAATAATAATAAAAAAGTTTTATTTATATTAAAATTATTATAAATATTAAAAATATTATTAATTTATTATTATATAAATATTTTTTATATATTTTATATAATTTTAATAATTATAATTATTCTTTTTTAAATATTAATAATATAAAAAATAAATTAATATTAATTTAAAAATATATATTAAAAATAAATTATATAAAAATAAATTTATAAAGATTTATAATATTATTTATAATTTTTAAAATTATTTATAATATAAATAAATTATTATAAATTTCTAATTATTTTATTTGAAAAACATTAAATATATAATAAAAAAGTAAATAATATTATTTAATTTTATTAATAAATTAATAAGTTTTAATTAAAATTTATTTATATATACTTTTTATAATTTTTATTTTATTTTAAAAGTTTATAAAAATAAAGTTTATTTTAATATTATAAATAATATTCTTTAATAATTTAAAATATATATTAATTTATATTAATTATAAAGTATTTTATATATTTTTTATAAATATTAATAAAAATAAATTAATTATTTAAAATATCATAATAATATTAATTATATAAAATAATAATTTATTATTAATATATGTTATATTAACAATAAATTTATAATTAAATTTAAAATATTTTAAAATTAAACTATTTATTTAATAATTATCATATAATTTAGTAATTTATTATTTTTAAAAATATTAAACTTTTATATATTATTTAATATATAATAAATATTTAAGTAAATTATAAATTCTTATTTTAATAAAAATAGTAAATATAATACTTTATAATTTTTTTTTTAATAAATAATATAATATAATTTTAAAAAAAATAAGTTTATATTAAATTAAATAATTAAATTTTAATTACTTTTTAAAAAATTAATAGAAATATAATTTATTTATAATATTAATTATAATATAGATATTATTATTTCTTATTAAATATTTTTATTAAAAATAATAATTTTTAATAATTTTAATAATAATATTTTAATTTTTTTAATTTTATTATTTATAATTATTTAAAATAATTATTAATTAATATTAATAAAATTTATTTATATATATAAATAATTTTAATTTTAATATATAAAGGTATTATATTAAAAGTTTATTATAAATTATAATATAAATTATAATAATTATTTATAATAACTTTTATTTAATTAATAAATTATATTTATTATAATAAACTTATATTTATTATATTTATATATAATAATTATTATAATATAATTATTATTATATTATATAAAATTTAATATTTTATTTATAATTTTAAATATTTTATATATTTTAATATAAAAAGAGTTTAAAAAATTAAAATTTATAAATACAATAATATTTAATATATTCTTTAAAATATATAAAAATATTATATAAAATTATTTAAATATAAATTTTAATTTATTATTTAATAAATTACGTATTTTATTATTTTAAATATTATTTTAAATTTAAATATTAAAATTTCTTTATAAATTTATTTAAATTAAATATAATATTTTAATATTTTAATATTATATATTATTTTAATAATATTATAATTTTTATATTTTAAAATATTTTAAATTTTAAATTTAAATTTAATTATTATAATAAAATTAAGTTTTATATATTATTAAAAAGTAATTAAAACATATTTAATTATTAATATTTTTTAAAAACATAATATATTTTATTAAAAATAAATAATTTATATTATTTTAATAATTAAATATAAAATATAAGTTTAAATATTTATATTTAAAAATTATTTAAAGTATTTAATAAGAAAAAAGTTTAATTTTAATATTTTAAAAAAATATTTATTTTTAATAAATAATTTAAAATTAAGGTTTTATTTTATTTAATTCTTAAGTATTTTATAAAATTATTAATTAACTTTATATACTTATAACTTTTAAAGGTTTTAAAAAAATTATAATAAAACTAAATTTTATATATTATTTAAAAATAAATAAAGTATATTTAATTATTAATATTCTTTTTATAAAATAATATATTTTATTAATAATAAATAATTTATATTATTTTAATAATATATATGTATATATATATATATATAAATAATAATTATTAAATAATAAATAAATATTAATTCTATAAATTAATATAATTTTATTATTAATTAAAATAATATTTTATTTATTAATTTAATTTATTTTTTATTTAATATTTTTATAAAGAAATATTAATTTTAATAAATTTTAATTGTTTTTAAATTGAATTATTTAATTTATTTTTTTATTAAAATTAAAATAATTTTTAATTTTTTATATAATTTATAAAATTAAAATTAATTAAAATTATTTATATAAAAACAAATAAATAAATTTATATATATATAAATAATTTAATTTAATTAATTAATTAAAATTATAAATAAAATTATAAAAATAATTTAATTTAATATTATTTATTTTTATTGTTTAGTTTTTTTAATTTTAAAAAATATTATATATATTATAAAGTAATTTTATTAATAAAATTATTATAAATAACGTGGTTCACCAGTCAGCCGTCATTATCACATGCCCGATCAAAAATTTTACATACAAAAAACGTCCGTGCCAACCCTGCCTACTCCTTCAAACTAGGCCCAATTTGGATACAACTCTCAACATAGATAGTAATATATATGAAGAAGCTTATTCTCAAGTCTTAGAATTTTTGAAATTTTATTGAATTAGTTATATCGGAAAAATAAAAATACAGGGGTCTTTTTTTATTTTTCCGATATAACTAATTCAATATAAAAGATTTGAATCTTATACTTTAAAATTAGCTTTCTTTTATATATTACTATCTATACTAAAGTTTTCATCCAAATTGGGCCTAGTTTGAAGGAGTAGGCAGGGCTGGCACGGACGTTTTTTGTATGTAAAATTTTTGATCGGGCATGTGATAATGACGGCTGACTGGTGAACCACGTTAACTATAATTATATATATTAATAATTAAATTTATTTTAAAATAATAATAATCTTTATTTAAAATATTTTATATAAATATTGTTTAATATTTAAATATTTTTTAATATTTTAAAAAAAAATTAAATTATAAAGTTTATTTTTGAAAAATTAAAAAATTAAAATTTATTTAATTTATTTTTAAATAATTTAATTAAAATTAATAATAATAAATTTTTAATAATTTTATATATTTTAAAAAAATTAAATCTTTATATGATAAATTAATTATATTTTTAAATAATATATTATTTATATTTTTATAACAAGATTTAATAAATATAAATAATTTATTTAAAAAATTTATTTTAAAACTAAGTTTTTATTTAATAAAATATAATATTTAATATAAATTATATATTTAAAAATATTTATAATTATATAAAATATATTTAAAATAATATTTTTTTAAAATAAATTTAAAGAATATAATTATATAAATAATTTATATAAATTTATTATAAAAATATAAAATAAATATAATAATAAATATATTTAAATTATATTATTTTTTATATATTTTATTAAAATATATAATAATACTTTATTTAATAATAATCAATTAATTTAATATTAATAAAATTTATATATTATTAATAATAATTAAACTTATATTTAATTATTAATATTTATTAATAAAATAATATACTTTATTAATAGTAAATAATTATATTATTTTAATAATTAAGTATTAAAGTAAAGGTTTAAGTTTTTTTATTTAAAAACTTTTAAAGTATTTAATAAAAAAAAGGTTTTACAAAAATATTAAAAAGGGTTATTTATTTAATAAATAATTTAAAGTATAAGTTTTATTTTATTAATTTTTAAGCTTTATATAAGTTATTTACCTTTTAAATTTTATAATTAACCTTTAAATATAAAGTTTTAATTATTTAATAAAGCTTTAAAAGGAGTTATAATAATATAAAGTTTACATATTATTAATAATAATTAAGGTTATACTTAGTTATTAATATTTTTTAATAAAGTAATATACTTTATTAGTAATAAGTAATTATATTATTTTAATAAAATATTATTTTATTTTATTATTTTATTATTTTATTATTTTATTATTTTATTATTTTATTATTTTATTATTTTATTATTTTATTATTTTATTATTTTATTATTTTATTATTTTATTATTTTATTAGTTTATTATTTTATTATTTTATTATTTTATTATTTTATTATTTTATTATTTTATTATTTTATTAGTTTATTATTTTATTATTTTATTATTTTATTATTTTATTATTTTATTATTTTATTATTTTATTATTTTATTATTTTATTATTTTATTATTTTATTATTTTATTATTTTATTATTTTATTATTTTATTATTTTATTATTTTATTATTTTATTATTTTATTATTTTATTATTTTATTATTTTATTATTTTATTATTTTATTATTTTATTATTTTAATCTATCTTAGATATATATAGGTATAAGCTTTTAGCCAAGACCTAAGTTAGTGCTCACTAGCCTCAGTGGAAAGGGGCTTGTTCCACTATGTTATGGGCTGCAACGACAGCCCTCATGCAAGTCTCTTGTCATCAACATTGGCATGATGGCATCACGAAGGACTCACAGAAAATCCCGCGCGGGCTGCCGGGAATGTAAGCGGCGTCACGTAAAGGTATGTGAAATTGTCCAGGCCGTTTCCAGAAGCAACTGAGGCTCTGATCAAGTGAGTGCATTGGTGCGGTGCTGACTAGCCCCTCAGTGTGACGAAACACGGCCGGTATGCGCGGGATGCTCTTTGAAGAAGCTCTGCTGTGTCTATGCGCTGGGCCCGGCTTCGTTGCCTGGTCAAACAGAACAATCTGGGCAATTTGGATCTCCCAGGCGTGGTGATGTTTCCGCGGCCGGGTCAAGGACGGGGTCGGCGTGTGCATCTCGATCACGCTCGCCGTTACCAGTGAGCTCGGCCTCACTCACGCCCTCGTCACACCTGCCAGAGCCGGCGCAAACAGGAGCCCTTTCGCCGTCGTCGCCGATGCTTAGCATGCCGTCTGCAAACATGGCGCAGTTGGAACTCTTTCACCACGTGTGCAGCCAGCAGCTCCCTCTGCCCCTGCCCAGCAACGACGGCAAGATTCTTTCGGGTGTGCTGGAGGCTGCATGCTCGTCGCCATGCCTCATGAACGCGCTGCTGGCCGTTGCAGCCCTACATCTTTCGCACATTCGGCCCGCCCAAGGTGCATATTACCATCACCAGGCCGTACACTACCACACACACGCCTTGGGTATTTTCAACCAGGAGCGGCCCAAGGTCACCCCAGAGAACTGCTTAAGCCTGATCATATTCGGCCATGTCACGAGTCTCCAGGTGCTGTACGAGACTACCCTGAACTGCGACGACGGCGACACTTTCGAGCCGCTCAACCGTTTCCTGGAATACATCAAGGTATACCGTGGCGTCGTGTTGATCGCCAAAGAGGCGTGGCAAGCTCTCCTCCAGTCCAAGCTGGGAAGCCTCTTCACTGCCAGCTCTGGCATTGCAGATTACAGGACGAGTGGCGGCACTCAGACGACAGAGCTTCGATCAGTCATTTCGATAAGCCGGGCGCTGGATCGGGAGCAGAAGCAGCTTTGTCTCGAAGCTGTCGACAGGCTGCAGTGGGTTTTGAGCCCTGCCGGCCAGGACTCTCACGACAAGCCTAGTCCTGGTACCGAGGAAGTCCGCTACTTTCACAGCTTGGGCCTGGTGCACGCCTGGCCCTGTCTGGCGCACGAGGCTGTACTGGACCTGTTGTGCAACAAAACGCCCGAAGCGCTATTGATGCTGGCATACTATGGCGTTCTCATGCACCAACACCGCCATTTCTGGACGTATGCCAACGTGGGTCACGTACTGGTGCGAACCATTGCACAATACCTCGGTCCTGACTGGCAGCATTTCATGATCTGGCCGCTTGCCCAGGTAGGTCAAGATCCGGCGATGAAGGTAGATTGAGTTTCTCCGTTTCCTCTTCTCTTCTTTGTGTGGGTGGGAGGGAGGGGGGGTCCAGCGCGGGGGATCTGACCGAGCCAAGCCGTCTTGCCCAACACCAGCCGAAGGTATCGACTGCAATGGCGCGTCGCTCGCATTAGAGGGTGTGGCTGAGTTTTGCTCTCCTGCATCGCCCTCCGTCACTTAGCTAGCGCATGCCACGCAGCTTCACTTATAGGATCTGTATAAATTTTAGGGTCTGATCATGTACATATGGCGCTCGGATCATTGTAATCGAGTCGAGATGTGCACCATCCTGATACACGCACATCCATGCAAGTATACGTAGGCCATATAAATGTTCAAGTGGTTGCAAACGAGTGATCGAGAGAATAGGAAGGGCCATGGAGCCTGCCTGGGGGTTAGGGGGAGGCGGGGATGGGACTTTGCAGCCTCTTGGCAACCGGCTATTACGTAGGTAGTCTAGTTCGCGCAGACACATGCGGTGGTCAGCTTCAACTCCCTCTACGTAGACATGTCAACGTACGTGAGTACACTGCATGGCGTGCCAATGTAGGTCGTCGACCTTGCACCGTCTGTGCGTCTCCAACTGCACTCGACAGCAACACCAGACCGATTCCTCGACTCTTGGTAATTTAAGATGGGCCAGGCTCTTTCCGCCCACAATGACGGTCCAGGGACCAGGACGCGGGAGGAGCTGAGAAGGGAGCTGGTACGATCACGCACTTCGCGTGTGCTTTCCTGCACCGCACCGCACCAAGCTGCACGGCTCACCCACTGACATCTGCTTCAAACAGGCCGACAAGTTCGCCACCAAGTGCTTTACGTCCATCGAGCTATACTCACTGAAGGACAACTTCAAAAGCCTCGCCGATGTCCAACGGGACTCGGCCGGGACGCCTCAACTCTATGTGTCAGAAACCACGATTGCGAGGTTCCTGGAACTCCCTGATGTCCTTGGTGTGTCGCCTGTGGTCGGGAAGATGGTGTCCTTTCTCGGCGCGTTTCCTTTCCTAGAGGACGCACCGGCGATTATGGGGCTCGAGGCACTCGTGAACACGGTTATCATTCTCACCGAGAGATATCAGCGAGTCCTACTAAAGGGGTCTACCGACAGGAGGAAGCTTCTCTTCAGGAGCCTGGCTGTGTACGACCGGAAGCCGTTACAGTCGCATGGCGGAAAGGACAATGCGGACGACCACAGTGCCACGTCAAGTAACCCGGGGATCGGTAGGGACCAGGGCGGCGAGGACGAGACAGCTGAGGATGAGGATGACGGCTTGGTGGTCTCGACTTTTGAGCTGCTGAATTGCACTGAGGCATACGAAGACGCCGGCCTGTCAAAGACCCACGAAGCTTTGATCCCGGCTGATAACTTCAGAAAGCTAATCATGCTGCTCCTACTCATAGCACCTATGGATTCTCGAGAGAAACTCTCTCAGTATGCAGGACGCACGACGGGCACAGAGCTTGAAAGCCTGCGGTCTGCAGCAGAGAGCATCCTTGCAGCGTTCCTGAATGTTGAAAAGTCCCCAGGCATCAGGTCTGGGGCATTTAATGTCGTACTGCCTGTCGCCCTTCCATTCCTATTTAAAGGCTTCAATCCGCTTTTCGAGCGCTTTCTCTTTTCCAAGAATTTGGATTTCGACCAACACCAGAACGACCGCGACCAGGCGAACGACACGGCTCAATGTGTTGCTGCCCCGCTGCTCCAGGAGAAAGCGTCTATTATGAACTCGACCATCATCTCCCAGCTCTCCTTCTTCATTCCGGGCTCTTCTCTATTCCGGCGACTTCGGCTGCTATACTCGGGCGAAAACGACGGGTTCTCAATGGGTTCATTTGAAGCCAAGGTATTCAATTGGCGGGCGCCGACGATCCTGCTCGTGCGAGGCACGAGAATCACAGACTCGTCTGGTGGCAGTGAAGAGCGTTTTGCAGCCTCACTGCCGCCCAAGCGTTTCCCTGATGGCTCGCAGTTGAGCAGACTGACTTATGGCCTGTACGTTTCTCAGCCATGGCGGCACTCGCATAAGGAATGCTTTGGCGACTCAGACACGCTCTTGTTCCAACTCGAGCCGATCCACGATGTGTTTCCCGCAAGCACGTTGAACACAGATTATGTCTCATTCACACGACCGGGCGTTGGTTCAGCAAATACTGGAATTGCGGTCGGAAATCCGCTGCCTACACCCTCGTCTTCATACCGAAAACAGAGCGTCACCCACCTTGGGTCGGTAGCCCTCCTACTTGACTCGAGCTTCGAGTTTGGCCTATTCACACATGACGACTCTTCACGGGGCGGGGCGTTCCAGAATAGTGTTTCGCGGAAGTTCGACTTCCAGGATCGATTTGAGATTGACAGTCTCGAGGTGTGGGGTTGCGGAGGTGACGAGGAAGCCAAGATACAAGCCGAGCGATGGGCGTTTGAGGCTCGAGAGGCGGAAGCTCGGAGGCGGATCAACCTGGGTACAGGAGACATTGAAGCAGATAGGGCCCTGCTCGAAATGACAGGCTTGATAGGAGGGAACAGGAGCGGTGGGTCGATGGCTTGAGCCTGGATAATCACATAGAGTATCATATTGATAAAAGGCGCTGGAAGGGTACGTTAGAAGTTTTCGGTACCCAAAGAAGGCCATAGAACAATATGATAATAAAATCGCGAGACTGATCATTGAAAATGAGTAGAGATGATCCAAAAGACCACGCCGTAGTTCCAAGCCTGTAGTGGCCTGGTGTCGATCCCTTTCTCGGATCGCTGCTACTCTCTACTTTTCCTTTTTCTTCTTGGAAGGATTGTTCAGCTGTCTGATTGGTTGCGCAGCTGAACCGTCCTCGAAAGCTCCCGGTTGAGAGAGCCTGCTGAACAGTATGTTTTGAGTGAGAACCGCCGCAGAAAACCAAGTGCAGCCTTACTGCTTGCTTGATGACTCAGGACCAGGATTGTTTGGTGGGGGAGCGACGTCCTTGGGCTCCTCTTGAGCCTCGGGAGCTTTTGACCTGTCAAGCCACCCGAGTCCCCAGGCCGACGTCTTGTTTTTAACCTCATCATCAGGAACTGGCGCAGCCTCCCCTTCTAGCCTCTTCGCCTCGGCGGCGCGGAAGTTGTCTCGAGCCGCTTCTACTCCAGTCGCCTTCTTCTTCTCACGCCTCTTGTTTATCATAGCCTTGAGCTCTTTCTCCTCGTCATCACGAGCCTCCAACTCTCGGATCCATTTCTGGCGCTTTTCGTCTGCCTTCTCTTGCTCCTGCATTTTCCAATGCTCCCGTTCTTTGTGCCGCTCGGCGCCAAAATAAAGACCGCCAGCCACCATAGCAGCGACGGTGAATCCCTGGGCTATGACACGTGCTCGGAACATGCGCTGTACTTGATTGTGATCTCCCTTGCGCATGGCACGGTAGGCGTTTGTGAAAGCAGCGACGGTGAGGAGGCACCCTAGATGCGAGATAGAAGGACCTGTTAGGTCTCTAGCCGTAGGGAGCAAGATGAAAAGAAGCCATGTGTGAAGGCAGGCAGGCAGGTAGGTGTGAGCATACCGAGGGGCACAAGAGGCTCGCGCTTCATGCGACCGAGGACCTTCTGAAGACCGCTCTCATTGTAGAATTCTCTGGAGGAGACCAGGAACCCGTCAGTCAAGGGTCAAAGGGGCCGAAGAGCTGTAATTGGGAAGCTGTGGGCACCCAGTAGTGTGGTAGAGGGTCGGATCGGAGGAGAGCTGCTCACTCGTTCTCGTCGAAAGACGAAGGTAGCGGCCGGCCGGAAACGGGACTCGTCATGATACAATGGCGTAGAGGGAGTGCCGGGATCGGATGGTGGTCGGGTATGTTCAGAGGTGGGTTGGTAAGTTGTGAATTGATTCCGGCATGTGCTGTTGAGGTGGTTGTGGTTGTGTTGTGTTATGGAAGATGCGGAGGATTTGGTGGTGGTGGTGGAGGTGATGATGACATGGATTTTGCATGCGCATGTCCCAAGCTCCTAGGTACCGGGGCTGCAGCGGGGATAGGTACCTCAGATACAATTGATGGTGGGGAGGGCCGAGCCATGCTGTGATCAGTGCGTCCAGGTCTCGGGATGGCAAGCAAAGGTGGCGGGACGCCGAATTATCTGCAGGACGAGCGAGGTGCTTTGGCGCGAGCTTAGCAGGGCCAGGTACCTGCGCCTAGCCTGCACTGTGCCCCACCCTGACTTTTCGGCGGCCACCACCTGGGCAGGTGCAAAGCTCCGAAGCAGGAATGCATCGAGGGCGAGGAAGAGGGCGACTCATCCACGAGTTGACTCACTCCTCACTGGCCCACCTAACCTGATCACCTCACCTACTCGTACACTCGCTCGGTCGCTCACTCCAGGCTCTCTCCAATCTCTGCTAGAATCATCTTTGAGGCACAAAGTCCACCACTGCCCCTTGAGCATGCCGGCAGTCGAGCAAACAACCGCCAACGGCGTGGATGCCCATGGCGTGGGCAGTAACGGTCACGCCAACGGCCATACTGCCAGGACGCCCAGCATGACAGGTTTGTCCTTGACCGAGTACAGCGCAAACCCCAATCCACAGGGCACATCATCGTTGCCGTCAGAAGACAGGGACGCCCGCATCAGGAAAATCGTGCCGCCCGAGTTCATCCTCCCAAACGGCCACCCCGACTACCTGCGGCTCATCCTGACCTCCAAGGTCTATGAGGCCTGCCAGGAAACATCGCTCGCCCCAGCCGTGAACCTCAGCAACCGCCTCGAGTGTAACGTCCTGCTCAAGCGCGAGGATGAGCACCCTGTCTTCAGCTTCAAGCTGCGTGGCGCCTATAACAAGATGGCCCACCTCGAACCCGGGCAGAGCTGGAGGGGCGTCGTCTGTTGCAGCGCCGGGAATCATGCCCAAGGCGTCGCCTATTCGGCCCGCAAGCTCAAGATCCCCGCCACCATCATCATGCCCGAGGGAACTCCAAGCATCAAACACCTGAACGTCTCTCGCATGGGTGGTCATGTTGTTCTTCATGGCCCCGACTTCGACGCCGCCAAGGAGGAGTGTGCGAGGAGGGAGCTCCAGGATGGCCTTATCAACATCCCTCCCTTCGATGACCCTTACGTCATCGCTGGCCAGGGCACTATCGGCATGGAGCTGCTTCGCCAAACAAACCTTCAGAAGCTCGAGGCTATCTTCTGCTGCGTTGGCGGCGGCGGTCTCCTGGCCGGCGTCGGCGTCTACGTCAAGCGTATCGCCCCCCACGTCAAGGTCATCGGTGTTGAGACTCATGACGCGGACGCATTGACAAGGTCTCTTGCCGCAGGGGAGCGCCTTGTCCTCGACCAGGTCGGTCTATTCGCAGACGGCGCCGCTGTCAAACAGGTCGGAGAGGAGACTTTCCGCATCTGCCAGGAGGTTGTTGACGAGGTCATATTGGTCTCCACCGATGAGACTTGTGCCGCCATCAAGGACGTCTTCGAGGACACGCGGTCCATTGTCGAGCCTGCTGGCGCTTTGGCCGTGGCCGGCTTGAAGAAGTGGGTCGCATCCCATCCCTCGAGCGACCCGGCCCGGTCGCTCGTCGCCGTCACCAGTGGCGCAAACATGAACTTCGATCGCCTCCGCTTCGTCGCCGAGCGAGCTGATGTCGGCGCGGGTAAGGAGGTACTACTGGCCTGCCACATCCCGGAGAAGCCGAGGTCTTTTGCCAAGCTCATCAGTGCCATCCTCCCCCATGCCGTCACTGAGTTCAGCTATCGTTACGCTGCGTCCTCGGGCGCCAACGTTTTGCTTGGCCTGAGTCTGACGGCGCCCGCAACTCAACGAACCCAGGAGCTGCAGGGCCTCTTGCATCGCATCGACTCAATCAGCAGCGAAGAGAATGGCCGCTTCTCCGTCACGGACCTCTCTGGCGATGAGCTTGCCAAGAGCCATATTCGATACTTGGTGGGTGGCATCTCGAACGTACCGGATGAGCGTCTGTACATGTTCAACTTTCCAGAACGACCAGGGGCCCTCGACAAGTTCCTCAACACGCTGCGACCTAAATATAACATCAGCTTGTTCCAGTACCGCAACTCCGGCGGTGACATCGCGAAGATCCTGGCCGGTATTCTTTGCCCCGACCAAGAAGTAGGAGAGCTGGAGAAGTTCCTCAAGGAGATAGGCTACCCATGGGTTGATTGCACTGATTCGCAAGTCTTCAAGACTTTCCTGCGGGGCTGAACCCAGTGCTTCTCTTCACATGGTCATGGTCGATTTGGGAGGCAGTAAATTGACCCTGCAGAGCTTCTATGACGGCCATACAGGGCGATATTGCATTGGTTCCCGCATTCATTGTGTGAATGGGCACGCTCAGGCAAGATGGCCAGCCTCTGCGCCCTTAGGAAGGAACTCGTTCGTGTGGCATTCACCTTTTCACTTCGAGACCGTGTATCAGTGACGGAGTATCTCTGCGAGACTGCCGACTTACTCCATCACCGTATGAGCAACGAGACAAGTGCCAACCACCTGGACATGGCTGGAATGGCCATTGCAGCATTCGCCAGCTGATCATCCCTTCTAAACGCCATGATTTCCCCTTGGTGAGCTTCGTCAGTAGGTTGTAGGACGACGACGAGGAGATAAATGAGCGCGAAGGAGCCTGGAGCGTGTTACAGAATACAGATGAATCCAGTACCTTGGCTGCCTGAATACTTCAGCCGACCAGGCTCCTGTCTGGTCAGAGCAGTCCAGTGCCGCACTGCCATCATGCGCCTGCACACAGATGCAAGAATACGTTACAAATACTCAGTGTCAGGTGTCCGTGAAGGACTCTCCGCGGAATCCCCTGGTGGCACGTGGGAAGTCCAATATTCCCCGAGACTACCTCACCAGGCGCATGCGACATTCTTGATAGTGAGAGAATGAGCAGGAAGCAGATTACCTCAGCGGAGATTATCCCAGGAGAGGTTCCTTCCAAGAAATTACCTCAGAGAGGTCACCCCAGAGTTGCAGGTTGGCACAAAAGGGCCGGGGCATCTTTTGGACTGGTTGTTATGGAGCACTCACCAACCACAGCATCTTGGGAAAACAAGCGAAGCCCGCCTAAACGTACTTCGCCGATCCATGGTATTTTGGCTGCTGAGAGTATAATTATCTACCTACATACATCAGCAAATGTCTTTTTAATACACGTTATTAGCCCGCGGGGCGGTAGTTTCTCTCAAAAATGAAGCTTCCAGAGGCGGTCAAAGCCTCGTCTTACGCGGCCGACCGATCAGAAATTTTCGCGTCAAGGTTTGGGGCCAAGGTGGCGGGAAAGACCATGTTATGGCCACGGCACGACGACAAAACGACGGCATCACGTTCTGGGACCACGGCGAGCGATCTGGCATGACCTAGCAGGATTAAATGTAGCCTTGGGCGCAGAGTGCACATTACATGTAACACGGCAAAAGAGCTCCCCCAATTTCTGAACATTACCTGGTGCCCTTACCAACGCACTAGGCCTTACATCAGTCCCTGCCAGTCTCCATCTAAGCGGCCAGTCAAGGATCGCTCGTTCGCTGCCGCCTGTCCGTTTTGTCCGGAGGGGACAGTGAATGGCCCGTTATCGGCCAGGGGGAAGTCTGGTGTTCCGTCGTCGTTCCAAGCGAACTTTTGTGCCCTAACAGTACGGTATATGTCCTATAGATCAGGAGTCAGATGCCACATTGTCTAGGGTGAGGGACTGTCTAGATTGTGTCTGGAACGGGATAACTCCTGCCACACGACACTTCTCAAACTACAAGCCGGTCAAGGCAATATAATCAATGAGGTAAGATATTGTTCAGGCGTGCTGTTGGCCAGCATCATGGTCCTAGGATGTCCAAGGAGCAAGGCGAGACGAGGGGGGTGCTCACAGCAGGTGGTTCGGCTGTAGTCATGGCATGATACTACGTCTCGAATCAGTTATTGCTGTTTTCAAATAGCAGACCCCGCCAAAGAAAATGGTCGTGTCATGCTGCCTGGGAATTCCAGAGCATATGAGACTCGCCAGAGGTAGCCTGACCACGGCCGCGTGGCGGTCCCTCAACTCAGGATGGAAGAGTTGGATGTGCTCCGAACGACTTACCACGATATAGTTCTCGGAACTATCGGGGCTCGTTGTAAAACTAGCGTGTCCTGTCCCATATATTCCAGCTCGTGTATTCTGGTGGAATACGCAGCCGTCTCGATGTTTCCTCCAGGATTGGTATTGCATAGGGTCATTACCAACAAGCTCGAGCAAGCCTAGCGAGGCGTAACATGTCAGCCAGGTCCGGCGTACGTGATACGACCGCCGCCAGGGACGTAGTGGACAGCACTCTTCCGGACTCGTCGGTACTCACCCAGACAGTAGAAAGGCGTGTTTACTCGAGCTGCGGAGTAGACGACAAAATTCTGGCCCGTGGTGGGATTTATAAGCTGTTGCGGTCCTTCATTAGTGGCCAGTCGGGTGTCTGGTCTACCATATGGGACTCGTTCCCAAGGTTCATTCGGCACTGATATCATGCGTCTATCGGTCAAATTCGTGTCGACGGTCCACGGATCACTCATGTGTGTGATGCAGAGATTGGCTGGCCATGCCGAGGTCTGCTCTTGCCAACACGAATATATGTGGTAAAGCTCCTGGTCGTAGATGAAGTAAGTGCCGTCGATGGCAAATTGGTCGTAGGTATTGAGCTCGCTCTTCAATGTGAAATCTGCTGTCCACGGATCGGGACCGTCCCCTTCGAGGACGAACATGCGGTGGTTGATAGCGGGCTGTCTCGTTAGCAAGCATCCTTCTATACTAGTGAAGCATAGAAGAGCAAGCTGGAGATGGCTTGGGAGTCCGAGCATGAGATTTGGTTTAGTGCCGTCTCGGTTGCTCGAGGCAGGCAGGCCGTCCGTGCAGAATTACTTACACAGTTGATGGGGCACGCTGAATCTTGCAGCGGCGGGGGGTTATCGAAGTCGGGTGTGGCGGAAAAAATGATATACCAATTTCCAGAAATGTTGTGAATCTCAGGAGCCTGTCCTTCGTCAGTGACGTTTTACGTGGGCACGGCATGTTCCGGATGTCAACCCAGGCTTGTGAAGCAACCAACCCAAAGATCCGTAGACCACGGCTGACCAGCGTCCTCGCCGCGGCTGTCTGGGCTGAAGACGACACGAGTGTCTTGGTGGTCCCAGTTGTCCGTCAGAGCTCTGGAGCGCCTGAGGGTGATGTTGTCATTTGTGCTATATGTGAATAGGTACCAGTCTTCGCCATCGACAGAGTACCTTGTCACTACCATGTCCGTAAGTCAGTCATCAGAACACCAGGTGGTATGGGATGGCATGGAAATAGAATGAACCCCTTCCCTGCCCACGGCCTGCCCCACAAGCCACAGGCGGCTCGAACAAGGACCTCGAGACAGGCACAGCCCACGGAAACAACATGTGTAGTCTACATGCGCGGAGAGGCATTGATAGTGTCCAGGGATGGGGGAAGGGGCTTACTGTAGGGGTCTCCCACATTCGCAGTAAATATCGGGTTGCTGTACGTTGTATTCGTCTACAACACGGCGCGGTACGTTAACGGAGGATCACGGAACATACAGGAAGCCACGCACGTCGACTCTAGAAGGTGGCTGGGACCTGGACCGCGACAGAAGGAGGGAAGATTATAAGTACAGTAGTGTTGGTACCCACTGAGGCCGGGTCCCAGCTTTGGGGGCCCGCCTTGTTGGGGTCAAAGGACTGGCCCTTGACAAGCGTCACCGTCACCGTCAGCAGGGTGAGCAAGACCATCATGGCCATGTTGGCGGTGTCTGCGCGCCGAGGGAGGCGAGGGAGGACGAGGAGGAAGTGGAAGGGGCACGCGTGGGCAAGAGTGGCTGGCTCCTGGCAAGCTTACAGGATCGTGGGACTGAGGAGAGGAGCAACCAGGTTTAAATATGCAGCTGGCGGAGGAGGAAGACGCAAGGAGACATGTCAAGGTTGCCTTGGCTGGCTAGTCACCTGTTCTCCTCCTCACCTGGCAGGGCAATGCAAGGCCAAAGGCAGGCGGAATGGAGTGACTGAGCGAGCAAGACGTTGACCCTGGTCTACCCCGTTCGTCCAAGACACTGTGCTTGCTGGGCCATGGCGTTGGTGCTGCGGCAGGGCCTGTCTCCATGACGTTGCAGCTCAAGAGGCTCCAGCCAAGTCGGACTGTCCAGCCGTGGGCTGTCTCTGCTGCAGAATAGCCAGGAAAGCAAGCTGCATGCAATGTGGTGTGCGGTATGCGGTGTGTCCGTGTGTATGCACATCAGTCAGTCCATGTACAAAGACGGCGGGCAGTTCATCCCCACATTTCCGTCCCATCGGCTCGAGTGCACATGTGCTGATCAACACCAATGCGGGGAACCCCTGCCACGGCTTTTGGGCGCCTGTAGATCCGCACGCCCCGGGGTCGGTCGCGAACACTAACACTCCATGCTGATTGATCCACTGTCGAGGCGGCGCCAGCTGGCGCCAGCTGTGATGCATGCCAGACGGCCCGTGCACCTAGGGCCCACGTAGTCGAGCAATTTTTTCCCGCCAAACCTTGAGAGCTCGCGCAAATCGCACCCCAGCAGAGCACGCCGTACTACAGCCCGCCCGCCGTCTTGATTCCAACCTCACCCTCATCCACAACCTCATTCCACCTCGATCTCGACCCCCAATCGAAGCATCCGACAACCCTTCCCTCCTCCAACTCAAAACACACCAGCATCAAGCCATGGCTGACCGAGGTGGTGCCCGTGGCGGTGGTTTCGGCGACCGTGGTCGTGGCGATCGTGGACGTGGTCGCGGACGTGGCCGTGGACGTCGTGGCGGCAAGAGCGAGGAGAAGGAGTGGCAGCCCGTCACCAAGCTGGGCCGTCTCGTAAAGGCCGGCAAGATCAAGAGCATGGAGGAGATCTACCTGCACTCCCTGCCCATCAAGGAGTACCAGATCGTCGACTTCTTCCTGCCCAAGCTCAAGGATGAGGTCATGAAGGTACGCCCAGACAACCTCTGCCTTCCTCCCTGATGGACATGTAGCTGGCGCTCGCCAGCTCTTAAGCCACACGAGCCGCGGCGCTCCAAGCTCCGTTCACGGCCTTGTGGAGGAGCCCATCGCCGGGTGCTGCAACATGTTCGGGTCAAGTCAAACCAGTCCGCTAACCTCTTCCCACCCAACTACAGATCAAGCCCGTCCAGAAGCAGACCCGTGCCGGTCAGCGTACCCGGTTCAAGGCCATCGTCATCATTGGTGACTCCGAGGGACACGTCGGCCTCGGCATCAAGACCTCCAAGGAGGTTGCCACTGCCATCCGCGCTGCCATCATCATTGCCAAGCTGAGCGTCATCCCCGTGCGACGAGGATACTGGGGCGCCAACCTTGGTCAACCTCACTCCATCCCCGTAAAGGAGTCTGGAAAGTGTGGCTCCGTCACCGTCCGCGTAAGTCAAGTCCCCGACGCTGAGGAACACCAAGAGGCTACTGGTGGCTCCTGTCATGGCCACATCGAGGTCCCTTGCCGTGCACTGCTAACATTCCTACCTCAAGCTCATCCCTGCGCCCCGCGGTACCTCCCTTGTCGCCTCCCCTGCTGTCAAGCGTCTCCTCCAGCTCGCTGGTATCGAGGACGCCTACACATCGTCCGCTGGCTCGACCAAGACACTTGAGAACACCCTGAAGGCCACCTTCGCCGCCATCTCAAACACTTACGGATTCCTGACGCCCAACCTGTGGAAGGAGACGAAGCTCATCAGGAGCCCTCTGGAGGAGTTTGCGGATACCCTGCGGTCGGACAAGAGATACTAGGTGCGAGGAACGAATCACGGATTGGCGTCTGGTAATTGCATGGGCACTTGGACTGGTAACGACAACCAGTCAAGACTAGCAAAAGGAAGACTTCGGCCTGGCAGAAATGATGAATAATTTCACTTGACCTCTTCGCGAATTAATGCGGTTCGTGCCGATGATTTCACGCGTGACCCTGCCACTCAGTGACGTCTGCAGAAGTGCGAGAGCTTCATACAACAAACATATGAAGTCGGGAAAGGGGTTCCGCGACCTTGGCATAGTGCTGATGCCCGATGATGCTGACCTTTTCCACAGTCTGTCATTCCTGCCTGTGGACCTTCCCCGCCCTTCACACACAATCCAAAGCCACCCGGCAAGCCTGTCCAGCTTTCGCCTTGGAGGAAACTGCGCAAGGAAGTGTGGCGATCCCGTCAAGTCACTTTGGAAAAGGAAAAGTCCAAGACCCTTGCGGCCAAGCAGGGTTGCTGTCGCTCCTCGGCCACATACGCACAGACGGATGGAAGGACAAAGCCCTGGCTTTGCACACACGCAATATGCCTGGGCAGGAAGCGAGTGTGCGAAGGCGCCGGGGACGGGGCAGAGGGCTCCTCCTGCCCTCGTGGGTCTGGCCATTCTGGTCCGGAGCATTTGTGTGAACCGCTACTCGGCGGCAGCCACGACACCCAAGCGCATAGGTATACAGGCAGGCAGCCAAGTATCTAGCTTGCCTGGGTACGTGGCTTCCTGCCTTCCAACTCCGCAGATGGCCAGTTTGTTGTCCTCGCCACTGCCCAGTCCATCTGTGGCCAAATCCGGAAGTGACGATAGCATCTCGTCGTGGCAGGGGCGGGTGCAAGCCTCGGGAGACCAGAAAACCTGTACCCGTCCCCTTTTCACCATGCTTGTCTCTTGGGCTCCCCCTCCACCTTTCTTCCTCCTCGGGCAATGCTCTTCGCTGTCATCATCCAGACAGAGAACTGCAGCAACATCACAACCACCCCTCCCCCCCTTTTGGACTTCATTTTTGGAACCACCATTGTCGGCAGTCTGCTTCTATCCCGTCCTTGTTGCTTCTTCCATCTACATCCTCGCCAACACTCTCTTGGCCGAATCGAGCCACAGCTCGCTCCGAGATGCTGCCATCTTCTGTTTTCTCGCGGCCCCTGGCCATAGCCAGTCTTGCTTACCTAGCCCTCCTTTGCCTCATCTCCCTCGGTGAAAGCCTCAGGGTCCTTTCATCTGTCGCCCTGGCTGGGCCGCAGGGGCAGGAAACCATCATCAAGCGCACATGGGAGTCTGAACAAGGCCCATTTTCTACCAGTCCACCAGACAACAATGCCGAAGAAGACAAGGCGGCTGCGGCCCACACATCACACGGCGACAGTTCCGAGAGGCTCGGAGTCCCTGGGCTGAGCAACCCTCTCCCTCCCATCAACTCCATCGTTGCATCCGTACTGGGTGGAGGTACTGCCATAGCCCCTGTCCCTGGTCTGCCCACGCCGCCCGTCGTCCCGTCTCCGCCTGGTGCTTCTGGTGGTCTCTTCAACTCAGTAATTTCTGTCCTTGCCGGTGCGCCGAGTGCCGTTCCCACGACCCCGGATGGGAACGGCGGATCTCTAGGAGGACTCCTGAGTGCGTTGTCCCAGGTCAGCCCGGTTTCGGTTACCACAAGTGCCCCGGTTGTTCCGCCAGGGTCTGGAGGGCTCCTCTCAGGCTTGAATATTCTGGGCGGTGTCGCAGAAGCCCTCGACAATGCCCTAGGCTCGTCCGAAGATAACGACATCCGCGGCGATGGAATTTTAGGCCAGCTGTCTGCCAATATCATTGGTCCTATTGCATCAATCGCTGCCGACCCTGTCTCCATCCTCGCCAACCCCACTGCGGCCCTCGGTGACCTCCAGAGTCAAGTCTCATCTGTTCTCGAGAGCCTGCCATCAGCAGTAGCTGCCGGCGTCCAACTTGCCAGCAATGTTGGGGGTGAAATAGCTGATGCCCTCGATGCAGCAACGGAGGTTTTGGACAGCGTTCCAGAAGTTGCTGGCGGCGTGGCCGACCAGGTCGGCTCCCTGCTGAATGCTGCTCCGAACCTCGCCACCGGCCTTCCTGCTGCCGCCCTCTCTGCGGTTAATCAGGTGGAGTCTGTCCTCACCGCTCTCCCAGGCCTAGATGGAGATCTCACTGGCATCCTCGGCGGCTTGAAGGAAGAGCTATCCTCGGCTGTTGCCAACGCTGCGCCAGAAGTAACATCGCTTGCCGCAGTAGTGGGGAGCCAGATCGTTGGCGTTCTTCCTTCTGTGCTTCAAGCTCCTGTGCAAGGAGTGGTGTCAAGTCTCCAGAACGACATGAGTGGGCTTCTATGCCAAGTATCCGACGTCGTCAGCGGAACCGCGATAATTTTCAATGTTCCATGTAGCTCAGTCCAATCATCAGCCTCTGATCTCGGAGCAGGTGACTCGGCGACGGTAACTGCAGCGATCTCAGCCTCTATCACGGTAGGAGAGACCTTGCCTCTCGTTTCATTGCAGCTTCCATCTACATCACTACCACCACTCGCTTCCGTCCTGTCATCCTTGAGCTCGTCATTAATGACTGCCGAGACCGTCGTCGCTTCTGATGTCGACCCTGTTGCGAATTCTGCGCTGTCCGATCTCTCGTCGCTGTTCAGCCAAGTATCGGAGCTTTCCTTGACCGCAGCAGCCATGCCTTCGACCCAAGTTGTGCAATCAACAGGTAAGCCCTTGGCCATGCTTCTCCCCAGTCGCGTCGCTGACCTGTCCCAGTCCCGGCGCCGTCAAGAGCTTCACCCGGACCAGCTGCAGAAACCACCGTCTACTATGTCCAGACTATTACGGCCTTGATCACATCGACGGTGGAAAAAACCAGGACTGTGACGGAGTGCTTAACTAGCGTCTCACCCAGTATTCCAGGAGGGCCTTTACTGCCAGAGACCGACGCCGGCCCATCTGCGACTGGAGCCATTGCCAAGGGTCCTTGTCCGGATCATGGGTACACTTGTGACGACTGTCTTGACGGATGGTTTTGCCCTCCAATCCAGACTCCTGCGTTGCCGGCCCCCTGTGGCTATGGGTGGCCTTGCTCCCATTGCGAGGGTGGCTGGTTCTGCGTACCGCTACCTGGAGACATCGCGGCTTCGACATCGTTCTCAAGCGCAACGACATCAGCACTTGCGATCCCTACACCTCCCCTAGCGACGAATGGGTACTTATACGTTGGATGTTATGCCGATGGCTCTACCAGGGCGCTTGGTAAAGATCAGATATTGAATGTACGCGGAGGAATGACGAATGAACAGTGCGTCGACTTCTGTCAAACCCGAGGGCTCAACCTGGCTGGAACCGAAGACGGCGGCCAGTGCTTCTGCGGCAATGCGCTGCTTGGCTCAGTGTTACTCTCGCCTGGCCACTGCAATGTGTCTTGCACGGGTGACCCTACCAATTCTACCACATGCGGTGGCTCCTGGGCCCTGAGTGTCTGGAGCCAAGATGGGAACGCTCGGCAGGAACCAAACTCGCCGTCGTCGCTGCCGAGTGTCAACGGCGACTATCGATCTAGCGGAAAAAGAGACTCGCCAGCTTCTGCTGAGGCAGGCATCGATGGACGGGCACGGCCTGCCCCGCTCGCCAGCATGAAATTAGGCCCTATGACCCTCGGCGTGGCATACCTCAAAGGAGCCACCTTGCCAGGTGTTGCTTCTGAAGCTGGTCGACTTGCGACATCCCAATCGGGCAGTGCGAGCATGGCCATTCAAGGCGTTTCGTCCATCCTCAACATGACAGTCTCAAGCATGGGCAGCGGTACAGTATCAGCTAAAGCGAGCAGCACCAGCCCCCAAACCGAGACTTCGGACCTTCTGCCCAGACTAGTCAATATCGTGTCAAAGGATTCTGCGGTAACCAACTCCCAGGGTGTAGTTGCGCCCCGACCAGATGCAGCGCGGACTGAAAAGGAGTCAATTACTGCTGGGGCGCCTGCGGTGCTGGACCCAAAAAACAGACGCTGGGCTCCACGAGGGAGGGCCTATTGGGCGTGAGAGAGTTGTCTTTCTAAACTCACACATCGCCCTGAGTTGGTTGTGGCAAACGTGGTGGAAGTAATGATTGCAGAGCTTGACGACACTGCTACCCAAGGATTAGGCGAGGCTCCGAAGATTTATCATACACAAGCAAAACCTTTGAAACCTTTCTTTGAAGATTCATTCATATCTCACGGTTAGGCATCGCCTTAGAGGGGAGCTGGTTATTGTTGCTATCGTCAGTTGTCAATTAGGGGTGGGCCTAGGCAGGAAGCTTTCTAGTGGCCTAGAGATACGTACATAATACGACTTTTTCTTCTTGTCAACAGGGGGACCATGCATCGAATGAAACGGCCTACGAGTATGCTTGCAGTGATATTGTGATTCTGGCCAGGGCTCCAAGTGTAGGTCCTATAGTAGCTCAGTCTGCGAAACGACATTTCCACAGGCGGAAATGCGCGGTCTAGTCCCATTCTCCAGCACACGCTGCTTGATCTCTTTCCATTCCGAGGAGGCACATCTGAGTGCATATAGCTAGGCTGAGTGCTGAACCTAGAACACTATGATCGTCTGAGGATGGACGCCGCTGTGTGATGGGGAAGCGCGCGCTGGCGGCGAGGGCAGGTGGCAAGTGGCAAGGCTGATGGCAGGCTTGCCTGAGCACCAGGAATGAAACAATATAGGCTGCGAATAGCATGTTGCACATCGGCAGCTTGCTGGTGTCGGTGGGTAACACGATACACACTGTCACACCCGGGCTGTGACAAGGGGCGGATCTGAATTGCGAGCATCCGGGTATACCAGAGGCAATCGGCTAGATTCATCGAACCAAAGGGCCTTTACCGATAGGATCTGAATCTGATCCGGAAGCTGTCGAGTGTTGACGCCTGCCGTAGTCTTCGCGTGCCAGGAAGTGATTGATGGGGAGGCGTGAGCAACAAAGATGGCTTGGTCACGAGTGGCGTCGCCCTCGCAAAGCCGCATAGGTGCAGACTGGCTCTGGACTGTTATTGAACCAATATTCGACCACATGATGACCCTGTTCAAGCTCAGCTGAGTTCCCGACGGCACCCACGCGGCATGCTGAAGGCAGCGCTGCTCGTTGCACCACAAGTGTGGGTCAGTAGTGGATGAAGATGTGTGTGGCATATTTCACACGTTCTGTGAAATGCAGCAGTATGCACCATATCGCCCATATGCACATCACATTACAGTCACCGTGTGCACACTAGAACCTCGTCAACAAGTAAATTATTCTTGATACGAACGAGCGGCCCCTGTCACACCAGCACGTCTTCCAACCCAGACTCTGGCGATGATAGCTGACCTTGCCCAACGTCAAGTGGGAACAACTGCTCTAGGCTCCCACCGTCGACCGGCGAGATGCATTATTAATAAGAAGATAGTATTGGTCATGAAGTGGTGGGTATGTAATCCGGTTTCCGTGCGACCAAACGGGATAAAACAAGACTCAGACATTAAAGACACACTCGACAGTCCGGATGCTGCGCCTTTTAGACCGTGTGCGAAGCCTGCTTTGCCAGACGGTTCTCGCGACCCTTCTCGCTCCACGGGAAGTGGAAGACGGGGATGAGGAAGAATGAGTTACTGTAGAGGGGTCAGTCATTGCTCTCTGGTGATTGAGAACGCCAAGAAAGGCGAGGGACTCGAGCACGCACCTGGAGTCTGCGATACCAGCGAACGCGTTGTACCAGGCCAAGAAGGCGGCAAGCATGCCGAAGACGCCGCCGGCCTTTTGCAGACCAAGGGCGGCGGTGTTGGCGCCGTTATTCTTGGCGTACTCTGAGCAGAAGAGGAACAAGAAGGCGAGGTCCAGGGTGAAGAAGAGACTGAAGAACATGATGGTGGAGCGCAGGGTGCAGAGCAGGAGGATAGTGGTGAAGATGAACCAGCCGGTCAGGAACAAGCCAATGGCGCTGGTTTCATGCGTGGTGCCCTCGTAGGCATCCGCAACACCGAGAGAGGGCGTGAGGATGAGAGCGTACGAGATCCAGAATCCACCGTAGGACGAGAGGGCTGTAGCACCAAATGTGTTTCCTATAGCCATCTCCCTGTAGGACGGGCACGAAAAAGAGTCAGCGGACTTGTGGCTGCACAGTGAGTATTGCACAGGCGGGCCGGGCGGGGACTCACCACATGCCAGCCAGGAGCTGTACAAGCCCTCCATAGCCGAAGGCCAGGGTGGCGACGATGTTAGGCTCGGTGACACCACGGGTCTGGAGGTTGATGGCGGAGAGGACAAAGGTGGTCAGGGCGAAGGCGCTGAGGCCGAGAGGGGCGGGATTGGCGATTTTGCGGTTCTCAATGGCCTTGTACAGGCCAGGCTGGAACTCACCACCAAAGGCAGGGAGGCGAGTATCGTTACCGCTGTGCGCATGGGCGAGAGGGTTCCCATAGTTGTTGTAGCGCTGAGCAGGCTGGGCATTGTGGTTGGCGCCGTTGGCATCTGCGCCGGTGGTGCGGATGTCTTTTTCGACGTTTGTGTCGGCCATCTTGGGGGATTTGGTGTCCGATGTTTGGGGGCTGCGACAGACCAGACTGACTATGAGACCGAGACAGATGTGTGAGAAGACGGCAGAGCAGAGCAGTACGCGACGCGACAGGGGCTACTGGTGACTGGTGCGGACTGACTACCGGGACAAGAGAGAAAAGAAGACAGAACGAAGGCGGAGGGAGGGAGGGCAGGGCCTGATATAGGTGGAGCCTTGACCCCAGGCGACGATCGTTTTTTTGTCTGGTTGCTGGAGAGCAGTGGCCCGTCCGGGGAAAATATTGCGTCTACACTTGTGTGTAGCTGCAACACGCACTGGGCATGTCGGTTGGGTTGTCGGTTCGGCGGACAGAGACAGAGACAGAGACTGACGACGGAAGCTGGATGGAGGCTAGTGAGGCAGGCCAGACGAGGGCTAGTCCGGGAATAATAATTACAGCAACACTAAGGAGCATGGATGAGGGAAGGGGCCACCGGGGGGGGGAAAGGGGGGTGAACGGGGGACGGGAAGGGGTGGATGATGATGATGGATGATGATGCTACTGGTTGGTGCCGCTGATGCTGGTGCTGGTGCTGGTGCTGATGAATACATACTGTAATGATAATGGTGATATAAGTGGGGCCCCCTCGGTCTGGGGGAAGCGGCGTCTGGAAGCCCAGCCCACACACAGACATGCCCCAGAGGAAGAACGGCGTGAACGGCAAGGTAGGTAAGGTAGGTAAGGTCCGGGGGTGGGGAAGGAACCAGGCGCCCAGGAGCGTGGTAAGTGGTAGACTAGACTGCCATGCATGTACCGGCAATGTATCCCATGTATCCAGTGTACCATGCACCCTGCGCCTGCGCCTGCGCCTGCACCTGCACCAAGACCATGCCACCCATCATGCGCGCTGGGCTAGCGGACAGGCCTGACAGGGCAGGCTGGATCCATCGTCCAGCTTCGAGGCTGCCCCGTCCCGGGCCTGCTGGGGCCTGCTGGGGCTGGCTCAGGTGCCATCGCGTGCAATTGGCTTTGCTCAATCTGCTTCCTGGCGCTCCTCCCCGACATATACCAAGACGGTATCTCTGCGCCAGCCGCCGTCAAGCTTCAAGCCTCAATGCTTCTACCCATCCCATGCCGCCCTGCGCGTCCGACTCGCCGTCGACCGCCAAGCAAGCATCACAACAAGTGTGCTCGATTCGGCTGCGCGGTGTGTGCGTTGTGTGCGTGTGTGCGTGTGTGCATGTGTGCATGTGTACGGTATCTAGATTGTGTCCTCGAAAGGGAATGGGCTGCCCAACTGACTGGCTGGCCAAAGTGTCGAACAAAAAGTGGGTGCTCGTATCGGGTAATGCTCATCCCCGTGGGCGAGTGGAAAAGCACCGGTGGGCAGGTACAGACAGGTACACATGCATACAATTGTGCCGCCAAACGTCCCCAACCCCAATCCTAATCCCAATCCCAATCATCAACCCATCGGCCCATCCAAGCCGCCCAGGCCCATGCCAGGAGAGGAGGCGAGAGGGGGAAATCTGGGGTAGCGACCAGGCGGCTTAGCTCTTGCGTCCCGGACGAACGGTTGGACACGCCATTTGCTGCTGCTGCCCTCCAGTCTCGCTGCCTCTCCCTCTCGCTCTCGAGTCGGCCCATCAATCCTGCATGTGCGACAATGTCACCTGCACCATCAGAATATCCACCTCCTGTTCCCAGCAATATCCCAGTACCCCTGCTCCTCGTCTCCGTGGCCACGGTAGAGCGGAGGCGGAAGGGAAGGGGAAAGGGGAGACGGGAGAGGGACAGTGAGCAAGAAACAGACAACAATAGAGGGAAACGAGGAGCAAGAGAAGGCCAAAGAGAACACTGGCTTGCTTTTGCCCTTGATCTTGCTGCCCTGCTGTTTGTGCATCCGATTTTGTCATGATCTTTTCTACCATGCCCAACAATGTAAAACGAGCAAGCCGTGCTTGCTTCCTCACACAGCATCAACGACAGACGGGCAGGAGAGGTGTAGGATTGGGGGGGGGGGGTGGGCGATGGGCGAGGTCGCTGCCCGTAGGTCCGGCTAGGTTTGACGGCGGCGCACCACTAGCACTTCCGGGACTGAGATTGCGTAGCTTGTTCTGAACATTGATCATTGGGCCAGCCAGGGTCGCCCATGCGGTCCGCCGAGATATCTACTTTCTGGTCGGGCTTTCCACGGCGCCCTCGCGCAGCCATTCAGCCATTCATTCCAAATTCCCTCCCGCCAGTCGCCCTACTCAATCGATCCAGCCCTTCCAGAAGCCTGAGCGGCAACCACAGCAGCTCCAGCTCCCGGCTCCAGCTCCCGGCTCCATCGGGTACAGTAGCAATGAGCTGGGCCCTTCCTTGCTCCGCCATGTGGTAGTCTCCCTGATGAAGCTTGTTCTGCAACACGTCCCTTCAAACACTCATGCACCCAGGGCACCTGCCGGGGGTCAGTCTGAGTATTTTCTTTCTGCTACGCTGTAATCTCATCTCATAAATGCGGTCATCCTCATCCTTGCGCAGCCTGCATTGGTCTGGGGCTGCGTCTGGGGATGGGGCCCCGGGTTGAAGCTACATTTCCAGCCCCCTCACCCCAGGAATTCCCCTCCAACCCCACCCAAAATGAAAAATCAAAGCCCTGTGGCCGTCACTGAAAAGTCAATTCGCCTCGGAGGAGTCTTTACTGTGGACAATGGAAGGTTGACATTGATAGAGATGGTACAGGAATTTCGGTCCTGGGGCCTTGCGCATAGGAGCGAGCAAACGGTTGCCCACCCAGGCTCAGGCGGCTAAATCATGGGCCCCTGAATTACACGCCCGCGATTGAATTAGCCGGGCTGATCGGCCATGCTGCTGTCGTGGCAGCCGCACATCAGCATATTCCCCAGCGCACAATCTCTCGAGTCTGTCTCACGGTCGAGTTAAATCCGACCATATCATCCACCTCCTCTGGGTGCACCGAGGCACAGTCTACAAGCACAACGGCCGAGGGCCTGACGGATCACTTACTCTACCTACTTGCCACACTCTCTCTATCAACCCCCAACTGTTTTTGCCCCTTCTCTTGGGCCCCAAAGGCCAAGTGACGTGAACCTAGACTAGCAGTACGCCGGCTCGCAATCGCCGTGTCTGCGTGTACAAGCAAGTCTCTAGATGATACAGCTCGCCTCTTGCTGGCATGACTGTTCCCCACACACGCTTGGACATTGTATCCATCATCTTTCCGACGCCTCCTTCCACACCATTGTGTTCAATAGGTAGGGTTGAACGTATCTACTTGCTTCTTTTTCCTTCCTAAAGCGGAAAACAGAAAACGGAAAGAAATCCACAAACAGCCACCCCTTTCTCCGTCGGACTCCCTCACTTCGGCAAGCCATAGCTGTGAGAGTCGAAGGATGCTCGACGACACGCGCACGGCAACCCGGATTGCCGGATGTGCAGCACCGCTCTAGTCGCAGCGCGCGTCATATAGATGTGGTGTGCCCAGGCTGTGATGATCTCGGCGGCAGCTGAAGCTGCTACGCACCACAGACAGCTAGCACTTGTGCCACAGGTGCCCTGCGCGCGCCCCTCTCGCCTTACTCTCTTTGTCACGATCGAGTGAAGTCTGGCCGGTGCAAAGGCAGGGCTCTAGCTGAGTCTGTTCTCGGCGACCGTGCAGACGCGTGGATGATGCTTGCGCTGGCCGGGATCGAACACTATTGCCCTTGCGCACACATTGCGGCATAACAAAGAATCATGTTATACTGATACGTGTGTTGTGAAAGTGGTCACAGCATCCCTCTGAAGACCGAAGACCAAGTGCTCCGGCCTGTGCTGATGTGGGCTTCACCTGGGAGCGGAGAGGTCGGCGCTAGCTTTTCACCAGACAATGCTTCCAAAATTCCGCCCAAGCCGCTAGCCACCGGTAATAATACTTCACCTGCCGCCGTCGGAGACAGGAGAGCTGGCAGGTGACGTGACCTCAAATCCCGAGGCACGACAATCGTGGCTGTAGTGGTGTCATCCTTGCCAACAAACGCCGCTCCACTTGGTCCTTGACGGGCGGCATTCTGTAACAGCTCTGACGGCAGAAGACCGGCAGTCAAATAGCATAAATCAAGGCCGGCGTCCGATCATTATATCGTTGCGGCACTCGATGCCCGATACGCACACACCTTCTTCTACCGGCCTCCAATCCACTGCAAGTCCCAACGGCCAGCCCTCGCAATGGCCACTCCCAATGTCCAGAATCTTAAGGAGCAGAACGCGGCCTATGCGGGCACTTTCACGCAGGGCCATCTCGAGCTGCCACCGGCCAAGAAGTATTTAGTCGGCAAGTGAACCAACCCATCCGCCACCCATCCGCTTGCTTGCCTAGCATGTAGTTGATAGCTCCCCAGTCACCTGCATGGACGCTCGCATCGACCCCGTCTCAGCCTTTGGCATTTCACTGGGCGATGCACATGTTGTTCGCAACGCCGGCGGCAGCGCGAAGGAGGCACTGCGAAGCATCATCGTCTCTCAGCAGCTGCTCGGCACTCGGGAAATTATCATAATCAAGCACACCGCCTGCGGTATGCTGACATTTGCCAACGAGGACGCACACGGCCTCGTTGCTGAAAGGCTCGGCGCTATTGCCGCCGCTGAGATCGCAACGCTTGACTTCTTGCCATTCTCAAGTCTGGATCATGCTGTGAACGAGGACATCGAATTCCTCAAGAGACAGTCGGCTGTCCCAAAGGATGTGACCATCACAGGGTGGGTCTACGAGGTCGAGACTGGCAAGGCCAGACAAGTTGTTTGAAATGAAGGGATTAACCCCCTTCTCCCATGTGCATGTAGTATAAAAACAAAGCTTTGCCCTGCCCATACCGCAACCTTCACAAACTTGCAGTTCAAGTAGCCCAGAGCTTTTCACTGGCTACATATATATATATATATACATATCTGAATAATTTGTAGAAGATACCAACCACCATGAATGTGAACCTTCTTTCCCTGCCCAAAAATTCAAGTCTGTACAGACGTGACCTTGAGGCCTTTCGGGATAACTAACACATACAAGTATACATCGACTCTTGCACTCGCTCTCTCTCCTCTTTGCTCATCTTGTTTCCTCGTGCACCTCATCCCTCTTGAGGAGGGGACCAAAAAGATGGCATAAAATCAGTGGATATCACCTCCAGCCGTTCATTGCCCATTACTGGAATCGAACCAGTCACCTCATCATCACGATGTTGCATTACTAGTGATGCGCTCTACCGATGAGCTAAACGGGCTGACGATGGGGCTCATGAACACATTATAGCCGACAGCCTGCTCTGGAATCCCGCCCAGACACGAGCCCAGGTCGGCAGACTACAAGCATACTTGATCACAACTTGCTGAGCATGTTCTGAACACATGACAAGAAGAACTCTTGAAACGAGAAAATTCCCGTTGATGCGGGACTAGTGAGCATATTTGTACACAGTCCAGGCCTTAGGGTCTGTCCCATCCCGGACTTCCCATCTCTCTTGTCCTTCCCATATCAATTCTACCCTCCAGTGTGACGCAGTAAGCCCCATCTTGTTCGTTTTGATTGCAGTGGGTTGGGTATCAACAAAGCTGCAGTGGCTTTCACCGCCGCTGATCCTCTTCTTCTCTCCAAATCCGTGTTATGCGTGGGGGTATCTGTGATGGTACAGGATTTAGACAAAAGAAAATGGTGGTAGTTTACCAATCAAGCAAAATAAAACCAAAAACAAACAAAAAAATCCGAAGACGAGTGCCATGTAAGCAAGTGGGGCAGAAGCCTGAACCCAGCACAGGTCCATTGTGCCCCTTCCTCAATCTCAGAACGCCATATAAAAGAAATAGGCGACGGCCATGAGTGGTGATGTGTTATCTGTTCGGCATGACCAATACAGAAAAGAGCGCAGAACAAGGAGAAGAAGAAAAATCAAAAAAATCGAACACCCATTACTCCTCTCCAGACCATCATCAACCTCCATCGCCTGATAACACGATGCCGCTATCTCGATCCTGGGCGCTTTTGGCACCTCCCTCCTCCTTTTCTGCCGGCCGCAATCGTTCAATGCGCAGTTTCATGGTCTCTTCGGGATCCCCGTCGCCATCACCGTCCGATTGGCCATACTCGCTGCCACTACTGGCACGATGCTGGTCGGACGAGTGATCCCATAGCTGTGCCCCGTCGTATATATATGGCTGCTCGCCTTCCTCAGGCATGGCACGACCGTCAACGTCAAATTCGCTGACCCTGACCTGATAGTCCAAGGCTCTCTTGCCTTCCCTGATGAGCTCTTCGGTCCAGCCAAGACATCTTTTCAGGCTCTGGTTCATCTTCTGGCTGTCGACAAGAAGCTGCTGATGCTTCGACAGATCGACTTGGAGGCGCTTCTCGTCGCGCTTCCTGTGTTGGGCGTCCCTCATTTCCAGGGTGCTGGGGCTCATTTGCCCAGATCCTGCCGAGTCTGACTCTGACAGTTCAGATTCGTCCATGCAATCGTCCTCGGGCTCCGTCTCAGAGTTCCCCTCACTCAGATCTGCCAGGCCGAGGTTATTCAGAGGACCTTCTGGCGTCTCGCTGACGGTGGAAGCCGAAGCGATGCGGGAAGGGGCTGCCGTACTGGCCGACGTGAGCCTTCCGGCCCTAGTGAGTCGTTTGTACCGCCGGAGCTCGTTGGTCTGTTTCCGCAGCTGCCGTTCCAGTGTCCGATTTATGGCTTCCAGGGACGCATTCGTTATCTGCAGGTCTTGCACTTTCCGCTCCCTCCTCGCGTTGGCAACCAACTCATTTAGTGGATCATTGCCACTGGCTGACTTTGGGCTGGCCAGGCCGGAGACCATCGAGTCACTGTCATCTTGGCTGCCGGCCAACTCGTCGGCAGCCTCGAGCACAGACGCCATAGAGATTGCAGGGTTTGAGAAGGTCAAGGGCGACGGCACGGGCGTGCTGACGGGAGTGCTTGAAGCCACGGTCCGAGCGACAGAAGGTGGTTCTGCAACCAGACTTCCGGAGCGCGAGTGCCCGGACACCCTTCTTGGAGTGGTCTCTGCGCTGACACGCCTTAGATCGTTGGAGTTGGCCCGGCCGAGCTGAGGTGCCGACGTGAGCATACTGCGCCTCTCAGCTATCGAAGGCCCCGCCGAGGGCTGAGGCTGAGGCTGAGGTTGAGCCTGTGGTTGTGGGTGTGGATGAGGATGTGGAGGTGGCGGATAGCATGTCGTCTTGGCTGGCGACGGTATCCTCTGCGACAAGTGGGCCGGCGACGGGGAGCCAGCACTGGGCTTGGTGGCAGTCATCCTGGAGGAGGTGGAGTGGGCAGAGCCAGGCCCGGACTTCATCAGACTGGGCTGGAGGTCCGGAGAGCCGTTGACGTACATGAATTTGCTGGCCAAGGGGTCCGAGGTCGAGGCGGCAAGTGGAGGAGAGAAGGGCGCGGCCGGGACGGAAGTTGGAGGACTAGGTTTCGGGGGCAGATTGTTGCCCTTTGCGTAGAAGAAGGTCGGGCCCTTCTGCGGCGGCGCGGGCCTTTGGGCGGGAGCAGCGGATTGTGCGGTCTTGGAGGCATCGCTGGCGTAGAAGAACTTTGAATCGCGCGGGGCGGGAGCTGCTTCATTCCTCTGCAGACCACCAGAGCCAGCATCGGAGTCGAGTGCAGAGCCGGAAATACCTAGACCTGACCTTGTCTCCCAGTGGTCTGCGGTGACGGTGTCTGCTGGGGAAGGGGATGCATTGGCACTTGAGACTCGACTCTGCCGGGACCCAGACCTCGGGGTAGAATTGTTCTGAAGGTGGTTGGGTATGGGTGGGGCATGGTCGTGCCTGCTGGCACCGGCGGTGGTCGTGCCATGACTGACGACAGAGGAAGGGCGGGCAGACCTCCGAGGGACAGGAGTGGCGAGAGTGACAGTCTGGCGCTGTGAGGCTGAGGCGGACGAGGTGGGAGTGGGCTTGCCGGCGAGCTTTGGGGTGACGGGCAGACGTTTTGCCAGGGAAGGGGCGTGGGATGGGTGGCGTGGGGGCGCGGACGAGGTTGATGCCGAGGTTGAGGTTGAGGTTGAGGTTGAGGTTGAGGATGAAGGCGCGGCGGTGGAGGAGCGATCGTAGGGCATCCTGCCAGAGGAGGGGGCGGGCGCTTTGGAAGAGGAGGTTCGGGAGGTATGCAGATTCCTCATCGTGTTGGTAGCATCTTGTCGGATGGAAAGGGGAGTCCGCGCAGGGGACGGAGACGAAGACCAAGACGAGGGCGAGGGCGAGTTCGAGTTCGAGTTCGAGTTCGAGGACGAGGCCGAGGCTCGAGTTCAGGAGGAGTAGGAGTAGCAGCAGGAGAAGGTGGAGGTCGGTGAAGGGCGTTTAGGGGCTGTGAGGGCTCCCAGTGCGTGGTGAGAAGGAGGAATTGCGGGTCGAGGCAGATGCGGGTGCGGGTGCGAGTGCGGATGCAGATGTCGAAGTCGATACCGGCGTCGAATTCGGCGTCAGTCGGTGTCGGGCGTCGGTACGATTTTAGTGTCGGACACAGGTGCAGGGCGTGGCGTGTGTGTGTGAGGGAGTGTTTGTGTATGTATGGCGTGGGGCGTGATGGCTTGTGGGCGAGAGATAGAATCCTGCCGAGAGAGGGATTGGTGTTGTTGATCTTGCTGTTACAGAAGCGGTTGCTGTGCTGTCTTGGTCCTGAGATTGGGGATGGGGTCGAGGGCTGTTTGTTGTGGGGAAGATGCTAATTGGGGGTGATTGGGAACTATGCAGCGGGTGCGGACGTGGTGGACGTGACTGTAGTTTGGTAGTTTGGCGAGGCACTTGGTGGGGCTGCATTTCGGCTCTGGACATTCTGGACATTCTGGACCGAACTGGAGCGAGTCATTTTCTCCCTCCCCCTCGTGCCTCTCTGCTAACAAATAATAATAATAATAATAATAATACTGCTGCTGCTGCTGCTACGACTGTAGAACCCTCGGCACACGTCTAAGTATACTGCCCTTTACATGTCGCATACAGTCTACAGGTCAAGTCAGGCCCGGTCAAGTCAAGTTCCTGTCGTCGCCCAGTTCCCAGGGGGTTGGATGCAGGACGACGGACGGCACAGAGGAGATAGAACAGGCAAAAGGAGAGACAGAGAGATATCTTTCCATCTTGTCACCCGCCGTCCCCTCCATCAAGAACAAAGAACCCAGTGGCTGCGCGAGCTGGGAAGTCAGCGGTCGGAGAAACCAACAACCGTGTGCGTGGACTTGAGCTGAGTACGTGCATCAAGACCTTCTGTGTAATGTCGACTGTAAACATTGTACTGTAAACAAGCCCGAGTATTGGCGGTGCTGTGAGTGGCTCCTCATCTCGGCCAAAGTCGAGGTTTACTGTACGACTGGTGCTCTGCACACTGTACACTGCACATTGCACACTGCTTGCTAGGACACAGACAACTGCACCACAGTACCTACTGTGTGGCAAAACCACACATGGCATTGTCTCACACAGTGCTCTTGCTCCCGGAGAAGAGCCACAACAGCACGTCCCGACCCCGTATCCCTGTTTCATACCCGCTCGTGTTATTGGGCTGCAGCCCTGATACTACACTACACTGTCTACCTAGGTACTGTAGATGTGTACGTACACATTAGTCTGGTAGTCCATCCTGCCCATCCCGGGAACCCTGAGGACCCGTAGTGGGGTCAAGGTCCCTCTACGTACGCTCCGTACTACAGTCTACTTAATTACCAATGACAAATGCTACGGCATTCTGCCTTCTGCCCGGACGCATTATACATCGACCAGACTCGTCCACCACGAGTCGGACACCCGACAACAAGAACACACACACACCACGATGGCTCTCATCGGCATCTCGCTGATAGTCGCATCCGTCGTGCTCCTCTGCCTGCGGCCCCCAGCATGGCTGCCGCTACAAAAGCTCCTCGCCAGCTTGCGCCACCAGGGAGCGAGAGTCGATGATCCACCACCATCAGACGAGCAACCACCACAGCCAGCTCGTGATGCGCGCCCGCGCGATGTTGACGGCGACGGCGACGGCCAGGCTACCCCCAGGGCCACCGTGCGCACCCCGGATCCGGCCCAACCCATCCCCAGCTTCTCACTGTCCGAACCTTTGCTGTCGACCTCCCCCAAGCCTGCCATGCCCTCGCCAAGTGTCTCTGGCCGCACGTCAACATCACCTTCACCTCCTCCACGGCCACCAGCAATCATATCACCATCTGCGTCCGACCTCATGCCCCCGCCCCCGCCCCCAGCACCCTCATCGACCGCCAGTTCCTCTCCAGCCGCCATGGCCCCTCCTCCACGGCCCGCGACACAGACACGCCGCATACCAACCCTCGCGCCAGCCTCCAGAAACAGCTCCTCCCTCCGCCCCTCACCAGCGCCCCTGCCGAATCGCTCCCTCCCCGTCCCCAGCCGTGCTCCGGGCACCTCTACCCTCGCGCCGCCACCCACCCATTCCTCTGTTCCTTCCAAGCCCTCCAAGCAGGTGAACCTGACACCGGGCCACTCCCCCATGGACTGGGCCCGCCTGGCCCAGTCTCCAACCTCCGACCTGCGCGGCCTGCCTCCCTCCACCCCGTATCTCCGCGTCACGCCCTCACAGCTCCGCCAGATGACCGGCCGCAAGGGCAAAGACGCCTGGTCCGTCTTCTCCGGCAAGGTCTACAACATATCTCCGTACATCAGCTTCCACCCCGGCGGCGAGGCCGAGCTGCTCCGCGGCGCAGGTCGCGACGGCACCCGCATGTTTGGCGAGGTCCATCCGTGGGTCAACTACGAGACTATGCTGAGCGCCTGCTTGATAGGCATCCTGGTGGACGAGCATGAAGTTGAACATCGTGTGGGCAAGGCAATGGAGGAGATGGACTAGCCCTGGAAAGCCGCTGTTGAAGCCATCGAGAGCTCCCCGTAGTGCACGGGCATTGTACATATCACTGGTTGTCTTTGTTGCCCTTCAAATGTTCCTTTTTTTTTAATTTTTTTTAGAACGCGACGGTGTCAGCTATAGCTAGACCGCTACACGGCGGCAATAGATACCCTCCCCCTCCGGACGAAAAGAGACGACCAAACCCATATAAATTAAATGGCTTGGCAGCAAGCGGAGGGAAAGACCATCAAACTTTTCCACAACCAGCTATGTGTCTCCTCTGTGCAGCGCAGCGAGATCTCCGCCCTCACTCACTTTCGCTTGCCAAACCCAAAGTTTAGCCCGTCATCGCTTTCATCGTCCTCTCCGTCGCTCTCTTCCGCCGGTGCCCTGGTTGCGCGCGTCGCCCTCCTCTTGGCCGGCTTCTCCACCGCAAGCGCTTCCTCAGCACTCCTCTTCTGCGACATCGATGGCAGGGCTTGCGTTTGGTTCCGCGTATTCCGTGCTGCTGCCTGGCTTTGCCTTGTGGCTGCCTTGCCCTTCTTGCTCCTCGCCGGCTCACGTCCGACCTCTATGTCCATGACATCGGGTAGCGAGCTGTTGTCGTTGCCAGCGTCAACCTCGCTGTTATCGCTGTCATCGCTCCCAATGGCGTAGCTGCATCTTTTCTTTGCTCTGCTTGATGGTGGCTGGCTGCGCCCCGGTGTCAGTGTGGGCGCAGCCTCGTTTTGGGTGTTGGATGTCTGGCTCGTTCCCTTGCTCCTGCGGCTCTGCGTTCCCCCCTCCTCCAACCAGTAGCCATTACCGATGCCGTGCTCTTTCATTCGGACTGGTTCAAGTGACATTATCACCCTCTGCTGCGGTCTTCCAGCAGACTCGCCCTGCTTGCGAAACTTCTTGAAATTCTTCCTCCCGTTCCATTGTGGATCCCACCGGCCCTCCTGGATATCCTGCTCTCGTGTGCGTTGGTCCTGCGGTCGTCGAATATTCATGGGTTCGACGATCGTCAGCCGTCGTATTGCCTCGTAGTCAATGTCACCGTCCCGCAACTCCCGCGCGAGGCGTTCGCGCTCTGCCTGTGCGGTTGCTTCTTCCTCCTCCCGGTATTGGATCGCAAGATCAAGGATGTCCTCGTCTTGTTGAGCAGGTTTCTTTCCCTTCTTACCACCGGCTGTTGCTTTAACTCTACCGCTGCCTCGCTGTTGTAGAGCTTGAGGCTCAGAGGCCTTCTCTTGGACAGGTGGCGGGGTTGGGTCCCTCGGCAGGGAGTGTGTTACGCCCCTCTCGAGCCTGCGACGTTTGATGGCCGCAGCCGTGGGCGCAACGTCCTCCATAATGTCGCGTTCGGGTTCTGGAAACGGCCGCTTGCGCTGTGATGGGGCTGCGGCAGCCGATGTCTCGTCTGGCTGCGTCATGAGCATTCCCTGGGAGGCTTCCACCGCTGCGCCGAGTCGCGGTGCTGGAGTGGGCGCCTCTTCACCATCATCCATTCCAGTATCGAAGCCCCTGAATCTACTCTTGGGAGCACGACGCTCTCGCCTGCGCGTTCTGGGTGGCTGGGGTGGTGACTCCTCGATATCCTCTCTCTCCTGGGCGCCACTCATTTCCACAGACAATCCATTGCTTTCGCTGTGGGCAGCTTGATTTCGACGTTGCTCAACTAACATAAAGTCTCGTCAGACAGTCATGAATTGATTCGGCATGAGTCGAACATACCTGGTTCCGGCTGGGTAGAGTCAAATTCTAACGGCCTTCTTAGCTGACCAGGGTCAACATCGAGGATGGCAGGGAGGAAGTCTCTCGGCTCGATCGGGCGATGGTCCAGCCGCAGCGCGACTTGATTGTAGAAGTTCAGATACCAGTCCTCTTGCTCGTGATCGGGCGGAGGCGCATAGCGCACTACCACAACGCCCTTGCCTCCACTGCCGTCCTCGAATTCTCCCAGGCCTTTCTCTCCAGCAATGCATTTGACATAACGTATAAAGTCGTCTGTAGTTGTTTGGTCCGGTACCACTTCACTCAGAAGAGCCTTTCCCTTGCCACTTGTAATGGCGGGGTGCAGCTCTTCGAAGCGCTTCTTTTCGTAGAAAACGAACGTGTACCCGTCGAAAACACTCCGTCGTCTTTCGTCAGGAGCAAAGATCTCATCCGAACGGTCAGCGCCGGGAGCGTCAGCCTTGGGCGGCAGATACTGCATAGCTTCGGGCCAGTTCGCATCGAAGTCTCTTTCCAACGCACTGAGCTGAACACCCTCCACATCGCCGGTTTTCGGCATGGCTGCTTGAATCACGGCCTCCATGAACCCCTCAACGACGACGTACTTGCCATTGATGAGTGCCTTTAGCACCTTTGACGTGTTGCGCCTCTTACTGACGACATGTGTGGTGTTCTTATGGTCGTATTCGGCGATATATTTCACATCGAGAGGTTCGAGTTTCTGGCGGATGAGAGCCCAAGGGTCTGTTTCCAGCTCCCTTTTGCTGAAAGAGAAGCTGAGAACGACCGGCTGCCATGTTATGCTAAATGTTTACGTTAGGAGACCAGTTTCGGCCCATCAGCATCGCAGGCGGCTCACCGGAAGGTCTCTTGGTAGTGGCCGAGCTTGATCTCATTTGCGTCCTTGATGAGGTCGACCCGCTCGCCCTTGATTTGTTTGCCGTTGATCAAGGTTCCTATCTTTGTCTTGAGGTCCTCGATCGTGACGATCGATCGGCTCCCGAGGTTGGTCTACAAGGGTGTGAAGTCAGGGCTAGAGCGAGACTCCAGGAGGGGGGGGGGGCAGACTAGACTCGGATACATACACCATCGCCCTCGGTGACCAGAGCGACCTCAATCATCAGGTGCTTTCTCGATATGGTCTTTTCCTGTATCACAAAGCACCCAGCTGCCAGAAAAGTCAGAAGGCTGGCCGAAGGGTGAAGGGTTGGTTCATCTTTAAGACTACCCTCACCATCCGGAGAAGTCCGGCCAAACAGGTAGCGTTTTCCTGGGCGTAGCCATAGCCGTCTACCTGGGGAAGGCATCAGTGAGTGCGCCACACAACAGACATGTTGCGGGGTGGTCTACATACCTCCAAAAATGTCTCCATCACTATCAAGAATCCACATGTCGGGCGTGCTGCCGTAAACAGGTCGTAGCGGGGTGCTCGACGGGGTGAGTGCGAGGCCGGGGAAGAGGAATGAAACCGGCGTTTGTCACTCCTGGATCAGCCTGCAGAAAACACAGAGACCATTTGGTTGCAAAGACAAGGCTGCCAAAAAGGGAAGGGTGTGGGGATGAGCAGGGCGGGCGCCGGTTTGTTGCTGCCTGAGCTCGTCCCTAGGCTTTGTCGGCCGAGTTTCAAGGGAGACGTCACACCAATATCGGGATGTCGCGTCACGAACCGCGACAGGCTTCCCAGGATCCAGCTGAGTCGCCTAAAGTGGGGGACGTCGCTCCCACGCTGTCACGTGCACGCTCCCTCTACCGTCGCCCCCTCAACGACAACTTTGAATTCTCGCTGGCAATCTGTTTCCAGTCTCACTTCCCTTCTCACTGATCGTTTGCTTAGGTCTGAGTGCCGATTGTATTGGCAGGGAGGAAGGAGAGGATGAGGAAACACCAGGGAGACGGCGTGCAAGGTTTTGCTCTAGGTATTACTATTTCCTGACCGAATCGAACTGTCGCTGGGCACATTCCTTTGCGCGTGCCTTACTTGGGCCCAATCACCACTCGAATAAAATATAAAATCAAGTTTCTCTCTACTCTAAAGTTGCGAGGTATTGCTGCTGACACATATTATTATACCGACCTTTTGACGTCTTGCTAGCATGACGCCTTTCTCGCACAGGTGATAGCCAAGGCCGGGCGGGCAACCTGGTTGCCTGGGGGCCACGAGCCCTCTTGGGCCTGGCTGGGAACATTTCCTGGTACTGCAACTGCCCCTCTGGTCTCCAGCCCATTGAGATCATCGTAGATCCCACTCTATGCGGTAGCCGGAGCGTCGCCTGTGGGGCTTTCCGACTGGAGGTGGTGTTTGTGCTTCTTTTTGCGCTCTTCCCTCTCCTTCTCCTTCTCCTTCTTGATTGTAGCCTCTGCCACGAGCTGCTCAAATGCCATAAAATCGCCTTCTTCTTCGGGCGACCGCTGGGCCTGTATAAATTTGTCAGCATGGCTCACAGCCGGCCGACAGTCGCGAGGAGAAGACTTACCTTGGCGCAGATCTCACCAATGATGACCATGGCTTGCGCCCGCTCCAGCCTCTTTGCCAATGTGACTTTCTTGTCATTCAACACAGCATCGCACACCTCGCGCAGCACGCTCTGAATCTCAAACTTGCTTCCACGCCAGGCTGCATTCAGGATCTTGCCCGTCACCCGTCTCTCATACTCCATCTTCCTCTCATCGCTCCACTCCTCGCCTCCCTTCTCCTCCATGCGCGCCATCTCCTCCATCGTTTGCTGTGCGTCAATAGCGCTCGAGATGGTATTCCATGTTTCCTTCACGATGGTGCCCTTGTCCTTCATTCGCCCGAAGAACCCGCCAATGCCGAACAACTTCTGCGACTTGAGCAAGTTCGTGCCCTTGGCGAGATACGTCTGGCCGATGGCATGCAGAATGTCGAGGCCGAACGATTCCATCTTGAGATTCTCCACTTCCAGACGTATCTTTTCCTGAAATGCCCTTGTCACGTCGGCGCCTTTGTCTGTCTCTGACCACACGCTTATGCGATCTAGCAGCTTCTTCGCAAGCATGTCCACGCGTTCTTGGCGTACGCGTGCCCGCTCCCTCTCGTACTCAGCCAGCTTCTCACGCTGCTCCTTTGTTAGGCCGGCCTTCTTCTTGTCCTTGTCCTTTTTGTGCAGAGACGAGTCGCCCTGGACGTCCGAGGTGGTAGTTGTCTCGTCCGAGGGGCGGTCCATAATTGCAGGTCGGAGCGGGATCTTGTACTTGTTCGGAGTCGAGGTGCCGCTGCCGGGTGCGGGAGACGAGGTGCGGGATGGAGCATTACCGGAGGGCGACAAGCCGGTAGGCACTGCAGGTTTGTCACTCGCTGTCGTAGGCTTGTCACCCACGGCGTCCTGCTCCACTTTGACACCCGGTGGAGGGGGAGGTTTCTCGCCCACGCCCACGCCCACGCCCACTCCTTCACCCGCACCCGCACCTGCTCCTTCACCTGCTGAGGTCTTGATGCTCTCCTTGGTGGCCTCTGAGGTCCCGGGGAATTCGGCGTCGTCTTCGGCTGCTGCTGCTGCTGCTGCTGCTGCTTCCTCCTCTTCGGTCATGCCAGTGATGTCCATGGTCGTGGTAAGATCTTTCATCAGGCCGATCTCGCCGATCCAATCCATGAAGGCATCACCTCCGAAAATACTGGTGAAGAACTCAGCGGGATCGGCAAAGCCCTCTTGCGGTTTGGCATGGTCTTTTCCGAACTTGTCGTAGGCCTTGCGAAGGTCGGAGTCGGACAGGACCTGGTACGCCTCGCCTATGGCTTGGAACTTCTCATGGGCGGAGGGGTCGTCGGGGTTCTTGTCTGCGGAACAGAGTGCAAATTAGCAGGCGTGGATTCGCAAAGGAGCACCACAACGGCAACGCTTGGTTGCGTGCAGTGTGCCGAGCACATGCCTGGGTGGTGGACCATGGCCATCTTGCGATATGCCTTCTTGATCTCAAGGTCCGTCGCCGTCGGCTTGACGCCGAGGGCATCGTAGTATGACGTATCGACAACCATGGTGCTCGAAATGGCTCAAAGGTTCGGTCAAAACAGGATACAAAAGACCAAAAGAAGAACGCCAGGAACCGGTGCGGCCGCGCAGTGCCTGGGTATCTAGGGGCTGTCCTGGGTCTAGGTTGTTGGTTGGGAATCTAGGATTTCTGCAGAGGATGATGCACCCGCTCGACGCGGCTGAGTGTGAATTTAGGGCCGGATCTAGACTTGCAAGGTTGCGGCCGGCCCCACGCCAGGCCTCTAGATCCAGTCACTGCAGGGCTGAGTGAAGCCTGACGTGACCGGCCTGTAGAGCTCGAATTGTAACCCCGTCTGCCTATCGACCTGCCGCGCCTGCCCGGGCGCTTACCTAGAAATCCAGTGTAAAACTACTGCACTGTGCCCAGGACAGCTCTGATGCTGCCAAGACCAAGCGACACTTTCACAAGGTTCCTCCGCGGGGGCTTCATCCTGGTCTGCTTTTCATGAAATGCCATGCTCGCTCAGATTGTGAGAATGCGCGACCGCAATGCTATTAAAGTATCTGTTACTGCTAACACCCAGCAAGCCTGCACCCGGCACCCACAAACCGACAGCGCCTGCCCGTCGCCTACGGCAGACCTCAGATACGTAGCACACGTAGCAGCATTTTTGCGAGTCAGGCACATTTCAACCCTGCCTGCCCACCAGTCGACTCCATACTCATCCAGACAGTCTTCATTTCACCATTGGGATAGACGGGGTGTCCTTTTGGTATGCTCCTCTTGTTCGCGAGATCGTACAACAAACCCTAAGGATCTCGCGCCCTAGGAAGTTAGCAGGCCGTTCCTGAGCCCCAGCACACGTGTTGTCAAGATGCTTTCCCGCCTTCCTGCACAGCCTCGAAACACGCCCGTCATGCCATTGCATGTCATGGGTACTTACTTAGTAGCCGGCCGTGACGCGTCACAGGAGGCCAATTTACGATGGCCGTCACACCAACACTACAATCTAGACCAGCGAGAGTATCAACGTCTCGGAACCCGGGACAGCCTCTCGACGGTAGAAGGAAGGTATTTTGCATTGTGTTGTTTGATTGTCTAGTGTAGCGTCCTGCAGAACTTATCGCAGGAACATCGGGGAAGAGGCATCTATCTAAATCTCTCCCTCCCCCCCGGGCCATAACTAGGGGACATCTTCATCGTCAAGCTGGGCCACGACGATTCTCTCTACTGAACGCCTCCAGCCTTCATCCTCTCGAAACACTGCCTGTACGCCTCGTGGATCTCAGGCACCTCGTACCCGTACTCCTTCAATTTGCTGCTAAGTTTGGTGTGATCCAGCTTACAATTGCTTCGGCCGGCCTTGATGACTTTGGCCTGCTCCTCAAGGGTGAAGTTCTTCCACGTGTAGCCCGGCCTGACAATGTCACGAAACAGGGTAAGGACCTCGTTGTGGGAGATGGCACCGGGATTGGTGAAGTTGTAGATGCCCGTGTCGTTGTGCTCGGCCAGAAGGATCGATGCGGGTAGCAGGTCGTGCAAGATTGTGTTGCTGTTGGGAATATCTACCACCCGGTCATACTTGGCAATCTTGGTGACAAAATTGCGAGGGTGGAGATCGTCAGAGACCGGCATTCGCAGCCGCAGGATGAGGCAGTTGGTGTAGTGCTTCATGACCTTCACACAAGATGAAGCGCACGAGTCAGCCAGCCAGCCACGCCCTCAATACTGCTCTCGCTTCGTACCTGGGAATGCGAGGGGTTTTAGGGGGGGGGGCGTTTGTCATTGCTCAAGCTCACCTCTTCCACATGTGCCTTGGTCTCAGAGTAAAAGCTGCCGGCGAAGTTGGCCTGGTCGGTCTCGGTGTAGCCGGGGCCGTCCCAGGGGTGCTTCTCATCGTACTGGTAGATGCAGCCGGTGGCGAAGACGGTGCAATGGATGCCTTTGAGATAACAGCAGTCGGTCAGATTGAGGGTGCCGATAACATTGGATCGCATCGTCTCCTCCTTGTGGTCCTCGCACCAGTCGACGTTGGGACGACCTGTGCAGCCGGCGGCGTTGAGCACATGGGTCGGCTTGACCCGGTCAAGCTCCTGCAGGACCTCCTCGCGGTTTTGGTTGCGAACGACAGTTGTATGCACTTCTTTTCCCTGCTTCTCGAGGATACTCTTGAGATGGCCAGCAACCCAGCCTTCACCACCCCAGATGAGGAAGCGGTTGGTCTTGGACCCGCTGGTGCCGTTGGTGCCGTTGGTGCCGTTGGTAGCCATCTCCAGGGTCTCTTAAGTCGTTCGTCTGCGGTGCCTACACTACTATGTGCGATGTGATAAGGTGGAGGAAGCTTGCCCGTGTAAGTGGGGTATATCAGCTTGTGTGCTGGGATGATGGGTAGCTGGATTTGCTGGACAAGGGCACCACGAGTATGCCGATTTTGTCTTGGGATGTGTGAGGGACGGAGACGGAGAGGAGAGGGCAAAAGGCAAAAAGCCAAAGAGGCTGACGATGAGGTTAAATAGGTTCAAGGGGTATGTAGAACAGCTAAGCTCAGCAAGGGAGGGTCTCGAGTGACGAGTCTCGTCGTCCCTAGATTTAGATTTAGATTCAGATTTCAGCAGAGTCAGAGTCAGGCTAACCCAGGGACGCGCACACGCTATTGGAGCTGCAGGGCTCTGGAGGGGCCCGTGGCCGCAGGTGGAGGATGGACGGACGGCTGCGGGAGACCAGGGTGGTGGGTGCCGTGGTGTGGTGTGGTGGCATCCCTCGGGTGTCACTGTATCTGTCTGGGTGACACTGACGGCCTGTCTACACTACACGTACGATCTTCCTTTCTCGGCCCATCAAGGGCGTGTGCAGCCCATCTCAGTTGCCCAAGGTATGCCTAGAGACGCAGACGTCTGCTGGCATGAAAACCATCCGCAGGAGTCTGACACGGTGCAGTGTGAAGCATATGGACCTGTATCTATTGTAGGACAGCTTTGCTTCTTCTGCCCGACAGTGTCCCCTCGTTCCAAAAAGGAGGGGTGGGGGAGGCAGAGTCGAATGTGTGATGAAAGCATGCACGCCGTGTCTTGGGTTATTGTCTCAGGGTAATGACAATGAGACGCAGGCTTTCCTTGCCCGTCAACCGAGGCTGGGCGGCCAGCGCCTTTGCTGTGCTGTCTAAGAAACGTCATGTCGTGCCCGCGGCAGTCTCATCAGTAGATGCCATCCACGATCCATATCTGCAACATGGACGATCTTTCTCGACCTGCATTTGACAGCTGTATGCTGTGTGGTACGGCACGGCGAGCCTCACACAGTAGGCTAGGCGCAGGGGCGAGGGACAGACCATTACAGGGCAGTACAGTACAAGAATGGAAATGTACAGTACCAGGTCGTCGTGGTTTGATTGCGTGGCACATGGGCAGCCAATATGCACACTTTGAGCCTGGGCCAGTCAGACCCATTTAGTTCAGGTGTCTTTGCAACCTGGAAAGGCCCTGACCGTCCATGCCGTCCGTCTAGACATGGCGACTGTCCTCGATTCAGGGGTAGGAGAAGTACCCGGTCCAGCCCACGAGATGAGGGTAGGGTGCACTTGTTATTGGCGCTGGACTGCCACCACGGACGCCAACCGACATGTTGCACAATCCCTACCTCCTTAAGTACTATGTAGGTAGGCAGACAACAGTGATGTTGGAGAAAGTGTGGGGTAAGAAACGTCCGGCTGTATCTGGCCGTTTTACGTTGAGGGCTATGGTGGCATTTTGCTATTGCCCTGCCCTCCCCTGCCCGTCTTCTCTCAACTGCGCACAAATAGATATGTGAGTAGTCTGGGTATGAAGCCCACCATGTACATCCATAGGAGCAAGACGGTCCACACACGAGTTCTGCAGGTGCATCATCCAATCTTCCCGAGTCCAGATCGAGTTGAGACAAGCCCTCACCAACAACATGCTTGGGTGAATGGTCGTTGGGTACTGCTTATACGGACTGTACTACTACTGCCTGCGCGATGTGCCAAGGTGGCTTACCATATACTATCTAAGTAGGTACCTACCTACCTAGCTAGGTAGGTGGTCTACCACGTGTCTACTGTTAAGTTTGTGCCGACAAAGTGGGCCATCCGCTGGGGACCTGGAGACTTGGAGCAGCTCACCAACTGCCAGCTTGGCCAGCTTGGTCGGTCGTGCTCCGCGCTCCTGCTTCTGCGCCATTTGAAAATTAGTGCGCCGCTCCTTCACCTAGCCAAGATTTTCTTCAATCAAATCTTGGGCGCGCTTCCCGTCCTTCCTGTCATGTCGTGGCCCGTCACCAACACCTCCATTAGCTCTAGCCTCCTTGTCTCCGAACTCATTTATGATCTGACCATCCTTCCTTGCACCCAATTCTCCCCTTGAAGCCCACCCAACTCTCATCACCATCACCATCGCCATTGCCAACCCCTCCCCCAACCCTATTCAACTCGCTGAACTCTTCATCCTGCCCGCTCGGCCGCCTCACCTGTTGCTTGTTGACCGCAACAATTTCCTTCCCTTCCTCCCTCCCTCCTGCTTCTCCGCGACACCTGGCTGTCCACCGCTCACTCTTTCAACCGGCCTTCAACATGGGCGCCGCAAAACAAGCTCTCTACTTCCTCTTCCACCCAATCCAACTCCGCAGCATTATACAATGGTGAGCCAGCCAAAACCACGGGCCTCCTTTCTGGGTATCTCCCTCTCTTGTTCTTCCAAGCTGACTGTCCCACGCAGGAAAGTATGGCACGATCCCGTACACCATCGCGACCCCAGCAAGGAGACCGCAACAGAGGCATCTTGCTTCAAGTTCCTCAACATGACGTCCCGTAGCTTCTCTGCCGTCATACAAGAACTCAACCCCGAGCTCCTCATGCCCATTACCCTCTTCTACCTCGTCCTGCGCGGTCTTGACACCATTGAGGACGACATGACTCTCGATATCAAGACCAAGGAGCCTCTGCTGCGCAATTTTCACCAAAACATGGACACTGATGGCTGGACGTTTGCCGGCAACGGACCTAACGAGAAGGACCGCGAGCTACTCGTGCACTTCGATGACGTGGTTGTCGAGCTCAAGAAGGCCAAAGTGGAGTACCGCGATATCATCAAGAGCATCACTGAGAAAATGGGGAACGGCATGGCAGATTTTGCACTCAACGGCGAGCTAAACATAGACGGCGTCAAATCCGTCAAAGACTATGAGCTGTACTGCCACTACGTCGCAGGTCTCGTCGGCGAGGGCCTGACCCGGCTGTTCGTCCAATCCAATCTAGCCAACCCCGCGCTGAAGGAACGGCCAGAGCTTACCGAATCCATGGGCCAATTCCTGCAGAAAGTCAACATCATTCGCGACGTTCGCGAGGACTTTGACGAGGGCAAAAAGTGGTGGCCAAAGGAGATATGGAGCAAGCACGTCGACAGGATGGAGGACCTCTTCAAGCCTGAGAACCGACAAAAGGCGCTCTACTGTGGATCTGAGATGGTTTTGAACGCATTAAAACACGCCGATGAATGCCTGTACTACATGGCTGCGGTTAGGGAGCAGAGTGTTTTCAATTTCGTGGCCATCCCTCAGTCCATGGCGATCGCATCTTTGGAACTTGTTTTCATGAATCCGGACATATTCGAAAGAAACGTCAAGATCACCAAAGGAGACGCGTGCCAACTGATGATCGAGTCCACCCAAAATCTCAGAGTTGTGTGCGATGTCTTCAGGCGCTATGTACGGAAGATACATCAGAAAGCCGACCCCAGAGACCCAAACTTCCTGGCTATCGGCATACAATGCGGCAAGATCGAGCAGTTCATCGAGAGGATATTCCCGACCCAAGATGTCAACAAGATGTCGGCTGCGGATAAAGCCAAGACAGTTCAGCGGGAACAAGAGGAAGCTGTGGACAAGACTGAGGCTTTGTACCTCATCCTGGCGGTGCTCATCGTCCTGGTGCTTGTTGGGGGCCTGATGGTAAGTTGACGCCCGTCCCCACTAGTTGCGAGATTCAATTATTTATGCCTCACAGATTGCACTGGCATGGTTTTTGGGTGCAAGATTCGACAGGATCACCGAGAACCTAGAGTGGTCCAAACTCTTCCCACCAAGTACGTCCGATCCGCTGCCAGCACAAGGGGGTGCGCCGACGACTGCTGGACACGAGGAACTGTAATGATATAACAGCGCATTTGGCGTTGACGAGGGAATGTAAAATGACGACACGTTACGTGATTACTGGTATATCAGAATTCGACATTACCGGTATACCAAAACTCGACTCGTTTGCTGACGACATGAGCTTTGGTGCATGCCAGCCCAGCGCGGAGTTCGAAATACTGCTGGTACTAATAACATAATAAATATCATCTCGCAGGTCCTCCTGCAATCCCTTGCAAGCCTGGAACCTCTCACTAATAGCGAGGCCCTGCCCGTGGCCCTGCCATTGAGGGGCCTGACCCTGAACAACGAATAGGGAGCACACATGAAAAGCAACAACACAAGCATGGATGTCAAATTGCAACCCAGTCTACCCCGATGACTGTGGTTTGTGCCAAGAAATGCTGATATTGATGGACGCGGCATTCGAAGTCTGGTTTCCGGACACATCGAGAGGCCATGCTGGGTTGGCTCGCCAGCATGACTTCTGCGCATGGATTGCAAACATATCTTGGGTGACTGCTTAGGTCTCAGTCGTTGAACAGTTCCCGTGAAACTCTTGTTCGGTTAAGTTAAGCAGAAATTCTGTGCCTTTCTGTTGGTTTAGGGAAGAGAGCCGGGGGGGGGAGGTTCGCCGCAGTAGGGTAGGGAGAATTGCTTAATCCTTCCGTGGCCAGCCATTGATCTGACTACGGCGCGAAGGCACCTACTGATCTGATTTGAAATCAAAGGCGAGTTCAACTCACAGACCTGTTGAACTTGTCCTTTATATTTCTATGAACCTAGACCAGAAGCGAGGCTGCCTTCCACGTGGTGTATCAAGAACACTAGCTCCGGCCCTCGATGGATCTCTATTTATTGGGGAACGCGGTGCAGTGCGTAGTATGTTTATGTATGTCTACACGTTCCTAATCAGTTGGGCAGGTACATATCACGGTATGCAGATGCTGCTACCTATAATTTCTGTGTAATATGCGCCTGCCGCAGGCTCGCTTTCTTCCGCCCCCCCCCCCCCCGGGGCGCCACGCCGCCGGGGATGGGGGTTGTTGCGAGGGTTTCTCGTCTCGAGATTTGTGTACCTTAGTAATCATCAGTGGCCCCTGCCCATCCAACTTATCCGCGACAACCCATCAGCGCGCGACTGTCCACGTTAACAAGCCCCTGGGACGATTTTGTCACTTTTTCGCACCCTTTTCATCGCCCGCCTAGGCGTCCCAGCTGAAAAAGATCCCTTACTAGAGAGGTCCTTGGCAGACTGCATACCGTCATACACATCTTCCGGGCCCCTCTCGGCACGTTGGAGGCTTGTGTGAATGAGACTGCTGGATCTGGCCGAGGTTTACACTCCCAGCTGCATTTAGGCGCTTGCCAGGTTCGCTTTCCTCCAGTGCCCGGTGCTTGGTCCTCAGAATCAACTGCTCCCCGGGGTTTTGGTCTAGGGACAAGACTGAGATCAGTTGCTGCATGCGCCTCACCAGAAACGCCTTCGCACACCGCCAGTCTTGGGCTCAGATCCCCCAGTCTCAAGCCCATGCCCCTGGTGGTCCCAAGGTCGGCCATCACGACGCTGTCCGAAAAGCTTTGCTGTTGACACAGGTCACATCTTCTCACTGTCCCCTCAGTGTCCCTTGGGGTGGCTGTTCCGTGGGGGCCCTAGAGGATGGCTTCTCATCAGCTCGGTGTCGCCGACCTCTCGGCCACCAAGAAGAAAGCCATCGAGGATGCCGACAAAATGCAGAAGCGCATTGTGCGTGAGCGCGGCGAGGCAGGGAGAGACCCGCCGCCTTACGCCTTGTCTGAACTCATTGGGAAGGGCAGTTTCGGGCGGGTTTACAAGGCTAGGGCGACTGGCTCGGGTCGCCTAGTCGCCGTCAAAATCATCAGCATTGATGAGGGTGACAGCCTCGCACCTGGTGCGGCTGACACATTCCAAGATATTCTCAAGGAGGTCAACACCCTGAAGAAGCTCGGCGAGAGCGGCGCCAAAAATATCAACACCGTCATTGAAACGCTGCTCGTCGGCCCGTCCATGTGGATTATCACTGAGTATTGCGGCGGCGGGAGTGTTTCGACCCTGATGCGACCGTCAGGGGGTTTGCCAGAGAAGTGGATCATTCCAATTCTGCGTGAAGTGGCCGAGGCACTGAAATGGGTTCACAAGGAAGGCATCATCCATCGCGATATCAAGTGCGCTAATGTCTTGGTGACTGAGCTCGGGGGCGTCCAGCTGTGTGACTTTGGAGTGGCTGGTATCATTGAGACCAAGTTCGACAAGCGGAGCACGGTCACGGGCACATTGAATTGGATGGCCCCGGAGCTCTTCGACATGTCCGTCTCGTACGGCACCGAGGTCGACATCTGGGCCTTCGGGTCCCTTGCTTTCGAGGCCGCCACCGGATTGCCCCCCAATGCTAAGAACATGTCGCGGTTTGATCCATCGCAATTCGGCTCGTACTTGAAACAGCACGTTCCCCGACTCGAAGGGGATCAGTTCTCAGACAGGCTGAAAGATTTGGTTGCCTTCTGCATGACTGAGGACCCAAGAGACCGCCCCTCCGTCGGCCAGATCCAGGGACACCCGTATGTCTACAACACGGAGCGGGACTATCCAACACAGTCCCTCTCCATGCTTGTCAATGCCTATCGGTTATGGGAAGTCCAAGGGGGAAACCGGATGTCGCTTTTTAACGCAGGCGGCGCGCAGGCCCCAGCTGGCGACGAGCCCTCGCAACCTTCGCATAATGACGATTGGAACTTTGACACCATGGTCGGCGAAATTGACCAGGGGGTTCTTGGGGATACTCAGGCCCAAGCCGTGTATGATGCATATGGACCTCGTGTTTCAATGATGCCTCCACCTCCGAAGCAACAGGGTCGTCGCCGGCGGCCGCCAAACATCCCAGTCTTGAAGGCCCCTCTTGAGAAAGCGTTTGACCCCAACACCATTACAAACTACGAAGAAAACGCGCGGCTGTTCTATGGCAGACCCATGCCATCTTCAGCGCCTGAAATGGGCGAGATGGCTAGTCAGCAGGAAGTCAGCGTGAACTCAGCACAGCCTCGAGAATCCCTGATTGACCTCGACTTGTCCCTCGACGGCGATAGACTCTCTCGGTTTGCAGACATGGAGGAGGGGGAGACTATTAGGGCCAGTTACCCCGTCCCGAAGCACCAGACTATCCGGGAATCCGGGTTGATTGACCTCGATGAGTCTCTGGACGGCGGGAGGCTTTCTCGATATGCTGATACGCAAATGGACACTGTTAGAGCCAGTCGACAAAGCATCAGGCCGCTCGGGAGGAGCCAGACCACCTTGGATCGTCGCCGCACCCAAGACTGGTCTTTCCCGGCGGCGATTGGCGAGGAATTCACTCCAGAAGATCCGCAAGACAATCGTAGGGAGAGCCAGCTTTATCGAAGCCAGTCGACGATGGACCATCGCCGCACCCAGGACTGGAGCTTCGCAAGCGCCACGGCGGGGGACTTTGTTCAATCAAACAAACCAGAAATCACAAGGAGCCAGTCCAGCCTTGACCACCGAAGGACACAGGATTGGTCATTTTCGGCGGCGACTGCGTCAAATCCCCGCCTCGAGGGGCAGTGGTTTCAGTCTCACGACGAGAACGATGAGGACGACTACATGGCGTTAGATTCGCTCCCCACCACCATGACAGGACACCGCCAAGACGACTCGCTACACGTGACCCTTCCCCCCCGCGCGGCGACTAGTTTGGAAGTCAGTAGATTCTCAGCCTCCAGTATGATCGATCTCGACGCAAGTCTTGTCGGTGAGAACGGCGAGTGTCTCCGTCCCGCAACTGCACTCTCCGAGGCTTCCTCCGCTACGTCGGACACGTGGCGGCCCACCCTCTCACATCAAAAATCGTTCCAGTTCAACCTAGAAGACTCGTTTCCCTCGGGCAACAGAGAACCTTCTCTCTATGTCTCAGACGATGGCATCCCGAGAAGCAGCCGAGAGCAAACTTTTCACATTCTGGACGACGCAATTCCACGGAGCAACAGAGAACCATCCTTGTATGTGCCCGATGGCTTTGGCTCGACCAATTCTTCTTCATCGATGCACGAGAGGGAGCCCTCCATTTATGTCCCCGACGAAATTGGTCTTGGAATCATTCCGTCAACTCCGACGTCAGGGGACGTGGTCCTCACTCCGCCGTCTGATAGCGCCAACGACACGTCCGATGACGCAGCCGTCCATACCGAGGACGGCCACGTGTCTATCACTATCGAGGACTCCGATGTCGACTCGGATGCACCCATGCCCGCAATCCCGTACATGCCGCGGGCTCCTATCGTGAGTGTGCTGCAGGCGACTAGTTCCCAGGACGAGGTAAAGGATGAGCTGCAGCGCATGATCAGGAGCTTGCACGAGCATCTTCAGTACACTACTTCAGTACTGCGAACGCTGCCTGTGAGGAGGGGTTCAGCGCAGGGGGAGCACTCTGGGTCCGAGATTTTGTTTTGATTAGGCTGTGGATCTTAAGAAGATGGGTATGCAGGGTGTGACCATAAGGAGGAAGACTAGGAAATGTCTTGTTCTAGTCTGCATCTCCACCAAATAGAGCGGATGGAGACGCAGTTATGACGACAGGCCGAACCTGTGACTGTTGTAATATATAATAATAATGAAGGATATGACTGGAAACCCCTATGGTCAGAAGCATCACCTCCCTGTTACTGGTGCTCTGATCCTTGGCACGCTGGACCACGATACGAGTCAAAAGTCCATACTCTCGACAGCATGCTGCTGCTGCTGAGGTGTGCAGGCTGGTACGAGGTAGCCTGCCCGTTGGCAAGTCTCAGAGAAGACCGTCCTGTCTCAAGATGTTCAACGGGACCAGACGTCAGAATCACATGTTTGCGTTTGATTGTTGTCAGCTCGGACTCCCGACTTCGCGCCGACGTTGAATGGAGTGGTGCCAGTCTGAGCCTCCCCTGCCACTCGATCCCATTCCAACGCCGCAATACTACTAGCCTCACGTCAATAGTAAGCTCTCCGTGTGCATGCCAGACCTGGGCCGAGCTTGTTAATCTTGTGTCTGCTGGCCCGGTTGACTAGACGCCGTGGTCCCAAGCACGTTGGCGAGAGATACCTGATCAACAGCAGACCTCACCATCGGAGAGCAAAGAAGCTTTGATCAAAGCCCCACCATTGCGCCGGCAGATGGAACGGTATGCCCTCCAGTCCAAGTGCTGCGAACCTCGGAAGCTAGCATTTCACGCCGACAAGGCTGGCCATACCCCTGCTGGGCGGGACGAGCGCGAATCCGCGGCAGAGGGTGATGGCGGGCTTGAGAATCCGGTGTGTTTCCAAAGATCAACAAGAGGTTGAGCATGGAAACTCCTCTGTGCAGGCCCCGCAGTTGGATTGTGGTCAAGTTGGGTAAGGTGACAGAACGCTATTCTTGCCCAGATGAGAGTGCGTGGCTGCGGGCGGACTACCAATCTGGATGGTCAAGGCACTTTGAGGGCAGATGTCTCTCACACAAGTCTCATGCCCTAGACCACTGACGGCTTGAGAGCAGGCCGCGATTCTGCAAACTTCCGCTACGAGAGAAGTTCACAACCGTCCATGAGTGGCCAGGCAGGACAGCTCATCAAGAGTTTGGCAACAGGCCAAGTGTTTGCAAAGGCTTGCAAAACCATGTTTTCGATGAGGCGTTGCGTATCTACGGCAGTAGCACGGAAAGGGAAAGCTGGAAGAGGCCGTGTCAGTGTTGGTAATAATAGGGTCTCAAGTTTCACAACCAGTTTGTTCATCTATGCAGACCCGAGCCCACCAGGCAGAGGTTGGGTCTGTGTATACCGATTTATTCTAGAGTGATCAAAGTACCCGTCGAAGAACGCAAGGGCCCATGGTCCACAAAAGGACAAAGAACGGCTTGACTTGGGTGGCAGTGCTCGTCCCGGTCAGGACCGGCCAAGCTCGACTGCAGTATCTCTTGAGTCGAAACCAACAAGTCACCCTCACATTTGCCCAGTCCTTGGGAATGTTTCTAAGCCGCTCACTAGAGCGCCATCTACACGCACCATTGGAGCACAGACAAGCAGTCCCCACACAATGGGCAGGGCTGGCGCCGAGAAGCGAAGGGTGTCGGTGACGCCCTTTTAGATAGGTCAAGCTCCAGGGCAGACAAGACAGTCTGCCCAAAACAAAATTGGTTGAAACAGCCAAGCAAATAAGCTGAGGCACACAACCAATCAACCGCTCACAGCCGATGGGGAGTGGAAATCCGTGCTGATCAATGATTTGGATTATTATCATCATCTATGCTATGTCGAGAACTGTGCTTGTCCATATCCTTGGACAGTCCCGCAAAACCATGCTCCTCTGCCCGTTATTTTGGGCTATGCCATGAGTGAAACCAAACCATGAGAGGCTGAAGAATCAAGCAAGAACGAGCCACAGGTTGTGGTTGGTTGTTTGGCTTTTGTAGAAAAAATATATGTAAAGCACAGGAATTCTGCCCCAAGTGCTTAAATAGCAATGCGTCCGTTTAATGCAGATACTGTACTGGGATGGCAAAGGAGGCTCAGCCCTCATGTCAAGACCACAGGCCCGAGCGGTCAGATGGCCCCGTTGTTCGCAATCAGCGACGTCGTGCCCCTAACGTTCCCCGCGACACGAGCCTGCGTCCCACCGGCAAGGCTCGTGATGCGGGCGGCGACTGCGTCTATGTTCGTGATGTTCTCCTTGGCCATCAGGTAGGCGGCAAGGCCAGCAACGTGAGGGCTCGCCATGCTCGTCCCGCTCAAGGTCTCGGTGGACGTGGTGGTCTGGATGCCGACGCTCTCGACGTCGACGCCGGGCGCGAAGACGTCGACGAACTGGCCAAAGTTGCTGAATGAGGCGCGGCGGTCGGTGGTCTGGTCGATGGCGCCGACGGTGATGGCACCCGCGGCGGAGGCGGGGCTGTCGTTCTGGGCATCGACGTTCTCGTTGCCGGCGGCCACAACAGGGACGACGCCTGCGTTACGGAGGGCGTTAATGGCCTGGTTAACGGCGTTGGAACGCCCGCCGCCGAGCGACATGTTCATAACCGACTTGCCCGAGAGGCCGTTGGTCCTGGCTGTTTGGGCCACTGTTGTATGTGCTGTTAGCCACTTGTACGGCCTGCCTGATGTGGGAAGGAGGGGGGGGGGGTTGTGGGATATGCTCTGCTGCGCTGTGCTCTGCGCTGTGCTCTGTGCTGTGAAAGGGAGGGGGGTGAGGGTGGGCCGTACCGAAGTTCATCCCCGCGATGACGCCCGAGTTGGTGCCGGCTCCCTGTGCGTCCAGAACCTTGACGCCGATCAGAGTAGCCTTCTTTGCCACCCCAAAGGTCTTGCCGCCGATGGTGCCAGCCACGTGAGAGCCGTGGCCGTTGGCGTCGGTGTTGATGTTGTCGGCGCTGTTGAAGGCAAAGGTAGCCCGCCCCTCGAACTCCTCGTGCTCCTCCATGATGCCCGTGTCGACGATGAAGGCGGTGATGCCCTGGCCGGCCGAGTCGTCAAAGGTGTAGGTGGAGCCCCCGGCCTGGGCAGATGACAGGCGGGCCAGGCCGGTGGTGGCGTTCTGCTGGGTGACAAGGGCGTTGAGGTGGACGTAGGCGTCGGCCTCGATGTACGAGACCTCGTCGGCGCCGTTGATCTCCAGGGCCGAGGCGTCGTCGGCCTCCAGGCACATTGCCCGCATGCTGCCGATGCTGAAGGTGTGGACTGTCATGCTGAGCATGCGGTTGTCTATGGAGGAGCGCTTGCCGATGTTCCGCTTGGCGATGGTCTCAACCCAGTAGGCCTCGTGCGTGGCCACGGCGTCGTCGTCGAAGGTGTCGTTGTAGACGACGACATACTTGTTCGGGATGATGTTCTTGGCATCAGCATTCATAATAGGCACGCCGAGGCCCAGAGGAGGCTCTCGGAGCGGTGCCGGCGCCGGCGCGGGGGCTCCCAGGGCGAGGGGGGCCAGAAGGGAGAAGGTGGCGAGGAAAAAAGTCGATATGGGAGCCATGATGACGGCGAGAAAGAAGCTTCAACGAAACACTGTTGTGATGATGATGATGATGATGGAAGTAAAGAGAGGTATCACCAAAAATAGGATGCCAGACCAGCACTTGCACACAGAAGGAAGACCCTCTAAAGAAAGGAAACGGTTGAATGAGTTGTTGAAGTAGGAACACAACAACGACAACCAGTGACAAGAAGTGAGGGTCGACGTAGAGGTAGAAGAAGAAGAAGTAGTAGTAGAAGTAGAAGTAGATGCAGCAGAAGAAGGCAAACGAAGACCCTTTGGGTTTGGGGGGGAGGGGGTATCAAATAAGTCTAGGAATTAGAAACAGAAGAAGTGAAAACAGTACGGGTCCCAAGATGAATGGGAGGGCTTGCTATTGAGGGACGAGGGAAACAATGGGCTGGGCGCGAGACGATGATATATCCATCAGTCGGGGTCAGTGGGGCATGGGGTTGGCAAGGCCATTGTGCGCCCCGGCAAGTAACATCAGCAGAATCAGAATCAGGGACAAGACGGGAAGGGCTGGTACTCAGGAGACGCGTCTGCTAGCAAGACGAGGCAAGGGCCATGGTTCGCCAAGCGCCATGGGTCTGTCTGTGATAGCGATGCTGCAGAGGCAGGACAGACAAGCATCAAGATTTGGGTGTCGCAGCAGACTTGGCGGTATTGGCCTGGCGGAGCCTCCCCTTTGGCACCCCCGTCCAGAGCCTCACCCAGGGTGGGCGAGGACCAGCGGTCGGTCGGCGGTCGGCGGTGGGAAGTGGGCAGTGGGCAGGGAGCACATGGCGAGGGTGAGGGTGAGTGGTGAGGATGAGGGCGAGAGGTTGACGATGAGGCGGCGTGCCTCTGCAGAATGAGTTACGCAGCCCTTCTGCCGCCAAGTCAAACGTGTGGCAGGCTAGGATGGGGAAAGAGGGAGGAAGGGGGGATGGGTGTTTACGAAGTCCCTCCAAGCGCCAGAGGACGCCGACGTGATACATGGCGAGTACATTAAATTAAATACGCATACACACACTTACATGCACACGTGCAAAGGGGGGGGAGAGAGAGAGAGAGAGAGACCGAGCGGACGAACAAGCAAGCAAGCGATCAAGAAAGCAGCCTGGTGATCGCCACGCCCGGGCCGCTGTCCTGTCCTGTCCTGTCCTGTCGGGAGATTCCCGTGCGTCGAGACACATGCGGGCCGTGTAACTCTCGAGGCCACAGGCTTTGCAGATCTCGGCGACTTCAAAGGGCCACAGTGGTGCCTGCTAGGCGCCGGCGTCGAGGAGATTAGGTTTTGAGGCTCAACCAAGGCCGGCGGGCCTCGACACCGGCGGCCCGGGGTATGTGTAGGGTGGAGTGGGACAGTTTAAAGTGGAGAGCCAGCCTACATTTGAATCTTGTTGTTATTGCTGTTGTTGTTGTTGTTGTTGTTGTTGTTGTTGTTGTTGTTGTTGTTGTATGTATAACACAACGTGCGGTTCAGGCCTGCAGCGGAGCGTGTGTGTGTGTGGCCAGCCGCCAGGGCGGTAGATTGTAGGCAGACCTGGCAGACTGGCAGACTGGCAGACTGCTGTGGACGTCAATACCCCATTCAACATGAGACGGGGGCGACGGCATCACTCACGACCATTGACCACAAACCACGGCCACAACCACGGCCATTTAGGGCCACCCGCACCGACCAAGACAGCGGCAGCGGCAGCGGCAACCACTGATAGATTAAAAGGGCGATTGTAGGGGCCGATGGAAAGGAGCAGGCTATTGTTGCACGTCGGCCCAGGGCTCCCGAGCAAGGCACGCAAGGCACGCGGGCACATTCATTGGCCGGGGCGCTTGTTAGTCTCCTGGGCCACAGCAGTCTACTGTGTACCGTACCTGGGCATGCTTAAAATTAGAGAAGCAGCCCAGCAGCCCAGCAGCCCACGAGACGGGGCGGCGGTTTGACGGGTGGGTAGTCTACTTACCTACCCTTGCCTACCTAGGTAGGTAGCCTGGTCTAGTCCTATGCCAGATCTCAAACCTTGCAAAGGGGATCGCCGCCAAGACGCAGACGTGGCTTGGCGTTCCCGCAGGCGGTATTGTCATCAGACCAGACCAGACCAGGTTTATATTCTCATGTCCATGTCTAATGCTGTAGCCTTCACAGGCCACCAGTGACGAGTGGAACATACACTCTGGACTACACAGCATACAACTACTACTCACTCTCTGGGCCGGACAGGCCAGCTTGCCTCTTGTGGGAACCCCAGATTCCAATCTAATCTTGGATGCCACCGATCGATCAGCACCGGGTGAGTGGGGGGAGAGGGCCGAGGACAGGAACATGTTATGTCGCGCTGTGTCATGTCGTGCGTGCGTGTCGTGCGTGTTGTAATTGTTTGGAGCGAGGAATCGACGCGTGGCGGCGGCCTTTGCCAACTGCACTGCTGCGAAGCGGGCATGGCGTTGCACAAAGACAACAACACAAAACACCCAACATGCAAAACGCAAAACACAAAACACATAGACAGCAGTCGGTCGCCCACAACCCCACAGCATGGTGTCTGAGGGAGGCTGAAACCCGCCCAGGGGCTTGGGCATGTCTGCCGCCTCCTTGCCCCTTTCCCTCCTTGCCGCCCCTTTGCCCTGTGGGAAGATGCCGAGGAGAGAGCCGAGGGAGAGAACAGGCAGGCTGACAGATATCTAGTAGAATAGGCCGCGCCTGCATGCGATTGAAATTGATAAACCGACAGTGCCCTGTAAGTGTGGGCGTGACTGTGAAGCTGAATTGTGAGTACGAAATTGTGACCATCGACAGACTGCTTGCCTGCCAGCCTGCCCGCCCAGCAACCAGCAGCCAGCAGCCAGCACACAGCACAATTTCGTTCCGTTCCGTTCCGTTTCTCATCCGTTCGACTTCCAACCGCTGCAAGACAGACACAAACCATATGCAGCAGTTGCCCATCATGTTGGTCGACCTGACATGATTGTCATGTCACAACACTATGACATGACATGACATGACAGGAATGGACAGGAAAGGACAGGACAGGACAACAAACTACGGACGGGCGGATGGCCTCATAATAACAAAATCCGCCCCAGAAGATGGGAGCGAGCAGCATCTTTTTGTCTTCAGTTTCCCCAAGCCCCAGGCTCAGGCCCAGCTTCAGCCCCCATGCCCATCCCATCTCCGTCAGTCCAGCCCGATTCCTAGATTAAGATTCCCCATTTCGCCCGTTCCCAACACCAAATATGCGGCAAACACCAGGTGTAGCTAGCAGTGTAGCAGACGGCAATTAAAGTCCAGCACATGCCATCTGCATCTGCATCTACATCTGCATCTGCATCTGCACTTGAGATTCCGATTCCAATCCCAGCTCCTTTCCCAATCGCGACCCATTGATTCCTGAGTACCTCTTCCTCTTCCTCTTGCGTCTATACCTGGGCCTGGGCCTGGGCCTGCTGCTGCTCCTGCTGCTGTGCCCCTATCCTCACTCCCTTTCTTCGTACTGTAGGCTACATGTAAATTTAAATAGCTTGAGTTTTCTTATCGTATCCTCCTGCCGAGGCCGTGCTTTCAGGAAGGGTTACCTGACTACTCAAGTACGCTTCCCCCCTCCTCCCCCCTCTACCCCCCACAAACCCTCCCTCAGCAACCCCCCTCCCCCTTTGGCGACAGGCCCGTCTGGCCAAGCCGTTCACCCACCGCTTCTCCATTTGCGCTGCCTCATCCGCTCGCTCCCACTTGTCACACGCATCTCCTCTCCCTCCCACACATTAGAATACATCTCCTGCACAGCACCACCCTGCTCGCGTGCTGCTCTGACGACAGCAAACCGCTCCAACCAGGCAAACAGGCATTGCATCTGCCATCTGCCATCTGCCCCTGCCTCGAAGCGCATCCCTCTTTCCCGTCAGGCCACCGGCATTCCGTCTCCATCTCGTGCTTGCTGCCCGCCAGCATTGTCGTCGCGATATCCCATTACCCGACGCCTCCCTGTTCTCGGCCAATCGCTACCGGCCAAGTCACGCCCTCACGCGACCCCTTCTCTCGCTGCCCTCTTTTTTTTTTACCCTTCTATCTATTTCTGATCTTTGTCTCTGTGCTGCGGTACATCCCGTTCTGCCTGTCCTCTGCCTGCCCTCTGCCTCCCCTCCTCTTTCGGTGCTGGTCCATCAGAGGGGTCAACACCTCCTCTGCGGCCATCGACGTTCGACGCCAACCTCAACATCGACGGCGACGGCGACCAGGCCGAATCTACGCAGACTATACATCATCTCGCCAACTAGCTTCTGTCGTCACCGCCCACCCTCGCCCAACAACCCGCCAGTCGAACCACACCCACCCACATGAGAGCGAGACCAAGCCCGCCGAGCCACAGACCCTGCCATGATACAGCTGCCATCCACCCGTCCCAACTGACTCGATCGCCTTCGTCTTCCCCGTCCCGCAAACATGTCGGTCCAGACCGCGACGTTCAATCCTGACAGCCATGTTGTCCCCTTGGCAATCGACACAAGGCGCACCAGCATCGACCGTTCCTCCGCTGACCGTTCTGCCGTCGCTCGCCAGGACGTCGGCAAGGCCACCGTCGAGCTTGCCTCCATCATGGCCATCGCCTCCAACCCCGTCTCCCCTGGCGCCTCGAGCCCGCCACTCCCCCAGGGTGCGAGGATGCAGGACTTTGCCCCACCCGCACGCCCAAGCAGTACGCCCTTCCCAGAACCCGAACTCGGCCAGACCACCATTCGATGTCTCAGTTGTCCCTCCGAACCGGGCTTCGGCCCCGAACACAGCCATCGACACGCCCACCACCACCAGCACCTTGCCGAGTCTCCCATTCTCGGCAGCACCGAGCTGACCCATCCCCCACTGACGCACACGAACCTCGTCGACCTCCCGGCCGAAATACACGAGTGCATACTCGACCATCTGTTCGGATACAGGGTGTCCGCCTCGTCCAAGAGTTCTTTGGGCATGCCCAGCGTCACGCGCAGTTGGGGCACGGCTTTGAGGCATTCGAGACGGAAGGAGCTGTCGGCACTGGCCTTGGTGAACAGCGTATGGAGGGCTCTCATCCAGGAACGGCTCTACCGACATGTCAAGATCAAGGCGACGGTGCAATCCCTGAATGAGGCGGTGGCCTTCTTCGCGCATCACTCGCACCTTCGCCAATACGTCAAGCACGTGGAGCTGTGGTTCGCCGTCTTTCAGCCCAAGAAGAACGCCCTCGCTCTCTCCAGCTCCATCCTTCCGCCCGTCACCGTCGACGGCCTGACCAACGCGTCATACGTAATACCGACTGACAATTGCTCACTCGAAGAAGCCTTTTACTTCGTCAGCTCCACACTGCCGGAGGTCTGCGTCCTCACACTGGAAGGCGGGGAGCGCAAGAAGGCTCCCAGAGTACGCCACCATATCCTTGAAGACGGTCACGACAAACCTCTACCCAGGATTGCACCAATCCGAACGCTCGTGTGCAAGGGGCAGTGGAATCTGATACGGAGCGAGGATGACTTTGACGCTATTGTCTACGCACTACCGAACCTCCAGGAGTGGCACGGGAACTATAGCAAGGCCAAGTCCAAGAGCTACCTGTGTATGGCGGCGATACTCCCGAAGCTTCCTCCAAACCTGACGAGCCTGAGCCTCAATTTGGAGGGAGTGGAATATCGACGGGAGCTGTCCTTTCCCCCGTACTTTCTCAAGGTTTCCAACACCCTGCACTTCTGCACGAAGCTCGCTGAAGCCGCGCCAAACCTCGAGCATTTTGCGTACACAGGCCGGGTCTGCCGGGCATTCTTTGACCTTCTTGCACGGCTGGTCGAGCCCCGGAGTACAAGGCTAAAGACCATCGACCTGACAGTGAGGAACTGCTGTCGCCATGTGGTTCACTGGAACGAGTCCGGCTCGGGAATTACAGACATGAACTTCATCAACGCCTTCGAACAGCTCGTTTTAGCTGGGATCAGGGCTCTCGGTAGGCTCAAGGCTGTGGAGTACTTGCGGATTCGATACGTGGATCTAGGTGAGTGAGAAACAGCGAGGGGGGGGGGGGAGACAATACCCTCGCCTCCACTCCCTCCTCCATCGGGAAGCTGTGGAATGGGAATATACGCTGACTTGCTTCGTAGACTCCCCGGTCCCACCTCTGAACCCTTACTTCGTCCTCCGCGACGGCTGGTGCTCTGGTGTCTGGAGCGACGCCATTGTAGCCGAGTTAAGCCGCACTCGGCCCGACGCCCAGTTCGAAGATCTCGCCGAGTCTTTCGGTGAAGTTGGTATCAACAAGGACGGCAGAATGGTCATCAGCCCCGAGTTCCCCAGGAGTCGCGTACTTTCCCTTAAACTGTCGAACTACGCCTACCTGGCAGGAGGTATCGCCGTGCCTTAGGAAGGGAGAGTCGCGGACACTGAGCCTCGCGAGATTGAAAGCACGGGGCCGGTTGGCGCAGCTTGCGGATGCGCTACTTGGGCCCCACTTTCGGCTGCATGTGGATGTGGAAGCAAAGCACGGCGTGTTTGTTTTTGGTTTGCCATTTAATACCTAATGATATCCCCCCCTGCTTGCCATGATTGGATATGTGAGGCATAAAAAAGGCGTTTGGTTCGGTTGAATTTTTTGGCAAACATTTCGAAGCGTCGAACACACGTGGTTGGGTGGATGCGTAGCGCGAGAGGCTTTCGGGAAGACTGGTGCGCATGCTCGTGCGAGGCTGGAGGCTGCCGTATCTAGCTCGCGTTTCTGGTCGTTTCGGAAGGTGTCTTCCCATCAGGCCCAGCTATCCTTGGTCGAAGAGGAGGCTGTGACTGGATTACAAACTGTATCTCATAGCCATTGCACGACGATCTGATCGACAGAAGATACACGAATCAATCGGCGAGAGAGTCACGTGTTGAGCCACATGTTTGTTGTTGATTTAGACAAGATGCAAAACCTTGGATCCTCATACGAATAGAGGAGGCTCCCAAATGGAGAGACTTGCTCTACTGCGTGTGATATCTCGCGCTTGTTGCTCAGACGCTCTGGACATGCATGGACCATCTCAGCTTGCACGGCCTATTCTGCACCCAACATGCGTGGATCCTACTACATATATGTATGTTTGTTTTTGGCCCTGGGCCCAGATATGTTTGCTACCACTCAGTATGCACTCGTTCAAAAACAAGTCTGAACCTACAGGATGCTGCAACAATATGCACCGTTAATCCTTCAGACTACGCAACATCGCTGACGATGATCCCCAGAATCCAACAGTTCGCCAAAAAGAACCCGAGACTTGCTACCCACAGGCCGGGCACGAAGGTGCTGTCACCTAGGAACTCCAACCCGTAGCCCTGCTGCAGCCACGCTGCTTGCGTCAAGACCCAGAGTAGTAAGGCCGCAATGCCAAGTTTGGCATTACGCAGGAGGGAGGAGCGTGGCAAGTAGAGTGGCAGGAAGGTGAGATACCACAGGAAGTACTTTATAGGGGTTTCAGCATCTCGTCGTCAGTCTTGAGACGCTCAAGAGCGAGTGCAAACGGTAAAGGGGCCAGAGAGGGGAAGGAATTCCTTACCTGGCTTGTGCAGACCTTGTTGAATGTTACAAAGGCCCAGGTCTGCGCCAGCATGGTGGCAGGCAAATCCTTTTTGGCCATTATCAGAGGGATCAGGACGCACGATAGCAGGAGCTGCGGCAAGAAGGCCACGGACTCGACGCGTATACCTCGGGAGAGGTCATCCGGGGAAGCGGAGGTCAAGTAGAGTAGAACATTATAGGGGCTGAAGTTGTGACGGTGGTCGATGCGCGTGACGTGATGGAGGTATGTGTGAACCAGGAAGGGGTGCCCGTAGGAGGCGTACATGGTCAAGTTCAGAGCCATGAACGCACCCAGGCTGGCAAGTGCGAGCTTGAGCCGTGGCACAGTGAGGAAGGCCGCGACAGCTTCAACCACCGATGACTGCTTTGCCAGTCTGCCTGACATGCGGGCCTCGTCCATCCACCACACAATGGCTGGGGCGTAGATGAATGGGTAGATCTTGAAGTGCACGCCCAGGCCCAGGAGCACGCCTGCAAGCGTCACCCTTCTCGACAGGGCTGCCCAGAGCAGAGCCAGGACCATGACGGCCAGCAGGCCCTCGGAGCTGCCGCGCGTGCTGATGGTGGCAACCATGGGGTTCAGCAGCCAGATGGCGGCAAACTTCCTCGCCGTGGCCGCGTCCATGGCCGGCAAACCTCGTCCGTCCATGGTCAGGATGCTGACGATCAGGGCGCCGGCCACGATATCGGCGGCGGCAAACAGCAGCTTGCCAGAGCTGAACCAGGCTATATTGACCCAGTGCGGATTGGCGCCTGTTGTCCAAGTGGTAGGGATGAGCGCCCATGACAGCAGTGGCGTGTAGCGGTACGTCTCCCGGGCATAAGGGCCCTCGGGGTGGCCCTGGGAGACGAAGCGCGTTGCGTCGGTGAAGACGAGGTAGTCTATATCGGTGTACTTGAGCGGGGACATTGCGTCCTGCCGGAGACCATAGACGAGGAGTGTGGCCCTGAGCAGGATGGACGCCATGTAGAGTGGCACCGAGCTCGAGAACAAGATGGACACGAGTCCTCCTCCTCGACCTTGACCTAGCCCTCGTCCCCCGGCTTGTGACTTGGGAGGCCCCATCTCTGGGCCGTCGAGGGGGAAGAATTGGTAACAGCCAAGTGATTTACGATGAGCCGGTGCTCTCTTTCTGCGTGACTCTCTCACAAGGGTGCTGTCTTTTTCTTCGCGACAAAAGGGGGTTGGAGCATGCTAACACTAACAATTTCCCAGTGCGAGCTTGCATGTCGTCTTCAGGGTTCCAGCCCTGTACGTGTGTTCTACGGGGTGGCGGTGGTGGTGGGGGGGGTGCACCTCGAACCCTACCTCTGACGGCTTAGCAGTCTCACCCAAAACAGCCTTCGAACCAGCGATATCACCACGTCCGACATCAGGCAGCCCGAACCATAGAGCAGGGTACTCGAAAAGCCAAGGTCCGACACGCAATCGAACATGTCAGGCCAGAAGAGGGACTTCAGGGGGAATGCCAAGAGCAGCGGCCCCAAGGCTCCTCTTGTGCGGAATGCGTACACGCCCATGTTCGAGAGCTTCCGAGACGAGCTGGACGAGCACCACGACCGCAGGGAGAGGATCGTCAAGGCCTCCAGGGACATCACGGCCTTGAGCAAGAAGATGTGAGATGCTCGCCCGCCTTGCGCTGTCTTTGCTGCCCCGCCCTGTGCCCTACGCCCTCACAGGGCCGCGGCTGTTGGACCTGTCACTGACGCCGTCGCCAGAATATTTTCACTGCAACGGTTACTGCTCACCCCATCTCAGCCATGCTGATCGCCCCACTGACACACCTGGCCCAGCATCCGCAAGATACAGCAAGACCTTCCGGACCAGATCCAGAAAGAGATCCAGTCCCGCCTCGGCGACATCTCCAAGCTTCTCGCCACCATCGCTCCTGACGTCCAGGGCATAAACCGCTACCGCTACTCGCGCAGCATGATGTGCATCGAGGAGCTGATCGAGGCCCTGACTTTTGCCTATTACCTCCGCACCCAACGCCTGATGGGCTTCGGCGAAGCCGTCGGCAAGGTCGCCGACCTCTCACGCTCCGCCGATGACCGCATGGATGTCGACGCGGGAGACCCGCCTGCGCCTGCGCCGGCGGACGCGGACGCGGACGCGGACGCCTCAGGAGCTGTTGTCCACGTCACCGAGGACGACTACCTCATGGGGATTTTCGATCTTTCTGGCGAGATGATGCGCTTTGCTACCACTAGCGCCGCCCTCACCGGCAAGATGGCCGGCGGCGGTGACACCCCGACCGTGAATGGTCGCGAGAGAACCGTGGTGGTGGACATGCAAGACCTGGGTAGTTTCTTTGAGATGCTGCCGCAGCAGTACAACAAGAGCTATCAGGTCAAGCTGAGCACGCTAAGGACATCGGTGCTGAAGGTTGAGAAGCTTGGGTACGGCTTGGCTGTCAGAGGCACTGAGAGACCTGCCGGCTGGATGCCAGAAGATGGTGATGATGCACCAGACGATGATTATTAGGCCATCCACTTTGATGTGGCTGCTGTTGATATATGTATGCTGACCGCCTCTCGGAGAAGCCATCCCCCTGGCGGTGTGCTTGGTTACTTGTCTTGTTTTTCTCAGAAGTGGGCAGGCAAGTAATGTTCAGTAGAATACAATCCAGGTCGTTCAAACAGACACCCCATAACCACCGCTCACAGAGTCCTGTCCTGAACCAACCAAACGTCACTACTGAGAGCATACGAAAGGCTGGTGTATGTGGAAACCAGGACGTTGCTGCACCACGAGGTGGTGGAAAGCCCTCTCTCAATGCTCGGAAGCCTGCTACGTAACATGAGAAATGGGGATCTGAGCGCCTTTTCGTTTTTGCCATTGTCGAGACAATACTAGTCATGCTATGATGCAAACTCTTCTCGCGTGCGTCTTTCGAATGTGAGAGGGTTTCATGATGGTGATAAGATTACTGTGCAGGAGAGCATTGCGAGATACTTACCGTCCGGTGGCGTATTTTATAGGCATCGACAGATTCGATTCTCAATGGGCCGTGTTGAAAAGGGCCGGTAAAGCTCATTTCTGCTCGAGGAGATTCCTGAGCTCAAGAAATGATTATGCGACAGTCGAGTTGCTCTTATCATATCGAAACACGCAGCAAGATCTCGTGCATGCCCTCGCGTGAAAGCTGAATATGAGTTCTGCAATATCACGATCTACGTTTAGAAATCATATATTCAATGTGGACTGCAAAGGTTTGGAATATAAATTAGATGATCAATATTTGTACAGGTCATCAGCAAGTGGAAGCGGGTTGTGGAGATGAACGTTGAATACGTGTTTAATTATTGTAAGCAAAAGAAGAAGTCATCTTGCAGTGTTTCTTTTTTTTTTTCCCTTTCCTTCTTTCTTTCCCCCTTCAAAATGACCTCTTTTGTTGGGAACAAAACTATACGTGTGGCTTGAAGGGATTTCCTGTTTCCATTTCTGAATAGAGCGTGGTAATTACATATAGTTTGGTCGGGAACAAAATTCAAACTTTAAGAACTGGGAAGGATTCGGAACTCTGAAGATTGTACGGAGGTGTTCTTATATGGGAAAGCTAAACTAGAACCAACTATATTTGTTTCCCTATCGGATCACTTCACGGTATCTGTCACATGTGATCGCTGGACTCCAATTTGGCGTCCCAAGATCTATTCGTTGCTGCTTGCGGTCTTTACAAATGTTCCCGCGCGCCAACTCGTTATCGCTCATTAACTGTATCATTTCCTGTGCTCCCTTCAAGCCGGCGACTAATTGACCGATGCCCTGATTCTTCATGACTGCCTAAGTATGTTGGCTGTCCAAGTATCCTCAGGGAACTGGGTGTATTCTCGGGCTTGTCACCGGTCTATCCGGATGGGACACTTCCCATCACGGCTTACCACATACGTCTCCATGAAAGTGCTGAGGAGCACTACGGCGCGGGTGGCAGAATTTGAGAACCATGGTCCCAGGGTACCTAGGTAACGAGCGTATTGGAACCAGAATAGCACCAAAGGCCTAACCATTCACAAGAATTTGAAGTAGAGGCCGCGCCCAAGGCCGCGGCTCTCAGGACAGGACATACCAGGCCTTCATCAGCACTGGCACTCGCTCACCATCGAAGTCGTAATGTCTCGCGGGAGTTGATAGTAATTCGGCATCTCAGCCTATACATATATCCGTGCTTTGCGTCGTCTACAGTTCACGCTATAAAAGCTACTGTATTCTACCTGTACATTGCAACCCTGGTGGCAGGGTCTCGAAGTCAGACCTTTGTCTAGCTTCGTGCTTGTAAATCATCTCTATTGTGATACTTTGACGAACAGACGCCCGGAACTTTTAGCAGAGAGGTTTGCAAACCGGTTGCTAGTAGAGAGTGAGATTGACATGCTCGTGTATTACATGCGCCCAAAAACCATCCCTCTGCGCACCCCCCCCCCCCAACCTATTTATAAAATTTACATATCGATTTTATTGCAGCTACCTACACGTCCCTGATTAGCACTTGGTGAGACGCCCTCTCGGGAGATCTCAAGGTTTTTCTCCTGTGGACTTCTTATTTATCCACCAATTTCTCTCCCTTTCCAGTGCCACCTGAATGTAGATGTACGTCATGATGGCCCAAGAAATGATGAAAGAGAATAGCAGTCCCAACGACAGTCCAAAGGCCACTTCAAATTCCGTGTTCCATATGATGGCGGAGAGGCAGCCGATATAGACAAGAATCCCAGAGCACCACCAGACGGTCAACTCAAATATCATCTTCTGGAACATGATGGAATTGTCGTAGCGCTGTCTGTATCGCACGCGAAACTCCTTCTTCTGCCATCCGTCTACCGCGAAGAAGTCCTCGGCGGCGTAGTAGACAAGGGGCCGCATGCGGTGACCTCTGGGTTCCGAGTCGATGCGGACCGGAGTCTTGAATGGTATGAGACTGAACAGGGCCCAGGAGAGGAGAAAGGCCATGTAGATGCCGGGCGCGTAAAGGTAGAGCTGCGGGATGGTCCTCTCTGAGCCGACGACGAAGGGGATCAGGGCCGCGAGGAGGGCCGCGGCGTAAATCCACGAGGTGGCGTCGAGCTCCCACTTGTGTCTGGACAGCAGCGGCGCACACTGGTCGTAGTACTTGATGAGCCGCCAGACGCGCACAACGAGGATGTAAAGCTCCCCGAGGCCGAAGGGAAGGATGGCAAACCCTAGGATGTCCTTGTTGTATCTAGGCGCCCCGGCAGGTTGTGCGCCGAGCCAGACGTAGTAGACAATACAGGGGATGACAAGGTCGCCGAAGATGATAAAGAAGGGCCCGAGGATGATGGAGATCTGGTCCCGAGGAGGCACGTCCACGGTGAGCCTCTGCACCTCGGGAATAGCGACCGGGGTGGGCGTCGCATCGCGGCCCTCGAACAGGTACGACGTTGGCCGGAACTGGTTCGATGCCGCGGCGCCCCCAGCCGGCTTCGCTGTGGCCGCAGCGTCTTGTCGTTGGGTGCCGTCTGCCAGCGTTGCCGAGTCACTGGAAGATCCAGTTGACTTGGGCCTGTCCGCCTGCGTGGGCCCGCTCCCGATGCCTGCTATGCTCTCCTGAGCGTGCAGGAGGCTGCCCTCCAGCCGCGGCGAGCCCTCGTTGCCGACATGGCCGCGGTCGTCCGGCGAAGTCTGCATGGCGCGCCGGGGCCTTTCGCTAACCGCCTTGAATATTGGGGAGACGGCGTATTGTGCGGGAGGTTGAGACGGACAAGAGAGGCGGTCCTGGGTGATAGTGACTCGCTCGATGGGGGGGATCAAATAAGGTGCTCTTCCTTTGGCCTTTGGGGACAGAGGTGAGCTGTCGTCTGGCAAACTAGCTCTCGTCGAGGAAACGACCAGGTCGGCGACACAGGACAGGACGGATCAAGGTCCAGGTCCAGAATATTTGAAGGGTTCTGGAAGAAGGGGACCCATGCCAGATCCGGGATGTGCATGAGGACGTCCAGCCTAAGGCACACATTGTCATGCATGCATGTAGGCCATCTCTGCTGAGCTCGTCGAGTCCGTGGGCGTCCCTGGCCGTCCCAAGATGCGGTCTGAGTTCCCTGGGGCTGGCTATCCCTGTCCCGATGGTGGTGAGGCGAGGTTGACTCGAATGATGCCTGCAAAACGGCGGCTCGAAGCCGTGCGGTTCGCCCTGGGGACAGGATGCCAGGAGATAAGCCGCCGACCGTCTCGTACTGGGCGGTGCTCAGCTGCGGCCCCCCCACTCCCTCATCCGCCTCTCCTCTCTGTCTGTGTGCGTCGATCATGGTCGTCTACAACACGCCGACATCTGCAGCGACACAGCAACTCGACAAGCAAGGGCGTGCCCGGGATTACCCTCCTGATCTGGGGGCAAACCCACAGGATCGCCTTGGTGCCGGCATTCAATCGACCAAAGTGTGTGGTGCGAGGGATGATCGACACAGGGGCTATCAAAGTTTCGTTCGACACGTCGCCCATGCCGGCACAGGCAACCCCCTAGTTGCCGCACTTGCACCCGCTGGGGCATGACTCTTGGACGCACGTCTCAGCCCTGCTATTAGAGGTCCGGCCGGCCAGCGAATTCGATGGGTTCAAACATTGGTGCCGAAGTATGCCTTGAAGTGCGTGTGTCCAGTTGGAGGAGCCAAGTATCGACCAGACGCTGGACAGACCGCCCGTCGCCCACTCCGTGGTGTGCACATGTGGTGATCAATGTCCGTTGGCCATCGGCTTCCCTTTTGACTCGGCGGCAGCCAGATCCCTCGTTAGGTTCAGCGCTGGGGGGGGGGGGGCGCTTTTCCCAGCACCGGCTAGCATCAACTAACCACCACCAAGGCTCGCAACCTACGCCATCCCCATTCCCCGGGTGCGCCAAGACTCGGCAAGCCTGAAACGACGAAGCATATTTTGCTCTACTATTAGGCCCGCATGAAATCCCACACCCCCGAGCAACGAGCTTGCCAACCAAGCAGACTAGACTAGCCTCAGTCATCTTCCAAGGAGAGGGTTTTCACGCTGGTTGATGCCTGGCTCACACTGTGACCTCGTGCCACTGTCATCATCTATGATTGTGGGAATGGCATTGATCGCTCGCGGCCTTTCGTACGCTCAGAGCTGAGGCAACAGGCTTGGGCGGTGGAGTTAGCCTGGATGAGTAGGTGAACGCAGATCGACCGAGGGTCACACACTCTCGGCATTCCACGAGAACACTAAACGGGGAACACGAAGCCCGTGCCTGCCGATGCACGGCGCCGAAACCACCGCCCGCACAATGCGCTACGTTTGTGAGAGCACCAACCTCTCCGGACCTGCCCACAACCCCTTCGGCGGCGGACATGCGATGCATGTGAGCCGAGGAGACCAGGTGCCCTTCCCTCTTCAGGGCGACGGATGGCGAAGCGTGGTGCTTACTCTACTGGCACGCTCCAGGTTGACGAGTTGAGATACTGTAAATAGTGCACGCCCAGTCGCAATTGTCCCCCACGAAGGTGACCATCAAGGACACGGATTCCCATAGCAACGCCATCGAGCCCGTGGGATTGATTGTGAGAGAGTTGTTGGCCAATACTTTGCCTGGACACTTCTTTTACCCGCTCACCCTCGCGCCTGTCAGCACGGGACAGGTTTGAGTGTCCCGCAGATCATGAGCACCTTGTTAATGGGGCGGCAGTGACAGCACCATCGCAGCCCGGTCTCAAACACTGGCCCAGTGCCGCCAGGGAATTCGTTGGATTGAACAGCTCAGTGTGACCTCTGGCTTGAAGAGCCCGGAAATCTGCTCCCTGGCCCTCTCTTGCACAAAGCCCGTACGATGCATACTTCTGTTTGGGTTCTCTCCTTCCTTGTCACCGCGGTTCACGTGCCGGATTTAGAAGCGTAGCATGGTACGTTTTCTGCAATGGCCCGGCCCGACCGCGGCCCTCGACCGCGCAGGCGGCCACATATCGACCGAGATGTTTTAAAGCAGTGGTTCAGAGCTGAGTGACAATAGGCGCTCGGATCTGCCCCAGCTGGTCGTGTCCGGGTGATTATGAGGAAGTGAACAGGGCCGGCTGAGGAGAGATGAGGCCGGACGCCCACTTGGTCACGAGAGGCCACGACAAGGTTGGGGCGTTGCGGCAGGATGCATCAGGATGGCCAACAGCTGTGCAAACTTGGCGCTGAGCCGGAGCAGATGGGAAAGATTGCTGTGTGTTGGTGCAGAACACAGAAGACTGGCAGGCCGGGCTAAGAGGCCTGCCGGTTTGAAGCCCAGTGTCGGCCGTGTTGGCCGTCGCCCGCCCGCGAGACAGACGGCAAACCAACGGGAAGCCAGGCCTTGGCACGCCTACGCATGGCTGGCGATGGCCGGTCTGTCTAGCGGTCGTCGACGCAGACTCGGCCTCTGCTCACGACTGTTCTGAAAGTATTGCTGTGGCGGCCTGGTCGCGGACCGCAACACATGCGGCACAGAGAAACCCAACAGAGCAGAGTGCGTGGCTGGGGGCAGTTAAGAACGGCTGTGCAACCGCCAAAGGGAGTGTCACTTTGCGTGCGACCATAATCATTCCCATTCACTCACAAAGACTTGTTCCCTCCAGTCCCATTCGTACACGCCCCCAGACAATGGATGAGAAGAAGCAGAAGGGCGCCGCTGCACGTGCTCGTGGCAGGCCGCCAGCACCACCATCGTCGACTGCGAGCTTGACACCAGCACCAGCACCAGCACCAGCATCGAGGGCGAACTCGTTACCAAGACCGGGACAGGTAGCTACGCCGGGCACAGACAAGAGAGCAAGAGACCGACAGCCAACTTCTCAGTGCGAGCTGAAGCGCCGCCCGATCATCATCTCGGGATTTCAATGGTAGGACACCAGAGCCCACAAGGACAGGGGCGGGGAGTGACTGACGACTGGCGGAAACGCAGCATCGGCAAGTCCCATCTCGCCAAGGAGGAGTCGAAGAACGGTCTTCTGGAGCTGGACAGGAAGTGTTACAAAGTCATTGACGAGGACTCGGCCGTTTTCGACATCAAGAATGGCGGAATCGATGAGAAGACGGGCAGAAATGCAGCAGTGGTAAGATACGTCAACCGTATCGAACAGAGGTCCAAGAAGGTGCTGGCAGAGCTGGCAGAGCACACGGGCCTGATTATGCTGGTCAGCGCCCATCGTGAGGTCCTCCTCGAATTCAACCACAGACACATGGCTTTTGTCTGCGTGCTCCCCAACAGCAGTGCAGAATGCAAGACAGAATGGCTGCGCAGAATACTCAGCAGGCCGGTCCACAGCGAGGTCAGCTTGCCCAATGCCCCCAACCTGTCGCGACTCCACTCACAGATACTGACCCGGGGTTGTGTGTGTGCATGCAGAAGGAGGAAGCTGGTCGCATAGGGCTGCGTGACGCGACTGACAAGTTCTGGGACAAATGGACGCAGCCCGACGAGGACATTCGGGGGGAGGCCATATACCGCCTCACCAGGCACCGATACCTGATAGATCGCCTGCCGGAGCTGATCCAGGCCTGGGAAGGAAGGCGTACAGACAGGACAGGGCAGTCGGCATTGAACATGACGGGCAGGTAGCCTACATGAATATACTGAGTTCTCTTGTTTTGAGCTGCTGAGGAGATGCTGAGGCTTTATAGACAGACTGCTTACTTACTCACCTAGGTACTTACACAGTAGACCACGGTTCTTTAGTGGCCGAATGCCTGCAGAGCATGTGGCCCGAGCTCCCCAGATCCCTGGTCCCTGGTCCCCGGTTCACAGTCCCCAGTCCCCAGTTACCCGGCGCCGGCCCCCGGTCCCTGGTCAGAAAAAGCAGCCCACTTGACCTGCCTCAACCCATACACCACCCTCTTCTCTTCGCTCCGCCCATCCCTCAACCACGACCACGACCACGACCACGACCAGAGCCGACAACGACAACGACAGCGACAACTACCCAATCCCACCAGCAGCCAGAAATAACGACCAGGCCTGCTGATCATGAGGTAGTCGGGGTTGCCCCAGGCGAGCGCTGCACAGCAAAGCAACCATGCGACCACCTGCGCTTGCGGGCGGGCTCCGAGGACTTGCTGCTCGCCTCTCCTCCTCCTCCTCCTCCTCCTCCTCCTCCGCCGCCCCCGCCTCCTGCTCCCCTCGTCCCTCCATATCGCACGTGCCCAACTTCTGCTGGCATCCCAGCCGCCGCCTTGTCACCACAAGGTCTAGCTATTTCAGCCCCAACGTGCTGCTCGACGGCTCCGATGTCTTCCACAAGGGCGTTGCCCTTCGCACATCCCGCGCCTCTCCTCCGGCCCAACCGGCCGGCCCCGACCCACCGTCTCGAATCCCACCGGACCAACCCCCGCCCCTCTCCCAGCCCACGCCGCAGATCCCGCCCCATCGTCAGAGACAAGCAGCCAGGCGCGCAGCAGCAGCAGCAGCAGCAGCAGCAGCAGAAGCCGCCGCCCAGCCCGATACACCGTCTGCCGTCCTTCCCCAGAATGCTTCCGACACCCTCACCAGCCTCGCCGCCTCCCAGCCCGCCAACTCTCTGCGCCGCCAATTCTCCGCCCTCCTCTCCCTCTCCAAGCCGCGCCTGACCGTCCTCGTCGTCCTCACTGCAATGGTCCCCTACGCCCTGTACCCCGTGCCCGCCTTTCTCTCCGCCTCTCTTGCCGACACTCCCTCCCTGTCGCCACTCACCCTGCTCTTTCTCACAACTGGCACCACACTCTGCTCCGCTTCAGCCAATGCCCTCAACATGCTGTACGAGCCCTCTACCGACGCCAAGATGTCCCGGACACGGAACCGCCCACTGGTGCGCAAGTTGCTGTCTACTCGGGCCGCCGTCTTGTTCGCCGGCGGCTGTGGCCTCCTTGGGACAGCCGCCCTGTACTGGGGCGTCAATCCCACCGTCTCCTTCCTCGGAGCCGCTAACATCGCCCTGTACGCCGGTGTCTACACGCCCATGAAAGGCATGCACTGGCTGAATACATGGGTCGGCGCCCTGGTCGGCGGCATCCCGCCGCTGATGGGCTGGGCTGCAGCCGCGGGCGAGAGCGCCACCAGCGACGGCACCTTCCGCGAGCTGCTGTTCAAGTTCGGCGGCGACGGCACGTCCAGCGCCGGTGGCTGGCTGCTTGCCGGGCTCCTCTTTGCCTGGCAGTTCCCCCACTTCATGGCCCTGTCCTGGGCGGTGCGCGACGAGTACAAGAATGCCGGTCTGAAGATGCTGTGCTGGTTGAACCCGGCGAGGAACGGCAGGGTTGCCTTGAGGTACAGCCTGGTCTTCATACCCATCTGTGTGGGCCTGTGCGCGTACGGGGTGACGGAGTGGACCTTTGCGGTCACCAGCATGCCGGTGAATCTGTGGCTCATTCGAGAGGCACTCAAGTTCCATCGGTTCGAGGGCCACAAGGGCAGTGCCAGGGGCCTGTTCTGGGCAAGCGTCTGGCACTTGCCTGCGGTCATGGGGCTCGCCCTGTTGCAGAAGAAGGGCATGTGGCAGAGGGTGTGGGCGAGCATTGTGGGCGAGCCGGATGAGGATGAGTGGGAAGATGTCGACGACGAGGTCGAGATTGTTTCTGTCCCGGCTCCGACGAGACTGGGGGTCCCGTCTGTTCAAGAGAAGGGACCATAGAAATCACACGACGCGCAAAATGTACGTACAAGCGAGATACCCCGTTCGTTGTATTATAGATGGGACGGTTATTTCGGAAGCATTGGTTGGGTCAAAGCCTCTGCTCTGGAGCGGTCGCATAGAAGCAGAGGTGTATAAATCACAAGCACAATGTCCAAAGACTTGAATGAGACTGTGCCTCTTTGACGTCGATGGTCGACCGTCCATCTTTTGATGAGCGTGCGGTGGCAGTCGTTTCTCCACCCGATGCTCTACCTGTGCCCCTGCCTGTCACCACTCTTGCTTGCGCCAATTGCTCGACGTTCTATGCGCGCATACACCTGACCTCGGTATTTCCCCAGCAATAAGCCTTCTCCTTATATTATCTGAACTACTAGTGGTCTGTAGCGTGAGACTGCCCCTGCGAGCAAATCCGATGGGCTGACCATTGGAGAGGCCTCATACCAGTCCCAGCTGGTGGCTCAGTGGGCTGTATTGGCAAGATGTTTAGCGAAAAGGCTGGTCGTTTCGAGCCGTACGTCTGCACGGAATAGCGTACTGAGCCCACATCAGGTGCGATGTTGCTAATGGAGGCTTTCACATCCTTCAGTACGTTGTCGGTAATTTGACAGTGGAAAAGACAACCCCCCCCCGGGAATCGTACGTTTCAGACACCTCTATTCAAGCTTCTGTGATCACAGAGCCGAGTAAAGCTCTAGCGCTGAGTTGCAGAGCGCCAAGGAGGCTTTTGCCACCGAGTTCATCTCGTGAGCACCTAGACAGTTCGAGCTGCGGCTCAAGGACAGGACGGAAAGCCGGTTAAGGCCGATGGACTATGAAAAAACAATGTTTTTAATACGCAGCGGATGATCAACTATTCTCAAGTTCCCATCCAGCCATGCCACCCTTCTGAGCAAGTGTTGCGCCAGCTGTTCGATGCCCAGGTCAATCCACCGTGGTATCTATGATGATCATGATGTCTTCTAGTATACAATAAACGTGATATGAAAAACCAAGTGAAACTCAAAGTGTCATCAACCGCGAAACAATAAGCTCATGCAAGACTAACGCCTCCCCAAACTCGTACCGTCGGCCTTTTAGCTGTCGTTCCGGTATTAAATTGGGATGTGAGCGTGCTGTTTTGTCTTTGCGTTTTCGTCCCAGGAACCGTGACTCTCTATACCAAAGCCCCAATTAAAAGCAACCCAGTGCAAAAGAAGGTGCCACACATCCTTTTGGATCGCTCCTGAACGCCTTAGTCCCCTTTGAACGCCGTTGGAGTAACCACCCCCTGCCGTACGTCTCCCTAAGGACGATGAAAATGATGAAAATGACGATGATTTGCTGGATAGACAAAGGAAAATCTCATGACAGCGATGATAATAAGAGACTGTGTATCAGGGGCTCGAAGATCACCTTGACAAAGGAGAGGCCTTGAGGAATGTCGAACAAGGCATGCAAGGTACAAAGGTAGGTAATAGGAAGGTGGAGATAAGGATGGAGACGGGTGAGGTAGACGGAGTGACATCGCCCAATATGGAATGCTAGTAGAGGGCGATTATTGGCCACCAGGACGGTTGATGATGGAATCGATGCCCATGTCCACACTCGGCATCCTGTGCATAGCCTCCATGTACGGGCTCGCACTTTGGCTGTGATGGCCTTGGGCGCCGTTGTGGTGCCCGTAGGCGGTTCCACTGGAGCTGCTCACACTGTTGGCGTATCCATGCCCGCCCATCGTGGGGTATCCGGGGTAGGCCTGTGGGTGGCCGTACGTCGAGGGCGCTGTGGAATATGACTGGGACGCGGTGCTGCTGCCGCCAGCGCCACCCGAGGATGTTGTGGACCGGTCCGGGCTGGGGACACCGCCGTAGCCGGCATCGCCATCCAGGTCGTCGACTGGGTTCAGATCGATCCCCGAGATCCCACTGTCGTCGTTGTAGGGGTCTGCGGGTGGGAGGCCGGCCTCGAGGCGCTCGCGGCGGGCGGCAGCCCGGGCAGCGCCCTGGAGGTTCTTCAAGCCGTTGGACATACACTTCAACCCAACTCTGTCAGTACGAGGCGTGCGAAGGGAGCGAGTCTGAGGCGAGGGGCAAGTACCTTTTGCTCAACAACATTCCACTTCTCACCAGTCTTCATGGCCAGCGGCGCCCAGATCTCCTTGCGCAAGGCCATGTACTCCTTGGCCATCTTCTCCAGCTTGCGCGTGTCCCAGTCGTCGGCGCCCTTGCGCTCCATAAGCCGCTCGTGTCGCTTCCGGCACGCGTTGGGTGTCTTGGCGGGGAAGTAGTTCTGCTGGATCTGAGCCCAGTTCTGGCCACTTGCGCGCGCCCCGAGAAGAGTCTGGTCGTCGCCGGCATTCCATGCTCCGGATGATGCACGGTGTTGTGTGGGAAGAGAAGATGTCGGGACGCGGTGGTGCGGATCTGTGGAGAGGTATGATGCTGTGGAGTGGCTGTGGTGGTGGCCGGCGTGGGTTGGTGGCTGCATGGTGAGAGGAGCCACTGCGTAGGGATCATATGCCCCTCCGGGCATGGACGTGGACATGGACATGGGCTGGGCCGCCGTCGTGGTCATGCTGCCATAGTAGTCCATAGTGGTCGGCACCTGCGAAGTGGCCCGTGTGTTGTAGAAGGCCATGTTGTGGTGGGTCGGTATGAGTGATGGCATTTGGGTGTCTGGCTGCTGGTTAAAGCTCGGGTGTCGACCTCAGGGCCGCGTGAGGGTTATTAATCTAAGGCGGGATGGCGTGGCTTGTGTTTCTGGCGGGACCTGCTCGTCTGAATATGGCCAACTCTGAAGGTGCGGTGGACGGCTTGTAAAAGGTCTCTCTGGTCGTGGACGGCCAAGGCAAGGCTTTGCTCCGGTTCGTGTCAAACGAAGGACAGGCCAGCAACGAATGAGATCGACTTCTTGTATTGGGCAGACGGAGAGCTAGGAAAATAGGAAAATAGGAAATAGAAAAGGAAATAAGAGAGGAAAGAAAAAGGAAACGATGACGAGAGGCGGGCGAGATGCGAGGAGGCTGTGGAAGAGAGAAGCTGGAACTGAGAGACAGGAAAAGAGACACGGTTGAGAGTGGTGCTGGCGGCTCCTGTTACTTATAAAGATACATGGCGAGGATTTGTGTACTGGAAAGGCGCAGGTACCGTACCATACCGCACCGTGCTGTACAGGAATGGCAACAGAAAGATGACTAGATAAGATGATGGAAGGAGGAGGATCCGATCTGTGGGGTGGAGCCTCTGACGGTACATGGGTGGGTACGTACCCATGACCATGCCCATGCCCATGCCTACTGTGTATGCCCATTACCGTGCCGTTGCCATACCCCCCTGCTGACACCCCTGCCCATACCCCTGCGCCTACCTCGACCTCGACTTTGCTGCATGCGGGCGGGGAGGGGAGGAGGGTTCCTCTCTCTGCAAGCATGTGGGTGAGCAGAGTGGAAGTGGAGAGCGAGACACACATGGGGAGGGACACACAGAGCCAGAGACATAGGCAGAGTGGCCCACAGAGATGGGGTCGGGAACCGGGACTGGGAAGAAGGATGGATGGACATCGAATCTGAAACCAGGGTAGCTTGACAGCAGCTGCGAGCATGAAACCTGGATCGTGTGTCTGCTTGACGGAATGCACAACAACGGGCCTCTGATATTGGCTGGCAGGTTTCGCAAATGGCGTCTGTCTGAAGTTGGGCGGCTACGACGGGCCAAGGCTGTGTGGATCCAGCTACCTGAGGTGAGGTGAGGTGGGTGAGGCTCAAGGGTGCAGGGAAGAGCGCAGCTAGCTGGGTAGGGGAGGAGAGGACGGCGGCTATTTCGCAGACGACGGTGGATGCACATGTAGCCGTAGCCGCAGCTCGAGCGCATAGATATGATGATGATAATAACAATAACAATAATAATAATAATAATAACAACGGAGAGGGCAGGGCGACGACGCCTGGGGTCAGACAGACAATCTACAGCTGCATGCACATGCAGACGGGTTTCCCAAGCAAATAAAACAGAGCAGAGGGGAGCAAAGCAAATCACTGCACTGCACGGCACTTTACCCCACCGTGTCTGGCTAGCATCGACTTCAACGTTGATTGATCGATCAGGGACCAGAACTAGAGCCCAGAACTAGAGCCAGGGTCGGGACCGGGACCAGGAGGTGAGGTGAGGTGAGGTGAGGTGAGGTGAGGTGAAGCAAAGCTTGGGAAGCAGAGGGCGGCACCGACATGGTGGAACGGCAGCCATGCAAGCGGCCGAGTCGGCAGAGGCATGGACGAGACGAGACGACACAAGGCATGACATGACATGGCGTCCCATCCGGGGGAGAGCAGGCGCAGCGCACGGCGTGCTGGAAGCATCCCAATGAGATTGGGGCGGACGAGATGGGAATAGATCAGGAAGGGAGACGATCCGAAAGTAGAAGCCCAAGCTCGCGGCTCCAGGTGGCAGCGATCCTTGGTGTGGAGGAGGATCGTCTGGACCCGCTGGACCCGCTGGACCCGCTTGACCCGATGGGACTCGACGAAAAAGCCATGGCTTGCTGCTGTTACGTACTTGCAGATCATCTGGGGGGAAGAGAGGAAGAGAGAAAGAGAGAGAGTGTATGTGTGGGCAAGGAAGACCCATGTCCATGCACGCATGCAGGAGGGGATTAGATCGGTTCGTCGCCGAACGGGCGGATGGGCGGGCGCAGAAACAAAGCTTGCGGGCGAGGCTGGGGACGATGGAAGGTGGACGGCGGGACGATGGACGGTGGAGCATGAGGCAGGAAGCAGGGAGGAGGGAGGCGCGACGAGATTGGTTCAAAAATAGCAATGGCGCTCAGAAGCAGACGGGCAAAATATGAAATAGACGCAGGTGGTAACCTGCAACCGCCACACAGCCGCACGGCACTGTGATGTGCCGTCGAGGTGCGTGGCCAACATCACGCGTGGCTGCCAGCCGAGCAAAGACCAGAGCAGAACGGCGCTGAGCAGAGCAGAGCAGAGCTGACCAGAGTAGAGCAGAGTGCCAAGGGGTGGAGTCCCGAGCTTGCCGTCGGCGTGCAGGAGCTTGCCTGCCTGCCTACCTGCCTTTCTGCCCGCCTTCTCGCCTGCCTGCGTGCCTTTGCCTCTACATTTGCCCTTGCCTTTTTAACGCGTGTGTTTTGAGTGCTGGTGCGTGCGCGCGCGGTTGACCAAGCAAGCCGAGCGGATCCGGTTGATGTGGTGTACAGGTTGGCAAGGTCGATCTCGACGTCGATCCGCGGCTAATTGACGGCGGAGAGACGGGATGGCAGGGCAGGGCATTTAGGTACGGGCCCGTGCGGACCTGTAGAAACATTGTTTGGTCGGTGGACCGGGGTCATTCTCAAACAACGACAGCGGACCAACATTCAACACCTGCATATCGGCATCGCACTGCATTGCAGGTGTTACCTGTATGTGCGGATGCAGCACAGCAATTCGGGGGCGGGGGGTCCGACAAGGGCAATGATGGACCTGCGGAAATGGACCCAGGTAACCACGGCGATTGCGTGCTGCACTGTTGGGAGACCGCCCCCCTGTCTGCGCGTCACGGCAGCGTATCGCGAGATGAGATGAAATGAAATGAAATGAAATGAAATGAAATGAAATGAAATGAGATGAGGGTATTTGCACGCAGGGTAGCATTGCATGGACCCTCGGGAAGCCGCGGTGCCTGCTTTGCCTGCCTGCTGCAGAATGGCTGCCGCCGACAGCACAGTCTGATGTCGACGTCGAGCACCCTGCGGTTCTGCACAATGAGCAATGCTGCGCAGCACACGGCAGTATTGTCCAGGAGCGGTTCACAGACAGACACGGATACCACGCGTGGAAGTCAATGTCTTTGAAACGCGGCGCATGAGATGAGTTTCCAAAGTTTGCGAGGCTGGTCAGCTTCCAGATTACTCGACCTGAACAGCCTCACGGCAGGAAGATGTGGTTACAGTTGCAGTCGCAGTCACAGTCGCAGTCAGTCATCCCCCCTTCTCTCTCACTCACACTCACTTTCTCTCTCTCTTTCTCTCCAAAAGTTGGCGCTCCTGAGGACATGACCGGGGCCAGGACTAGGACCAGGACCAGGACGGTGCGACGGAGCAGGAGAGACCCGATCCGGAGCTGTTGTTTCGTTTTGGCAGCATCCTGCAGGCGCGCGTCTAAAAATTATTCATTTCTTGGGGGAGATACACTAAGCCGAGACGGGCCTGGCTGCGGCCTATTTTTGGGGGCAAGGACGAGCAGGTGCTGCGGTACCTGTAAGGCCCGCTCAGCATCATCTTTGATTCGCTGCTGCACAGAGCGATGACCAGGTACTTGGACTCCTTGTAGAACCCCGCCCCGCACTGGGCGCCGGGTACTTCTGCAACACTCCACCTGTTTGTATCCATTATTCAGTTACTCACTCGCCTCCTTCCGTCCTTCGCTCCTGTTTCCCATCTCCCACCCCCCCCCCCCCAATTTGGGCACCCGCCGCTGTCGACATTTCGACTCGAACGACCACCGCCCGCTTTTGCAAGCAATCGCAGTCTGCGAGCCTTGCACCTCGAGAGTTGCGCTCGCCGGCCACTCGCACGCGTCCTGGTGGCTCAACTCACCTGGACTCATCAACGCAACTTCACCCAACGCACACAAATCATCCCGGCTGATCCCATCTCATCTCGACTCATCGCACTGCCCAAATCGCACTGCCCAAACATAACAGGCACGCATCCTTCACGGCGTCAGCTTCCATCACACCCAGGAGCCCCGTACCATACCTCGCCGTACCTTACATATCCGGCCCCGATCTCTCTCTCGTTCAAATCTTGACACTCAACGCTCGATACCGGGCCTGGATAAGCACTACTGCTCCTCCTCTGTCCACGCCTATGTTCACACCTCCCTCCTTGGCTTGTGCGATGGACTAAGCATGCGAAGCAGAGGCACCACTCGTTTCACCAGCCACCAACAGTCGTCCACATCTTGCGTCTCCGGCCAGGCCCGCCGTCTTCTCCAGGCAGGCCAGGCCGGGCCCAGGCCGTGACTTGCTGCCACATGCATTTCCCGTCTTGACACTTCGAAGACTGCATGGGCTGATCCAAGTGCTTGCTTCTCGGCGGTGGCCCCAGGCCATCGTGCCCCGCCGTTACACCAGATCCCCAACTGGCCCCCATGGCTTAGACTCGCCGCAGTCCGCCTCGCTTCGACACTGTGGCTTCCCATCCTCTCGATCGCGATTGCTAATCGTGCCTGATTATCTCCATGAAATCGCAAACCACACCACAACGTGAGCTGATACCTGTCAAAGTTGCCAGGCCTCGAGGCTCTTCGGCCCAAGTGGTTAGTCAACTTGCTGTGGGGCCTCAATCATTAGCCTGGGCCGGCCTTCCAGGCCACTGACGGGGACCTTTCCATCCAGATCTGTGTGGACTCGACCTGATATCTCGGCCACCCACCTGGCTTTCTTTAGCAACGCCGCAGCCTCCAGGGTATCCCCCACAAGCAAGACATATAGGGCTGGACCTTGGTCGCGGCCACCACGGCCCTTCTGCCCTCCCACTGGGGATCATTGAGAGCAGGGGATACTACCTAGCCAATGTGGCCCAGCAAGCGGGTGTAGTTGTTTCGAAACATTCGCTCAGTCACCCGTGTCTATTTATGTTTCACACATGCTCCCATTGGTCCAGCTCCAACCCAGTTTTTGGTACGCATTCAACGATACTTCGAGGTCAGGTTCGCCCGGCCTGATGAGGCAACCTCGAGGCTGCCTCGTCTTGGGGCAAAATTGTTTCGAGCCGGCCAAATTCCAAGTTCGCCCCCCCCCCCTCCTTGTCTTTTTGCTTGCATTGATGTAACTCAAGGTCTCAGCTATGCTACTTGCAAGGCTGCAGAGATTGGATCTTCGGCTGGGAAGCTATCCGCGGCTCTTCGAGGAAGTCAACCGCTGTTGGCTGATTGTGAGCCATCGTTTAAGTCCGAGCGGGCCAACGAGCTCTAGTGGTTGCCTGCTGGGTCGCATGCTCATTCCGACGAAGTTTGATTGCTTTCTTTCGAAACTTGTAGCGATAACTGAACCAAGGTCCGAGCCGCTTTTTGTCAAGTCTCAGCGTGGTTCGGGCGAGTGCATTTGGCTTGGAGTTAGGCGCTTCCTCGAATCCCGTGGTTGCGGATCAAGTTGCGGAGCCAAGTGCTTTGCTACAGCGAGAACTTTCAAGTCTGGTTCAATTGGCCCTTCAACACTGACCGCACCCTTGTGTTGCCCTCTTCATGATTGAAACACCTTGAATAGGCATCTGTGGTCGCGGTCATCCGTCAATCACGCGCAAAGGAGACGGCTTGTAGCCACTGGGCCTGAGATTCGGCCATAGTTGTTTAGTAAATACCGTGCTGACTTTGTCCAAGATTCCATGTGGTGTGGTGTTCGGTAAACACTGTTTTTTATGTTCGGGAATAAAAAAGAAAACGCCACAATAACCAGGTATTTGCGATCCCGCTCCCAATAGCAGCATAGAAGAAGAAGAAGAGGAAGAAGTAGAAGGGGGCCATGTTTGAGCATTTTCTGTATTCAGCCTCACCGCATTGCCACCGTTTGGCCAGACAGGTTTACTGTCCCGCGTCAATTCGAGAGACCTCATCGGAACAAAGGATCAAAGCGAAGGAAGCATGAGACCGTTCCCGTATGGCAATGACATCGGCGGCGTCCTCGGCTGCAGAAGGAGATCAGAAAATTGGAGGGACCGCAGACAATTGGGACAGATGAAACCTTCTTTTTATACTTGAATCATAGCTCTCACACATAGATGTGCTGTTGCCTGGGCTCCTATTTGTTCTTGACAGCCTAGATGACCACAGCCCAGGTTTTACCCAATGGGGAATGCAGACGACCATGCCACCGTGGCACGCTGATGGGGTTGTGGTTCATTGTGTTACGGCCTCGCGGATTGTACCTGGTCAAAGTTGACACTTTTATTCCGGTGATGAGACCGGGGCCGATCGGTTCTGTAAAACCGACTCGCGGGTGGCCGCTTCACTCTAAGTTCAAGGACATACTTGGGCAAGCCATCGTGTACTTGTCCGACGCCGGCGTTCTGAAGAGTGCCACCAATCTGCCGCCCAGGGAAATATGTTGGTTCTCAGAATTGTGTTGAGATGATGACAATGGTGAGGGAGTCAAGGTGCGCGGAGGAGAGGACGGCTTGGTTTGAATTCTGCGTGCCTGGGAACGGGCCGATCCAAGCCATGGCCTGCGCTTGGTACTCGGGACAAGTTTGGAAGACAAAGAATGCTGTTTGATGGGAATCCGCGTCTCCGTAGGGCTTGACAGAACCCATGACGGTGTCGTGTACGTTCGGACAGTGCGCAGACGCATAGACGACATATTAGCCGCGCAAGGGCCATTTAGCCTAAATAGGCCACGCGTACTAAGTACTTATGGTTCGCCAACTCTGCTGCCAAGTGACAACTGCCGCGATCCACACGACGTCTACGCGTACGGGTGGACGGTCAGCAGCAGGCCCCGACTCGAGTGACATGCCATGCCATGCATGCCATGCCAAGCCAGCCGGTCCCTCGAGGTGTTCGGTAAGAACGGAGGTGCTCTTGTGTGTAGGCCGAGTAGGACTCGGCCCGGCACTGCTGCAAGATGGACGGGTGTCGTGTCGTTGCTCCCGAGTCTCGGTGCTGCCCGGCTTCGCACAGAGGCCAAGTACCCTGGCATGGCGTTGCAAGCATGTTTAGACCACCAGGTTATGGTACCTTCTTTGCCAGGATATGCGCGCCATGGATATTGCAAGCAGACGGGAGAATGGGTCGGCATGCGTCTGCAGGTAACAGGGCCCCCCTTTACCCCTCACCCCGAGGTCCTTGACCCGGGAGCGAGGTAAGCACTTGGATCATCTTTTGCCAGTGGGCCTGTGTGGATGGAGCTTATGAGCAGACGGGGACGGGTCTTGCTGGTGAAGCTCAAGTTCTGATTGGCACGGTTGATTGGGCAGATGGGATTTGGAGCCAGTCATCTATCCCATCTGGCCTGCGAGGAAGGAGGAGGAGGAGGAGGAGGAGGAGGAGGAGAAACGGGGTTGCATTCGCTGCTGCGGAGGCACTGCTCTCAAGTCGGGTCAACAACAGTCGACGGGCATTGAATAAATACCCTGCCACGCCCAGAAAGCCGTCGCGAATGGCCATGTCAAAAGGCCCTGCCTAGGTATACTCTTGTTTGCCGCTGGAGCGGTTGCTGTTGTCTCGTGCCTTCACAGACATTGAACCATCATCTCGCCGGCGTGTTTGAAGAAATACAAATACCTACACATCCCGGGTACTAGCTACCAAAACACTCTCTCTCAAGATGGGCACCGCGGCTATATACGACGCGGCCTTGCACCGGCGAGAGGCCCTGATGGGCTCGAGTGGCCCTGCAGCGCTTGTCAAGAACGCCCGCGTGTTTGCTATTGCCGCCTTTGCCTGCATCGGTGGCGTGCTGTACGGTTACAACCAGGGCATGTTCTCGGGCGTCCTCGCCATGCCTAGCTTTCAGCAGCGTACGTCTCTCCTCCCTCCTCTCGGACCAAGCATGCTCGGCGCACGGTACCGCACTGTACCTGCCAACAAGACATTAGTGGTTGACTGACTGCACACATGCAGACATGGGCGAGTACGACCCCGTCGACCCCAAGGCGGACCAGACCAAGAAGGGCTGGCTGACTGCCATTCTCGAGCTCGGTGCCTGGCTGGGGACTCTTCTGTCGGGTTTTGTCGCCGAGGCGATATCCAGGAAGTACGGCATTCTCGTCGCCGTGACCGTCTTTGTCGTCGGTGTTATAATCCAGATCACAGCCGTCACCGGCGCAGGTCATAACAGGTCAGCACCGTCACCTCTACAGCCCGTACTTTTTTCCCCCTAGGTAGGGTCCACTGACAGCTGACTTGGACTTCTCAAGCATCCTCGCGGGGCGCTTCATTACTGGAATGGGGGTAGGGTCGATGGCCATGATTGTTCCCATCTACAACTCTGAAGTTGCGCCACCCGAGATCCGAGGAGCCCTTGTCTCGCTGCAGCAGTTGGCAATCTGCTTCGGCATCATGGTCTCTTTTTGGATAGACTATGGGTAAGCCGACCAAGAAACGAGCCCTGTTGCCGGTTGGGCACTTGATTACTTACAACACGTCTACTCCAGGACCAACTTCATCGGTGGCACCTCGCTCAAGACCCAGAGCGATGCCGCATGGTTGACGCCAATCTGTCTTCAAATCGCCCCGGCACTAATTCTGTTTGTTGGCATGTTGTTCATGCCCTTTTCGCCGAGATGGCTGGTGCACCATGGCCGCGAGGACGAGGCACGCCGAGTGCTCGCGCGGCTGCGCGGATTGCCCACAGACCACGAGCTGGTTGAGCTGGAGTTCTTGGAAATCAAGGCGCAGAGTCTGTTCGAGAAGCGGACGGTGGCGGAGAAATTCCCTCACCTGAGGGAGCAGACTGCGTGGAACACTTTCAAGCTGCAGTTTGTGGCCATCAAGAGCCTGTTCCAAACCAAGGCCATGTTCAAGAGGGTGATCGTGGCCTGCGTCACAATGGCATTCCAACAATGGACGGGGATAAACGTGAGTTGTACCTCCAGTGCATTAGTCACTCCCTGACCGTAGCAGTTCAAAGGGCTGACTTTGAGTACGCAGGCTGTCCTCTACTGTATGTGTAGACGTATTATCTGTGGCCCTTGAACACCCCTGGTAGAAGCCACAGCCTCGGGCAGCTCAAGAGGCCGTTGGGAATATTTCCCCAATGACAAACACTGACATGGTTCCGCAGATGCCCCGACAATCTTCAGCCAGCTCGGCCTCGACTCCACGGAAACATCGTTGCTCGCCACCGGGGTGGTTGGAATCGTCATGTTCTTGGCCACCATCCCGGCTGTCCTGTACGTCGACCGCGTCGGACGCAAGCCAGTCCTGACGGTTGGGGCCATCGGAATGGCCACGTGCCACATCATCATCGCCGTCATAATCGCAAAGAACCGCACACAGTGGGACACGCAGGCTGCAGCGGGCTGGGCGGCAGTGGCCATGGTGTGGCTATTTGTCGTTCACTTTGGCTATTCCTGGGGCCCCTGTGCCTGGATCCTCGTCGCCGAGATCTGGCCCCTGTCTGCGCGGCCATACGGCGTGAGCCTGGGCGCGAGCAGCAACTGGATGAACAACTTTATTGTGGGCCAGGTCACGCCTGACATGCTGTCCGCTATGCCGTATGGGACCTACATCTTGTTTGGCCTGCTGACGTATCTCGGGGCCGTGTTCATCTGGTTCTTTGTCCCCGAGACAAAGCGGCTGACGCTGGAGGAGATGGATGTCATCTTCGGCAGCGAGGGCACGGCGCAGGCGGACTCGGAGAGGATGGAGGAGATCAACAACGAGATCGGGCTGACGCAGCTATTGAGAGGCAGCCGCTACGGCGCTGGGGACGAGGGAGAGGTCGAGAAGGAGAAGATCGGGGATGCTCAGGTTGACGCGGTGCACGAGCACTGAGATGTGAGCAAGACCCAGGCAGTGCCAGCTTTGGCACAGAGGGTGCTCGGCAAAGCAAGGTCGAGGCCGTCCTTTGTATGTACGTAAGGTATTTTGGGAACCAACTTGGGAGTCAAGCACACAAACCACCTACACATGTACATAGTATAGCCCCCCCACTGGCATATCCCAAGTGTGGATATTTTTATACATGTATCTTGTGTCTTGTGTCTTGTGGGATGAAGCAGTGGGTCGGTTCAATGCTCTACGCCGTCGCTGGCTTTCTCGCATACACAAATAGATGAGGCTCCTCCCACACGTCCGTCTTCTGACAGATGCCAGCCTCTTCCCCCTTGGGCGTGAACCTTGTGACCTTTTCGTGAACCACGTCGAACCCAGCCCTCCTGATTGCCAGCACTGCTTCGTCCGGGCCTAGGCTCGACACGGTGACCAGCCGGCCCATCCACTTGATCTGCACGCTCTCGCCATCCACCGGCACCGTTGCGAAGACAAAGAAGCCCCCTGGCTTGAGAAGACGGTGGATCTTTGCGAGGTGGCCCCTGATGTCGTCCTGCGTCACGCTGGCAATGAGGCTGAAATACACGCTAGCAGCGTCGTACGAGCCCTGCGGCGGGCTGAAGTCGCACATGTCCACCCTCTCGAACCTGGCGTTTGGCACCCGCTCGCGGGCTGCGGCCACCATGGCGGCGGACACGTCGATGCCGAGCACATCGTGGCCTGCGTTTGCGAGGGCCAGACAGACGGGGCGCCCCGTGCCGCAGCCAACGTCTAGGAACCTGGCCGTCTTGACCCCTGAGTCCTCGAGCTGGGCCAGCAGCCACTCGACCGACTGAATTTGTTCGGGCAGGCCTGCAAAGGCGTCCTCGTAGGCCGGACCGATGGAATCGAAGACTTGCTCGGCTGTCAGGGGAGCATCCGAGGCTCCTGCTGGTGGTGGTGGTGCTGCGACTGGCATTGTATGCATGGGTAGCAATGTTGGCGGACCAGATGGACTGACCTATGCAGTGGGCAAGCTTGGCAAGCTGTGAGGATTCCGTGCGGACTGCAGAAAAGTAAGTTGGTTCGGGAGTGTTTCTTTTTTTTTGGGGGGGGGGGGCTAAAACATAGTACATACATATCATCATTATATCCTGTAATTACGGGCTGTTGAGTCCCAATGTTGCCAAGGGGCGCCCAATGACAACTAGACTAGACCACTGCAGCAGGTGATTATAATGTCTCAGTGTTGACACACAACATTTTGAAGCCCCAATATCGTAATGCCTCCCCGCCACAGCCACTCGTGCGCGGTATGGATCAATTTCCTGTTCCGTGGCCCTTTCTTGCACATTGCACATTCATTCAATCACTACTCATGCGGGTGCACCTGGGGGCTCATATTGAGCAACCTCCGAAGAAGACAAGTGGCAATGTAGAGTCTTGAGACTACATATCGTAGCAAGCAAAACGAGCAAAGATCCAAAGTCCAGGGTCCACCACCATTGCTCTCCTTTCTCCCGTGCCTCCAGAGGCTCCAAGTGCTTGACACTACTAGCTCCAGACCCCGCCTGACGCATAGCTGAGAGAGAAAGAAGGTTTAGGAAGTTTCACGCTCACCCAGCCAGCTCATCGCTGTCATCCATGTCGAAGTCCTCGTCTATGATCCCTTCCTCATAATCTACCTCGTCTTCACCCAGCTCCTCCTCCTCCCCCTCCTCCCCCTCCTCCCCCTCCCCACCGTCATTCTCACCGGCAGCTGGCACAGATCGTGGAACTTGATGTCCAGAGCCAAAGCCTGGGGTGGTCGTGATCGATGGGCCCTGTTGGACATACCTGGACTTCTTGGTCGGGGGCCCTGCAGGTCCTCCAGCGTCGCCATCCCTACGTTTAGAGCCAGGCGCGGGGGTGCGGCTGCTACGGCTGCTTCTTTCTTCGTTGTTATTGTTGTTGTCGTTGTTGTTGACTCTTGAGACCCTGGCAGCGGCTCGCTCCTGTAATACAATGGGGACAGAAGGCGGAGTCGGTTGTATTGCCGTTGTCGGTCCGCCGTCACTCGTGCCTGCAACAGTGCCCAGAGTCCACCCTGGCCGTACTTGTCTCCCTGCAAGTGGTCAGTCAGTCCAAATTGGGCTCGAGGATAGATCACATGATCATCTCAGCTGCAGGATGGGAAGGGAAGACGGGTTATTGGGGAACATGGGGAAATACTTACTCGGGCGGCTGGGTGTGACAACCCTGAGCCTTCGGTTCTCGGTCGACAGGTGCCTGATGCTTTCGGCTTGTTGGGCGGTTTCTTGGGTCAGACGCGCGATCTCGGCCTGTTGGTCGAACTCGTCGAGATTGCGGGTCAATATGGCGTCCCGGACGCGGTTGCTCTCGCGGTCGGCGTGGCTACCTATCACCTCGTCGGCCAGCAAGCGTTTGGTGCGCTGCTCGAGGTGGTCGTTGAAGTGCTGCTGCTTCTCCAGGCTGGTGGTCCAGCCGCGCAGCCCAAAGTCGCAGCTGCAGAAGGGGCAGCTCTTCAGGCCGCCGCCCTGCTGCAGCGTGTTCTCGGGGTGGGTCTGGAAGTGGAGGTAGAGGCCGTGGGCGTTCCATGAGCGCAGGTCGGCGGCACACCCGTCGACAGGGCAGGTCGGGGGCACGGCGATCCTGGTGGGGCGGTTGCGGAGGCCCAGGTTGGAGAGGCCGTGGACGAAGGTGCGGGCGGCGCGGTCGCGGGGGCTCTCGTAGGGGATGCCCGAGTCGGTGTCCAGGGGGTTCTGGCCCGAGGCGGGCTTCAGGCCACAGGCTGCCAGGTGGCTGAGGCGGGCGGGCGGCGGGGCGGACTTGAGGTCGATGCCGCACCAGGGGCACCAGCTGTCGGCCCTGGAGCCCAGCGCCTTGCAGTTGAGCAGGTGGCGCCTGCCGTACGAGGGCGGCAGCTCGTGCACGGCGAGGGCGCAGTAGGGGCAGAAGACGTTGGAGGCCGGGGCCGGCTGGTTGTCTGGGCCGGCGGCGGCGGCGCACTGGTGCTGCTGTCGCTGCCTGGTGCTGGCGCCGGCGGTGCGCACGAGGACGTGGTCGGGCTGGCCGCAGCGGCGGCAGAAGTCGGCGGCGGGCAGGGTGGTCTCGTTGCCCGGGTAGCAGGCGTTGTCGTGGTGCACACGGTCGGCCTTGCTGGTCAGCAGCTGGTGGTTGCGGCCGCAGCGCGCGCAGAAGCTCCACTGCTCCTCGCGGCGGTGGACGTTGGCGTCGTCGCGCGTGTTCTGGGCCAGCATCGACTCCCGCAGGAGGTCGCCCTTGGCGGTGAAGAACTCGGAGTGGTTGTCGACAAAGTGCTTGCGCCGCTGGGCGTCGGACCAGTGCGAGAAGAGGGTCTCGCTGCAGAAGGGGCAGTGGTTGCCGGCGTGTTTCTGGTCCAGGTGGTCGTGGAAGGCAGCCATGTTGGAGTTGTTGTTGGTGTTGGGGCCGAGGGCGAAGTAGGCCGTGCAGCCGCGGTGTGGGCAGCGCTGGCCGCGGTCGAGGGCGATGGCGCGCATCTGGAAGAAGGCCTGCTGCAGCGTGCGCTGCTCGGTCGGCGTCATCATCTGCGTGCTCACGATGGGCATCGAGTCGGCCACGAGCCCGTCGGCCGCGCGGGGCCGCCGGATCTGCTCTATGGCCGGCGCGTTGATGGGAAAGCTGGGCGGATGGTCGCCCACCTGCACCGACATGGGCGTGGCGTACGACATCTCGCGGTAGTACTTGCCGGACTGGAAGGGGTCGACGGCTGTGCCGAGGTTCGGGACGACCTGGTCGACGCCCTGGCCGACGCCCTGGTCCTGGGCTTGTCCGTTGTTGGTGTTGTTGTGGTGATTGTTGTTGTTGTGGTGATTGTTGTTGTTGTGGTGATTGTTGTTGTTGTGGTGATTGTTGTTGTTCTGTGGCTGTGTGTTCTGGTGATGGTCATGGGGCTGTGTCGTGGTATTGGCCGCCGTGATGCTGGCCGTGGGGTTTGTCGTCGTCATGGCCGTCGTCGTAGCCTGTGTTGGATCGTCCACGGCGACGGACGGCCGGTTACATCCCCAGCGCTCCCAGATCTGCTCCAGCCCGTCAGAGGCGAGCGGGTCTCCAACGCCAGGGCTGCCGTTCGGGTTGATCTTTTCTGCCAGCTTGACCTCGAACCGCCTCACCGAGACGACGGCCTGAAAGTCCCTCCACAGCTTCTCCATCTCTGCGGCACTGCCGGTGCTGGCGCTCGTCTCAAAGTCCCACGAGGTCCTGTTCTTCTGCAAGGCGTCCTGAGCCCCTTGCCCGATGGCGGTGCGCTGGTCGATGCGGATGACATTGTTGCCACTTCCAACCGCGTGGCCAGTCCTGGTGAGAGCCGTTTCGAAGAGGCGCCTGGCATCCTCCCAGGATATCATGTTGTCCAAGGTGATGGTCTCGGGGCTGTGCCCGGCAGCGCCGGTCGGGATGGTGGCCTCGTACTGGTACCACTGCGGCACGACCGCCAGCAGAATCCTGCTTTGAAGCCAGCGGCTCACTCTGCGAGAGGCCCCGGTCCATGAGAGGCCGCCCCGGTCCACGGAGCCGCCCCTGCAGCTGAACGATGCCGATCTGTGGCTGCCGGCGGGCCGGACGGCGATGGTCGACACCGACGCTCTCTCCGCAGCTGGCACCGAATCCCACGCCAGCGCGAAGACAGCCTCGAGGTCAGGCACAGCCCGGGTGGCCTGGTTGGGCGGCAGATAGCCAGGAACATATGCATATGTCTGGCTGTCGAGGGCTGTGAGCTGCAGCGTCAACGCCCGGGAATCACTGTGCTGACGCGCCCCCCTGATGATCTGTTCCCACACCTCTCGCGGCACGGGCGAGCCGGCGTGAAAAGAGGTCCCGATGCTGCCCACTGACAACGTGAAGTGCTGTCTGGAGCTTGGCAGCTGTGCTCTCTCACGCCCAAGGTCGGCAGACAGATCGTGCGGGCCCGAAGCGATCCGCATAACGGTCTTGAACCATTTCTCGTAGTGGTTCGACGCAGTGTGTTCGGTGACAGTACTTGGCACCCACAGGTATGCCCCCGACCTCTCAAGACCCGGGCCCAGCCTGCCCAGCTCGATCGTCTCATGGCTCTCACCTGGTACCCCCATCGTTGCGACGGCCCGGCTGTTTCTCGCGAGTTCTGTAAGCCCCGTCTCCTTGCGGGTCGGGCAGACGAATAGTGCCAGCCCAGCGCCCGCGGCCAGGTTTTGCCGTTCTCTGACATGCGCCCTCAACACCTTGTCGTGCAAGTCTCTCTCTCCCGCCTCGTGGCCCAGGTAGCCACGCTCAATTTGAGCCACCTCGGCGGGCTGGCCTGCTGGCGGCAACCGAAGCAGCCCCACGGCGATTCGGATATCGCGGCGGTTCTCAAGCGCCAGAGCCGTGTCGACAGCTGCGTAGAATGACCTTGCATCATGGAGCCTGAAAGTCACATTTCCGGAGAAGGAAAGCATCTGAACTAGGTCCTCGGGCTCTTCTCCTGCTTCTGTTCCCGCTCCTCCGCGGAGGTTGAGGGCGCCACTGACGACGTCATCTTGGCCATCATCTTGGCCATGACCATCATCATCGTCGTCATCGTCATCAGGCGCGTCCGGCATAAAGGAGTCGGAAGTGAACGAAGCACCGTCGGCGGAGCCGTCGCTCAATAAATCCTCGTCCTCGTCCTCGCTATTGCCCCCGCCCCCGCCCTCGCCCTTGTCCTCGCCCCCCCCTCTACCGCGCATGTCCATGTCGTCCTGCGCCCGGTTGGTGGCACCACCGTGCTCTTGCTGCTGGCCCTCGAGCGGTTGGAAAGGTAGGCCGTAGAACAGCTCATAGGTTGGTTCCGGCATCACTATCGTCGTGTTAGCATGAGATGAAACGTCAAACTGGGGCAAGTATCAATAGCATGATGGCACCCCGGGTGTGTGTGTGTGTATGTGCATGTGTATGTGTATGTGTGCTTGGGAAGGGGACGAGGGGGCTTGGAAGGGGGAGCGCCTCACTGTGGCCATTGTCGGCGCCATAGCTACGGCTGTCGTAGCTGTTGAGGAACCGCAGCGGGCGCATCTCCTCCGGGATGAAGGTGCGGTTGTGGTCCTCTTCGCCGTCGTCGTCAAGGCCGAACAGGCCGGCCCCGGACGGCAGCCTGAAATAGTCGGTCATCTTCATGGGCTCCACTGCAAAGCCAAAGTACAGCAGGGTCATCTTGAAGGCGAGAAAAGCGTTGGGGGCCTGCTGGTCCCAGGGAGCCGTTGTCAGCAGCGCCGTGTACGCAGCAGCGTCCCTCTTCTGCTGCTCGTACAAGTCGGGGTCGCGCGCCTTCTCGGCGTAGCCGCTGAACTTGAGGATCTCGTAGCCCGCAAAGTGTTGGTGGAGGATGTCGTCGATGCTCTGTCCCGAGCCGGGATCCAGGGCCGCCTCGAACACCCTCTTTTGTGCCACGAAGGCGTCGCTGTCGGGCCTGATTGCAGGGTTCCAACGGTTCTTTGATGCCCTCCACTTCTCATCATCGGCAACCACCATTCTACGCGCGTCTATCGGCGCTGGCCTGGGCCTTGCCCCAGCATTGGCGTCTGCGTTTGCGTTGACATTGACATTGACATTGCCATTGCCATTGGCATTTGCATCTGCGTCGGCGGCGGGCACGGCTGGTGCGTCACGCTGACCAGCATCCGCGGGGGCAGGGGCAGGGAGAGAGGGAGGGGGAGGGGCACTGCCGCCTCTGACCCAGTCAAAGAGGCTCATGGTGGGACCACAGTGATGCTCTCAGGTTCTGGTTGGATGGATGATGTTGTTGACCTGGAGGTGTGTTGATGTGGATGTTCCAAGGTTGTGTCGGCCAGAAGAAAAGGGAGAAACTTGATTCGAGGATGGAGGAAGACACATAAGGAGCCCGGGCAAGACATGTCAAAGAACAAAAAACAAGCCCCAAAACCAAAACCAAAACCCAAAAACAAAACAAAAAGCAAGCAGCACCCAAGGGCGAGTCCCGGAAACGGCACTGGAGATGCTGGGACGGGAGGACAAAGGGAGCTACGCCCACCCCAGGAAAGGGTACGGCGGTAGAGTCGCTCGCTGTAATTATGCCATCCAAACATGTCCATTTCCGGGATCCTTGTCCAAGTTGTGGCGCACTTGGACTTGAGTAAAGTTGAGTCGCAGGTGGAGGGTGAAAGTCGTTTCTGGTGCATTGTGTGTGTGTGTGGCCTGGGCGCGTGGACACGGGCTGGAAGCATTTGATTGCAAGGCAAAGAAAGCCACTGCATGCGGAATCCGTGGCGGTTCCTATGCTTCAGTAAACAACGAGGACCTGAGACAATGGAATCGCTCTGGCTGACAAGAGAATTGACGAAAGCGAATGGTGGTTGATTGATTGATTGATTGATGAATGTGCAAGGCGACATTTTGGTTTCAATTTGATGCCTTCACTTACGTGTGTAAAAGTCAGCGTGGTGGCGACAATTACCAGCGGTTGGAGTGATATTTGGCCGATCTGAGGGGCCACTCACCACTTTTTTGTGTGCTTGACTGACCAAGTCGGCATACCTATAGGTGTGTGTATGTACACGTATGTACATATATTTATATATGTATATATAGTGCCGATTAGATCGAATGCAACCGTGGTAATAAGACAACTAGAGGCACATTCCTGATCTCAAACCACTGGTTGAATGCTGGAAGTGCTCGTATGATGCCTCGCCTTCGCTGCACTTGCAGTGCTTGCAGTGCTTGCATTCGATTCGATTGTACTCCAGGCGCAACCTGGGCAGCATGCTGCATGTGATAGTATCGAGGTAGCTCACAGTCCATTGTGTAGGCAGATGACAGCAGGATGGTCAGACTACCGCTGCCGCTTGGAGGGTAGGTAGGCCTGGCATTAAATCCTATTTGCTTGAGGCGTGTCCATTGTTGATTAGAATGTACATGACCAAACAACAATTACCTGCTCAAGTCTTGGGTGCAACAGTAGAGAGGAGATTATGCGTTGCATTTGTTGATTGAAAGGAGGCATTGAGACAAGTCAGGTGTCCGTGTCCACTCAGCTGCAGTGGCTGTCATAACTACTAAGTACTTACTTAAGTAGTCTATCTAGACTATGGTCTCATGCAAGACCATGGACCGTCCGTAGTGCGGGTGGAGGCGGGTACCTGCGGGGACCTTTGCAGGTGTGTGCCGGTGTTGTGGTGGGGCGATGGGCCGACACAAAGCCGCTGCTGCGGTACATGCCTAGGTACCTAGATACGTACTGTAACGGGGGATCTGTCAAGGCCCCCCCCTGGCTGAGCCGTGGGATCCCCGACCTCAGCTGCCTGTATCGGCGACGACGATTCGGCGATTTAGTGTGGGAATCGTGCACTTTGCAGCAGCAGACTGGTGCGCAACGGGACCTCTCGGGCTCCCCAGCTCCACCCGAGCAGCTTCACAATAACCCTGTGCCCGGTGCTGCTCGACTCAGTTCAGCCTCGCTGCCTCGTCAGTCACTCAGCACTGCAGGACACTGCAATGTACGCGTCTTCTCCGTGACCTGCTGTGCTATCGCAGCGTCTCCATGCTGCGGCACAATTATACTTTCTTGACTGGCCGTCTTGTTCGCCGTCCAGAATCCCAATATCAATTCCAGTCCCGCCTCCTGGTTTTGACCTTGATATAACATGCCACACGAGTTCAGACCTCGAGCAAGCCGCCGCTCACCTGAATCCTCCCCATGGGTTGCTGCTGCTGAAGCCGGAGCCGTAGCCGGAGGCGTGTGACTCTCTCTCTCTCTCTCTCTCTCTCTCTGTGCCCAGCACTCAACACGCTCACACTGATCTTCACGCACATCACATACACTCACACGCACTCTCCCCCCCCCCCCCCATCTCCCTCTCTCTCTCTTAGAGTAGCTCGGGGCTGAACAGATCCAGACAGACATCATGTGTTGCGGGCCACAGCGACCAATCACTCATTTCCTTGTTAGCTGCAGGCTCACTGCTCTCCCGTCGTGATTTCCAGGCGTGCCCTGCCAGTGATCATGCCCCCTCAGCCTCGATATCTTGGCCGGCTTCCCACGGAGCTGGTGCGTGTTGCCGGCAGGTCTACTCGCCCCAGGACATGCCTTGCGCCCCAGCCGTGTCCACACCCCTCACCCAGGCCCAGCCCAAGGCCCAGATCCAGTGCCTCCCTCTCGACACTGTCTCTGCTCAAGACATCCAACACCGGCCTACCAGCCGCCGTCCTGCTGGCAGGAGTGGGAGCAGGAGCAGGCCTCCTCTCGCTCGCCAACGCCCTCGGAGAGGCCCAGGAAGATGCCCAGGAAGATGCCCAGGCACCCGCACGCGCAGACCTGGACACGCACACAGAAACGGCCAAGGACGTCCGCGACCCGTCCGTGGCCCGTTATCGCCTGTCCGACATCCATAGCCACGATGCCTCACACCCCAACCCTTGGGTCACCCACCAGGACAAGGTCTACGACATCACTGACTGGGTCGCCGCCCACCCCGGCGGCGACGTCATCCTCCGCGCCGCCGGCCAGAGCATCGACCCCTACTGGGCCATTTTCACAATCCACAACCAGGCCCACGTCAAGGAGATCCTGGACGAGTACCTGATCGGCTATATCCATGCCCTCGACCTCGTCGACGGGCTCCCGCCCGCCCACGCCATCCAGGACCCTTTCGCCTCTGACCCGCCCCGCGACCCGAGGCTGCTCACACACACCGCCAAGCCCTGCAACGCCGAGCCGCCCAACCAGGCCCTGACTGACCACTTCCTGACTCCCAACGAGCTGTTCTACAAGCGCAACCATATGTGGGTCCCCGTCGTCGACGACGACAACCTCGACCAGCACACGCTGACCGTTGAGCTGCCTGACGGGGAGGTCAAGTCGTACACCCTGCAGGACCTCAAGACACGCTTCACAGCTCACCGCGTCACCGCCGTCCTGCAGTGCTCGGGCAACCGGCGGAGCGACATGGACCGCCGCGCCGGCAAGACCAACGGCCTGCAGTGGGGCGCGGGAGCTATCAGCAATGCGGAATGGCAGGGCGTGCGCTTGGTCGACGTGCTGGCCGATGCCGGGCTCAGGGTCGCCGGTCCCGATGCCCAGGACGAGACCCTTCCCGACCCCGGCACCCACCACGTCCAGCTCACCGGCCTCGAAGCCTACGGCGCGTCGATCCCCCTGTCCACGGCCCTCGACCCCAGGAACGACGTCATCCTCGCCTTTGCCATGAACGGCCAGCCTCTCCCCCGTGATCACGGGTCTCCGTTGCGCGCCGTCGTGCCGGGCCACGTCGCCGCGAGGAGCGTCAAGTGGCTGTCCAGGATCGTCATCAGCGACGAGGAGAGCACCTCGCAGTGGCAGCGCCGTGACTACAAGTCCTTTGGGCCAAACGAGCGTGACGTCGACTGGGATAGCGCCCCTGCTATCCAGGAGATGCCGGTCACGAGCGCCATCACAAAGGTCCTTGTTGGCCAGTGCGTGCCGCACGACGACAAGTCTGCCCACCCTGGCTCGAGCCCGGAACGGAGCGACGGCCGGGAACCAGTGGCCCTGGAGGGTTACGCCGTGTCTGGGGGCGGGCGCTACATCAGCCGTGTCGACGTCAGCCTCGACGGCGGGAGGACGTGGGACCAAGCCAAGCTCCTCCCGGACCCCTATGCGGGCCATAAGGCCTGGGCCTGGAAGAGGTGGCGTTATCTCGGCCACCTCGAGACACCAGCGGCAGCCAAGGCGCAGCAGTTGCAATGCACAGAAGCCGTGGTAAAAGCGACTGACAACAGCTACAACACCCAGCCCGAGACACACTCCTCGATATTCAACCTCAGGGGCAACCTGGCCAACGCGTGGCATCGTGTGACTGTGTGTGCTGAGTGTGTCCCTGCTCCTGCTGCTGCAGGAGGCGGAAACGAGACGAAGAAGGTGGTCTGGCGGACGGGCGGGGCCTACGGGTGCGGTTTCGGCAGAGAGAGGAGTGGTGCCGAAGTGAACTTACATGCTGCGCCCAAAATGAAATGAATTTCTGATCAGGGCTAGTTTGTGTTGTGACTTTCACCGTCTTTTTCTTTTTCTTCCTTTTTCTTTCTTCTCCGTTCCTGGGAGAAGATGGTGGGGGCCTTTGCCGGGAGGACGAAGCACATGGGAACGACAGTGTGGGTGCGTGCGCAGCGATTTACCAAAGGAGGGCGTCCACCTCGCAAAGCGATCCAACTTGTGGAGAAGGGCGCTAAAGCTGGGGATTTCTAATGACTGCCTGTGTGTCCGGCATTGTTGGTGAACGAGAGAGCCTAAATCAGATCTATTGCCGCAGCTCATGATGGAGGTCTATCGTGAATCTCGATCTTTCATACACCCGGCCCTCATCTGCCTCATAATGTACAGTCCGCCTTTATCTTGACTTTACAGTTCCTCCTCGTCCTCATTATCCGTGAAATAGTCGAACTCGCCAGGGACCTGCGCTTCGTCAGCGCCATCCTCGTCTTCATCGACAGCCGTCAACACGCCCGCGGCGGCGGCAGCGCCTCCCTGGCCAGCTCCGGCAATACTGCCATCGCCGAAGAGATCCAGGCCACGTGCTTGGGCAGACTGGCGCAGCATCTCGTTGAGCGCTGCGCCGCCGCCAGCGCCGTCCCGCATGGCTGCCCGGAGAGCCTCGGCCAGTGCGTCGTCACCATCGCTCATCATGGCGGAGCGACCAGATCTGCCTCCACCGAGGCCACCGAGCCCGCTGGCGCCGCTGCCAGCAGGTTGGCCGGCAACAGGCGCCCGTTGCGTCTCAACCTTCTTAAGCTTCTCCTCGACGAGGGCCTTGGGCTCGCCAGGCTGGGTGTCCTGGAGAAGCAGCGGCCCACCGGTTGGCTGTGCAATTTGTCAGCAGAACGTCTACATTTGTCGCATGGGTGGTTGTGGGATTTTTTATTTACCTTCTTCACTGGCTTGTACCGACCAGCCGGGAAGCTGATGTATTTCAGCTGCCCGGGCAGGACTCGGGACATATTCTCAATCTCGTAGCCAATCTTCTCCTTCTCAACCTTCTTCTTGGGGTCGGGCGTGGCAGACGCCTCCTTCTCACCCTCGCCCTCCTTCTTATCTCTGGGCTCGTCGACAAGCTTCTTACTCTTGTCGTCATCGATGTCCATTTTGTCTCCGGAGGGAGCGGCGGCCTTGGCTGTGGTTGGAGTCGAGTCGATATCCATGCTCTCACGACGAGCAGCCTTTTCCTTCTTCTGCGCACGCCGCTTCGCCTGCGCAGTTGTAGAAAGCACAGCAGCAGTAACCAGTGCCGGGCCCTCTTCAGTCTTGACCTCCTGTTCTGGGGGGTAATCGAAGAGACTCGGCCGCGTCGCGCAGTGGAACTTGAAGTCGGGAATCTCGAGCTCGTGGTCAAGGCCTACGACCGAGGTGGGAACGAAGGCGAGAGACAAGAAATGAGTGAAGGGAAACCAGTACCAGTACTGGATAAAGACAGCCATTCCGACAATACCCGGCATATTCAGGTTGCCGGTTTGCGTTTGCAACCCGATGGAGCAGTTGCGGCCGCCAGCATCAATAATACCCAGAGCAAGAGATGCGCCGAACTTCGTCATTGCATCCTCATGACGGTCGCCCACGACCTTCTTCAACGTCTTGCGGATTGAGGCGACCTTGGGGTTCATGACCTCGTTCTGCTGGACCATAATCATGGCAAGAGATATCAGGGCGCCTTGGCGGACAAAATCGGTGGGATCCTTCATCATGGGCTCCAAAAGGTCAATGGCCTCGTCCAGTCCGGTGCCGGCGCAAGAGATACCCAGGGCCATTGCAGAGCCGTACCGGACATGGGGGTTGTAAGATTCGGAGAGCAGCTCAACCATGCGAGGAACACTGCCGGGCTTTCGGAAAAGGATGAAGCCCAGCGACATGACAGCAATGCGGCGAACGTCATCGTTGACGTCGCTGACAGCAGTGTGCAGCAGCTTGCGAATTGCCTTGTTGCTGCCTGTGCCACAATAGGCCATGGCAATGGTGAGAACACCACCGTATCGAAGAGTCGGGTCGGGGTCGTTCAGAAGCCCCTCAATCATCACATCGGCCCCCTCCTGGCGCCCGTACATGATCAGAGCCATACCGATGGCGCAGCCCCGAACGATTTTCTCGTGTGTCGTGTCGTGAGCATATGTGTACATGACCTGCAGGGCGTTGGCGTTGCCAGTTCCCAGCATGATCAATCCCATTGACAGACCGACAGCCTCACCGTTGAGGGCCGAGTCAGCAAAAAGCACATCCTTGAGATTCTCGAAAACTGGCTCGGAGCCTGTTGCCATGCCCGCGATACCAAGACCAAGAGCGCCACCGTGCTGGATGACTTCCTGCTCAGCAGCCGTAAATTGATCGCGGAGGTACTCAAGCGCGCCGGCGCCATGATTGGCGTGAATCAGACCATAGGCATACAATGCACCGCCCTGACTATAAATTGAGCCGCTGTTGATGCCGGTCGGCCTCGGGAGGTAAGGTTCGAGTAGCTTTCGAGATTGTGTCAAGTTGCCCCGATGAATGACACCGAGAGCGGCTGTCGCAGTGAACTTGGACCAATTGACAGCCTTTCCGAGCCATTCCAGGTTGTCACGGAAGAATTTGTCGTGGGTCGTACCTGCGTTCATAAAAGCATTGCAGAAAGTGACGGCGGTGTGGAAGATCGAGTTGCGAGCCTCAAGGCTGTCGCGGACCTTGTTCAAGATGCTGAGGTCGGTGTGGTTGTTCCTGTACAAGAACTCGAGGTTGAGCTTGATGCCCTTGCTGCCGTCCAAGATCCCACGTATGTTCTTGTACACCTTGGCCGCCTCGTCCGGAAGCTCCTCATTCTGGGATTGCTCCTGGTCGTTCAGCAGGGGCTCACTCTCGGCTGGCTGTTCGCCCTGCCTCTCCGGCTGCGCTTGCTGGGGCTCCCCAGATGGTAACGCATCCAGGATCTTCCCTAGAAATTCCTGCGTGCCGTTGTCATAAAGATCAAAGGCGATCTGATACGCGTTTGCCACAGAATTGGGGTCTCCTTTCTCAATGAGCTGCTTCAACATCTTGGTGGCCTCCTCATCAGAGTCCAGGTAGACGACACACTTGGCGATCGAAAAATAGTCAGGGTTCGGTATATCGTTCAGCAACTCGAGGATCAGGCCCAGAATCTCAGTGCGTAGGCTCCGCTCCTGCACGATATCCATGCAGATACCTAGAGCATAGTCCATCAATTCCTCGGCAGGGCCCTGCGCGGAGTCTTGCGATTTGGAATTGGACCTCCTCTCATCTTCACTGGCTTGCTTGATGACTCTTCGGAGAATCGAAAGGTTCTTGGCTTCGACGGCGATGCCGACGACCTGTCTGTAGCGGCCTTCCTTCAGGCAAGCCTCGAACAGGCGATCGATGACGCGTTGGAGGGCCAGCTCGGAGCTCTTGTCGGGCAGGGTGGCGATGGAGCTTGACCGTCCCATCTTGCCTGCGCCCAGAGAGGGGTCGAGGATGGCATTGTCGGCAGAGTCACGCGAGAGTAGCGACTTGGAGGGGAGAGCAGACTGAGAGAAGGGCGTCGTTGGGGAGACCAGAGAGCCGCCATCGGGGAGTGTGGCGCCAAAGGTGGTCTCGAGGGCTGGCAGAGAATCGTTTGCGGAGTGCTTGGGGGGAATATGACTCGAGGACGATATCGCAATGTACTGGTCAACGCACTTGGAGATGATGGTCTCCTCGAACTCGGCAGGATTGTCAAGCTTGAACAGCGGACCGGCGGCGAGGGCAAAGGTCATGCTCTCGTTGTAGGCCTGGAGGTGGTAGTAGACCTTCGCAAGGACGAGTGCGGCCAAGTGGCGCTCAGGGAAGGATTCATCTTCGTAGAGTGCCTCGCTAGAGGGTGGTTAGGACCGGGTCAGCCTGGGCCATGATAACGGGGGCAGAAGGGGGGGGGGGCGCGCACATTTGGCTCAAAGCGCCAGCGACCTCCGTCCAGACAGTATCGATATCATCGTTGAGGGTCTGAAGGGCAAAAACCTTGAGCTCGGGCTCCTCGTCGGAAAGGAAGCCCAGGACTCCGGTGGCTGTGACGAGACCAGGCATGGCTCGAGACGAGGGGACAGTAGGACCAGAGATCAGAGCGTGATGACACAAGGCGTAGAACGGCTGTGGTATACGGGCCGGTTTCGGGGTGGGAGAAGATTGCAGATGGTTGCCAGGGAGTGGAGGGATGTACCCAAGGCGTTGTTGATGTTGGTGTTGATGTTGATGGATGATGGGTGAGGTGCAGGCTTGACGAGCAGCTTAGCCGAAGGGTGGGCGACAGACGACGGGCCAGGAGCGTTGGCGTTGCATCCACGTCAGGCCCAGCTCTGCCTGGCGAAAAGCTATGTACTGATGCGCGGCACGTAGGGTGGAGCCCAGCAAGCTGACAAGGTAGCCAATGAAAGGGGGAGCAGTGGCTGTCATTGCTATGTAAGCCAGTCGTCCTCCCTCACAGCCGGAGCTTGGACCTCCTGGGACCTCCGTCTCCCTACATACTGATGTAGTCTACATCTGCAGTCTACAATCCAGTTCTTGGGCAGGTACGCAGGAGGTACTTGCGGCCGGCCAGAAACACGTGCGTGGCCAGGTACTCTCGACAGTGGGCACCTTTGCCCATTGCATACAAAGTACGTGCCTGCCCGCCTGCCTCGGTACCTGGTGGGTGCAGTATGGCATCTACATATGTAGCCTACATACAGGCCAATTGCATTCAGATGCCATACACTGTGTGTCCTCTGCGGGAGACAGTCGGTAGAGCCGCAGTCTCCTGTCCATTTATGATGATGGCTGGGGGATCTTGTGACGGACACAGTGAAAGAAGACGAAGCAAATGCGCCTGCGTATTTCCACCGCGCCAGCGCGCCTGCCCACTGCCGCATGCAGTAAGAGCTGCTAGCCAAGTATATGGCGACCACGCCGTTCCCACTAGCACCCGCCCTCGTCGCTGCTGCCAGCAGGCCCAAGCACCGGCCCAGGCCCACACGCCCAGATCCAGGCTGCAGCGAGAGGGGGCGAGGTGGAAGGGGGAGGATCCCAGAGGTCGAAAGAAGTAGGCCCTACTGAGTGCAGCATGCCCTGGTGGTGGACTTGTAGACTACAACTACATTGTGCGCCTGCAATTTTTAATAAACAGACACTCCTCCCGGTTGACTGTAGCTCTGGCCCCTCTGGGATTCCTGGAGCCTTCAATGTTGCGCCCACTCCCACGCACATACCAAGCCATCCACCCATCCACCCATCCACCACAATTCCACCACCCATCCATCCATTTACGATATACATCTATGCATACCTCGTGCGTACGTCAGTCATAAGCTGTATTTCCCTGCCCGCTCGTCCTGTCTGGCCTTATAGTCTGTGTATCTGCCCGCCCCTCCGTCTCGGCTCCGTATCCTGTCCTGCGCCTGACTCTGCTCCTTATCCTCGGCGTCCTGTCGCGATAGGGAAGGCCGTCGCAAGGTGCACATGGCCATCGCATCCGGCCCGTCTCAGTCGCATGCTCTCCGCTCAAGCTCAACCACTCATTGATGTGTGACAAGACCATGTTGGTCCATCCGGCTCACAAACTCGTCCATCCAACATTACATCTCCAGCCACTACATTGCTGCGCCCGTCGGCTCGACCGTGACCAACGCGACCGGCCCACGGAGGCGATGCGACCCTCGCCCGTCTACCCATAGTCAAAGCATTGTCTGCTTGCACCCGGGCCAGAAACACTCACACCCACATCTGCTCCTCAAGCCCGCCTCCGCCGCCACATCCACCCGCGCGCATTCTGTACTAGACACCCGAGCAATGGCATTGTTGAAGTAGAAGAGCTCAGGAGCTGTCTCTTCTTTCTCTCTTTGTCTTGATCTCTTGACCAAGGTCGGGAGGCAGAAGGCAGCGAAGCGAGGCAGAGCGGCGTTGACAGGAAGGGCCAGGGGTCTGCGACACACGCGACAGCTCCCCTCTATTCTCATCCGAATCCGAATTCTCCCAGTCGCAAACCCGCCGCCCTCGCCCATCCATCCAAGAGGACAACGCCCCGCGGACAATCGCCTAATAAAGAGGCACACGGGCAGGACGGCATGATGGATCTGGCATCAATGTTGAACGAAGGCGGCGTGCCACCTCCCCCGGCCACGCCAGCCTCAGGCAAAACTCCAGCACACGCTCCAGCTGCAGCTCCAGCTCCAGCTCCGTCTCGACAACAAACACATCAGCAGCATCCACAGCATCCACACCCCTCGACCCCCGTTCAATCTGTCCCGCCAAATCACTCCTTCCGCGACCATAGCCAACCGGTGCAACCATCGCCTGCTCGAACTCTCTCGCGCGAATACGCCGTCCACCAGACTCCCTTCGCCTCCCCCCCGACCTACCCACCGGCCCCGACACCTTATGGTGCTACCGCTCGCACGGCCCCGCCGCCTCTACAACAACTGTCCGCCAACAATGTGCGCTCGCCAAGCGCAGGCTCTGCCCATATCTCTCAGTCTCCGTTCAGCAGGCAGACCTCGGCGGGTAATGTGAGCGCGAGCTACTTCCCAAGCCCAGGACATCCCCTTCCAGATTCTGCGAGTCCAATCCAACAAAGTCGATATCCTCCTGCCGGCGCGTATCCCCCTAGGGACAGCTATTCACACGCTTCAGTTCCAATTCAAAGTCCAGGGCCTCCTGTCGCCTACTCCCAAGGTCAACACACCGTACTACCACAGACTCCCCCGGTAGGTACACCCGGCGGCCCTCACCCGTACCTGGTCCAGCATCAACGGTCTATGTCGATTCACTCGAACTCGACACCAACCTCTGCCCAAAGTCAGCACCAATACCTGCCCCAGCAGCAATTTGCCAGTCCCATTTCGACGAACCACCAGCCGCCCCCAGAGCGCATGCGACAACCCTCGCAGCCTTCGACGCCTCTCGGCCCACCTTTATCTGCCGGACAAAGACAACATTCTGCAGGGCCACCGGCTTTTGCGCAGCCACAGAGCCCGTACCAGCAACGTCTCCCCTCTGGACCACCGTACCCGCCGTACCCGCCCCAGCAGCAGCAGCAGCAGCAGCAGCCGCCGCCGCCGCCACAGGCTTCACCTCGTGTCGCCCCACACCCACAAGCTTCGCCTTATCCTTCTGTCCAGAGGACTTCCAGCACGCTCGAAAGTTCTCAAGCGACGGACCCACAGCGTCGGTCACTGTCCCATAGCGAGCGCGGACGCAGTCTCAGTGTTAGCCCCAAGACCCGCGTTCCAAGCCTGCCCTCCAGCGCTGGGCATCGTTCACAGGCTTCAATCTCTGGACCGTCTGGCCAACCCAGCGATTGGGACCTTCGAGAGCCTCAGCAGATGCCCCCCAATTCCTTGCAAAGTAGGGCCGAGGCTCCACCTACGTCCGCCACAAGGCTGGAACGTGCCTCGACCCCTGCCAAGCGAAAGATGGACGACAGGGATGTCCAACCTGACGAGCTTGACCGACAAGAACCCCGACCGCCTCCTTTCGAAGCCAACGGTGTACACAGACAGCATACTTCCACCCGACCAGGTCGCCCCTCGACCTCACCAATGATAGCTCGGCGAAAGCGAAGGCACGCTGCGCCTCCAGTATGGGCAAATGTATACAACAAGGAGCCTCTCAGGAATGCCAACTTCACTCTTCGCAAATCAACCGTGAATAATGGCCAAATCAACGGCAAGGCTGACCAGTCGGGTTCCGCGCGTCAAGACCGGTCTTCCAGCCGACACACCTCCCCAGAAACAGCACGATCCAACACGCAAAACACAGCTCCAGCTCCAGCTCCGGCTCCAGCTCCGGCCCCAGCTCCAAACCCCACGCCCCCGGTTCCAGTGACGAGCCAGAAGCCGAACCTCCTGGGACCATGGGAGATGACAGTTAGCAACTCAACGCCGTTTGATGAAATGTGCAGGACTGTCGCAGATTTCTTATTTATGCTTGTAGTGAACAATGCAGAACTGGGAAGCATACATGACCCCAACAACGGCGTTCAGTATGAGATAGAGGCCAAGTTGGGTCACCTCACCGATCGAAACTCACCAAATCAGCGAATGCCGTTCCAAGTCCAGTCAGAGGCTGTCCTTGCTCACAGCAACAACACCAGCTTTGTTAGCAGCATGACGGAGGTGAGTGGTACCTCGACAGTGGGAACTGACAGCGTAAGGCGGGAAAGAGCACTGACATCATCCTCTGCTAGGCGCAACACAAGGGTTACAATGAGTTTCTCAACTTCTTAGTCGCCGAGGCCAGCCCTCAAAATCCCAAGAACAGGAACTCGCCAGATCCTCGAGTACCCATCAACTATGTTCACCTCCGTGAATCGGACAGGTTCTATAAGGTTCCCAACCACTTGCGCCAGCAACTACACCCTGCTCTCCACCAATTGCTTGGTAACAAGTCGACGGCAGTCAGGGTGACAACCGATCAGAAGACTGGCAAAGCTAAAGCCGCGATCATCAAGGGCAAAGTTGCCGACCTGCATATTGTATTCCCTCAATGTGACCTGGATTGCCGGATCAGCGTCAACGTGGAAGTGGACTGGACGCATCCTATTGATGAGCTTGAGGAGATGAATCAGGCCGGTGGTCGGGACAGCAAGGCGGACCGACACAAAGACCGCCTGAGTTACAAGCAGGGCAACTACCGGGTCGACCTCACGCAGGTCACGCAGACAGAGCCTGGTCCCAATGTATGTCATCTATTTGCCTTGCGTCTCCACTGAAAATTGCACCAAGAGCTGACACACCCCAGCACACAACTCACCACGTCAAGGTACATGAGTTGGAAATCGAGCTGGACGCCGGCGCCGTCATTGAGCAGGGTGGCCGGGCCATGCGTGGCGAGCCACACAACTACGATTTCCTTGTCGAGGGATTCGTCAACAACATCCGCATGTTAGCGAGAAAGGCACGGGACTTGGTGCCGCCGGCCTGAATACGGTGATGAATTGAGGTTGTGACGGGAGGAATGGTGACGAGGCATGTCTTCAAGGTCCCAATTGGGCAGCTTCATGCAAATATAATTTTTCTTTGGAGGTGTAGGATTAAAGCAAGAAGGTTCCTCTCGTTAGCAATTAGCAACATCCGGGACCACGCAGGGGCATTAGTACTTGGAAAGGCCCACCCAAAAGGGGAGCTCTGGATCTCAGTAACAACATCGCGTGGGGATGATGTTCAAGTGCGGGATAGCTAGACCGATCAAGCTTGTTTCACTGATAGACGGCTAGACCCAGGTGACCGGAGATGTCATGGCACGGTGTTCTTACTGACTAATAAGGTAGCTCGCAAGTGTTGCTTCCCAAGCATGCATGCTTGATTACCTGAGGAACGGCATGCGGCTTGCATACAGAGAGTGTGTTTAGAGAGGTGGACAAGGCGTCAGGTTCAATCAGGGTGACTCGGTGGAAACGATGTTTATCACCAGTCAGATCAGTTGACAAGGAGCAACAGTCGCGTCCATCAATCAGTGAACGCACTCATCACGGTTGCTCTTGCAAGTGTCCTCAATGGGTATTTATTCCCTTAATCAAGGCAAGTATTGGTCTAATGAGCCACTATCTTCCTGGTTCTTGTCTGGAGAGACGGGTGACAAGCTCAGGATAGAAATATCCACCCCCGCAGTCCTCGTGGCGCCCAAAATCCGACGTCTCACTCCCGCTGGGACTTGTCTTGTGTGACGTGGAAGTGTCTAGACGAAGACGACGTCTCCGAAGAAAGGAGTCATGTGGAAGTTGACCTCGTCAGGCGGGCTCCAAGACCCATAGCTCTGGTTAGGAAACGTCGAAGGGCCTGTGACTGTGCGAAAGAAGTTCATCCGCCACTCGGTGCCTTGCGCTGTACCATTGTCGACGTTGAAGAGGCCCAGAGGGATCTGGACGTTGGAAACCCACAAGTCGTCGGCGTAGTCGAGAGTTGTACTGGCAGTAATGGCGTCTGCGGCCAGGTCGGTGATGTAGAAGCGGTCGAATGCAGCGCCAGCCGCGCGAACCTTGGAGGGATTGTAGACTGCCGCGCCCAGTGTCAGCTTGTCAAGTACTTGGTAGGGAGTTTGGTCCCTCACGAAGGATGACTTTGCCCTGTGTTCTGCACGACAGGCTTTTCTCGTCAAGCCACTCGAAATAGTAGCCTTCGCATGCAGCACAGATTCATGGCCTCGCAAGAAGGGGAGTGCTTACTAAATGCTTGGAAAGTGACGTTGTTGGGGGCCACCTCGAACTCGAGATAAGTCTGGGGGTCATTGGTACCGTGATACTGTGGCAGAGTTATCATTAGTCGCTTGGTCTGATTCCTTGATTCCGTAGGAGACGTCAATGCATATGTCGCGCGAGGGGCTTAGAGGCCCGGGTGGCGGAGCACCTGTGACTTTATGATATGCGGCAATCCCGCGTCTCTTCCCCTTGGAGTAAGCACCTACAATGAAGGCTTCCATGACCTCGTAGTTATAGATCTCTCCATTGGTGCTAAGGCTCTGGTTGTCTGGAACCATTGGAGTCAGCGTTTTGCCCCGTGGTTTAGCTTTTTGAGGACGGTGCCACATTTCAACATACAGTAGAAGTCCTTCTCCTCAAATGCAGTGAATTTGATGTGGATTGCGCTGTTGTCGTAGCAGAGGTCGACCTGTGTCAAGGGGAACAAGCTCTTGTCAGGGACAGAAGTGTTGTAGGTGACGCTGCCGGTGGTGGGACAGGCAGGGACGGCGAGGACTGGGAGGGCCTGGCGGTCAGGCGTGCTGGGCACAACTGAGACCACCAGAGCCACGAGGAGCACAAAGAAGAAGAGCATCTTGGGCAGCAGACTTGTGAGGGTGATTTTGCAGCTGGTCTGGTTCTGATGATGATCACGAGCAGTGGACGGTGAGGGGTCAAGTCAGGTAGGCGGTTTGTGTGGGTGGTCTGGGGATTCGTAAGCTGCAGCACGCGCTAGGATGGCTTGGGAAGAGCATGCAAAAGGTAGCGGGAAGGGAGGGAAGAAGGAAGGATTCTGGCGCCGTAGGTTCGTTCAGTCCTGTCAGCCGGGCGCCTTGATCTTGTCGGCCGGAAGACGGTGACGTGGGTGGGAGGGCTGCAAGCTTGGGGGTTGATTCAAATGTTGTTGTGATGTCCACTAGGTACTTAAATAATTACCTGTGGGCAAGTACTATTGGCACCGTGCCTGCTGGCCTATATCTTGTTGGCACAAATCAGACCAGTCACTCACGGGGCAAGACTCTGCTGCAAACATATGTAGGTGCCTGTCGGGCCTGTATACAGCTTGAAAACTCGAGGTAATCTAGATAATGCATAATTGGTAAGTCAGGCAGACGCCTCTTTGCTGTTGACCTCCCTTGCAGTGACTGGGTGGTAACTGTAGAGGCTGTTTGTTACCTCCGAAGTCTGCTTAATTCTCTCCACTGTCTCCGAGCCAATGATGCAATTCAATGCTGTGTCACACTGGCATGTCAGGGGTCGGGGTCGAACAAGGGTTGGAGTACCTAGTAATCTAGATAAATACTAGACTAAATACTCCACAGATTCATCAGTAGCTTTGCTACCCTTGGAATGTAACAGTAAACCGAATGAGTGAGGGTACAAGCTATTCGATTGAGCCGTCTCCTCCCAACCCGATAACGCTCCGCTCAGCGGACCTAAGCCATGAGTACCACTAGTACTTGATTTGCCAATCGCCTCCTGTGCTGCTTCATGTAATTAGCTTCCCTCATGTTTCAGGACTTTACACTTGGTCTTGAATGGAGTACTTCCAGTTATCTATAACATAGCTATATTTATGTACAATAGAAAATAGGGATTTCGGTGAGCCCGATGACCGCCTGGTTCCGGACAAAAAGATCTCGTAGGAACTCCTCGGCATTACGGTGCAGTATTCACAAGAGAGTAAAGCGTCAGACCAGGACAGCCCAACCCTTGAGCGAGTTCACAGCCGCTCAACTCAACTATGAAATGCAAGACCCTTGGTGTTGAGACGACGGGGTAGCGAGCTCACGGCCGAGCTTGAGCCATTCACGCCACCCGTTCCGTTGGTAGATCCCGAGAACGTCGACCCGATATCTCCCCATCTGATCTGACTGAACGTGACCTGTGTGTCGGGCTGGATGGATTTGATGAACTCCGGGTTGCCCTCGGTTGCGTTGCAAGGCCCCGCATTGGAGCCAGCCCCGTCAAGCCACTCCATGAACCCACCCTTGTCCCACCATATGCTGAAGACCAGGACCATCCCGCGAGACATGGCACCGCCCATTCCTGGGGTTGCACCGAGGTCCATGTACTTGTCCGCACTGGTGGCATTGCAGTACTCGTCGTTCAAGAAGTTTTGCGCAGGCACCCCCTCGGCAGTCGAGATGGGCATTTCTATCGTTTTACCGTCTTGGATATAGAGCCGTCTGATGGATGTGAGCTGACCGCTCTGCTCAGAGGGGAACTGAGTGACGACGGTGAAGGGCCGGGTCGTGTCAACCTCGAGATCGAGACCGTAGTATTCCGGGTGACCCATCTTGTATGGGTTCATCGAGCACTACGGCAGGCAAGGTCAGCAATCCAGTTCTCAGAGTGAGAAGATGACGACATTCGTGCTTCGGTGTGTATATGGGAAGGGGATCGTGGGAAGGAAAAGCGGGAGGCTGGAGGAGAGGAGGCCTATTGCGAGGACTAGAGAATATTCGCTGAGGCTACTTACACCACTCTTGTCGCAGACGCCATTGTCACCGCACTCCTCGCCGCTCGCGTCACACGCGTATAGCCCAGGCACGTTGCAAGGGTGAGGTGCGATGTGTGTAGCCCGGGCGTTGGCTTCCCAGATATCGAGCTCATTGCAGCAGACACCACTGCCATTGATGTTTCCCTATATCGAGTCGGTATGTTAGGGTCTCGTGCATACCACATGGGCTGTGTCCTGGGGTCAACATACCACGCCGTTGATGAAGGGAGTTGTGTAGCATTGAGCGTCACAATAACCAGCACCGTACTCGGCTCCAGCCACAGAGAGGTCGGATGAGTCTTTGCCTCCTGTAGCTTCCATCTCGGACAGGTAGAGTGCCGAGTTCATCCCACAAGGCAGCTTGCTCATGTCCACATCAAAGGTGAACTCCTGCCCGGTCAGCTGCAGCATCTCATACGCATCTTCGGCCTCGTTCAGGAGATAGATCCGCGGGCTGTATTCGGTTTCGCCGTCGCTACTCAGCATGAGAAGAGTGAGGTCTGAGCCATTAGCGTACACCCCATTGGCGGTGTAATCTGGAATTCCTTCCAAGATACAATTCTGTTGACATGTCTCCTCATCGGGGCAAGCTGTGGCGTTCGCTCCTGAGCCCCAGTCGCCGCAGTTTGAATCAGGCGCACTGGACTGATAGATGCGATGCGAGGAGGCGTCAAGGACAAGTGCTGTATCCTGTGCGGTGCATCCACCATCCGTTGTACACTTGTAGGTTGTGAGCTTGGGATGGTTCTCAGCTGTAGAGTCAGGGGACTGAGCCGCCACCAGGCTCAAGAGCAAAGGGCTGGCGAGGGCAATGGCTCTGGACATCATGGTGAAAAATGAAGGTGAAATATTTGTGACGTATAAAGATTGTGAGAAACGAACGACGCCTGCTCCAGAGAGGGCTTGCGGGATATGGAATGATATTCTGGATTCAAGTTGGCGCAAGCGGAAGACACCCTCCGACTTATATCTAGGTCGGAATAGTCTTCTCGCCCATCACGTCTTTGCACCAATTCTCTCTCCACCAGGGTGCATGTGTCATTTCAGGGGCCACAGGCCATTTCAGTACCATTGCCCCTCTCGAATCTCGGCTTGGCGCTGCGAGGGGCCTGGATAGAGTTCATCGGACGAGCCGGGCCTCATGGCTTTTTAGGGGGGCCATATTCAGCCGGTTGCTGGACCACCCTTCATCGAACAAGGCAACCATTACCCCATGATCCCCGGCACCACCAGATACCAATAAGGGAAACAAGATCGACAGTCGACTCGCCTGACCCACCGCAATGGATGAGAAACGCCGTGGGCCAACAAGGTTCGTTGTAAATGAAACAGGGACTCGGCGACCCCCTTTTAAGCCTCAGCGACCAAAGACCTTGCCAAGACAAGCTTCCAAAGCTAGGTGGACGGGTTGTTACTCAAAACCGACATCCGGCGGACGGCCATCCGCCTTGGGAGCGCTGCCAAGGCGGCGTTGAGGCCCCTCGGGCAGAATGGAACCGTGTAAGACAATTGGCTGGCGGCGTTCGTAGTGTACATCTGATTTACTGGGTCTCGGCGGAAGAACATGGGACCACTCGGCCCTAGACCCGCAGAACAAAGTTCAGTTGTTTCGACTGGGGCTGCTAAGATTTCCACGCCCCTGGTCTCCAGATCAGCCGATCAGTACCGTGCAATAATAGTAACCATAACAATGATCATTATGATTACAACACAAGCCCTTGTGGCAGAGCCGGATGGATTGTGAGAGCCCTGACTTGGCATTAACTACCTGTGATCTTTTGTTGTTTCCTAGCTAGCTGCTCGCGAACTTACAATTTATATTCAACCACCTCGTCAGGCTTTCATTTCTGCCAGGCTCTCCCAAGTGAAAGACATGGCGGCGGGAAGCCTAAGAAAGGCCAGTCGAGAGACTTGCAGGGATGGCCTTGGGAAGCTTGATGATTGGTGATATCGTGGAAAGCTAGTTGGAGGGCCGATTGAAAGGCCTGCAGGAATCTCCAAAGTCGGCGGTGATGAAGACCAGCTGAGAGGCTGGTGGGGCTCTACTCAAATATGTGTGGACAACGGCGGGCAAACGAGCAAGCTCTGTATAGATGACGGGCGTCGAACTCCCAAGTGGTATTCCGATCGGGAGACCAATTACTTGGGGGCCGGGGAGATGGTTGTGGATGGGACACTCATGGAGCTGTCTTAACAGAAACCTGCAGGCTTGATTGCAGGGACCGAAGGACGAATAGGAGAATGGCGGGAAGAGCTGGAATTTCTTGAACGGTCCCCTCTTCAAGGATCACCGGACCGTTGGCAATGAGGAGAGGATTGGCTTCCAAACTGATGATTGGCAGTGTGTATGAGGCTTAGCAACACTGCCAATCATATGTGTGCGACAGCTATGTACGAATGTCTCGTGTGAGTGAAAGGTGTTGAGAGCTGATGACAAGGTTTTGAGCGGAACCTAATGGACGGGGCGATAATGCTGGTATTTTATATTACTGTCTCTGGAATAGTTACTGAAAGCAATCAGCTGTTGCAAGCGTCTGTTTGGAACTGGAACCAAATTTACTGGCAGCGTCAGCAACGTGATCTTATAGAGGGCTCCCCACGGGTCACAGACTCACAGTGCAAGTGTTATTGCTTCCTACGTGATTAGACAAGTCAAGATGAAACGTCACTTAGGGTTCCAACCAGCGATGAAGAAAGTAATAAATACGTCAGAATAGGCAACAACTCTCCGCATTGACCTTCCTTGTTTCGTCAATGCGGCGAGGCTGCGGGAGTGACGATTGGCATATCGATTTGATGCCTCCAATTTTCAAATGCTGTTCTACACACACTATGGGAAAGACACAAGTTACATGTGATATCTGTTGAGAAACAGCATAGCAAGGGCTTTGTGATGGTTGTCAGGACATACTCAATACAAGCACAGGAGGGAGGGATCATCCGTGACTGTGATTTACTACAATAGTGCCGTTGCAGACCTACACATCTACGTCCCGGACTGCATCGGAATACTCATCCGATTACCCTCGTTTTTGGTGTCATTCTAAGGTGGTTTCGCCTTTAATCCGCACACACTCTCTTATTATCGAGCTGTAGGCGGTCCCTTCAAACAGTCGTAAACACTTCGTGACCCAGTGTTTGATATACACACAATTACCAATAACAGTACTTTTCAAATACAATTGACTTTGGCACTTGGCCTGATGTCATTCTAAACTATCAGCAATGTGCATCCAAGTCGGTCGGTAAATGCTCTCTGAATTGGGTAGCATTACAGAAGCCCAAAAGCTTGGCACATATGGTCTGGCTCACGCAATGTGTGAGCATGGAACCATGCTTGGCTACGAGATCGCTCTCAAATCACCACAGAGAAATCAAGTGGACGGACCAAAACACCGAAAGCTGTTGCATCAGTACTCTTTCCTCCTGTCGATCTATGCTCTCAGTACCTACCTAGGTACTCCCTCCCTTCTCCAAGCCCAGTATTTGCACCAAACAGTGCAGTAGTCGAACCTTAATTGAGAGCACAGGCAGGTTTACTTTTTGTATTAGTAGTGACCGCACTGGCACTGGCCAAAACTAGGTAGAAACACGTTCGATGGCACATTTGTGGTCAAGTTGACGTGTTTACGCAGCCGCTGAGGTATTTATGTATTGAACCAAATCACAGCAAGGGAGGATTCGTTATCAGTAAACCACCTGGAAGAAGCGATGGCAATTGCAGAAAAAGAGCAGGACTGTGTTGACGCGAATGATGTTCGTGATATTGAGATCTAGAACTGCTCATAACATCAGACTCGGCCAAGACCACGCTGGGCCTAGAGAGCCTGACTGTGTATGTTCATTGGAAGAAGGAATGGTGATTGTCGAGCTTGGTCGTATTTTCATCCATGACCTGCTGTGCGGTTTGCAGGGTGTCGTGGTGTTCAATACCTGGCTTCGCATCTTCGTCTGCGGTCTCGGCATTGTCGTCAGGATGCTCATCAACAAACAGATCCTGGATAGTGCCCGAGCCAATTGCGCGTTGATAGACGCTGAAGCTTGTGGCAAAGTCGCGGTGTTTTCCGACGCGGATCTTGTCCAGAAAGTTCAGGGCGAAGTTCTGGCAGTTGTTGTCCAGCAGGTTGTAGGCTGGTCGCTTCTCCCTCATGTTGAATATGGCCATTTCGCCTGGCAAGCGGATTTAAGTCAATGAGATAAAAAGTGCCGAGATGGTAGCACTCGTCAATGCTTACCGGCTTCTTTGAGCGCCTGGTCACTGAATCTTGTTTTACCAACCTCAAACGTGTGCCATTCGTCGCGGTTCAATGTCTCGTTGATGTAAATGATATCAAAGTGCTCGTCCATCCTACCACCACTTGTTATCATGAAAGGGACCAGCGATGCGTGCGTGTGGAGAAAGCAGGAGAGGGATTGTTTGTACGAACCACAGCTCATGAACGAACGAGCCAACAATACACGCCCAATGCTGCGTCGGATCAGGACTCTTGTGGATCTCTTCAGTGATCATCTTGCCCAGCCTAGTCTGTTCTGCAAACCACTTGCCAGCAGAGCCGGCCACGGGATGCCATCCCAGCTCGACAGTACGGGGCTCTCCGCTGATGTTGACCTCTCCGGGGGGGACAACGCTCGGTCTCTTTCCAAGTCCCAGTTCGTGCTGAAGAGTGAGCTTGGCTTTGAGCACGTTGTCCTTGCTAAGGCGCAATCAGCTATTGGGTACCTTACACACCCATTTAGACCTCTGCAAGTGAACTGCGAATGGTAGCCTGGGGCAAGGGGGCAGGAAGAGGGGGAAGGCACTCATGTCTTGTCTTACAGAAAGGAGCCCAGCAGGCTGGTCGGGGACTCTGGGTGATCCTCGGCGTTTGGCGCGTCCACGTCCGACATGATGCATGCAGGTCACACCTTGAGAAATGTTTCGACAACCGAGGACAGGGACGTGTAATGTTGTTCCTTTCGCGCGAGCAGGCTTTCCGATGGCTGTCACCCAGTGAAGTTGCGCTCGGCCAACGATATCTGGCGAGTTGAGATGGATGGCTCCAGCCGGGTGAGTCTCTCTCGACCTGAGCCTGAGTGCCCCGAAGTCCAAAGGTGGGGGCGTGAGACATTTGAACTAGAGGCTAGTCCAATTTGAGAAATATTGCTTCTCAATCAAGCAGCTCCACTGCTTATGTAACTCAGCAACCCCCCCCCCTGTCTGGTCTGGTCTGCCAACTCCACCGGCTCGATCTCACGTTTGGTGGGTGGGCTCAGGATGTTTGTTGGTGGATGGAGTCGAAAGTCCTGAGTACAGTATGTCTCACTGACTGACTGCTAAACAGGCCAGCCCAGGGTTGCGGGCTGTTGGGTCTGGGTTCTGATTGCACTTAGGTACTAAGTAAGTACTTACTTAGTGAGTGACCTTGGCCTGTCACTCATCATCACCCAGATTACCAATCGCCCTCCGTCGGCGGGGAAGGCTCCTCTGCAGTTAACACACAATGCGCGACACATTTGTAATTCGGACACGCCATCAGCATGCTGCTGGTTTTGAGTTGGAAACCTTCCATGACTGACAGTTCTCTCCATCATCATCATCATCCATCTCACACATCGCCACAAGGCATTTGAGACAAACCATGGCCGACTTCCCTCCCCCAGCCCTCAGAGAAGCTGCTTCCAAAGTGGCCAGCCTGCTCCGAGAGCGCAACGAGACCATTTCCGTCGCCGAAACAGCCGCGGGAGGGCTCATCTCTGCCGCGCTACTCGCTACTCCTGGCGCTTCCAAGGTCTACAGAGGTGGTGCCACCCTCTATACTCTCGAGTCACGCATTGCTTTTGGCGGCTGGACGCAGGCCAATATCGACAATTACAGTGGTCCTAACCCAGACCTGGTTGCGGGCCTCGCCAAGCACGTTCGTGGCACGCTGGCGTCCACTTACACGATTGCTGAGAGCGGCACCGCTGGACCAACCGCATCAAGGCAGAGTGCAAACGGACAGCCGTACGTTTTCCTGCTACCCGTGAATCCTGCTTCATGCACTCGTTAACTCGCAACCCTCCCTGCAGCGGGTACGTTGCTCTGGCTGTCGTGGGCGAAAATGACTCCCAGGCCATTGACTTGAACACCGGCCTCGGAGGAGACAGAGCAGCCAATATGGTGGCATTCGCAGTTGAGGCACTCAAGCTTGTCGCGGAATTTATCGATAAGACCGCGTCACATGGCGGCAGGATCTGAAACAACATACAGACCCGAATTCAATGCGTCCGTCATTCTCACCGTTCCGGTCCAATCCGAAAGCCGCATTACTGGGGACGGTGAGTATCAAAAATCAGACGCCTGTTCGCACAGTGAACACTTGGGTCATCTCCAATTTACAAAAACAAAGGTGGCTCTGCCTCTTGAACTGCCGTTCCAGGTCACTGCACGTGTAAATACCTAGGTACTCAGGAGTCACATTGCACGACTCACACCGGGATACAACCCCACCTAAGCACTTGAACCATTTTGTGCCGGTCTGGATGGTACGAAGTGAAGCATGCATTATTAAACGATCCTGTAAGTTTCATTGAACACCAAGGATTAACTTCGGCTGTGAAAGCCCTGGACAGGTCACGGCCTATTAGAATTGTGCGTGAAGACTGAACCACCGCCAAATATGTAAATATCAAAGGAAAGGCATCTTTCAAACTTGTTATCAGAGACGCTGAATCTTGAACGATGAATCTTGAACGATGAATCTTGAACGATGAATCTTGAACGATGAATCTTGAACGATGAATCTTGAACGATGAATCTTGAACGATGAATCTTGAACGATGAATCTTGAACGATGATTATTGAACGCTGGTGCTGCTTGATTCTCACTAGAAAAGGCAGCTTCTTGATGACACAGCGAGTTGAAACGACAAATGCTACATATGTAACGTGTGGGCTACATTAGGAACATGCACAGCGGCTGCCATGCCATAGGCATACCCTTGTAACATTGAGATACCAAAGCTCCTCAAGCAAAGGCTGTCAGGAGTCAATTTTCTCGCAATGACAACAGATAGTCAGTTCTATTTCGGTTTGTCAGCCAGATATGATGATGAGCGAAGACAGGTGGGGACACATGGACTTGTCAATGCCACACTTTCTCTCTCTCTCTCTCGCAAACGCATCTCAGCCCCAAGATCAGGATTTGAGCGTCCCCAAAAAAAGACGTCCAGCCTCGAGCAGTGGGCCACTCTGGATTTCACGAGGACTGAATAGAGCACACATCTAACGGAGCTTGACATTCACGAGGCTAAGAGGGCTAGATTCGGCGTGCACGCTAGATCTTATAAGCGCATAGCAACGGGGCAGAGTGGGAAACGGATGGGAAGCTAAATATCTACATTGTTTCCTCGATTCTTGCTTGTCCTTGAGGTGGAGCAATACTTGGAAAGGTGGCTGTTGTGCTAAGGGATTGGTGCCATTATGTCAAGATATTGTATGCTCTGAAGACGAGTACAAAATGTGTCCGTCGATGACGGATCATTCGCGCAAGCATCTGCTCTCAAGTTGTATTCTTTATTGTATATATTAACAGAGGAAGGAAATCCTCTGAACCCGGTTTATTGATCCTTCTTCGTCTTTCCGCTCTCGGCCTTCTCTCGCCTCCTTCTCTTCCAAGCAGCCAGTTCATTCAACAGGCCCATAACCAACGGCACGCCAACTGGTCCCAGCAGCGGCAGGTACACTGCGATCTTGTGCTCATCTGGGAAATATAGCTGGCCGACCATGCTCTTCTCAAAGAAAGCCTTCTCAGCCGCAGCCTCCGCGACTTGTGCGTGCATCAGCCCTCCAGGGGTGCCCAGGTTCTCACAGGCCAGACGGAGATGTCGAATCGTGGTACTGACACCGTCGGCAACAGACTGCGGGATCGACATGGAGGGGAGAGCGAGGGACAAGCGTGCAAGCGATCCCAGAGTGTTGGAGGCGCGGAGAAGAAGGTCTGCAGATCGGATGCGAGAGAGGGTGGAGAGGCGTAACGGCAAGGATCCAGAGGTCGGAGTCCCCAGGAGAGAGAGGAGATGGGTGGTGAAGGTTAGGAGAGGCTGCTTGAGGTCTTGCACCACAAGATGGGTCCTGTCACTGTTCAGATTGAGGAGGTAGACAGTGCCCCATTGGGGGATGAGCCAGGAGTGGGCAGTCTCAGACACGGCAGTCTCACTCTCCTGAGCGTCTTGGTGTGTGGGGGCCAGCCCGATGGTCTGATTGCCAACGAAAACTATAAAGTTTACGGTGGGAGCTCCGCCAATAGATGGCGACAATGGCCATTCGGCGGCGTTAATAAAGGACGACAAATCGTCTTTGCTTAGCACGGGAGACTGGACACCGGGGGCAGCATAGAGCTGGACCTGTGTATCAATGGTAAAATTATGGATGGGCCCGAGGACATCCAGGACCGGCTTCATGTACTCCTCGATGGCTGATTCGATGTCCCAGCTGCTGGGCGCGGGCCCGTCGGTGAAGAGCGAGAACGTGAGATGGTATGCAGGCGCGTACCTGAGGGATCGGGTCGTGCGCTTTGCGATGGTGCCGGCCGCGTCCGGGGCCAGGCCCTGAGGCTTGTGTTCGGGTGCTGCAGATGAGGTGGACAGCAGGTACGATATAATGGTCTGCTCCTCGGCGAAGGTGGAGCGCAGCTCGCTGGCGACGTACGTCGCCAGCGAGGAAGAGGAGGAGCTCGGGGAAGGGATGGCATTCGGCGTGTAAGTGATGTCGAGTATGGGCTGGTAGGGATGCAGTGAGGCGGTGGTCGACTCGCCGGGTTGGAGCCGTATTACGAGGGCGGCTTCGTCGAGGCTGGCAGAGCCGTTGACGGTGCTGGTGCGAGGGTCCAGCTGTAATCGCAGGTGATGACCGGGGAAATCGTTCAAATCATCCAGTGCGTGTTGGGTCAAGCGCAACAGATTCTGGGCTTCCTGGTCTTGTAGCTGGCTCGCCTGAATGGAGATGCGAAGGGGGAAGACTGGGCGGCAGGCCTGAGGGAGAAGGTCCAGGTCAGCACAAAGCCCATCGAGTCTTGGTTGTACGGCACGTGTGCATGGTTGGGAACGAGGATGTGAATGTTCATTGTGCTTGACATACCTTGCCAACGGCCCAATCCATCATGCCATCCAGGGGCAAGCTGGCCCGCGGAATGGTGGTTGTGCTCCACCATATCGGAAAACCCAGGCACAGTACTATCAGCCAGAACGAGAGGATGACCAGAGACCGTCTGCGGGAATCAGAGGGCTTCTCAGGAGGAGGTTCTTTGCGGCGGGAGGTGGCGTCGGCGACTACGGCAGCAGGCGGCGTGCTCGACGCGTGCGCCGTCGCAGTAGGGGGGTGGGAAGCCATGTCGGCATCATGGGCATTTGCGGCAGACATGACAACCCGTCGTCGCCGGCGTGGAGGTTGACATGGTGGAGGAAGAAGCGACGAGCTCGCGCAAGGTGGTTACAAGCCAGGCCGGGCCGGCCCAGGGTCAGGGTCCGGGCCCACCCAGCTGCAAGGAGCTTGTCTGACAGCTGGTTGCACAGGTAGTGTAGTCTACTTAGGCACCCCAGCACCCTCAGGCAGGTACAAGATGTAATTGCTTGGATGGTTGACCTTCGGCTTCACATGCGATTTGGTTCCGCGGGCCGCAAGCGGCAACCCAGTGCATCACAGCATCAGCGCGCTGGCACGCTGGCCCATCGATCTGCCGTCCGCCGACACTGCCACCATGCTGCCCACCAGTTGCCAGCCTCCCCGGCATGTGCATTCGGGGATCGGGGGAGGATGATTATTAGCGGACTGCTGCCGTCACCGACGGCGTTGCCTCACGGATTGATTGCCCCGGCCGAGCACCTGGATAGGCTACACTATTGACTGCTGGGCGATCAAATGCTTCCCCGGTCCGTCAGTCAGTCAGTCTGTCTGTCAGTCAGTCAGTCAGTCTGAGCGTCAGTCTGTCACGCAGTCGGCCCCCCGTTCCCGCGGGCTGCGCTACCCTGGCTCACTGCTTTCGACCATCGATGCCCTCTTTCGGCATAGGACACATAGTCTGCGTTCCAGAAGTTCGTCCATTGACCTGGTGGAAGGCCTGAGCAGCAGGCATATGCAGCAGGGGTGACCCCGCGCGTGCCGAGAAGGGGACGCAGTGCCGTGACAAGTTGCAGCAGAAACCTCTCCCACTCTCGCTCGCCGAACCGAGGCACATCCATGACAGCATCTGAACGCACCCGGGGCTCAGGCGGCGGTCTTCCCACGTAACGTAGCGGAGTCCCTCCTCACACATGCACGCATGCACGCTTGCACGCTTGCACGTGGGTTCGTACCGACAGAAGAAGACCTGGCATTACCTGGACTTGAATTTGGACTTGAATTTGGACCTGGGCTTGGACTTGCCATTGCCAGGCTGGGCCTACGTCTCAGACATGTTTAGAATAACACCGCCTTCCCACGTCTCCTGTCTTCTGCTCGTTCGTCTCTAGTTCAGATCACACTTGCTATTTGTCTCCATCTTCCCATCTTCGTGTACATACTTAGATACACACGCCCTCACACTCACACTCACACTCACATTCACACACACACACACATACACTTCCGCACGCCAGCACCTTGCCCTCGTCCTGCTCATCCCGATTCTGCTGTGTGTGGTGTGGCGTTGCTGCTTCTTGAACCCACATCTGTCGCATGATCCAGATCCAGATTCTTCTCTGACCCGTCACCGCATGTTCCCCGTGACATACGACCATATTCGCCACGGCCCACAACCCACCACATATATATCTACTGTACTTGGACAGTGAGAACACTCCCTCCTTGTGGGGCTACAAGTGCCACATCTTGCACGTCGCCAACTCTTCGTACCGCGACTCGTTTACGCCCCACCAGGTTTGTACACACATCGCAAAACCTCACGCCGTTGCCTCGCCTCGTGGTGCCACTACTGCAAGAGCAACGATTACTACTGCCAACGCCGCATGCCTCAATAAATTGCCGCGGACGTGCTTTGTTCGCGCTCACTCTGTCCGGCACCACAAAGTCGGGGTTTGGCGCAGGGTCCTACGTATCAAAGGGAAACGGGTTGCTTGCTCCAAGGTCTAAGCTGTGGCTCTTTCCAAGAACCGGGCTCGCTCACTGGTGTCACCGCCCGCAGGGAGGCGGTACAAGTCTTCAATATGCCCGGTACGTGCGCGTCTTGGAGGGACCTCCTCACCACGAGCCAGTCACTGCTGCAACATGCCCTCCTTATCGGCCAGGGGCTTGCAGGAGTCCAAGGCCCTTACCGGACACTTACCGGGACTATAACAAAACAATGACTGCCGCTGACCTTCATGCAGTGCCACTAGCCGTCGCAGCCCCAGCGGCCGTAGCCGCGGCAGCATATATCAATGCCAAGGCACAGGTATGGTATGACTACACAATGCTCAGCTGCGTCGCACCCGTCGCGCTGGGCATGTTCTGGCGCGAGCGGACAGGCAGGCTGAGCTTGTTCTACGATCTCGAACACTACGCCACCAGCCCCAGGACCAGGGACACGCCCTTCCTGCTGTTTGAGAACACGCAATGGACCTTCAAACAGGGGCTGGACGATACATTGAGGTACGGGTCTTGGCTACGGGAGACATTTGGGATCAAAAAGGGTGACATTGTGGCCATGGACTTTCCCAACAGCGACATGTTCGTCTTTGTGTGGATGGGCCTCTGGAGTATTGGTGCTAAGCCTGCATTCATCAATTATAACCTCACCGGCCAGGCACTTGTGCACTGCGTTCGCGCGGCGGATACCAAGATCATGCTCATCGACCCGGCCGTTGCACCCAACATTGACGAATACGTTCGCAAAGAGCTTACCAATGTCAAGTTGGAGTTCTTAACGCGCGAGCGCAAGGAAGAGATCCTGGCGAGGAAGCCCGTCAGATTGCCCGACGAGGCGCGAGCAGAGGACGGGATCGACAAGATGGCAACTCTGATCTACACGTCTGGCACGACAGGGCTGCCCAAGGCGGCTGTTGTCAGTTGGGGAAAAGTTCATGCCGCGGGAGGGTTTGCGGCGAGGCTGATAACGGCGAGGCCGGGCGAGATCTTCTACACAGTAAGCCTCCCCACAAGTAGAGTTGGTCGGCCACACGCGCTGGCCCACACGGACGGCCTGGCAAGCCCACGTTGCTAATGTCGTCACTCAGTGCATGCCCCTCTACCATTCTTCGGGTGCTTTACTCTGCTTCGCCAACTCGCTCCTCATGGGCGCTACAGTCGCGTTGGGGGCCAAATTCTCCACGCGCACCTTTTGGCGCGAGGTGAGAGAGCACAAGGCGACCATGATCCAGTACGTCGGTGAGACACTCCGCTATTTGTTGGCAGCGCCAACAGAGATCGATGCGCAGACGGGGCAGAACATGGACAAGCAGCACAAGGTGCGCGTCGCGCTCGGGAACGGCCTCAGACCTGACGTGTGGAATCGCTTCAAGGAGCGTTTCGGCGTGGAATACATTGCAGAATTCTACGGCGCGACGGAAGGTAGCTTTGCGACGTGGAATCTGAGCAGGAACGACTTCAGTATGGGCGCCGTGGGACGGAACGGCTGGCTGTACTCGTTATTTGTCGGTTTTGGGACGGCCATTGTCGAGGTGGACTTCAGCACTGACCTGCCGTTCCGGGATGCCAAGACGGGCCTTTGCAAGGCGTCGAAACCTGGCGACCCGGGAGAGTTCTTGTTCCAGCTGCCAGAGAAGGAGCTGGAGAAACGCTTCCAGGGGTACTACAATGACAGGGCGGCGACGAATAAGAAGATCCTTAGGAATGTGTTCAAGAAGGGTGACGCCTGGTTCCGGACGGGGGACGTCATGCGGTGGGACAGCGAAGGCAGACTGTACTTTCACGACCGCATCGGCGACACATTCCGGTGGAAGGGCGAGAATGTGTCGACGGCGGAGGTGTCGCAGGTGTTGGGCCTGCTCCCGGCGGTGCACGAGGCCAACGTCTACGGCGTGCAGCTGCCTCACCACGACGGCAGAGCGGGCTGCGTGGCGCTGATCCTCAACGACGGCTTCGCCAACACGAAGGGTGAGGTGCTAAAGAGGCTGGCGGAGCACACGCGCAGGGAGCTCCCGAGGTACGCGGCACCAATATTCCTGAGGGTCACGAGGCCGGGCAAGATGGCAACGACCGGGACGAACAAGCAGCAGAAGCACGACCTGAGGGTCCAGGGCGTAGACCCGGCCAAGATGGACGGCGATGAGCTGTACTGGCTCGAGCAGGGCGACTATGTACCATTTACAGAGTCGCACTGGGACGCGCTGAATGCTGGGAAGGTCAAGCTGTAATAGACATTCTATATATGTAGGCTGGTGCAAGCCACACTCGTCAGACTCGAAAGAAGCGGAGCAGAATCGCAAGGACGCGAGAGCGTAAACAAGCAGGAGGAGCAGCTGCTTGGTGGATTGCACGATACCACGGTACCCAATGACGTGTAGATAATCGCGTGTTGAGCGGGCCCTCCTGGACGACACTGACTGACTGATGGACTGCTCGCTTGGCTGACTACTGACTGCTGTTGTTGTTGTTGCTGTTGTTGTTGTTGTTGTTGTTTGAGAGCACGGTTGGCGGTAGATACTCGTGGCTTCAGGAGACACCATCCAACTTGAGATACTACAGTAGACTGGGAGGCCCCACCATCAACATGTAAATAATATGTACATTTGTGTGTAGCATATTTGTGCGGCATGGTATGTCTACTGCAGACTGCGTGCATGATCTCCTATGGAACCGTGGTAGCGAACGAAGACGAGCCTGGCCCAAGCTGCCACGGCTGCAATAGCTGCAACAGCTGCACAGCTGCACGGCTGCCGCAGCTGCGAGGCCGCCTCGCTTCGACTCCGGATGCGGAGGAGCTCATGCCCAGAATGCCACGTGGGGACGAGGCATGCGGCAAGAGACGAATCATCAAGCTTGGTGATGGCGTAATCGAGCCGCGACCCCGCCACTGCTCCAACCCCACGCCCCGTCAGCGTGGGCCGCCAGTGCCTGTGGGTTCCGAGTGTAGCAGCCAGGCTGAGCAGCAGCCGACATCTCATCATCAGCCCAAGAATTGCGCCTTTTGACCTCACTGGCAGCAATCTGGATGAGCATCAAGATAGAGCCAACCGCCCTGTCGTGATGCGCGCGACCTTGTAACAAGCTGCTAGAGCTGTCCACCGCACCTACAGCAGGTACCTACCCTGGTACCTACCTAGGTACCTAGTCACATTGAGCCGGGGATGGGGGAGAAGTAGAAACAGACAGCCTGACAGAGTGGTGCCACAAACGGGATTGCACCAAGAAGAGCTTGCCTGGCACATGGCTTGACTAATTGCAATGCCCAAATTCGGATCGTCAATGACATACATATCTTTCGGCAGCAATCAGGGGACCAGGGGACCAGCGACTAGCTACCAGCGTCCAGCCGGTAGCAGCCCGCTCCCAGGATGACTGACGGACGGGACGGCGTGTTGTAGACAGACTCGCGCCATGGCCCCCGCCCCCGCCATTCTATCCCACTTGATTTCTTGTCCTGTCCTGTCCTGTCCTGTCCTGGCTGTCTAACTAGGTAGTACATGGCTGTTGAGTTTATTGCTAGTCTATTTGAACCGAGACTTCCCCCAATCCACCACAGGCTTTTTTCCCGTGCCTCACTAGTTCATCTTTTGTCCAGCATTTGACTCCAACCTCTGAATCTCTCGCCTGTCTGCCCTACTCTCTTGCTCTTTTCAGACTGCAACCAACCACCACGAACACACACGCACACATCATGGCTGACCAGCGCCCTGCTCCGTGAGTACCCATCGGCCACTCCATCCCACCCACCCCAACCCTCTCCCGGTCTGGAAGGCTTCAACCCACACCGTGAGCACGCCTCCGTGGATTCTGAACAAGCCGCTGACATGTTGTCCCTGCCCTGGTAGCCTCCGCCTGGGTACCGTTGCTCCCAACTTCAAGGCCGACTCCACAAAGGGTCCCCTCGACCTGCACGAGTATGTCGGCGACAACTGGGTTGTCTTCTTCTCCCACCCCGAGGACTACACCCCCGTCTGCACCACCGAGCTGGGTGAGATGGCACGCCTCGAGCCCGAGTTTAAGAAGCGCGGCGTTAAGCTGCTAGGCCTAAGCGCAAACACCGTCGACTCGCACGAGGGCTGGGCTGCCGATATTAAGGAGATCAGCGGCAACACCCTGAACTTCCCCATTGTTGCCGACAAGGAGAGGAAGGTCGCCTTCCTCTACGATATGTGAGTCTCAACGTGTGCACGGCACCAGGAAACAAGCACCAGCCAGTAAGCCATTCTCTGCAACACCAAATGCTGACCAACCGTGGCTCCTTGTCCCAGGCTTGACTACCAAGACACCACCAATGTTGATGAGAAGGGCATTGCTTTCACCATCCGCTCCGTCTTCTTTATCGACCCTAAGAAGACTATCCGTACCATCTTGTCCTACCCAGCCTCCACCGGCCGCAACAGTGCCGAGATCCTGCGTGTCATCGACTCCCTGCAGACTGGCGACAAGAATAAGATCACCACCCCAGTCAACTGGGTCCCCGGTGACGACGTCATTGTTCACCCTTCTGTCAAGAACGAGCAGGCCAAGGAACTGTTCCCCGACTTCCGCATCGTCAAGCCTTACCTGCGCTTCACCCCATTGGCCAAGGAGAAGGCTACTGCAGGTATCTAAGCTCTGGGTTCATGGTTGCCAATACGGCGTGCGGGAGGGCTCGGCTCCTGTTGTCAGAAGCAATAGATCAAGCTCCAGCGTGTGACCTTCCACTATTTAGTGCCGATGGTTTCGGGCCGGCATTGATTTCCCCCCACGAGTAGTAATTGAAAGCACTGTTAAAGAGAGTCCCTGAAGCAACCAGGATCACCTGGACGCCCTGCCATGCTGATTGAGACGGTCATTGTCTATGGTCCCAAGTGATTGACCAACAGGGGTCAACCCCGGGGTGGTGATGCTGATAGGCCATCAGGATCGAGGGTAAATATTCGACGAACTGAGGGGCATATAATGTCTGCGAGACAGAGATGTTGTCCAGACTGCCCGGCGGAGAGGGTGTTTCCTAGACATCCTGGCTTAGAGAGGATCTGGTTTCAAGGCAATAGTGTCAGGCAATGCAGCTGAGGAGATGCAGCTGAGGGGGTGACGGACCGGGATGGACGCACACGTTGTGCATACGTAACAAACGCAAATTAACCATACTCTCGGCGCTCCCGTGTTGTTGAAGCGGCAACGGGGACGACCGTGGGCCGGATGTGCCACCCGGAAGTCTGGCCCCCCGGAGCGCTGGCTTGCGCACACATGCTGGCCACCCGGGGACTTTACCGTTCATGCGGGTTGTTTCAACAGGGGGTAAATGAGCGAGTGAGGCCGGCGAGGGCCGCCGACGTATTGTCAGGGTGCGCTCATGTGTCTGAGATTGATCTAGTCTATGCCTGGGTGAGTGACTGTGAGAGGAATCCTGATATTGGCATAGTCCATCCGTTCATCTCCCTCCCACTCGCTGTCTTTTTTGGTCATCACTCCAGAGACGTGCCTCCAGAGATGAGAAATAAGCATAACCGAGGGCGGCAGGACACGGACCCTCATGAAACGAAGTAGACTACCTAGGTGTCTAGATTGCTTATCTGGAGTGCAACGATTGGGTTGATCCCACCCACCCGAAGATATCGAAGCCGGTGCCCTCACATCGCGAGGTTGCGCCCCAAGACGTTGTCACCCTCTGCGTAAAGTAGGGGCAGAGGGGGTAGCAGTGCACACGGCAGTTGCTTTCCCTTGCCACCCTGCCATATCCCTCAGGTTGCAATTGTTGGAAGTTCTTCAACATATATTCAACCAAGGACAGGGGGCAACTAAGAAGACACCACTACGTCCTGTGCCCTGGCCACCACATCGTACCGGATTGGCTTTTGCTCTGCAGGTTCCAAGGCCTTCTTGCCTGCCACGAGGTGGGCTAGAGCTTGCCCGAGGGTCTTGATGTGCAGCAGTAGCAGCAGCAGGGGAAAGGGGCAACCTGGCTGTTCTCTGCAGCACGTGGCTGGATCTTGTGCTACCTCAAATGCTTGGTGGCTGTAGTCGGACCAAGCCGTGCCCCTTTCTCAATATGCAGCTGCAGAAGACGACGGAGGAGGTGGCAGGTACATGTGACCATGCCGATTCAAGACTCACTTTGGCAGCAATTATGGTGTGTGTGTGTGTGTGTGTGTGTGTATGTTGAAATGCTGGCCAACCGGTGTGACCGCAGCTGCTGGACACTTTTTGTTTGACGGGTTACTACTGGCCAGAAGTCGAATTTGACACGGGTGCTGTCTGTTGCACGATCTGGAGAGAGCGAGCGAGATTGATTGCGATGAGAGAGGCACACCGAGGCCAGTCGGGCCAGCTGGATCTATCCCAGTTCAGTGAGATCACTGAGGTCCTGTATACGCCTGTGGCTGGTGTGGGTGATATGTGCAAGCGAAGGTCCGGTGACTGCAGGTGCAGTGAGGAGCAGACAAAGGGTCGCTTTGCCCACCCTGCACATACCAAGGTCCCTCTGATATATTGGGAGTAGTAGGTCCATGTGGGCGTTGTGAGTAGTGCGAGTGAGTGTGTGTGTGAGAGAGATAGACAGGGACAAAGTGTCAATGGATAGTTGGTTTTGGGGGCGAGACTGAATTGTTATTTGGAAAGAACGAAGTTCAAATGTACCTAGGTAGCCTACGCTGTCCATCTAGATATCTACAGGAGTCTGCCGTGGGAAGACAGGCACAGGTATCTAGTACCTAGGTAGTCAGTCTGTAGGCTAAATGCAGGTACAGTAGACACTCATTCTCCTTTCCCTCTGTGCCCTGTGCCCTATGGACCCATGGCCCCTGCTCCTTGCTCCATCCTTTAGCTTTTGTAGACTTGCTTTCTTCCTCTTGGCACCTCGTGCACTTCAAGGGCCTCTCCCCACCCCTGACCATGACCTGACCTGAGGAGACCTGACCTGAACAGACCCGACCTCTGCCTGCAGCCTGCGGGACCTTGACGCTGGCCCAGCTGGCCCAGCCAGCCCAGTCCCTTTCCCAGCCCAGGGGCCAGGGGCCTGCAGGTCCAGCCAGGTGCATCTGCAGGTGCGGGTGGGTGGACATTAGGTAGTCTGCTCCTACTGTGCAAGCCCGCGCGCTAACGACACTGCGTAATCGCTATCGCATCAGCTCCAGCTCACCCTTGGAATCGAACAGAGGGGGAAACCGATCCAGCCTTGGAGAAGCCGTTTCTTAAACAGACACTTGGCCGATGCGATAGATGTGAGGGAGGGCTGGAACAGAACAGAAAACACGGAGACAGGGAGGTAGGGAGATATAGAAGACAAGAGAGAGAGAGGGAGAGAGTGTGTGTGAGTGAGTGAGTGAGTGTGTGAGTGTGTGAAAGAGAGGAGAAACCAGGAATGGCAGCCGAAAAAGGCGACCGGAAAGGAAGTCCCATCTGCAACGCAACACAACGTAACGCAACGCAACGCTCCCCAAAAAGCACCACACGACACGGCTGCACATTGCGGCGGCGACTCAATCCTCTTCTTCCTTCCTCCGTGACGACTGCGAGTATTGCCTTTGCCTGATCGCCTCCTGCGCCTGGCAGTTGCAGCGCCGCATTCCTCCCCGTCCCCCCCCCCTCGATGACCCGCCAGCATCTGCACTTACATATCAAGGAACCCACACACACTGCGACCGCCCTCGTACACTACTAACACCAACACACCCTAGTCCCGACTGCCAGAGACGAGGGAGATACGCTGGATCGGATCACCCCAAGACTCGCAGATTTGACGACTCGACTGCACCGTAGCGCCAAGGCCCAAAAGGCCCAAAAACCTATCCACCAGCCTACAACACAGTACAGCAACCAGACCAAGACCACCCTGATCATCCGAGGGGTGACTATCATACTGCATACGCGCGCTCCTCGCTGCCCCTCCATGCTTGTTCAACAAGTCCTTCGACCATCACCCCACCGAGCTTGGGCTTCTTCTCTCGGAGCTTCTCCTGGCCGTCACATCGCGTGGTTTGCTTTGGCGCCCACCTGCCCACCTGCCCACCCGCCCTGCTGCCTTCTGCCTCTGCCTCTGCCTCTGCCTCGAATACTCGTAGACTGCGAGCTGATCGCCGCGGCAGACCAGGCCTCTCGTCGAGGGTGAAGAACCGAGGTCAGAGTCACGCTGTCGGAAAAGGATAGATGCTGTCGCCGTTGAGGGTGAGGGCAGCCTTCGTGTTGTCGCAGCACTGCACCGAGCACGGCGCGGGCAATTCTTCGGCCTCGGCTCGAGTACCGACACTTTATCCGACTCCAGGCATCCTCTAGTCAACTCTGCCAGGCGCTACGCTACGATACGGTCCAGCGTATTGCATCCTTGGGACCGTATCGCATCCCAAGACACCGGAACCCACATTGGCTTGACGTGGTGGAGGGAAGCCCTCCTTGACAGTCCCGTCCGGGTGCCTGACGGACGTCTCTCCGTCTGTGCGTGCCCCACTGCCACGGACTTCCTGTTTCCCAACGTCGCACACACGCCAGGCCAAGCTCGACCTTCCCGTTGTCTTCTGGGGCAATCTCCGACCAACCTTTCCCAATCCTTTCAGCCTTTTCCGCCCCACGACACTCTCCAAAGCCTGTTGTCGTTGACGACCTTCGGCGCTCTTTCTGGAAGCCATTTTCGAGGCAAATTGAAATTGAAATCTGCAACGCAGGGCCCAGGGGTCTTCGCCCTGTGCCGAGAAAGGTACACTCCCGACCTGTCACCCACTGTCTTGCGTCCCTAGCACCTCTGCCCCCAAATCATCAATCATGGCCATGATCTTCATCTTACTCCCCGCGGCACGCTCTGCCCGTCATGAACCTTGCCCCGACGCATTTGCTGCTCACGCCTCGTGGCCACCTCCGGGTGCCATATTGACGAGGCAAAGTCATGCTCTCGCCCCCTTCGTCGCGCCCCGTGCTTGGATTTGGACCCATCGTCGTCATCCTCTTCCTCCTCGTGTTACCTCCCCCTCCCCCTGAATTCCTCGCCTCCCATATACCACCACGTCTATGTCCCCCCCCCCCCACCCCAGAGAGCTACCTACTATGTAGACTGCCTTGAGCCTGGCATCGTCCCGAGCTCCCGTTTTCCTCCAAGTGGTAAACTGTCGTTCGCCCACCCGAGTATAATCCTAGTCGCAGCATGCGTGGGTCCCACCGCCGTGGGTCGCCTCGCTCCTCGACTCATCTGGGATACATGATTGCCCCTGTCGCCCCAAATAAAGCCCCTGTTCACCGTGCTGCTTCCAGAAGTCTTTTCTATTACCGTCCTCTCTCCATCGCGCCCCTTTTGAGGCGGTCTGTTGCCTGTCATTACCGTCGTTCCTTCACATGGTCACCGATGATATTCCTAATTACACCTCTCCTCGTGGCGATGGTCTAATATTCTTTCTCTCCCGCATTTCGCACCACTGCACCTTAGCTTCGTTCGCTCCCTCCGTCCCGCCCGGTGATCAGTCCCCAGTCTGTTGCGGGCATTGAGATCGGCGGCGCCCGTGTGGGCGGGTGTAGCGAGTCGCCGTGTTGACGATCGACGGCGGTAGCCGAGCTGACGACGATGAACAATGCAGGTCACCAGTACCAAGGAAGTCAGGGAGGCGACACCTCCCGCTTCTCCGACTCCGAGAGCGAGATTGACGAGCTCCGACTTCGAGATCGACCACCGCCTACGCCGTCGAACAAGTCTCCTTCGGATATTTTGACCAGCTTCTCGCGTGGCTTCGCCAAGCTGAAGCGCCAGCCCTCTCAATTGGTTCTCAAGCACAACAGGGAACAGTCCGCGCCGACTCCGGAGCCAGGCACCTCTTCTGCGCCCATTAGTGCCACGAGCCGATCGCCTGCGCCGCCAATTCATCAGCATGCTCGCAGTCTAAGCTTCCAGAACAGTCTCTCCAAGCCTCTCCCAGAGCCTCCACCACCGAGCCCGGGCACGCCAGTCGGGGCACAACTCCCTCACCCTCAATCTCCCCAAACTCGCTCTTCGCAAGGGCTCTCGGCTCCTCAGGGCTCCCAGGCTCCTCAGGGCTCGCCAAACCCCCAGGCTCCACATCATCAGCATCAAAGCAGCCTTGCTACAATCCTTGACACCAACGCCTACAGCGACCCGGACCCGGTCAGCGAACCTGAGACGGAAAGTCGGACGAGCACCATGGACTCTAGCAGTTCAGAAGCACACAACTACATGGCGGGAGCGGGCGGCAGACAGAATGGCGGGGACGAGTCGCAAAAAGACAGCCTAACACCGAAGAGTATTGGCCCGAGCTCAGCTGGGCCGTCGCCCAACGTCAACCAGGCAAGGACACCTGCTATGGGCACCGGGTCATCGCCAGCTTCGGGCTTATTATGCAACGTCCACAGAACCACCGGCAGGGAGCCGCATCCCTTGGTCGGCGCGACCACAACGATAGTGGGCGACAAGCTCTACGTGTTCGGCGGAAGGATATTATCTAGGAGCCGACCCACGCCCCTCACTTCGGACTTGTACGAGCTCGATCTTATTCGGCGGCATTGGACAAAACTTGACACCTCGGGAGATGTTCCCCCTCCGCGATACTTTCATTCCATGTGTGCTCTTGGCGACACGAAGATGGTTTGCTATGGTGGCATGTCGCCAGCTCAAACGTCGCCGGGGGCTGTCGACGGCCAAGGCGATGTTACAGTTATGTCTGATATCTACATATACGACGTTTCGACGAGGAAGTGGACATTCATCCCGACATCAGACGCACCGCAGGGCCGATACGCCCACTGCGCTTGTGTACTTCCCTCATCGGCAACATTTGCATCATACAAAGCCCCGCTGTCGGCACTCCAACATAACCCTTCGACCGGTGCCAACGAGGGCCGCATCGGGATCAACATTGATGGGACAGGCGGCGCAGAAATGGTCGTGGTTGGGGGCCAAGACGGGGCGAACCACTACATTGAGCAAATAAGCGTCTTCAACCTTCGCTCATTGAAGTGGACATCGACACAGCCTCTGGGTAAATCATGTGGCGCCTACAGGAGCGTCTGTGCGCCACTGCCCCCAGCCGTAACAGCAAAGATAGGCAAGGCGAACACGAATGGGACGCAGCGGTCAGAAGGTGGTATCAGCCAGGAAGCCCGGGAACCCGGCTCTTCGATGCTAATCTACTCCAACTACAACTTCCTCGATGTCAAGCTCGAGTTGCAAGTGCGTTCCAGCGACGGGACGCTCAGCGAGAAGCCCATGTCCAACGCGTACTCGCCGCCTGGGCTTAGGTTCCCCAACGGCGGCGTCATCGACACCTACTTTGTAGTCAGCGGCACATATCTCACATCTTCAAAGCAAGAATACGCGCTCTGGGCTCTAGACCTACGGAATTTGCAATGGATGCGAATCGACGCGGGCGGCAATGTGTTCAAAGAAGGCAGTTGGAATCGCGGTGTGCTGTGGAACCGCCGCAACACATTCGTCATTCTCGGTCATCGGAAACGAAGTCTGGTTGACGATTACAACCATCGCCGTATCAACTTTACCAATGTGTGCATGGTCGAGCTGGAGGCCTTCGGCTTCTACGACAATCCGCGCAAAGTCAGCCCAATGTCTGGCTTCATCTCGGCAAGCGGGCCTTACACCGGTCCCGGTCTGAGCTTGGCACGAAAAGCCGGAGCCACTGCCGGGGGTCGGTTTCACTCAAGGGCTAGTGAAGAGTTGGGTGAAAAGGCATTAGGCATACGCGAACTGGCAGACATGGACATCCTCTGTATAGGAGGGGAGAGGATACCGATCAACTCGAGGATAGTAGCACGGCGTTGGGGACCGTATTTTGTACAACTGCTGAGAGAGGGCACCGCGATGCAGGACGGGAGCGACTCGATAACCTTGAGATCAGTAGGCGCTTCAGGTGGTGGTGTACGGAGCTCCATGATGACCATCACGCCTGCAACACGAACCATGTCGCGGGATACGGACATATCTACAGCAACCACGTTGGCAGGCTCGTCGTCAGGCGGCAGCTTCTCAGGCCCTTCAGGATTAGGGCCGTCCGGTGCCTCGAGTCAGGAAACGGCTAACCCAAACGCTGCCCCGACACCGCGCACAATGCCTCCGAACTCACGACCTCGCTGTCTCTATCTTCCACATACCTATCTTACTGTCCAGGCTCTGCTCCACTATCTCTACACGAGTAGCCTCCCGGCGCCGAGCTCGCCGCTCTGCACTCCACAGATACTCTGCTCGTTGCTGCAGATCTCCCGGCCGTATCGTATCGACGGCCTCCTCGAGGCCATCGTTGATCGTCTTCATACTCTGTTCGAGAACCGCAATGCGGCAGCCATCTTCAACGCTACTGCAATGGCAGCAGGTGGCGGGCGCGGCATCGACGGTACGCTCAACCCGAACTACTTCATTGTGAGTGGCCTTGACTCAGCGGGCAATGAATCAGCAGCCCAGGTTGCCATGAACGGTACGACCGGAGAAGAAATGTACGCGAACGGTGGAGCAGGGAACAGAGCCACGGCACTCCGCATCAACACCTCTGTTCCTGGCCAAACCGGACGACCACCATCAGATGAGCTCTCGGCCACAACGAGCGTTAGTGGAAGCGAGTGGAGTGCCAGCGAGATAAGCGACTCTGAAAGGCGGGGCAGGTACCGTGAGGTCTGGAGCGGCGAGTTCAGCAGTGTGATTGGACTGCAGAAACGCGGGCTCAGGGGCCTCATGGAGGGCCGGAAGTTGAGGGAACGCACTGGCACGGCCACAGGAGCGAACCCCGTCAGTAGCAGGGTTGGATTGGGCATTGCGAGTGGGAACTGAGGAGAAGCTGGGAGTCAAGGGGGTGATCATCCAGATGGTATCCTACCTCCCATTATCCCAGCCGGGTGGGGCTGAGCATAAAGAGCAGAAAGATGAGTAGTTGTTGACTGCCGGAATGGTCAGAGACTCTGAGCCCGACCGCTTTGCGCGAGGGGGTGTAGCGAGAGCAACTGACCCACAATTGATGTTCACTGGGCTTTTAGGTTGGGTTGAAGGGCTGCTTGTGTGGTCTCCTTCAAGCACGGGTGTACGGAGATGTGACAGGGCACAAGGATACGGGAAGGAAATGGGAAACGAGGAAAAATAATAAACGAAGGGGGCAGCGACCAGCGGATCGATGCTCCAGGGTCTCACGAGATTCCTTACGGCCGAGGTATTGCATGTACAGCAAGCAGCATTGCCCAATTGGCGTTGGCTAGCAAATGCTAGTGATAGGGGACTCAATTTTAGTGTTTATTCTTCAAGGAGTGGCCTTGTGTGCAGTCCGAGGTGATTTCCACAGAGGCCGAGTGAACCTGCCTGGTTACTCTCTGGTCACGTCCCCAGGTTGATTGCGGGGTTGTTGACAAGAGGCTGCGCAATTGGAATTAAGCCTTGTCCCACCCACCCTTTCCTGGTGCTCGCCCAACTCTTTGAGATACGCCATTCTACACGCAAAGGGCTCGACAGAGATAGACATGTGGGAAAAGATGACGGATAAAGCTATGAGTTGAATGGTGGAACAGTCGGCTCAGTTCGGAGACTGCTTAGAGAAAATGAAAAGGCTAGAGGGGCGGCCGAAGATGGGCGCAGCTGGTTTCCTGACCATGACAACAATATGGAAAGCAGCCGCCTTTGTGAGCCAACGCGAAGGGTACTCGGAGGCACCCACGCATTTGCATGCATATGTTGGTATCTTTTGTTGATGATACACTCGCTGTTGATGCAGACCGGGATTGCGGTATAACAGGCTCTGTCTCATAATTTGGCCTCCAAAGGGTCTACCCAGAGCAATGTGGGAGTGCGTTGTTTTCTTGGATAGATGACCTCGTTGACTTATGCTGGACCCTTGCCATCGAAGAACACTTCGTCTAGAACTATTCAACAGCCAGAGTCAGCATTTGCCAAATCGATCATATGGAATGAATCGGCTTGGCGACGAGAGGGGAGCGAATGCGTTCTGAGATCCACTTACGAGTGTATAGAACCTGTTGACGCCCGTACCAAAGCACGACTGGGTCTGAGGTGGCGGCGGCAGAGGAGTACTGTTCTTACGCCACAGGCGATCAACTGTCTGAGTGTGGACGAAATCTTGCAAGACTTAGCAGGGACCGCTTTAGCCCTGGAGGACACTCAGCATCTGGAGGACACTCACGATAGGGAAAATATGGAAGTCAGATTGGTTGAGAATGGATTGTATCGTGTTGGTTTTATGGGCCGTGACTAGCTGCAGACTCATGTACTCGACAACATGGATGGATCAGCCCCGTCTGTCAAATTAGAATGCTTGCAACCTTGTGAGACACACTGGAGCCGTGATCCATTCTCTAGCGTGTACAGTGCCATGGTACAATATGGCCGGCCTTCAGGCCCGTCGTCACCGTAGAGGTGGATTCCGTGGATTGAACGATTCTGGTAGGAAGAACCAGAGGAAGTCAATTCTGAATTGTCGGGGAAAGCCTCATGAAGGTCGCTGAAGGACTGAGCACGGCTCCGTATGCGGGTGATATGAGACCGCCTACAGCTCGACAATAAGAGTTTGTATACGGATTAAGAACAAAACCACGTAGAACAAAGGTCAGGCACAGACCTTCGCACGAAAGTAGAATACAAGCTGACCCACGGCAGGACGACCTCTATGTAAGCATTTACCAAGTATGGAGGTCTCTCGACATGGAAGACGCCACAAAGCACCTAGGCAGAGGTTGAACACCTACATCCTCGATGCCCCTCGAAATTGCTGCGTGGTGTAGGGCTGTCCATGGCTGCAGGATCGGGATTCTAACATTTGAAGTTTGAAAAGATGGTGTGATTGAATCTCGCCTGGTGACTGGGCATCAACAGATCAACTTGTCTCTAAGAGATCCAAGATACCACCTCGTCTTTGCGGCTACTGTCGGTATTCATTCTCATGTTTGTATAGTATAGGTGCGCTTATTTGATAGAAAGCTGGTGCCCGCATAAATCTAATGCTCTATCAAATCCGGGGTTCAAATTAACATCATCGTCTAGGTCTTGGGAACATGGTAGAGAAGCCGAATCAAGAATGGCTGGAAAGGGCACCACAAACATCCACTCCTGGCACAAATGTTGAACCAACGTTGAGATAGTTAATTACGACGCGCGGAGATGGGCCATGCTGTGAACGGAATGTTCAAGGCATCATGGTACGCAGCCAAACAGTCCCGCACCTCGCGACGAAATGCAACACCGGGGGTGAGTTTCATCCTCACGGATTGAACTTGGCTGGCAAGTTCTGAGGCAAGCAAGCATTTGAGATCGGGAGCCTGATCCAGTCCCCGAGCTGTCAAAATCGACTCTTCGAACTCAATTTGCCTGCCCAGCACCCCCCGCATGATCTGTCTGATGTAGAACGGTGTAACCTCTGCGGCTCGTTACAGTCGGCCTCCAGATCACTTCAGATGTTGCGAGCTCGATTATGCAGGTGCTCGGGCTCAGACTCTCGGCGCCATTGCTCGGACTTCCCCGTCGTGAACCTCCCGAGTCAGCGTGAGCTTAATTGGAAAGATATTGCTTGAAGGCAGCCGACGAAGCTGTCACAAGATTGGGCAAGTAGCGGGGTAAGATGTTGCCATTGCAGAGCTGATTCGCCTCTTACCATCATCGAGATTAGGTTGGCCAAGCTGCATCCGGTTTCTCTTCACACACACACGCACCCCCCTATATGTTACCATCTTATCCTAAGGGAGTCAGCCATATGAACGTGTATTATATTATTTGTCAGTGAAATAATTCTGTAGTCACTTATGGGACCCGACTTTATATCGATGCGATCGACGGCTCGAAACGGCATGCACACATGAAGATGTTCGATGACCGGCGGCACCATGACAACCGACCCAAAACCACAAAACTCGACCATATCTCGAGGGCGGGAACCAGGTCATTGCAAGGATACACGAGTCACAGCGGGTGCTGTACTATGGTTGGATGTGGGATACAGCATTTGTACCGATGTCGATGTAACGAACTGATTTCAGCCCGCAAACCCCAGCAAGGAATTTGCACCGTAGGAAAAGCATCGCACAGATGTGGGCGTATCGCGCCAAGACAGAGGTAGATCGCCCCCAATTCAGTGATATCTGGCAGGCTCAGAATGCAGCCTAATCGGACGGTGTCACAGCAGGGTAGCAAGGCTTCCGGAACGCCCAAATGGGCATCTTTGGACATGTCAATGGGGGCCAGGAACTCGGCACATGGCGCCGAAACTCAAATAGGGCCTCAATAAAAGCTGAGCTATGAACGGGCGAGCTCAAGGGTCATCCACGAGCCAAGCGCGCTGTTCTGCCGTCTGCGGGCCCCAGATGAACTGCGGATCGCCGCTAAGACGACGAGACATCACAGTTCCATATCGCTGTCCTCGACACAATTGCATGCAACAACACCGGCAATTCATATTGCGTCCCTGCTTGTGAGTAACTCTCAACTGGATCTAATGCTTTGTTGTCGAATGGACGGGATTGAAGTAAAATATGGCACGGGCGAGAGACAGTGCCTCTGATATTGCGAGCTTCGATCTGTCTTTGTTCTATATTGCACCTGAGTGCGCTGAGGCATGAGAAGAACAGGACACTCCCTGCACGCCCACAAATTTGACAACACGGTTCAATAGCATGTTCGTTGGTGATTGTTTCCAATTGTGCACAAGCACATCTACCCTTGATTATACCCTTCAAGATTTCCCTCCGTAGGTAGGACAGAAGACGAGCAGATCATGATTGCGGAAAACATATCTGGTGCTTGGAGCACAATCCCAATCAGCTGTGCTGCCCTCAATCATCAACTGCCTCCGATTAGTAGGTCCAAGGACAAACCTTGGGAGCTGTAGCCGTCATTGTAAGAGCTAAACCCGCACAGCATGTGCATCTCCAGGGGACGCTGCCAACGCTTGGACAGTTTTCGAAGACTCAGCTGGAAGTAATTTGACGCCAGTGATGGGGAAACGTCCACGATTGACCAGCTGCGTCCATGTAGTGACAGAGCGGGGATCAAGCCGCATCCTGACATACAATATAGGATGGACTCTTGGGGGTGTTTTGCCGGGTGCGTTCGGTTCGCTCACTATTCCTGCCGGACCGACCGGAAGCTGGACTTGACGACAATCCCGGCGCAGTCAGTTTGTGCCCTCTCTTCATGGCGTGCCCTCTTGTTGAGAACGGGCATCAGAGCGCAAAATGTCCAGTGCTTGCCACAGGGAGCCAGACCCCTCCGTCTCCCCAGGAAGGGCCAAGCCCAAACGTGGTCATATGTAAGTTTTGGAGAAGAGTCCTGGGGATCCCCTGTCTACTCACCGTCACTTTGCATACGCACGGTCGACGACCTGCGCCGGCACCCATGTCCTATATCACATCACCTCGAGGTCCTTTCTGCGCAGGTCCCACGAAACAAAGTTTCGGAGCCCTTCCGCTAGGAAAGTAGTCCAGACACCAACTGAAGCCCACTAGCTACGCCGCAATGCAACGCCTCGAGGTTGTGGTGGGCGGCTTATATCACACGATGCCCTGCTGTTATAGGCGCAACGCAAAGCTGCCAGTGGCACCGCGACATGGCGGTCGAGCCCATGTTCCTGGGTCGTGATCTATACGTCTGCTGTCACAGACCAAGAGTTGCTTTGACCATCTCAGCTTGTGGAGGGGGGGACACCGACCTGTTTTTTTCTGCCGCCATGCGACGGTGCACCACGCGAAGTATATATTCCGTGCAAGAATGTTACCGCGAGTCCCATTCAGAAAACAAACCCGCCCTCGAGCTTCTGATGCCTACTTTCGTCTTCTTGGTCCTTGCACTTCTCCGCTGACTGGCCTTCATGGTTCAGTCCTTTCGATTCGCACTCGTGGAGACCGATACTTTCCGGTTCGCACCGGGAACTTCACCATGGCAACTCTCATCGATCTAATTGGGGTCGTGGATAATCTCGGAGAGGAGCAGCCAGTCCTCAACCGACGAGCAGCGATATTGGGAATAGTGATATCGTTCCAGATTCTTACAACGATATGCGTCGTTTTCAGGTTATATACGCGCTTCTTCATCATGCGCTCGCCGTGGTGGGATGATCTCTTTGTAGCGCTGAGCTTGGTGAGTACACAGTCGGGTCGACTGTCTCGCCACCTTCCCCCGACAGACTTGACAGCCATGCTGTGTACCCTGTCTTGCTGATTCCTGCTTCTGTCCGTAGCTCTCCGTGACGATTGGAGGCATATCTATATGCGTCATGACCACCACAGGCATGGGTAAACACATTCTGCTCTTGCCCGCTGATGTGTTCGAAGGGTACTTGAGGGTATGTGCGCACAACCCCGTCCCCTCCAAGGGGCCCTTCGTTTGCGGTCCCGACTGAAAGGCAATCTCTCAGGCTTTTTATATAGCCAATGCAACGTATCCTGGCTCAACAGCATTCATCAAGCTGGCCTTGCTCTTCCAGTACCTGCGGATATACGAGAAGGGATCAAAATTCTACTTTACCACGCTCGCCGCGATCGTTTTCACAAGCCTTTGGGGCCTGGCATATAGCATTCTTGGCTGGATCCCAACGGTCCCTGTCGCTGGGTTTTGGCAATTGGAGATGCCGGCCACGCGGTACGGATACGGATCTCTAGACGTCAAGAGCTTCGTGGGGACATACGAGAGCCATGCTGCGGTCAATATGCTGCTCGATGCCATCGTTCTTGCCATCGCGGTGCCCATGTTCTTTAAACAAGGCATGAGGAAGAACTCTTACTGGGGGCTCCTGGGACTATTTGTCCTCGGCGGAGTGTACGTCAGCCCCTGGACCAGACCAGACCCGACCCGACCCGACCCGAAGCTGTGTGGCTGACTTGCTTCCAGTGTCAACATGCTGTCTATCTGGCGACTACAAAGTATCGTCGAAACGCGTGCCGCAACGCTGCCTACCTTCGACCCAACTTGGTATGGCACCACCCCGATCGTGCTGTCGTGCATGGAGGTGGATATAGCCGCTATTTGTGCTTCTCTCCCGGTGTTCTGGCCCGTAATCCAGAAGAGTATCGGCTCGGTGATCATAGTCACACACGAGGTGAAGATCACGCGTGAACAACGATTGACCGGTGACGGGAGCGATCAAGGTGTCGAGTTGCGCCGGCAGCGGTCTGAGGAGGTCCTGTTGGAGGACGGCGATGCCTTACCGATACAGATGAATAGATCTTCATTCGGAAGTGGCGACTACTATCGAAACTCTTTCACCTCTAAGCAGCAAATGGGTCCTGTCGCCTCACTAGGTAGAGTCACGTCAACGCGGGTGCAGTGCAAGGCCACCGACGAGAACGAAACAGTTCCATGAGCTTTTGGCGAGTGCGAGGCGCGAGTGGATGCGCGGGAATCAGAATAGATTACTCGAGATACTTCCAGCGGTTTTCGAAGTCCTCAGAAGGTACTAATACTCGAAAGCTGACCTCAGGACAAGAAGTGTTTCCCTGCATATCAGACAAGGTACCAACAAGGGCGAGAAAGACATCACCTAGAACATGACCTCAGATACTCAAAGTCTCGCCAGCCACAAGAGTTCCGCGACCACGGGGCTCTGTTAAACTTGTCCCCAGACGAAGTCGGAACAGCCTGTAATGATTAAATCAAAACCCCCCTAGTTCCATGACAGACTTATCTCCCCCCTTTGGGTCTAGTTTCAAGTCTCCGTTGGTGTCCGTCTCCATTTGGGAAAAGGAACATTGAATTCCAAATTCAAAAGCTCGGTAATATTGTGGAATTGAGCTTAGATTGCCGGGTCTTATGGTGACAGCTGGTTGCTGGTTGTTTCTGGCAAGCCGCAAAGGCTTCACTAACAATGGCCTTATGCGCAATGAGACCGTGTGACACCTTTCGGGCTTTGATGGATATATCTCATTGACACTTTGCAGTATCTTGACTTGATGGAGTACAATGAACGTACTCTGACAGGCTGGTGCACCTCTGTAGACCAGGCCGCGACGCAATGCAGCTTGCTCTGACGTCGTCCCTTCAGATGACCCGCATCCTGCGGCGTGTCATGAAAAGCAAGGGTTTCGGAGACTGTGAAAGAAGTTCTGACTCGCTTCAGCCGAATGACTGGGGTCATCTGTGAGGAGGATCAGTGCTCGGAATGATTTGTTCTTCCTCTCCATGACCAGGACATGACTAATGTCAAAGGGATTCAACTACATATGTACTGCAACTTTTAGTATTCAGCTTCAGAAGCCCTGAAGTCTTGCCACAGACTTCGTTCTGCCTTCATCCAAAATTGTCAAAATGAAAGCACATTAAAGGTCATGGGATCTGTGACACCGAGATCGCAGAGTAAGGTGACTTGACTTGCTTGATACGGCAGTATGAAGGGGAATACTCAGAAGGCAAACTAACTACGAGGTCATACGGGCTCACTCAACGCGAATACTTTGAGATTTGAGAACCCTAAGTCGACGTCAGTGTACTGCCGCGTGGATGGTCTGAGGCAGCCGGATACGCAATGGGACATATTTATTCAAGGCAAGCAGCAGTGAGATAATGGCCACAGTCTGAACAATGTATGGGCGAGTTCGCGTATTCAGAAAAGATTATCGAGATATTGTGTTTCAAGGTATTGTTTACTTTAGTTCTAAAGCTATCTAAACAAACTTTTATCACAAACCTTTAAAGCAAAGCATCGGATTGTAACAAAGCCGCCCTTTGTTTGACTTAGATCACGATCGATTACTGTACCAGCCTCGCGAGTGACCGGGCTTTTCCTCAACCTTGTTTGAAAATCCTCCGAATATGCCCCATGGCGGTTTTCTTGGAAGCTCAACTAGCACCGCATAGAATGGAGTTCAGCCATTATGAAAGGGAGATGCGACTGAAAACTGGGGTCGTGGCTAAGACCACAACGTCAGGCCGTAACTATCGGTATTTTTGAGCCACTACTCGAGCTAGTTACATCCAGTTACAAAATGCTCCCGTAAGAGCGAGTTGAATACTGGCAAGAATTGTTCACCTCAGGTTTCCGTGCAATTGTAGAAGCGCTCAATGTCAGCCATAAAGTAGAAAAGGAATTCATTGATGGGCCAATGGATGACACCAAGCGAATCGATGACAGTTCAACCAAATTGCTCCACCCAATCAATGTAATGTCTGCCACCTCCACGGACCAGCCTGGACGGCCTCATTATTGCCAAGCGCGCTCCCATTAGTCCGTCCGCCTACCACGAAACTTAACCAGAAGACACTTTGAGTTTCTTTTTCAAAAATCGAGTATGCCAGACAGGGCGAAATCATAACCACACTGGAGACATAATCGTTGGTGTTGGTTAGTCCATGTTCCGAAGTGCAACTTCATCCCCGAAACTCAGACCGCCAGAACAACAGCAGCAATTGCCCGACAGCTGAGGCATGCCTGAAGAAATGGGAAGATGTGATTGTGCGGAAAGGACCGTTGGGGTACGTGCCGTGAGCGTGCCAGCGAGGCCTCTACCTAGGTGATGTCACTCACATCTGGTGAGAGACGCAAAATTAAGTCGTTGGAAGGGTTGACGAGAGGGTCGAGGAAACGACATATATCAGATCAGATCAGATGCGATCAGCAAACGCGAATCCTACTTTTGGTGCTAGTCTGGTCTACGAGCACCGGACCTACAGCACGTACGAAGTGGAGTACTGATGACTGCGTTTATCTTGCAGCTGCAGCGTCGCCTGTGGGACCCCAGCTTTTGTTTCGGTAGCGGCCGTTGTCGGGTGGGCCTCGCTGCTTGCGAGGTCGACCGGTGATCCCTGGAAATGCGGGGCAGCTGGCCATGCCCCCCTGATGTCACTCCACCAACGAGGAGGGGATGACGGTGATGGGGAAAGCTCACTCAGGGGCCAGACAGGACCCAGTCTACCTATCTAGGTACTTGGTAGGTAGTGTACAGAGCTTCCCCTGCTACAAAACAAGGCTGCCCGCTGCTTCCATTCCTCCTTGAAAGCCTCCGGTCTCCCGCCTCGCCTCGACCTGGAGCTGTTCAATGACAACAACATTGCACATCACATCAAACAGCACAAGATCATACCAGCGCAGCGAACCCGCATAGCTGCACGCAACCCACCAACAGCCAACGACGACAACATGGCTGACGAGAATACCAACCCCGCCGTCGGCGAGCCCAAGGTCGACGAGACCCCCATCTCCCACCCCAACGCTGCCCGCCGCAACTCCCTTGAGAAGCAGCTTGCACACCGCCCAGACCGCGCTGAGCTTGTCGAGAGTGAGCTTGCAGCCCAGCCCAGTGTGTCCATACTACTGTTATACTCATGCTGACCTGCACGTGTGTTCCAGAGAACATCCTGCCGGCAACAACTGCTGCTCCGGCCCTGGTCGCCCAGCAGAAGGAGGTCCGTACCCAACTCCATACACGACAATGACCCACGCATGGCGTTTACGTAGACTATATTGCATATGCCGGGGATTCGTGAGATCTTGACGCCGTCGCTGACACTGTTCTTTTTGGGACAATGCAGCTCGAGAAGCACATGCGTGCCGACTCCCTGAACGACAAGATTGCCCATCGCCCCTCTCCGGATGACCTCATCAAGAAGGGCGTGCTCAACCCAGATGAGGACCCAAGGTCACCAGATGAAAAATACCAGGAAGCCATTGAGGATGTTGGTGTCCTGACCCACCCCGTTTTCGTATAAAGACCCCTTCCTTAGTCCCCTGATAGCTAACTCCAAATGCCGTAGGAGTACGCCAAGCGGGAGGGCGGTGCCTAAGATGCAAGCACAGCAAGCTGGCTGCTAGATACCACCTTAAGTGAAAGCACGCCCGGATCAGGTTCCCGAGTTCCCTGTTTTGGAAGCCATGTGGAGCCTGCGCTGCGGCAGTGCCAGCCAGTGTGTCTGTCTCGGAAGTCGAGGAAAGAGAAAGGATACCCAGTGTTCACTGAGAGGACTGAAGGCTGATTTCTTGTTTCGCAACGGTGTCAATCAATGTTGTGCGACTTGTCCCCTGTGTGCTCTCAGCTGTGTGAGCCAAGCAACGTGTCCGAACAAGCCCCTGCCCTGCGCCAATGCGTTGTATGAATTCCACAGCCAAAGAGGCTCACTCCCACAGAAGTTGACGGGCGAAAGAGCCGTCAGCTTGAGGTCAGCTTGGTGGTAGGAAACCTGGTTCAGCTGCCGAATGTCGTTGTGCTGTGATGTGCTGTGCGGTGCCGTCCGGATCGGAGCGACAACACGCTCGCACTTCTCAACGCCGAGACATGCGACCGGGGACAGTCACCAGCATGTGGCTGGCTGTTCCCAGTCGCCCGGGAGGGCTTTTCCTTCACATGCAAACGTTGGCCGACAGGGAGTGAAATGTTTGGGTCTGTAAGATCTCCACGACAACACATGTGCGCGCACACCTTGGGATGTGGCAGATCAGTGGGGACGGACGGTCGGAGGGAATACCTTGCATGAGCAAGAACGCGCATTGCATCAACGGCGGGACGCAGCGAGCGAATCGATTCGGGTTCGAGTGCACCACAATGCACGTCGCGGCACCTGGGGCGACTCATTCGCCGGCTTGCCGCAACATGCATGATGAGACAGGGCACAAGCCGAGCTGCCAACTTCAGTCGTAAACCTTCTCGTGTTGTCCCCCCCCCCCCCCACACCACCACCCAAAAAAAAACCCAAAAAAAACCAAGGCCATGGGAGATTGCCAGCTGAGTACTGGCATCACATCCCTTTAGAAGTAGGAAAAGGCAACGGGTTTCTGAAGTATAATTACATTTCCGTGATATGCCCACGTCATTTCTGACGGGTCTCTGTCGCCACTCTGCGCCGCAGTGTACAGAGTAACCCCCAAAATTAGAAATCCTCATCCTCTTCCTGCCAGCGCCTGCTCAAGCCCCAATCCGGCCGCCAGCATCCCACCCCGGTGGCCCCCAACATCCCATTCATGCAGCAGTTCTATTCCTTTGCGGGGAAAAAAGGGAAAAAGGGTGAAAGAGCCGCAACCACAAAGTGGCCAATGATTGAAGGTGTTTGATCACCTGGTAGACTCGTTGCTGACGGTGATGATCCCGATGCAGACGGCCTCACTGATGATACCAGAGGAAGAGTCTGAGCATTCAATGTGCAGGCCCTCAAGAGGAAACTGCTATACCAAGTGGCCATGATATTATAGTGTGTCAAAGGGGGTAAACATATTCCATCCGAGCAAAAATTCCCTTGCCCATCCAGTCTGTTGCGCCAGTTCCGTCCAATCCCGATTCTATCCAATATACCGTTTATTTTCCCGCCCCTGTCCAGTTTCTTGCGCCAGTCTTCGCTTCAACCATATCCCTAGGTAATCCGTCGAGTTGCTCCAGCCCGTTGTTTCCGTGTGTGCCAATAGCCCCAAAATAATGCCCAAATCAAGCGCTGCTGCGATAGATGGGTGGAAGCCGCCGCCAAGACATTTGAGCCAGTGATGGATAAGACCAGATGGCTGGCCAGGTAAGTCAAGGAGAGAGGGCAGCAGTGATTTGCCTCGAATGATAGACTTATGCCCGCTTGGCATAGGTCTGGGCTGCCTTGTATGTCGGACTGGGCTCCTCCTGGCGGTTCTGTTGCCTGTGGTTGATGACAGTCACAAACTGGCCCTTGTTGTTGATCGTGGTCTTGGTGTCGGCGCTCTGGGTTTGCTGTTGGGTAGACCACATGCTGCCGGTCGATGAGTCGGTCTCGTAGCCCGTAGAGCAGGTCGAAATGGGGCGAGACATTGTTGAGCGACTTGCCCTCGAGTTGACCGAGGTGCCTCTTGATTCTTTCTGGTTGTGGACGTCAACGGTGTACTTGGAGCCACGAGACATGCTTTGTTCAGTTGGTAGTGGAGAGTGACAACTCCGGTGGCCTTGGAGACGAGGTAGATAGATTCTTGATTCGGAATAGAGTCTGATGACAGGAGTTTGACTGAAGTCTAGGCCAAACGGAAGGAGGAGGTGTGTGGAAGGGGACACATGGGATTTATATCTGAGCAACAGTCCTGGCCTCGTCCGAAAGTCCCAAGTGCCGGAGCGAAGGATGTTAACTCAAAATAGGCTGGGGGGGGGGGGATGGGCTCCTAGCTACTTCACTCGAAGTAGATAAAAACAGGGGGGGGGGCATCGAAGGAGTCCGGGACGGGGCGACGAGCACGGGCACCGCCCCATCTGGCAGACTACTAGGCATAGACGTTTCATGGCTGGAAGCGTTCCCATGCGTATGAGTGGGAAGCAGCTGTGACTCAAAGGCGACGGCCGGGCAAGTACCAGTCCAAAAGAGTTGTCAGGGGGCGGTGGTCATGGAAGAGAGCTTGCCAAACCCGCAGAGGAGCAGGGCAGAACGGGGCTTTCTGGCGCCATTGGGCAGACGACGAAATGCCAGGACGTTTAGGCACCACTGGAACCGAGAATGTGGCAGCAGAGGGCAAGCAGTGCCATCCCAGCTGTGTGCCTGATCAGGATCAGGGAAGAGGGTGTCAAGGAGAGTGGCAAACATGAGAGTTGCAAGGTCAAGGGCGACAGGTTTCGAGGCGCGGCGAAGCTCTGCTTCGGCGCGGCAGCCAGCCCGTGCCGAGGTTGATGCGGGCGTCGTCGTTGCCCAGATCGTTTACGCCGTGTCAGGAAGAAGGAAGCCTGGGGGATGAAATTTCTGTTATGGCTGAGTTGCAGTTGCTGTGGCCATCCAGGGGAAGAGTTGCAGCTCAGATGGCATGGTTGGCCTCGAATGGGGCCGAAACGGCCTAGAGGACAGCTCCGGGGGTCACAGGGCTGAGCACGTAGGGGCTAAGGGCGCAAGGACTTTTTGGCCTGGGCAGAATCGGCCGCGCAGCTGGTCAGCTACTGCGCCGTACAGACTTGAATCAAGTCGGGAATGAATGGTTGAGCTGGGAAGACAGACCTCGAAGCCGGCGTAGGACTACGATGCGTGGAAAATGAGAGCCCCTTGCCGCTGCAGAATTTGATCGATCACCAAGATGCAGGTAGCGCACGGGGCAGTCTGCCTGGAGTACCTGGGCACGGCGAACCTGCTGCTGCCCAATCTGAGACTGAGAAAGGACCTTTTGGGATTTGGCTTGGGCGGAAATGTTTGAGTAAGTGCAATAGATGTCAGTTCACCTACACACGAAGACACCGGCACGACACAACAGGCACAACAGATGCAGGTCTGCAGGCGAAGACCTCCGGCACCCCCGGCGGCTGCTTGCACTCGAATTTCCCAGTCCAGGGGTCACGCTGCTGGCGATGAATAGCTGATAGGGCCTTGGAGCTCAGGATTGCTGCAGGTTAGATGGGACGAGACCCAGACGGCGCATGATACCGACAAGCTGGTCTCCATGTCGATCCGATCCGATTTGATTTGAAGGAAAGGGGACCTGCAGCAGTTCGCAGCGACGGTTCATCACAAGGCGAATGCAGCCTTGGCCTGCGTAGCATCAACCTCTAGAACATGATTGTCTTGATCTGCCATTCTAGGATTGTGCCCCCATGTTTGAACGGCTCTGATTGCTGCCAGACGAGATCGAAACAGGGCGGATCTGAAAGCTGACGCTGCGTCTTTCAGCTCCCCACCAAAGCCGCCTCAGCTGGCAGGGCAGCTAAATGAGGCATGCGATCCAGGTCAGCAGGCTACACCTAAATCGATCCTGCTGATGCCGTTGGTTGGAATGCGTCAACAAGTCCCATGGAAAAGAGGTTCCGATCGCCGTATCGATAAACACTGCCACTCAAGACACGGTTTACGCCCGCCCGGCCCCAGAGACGGATTGAACATGTAAACCTCGAGTCTGAGCCAATGAAGATGTTGAGAGCTGAAACGAGTCCAGCAGGCATGCAGCAGCCTTGCCCGCGTAGAAAGGCGTGCTCGTGACAACCGCATGCCTAGACATTGTAACTCCGCCTCTTGATTTCTTGCTTTTCAACGGGCAACGAGGCGATGCAATGTTGGAAAGGAAGCCGGGCGGACAGACATGACGCCCTGCATGCAGACCACAGAAACACGTGCCGGTCCTTCTCTGTGTATGTGTCTGGGTCCGAAGGGGAAACACTGCCAAAACTTGGCAACTTGGATGCAAGCCTGGGACCAAGGCGGCCGCTGGAAAAGCAAAGCTCGTCCATGTGCGTCCAGGCCTGGATGTACGTATCTGCCCTGTCCTGCCCTGCCCCGACCAGACCTCTGACATGCTGGAGGGCACTCGCCAGCATCGAGTCTCACATGCTTTGTGTATAAGACGGGGATGGACGGGACCTGTGCACCCGGGCATGAATGTGCTTTGCGACACCTGAGGCTCCAGTCTAGGATCGTGAGAAAGGGGAAGTGGCAGGGAGCGACCATTTCCCAACCAACGACTACTTGCGCATATCTACTACGTCCGTCGCTGTTGACTCGTAGATTCTTGCAGTTGACTACTGGAGAAGAAGACACATCACTGTACAGGGCGAGCATGAGCTTGGTTGGCGATAAAAAGTGCGCCTGGTGGTGTGCGGTGCTAAGTAACCGGGCAAAGGTCAATCAGGGGGCAGCCCAGGCAAGACGACAGTTCCCCTTTCTCGCCTCGCTGTTGTGGAAGCACCCGTATTTCCTTGGCCCTTGTACCTTGGTTTCTTGTCTTCCTTCGAGTTGCGGGCGCGGGCGTTCGACAATGGACGCCGCGGCCATCGCCTTCAATCCGTGGCCCGAGAGCTCGTGTTCACACTGAGAGCCATACTGTGTGTGAGGACAGATATAACGGCAGTCATATCGACATGGCCTGTTTGCAGCATGCAAAACCGCTGTCGTTCATGCGGATCTGCCCCCGTTGTGGGTGCTGGCAAATGCAGAAGGTTCCCACCTCTGCCATCTCCCAGGATTCAACGTCCCCCCCCCCTGTTCCCGCCCGCTACCCTTACTGCCCTAGTGCCTGTGCCTGGGCATGGGCCCGCTTGTCATGGAATGCACTGTCCTAATCGATAAGATAACGTAGAGACTGATTGGCTCTTGAGCTCCTCTGGGAGGTTGCCGGTGCTTCACTCTCCAAGGGTCCAACCAAGCGTGAACCGTCCAGTAGATACCCGTACCTACAGTAGACCATTGGTACAGTCTCGTTGTACCGTACCTGTTAGTCCAGTAGGGGTCCTGGGGCGGGCAGAGGACAGACAGAGGACACGGCGTCAGGAGCTTGCTCTCTCTCGCCCTACTTTGTGTCTCACCTAGCTCTGCACCTCAATTCCCCTTTTCGATACCACACTCTCATCCGACCTGCCCGTCCAGCAGCAGCAGCAGCAGCAGCAACAGTATCTGTACCAGCTACGCCCGACCCACGAGGAAAACTGCAACAGCAACATCAACAGCCTCAATTCCACCCCTGCTTCACGTCAACTACGCGACCATGCAGATTCTCTCCACCTGGGTACTACTGGCTTCGGCCGCTGTGGGCGCTCTTGCCGCCGAGGACCTCAAGATCGACGTTACCGTGCCTGTCGAGTGCGATCGTAAGACCCAGTCCGGCGACAAGGTGCAGATGCACTACAGAGGCACCCTTGCCGCCGACGGCAAGCAGTTCGATGCCAGTACGTTACGCCCTGATTCCTCGCCCCGAATTCCCAAGCTACCACGATGGGCGGACGCCCGAGTAGCTTGGGGCATGGTGGTCGACCAGTAGCTGCGACTTGATCCACGGGACGCTGACCAACGCTCCTCCACCAGGCTACGATCGAGGAACGCCCTTCAGCTTCAAGCTTGGATCCGGCCAGGTCATCAAGGGGTTCGTCCCAACCACAACGAGGGGGGAATGGGCTCGGAAGGACACAGGAGCTGACACTTGACAAACAGATGGGACGAGGGGCTCTTAGACATGTGCATTGGTGAGAAGAGGTAAGTCGACCGGCCGGCTGAGCCATGGCTTGCTCGCCTTGTTCTGAGAGTGACCCGTCACCAACTAACCGCTCGCCTCAGAACCCTTACCATCCCCCCCGAGAAGGGCTACGGCCAGCGCGGTATGGGCCCAATCCCTGCCGGTAGCACACTCGGTAGGTGCTAGCAAATGGTTCCCGTCCCTTGTTTGTGTCCAACGTGCTGACTTGTGGTACTCGCAGTCTTCGAGACCGAGTTGCTCGGCATCGACGGCGTGCCCAAGCCCGAGTCGATTGTCCTCAAGACCAGCACAGAAACAGAGGCTCCCGCCGAGACGGCTAAGAACTTCGGCGAGAAGATCGCTGAGAAGTTTGCTGAGGCCACGGAGGCTGCCAAGACGATGTTGAAGGACACCATGAAGGACACTGACGATGCCGAGCACGCCGAGCTGTAAGCGGCTGCTGCCGCTAAACCCACAAACCCCATGATCTTGCCACCCTGGCTGCGGCATGCTTTGCGTACGATCTTCAGTCAGCGAGATCGTGGGTTGCCGGCTTGTAACTTGCGTCTTGTCCTAGGCAGATCCGGGCCAGTCCTGAAGGCCATTTTAGACGAGAAATGTAGATCTCTGAACTTGACAAGGACTTGCACAAGCTCACATTTCTCACTCACATGTGCCCAGATGCTGTGCACATGTTATCCAAATGATACGTTGTTCCGATACTGCTTTGCGCAGCTAGGCAAGCTCTCTCAACTACATCGAATCGAGTATTTAGTCTAGCAATCTGTCACCCCAATCAGCCTAGAGAGCTCCCGCCCCTAGGCGGACCCCTGCCCAACCCCGGAGGACCCCTTCCCCCGCGAATTGCCGGTTGGGGCCGGGGGTGAGGGGGATGTTATCAATTCATTGCCCGCTGCTGGCCGAACATCCCTCTTCCATTCCCTGCGTAGAAACACACGTGGAATACATACAGGAAGAAGACTGATTTGGTGCATTTCCTGCAACCTCGCCTCTTGCGGTTGAGAAGTTGATTTGACAGCGTACCCACACCAACTAGGACAAGATGGTTTTCTTTCTGGACTATATGAGGCATCGACGAGACTGGTGAGTTCGCCGTCTCCACCTGACTTACACCACCGCAAGAGCCACCCAGTACACACGGTATGGCCACTGACCCAGCACTGCAGCCAATTCAAGCAACAACAACGCGCCGACAGGATCGCCTCCCTATCAGGCTATCATGAACCTCTGACTGAGTCAGACCTCGAGACGGTCAACAAACCAATAGGGAGTCTTGTCGCAGGAGTCCATCATGGTATCATCCAGCCCCTCGACATCCTCCGGACATACGGCAAAGTAGCTCTCAAGGCCCACCAGAAGACCAATTGTCTTACCGAAGTGATGCTTCCTGATGCCGAGAAGTGGCTCCAGGATGGCGGCTCGTCAATCAATCTGAAAGGGCCGCTCGCCGGCGTACCTGTGTCCCTCAAGGACACGATTGTCGTTGGCGGCTATGACGCCACCGTTGGGTTCTCATCATTTGTCGGGAATGCGCAGCAGAAAGACGGCGCGGTGGTGAGGCTCCTGAAGGATGCCGGCGCGGTGCCCTACGTCAAGACCAATATCCCAATCACGTTGCTCAGTTTTGAATCGACCAACGACGTCTGGGGCCGGTGTACAAATCCTCACAACCCAAAGTACTCGCCCGGTGGATCTACCGGCGGCGAGTCCGCGCTGCTGGCCCTGGGTGGCAGGATTGGGATCGGGTCGGATGTAGCAGGCAGTGTGAGGGCGCCTGCGCACTTCGCGGGGTGCTACTCACTGCGCTGCTCTACGGGAAGATGGCCCAAATATGGCATGTGCACGAGTATGCCTGGCCAAGAAGGCGTGCCGAGTGTGTATAGTCCTATGGCGAGGACGTTGGATGATCTGACCTACTTCACGCGCGCGGTGATTGGCATGAAACCGTGGACATACGACTATTCTGTCCATCCTTTGGAGTGGCGGTCAGACATCGAGCAAGAATACTCGCAAAAAAAGAGGTTCAGAATCGGGATTCTGCGGACAGACGGCGTGGTCGATCCCAGTCCGGCGTGCACCCGGGCCTTGAAGATGGCTGAAGAGGCTTTCGCAAGGGATGGGAATGAGATTGTGGAGATCAACCCACCGGATATGTACCATGCCCTGAAGCTGGGATCATTGCTTTTGAACGCGGACGGCTGCGGAACTTTCAAGGCGCGCATGAGAAGTGGTGAGTGGGAGGACAAAGGTGCGAACCAAATGAGCTGGTACATGAGACTCCCGCGCCCCTTGAAGTGGGTGTACTATTTGTGGGTCAAATACATACGCCGCGATGATATCTGGGCTGGGCTGGTGAGGGACTGGCACGCCAAGACGGCCGAGCAGAATTGGAAGCTGGTCAGTGAGAGGGAGTCGTACAGAGCTGAGTGGTTTGAGTGGTGGGACCAGGCGGGTATCGACTTCATCCTGTCACCACCAAACGCCACACCAGCTGTTCCGCATGACGGAATGAAGGATGCGGTCAGCAGTTGTGGATACACGTTCCTATTCAATATTGTGAGTCGCAGAACCCCACCAAAAAATGCAGCCACGGTCGATACAACGAGGGTATGTAGTTGATCGGATACTGACTGTGTGAGCTCAGCTCGATTATACCGCTGGCATCGTGCCTATCACACATGTTGACAAGACTTTGGATGGCTTGCCAGCCAACTTCAGCATCAAGAAATTGAACGGAGTTGCACAGGGTGCGTATAAACTGTATGATGCCGAAGCCATGCATGGATTGCCTGTTGGCGTGCAGGTCGTCGGACGGAGATTGGAGGAGGAAAAGGTCCTGGCAGTGATGAAGAGGCTGGAGGATGCGCTGGGTGAAGAGAAGTACGACTTACTCGCAATCGACTAGATACGGACACAGGCCCACGGGCACTTTTGTCTCATGAAGTGCTCCGAGCTTCCTCGGAGCCAAGTGCTGGCAAGTGGCGCGCAGCACCGTACTACACGGGAATGAGGATTGAGGTGCGGTATAGGGGCTAGTTATATGCTAAATATTACAAATGATACTCGATCAATGCAAAGGCGTGGAGTACATGTGTAGTCCATCCTCTCCTCCTGTGTCGTAAAAGAAAACTTCCATCCTGTATATCAGCACCACACAGATGAGATTGATATGCAACCTATTCGTGACAATGCCCTCACGGCTCTGCCTTCAATTCAATGTATCCATCGTTATGTGGTATATCTAGGTGAGCCTCGCTACTCCTTGCTTGCTTGTTATTTCTTGAGCCTTTCCCCAGTGCCTCTTTCTCTACTCTTACTCAGATTCCTCACAGCCTGTTCCCTCAGACTACCAGGGATGTAGATGCCTGCGATGGCACGAGAAGTCACCTCATGGGATGCGACGACTGCGTCTTGAGGATTCTGAGAAACGAGTGTCTGGAACTTTGACAGCGCTTGGGAAAACTCTTTCGCGTTGCTATTAACTTTCGGGCTCACATCGAGAGCCGAGCGGAGGTGTGGACTCTGGTCGGGGGGGTTACGGCGTAGCGGTGATGACTCGTCACGTTGTGGGGGTGCAGCCGCAGAAGTGGCGGAGACCGGCCGAGAGAGCGAGCTTGAAGTGGATGGGTTCTTGGTGAAGATTGGTTGCTTCGCGCCCACGGGCTTTCGTCTCGGTGGAGTCAGCGCTTTGTATACCTTCTCTGAGATACTGGTACGCTGGGGAGGCGACGGGCTAGCTGGCCCGGAGTCGTTGTTTTCGCTCTGTTGGTCTCTTTGTCGCAGTGGTTCGTCACATTGCTTGTCAATTTGTGCCAAACCCGAAAGTCTTGCCTCAATGATATCCGATGTTCGAATCATTGACCTGCCTCTTGATTCGTATGCACCGTGATCTTCCTCTTCTTTGAGCTTCGTTTGATTGGAGCCCACCTGCTGCTCCTTATCAAAAAGCGAAACCAAGCCTTGAAAGGGTGGATTTCTCCGCAAAGGTGAGATTTCTCTCTCCTCATCCATAGTATACGGACTTCGAGATTCAACTTCTTTCTCAAGACAGCTGATTGTGGGATTCTGACGAAGCGGTGAAATTGTTTGCTCCCTCAATTTTGGGAGAGGCTGACTGGCCGTGTCATGATTTCCTGGTTCCTTGGCTGGCATGTGCTCCTGTGTCTGCTGTGGTGGTATTGTCTGCACATTCAAGGACGAGCCTTGTTGACTGACAATTCCACTCTTGTCAGGGAGGTCTGGCGCCTCAAAATCACTCGTGTCTGCTGCATCAAAGACAGAGAAAGAAGGAATTCCAGGTGATGGATTCTCGATTTCTTGAATAATTAATCCTTCGACTCCGTCCTGAAGGAGGGCCTCGTCTGTCTCGTTCCTGGGCATTTTGGCGTCATGGTTCGCTAACTCTTCAGAACAGTTGTCATCAACCAGATTGTTGGGCTGTATGAAAGACTGCTCAAATTTTTTTTCGGAATAATCATCGGCGACTTCTTTGAATGATTCCACTGTAGGATGTTGAAATGGATCCTCAAGTGCTTCTTTGGCTGGTGGAACCTGCTCTACTTCCTTCACGACCAAATCATAGGATGGTTTCTGGACATCCTGTTGAATGAACGGTGGCTCATCATCCAAGCCCATCTCGTGTGACGGCCTGGTGTCTTTAGGAGAAAAGTCTCCTGTCAATCCCTGTATCGATTCAAAGTCGAATGTCGACTTCGTGGCTGGATCGGGTTTGAGAACAGCATCGTTAGAGGTCTCAGTAAGATTATCCTGGCTTGCCTTCTCTGAGGGCGATGAAAAATTACTCTGAGGGATGCCTGAGTGAACTTCTGGGGCCAAGCCTTTTCGTGCACCTACATTCCGCGGTTCTAGTAGGAAATTCTGGGGTCGATATTCGTTGGATGTCGTGATCAGTTCGTCGGTGAAGCTCGAGGTGAGTGGCCACTCATCAGCCCTTGATGTGAACGGATCATTGGTGATCTCTTTGATATCCAAAACAGTCACCATGGATGCATTTTCCTGCTCTAACATCGAAGGAGCGGCTGTGAAACCTCCGTGTCGCTCCAATGATGAATGGTCGTCCTGTGCGGAAGTTGGCGGACTGAATTTGATCACCACCGAATTGCCTGCGCGAAGTGCCAGGCTATGACTTGAAAGCGATTTCTTTGACTTCGTTTCAGCCCCTTTATCGTCGAAGTAGCTCGGCCTCTCTTTGTGTCTTGCTCTGATCAGAACAAAGCCGATCGCGAAGCTCAAAAAAATGGAAGCCAGCATGGTTCCAACCACTATAGCTGCCAACTGTATTGGTGCAAGTGAGATGGCTGCTGTCACTCGTGAATCCATCAAGGATTGTTGGGTCATGACGGCGAGGGCGGCCGCGGTCGAAGCTGAAGCCTGTTGATTCTAATAAGCCATGGGCCTTTTCGAATGGCTCGTAACTATTACCTTGACTGAAACCAAGTTGGCTTCTAGGGAGCTGAGACTTGAACTCAATCTCAACACGTCGCTGGTTGAGGCTGACTGGGCGCTGGCCAGAATCAAGTTGACGCCGACGATTTGTGACTGGGCGCTGGCCAAGGCATTATTGGCATTGGTCAGAGCTGAGTTGACACTGGTGACTGCTAAGTTGGCAATATTAAGACTGAACGAGGCAGACGAGGTCGCACTGCTGGCATTTTGGGAGACGATAGAGATTGAGGATGATGCTGAGTTTTCTGCGGATTTGATGCCATTGGAAGCCGATATTGACGCTTGTTGTAATTGTTGACTGAATGTCGCATTGAGGGCAATAATTGTCCTGGAGATCTCAACCGTGGCCCTGTCGACAGAGGCTGCGATCAGGTTGGAACAGTCCTGAGGGCTGTTCTGTCGCAGCTCAACAAGAGGAGCCGTAGAAGCTGTAATGAGAGCATCCTGGGTTGACCTGGAGCCGGTCGAGTGTAGCCGCTGTTGGGACTGGGACATTGGTGAAGACTGGATGCGACTAATTAATGAGATGTATACTCAAGTAGTGTCCCAAAGCTTCCTATACGAGTTCTTAGTCAACATCTCGCTGGCTCGACCATGAGCAATATCAGAAGGTAGCAAGAAAACATTCGAGTGTCAACGTTTGTTGATCGAATGCAGAATTCACAAATAACCCCGACTGAAAGAAGCACTTGGAAAGGATATCGATAAGTATCTGTTCCGGGAAGGCGAACACGAAGCGAGCCTGGGAAAATATGCGAGTCTGTGACCATCCGGTAGTTTGCATCCCAAGCATTTGGGACGAATGCCTCGAAAACTGAAATACAGACTGCGCGGCATGGTGGCCCATGACTGCAGCAAGGCTGTTGGAGGAGACGCATGAAGCATGCTCGTGTGATGTTTGAAAACCAGCCTAGCGTTTAAACATGACTGGGTACAATGAATTCTGATGGTTTCCGGCTCTGAAACAAGCTGTTGAGGATACTGCTGTTCCTCTCGGTGCGCAGGCCACAAGTTCGTTCTGTCGTGTGCAGATCATGGCTTCGGATCGCATTCCGGGAATCTCGTTTCCGCCGAAGCATCAGCAGGGTGGTGCTCACACAACTTCGCGTACTGTGTCATTGACTCTTCTTTTGTACTTCAGTACCTAAGTAGACTTCACGTCAGCGGATCGGCTAAGCTTTACGATTCGAGAATTTCCCCCAGTCGACTGAAACGGAGTTGTCTCCCCCCCCTCAAAAGTCCGCACATCAGGGAACAACATTAGTGGTGGTCGGGTACCGGGACTGAGTGACGTGTTAACACACTACGTACACTATACGAGTGTTGGGGATTACCAGTGGGGTTGCAGGGGATCTCGCCGCGTCGGCTGGGACGGTGATCCTCCAGGTTGACGGGCGGGGATGTGCTCTGTTGTTTCTACCACATGTATGTGTTCTAGCGGGGGGTCCGGTTCCCCCACATTGAGCTGTCATAGTGGAGGAGGTGACGCAAGGCGATAAGATAGCATCTTGGTCGGCTCGGGGTCCAAAAACAACCCATCCCATCCATCCATGCAACCAGCCCTTCCATCCCACCCCCAACACACGCGCCTCGACTCGAACTTGACGGTCATTTCCGCTGATCTGAGCATGCTTCTCGGACGAAGTTCTTATCCTGTGGTCTCCTCCTGAAGTGGATAGCGGATACATCTATACGGCCATCATGTCAGCCGACGACCAGCAGTTCCTCGACCTGGTGAGCAGTCCAGATTGTCCTGGATCCGGATCCAGGCTGGGATCAATACTGGCGAAAGCTAACCCGGACTGCGTGCACAGCTATCGTCGATACCCAACTACGTCAAGCAATACTCGTCTGAAGTCGCTGATGTGATAGATCGCCACGTCGACAAACTCGCAGGGCAGGTCCGGGAGTCGCTGTCGTCGCAGGATTGGATACCCGATGTTGTCCGCCCGCGCGGTAGACCACCACCCCCAGCGGCCCTCATACCATCCTCAGCATATGATAGAGTTCAGGACTGGGTCTCGAGACACAAGCTGCTGACGGGTTTCGTGGTGTTGACCACGGGCGTGATTGTGTACCGAGGCTACAAGAAGGGAAAACACAGTCGGAAGACGCGGAGGGGCAAACGCGCAAAGAATGGTGCACGACTAGAGGTTCTGGTCATCGCCGGCGACCCGAAACTTCCCCTGACGAGATCGCTTTCGCTGGACATGGAGAGGCGCGGTTTTATCGTCTACGTCGCGTGCAACAATCTGGATGACGAGGCCATGGTGCAGAATATGTCCAGACCAGATATCCGCCCCTTGGGGATAGATATCACCGATGTAAGCCTTGCGCATCAGGGAATGAAGGCCCTCCCGAGGCCACAATGTATACTGACCACCCCTACAGCCTCCCAGCGCTGGCGCCTCCATCGAACGCTTCGCACAATATCTCCAGACACCACACGCTGCCGTCCCAGGCGCAAGGCAGAACTACCTCACTCTGAGATCCGTCATCCTCATCCCGTCTCTCAATTACCAGACGTCACCAATAGCGACGATTCCGCCCTCCAACTTCGCAGATCTCTTCAACACACACCTTCTTCACCCCATTCTCACCATCCAAGCCTTCCTTCCCCTCTTGACTGCCAAGCTCGCCTCTACCGGTGCCGAGAAACCGCCCCCCAAAGTCCTTGTCTTCACGCCCTCCATCATGTCGTCAATAAATCCACCCTTCCACGCCCCTGAGGCAACAGTCTGCTCCGCCCTATCGGCCTTCACCGAGGTCCTCACCGGTGAGCTAAGGCCCTTGTCCATACCTGTCACGCACGTACAGCTGGGCACATTCGACTTCTCGGGCTTCACGCCGGCGTCTCTGCGCTCTCAACAGCCCAGCGGCCTTCTGACCGCCCCACCGACCGAGACGCTTACCTGGCCCGACGCCGCGAGGAAAACATATGGGCGCAACTTCGTCAATACGTCCACTTCCGCCATCTCGGCCGGACGGGTGCGCGGCATGAGAGGATCCTCGCTCAGAGACCTACACAACGCCGTGTTTGATGTAATCGACGGATCGAATACCAGCGGCGTGGTCAGAGTGGGGCTGGGTGCGGACCTGTATGGCTTTGTCGGGAGGTGGATGCCGCGCACCTTTGTCGAGTGGATGATGGGCATGAGGAGGGTGGATGAGCTGGCGAGCTGGCAGGGTAGCCATCACTCAAGCCCAAGATTGGGGAGTGAGACTGGGGAAGGGGAAGGGCCGATCCAGTTTGGGTCAGACTCTCAGTACATCAATGTCAACCAGGAGAGTGCTGACGCAAACATTTGGAAGGAGGGCTGAACAGTGTTGGGTGGAGCTAGATATCGCACAGATCTCTGCTCATTTGGGTTCACGTTCAAGGCTCCGAGGAGTCGAGAGCCACAGGATGCGGCCCATGGTACAAGGCTCGCTACTCCGTTCACCAACACACAAGGATTCTAGATGCCATGTCAATACAGCCAGGCTCGATATTGTCTGAGAAAACTTGCTATCCGGGTTGGAATTTCCAGCGGAAATCCAGGTGTCCTACTCCGTCGACAAAATCCCCGTTGGTGCTTCGGGACGCTTCCCTGTGCCCTGAATGCCCAAGCTTTGATCAATCCAGTGGACTAACCCAGTCCCAGACGAATCTGAAAACAGCAACACCTTATGCCGCTGGCCTCTGCAATAGCCCAGAAAGACTTGTTCACCACTCAGTACCGGCGCCTCCTAGCGTCCGTGTCGTCCCCGTCGTAGGTCTCGGCGAACTCGTCATGCTCATCATCATCTCTCGCACCGTACTGATAGGCTTCCTCCCCAGCGCTGTAGCTCCTTTTGATCGGCATGGGGCGCCAGCCATTCCCATTGTCAGAATAAGACTCGAAACTGTGCTCGATGCGTGTAGAGCTGTTTCTGCGGGAGCCTTTGATGCGTGAGTGTTGGGGATCATGGAGAACTTTTGTGGTGCACCGTGTGGGGGCCCATTCAGAGCAGATGAACTTACTGGACCAATGGCTGATGTCACTCTCCGCCGAATCGCTGCTTATGCCCTTCGAGGGCGTCTGGTTCTTGGCCCCGACCTTCTTGGGCCTCTTCGGGGTGAGAGCAGGAGGAGCAGGAGCACCCGCCTTCTGCTGGGGCAGAGATGATTTGTTGGGAAAAGCCACATTTGAGCCAACCGGGGGAGCATTCTCCTTGGGCTGATCAGTTGGCGTGCGAGGAGCCGTGAGGTTCAGTCCCATTTCATAACCAAGCTTCATCCAGGGCGAGGCGAGGCCACCTCGCGGAGTTGTCTGGCATGAGTCTGGGACGTCGATAGGCTTTGGGATCTTGATCGGCTTGTAGCTAGCCTTGGGCCTCCTGCCAGGCCGTTTGTCATCGTTGCCATCATTTCCCGCCATGCTTCCATGTTGGTGTTGACTTGTCCGAGCTTGCAAGGTACGGGCTTCTGTGATTGGGTGACTTTAAGTGTTGTCGATGATTCAAGGGATTGACAAAAAAGCAGAATGTTGCTGTCTGCTTAAGTAGACAGTTGTCTGCTGGCTGGGAAACTGTCTTTCCAAGATTTCTCTGTTCTAGATTTGGACTTGAAAGGAAGGGGCGACACGAAACCTGTGGAAGTTGCTACACGGAGGCGTACCAACGTCCCTTGGGGCAAGCATCCTGATTGATGAGGTGATGCTCTTCTCACAAGCCAAAGAACTCTTGGTAGGGGCATGGGAAACTTGACAGGCAGGAGCGAATGTCTATGCTGGCGAAACCCGACAAAAACCAACATCACCGCCAAGGGAAGGAAGGAAATGGCAGTATTATCTGCTACATAGACTACACAAACCCAAGCAAACATTCTGCAATTTTCAGGACGCGAGGAAGCTACCAACCTCAAGAAAGACAATGCCAACAAAGACTTGAGACGAAGCAACCAACCTCGAGAAAGAACAAAGACTGTGAGGAAGCACGATGCTTATGATACCCAACCGGTTGTCACTTGCACTTGCAAAGAAAGGGAGACAAAAAGAACACATGATGGCTGTGTAGATAAAATGAGTCTGTGATAGGCCAACTTCCTCTTGTGTTGGGGTGTGATCATCTGCGACAGACCTCGAGTGTCTAGAGTCATGTCTGGAAGAAAGTGTTCTCAATATCAACACCAGCCGAACTCAAGTCAATGTAGAACGCCACCCAGTCTCATCCCCAGTCGGCAGAATTGGACTCGTATCTTTATACCAGCAAAAGATTGACATCGGCAGCCTTTGTAGCTCATTTGTATCAGCGAGGCACCTGCAAACGATTTTTACGCGCCCATACGTATGAAGCCAAGGAGGGGAATATGGCATGAGCTTCGCCTTGGAAGTGGTATCATATATGCTCGAATGAATGCAGCACGGGACCATGATCCCAATGAAAAGCGCAGCCAGGCTCCTAATGCCTTCCCCTTCCCCGTCCCCGTCCCCTCCACTTCCCACCACGACCACCAAACCTGCCTTGGTGTCCTCCGCGCTCAAAGCCACGGTCCCTGTCCCTGTCCCGATCGCGATGTCTGTCTCCAAAGTCTCTGATGGAGCCTTCGTCCTCGTCCTCGATATGTTCCCTCTTTCCCGGGAGAGAATCCTCGTCTTCCTTCTTCTCGACCTTGACACTGGGCTTTTCCAGGCCCGTCTTCCACTTTGGATGCGCCCCTTCCTTGCACTCGGGCCCATCAGGGCAGAAGCCGGCAAGGTAGTATGGACACATCTTCTTGCGCACGTGTTTCTTGGCGCACCTCGGCCCCAACGGACAGAAGCCCTGGTCATAGTGTGGACAAGGCGGCAGCTTGCTCTGGGGGTCGATGTGCAGGTACAGACACTCGTCACCGTTGGAGCAGAAGCCGTTGCGCAGGAAGAAGTTGCACTCGGGCATTTTTCGCAGGTTGAACTCGTGCAGGAATTCGCAGCTCTCGCCCTTCTTGCACAGGCCACGCAGCCAGTGCTTGCAGACAAGCGAGTTGAAAGGGTGTCCGCCGTCTTGTTTGCCGCCGCTGTTGGGCATGGAGACATGACGCTCAGAGCAGCGGGTTCCGAGGGGGCAGTGACCGTTGATGTAGGCTTTGCATACTGGGCGGTCGGCGGGGAGGCTGTGGAGGTAGGTTCGTTGGAGGAAAGGCGTGAAGGAGAATGATGGTGTATTTGAGGGCGCTGTCTTGGACAGCAGCTGTTGCGACAACTCGCTCGTTGCCGTCGCGGTGGCTGACGGCGCCATTGGTTTTGGGCTCTGGGTGTCTGTATCTTATGCCGTTGTATGTGCCTCGCCGCGGTTGATAATCGACTGTGGCTGTGGCAGTTTGTAATCCTATGGTGATATTCGCCGGGATGCTCGACGCAGAGGGGGTTGGAGGGCAGTGGTGTGGTGGTGGTGTCTTGGTCTGATTTCGCACAACCCGTCACACCAGGCGCACGAGCTGCCTTTGACGTCGAAGCTCTCCCCGGTCGCCTTGGGGTCAACCGAGTCTGGAAGTGGGATAGCGCGGCCGATGGCGAACGTGCGCCCTGCAGGCTATCTTATCAACTGGGGCCGAGGTTTGCTGAATAATTCTTGGTGGGATGCATCACTCCCCCTTGATGGCGGCGAAGTGGGGTTCTACACTAGAAGGCCGTGGATCGGCGAACAGAGGTACATGTCCGCACACTGCGAGGTACGCCCCAAGGTGCTTGAGTACTTGGGCCCTCCCACAGCACTGTCGCGTCTCAAAGTATTCCCGTCACCATTCCGGTACCCCAGTCCTAAGTGGTCTCTTGGCCGGCATGAATTTGCTGCTTGGGACTGTACATGGACTGATAATTAGCAGACCGGGAGCAGTATCGTCGCCGGCTCTCCGTCTGCATTTCGCGATCCACTCTTGCCTTGCCTTCTTGACAAATCTCTAACCGTAGCAGACATCAAGGTCCACACTCTGTGCCGCAAGTCGTTCCGATCTATCTAACCGCGTAGACTATATCTATCTAGTCCTGCCCTGCCCTGCGCCGTTGTCTGTCCCGGCAAGGCAACCCCTCCAGAAAAAACAATTCCCTCTCCTTCTTCCCACATCGTGACCGGCCCCTCCATCCCCGTCCCGGGACAGCCACCCCTAGACAACCGCCAAGCTGTCTTTCAAGTATTTCACGCGTCCCCTCCGCTCCAGTGCAGCCAGTCTGTCCGCAGCGGCCCTTGCCACCGCAAGCTTCAAGTCTCAGACGCGCTTTTCCTCCGACCTGCACAACCTCAGCGCCAACAAGATGAGCACCCACAGCCCAGTTCTCAGTACGGGCTTCCCAGACACCTTCGTGTTGTCTGTCCACTTCACCAGCGGCTCCGGCTAACACAATCCCTAGTCATCGGCTCTGGGCCTGCTGCCCACACTGCTGCCATCTACCTGGCCCGAGCCAATGTCGAGCCCACCCTCTACGAAGGCTTCATGGCCAACGGCATAGCAGCTGGTGGCCAGCTGACCACCACCACCGACATCGAGAACTTCCCCGGCTTTCCTGATGGCATAATGGGCGGCGAGCTCATGGACGCCATGAGGAAGCAGTCCGAGCGCTTCGGCACAAAGATCGTCAGCGAGACCATCGCCAAGCTAGACCTCTCCAAGCGACCGTTCAAGTTCTCCACCGAGTGGGACCCCGACACCGAGCACACCGCCGACGCTGTCATTCTCGCCACCGGCGCGGTCGCTCGCCGGCTGAACCTACCTGGTGAGGACAAGTACTGGAACAATGGAGTCTCGGCCTGCGCCGTGTGCGACGGTGCTGCCCCAATCTTCAGGAAGAAGCACCTGGTTGTGATTGGCGGCGGAGACTCTGCCGCAGAGGAGGCCATGTTCCTGGCCAGATATGCCAGCCACGTCACCGTGCTAGTCCGCAGAGACGCGCTTCGAGCCAGTAACATCATGGCGAAGAGGCTCCAAAACCACAAGGACGTCACCATCAAGTGGAACACCACTGGTGTCGAGATCAAGGGCGACGACAAAGGGCTCATGAGCCATCTGGTTATCAAGAATGTCAAGACCGGCGAGGAGGAGACTCTGGAGGCCAGCGGTCTGTTTTACGCCATTGGTCACGACCCAGCCTCTGCTCTGGTCAAGGAACAGATCGACACTGACGCGGATGGCTACATCATCACCAAGTCAGGCTCTCCCCTGACCAACATCCCGGGTGTCTACGCCGCAGGTGATGTGCAGGATAAGAGGTACAGGCAGGCTATCACTAGTGCAGGTACGTGACCACTTGAACGTCTTCATTTGTTGCTGTAGAGGTCTGACTGACACCTTTCTAGGTTCCGGATGCATGGCGGCTCTCGAGGCGGAGAAGTTCCTCGCAGATCTAGAGTCGGACGCAGTGGAAAACCCAGTGCAGGCAAACGGTAATTAGATATCCTACTTGGTCCATATTTGTTGGCGCGTTTGCGTTGTGAGAGCGGGCTTGCATAGAAAGTGACACATATAGAGACATAGACCAAAGCTTGAGCAAGACAAGATTCGCATCCGATGCGTCACATCTTTGAATGTCAAAAGAGCACACAAGACATTGATACAAGCCTCTTGCCCAGTGCAGATGAGCTGTCTCGATAACCAGGGATTTTCTTTTGCCGGGAACTACAGGTCTTGGTTGCAATTTGCAAGGCAGGTAGAACGTGGGGCGTAGACAGACGGTACGAAGAACATTGTAGAGACGGCTGGTCTCTGACCCTTGTTTCAATGTCTGTAGTTCCACCCACCCAGGGCAAGCTTGTGAGCTGTCATATTTCGAAAGAAGTCCGGATAATCACTGGCATGCCGTATGCACGTATTGACTTCAGCTTTGGCATGAATGTATGTGCCGGGGAGCAAACGCCGAGACAAACGAGCGTGGGCCCGCGCAGAGCCAACTCCAAACCCTTCTTTAAATAGTACACGCTCGGTCTGTTGCACCGACCTTGCTTTTCCTCTCCCCCCCCTCCCCCCTCCCCCCCTCCTAGGACATCACCCGATATCTCGCCATAGCCTCGACTTTCCCATCTCCAGGCCATCGTGATTCATAACTAATTTTCACCTTGCAGCTTACGAGCTCCTCAAGCACTATTCATCATGTCTGACAAAGGCTACACTTACAAGAGCTCCGGCACCAACAACGAGGTATGGGACGAGGCAGACAGGCTGACTGCCTCGAGCCTGAATCAGCCCACACACAAGTACAAAGGACTGGCAAAGCTCTCGTTCTCTCCAGGGCAATCACTACTGCGCTCGCGACTACGGCTACGGCAGCGACGTTGCCAATTCCAACACGTACCACTACTCGAACCGGTATTAGGCCCATCCCTTGCGAATCCTGCCGTTTACAAATGCGAGGTGCTGACTGACGAGTGCAGGGACGGTTCATACTACTATTCCAACCCCAACGGCTCCGTGAGTTGTTTTTCAACGCGTGTTCAGCCCATGATTGCCCCCTGAAGACGATTTCGTACTGGTCCAATCGCCGTGACAAACTGTGCTGCATTCCCTCACTAACTTACTGTGACCACAGACCTACTACAACAATGGCCAAGGAGGCTCAACTTACACCTCTCCCAGCGGAAACCGGTCCTCTTCGGGCTATGCAGACCGCAAGTGAGTGAGTGCACGGAAGCTGTCGCTGGTGTGTGGAAACCGACGCCTAGGTCATTTAATGATACGGCAGTTGTGGTTGGTTGATGGCGTTTGCTCAGGTCCGAAGTGTTTTGGGACGTCACGACGTTGATGCAGATTAGCCGTTGGATGTATCTCGTTGGTAGTGTCATAAGCATTTCCGTCTTTGACCTGGAGCCACTGTCACGTCTACCTGTAGACGTGATTGCAAACACCGCAGATCCCAAGACGTCCATTTAATTGTGTGCTGTTCTTCTTGCTGGTATCTCTCTGTTCGTCTGACATATTCGCTTTCCCTCACATCTGCCCCAGTAAGGACTAATTAGTCACAGAGATCTAGAGTGATCCACCATAGGAGCATCGATCAGTGTGGTGTCTGGACTTGTGGGCACTCTCTATGGTAGTCTCCCCACCTCCCCCCCCCACACACACCACCATCCCAGTGCTCTCAGCCTGCTTAGCAAGCGCTCTCTTCCGTTGAACCACCATTTGATCTCATTCACTCGATTTGAACTCCCCAGTTAAGCAGGTGATCTGTTGTCCACCAGCCGTCTTCACATCGACCCGCATGGTGAAGGCACCCTAAATGGTAAGCCTGTCATCAGCGACGGTCTTGCAAAGCACTCGGGTTCCATGGCGGCTCTGAAGCAATTTTGACTCACATCTGGTAGGTCATCGTCTTCTATGACTATTTTCTTGGACACGCTGAAAACTCCCTCCTTAGGAGTGCACTCCTCGTCGGATATCCACTCGAGATCGTCGCACAGGTCAAACGTCTCGTCCAAGACCGATTCGTTGCCCTCCCATGCTTCCACTTCGACCAATGCACCCTTTTCGATAGCCTGTGTCACACGGCCCTGAGCTTTGAACACGAGAGTTCCATTCCTATAGGTTGACACGTAAGTAAGCTGGAGGGAGCAAAGCAGGGAACGTAGATAGGACGGGGGTACGGGCAGATTTTACCTGGGCACCGGGTTTGGAGACAAGTTCAGTTCTTCTATCTGCAAAATATCCTCCGCGGGGTTCCTAGAGCACAGGCTGAGTGGGTTGTCACCGGGCACCTTTTTGCCTGCTGCGACGAGGCCGGCATGGAGCAGCAGCAAGGTGATGTCAAGGAGGTTGGATCTCATCGTATGGGAAAGATTATGAGCATGAGGTATTACACTTTTATGAAACGAGGGAGGATGTGCGTAAAGCTATTAAGAACACTGAGAGAACAGGGCTGCCAGAGAAGCTCCAGGACCTACCATCTGCATTTGTATTCCGACATGGTTCGTATCACCCGTGATATCTAGCGCGCGCTATCGACTGGTTTATTGTCAAGCAGCGAGCCTACAACCATTGCCACTGGCCTTTTGTGAAAGTACGGGGCTAGTTCTGAACCGTCCGTCTTGAGGACACGGGTCCAAGATGAAGGAGAGCGGTCTATGAATCTGTCGGATAGACGACTTGTTGCTAGTGCAGGTCCTGCAGAGGTCCTGCAGACGCATGTTGTCGTATTGATTTACATTCTTTCTACCTGCACTACCTGAACTGCGGTGTCCAGGCCGGTGGTCGCTCGTCGTTGTGGTCAACAGACGGCGCGCGTTCTAGAGCTCCGCTCGGTTTGGACCTACGGATCGGAATTGGCCCCCCTGAGCGCCAAAGGGAGAGTCTCATTGTTCAGATATCGTCGATCGACTCGAGTTCAAACTTCGGACCGTCCAATGCTTTGTACATTGAGCTACTTCTGCAGGTAGCTCCCTCTGTGCTGGTGAGAGGTCTTGGAATCTCAGCTGTGGCTTCGCTCCCAGGCAAGGCCGGGCCACTTACGGTCGAATTTCTAATGTAAATGTGGGCCGGAGACTTCACTCGTAAATCCGTGTGCGGAACTCCAAGATGCGAATCGCCGACGCTGGGCATCTATACCCTAGGGTATGTAAGTAGGTAAACAGGACCAAAACGCGCTTTCAAGCTGTGCTAGCGCGCCAACGCCACGAGCACAAAGTATGAGCAAGCCACGAGTAATAGGTAGAGACTGCATACGCTAACGTGGACTTCATTGCTGTAAATGATGTATAGATGCAGCTTGTTTGTTGAACAACGTCGTATTCCCGAGGAACCACGATCACTTCCGTTTTGGCAGAAGCGCGCGCTCATGATGCCATCGTGCCGCTATATGAGAACTAAGCAGAGCCCCTCATGAAACCTCCCCATCTCGCCAGGCATTTGTAATGCCGTGACAGGAGCTCCCCCACCTCGGGAGTACATAATGAAGCGCTGCCTCCAGTGCTTCTTCGTACATTTCCATATTCCTTTTGGGAGAACTGGTATGAATGTCACAGAGCACGTCTAAGTCTTCGATTAAACATTATTCTGACCACAGTGCTTCAACATGTCTTCTGTTGACATTCGCAGCGTCGCAGTCGTCGGTGTAAGTGAGCACAGGCCGTCTACACCACTTGAGCACCCAACCAAAAGATGCGGCCGCATGTCGGAGCACAAACTTGAGGCCGAGAACTTGAACTGACTATCAGGACCTTTCTTTAGGGTACCGGAACCATAGGGAAGCCTATAGTCAAAGAACTTGTTGATCAGGGTTTCCAAGTGTCCGTTCTGTCTCGAAGCAACAAACAAACCGACCTGCCAAAAGGAGCTGTCGTGAAGACGGTGGATTACGACAGCATCGAGTCCCTCAGGACCGCCCTTGCAGGCCAGGATGCTGTCGTGTCCGCAATAGCTTCACCTGCCGTTGGCCCTCAGCAGCAGAATGTTGTAGAGGCTGCCTACACGTCCGGAGTGAAGCGCTTCATTCCATCCGAGTTCGGTATAAATACCCGCAAGCTCCAGGGCTTGAAGATCGCGCAAATCTTGACTGGAAAGACCAAACTGGTGGACGACCTGCAGAGGAAAGCCGAGGGAAACAAGGATTTCACTTGGACTGGGCTGAACAACGGCCTGTTCTTCCATTATGTTAGTGTATCCCACCTCCCCTGTCTCCTTGATTCGATTCATTCAATAACATTGGCACCCCTCCAGTTCGGCTTCGACGCCAAGGCAAAGAAGGCCACCATTTACGACTCTGGAAACGAGCCTTTTCAGACGAGTAGCCTCAGTTTGATTGCGAAGGCCGTGGCATCCATACTGAAACATCCTCAGGAGACTGCAAACAAGTACCTGTCTATCGCCTCATTCCAGCCATCTCTTAACGAGATCCTCCAGATTGTGGAGGACGAGACTGGTGCTAAGTGGACTGTTGAGCGTGTGAGTACACAAGATTTGCAAAAGGCGGGTGAGGAGAAACTGTCCAAGGGCGATTTCAGTGCATTCCGAGAACTACTCAGGGTTCACATCCACCGGGACGGCGACGGGCATTCTGTTCCGCAGGACGAGCTAGCTAACGGGCTGCTCGAATTGCCCAAAGAGAACTTGCGTGATACAGTCAAGGAATGGTTGGCGCCAGCGGGTGCCCTCTAGGGCTTGTTGCTTCTCAAAAGCTTCAGCCGGTACATTTCTGAGAGACACGGATGAGGTTTTGATCGTTAAGGCTGGGGCTTCGGAATGCAATTGATGGTTCAGTCAACTCTTTGTCTCATAGTTGTCACTTTAAACCACATCAAGTTCAGGGATTTGGCGCAGCCCTTGGACTGTTATGGCTGTATGTATCAAGCATCTGATCGAATATGGTTTCCACGCGGTCACTGTATCTATTTACTCCAAGCCAATACTTTAGAAGCCTTGCTGAGAATGCCACTTGTCTTCCCACCCAGGGAAGAATGGGCTTTCGTCCAAGGTTCGAACCTCCCAGTCCTTCGGTACGATTCCCTTCTCAACCTGTTCCTGTGCCCACAGCTTACAGGCTTCGATGGTCACATCTTTGACGTGATCCACAGTCTTGTAGTCAATAAGGCTTTTCTTGCCCTCTTGTAACACTCTGAGCAATATGGCAGGCACAAATGGCTCATCCCTAATCTCTGTGATCTGAGAGAACACGGCCTTGAAGTTAAACACGATTGCGCCGCTGAGAGGCAACCTCCGCAAAGTCTGGTAGTCGCACCTCAGTTGCACGTGATCGATCGTCAGGTCCTCTTTACACTCAGTGAACCTGCTACGTTCCCAAGACTTGTTCCCCACCATACGGGGGCTGCTGAACAGGGGCGCATGATCCTCCAGGCTCCAGCTACACCGCTGTATGGGCTGGTCGACGGCCATCTTGGCGAAGAAGCGGTCCATACTGAAAGCCATTTTCTGGGCGTAGTCAGGCACGCCGTCGTGAATGCGCCGCAGAGGCTTGCCGCGGTGCATGCCGATGTCCCAGCCAACCGAGGAGCATACCATAGCCGCACGCAGGTAATAAAAGCCGTCTTGTTCGTTGCGAAAGACCATGGCGTAGTCCTCTGGGATGTTTTGGTAAACCACTTCCAACGGCGGGGTCTTGAGAAGATCTGTCCTTGTATTGAGGAGACGATTTTGGAGGATGGTGTTGTCGTTCTCGAGGCTGAAGTACTGAGGATACCGCTTGCAAATAAATTGGACCAGTAGTTCCATAAGTTCTCGACAGGCCAATTCTGAGCCTGGGTCAGAATAGAAGAACAGTTCACCATGCTCCTGTTTCAGTTGCTGCCTCTGCTTCATGACCGAGACGTAGTTCTGTTCTAGCTCGACCCACCAGTCGGGTTCAAACCGGTAATGGGCTGGGAGACGCCCTGTTCAGCCAAATGTCTGATTTACACGTACCACACGATGATTCAGCTTACCCATAGTCTGATGATAGCTCCACCTGAAAGGCCGGAAAGGCCTGAAGACGGCCTTGTTGATGTCAAACTGTGCGCCGTATGGTTGGGGATATCGCACTCCTGTGAGAACCGAGTAGTCTGGAAATCTTCCGAGGGCCCGAATGTCCTGAGTTGAGAACCCAGCTAGTGTGTGTTAATCACTTGATACGGAACCCAAAGCAATGGATTCTAGAAGGTTCTAAAAGAGGATTGACAGGCAACTGGAGGTGACGACTTATGCGTACTGGGCGTGTAAAGATCATCTTGGTCCCAGTCTGCCGTACGAGCTGATGGGACTGCTCGTTGACTAAGCACTTCTGGGGAAAGGGTGTCATAAGGGCCCGTTGAGCCCTTTATATTCAGGGCGGCTAGTGCATGACGACGGGAAGGAGGGAATTGGAGTGCCCATGGGTGGTTATCGGCTGTGGCGGTCACTTCCTTGGAATGAAGTACGCTTTTTCTTCGAGCAAAATGGAATGCCAGGCCAAGAAGTGCGAACAAGAACACGCAAGCAGCGTGCGGAAGAAAACCCATTGCTGCGAATATTGATCTCTCCATGATGCGACGGCAATATTCTGATGTTGAAAAATTAGATGCGTGACGTGGAGAGGCTGGATCAGGATATGTATGAAGATTGTCGTATAAACAGTCTGTAGTTGTGCTGTTGAGGTGGGCTGCTAGGAGGCCACGGAGGCCTGGCAGCAAGGTAATGTCGTTATCTATTTGAGCATCACGGCTGAAGACAGCCAAGCAGCTCCTCTCTTTTTACCCCAAGTTCCGAGTCTGTCTGGGACAATCAAGGACGACAGCGACTGGCCCAACGTCAATGTCACAGGTGATGAGATGCGTCCGATACGGAGATAGTTGTCATCTAGACGAAGACCCCGCAAAGATAAGGCGGGAATACTTGGAGAGCTAGCAGAGCTAGTCTTGGTATCCTGGCACGTCCATAGTGCGGAGGGATGCGCAGGTGATGGGGATGCTCCTCCAACACGCCCGTATAATGCGAAAGTCTGGGCTGTCCTCTATCTTTCGGCAAGTGGCCGGGGCTGCAGCTGAGTTGCAGCGGTGGAGCCGTTAACGGAGATGTATGGCCGCCATCATGCAGTATCTTGGTATCTTGGTATCTTGCCGAGTGAGACGTCTCTGATTATGATCACTTGATGGGCATGACGCGAAGAAGACACTTGACCTAAGCTTTTGGGCCGGTCTTGATAGTTCCAAGGTGCTTGTATATATACTCGTTGTGCGTTTGCACGGGCCACTCTTGGACATCAGAGCTTGTAATAGTCATCTGGGTCAAGTGCAGGCCCGGCGAGACCCGAACGATTTATGAGGTTGCACCTAGTTCCAAGAAGCTTGGCTCGCCTTAGGTACGAAACAGCCTTTCCAGCCACATTATGTAGATTAATGGCTGGTGCTGCAGGGGCTGTACTCGCGCAACTCAAGTGCTTGGCGGCTGAGCCGACGAACAACTTGAAATCTCTAGTCCGGCACTCGATAGGCAAGTGTCACTTCGAGTCCGTGCACTGCTCATGCATCTCGTTTGTCGTCTGGATTTGTATTTATGTCTCTATGGAGATACAAGAAAAGCACGCTGAGCAGAATACATCGCGCCATCTCTGCTCGGTAGTCAATCCAGACAGAAAGACTGTGCTGTGCCTCCCTGATATAGACCAATGCTGCCCTCGTCAATTCAAGGGTGGTCACCATTTTGGAGCAGTGTACCGCTTGAAGATAAAAGTGTCCAAGGCAATATTGAAGTGAAATTCCAACCACTTCAGTTCATGAAGGGATGAATAGTTGAGTATAGACACCTCCACGAGCCGAAGAAGTCGGTCTTTTACTAAGCACATTATGTCCCCTTCAATGCTCAAGTCGTATCGCAGTCGTCCCTCGTTTGTGATTTCAATGTAGGGAAAAGCAATGGACTTCGTATTCCCCTAGCTGAGAGCTTCACTACCTAGATAGGCATATCCTCAAACTCGTCCGGCATAGGCAGACGTTCTATCCAGCATTGGACGGCCTTGGCGAATAGGGGGGGGAATTGCAAGTTCCAGGCAAGAATGGCCTCTCGCACCTGATATGCACGGGTCGAAGAACCTTCACCACCGGTGCTTTGAGTTTTCAGCAGCTTTGCAGCTTCACGTACGCCATCAGGATCGTCTTGCTTCCCTCCTGCAATCATACATAGTCGTTTGTCTGCCAGTCCAGTCTCCACGAACTGGACTTCTTGCCATTCCTTGGCATACGTGCATCCGGCTTCGGAAAGACGCGAGCTTCCGTTCCGCTTGATCGCATTTAACAACTCCTCGTTATGATACTCGCCGCTATAACCTGACATTTTGAAGAACAGAGAGCCCGCTTCAGCCAGTCAGCAACGTACGGCCCAACGCAAAGTGACCAATTCAAGGCACATCCCAAAGGGAATGGATCGAGTACCATAAGATAATGTGATACGTACGTGAGTGCAAGACCGACCAAAGCCCGGCGTAAAGCAAGCGAGGATGTTTGGTAATAGTGAGTCGCATTCCTTTTTGTGGCCACGTTCCTGATACAAAACCACTCGTGACAATTTCCGGATGTCTTCTAACGATATCCAAGGTGATGAATCCACTTGTACCCTGCAGAATTTGGAGTTAGCCATCAACGTACTAAAAGAAGTTCATACGATGACGGAGGGGATCAGAACACCATATGCCCATAGCCAGTCTTGGAACCTGCGGCCTGATAAAGGACTGATAAGTTGTGAAAAAGACCACCGATATGGCAGATGCTCCTCCCCACAAGGGACAGAATTGTATCCAGAAAATGCTTACAACACCCACAATGTGGGCGCGGCCATCGTGGGCATGCTCGCGTATCATCTCTGCGACTGCTTCGGCACACAGACCAACCGAGTACTCTTCCTTCTTGCACACATTTCGAGATTTCGAATGACAAGGCAGATCTGGTATAAGCAGGTGGTACTCGGCAAGTTTGGGCCAGATATGCTTCCATTCAAGATGAGAACTGACTAAACTTTCCAACATTAGCAACCGTGAACAGATCGGGGAGGGGGCATAATGTCTTTGATTCGAACGCATGTATGAACAGAGGTTCCGTGTTGTCTATCCATGCACGATTCGCGTCGAAGGCTTGGCTCGGCAAAAGCGCAACGGGCCACAATGCAGCTAGCTACTTGGTCGCCGAGAGTAGACTTTGTAAGAGAGATTGTGTTTGGAACAGGAGCGACTTGCATTTTCAGCAGGACAGGCTCAGATGGGGATACTCTTACACAGCATGTGAAGTAGGACGACTGATACAGGAGCGAAGGGATTCATCTCGAGAAAAAACATGGGTCTGTTTGCTGAGATTATAGTCTCGTTGCTCCCTGTCAGGACTGTGTGCAGGCTTGTAGCATCAAACTCTTGGTCTTGTATCGAGGTCCCAGGTGTCGACATTGTGCTCATCCGCCGTCCGTTGGGTGTGAGCATCTGCCCCATGTTGCTCCTTGCGGCGCTGTTGTCTGCCAAGTGTAGATAACCTTCAGTCTGCAGGATGGCAATGCTCAGGTAATAGGGGTTGGACTGGAACGGGTGAATGCTGGGTCACTGCGTAAAAGCAGATTCGGGTTCATGTAACGACTGATTCCAGATGAGGCAGATCGAGTAGTAGACTGCGGGAAGACCGCAACACGCAGGGTTTTGTTGCCCCAGAAAGACTTGACTAGAAGGCCCACTGGTCCGGGACACGGCCTGGTCAGGTCGTTGACCAGGCAATCCCTGCTTGTCAATGTCATCCGGGGTTTTCTCAGGGCAGCCACCAAAGGTAGGTGCATAAAAACATAAGACTTGTATTTAATGATAGATCCTAAAGTGCCACGAGATGTTGAGCCTTGGGGGGCTGTGCCGGTGCGCCGAGTTTCCTCCAGGTCTAGGATGCAGAATCGCAGTTGTTGACATGGCTTGACTGGTTTCGTACACACATGCGAAAGTGGCCCGATAATCTCACGAGACTATACTAGGAGGGCAAGGGTACCCTTCCCTTAGCCTTCTCTGATTAGAATTGGGTGGATCAAGCCCCTTGATCTCTAGAAACTGAACGTTTTACGGGCCACGACAACGCGCAAGCAAATGAGCAGTCTCGTGAGGTCCAACTTCATGCCGGAGACTCCATCCAACAAAGCCAGCTCGAGGCTGACTCGGAATACCCAGGCTCCCTCAATCGGGCCCATCCCTCTCCTCTCAAGTGATGTCTGCTCAAGTTGCTGCCCTCGAGGCTGTGGGTTCAAATGTTCGGAGCAAGGTCAGCGAAGCCAGTCGCATCCCAACGCTCTCAAAGTCTCGAGCCGCCTGGCAAGTCAATCAGGACCGACCAAATGAATAAGAAATGGCAATGATAAGGAGACCCACGTTGATCACGTTGCGGCTGAATCATGAATACTTAGTATCCGTGATCGTCCTTGTGCCGCCGTCACCAATTCGTATGAATGGGGAGTTGCACCGATCTTTAAATATGAACAGCCCTCGATGATGCAAGGTGTGAGTTTCCAGAGGGCGACCCGTTTGTTCCACGCCAAGTGGATCTAGCAAAAACCCATGCTCGATCACAGGAGGATCTTCAAGTAGCGGGCATGCAAGTCATCGATCTCTTGCCCCATTGCGGCTGCAAACGCTCCGCAGCTTGTCTGGATACCGTGCATAGACTGTGAGGCTGTTGATGCAGGCACAGTATATGAATATAAGTATCACTGTAGCACTCACTCTCAGGTACACATGCATCCACTTCCTGATCGCAATGTCTCGGTAGAGAATGAGCCTAGCGTCCTCCTGTCCTTGCTTCGCGCTAGTCATGGCCTGCCTGATCTTATCCCATGAATCTATTGTGGCTGTCTACCCTTGGGTGTCACATCAGAAAGCGCCATGTCACCAGCCAGTTCAATGATTGATTGGCCTTGACGATCTTTCGCTACGGCATCTGAGAGTGGCATGGACTTCCGGGGCTTATTTTGGACAATTCATCGCCTGCCCAGCCAGATGGGGAACGAGACATTCCATTTTATTTTTGGGGTCGAATGACGTGACTATGATGAGACGTGCGAAACAAATCCAGCAGAAATAAGGAGGGCATCTTTCCATCTCCTACACGACACGGTCGATGTGTGCTGACTGACTCCCTCCGACACGATCTCAGGTCAACGTAGGCACGACCCAGTTCTTTGTCCACTGCGACATATCGACGTTGCTGGGGCTCTTCTCAATTTCCCCTGGTGCCGTCCCACCCTTCAGCAAGAAATAATTGATGTACGTGGTCAAGTCCGCCTGCTGGGAGCTGGGGAACTGGCAGTGACCATGGCCGCCGACAAGAGAGAAGCCCATGTTGGTGGGCACGCCATACGCCTTGTAGATGACCCTGCCTGCCTTCATGGCTCCAGTGGTGGATACCGGGCCGAGCCAGTCAATGTCATTTTCAATGACAAACAGACCTCGCGGAACGGTCATGGCCGCCAGAAAGTGGTGATCCTCAGGGATAGTCGATGTCGCTTTGGCATATGTGTTCAAACGCGTCGAGAACCAGACGTTCTCGCCCACGATCTCGCCTGCTGTCTGGATGTTGGCGCCAGCCTTCTGTTGTGCGTCGCTGATGCGCCAGCTCTGCAACGCCGGGTTAGTACATATGTAGTCGGAAACAATGCACGGGGCTGCTCCCCCGGGACAAGAGGCGTTACTTACCGCGGCGCCGCCAGATCCAGATTCTTGTGGGAGGGTCAGGGCAATGCGCTTGACGAAGGCTCCCACGATGAAAGCTCCCTTGCCGTTCCGGGAACATCCTGTGACTCCAAGGCGCGTGGTGTCAATGCCCGAGGTTGCGTTTACCTGCTCCAGCGCGTCGATGAGGCGGTCAACCCCCCAGGCCCAGGCCGTGAGGGCTCCAGCACTGTGCGATGCGCCAAACAGAGTGTAGAATTTGCCCTGGCCACGAGACGAGGCCGACGCTTGAGAGGCAAAGTCATCGTTGTTGAAGCCTATGGTCGCCACCGTGCCAGGAATAGGAAGCGAAGAGCCGCCTATGGTGATGATGGCAGGGAAGGGCCCATTCCCAGATGGCTTTGAGATGGATGCCGAGTAGCTGACCGACTTCCCGGCAACAGTCACAGCAACCGTGAGGGTGTTGCCCGAGAGCGTGCCCTTGACCGAGTCGGGTGGCGGCGGATAGTCGCCTAGCTCGTACTGCTGCATAACCTTGCTGATCTCCTGAGCCCGACAGTCAAACTGGGCTTTGGTGGTGACCTTGTCGCCGTTTGCAAAGATGAAAGGATCCGGCAGCTGCCCATTGTTCACGGTCGGGACGCTCGCGGGTACGGAGCATGTTGACTGCCGTCCAACCATCTCGGCAGCTGGCATCGCAAGCGTTGCTCCAGCGAGCAGAGCTGAGCTCAACAGTTTCTTGAAAGCCATGGTGTTTGCTATTCGGTGGGAGTGGCTGTTGAGGTTGATGCGAGGCTGTTCTCCATCTCAACCCACATGGCAGATATGGACCATTTTAATAACCTTCCGCTGCCATCTGTCGGAACCCAGTTCTGTGCCTCGATGGACGTCATCCTACCACATGACTTTCCATCTGCCTCTTGAGATCGGCAATCCATCATCCGGCTGAAGGGAAACCAAGGACACTTGGGCGTAGGCTGTGTCCAACATGCGTCGCATCGTAATTGTACTAAACATTTCTAACCGACTTCAGCTCGCTCAAAGCGGAGGTCTTTACTGCATCGAATGGCCTGAAGAGCGGTGCTCGTTTATTTAATTTCGTAGGCACAAGCATCAGACTCCTGTGTGGTTATAAGGAAGATCGAATCACCATGACAGGGTAAATATTCAGGCTATTTACGAGCCCTAGGCTGTTTTGCCGGTCACCTATCATTGTGCCGCACTTAATGAGGGCTCTTTACTCCGCATCGAGCCTTTTGAGGGGAGAGTTATAGGGCGCCATCACTCATCCATCTTTCATATATCCCCCTATTTGCTGAGAATTCCCAGAAGCAGGGCACGGGGTCTGAGTCGCCGACTTGGCTGCTACTTAACTGACCATCACTGAACCTTCCTTCGACTTGATTGAACAGGAGCTGCGAGAAGCTTTTTTGTGCACACTATGGAAAGGCTGCAGGTTAGCTGAATCCAGGGATGATCACGAAGCTCCGAGCCACCGGCATTCCGCAACAGCATCTGGTCTCCTTGGCGACAAAAGCCTTGCCTGTCTTTTTGGCTCAGCCCATAGGACTCTACGCAGGCAGTCTCGGCAATATGAAGCTCTGGAACAGACAGCCTTGAGAAACTTCGAACTCAGGAATCAAAGCATCATTTGCTTCATCTCTGAGAAGGCTGAAAATCAGCCCCTCATCACAAAGACTGCAGTAAATTACGTGAGGCTGTTTTCGAGGTACACAATTGTCGCTGTAGACTATCGATGGCGGATTCTGAGCGGTACTCAAGGAATTATACTGCGGTGTCAAGCTTCTTGATCATCGCCTCTAAATTCATCTGCATCTCGTAGAAGATGTTGATAGCCTGGATGATTTTGCCTTCGCTCGTGCCCTTGCCGCTGCGCGTGAAAGCTAGTCGCCAAGCGCTCTCGTCCTGCAGGATCGCTCTGTAGTCCTCGTTCGCATGGTTTTGTGCCGCCTTGCAGACTGAGCCTATCTCCCCCTCGTAACCCTCCAAAGGCGTCTCGGATAGTTCAGCGAGGAGGGGTGGAGAAACGGTGATATGATCAACACCTCCGAGCACCAAGACCTCGTCGATGGACGTCAGTGACGCAGGAAGGACTTGAGTCTTCGTGCCGATCCTGCGATAGTATTGCTGTGCTACACCACAAAAGACAAATGCTTTATTTTCATCGACGTAGCTTGACAAAAATTGTTAGTATTGCATTTCATCGATGCTGCACGAACAGGTTGTGCCGGAGCCCAAGATGGGTGCGCCTCTGGCCATTGACTTACCCCTTCTCAAAATGAACCTTTAATTCATTGACATACGGCGCGATGTAAGTGCACTTGACTTCAGCCGCCAGTGCGGCTTGTTCCATACAGAACATTGTTGTGGCTAATGTCGCGATGCCTCGCCTTTCGAGCTCACGACAAGCCTGCAGGCCTTCCCACGTCGCAGGGATCTTGATACAGATGCGTTTAGAATCGTAGGAAGGCGCTAGATGCTTGAAGATAGAAACAATCCCTAGGCAAGCTTCGTCAGCCCACGCAAGCAACATTGTAGATATCAGCTGTAGCTGTTCGCGAATTCCAGCATACTCTCGGCGTTTTTGATGGTCTTCTGCACATTGTACGACCACCGAGGGTTGGTCTGGATGTGTGAATAGCCAGTCAAGTTGGGCACGATGTCGAGTGCCAGTCGAACCATTGCAAAGTCAACCGCGAGCTCTTCTAGGGTCGTGCCAGACTGCTGAGCCAGCATCCAGTGCGCATCTCGAATGCTGTCTTTGATGAGCTGTTCATGTACGAGAGTAGCATCGACACCTGTCTTGGTGAGTTCGAAAAAGGCGATGGCCTGTGGGCGATCATGGAGTAACAGATGTCAGACCGTTCCAGTGCCTAAAGCAAAGCTGGCATCGAATAGGGAATCTCGCACCTGATTCGAGGTACAGTCCACGAAGGGACCAAGCTTCCTAGCCACTAAAATGTTCACAGGTTAGTCGAAGGTCTGGCCTGGATAAGCCGAGCGAGCCACTGGTCTGTTACAGTACTGTCACTTCGGGATCCTGCAAGCAAGTAGTCGGCGCATCTCCCGACAGACTTCTACAAGCCTGACCACTTGAGGTCGACCACTCTTTCGGCGGTTTCAGAAAGGACTCACCTTCACTGTCGAGTGTGTCGCAGTCAACTGCGCTGAGCTCGCGGAGCTTTTGCAACAACGTAGTTGAAGACATGCTCATTTAGACGGCAGGCAAGAGGATGAGGACTCAGGTAGTTCAGACTTGAAAACGACCAACCTTGAAACACCAGATCGGATCAAGTTGGCAAGTTTGGGTCTTCAAGTGAAGCAAGAACACGTCAACAGTTTAGTGAGTCGAAGGTGCTCACGAGGTCGACAGTACCGGGTGGAGAGGGGTGAGAGTCGCCCGTCTATCCAAGTCAAGACCTCATCACAATGGTCGTCACAGGCCCGGCAAACCCCAGACGTCCATGCCTATTACCTACTGTTACCCCGCCTCATTTACTTGCCTTGCCAGCCGAGAAGCAAGGTGGTCGCTGGCCTTCTTGCAGCTGGTCTGCACCGGTGGAGAAAATTGTTGGGCTCTTGAGGAGTCCATCCCGATCGGGGCATCCCGCTCTCCGCATTCCAAGCGCTCGGCGGAGCATTGACACGTCCGATAACCGAGCATCGGCGCGTCGGCGTAGAACGGCGGGCCTGAACCGCATGCTTGGGTATTGTGCCTGTTGAAATTGAGATGCACAAGGAATGTGTGCATTCACCGCACGCTGGTGGTTTTCCTTAGGTGTACAAGAAACCATGCGGCGGCTCGGTTTATTCGATTAGTGACCATAAGAAAGGAAAAAAGCAAGGCATGCCTGCCTAAACATATGTCTAATACCTCTAGATGTCAGTAGCCGCACATGTCCATGATCGAAATGGCCTGCGACAACTAGTAGACCTAAATAGACGACAGACTGGGATTGGATGGCCGCAGCCGAGACATTTGTAGGCAGAGATGGACAAGTGATGGGAAAGAGAAGAGAAGAGAATGCCCATAGCCTGGCCAGAAGCCCACGGTCTTCGGGGCATCGCTAGTATGTCGTCAAAGACGGAAGCCGGCTGGGGGAGGAAGAGTGGCAGATAGGCCAATGACAATGTGACGTCCACGGGTACCTAATGCATGAAACATCGACTAGCTGGTTTCCTTCACGGCCGCGGAATGCACCGCGGTAGCTTGCCGGATTTAGAAAACGTGCAAAGGCGGCGACAAACCCACCAGACCCATCGCCCTTGGCCTTCAACCGTGGTTGATTTTAATAATGATGGTGAGCGTAATAGAATTCCCTTTGAATACTTGAGCCCTGAATTAATTTGAGATTCTTCCATCGGGATGACCTTTCTTCGTTCTTGAAGAAAACAACATTATCATCTCAATTGTATAATAGATTTAAACTGTATGATGCTAGGATCCAGTGCTATTGGTGCCATGGACGTTTTCTAAATCCGTCGGGCTGATCGTGTGGGGGGGGGGGGGTTCTTTTGCCGGCGTAGTAGCCGTACTGTGCACACTGGCCTGGGGATTAGCGATTCAAGCCGCCCAAGGCCTGCGAGCAGCGTGTACCGCACTAGTGAGGTACAGTACGTAGCGGTACTCATTTCAGCATCGGAATTGCCCTGTCTTTACAGGGCCTTGGGGGCGGATCTGTAACAGCTCTGGAAGCGTTTTAACCTCTGCACCAGACCAGCCACAAATGTTAGACTCAGAAAAAAAGAACAAGCTTAAAAGACCACGGTCAGTGAGATACAGTTTGTGGCCATCCACTGTAGTGTCGAGATCCAAGCTTGTGGGGTAATTTCCTGGGGAAGCTTGACTGCCGGCATGACTACTTAAGTACCAAGTACAGTACCTAAGTAGGTACTTACTTAAGTAGGCAGACAGTTCTCAAACTCTGTTTCCCCGGACAACTGCATCCAGGGCCAGTGTCGTCACCTGGCCCTTGGAACGGCCCTAGTAGTCCTGGGAGATCCGTGGTGAGCGGGGACCTGGCACTGCATGTAGCAATAAGTCCATTGACATCCTGAAGTCAATGTTGTGTGCGCGCGATGGTAGCCGCGATGGTAAGCTAGAGCCACGAGAATGAGCCGGTCAATGAGCGCTCATGCAACGCCTAGTCAGGCTACTGCGTGCCCACAATGTGTTTTATCCTTGACGCCTTGCACCTCTCATACTGTGCAGCACTGGGACTCGGTTCAATTCACCCTCCGCGCGGGTCGCTCAACGTCTCCGAGAGAAGTTGATATTTAGACAGCATCTCCTAAGAGCAGCCAGTGTTTTTACGTTTGAGTAAACGGCTTTTGCAGCGGCATTCCCCTTTTCCACCCGTGAAAACCAAAATGTTTCTACTTTATTTCCTCGCCTCACTATGCGTCGTGGCTCTCCTTATCCGCCGCCTGTACAAGTTCAGACACTATCCAGGCGCGCCTGGGCCAACACCAGCGAAGTATTCGCGTTGGTGGTATCTGAAAAAGGTGTACGACGGCAAGTTTGAGCAGTGGGACGTTGATCAACACGCCCGCCATGGTATGCATACTCCAGGCTGATCCCGAGCCTTTGCTGAAATACAATCGTATCGGAGGCAATTGCTCACATAGCCCGCTGTCATTGCAACAGGGCCAATCGTTCGCGTTGCTCCACAAATGTACAGCATCGGCGACCCAGCAGCCATGAAACCCATCTATGGTATCGGCTCACCCTTGAAGAAGTCGTCATGGTATGATTTCTGGGGGGACCCTCGTGTGCCCAATCACAACCTGTTCACCGCCACAGACCCGTCCTTTCATGCTACGATGCGAAGGAAGATCGCCAATCTCTACACCATGACTGCCATCAAATCGTATGAGCCGTATGTAAACAACTGCGTACGTGTGCTGCAGGAGCAACTCGACAGGTTCGCCAAAAAGGGCGAATGGTTTGACCTCCAGCACTTTACACAGTGTTATGCACTCGACGTGATTGGGGAGATAACCGTCAGTTCTAAGCTGCTCTTCTACAACACCCAAGCTCAACCCAACATCATTTATTGACATCTTGGTATCTCCTCCAGTACGGAAATCGATTCGGCGTTCTAGACTCTGGAGGTCAAGATGTTGGTGGTATATTGGCATCCCTCGACAAAATGTTGGCTTTTGCGACTCTGGCCGGCATTGAACCACGATTTCTGCCATTTTGGTTGTGGATGTACGGCAACCCTGAGCCACCTATCCGCGCGTTCGACAAAAGGCAGCAAGACTTGAGACAGGAAAAAGGCCCAGTGAATGGTGCAACCGACTTCTTCACCAAGTGCGAGGCACTAGGAAACAAAGACCCAGCTGACTGGGTGAAATATCGAGGCCCATTGGCAATGACCCAGAACGTGGCAGCCGGCAGCGATACGACCAGCATCGCCCTCACCAGCGCAATCTTCCATATCATCAGCAATCGAGAGGTCTATCTCAAGCTCAAAGATGAAATACGAGCGGCAGAGAGGCGGGGCGAGGCGGACGACCCAATCACTTTTGAACAAGCCCAGGCTCTGCCTTACCTTGGCCTGTGCATCAAGGAAGCTATGAGAATCCATCCATCTACTGGTCTGCCCCTGTGGCGCGTCGTCCCAGAACCAGGCATGACAATATCGGGGACATTCTTTCCTGCAGGTGTAAGTCTCGGGTCTTTCTCTCATGGTGCCAAAGAGGTGCTTACGGAATGTCGTATTGCAGGCAATAGTGGGCATCAACACCTGGGTAGCTCATCGTGACTCGCAGGTGTTTGGCCCAGATCCCAACACCTTTCGTCCTGAGAGGTGGGACCCCAACATCAATGACACGGATAAGCTTAAGCAAATGGAGGCATATTACAGTAAGTTCTCGCCACCCAACATTGCGCGCCCATTCATGCTAACCTCGGCTTCACAAGTACCTTTTGGGGCTGGAACGAGGACGTGCATCGGGAAAAACATTTCGATCTTGGAGATATCAAAAGTGATCCCGCAGCTCATCAGGCGCTACGACTTCGAGTTGGCTAGGCCAGGCCAGCCGATTGATTCTGTGAATTACTGGTTTGTCAAACAACGCAACTTGCTCGCGAGAGTTCGTCAATGAGCGGACTCGGGTGCTCTTCTAGGTTTTATTGACTACTCCTGTATTGCGTACCTAGGCAGTCGGATGTGTAAATACCTATAAGATAAAAATCTACAAGGGTATCTCATGTTGGTTCGCAGAGATGCCGGCCTTCCAATGATATTTTGACGCCACATGTTCGTCCAGGGGAACCTTCTGTCCCGGCGAATTATAGAAGTTCTCCCTGTAGGTGCCTCCTTCGATGTACCCGTCCCAAAACAGCCCTCGAGCCTTGAGCTCGGGCAGCAACAGCTCGATGATATCTTTGAAAGAGCCCGGGAACAAAGCGTACGCCTATGACCGTGTTAATTATCTGGCCATGCCGATCTTAAAGTGAGTATCGAGATGGAAGAAAATCACGACTTACAAAATTGAACCCATCAACGTCGGCCTCCTCTACCCACGTCTCTAATCCATCGGCAACTTGAGCTGGAGTTCCGACTAAGATTGGCCCGTTTCCTCCTAGTAGTTATGTGTCAATCACCAGATACGGAACACAAAGAACCGAACTTCTCGGTGGCTCCAATAAATGGTGGATAAGCAACTGTAGCAGGGAAAGACTTAAACATACCGATGGAGACGTGTTCAGCAACAGTGTGCTTAGTCCACTTGGCGTTTTGTGGCGCGAATTTGGCATATCCTTCGACCGTTGATCTGCTGCAAGTTAGCACAACCTGTAACAGCCATCCAAGCACCCGATAGGCGGAGCTCTTGATACTCACCTCACCGCATTGCTGTCCACCTGGCGCAGCTCCTCTTCATCACCATATTTGTTCAAGTCAATGCCGGTCCATCCTGCGAAGAGAGCGAGAGCTCCATCATGTGATGCATATTGTCGATAGTCTTTCAATTTTGAAAGCGCCTCTTCCTCGGTCTTCCCAAGGATTGGTGTCACAAGTGCTAGTACTTTGAGGTTGGATGGGTTCCTTCCAAACTGCTCGCGGGCGAGCTGGCGAACTTCGGCAATATTTTTTGCGCATACCTGGGGCGAGTGTGCTGAAACAAATATTGCCTCTACGAGCAGAATGTCAGACAGCTGCAGGTCCGAGCTGAGCGGCTGCACTCCCGGGAGAATGTAAACGTACCTGCATGCTGGGCAGCAAAAGCCTTGCCAGCGCGTGATGTCCCTGCCTGTAGGAGCAGCGGCGTGCGTTGTGGACTAGGTTGCACTATATGGGGTCCTGGCACTGTGAAGAATTTCCCCTTGTGATTGATCTGCCTCACCAAATCGGGTGCGGTGTATATCCCCTTCTTGCGGTCCAACTGTACCGCGTCATCTCGCCAGGAAGACTGAAACAATTTATACATGACCTTGATGTACTCTTCAGCTTGTGCGTACCGGTCGTCGTGCTCCGGCTGCTGGGTCTGCCCCATATTGCGTGCTGCAGAGTCGAGATAGCTTGTGACTATGTTCCAGCCAAGGCGGCCTTTTGTCAAATGATCGACCGTCGATAGCCGTCTAGCCAAATGGTAAGGTTGCTCGTAGGTCGTTGAGACCGTCACACCGAAGCCGATGCTGCGAGTCGCAGCAGCCATGGCCGAGACCACGGCCAAGGGCTCATTGACAGGCCATTGTGCCCCGGATATGACGGCTGGGTCCAATGATTGCTTGTAAACATCGTATCCACCGAGGACATCGGCTATGAAAATGCCGTGGAATTTGGCTGCCTCTAGCAGTTTTGCAAGATCGACCCAATGGTCTACATCGGTGAATCTCCATGACCGATCTTCTGGGTGCCTCCACAAGCCGGGAGACTGGTGCCCACTACCTAAGCTTCAATCGTCAGCAGCAAGCAATGAGCAGAAGCCCGTCACGGCGACATGGACCACCTGGGCAAGCTTACACATTTCCACGAAAGCATTGATGACAAGGGGTTTTCTGCTCCTCGTTCCATGTCGATTTTCAGAAGCCATTTTGCAAGGATATCAGGATTGTCGACCGTCAACCGTGCTGCGTGTGCCGTTTGTGCTTTAGGGCAGGTCTGGTTAAGAGGGACGAACAAGAACACGCGAATACCTTCAACAAGCCGACATGATTCTACTTTACTACTCACTAACTACTCATTTCCTTCTCACAGATTCAGGTCCATGCCCGGGCCGGGATGAATTCTCACGTGTTGGGTTGAGCAGGTGTGACACCTCCAACGGACAATTGCGCCATCGCCGTGCGGATGATGCACTCAGCTCCGGCCAAATCCCTCGATGATGCAACCCGCGTTGGACCAACAGGAGACATCAGATATCAACGGGCTACCCCACAATAAACCTTTCTAGGTGGATTCTTGCAGCCATTTCTCATCATCAAGGGCATGTCTCCGGCTCCTTGGCGATCTCGTGGAGGGCGTGGGGGAGACGAGGAAGCTAGAGGATGATGAAAGATATCAGATCTTTGCGCCATACCTCGAGACCCATTTCCGGCTGTCGCATCAGCTTCCGTCGGCGATGTCCCACGGCCGTCTTCGGACGCGTTTGTAATCACGGATCGGTACGGGTTATTTTGTCTCTGTCGCCTTGCACCCTCCATTGAGCAGGACCGCAGCAATTCTGGAATACAGCTTCCAACGCCACCTCAAACGCGAATTCCATCCCAAGCGGCAAGCTTTCAGACTCGGCCAGCTTTCCTCTCATCCCTGTAACAGATTCCGGTCATCTCTTTCCATCGTATAATGAGTGGCTGGTCAATGTTACGGAAGTTGACTGGGAAGAAGAGAAAGGCATCAGCCGTTGGACTCGCAGACCCAAGTGATTCCGTCCCATCCGAAACGATGGCACCAATCGCAGTCCCCGAAACACAGACCATCCTCTTGCTCAAAGGGCCAAAACAGCCATATGAGCTGGTCAGTAACTATCCCATCCCTAAGCTCAACACAAGTTCCGAGGTGCTGGTCAAAACTCGGGCTATCGGCCTCAACCCAATAGATTGGAAAGCCCCGTGAGTTCAAATGCCCTGCCTCACCTGATAGACAAGCAAATATTCTGACCCAGAATGAGCCTTTAGCGATTTCAACTTTGCCATTCCAGAGTTACCCTACATATCTGGAAGAGAGCTTTCCGGAGATGTTTGCCGAGTTCTGGATTCATCCTCACGATTGAGACCAGGTGACCGTGTAAGACCCCACAGTCCTGGTGAGAGCTCAAAGCCGATGACTGGTGACTAAACATTGCATAGGTGATCGCTATATCGACCGACTATCGTGATCTGCGGAAGGCAGCTTATCAGGAATTCGTCGTTAGCTTTGACTACAACGCGGTCCGGCTGCCCCCAGCTCTGTCCTACGAAGAAGGGTCAACGTTGGGCGTAGCTTTTGTCGCTGCATCTTTAGCCTTGGGAATCTGTATGGGAGTCGACTTTACCGATGTTACGGATGGACCCGATCTATTGAGTCTTGTCAAAGCAGCCGACCCACATATCATTCCTGAGGATGTTCGGGCAGAAACTTTGAGAGGTATTCCAGAACACGAACGTGCCAAACCTGGCGATTGGATCGCTATTTGGGGAGGTAAGTGTTGGGTATTTCTTTTGTACCTAGGTACTGTCTACGGAAGGCTGATAGGAGTTCTACACAGGCTCGGCAACATCGGCAAATCTCATCGTTCAGCTTGCCAGACTCGCAGGTTTAAAGGTCGCAACTATCGTGGATAGTGCAAGGCATGGTCTGCGAATTTCAAATCATAAGTCCATCCGTCCGGATCTTCTGATTGACAGTCACGACCCGCAAAGAGCCATCGACGTCCTCAAGGCGAATGTCGGTGATGATTTGCGGTTTGGCATTGACACTCGCGGCAAGGACACAGCTGCGAAATTATTAGAGGCTCTGGCCGGTAAGGGTGCGTCTGGCGGCGCGAGACCGCCATCACCCCCGGCCACCCCACGCACATCTTCCACTCTTTCTGCCCACCTCATCGGGTTGACTGGGCTGCCCAAGCCAGCTTCGATCGAGGGAGCTGTGATGCATTCCGTGCCCATCAAGCTGTTCCACGAAGTGCCGGCAGTCGGTCACGCTTTGGTCACTTGGCTCGAGAGATTACTTGAGCAGGGTCTAGTCTCACCTCCAGAGATCATCGATATTGAAGAGGGTCTCGAGAATGTGAATGCAGGCCTCGACCGGATGAGGAAAGGGGATATTAGGGGTGGGAAGTTGATTGTAAGATTGGACGATGCATGATAGAATTAGAGAACCTATGAATCAATACACATACCACAATGTGCAACCAGCTACCCAATCCAGCCCTGTTCAAGTCTACTTGGACGTCATGTAAAAGTTGAAATGGCATTATGAAGTGCACCCCGCACTGCCACCAACATCTAATTTTTCCTTAAAATACTTAAGAGAAGACAACATAAGAGAAGACAGCATAAGAGAAGACAGCATAAGAGAAGACAGCATAAGAGAAGACAGCATAAGAGAAGACAGCATAAGAGAAGACAGCATAAGAGAAGACAGCATAAGAGAAGACAGCATAAGAGAAGACAACATCGGAAGAGAAAGTTGGTCAACTACTAGTAAATTCCTCTAGCTGTCACGCAAATAAATAAGCAGAAGTCTAATTCAAGCAGCCTTTCTTGAACGTAATTTTGGACCAGAGAAGAGCGACAACAAAATGAGACAGTTTCGACGACTTGGTACGTCAGCTACCAAGTCTCATCCCGACAGCCATCAATTGATCGCCACCTGGATATACATCGGATCCTCAATAATTGCATCTTGATCAAATATCGGTCGTGTCTAAAGCCATGATCAAATCGAACGAGACCCAATGTGCTACGGAATAAAGCAAATGACCTCTATGTGTAGCTACTGCGCAGTCCTAAGTACCTGACTTCATATGTCCTGTTGTACATTCTACTCCGATCCTGCCACACTGCTCTGCAACTTTGGAAGACCCTCCTTGGTCGCGACGCCCTTATAGTCAGATCTGTCAGTATCTATCGCTGATGCCGTAGCTTCAGTTGAGTCTTCAGCTCCAGCACCAAACTGTCTCACGACTAGCCATGCGGGAGTAATAGCCACAGCCCACAATGCGAAGTTCATATAGACACCCCCATGCTCCGCGATCACCGTAAGCGACTCAAGACCGTAACTAAGGGCTTGCCACGCTGATTCCGTTCCTCGAAGGAGAGCCGCATATCGAATCACCTGGGGTTCGTCTCCGCCAGCCAGGTTTTGGACGACAAAGTACCTGTCGAGCAAGATTTTGTTAGTCGGACAAGTTCTCGAGGGACCTCCTGTACGAAATGATGGGTCTCAAAATCTAAATCCACTCACAAGTACAAATAATTAAGTTGAAAGCCGACTGTCAGGAAAATGAAGACTGCAAACCCCTGCCCAAAGCCCGGGTCTGACCAATCGTATGTCGGATGGGTGAGGCTGAATTTGGTCACCATGACAGTTGCCCAGATCCACCAGGCACCCTGCAACGTGACAATGACGGCAAAAGCAATTCGCGTGCGTCGTTTGAGAGACGTCTTGGTTCGATCAATCCAATACTACGAGCAAAGAAGTTAGTCTTGAGGGTCCGCTTTGGACGCTTTCAACCAGAACACGAGCCTCAAGAGACATACGCCAAGAACATTTCCTGAGATGATGGCAGCAAGACCGCCCAAGAACGAGCCCAACGCTCTAGCACGAACGCTGAACCATACTATACAAAATCATGTCGTTAGAGCCCTATCCAATTTCGAACTCACTAATCGGGTTCATTCCACTCACAAGATAAGTACGTGAAGAAGACTGCTTCAGCGAAGACTGCTTGGCCGATGAACGGCACGATCAGGAGGAATTTCTTGGTCAAGAAAAGTCTTGCAGTCTTCTTCATTTCGAACCAGGGATTCTGAAGGATTTCCAGGCTGACTTTCTTCCCATCTTTCCGTTGTACCCTGTCAGGCTTGTTGAGTAGAAGCGCGACGAGGGGCCCAGCGGCCTGGATTGCGATGAAAAGGATATAAACTGTGTAGGTCACTTGTCCCGCGGTATTACGGTCTGCATTGAGGCCGAGGTTGACAGCTCCACCAATTATCTGTCCTGATAACCGATACGTGAGCCAGTAGCCCAAAGCTTTCCCTTTGTTCCATGGTTCAGGATATGCAATAGCAATAGCCGCTTCTGCCATCCAGAATACACCGGCTGATATACCGCAGAGTGCCGCTCCTAGAAGCAAAAGCCAGTCGACATCGTATCTGCTCTTCGTGTAAAGACCAGCCGCGTAAGGAGCATAGCCAATACTTTGATGTTGGGAAAAGGTCAGCACCAGATATTCAGCACAACACCAGCTGGTTGACCATAATATTTCACTTTTCGAAGGGGCCAGGGCGAGATACCTACGTTCCGAATATCAGAGCGCCCTTTATGCCGATATAATGCACCATCGCACTTGAGAAAAAACACGACACGACCATCAGACAGAAGGTCAGCGCGTTCGCCGCGTTCGAAAGAGCAGGACTGGCTGTGCCACCGGCGCCAAGAGAGTTCATTGCAGTCCATATCCCTGGTGCTGCAAAGTTACAGAGCCCGAGGATCGTGATGTTAAAGAAGGTTGATCGGTACCACTGAACCTTGACCTCGTCTTTTCCATTGGTCAGTAAAAGTTCGGCATACAACCTGGTGGTTTTCTCACTGGAGGAATGGCGGGCTTCGCCATCAGACCCATTATAGGGTTGAGTTTCCGTTGACACAGTCATCGTTTGCACCAAGAAACGTCAGTGACAACTGTGGTAGAGTAGGAACTATCGTGAAAGCAACCTCAATCCCACCGTAGCAGCGCAGAAGCTGTTGGTCGACCGGGGCTGGCTGGCTTGATATTGGCTGACTCCATGATGGAAATATATCAGCGCCTTAGTGGCTCCAGGCGTGTCGCACCTAAATCGGAATGCGCTGCCAATCGGTCTCTTTCCTTTCCGATAAGACAATTTCAGGTGTGTTGCCGAGGGAAGCACGCCATTACGACGCAGGATGGTAAACCACATTCTATGTACTAACCCTCTAGCTATGCAAACTCTAGTCTCCACTCCTCCGGTGACGAAATGTCCAGGGTCGAAAACGCGACACATCACTAATGGTGGACTTGTGGCCATTTGGTTCTAAAGTTGAAGCGGGAACTTCTGAGACGAAGCTTCGAGCACCAGCGAGGCGTTCCGACAAAACTTGTCTCTTGTGAAATAGAAGTGAATGTGAATCCCATCAAGTCTGAAGCAAATGTTCTCTGTCCGTTGACTCCCGGAGACACCGTATTCAAGGAGTCACCAAGGCTGGCCACTACTGCTGGTGACGTTCCTTCACCACCAAGGCAAGTCTAGTAAGTGGCAAGATCATTCTCATTTACACGAGGATCGTACTCTTATCCATAGTCCACCAAATTGGCTGTCTTTCACCCGCGTGGGGTTTTCTAATCCGTTGTACGAAGCATTGCGCACCCTTGGTCCTCTAGCTCAGAGCACCTGTGCATCACCAACTTGTTATCCCCAGAAAGCCGACACTCTACGGCAGTTGCCACCAAGATTCATGATGGTCCTTGAGGTCAACATCTTGGGGCGCCTTCAAATAGCTGGTCATGTCTGACTGGGGGTCCTGCTCGGCTCTTGTCCCGCCATTGCCGAAGTACCAAAGCAGACTGTTGCCTTGACTCTCGGCCAAGTGTTCATATTCCCAGTCTTCCCACCTAGGTTCCCTTCTGATGGCAGTGATATGATTTGAACTTCCTGGCCATATTCCATGAATTCGTGCACCAGGCCTTCCACCATTGTACCATGAACTGCATCCTTCGACGAGGACAGTCTTGGCGAAAAAGGCATCGCAGTACTCGACAAAGTCGTCCGCAGCCTTCTTCTTGGGTGTGATGGACTTGATTCCTTCACGTGAAACTTTGCGGAGAATTTTTGCGTAGAATGTGAGCTGCGTCTCAACGCTTTGTGGGACTGTGCCGCTTGGGCCAGTCGCGCTATAGAGATTATCAGTAATCTATAATGCCAACCTTGATAATTCCAAGGTGATTTGTCCATGGATGTTTGTGCGTACTGTGGTCCATGAACAAAGAACAAATTTGGAAATCCTGGTGTTGCTGCTCCCAAGTAGGTGTATGGAAAGCCGTATTCTCCGTCAGGATGCCACAGAGACGAGAGATCACGCCCGGAAGATCGGATAGAAAATGGAGGAATCATGTCTCCATTCGCGCCAGTTGCACAGAAGATTGCGTCAACATCCCGTTGGGTTCCATCAGCAGTCTCAATGCCTGTCTTGGTGAATCTCCTGATCGGGTTGCGTATGAAATCCACATTGTCCTCCTGAAGGGCCTCGAGATATCCTGGGCCGGGCGTAAGTCTTCGGCAATTCGGACCAAAGTCGGGTACGAGCTCTTCCAATAGCTCTGGCTTCTTGGCAAGCCGTGCTTTCATGGTCTCGGCGAAGAATTGACGCAGGTTGTCGTTGGCGTCTCCTTTGAGAAATGTCGTGAACTTGCGCCAGTACTTGTCCTCCAATTCCTTCCTGAATGCAAGGTAGGACTGGGGGTCCTCGAGAGACTTCCTTTTCTCGTCTGGGATGGGCTGAGGGTCCAGTGTTCGCTCGTCGCCCGCCCAAGACGCAGCTATCCAAGTCTTGCTTCTAGCATAGTGATCGAGCCTGGCGACTTTGCGCTGGAGATTCGCAACCAGCTGTATTCCCGAGGCTCCGTTTCCAACAACAGCAACACGCTTCCCGGTTGGATCAAAGTCGGGGTCCCAATGGGACGCGTGCCGTAGAATGCCGGTATAATCTGACAACCCAGGGTATTTGGGCAGCTTCCAAGCATTGAACCTCCCGATGCAAGTCAGCACGAAATCTGCAGTATCCTGGACGACAGCACCAGATGCAAGATCGGTTACTTTTAACGCCCAGGAGCCAGCCGCTGCATCCCAGCTTGCATCTTCGACTTGGTGCTGGAATTTAGCAAATTGATAGACGTTGTACTTCCTAGCGACTGATTGCCAATAATCTCTGATCTCTGCACCAGGTGCAAATTCGTCAGACCAGTCCGTCTTCGGGCTGAATGTGGACTGGTAGACGTGTGATGGAATATCACAACGTACACCGGGATAGACATTCTCGTACCACGTCCCTCCCTAAAGTTGTTTTTTTGCTATCAGCAATTATTCCAGACAGGAAAAGGTGAAGAGATGAATATGAAAATAGGAATGCACTCCAACTTACAAAGTCAGGGTTTTTCTCGTAGATAACGAGCTCGATGCCAGGAACCTTCTGTGGCAACAAGCATCCTGCCAAAACACCTGCTAATCCTCCCCCGATAACAACCACCTTTAACCTACGAGGCTCGTCCACAAAGCGGTCGATCAGACTCACTCGAGAGCGAGGGTACTGAAGCTGCTTGACCTCTCCATACGGCGGAGGTGCTGTTGCGCTGGACCCATTTTCGGGCTCGGCAACACCGACCGCCAACGCGACTTTCACCTCACCAGCGCTCCCATCCAGCACGTGGTCGGCAGCGCTTGAGACTGTTCCGTCAGCTAATGCAGCAGGAGCCATTTTGATGGTCTTGTGTGTTGGAGCAATCCAGGATAGATGAGGCTAGCGATTGGACTGTCAGGTTTTGTAGTCTGAAGCAACGAGATCGCTGTGAAGTATCAATGTTGCAGGTCCTAATGTCACTTCTTGGTCTATGCTTACATCTGAATTGATAAATTTAAGTCCCGTTGGATGTATAGCATGGATACCTTATTCGCCATCCTAGACGATTGGTTGCACGTTTGTGCCTTCACAGGTGTGCCATAGTCCGCCGGGATGCCGTTGCCGCATGGCCGTTGAGCACGTCAGAGCACGTCGAAACCTGGCACATTGACACCATCTCCACCGGCCGCGTTTCGGAGATAGACGTATACTGAGATTAATTCACCACCGAAACTCACTGTCAATCGGCTTTGAAAACGAGCTTTTCTCTGCGCGTGAGATATTATCACGACATCGATAATCTATTGCAGCGTCCCCACTACACACTCAACCCCAGCCCTCTTCGTCAAGCCTACCTGTGCTTCCGTTTCCGTCACAGCCCTGTGATCAGGATCGTACAACATCCCCTTTCCTAGTCTTTGGAAACTTTATTGGACTGTCTTTGAATGTCAGATCCCTCACACTAAAATCTGCATACCATTGGCGAAAGTGACGGGCACTTTCTATCGCTGCACATGTCAGAATGCCTCACATCTAACCTGACCTCACCCCAGAATTCACTACACGAGACACCGAAGCAATATTCAGTTCGGCCATGCTACATCGACTATTACAAGGGGTCACTCTTCAAACACCAAGCACTCGGCTGTAAATGTAAATGAGGTGACAATGGTACTTTGACAGTTACAACGAGGCCGGCACGAAGTGACATGTGTACCTGTAGACCTGGCTGCCGCAACACTGTAAATACTGGCGACGCCATGGTGATATCATTTCGGACTGACGCTGCAATTGTGAAACTTAGTCAGATCACCACTACACTTTCACTCTGAGTGAATCAGCCACTTGTTCGTGTAACTTATGCACTTCATGACAATCAATTGACCTTGCAGGCCTTTCACATAGGAACCATCCTTAGCAAAGACGAAAACGCAAAATTACTACTGAGGGCTCTTCAGAGTATTACCTAACGTCCTCCAGGATGAGGGCGAAGAGCCTTGGCCTTCTCTTCCACTGGCGCGGTCAACGGCAGAACCCCGGCGTTCTCGAACGACCGGAACGTCTCGGTCCAGGCGTCGTAGGTATCATCGAAGCGATTCCATCCGAACTTGCGTGCTTTGTTGACGGTGGTAATCGCCAACCAGCCTTCACCGAGTCCCCAATCGAGAATATCCCATGTTGCCCAGTCGAACGCTTCGGGGTTGCCGCCGTGTTTGGCCACCACTCGCTCCCAGACGCTCTTCTTGTCTTTGGCCCATTCAGCCATCTTGATCTGACTTTCCATCTTCTGACCTTCTCCGCTTGCTGTCCATGCCGAGTCGGGGATCTCTGGGACCTGATAGACTATATGTTGGTGCTTGTCACTTTACAGCAGTATTTTTCGGGCTGACTAACCTCCATTCCGAAGTGTTCGCCGAGCCTCGCCCAAAAGTATTTCCAGACGATGTAATCCCCATTGTTGTGGTTGAAAGCCTCATTCTTGGTGTGCTCATGAGTGGATGCCCAGACACTCAGGTCTGCAATACTCGGCGCGTATGAAGCATCATCAACGGCATTGTAGAAGAATCTGTTTCCCGGGAACATCGGGACTTGACCAAGTTCTCTGCACGTAAGGAAGTAGATCGCCACAGTGAGAGCCATCGACATTCCGTTTCCTAAATCCCTCAAGTTCAGCTTCGCCTTGATCACTAGTGGGAGTACACTGTAGAAAGGCAACCATCGTCGAGCCACATAACCTACCTGCCGGCGTGTAACCGATAATGCCCATAGGGCGAACGATATTCCATTGCCATCCGCGCTTTGCGGCCAAGTCAAACATGAAATCTTCCTGTATATAATAGAAGTTCTCTCCGTAATCTTCGTATCGAGCCATGCCTTCATGAACTGGTACTTCAACGGGACCAAGGTGCAGTCCATAATTCTGAATGCATACTGTTAGGACATACGTACTTTGTGACGTGTTTGACATCAAATCACGTACCTTGCCTCCAGTGTGAAGGACGACCCGTGTCAATGACTTGCTGGACTGATCAGTGGCCAGAAGAAAGTTTTTGAACAAGGGGACATTGTAGTCTTTCAACTTCGCGAAGTCTACTTCGTGGACGTAGGAAGCAAAGAAGGCATGCGTCACATCGTGACACAGAGGCCTCATCAACTGAACAAGCTCATCGACGGGTTTCAAGAAGTCCAGGGCAATGAATCTAATGCGAGGATCCTGCCACAGTGGCCATTTAGGAACACGTCTTGTCGTGATCACAATCTTGGACCTGTTACTGCTTAGCAAAAACCCCTGAGAGTCTCTGAGAAGACTTTGACGTGCCATTGGGACGCGGGCTGGCGGATGAGGTGCTCGATGATAGCATTTCCAGTGATACCATTGGCACCAGTGACGAAAGCGACTCTTCCATTGCAATGATGGTTTGAGGACATTGTGCTTCTGGTGTAGCTCTGAGCTGTATTTGATGTGTCTATCGTCTTCCTGGGTCTTGCTGAAGAAAACGGTCAGGATAATTGTATTTTGGCAGGTCTTCGAGAATTTTGTGTGTGTAACAGAGAAAGAGAGAGAGGTGGAGAAAGAGGGAGATGTGGTCATAACGCATAGATACTTACTGTTATCTGAGATTAATGCTGTCTTTTTATTGTCGGAACACACGATCCTGCACTGCAGCCCACGCCACTGATATTATCTTCTCTATAAGAAATGGCTCGTCTTTATCTATAGCTGTATAGAGTAGTCCAGTACCAAGGTCCTGAATTCTCGCTGTTCGCTCTTCGGGTTTTGCCACTAAAGGTGGGTACTGTTTGGTGAAGTGACGCAAGTTGACACTTTAACGGATTTAAAGTCCAGTCACATTCGGAAATACACTCACAAGCACAAGCCCCGGAATATTGACGATGCCTTCTTCGGACGCCACAAAAGAACAAAGTCTATGTCAGGGTTCTGTCACATTCCTCCGGGGTCGACTTGGATTTTGTGATTCATCACTGTTGCTGAGTATCTCTGTGCAATTCTACACATCTCGAGGGTCCTATAAGGAATCGCTGCTTAGTTCCAGGTATAGATGCAGACAAGTTAGTGTTGGAAAAATGATTGGCTCTTGAATCTGCGGATTTATACTTGAAGACAAACTTCTGCACTTTTGTACGCGAGATGTGAGATGATCATACAGTTGTCAAATACGATGTGGGTTATAGCAGATCTTGCAGACCCACTTGTCCATTGTCACCAAGGCGCTATTGGAATGCTGGTGCCCATACTGCATTCTGGATGAAGCGAGTCTCGAGAGTATTAGACTCACCACCAACACCAGATACCCAAGCTGCTCTTCTCCATGTGTGGTAACCATACCGCGGGCGTGCATCGAACGCCGGGAACAAAACAGGTTTAGGCAATCCAAATCTATTTGAATAACCTTGCGTGTTTGAGTAGACATACAGGGGTTTATTTCCAGACGACATCGGCACCTCTTGGGCCGAAATTCTCACTTTCTACCTTCATGTCCCTGCTGATTGGAGGATACGAGGATGTAGCGCTTTTGAGGGCCCGAAATGATTCCTTGGCACCAGACTACAGCAACTGAAGAGGCCCCAATTTGTGGGCCAGCTGAGACTTGCAGAACAGAGTGGGTTATCAAAGAGCAAGCCTCGAGGTCCGCGGACGATTCATGGGTGATCCACGCGATCTTTTATTCACCTGTCTACGCGGGTGCAATGAAAAGGAGCACGAGGATGAACCCCAACTGAAATTTTACGGGGCACGCACCAGCATATGCCGTGACAGGATACAGCGCCCCACGCACCGGCAGCTGCTCTTTTCACATATTTCATAACAATTTAATGATCATTGGAATTCCCGAAAGGGTGGAGAGGCGGACATAATGTTCAGACATGGCACTGCGGCTGGCACGAAAGCCACAAGCAACGTTGAAATGATGGTCATATTTATTGAATCGAACTGCTCCTAGCTGTATGTACATCTATGAAAGGCTTTATATCTACCAAGAATGAATGTGTAATTGTAAGACTTCCAAAGTTGTCGTCCTTCATAACCCTGGATTCCAATGTCGCCCGCACCCCTATTTGGCAGGCCCGCTAAACTGTGATGCTTGCGTCCGCATTCTCGACCAGCATTTGAGCATACTCCTCAAACCACTGACCAGCTCTTGGCGCACCTGTCATACCACACTGACCATCGCTTTCACCTCCTGGTTTGATCCAGACGATGCTATCAATTAGGGTGTTGTTGATCATAGTTCCGGGCTTGATGCCGAACCCAGCTGGAGCAACATTGCACCATTCGCCCCTGAGAAAGTCAGCTTTTTTTCTTCTCTCGCTCAGGGAAACGACGAGCATGGAAACTCAAAACCTAGGTAGGTTGAAAGTTCTGGGACGCTTGGATTACAGCAATGAAAGGGAGAAAGAGAAGGGAGAATATACCACTCAGCTCTGGCTCCGGGTAGAGCTACACGACCCTGGTCGATGATGAACCTAGTTGGAAGTCCCTCAGCCGCAAGGTATGGGGCTAAAGTCGTAGCATAACTGGATTCGTCGGCAGAGTTGCTATATTCGGTGTAAGGCTCTGGGACTGCGGCCTTGAAGGGGTTGTAGTTGGAGACGTTGGTCGCATAGCCTCGAATGCGCGTACTATTTCCAGCCCGACGAACGACCTCGCCAAATACCTGGGCAGCTGTTGTGGGACTTGGTCAGCCGATACAACGCTGCAATAGAGTAACGTGCAAGTATTGCGGTTACGTACTTGGTTGCAGGTTGTCATCCCATCCAAGCCAACCACCGTGTGCAGCATCGATGTAAAGATTCACATTGTCAAACTGCAAACTGGAAATCGCATAGGCGACGCCCTCTTTGTATGCATCAGCTGCATTCGCACACTTGTCGACATTCATGTTTGTGACGAGATTTCCCAGCGAGTCCGGTTCCAAAACAATGGCGAAGGTCAGATCTGTTGCCGCTGAGACTTTCTCGGCGTATGGCTGGATGTATTCCGCCTTGTACCGCTCCAAACCATTCTCCGAGAGGACAAGCTCCCCGGCGCTCTCCCCGGCGCTGCAGTCTCTGTCGGGCAGGTTGTAAAGAACAAGCCCGACAATCTGCGTCTCCCCTGTCTCAGCCTGAGCAGAACGAGCTGCCTCGATGGTAGTGTCAATGTCGGAGAGACTGGCGATATCAGATATCCAGACAAAAGAGCCGATGTCCTGGATAGCTCGGACCTTTTCCGCGTTCGCGCTGTCACCTGCTGCGTTGAAGGACTCGTAGGTCTGCTCTAGTTTCGCTGCATAGGTTGGGTTGACGTAGAGTTTTTTGCCCTCGAAAGGGTTGCTACCGGCCTGTCTGCGAAGAATTCGTTGTCCTAGTCGAGGAGAGGTCGGTCCAGCCGAGGCCAAGACCGCAAAGAGCAGCGAGGCAATGGTGAAGGTCCTCATTCTCGAAGGATCGGCTTGTTCTCTGATAGTTTCGTGCTGGTGCTGTTGATTTTGCTGCTGTCCCGGGCCTGGCGGGTGGGCAGTATCGCCTTTTGCCAAAAACGTGTAGAGTATTCTTCTTTATACATTTTTCCTACCGAGCTAGTGCTGCTGATCACCCAATTTTCACAGGTCGTCGGACCGCAGAACCAGGAGTTTTAATTGACTAGGGGCCTTGGTTTGTTCGCAGGCAAAATGAGCCGCCTTGGCGTCTTGCAATCCTGGGACGTCAACAACGTTCGCTGCCAGGGGCCTCATGATGCGATAAGGTATTTGTCGATCACGAACCATACGAATCCTGGCATTCTGGGAACAACCAGCGATTGTTCCCTCCAGACCATTTATATGCCCAGCTTTCGGAGGATAACATGCCGTCGGGACGAGCCGGCTCGTCGAGGGTAGATGAGTAGATCGCGCCGAGCCAATCTGAATCAAGCAACGGAGAGCCGGTCATCTCGGTTCAGGGGCCGAGGCCAAGTCGGTTCGCGGAGAGGAATCCCGCCAATCCGAATACACTGACACGTAAAGCGCAAAGGGGAGGCGAGGCTGCCTGAATGTTACCGGCCGTGGCACGATCAATATGAAATGCGACAGGTATCAGGATAACTCTGGTCAATACCTACTTGAGTGGGTATCTAAACGGGACTTGACGACCAAGGATGTGCCTGAAGATTTATTTGGTCTAGCTCTTCTGTCATTCCGAACAACGAACCTACGCGACATTGGCTTTTTTTTTAATGACGGGAAGAAGAACGGGCAAACGAGCTGTTAGACGTTCTTCTTACACATTGTGTACTCTGAACTCTGCTATCGATGGCAACTGACGCCAGGTTTTGTCACTATCTTGAACCCGCCACAAGAAAGCTAATAATATTGCCTTGGAATGCTGAGGCACTAAGTGAAGGTCTTGAATTTCCTACTATAGCTGCTCAGACAAATTCTAAACTTCTGCTGGCAGTGTGTATATTGTTAATGTCATTTGCTTCTGTACCTCTCCTGATGCATCCCACTCATCCATTCTGAAGCTTGAGGTCTTTGAATGCTATCGTCTGGTATAGATTCTTCGTGGAGGTGCAACGCTCTCGACTGTGCGTGTTTCGATTACCCGCGGCCTGGTCCGATGGTACGAATGAGATCTTCTTCTTCCTCGACTGCGTGAGTGGTAGTGCACAGGCCGTCGTCGACGGTACCTGCGCCCACCTACTGCGAAACAACAGCACCATAAGATCCAGAGAGCCAGGAGCAAGAATACAACCGATGCAATGACGATCCCGGCGATTGCGCCGGCAGAAAGCGGTGGTGGATCGTAATAATAAGGGTCATAGTAGACAACGTCGGCTTGTTGATATTGAGGTGCCTGATATGTAATTATCTTGTCAGCCAAGAGGCACAAAGATCAAGAGCAATTCGAAGGTGTTTCTTCATGACTCGAGGTATGGATGTTTCACAGCAAATACCTACCATATCGGTAATCTGTAAGGCGAAGAACAGGTAGAAACTCTCTGCCAACAACAGAAAAGAACAAGGTGCCTCAGGTAAAAGTTCGCAATGGGGGCGGTGAAAGATTTCATACCCACAGTGAATCGCCTCCTCAGCCACATGCGTCCCGGTCTTGAGGTCGTCCTAATAGACTACGCCATCTCCAGGTGACATAGTTTGACGGCGTCACGTCGCCAAGCTTTGTAGAATCCAATGAGATAGTCGAGCCTTTGCACACCTGGGCTTGTTTCTTGCGCATGCTGCAAGAGCCACGTCATGGTGCACCACCCCAAGGCACAGCTGAGCGGATCTAAGGACGATTAGTTGGAGAAGATATGCAACCTAAGAAGCACCGGTCAACTTCGTGAGCTGAAACATGATTAGTGGCCCTTCATAATACCTGTTGTATTGCATGATTATTTCTTTACCCCACTTCCACCTTTTTTTACCGACTTCACAATGCACTTGAGCCTCAACATCGTAAAGTCACAGCCATTTTGAAGCTTGTCCGTGACTTTGTAAAAGGTTGGAGTAAAGTTCACAGAGTGCCCTCCATATTCCAGTCAGCACGAGTACGGCTCTAGATCACACACAGCCTTAGTGCGCCGAGCTGTATCGAACGGTTCTGATCATGTCACCGACCTCGTCGTTCAGGGCCACTCAATGATTAGGGCAACAATATTGCGGCTTAGATACCTATCAAGCGTTTCCGAAATGACCCGGCATTGCACGTTTCCGAATACCTAGGTAGCCAATACATGAAACAGCAGTACTCGTGATTGAAGGCACAGGCATGCCTTGACGATTGGGAAGGCGGCATTCTGTCCCAACCCAGAGAAGCCCAGGGCTTTTGCTCTTCTTATCGATGAGGTCGCAAGGCCGCGTCTCATGTGGGTCGCACCAGTTGACATGTACTCGGCCCAAACGTGGCATCAGCCTACCAAGCTAGCCGTGCTGAAGTCAAATCGCCTGTTCTTTCGGACGCATAGCGAGTCCCACAAGACTCTTGGGTCGATATAGAGATTCCCGATGATGGACGTCATGAAGGCGATAGAAATCCGGCGAAGGAAAGAAAGACGAGCGCTCATATTCATCCGCAGATACCGTTCTCCGCATGCAATCAGGTTTCTCATGTGAATACCTCACCTCAATCCCCGATTACAACCTTGGAAGTCGGGATCTGAAAGAGGCGTCATATTACTCGCCTCGCGGCATGGCTTCAACTTGCCATGTGATTCCCCACAAAACAGACTTGCAGAGTTGTTCGTATTGAAGTCAGTGAAATCGCCAAAAGCAGCCTTCCTTTGGAGTTGTGCATAATCCTCAACTCCATTTCTTTCATGTCGCCGGCTTGAACTCCGGCCCTACCCGAGCAAGAAGTCAACAAATGCCTCTAATGCTCAGACCGTCAGGATTGTCCACGCATTATCTGTAACCTACAGTCGCAATAAAGCTTTGCCAAGATGCCTAGCCCTGGTATCCACCTTCCCGAAGTCCCGAAAGCTGAGAAGGAGCGGAAAATTCTTTTCGAGAAGTGGATCAGCGAAAGGATATCAAGAAATAAATTGGCCGTGGATACTCCGAAGTCCCGTCTCCCGCAAGGCTGACTCCAAGACATCCGTCGCCAAGAGCGAGCAATGTCCGCCATGGCTATTGAGAGACCTCATTGACTCACTGTAGGCGTCAAAACGCATGCGGGACAGGAGTCGAGGATCCAGGTTTGTGATATCGTTCCCAGATACGCCATACTTTGCAACTACTTTCAAGCCAAGAGCGGCCAAACCCGGATGGTGCCTGACGGGTGCGCCATCAGCTCGCTTAAGGCCGGGACCCATCAATGGCCCTTCCGAACGGGTGGATCTGGCGATACCGTAATGGCATGACATCCAGTCATCCTCTGGGGCAATTTACGTGCCAATGGCCGGGTCATAAACTCAAGCAGGCGCTGTCAATTGGCAGCCAGAACCCGAGAGATGGCTGCGCAACCTAGATGCTTTCACCTGGTCTTTTCAGCTTCACCCGTTCTCTGACACTGCAATTGTTCTGGATGAACCATGGAAAAAAAGCACAACATTATTGAGAGTGGACCTGGGGTCCTGTCTTCGGACTCGTCTGCGACGATAGAGCTTGAACGAAAAGGTGCCCCGAATGGTGGATTGACGGCTTGGCTTCAAGTTTTAGGTGCCTTCTTTTTGTATTTCAATACTTGGGGTAAGCATAGTCTAGGAAGCTCGATCAATCGTTTTCGCAGTGCGTGTGTTGACACCGTCCAGGAATTGTTTCCAGTTTTGGGAGCTATCAAAGCTATTATGAAGACACAATCCTCAAGGATGCAAGCTCCTTCCAGATTTCGAGCATCGGCTCGGTACAGAGCTTTCTGATGGTCTTCCTCGGCTTCGTTGCTGGACCTGTGTTTGATCAGGGCCACTTCAGCCATCTGCTCAGGGCTGGCTCTGTTTTGATATTGTTGGGCACGATCACGCAAGGACTGTCATCCGAATATTGGCAATTGCTTCTCTCTCAAGGTATCTGCATGGGAATTGGCATGGGCTTCTTAGCCGTTCCTAGTGTTGCAATTTCATCAGCTTGGTTCACCAGCAAGTTACCACTTGCAAATGGTATCGTTGTGAGCGCAAGTGGATTTGGAGGGTAGGCTCATTTCTCCAACGGGGCTGACAGAGTGGCCGAGATACACATTCATTACTGACATTGCTCGCCATAAACAGGGTCGTCTACCCGATAATGATTCGCTCTCTCATACCACAGATCGACTTCAAGTACACGAGTCTCGCCGTGGCTCTGGTTGTGTTCATCACCTTGGGTGTATCGAACGTGGTGCTGCAGCAGCCAGCTGTACCGCAAACGAAACGCGCATTTCTTGACAGGTCCGCTCTGACGGACTTGCCGTACGTGCTGTTTGTTCTCGGCTGTATGCTCACCTTTCTTGGTCTATACACAACATTTTTCTACGTGGCCAGCTACGCCGTCGAACAGGGCATTACTCCGGAGAGTACCGCACTGTACTTTGTATCAATATTGAACGGCGCCTCGGTATTTGGACGGATTCTTCCCAATATACCCTCGCTTACGCTTCGTCTGGGCCCGTTGAATATGATGGTTGTGTCAATTGGTTCGATGGCGACCATTGTGCTTTGCCTGAACACAAATCCAAGTTTTGCAGGTCTTCTCGTCATGCTCATACTGTACGGTTTCTTTACTGGGGCCTTCTTCACCCTACAGCCCACAATTTTTGCGCGGCTCACTGAAGATCCAAGCCGCATTGGCACAAGGACTGGGATGGCATCAACAGTATGCAGTGTCGGGCTTCTGCTCGGTGCACCCTCCGCTGGAGGTCTGTGGAGAACGTACGGCTTCAATGCAAGCTGGGCTTGGAGCGGCGCCAGTTTAGCTTCAGGTGCTCTGGTCATGGCCATCAGTAGATGCATGGTGAGCAGGTGGCAATTGAGGTCAAGCGTCTAAGGCATCCACAAGGCAAATTGGTCATCCAGTACAATTGAATTCGCCTGTGCGGCTCGTGCATGCTTCTTGATATCAGAACACATGGAATTGAAATCTTTCATATTCAACCCAAGGTCTTTCCATCTACGTTAAGCTCACATTGATGCCCAGACCACGGATCGTAGCGTTTAAAGTCAGACGCCGGGGCGCCCAGAATGGGGGAAAGGGAAAAGTTGAGTGTAGAAGGGACACAGCAGCCCAAATCTCACTTCTTGCCCTCCCGTAATTGCTCCCATTCATCCTCCAGAATGCTGAACAGATACAAGTCATACCACTTGCGATCATGCCAATGGCACTCCCTCTGCTTCCCATCCAACTTGAACCCAGCTTTCTCATAGCATTTGTGAGCCCGCTTATTGTACTCCACAGATCCAAGATGAACGCTGTGCATGTTTGCTCTGCGGAAAGCCCAGCCAACGGCCCAACGGACCGCCTCGGTGCCGTAGCCGCCATTCTGGTACGGCGCGGCGATAGTAATACCCAAGGAACAGGAACGATTGCTAGGATTTCTGCCATAAACGCCGGTAGAAATAGTGAGCATGCCGATGGGCTTGGGCTGACCGTCTTCTGCCTTGCCACTGCTCTTGAAATGTCCCTCGTTGGACTGGGCTTCTGGACGGAGACAGATTATCACGTCCATCAGAAAGTCGTTTTCTTTCCATTTTTCAAACCACTCCTCGGGCTTGCGTTTTCGCGGGGGTTTCAAAAGCATAGGCCCAGATAGGGACATATTAATGGGATCGGTGTCGATGTCATTGAACAAGAATTCATAATCTTCCTGCTGGATTGAGCGGAACACAAGCCGTTCCGAGCGCCAGACGGTCTCAAGGTCGCTGAGGTATGCGTCCCCCATGATGTTGAGCCAAGGATTCTGTGGTCTAAAGATCAAGCCTCAATCTGTCTGTCGAATTCAATAGGCGAGTTGGGGTGATTGTAGGTTCTGGTGTTGGATGAAGCCAATATGCGAATCAGTCGCAATAAATACGCCGAGCCCATGTGGGTCACCAACCTCATCCTTGCGCACTAGGAGTCGTGAAGTTCCGTGCTTACGGACTTGCGGGGTGTGCAAGCAAGCCACCCTCAGAGATGGTTATCACCAGAGGGGCATCGAAGCCGAAGCTCAATGCAAGCTAGTCCAGGGATTCGTCTCTGCGGCGTCTTATTGGCCCGCTCGGAGATATTGAACCATCGTCAAAGGGTGTGCTGTACGTTCGGCCTGACACCAGTCTGCACATGTACTGAGGTGATTCGCAAGAACGGGACGGGGGGACTCCAGGGGGGTTGGACCTTGCCTCAGGTAGTGTGACCCGAAGCAATGAGTCATCTGTTGCTACGGTCTTTTCATGCGTCTACTGATATTTCAGTGAATGCATTATGTTCTTGGAAACTCCCAACGGTCAAGAGCATTCAATTGGAGTTAAAACTGTTTCTCGCATCCGGGACGCTATACCCAATTTTCAGCCCCTATCAGCTTTAGTCCACGGGTACTCTCAAAGCGCTTCGGTGTCACTCCTCAATTCTTAAAGTCAACCATTTACGTACACACATTGCCTGCCAGCATAATTTCGCGCTTTACCGCTTCTCCCTCACACCGTCGATGAAGACATCAAACTTTTCATTGTAGAAGCACAGTCGTCCCTGGATAGCTGCACTCTCGTAGGTGGGGTACACATAATACCATATGGCATCCTTTATCTCAGTGTCTCCTACCTTCACATTGTAATAGGAAGCCTGGCCCTTGTAAGGACAGAACGTAGTGGTCTCGCTCTTACTCAGCAGACCCCAGTTTGTGATGGAAGTCGGCGCCAGGTAATGGCGTGTAGGTAGCATGGTTTCGTGTAAGAACATGTTGTTTGCGCCTTCGGCAAGAACTGTGTCGTTGATCTCGACGCGGATCTGGCGAGAAGAGGGGAGAATCTCGATACGTTTGTAGGGGTCCTTGGGGTGACCGCCGAGAAGCTTCTCGTCTTCTGCAAACCAGTCTGAAAAGCGGATTTCAATCAATAACCACAGCAAGGGCACGCGAAAAAGTAGCAACTGACCGATATCAGGGACCTTGATCTTGACGAAGCCCTGCAGCGGTCCTTTCTCGTACCCCTGGGCTTCGGCGGTCCTGGCCTTAGTGCGTATAGTTCCTAGCCAGAAACCAGTCTTGTCTTCCTTCTCCTTGTTGATTTCTGCTCGGCCTGATGCTATGTCTTGTTCGGGGATGTAGTAATATGGGACTGAACAGACGTGTTTAGATACTGCGTGCTGACATAGCGACCTTGATCTTACAGTACGGATGTTCCCAGACGTATCGAGCACCCAAGGAGTCGAAGATCCAGACATCACCTAACAACCCTCGGATGCGCCGGTTCGCAGGCTCCTGCTTGTGAGGACCCTCATTCACGAGCTTGGTGCCCAGCTCAGTTGGGCTTGAGATGCCATCAGTAGAGCAGTGGCAAGATACGGTTCGCTCGGACTTGCCTGGGTCTCGGGAGGGATGCCATGTTCAATTCTCGATGCCCGGAGTGTCCAATATTGCGATCGCGTAGCAGCGCCGAAGTCACCGTGGATGCCTCAAGAAGACGATGAGAAGCGGGGTCAGGCATCCGGTCGTGCTCAGATGCGTCTACTAGAGGTATGTAAGTTGACTAATCCTCTCCACCGTGGGGTGCCCACATCTTGGTGAGGGACTAGATAGGCTACAGCTCTAAGATTGGTATTCGAACGACAGCAACTAGATATTTCCCTGGAAGAGAATCGGAGAGTTGTGGGATGTCACGGTCGACTTCTCCGTCTTGTCGAAAGTGCGCCGGTCTTCAAAGACAACGCGCCCCATGCCAGCCTCTCACACGTGAGTGGTTTTCTTCTTCCGATATAGACATAGTGAAGTTGCTACTGTTGGGCCTGGAGGATGTCGTCTTCACTTCGGCTAGTAATTATGAATGTCTTGGTAAACCCAATGAGGCGTCAACAGCAGGGCATGCTCGACTGCGGTGGGCTCGCTGCAGGCCGCAGACCGATGACAGGCACAACTTGGGCGTGCTTAAGCGGGATGATCCAGGAGCTGTCAAATATGTCGCCTATTGTACTGCGATTAACCAAGGGTGGTGGTGACCGACCAGACCAGCCACTCCTTGCCAGTGTAGCAGAGGGGTGGATACGCATTTCAAAGTGCTGTCTCCATATGCCCGATCGGACCGTCTGATGTCGAAACAAAACAAAACAAAACAAAATCGAAAGTGATTGGGATAGATGTCAACTCTGAGGGGCCACTGATTTTTTCAAGCATACAGACATACATCTACATACACATGCATGCATGGTCTGGCTGGCCGAGGGCCATTATGCGGTCTCAATCTACGGTTTGGCTTGGACGGCATTGGAGCACTGCAATTTGCAGCTTGGCCTCGGCAAGCCTACTTTCGAACTAAGTAATCTACTCAAGTAGGCAGCTCCCGGGTCACGGTTGCGTCACCACTCCACTCCCACGGTCAATTCGCTCCGTCGCGGGGCAATCAGCAACGGCGCACCAGCACCAGCACCCCGCTAGCAAGGGTGCGTCCCTAGCACCCACTGTGGGAGGCAGACTTCCAGATCCCAGATCGAACGCATGCCCTGATCATACCATTTTATTGCTAGGCCCGACTACATCGATCGTCGCCGCATGTCGCCTTGTCTGAGAATTTCTTGCCCTTCTCCTGCTTGTGCTGTTAGTGTTGGATCCCCTCATCTATCGGCGCAGCATTCAACAGCCCTCCAGACGCGAGGAAGATGAACTGCTCCGGGCTATCATAGTGCATATCCCCCCCTCCCCCCCTGCCCCTCCCCGGGCCTCACCAACACGGGCAGATAGACCACCGAGCCGAGCCAGCCAACCAGCCATGCCTCAGGCCTCCTCCATCGCTCCAGCCGCCTTGGTGGCATCGACGGCACATGCCGGCGCCTCTTCCTCCTCACCTCCTTCCTCACGTCCAGGCCTTGCTCGCCCGGTCCGGCTGACTTCGGCCGGCTCATTCCACGCCGGCGCTCCCATGCCCTCCTTCCCTGGCCCCTACGACACTGCTCGCGATGGCAAGCCCATCGGCCGCAGACGAACCTTCCTTGGCCACCTCAGCCAGATGCGACGGCACTCCACCTACAAGTACCATACTTTCCCGACACAGCCTCCAAAGACCCCCAGCGATGCCCCCGACTCGAGCACCGCCAACTCGCCCTCCGATGAGGAAGGGGCACGCAGGAGAAGAGGGCACAGGCATACAAACAGCCACGACAGCAACAGGGACGTCACGCCTCTGCCCGTCAGGCAGCTTCTCCTCCTGGCCCTGCTGAGCCTGGCGGAACAGACCGCTCTCAACTCCATCGGTCCATACCTGCCCACCATGGTCGCAGCCTTCCCCGAGATACCACAAGGCCAGGCCGGCTTGTATGTCGGCCTGCTGGCCTCGTCCTTTGCCCTCGCACAGCTCATGACCAACTTCCTGTGGGGTTACTTTTCCGACCGCGTCGGGAGGAAGCCCATAATGCTGATCGGTACCGCCCTGCTGTGCCTGTGCTTCGCTTTCTTCGGCTTCTGCAGCAGCTATTGGCACATCCTGGTCGTGCACGTTGCCATGGGGCTGCTGAACGGGAACGCAGCTGTCGTTCCGACCGTGTTGGGCGAGGTCACCGACAGGAGCAATCAGAGCAGGGCTTTTACGTGGTTGCCAGTCATGTATTCCATCGGAGGCATCACCGGGCCAGCCTTGGGCGGTCTTCTAGTCGGAGAGCCTGGGTCCACTAGATGGCCCTTTCTAGGGCCCAATTTGTTGTCTGCCGCCTTGCTTCTGGCTGCCGTGGTGGTCTTGGCCATATGGTTCGAAGAGACTCTTGACGAAGCTGACAGAAGACACGAGATCAAATCTCTCGCATGGCTCGAAAACCTCTGTCTCTGTTCGTGTTTCAAGTCGAGAAGAAGAGGAAGGGAACGATCGTGGAGCTCCCGCTGGCCAACTCCTCAGCGCGACGTGGTGCTCCGCGAGGAGGACGAGGGCGTCTACGACGAGCAAGGTGACACAGGCGAGGAACAAGCTCTCCTCCACTCGGCTCCCGACCTCGAATCGCAAGGGTCAGCCCAGGACAACAAAGATGGCCCACCCTCCAGTCGATCAGCTCTGCGCAAATTGCTCAATTGGACGACCATGAGCATTTTACTTACCTACCTCATCTTCCAGGTCGCGAATATCTCCTTCAACAGCCTCTACCCCATCTTCGCGTCCGCACCGCCGCCCACAGGTCGCGAGCTGGGGCCCGGCGTCATCGGTGTCAGTATGAGCCTGGCAGGATTACTCACCATCCTATTCCAGGTCTCTTTGTTTGAGCCTCTCAAGGCGCGGCTGGGCAATCTGGGCACGTTCAGGCTGAGTCTACTGGGCTTGGCCATCGCCATGGTGTTCATGCCCTTTGTGGGATACCAAGACGGATACGCTCCATTTGGCTGGGGCTCAGGCAGGTCATGGCTGCTGGTTGAGCTGGGCGTGATTCTCGTTCTCAAGAATTTGAGTGCCGTGGGCGGGCTGAGTTGTGTCTTATTGCTCGTGAGTACCGAACTACGCCTTGCGACTTGATAGCTTTGCTAATTTCGACAGATAACAAACTCTGCTCCCACCCATGAAACCCTCGGTACACTGAACGGTATCGCACAGACCCTTTCCGCAGCGGGCAGGTCTTTCGGGCCTTTTGCATCTGGAGGTCTATTCACGCTGTCGATGCGCCTGCAGCACAAGGGCGAGTTGCTCGCCTGGGGTGTTTTTGGCGGCATCGCCCTTGCCGGGTGGGGCTGGACCATGTTCATCAGGGGCGAGAAACTGGAGAGCGACGACTTCCTGGGTGATGGCGACGGCGGGGACAGTGACGGCGAACAGCACGACGATCACTCGGAAGGGGAATCGGGGTACGCCGGCGTCGACGCGCAACAGGTGCGCGAGGAAGAATACAACGCGACGAGAAGGGATCTAGAGCGGGAGTGGTAACCAATCGATACCCAGCCATTTCGATATAGATCTGGAGAGGCTTTCTGAACATATACCAACGACGATATGAGATATGGGATAGAGCGATCCAGTCTCTTTTTTTATGACATTACGACCGATCTGGAAATAGCGAATTTTGTCGATATTTGAGCAGTAATGTACGGGCGGCATTGTCAAAGAGGCATTTATAGAGCTGCGTTGAGTCGGCACGAAAGCAACAGCAACACCCCCGGCTTGCTTTGTGGCTGAAGTCCAATGGATCCACTGACAACTTTGTGTGGCTGATCAAGGGGCTTGCGTAGGAAATCCGGGGTTCGATCTCTGAATGTTAAACCTCAGCAATCTCATCGCGCTTTCAGGGAGTTACTGGCTCCTAAGACACAAGAGGGCTAAATGCCATGCCACTCGTTAAGAGAAACTTGGTGGTTTACTTTGCCTGTATAAGGTGAAGAAATGTTGTGGCGCGCAGTAACTCCAGTGCTTGCTGCCGACCCGCACCCCTGTTGAAGGCTTCGTCTGGAATAAAGTTTACGGGTTGCCCCTCATCTCTTCCAACTGTGGCCGACGCCGACTGTGTCTGTCGCGGTCTTGCGCCACGGCTCAAGAGGGTAGATCCGAGATGACACCAGTGACTGGCCTTGTGAGGCGGTCTGGTGCCTTAAATTCTAGCGTCACACCTCACCTGAGCAGAGAACCTGTCCCTCGACAAACTTGAACAGGCTCGAGATATGTAAGCTCAACTCGCAAGGGGTCTCAACCCAACTCTTCAAGAGCGAGTGAGTGGGAGTTTCTGACAAGCAGTGTATAGCTCTCGTGGTTGCTGACAGGGCGTTGATCAATGCGTTTGTCAGAGGTTTACTTGCACCCGAGGACGTACAGAACCACTGAGGACGGCGAAGGCGGTGAGGAGTAGGTGTCGGAACAGCATGCCCAGCCAAAAGATCGACCACGCAGCTGCACCGGAGGCCCGGGGAGGGGGCGAGGGGGCGAGGGGGAGGGGGGATCGGGGGAAGGGGGAAGGGGGTTGGTCTAGGTATACATAGGGGCTTTCCAGATCATGCCCTGCCTGGAGCTCAGCAACAAGGAAGACCTTGGCAGGGGCAGTGTATCTCGTTTTGTGTCTCAGCCCTACCCGCTGCACAGGTCAGCCGCTACCTGGGTTCAGATCGAGGCTGTCGTGGAAGCGTGGAACTTTTGTCCGTGCATGGGGTATGTGGTCGGCAGGGTGGGCATGCGCCCCGCCCAGAGTCAATGCCGGAGGATCTTACTGCCTATTTGGGGAAGCGCTCCTTGTATATTCAACTAAACAGGTCGACTGTGGCCTTCGGGGCCGGGCCCGTCCGGCTGTGGGTTGTCAGCCCTACAAGGAACAAGACTGGTGTCCGCGGATCCACAGCGTCGGGTGACGTGTGGCTGTGAGGCTCAACTGTACCTCTTTGCTTATCCCATCCAGTTCCGGTACGGAGCCATGCCTGCGAGCAGAGTTGAGTCCCCAGAAAACCAAAGAACAAGGCGGTTCTGTTGCTGGCCACCGAGCTGGATATAGTAGAGCCTGCAGGCCTATAGACTTGAGAAGAAGGATATTGAAAGACAACTGGCTGCTGAGCGGGAGATGTCTGCCTCTGTTGCTACGAGCAGTACTTACTTTGCGGGAAGAAGCCGGACCTCTTAGTATCGGAGGCAGCCCGGTCACCCGGACAGATTGACGCAATCACTCATGCGCTGGATGTTACCGCAGGATTACTATCATGCCAGAGGGAGCGATCGAGTGAATGCTACCTAGGTACCTAGCCGTAGGCCAGAGGCATGAGGCAGGCTAAAATCTCATCACCCAGATCTCAGGGCCCGTTCAGGCGGCCACTCCGGGATGCCACGAGCCTGTCGACCCTGCAAGACCAATAAGCACCATGCCACTAAACATCCGCAGGACCTTGGCTCCGCTCCTCGACCTTTTGCTGGGTGCAATCCGAGAGCTCGGATACCCACGGTTGGAGGCGCTAGCAGAAAGCATGCATCCTCATGCAGGTTTCATGCGGGCTCCTGCAGCCCTATAGGGCTGGCTGAGGTCTTGAGATGACAAGGACTATACCGCTACTTCATTAGTAAACACAATCCCAAAATACATCCGTCTCATAATCATGTTTCCACCCAATCGTTCCGCGGCTGTGGTTCATCCAGCAGCGCGGGATGCGTTGTTCAATGCCAGTATATCATGTTTTCCCCACTTTGGAAGAGAGTGCCGCTTCAGGTTGTGCCTTGAAGGGGAGCGTTTGTCGATTCTAGGTGGGATTTGGTGGACGCTTTGTATTGCTAATGGGGGTATTGTGCGCTTCGATATCCGTGCATTCCGCTGACATGGCCCTGTTTTCCTGCTTGGTCAAGAGATCTTGCCACCAGCAGTCCCATCCATTACAAATCAGAACATGAGTTGCATATTAGACGCTCCGGACTTGCTTTATGTCGTCGATGAGTTGTAGATCTGTCTTCTTCCCATACGGTTTCTCATACGGGTTGTTTCTGACCTCGCATCTGATCAGGTCTGTATGCTTTGTCTCCGCTACAAGTGTCTCCGGGAGACGATCATGTTCCGTTCCTTTCCGTCCCATAATACGCTCAAGTGAGCACCTTTAATCCCACCCAACCCTCACTTCGCGTATGCCTGGGACTCCGCAGCCTTTCAAATCAGTAAAGGCGCTCATGCCCAGGCACCGCCTGTCTGTGGCCTACGTATCGGCTATTTTGAACTGTCAAGTCGCTTGAGAACCGACCAGTAGGGCTTGTCAAAGTTGGCGACTCCGGTCGTAAACATGCCGGCTGAGCCTCAATCCAAATGTGAGCCGCCACACCAAGTCCGGATCTCAGCTGCACGCCCTTCCTCGCCTTATTCAGACCCTGGATAGGGCGGCTCAATTTTCAGCTTTGCGGGTGTTTCATTGAAGGTGAGGCTTCGCGTGAATCTCCTCCGGGTCCATATCTGTGCCCAAAAGTCCTCAATAGTCTTCATAAGTCGTAGCCTGGCCCATATAGTCCGGTCACTGCCCCTGTCCAGATGCACATGTGGACTGTCTGTGCATAGCCCCCCCCCCTTCAACCCCCACCGCCATTACTACCGCCGAAGCCCGAGTGACTTCTCCCTCTTGTTGACAATTGTTCCATTGTTGGGTACAAAACCCACATGTACGACTGCCTAGGTAAGTACTAGTCCACTTTTGGATCTCATCTTGCAGATGATATGGCTGGATACAAGTGTCAAGTATCTCATGTCTACTCAGGCGATTGGCTGTATATATCGGCCCTCACCGGTTCTCGTTGCAATTACCGGCCCCCCAGCCGCGTACCTCGTCGGGAAAGCCTCACCACTGCTCACCGTTCTGTCGTCATAGGTCATACGGGATGATTCCAAGGTGCATAGGTAGGCAGTCACCGGGGGAGCCGTGACAACTCTAGCGGTGACGGTAATCAGAGATATCGCACTCACATGGAAAACCAACTGTGCCAGATATAAAGTCGCCCTTCAGACCAAGTACGACTTCGACCAAATTGGCTCAAGAGAATCGACTCTCAGCTTTCTCTAGAGCCTTGCTTCCTTGAATCAATCATCAGGTCCTCAAGTATTTAGCTTTCTTTTTCCGGGGAATCACAGACGGCGAGAAAATCACATCAAAGCCGATAAGATGTCCTCCTCGCGCTCGGGTCGCTCTTCTCATGGCCACAAGAAGGAAAAGGGTGCTCAGGTATTGCCTCTCTCGGCCGCATACTCAACCCAAAATACATGGTCATGACTAACGGTGTCTCGTTGCTCTCAGCGATCTGTTCGGCGGATAATCGAATCTCTTCAGTCCCACAGTGTCAACACCCTCACAGAGCTCGTCAGAGTCGAGCGCATAGCGGCGACCTGTGACGAGAGTGATGCTGTGGCTTTCCAAGGCCCAATGACCGAGGCATGGAACCACTACGTCAGCAGCAACCAGTTTCTCACTGAACTGAGAGGACTGACGAGAAATTACCCATTCTGTGGAGATATCGTGACCGACGCCCAGATGAGAGTACGCAGTGACCCGGAGAGCAATCGCAGTTGGAACATGGCCTGGCTTTGCCTTCAAAAGACTGTGAACGAGTAAGTAACTGGGCCCCTTCTTCCTCAGTCACTCGTCGTGAATACACCAAGTTTCAATGCCAGAGAGAAACTCACTCATATTCACTCGACACTCCCTGCTTGAGTAATCGTGCTGATGAAGAGATACCAGCAACCTCGTGGCAACGTACGCTGCCACGGAAGCCATGAGGCCGGAGATGTGGGGAGGCCGGGAGCCTTCTCCAGAAGAAGCCGACCAGCTGGCTCAGTGTTTCGAGTTTGAGTGGAACAATGCTGTTAGCACGATGCTGCGCCATTGGTCGGTGGCCCCAACCTGGTATTGAGTTGCCAGGGGCATGGGTAAATGGTCCTTGGGGAGGCAGGACTCAGCTGTCTGATGAAAAACATAGCTGGATCTATGGGAGTCTTAGAGAATGTCGGCGACCTCACATTGTAAAGTACGGCTGAAGCGTGCGGGACAGGCATTGGATCTGGTTGCGACATGACATGTTTGTCGTCATCACACAAGCACGCAACAGGGTCTGGGAGCATTGCAGCAGAGCGTCTGATTTGTCTTGTGTACTGTACCCACTTATTGATCATTCAAGCTATAGACTGTTAGAGAATCGACGGCCATGTGACTGAAAGAAATGCAGCGTGTAGGCAATAGATAGTCTTTTGTGTGTGTGTGTGTGTGTGTGTGTGTCGAGCCGGCCGCTGCGTTCCTCCCATCCCCTGCCAAAGGAAGTCGGGAGGGAGACGACGTTGACAGGGTTAGGGCTCTCAGACACCGTAGCGGTACAGCAGCACAGAAGTGGGCCAGCCTCCGACGTCACCGCCTGTGGCCCTGTGACAACATTTTGAGGTGAAGGCAGCCAAGCTCCAGCCCAGCTCCAGTCCTGCCAACCTTGACAGTCAACAGCCATCCGCCCCCGCGCCGCCGACCTCAGCCCCGGCCATTCGTCTTATCCCATCCGATCCCATTTGCAGTGATCTCTGGCCTCTCAGGGTCAACTGCATCTGGTAATACAGACAGATGGAATCCCAACATGTGATGCGTCCCGCGGCAGCGTGGAAGGTTGGCCCCTCACTCGTCACCTCGAGCAATGAGACGGTTGGCAGTGATGTGAGTCCCATGGTGTGTCCTCGTATATTGCACAAAGGCTTCAAAGCTGAACCTGTTGTCTTCTGAGCCACACCCCAACTGACATCACCACAGTCCGATCAGTCAACGTCCCTGCCTGCCATCTTGGCTGCCCTTGTCCCCTCCTTGATCAGCGCAGTCTCCCTACTCACCGTGTTCGTCCTCATCAAACGGCCACTTCGCAGGATATACTCCCCAAGGACCTACATCGATGTCATCCCGGAAAAGTAAAGCATTCCCCCCTCCCTACCTCTTGTCTGCATTACTGACGTGATGCAGAGATCGCACCCCTATATCAAGCCTCAAACGCTTCGAGTGGGTTCGAACAATCAGGCAGCTTGACGACAAGTTCGTTCTCGAGCACTCCTCCCTCGATGCATATCTGTATCTCCGGTTCCTGAAGACCTCCGTCTTCATCTGCTTTGTCGGAGCAGCCATCACCTGGATCATCCTCTTTCCTGTGAATGCTACTGGCGGAGGAGATGCACAACAGCTTGACAGGCTTGGTTTCGGTAACGTGCGCCACAAGGACAGATTATATGCTCATGCCGTCGTGGCTTGGGTCTTCTTCGGCTTTGTAATGCTAGTCATTGCCAGGGAGCGCATGTGGCTTATTGGACTGCGCCAGGCATGGTACTTGGCTCGAGCAAATGCGTCGCGGCTTTCGTCGCGGACGGTTCTTTATCTCGACCCGCCCAAGGAGGCTTCCTCAAACTCTGACCCGCAACAACATTTCGGCGATGACGCCAGAAATCAGTGGATCGTCACAAAGACCAAGTCGCTTGACGATGAGGTTGAGTCGAGGGATGATAGGACAGTGAGACTAGAATTCGCTGAAGTCTCGTTCCTAAGGCAGACCAGCAAGAAGATCGCCGAAACCCGCCGCAGAGAAGGCCTCGAGACCAATGGCGATGCAGATGACGCAGCGATCGAGAGTGCACGTCCACGTGAGCGACAATACTATCTGACCGGCAATGCAGCTGATCTTATCCAACACCTGCGCAGCGAGGTAAAGGAAGCAGTGCAAAAGGTCGGTGAGAAGCGGGAATCCTACTCGGCCGAGAGCACAAATGGACACAATCGATGCGCGATATTTGTCGAGTACGCGAGCCAGTCTGCTGCGCAGCGAGCTTATCGAGGCGAATCCAAGTCCCGCCTACCCGTGCCTCCCAGCCTCGCAGTCCAGTCAAGGCTCATCGGTGTAGTCCCGAACGAAATATTATGGCGCAATCTAGCAATGCCACAGGCTGAGCGACTGTCGAAGAAGTCTATTGCAAACCTCCTAATCGCTCTACTGATCATCTTTTGGTCTATTCCAACAGCCATCATCGGCACCATTTCGAACGTCAATTACCTTGCCGACAACGTCTCATGGCTCTCGTGGATCAACAGCCTCCCAGACCCGCTGCTAGGACTTCTCACAGGGTTCCTGCCTCCGTTTCTCACGAGCCAGTTTGCTTCATATTTGCCGAACCTCATGCGACGTAAGTCAAGCACAACGGAGTCTCTTGCCCTATTATTCCCAAAGCGAACCAGGCCTTGCAGATCTTTTCGCTAATGCCATCTCAAACCAGATGTGGCCAAAGCCTCGGGTCAACCAACCACAGTCACGGCAGAGTTGCAGGTGCAGGCTTGGTATTACGCATTCCAGATCATCCAGGTCTTCCTCGTTACGGCTCTCTCTTCGTCGGCCACGGCCTTCATCCCGAAGATCATCAACGAGCCACACCATGTCCCACAGCTTCTCGCCGACAATCTTCCGAAATCATCAAACTTCTACCTGACTTATTTTATACTCCAGGGCCTTGCCTGTTCGTATTTCCCCTTGGTTCTCTCCCCTGGCTCAGCAAACTATGACCCAACTCAGGAGCACTTCGGATGGTTTCTCAAAGATCGTAGGCCCATGAGACGTGCGCCTCACTTAGTTTTGTGCTGAGAGGCAATGTCTCCGAGGTTGAACGGACTAATCAAGTCACCCGAAAGTGCTTCTCATGCGTGTGGGAGTTTGCTGAAGTGATCATCTTACTGACAAAATAACAGCGTCCGTGAAGAACATGATGAATTGGTCGGACTTGCTCGAGTACCTTTTCTTCGAAATGTTCATCTACAAAACCCCACGTGACAAATACAAGCAGTATACCAGCCTCAAGGGAATTGCATGGGGTAAAGTATACCCGAAGTTCACCAACTTCGTGATCATCGCCCTGGCTTACAGCTGTATATCACCGCTTGTTTTGGGCTTTGCGGCTGTGGGGCTATCCCTCTTCTACTTCAGCTATCGGTACACTTTATTGTTCATGGTACAGCCAAAGATTGAGACCAAGGGAAAGTGCTATACACGCGCATTACAGCAGATCCTGGCGGGTATTTACATCGGCGAATTGTGCCTAATTGGGCTTTTCAGCCTGCGGAAGGCCAAGGGTCCTGCAGCCATGCTCGTCGTCCTCTTCTTGGCGACGATCGCGTACAACATCTTGACAAATCGTTATCTGAACCCTCTAGAGGACCACTTCCCAGACGACATGCTCTCGGTCGATGCCGAGAATGGGGAGCAGGATCCTCTTCTTTCTGCCGCAGAGGAAGGCCAGGCCGTCGCTGCTGGGGATGCACAAGCAGACGAGCACGAGCGATCTCGTGTGCAGCGTCTCGGCCGAGAGATGCATCTCCCTCAAAAGGTCGTCTCCCCTATCGCACGATTCCTCGAACCCCACGTGTATGCTTCGCATAAAGCGATGCGTGCATTCCTCGCTCGCACAGGAGCCGAGACCGATCCGGCCCCTGAATATAGCGAACAAGATATCAAGAAAGCTTACCAGAACCCGAGCCTCACAAGCAATTCACCCATCATATGGCTGCCGAGGGATGATTATGGGCTGAGCAAGAAAGAGGTTGAGAGTCTAAGCGCCGAGAATCTGGAAGCTACGGATGAGGGAGCCTGGGTCAATAGCAAGGGTGAAGTGGATTTTGAGAGGAGTGACCTCAGAGGCTTACCGGTTTGGAAGCAGCCCAAGGCGTATTAAAACCGGAGAGAAGAGAGATGAGAGTACACAAAAGGATGGAGATACTGGTGGGAATGAGCATTGAAATACGAGAACACCGTTGGTCACTAGGAGAAGGCCGGTTGGTCCCCTGAATTTATGCATTTTATACATATGCTTCGACTTTCCTCCTCCAGTCAGCGGTTCAGTAAGAAACAGCTTGGCCATCTGCTATGCTCGGGGTTTCTGGTCTCCCGTGAGTTTGGCTTTGGCTCTTTGGCTGGTGTGGTGCTACTGCGACGTTAGAGGCAGGCCCTGCATGATTTGCTTGAATGCCTCCAGTGACGCCTCGGGCTCTGCAAATGCACGTGTCAGTATACCTAGTACCAACTGCAACACCACTGAGCTTCAGGGCACTCACGATAATACGGAACTTCGTGGCCTGCGGCGTATACCCTCCAGTAGTTCAGATTGTTGATCGCCTTAAATTGTCCGTAAGACGTGCCATTGAGCACATATTCCTGAAGAGGAGCTACTTGGAACTCTGCCGCTCCGCTGTATTCCACCTTATTAACGGCACGCTCATTACCGAGGTAATTGCAAATCCAATCTGTTCGAGACTGAGTTAGTGAACGGGAAGCCTGACGAACAAGGCTTTACACAAGGGTGTAGGCTTACCAGCATCACCAGCCCAGATCAAGGTCGATATGCCAGATTGTACGACCGTGCTCAGAGTGTCGAGGAACGACCGTGCATCGTCACCAGTATTTGCTATCTTGTAGTACGGGTCATCGGGGCACTCGGCATAGGTGACTTGCGCGCCAATAGCCTTCATGATATCCGGCCTCTGTAGGTAATCAACGTACGTCTCAGGCGGAAACGGATCATTGCTCGGCTCGCGGATGTCATAGACATCGAAATCGACTGCGCCATTCTCAACCACGCCCTCGACGTATTCGTAGCACGCATTATCAGCGTTCAAACATGCCGTGTCCGTGCCCGTCTCGCCGGGACACTGCTGCAGGAGAGGGAGGCATTGCGTCTCGTAGGCGTCTTGAAGTTGGGAATACTGCGTGTCGTTGATGAGTTGACGCCAGGTGTTGTTATAGGCGAAGTCGACGTAAGCTTGTTCCTGAATGACGGGATCGATCCACCCGTTGTTTATGCCGAGAGCGACAAGGGAGATCGCCTCGCCAGTGACTGAGCCGTCGGATATGGCCTCGTTTTGAGTCTGGAAATACTCTGGACGATGTTCAGTGCTGTGTTCGTTTGACACTCCACTGGAGGGCCTTCGCACTTACCAGCAAACTCAGGGCCGTAATGGCCGCCGTAGCTCTCAGTCCACAGTCCAAATTCACGGCTCTCGTAAGTAGGAAAAGCCTCAAAGAAAGCTTGCATGAACTTCCAGACGAATGGTGCTGCCGTAACAGTAGAGGTCGCCTCGTCATCGCCAAAGCTGAACCCTGTGCCGATAGGCTGATCGACGTAGAGCATGTTGGCGTACGTGTTCCAGGAATAGGGGTTCAGGCTGGGCTCGTCACTGCCGTTAACAAAATGGCACGGCCCGTGTTCCTGGAAAAGTCCAATCATAGACGAGCATCCTGGACCACCGTTGAGCCACAAAGCCAGGGGAGCGGTTGACGCATTGCTGCGAGCCTCAAAGAACCAGAACCACATAGACATGTTTGTCCCAACTGAGAGGTAGCCGGAATAGGTGTTGACTCCGGGAGTGGTCTCGCAGATACCGCTGTTCTCGACGATCTCTTTGAATTCCAGCAGCGTCAGCGGTCTGAGTTACAGAAACACTTGGGTCGACATCTGACTCACCCAAAGTGGTATTGGTCGCCTCGTGCTCGTAGACATTGTAGGTAATGCCATTGGTCTCTCGCTTGAACATCTTGCCCGTGCCGCTGCTTGCGCTGCGGGAGGCAACAGATTTGGGCGCATGCCAACTGGCAGCGGAGGCAGTCGGAAGACATGCCAATGCGAGGGCCAGCACAGTGTTGAGGACTCTCATCTTGTCTGCTGCTGTCGCCGACTGGGAAAGACGAGACGAGGGGGGCCAGGAACAAACCACAGAGAGGCCTCTCGACACTTTGAGGAGGGGAGGGCCGCCTTTTATGCAGATCACCTGGACAGTCAACGCGTTCACACGCGTGCAACGTCAGTTAAGCTGCATGTAGTGGCTCGGGCGAAGACGCCTCATCACTCATGCGGAGAACCACGCCAAGAGTGGATCTCCAGGATGGCGGCATGGTGCCCGGGGAGGCCTGCATGATGTTGATGAATTGCGCAGTATTATAGGGCATGTGCCTACCTGTGTACCCCTGCATGGTGCCGTCCGCCCCTGAGAGAATGTGCACATGGAATCCATAGACCACACGAGTGTGCGCAATACCACAGTACATGTGATAGGGTACAGGTCACTGCTGGGGCCACGGGGAGGTTATTCTTGGGCCATGACAAGAAGTCTAGAGTAATCAAGACTTCAGATACTAGGCTGCCAAGAAAGCTTATCTCGGGCTCCCGAAGCTTGCCCATGCGGATTGAACTTGCCCCTTTATGTCGAATCAATCAAGTCCGAATCCCAGTGACAATGTATACTTCTCAATATCCTCGTGTCTGAAATTTCTACTATTTACATGCGTGCCTCGCCTCACTCCACCTTCCTAAGCCTGCTCGAGGATGCATCTGTGAGCTAATGGCCATGAGTTGAGCCGGGCTTACGACAAGGTTGAGGCCCCCTGCTGAAGGTGGAAATACCGTGCCCCAAGAAGTTCGCGAATCTCAATACAGCAACGAATTGGGATGAAGGGCAGGGGGCCCCCTGGGCCGCGTCCTCTGTCTTATCGAACTGCGACCTTCCTGTCGGGGTAAAGATCGCCGGACTGAACTTTTGTCAATGAACTCCATCTAGTGCCATGCCGAATTCCGATTCCAGATTTTCCCATCACGAGCATTCAACTTCACGGTCACACTGTGTGTGCAAGTTGAGGCTGTCAACTGCACGCGCTTTTGTCTGATGACATCTTGACATCTTCAAGTGTTGATGTCTCACTCAGCCGGTGTACTTGATCGGGAAACTTCGAGGTATCTCAAGTGCTAGACTAGCATATCTTGGGTGAAAACATGTTGAAGATGCTAGCAGGCCAATCCGCCTCCTCAAGTCCACCTGCAGTTACGCGACTCGGTCACTGTCGCTTCTCTATGCTTTGAAGACTGGGTATATCCGCTTTTCAGTGCCCAGCAGCTGCTTTATTGGGGCCGAGATCTCCAGCAAAAACTGGCAAGCTGCAACAGCCAGTTGGAGTGAGTCAGCCACTCTAAGTGTGGCGAAAGCTGCAGTTTTGAAGCTGGACATATCAACACCCAATATTGTCGGGCGCAGACTGCCGAATATCTGAAGGGCTGACAGAGGCAATGCTGTGGGACGATTATTGATACTGCCCACCGCAGACTGCCCACATGCAGTTCAGCATCGAGCTTGCACAATCACATTCGTCTTAAGTATATCACATTGTGTGTTATCAAACACTAGGTCACAAAGTGTTTACCATTGTATGAAGGGGACGCCTATAGCTCGATAATAAGAGTGTGTATACGGATTAAAGACAAAACCACTTAAGCATATCAGAAACGTGTGGGCTGAATAGTACAAGGGCGTTGCCCGTAACGATTGTCCATGAACTATTTCTAAAGATCAGCAGATGACGGTATCCGCCTATACGGAACAGATCAGCGAGCGTCCAACTCTTCCGACTGTACCAATGCTGGGTATATAACTTTGTCTACAAAAATTGAATTCTCTCCCTTCAGCAGCTCCGGGTGTGGCTGTTTGCGAAAGGTGAAAGATGTCGGGATCTACGTCGTATAATGTGCCACATAACCGACTTCCATCATGGACCCATACCCGTCCAAGGTCGCAGAATTAGGGTATCCAGGCTGTGAGCAGTAGTCAGTAATGAATCATCGGCATTCAACAGAAGCATTGATCAAGAAGGAACTCACCCAGGTGCCACCAACAGCAACGTTCAAGATGAAATACAGATTCGAATAGGCCAGCGCGTTCCAGATGTCCTGCCCAACCTGGCTGCCCGTGATTTGCTGGAACACCTGGCCATCCATGTACCATTTTATGGTCTCGGTTGCCCAATTGTTTGGCCGGCGGTCCCATTCGATCCGCCAAGTATGCCAGCCCTGGTCAGGAATGGCAATCGAGTTCCCAATCCCGGTCCCTTCGTTGCATACTCCTCCTGGGTATGTACCGCAGTGAGCTGTCCCGTAGCCCCTGAGGATGCCGTTGACTGTCTCCATGATGTCGAGCTCCCCACAGGCCGGCCAGCTCCCACCTTGGCGGAGCGACTGGCCCAGGATCCAGAACGCCGGCCAGATGCCCTGTTTGTTGGCAATGGCGTTCGTGCCGAACCTGATCTGAGCCTCTGCGCGGGTGAGGGCCCCTGCCTTCGGCGTGAACGTGTACTTGCTCTCAATCCTGCCCGAAGTCCAGCCGTAGGTGGTGGAAGAGTCCCTCCAGGGCACAAGCTGCAAAGTCTGGCCACCGGAGCACTGGACGTTTGCGGAGGAAGAAGTATACTTCTCCCATTCCGCATTGACACCCAGGTAGCCAGTGATGATGTTCCAGTTGTCAGATGAAGGGAGCTGGCCAGCCGCATAGGCGAACTGTGACTCCCATTGTAGGTTGAGGCCTGAGTAGCCCGGCGATGCCCAAGCTGCTACAAGGGTGGTAAGGCCCAGGCTGGTCAAGAGAGACCCAGGACTGATCACCCGCATTGTCCTTCCTGTTCTAATGCTAATGTGAGGGAACTGCACTGAAGTGCGTCTTATATATAACGATGTAAGGAGTGTTTGGGTATGTACAAATCTCTGAAAGAACGAATTTCCCCGGCATCTAGCGGACTGTACTGGGAATGCTGGATGAGAGACACGGACGACGTCAAGCGCTCGAGAAGCGATGGGCCAGACTTATTTAAATCCGTTCATTTTGAGCAGGCCAGTGGACGACGCGTACTTTTCCGCGCCACGTTGAGCGGCTATTGTCACATTCTGTCAGGTTGTCTTAAAGAACAACCCTGCTACCAGTCTTGTGTCAAAGTAGCAGGTGAAGCGTGTGCCATACTTGTCCAGGATGAGATCTCTACAGCCGAAGACCCGGACAAATGCTAGACACATTGCCTAATCAAGCCGCTTCCAAGTGGTCTAGAGGGAGCAGGAGGGCATTCAGTCCAGGTGCCTTAATTTGGAGGGTAGGATTGAAGCCGGGCAGGTTGTATCCTGTGATTCCAGAAGCATCTTGTCGAGGCAATGTCGTCGAGTAATGAGGCTTGGTGGGAAGTCAGGAGATGGGCCGAGGAACTAGGACGGTTCAATTTTACCAAAACGTGGCGCCGCAAAAGAAAGGAGCACATGCGGCAATCTTGGAATCCCAAGAATCAGTCTTGAGGCAGTTGTCAAGGAGGCTGATTGGTAGAGGTCCCAATTGGAGGGGCCGTCTGGGACAAGTGCAATGGCGAGTCTATGGTTTTCATTGGGCGTGTCTTATATGAGGGTTTGTCATTGGTGTGCCAGGCCAGCGGGCCACCCAGGTATTCTGGCCACCTGCCGGAGCTAGTAGTAAACGGCGCGAATCGGACGGGGTCTTGTTTGGTGCATGCGGCCGGCAGCGGTACTCCTGTTCCTGCAGATGAGTTGGGGATGAGCCAATAGCAGCGGCATGGACAGCTGTCAAGAACTCGGGCGAGACCTGTGACGATTGCTTGTGACACTGGACACAGGTTGTGGGGGAGGCTCAGCATGGCCGGGACTGCACGAGGTGAGGGCCTTCTAGAAGCTCGGAAGGCGCCGACAAAGGCCCAGGATAGTGGCGGAAGATCTACTCGCTAGTATAAGCATGCTGATCCAAGATGAGACCAACCCACGGTTCCGGAACGCATCATGATTCTGATGGACAGTAACTGGGGCTTTGGATGACTCAGTGCCCAGATGCCTACTTCTTGAGGCGCAATGTCGAATTGATACTCGACAGGGTTCAAGTCTGGACATCATTCCAGGACCAAGCAATAGGTAGACTAGATGTATGTAGTAATTTTCCCGTGAAGGTCGGTCACACATGTATCTAGTCTCCACATGCTTATCTTTGGAATAATATAACCATAGCCACTGTGACGGCCATGTATTGAGTCAACGTTGGACTTGATCTGGGAAACAGGGCAAAGGGGACTTTGGATCGGCTGCCGAGCCGGATCGTCCCCCTTTTACCCTCTTCGCCCCCATGACTTGGGCCGATTACTACGTTACCTTCCCCCCGCATTGCCAACCACTCAAATCATCGAGCGTGGATTCCACGCGTCACTTGGGATGGTCATGTCTGTGGTCTTCATTCTTGTGAGCATGGCAAGTGTCGCGTGGCCAACCCGATGAAAGTTGAAGACTGTTAGGTGTATCTTATGTAATGTGCCTAGGTACCTGCTGTAGTGACCGCCTCTTGCTGCTCGCTTACACTAGTCAACGAGTTTTATGGGAATTATTGGCCCCCGAAACAAACAAGCAATTCCATCAAATGCCTATTGCGCGCCTCTTTCGAAGGCGGCTTGAAGGCGGCTTGAACCTCGCCCGATCGAAAAGCGCTCGCTACGATGCAGCTGCTTCTTCAGTGGCTCATGTGCCAATATCTCTACCACACGGCTTCGGGGCTTGATTCATTTGGCCCTTCAAATGTTTTCTTGTGGAAGGGGCCGCAGGAAGCGCACACCACCTGACTTCGGCGTCATTACTCTTGGCGAATCTCGTGGCGCAAATGGCTTTTCAGCAGTATGCCTACTCAGATAAATAGGCTGGGATTCATGTTGCACGGCACAATATAGCCGCGTGCTGACTGACTTCGCAAAGCAAAGTTGCCCCGTACGAGTGGGTGATTCCCATTTCACAACTAGCAAGACACCAACTCTTCCTTCTGAAATGCCGCTGACATCAGGCTTATTTCGAACCACGGCGAACATACCCTAGGGTAGTGGTATAGTAGGCATTCCCTTCCAAGATGGCCATTTCGAGGTCGTGCTATCCACTCTTTCTCAAAGCCTTGAGACTTCGCATAGAGTATCGAGAAGTTGCACCTGGATAGGGACAATGATGTCCGTCTCGGGTAGTGATCTTTTCCCACGTCTAAACCCCGTCCCTTATGCGTTTCGTTCCCTGTTGCCATCATGCCGAGCCGCGACTTGTGCATCTTCTTGCGAGATCTAGATATACACTCTCAGAAACTCGACCAGGGCCATGATTGCCATGGCCTGACCGTACGGCATACTCGTGATGGGGATGTCCTTGTAGTGCTGCAGAGTGTTGCTGTAAAGAGCATTAGCACGGTTCCCCAGAAAGTAGTACTGTCGCACTCACCCCATAGCAGTTCCGAACGATGTGTTGAGCAGCTCTCCATTCTCGTCCACGTTTTCAATGACCGCCTTGATAGCCCTCACCGCCACCTCGTCGTATCCTCCCGATTTGGCGCCCTTCAGCTTCCGGCAATCATCGGCTTCAGGGGCAGACACAGGCGAGGACGGGTCGAGATACCGGTTCCGTCTTGACTTGAGGATGCCAAATGCGAACCCGGCTGTTGCGCTGGCCTCTACATACGACCCTTCTTCTTCCGGGATGTCTAGCAGCGTCCTCCAGAGACCCGAGGGGGCCTGTAATGATGAGAGGGCTGAGCACTGGGCCTCAAGCACGTCCCGGAGGTGCGACCCGATAGGGTCTGTTGCCACGTCGAGATTCAACAGCTCAATGAACTCGGGGATCACGATGGTCAGCCAGCTGTTGCCCCTCGCCCACCTCGCCTCTGCGAAGTTGTGCCCCAGCTTCCCTTGTTTGGCGCCGTCCTTGTAAAACTCCCAGCCGTGGAAGAAGAGGCCTGTCTTGGTGTCAAACAGATACTGACAGTGAAGTATGAATTGCTTCTTTGCCTCGGCAACATAATGTGGCCTGTTCAATACCAGACCGATCTTTGCCAGAGGCAGAACAGTCATCATCAGCGTGTCATCCCACAGCTGCTCATCGTGCAGGCTGACATATGTGACATGCTGCATCCCGCCGAATCTCGTCCGGTCAAGATCCCGGTATGCCCACTCGGCCCAGCTGTCCAACCATGGCAGGTAGGTTGGGTTCTTGGTCTTTTCATACACATATGCCAGCGTCAAGAACACCGCCATGGTGTTGATGTTTTTTGTCGTCCCCCCAGCAGCGAAGCGGTTGGCGAACCACGCCTCGATGATCTCGAGACATTTCTCGTCGCCCGTCAGCTCGTAGTACTGCCATATGCCATAAAGACCGACGCCGTGAGTCCATTCCCAGTCATTCCACCCCTTGGTGTCGATCACACGGCCGTCGTCCAGCTTCAGAAGAAACTCGCCAGTCTTGTCCTTGATGTTGACCATGCCATCGATCAATAGCTTGATCTTGGCATGGACATCGCTGGATTTGATGCCTTGTATCTCGGTAGGCATCTTGTATATCTGTGTTCAAACACGTGACGAAGTTATGTAAATGAACAAAAAGAAACGGCAGCTGTGAAATAAGCTGCGAGACTTAGGGGAGCACGTGATGGCTGTGAGGGGGTAGTAGGGGGCTGTTGAGAGGTAGGGATTTTGTAAGGATGGCGAAGGAGAGTCACTGCAACCTGAAGCATCTGATTGCAACTCTTCAACAGCAGACAGTACACATATGCAGCTCATGGGTTGCGCATGCAGTGGTGCGTGCTTTGCGGTCCAATACACACGCGTCTTAAGGGACCGAGGATCTGATGGTGGAGAATCTGACCCTCCCCGACAAGCCCAACAAACAGCAACAGCCGGTACAGCTCGGTCCGAACTGCACCGAAAGTCGAGGGAGTCGCCGGGATCTGGAGGCGGTGGCCAAGCAGCCGTGAAGCCTTGGCACCAAGACGGGTCCAGAAAATCAAGCACGGAGGCTCTACAGAAGCTGGGCCGGGTCGCTCGACATCAGACGCCCCCGGTTTTCTGCATTCCTCCGGACCCCTTTCCCCGCGGGGTCTTGGGCTCGGGCGGGTCAGATAGTGGAACCTGGGGATTGGTGCATGTGTCATCCCCCGCAGAGGCAACATCAAATACGAGGAGAGAGAGAGAGGGGACTGGGGTAAGGCCATGAATGAGAATGTGCGGGGAGACGGCGGCGACATTGCGTGTGTTGCAAACACCAACTGACTGATATCGGGTTAGCGGACTTCAGGACCAGCATGGAAGATGGAGATTACCTCGGAAGGAGGCAGGGCAACACACTCGGCCGACATGTCATTTTCTCTCCGCTGTCCCGGTGTTGAAAATGTTGTACGTGGCACCGCGTGGTAATGATGGCAAGTCGCTAATGTCTGCAGGGAGGATGATCCCTCCCCAGCACCCTTCTCGGGGTCAAGGACATGGGCACGCTCCAACCCTGACGGTGTCTCCAGGGACGGCATCTCGGGCCAATGGCCGCCTAGACCCCCCCGGCACCCAGGAGTGTCAACGCCAGTCTGGTTCTCCATGTTCTGTGGGGTCTGGGGAAGTCAAGGTTCTGTCGACAAAAACACCCAGGCACCCGGCCAGGCGGTTTCCTAGATATCCGTGTACATTGTCAAGTGGTCTTTACCGCTGGAAGGGGTCCAATTAAATCGCCCGGGGTTCCAACCCAGTTGGTGAAGACTGATTTAAATTCACTCATAAGACTCGACGCTGACCCGTCCTGCTGCTCCGTCGTGACTGTCTGTCTGCCCTCTTGCTCATCTTCAATCTGCCCCCTTGGCCTCCTCCTGGTGGACGTTCTTAGGTCTACGTCTCACATTGCTTTGTTTCTTTTCTTCAGAGGCGGCTGTCGACGCCAAACCAACATGGTAGCATCCGATACCCATAGAGAAGACATCGCAACCACTTCAGCCATGGCGGACAACCTAAATACCCAGCCGAGGCAAGATGCCGGACCCGACAAAGTTGAGCGCGTCATGTCGGCCGACGAGGTCGAGTTCGCCAAGGACCATCAGAACTTCGAAAAGGTCGACAAGGAGCTTGCTCAATATGTCTCGGACGTCCGCATCGATATTCCGCCCGAGAAGAATGCCCAGTTGCTGAAGATGATCGACAAGCGAGTTCTCTCCGTCATGGTCGCGACCTACTTCCTCCAGGCCATTGACAAGGGCACTCTGAGTTTCGCTTCCATCATGGGCATTCGCGAAGACACCAACCTGACCGGCCAGGACTACTCATGGCTGACCACTTGTATCTACATAACAATCCTGATCGTCGAATATCCCCAGAACTGGACCATCGCTCGGGTGCCTATCGCCAAGTACCTCAGCTTCTGCATCATAGCCTGGGGCGTGGTGCTCGCTTGCACAGCGGCTTGCCACAACTTCACTGGCCTGGTCATTGTCCGCACGCTGCTTGGTCTGTTCGAGTCCGCCTGCCAGCCCGCCTTTGTCGTGCTGTCCTCGATATGGTACCGACGAGAGGAGCAGGCTGCCCGCGTTACTTACTGGTACATGATGAACGGAGCACAACAGATTGTCGGTGGTCTCCTTGCCTACTGCTTTTCCCTCATCACCTCCGGCCCTCTCAAGTCCTGGCAGTGGCTCTTCATGATCTACGGCATCATCTCCATCTTCTTTGGGGCCTTTGTGGGCTGGTACATGCCCGACAGCCCAATGCGCGCCAAATGCTTCTCAGAAGACGACAAGCATCTCATGGTCGAGCGCGTGCGAGACAACCAGACCGGCGTACAGAACCGTGTCTTCAAGAGGGACCAGCTCATCGAAGCTCTCACAGACCCGCAGGTCTGGGGCTATGCCGTCGTCGCGCTGACCACCACACTGCCTACATCGGGACTTGGCGCTTTCCAGGGCATCATCATCAAGAGCTTTGGTTTCTCGACCCTGCAGACTCAACTCCTAGCCATGGTGTTGGGATTCTACATCATCATCGTCCTCCTCGGGTCACTCTGGATTGTCAAGAAGACCGGGCAGAACTTGCTTGTCATGTTGGGCTTCGTTCTACCGTGAGTACTACTGCCCAGCATATTGTTCTAGCACAAGACCAACTTCATGAGCCATCGCGTCCAGAAGGCTAACACTCCGCGCCTTTTCGCAGATGCTTCGCGGGCACTATATGCTTGATGCTCGTTCCCCTGGAAACCTTCTCCCAGCACATTGGGCTATTGATCTGCTATTATATTACTTTCTCCTTCTGGAGTGCCCAGACCCTTTCACTGTCGATGATATCTAGAAACATAGCTGGTCAAACCAAGAAGTCGGTCGCCATTGCACTCAACTTCATCATTTGGGCTACTGGAAACGCAATTGGTAAGTGGTTGCCCCCATCTGCGATCGTTTGCGTCTTCTTGACTGACCTTTGCTGCCTATCTTCAGGGCCTCAAGTGTTTTTGGCCTGGGACGGCCCTCGCTACTTCATTGCCTTTGCTACCCATCTGGGTTGTTACGGTCTGCTGGTGATTGATATTCTGTTTCTGCGCTGGTACCTGACCGCGCAGAACAAGAAGCGCGACCGGTTGGCCGCAGAGGGTGTTCACGAGGCACAAGATGATGCGTTTGTGCATGCTTTCGAAGACATCACGGACAGGGCAAACCCCAACTTCAGATATGTCTACTAGAACCGGTCTGGCCTACAGAATCGAGTAAAAGAAGTTGTGTATTTAGGTGTTACCTTTCAGGCTCCAATAATTACAGCCGTTTCAGGGCGCAGGAATGCATCGCATCAAGCTTGCACCACGCTTGGGCTTCATTCTTATTCGTCTGTACTGGCTACTGGCTTGTGCTGGCTGTTACATCATGCTATGTCGACCAGAAAAACGGACGTTGCTAGACCATTCACACCATCACTGGCGATCAAAGTTCCATCTAGTCCAACTGTCCAGCCGCCATCTCCCCAAAGACTGGCTCCAAGCGCTGAGGCAACTAACCCATCTGGCAGGGCGATAGAGACAGGCCCAGAGGTTTCAGTATAACTCAGGCTTACCACGCTGACCATCACTTGCCCGCCCGCCTCGTCGACCCATGCAGAAGCGTCAAGCTCATCTGCACCGGAAACATCAAGGCCCTGGAATCTCGGCGCGCCGAGAAAGAGGCCCGCTGCCGTTGTGCTCGTAAAAAGGCCGGCCATGTCCTTGGTGACGTTAAAAAGCTCAGTGGTCGTCGGGTAATTCCACATCGTTAGCCCCTTGGCGCCATGGTTCACAGCAAGAAGCGTCATCACGTCCAGCTCGGGCGCGGTAGGATACCTCGTCCAAAAGGTTTCGTTTCCAAATGCCTGTGGCGCAAACCACTGCGTCTTTGACCAGCCGATAAGTTCATCCCTGCGTCTGAACTCATCGAGTCGACGTGGAATGTCATCGAACACGGTCGGGCCAATGCCGCAGTTGTCGCAGCCGCAGCAGCCGTAAGTAGCATTGCAAACTGTGTCATAAACTGTCGAGTAAGAGGTATTGGTTGATACAGGATAAACGTCAGGAGCGATGATGTCAGCCCCGGCAGCGTATTCACTGTAGTAGAAGTTTTCACAGTTGAGGGCGAGGCTGATAGGGTGGTATGGGTCGAGTTCTTTGACTGTCTTGTAGGCAAGGCCCGTGGAGTTGGTAGGGTTGCCCTTGCCGTCTGGTTCGTCACTTTGGTACCAGCTCAATATGCTGGGATGGGTGCGAAGGGCAGTGACCTGTTCTATCATCTCTGTCGAGTTTTGTGGCTCCCATATAACGTCATATTGGAGCCATAGACCCAGTTCTGCTGCTCGATCAAGGTACGGCTGGAATTGGGCCCACGGGAATGGTTGCTCCCCAAGAGATCCAGTCGGGACAATATGGACGAGATTGAATCCGTAGGAAGCAAACTCATCAAGTGAGGAGACGTCGGTGTCCCAGTAGAGGGTCCATTGCACATAGTAAGTGTATGGAAAGATGACCTCCCAGGAGCTGTTCTTCCCTCTCTGCGCGTAGATGCCCCCGTAGAGATTATCCAGCCTTGCTACGCTGCCGTAGTCGTCTGGGTATGGGAGGTACGAGAAGCTAGTACTCGTCGAATAAGCCGTCGAATTTGCCAATTGTGCATTTATTGTCAAGTTGTAGGCAGCCAGGCTGGGGGTGAGGCCAGCCAATGCGATGGGGACTTCGTTATCGACTGATCCGACATCCAATGAAGCCGAGCCCACTGTCACATCTCCAGCAAGCACAGTAACCTGGAGCTTTTGTGCCGGCGTGGTGATGGATGACCCGCTGATGGCTTCACCCAGCTGATATGACACCTCGGCGCCTATGAGCAATGCTGCGGCCTTGTCCGTGTCGAGATAGATGGTCATGCGTGGTTTCGCCGTGAGCCTGAGCAGGGGGTTGCTGGATGTCGAAGGCTCTTCAAACCATCCACCTGGGTCAAAAGACGAATTGCTTTGGAAGTGTGAGCCTTCACGAACGTAGCTTGTGGCAGGGTTACAGTAATACTCACGTTGGTCTATAGGCTTTGCCACACCAGATATCGACTCCTGGAGGATTGTTGAACTGGGCAGCCGCCTGAGAGGCGGCCAGAAACAATTCCAACAGAGGAGTCCATCCCCATTTGGATTGATGCCACATCGTGATTCTGATAGCAGGTTGTTACCAGAAGTGAGGTGCCCGAGAGACTCCAACCAGACCAGAGCGGCGCGTCATGGTGTCTGAGGCGTTGACGCGCATTCTTATGGCAGTCGTGGTGCATGGTTGCATCGTGTGTCTACGTACTTCACCAGAGCACTGAACGTTACATAGTCCCCAGAGCCCTGCCGATCAGTCCAGCGTCCGGCTCCACAGATAGGAGAGGAGGTGGAATTGGGGATTGGGGAGGAATGTTTGCAGGGCAGTCGGACTGCATTGGGGTCTACTGCCGTTGTTCTGGCCGGGATGTGGTCGACAGAGACGGAGACAATAGACTACCAAGTGAAGCCGGCCTCGGTTTAGTGGTATCCGAACGACTCGGGCCCCGCCGTCACTGCCGCTATCAATTCCCCCTTCCATTCTTCCCACTGACTGATAAGCTGCCGGCTGCCACACTGCCAGGCTGCCGACGAGCAGCACTTTCCCTGCCTCGAGGTTGAAAAGGTTAATAATAAAGCTAGAACGCGGCCACTCCACAAGGATCGAGCATTGGCATATACATGCAGTAGGTCTAGACTCTAAATTCTGGGCTAAAGACTTGACTCGGTTTCAACTCTGCCGGCCCAAAAGATGGGCTTCGACTATTATGAAAAGCTGTCAGCGCCCCAGGAAGATTAGGTTCTTTTGTGGCGCTTCCTGCTGGGAGAGAGAAGGGGGGAGGGAGAGGGAGAAAGCCCATCAAGACCCCCCCGGGCCGACTTCGATGCTACACACTGGCAGAGCACCCTGTAGACGGGCGGATCCACCGTATTCCTTCCAGATGGACCGTTGGTGCCTTGTGCAAGCTATACAGATGAAAAATCGCTATTATTGGGGGCTGGTCCCTCCCAAGTTGAAGGGTGAAACATCTCGCAGCACACATGGCCGCCTAAAACGGTCGCGCCGAAATCCAGCGGTGCCCACGTTTTGCCCTGGTTGGCAAAGTGCGCGGCGCTCCGACCCATCTTTTGGCCGCCAACCAGGTGCCCGCACTAACAGACGTGCCACTGTCATGCCATATAATAGCGTTAGCAGGAACGTCAGCTTATGCCTCGGAGTTTATTTTGTACCCTGGGGCAGTGACCAACGCGACAACCAGCGCCTCCGTTCCTCGATTGTGCTGTGGATTAAGCTCCATTTTCTGAGCCTCATGCGGCCGCCGCCATGCAGCCATTAATCCTCGTTGGCTTGTTGGGATCGATCTGCACCTATTCCCGTCCCTTGCCTCTGAGCACCCGCACGGCATGTCTGCTCAAACAAGTCCTCCTGGCCCACCAACGCGGTGTGGACGAGGTGGAAAATCAAATGTACTTGAAGACAGGAAGCTGCTCGTGAGCTTACTTGAGTCCAGACCCACTCTAGACGAGCTTCTTCATGCATCGACTCGATAACCCAGCATCAAGCTGACACAAGTTGTCACAATGGGGCTTCTCAATAAGATATGGCACGACAAAAGCGACACCAACGAAATAAAGATACGCGTGAACTCAAACCCTTGGCAAAGAATCGGCAGTGGCTTCTCAGATCTGGGCACAAACATCAAACCATGGCTGCCACCAGTCAACTACATCACTACTCATTATGCTTATTTTTCCGTCGTCGGACTTGTTGCAACCCTTATTTTCTGGGGAGCATCTCATCCCGCTCTAGACATTGGGTTCTGGGATAGCTTGTTCCTGGCGTTTTCTGCTCTAACCTCGGCTGGTTTGAACACTGTGAACATTAGTGGTCAGTCCTGGCGAACTTTGAGACCAAGATGGGAAACACTGCGCTGACAGACTGTACTATAGCATTGTCCACGGGGCAGCAGGTCATCTTAGCAATCTTACTCATGCTAGGAAACCCTATCATGATCTCGATCTTCACGCTCGTCTTGTTCGTGTTCCTCCTTTGCCCGTTTTCATTTGTATGTTGATGGCTAACTGATAATGCTGCAGTCGGATGTACATCTTTGAGAGACGCTTCAAGGACATTGTGCAGGCAGAGAGGGACCGCAAGATGAAGTCGACCGGGGCAGTAGTTGGGATGGCAGGGGCCATGTTCGGGCTGCCGGTCATGTCTACGTTTCGCTCGGGGGACAAGACCGAGTCCAAATCACGAAGATTTCGAAGCGCAATCACCCGTGAGCGAGACCAGACCAAGATCGCCGGGCTGGGCACCAAGATCGCCAAATCTCCCGAAACAATCAGCTCGTCAAATTCAAAGTCGCCCACACCGAGTGAACTGGCTGAGAAAACGGCGCATGTTGACTTGGAGGCCGCGAAAAGCCCGTTCCTGGCTCCACCAAAGGCCAGCTCTTCGGAAAACGTGCCCATGAGTCCTGGAGGGCGGAGCATCAAGTTCCTGGACCCAATCAGTGAGGGCGAGCCCAGCCAAGCAACAGGACTTGGAGTCTCAAGTGTATACCAACGTGGCAGCCCCCAGATGACCAGACAAAAATCTGCAGTCAGCCAAGACACCGGGAATGGGCGTACAGCGCACTCGAACCAGGAGCAGTCTTTCAGCATCGACGCGTTTTTGAAACAGAACAAGGTCAACGTCGGGCGAAATGGTCAATTTCACAATCTGACAGCCAAGGAACGCGAATACCTGGGCGGCGTCGAATACCGTGCAATCAAGCTCCTCATCGCCACAGTGACGATGTACTTTTTCCTCTGGCAGATCCTCGGTGCCATCGCTCTCGGTGCCTGGGTTGCAGTCAACAATCCCACAGCCGCTGCGGAGAACGCACAGAACCCCTGGTGGACCGGCATATTCATTGCAATCTCTGCCTTCAACAACGGTGGTCTGACGCTTTTGGATGCTGGCATTGTGGCCTTTGACGCCGCGTGGTTCCTCTTGGTGGTCACGGTCTTTCTCATGCTGGCGGGCAGTGCAGCATTCCCGGCGTTTCTAAGATTGCTTCTCTGGTGCATGGCTCAAGTGCTGAAATACGGCACGCACGAGGGTGATTACGCTACCATCAAGGAGACGCTTGACTTCACGCTCAAGTATCCACGCCGTGTGTATACAATGCTGTTCCCCTCGAAACCTACCTGGTTGCTGGTAGCTATGCTCGTTGTTCTAGTGGCAGCGGACTGGGTTGCATTGTTGGTCCTGAGTATCGGGAACTCGGCCCTTGACACAAATCCTTCCGGCGAGCGGGTATTTAACATGCTCTTCCAGTCGATATGTAAGTTCTGACATTAAGCCCTTTTTCATGCACACGCTAACAAATGAATAAGCCATTTGGTCCGGGGGCTTCGCGATCATTAGTCCAGCCGCTGTCTACTTTGATATCCAGGTGCTCTGGCTGGTCATCATGTACCTCGAGACATATCCTGGAACAATCACAATGCGAAACTCGAACGTCTACGAAGAGCGCTCATTAGGGATTTATGCAGGAGATGATGAAACTGATGGCAACGAAAAGCCAGACCCCGGAAAAGGAGACACTGCCCAATTCGCTGCTCAGACACTGCTGGCTCCCCCGCAGGGCAACAATATGCCGTTCTCGCCCACCTCGGCCTTTTCTCAGTCCTCGAACCTGTCGACTCGTTCCATCAAGAAACTGGCCCAAGTCGGCCGGCGTGGGACAGCCTTTGTCGGACGCCAGATCCAGCGCCGCATGACAGGCTTCCAAGGCGTCGGCGTTAGCGCACCGCGGAGGACAGGTCGCGTGAATGGAGGGGCATCAAGAAGCACCTTCTTCCACGTAACGCCTAATCCCGGTTCCTCGCCATCGCCCTCCAATTCGTCGTCGGCGACAGTCACATCGGTTTCTGCCAAGAGCGAAGGGGAAGTCGACCTCGTCTCTCAGCACGTCAGAAGCCAGCTCTCCCACGACATTTGGTGGATGGCGCTCGCCATGTTTCTCATTGCGGTGATCGAGACGAAACACAGCATAATGGACCCGGAGACCTACAGCGTGTTCAACATCATGTTCGAGGTTGTGAGTGGTTACACGAACATAGGCCTGTCGCTTGGGCTGCCCGATCAGGCGTATAGTTTTAGTGGAGGTTTATATACGGGCAGCAAGATAGTTATGGTGCTGGTCATGATACGAGGGAGGCACCGTGGCTTGCCCGTGGCCCTGGATCGTGCCGTCAGGCTGCCTAAAGAGCAGTTGGATGATGAAGAGGAAGAAGACGCTGAGATCAGAAGGGCTATTAGTCGGGACCAAAGCGTCAGGAGTCGTGTGGTCAGCCGGAGGGTGTCCTTTGATGGGCTGTCGGCGTGAAAGTTGGAAAGACTGAGACCTTTACTTTTGAAGCTCAAACTAGAATGTATATTCTGATAAAAAGTTGCCTTCCTCCAATTTTCAAATTGCGGCAAGCTCTCCTGTTCAAGTTTCATTACCTACTAGTAGTAGGTACATATGTACTTAGTTGTGTTCTTCCCTTCTCGCACAGGCGGCTGCCCCTGCCCAGGTGCCTTGACAGGGGGGTGGGGGGGGGGCAGACGGGCCCCGAAAACCTTTAACAATTACGATCAAACCCCGATCACTCATTGAAGGCTCTATAAAAGAGACGGGTGTAATCACGCCATCAAATATATACCCTCCAAGCCTAGAATCCATCATCAGCTGGTCAGCGAAAAGAGACCAGGGCAACATTGGGCAACTGGGGAGCATATTTCAAATTCGTTCTTGATGTCCAATAAGTAAAGCCAAAGTTGCACGACACGAGAACGTGGTGTTTGCTTTACCCCCCCCCCCCCCTTTTTGTGTAACGGGAAACTTTGGTGCCTGCAGGCGTGCCTCTCACTCGGCCCCACTTGTGAGGCTTGATACTTCAGGCAAGCTCCTTGGCAGTTGTTTATCCTCCTTGGCATGCCCATCATGTAGTAACCAGCTACCGAAAGCAGCAGGTAGATAAGTGCAATGAGCAGCAGCTCATGCAATCCTTGACCCGCAGATCTTTTACCATGTCACCCTACATGGGGTCTCAGAAGGTGCGGAGACGATGCGGCAAACCGCGGCGCCGCCCATGATAAAAAGGCCATGAGCTGCAATGTCACCACAGGTCAACACCGTGCTGCCCGTGTGCTTGATCCTAGCCCTGCGTTCGTCAAAAGATGTTGTCCAAAGGCGCCGGTTACCTCTCAGCGGCCGTGCTGGCCAGCATCGTATGCGGTGCCCCAGCACCGCTCTCGCCTGACCGCAGGGCCATCGAGGATCCCTTCGCCGTGCTCGACCCCCAGAATTGGGTCAATCCGGACAACATGACATGGGAAGACTTCAAGGCTCCTCCTGGCACTGACTGGTCCAACCCAGCGCAGACGGGGTCCATCAGAAACTTCAAGATTGCGCTTGTTGCGGTGGACTACCCGGACGAGAACTTCACCATTACGAAGCCTGTCGGGTCAACGCCGTTCAACAACCCCCAGCCAGATGCATCGGAGCTTGCCCGTGAGGATGTTCCCGCCTTCTACAGGGACCTGCTCAACAAACCGCAGGCCCTCAACCGCAACCAGTGAGTACAAACCCTCTCCCGCTACGATTGCCTATCCATCCTTTATTAGAATTTTCCAGATTACATTGATTCGGGCTCTGTAGCAGGTGACTAACGTGCTATAGCACTCTGCACGAGTACTGGATGGAAGACTCGGCTGGCCGGTACGGCGTCGACTTGACTTCTTTCGGTGCCTACAGGCTCCCTTCCAAGTCGTTCCAGTATGGCGTTGACGAGGAGGATATGAACCCTGGGGCATGTCCAGAGGAGCCGTGCACCGCCGACCTTCGTACTGATGCTCTCGGCGCATGGCGTGCAGATATCGGCAATGCCACTGCTGACACCTATGAGCTCGTCTTTATCCTCAGTGCTGGCCAGGACGAATCGGGTTCATGGCAGGAATTTGGTGTTATGAAATTCCTCACAAATGCAGACGTCACAGACGATTTCGGTCCGCCTGGCAACAGCACACTGCCCAACTACGCAAAGACTCGATACGTGGAGTGGACATCATGGGCAGCGGCTTCGACCATCTGGCCCAACGCAGGCGGAGGATCCTCAACGCAGGCAGAGAGCTCCGGGGCTGCTACATATGCCCACGAGCTCTCTCACCTTCTCGGCATCGGCGACAACTACAACAACCCTTATGGCGTCCCTGCTAGGAGAGCCTACACCGGGCCTTGGTCCATGATGTCTCGAGGCAGTTTCAACGGTCCCGGGGGGCCTCACACGCGCTGGCAGATCCCCTCGCTGCAAGGCGCAACGATGGGCTCTCTCCACACTGTCCGCGATAAGCTCCAGCTCGGCCTGACAGACAAGTCCAACGTGCTGATGGTCCAGAAATCTGACCTCGCAACTTCCGGAATCGTCACGGCCGAGGTGACTGCTCGCGCGGTGGACAACCCTGACGGTCTGATGGGCGTCCGCGTTGTGTTCGGCACTGATTTGTCGCCCTACTGCAACGTCTCCACCGCACCTTTGTGTGACGGCGGAGGCTACAACAATTACGATATGGAGGTTGTCGACCGCATGGGCGCCGACAGTTTCACGCCAGATAGTGGTGTTATGATCAGCAAGAGCAAGGACTCGGACTCTACCCAGCCATTCCAGTGGACCATTGATGCCAACCCACAAGACATCGATGTTGTGGACTTCATCGGGCCCGACGGACAAGAGCACAAGCTGACGGTTGGTGACTACCGACAGCTGGCCGATGCTTTATTCCACGCCGGGTCGGGGTCGGGCAGCCAGTACGAGCACATCGACGAGGCCAACGGCCTGCACTTGTACGTCCTCGACCGGCGCCGTGACGAGCTGGGCGTATTGCACTACACAGTGGGAGCCCGCGCCCTGTCGAGCGGCAACAGCACGAACACGGGCGGCGTCGAGCTCAGCGCCGGCGCTGCTGTGGGGTCCCGCAATCCCTCTGCTGCTCAGGGGGTAACTTGCGTATTTGACCTTACCAATACGGGCAAGCAGATAGCAGGCGGGAACGCGGCCCTAGCCCAATTTACTAAAAGCGATGTGTATCGCCTCAAGGTGGAAGTTGTAGGGGGCAGTGGTTTAACGGTAATGTTGCCGAATGAACTTGCTGTGGCTGAGTTTGGATCAAAGACACAGGTAGTTGTTGCTGTCGCCGCGGCCGAAGCTGCAGATGCGGAGGCTGTGGTGAGATTGACTGCTACTTCTGAGTCTGATGGGAGTGTATCAAGCTCTGCGGACTGTACCGTTACTCAATAGGTATCTCGTCGTTTCAGGACGTTGGCCCCTAAAAATAACCACTCTATCTTCGAACAATGAGATAATATCCTTCGCTTCTCATCAAACACCCAAACATGAGTGACATTGATGAGCACTTGATTCCCTCGACTTGCTGTCACGCCGCCTGCTGAGCTAACTCAAAGTGATATCCAGCTCGAACAGGATATTCTGTTAGGTCGATGGATGCACACGTGAACCATCGTTCTGTACAGCAAATACCCAGCATGCCATTATAGCGATTTATGGGCCGAGAACGTTCATGAACCATCACAGCAGGAACTTTGCATAGATCGCGGCCACAGCCACGATCAAGGATACTGCCCACAGAATGTGGTTAAAGGAGACAGTTTCGATCCAGACTTCTGTGACAGATGGGATCATGTTGAGCGGGAAGCCGCGCGGGAATGTCTTCCGTTGGTGCTCAACTCTCCGAAGCAGATGCTGTTGGACGTCACGTATTTGAAGCACAACTCGATGCTCAACACGGTGTGTCTCGTGAATCACGTAAAGCGTCTGCTTCTCAGCATCGACCGACCATTCTCCGTCACTGACTTCGATCTTGAGCTGGTGAGTAGCATAGTGATATTTCGGGAGGAAGATCTCAGTACACCGAGACTTGTCGTTTGTCTGTCCATCGGGGGTGCCCTCCCATTCAAACTCGAACGTGAGAGTTCGCGGGTCCCAATGTGAGCGAGTGGGGATGCCGGCAACCTTGACTGCATAGGGACGAATTACGACATCAACGGTCCTCGCGCCACGATATAATTCATCATCCTCGTAGTGCTGATTTCGGTAGTCGACCACAGCGCTGTCGCTAGTTACGACGGAGAAGTCTTCATCATTCCACCCATCGCCATGCTCGACACCGTTGATAGGATTGTAGTTCCAAAGAGTGAAACCGACAAAGTTGTCTTCCATGGCGGAGATGAGAGCGTGCATCAGTTCTCGCTGGCTGTCGTAATTGCCTGTTTTGAAGGCTGTGCGTCCATTGACGTCGAAGGGGATGCCGACCTCCCCGATCAACAACGGCACTTGGCCAAGGAAGGAATGGGCATGCTGCACAATGTTGCGAAGCTGAGCAGCATAGTTTTTGCGCAGGCCGGCTGCACCAAAATACAGGGCGCGAAGAATAAACATTCCCCTAGCCAGCCCCTGGACATTCACGCTCACTGATGTGTGAATCTTGCTGAAGAGCACGTTCAAGTCATAAAAATGCGGGGCATAAACAAGATGCTGCGGCCGATGAGAACGGATGACTGTCCTCGTCTGATGTCGTTTCTGGAGAACTTGGCTGTCCTCAGCCTCCCATGGCGGCATGAACTGGTTAGGCAGAGGCTCGACGAAGGAAAGGTGCTGGCGATAGCGGCCTGACACGCGCTCTGTAAACTTTAATACAAATGGTGCATAGCAGTCTTGATACCACTCAATCTTGTGCGACTCTCGGCCAGGCCGGTGGTCATAATCGAAATAGTCGCGTTGCAAGACGACTGGTTGCTTCCCCTGCTCGTCCCAGTCCCAGATGCCATGAGCACGCCAAACGCATTGGCCCATGCCTCTGGGTTGGTCTACGACAGGCCCGGGGCCGACTGCTGTCAGCCATGCAGGACGGCCTTTAGGGTCGACCAGCGTCTGATGAGACTGGCGAGTCGGCCATGGCCACGATTTAACATAATATGGCACTTTTTGCGCATATCCACTTCCCAACGCTAGGGATTGGATGAGTGAAGGGAAAAACCCAATGTGCAGGTCTGTGTTGTAATTCCAGCCGTGGAAGGTTTGCAGATTGATTAGGCCACGGTCCGGCTCGTTCATCGGCTCAAAACCCAGGCAAGCCTCGAGGGATCCCACCTCGTCCGCCAGCCGGCCAAAGACCTCGATGAGGGAATCCTGGAGGAACTGCTGGATGGAAACCTCCTCAGCCTCACCCTTGCCATCTAGAGGAGAGCGGAGGCATTTGAGCTGGGGTGCAAGGGCTTCACCGGCCCAGAAAAGCGCCGCCATGGTGGAGGCGGCTAGCTTTTGGTTTCCAGACGGCCATACAAAGGGACCACTTGGTTCCTGTTCGTTGGGCGGTGCTGTGGCCCGCCTCGCCTCGTCCTGGCCGTGGATGTAGGCAGCACCCGTGTCAGTGAAGGCCTGCATGTCCAGACCGGCAGCCTCCAGGGTCCAGCCCGGGGCGCCGCTGCCTCCACAGAACCGGCTCCACACGTCCTGGTGTGCGCAGATGAAGCACTTCAGGCCATACTTGGGCATCATCTCGATGAGCTGCCGGAGGTAGGCAATGTAGTGCAGGTCTACGTCTGTGTTCGGGTTGGGCCCGGCGTGGGCGAGAGACTCCCACGTCACAAGCAGCCTGATCAGAGGCATGCCCCAGGCCTGCAGGCGTCGGAAGTGCAGTGGTGCCTCCTCGAGCGGGAAGGGCCGTCCGGTAAAGTCGACAGTGCGGTGCTGGTAGAAGCTGTCGCCGTCCCACAGGTGTGTGAGGCCGTTCGGGGTGGTCGGCATCTTGCTTGCACCCGCGACGTTGAAGCCTCGCAGGCAGATCGTCCTGCCATAGGCATCGAGGAAGCGCCCATCTTGGACGCGGATTGGGCCACCAAGCGCTGCCTCGGAGAGGTCTTGGGCCGAGAACGTGGTGTCCATGTAGTTCCTAGACAGAAACCATTTCAAGGAAAATTCTCGAGAAAAAAAAATCGAATGACTTTACGAGGCACCGGTAAAAAGATGAGGTGGGTGCTGAGAACAAATGACACCAGTTGACACAATGAGTAGTTATGCTCGCCCTTATGCAGCCTGACACTTTACTACTGCCACACAGTAGCAGATCTAGTATGAACAAGAATGATTGAAACCAAATGTCAATCGAATCGATTGAATTGTCGCCGCCTTTGCTTCAGGTGCAGGTGTCGCCGTGGTGGATTACTTGCAAGTGGCCGCTTTCACAAAACACATCATCAATGCTGTCTGGCCTCAAGGGCGGTTGGTCGTTAGCAGTGGAGCCAAGCAGTTGACCGAAACCGGTCTTTGGAGCCCGGACAAATGAATTCCCAGATGCCGTTTCTGACAGGGAGTAGGGGACAGGGAGTAGGGGACAGGGAGTAGGGGACAGGGAGTAGGGGACAGGGAGTAGGGGACAGGGACAGGGAGGGCAGACCCCAGCCACAGGCTTGAGGTGCAGGTCTTGCATATCCGTATCTCCGGGGGCAGACCTCCAGGGCTCTCAGGCTCTCTCCTCCACGATCCGTGGGGGCCTGCTAACAAGGAGCGGTAGAGCCCCACTGATGCGCCATCCGTCCACTAACAGGCACTTGGCGTCTGTTTGTGTTATCGAACTAATCGCCCGCCGTAACACGGCGCCTCTATAGCAAAAGATAAAGCAGAGATACGCATCCGAGTCAGCCAGTCAGGATGCCCGACGTTTGCTGCAGCTTGCTACTAATACAATCACCGATCAATAAAGTGCGACCGATAAGTTATCTCTGTGCGATCTGACCAGTACATGTCAGCAAAGCTAGATGGCCTGGGCGAGGGCAAGTGCGAGGGCATGGGCAAGGGCATGGGCAAGCAAGCTCTTGGGCCGCCGCATGTTGGGCGAGAAACATGAGGGCAAGATCTGGCGATCCGAGGGCAGGGTGACATACATCAAGATGAGATGTCCTTCCTGCTCCGGCACAGAGGTTGCACTCCTCCGCATCCTCCATCCTGCAGGTCCCACTCAATCAACACCCGCTGTACATTGTGCAAGCAATTTGATCTGTAGTTGACATCTGGAGCCCCCCCTCCTCCTCCGTAACGACAAGATGGTGAACGCTGCCTTGAATCAGGGCGTCGGCTATGGCATTGTCATTGGCCTGGGCGCCCTGTTTGCCTTTGGTGCGTCTGCTCTCCACCCAGCCAGCTACAGGCACAGGCACCATCAAGATGAGACTGAGCATCTGAAACCATGACTGACCCATGACAGGCATGATACTGGTCACGTTCATCCTCAGGCGATACAACAGCGAGCTTCAGACATCTGAGATGTTCAACACCGCGGGCAGAACCGTCAAGTCCGGCCTCGTTGGATCTGCTGTGGTCTCGTCGTGGACGTGGGCAGCTACCCTTGTTCGTACCCAATGTCGAATACCTGTAGTCAGGCACGGCGCAGCCCCAATAGTACACATGCTGACTGAAAACAGCTCCAATCAACCGGCGTTTGCTACCGATATGGTGTTTCTGGCCCGTTCTGGTATGCCTCAGGCGCCACTGTCCAGATTCTCCTGTTTGCGACCCTCGCAATCGAGCTGAAGCGCAGAGCTCCCAACGCACATACCTTCCTTGAGGTCATCAAGGCTCGATACGGCACCATTCCGCACGTTGTCTTCATGGTGTTCGGCCTTGTGACCAACATTCTGGTCTCGCTGATGCTCATCGTCGGTGGGTCGGCGACGGTTAACGCCCTGACGGGGATGCATACAGTTGCAGCCATCTACTTGTTGCCTGTCGGTGTTGTGGCTTATACGATGGTCGGCGGCCTCAAAGCGACCATCTTGACCGATTGGATCCATACCTTCATTCTTCTGGTCATAATCATCATTTTCAGCCTGACCGCTTATGCATCCTCCGACGTCTTGGGCTCGCCGAGCGCCGTCTACGATCTTCTCGTCAAGGCCGCCTTCGACCATCCTGTTGATGGCAACCAAGAAGGGTCATATCTCACAATGCGATCCAAGGAGGGCGCCATCTTCTTCGTCATCAACATCGTCGGAAATTTCGGCACAGTCTTCCTTGACAATGGCTACTATAACAAGGCAATCGCTGCCTCGCCTGTCCACGCTTTGCCCGGCTACATCCTCGGCGGCCTTTCTTGGTTCGCCATTCCCTGGCTTACTGCCACGACAATGGGCTTGTCCGCGCTGGCGCTTGAGTCGAACCCGCGGTTCCCGACCTACCCAGACCGCATGAGTGAGGCAGACGTCTCCGCTGGTCTGGTACTCCCTTACGCAGCAGTCGCCCTGCTCGGAAAAGGAGGTGCGGTCGCAACGTTGCTTATTGTCTTCATGGCAGTGACTTCGGCGACCTCATCAGAACTCATTGCCGTCTCCTCCATCTTCACATACGATTTATACCGGACCTACTTCAAGCCGGATGCCAGTGGGAAGCGCCTTATTTGGATAAGCCACTGCATCGTCGTTGGATATGCCATTTTCATTGCCAGCTTCTCCGTCGGGCTTCACTATGCTGGAATTTCAATGGGATATCTCTACCTAATGATGGGTGTTATAATCTCATCTGCTGTTCTCCCTGCTACCCTCACTCTGACTTGGTCTGGTCAAAATAAGTGGGCTGCGGCTCTGTCCCCAATTCTTGGCCTCGCCTTTGCACTTATCGCCTGGCTAGTTACGGCCAAGAAGGAGTGCGGTAACTTGGGAGTAACGTGTACCGGATCGAACAATCCAATGTTGGCAGGGAACGTGGTCGCACTGCTTTCGCCCGCGATCACCATACCCATCTTGACATTCGCGTTCGGGCTGCAGCACTACGACTGGAAATCAATGATGCTCATTAGACAAGGCGATGATCATGACTTGGCTGTTGCGGCCCATCTTGACCTCGAAAACATTCCCGGCGGCCACGTCGAAACATCAGCTGAGTTCGAGGCAGAGCAAGCAAAGCTGTCCAGGGCAGGAAAGATCAGCAAAACCATGACCATCGTTTTAACCCTCGCTTTCCTCGTACTGTGGCCAATGCCCATGTATGGCAGCGGTTATATCTTCAGCAGACAATTCTTCACCGGCTGGGTTGTCGTCGGCATCATCTGGATCTTCTGCTCTCTTTTCGCCGTCGGCCTATTCCCGATCTACGAAGGACGCAAGACGCTTGCCGAGACTACCAAGTTTATCATCCGTGACATCACCGGCAACTACCATCCTAGCAAGGTACAACACTCAATCGAAGGCCAAGGAGAGAAGAGTGACCATGACGAAGCAAAGCAGACCAAGGAAGTGGGGGAGAAGGAATCGCCCGGGGACGTCACACCCATCGAGAAGTGAGAAAAAACAAACAACCTCTGAGCACGGGAGAAATTCTCTATACGGGAAGCAAAATCAAGCAGAAGGTGACGTGAATTTCGCTGCCGAGTCTGCAGGTCGGGGGCGAGGAACGTGAGCCACTAGTGGAAATTGTAGAAGAACTTTGAAGCACTGAATACTACAGCAGGTGGTTGTAAAGTAGTAAAACATTATATACCCCTTCAATGGAATTCTTAGATTGGTTGTGGAGAATTTCCGCTCTTGCTTAGGGTTCGTGCTAGCCTCACCAATAACTACCTACCTCTATAACCTGCAGACAGATTTTCAAGCTCACTGAACAGCTTCCTATGAAAGCATCTGAGTCTACCTCTCAGAACCATCCCAGTAATTACAAAGTCTTGATGGTGTGGGACGAACTCGCGAATTTTGGTTGGAACCTAGAGCTCTGACGACCTCTGACTTCGCAGGTTTCAAGTTCGTCCCATAACCTTCCCATGATCTTCTTCCGAAGTACCGTGCGCAACTTCCCGGGCATGCATTGGCCAAGACATTCCAATGTCACTTTCCTGAGTGTTTCTCTGTCTTTGCGTAATTCCGGGGCCCCGGCGGCAAAATGCTTCCTCAACCTCGTAGGTCAAGCTCTTCCCGGCCCGAACTTGGATCTGCAGATGATATGCTTAAATCTCTGACACACTCGGTGGCTCAAATTGTTCGTTCATGCAAACATGTAGCCATTTCAGGTAGGCAAAACCCTTCATATACCGACGTCGGGGCCAACTTCGCTTGGAAGCCCACATGGTCGGTTCCCTCTTGGTCGCTAGCCACGGGCCTCTATATGCTCATTTTTATTGTTCGGCCACCTAACATGATGTATCTACTCGTTGTCCTGTTGCAAGTTGCCCTTTCTTTCGCCGCTTCACCGTTTGCAGTAGGTCTTCAAAGAGTATTGATTGTTGCTGTGTTCGTCTGACACTTCTGTTTCCAGGGTGTCAACATCGCTGGTTTCGATTTTGGCTCCGACATTCAGGGCAAGCACAATCTCAGCAGTGCTTTCGGTCCGGTAGTCACCCTCGGCAATGGCAACAGCGATGGCGCAGCCCAGATGCAGCACTTTGTGCAAGAGGGGCTGAATACTTTCAGATTACGTGAGGGATACCCTCGGCGCTCTCTTCAGTCCCAGTCCGAAGGCTGACTCCATTTCTGCAGCGACTACGTGGCAGTTCATGATCAATAGCAACAACCTCAACGGCAGTGAAGTCAACACTTCGCCGGGTGCTTTGGCAACTTCAGATGGGCAGCTGAACCAAACAAATGTAGCACAGTATAATGAGCTCGTTCGAGGGTGCCTTGCAACCGGGTCCTACTGTATTATTGACATCCACAACTATGCGCGATTTGAGGGGCAGGTCATTGGTCAGGGCGGGCCGACAAATGAGCAGTTCGCGAACCTGTGGTCGCAAATCGCAAACATGGTAAATACATGCTCTCGAGGACCAGTTGCAGGATCAGCGGCGGACATGGCTGACATCTGATTTTTCGAGTATAAAAATGAGTCCAGGATAATCTTTGGCGTCATGAACGAGCCGCACGACATTCCAGATCTCTCGTTGTGGGCCGATACGGTGCAAGCTGCCGTCACTGCCATTCGCACGGCCGGTGCTACACAGCAAATGATCTTGCTGCCAGGTACTGACTTCACCGGGGCTGGGACGTTCGTCAGCAACGGATCTGCGGGTAATCTCAGCCGGGTCCACAACCTGGATGGGTCAAACACAAGCCTCATCTTTGACGTGCACAAGTATCTGGACTCGGACGGAAGTGGGACCCATCTTGAGTGTGTTTCAGACCACGTGCAGGACACATTCACGCCTCTTGCGAAGTTCTTGGTCGACAATGGTCGCAAGGCAATCCTCAGCGAGACTGGAGGAGGCAACACCACCTCAGTACGTTCCATCTGCTATTTCAGCTGCTGTCACATCGACAAGAACTGACTTTGTACAGTGCATCACGGACCTTTGCAACGAACTGGCATTCATCAACGCGAACACAGAGGCCTACATAGGGTACACTGCCTGGTCAGCCGGTGGCTTCTCCCCTCTTGACTACAATTTGACATTGACCCCCAAGGGCACTGCGGGAAACTTCACAGACCAGGAGCTTGCGAGCCGCTGTGTTATTGGCACCCGCAATGGATCCAACGCGACTGCGACCAATGTTACGAAGACTACGTCGACTCAGTCTGCACCGTCGCAAGTTGTGTTTGCCGCTGGTTCGCAGAATGTGATAGACGGATGTATGGGAATTGTTGTAATGTTGGCTGCACTGGCGTTGTTGTAGGACAAATGAGTGGAGGTCTAGTGGGCGAAAGAGGCCATTGATACTCTTCTTTCTCTCTATATCATTGATCCCATACCTCTGGTCCCATAGGCAGTTCGTCTATTCCTTTCTAATCAGGTCATTTGCACTAATTCAAAGTTATCGGTTCAATGAGCCCCAGTCAAAAATGAGATACGCCGAATCAATTCGAAAAGAATCCCCCTCCTGTCCATGTTACCGGAACAGTCAGCTTGCTCTATTGACACTCGAATTCTGTTACACTTCTCAATTACTGAATTAACTGAATACTTGTCTTCGGAGCGAAGAGTTGCCGTGCACATGTAGAAACTACTGAGTGCCCTGAGTGGTATCGTGTGAGGTTCCAAGTACAACCCGAACCCTTCCACAGGGATGACCTTGGTCGAAGACAGCTTCGGCCCCCTGAGCCATGCAGAGGCCAAGACAAATTCATCCCGTCCCTTAAGCGGGCTTAATTTTGTGGCTGACATCGGCTGAGCCCTAAACACCTTCCCCTCCATCGTCGAGCAATCTGGCAAAGACAGTTTACGATACACAGCACAGAGACAACTCGCGCCATCAGCAGCAAGGGACCAATATGCCGAGCAAAGGTGTGCAGACGTACACCTATATCGCAGTGCCGGGCTGCTCCATCGAGCTTTCAGTCCCAGGCCAGACTCTCGTCAAGGACGAGCTGCATCAATTCTGGAACGGCGACCTAGAGGTCGAGTCCGGCAAGATCGACAGCTTCTTCAACAAGACTGGTCGGTTCGCCTTCAAGGTCTTTCACGATGGCAGACTGATTACGGAGCAATGGGTTGAAGTGAATGCGATCACAGGCGGCGTTGGCGAGGGAACAATGACAACCATCGCCAACACGCACTCAGTCGTGCACCCAGACCCCAGAGTGATTGTCTCTTACGGCTTCTACGAGTCGGGCCAGGGCCATGATATCCTCCCCAACCGTCACCAGTGCTATATCACGGTCACGCCTAATTATTCAGACTGGCTAGGTCAGGTGGCGCCGATCGGATCTCCTCAAAGAGACCAACCATTCCGGCGGCTCGTCCTGCCAGCCGCGCACGACGTTGGTATGAATGACATGCAGAACTGCGCCACGATCCTCAAGCATGCTGGCGGCGCAGTGGTTCGGACGCTCATCGCGAACGAAGAGAAGTACACACAAGTTTTGGCAGAACTCGCCGACAAGCTTTCGGGGCCAGCCGTGTCCCTCATAGCGCCAAGCATCGTGTCTTCCCTCGCAATCACGCAGAAGGATCCTCTACCAATCATTCTCGCCTTGGGGGCTAGATACTTTGAGTTCCGGCCCGCCCATTGCCATCACCAAGTCAGACAGCACCTGCCAGATAGACTGTACTTCCAACACAGTGCCATTCCCGGAATGGCGTACGATGAGTTCTTGACAGAGGTCGTCCGGTTCCTAGTGGACCATCCGACCGAGATCATCGTCGTCCAGGTAAGACTCTCAGTCCCGTGGCAAGCCTCTTGATTCAAGGTCGGCGGAATTACTGATTGACTGTTAAAACTAAACAGCTCCGATGGGACGGGGTACCCGGCGACTGTGAGCGTCCAAATGACGAGCAGCAAAATGAACACATTCAGGCTGCCCTGCGCCAGTTCGAGGGGCATGAGCAACACGTGATTGCCGGGAACCTCGATGATCTTCGAAACCGAACAATCGGTGACCTGCGTCGCGACCGCCGCCGTTTGATCATGCTCCGCGATGTTGACTCTATATCCACCTACACGGACGCAGGTAATGCCACGCTCAATGGTGATAGCATTGTCGAGGGATTTGGCGCCGTGCTGCACCCGGAGTGCTGTGGTGGGCGAGGCTTTATCAACATTCAATGCCAGGCAACGGCTTCGAATATCCCCAAGGCAGTGGTTTACAGTGTTCTTGAAGCAGGCGCCTCTACAAGCTGTCTGCTGGCTACCAAGCCCATCTGTGACAGCAAGACTTTACCATGGGTGAAGAACAACGCGCTTCGAGCTTGTGGCAATAATGATCTCGTGGTCGTCATGAATGACTTCTTTGATGGTGCGACTGCTGACGTGGCGATGGAACTGAGCCGTCAGCGTTTGGGATAGGATGAGATTGTGTCTAAGTCTGTTGGGTGCGGTCGACGGACCCTTCAACAGCACAAATGATCACGTAGCAAGGACAATCTTGTTGCCAATATTATGTCTTTTTCACGCCTTGACTGTGACCGTCAAGCATATTCCACACAAGTTCACTACATTATTCTGACTTCATTGACCGGTAAGTGTATGGCTGCCGAGCTCTTATGACTGGGCTGTTATGACTGCAGCAAGAGACAGACCAGTGTAACTTACAGGATGATATTTCTCAGCGTTTCCAATCTAAGACGATGAGTAATTCTTCGGGCTCGCCGCTTTTCCAACGGACCGAAGCCGATCCTGGAGCCAAAAAGGTTCCTTGGTTGCATTGTGTCAACCCCAGATCCCAGCGTACCTCGTCAAAGTCTTCAACGCTACCTGCCTGCAATGGTGACGCTTTGAAATGCATCAAGCATGGTTATCCTATGTTCGGAAGCACGGCCCCTCGGAGCTGACAAAATCGAACGCGAAAGCCTAGACGCGAGGAAAAGCTCCCATTGAATGTTGGTGTTGACAAATGGAAGGGCTCAGTCATGTGTACAATTAAGCCTTTTATATAAGAGCCTCTCGTAGCTTTCATAATTACGTCCATGCCAACACATCTTTGCCGGCACCACACACAGAAAGCAGAGAAAGAGGGTTTCACGACATAGACCAGACTACTAGTAAAGACCAAGACACGTTTGGCCAAATTACGAAGTTCGGAAACTCTATGAAGTCACAGCACTCTTTACCTCATATCGCAGACTTCAGCCTCGGCGAAGATATTGATCTCGTCATCGGCCTTACTGCAGCCGCTCTGGCAGGCAACGAAATTGCCAAGGTAGCGCAAAGTCACCAGCACCACGGCAGCCACCTCGTCAAGGCAGGCTTGAGTGCGGCTTTAGCTGCGGGTGCTCTAAAACAGCTGCAGCGAGAACATAGGGACCACCAAGATCATCAGAACGGTCGCAGCCGGGAGCATACTCAGTATCATCACTCTCGAAGCACGCTTGGAGGAATCGAGCGACACCAACGTCACAGTGAGAGCTCTACTGGTCATCATAGCCAAGCTCAGTCATCCCACGATGATGACCGCGACTATGATTATCATCATGAACGTCATCTTGACCAACGCGAACATAAATTCCACCACCGCCGCCGGCATAGCTCAGATTCGACTGGTACTTCAAGGCCGCTTCTCATAGACCACCGAATCAGCAGTCATAATGATCAGTCTGATGGCACAAACACAGCTCAGCTTCCCGAACCTGGTCACAGTGTTTATCGAAGCCACGTCTCACACAAAGCTACGAGAACGCCTAGCCGGCTGGTGACGCCGGGCATAGGCCTCGATCAGATTCCATCAGTCCGGAGCCAGCATCATGTCCATTTTACGGACGACGAAGACATGTCTGCAAATGCTAGGTGAAAAATCAGACCTTGGTTCACCAAATTTGGCACCTAACTACAGCCCTGGAGAGGCGATTTTCGAAGATCATGCCAGAGTACGACTTCAACCCATGAGTGTTTGGCAACGGCAGTCGACGGAATTTTAGAAAGACGGCAAAAGCGGAGCTTCAGCAGACGCGAACATAGCACTCTAAATGTGAACAAAAACTTTTTTGGGTGGAGGGGACGGTTACGAGGCTCTAAGGGAAGCCCGTTTAGTATAAGGCCAGTTGAATTTCAAACTTACTTTGATTGGCATTGTATGTCATCAAACATTGGGTCTTGAAGTGTTGACGATTGTATGAAGGGACTGCCTACAGCTTGGTAATAAGATTGTGTACACGGATCAAAGACGAAACCACCCCGAAAGCGTCACAGAATCAAGTGGATATAATTTCAAGTGCAAGGCATTATCTGTGGCTACTTAGGTATATAGTAGCTGGGTATCATCTTCCAAATCTCAAGCTGATCCTCAATGACAACATGAATGGACTTACAAACAGCGTGTCTGTCATTGGCATTGTTCGCTGGGGATTGATAAAAGCCCCAGTGTCCCATAGATCTTCGCCCATCTCTCACTAGCCCTCAATCCCATTCGCAACTGCTGCCTCATTTGAACCGCCTTGTGTGTTGAGCCACCAAGCCCCGACCAGATCAATCCAGCCCAGGAGGAGCGATGAAGTCTGGGTTTACTCAAAATCTCCCATTCATCATCCTCTGCATGCATGTTCGTGCTAGCTTTTACGGAAGACCGTGGGAGCTCTGTTTCCATGGCCGGCTCGCCAGTTGCAAAGATTCCTGTTGACATTGCGAGTACCTGTCGAGCTGCTGTTGCTCCATTCAGATGCCCGTGGGCAGAGTTGATGGTGTACCAGTATAGTCGACTCCACGGCGCCGACGCGGTAAGAAAATTCTCGTCAAAAGAATGTCCTGGCTCACCAGCCATGATCGCAGACTGAAGGAACAGCAGGTACGACTTCAAAAGCCGCACGATATCGTTTATGCGACAGTCAGTGTTCTGACCATTGTCATGCGCCCATAGGAGTGAAGAATGGTAGCTGTGATTAGGTTGACGCGCATTTCCAAGATCGGCGAGGAGCCAGTGCGCATCTCTCCCGCCTGAAATGGAGCTCGTATTGCCCGAGGATTGGGCAATGTCCGTGACGAGAATATTATCCATCTTGATGTCGTCGTGACAAAGCTCATACTGCGAGTGCATGGTGCTTAGCGCCTTCAGAAGGCGGTTGAACGACGGACGGTAACGCGCATCGACTTCTTCGGCAGTCTGCAAAATGGACTGGCTCTGCAGTCTCCGGGCCAGGTGCTCAAGAGTGCCAGTCTTCAGAAAAGGGGTGACAAGGTGCCATTGGCCTGGAGTATTTCTCCCAGTCGGTAAGAGAAAGTAATCAAAGACTGGAAGAAAGTCGGTGCGGTCTGAGATGACAAGGTCATGCTGATCCCACAATCCCCCAAGGAGTAACGAGGTTGGTATTTCTGGTGGCCAATGCATTTTGGAGGCGGAATTTGGCACGCAGTTCCTCAATGGGCTGCGCTCAGGTGTGAACACTTTGATGACCGAGCCATTGAAGGAGAACGTGTCTCCCTCGCAACCGGATCCGAGTCGCGTCCATTGCTCCCGACTGTTCAGCAGCTGCTGTCGCCTTGCATTTTGACCGCCGGTATCTGCCTGCCATTGGGTAGATCCAAGGACGTCCTCCTCTTGGACAGGTAATCTAGTAAAAACAGTAGGGGAGTACTTTGCAACTAGAGCACCATAATATTCGGAATGTAACAGGTAGAGCTGGAGACCAGCCAATGCCAGGATGAGAGAAATGAGTCGTTGAGCTGGGCGTGAGCGTAGGAGACGCAAAGGGCCTCGGGGGCTGATCCGGATCGTCAGGGCGTGATAACGGACAGTGGATTCGTCTGATGCGCTCTTGGAGGCAATACTTGTGGGCCAGTCACCGGTCCAAAACGTGGCCCGATCAGTCTTGGCCATCTGAGCTGGAAAGTTAGGTGTGTTAAGCTTTTGAGAGCCCCGAGAGCCAAGAACGCGCCGTGAAGTCAAAGATCGTGGGCACAGGCAGATATTTCAAGAAGATCATATCATGCTGAGTGGCATGCGCCATCGAAATGATGGTTTAATACACAACCCTGTTTTTGAGATGGACATGGGAGTCGGAGGAAATGCTCGTTGATATTCATGGATCTGCTTATGAACCTGATGCCTGTTTTTTTTCTCTTCTCAGACTCCATTAGGATGAAGGAGTCCCCGTCGAGCTGGCCGAAAGCCGACGCCCTGCATGAGCATCATAACGGTCGTTTCCGTCGAATGATGCAGTCAAACACAGATTGTGTGTAAGATTGGCATGAACAATGCTACCTCTGGCTGAGCCAGCCAAGGCTTCTAAGCCGTCCCAGGGTGTGTCAAGGACGACACTGCCCAGCCCAATCCTTGTTTTATAGAGTCTCACGTGTACAAATTCCTTGTTCAGCAAGGCTCTCCCAGCAGAAATGACGATGTCAGCCAAGATGCCAGCGGACGAGCCTAGTGGTCTTGGGGGCTAGTGTATGCAACCAAGCCGTGGTGCAGCCGTTGTGTGCCCATGTACCTTAATTTTAACTCCCTTTCCTCGCAAAGGAATGCCGTGATCCGTTGCAGCCTGTTCTCAAGCGACGATCCCCTATACAATAAAAATACCCGACCTCTCAAATAACACATGGCGCTCGGACTTGCCATTTTGCCTTGCGCTTGGCCTGAGTTCTGAGGTCGTGCCCCGAGAGGCCCACATGTCGCTGAACGACGCATGACAGATTACTAAAGGCGCCCAGGGCCAAAGGACACGCTTTTGAAGCTGACAGCGCATTCTCCTGGCAATTGGTGTTTGGAATCCCAGCCCTGACTTATAATACACAGATGGACCGATTTTCTAGATCCAGTCTTCTGCAGTCTTAGTCTGGCCGTACACCACAACTGACGCCGCACATATCCCTGTATCAAAGCTGGTTTGGCTGTGGGCAAACGAAGACAACCGCTAGCAAATGCCAAATAATCAGACCGAAAGGAAACGCTAGAATTCAGTCATATTTCATCCAGCTCATGACAGAAGTGAATGTCTGAACAATCAGATTGCCAAGCTGGTCAGAATCCTCGCTCGGTAGTATGCTTCTCCAGCTCGAGCATACCACAGATTGCGGCTGCGTATTTGCAGAATTCGTATAACAGCTCCTTCAATGTTGGAAATTTTCAGCATTGAAATTGGTTTCCTTCCTCCCACACAGGTGCCCTAGAAACGGGCTGACTGTCTTCAATGTTCTCGTTATGCCAAATTTAACGATGGACTGATTACTGGTAGCGAGCATAACCAGGGTGCTCAATGGCGAAGACATACTCGTTCACCATTTTGCATACATCCAAAATTTAGACAAGTGAATTACATGCACATGCGTTAAGGGGTCGCGTCCACTGCTCAGAACTGATACTCATGGGCAATGCTGATTGGAATGGGCTAGCCACAAGATACAATAAAGGACGAGACAGCCTAGCCTCGCTTACAGCGCCGTCGCGCGAATACAGGGAGAAAGTTGCCGTCTGCATGTATGTCTTCAAAGGTCGAAAAGCTATCTTACAAAGACCACCCGTCATATCCAACTCTTTGGCCAGGTGTGTCCAACCAATGTATTTACACATAGAATTCAAAATAGCCACTTCGCGATCTGGAGTCACCGATGTCTACAGCTTCCATCGTACAGAATTATGCTCACAGCCTGGCGTCAGTAGTCACCCTCATGTTGATCCAAACTTCCGTGCTGCGCCCTCTGATGAGCCAATCGAGTAGTCCATAGATCCATACATCTTTGTAGTAGTTCCAGTGGTGAGGTTGAAATTTCCCATTTCAAGCCGACTTTCTTGCCCAGCCGCCATGTGAGATGTACTGGTGTCACTCACTCCTGAGACCCCTTTGCTGCTTTTGCTTTTTCTCGTCCAAGTCGCCGGCCACGACAACCATTCAAGGTAAGGCCGAGCTCTTTGTACTGCTGGGAGCCGTCGAAGCCGCGGTAGAAGCTGAACAAATAGGAACCGAGTTGCGGGCATGCAGGAGACTACGTAGGCTGTTGTAACTTCGATGACAGACCACTTGAGGCCGGAAGTGAGGTCGAGTTGTACTGCATCCATGTGATATGGTCAGAAACTTTCTCACAAATGATGTGCGTTCCAGACCCCGAGCCTCGGTTTCATTGTGAGAACCTACAAATCCAATTGTCTATGTTTTCACGATAAACCAAGACCCGTAAGATCGTCACTGCTCAATGTGTTGTCAGCAATCTGGCAAAGGTAACACTTTGGGCCCGGTGTGGTCGTGAGCCCTCAAACGAGGTACAGAGGCATCATGACAATCTGCTTGAGGAAGAGACGTACTGGTTCCTGTTCTGCAAGAATTTCATTCAGAGTCAGCAAGGCAACCACATGACAGAGCACGACGAACTCACACCAAGCCAAGACTGAACATGGCCAGTACGCCCAGCTTCGATGTCCAAGACAAGCCCAAGGACCATATTTGGGACATGGGCAAAACGAGCAGCCATGCGTCCATGATGATGTTTAATGAAGGGTAAACCAATCCTCGATCGATGGGATCCGCGCAGCTGCCACTGATTGGGTCTGCATATGACCAGTAGTAGGCTAGAGGCTCGCATGCGACGAAGAGCCCGATGAAGAAGATAATAAAAATTATAACGTTGAAGACCAGCGTGCCCACAAGTATATAGTGGACCACCACACCTTGTGCTCGAAATATGCGCAAGTAAAGGAAGACAATGGAAACCTTGATCAGGGCAAGTGACAGTGAGTATAGAATAGAATAGCAGAAGAAGACCTTGGTGAAATCATCAATTTTGTAAATGCGACTTCTATTCGTTAGTCACCTGGTACAGAGCCCTAATTGATGCAATTTGGAAGATTCTCGTGAGAGAGGAATAGGGAATCGTAGCGGCAGAAGGGTTATACTGACAGGTCCCAGATGTTTGAAAGGAATCCATAATAATTTTCTATCTCATTGACATGTTAGAATGAAACCGGGGGGCCTTCAAGGAGATGGCGTTCGTTCTCTGGAAAGTGAGGGACGGGAATTGATATCAGATCAATTCAGAGCATTTGCTACACACCGAGGCTGAGTACTGGCAAAGTGAGAACCAGAAGCACCTATGACCGATTTTCAGTACCGTGTTTCACTGTATTGTGGCGTAGCTCTGTAACTTACTGAAGATGCCACAAAAGTTATGTCCTCCCAAGCCCAGTTCCGCTCGCGCTTCATCCGTATAGAAGCCATTCGCGCAGTGAAAAATAACAGTTCAAAGGCTGATGAAATGGCTATTAGGGCACCCATTGATCCCTCGACAGTATTCGATATACCGCAAGTATGATACGTGATGCCAGCCGCCTCTATGCCTACTGTCAGCGAGGGTCCCTGTGTCTTGCCGCTGCTTACACAGACCGTAGTACTCCAGCGATGTGCAATTCGCAGACAAACAGTCCATAAGGTCGCGTCTCCATGGTGGTGCCCCGGATCGCCTGTCCGGGCAGATGCAGCTCTCGTCAGTGGGCGAAGAGCATACCGCTTCTATGCATGATGCCTGCCAATGTGATAAGCACAAGTTAGCTGAAACAGAACACACACGATCCAACGCTGGGGTTGTTGATGGACCACTCACACTGCAAGGCGGCAATGTCCAATGCATGGATAGTGCTATGTTAGTTAAGCTCGTCCAGGTTCTGCTCCTTGCATACACTGAAAAGCTTGATTTGGGCGATGCTCAGTTCCGAGAATAGATGGATGTGCTGGATTGACTTCATGCTTCATCCACCTTCCAAGGTTGTTGACAGCATGTCTGAAGTTGAGCACAAAGAGCGTCATGGAATGAACTTACCAAAAACGGTGAGAATAAATGCAAGACCTCATTTAGCGTCGCTCGAGCCATCAAACCTGAGCACATGTCTCTGACCTAGCGGGCGCTTGTTCTCGGGGTTCTGGCTCCGAAACTAAATCCTTATTCGGTTGCAAGCACCGTACCTGCACATATCTTGCGCAGGAAGTCAACCAATGACTGTTTCTGGTGCGTTGATACTTTCTCTTCCTATCTTTCTGCCGACGCTTTGGCCGTAGCAAGCGAGGTCAAACATATCGCCGAAAGTAAGTACTTAAGTATCACTTGTCAGATCCGAACTAAGGTTCCTGGACCCCGCCGTCCCGCCCCTGCTATAGATAATATCTAAAGGAAACCTTTCTGCATAACGTGCCTGCTCCTGATCTGCCGTACCCCCTGATCTGCCGTACCCCCTGATCTGCCGTACCCCCTGATCTGCCGTACCCCCTGATCTGCCGCACCCTCGCCTGCACCACCACCCTTCTTCTCGTTGCCGACTACGCCCCAATTATAATATATGAACGTGCTTCCGATGGTGTTTCCGATTCTTCTGATTCGTCGCTTTCTTCTGGTACCACGCCGGCTTTAATCTAAGTCCTCCGAATATTGTTAATTTCGGTGAAAACCTTATTCGGGTTAAGTTGAACCTTTTTCCTCCGGATAACTCTACTGGCTTTAATTTAGGTTTCCAGCTTTTGCGCTTTTTGTGAGGACATTATTAAGTTGAAGTCTTTCTGATTTTAACTTTTGAGAATTTTCCTGAAGAGGAGTTGTTGTGTGGGGCTTGAGTGTTTGTTACGGGTGTACCGGGCTACTATACCTTTTAGCTCCTGAGATCGCTTAGGGGTTGTAAATCTGGCTTTTGGAGGTTGGTAAAAACACTGATTTATGTAGAATTGGCTGTTGGAGTGATTGTAGCTACGAGTTTCTGATGATTTTGCTTGGTTTGTACGGTTTTCCTTAATAAAGCGGCTTCCAAGTGCCCTTACCTGTGATACGGGTTATAGACTAGTTTCTTACTAGTTAGAATGTATATTTGCTACTGTAAGTGCTTCTATTCGAGCCTTGTAATAGTAATGGAGGAAGTGTTTCTTTGCTATAATTGTTGATAAATCGTGTTCTCCTTGTAGGTGAAGGTGTTTCTTAAATACCGTTTTGAGTGGGCTGAAGATTGCTATGTTAAGTGGTTGTAGTATGTGTGAGGTGTGTACGGGTAAGAAAACGATATATACCTTATTTGAGAAGTATTTCCACATAAAATTAAGCGTTGTGTGTGTATAGTGCCTATTAATTATAAGAAGGCGTTATTTTAATGGGTTTAAGGGTTTGGTTTAAGGGAGGAAAACTTTTTAAAGCTACTTAATAGCGATTTTTTCCTTTATCCACCCCTTTTTTGTGGTAGTGAATTGCTACCCGTTAAAATCGCTTAAAGTAATCAGAAACTATTACTACTGTATACTGAGCCCTTTGAAAATAATTAATAGGATTAGCGCTTTGCCTAACGCGTTGATATACTTGAGAAAAGAGGTTTACACCCTTGAATTAAAGTTCTTTTGGAGGAGATTACTCCTTTTTGAATAGCTGAGAGTAAGGGCTTTCTTAGAATGGCCTTCTATTAGCCTACCCTTGTTAGCGTTCTATTGGTTGCCCGGTTTGATTGCCTTGATGATAGGTAGCTGGAGGAGGTTAAACTACGAGCTAACGTTCTTTTTTGTGGTTGCGTGAAGCTTTTTTGACTTAACTCGCTGATATTTACGGTTTTTGAGCTAAGGGTGACGAAGGAGGAAGGCCTTTAGCTAATTTCTTCTGAGAGGAGGGTGCTCTTTGCTGGTGAAGGTGAGCCGGGCTGCTAGAGCCTTTGTTTCCTATCGGGTTAGCGTATGCCCTAGGCTGCTTTGATTGATGATGAATTGCGCTAATTGGTCCTCTTGAACGTTGGAAAGAACCCTCTGAGGGTTGGTAGCGATTTGATGGCTTTGTTTACCTGCTATATGGTGTCGAAGTGTTCTCTCTGGAATATGCCAGACTTTGGAAGCCTGTTTGATTGCTATCCCGTTACGTATTGATACAAGTGCGTTATGTATCTCGATTTCACCATACGGCTTTATAATGAATAGATTGATGTCTGGAAGAAGTTTGGTGATTAGAAGAAATTCTTTTGTAAAGATATTTGAAAGTTAATATAGGGTGGGGCCAGACGCGTGCATACGCGTACGCGGGTGTGGGGTGCGGCAGATCCCAAGCACCCACGTTACCATTTTGCGTGCGAAGCAAGCGAGCTATTCGGAAAATACCTCTCCCGGACTGGAGTTGCTGCTACCTTGAACGACTAGATTCTCGGCGGCGGAATCGGTAACAAAGTGCACCGTTCATTGCATTTGTCATACTCAAGGAAGATTTGGATTGGATCTTCTACAAGCCGAAGATGCGTATTTTACAATAAGAGGAAAATCATGGAGCTGGGGATCTTTGGTATGCGGTCTCTGATGCGGTCCATAGAAGATCAGGTCGAGAATCGCTGTGGATTTGTGTGGCAGCCATACGTCCCCACTGATGATGGAGGAACTGGAAATGATAGAGAAGAAAGATGACCAGCACCCAATGATATCACACGAATGTGTAGCGAATCACTGTGGATTAGTACCTAGGTATCAGGAAAGACTCAATTACTGGTCCAACTGAAGTAACGCGTGTGAAGTTCAATTTAAATGGTCTTGCCTGAGTTCCACATTATATGTTTATCTGCACCTAGTCTTTACTCAAAAGCCCATCAGAGAGGGAGGTCTGGATAGAGGGACAACACGTAGTCATTAAAAGACCGCGGTGAAGCAACACCTGGTCACCGGTGGTGTTCCGTATTCAGGACCAAGGTTGTTGAATCGCCATTGCACGGAAACATATATATTTAAGCGATTATTAATGAGAGATATGTGACGGCAGCTCACCATTGATCCTCATAATTTCTACATGCCCTTGGTGGACAAAACAGCGTTGTTTGAGTACTAACGTCCATGGATCCCGTCAGTTGAGTTTGATTCACTTGGCCTACAACAGTGGCAACAGTATCACATGTGAAATTGATAGAGACGTTGTCTGATTGTGAAAAGTGTGCTTGGTACGTCCTTAGAGTAGAGGCCGTCTCTTGCTAGGGACGGAACTAATGAGCCGAGAATACTGTGCACCTTTGTCAGGATTCTAAAACAGCAACTCCACTGAAGCGCCTATTCGATAGCTTAAAGCACTAACGGGAGCTTTTTTACTGCGTTGGCTCTACCGAGTAGTTTACAGCCGCACTGTCAATATGCGCTGATAGTTACAACAATCACCCACCTTTTGCACCTCGCTCGGCAGTTGATATACCACCGTGGTAGGTAATTAGACCTAGTCCGTGCATTTTCCAACGCCATGTTGACGTGCTAGGCCTCGGGTACTGACGTGTTTGATCGTTGTATCTGATCACACGGTTCAATCCCAAGGGACTGGTATTTCCAATCATCAACCTGTTCTGGTGGCTGACGTTTCAATCAAACACTTAAATTTCAGCACTGGAGACTGCACGTGGACAAGTAAGTATAGCATTAAGCATGTTGACAAATGTTACACTATGGGTCCTGCGTGAATTCAATGTTGCCGGACGAGAATTTATGAACCTATGAAGATAAGATATTTGTGACTCGGGTGCATTAGGAGCTCTAGCAATTAGAACAGGGTCCTGTTACCGGGCAGCTCGTGCTGCCGAGTCTGGGACGGAGGATTGAAGCTTTCTATCAGAACTGAATCTAAACACAGTGGTGTCATCTTACATATGCATGTGAGTGCTGTCTCAAGACCCAAGCCTACTCAGCAAAATTCGCCGCCAGGGCCATCCCAGCCGCGGCCGCAACTTTGCGTTCGCATCATCCGTTTCCTCTCTTGCCTCGCCCAGACCAAGGTGGCAGCAGAACGTCTCCTACTCATACCATCAGCAGCAATCGTCGGCAATTTTGTTTACCGCCACTTTTCACTGCCCGAGTCTCAACTGTTGAGACGGCGAGTTCGACTGTACTTTGATGGACAGCTTCAAAGTGTCACCTGCCCCACATCTGAAAACCAGTTATGGCGCCATGCGACAAAAAAACAAGCCCGTCTCTGCATCTACCCATGGAGGCAAGCTAGAAATGCATATAAATCTGGATAAAACAGACTAACACGGCCTCTGCGGACCGTCCCATGTCGGCAAGAGCCAAGGTGGCAATCGATCGGGATGGCCAGGGAAGAAGCTGAGCAAGGCGTCGATGAACTCCATGCGACCGATGAAACTGCTACAGATTTAAACGAGAGCATGGTTCACATCAACTGGTGCCTCTCATATTGGGTGTCGTACAAGCCGAAATTGAGCAAGGACAAGGACACACAGCAAGTTGCGGCCCACACCTACCCCCGAAACATGCACTACGTTGGCACTGAGCGTGTTTTTCAATATTCCTACAGCTCAAAAGTCAGCGAGACAGACTGGTGATCCAATAGTGAGAGCTGGCTGTCGCAAGGGACGTGGCCGTGGCTCACTCGCGGGTATGATCCATATGGGGTCGAGTGGGCAAAGTCGTCGCTCAATGACCTTTGGGAAGCTGTCCAAGAATCTGATCGAGTTCATGGATCTGCCGACCCATTCTAATCTGTCCCTCGAAAGCTCTCACGACATGTCGAATTTCCCTGCGCATATGGCCGTGCACGTCGACATTCCCGAAGGGTCCGAAGGGGGGGGGGGGGTAATCACGCAGAGGAGACGGACGTGACAGTCGAGAGTGGGCATGTGAATACCACCATGCTGCCTGAGATCTCGGTCACAGCGCAGGTGTCTGGTGGTGGTAACTTGCATGTAGAGGTGATGAATGTCAGACTAGGCCATGATGGGCAAGTCACGGTTGACCTGGCTGTCGGGGCAGAAGGCCAAATTCAGGTGGATGTGCTTATGGAAAATAGAGGAACGACAAACTCATCTCAATAGACCCGGTGCCAGTAACGAGCACTATTTACGTTTCCTGGAGCCATCACGAATGGCAGCAGCAAGGGCACACGCGACTGATCGCTGAACTACCCCTGGAATGTCACAAAGCATTGAAACGGAGCCAGTGATGACAAGATCGACAATCCGACGGCGAAGACCGGTCGTCGTTTGTGCGCCGTCAAACCTCCAAGTGAGAGAGCTCCGAAACCCTCACAGGTAATGAAATCGACCGAAGGACATGTGTAATGATCTAGGATTCATATTGCAGTAATTACGTGACCCTTGCCTTCTGCAGAAAGGACAGTATCGATATATCTCATTGCGATCTCTTGCGCGTATCCATTTACCATGTTCCAAACTCCGTTAAATCTGTCGAACTTTGTCCAACCATGAAAGTGTATAACCCCGTCATCATCATGCTCCAATTTTGACTCTCAACATCCCAGTAACTGAGATCCCTTCTTGTCAGGTTGAAATCGACAATCTTGGACTCACTTCGCTCCAGATGGATCTTCTCAAAGCCGCGTAGTACTTTGACAGGGAAGTCCAGCTTTTTGCTCCCCTGGGGATAACCCAGGTAAAGTTGTGGAACAGCCTTGCCTGCCTTGGCGCCCGTGTTGGTTACATTCACCTTCACCTGGACATAGGTCTCCCATAGATCAGGGTTTCCACCCTCCTCGCCTCCAGCAGGGGAAAGGAGCTGCTGTTGATCGTATCCTTCGGGATAGGGATACGCCTCATCGATGATTTCGTCCATTGTGTCGATGTATGGGTAGATGTACTTGTCTAACTTGCGGAAGCCATCCGGCCACAAGGCTTCTTCGGAATCGGGGATGTCGCTGGGGTACTCGGGCGGCATGGCTCCAGACTGAGTCCTGTTGGCTGGCATTGTTGATTTGGTCTTGAGAGGGGTGACCTGCAGGCCAGAGAACTCGAATGTCGTGTAGCTAAGCCCGTACCCAAACTCAAATCGCGGCTCGATGCCGTTCTTGTCAAAATAGCGGTAGTCGATGTAGAGACCTTCCTTGAAGTCCTGCTGAGGGACAACAGCATTGGGTCTGTACATGATTTGACCGCCAGGACCGTAGTCGTCAAGGGACTTTCCGATCGTGTAAGGGAGATGTCCCGAAGGACTCTCGTCGCCAAAGATAATGTCTGCCAATGCGTTTCCGCTCTCCTGACCGGGAAGGCCGGCTAATAGCACAGCTTTGACGTTCGGGAGGTCGATCCACTTCTCCATGACGACAGGGCCTACGGCGTGAATGACGACGAGGACTTCACCCGCGCCGCCACCGCAGCCTTGCGCAACCTTAAGAATAAGGTCATCTGCACCCTTTTGCAGGAATAGGTCCGGTCGGTCACCGGCAACGTTCTCCCAGCGCACAAATCCCTCGCCGGCATCCGCATTGCCAAAGACGATACACACGTCCTGGTCGAGGATGCTGGGGTCAGAAGAAAAGTCCGGAGCGTTGGTGAGATATTCAGACCATTGGACCTTGGTCATGTTAAAGCCGTCCCGGAGAGGCTCGACCGGAGGCACAAGATAGGGAAAATCGACCGCGCCGCTTCCCCAGCCCGAAGCCAGGGTACCTTGATTGCACGCTCGGTCGACGCACTTGTTTGGGCCCTTGCCAGGGCCAGCATCTTCGCCGAAGATGCCGATCTTGAGCTTGCCCTCGTGCCTCGGGTGAAGGCCCCGCTTCCTTGCATCGGTAAATCCCATACGGTCGATGGGTAGAAGGTCCTGGTTCTTCAGCAGCACAATACCTTCACGCGCTACCGCACGAGCGACATCTTTGTGATCAGCTTGCACGTTGACGAAGCTGTTGACCTCGACAATATCCTGATCCGTCTTGCTACCAGGGACCTTTGTCCCTAAGCGATCACTTGTCCACGAGGAAAAGTTGGGACCTTTCCCGTCAAACTTTGAAGTGTCATCCTGCCCAAGTTGGTACCATGCTGCGACAATCCGAGTGACCATGTCGTTCAGGCGGTCGACCGGAACAGACCCATTCAGAATGGACTTTGTAAGCTCGGGCCCCCACAGTGATTCACCGTCCGAGAAGCGGAGACCATCACCTGGCATTGTCATGTCGAGCCCGGCCAAGGCACTGCCCACGCCAGATTGTTGAGCGCCCCAATCGGACACAACGAAACCCTGGAAGCCCAGCTCGTCCTTCAAAATGCCATTGAGCAGCTTCGAGTTGGAGCAGGCATAGCTATTATTGACCATGTTATAGCTACACATCACGCTAGCGACCCCTGCCTTGACCGCGTCCCCGAATGGCCATGCGTATAGTTCATGAAGGGTTCGGTCGTCGATGTTGGAAGAAATGGCGTGCGGAAGACCCCACTCCCACGATTGCCGGAAGTGTTCCTGCTCGTTGCCCACGAAATGCTTGATATTCGCCATGACTCCTTCCGACTGTATGCCTTTGATTGTCTCGGCACCAGCAATGCCTTGGAGATAGGGATCTGAGCCGAAGCCCTCCCAGTTTCTCCCACCGGCAGGCATGCGACCGAGGGGGCCGACACAAGGGCCGAGGAGGACGTTGATGCCCTTGCCACGAGCCTCGTTTCCGTGAGCCTTGCCACGGGCGTACATGAGCTCCTTGTTCCAGGTGGCACCGACCGTGATACCTGCTGGGAAAGCAGATGCGTTGTCGGCAAAGCGCAGCCCCAAGGGCCCATCTTGGAGCTGGAGCTGAGGGAACCCGACCAAGGAAGCAGGGCCGTTGGTGCCAACAGCCAGGCCCATCATCCAGCCTGTGCCCGTTGTTACGTTCACTTTCTCTGGCAAGGTCATCTTGCCTACCATGGCTGCGGCCTTCTTATAACTCTCAGCCCAGCCCGTGGCAGATCCTCCTTTGGGTGTTGGATACCAAGGCGGTGATTGTCCATATGTGGGCTCTTCCTTGAACTTCTTGTATACAACAGCCCCGCCAGCCCCCAGGATCAGCCATATTATCAGGATGGTGCTGCCGAGGACGATACAGCATTTGGAGCGATTGCGGAAAGGCCTGCGGAGGGAGCTGAAGTTGATACGCTTTTGGCCGGTGAGGAAGGCTGGTTTTGGATCGGTTTTAGACTCGAGGGGGTCCGCGGTCAGGAACTCTGTTGCGTCGAGGTCGGATTCGAGATCGGAGGAGATGGATGTGCGAGAGCGCGAGAAATGTTGGTTGTTGGCTCCGTCGAAGGAGGCGCGGCCATATTCGCGCTGAGAGGGGCTGAGGAGCCCTTCCTTGCTCTCGTCCATCATCTTGGTGGTATTATGGGGGGATTAAGAGAGGCAGAGGCGAGGATGTCTGCTCGAAGACAAGCTGGGATGCTTGCTGCACGTTGCCGTCGATGCGTCGGGTCGACGGCTCACGTTTTCTTGGCCTCGCTCGGGAACTGGCGAGCGAGACAAGACAGATCGAGCAGATGGCCGTCTCACCAGATGTTGCAAATCCGTATGAGGCCGTGGGTTGTGATTGTTTGTTCCTCGCACAGCGGGACAGAGATGGAGCTCCAGGCTGAATAGGTTGAAGTAAGGAGTCGAGCTCGCGATCGAGTTCCAATTCAAGTTGGGAAGAGGATCCACGCTGATGTCATTCAACGGACCTGAAGTGCGTGCTGTGTGCTGTGTGCTCTGCGCGCTGCGCCGCCCTTCCTCACTCTCGCGATGGGGAGGGTTGTTGGTCCGGATTGTTGCAGGAGTTTAGTGACCCAAACGACACGAGAAGGAGAAGAAGAAGAGACGACATGCCTTTTAGCCTGAGCCATGTGCATGCAGTCCAGACGGTCCAGACAGGTGGCGATGGGCGCTTGAAACACGAGCGGTGCTTGGCCTCACCAAGCGCACTTCAGCTTTGGAGCTCGGCCGGGGATTTCCAAGGGTCCAAGCTGGCAACCAACTAACATTGAACCCACTTACCCCATGCCCCACCCAGCATGCCTCTGTTTCGCCGCCCCACCCCGTCCACTGGCAGCCATTCCAGACATCTACCGGGCGCTGTTTGGCTCGACTCATGTCACCTACTAAGTACTGACCCGCGATAGATTTACAGTACGACCGCTGCATCCCACCAAGGGTTTTACAGGCCATGTTGCGCTCTTTGAACCGTCGATAGAGGGACCCCGAGGTCGACATGTTGGCGGACAGGAACATCAGTACAGAAAGCCTCCTATTTCGAACCCAGTGCGGATTGTATAAATAGTTCAACTTGGCGAAACTTACCAAATCCAAGTCGTCAAGTCAGCAAGTCTGATTGTTGACGGGCCTACCCGCGTGAAACATCTCGGTGCAGTGTAACCCCTGCCCGCTGTTTCAACGCTCCCTGCCAGAATCTTCAACTTGCCACGATTGACTTCTGGCACCCTTTTCTGGTACAAAATGATGTAGTTCAGTTGCGAAATATCTATCTGACCTGATGGATTGCTTACGAAATCCGCGTCCACGTCCTCATCAGCCCACCGGCCTGAGGGGTTCATCTATGGGGAAAGGATGGACGAGCTAGGTTTTGTGCTGGTATGAGGAGCCTTGATCAGCATTTGGCGAATGAATGTCGGCTATTGAGTCTTTACAAGAATGCGCCTACTTCAGAGCGTTTTCCAAGATGAGAGGTATCACCTTAAGCCACGTTTTCTACGGGAGATGGGGGGAAAAGGCTCAAGTCTGTCACTCCGCTGTCAGGACTCCTGCTGCGTCGACGCTTTGGTGGTAATGGGGGGGGGGGGGGGCTCCTTGGATAACTGAACAGTATGATGTTGAGAGGCCATAAGGCTTGTTTGTTTTCTTGAATGAGCCTGTACTTAAGTAGAACACGGATGATGATTTCCACTCCGAACCTCATCACCTATCCGGACCCTTGGATTTCACAAACCATAACACCGGAAGTCAAAATTGGGAGCACATCGCTCAGTATAATCTACTATTCGCAGTATTGCGTTCAACAAGGCCAGATCTACTGGCTGTTGCCTTTGTCAAATTCTGTTGGTGACCCACAAACTTTCACAACTTTTCCTAGTCAACCGAACCATCATCCACACCAAAGGATGCCAAGGCTAATCATGATGGGCGTGATAAACGGCGTGCAATTTTCCGAGATGCCTACTCGCAACTCAATACTTATTCCAGGCGTCACCTTTACTTTTCAAACGAAGAAAAGTGTCGAGACCAAAGCTCAATACTTCAAAACTTCAGTCTTTGCATTATGTCTGCCACACTTATAGCCATTACAGGCAAGGTCGGGTCGGTAAAATAGGGTTGCTGGAGAGCCTTCTCGGGGCCAGACACAAGTAAGGAGCTTGATGGTGTCAGTCGACCGGCTGGAAGCCAGCATCTCGTAACGCCTCTTTCACTATCCGGCCTGGAAGATTTTGATATACGTGATCCTCGGCGGGGTTGGCAAGTTATCCCTCATGATTGCACTCAAGCGCTCTTCTGCTTGTACGCGAGGGACTCAAGAAAGTGTCTGCGGGACAGCGTCGACGTCACAAACACTTTCCTGAGTCAGGAGGTCGCGTCATCGCCGTTCCTTTGGAGCATTTATTTTCGTAACGTTACCATCCGATCTGTTTCTTACTCGATATGTCAGCGTCCAGGACACCGGACTGACAGTGCACGAAGGTCATGCACAATTTCTTGATCTCTTAGCCAAGGTGTCACCCCGACTGGCCATCTTCTTGCACGTTGGGCTAGACACTTATGTTTTCGACTGTCCTATCTCTCACAGCCATCCACAGTCTCCACGCTTTCCGCGAGTTTAGCCCAACCGTTTTCATAGATATAGAGACAGCGGTGTCGATATGGGATCCACTCAAAAGATTGTTGTTGCCGTGGAGGTATGGATGTTTAGAACTATATGGGTTTTAGAGGACTTATGAGTTCGACATAGTTTCATTCTTGATATCGAGGTATCCTTCCAACTGTGTGCTTGTGCTGTCAAGCTTTAGTCGCTCAACACTTGAGGTGGTCCCAGTGCTCACCAACTGCTTAGGTAGCTGCTGCATATTGAAATCCTCCAAGGGCATGAATACATACATGCATTCTGAATAGTGCATAGAATCCTACATTGCCCTTCTGCGCCCTCGAAATGCGTCATCCTTGCGGTGGTATTGGCTACAATCACTGATTTCTTTTCTCAATTTGACGATCGCTGTGCCTGTACAATCTTATTTGGCGGCTTCAAGTTCTCCGAATCAACTCCAGGTCTTGAATAACTCCGACGAACAGAGGTCTTTCCATTCCCGCCATGCCTCTTTACCTTAAAGATTGTCCTGCTTGCCACGCTCCCGAGCGGCCTTCTCGGCCTCTTCGTCCGTCACATCCTCGATGCTGATGATTCTTCTGCTAGGTGCGTACGCCCGACTTCCTTGATTTTGGTAGGAGCCGTTGCCACCACCGCTGCCGTCGCCGATGAGTTCCCTGCCTTGCGCATCGTAAAGTCTCGTGTTCATGACGGGCGCCTCGCCTAGGTTCTGCTGCGTAGTACGGACGCCGGAGCCCTGGGGTGTTGAGTACGACTGCCTCTGGTAGGCCTGACCGCTGGTCCGCCCGTTGACGGAGCTGGTCGAGACAAAGGTCGCAGAGCTCGAGAAGGAGAAGTTGAACGGCATCTTTCTCGGTGATCGACCTGTTTGTCACGGATTAGAGGCGTATCCGAAGATGAGTCCACTTGATTTGATGAGGACGAGTGTTCTTTTCTGATGAATCTGATGCTGCCGTGCAGTGCAGGACGGACTGCGTGCTGGCAGTGTTGCGATGTCGTCTCAAGATGAACGAATGTCAAGTGACTCTGACGTCATCGGCGGCGCAACACGCCATCTGTAACAATCAACGCCCTGCACGTGTAACATGCTTTTCCCGATCCCATCTGCATGGCTTACTCTCAAGTACTGTATCCCATCTTTTGTGTAGCCATCCTATCTGTAGATTTGCGGCAATCTCTCTCAGCCCAGAGATCTGTAAGCTTTGTGGCTGTCCGGCCTCTCCGCATACCTGCGTGCAAGCAGAGTTGGCTCTGTAGTCGGGCGCCCCGGATCGTATTTAAGATTCGATCCATTTGTCGACTGTCCACATAGATGTGTCTGTCTCTACGAGTTGTCTTACCTATGAAAATAACGTATGTTCACAAAAATACCGGCCACCAATATAGTTCCGCACCTAGGTGGATGTCTGCTAACCAAAGCCGAACCCACCGGTGAATCATGTTAGTAAAGACGACTTTGCGCTGCCAGATGCCCAAGTCGAAATTTTGCGAAATTTTGCCAACTTGATACATCATCGAAGTTCTCGCTGGTATCTCAAAGGCAGCTCCTGGTAAAGATGAAAATCACGACAGCACATGCATTGATTGAGAAGGGCCACCCAGGCAGCTCAGACGACGAGCAAGAACTGGAAACCAGGACAAAGAGCACACATGTCGCTTTGGCATAACTTTTGTAACGTTGAATCAATTGAAAATTGCCCTATCCACGCGTCTATAGCCAAGTATATCGTTGGGACCATTCAGCATAACCATCACTCGTATCCACTCACAATATCGTCAACCTCTTGCCGCTTTACGAACTCGAGAAACTTGTCGTCTGCCCCCAAGGATCCTGATGTCAGCAGGTGGGTCATATCACAGAAAAGGCTCATGAAGGGATGCTCACATGTGATTTTCCCCTCCCCGTTCGCGGGATCGATCATCCCTTGGACATCATCAGCGGTAACGACCAGGCCGGCCTTGGACGCGACGTGTTCCAGCTCGCTGGGGGTGATCGATCCCTTGAGGCTGGAATCAATTTCCAGCCACGCGTCCTTGAAAACTCGATTAGTCTCTCGCTGACGTTTGAGCAGAGCCGAGACGTTGCTGACGCCCCGGAACGCTGCTACACTGCCCACGATGCTCGCTTGCGTACCGTCAGTCACGGTGCTCTCACCGGCAGCAGCTGCCGGCTCTGGGCTCTTGTACGGCTGGCCCGTCATCATTGTGATGAACTCTGTTCGCGCAGAGACGCCGTCAGTATATACAGGATGCAACTTTTAGCGGCCCTTGGTTTGAGCACTCACCGTCAAAGTTAATTGTCCCATCGCCGTCAAGGTCGACTTCGCTGATGATCTTGGAGACTTCCTCGTCCGAGACGGTCGGATTTGTCTTCCTCATCACCCTGGCAAACTCCTCGACTGTGATGTTGCCGCCCTTGTCCGTGTCCTGGAAACATTGGAATTCCAGTCAGCTTCCGCAGGTGCCCGCGCATGGCAAGAACTTGATGCGTCGCGGGTGATGGTCAACCTACGTATTCATTGAAACAGTCCTTGAAGATCGAGATCTCCTCGGCGCTCAGCTGCTTAGTCTGCGATTTTTCATGTTAGCTAAACACCTAGGTCTGGTATCGAGCCGAGAGAGGAGAGGCCACTTTGTTGTGAGGCAGGACAAACCGAGGGGCTTACCATTGTTGGAGTTGGGTGGTGTGGTGATGTCAGGGCTGGTCTTTGATGGTCTTCAAGTTCAACCTCGGGACAGACGTCGTGATCAGAGAACGATATTAAGGTTTTATGAGAGAAATCTTGCAAAGGGATGCTACGCAGTGGAAGGGGTGAGGGGGCGTTGTGTAACAAATGCGATGCGTGATACTTCGTATATGTTTCTGCACAGATCATCAAGGGGAAGGAGTGTTCGACGACGGCGGTTTGGACGACACTTTATGTGGGCCGGCTCTTTGATTGCGCGTGGATCCCCTGCCGGGCCTTGCCCCCCGAAAGAGGCAAGGCATTCCGCTGCCATCTGTTGGTCCAGCATGGTCGACATTTCAGGTGAGTTTCAGGACCTGGAGGCCGGGTTAGGGTCGACTATAAATATCGCCCCACCCCAATCCATCGCAGACCCCCTCAAGTGTTACCTAACAGATACCTGCCTGCGTACTGTGCATATATGTAGTCCAAGTAGATATATGTAGGGTGCCGACAGTTCCTTTCCCAGCCCTCGAGTGACGTTCATCTGGGTCTTCTCCTCTGGTGGTAGATCCCACTTTGCGCGCTTGGGTGGCTGCAACGGGCTGGCTGAGATATGGCCGCAGTAGCTCGTGCTAATTGCGTCCAACTCCGGCCCCACGCCCAGCTCGAGGAACGAGGTCGTTGGTTTGGCCAATCCCGTCTATCGCCAACAGGGAGTTCTCTGGAGGGCTATCTCTCGGGATTTTGGCTGGCAGGAGACATATGGATTCTGCTCTTGGTCCTGCTGCCCCCCCAACAGACCCCATCAGCCGCAGTCTTGGTTCCTGAAGCGGTCTGAGGGACAGGCCTGGACCCCATGTGGGTCTGTGGCAATGTAGGAGGCGGCGCTGCAATTTGCTGGGGACTTGGTCAACTGAATTAGCTGATATTGTGTATTTCTCGTACGGCTGATTCGTGGTGGTATTGGAGGATTCAGAGTTGGGTTCTGACCAACTTGAAGTGCCTGGCTAGATCGCACCGGCCGCGTTCCTTTCAGATGTGTCAGCCTGGTGGCATCTGCCCAGAGCTGACATCCCATTCATCGACAGCCTGGAAACGACGGCTACACATCAATCAATGTGCGCCGACCCCAGTTTAGACTTTACAGGTCACTAGGGCCGGACCACGGAGACAGTCTAGCGAAGCGGGACGCCTAGCTGAGGCCCGACCCGGCTTCTTGTGTGGGTGGATCGCAGTCGTGGAACTTGGCCTGCTATGAGATGAATCAGCCAACTCACGGCCAAGACCATGTCATCTATCTACCTAAGTAGAGTGTAAAGAAAGAGATTATCAAGGACTTGTTGCTTCCGTGCCTATATTGAAACATTTCTAACATAGATGAGCGGGGACTTGACTGAGCAGCAGCCAAGGTTATGTCACGTGGTTACTCTGCTCTGACGAGGTCTGAAATGGAATCTGAGGCAAGACGTATCGTGGGGCTTTCACGCTGAGACCTTGCATATTCCAAGTTATAGACTTCTGGTCTGAAAAAATTGCACCATTCCGCTATTCGCACTAAAGGGTATATATGTATATGTCGTATCCGTGAACCTAGGCAGCGCAGCTGAGCTGACTATGACAGGTCTTTTGGGAATATGCGCTCAACGTGTCCAGGTAGAACAGAGATTCGAAACGGCCCCAAAATATGGTAGTCCAGGAGCGTGGCTAGTCAAGAGATTGGCCGATCCAAGAGAAAGAAAACAGCAGACCCGACCTGACTCCGACCTGAATTGAGCAAAAAGAACCTCGAGATGCCTGCCACTCATCTCGCCGCCGACAAAAGCATCATGACCTTGAACTCAAGGTCTTTGATCTACCGGTAGTAGTTATCATTGCGACCTGCATTTGGGTTCGAGGAATAGCCACCGTTGTTCCCCAGGGGCGAGAAGCCATCTGTGTAAGGGTTCTGGCCGTCGTGTGGCGTTCCAGGGGGGGAGTTCGATGCACCGTTGTTCAGCAACGGCCTGGACGCTGCGGTTGCACCGAATTTCTCGTTCGGGGTCGGTGCCACATCGGAGAAGCCGTCTGGGTTGACACCGGCGGCCTTGTACCGCTCCAGCTCCACGCGGTCCTCCTCGGCCCTCGCAACGGCCATCGCTGCCTCTTGCTGGCCCCTCTTGCGCTGGCGGAAACAGTAGAAGGCCGAAGCGACCACCAGGCCAACGGCAGCAGCGGCGCTACAGGCGAAGACGGCGCTCTTGGCACCCGTGGGTAGCTCGTTGAATTTCTCCGAAACGCTCTTGGAGGGTTCAGCATGAACCGCATCCGCGGCGGTCGAGTTCTTCTCGGATCTATTACGAGGCGCAAGGGCTTGGTCAGTCACAATTGAAGACAAAGCAGCACAAGCACAATGATTCCAGCGGGCTTAGAAACTTACTCGACCTCTTCGATGCTCTCCCAGGTTCCTGACATGTCGGTGTACTTGTATGCAGTGCCGTGGCCATAGTCGGTAACATGGCAGCTCTTGACATACATGGTGTAAGGGGTTTTGGTGTAGTCTGTTTCACCACCGGCCCATTCGATCGTACCCTGGGGCATTGTAGGGTCACCGCCAGCCCAGATTCCAAGGGACAGCCTCATGGGAGACTGGGGGTAGCTCCAGGTGTTGTTGGCCTCGTCGGGTGTCAGGTGGCGGACGTGTTCGCCGTCAATATGCCAGTCGAGACTTGAGTTTGTCCATTCAAGGGTGTAGTTGTGGTAGTCCTCGGTAGTGCCGCCCTGGATCTCGTACTCGCGCATCCATGTGTAGTTGCCCACACCCTTGCCGAAGTAGTTGGTCTCGACGTGCTTGCCGTCGCTGCCTAGGAACTCCCAGTCAATCTCGTCCAGGTCGTCCGACAGCAACATCATGGACGAGATGACACCCTGGCCAGGTGCCACCTTCCACCAGATCTCGACACGGCCAAAGAAGATGTAGAACTTTGAGCGAATGGTGGGCGAGTCGCCCTGCTTGTTGATGGTGAATTCGGCGCCCTCGTCACCGTATGTGACTGTGCCGACATGGTTCTCCCAGGCTCCTTCAGCCGGAGTGGCGTTGAAAACGAAGTTGTAGTCTGTTCCGAAAGCAGGATCCGCCTCGCAGGTGCTATTCAAGGGATTGCATGAGGTAGTTGTCTGTCCCAGAGCATATTGGGCAGCGCCCAGCAGCACAGCAGCGGGCAATAGAAAGGAGCGTGGCAGCGGCATCGTGTCGACTGCCTGCTGAAATGACCAAAAAGTACAAGTGGCTGTCAACCAAAAGGATCCAGTGCCCGGTCTTGTGTGTTCAGGTGACTACCTAGGTGGATTATGTTAGCCTCATCGGGGGTGCAGCTGGTGTTGGGTGTCGATGGTGGTGGATATATGTCCCAATAACGCCGCTTTGCTTCGGTGTGAAGCGGGCAAGTGTAAAACATCTAGGGTACCTAGGTACGGGAAGAAGAGAGGAGACAGCAGCAGAACAGGAGTACACGTACACGACGGATAGGATGGTGCAAGCAAGTGGCAGCTTCTTACAGATCGAGCCAACAACAGTAGTAGACTACGACTGCCAGGTCGACGCGGACGGGATATGGCAGCGGACGCGGCAAGGGGCGAGGTGGTTCAAGGGCAAAAGGAATGTCGACGTTGACTCGAGGTCAGAGTTCTGGGAGGGTAAGGGAGGGATGGACTGAAAAGGGACGGACGGGACGGGATGATGAGAATGGGAAGCGGCGAGCCAAGCAAATGAATGTAATTGTGTGGTGCTGGTTGAATGAAAGGTTTGCCACCAGCATTCGCAGAGAAGGGTTGGCAACAGACCACACAGGATGTCCAGTCGATCTCCCCCAGGTAGCCAAGTTTATTCCAAGAGAATGGACTGTCGAGGGCGGAGATTCACCGTTGATCTCGGGAGGCCACCGCGAAAGAGGCAAAAAAAGGGGGCCGGCAACACGGCGTGGCCCAATGGGTGCCGTGCTGCAGGTGCGTTTCACTGGGGAAAGGTCCCATGGTCATTGAAGATTGAGATTGAGATGAGGGTCTCCTCGTGCTGCTTTGGGATTGGGCTCGGGCGGTGGAGGTTACTCTTCCATTTCCTTTTCCCATATTCCATTTTTCCAGGGGCAGCGCCAATGCAGGAACCGTTTCCGCTAGTGCAGGGAGCCCCTGCACATCTTTTCTCCTTTGCGGGTGCTGGCAGCCCGTTGGGTGCTGTGGTTGGCCGATAGCACTTGCCGGATGGAGTAGCCGGCTTAGCTCTAGCGCCTCCAGCTCCCCCCCTGCGGTCAAGGGAAGGGAAGATGAGGGTATCTCGAGGTACTGCACCACCATGTCCGCCTAGGCTAGTACAGCTGCACTCGCCGAGATACCTTCTACATTGGGGACCCCCATTTCCACGATTGCCGGCTGTCGGGTGCAGCAGGCTGATTGATCACCGGCAATCTCGCTTGCGCTCTTAGCCCAGGTCATTGAATGTTCGCGATGGAGAGGCAGATGGGATGGCTGGGCGGACGAGAATCAAGAGGCAGAAGATCGACGACGTGTGTCTATTTCTATTCGATTCTTTACTCGTATCTGTTGAAATATAATATCGGAATCTCCATGATGTCTGTCCCCAGAAAATAGGGCAAAGGCCTCCACCCGTTGCTCATCGTTCGTCCCTCCACCCATGCTGTCTGTCACCCATGAGTAGTTCCATGCTTTCGCACCCAAGTAGATACTTACATCCACCTTGATTTACACGCCGCTCACCAATAGTTGGTGAACCTCACTGGTTCTATCACCTTGACCGCCCCTTCTCATCTGACTGCTTGACAGCTTCGGCTTGTTTGTCCTTGAAACCTCATCACCCACACTCCAGGACTCTGTAGCCGCCGCCAGGAGAAGGGTAGCGCTGCGTGCCTTGGGCCGGCGTACCTTTTTACACAGCTACCTACTTAGAGCTTATCATAGTGGTCCCTTGACTAGCTCCCGACCCGTCCCAACCGGGTTATTTAGCAAACCCCGCTCTTATTCACGCACATCTCACTCTCGCTCAGTGATGGCCATTGCTAAATTTACTTCAACCACACCCGTCGCCTTGATTTACTTCGGAATCGATCAACTTTACTCGCTTCCCTTCGACTGTCTTTTTATATTGAATTTGTCTGGAGGTTTATGATAGGGACCAGCTGCCATTGTCACGTCTGGGAGACTCTACTCACGGCATATTAGGCGCTGCTACTCTTACATCCTATGCAATACCTCTCCTTTAATCATTACCTTTCTGACCTCTCTCGGTAGACACTTAAAAAGAATGTAGTTATTTTACTTTCTAGGGTTGATAGGGTCCAGATAGTAATTGGCAACTCCCCTCGTCGGAGTCTTGCACCACGACGGCCTGCAGTACCTGAATAATAATAAAAGAGGCTGATGAATTGGTTGAGCTCAAGGGATTGTAACACCAACTCAGTGCTCATAATGGAACTAGGTATCACATGATCTTTTTTCTTTCTTTCAAAAGCCATAGTCAAATCTTTCCTCCCAGATGCTGGTCCATTGATGTGCTCTGCCCCCATCATAAAGCTCTTGGTATCGAGCTCCCATGACTAGCCGCTCAGCCTCCTCCCACAACAATCGGCGCCTATCCCCCAAATAGTTTTCCAGCCATGGCCAGCCGTGCTCGTGAAGCTTTTCTTTATACACAAAGTTCCAGGCCCATGGCCAGGCAATACGGCCTTCAAATTTGCGAAGCTCATTTTGTTTTCCATCATTCTCATCAATGGCCTTCGATGGAGCTAGGATTGCGAGAGGCGATATTATACGGCGGTATGCCGACAGTATTTCTTCTGCCTGGGCGGCATAAGGCTCGCTCGGCCAGGCGGCGCGGCCGATCTATTGGGCGAATATGTCATGATGAACGACTGCACACATAGCTACCTCCACGTCGTCATATTGCACATCACAAACTACACTCAGTTCAAGCTTTTCGGGACTGATGCACGGCGATAAGTACTCCACGGCGGAATACCACTCAGCAAGCAAAGCCTTCGTTTCCGGCTGACCGACTTCAAGGGGAGCGTTGCATAATTCAGGATCAAAGGCTCCATGATCTCCATCCCCGTCGCCATGATGACAAACTCACTCATTGTCACAAAAGTCCATGCGGTCTTCATGCCATACCTGAGGACCCTTGTGGTGACACGAGGCTTGGTTGAGGGCGATCTTGAGGTATGTAAGCATGGAAAACGATAATGGTATTAAGTTCCGGTAGAGGTGCAAGGTTTTGTTTCTCCCAGTAACGGATATTAAATCTACTGTGGCTGTAAAGCAAGGCAGATGCCTCTGTATATATCGTCCTACAGGAAAGAAGCAGGCCGTAGAAACCGTGTCTCTATTCAGGAAAATATCCGAAGCTCGACGGAACTGGGGTGCCTACGTTCAAGTTCAGAACGGCATCAATAGATGGATCTGATTTTCATATCGTGCGAGCAATCGAGTGTGCAGATACCTAGGTAGACACGGTGTCGAAGATGGGGAGGGAGGCAGAGCATCGATACGACCGCAGCCTTGTTAATCTCTATATCTTCCCAACGCTGAATTTTGTCAAGGAGATGCAAGTCCGAGGTGGAAGGGGAAGTCGTCGTGTTAGCAGGGTTCTGGTTGTTGATGGTGACCGACAGGTGGTGAAGGGACGAAGAAATATGGCGCTAGTCCAGGACCTAGGCGGTCGGCAACATCCCTAGCCTGGTGCATGGAGACAGGCCTGAGCCTGCTGGAACAAATTTAATCGAGACCTACCAAGCTTTACAGTAGAACGCGCCCATTAGCTCCACCCCTCTCTCACTCTAGCACAGTCACATTCTGACCTCTCAATCACTCCAGATCCCAGGGCAGCTCATTAGTAGGGGTGAATATATCGGTGAATAGCCTCTCTCGGTTCCTCCCGCTCCAAGCGGTCAACCAACTAGGCTGCTAGGACAGAAACTGGTCCAACGTCTGTTCGCGTGCTCACGTATCTACACACAGATTACTCTTGTGCATGCATGTGCATTCGTCCACCACTAGGCCAACAATGGAACAATCTGATCGCGACGTACCTTGGCCCCACCAGCTCTTCACTGCATGGCGCCCAAGCAAGACATGCTCCCACTCGTGATGATGAGGGACAGTCGCGTGGTGTCTGCCACCCCCCCCCCCCAACCCCAAAAAAAAAACCCACCTCCACCACTGTCTTCTGTCGCTGCCGCCGCCACTGGTTCGGTATGTCCTCATCTTCCGGAAGTCCTCGGCCAAGATACCTTGGTGGGAGCACAGCAGTGAGCTGGCCTTGCACCGTCTGATTGGGTTTGCTCGCCTCTCTGGGCAGGTCGTGCCGCTTCGATCTGTGTCACCTGCCGTGCTGATCCACCAAGCCCTCTCGGGACGTAAGCGCTATTGCCTTGACTCAACTCGTCATCACAAAGGATCTGGGGAGGCGTTCGGCAAAACCGCCCAAAGTGTCTAGCCTCGGGATTGGACAGCCTTACCAATGGCCTAAGTCCCAGATGGGTGGTTCAGTCTCACCCAAACAACTGCAGCTAATCTTTACGCAGCCACAGGCTTGTTGGTGATCTTTAGAAGTACTTGGGCGCTCTGCTAGAAACTCAGCTGAGACAGCTTGACAGAATGACGAGGTCTACGCGAAGGTTGGGGTCGGTCAAGATTGGCGCGGATGCGAGGCAAGCATGCGTCCCATATAGAACTATTGACTGATTATCGGGTGTTGATGATTTGGAGCTTCCGATTTGGCATGTCGTCGCTTTGGTCTCCTGCCCGTTTATCTGCACTGTCATTTCATATCACAAGTAAATCCTTGCTTATACGAGCCCTTTTGTCTTGTTAGCCAAGACTTCGCATACGGGCTGGCGGGGAAGAGTGTGATGCAGGATGCAGCCACGTTCCGCCGTGACGATTCCCATAGGTTGCCGCTCTTCCTCCTCGGGTCCGATATTCCGGAGAATGGTTTCCTCAGACGCCGCTGCACGTCTCGTGGCTGCGAATAGGTGTATTTATTGCCTTCAACCATCGGTCCCGAGCGTTGCTGGCACTGTCCGTACCATAGCAACAACCATGTCGCTATTCCTTTTCTGCGGTTAGTCGAATCAATAGTGGACATAGGGCTGACAAGAAAAAGTAAGCAGTTACCATCTTCAGTAATGCATCCGTCTTATATAAATGTCCCCCGTCTCCTGTGCAGACTCATGTTCACAGGTTGCCTGCAATGGTCAGTCACATCCCACTCATACCCCAGCCTACTCCAGTTCCGTATATCAATCTTTCGTGGTCGTGATATTTTCGATCAAGAACCGAATATCCACGAGCTTCAAGGGCTTCAAAAACGAATCATCCGTGAGTGAGACTCATTTCAAGTCATTGAGAGGCTTTCCCTATTCTCATGTGTTCTGATCCTTACTTAATTAGCTGACTCTGGAAACACCAAAAGTCCTCGAGACCTAGTCAATCACGATGCGCTCTTCTAGCGTCCTACTGTTCTTCTCCACCACCTTCGCTTCTGCCCTAGGATATGGGCGCTCTTCTTCGCCCTCTGGGGGCCCCTTGTCCTGCTCACACGCCCTACAGTACAACCCGATGACGGCGACAGCCCTTGTCGATAACTATGCTCAAGTGGTTGGAAACTATTCCGAGGCTCTAGCTCAATCCTTCCTTTCCGAGGATTTCAAAGATACATCTGACAGCATCAATGTCTTGGCCGGCATTCCTCTGGGCACTGTCACCTTCCCCTCTAAACAAGCCTTCATGGCCAGTCAGGCAACCCAGCCAAAGATTCCTGTTGCTGTCACCGGGACCTACGCTGTTACTCAAGACACGGTGGTTATCCGGTACACGCAGACATTTGGAGCGGGTAAAGCAGTAGCCGGTATAGCCATCCTGGGTTTCGTTTGTGATCAGAGCGACAGGCAGTGGAAATTGAAGGAGATAAACACGGAATTCAATAGCCTGGTGTACCTGGAGAACATCGGAGGAACATGCACCAGACCCTCCTGAATGTTGAGGCATAGTTCTGTAGCAGTTGGGTGACTACTACACAAGTGTTCTGGCAGTGAGGCGCTTATTCTATAGTTCTCTTAGCAATGAGTCCCCAACGAGAAAACCCGGAGCCTGCAACATATAGATCTAGAATGAATGAATGACTGATCGAAGCCTTTTTCTTCTGGACATATTACTGCCTATGCCTGTATGTTTGCGGTGAGATAGGAGTTCCATTTCACTGACATTTTACCTGCTTAGGTAGCCCTAGTATTAGAAGAGAGAAGACCCGAAATTGTACTTTTGTTTCATCCAATAGTAAATCAATTACAATTTGGAGTGTGTTGAGTATTCTTTGGTCCAATCCGGTCCGGTTAATGATAGAGAAAGGGGGAGTTCTCGAACATATCTGGATCGATGATATGGTTGAAACAGTCTACCTTACTTTCAATTATGTGACATCTCCATTAGGCTAGTCGGTGAAGTGAGACTTATTCAAATTCCCTAGCCTGTTTCGGCACCATTTGTGATGAAGTGCCTTGAGAAAGTAAATAAACAACGCTTGGCGCGTGACGTGTGACGCGTTTCTTTAGCCTTTCGCCAGGGAGGTCGATCGAGAGATTGGTGCTGGCACTCATCTGACGTCATTACTGATCGGCATCGAGGAAGAGATAAAATGAAGAGATAGACTATCGCGTTCTTCGACCGGACAAGCGCTGGCTTCAGTTCACAATTCTCTTCTCAAACCTGCATCTATCTGGCGAATAAGAATACAAGTGATTCCTATAACCAATATTAGCGACGATGTCTGCTCACAGTCCGCTAGCGCATCCGCAGCGCGAATCGAACAATGAGTACGGCGTCATAACGACTGTATGCCATTCCGAGACATGAGACGAGGCCGCTTAATTGTGTACACAATTGACATCATTCGATGACAGCTGACCAGAAATCTTTACAAATAGCTCGAGAAATTTTATGCCGAACAAGACAAGGAGAACACACCGGCTAACGCGCCAAAGTCCACTACTGTCGGTACCAAGCGCAAGTCTGACACGAGTGTGGATGACAAGAACGACAAGCTCTTTCCCAAGGACGTCCCTAGGATCTCCGAGGACGACCCACGCTTGTATGAAATATCTCCAAACGCCGATACCATTCGGAACAAGATCCGCATCTGGATCGATTCCGGAGCGCAGAAGGTCTGCGACTTCCAAGACACCATCGGCGTCAGCCCGACGGCCTACAGCGCTTTCATGCGCGGCCACGGGCCCAGGGGAGGCATTCAATCAAGGACGTACGAGGCTGCTGGTATGTTTTTTAGGGAGCGCCAGCTTCAAGGCTTGCCACAAAAGCTCCCTGCCAGTTCATCCAAGAAGGCCAAGACCGCAGACAAGGCCAAGGCCCAGGCGCTGCTCGAAGTGCCCGCCGACGTCACGCTGCCGGGGGAGAAGGAGGGAAACGTGCCTGTCTATGAGACCTGCGACTCGATTCGGAGACAAGTTCGTGCCCTACTCAAGAAGGACGGCATCACACAGGCGGCGTATCTGCGGGCTATTGCCAAATGGATACCCGGCGAGCCCAAGATTCAGCCGAGGGCCCTGAGGGATTTCTGGGCCTGCGTGGGCCCGCGATTGGATGTGCTAGCCCCGTGTTCTACGGCTCGTACGTATTCTTCGAGAAGCGAAGGGTCAAGGAGGGCAAGCCGAAAAGCAAGTTCAGGCAGGAGATGGAGGAGGTGCATGGGGACAAGGGCATGGACGTCGAGCATGATCCACGTACCTCGCGGCTTCTTCTCCACGTGAGCCAGAGCTGCAGTCGGGATAAATATGGGAAGTTGCACATCACGCCGGTCAGGCGCTGAGAAGGGAGGTATACCAATGTAAGATTTTAGACTGAACGCTCAAGTGTTGTGATACCAAGCTTTCAATATGCAGATAATCTTGAGATTTCAAGATATGTGAGTGAATAAAGGTAGGACAAGGGGCTAAGTACTTGGGCAACAGCGAATCGTAATCCATACCTAATCACTAATATTGAGTGACAGCGTTCAGTGGGTGCGAGTGAACCATATCGTATTTGCAGAGCGTATAGAAGATTCGAAGGTAACGAGGCATATGGGCTGGCCCTAAGTGCTGTATGTGTTGAAACCTAGGGTCCAATACGACAATTTAAAGCGTTGGGAATTCAGGGCAGCCACGAGCATAGTCCCAGAAACGCTATCACGGAAGGATAGATGAGCGATATCTGACAAATTCCGTGATGTGGGTTTCGTGAAGCTGATGGGCTTCTGAGTCAGGAAGCGCAGGGAGGCACACCCACATCATCATGCTTATATGTGAAAACTAGGCTGGCCAGCTATTTCGTAGCAACCCCAAGACACTCTGCTAGCGTAGCCATGAATGCTGTTGGCGCCGCTATACATCTCAGTGTCACTTTGTCAGCGATACGGGAAAGCTGAGCTCAAATGATGTGAGAGAGCCACAGCAATGACAAGACATAGATTGATCCGAAACGGATGGTATGGCCATAGCAGTGGCCATTCAAAAAGCCTTTTGGCCCGTGGCTGACTGTCGTGCAGAAACAGTGCTACTTGTGCCCACAACTTCAAGCCTGTCACCACATAGCCAGGTCATACCTTCGGAAGTGAATACCTGTGTTCGCGCCGACCTCAGTCACAATTCATTGAAGACATATCTCTCCACTCCCAGTTCTCTATAAAAGCTCCTTGAACTTGCGACTCCTGCTTCCATATCTCTCGCTTAATCAAATCAAATCATCTCGCAAGACACGTGCTTTACAAACTTCACCGACAAATAACCACAACGGAAATCTATTCAGCGCATCACAGCTTGCGAAAGTCAGACGTCCCACTTCTACTGAAACATCAACGAATCTACAAAATGACCGCCGGCTGTGTCAGTAGCAAGGAGGACGATTTACAGGGTGTGGCTCCTATGAATAACGACTCAGCCAGAGCTGACTCGAAGGCCAATGCCTGCCCATGCAAAGACCCAAACTGTCCGAAGGGCCACGGCATCGATGGGTGCTCAGTCCGTACCTCAAATAACCAATTCTGTCTCGTTTGCAAAGACCATCGAGACCGGGCTGGTAGGCGCTAGGCTGGGGACGCGTGGTACAGGAAACCGTGCAAGAGGGAATATTTGAGCACGGAGAGCATCTTCAGATTTGGGGAATTGCTGGTAAGAGGTTGGAGGGCAAATTGGCATCGCGCACGCATCACTTCATGGCGTCAATTTCGATAACTACTTCTCATCTACTCTCAGTCATCAGTCAACCACAATGAAATGAGCTTGCGCATCTGCGCATTCCCTTGGCGGGCCATTGATTGCATATCGCGAAATGTGCTTCGTCGTCTGTGATCCGAGGGCCATTATCATCCTTGAATATATCTACATGGTATTGACGCTTGTGGCTCTCGAGGCCTTCTATCAGAGACAGCTGACTACATGGATTCTGTATTTCTACAGAGGAATAAACACAGTAGAAGAAACTTTGAGGGTGTCTACGAAGGGCACGCTTGTGAAGCATCCGAGGCTTGTCATGAGGGTGAATTTTGGGAAACGGTCAAATTTCATGTGTTGTATCGACTGATATATATACCCAGGTACTCAGTCTCCCCGACTCAGCGCCAGTGAGAAAAGAACAAAAGTGGTTCAGCCTGGAGCAGTCGGGAATAGCCGTTCGCTACACAACATGCGCGTCGAGGTCATCCCAACGGCATGTGTATCTAGAAATTATCTTCTCGCTCGTGTGTTATACATCCATGCGGCTGCCCTTTGAATTGTGAGCTATGTGACAACATTCGACTATCTCTGCTACTCAGCTGCCACAGCCAAAAGATTGATAATAATTCAACAACTTTTACTAGCGCGATGTATCTTGAGGCTATCTTGGATACCTAGTGGCCAAGTATGATATAATATGCTATGCAATTGATTTCTACGCGCATGAGAAAAGCGGTAGGTACAGACAGGAGAGCGTGTATTATATCCTCGTTTAACCGTACATGAATACTCAAAGCATCCTACGGTGGTTGTATGTACTTATATTGTAGGTACCCGAGTATGCTCTATTCGTGCCTCTTGATGCTCAGCATTAGAGGCTGCTTAATGACCTCTGTCCGGGGGTGCAGACCTCCACCGCTCCATCCAGTATCCAATTACTCGCTTGATATGCAAAATGGGTACCAAAATACCGCACTACACTTAAGTTTGCGACCCTAAAGTTACCTCTTGTTATATATCACCGCCCTTTTTACTTTCTATTGTTGCATCTAATAGTTTTGCAGGAAGATGGCGAGCCATATTGTTCAATTGCTTAATACATTTGAAGGATTGTTTCGGTCTCCGAACCCTGAATTTGTGTGTACGTTGGGGGTGGGGCCTTTAGGGAGTGGGTTCACTGTGCGGATCGCCTTGGACCCTGTGTGTTTGCGTTGATTGGTTTAGAGCTCCAGGGAGGCGTTCGCTAACAATTTCACTCCGGACATCCATCATCAAGGAAAAGGGCTGCAGTATTTGACGCTCGTTCTCAAGCACTGCCATGCCAGCTTTCTACCCTTGACACCATGCGACTCAAGCTTGCGATCTCGCAGACGAAGCCCTGATGCAGCCTAACCTTGCAAAAAAGGCAGCAGGGCAACAGAGCGTCCTGGTTCGACGACGACTGCGACACGCCGGGCTTGGTGAAAAGAAGAAGGCATGGCTGGCCCGGAACCTGGGCAAGGAACTGGGCCATATTCACTCCCAGTCTTTGGAGCCATGTGAAGGCTCGGTGACCAGCGCCTCAGGGTTCGATCTCCTCTGTAGCTACAGTTGGAGGGTCGAGCCCAAGAAGGAGCCCGGCAAACGCTCGTCGGGCCCACAGATCTATGTCCCGGGTAAGCGAACCATCCAGTCTCGGCGTCTACCGAGCAAATGTCTATTCCAGAGGCTGACTGGACTCTGGCGGCTCCAGGAGAGGCGCATGTGCTCATCCCACACAAGCTGCCACTTGCCGTGACGAGGAGGGCCCTGAGCGGCATGAAATTCTACCGGGACGCAAACACAGCACGTATGCGCTCGTACCCGTTCGAACCAATGTTCCAGAGCATGTCTGTCCTGAATCCTGGCTTCAGATTCGATGGCGTCGACCTGATCATCAACCGCGGCTCACTCCGTCACCTCCTGTCCTTCGTCCATGGGACGGCCGATGGAAGTTTTCGGCTGGATCTGGCCATGATACACAATACCCTCATTGTTACGCCTATCTGGGAGCGTGTGCGGGAGAGGAATACGCCAGAGCCGAGAAACTACGGCCGCCATTTTGAGGCCTTGTTCACGCGACGCGAACTGCAAGACAGTGCCACCCACCACCGCGCTATTCGTTACAACCTGGGCCCCCTGAGCTGTGCAGTACTCTGTGAAACCGACGCTGCTCTTCCAAGCTCCGGGGAAGTGATGGTCTCTCATGACGAACGATGGGCGTTCCGTCCACATCCAAGACCACACTGGATAGATCGGAGTCAGCTCTCAGACAAGTGTCAGCCCAACACCAGTGCAGAGAAAGTCCTGCTCAGGCCTCGAGACGAGACAGCACCCAGAGTTTCCAGACCAATGCACAAGCCCCACTCTCAGGTGATCCCAAGCGGCACTGGGGCCCTCAGCAAAGATGTGGCAGAGCTCGTCGTGAGTGCCAACTCAGTTGGCAAGAAGATGACTCAGCTATGGCTCGGCAGGGTCCCCTATTTGGTTCGCGGTTTCTACAGCAATGGCTCTTTCACGAGGGTTCATGTGGTAGGCTACGCGTCATTCTTCGCTTGTTTCGAGAGTCAGTACCAGGAACGTCTTCGGAGGCTGGTATCGCTGATCGACCAACTCAGAGAATTTGCCAGGAACGCAACTGAACAGAGGTGTACTGTAATATGCGACAAGAGCGTGCGGCCGCTTCGGCTGAGAATCTTCAATCCTGACAGGATTCATGCGCTTCCGCTTCCCGTTGACCTACGAAGGCAATTTTGGAGTAGCAGCATGGCAGAGGACCAGGGGTGACAGTGGTATCACAGGCAGGGGCTCACATCACTTCACTTGCCATCCTGGAATGGAGACGTGACGTGAGGAAGTGAGCAGTGCCTTTTTCGTGAAAATAAATTCAAAAACACATGCCCCTCTTCAAGCGGTCTCAAAGATTTCCCCAAAGACATCTTGTGATAACATCATGATTCATTGGTGGTGAATGTGTTGAGAGTCAACTTATTCAATATATTTTACATTATGGCATTATGCTCCATCGCAACCGAGAAACTACATTAATCGTCAAGGGTGCGCCGGGTATCGAAGCGTTCAACATGTCAAGCAAAGACACCAACCGCCGCATGCAGCAACTCCATCCTCCCGAAAACCCGCTTCAAGCTACTTTTTGAGTCATGTCGACGAGGATCTTGACGTGGCTGTCCTTGTCCTCGATCAGCGTCTTGAATCCCTGGTCGGCGACCTTGTCCATGGGGACCTTCTTTGTGATCATGCCCTCGGGCTTGATCTTGCCAGTCGAGATGGCCTCAATGACCTCCTCGAAATCTCCGTGGACGTATGTGGCAACTGGGCGGGAAGTGTTAGCCAAAGAAATACGGTGGGCAGTAGTAGGGCAGATCGATCCCGACTTACCTCCCATGTATGCGCGCTCCCTGAAGACGAGGTCGTTCATGTTAAGAGAAGCCTTGCCCTTCCACACGGCGACGTTGACAAGCATGCCCCTCGTCTTGAGGGACTTGAAGGCCGAGTCGACGGCGACCTGCACGCCGGCGCAGTCGTAGGCCACATCCGCCTTGTGCCCGTCCGTCAGCCTGTCGACCTCTGCGACGACGTCGCTGGCAACGGGGTCGATGACGGCGTGCGCGCCAAAGTGGGTCGCGAAGTCTCTCCTCTTCTTGGCCACCTCGGAGACGATGATCTTCTTGCACCCCTTGCTGACCAGCGCCTGGATGACGGCCAGCCCGATGGGGCCTCCTCCCAGGACGAGGGCCGTGTCGCCCTCCTTGAAGGGTGATATCTTCACGGCGTGCCAGCCCACCGATAGGGGCTCGACGAGGGCGCCGACCTCGAGGGAGACGTTGGCGGGCAGGGGCTTGACGGCCACGGCCGGGGCGTTGGTCAGCTCCGACATGCCGCCGCCCCAGCCGCTCAGGCCGAGGAAGCCGTTGCCGTCGCAGCAGTTGACGAGGCCCCTCTTGCACGAGTTGCACGAGTCGTCCCAGAGGGTCGGCTGGATGCAGACGTTGTCGCCCTTCTTGACGTGCGTGACGCCCTCGCCGACCTCCTCGACGACGCCCGAGAACTCGTGGCCCAGGGTCAGGGGCAGCGTCTCGCCCGTGATGGGATGCGGGTGGCCTGGCGTGGGGATGAGGTTTGCGCCGCTCACGTACTCGTGCAGGTCTGTGCCGCAGATGCCGCAGAACTTGGGGGCGATCCTGACCCAGCCCGGCTTCACTGGGTCGGGCAGGGGCACCTTCTCCAGGCGGACGTCCCGCTGCCCGTAGTACTGTACTGCGTTCATTGTCTTCTCGATGGAGCCCATTGCGAGTGTAGCTAGCTGGCTCAGTCTTGTTGTGAGTGGTGGATAATTACTTGCTGGATCCCTGGTTGTCGAATATCTGGCTTTCTAGGTGAGTGCCGTAGGATATACTGGTATATCGTGAGAATCTGTCGTGTGAGAGACGAGGGACACTGATGTTGCGAGGGGATCGACTCTTATATGGGAAACCCCGGCTTTTATACTTGACCAGGACAGGACAGGACAGTACAGTATTGGCATAAGATATGTGTCGTGGTTCTGGACGAATACCGTGTGGTGGTGGCCACTTCTGGCTTAACCCAGATAGGAATAAGAGGGGAACAGCCCGTGGGGTGACGAGCGTTACGAACTACTCGCCCGTGTCTAGGGCGGCTCCATCAGTCCGGGAGACGGCCTGTGAGTGATGGAAAAATTATCCACGCAGAGGGAAAAGAGCTGTCTCTCCTACCGTTGTCGCGTCCTCGCCTCCTCAAATGGGGGGATCTCGTCTAGCTGGCCCGGCTGGGCTCGATCCAGACGGCCCTCATGGGGCTGTCAAGGATGCTGCGAGAGTCTTCTGCACCCCGCATTGCAAGGATTCTGGGCGTGGAGTAGAGGCATGATTGGCGATCCCCAACGGCTGACGAGGAGGAGGAGGAGCAGCAGCAGCAGCAGCAGTAGCAGTTTTGGAAGTCGGTATAGGGGCATGATCTTACAGGCTAAAGGCACCATGACAGCCAGCACGGCTTGGAGGTTTGGATCCCGGTCGGCTTGCCTGGAACGGGTGGCCGAGGGGCAATGCACTTGCAACCCCTCCTAACTTGGCATCCTTTCTGGGTTACGTCCTGATGCTCGCATGTGTGATAGGTGAGGGTGGGTGAGCATGATGGACAAGACAAAGGAAGGACGGCGTTGTGCCACTGATCGCCCGACCTACCAGCTCTGTCTCACCACCAGCACGAGCATTGAGACCGAGCACATCAGCACGACTCCGGCCCGATGACCGGAAAAGAGTGGAGCGGGACGAGAACAGAGAGGCGGGCGTCTTGAGGAGCGAAACGCCCGAGGTGTTCGGGCACCCGGGATGAGGTCTTAGGAGAGAGACAGAGACAGAGAGAGGCTGACAGCCTGAGTGACAGACAGACCGATCGAGTGACAGAATGTGTGGTTCGCAGGAGGTACCCAACTACTGTAACACTGACAGGCCCATAATAATGCACCGCGATCGAGATAAAATTCCCCATACGACTCTCGCGGGATGGGCGAGGGTGCAGCAGCCAACGGGCACCGGACGACAGACAGCGGGCACCTGGACCAGCCTGTCAAGGTTGAGAGAAGTCCGGGCATAGGCAGGCTGGCAGGTAGCTGGGGGGGACTGCAGGTGACGGAAGGGCCTGGACTGCTGGCTGAGTTTCTCCGTGGGGCGTTTCCCCACAGAGGTCGAGTGATCAGCAATGATCCGCTTCCCGAGACCACGGTTCGTCCCCCTTCGAGGCTCGAGGCGGATGGACCCGCTTGGAGCTGCTGTGGATGGAGCCGGAGCTGGGGCCGGAGCTGGACCTGGAGCTGGAGCTGGAGCTTGACCCTCGACGTCGACGTCGACATCGGCCTCGGCCTCGACTTCTTCCTCTGCAACCCCACCAGAGAGTTGACCCCTCCCTCATGATTCATCCATCCCTCTCACTTCTCACTTCTCACCCCAACACCAACCCCATCCGCCTGCTTGCATGAACCCCAGCCGTCGCATCAGGATTTCCCATCTTTTCCTCTCAGGTGCAGAGCAATTCAAGACAACAATAACACTCCTTCAGATATACCCACCCAGCTGGCTTTTTGGATGGGTGCCTGGGCCAATGAAACATTGCAAAGTGCAGAGTGGCCCAAGGGTGTCCCACCTGTTGCGACTGGATAGTCCACGCCCTGGGAGTATAGCCCAGTCGTTCGTTCACTAGGCTATAGTCTGCACATGCGCGCGGTCTAGAATCTGTCTAGATTCCAGATTCTAGATGAGAAAGAGGAGTACTCCCTGCTCTCGGGACTGGCGAGCCCGAGGCTTTCCGGCGCTCGAGTGAGCACCGTGCCAACAACGGCCCATCCCACCCACGTCCACGACTGCAAACATTTGAATGCACACAGAAGCTCCCGAGGTCCTCCTGTACCATCCACTGACAGAGTCAAGCGCAAAGTGCAAGGTCGCGCTTGTGTGTGTGGAGTTGTCGACACGCTCGTCTCAGACTCGGCAAAGGCGTCTGGAAATCGTCGGCACAGCCCGGGCTACCCACAAAGGGGCCTCAGTCCTTCCACCTCCAGTGTCTGGCGGGTTCCTGAGGGCTTTAGATATTTAGCCGCCTGGCTGGCCCCGGCTCTCGCGATAGTACGGCAGACCGAGGGAGCGAGTTATCGTTGGTGGGCCCCAATAAAGCACTCACGGCACGGCCTCAGGGCGCCCACTCACTTTCGTCCTCGAGGCCATCGTGCCGTCAGGTGACCCTCCTCTCGGCTCCGTCCAGCTGAGGCCAGACCCTTTCTTTAAATGGTGCCAAGTCCACCATTGCTGACGCTACCGCCAGGCCTGGTGGCTGGCCGGCGTAACCCAAAGGTGTAGGGATAATTAAGCTTAATCAACTGGACCCTGACAATCTTGTCCTGAATTAGTATCGTCGATACAACTCCATCACGTCCAGACCACCGGTTCCAGCCTTTCCATCACGTAAACTTCGTGATCTAAATTGCTCAGGCCAGAGCTCGGTACAGCCCGCCGTGTGTCCACCACCGCCGTGACCGTCTCCCGTCCCTTCCCTCTTCACATTGCTTTCATATGCCATACCGCTCCTGACACGTCCCTCGCCACAGGAGAGTTGCCATCAACAACAAACTCCCATGTACCGACGATATAGTAGCTTGCAGACGACTGGCCGACTTGTATGAAGCTCCTCGAGATGCTGACAAGCCCGTTGACCGCCCTCGTGGCTCGAACTACTGCTCCTCCTTCGCAGGGCCTCCAGAGCTCGAGGCCCCCCGGTTAATATATTTTCATCTATCTTACCTTCAACCGCAAATTTGCAGTATGAGTCTGACAAGCCTCTCCTGCCGCACTACTCTTGAGAAGTGTACCCGCGGGGCCTCTAGCTCGACATGAAGTTACTTCGCGCCAGGTTCGTGTTGACCGGAGGCTTCAGCACGGCGCGCCCACACATTATTAGTCTCTCGAACCACTCAATCAACTGGACCTTGGCGGTGGTTCTTGACGGAGCGATACCTCCATTGACTGCTCGCATTCTCCCGCGGTGCCATCGTCGACTTGATCACGCCCGAGCTGCTGGGAGAGAGGGTGGCATTGCTAGCGACGGCGCTTATGTGTATCATAAACACAAATGCGACAGCGACCCGCGGTCACTGGCTCTGTGTATAAATACAGCCTCACTTCCTCCAAGATCGCGACTCTCAAGATCAGACCGTCCAGTCCCACCTGCTCCTCCACACAGCTGCTCCCAGAACTGCCCTCCTTGAACGTCTCATTCAACCTCCGTCTGACAGGATGAAGTCCTGGGCTACTTTTCTCTTCCCAGCCGCGGCTGCGGCCTTGCCGAGTCTCAACTTCCCCGGCGGTTCGAGCGCCGGTGGCTCTGCTCCGGACCCGACCCAAATCACCATCGGGGCCGCCAGCTTCTCCGGCAACGGGTGCCCGCAGGGCACCGTCTCGACCACCTTCAGCTCTGACAAGACCGTCGTCACCTTCGGCTTCGACGCCTTCCAGACCTACATCGGCCCCGGCACCGTCGTAGCCGACCGCACCAAGAATTGCCAGCTCCACCTGACGCTCAACTACCCCGGGGGCTTCCAGTTCGCCGTGCTCGACAGCACCTACCACGGCTATGCCCAGCTTGACACCGGCGTCACGGGCACCTTCTTGAGCACCTACTACTTCTCCCAGGATGCCAGCGCCACAACCACGACGAGGACTTCCATCTCCGGCGGCGGACTTTGGGCAGGGGGCCAGGTGAGTCCGCGGAAGCCTGGGAGCGCAGGGCGTCCGACCCATCTCCAGGGGAGAGAGAACTGACAAAGATGGCCAGGTATATACCAAAAACGACCAAGTCCCAACCGCCAGCGTCATTTACTCGCCATGTGGAGCCCAAGGTATCCTGTGAGTCACCCCTGTCTGGCTTCACACCTCATGCGCTTTCATCCCACTGCTTGTAGGCGAGACAGCTGCTAATAACCTCCGATACTACAGGAACATCAACAACCGTATCGCTCTGACCTCAACCAACAGCACTGCTTCTGGTCAGGTGACGGACGACGATGCCACCGTAGCCTTCACCCAGCAGGTCCACCTCTCGTGGCAAAAGTAAGCTTCGTCTTTTATATGTGGATGAGTTGCCAAAGATATACTGACTCGAAGACCAGATGTACGAAATAGTCAACCTAAGCTTCTAGGCTTAGGGGGTGCCACCTCCGGGATGTCATTCTCGTATGGCTGGCACGGGATGTTGATAGGTTGATCTGCCTGCCTTACCCGCCTCTTGTCCCAACCCGTTGAGACGGCGGCTCCGGGAACTGCCAACGCCTCGGCTACGAAGTTCCTTCTCTTTCTGTCCTGCGACGGCTGTGAGCAGAGTCTTTGTGGAAGGCAGCATTTTGGGGGGCGGTTGAACAAGACGGCAGGTGCGGCCGATTAGCTGTGGATTTTCTTTTGTGAAATGGTCGCGTTTGTTCATCGCATGTTATAGCATCTGCAAAGTCAATCAAGCCTTCTTACTCAGATGTGCGTACCTGCAGTGTGATGTGGTATATCACCTCATATGTAAAAGTGACTGGACCCAGGTGCCGGACCTGATCTTGGGAGTGGCTGATGACCTTCAAACCCATGACTGTGAATTCCGAATCCATCGCGACTTGGTCTCGCGACAGAAAAAGAGAGAGTAAGAGAAAAACAAAAGAAGAAAAAAGAAGACGAAAAATCAAAAGAAAAGAAAAACTAAACATGCAACAGGCAGTATTCGCTGGTCGTCACCGACCCAACTACTAATTGCCCTCTCACAAGCTTGATGGAGGGAGAGCGGACGGGATCCTATATTTTCTTGTGGATGTGGTCGCATGTGTCTGAAATGAATGGATTGGTGTTTATATCTCTATGCTGGAACGGGTCATTGGCTGGAAGCCCTCATACAAACGAGTCAGACAACCACAGCGCGAAGAACACAGTGGATCACTAGCCACAGGAAGAATTTCGAATCAGATTCTGATTTCACTTCCAAGGTTCTTGCACATACCTCATACTTCTCAACTTTTGCAATTAATTGCCCTCAACCTGTTTCAAAATGCCGGCCAGGTTAATGCTCTTTGGCCTCTCAATAGGCAATCCTAAGGCCCTGTCCCAGATCAGCTGCGCCAACGGGCCCAAACCCCTCGACACGCCAAATGTGGCCGTGTAGTAGAGCGTCTCGGTGAAACCGTAGTGGTGGAATAGCACGCCACTACTCGAGTCGACGTTGGGGTATGGGTTTTTTGTCTTGCCGTGCTTCTTGAGCACCTCTGGTGCAATCTCGCTGTTCTTCTTAACAAGCTGGAAAACAGGGTCTTGGGCAATCTCGGGCCGCGCGGAAGCATAGTCCATGAGGGCTTCGAAACGGGGATCCGGCTTGCGCAGAACGGCATGGCCGTAGCCGGGGACAACGCGACCCGAGTTGAGAGTCGACCAGAGGTAATCGTGGACATCCTTGTCGGTGTAAGAAGAGGGAATGGCGTCCTTCATCTGGACGATCCACCGGAGGACTTCTTGAGCGGCGAGACTAAATTGGCCACAGGTTAGCAGGAAACTCGCAGTGTTGCAACAGGAATCGACTTACCCATGAAGAGGTCCCGCGAGACCCTGAAGACCAGCACTGTAGCTGAGGAATGGATCGCTCAAGGCACTGCCGACGAGATGGGTGGTGTGCGCCGATACATTACCACCCTCGTGGTCACCGTGCAGGGCGAGGTATAAGCGCAGCAGGTCCTGGAAGTTCTCGTTCTCCTTGCCGCCCTTGCCTAACATGGCGGCGAAGTTGTAGGACCAGTCCTGCTCGAGATCTACCTCGGCAGGTAGAGCACCGCCTCCCTTGTACGAGTTCTGATAGATCTTGGCGGCGATGGTGGGCAGCTTGGCCAGCAAGCTGATGGAGTCGTCGAAGGTAGGCTCCCAGTAGTCGGCCTTGTTCAAACCCTTCTCGTATGCCTTGGCAAACTTTGAGGTGTAGTTGAGCGCGGAGACGGCAATGGCGAACTGGGTCATGGGGTGGAGGTCGGTGGGAAAGGCGTCGAGCATCTCGTTGACGAATGCCGGCAGCTGGGCCTGCTCTGCCAACTCGCGCGATAGGACGCGGACTTGGTTGGTGGAAGGAACTTTGCCGGTCAAGAGCAGCCAGAACATGGCCTCTGGAAGCATTTCGGTGCCCGTCTTGCCCTTGGGCAGTTCCTTCTGACAGTCCTTGATTGTGCGGCCGTGGAAGCGGATGCCCTCGTTGGCGTCGAGAACGGAGCCTTCCCATACCATGGCCTTGAGCCCGCGCATCCCGCCCAGGGTGTTCTCGACCTTGACCTCCCCAATGACGGCGGAGCTGTGGGACTTGACTTTTTTGAGGAGCTCGCGCTTTTCAGGGATGATCTCCTTGAGGGTGGTCTTCAGGTCGGGTTCCGAGGAGGAGGAGTACTGCCTCGCAGAGAGGCTGGCAATGGCGGCAGGGCGGGCACGCAGAAGCTACGATGGCAAAGAGGAATGGGTCAGATGGTACTCAGTCACGGCGTGGAGCAATACAGCAAGTAGGGATTCGATGCTCTTACCCGTGGCCTCAGAGCTCCCATGGCTCGCGAGGAGCTCTGAACTCGAGCTGCCATCTTGCGGACACAGTGTCTGGGCTGGCTATCCCTTGTCTTGGAAATGGATGTGCAGGTGTCAGGAATGGGCAATGGAGAACGAAATGGAGATGTATATGGAAATTGAATCTAGAGCAGGTGAGGTCTGTTGAACTGAATCAACAATTGCGAGGTTGGCTCGGTATTCAAATGCAGGGAGAATAGCACACGATTCTCAAATGGGTGGTTTCGACGATCCCCTCGGACCAAAGGCAGAACCCAGAGCGCCCATCCCCAATCCCACCAGCTGGAGCACTTGCACTTCAAGCTCCAAGCCCCTGGAGGTGACGTTGAGCCAGACCTAAGCAGGAGGGACCTCGGAAGCTCTCCCCAGCGCAACCCGGGTTCCCCTCCATCCCCCACCGTTCTCAGCTGCCGATGAGCCGAGGCAAGCCAACCCACAGCAAGCTCCATTGCACCCGTCCCGTCACCCATTGCCCAATCAAGGGGTGACGCTTCCCCGCGTCCACGACTTCCACTCCATTATCCGAGTCCCTCGCGGCTCCGAATCGGCGACATCGGCCGAACGGGGACGTCACGGCTCACAGAGTTGCCATTCACTTTTTGCCTCGTTCAGTAAACCTCCCTGACCTTTTGCACCAGACTTCACTGTGACAGGAAGGAAATCTTGGCTAGTTGAGCTCATGATTTGCATGTTCTCTCGGATTTCTTCTGTACATTCCTTAAGGCACATCCTCATTCGACCTCCTCGTCCGCCCCGTCAGTAGATAGGGGTACAGCAAGGACCAGCATGCTACGAAGAATATCAACCTCGGTCCCAAGGAGGGCATCTTCCAGGTTTCACGCGAGCACCCGTGTCGCGCCCTGCTTGAACTCGCCTCGATTACTGTCCTCTACGGCACCTAGCATGTCCTCACTGCCAGCTGTCTCCCCGCCCATAAGCAGCTCGCTCCCATCAGATTCCTTCCACGTCCTGCCAGAGCAAGAAAAGTCCGGCCCGCCCGAAGATGCCCTCTACAACCAGCAAATAAAAGATGTAGAGGAATGGTGGTCCACCTCGAGGTATGCCGGCATCACGAGGCCGTACACCGCCGCAGATGTCGTGTCAAAACGAGGCTCTCTTCAGCAAAGTTATCCCAGCTCTCTCATGGCCAGAAAGTTGTGGGATCTGGTCCAAGAAAGGCTGAGCAAAGGCGAACCTATTCATACAAGTGAGCAACAGACCATCCACCGTGTTCACATCCCATGCATACAGATCTCCAGCATGTGCTGATCTCTACTTGTGTGTCTCGGCAGTGGGCGCCATCGATCCCGTCCAGATGACCCAACAAGCACCCCATCAAGAGGTCCTATACCTCTCGGGCTGGGCATGCTCCTCCACACTTACCTCCACTAATGAGGTATCCCCGGACTTTGGCGACTACCCCTACAACACCGTTCCCAACCAGGTCCAGCGCATGTTCAAGGCCCAGTCTATGCACGACCGCAAACAGTGGGATCTGCGCAGGAAGCTCAACTCCTCCGAACGGGCCAAGACGCGGTACGTCGATTACTTCAGGCCCATAGTTGCGGACGGCGACACAGGCCACGGCGGCCTGACGGCTGTGTTGAAGCTGGCCAAGCTCTTCGCAGAAAACGGCGCCGCGGCTGTGCACTTCGAGGATCAGCTCCACGGCGGCAAGAAGTGCGGTCATCTGGCGGGCAAGGTCCTCGTGCCAGTCGGGGAACACATCAACCGCCTCGTCGCCGCGCGCTTCCAATGGGATGTCATGGGTTCCGAGAACCTTGTCATCGCCCGCACAGACTCCGAGAGCGGAAAGCTGCTGAGCAGCTCCATCGACGTGCGCGATCACGAGTTCATCTTGGGCGTGGCAGACCCCAGTCTCAAGTCTCTGGCGGAAACCCTGCAGGAGATGGAAGCAGCCGGCGCCCCGGGCCCAGAGATCGACGCGTTCGAGGCAGAGTGGGTCAAGAAGACCAAGCTCGTAACTTTCGATGAGGCCGCTGTGGCCCATCTCAAGTCCGAGGGGGGCGACACCGCCAAGTACGAGAGCACAGTCAGAGAGCACCGCGATATGGGCCTGACAAGCCGGCGGGCCCTCGCCGCAAGCCTCACCCCGGGTGGCAAGGAAGTATTCTTTGACTGGGACGTGCCGCGCACGCGCGAAGGCTTCTACCATTATAGGGCCGGCATGGAGGCCGCGACCAAGCGGTCCATCGCATTTGGGCCGTACTCGGATCTGCTCTGGGTGGAAACGGGCGACCCCAACGTTGACATCTGCACCAAGCTTGGGCGTGCCGTCAGGGCTGCCCACCCCGGCAAGGGCCTGGTTTACAACTTGAGCCCGTCCTTCAACTGGATGGCACATGGGTTCACCGAGGACAAGCTCAAATCATTTATATGGAACATTGCTAAGGAGGGCTTCGTAATACAGCTGATATCGCTCGCGGGGTTGCACAGCACGGCGACAATCACGAGCGAGCTGGCGAGTGAGTTCAAGAAGGATGGTATGCTGGCATATGTGAACCTGGTGCAGAGGCGCGAGAAGGACCTCGGGGTTGATGTGTTGACGCATCAGAAATGGAGTGGTGCGAGCTACATGGACGGCATCGTCGGCGCCATCCAGAGTGGGAGCTCGGGAAGTAAGAGCATGGGTGAGGGCAACACTGAGGGTCAATTTTGAGCGTGTCACATTGGTAGCATGTTATGAAAATGTAGCACACTGAGCGCGAGGCATAGGGTGGAGCCCAGGTGTGGCTCTGAGGATGTCAAACTGCTTCACGTAATCACAGAAATTTAGCTTAAGTGGTGATGTGCATTCTCGAATGGTATAAGTCTGCCAGCTGGTCAGACGCATCACCAATGGGTATATCTATGCGAGGGACCATCCGACTTTCTCCTCCCGGCTGGTTGGCATAAATCGTGGAACATTTGTGGAGAATGCAAATCACATCTGCCCTGTCCTGCCTGGCGCACCGCCTCTGGAGACACCTTATGCGTCCAGAGAATCCTTGAGCGCGTTGTTGATAGGGGCCGCACTGGCAGGTCCCTCAGGCGTCACGTAGGCCTTGGTCATACCGCCATCAACAACCATGTCCTAGACGAGGTAAATGTCAGTGTCTACTTCTCATGACAAAAGGGCTCAAATACCATGCAGATTTGGGTTGGGGGTTGGTGAGGCCACTCACATGTCCATTGACGAAGCTGCTCTCATCACTCGCCAGGAACAAGACCGCCTGGGCCTGCTCAATAGCTTCACCGAACCGGCCGGTGGGGAAGTGGACCTCGCGCCTCAGCCTCTTCTCCTTGTCGTCGCCCAGCCAGTCCTGCAGCAGCGGGGTGTTGAGGGGCGCGGGGCACAGGCTGTTGAAGCGGTAGCCGTCACGGGCGTGGACCATGGCAAGTTCCCTGGTCAGGGCCAGCACAGCGCCCTTGGACGCGGTGTAGGCCAGCTGTGGGGTGGCGGCGCCGACGAGGGCGACGACGGAGGCGGTGTTGATGATGGAGCCCTTGGTCTTCTTGTGGCGGCGCAGGGACAGCACGGCGTGCTTGCAGCCGAACCACACGCCCTTGACGTTGATGTTCTGGGTCAGGTCCCAGATGTCCTCTGGGGTCTCGACGGCGTCGGCGTCCTTGCCGTGCATGATGCCCGCGTTGTTGAACATGACGTCCAGACCGCCGGCCGAGTCGAGCTTCTCAACCATGGCCTGGACCTGGGCCTCCTTGGAGACGTCGCAGATGGTCGTGGACACGCTGGCCGAAGGTACGAGCTGCAGCACCTTGGCCTTGGCCTTCTCGAGGGCCGGGGCGGAAATGTCGGCCATGAGGACGTTGGCGCCCTCCTTGGCAAAGAGGATGGAGGTCTCGAGGCCGATGCCACTGGGGAAAAGCCATAGGAGTCAGCGGCCGTGATTTGTTGGTGGCACAGAGAGGAGGAAGGAGAGGCCCTGAATCCTGAGGCAGATAATTCTCACCCAGCAGCGCCAGTGACTACGGCATTCTTTCCAGAGAGGCGTGCCATGTTGCTTTGCTGTTTGCTGTCGTGTTCTCAAGAGGAGGAAGCTATTCTGTCGCGGCCAAGCCTTGGTAGGTCACAGTGTGGTCAGAGGAGGTTGGGTAATGCAAGTCAAGTGCTGAAGGGCAGGGCGAGGCTGAGGAAAGGGTACAGGTCGATCAAGGGCGGTTGTCTACTGGGTCACGAAGAGGAAGAGGTCGGAAGCGAGAGAGAGCCAGAAACGCGGAAGATGAAGCCAATTGAGCGCAGTCTTAGTAAGTGATCACGATGCGCAGCGAGATTGTGGGTAGATAGACAGCTGTTGCTTCCGTTGTCGGCGATCTTCGTCCAAGCAGTTTCGTATCGTTTGCTACAACCCAAGGTACCATGTGTGGCACGCACGCATATTGCCCAGTATGCGATTGTCATCCCTTGTGGCTGATTGGACGTTGGGGTCGGTAGCCTCGCCTGTGACGGGATTTGTTCTGACAATAAATTCCACATGCAGCCCACCTTACTGTCCAGCTGAGTACGCGACACAAGCTGTCATGGCATCAATGCATCCTTGGACCTTGGACCTTGGAAGCCAACCCAGCTTTTCACCGCTGTCCACCTGTCGCCCGTCCAAGGAAGTTCCAGCATCGCGGGGTCTTATCAGTCATGGCCTCATGCGACGGAGACTCCCTGACTCGGCCACCCGCGGGCGATCATCGGACCGGATCGGGGACTGCACACAGCGCGGGCCGGAGACTGATATGGGGATAAATGTCTGGTTTTTTGATCTCACAGAGACTTTCTGAGTGAAGTTTTGTGATATAGCCAAGCCAAGCATCAAGGTGGTCTGTAAACGACACGATGAATCTCAGCTGAAGCTGAAGAGGGATAGCTCCATATCAGTGAGGGGCATCGCGTATATAAGACATTCACGTACCCTCGTACCTCTTCGGGATGAGGGGCATCGGATGTATAACAGTACCTGGGTATTGCAGGGTGTCGCAGGGCGTTGCAGGGTCGTGTCAGCACGGGCCACCAATGACGTTGCGATCTCGGGGGGAGCTTATCTGGTTCCAGATACCTGTGTCGCCAGTCAGGTCTGGCCAATGTCAAGCTACATGCGCATGCAGCCGTCCCTGGCCGCCTTGTGTCGTACCTACCTAGGTACGCAGCAGGGATCAGCAGGCCCCACGAGATCATCCCTCTCCCCAGGGCCACTATCTACGCCATCTTTCCAAGCCTCGAGCTGAACGGGGCAACGGGGCCACGGGACACGGCTCCAACCTCTCTCCCTTCTGCCTCCCGTTCCCGGAATAGACTGCCCGTTTACACAATTCCACCGAGTTGAGTTGCCAGCAGGATCATCCTCAAGCAGTCTTCCTCCCTCCCCTAGAGGTTTTGTTGCGCCGTCCCTTCTTCCACCTCCAACTTCCTGCATTCAATCGCACAGCAAAGAGCTCCCAGGACTCACCATGGCGGCCGGAAAACCCTCCCCCGATGCCAACGACATCACTATCGAGTCTCTCCCCTCCATCCTCGCCGATGACAACAGCGTAAAGCTTGCCGGTGTCGACGTCGATGGCGTGCTGCGTGGAAAGCTGGTCTCAAAGAAGAAGTTTCTCTCCGTCGCAAAGGCTGGCTTCGGCTTCTGCTCCGTCATCTTCGGCTGGGACATGCACGATCAGACCTATTTCAAGGAGCTCAAGATCAGCAACAAGGAGAATGGCTACAGGGACGTTATTGCCATCCCAGACCTGACCAGCTTCCGCAGGATCCCCTGGGAGGATAATGTACCTTTCTTCCTCGTCAGCTTCTTTGACCCGGACACCGAGGAGCCCCTGAGCGCTTGCCCGAGGCAGCTTCTCAAGAGACAGGTCGACAAGCTGGCTGGGAAGAGCTGGGGTGCTATGGCAGGAGGTAAGCGCCCTCATACCGCCGCATACAAACAAAGCCGCAATCAGACCCTTCACCGCTGACACACCTCGTCTATCCAGCCGAGTATGAATTCTACCAGTTCAAGACCCCGGGCGAAGGCCAGTCGGCGGCCGCGTACCTCAAAGAAAACCCGACCCAGAGCCTTCCTTCCTTGACAGAGGGCATGTTCGGTTACAGCATAACAAGGCCGGTCCACAACAAGGACTACTATTATGACGTTTACAACACATGCGAAGCTTTCCGCTGCAATATTGAGGGATGGCACACCGAGAGTGGTCCTGGCGTGTATGAGGCTGCCCTCGAGTTTGGCGAAATCTCGGGCATGGCGGATCGCGCAAGTCTGTTCAAGTACGTCGTCAAGTCGGTCGCAACCAAGTACCAGGTCACGCCCTGTTTCATGGCAAAGCCAAAACAGGGTCTTCCTGGAAACTCTGGCCATATGCATGTGTCTCTGGTTGACAAGGAGGGCAAAAACCTCTTCGTCCGCGAGACTCCTGACGCTTCCTCCCCGTGGCCTGATATCGCCCAGCTCTCCGACACTGGGCGGTATTTTCTGGCGGGTCTCCTCGAGGGCTTGCCGGATATCATGCCCATGTTCGCTCCAACAATCAATAGCTACAAGCGCTTGGTAGAGAACTTTTGGGCGCCTGTGACCGTCTCGTGGGGCTTGGAGCACAGGGCTGCGTCCATCCGCATCATCGCCCCGCCCACCTCAAAACCTGGTGCTACTCGCTTCGAAGTGCGCGTCCCAGGAGCCGACGCAAATCCCTTCCTTGTCTACGCTGCCATCCTCGGTTGTGGCATCAGGGGTATTGAGAAGAAGCTGAAGATTCCATGCCCACCTCTGGGTAAGGGCGAAGATATCGGCGGAGAGTCCGATCAGGGCGAGAGGTTGGCAAAGAATCTTAAAGACGCTGTCGAGCGCTTTACTCGGAAAGAGAGCATCGCCAGGGAGGTCCTGGGAGATGAGTTCGTTGAGCATTTTGGTGGCACTCGGGAACATGAAATCCGGCTGTGGGATGAGGCCGTCACAGATTGGTAAGTTCTGGCCACTACGGAAGCACCCCCTCTTCACCCAGCCGATGCTTGGCCCCGGACGCGGATGGCTAACTCTTCTGCAGGGAAATGAAGCGTTACATTGAGACAGTGTAAAGCAGTCTGATGAGATCTATGAACCTGGTATTTCGCATGACCATCGGCGGCATTCGTCCGCATCTGGGAAATGGAATGGAATTATGGATGCGGTCTATTTATGTTGTGCTATCGTAAAGCTCCCGCAGGGCTTAGGATACCCCCTCGCATCTGAATAACTACCCATGCCAACTTGGCGGAATAGACACAGTTTCACATGCGCTCACTGATGTTGAGCAGCATCAATTGAGATGCCATTAGACCGTTGAGCCTTGACTATGTGCAGCTACTGTTGAGTGCCCTGGGGCTGTCAAAGGATTTGACTACAGCTAATACAGCAGCCACCACACCAAAATTTGGGCGGAAGTCTTCTGTTGATCGGACACGCATTCAAGTTCAAGTGCATAATCGGCGGTCCCCAGGAAATCGGGACTAACCGTACAAGAGAAGGAGGGTCTGCCAGGCGCTCACTCGGTGTCTCATGGATGAAGCTCGGGTGGGCCAGGGACCTGCTCCCGCGGCTCGTTGTATGGTCGCACTACATGTCTCGTGCCACGCAACCGCTCTTTTTCCGACCATGGCACGTGCATGGGTATATGGGCTTTTTCAGAATATGGATGAGGAGAGATCGATGTGCGGGAAAAATGGTGTATGCAATGTGACCACGCTACGGCAAGGTTCGCCACAATAATCAGAAGACACTGGCATACATTCCCGGCGGAACATGCCGCAGCGATTGCGACCCCGGTCAAGGCAAAAAGGCGGCGAGGGATTGCCTCGAATTGGAGACGATGTCGGTGGCGACATGGTGATGTGCCCATCGATGCTGTCGACAACATCCCACCCGGCCCCGAGGAAGCCAAGAGGGTCAGCCCCAGGTCTTGCGGTCCCGGGGGCCCGCTTTATAGTGCAGATATCTTTGCTTGTGTCCACCCGGAACCACCACACACACCATGCAATGGCGTAGTCTTCTCACTACCCTTCGTTTCCGGACGGCGGGCTGGACCACGTGCAAAGACGCGTCCGCTCATGCGGAAAGTATGTGTGTGGTGATACTCAATCTTCGATCGGGTTCCCAAATTCAACACCGAGCTGGCAGTGCCATATAATCGGTCTATAAGGCGGCATTAGCTGGGTTGGGCCTCTACTCTCCGCATTTGGCTCACTCACGGATTCATTTGCCCTGCTGAGTTGGGACTCTTTTGCTTTAGGTAATTATTGGAATTGACCTAGAGGCTGTCTCACCCACCTGGGCATTTGCTGGTTTCTTACAGGATCGTTGAGTATGGAAGAAGCCGGCGGGGATGTGGTTCACCTGCACATCCTCCGCGCCCACAGGCGGCCATGAGCTTTATCTAGCCAGTGAGACCAGCTCGCAGTGTATAGATGCTTCGGAAGTTTTGTTCGTGTGCGGCATTTGCCATCCGCCTCGATGCAAATCCATGTTCGTATTCGCAGAGTCCTACCTTGAGACCAGAACTACAGCATGGCGATCCCAACAGTTGGCTCCTGTCGACGGGCATCTTCGGGGTTGGCTATCGGCTGATCAAACGTGTGAATGATGGTGATGCTTGGTAAGGCGGCGAGGGCCTGTGATTCACGCGCCGTTAATAGCAATTTCCCGAGGCTTCACTCGTGCCTTAAGAGCTGACTGCCCCTCCATAATATGCTAGCCTCCTACTCCTTGACCAGTTCACGTGAAGACCACGAGTGGCAGAATTCTTCTCTGACGAGGCTCTCGTGATTTTCTTGCGTGGACCGTTTTCATCGTGTCTTCTAAGATATCGCCATTTTGGAATACCAGACACGCCCTCAATTTTTGACGCGTGTCTAGACGCTGTCCGACTACACTGCCCAGTCATTGGTCATACAGAACGCCCGTCATGGGTAAATTCAAATCGTATCCACCAAATGCCCTTGAAGAGGCACACGAGACATACAGGTCATCGAACGGCAAGAAAGAGGTGAAATATCCTTTCGCCTTCAAGGACTTAGATTGGGAGGCGTACCATCGATTCCGGCCTATATATCCCGATAGCATGATGAAAATGTGGTAAGACTGTCTCGTGTCTAATTCTTTGTCCCATTATTCTCCCATCTCGGAGTCCCCAACCGTCTCCTCCGGAGAGAAAGACACAAGACGTTAGCTGCTGGGATTTGCGCAATAGGTCATGGTTTGAAGCCTAGGAGCTAGACTACAGGCAAAGCAAGCTCTTCATGCTCCGGCATTTGATCTTGTATGATGTGACGACTGCGGAAGTATTCTACAAGAGAAAATGCATTACTAAAAAGAAGAAAGGCTATCCTATCACCAAGACCAAGGCAACGGGGCTTTCCAGTCAGCTCACGACATCGGTGCAGGTGAGTTGGTACCCGCACTCTTTAATTCTGACTTCCGCCTATGTGTGCTGACAATTCCATGTCTCGCGCTCGCAAGGCCCTGGCCCTATAGCCCGACGCCTTGTACATGACTTCGAACAGGTGATTGTCAGCGATGCTGGCAAGGCAAACCTCGTTGCCGCGAAAGACATGCTATCTTCTTCCGCATCAACCACTGAGAATGGGTCAAAATTCACGTTTGTACACAGTCCTGCCGAGTGTGTCCATAATTCAATACCTACGTCTTCAATCGACTTCGCGTCCGTGGCGAGTATGTTCTTTCCACAACCACAATGACCCATGACTTTCGCCAGCTTTGTTTCCCCCGAAGTATGCTTTAAACACACGAAAAGTCTGCCTGGTTGGCTGACGGGAGGCTGAACAGTGGCATTCCACTACTTCGACGCGCCGAACGCAATCAAGTCCATAGCGGCGACATTGAAGCCTGGTGCTACCCTAGCTGCGGTGACATATGGCTTCATGCTGAAGTTCCCAGGCCGCCCAAACCTCGATAAGTTGTGGTACCGCGCCGCGAGTAAAGAGTCCCTGCGTCTCATCAGGGAAGGTCTGTTCCCCGCCGCGGTGAAGGGGCTGGCGGCGGCAATGTCGGGATTGGACTTTGTCCCGCTCCCACTAGAGCTCTTCAAACCTGGCGCAAGGCGAATATGGGTCAACGTGGACGAGGCTGACGAGCGGCCGCTGTACTTTGTGGACCAAGACCGGTCGTGCTGGGAGCCAGCGCCGAATCGTGTTGGGCCGACGGACTCAAGGCAATTCGTCAAGGATCAGTCCTGGAGGCGAAAGGCGGACGCGGCCTGGCTGAGGGGCTTCCTAGCAAGTTGCCAGATGGGATTCGGGCAGCAGACCTGGGAAACGGATGAGTGGAAAGAGTTGGAGGGTGCAGTACTTTCTGCAGGTGGGCAGGTTATTGTCGAGTGGCCGGTCGCGATGATACTGGGCACGAGAAACAACAAGCCTGTCGTATGGTGATATAGGTAATGCGGAGCCCAACTCCCTCTCCGTTGCTGGGAATGCATCAGGGCGAGCTTTGAAAGGCATCACTGCTAAAATCTGCGAATGGTTCGACACGATGCACCTGAGTAAGACCCGTGGATCCCCTGCGGCCTAGGACCCCGCTGCTCTCTGCGAAGAAACCTCAGCAGTACTATCAGCACGCAAGTAGACTGGGCGACTTTCTTCTTCTATTAGTTCACACTCGGTCGAATCGATTGGGGATTCCAAAAGACTTCAGATGGGTCTATCTTCCTCTTTAGAGCCTCGAGTTGCTTCGTTGCGGCTTCTCCGTAGTGCAGACTGTGTGCCATGTCGCGAGCCATGTCTGCGTCTTGATAATTGGGCTCGGCCCTCATCGATGATGCAGGGATACCGGCTCTGACAGCTCTTGTAAGACGAGTGATTGCAACCTTGGTAGAGTCGAGCAAAGGTGGGAGATGGTTCGACGAGTATCCGTAGTGCTGGATCACCCACAGCATCTCTCGGTGAGTGTATCCTGATGCACTGGCCGGTACAGATGTTATCTGAGAATCCGGGCCCCCGTGAACATTGATGACAGCATACCAAGACTTTTCAAAGCACAGTCAATACAGAATAAAATAACTGTATCGCGGGAATGGAGATACGGACCTGAGATGAGTCAATGCTGGTGCTCCGCATGGTCTCGAAGTAGTCTCGAACGACCTTCTCGTTGAGTGGTGTGTGCTCCGGGATGAGTGCACTCTGCGCGTAGAAGGTATCGAAAGCATCATCTGTCGCATCGTTGGAGTGGCTACCCGAGAACCATGTTATCGAGTCTAGCCATGCCATGGTTTGCACGAATTTCTTGACAGGCCTCTTGAAACCACGGAGCAGAGCTGGTGCGATCTACCGGTAAAATCAGTCAGACCCTTGAGAAATGAGCTATAGGGATTGGCAATGAACAGGAAATTCCAATGGAGTAAAGAGTGGTTACCTGGGCCTCGAAGTGCTCTTTATCTCTCAAGAACACACCCCATATTGTCCATGAGCCTTCATGTATGTAGAAGCCAAAGGAAAGATCACGGTCGATGATAGTGGCATCTTGCACAACCTGCTGGATATTCAGGAAAGCAGCAGTGGCTTCATCAACATCTCCCACTATACCATCGATGTCATACGAGAAAAGAACAATCTCCTCAGGGGCTGGCACCGTTCTGAGATGAAATCGCAAGATGACCCCAAAGGAGTCGGCAGCTCCACGGAATGCGTAGAAGAGCTCGGGGTAGTCGGTGTCCGTGATATGCAGCAGTCTGCCATCGGCCAGAACCACGTCCAGCCCACAAATAGCATCCAGAGCCAGACCCCAAGCTCGCGACTGGTAGCCGTAGCCCCCGTGCGAGAAATGACCAGCTACTCCGACATTCTTTATTGTCCCATGAGGGACGGCTCGCTGGCCCTGGCGAAACAGCTCCGTCGCAAGCTGTCCTAAACGGACGCCGGCCCCTACAACAGCGATATTCGTCTTGGTATTAAGGCTGACGGTGGAGAAACTCTTCATGTGCAGTATCAGGCTACCGTCTTGGCCTCCAGAGCTGTAAGCTGCATAGCTGTGCCCGCCGCCCTTGGCTTGGACCTTGAGCCCGTTGGCTCGGGCAGATTTAATGGCGTTAACAACATCATCATCCCTCTCCGGTAGGCAGATAATTGCAGGGCTATATGAAAAGACTCGATTGTAAGACTGGGCCAGCTTCTTGAATTCTGGCGTGTTCGGGAAGACGGATGGTACGGATGATTGCTCCAGCTGCTGTCGCAGTTGGTCGAGATCGGGGGCAGTTCCACTCATATTCGTATATATGAGCCAATATATGGTGGGTGTTTCTTTTAGACAAATATGAAGGATGGAGCCAACAAGTATTTGCTACTGTGGTGTTGCAGCAAGAATCTAAGAACCAGAACTGAACCAAAGGGATGGATGACATCGATGTCTGTACGAGTCCAACCCCCCAGTGGCCCCCGCTCCTCGTGTCATAGACCTAACCCTCTTCGTCACATACCTCCCAGCTTCAGAAGCGCTTATCCGGCTGGAACCGGCAAGACAGCGAGACACCTCATCCTCCAAGAGACGAGCAGATAACTTGAAGAGTACAACATTCCAATCCGATCAGAGCCCAAATACTCATCTCTAGAGGTTTCTTCTTCTCGTCGCGGCAATGGCTGGCCACGAACCCCTGTTCTCCTCATCCCTCCTTTCTTCGGAAATAGTATCGTCTCTACCGGCTGGCTTCACTATCCGACCTCTGGACCGGGATGACTTCAAGAAAGGCTACCTAGACTGTCTGAGGGTATTGACCTGGGTGGGTGATCTCACCGAGGAAGAATGGAGTAGCCGATTCGATGAGATGGCCCGGGCAACTGGGACTTACTACCTGCTGGCCCTGGAGCACGAAGACCGCATTGTTGGCACAGGATCCTTGGTTGTGGAGCGCAAATTGTACGTGTGAAAATCCCCTGGTGGTCACCCAGCATTTCGGCTTGCATTTCGGGTGCGAGGAGCTCATACCTGTGTGCCCAGCATCCACAACCGGGGACTCGTCGGACATGTGGAAGAAATCGCCATCTCCAAAGATCTCCAAGGCAAAGGCCTGGGGCTGAAAATGATCCAAGCTCTGGATTCCATCGGCAGAAGCGTCGGTTGCTACAAGAACATACTCAACTGCGGCCCTCAGAATGAACCGTTCTACGTCAAATGTGGCTACCATAACTCTGGGACGGAGATGTCGCATTACTTTGACGTGTCGAAAGATGACTACCACCGGGGATGAGGGCTGAAGCCAAGCCAGCTGATGGCTTCGAGGTGCTTGGGTGGTGGTGGCAGGATTGCTGCTTGCCTAGAGCTCGCAGGGACCCCAGACGTCGCCGTACAACATTGACCGGCAACCCTTGCTGTGGGATGATATCACATGTAATAATCTTATACAGGATAGACTCAACCTGCAGTGTCTCGTGCGATGGTTTGTAAGATGTTACTATTAAATGTCTTGAAAACAAGTGGCTTGTTAGATCCCGTTCTATCGCTTCCAAGCACCCGCGCACGTCCTTGAGGCTCCTCGCCGCGAAGGAAGCCGTGGCAAGATCAGGAAATTGATCAGCACTCCGTAAATAGTAATATCTGCCAGTCACGCCGAAATAAGCGCGCGGAAGAGCACAGCCACTCCGACGTCGACACACTATCGGCTTTACAGTTGGAGCAAAAGCTGCTCGAGTTGGTCATTGTGCTGGCCGCGCAACCGATCGGCTCTCTTCGTGCCGAACGCAAGACTTTGAAGTCCTGTGCAGAGGCATACACTCGTCAACATCATAATTCTTCAGACGGAGTGGCCACGCACCACAAGACAAAGTGTTCTCACAAAAGGAAACTCCAGGCAGACCACCACCAACATTTCAAAGCAGCGGTCTGCCTGGTATTCATTAGTCCTTCCGCCGGACACAGCTTTCGAGGCCAAGTTTGATCTTCAAGAAGATGGACTTTCACATGGCCAGCAAACACAACAGCAACAAGAAAAAACTTGGTCTGATCAGACGAACAGCCGGAGGCAGCATCAGACGGCCAAGCCGGGCGTCTGAGGCCTCATCGCGCGTGCTGCAGCCGATGAGGTGTAAGCACTTGTTCTCACAGACGGCCATCCAGGAGGTTTTGCCGTGCAGAAAGGCGGGCTTGGGCGCCGCAGGGCTTCTCAGTCATTGGCGCTGAAATCGCGGGCTGTTGACGGCGGCGTGGCCTGCTGATGTCAGATGCAGTAGTCAAGCCACAGCCCGCGCAGCAGCCATGCGTCACTCCTTGGGCGGCAATCTGCGGTGCCCCCGCTGTTCTCCAAAGCTTGCTTAGACGTCGTCTTCGATTGGGGGGGGGGGGGGGGTGAGGTTTGGCGGGGTGGTCGGGGCTGTCCGTCGGTGCGTGCGTGCGTGCGTGCGTGCATGGGATGGAGCAAGAAGATTCTGAGGTGCTGCAGTGCTGCAGTGCTGCAGTGCGACCACCTGTTAGGGGTGCGGTCTGGCTCTGGGGTCCCAACGACATGGAATCAGAGGTGTTGCACCCGCATAATGATCAGGCCGATGTCACCCACCACATCTATGTCTCTGACTGAAACCACCGCCTAATGACTGCGACTGCTTTGCCACAGAGATGCGGGAGCTTAATACAACGTCTGCGGTTTTGCTCATGGAGGGTTTGTGGCACCCAACTGTATGATGTGGCTTGTGTTGAAATCAGGGTCTTGACGTGCTGCTGAGTCGACAGTGACGCGTGAGAAGACGCGGACAACGAGAAGTGATGAGGAAGCCACCCAGACAGCACAAACCCCTCGGGCACACGCAGGAGGGACACCGGAAAGCGGGAGCTGGAGATGCCTGAGGACCATCAGCATCTTTGGAAAGCCGTGCTGAAGTTCAGCTCACCTCTCCAGCTGTACCGCAGCTGATAACCTACTGAGGTTCAGTTGGTGATAGTCAAATGTCAAGTTTTTTTTTTTTTTTGAAACTTGTCAGTTTTGGGGAGGGGCAAGGTGAACGTCCAACATTGAACCCATGACTCGACCCACAGGCAGTGCTGCTGCACAGGACTTGTGTGCAATTCGCTAAGTACTGTGGTGCAGTCTAGCCCACTGCAGTACCCATGTAGAGTATGTGAGTAAGTAACTAAGCTTGACCCTGTAAAATGGACCCTTGGCCAAGACACCAACACCATCTGAACTTCTTCAGCTTCGTTAGCTTCTGTTGACCAACTCTCTCGCCTTCCAAGCTTCTCCCACCGCAATTTGCAGCGGAATATGACAAATCGGCATCTCCAATGCCATCCAAAGAGCGGCCGACCAGTGACAAGGGGTGAATCCATGCATGATGCGATGCTGGTGCTGATGCCGGTGCTGATGCTGTTAGTCTAGACAGATACTGCGCAACAGCGGCCGCGCTGGTTCCCCGGGCTGACATCCCAAGATGGCCTGTCCCTGATAGCCACGCTGCCTACCAGTGGTACAACTCAATCTGGGCTCTCGGCCACTTGTACTTTGTATTCGGAGATTGTACTGGATGTGGTATACTCCTTTCCCTCAGCCAATGCCAACACCGACATCGTGCAATGCCGCATCCAATAGCCATTACTGCGGCTGTGGACAGCCCGTCGTCTTCCTCTTCAACGACTGACTGGCGCCTTGGCCAAGCCGTCAGGCTGCTTTACTCATCACCCGGTCGATATTGAAATCAGGTGTAAGAAGGCCGCATAATATTACCTACCAAGCAAAGGCCGATACATACCCTTGCCTACCACAGGTTGCCTGGAGGTCACTCAAGAGAAATTGCAAGTCCGAGCACCAAAGCTCCGGACGCACGAGTGCTTCCTTGTGCAGAAACGCGTGTCCAACACGCAATAGGCGATCCGTGGAAGAGCCGCACCGTCGGTTACCTGCCGCCTCGCTGCGGTGCGGTGCCATCACAGGCTCACCTGTCGAAGAAACGGCAGTAGCAAGTACTGGGTGTATAGGAACTAGATATGACCTACGGGGACTTGGCGGTCATGGTGGACTTGCAACTCGCTCTACGTCCAATTGTACCCCCGTCGACGCCTGCTCACTGCACACGGACAGGGTTCAAGGAGAGTGGGTGCTTGGTTTGAGCTGACTGGCTCGGCCAGGTGGTAACCACATGATGCGGGTGCTAGTCGCATTCAGCCTCCCAAACGTCAAAACACAGCCCTACAGTCTTCCTGTCGAGATACATGCTGGACCCTGCGGCCAGCTGCCACACGACCTGTATCCGCGCTGTCGGAGCCCGCTCGCCTGATGAAGGAGGCCTAAGATCGGTCTACGTCCCAGAGTGGTTCGTCTGACCCGCGACAACACACGGCTATACTGCTTGCCGCACATCGTCTCCTCCTCCCGCCAGCAGCAGCCACACCAGCAGTAGCAACCTCGACCGCAATGGTCCGTGGCAGGCAGGCGCTTGCCAGGGTTTGATCGAGAATGGTCGGTAACACACTTGTTCCATTTCTTTTCCCGGGGACTACTGCTGTCTCCACTTACACAACCTGTCGGGGATATCACCTCGCCTACCCGGTCCATCACCCAACAAGAGCTCCAACATTCGAGAGGCTCTTCAATGTGGTACAGGTCAGGTTGGGAGTGTCATCGCCCATGACCAGAACGCGGCGAAAATGGACCGTTCGTTCACTTGACTCAAATCACATCTCCTTTTTGCCCAGACCGACTAGGCAGGGAGCCGACGAGTGTTGGCCTCCTCCAAGCAAACAACCTTCCCGCTCCTCGAGAGCCACTCCTGATGCACATGGGGATGACGGCAGAACTAGAGTCATCTCCCATCAGCCGCTAAGCTCAGTTGTCGCACCGAAATCTGGGTGCCTGCTGCGTCTCCTCATGAGTACGCATGTTCCTTTTTGGAACTTCACAGCCATGAGGCGCTAGGCCCTTGGGCCCAAGGTTCAGCCTCCCATGCGGCTATCCAGCACCACATACCAGACCGCTGCCTCTTTCAGGGTGGCCCACCCTTGCCCGTCAAGATACCAGCACAGGATATATATCTTTCGCCGTCATGAACTTGGATGGGTCGCAGTTTCTCTCCTCTAAGTTCTAGTGTGCCACGTTTTTCTCCCTTTCCTTGTCCGCTGATATCCCCCCCCTCCCCCTTGCGAGACCCTTTCTCCAGTTTGCCCGCTTGGGCGCTGTGTCTAGTTGTCATGTCTATTTCCTACCTCCTGCTTGCGGCCTCGGCAGCCCAAGCTCTGCGATATGATCCAGCCTTTGCCGAATACAACCTCAACACAAATCAACAAGCAGTCAGTCCCTTGGATTATTCTGGTGACCGCGAAGGTCATACGTACCACCCATCTCCGGATAATTGGAGGTTTCCTTTTTATACTGTGATGCTCGACAAGTGGGTAAACGGTGACCCATCAAACGACAACGCCAATGGCACCCTTTTCGAGCAAGATATATGGAGCACACAGCTTAGGCACGGCGGTGATATTCAAGGTCTGATAGATTCTCTGGATTATATCCAGGGAATGGGAATTAAGGTGCGCCCGTACAAAATGTGGCCGGAGCTCATCACACATGCTAACCCGTGCTCAGGGAGTCTACATTGCCGGGTCGCCTTTTATAAATCTGCCATGGGGAGCCGATGCATATTCGGTTCGTCCTGAGTCTGTCTCCCTGATCTCTCACAACTTCTGACCCCTCTCCAGCCAGTTGACCTGACCCTTCTTGACGCCCACTTCGGCAACATAAAACAATGGCAGGACGCGATCGACGATATTCACTCGAGAGGGATGTACGTGGTGATGGATAACACAATGGCTACGTGAGTCAAAAGTTCCCTGCGACGATGGCATAACCTGACATTTTTGCAACATAGCCTGGGCGACCTTTTAGGCTTCGACGGTCACCTGAATGATTCTGCCCCTTTCAAAGCAGATGAATACAAGGTCTCATACAAGACCAGCAGACAGTACCATGATTTCGATTTCGGCAATGACTACAACAACGCGTGCGAGTACCCTCGGTTCTGGAACGAAACGGGCTTCCTGATTAATGACACAGAGCGCGAAAAGTTCAAGGGCTGTTATGATTCTGACTTTGACCAATATGGCGATACAGAGGCCTTTGGTGTTCATCCAGACTACCAACGGCAGATAACAAAATTTGCCTCTGTGCAGGACCGTCTCAGGGAATGGTTGCCCTCCGTACGCCAGCGCCTCGAGACATTTTCGTGTATGGTAATCACCATGCTCGACATTGACGGATTTCGGTTCGATAAAGCCGCCCAGGTGACGGTAGACGCTCAGGGAAACTTCTCCGCCGCCATGCGTGACTGCGCAGCCAAGGTTGGCAAGAAGAACTTCTTTCTTCCCGGCGAGCTCACGCCCGGCAACACCCTCAGTTCCATATACTACGGTCGGGGCCGGCAGCCGGATCAACAGCCCAAAGACCTCCCTACAGCGATGAATCTGACAGGAAAGGAAAGCGAGGACGAGTTTTTCCTCCGCGCAAAGGGCCAGAATGCGCTCGACTCGGCCGCGTTCCACTATTCCGTGTACCATTACCTCACGAGGTTCCTCGGCATGAGTGGTAACCTGGAGGCCGGCTACGATCTCCCACTTGACTGGGTGAATGCCACCAATCAGATGATTCTTACAAATGATTTGGTCAACGCGAATACTGGCGATTTCGATCCAAGACATATGTACGGCGTGACGAACGTGAGTAGAACTCCTGCTAGGTGGTCTTGCATTTTCCAAATCTCCTTCCCTTGTTCCCTATCAGATACCCTACGAGGCGCATTTTCTTGTCTAGGAAGTAAGGCATAGCCCAATTCATACACTGACACGTTCCTATAGCAAGACAACTTTCGTTGGCCAGCAATCACCCAAGGAATCGAAAGAGAACTGCTGGGGTTCTTCATTACAACTTTGTTTCTGCCCGGAATTCCTTTGGTTTATTATGGCCAGGAGCAGAACCTCTACGTCATGGACAGCACAGCGGACAACTACATCTTTGGCCGTCAACCAATGAGCCCAGCGCCTGCGTGGAAGATGCACGGATGCTACAGTCTAGGCAGCTCACAGTACATTGACTGGCCCATTGATCAAGGGCGAATGGGTTGCGAAGATGAAAGTGTTCCGCGAGACCATAGAGACCCCAGCCACCCAACACGGAATGTCTTGAAAGCCATGTACGCCATGCGAGAAAATTATGAAACGCTCTCAGAAGGTTGGCTGGTACAACAGCTTGCGAACCAGACTGACCTCACCATTCTGCACGGGAGCACGACACCCACTGAACGCGGCATCTGGAGTGTCGCCCGAGCATTCTTTCCAACTGTGCAAGGACAATTCGCCTCGGACCCTGTCTGGTTCGTCTACCACAATCGCGATTCAGAGACGAAGTATAGCTTCGACTGCAGCAAGAATGAGACCGGATTTTTCGCTCCTTTTGACGGGAACGCCCAACTCAAGAATCTGTTCTATCCCTACGATGAGATCCAGTTGAAAACCTCGCCCAAGTATTTTGGCTTTGATGGGTCTGAGAAGGCCAGCGGTTGCCTGTCCGAGATCACCATGGCTCCGTTCGAATACCGAGCTTACGTGAAAAAGGCTGACTGGAAAGAGGCGCCTCCAATGATCACCAACTTCACTCCAGGCCACGATGCTTCAGTCAATCCAGATGACAAGGGAGCATTTGATGTCAGCCTTTCCTTCTCGCGGGAGATGGACTGTGACGGTGTGACGGAGTCAGTCACCATTTCGTCGCTGATAGAAGGAGATGCTGGCAACGCCGAGATCGACAATACCACCATCAAGTGCACCACTCTTACTGACGATGAAAAGCCACCTTACATCGGTGCGATCGGCTCCAAGTGGCGCTGGTCTGCGACGCTTCAGGACGTTCATGACGGTGTTCACTCCATCATCGTCAAGGATGCTGCGACAAAAGACGGCAAGGACAGCACAAATGCTACTGATAAGTTCCTGCTCCGAGTGGGCTCAGTTGATAATCCCGTGGTGTGGCCCATGACTGCGAACTATTCGACCTCGCTCTTCACGAAATCTGGCAGCGACTTCTTCGTGAACCACAATGCGGCAGGCGCGTCTTCATGGCGATACTCGACGAATTGGGGGTCGTCCTGGAGCGACTGGCAGTCGTACACAGGTGGCAAGCAACAAGTAAAGGAGCTTCCCTGGAAGGGAACCTCCGCGCAGTCGTGGTCGCACGATCATGTGATGGTGCAATACCACTCCTCTCCCCTGGGGTCGAGTAGCATCATCCAACAAGGCGATGTGGCGCCAGACTCGGGCAGCCGTCTATCCCGAAGGGACACTACCACGTCCACCAGTCGATTCCCACATCTCTTCGTGATGGGAGGATTCAATCAATTTGGTTTCGATGCGGGCATCCACAACAAGATGTCCGTTGACGGCGAAGGCGATTGGGAAATGCACCTGATGGACGAGTGGCCGTCGCGCATCCAACTCAATGTCTGGGGTATGAATAGTGATGGCCAGCCAGACCAGACCTACATCCTCGGCGACGTGGATAACGACGGTGTCGCGGATCGCCTCTCTCCGACCGCACTGACACCTAATTTCTTCAACATCTCTTCGACCCCACCAGGCTCGGCACTCAGCTACAAGCTGCGCTTCAACGACAACACCCTGAAGTTTGTGGTGGAGCCCCAAGGTAACTGGTGGCATCAGATCATCTTGTTCATTCTCCTCGCCGTGCTCCCTGTTGTGGGTGGCCTCTTTGCCATTTGGACCTTTATGGGCTCGTTCTACAAGGTCAAAGTGAACAAGATTGGCTTCAAACGCCGCGGCAGGTCGCCCTTTGGCAAGGCTGCAGGCCGGCTGTCGAACCTTTCCTTCGAGGACTTCCGAAAACCTCGTGACAGCATGGAGATGAGCGATGTTTCAGCCGGTGCTGTGGCCATCAAGCGACGCACCGTTGTCATTGCCACTATGGAGTATAACATCGACGATTGGAATATCAAGATCAAGATTGGTGGCCTTGGCGTTATGGCCCAGCTAATGGGCAAGGCGCTCGAGCACCAAGACTTGATATGGGTCGTTCCTTGCGTCTCGGGGATAGAATACCCTATAGATCAGCGGGCGGCTAGTTTCTTCCCGGTGATAATGGGTAAGGAGTATGAGGTGGAGGTTCAATACCACCGAGTCAATAATATCACGTACGTGCTGCTGGATGCGCCTATCTTTCGGAAGCAGACGAAAGCCGACCCATACCCGCCGAGGATGGACGACATGGAATCAGCCATTTACTACAGTGCGTGGAATTACTGCATTGCAGAGACGATAAAACGGTTCCCAGTCGACCTTTACCATATCAACGATTACCACGGAGCTGCTGCACCGCTGTACCTACTCCCAGAACGGACTATCCCTTGCGCTTTGAGTCTTCACAATGCCGAGTTCCAAGGTATGTGGCCTATGAGGACGTCAGAAGAAAACAAGGAGGTGTGCTCGGTATTCAATCTCGACCAGGAGGTTGTCAAGCAATACGTGCAATTCGGGTCTGTCTTCAATCTCCTTCACGCTGGAGCTTCTTATCTCCGCGTGCATCAGAAAGGGTTCGGTGCTGTTGGTGTCTCGAAAAAGTACGGCGACCGGTCCTATGCACGTTACCCTATCTTCTGGGGGCTGTCCAAAATTGGTCAATTGCCCAACCCGGATCCATCGGATACAGCAGAGTGGAACAGCGACGAGCAGGACAACATGGCAAAGCCTACCATCGACGAGGAGTTTGAGGCTAAGCGCGGCGAGCTTCGCCAGCAAGCCCAAGAATGGGCTGGCCTGGAGATCGACCCTACTGCTGAACTATTCGTCTTCGTTGGGCGATGGAGCCTGCAGAAAGGTGTGGATCTGATTGCGGACATCTTTTCGTCCATCCTTGAGAAACATCCTAAAACCCAGCTGATCTGTGTTGGGCCTGTGATCGATCTTTATGGAAAATTCGCCGCCCTCAAGCTGGCTAAGCTGATGGAGAAGTACCCCAAAAGGGTTTACAGCAAGCCAGAGTTCACAGCTTTACCTCCCTACATTTTTAGCGGAGCTGAGTTTGCTCTGATACCTTCTCGAGACGAGCCATTTGGGCTTGTAGCTGTTGAGTTTGGCCGCAAGGGAGCCCTCGGGGTTGGCGCTCGTGTGGGTGGCCTTGGACAGATGCCTGGCTTCTGGTACACTATCGAATCAACAACTCCCCGCCATTTACTTCACCAGTTCCGCGGAGCCATTGTGGCGGCCTTGGAGTCTAAGACGAAGGCCCGCGTCCAGATGAGGGCCTGGTCGGCCAAGCAACGCTTCCCCGTTGCACAGTGGCTTCAAGACCTTGAGAAGCTCCAGTCCAAGGCTATTCGCCTGCACAACAAGGAGGCGCGGAAGAGCAAGCGGATCACAAGTGGCCCGCTGCTGACTGTTCCCTCGAACATCGATCTGGAAGCAGCCAACGAGAGACTTTTCGACGACACTGAACCGACGCCTCCCCCATCGGCCTTCGTGTCCCATTCTGTCAGTCCCCGCGGATCACGAGCCTCAAGCCTTTCCCTTCCCTACTTCGCCACTCGGTTGGACTCACCAGGACACTCGCCACCACTAATCACTCGTGGGGCCCGGTCACGATCAACTTCGCGCCCCACTCCGCCGCCACAGATCAACGAGCCCGAAGCTGATTCCACCGGCCGTCTACTCCCGCCTAATCCATTTTACGCGGCTGAGGACTCTGAGAACCACTCATCTTCTGATAGCCTCGCTACTATGACCACAGCGGTGAACACAGCTGCAGACAACAATTCCCGTCAGAATGCATACCGAGACCTCGTTGGGGAGGGTCCGTATCATGAAGCCAATGCTCTACCCCGTGATAGTGTGGACACTTTCGCATTCCGCATCATGGCGCCAGATAGTACCGCACAATCTCATCTTACAACGATCCCGAGCAATCTGGCTGTTACCCGTGGCCTCACAAATCACCATAACAGCTCACGCCTGTCAATCGTCGACGTCGTGGGTGACAGGACTGACTACAAGCTGCAGAAGGTCGACCCCTTTTTCAATGACAGCACTGGAGAGTACTACCGCGACTACGAGCAGAAGCTTGCAGATCTTAGTGTAAAGAACAGTGAGACCGATCTTTGCATTGAGGAGTATCTCACCAAGTCCGAGAGGGAATGGTTCAAGAGGTTCAAGGAAGCGAAACTGGGACGGTCTCGAAGCCCGAGTGCAAGCCCGATGGCAAGCCCGATGCCCAGGAGTCGACACTCGAGGACAGTGAGCTACAACAGCATCTCACCCAGTGACGAAGACGAAGTAGGCGATGAGGATGATATTAGACTCTCGGATCCAGATCGAGACGACGAGTTTCTCTTGGGTAGGGGTTACAAGCCACCCAAAGGCCTCAAGAAGTAAGTGCCCAACATCTTTCACGGGGCGAGAGACAATGTAACTAACAGACCTTCCCAGGCTCCTCCAGATTCGCCTCGGTGATTGGCCGATCTACTCGTTCTTCCTCGCACTGGGTCAGATTCTTTCAGCCAACAGTTACCAAGTCGTACTTTTGACAGGCGAGGTGGGCCAGACAGAAACGAAACTGTACATTGTTGCAGGAACCTACGGCCTGACTTCCATCCTCTGGTGGCTCATATACCGCCGGTTCCAGTCCCTATACACTCTTTCCCTGCCCTGGTTCTTCTACGGCCTCGCTTTCCTGCTCATCGGCATCTCACCGTTCCTCTCCTCCGACAGCAGCCGCAACATCGTGCAGTCGCTCGCCACGTGTCTATACGCGGCGGGCGCCTCGACCGGCAGCATCTTCTTCGCGGTGAACTTTGGCGACGAGGGCGGTTCCCCGATCAGCACGTGGATCTTGCGCGCCTGCATCATCCAGGGCATCCAGCAGCTGTACGTCGTCGCGCTCTGGTACTGGGGCTCGATCCTCAGCGTCCAGAACGGCTCGGGCATCATCAACAGCAACATCGCCAGCAGCTCTGTGCCCGTGGTTCTCGTCATCACCGTGCCCATCGCTGTTGTCATGTGGGCCGTGGGGATCGTGCTGTTCTTGGGGCTGCCGGACTACTATCGCCAGTCTCCGGACTACATACCCAGCTTCTACAAATCCCTAATGCGCCGGCACGTTGTTCCGTGGTTCTTCCTCGCGGTGGTGATTCAGAACTACTGGCTCAGCGCGCCGTACGGGCGGAATTGGCAATTTCTCTTCTCCTCAAAGTACATACCGGGCTGGGCGGCCGTCCTCCTCGCCGTTGGGTTCTTTGTTATCGTATGGGCGCTGCTGCTCTGGATATTCTCCAAATTCAGCTTAAGCCACCCTTGGATCGTGCCCATGTTCGCGGTTGGCCTCGGGGCGCCGAGATGGGCTCAGATGCTCTGGGGCACCTCGGGCGTTGGGCTTTACCTCCCCTGGGTCGGCAGCGCGGTGGCCTCGGCCGTTGTCTCGAGGATCTTGTGGCTCTGGCTCGGCGTGCTCGATACGATTCAGGGTGTTGGTGTGGGCATGGTGCTGCTGTTGACGCTTACTAGGCAGCATGTGGCAGCTACACTCATCGGTGCTCAGATCCTTGGGAGTATCGCTACCATATTGGCCAGGGCTACGGCGCCGGACAAGCTTGGTCCAGGGGATGTTTTCCCCGATTTCTCCGCGGGAATCATGCCAGGGATCAGCAAAGCGTGGTTCTGGGTGGCGTTGGCTATGCAATTGGTAATTCCGTTTGGATATTTCAAGTTCTTCCGCAAGGAGCAGGTGGCCAAGCCTTGAGAAGGGAAATGGCTTGGACACTTGGAATTAGACCTGACTGGATTGGGGATGGTTGAGTATCGGCTCCTAGTTGCGATGTTTCTGGAGTTTTTCTTTTGTGTGTTGTTTTTAATTCTGCATAGCTTTGGTGTTTTGGATATTGCATGGTAGTAGACTTTTTTTCAAATTGGATACCTTTAGATTTTTGAGCCTCCGCAGCAGCAAGTTGATACTTGGTGATTCCTCGATGGCATGGAACGTGCACAGGCTATCCAAAGGTCACCCTCTCGCAGTCTAAACATTGCGGTTTGGGTTCAAGTAGCATAGACAGAACAGGGCTGTATACAATCAGAAAGACAATTTCACCCGGTTGATTCCTGTGTGTCCATTTCTGAAAATATCCAGCATGCGGACCACTGTTTAGAAAGATGACCCGAGGGCTGTTGCACTCGTTATAAACCTGCGACCCGTACAGAGAGGATTGTGTCAGGTGTCCGGGAAACTCCGTCTGGCACAGTATGTCTTTTACGTGTGGATTGCTGCTGGTGGGCGCACCAAGGTCCCTAGACACTGAAAGGTATGCGTCTGAGTTGCAATGAACATTAGTCCTTCGTCACCTGCGAGCGAACCTGGTGCCGTCAGGGTGCGGCGGAGGGAGAGCAATCGGAGTTTGATGCGGCGGGAGTCGCAAGACTGATTGCGCCATAGCCAAAGAGGTTCTCGCCTAATCGTAGGTGGGGGTCGAACGTGTAAGACTATTGGCCAGGGTGGCTCTGGATCTAGCCGCTTGGGGCATGTAGCTGTGACCATCTGATAAGCCCCACCTGCCTTGCCCGTCAACCCGTGTCTGGTGCGTCTCGGGTCATTCATCCTAACAACCCCCCAAGACACATACCGAGAGCTCAGCTGCCTTCGTCTTGACTCGACGCCCGGCTCCTTCGACCCGTGAACCAACTCGCCTGTCCCCCAACCACTTTGCTCTTCCTGCGTGTGAATCCTCTTCTTCTGGTGGCAGAAAGGTGTCCGTCCCTCTCCAGATTTGTTGCAGCTGCATCGTGATTATCGTCGACGTTTCACTTCCCCCCCTGACACTCTTAGCCATGGGCTCTTATCAGTCTAAGCCAACCGCGGCCGAGAGGGCCATCATTGACCGTCTCCGAGCCCTCGACCTCGAGAAGAAGCAGGCTGCCAATGACGATGGCTATGTAGAGGTTGACGAGTTCGACCCGTCCGACTCGCTCAACGAGAAGACCCTCGGTGCCCTGAGGCTTTCTCCCACCACCCTCGATGTCTCCCAGCTCGAGAGCTGGCAGACCAAGTTGCTAGAGGATCCCAAGAATAGGTAGGTACCTAGGCTGAGCTGTCCGTCCAGATGGCGCTGGAGTTGGTCAAAATGCTGACATCACATGCGTCCCACAGGCTTGCCCTCTCGGCTCTCTCCGCCGCTAACCCGCGCGATGTCCTCACCTCTCGCGCGGCCAAGATATCTGACCAACAAGTCTACAACATCAAGATCCCCTTCGAGGGCGCCCCTATCACGAACCAGCGGTCATCGGGCAGGTGCTGGCTCTTCGCCGCGACCAATGTCTTCCGCGTGGCGCTGATGCAGAGGTACAACCTGGAGTCGTTCGAGCTGTCTCAGTCGTGGCTCTTTTTCTGGGACAAGCTCGAGAAGGCGAACTACTTCCTCGAGCAGATCATCGACACCGCAGACAAGGAGCTGGACTCAAGGCTCGTGCAGACCCTGGTCCAGGCACCGCTGTCCGACGGCGGCCAGTGGGACATGGTTTATAACCTTGTCGCAAAGTACGGCCTCGTGCCCCAGGTGCTCTACCCGGACTCGTTCAACGCAATGTCCAGCAGCATCATCAACTCCATCATCTTCACCAAGCTCCGCGAGGACGCGCTCATCCTGCGCGGCATGCTCAAGTCCCCCTCCGCCACCTCCTCCAGCGTAGCGGCTGCGAAGGCCAAGATGGTGAAGGAGATCCACACCATCCTGACGCTTACGCTCGGCCCGCCCCCAGCGACGACCGAAGAGTTCACATGGCAGTATGTCGACAAGGCCGGGAAGGCCAAGGAGGTCACAACAACCCCCATCGACTTCGCGGCCGACATCTGGTCCTCTGAGTACCGTGTGACCTCGTCCGTCATCGCCGGGCTCGTGAGCCTGGTGCATGATCCTCGCAACCCTCCTCTGAGCCTGCTCACTGTCGACAGGCTGGGCAACATCGTCGGCGGCCGGGGCATAACCTATATCAACGTGGAGATGCAGACGCTCAAGAACGCGTGTGTCTCTATGCTCAAGGCCGGGCTGCCCGTGTTCTTTGGCAGCGACGTCGGGAAGTTCAGCGACCGTGTCAGCGGGGTGATGGACGTCGAGCTGATCGACTACGAGCTCGGGTTCAACGTCAGCCTTCTGGGAATGGACAAGGCTTCCAGGCTGAGGACGGGTGAGAGCGCAATGACTCACGCCATGGTCCTGACTGCTGTCCACGTCGATGAACGGACGGGCAAGACGGTGAGGTGGCGGGTGCAGAACTCCTGGGGCACGGCGAGTGGAGAGGAGGGATGGTTCGTCATGTCCGACAAATGGTAAGTTTGTGCCGCGCCCCTGGAATACAGGCCACTGCTTCCCTCAATCATCTCGAGGGTGGTCACGCTTGTGGAGCCGTGTGCCGCACAAAGTTCACCCCTTTCCCCAACCTTTCACTCTCGAGAGATGATCCTGAGCATGGCGGCTAACTATTTAATGCACAGGATGGACGAGTTTGTCTACCAGGCAGTGGTAGACCCAAAGTTTCTGAGCAAGGAGGTTCGGAACGTCCTCAATAAGGAGCCAATCGTGCTACCTCTGTGGGACCCAATGGGAGCTCTGGCTTAAGTGATGCAGCGAGAATTGCGCACATAGAAAACAACCCCTAGATTCTTTTGAAATCAGAATGTAGAAGGACTACCCAATCGCACGAATCTGCAGCTTTAGGGTCATTGTTCAGAGACTGATCAGAGTGACACTGCAGCAGATCCACTATCGTGAAATTCTGCGAATCGAGAGGAGCTGTGTCGCGATTAGGAGAAGGGTGTCATCGCGTCCACGTCCTCGGTGACACAGAGCAGAAGCATGCATCAGGGTCCAGCATCGCTACTGTCGTTTCTGTATGAGTTTTGGTTTTGTGGCATTGATCGAAACTAGGGCGAAGCGCGCGAAGCGTCCACTCAGTTTATGTTCGGTCCGGCGACTACCGGCGGTGTTGTCGAACCTAGAACCGGCATGAATACGCACAGTACGTTTTACTTACGAGCTGCAGCAGTACCCAGGAAATACATCACAATGACTCGTCATGCATAGATCGTGATCTTGAAGGGTTCGCCTCGTTAGCAAGCAGTGGCTTCTTCTGCGCGATGGTGTGTGAAGGAACCAGCCGTCGCCACAGCCTCGATGAATGAGTGAGTAGTTCGAACTACGCGACTGCAGGCATGCTGATTGGTGCCTGCCAACGTGGTGGCGGCCGCTGCTGCGCATTGAGAATGGGGGTGCAATCGCGCTGTATGTGGTGGTGAGAAACATGAAGGGTGAGCATTGAATTATGCTGCAGACCGCTCTTTGCTTCGCCCCCAACTGCAGGAGCACTTTTGTGCTACTACAAGGCCTATCATGACTGTGTGAACAGAGGCGTTGACTACTCGAACATATTACAAAATGTGCTCGAAGTCTTGGGAAGCACTCGGTCGGATTAGATCTCGGAGTTTCTGTTGGGTGGATATCGACAGGACGGCCATCGAGCAAATATCTACAGCCGCATGTGAGGCCTTGGGCGCCCCACTATACGCTTTGTAATGTGTAATACCAAGACATGCGAGAGGTTCCTCCACGTCCATTGACGACCCGTACCGGGCGCCACTGCAGATCCTCAGGTTGGTCCAGCAAGCAAGCTACAGTATTGTGCAGATGACTGGGCACTGGTGGCTGATGGGCTTTCCTTCCAAAACCGTGATTGGGCTCCGGGGGAGATAACTTTGGCGGCTCATGGTGTTATGAGACAGGAAATCTAGGACGACGGTGACCAACAACGATACGTATGTCGGTGCTGGCGCTGGCTATGGGCCAGGACGATCCCTTCTCTCTACAGGAGATGAGTTGCCATGTGGTCTGAGCCCCAAGGCAGGCCGGGAGAAGGCAGAAGAAGGTTTGCCGCTTGGCCGGTCGCTTGTGGCCGGGCCCTGGATGTTTCCCGAAAGAGGTTCCGCCCGCCGAGGATGGGCCCAAGTTGTTGGAGCTGCTGGACAGGGCTGCAGAACTCTACCGGAAGGCGGGCATCCCCTGGGCTGCAGCTGGCGATGCAGAGCAACGATAGGTGGGGCCCTGCGACCAATTACCCTGGCTCGTGGAGACTCAACCCAGGTCTGCAGCACCAAGCAGAGGTTGACAGCATCTGATCTGTTGGCGTGTTTCGCATGCCCTCCCTGGCCATTCGTCCCAAGGCGCGTGTCCGTTTCGGCCTGCGAGCGCCTTGCCCAAGCTATACGGCCCCAGCTGATTACGGCAAGACGCTTCGGCGCGTGTTTACTGCAGATACGCTGTCGACGGGCAACGACAGTGTTGCTGTCAGTCTCGGTGAGTACCAGCCTGGACCCGCAATAAGGTCCCTGAGGCCAGCACGCAGCAGCGCCAGCACCAGTTCCAGCGTCAGCTCTATTCGGCCCCTGGCTTGGCCAATTTGCTAGCTAAGCTGCACGGTGGCTTCCAAGACTCGAGGCGACCCGGGATGCCTTGAGAACAGATACTCGGTGGCAACAGGGTGGTAGCATGGGCGCCTGGAGCGGCTAAGTCCCCCCGAAGACTCAGGACTGGTTGCGTATCAAGGATACAAGGGCACAATGACAGCTTGGGTTCCCAAGAGAAAAACTGAAGTGTAGATGGTGGCAGCCCAATCCGAAAAACACACAACGCCCAATGTGCCTAGGTAATGGCTGGGTGCCTGAAGTACCTGACTCCGGCACCTGGGCGGTCGACGAGGGGCCTGATAACGTGAGGTGGCAGCTATTGTGGGCTGCCCAGCCCAGGTGGGAACTGTTGGTCGGAGAATTCCCACGGGAATCGACAGCACCACAGCGCCACAGCATATGTGACGGCGCTGAGCAACACGAGATGATGAGGGCACTGAGGGGCTGACACCAGCCTGGCCAGGTCCCCGTCCCCGTCCCCGTCCTCGTCCTCAGCTAGGGGCCCATCTCGAACTGGCTGGCCATATGTCATGTCATGTCATATGGCTCGAGAGAAGAGATAGTCCGGCCTGGCCTCTGTTCTGCTTTCCGCCTGTGCTGTACAGTGCAGAAGTCCACGTAGCATGTGCCCGTGCCGTTGACGTAAGTAGGGGCAGATGTGTTCGGTGCATCACGCATCTTTTGTGGGACATGCTCATCGATTACCGAGGATCCTGAGGACGTGTTCGTTCATCTGAGCAGAAGCGGGAACCAGGCGTGTGTGTGCGCAACGGCTTGTGTGGAAACAGAGAACGGGACCCTCGAAACAGAGCGACGGGATCGAGGTCCCCGTGCCTGGCTGCCTCGCTGCCTGGCAGCTCGGCCAGCTCGGCACGGATGCAAGCCATCTCGAACGCCTCTGCTGTGTGGTTCTGGTCTAAGTGTGATTTAATTGGTGACTTCTTTCGGGGGGGGGGCAAAGGGAAGGGTGTAAAGGGTCCATGATCAAATTGACGGCCAGTACGGTTGCGGTACGAGCAGTCAGTCAGCATCAACGTCATTCCTAGCGGTGATGTCAGTCGGACTACGGGGCTGCGCAGTACTGGGCGAGTGGGCGACTGAACGAACCCTGGTGGGGGCCCTGCCCTGGCAAAACGGGCAGGGGTGGGGTATGTGGGAGATCGGAGGTGGAAGGTGGGAATTGGAAGGAAGCACTTGGAAGGTGGCCTGGGTGCAAGGAAGGTGTGGATGTGGATGTGGAATGGAGCGAGATGAGTGGTGGAAGGAAGGGAAGGGAGTCCAGCAACAAGCCAGCAGCAGTCTTTTCCTTTCTTTCCCCTTGCTTTAGGTGTCATACTAACAGGCTAGCAATCGACACAGGGCCGGCTTTCCCTGCCCTGGCCCACTCCCCGGGCGCATCTTGCCAGTCTGCCCCTCTGCCTCTCTGCCTCTGGAGTCTGTCACTGCCCTCTGACTGATCAATGCGTGCGGACCACCCACAAATATTAGACTATGTACGTAGGACGCCGTGCATTGTATCGCGCTCCTCCCCACTTCTATGCGATGCCCAATTCAACAAGTCGATGAGAGAAGAAACCTTGACCTTGCCCATGCTCTTTGGGTGGAATTGCATTGCACTGCAGAAGCGAGCCAGAGAATAAGCCAGAATTTCCAACTTTGGAACAACCTTTTCTTCCCTCTCCCTCGACATCGCTGCCACCACCACAACCACCACAAAAATACTACCATCAATTCCTGTCGCTTCTCCATAGTGCCTGGACAGCCCTTTTCTCGCCCTTGGAGACCCGAACCCACAAGCTAGCTACGCTCTGCATTCTGCATTCTGCACCTTGCAAGTTGCTTCTGCATCCTGCAGTCTGCCGTCCAAACTTGATTGTTCCCTGCGGCCTGCCGTCCCGAGGAAACTTTCCTCTTCGCCCTCTTCCTCCGCCGACCACTCCCCGGCACCTGCACAGCTGGGAACCAACCCCTCCGACCAGATAACGGCCACCACCCACGCCCTCCCGCCCACTACGAGTCACAAGGTCTCGTCGAGTTCCGACCGCACACCGCTTACTCCTCACTGCTTCCTCTAGCCCCAACGTTGGCTAATTGCCCAGCAGCGGGCTTCCCAGTGGTCGGGTGCCTCTCCAGTCTCCAGGCGGACAAGTCGACGCCACACACTGCTCATCCCCTCCTCTGCTGTTAGGGGTCGCAAAGTGACCAGGCTCTCTCCCTCTCGCGCGCCCACACAGACCACACATCGGGCCATAACGTCGCATAAGGCTGCTCCCCCAACGGGCAACCGCTTTAACGCTTTCCCCCTCGCGCCATCGTCCACGGACCCGGCGACACTTGGATTTGCAACCCAGTCCTCTTGGTACCCGCCTACCAATTTACGGCCTCAAGAGCCTCGAAAGCCTGTCGCTTTTCGCCGTCATATCTGCGCCTCCCCAGATGTATGCAGCGGTCCAGGCCCTGGTATGATCTGAAGCTAATCGTCTGACAGGAATGTGTTGCCGCGAAGCTGACACTCAGCTGCTTCCGCCGTCTTCTGGTCGCCCCATTCCTCACCCCCCCCCCCTCGGCTGTATCCCGTCGTCTCACGCCGCTCACACGACAAATACCGAATCTGAGACTCCTGGCTGCCCTTCCAACCATCCGCGGTTGGAAGACGGACTGCGCACACATCCTTTGTGATTGACAGTCCTCGCATCAACGCGGTAGCCACCTCCTGGATCCCACCAAAGCAACGAGAGATCGAGATCGGATTCGGGTTCAAGTGCATTTCCTCAACTCCCGTAGCCAACCATGGGTGACCGCTACCGCTACAACTCCGGGAGGAGATCGCCTACATTCAACCCTGCGCGGGCCTCGATGCCTACGATGAGTAGTGGCTACAGCTCATTCTACGGCGGCGACATCCACGTCATGCCCTCCTCCAGATACGAATCCGTAACTCCTGTGCAGTCTCACCACCACCATCACCGCCATGGCTCCAACGACTGGCGCGGCCCCAACGTCCCTGTGACTACCACCACATACACCGTCAGGAAGGACCCGGTGACGAGAAGCTCCAGCATCAGGGAAAACAGCCGCACCCGGAGCTCCACGCTCGACGTCTCTTCAAAGAGACCGCCCATCATAGTCACCACGCGCCAGAGTAAGGAGCCTTCGGCCTCTCACAGCACAGCCAGCCATCATCCTGCGAGCCCTGCGCCAGACAGAGGTCGAGATGCCTACCGCTCCAGCGACGAGGACCAATATTACACCCAACCCGCCTCGTCAATGCGCTCGAGGAGCCACACACGGCCCTATCATGCGTCCGGGTCGATCAGCTCGACTTTGGACAACGAAGAGTTCCTGCGTTTGCGGCAGCGGACAAACGACGACAGGCTCGCTCCCTCTCGGAACGCGCCTCGCCGCGAAAGGCCATCGTCCATTTATGCGGAACCGCCGCGACTCAGCACAAAGACAGTGGACCTCGGCGACACTGGTTACGAGTATACTAACCCCAGTGATTTGGCTCGTTATGATCTGGATAACGATAAAGCGCACACGCGGCGTCGCCGAGACAGCATCGATCGAAACGCTTACTACCGTCCATCCGTCAACGTCGGCACCGATGCTAGCCGACCGTACGAAGGCCGGGTTAGAGCCCCACCGCCGTCGCGGGGCCTGGACAATTACAACAGGAGAATAGCCGAGGACAGTACGGCAGGCATCTACGACCGGCCGGCTTTGAGAATGCCTGTTGCGCCTCCGGTGATTCCTGTCCCGGTACCCGACCGTCGGTCAAGCCAGCTTGAAGTACCACCTAGCCCTGTCGAGCGAGCCGATCGAATTGAACGACGTCCTTCTCGCACTGGCCACCGGCCTGTGTCCCTGTACCAGGACGGACCACGAGCTTCTCAGCCGGATGACATGTATCGGGCACGGGACGATAATTACGCCTCCCGAGATCATCGCGACAGGGAATATCCTCGTGATGACGCCGTGGGCAACCGTGGATTTGGCCTCCGAGTCGATGGTGACAAGAAAGAAGAGCGTGTTAGGGACAGGGAGCGGGAGGAGTTCCCGTCGGCTCGTGAACGTCGCACGGAGCAACGCCGTGAATCCCGCTTGGATGATCGGGAACGTGAGCCCAAGCGCCGATCGGACGACGACCTTACTCGTCGTGACAACCGCAAGTATGGCCGGGATCAAGGTCGCAAGGAAGACGACGTCCGTGCCGACAGAAAGGGTGGCAAGGACGATCACGTTCGCGGCGGCGACGACGACCGCAATCGGGAAAGGGACAAAGACAAGGATAAGGATAAGATTCGTGAAAAAGTCGCGACCGGCCTCAGCATAGCAGCTGGCGCCCTTGGTCTCGGTGCCATGAGCCACAAGAGTAAAGACGAAGAGGACAAGGAAAGATCGCCTAAGAGACGTGCCGACGACGAGGGCCGTAAGGAGGAAGCCGAGGAGCGTCAGAAGCCATCGAGAAAGGAGCCGGATGAGCGACCTGCGCCGCGCGACGAGACCGACGAACGGCCACGAAGGGATCGAGAGGTCGACGACGCTGAAGACAAGGAGCGTAATAGGCGCGAGGCCGAGGCTCGGCTCTCTGGAGAGCCCACCATGAGCGGTGCCCGTGATGGAAGTTCTTCTGACGAGAGCAAGCCCCGCCGCCGCCGCCGGCCCTCCTCCGCCTTCAGGCCCAACGACACGGCCGGCTTGATGGCGCTAAAGGAGCAGCTCAAAGCCAGAGAAGAGTCCGACAAGGAAAACGAGAAAGTCGCGAGCAAGGAGCAATCCCCTGACCGACAGTCCCAGCCGTCGCCGTCGAAGAGAGGGGCAGACTCCAACGACGACGCCAGGGGTCGTGAGACAGCGCCCGGCGGCGATGACAAGCAAGTCAGGGTTGTATCACCCCCAAGAGACAAGGATGATAGGAAGCCCATCAAGGGCATACTCAAGCAGCCCAAAGTCCAATTCCCAGAGGATCTAAATCCCGTCCGAGAAGGTGTTGCGCCTCACAAGGACGACAAGTCGAAAACCAACGTGCCTCCCGGGGCGCGCTGGACCAAGATCAGCCGTAAGCTGGTGAACCCAGAAGCTTTGACCATCGGCAAAGAACGGTTCGAGGTTCGCGATGACTTTGTCATTGTCCTTCGTGTCTTGAACAAGGAAGAGATCGAGGCGTACACGGCCGCTACTGCGCAGTTGAGAGGTGGGTTGCTTCCTTTCCATTTTTCTGTCTTGACTCGTTCCGCTTCCTCGTCCGTCGCCGTGCCGCCCACACCGTGACCTCGCCGATGCCGCCGTTCTGTTCGCCTGTTCGCCGTCCAACGTCCACCGTCCACCGTCCCCAGCCCAGCGTGCCCAGTGACTCGTGCCCGTGCCTTGTGCCTGTGCTCGTCGTCTCCTTTGTTCTTCCGAACATCACGTTTCCTTTTGATCTTTACATCTCGGCTTCTTTATCCCACTCTGCAGTTGTAGATGGGACTTTCAGAAGATGGAAAAGGCTGACAACCCACACAGAGATGCGACGACAAGAATTTGAAAAGGAGCAAGAGCGAGACAAAGATGACGACCGCGACGATGACGATGATGACGAAGATAGACGGAGACCGCATAGATCGCACCGACGAGACCCACGTGATGAGGAAGAGGACGAGAAGAAACGACGCGAGGAGAGACGCGAACGTGAGAAAGAGCGCGAGCGGGAGCGGGACACTCGATCAAAACGGCATCGAAACGACGAAGAGGATGAGCCACGCAGACTCGAGTACCCTGATGAAAGCGATCGCGGTGGCCTCCCGCACAGGTCGCACCGTCACCGAGAGCGGGAGCGGGAGCGGGAGCGGGAAAAAGTGCCGGTCAGTGTGAGGGCCGAGTAAACGTTTCGAGCGCATGAAATTCTAGCATGTTTATGAGTGACGAGACGCCTTCCTGGCCTTGTGTGACACTTGGGTCATCCTCTGTCATTTTACAATTCTTCTACGAGCCCCTTGCGCTCTGACATTTATGGGAAGAACGACGCAAAATCTGGATAGATACCACGGGGCAACAAGTATATACAACTGTATGGGACTGGGAAATCTCAGTCGAGGCTGCGTAATTCAAAAAATGAAAAAAGTTCCTGGCCTGCAAAGACTGTTATTCGCCGTGTTTTCGGAAATCACATCTCACACGGTTGCCGCTAGAAGAGTCGCTTTCCTCCTTTTCGTGCAGTCTTGTCTCACCGTCATTCTGGAGCAGGGCGCAGGCCTGGGTATCAACAGCCTACTTGGGGCACGGGTATGTGTATATTTATCTATCACATACGTGCTTCCTACCTGCTCGCCCAGTTCGTAGGGTGGGCGAATAGAGCCGTCGCCATTCAGCATGAGTGAAAATAGAAGGTCTGGTGTAGTCTCTTTTGCATAACTTCTCAGAAACCTTGCAGATCAAAATTGAAAAGGCAGGAGAGAGCCTGGCCCGCCGACACAGGCAGTAAAGGGCTCGATGGCTACAAAGGTTGGGCTCGGGCATGTCGTGGACAACCGTCAGCTCGACTTCCAAGACATATCATGGCCGTTCCAATCTGCCATAGACCAGTCAGTGACTTGCAGAGTTGTCTTCGCGGCAGCGCGGAAGGTGTACCCACAGCTGGCGCCAGCCACTCCCGTCTTGGGCGAGACAGGTCCGGCTGGGCGTGTCTTTGCTCATGGAACCGGTCGGCGGCTGTTGATTGCGGATGTCTCATCATGGTGTTTGCCAGCATGTATGCAGATCTATTTGAGTCTTTCATCCTTGTATCCCGTGTAGGCAGTATCGTGACATGATGCCCATCCGCAAGTCCCACAAACATACTCACGTCCAAAGCCTCTTCAAGTTTGTGATGAATATTATAACCAATTCATCACGTGTCAGCTCGAGGGCGTGTCCAAGGGTTCGATATTCGTGGTATGCACATGGATTTGCCTCGCAGGACCTGCATGGAACCACGGCCGCACCCGAAGAGCCCCTATCCCCGGCACACAGTTGACTGATGTCAAGCAAGGATGAAACACCCTGATACGTCTATAGCATTCATGAGCTGTCACAACGCAGCCTCTTTTGTGTCTTGCCTGAACGCGTAAGCCACACGGAGCAGCACGGCGTAGCTTGCGGAGCAGAAAACGGGACCGGTCTGCCACACTTGTGCAAAGACCTCCCCCGAGGTCTTGCCAGAGCCATCAGATTCACGTGTACCGTGTCTGTTGCTGTCACATTGGGGATCTTCTGGGGCGGTGAACAGACCGAGCTCAACAGACCGACCCTTCAGAAACGGGGAACAGTCCTCTTGGTGTCTCAGACCATGTATGCGACAGGTCACCCTCCCCCATTTTCTCCTTTCCCTCCGACAGACGCGCTGAGACAGTTCTCGTAGAACCGGAACCCGCCAGCGCGCATATTGTAGATCCTGCTGCCTGAACCAGAGTGTCGGGAATAGAATGGGAATGGGACGTCGTTCTTTGATCACTGGTCAAGTCATGTGAGGTTGAGCGGTGCGCAGGCCCGATATCACTTGACACGTGATAATTCAGAAGAATGTGTTTGATCAAGACGAGTTGCCCAAAGACGATTTGAGGGCCCGTCTTTGCGCGCTCTTCTAGCTACGGCTCACTCGTCTCGGAAATCACGCCTAGGCGAGGCGAGCCGATGATATCACTCATCTCCGGCGGGCGCTGTTGTCGTTGGCGCTTGGAGCAGCGGCCGTGGTGGAGGCGGGAAGCTGCATTGCAGGCTGATGCTGCGGGAGTCGCACTCGCGTCCTCGATGGCATCCCGGCGTGATCAGCTGAGGTTGTGCGGCCCACGCATCATATCGAGGGCGGTCCGATGTTCCCGCGGCAAAATCTGAGCTCTCACGTTGCCCAGGTTCGATGTAGCGTCCCGGGCCGTCGTGGTGATATGATTTGATGCGCGACTGGGAAATCATCCAAATCTGCGGTGTTCCGTCGGTCGCGCTGGGCTTTTTCCCCCCCTTCTTCGTTCGTCGACAAATGGGACGGGGAGAAACTGACGTTCGCCTCTGATTTCTGCCCAGTTGTCTAAATCACAGCGTCAGACGTGTGCGAAATTCCCGCGGGGTGTCTTGTACGCCCTCGCACCAATGGCACCTTTTGATCGCAGAGATTTGCTATCGTTCCGTGCGTTTGACATTTTTCGTGGAGCAGGGACGGAACGCATCGAGGCGAATGGCGCACAACAGGTCATCTTACATCTCTCCGCATTGACTCCTCAAGCAGCTCACGCTATTAGTGACTGGGAGTTGATCATGTCGGGCGTACACCAATGCCTTGCATGCCAGCATCGGTTACCTTCTACAGTAATATGTTTTCTCTATATTTGGATTGCCCGGTGGCAAAAGCGTGTATACCCGGCGTAGGCAGTCGGATCTGTTGCCAGGTCAGTTCCCTGACAGCAACCTTCACATCTTACTTGTAGCATTTCAAACTCAGCCTCGATTGAGGCTCAATATCAACCATTCATCACGACCACAGACTGTGGTCCGACGACATGTCGTTCAGTTGTCGTCGTCGGAATCCGCTTGCGTACCAGGGTGCCCCGGGGCCACAGTCCCCCTCCCCCCCTGGGCGCTGCGTCTAGATCCCACGTACTGCCGGGGGACATGGTGGCAGGGGGAGGAAGCAAGGTCGCGCGGAGAAGCCGGGGGTGGCCGATGTAATAGGCGCATGCACAGGCTTATCCCTATAACAATAAGGTTGGACATGGTTCGAATATCGGTGGCGCCCTGGGCTCCCCCCCCTTCCAGTGCGTCCGGCTCCACCTCGCTCCCAGGGCAAATTTCCCCTTGTCGGGCAACAAGTCATGACCCAGTGGACCTGTCTCGACGAGATCTTCTGGAGAACCCCTGAGGATGTCCTGTCATTTCCCCCTGCCTTCACCCTTCATTCCCCTGAAGCTTGCTCCGCAGCATCCAAGGGTTCATCTTTTGGTAGGGCTGGAAAGTGGGTGGCCCTGGGACTCTCATTGCTCGATAGGAGAATATAGTCTATTTATTTGGGGACCGCGAGCGTGCCACCCTCTGCCAGATTCGCGATGTGCTGAAACAGGGGTCAGCTTTTCTGAGCACCACTCATGCCATGGTGACGAAGCTTTCGGAGCCTGAGATAGCGAGCGCGTTTGGTTGCAGATTTGAGGCAATAATGTTTTGTCAGTCAATCAGTGCCGGCACACCGCCACGGCGAATTTCAAATGTCGGGTATTTCGAAATGACAGGATTTTCCCCTTAGCTTCAATAGTATGTGGACAGCGCCACACCCGTTCTTCTCGGTGCCAGTTCAGATCCTGTAATTTTTCAGCACAAAGAGGCATGTAGTCCGTGCAAAGTATCATAGGATCGCGATGGGCGGCCGTACTGTGCATAGCACATGGCAGTCCACATTCGTATCTGAACTTGTTTTTGACGCGCAACTGACGCGGATGTGGCTAGCCATGGTGGAGCCCGGCGCGTCAATAGTGGTCGAGTGCTGTGCTCTTCCCGTGAAGGCGCTATCCCGAGCCTTGCAAATTCTGCCCATTCGTATCCGAGTCATCTTTGAAATGAAGATGACGACAGATCCAGCCGAACCTGGCCCAACAGTGTCTCAATTTCCTGATGATCGCCGCTTGCCAGTTGTCTGGTGCCATTTGGGCTGTGGTTGTCACAGAGCCGAATGGATTCGGAGAGACGCCAGGGTGGGCGAAAGAGTTTGCCCAGGACGGGGGTGTTTTCCTGAAGGAGCATAGTGTGGAAAGCATGAAGAGTCTCAGGTACAGTGCATACTGAGCCCGAGACGTATTCGACCGCGGCATCTGATAGCACAGCAGAAATGGCAGTTCTTGCTCGGCAAAACTCTTGGTTCCTGGCTGTTGTTACGATTCAATGAAGCCAGCACAACAAAAGCAAATTAGTCACCAATCAGCCCTGGTGCACTAGAGAATCAACAAGATGACCAATGCCTTAACCCACCATCTTGTCCGATGATGCAAGTGATGGTGGGAGGCATTTGGCTGCAGTAGCCACGAAGTGACTTGCAGCTTTCAACGTGCATTGTCTGGCATGGCTACCTACGCCCTGCCTGCTCTTCTTCGTGGGGGTATGGCGAGGCTGCGGAAGAAGCTTGTGGTCGTCTTCGATCGTTCTTCATCCCTGCCATGGCAGCATGGGAAGGGCTCAAGCGGGCACAGGGTGTCAGGGTGTGTAGGGCCCGACTGCAGGCCGCGCACATGGGGGGCATGTGTGCCACATCCTCAAGGGCCAGGCGAGTGCAGCCAGGGTGCTGGCGGAGGGTGGGGTCTTACGATCAGGACCTTGGCGGTTGAAGAGACCGGCGTACATAGTACCTAGGCATGTACATATTCTTGATACTTGCCCACTCTACCCATTTCATCAGCCAACGACGGCGGCGCCCGCACCCAGCGCCTCGGGGCGGGCATTGCCTGACGTAGGAAGACACCTGCACAGCCGAGGAGCTCGGAACAGAGGGATGAGTATCTGCACACGCAATCTGGGCTGACACTGTTACTGGTTAACCCGATTCGAGGACGGCTGAGAAATGCCGGTCAATTTCTCACCGCATTGGTGTAATGAGAGTTCGATTGCGCGGATCGCAAGAAGGAAAAAGGCAATACCAGGATACAATATCAACTCGCTGGCCTGCGAGCGACGACTATAACAATTGCTGCGGTCCACCTGTTTCAAGTTGCAAGGGCTGTGAGGGAAACGAGGGAGATCGGCTCTGAACCACGATGCACCCCAGGAGGTTCCAACAACGGGGCCGGTCTCCAACAGAGGAAGAGGACCCTGGTTAGCCCACTCTGGGTGCCCGGCGAATGCATCCTCTAGCTCATCACACGCGTAGAGTATTGTTGCTATAGGGTGTCCAGGAAGCTGCGAGGTTTCATTTTCAGAGTGATCTTGAAGCTGTGAGCTGTTGAGGCGTAGTAGTAGAAGCACACTGCGAGGCAATTTAAATAAGTCTGCCACTCCTGCTGTGTTCGAATAGTGATCACACCAATGGCCTACGCAATAAGAACAATCGTTAGGTGACGAGCGTGTTAAAAAGACCGAGGTCAGGATCAGGGGCTGATAGAGTGGCCGACCACGATGCAATTCCCGGGACGGGGGTGGCGGGAAGCAGGCTCTCTGCCGTGCGGTAGTGCTGCATACTCCAAATGAATGTCCGGATCCTGGCAGGCCCTTTCACGATCTCCTCATATATTAGCTGATTTCAAGGCATGCAGGAGCAGCGTCGCGCGGGCGGTATTGAGCTGCCGCAATGACCACAGACAACCCTTGGAGCCGATTGTCGTCTAACAACATGCACAACTACTTCTCCATCTACTCCGAACATAACAGAATGGAAAGGCCCACGATGTTGCATTGTTCAATCCGAAGGGTTCAAAACACCTTTTCGGACCCTGCGGCTTGGCAGTCTAGGCTCCCCAAATGCCGCTCCGGGGGTAGATGTGCCTGCATTCCAGTGCATGCGTGCCCGCCATGCACTCGGGTGGTTGTGATAGACCTCAGGGCTCGACTTGCTGACTAGACTGACATAATCAGCGTCGTGAAACGTTTAGGACGTGATGAACAGGCTAGTGTAGGAAGCCACCGGAATGCGACCTCAGTCGAGATCGCAGTGCGTCGAAATGAACTTGTCAGTTACGAAACGTGAGGCGCCCTCCTTGTCGCGGTGCTCATCCCCGACTGTTGGAAGGCCTGATTGTCTTGCTGAGTGCTGAGTTGCGGTTGTCTCGGAAATGACGAGAATAGCATCGCCGAGGAAAATCACACAAATGGTCGTCGTAGGGCGTTTCTTCCTGATGTTACCTCCGTATCGAGTTGCATATGAGCAAATAGGACGGCAAGAGCGTGTTCCTGAAATCTGCAGTACGCTGCCCACTGCGAGATCGGTTGAATGCCCCTTGATTGCAACAAGTCAGTCCTGCAGGACGGTGGGGCCGAAGGTGAGCTCCCTGGGCTCCTGGAGCTCTGCCGATCAGGGCAGCGAGTCTGTCTCAGTGGCCACTGGTAGACGGCGAGCACGTTCCTGTCAAGGTACACAGTAGTCTCCTCCGTATGGTCACTGTCGCGGCCTGGAGATCGAAGATCTCGAGGATGCTGTAAGATGGCAGGCAAGGCAGGCCAGTGCTTGAAGCATCCACAGGGCCACACTAAATGTCTAGCGGTGCTGGGCGAACGAAGTACCGCGATTTCAGTGGGTGGCCGATCGGGGCTGGGTTTCGCGAGACTTTTGTCCGAGCACACCGAGCTGATGTCTTGGTCGGCCCGTATTGATGCTCAGAGGCAATTGAGTATCTTTGCCGTGCTGGCGAGAGGATGGCAAGGCGATATGGCCTGCTAGGGCGAAGGCAAACGAAATGGTGGATGGTGAGCTGGGCTGGGACTCATGGCCAACGCCCCAAGGTCGTCTGGGTCGCCGTCGCGTGCGGCGTGGCATGACGTGCTGGTGGGGTTTGATTTGACGATGGCGGTGCGGGTGGAGTTTGAAGGGGAGCTCGGTTGGTAGTCGACGGGTCTCGGCTGGACTGGTGTGGCCGGGCTGGTGTGGCCAGCAGTTGGTGTGGTTCAACCGTGGTTGGTGGCTTAGGGAAGGGTGGAAGGGAAGGAAGGTCACTGATTCAGGATTAGGTGCCCAATGTACCGGGAACCGCGGGTTGGTTTCGAAGAAAGTTGGAGCCCGGATGAAATTAGATACCCACTCACTCTTGAAAGATTGTGCCGCAGCCCACGTTCGCAATTTACTGTACTGTGTAGTGGTGTATGGAGTATCTACTGATGTTGTCTGGCTGTCTGGCCGTTCTGGTGGACTACTGTACTGCCAGCTTGGTGGGTGCGATATGTACTGTAGATACAAGGACATAGACATGGTAGTCTAGTACCCAGGCAGATCGAGCAGATCGAGCTTGGAGACAGGCAGGCAGGCAGCAAGTCGCTAGGGGTAGGCATGCTGCTGTTGATGTACTGCATATGGACTACAGTAGAGATCTGTCTGCGAGGGACGGTAGTCTACAGTAACGTGTGTATGATTGACCCCCCCTCCCCACCCCCCGCGCGGCGTCCCCTGTGCCGATGCAATGGCATGGCGGTGCGATGGGAGCAGGCCCATGATGCCCTGGTCGAGGTCCTGGTCGCGCTCGTGGTCGAGGTCGAGCAGGGCTGCCTGGCGCCTGGCGGCTGACGGCTGGCGGCGGGCGGGCGGTCCCTGGGAGAGAGACGTTCGAACCAGACATTCGGATCTCTGGTGCATCTATCATCCTTGGAGCTGCAAAATAAGCATCTGACGAAGATGGGCCAGCGTAGTGTATGACACACAAAGTCAAGGACATGGGGCGAGTCTGTGTGTTCTTCAAGGCGGCCAGGGCTCCCTACTGCGGTGTATGCTGCGTCCAGAGATCAAATCAGATTGTCCATTGCATGCATGCATACCTAAGCGCAAGTATCCAGACAGGCAACAGGACTGCCCAGGCCGACAGGACAGGACCGGACAGACCGGTACCGAGACTCTCGAAACTGGGAGCGAGCAGGGACGGGAGCGCGCCTGCTGTGTGTTCCTTCCTCTGGACACCGAGTTGGCAACAAGTGGTGCTATGTCTGCCGAGGTCAAGATCGAAATTGAGTGCACCATCTGGGCAATCCTCCGTAGTCCAAAGCTCATCTCACCCCGTGGTGGTTGGGCAAATCATTTCACAGAACTGCAAGCTCGACAATATCTTCTACTGTGTAGTCCAGTCTATCCTTTACCTCTTGCTTGCATGCCTGTTCGTGCCTCGACGTGCCCTGCCCTGTCCCGAGATCTCAAAATCCAAAGGGGTGGGTGGTACAGCGATACCTGGTTACTGGTACTGGAAACTCCCTTCCGCACTGACCAGGGCCGGGGCCAGGGCCAGGGCCAGGGCCACATGTGGGCCCACTAGGTTCAGGTTCGCCTGTGCTGTGCCCAGGTGCCTGGGAGCCTGGCACGCCTAGCACCTGGCAGCCCGCGCTCCCACGCTAGAAGACCCTGGCCTGGCGCCTTCCTTCCTGGGTAGGTACTGTGCTCGTCTGCAGCAGCTGCGTAGATGTAAGGTACCTGCCTGCCATGTGGGGACCCGGACAGAGAGACCAAGGCCATGGGTGTATTCACCGTACAGTACGAAAGTACCCAAACGAACCACCAGCTCATGTCATGTCCCTCTCGACGCGACTGCAGGCATTTGAAATTTCGCAACTCCTGCCCATCCTCCTCCGACTGCTACCGTCGCCATCACCATCATCATAACCATCATCCTCTCCTTTGGCAATACTGCCTCTCCTCTCCCTTCCTCTCCTTCGTGCTTGCACTTGCACGGACAGGTTACAGCTGTGCACGGAACAGTCTGTTAGAGATCCGGATTCGCATCCACACTTCCACATCCAATCCACAATCACGGTCAGTACCTTGTCCAGAGCGTCTCCTTGATGACGGTGCTTGCTCCAGAGACCAGAGCTTGCACCTGCAACAGCCCCAACCCACGACGCGACAGCGCGCAAAGGCCACCAGACAGTCAGAGAGCAATCCCCACTCCACTTTTGCCGTCTTCCTGCCCAAGAAATGGGATTGTGCCCTACTGACCTGCTGCAATTACCCTGCCCTGCCCTCTTCTTCTTCATCATCTTGTTGCTCTCTTTGCCACATTGTCGTTGTCGTCCATGCTGCCCTCCGCCATTTCGTCCTCTGGCCCGGGCTAACTTTTGGTCAACCGCTTTCCAGGGTCGCTTAGGCGCAACGGTCATAGACCACGATCATCCCTGCTCTTCGCCAACCAGGATTTTCCGCCTCGAAATCCCTGAGCCCTCAAGGTTCACCATTTTCCCCAAACTTCACCACAGACTCGATTTCGACGGCCATTCCAGCCAGACAATCCCGAATCCAAGGTGTCACGGCAACCTTGTCTTTCGGTATCACGACGACTCTTCTCCTCCACACGCGGGTGACTGCGCCACCGTCTGAAGCTTGAGTGGCTTGCCCGTTGATACAATTTCCAGCAACGAGCGCCCATCCAGAACATCAACCACGCCTGCATTTGTTGACCCATCGCCGCCAGTCGTCGCAGTCTACATTGCAAGAACTGTTCCCTCAGGAGACCCTATTTGATACATCAAAACAATCTCGAGCCGTGACAGCAGCACGACGTCTTGTCACACTGGCCAAAACAAGGTCCGAAAGTCCGTCTTGCGATCTTTCCAGTCCAAACGACGCTTCTGGCTCTTAGATCCCGACGCAAGCGTCTCTGCTGAGTTTACATGACTGATAAGAGCCTTCGCAGCTACCTCGACACGGAAATCGGACTCAAGACGCCCAGTTTTCCCTACGATTTAATTGTTTCGACACAAGTTCAGGTGAGAATTGCTTCTGTCACTTGTTGCACCCATCCAGCCCATCCCACTCCTACAAAGCCCTCTCCATTCAAGCTCCCGTTCGCGCATGGCTCGCAACGATCATCTCCACCCATGGTGATGGGCATCTGGTCAAGCGCCACCAGAGCCAGCAAACATCTCCACCTCAAACGATCCGTCGGGTCTGTAGCAGATTCCAGCCTCGGGGCAGGGTACAACCATCACGTCACATTTTGGAAGGGAAGAAGCCCTCCCCGTGCTACTTTGCTGGGGTCGCATGCGAGTGCCGCCCGCTCCAAGGTTCTTAACCCCTGACACTCTAGTCTCTCCTTTAATATCACCCGCACCCAAGTGGGCGGCATGGCGGCAAGCCTGGAACCTACCCCGAGATGTCCTTTTGTCCAGCCCAGGCACAGTACCTCCTCCGTGTACTTTCTGTATGAATACTTGACCGCCGAATCCCTCGTGCTGTCACCGCTGGCTCATTCTCTCCAGCCGTCGTAATCCCTACACACTCGGTCGTCCTTTTTCTTTTTTCTTAAATCCTTCAGCCGACATCATCTTGAAAAGACTTATCACGACCCGGTGCCCCGTTTTCGTCAATGCTGCCCACTGTCAACGGTTCCTGTTGTTAGTTGTTGGACAAGGATCCTGCGTCATAGTCGGTACCTACTCCGCATTGCTACTCCCGCCTAACCCCTGCCTACCTCTGCGTCCCAAGTCGTCGTCCCCTGGAGACACCTCATTCCCCACCGCTCGCGAATCGATAGCTAACCTCAAAAGTAGACACATAGTTGAGCCGTGTTGGACGTCACGTCTGTGACAACTCCTAAGTTGACACGCACTTCCTGCGACTGAGAAGGCTTGGCCTCCTGCAACTCGCCTCGCCGACCGGCCTGTTCAGCGCACCTGCTCGCGCGGCTCATCCTTGATCGAACGGGCCCGACAGCTAGGGTACGACCCTGCTTACCGTCGAGGACATCCACGCACGCTCACGTGGCCGTTGGGCTGAACTCCCACCACAAAGCATCCCGAGTGTCTGGTCTGCCAAAAAGGCCTCGCAACCGACCAAACCGGGATTCCCTGCGGACGTTTGTATTACCTACGACGTCTCTTTCAACTATCGGTGTTCACGAATCGCTTCGAGGTTGGTGAGTTCAACTACGCCGCCCCTGAGCACACAAGCGCACACCTTTCCCCCCAAGGCCTTTCATTTTGGAGATGGTGCGAGCGCGATCAGTCTTTGGCCTTGTCGCCTCTTGTCCTGCAACATGTCCGGACGAGCCCTTCTATTCTGCACCTAGCCGTCAACCATCCCGGTAGCGCGGCTCGGCCATGCTCCAAGCCCATTTCAACGGCGGTCGGGACTGGGGCCGGGGCATCTGAATAGGCCATGTACATTGCTAATTCGCTTCGAACAGCATATACTCGTAATCGAGAGCTGTTGGACTTCGTATCTGTGTCTCACAGGCTTTGGCTGGACTCGTTGTGAAGGGCGTTTAGCAGTAAGTCATATGCATTCCTGGCATCGTGGCTGGTTTTGAAGCATGAGCATGAGCGCCCACCTCCGGAACGGCTTGATCCATCCCATGCACCGATGCCTTACTTCTGCGTGCAATCTTAATGCGGGCCTACTCCGGCTTAGATCGGGTAGCGTGAGTACTGGTTGATCAAATGAGCGACACTTGGACTCGAAGAACGCGGGATTAGTGCCAATGCTATGGCCCTTGGCCCCTACTCGTTTGCCCGTGCTGCAGACCGGGGCAACATCGGTCGGAGATGAAATTTTGGCAGCCATCAGGCTAACATTTCAGCCGTTGAGCAGGTCGATTCGATAGTCCTATTTGCCGCGGACAACTGTCCATATGGGCTTGATGACAATGGCTAGGGATCATCGACAGGCCAATGGCCAGTTTAAGGATGAGCCTGGCAATGACTCGGTGAGTTTTCCACTGCATTTTCTTGAGAAAGTCAAACACGACCCTAGCACACCTCCATTCTTGTCGCGGCATTTTCACACGGTAGCGCCGACGTGTATGCTCTTCGGCCTTCTGGCCAATGTAGCGCCCGCCAGAGTACAATTGCACAACCCCTGCCTTGTCGAACCCATCACCCTTTTTCTCCCCTTGCGCCTGCGCCTGCACTTGCCGTCCCTTGAAGCCCTTGGGGTACATCCCCTGTTGCCCCAGTCCTTTTGCATCTTGGGGGGTGTTTCCAGAAGACGAGATCGAATGTCGCAAGCCTGACCGGGACCGGATTGGGCTCAGGTCTGTGGGAATTGCAGGGGAGACTGCTGTTTCACATTAGAGACCGGGGGGCGACACCGTTGCATGCGACAAGGCGCGCCGGACAGGGTTTGCTAGTGCGACCCATAGAGTCTGAACTGTGGGAAACCTTGGATCTCCCTGCTAGCCAGGCCGGCGGCGGAAATACATGGATGCCACGACGCATTGAAGGGGGGACCTCGACGCGTCATGCACACGAGCAGATGTCATTTCCCTTCCCAGATCTCAGTCGTCTTTTTTTGGTGTGTTTCTTTTTTGGCGTCCTCAAAGCGGAGCGAGACGACCTGTGCAATGCGATGCCGTCTGGCACGGCGCCCACAGATCCACAGGATCACAGCAAGGTTTCAACCCATTGACCGGGGGATCCGGGAGCTGGGTGGTTACGGCAAGGCCCAAACCTTGGCGGGCCATTGGGCAATTCGGGCTAGAGGCTCAGCTGGATCGCTCGTACCTTTAGTAGGCCGCGTGCTGTGGCGCCCGGTACGCAGAATTGCACACGAATGTGCTATGTGTGGGGGATGGTCTAGTACACAGAGGGCGGCGGTATCAAACAAGCAAGTCACAACGGCTGAAAGCTCGGAATTCGGGCGACAGCCGTCAGTGCTGGAATGCTCACACCCGTGTGCCTCACTCTCATAAGCATGTTCGTCCGTCCGTCCGTCAGGTCATCCGTGGTGGCGGTGGCCGAGGCGAACGAAGACATGTGAAGGATGAGCTTCAGCAGCAGCAGCACAGCACAGCACGCACATATCACCACAGGCGCAGCCAGACCAGTCAAGTGACAGCAAGTCGGCCGCTGGGGTATTTTTGCTGCCCGGAGAATCGTCGAGCCTAGCCCTGAAAATCCCCCCACCTGTATGGTGTGGGTGGTGTGTGTGGCTTGAGGGCGCTGGAGATGCACAGATGGGGGATGGATGGGTGGAATTGAAGTCCTTCCCAGCGGCAACGGTCCCCGGTTACAGTCTAGGGCTGCAGTGCAGCCCTTCCGCGAGTGCCCCGACACGAAGCCACTTGACCAGACAACTGGGCAGCTGGGGAGCAAGCGAGCTGCGAGCCGAGCAGGGATCGGCCCAGAGGCTAGGATTGCGCTTCTACACCGCCCCTTTGCGAGCACAAGTACGTACAGGCTTGTACTGTGGTACATGTGGTGCAAGAGTCGCGCACAGCACGGTGGCCATGCACCCTCCTCTAGGCCCGGAGCAGAGGCCTTGTTCTGGAAACCCTCTTTCGCTCGCTCTCGTCTCAGCCGTGCTCATTGGATCACGAGCTGGCCCCTGCATCCCTGCCGGCTTAAATCCCTGGCCCCGCCCACCACCACCTTTTTCCCTGGGCCCATAATTTCATTTCATCTTTCCAACGCAATGCAGTCAATGCCCGCGTGCTGGCCGCTCCTCGTTTGCCGACTCGACGAGCCTTGAGCGCCCGACTCCGCCAGCCACCGGTCCTGAAGCTTGCTGCTCGTCAATGCTTGGACAAGCCCAAACAGCCTACGCATCAAGACCTATACCACCTCTCTGTTATTACTGCCGTACCGTGTCTGCGCCTGCTGTTGCTGCTGCTGCTGCCGCTCGCTGCTTGGTCGCTTGGTCGCTTGCCATGAGCTGATGTGGCTCCTTTTTCCGTCTTCTTTTTCTTGTCGTCGCCGCCGTGAGAGGCATTGCAAAGCCAGCCCAGCCCCACAAAACCTTGAGCGCATCTAGTTCAAATATCTTCACAACCCTGCTTCCATCCATTCCCCTCCGCGGTTCTCATCCTCGCTACCCTTCACTACCGACATCTTTCTGGATCCTGGGTCTTGGTCAGTAACAGTAACGGTGCCCTGCCCTTTCCCCTGCTCTATCCTGTCCAGTCCTGCCTTGTCCTACTGTTCCTGCCTGGCCTGCCTGGCCTGCTTGCTGCCCTGCAAATGCAATCATGTTCATCCTATTCCCTGGTTCGAAGTGGCTTTTTTTCTTCTTTCCTTACCCCAGTTCACCCTCCCTCCAGCGCATGCCATGGAACTGGGATGTCATCACAGTGGCTTCCCACTCGTTCCAGGGCCATGCACATCACTCGATTTCCGATCTTGGGATTTCAGGCATTATGAATGGTCCAAACTCATCCTGCCCTGCCCCCCGGCTCTCGCTTCTGTGCCTCCCCCATTGCATGGCCTGCGTGTGGGCAAGGACAGGGTGAAAGGTGGATGCTGCCTTTCCGAGGCTAGGCCTCAGCGTTGTCAATCCATCATCCCCGTCATTATATCGCCGCCCCAATCAATAATAGGCTCTCGGAAGCTTCGCAGTCCTTGACAGTGTCAGGGTGCTGTGCAAATAAAGAAAAAGAAAAAACCTTACCTCGTCTGGTCTCATACTTTCCCCTCCCCCTTCCTGCCCAGTCTCGTCCACGTTGAGCCTTGTTGTTGGAGCCGGCAGAACTAATGAGAGTCCTCTCTATGCAGCATTATCCCCACCAGGCCCCACCACCCTCGCATCTTCAGCACCACCGACCTCCCAGCATCGTTCACCAACAGCATCATCCCCAGGCTGCACCTCCACAGCAGGCATCGCATCCTTCCGGGTATTCGTCGAGCCATCCAGCCGCCCCGGTTTATCAACAGCCAAATCAAGGGAACGCGACGCAGACCTCGACCCAGGACGGCTTGCCCTACTACCAAGCGAGCCCCTACAGCACCCCAAGCGCGACAAGCGGATACACGTCCGCAGGTAAGTCGCGTCTCTTTTGCTCAAACCCATCATCATCAACGCCTTGCAACTGCATTTGCTGACGCGACCCCTAAAGTAGAGACGCCTGACATGATGGCCGCGACAATGCATCGACAGTATCCTCCCATCTATCAAACCCCCAGTCCAACTCGCCCGCGTCCGTCGCGTCGCCATCGGGTCACGATCAGCACAGGAGCATGTATGCCCAGCCGACATCGCAACAAATGCCCCAGCAGTCAATGTACTACCCGCCGCAGACTCAATATGGATCAATGCCTCAGCAGCCTGCCCCATCGCCTTACAGCCAGCATGCCCAGACATCTCACCAGTCCATGACTTCCCAGCCGAACATGATGATGTCGCACACGGCCCCACAGCACCAGATTGCGCAGCACGCGACTCAGCACGCGCAAGCTGGAATGACGGGCAGCCCACGGCATCAAAAGATCGAGGCGCATCAAGTGCCTCCTCAACTTCAGAGGCCGTCGCAATCGGGATCCATGGGAGGCCCATCACCGAGCACCCAGAACGGCGCCCAGCTCTCAACGCCCACGGGCTCCACCCCCGGCGGTGTTAACCCCAACGCCGCTCCGGGCCCGATCCCAGCTACTACTCCCCTCGTGGTTCGCCAGGACGGAAATGGCGTGCAGTGGATAGCGTTTGAGTACTCGAGGGATCGCGTCAAGATGGAGTACACGATCCGCTGCGATGTCGAGTCCGTCGATACCGATCAACTTTCAGCTGAGTTCAAGACGGAGAACTGCGTGTACCCCCGCGCTTGCTGCGCCAAAGACCAGTACAGGGGCAATCGTCTCCAGTACGAGACGGAGTGCAACACCGTTGGTTGGGCATTGGCACAGCTCAACCCGCCCTTGCGTGGCAAGCGAGGCCTCATTCAGCGAGCAGTCGACAGCTGGCGGAATAGCAACCAGGACCCTAGGCTGCGTTCCCGACGAGTTCGTCGCATGGCCAAGATGAACAACCGCAAGGCCGTCAACAACACTCACCCTGCCCACATGGCCGGTCCAAGTGGTCCCGCGGGGATGGCTGGCTCAGGACCAATGGGTCCCAGTGGTTCAGCTTCCATGGGAAAGCCCGCAATGGCGATGGGCGGGCAAATGCACCACCACCAGGGCGGCTCTGATGGCCACTCTCACGGTGGAGGGGATGAAGTCGGTATGTTCCACCAGATGTGATGTGTGCATTATTGCGACTGCGTGTGATACCTTTCAAAACATATTATACCTATGGCTGCGCTTTGCTTTTTTTTGGTCGTTAAGTTTGGAATCTCGGAAACTGTCTTCGCATTCCTTTTCTTGTTGTTTATACGGCCGCGCCGACTCTATACATACAAGCTTCAGAAGCTCGCCCGGCGACAGGACATGCAGCATATCAGAAAAAAAGACACCTGTACATTACACTATGCGCCTGTTGCGTTGTTAGCTTGTTCTGCTGATTTTTCTTTGGTATTTGGCATCCCATCGCATTGCACTGCATTCATTTGCGCCTGCTTGCGCCCGTTTGCTATTATTACCATGCAGAGTCATCAGCACTGCAACCAAACACACGCAGCAGCTCGCTCAGGCTCACTTAGTCCACAAGGCTGTAGTCAAGTCTCGAGGACCTTTGTATTGCAAAACAAATCATTTCTCATCAACCCTTACCCTCCTGCTTCAGCTCGCACGCTTGGGCAATAGCCATGCCTCGCTTACACTGTTCTGTTCTTGGCTCTTGTTTCTTGTTTCCCCTGCGACACCTCCTTCTCAAAGCAGCACCCATAGCCGTCGATCACATGCACATCAAACAGCTAGGATTGCTAACAGGTCTGCCCCTGCAGGTGAGGGAGAGTATATGGACGACCAACATCACCACCATCACCAAGCCCCACCGGCACAGCCCGGCCCCGGCGGCGACGACGTTCGTCAGGCTCACGTATTCCACGGCGGCTTCAACGGTGGATACGGAAGCAATGCGCCTGCCAGCAGCTCCAGCATGCCATCGCTTCAGGATACCCTCAGTAATGGTCATCACCCTGTCGCTGCTCGCCGCGCTGGCTCTCGCGCTGCCGGCGCCGACGAGCCCATGGACTTGTTCCCCGACATTCCCGAGGCCAAGAAGCGCAAGTTCATCCTTGTCGAGGACAGCGACCGTCAGAGCCGTTTACGTGTGCGCGTCACCCTCGATGGGGTCGACACCCGCGAAATCCCCGACTCTTTCCGTAAGAGCTCGTCTGTCTTCCCGCGGTCCTACTTCCCTCGCGAGATGCAAAGCCCACCGCCCAGTGCCACAGGATCGAGGTTTTTCCAGGAAGACATGAGTGAGCTCGAAGATGACGGCAACGCTGAGACTGAGGGACGGCGCGCTGGCCGTGGCGCTGCTGGAAGGGGCAGATCTTTGATCAAAGTTCCTGCTACCTCCAACGAGGGAGGTGAGGTTGAGGTCGCTATTCCTAAGCTGCGCAAAGGAATTCGCGGCAAGGAGGTCCGTCTCAACGACCTGGGTTACCGCATGGCGTGGCTCCAGAGCAGAGTTTTCGCGGGCCGCCCTGTGTTCCTTCAACGTGCTCTGGACTGCTACCGTAACAAGACCCGACAGGCAATCGACTCCATCATGCAAGATGTCAAGACCGTCGCCCCGCACTACGAGACCCGCGTTGGCAAGCGCAGGTGGACCGAGAAGACCCGGCGCGGCGATAAGAAGGACGATGAGTCTTAGTTGGACACTCGGCTCAGGTCGTCGCCTCAAGGTCCCAGTGAGAACTCGGAACAAGTCACGCCAACTAAGTGAAACTGCGGCGCAAAATGAAGGGGAGGAGCTTTTGACCTCGGAGAGAAAGCGAATCGAGCATTTGGTTGACGACCGCCTCACGCTGAATACAGACAATTGGATGTGGATGGCACAGTCTTGATCGAATCCTATGGACGACTACTGCATCAACCATGTAGGCCCAACAGGCGGAGAGATCTCAATTCCAATTGCTGAAGCCACTTCCACGGATTTGCATGGATGACTTGTCCACCGGGAAGCTATCAACAGATGCATCTTCGGCTCAGTGGGACCTCCTCGTACGACCGAGGTTCTCATTTGATTATTTCTGCAGCAATGGCGGAGCCCTGCTGAAAGCGCGAACCAAGTGCCCCGGCCCATTAGTGGATTGTCAATCCATCATCCTTTTGCTGTTCGTTTTGCGCTGGGCAAGCAGATAGACTCGCGAATTCTTGATTTTATTTCCTTTTCATATTTTTTTCCTCTCCCGTCAAGGCTTCTCCAGCAAAAGTCACGACACGACTGTCACGAACGAAGACTAGACGAACATGATCTCAGCGACGACACCACAAAAAAACTGATGAAATGGGGACTGGCGGGGAAAGGAGTCTTCAAAATCAAAAAGGGAAAAAAGATCAACTCGCTCGGGCGGAAATTAGTGCTGATTTCTTCAGGACGGAAAAGGTTTACGGAGGGGAGATTTGCGATTGTTGGTTTTACTTTCAGCTCATTGCCATCATTATCATCATCAAGCTGTCAAGAGGACTGACTCTTCGAGGAGTAACCGGTGAGAAAAGGGTCTGTCAGGATTCAGGATGGCCAGAGTGGGTGTTGTGTGCTTGTTACGACTATGGTATTTGGTTCGGTTTGGCTCAGATGAATGCAGTGCATGCAGTCTGACTGATTTCGGCGTGGGGGGTTGTGCGGCTGGCGACCTGCTTCTTTGACGAACTGGTCTTCGATCTGTCCGGCGTGATGACTTGATTGGCCTTTGATGGGATAAGAAGAAAGACACACACACACACACAGAGAGAGAGAGAGGGAGACCTATTGAGAGCTTGTCATACGTCCATGCCGTTGCTAGATATCCCCGTCAAATTGGCTTGTCTTTTAATAGTTTAGTCTGTATGCATTGTCAGCCTTTGTGCGTTTTGAGTGGCCATTCGACAATCGCATAGAGCGTTATCAGTTCCGTTTTTGAATGATGATTTTGTCAAGTTGAAGTATTGAATTATGGGTCAGTTACACTAGTCATATTCAAGTCCGTCTCATCTGTTTTGATATCAGCTGTTGGCATGTTGAGCGTTTGGAAGCGGCGGCACGTTGAGGGGGTGATTAAGCGGATGGGCAGAGAGAGCAAAGCGAATTGGGTCTGGAAGGATCGACCTACTTGTTACCAGGGGAGTTTCATGGGCCAATATTGGTTCACGGCCGCGTCATTCTGGAGATGCGTTTCAGGACAGATGTGTGTGTGTGTGGGTGTAGTTTATGTAAGTATCTACACTGCTTTTGCCATCTTTCGACTCATCAATCTGCCGGCTCGCGCTGACGTTGAGAAGGAGTGGGCGTTGAGTTTCATGCCTTGCTGGCGAAGCAGACTGTGGATGAAGTGGTAATTGATCGCCAGTTCTGAGACGGAACAGAACATGTTCTGTTGAGGACATTTCGCCCTACTCTTGTGTGTGCGGGATCCATTGTTGGACGAGAATTTCCCTACTGGTGGATGTTAGCGAGCAAGCCTACTAGAGCCCGTAATGGTTTCTATGCCTATTGTGAGATAACTTGGGGCTGTGCTTTTTGGTATTCCGTTTTTCTCCGTACGTATGTACTTCTTCAACATGTTTTTGCGGGAAGATTCAGGAGCCGCTGGAAGGAGCGGCTTGAAGGGGGGGGGGGGGGGTTTGCAAAGGACGAGCACGAAGGTGAAGTTCTCTTCACTTGCTTATTGCATTTTCCTTGAGAATCCTTTTTGCTCCCCGTTATGGCAGATATCACATATCTTGCTCCTTTCGGTTGATCCAGATCCATTGAATTTCACACAAGCGTTGGTACAGGTCTATCTCATACCACACTCACTTGCAGCTCAGTTGTTCTTACATGAACTTGTCGTTCCCAGCAAGAGTGATTGATATGACCCCCCCCCCCCACTCGGCTTGATATCGAGCTTTCCTCATCCTTACCAAGACCAGTCGAGTCTTTCCGTTGGGGTGGATCGGATTGGCACGCGGAAAGCCATCGATTTGAGAGCACGGCGAGACTGAAAGCATGTACAAACCTGAACGTTCACTGTGTGCGTTGGACGGATACAATTACGTCGTCTTGCTCAGCAAATGTGACAAGCGCGTGGGTGACCCCTGCTTGCCGACAGCAGGCAAAACATTGGCCTTCTCGAAGCTTTTCAGGTTGCCTCCCGCTGTTCCCCTGCGGCATGTGGGATGAAGGGATTGACCCCAACGGCCGTTGGTGTTACGAACCCCCCCCCCCACTCCCCCGGGGAGCCGCAGCCCGTCCTGCCAGGGCCCGGCCGGGTTTTTCATCGACTCACCCCAAAACCCATGATTCCCTGGAGATGCATATGCAGCAACATGGGCCAGGGATCGTGAGATTGCCAAGTTGGCTGCAGAGACGGTGGCTGGCTGGCTGGCTGGCTCTTGTGGATGCTTCCTTGCTGTGTGACAATGTGAACGGTTCACTGGACAAAGACCCCAATGCGCTGGGGGCTGAGGGGCGAACCGACCTCAGTGTTGATATGTAAACACAAGAGGCCACGCTACAATTTATTTACGGCCAGTGTTGGTACTTCACACTTGTTAACAAGGTATTGTTTTTGTGTTCACGGGGTATCTAATCAAGTCAACGTGGATGACAAATTCACGATCAATGTGGACGGCGCGGAAGGCATATTTCCTCCAGCGAAATATCGTTCAGAGCGTGTCTACAAGAGACCATGGCTAAGGAATATCACATGTAGGTATTGCGTACGAAGACAAAAGACCAAAAGAGATGCCATTCAATGGGTGAGACGAAAGCGCCATCGAGGTCCCATCGATGTCACTGGTCGGCTCTTGGACTGTCGTCTCAAGAATCGGATATTAGGAGCCGTATGCCAACTGAAGATTCGAGGTGTATATATATTACCATTGCCCATATCCGTTACGTCGTGAAAACCCAGACCCAACCTGTTCCGCCCACCAGTCCTGGTATCTTGGTATAGCATCTTCCAACCTCATCGTAAATTACCCAGCGCCGCCCCGCAAAAAAAAAAAACACATAAAAACCAGGCTCACTTCATTCATCAGTTGTCGTCAAGTCGTCGAAATACGTCGGCATCCCAGTGAAGACATCGGGGATTAAGCCACAACCTTGTAGGCATCCGCGCCACTCAGCTTGCCGACCTCCCAGGCGCCGAGGTGCCTCTCGCCCTTCCAGGCGTGCAGCTTGACGATGACATCGCAGACGCTGTCCTCCAGGCCCTTGCGGACGGCATACTTGGGCATGTCTTCCTTGGCCAGGCTGACGGTGCACAGGCCGGACTCGGAGGACTGGACTTCACGGGCGGTGATGCGCTCGACGAAGATCTCCTGTTCGCAGTCCGGCCTCTCAAAAGAAAGCTGGAGCCCTGAGGCGGGGTACTGGTGGAGAGGAACCTGGGTGTTAGACACCGGGCTGGGTAACGTGCCACGGACAGCAACAGAGGAATACATATATATATCTATATATGGAATGGACTCACAATGGGATCACGGCTTTCTACGCCTCTTCGGAAAGAGACCGAGAGGTAAGGAGAGAACTGGTTCGGAGCCACGAGAGACTCGGGGTAGATGGAGTAGCTGGGCATCTTGACTTGGACGTGAGGAGCGCTGTTGGGACTTGTGGGGTGGGAGTGAATGAGTGAATGAACGAGTGGGTGGGTGAGTGAGTGAGCGAGCGAGTGGATGCTTCGACTTGCATGTGACGGAGGAAAGTCAGTGCTGAACTGATCCACAGTCCGGATCGACTGATAGAGCAACGTCGTAAGCTTTCCGGACGTTTTATACTTATGCGTGCTCGGATACAGAGATAAACAAGACGTGCTGTATGCGACAAAACATGGAGGGTCTAGCAAAGGGGCAGGAAGGTCTGCCAATTAGGAGACATGAATCTTTTACACGTCGAGGTGCTGCGCCGTGGAAGCGCATGAAGGGCTTCATTTGGAATGTTTATGTTAGTCTTGCTTAGGAAGTCCAATTTCAAAGTGCCTGTGTGAGGCAGGGAAAATGTCTGTTGCGCGGAGGTGGAGGTGTGTGTCGGAGTGATGGTGATTGGTGGAGCGGGTTGTTTGCAAACAAAGGCGCCTCCGGCTGGAAAAGGCGGTTGCCGAGCAATGTAGTCGCACTGTTTTGGCGCAACTTGATAAGTTGAACGGTTTAATCAGATAAACACGCAGGTGACGAGGTAGGCTTGTATTCTTATAGCGTGACGTATTATCCAAACGGTGCTTTGGCATATTCATATTCATATCCATATCATGGCCTACCTGTAGGTTTCCTGTGGTTGTCTGGATTGTTGTTCTTAGTCTACTTGGTTGGCAGCCTGGTCTACGTGGGGCAACGCGCACTGTAGCCAGTGGGTGGGAGGCAGTCACTGCAGCCAACCAGAAGACGATCGCAAACCAAGGCTCCATCCATCCCAGGCTTCCAAACCAGGCTCCCGCCCATCATAGTCTATTCACGACTGTGTGCAGGCGTGGCTATGTGCATCAATAACGCCCGCCGGTGGCTTCTTTTTAAGAGTTGAAAGCCAGCCAGCCAGCCAGATGCTTGGCTGGTCGCAGAATATCAGCTCGACCTGCATCGTATCGTCTTACGCTCGCCCTGCGGACTTGGGCTAATGCATCGAGGCCTACTGTCGAGCCTCTCTAGCCGCGCGCAGCCCATCTTGGCCAGGCCGAAAGCCATCTTTCGCTCAAGCACCACCGATACCAAGTCCCAGTCCCAGGTTCGGACCCAGGTCCAAACTCAGAACAGTATGGCAGACCAAGTATTTGTTCTGCAAGAATACAACAACGTGCCAGTCACAGCGCAGGGCCTGGAAAGAGACCAGCTGACGAAATGGCCTCCCTTTAAGGTGAGCACTCGTGCCGGCCAACACCACCAGCAGTAGCAGTAGCGGTAGCAGTAGCAGGCCTTGCGCCGAGCTTAGAACGAAAGCTAACCAAGTCGTCGTCAACACTGCAAAGAACTGGATCTCGACTCTCTCCCACTCCCTCTCGCTGCAGTCCCAGCCTTCGCACCCCTTCCACAGCAACCCCTACCGCCTCAAGGACATCACCATCGAGTCTTACAGCCTGTTCAGGGCCAACAACATCGGCTTCCTCAAGCTCAGCGCAAATGTCTCCACCGTTGATGGCAACAGCCGCCTTCCCGGCGTCATCTTCCTGCGCGGGCCCGCCGTCGCCATGCTCGTCGTGCTCATCCCCGACGATGTCCCGCCCACCGACGCTGACGCCCTAGACGAGGCCTACGTGCTGCTCACCGTCCAGCCGCGGATCCCGACGGGCAGCCTGGGCTTCGTGGAGCTGCCTGCCGGCATGATCGACGGCGACAGCAACTTTGCCGGGGTGGCCGCCAAGGAGATCGAGGAGGAGCTCGGCATGGTCATCAAGCAGACCGATCTGACGTGCCTGACAGACAAGGTAGGCGAGATCAGGCAGGCCAGGAAAGCCAGGAGAGAGGAGGCGGCGGCGGGCAGTGGCAGGTCCCCCGACCCAACCTCGGCCGAAAACATACCATTCGCAATGTACCCCTCGGCGGGTGGCTGCGACGAGTACATCAAGATTTTCTCGCACGAGAGGCGCGTGCCCAGGAGCACGCTGCAGGAGTGGGAGGGCAAGTACGGCGGGCTGCGCGACGAGGGCGAAATGATCACGCTCAAGGTCGTGCCCCTCGAGGACCTCTGGCTCGAGGGCGCAATGGACTCCAAGGCCCTGGCTGCCGTCGCGCTCTACAGGAAGGTCAAGCAGTGGGAGAAGGAGCAGGCAAAGTGACGATGGCACACAAAGGGCCAAGGTGGGTATCTTTCATCCCCGTACAGACTATCTTTCCCGCAAGGATCCTCCGATTCTGGCTTCAGTGGGAGGAGGGGAGGAGGGGAGGAGGGGCGGTCCGTTGCTTTTCTAGATCTTGAACTGCGTGGCCAGCTGGATGCCCTCGGCCAGAGTACCTACCCGTGCATCGATGCCATATCCTTGGGCCTCTAGCTTCTTACACTCTTCCCACAGGTCCTTCAGAGGTACATAGAAGACCTCGATGAACTCATTCTCTTCAAGCTCCGGCTTGAGGTTCTGGTTTTCAGAGAGACTCATGTCGATGGAAACGTGTACCATCCGCAGATTTGTGTTGCAAAAACCAGGGTCTGCTTTTTGTGTTTCCCATCAGCAGGAACTCGGGTCAGTGGATTGTACTTCCGTCAGAGGGAAGTCCTGGCCGTGAACGGCGTCGCAAGCTGGGTCAATCACTGACCGTTCCACATGAGGGGCGTGCTCTCTGTGACTTTGCCCACATAGCCGGTCTCCTCCTTGAGCTCACGAATAGCTGCTTGCTCGGCTGTCTCGCCCTCATCGACGAGCCCGGCGGGGACCTCGATCATGACCTGGTTCGCCGGGGGCCTGAACTGTTTCTGAAGCACGATCTCGGGCCCTGGATAGGGAGCCGGGCGGATTGGTCAGTTGAGGGCCACCAGAGCAGCAAATTTATGCAAGACAGACTAGATCTCTCAAGACCCTCCTCATACCTGCGGGTTTCTCTAGAATGGCCACAATGCCGACCCCATCGATGTCGCTGCCCTTGGGGCGAGTTCTGCGCTCGGCAGACTCCCAGTCTCGAGTCCTTCCGCGGGGGTCTTTATACTGTATCCTTGAGACGTTGCATCCGTATGAGCCAAGTTCGAGGTGGAGAGGTATATAGATTTATAAGCAGGCAGGGCACGGAGCAGCGCTGACTTAACAAGTTTTGTCCACTTGGCCTCGCTCTCGGGCTGGGCGTAGAATTCCAACAGATTAGGCACAAGAACATGACCACATATTGGTTCGCTGAGGTTTTGACTTTGGCATGTACATACCAGTGGACTGACAGATAGGACCTTTGCATCTGCGGCAGACATCTTGAAAGAGTGGGTGTGGGAGAGGCTGAGGCTTGTGTGGCGGTCGTTTACTCTCTCACTGTGTTGGACCGTGTAACGCGTGCTCTCACAAGCAGCTCCCGTCCACCGTTGACGTCAACAAGCAGAGGCCATAGCTCCAGCGTCTGCCCGTCCTTAGTGGGGACCAAGTGCATTCCATGGGGCAGGCAGTGAGCTCCCCTTCCCCAATCCAACCATTGTTAGAACACAAGGAGGCTCGCACCAAACGACCTGGTCACACGAATGAACCACACCTCGCGATATCAATGGTGTCAGAAGTTGCCATTCTGTCGACCAGTCGAATCGCAATATACGAAAAGTATAATACGCAATGGCCAGATGGCGCCGTGACGTGGCATGGACAGCGTCTGAGAGTCAGCACTGCAGATTTGGGTGAGGGATTGCGGATGGATCTCATTCCTTGTCCAACTCCGAATCCGACGAACTCCGGCTGATTAGCGGGCGACCCAACGAGTATAAGCAAGAAGGTGCTTACCAAGGACGACCAAGATAGGAAGCTCAGACAGCTCGTTGCAAAGGGGGCCCAATTGGAGCCGGCACGACATGAAACCTCCGGGGAGTTTGTCCCGGGAAACCATGTCCATTTACGTTGGCTTTGCTATCCGCTGCGCGTAGGATGGTATTCCGACTCGCCCAACGACTGCATTTCCCAGGATTCACGCCGCTTTTGGGTTTTTCTTTCTTTCTTATCAGCATCGAATCCCTGGCTGCTAGTTGGCTGCCAGAATAATAAGATTATCCAGACCCTTCTGGCTTACGTTCCTTACACACCGCATGGACAGAAGCTCGCCCGTGCGGACGCTCACTCCCAACTCCGATACCTGATTCATATAGCAGCATGCCTCTTTGATCAGTTCCACTCTGCTCATTCCAGGGCAACTCCGTCCGCTCTACCTACACCAGTTCCCATTGACCCGTGGGTGTTGCTTCTGATTCTTGGCACATAGGAGACCTTGGTCCCAGAGAGTCCAGATAGCCATCCACTATGGCCGGGGTGATAGACGCGCACCCGCCCGAGGACGAGGCCCAGCATACCGCCTCGGAGGGGACGCCGCTGCTGTCTGCCGACACCGATCCCACGGCCGCAGGCAATGAAGACCCTCGAAGCCAGTACAAGTGGCCCGTCGTCATCGGGGCCTTCTCCCTCGTCTTCATGATAGAGGTGGCAATTGCGATTTCCACGCCAGCGTGGAACGCCCTCCTGGAGAAGGGCCTGTGCGCAGAAGCATACCCCGAGATAGCCCAGTTCCTGACCGCCGGCGACGAGAACCCCCTGTGCAAGAACCCCGCCGTGCAGGGCAAGCTGGCCTTGTATCGTGGGTGGCAGTATACTCTCGAGTGTCTCCCCACCATCCTGCTTGCCCTCCCCTTCGGCTCACTCTCGGATCGGTGGGGCCGGAAGCCTGTCGCGATACTGGCGTTGATTGGGGTCGCCTTGAGCATGATCTGGTACGAGGTCATGTTTTACTTCCCTCTGCCGATGTGGACATTTATGCTGAGTTTTGTCTTCGACTTCATCGGAGGCGGGGCCCCCATTGGAATGAGTATGCTGTATACCATGCTGGCGGACGTCCTACACGTAGAGGAGATGTAAGTTATGCAACACCACTACTGATCTCGCACGTCTTGGCTCGAAGCATACAGACTGACGACGAACCATAGGACCCCTGTCCTCTTCAGGTTCTATTCTGTGTTCCTCGTGGCCGAATTGGTGGCGAACCCCCTGGGCGGCTTTCTGTTGAGCAAAGGCGCCTGGGTCTCCCTGATCACTGGCAACATCTTCATGGTTTTTGTCCTTGTATCAGTGTATATCCTCCCCGAAACACTCGCGGTGCGCCGGTGGCACGATGCAAGGACCGGAAAGGCGCCCAACCCACAGCTCGCGCGGCTGGATGGCGATGATGATGATGAGGGGCTGAAGAAGAGCAGCATGCGCGCCGCACTCGACGATGCACGCCAGCAGCTAGTGGAGGTCTGGGAGTTCCTCCTCGGAAACAAATGCATCGTGGTACTCATGCTGCCGCTCATCTTTGTCACGCTTGGGAGATATATACAGGAGATGCTGCTGCAATATTCTACAAAACGCTACGGCTGGTCATGGAGCAAGGTACGTTGTTCCAACTCTGTCTCTCCCAGCCTTGTGGCCTACATCACCCCTCGTTCAAGTTGGACGCGACCGCTGACAAGGCATGCTCCCAATCAAGGCCGCATACTTCCTGACCCTCAAGTCCGCCAGCTTCATCGTTATGCTTACCGTGCTTCTTCCTGCGGTGTCCTCCGTCTGCCTCGGCAAGCTCGGCATGTCGCCCCTCACCAAGGACCTGTGGCTCTCGCGCTGGTCGGCCGTGGTGGTTATCGCGGCGGACCTGGCCGTCGCCCTGGCGTCCAGCCCGGCGCTGTTCGGCGCCGGGCTGGTGCTCCTGTCGGGCGGGTGCGGGCTCGCGCCGCTGCTGCGCTCGCTGCTCAACGCGCAGGTCGAGCCGCACCACGTCGGCATCCTCAACACCCTCCTGGGCTTCGTCGACACGTTGGGCGTTATGCTCGCGGCACCCGTCTTCAGCGAGTCGCTCAACAAGGGCATCGAGCTGGGCGGCGCCTGGATCGGCCTGCCGTTCATGGCCGGTGCTGTCATCGCGTGCTTTGCGGCCGGGATCCTTTGGGTTTATAGGATACCGCCGCAGGTGGAGAGGAGTGTGATTGAGGAGGATCACGTGTGAAGGGAAATCAGCACTCACTGTGTCACTCTTTTGATATCAGTGGTCTTCTTTTCCCTTTTTCTTCCTTACTAGAACCGGTGGGTATAACATGGGTCCTTCTCAGGTTGGACAAGTCGTCTTCCAAGGGAGGCCTCGGTGTGTCCTGATTTGATGTCATACCATGTGTACCACATCATGTTGTCAACTTGGATAGACTTGGCCATTGGTCATTGTTTGGCGTATTTTACACCCCTGTTTGGGATATATTGTATAACACCACGGTATGGCCTGGGGGTTCACGCGGCCACATGGGAACCTCCACACGGAGTCACAGATTTTGCTCTCGATTTTTGTTTTCTTCTTGTTTCCCTGAACAAATGGTGTATATCCAAGGACCTAAACTAGATATTCTCGAACACGTAAAAAGAAACTAGAGGAAATTCAAAACCAATACCAGTCGCAACCGAGCGTGTTGGACTGCGAAAGAGGGGAACAATGCTATTGAGCCCGTGTTCTGTGTGTGTACTGCACATTACTCGCCATGCATCAACAAAGTCGGCGGCCGCGCTTCATGAGTGGCGGTTCGAACACTCCTATTCTGGTCGTCATGCAACAAAATACGACGCTCCGATTGGCATGTTCCCTGCCCGCGGCGCAAGGAGGCTGAGCAGGCGGCTCTGCGCAGCGGCGTCTACCTCGCAGCCGGCGGGAATCTTCTTCCCAGACTCCGTCGGAATGTCCGCGGCCTTGAGGCCAACCGGATGGCATGGTATTCACGTTCCTAACTTGGAGGCCCGTAGACAGTAATTCTCAGCTGTTATTCGTATCCAGCCCCATGTAGTCTAGTCTGCAACTATGAAGACAAGTTATTGGGGCGCTTTGCATGCCAAAGAATGCCTAGGCGCGAGGTTTTGGTGGAGCTAGAGAGTGACAGTTGAATAGGATGGCGACTAGCAGAGAAGCCATTCTGCTAGTCCAGTGGGTCAGAGCGTTATGGGGCTCGTCTTTCAATGTTGTTAGTGACAAGAGCTGAGGGGGTTAGCACGTCATGTGCTGTGGGGTTGGCACATTGCTGGCTGTTCTTTTATTTTACTTTATTTTTCCGACTGTTGTCGTCGTCGTCGCCGTCCAGGAAGGGCGTCGGGTCGGGCTATGCGGGATTGCGGTGGACGAGACGGGGGGTTGATTTGGAGGGATGGCCCCTGCCGACGCAAGTCTTAGGGCAAAAGGCGAGGGAAGGGCAAGGGGAATAAACAGATAGAGAAGGGGACCTGGAGGAACAAATCATGTGGTGGAACTCGAGACGCACTGCACATTTCATCTGCCTCCCGGGCCGGAGATTTTCTGACGAACCAAAAGTCGCCAGCGTCGTCAATAACCGTGGCCCCCCGGCCATCGCCCATCTCCTTGAGCCCCAGTTCTTGTGTAAAGATTCCGTGATGATGCCGCCACCCCGGAGATTTCGTCAATCAGACGGGTCTGCGGATTCTGTGGGTTAGTCAATGAGGTTGCCAGTGTGTATATATGTATCTGCACGTACAGTCAGCTCAATTTGGACACAGGCTACATACATGGCCCTATATAGTCCACCATAGGATGATGTGCCCGTTTCTATTCTGGTACGGGACTCAATCAACGGCTTACCCGCCCGTGTCCTGCTTAATTAACCTCGTTTGGGGCACCACTCGGCCCCTCGGTACAGGACCCTTCTTTTTTGGTCCGGTGCCTTCTGTCGTTCGTATGGGAAATTGCTACTCGATCTAGCAGGCCTATCTAGATCTGCGCTCAGGCGGCGTGCATGTCCCTGTTCCTGGTTCCTGGCCGCGTCCTGTGCCTGACCCTGCCCCCTGTCCACAGGGTCTGCAGGGTCTGCAGGGTCCGCAGGAGGCACACCACACTACCTACCTAGGTACAGTTCTGACCCCCCCTGATGGAGCTTGTCGATGCCACATGCTGCAGGCTACTGCAGACAGAGCGAGTAGGCTGGTAGGGTGGCCTGCTGTAGAGAGAGTGCTGTGCCGTGTGCTGCCTGCCTGCCTGCGTGTGTGTCGCATTGCTGCGCAGTACAGGAGTGCTGTAGTCGACAGTTGACATACCACACGCTAGTGCTGTGTGTCGGGCCCCTGCTTGTTTCTGAATCTTCAACGTCTTTTCTTTTTCCTCCGTGTGTTTCCAGCAACTCGGTCCGCATCGTGCAGATGCAACCTCGTGTCGGGCCAGCGTTGAAACAAACACACCTTGGTCAATGTCGACGACAACAACGGACTCGACCCCATCTTGGCCACGCACACGCCAGTGGATGTTTCGGGGCCAGCCCTAAACAGGTCTCTTGTAATTTCACCAGATGCAGCCGCCGCAGCCGCCTCTCTCCAACTCGGCCGCCACTAGTCCCCAAGCACAGTAGCCAGGGACGAGGAAGGACCCAGCGCAATCCACTCGACAGTCGACAGTCGACGGTCGACGCCATTCCACGCCAGACAGCGCCCCAGGACTCGGGTCTCGCAGAGTCCTGAGCCTCATTCCGCGTTCCGCGTTGTGCCACATGCCACATGCCCCAGGGGACGTCGTCGGGCCAAGCACCGTCCTGCATGCGCCTATTCGGCCACAGCTGTCCCAATGCGGAAACAGACACCCCGGCACAGAAAGTGCTGCCCCTAAATCAATCACACCACCATGACCTCAACTCTCCATCCAACCTGCCATCCGTACCCCCACCCTCTCTAGGCCGCTGCCCGAGCGGCAATGCAAGGTACAGGACAAGGGCACCCTTCTGCTGTGACCATGGTGGCATCCTACACTACATACCGTATCAATCTACAATCTGTCTATCATTGGCCTACCTACTTCAGTGCAGTGCCCCTTGCACCCCTTTTCCAGCCCTGCCTGACTCTTGCCGCAGAAGTCGCTGCCACCATGGCTGTCAGGTGCTCTGCTGCTGCTGCTGCTGCTGTAGCTGTTCTGCCGTCCTGTCTAGATATATCTACTGCAGTGTGTTAGCCCATGTCTGTTGTTGCAGCCTGCCTGCATGTGCTCAAGTGCTGCAACATCATCTCGCCCTCTTCACTCTCCCCCCACTTAGTGACCCCAGCTGTCATCCTGTCCTTATATTGTGGTGATATTCCCCCCTTGAGCGTCGACCCTCCTCGTCGTCACTTTATCGGATGGAGACCCAGAGCGGCGCCCCCAAGCCGTGACCGTTACATCCCGTGGCGTGCCCATCCCATCCGGCCACTCTCTCCTCTTTGACCTTGTATTTCTTTATCGGCGGATCTCAAAAACGAAACAAGGTCGCCCGCGGATCTCTCCTTTTCGGCGAGAGAAGCGAGAGAGAGCGAGCAGGGCCCCTGACATATGCCCCATATTGTTACATGCCCCCCAGCGTCCCCACACAAATCCTCAGAAACAGGTGGGCCTGCGCCTGCACCTTGCAAGCTGCCTCAGCCAACCCGCACCCTCAAAACCTCCTTCTATGGGATCACCTCCTCAGGGCTCCTCTCCCCCCCTCCCCCAAAAAAGTTCTCTGACAGCAGCCGAGAGATTCGGATCGTCGCCGTGCCCGCGCATCTCCCCCTCACCTCAGAAGACAGAGATTGGCCGTCTCCTGCACCGCGCAGCAACAGGACCACCTCACCTGCCGACCTTGCCCTTTTCCCGCGGCGGCTGTCTGTTATTTTCTCCATCCTCCCAAGCGCACACGAGGCGGACTTTTCTTTGCGAAGGGGGTCGTCGAGGGGATATCCAGGCAAACATGGGCTGCTAGCACTACCGCTGCTTTTCCATCCTTTTGCTTTGTTTTGTCTACTGTCTATCTGCCTGTCTATCTGCCAGCGTCCCTCCTTCACCCTCGTCATTCCTTTGGGGGCAAGCCTTACCAGGCTAAAAAAAACCACGTCGTTCCTTTTACCTGCTGTTACTGTTCTTGGGTTTTGAATTTCACAGGGCCTTGGTTCAAGTCGCTGGTCAAAACATCTCTGTCCGTGCTTCTTGTCTTGTCTTCGTCTACTACTGTAAGCCAGCCAGCCGCCCACGGGTTAATTGCTCCGATATCAGCTGTGTACATACAAAGTACAGCTTCTAATGTGTTGCCACAGTCCCCTACCAAGCGGAGTATTCGTAATATTTAAAACATGGTTTCCTTCTTCGGCCTCAAGTTCGGAGCCGATAAGAAAAAGTGAGTCGACCTCCGGCCACTTCAGCAGTGTCTCATTTCCCCATCTTACTGACCCATGCTATAGGAAAGAGGTGCAGCCCTTAGAGCCCCTGCCTCCGCCGCCACAATGGAAGAATGACCGAACCGAAGTGCTCCTTGAATGTTCTGGTCTGCTGAGCGCAAACAGGAGCAGGCCCGGCACCGCACACAGCACGCGCAGCAGCGCGCGGAGGCCCTACGCCGCGGGTGAGAACCGTGATTCATCGGCAAGCAGCGTCTGGGACCTCCACGATACCGACTTCAGGGGCGTGGGCGCTGGCCGCGTGGGGAGCTCCGCCAGTATCAGCGCAGGCTCCGGCCCATTCATGCCCGGCCATGGCCATGGCCTGAAATCCATCGGCTCCGAGGCGAACTTGCAGCTAAGCTTAGGCGCAAGGAACGGGTCCTCGACAAGTCTTGCTGCGCCGAGGTTACCGTTCGGGGCCCGTGGTAGCGGTGGCAACGGACAAAGGCCCGAGAGCGCACACTCGATGCGTAATGGCCGTGAGAGGCCGTTCATGAGCCCACTGGACGTCAATCATATCAAGGAATCGACGCCTGGTATCGCTGGACCACCAAGAAGCCCCCTGGGTCAGCTGGAGCTCATGTCGCCTGTGCGGAGTGACACCTCGTCGCTCCTGGGCGAAGACCCCGAGAAGTTTGCACAGGACATCAGCGACAGGGTCACGCAGGAAGAGAGGTTGGCAAGGATGAAGAACGAGGCCGACGAGAGACGGAAGATTCAATCCGAGTTGGAGGCAACAGCGAGGAGGAACTCGGAAGCCTCGAGGCCGAGGACAGCGGGGGGGTATCCTTCGCCACCTGCCTCCGTCACAAGCGATCATGCCGTACCGTCAGTTCTGGTTCCTGGGCTGAGGTCGGGCTCTTTCGCAGCACCAGTCGCAAGGGAAACGAGGCCCATGAGCAGGGGCCGGGATAGCTTGAACAGTCACCTCACACCCGGCACAGGACCACGGAGACAGGAGTCGTCACCCACAGGCCATGCGAGGACGGTCAGCCGGGGCCGACAGCCCAGTGTTGGAGGAGGAGGATCGCAGCCTGCTTCGAGGTCGCCCCTTGGGAACATGACGCATGTCGACGACGACAAATCAGCAAGCAGGGTCCGGAGCCAGACCGCCGACAACCTTTCGCCAGGATCCTCGACCTTGAGACCACATCCTCCGCGCGAGCCGGTGCGCGGCGCCACCGTACCCGGGGTGAAGCCACAGCGCTCACCACTCTTCCAGAAGTCGAACCCTTTCGACCTTCACAAGCCGGATGGCCCTCGCGAGAAGGAGGATGAGGAGGAGCCAAAGGTCGACTATCGTGCCGCGAACGCGCCGTACGGAATCCCATCCCCGCCGCTGTCCAATCGCCAACGCACAAGTGAGGAAGCCGAGAAACGCCCCGTGATCAGGAGCGTGATGGCCAAGCGTGACACCCTGGTCGTCGGCGGCCCTCCACGCCAGAGCCTGGGCCTGCAGATTGACGAGTTTGAGAAGACTCTGCAGCAGGCACAGGCCATGACGGCGCTCGAGAAGGGTCCAAGCCCACACACTGGTTCACACATGCGTGGTGACAGCGGCGGAAGCAGCAACTACAGCGACATCTCAGAGTCACCCATGACCATCGAGCCGCCCCCCGTCTCGCCCAAGCCCTTCCCCCTCACTCCGAGGCCGACAACCCCAGGGGCGAGATCAAGCTCTTATTCTAGGGACATCTCCCAGTCGAGCCTGCCAACACTAGAGCCAGGGCGGGAGACTGCGGCTGGAAGTGCTGGCTCGGTCACGCCGACCCCTTGGAAGGCGACCAATTCGACACGAGAAGAGAACAGGGACTCCCCAACAGCTGGGAGATCGCGACCAACGGGTGCCACACCGGTGAGGCGAACAACATCGGATGATCACGGAAACGCGAGGACCAACGCGGTTGCTTCGATGGCGAACCGTATCCACCGGCCCAGCCCGGACGAGTACGGCATTCAGATCAAGCGGACGGAGAGCCCGTTCCGGACGGAGAGCCCGATCCTCAAGGAGGTCCGGAGCGTGTCGGGCACTTACACCCCGTCAGACGGGCTGAGCAGCAACAACAGCTCACGCTCCAACAGCCCGCTGCCCAACCACAGCCACAGCGTCTTCTCGCCCCCGCCCCTGGCGAAGCGCCCGTTCCCAACACGGTCCACCACGGCCGAGTGGAATCACGGTCCGGCGCCTACAGCACCCCCGACGACCCCGCTGCCTATCCCCGAGAAGAGCGCCCGCCGCAGAAAGGCCCAGGACACGCCAGGCCAGCAGCCGCAGGAGAAAGCGACACCAACACAGAGTGCCGCGCCGACGCCATTGTCGAGGTCGCCGGGGCTCGCCTCGTCGGTCAGCATCGTGCCCGACCTGGCCACCAACCCCAACTGGCCCCTGCCAGCACCGACAGACGCGCCGTCGTCGTCCTGCTCGGCATCTGGGACCGCCGATGGCGGTTTCGGGGCGCGCCGGTCGCTGCTGCGCGACAAGCGGTCCGCGCCGGCGCCTCTCAACATCGCGGCCACGAGGTTCGCCGAGGACATCGGGACGGGCGGGCCGTGGACGCCAGAGGAAGCCGCCCGGCCCAAGACGGCGGTGGCGGCGGCCAAGGAGCCGCGGAAAGGCTCTCTGATCAGGGTCGACACTGAGTTCGAGTGGAAGGAGGAGCGGCACTCGAGCGCGGCCGGCGGCTTGGGCGGGCAGGGGCAGCCACAGGGCCAACAGCAGGGGCAGCGCCAGCAGCCGGCGTATCAGGTCTCGTCGAAGGGGGCGGCGGGCGACGAGAGCAACAACAAGGGCGAGGCCATCGGGATGGCCAGGGGCCTCTCGCTCAAATATGACCAGGAGCGGGAGCAGCAGAAGCGCGGCAGGGCGAAGGAGCGGATGAAGCTGATGCGGGCGTGGACCATCGATGAGACGGCCACCTCGCCGACATCGCCAACCGCCCCCGCCACCCCGGGGGAGCCGTTCGACAGGACGATGAGGCCGAACCGTGGCCTGAGGAGTCCGACCGGGATTGCGGACGAGGCCGGGATCAAGTTCATATGATGGGATGCCTTCTTTATTGCATGGGCTGGTGTTCATTTGTTTCACATGCAATTTTCCATTGCGGGGGACAGCCAAGATCTTTACTTTTTGTCTGTCTTTTTTTTTGTTTTTTGGGTAGATACCATTTCGCAGGAAGCTCTAGATATTCTCGTGTGTTTCTTGTGGCGTTTGACCATGACAGGAGAGGGATACGCGTTAGCCCGTCTGATGCCCTTTGTGTGACGGTACGGCAAGGATTAATATGCGTGTGAAGAACACATAGTAGCATCACGGAATCCTATACGCTTCCGAACATACTTCTATCTGCTTCCCAACTAAATGTGATTAGTTGCATTGTCACTTTTGACATCTATCAAGACGTTGTTATCAAGACAAGCAATGTAAGTAAGGGCGAAGAATTAACTACCTAGGTACGTACATGTATTGTAGGAATAGAAGGAAATGGGCAACCAGACAATGATTAGCCATTAAGAACATACCGACACTATCAAAGACGATAATAATGGTACTTTCTCTGCTTCCTGGGAGTTTGGAGTTGTTCACCATAATCCAGGCCCCTTCGTTGACTTTGGCTGTTCCAATCCATCAATATGACAGGTGAATCCTCCTTTCGAATGTGCTGGCTGCTCAGGCTGTCGTTATCACGACAATCCCATCCGTGGCCCACTCCAATGACCTGCTGCTGTGTGGTCATAAAATTCTCATGCGGTATAAGTGGCCTGGTATGTAAGCCAGACTCGTGCCTGTTCCGCCTCTGCTGAGACAATTGGCGATCACATGCGGTTGTAGCTACAATGTACATCAGTAGCCACAACCCATGGGTAGGACAAGAGATCAATGTAATAGGGCGTCATATGCACAAATGGTAGGCTGAATGTATTCGCAATGGGATGGGTCAGCGTGATTGGAAAGGGCAGGGCGCCTCGTTCATAACGCTCAGAGTATCAGTAGGCCCGAAGCGCTGCGCGATATACTTTGAACAGTCTCTAAAATGCAGACCATAACAAATATTTAACCCTGTCACCAGGGCCACTTCACTTCCGGTTTACACTCTTGGGCGCCATCGTTTTTTCTACAACAACAAGAGATTGTCCTATGGGAGACCATAAGGGGTAGTACTATTAGAAGTTACCAATTAGCAGATTATCCCACAGGAGATTATCCCACAGGAGATTATCCTATAGGAGATTATCCCATAGGAGATTATCCCACAAGAAGTTACCAGGTAGCAGTTTATCCCACAGGAGGTTATCCCATAGGAGGTTATCCCACAGGAGATTATCCTATAGGAGATTATCCTATAGGAAGTTACTAGGTAGCAGTTTATCCCACAGGAGGTTATCCCACAAGAGGTTATCCCACAGGAGGTTATCCCACAGAAGGTTGTCCTACACCCATGGTAGGCTGTACTGGGAGAGGTTATCCTGTGGGAGGGTATATTATAATAGGTTATCCTATGGGAGGTTAGTCCATGGAAATTTATACCATAGAAGTTTATACCATGCTATGAGACTTTATCAGACAGGTATACATGACATCGATCGATTTCCTACGGTAATCTTCCAGAAGTCAATCCGCTGGCTTTTGTGTCGTTACTCTGTTCAAAAGTGACAGTCTCCCTTTGAAGGCACACACTTGAAAGACACATGCTGCCTTTACAGAACTGTCATTGAGTGGATTACTTTTGCTCCCAAAACATGCAACTACTTGAGTAGCTCCACTGATTGACCCCGCAGTGTTGTTAAGAATTCTGAAGGGAACCAGTGACTGAATGGTTATATGATATGAGTTGAGGCAGAACGAACTTTGATGGCCCGTGATGAAGAAATCACAATCACAAACTGCTCCGTAAAGCTTTCGGTGCGAGTGAAGAATCGCTCATTTAAATAAGTTTGGAATTAGCATAAGACTCAGCATTGGGCGGTCTCATTTTGAAGCATATCAAAGTGTGTGACAGTTACTGGAACATTCAAGCGGACAAAATGGTGCAATGAGAAAATTGTGCATAGCCTGCCAATATACATGCCTACATGATGGTTTGGAATGCAGTAGTATCCAATTGTGCTCAATGTCACTGGTGGATTTTGTCAAGGAGATAAAGAATCTTGCTGTCATTAAGTTATTTTGCCAGGGCAGTTGTGTGTCAGAGACAGGCTGGTATATTGTGTTATTTGACGTGATTGAGCGGAATCGTCACAGCGCTTCAACGCTTATCCGGAGTTCTTTTTCAAGTATAAGTGACCTGCTCCCAGATGCTTACGTTGAGTTTTATAGTGAGGTCACTGTTCTCATTTTTTCTGATACTTATGAGAGAGAGCTTCATGTCTTGAACTGAGCTGTGAAACTATGCTTCGCATCGTCATATTGGAGAGTGGGGGGGAGTGTACGTACTGAGCTTGAAGTGGGTTCCTCTAGGACATTCAAGTATCAGGCGAGGGTAGGCCAAGATTGTAAACGTTCCATGAATCGTGAAGCTTCAGAAGCGTGAGAGGCAGGGTAGCTCTGCTATGTGTTCAGACGTCGGACGGAATTGTTGATTGGGCTGCTGCTACGACGGGAAGCTACCTACCTAGCTGCTGAAGATCCAGACTTAGAAACAGGGTACGGTACGTGCATGATCTGCAACGGCTTTTCTGAAATAGAACAACAAAACAGACTTGTGCAAGGTAAGCTGAGAAGGACTGCTTTCTGGCTGGCGTGGCGTGTTGCCTGCGGGCCAATTCTGCGACCACCTCGTACGGGTGGCGCTCCAGCTGGATTCTCCCCGGTGCGCACAAAGGCTTCAGCTGTTTGTTCCTTGTCGGGTTTGCCTTGGGGGAGGCACTGGGAGGGTTTCACAGTGGCCCCTGACGGCCCACGGGCGCTGGCCGCAGCGGCCTGAGCTGCAGTGGCCAGAACCCGGGCTGCCAAGGAGGAACCAGGGCCGAAATCCGGGGCTCCCCTCTAAAAGATGGGGCCGTGGGCCCTGAAACAAGCTTCACTGGCAGCTCACTGGACGGCAGTGACAACACGTATCTACGGCACAGCCTCTCTGTTTGTCAAAACAGAGTTGGATGGCAATATGACATGATGGCTGTGCAGCGGCCTCATCGGGTCTCTCTAGCCAGTGGATCAGCTTTGGACCCCAGCCATCCTTGCGCGACTGCATACGATGAGACGAGTCCCCGAGCTTGAAAGGGGTATGTCGTCAGTTCTGCTGTCAACATCTTGAGTATAAAGAGGTCCGGTCCCCTCGCGTCGTCTGTTCAGAGAGGAAAGAGATCATCACATCACCAGCCACTACTACAACAACAGAACAGGCCCCCTCATAAAACCAATCGTCTACCTATCTCCATATATTCCTGACCCTTCTCACCCTCTCATAACCCACGTCATGTCTGCCCAGGACTATTACGGTCGGCCGCACGAGCAGCACCACGATGGCCCACCTCACAGGGAGGAGTCGAGAGGCGGCGGATCAGACTATTACAACCATGACGGAGGCCGCCAACGCGGTGGCTCCCGTAGCAGGTCCCGCAGCAAGTCCCGCGACCGCAGGGGCAGCGGCGAGCACAAGGACCGCGATATCGCCGGCACGCTGATCGGCGGAGCGGCCGGAGCGTTCGGCGGCCACGCCCTGGGCCAGAAGGCGGGCCACGGCGTCATCGGCACCGTCCTCGGCGGCGTCGCGGGTGCGTTCGCGGGCCACGAGGTGGAGGAGAAGGTGGACGACTGGAAGGACGAGCGCAAGGAGAAGAAGGAGGACGAGCGTCGCCATAAGGACGACGACGAGCGCCATCGACGGGAAGACGAAGATCGTCGCCGCCGTGACGATGACAATCGTCGACGTGATGATAACCGTCGTGGCGACGACTGCCACCATGACCAGCCCCGTGGTGGCGGTGGCGGCGGCCCAGACACGGTGGTGGTCCAGCAGGGAGACACTCTGCGCGGCATTGCTGCGAGGTTCGATCATGTCTCGTTTGAGGAGATCGCCAGGCACAACAACATTTCCAACCCTGACATGATCTACCCCGGCCAGACTCTTGCCATCCCCCGCCGTGGTGGATGGTAAGCTACATACGACAGCGCAGCATGGAAGCATTGATGCTGGCTTGTCGCTCTCGCTGGCGGAGGGCTTGGTCACCTAGCCATAGCTATTCGACACAGCCCTTCAAGAACCGCTCAACCTGGCACGTGGTAGAAGCGTGGCGTTGACATTGACGTTCTTGACTGGGTAAAGGTCTGACCTGTCTGTCAAGCCCTACCACACACCGAGAGAGATCACCTGGAATAAAAGCAATTACCAATTCCCAAACATAATGACCTGTCCCTCTTGTGATTTGTGATTCGTGGTCCGTAGCGTGTTGAGGCTGAAACTAGCTGTGTGGTAGAAGCTTTGAGGAGTGTATCTGTAGTTGACAGCTTGGCCGGCCAGCCCCGCCCGAGCCCAGCAGATCATTGTCGAGGTCGAGGCCGCGATTTCCCCCCGCTAATGCAAGCCGGACGCACCGCGGCTCTTAGTAGTGGACACGCCGACCCGGTAATAATCGTCCGACCCCACCAACATTGGGACCATAGACGGGGGGGTCCAGTGGCAACCGGCGCCATTCCACCCCCATCTCGGGCTGGTCTGGCGAAGAGGATGGGTGGGTGAGTGAAAAAAAACTTCCTCGACCCAGACGGGCGGGACTGATTGATTGTCTCTCAGGCTATCTTGGACCACACCCTCTTCCACCCAGCCAGTGTGTGTGCGTCTGTCCATTCAGCTCGGCTTGAACCTCAAAGAGGTCATCCGCCGTGTCTGCCTGCTTTTTCTCTCGACCTTCTCAACTCCAGTCGCGCTCATGAGCGGTCTCCTCATCTCAATTCTTATCACTCTCCACCCCTTCCCGGCACAACGGTCCATGTTGTGCCATCTGGGGCCTCACTAAGTTTACAGCAGGCGACTTCAAGTCTTTGCGCACTGCTCAGGGGACGATAGAAAGACTGAATGAATATTCAATATTCATATCATATTATATCATCACGATACACTCGACGGTACTTGGGTAATAAACAACCGGCACCTCAACGCCAGTAAGGATATTTCGAGATCGGGCCCGGCCTCATCTTCCAGGACTCAAGATCCCTCCTACCAGAGATTGAAGGCAAACCAGCACTTCCTCCTTCACCATGGCATCTACCACCGAGACAACCACAAACAAGGCCCTCTACGATGGCGTCGACGGCTCGCCCGTGCAGACGCACATCTACAGCGAGGGCGACGCCCGCGAGGCCACCACCTCGGAGAACCAGGCCGTCGCCGAGGGCCTCCACCAGATCCAGGCCAGGAAGGTCCACTGGTACTCGTACTTCACCACCTGGGACTTCTGGACCATCCTCCTGCTGGGCCAGTTCCTGTGCCTGTGCAACACCGCCACCAGCACCTTCACCTCGTTCCTGGTCGAGTACGGCACCTCCATCCCGGCCTTCCAGACCTTCTTCAACTACGTCCTGCTGAGCGTCGTCTACGTCCCCTACATGTTCTACCGCTACGGCTGGCGCAAGGTCGCCCGCGTCGCCCTCACCGACGGCTGGAAGTACCTCATCCTGGCCTTCCTCGACGTCGAGGGCAACTACTTCACCGTCCTGGCCTACCGCTACACAAACATCCTGTCCGCCCAGCTCATCAACTTCTGGTCCATCGTCTGCGTCGTCATCGTCTCCTTCACCCTGCTCAAGGTCCGCTACAAGCTCTTCCAGATCCTCGGCATCCTCGTCGCCTGCGGCGGCATGGGCATGCTGCTCGGCAGCGACGCCATGACCGGCACCAACAACTTCTCCACCCCGGACATGCTCAAGGGCGACCTCTTCTGCCTCGCCGGCGCCACCTTCTACGGCCTCAGCAACGTCTTCGAGGAGTGGTGCGTCTCGCGCCGCCCCATCTACGAGGTCCTGAGCTTCATGGGCTTCCTCGGCATGTGCGTCGGCGGCGCCACCGCCGGCATATTCGACAGGGAGACCTTCCGGGAGGCCGTCTGGAACGGGCCCGTCATCGGCTACGTCGTCGGCTACACCCTCTGCCTCTTCATCTTCTACTCGTGCGCGCCCCTCATGTTCCGCATGGCCTCGGCCGCCTTCTTCGACATCAGCCTGCTGACCGGCAACTTCTGGGGCGTCATCATCGGCATCCACGTCTTCGGCTACGCCGTCCACTACCTCTACCCCGTCGCCTTCGTCCTCATCCTCCTCGGCCTGGTCGTCTACTTCCTGGCCGGGAGCATGCTCGGCGACTCCAAGAAGCCCTGGCTGGGCGACAACCAGGAGGGCGGCGTCGCTGGCCTCGGCACTGCCAAGCTCAAGGCCCTCAACGAGGCGAGGAGACAGGGCCTCATCGCTGAAGAGCGGGTATAGTCGCTCTGAAAGGTGTCCGTGGGGAATGGTTTTGTGATGTTGAGAAAGCCACGACGATATTGTGACCTAAACACATTTTAGTAATTCATACGACGAATAATAATCTGGGTTATGTTGACGGACATATGCTTTTTTCGAGAAGGTCTAATCTCCAAGACATATTCCATACCATTCACCTATTGGCTTAAGCCACAAGGCACACAATCATGCACATATTCACGGTTAGAAAGTGATAGATTTGAACAAAATGGACACAAGCCAGTCCTGAACCACGGCTTGCACGCTGCGCGCCTCCACGCGACCAGCAATTTACTGGATCGCAACATAAAGTAGCCCTACTCATAGAGTAAAGCTGGCAAGTTTACCAGGGATTACTGTCGCCAGAGTTCCTTTCGGCTTTGCATGATTCTGTCTCTCTAATCATCGCTTCTCTTGTGCCTCTAATCCGTGAGTACCCAGGATGTAGCAAGGCTTCTTGGGCGGCTGAGTTCACCAAGCGTGATTTCATAATGTGATGTGATGCGTCTAGCCAGCCTGTATGTATCCTGTAATTTCTTCACATATGAAATGAGCCTGGACGGACCAGATTATACACCGCAAGGCTCCCTGTGCCCTGGAAGCTCTCACCTCTATCCGTTTAAGTGCAGTACGGAGAGTAAACAGACGTAGAAGCGGACGACTACTGCCATGCCGAGAACTTCAATTGTACATCACCAGCGGCGGTCGTTTACCTCAACCGCGTAGAAGGAGAATATGCAAGGCTGGAGAAATATCGCCTTCCATCGAGAAACCAAGCTCTGCTAGATACCTGACTTTGCGGACGAATGATTTGGTCCCATGTCAGCTCTACACAACTCAACTTGTTGCATGCTGTTGTTGAGACAGGGGCTAAGGGAATACCCAAACTTCGTGTAATGTTCTTGTAGCCGACGGCAAGCATTCGGCAGCATCATGAATACGGTGGCCGAACCTTGCCGCACAGGGGCCCCATGAGACGCATTATAGTGACTGGCTGTTCTGGATATTGTCCCTGACCGTTTAGGGTGGTCCAGATCTAGGCATCTGCAAGGGGGAGGAAAGCCAGCGCCTTGTAAGTTCCATCCCCCTTGAAGCGAATCCGTGCCACTTGCGGACTCTCACCTAGGCATGCCCACGGTTAGTGGAGTGGTAGCACTCTTCACCCGTGTGTCACGAGATATATAGATTATTGGCCGTTGGTGTAAGACAATCTGAAGCTCGGTGTGGACAAGAGTCTAGTAAAATGTGCCCAAAGATAGTAACAAAGTCTGGACGGGTGTAAACGATTTGAGATGGTTGACACGTGCGACGGAAACGACATCTGTCTCTTACAGGCCAGCAGAGTCCAAAAATAAACACTCCGCAGCCATTCTTGCCTACTTGCTGGCCTGCAATTCGAGAGTGCCTGCAGCGCCAGTGCCTACCAACGCCGGTAAAAATGCCATGCTGTGGAACGCTTGACATCAAGTTCGAATCACGAGTCGTAGACTGATTACCACCGCACCCGGTTCATCCTCAAGCAGCAAAGATGCTAGTGTTGAGGTACGTCTACATGCGATTCATGACATTGCCATGAGTGTCCAAGACGTGGTGGTGTCTGACGAGATGGTCTAGTATCTCGAAAACGTTTCTCCGACAGGAGCACGCACGGTCTCTCATGATGGTGGCCTCCATGAGAAGTTGCACAAATCGCCAGGATTTAGATCCTCCATTGGCCAAAGACCAGACAAACCCTGGCATTCGTAGCCACCGGCTTATGGCAGCTGAGCAGCGAACACTTTAAGCTTTCTCATCTTCGTTTCGCCATTTGCTTTTCAAGATAGCTTCGGGGAGAGCGATGCGGCAACCCCCAACCACTTTCACGGCTGCGGGGTGGGCTTCTCCAACAACAACAAACTACCTCTGGAACAAGACACCGAGGATGTGGAGCTCTATTACCTGGTGGTGGGCTCTTGTGTCAAAGTATACGCTGATGCAGTGTGGGGGCATAAGCTGTCTCCCCGCGCGGGGGGCCGGATCGAAAATCTTCAAGGCGGGTAACAATGTGGTTGATGTGCAGTAGTGCCACAGAGGGCAGACGAGCTGCAAGACAGGGATTGAAGACGTGCCATAATGCAAGACGCCTTGCATCTGCAGAAGCCATGGGAAACATCAGGCGACTAATCCTCGGCGTAAAGCGGCAACGTCTCGCAGGCCCCACACCAAGCCTGATGACACTCTTGATGGTGAGTCTATTGCAGATGACCCCTCTCCCCAGTGAAAATCGCAGTAGGTCGTCGAAACGACCTGACCGGTTCCTCTACTGGCATGAAACACGTCGGTCTGTCTGCGGGATACCATCGGATGAGCCGCAACCCAGTGCTGGCAGACGGTGCTGTGAGTTCTTCCGCTGTGTTTGGGCGACCTACCGGAGGAATGGAAGGCCTACACATTTTGCAACCAATGTCGTGAGTGTGCTAGGTTGGGCCTTGTTCTTCGAAGGAAAGCTTCTAGAAGGACTGGGATCTAGCATCTGCTCCTCCGCTGGCCACCCTCGAAAGGCAGGGTGTCGGCACACTCCTCGTCCCTTGAGCACCTTAGCTATTGCCGACTCGACGTCCCGCTCGGTGGTCGCTTGTCGAGCGCTTTCTGAACCAACGAGACAGGAACCGCGGTCCCGTAACTCTCACTAATGCTCCAGCAAGATATTGGCCCAAATCTGTTGACGGAATTGGACGGCGCACGGAGCGCTTGCAGCACTGGGCGAAAAGAGTTCCAGGGCCTGGTGATCAACGGGGCCGGGGCCGATACACTTCTCGGAGCAGACTCCTCTTGATTAACGGCTGATGGACGACGATCCGCACGGCAGACGTGGCGGCCTGGCCGGATGGATAGGAGCGCAGGCATCCGTTTTCGGTGCTATTGTGAATGACCATTGATATACCCCCACAGGACTGCTGAGCGCTCGGCAGGAGGCATTGTCCCCAAACTTTGACGGTAGCATTTTGGCCAACCGAGTGTGGACCTGATCCTGGTACCCCGGTGCTCGAGGGTCTGGATACGCATATCTCCAGGAGGAGCAAGAACCTTGTTTGTCTGTGTTGGCGTTGCTACGACCACTCTACACAGTAGAAAATTGAGATTGACCAGGCACATGAAATGTTTCGGCGATTATCAAGGACTGCTGCGACTAAGGCGTTACCCTGGGCATGGGACGATGCTGTGGGTCCCGATGGTGCTTCAAGATGCCCCCTTCCCCGTCGTTGGGCGTTCGAAGGCGCAAGTTACTTGGCAAGGAAGCGCAGAAGATTGCCCCTGCCAACCTTATATAAGCGATCCGGGTGGTTGACTCTGCCTCGAAAAATCGAGGTGAAGCAAGCCTATGGTGCTGCATAGCACACGACATAGTTAGAGGTGGGCAGGTGCAGGTCATAATCTGGTTGATAATTGCTGGGAAGGGCCGGGCCGGCTGCCAATGACGGCGCTGTTCTCAGTGACTGACAGAGGTCTTGTCCTGACACGATCATGGACCCCGGCACCAGTTGTTCCAGCGAAGTTTCAAGCTCACATGTTGAGATTGCCGACTGCCGCGACGACGGGAGCGAAGGGATTGTTGAGGGAATGGATGATTGATTCAAGCATCAGCTGCTTGGGCGCCATATACACGATACAGGGCGAGGCTGCTCCGGAAGCTCGGAACACCTCGGCATGGCATGGCATGGCATGGGCACAAAGGCCCTTGCGTGGTAGGGCTGTGTGCAAAAGTTGTCCTTGCCGTTACCCTTGCCGCTCCTGATGCTGATGCGGATTGCCAAATGCTGATCTTCGTCCTGATGCCGATACAGATGCTTCTGTCTGCTGTCTGCGACTTGCCAAGACAGTCAATATTGGCAGATGTGTATCACGACGAACAGAAGTCCGTCAGATGCAGGGCGAAGAAACAAGAAGCACCAGATACGCGACGACCTCGTGTTGTGAATGGTCTCAGATGGGCGACAGGGTAGCATCGCTCGGGGCTCACCACAAGTCCATGTGGCAGTTGAGGAAATTGAGGGTTCCAAGACATGATGCTGCTGCTCCGTTCTGTGCAAGTGTGTGTGTGTCTGTGCCTGTGTAGACTACGTAGCGACTAGGAAGGGGATGGGTAGGGTGGCAGAAAGGTACCTGGGTACCTAGGTGCTGCGTGTGGGTCCTGCCTTCTTCTTCTCGAAGCGACAGGGAAGCAGCGAAGAAGCTGGGGACCGACCCTGTCGGCAAAAAGAGAGGGCAGGTGCTCCCGTCGGTTCGGTTAAAATGGCTCCGTTAGCCTTCCTTGCCAGGCCGACAGCCTCGCCGTGTCTGGTTCGATGTGGTCCATCCTCACTGGCACTCATCACCGGACTGATGAAACGTTGAGAACAGGCACCGCAACTCCAGCGGAGAAATCTGCGAGAGCCGCGCGGGATCGACGGACATCCCACAAATACGTTGACATCGAATGCCGTGTCTGCGGTCCAGGAGAGCGAGTCCAAGATTGCCCAGGTGCTCTGGTGCTCTGCAGGTCGACTCCGGCGCTGATTGAGGCCTTGTAAAAGTACCAGCGCCCCCCCATGCCGAGGCAGGGAGGAGGACTGCTGTGTTGCCCGCATGCAGGTAGGTGTCCTACAGCATCTGATCATCTACCTGCCTAGGTCGCAAACTCGATGCTCATTGGGCTGGGCTTGGGATTGTCGGCAGCCCATCACCATCCGTCACCATCCATCACCATCACAATATAATGTCCGCGCATCGAGCGGTCAGGCTTTCGATCAGATGCCAACGGGCAGCCGCTCGCTCGGCCTCGGGGAACCTGATTGATCACATCTTGGGAATGACGAAGTCGTGGGCCACAAGATTGAGGCTCCACGCCACTATTGACAGTCAATTTCAATCCTGCCGACTGATGGCTTCTAAATCTGTCGAATACGGATAGGGGATGGGGGGATCATCAGGATCTAGACGGGCCATGCGGGCCAGACAGGCCAGCGACTCGCCAGAGTATGGGGAAGAGGACAATTTCCGCCTTGACACCGCATCACGCACAGGCGCAGGTGCCAGGCGACGCACCAACGTTGAGGCAAAGATATGGAGAAGGTGGGCAAGCGAGGGAGATGAGAGGGCGAAATGGCATCATCACTATCGCGCATCTTGGATTTTGAGTTTGTCCTGCCGTTGCTGTAATATCATTCATGTACCTGCACAACAGGATGGGGCACATGGGAGATAATAAAAAGGCCGGTAGTCTGGGCGAGCAATGGCACGGATGGACGGCAATGGATGGATTCGCTGCCCGCTGCCCGCGGGGGGGAGGGGCGCAAAGGGATATGTCGGGGTCTCTTGCAATATCGCAATCGCGTCCGCGGGTCACTGCAGTGTCGTCTCCAGATTTCATCTTGAAGTGCTGACGGCTCTGTGCCTGGTAATTCGACCACAACTCTTCCCGCCCTGTGCAAACGATGCAAGCAAGCCGGGCAGGACGCTGCCGCTCGAATCCTGCGTAAACCAATTTGGCTCCCAGCCTGCGTCGGTCTCTTAGCTCCTCATTCCCGGGTCGCCTACCCCCACATTCAATGTCACTCAACCGAGAGTTGCGTGGTACTCGGTACTTTCGCGACGGCCTTGGGCGCTGGACAAAGGGCTGGCTGATCTGGCTTGGGTCACTTGACTCGACTTTTCTGGATGCTTTCATCTGACAGGCGCCCCTTGGTGTCTCCGCTGGGCTGTTGCAGTGTAGGGGTTTGTTCTGACAATCATCAATCATCAATCATCAGCGGCAGCGTCACCATCGCCATCGCCGGCATCATCATCATCGTTGCCATCATACGAATCAACCAACCAACCTACACATCCACCCTTCCATCTGTCCAGTCCATCCATCGCATCTGGCCAGGCACAGAGCAGCCTATCCGTTCCCATTCAAGCAGTTAAAATAGACATGCGTTATCCGTTTCGGTTGCGACCGTACTCAGTCATTCATTACTCAGCCGAGCCCGTCGAGGACGTCACCCGCATGCGCAAGGAACATTTGCAATCGAAACGGGAAAGTTCCTCGCCTGGCCTGATGGCTCTGGTTTCTGACTGGGCACCTGACGCTCTTGACCGTGGGTGGCCTTTTCCGAGGAAGGATTTGTCTCCTTCGCAAGCGGCCTTGTCGCTGGGTACTTGGTTGGGTACCTCCCCACCCAGACAACGTGCGACCTTTGGCCCGGTCTGGTCAGTGCCTGGCCTCCCCCTGCCCTTCCCCTGCCCATTCCCCTCCTCATTCCCCCCCTCGGGCCCCATTGAATACTGGGCGAGTACGGAGTACTGCCGTCGGTACCTCGCCCTCCTGCTCCAGCCCGCCGCCCTCGGGGGTTGAGCTCAAGTACCGGAGACTTGTGTGGAGGTCAAAGGCACGGGCCAGATCCCCATTTCCAACAAGGTGCAGGTGTGCACCTGGACATCCAGCCAGCCAGTCCCAGCAAGCCCAGTCTCAGTCTCCGTCCTAGGCCCAAAGATCCAAGGTCCAGTCTCCAGTCTCCATGGCAAGGCGCAAGCAATCTGGCTCTGGCTCTGGCTCTGACAAGTGTGTGGGTGCGTGTGCGTGTGCGTGTGTGTGTAGCAGTAGTAGCAGTGTTAGTGTCAAGTTTGTGTGTGCGTGTGTGAGCGAGTGAGTGTCTGAGTGTGAGAGAGAGAGTGAGAGATTGTGTAGGTGGCCCTATGCGCCCAGTGGGCGGTTGGTGGTTGAGCGGTGCCGTGTCGTGTCGCTCTTTTCCCTCTCGAGGAGTTTTTTTACGTTACCTTGCGATTTTTTCTCGGGACTTTATCTACCCAGAGCATCCACCGCTCCGCTCCCACTCGGCTGCCGCCAGACCTGGTACTCTCCTCAGTTCTTCCATTTCGGCGTGCGCCCTGTTTCCTTGCCGCTGCGTCCCTTTTTCCCTCCTTTTTCCTTCAGGGCGCTGAAGAAAAACCCCCCACGACAAACCCCCCCAACCTCGTCCGTCCATCGATCCCGACCCCCTTCGAGGTACGAGTCGTTGAACCGACCGATCAAACAAACCACAGCCAAGTCAGTGCCAGTTGCCAGTTGCCAGTGTTCGTGTCAGCATCAGCACTCAGCGTTCACCATCCGCTCGTCTTGTCCCGTCTCGCTTGGCCCAGTCATATCTGGTCCCGAGTCTTTGAGGTTTCCTCATCCTGGCTGCAGTCGCTTGCGTTCCTATACGACATCGACCGCCTACTCTCCCACACTCCACCCTCCGCTGCGCTTGCTCGAGTTCGACCCTGTCATCTCGACAACATTTCCACGTCACCGACTGCGAATTGTTGGGCATCCATGGTCGTGTGTATTAGGCAGTAATCAGAAGAAAGAGTGTGGAAGTCTGGCGCGTGGGTGAGTTTGCAAATCCGATGTTTCGGACGCCAACACCACCGCACCGTCTCGGGCCTCTCATCTGCGCCGGCCAGATTGATGCGCCCACGACCGTCTTTTGTCGGCGCCAGCCTGGGTGGCCAAAGTTGGCCTGCGCCTGTAATTTGCAACATGCTCTGCGAGGCCACAACACACCCTTGGGCTGACCTGGACAATCGAACATACCGCGTTGCTGTCTTCTGGCCTACTTGCTTACCGAATTCATGCTGACAATTCACCGCTTATTGCAGGTCTTGATTTTGCACAACAACGAGCTCCTTCGTGATAACCCTGAAGATTCTGTTCCCTGTCCACACCGGGAAAGATTATCATTACGATTCATCATGTCATACTACGGCGATGCGCAATGGCCTGCTGGTGGTCAGCCTGGTTGGGACCACCAGACCCCTCCCACTCGCTCTGGTATGCCTCCTGCCGTTCCTTGAGACTTGACGACAATTAACGTTGCTGGACAGGCGCGAGTTCCACGATACCTCGTGAGGAAACCTCTGCATTCTGGTATCAATTCGAGGGTACGTTTGCTGCAAAACTGGGCGGGTGGCTGTACATCCCTATCCCTTATGAGGCCCTTGAAATATTGCTCTCCGGCCACCAAAGCCCGAGACCTGAGTTTGGAGACACGACAGGGATACCTGTCAGCGATGACACTGATGCTAACGAAAATTATAGAGGTCGAGCGCTCCATCGAGAATCTGGTCAAGAGCGGTAAAATGTTCGGGATTCCTGGTGGCAGACGTGAGTTCAAACCGCCCTTTTCTCCCGGCCCTGCTAGAAACCGGCCCAAGTTTGGTGAGTATGCACATCAGTGCTGGCTGGGCCACTTACCAGCATTTATCAAGGCTGACATGCGCCCTGCAGACCCTCGTGGATCTGGCGGCCCCCAGCGCCCGCAATCGGTCGAGTTTGATAGCCGCTCCGGCCCCCCTTCGTCGAACCTCCAGAATTTCTACGCCTCCCAGCGACACCAATCCTCGCGCGGCTCCAACGAGGCGGAACAGATGATGCAGGCCAAGAGGAGGATGGCAGCTCAGCGGGAGCGCGAGCTTCGCAACTATCATCAGGAGCAGCAATACAACCGAAGTAGGCCGCCCTCCTCTGTATAGCGTCACGAGACTCCTACCGCAATGAAAAAGAAGAAGACACATTCCTCCATTCAGGGGTCACAAAAGCCAGAGATTGTTGTTGCGAATCCTCCATGCCTCAAGTGCGGCCTGATATATTGATGCCCCCATTGCTTCTCCCGACACCTCCTTTGTAAGGCCGGACAGCTGGCTCGGGGAACGCACTTTAGAGCCACTGCACGAAGCATTTGATTGGGATTTGTGAGCTAACTGCTGTGATCAATAGCTGCTGTCACCGACGTTCCACCGGGGCCTAGCAACGCCAATCCACCCAAGGCTGCCGAACGGGCGCTTAGCCCTAGTGGCATGTCGGAGGAAGCTCGCCGTGAGCTAATCTCCCGTCAGCGGAGCGCTCTGTACGGCGAAAGCCCGTTTGGTCAGACGGGAGGGTACATTGATGAGACCGGAACCCCACGCCAGGGATTGCCCGTCCACCATGCTGCACCTCCGGGCATGCGCGGTCCGTCGCCTCTGACTTACGAAGCCGGCCCGCAGCCGCCGAACGAGCCCGTCTCGGCTGGTCCCCATCAACGAGAGCGGAACAGCAGCAACGCCAGCCCGGCCTCCAACCCTGCTGGCAACAAAGGCTCGCTGGAACAGCAGATTAGCCGGACCAGCAACTCTTCGCCTGGTGGTGAGAATGGCAGGGCTGTCACGGGAAAGCCTGTGGCTCCTATCGGCACGCGCCCCTCGGGACCGCCTACCCCCCAGGGACCACCGAACCCGGCACTGCAGAGGCAGTCGACCACGCCTCTACCTTCTCCCCTAAATCAGGGGTACAATGTTTCAGGAGGTGGCGAGTCTGGTGTCGTGAACACGGCAGCTGGACAATCCAACCCTACCTCCGCCGGGGCCGAGGCTCCTGTTGGACTGGGCAGCTGGCCTCAGAGAGGACAGCCTTGGGGCCCCAAGACACAAACCAGCGTGTGGGGCTAAATATGCCAAGGACACATCGAGAATCCTCGAGGGCCAGAAAAGTTCGATGTGTGGGTGGGATGATTTTAAATGCGCGGGACGTAATCGGTCAGGTGCATGCATTGATCTGGAGAATGGTGGGATCATGGTTACAGGGTGTTTTCTCAAGGCTTTGCGTTTACGGATGTCGGCATCCCGGAGGGAAGGCGTCGAGACACGATACCTGCATTGGCACTGGCATTGGCATTGGGCCTACTGAGCTGGTTGGCATATGATGATTGACGGCTGTCTCGCGTGGGAAAGAAAGGATACCACTCTGGAATTTTCACTTTTGGAGCAAGGGAGACTCATGTCGGGCGCCAGGGCAGTTCACAACGGTCATGTCTGGTCTGGGTCTACGTTGGGCGGAGTTCATCTTGTTATGTTGTTCGGACGGCGGCTTGGTGTTGGAAGTCTTTCACCCTAATATTCCCCTCCTCGGTGGTGCTGGTTGTTGGAGTTGCCTTTGTTTTCTTTCCCCCTTTGCAAATCATTTCTTAATGTTTCCCTATGTTGTTGGTCGCGGGTCTGGAGTTGGCATGATTTGAAACGTGACGATGCGGTCGGTACTGAAAGGGACAAGGTCGATACCCACGGTTCTAACATGGGGCGCGGCATTCCTGACTCAGTATCAACTACAAACGTCACGACCCCCTACAACACCCAAAAAGAGAAAGAGCATATCTGATATATAGGATGGAAAGTCATCATACGGCGGCAAAAAGCACAAAAATGGAAACAAAAATAATCATCGGCGGAACCACAATAGCGCACATGGCACAACAACTGGCAATGTTTCGCGGCTCAAGCACTTTTCATCTGCATTCAAATGAAGATCAAAATGCTCTCACCAAGTGATTTCGAGGGCTCGCACGTGGTCAGGCGATGGTGAAGGCTTTGTGCCAAGACGTTCCGAGGTACTCGGGGGAAAAGGGACCAGGAGAAGTGATCCCGTAGCCGCTGACCAGGGAAGTGCTGTACTTGAACTGCCACAGAGGCATGCCTCTTGACCTCACAAGAGAGTGCAGTAGCGAGGGGTAAGGTAGAATGAGGAGTTTCTGCATGACAGGGAGTACACAAGAGTCAGTTCAACCTTCCGGGCCGGTCCGGTCCTCCGCTTCCGCCTCGGCGTCCCGACTGGCACCCAAACAAGGACCGGCCTCCGGGAACCCGCGTCCGAGAGAGGCGCGGCGCCAAACAACAGAGACAATGGGATCGCGGTGCAAAAAACCGGCCACAATTAATCTGCATTCCTCCGCTGCGCCTGTCATTTCAAGAGCCTGGCATTCTGACCCACAACCAAGCATTGCGGTAGGCTGGTGTTCTTTTCCTTGGCGTAGTGTGGCACAAAGTCTACAGAGATACGTATCGACAATCACATGGAAACGGTCGAGAATGGGCACACACCTGCGAGATGGGAACCGCCTTTTTTGGATTGGGGCATCTCGCGCGCAAGAGCCCTGCAAAGTCGCACGCGCAAGCAAGCAAAGCAGTCGAACACAGGGATAAAAAAGCACCACACAGGAAAGAAACTGATGTCTCGCACGCCTGCCGCGAGCCGTCGTTCATGTGTGTGTGTGTGTGTGTGTGTGTGTGTATGTGTGTATGTGCCTCGTGGCACCACCCTTCGGCACTGAGCCTCACGTCGCACGGTTCCTGCGGCTCGACCGTTGCAGTCAGCGTCACTTTAGGTTCCGACACAAAAGGAGGGGGGGGCCCGGCCAGACAGCCCAGATAGACGAGAAATAAAGGGGGGGTATTTTTGGGGGGGAGGGGGAGAGCGGGATAGACATTGATCAAGACTCAAGGTAAGGTGGTACAACTGGGCCCAATGCGGCCGACCTGTGGCCGGCCTTAAAGTGTTGCGCCTGGCCTCCTCCAACCGTTGCGTGAAAGTAATGATTCCATGCTTGGTACCGGAATCAGTGACGCTAACTAACTCCTAAGATCAGGTATGGTCCCAGGGCCCGCTTGGTTTGGACTATGCTCGCAAACCCAAAGCCTGGACGCCAGCCCCGAGGTTCACGATCTCATCGGCCCTTGCTGCCTTCCCACCCCAGACCACAGTCCCCCTCTCGTCAATGGCGAAAGCTCCACCCTGTTGCCATTTGTTTCCCATTATCGTCCCGGGTCCCTCCCCGGCAGAGCCTTCCGCCCCAGCGCCGGCTGCCCCGAGGTCCATTCCCCCATTGTTAGTCATGCCCATTTTTTTGTTTATGCTTATGGCGACTGTGCTCCCCAGCCAACCCTTCTCCTTCCACGCGGCTGTCTGCGTGGTCGGGTTGAAGTAGGACCACACCGTGGACAGGCCCAGGCCCCAGGCGGCGTAGATGGCTCGGTCTTCGTCGATTATCACCTGGACATTCCAGGCCCCGCCCATCAGGTCGATCCACTTACTGGTGGCGGCAGGCGAGGCGTGGGACACTGCAATGCAGGTCACCTGGCCTTTGTTTGAAAGGTCGCGCAGGGCGAGGAAGTTCTTTTGAGCAACTGCCAGCAGAGCGACAATGTTAGAGATTCATACTGACAGGAGGTTACGGGATTGGACCGCGGGACACAGAGAGGACTGGATTGGTCTTGGCGGGTGAAGCTCCAGAGACCATCGGAGAAGTACTCACATGCGCAGCCCACGCAACGCAGGAAGACGACGAGCACCTTCCTCCCATTATTCCCGAGCGCCAACTTCCTGTCACGATCTATAGGCGCGGGAGCTCCGACCCCGGGGCAGTCAGCTGCAACAGGAACGGGCGGTGGGGGAGGTGAGAGCCATGGCTGTACAGTCAAAGGTAAGCTCTTGACGGTCATCCACTTTGGCCAATTGTTCCCCTCTGCCTCATCCAGCTCTGCAGTTGTGAGGCTCTTTTGGTTTTTCTTCAATTTTTTAGGCTCCTCGTTGCCGCCGCCAAAGTTCATGGCATCCTTGGGCACGCCTAGCTTCTTGAGCGCGAGCTTTGTCCCGAGGCTGGAGAACATTGTGCGAGCCGAGGCGTCTCGCGGTGAACAGGATGCTGAAGCTTAAGCAAGGCGATTGATTAATTAATTAAGCTCTGGTAGATGAGCTGGCGATCTTCATGCATAGACAGGGGTGATCGAGGTCGGTGATGGGGATTTGAAATCGGGGACAGAGAATTAAAGGATGAAGAAGTCAAGAAACCTTTGCACTCTCTCAACGCATCGAATTGGAAGAACAGGAGAAGCAGGTTGAAACATTGTTGTCCGAGTGCTGAAATGAAACCCCATGTGTCCTTCGCGGGTTGTCGAGGCTGTCCTTGAGACAGGGCACGTTTCGTGAGCGCCCATGCCTCGGTCGAGACTCGCCGAGCAGGGGGCACGCTCCAGCTACCCCTGATGAAGCGAGGCGCAAGGCTGAAGGATGGGCCACGGGTTGGGGGAAGCTTGGGCCAGGCCTCTGGTGGGGGTTTCGACCCACGGGGGTGCATCCAGACCTGCCAGCTGGTGGGTGATGGCCGTGAAAGTGCGGGGTCCGCTCGGTCGGGTCTCAGCCTGATATGTGCACAAAGTTTCCTCAAGGTTTCTATCCGATCATCCACAAAGAAAAATGCTCCGGCGAGGCGAGACCATATCGCTTGGTGCCGAGACGTTCTGCAGGAGATCCTGTGTCAACTGATGTCTGCGATCCTGACGAGATCCTGAGGGTATAGTTTGGATGCTCCGTGGCATGCCAAAGGGCTTCTCCATGGTCGTCGTGCATCTGGGCATCTTCACACGTCCTTGCCGCTACAATAGATGTGTGGCCATTTCAATGAGTGGACTGCAGCTGCATCTGAATGTTCTCCACTGACACGTGGGTTATGTCTAATACATGTGGTAGTACTCGTAGTACTTGCATGCAGTGACGAGATATAGTATTTGCAAGCAGCACAGCTGTGCCCTGCGCCGGGCGGCCATTTTCCCGTCACGGCACCAAGAATATTGCTGGCCGAGCTTCCCGGAGCGGAGTTCCGATTTGGTACATGTCTGTTTAAGTGCTTGCAGAGGACACCCGGGTGGATCGTCTGGAAATTGAGACGAACTGCGACGCAGATCTCGGCAAGCAGCAGCGATCAGTCAGGCGAATGTCTTGACGGCTGATCATTGAACGCTGTATTTATGCAGCAGTGTCTCGCACCCGCACTTGCTTGTGCTTGGTTGAGCGTAGGTAGCCTCACTGCGCCGCGGGCACATATCCTTTCAAAGACTTTGAATGCGGTGAGGGCTCCAGGCTGATCAACGCCAACAAGGGGTGGGAGAAAGCACCTCGCAAGTGCCCGTCAAGCTCGATCCGCCTATGGGCTCGAGCATATATGAGGGTTGCATTGCCAGGGGTTGAGCCTGCGGTCAATTGTCCGCGTACCGATGGCCATTGGTGGAAGCCAGCAAGCTTGATGGCCAGGCTGACGTACATCTCAGATTGCTATATGCATGTTGCATATTGAGGCACTCAATGGCTGTGGAATTCTCACGGCTAGATCCGGTCCAGGCTATTGACAGCCTGCGAAGCGAATAAGGTAGCAAGGCTGGCCGCCTGACAATGACTGTTCGTTCCACTGCGGCCCCCGACATCTGAGAGGGCGGCGCGTGGCCGACCGCACGACGGGAACATGGCCCGTATACTGGATTTTGCCAGGTCCGCACCAGGCTTGGTACGCTTCTGGCCATGTCGCTCCGACAGCAATGCCAACCTCAATCAGGGACCAGGCAAACGAGCGCCTGGCCAAGCCACGCAGACAAACTATGGGACGAGGCCCGGTTTCCGAACTCGTCGATCGGCTAATGGAAACATATTCGGCCTGTTCAGGACGACACGTAATGCGCATTGCTGGGAAGATGGTGCTCGGCTGGCGAACCTGGGGTATGTAAAGACAGACCCATGAGCTCGAGACCCTTTATGGTGGAACATGACGTCGGTTGGGTTGCTGTCAGATCAGAGCACTCTTTGTCTGATTCCGGTTTCTCAAAGGGGTAGCCTAGTTACCTTGATGTCCATTGGCTCAGCCGTGAAGACGCTGCTGCAGGGTTTGGTTACACGGCGTGGGTGGTGAATCGAGTCCGACCTCCTGCAGAGCCGAGAGCTGTGATGATGGTAAGCCTCACCCGTCCATCGTCATCACGATACAAACGGGGTCAGCAGAACTCGTAAGTTGGCATGGCCTTTCAGAGCGAGGCAGCTGAAGCGACGCCAGCTCAGGATAGGTCTGGTTACTGGCCCGGTTTGAGTGGTACTACGTGCGCCTGCTCAGCCTTACTGCGCCAGTGGTGACTGGTGAGTAAGAGACCAAGACATGGGCGGTCGAGTCGGCAGCCGCCGGATGGGTGCAGAGAGGCGATCCGTGGGGTTCCAGAAGGGTCCGGTACCGTGATGGAGGACCTGGGTGGGTGTCTTGACTGACCGTATTGCACGCTGAGCAGTCGCTTATTTGCCCAGAGGCAGAGGCGTCTGTCGTATCCATGGCATAATCACGTAGTTTCCGAGCATCTAACGATTGACTACGTGATGGAGAAAAGCTCGTATATAGGCAGGCACAGTACCTAGCCTGGCTGGAACCAGGTGTATCCGCCTACCTGGTGGCCATGCTGCTGATCATAAAGAGACCGTGGAGGAATTTGGGAGGGGGGCTTATACCAAACGGAGGAAGAGGCGTCGAGCTCCGGCGTATTCTTATGACTTGGAGGGGCGTGCCGGAGAGGACGGGACGCGGGCTGGAGATTTGGGAGAGCATGCGGTAACCAGCCCCTTAGCCCGTCCTAGCTGAAGCGTGGATGAGATGAAAGAGCCCCGCAAGGTTCTCGTGATGAAGGCGAGTCGCGTGTTCTGGGGCGTCGAAATGAGCGTTGGGGACTTGCTGTGCGCACTGCCCGTGTTTGCCGCGTCTAGAGGGCCAGGGAAAACCGAGGGGCCGTAAAGTGGGCGCGGAAATTGGAATAAAGGGGGCGAGACGTTGACGGCACCCAGAAACGCCTTGTCCAGCGCCCAGCGCCCAGCGCCCAGTGCTCAGTGCTCAGTGCTCGGTGATAAGTCAAGAGGGACGAGTGAGATGAAAGAGTAGCAGATCCAGAGGCGTGTAACAGGGCTGCATTCTGGCCTCCAACAGGCATGCTGCCAGAGGCTGATCGATCTGCGGAGGCTGCCCTTGGTCCGGCTGTTCATCCCTAGGTACTTACATGGCCCGCCCAGCGTGTATGCTGTCTAGCCCAGCCTGGGTGTGACTTCTTCCTTTTGGAAGTTGTGTCGTCGACCCCGGTGTCGACACGCGCCGGCCCCAGGGTGGTAGCAGGCAGGTGGCAGGGTGGATGGACAAGTTCCTTCCCATCCTGGGATCCGAGGCCGTCGCGAATAGTGTAGGGAAACGGGGACCCACCCCCAATGCACCTGCCACCCCCGCAGCAGCCAACCCCTAGGCAGTTAGGCAGTTTCGGAACGAGATCGCCCATTGGCCCTTGAAAGAACAAAGTCCCTTGACCGTTTCCTCGAGGAAAGAGGAAAGCGCGTCCCAGAGCGTCATTTGCTGCCAATTCGGCCAGGCAAGGGCGGCACGAACGGTGAAGACTGAATGAAGTGAATACTGCTACATACACTGTAGATACCTAGGCGCGCTGGACAATGGATACTGTAGACATGTAGACTGGACGGAAAATCTGGACATGGACAGCAGCCTGATAGACCAGATGGAATGCTGGGTGCGTGATGTATTCATAGAACATCTGGCGACCCATGCATTTGAAGTCAAGCCTCTTGTAGCAGGAAGGCCAGACCGAACACACAGGACGGGATGAAAGAGAAATGCCCTGCAAGAGCATGCTTGTGACATGTACCCCTCCTCGAGGCCAAAAAGCCTGACAGACACCAGACAGACAGGCAGACCACAATGCTACCAGCAGCAGACTATGATGTAGGAGGCACCAGTCCAGTTCAGGTCCAGTCCAGTCCCTTTCAAGAGTGCGGCCTTGTGTTCATGCCCTGGGCCGCTGCTGGCTGCTACACCATACCACGACTACTTACTACAACCAAGCGCCCTCTGCCCTCTTCTTTCTGGTTTTCATGTCGACTTCAGGACGACCCTTGGGACATCAGCAACAATCCAGTAGAGCCCAGTATACTCACAGCCCAATCTCGTCTCCTTTTGCGACCACCCCCCCTCTTCCCACTTCAGCTGCGGACTGCTTGGAACCCGGAGAAGGCAGATGCTCCAGAGGCTAGGGGTTTCTGCTTGAGTACGTGGGTAGCTTGACCTGGAACAAGACCCCGACCTGGCTCATTTCCCGCCTGCACCTGCAACCACAACCACACAACCACACAAACCCGCACCGCACCGCACCGCACCGCTCTGCACCTTACCGCATGCTGGCTGCTGCACCCTGCCAGGCCCTGCCCAAACCAAACCAAACCAAACCAAACCAAACCAACCCGCACTGGACTTGGACTTGACCTGACCGCGTCTCTCCTCTCTCTCTAATATTGTTTTCCCGGCCAAAGAGGACAAGGAGGTCGCCCCCGTGGTTTTCAATAATTTGCCCATCCACCTGTTGCATTGACACTGCATCAACATCGCATCACGTCTTTTCGCATTGTAATAAATCAAGGCAGAGCAGACCAGAACATAGCATAGCATCCCACCAGCATACGCACACACACGCACACACATACGCACCACAGACACATACACACGCACAGCACTCAGCATTGCAGCATTGTCGCCCTCCCATTGCATGTCCAGCTAGCACTGCTCACCTCCGTTCTGCTACCTGGGGTATCCTGCACCCTTGTGCCTGCACCTCCCGAGGTCCACCTCGCACCTGCACCTGCACCTGCGACTGCGCCCGCACCCGCACTGCACTGTGCTGCACTGCACCGCACTGCACTGCTCCCTCTCGACTTCCCTGACGCACACATCCTACCCCCCCCTTAATTCGCCCCGAAGATTGTTTGAACGGTCACTTCCTCTGCTTGGTCTTTGCAGTGGCAATATCCAGCAACGTTCATCCCGCAGCAGCAGCAGCAGCAGCAGCAGCAGCGGCAACAACAAAAGAAACAACAATCTAGGAGACAAGTGCCGTTGATTACAATCGCTTCACCCAGGCCTCTTCACTCACTGTCTGGCTGCGACCGTGGCTCGCTACTTTGGAAGTACCTCGCATCACAACTATGTACGTGCAGTAACTCCTAATCCCGATCCTGAGCAGTGAATCAGCACCCTCTCTCCCACTCGCTGTCCAGAGCGCTTATCCTCAACCTGGTCACAGAAGCAGAAACAGAAGCTGCAACAGCCCACAGTAGAACACAGGCCCCTTCCTCTTCAGACCTGGCCAGCCGGTCACCCTGCGCTTCGATATCGCTTGCCTCCTGCTTTCCAATCTCTGCCAGAGGTAGCCCCCGGGCGACCACACAGTCCAGTCGCGGATTGACCGTCCCAGCCAACCAAAAAAAGCCGGCCTGTCCACTGATCACTCACCGACCCAATTCTCGACGCCGAGTACCTCGAAACCTCCCACGTCCTCCATCGTGTGCCCTACTCCGATCCACTTCCGGCATTCACAGAGCGCTCCCGGTCGCCCTGCCCCGCCCCGCCCTGTGCATACATACATACGTGCCCATTCCTTTCAACCCCCTCCACGCTCCTCCTGCCTGTGGTGAAAGTCGCCGGGCCAGATTCATGGACAGCCGGGCAGCTGCGGCGGAACCAAACCAGACCTACCAACAAGTCAATCCCTGGAGTCGCATCAGCGTTCCCTCAACGCCGCGGACTCCAGCTGCCTCCACGTCGGCCTCGAGTTCTTTCACCGACGCCACCTCGGCTAGTCCGTACCCTCCAGCATATGACCTGCTGCCTCTTCTGGTATCGCAGCACCAGGCACAGTTGTTGCAGTACAACAAGCTCATCTCCCCTGGCAGAGGAGGTGGAGGGTTGCAGAGTCCACCTCTACCCAGTGCGCTCCCGGTACCCAGTATACAGGCAGCGCCACGGTCGAGATCCTCCTCCAAGGTGTCGAACAAGGAAAGCCATAGCGTCAAGCAGTCTCCTGCACCGCAGAGCTGCCATGGGACAAGAGGGCCCAAAAGCACAGACAGATCAGATCGTGAGGGCATGACAAAGGGGAAGGATACGGACAAGGAAACACCATCCCGCAAGATGCCTCCAAAACAGCAGCCGGATCTCGCCCATCCCCTTCCTTCCCGGCCCCCGCCTCGAGCCACTCCTGCCCAACAGTCGATGAGTAGCTCATACTCCAACTCTGTGCCATCTACGCCGCATCAACGGCCGCGGAATTTCTTCGAAGAATCCGAGTCCCGTGAGCCCTCCCCGACGGTCGCGCAAAATCATTCTCCTCGATCAGCATATTCTGAGCCGAATGGCGGCGCTGCTTCTATACAGCCGCGCCCCTTTTCTAAACCATGTCAATACGAAACCGCATCCAGACACTTCCGGAGGCGCATTCCTTATAGTATAGGGTCAGAGAGGCTGGAAAGGGCCGACTTGGACAAGGTGAAGAGCAAATTGTCTGAAGATGAGGAGCGAAAATTGTCCACCGATATGCGCGAGCTATATGACAGGTTATTGCCCTCGGCCGAGGTTGAAGAAAATCGCAAGAAGCTGGTTCAGAAACTCGAAAAGATGTTCAATGACGAGTGGCCTGGTCATGAAATTCAGGTCCACCTCTTTGGCTCCTCGGGTAACTTGCTGTGCTCGGACGACTCTGACGGTTGGTCAAGACTCCCAAGCGACATGAAGAGGACATCGCTGACGGGGAACAGTTGATATATGCATCACGACAGATTGGAAAGAAATGGAGGGCGTTTGCATAATAGCGGATTTGTTAAAGAAGCGTATGTTGCTGTCCCCTCCCCCCCAAAACATCTCTCTCCTTTCCTCCTCAAGTATATCACATACTGATTGTCTCGGTAGGCGGCATGGAACAAGTGGTTTGTGTTTCCACTGCGAAGGTCCCGATTGTCAAGATCTGGGATCCCGAGCTCAAGTTGGCCTGCGACATGAACGTCAACAATACCCTGGCACTCGAGAACACTCGCATGGTCCGTACTTATGTGGAGACTGACGAGCGTGTCCGGCCACTCGCAATGGTCATCAAGTACTGGACACGGAGACGAGTCATCAACGATGCTGGTAGGACACTCACCCCATTGATAAACGCTAAGAGTTCGTTGTCTGACTTGATCTCACCTGCACAGCCTTCAGTGGGACGCTCAGCTCTTACACCTGGATATGCTTGATTATTGCATTCCTCCAAGTCCGCCAACCGCCCGTCCTACCCTCTTTACATCAGTGCCCGACCAAAAAGCTACCCACGACCAACGGCCACAAGACTGATTTTGCAGATGATCTGAACCAGCTGCGAGGTTTCGGTGATAAGAACAAGAGCACTCTCGGAGAACTGCTGTTCCAGTTCTTCAGGTTCTACGCACATGAGTTTGACTACGATGAGATGGCGATATCAGTGCGGCAAGGCAAATTGCTTCCCAAAAAGGAGAAAAATTGGCAGGTCGGAAATGGAAACCAGAATCTTTGTGTCGAGGAGCCATTCAACCGGGAGCGTAACCTGGGCAATACCGCGGACGACTGGTCGTTCCGTGGGATCCACCTGGAGCTTCGCCGCGCGTTTGAGTTGGTTGCTGAGGCCAAGCTGGATGAATGCTGCGAACAATTCGTCCAACCCAAGGAAGAGCCAACCGAGCCCAAATTGTTTACAAAACCGACTTCGCGTCCAGCCATTATCCGCAGCTCGTCGCAGCAGAACTCAGGAAGAGGCGCGCGGAATGGAGGCAATCGGGGCAACCGCAACCACCTTCGCAATGGCAACAGTAGTCGGAGGGCTTCGTCAAGCAACGCCTACGACAACACGCAGAATCCCGGCGCCTTTCCACAACCTGGTGTCTTGCCGAACGGGTTGATGGCTCAAGATCTGCAGTGGAGTCAATTTGCGCAGCATTACCAGTATCCTGAGAATATGGCAATGCTAAGTAATGCCTTGCAAATGCAGGATCGGCTGAACTGGTATACGCATTATCAGCTCACAGCGCATCAGCAAGCTGTCGCGCATGCCCAACGCATGCAGGCCGGCTCCACTCAGGCCGGGGAAAGATCGCGGACGAACTCATTCGATCAAGCGCCGCCACTGACAGCTCCACCGAGACCGGAACATTACGTCTGGCCACTTCACCTGCAGCCGACGTTTTACAACCACCACGCCGGATATGGTACATATCCCAGCTCTCCCTCCGCGCCAACCGCAGCCCCTGAATTTCGGAGAAGCCTGCACAGGTCAAGCGCGGCGAGTGATGCTGGTGGCTCGTCTGGTGGTGGTACGCTGAGATCCCAGTCTCAGCCTGCATCTCGAACACCGGCACCTACGGGTAAAGCGGTCCAAGGTTCTGGTGCGCCATCCCACGCGCTCAACGGCACGTCGAGCCACGTGCCTCGCCAATCGAACCTCGTTCCTTTTCCAGTACTTGCCTCGGATGACAGGACAGATTCGGAGGCCGAGGAAGGGTCAAACAGAACTGTTTCCGAATCCCCTCCAGAGGAAGATGGTGCTGGATATCTGGGATATTTCGTCGCAGATTCTTTGACGCCGCCTCGGAGGCCAATGCAAGCGGTTCCTCCCCTCAATGATGTGGGTCTGAGTAGTATAAACCGCCGCAGGCTGTCCACCGAAGGACCTCAGTCTGTTCTTGACCGGCGGCTGCAAAGGACATCTCGGTCTCCGTCCCCACTCGGACATGGCAGGACCTTCTCCGGGACGAACTCGGCGCCTATTGCTTCAACTCCCTGCTCGCAAAACAGCAGTCGGACTGTCAAAGAGACCACGCCGTTAGTTGTGAATGGATCAACTTTCATGCCTCCTTCTGCCATGACATCGAGCTGGCTCGCTTCAGCTGACGATCCTGGATTCGACAACCCGCTTCGAATTAGTCAAGTCCCAGGGGCCAACAATTTCGTGACTTCTGAGCCCTCGAGTTCGCGTTCTGCAATGGCATCAGACCCGGGCTCGACAGGTCTAGATCGTCCGCTCGTTGTCAACGGCTCCACACAATTGCCCGTCTTGCCCCCAAACCCAGCTCAAATGCAGTCTTTCGGGCAGCGGATGGCAGCGACGCAAGGCCCTAACGGCGTGCCTTATGCAGCGTTCTTCGGGGACAAATTTCAGGGCCACGGAAAAATGTCAGAACTGGGGCGGCAGAGGTTAGCAGCACGGAACCAGCAGGCCGGCATTTCACCGCTTGACCTAGCTATTCCGAATCCGATGATGCCCGAGTCGCAGCACTTGTCACCAGTCTATGAGAATCGAACGCCGTCACCGACGGTGCGGCGAAGATGGGAAGCTTCAGCGAGCCACGGGCGGGTGGTAGTGCCTGGACATGCTGCTAGTTCTTCGGACGACTCTTTGCGGGACCAAACAAGCAAAGCTCTGCACAGGTCTCTCGGGGCCAATGGTGTCTCCGTTGGTGGTGATATCGGTCCTGTATCCAATCAACGACTGAACGGTTCTGGACTGCAAGAGAGTGCCCCACTGCGTGCAGCCAAGGGCGACTTCGAGGGTGCGAGTGGATGGCAGAAGCCGAAGTCTCGCAAGAAGCAAGCAGAGGTCAAGACCACGGCGAAGACAGGGACCCAGAGCGAGAGACCCCCCAAAAACGACCTGGAACGGAAGGGAGGATGAGCCGGCATCTACCCCTGGTCGACGGCGTGGTCGGTTTTTGGATAAGCGCCCATCCTTGAGCCGAGTCGCGACTGCCGGGCACAAGAGCGTGTTTGATCATATTGGACAGCTCTGTTCAGGATTTCTTTCGCAACGAGCACTTTGCGTGTCATTTATGTGCCTCAAGATGGCGGTGAGGCGGAGGTTGTACGATCTGTTCATTGATCCGGCTGCCAACGAGGACGTGACAATGAAGAGCTCACGTATACTCGGGACTGAGGGACGTCGATCTTGGCAGCAGCTAGTAATAGCTCATGCCCTGGCCACCCATGGCGACGCGAACGGCTCCCCACGGACATCATAGAATTACGTTTTTTCTTTTGCCTCCTCTCTGGACGGGGGCACTACGGTTTATCACGCGAACATGGTTTTTATAGAAAGTCTTTCGACGACAGCATATACATACCACAAAGGAATGGACAGCGCAAAATGGAACTTTTCGATTTCAACAAAGCATGACGCATTGCAGCGAATTTGTCGGCTGCACTTGCTCGGTTCCCGACCCCCCCCTTCTCCCCCGCCGGGTACAACGGCCCTGTTTATCCAGGTTCAGGTTGATTCCTCGGACGGTCGTCTACCCTCGACCTTCGAACAGCTTCTCCACTTCTCAAAATCGAAGATGTCATAGGACATGGTTCTTCGGGTGCTTTGGGGGCTGGCACGCTGGTCGGTTTGGACTCAGCATCAAGAGGAGGATAGGCATGATGATGCTCTCGGTAAATCTGAGCGGTGTGAAGTTCGTGGCTATTTCTGCTGGAAGGCTGTGCCTGAGTCCAGCTGGCTGGTTGCAGCGTGGATTGCCCTTGGCACCATGCGCTTCATTGGTAAGGCAGACTCCATGCCACAGACCGCTCTGACTTTCTGTCAACAGCACCATGGCCAAGATATACGTTGTGGTTGGCGACATGCTGCTCGGGCACCTGCTTGACAGCCAACTTCCGCAAGAGAGACAGGACTAAGATGTGTGACATTGTGTGGGGGCACAGAAAGAAAAAAAAATCATTGCATTGCTTTTGGGGAGGGCGATGGTTTACTAAATGGAGTTTTAAAAGAGGCACATGGTATGGTCATGAAAGTTCGAGGATGAACAAGGTTTTGTTGTTGCCAATACCACGCAAATCACGTAAACCAGGGCAAGGTTAGGTTACGCATTTATCGAGAGAAAAGCGAATTAAATAAAGACAAAAAAAAATGTTGAAAATCAAAAATCATTTTCAAAGTCTCTTGGCGTCGACGGTGCTGCTCGAGGACTGGTCAAGGTGGACAAGGGAAGTAAGCCCTGAGCCCAAGCCCGTTGAGAAGCTCACCTGGCCAATTTTCTTAGAAGCACACTGTGCGTGCATATGATGAGGTTGTAAGGGGAAACACGGAATTCTTGAGGCTCTGCGGGCCTTTCCAAGCTGCTGGGTCCTCTTGGCCCGCTAAACCGTTCCTGGATCCCCGTAGTTCGGCTGCCGCCAGTGCAATGACAGAGAGAGGGGTGGTGGCGGGCCAGCCGGGGTGTTGGTCAAAGGGGGAAGATACCACGACCTCGTCGCCCCAGATACAACAACTATATTGCAGCTATCTAAAGCGAAACTACCCCACGATGCTATCAACGCTGTCTACGCAGAGTATTGATGTGCGAGGAAAGATCCCATCGGCTTAATTGACCTGTCATTGCTTCTGGCGCAAAGCGAGTGCAACCCCCATGTCGACTGGCGACGCCCCCTCTCCGCAAAGACGGCGACAATGAGCAGCACTCCCCCTCCCCCTGCTGCTTCGTCTTCTACATCAGCGATCAGGCTCACTGGCCCAGCGAGGGTCCGTAACCTTCGCAGTGCCCTGCGGGGGCTGTCCATCTCCGACCCAATCCCACCGACCGTCGTCTCCCCTCGAGCGCCTATGTCGAGCACCATTTGGACAGGATCACGCCAAACTGAATCGTCACCGCCGCAAAACTCCTTCTCGAACACTCAAGAGCTGGATCCTGCACCTCGCAAGAACGATGCCGGTCCAGTTAGCCGCCATGCATCAGAAGAGGCGACGGACACGGCGCAGTTGTTGGATGGAAGACTCCGCCAGCTGAAGAGCTGTACACGGAGGCTCCGAGCGGCCCGCGTCCCTGGGTCGGACCCCGGATCTGTAGACAGCGCGTACGAGGAATTTGCGAGGGCGAAGGACGAGGCGGCAGAGGCGGTCGGGGCACTACTGGCTGCGCACAAGTCGTCCAGAGTGGCGAGTAGGTCTCGTCGTGCCAGAAACGGATCGGGATCGGTTGCGGAGACGGTTGAGAGGCTCGAATCGTTAAGGATAGCCTATGGGAATACTACCCCTGACGGCGACATGGATGTTCTGAAGGCGTCCTTTAGTACCCTTGGTCTCGGTGATTCTTCTTCCACTTCCACTGGCTCTGTATATGAGCAAAGGGCACGGCACGACGTCTCGAGCACCCCCATCCAAAACGACCCTTCTCTCGCAGCTATCCAAGACTGGAGAGCGGCCCTCGTGAAACTACTCCAGTCTCATAAGAGGAATTTGGCGGCGACAATCCAGGCCTTCGAGCGAGACGCAACGCCCTACATAATAGACAGGGCCGTGGACGACCTCGACTACCGCGCCGAGGTGATACAGAAAATGCGCACCCGAAAGGCACCGTTGCCTTCCAACGCGCTCGTCGTCTCGCCTGCCTACTGGCCCTCGTATGAGAAGCGGTTCCAGCACTACGACGCCGTAAGGGAGACCATCATGCAGATCGACCGACTGGTACAGATGAACGGGCAGGGCCCAGGTGAGCGGCCAAGGAAGGCCGTCCGTGACTACGTGATTGCGCCGCGCGGCAACGCCATATTGGAATTTGCCAACTCGGGAGGCTACGACAACCCCTTGATTCGGTTTCGCGTCTCGAGCCACATGTTGGCTGAGACTTCGCCTATATTCGAGGCGGTATTCGGAGGCCAATTCAGCCACCCGCGCATTCTCGACAGGGACCTGAGGGAGCTTGACGGCCAGGTGCCTCGGGAGCCGCCGCGCTCTGTCACCTATGCTGACTGCAGCCGTGTGAAGCTGTACAGCATGCCGCAGCTGGAGCTGAACAAGGAGGAGGCCTTGACGGTGCTGCTGCACGCTGCCCACATGCAGAACGACAAAGTGCCGCGTGAAGTTAGTTTCGCACAGTTCACGGCCATCGCGGAAGTCTGTCTGAAGTACCAGTGCACCTCCCCCCTGGAGCTGTTTGTCGAGCACCGCTGGCTACCCGCGTGGATGCACAAGGCGACCGAGCCTCAGCCGGACGGGATCCTTCTCATCAGCTACGCCTTTGGCATGCGGCAGCTCTTCACGCGCATGTCCAAGACGTCGGTGCTGAACATCGAGGACGAGGAGGAGCTGCGGTCCAAGCCCTGGCCGCACGCGATGAAAGAGAAGATTTGGGCCGTGAGGAACGCCAAGATGGCGCAGGTCTATAATGCTTGTGTAGGCGCGGTCCAGGAATACTTCCGGCCGCCGAGCCACGCAAGCGGCGACGAAAAGAGCCGGACAGATAATGAAGGCCCAGGCTCGCCCAGGGAAGATCCGCCCGCCAAATCGTCCCTGATGCGAGCATCCTCACACTTGGGAGGCCCTGCGCCCCCTAGCTATGTCTCTCTCTTCTCCCTCACCAGCAAGCCGCGCTGCCCGAGGGGCGACCACTGGTGCGACGCCACCAGCCTGGGCTGGCTGCTCCTGGTGCTCAACGAGCTGCAGCTCGTCTGGACGGTCGTCAACCCTTCTGCCCTGCCCGACGCACAGGGCCTGGCGAGCCAGCCGTGCCGGTCGCTCGCCCAGCTGCTCGACGTGCTGCGGTCCATCCCTAGCCCTCCGCACCCGGCGCACCCGGGTTCCACTGTGTGCGACCCGGCGCCCGCCTTCCGCGCGGCTGTCAATGACGTGTACAACAGCATCAGCGGCCTGACGCTTTTCGACGTGGACGGCAAGAGGCACGGCTGGGGGCTGTCGAAGCACAGGCTCAACCAGCCGCAGAAGGTGCAGAAGATCTCGCTGGGCAAGCTCGACGAGCTCGGCCTCGACGGCTTGAGTCTTGAAGACGGAGCGATGGTGCCTGCGCGGACCATGAACGATGACACGCGCGGACTGCTGGAGATGGAGATGGAGGACTGGCTGCCCGCAAGCGGGACTGAAGCCGAAGTGATGAGAGAAGAAGACGACCAACAAGGAGAAGAGGAAGACAGAAGCGATGACAGGCAGCACTACCAGCACGACCCGCCCGCAGGCGCCGCGCCGGATGAGGCCCTCTGCCTACGCATCATGCGCCACGCAGACACCTTCGACGACCTCCACGCGCTGGCGCTGGTGAGCCGCGCCTTCTACTCGGCCTTCAAGACGAACGAGCTCGCCCTCATGCGGCCCCTGGTCAGCGCCTGGCGGCGCCGGACGCTCGGGGCCCTGGGCGGCGGGCCGGCGCAGGCGCAGGACCTACGCCCGGAGGAACTGGCGCGGCTCGAGGCTATTCAGGCAAGGTCGGAGGAAAGGAAGCGGGATTGTGCGGCCCCTTCTTCCCCTCCCGCCCCCCCCCTGCCCAGCCATCACAGTGTGGACCACGACTCGCTCGCCGAGGCCGCCCAGTTGGAGTCTTCGTACTGTACGGACAGGGAAGGCGGCAGCGACGGCAGCGACGGCGAGGACGAGGGCGTGGAGCCCCGTGAAATGACCGAGGAGGAGGCCGGGCGGATCCTGTGGCCGGAACAGCCCACTTTGACGGACCGCAACACGGTGTCAGGGTGTCTTGCCAAAGGAAAGGCGGTGGAACCGCCTGCTTGGGCCGCATTCGGTAGGGAGGATAGTAGCGAGAAGTTCCTTGCTGGGGAGATATCACTCAGTGAAGAAAAGTCGCTTGCCGTTCTGGGAGACAAGTCTCTTGGGGAGGACCTCGACAGGAGGAAAGGCATCACGAGTGCATGATTTATTCAATACTTGTACATACCAGACACCCGTAAGCGGGGTGTGGGATATCGGACACAGCGCAAGCGTTCTGGCTTGAGGGTGGTTACATGGCCACTTGGGGACGTGAGAAGACATCTGGCGGATACGAATATTACTTTCTGCCTTTCATTGGTAGCTAAGTCGGAGCTATTTGAACTTGAGAACCATAATACAGAGTCCAAACTCCTAAGTCTAAACCGTCCGCGCTCTGGAGAACGACTGTGAACGCGACTTTTCGTGAAACGCAGATCTCATCTATTACAGAAGCTTCCACAATGCCCACATTTGGCAGGCCCTTGTAGCACTGTACTGACTGACTACCTTCGTGAAGCATGAAGCTACACCTCCCACTTATTCTGAGATCGCCAAAGTACTGACCGCAGCAAGTCCTGCATGAAACCTAAGGAAATGTACGCGTCGAGGACGAGATTAGGGGTAAAGCGATTCTCTTGTTCAAAATATCATGTACCCTTTTGGAGGGAAAACCTAGGAAGGAGGTCATAGAGCCCAATAAATGGCCACATCGACGGCTTCAATGTGGTTGGTCCAGCCTGCGAACCTCGCCTTCGCCCATACAGTCACGGCATCACCCAGCCTGAGATTCCGGACGAAGTCCCCATTGCCACTCTCGGGTCCTCGACCCAGCTCGATGAGCTTTTCAGAGTTCAACGGATCAGCACTGTCCTTCCAGGACCATACAACCTTGTGACGCGTAGATTGCCGAAATGCGGACTTGTTTCGCTGGATAGTAAATTCGGGAGAAGGATGGAGGTCATGTTGAAAAGCTTGCTGGCCGTGCTCGAGGGGTGGCTGGATGGATCGTGCGGCGTACACTGGGAAGTACGGGGTCGGGATGTCCTCGTTTGGGCCGAGAGTAGAACTTTCATCGGCTTTCTCGTTGACAGCGCCTTCAACGGGCGCCTCTTTCTCCGGAGTATCCTTGGGGTGGGTGGCATTCATGTCAAACCGCTCCTTGCCGGCCTCGAACCAGGTCCATGATCCGTTGTAGGTTCCCCTGTCGTGGTGTTGTCCACCCCAGCCCTGGTCACGGCTGCGCAAGGTGAAGACAATCTTCCGACAAGGGTGCTCGAGGGTGTCTGTTGGGCCACCGATCCATTCCTGAAATTGAGACAGGGAGTAGTCTCCGTCCTCGGAAAGCGGCACGGGCCGAGCAGTGGTGAAGCTGTAGTAGTGCTGGTCGTAGTGGACCTTCTTGATCAAGCCGAGTGGCTTTGATCGCAACTGGCGAGTTGTTAGTCAACATAAAGTCGAATGGATGAAAAAGCAGCACTTACGACGAACTGGTTCTCTCGGCCTTGTCCGGAGGGGACCGTGAGGGCATGGTCCAGGGTGGTGGTTGTGTGAGGCCAGTACTCGGCGTGGTCGAGTACAGACAGGACGATCTCGGTGGGTAGGCTGAGACCCTTAGTCAACATGGCCTTGGCAACGACAACGTCAATGGCAGACGGCTCATATTCTTCAGTCTTTGGGGTCTGGGACTGAGGATTCTGGGCAGAAGCAGGGCTGTTGCTGGTGGGGTTGCTGCCTTGGCCGGACGCGCCAGCGCCATTGCTGCCGTCGGAGGTGAGTCCGAGGGAGTTGGTGATGAAGTTTCGCACTCCTGGGAGGAACGACATGGTGGACCACACGAGAAGTAGAATCAGGATGATGGTGGAGATCATGTGGCAAGGAGGGAATTATGTTTGGAAGCAGGGAGGCAGGTGTAGAGAGGTGGTTTGGTTGGTTGTGGATGGTGTGAAGAGAGACTGCTGCAAGATGCTGATCTCAAAAACTGCGTCTTCCCCATTGTGGTTATTATCAGGCCTCCAACGCCAACGAACGAGACTGCCCGCCCATCAAAGGAAGCCTCCTTGAGGGGGCAGTCGCGCCAGCACAGCGCAATGCAAGCAACTACGCAACCCCCTACCCTACGATGACCCACGCCACTCTAGACCCTTGGAATGTGGGGTGATAAGCACAGCAAAGAAGCTACGTCATACCCACTCGGCCGATAACACGCCCGGGCGTGACTCCAGCGAACCTGCGATTTGCGAGATCGGCCGAGGCAAGAAATCGAATGAGCCGCCCTGCGGCTCACATTTACGTGATTACAAACCCCAAAACTTTGGCAGCCCAGGTTGCGCACCCGTTGAATGATGGCGTGAGGTGATATTGCATGCTCGGCGACTGAGCTACTCGACCTCACCTATTTTGTGATTTCTCTTGTTGTGTGTGTTTCTCTTTTGGCTTGGAGGGAGACAAGGCCGCCATGAAGTCTCAAAGATACATCACGACGGCATTGGGCCAGCTCAAGACGGCCAGCGCTGGGAAGGGTACTCGCCCTTGGGGCTCGCGACTGCCAGCTCCCACCGCAGTCTGTCGAAGTCAAACCTCACGATCGACTCAGGCGTCGCAAAGATGTCTTCATACGACTCCTGCTCGCCGCAGTGGCGCCTCCAATCCCGCCATGTCCTTCCCCTGCCTCGACGCCGTTGAGAGCAGATCCGCAACCCTAGAGGCCAGCACCTCCTCGAGTGGCCCCGAGCCAACCTATACCGCCGGCGAGACACTTAAATACCACTGCGATAAGCCCCTGCTCCTGGACTGGGGCGGTGTTCTGCCCGAGTTCGACATAGCATACGAGGCTTGGGGGACCATGAACAAGGACAAGTCCAACGTTGTCTTGCTCCACACAGGCCTATCTGCGTCGTCCCACGCACACTCGACCGAGCTGAACCCCCAGCCTGGATGGTGGGAGAAGTTCATAGGGCCGAGCAAGGCTCTGGATACCGACAAATACTTTGTGATCTGCACCAACGTGCTGGGCGGCTGCTATGGCTCCACCGGCCCCAGCAGCATAGACCCTGCTGACGGCCAGAACTATGCCACGCGGTTCCCCATACTGACCATCGAGGACATGGTCAGGGCCCAATTCAGGCTGCTGGATGGATTGGGCGTCGAGAAGCTGCACGCCAGTGTCGGCTCGAGCATGGGCGGCATGCAGTCCCTCGCGGCCGGCGTGCTGTTCCCGGACCGAGTCAGCAGGATCGTCTCCATCAGCGGGTGTGCCCGAAGCCACCCCTACAGTATAGCCATGCGCCACACCCAGCGACAGGTGCTCATGATGGACCCCAACTGGAACAGGGGCTTCTACTACGGCAAGGTGCCTCCACACCACGGCATGAAGCTTGCCCGAGAGATCGCAACAGTAACGTACCGGTCCGGCCCCGAGTGGGAGCAGAGGTTTGGCCGGAGGAGGGCTGACCCGAGCAAGCCGCCGGCCTTGTGCCCGGACTTCCTGATCGAGACGTACCTGGACCACGCTGGCGAAAAGTTCAACCTGACCTACGACGCCAACAGCCTCCTGTACGTGAGCAAGGCCATGGACCTGTTCGATCTGGGCCGCGAGAACAGGGCGCGTACGATTGCCCGGCGCGCGGAGCGGGAGAACGAGTTCGCCTCGGGCGCCTCGTCGGGATTCGAGGCCAGCTGCAGCCTGACGCTGCCGGACCTCCCGTACGAGGAGCAGCCCGGAACGAGCGAGGGCACCGTCGACGCTCGGGAGGCGATGAGCGCGAAGCCCCCTGCCGACCTGGTATCTGGGCTTGCGCCGCTGAGAGACCACCCCACACTTGTCATGGGTGTTGCCAGCGATATCCTGTTCCCTGCGTGGCAGCAGAGGGAAATTGCTGAGACGCTCAGGTACGCTGGCAACAGGAAGGTGACACACGTTGAGCTGAGCGAGGAGCAAAGTTTGTTTGGTCATGATACGTTCTTGTTGGACCTGCAAAACATTGGTGGAAACCTGAAGAATTTCCTGGGTTGATGAGATTTAGCCTTTTACAGGTCTTGAAGTGTGGCAATAGCTGGGCCTCTGTTCCTGGGAAGGAGATGCTCATTTGTTGAGTTGTGCTCTTTGTTGGAACACTTCTATGTTTAATCTTGGTCATGTGAGGAACCCAGCATGAAATGACGACGAGGCTTTCTGTCCACCGACCAATTATGGGGTTCTGGCTGTTTGATAGACCTGAATGAACAAGCCTCACAGGGTGTTACACAAGTTGAAAGTTGGGTTCCAAAGAGAGGAGAGCATGGATCCTTTTGCAATCTATGCTCCCTTCAAGTTTCACACATGGCCTTCATTGAATGCCTCTGTTTGTCAAGCAGAAAACCAACCACATTGCCCTTTTCGATTGACGGGTTGTGTTTTCAAAACTGTATGGGGCCAGCAAGACCAACCACAATCTCTCCGTCACTCCGTTAGACATGGAAGGACGAAATCAAAACTGATTCGGATACTTTGGGAAGGAGACTTTGGGAAGGAGCGGCTGAGGCTAGATTGCCGGACGATGGCAGGCAGCAGGGTGCCTGGCCGTTCTCCTGCCGTCCAGTGTTCGTTCGTCGAGTATCTGCAGTTGCCCTGCTCGATTCCCGCCTCCTCCCAGGATCATCTCGCCTTGCAAATCAGCTGTAGCAGGACTCTTACAGTCCTTGAGTTTCAAGAGCTGGCCAACTTGAGCCTACCTACATCAGTCAGTCTTTCAACAGACAGCATCCACAGGATCGAATCACAAAGACCCGCAGCGACCATGTCATTTCGAATCAAAATCACTCCCCACAGCACCAGATTCACTCCTTCCATTGGCCCCGTCATCTGTACCGTATGTGGCAAGCCAGGCGACTTCAAGTGTGGACGATGCAACGCCAATCCCTGCTGCTCGACACATTGTCAGAAACAGGATTGGCAACGTCACCGACTCGTCTGCTCCAAATACGCGATCGTCACTGATGAAACCCGGCCCGACAGTACCTACTTCCGAGCTCTCTGTAAGTATCTTTCTCCGAAGAGATTGAAAGCTGCCATCAGCCAAGAGCCGAGAAGTTCTCGGGTTCTAAAGAAGGACTTCGATCTGTGCACACCCACTTACACACTAGGCGGCACGGCTCCCACAGGCTAATTACAAGCCCGAGTGGCTCTGGATGGAGATAACGAAGAAGGATTTCGAAGGAGACATGATGTCCTTTTCGTCGGTGGCTGGCCGTCTGGAGACGTTCTTCCCGGTCACTCTATGGGAAATTCTCCACGGTCATATCCCGCAAGAGGGTCTTCACATGACCTGATGGCGCTTGTCACCCCGAATTACAAGAAGGGAGGACACAAGGTGCTGCCAAATCTGTCCATTGCAGTTATATTGAAACAGGGACAACCCACATTCTACAACTTGGTAATAGTCATAGCAAACCAGACGCGAATTACCCAAGGCAGGAATGAGCCAACAAGTGCTGTTGTTGTCGAGGATCTGCACATGAGGGACTTTGGCAAGATTGTTGAGGCCTACCAGAAGCATGGAGATATTGGACCGCGGGCCTCTTCCATCTGAGCACCCTATTTTCGGAGAGCAAAATTTTGGCGCTCTGATTTGAGAGAATCCTGTTATTTCCCCTAGCTGACCATAAGGTACCTGTCCGGATTGGGAGTAACTCAGTCAACTCTTCTCCAGTACTTACCAACACATGTGCACGAAGCAAAGGTCTCCATTTCCCTTGGTCTGATTAGATCAGAACCCTGGCATGAAAATTAATGATGTTGAGACGACTTCAATCCTTGTAAGCCACATTCTCATCTGGAAACCCGATATACACGTTCAAAACGACACGTCCTCGCTCATTATTGGGGGAGCCAACCACCATCTGTGTCAAAAGTTGAGTGAAGGAAAAATTGGACATTGTTTACCTCCAGCCGCTTCGTCAAAGCGGCATAAAAAAGAATACAGTCGATGCAGAGCACCGGGGCACTGGAACGATACACTTGAGTCAAACCAAAAGTGAGGCTTGAGAGATGACATCGAAGATTACAGAGATATCGAAGCTCCTTATTGAGAGAATAAAAGATGCACTTCAATGTTCTTGAGACAGGAAGCCAGACTTCAGCAAATCCCAAAACATTGAGTTGAGCCTTCAACTTGCCCGAGCCACCAAAACTGGCTTACCTCTTTCGGCATGTGTCCAGGGTTATGATTGGCTCGGACTTTGGCCTATGCCCAGCCTCGGCCTTAAGCTACATAAACGACCATATCCACGGACGGCATTTGTGCACAAGCGCTCACTACCAACCCAAACCTCCTCACAGATTATTCCTAACGGGTCAATGTGGTATATTCAAGATGGAATCATGGGTAGCTTCCCGTCACACCACCCATCCACCTCCGGATTTAAGCTCAGAGAGACGAGTGGGGACGGATTTAAAGACTGCCGTGACACTTCCATTTAGAGACCGGAAGACATAAAATAGCGGACTTGTCTCCTCATGAAGGGGCTGAGAACCACGATATCGCAAATACAGGCACATATCGTTTACAAAACTTCTCCTCAAAAGAAACATACTGGTACCACATCTATCTCTCAGCGTCGCCAAAAATGGCCCCTCATCTTAAGTACCACAAGCTACAGGACAAACACGTCCTTATCATTGGGGGCTCATCCGGCATCGGTTATGCCATTGCAGAGGCTTCCATTGAATCTGATGCTGTTGTCACTATCTCGTCCTCGCGCCAGTCGAAACTGGATGTCTCCGTCTCAAGCCTCCAGTCCAGTTACCCTGGCGCCAGAATCACAGGCATTGCCGCAGACCTCAGCCAACCAACTGTTGACGAGGTTCTGGACAATGTTTTCAAAACCGCAACCGCCAGGTCCGGTCAGATTCACCACGTTGTATATACAGCCGCCGATCCGCTTGCCCTGGGGCCACTGGAGGAGACCACAACGGAGGGTATACTCAAGGCCGCACATATGAGAATGGTGGCGCCGATCATGCTGGGGAAGACAGCCCCAAGATACCTGAAGAGGACTCCACAATCTTCCATCACCCTCACCACCGGCTCAACCGCCGAGCGTCCCGACAAGGGCTGGGCTGTCATCACGTACTTCGCGGCGGGCCTTCACGGTCTGACCAAGGCGCTGGCAACAGACCTTGCGCCCTTGCGGGTGAACTGCGTTGCGCCAGGATTTGTGGATACAGCGCTCTGGGACGCCATGGGCGAAGAGACCAAGCGGAAGCTGATAGATAAGTTCGGCAAGGAGATGCCGCTGGGGCGGGTAGGCAAGGTCGAGGATGTTGCGGAGGCGTATCTTTGGCTGATGAAGGATGCCAATGTTACGGGAACTGTGGCTAGTACAAACAGTGGGCAGTTTTTGAAGGCTTAATACGAGAAACAAGGATGTTGGATGATGGTTAACCATAGAAAAGAGTTGGGTGTTCCTGATTGACACTACTTTGGTTTATTGAAGTCTTCTACTTGCCTCTAGTCTGCACTGTTTATCAATTGTGATATTTGCAGGAACCTAGTGAATCGAAAGTCTGTGACAAGCAAACAACGAGCTCGGATGAAATTTTGAATAACTCTCAAAGTGAATTATAAACACCACCATAGTTAAGCCTCGGCGCGACACCTTGCCAACTGGCTCACTTGGGCGCCCAGCTCCTGTTTTACAACATTGAGGGTCTGCAGACTTCTCAATACGTGCAGATTGATGTGTAAGTTCCAATCCACAAAATCAATTCAAAGGGGCTCTGATTATCATACATCTGACCACCCTTCGACCTTCGTCCAGATTACGTCGAAATCATCATGGATGACAACAACAACGAAAAGATCTTGGGTTTCACCAAGCGTGAGGCAGAGATCCTCATAATGTCTCTGCAGGTGCTAAAGCCAAACAAGATTGCCACAAATGGATGCTCGGTATGTTTGATTTCTGTGAAGAGACTAAAGTTCCCGCGATATCGATATCCTCGCTGGTCCTGTGGTGTCGCGGCACACTTCCACTCACAGAACTTAACTAGGCCAAGCCAACTGACCTCGTCCGAATCGGAGCGTACGAAGACGCTTCTACGGCTGGTTCCCAATACGCTGCCTTGAGGGCCAAGGTCATGGCTCTTCGCAGCCTCCCTAAGTGTACCGACCAGGCCGGCGACGGCAACAACGAAGACACAAAGGAAAACAAGAAGCGCGCCCACGCTTCCACCATCAGAGGAGGATCGAAGCGAATTTCTGCTCGGGCTGGGGCTGCTCGGGCTGGTGATGCTGCTTGGGAGCATGACGAGCGCGAACGCCCGACGAAGAAGAGAAGGCTAGGCGAGGGCCTTATTGACGAAGATCTCCCCAACGAGAGGGATTGGGAGAACATGGGACACTGGAAGGCTTATTAAACATCTATTTGGAATGACGCCTTAAGTTCCGGCAAGGAGTCTGCACATATTATACGCTCTTGGGCACGTTCTCGGGGCTTGCTCCATGTGCTTGACCGTCAACTAGCTGCAGCGGCCTGGGAAGGCCTGGCAAGAAAAGATAACAGGGATAACGAGAGCACGGAATGATATTTGACGCCACAGGTGTTCCATACCTGGCGATGAAAGGAGTTGTTGACTTGATCGAATGTTGTGATTCGCTTCACGGAATCATGGCTATTCCCCGGACTATTCTGCCGTCGACTACTTACTTTCTCAAGTATTTCGATCCACTTATAGTGAGATTTGTCTCACTAAGCAAGCCACCGTATTGTAACCTATCCTGTCTTCCCATATCGATGCAATTTCTACCCACTAGGTAGCTAGATTCAGCGTGGAGATTCAAACTTCGCACACGACTCACCAGCTCTCTACCTTGATCAAACCCTCTGAAGAACTTCGCAGAGAATATTGGGGAGCGCTGAGCTAAATTAAGTCCTAATTGCGACCAGTCCTGCTTCGCACCCTCGGGTCTGGAATAAACCCACGTTTAGTTGTTGTTTCCAATATTGTCTAGACCTCAGATGTCAATGATTCACTTCTTGGTTTGTAGATCTCGAAGCTTTGCGCAGACGTTTAGAGGGTAAAAATCGCAGATCACCACAACATATAGGTCATTAGATATTTAATGCTAGATTGTTCCAAAATAATCTAGGGGTTGATGGGGAGCTAGGAGCTCCAGACAGGACTACCCTAACCCTCAACCAGCCTGCTCACCTTCAACCCCAATCACGACCACAAACCTTCTTCGCCAGCCGCAGCATCGATCCAGGACATTTGATACAGCATCCCTTCTAGCATAATTCTTGGCCATTATGGCTACAAAGAGAGACATAGACGCCGTTATTAACGCGGATAGTGACGAGCGTCAGCCCCAGCAGACCACGAAGCGAGCGCGAAACTCGAGCGGTCAAAAGAAGACAAGGCAGCAACAGGAACCCCAGACCGACCTCACGTACGGCCAGCGATGCTGCTTTCCCAGCCTGAATAATGGCTACGAAAACAGTGACGAAGATCTCGAATTTGAGGACGAGACAGACGCGCTCGCATACCTCCAAACTGTCCGGTAAGCAGTTGCCCAATTCTCTAGCAGCCCCCTCTCACCACTGTCTCGGATGTTTGGCTGAACCTTTGTCTACCTATGGCCCCACAGTGAACTACTACTGATATGGTGAGTATGACAGGCAACAGGCCAGCGCAATTCCTCATCTCCTCGTAGCGCCTAGATCAGGACCCCAGCTTCCGCCAGCTTCCGCAGCCGGCGGCGCTCTGAACTACGACGACAACCACGCGGCCGACCGCAGCATCTACGACGATGGCGTTGGCGACGCGCGAGGCTACTACGAAGACGGCGCATACACAGCTGCCCCCGATAAATCCCACAGCGGAGCCCGCGACGGCGAAGAAGGCCTCGAACAAGCCGTAGATGACGAAGCTGCCAAGATCGCCCAGGCCTACTATAACTCCCTCATGGCTCACTTCACGAGCCTCCGCGAGCGCCTCCACAAAGACCCACCGCCAGAGGCCCTCGCCGCCCTCACCAAGGAGCAGTCCCCGTACGTCGGCCGCTTCGGCCCCGCGTCTAGGACCTTCACCACCTGGTCCGTCCGCGTGCGCCACTCCGACCCGGCGCCAGCCCAGGTGGCCGCCATGGACAAGGACGCCGTGCTCCGCCTTCTACGCGTCATCCTCGGCGGAAAGTTTCTTAGGAGGGGCACGGAGCTACGGGAGCGCACGTCGAGGTGGCTCTGGGCGCTCCTGGCGCGGCTGCCCGACAGGGGCGAGCTGGACTACATGGAGGTCGGCTACGTAAGAGACCTGGGGAAGCGGGCGGCGCTCTTGATGCATAGTCTGCGTGAGATGGCTGCCCTGAGGGAGGAGGTCGATAGCGGCGGCGGCGGCGGGGCGGCGCACGAAGATGATGGGTTGGAGGGCGATCAGGAGGACTGGGACGTAGAGGGCGGTGTGCTCGAGGATGATGGCGCGGAGGTGTCTGCGCCACCCAAGGAGAGTGTCGAGCCTGTCGCGATTGCTGATACACATCCAGCGTCGGCGCAGCATTCTTCAGACCCTCCGGCGAGATCATCTTCTACTGCCCCGACCAGCCTCCCCGACGCTGACGGCGACAAGGCGGATCAAATGGAAGACGGCGAGATAGACGAGTCAGCGCCCATGGACATTGACACGGACGTCGAGAGCGCAAGGACACGGCTCCTTGCTAAATTGAGTACCCACGGCTCGAGCAGTAACGATGCTGATCAGGCAGAGGAGGAACCCCCTTTCGACCCGGCTCGGGCGCGGATGAACATGCGGGCGACCTTGAATATGATCTTGACAGTCGCGGGTGAGTTCTACGGGCAGAGGGATCTACTTGAGTTCCGGGACCCATTCCAGGTTTGAGCAAGGCTCGCAAGAATCACAGGTGAGCTCACGGTGGGTCCAGAAGAATTTCCAAAGCATACAAATGTAATGAATAGCTCACGACCCATGGCCGTAGCCCTGGGTCTTTGCATAGCTGAAGCTCATCAATTATTTCGGACAATACCATGGGCCTTTGTACTGTTGTCGTCATTCGTAAATGTGATATCCTGATCCAGGACTTCCCTTAACGCCGCGCTCAAGAGTGTGCGTGACACCTGAAACCAAACTCCATACCTCAAATCCAGAGATACTATGCCGCCGTGAACAATCGACATCGCGAGTCCGTGCAAATCCTTCCTACCCCAATGCATACCTAATCAGATGTCCATGGCATCGTGCGCAAGCGCCTTATAATCCAAGAACTCTGCCTCCTGAAAATCTCCGTCGATGACCATGTTCTCCTGTCCAAGCTGATCCAGACGCAACGGCAGGGGAGCCCCACCACCCACGCCGGCGACATCTACAGCAGGAACAATTCCGGAGCGGGTCTTGTGGGCTCGACGATTCTTCTTTGGGATCGCCATGACCCGGGTGTTGGTGTTGTCCCACCCGACGGGCACAAGGCTTCGCGGGCTGACCTCTCCGTCCATCCATGCCCCGCCGGGGACCTGCAGAGAGTCGGTGACTGATGGCGCGTCGCTGTCCTCGTCTTCGCTGTAGATCCGTTTGCGGCTCGCGCCCGACGACGTGTTGATGGTCAGGGCGGGCTGGCTGGAGTTGCTGTCGATCGAGGCTTGGCTGCTGGTCAGGGACGGGACGTCGTCGATGCTGGGTATTGAGCCCAGCTGCAGGCGAGGGACTGGAAATGTTCGAACATCGAGGCCTGGTGTAGGTTGCGAGGAGAGACCGCCGACCTTGTTGATACCGCAGAATGGCAAAAGCTCTCGCTGGCCGGTGCCGGACGGTGGCACTTGGGCGGATCCGGGAGTAGTGGTGGTGGTGGTGTTCTTCATGGCCGCAGAGTCGCTGTCGGACCACAGACTGAAGGCGCTGTAGCTACCGGTCTTGTAGCCCTCGGGAACAGATTTGCGGACTCGCATGCCGACGTTGAGGAGATGGGACTGGGTATCTGCAGGCAAGACAGGTCGAGAAGAAGAAGTCTCGGTAGAAGCAGATATGGAGCTGCTGTCGAGAGGATCCCTGGTGGAAAAGAAGGAGGTGATCTGCCTCTGAGCGGGATCACTGGCAGATCCGGCGAATTGACGCTTGGTTCGCGGAGCTGACATGGCTGCTACCCGAGACCTTTATGCTCGGATGGGGGAATGAGGGGGGTGGCGTGATACAGAATTGCCCAGGCGAAAGGCTGGCAGCCGTAACCGGTGTCTTGTTACACCAATGAAGAGCTGATGTAGGGTGCAAAGTGGGACGAAGTGCTGGCAAGCTGATGGACGGGCAAGCTGCGGGAGTGATATTGATCTGGCCGGCGAGTGGAGGTTGACCTGTGTGAAAAAAGGCGGGTGGAGAACCAGGTTGTTGGATGACAAGAGATCAATCCCGATTCGACATGGGGTCAGAGGCGACGCTGATGCTAGGTTTTCGTCTTCATCGGCAGGTGGGCATTGGGGACGGGGGCTGGGGCTCCAGTCTATCGAGGGTCTACTGGATCACTCTGGTTTTGAGGTGATACGAAATGGGTGGGGCAATCGCGGTCCTCGTCGAATATTGGCGCGTTGCTCCCGCGCGTTGAAGACGTGTACTTAGTGTACCACGGGCCTGCTCCGACAGACCATCGTCCGGCTAGCAGGCACCTTGGTCGACCAGGTACCGCCAGGTAACCCCAAGACCAGGATGATTGTCCAGGTTGCAGCAAAATGTTCTGGTCTTAGTCAGCACCACCCTAATGAGGCCTGGCTCATTGGTCAATCAATGACGCCTTCACCAGTAGGAAAAAAGGAGGACAAACGATGTCTTTGAAGCTGACGAACAGACTGTGAAAGGCGGAAATTAGACATGCAACTGATGGCAGCGGGGAATTAGTAGCATCAATGGGACGGGACAGATAACCAAAACAACTGCATAAGATGAGGTCTTGGAGCACTCCAAGCAGTCGTTCAACCTCTCACGATAACTCACGGCCCCGAACAAGCAAAGTGACACAGTGAGTAGCTAGCAGACGGATGGCTTCCTCAGCATGGCATTACTCAGTCTACGGGGGGCTATGGCACTCCTTCATGGGCGCATCAGCTTGCTACATGGTAGAGGCGGGATAGGAGACACGCTGTTGTACGATGATTACACCACATGTCATCACAAACACAAGAGGACCCATAGTTCGTGAATCCATTGAATTGCAATCGCAAAGCACCTCGAGTCCCTCCAAACTCTTGCCATCAGGTACGGGTATAGCGATCCTCAATCAGCGATCCACGTCATCACGTCTAGCCAGCCTGCCGACCAACTTCGTCTCACACAGAGTTGCAGACAGATCTAAACGCTCGTGAAAATGCCCATTTCCGGCTATCCACCTCGGTCAATGCAGCATCTCCTGCAATCAAAACATACTCGTGACACGACGTGCGGAGGAGACGACCACGACGACCAGGAGAGGCTTTTTCGTGTCTTTGATTTAACTGAAAAAGTCGATTGTTGACGATGATGCAGATATCCGGACCCCAAACGCCCCCTCCATTTTTCGATGAGGTGAATCTGGATGTTCCATCTTCTACCCGCAACACAAGGCCGGCCGACGAATTATTTGTCTAAACGCCCATGTTGAGAGGGTCTTGCCTTGCAGATATCCGATGTTCCATCGTGTAACTCATTGTCGTAAACCAGCCATAAGGAAAGGGAAGCCCGATGTCATCTCAGCGCGCACACCACTACTTCCTTCGGAAAGAGCAGCCCTCTGTGAGTCGTGCCTTACCACCGGTGGGTTGGCAGAGGACAGTGGTGCAGCCCTGGCAGATGACGACGGTCTGGGCGTGGGAGAAGACGGTGGTGATGGTGAAGCAGCCGGGGCACTTCACATCCATGAAGAAGGAGCGGGGGACGGGCACAAGGGTCTGTTTGTCATGTTAGTAGTTGCTGGCGTCGGGAGGCGAGAGGCGTCGTGGGCGTTGTATGTTTGGTTTGCAATCGTACCTTGAGCTTGTGCTTCTTGGCCTCAGCCACAGGGCTGGGGTTCAGGAGATCGACAGCGAGAACCTGTTGGGCAGAATGTTAGCTTGACTGAGCGGCGCATCGAACAAGATGCACCTGCGATATTGCAGGTGCGTCCAACTAGAAGCAGTCGCCCCGTGGTGTTGCAGTCTTGGAATCGGGTGCGCCTCGGAGTATCCGTCTTGATCTGTCGCTTGAAAATCTCGTGGTTTGTTGTCGTCGAGTCGTCGTTGCCTTGCCCTCCAACTTCAACTTCGTAGATGGTCTCGTGCAGAGACCTCTTCCCCACTGCGCACCGTTTCGTTTCCATCGACTGCACACCAGGCGGGCTGGATGTCATCAAATTCGGCTTACCATCTTGATTGATTTTGTCGGAAATCTGACTTGAGTGTCTTCTTTCGGTTGACGAGATGTCTTGACGTGGGCGAGGTCCTTTGGGTTGATTGTGGATGGCTGGATTAATCGTCAAGACGTCTCGCAGTGGCGGAGAAAAAGTTCGTTAGAAAGGGCTCCAGTTTGGAATGGGCGGCCGAGTGAGTGAGTGAGGAGATTGTGTGATGGTCCGAGCGCCCCGCCGTCACGTGCCGTTGCTGCGCGACTCCCCCACTAGCTTGCAAGTGCCTGCAAGTGTTTGCAAGTGCTCTGTCCCTCTGCACCGAGCTAAACCGAGCCACTGACCCTTCCAAGGGTCCTCGTCTCCAAGGTGAACCGAAGTGAATCATTTGCAGAATGGACTCCCCTCGCCCCCACTGTGGGGTCGTCAGTGAAGCTCTCCATCCGGAACTACTACTGCACTCCAAGTAAGGAGCTGTCTATCGTAGCAAAGTCCCCTTGTTGTCTTTCTTGTCTACCAACCCAAGAAGAACAAATGTTTTAAAGAGATTTTGTTCCCATCATTGGAACTCCAAAATACTGAGCTGGAGCACTCTCTCACAAGCCTTGATTGGTCTCACCCTTCTCAAGAGATCAAGCGTCATCACGACACGTACTGCATTCAGGCAGCGACATTCTACTTCTGATTACAACCGCAGCTGGTGCCCCTTCCCGGAATCCAAGGAACCTCTGTCTGAGCTGTAACCACCCATCACCTCTCAAATATGGCCGCCCCAGGAGACCAGCGCATAGCCGTGCCAATAGACGACCCCAACGCTGACACAGAATGGTGCGTCGGATCATTCTTATTTCATCTACCTCCACTGATGACCCGGCAGGAACGACATTCTGCGGAAACACAGCGTTATCCCTGAGAAGCCCCCAAGCCCTACTCCGATGATCGAAGAGGCCATTGTCGAGGCCAGGAAAATCGCACACGAGAATCGACTCGAGGGCAAAGATCTTGACGAGCTCGACGAGCTGGAGGATGACGAAGATGACGACTTCCTCGAGCAATACCGACAAAAGAGGATGGCCGAGCTGGGCGCATTGCAGAAGAAGTCCATCCACGGCAGCGTCTATCCCTTGTCGAAACCAGACTACCAAAGGGAGGTGACAGAAGCATCCAACAACGGAGCCGTCTTTGTCAACCTGACATCATCATCTGGAGGAACGAACGTCGAATCAAGAGTGCTGTCGGACTTGTGGAAGCAAGCTGCCAAGGAGTACGGAGACATCAAGTTCTGCGAGATGAGGGCCTCACAGGCCATCGAGAATTACCCGGAAAAGAACTGTCCTACCATACTGGTCTATAAGAATGGGGACATTGTGAAGCAGATCGTCACACTCACCACCATTGGTGGAGTGCGCATGGGCATGTTGGATCTGGACAAGATCCTGGTCGAAGTCGGCGCTCTCCCCAATAATGACATGAGGGTCCTAAAGCGAAGGAGGGAAGCCGAAGATGCTGAAGAGGAGAGACTCATGGGCGGCAAGGGCATCAAAAGCAGCAAACCGGCTGCTAACGACGACGATGACGACTGGGACTGAACGGCCAGCCATATCAAGAGCTGCACGCCCGTCGCACTATGCAGACATACTGCCACATGCCTTCATGGACCCTTGATGAGTGATTGGTTTTCCGGCACCTTTCACTGCGCTCCACTATGTGCGGCAGGACAGTGTCAAGGAGACGCCTCCTGCAAACCGAGGGAAATGAACAATCAAGCTACTGTATATACAGGCAGGCGCCAAGATCACCCTGACAGGACACCGGATGATGCCTACAAGTTCCCTGCGACCAGAAAGCTCTCGGAGGAGTTTAAATTCGTGCGTGCTTAGATACACCACGTGACACATTCAATCCAATATACATATGACCAACTCGATCCAATGTGGGGAGCTCACGCCTGAATTCATGGCCGGTACTGTTGGCTCAGTCAGAATGAGTTAGCGAGTTGGTGAAATGAGGGAGCTTACGCGAAATTCCAGGTTCTCCTTATCCGTGAGGTCGAGAAACTCGCTGTTTTCCTGATGCTCAACTCCAGCCATGAGACTGTCCCTCCGCCTGTTCTCGTACGTATAATACGCCATCAGAAAGGCTGTCATGCAACAAGCAAACGCAGCTGTCACGACAATGGCGATTTTTGCGGGGATATAGTCAGGCGCGTCCTTTCCTCTAAAAGTTAGAGGTCCGATGATGTTCCCGAGACCTGGGCACAAATCTGTCAGTTTTGCTTGTCCAGGCAGCACAAGCAGCACGGAATCCGGAAGGCCAAGCTGCTACTCACAGAAAGACATCAGCAGAACTGCGTTCATGGTTACCTTCTTGGTATGACCACTATAGTTCGCGCCGGAATACGAGTACAACAATGGCAAGCTCGCCCCAATAACATTGGTCAAATAGTTACCAGCCAGCTTGGCCCCTTTGTTGTCGTTGGCAGTGAAGGCCAGGAGGGAGCCGCCAATGACCCCACCAAGCAGGAGATATGCAATGATGATCGGACCGCGCAGGTTGAACCGGCCGGCCATATACGTTGCGCTGAGGACGGATATCGCCCCGACAACACCCGAGGGGATAGAAAGCAAGGCTGTCTCCTTGGAAGTATACCCGAAGCTCTTGATGATAGTCGCCTGGTAGGAGGACACGGCTCCGTTGGGCACATTGGAAGAGATGGTAATGAGGCTGATCAGCCATGTCTGCGGGTCCTTGAAGCACTCCCAGGCCTGGTGCGCCTTGAAGTGCTTATTCTCGATGCCCGTCTTGTTCTCGCGCAGCCTCTCGATGGCCCAGACCTTTTCGTCATGCGTCAAGAATTTTGATTTCATGGGGTTGTCCGGGACGATGCACATCACCAACACTCCGACCGCCATGGTGATCAGCCCGAAGACCAGAAACATAATCTGCCAGCTCGTGAAGGCCTTGCTGGTGTAATGCTGGAAGCCGAAGCTTGCCAGTGCACCGATTATCGTGCCGGTCCCGGTGCCGACGTACCAGAGACCCATTCGAGGAGGTTGTTCGCCGCGCTTGTACCACATAGTTGTGATGAGGATCTAATAACCACCGACTTAGCTAATGCTATTTACATCGTTTGGAGAGTAGCAAGCCATGTCCTGTCTCCCGAGCGTGCGCAGTAGGTATCTTTTAACCCCGATTAGGGACACGAGGGGGTTGCTGCAGGACTTGACTTACGAGCGCGGGAGCGACGGCGGACTCAAAACACCCCAAGAGGACCCGGAGAACGACCAGCCCAGCCCAATTCTTTGCGGTTGACACGAGAGCAGTCATCAAGCCCCAGAGAATGACGTTGGCGCCCAGGTACTTCGCCGTAGGCAGGCGCTGCATGAGGTATCCTGTGGGGAGCTCGAATGCGAGGTAGGTCACGTAGAAGACCAGCGCGAGCTGAGAGAACTGGTCGGTGGTGATGTCTGTGTCTTCTTTGAGGCCCATCACGTTGGCATAGTTGACCAGTGTCTTATCAAGATATTGGAGGTTATAACAGGCCCCTGAGGATTTTACTGTTCAGCCGCCTGCCAACTCTGGTTTCTGAGCATCGGAAGACTCACACATCAGTGGCACAATACGCCAGTCTATTTTGCGGACGAGCTTTTTCTCGTCCACGTCTGTCATTATCGTGGTTTCCTCGGCATACAGGAATTCCAGGGCTGCGTCAGCATCCTTGGTCCTGAGGACCTGCTTCTCGGAATCCATGGCGGAATTGTCCAGGACGGCCTTATCCGTCGGACTGGTGTTTTCGTCAGATATCTTGTCGGCCATGTTGCAGTCTTTCGGATATGAAGCGATATCACCATATGAGGAGCAAAGGGACAGCGAGAAGATCACATCGTAGATCTAGCTTCATTTAAAGGAAGCGTAGTCTTTGATATAGGACTACCTAAGGGTGATGGCAACTGATCTAAGAGATAGGCGACACCAATTCATCTACCCATACTCGATGTAGCAGGCCCGTCGTCAACTACGCCGAGCTTTCTCCTTATCAACCAAAGCTGCCGGGTTGCAACGTCTAGACATGGCTGGCGAAGATCTTTAGCAAGGCGCTCTGCAATTCAATTCACCAGGGGCAGCTGTTGAGATAGTGAAGCGGCTTGGTCGGTAGCTGGTCCGGCAAATAATCAAGCTGCCTACGCACCTGCTGCTATCTTTCCAATAATGCATGACGTCGACGGGATCAGCTTCGAGTGAGGAGACACGGCAGTGAAGGTGGGCAAGGGGGTGTCCAGCTCGGTAGCAGACAGATAAGACCCAGGGGGGCAGTATCTATGGGTGATCAGATAGGGCACAGAGGGATGGTGCCAGATGCGATTGGCAGGCTGGCCCTTTTAGCAGCGTTTCCCCACGTGCGGTGCTCTGGAGAGATGCACGCAGGTGAAGAAAAAGGCATCGGAAATGCGTGAAGACGATGCAGAGGCAGGTCTTGCCGGGACATCTCCGAAGCGGAAGACCTCTCTCCAGAAAGTGGTATTTCTGACTACAGTCCAGTCAGGCTGGACATACATGGTGGTGGTGTTAGACTCTTCCCTGCACAATGTTGCACAAAGACAGGTTCACCGTTATACACTCCGTTCTCCAACGGCGCGGCTGTGGCCTGTGCGTTACTTCGGCTCTGCCCGCGACCAACGACAAGTGGGGCGGTGGGCTCGGGTGCAGCTCCATGGCCCCCCTGGCCCCTGACAGGGAACCTTGTTGTGTCCCTGACAGAGAGGGAACGCGTCACACGCGACCATGTCTTCGACCCTTCCAACCCTTCCCAATCTGAGCTGTCAGCTCCAGGGGCTCCAAGATATAAACAAGCGATCGCATGTGATGGACCATCAGATGTTGTTTTAGCTACATATTGTTCAAAATCTGCAGTTGGAAATTTCAGCCACGCCGGCGCTGGCGTCGCAGAAGTGATCCCGACTCGAGCTCACCCGCCCCTATCCGTCTCGTTTGGGACATCATGGCGTTCCGTTCTGGACACAAAAGTCCGGAACACGAAGAACTAGGCCAATCAATGGACCACCAAGCATCGTCACCTCCTCCCTCGGACGATCTGAATTCATTTTCTCGGCCAGAGACGCGTGAGCCTTCCTTGCCGCCCTTGCCGGCTGTCTCTTGGGACGCGCAGACACAGTCCTTTGCCAAGAGGAAGCGAAGCACCGCGTCACAGCTCTTTTCCGATTCAAGCGACCCCGCCATCTTCTCTAGCGACGATGATCCCGCCTTGGACAACTATGTTGAAGGCCGTCACAAGAAGAAGCGCTACGTCGGCTCCTGGTTCCAGCAGCGTCCAGCAAGCTCCGACTCCGGCTTGAGCGTTCGCCCCGAGTCTAGTGGCCGTCCGGAATCAAGGTGTAAGCGGAAATTCGTCCCAGTTGACAGTGGAGTCTTCATGGGAAGTGATGGCTCTTTCGATGATATCCTGGATGAGCTGCCACCTCCCGCAGCAAACAAGTCAATCTTCCCGCCTGCCACGACAAAAGTGATGGCACCGCAGCCTAACCAGGTGCCCCGAACCTCTCAGAAGGGTCAGCTTTCTGATGCGGAGGCAAAGGCACAGGAAGTCATCCGACTGTGTATCGATCGTGGTATCGAAGATGTTGACTTATCGTGAGTCTTCAGGACGCCGGCGTTATTGGGAAAATGGATTTACTGACGCGCAGAACAGGACCCAAGGACTCCGACACATCTCTAATGCAACCATCTCTTTGATATCGCAGATTGCGCGGATTCCGAGCGTGGAGAGGGGCGTACCCTTTGAGCACCAGGACCCGGAGCTGCATCTGTTTCTCTGGAGCAACCAGCTCACGCGGGTCCCTGGAGCATTATTTGACTTGAACCACCTGACGATCTTGAGCTTGCGAGGAAACTCTCTCACGGAGTTGCCCCCTGCCATTCTGAAGCTGAAAAAGCTACGGACTCTGAACGTGTCGCTGAACAATCTGAGATATTTACCCATCGAGCTGCTTGAGCTCATATACGACCCCCAGGCCTCGCTCGAAACACTCATGCTACATCCCAACCCATGGTACCAGCCAGAAGGGGGCGAAGAGCCGGAAGCTCCTTGGTCATCCGAAAACGCAGATCGGACACATCCCGGGCCGGGTCCGAGGGGCAGAGGAAGCAAGTGGCTTTCCCGTGAACCTCGCGACATCTCGTACTTGGACGGGAAGCTCTGGACAAGATCACCGGTCGAGTACAAAGATACCAAAGGCACTTTGCATTCGGCCTTCCGGCTCAAGCCTGATGGCAAGATCCTCCCGAGGGAAGACCTCGATTCAGAGCCAGAACCGCCAATGCAGAATACTGCCCAACAAAGGACCCTGCTCTCGACCGAGGTCAAGACCACAAAAGTGCCGTCCTTGATGGAGCTGGCCCTGCAGGCATGCGCAAGAAATCCTTACCTTGCAGAATTACCTGGCATACTCGGGGACACCGCTGCGCACACACGTATGTGTGATCTGCTCGTGGACACCCAGGTCCACTCGTACACAGGTGGCCTGCATTGCACCGTCTGCAAGCGGCCGGTCATCAAGCCGACCGCCCAGTGGTTCGAGTGGTGGGAGATCTTTGTCAACCACCGGGTGCCCGATAGCGAGGTCGCAAGTGTACAGTACCTGACCCAGTCATCTGGGGAGAGACTGGTGCCCTTTGTCAGGCGGGTGTGTTCGTGGACATGTGTTCGGGATCCGATTAGGGGTTTGGGGAGGCTGCCGGAGGAGGAGCGAGAGGGACTAAAGAGAGAACAGGGTATTCTCCAAGCATAATTGTTTAATACAATCCACAAGCGTGTGTTCAATTTCTCAGGCCCTTATTGCATTCATTGAGAGGCAACCTTTTGCTCTTTTGATGAAAGATGTCTCTACCTAGAGATGGAAATCATTGACCAGGTGATGGTGTTCATTGATTGAGTCTTGCGTCTGACTTTGACTGCGCCTTCTCTGAAACGGTCACAGTAAAAAGAGGCGCCGTCTCGGCCAGGCCCGTCTTGGACTAAAGCTTCCTTGACGAAGTGCAGAATGAGGCCCATATCTATTGCTGGATGATCGCGCCAGGCCAATGATTCTTTCCGCCGAATGCTCGAGGCGAACAAACGTGGGATGGGGCCTTTAAGTGGCAAGTCTCTGGATCTCAAGTTTGCATCGGTAGCCACCACGGCTTCGGGTTCCGGGTTCAGGATTGACTCCAGGATCGGCTCAAGCCTCCCACTTCCAACATATAAGCATGCTTCAAAACCCCAACGGTAATACCTTGTGCCTTGTTATGCATCTTATGATCCGGTTGATGAATCAGAGGGCTGCCAGGGGCCCCCAAATTCTTCTACGGGCGAGCAATTTCCCAGCACTCCCAGGTGGCTGGCTCACGGAGCGCTCGTTTTTTCTGTGGCGCCCAGCTTAGCTGCCCTCTCGCCCCTTTGGTAGAGATAGAGCGCCTCGTCCTTCCCGGCGAAGCTTGGCAGCGGGACCTGAACTACCTTGGTCCATTCAGGCTGCTCCTGCGCCAAGTACTCATCAAAGGTCATGTCCCTGAACGAGGTGTACCCGTTACGGTTCTGCGTGCCGACCACAGCGACCGTGTCGCCCCTGAAGGCCTTCATCAGGTCCCTCGTGAAACCACCCTCGACACCACCCGCCAGGCCCCCGCCGACGACGGGGTACACCATCAGGAGCACCATGTCGGCACCCCCCGCGTTTCGCGGCTGGGCCAGCCACTTCGTGCCGTCCATGATTACGGTGTCGGAGACCCAGCTCGCGCGCCACTCGCTCTGAGCGTTGTCGACGGGCACAACTTCGGCCAGGCCGTGCAGCCGCAGCATAAAGGTCCAGTACCCGTTCCCGCTGCCCACGTCGACGACGGTCCTCCCGTCCGCGGCGAGGCGCAGGACCTCGAGGCTCTCGTACGAGGGCACCGCGCAGCCGAAGTGGTGCATGAAAATGGGCAGCACGTGATGGCTCTGCTGTGGGCGGGCCTCGGACTCGGGGCCGGGCCCGCACCACTCGAGGTTTCGACAGGACCATTCCCAAAAATCTAGATAGATGTTCGGGGGCACGTCCTTGGCGGCGGGCTTCTTCTTGGGGATGTTGAGGTGGGGAGCACCGGGGTGAATGAAGCGCTTGGAGGTGAGGTGTGCGGCGACACCGGCGCGGATGCTGCCCTTTTTTGCGTTGGAACCGAGGGCCTTGAGGGCCGAGGATGTGAGACTTGATGGCTGGAAGATGCGAATATAGTCATCTATGTCTAGTCTCGGAGGGGGATCCAGTGGTGTCTTTGGATCGGCGCCATCAATGGAGCTGTACCACGCGTGCAGGCCATTCTGGCCACGCAGGCTGACAATGTGCTGGACCTGGGGCAGAGTCACGGCGGTGATGGCGTGGTACGTCCATGTGTCGTTTGCGGGCAGCTGGAACCAGGCCTTGATGGCGGCGGCGAGGTCATCGTTGGCTAGGAGGGACAGCGCCTTGGCCCTTGCGTCGGCGTCCCTGACGCGGGTGGTAGGGTCAAAGGTCGGGGAGCCGACACAGGGCACCGTTTTCCTTGCCATGAGAGAACTGGAGGGGTGGTGTCTGGGCGCCTGGCTGGCTGGCTGGCTGGCTGGACGGATGGATGGATGGTCACAAGAATTACGCACTATACTATTTCCTGTGGCATATGCAGGACTCTGGGCGGGAGGAAGCTGCGACGTGACGTTGAGGCCCCCAGGGCCTGGCTGGCCAAGGCCCGATGCGCGCCCGGGGCGTCCGGAAGAGTGTGGGTATGGGCCCCCATTCCGCCTGCCGCGCAAATAGGAGATAGGCGAGAGGACGCCCGAGCGGATCTTGATTGGGACTTGACTTGACACTGACCACTTTCGACTGCAGCTGCGTGGAAGTGAGCGATCTGATCAATCTGATCTCTGATCTGGTCCTGGCCCCGGGGCAGCCTGGCGTGCAGGCCGCCCTGCACGTCACTTGTCACTTCGGGAGTTGCGCACGCGCTGATCTTCCGTTCGCAATTCCATTCTACAGTATCTGCTTCGGCGCAGTAGTGGGGCCTCTGCACACTGCATCCACGACTGAGGGCTGAGTGCTGGGAGCCGAGCGTTCTATCCCTTCAGTATTTGCTTTTCCCCCGGTCGCCATGTGTGAGTGAGAGAGACGACAGGACGGCGGCACACCTTCCTTGGTCGGACACGATACGCCTCAGTCTTTGGGACGCTCACACCGCCCAGGCACAGGCACCCGGCATTAGGTTCAACAGTGCTGCCCGATCGACCCGACTCCCCCATAACCTGTTCATCGCGAGTGGGGCGCAAGACGGGCTCAAGCCATGGCGCATTGAATCCGGACCATGGGCTCTGAGGAACAGTGGCTAGCGGACTTTGCCTGTGTAGAGGAAGAGCTACCCTGGGACCAGATGCTTTGGGCCGTGAGGGCCTAGACTGCAGCCACTCCAGGGTGCTATTGCTATTGTGTGCTAGGCATCGCGACACCTTGCCCAACACGGCCTGGACGGGGTTTGGGTGACAGTGCACTGTCGCCGTCGCTGTCCTTGTCGGCAAGCAGGGTAAAGGTCTGGTGCGCGTGGATGTGCATGTGGATTGTGCGCGCGTGTGTGTGGCCAAGAAGAGAAGGAAAGACAAGTCAATCCACCAGTCCTCAGCCATGACAGCCGCCACATAATCAATACGTGCGGCAGATCCATCAGGAACAAAAAATGAACGACATGGGCCATCGATTTGTCACTTTCCCGGCATCCGAGCGCCACAGCGCCGCAATCTTACCATGCAGGAGCAGTAGCTCAGCTTATTCGGGTCGGCCACAAAGAAATCGGAGGCAAGGCAATAGTGGCCGCCGGGAGAAGGCGGCAGTGATGAGGAGTGAAGGAGGGAGAGGCTGAGAGGAAGAGGGAGGGTGGATGCGAAGGAGGATGGGAGTTGCCGTGGGCCGAGGCTGTCTCCCTGCTGAGGTGCCGTGCTGTGGTGTGCTGTGCTCCTGCTGCAGGTTAATCTGCACCACGCGGTCCACGCCCACGCCCACGCCACAGCAAACGGGTGGTACTCATCAACTTCTCTGCTCTGCTCTGCTCTGCTCTGCGCTTTCCCTCCTGCTCACTGCCAACTGCCCACTGCGCACTCACTGCCTGGACTGCCCGCTCCTGTCTGCTATAGCCATCCTGGCCCGGGTCGCACTCGCCTATCTCGTGTGACGTCTCTCCACCTTAATAAACCATCGCACACTGCGTGCTGCACGCTGCACGCTGCACACTGCACATCTCACATCTCAAGTCAGGCCTAACGCTCATACCCAGGGCTTATAGTGCAGCAGCCTAGTGTACTTACAGAGGAGCGCAACCTTGCAACACTCACTGGATTCCCCGGTCGATAGTCGATGGTGTGTTCTATATCCATGTCCCTGTCTTTGTCCCTCTTCTGTCCTCGTCCTCGTCTCCGACTCCGTCCCCCGTTCATGCTACGTCCTTGTCCTTGTCCATGTACATGCCCATGCCCGCTTGAGAGACGGCCAAACGAAACTTACTTTTCATTCCCTGTCCTTCTGAGCACATTTCCCTTTTCCGCGACTGGCTGAGGGGCAGCAGCAAGCAACCCAGCAGCACACAACTCGCCTCCTAACTGCAATAATAGGAGTCCATCCCGCCAACGTCCCTTCATCGCGCGCCTGTCCGCTTTTTTGACATTACCCGCCGCTTCACCCAGCCAACTTACTGAACTGTATCATCTGGTGGGCTGGAAGTTCCTCGCTCAAACCCGACCTCCCCCCGCCGCCCGTTGCCCACTTTCACTCTGTCCTGCTGCATTTCGCTCTGCTCGGCTGTCACTGTTCGTGGACCACACCTCTCAGCGTCGCCGTCCTCTTCCCTTTGTACCCCGACAATCGTCTTTCACCTCCGTATCCTTGACCGGAGATGCGAGGTAGCCATGGACCCTCTCCACAAGACTGACTCGGCCATTTCGGTTGCGTCCAAGGACAATGGCATTTACGATGAACTCTCGGCCTACCAACAACAACACCAACCGCCACCTTCCAAGAGGCTCAGACAAGATGACGGCTCTCCACATCCAGCGAGCTTTGATCAAACTCCGACGACATCACAGTCTGTGGATTCCCTCCAGGAGTCTCTTCCCCCGGTCACACGACCTTCCATGCCCCCAACCATTGAGAACCTCGTCGCTCCTCCGGACAATTCCCCCCCGCCACTGGCGCATGGGAGCCCACTGCCACGTCCCGACGAGAATGCCGGGTCACCGCTTGCAGCAAACCAGCAACCCACAAACCCTTCAACATACAGAGTTGATCCATGGGCCTCTACCGAAAATCAACATCCTTACTCGTACCCTTCAGCCGGCCGGCCCATGACATCACCACAGACTGCTGACGGCGAGCACTACGAAGAAGATTCTGTGCAGCAGGCAGGGAATGGTCACATCATTGTTGATGAGGACGAGTTGGAATCTGATCCAGGGTACGAGTCTGACCGCGCAAGTTTCGCCTCAACCTCTCTATCCAGCAGTGCACGGGACTATCTCTTCGAGAATGGACGACGCTACCACAGGTTCAGGGAAGGCAGGTACAACTTCCCAAACGATGAGGCCGAGCAGGACCGGGAGGACATGAAGCACGCCTGCGTAAAAATGCTATGTCAACAGCTCTACTTCGCCCCCCTTGATAAACGCAACGTGCAGAATGTCCTCGATATTGGCACAGGGACTGGAATCTGGGCCATTGAAATGGGCGACCAGTTGCCTGCGGCAAATGTTGTCGGCATTGATCTCAGCCCCATTCAGCCGGACTGGGTGCCGTCGAACGTTCACTTCGTGGTTGATGATGCGGAGAGCGAATGGCTATACCCAGAAGACCATTTCGACTACGTGCACTCAAGACATACGGTCATGGCGATCAAGGACTGGCCAAAATTATATCAACAAGCTGTAACGTGAGTTGGTCCTCTAGGACGTCCGGTTCTACGCAATGGAAGCTGACAACCTTTCAGACACTTGAAGCCTGGCGGTTGGATTGAATCGCAGGAAATCTACCATTACCCCATCTCAGCCAACAACTCGATGCCGCCTCACCACCCCATTGCGCAGTACTGGGGGCTGATCAAGGACGGACTGGCGCACCTGGGGGTCGACTTCCATGCAGCGGCCGGCGGCAAAATTGCAAATGCGATGCACGAAGCAGGGTTTGTGAATATTCACGAACGCGTGCTCCACGTGCCCATTGGAACATGGGCCAAGCACCCCAATCTGAAGATGGTTGGCGAGTACTGGAGGCAGGTGCTGCTGGACGGCGCACAAGCCATCGCGCTGGGCCCGCTGACCCGAGGCTGTGGGTGGTCTCGGGACCAGGTGGAGGTCTTCCTTGTCGAGGTGAGGAAGGCGTACTTTGACAACAGCTCCCTGATGTATATGCCTATGCACATAGTTTGTGGGCAAAAGCCGGAGCATGGGCTCTAAAAGCAGGCGCCCAGCGCCTCCTGGTTTTGGATATTTCACAAGCACATCGGATGCATTGGACTTCAGCAAGTGGTTATGCTTTTCATGATACCAGGTAGCGGGGGACTTGTGTGCACATTTGTAGCGTCCTTCTTAGAGTAGAGCCACGGTGCTGACATTAAGCGCTTAGTGGCCCAAGGTGGAATGGCACGAACATTTAAGGGAACAAATCACCTGACTGTGCGGCTGGCTCTTGGGGGCTGATGGCTCAGCATGTTGGCTGGCGACACCCAATCGGCCGTCTCTGCTGACATGTCAGCGGGCTTTCTGGCGGCAGTGGACCCGAGATCTCGGGATGGTGGCAGCTTTGATGCTATCCCCGATCCTGCCGTAGCCAATCGCTTGACGCATCCGCTTCAAACCATTCGTTTGGTTCTATGACGTGCAGTAATCTTGCTAGGGAATCGGGGACGGGAGAGCTGAGAGGGTGTTCTCGCAGTGAGCCTAGGCCGACCTGGGGTAAACAACGACACCAACCCGTATGCAGCAAAACGATACACTTCTTGCCCATTGCAAACACAGGACCTTTTTGCCATTTCCAGCGTTGTAATGTCTGTCTGCACCATGTTCCACGCACGTGCACACGCGGCGCACCCAGGGAGGCCCATAAAACCACAATCGATGCCGCGCACTGAATAGGCAAGCGAGCCCGGCCCGAGTCACGGCAACGAACAGCGAGCAGTCCCTGGGAGGGGAGAGAGAGCTGCCTGGGCTGTTTGTTCCAGTACGCCACAGCAGAACCTAGGTGCAACCTTCGATGGCACCCAGCCCCTGATCCAGGATGGCATGCCGATCCAAAGGGCTTGGCGTTCACCACTGCCACGGTCTTGGGTTCAGAGCTTCCCAGTTTCCAGGTCGCACAAGTAGAGCCTCTCGCGCAGCGTCTCTCGCCCGCACTATCAGACTATCTACTCTCGCCCGGGCCACACGGCCTTGACGCTGCATCTCCCCAGCTCCTGTTCCACGGAGCTGGAGCATGGGGCATGGCGCCACGGACAGCCACATGGAGAACTCTAAACGGGGGGTTGAGCTCCATTGCCTCGGCGCTCAGGCCTGGGCTCCCTGGGCTCCCAGCACACTGCCAGGCACTTGTAAGTCCTGGCACCGCTGGGCCCTCGCACGACTTATTACCTAGGTAGTCGAGAGACGGCCCAGCCCATGCGAACTGTCGTCCCGATCCTCGGCCGCCATCGCCCGGACATGACACCCTTGAGGCAGGCCGCCAGTAGGAAGTCGGCCGACCGCCAGACGTCCTCGCTAGCCCCATTACCCACGGCGCCATTCGTCCCAATGGGCCACGGGAATTGGACGGAGAGATCCACGAGCTTCGTCCCCAAGACGGAAGGGGGGACGAAATGAAATGTGGAATCCCGTCCCGTCTGCTAAGGTGCCGAGCTACACTTGGGAAGCAAGCCGTCTCATGGAGCTTGCTAGCCTCGCGACGCTGCTAACCCCATCGGAGCACACTCCGACCTGGTCCCTTTGTTGTTAAACTCTCCGTTCCCTTTCCTCACCGGGCTCTCCTTGGGGCAGGCCCTTCACAATGACCTTCCAGTCTCTCGGATCTTGACCTACGCATTGCTGAGGTGTCCCTGCACCGGCACGACGGGTCTTGCTATCAGCTGTACAGGTTGGGACAAAGAAATAGCTTCGACCCGAGGATACCTGCATTGCAGCAGCGCCACAAGCTGTTCCCAAGCCCCCTATTTTGCTTATCCTACCCACTCGCCCGGACGTCGGAACCCATCGCGGCCCTCTGATGCACCACTCGAATTCGGATTCCGGCACAACTCCCGCTGTCTCTCCTCCGCCCAATCCGTGGGATACCGACTGACGAGAGCAGTGCACGTCATTCCACCACCAGGCACGAGGAGCTGGAAAAGGCAACAGGAATTGCGGGGCGCTTTCCCACGCGCGACCGAGTCCCAGCCGGGTGGAACCTGTCACGAAACGTCTGTCTCTCGGGGGCAGGACGCGTTGCTGGTACCGACACGGGATTCTGGTTGGATGGTTGATTTCACATGAGGCACATCTAGGTTTATCTGCTGCCAAGACTTGCAGGGGTGGACTCCGACGTGGCCCACGACTGCTGGTCCCGGAAACTCAGAAGAGGCGCAAAGATCAGCAGGTATTCAGTATGTTGTTTTTGCTTTTCTTGACTGTCTTTAAGCCAAGGTCGCTGCTGCAAGTGCTCGTTTTCAACGGCTGTGATTGTCTTTCCCCCCTCTCTCTCATCCCTACCTGGCCTTCGAGCTAGGTCCTGGCACGATACCGTCGGTCTCCTTCACCGCAGTTCTCATATAGGGCCCCGGGTCCATTGGACTGTTGCTTCATTGGACGTGGTCATGGCTCGTTCCCAACGTGGCACATGCGGTGGTTCTGGATTGGCACTTGCGAAGAAGTGGCTGCTTGCCGTGTAACATACCCTGCAGTGACTGACCCCCAAACAGACGCTCAAGCAATCCATTCGGCTTGCTTCCCCTGTTGAGAGTCACTGAGGCAGTGATTGGGTGTTTGTGACTAGTGAAAGCGGAGCATACACGTTACTTCTTGACGGTTAGTGAATATCGCGATGAGCAGAGGGGGATGCATCGACTGACCGTGACGCACCCAGTCTGCAGTTCGACCCTTCCCCCGAGAATTTGTTCTGAGCAGGTCGCAGCCATAGGGAAGTAGACCTTCATGTTCAGAGTCTCTGCTGCAGAGCACTCTGCAATCACAAAGAGAGCAGCCAAGATGGCCAAGTTCAGCCTGAGCTCCTGGCTCTCCACCAAAGACAGTGGTACCAGCGATGTCGAACGCAAACGGCAGAACCGACGCACATTTTCTGGATTCTCGTCGTCTTCCCCTGTCAAGGCCAATGCGAACGGCGCAGAAACGGGCAAGGTATCGAACGGCGACAAGGGAATAAGCATCAACGGAAAACCCAATCAGGCTTCACTCAGCACATTGGAGCCTGCCTCTGACATGGCGAGCGATACCGCGCAGGCGCCTGTCTCAGCCACGGCGAACATGGTCGCACTTTCGCAGAAGATTGCGAAGGAGACAGAGAAGTTGGAGAACTACATGAAGGAGAACGGTCTCGTCATGCCTTCGTTCGATGCGGATGCTGCAGATGATTTCCCCAAGTTGCCAGAAGATATCCAGAAAAGTAGGCTGGAGATCATACATGCCACCAAGGAGCTGCGAGATCTGGCCGTTGGACCTCGTGAGAGTGTGAGATGGGGTGTATGGGAGGTGAGTCTGTGCATGCTCTTACCCATCTGCGGATGAAGGCTCATAGGATCTTGCAGTTCCTCGACGTCCTCGCACTTCAAATGATCAACAATTACGGAATTGGTAAGTCCTATCTGGCTACGATGAAATTTGGAACCATCACAACTCACTGGTCACCTAGCGAAACTCGTCCCACTCGAGAAGCCCATCGCCCTGGCAGAACTCCAGTCTCTCACACCCCTAGACCCCGTGAACCTGGCGCGCACCCTCCGCATTGCAATGACCAACCACATCTTCTGTGAACCCTCTCCCGGGGTGATCGGCCACACCGCCGCGTCCCGCCTGCTGGCCACCGACGCAGAGCTCGCGGCGTGGGTGGGCTTCAACGCCGAGGACATCTACCCGGCCTCGGCGCACAGCCTCCAGGCGCTGCGGCAGTTCCCCGAGGCCACGTCGCTGACCCGCAGCGGCTTCCAGTTCGCCTTCGACACGGTCGACAAGGAGCCCATGTTCGTCACCTTTGGCAAGGACGAGGCCCGGGCCAAGCGCATGGGCCGCGCGATGGCGAGCCTGACGGGTGGCGAGGGCTACGAGGTCAGCTATTTCGTTGAGAGCTACGACTTCTCCGAGGTCAACGCGAAGGGCGGCACCTTTGTCGACATTGGTGGCAGCCACGGTTTCGTGTGTGTTGATCTCGCGAGGAAGTGGAAGGACATGAGCTTCGTGGTGCAGGACCTCCCCAAGACGGTGGCGAGTGCGCCGAGCCCGGTGTGTGAGGATAACCAGGTGGCTGAGAGGGTGAAGTTCATGGCGCATGACTTCTTTACATCACAGAGCATGAAAGGTGCTGATGGTGAGTCTTTTTCTATTTTCTTTTTCCCTTTTATCTCTTTGTAATTTCAGCCCAACACAGCCCACCCTCGCACCCTACTACTCACGTCTCTATCTCCAAAGCATTTAGTGATGACGCTAATGTTTCTCGCAGTCTATTACTTCCGCTGGATCATGCACAACTACTCCACTCCCTACGCCGTCAAGATCCTCAAGAACCTCGTCCCGGCCCTCAAGCCGGGCGCGCGCATCGTAATCAATGACCATTGCCTGCGCGAGCCGGGCCAGGAGAACCCCTGGGACGAGAAGATCATGCGCCGCATGGACATGGTCATGCTCGCCTTGCTCAACGCGCAGGAGCGCACCGAGGCCGAGTTCAGGGAATTATTCCGCATGGCTGATGAGGGGTTCGTGTTTAAGGTTAGTGGACTTGTTTTCCCAGTCGCTGCGGGGTGCCGTGTTCCTTTGAAGGGGGCCGCCCTTGGCCGGGCTTGGGAGTCCAATCAAGCAGATGTTTGCGTGCTGACCATGAGCCCGCACAACAGGGAGTTACAAGGCCGAAAGGCTGTCGCATGAGCATCATCGAGGCCGTATGGCAGGGTGAGGACAACGCGTCCAAAGCTGCGGACGAGGGCGAAGCGTCAGAGGCGTAGGCTGCTACCGGTCTGGTTGTTCAGGGCGTTCACGTGTGTTGTTTTGGTCAGCGGGGTGCTAGCCCACGACTGAACTGTGGGAAGGCGTGCTTTCAGGCGGTTGGGACAGCCTTGTGTTTCTAAGGAGTTTGACGTTTGTTTTGGTCTGACACTACGTCCTAATCATATCAAAATTCGGAGGGGGGAAAGGATCTACACACGGCTTGACGATACCCTTCTATTGCATCAGACTAGGCCTAGTGTTTTTCTGATAAGTCACGTCAATGCCTCCAGGACGTCGCGATTGAGCACACTCCTGGTGTTTGTATGTCACCCATGAAGTGTAGGGAAATGACAATCGTAAAAATGACGAGGATCATGTGATCTCATTGAAGATATGTCGGCTAGACAACCCCTCCAAGGCAAATCTTTGGACACTGGCTGGGAGGAGGGCGGCTGGGGGGTGGGCGGGACAACGTCCAACAGAGGCGTCTCCAGACCTTCATCTCTGCGCAGGTTGGGTACATAAGCCTACGCACACGCCCAATCTTCAACAATCACCTACTGCGAAGTCACTTTGGCAGAACGGTAAGGGCGGGTGGCTTCAGCAACCTTAGCGACGATGAGATAGTAGCTTGTGCGTGTAAACGGCCCCAATGTCATACCCTTCTTCAAGGGACAGTCAAGGAAAGCAAGCTCACTGCCTACTTTTTTTCGTTTTCCCTTTTTCTTCTCAAGTTTTGCGTTTGATCACTGGAGTTCATCCTCCAATTTCTCATGGACAACCATGTTTAATGATATGCGATTTTGTAGAAAGTCTGATCACTCTCACGGAGGAGTAGCACAGTTTCAAACAAAAAGGGAATGCCCAGGTGGTTCAATTCCCAAGCGTGGCAAATTTAGAACGCTGCAGTATTCTTTTCTGAGCATCGCCTCTGCCACCAACTAAACTTGGATAGATCTGCGACCATATCGCTGGCTAGGACGTGTCTAGAGTGGAATCGAACTATTACTCCCCGTTGAGCGTAATGCACCTAGGTAGCTGCTTAATATAACAGCTCGAGAGTTTCGATTAAGACATAGGAGAGTTGGAAGGTTTGAACGGGAGCGGAACCCATGTCTCCAGTGAGATTGAACAGAGCTCTGGGAAGAAATATGATTGAGTTGTTGTTGGTGCAAGAAGCTCGACCCAAAACATCGTAACCTCGTCCCAAATGGTGTCTTCAGAAAGGATTTTGTTGTTGGCATGGCTTAAAGGCCAAACTCTTTCCCTTTCTGCCCAACACCACACTTTTATGAAACCGGCTGTAGGGATATTTAATGCTACTGATCTATCAAGCTGGGAATGCCTATCTTTGTGACAAGTGTGCTCGTTGGTACTGACATGGAGTTGATCACACGACCTAAGAGCTCCTACAATCAGTATTCTAGAGCTGTTCGTCGGTATAGCAGCCGCTTGCATTGCTCAAGTCTATCTGACGGCCAATTCCTCTCTCTCAACCAGCACTCCAAGCGTTCGAAAACAAAAGCAGCAGCCATGTCAAACGACTGCCGGGGCTGTGAACACCACCAAAGCGACCTACCGTGATAACCACTACTTATCCCTTCCTTAAAGTTTGCTACCCTTCCACTCGCATTTTGCCTTCCTCACATGCCGAGAGTCACTCAGGCGAGCGATCAAGACCTAATCGCAACATCCGTGCGGCCGAGTCTAAAATAACCCGATTTTACGAACTATACGCATGAGGCGCATAGAACCAATTTTGACATTTGTAGCTCACCACCCATTGCTGACGCATTCCACCCCGGCTCGCACCGGCGCGCGATTACGGAAATATACTATGGGGTCACTGTTCAAGAGGGCTTGCATCAGCTGTCATGGAGCACAGGAACCCATTGTCTCACACTAGATCTCAAAAAAGTGAACATGGGGCAGCCTGTCTTGCAGAAACAAGCATTGTCGTAGAGTTGGACCCAGACGACCATCCTCTTTGCACCCAGGTAGGTCTGGAGAACATATGCACTTGTCCCGGGCCGTCGTGTTCAAAGTGTTTACCCGTGGGTGGCTACGAGGCGGTTCACCCACAGGTATAGAGATACTCGCGCCTTTGCGTGGACAAAGACGGAGAGAACCAAGTATTGCTTCGGAAAAAGGTTCTAGTCACGATCTGCTTGCGTCCCTTGCAGTGTAATGACGGGCCCTGATGCCCTCACTGTTTTCAACACCTCGTCGCGAATCAGCCAACATCAAGTTTCAGTTCAAGGACCCACACATGTAGTTTTGTTGACAGGCAGACGGGCAAATACATGCAGTGTCATGTGCCAAGCGGGATCACGACTGTCGTGCAAGTAAGGCAGATGAAACGACTGAGTTAGGTTGTGATTCGGTCCTCTTATTCACCCAATCATTCCTCCTCCTCCAGCAGAGCATATATTCATACATACATCTCTTTCTCTCCTCTTTCCTTAAGGAACAAACAATTATGCTATTGTAAAGACACACACGACCGAAGATGTAGTAACACGGTTGTATGGGGGTATGCGACAGAATCTCGAAAAAGGCCGATCCAACCAAGTAAAGCGCCAGGCGGACGGCGACAGAAGAAGACAGAAAGGTGTGAAAAAGATGTGGCTGCCCCGAGGCAAGTCGAGAATATTAGAAGCTCAGTGCCCTTCCCAAAAAGAAGAACGTTCAATAAAAAAAAAACCGCACCAAACGCCGATTCGTGATAGCCGTAAAGGACGCCCATCCCGTGATATTGACGCGCAGGCAGGCATGGTGACAGGGCATTGGGCAAAATTCAGTCGTCCTCGTCGTCCTATGAATCCAACCTCTTCCTCCAGTCAGACAAACTCTGATTCATGCCCAGACCATTGCCAACCTGTGGGCCTTCCTTTCCTTTGTCGTCCGTAGTCGCACTTGCTCCAGTAGACGATATGCCAGGCCCTGACGCGGGCATCTCGAAGTCGAATGTGTTGCTCAATCGATAATTCTTGTTCGTCGCCTCCCAGTGGCTGCGCAACGTCTCGAGCTCGTCGGCCAAGTTGTCGAGCGCGGCACTGTTGCGGGCGTCACCCATGGTCTCGTAGACTGACGTGGAGTCCGAACTCTCTGTCCGTCGGTGCCCTCCTCCCCCGTTCGTCGTCGAGCCAGCGGTGGAAGGGGTTTTCTGCAGCGCTGGCGCAATCTGTTCTGCAGAAGCAATGCTTGGGACCTGCCGGCTCTGCCGGCGGTAATTGCCCACAGAGGTCTCGACCTGGTCCAGCAACATGGAGACCTTGGTTTCTGCATCATGAGCTCGTTGCTCGAGGAGTGCATTCTCCTGCTGCAGCTGCTCCAGATCCCTGCGGCTAGACATTAGTCGGGCGCTGGACTCCTCGCTGTTCTTTGATGCGTCTTCTTGGGCCTGTCGGGTCTCGGCCAGCTGCTGCTGCACGTGCTGCAGCTGCTCTTCGAGCTGCTCCTGTGAAGTCCTTATCTCCTCCTGCAGCGCCTCGACCTTTCTCTGCAACTGCCTGCGCTCCGACTCCCAGTCGGCCGGCGCATCGCTCGCTGATGTACCCTTCTCCTCCATGTCGGCGAGCTCTTCTTTCAGCCTGGAATTTTCTGTCTTGTACCTCGCCAACTGCTCTTTGAGCTGTTTGAGCATTTTCTCAGTTCCCTTGACATAATGCACCGCAGATTGGTAGTCATTTTCAAGCTGTGTCAGTTTCTCCCGGTAAGCAACCTCGGACCCTTGGGCCTGCGACGACATCGACTGCTTGGTCTCCTCGTGGGCTGCCATGGATGCTGCCAGTTGCTTTTCCAGTTCGCGTAAGCGGGACAGTTCTGGAGAGCCCTCGCGGGGGCTCGCCATCGAACGAGTGCGGCCCGCGCTTGTTGGACTGATTCCCCTCTCTACAAGTATGTCCTTCAACGTGTTGTGCTGCACCGTGATGGCATTGGCCTCAAGCTGCTGACCGGCAAGCTGGTGCTTGAGGTCCGAATTCGTAGCCTGCAGTGACTGGGTCTCCCTGAGGGCAGCCTGCAGCTGTCTCCGGATGGTCACGCCTTCCCGGCTCGCTTGCTCTTGGTATGCTTCCAGGCCTGCGATACGCTCTTCTGCGGCTCGCAACCTATCCGACGCAGTGTCCGCCTCCTGTTGATACCTCTTGACCAGAGCATTTGCGGCATCCAACTGACCTTGGAGAGCTGCTGAGCGGTCGTGGTCGGATTTACTTGAAGCCGAGACGTCTCTCGTAGAGATCTTGTCGAGGCCTGACAAGAGAGCTTGACGATGTGTTCGTGCCTCGTTCGCATGACGCTCAGCGATTTCCTCTGCGTCTCGAAGGCGTTGTGTGGCTGCGACAAGCTCACCAGTACGGGCCTCATGCTCAGCCTTCAACTTTGTCAGCTTGTTCTCAACCTTCTCCCTGAGCGCCCTCTCCTCGTCGAGCTTTGTTTCTAACACAGTCTTGGTCTCTGCAGAAGCAGCGATGGCATCTCGAAGGGACCCCATCGTTTCACTGTGGTCTCTGGAGCTTCCGACTGCCTCCTGATATTGGCTCTCAAACTTGGATTTCTCGGCCTGCAGCAGCTGTAGTGCTGCCTGAGACTCATGGGCCAAGACAGACTGTTCTCGCGCTTCTCGCTGTACCAGGTGCAACTCAGCCTTTAGTTGCTCGAGTTCGGATGAGCTTTGCTGTTTGTATGCTTCGAGAGCTATCATCCGCTTCTCTGCAGCGGACACTGTATCGTCCGCGATCTTGCGAGCACGCCTCTCAGCCTCCACTTCTGAAGACATTCGATCCAAGGCATTCTGCAACTCCCTTTGAGCATTCAGCGCAGTGGCAAGCTTCCGACCCAATTCGTTCGAGCGCTCGTCTTCTTCTCGCTCGTGGTCAAGGTGTGGAGAATTGGCGGCACTACCCAGGTGTCCTGCCAACTTTGCCTTGGCATGAACAGCCTCCTGTATGGCTGCGTCTCTCTGCTTCTCTGCTTCTGCGATGTGCTTGGCAGCAAGCACAGCCTGCTTGTCCAGAGATGCTTGTACATTGGCTACTTCCGTCCGCATAGTCAAGAGCGCCTCGATGAGGGGCCTGTCGTCGTCGTCGAAGGTCTCAGCCGCTCGACTATCCAGGGTTGGGCTCAGGGAGGCGTTCGGTGTGTACCCGGATTTTCGGGCCAACTCCAGCTCCGATGCGTACCAAGCATTTCTGTTGCGTGCTGCATCGAGCTCTTTGAGGATGGCGACGGTTTGAGAATTTCGCATAGATGATCTTCGTGATATGGGGTTGCTGGCCTGTCGTGTTGGTGGTGGAGGGGAAGCTGGTCGGACTGGAACAGATGCTGGCTCAGGTTTTGCGACCGGCGCTGCAGCAGGCGCTGCAGACCTCGAAGCGGGCGAAGATACCATGTTCTTCAGATTCGGCTCCGTTGTACTGTCGACAGAACCTTGACCCCGCTGACGTGCACTACGCGCAGCCTTTGGTGTTTCCGTGGGCGCAGTGTCACTTCCCGGTCCAGGTTTTGCCGCCTGAGCTGTTGGTGTCCGGCGTCCATTCACAATCGGGCTTTCCGCGTCCTGCTGCTGTGTCACTGGCGACTGATTCTGGCCGTTCACGCCAGGTGCGGCTCCTGCCAATTCGTTCCTCTCCAAAGATGCATTCCTGCCCTGCCTTGGGCCTGCTCCGGTGTTGACGGTTGGCCTTGGTGGTTGACCCTGCGGCGGGGGTCCGCTTGGCGGTAGAGTCACCGGTGGTGGGCCCCTGGGACCACGAGAGCCTGGCCCTGGTTGGCCATTGGTAGGACCTCCTTCGGGGTTCCCCATGCCTCTGGGGCTGTTCATAGCAGCGGGTTCTTTGGGTGCACCCATCAGTCTTCCCTGCCCTGGCGGACCTTGTGAGCCGTCGCGGGAGGGCAAGCGGCCGTAAGACGACGGGGACTCGGCCATGCTCGGTCGCCGTTGTCCGGGTGTCCTCTGCGACTGTGACTGGATCTGCGAATCACTAGGATATCGAATTTTGGTCGTATCCAACAAGTAGATGAGAGAAAGGTCGTTGACTGGGGGCGCAGCTTGGCTCGGCTCTCCGCCAACAACCACCACAGTCTTGCCAACCGTTGTCATCGAATGGCCCGAGCGAGGCGACGGAGACGGCCCCATGTTTTGGAAGGTGTACCACCGACGAGAGCTGATGCGGAAGGCGGCCAGATCACCCAAGTCAGCTCCTTCTTCAGTCCGGCCTCCAAAGATATACATAACGTCGTCGACCAGAGCCGCAGCATGCCCCTCACGAGGTACGGGTATATATCCTATACAGTCCAATTGTGACCACGAGTTGGACGCAGGATCGTACACCCAGACGTCGTTGAACCACTGGAAACCGTTTGTACCTCCGAAACTGTTCTAGGTCAGAGCCAGGCGCAACAAGCAGGGTGATGATAAATCTTACAGGTACATCTTATCATTGAAAGTCACCATGGTGTGGTTCGTTCTTGCAGGCGGGATTTTGCCTAGGGGTGGACCGCCGCTCTCACTGTTCATGACGAGCAATTCCCACCGATTGTTGGCCATTTGCAGCTGGTTCAAGTCAAAGGCCGCAAGATCATTCATGAAGATACCTTCGACTTGGCCTCCGAAAATGAAGATCTTTGATCCTAGTATATTCAGTGTGTGTCCATAGCGACCAGAAGGCCGCGGGCCAGCGGGGAGAGATCGCGACCATTGTCGTGTGGCTGGAAGGGGTTCGTTAGTATTGGAGCCCATTCTTCCGTGACGTTAAGCCGCGAGGCAAGAAATGCAACGTACAGGTATTCAAAAGATACAGGGTCTCATCAAGGGAGTCGTTCTCCTCGATCTTGGTATCACCGCCGTAGACGATGAAGGCGTTGCCAACAAGTAGACTGGCATGTCCAACTCTTGGCCCTGGTCCTTCGGCTGTCGTAGCTAGTGGGTAGCATGACAGACTGCCACCCGCTTCGATCATCCACAGATCGCCCTTGACGGTGGAGCTATTGATCAAGCCGCCCATCACGTACATGTCGCCCTCTTTCGACGACATGGCGTTGGCGGCTGCGCCATAACGGGGAAAAGGCCCAGGGTGGGACGAGGTGAAGTTCAACTTCCGTTGCGACCAGGGGTATAGTGACGAGTTCGGGTTTGGTGGAGAGGGACCGTTGCGCAACTGTGCCAACCAAGTTAGCCTGCATGCGTGAAAAGGCATGTGGTCGCAATTCTAATGGCGACCACCTGGGCGATCGATGCTTACCTGTTGCTGCATATCGGGTGGCGCTTGGGAGGGCGGATCACCAGTTTGTGCCCGACGCGGTGGGCCAGGATTGAAGGCTTGGTCTGGACTTGCATTGCTGGCATCGTTGTCGATCGAATTCAAGCTGCCCGTTGGTGTCGACCTGTGCGTTGGGCCCTTCTCTTCTCTGACGACGCGGGATCGAGCATCGGGACTCTGCACCGACCCCTGAGAGCTATTTGGGCCATCGCGACCTCCTGCCAGCGCCCTCTCCTGGTGCTTCTTTGATTTGAAAAGGAAAGCCATGGCTGTTGTCTACAGCGCGGGCGCAATAGACTCGGTGGCGACGTGAGCAGGATCGGCCAGGGCCAGGTCGATGGCAGAGTGCAGCCCGGAGGCTAATCGTGGTTGTCGTGAGGGCTCCCGAAAGCAGACGCAGGAGGCTCGGTGCGACGGGCTGCAGGGCGAGGGCTGGAGCAATCGCGGGAGCAATCGCGGGAGCAGTCGCGGCCGTGGGGAGGGGGTGACGGCGGAATGGAAATTATGGTCGAGGCTGGCGAAGGCTGGGCCTTGGGGAACATTGGTGTGCACAGATGGAGCCGTTGAAAGTTGGCGGTTGGCGTGTCTCTGATTGTTCGGGCTCAACCACCCACTTTATTTTTGGGTGAAGTTTTGGCCGTGCCGCCTCGGGCGAGGAAGCGACAAAGATGCTAGAGCACAGGGCCAGCGACGACTTCTCAGACCCCGAATCCAATCGAGTCGACGAGCTGGGGCAAAAAGAAGACAGCAAGGGAGCGTCAAAGAAAAGGCCGGATGATAGGAGCTACTAAATCATTAGGTTATCGTTCATCATGCTGCGTGCACAAGTCGAGGTCGGTTTGATGAGAGGTCGGTCGGTCGGCCGTGTTGGTTGTGTAGAGGTCAGCCAACCGGGGCGAAAGGGGAGCAAGCAGTAACAATAAGGATAGCAGAGCAGACCAATCTAATGCGTAGCGGAGAGGCAGGAATTGGGACAGGCGAGGTGAGAACCGGGCTAGGGGCGGGCGGCGAGCGGGCGAAAAGAGAAAGGTGCCGACCAGGGAAGTCCTGCTTGGGCAGGTTGGGCTAGGTGCTGTGTCCACCCAGGTGCCAGGCATGTCAGGCCGGCAGGCCGGCAGTAGGTCTGGGTGGTCTGCCTAGTGTGGCCTCCCCTCTACAATATGGCGGGCGAGGCGCATAACAACGATGCAGGGCTGTCCAGCCTACCTACAAGGTACCTACCTATCCTATCTGCAGTGCTACGGCCCGTCCACACTCTGTGGCCCTGTGTGCACTGACCGGGCAGCTTGCAGTGTATACTAAGTAGTATGATGCTCAGCTAGTTGGACCTGGATATTATGCAGTCTACGCACTCAAAGTTGGTCGCACTGAGGAAGATGACAATACCAGGGATAGGTACCTACGTACACAAGTACTTGACCTACTTGCACCATCCGCGAGGTCGAAACCGGGGGTAAGGCGGCCACGTCCGACCAATGAGGAATGACGCGCTCCTTCTGCTCCTTGCGCCCTGCACCTTGCTCTTTCGTGGGTGGGTCCTGCGCTTCCGATTGTTCTTTTCCAGTGCAAAGTGATGTTCTACACAGTATCTCATGAGAGTTGTGTTCTGGTCTACACTAACATGGTATGTGATGTGGGGAAAAAGTCAGGATCCGATGCGAATACCTGCCTCCCTGCGTTGCCTGTCCTTGCAGGTACAGCAGTCCACCTTGTCTACATGCCCTCTCGTCGAACGCTGCTGTCGTATTGTCGTATCCTGCTTGCTTCTGATATGCGAACCATCTCTCAGCAAGCCAACAAGGGAGACCTTCATCCAAGCACAAAAAGATGGCTGGCTGACAAGACGCTCTCCTCCTTCCCCTTGTACCGGCCTAATCACTGACTGCATCACACCATCCACTATGGTTGCTAGCGGCCCATCGCGCTGCCGTCGGCTCTTGCTGGTGGGATGTTTCTATAATAAGCATGTCCGTCAGACAAGGCTGCTTTGATGATGAAGGAGGGTCGGCTCGTTCTGGGTTGACCCGCAGAGGTTCTATGCCTACCGTAATACACCACTGTAGCTGCGTTACTTCCCGATCCTTTGGTGGATTTTGGACCCCAAAAGGCGGTGCGTTGCGGTGTACCACAGTACTGAAAACATAGTGGTGGTGGTGATCTTGTTTCAATCGGGGCCACACAGCCAGCTCCTTTTGCGCACGATTGGGGCCGAACCAAATAACAGCGCAACCACACTACCCGTCATCACCCTGAATCTAACATGCTTTTGGCTGCCACAACAACCACCTCCCGCTCCCAAGCTGCTGAGGCACCCGTTGCTCTATCAGGCTATGTGTCGATTGTGTCTGGATGACGCTATGGGATTCCAACAAAAGGGGCTCAAGCGCCGCTGGAGAGCGCAACGTTCAGCCTTGGGAGCCCTTCGGAAATTTTGCTGGTCGGATATCCTTCAGGGGTACACCACACATGGCCAGCCAGGGCAGCTGGCAACCCAACAGACTCCTCACCGTACCCACTCGCGTCTGCTGTGCCGAAATTCGCTGCTCCATCCTATCGACCTGGATAAAATCCGACGACGCCAGAGACGTCCCGAAGGCCTGACAGCTCAACCTGGCCAACCGCGTCCGGACGGCGACTTCGCGCTCAGAACACCAGACCTGGGCTATAGGTCTGTGATCTTATATACATAGGTATCATGGTATCATCCATGACAGCATGGCCATCCTATCTTCGAGCCGTCCTCGGAGTCAGGCACCCGCATGATCTTTCGTCGATCCCAGCGTGACTGGGCCCCATCTCAAAGTCCTCTCCAGTTCCGCTCAAGCATGCAATTTGCAATACTGCGTGCCATCACCGGTGTTTCGCCCGGGTCCGGATCGACCTTCAGTCCCAAGAATGAGCCTCATCGGATTGTCAAGGCTATCCCGTCCTCCCCTGCGTGGGATTTCCTTGGTTTGGCAAACCTGTACCAGCGGCGCGACTGTTGAGAACTGGTACCCGCGTCTTGTAGGCTCTAGCACATGCCCGCGCGTTTCAGGTGTCCCCGAGCATTACAGGCGGGCGGGCATCCGGAAACCTTCAAAGATCGCCTAACCCGCCGAAACGATGATGATCTGGTTCGCCAACCTCTGCCCACGTGGACAGTGGATTGTGCTTTGCCCATTCGTTGTCTTCATGCAGGGTAAAGACAACCCTCACTTGAATTTTGGTTCCATTGGTGTGGTTCGTCTCGACTATTGTTCTAAGTCCTCAATACTGAATGGGAATTCCCCAGAGCGCTGAGCCCTTCAGTCATGGTCAGATTTGGAGAAATGCATTGGTTACGGAGGCGTTTCCTCGATATTCCGCTCGCGTAAGGATGATTACTAGGATTACGTGCCGACACTTGCAGTTGGAACTTACTTCCCGTCCACCATTCTGACCCCTCAGCCCCCCAACCCGATGCTCATGCTACGGTATCAACACTCCTGTCATGGTGAAGGGTTCATGCCAGAAGTGAGCTTCGTATAAATACTGCCGAACGCGTCATATACTGTGATGGGCCTCGTCTGCCGTGGACTTGTAAGTGCAGGAGGACGCGGAGCAGAAACATCGTATGATTAGGCACCACGTGCCTTCTGTGTCGAGGCTCCTGAGTATTTGCCAGTCCGGAGCCGAGGACTTTTGATGGGAGCGCACAACGCAAGCTTATGTCTAGTAGAAGTTGTCCTAATTTTAAGTTTATCTCTAGTGGCCCGTCAGCAAGATGATGTCACCAGACGTTTCTCTTCTCGGCAGACCCTAAAGTCGACTCCTAAAGCCCTCCAATGCACGACGCGCGCCCCTGATTGAGCCAGAAGAATGACCGGGCTGTGCGAATAGACCACAACTCACAGCAGCGAAATGTAGCCAGCCCCTTGGACTGAGCCTTGAGACGAAGCTGCGTGGTAAACACCACACAGAAAGCCAGATTTTTTCCTGCCTGCATAAGATGGTGTTCAGCTTGCGACAAAATTGACAGAAAGTAGAGGTTTAGGAATTGACAATCCGAGCTCTTGAAAATACACGCGCGCACACGCACACACACACACAACCTTGGTGGAAAAAAGCTTCTCGAAGGAAAGGAAGAATGTCATGAACGGATGGCACTGCCATGTCCTTATCGATAGGCTCCCAGCTAGGGCTCCATCCTGGAGAAAACGCGGAGTGGCTTGCGGCTGTGACTCAGCACATTAAAGTTGGACCATGCGCAGAGGGCTTCAAAGTTCCCTCCATCCTCGTCCCCCCAAGTCCCGCTTATTCTCTAGGCGGTGTTGTCAAAAGCCTTGTAGACGCGACTGACTGCCTGCCTGCCCGAGTTGGGGTTGGGGAAGCCGTGCCAAAGTAGGGGCCGGTAGGGCCCGAAGGATGGAGATGCAGCCGCTGCTTTGGTGCTCAATGCTTGGTGCGCCAATGCCGGTTTGCGCAATGTCGAGTCTGCCCGCCATTGACTTTGGGCGCTTCACATGCTGCGTGCAAGTTGCTCTCATTATTATTATCGACCGCCTGTTTGGGGTTTGACCATATCGCCGTCTTGGACTTCCCTATTCCCTATCTAATGCTTGAAGTCCGTTGTTGTCGCCAGCTCCGGTAATTTTTAATTCTGTCATTCAGCTGTCGCTGCAGCTTGGCCTTTCTGTGGTTAGTCTGGCGTGTCTTGCAGCCTCACCTCACAGGTGCAGCGCAGAACAGCACAGCAAAGCCGCAAGTCGTGGGTCCCTCACCATCGGCATCGGGTGCGGCGCGGGAGAGCTGCTCACTCTAACCCAAACTGCCATGTAATTTGCAACCAGCCGACATCCAACGACACTCCATCGTCGCGTGCGGTGATTGAAAGCCGAGCCGCACCGAATTCCAACGGCACTCGAGTGTCTGACAATTAATCTTACTGCACTGCGCTGACTGCGCTGCGCTGCACTGCTTCTTGCCGCTCGCTGCTGCTGTGGTGAGAGAAGAGGTCTTTGGTACCCCTCCCGAGAATGGTCAACTTGCGATACAGGGCGCCTCTACTATGACCGCGGTCACGACTCAATTCGGTCAACCACAACACACCGCCCACTCGCTCACTCCCCACTCGCGGAACCACCACCAACACCTCTCCGCTCTCCACCAGTCCTCCCAACCAAGCACCTCGGCACGCGCCTACCGAGCTTCCGCCATCGACCACGGAAGCCCGGGCACCATGCCTACCGCAGTGCGGACGTCCTCGGGCGCAGGCGTCATCAACCTCGCCGCTACCCGCCTCGACGCCCAGCCAAAGTCCACCGCGCCGCGCCCGCAAACAGAGAACGGCTTCCCGCGCCGCAACTCGACAAGCAACCACAAGCGTCCCTCCAGCGCTCCCGGCGACGAGAATAATAAGCTGAATGGCGCGCACGGTGCCGAACCACCGCAAGGCGCAGACAGGCCGAGGAAGCCGCCACTGATGAGGTCCAAGAGCGACCACCCGTCTCGAGGCTTACACGTAGATACCAGCACCGACTCTTCCAATGACGAACAGACGATCGCGACCGCCGAAGACTTTGGCACCCGGCATGGCTTCGACGGGCACTACCAGAGCGAGGACATAATATCCCAGCTTGCCAATGTGGGTGCCTTCTCCTCTACTGCCTTGCGACCTCGCATTTCTGCAGCTTGTCCCGATGCTTCCCCATGGGTCAATGTCAGCCATCGCATGTCACGCACGGCCTCTAGCTTGCAGGTAACAGAATGGGCTGTATCCACGCGGTGCAAAGCCTGTTTGCTCTGTGCGATCGCTTCTTCATGCCGTGGGGAGCACTGACACCGGGGCTTGATTATGGATCGAACGCAGTCGTCGGGCCGAAGATGGAGCTTGCGGCCAAGTCAATTTCACATTTACTGCGAAATCATGCTAATTCATTGTGTCGTTCTCAGGGCTGGTACATGTATTTCACAGACAAGAGGCACGAGACCACAGGGAAGCCAAAGGCAGAACCATTTAATATCCAAGACTGGCGAATGAGGGATCGTCTAAAAACAGTCTCTGCGGCATTGGCTGTGTGCCTCAATATCGGCGTTGAGCCCCCAGACCAGTTGAAGACAAACCCAGGCGCAAAGTTGGAAGCATGGCAGGATCCGACAGTTCCACCGGTCCAAAAAGCACTAGAAAACATCGGCAAGACACTACAAGGACAGTACGAGACACTCGCCATCAGGACAAGATATAAGCAATACTTGGATCCGTCGGTCGAGGAGACCAAGAAGTTCTGTATTTCTCTCCGTCGGAACGCGAAAGATGAGCGAGTCTTGCTCCATTACAATGGTCATGGTGTGCCGAAGCCCACAGCGTCAGGCGAGATTTGGGTCTTCAACAAGAATTACACCCAGTACATCCCAGTGTCATTGTACGACCTCCAGCAGTGGCTGTCGGCGCCTACTATATTCGTCTGGGACTGCTCCGAGGCTGGAAACATCTTGAGCAACTATCACCGATTCGTCGAGAAACATGAACAGGAACAGGAAGAACTGGCTGCCCGCGATTCAAATTACGAAAAAGCGAACTTCAGGCCTTACATCCACTTGGCAGCATGCGCTGTCAAGGAGAACCTGCCAACAAATCCACAGCTTCCAGCGGACCTGTTCACTTCCTGTTTGACCACCCCAATAGAGATGGCGCTGTGGTTCTTTGCCCTTCAGAACCCACTCAACAAGGACCTGACACCTGAACGAGCCAAGAAGCTCCCGGGCCGTCTTCAAGAGAGACGCACTCCGCTGGGCGAGCTCAACTGGATCTTCACGGCCATCACAGATACGATTGCCTGGACGGTGCTTCCGCGACATCTCTTCAGGAAGTTCTTCCGACAAGACCTCATGGTCGCTGCTTTATTCCGCAATTTCCTTCTGGCGCAGAGGATCATGTCGGTGTACGGCTGCCATCCTGAATCTTACCCGAAGCTGCCAGATACCCACAACCATCCCCTATGGGACAGCTGGGACTTGGCAGTGGACATGGCGCTCTCTCAACTACCGGCTTTGGAGAGGAAAGAAACTGAAGGCATCGAATATGAATACCAGAGCTCGACCTTTTTCACCGATCAGTTATCAGCTTTCGATGTCTACCTTACGAGAGGTGACGCGATGTTGCAGAAACCTCCTGAGCAGCTTCCGGTTGTCCTTCAAGTACTACTGAGCCAGCAACACAGGGTCAGAGCACTGATTCTGCTTGGCAGATTCTTGGATCTCGGCCCTTGGGCAGTCCAACTTTCACTCAGCATCGGCATTTTCCCCTACGTGCTCAAATTGCTCCAGTCGACCCACGCAGAACTGAAACCAGTCATGGTTTACATATGGACCCGCGTGCTCGCTGTTGATATAACATGTCAGCAAGACCTGATTAAGGACAGCGGCTACAACTACTTCGCCCAGATACTGAAGCCTTCAGAGGTACTTGTGGTGACGAACAGCGATGAGCACAAGGCCATGTGCGCATTCATTCTCGCCATGCTCTGCAAGGACTACAAGCCTGGGCAGGTCGTCTGTAATCAAACGGATATCATGTCGTATTGTCTGCATTATCTACAGAACGAGGACAACCCGCTGTTGCGTCAATGGTCATGTCTCTGTCTTAGCCAGCTTTGGTTGAAGATGCCAGAGGCGAAGTGGCGGGGCATCAGAGAGGGTGCACCCACGAAACTTTCTGCCTTGACCAAGGATCAGTGCTGTGAAGTTCGAGCGGCTATGCTTGTTGCAATGACGACCTTCATCGGTATTCCAGACTTGACTGCTGAGGTGCAAAGGATAGAAGAAGCGATCACATGGACCCTGTTAGACATGACCAGCGATGGCAGTCCGATGGTCCGACGAGAGCTGCTAGTCTTTTTGTCTCACTTTGTCCTACGGTACGAGAGCAAATTCGTGGTCGCGGCCTACGAGCATCTCTTGGAGGAAAAAGAATACCTGCTCTACCCGCCCAGAGATGACGTTTTCGACCGGCAGAACATGCTGCTGCATTATGCGCGGCCCGCTAATCGCGACCAAAACGGCTCCATCAAACCCCAGGCGGAGGGCTTTTCGAACAACACTGTTATCGCAGCCGCTTGGAAGCACATCATGATAATGAGTGTAGATCCTCACCCTGAGGTCCAAAAGGATGCGACCGCCGTCACGGACTACGTGCATAATACCCTGCTCCACTCTGCTGTCGGTGCGCAAGCCCAGAATCTCATGGAGGAGATACAACGCCGGACGAAACGCACCTTCATGAAGAACCAACCTTCTCACCAGCGGACCAATACGAGCATGTCAGTAGCCTCTGATACATCAGTGCCGGCATCCCCAGGTCTTTTGAAGAGGACTTTCAGCACAATATTTGGCCTGGGAGCCGGCGCGGATAACTTGAACACATCGTCGACACCAGCACCCTCACAATCGGCTTCGAGGACAGGCTCACTAAGGAATAGAACGGGCCTTCCCGATGCTCCTCCGGAGCAGAATGAGCAGTTTCAGGCGCCTGTCAATTACCACGTTGCAGAAGAACCTGTATCCGCTGGGTTTGAAGAGCGTGATATGAAAGATGTGCCGTCGCTTCCACTGCCAAGTGGTTTCCTAGACTGGTCAATCGAGTATTTCAGAGAGCCACAAATGAAGCCAAATGAGGCCGAAGAGCCTGGCAGTGTGGAGTACAACGCCCGGCTGTGGAGGCGTTCAAGAAACGAGAGCATTCTTCGAGAAACGCAGCCTCAGAAGTCTCACGCTGGGTCGCACAAATGGAATCAACAACTGGCACTCATCAACAATGGTGCTCAGCCCTCAAAGATGACGTTCCACCAGTTTGAGGATCATCTGGCCGTCGCGGACGATGCTAACACCGTCTATGTCTGGGACTGGAAGCTACAAAAGCGAAAGAGCAGGTTCTCAAATGGCAACCCCGAGGGCTCCAAGATCAGCGACATAAAGTTCATCAACGAGGATGACCAGGCATTCCTGATGACCGGCTCCTCAGATGGCGTTATCCGGATGTATCGCAACTACGCTCCATCCGACGACGAAGCTCACCTCAAGAACAAGAAACCAGAGCTCGCCTCTTCATGGCGAGCTTTGACGCACATGGTCGCGAGCAACGTCAACTCTGGCATGGTGTTTGACTGGCTTCAAGTCAACGGGACGGTTCTGGTTGCAGGGGACGTACGGATGATACGTGTGTGGAATGCTAGCTCGGAGACGTGCATCATGGACATTCCCGCGCGGTCTGGCAGCTGCGTCACCTCGCTGACATCGGACCAGATGACAGGGAATATATTCGTTGCCGGGTTCGGCGACGGTGCAGTGCGCGTGTTTGACCCACGGCTGAAGCCGCAAGATGCAATGGTACGGAAGTGGAAAGATGAGCCTGACAGACAGTGGATACGCAGCGTGCACATGCAGCGTGGTGGGCAAAGAGAGCTCGTCTCCGCGTCGAGGAATGGAAAGGTTCGACTGTGGGATATCCGCAAGGACCAGCCGCTGAAGGTGTTCCAAACGACCAAGGATGTTCTGAGAACGGCGAGTGTTCATGAGCATTTGCCGGTCTTCTCTGTGTAAGTCGCCGGCCGAACCCTCGCCTTTGTGGCCATCCTTTGGAGATGATGATGTGCAATGCTGATTTTACGTCGTCTGGCAGCGGTACCTCGGCCCACATAGTCAAGGTGTTTAACTTCCATGGCAAGGAACTCTCCCGCTCAGAGCCATACTCCAGCTTCCTCGGACAAAACCGCGGCTCACCCATTTCCGCAACTGCCTTTCACCCACACCGCATGGTCATGGGAGCCGCAGCGAGGGGTGACCACCACATCAACGTTTTCAGCTGTACGAACGAGCCGGCATTCGGCACGAATCTCTAATCCCTAGACGCTTGGAGCGAGATCGAAGGTGTAAGGACGCGTGGCTTGTGCTTTTACGTGATGGATTTGCAGAGCGAGACGGAGGCCCCATCAAAGAGGGGGCCAGTAGTCATTGTGCTGTGCTGCTTGCGAAGAGCTCGGGTCTTCGGGGAGCAGCTTTTCTTTGGCATAGCGAAGGAGGGGTTCATCATGAGCATTATGATTGCAAACAGCTGTTTTTGGCTCTGGCTTGTTCAAGATGCTGGAAATGCTCATGACTGCTGGCATTTCCTGCTTTGTTTAGGTGTTGGTTGGTTGGCAAAATGCTATTTCCAAGGGCATTGGTATGACAAGCGACGGCATCATTGATTAGGAAGGGTTAATGAATTTGTGTTGTCTGATAGGTCTATCGAATATTATATCTACCTTACTGCTATGCTAGTCTGGTATTTCTCCTGTGTAGGATGACGAAGCGGGCGAGACGGTGGTCAGAGTGGTAAGGGTGCTGCCTTGAAGGGAGGCATATGTGAGTCTGTCTCGGCCCAGAGTCTTGTCAAAAGGATCAGATCAAGGTTCACACACGACTGGATGATCAGCCCACGGAGGATGAAATTGCCAGGTGGCCGGGAAGCCGCCCCGGACTGCTCTTATACGGATCTCATGACGGGGAGCTGGGGCTGGGGCTGGGCCCAGGGCAGACTAACACGGCTTCATCTCGAATTGAGAGGAAAGGAAAGTCTTTACGACTCTTGAAGAAGGTCGGGAATTGCTTCTCACAACAAAGACTTCTCCGTCCCTTGCTTATACTGAATTTGCTGCCTCACAGTCTTGGTCTCTCGCTGATGGTTCCCACGAGTATGGGGTGACGTATCTTGGCTTTCAGACATCACGCAGGGGTCAAGTCGAGTGGGGTGCTTGCCTGCGGGAGGCAACTCCCGACCCCACCTTGACCTTGACATTGGCCCTGGCCTCAAAATTTACCCCTCCGAAAAAGGCACGCGCTGCTAACACCACCGGCTCACCACGAGCTCTTCTTGTAAGGATCCTTCTTGGCCGATTGAGTCAGACCACCTTGGGTTCCGTGACTGTATTGAAGCTGTGTAAAGGTATTAAACGCCCCTTGCCCCCTTGCACTTGTCCCTCCATTCCTGATTCCATCCTATATCGTTCCCCGCTGCCCGAGCACCTCGACTGTAAGCAACAACCATAGCAGAGTGCAGATAGCTCAGACCAACGCAATCCATATCGATTCCGCTGGCAAAGAGACAGGAAGGGTGTGGGATATTCGAATCGTTGGCTCGTCACAATCGCTGACCCTCCTTGCTGTAGCCGGGTTGTCTAGTCCCGCCCCCCGTCTGAGTCACAGTCCACAACAAGGCATCATACGACCAACCACCCAACATGGCCGACAATCCAGAGCAGAAGCCGGCTCCCGCCGCCGACCCTGCCGCAGAGGGCGGCGCTGAAGGCGAGGCTGGTCCTTCCAAAAAGGCCCTGAAGAAGGCCGAGCAAAAGGCTAAGAAGGAGGCAGAAAAGGCCAAGCGTGCCGCCGAACTTGAGGCCCAGCGCGCCGCCGCCGCTTCCAAGGAGGCCGCCGACGACAAGGCCAAGGACAACTACGGTGACCGCGACGTGGTCAAGCTCGGCGGTGACAAGGTGGCCCTGAAGAACTACGGCGACGAGCACCTCGGCAAGACAGTCAAGCTGCGCGCATGGGTCCAGCAGAGCCGCATGCAGGGTGCCAAGATGTGCTTCGTCGAGCTGCGCGAGGTTGAGGACTGGAGCATCCAGGGCATCGTCACTGCGTCGGCCGAGGGGACGCCGGTTTCCAAGCAGATGGCCAAGTGGGTCGGTTCTGTCAGCCTGGAGAGCTACGTCGCCGTCGAGGCCACCGTCGCGAAGCCCCTGGAGCCTGTCAAGAGCTGCAAGGTCTCCAACTACGAGCTCCACATCACCAAGATCTACTGCATCGCCCGTGGGCCCGAGGTGTTGGGCCTGACGCTTGCCGCGTCCAACGCGGCCATCAGCAGCTTCGACGTCGACGGCAAGATGCAGGAGTTGAGCATCGGCGACGCGGCGCCCGGCCAGTCCGCCACCCTGGAGACACATTTTGACAACATCGTCATGCACAAGCGCTCGCCCTTGCAGCAGGCCATCCAGACAGTCCGCGAGAACGTGCGCGACTTGTTCGTCGAGTACCTCAAGAAGAACGACTTCCACTCCTTCGAGCCGCCGTGTCTGATCGGCGCTGCGTCCGAGGGTGGTGCCAACGTCTTCGGCCTGCCGTACTTTGGCAAGAGCGCCTTCTTGGCTCAGTCCCCGCAGTTCTACAAGCAGCTGGAGATTGCTGGCGGAAGGAAGAGGGTGTACTGTGTTGGTCCAGTCTTCCGTGCCGAGAACTCCAACACCCCAAGACACATGACTGAGGTATGATGGCTCCCACACAGCCCTTTTGCCGTACTTTTCTGCTGGTATGCTGACAAGATGTCAAAGTTCACTGGCCTCGATATGGAAATGGAGATCGAGGAGGACTACCGCGAGGTCATCTTCATGCTCGAGGGTCTCTTCCTCTACATCTTCCGCAACCTCGAGGAGCGGTGCAAGGAGCAAATTGCGGTCGTGCGCTCCATCTACCCGTCCGAGCCCTTCGCTCTGCCCGCAGATGGCAAAGAGGTCCGCCTCACCTTCGCCGAGGGCCAAAAGCTGCTGCGGGAAGAGGGCCCCGAGATCTACCGCAACGTCACCGACGACGAGGACATGTCCACGGCGCAGGAGAAGGCACTTGGCGCCATCATCCTCAAAAAGTACGGCACCGACTTCTACGTGCTGGACAAGTTCCCCGAGTCGGCCCGGCCGTTCTATGCCAAGGAGGACCCGGAGAACAACAAGGTGACAAACGCGTACGACTTCTTCATGCGCGGCCAGGAGATCATGTCGGGCGGTCAGCGTATCAACACCCCCACGGAGCTCGAGAAGCGCATGCGCACCAAGGGCGTCGACCCGAACAGCCAGGGTCTGAAGGAGTATGTCGACTTCTTCAGGCAGGCCGGGTGCCCGCCTCACGGCGGCGGCGGTATCGGTCTGGACCGCGTGGTCGCCTTCTTCCTGAACCTGCCAAACGTGCAGCTTGCGGCGTACTACCCCCGGACGCCGAACCGACTGACCCCGTAAGGTGGCATGTGGGATGGGGTGGAAGATGTGGATCTAGAGGAATAGATCGGATGAGAGCAAGGCTGACACAGCTCAGCCTGAAATATATCTGTCCAAAGCTGATTTGATTCCTTGTCCTGTGACTATCTTGATTAACAATCCACTTCTCGGCCCTATGATCAGGTGGGTGACTTCTGCTCGAGGCGCCATGCTCGGATCCGCTCCGCAGTACCTGAGCCGAGCATCCCATGCGTCAGACATGATGTTCACGCTTGAGCAGTCAGCAGACTACTTAAGTACCCTGCTATATTGCTGTTTCGCACCCAACTGGTATTTCTGATTACTAGCTGGGGCCAACTTGCAGCACCAGGACGATCGATTGTACTTCAAGTGACGTATGATTGCTGCTGCTGTAATGTTTTGTGAACAGTTTCCTAATCCAATTTCCTGATCCGATTGAAACCATACGCGATGATGAGCCACGTTCACAAGCCTCTTCGCTCACAGGTGGCTATAATAGGTTGATCAAGGGTGTGTGTGGTGAGCTCTTCCAAGGCTCCGTGACTTTGCAACCTCCGTTGCTCATCCAGATCAGCTATGAGTGAACCGTGAGAGAGAATCCTTTCCAGGGGACCAGGCTCACCTCGCAAAAGAGAACAACCCTCCTTCCCAGTCTCAACAACAGCGAGCCCGTCAACATGTCTACGGTTTTGGGCGAGTCCTAATTATGGTACTAGAAATATTAGTGGCTCGGTGACAGCACGTTCTGTTACGCAAGAGTTCCGATGATATGCCATAAATTCAACGCGGATGGCGTTTCTCTGAACCTTGCTCAAAACTGTATCGGGGCCAAACTTGGAGTGCTGACGTCCGTCGTTATCGTGCCATGGCGAACCTGCCTTGCCATGGTAGACAAAACCTTGTTTGTGACTAGCCTCATGCTCGTCATGGCTCCGAGACCCTGAGTGACTGTAAAAAGAAAATGCTCTGAAATGTGCCCTCCAAGAAGATTCTCATGTTGGTGTAGCTTGAGTGACGATTTCGTGTTCCTCTGGTGACCGCTTGTTGTAAAATGGTTATCACAACGCAAGTTCACCCCCCATCTGATTCCACATCTCTTCACTCATGCCGTCGCCAATATCAGCCCAGGCCTGCTCCGTGCTGTCTCCGCTGATAGACGGCTTGGCAACTTTCTTTCCCTTGCCCTTCAATTGAGATGTCATTCTGCCTCCACTTTGATCCTCCTCATCAAGATCGTAATCATCGTTGTCAATTATGGACAGCTTGGCGATTTGCCTCCGTTTTCCCTTCATCTTGACTTTGTCTTTGGTCTCGCGTTCATCCTCCTCGTCGCGGTCGTTGTCAGCGGCGGCGGCGGCCCTTTCCCCAACAATGATGCAATCTTCGATGATGTCCTCTGACTTGGCGTTCTGGTTCAGAGGGGAACTTTCCCTGGTCAAGCGTGGCAGCTTCATCAGCCTGCCGTTCAACTCCTTCCACTGGGCTCTGGCAGTGACAATGTTCACATTCGTAAGATCGGCGAATTTCTTCATGCTAACCTGGAATTGAAGCATGTAAACATTTGGTTGTATTCTGATGAAGGGGAATACATTGGTGATCAACTTACTTCCCATCCGCTTCCGACTCGCTTGTTGGGTTTGATGCATTGGACAGACATCAGAACAAGCTGGACCTCATCTTTAGTGAAGCCGAGGATGCTGGTGTCGTTCTTCTTATCTTCCGGCATATTGACGACCCGCTCTTCGATTGTGAGATGATTGGTATGGGTGTTCTCGGAAGCAGTGCGTTGGTATGTTCACTCAATCATGAAAGCTTCCCGCGATTCAAATTTCCTGCTTGACTTGCTGCAAAGGCTCAAGCATGTGTCCAAAACCTGGCTCCACCAGAGGGGATACTCTGGTTTCATTTAAAGGGGAATTGCAAGAGAAAGGTTTCTGGAGACATTTGGAAAGGGTGGTGATTTCGGCCTGATAATCCAGCGCTGCGCACCTTCACCCAAGGCCGCGGCATACCATATTGAGACAATGGCTGCCTTGGAAGGCGCAGGAACAGTCTTCTCAAGGCCAGTCTCATTTGGATGTGCACAATCACAAGTATGGGAGTGTCATTGAATTCTCTTCCATCGAGGTTTCGTCCCAAGAGTGACTGGGAAACAAATCAGGTCAGAGTCCGTCTCGTGAATGGTATATTTGCAATGATTCATCCTTGACCATGCGCTTTTCCTTTCAAGTCATACAAGCCACAATGCTGGCCAAGAATAATTGAAGCATAAGAAAATGTGTCTGCCTTGGATGACACTTACAGACAATCTGGTCTAGCTGGACATTTCTCTAGTTGAATATCTCAACAACATACCGACCTTGCGGCAGATCCCTCATCCAGCCATCAACTGATGTCTCGTTCGTCCTTCCACCAATATGATCCACTTCGAATAGTGCCGGAGCGAGTACCGAATAGACACCGTCCGACATACTTTTACTTCCACATACATACAATTTGGCCCCTACGCTCCACAGGTGAGTGATTTCATTTACATGGTTCTTCACCGTGTCTGCGACATAACGGCAGCCGCAGTTGTCTTGATCTTGAACTGTATGCCCTCCGAACACTCACAATACCTTTGCGTTCCGACTCATCTAGCTCTGCTCGGTAGAGATCATCCAGCCTTGGCCCCCAGCTTCCAAAGAAAAGCAGCGCAGGCGGAATGTGATTGATGGCTCCCTCGCTACTTGTTATGGACAAAGCGCGCTCCTGGATGAAGCCCCGGGAAGGGAGCTATTCCTATACCTGCTCCGATCATAATGACTGGTGTGTTGAGCTCTGGTGAAGGCAGGCGAAACGGCGAGGGGCCTTGCTTATGTGGAAGTGCAACATAAAGAGTTGATGTAACATAAAGAGTTGATCCAGGCTCCAGAGATGCCAAATAATTTGACAAAACTCCCTTGTTCGGACCGACTGCAGCCTGATCGACCATATTGTATGTCAGAATGCCATGCCCAGGCTTCCAGTGTGGCGATGACGAGAACAAATATACCCGAGGCAGCATGGTTAGTAGCAGGAGCAGAAAGGAAGAAAGGGATGGAGGGAGGTCGCTCGATGGAAACCGGTCCATGAGATTCAGTATGCTAGCAGTGCATTTTGTGTCTGCTAGCACTCCTCGCAGAGTCTGTTTGGTCACCTCATCTGCTGCAGCATCAATAAGCACGTCCATTTGACGTGTATTGGCGGCGCGCCGGAGGCCAAAGTGACTTGAAAAGAGCTCTGAAGCTATCAAACTGGTGTCGAGGGGTCCATCGCCCGGGGGAGGACAAGTTGCTAACGCCTGATTGATAGTGAGCATTGTGTCTTCTTTGAGGGCAAAGCGAGACAAAGATCGCTTGATAGTGGACAAGTCATTTGAAGGCAGGATGTCAATGTGATCCCCGGCCTCATAGGACATGCCATCTGGAAGTCGTAGCTCGATGTGCCTTTTCTGAGGAACACCAGGACTTGATAGCAGCCTCAGCAGCCTCGCCTCTGTGACCGTTGCAGCATGAAATCCTTTTCCATACTTCTAGATGTTTGCATGCGCTCATAATCATTGCTTCCCGTGAATTCTATTGTGAAGCAAGACTACATATATCAAACACATCCCTGATCATCTAGCTTCACGACACTGCCTCATTCGGTCCCTACCTTTGTCCACTGAATTAGTCCTTGCGCCGGAAAATGTTTAATTTGGATTCTATGCGCTCACAGACGAGTCTGAAGAGCTACAGCGGCTTTGCTGAGAACTACTGCCAGTTTCAGACAGTGATGCTGTGGCTCCCTTGCGGGACGCTGTCCATGCCGCTGTCACGGGTTTCTTCCATTCTGATTTCTGTTTCACAACGAGTACTGCATATGGCGCAAACTATGTGGCTTTACCAGCCATGATTGAGTCTACTCAAACTGTCGTTGTCGTTGACAGGGCATGCCACAACTCCATTTTCAACAGAGTCTTTCTTGGTCGCTGTTCACAAGTCCATAAATTCGACCATAACAACATGATTGACCTTCAGTCAACATTGAAAAGGTTACCATGGAACTCGAAGCGGGAATTTATTGTTATTGTGGAAGGGTTGTATAGGTACGTAGCTTTGTCTTCCATTTTCAAAGTCGGCTGGGAACTGACGGTATGGAAGTAGCATGGACGGAGATATTCCCCCTCTAGACGCTTTATGGCGTCTGAAAAGCGAGTACAGATTCATTCTATGCTGTGACGAGGCACACTCATTCCTTTCCACTGGAAGCACGGGTCTCAGATGCTTACAATATTGTAATGAAACCCATACGGAAGTTGCGCTCTGTGCTTGTCAGCGAAGTGCCGGATTTAATGAATCTGCAATGCCTTACGGTGCGAACTACATACCCAAGCATACTACTCGCATGGGGTGCTCATGTATGAGATACAACCAATAGTGCACGCAACGTGTTTCAAGTCCCGTCTCTCATTAAACTCCCAGATCATGTACATAAACTACTTATCTACCCAGATTGACATTCAAAAGAGTATGGGAGACCCATCTGTATTCCAATCCATTGCCAGCATTATCCCCAAATATCAAACCCTCGTAGACCAGACGTACTTTTCCCTTTGACTCTGGACGTCACTGAATCATTCTAATACATCCTTCATAATTCGTCATTACCTCATGACCAGCCTAAAGCCTAGTAACCCTCCAGGCGAGAGACCAGACACCAATGCTCAAGAGTCACCATGAGAAAATGAAGCGAGCTCTGGTGGATCACCAAGCCGATGGGATGCGGCATTTTGGCCTGGACCGCCTTAACCGTTTACAGAGAAGAGCCGTGCAGCGTCTTGGTATCGACAACCATCTCGCGGCCGTTGTCGTTGACGACCAGCACCCGAACGGATCCTCGGCCGGAGTCGAAGGCCTGCTGGAGGCGGTCCCAGAGGTTGGACTGGTCAATGACTGGCAGGGACTGCTTCACATCACCGGTCTCGGTCATAGCAACAACTTTAGATAAATTGTCAGCAGGTGAAAAACCAGATACTAGTTGTGGCGTGGAGAACTTACCGCTGCCGTCCTGGAGATCGAGGACGCGGTATTGCTTGAGGATGGGTCCGCGCATGGTCTGGACAACAACGCTGGGGGCGGGGTTGTGGATGGACGAGGACTCCTCATGCAGCTGCTTGGTGAAGAGGTCGACTCCGAGGTAGCGGTGCTGGCCAGTGGCGGAGGAGGTCGAGATCCGGATGACCTGGGAGATGCGGCCCTGGAGGATCAAGATGTCGCCGATCCGGATGTGATGGCAGGGAATGGTAACTGAATTTGGGACTTCATCTCCGTAAGCGGCCTGTTTTCCATGGCGAGACGGACGGCTTTCCCGGACCTCAGTCACCTCAATGGTCTCACGACCTTGAGGGTGAATGATACGATCAGCCACCTTGTGGAGGCCGTGCCGGAAGGAGTGATAGTGGCCTGGTTGGGAGGCATTAAGATTACGACAAAGGGAAACATGTTGAAAACAAAACTAGATTACTCACCATCTTCGTCGAAGTAACCCATCTTGGCTTTGTGGTGGTGCCTGTGACGCGGAGAGCGATCGATCTCAACTGTCTCGTCTACACGGACAGTCTGGTTTACAGAAGGGCGGATCTTGGGTGCCTCAATGATATGCTCGTCGTGACGAACAGTCTCCTTGATGACGGGGCGGTGCTGAGGAGGCTCGACTGTGGTCTCGGTCACACGCACTTCCTCGCGGTAACCAGGCTGGGATCGAGCACGATAACCACGCTCGATATGATCGATGGGGGTGTAAGGGATCGACGGGCGAGTCTCGGGCCGGTGGTGATGGTGGTGGTGTCGGTGAGTGTCGATCTCGATGCGAGTATCAGAGTATGAGGAGCGGGGAGGCTTCTCAGAGTGGGAAGTGCGGGTAGGCCTGTGTGAGTGCAAACTGTCAAGGTCAGCGGTCATGCCCAAGCCCTGGTAGTCGTGGTTGGTGTTGTTGTTTCGGGGTGAACACATGCGGAAAGGCTCCACAAAAGGCCGTGGAAGCTTGAGGCAATTGGTGCCCAAGCCCACCCTGGTGTGTGGGTCCAAGATCTCAGCTCCATGCTGCCGAGGATCCACGCAGCACAAACAGACTGGGCCGAGTTTATGTGCAGTGACGACAGCACGCTCAGGCGAGTGGGTTGGGCCATTGGTCAGGGACAAGGGGGCCCATCAGGGGCGGTGGGTAAAGGACAGGGCAGGACAGGGCAGTGCAGGGCAGAGTAAACAGATGGGTATTGGGAATACCTGGGCTGTTGCTCCTTGAGCTCTTCGCGGTAGTACTCTTCACGGTGGACACCGGGGCGGCGGTAATGGTCTTCTTCACGGGTGACGAAGACCTCTTCCTCGCTGTAGCGGTTGTGCTCCCTGCGGGGAGGAAGGTCGGCCGCGGTGGCCGAGTACGAAGAAGAGACCTGACTACCTTCCCGCCCGGGCTTGTGGTGGGGGAGGTGGAGGTTGAGCTCCTCGTGGGTAGTAGTGCTGGTGCTGGTCTTGCCCGACTCCTTCTTGTCGTCGTTGCGATACGACGAGGGGAAGATGCTGAAGGGGACGGGGACTCTCGCTTCAAAATCCAGGTTGACTGCCTTGTATGGGCGCGCAGAGTCGTCTCCCTCTCAACCTCTTGACAAGGAAGAAAAGAAGAGTCCTCTGGCTTCTTCCTGGGAAAGAAGTCGAAAGAAAGGAGAATAAGAGAAGGACCCTACCAATTGATACGGACTCCTTCTGTGTACTCTGGGATTTCGATCGAGCTCTTTTGGCTGGGGAAGAGGGGAGGTTGGAGGGGGGGACAAGATAGGCCGAACACAACAGGTCAAATGGCTGACGTTGTGGAGATGGAGAAGCAGATGTTGTGTCTGGACGTGAGTGGAGGACAGAAGTGAGAAAAAGAGGAGGAGAGAAGACGTGGGCGAGAGGTAGAGGAAGAAGACGGTGGCATTGAAATAGTCTAGTGCTGGGGGTGCTTTGCGGAGGGGGAGATGGTCCGTCTCCTGGCCATCAACCGTTGCTACTGGCTGCGAGAGGGCTTCAAGGGTGTGCGAACGGCCCAAGCGACAGGACCGACTGAGAGAGCATGAGAAGGTGATTGATCTCTTTCCCCCCTCCCGTCCCCGTTGCTAGGCCTGTGTTTACTTGCGGTGGAGCCAGCTGCAGCTCTTGTTTACCCCCCAGTCCGCCCTGCCCCCTCCCCCCGATCTTTTCCTCACAGCTGCTTAGGGTCGAGCTTAGCGAGCAGGGATCATAGCTCCGGATAACCTTTTAATCCCTGTCCATTGGGGCCAGGCCCAGTTTTCTCCCAGCCCGGCTCGGCGCGTGTCGTTGTTCAATGCCCATCCCATCACGTCCAGCTCAGCTTAAATCACACCCACACCCGGACGAGATGAGCTGCCATCGACTCCCGCCCGATGCCATCGACCCGAAGCCATGTTGCACGTCGGCAAGAGGAAGCTGTGACCAAGGCACTGACGAGCAGGAAAAGGACCCCTAGAAAGCTGTCAGGCACCCCAGAAATGGACGGCCCTGCGCCGTCTCAGGGCCATGACATGATGGACTAGGACTGGGCCTCGTGTCAGGTCGAGCAAACCCAACCACCACCTTTCTTGTTAACCTTCCGTCCAATACCTGGGCTTCTTGGGTCGGACTGGGATAGGCTGGAGCTTAAGCCTCGATCTGTGTGTGATCTCTGGACCGGCCTGTGGGACGCTGCAACCTGCGCTGCACCGCAAAGCACGCACATCAACGCGGTGCAAATGCTGATGGCTGGGGAAGTGGAGTGCCCCTGTGCTGTGTACCACGCATGTGGGCACCCGCGCACCGGGAATACGATGCACCACGCAGTTAATTCAGCAGGCTGGGATTGAAAAAACAGGCTGCCAGTTTGCCAGTTGGGTCTCCAACGGCTCGCTCCAGCCGGTCCTTTCCCTACTGCATGGCCAATGCATGTCTGAGAGATCAGGGCAAGCGTGGACCGAACCCATTGGGCCTCCACAAGCCTGGATGAGCTGACCATCCACGGCTTATGCATGTGCTCGCGCCCAATTCGTCGGAAATATGGGCACAGTAACGCGTCACTGAGCCTGAGTTGCATGTGACTGTTTCTTTTTACGCCCCAATCTGCTGCTGAAGTCGTGAATACTATCACAATCCCCATCATTCCCAGCTCTCAAGCTTCACTTTCCTCACTTCCAGAAGCTCTCCACAGCTGGAGATCTGCGGCCGGCGACGAAGGCCTTGACAGCTCCGATCATGCAGGGAGCAGAGCGTTGCTATAGAAACGGCCAGCGCTAACGGCTACTCAATGCAACCTCACAGTCCAATACGGGTAGGACGGTAGCTCTCGGCGGTTGGCAAATTCCAGGGGTTCTTCACGTGCCGCGACGTGTCACGTCTGTGAAGATTGAATGCCCAAAACAAGCGAAGTAATCACAGGAGTCTACCCCCCTCGGTCTTGATTCAAGGACGAGAGGAACGCTGGCCATGGAGGCAAGGAATCGATGCAAGCTTTGCGCCTCGACCTTGGATCTGTTGCTTGATTGTAAGACAGTAGCTGCAATGTAGGATCAGATGCCACCATGCTGTGAAATGCAATCTCAAAGCATGACAGAGTATGAGAAATCTGCATCCTGATAATTTGGAACAGTCTTGAGGCTCGAATACAGGCAGATAATTATCATTTGAGACTCAACATGAGATCTCAAATTCGTATCGCACCTAAGCAAACACTTACACAAGTGGCCAGGGCGAGGTTTAGGAATCTTAGGGGGATTCAAGCCATGAGGGTCAGGGTTGTGATGACGTATCCGAAATATGTGTTGCAAGACGTCAGCCCCACCATTCCGCCCTACACTGCCGCATCCAGCTCGCCGACCGCAAATTTCGAGCCATGTCATCACACTCAACAGCCTTCTGCACAGTTGTCACTCGCTTGATTTCTGAGACAAAGTACGCGACCGCCCAAAATGAAGCAGCGCTTCTCATCCTTGGACGTCAAGGTATGTTTCAGTCCTGTCGCACGGCACATTGCGAGTGTAAGAGTCGCTGACGAGCACCCCGCGTCTGTTCCCAGGCCATCACCAATGAGCTCTCGCAAGCTCTGGTAGGCCTTCGACTCGCCAACATATACGATATATCCTCCAAGAAGTTCCTCCTCAAATTTGCGATATCTGGAAAGAAGGAGCAGTTGATTGTCGACTCTGGTTTCCGGCTTCACACCACCGAATTCACGCGCCCCACCGCCGCCGCTCCCTCGGCCTTTACTTCCCGCCTCAGGAAGTTCCTGAAGACCAGGCGATGTACCTCTCTATCACAAATAGGCACAGACAGGATAATCGAGCTGCAGTTCAGCGATGGCGGCTACCGACTGTTCCTTGAGTTCTTTGCGTCCGGCAATGTCATCCTCACGGACGCCGACCTCAAGATCCTGGCATTGTTGCGGACTGTTCACGAGGGAGAGGGCCAGGAGCCGCAGAGAGTGGGCTCGACGTACACCCTTGAGAACCGCCAAAATTATGCAGGGGTTCCGCCTCTGACCAAAGAGCGAGTGCGAGAGGCGCTGCAGAAATCAGTGGCGAAAGTGGAAGCTGCAGACGCGTCCAAGAAGAAGCCGAAGAGAAAGGCGGGAGACGAACTCCGGAGGGGCTTGGCAACAACTATAGAGGAACTTCCTCCTATAGTGGTCGATCATGCCTTTGAAGCCACAGGGTTCGAACCTACCACCAAACCAGCCGATGTACTGGAGAGTGAGACCTTATTCGACGCACTATTTAAGTCACTAGAGGAGGCCCGCAGAATCGTAGACGACATCACGGGCTCGACGAACTGCAAGGGATACATCATTGCAAAGCAGCGTGAACCCAAGGTGGCCGAGCCGACACAGCCGGAAGGAGGCAAGCCACCTGGTTTGCTCTATGAAGATTTCCAGCCTTTTGTGCCTCAGAAGTTCGCGAAGGACGACACATACACTATTTTGACATTCGACAACTACAACAAGACAGTAGACGAATTCTTCTCCTCTATTGAGGGACAGAAGCTCGAGTCAAGGCTCAACGATAAAGAAGCAGCTGCCAAGCGCAAGTTGGAAGCCGTCCGAGAAATACAGGAGCAGAAGGTGGAGGGTCTCAAGCAAGCACAAATGCTGAATATGCGCAAAGCCGGTGCTCTCGAGGCCAATGTCGACCGAGTACAAGAGGCCATGGATGCTGTAAATGGTCTCATAGCGCAGGGAATGGACTGGGTCACCGTTGGCAAATTGATTGAAAGAGAACAGAAGCGTCGAAATCCTGTGGCGCAGATCATCAAACTACCCCTGAACCTGGAGCAGAACTTGATGACGCTGCTCCTCGCCGAAGAGGATGAAGAAGAAGACATCGACAAAGATTCTGCATATACCTCTGAAGACGAGAGCGAAGACGAGGGAGACACGCGGGGGAAAGTTGACACTAAGCTTTCTATCGAGATCAATCTCGGACTCTCCCCCTATTCCAATGCCCGCGAGTACTATGATCAGAGGAAAACGGCTGCAGAAAAGGAACAGAAGACTGTTGGCCATTCAGCGATGGCTCTGAAGAGTGCCGAGAAGAAGATTGCCGAAGATCTCAAAAAGGGACTCAAGCAGGAGAAGCCAATCCTGCACCATCTGCGACGCCAGAGTTGGTTCGAAAAGTTCATATGGTTTATTTCCTCGGATGGCTACCTTGTTCTGGGCGGCAGAGACGCCATGCAAAACGAGATGCTGTACAAGAAGTATCTTCGCAAAGGAGATGTGTATGTCCATGCCGACATGCACGGTGCTGCGTCCGTCATCGTCAAGAATAACCCTCAGACTCCTGACGCCCCAATTCCCCCTTCAACGCTTTCGCAAGCCGGCAGCCTGTCAGTGTGCTCGTCAAATGCTTGGGATTCGAAAGCTGGCATGGGAGCTTGGTGGGTCAATGCCGACCAGGTCTCCAAGTCTGCCCCTGCGGGAGAGTACTTGCCGTCGGGAAGCTTCATGGTGCGAGGCAATAAGAACTACCTGCCCCCGCAACCACTGATACTAGGATTTGGTTTCTTATTCAGGATCAGCGAGGAGAGCAAAGGCAACCACGTTAAGCACAGGCTACTCGACGCGGAGAGTGTGGCACCCGAGAATAACAAAGAGCTGCAAACCCAAGAGGCTGAGCTTGCCGAAGAAGTAGCCGACATTCAGCGTGAGGCAGCACAGCATGAGCAAGACGATAAGGACGACTCGGATGGCGGACCTGACGACAACGAAGGCTCTGAAAGGCAGAATCCACTGCAAATGGATGGCGACGATGGGTCAAACAGTGGTGACGACCTCGACGACCGAACCGATACTGATGATCATACCGACCATGATGTAGACCACGTGAAGGATAATGTGGCCAAAATCAGCCTCGAGGAGCCTGCTGAGTTGATGATGTCGGGGGCGTTAACTGCTGATGGTGGCGAGCATGAAGATCCATTCGCCGGTGGTGCGAACGGTGTCAAGGACGGTGAGGTAGGAGGGGACCCGGAAGATGAAGACTCCGAATCAGAGACGGCCACCAAAGCCTCAACTGAGGCAACGAAGGCTTCCACCGCCTCTAATTCGCGACAGACGAATGACCTGAAGCAGAAGAGTGCGCCGGCGAAACGGGGTAAAAAGAACAAGCAAAAGAAGATCGCTGCCAAGTACAGGGACCAAGACGAGGAAGACCGGGCCATGCACGAGGAGCTCATCGGCGCCACCAAGGGTCGCGAAAAGGCTGAAGCAGAAGCCAAAGCCAAGGCGGAGCGCCTGGCCGAGGAGGAAGCCCGACGCGAGCGTCGTAAGCTAGCTCAACAGAAACAGCAGAAAAAGGTCGCCGAGCACGAGGAGATCCGCAAGCTCATGCTCGACGAAGGCATCGAAATGCTGGACGACGGCGAAGAGCAAGCATCCACACCTCTTGATTCTCTGGTTGGTACCGCACTTTCCGGCGATGAGATCGTCGAGGTTGTGCCCATGTGCGCCCCGTGGGCGGCGATGGCCAAGTGCAAGTACAAGGTGAAGATCCAGCCCGGCGCGACCAAGAAGGGCAAGGCATTGAAGGACATCCTGGAAAGGTGGAAGATCGAGGCGGGAAAGAAGGGGAACGTCGACGAGCACTCCAGAGACTCGGAGAGGATGTGGCCGCGAGAGGTGGAGCTGATCAAGACGGTCAAGCCCGAGGATGCGAACAATGTTGTGCCGGTGGGCAAGTTGACGGTGATGATGAGCGGTGGTGCGAGTGGGAAGGCCGGCGGCGGAGGAGGCGGAAAGGGGGGCAAGGGAGGTGGGAACCAGAGCAAAGGTGGTAAAGGCGGCAAAGGTGGGAAGAAGAAATAATTACCGCATTGATCAGCGTAGGATGCATATAGACGGTGTTCAAGCATGAGAGATTCGTTGTTACTACTCGTTGTGCAAGGAGCTGGCCAGTTCAAGTCCCGCTCCCCAGGAACGGTCAAATGCAATGAAAATCCATAGCAATTTATTATTATCGACTCGCTTCGGTTACTTGGGATACTATAAAATCATCTTTCCTCGTGAACGCTGTGTATAAAGTCAGAATCCACTGCTCTTTGGGCGGGGTAAAATTGGTATATAGTTTAGCTTTCACCTCGTTTAAACACATACGGCCATAGACACAGGAAAATACGGGATCCCGTCCGCTCTCCCATAGTCAAGCCTGTGATCGCTGGATTAGTAGTTGAGTCGGTGACGATCAGCGAATACCCGGTGCTGTATGTTTTGCTTTTCTTTTTTCTCCACCTTTGTTTTGGGCTCTGAATCAACTGGGAATAACCTAGTCTATCTACCTTCGCAAATTTCTGGAGAAACTTTCCAAGCACCTTCACGTTGGGCACCGAGGTATATGTTTCTGAATTGTGGGCCCCTTTGAGTAGTGGCGACGAACAATGCCTGCGGTCACACCACATACATGGGCTGTTTTTTCCACAGAATGCATCACTTACCAAACTTTGTGAGGCTGTACATAACAATGGCACTTCATTTTCCATAAATCATATTATATGGACTACGGAGGCGAGTTGAGAGATGCCAGCAGCAAGGTTGCTGGACACTGCCACACCGACGCATCGGACGACGTTGACAGTTGCTTTTTATTCGGACAGACGTGAAAAACGTAGGTGAGTGGCGTGGCAATTCCATGGTGTCCTGAGAGACAATTTTACGGTTTGCAAGATGTTTCACGACCCCTAGATTGGCATGCAGTGCGTAGTGCGCATGGTTCGCAAGCTCACAGCAGCCGGAGCCTGAGAGGGCATCTGTGGCTTCAAAAAGACGCATAATCAGTGTTTTTAATGAATTTCCTATTAAATTACACCCTGGGCCTTGGAGGCATCAGACTTTTGATGTTAAAAGTCTAGTCACCAAGACCATGTACTGAAGTCTAGAGTTACAGGTGATAGTCGTGCAATTCCTCAACACATTTTAATTACTTCATGTGTGGCTATAGCTCAATGGTTCCATTTGTTTCCTTGAAGCAACGACTTCGTATCATTACTGGTCGAAATTGATCAATTCATTACACGATTCTGAGATTCGCGGCGGGGCTGGCTGTCCTCGGTCCTTGAGTTCGGACTCGGCTACATGAACCGCCGGCGATGTTCTGTTCACACTTCTCATCGGCACCAATTAGTTGAATACCTTCCAAAATGTAGCTAGGGACTTCTAACTGGGCTTCTGATACTCGAACGTGGATTGCTGGCAACATCTGGAATAGTGGGTGACGAATTGGTTGCGCAGTCAGATGGGTACGCTGTGCTCATACATACACCGAGAGGTTCATTTTATCACATCAAGTTTCTAAGGTTCGAGACATACTAGTACGGTATACTTTGGATATTGTATTCGATCTGGGGTTTTATTCTGAGAGAATCATACACCGTACACCGCCGATCTGTTCTGCCCTGCTGCCTAACACGGTGCCGACGCGGCCAACAAACGGCACAGCATGAGCCTACTTTTAATTGCTGTCCCGAATCCCAACCGAACATTCAATTTCAACCACTTGTTGACTTGCGTTCAAACGTAATTGGAGAGTGAAAATCATTGAAATCACTCAAGTTGACCAGTCGATACAGGCATGTCTGACAGCAGGGATCCGGTCAAACCCAGCGCGGACCGCTCCAAGGCCACCTTCAAACGCGGATTCCTTCAATGGTCGTCTCTTTCACGAGCAGCCACCGAATCAGGCCCGAAAATGATTCTCAATCATCTCCCCTTCATTGAGACTGCCTTTTCAGACCATGCTGTACTGCCAAATTGCTTGAACCTCAAGAAATCTGCCGGCTCTCTTTCAGCAACTGGTGTATCTTCATGGGCTGCCACGGTAGCTCCATCCTTGCATGATGATCTGGCAGTATCCCGGCAATCCCATGAAATCACTGTCACAAAATGCAGTCCAACAAGAATATCTTTTACCAAAGACCCAGAGTTTGATTACTCTCAATGGTTCGAGGGCCAAAGCAACCAACTCACTATCTTGATCTTCGCCTGAGCGTATGTTCTGTCTTCCAGATGGACAGAGATCATTCCAGGGGCTAGACCGATCTACTACACAGACAACAAGTTGAGCTCGGCCACGGATCATGGGAAAACCACTGTCAATTTGGGAAATGCGAGTGCGGATGCAGCGCGATGGTGGGAAGCTGTCCTGGCTCCGCGCCAAGGTTGGATGGCTACTATTGACTCTGGGGGCGAAACATTGCACTCCCCTTGGACCATTCGGCTGCCCTCGAGCCCGAAATTCTGCTTGTCATACTTTGAATCCGCACCTGCCACAGGAGCTGTGGCGACATTCAACAAATCTCTCGGTTACCTTGACGAATACTGTGCTGCTCACAACTTAGCGGACCAAAGCCGTGCCGCATTGGCAGCCGTCTTGTGTCTCCCGCACGCGGCTTTCCCTGGAAGACGTGTTTATCTACCCATCTCACCGATGATGAGCCATGCGCAGGAAGAATCTACGAGAATAATGAGACAACAGCAGAGTCGACATATTTGCTCCGTTTTCCAGCTGGACAAGCTGCTCACCTTGAGCTGCAACACGAAAGGCCTGACAGGCATACTTCTGAGCATCTTCTTCGACCACGAAGTTCCCTGCAATCTTGTCAGTCCTTGGCTGCAAGGCATATTCTCTGCTTTAGACAGAATCTCCAAGAATCGTCACCTCCTGGTGCAGACCTTGATTGGCAGGGCGCCAAAGATCGGGTTTCTCTGGGCTGGAGCCATCATCTTAGGATCTCATACACACCTTCTGCAACAAGCCCGTCGTGGCAGTATGGAGATGGACTTACTTTCTGCAACGTGGACAGGCACTTTGCAAACCTTCGTGCAGTTGCCTGTCACCGATGTGGCCCAACTTGGTCGGATCGAGCGTGAAGATGAGTGTCGACTTGCCTACCTTGCATCCAAAAGTCATCAATCCTACCTTCCTCTATTTCCTTGGAAACCTTTTGGAAGTACCGCTTTGGAAGAAACAGACTTGAACGTCAGACTTCACGCCCATTGTGGAGGCCATGGTCTTAGGTATATTGCCTGGGCTTGGGACCGACTTAAAGACGGTCGCCCAGAACAACTGAGCCCTATTGAAGCTGGAGGTGCCCTGAAGATAGATATGAAGTCTCAGCCGCACGCCATCACAAATGAGGCCAGCCACGCGATACCCTACGACGATATGGATCTAGACGACGACGGAGCTTCTAGGCAGGCGACCCTCAATATCTTCATGTGGCTCCGTCGAGATGGCTTTCCGTCATCTGAACAACATGTTCGAAGGCATGAATGGCTATGTCAAGTCCTCGATGAAGAAGATGAGGATGCTTACGAGTCCTGGACTGATGAAGAAGACGTTGCCAGGGGAAGAAGGCGAGCAAAATCTAGTGCTCCAAATCCTAGATTGGGCCAATGGATCGCTCTGAAACAGGCTAGAGGGGATCATTCAATCTGAGTTATAGGCTTAGATTATCTTCGAATATATACATATCGTAGAAATTCGGGAACATGCAATTCAGAGGACCCCATGATACAACTGCAGATGTTAGAAGTTGGGTCACGTATTCTGAACTTCACGTGAAAGGGGCAAAGTGACTGTCTTCTGAAATGAGATACGTGATAGCAGGCCAAAAGGGAGAGATACGAAGTTGACTTATCTATGGATGGTAACATAAGGATTCCTTCACACCAAAGCATCATTTGGAGTAGGCACAGTGGTCTCAAAGCCCACTGCCCCATGGAATGTTCTTAACTTTAATTTCTAAAAAGAGAAGTATTGTATATGTGAGAGGTTAAGTCATGGGATGAATATACAAACTGTACCAGCTCGCCATCACCTCCGGTCAAAGTCGTCAGTCTACTGACCTTGTCGCCAGGTTCTTCACTCGCCCAAATCCGTCAAGTCGAGCCTATATTTGTCAAACATGATGAAATTTGTTGTTTACAACTCTTGTCGATTCATCTAATTCAGCTTGAAATGAGGAAGGCCGTTAGTCGTCTGGCCGGCCCGGTTGTAGTCGCGGTGGGTGTCACGTGCACAGTGCCCAGGACGAGGGTCATTATGGTTTCCGTCACATCTCGCTTAACACCTTCCCCTCATACAAGTCTCTGTGCAACTTCGAAAGCAAGGTGCGCCTAAGAGGACCGCAGGGAATAGGACCTTGTACAAGAGACAAGATGGTTGGAACAGGAGCTCTGCTAGTCTCACCGCTCATTGAGCTGGGAGTGCTCGCACTCCATGTCATTCTGCCCGCCCACGAGATCGACGGATATGTCCGCGATACCAAGGGAAAGCCTCTCCGATACCGACTGTAAGTGAATCCCTCCTGAATAGACTGATAGGTCAGCGACCAGATGACTGACTGATCCGCCCTCAGTAATGGTATTCCGGTCATATCCGCATCTGTCTTGGCCTGGGTGGCCCTGTGCTGGACCGGACTGCTGCCCTGGGGGTTCCTGTACGAGCACAGCGGGACCACGTGCGTATGTGCCTTGATAGTAGGCCTAGCCTTCAGCGCCTGGATCGTCGCCCAGGGCCCGAGGCAGTCCCCCAGCATCCTGACCGACTTCTTCCTCGGCACCATCGAGAACCCCCGCACCGTCGTCGCCGGGCGCATCCTCGACGCCAAGATGTACCTCTACCTCGTGGGCGCGGTGCACCTGGAGCTGAACCTGCTCAGCTACGCGGCCGCGCACTTTGCGTCGCCGGACCCGAACCCGGGCGTCGCCCTCGCGGCGTCGCTGCTCTCCTGGTTCGTCGCCGAGTACCTGTGGTGGGAGAACGTGCACCTATACACGTACGACTTCTTCGCCGAGCGCGTGGGCGTCAAGCTCGGCTTCGGCTGCCTCTGCTTCTACCCTTTCTTCTACCCCATCGGGCTCCTCGCCGGCGCGCGCCTGCCAAACCCGCACCGGGCCCCGGCCTACCACCTCTTCGCCGCTGCCGTCTACTTTTCCGGCTGGGCCCTCAGCCGCGGGCCCAACCTGCAGAAGTTTTGGTTCAAGTGTCGTGTCGCGCCCCCGGCCGCCCTGGCGCCCCTCGGCCTGTCGCCGGTGAAGACGGTCAGGTCCGCCGACGGGAAGCACGAGCTCCTCTGCGGGGGGTTCTGGGGCGTGTCGCGCCACGTCAACTACCTCGGCGAGACGCTGGAGGCAGTCGGCATTGTGTTGGCCCTCGGCCACCCGGGTGATGCTCTGCTGCCATGGCTTTACCCCTTGTATTACGTGCTCTTATTTATCACTCGCGAGAGAGACGACGATAAGCGGTGTCGAGAAAAGTACGGGGCCCTGTGGGATGAATATTGCCGACAGGTTCCTTACAGAATTATTCCCTACGTCTACTAAGGTTTCCAGGGCTGTGGCGTCTTTTTATGTGAAATGGCTGATGTTGGTCGTGGGCCTGTCGCATTATGGTGCGGTTCTTGGTCGACTTCGCTACCAAGTTCAGTCTTCACCATGAGGACGGACTCGCAAATAGGCTTCAAATCGATGATTTCTGTTGAGAAACAAGAGAAAAACTAAAATAGACACCACTACAAACTCTGGGAACGCAAAGGTATAAATAATGGAGACACAGGACCTTGAGAAGAGGAAGGCTTCGCTCAGCACATTAAACTTCACGTAAGAAGGCACGACGCATTGGACAATAATGAACTTGTCAATGAAACATATGGGTATCGGCATGAATCTATATGAGTTTGATTGCAAGGCATGAGATGATCTCAGAATATGACGAGCAGGAACTAGAACAAGTGACCAGAAGTTGAGGGGGGAGAAAGGAGGCGCCACGGGGACGGGGCCAACGTGTCTGGGATGGGTGCTCGACATGTGGTGTTGACGCGTGGTAGACACCTAAGTGCAGAACGTGCTCTTTGACACAGTAGGAGGGTCGGATTGAACTTCTGGGGCTTGTTTGGTCTTCCCACGCCTTCTTTTCGAATCACAGCAAGTTTCGTGCAATTGTATGAGCGGCACAGCAGCAACACAATGTTTGCACTTATTGAACGTTGCCTTGCCAGGACAAAGCATGCAAAACTCCAGGGTATCAACAACACCTGTCCAATGCAGAAATGACAGAGCATCCACCAGTCATGCATCCAACAACGCTCTCAATGCTACCCTGATCCTCCTCAGCTTCGGCACGGTCGCACGAGTGGGCCGGCCTCTGACAACTCCAAACGATCCGGGTCCAGCCTCTTTCTCCAGCAGCACCCGTCCGATCTCCATGTAACTCTCCACCGCAACCATCATTGGCCGTCTCGACTCATCAGGCAACCAGCCCATAGCCGGCTTTGACTCGGCGTAAATCTCGAAAGCCTTCTCCAATAACCTTCCTCGTATTACTCCAAGGCTTCGCAGTCTGCTGCTCTTTTTGCTCGACGCGCCACCTTCTCCTGCCGATGGTTTTGTGATGGTCTCTATGACCATCTCCGGCGTCAGGCCTTCTTCTGCCAGCCAGGTTGTCGGCAGGTAGACCCTCCCCAGCGCGGCGTCGACCGCGATGTCCCTAGAGATATTGACGAACTGGAGGGCAATACCCATCCGCCTAGCGGCGGTAGCTACTGCCTCACGATGAGATGGTTCGATGGGCTCACGGCTGTGGTGCGATATGAGGGCGAGACAGAGCTCTCCTACCGTACCGGCCACTTGGCGTCCGTATGCGCGAAGTTCGCGCTCAGTCGCGATTGGGAAGGGGTTGGCCTTTTCGGTGGCTTGGAAATTTGAGTCGGTTCTAAAGCCGTCGAGTAAAAGATACAGGGGCTCGGAGGGCATGAGCGGAGCCGGGAGTAGCTTGAGAGCAGACCTCGCTGAGGGAGGAAACTCATTGGCGATGTATGCCTCCACAGAATTGGCCTGTCCTGAAGGAGTGGCGTCATTCTTTGACGTGTATACCATGTCCAAGTGCCCGCTGAGCTTATTGATCCAAGTCAGAGTGTCCAAGCCCTCAGGGGGTTCATCAACCAGGTCGTCTGCCATGCGGCAATACGAGTATCTGTCACGAAGTGTCAGGGGCTTCTGTAGTCTCTCATACCGTTGCATCTATCACTCACAACAAGACCAGGTCGATCCTCAAGCGACCAGCAAAGGTCGAGCTCGCGAGGTAAAAGCTCCTACTTTTCCGGCAGAGCCTCTCCACCGCTTCCTGGATCCCACTTATGCGCTCCTTGCGCTCTGCAGACCAGGGCATGAACAAGGCCTTGATCAACATGGTAGGTGTCGGGCATTCGGGTGCCGGTTCAAAAATGTCTGGAAAGGCGTCGATAATTGCCAGAGCGTTATCGAAGGCTCCCAGACCGAAGACGATGAGCACGTTAGTCGCAGCGAAGAAAATCGCCTCTTCAACCTCGAGGCTGCCGCAGACCGTCATGCCAAGCTTGGTTCCAGACTCGATGGCCCATGTTCCTCGGCGGAGCGCGAGCTCATCCACGACCCAGAGGTACAAGGTCGGCAGGGCGATAGGCAGGGCGACGCTGGTCCAGGGGAGGGTGGCCATGAAGAGTCCGCCCAGAGTCCATGTCAGGAGGGCGAAGGGACCGGCCCAGATCAAGATGAGACCCAGGTATGTGCCAGGCCCACCATTTGAGATGAGCCAGAGACCGAACAGCACGAGGCTGGAGGTCACAATCTGAATCGTTCTGTGAACCCCCCTCGCGAGCCACGATTCGGAGCCGAGGTACTCGGCTTGAAGCAAGGGCTTGTTCAATACATGGTACAGTAGAGACGTGATGTATGTCTGGATGACGAAGAAGAACAGCTCCTCGGCCGGGATGGAAAGCAGCGTCGGGCCAATGACAACATCAGGCGGGTAGGTCCAAACACTGTGCCGAATGAGATAGCTATCCCAGGGGATGGTGGCTGTGACGGCGATGAGGACCAGAATAGAAGTCTGGTACCAGTGGCGGCGAGTGAGAATTGGGTAGGATATTACAGTCAACACCGTGGCCAAGGGGATGGTGAACTTGAGATGGCTGCTGGTGGTCAGCACAAGGGACATGTCCTCATTGGGCGGGGTTGTGTGTAGGGACTTACACCAGGGCATAGTCGTAGGCCATCGTGGATGGTGATATTTCCTCCTACAATCAAGGGCGCATGATTATTCGGTGGAGTCGGGAATTATAATATACACAATGGTTCGGACTTCGGCCCAATATTTGCCTCGGCGGAACGGACAGTCTCCAGCCAGCTCAGGGCTCACTTAGTTAGCTAGCTTGCGTGGCTACTTGATTCACCAGCAAGCAGCGAGCAGACAAGAAAGGAGCAGGGTCGTCCCACGTTCCAATTTGGGGTGAATTGGAACAGCAAAATAGCTGGTGCCCGGTAAGCTGGAGGCAGGTTGTCTTCGTGTTGGAAAATGAGCGGCTGCTTGGTCCCGAACTGAAGCGAGAACTAAGCTCAGGACACACCGAAGAAGGGCACAGAAATGGCAACAAGGTGAAACAAACAAATAGAGGAGGCCCCAAGAGGAGGTTGGGCCAGGCCAGGTGGTATCGTGCCAGGCCAGGCCAGGCCAGGCGTCTTGTTCGGAGCAACGCGCATTTGGAGCAGCGGGACGGGGGAGCTTCTTCACGTTTCCTCTTTGGGACAGCTCCTGAGCTTCAACGTTTCAATCGGCGGCCAACGTCCCAACGGTCTCTAACTGAAGCTCGATCGCGGCCGAGAACACAAGACCAAAACAGCTGACAAAGAAGAGCTACTGATCTGGAAAGTGAGACCGGATCTGCTGCATGCAATTTGTACACCGTAATTGAATTGAATTGTATTGATTAGACTTCCGGCTGACGGAGTGGATTCCGCTGCTCCCCTCGTGTGTGTTTTCGCCCTCGTAGTGGTGATGTCATGACTGTGGGAGGAATCGAGGGCTTGTTGCATTCCGGTGCCGAGACAGCGACACATCATGCCACGCCCCCCCTCTTCCCATATTCCTGCGCGCTCTCAACAGATCCCTTCCAGCGGCCCTCGAACTGAGAGAGTTGAGATGGCCCTTGCTAGCTGGACCAGGTCCAACGCCACCAGAACACACCAAGCCTTGAGATCCCCCAAGCGGGCACCGAGTACGAGCGGTTCGTTATAGGACCCGCACTCCATCTATAGTGCGCCTGTCTCGCTGGCTAGCATCGTACCATCATCACCAAGACTTGGGGTTTCGGCAGGCTCGGATCCCATCTGCCCAAAGCTGGGGTAAGGCTGGTGGACGAATCTGCTCCTCATCTGGCCCATCCCCTTGCGACGTATACCGAAGGTAGTTGATATCAGGAGGACCACCCAATTATCTTTCCCCGTCGCATTGGAGACTCACATTGGAGATTCTTGTGGTAGTCCCACAGGCCTCATCAGCCGCAATCTCACCACTTCGCCATGTCCACCAAGCAGGGCACTAGGACTGCCATCGTCATCGGAGCTGGTGCTGGGGGCATCGCAACAGCTGCTCGGCTTGCAAAAGCCGGCTACCAGGTGACTGTTTTGGAAAAGAACGACTTCATTGGCGGCAGATGCAGCTTTCTCTACTCTTCTCCCTCCCAAGGGCCCGACAACAAAGGAGGGAAACAGGGTCGATATCGGTTCGATCAGGGACCCTCGCTGCTCCTCCTGCCGAACCTCTTCCGTGAGGCCTTCCACGACCTGGACACGAGCCTCGAGGACGAGGGCGTAGAGCTCCTGCGGTGCCCGGTGAATTACCAGATATTCTTCCACGATGGACACGTCTTTAGGCCCACCACGGACCTGGCGCAGATGAAGCGCCAGATCGAGCACTACGAGGGCAAAGACGGCTTTGAGCGGTACCTGGGATGGATGGCTGAGTCGCACCAGCATTACGAGCTGAGCGTGGAGCACGTCCTGCACAAGAACTACGACAGCATCGTGACGGTGCTGACGCCCTTCTTCGCCAGGATGGCGCTCAAGCTGCACCCCTTTGAGAGCATCTACAGTAGGGCGAGCAGGTACTTCCGGACCGACAGGCTCAGGCGCGTCTTCACCTTCGCGACCATGTACATGGGCATGAGCCCCTTCGACGCCCCCAGCACCTACTCCCTGCTGCAGTATACCGAGGCCGCCGAGGGGATCTGGTATCCTCGCGGTGGGTTCCAGACCGTGCTGGCCAGGCTGGTCGATGTCGGCGTGCGGCTGGGCGTCACGTATCGGTTATCCACGCCGGTGAAGAGAATCCTGACGACGCCCGATGGCAGCGCTGCGGCAGGCGTGGTGCTCGAGAGCGGCGAGACACTACGGGCTGATACGGTGGTCGTCAATGCAGACCTGGTATATGCTTACAGCAACTTGTTTCCTGCCCCCAATGACAAAGAGAACGGCCTCATCAAAACTGCGACCAACAAGATCATCGATAACTACGCAAGGTCTCTCCGGAAGCGAGATGCGTCCTGCTCCTCCATTTCCTTTTACTGGAGCCTGTCGCGCAAGATACCAGAGCTAGGCGTGCACAACATCTTCCTCGCGGACGAGTACAAGGACTCGTTCGACGCAATCTTCAAGCGGCAGACCCTCCCCGACGACCCGAGCTTCTATGTCAACGTGCCCAGCCGCATCGACCCCAGCGCGGCACCGGAGGGCTGCGACGCGGTGGTCGTGCTCGTGCCGGTGGGTCACCTGCTGCGCTCCCGGGGTAACGAGGGCGAGACGGCGGCCGCGGAGCATGACTGGCCGGCGGTGGTGGCGCGGGCCCGCGAGGCCGTGCTGCGCACCGTCTCGGCGCGGGCTGGGTGCGAGCTGGGCGGGTACATCGTCGACGAGATGTGCAACACGCCGTACACGTGGGAGGACAAGTTCAACCTGGACAAGGGCGCCATCCTGGGCCTCAGTCACAACTTCTTTAATGTCCTGTGTTTCAGGCCCACCATCAGGGCCAAGGGGCTCAAGAACGCCTACTTTGTCGGCGCGAGCACATACCCTGGCACGGGCGTGCCTATTGTGCTGGCCGGCGCCAAAATCACGACTGAGGAGATACTGAAGGATGCTGGGATAAGACCCCCGTGGGCGCTGAAGGCCCCTGTCGTGCAGGATCACGGTGTGCCGCAGAATGGGGGGACTGCGGTGTTGGATCGGGTCAGGTGGAGGGGGCTCATGGAAGAGAAATTTTGGGAGGTGATCCTTTCCTTGGGGTTGATATTATTCAGCCTGCTGGTCTGGCTGTTTAGGAACCAGCAAAGTGAGAAGTTTAAGAATTGGTAATTCGTGTTCTAGCTGTTAGATACGTCCGATCAAACCTAATTTATATTGTACAAAACCGCTGCGATCTTGCCAAAATTTGTTGAAGATATCACTTGAATGAAACACCAGACTGCTCTATATCTATCCGGAACCTAGTGAAAACTGCGATATAACCATGGTATTTCCGCCTCTTACCTTCCTGAGAACGCCCGCATCATCTTACAACTTTGGCTTCGCCGGCCCTTTGGAGTCAATCGCGGCGTCCGGCTCCTTGAGCCTGACTACGCCCTACGAGGCTGTCAGCATCACTACGAAGACATAGTCACAAGCGGCAGGCGAGGGGTGAATGGAACAACTCACCTCCTGGAAACACGTCGCAAGAAGGGTGCCATCAGCAGCAAATATCCGCTGCGTGACTACGCCCCTCCCGTCGCCGGCCCACGGGCTCTCCATCTCGCTCATCATCCACTCGTCGGCCTTGACCCTCCTCGGCTCGTGGAAGTAGATGGAGTGGTCCAGGCTGACCATCATGCCGATCTCGGGCCTGTCCTTCCAGTACTCGGCGAACTCCTCGAAGCTCTTCTGCTGCTGCTGGTCCGCCCCGCCGCTGCTGTAGCCCTCGAAGTCGTTGAGCCTGCGGATGTGGCCCTTGAGGTCCTCGGGCAGGTCCTTGAAGTCCTTGGCGGCGAAGGGGAAGCGCCACAGCTTGTGGATGCGCGACACGGTGCCGATGAAGTACGAGTCGGACACGTAGGCCAGCGCGTTGATGTGCGCCTGGTGGCCGCCCGCGTCCGAGATGGGGCCCCGCGCCCGGTACCACTGCCGCAGCTTCTTGGTGTGCGGCGGCGGCGTGTCCCCGCCGCCCGAGTCGGCGACGACCTCGGCGCGGTAGCTCTGGAAGGGCCCGCCGCCGGACCGCGTCAGCTCGGGCTCGTCGTCAAAGTCCTGCGGCGGCGGCTGGACCGCCCTGCCCGTGGCTGGGTCGGTGGGCATGGGCACGGCGTGGCGCACGACGTTGTCCTTGAACTCGTGGTTCGGCGCTGCGGTGGCCTTGGGCTGGGACTCCTTGGTGAAGGACATGGTTGTTGTGAAGATGCACTTGCCCTTCTGCCTGGCCTGAACGGTCCTGGTGGCGAAGCTCCGGCCGTCGCGGACCCGCTCGACGTGGAAGAGGACGGGGATCTCTGATGATCCGGCGAGGATGAAGTAGCAGTGGCAGGAGTGCACGGTGAAGTCATCTGGGACGGTCTTTTGGCCTGCAGCTAAACACATGGCAATCATAGCTCCCCCAAAGACGCCCCTGGCCCCTGGGGGATGCCATAGAGGCCGCTTGTTTGTAAAAATGTCCTGAAGACGAATGTCAGTGTGTGTCAAAGGCAAGAAAGAGAAGACAGAGATCTGGGGTAACTCACTGGGCCAAAGACGCCGAGCTCCAACACGTCGAGGACATTCTCAATAGGCGCCTTGTCCGGGTCCTCAGGTGCAGGTCGGACAAGGGTAGGGCGGTTTTGGCCTTCTTCCTGCGACATCTTGAGAGGCCCCTTCTACTGGAATTGTTGAAGCAGTGTACAGGCAGGATGGAACCCTGGCTATGTTGGCTGGCAGTGATGTAGTCTACATTCGAGGAAGAGGGATCAAGACCAATCCTGAGCTGGCATGATAGATGCAGTCAAGTTCACTTGAAGTGAGTGTGTCTCGAATTAGAATACATGCAGATTGGACTGAATGATTGATTGCGATATGACATGGCGGCCATGGCTGCGACGGACCGAGCCTTTTAGTGACGATTTGCCGAGGTTCGGCTTTCAGGGGGTGGATTGGCACTTGAAGAGTGGCCAACGGCTGCTTCTGAATCAGATGTTGAGCCTCCGTCGGCACGACCGATCTCCGATCAGGGGTCAAGAGCTGTCAAGGCAGCAAGGCTAGCATTGCACAGAATCATGAACTCCATGTGATGGCCAAGTTCGGTCATAATACAGTTCTCACATGAGAGCTAAGCCTAATCCCTTTAAACTTTATGCTTATCTATTGTAAACTTCTCGAGACGATGGCCATGAGGTGAGACAGGGTTTAACCCTCACCTTCCAATGGAGTTGCTGGACTAGGAGTATTCTGGGGGCAGCCAGTGTTCACAACATGGGCGACCTACTAGGCTGTGAATGCCAATACTCTCAGGTAATTTTTTCTGCTTGCTCTGCCCCCTCTTGGCGTAATACTGCCATAAGCTGGACGGGGATTGGGAACACCACCGTTATGATTCGGTACCGTTGCCTCGGGACGCCCCGGCTCTCAAAGCGGGTACCGTCGGAGCTGACGTGATGTGCTGCCGGCCGGCTTTTTCAGATTTCCAGTTCCAATTTCGCAGGCCGATCCGGAGGCGATTTTCGGAGTCTCACCCTCTCCTCGCCCCTCTCAACAATTCTCGACATCACCACTCCACTCACGAGGAGGCTGCCAGCGTGGTCAAAGGGTGGTTTCGTACGTACACACAAACTCGCAGTATGGCACCCACACTACCATCACTGCAGAGGGCACATGTGCCCCTGCGACGCTCCCTCGCCAGAGCAATCGCAGTGAACAGCCGCTTGTACGCCACCCAGTCCGACCACCCGGCAGCGACACCACAGCCCACCGCGCCCACCTCATCACCAGCCATCTCGACCCCGCCCACAGCGCCCTCAGGCACCCGTGTCCGCCCAACATACTTCAAGGACACGACCCTCTCCTCCCTCGACTCCTTCATCGCCAGCAAATCCGCCGACAGCCCAATCTCGGATGGCGAGGCCTACGAGCTCCGCACCGTCGAGGTCGGCCCCGCCGGCCGCAAGAAGACCGTCACCCGCCTGCCCGAGTGGCTCAAGACCCCGATCCCCTCGCCGGGGGCCAACGCCAACTTCGGCAAGATCAAGGCCGACCTGCGCGGGCTGGGCCTGCACACGGTGTGCGAGGAGGCCCGCTGTCCCAACATCGGCGAGTGCTGGGGCGGCGACAACAAGAACGCGGCCACGGCCACCATCATGCTCATGGGCGACACGTGCACGCGCGGCTGCCGCTTCTGCAGCGTCAAGACGAACCGCCGGCCCCCGCCCCTCGACCCGCACGAGCCCGAGAACACGGCCGAGGCCCTGGCCCGCTGGGGGCTCGGCTACGTCGTGCTCACCAGCGTCGACCGCGACGACCTGGCCGACGGCGGCGCCCGCCACTTTGCCGAGACCATCCGCCGCATCAAGGCCAAGAAGCCCACCCTGCTGGTCGAGGCCCTGACCGGCGACTTCCGCGGCGACCTGGACATGGTCAAGGTCGTCGCCGAGAGCGGCCTGGACGTCTACGCCCACAACGTCGAGACCGTCGAGGGCCTGACGCCCTACGTGCGCGACAGGAGGGCCACCTTCCGCCAGAGCCTGCAGGTGCTCGCCGAGGTGAAGCGGATCAAGGGCGATGATATCATCACCAAGACGAGCATCATGCTCGGCCTGGGGGAGACCGAGCCGGAGCTCTGGGACACACTGAGAGGTAAGTGGCTTTAACCCAGGACGATTCTGTAATTCATCTCTTGCAGTTGTGATGTAGCAACGCTGACAACATCTGGCTGCGAGCAGAACTGAGGAAGGCCAACGTGGACGTCGTCACCTTTGGCCAGTACATGAGGCCCACAAAGAGGCACCTCAAGGTCGAGAAGTACGTCACCCCCGAGGAGTTCGAGCTGTGGGGCAAGCGTGCCCTGGACCTGGGCTTCCTCTACTGCGCGAGCGGCCCTCTGGTTCGGTCGTCGTACAAGGCCGGCGAGGCCTTCATCGAGAACGTCATCCGCAAGAGGGCCGGCGAGAAGGCCGCCGCCGCCACCAGTAGTGGCATCGATGCCGCAGTTGCCCTGGGGGCACAGTAGGAACCCGTCGTTGTAGCTGGCGTGTCTGAGCCTCATTCACTTGTGCAAATTTAATCTCCCTCTTTCTCTCTCTTTGCTTTTGGTGTTGGACATAGAAATTGGAACCGGAAAGGATGCATTGGATTGGCGCAGAAGAGAATATGTGGCGGTTCTCGGCATTCGGTGGTGCTCGGCATCCACAGCGGTGGTGCTCTGGCATGCTTGGCCAAGGCCGTAGTAGACATAGGACCATGATCTAAACTGTATTCACGGGGCAGCATCTCAACAAGCTGCTTATTATTAGAATTTTGATGGGCCGAGGACACAAGAGCGAACATTACAGGGCCACATTCAACAAACAATGGGACTTTGATAGAAGAGACTTAACGATTCGTCTGTCTCATTGATCTTAATGTATTAGACGGTCCTTTTACCGTAGTGTCACGCACATCGTGCAGAGCATTCTGCAGAACCTAGTGCAGAGCATGTCCTCCCTTCAGACGAGCAAACTTCGCTTAGCAAAGCCTAACCTCAGCACTTCAGGCGACAGCATCGATACCAAGCCCAGGTCAGGTTGAAATGCTAGTGACGAAGGCCTCAGTAGAGAATGCATCTGTCCATGCCCAGTTAGGCCTGTCCCAGGTTTCCCCAGTCCCACTCGGACAATCCCAAGTCAAACCACTTCTTGTTCCTGCAGACGACGGGATAGATTGGCGTTATGCCATGGGTGGTACAGCTGCCCCTCTGGATCCCCTTGGCAATGCACTCGTGATTAGAGTCCGAGGCAGCCCACGGCCACCTGATAGTGAACCACACTTTGCGTGGAGGAAAAAGAAGGAGAAGTCAGCACTGTGCCTCAGTCCAGAACATATGATGAGAACTTACTCTCAATTCCATGAACATAGTTCACGAATGGTCCATTGTTTGGGTCCACGTCTGTGAACATGGTGTAGGTCGTGATGTTGTTGGTATTGCACGCCGTCCGACCGACGGGGTTGAAGTTGCCTCCGCAGTAACGCTTTATGTTGTCTGTAATTGACTTGCACCAGCCACTTGCAAGGTAGCCTCCTTGCCCGGTGCCTGTGACCGCGATGTGATAGTTGAGGTACTTGCTGCCAGTGTCCCAGTTCGACTCGCACGACACTTGGTAGGATCGGTTGACCATCTGCAGACCAGTGTCGCAGCCCATGTTGGATATTGCTTCAGCCGCCGGGTCATTCGTGTCATCAGCTGTGATGTTCCAGTCAAAGTAGTAGATCCCTTGGTCGTCAACTGTGGCCCCTGCAGGGAGCATCTCATCCCCGGGCATGTACAAGGTGCCATTAGCCAGCTGCTGCAGCGGAGGTTCCACGGGTGCGTCAGTCATGTTTTGGAAGCGGGAGGGTGGTGGTGTGCTGCCGCTGCCGCCAAATGCCCACCATCGAATGAATGCATCAGAGGCGAGCATCACGTTGTGTGGCTCGAGGAAATTGGCAGGAAACTGCGAGGGCCAGACAGGCACGCCAGGATAGTTCCATCCACCTCCTACCATCCGGTATGCAGTGGGCCTTCGGCTACTATCGACGGGAGCCATCCAGCTGAAAAGGCCCAAGTGTCAGCATGGATAGCAGAATGACAACACACAAGCCTGCATACTTACCTGGCTCGGAGAGCTATACGGGGCGTTTGCCGACCAAAGACCTGATACAAGCCTGGGAGGCCGGGCCGTAGCCTTACAACTCCGAGGTAGAGTCCACTGCCGGTGAAAATGACTCGATATTCACCTGGCGCTATCACTGGCGTCCTCGCGTTTGGTCCTGCGGATCTTCCGCCCTCGAAGTGGCCTTGAATAGTAAGAGGGTAACTATAGATGCGCTCTACGTTCCAGTTAGGCTCGACTCGCCATCCTGCCGCGTCGAAGACATTGTTGAAGATCTCGCCTGTAACCTCTTGGGGGAATCGTGAGCCAGGCTCCCACATTGGCCAATGGTCTTGGGCGTGTTCGATGTATTGCCGGTTGGCATTGTTGAGAAAGGGGATGTGGCCAGGGGGGTAGCCTCCGGCAGCGCCGGCGTCCATAAGGTGTTGATATCCTTGCTATGGGTTGGCTAGTCAGGGACATTGTTTGTGCGATAAACCAAGAACAAGCGACAGGGACATTTCTCACCCTGAAAGCGATCCAGACCTCGAAATCAGAAAACATGTATTCTTCAGCGTGGGCTCCAGCGGCGGGGTTTCGTCTTCCGCCAGGCCAGCCCGCTGAATCATGTTGCAGAATGTTTCCGTCACGAGGACAGAGGACGTAACTTGGGATGCGGAAGTTGGGGTTTCGCTGATTGTAATCTAAGAAACCTGATCCTGGTCCACGTGGCACATCATCTCGAGGGATGGGCTGGGAAGACTTTTGCTCGTGGACAGGGTCGAGAGTGACAGAGGCATCGTGAAGCGCGTCGTGGGCCGCGATGCCAAGAGTGCCAGCGGTGGATGCTGTCAGCAACATCATGCTGAGCAGGCCGAGAACCGCCAGCATAAAGTTCAAAGACTTCATGATGATGGATCGGATTGGACAGAGAGGAATGACAGCTGCTTGATTGTCTGGAGATTGATGAGGTGTCAGCTTTTCGCAGTCAACCGTGATTGCTCTTGTGAACCAGGCAGGATGGTTCGAGGTCGGCGCGTGCTTACCTTCCAAGGAAACTGTGGGCAGACGTAATCAGAAACAATGGGAAAAAGAAGTTCACCAACGCGAGATTGGTTTCGAGGAAGGTGGCTGAAGGGTCAGTGATCCCATCAAAAGAGGCAGCTGTGGAGGTTCTTGGTTTGGTGGGATGAAAGATGAGGTGGAATCTTGAGAGGCAGTGATTCTGCCCAAGAAAGAAAGTGCCCAGGTGGTTGCTCACAGCTCTGTGCTGGTGAACATTCGACTCCCAGCTACGACTCCTAGCTACGACTCTGCAGTAATGCTGCCAATTTCGGTAGGCCTGCAACCAAACTTTGAAGAGGACTTGCAAACTGGACCAGATCTTTTGCATTTGCTCTAGTCATACATCAAACACTTCAAAATGAATGAGCTCTACCACTCTCTCTTCTTCCGTGTTCGTGCCCAAGTCTTTTCCACGGCTGTCAATATGCCCAAAATTCAAGCAGATCTCGTCCAGATGTCCTACCAGGGTACAGGTACCTTGGATGCTGGGCTTCCAACAATGAAGCCGCCATCCTAAAAAGGAAGACAGGGCGGGGGGAAGGAACTTGATATCTTTGGGCAATTCGTTGCAGGATTTTGGGCAAGTGAAAGGGTGAGGTGTTTTTGGTGATGGCAGCTGACAGCTACCTGTTGTGATGAGTTATTAGGACTTGCTGCAAGACTACCTAGGTACTTAGTATTCCATTATAAAACTGCACTGCAACATGTTAGTAGACCAAGCCGGTTGAAACAGAAGAGTGTTGTGAGAAAGATTCAGGTCTTTCAAGGTTGATGAGGCGGATGTTGATTCAGAAGATATCAATGCTGTTTATTAACTTCCCCCGCCTAATGCAAAAGCTACCCTGAAATGTTCGCTTTTAAAATCGTCTGACAAGAACCCTTTCCGACTGAGACTCTCCAGAACTTTGTCTGTTCCGAACGAAGACCAAGCGGCCGGTGCGCGGTAGCCCTGAGACTGGAACAGCGCGTGCTGCGGACATGTCAATTGAGCCTTGAGGACTGCGGGCTCCGACTGAAGCGCCCATCAGTAATTTGTGGAAGCCGTAACCACTGGGAAACCACTGGGAGTGGCAACCTTCTCATCGCTTTGCCCACCAGCCTTTTCCGTATCAAACTGCGCCTGCGAATATCGGTTCTTCAGCCGCCCAGCTGACCAAGCACGAATCCTTTTACCATAGGTATACATAACAATCCCGCACAAACCGAAACCGGCCATGATGCCGCCGTAAATGGCGAAATTGGTCATGAAGCCAAGTTGCTCGACCCAGGTGGTTGTGTTGAAAGAGAGAGCAAAGCCTACCATGAGACGCACCGACGAGACGTTCACAAGAACAGGTCTAAGGAGCACAGTGAGAAGAGATACGCAAGCATATGGCCGATGGAGCTATGACTCACCCTGCATAGCGAGGATAACACTCGACCAAGTATACCGAGGCCAGTGCGTTCGTCGTCAGGTACCCAAACGCAAGCAGAAAGACGCCCACCAAGATCACAACTGTCGGCACCGACCCGATATTCTGGCCGGCGTACCCGACCACGATCGGCCCCACGACACCCGCCGAGAGCGGCAGGATCAGACTCAGCAGATGAGCCTCGGGCTCCCTGCGCCCGCCGTTGCGCCTGGCGTGCCAGTTCGACACCCTGTCGGCCAGGAACCCCCCGAAGAACCACACGAACGGGGCCGCGATGACAAACGGTACGAAGATCAGGCCGGTCGTCTCGTACTTCCACCCCGAGGCGATCTGGACCGACGAGACAACCTGGCTGGCGGCGTTCTGGATGGCCGAGAAGACGGAGTTGATGAGGATCACCCACATCACGTTTGGGAAGAAGGTCGTCTTGGCCATGTCCCAGACTGAACGGCCTGCGAGTGCCCATTCTCTGTGGACGTTGAAGATTCCGAAGTTGCTGGTTCTGGTACGGGGCCCGTAATGGAGCTCGTTCAGCCTGGGGCGGTTCTCGCCTGGTGCAAGGGCAAAGACTTGCTTGCCGGCTAGAGGTTGGCCGTCTCAGTAAGGTATACATGTTTTATCTAGTAATTTCAGCTGTACTGCTAGGGGTTGAAATAAAACAACGTACCGAGCTCGTCGTCAGACCGGATCCAGCGGGTCTCAGGCACAGATATAATTAGAACCAGCCACACAGCAATACCAAGGCCAGAGGTAATCCAATAGAGAGATCTCCAGCTAAGGCGGAGGACAACGTAGGGGCTGGCAAAATAGTTTGTCAGCGCGTAATCCCGCAGGGTCTCACTTTGAAATGGTGAAGGGGCTCACGCAGAAATTCCCAGGCTGAGTACAAACACTCCCTGTGCTGCACCCACAAGAGCGATGGCCCTGTTTCTCTCATGGATGAACATGAAGTCCTGAATTATCAGTGGCACCTATGACTTTGTCAATAGGTTGCTTCCATTCCTGCCGACAGGTAAGGAGGTAGCAATAGACGCGGCCGAATTGAGTTTTGTTCTCCTAAAGATCTAGAGAAGGGGAACGCAGTCATTGCAAGTACTCACCAAAGCCTCGACTGCACCAATTCCGAGGCCTTGAAATGCCCTCGCTGCGAGATGGCTATTGAGGGACTGCGACAGGCCCGCCCAAATACCACCGATCCACATCATCGCGCTGGTAAGCAACAATACGGGGCGCCTCCCAATCGCGATAGTTAGTGGAACGAGGAAATACCTGTTAGTTTACAAAGTCAGACATCTTCAGCTATATGTAGTGATCGGAAACGACGGTTCAGTGGGGCACACTTTTGATTGGCTCCTCTACACAATTCCGCTCCTATCGAAGCAAACTTGAACCGTGATGCTCCGGTGAGGCATCAACCATGGCGGGGGGGGGGGGGGAGGCATTACTGTTCGCGGACATAACTTACGACGCGATACCATTCACAAGCAGAGGCAACGATGCCAGCAGTGCAACCTTCCACAACGGCGGGCCACCCATCCCAGTCATGAGCGGGCTCTGCCCACCCGGCTTGTCCTGGTCCTGGCCAAGGACCTTGGGGTCGATACCCGCATACTCGAGTACGAACACGGGTATCATGGCACCGATGATATTCTCGGCAGCCCTGTTGTACTTTTAGTCACCTGTTATAGAGCCCCGAGTCGATGCCATCCAGAAGATTCTGATAAAGAACGGATAGGTAGTCATAGAGGGACAAGGGTTATACTGACATCGCGAGCGCGCCAAACAGGGACAGCGCGCCGACAGCGACCATCTTGCGCCACTTGGGCAGGTTCAGGGGGTCCTTGGGGCTCGGGGTCGGCATGGGCACGAACCGGATGCTGTCGTTCTCGTAGAGCGTGGTTGTGCCGACCACGAGGTCGTCGGGGGACACCTCGACCTCCTTGCTCAGGGGTGTCATGGGCGCATCGTAGTACTCGGCGGTCGACGCGGGCGACACCACCCGCGATGATTCTTCCACTACTGTGCCGAGAGCCATGGCGTGTCTTGTCTCTTTCAGCTGTGCAATCGGTGTGCTATCGTTTCTCTGCTGGTTTCTGCCTTGGCTTTGCCGCAAGTTTTCCATCCCATTTCTGGGACGACAAGAGACGGCAGCTCATCTGTAATATAAGAGAGTGTAGCACAGCAAGAACAATCACGCCACAACGCCTTCAAAACCTGGACAGACCGGGCACGGAGTATATGGGACGACGGGATGGTTATAAGTCCGGAAGATGGTTTTGGCTAAATAGGAAGTTTACATGTCGTAGAAGGTGTCGCTTCGTGAAACAAGATTATGACAGACAGCACAGTATCAGCTGATACGGGGTAAGAGGCCGAGGCGCAAAGTGCATATGTTTCATACGACAGCCATAACGGTAGACGATGTCGACAGTGCGCGCCATGATCATAACTCAAGCTTGATTCATCCTGTTGCTGGCAAACATAGTACCTCGTGGATTGCCCGCATGATAGTGTTCAAACCAAGAACGGCTAGCCCGCCCGGCACTCGAATAAATATCAAGCGTGAAGTGGGAGTATTTAATTACATAGATGCCTACCTAGGTATGTAGTAAGCGGACAGACACCAAGTGCCGGAATATATGGCCACCCAATAAGTCATAGCTTTTTTATCACAACAATTTCCATTACCTGGACTGATATTATATGAATTAGCAGGTATCGCCTTGTCACACTCCAGGGAGATCAGTCATAAAAAGTATAAAGTGGCACTGTGGCACTGTCCTTGTGGCCACAGCTTGCCACTGTATTTGCTGATACAGGCGAGACTAAGGGATGTCTACTCATGCGCAACCCCCAGCCTTGTGGCCCTGATGCAAGAAGGAGAAACTTTAGTCCCGGTTGAAGCCACTGCGCAAGGGACGATTTCGCTCGAGACCCCTGGCTGATTTAGAAAGGCATTCTTGGGAGGTCTCAAGGGGGAGGGGGAGCGAGTGAAGACCTCGGGAGGGTCGCTCGCCAATGTCGGGTCGTGCAGTGAGTTTGAGGTAGTCGGCGCATTGCTTATTTTGACAGTAATCTACATGAAGCTCAGTGGGACGTGGCATCCGCGTGTGTCGCTCAAGACGCCAAGGCAGATCGTCCAAAGTTACAATTCTATATCATCACGCCACGATGTTGATTCCATACATAAGGATGGCATCTTCATCCAGAAAATTAGAACTAAGGTACGGAGTATCTTGCAACAGCCCAGACCACGGCAGCCCCGGGACTATCCCAGCAGGGACGAGATGCCGTTGTGTTAGGGTTGCCGCTTCAGGCTTCTAGAAGCAGCGGAAGAGGGCTTCCAAAGTGCCTGGCGGAAGACGTCTTTGTTTGGCGTGGTCCATCACCCCTTTTCCGGGACCGCATTTTCAGTCGTTCTCTCCTCTCTTCGAATCAATTTTCCTGATGTGGCTAATTTCGGTTTGCCACGTGAAAACGACGGCTAGAGAGACTATCGTTAGCATGTGGCTTGTATTTAGGTCAGCTAAGTTTAGGAGACGCGCTCGCATTATGACATTTAGCTTCTCTGGCTGAACTCGAACCTCGGTGTCTGACTGGCGCCACAAATCAGTCATTGAAGGGCCTGTCTAGTTACTGTGTCGGGCTTCTAAGTAGCTGGCGCTACTTCTCCTGTCTGCGAAAAAATCAGGAACGCGCCTCGGGACCGGGCAAACACGGCACGAGCAGCAACCCTCGGACCGTGTACTAGATCGGCACGGACAAAGTTCAGCTTTGTTCACCAATGATGTATCTCGTTCTCCTGATTCTGAATGCGCTTATCCAGCGCACCCGGACCTCGAGGAAGACTCCGGCGGTTGTTGTTCATGATGGTAACCACAGCCTCGCGCGCACGGACAAGCCTCGATGATTCCAATTTCATTTTATTAGACTGCCCGCCACCCATCCAGAGCCATGCCAGGAGAAGAATGGACGCCGTAGAACAAGTCCGCCCGATTTCCATGCACCACCCACCAACCCTTCCCAAAATCATGCCCAAGCAAACAGGTAGAAGGGGGATGTGGTATTTCGCAAACCGCTAGACAAAGTGAAATGAGAGAAGCAAATGCTAAGATGCCACTTCCAATTGTCGCCAGATATGACCGAGTAGATGAACAAGTAAATATTGACAGATCAAAGGAAAATAAAAACGACTCGATGTGTGCGAGACATCTCTCGACAGTCCGGTCAGCACTTGAACGCGGTCTGTGTCCTGTCTTTCTCTATCAGCTGAATCGATATTTGGTGGCAAAATGGATATGACATTGTCGTGAAATGTTTGACGACCGGTGCCTGGCAAAATGCCGATTCCGAAGCAAGTCGTCGGTGTGGAGTCAACTCGTCAGTCTCATGAGATCGGGTCGTGCGTCGATTCCATCATTGTGGGTTATTATACGATGGTCGTTTCTTCATTCGCCCCCTTCCTTCTCTTCCTCCTCTTTGACCATGGTTGTGCCAGCATCATCAGGACCTGGACCGTCAATGGATGACGGTGCTTCAGCCGGCCAGGCTGGGCTGGGTATCGGGGCAAATTTGACTCCCCTTTCCTTCTCTTTCGTGACACGTAGTATTTCGATGGCGAGTTCCCACCGTTTGACCAGTCGCTCCCTACGATCCTTGAACACTTTGGCCAACGCATCCTCTTCGTTGGCGAGCTCCGCGACAAGGTCCTCCATCTCCTGTTCACGCTTCTCACGCTGCTTCTCCAATTCGGACTCTTGGCGCTCGAGCAATTCCTCCATACGCTTAGCCTGACGATCCCGGAGCACATTGATTCTCGCCTGATGCAGCCTGGCCATGCCCTCGAGTGCGTTGTGTTGTTGTCCAAGCTCCCGCAGGTGTCTCTCAGTGACGACGCGCGGAGGCATGTCACTGTCAGTCCCCCCTATCGATGACCTGCCAAGGGCCTTGCAATACGCCTCCATGTGTTTGACGCGGATCCGCACGCTCTTCTCTGCCTGTTCCAGCGACGCTCGGAGTTCGATCTCGGCGGCAATCTGGCGCTCCTCGAGATGTTGCTCGGTCTTCGCGTGACGTTCCTTCATCTTGTCGATTTGATCCGAATACTTCTCGTTGAGTCTCAGTTTTCGCTCTTCATGCCGCGTCCACATGACCCACTTGGTCTTCCTTTCAAATGTCCGAAACCGCCATTTCTCCTCCTCTTGCTCCTCCTTTAACTTCTTGAACTCTGCACACGATTGTGTCCTCCTCTCTGCCTGCTGACGTTCGACCTCTGCGGCGGCGGCTGCGGCTTCTTGGGCCGCCTTCTCAGCCTCGAGCTCCGCTTCTCGTAGGGCCTCTTCCATCCTTCGTCGCTCAAGCTCTTCCTCCCCGTTGCAAAAGTTCGGGCATCCTACGGCAGGATCCCACACCGCACCGCATATGTAGCAGAACTGAGCTTTGCACCGACACGTCATGTGCGTGCAACCCTGTGTGAGTTCCACAAGCGTGCGGCACTTATAACACCTTCTCCAGCCAGACTTCTCACCCATGCGCAGCACTTGGTCAAGCTCATGGTCGTTGGGGCAGTCTTGACCCACGGGATGTGCATCCCTCTTGCACCAAATGCACACTCTGGTCCGGCATTCCCTGCAGACCACGTCGAACGGGTGCTTAGGGTCGATTCGGCTGCGTGGTGGTATGAACTCGTTGCAGCAGGGATTGGGGCAGAATATTCGTGCCTCCCAGGGCGTGCTGTATTGCTGAACAGCCTTGAGAAATAGCTGCTGTTCGTCGCGGGTGAGGAGGTTGCGTATCGTGGTGCCCGGGATTGGTTGCGTGCAGCACCGGGGTGGCATCTTAGATTCGTCGGTCGTGGACTGTTCGATCATTATCCGCAGGCAGTTCCCACAATAGGTGTGACCGCAAGGCAAGGTTTGGAGATCGTTCTGCTTATTGAAATCGTCCCGACAGCATATGCAGGATCTAGTCGGCAAATGTCAGCATCTCGACACAAGGTGGACGTCAGTTTTGCCGCACAGGGCGATGACAGAACCTACAGCGTGGTGCTCGGTGTAGTAGACGGTTTCTTCCACCGCACTTTCGCCTTTAAACCATTTTTTATACTAATGTAACTCTTCCTCGTGCTCACGCTGAATATGCTCGGAGCCGGGATGGTAGGCTCAGGCAACCGTTTGTGGAATTTGGGCTGGCATAAGTTGGGTTCCAACTGCGCCAGATATTTGTCGTACGTCGAGAAGTTGAGGCTACGCGATCGCACTCTCGAACTTGGAAGAGGAGGGGCATGTTCATGTGGCTCTGCACCGGTATCCGGTCGTGAGGGTGGATTCGACGTCATGGCGGTATCTGTGGTGTTGTCTGAGCCCGAGGAGGTGTTGCGAGCATGGGTGGACGACAGGGTGGCGTCGGACTCGGCGCCAGGGCTGTTGGTGTGTTCCGGAGGCGAAGGCGGTGTCGGGATGGATATACCTAGGGCGGCTGCCCTGGTTATTAAGTCTTGCTCGATGTGCTGCTCGGTCTCGACGGAGCGCAGGACCTCGACGAGATAAGAGAGGTCGTTCAGCTCGTCTGGGGCGTGATCGGTGACAGGCTCGGCTGGACTTGCATTGTGGGCAATGGGCAGCAGTGTTGCAAGCGAACCCATTGTCCTGAGGTGTTGGTGACGGGTTCGCCTGCGGCTGTCTCTGCTCGACCACCTTGTTGTAGGAGGGCAGAGGCAAGATTATGACGGTGAGGTCAAGGGGATAGCCGACAGGAACTCAAGCCCCTAGTTGCAAGGTGCCGAGGTGACCAAGACGGGATGAAGTAAAGCGTGGCGGTCGGACGCGCCCCTTCATCGACGGTCCATGATCCAGTGACAGTTCAGGATGGCGTCGGCCGGTGCCCCTTTGCGGTTGGAGGATGGCGGCCAGTGCAAGTGCGGGTGCAGTTCGGGGGGTGGGGGAGGTCGGTGCGATGAAGATCGGGCAACGGGCGGGACTGGAGGAGAGTCAGGAATCCAGGTCCCAAGTGGAATGACGCGACTTTTTGTCACATACAGCAGAGCAGATAGGACAGGAAAACACTCTAGATGATAGACAGATGACTGGCCAGCGGGGTCGGAGCTGCTCCCTGGGTGAGTGTGTGTCTCTGTGCTTGTGCTTGTGCTTCTGTCTGTGTGTCTCTCGAACTGATGCAGGGTTGGGGTCGATGTGTGGCTTGGGACTGGTAGATTGGAGGCCAGTCATGCATATGATATGATGTGATATGAAGCGAATATGATATGGAGGGAAAGGCGGAAGTATAGAGTTGTTGGCAGGCAGGGGAAGGGAAAAGAGAAGGGAGAGGGTACCAAAGCAGAAAGAGGCGGACTGCAGACTGCAGGCCCAGATTCCGAGCCGGCCCCGTATTGAGATAGATAGCAGTCTGGCACGCCGGAAATCAAGAATCATGCACACCAGCCAGGCCAGGTGATGGGAGGCGGGACTAGGAGATCGGAGGATTAAAAAAAAAAAGACTGGACTGACTGACTGGACGGGCGGCTGCTGGTGGAGACGGAATCGTCAGATCAGTCAAGGTTGACGAGGAACGAGGCAGGCTTCTTCTGTTCCCACGGTGGGCCAGTGCCAACGGATGGGTGATCGGATCGGATGGGGAGGAGATATGTGGCAGACTATGGGGTAAATGTGGGCAGGCGAAGCGCCTCATTTCGATTTGCTAAGGTACAGAAGGTATTTTGGTATTCCAGTAGACAGACAGACAGACAGACAGACTACAGGGTACGGTGCCAGCAGGACCGTTTGCTCGGACGCTCCTTTCCCTGCCCTGCGGACCGTCTCTTGTCCCTTTTTCCTTCTTCTTGTCCCTGCCATGTCTCGTCTTGTCTTGTCGTGATTGATTGCAAATTGGAGAACGAACACACATCTGTTCGGGGTTCAGGTGCAAGTGTAAGTGCGACTGCTACTGCACTGCAACTGCCACGGCAACGTGGACTGCGACTGCAACCGCAAGCGCCTGATGACGGGCTGCAACTTCAGCCTGCACTTGAGCGGAACCGGCCAGCGTGAGCCGGCGTGAGCTTGAGCTTGAGCTGTGCTGGGTGTGGTTGCCCTTGCCCGTTGCGGTTGTGATGTGGTGTGGTAGCAGCAGGTGTGGTAGGTGCAGGGCAGGTGCGGGTGCAGGGCATGTGCAGGGCATGTGTGCAGCACTGGACAGGGTGCGCTCGGGTGGGATGCTTCCCTTTCTCAAACCCTGGTCCACTATAGAATACAGTAGATACTTACTTAGACTACAAGGACGGGTCTTGCGTGCTGTCTGCAACCCAACAACTCCATCCCTCGTCTCTCATCCTGCAACTAGTAGACTAGATAGATCTAGATAGATAGACTATCTAGTCTATCACCTCTCACCTCTCAACCATCAGCAACTCCCCTGCGAGAGCCTCTACGAGTACGAGGCCATAAGGCTGTGTGGCCTGTCGTCTGATGGATGCGATGAACACAGCAGCAACGTCCGTCCGGCAATTCCAACAGACGAGGGCCTCACTTGCAGGCTGCCGCTGCAGTGCCACCGCACGCCTAATTGACCTGTCGTATTGGTCCCCAGCCCAGCCGTGCATGTGCCGTGTATGATCGTGACTTGACTCGGCACAGACTGCGCCTCCCTCCCGACTTCTTGACTCTGATCCACTCGTCGGCTCGTCGACCTCTATCGCCAAAACCCTCATCAGGCTGTGGGCTCAAGGCTCCGGAACATGACGGCCAGCTACTTCTCCAGTGGCCTGGGCATGCCGCCCATGATGCCCTCCAGACTGCGAGAGCCTGCAGGCCGTGCCACGCATCGCCTCGCCTGTCCGGCATACCTGCATTAGCACCGCCAAGCCGCCGCCTTGTCTGTCATGCCAGTCCATCGCACCTCATCATCTCACAACAAGGACATCCCGTCTCGCGTCCCTCTGGCCAGTGGGCTGTTTCTCGTTTCACCTGCACACACCGCCCTGCACAGGTGACGGATGACTGATAACTGCTTACTGTGCACCATCGCCAGCAGCGACCGCCGGCCTTCCATCTAGATACACCTCATCACTCTGTCAAAGGCATAAAGTTGTCTGCCGCGATCCGTTCAGAAAACGGAAAATCCCCCGAAACAAGGCTCCATCATTCCAGCCCTATCTGCCGTCTGCTGGTGGGACGAAAACTGCGGTGAATCGAGCCCGCCAGGATGCTGTTCATGCGTCTCCCTACTAAAGGCTCCAACCGCCGCAGCCGAAGATGAAAAAACCCGTTGACCCGTTTCCAACTAGTCCACCGGGACCAGTATTTTCCCAGGGGCGGTTTTCTGCGCTAGCGACAAGTGAGGGAATGACTTGCAGGACTTTCTCCAACAGGGCCAGAAGGGGATAATTCAAAACGTCGATTTCATCCAAACACCTCTCGAGACAGGTTACGGCCTCGCCGAAAACCTTTGTCCCCCAAATGCCAAGCTGGTATCTTAGGTGCCATCCGGGTGTGTCTCAAGAAACCTCCCATCGTCACGTCAAGCGGCATTCACAGCTGCATTCAAAGCTGCACCCAGCCGTCCCATCTTTGAGACAAGGATGCGCATTTCAGGTCGATCTGTATTTGTATGTTCTAGAACAGTTCCAGAAGGAACTTGAAGCCAGCCCGCCGCCTGGCGCCGGACGGCTTGGCGAATCGGGACCACTGGTCTTGGTTGGTTGGCTGGCTGGCCGCTCTGCCGTACCACACGAGACGTCTTCAACCCAGAGCCACATATCGGTCTTGCCACTCCTGTGACGGGACGCGTCTTCGACTGCTATTTGCGTAACTTCTTAGATCTAACCAGGCTGTTAAAGCCCCAATAACCAAGCAGACAGCTCTCTCCTGACTCATGCAGTTGCGCAAGCATAGAAGAAAAAGAAAAAAGCCAGCGCCTAGTTGTTGAATACATATTACACCCACCGATTCCCTCGCTCTAGATTCGCTAAACTGTATACCACCACGGCAATGTTGTTAAAACAAGAAACGCCCTCGTCGTGTATCTAAACTATGGTAGTAGCCGCCGTGCCCAGATCTTGGGGGGTATCGATATGATGTGTTGAAATATTCAGACCGTAACACGACCTTCGAGTTGAAGTCGAATGGAACGCCGAGTCCAATGCTCTAACCCCTTCCTTTTCCTTTATCCCCTTGCCCCATCAGTTTGGACGCGTGTGTGCTCTCCCATAGGCGTTGAAGCTTCCATTCCTGTACTGCCTGCTCTCCTCTCGTAATCAATTACTGTACCGAGCCGCCAGTGGTGTCCTCGACTGGAGGACATGTGCAGAACAGATTAAGGTCTCCGTAGGCTATTTTCAAATTCCCGTTAGCATACAGTCCAACACCCTCGAGGTACTGCTAATTTCTCCTTGGAATGAAGGGTGTTAGAACTTACTATCGTCAACCCTCCCGACGCTAGGCCAGAACTTCTTCTCACGCAGCCAGGGCAGCGGGTACACGGCCTGCTCCCGGGTGTACGGCCTGTCCCAGTCGCCGCCGACGATGTCCTGGACCGGGTGCGGGGCCATCTTGAGCACGTTGCCCTCGCGGGGCATGCGGCCCTCCTCGACGGCGCGGATCTCCTCCCTGATGCTGACAAGGGCGGCGACGAAGCGGTCGAGCTCCTCCTTGCTCTCGCTCTCGGTGGGCTCGATCATCAGCGTGTTGCTGACGGGCCAGCTCATGGTGGGCGCGTGGAAGCCGTAGTCCTGCAGGCGCTTGGCGATGTCGATGACCTCGATGCCGGCTGTCGCCGCGAAGGGCCGCGCGTCCAGGATAAACTCGTGCGCGCACCGCCCGTGCTCGTTGGTGTACAGGATCGGGTAGTGTGGCCGCAGCCGGCTGAGCAGGTAGTTCGCGTTGAGCAGCGTCACCTGCGTCGCCTTCTTGAGCCCCGCGGCGCCCATGAGCATGTTGTACGCCCAGCTGATGGGCAGGATCGACGCGCTGCCGTACGGCGCGCTGCTGATCAGGCCCTTGGACTGCGTCGTGATGATGCCCGTCGGCGCCAGGTGCGGGATTAGGTGCTCCTTGACGCAGATTGGACCCACGCCGGGCCCCCCGCCGCCGTGGGGGATGCAGAACGTCTTGTGCAGGTTGAGGTGGCACACGTCGGCGCCGATCTCGCCGGGCGAACACAGCCCGATTTGCGCGTTCATGTTGGCGCCGTCCATGTACACCTGCCCGCCGTACGAGTGCACCGTCTCGCACACCTTGCGGATCGCCGGCTCGAACACGCCATACGTCGAAGGGTACGTGACCATGATGGCGCCCAGCTGGTCCTTGTACTTCTCGCACTTGGCCTGCAGGTCCGCCACGTCCAGGTTGCCCGTCTTGATATCGCACTTGATCGGCACAACGCGCATGCCCGCCATCGCGGCCGACGCCGGGTTCGTGCCGTGCGCCGACACGGGGATCAGGCAGATGTCGCGCTTGTGGTCGCCATTGGACTCGTGGTACTTGCGGATGGCACGGAGGCCGGCGAACTCGCCCTGTGCCCCTGAGTTGGGCTGCAGGGAGACGCCGTCCATGGCGGTGATACTCGTCAGTTGGTCCTCGAGGGACGAGATCATCTTCAGGTAGCCCTTGACAGTGTCCCTGGGCGCGAAGGGGTGGACGTTGGCAAAGCCGGGCTTCGTGATGAGGGCCATCTCTGTGGAACCGTTCAGCTTCATGGTGCATGATCCCAGTGGAATCATGGAATGGACGAGAGAGAGGTCCTTGGACTGCAGCTGGTAGATGTATCGCAGTATCTCGGTCTCGGAGTGATGTGTGTTGAAAATGGGGTGGGTCAAGTACTCTGACTGGCGCTTGAAAGTCCCTGGGATCTCGACGGTGTTGTACTGCTGCTCAGAAAGTGATGATACGTCCTTTGCACCAGAGAGAAGGGAGAGCAAGGTGGCAAGCTCATCGTACGTGGTAGACTCGTCAATGCTGATGCCGATCTTGCTAGAATCAAGACGTCGAAGATGAAGGCCGCGCTCCTCTGCCTCACTCAGCAGGTCTGCAGCTGCGGAGTCTCCGCTCTGGCCCGGCTTGTGAATCACAAATGTGTCGAAAATAGGGCCTTCTGTGAGCACCTCCCAGCCAGAGGCAGAGGCGACGTCCTTGGCAAGCTGAGCATCCCTGGTAATCTTCTCGGCGATTGCCCTCAAACCTTCCGGCCCGTGATAAATTGCGTACAATGAACTCATGTTGGCGAGCAGAGCCTGGGCAGTACAGACATTGCTGGTAGCCTTGTCCCTGCGGATGTGCTGCTCACGAGTCTGGAGGGCCAGCCGCATCGCCTTCCCGCCAAGTCGGTCCTTGGACACTCCAATCAGACGACCTGGCATTTTTCTCTTGTGCTTCTCCGTAACCGCAAAGAACGCCGCGTGTGGGCCACCGAAGCCCATAGGAACACCCAGCCTCTGGGCGCTTCCGAAGGCGATGTCAGCGCCCCATTCTCCCGGTGGTGTGAGCAGGGTCAGTGCGAGAAGATCAGTTGCGGCAGCAAGGAGTGCCCCCTTCTTGTGGACAGTGTCGGCCAACTGACGGAAATCCTTGATCTGGCCCAGGGTGTCAGGGTACTGGACCATCACACCCACGAGGTCGTCACCGAGCTCCTCCAGCCGCGCGGCGAATTCCTTGGACAAGACATCGGCCTGCTCGATCTTGACACCGAAGCCCCCGGCGCGACCTTCCATGACAGCCAATGTCTGAGGGTGCAACTGATCGGACACGACATAAGTCTTGCCTGGCCGCTTTGCCCTTGACCCCGACATGCTGTTTATGGACAAAGTCAGTGCCTCCGCAGCCGCGGTTCCCTCATCCAGGAGACTGGCGTTTGAGATTGGCAGAGCCGTCAAATCGGAAACCAAAGTCTGGTAATTCAGCAGAGACTCCAGCCGACCCTGGCTGATCTCTGGCTGGTAGGGGGTGTAACTAGTATACCAGGCCGGGTTCTCCAGAACGTTCCGCTTGATGACCTCGGGAACGAGAGTGCCATAGTAGCCAGCTCCGATGAAGCTCTTGCCGACCTTGATCTCGTCCCTCTGGAGAGCATCAACCATGCTAAGAACCTCAGATTCGGGAAGCGCCTCCGTGACGGCGGCTTCGGTAGGGTGGACACCCTGGTCATACTTGGACTTGGGGAAAAGCTGCCGGGTTGACAAGATATCAGGTGGAATGACCTGTGCGACGAAGTCATCCATAGACTTGACGGGAGGATCCAGGACCTTGAGCATCTCTTCGGTCGAGGCGTCATCGGGGCCGATGTGCCGGCGAGGAAAGGTATCAAGCATAGCATATTCGGATTTAGTGAAAGTCGACTTATTCCTGATGAATGCCTTGCCTCCAGCGGGACCACCGAGTGAGCAGGACCGGCAGACCCATGGCCGCTGCGAATTGGCAGCAACGCGGAGGGTGAGAGAGGATGTTGCCCTTGACCCGGTGGACCGACTCAGACGGCCGAGTTGCCGAGAGACGGCAAAGCCATTGGCGGCCATAATTCCTGTGAGACGTGAATTCGACCGTCAAGAAAGCCCTCCTAGAAGTGAGCGTGGAAGTCGAGCTCTAGAATTGACCTGAAGTGTCGAAAGCCCGTGTAAATTGTTTTCGGCGGCCGACGCTGGTCCCTGATAAGCGAGACAAATAGTTTCGGCGGGTGTGATTGATAGTGGTGACCCTAGCATGCCATGGGTTCGCCACTAAGTCGCGCCGGAGCACCTAGAGAGATACTCGGGTGTGAGAGACCAGGAAGCCGTGTCTAAGCGTCAGGAAACGTAACAGGACATGCAAGAGGACAGAAGATCGGACCAGGACGGGCGAGCAGTGACGAATAAGGGAGTGCCCGGAAGCTCTGTCACTTTTGTAGGGTACTCTGCAAAAGACAAGAAGGAAAAAAAAAGAGGTACGGCGAGGGTGAGGGTAGGGGAGGAGGACCGGGAGGATTTATCTATCTAGTCTGGTCTCTGTTCTCCCTTGTCACCCACCTATCGACAACCGGGCCTTGTCATCCATCCTCTTACCACCCATCGATCATCCATGGCGGTGCCAGGGATTGTAGAGAGAAAAAAGACGGTGCCTGTGCTTGTGCCTTGGCCCCAGAATCAGTGCCTTCTCCTCTGATAACGGCTCGGGACTGTGCTTCTGCTAATAAGAATAACAAGCCGGGTGCTGATTGTCAGTCGGGATGGACAGGGCATGAGTCGCCAATCCGTTCTCGCAGCTGGCCCGTGGTGTCACACTGTGGTCCAGTGTGGTCCTTACTACATAGTTCTGACAGTACACGGGCAGTCATTGCCCTGCGGGTGACCGTGATCGGCTTGCTGCCCGTGCCACGCCTTTGCCCCAGGTTCAGGCCCATTGAACTGCTCGATGGTCCTCCGCTCCGGCTACGGTCGGGAGAGGCGCCCGAGTGTGGAGCCCAACCCTGGTCCTCTCTCGTGCCCCGATGTTTGCCCCGGTGCAGTAGGCCCTACCCATGTGCGCTTACCTAGGTACCCGGTCCATTGGCTCCAGCCTTATCGACACTTCCCTTGCGCCTTATCAAAGCTCTCTCCTAAAAGTTTGTTGTCGGCCGTCAAACAAAACCGTTCGTCACATGCGTCATTGCTTCTGCACAGCTTCTGCAAGACCCCGACCCAGACCAAGATACCCTACACCGCCCCCTCCTCACGTCGCCTAACAGTAATACACATTCAAGATGTTCGGAGGAAGTATGTTCACTGCGATGACCGTATCTACGAAAAGTCCAGCATGCTAACCCTCCCGTCGCAGTGGGAATGCCGCAGCTCTCGGCTGAGGAGCTCAGGGCTGCTGAGGCTGAGGCTTCTTACACCGTCCAGCAAGTCGTCGCAACGGCTGTTGCTCTCTACCTCTGTACGTTCTTTGACCTTCTATTTAGGACCTAAGCCGTGCCGCAGTCAAGCTCGCACCGCCTTCATTGCTCCTCTCCTGTTGTGGTTATTGGACAGTAGCTGACCTCTCGCTCGCCAGCACCCTTCGCCGTGGACGCCATCTGGAAGATCTTCTAAGCATCGTCGATCGGAATCACTCTCTCCACACTACTCTCTCCCACAAAAATTTGAGCATACATGTACACTACTGGGTTGGCGATATCATGGGATCTTCGGCGGCAATGGCGGCGTACTCTCTACACAACATGCATTCGGCATCGGCACATGGACACCAGCCCAAGGCATTCGGTTTAGGCAATGCGCAGCGTTCAAGTGTAACATTACGGACCAATTCCTCACGAAATGACAAAAAGAAAATTCATGACAAAAACACCCTCGAGTCCACCGTGAACCACCGACCCTAATCGTGATACCGGCTTCGCGTCCGTGTGTACATCGAAAGCGTCGCCTGCTCTAACTCACTGGGTGTTACTCTTCGGGGAAGGCGGTATCTGGGGCTGGACTGGAAGGGAATGTTCGTCGAATCCGCCTTCATTCAAGAAGCGTCGATACGACAAATCCCGGGCCTCGGTGGTACAGAGCACCTCGGCAGCGTATCGGTAGGTTACCAAGAATGGGGCGCAGAGCTCCCGATACGAGAGACAAACCCGCAGTGAACCGTGCCACATCTTACTGAATCTGATCGTGTTACACATTGGATCAGGAGCGACAATATGCATGCGTGGCCGATCTGCAATGTCGAGCCGTTCGTGGGTTGCTGGCCAAGCTTTGACACCTGATTTACCAATCATGCAATCAGCCCATGTGTGACTTCTTTCGTATGGGATTCAGCACTCGAGTGGAAAAGAAGATGAGATGATGCTTCAGCTGCTATCAGAGACCAGTGAAAATGCCACTCAAAATCCAGCGAGTGACCTCATAAACAAAACATCCTTTTATGAAAAATGACCCAGTCGTCAGCTTGGCGTTGTTCGGGCTTTGGGCAGCGGCCCGTATTAATGCAAATTGGCTTGTGTAAAATCGGGCCTCCCCCAACTGGAATTGTTTCAAAGGGCACCTTCCGACTGAGCACCTGCAGGCAGCCTGCTGCGCCACTAGCCAGGCTGGACGACATCCCATCAGTCCGGCGCCTCTTCCTGTCCGTTCTTGTTTCGCTTGACTTCCATCTTCCATCTCCATCCCCTTCACGACATTCACTCAAGGGTTTGATCTTCAATTCCCAACCCACCTAAGTACAGGAATATCCTAAAATTATCTCACTCAATCGTCATCATGGCGGCACGCCAAAAGATCATCGAGACCAACCGGTCGCTCCGCACCATCAAGAACGTAAGCCGTCGCCGTGTCCCCCCCCCGGGCGCCCCTTGCCCTCAGCGAGTGCCATCGACCTATATTAATCTCGCATAACAGGAACTGGAGGCTCTTCTCGAGAAGGGCGCCATCAGCGACGAAGCCTACGAGTCTATCCACGCCGCTCTCCCGACCGAGTCGCCGCTCTCCAGCGCACCAGCCCCAGCCGCACCTGTTCCCCGTGTCGTCTCACCACCGACCAACGGCATGGCGGCAATGAACATCCACCAGCAGCAACCTCCCTCCTACAACCAGACCACAGCAGCGGCGCCGCCGGCACTGCCGACCCGGAACCAGCCCACCCCGGCGCCGCCCTCTAAGCCGGTGATCGCGCACGCCCGGGCTCTGTACAGGTACCAGGCCTCGGACGCCCGCGACTGCTCCTTCGAGAAGGACGACCGCATCGCCGTGTACGAGTACATGAACGCCGACTGGTGGATGGGCCGCAACGAGCGCACCGGCCATGAGGGCATCTTCCCCAAGTCCTACGTCGAGCCCGCGGGGCCCGCCGGCCCGCCGCCCTCGCACTCGCACTCGCCCTACCCGAACGAGAAGGCCGGCTTCAACGGCTACGCCGCGCCGGCACAGCCCACCTACGGCGGCTACCCGCCCCCGGCGCCCGCCCCGCAGAACCCTTACAACAACAACGTCCCGCCCATGGCCGTCGCCGAGGGTGGCCAGCCCCAGCAGGAAGGCGATGGCAAGGGCAAGGAGATGGGCAAGAAGTTCGGCAAGAAGCTGGGTAATGCAGCTATCTTTGGCGCGGGTGCTACCATCGGTAGCAACATTGTGAACTCCATCTTCTAAACAAGACGAGTGAGTGGTCGATGGTAGAGAATTCTCGAGGGAGGGAGGTTCATTCTCGTTTTGCATTGGGCCAGAAATACTATGCTCAAGTCGGCGCCATGGAGTTTATCAATGGGAGGAGGCCAAAGATCATGGTCCACGTTCCTACCTAGTGTAACGCGGATTTCGCACCCTGTGAATGGGTACACCTAGAGATCATAATGACACTGCTTTTCTTGATCATACGACAGTCTATATATGCGCACCTCCACCCCTGTGGATGTGCTTTATATGAAGCTAGATAATCCTTTCCTATACCTAAACGACATACTCGCTCTTGTCAACAACGTAAAGATCAACATACTCGTCTACTGGCGTGCTCTCCAGCTTCTTGCCGTCCAGGCCGAGGTCGAGCAGCTGCTTGACCCTGTCGGCGCCGTAGTGCGGCTCGAGGTGGCGCTTGTACTTGGCCAGGATCTCGGGCTTGGCCTCGTCGCGGCGCAGGCGGTGGCCGAGGGGCGCCTCGACGACGACCTCCTCGAGGACGGAGCCGTCGTTGAGCTCGACGGTCAGGGCGTTGGAGATGGTGCGCAGGTCCGGGTTGTGGTAGTCGCGCGTGTACTGCGGGTCCTCGACGCACTTGATCTTCTGGCGCAGCGACTCGACTAGCGGCGACGTCGCCGCCTCGGACCCGTCCGTGTAGTCGGTGGCCTCGAGGCGCCCGAACGTCAGCATCACCGCGCACATGTACTGCACGCAGTGGTCGCGGTCCGCGAAGTTGTCCATCGGCTTGAACTGCTTGTCGATGATGCGCACGCAGGCCTCGTGCGTGCGGTTTGTTATGGCCTTGATGTCTGCTGCCGACTTGCCCGCCGCCTTGAGCTGGTTGTAGATCTTTTGCGAGGCCTCAATGGCGGTCTGGGAGTGGAACTCGGCTGGGGGTAGGTAGATGTTTGTTAGCATCAGAGTTCACTTCGCTGTCTAAATCTTGGAGGTGAGGACGAGAGCAGAGCTTACCTGGGTATGACACCTTGAAAAGTACGTTCTCCATGACATAGCTTCCGTAGGGGCGCTGGAATTCAAACTTCTTGCCCTTGAACAGCACATCGTAGAAGCCCCAGACCGGGGCGGACAGCACGGTGGGGACGCCAGCCTCACCCTTCTGGACCTTGAGCACCAGGTTGACGGCCCTCTGGCAGGCGTCACCAGCTGCCCAGGACTTGCGGGACATGGTGTTGGGTGTGTGGCGGTAAGTGCGCAGGCTCTGGCCGTCGACCCAAGCCTGGGTGATGGCGTCGGCGGTCTGCTTCTCGCTCAGGCCCAACATGCCGGACACGACGGCAGTGCTGGCGACCTTGACGAGCACGACGTGGTCCAGGCCGACCTTGTTGAAGGAGTTCTCCAGGGCCAGGCAACCCTGGATCTCGTGGGCCTTGATCATGCCCTCCAGGACGTCCTTGACGGTGAAGATCTTGCCGCCAGCCAGGTTGCCGCCGGCCTTGTTGGTGCGGTTCACCCAGTCCGCGACAGCGAGGATGGCGCCCATGTTGTCGGAGGGGTGGCCCCACTCAGCAGCGAGCCAGCAGTCGTTGTAGTCGAGCCAGCGGATCATGGCGCCGATGTTGAAGGCGCCATTCACGGGATCGAGCTGGTAGGGCGTGCCGAAGACCTTGGTGCCGTTGGGCACGACGGTGCCGGGCACGATGGGGCCGAGGAGCTTGTTGCACTCCTTGAAGCGCAGGCCTTCCAGGCCGCAGCCGATGGTGTCGAGGAAGACATACCTGGCCGTGTCGAACTGTTGGTGGTGGAAGAGAAGGGCGCGGTTAGTCTCGGGTTGCGAGGTAATGGAAAGGGCAGGGACTCAATTTACAGCAAGCTCCGAGTCGACCTTGTAGCTGTGGATGTAGTTGGCAATGTCCTTGATCTCCGGGTCGTAGCCCACGCCCTCGGAGGGCTTTGGGGGTGCGGCGGCGGCTGACTTGAGGGAGGCCATTGTGTGGAAGCTGGACGTGGTTGAGGCTTTGGAGAGGGACCGAGGGGCGGCGCTGAGGGCCGAGGTTCGCGATGCTCCACCTGTGAGCGGGAGGACTGACTTGACCGACGCTGACCGCACAGCCTGCGGAGCTGTGAATGTCTTCTGGAGCCGCAACGAGTTGGAAAGGGTGCGGTTGATGGCGGACATGGTGTTTCTGCCGCTCAGAGAAGATTCCTGGGTCTTTCTGCGGACCAATTGGTGCAGAGGCAGCGTCAGGATCTTGAGAAATGCGCTGAACAGATACCAACAGTTGGGGTCGGGGGAAAAGAAAACAACCACCAGGAGCTTGGCCGGCTTAACACTGACAGCTCCAAGCCGATCCCTGCCAACGTAGTGCCTGTCCCGAGGTCTACCGTCCAGCAGAGCAGGCGGATGTCATAGGGATCCAGCTTGGCGGGGCACCAGTTCCCGCTACATGCCGCTTGTCCGGCTAGCCATTATTGTATGCAGACTTCAGACTGACAACATTTGATGGACCCTGCCTAGTCTTGATCGCCGAGCTGGTACCGATAACCGGACGTGTTCATCACCAACTGTAACTCTCAATCCCCAAGAGGCAGATGCGGAGGCACCTACTGCCCAACCCCCTTCATCTGCCAGATGGCTCTCAGCCGAGCCGCGGTCAAACCTGGGGGCAAGGTGGGCCTCTCACCACTCTTGACTCCGCCGCTCCCGCTGCGACACGGGGCCCCGGACCCCACAACTGGGGTATTCATTTTGTGTTTTCGGCTTCTTGCTCACCATGATGTTCTGTACCCAGGACACACAAGCTCGGCATTCGCAGAAGGCCACTGCCAAGCGGCTCCCGTACAGGCACAAGAGACGCTTTCATCTTCGCTCTGTTTATGACATGATCAATATCCAGACGTCATGCGCCTTCGAGCACATTCCTGCTCACCGAAAGCTCTTCTACAATATTGCGCTGGCACCCTGACTTTACCCCCTTGACTAGTCTTCATCACCAAGCTTGATCTCTAGGTTGACGAGTATTATATGGGATATGTAGCAGCATGTTCAGCAGATCTGGAGGCCAAGTCTCCTTGCCCCAGACACTTCAGACCTGACAAGCTTGATGATCTTTAATTTCTCTGGCGGTCCTCCTGTCCCTTATGAGCGACCTTTGCTGTCTGCAGGTTGCAGGCTGGGGACTCAATTATCGGTTTCAATCTTCTGGCCCTGCCTCGAGATTGCAACATCTAAACGCCCCCACGAGACAATACTCTCACCGATGCCAAGGAATGGTCCAGATAGCAGCTAACTTGAGGGAACAAGATCATTCGTCCCAGTACGCATATGCAGAGTCCTTCAGCTCTCGCCCCCAAATTTGATTCTGACGTTGCATCCTGAGCGTTCCTATGCCGACAGCCAGTCTAAGCATGCTCAACACTGCGCAATATACCTGCCCATAAACAAAGCATTTCCCCTGAGAAACACCACTGGCTGCTCTTCAAGACGAGTATGCGCGCCACGGGCCCAATGCGGACCTGAATGCAACTCCGCCTTTCCGCCCCAGCGGGGTATGCCACAGCACGTTAAGGAGAGTACCTACCAAGGCATCGAATTATCCCAGGCTCTTCCGTGACTGGGCGAGAAATCGATTGCAGCACGCCGTGCAACCCCATATAGATATTATCCTCTTCGTTCGAATCATGTTACTGTATGGGATCGAGCGTGAGTGGGAGGCACAAAAGGCTGAAAAGCCCCGGGTCCCTGGGCCCGAGAAGATTCACCCAGCTTTTCTCCCACATACCCTTCAAATCCGACTGTGAAGAGGAGCTTCGAAGACCTGAAGATGCATCAAAACATTGTCGTGGCAATTTTTGCCCTGCTCGGGTCCGCCGCAGGCCTGGGCGTCCGGAGGATGGGTGTTGATTTCTTTGGGGCTGACCATATCCAACCGCTCTTCTCTCCCTCAAAACGTTCACCAGAGGATCTGATGAGGAGGGACGGCCTGTGTACAAATGGGTCCCATCCATGTATGTGCTCCTGCCTGGAGTATGAGACTCTACCCCTGCGGGCCTGGGAACAATTACCAACCCTCAAGCGCCAGGCTCCGATATCGATGTCAACTCAACAGTTTGCTGTGATAATTCGGAATACTGCATCGTCGACGCAGCAACACTCGAGACCGTGTGCTGCCCTTTGGGCTCAGAGTGTGGCTCCAGATGCTCTCAGGCCTATTACTTTTCACTTGTCACAAAGGCCACGAGCATATCCCTCAGCTCCACAATCACCGAGACACTTTCGGCCTGCGTCGCTAGGAAGTGTACGAGCACCTATTACCTGTGCCCTGAGTCCTTCGGCGGAGGTTGCTGTCTCTTCGGTAGTGACTGCGTTAGTGGAGGGTCTTGCTTGTCCTCAACGGCAGCGCCATCTATGTCTGTATGTGGGAACGACCAGTTCGGCTGCGGCATGAGTGATGCTCAGGGAACCAGGTGTTGCTCCACGGGCGCAGCCTGCACGTCTGTGTCCTCGTCAGGCTATTTCTGCGCGACTTCCTTTACGGCTCCTCCGGCTTTACCGACAACCGTCAGCATCCTCGTGGGGCCCACTTCGACGGCAGCGGGCACCTCAAATGCAAGTGACGATATTGCTCTGAAAGTCGGCCTTGGGGTTGGGATCCCAGTTGGAGTCATCAGCATCGCTGTTCTCGTCTTCGCATGGCATATTCGCCGGACGAAGAACCAGCGGCCTGAGGCCTCTGTCGTCGACCAGAAGGCAGAATACAGGAAGCCGGAGTTGGATGCGGACCCTGTCGTCGTTCCTTCTGAGCTTGAAACCAGGGCTCCAGAGCTACCGGCCCAGATCCTGGAGGCCGAGTTGCCGGAAGATGGTATTGTAGGCGAACTCCAGGGAGAAGCAGCATCGCAAACTTCAGCACATTTGGATGAGTCTCGAGATTCTCGGGAAAGGCGTGGTCGGTAAGAGGCTCACATCGGGGACACCGTTTCGAGTTACCCTTTGGTTGGCAAAGTCCAATGCCTGGCCCCAACATCTCTCATCAAACCAGCCATGATCCTGTTCATGCATCCGCAGGCACAGTCAATGCTTCCTCAGCAACACGAATCCAACGCTCATCTGTACGGCAAACAGAGCCCACAACCACGGTCTAAAGAAGGGGCGAAGGGCATGGGTTGCAGGCATACTTCTCTGTGGCTGTCTACACAGCTCTTCGCCGCGGTAGACTTACAAGTTCAAGTCCAGATCGAGTCTGCCACCGCTAACTCACCACGGACTGAAAAGCGCGGCCAATCAGGGGAAGTAAGCTACATAAGTCTATGCGGTATCACTATCAGGAAAAGTCCTGCATGTGTGTATTCCATTCGCAGCGATGGGCGAGTGCACACTCGCCTTTTTCCCGTCGGCAAGGGCGTGCCCGACCCTTGATGTATGGTGGATTTGGTTCAAGACGTATAAGTGGATGTCTATCTTGTTCTCTTTCTTGGGTTCTCTGTCAACTTTTCGCGTTGCAATCTGGCATCGTTCCACTCGGTTTCCTTTTAAATGCGGGTTGGAGGAGGCGATACATCAATTCTGCGCTATTTTCCTCACGGAGAAATATGTTGATCCTGAAATTTCAAAAATGACTCGATTCACTCTCCAGTACTCACGCACTCTATGGTTATTCCGTCTGACATATCAAAGTGCGTTTGGCCTGGCAGACATCGGGCAACCGAGACATATTGTACGATGTATAAGTAACAAGTAATCTGCGTGGAGTCAGCCAGTATCTGCATCTGCATCTGCATCTGCATTTGTATCTACACTATCTGAATTTCCGATCCGAACCGGGCCGGCCCGGGGCCGTCACTCGATCAGGCGATTATTCCTTTGGCCAGCACCCCAACTTGGATGCTACTCTCTCGACCCTTTTACAATCTAGTCTTCTCAAAGGCCATAAGCGCAACAATGGGCTTGGAGCCGTGAATTAGGCCACCACCATCATTAGCTAATGCCGAGTCAGTAGTTCGACGGACCTGCTGACGGTAATAAATTGGGGGACCCTCGACGTTGAGTCAAGATCCGGGCGGCATGTTCATTGCTTAAAGGGGCAGGTGATATTATGGGCTGCTATTATAATGGAGATAGGGCGCCGATCAGCCCCAAACGGAACGGACGCGACGTTACTGCCCGTCACTATCGCCGTCTGCCACCAGGGAAATTGGAGTCCCGTCAAATATTGCCGCTCGGTGCAAATGCATCCGATCCATGATACATCACTATCGCCATTCATGTCCTCTTAAGATCAGTGCTTGGTATCGTATAGTCCTCAAGATGTGGGACCGATCACCACGACCACTTCTACGCCAACAGCACCACCACAATGGCGCGCTTGGGATACTTGGTTCTGGCCTCGCTGGCGTCTCTGCTTAGCCTTGCCCCGTCTGTCCAGGCTCAAGGTGACAACTTGGGCCTCAGCAATGGCTACACCACCCTGAAGACTGCCAACTTCGACCTCCAGGTTGTTCGCGATGCCCAAGTTCTGGCCTCTCTGAAGGCGTCTGGGGGATCCTTCGACTTTCTCCCATTCGGCTATCTGCCCTTCCGCGCTGGAAATGGCCAGTACCACTGGGGCGACGTTACCTTCCGTTACAGGACTGTCGGCAGCACGGCTTGGATCAACGGCAACTCTGCCACCGCAAGGAAGCCGGTGAAGGCCCTCACCGGCGCTGGGAACGGTACGAGCGGGAAAAGACTGGCTGCGGCGAACTTGGCACCGACACTCCCAACGAACACCGCAGCTCTGAACTTCACCCGGGAGTGGCTTGATGTTGACGGTGACCTTGGCCTGTCCTTCACCCTGACCAACACTGGATCCAGTTCCATCGAAATCGGGAGTCTTGGTTTCCCAGCTGAGTTCAACAGCATCTTCACAAACCGCTCCGCGGCTCAGACTCAACAGCTCTGCTCGCTGTCTGACCCCTACATCGGCCTGCACGGCGGTTACATTCGAGTCGCACCCATCAACGGCAACGGGGCGGCCTTGGTAGTCACTCCGCTGGGTGATACGCCCCTGGAGGCGTACCGCAACCTGGCCGAGACGTACTATGATGCCACGGCCTACGGCAGTCAAGTCTTTGAAGGGTTCTACGAGTGGCAAACCATGTCCAAGGCCTACGCGGAGAATGAGTGGAAGGGCGGTGCCCCTTGGAACACGCCTACCTCGCGGACCATTGCCGCGGGACAGTCTCTGACGTTTGGCCTGAGGTTTTCGCTTGCAAAAGGTGGCATCAAGGAGATCGACGATGCTGTCCAGGCTACCAAGACCCCGTACGTGCGTGGAGTCCCTGGCTTCATCGTGCCTCAGGACTTGACGGCCCAGCTCCTTGTGAACCCTGGTTCAGGCGGCAGCGTCTCTAAAGTGGCCGTTGAGCCAGCCGGGGCTCTCACCCTGACGCTGGCATCGACTGGTATTTACAGCGTGGTTCCCTCGTCCAGCGCGTTCGGCCGCGTGAAGGTCACGATCACTTACACCAGCGGTCAGCTCCAGACCGTGCACTACTTCATCACCAAGTCCGGGCCGACCGCTCTCGCGAACCTAGGCAACTTCTTGACCACGGAGCAGTATTACACCGACACGACCGATCCCTTCGGGCGGGCGCCGTCTGTCATCAGCTACGACTACAGCGTCAAGGCGAAGGTCCTCCAGGACTCCCGCGTGTGGATTGCAGGCCTGTCTGACGAGGCTGGCGCAGGTTCGTTCCTCGCTGCCGCGATGAAGCAGGCCGCCCAGCCCAACACCCAGGAGATCGCGAAGCTCGAGGCATTTGTGGACGGGGTGCTGTTCAAGACGCTCCAGCCCAATGACGGCACGTTCAAAGTCCGCAAGAGCATATTCTACTACGGGCTTTCCGGCTATTCATACTCGACGGCCTTCAACTGGGGCAGCTGGACGTCATGGAACAAAGCGAGCGCCTACGCCACCGACCGGGCATATGACTACGTCCACGTCGCAGCCACGTACTGGGCCATGTACCGCGCCGGAAGGGCCTACCCAGGGATCCTGACCAAGCACCCGTGGGACTGGTACCTCAACCAGAGCTACAGCACCGTCATGTCTGTCATGGCGCAGGACTCGAGCGGAAACTGGCTGGTGGGATACTCCCAGGTCGGGCTCATGGGCGAGACGGTGTTTGGAGAGATCCTCCGGGACCTGAAGCGCGAGGGTTTCACAGCCAAGGCCACCGACATCGAGGGCAAGATGCGCCAGCGCGCTGTCCTGTGGAACTCCCAGGAGGACCCCTTCGGGTCTGAGATGGCTTGGGACTCGACCGGCCAGGAGGGAGTCTACTACTGGTCCAAGTACTTCGGGTACACTGCCACGGCGCAGAAGACGCTGGGGACTGTTCTGGGCTTCCAACCGACGGTTGCGCACTGGGGTTGGAATGGAAACGCGAGGCGGTACTGGGACAATATGTAAGTTGATTTGCAGCCGGACTCGACTGCTTACCCCCCTTCTACAAAATCCAGCATCTGCTGACTGACGTCAAATAGCTACGGCGGCAAGCTCCAGCGCATCGAGCGGCAGATCCACCACTACGGCTCCGGTCTGAACGCCCTCGTCGCGCTTTCCGCGTTCCGCAGCGCCCCTAACGACACATACCTCCTCCGTATCGGCTACGGCGGGATGAGCGGCCCCATGTCCAACATCAACAGCGAGGGCTTCGCAGCCGCCTCGTTCCACTCCTTCCCGGACACGCTGGCATGGGACGGCTACAGCGGTGACTACGGCCCCAACTTCGTGGGCCTCGTTCTAGGGACGGGGTCCTACCTGGTCGAGGACGAGGACCTGGGCTTGGTCGCGTACGGAGGTACGGTCGCAGGAAGCACCGGTGGGGCGGTCACGGTGACGCCTAAGGATGCCGCGAGGCGCAGGGCTTTTGTCGGGCCGCTTGGGCTTCTTGTCGAGATCGATGCGGGTGTCATCAGTCAGTTCGCGTACACGGCAAGCGATCGCTCTGTATCTGTCACGCTGGGTCAACTGAGTGGTGTGCCAACGGCCAACTCGACCAATATCTGGGTCAGCAAGGAGACTGGAGCGGCTGGCTACACAGTCACTGGTACCGGTGTCACTGCGGCAAGAGGTGGTTGGCAGATTCCTCTGAGTTCGGCCTCTGTCACGGTCAAGGTTGTACCTTCGTGATCATCAACATGTAGCTAAGAAAAGAACAATATCCAATTCACTCTTGTGCATTTGTTGGCGTCGACATGATGAAATGTGAGATACGTCCAGTATGGTGACCCTGATTCACTCCGCCCTCAGCATCCTCGCTACTCGCCCCTTGATGTTGACCTTTGCCTTCTGCAGCGCCGAAGCCCCGATCATCCTCCCGCAGTGGGCGCAGGTGAGGCTCCCGCACGGCCTGAGCGTGTGGATCTCCTCCTCCTTCCTGGCGATCCTCGCCTTGCACTCGCAGATGCTGCTGATCAGCAGGTTCCGGGCGCGGACGACCCCGGCCCAGAGCTTGTACTTGTCGGGCAGCAGCCTCTGGATCTTGCCCTGCTCCTCGATCACGACCCGCATCCGCTCCTCGGCCCGCGCGGCCACGTTCTTGTTGCTGCTGATGGTCGCGAACCACAGCTCCGTCTTGCACCGCTCGAACGCCCGTGCGAGCTGTGTGTGTTTGTCGGTCATGGTCTTGAACTCGGCGCGCATGACGCGTGAGGCTCGGTTGATGTCGGCCAGGCCGCTCTTTAGCACTGTGAGCTCCTTTTGAAGCGAAGCCAGCTCGTTCTCGAGGGATGGGAGATGAAGGTTGGGAGAAGGCATGATGGCGGCTGCTCAGGTTGTGAGATCGTCGTTGTCGCTTCTACAGTTGCTTTCGATTGTCTATTTTTCGTCCAGGTGAGATGAATCAGGTGGGTTGTCGCCAGCTGACGCGCTAGAAAAGGGATTGGTGACAGACAGAAAGGAGGGCTTTGCCTAGGGTGAGCTTCTGAAAGAAAGTGGACAACCAGATGAGGGACGATGAATAGTCGTAAGAGGAAAGGGGATAAATCTGTTTGCATGGTGAAAGGTAGGGGTGGTGGTTTTCATGGCTCATCTGATCTCGACAAAAACCCACAAGTCAATGAGTCTTGGGCCTCAAACAGAGTGTCATAATTGGACATTGCTTTTCCTGAAATGGAAAGTCGTCTTATGCTTTTCATCTCGTTGAGCACATAGCAGTGAGACGCTCACTTGCCTTTCAGATCATTCACAGATGGCATTTATTTGAAGCACTCACTGCACAGACGTCTACTTTTCACTAGTAGTGATTTATTCCATGGAGATTTGAGCCAGGAACAGCGAATGCTTATGCTACGGTATTTGGGCATTTGATTCATCAGTCGTCATTCGGCCACCAGCAGAGATCATGCCGCCCCCCTCCCCCGGCGTCTCCTCCCCTAAAACCTTAAAAGAGAAAATCACCCTTTCTGTACTCTGAGCGCCCAGTCGCTGGATGCTTGGGTGTCATCCGAATTAGATTATGGCCCCCGAATTATAGACTCCTACTTCTCTAGGGCGTTAGCAGCAAATTCGAGGAAGGTCAATTGGAATTTGAGGCGCCCGTCAATGGCCTTTGTCCTTTGTATCAAGCGCCTTAATCAACGCAGGAAAACAAGGGCGAGATCGACATGTCTTGATCTAGTCATATTAATGAGACTAGTAAGGTCTTCGTATGTACAAATACATATGTAGCTGGTGACATCAACGAGTTTGTGGACTGGTGGTATTTCGCGAGACACCAGTCGACTGAAAGCAGAGCTGAATCGACAGCATGGGATAGACTTTTCCCATCTTCAGCAGCCTTTAGCTGAGACTCCTGTACGTGATCATCTGCCCCTCAGTCTGAATAGCCCCTCAGTCTGAATAGGTCCAGATGTAGCATCAGGATAAGAGCAGTCAGACAAAGTAAGCGATTTTGCATGCGCGCCTACGCTCCCGGTCATGGGCACCAGATATATCTTCCAGAGCTTGTTCGCGAGCCACCCTAGCTGATATGCTCCGATACAGCACTGATGTTCTCAGTGGTTCATCCCACCCATGAGACCACCGACAGGGCGAAGTTTTACCTCAAGCTCATGCAAGCGCCGCTGCGCGCGGACGATGTTGTGCTTGATCAAGGCCGTTCTCTTCTCAGCCTCCTGAATGCTCTTGTCTAGAGCCATGGCCTTCTGATTCAGCACTCTGGCACGGACAGAAAGCTCGATTCGCAGGTTCTTGTTGGCCATCTCGAGTCCCATCGCGGTGCCGATGTCTCGACGTGCGTAAGCGTCCTCTACGGAGACTTCTCGCGCCAGCTCAAGATCGTCGAGTCCTTTGCGGCCTTTCTCGCGACCATCATCCTCGTTCAGAAAATTCTTCAGATTGAGCTCGGCTGTGTCAAGGTTGTGGTGGAGGCGGGCAAGGAGATGGCGCTGCTCAGCATGTTTGGCCTTGAGCTCCTCCCTATTGACCCGCACGAGTCCTCCCACATTGACTCCCACTGTGACAAAATTCATTAGATACCAATGACTTGGGATACGGTTGAGAAGAGAGGTAAAGTGTGTAAGGGCTGCTTACTATCAACCTGATCGAGGAACCTGTCAAACCGTCCAGGTCGATAACCTCGATCGAACGCGTACACAGAAGAAGGAGGACCCTGGGGAGGCATTGTTCTTAGAATCCTTCTTGAGGAATTGCGCATGCGGAGGAAGGTAATTTGAGTGGAAACGCGGTCATGCGACTGTTGAGAACACGGTCAGTACTAGGCGCGTCTGTAGTTGTTTGCAAAAACATACCAATCCGTGACAGTCTGAGCTTTTCCTGAGAGTTGGATATGAAGGGCAACTCGTCGAAACATCCACTAAACAAAACATGGAAACGATGCTTTGTTTACTGGATGAAGGTACTAGCTGTGATCTCACAGCAGGTGTCCTCAAGAAAGTGAGATGCAGCTAGGGTGTGGTAGCCAGAGCAAGCTTCTTGTTATCTAGACAGAGAGCCCTAGTCTAACGACCGGTCGACAGGGAAGCTCATGGCGGGGTCGTATCTGTCTTTTCGAAAGAAGAATAGAATGCCAGATAAAGCTATGTGGATGTCCAGTTGAAAGGCTAGATCAGCTGCATCTCTCCCCAAAACCAAGCCTGAAGCGACCAGGTAAGAAATGTGATCTCAGTGAGAGATCATCAATGAATCCACTCAGTCTAAGAGACAGGCACAGAATCCTGTCCCCTGAAAGAACTTTCAGAAGTAATTTCTTTGCATACTGCCATTCTCACAGATGAAGAAACCTCGACGAGGATACTGTTGTCTTTTCTTTCATTTTGTTTCTGGTGAAATGTTGGATGAAAGTTGATTTTTTATCTCCGCGAAAAAGCCATAGAGAAGTCGTTCATTCTGGCTACCAGTCTTGTTTCTTGCTTCCCTTCCAGCCGCTATCTCGAGTTGGCCTTGCGCGACAAAATGGCTTAAGAAGTCGAGTGAGAAAATGATCGTAGGAGGCGCTGATGGGAATATGCGCTGCCTGTTTTATAGAATCCCGGCCACCTTCAAACTACCAGCCGTTTCCCCCAAATTAAATGAAGGGCCTCTTGGTGCAAGCCTTGATCAAAATTCTATGTCGAATGCGAGCACCAGACCTTGAGTAACCACTCATCACGCGATTTGTTCCGTCGAAGTTGAGTTTCCTTCTCAAATCGTGCTCTAGATTTCGAGAAGGTCAGATGTTTGAGTCGCTCAACTGTTCATGGAACTCCTCGCTTCCTCTTTCTCTTTGGGAGCTTTGCAACAAGGTCTTCTGCCAGAGTTGCCAGCTCATTTGCTATTCCTTGGTACCGTTGCATGTAGAGGCTCAACCTCCGAGTGCAATGAAGAAGGTGCAAGTTTAATACCAAGTGCTCAGACGTCAACATCAGACAGCGTCTGCGAGCTGCCCTGCCCTCCAACTCAACTTGAAGGATCCGGTCTCGGTCACCAGTCAAGCGAGCATCCTCAACTGCGTCAGCGTGTTCACGGCTTCGGAGCCATGATACAAGACCGTGGCGCTGGTCTTTGAGGTCCTTGCGTATTTCGAGGATGACGGGTCCCAGTTTGAGGTCTGCGTTGATCTTGACTTTCATGTCATCGATGCGAAGGCTGATGTCCGTGACCATAGCTATGGCCTTGGCACACTCATCCGGAAGGATCTTGCCCGTTTCAGGAGCCCGCAAAATGGCAAGCAGACTCTCGACATTGAGGCTCAATGTTTTTGTAATGGATTCGAGTTCATGGAGCACAACTTCGAAGAATGTTGAAGACATTTCGGGCTCTGCGAAGGGCTTTGAAAAATTCCAGGTTGGGGGTGGGGGGGGCCTTAATTAGTATGGGTTAGCATACCAGCTCAGAAGGAGAGCAGCGATCTCACTTGCCTGATTGGTGAGGTGCTGCCACTGGGAGATTCCAACGAGAAAAGTAGACGACTCCGTGTTGGAAAAACAGGTAGATGGATGTTTTCTGACCTTCTCTCAGCTTCTGTTCAAGTTCGAGATGATTCTGGACTCGATGAGTCCACATGCAGTCCTTGTTGGAAGCTTCTGTGCAGAAAGAATTGAAGAAGGTGTTTCCGTGCCTGCCCTTTTAGAGCCAGGAAACTGACATGCGAGGGTAAGAAAACTTACCAATCTCCTGACAAAAACCACGAAGAAATCCACACGCCAGTGCGATGTGTCATCTGCACGATCTTTATTGACTGATATCCTTCAACGCAAAATGAGGTTCAGGAGTGATGTGTCTTGGCTGTCCAGGCCTGCCCTCGGCGCTGCAGTTCCGTAGAGGTACGATTAGAACAAGTCGTTGTATGGCAGCGATGTGGTGCGATTTAGTAGGAAGAGCCAAAAGAATATCGATGTTGGCTGTTTCCGGATGCAACTCCGCAAATGACCTGAGATTCTGCCTCGAAAGGTTTCTCAAGAAGAACCACCAGGGGATGGTGGCAAGTCGTCCCGCGGGGGCTTCGGTATCGGTGGGGAAAAAATCAAGGGATAAATCGAGGTTGCCTAGAAATCTCCGACGGGATGCTTCTAAGCCTTCTCGAGGTAGCCTTTTTTTGGTTGAAAGTGAGTTTATGTGTTGGGCCTTGTATGAGATTTCCAGGACAGCTCTCACCGAGGGTACGGGACATTGTTCCGAAATCTAGAAACGTGAGAGGTAGCTACCTACCTAGGTAACTAGGTAGGTAGTTGGCAGGTGCCTGGACGAGTGAGTGCTAGATACTCCAGTCCCGAGAGGCAGAGACATCTTCTCATCTAGCGTTTATTCGAAAGACCAAGTCAGAATGTTCCAGTTGATGTGCGTACTCTGATTTCTTTTGGTTACTAAGTACCTTGAATCATGGCAAGTGCTCCAGAATCTATCCTCACCAAAGACCTAAACCACGCTGTTGTGTGGACCCTCCAAGGCTATGACATGTTGGCTGTCCAGCTCATCGGGCACTTCCAGAAACAAAAAAGCACCAGCTTCGTGCAATAATGAACGCCCACCCTGTATGTCCTAACACTTTTTCGGTCAATCTCAAGCTCAATTTTTCACCATCATGTCGCAGCTCTGAAGGTCCTGCCATCAGTGACTTCGGATGGCTAATCGGGTTTCCAACATGACCGTTGTTCTCTTCCTGTCAATTCCCGTTGACCTGTCCATTCCCATTTACCTGTCCATTGACCTCGTCGTCTTCACTGGAGTCAAGCACGGCAAGCATCACACCCTATGCAATTTGCAGTCGGTCCGCTTGTCCGGCTTCTTTGTCTCTCACCACCCGAATTTGTTCACGCAATGTCAAATCTTCCCGCTGCACCTCTTCCTTGTGGTCTTCCAGGGATTGCATCGCCGTATAAATAGCGCCCCACTCTAGTAGGTTTTGCTTCCTGATGTGGGCGTCTGATTGTAGTTCCTCGATGATTCCACGGAGGATCGTCAGCAGGTACAAGAGATTCCCCTCAGGTTCGCACATGGACGCGGTTGCTTCGACCAGGTCCTTTTTGCTGGCGAGGACCACAAGTTGATTCTCGATAAGAGCCTCAGCATCAGCCAGGCGGGGGAAGTTTTTGGCAACGTCGTCGTAATGCAAGATTTGGAACCTGAGCCCGTCGTATCTCTCGTTCAGTGGCTTGAGGGCCTCGAATATTTCGGGGGCTGTCTTCTTGATGATTTTGCGAAGTTTCTTCGAACGCTCCGCGTTATTCATGATGCGCAGTGATTTGTTGGGTTTCGATGCAGTGATTTGCTGGGTTCTGATAAGAGCTGAGATGAGCGTGATTCTCTGGCGTTACTGTATGTAAAGAGAAGTGAAGGACAACAAGGTCCGCTGACATCTCGGCCATTCTCAATGTGTTTGTTTTGAGCAACCAAAGGAACGACTAGTCTTCGGCAGGTCGCTCCTGTGACGAGCCCCGGTTGACTTCTCAGATGACATCTTCCGGGCTGGTTCCTGCCAGGTATGCACCACACGTAATGTTCGGCGCGTCGAATATGTCACTCAGAGGTCCCAAAAGAAGCCGGGGCAGGGGTAATGAGCATCTGAGAGCGGCAACCAACAAATGTTGCAGGCGGGTCAGGTCCCACATTGATAGTTCTGTGTAGTACATCCGTGCAACATCAACGTTTGGCGGTCGAGATACGGTCAAGAAGAACGATGTCTAGCTGAAAGTGAGGATCGATACATTTTAATGCGTCTCTGGTAAGCGACTTTGGTATTTCATTAATTTTGCCATCTAAGCCTGAAACACCAGTACAATGCCATCATCACCCGCCGTGATGACCCTCTTCCCATCAAGCCCCTGCACAAAGCCCAACACGCCGCCGCCCTCGCCATCTCCCCGGTGACCCTTCCACTCCTTTTCCAGGCCCGCAACCGTTGCGTTAGGTGTGTGCTGAGTAGGATTCGCGCCCTGCAGGTTCCACCTTCTCACCACCCCATCCATGCCACAACTTGTCAGCAGCCACTGCTGTTGTGCTGCCGCTGGGCCCGCCGCCTGTGCTTGCTTTACCCACTCCACCTTCACGACACTGAACTCGTCGTGCGCACCCTGAACATGCCGTCGCACAGAGAATGTCCGGCTGGGATCGTAGACCGTTATACTGCCGTCCACTGAGCCAGCAGCCAGGAGCGGCACTGATGCGGAGGCCGGGGCGAACGCCAGCGACTCGATACCGTCGGCCTGCACTTGCAGCGCCGCCAGGATCTGACCTGCTTGTGCCTCGGCACCAGCCCCTCGCGTTGCTGCTGCCTTGCCACCCTTGGCCTTTCCTGCTTTCGAGCCTGCTTGAGGTGTGGCCCCTGCCGTTTGCTCCGTGAGCCTCGGCAGGCCGACGATTCTGATCGCTCCTCCCGCTCCACCAACAGCCAAGTACCCTCCTCTCGGCTCAATGGCAACGGAAAATAGGCCGCCCTCCACTGCGAATCTCTGGTCCGTGGGCGTGAGTGACACCACGGTCTGACCGTTGTCACTCACGTGGCCCTTCGCAGCCGCAAGCCCCCAGACGTCCCACACGTAGAGACTGCTCTCCTCATCAACCGTGGCTAATAAGCTGCCGTCGGGTGTCCATGCGCCGGCCGTGCAGCTCGAGGTGTGCATGAAGAAGGTCTGGACGATCTGGAGAGGAGTTGTGGAATCCGAGGGGTCGATCGTGTACACCCAGACCGAACCGTCTGAGGCTCCCAGGGCGATGGCATTGGGGTAGTCGGGGCTTGGACAAGGCGCCAACCAGTTTATCTCGGGGACTTCCTGGCTCTCGCCAACAACGGTGAAGCTTGGTTTTGACGCATCCACCTTGTATGCCTTCAGCCGTCCATCCAGGCCGCCGGAGACCAAAAACTCGCCATTCGGTAACGTGAACGCCAACGAGTTGATCGAGTCTGTGTGTCCATCGATCGCAAAAACAGGCTGGATCTGGACGTTCTCCCTCTGACTGGCCATCTCTCGCGCCGCGGCCTGCGGGTCGGCGGCGAAGCTTGGTGGCAGCACGGGCCCATCATTCTGCGCAATCTCGGGGATGACAAACACGTATCCCTTGCCTGGAGCGTCGTCGGAATCCCCCTCGCTGCCGCCAGTGGCTATGATGTTGGGGTTCGTGGGATGTTGGGCGATGGCGAAGACGGAGTCTTTGTGAGCGTCGAAGTATGCGACCGAGTCGTTCACGAGATGGAGCTCTTCTGCGTCGTCATCGTCGGGCTCGGACATGTCGATGTCGCCATCCTCGTTCTCTGCTGCGATCTCCTCGGCGACCTCCTCCATGTCGACCACATCTGGCTCTTCGTCAGAGGCGGGGTCGTGGTGGGGTTTCGAAGACATTGTGGCGGCTTTCCTGGCTGGAATTTTTTATTATTGGTTTTGGAGCGAGGGTGCTGTGAGGGTCAAGGTGAGCAAGTCGTCAAGATGCCAGCCTTGAAATTTATGTATGGCGACAGGCGCGAAGGATTGGGTTAATGGTGCCTTGGGTAGCCGTTTGATTTCTAAATTTTTGCTTGATAAGCGACTGAGTGGCGGGCGAACATCTTCTAGGCCTACTATCGATAAGCTTGTGACGACGGCAGCTCCAGGGGTCCGCTCCAGGGGTGGGGACAGCTAGCTTTCAGGCCCCGCCTCTCCTGGACAACGAGTTACTTCAGCAATTCATCTTGGACACTAGATGATTACTCCTGTGAATTTGATTTTCACAACTGACTGTCAGGGACATCTGCATACTATGCCCCAGAACAAATGACTACTGCTAAGTCTCTCACAGCTGCAGCGGCTCCCTTTTAAGGTACTCCTCAAATTCAGTCGGCGTCCCCTTCGCAGCTTGTGCCGCCTCCTTGACAAGCTGCTCAGTTTCCGACCCATAGTAACCAAACTCCTCAAAGTACGACAGCATGTTTAGCAGAGTGGTGCGGTTGGCTTCAGGCAGGAACCCGGCGAAGACATCCTTAGGAACCTGGGCGTAGGTGATTTTCTTCCCGCTGGAGCGAGCCATGATCTCAGCCATTTCCGTCATGGTGTAGCAACGTGTGGCACAGGCAAGTGTTTTACCCGCATACTTGTCTGGCTCAGCAAGGATGGCCCCCACGAACTTGCCTGTATCGCCAGCAATGTCGATCAGAGGATACTTGGTCTCTGGCGAGACAAAGCCCCAGAAGGTGGGATTGCCATCTGGCCCCGGACGAGGGGCCATAGTCGTGTGGAAGTTCTGCATAAATGCTTTCACCAAGCCGTCAGTCCTACTTGTTCTCCAGATGCGAAGGAAAGAAGCTGGGTATGAGATCGAACATACAGCCAGGCAAAAAGGAACAAGATTTGATTTGGAGACCAGAGATATAGTCCCTGACCTCGTCTTTGACATCAAATGAGTCCACAGCGTACTTGCCGCCCGAGATCTTCTTGGGACTCGGCACAGAGCTGTAAATTAGAAACTTTGCACCTGCTTCCACAGCAGCTTCCGCGATGGTCTTGCCCTGCGCAAGCTCCTCCTCCACCCCGCCAGGCCTGTACAGCGACACCGTCATGGCGAAGACGGTGTGCGCGCCGCGTACAGCCGCTTTGACTGATGCCGGATCGCTGGTGTCGCATCGGGCGACCTCGACGCCTCTCTTTACGAGAGCCTGAGCATCAGGTTTCAAAGGATCGCGGGTCAACCCGCGGACCTTATATGCCTTTGACAGCTTGGCATCTTCGAGGACCTTGGAGATCACAGAGCTGCCTTGTTGACCAGTGGCTCCGAAGACCACCAGGAGATTCGTCATGGCGAGGTGGTTAGAGAATGCTGAAATTCAATCTAGTCGTTTGACACTCCGATATTGCGAGCTGCCGTGGCGCCAGTAGACGGCACAGACAACTTATACTCTCATTTTCAATCAATCGTTCCAAAAACGCGCTAGTAACTCGTACATAACATATACCCCCCAGTTTATATATACCCCTTTATAATATTAGTATTTTTATATTTTCTTTTTTTTATTAAAAAGTAAATAGATTAATTATTATATATAATATATACCTTTAAATATTAATTTTAAATTATTAATTTATTATTTAAAATTTTAGTAATTATTAACATACTTTTATAACTTTATAAAAATAAATTTATTATTAAAAAGAACTTTTTTATATATAATAATAATTAATAAAAATATATTTATTTTATAATTTTTTTAATTAATAATAATATTATTAATATTATTAACTTTAAATTAATTTTATATATTTTTTATAAACCTTTTAATTATAACTTTTATTAATTATATTTTTAATTTAAATAATATATAATATTTAATAATTATATATTATTATTAATATAATTAATTATAATAATATTAAATATTAATAAATTACTTACCCTAATAAATTACTTATTTTTATATTAACTACTTTTATTTATCTTTTTTATATATTTTTTTATATACTTTTTTAAAATAACTAAAATAAAAAAGCTAATATTAAACTTACCTTTTAAACTGTTTAAAATAATTTAAAACTTAATACTTAATATATATTTAAAATTTATTAAATCCCTTGTATTACCTTATATAATAAAATAACTAGTTAAACTTTATAAAAGAATACCTACCTTAATAATAAAGAATTAATAAAAATTAAAAAAGGTTATTATTTAATATATATTTAATTAAAATTTTTGAAAATATTTACTTATTTTTATAAATATAAAAAATATAACTAATATATTACTTTATAACTATAATAATAATATTATTAAGAAAAATTAGGTATAAAAATTTATTATATTAAAATTATATTTTAAAATATATATTAATTATATATATAATTATTAAAGGGCCCTTTATAAAGATTTAAATATAATAAATATATAATTTAACCTTATTATAAATATATAAATAAAACATAGAATTTTAAATAATAATACTTATAACTTTAATAAAATAAGTTTTATAATAGGTATTAATATAATGTTAAGCACTAATAAACAAGTTACTTAAGTAAGTAAGCTACTTTTCTATACTATTAATATAATAACCTAAATTATAATACTATAATAAGAAAAATTAATTAAATTTAATTAAAATTAGAATTTATAAATAATTTTACTTTTTTTTTATATATTTATATATTATACCTAGTTTTACTATAATTACTATATTATTTTTTTAATAATCTATTATAAACTACCTTATTAGTATTACTATTTATTTTATTAACTAATTATTTTCTTTTTTCCTTTTTATTAATTAATTCCTTAATATCTTTTATATAAAATACCCCTTTATTTTATATATAGGTTTTTTTAACTTTTTAATATTTAAAAAGTATTATATTTACCTTTTAAAAAGTATTAGTTTTTTGGGTTAATAAGGTAATTATATAAGCTAATAATTATAACGTGGTTCACCAGTCAGCCGTCATTATCACATGCCCGATCAAAAACTTTACATACAAAAAACGTCCGTGCCAACCCTGCCTACTCCTTCAAACTAGGCCCAATTTGGATGCAAATTCCAACATAGATAGTAATATATATGAAAAAGCTTATTCTCAAGTTTTAGAATCTTTGAAATTTTATTGAATTAGTTATATCGGAAAAATAAAAATACAGGGGTCTTTTTTTATTTTTCCGATATAACTAATTCAATATAAAAGATTTAAGTCTTATACTTTAAAATTAGCTTTCTTTTATATATTACTATCTATACTGAAGTTTTCATCCAAATTGGGCCTAGTTTGAAGGAGTAGGCAGGGTTGGCACGGACGTTTTTTGTATGTAAAGTTTTTGATCGGGCATGTGATAATGACGGCTGACTGGTGAACCACGTTATACCTTTTACTAATTAGTTAATAATAGTTAAAATTATTATTAAAAAGCTTTCCTAATAGTAAAAAATATAATTTTTAATAAAAATTAATTACAAAACTAGTTATATTAAATTATATAATATTTAAAAAATTTAAAATATAAATAGTATTAAAAAGCCTAGTATTATTATTAATATTTAAATTTTAATATTTAATTTAAAAAATATAGTTTTTTAATTAAATAGGATTAAACCTATACCTTTAAAGGTTTTTTTAATAATTTTTAATTTAAAAACTTTATTATATATAGTATAAAAGGTAAAAAAAAACTTTATTTTATTAATATATATAATTTAAACTTTATTATATTAGTTAATTCTTTTATTATATATTTTCTTAAGTAAATTAAAGTATTTAATATTCAATAATTAAAGTAAATAAAATAAATAAAAAAGTATATAAAGAATAATAATATTTTTTATTTTATAATATTATTTAAAATTTATTAAATAGTAGTTTTTATACCTATTAAAAACTAATAATTAATAAATACCCTTTTTTTATAATATAATATATTTTTTAAAATATTTAATTTATATTATAATAATAATATTAGTTATTTATTTATTTAAATTTATTTTAATAACCTAGTTATTTAACAGGCTACCCTTAATATACTAACTTATAAAATAAACCTTTATTTTAATAATTAAAAATAATAATTTAACTTATTTATTCCTATTAATTAATTTAATATTTATTACCTATTAATAATCTTTAGGTTATATTTATTTTACTTTTTTTTATTAATTTAAATATATAATTATAATTTTAGGTAAATTAATACTTATTATAAAACCTAACTTATTAAAGTTATAAGTATTGTAATTAAAGATCCTATATTTTTTATATATATTAAATATAAGGTTAAATTATATATTTATTATATTAGGATTTTTATATAAAGCCTTTTTATAATTATATATATAATTAATATATATTTTAAGATATATATTTAATAAGATAAGTTTTTTTATTTAGTTAATCCTAATAACACTACTATTATAGTTATAGAATAAGGAATTTACTATATTTTTAATATCCTTAAAAATAAGTAAATATCCTTATAAAATTTAATTAAATATATATTAAATAAATACCTTTTTTATTTTATTTTTATTAATCTTTTATTATTAAAGTAGGTATTATATTATATAGTTTAGCTAGTTATTTTATAGATAAAGGTAAAGTAAGGGATATAGTATTTTTTAAATATATATTAAATACTTAGTTTTAAGTTAGATTTAATAGCTTAAATAATAAATTAAATATTATTTTCTTTTATTTTACTTATTATAAGATGTAATATAAACAAATATATAAAAAAGATAGATAGGAGTAGTTAATAAAAAAGTAATTTACTTATTAAGGTAACTTACTTATTAATATTTAATATTATTTAAAATAATAATTATTAATATAAATAAATATAAATAAATAAAATTAATATATTTTAATAATTAATAATAAATAATAATTATTAAATTAATTAATATAAATAATTAAATTAAATTATTAATATTAGTTATAAAAATTAAAATTTACTTTATAAGTTAGTATATAAATAATAACTTTTTTAATAATTAAATTATTAAAATAAACCTAAATAAATAAATAAATAAATAAATAATAAAATTACTTTATTATAAATTAAATATTTTTATAAATATATTATATTATATAAAAAAGGTATTTATTAGTTATTAATATTTAATAATTATAAAAGTTATTATTTTATAAATTTTAAAAAGTTTTATAAAAAAAAAGGATTATTACTTTTTATATACCTTCTTATTTATTTTATTTACTTTAATTACTTAATATTACATATTTTACTTTATTTAAAAAGGTATATAATAAAAAAATTAACTAATGTAATAAAACCTAAATTATATATATTAATAAAATAAATTTCTTTTTTACCTTTTATATTATATATAAAAAGGTTTTTATATTAAAAATTATTAAGGAAGGTTTTAAAGGAATAGGATTTATCCTATTTAACTAGGAGGTAATACTTTTTAAACTAAATATTAAGTTATAAACACCTTTATCCTAATTAAGTTTTTTAATACTCTCTATACCTTAAATTTTTTAAATACTATATAACTTAATATAAGTAGTTTTTTAATTAACTTTAATTAAAGATTAAATTTTTTAATATTAAAAAAGTTTCTTAATACTAATTTTAACTATTATTAATTAATTAATAAAAGGTACTTAATTATTAATCTATATAATATCCTTATTAACTTAAAAAAATAAAACTTTTTAAAATATAAATATAATATTTTTAAAGTATTATTTAATTAAAAAAATATATTTATAATTAAAAAGGTTATTTATTATTTAAAAGGTTATTAAAATAATTAACTTAAAAAAAAAGGAAATAATTAACTATTAAAATAAATAATAATACTAATAAAGTAATTTATTATAAATTAACTATATAATAGTATAATAATTATAAAAAACTTAAATATAATATATAAATATATAAAAAAAATAAAGAATTATTTAATATATCTATTTTTAATTAGTTTTAATTAATTTTAATTAATATAGTATTATAATTTAAATTGTTATAAATATAGTTTAAAAAAGTAGGTAATTTATTAGGGTAGGTAACTTATTAATATTTAATATTAATATTTAAATAAAAGAATATTTAAATTATTATAATTAAAAACTTTATTATAAAAAAAACTTAAATAATAATTAAATTAAAAATAAAACTATTATTTAAATTAAAAATAAAAATAAAATTATTATTTAAATTAAAAATAAAACTATTATTTAAATTATAATAAAAGTTATTACTATTATTATTAATATTATTTTTGAAAATATTTTAAAAACTTAATAATATTAAAAGTATTAATTTTAATATTATTAATTAATTAAATAAAAATTCTTTTATTAATAATATTATTAATTAATTAAATAAAGATTTTTTAATTAATAATACTAATAAAGTTTAAAAGATTTTAAAAGTAATTATTAAAAGTAATTTTATTTATTACTATAGTTAAATATAGTAATATATATATTTATAAGTAAAGTATAATAATATTTATTAACTTATAATGTAAGTTTATTAAAGCTTTATTTAAAGGCTTTAAAGTTATTAATTAAATATATAGAAAATATATTATAATAATTACTAAATATAAAAAGAAAAAATAACTATTCTTAATAAATTACATATAAAACTTAAACTTATAACTTTATAAATCTATTTTTTATAAATATAAAAGTAATATATTACACTAAATACCCTTATAATTTAATTATTTAAGTATTTAATTAATATTTTAAAGTTTTAAATAGTTTATATATAGTTATTTATAAAGTTAATTATAATATAGTTATTTATATATTAATATTATTTAAAAATAATAATTTTTATTATTTGTATTTATATAAATAAATTATTTTTAAAGTTTTTTTTAGAATTAAATATAATAAATAATATATATATAAATTATACCTTTTAAATTAAATTAAAATATTAAATTAAATTAGATTAAATTAAAATAATTAACTTTACTTAAATAAATATAATATTTTATTTAAAATATAAAACTATTAATAATAAGGGTAATAACCTTTTAAAATATTTACTTATTAATTAATAAGCTTAAAGTATTAATAATATTATTATTACTTATAAGATAATATAATTTATAATATTAAAGCTTTAATTAAAATAATATAACCTAATTTATCAAAACTTTTAAAGTTTAAACCCTTTTATAAAAATCTTATTATAATAATATTACCTTTAAAAGTAAAAATTAATTATTATAGTTAATATATATTATAATTTATTAGAATAAGTTATATAAAGAAATTACTTTATTAAAAGGTTTATAATAATTAATTTAAACTTTTATTTTAATTAATTTTGTTTTATAAAGTTAAAAAACACCTTTAAAATAAAGTAAAAGTAAAAATTACTATACTTTTTAAGGTTACCCTTAATAATATAACTATAATAATACTTTTTCTTATTATAATAACCTTAGTAATTACTTATAAAGGTATTAAGTTAATATAATAATAATTAACTTAATAATAAGTTCTTTTTATAATTAATTTATAATATTATTAAATAATAAGTTAATAATATTAAAAAGGTATAACCTTTCTTTTTTATATTATTAATAAATATAAATAAAGCTTTATATATTTCTTATTTATTACTTTAAATATTATATATTATACTTATAACTAAAGTTAACTTACTTAATAAGGTATTTAAATTATTTATAAATATACCTTTATTTAACTTAATAAGTTAATATAAGTTATACTTTTTAATTAAGGTTTATATTATTATAATTATTTTTATATTTTATTATAATTAACCTTAAAGGAGGAACTTTATAATAAAAAAGGTCTTCTTTATATAATATAAATAATAAATATAAAATTAATACTATTAAGTATATATTAAATTTAAAGGGAAAGTTTAATTTATAAGTTAAAATATTAACTTTATATTTAATATATTATAAGTTAAAATATTATTAAAAGTATTCATATAGTAATTTATTAAATAAATAATATTTATAATAAAAGTAAAGGTAAACTTTATTACCTTTTTTCAACTTAATAATATAATAATACTAATTATATTATTATTTAGCCTTTATAATAATAAAGTTAATAATAAACTTTATATTATATTAGAAATAATTATAAAGGAAGTATACTTTTTTAAAAAAAAGTTTTTTAATTATTATTAATAACTTAAATAGTTTTAAAATTTTAATTTTAAATAATAATTTATATAGTAAATACTAAATAAGTATTAAATAATTATTATTTAAATTGTATTATAAAACTAGAATAATATTTATTTATAATTATTTTAAGTAAATAAAGTAATAATACTTAATAATAATTTTTATAGTTTAATTCTTTTATTTAAATAAATTATTAATTTAAAAGTAATAAACTATAAATATAAAACTTTTTATACTTAAACTAATTTATAGTTTTTATTAAAATTTTAATATAAATTTCTAATCTTAATTATAAATAATACTTTTAAGTATTAATTAATTTATAATAAGGAATAATTTAAGAATTATCTTAATTTAGTTTTTAACTATATATATTAAGTAGTTTAAAATAAGTAAATTTTTTTTAATAAACTTATAAGTAATAATTAATAGTTAATTAAAGTATAATTTATTAGGAATTACTTATAAAGTTTCTTTTAATAATACTTTAAATAACCCCTAAATAAAATTTATAGTAATAACCTTTATTAAGATATCTTTTATAGAAATAAACTTTATTAATTTAAAAAGTAACTATTAATCTATTTAATTTAAAATATAAGTTTAATAATACTTTATATATTCTTAAATATACTATATTTTTCAGTATATATTAAATTAATAAAAGTTTACTAGTATATAATTATAATTAAAGTAATATGTATTATTATATACTATTTTAAGTATAGTTTAAATAAATATCTTTAATATATAAAAGTATTAGAAATTATTAAAATTAATATAATATAAAAGGTTATTATAAAAAAGGAAAGGTAAATTAAGGTAATAAAATAAGTTATTATTTTTATTATTATTATATTATTATATTTACTAAATAATATTATTATATTTAATATCTTTTTAATATAGTTTTTTAAAATATTAATACTATTTTTTTATTATTAATACTTTAAATATAAACTAAATATTATTAAATAATAGTTTTTTAATAATATAGTTATTAAGTTTATCTTTAATATTTATTAGTTAACTTAAAGTATTAGAAATAAAGTTAAGTTATTTTAAAAGGTAATAAATATCAAAGCTATATTAAAATATATAAATAAATATATTAACTAATTATAAGTTAACTTAATTAATTAAAGTAATATTTAATAATATTTAGTTTATAATACCCTTTATAATTAAATAATTTATTAAAATAATAATATTAATTTAAGTTAATTAAAGTATTACTTTTAGTTATTTTATTACTTAAATAAAATAAATAACTTCTAATTTTAATAATTTATATTATATTTTAATACTTAATAATATATAACTAAAAAATATTACTAATTATATATTAAAAGTAGTAATATTTATTTTAAATATTTATTTAATATTATTTCTTAAATAGAATAATATAATATTAAATTTTTACTTTTTTAAGTTATTAATTTGTAAAAATAAGGTATAACTAAAGTTTTAATTTAAAAGAAAATAATTACTTATTATAATATTTTAAAGTACTTTAAAGTTAACCTTTTTAACTTTTATAAGTATAAATATAACTACTTTAATATATATTTAATATTTATTAATCTTATTTAATACTACTTTTTTAAATTTTTACTCTTTAATTAATATAATTATCTTTTTAATTTATAAAGGGTTAATAATTTAAGTATAATAAAGGATAAAGTATTGAAGGAATCTAATTATATTAAAGTATTATTTTAAAGTATATAATATAGTAAGTATAATAAAGTTTTTTAAAGTATTTATATACTCTTAAAAAAAAGTTAAGTTAAAAATATTAATAATAAAGTTAAAAAGTTTTATAAAACAATAATTAAAAAAAGACTTAATTAATATAATAATAATATTTTTAAATATAAAAAGGTTAAAAATTTATTTAAAGTATACCTTATACTTTTTAATAATATTAAAATAAATAATAATATTATTAATAAAGATATAGTAAGAGTTAAATAATTAAAGTAATTTATTTATAAACTTATATATATATATAAGTAAGTTATAAAAGTTTATTAATATTATAGTTAGTATTTTGAGTTTTTAATAACTAATTATTATTATTTAATTTTAATAATTTAAATAAATTTAAAACTAAAAAAAAGATTATATAATATTAATAATAAAGATATACCTTTTATTATAAAGGTATATAATAACTTTAAATTATAATAAAAGGGGATAATTATTTAATATTATAACTTTATTAAAAGTATATAAATTTATAATAACTTAAACTTTATTTTTTTTATTAACTTTTTATTAAATTATAAAAATAAGGTATATAAAAAAGGTAACTTTATTAATAAAGTTTAGTTATTTTAATACTATTAATTAATTATAAATTTAATTTATAGTTTCTTTATTTTAAATATTAAAGTAATATATTTAAGTATTAAATTTCTATACCTATTAATTATTAATAAAAGGAGTTTTTATTTAACTTTTTATAAGTATATTAATTAGGGTAATATCTTTTTAAAAGTTAAAATATTAACTTATAAAGTTTATTTAAATTAAAAAGTAATATTAAACTTACTTAATATTATAAATATATACTTTTTTAAAAGTAATCTTAAAAAGGATACTTTTTAAATGTTTAATATTAAAAACTTAAAAAAAGTTATATAAATAAAGGTATACCTTTTTTAAATTAATAAACTTATTTAATATACAGTAAATAATTAATTAAATAATATTATATACTTTATTAAAAAGGTTATAATTATAACTTTATTAATACTCCTTAAAGGTATTACATTATTATATAGCTTTTATTATATTTATTTTTAATACTAGGTTTATTATTATATTTATAAATCTTAAAATAATTAAATTAAGTAGTAATTATATTAAATTAAATTAAATTTAATAAATATTAATAAAATTATAATATTAATTATTTTTATTAAAAAAAAGGGGGTTAATAATATTAAAGCTATATTAATAATAATAACTAAAAGGGTTATTTTAATAATAAAAGCTTTAAATACTTTTAAAAAAGTTTAAAAAAAAGATTTATACCCTTAAAGATTCTTTTTAACTTAATATATTTATTAATTTTAATAAACTTTAAATTAAAGTTTTTAAAAAAATAATCTTAAGTAATTTAATTAAAATAAACATATTTATTATTAATAAATATAAGTTATTAAAGATAAAGTTATAATTTATAAGTAATAACTTATAATTAATAACTACTTATATTAATTATCTTAAAAGTATAATAATATTATTCTTTATTCTTACTCTTTTAATATAAAGGTAAATAAGTAAATTTATTATAAAGAAAACTTTAAAATTACCTTAAATTAAAAAATAAAATATATTAATATTATAATTAATTAATACTCTTATTAACTTATTTTAATTATTACTTAAAAGTATATTAAACTTAAAGTTACCTTTAATTATTAATATAGTTTTCTTAAACTTAATTATTATTACTTTACCTTTATATACTCTTAATATAAAGAATATTACTTTAATAAACTTTATACTTATTATTAACTTATCTTTAATTCCTTAATAATAATACTTCTTTTTAATTAATATATACTTAAAATTAAAAAGGAATTCTTTATTAATAAAGGTTTTTTTAATATTAATATTATTATAAATAAATAGGTCTTCATTAAAAGGTAATACTCTAATAATAATTTATTAATAAGTAAATTAATAAAAACTAAAGTTATTATTAAACTTATTTAAATTATATAAATTAATTACTTTTAAATTACCTTAAAGTATATAATACTAAAAATCTTTAAACAATAAAAAAAAGTCTAAAAAAGGTATATAATTATTTTAAATATATTAATAAAAAAAGTTCTTTAAATTAAATATATAATTATAAAATTAATATATATATTTAAAAAGTATAATTAATAAAACTATAATTTATAACGTTAATTAATCCTTTATTAAAAAAAGTAATTAATAAACTTTCTTATAATATTTATATTAGTTAATAATATTAAATTAATTATAATATATAAAGTAAACTTAATTATTATTATACAAATAAGTATTAATATAACTATTAAAGTTTTTATTAAACTTTTTATTAAATTATAGTTTTAAACTTAAGGTAGTTAATATTTAAAAATTAAAATATCTTTTTAAAGCTTTATTAACTTTATTATTACTTTTTTTAATAATATAATTACTATTATGCTTTTAATTAAAATAAACTTTAAAAATATATTAAGTATTTTATTTTATTTTTTAAGCCTAATATTAAGTTAATAGTATTTAAAAATAAATAAATTATCCTTATCCTACTCTATATAATTTATAATTAAAAAGGGCTTTTTAAGTAAAAGGTATTTATAATTAAATTTATTCTTATAATTATAATTAATTATATTTAAGCCTTTGGTATTAGTTACCTCCTTATTATTAAAAGTAACCTCTTTATTAAAAATTAAGTTTTAATATATAAGAAATATTAAAAATATTTTAATATAATAATAAAGTTTAAAAATATAATAAAAAGAATATTAATAATAATAAAGTTTAATAAATAAATAAATAAACCTTTTTCTTTTACTTTATATAAAATTAACCTTTAAGTAAAAATATAGCTTTTTAATAAATTTATATATATTTTATATAAATATTCCTTTAATATAATTAATAAATTAATATTTAAACCTTAAAGTTAAAACCTTATTAAATTATTAATAATATAATATAAAGAGTTTTATATATTTTTAATTAAAATAACTTTATATTATATTACTAATTTTAAATATAATAAACTAAAAATTTATTATTAAATATAACCTTTTTTAATAAAAAGAAATTTATAATTATATTATTTACTATATTAATAAATTATAATTTAAAATAAATACTTAAGTTTTTTAAAAAATATATTAAGTTTAATAGTAAAAGTAAATTATTTTAATAAACTAAGTTTATTTATTTATTAATAAACTACTTTTTTAATAAAGGTTATAAAAATAATATATTTAATATAGTATTTATTATATTATTATTAAAAACATAGTATTTATTATATTATTATTAAAAAAACTTAAAGTAATTAATAAAAAAAATTAATATTATAATAAATAATTTTTTATTATAAACTTTTATAAACTTATTACCTATTTTAAACTTTTTAGGTTAAAATAAATTTATATCCTTCTTTTTAAAAAATAACTTATAATCTTTAATAAAATAACTTAAAATATTAAAGTTATTTAAATTATCCTTACTCTTTATAATATTAATATTAAAAGTAATAATTTAATAAAAGGATTACTTAATTAACTATTTTTAAACCTTATTCTATACTTATAATATTTAATTTAAGTTTTTATAAAAATACCTTATTAAAGCTTTTTTATAGTTATATTAATATACATTATACTTATACTTTTACTTATAAAAGTAAAAAGTAGTTTTTATAAAGTAAATTAATATTTAACTTAAATTATATAATAGTATATTATTTATTAACTTTAAAATAATAATAATAAAAACTTAATTATTAAGTTTTAAATAAATAATAATTAACTTAATAATATTAATTACTTTTAATTATATAAAATTTTAGTAAAGTAATAATAATAATAATAATTAATTAAATTATTATATAATTAATAAAACTATAATAAATTTAAAAAGTAACTATAATAATTATTATAGTAATTAAGTAAGTTAAGTTTTATATATTTTAATATAATTAAATTAAATTTAAATTAATTAATTAATAATAATAATAATTTTATTTATTTACTTTAATAAATTTATAAAAGTTATAAATATAGTTTTTAATAATATATAAAGTATACTTTAAAGTATAAAATATAATTAGTTTATGTTTTTTAATATTAGTTATTAAAAGATTATTTTTTAACTTTTTTTTAAACTTTTTTAATTTTTTTAATTTCTTATATTTACTTTATTTTAAAGTAAGAAATATAGTATTACTATACTATTACTATTATAAAAATATAAACTATATATTATAAAGGGTTACTACTATATTATTACTATAATTATATAGTTATAGTAATATTATACTATATAGTTTTATAGTAGTATTATAAATACTATAAAAAATAAGGTTTAAATTAAAAAACTTAAATAAAAAAAACAAAATACATTATTAATAAAATAAGTTTTTTAAAATTGTTATTATTATAGTAATATTTAAATTAATTATAAAGATATTAAATAAATTAAGTTTATATAAAAAGTTTTAAATTTTTTTAAAAAACAATTTTTAATTTAATTTAAATATAATATTTATTTAAATATTATTATATTAAATATTCTTATTAATAAATTAAAAATATTTTTATTTTTAAATAATATAAATATAATATATATTATAATAATATATATATTATATATTTTAAATATTTAAGTTTATTTTAGGTTTTTAACTTATATATTTATAATAAAATATTTTTTTTATATATAATAAATAAATTAATAAATAAAATACTTATATTATATACTTATATTTTAAAGTATTTCTTTTTATAAGTTTTATTAATTTAATAATTATATAATATAATATTATAAAAATATTTAAAGAATTTAATATTAAAAATTTTAATTATTTTTAAAAGTTTTTATAATTTTAAGTTTTTTATTTTAAAAGTACTTTATTTTAAAGTTTTTAATTTAAAATACTTTTTTTAATTTTAAAATTATATTTAATTTAATATTATAAATAAAAAAATATTATTTTAAAAATATTAATAATATATTTAAATTTTATTTAAATTAAAAGATTATAAATTTAATTTTTTAAATTAAATACAATTTTAAATTAAAAAATTATAAATTTAGTTTTTTAAATTAAATAAAATTTAAATAATTCAATAAATTATAAAAAATAAAGTTTAAATTTAATTTAAAATTTAAAATTAAAAAATTAAAAATTTTTAATATTAAATATTAAATTTAATATTTAATTAAAAAATTCTTTAATATTATTAAAATAATATTTAATTCTTTTAATAAAAAAAAAGATTTTTTTTTTTAAAATATATAATTTAAAAGTTTTTAAATTTTTTATAAAAAAAAATAAAAAAACATATATGTAATAAATAATTAATTTTATTAAAAACTATTTAATAGTAAATTTAAAAAAACCTTATAATAATTTAAAAATAACTTAAAAACTATATATTATAAATTATTAAATTAGTAATTAAAATAAAAACTAATAAATACCTAATTAAATAAATATATAAACTCTTTATAATATAGTAAAAATATATTTATAACCTTTATAATAAATAATATTATAATAATTAATAATAAATTTAAAAGTAATAATAATTTATTATAAATTAAATATAATCTTATAAAAAGGATATAAATATATATAATTTTTAATTGTTAATTAATATATAAGGTTATAATAATTTTAATAATTTTAAAAAAAATATAAGTTATAAGTAAAAAATTAATTATTTTAAAGAATTTATAATAATTAATAAAAAAATTAATATAAAGTTAAAATAAAGTATTTATAATATAGTAAATATTAAAATAATTAACTTAAGTATATTTAAAGTAATTTAATTTAAAATTATTTATATATAAGTTAATAAAAATATTATAATAAAAATAAAAAAATATATTAATTTTTTAAATATAAAGGAAAGTATTAAGGTTATTAATAAAGTATAACGTGGTTTACCAGGAAGTGGCCAGTATCAGGAAGTGGCCACTTTTTACCATTTCCACCAGGTTTTATCAACCCCAGCACCCCCCCAGGGCCAGATACTCAATTGAAATTGGCACTAATTGGTGCCAACTGCAATTGATTCCTTATTTCTAATTAGTTTTGTCAATTTAAAGGTATTAAGGTAGCTACAGGGGGGTTTGTAAGTATTAAGGTTTTGGTGGGAGAGTTTTTTTTTGGTGTTAGTCGCGTCTCTAATTTTCACGTTATTCTTATACTAACCTACTTATTTAAATATTTAATACGTTAGAAACCAATAATAACATTATATATCCTATATCCTAAGAGGGCAAAATACTTTTAATTATCTAAGCTATTTATAAATCTAAAAAAAACAATACAAAACCTATAATAGTAGCTGAAGCTATTAGGATTTTTAATATTCCTTAAACTACACTATGCCGTAGGATAATGTAATAATGTAGTTATAAAGAATTACGTGTTGATAAATATAAACTCGACCTAATTGAAGAGTAAATGCTTATCTAATATATTATTAATTAAGATATCTGAGGATTTTCCTTATAATTTTCTGGTATGGAAGATATAGTTAACCTTCTGTTGGTGTTATATGATACTAAGCTGGTGGGTAAGCACTGGGCTTGACGCTTTGTGGATATGTAACCTAGCCTAAAGACTAAGTTTAATTGTCCCTATGACTATTAGAGGGCCCTTTGTGAGGATCTAAAGGTTTTTGGGAACTAGTTTAGGCTCCTCTGTAATATAATAGCTAAGTATAGGATTATTAACGACAACCTTTATAACTTTGATAAAACTGGTTTTATAATAGGTATAATCACCATATTAATAGTGGTTATATGTACTGATATACGAGGAAAGGTTAAATTTGTTTAACCTAGTAACCATGAATAGGCAATAGTTATTGAATGTATTAATGTAAAGGGCTGGTGTATCCCGCCGTTTGTTATTGTTTAGGGCGCCTATTACCTTATAAACTGGACCATAGAGTTAGGTTTTCTTAGCTCTTAAGTAATTTATCCTACTTTAAGTGGATGGATAGATAATAAGATTAGCTTAGAATAAATTTAACATTTTAATAAGTATATAAAACCTAAAAGAGATTTAGATTACTGGATATTAATTGTAAATAGCTATAAGAGTTATATATTAGCTAAGTTTGACTAATACTATAAGGATAACAAGATTATTACTATTTGTATACCGCTATATTCCTTTTATTTAGTTTAGTTATTAGATGTTGTGTTATATTTACCTTTAAAGTGTGTATATAGCAGGGAAATTAACGATTTTATCCGGGTTTTTATTAACTACATTATTAAGGCTGAGTTTTTTTTTGTGTTTAAGGTAGCTTACGATAAGACCTTTACGGAGGATAATATTAAAGTAGCATTTAGGGGAGCTGGAATTATACCTTAAGACCCGGATTCTGTTCTTTTTAAGTTTAATGTCCACTTAAGAACTTTGGTGCTATCTATCCTTATATCCCCCTAGTAATAGGAGTCTTAAATACCCTTTAATACTTAATAAACTGTTTAACAATTAAGTTTTATTAAAGGTAAAATCTTTACCTATTAAGGTAGTTTTCCTATACTAATTATAGATATTATTAATTAATTAGTAAAGGGAGTATAGGTAATAGTATACTTACTTACAATAATATGTAATAAAATCTAAATACTTTAGGCCACTAATAAAATACTTACTAAATACCGGAGGGCTAAAAAGGCTAGAGTATAGTTTGGAGGAGTACTTACTATTGAGGAATCCTAGGTAATAATTTAAGAAAAGGAAAAGGGGAAGCGGCCTACTAGTGAAATTAGTAGTGGTGCTGAGGAGGCGGTTTATAGCGGACTGAGTAAACGACGTTGTGGTAACTGTGGCGAGGCTGGGTATAATGCCAGAACGTGTGAGAAAGAGGAAGAAGGGTTTGACGGATTAGATTTTAATTGTATTATAGCAAATCCAGCCTAGTTGGTACTAATTAGTGCTAATATATACGTATTAGTGGTCCGCAGCGGACCGCGATTTTAAGGGTGAAGTTGGCACTATTTGGTGTAAAGTGCGATTCTCCTACCAAAAGTTACCCTATTCGGACTAGTACTGTACCTATACCAACTATTTTAAATTAATAAAACCAATTAGAAATAAGGAATTAATTGTAGTTGGTACTAATTGGTGCTAATTTTAATTGAGTATCTGGCCCTGGGGGGGTGCTGGGGTTGATAAAACCTGGTGGAAATGGTAAAAAGTGGCCACTTCCTGATACTGGCTACTTCCTGGTAAACCACGTTATTATATACTAGTTATAAATATAAATAGTTAAAGTTATAATATAATATTTAAAAACCTTATTATACTTTAACTTAAATTTTTTATAACTTATAAAATAAATATAAATTAAGTTATATTAATAAATAAAAAGTTATAAAGTTTTAATATAATTAAAAATATATTTAATATTATTAAAAATTATATTTAAAATAACCTTTATAATAACTTTAATTATAAGTTAATTTAAAGTTATAAAGATTAAAAAAATATTACCTTTACTTATAATTTTATTAAATATTATAAAATTAATATTAAAATTATAATTTTTAATTTTAAAAGGTATTATAATAATATATTTATAAATTAAGTATAACTTTATAAGAATTTAAAAAGAGTAAAAAAAATAAAAAAAAAAATATAAAGTAATAAAAAGAAAAAAAAAATAAGGAAAGATTTCCTTAAATACCTTTATTAAAAATTTTATTATAATTAAATTTTTATTACTTTTTTAATTAATTTAAAATTTTAATTTTTATTATTAATAAAAGTTAAACTTATAATAATAATAATAATAATTTTTTATATATAAATAAAGTTTTATTCAATAATTAAATTTAACTTTTTTAATTATTAATAAAGTTTTAATTATTAAATTATAACCCTTTTAATAAAAAGAATATTTAATTTTTATATAATATAGTTTACTAGTTAGCTATTATTATCACCTTACTATCACTTTTTATTAAATATACTAACTTTAATTAACCTTAATACCCCTATAATATAAAAAGGTTAATTATATTTAATATTAATTAATATTAAATAGTTTTAATTACTTATTTTTAATTAATTTAATTAATTTAAAGTTATTAATAGTATTATAGTATTAGTTTAAAATAAATAATTTTTAATAAAAGAATTAGCTTTTTTACTAAAATAAAATATTTTAATTATATAAAATTAACCTTATTTTATATTATTTAAACTAACTATTCTAGTAGTTTACTATAAACTATTATAAAATATATTATTATTTATTTAGGATTTAAATAATTAAACTTTTCTATATCTTTCTTACAGGTTTTTATATTATACCTAGTTTTATTGTAACTATTATATTGTTGTTTACTCGGTTCGCCGCGGACCGCCTCCTTAGTACTACCAGCCATTTTACCCGCTGGCCGCTTCCCTTTCTCTTTTTTTTTAATTATCGCTTGGGATTCTTTAATAGTAAGTGCTCCTTTGAGCTGTATTTAGCTTTTTTTAGCCCTTTAGTATTTAATAAGGCTAATATTAACCTTTTTAAAAATATAAACTTAATTATTTAAAAAAAACAATTTAATATATTATTACTTATATACTCTTTATAAACTTTTTAATTATTTAAATAATTAATATAAAAAAATTATTTTAATAATTAAAAACTTTATCTTTAATAAAATTTAATTATTAAATAATTTAATAAGTATTAAAAAGTATTTATAATTCCTATTTTAATAATAATATAGGAAGGGATTATATTAAAGTTTATAAGTAAATATTTAACTTAAAAATAATAAAATTTAAATTTTATAAAATTCTTTTAACTCTTTTAAACTTAAACTTTATATTTTCTTTTATAAAAACTTTATTATAAGTTATTTTAAATATAAAAAAAAACTTAACTTTAATAATATAATTAATAAAAGTTTAAATAAAAAGGTTAATTTTATTACTATATATATACTTTAATAATATAAATAATATAATATTTAATAATTAAAATAAATAAAATAAATATAATAATATATTAATAAAAATAATACTATATTTTTTATAATATTATTTAAATTTTATTAATATATAGTTTTTATAGTTATTAAAAATAAATATTTAATATATACCCTTTATTTATTACTTTATATATTTATTAAAGTATTAAACCTATTTAAAATTAGTTTTATTATTTATTTACCTATTTAAAGTAAATTTAATTATTTAATTTAATAAAAAACCTAACTTTATTATTTAATTAATAAAGTAGTAAATACCTTAAATAATTATAAATAGTAAAATATATTAACCCTTTATATTAATATATTTAATAATTATTACTTATTTCTAATTTTTAAATTATATAAATTTAACCTTTTTATATTAATTAAAATATATAATAATTATTAATATAGTTATTATATCTATTATAAAGTTAGTTTTATTAAAATTATATAGGTTGTTATCTGTAATACTATACTTAGTTATTATATTATAAAGTAGGCGGAATTAGTTTCTAATAACCTTTAAATTTTTATAAAGGGCCCTTTAATAGTTATAAGGCTAATTAAACCTAATTTTTAAGTTTAATTATATATTTATAAAGTATTATATTTAGTTTTTACTAATAGGTTTATTATCTTATAATACTAATAAAAGGTTAATTATATTTTTTATATTAGAAAATTATATTAAAAATCTTTATATATTTTATTTAATAATATATTAAATAAATATTTACTTTTTAACTAAATTAAATTTATAATTATTAATATATAATTCTTTATAATATAGTTAATTATTTATCCTATTATATAGGGTAAAGTAAGGGATATTAAAAATTTATATAACCTAAGTTATATTTAAAGGTTTTTTTTTTAATTATTGTTTTTTATTTTTTAATTACTTAAAGTATTAGTTAGATTTTATCTTTTTTTAAATATATTAATATTATAAATATTAATTTTTAATATATTAAATAATTAAGTAGGTAGAATAATATAAGATTAATATAAAAAATAGGGATATAACTTATATTAAAAATAAACTTACCTACTAAAACCTTAAACTTTTAAACTAACACTATAATACCACTATACCTTTAAATTAACTAAATTAATTGAAAATAAGGAATTTAGAGTAGTTAGTACCAATTAGTACCAATTTCAATTAACCCTTTTACACCTGGTGGGTGCTAGGGTTGGTAAAAGTTGGTTAAAGTAGCAAAAAAACACAGGTAGGTGATAAACACGGCTGGGTGGTGGACCACGTTATCTAATATTATAATTCTTTATTATAATTATAAAATTTATTTAATTTAATTTATTTAACTTTAAATTTTAATTTATTATTAATTCTTTTAATAAAGGTAGTATTTAAATTTATTATAATAATAGGTTATTATTAACCTTTTTAAATTAATTAATATAAAATAAATTAGTTATTTTATATAAAGTTAAAAAGTTAAAAATATAATTATAGCTTTTTTTCTTTAAGATTTTAAAAAGGCTTATAAATTATAAGTTAAAATAAATAATTAAAGTTTATATTAAAAATCCCTTTTCTTATAGGAAAACTTTATTATAAATATAAAAGTTTATTAAATAATATTTTTTATTTATTTAAACTTTTTACTTTTCTTATATATTAGTAATAATAAAGTAAATAGATTTTTATACCTTTTTAGTTTATTTAACTATTTTAAAGGCTTTTTTAATTAGTTTTATTATTATATTTACTATATTAAAATTTAAAGATAATAGGTTTTATATATCTTTACTTAATATAACCTTTAATAGTAATATATTAATTATAAAGTATTATAATAAATTTTATATAAAATTAAAAGCTAATAAATATATACTTTAGTTATTTTAATATTTATTAATATAAAAATATAGTTATTAATTTAACTCCTAATTTATAAATTTAATTATACTTTAAATTTAAAGGTAATAAATACTTTTATAATAATACTTTATTTTTATTAACTTATTTAATTTAATAAAAAAGGTAAAAATAAAAAGTTTAATATTATTATTAATTTAAATTATTAATAAATTTAAAAAATAATATAAATAATATAAATAATAATAATATTTTATAATTAATATTTTTATTATATTAATTTTTTTCCTTAAAAGTATAATTAAAAATTTACTTAACTTATAAATAAAACCTTATATATAGTTATACTTAAATTAATTTTTAAGTATTATTTTATTATTAATAATAATATATTTTTAAACTTTTTTTAGTACTAATAATAAATAAAAAAGCCTTAATATTTTATTTTAAAAAGTTTTATTTTATTAGTATTTATAATAATTATAAATATATTTATATATTAATTACTTTAATTATAGTTAATAATATTTTTATTTTAATATTTTAATAACTTTATTTTAATTTAAATATATAAAAATCTTTAAATTTTTTTCTTATATTAGGGTTATTTATAGGTAAATATAACTATTAACTATCTTTTTTAATATTTAAATAAGTTTTTATATTTAATTTTTTTATTTAATTAAATTAATTAAATTTATACTTTAAAAAATATTAATATAATTAATTAAATTAGTTATAATAACTACTTTATAGTTTAAAATTATTTCTATTTACTTAATAAGTTAAGCTATTTTTTAAAGTAAAAATCTTTTTTAAGGGATTAAAATTATAGTTTTTTCTTTTTATTTATAAGCCTTAATAATAAAAAGGTTAACTATTTTATAAGATAAAGTATTAATTATAATATTTTTCCTTTTTAAATAGTATTAAAAAGTAATATTAAAATTAAAAAAAAATTTTATTTAATAAACTTAATAAATTAATAATAGGTATTTAAATAAAAAATATAATAAGGTTTAGTAATTAGTTATTATAAAAAACTTTTATCCTTAAAATTTTAAATAAAAATACTTAAAGGTATAAATAACTATTAATAACTCCTAATTTTAAATAAGGTATATTTGTTTTATAAAAGTTATTATTTTTAAGGTATATCCTATTAGCTTTTAAGTATTATTATTTTATTACTATTAAATAATACCTTTAATAGTATTTTAAAAGGTATTAACTTTTATATATATTAGTTTTTTTAGTTTAAAAAAGGTAAATATTAATATTTTATAAATTAATTATTTTATCTTTTTAAAAATTATCCTTTATTTAAGTTTTATTTTAAATAAAGTATCCTTTTTTAATAATTAATTTAATAGTTTTATAATCCTACTAATATAATAAATAAATATTTAAATATAGTTATAAAAATTTATAAAAAAATAAATAATAGTTTAATTAATAAGGTTTTTAAACTTTTATTTATTAATTACTTTAATTTTAATTAAATTAATACTAATTTTAATATTAACTTTTATTATAATATTTAAATAGTTTATTTTAAATATATTAAACTATTATTTTTTAATATTACTTTAAAAATTAGCTTTATATAACTTATAAATTACCTTTTTATAATATTCCTAATATTTTTACTTATCTTTATTTAAATAAATTAATATATTATTAATATAGGTATTAATATAAAACTTTAAAAACTTATAAAGTTAAAAGTTAATAAATTATTATTATTAAATTAAATTAACTTTTAAGTTAAAGGGTAAAACTTTTTACTAAAAAGTACCTTAATAGATATAAAATACTATTAGGTATTTAAAGTTAATAGCTATATAAAGTTAATAAAAAACTTAAATAATATTAATTTTTAAAAAATAGTAAATATTTTAATAATTAAAAACTATTTTATTTAAATTAAGTATTAAAATAAAGTAATTTTTAAAAAATTAGTTATATTAATAATAATTAATATAAAACTATTAATTTAAGGAATATAACTTTAAAATAAATAATATTAGGGTTATATTTATTTTTATATAATACTTAATAAATTTTAACTTTAGTAATTTATTTATTATCTTTTTTTTTAATAATAAAACTTAAACTAATATATACTATAAGGGTAAATTTATTATTAATAATACCTTTTTAAGTTTAAGTATTATATTATATTTAGGTTAATATAATAATAATATATTAGTTTTTTTTTTTTTAAAAACCCTTTTAAATAAGTTAATAATGTTAAAATATAATTTTTTATAAATTAAATATATTTTAGGTTTTTTAAAATCTTTTTATTATTAAATATCTTTAAATTATTTAAAATAATAAAAATTATAATATTAATATTTAAATAATTATTATTTAATTTAATTATATTTTTAAATAAAGGTAAATACTTTTAATACTTTATATAAAGGTTTATTTTTAACCTTATAATAAGTATAAAGATAATAGCTTTATTTTTTATAACTTTTATAATTAAAGGGGTTATTATTACTTTAAGGCTTTTAATAGTTTTTATAAGCTTATAATTAATTAAATTTAAATTTAAAATATTTTTTTTTTAAAAATAATATAAAATTTAATATTACTTATATTCTTTTTTTAGTTTTATATTATATTAATTAATATTTCTTTAAACTTTTAAATTAATTAACTTATTAAATAACTAGTAAGGTAATAGTTAAATAATTAGGGAATATTTAATTAAAATTAAAAGGTTATTAAATTATACTATTTCTTTTTTATAATAGTTTAATAAAATATATTATTATATTAGTTATTTTATTTTAATAAAAATACTATACTTTATTTTAGTAATTTAAAACTTTTAATTTAAAAATTAATACTTATTAAGTTTTAATATAATTATTATATATTTAATAATTTATTTTATTAGTTATTTATAGTAGTTTTAAAGTTATAAAAGTTAATTTAATTTAATTATTTTAATTTTAAATTATTATTTTACCTTATAAATAAGTTTTAAATTTATTAAAAACTTAATTTAAACTTTTATATTTATAAAAGTAGTTATAATAAAATTAATATTATTTATTTAAAGTTAAATAATTTAAATAAATAACTTTTATTTTAATTAATTACTTATTTATATTATTATAAATATTTAAACTATTATAAAAACTTTTAATAATTTTAATTTCTTTTTAACTTCTTTAAGTTATTAAAGGTATTAGTTTTATTAATACTATTTCTTTTAACTTTTATTTTAATAAGAATAATGTTTTTTTTTAAATACCTTTTAAAATAATAATTAATTTTTTTATAATTAAAATAAGTATTTATTATAAAGTAAGTTTATTTATTTTCTTTATTTAATACTTATTTAATAATTATTAAAGTTTTAAATTTTTTAATATTTTTATACTAATATTTATTATTTTTATAAATTTATACCTTTTTTATACCTTTTTTTAATTAAATATATTACTTTTTTTTTATATATATTTAATAATTACTATAAATAGTATTAATTATATATTAATAAAACTTTTTATATATAACTTTTAAGTTTTTATTATATTTTAATAAATAGTAATTAAATATTAAAAAAATATAATCTTATAGGTTTTACTTTTAATTTTTTTTTAAAAATTTGTTTTTAAGTTAAAAAGTTAAATTTAATAATAAATTTATAAATATTATAATAATTAATTAAATTATATTTATAAATTTTTAAAACTTTTTTAATTATTAAAACTTAATTTAGGTTATAATAAACAATTTTTAAATTTTAAATTATTTTAATAATATAAGAAAATAGTTATATTTTAAATTAATATTATATTTTTAATATTTTTTTTATATTACCTTTAAATAGGTTTATTAAGTATTTTATCTAATTTTATTTAATTTAAAAATAAAACTTATTTTTTTTTAAATTTATTAATTAACTTTTAAACTTAATTATTAAAGGTAGTTTTATTACCCTTAAAGAATAAAAAATTCTTAATTAAAAGCTTTTTTTTATAATTATAATTTAAGCTTTTTTTATTTATTTTTATATACTTTTTAAATACTAGTTAAATAGTTATATCTATTAATTTAAAAAAAGTATTATTAAAAATATTATTTATAATAGGTTTATATTATTATAAAGGTAAATTTAAGGTTGTTTTTTTTTAAACTTTAAGCTTTATAATTTTTACCCTAAATATTATAAGTTTATTTTAATAGCTTTAATTATTACTATAATTAAATATTACTTTCTTTTAAGGGTATTTATTTAAGTTTTAGTTTTAAGTTTTTATTAATTTTATAAATAATAAAATAATTTAATTTTTAATTATATTAATTATTTTAAAAATAGATTAAGGTAAATTATTGTTATCCCCCTCTTTAATTTTTTAAAATCTTTATATTTAAATTAATTTAATTTAAAATAAACTTTAAATTTAATTTTTTAAAAAATATATTATAATTTATACTTTTAAATTATATTAGGTTTTTAATTAAATTAAATTCAATTAATTATTAATTTATTAATCCTTAATTTCTTTTTTAGGTATATAGTAATATATAGGTCTTAAGTTTAAAGTTTAAAGTAAGGTATTTTTTATTAATTATATTAATATAAAGGTTAAGTTTTATATTTATTAATTACTTAGTTAGTAAGGTAAGTGTTAAACTTAAAATAGTATTACGGTTAATATAAGATATAGTATAGGAGCTGGGTCTATTGGTGCTATTAACAAATATTTTAAGCTAAGGAAAGGAAAAGAAAGGGGGGAGTAAAGCTCTAACGGTTCCTGGCTCGTAAAGTCTTGACGCGACTAAGGGGCTAAGGGTTAGGGTTCTTATAACAGCCAGGGGGGGGCTTGCCTAACTATGGCTGCCGTCACAATAATATATATATTATAATTATTAATTATTATAATTAAATATAATAGTATATATATTTATAAATAAAATATAATAATATTTATTAATTTATAATATAAGCTTATTAAGGCCTTATTTAAAGGCCTTAAAGTTATTAATTAAATATATAAAAAGTATATTATAACACTTATAATAATAATAATTATAAATTAAAAATTTAATTAAAGATTAAAGTATTTTTAAATACTTTTTTAATAAATAAAACTATTTTATAAATATTATAATTTTTATTTCTTTAATTAAATACTTTAAAAAGTTATAAAATATTTTTAATAACTTTTTTTTTAAAAATATTTAATAGTAATATAAAGATTTATAAAAATAAATTAATTAATAAATTTAAAGTTATAAAATTATAATAAATTTTAATTTAATTATTATATAATTAAAAGAAGTTAATTAAAAAATAATACTATATTTAAATTAAAAGTGTTTTAATTTAAATTTAAATATAAAGTAAGAATTAATATATAATTTAATAAAATAAGTTAATAAATAAAGAATTTATATATTAAATATTTTATTAATTTATTACTTATTATAAATATTAACCTATATTATTTTAAGGTAATAGTAATAATTTATTATATTTTTAAATATTTTTTAAATTAATAATATTAATAAAATTAAAATTATAAAGGATATTAAAGTAATTATTATTATTAAAATAAAAAAAAAACCTTTTTTAAATTAAATTAAATTTTAATTAAATAAATAATATACCTTAATTTAATAATTAATTAAAACTATTAATTAAATTTATAAAAATTAATTAAATATTTAAAATAATTATTATATAAAGAGTTAAATAAGTTAAAATATTTATATAATTAAATAAATATTTAAAGTATTATAATTGTAACTAATACTTAAATAATAATAAAAACATTTAAATATATTTTATAATACTTTATAAAAAAGGATAAGTTTTATTTATTATTTACTTATAATAATTTATTAATATAAGTTAAAAAGATTAAAAAAGAGAAAAAAAAGTTTTTTTTAAATATTATTCTTTAAAGCTTTTATAATTAAGTATTACTTTTATTAATTAATAAAAAAGTTAATAATTTAAAAGGTATTATTAATACTTTTTTAAATATTAAGTTTAATAATAATTCTTTTTAATAATATTAAATAACTTAAAAAAGGTTAATATATTAAAGTTAAATTATTATAATATAAAAAGTAAGAATATTACTAATATTAATATTAATAATAATATAAATTAAATTACCTTAACCTTTATAAATATTTTTATTAATTAATTTAAATTATAATTATAATAATAATAATATTTATTATAATAATAAATTAATAGGTAAACTTTTATATTACTTATTACCCCTTTTTTATTAATTTACTTATAAAGTAATTAACTTTATTATTATTATATTATTAAATAATATTTTCTTTATTATTAATAATATTTAAAAACTTTAAAGTTAATAATTTATTAAATAATGTTTTATATATATATACTATTAAAAGGCTTAATATTAAATAAAAAAATTATAAAATTATAAAATTAATTATATTTATTTATAATATAAGTTTATATATATTTTAAAAGTTATTTAAGTAATTTAATAATTAATTAATTTATTATAACTTTAAAAAAGATTTAAAGTAATTTATTTATTAATATATAAAGAATTTTATATATAAAGAATATAGAAAAAAGGATAGTTTAATAAGTTTATTAAAAATAAGTAAAGTTATTAAAGATAAAGTAAAATTTATAAATAATTAAATTTTTATAATTTTAATTAATTTTAATAATATTTTAAGTATTTTATAAATATTAAAAATAGTAATAAATTAGTAATTAATAATTAAATTAAGTTAAGTTAATTATAATAATATAGATTAAAAAAAGGGTTATTTAATATATTATTATAAATTATAATATTATTATTATTAAATAATAAATACTATTAATCTTTTATATTAATATTAATTTAAATATATATAATATATATATTAATTAAATTTTAAAGTTTTAAGAATTTAAAAATAAAAATTATATTATATTTATAGTTTTTTTTAATAAAAATAAATTATAATTAAATCATTATTTTTATATTAAGTAATTATAATTAATATATTATTATAATAATTATATATTAATTTAATTAAATATTAATTTAATTAATTTATTATATATATATATATAAAAATAATATTAATATATTTTTTATAAATAAAGTTATTAAGAGATATTATTTTTAATTATTAAAAAAAAAATTAATTTTTAAAAGAATTATACCTTTTTTTTATTATTATTATAATATTAATAAAAAAGAAAAAATAATATATACTTTAAAAAGAAATTAAACCTTTATTTTTTATTAATTTTATAAATATATTAACTATTATATTATTAAAATAATATTATATTATAATTATTATTTAAATAAAAAGGTTATATAATTATAATAAGAAAAAAAAGATAATAAAAAAAATACATATAAGGTATTTATAAAGTATTATATATTAATTATAAATTTAATTAAATTAATAATAATAAAATTAATATTAATTAATTTATTTTAATTTAAAGAATATAATTATTTACTTTTTTTTTAAAAACTTTTTAATAAAATTATATATAAAGTAAAAAATTATAATAATATAATACTATTATAAATTTATTATTTTAATTTTAACTTTATAAAGAAATTAATTATAAATTTAAAAAGTATAAAATAATTTAACGTAGTTCACCAGTCAGCTGTCATTATCACCTCACCGTCACTTTTTACTAAATACACCAACTTTAGCCAACCCCAGCACCCCTATAGTGCAGAAAGGTTAATTATATTTGGCACTAATTAGTGCCAAATGGTCTTAATTATTTATTTTCAATTAATTTAGTTAATTTGGAGTTATAGTAGTACTGCAGTACTAATCTGAAAAATTAAGGTTTTAGTGGGCAGGTTTATTTTTAGTGTAAATTATATCCTTATTTTTCATATTAGTCTCACATTACTTTACCTACTTAAATATTTAATACACTAAAAATTAATATCCATAATACCAATTTACTTTAAAAAAGATAAAATCTAACTAGCAATTTGGGTAATTGAAAATTTTAAAAAAAAACTAAAAGAAACCCTTAAATATAGCTTAAGCTACTCAGATCTTTAGTGTCCCCAGAACTACCCTACTTGATAGGATGAATAACCGACCATATTGTGAAGAATTACACGTCGCACAGTATAAACTTAATCCAGTTAAAAAGTATATACTTATCCGATACGTACTTGAGTAAGATGTACGAGGATTCCTAATACAACTTTCTGGTGTGGAAGATATAGCCAACCTCTTGCTGGTATTACGAGACGGTAAACCTATTGGTAAGAACTAGGCATAACGCTTTGTGGATGTATAACTAAGCTTGAAAACTAGGTTTAATCGGCCTTATGACTACTAGAGGGCCCTCTATGAAGATTTAGAGGTTATTAAGAACTGGTTCCGCCTACTTTATAATATGATAGCTAAGTATGGTATTATAGATAATGACCTGTACAACTTTGATAAAACTAGCTTTATAATAGGTGTAATAACCGCGTTAATAGTTGTTATATATTCTGATTGATATAAAAAGGTTAAATTTGTACAGCCTGGAAACTGGGAATGGGTAATAGCTATTAAATACATTAATATAAAGGGCTAGTGTATCCCGCTATTTGTAATTATCTAAGGTGCTTACTACCTTACCAACTGGATAACAGAATTAGGCTTTCCACTAAGCTGGGTAATTAAGCCTACTTTAAATGGGTGGACGGATAATAAGACTGGTTTTAAATAGGTTTGGTACTTTAATAAGTATATAAAGTAACAGATAAAAGGTATATACTAGATATTTATTCTTAATAGCTATAAGAGCTATATATTAGTAAAGTTTAAACAGTATTATAAAAAATATAGTATTATCTCTATTAGTATACCGCTATATTTATCTTATTTACTTTAGTTATTAGATATTATATTATTTATACTATTAAAGTGTATATATAGTAATAAAATTAACCTTTTTATCTAAACCTCTATTAACTACATTATTAAGGCCGAGTTCTTTCTTACATTTAAGATAGCCTATAATAAGGTCTTTATAGAAGAAAATATAAAATCTGGGTTTAGAGGAGCTAAAATTTCTTTATAGGACCCAAACTTTATCATTTTTAAGCTGGATATCTACCTATAAACTTTGGTGTAATCCCTCCCTATATTACTATTAAAATAGGAATTACAGATACCCTTTAATACCTACCAGATTATCCAGCAATTAAGTTTTATTAAGGGTAGGATCTCTAACCATTAGGGCAGCTCCCTTACACCAATTATCCAGGTAGTTAAAAAGTTTACAAAGGGCGTATAAGCAATAGTACATCAGATTACTCTTTTAAATAATCGGGTCTGTACTTTTAAGAAGGCTAATATCAGCCTTGCTAAATACTAAAGGGCTAAAAAAAGCCGAGTACAGCTCGGAGGAGCACTTACTATTAAGGAATCCCAAGTGATAATTAAAGAAAAAGAGAAGGGGAAGCGGCCAGCGGGTAAAATAGCTGGTAGTGCTGAGGAGGCGGTCCGCGGCGGACCGAGTAAACGACGATGTGGTAACTGCGGCGAGACTGGGCATAATACAAGAACTTGTGAGAAAGATGCAAAAGAGTCTAGTTATTCAGATCCCGAGTAAATAATAGCACATTTTGCAGCGGTCCGCGGTGGACTGCCGAAATAGTTGGTCTGGATGGTGTAGAATAAGGTTGATTTTTTATGGCTGAAATGCTCTATTTTGGTAGGGAAGCCGATTTTCCTACCAAAAGTTATCTACTTCGGACTGGTACTGCAACACTACCAACAACTCCAAATTAACTAAATTAATTAAAAATAAGCAATTGAGACCATTTGGCACCAATTGGTGCCAAATATAATTGACCTTTTTGTACTATAGGGGTGCTAGGGTTGGTTAAAGTTGGTGTATTTAGTAAAAAGTGATAGTGAGGTGATAATGATGGCTGATTGGTGAACTACGTTATATAAATTTATAATATATTTAATAATATATTTATTTAATATTTAAAATTAAGATAATATTTTTAAATATAATTTATAATAAAGTTATAATAATTAAAGTTTTGTTTTATAATAATAATTATTATAGTTAATATTTAAAGTTTAACTTTTATAAATAAAGTTTTAAAATTATTATATATAAACTTAATATATATTTAAATTATTTTAAAAAGTTTTTAATAAAATAAATTTCTTATAAAAAATATTTTTATTATTTTAAAATTTATAATAGTACTATAGTAACTACTTTAGTTATATATATTAAATATATGTTAAAATTAAATATTTTTATTTTACCATATTTAATATTAGTATTACTTTTTTTATAAAAAGGTTTTTTTAATTTTCTTTTTAATTAAATTATATTTTAAAAGTTATTTAATATAATTAAAATAATATATAATATATAATAATAAGTAAATATTATTTTAATTTTATTTAATTATTTTTAAAATATAATTTAACTTTTTATTAACTATAAATTTAAATTATATAAAAAAAATTATTTTATTTAATAATTATTAATTTTTAATATATAAAACTAATATTATTTAATTAATTTATTTATTTTTATTATATTAATATTTTCTTTTTATTTATAATATAAGTATTATTTATATAATTAATTAATAATTATTTTAAATAATAAAATTATTATTTTTTAAAAATAACCTTTAATAACTTTTACTTTTATTATTATTTAATATATATAATTAATTAAAAATTATTATTAATTTTCCTTTATATATTATTAAATTTTATTATATTTAAAATATTAATATATATACTTTTTTAAATTTTTAAAAAATACTTTCATAAAGTTAAAATTAAGTAAATATATAAATAAGTATTTAAATTAAATATTAATTTATATATAAAGTTATTAAAGGTTTTTATAAGAATAAAAATTAATATTATTTATTATTAAAATTAAATTAAAGTTTAAAAATAGTATTATTTTAAATAAAACCTTATATTTAATAAAAATAAAAAAACCTTTACTATTTATAATATTTTTATATATTAATAAACCTAATATATTATTAAAGTAGTTATTATAGTATTACTATAAATTTTAAAATAATAAAAATATTTTTTATAAAAAATTAATTTTATTAAAGATTTTTTAAAATAATTTAAATATATATTAAATTTATATATAATAATTTTAAAACTTTATTTATAAAAATTAAATTTTAAATATTAGTTATAATAGTTACTATTATAAAAAAAATCTTAATTATTATAACTTTATTATAAGTTATATTTAAAAGTATTACTTTAATTTTAAATATTAAATAAGTATATTATTAAATATAATGTCAAGTACTAACAAGCGAAATACCCTAGCGAGTGAGACACTTTTCTACTAACTAATCCTATCCATCTTTTTTACGCATTTTTTCGCGCTATATTTTATAATAAACAAAACAAAAGAAAATAATATCTAGTTTACTATTTAAGTTATTAAATCTGACCCTAAACTAAGTATTCGACACGTATTAAAGAAATACCAGATCCCTCTCTTAACACTCGCCTACAGAATAGCCGGCCGAACCACACAACGAGATACCCACCCCAACAATAAGAGATTAACAAAAATAGAAGAGGAGGTGCTTATTTAATACGTACTTGACTGGGATTCCCGGGGATACTCGTTTGTTCTCAAGGATATAGAAGATATGGCAAATTCCCTACTCCACAACCGTGGCGGCGGCGCTGTTAGGATCAACTGGGCGGAAAGACTTATCACATCAAAACCACATCTTAAAATACACGTTAATTATATATACAATTATAAGAGGGCTCTATATAAAGATTTAAATATAATAAATATATAATTTAACCTAATAACTAATATATATAATAAATATAGGATTTTAAATTATAATATTTATAATTTTAATAAATTTAACTTTATAATAAGTATTAATTTATTTAAAATAATAATTATATATTTTAATTAATAAAAAAAAAAATTAATATAATTTAAAAACTAATAATAGGTAATAATTATTAAATTAATTAATAAAAATAAATAAATTAAATTATTAATATTAATTATTAAAGTTAAAATATACTTTATAAGTTAGTATATTAAGGGTAACTTTTTTAATAATTAAGTTATTAAAATAAATTTAAATAAATAAATAAATAATATAATTATTATAAAATAAATTAAATATTTTTATAAATATATTATATTATATATAAAAAGTATTTATTAGTTATTATTATTTAATAAATATAAAAGTTACTATTTTATAAATTTTAAATAATATTATAAATTTAAAAATATTATTATTTTTTATATATTTTTTTATTTATTTTATTTATTTATTTTATTTATTTTAATTATTTAATATTAAATATTTTAATTTTTTTAAAAAGGTATATAATATAAATATTAATTAGTTTAGTAAAATTTAAATTATATATATTAATAAAATAGAGTTTTTTTTTACCTTTTATATTATATACAATAAGGTTTTTAAGCTTAAAACTATTAAGGGAGGTTTTAAAGGAGTAGGTTTAATCCTATTTGATCAAAAAGCTATACTTTCTAAGCTAGATATAAAGATACAAATACTAACATCACAACCAGGCTCCTTAATACTACCTATACCTTAAGTTTCTTAAATACTATATAACTTAATATAAATAATTTTTTAATTAACTTTAATTAAAAATTAAATTTTTTATTATTAAAAAAACTTTTTAACCTTAATTTTAAATATAATTAATTAATTATTAAAAAAAATATAATTATTAACTTATATAATATCCTTTTTAATTTAAAAAACTTATAACCTTTAAAAAGTAAATATAGTATTTTTTAAATATTAAAAAGTTAAAAAAATATATATATAGTATAAAGGGGTATTTAGTATATAAAAGGTTAAGGAGATAATTAATAAAAAGGAAAAGGGGAAGCAGCTAGCTAGTAAAATAAGTGGTAGTACTGAATCGGTGGTCTGCGGCGGACCGCTAAAAAGACGATGTGGTGTCTGCGGCGAGACTGGGCACAATGTACGAACCTGTGAGAAAGAGGTAGAATTGTCTGTAGATTCCGATTCTGATTGAATTTAATTGATTTTTTTTGTTGTGGTGCTACAATTTAGGTTGTGGTGTTATTGGTGCGAAAAAGTGTCTTGCTCGCTGGGGTGTCTCGCTTATTGGTGCTTAATGTTATTATAAATTTATATAAATTATTTTATACTTTTTAAATTTATAATTAATTCCTTTATAAAATTAAAATTAAAATAATAAATTTATAGTAATATTATATTATTATAATTTTTTATTTTATATATTATTAAATATAAATATTAAATATATTTAATTTTATAAATATTTTTTATTATTATTAAATATAAGTTTTTTTAATTTAATATTTTTTAATATTTAATTTATATAATATTCTTTTTATTTATTTATATTGTATTTATTAATAAAGATAAATTAATTAATATAATATTTATAAATTTTTATAATTTAATTAATTTTAATAATAAGGTTTTATTAAATAATAATTAAATTTATAACTTTTTTTTTATATTTTAATTTTAAATACTTTATTAATAATAAATATAAAAATTAATAAATTATATATTTTTATTAATTATTATTATATTTTATTTTAAAATATATTATGTTTTAAATTTAATATATTAAAAAAGGTTTATAAATATATTAAAATATTAAATTAAAATATATATAGTAAATAAAAAGGGTATATATAATATATATTAATATAATAATTTATAAACTTTATAACTTTGTATAAGTTTTTTAATTTAATAATAATATTAATAATTTTTTTTTAATTTTTTAATTTAATATTTAAAATATTTTATTATATTAATAATAAATTTATTATTAATATTATTAATATTAAATAAGTTTTATAATATAATTTATTTTAATAAAGTAAATTAGTATAATATATTTATAAAAATATTATAAAAAGATTTATAATAATTAAAATATATAATATTAATATTTTTAAATAGTTAAAAAAGTTTTATAGTAGTTAAAAGAGTTTTATAGTAGTTAAAAGGGTTTTATATTATATATATAAGTAAAAAATATAAAAATACTAATATTATAAAGGGGTATATATAAATTAAGGGGTACGTATTATGTGCAAGTTAGTAATGCGTTTTTAGAATAATTGATTAAAAATGAGAGTATGTTGGAGTAGTGTGCCTAAATAGCATGAGAACTCGATCCGTTTAGCCCAAGTATCCCTGCCGCCGAACCTCGCCAGGAATCTGCGGCGTCCGGAATCCGAGGACGGTTGCATCATTGATCGAAAGCGAAGAAAGTGAGAGCGCATTGAACCTTAGAGTATACTGTGAGCTCAATTGAATCTTACTTTCGAGCACTGTTGGTAATGTGACTTCAAAGGAGCATGTTATTTATACCGCTCAAGTCTCCGTCCACGCTCTAGTACTTACCTGGGGGTGTGGCATCATCATCACAAAGTGTCAATGGTTGCTGCTCTTCTACCTTAAACAGCATCCACTGTCGGGCCGGGGAAGTGATTCAAGAGCAACCAGGCTTGCAAGTAGGGGCTTGAGATAGTTCGCGCATCACACTTTGTATCATGCCTAGGCCGAAACCACATCAACCTCATTCCCTCCGAGCTTGCTTGGGAATCGACTTTCAACCATTTGAAGGGGTTTCGGAAGCATATATTGGATGGAAGTCTAAATACTAAATCGCATCTCTACTGGCCATCCACCAATGACAATATAAAACCCAGCCTCTTATCAAGGCCCATACCTACTCAGACAAGTAAGTATACATCAAAGAAGTCATCGGCTCAGAATGAGTAAACGCCTAGTAAATGCATGCAGTGGCCAGCCAGTCTCCTTTCTGTATCCCCATATCCCCGCGATGCCCCAGACACAACGCCCAGCTGCTCTCCCTTCAGTACCGGCAAGCATCCCATCAGGGCCCAAACAGATCCGATTCTGCTTCATCGTAACGCTTATACTTCCCGTCAAATTGGTACGATCCCTCCTCTAGACCAGCCAGGGCCTGGTTCCTCTTGCCAAACAGCCACGACTTCGCCTTCTCGCCACCTTTCCTCAAAAAGACCCAGCTCCTCAGACCAGCCCTGGGCAGCTCGTAGAACCTGCGCCGGCGCTCCTCCTTCTTCGCCTCATCTCCGGCGGCAGAAAGCCACACTATGCCGCCCAACCTCGCAGTGACGACACCACTGAGCAGCCCGATGAACAGCCACGGGTACTGCAGAGCCTCAACCTCGAATGCACTGATGGTCTCGTGGGCAATCTTCACGTAGCTCGTGTCCCCAAGGACGAAGCCCAGCCGGAAGAGGTTGGAAGTGGAAACAGCGTTTGTGGACGGTTGTGCGGTGTCCATGCCGTCCTTGAGGCGGAGGATGACGTGTGACGCCTCGTCTGCCGTCGAGTAGAATCCTCCACAAGCAGAATGGTGCGCCATAGGCGTGACTGGGCGTGATGTGCTAGGGACCATTGGGTCGTAGAAGAGCTCGATTTGTCGTTCTGGGCGAGAAGTAAGCATCTGGTTTTGATAGTGTTAATTGGTTGATTGGTCGTAGGGGACTTACTCTGGAGGTTATCAGCCCATTCAAGCCAGTTCTCCTCGCCTGTCGCCTCATATAGGTCAAGCAAGGCCTCGATCAGGAAAGCATAGTCCTCGGCGTATCCTTGAGCGGAGCTTCGCTTGTTAAAGTAGGACCTGTACAGCAGCTTCGCCTGTGCGTCCCAAGTTCGCTCCTCGATGAACTTCGCCGCCGACCTCGCTGCAGTCAAGTATTTCTTGGCTTTCTCCGGGTCAATGGACTTGATAGCCGAGCTCGTCCTCGCCAACGCCGAGATCACCATGGCATTTGTACTCGTCACCGCTTTCGTGTCGGCTTCCGGCCTTACACGATCAGCCTCGCGGCGAGTCCTCAATCTAGTCCGCGCAGTCTCAATCCACTCCTGAGCCTCTGAGGACGAGATCCCAAACTGCTTCCAGAGCTCTTCGGCACCTTTCACCGTGTGTAAGACATTTTGGTTCAGGAATTCGTCATTTGGGTCCTGTTCCCGATCCACATTACCGTGCCCCAGCACATTCCAGTGTGCTGCGGCTAAAGCGCCAACGGTGGGAGAATCCTTGAACACCTCGTCAAACTCTCTCCGGGTCCATAGGTAATAGGCACCTTCGCGCATCTGTGTGTCGCCTTTCTTGTAATACGAGTCTGCTGCCTCACTGCTGGCAAACCCGCCGTCAGGCCGCAGTATGGGCGGCGAGGTCAGATACTCTGCAAGCTCAAAGACCACATTCGCGAACTCGTCTTCTTTCTTGAGTCTCTTCGCCGTTGATAGCCAAGCATCCAGATACAATCCCAGCAGTAACGCGTTGTCCGAGATCATCTTCTCGAAATGTGGCACCGACCAGTCCGCCGTCACAGCATATCGGTGGAATCCTCCACCCACATGATCACGCAACCCACCGTCTCGGAGCTTCCGCAGGGTGTGTAGTGTTATGTGCTTCGCCTGTGCAACCTCTTTCTCTCCAACCACATCTGCCACGACGCTCGGGAAATTCGTGAGTTTCAACAAGAACGAAAGTTTGGCGGGGGTGGGGAACTTGGGCGCGACCCCGAAGCCACCATTCACCGGGTCGAATGTGCCAGCGATATGCATATATGCCTCTTCTAGCTGGTCTAAGTCGAGGTCGGAGTCCCCAGCCATTGGCGTACCGGAGGTATCAGTCGGAACAGCGGCACTCGAGGCTCCTATTGTTCCCGAGGTCGATATTCCGCGCGTGCCGAGAGTCCCCTCGGCCGCGAATTCGCGCAACTTGGACACAATCTCCTTGGCCTCTTGCCGGCACCGGGCTTCATGCTGCGGCCACACTTCCTTCATCTTCTGGAGGATCACCAGGAAGTCAATACGTTCATCCTCAGCCACCTCTTCGCCATCGGGACCGATGAGTTCGGTGCCTGGCGAGGGCCAATATGTGCCACCAAATACTGGTTCGAGTTCCGGGGTAAGGAATACGTTCAGGGGCCATCCGCCCGCGCCGTTGATTGCCTGTATGTAGTTCATGTAGATGTTGTCGATGTCCGGGCGCTCCTCGCGGTCAACAATGATGGGAATAAAGGCATTGTTGAGGAGCTTGGCGATCTCGGGGTGAGAGAAGGTCTCTTGGGTAGTCAAGCGACAATCTGTGGACGGGCGCTCTGTGTCAGTGAGGCGCCCAAGCCGCAAACCACAGCGGCGAAGGACTTACAATGGCACGACTTGAAGCCGATGTTCATAAAGATCAGCTTGTTTTCCTTCTTAGCGCGCTGTATGGCATCGTCGTCCAGCAGCTGCCATGCGACAGGCGTGGAGGCATGTGATTGCACATAAGGGCTGGTGCTGTTGCCGGCGCGGTTCTGGAGGGGAGGAACGTCGGATACGGAAGCCTTGGAAAACTGCGCCGACAGTTCAGCGTCCCTCGACGTAGCCGAGGACTGTTGTTTTAGCTGTGGCTTCATGGTGCTGTCCTATCGCGGGCTGGTCTCGGGTTCGGGGGAGGCCGTTGGTGCTGGGCGTGATCAGGCGCGAGGGGGCTATACACGGTCGTGCGCAAGGCGGTAGAGAGGGGTAAGCGAGGTTGCTCGTGACTGAGTAAGTGCGCTTGTTCACAGAAGGGCAGAATGAGGCAGCGTCGCGGCGACCAGGGGGCGAGTTCAAAAGAAAATAAACAGATCCTTGCAGTGAGAGACTGAGGGCTAGAAAGTTTGGCGAGGGTCACGATGCTTGCAAATTGTTGTAGTCATGATCATCGAGAGACCAGTTCAGGCGGGCCCCGCCCCCACCACACCTGCGCCTACACCTTCTCCAGACCGCCAAGCCGCCGCTGTCTCAACGTCATTGCATCCGCTGCACATGTGCACACAACGCCTGGGCACAATCCACCTGCCAGGCACACCCGCGCCTTGTCTCTGAAGTTACACGGCTAATTTACGCCACCCAGCCTGACAGCCTACTCTACTGTTACATCTTCGTTTGTCAACTTGTCTCACTGATTAGCTATTCCTGTAGTCATTCTGACGCTCATATTCGACTGCCCAAATCCCTATTATCTTCTCGGGTGATCTGCTGCAGTGAATCTCTAGACCATTCTGTCCGCCTCTGAGCCTGTCTTCTGAGCCTCCCGCCCTCGTAAGGGGTGTGTCTGGAACTTCAGCTATGCAAGCCTACCGGTCAACTAATGTACCACGGAAACCATCTGGAGAGGGTGGGGGCCAGTAGGTTGACTGACAAGACTCAATCCGTACCCATCGTAAGGCTGCTGCGACTGAGAGATAGAGGCTGGGTGGAACTCTTCTTTCAAGGCTGACACAAGAAACTGGAGTAATGCCACCAAAAACCGAGAAACGCCGGCGCAGAGGCATAAAGCTTGATTAATCATGATACTTGTCATTTCATAGGTTTTTGAAAAGTGTAAAGGCTTGATTGATTGTGAGTTAAAAATGAACAGCCAGTGATCAACGATCTGGTTGCCACTCCTTGAATGGAAATTTCCTCTGAAGCTCGAGCACCACCCAGCGTCCCTCATGGTTCACAGCAAACCCTTCTAGTTCATTCCCGCGATTGTTTCAGACTCAAAAGCCCTCCCATTCCAATTCATGCTTGGACCTTGGTTGGTCAGGGCGAGCTCGACGGGCCACATGTAGTACAAACCTTCCCAAGAGTACCAGAGTTACACAACTGGCTCGTGTACCAGTACCGCACACTCAGAGACACACTGAGCATCAAGAGAAACCGGTAGAACGCGACCTGTCGGCAGAGGAAGAGATTAAGGATGAAGCTAGTGATGACGACGAGGAACAGCATCATCATGATGCCGCGGCTTCCCGAATTGTTCCCCGAGTCGGCGCCCATGTGGGGCAGCGAGATGAACATGGGCAGCATCAGCGAGTCGAAGAAGGCAAAGTTGACAATTGTGACCATCCCGCGAATGTAGTCGGAGGACGGCTCGTTCGGGCTGCGTGTGGCGACGGTGAGGGCCATTCCAGAGTCGCGAATTTCCATGACCCCCCCGCTGGAGCGATTATGGCGGGTGAAGCCACACAGCTTTTCCATGGTGCTGACTTTCTGGTGGCAGTGGGAGTCGATGTGGATGCAGCCGAAGACGCAGTCGCCGAGCGGTTGCCTGAGGGTCTTGGAGCTCTGAAAGGCGCCCCAGCTTGATTCGAACGTGTGGAATTCGACCTGGCGGGTCGTTTGTGGGGAGCAGAATGCCCAGATGAGGATTCTGGCCATGAGACGCACAGGAAATAGGAGGTACCACGCGATAGCCGACTAGACCGACTGTGGTCTCTCTGCTATTGCGGCTGGCATTTTGTGGCGACTCTTGGGGGGATCTGGGGAGCGACCGTGGCTGGTGTTGATGTTGTTGTTTTTAGGAATTTCGTGGGACCAGCGGTGTCGTATCCGTGCTTGGGGAGGTGGCCGACGAGATGACCGGGAATGTGGCACGGGGAGATGGCGAGCGTACGGGGACGATAATTGATAGAGCTTATGACAGCTGTGACTGATGCTCATATAGGGGTGATAGGGATGTTGTTTCAATCTGAGGAGAGGGCCAAGATCGCGGGGTGGGAAACATCACGTTGTCCAGTCTCGTCCTTACCTGGAACGCGCGATCATCTAAGGGCAGGAGCAGCTTTGTGTTGCTTGTCCGGGGGACTACTTCCGGGATGAAAATGGAAGTTACGACATGCCACGACGTCCGATCTGCAACCGGGTATCTCGTGGGGAACATTGAAGGGTTCCAAGGTTTATAGGAAGTGACAATTTGATAAATGCAAGCAAGCACTTTGGATCAGGTGTTCACACCTAGAAACGAACGCAGCAAATTTGGTAGTGAATAAATATGTACATAACTTCAAGACACAGGGAGCCAGAGAATGAGATTATACTATCGTATTAGTTTTGCGAGGGTTTATACTTAAGGCTGTGAGTGCCCGCAGTCACTAGCCCAAGACTTACACCAAACGCTGTCCAAAACCAGTGGACAGGAAAATCTACGACTCCTTACCTCGACCTCGACCAACAAATACAAACACATCAGTTCAGAACCTGTCTTAAATCCACTCCCAGTGGCTGTCAACACGTGATGATGTCTCCATCGAAATCTGTGCCCTTGCCTTACAAGGAGAACAGAAAATGCCCTGCAGAACATGGCACGAGCACTTGCCCTCCGCAGCGTGAGCATACGACGTCAAGGAAAAGGCCGGTGCCGACTGATGCTTAGCTAGGTCGGACTTCGGCGAGACTACACTTTCCGAAAGGTAGATATTCTTGCACTTGTGACAACTCATATCAATGTATCGTACGTCCAGTTTTCCGTGGCGGTCACAAGTAGAGAGCAGGTTCGGCGAGCGAGGCGGTGCGCCTTGGTTCTTACCTTTTGGACTCCTATGGGCCCCTGGAACCCACACACTCACGCCCAGGTGTGTTGTGACTTTACGTGAACGGGAAGACTGGCTGGGACTGAGCAGGGGGGAAGGTCTACCCTTCCTGGCCGCTGCTGGATGATGCGCTGGCTCCATGATCTTCGGGTTTGAGTGGAGAAAAAGTCTCGAGGGTAAAGAAATGCGCCGACTTCTTGGCTAGTTACAAAAGCACCAAACACACTTACACTCAACGTATAGCACGTAGATTTAGAAGCAGACGGTACGTGTGTACGTGTGCGTGCGTGCGTGCGTTTGTATCGTGCCAAGTCGTCGCTGAAGCCTCTCGAGTATTTGATGATGAGGAAAGTAAGAGGAGGGTTTGAGGCGGATCATCGCGGCTTTTCAATCCCATTTCTTCCACCGATTAACCTAGGGGGAATGACGCGCCAGGTATCGCATGATGAACAAAGGAGGCCATCGTCACAAGGGATTGTTGTCCTTCTGGTGTGGGACGGCAACAAAGTAGGGCGGCTGACAACAAGGAGAGGAATGCATTGTACAACTGCGCGAGATTGTCGCCCTGCCGCCTGCGGCCAAGGCTCACCCCCAAGGCTTTGAGATCGATCTGGTCAGGGCTACCAGTCAACCGGAGGCCAGCAAGGGGCGGTACCAGCGAGAATTGGTGGGACAATACGCATTGTCAATCGCGGGAGCCCTGCCCACAAAGGAGGATAAGTTGAAGTTGTGCTGGTCTTTGACCTTGGAGCTATTCTGCCGGACCAGGATGATGAGCTCAGGGCTAAGAATTCCAGGACTGGGACTACTGTTGGGAGACGAGCAAATGAAATTGGCTTTTGAGTTCGTCGTGGAGTCTGAGGCTTGTTGTTAGACAGCGGCTATCACTGGAAGACGACAAATTGAGGGGCCAAAAGAGTGTGAGGGCGAGTGAGCCGCTTGGGGAGTCGGAATCATCAGGAACAGCTGGAGAAGGCTTGCGAATGACGGAGTCTTGATGCAACGGACACTTTAGCAATCGCAACGGTCGAGCTGCTGACTGAGAAACAGCCCGGGATGACTGTCACATTCCCGGGGGCGTCTTGCCTATGCAGTATGTTCAATGAACAATAGATAAAGGACGAGGCTAAACCCCTTGGTCTGAGTGGCATGTCGTCCTGCTGCTGACATAATGAATTGATCAGTCAGATTCCGTCCTGATCTGGACCCAACACCCGAGAAAACCTGCCCCTGACATCGATCCCCTGGCCTTGATCTCTCCGACAGGATTCAGGAACCTGGGGAAGGATCAGCAGCTCGAACTCAATATTGATCATGCCTGGGTGCTTCGAGATCCAGACCATTACTCACACTCTTTCCCAGTTCGTCTGCAGTCCTCATCGCCGATAATCATCTACCTGCCCCTTGCTCAAGACTTCCGTCTTGTGATATCTATCCTCCATAATTGACAAGCGGGTCTCATTGCACCAAGGCGCTTTCAAAATGAGCTGGAGGCATCCAGCCCGTCGGTTTCGCATCAGTCCTCTAGCAATCGGCTGGCCCCTCCAACAAAAGGACCGAGCACACCCTTGCTGGTGCACCAGGCTGCTGAATTGGGATAAGCCCGGCGCACTCTCGTGGCACGGAACTTCCAGGCGGCAGACAGGATAGAATTTCTCGACAGGACGCCCCAAAGACTTCTGCTCCAAGGCTCGACTCTTCTCTACCGCATTCATGGCACACCGGGTGATGTGAGGGGAGCATAGGACTGAGTTGTCCACGAGGCCAATGAGGCTGCGGTAATGGTCTCTTTTTTGCCTGTCAGATACCGTCACCCAAGTCAGCGACCATCACTGACAGCTGTTGACAGGGACTGGGCCAGCCTTATTTGAGCCTCTTCTGCCCCTGTCTGTCAAGAGAGCACGCATTGCCAACGCCGACGGCTCCGCGGCAGCCTGGTCCGCTGTAATATCCTCCGTCATGCTATGCTCAATCCTTCGGTCCCGGATGATTGGTCCCACCTGCATCTGCTCCTTCGAGCCGCCGCATCTAGCCTCTGGCTACGTGCTAGTGTCTGTTGCCACCAATCGTCGAATATCTCCACCCCCTTCAGCCTGGACACTATCTCGTTCTGAGCGATGCCGCTATACCTGTTCCTGGCATAAGGCACGCCCGGCTCCTCCTCTTACCAGGCTATCACTCGGGCTCATCTCCTGAATCACTGATCCGGGCTTACTGAGTGAATTCCTGTATTCAACCGCGTTGAAGCACTGACCCGGGAAATTTGCTGTGGCTTGAGCTGCTGCAAGAAGACGGGGCCCAAGTTGGTGACAGCCCAGAGCTTGGTCATGCTGCTGCGCCGCAGCAACTATCGTGCGCTTCTCACGCTCTTGGAGGATTGTCACCCCGCCTGCTTTAGGCAGGATGAGGAAACCAATATGTAGGTGGGCACACCAAGCGGTTTGCGTGTCTCGCGTCCCTTTCCTTCCCTCTTTCTCTTGCCTGTTCGCCTCATCGCCTTGTCAAGCTCCCAAACGACGGCGAGTTCTCTCAGCCAGCAAAGATTTCTTTGCGTCCTTTCGTTGATCACAGCGACCACACACTCTTTTCCGGCTACCGCCGCTACACTCATTCAATATTTACCATAATACCACCCTTAATACAAATAATGTATCTCCGTGACTCCCTTCTTGTGGCTGCTCTTGCGGCAGTCCCCGTGCTGGCGACTTCCAGCAGTGTTAATGTGTACTGGGGACAGCAGGGTAACGGAGACCTGGCCACAGCTTGTCAGGATCCTTCTATTGACTACATAACTCTGGGCTTCGTCAACGTCTCCCCAGAGAATGGAGGCCCTACTGGATATCCCGGTACCAATTTTGGTGCACACTGTTGGGCAGACAAATACAGCGTTGACGGGCAGACATCCGAGCTGCTAAGCACTTGCCCTTCCCTCACCCCGGGCATCGCTGTCTGCCAGCAGCTTGGAAAGAAGGTTCTCCTATCCATCGGGGGGGTCTATAGTGCTTACAGCAACTACACGGTGTCCAGTTCGATCAATGGATTTGCCTTCGCCGAATTCGTTTGGGGCGCTTTCGGTCCATACACTGAAGAGTGGGCAGGCAAGCCTAGGCCTTTCGATGATGGAGACAGCCATAATGCGGTCGATGGCTTCGATTTCGACCTCGAGTCCTCCTCCGGTATGTGATTCTCCTTTGAACGAGTGACAAAGTCAAGTCCATGCACTGACCTTGCTATCCGCAGCTGGTGATGAGGGCTACGCCACCATGATCTCGGCCTTGAGAGCATTGATTACTGTGTCTGGAAGAACAGACATCATCACCGCCGCTCCCCAGTGCCCGATCGGCGAATGGCAAAGCATGAGTTACCTACTTGAGACGGTGCAATTCGACCGACTTTGGATCCAGTTCTACAACAACCCGAGTTGCAGTCTTCTGAACGCCGATGGCACTGCAAACCCAGGCTTCAACTACGTTGCTTGGGAAGAATACCTCGCCAACACCCCAAGCAAAGACGCCAAAATTCATATTGGTCTTCCAGGTAGCGCAGATGCTGCCGGTAGTGGTTATGTGGATGCCTCTGTTGCTAGTACATATCTCTGCAAATACGGGGACTATCCCATGTTTGGTGGTGTATCAGTATGGGATCAGTGGTTTGCAGCTCAGAACACTATCGACGGCGCTTCTTACAACCAAGTCTTGTACGAGTCGATGAAGTGCGGTTGCAAGGCGTGCCCCGTGCCCACGAGCACAAGCTCCACGGTTATTTCTACGTCCACGGCTACCACAAGCTCATCCACGCTCCCACCAGTCACTCTCACATCATCAACAATCACGCCGCCAGCTGCCACGCCGACGTGCACTGGGTTCTCTGGCTACGACAAGGATGGCACGAACATCGGTAAGTACTTCAGGAGCGGGTTGCCCGGAAAAGAAGCTCGACACTGACTATGTGGCCCCTTTCAGGTTTCTATGCCGACTCGGTCTCATCAACCTACAGCGGCTGCCTGGCGCTATGTGATGCTAACGCAGACTGCTTGAGCTTCGGTGTCCTCTCTACTCCTGCTTGTGCCCTTTACAACTACGCTGTGGAGGGCAACGATGTTGCCGACGCGAACTCGGCAAATACGTTCTACAACAAGGGTGGCGTCTGCCCACAGCCGTCGAGCAGCAGCTCAGTAGTTACATCTGCTTCGACAACAACTGTCCTATCGAGCTCGAGCACTTCTATTGAGTCGTCTACGGTCTCCACGACCTCGGAGGCTAGCAGCTCCTATACATCGGAGACCAGCACAGACTCTGGTACCACTCTGACAGCTACAAGCACGGAATCCGCTTCCGTGACCTCCGAGACGAGCACGTACTCAGCCTCAACCTTGACGACGTCGAGCACAGAAAGCGCATCTACCTCTGAGGCTTCTAGCACGTACTCAGACTCTACCCTGACGACTTCAAGCGCAGAAAGCACCTCTACCTCTGGGACTTCAAGCACAGAGGTGACTTCCGTGACATCTACAACCGACAGCGTCAGTCTCAGCTCTACTGCGAGCTGGGGCAACGCCACGTGGACCACTGGAACAACTACGTCCGATGTGCAGACGGCCCCTACCACGATCATAACCAGCAGCAGCAGCGTTCATCTGTCGACCCGACCCCACACAACCTGGTCGAACACCACGTGGACATCACACGGATCGAGCTCCGCGACAGAGACAACCGATTCGTCGACTGTCGTCACAGGTTCGTCGACTGTCGTCACAGGTTCGTCGACTGTCGTCACAGGTTCGTCGACTGTCGTCACAGGTTCGTCGACTGTTGTCACAGGTTCCTCGACTATCGTCACAGATTCCTCGACCTCGGTGGCAACTGAGCCGACCAGCCCAGGTGGCGCCGGGCAGACGACGGAGACATTCTACTCAACCACTGTTTTGACCGTGACCTCATGCGCTCCAACAGTGACAGATTGCCCAGGTACCCCGCACGTCACAACGTCCATTATCCCAATCACGTCGACTGTTGTCTCTGTGAGCCCTACTGGTGATGATGAGACTGTCACTGCCACTGTCGTTCCGATTACTTCCACCTCGTCAGTCGCGCCTGTGACCGACGGCGAGCACCTGACCACGAGCACAATCTACAGCACCACGGTCTACACGGTCACCTCGTGTGCGCCTACTGTGACTGACTGCCCTGGTCACCTCGGATCGGTGACGACCCAAATCATCGCAATCTCGACAACTGTCTGCCCCGTCACTGAGGGTGGCCACGCTACCCCTACCTCGCCTGGGGAGAACGGTGGCAGTGGTTCCACTCCCTCGGAGACAAAGCCCGTCGGGTCTGGTCCTAGCCCTTCCAGCCCTGCCGATAGCGAGAGAAGCAGCCCCAACCCGTCGACCCCGACCGCCGACGAAGGCTCTCACCCCAGCCCGTCCGCCCCGGCTGGGGATGAGGGCTCCTACCCCAGCCCGCCTGAGGAGACGGAGGAGTGTGATACTATTTCCACTACCACGACAAAGCTTTATAGCACCATTACCATGCCTGCCGTGTCGATCCCGACCGCTGGAAATGAGGGCTACGCACCGCCGCCGGTGAACAACGTTGGATCTGGACCTAGCTCTGGCTTCAGCAACAGCACTGCGACCAAGACTTTCAGCCTGGCGACGTTAAAGCCCACTGGGGCCGGTGGTTCTGTGCCGCAGAGCACTGGACCTTCGGTGGTGACCGCTGGCGCTGCACGGAGTGTTGTTGGCGTCGGCATGACGGTTGTGATGGGTGCTATGGCTTTCATGCTGTGAGTGGGAAAGGAGGTTTCATTTCTTCCAGGTTTCGGGACTTTTGTACACATAACATACCTGCATCTGGGTTTCGCTTTCCACCTGTACATCTCGGTGCGTTAATACAAGAAGCATGTCCATGACAGGGACAGAAGTCCACTCAAGGCTTAATAACGTGACTTGCTTTGAAATCTGATGTATTTCTCTAACAGGGGTCGCTGAATTGACAATTAAATATTTGGTAATCATACAAGGGCTGCGTCATGGCCTTCAAGCTCGACGCACAGGAATATTCAAGCAACAGGTTTTGTACAAGAATGCCATTTGAGTAGTGTTGTAAATGATTTGAGATCTGCTAAAACTGAGGGCTTGATACAACAGAAGGGGGCATATTGTGATTTTTTTGATATTGTGCTTAGCAAGCCCCCTTTCCCACCCTCATCGTCGACCGATAGTGTGAGTCCTAGATGTTGGCTGCATTGATGCATCTCGCACCATCGTTTCCCGTGGCCGCTGGTCCATTCGAAATCTTGGTAGGAGAAGCAGTAGGGGCGCCTATCCCACTTGCTGGTATTGGGAATCTCCAGATCTCACCACTGAAGTTCTCTGAGCCGTACAGATACCCGTCATCGGATGCGTAGACTGCTCCCCACGCATTCCTCGTTCCATCGCCAACCCCAGCAATATCACCAAATCTGACGACCGTGGCCCAAGACTTGGCAGCACGATCAAACCGCAGTAGATACGTATTGGAGACTTTTTCTTGTCCCCTCGAGGTACTGTCAAACCCCAGAGACCAGAGGTAATTCCCTGCGTTAGGGACATAGGCCCAGTCAATAATGGTCTGCGCCGGCGCCGCAGTCCCCATGATAACCGTCCTGCCGAAGGTTGACGAGCTCGGTTTGAGGTCAACTTGTGTCCATTCCTTCCCGTTCGCCGAACCCCAGTATTGCGAGTTCTCGTCTACGTCCCCGCAGTTGGGAGCTGAGGTGGTATTGAGACTTCCAAGATTAGTAACGTCGCCTGAGCCTGAGATTCGAAGCAGATTAAAAGGTGCTTTTGTAATTGCAGCAGCGTAGAGGAAGTTGTCTGCAACATTGTAGCCCATTGCGTTTATAGCCGATCCGTCTCCCATAGTGGCTTTGACGGTAACGAAGGATCCAGTCGTGATGTTGACTCTATATAGGGTGGAACCTTGCACCAGATAGCCGCTGGGATCGCAGCTTAAAGTTGGTAGTGGAGTCTGCACTATCACAGTACCGGGAACCGTTCCGCTTGGCGCAACCGTCGTGGTGGTGGTGGTCGAGCCAGCGTACCCTGTGGTTATGGTCACATAAGTAGCCGATCGCGTACTGCTTGATGAAGAGGTCGATGTTCTCTGAGCCGCGGAAGATGAAGTTGAAGAGCTGGACGACGACGAAGTACTACTAGAGGATGACGAGGAGCTACTGCTTGAAGATGAGGTAGATGGCCTACTACTGCTTGAGCTGGATGTGGATGATGGACTAGATGTTGAGCTGGAGCTGGAGCTAGAGCTGGAAGTTGAGCTGGACGTTGAGCTGGACGTGGAGCTGGACGTGGATGATGGACTTGAGGTTGGGCTTGAGCTGGAGCCGGAGGTTGGGCTGGAGCTGAGAGTTGAAATAGAGCTTGAGCTGGAGCTGGAGCTGGAGCTGGAGCTGGAGCTGGAGCTGGAGCTGGAGCTATACGAGGTTGATTCGGAGCTGGTTGATTCGGAGCTGGACGAGTCTGAGCTAGATGAGTCTGGGCTGGATGATTCTGGGCTGGATGAATCTGAGCTGGTTGAATCTGAGCTGGTTGAGTCTGAGCTGGATGAGAATGAGCTGGTTCGGGATAGGGATGACAAAGCCGAGCTCAAGCTCAAGCTCACGCTTGTGCTTTGCTGGGCTGCGGACGACGAGCTTGATGGACTTGAAATGAGGCTGTCGGTCGATTCAGTCGTCAAGGATTCACTTGGGCTCAAAGAGAAGAGTGAACTTTTGTGCGCCATGGAGGAGGAGGTTGAGTCCGGACTCAGGCTTGAGGTCTGTTTTGCGGTGCTCGGGCTTGAACCTGGGCTGAGAGTAGAAGTGGAGGCATGCTGGGTCGCGGATGGAGAACTTGAATCTGGTACATTTGAGCTGGTAATCTGCTGAGCTGCTACTGATGGACTCGAGGACATTGAGCTGGAGGTTAGTTCGTCGATACTCGAAATTGGTGTTAACTGGCTACTGGAAACGTCCGACGTTGTTGAGCTTAGAACAAGGGCAGGCGAGGACGAAGTAGTCAGATCGCCGGGAAGGGAGCTTTGGGTCTGTGAATGTGGAGTTTGTGTGATGCTGTCGGTGCTCATGTCCCAGGTGGATGTCAGCATTGGCGAGGATGAGACTTCCAAAGCTTGCGAGGTAACAATTGATACATCGGTTGTCGAGGAGAGTACTAATGATGTTGAAATAGGGCTGATAGCTGGACTGCTGGTGACCAAGCTATTGCCCGGATCCTCTGCAAGAGTGGAACTGTTAGTCGCCGGGCTATAGGTCGAAGAGCTTTCGATGAACAAGCTATCACCTGTGGAAGTAGTGGCCATGGATTCAAGTAGTAAGACACCAGAGCTGGACGAAGATTCGACGCTGCTGTGTAAATCCACGCTGCTGTATGAGTCGACGCTGCTGTATGATTCCGCGCTACTGTATGAATCCGTGCTGCTGTGTAAATCCATGCTGCTGATTGGCGACTGTAGGAATGAGGTTGCGGGCGTCGATGTACCTTGGCTACTGGTGATTGGGACCAAAGTCAACAAGCTATCGCTTTGATCTGGTGTGGAGCTGGATTCTTGTATCGAGCTGATGAGTACAGCACTTGAGGATGGTGAGTTAGACTCAAAGCTGCTGCTGGAACCAGAGGCAGTCTGGTCACTGGATGTTGAGTCATAACTTATGCTACTACTCCCTGCAGATTGTCCCTGGTCAGCAATTGACTCTGGAGTCTGAGCCGATGCTGTCGCACTTGAGATTGAAGACTCTATATCTTTTGGCGTACTTGATACTTGACCTTCTGTGGAGCTGGAATCCTGACTTGAGGCCTGTGAACCTGCGTGACTAGGTGCTCCTGAAGTGCTGCTGTGGGTAGGAGTCATAGGGGTGCCTGAATAATGGCTTATGTCCAGCTGTAAGCTACTAACGGTGGAGGGTAGGGAAGTAGAATCCGAATCCGATTGAGTCAAGGTGGCTGCCAAGCTAGAGTACCTCGATGATGGCAGCTCACTCGAAGACGCGATGACAGTGTTTGAATGCCCAAAGTAGGAAGTGACAGGTTCTTGAGATGGCTCAGAGTAGCTGGTCACCTCCGCCTGAGAATCCTGAGAAATGCTCGGCACACCAGATGGATATGTACCAGAAGATGAGGCTTCCTCAGATGAGCTTGAAGGTGAGGCGATGGCTAGAGAGTTGATACTGCTCAAATCTGTGCTTGCTGCCCCGGCATCTCGGGACGAAGTCAATGACCAGGACAGTTCTGGTCCAATTGGTTGCAACGAGCTTTGGACAGGCAATGTGGAGGTATTTGGCTGTGACATGGAACTACTCTCAGGCACACGAACTTGGGTTTGCTGGGAAGAGCTCGTGGCTTGCAATTCGGTGTCGCTCGGGGTTGAAGTCACTGGGCTCTGCCATTGTGATGCTGCCGGTGTGGGGCTCGCTAAGACTGACGAAGTCAAATCATCGTATTTGCTGGCTTGACTTTGGGCCTGGCTAAAAAGGTTGGAGAAGAGCATGGAGCTAGCTGAATCTGGAGGATTGGAAGTTGTCTTAGCACTACTTTCGGGGCTAATTTGGCTCATCAGTCCACCAGGTGAAGTGAAAGACAATTCTGAAGTATTCGGGCCAGAGACCTCAGAAGACTGCCCGATGGATAAGCTTGGCGAAAGACTCCGTGAAAGTAGCGTGGACAGGTTCTCTGCTGTTGAAGAGCCAATTCCAATTACGGTGTTGGAAGGTAGGTTTCCAGAAGTTCCCACTGTTGGGCTTGCCCATGTTGGTCTAATCGAAGTCTCAATAAATGAAAGTGAAGGAGCCGGCCCCGTAGGACTCATCAAAGTAGTCTGGGGAGACTGAGGAGTGCCAGGTATCTGGTTCGAAGAGTCCGACTTCCCTACAGTTGATCCTTGTATGGAAGTTCCAGCAATGCGGGTTTGAGTCACCGTGCTCGAACTCGCCTCTTGTACTGTTTTCAAAGAGCCTGTACTATAAAAAGCAGATGAACCGCTATCTGGAGTAACAGTCCACATTGCTGATACTCCGGAATCAGATATTGATCCTGTATTTGAGGCCCTGCTGTTGGTTGTAGTGCTGGCTTGATATGTAACTTTCGACGGGTGATTGCTGCTCGATACCTGGCTCGTAGACGAGCCTACTGCTGCTGTAGAAACTCTGCTGGATGTGCTTCCAGGGGACCATAGAACTGTCGGGGTGTCGGAGGAAGCGTCGTTAATGCTTGCAGGAGGGAACGACAGAGTGCTCATCGAGTCAATGCTTCGAGTCTGCAGTGGTGTTGCGCTCGCAACTGCGCTACTCTCCCCTGACTGTGGCCAACTCGAGAATCGGGGCGAGCTGTGCGTGGAACTTGATAGTTGTTTTGCCGCAGTTCGCGTGCTCGTTTCTTCAATAGAGATCAGCCTAGGAGAAGAAGTCTCCAGGCCAGCTGTACTTCTCAACGAAGAGAATAATGACGGACTTGCATCATCTGTCACAGTCACAGTCACTGGGGCAAGACTGGAGGTGGACTGCGTGAATGTGTCGTTTACAATCACACCAAATTGGCATTGAACCGCTGTAGACGATTAGTCGATAAAACTCAAATCATTTGAATAAATCGCCAGATTCATACCTCTGTACACAACCAGGTTCACGTCATTACAGTCTTTTGGTCCGCCTGCTGCCGTGAATGTCGCATAAACACTTGTGCCATTGATCTGACAGAAACCAGCCTGTCCCCCGTAGAAGAGAGGGTTGTTCCATGCGAGCGTGCCGTTGACAACATCAAACCGGGTGTTCATTGAGCCCCCAGTGTAATTGGCAAGGTCAATGTATGCTACGCCTGGGTCTACCGAAAGTGGCCGGCCCTCGCTCTGTAGTGCTCCTCTGCTGCGGATGAAGAGCCTGGCGTTGGAGCAAGTATTGGGATTGGGAAGTTCTTCATCCCCTATGAATCCAGCCGTTGAATTATCTGCCAATGGTTCGACTTGCCGTCGGACAAGCCTGGCTTGTGACGATGGGCCCTCCTCCGTTATGGTGATCGTTGGTGCGAACGCAGGAGCAAGATCTTGCCGAACACTCAGGATGACTCGAGACATAATTGATGACGAAAATGGCTCATCCGTCGTAGAGCTTGCATCAGTCAGACTTGCTGCGTTCGTCACTAGGCTTGAATCTGAGGGAGTAGTGATGTTCGGAACACCTGGATTGGAGATGCTTCCCTGCGAGCTCACACTCGATCCTGAGGTTATGTTTTCGCTCGGCTTCGGACTCGATGATGCCATTCTTATGGAGTCGAAATCCAGGGAAACACTACTACTGATACCTGAAGGCGGAGTGGTAGCCACGTACAAGCTTGTCCCAATCGCGCTGATGCCCGGCGTAGATGCTGTCACTGAGGATGGTTCCAGGCTTAAGGCAGTGTTAACATTGCTAGGTACCGAAGTGATACTTACCGTTAAGCTCTCGATAGTCGCACTGTTTACTGGATACGATGTCATTGTTACGGTCGAAACCACATTCGAGGAGGAACTTGTGCTGGTAGTTGCCAGCGAATTGGTACCGATTGTGGAATACGTAACAGTCTCGCTGAACGACGGGTCTAAGGGCGTGGTTGGAGGAGATCCTGAGAGAGGACCTTCGCCACTTTCCTGGGAAGGGTTGTTTCCTAGTTCGCTCGTGTCTGCAGTAACCGCCACAGGAGATGAAGACCCAACGATACTGGGTCCACCACTTGACACGGTAAGAGGGCCAGACGACAATATTTGAATTGTGGCAGGTACATTCGTTGATGTGTCTTTGTCTGAGATCGTAGCTGAAGGGAAGCCTATTGAAGCGGAGGCATCGCTATCGAGCGGAGCCGTTACCAGACCCGTGTCTGAGGTTGCTGAAGGGGCGCTTGTTGCCCCGGATTCGCCACTACGAGGGGATAACGACCAGGGGAAATCCATAGAAGTGAGTGCTGCATTGCTAGTGGAGACCGGGAATGGGACCGAATTCGATATAGCTGAACTTGGTCTCTTCGAGACGGATATACCGCTGCCAGGGTCGATTGCTGGTCCTGTACTTGAGTCTGGAATGTGTGGAAAACTACCCGTCGAAGTGGATGTACCACTGAGAGAAGAGGCCAACCCAGAATGTGTAACCGTCGACGCGTCCGCTCTAGATTCGGCTCCGGTAGAGCCAAAAGGGTTCACTGTGTCAGGGGAACTGCTTTCCAAAGTATTGGATCCTGATGGGAGGTCTGTATCACTATTCAGCAGGCCAGAGATGCTTCCAAACTCTAGTGACTGAGTAGGAGTCAGAGCGAAATTGCTGAGGCTATCAGCGGATGACAAATCTGGCGATGGCTTGAAGCTGATCGGTGGAGTTGAAATGGCAACTAAAGACGTGGTGCCTTCGGGGAGACCCTGGGACGTGAAATGTGATTGTGTCTCGCGAGACACAGTTATCGTCCTGATATAAGTGTAGCATATCGATTGGCTTTCAAAATTGGCTTCATATCTTGCATAAAGCGCCTTTAGGCCGGGCGTCTGGCCATCTGCAACGGCGTGACCGACCCATGGTAATGATATCAATTTAATATAGGTGCAATAGCTGATGATTGGTCGCATTGTTATCACCTGACCGTGAAGTAGAGTGTTCAGTGAAGTGAGGGAGGCAGATGAGGGCAGTTGGCAGAGAGAGCAAGACCCTCCAGTTGGGTTCAGGCGTACCACATGCAGTTCCGTACGAAGTCCAGGGATCCAAATACATGGTAAGGACTTAATTAGCGGAGATCATCATTGCAATTCCAGGTAAAACAAGTCAATACGGACAATTCGCTCCGAACTCCAACAACTGAGCCATTCACACGACCTCGGGATGAGGCCCGTTGGACCGCCAATCTCAGTGAGTAAATTCATTTCAACCCCCACGTTTAAGAAAAATGACCTGCTCGTTGGCAACGCGGCTCGACTTACCTAGCCAAGCGTGGGTTGGAATGAGCGCGGCTGAGTACCTAATGACACGGAATCGCTTCCGACGTCAAGAGTACTGTCAAATACGGAAGTCGGCAACCCCATTCTCGTCGGTTCCGGATAGAGCTACATAATTAATAAAAACAGTAACGATAGTCACCCGACACCTGGGATCTTGGATACTAATGTCGAACGAATCCAATGTTTCACCAGCCATGATGATTCACATTTCCATCTCATTTCCATACCAAGGCACCTTCAACAATTGAGACCATTTTCCTCGAACCGCAGATAATGTACCAAGCCCGGGCAGGTTCAATATAACTTTATAAGCGGGCCCACAAGTAACTCACGAGAACGGCTAGAATATCAAGACGTCCCGAATTCATCTGGATGTTCTCGGGAGACACTTTCTGCCTTCAGAAACAATCGCCAGATTTTGCTGTAAGATATGAAGTACTCGAGTATTGTAGACAGTTGATCCGCGTTCATATGATGCATAGGGGGAGTGGGGAAATGTATGATAAACTCATATGCAAGCTACTTGTGTATCAAATAACCAAGAAGGATTATTCTGGAGCCTTTCTTGTTGTTCTTACTGCTCAGACATACTCATAGGAGTATAATTTTGGTTCAGACACGATGTGCCATAATCTGATACTTTACCTTGCTTTCATTGTTGTACAGTTATGAGCATAAGTAGCTTCCTCTTAGGAAAACAATTTGTCATTCTTTTGACTTTAAGATGACTTAAAGTCACATCGGTCTACCTTAGCAAAATCTTAGTCATCCTTAAACACTTATAAAATAACTGGCTTTTAAAAAGTACTTTAAGGTCTTCGTAAGTACAGGATCTCTAACTAATTATTATTATCCAGAGCTATAGTGCAACTAAGTTGCTAATATACTTAGGTTAATTTGATAAGGTACCTGCTTACATTTTAGACCAACAATAATATCTAGCTATATACTAGTCTGTATTATAAGTAAGTGTAGAGAATACTATAGAATTGTCTAGATTATTAGGTTAATCGTCCTATAATTATAGTAGAATATACCTTATACTAGGTTTTTTGACGATGTGGAAACCTTTAAAGACTTTTATATATCCTTCTTTAAAGTGAGGTGTTTGGATCTGTGCCCTGTGTCCTTGACTTAAAAGAGCCGGTTTACCTAGTATAGCCTCCTTAGCTCCTAAAGGCTATAATTAAAGCCTTAATGTCCTAGGGCTATCTAAAATACCCGCCCTAAATAAAGCCGGCCAATATCAAACCATTACGCCCCTAATATTAAAGATATTGTGTAAGTACCTTATTGATATATATAGCCTATATTAAGATAAGATAGCTGTGTATATACTAACTTAACGAATGCGACGCTTTTATGATTACATCCTGTGATAAAAAGCGCTGGTGTTAGCTTACTAGTTAAGGCAGGTGGTGTACCGCAGCGTAAAGGAGCAGCATGCCGACCTCCACGGTTAGGATCTTTATAAACCGTTGGTAGTTCGCTTACACTATCTAATGTACAATACCTAAGGATAGTCTGAGACGGTAGCTACCACCCGGATTACATTTAAAGCTTTATAGAATACTACGGTAAGGGATATACTTTAATATAAATAAGTTACTATTTAATTTACTTTACTATAATGTAATTAGACAAAATTACTTGTGTAGTTTAAGGAAAGAGTAAAAAGAGAAAGATTTGTAGATGATAGATCAGTCTTAACTAATGGTTTAAAGCTTTGTAATAATTTTTGTATAGTATAGGCTATCTACTTTATTAACAATTACTATACTATACTTAATATAAGTATAGTATCTTTTTATAGCTTTACCTTTACTCTATTCTTATAATAGGTTTACAATGTTTTTTAGGGTATTTAGTATAGGAGGATATATTTTTACTAAATTATCTCTTAAAGCTTTCTTATAAGTACCTTTAAAACGCCTATTAATATATAACCTCTGCCTTACTTAAGTAGCCTTAGTTAAAGTAAAGAAGACCTAAATTATTAACTATATTAAATATTAATATATAGTTTAGTCCTTATATTTTTTTATACCTTTAAAGTACTTATTAGTATATAACCTTTATTTTATTTAAATAACCTTAATTAAAATAAAAATTCTTTAAATTATTAATTATATTAAATATTAATATATAGTTTAATCTTTATACTTTTTTATATTTTTAAAGTATTTATTAATATATAACCTTTACTTTATTTAAATAGTTTTAATTAAAATAAAAAAACTTAAATTATTAATTATATTAAATATTAATATATAATTTAATCCTTATACTTTTTTATACCTTTAAAGTACCTATTAATATATAGTTTTTACTTTATTTAAATAGCTTTAATTAAAGTAAAAATTCCTTAAATTATTAATTATATTAAGTATTAATATATAGTCTAGTCCTCATACTTTTTTATACCTTTAGAGTATTTGTTAGTATATAGTTTCTACCTTACTTAAGCGGCCTTACTTAAAGTAGAGATTCTCTAGGTTGTTAACTGTGTTAAGTATTAATATGTAGTTTAGTCCTTATACTTTTTCCTTTCTTTAGAGTGTTTGTTAGTATATAGCCTTTACCTTACCTAAACGGCCTTGTTTAGAGTAAAGATTCCCTAGATTGTTAACTGTGTTAAGTATTAATATATAGTTTAGTTTTAATACTTTCTCCTTTTTTTAAAATACCTATTAGTATATAGCCTTTACCTTACCTAAACAGCCTTATTTAAAGTAGAGATTTTTTAAATTATTAACTATACTAAGTATTAATATATAGTTTAGTTTTTATACTTTCTCCTCCCTTTAAAGTACTTATTAGTATATAACCTTTACTTTACCTAAATAACCTTAGTTTTTATAAAGACTTTTTAAATTATTAACTATATTAAGTATTAATATATAATTTAATCTTTATACTTTTTTATACCTTTAAAGTACTTATTAGTATATAACTTTTACTTTATTTAAATAGTTTTATTTAAAATAATTTTTTTTTAAATTATTAATTATATTAAGTGTTAATATATAGTTTAGTCCCTATACTGTTTTATACCTTTAAAATGCTTATTAATATATAGCCTTTATTTTACTTAAGTGGCTTTAGTTATAGTAAAAACTGGTTAAACTCTTAAAAATTTATTCTTTATCCTTTATATTACCTTTACTTTTAACTAGTTGAAAACTGTAATCTGTATATTAAAGTAAACATTATTATACCTACTAGAACTTAAATTTTATCTTATTAGGTATATATTAAGTTATATATAGTATAGTTGTTTTTATTAGTTATAGGTTAGGTAGGGGATTAAGTATATGTTATATCTATAAATATATACACCTATATACACTATATCTATGTAATTATATTCTGTATTTTTATATTGCTGGATTAGTATCTACTAATCTATACTGGTAAAGTACTTATATAGACTGGTTAAAAGTAATTGGGTACTTAATAACATCTTTTAGCTATTCCAGGATGGCGGGGTTTTTTTAATATAACAGTTTATACTATAGATTATCCTTATTAAAATACACCTATAATGTAAATAGCTTAATAGTTATAAAGTTTTATTTTTTAATATATATAAATAAGATATCCTAGGTTAAGTATATAGTATACTTATATATTAGAAGGTGTAAGGTTGTTTATTATAAATATAGTTATAATTTTTAATACTGTTTAAAGTATTCTATTTAGGTTGTTAGGACTTTATATAAATAAGTACCTACAGTTAAAAATGTAAATAGGAGCCTATTAAGTCTTTTAGCTATTTTAACTATAGCTTTATTTAAATATAGGAGTTAAAAAAATAGGTTATCTTTATAATACTAGAGAATTTACTATTCTTTTAATTGTTTTAACTTAAGGTTAAAGTAAGAATTTATAGGTTATTAACAACATTTCCTAATTTTTTTAACCAGATACTTTTTTTAAACTTTACTATAAATAATCTAGTAATAATAAAAATTACTCCTTAATAAGAGTTAGGAAAATAGTATTAAATATTATACACTTTACCCAGTACTTTTATTATAATTCCGGTTTTAAATCCGGGATTTATTATACTTTTAATAGTGTTATCTTTTTAATATATTTTATTTAACTTAGGGTTGTTATAATTATTATAGATAAAAAGCTAATTATTGTTTTTTAGTTTATTAAACTATTATTTTACTACTTTTATAATATTATTTAGATTTTGTCTATTAACAGCTAATTAGATATATATAGCTTGAGGGTACTAGTATATAATCCATTTAACTATATATATAAAGCTTTATTTTAACGTTTCCTTATCTTTTATATTTAACTAAACTATTATAGAGTATACGGACTGGTAGGTTTTTAAATATGTAATAGTTAGCTAGGTTTCTCTTATACCGCTTAAGCTGTATATAATAACGGTATGGCGCCTACTTAGCTTTTTTAGAATCTAGTAAAGCCTTTTAAGCTTTTTTATCCTTACAATAAAGGTTTATATTACTATAACTTTAAAAAGGTTAAAAAAAAGAGAGTATTTATTAGAGAGACTTTTATTTTAAACTATAAGTAAGAATAATAGTTAGGTATTAATAAGTAAGGTATTAGTAGTGTTAACCTTAATTAACCTTTTCCTCTTCCTCCTATTATAACTAAATCTTTTTAAAAGTTAACTTTATTATAATTTAGATATATTCTAATATAGTTTTATATCCTATATTTTTTTATAAGTTAAATTTAACTATATTACTATAGTTAGTATAAATAATAATTAGTTTAGTATCTATTTAACCTAGTATAATAGTTAATGTTTAAGGTATAACTTAAGATAGGGTAAAAAGATATAGTTTTTAAACTAATAGGTTATCTACTATAATAAAGTAGCTAAATATTATAGGGGTTAGGTACTTTTTAAAGGTAAATTTTATTATAAAGGCCGTATTAATAAGTTTGTATTACTTAAGTTACTATTATAACTACTTTAAGCTTTACTTAAAGTAATATAAAATGTGGTTATTTACTATAATAAATAATAAAGTAATATTAATAAGTAGTTATTTTAGCTAGATACTATTACTACCTTAGTATAGTGTACCTATAAATATAATACTAAATATAGATAACCTAATTAACTAATACTTTATTAATATATTTTATTGTATAGTATTAAAGTAGATTAAAGCCTATATATATTAATAATATAACCTTAAACTATAAAGTATTACTTATACTTTTAACTATAATACTACTAAGGTTATATATAATAAATATAATTAGATGTTATAATAACTAGCTTTTATTAGCTGGATAACTTATTTAAAACTAAACTATATTTAGTTTTACCTTATTTTTATTAATATATACTTCCAACATAGGTCTAATATAAAGCTACATATATAATTATATAGATATTAGTAGCTTATACACAAGCTATTATAAGTATTTGTATTATAGCCCCAATATATAATACATACCTATAGGATATTAGTGGGGAGAAGATTATAGAGTTAATAAATACCGTTAAAAATTGTCTATATTTTTTCTCGGTAACTATTAAGGCTATATATAGTAATAATACTAAGTAGCGTTAGATAGGGTTAGTAAAATAGGTTTAATAAGCTTTAAGGGGGTTTATTTACTCTATAACAGGGCTTAAGCTTTCTTAAATAACCTGTAAACTATATACTTTATTAAAGCTAAATACGGTTAATAAAGGGTGAGGAGTAAAGGTCTCTAACTTGGTTTAGGTTAAGTTTATTCCCTTTTTCTTTAATTTAAATAGGAGTACCTAAACTAACTATTAAGGTAACTTCCATTTTAAAAGCATTATAATGTCAGATACACCTTCTTAGGGTGGCATAAGGTTCTCGTTTAGCCTAGATCTTTAAAGGCGCAATAAAGAAGATATAACATGTAGTTAAGGAGGAAGAGAAAAATATAGAAGATCTGGCGTATTAGGGTATCTTTACACTTACCTTTAGCCTAGTGCGGCTAAGCTTGTAAGTGGGTGTAATGATCACACTAAACCTTTGTAAGATCTAGTAGGTGGTCTGTAGGGTTTATGTTAGCAGTTCGGCGTAAAGGTGATACTTGACTGTTCACAATACAAAGACACTGTTTAGTTCCGATATTCGAGAGTATAATCACTAGCTGTGAGGCTATTCAGGTTGTTAGACTGAATACTTAGATTGACGACTGAAGAGTCTGTTCTATGGGAGCTATTTACTGATGGTGATGACCATGTCCTTATATGTTCCGACTCTTTATCTGTCTCTTGTGTTGGACCGTAGGGACTGTTGGCGATGTGTGCGGTCCAGCCTTTTGTCGCTGGGACCGCTGACGGTCCTGTCGGTCTATCCTGGTCTGGTGGGTCCCTGACCCTAAACCTGATATCTGCAGTGTCCCGTGACTCTGCTGTTTAGTGTCAAATGTCCTGCGGCGGGGTGTCCTTTCCGAGCTCCCTGGGTACCCAGGACGGGTCCCCTAAGCGTCACTGTGTTGGTTCATAACAGTGGGTACATATAGGATTGGCTAATAGAAATTAACTATAGTTGTAAGTCTTTAATTTTTACTGATATATATAGTTTTGTCCTGTAAGCTATACTAGTTACTGTATAGTATAGTATTAAATTAGTACTTAATTTTTAAGAATAAGGCTATAATAGTACCCTACTGAAACTATTAAACTATAATCTTCTCGGGTTGTCCCTTGTTAAAAAGCTAAATACGCTATACACGTCTCTATACATTACTGCAGTAGGGTTAATCCCTACAGTATTTAAGGAGGACTAAAGGTGGTCTATGTAGCGATTAGCGGTATGTTAGCTGTGACGGCAGCCACAGTCAGGCAAGCCCCCCCCCGGCTGTCACAAGAACCCTAACCCTTAGCCCCTCAGTCGCGTCAAGACTTCGCGAGCCAAGGACCGCCAGAGCTTCGCTCTCCCCTTTCTTTTCCTCTCCTCAGCTTAGAATATTCGTTGATAGCGCCAATAGACCCAGCTCCCATGCTGCATCTCGTGCTGGCCGTTACATTAGCTATCGATGTTGACTTGTGTTTTAGGAAAGTATAACGTTAGGTTTGGATTATGCTACTTCCACCAACTTTCTAGCTGTCTAATAAGGTATACTTTAGATGGGTAAGTACAGCCTTAAATTCATAAACTACTACTAAGACTTTCTATTTATAATATATATATATAGAAAATAATACCTTTTAGATATAGTTTAATACTAATAGGTTATAGATTAGTAAAATAATTAAGCTATAAAGTAAGAGGCTGTTAACTAAACCGACCTAACTTTTTAATAATGTGTGTAATTAAACCTCTACCAGTTCTATGCTAGCAATATAAGGGCCTACGGATTACGGCCTACTGCTGTCCTATAGTTAGTTAACTGGGACTAGGATAGAGCGTACAATATATGACGGTTAACCTGTATATACTATATAGAGGGGAAGGCTATAATAAATAGGTTGTAAAATAAACAGAATTTAACCTAGTTTTAACTTTTAGTTTTAGCTTTAAATATATTTTAGGTGATAATTTTACAACTAAATCTAAATACATTACTAGTAAGAAAGTTTATAAATAAGCCCTTGTAAGTAGATAAAACCTTTACCATCCTCTCTATATATAATTATACCAAGCGTAATATATATATATATTTTAATAGTATTAAGATTAATTAGACTATCTTTAAGATATATTTGTAGACCTAGAGCTACAGTTTGGAGTAAAAGTAGCTTCCTTTTTTCCAATAATATTTAAGTTTTTAAGTGTTCCCTATACGGTGTTATTTATCCCTTTGTAGGTACTGTGTATGTAACGGTCGCAGTAGTTGAGACTAAGAGCTGTGGTGTATGTCACAATCGCCTATATAAGCCAATTCTAAGACAATGGAATAGTTTTAGAATTATACCCTTTTAAGGGTGTGTAGCTTAGTTAGATAGCTTATTAACCGATTATTATAATGTATACTACTAATTATAGGTAACTAACTATAGCTTTTAAAGTATTTAGGTAAACTAATTTAATAGATTAAATGATAATAATTTTATTAATTTTAAGCTTTAAAGCTAATTAGTTCCTTTTTCTATATAAACTTTTAAGGTTTAATAAATTATAATTAACTTACTATAATACCTTTATATAGTTAATTTATATAATTAATTAATTTTATATTAACTTTTTATAAGTAATTTTAATACTTTATTAGATACTATAATAATATTAATATTAGTAACGTGGTTTACCAGGAAGTGGCTAGTATCAGGAAGTGGCCACTTTTTACCATTTTTACTAGGTTTTATCAACCCCAGCACCCCCCCAGGGCCAGATATTTAATTGAAATTGGCACTAATTGGTGCCAACTGCAATTGATTCCTTATTTTTAATTGGTTTTATTAATTTAGAGTGGTTGGTGTGGGTATAGTACTGGTCTAAATAGGGTGACTTTTGGTGGGAGAATCGCACTTTACACTAAATGGTACCAACTTCGCCCTTAAAATCGCGGTCTGCTGCGGACCACCAATATGTATATATTGGCACTAATTGGTGCCAACTAGGCTGGATTTACTACAATATAATTAGAATCTAATCCGTTAGACCCTTCTTCCTCTTTCTTACACGTTCTGGTATTATGCTTAGCCTTGCCGCAGTTGCTATAGCGTTGTTTGCTCGGTCCGCTGCGGACCGCCTCCTTAGCACCACCACTAATTTTACTAACAGGCCGCTTTCCCTTTTCCTTTTTTTGAATTATTACCTGGGATTCCTTAATAGTAAGTGCTCCTTTAAGCTGTACTTTAGCCTTTTTGGCCCTCCGGCGTTTGGTAAGTACTTTGTTAACGGCTTGAAGTGTCCGGATTTTATCACACATTATTGTAAGTAAGTATATTATTACCTATACTCCCTTTATTAATTAATTAACAGTATTTATAATTAGTATAGAAAAGCTACCCTAATGGGTAGAGATTTTGCTTTTAATAAAACTTAATTACTAAATAGTTTGTTAAGTATTAGAGGGTATTTAAGACTCCTATTGTTAGGGGGATATAAGGATGGACAGCACCGGAGTTTTTAGGCGGATATCAAGCTTAGAAAGAATAAAATCCGGGTTCCAGGGTATAATTCCAGCTCCCCTAAATACTGTTTTAATATTGTCCTCTGTAAAGGTTTTATCGTGAGCTACCTTAAACACAAGGAAGAACTCGGCCTTGGTGATATAGTTAATAGAAATTTGGATAAAGTTGCTGATTTCCCTACTATATATATGTTTTAAAGGTGAATATAATACGATATTTAGTGGCTAAATTAGATAAGAGGAATATAGTAGTATATAAACAGTGATAATCTTATTGTCCTTACAATATTAGTTGAACTTAGCTAATATATAGCTTTTATAGCCATTTATAATTAATATCCGGTAATCTGAATCTTTTTTAGGTTTTATATATTTGTTAAAGTGCTAAATTTATTCTAGGTTAGTTTTATTATCTGTTTATCCACTTAAAGTAGGATAAATTACCTAAGAGCTAGGAAAACCTGACTTTGTGGTCTAGCTTGTAAGGTGATAGGTGCCCTGGATGATAACGAACGGCGGGATGTACCAGCCCTTTGTATTAATGTATTTGATAACTATTGCCTATTTGCGGTTACTAGGCTGGACAAATTTAGCCTTTTCTTGTGTATTAGCGTGTATAACTACTATCAATACAGTAATTATACCTATTATAAAGCCGGTTTTGTTAAAGTTATAAAGGTTGTTATTAATGATCCTATACTTGGCCATTATGTTGCGGAGGAGCCTGAACTAGTTCCTAAGAACCTTTAGATCCTTATAAAGGGCCCTCTGATAGTTATAGGGATGATTAAACTTGGTTTTTAGGCTGGGTTATATATCCATAAAGTGTTGAGCCTAGTGCTTACCTACCGGCTTAGTATTACGTAATACTAGTAGGAGGTTAGCCATATCTTCCATACCAGAAAGTTGTAGGGAAAATCCTTAGATATCTTAATCAATAATGTATTAGATAAGTGTTTACTTTTTAATTGGGTTGAATTTGTATTTATTAATGCGTAATTCTTTATAACTATATTGTTGTATTATCCTACGGTGTAGTGTAGTTTAAGGAATATTAAAGATCCTAATAGTTTTAGCTACTGTTATAAGTTTTGTGTTATTTTTTTTAGATTTATAAATAGCCTAGATAGTTAGAAGTATTTTGCCCTCTTAGGATATAGGATATATAATGTTATTATTAGTTTTTGATATATTAAATATTTAAATAGGTGGGTTAGTGTAAAAATAATGTAAAAATCGGAGACGCGACTAACACCAAAAAAAAACTCTCCTACCAAAACCTTAATACTTATAGGCCCCCCTGCAGCTACCTTAATACCTCTAAATTGACAAAACTAATTAGAAATAAGGAATCAATTGCAGTTGGCACCAATTGGTGCTAATTTTAATTGAGTATCTGGCCCTGGGGGGGTGCTGGGGTTGATAAAACCTGGTGGAAATGGTAAAAAGTGGCCACTTCCTGATACTGGCCACTTCCTGGTAAACCACGTTAAGTATATATAGATATATAGTAAATCTTAAATTTTACTATATAATATTAGCTACCTTATCTTAATTAATATTTAGAATATTGTTATAATAAAAGATAGTAAAATTAACTAAAATAACTAGTACTATATAACTAAAGTTATAAAGTAAATAACTTTCCTATACCTTTCTTATATTATATTATAAGAGAAAAAGATAAGATTAAAAGGAAATACTGTTTACAATTATAATATAAATTTCCTTCTAAATAACAGTTTCTAACTTTTAAACTATAATAAATGTCCGGAAATATAGCTAAAATAAAGTATTAAATCTCTTTTAGCTGATACTATAGGTTTGTATTCTGGTGGAAGCTAGATAATTTTCTTGTTACCTCTAATAATCTAGGTATTGTCTTTACTTAGGCTAATTCCGTTATTAACTAGCCGTACTGTTAATTCCTCTAAAGTAGGTATTTAACTTACTAGAAATCCTGAGAGTAAGTTAATTATTCTAAAGTTAGTAACTAGTTGTGTACTAAATAAAAGGTTAAATATAAGACTTTAAGTAAAGCCCTTAAGTATCTGCTTCTGGGCGCCTATAGCTATATCCTAAAGCCGGACCTTGTCAAAAGATGCCGATGCTAGCGTTTGGCCGTCTGGTAAGAAGGCTACTGAGTTAACCGAGCTATTATAGCTCTTAAGTGTTTACTTTTAGGTACCTATAGCCACGTCCCAGAGCCGGACCGTCTTATCCTTAAATACTAATACTAATATCTAACTATTAGGTAAAAAGGTTACTAAGTAAATTAAGTTATTATAGCCCTTAAGTATTTACTTTTAAGTATTTATAGTTATATCCTAAAGTTAAACTATTTTATTATTAAATATTAATATTAGTATTTAGTTATTAAGTAAAAAGGTTATAAAATATAATAAGAAATTATAGCCCTTAAATGTCTGCTTTTGGGCGCCTATAGCTATATCCCAGAGCTAAACCGTCTCCTTATTAGATACCGATGCTAGCATCTGGCCGTCTGGTGAGAAGGCTACTGAGTAAGCTAAGCTATTATGGCCCTTAAGCATCTGCTTCTGGGCGCCTGTGGCCACATCCTAGATCCAGGCTATTTCGTCATCATATACCGATGCCAGTATCTGGCTATTGGGCGAGAAGGCTACTAAGCGAGCCCGGCGATTATAGCCCTCGAGCGTCTGCTCCTGGGCGCCCGTGGCCACATCCCAGAGCCAGACCGTCTTATCCTAAGAAGCCGATGCCAGCGTCTGGCCGTTGGGTGAGAAGGCTACTAAGACAACTGATCTATTATGGCCCTCAAGCGTCTGCCAATAGGAGTCCCAATCAGATTTCCCACCTTAAATAGTAGAGAGGCTTAGTAGTTATTAATACTAAAACCTTTATTATACTTAACTTTAAACTAAATAAAATAAAAGTAAAGTACTATATATTTAAAAAGGTATATATTTAATAATTAAATTAAAACTTAAAATAACCTTAATAATATCTTTAATAAAATTATAAAGTTTTAAGTTTATTTATAAAAAGTTTAATATTAATTAAATTAAAAATAAATAAAAGATAAAAATATTAACTTTTATTAATTTTAGTAGTTTTTAAAGTATTAAAGTACTATTAAAAAACCTTTTTAAAAGTAAGAAAACCTTAAGTTAGTAAAGAAAATACTTATAAAAAAAGGTAATAATGTTATAGTATATTACTTATCCGCTTTACTATAAATAGTAAACCTAAAAAAGATAAGTATATTAAAGGTTTATAGGTATATTACTATTTATATCCTTTTAGTTAATATTATTTTTAAATATACCCGGTTATTAAATTTTATAAATATCCTATTTAAGCCCTCCTTATATACATTAAATACATTTTATTACTAATATAGTATATATTTCTATAGTATTAACTTAATAATTACTTACTATTAAATTAATAGGACTAAAAAGAAAGTTATTAAACAATTTATACAGTATTTATATAAAACTATAAAACTTAGTAGGAATATTAAATACTATATATAACTCTAAAAGCTACTAATTAATATTGTTTATATCTATACCTAAAAAATAAGTAAAAGATATAACTAATAGTAAAGTTATAAAAAAAATAAGAGTACTTAGGAACTATAGCTATTAATAAGATTCTACTTTATTATTATTAAGGAATACCTAATTAAAAATAGGGTTATATATTTAATAAAGTTAAGATTTATTATCTTTATACTCCTTTAGTTATAACTTTAACTAGGCTTTTAAATTTCTTAAATATTTTTTATTATAAATAAAATAGTAAAAAGTTATAATATAAATAAAAAGGGGTTTAAGGCTTATAATTAAGTAGATTAAGTAATTTAATTTCTTAATAATAGGTTAGGGGTTTTATAATATTTTATATTTAGTTTTAATATTTTTAAACTTTACCTTTAAAAAAGTCTAAATATTAACCTTAAAATCCTTAAGGAATTTATAGTAAAGCTTTATATTATAAATACTCCTACTTTTTAGGAAAGGTTTAAATATAGTAATAATTTTAAAATTAAACCTACTTATAAATAATATATATAAATATATTATAATAATTATATAAAACTTAAATAGTAAAGTTATAATCTATATAAGTTATTTAAAGTGCTTATATTTATTTAATATATTAATAATAATTACTATTAGTAGTTAGTATATATTAGTAGAGGGTATACCTATTATAGGGAGTTATAGGAGTTTTTTAAATTAGAAATTAAAACCCTTTTTTTTTATTACCTTTTAACTAAAATTATTAAGGGATTTCCGGAAACAGCCCTTAAAGGAAGGTGTAACGACCCGTGGTGGAAGGTGCCACTGCGCCATAGATCAAAAGATCAGCTAATATTCGAACTCCTCGTTCGAATATCCCTTCCAACCGTATATATAGTTTACGCCTGAACAATGGGTCGTAACACTATCTCCCTCCTTAATAGGTTCGTCCCGAACCTACAAAGGTATACGGCTGACCCCCAGATCTACACTAACTATTGGGTGAGAAGGCCAATCAGCTTAGCAGTCGCGATCTGTGAGCACGGCGGTTGACACGGGTGGGGATCGAACCCACAACTAGCGCATCACCAGTTGTACCCGAGGAGTTCGAATATAATGTAACGACCCGTGGTGGAAGGTGCCACTGCGCCATAGATCAAAAGATCAGCTAATATTCGAACTCCTCGTTCGAATATCCCTTCCAACCGTATATATAGTTTACGCCTGAACAATGGGTCGTAACAGAAGGATCCACCTTAACCAGCTATATAATAAGGGTAAAAAAGAGTTAAGTAGTGTTATTATAGCCCTACTCCCTTTTTTTAAAAAAGTAGTTAACAGCTAGTTACTTTTTACTATAAAAAGAATTGGCTATAATACATATAATAGTAGACTTACTGGTTCCTATAGGGCCTATAAGCTAAAAGAAAGGTTTTATAAAGGGATTATCTATTTATTAAATAATAGTCTATTAGATACGGATTTAAGTACTGTTTTAGTACTTAGGGCTACTTTAAATGTTTATATTATTATATTATACTTTATAAATAATAGAAAGATTTAAAGGGTAATCCTTAAAAATTTAATTATCTAATTATTAAAGTAAACCTAAAAATTAAAAAAATAAAAATATACTTTATATATTTATATTTAATAAACTACTTAAATAAAATATATTAATTATTTTTAATAACTTAAAGGTACTCCTTTATAATTAATAATAAAGATTATATATTATTATATTATTATTTAATTACCCTATTTATTATTTAAAGAGTTTTATATAAGGTTGTAGTATTTACTATATTTAACTTATCCTATAAGATTTATTTTAATTCTTTAATTTTAAATATTATTCCTACCTAATTATTATAGCTAATTATATTTTAGCCTACTTTTATAAACTAACTTTAATAAAATTAATAAATAGTTTTAATTTAAAATTTAAAGATATACTAGTATAAGTTAATAAAATAATTTTTAAATTCCTTTATTAAACCCTAAGTTTTAAGATTTTTAGGTTAAAGGAAATGTTTAAGTTTAATATAAAAGCGGATATAAGAGGTAATATATATCAATCCGTTACTATTAGCTTCCTTTACTGTACTTTGGTTTATAAAAACTAAAAGGAGAATATAGATACCAACCTAGGTAAGGGATACTTTAGGGGACACCTTAATAGCTTTATTAACAAAACACTTTACTATTTTAATAAATTAAACTACTTATAAAACCTAGTCCCTTAAAATAAAGTTATAACTAAATATAGTATATTTAATCTACTTTTTTTTAACTTAATATATATTATTATTAGTAATTTTTTTAAATTAGGTTTAATAAGTATTAAGGTTAGTATTAATATAGTTTTTAATAAAACTTAAAGTATTAACTTAATTAGTTATATTATATAAAGTAGTAGTACTAATAGTTAAAAGATTATTAGCTAAAATATACAAGATAGGGCTATAAATAAGATGTACAATCTTTTAATAGCTCCTTTAAAAGCAGTTTTTTATATTAAACTATAAATAGCCTATCCTTCTCACATAGGGACTTATAGGTACAGTTTTATAGCAACTACCTAATATTAGGTTATAATATTATTATTTAAAAATATAGTAAGGCGGAAGGTATTATTAAACTTAAAGTTTAATCAGGTATAGTAAAGGTAATTAATTTAATAGTTTAAAGTTGTTCTATTTTAAAATATAGGATCTCTTTATAGTTAAGAGATGGTAAGTTTTAAAATATATTAGTAATTAAAAAGCTAATACCTTTAAATAGTATAGGTATTTAGGTATATTACCTATTATTAGTATTACTACTTTTATACCGTAAGGAGTCCTTTAGGTATTTAATAAGTTTTAAAACTCTTATAATGTTAATAAGCTTTTTAAGGTTAAAAGTAGTTAATAAATCCTAAAGGTAGTTTATATATACGGTTATTTAGCTAAACTAAAGATACCTTTTTAATAAGGGGGTAGTAAGGGTATAGATATATAGGCTAACTATATAAAAGCACCTTTTAGGCCAATTATATATTATAAGCTTACTATTAATATATAATAGTATTATAGTTATAAATTAAATTAATATTTAAGTAAAGTTTTTATTATTAACTAAAGGTTAAGTAATAACTTTAATATTTACAGCCTTAACTAAGCTTATAGGTATATTATAACTTTATAACTTAAAACTAAAATATAATGAATTTACTTAGAATAATATTTTACTACTTTTTACTATATTATACTAACACTTACTATATATAATTACTACCTAAATTTTAACTTACTATAACTTATTACCTTTAATAATAATATTTAAGTTATTTAAAATCCAGCAGTATTAGCTTTAAAGTATTATTGTAAGCCACTTAAAAAGTTAAAAAGCTATTACCAATAATAAAATAACCTGTATTATTAGCCCTTATACTATGTAAACTATTTATAGTGTGTGATTAAATATACTTCAATATAGTATAATTAACTCCCTATATTTAGCTATAGGTTAACCTAAATTACTAATTAAGAATATATAGCTAGTTTTAAAGAATTAACTTAAAACAAATCCTTATATAAGTTAATAAAATATAGCTAATTCTTTTTATAAGTAATACTATATTAAGTTATTTTAATATATTATTAGTAAAGTATTAAAATAAGCTAATTAAATAAAAAAGGTTACTTAAAATATTATTAAAAAATATAATTAAAACTTATATAATAATTATATTAAATAGTAATTATATTATAAGTTTAATTAAATAATTTTTATTAATAAAAACAGAAATAATTATAGTTTTACTATTTTAGGATAAAGTTATACCTTAAAAGGTATAAGCTTAGTGTAAATTAAATATTTTTACTATAGGAAAAAAGTTTAAGTATTACTAGTATATATAATTAATAGAGTAATTTACTATAAAGTATATAAAGAGAATATAAATATTAAGGTATTTAAAGGTTTCTTTAAAAGGCTGTTACCTTTTTATAGTAGATATTTTAAACTAAGATTTATTATCTTTATAAATAACACCTTATTTTATTTTTTTTCCTTATAGGTAAAGGATTTATTTATATAGGTTGGGGTAATTATTAAATATTAAGTTTTATATTTACTAAATTTAAGCCTAATTAAGTATTTATTTAGCTTGGTAAAGAACTGTATTAGGAAGAGGTTCTGGGAGGATATAGATCTTATCCAAGTAAACTTTAAATCTTATTTTTAAATATAGGTTAGGATTATAGAAGGGGATAAAAAGATAACTAAAGGGTATTTTAAAATAGTATAAATTAAGATTAAACTTTAGTTAAGGATTTAATTAAATTTGTTACACCTATACCTTATTTACCTTATTTTATCTTTTACTATATTAAAAATAACTTAATATTATATATATAATATTAAATAATACTTACTAATATTTTATACTATATATAAAAATAATACATTTATTTTTAGTTAGTTGCTAATATATTTAAGTTATAATAATATATTAAGGTTAATTTTTAAAGTATATTATAATACTCTTTTTACTTAATAATATTTACTTAAAACTATTATTAGGTATTATAAACCTTAATAATATTTTTTTTAAATATATTTAATATTAGTAAAGGTAGTAATAAAAATACTATTATAGAAAATAAGGTAGGGCTATTTATATATTAGGGATATTATATAACTAGTTTATTAGATAATAAGTAGTTTAAGTTATACCGCCTTTACTTATATTACTATAGCTGCTTTAATTGTTTATACTCCCTATTTTTCCGCTTGTGGTTATTGTTAAAGATAAGTTAATGGAAATCTTTTAGTACGTTATTATGCCTATTTAAAGGCCTATTAGTTTAAAGGTGGTTGGTAAGTATCCTTATATAGTGTAGGAGGAGATAGTAATGTTTACCCTTATACTGCTAGTAATAGTCCCCTTTTTTATATAGTTTATTAGGATAATATATAAAAAGGTAAGCCTTTCTAATATATATACCCTAACCTAAGTTAGTAGTTTTAGCTTTTAAGTTTATTTCCTAGTTAGCTATTACCCCTTCCCTACTAAACTTATCTATATTTATATACTTATAGTAAAATATTAATATAATAGTAATCCTTTTATTATTATTAAAAAACTTACTTTAATTTTAAAACTGTTTTTTAACTAATAGCTAATTAATATTTATTTTTAAAAAACGTTTTATTATATTACTTATTTTACGGTTAGTTATAAATAAAATAAACTTTATAATATCCTCCTTTTAAGGTTTATCTACACTTATATTAGTTATTTTTAGTTAAAAAACATACTTTTAAAACTTATATAGTAATATAATAACATTAAGTTTTAATTTACTAGCTTATACCCTATTTTTTATAAATAGTTTCTATTTTACATTATATTATATTATAGGTTTATTATTGTACGACCGTTTTGGCTCTTAGTTAGTAAATTGTATAAATGTAAATGCGCTTCCGGCGGGTCTTAGCCGGCTCCTTAGGGCTAAAAGGGCAGATTTAGACACCTTACTGTTAGAGGAAGATACTGGAGAGTCTTCAAAGGTGTTGTTAGTAGACTTATTAAAACTTATCCTTCCATAGACAAGTTAAGTAGGTATAGTTTTAGACGCTAAGCGTTACTTCCCTTTATAGGCAACCTAAGTTAATTAACCTAGGTATTTATACAATTTTATATCCTTCTTTACTAAAGATATATAATAACAAGTATTAGCCGTAAATTTATAAAGGTAAAATATACCTTAATAAATTAATTTAGGTAAAATAACCACTTAATTATATTATAATTTAAAACAGTTATAATTAGTTAACCGTCCTATACTTTTATAGACTTTACAGTACTTCTAAAAGCTACCTAATGTAAATACTTTTACGTATGAGAAGGATTAGCTAACTGCTAACTGTTGATGATAAAGTTTTTGCTAAGGTAGATTGATGTAACTGCAAGTCCTTTTAAAGTTTAAAGAATGATATACTGATTTCGGAAGAGGAAGCTACATATGCTCACAACTGTAATGATGCTCACAGTTCATGCTCAAAATGTTTATTATATCACATCAGCATTTACTGAATGTTTTGCCGTCGCCTCAGCCTCAGATACCTTGTATCATGCTTCAGCACAGCCGGCAAAGCCAAGCATTACATCGATATTACAACCTTCCGATGTCGACTCGTCAAACAAGGTAGACTCTAATATACCATCGGCAGCCTCAAACAAACCGGAGAAATTGCTGCCACCCGAAGTTGTGGCCTACAGTATGCCACCTTGTGCTGTTTGTGATTGTCCAACCTGTACAACTACCAGCGTGTTCACGACAACACTACCACATTTCGACTCAGATAGCCCAACGGAACGGCTATACATTGTCACAGAAACATACGTCGGGATGTCCTCATTGCTATACTTCCCAAAACCCACACCAGTACCCTACGGCTTCACAACGGCAGTCGAGACTTGTACGAATTGTGGAGAACAGCCTATCAGCCATACTATAGTCACGCCCAAGGCGGCTAGGCCTTGTGCCCAAGACACATCAGGTGTCGGGACTCGCCGAGGTGGCGCAGTCCCTGGAACCTCGGGAGCAGCTTTGCCAGTAGAGACACTCACAATGTCTGCTGGTGTCGGGAATGTCAAGACTACATTAATCACCGTCACGGAGCATACCGCGGAGATAACCTGGGCTGGGGAACAAGACTCAGCGGCGGTTTCGGGTGGCGATGCAAACACAGAAGCGCGAGTTTTCACAGCGTCCCCTTCGTACAGTCACGTCAGTGCAGCTGAACCATTTGAGCGTGTGCCTTCATTGTTATATAGAGTAGTTATATCAACGATCTGCGCGGTAGTTGTGTTTCGATAAGGTCAAGCCGCTCCGAGTACTCTCAAAAATCAAAAGAAACATAGTATGTCTGCCTGTCACGATCTGATGGATCTCATTCGAAGTCGGGCTTCTGCAATGATGAACAAACAGAGAACTTATAGCATCCTCCCTCTCGCTCACCACTGGGCGTCCTGCCCGATCTTCAACGGCAGATGCAGCATCTGCTGTCCTGATTCTGTAGGCTTCGGCAGCCTCCCTGACCGAATATTCATCTGCAAGGAAGGATGTATAAGCTTGGGGGCGCCCAGCTTCTCGTCCCGCTGGTTCCGCATCGTGACAAAGTCCTGCTCAGATATGCCGTCTCTCAGGTGCTTATTCTGCCTCTTGTGCTCCTCGACGGTCATAAAAGGCATTGGCTTTCTGTCTTGCGGCGGATAGTCGTGCCCGGTCCAAACCTTTACGTGGTCTGGCAGGCTGAGAAGCTTTCGCCCTGACTTGTACAGAGCACTTGCGTCACCACCGGGGAAATCGCACCGGGCCGTGCCTATGTCTGCGTGGAAGAGAGAGTCTCCGCAGAAGACGTTGTCTTTAAAGCACGTTAGCACTGGTTCATAATTTGAGGAATAACGCAGTAGACTTACCCCCAATCATATAGCCTAGATGGTCCGGAGTGTGCCCAGGGAGGTGAATGGCCTTGGCTCTCAAGGTCCCGATGTTGAAGGTCTCGTCGTCGTCAAAGAGACGCTCAAACACACCCTCAAGCTCATCTGCTGGAACACCATACTTCTTGCTGAATAGATCCTGGATCCCGCCGATACGCTTGCCGATGCCGATGGGCGGCTTGTTGTCTTGCATCTGGGACAGGCGGCTTTGAAGATAGGAACCCGCGGTCAGATGGTCGGCATGTGCATGCGTCTCGAGGATCAAATCCACCTTGTAACCCTTGTCTCTGACCAAAGACAACAAGGTGTCTGCGCTTCCAGTAGTCAAGGTCTGAGTTGTCGGGTCGAAGTCCAGGACGGGGTCGATGATAGCCGCGCTCGAGGTGTTTGGATCAGCAACCACATACTGCCAGGTGCCCGTCTTGCTCTCGAAGATGTCATGAACAATAGGCTGGTCGGCCATGGTTGTTGCAGTAGCGAAAAGAGCTCGGGCCGGTGTTGTCTGACGATTCCCTGGAGGCCGAAGACGGTTTGCGGTGTATGGCTTTCCCGTATGGAAAGAACTTTGTTGTTTCACTGAGTCCTTCGAAGATTTAGACGAGCCTATTGTTGATGCTGAACCCGATGTCGACAGGTGCAGAAGCCGTGACTGACTGCGGTATGAGGTGGAAATACAGCTCGAGATCACTGCTGGTCTTGCGCGAGGCAAATACATAGATAACAAGGTGCTGTTGCTGCAGCAGCAGGTGGAACATCGTATACACGCCATCGCGGGTTTCCTCGAAATATATATACTTTTTTCTTTTGCCCGAGTAGAAACAAACGCACATATATGTACTTGAATTACGGCCGCTCACTCATCTAGTGACTTTTGAACTGATAATGGCTCTTCACTGCGCATATGTTTAAGGTGCCGTCGGGATGTCGCTTTGACTGGCTTTTAGTGTCGCCGGTTCAGTCGGCGATCTGCTGGTCCACTCGGCGACCTCTCAAAGTTAAACTTGCTCAACGGCATAACCCAAGGCTGTCATACACCGATAGCCGTCGCAGCCGTCTGACTCAAAGCTTCGCAGGTCATGTTTGCTCTGCCTTGCCTGAACCGAGTTCCTCGTTCTGCCAGATTATGACGTTCCCGAGGTGGTTCTCGTCACTCCCGGCTCTTCCGGGAGTGCTATTGTTGGAACTTCAAGACTGTGAAGACGGCGACCCGCGTGGCAAAGGCAATCGAGCCGATGTGATATCCGTCCGAGTGCCTCGAGCCTGTGATAGGGTGTAAGAGAAATAGTAGGGACGAGGAGGCGACCTCCTTGCTCAGTAATTCTCTCTGCCAATGTGAGCGGAGAGCCACAGCTTCTGTCCCGGTTTTCCAGATCGTTGTTGGCGAGCTTGAGGAAGAGTAGTCGGGAGCAGGATATCTGCAAGGCTTCAGGGACGAGTAGACCTTTAAATACTATCAAATGGCTCTCTAAAACTTAGGCCATCATAGTGTTCAATCACGCAATCGCCCCTGTAAACTTTTTGGCTCAGATGGCGAATATCAATGGGGCGATTTCGCAAAGGTAGGTCAACCGTGTTGCCGTGCGTGGTGCGGCTGTCGGGGCCACCCACGGCCGCAGCAGGCAATGCTACTGGTGGAGACCTTCATGAGTCTTGGCTCATATTTTATTCTCCATTTTCTTCTACTGCGTAGTCAGACTTCGCAACAGTTTTTAAAATACCATCGAATTCTAGTGGCTCTGATCTCTTCACCTTGTAATTCTTTACTTCGTGTTCTGTGTTTCCCATTTCAATTTACCTACTAGACACAATCTGCAAGCCAACCATGCTTTCCACCCGCTCTTCCGTGCCGCGGGCTTCCCGAAGCTTGTTAATGGCCTCCAGAACAATTGCTTCAACCCAGCGGAACTTAGCAACAGTATCGCCAGTCAACTCCGTTGCTCGAGACCACAAGATTGTGGTGGTCGGCGGCGGTTCTGCTGGACTGAATATCAGCCATCAGTTATTGCGGTCAGGTAAATTCGCGCAGAATGATATTGCCATTGTCGACCCAGCAGAGTGGCATCACTACCAGCCTGGCTGGACTCTTGTCGGTGGAGGGTTGAAGACAAAGCAAGAACTCCAGAGGCCTTTGAGCAGCTTGGTTGATTCCAAGATCAAGCTCTACAACGAAGGAGTGGGCGCGTTCAACCCTGCGGACAACTCTATTAGACTCAGCAACAGCGATGTAATCAACTATGACCAGCTGGTCGTTGCACCCGGCATCGCCGTCAACCTGGGCAGTATTCGAGGGCTGCCCGAGGCTCTCGCCGACCGGGAGTCCCCGGTGTCGACCATTTACAGCTATGAGACTTGTGATAAAGCACATGAGACGATCAGCAAGCTTCGAAAGGGGGAAGCCATTTTCACCCAGCCGGCGGGTGTCATCAAGTGTGCTGGCGCTCCGCAGAAGGTCATGTGGCTGGCTACAGACCGGTGGACGCGCGCAGGCCTGTACAAGCCAGGAAACGCCTCCGACTCGGCAATCCAAATTACCTTTGCAAATGGACTCCCGACCATGTTTGGTGTGCCCAAATATGCCGCGAAGCTGGAAGAACTCCGCAAAGAGAGGGGCATCGAGGGCCTTTTCCAGCACGATCTCGTCGCCATCGACGGCAACATCGCAACGTTCAGTCGCGTCGATACCAAGGAGCAGGTGAAGAGGCATTTCGATCTGTTGCATGTTGTGCCCAAGATGGGGCCGCACGCTTTCGTCAAGAATAGCCCCCTTGCGAATGAGGCGGGATACGTTGATGTCGACGACGCCACAACGCAGCACAAGAAATACGCCAACGTGTGGTCCGCTGGCGACGCGTCCAGCCTGCCGACCTCCAAGACGGCGGCAGCGATCACTTCGCAGTCGCCAGTCCTGGTTCGCAACCTGCTGCAATCGCTGGAGAGCAAAGAGCCCGATGCCGTGTACGATGGCTATACGTCGTGCCCGTTGCTGACCGAGTACGGCAAGGTGCTCCTCGCTGAGTTCAAGTACGGCGGACAGCCCAAGGAGACTTTTGGCGGATGGTTTGGAATCGACCAAGCGACTCCTCGTCGCGCTTTCTACCATCTGAAGAAGGACTTCTTCCCTTGGGTGTACTACAAATCAATGGTGAAGGGAACTTGGGGAGGTCCCAATGGCTGGCTGAACTGAGGCTTGAGCGACCACTCGGTCAACTGTTGCGAGACTCTCGGAAATTTCCCGACCTGACATGGAGCCAAATTGGGACACGGCAGAGTCACTTGTATCAGCACGAGGGCCTATATGGACGTCAAACCCCAATGAGTGGTGAGCCCCATGCTTGCCCAGGTGGTGGCTGGACGTGTCTGATATGACCCTATCTGCGCGCTGTACGATGGGAAGGGACGCGTGGAAAGGTGATTGTGGGCGGGAAAGGCTGGGAACGACTAGCAAATCATCGCCGCCTGGGGAAAGAAAGTTGGAGGACGAGAGGCTGTGGTATGTGGAGTGGGATAATTGATATCATGAACGTTGGGCAGGCGCTTGTAAAAGAGGCATCACATTGTAGGAGCCTGTCGACACTCGCTATGTACGGGCAGCCGTCTGTGTGGTTCGGGATTGAAAGCGCGTCATCTGAGTAGGCAGGGTCAACTGAGCGATTTGTGCATCTCATTTGGGAGAGGATTATAGTTGAAGCAGGCCGTGAGTACTGTAAACAGGTCTCTTTTGCCAGGAGGCGATGTGGGACATTGAAGTGCGGTTGGGGCAGGGTTGAGATTGAAAAGATGCCGTCCCCAAACCGGCGGGCTGACGCGATAAGCCGTCAGCTGCGTCCTCCGAAAATAGAAGGCGGTGGGGCTCTGGCAGAATTGGTGGCAGAATTCCTGACCACGAAATATAAAGCCCGCCACCTTGTTTCGCAGCTCTGCTGCACCCTTTCCCTGCCTTTCTCTTCATCCTGGTGCACGGGCTTTACGTGATTCAGTGAAGGTACGCCTGAGAACACGTTTTTGCTAGTTGAAAACTATAACATGACCACTCCTAGTTGGCTTCGGCCGGCTAGGGAATTTTTGGAACCATTTGATTCTTGACTGATGATTGTCTTTCGTTGTCTTGGGTGTGCTTGCGCGCCCGGCGAGGAAGGATTGGCTTCGACGGCCGGCAAACACTGTCCACCCTAACGATTTGCGTCAATTGCCACCACAGCATCAATGATATGCGCTTACTCATTTGCTGATGTGATCTTGAGGACAGCCAGTCCACTCACTACCATGATTCAACCGCTGTTCACCGTGTGTATCAACGATTGGCCGGTCACTGCCCCCTGCGCGTCTACGTGCTACCCAGGCCGCGCGACGACTTCTGGTTCTAGACGCACACAAACACAGCCAATCATCACGACCTGTTCGAATCATTCCCTGCTCTGACTCTGAGCAACCGAATCTACTTCGTGCTCTTCCAAATGTCCACCTGCACGTGTATTCCGCCATTCTGGCATCCTTGCCAAGGTTCACGACGCCTCGGACTGCCTCACGTTCGGATCGCTCCTCGACTTGGCCCGGCTGCAGACCAAAGACGACAGACAGCTCGCGGCTCCATTTGAGTCACTTCCCAGGCCCATGGGCCCAGAGATGCAGCTTGGTGGTGTCGAACTTGCGCAAGACGTTTTGGGGCTTCGGAAATTATCGACGTAAAGCCGACTGAGACTTGTCGGGGGCAGCGATCACGCAGACAACATTGATCATTGTTACAAATTCATATGGCCCGTAACTATCTAATCAAATGGAGCTTAAGCAGTGTCCAGCAACACGACCTCAGCCTCCGCGCTTCCAACACTCTCAACAACGAGCTTATCACCCGCGTTCACGGCGTCAACAAAAGCACCATCGCCCTCTTCCAAAACCGCGTCATCACGACCATCCAGCCTAATCTTGGCCTTGCCACCCTTCGTCATCGGTAGGTGGATGTAAACCTTGCGCTTCGTCGCCTGAGTGACGTTCGCGCCAACCTTCCACTCAAACTTCTGCTCCGGCGCGATTATGCCTGCGCTCATCACGAAGTCCGCATGAATCGGGATAGTACCCTCGATAGCGGGTGTCGCCTCCTCTTCCTCGGCCTTGCTCGCGTCCTCGCCCGCCTTCAACGGGCTCAGCACGTTGACGAACCCCTTCCTCTTCTCCTCATCCGGGAAGTTCCTCGTGTGGTAGCGGGGGGTGAGGCCTCGCTTCCAAGGGATGGCCCAGATCTGCAGGAAGTGCACAGTCTCCGACCTGTGCTCGTTCTGCTCGGAGTGCGCGATCCCTGTGCCTCCTGTCGTGAACTGCACATCGCCGCGGTGCATGCGGTAGAATTTGTCCGACTGCCCTCCCTCGGCGCCCTTTTGCAACATAGAGTCGCGGTGGGTCAGCTCTCCGGACAAGATGTAGCTGAAGATCTCAAAGTCCCGGTGTGGGTGGGTGGGGAACCCGTTCTGGGCCTTCACGCGGTCTTCGTTGAGGACTCTGAGTGAGCCGAAGTGCGAGAAACGCGGGTCGTACCCTGTATGCCGTCAGTATGGACGGTGAGAGAACAATGAGGGCAGGGAATCAACGTACAGTCTGCGAAGCTGAAGCTGTGATAAGTATTCAGCCAGCCATGATCGCTGTGGCCCCTAGTGCCGGACCTGTGCGGCGTGATCTTGGCGTGGTGCAGAGTCTTGGACATGGCGGACTTGATGCTGTTCATGTGCTCCGAATTGTCTTCTGTGTGTGTGTTTTGTGTTGAGCTTGCAAAAATATTTGAATATGGAATGCTGATGTCGATTGGTGAGTACTCGTGAAGCAAAGAGTTGAACGTGGCAGAGTTGTAGATGATCAAGGAAATTGAGGCCACCAAAATTGAGATGGTGAGAACGAGGCGCTTCATATACACGGTTGGGTCAACTCGCGAGCGGGTTCGAGAAGGTGCGTATGAGTGATGGTCTCGATTTGAGATGCTGTGTAATTCCTTGGTGATGTTTGGCTGAGAAAAATGTCCGCCTCTATTTCATCCCGTTCCATCTTTTCAATGACAACCTCTAGCCCAGGCCCTGGGTTACGCAGTAGTAGTCATGATTAGGAGATGCTGACACAGGTGGAAATGCTCCACAGTGGAAGAACGTTTAGAAAAACAGGCGGCCAAAAACGGTACCCATTCTTGACTACCTCTGTGTCTAGCTTGGCTTGTCATCATCACTCAGCAGTCTCTCAGCGGTTTCTCTCGCAAAACGGCTTGAACGGGTCACGACGCTAGCCAGAAACGGTGTCAAACAAACGGTCAATAACAAATCGGCGCTCACCGTCCCGTCCCCTAACCCTCTCAAGGTGATCCAAATTATAGAGGCCAGAAGGTGAAGACGCAACTTCAGCGCTTCCATACATATGTATTGCTCCACGCCTTGCTCAGTCGTGACCTGGGCAGCTCTTCGTCACACGCATATTATGTCCGATGATCATAGTCTATTCTGGCTACTTCTTTGGTCCTGCATCAAACTTTCCATCACGACTTACCTAGATATCGGATCGGGACAATTTTATCTCAAGCTATTTGGACGCCCGTCTGACGATGCTTCGAAAAGACACGAGGACATGCAAGCATGAGGGAACCGAATGTCCCAATGGCTTCAAGTGACCAAATGGAAGATTCACTACCAACTATGATAATTCAGCGCCGGCCTCAACTCCAGGTTACTTCAAGGTTGTGCTCATCGACTTTGTTCAGAAAGTGTGCACATTGTGGTCAAAATAGACAATATGGAATCGTTTCAAATGATGACATTGAATTAAATTTCAGCTATACGACTCCTCTGGCCCATGCATAGCACCTTCACGGATACTTCGCACGAATGGCTTGTACATGCTGGGTAACCAACGTGGTCCACTCGCTTGACCCGTAGTATATCGTGTAACCATCATTAGACGTTTGCCCAGTGCTCAAGCTATCACCAAGCTGCCAGAACAAATCAGCTCCATTGCCAGCAGTGTTCAGGGTAGTGTTCTGCCAAGTCGCCTCGATCGAGTGGGAGGCCGTGGTCCCATATTCTTCGAAGAGGCAGGGCTTCTTGGCAGCAACGCATGCAGCCGCATGCGATTGGATCCATCCTGTCGGAAAGGTGGCCTCGGGAACGCCCCATGAAGAAGCATACATGTGGTAAGTTCCGAAGTCTAGATTTGAGATACCAAGGTTCTTGACGAATGACACACCTTTGGGCGGGTACCATGGTCAGCATGATCGATAGTTTGAAAGGGAGCAAGGGAGTGCGTACCTTCACTAGTTTGGTAAGGGTAGCTGCCATCTCCGGCCGATGGGTTGAATCCCTCGTCTCCGAGGGTCACCATGTGGTTGGAATCTAGTGATTTGATGTACGCCGAGGTATCAGTGGCCCACTTGTAGATCACGTCGGTACTGCAGCCTGCGCAGCGAGGCTCATTGGCTAGCTCCCAAGCGAAGACCGCCGTGCTGGTGATGTACCGGCTCACTACGGCCTTTATGTAGGCTCGGTACTGCGTTTGAGCGGCAGTGTTGGTATACCAAGTCGTATGTGAGCCACCGTAGTCTGACCGACAATTGGATTTAGCAATCTCTAGAATAATGGCAGGGCAATGGAGTTCGGTGCTGACGAAATGCATGTCGAGAGCGTGGCCTTGTAACATTACAACTCAAGAGTTGAACATGCGGGAAGAAGTTGTCACCAAACTCAACTTACAGTTCGTGTATGCCGTTATTCCTCCATAGTCGTCCCAATTATTGACGAAATTTATGATGAGTTTGATGCCATGGGCCTCTGCTGATTTGACCACGTAGTCCAGGCGCTGGAGGCCGTTGGCTCCAGTGTTGATCGTTGGAGTGGAGCCGCTTAGACTCTGATACCAGACAGTTCCAGATCCCGGAGTCGTATTCACATCATTGAAACCCCATACACGCAGGATTTTCAAGCCGCTTGTCTGTAGGTGCGACATAACCAAGTCGACATCGGCATTGTTTGTCAAGAAACCGATCCAATAAGAGTTTGTACCTGCAAAATATCCGGTCTTCCCATCGATGTTGAACAAAGTGCCTGAAACTTTCGCGTAGGACCCAGAAGGAACAGTTGTAGTGGTTGCTCCAGGTGTTGTTGCACTCTGCGTGCTTGTAGACAAAGTCGTTCTAGTGGTTGAAGAACTTGTCGTGGCTATAGACACATGAGATCATGTCATCGAAGAGAAATAAGGCCAACATACCATCCCCGGTTCCTGGGATACATTGGGAGTAGTAGGGATTCTGAACTGAGCAAAAGTACCCCGACACACACGAGGTTTGTCCTGACCAGCCACTTCCTCCACCTAAAAATCATTAGTCGAGTTTCGACAACTCAATACAAAAAAATACAAACATTGTCCCCATGCACTTTGCTGCGCATTGACTACGGAAACAGCCGCCCCAAGCAAGTAAGTTGACAACCTCATTTTGAGTGAGAGTATGTATTTGGGAGAGGAGGGAACGCCGCGAACGTAGCACGCGTTTTGAGGGTCCCACAAATCGCAACAAGAAGAAGGTTTCGAACTTATATCTGTGTGAACAATTTCTGAGAAGCTTTCTTTTCTCTCTTTCAAAAACACCAGGATCCAACCAACAAGATTCGGAAGCCTTAAGGCCGCTCGTTATAGTGAGGACCTCGGGAGGGGCCTCTCCGCGCAGACGCAGGCTAGTCCGTTTAGATACGCAAGAACACTGACTATTGGACCAAGGCTTGCAACACCAATATTTAATTGGAAGGCTGCAATTAGATTTGTTTAGGTCAATGTGGAGAAGCTCAAACGGGTCTTTATTTCCTCGAAAGGATTTCGTGCGCCTCTTAGCGTGACATGAACGCTACAAGAAGCCGCTTACTGGCGCTTCCCGACAGATTTACGAGTCTTGCAGAGATTCATTGACCAGCCACAAGTATTTGGAGGCAAATATTTGGAGTAGCGGGCGGATGAAGCGAGTCCGCACGCGCATGGAAGGTGGACATCAAGATTTATAAAGGAGCAGAAAGAGACTGGCGGGATATTACAACCCTTCCAGGCGAAGACATTCCAAATGTTAGTTTGCTGCATCTTCCTCGAGGCATTTGAGTACTTCATCGGCAGTGGCGGCCTTTTGTTCACTTGTTTTACTACGCCAAGTCCCAGGTGCAATCACATTAGTACTCGATACAACTTCAAGTTTTGGCTTATAGATAAATGCTCTCCACGCAGCACAAGACTTTCTCCATCCCAGACCCAATTCAATTAGTTGTCATATGCAGGCCCTTTGTAGCATCTTCGAGCACGTCTATTTGAATGAGTCTTAAAGGCTCAACGGACCTTCGCTCCTGCACATTGTGCTCTTTGATATCCGTCCTGTTTCCATATCAAATCTTCGGCAGTGGAGACCATATCATTGAACAAGGCCTTTGACAAAGGCCCAGCGACCTTGGAAGTCGTGAGCCAGTCCAGGTGCATCTTTCCTGCACGCAAGTACTCCAGATCGGCTCGTGCCGATATGTTGGTCGGGTCTTTCATTATGCTCCTGTACAGCACCGCAATTGCCCCTACACAATTTTCGGATTGTATACTGGCAGATATTAGACAGGCACACTGAGGCTGGGGACACCCGAAGCACTGACCTAGTGACGTGGCCCTTGTTTGCTTTCATATCGTCCATACTGCAAGCGTTCATTTTAGCAAAATACCTTCGATTGTCTGCTTGGTCGGAAGGGCCTACTTGTTCAGACTTTTGACGAACGACCTCGCAGCTTCGACGCATAAGACTTCGCTTGCCTGAAGGCGCCGAGGGAGCTGCTTGGTATTGTTACCAAGCGCAGGTCGCATTGTGATGGCCGCCAAGTGGATTGCCCGGACCAGGTTCGAGTAGTCCAGATGGAGTAGAAGTACATGCATGTACTTTTCTGGCATCACCAAGATGGAGTCCGGTCGGAATTCGGCCGGTATATTGTCCCTCCAAGCCACAAGCTGCTTGTCAGCTTCAGCGATTGCTTGTAGCCTCGAAACAACAGATTGTTTGGACTGCAATACGTTGCAAAAGTAGTTGTTTATCTGATTCAACTCGTAGGACCAAACGGAGAGCTGCCTCGAACTCGGGCCGGAGTAGGTATCGCCTTCGGTACGTGTTTGACTTAGAGGTATGTCTTCGTGGAATATATCTTCGTCAAAAGTGCCACGTGCAACCCCGGGAGGTCGACCCAGAGACAGTGACAAGGTGCTTCAAAATATCAATAAGAAGTCAGAGTCGGTGGGGATCTCAGCCAACTCACGCATCAAAGCGGAATGCTATACCCCAGAGCCGTGAACGGAGCGAGATTCTGCGTTGCGGGAAGTCCATATCTCTTGGGCTCTTTTGGTGTAGCCCTAGCGATTGTGCAATGCGGATTGCCAGGCCACAGAACACCCACGCCATGCCACGCGTTCCGGAGTGGATGTGGTATACAACCTGAACAATGCGTCAGTGTCATTTGAGTATGTTTGTGATTTTCTTAAGACGCACATGAAGTAACAGCACCTGTACCGATGCCTCACGAGGAGACGCATAAGAGCCCTGCACCAAAGACCAGGCCTGCTGATACGAGGTGGTGGAGAGCCGATCCATAGTTTCGGATTGCTCTGAGCTGCGTCTCTCAATCAGCGCCCCTATTGAGACTGCAAGATGAAAGAGGCAGTAGTCGATGACCCCAAGCTGATGCCGATCGATTGTGTAAAACATCTCAGCTCGTGGTAGAAATAAGTCCTCGTCAATGATCGGAAAGAACGCATTGAAATTTCTGAAGTAAGCTACGATAATGATCAGTCTCTAAATCCTAGAAGCAGTCATATATTTACGGTGTTGACACATTTGATACCTTGTATACTATGCATGGCTGCATCTTTCGTGGGCAGATCTCGCGACGGGAGATCGAGCAAGGAGGCCAGGTTTGTTTCGTCAACACGCTGGCCTGCCTCAATGAGAAAGTCAAGCCCCGTGTGCTTTAGAGGAATGCGCTGGCTCTTGAGACCGTCCGTGAGACATATCGCCAGGGTGGCTCCAACCGAACTCAAGCCTAGATGAGACGTAACATGAGTACTCGGATTGATTTGTGGGACCATCATTGCCAACTGACCAACGTAGTGCCCCGCGGTTTCATTTTTCCGAATGTATATCGCCGGTGGCTCAGAGCCATGTAATGAGCCTGTATCGTCCGCTCGTCTCCTCAAGGACTCGATACTGGAGACCTTGCCGTTAGTCAGACTTCCCGTTGATCTGGAAGACGGCGACGTGTAAGTTGAGAATGAATTTCGGTCATTCAGAGTATCACTTCCTATGCTCTGTGGAATAGCTGTTGGACCTCCTCCGATATCGATCAAGGAGGCATCGATGTCGGGCAAATCAGTGAATGTCGTTCGGTCCATGTCCCAGAAATTGGAAGGCACCCCAATGCCGAGCTGGCTAAGAACATTACCAAAGTCCTGAGACTCGACTCCCGTTCCATTTTCGAAGCAGTCCTCTGGCGACCACGATGACGCTGAGGGATGATTGTCAAAAGTAGGGCTTGTGTCGACCGCAGAATCAAGTTCTGCGACCATATCGGAGTCGGCCGCAAAGTCTTGTGCGCAACCACCCACGTGAATGGCGCCCAAACGACTGCCACAAGGCTCAGTCTCGGGTCCAACATCTCTTGACGTGCGTTTTCCAGCAACCTTTTGAATGCGGCGGGCTGCAGGACGCCGCTCTCGGTCTTCTGAGAGGCACTGGACGTGGTAAAGCTGACAGTTCAAGCAGGGACGTTGATCCGGCGTGCATTTCAGCTGGATATAACACATCAGAACTTACTCGTTCATCAAGGAGTACCAGTACCTACTCGCTTCTTACGGCAATAATCGCATGCTCGAACGACTCGTTTCACTCTCTGAGTGCTAATAGTACTGGCTTGAGGGCTCGTTGAGTTGGCCATAGTTGATGGCTCTTTGTGCTGTGTGGCGTGTAACTCGTTGGGACTCATAGAAACAGTCTTGGTTCAGAATACATCTATTTGTGGCCACACTCGAAGAAAGAGGTGCAGGTCCAGGCGGGATGCCCGTAGCTGCCGAGGCCATGCTACCTTCAACACCAAACATCGAATTAAGGTTTGCGGGGTATGTCAGTACAAGTACAACTTGGCCTTATAAAATACGTGCAATGACTAGTTTCCATATATCTATTACCCTAAAAGGGGTGACCTTGCTCAAAGTGGAACGCTTCTTGCTGTGACAGTCTCATCCCCGGAGCCCTCCGCGGAATCGCCTTCGGTCCACACTGACGTCTTGGCAATCTCCAACATCTCGGAAATACGAGGATTCCATTTGTCTAGGTCCGACAACCTTAATGGACATTGATAGCTCCTTTGCCTGGTCAGATGTGAGCTGAATGCTGAAAGCTGCAAAAATTCTGGATTTGATCAGGTTGGTCACGTTCTCGCGCAGCACATGTTCATCCCTGTTGAAACCCTACGCCTCTAAGCAGCTCTCTCAACTCTCGTCCATAATCGTTACCGTTTGGGAACTTTTTATCGTGTGGATGGGATATTTGGCAGGCTCTCCGTTGGTGAGAAACACTCCCGAGTGGTGATCAAACTCGAACCAAGCCACCGGGCTGTGAATACGATAGTAGAACGGGTCTTCTGAACCAAGCCCCCCAATCCAAGAGAAATAAGTCTCGGAAAGGTTTTCGTGAATTTGTTTCAGTGAGAACTGCAGTGGCTTTGCCGGCAACAGCGTCGGGAAAGCAGCGACGATCGACATGAGCAAGGCCTGCTGCTCCACTGTCATGTCGATAGCTACCACTCCTTGGTATGGGATGACCCGAATGTCTTGAAAGGCTCCAGCCAAGTGCCTCTAGATGCAAACTTCAGCCAAACTCCACGTCAATGTGTCAATAATTAGTGTGCATAGTCACGTACCTCGTCGGCTGGATTCCACCGGGTTTCCGGCATGGATGAATCCAGCATTTTCGAGTACACTTGAGCTACTTGCTGCATGTGTGGAGGGAGTGACCGCATAAGTTGGAGTGCGAGTGAGCTTTCGTCCGCACACAACTCGATCCCTTGATCAGTGCCAAGGTCGATAATCTTATAGTGGTCAGCACTCTCATCAACAGGAGTACAAACAGGACAAGACACACATTTGGTTCGGCACCAAGAAACATTGGGCCAATCACCATCTGCTGTCCGGCAACGAAAACGTTCAGGCAGAGGTGGTGACCGAAAAGTTTGTAAGCCCAGGGTTCCGATTCCGAAGGCTCTCCAAACAAAGTGAACTGCGGCAGCAAAAGTGAGTTACTTAGGCCACGGATTTCGCGGGTCATATCTTTCTTACAAGTAACTCTGCTCGTTGAGTATTGCTTGCCTCGAGCAAATCTCTTCAAGAAAGTTATTTGTCTTCATGGCCCCTCTAATTTTGGACCAGCCGCGTTCGGCAAGTGACTGCTTCACCGATTCCAATATTGCGCTGACCTTGATTTCGTCAAGATGTTCTAGGCGCACACCACACTCGAACAGTATAAATTCTGGGTTACACCATTTCCTCCTGTGTGGGGTTAACTGGTCAGTTCGTGAACTCTATATCGATGGAAGAGTGGCTCTCAAATGATCTTTCCAACTCACCAGGCTCCTGTTACCAGGCCTTGTAAAGCTGAATGTCTCTCGCTCGGACTAAGACACGATATGACCTTGCGAGCTGCGACCGTCTCCCAAAATGTCAGCACGCGTGCGTGGGCAAGGCGAGCTAGGCTTCTCAGTCACCATCGCTGTGTGGGCGCTCCTTCATCTTGGAGATGATACAGCACTTCTTTTTTTGTGACCATCGCTTCTTATCCCATAAAACGGGACATCGAGGTTTGCTTTCGATTTATTGCATAGCGGTTGAAGCTGTGGGGAATTTATTACATGTATATGAGTATTTGTAAGGGTTGCTAATGTCAATGCCTTCAAATTGTGACCAATCTGGAACCTTTCAATGTGAGTCTGATGTCGTGGAATGAATGCTTACAGCATCGGGCAGGAATAACGTGATGCAGCATGAGTCTGTGGTTATGACTTGCCTTTTCCGGGTGAAAATCGGTGGTAGTTGTAAAGAGGTGTTACTGAATGCTGTGCCATGGTGTCGGTCGTTGGCTCGAGGCGGAAGTTGATGAGGAATGTGTGAATTAGAAGTGAAGTCAGAGTATCAGCAAGGTCAGCCTTCTGAACGTATTTCATTTAGTCTGGGCTCCATGGAATGGGTGATTGACTTCCACGGTGAAAGATAGCCGCTGCACTTCATCCCGGGGTAATGGAAACCCAACATGAGTTGGCTAAGTGCTATGTAGAAAATTTCAAGCCCCAAACATAGTCCATCTGAGTATTTCATCACCATAATTATTATCCCACGTTCTACGGTCATATTTACAAACAGATTTGCCTACCTCATAATGACGTCCATCGCAGCTGAGGATTTCAGCTCAAAGTACACAAATGCCAACTTAGCACCGGATACGACAGCTTATAGCTCTACTATCTTGTGTGGCCTTGTGCGAACACTTGAAGATGTAGATGGCGGCAGCATCAAAGCGGCAGCGTCCGGAATAATTGTGAGAGGAGTAACTTGCGACTAGGAGAAGCAAGGCCTGCTAAATGTGACTACAGGGTTCGATGCTCTGCGCCCAACGTCGCGGCGATGCCGTGCCCAGGTTGTTCCGCGATCTTGCCAGTGGCAGAAATGTTGAAGAAACAGAGGCTTTGTTTACATCCTTCAAAGTAGCCCTGAATCTGACCTGGCCCTTTTCCGGATTGCCTCAATGCATTCCGGCATGCCTAGGCTTGGTTGGCGAGCTTCGTGAGCTTGGTATAAATGGTGCAAACGAGATAGACAGGTCAGTTCGTCTTTTCGTCGCAGGCCTATTCCAGCCGGCCTCACGCAAGTCTAGGGTTAACACCGGCTCGCCAGAGCCCCTCTCATCGACCCAGGTTGGATCGCAAAAGGCAGGGAAACCAACAGTGCCATATACCGCGCTGTAGGGAACGCTGAGGTCGGGCGCATGGTGGGCGAGTTCTTTCCAGAAATCTGTGAGTCATTACTTCATATTCCATGTTTTCCTTTTTCGACCAACCGCTTTGGCGGGGTTTGACAGCTCTAATATGCCATTGCACACAGGGCACGTCGCCAATGTGGCCGTTTTCGGTTTCCTGATTGGAGGTTCTGAGAATACGCAGAGTCTTCCACTCTGCGAGATCACTATTGCAGGGACCATCGCGGCGTTGGGGGCTACTAGGCAGGCCAGAAGCCATTTCAAAGGTTCCATGGGATTGGGCATTTCCGTGGCCGCAGTACAGGCCGTGTTGCAGGCCGCGGAACTGACCGCGGCCTGGAACGGCAGCAGACTTCCCGGGGCAATCGATGTGGCGGAATTAGCGGACGAGGCCAAAGCTAACTTAAACAAGCCGGATGGCATGTGAATCCAATCAACCATGGCCAGGGACTTGAGAACCGCCTCCCCGGATGGGAAGGCCCCCGGAGTTTTCAGCAAGAAGCTTTGAACATCTCTTTCCGCTTCGGCCGGTTTTGTGGTCTCGGAAATGCGGGTTTCGACCAGCCCCGAAATTTCCGGGAGCATCAATTTGGGCGACTACACACAACACATTGTAGAGTAGACGAAATTGAAAGAAGAAGACTATTCTGGTGAGTCGGCCATCCAAAATTTCATCTTCGCCTTCATTAGTTAGCCTTCCCGTATCGCGGGCCGTATAATGAGGCATGGAATGATTTAAAACACCCTACATATGTAGGGTAAGGAGCAAGTTTTGGTGTGTACGGCGTGGTGTGTATTTCCATGTTGTATGAAACTCTTCCAGGCGACCTCTCTCGTGAGGCGAGCAGAAATTTGCTAGACGAGGATCAGAGGAATCAAATCTAATCGGGTCCATTGATTCTTGGTGTGGGCGTCATTTCCTTCGGTAATATACTCGTGATTCTTCCAGTAAATGTGCCGAGCAGTGCTCTCTGACAGTGATCGCACTCATGAGCATGGTGCTAATTAAAATTAATGCGCACGCATATCTGTTGGGAGAAAAGTAATATTTCATCACACGCAAAAAAGCACATCATAGTCTAGCAGTCTCAGATGTATGCCTGAATTCAGCACATGCAGGTGCATTCTCTCCTCAACTGTCTAAGTCCAGTGGACGGGGACATACGCACAAACTACCGGTAATGCCTTCTCTTCAAGTGTGAGCTCGCAAGAACTCCAGTCCCTTCACCACAGCCTCGTAGCCTGTATCCCCCGGCTTTTGGTTTTGATCAAAGGCATGGCCAGCGCCATCAACCACAACTAATTCAGATTCAACTCCGTTTTCTTTCAGCGCCTTGTGTGCCCGCTCAGATAACTTGAAATTGACGGACGTGTCGGCCGAGCCATGCACAAAAAATGTCGGGGGACAGGAAGGCGTGAGCAGCACCGCGGGGTCTATTTTATCGTAGTTACCGTCAGGTACCAGCTCATCGAAAAGTCTCCCATCTTTCATGGTGCCAAAGAGCCAAGCGTTACGATAACTCGTGACATCAAATCCTTTGGGGCCAAAGGGAGGCGGGGCTGAGGTAGGTGCAGGAATGTCCTCGTAAATCTTCTTCCTGAATTCGACACTCGGAAGCTCCATGGGGGGAAGCTTGGCAGGAGCTTGGAAAGATTCGTCTTGTATGTACTTGAGCCCGCATAAATCCAATATGGCCCTAGGTGGCTTCTTCATTGAAGCCTAGACAAGTGTCAGCAAAGTACTAGCTGAAAAAAACAGAAATCGGCTTCACAGCCAACCTCGGGCTACTTATGGACGCACAGTGAGAAGAGCAAGCGCCCCTCCTGCAGAATGTCCCCATGTTACAATGCGCTCGGCATCCAATTTTACCCCAGTTTCCTCGGCAAACTTTCTGGGCAGCTCAGCCTGGGACCATGCGTATGCATCCCTCGAGTCCGTGACCGCTCCGTCAAAGGCAGAGATGGTAGGCGAGAGTCTGTAGTCCGGCGAAACCACTGCTCCAAATCCGAGCTCAAGGAGCTTTTGCACATATTGGAGCTGAACCATGCTTTTGTTGCCAACAACGAAATTGCCGCCATGATAGTAGATGGCTGTAGTACATATTAGTCTTCACATTTTGAACGTCGCATTGATTACGAACCAATCGGCTTGGATGCGCTTGAGCCATTTGGCTGGTAGTGAATGTCCAATTCCAGTGGTGTGCTATCAGCAACGTGCTTGTACACATATGTTTTGACAGGCATTTTGTTTCGAGTACGGTCTTGCTGGATACAGAACTTGACCAAGTCCAGCAGAGGTGAAATAATTGAATGCAGAGTTCTTGAGGAATAGTGATTTTCGATGTTGTAACAAGGTTTAGCGTAATGTTGATCGAGGAGTTGATATAAATCACTGGCTTGAATTGAACAAAGTCGGAGAAAAAGGGCTTGATTGTCCCCGGAACCTTGTTTCCCACCAACTCCGTGGAACTCTCGGATTTGAGTCATCGCAGTATCCGTGATAGTCACCGCATATTGTCTGGAGGAGAGATCTCTCCAAGTATTGTAAGATGAAATACTACCGACGTGAATATTCAGTATTGTCATCTACTGCAGTTGAAGAGTAATCTTGGTGGCTGGCAAGACTCGATCCAAGACAGTACAATCTTACGCAACGAGCAAGATCTGCTCAAAGAGATTAAAACAAAATGGGCCATAAACTACAAACAGTTTTTTTTCCCTCATTGATATTGAATTAGCGGAAGTCAGATCATACCCTCCCCTTCTCTCCGTCCTCAAAATGGGTCGACATCAAATTCAACAAGACTCTCAGAAGCAAAGCAAGTATCCCCGCCCGAGCATACCTGGGCACGAAGTCAAAAAGAAATATCCATCAGCGCATACATTGATCCAGGAAGCGAATCAATTTCCAACGAACGACGGGAAGGGAATTCGCAATCGATCAATGACGGTACCCATTAGTAGTGCCATTGCCATCGTCCGTAACGGAAAAGCTCTTGGGAGCTTGAGTGGGCCGCCCATCAATATCAGCATCGTCAACCCAATTACCATGGAACCCCGGCCTCAGACGAACAGGGAGCTTTGCCAGTGCAGCATGCTCTTCGAAATTATTGCAGTCAATAATAACCAATTCGCTAATCATATCGTCGAGATTGTTGACCAGTGCTATCAGGAAACCGTCACCTTCTGGAGCATCAGGATGACGAGGGATGAACTGAGGTTCCTGGAAGAAATGGCGGTTTCCCCTGTGGTATTTCCGCAGCTCTCCAGTGACGTTATCCTTTTTGTAGAGGGTATTCATGTGAATGATTCCAGCTGTAGGGCATCAGTATCGGCTTTTGCACTGCCTCTTGTACACTAGGGAGTTTGTCCGGAACTTACAACCCATCCTGGGCGCAGAATACTCCCAGTCTGTCACTCCTGGAGAAAAGTCCATGAGCATCCCAAAGAGAACACGGTTCTTCTGGCCCATGAGCCTGTCGTCAATACGAGGAAACTCGTTCGTCTCGCTGACAACCTGCTTTGGCTCCAACAACACAAGTTTCTCCAATTGAGGATCAATGACCCACTCATTCAAGCTGATGGGGACGTCCTCAATACGAGGCGCCTTGCCATCTTTGTCTGGGAAAAAGCCAAACCCGTTCACCTTAGTAAGTGAGATTTGTATATGAATTTTCCCATCGGTTTCCCAAGCATTCGCAATATGTCCAGTCATCCAATTGGGACCTGCGAACCACTAGACGAGACATTAGCGACCTTCATCCCCATCATGGAGTATCTACCATACCTTTATGTCTGTGGACTTGGCCCCCCTTCGCGGGAGAACGCCAATGTAGTGGGGGCGGTCGGTCCACGTCCAGTGATTACCGCCCTCCTTTAGTTTGTCGGGAAAACATTGCTAAAGATGTCTTTGTCAATAATACCTCGTTTCTATATGAGACCACAATAGCACACGGAAAGGAATTAACATCTAGGGAAGTTTAGGATGGCTTCCAACCCTATTTATCATGAAGAGCTACCCTGACACTTGAGAGAGTGCTCGTGAACGATGCATTTGCGTTCAAGGGTACTTTGCTCCCAAAAGATCCCCAGGCTTGACGTTCCGCTTCTCGAAAGGTCCGGGACAGACTGAATCAAAAGAGAAATTGAGAGAGTAATACCATGGGTACAAGTGGGAACAACACCTGAGAAGCGTCAGTGTACGATCTGGTGCCCGATTAAAGGTTCACATACCCAGTTATCAGTAAACGCCATATCATGCTGAAAGCCACAAAACGGAGCTTCAAACCACAGTCTCTCGGTGAATTTGCCGTGCTCATTGATCGACATATAGAAGACATCTTTGCTTCCAATTCCCTTCCCCTCGTATCCGAAGGCAAGCAGTTCTCGTGTCTTCACGTCATACTTGGGATGCGCTGTGAACGTTTCGCTCTCCAATTGGCCATCGAAGTCGAAGCTGCCAATTGTCTCGAGGGTCCGTGGCTCTATCGCGTATGGTCTACTGTCCTCTTTGAGGGCGAGAATCATGCCCTTATAAGGGAGCGCCGTGGTATTGGCTGTGGTACGGTCTGCGAACTCAACCAAGTCTGTCCACGGGTTCCGGTATTTGCCTTGAAAGTCCAAGCTGTTACTTGATGAATCCGCCGCTGAAGTCAAATAATAACTCACCAAGGAGCGCCCGGTTCTCGGCTTCCTCGACGCGAAACTTCTCCGTTTGAACAAAACGTTGCTTGAAGTCGACGTTACCATCCTTGATTCGAAAGGACGAGATTGCGCCATCACCATTAAGCCACTGGATTGGTCTTAGCCAGATATTTTCGCAAAGACCAGTCAAGATTGGTGACTTGCAATGTCATTTTTCACAAAGGGGACATGGTAAGGTTCGGGCATTATGCGATAGAAGGTACCCGAAATCGATTTAGGGATCGTCCCGAACACCTATGCCACGGAAGTTTGAGTTAGTCTGCTATCACACAAGAGAAGCCGATGTTTGAGCCACAAGAGCAGTCTGAAATCATTTAGTAGTCTGCATTCACGGATGAGGATCATGTCTAGAAACTTGTGAAATCACAAGTATCGTCTCCCAACATATGCCTGCAGCTTTGATCAAATTGGAAATGAATTGTCACAACTTACTGTGATCCAACCATACCTAGGTAGCGAGCATTATTCGGTGTTACTTTCAATGGGAGAGGGATTGTTACAATGCCAAGATACGGCAGGAAATCACTCGATGTCGCGCAGCCGACTTTGCACATGTGCACCGTGTGTGATTTAGGATAGGAGCAGTATGGGCAAGTGACGTTCTGATGCAGCTAATGTGAGAACCACCCGGTTGACATTTGGTAATTACATTTGCTTAGAAAAAATGTATGCCACGACGTTGTCTGCCCTCACATGTGGGACATTCCGGATCCCCATGTACCACTGACAAGGTATAATCTCGGACAGATGACTTTTTCACTCCAGAATGTCTCCTTCGCTTCCCTCAGTCCCATCCCGTGAGCCCAGATACATTATATCATGCAATATTTGTGACCACACGCCTGCATCTCTTTTCCACCAGTACTGCACCTTGACCAGCATGCCTTTCGCCCTCCCTTCATGGTCAGTCCCCTCATCATCCCAAAGGTCTACCCGCATACCAACCCATCCTTCCCTCTCTGCTTGGAGCTTGGCGTCAGCAGCCGAGTCGAATCCGGCATGTGCGACAATCTCATCACTCCCGAACTCGATCTCACCGTCCGTGAGAGGTCGAATTGTGTAAAAACTCTTCTTAGAGGCGCTGACGCTAGCCGAGGTCTCCGTTGTTGGGGCAGTGGCAGTGGTCGTCTTGTCTGGGTCTTCCATGAATTCTTGTATATTCTCCGTGTCTTTGCCGGAAGTCTCTCGCAGGTATTTCATTATCGTATCTCTGTCTCTGGCAGAGAAAGCCGGCGCTGGTCGACATATTTGCCGACAGTCTGGAGAAAAGAAGCGAGCCTTTTCTTCCAGTTCCGCTGTGTGCCGATACTCCGCGTAGATTTGCTTCAGGTGAGCTGCGATGACGATTGGATCTGAGACTCCCATTTTGACGTTTGTGGTGAACAGCAAAGAGGATGATTCCTGAGTTCATTGCTTTTGAAATTTTCCAGTTTGAAAACGTGTCCCGTTTGTAGCGGCTTCAAAAATCGTTTGAACTTCGAGCAGGTCTGAGTCATCCCATGCGGCATAATGCTCGTCGTGGCTCTAATTTCTGACTGCATCTGTGGATCGAAGCACACAAGGGGCCAGTTTGGGTTTAACTCGCCGCTCACTTGGGTTAGCCTCTGAGAGTTGGGATAGAGGGTAATTAATCGTCACTTGTACGTTTGGTTGAAACTGACGTGAATAACAATACCAGAAATAATCCGTTCAGAGCAATGACACTGCTGACAATTGTGCCGTTAACGCTAGAGTACCAGTTCTGCAATTTTGGCCTATCTCGATCTAGTATACAACATCTGGGGGTCTTCTTATTGTCCGTTCCATGGCATGTCACGGCGGAATGACACCTGGCCGTGAACAAGACCTTCCCTATCGCAGCAGTCACTGCCAGAAGACAGATGAGTATGTCCCAGGATACAAGCTGATGACATCCCATGACCATTGGGACTCATCTCGCATACGAGCAGCCGTTCAAGACGAGCAAAACATGATTCCTTGATGCGGACCAGTCGAGTCTAGAAAGCATGGACTTTAAGTCGCGCTCCTGTCCAATTCAAGGTTGACAGACCTCGTTGATGAAATCTCGAAGTCCACATGCTCATCAGCTGTCTGACTCTCTCTGTTCAATCATTGAGTGAACGACTTCCTCTCCAGACCCTTGATCTGACGAGCCCACACCTCCCGACACATGTCAACCCAGCTCCCTCCGAACTCTTTGAGGACCTCGTCAACGTCCAGGGCGTTGTCTTTGCACTCCTTGATGTACTCCTCATCCGTTCCAAAGGTTGCAGTCTTCCACTCGGTCGTCCACTGCTTGACAGCTTTCTGGGCCGCCTCTGACTGGGTGGCGATGCTCGTAGCAATCATGTAGAAGCTCGACCGGTGCTGGTGCTCCACCTCGGGCTTGAACAGGCGAACCTTGGAGAACTTTGAGAACTTATAGAACAGGGAGAGGCTGTTCCAGGTCTCAGCTTTGTGCATCAGCACGATCATACTGCCGCCAGGTTTAACCCGAGCGAGGGCTATCGCCAGCTGAGATGCCTTCAGACGGTGAGCCTCGCGGTTCTCACGGTAGGAAGCGATCTGGTGGGTACGAAGGACGCCGCCCTCGCAAGTCACAAGGTCGAATTGCTGTCGAGGTCGGATGGCTCGCTTGAGGAAGCGCTTCGCGTCGGGGTGGTCAGGAGGGATCTCGTCTAGGGGGACGCCGAGATCAACTGCCAGCATCGTGACATCTGCCTGGATCAAATCCAGACGCGGGCTCCTCACAAGGCTCTCCACGCCCTTTTCCTTGATGGGAAGCGTGATACCGACCACCTGGATGTTGGGATTGACCTTCAAGGCCTCGCCAACGAAGCCGCCGGGCGCAAAGCCAAGAGCAAGCATGGTCGGCCGCTTGCTAGTCAGGCTGAAGACGCCGGTTGCCTGCTGCATTTTGTTTCCAACGCGATTCATCATTCCGAAGAATATCTTGGTTGTATCTGGGTTGGCATCGTCGCCGAGCTTTCGCTGTCGCTCGAAGTACTTGTCACCCTCGGGGTTGTCCCAACCCTGCAGCAGTAGAGTCAGCAGTTGTTCGTATAGACTCGAACGGAGATTCATCACTCACCTTCTTGCGGATTTCGTTCAGCTCACGAAACTCAGCGACATTGTCGAGAAGGTACTGGAAGGTGACGGTGCGCTCTCGGTCGAAGAGTCGATCCTCGTCAGCAGGCGGAGGCCCCTTTGCATCGTCGCATGGGCCGTTGTCCTGCTTGTCGATGATGGTCGCAGTTTTGGGGATATTGACATCTAGCTCCTTCAATCCAGGGATCAGAACATCGTGGTCGACTGCGTCGACGCGGCCAGGAGTCTGACCAGACGCGTATGAAGAGGTTTGGTCTAGCGCAGGTTGATCTTGAAGCACATCCCTTCCATCCCCCTCACCAGTCGGCTGAGGCCTCTGGTTTTCGGTTCCACCAACTGGCTGCGTCATCTTGTCGATCAAAATAAATCGAGAGTGGATGTTGGTTGTGGTTGTTGCGATGGTTCAAGACGTGAGTACGCGAGTGTGGTGGCCAAACGTTTGGGTGTGGTGGCCGCAGGCAGGGACGAAAGGAGTGTGATGGGGAGGAATAGCAGCCTGCAAGTCAACTCAAAGAGCTCAGACAAACGTGTTTTGGAAAATTATGGAAGACCCAGGCAGGGGGCTCGATCATTGTTCCGGAACGACGTTCTTTCCAAAACAGGTTGAATGGGCAGTTTGTCCAAGACCAAGTGGCCTTAGGCAGTCCTCCCATGCTTCACGCCTTGAAAGGGTATGAATCCAATCTATCTTACCTTTTAAATTCCAATGGCCCAGCTCGATGATGGGATTCTTCAGGACTGGGATGTTTGGTCCTATTCTCTGAAGCAGGCCGACGCTTTGGGTGCAATCCCATCGTATGGACCAAATCGCTCTTCAGACACTGGTCTGGTTGACCTACAATTCAGTTCATGGCTGTATTAGAACCATAAAGAGGTGTAAATCCATCAATCTCGTGGTGCTGAATGCTACACACACGCATATGGTACATGGATGCATGAGGTCCTGCTCGGTAGGACTGCCCCAAGATGAGCTGGGCTTCCAGCACTTGGATCGCGGATGAAAATCTCGCTAACAAACAGCACTGTATCAAGCTCCCAGAGCCATGTGCCCATCCTGGATTGCTTCCATTGTGTCCCGTTGAAACATCATAAGCATAAACAAACAACAATCGCTTCTCAGCACTGCGGGCTATAGTGACTCACAATGGTATCGGACAAGATCACCCTTATGACCACATCACCAGTGAGTCGCAGTACAGACTGAAACTGAGATATATACCTTGGATGATTGACACTGGCACCGTGACTTGCCACTGGCCGTGTCTACAACACCTGCTAGCCCTATCGACCTTGCTCGCCATCACTGTATGTCTCTCAAGGGTACAGTTCTTCTGACTTCCACGATTCTTCGCGACCTGAGATTTGCTCTGCATACTCGACCAGACTATATGCTACTTAGCAAGACATCACCTTCATCAGTCTCAACTTGAGAAGCCTGACGCCTCAACGAAGCAAGATGTGCACCTGTCTCTGGGTCGAGCACTGTTGCCAATGCAACAAACAAGACTGCCCTCACAAACAGACCTCACACCCACATTTTCATATCCAAGATGCGCTCTGGAAGATTGACCACAAAGCCTGGCGATACTGCTCTGCCATCATCATGAAGATAGACGCTGCCAAACAAGAACAGCAGAACCGCATGCTTATCAAGGACAACAAGGACAACAACAAAGACAACAACAAGAACGACAACAGCACGGCAGAGGAGGACACGACCACTTCAATCCGTCTTCCAAGTTGCTTCAAGAACAGCACCGATCCTCGACATGATGGGCGCATCCCCCTGTGCGGAGACATTCGGTACAGTGCTTGGCGGCTTGTCAAAGACTGCGAGTACTGCCGGGACTATTGGATAGGACGAAGCATGGAAAACGCATTCTGATGATGCAAATGAGCCTCTCCGCCGTCAAAGTCATCTTGGGCGTGTGGTTTGGGAAGGGGGGTGGTGCAATGGCGGCGAGCACTCGAGTGCTAACTGTGTGGGGGCACGAAGCGAGGAGGTGGCGACTGATAACAGCCTTCCGGGCTGTTAGTGTCTTCAGCCAGAGTCCAATTGACAGTGTTGTGGCTATGAATCGGTTGCTCACTAGTGCGGGTATCAGAGAGCCGGTAATTAAAGTTTCCAGAGACAAATGAGACTTTTTGAAAAGACTTAGACTTCCAAACGGTCCTTGATTAACAGGTGGAGGAGCCCGACCAATGGTCACCAATAGTCGATTTCGCCACCTGCACAAGGTACTGATCGGTTGGAGCCTTCTCTCCACATCTCTACGCTCGCAACGAGACAGGAGTAACGCAAGTGTGCAACGGGTGTATACCTCGACAGGTAGAGTCTATCTGGGCACTCCTTGCGCCCCAACCCGCCCGAGTGCAACGTTTCGCATTGCACGCCTGCAAATATCGGATGTCGTAATGCCATGGGCATCCTGGGTTGTTGAGAGATCCAAAGCAGTCACATTCGACTTCGAAGGCACATGTCTCCACTGACATTCGTTCGACAAGCACCGTCATGGCCTCGATGGCCCGGCGCCGTGACCAGAGAGGAACGCGAGTCTGACTCCAAAGAACAGACCGTCTTCACAACGCTGCGGCAAGAGAGCCAGCACCGGTTTGTCCTCTTTTTTTTTTTTGGCACGCTATGTCGGGATTGAGTGCGCAACGTCTACCCATCCTCGCATCGAATTGTCGCTTGTCGAGGCTCTCTAGGGCAATGCTACACATCCATCCTGATGTCCTGATGAAGTCGACAGCTGCCCTTCTTGCGTTGCGCCTGAAACCGCATTATTTCTTCTGATGGGCACTGTCAACCCAATTGACGTGCACTTTGGTATGACCTTTCCAATCTAGTCCAAAGACAAGACAAGTTCCAGTCCGACCCAGAGACCGAGACGCGCAAAAGTCCGATGTAACCCGTCGATGTCGACAAGACAAGAGCACTGTCAATGCGTGCGGTGCCAGGCTTGAATTGAGATGAAGACGGCATATTCGCATCGATGGACCGAGGATGGCAAGGAGAATTTTCCACATTGTACAAGGTCGAGGAGGAGGAGCACCACTTGGCTTGCTCCTTGGGAGCGTTGATAGCCCGGATTGCGGCAGCAGGTTCGTGAGAAGTTTCGGATGCTCAAATCGTCTGGCTCAGAGCCGACGACTGGATGGCCTCGACATGTTCGCAAGCTGGGATCGCACAGGTCTGCGCATTTCAAGTTGTTTAGTCTTCGTGGGGCGGGTGATAAAGAAAGCGAAAAGGGCTGTTCGGGCACGAGTTCGGCCTGGACGATCGGGGGGAAACGTCCAACATTTCTTCTCGTCAGCCTCTCAGTCCCAGATTCTCGAATGACTGCGACTTGCGGGTGACTCAAAGGACACAGAGCTTTTCACATGGATGCCACCTATCAGTGGCAAAAGACCGTGACTGTCAGTCAGCAGACAACCATTCGATCACTCATCAACTCACCACCAGACGACCCGTTGTCCTACTCGATGATCGCAATCTAGCCTCGTACAAAAGAAGTGAAGAGTCTTCGGGCCACTTCTCGTCCTGCAGAGTATTTTCCCCGGGAACCCAGAGCAGAGTTAATGCGGACCCCAGATGTGTGTATGTGTGAAACATTAATAGTACAGTGCAAGTTCTGCGACTTTGTCGCGTTAAAGTGGACCGTGAAGTGTGAGGCACGGCTGGCAGGTGTCCCATGCTTCAAATTCGACCTGAATCACCGCAGTCCCGAAGATTTTGATGGACAGCCGTGCGAGTACTGCTTAGCAACACCGTCTTGTGATGGGAAGGCCAGAGCGGCCCCCGCCAGTGTCGAGGAAGATCAAGCCTCGATCCTATTATTCTCGAGCGGTCGATAGAATGCATCCATAGTTTGTCAATGATTTATGACCGAAGAATGTCCTCCCCTGCTGACCCGTCAAACTCTCTCTCTGCACGTGCCCTTGTGCACAATGCGTCGTGCTGAATGCCATTTGCTGAATTGCGGGCCTCCCGCTCCAATGGACAGTCAGCCCCCTTGGGGGTACGCTGTCACTCTCGCATCTAAGATCCGAGGGTCCGCGATCGCACGGAAGGACTTGTCCACTCCACCCCAGATCCCTGCTTGATGTACGTGATATCGACGACTGCCTGTTCATGTCGTCCGAAGGATGTTTTCCTGATAGGTCAATATTTAGCAGACCCCCTCTCCTCCCCGGGGCATCGATCCGGATTGCCTTAGGGTCTCGTACCAGCCTCGTCACTCAATGGCCCGTCCAGAAGGGCTGCCAAGCCCATGTGAATAAATCATCAGATACTTCTGCATGCCCAGAACTTTATGGCCAAGACGAGGAAGGTGGGTGCGAGCAGGGCTTGAGATAGGCGATGTCGAGCCGCAGGTTGCCAAAGTGAGCGGCATATGATTCCGCACAGCGTCGCGGGTGACTTGCGCGGCGCCGCTGCGAATGATCTTGCATGAATGAACGATTCTGCTGATCCGTGAAGCTATGAAGCAATGATTTCGTCGCCATGAGCCCACTGCGGTGACATGTAAGATCTCAACGTCTGTGGCGTTCAATAACAATCGAACACGCTTCCTGGTATTACTTCTCCAGCAATTCCTCGACACGTGCGACACAATTTCTTCTCCACATGTGTCGGCCGACTCGCGCTCGAGGTTTAGAAAGTGAGCCTCGGTGTCGTCTGAGGAACTGATCGTCGTCGCTGGATGCGTCGAGATGCGAGTAATGGCCAATTACCCGTGAGGCAATGTATATGCGATATCCACAAAGGAGCCCACAGGAACCGGGTTGTCCGAGCTGTCAAACAAGCGTCATGATGCTAGGACGGTCAGCACGGAGCCAGAAGACTGGTCCAGATCCTCGTGCTGTCAAATTATCATCGGCGCCTAAAGACAACGAACCTGGATGTCTTCTGGATCTTCCGAACCTTCTGGGCCTGTGGAGAACACAGCTGCAGCAACGTAGCTGTGACGATAACAAGCCAAAGGCACGCATGAGGTAGGGTCGGGTGCAGTTCAACACTCAGGTGTCGCCGGAACAGCCAAGGACTGTATTGTCTGGAGGACTGGCCCGGGAGTAGCAACTGGCTCTTCGATGTGTGCTATGCAGCGATTCCGCCACAATAGCCCGTCGTACGATCCCGGCATATAGGCGAAGCGAGCTGCGTATTTGAAGCCATCATCTTGTCGTATCTTCTGTACGACCACACTTCCTGTACGTCAGCATCGGAGTGTGTTCCGCGGAAATCGTGAAAGCTGGTTGGCCGTGCTATCCTACTCCCGTTGGTGGGCCCAACTATTTGAGAGGCCATTCAGGCGGCCAGCGCAGGTAGGCAATCAAGGACGCGATGAGCCATGAGTTTTTGGAAATTGAATGAGGAGCCAAGACCGAATTATGCGTATCGGCTTTGCTGGCAGCCCTTCTGAGATCGCCACCTGAATTTCCACGCACGACACTTTATGGCCATTATGACGGTACAACCAGAAGCAGCTCGGATAAGTGTGGGCCTTGTGGCAGAATGCGTATTTACGTTGGGAATGTATGACGGAAGTTGTGTCGACTTATGTATACACATAGTCGGGCGTGCTCGGAAGAAACCCGGGAACGAATCACTGGCCGTCCACGCTGCCGGGTTTGTTCGGATGTGGACATTGATCTTGTGCGTACTGGTCTGTCTTAACCCCATCCAAGTCGCAGGCGTGTCCACATAAAGCGCAATACAAGTGCAACGTCAAACGTTGGTGGTGGGGTTCGCCTTCGCTTTGGTGTCCAAGAAGCAGCTGGACGTTGCCAAGGCGGGTAGCCCGTATGTACCACCCCTGATGGTCCCTGATGAAAGAAGTCGACGATTTGCAACTTAATCGTGGGGTCGTAGAGATCTTTTCCAGGGTCTTCTCGAAATTTCGGCCCCGTTTCTCTCCTCCGACGCAGTGGGCAGGTGCTGTAGGGCACCAGCGGGCGCAGCCCTTGCAGACCTGACGACCGTGCTCGTAGTGGAACTTTCCAGCGCGGCATGCTACCGCTGCAGTAGCTGATGGTGTGCCTGCGCATTGTTAAGGGATCCTGGATGTCCGGGATGGGCCACACCAAACTTCTGGCAGAAGACAGCCCAATCAAGTGTAAGGAACCCCCGTGGACTGGTGAGCCTGTTGTCATGAGGTCGGCACCATCGGTGGGCATTTCTTCAGGACCGGCGGGTCCCCGAAGCATCGCGAAGCTTCGAGTCAAGACGGCCAATTAGGCCCGCCGCGGCATTAATGATGGACCGATGACGCCAAACAAGTTATAAGTCCAGCGGGAACACACTTGTCGTCCGGGCTGCCTCCGCCGGCGTTCTCCAGCTTCCAGGTCTGCGGTGGAAAATAAAGCGGCAACCCGTTCATGGCCTGCCAGCTCGATCGACGGTCTATCCGGGGGCTAGACCGGCCGTCTGGAGTATTACCAGCATCTGCTTACCCATCCGGCAGGTAAGCGCAAACAGCACGGACCTATCAACGGGCCCAGGGAGCAAAAGCTCCGGCACAACCCGTTTACAACCCCCCAGTCAGAGACTTTAAATGTTGTGTGTGGACGAGGAGGAGGTAGTCATCCAACAAATATTTCACGGGGAGGAACGACGGCGGCTCCCTGTAATCCGTTCGTTCCTCCTGGGACCTCGAGAAGTAGATGTATTCCTGGCCACAAGAAAGTGGTAGAGAACCACTACATACACATACACAAGCAGCTGGCGAGCGAGGCCTGTCCCACCTCCTCGAGTGCGCAACGACGACCAGATACCGTCACTGATAGGCCCCACATTCTCTGTTGAACCAAGACCTCGCAGATGCAGGCTGACGAGGAAGAACGCCTGTGGCAAAAAAACGAATATCTGGCAGCATCCCCATGATTCGGCCATTCTTTCTCCTCGGCTTGCTTGTCAGTCCCATTTCCCTGAGCGTGTCTATCTAATTCCACCGGAAGAATCGCCACGCGAGGCTTGTACTGACTATTGGTAGACACGTCGAGCACATCTGTCTTGAATTATTATAAGAGGCCACTAATATTGAGCTGTCGACGATGCGCCGAGTTCCTGTTGCGAGATACGACATCTTCAATCCTTTTGTGCAAGCCCTTGCATGTTTGGACTTCATGTGCCAGAGACACTCTTACGACTGCCCAGCCTGTGGGAAGGAATATCTCATATTTGTCAAGTTCTGTCCGCAGTTCAGTCCACCAAATTCACCTTGCGAGACAATCGAAGTGGAGGAGGAAATGCTCGAGGGAAGATGTCCAAGTCCTGTCTGTCCCAATAGCAGGAGGGGAGGCTGCGTAGTCAGTTGACACAGGCTTCCGGGCACACCAAGCACCGCCAGCACCACAACCACCGAGACTCAACCGGGTGGTTATTCACAGCTTTTGCCCATGGGCGCCGACTTCAACAACTTGATCGATGCCGTCGTACTCGGGCACATCGAAATCGTACTTTTGCGCAATGGCCGGCGCCACGAACCTGGAGTTTCTCAGCAGCTACCCCGAGCAGTAAGTTGTTAGGCGACACGCACCTCCCGCCGATGAAGTGTCGGCCCTTGAAAAATTTCACGAGTGGTTTGGGCGCTGTCAAGCTGATAAGCGCTGTAGGATGGAATGTACTTCCCAGGCCCGACTTAGGTGGGCCATCCTCAATGTTCCAAGATGACGGAGCATCAACCGAAGTTACTGGAAGCTGGGTCTGTTCCATTGCCTTGATGACGGCGGGAAATGGCTCGCGGACCTCGCCGGAGAAGCTGAAACCTGCAAGCGATGAGTGTGATGCGACAACCGCGCAGTATGAATATCTGGACGACGAACCGAAAATCGCATCAACTATGTGGTCCGTGGACGTGATCGCCGTTGGGAAATCCTCGGTGAAAGGAATCTCTAGGTCCTCCAACTGTTTGGCCAGACGCTGGGTGATCATCAGCTTCGGAGTCAGGCGAGCAAATAAACCACACGCGAAAAATGAACAAGGAGCAACAGTCGAACAAATACTCCTGTCAACATGTTTCGGGCCCCCATGACCTGTGTGCGTCTATGAGCATGATTTGCCGACAGGCGCAGAGCTCCTTGTTTGGCAGCAGCTGGCCTTGGCATACCACTCGCAGGGGTTGTGTATGGTAAGAAGCGGCACAACAACTACCTACCTGGTAGAGCTCGTTCTTACTCCGCTTTGGATAATATATGGTTGGCTGGTAGCCGTACTGTCGGAGATGTCGAGCAGCAACCAATCCATCACCACCTGAGTGCGATATCAATACTGGTCGATTCCGAGCTAGTCGGTTGTGGAAACGCACCGTTGTTTCCGGGGCCACAAGCAACCAAAACGCGGCGGCCACTGCTTGGAGGCTGAACTCGGTAGACTTCGCAGGCTTGGTCAGCCAGCTCCTCATTTCTAATTCATTACCTGGCGAAAGAAAGAGACAGTACCGGCTTGTGAGACGGACAACCCAGCCAGCTCCATTAGTTGATCGATGGAGAATGCCCCAGTGCTCATCAATTCTTTGTCCAGAGCTGCGGCGGCCTTGGCACCGAGAAACTGTAGAAAATTTGTTCAGCAGAGCCATCCTGCGAACGTTGATTCTGGCATTGCAATGGTGAGATTGATCATACTTTAGAAGCCATGATGAAGATTATCCGGATTCCCTTTGTGAAGTTGTAAGTATCTGGGGTATTAGGCAACTAGACCTTGAATAGACAGAAAACAGAACCAACGTAATTGAGACGTCCAACTGGGCCGATTTAAACGGCGATGCAGCTTGTGTTGTCATTGTGAGGCTCCCCGGGGTTTCTCGACTGACATCACCGCGACGGCGTGCTTGCACGCACAGGGATTGTTTGGGCTGCCCCGGATGACTAAGGGTTGCCAGATCTGATTGGTGTTCCCCAACGTCGAACGAAAGAGCTGGGGCCCCACCCAAAAGTTCCCGGCGCGACACCTTCAACTGGCTGTATCATCGCGCCGCTGCAGTTGGACGTCTTAGGTTCTAACACAGTCATGGTCGTCAAAATCAGGCTCGCCCGATTCGGGCGGACCAATTCTCCTTTCTACAATATCGTCGTTGCGCATGCCAGGTAAGAAGGTCCAGTCCTCCCCGCTGGCTAACCCGCCTCAGCAAGACGAACCCAACCGCTGACACTTGCCCTTCCCTTCTCCAGGACGGCGCGCAACTCTAAACCCCTCGAGGTCATAGGCACATACGACCCCATACCGAAGAAAGACTCTTACGACGACTCGGGCAAGCTACACAAGGACATCAGGCTCGACGTCGACCGAGCAAAATACTGGGTGGGCGTTGGGGCACAGCCGACAGACACAGTGTGGAGATTCCTCTCTATGGTACGTGTAGTACTCAGCGGACAGATCTTTCTCTGGCTTTGTCTATGTGCTGACTAGAACTCACAGCTCGGGATACTGGAGCCCAAATACCGGCCCAAGGCGAAGAACCCACCTCCACCGCTGCAGACGGACAGCACCACCACGACTAGCATCTGATGGACACTGGGTCTGTTTTCTTTACCGGCATTCTTGAGGCGTCATATTGGCAAACTTGTGTATTATATGGGAGAGTGGGCTCTTGCTTCGGAGTCGCATGACTGTCTGACCGAGATGTTTGGAAATGGGACGGACGAGTGAAATACACCAGAACCAACCTTTCCGCCATGTTCATCTCAATTTTTCATTAAGCGATGTCTCTTGTAGCCACATTGGTTCGAAACAACCTCGGAACGATTGAAGTTTCGACTGTGCTCCTTCCGCCACGTTGGCCACTGAGTATCACCCACTGACGAAGGCAAGACACTTTGGGCAGAGGAGATTGAACGGGCCCAATTTTTCGAAGACGCCAGGTATGGAAAAGCAATGATAGGAAGACGCACGCGATAAGGCTGTGGCTGTCCTAGCACGAGGCTGACTTCGTAAGCTATTGACGGTCGAATTTGGTATTGCGTCGCACGACGTATTTCGGCCCGAGATCCCGAAACTGCTTGCCGGCTGGAGAAAACCCATGAGAGGACGAGTAAATGAGGCAGTCTTTAGACAAATCGGCTGTGGGACCGGCGTACGAGGCTGTGGCGGGTTTGACAAACAGATGTGCAGACAAATCCATAGGCACAGCAGGCCTCAAAGATTTCGTGGGACTAGTTCTCTACATCGAGCGATTCAAAATGATAGTGTGATGAAGATCAAGCAGACTCTCGCGAAGAAGCCACGGTCCAACTTCTCACGAGCCTAGCATACTTGCGACCTCGGATGACAGAACGAAAAAGGTGCATACAGAGTTGCAAATGGGAACGAGTCAAACCATCAAATATAACTGTTGCTTTATAAGCTCTTGGTATCTAAGTATAGTACTAAGGCCACTGCATCTTCGAGCAAAAGTATCCAACAGAAACGAAGCCTATCATCCCAACGCCGTACAGTGTCTAGTTCAATGCCAGCAACAGCAGTATTGGCTCTATGCACATATCAAACGGATCCCCCCAGCCCCTGGACGCCATATATATGCGAAGGAAGAACAGAGAATATGACCCCGTGGGAGTACGCAGAACGAACGTAAGGATTAAAAAAAAAGAATATAGAATACCTCTGACGCGTCGGAGAACTTTCCTCAGAAAGTCGGCAGACGCACACTCCTTGGCCCTGATGACTCAATGTGCCACAGTAAAGAAGGTGTTCAACACCAGGCAAACCACCATGACGCACATGCCGTATATAGCCAGGCACAGCGCCAGCTTCCTCAAAAGGCCGTGCTCGATGTGCTCCATGTCCCACCTCCACCTCTTGCGCATCCTCCACAAGCCGCCATAGCCGGCACTGACACCAGAGCGGATACTTCCGGCAGCCTCGAGGATGCCTGAGCCGCTTGGCTCGAATCCAATATCGCTATCATCACTGTCGTTTGCATCCACATCGTCGTCTTCCTTTGTGAGCCTCTGGTGATGAATACTATCCGGATCGCTTATCTTGTAGTAGAACAGCCCGGGAAGAATGAAGCTGATGGATGTTGACCCGGTTGCGCCGACGTACGCCAATACGCGGTCCAGCTGGCTCACGGTGAGGGAGGTGATGTATGCCAGCACGATAATGACTGTTGTGAGAAGGGCGAAGCGCATGTCGGACATGGCCACAGCGGGGGCACCATGGCTGTCAGTCGGTCCCGAGCCCGATGGGAGGAGGGATCGGTTGCTGGGAGAGTCTTGACCGCGGTTGGCACGATTAGGTCGCCATCTGAGCACTGCGTCAAGAGAGGCTCGGCACGGATGGACCTGGAGTGGAACACTGAACATGACCAGTACCACGATGGCGGCTTTCCCGATTGTCGAGGCCGCGGACGAAGGGTACATCATGACGATGTTGCCCAGAACAGTGTTACCAAACGTCAAGTAGCCGGTGATTGCGACCAGGACGTATATGCTTGCTGCAGACCCGATGCTGGACGAGATGACACCAACAATGCTGGCCGGCGTGTTGTCCTTGATTTCGTTGATGACGGAAAACATCTGGCATAAGTTAGTGTAAGCTCCGCTGACGAAGAATGAGGCCAGGCTTGTGGCGCGGGGATTGCGAGAGGCGAGCACGTACATTCTGATGGCAAGTATACGCGAACACCACCACAGGTAAACTGCTAAGGAAGGCGATGGGCCCGTTCCATCCGACGTAACTGACATCACCCCGGTTTTCAACTGAGTCGGAGGCGAAGTGGTAGACGACGAGAATGATCAGATATCCAATGGAGATGAGCGCAATGACGCTTGTGTACTTGAGGGAGTCCAGCCTTCTCAAGAAACTAAGAGGTATGATGACGAGCATGAATGCCGTGATCCAGAAGTTTCGGTCGATCAGGAAGGGAACCTGACCCGCGTTCTCATTGAAACCCCTGACGACTCCTGGCATCAAGTCGCCAATGATGATCAAATAGGAGACAGCGACTCCAAAGCATTTTACGGCGATCGCAGCATCAAATATGACGGCGGCATTGGGGTATGTGAGTTGCGAGAGCGCAAAGAAGGACGAGCTGCCCCTATCGAGATATCGGGCGCACCGAGCTTGAAGGTAAAGCCCGAACGCAGAGGTAATCCCCGACCACACTATTATAAAGGTTCCCAGCAGCATCCCCATCTGTGACATGGCATGGGGCATCGCGAGGGTTCCGGCGCCGACGATCGTGTTTAGCAGGTTGATATTACTGCTTATCATAGAGGCCTGGCCTCCTCCTTTCGGGCTGCGCCCTCTTTTTGGTCTGCCATCGCATAGAAGGTTAGCACCATTCGAAGCGCTCACGGAAGAGAGACGTAGGCTCTGGGATGGTATAGTGGGTGCGACGGCGTGCGCCCAGAGTTGATAAGCTCTCCGGACATCGGCCGAGGCCAACAGGGCAGGGGCTGAGAGGACAGCGTCGTGGCTTTGGAGTTTGGCGGTGATCGGGGTGAAGACATACCGTGCCATGGCTCCGGCTTCAGAGCCAGTTTCGTTTCCATCAGAGAAGGTCGAGTAATTCGTCATATCACGAGGGCCAGACCGCAAGCCACCAGCTCTTTCAGGGCGCAGATGTGGACAAAGGAGGTCAGTTCGCTATTGTCTGGGTCGTCTGGGTGAGGCTAACACAGTCGTCGAAGTTGGGGTGGAAGGGAGTCGTGGTCGAGAGATCGAGAGAGCGGCGCGACAGTTCCGAAGATGTCTCGGAGAGGATATGCGCAGGAGGGCACGAGATGTCTGAGATCCGGCAAGCAGGCAGAGTAGAGAGTCAAGTCTCGGCCGGGTCTTTGGGGACAAAGTGCGGGTGTCGACTGCCGCAGATCGGCTTGCAACCGGGTGGGCGGGAGATCCAGTCTAAACCGGCAGCGGCTAGTAGGAGGAGGCTCCCGATACGCAGAGCTTGACACCTTGACACCACCCCCCAGCGTTGACGTGATGGTAGAAAGGGATGAGCAAAGGATGACAGACTGACTGACTGGACTGATGCACTCGACACAGGCCCATGCGGTCAGCGCGCTGGGAGATGCCGCCGCCGAGCTGACTCAAGAGTCACAGGTCGCAGGGACAGTACTCGCACCGCCAAGCTCAAGTGACACCTCGCCGTCACACGACGTTGAAGAGCGAAGGTGAGGTCTTGCTTTTGCTCCCTACTCGCTCCAGTGGTAGGGCTAGGGACTGTCTTGAAAGGCCAGCAAGGCAGGCACCTGGGCAGCTGGGCAAGGTTGGCCATTCCGGCTAAGTCCATGCCCACTTGCCCCAGAAACCTTGCCCGCGGGACAGGGCGGCCCTGACGCTTGGGGCGGCCTTGGCCTAGCGCTCCTCCCTCTGACGTAAGGTGCCATCTGTTGCCAGGGCCGCCAATCAGCCACCCTCGCCCAGAGCTTCCAAGGGGCCAGGGGTGCACATCCTCCGTGGCACACTCGCCTTCCGAATCGAGCTTGCTGGATTAGGGTTTTACACTGCAGGCGGTTGTACGACAACGACTACATACGGCGCGATCTTTTGACACTCTTGAGGCGTTGAGGCTCTACCGCGTGAGGAGAGAGGGACGGCCCAATGAACGACCCGACGTTTGTTTACACTGCTCGAGACCGGGACAGGGTCTACGGTGCAACTGGAACCCCCGGTTCCGCGCCCACGACGATGGAGGAACAATCTCTCGATAGGACCACTCTCGCCACCATCTCGCTGCTAGAGGCCCGTCTCCTGCGCATTGAGCAGATCCTCCACGGCTCAACATCCGTATCAGCCCCAAGGCCGGCCGGCGACCCAGCCCTGGAGTCCCTCGCCAACCTCGAACGCCGTTTCGCAACCATCATCTCCCGCTTTCGCGTCTACGCCGACATTCTCAAGCTCTGTACGTCGCCTGCCCAGGCAAAAGCTGCGATGTGCTCATGAACTAGGCGGAATCTCATGACTTGGGTGACTGACAATGTCCCAGACCGCACACACCCAACTTTCTTCCAGTCGCCAACACCCGACGACCCAGCCCCTTCCCAGCTCGATATAGCTGCCCTCCGCGCGACGGTGCTCTCCTTCGCATCCTCATTCCCCAGCAGCGTGTCCGCCCTAACGGCCGTGACATCCGACACGCCCGTCCCAGAACCCAAGCTCAGCGCCGACCTGGTCGCCCTTCTACCGCGTATGAAGGGTGTCGAGGCAACGCAGCTGGCCCAAGAGGCGGAGATCGGGGAGCTGCGGGCCCGCAGCGAGAGGGTCGTTAGGAAGTGGTACGAGGAGAGGGTGGTAGGATATGGCAGCTTCGTCGCCGATGTGGAGGGGCATGTGGAGAGTGTCGAGCGGAAGCTAAGGAGAGCGGAAGCCCTGAGGGACAAGGAGGGCGAGGTTGTTTGAGCATAGCATGGAGAAGGACTCATCGACTACAGGGCCGAAGGTGCGCCCCTGGATGCTGCAAGCCATTGCGACTTGGCGCGGCGTGCGAACTCTCAACGCCAAGTCTTCATGATTGCGAAACGTAGAGTCATCACTCTGTGCCGTGGGTCTGATCTGCGTCCAAAACTTGACTGTGATGCCTCCAAGTGGTTGCTTCTGTGTCATCGGCCCAGCACCCGGAAGTCAAGCGTGGACTGCCCAAGGGAGGAACTGGTCGGCCATGGTCCGGGCAGAGGCTCAGATATACAACCAGGTCACTTTGGATGGGAAGCCATTCAAGAACAAGCAGTCTACGGAGGTCAGACAAGGGGCAAGAGGAGCCAACTCGGCCTGCCCCTCGGCTCGCCGGGCACGCCGACCCGGGGGGGGCCGCATGTTTACATGCGAGTTGCCGGCTCGCGACTGGCAACTATAGTACGTACTCTCCGCAGCAATGATGCCTGATTGCAACTGAGCCTCAATTTGGGAACAATAGTCTTTGCACTGTGCAATCACCTGCAGCGGCATTGCATAGTGCTCGACTTACCAGACGCGCAGCTCGACGGAATCACATCCGGGAAGTGCCAGCTCCGCGTTTCAGGGCCTGTGATATCACTCAATGCGAACTGCACTCTTTCCGCTGGCTGCCAGCCGAGTAGTGTCTTGGTCATTTCGTAATCGCGACATCAGATGATTGTTTCTCCTTGCTTGGATATGGCCATCATGTCATCGACCAGCCTCGGCAGTGCTCTTGCGCAGGTGGGCACGTGTCGGCCAAGATGGGCGTTCCACCAGAAATCACGGGAAGCTGTGCTGTTCTCGCGCTACTGTGCGTTCGGATGCACCTCGCGAACAGACGTGCTTTGCGGCAAGCCACTTGTTTTACTGCGAAGTAGTTGGCGCAAGATCGCCCTGAGCCGGCTGATCGGGAGAGCGAGCTAGGTGAAATAGATTGGACGGTGGCTGTGATCGAAGCACCTACCGCAGTTGGCCCTACTCGAGAAGGGCCAGGGACGACACGTCAAAGTCCTGTGCTGTAAAGATCGAATGGCGTGGAGAATGTATTATTAGTAAGGAGCAGACCAAGTTCGTTCATGCGTGCAGTAGTGGGTGACCTTTACCAAGAGCAGGCGAATATCACGATTTGACGGCTGTTTCAATACAGATAGAGCTAACAGTATCGGATTATTGGAAATTCAGGCCCCATGAAACGGACATCTCATCAATGAACACAACACCACCACCAAGACAGCGAATGTTTGACTAAAGACCATATCGAGCGGTCGAGGTGATCAGCAAAGTCGACACTACCATAAAGCCACCGCTGGTAGCGAAAGGTGTCCCTCTTTGGGCCTATACCCAACGACACGGCGCGCTACGGGGCCTTGATCGGCGCCGGCGACCCGCTTGTTGGCGGAGCAGATGCGTGTGGGCAGCCCTAAATTCAGGAACCCAGGTGGGCGTGACGGTCGGACTCACCTGCGCGCAGTGGTACAGTGCGCGCTTAACTCTGGACATATGCAGCGTTAGGGGTTGAAAGGTGACTGGTTTGTTTTCCTAAGCCGACCTAGGTGGCACATTGCCGCGACCATGTCTCGGCTGGCCGTTGAGGCCGATTGTCCCGGGTCTGCCATCAACCCATATAGGTAGGTATCTGCGTGCCATGAGTTCACTAGCAGGAGATCCGGGGTTCTCGGAGATCATGGACTGCCCAGTTGAGCCTTGCTAGGTTTCAGGCGCCGATCCCTCTTGATATTCGCAGCTCGCAGGCCAGACGGCTTTAACGGCGGCAACGGCTCGCTGCGCCTACGCGCACAGCTGCCAGATTTTTAGAGTTGGCGACAACGACGATCAAACACACGAGAGCGCTGCAGTGGGGGGAGGGCCGTGGATACAATTAGTGTACAGGTGGCCTTGGGACCCATCAGAACCAACTAGTCGAAATCACTGGGTAGAGATCACTTTGGCGGACTCGAGTGGGACGCTGAGGCGCTAGAGAAGCGCTGACGCCGCAACAACCGCTTTTGCAGGCCTGTGGGCTCCTCCGTGGCGGGACATATGCGCCCTGGCAGGTTCATCTGTACTTTGGACCGACTATTGTGTCACTCTGTCTGAACGCTCCTAGCCTCGACTTTTTCGAGGCGATTCGCTCCCCACAAGATGGAGGCTGAATGCGGGATTGGCCTACGAGATGGCAGGATGTGTGATCGACAGGCAGGCTGCGATAACAGGAAGTTTCAGGCTTGGCTTTGGACTGGATCAATCAGCTGGCTCGTGTGTCGGCTCTGTCCCCGCTCTCGAACCCCTGCCATGTGTTTGTGATGAGAGCCGAGCCGGGCATCCGGGGTCGGTAGGATACGTGAGAAAGCAGCTCCGTCCTGCCCTTTTCTTTCTTTCGGTCGGTTGGGAACTGCAGCTCCTCCTGTCACACCGCCGTGACCGTTCTGTAGCAGGTGCCGCGAGGTGATCGTCGAGGTCAAGTTTGGTCATCCGATGCCTTCATGCACCGCAACGGAGCACATATGCAGGAGCATGCAGCACTGGCTCCCGAGCTCGTGCCGGACATCCAATGGAAATGCCACCGGTCGGGGGCGTTGTAACCCCCGAAAAGCTCAACGCGCGAGGTTAATCGTATTCTTGTCAAGACTTAACTATCTTGACACAGGGCAGGGCTGGGTTGCGGTAGCTTGCAGAAGCCGTCTGAAACTCGACGACAGCTTCTTTACCCCTGCATGGTCGCAGCCAGACCACGAGGGACGACAAGGGACTGGACTTTAGATTGCAGCAGTCGAATGAATTTGACAAGTTGCGCACCAAGTGTCACTGGCGAGAGCCCACACGGTCGGAGAATTAGAGATTTTGCTGGGTAGCTCAAGACTAGCTATCCACGGCCTTGCTAGCACCTCTAACCCGCGACGATCTGGAGTCGTTACCAGCCTATCACCATGTCTAGACTTTGATCAATTGTCCTCTTCCGGAAACCGCTCGATCCTGGTCTGTTCTCAAACGCCCTTCCGAGGCCGCGAACTTCTGAGACTTGACTCGACCTTGCTTCGGCAGCAGCCTACCGAGACTCGTGAACTCTCCCTGTCATGTTGACGATGGTGATCGCCAAGCTCATGGCCCAACACTGGACGAGCCTCGTTCGCACATAGCGCCGGGGGGTTCGTGGGGGAGATTGTAAACGTCTGTGACGCATCGGCATTCGAAGAGCGCAATGGGGTCTAAGATTGAGTCTGCTTGGGCCCCATTGGACCCATTGGGGCGGACTGGAGATACGAGCCAGTGGCTTGGGCGTAGGCTGAAATTGTGGTAACAATAGCTGGAGGATAGGGCAGGGCAGGGCAGGGCAGGATAGGATGGGATGGATGCATGTGGGGTGGGTGGTGACAGTTGCACACCACACCACCAACGCGTTCAAACAGGCGCAGTCTGAGGTGGCTATGCTCTCCAATGCATAACGAGTAGCTCGATTTCGACCACCAAGACGCACCTGGGGCCCCATCAGCTGCAGCCGGAAGGAGGGGTTGAACGTCGAGGTGTGTGCCTCTGCACTCCTCCCTGCCTGTGTCTGGACTGTCTCTGTGCCTACCTGGGCAGGTGTCCGTAGTCAGCACTACCAATTCTGGTTGAGCTAGGACCTCCTTCGAGTCCTTCCCCTGCAACGTCTGGCTCCTCCCTGCCAGGAACCTGGGAAGCGTGTGCGTCTTCCCTCCCAAGCACAGTGCCTGGCCGCCCTGCAGTGGGGCCACCCATTGACTCTCTCGTCTTTGCCCACCCCTGCAACGAGATCAAGCCGCTCCTTCTCGCCTGCCTTTCCCTGTCGCTTTCTCTGCAATCCAATCCAATCTCACGCCCACCACCATTTCCCCTTCTTTGCTTGGCTAGACCACGGCATCCTCCTCTCCCTTTCCCCTTCCCCGACTTCATCTATCCGCCCAGGCCCTGCACAAGGCAACCTGAACTGCCCTGCTGTGCTTTTACATACACACGGCATAGTCTACCCATACCATACCCAGACTTTCAATTCCTTCCCTCTCTTTTGATCCCTTGCCCTGACTCACGATCAATTCGATTCTTCACTTCTTCAACTCCTCGGCTCCTCTTCGACCATTATCGACCCTCGCCTATCACACTCCTGTCGATCAATCGGTTCCATCTTACGACTCTCATCCCCGATACTGTCTACGTGTATCCGACCGGTACGAGGAATCTGCGCTGTCCGGCACTGCGAGAATCTTGGCCGGCTCACAATCGATTGCCAAAAGGAGGACAGAAAAGAAACAATTTCAGCATTCGGCTCAACTCGAAAGAGGTGGCATTTAGGTCAAGGCGGGAGAAACGGAGACGATTCGCTCACTGGGACCTCGAACTGCGCGATTCACTCCTCTACGGCTACATCTGTTTCGGGACTTGCCGCCCATTCCAACCTGACAAAGGAAATCACATCACACGGATCCTCAGGAAACCTTCTAATACGCCTTCTCCTCCGACACGACCTCCGGGACCATTTGTCGTTTTCTCTCTACGGTATCGTTGCCTCCATCGCAACCAGATTGTCACCTCCCGATCTGGACGAATCTCGCCGCACCTACCAACACGAGCCGACTTTGCGAACAACCAACAACGCTACCCAAATCGCGCGAACCGTGCATCAAATCAACAGCAATCAATTGAAACCTGCGCCAATGTCCCTTTGAGGCACCGCTTGAGTCCTTCCAAACATCTTCAAGCCGCACTATCTTTCCAAGGTAGTCAGTTTGTTGCACCCTAATCTAGCCATCCACCAAGTCGCTCCACATGCCGAATTACGGCTCACTTCATTCACCATCGCTGCGCAAAATGGAGTACAACAGACAAAATAGACGACGAGGAATCGACGTCGGCAACATAATCGGCGACCCGTTCGCTCTTGCTACCATCTCCATCTCAGCGGTAAGCACGCGATGGCCCCATTCGGCCCCCCGTCCAGCCCAGCCCAGCCTTTCCACTCGAGCATCCTGCGTCCCATTCCTTCGCCCCCAACGGTCAATTTTAGACAGACCAATTTGCTGACAAGGTCTTAGCTCGCCTGGGTAATCGCCTTCATCGCATCTATCATCGCCCAAATCCAGACCAGAGATAGCTTTCCCACCTACACGTGGTGGACTGTTGTCTACTACTTCTTCACAGTCGGCGGGGTCTTCGTCGTGGTCGCATCCGACACCACCCAAACCTACCATGTTGCCGTGGTCGGCTACCTTGCATGTGGGCTGGTCCTCACCACGTCCTCTGTGAACAGTCTCGTCTACTCGGCCAATGGTGCCAAAGAGGCTGCTTCGGCAGGATTCATTTTGCTGTCTATGGTGACCGTACGTCGCTTACCTCCTCCCTCCCAGCCCGCGGCTTGAAGGAACTACGCTGACCGAGCTAACCACAGATTGTCTGGATTTTCTACTTTGGTTCTGCCCCTTCGGCCGTTCCGCGGGCCTATCTGGATTCCTTTGCATTGACCAAGGAGTCCCACATGATGAACCGGCAGACAATGAATGGATATGGTGGTGGCCGCCCTGAGACCTCGACTTCTGTGCAGCCGCCGCAGATGTACACCTCCGCCCAGCTCAACGGCTTCGAGAACCCTTCGCCTGTCGCTGGCATCTCCACCGTGCCCGGCGCTCGTAATAGCGCTGCAGCGAACGGATTCGGGAACGCGCAAATGAAGGTGCCCGGTGCTACGAACAACGAAGGGGAGATAGTTCCTCCAACCGAGTACCCGTACCGGGCCAAAGCGATCTACAGCTACGAGGCGAACCCAGATGATGCCAACGAGATTTCTTTCTCCAAGCACGAGATCCTGGAGGTTAGCGACGTCAGCGGTCGGTGGTGGCAAGCACGGAAGGATAATGGCGACACGGGTATTGCGCCCAGCAACTACCTGATCCTGCTTTAGACATCCGACCGCAAGCAGAGGATCGATTCAAGCATGGCTTGTAGGGATGAGTGGGGCACTATTGAGGCCATTGAGGAAACGGCCGCCTCCGAAGATTGAGGCTGAGCCGACTGCTGGCCGCCTCATTATGACTTGTATTATCAACTTAAGCGTATACCCAAGAGACTGGCCGATTCGTGGGTCGCCTGTGCGGAGGATGGACAAGACTCGGCTGCTCTCACGGCCCATCCGCCGTCGAGATTGCCGAGGATGGACGAATGACGGGGATGAGGCGCACGAGAAGTACCGTGCAGGAGCCGTGCCAAAGGCACGACGAACCATGTCCACTCCACCACCATATTGGATGGCTTGGAATTGAAAAGTCATCAGGCAGACCTCGTTATTGGGCTGGGCGAGGTCATTATGAATTTGTTTTACCCTTCTTGTCTTACCTCCTCCCCTTCCAGTCTCTCGTTGGGCAACAACACGAAATGCGACCACCGCACAGATTCTCTTTCTACTAAACCTTTTCCCTATATCGCATTTTGTGTACACTCTGTCGTATGTGGATACGCCTCTCCAGTTATCCCACTACTATTTTCCTTTTCTTCAACTCTGCCGGGTTTCCTTCTATACCATTCTCCAATCGATGTACACAACCCCTCATAAAGACATGGGTTCACGATTTTCATGGCTACGGAGCAGTTTGCATTTGCGGAACAGGACAGGGTCGCTGAACACGCCGTTTACAGGGTGAAGATGTGAAAATCGAGACTCAGCCAGCTGTAGCGTCTCGAAATCAGAATATCGAACGAATGAAGGCGCACGTCCTCGGTCGTTGACATGTGATATGTTCGACTTCAATATAGCTGCTGTTGACTTTTTTAGTGTGGATGCAAAGGTCGTGTAGTGGTCCCGGAGACCCTCCCCTTTTCCGAGGCCCCAAAATGTCTCCGCCTCCAGATCGCGTGCGTAGGCAACGTCGACGCAACAAGTTTCGCATCCCACCCACATCAAATACAACCCGCCTGCCTGGCAACATGAATCGTTCCAATGACATTGTGCCCACCACGGCTTGCTCAATGATGCTCATTCGTAGCTGTGTTCCTCATCCACTCCGGAATGAAGCCGCCGGACAAGCGCGGACCAGCCATCATTAAATCGTGAACCACAAGTCCGCTAGGGCCCAATTACCCTAGCATGTGCCCGCGCCGCAGAGACAGATGTCATCGACATGTTCTCGCGTGTGCCGCGAATATTGGTCGCTGCATCTTCAGGAGCCATGAATGAGGAACGGCCGCGGCGGCGGTTAACATCCATCACCTTCCTTCCAGAAGCGTGCCTGCGTCGCAGCCACGGACGGTACAATGCGGCGCGTCTAGTAGCCCTGTTGAAAACTTCCAAATGGCATAGGACAGGTAGAAACCCAAGGGGACTTCGGTGCCAATAATTCAAGGCCTCCAGCCGTCATCACGCCTCCTGCAGCCGCACTCTCAACTCCCTCTCCTTCTGTACGACCTCGAGCTCCAGCCTCTCGACGCTGTACTTGAGGGCCTCCTTGCGCTGCCGGACGGCCCGCGCCTTGAGCCCCGCGCCGCCGTCCAGCGTCTTCCTCCCGCCAGCGGCCCTGGCGCCCCTGGGCGGCGCGCTCTTCTTCGAGGGTGGCGGCGGCGGGGGCGACGCGGTCTCCCTGCCGAGCCGCCCGGCGTTGAGGTCGCTGCGGGCCTTGAGGGTCTCGATGCGCCGGGCCTGGCGGTCGATCTGCCTGTCGGCGCGGTCGAGGAGATGCGTCACGAAGGGGCCTATCTCGTCGCGCAGGGACGACTCGGCCGCGGCGAGGGTGGGCTGGGGGATCAGTTCGTAGTGCTGTTCGTATTGGGCGTTAGCCATTGTGTTGCGTTGCGCTGCGGTGCGCAGAGGTTCTGGGAGGTGGTCAATTTGGGACATTGGGGGCACTCTGACGTACGCGGACGGTCTTTAGCACTGATCCCAGTCTGGGCAGGTCTGAGACACCGTTCCCGAGCGTCTCGACTGAGGACTCGAGGAGGTTGAGGGATGTGCGTAGGGAGGCCACGCAGTCGCCGTAATTCGACGGCGCGGGGGAGTGCGAGTGGGACATGACTTGCTGCGCGTGTTCGTGTTCGTGATTGTGTGAAAGTCTCGGGTATGAGTGTGAATTGCAGTTTTTGGACTATTAAATGGGATTGCACAGCGGTTCCCTGTCGTTTGTGGTCGGGTTGCGAGCGTGTTGTGGTGGTTGCTGCTGATGTTCCACCAAAAGTAAACACTCGGAAGGTGGGATGAAGTCAGGTCGCTGGCAGGGATCTTGTGCGCCAATGCCGGGCGGGTCTGGGGAAGCTCAGGGGTCTGCTGCCCCTCGACTGGATCGACCCGCCACGGCCCAGAACATGGACATCGATTTGTCTGTCAATTTCAGGGGATGATGTCCACAAAATGCCATCGTTTAAATGCTTAGTACATTATAGGTCGAGCACGCCTCACGAAGCTAGCGGGTAAGACCTGGCTATCGTCAGCTTGGGTATCTCGGTTATACAGCAAACACATCCGACTCCATCACAAATGGCATTTGGTCCTAGAGTCTTCTTATCACCGATATCCTCGTTACTCAGATATTTAAGTGCACAGCTTAAGCGCGTCACCCGGAGTTCCCGTATATTTGGTTTCCATTTATTGCGTCAACTGGACTCTCGATGATAACACAAACCTGTCTTTAACATCTGTCGCTTGATACTGAGTCGTCTGCAATATAGCAAGATCTTCCGGCATGCCGAGAAAGCCTTGGCCATTGAGCTACAATGTGTGTCTCATACGTCAAGCTTCGTATATACGAGGAGGTCTGTCCAGGATCCAGAGTCCAGGAAACGCAACCCGCCCGCGTAGGTTATGGGAACAGTGCATCTCAGGATGATATTCCTTCTCTTGCTACCCACTGCACATTTACTTTACCCGAATCTGTGAGTCGAGCCAGTCTGTGTGTGTAGGAGGCAGGAGAATGTTCCGTTACGACTCGGAACGAATCTAATCAGGCACAAGCACGAGACATGGTATTCGTCTCATGATATGTTGTCAATGGGGAAAGGTCGATAAGGCTTGGCTTCGCAGTGGCGGACGGAGACCGTTCGCAAACTTAATGCAGGTCCTAATCAAAATTAGTTACGGCTGGAACTCTGAGGTCCGGTCAAACTTTGTTTCAGAGGAGTGAACTGAAGACTGATAGTATTCGTCTCGGCCCACAATCATGCGAAATATATCTTCAACCTCAAGAATCCTTTCAACACGGATATATCTTCAATCAGGCACCTCGGTCCCAAAAGCTATGCCAAAACAGCTCTGTCGATACATTGATCATCTTCGTCTTCCAAAATATGTCAAAAAGCTGTTGCACGTGGAAAAAGTGCTGTAATGATACAATTGGAACGATGTACGACCTCAGGACTTACATATTGGCGTGTCGTAGCCCAGTTGGTGATGAAACGAATCCCCGCGAGCCAACAACAGCAGAGACGCTAGATCCTGTGCGCTTATACAACATTGCTTGCACATGATTAAGCAATGTTTTAGTATTAATTGCTGCTTAGTCGTAGTAGGATGGTGAAAGGGATTGCATTAGTCTACTGACTTTGCTTCGTCTTTTGTATAACGTGGCGGGCGCACACATGCATGTGTTCCGTCCTCTTGGTACAATCCTCCAACAAGATCAATGGCACCGAGTAGCTGTAAATACAAGATAGAGAGGGTCGAGCATTTAGAAGCCCACAGGTCATACCGAGAAAGACCTCTGATGTGCTGCTAACGGCCGTGGGAGAGCTCACCATATAGCTGGTTGCGGATCTTGTAAGCCCGAGTGTCATTAGAGACAGAAGTGGTCAGTAGCAAAGAGGAAATGCCACTGAAACACGGACAGTGGAGAGAGACGCAGAAAAATAAAGAAGCATTTGGAAAACAGAACGAGAAGGATACACCGGCATTAGAAAGGCACACTAAGAGGACTCAAGGCGGCCAAACTATGCAAAAAGTGAAGTTGGGCATTTGAGATATACCAGCCATCGCGGTTCGAGAATCCATATATGTTGGGAGCACTCCTGTCATGACAGTATGAGAACGTATCTTGATCATTCCTTAAGTTCCGCGCTAGCTACTAGTATATAATGGTAAGGTTATGCATAAAATCGTAGATCCATTGATAGAGAGGACTTCCATCAAAGACCATAGATACGGGTTGTGGAGAGGTGAAAACGCGCTATGACATTAAACCGTGTGAGTCACAAAATATTATCATGCTGCCTATTATGGATCTCGAGAAGATGGTACTAAGGAACCTGGATGCACGAAGTCGGCACAATATTCAGCCGCAGGCTTCCTACCTGTGTACAGGACTCCACAGCTCTAGCTCGGTCGCTGGAATGTCGACAAAGGCCCCTCAAACAAGCCCCCCTCGCCATTGTTGCAGGATCTATCGCCACAAAACGTGTCTCGGTTTTGATCGGGGTCAACAACTTGACGGTACTCAAGATGTCGCGCAGCGCCCTCTTCGTCATCGACATTCAACGCGAGCTCGCGCACGACCCGAAGACTCGGATTCCACATGCGGACCGGGTTTGCTTAGCCGGCGGGAAAATTCTAGACGGCGCTCGAAATATCATCGATCAGTATCGGACAACTCAGAAACAGTCGCCCTCTATCATTGTCATTGTCCAGCATGAGGAGAAGCCAGAAGAAGGCACCCTAGTGAGAGATACCGAGCCGTGGAAGCTCGTGTTTGAGCCACGAGAAGGCGTCCAAGAGGAGCGTCTCGTTGCGAAAACCACCAGTCAGTTTGTTCTCAAGCTTATAAGTGACACAGCTGTGTATGGCTGGCTGATTTCATAAGAAAACACCTTCGAGTCCAACCCTGACCTAGCTGGTAAGCTGAGAGCCGAGGGCATCTCAGAAATTATCACGTTCGGCATACAGAGTGATGCCTGTGTTGCTGGGACGTCAAAGGGAGCTCTAGAAGCCGGTTTCAGAGTCACTGTGCTGCAAGGTGCACACTCGACTTACGACACAGACTCCAAGACTGCTGTCGAGATCGAAAGGAGTATCGAGCAGGAGCTGAAGGAGAAGGGCGCCGACGTGGTTCCATGGGAGGACGCGATAGCTGCCTGGGAACAACGTCGCATGATCTCGAGCTATTCGATCTTTGAAGAACTGTAGACTGTCTGATTTTTGAATCGACGATTTATTAAGCAGCCGCGGATTGGTTGGAATACGTAGTGAGTCCCACAAGGCGATACCTGTATCCTGGGTTATGATCTATCTTGCCTGGAGATGGATATCTCGGCATCTGCCTGCACATGTGAGCAACTTGGAAGACCTTGTGTGGAAGTTTTCAGTAACTAGTTCTTCAGTTGGCCGGGCTGAGACCTAGCTCAATTTTTTTTCATTGTGTATGTCTGCCAAAGATTATCGTCGAACTCAACCTACGCTCTCGACTTATTTTCTGTGCTGACGTGCAACCAAACGCTGGCCGCAACCCTCGTTACGGACAAAGTGTGTTTGAACAACGTCGTATCGCATACATACCTAGGCATGATCTTATATAAAATCCAGCGCACAACGAATCCAGTTGCATTCTGCTGAGACAATTGGAATAGAGCTCACAAAATTTCATTCACCAGAAATAGTCGAGTCTTGAGATGTGGAGAAAATTGAAGCTGATGCAATTCGTTGATATCGCTGATACACAGATATATGACCTGCTTGTGGACCTCATAATGATATGGCCCATACTGTACCTATCGGCTCAGACTCGAGTGACTACAAGCGCTGTAAAGAACCATGTCGAGTTCGTGCTAAGCACCACACTTAGACTCTGGGTGTGACTAAAAGTCGCGCAAGCGTGATAGAGTGGCATCTATGGTTATCGGATACACCTATAACTTTTCCAATATCTGTCTCCTTGACACGGGCTTTCATGTTTGTATACCCTAGGGTAGGGTCTAAGGCGGGAGCAACGCAGAGCAAGGCCGGCACAGGGAAATGGAGGCTCAGCGCGTGAAGAAGGGAAATAATGATCTTGTTGAAGATCGTGAAGGATTAGGTGATGCCCACGGCTATTACCTCTTCGCGTATATCAGCTCCCCTAGGTGACTTCTTCAGACACTGCGGGTACTCTTTCTACAATGAGACACACATGCACACTAAATATTGCTGATACTAACAACACAAATTCCATGTTAGTAATACACAAGGCTACATCTTTCTAATTTGTTGTCACTAACCTTTTCAATGCTCTGATTTCGCCTTGTCCATTTAAGTTCACTGCTTCTATTTCAAAAACCTGTCTCTGCATGTATATCTCCCTTTACTCCGCCTCTTTTTATAACAAGCACACACTTTGTTATTTACATATTGTAGCAACAACTTCGCCCCTTCCCACCATACAATCTTAAAATGAGGAATAGGTATCTGCACTTTTACTTCATAGATCTAAGCTACCCTCTGAGCTGCATTTACTAAGAAGAATTATTTACATGTAATTTAACTTGCAAATCAAGCAGCACATCCTACACTACCCATGTGTGTGTAGAATTATTCTTAGGGAGAGTGATAAATCATTTTGCTGTAAAAAGTATCACGATTATTCTAGAAGACAGGGAGAAGGAAGCAGAACAAAGTGGACAACCACAGGATTCCGGGTACAAGGGTGAGGCTCATTAGGGGTTTTACCAGCACCCATCTCTCAACCTAGCATCTTAGCACTCTCACAACTCCGCAGCTGAGCAGCAGTACCGGGAGAAACCTTAAGCTTAGCTATAATGATAGAGATCTCCACTCCGACTCCTACATAGCCAAAAAAAAAAAAAAAAAAGCCCCAGTGGAATTAGTCCCTAGATCCAGCAAAATGGACGACCACGGGATCGAACCGTGTACCTCGCGCATGAGACATACCACTTTTCTTACAGAGAAGATGGCTGCTAAGCGCGCGCTCTACCATTTGAGCTAGACGCCCGTTGTTGGAATTCATGCTCAAATGAGGTACCATTATAGTTGATCCAGTCTGAAGTAGTACAAAATTTATTTAAAATCCACACTTAATTTTAAAAAGTGAGTGATGTGTCCTTACCTTATTAAACTAAATAATTCATTTCTTTTTACCCTAAGTAACCTATTTACACTTTACTTTTTAATAAGAAAATATTCTTTTATAATAAAGCTTGTTTATTACTAGTAGTTTAAGAGTCACAGTTATAGGACTAATAGATGATAATTAAGGACACCTAATTGCTATTTAAGCAGTATCTATAAGCTATACCGTCACATCTTCCCCTATAATACTTCACCTCAAGTACATATAGCTCTTTAAGCTTTACTTCTATGTGCCTTACATGTAGTGGATAGGCCATGTGATACTGAGAAAGATGATTAAATCTTGAGCTTCTGGCTTTATACCTCTATTACAGTACCCCTAGACAAAGCCTTTTGGAGCTTCAGAGATCTGGATACGAATCTGGACCTCTTCATGAACTCCGTGGCTCTGGTTTCGTGTCGTGATTTGAAATGGCATGATCGAAATAGGGGGATCAAGTATTGTACGCTGCCTGCAGCAAGATTCAGTTTCCATGTGAACTGTGAACCACTCAACTCAACTTGGCTCACAAGAAGCTATCACAGTTTAGTCGACGTGAGGAGTAACGACTGTCTATGTATCTGTGACTGATGTGGTATGTGCGATAGTCAAAAGACAGTAGTCGAGGTCGCTACGTGCGAGCGAGGACCGCAAGTAAGGTCGAAAATCTCACTCCAATGTCAGGACAACAGATTTGACTTCAGACAAAGTGTTCCAGAACTCATTCATCTTGGAAATAAAAGAATTCATGCGTTGCATTCTTTCCCCTTTTCTTTTTCGAGACACGAAAACGTTCAGCACCAAGCCTGTCCATGCAAAAGTCATTCCACCTGGGGCCTTCCCAGTCATGCGGTATCCACACGAGTAACCAAGGTATCTTCACAGAATGAGGAGAGCCAACACTGTATGCACTTTCCAACTTGGAGCCCCGACAGCCGAAACGCCAGAACATGAGTGAAAGCACTACAAGCCTTTCGTCGGACTCAAGGCTGGGATTTGCCCTCAGCAAGAGCCGATACCGATTTCCAAGCAATTCAGAATTCTCGCCCTGGACTCTTCCTCCGCTGCGAATCCACCCTCCGCGTCCGCACCGTCGTCGTCGTCGACAAGAACATCATCAACCGTCTCAAGGGACATCGTCCGCACACTGACCTTGTACTCGTTCTGCTTGCTGAACCACGCCGCGAGGTGCAGCGCCAGGGCCATGGCCCGGCCGGTGGCGCGCACCAACACCTCGTCGCCGAGCCGATCAGAGGAGGCTGGCGAGTTGAGAGCCGCCATCCGCGCGGCGAGGGGGAGGCCCTTGGTCGACCGTGACGAGGGTGACTTGTCGAGAGCGCGCCGGACCTTGTTCACGATGCCCATGAACGGCGACTTGGCACCGACGTAGATGATGGGTTGTTTGGAGCTGAGAGGTGCGCCTCCCCGGTTGAAGACCTGGCCCCGGTTGAGAGGACGTTTGTGGATTTTGGCGTCTGGGCTTGGTGTCAGTCACACCACTCTGCGGTCGCGCAAGGTCTGTGCATGGTAAATGGGGGCGGTTGTGACATACTCTTATTGAGGGAAGGGAGTTTCGGGACTTGCCCGACGGGCAGCTTGCTGGAATTCTTCTTGTCCATGGCGGATGATTCAACTGTTTGACATATGTATTTGCTGAAGTTGTGAAGCGTGAAAGAGAGATGAGAGAGGAAATGTCTCAGGCGCGCAGAGTCTCAGAACGCGACTTGCGTAGCGTCAGATGATGGCTGAAAACTCCTAGTGATGCTGCACCGACTCTTCATGGCTGATGCATAGTATTGTCGGGCCGTATGGTCTTCCTTACTTGGGCTTTTGATGTTCCTTTTGGTTTGAAGAAACTCAGTGAGAGTATCCAGGGTTAGGTCGAGAGCAAGTCCATTCAATCAAAAGATACCGGAAACGTTGCCAGCCTTCAGAAACTTAGTGGGGCCACGCTAGGCGTCTTCGACGGGTGGAGAAGCGCTATATCTGCAAGGGTTTCCTGCTGGACCAACCTTCTAACAAGGGTACTGTACGGAGTATTGTACTTATGTATCCTTTCTCTTCAAAGAATGAACTCGTATGTGAGAGCTAACCGTGGATCAAATTTCCATATAGTTGAAACAGTCCGAGAGTCATTATGGGAACAATATATGCATCGGCTTAGGCATATATGATCTTTTCTCGATGCCTTGAATTAATGAGTAAAGTAGTTGGCAAACCTTTGGCATCCCGTGTGAGCTGTGGTACCAGTACAGACTGCGGGCGTAGCTGACTTCGGGTCGGGCTGTTTTCGACATTCACCGCCTGCCGTGAACAGTTGTGGTCTGCCAGCTGCGACAGGGATAGATGACATGACGACAGCAGCATCGGAAGGAACAAGCTCGGAGCCCCCCCGCTGGCCAGGGGAGCGAACTATCACAACGACAACACGTATCTACCCTGCTTCCACAGGCTGCCGTGTAAAAAACGCTTCGACCTGTCTTGAGACGAACTCCAACATGGTTGCCTGAACCCACCTGAGGCAGCGTCTCGGTGTTTATCTCTCATGATGTCTGTTGAAATCTGGCCATCTCTGCCTCCAGAGCAACTTATAACGGCTGTCGAGCAGACACAAGTGAGCCCACCGCCCCTTTCATCTCTCTATGCTCGGCCTAGGCACTGGACATTTACAATGATGGAGCCAATTGGCGATGGCTGGGTGCTTATCCCACAACTCCCCGGAAGCAGACCACTGACGAAATTCACTGTCCAGAGGCGAGAGCTAGAATGGCTCCTGAACGAGCTACATGAGACCCTCCAGAACCTCAAAAGCGGTCTTGAAGACTGCTACGCCCTTCTTGCCCCAGTCGACCCCGGGAGCACCCTTGTTGTTAGCACTCATAGGAATGAGATCGTCAAGGGCCATATCACGAGAGTCGGGACACGGATAGTCAAAGGCGTACGAACTTGACCCTCTTGTTTCATTGCTGGACAGACCAAAGACTGACACATATCATGTACTTATAGATCCTCACTCTCAAGCTACGCACCCTCCCACAACAAACATACACCATCAACGTCGAACATCCCATCCAAATAGCACCCCTGACGACCCTCCACTCCCTGCTCAACCACTCCATAGATCTCCTCACACTCACACTCAGCTACACATACTCTTCTGGCACCACGGGGGGCACCGAGCCACCGCCCTCGCCAACCCGTCCTACCGCCACATTCATAGCTGCCCAGCTGCGCCTCCTCAGCCAGTCCCTCACCGAAGCCACATCCCTCCTCAAGGGCCCTCAGCCCCTGACCGCATCCGACGCTACGTGGGTGTCCAAGTCCTGCGGCCCGTCCCACTTCTCCCCTCAGACGGGGTCCAACCTGAGCATACAATGGGGCGTCCAGGAGAGCCAGCTCGTCCTGTGGCTGAGGACCCTGGAGTCGGCCGACGCGCCGGTGAACCTGGGCATGAAGTTCGCCCTGGCCATCGGCACGACGCGCCGGCTGGAGCACGACGAGGCGGATCAGGTCTTCATATATACGTATCCGGAGGGTTCGGCGCCGGAACTTCCGAGCCGTGGCCATAATGGAGGCGGACCCAGTGCGCCTGGGCAGAAGAACACCAGCAAGGATAATAACAGTTCCAAGGAGAACAACGGCGAGATCGAGGCCCAGGTCTTCGTGCGTGAAAAGGTGCGTGTGGAGAGTGCTGATCCGGCCTTGATGTCGCTCGGGACGAAACTCGCAGCGCTGGCCAAGACGCTCTCAATGGCCAGGGGAAATTTGGCGACTGTTCTTGGTGAGGAGCTTGACGAGTGAAGGATGGTCTGAGAAGACGAAAAAGTGATACCCTGACGTAGCTTGGTGCATGCGAATAAACTCTGAAGCGAATGAACAATCAATGTCTCTGACGGAGAACTCTTTTAACTTGATTGCTCGATTAACCTTGTGTCGATGAGCCCCCTTTCCTAACGTAACGCCCATATGTAGGATCAGACAGATAGAATACATGTGGCTTGAGCGACCTAAGGGAGGGTTCCCGCCACACCCGCAAACACCAACGCAATCTCGGGCAGTATGCAACCTCATTGAATCCTGTCCAGCACTCCTTCCCAACAACCATCATCATCATTCCTCTTTCCGTCGGGCAGTGCAGCTGCCGTGAAATGCGCAGGGTAGACATATTGCCGCCACACAGGTGAACGGCTGAATAGAGGCTAGCGAAGCAGCAGCTGCCGTTGCGATAAAGCATAGTGACCATGTTATCATCAAATACTTCAACATCACTTGACGAGTAAAGGATTGATCGATAACTGGATTTGTACGAGTATACCTGGTCATGGCCGATAACCGATCTCACGAAGTGATGCCGGATTAAACCAGGCGTAAATGTAAAGCCCCAGATCGATAATCGTGCTTTAGGCCACCGGCGACCAAGGCATCGGGATCAAAATCCTCGACTTCATCGTTTGGATCAAGGGCACCGTCTTGTGGACCGTATCCGCCCAGCCGGGTATGCGCCAAGAATCCTCACGACGGACCTTCCGCTCCTCCAGGTTGGCAAACTGCCAGAGGTGGTGGACCGTGTTAAGGTCGCCGATCTGCACGAACCAAGCCCCAACGCCCTCCATCACCTCGCGCCGGGCCTTCAGGCCCCGACGCCAGTGAGTCTCCCACTCGAGCAGGTTGCCGGGGCCAAGTGTGTAGGACCGGAGCTCGAAGACACCGCCAAGCTGTCGGGGAGGTGTCGTGGGCCAGAAGCTGAACTCTTGCATCACTGACGTCTTCTTGGAGGTGATGAGCGATCTTAACTTCCTGTCGAACTCAGGAAAGTCGGGGTGGGATGAGATGTTGTGAAGCGAGGTGTGGTAACCCGTGTATCGTTGGTACTCCCAGATATGGACTATCAAGCTGTTAGCCTGGACAATTCCCCAGCGTATGTGATGGATGGCATTAGCCGGTACGCACCGAATGTATCGACATCTCCCACCTCTGTTCGCCAGCTTCCAACCAGATGAACCTTATTCTCCGGTAAGGAGGCCATGCGGGGATACCATTTGCCCACAAGCTCGGTATACTCATCCACCTTGTCAGGCTTCACCTCGTGGAACACAATGCTGTGCACATACTTGCCCCGCGCGATGACCTGGCTGAAGCTGGCCTCGAGCTGGGCGTCAAGCTCGCGGCCCTCCTTCGTGCCGTAGATCAAGTTGGTCAGGGGGCCTGCCTTTCGAGGAGGCTCCTTCTCGGCGATCTCTGCTGCTCGTTCTGAGGTAGAAGCAGTGCTTAGTGATCCCAAGCCCTGAGGAGCATCACCGGTGTCTGGGGAGGAGGAGGAGAGAAACCCACTAGCATCCCGCTCCCTCTGAGCTGCCACCAACTGCTCTCTGAATGCCTTCTGCTTGCTGGTAAAGGCCTCGACGCTGCCGTCCTCTGGGTTGATGTCTCCCATCGCAGGAGTGCGCTTCGAAGCCGTCGAAGACGAGCCGCTGAACATACGCGCTGCTTGGCGCGGGGTAGCTCTCGCCAGAGTGGCGCGTGCAAGTCGTTGGGACAGCATGGCGAAGGTTTGCTTCCAAGAAGAGAGAAATGGTTGACAGCCGACAAGAACAATTGAGTGCAACAAAGACAAGAACTGCGACGACACTCAAGTAGTCAAGCCTGAAACAAGGAATGGTACGATGGTGGGCTGGTGCTCTAGGCTGTCCAAAAGGCCGAGATCAGAAAAGGTGCAATGCAGACGCAGGAGGTGGATCGGCTCGTGCGATGGGAAAGGAGTTGGAGGAGCAGATGGAAGACCCAATCGTAGCAGAGGCAGAGAGGCAATTTGAGAGGTGCTGGTTGGTGGTAGCCAGAGTGTCAGTAGCTGGGAAGCTGTGCAGTCGTCAGTGCCAGGGAACAGATGCAGAGGGGAAACCCGGTCAAATGGTCTTGGTGACAATCAGTCGTTGGAGGAGGGTGGTGGTGGTGGTGTTCCAATTCGGGAGCTGAGCTGTGCTGTCGAAGGGGTCTTCTGTCCTCAGAGCTCTCCCCGCATTTTGTGACACGTCCAGGAGGAGGAGGCAGACAACTGGAGGAAGGCCGGGCGCCTGGAGTTCAGGGAAGGGCAGGGCCCCTTGGGAGCTCCCTTCAGAAGCCGGGGTAATGATGTCAGGGCTCCGCTGGGGCAACTGGGTTACCCCCACTCCCCTGAGAGGCCAGACCACACTAGCAATTGTGCTGACATAACGCAAACGTTCAGCAGCCGTAGTTGCAATGTCTGCCTCAGGCCAAAACCGTCCCGGCTGCGACCGGGGCATCGGAGCAAGCTCGAAAAAGGCTCGCGTATCAACGACGGCATCATACCGTATCGAACAAACCCAACCCGCCTATCCACCCAATTCGACTCCGTCTCTTCCCCAAGTCGAAGCAATCACTCATTCAAGATGTCTTGGCTCGGCGTTACCCCCCTCAAGAAGTTCCCGGCGCCAGTCCGTAAGTCAATTGCCCTCGAACCCCATCCAATTCGAGGCCGGGCCTTCGCTAACAAATCCTCAGTCAAGCCGATGGCCCCTTTCTTCGCCGCTGGTACGTGATTGAACCGATCTCGAATTGCATCCCTTTCCCAGCGCTGGGTGCCTTTTTCCTTTAGGATAGACGGAGGCGCGTGGCTCGAAATAAAGAGCGTGGAATTGACTAGAGTCGCAGGTATTGTGATCGCTTACGGCATCAACGCCGCACAAAACGCCTCAATGAAGAGTATGTCTACCCGAAAGACAACGAAAAAGAAGTCTGGCTGCAATTGCTTACACTTTCCGCGCAGGTGACGAGTTCAAGAACGACCCCAGGAACCCTCTGGCAAAGTCTGGCGGCGCGCACTAAGGAAACGACTCAGTTCATGGATGGAATCGACGCTTAGCAACGAGTCTCGAGGCCGCGATCGACATGCCTATTTTGAAAGAGGGATGGATTGTATCATAGAGCATCTAGAAGCCGGAAATCGAACCATACCGAGACGTTCGGATGTCAACTTGTGCAACGCCTGTGCACATCCTCTGATCGATCAGTTTCCTTGCGTGATGAATAAATAGGGGAGAACGTCGTGAGTCTGTAAGGGGCGTTCGGCTATTGAACATTATCTGGATGAACTGGAGCAAGTCGTGACAGGCTCAGTGTCAACAGACGCACGCTACACGCCGAGGTCGCAACAGGGTCGTTCCAGAGCACTCTGGAGCTCTTGAAGGCACTTGCGTATGTGTATAGTCTATTTACTTTAAAACACATAGAGCACTATGTTGTCTAGACGTCTTGCTCTGTGACCTGTCGCATTTCGGTGCCGCACTGCTTTATGCCAAGTCATCGCCCATGGACAAAGCCCAGCCAATACTAACTCTCTTCGTGCGATTTTGCATCTGTAATATTAGAGACGCTCCAACATTTGTTTTTGTTCGGATAGTCAGCTCTCATCCGCACCATCCTCGCAACACTGCCTCACAAATCCAACCAACGGCATCACCCATTGCTTGTTCACGGGGACGTAGTGCCCACCCGGGTGCACCACCATCACTGGGTTCTCAGACCGGGCCTCAAGCCCGCGGCTGCGGCTCTCCTCGACGACCGTGTCCAGGCTCCCGATGAACTGCAGCGTCGGCGTCATAATCTTGGGCTCATACAGCCAGCCCAGGCCCGGCGGCGGCGCGAAGAAGCCGCTGTAGACCACGGCGAATCGGAGCGCTCGGCCGCCGTTCGCCTCGCGCAGCGCGGGCACCCAGCCCCAGTCGTACGTGTCGTCGCTCGGCGGCGGCTGCCTCTGCTTGCCGTCGCCGTCGAAGTGCTCGAGGGCAGAGGCCAGCATGGCGGCCAGCGCGCCGCCTTGGCTGAAGCCCACCACGCCGTCGACGTGCCCGCCGGCGTCGTCCCTGATGCACCTCGCGAGGCTCTCGAAGCCCTCCCTGAGCAGCCGGTAGTTGCCGCTGGCCTCGTCCTTGCGGAACCACGCCCACGCGTCCATCTCCGAGTCCGCACCGCCATCGCTCGGCCCGGCGCCGGACGGCTGGTACCCGGGGATGTCCTTGGGGCTGAGCCGTGAGGGAGCGGTGGGGTAGAAGAGCGTGGGTTGCAGTTTCATGGGCGCGAGCGATTTGGCGAGCAGCTTTTCCAGGGCGCGGGTTTTGGCGCGGAAGAGGGGCCCGGACTGGGTGTATCCTGAGGGCTTGTGTCAATCAGGCTTCTTCGACGATGACTATATGTGTCTCCCCCAGTCTGAAGCTGGCGGGTGAGTTGTCTGCCCCGAAGGCATTTCGTGACGGGGTCCACAGTCCATTGCGAACCAGTGTGGGGTGATACAAGATAACGCTTCCAGGAAGGATCACAGTAGTGTCGCAAGGCTGGGATAACAATCTTGTGTAGAGCGCTGTCTTACCATGAAGCATCAGGATCTTGACCTCTCTCATTGCCTTTTCCTCCGGCTTTGTATCCGCCGGGCCGGCAGAGGCTGTCTCGCCTTGGTCAACCGCCATGGTCGTGCAGTGCCTGCAGGCGAGGTACGAAATCGGAATTGGCTTGTTGAGGAAGTTTGGTCCCCGAAGCCTCGTTAGGCGATACATAAATTCTCGCTTTGTCGCAGTAGTGGTGAGGATCGAGCAAGTACCTCGTTTGTGAATCTTACTTAGCAGGGGGCTCCACTACCCGCCGGTGACCTCTTCCCTCAAGCCGGCTGCCCCTGGCCCGCGAAATCACACATCAGGATAGAGCGAGCTTTCCCTCATTTTGAAAGTCTCAGCGACGAGAATTCTCTACTTCTTCCCTGGTGAACAAACGAAATCTTCTTTCTTTTCCCTTCATTACAATACAGTGTTTGGGAAAACTCCTATCACACCCATCTGGAAATGCTCAATTGGACCAGGTACACCGAAAAGACGACATCTTTAACGCAACCGAATCAAACAATAAACTGCTTGTAATGCTACAGCTCCTCAGATCAATTCCCCCTTGGCTCACAAGCATCGAGACCACCCTCCTCTCTGCTCCGTCGGACCCATTCTTGCATTGCGTATCCAGTTAGGGGGCCAAGATCACTTAAAGGACTTTCAGCTGTGAGCCCGTACTTTGTAGTGAGCTTTTCAACCCATTTCGGAGGAATTCCATCAGGTGACTTATATTGCATCTTGTACCAGAATCGCAGAGCAGGAGGCGATAAATGCGCAAACCGCAAGAACTTCCAGGGGAAGCGATGACTCCACAATCCATTTGCTGGCAACATTAGCAGACAGCCCGGTTCCGCAAGCAGGAAGCCCGGTTGCGCAATGTCCCCAGCCCCCGGTGGCGGCGTGGGAGAATGCTCGCTGAGAAGCCTTGGGTCCATTGAAAACGATGGTAGAGCAGAATTTAGGTTCAGCCCATTATGAGACACCACATTTGGACTGGTCGTCGGAACACGCGGCAGCAATGGAGGCAGATCATGGTTTGAAGGAACGCTATACATCGCATCTCGTCCAGGAGCAGCCGGAACGACGTCTCCCAGGGCTGCATGATTACCGTCGGTGACAGTGTCGTCGGTGACAGTGTCGTCGGTGACAGTGTCGTGCGTAGCCACACCATGGGGCTCTTCGGACGATGGGCCTTGTTGGCCAACTCCCCGACCACGTCCCCCCCGACCACGCCCCCCCCGACCACGTCCTCCCCGAGGACGACCTGGCCGACCACGACCTTTGTGCGACGGGCCGACTCCTCTTGTATTGGCGCGGCCGCTACCTCGCAGATACAGGGTATCTTTGCCGTCAGCTTGGGTATTTAGAGCTGCCCCTACAACACTCTCCCCACATCGGTTAATATTTTCACTTCGCTCACACTGTCCCTTGGCAGATGGTCCTGCCGCATGACGGGTCTTGTTCATAATTTCGTGTTCATTAGTGGCAGCGTCTTGGCGGCAATCATTGTCGCTGATGTCTGCCATCGGGCACGTCTCTGGTGTCTCAATTCCCTGTCGATGCCCATTTCTAAAATTCTCCCCGAAAGCAATTCCGCCTCTAAGTCTGGATCCAAATTCAGAACCAGGCTTGAATTCTCCCCTCTCAGGCCTCTAACCCTTTGTTGCAGCCTTTTTACCCGAGGGCTGGATGCTAGCCATCATCTCGTCTTTGGTAATGAGGTGCTCGATTTTGCCGAGGTGGCTGAGCAGATCCTTCATGTTGTAACTCCACTCGTTCAAGATATCATCAACGCTCCGTGGCTGCGCAAAGCTGACAATGCGAGCGGGGCGGTCGATCCGAGCGTACACCATCTTGGAGGTGACAAGCTCGCTTATGTACTTCTCCGTCTCATCCTCGGAGAGATCGAGATGCTGCGTCAAACGGTCCATTCGAATGCGAGTGTAGTACTTGGCAATTACGCGGACATTGTGCTCAATGACACGCTTGCGCAGATCCTGCCATCGCTGGTTGGCCTTGGGGTCGGAAGAGGTGCCAAGCTGGGCATCGAAGATGTCTGTCTTGCAGAGATGGGGGCCGTATATTTGCTCGACGTTGGGCCAGCGCATGAGCTCTTGAACTGTAAACTCCTCGAGCAGCTTGGCCTCAAGGGGAACTTGGGCATTGCGAGTATCCGCCTTGATTCGGTGCATCAAGTCATGCTGCTCGTTGTCGTGAGGTGCGAGGATGACGAAGTAGATGATGCGTGCTAGGGTCTAGCAGGTGATCGTTAGCATGGAGCAAGTGGATAATGCACTTCTGTGGCAGAGACTTACAGCCTTGAAAAGAATCGGGTCATCCTGCACAGACTGGATCTCAAGGACCTCCCTGTAATGCTTGCATGCATCCAGGTATCTGTCTTCGCTCTTCGCCAGGATGACCTGCTGCTCGTAGTATCTGAGTTTCAGCGGTGTCGCATCCGCAGCGCTCTGCAGGTACTTTGTGCTGATCTTGCGGCTGAGGATGCCAGCTTGGCTCCAATCTTGTGTCTGGATGCAGAGGGCAACCTGGTCCAGAATGAACTCTGTCTTCTCTTTCCGGTCCATGGAGCCAAAGGTCTCAACCTGCAGCTCGCAGAGGATATCACGGGCTGCTTTGACATCGCCATAGTGGTCCTTCTTCAGGTCCGAAAGAATCTTGGTAACACGGGCACGCTCTACCTCGACGAAGATCTTGCCCTCGGTAACCGTCCGCAGGGTCTCGATGACTTGGACCTTCCTGTCAATGTTTGCTATATCGCCCAGAAAGTCGATGACGGCTTGCACCATCTTCTGGATGGCTTGCTTGAGTTGTCCATGCTTCTTGGAGAGGATGGTTACTTGGTCGCTGAGAAGATCCCAGTCACCAGCTGACTTGCACAGGGTGACAATGGCAATGAGGAGTCGGGATGTCGAGGCAAGATCGGAAGCCTGTCGACGGCGATGTCAGAAGACGAGAAACACAGAGACATCGCTGGGAGGAGGGGGCTCTCGCTTACCTGGCGTGTTTGCTTCTCGAGCAGGGCGAGCTGCTCGATGGCCCCTTGCAGGTTGTTCTGTCATGAGATTGACTAGTTAGAACAACGATCCTCCTTTTAGTTCCTCTGCATAGGTGCGAAGGTACCTTAGCTAGCAATTCTGCTTGGGGGATCTGCTGGTCGACCTCCTTGGTATAGTCCTTGTCGGGCTTGAACGCGGCGTTCGCCATCTTGGGCGGCTGATGGTAGGAATGATTGTAAAATGGACAGACGGGTGCGCGGGTGATTGATCTGGGGCTTAGAATCTGGTACTCTAGAGTCGATGGATTGCTGTTCGGAGGATGTTGGGTCGAGGTGGTGGGAGGGGATGGACCGGGCGTTGTTGCTTTGAGTTGTGTAGTGTGGTGTCTGACGGAAGGAAGCTGTCGCAATGGAAGCTCTGCCTGCAGCTTCGCCGGGGCGGCAATGTGCCTTGGCAGGCAAGGGTCGGAGCTGCCCGCCTTATGTAATCATGCTGGTCATCCAGGTCGTCAGTCAGTCTACACTACGGATACAGAGTGTACTTGCTGTGAGGAGCCTCCGAGTTTCCACCATGCAGTAAGCAAGAACCTAGTCAAAGCCAAAATCAGCCTCATTGAGCCTCGCGGATTTCTCACACCTCCAAATTGATCCCATTTCCCAAGCCTGTATTATGAAATCCTTGGGTCGTTCCGAATCAGTCAAACAAAATCTGTTCCCCAATTTATTGGTCTGTCGGCGGATGCTTCCCCCTCAGCCCAGAAGAGCCAGGAACTGGCTTCCAATGGTCGAACGCTGTGGTACACGCAGGAACCCTGTGCGGGAATCCACCAAGGCATCACCGTTGCAGAGCCACTAACCCACGCTAGTTACACATGTGCATACTCTGCCTGTTGCCGAGTGGCATCGAGCAGTAAAAGACTGCACCCTTCCAACTTCTCATGCCCATTACATCCTTCCACTTGAGCAGTTGGTACTACCATGGCATACATAAGTTCTTCAACGTCTTTCTTCTTCCTCGACTAACAAGAAACGGAGGACCCTTTGGGAAGACCATGGCGAGCATCGGCATTCTCCACAAGCTTTTAGCGCTTCTCCATCTGGGGAGTGTCATGATTCAATGCGACACATGCTCGATACTGGAACGACGGAACTATTCCCAGCAGGCCTCGGGTCTGGACGAGCACTTGTCAGGCTGCTGTTAGTAGCAAACGGGGCGAAGCATGCTGCACGAAGCCATGGCAGTCCACACTGTTTGCGTTTCCGAGTCACAACGACAAGCCCTTGGCACACAGCCGTCTGCCAGCGCACAAGTAGCATGTCGTAAGGTGTAGCCTGGACTGCGTAGTGCTTCTGGATCAGGGCGTGGCTGTCGGTGCACAGTTGAACCCAATCAGCTCGATGATGGCCTCAGTCGAACCGATTCTTGATCCGGCCGGAACATGGTTGGGCACCCGGCGACCGGCAAGCTCCCCGGGGATAATTAATACATTGAAAGGTAGATCATGGTCCCCCGCCCAACTAAGACTAAATAACATATACTGCTGCATATTACCTTGTTTCACGGGGGATACGAATACGTGCCTACTTACACGATTACGTCCCTACATGAACGAATACGCCTCTCCGTGTTGATCATTTCGGGGTCAAAAAGAACCCCGAATTTTTTGCTGTTACGCAGTCTCGCTAGCCAGTCACTGTCTCGTCGTTTCAAACCTGTGGGGTCTGGGGTATGGAGAGACGCCTACTGTAGGTATGCGCCAGCACAAATTGCATCGGCGCAAATGCTCCCGTTCACAAAAATGACGTTGCACTCATGCTCCGACATTATACCGCCCATGCTACGGGGGCTTCAATGCACGCGCTGGGGCCAGTCTCCGACCCAGACTTGCTCGGTGGATTATAGCAGTCGCAGAGACTGACTCTGGCTATTTCTCAAATGCCGGCTTGGCAGGAACTATATATTAGACTTCAACTCCCGCCTCTCCAGGATACTTAAGTGCCTATATATTCACGCCTTCCTTGGCACACAAGCCATACCACAACAAGTGAAGCTCCCGCTCAACGTCAGCATCCGTCATGGCAACCACTTCAGCTTCCTCGAAATTCACAGATCTGGTAGCCACGCAGTGGCCCTATGTGTTGAGCACTCTCGCAGCCTTTGCTGCAGCATGGCTTCTTCAAGCATTGCTCAAGAAGGACCCACTGTCGAACCTACCCATGGTCGCGTCCGAATTGGGCAATGCCGATAAAAGACGTGCAGCTTTTGTGCAAGGTGCCAAAACTATCTATCTGGAAGGATACCGAAAAGTAATTGATGCGTCTTCGATAACCCAATTGGCTTGGACTAACAATTATGGTGAACAGTTCAAGAAAGGCGTCTTTAGAATCACTACTTCGAGCTGTAAGGCAATCCAACTCACTACAAGAGACTTGATCAGCATATACTTACTCTAGATTTCTCCTGTAGTTCACGACGTTGTTGTGCTCGACCCTCTGTTTCTGAGCGAACTCAAACACCTTCCTGACAATACTGTCTCCTTTGGCGAGGCCGTCGAAGACGTACGTTCACCCTCTTCGAACAAAAGCCAAACGCAAGAAATGCTAATTGACAACCTCGACAGTTCATGCAGACAAAGTACACCGGCGTCCGAGCTGATCGACCTATCATCCCTCATGTTGTCAAGAAGGATTTGATTCCGGCATTGAGTATGTTCAAGTCAAGAGCTCGACGCGCGAATCTCTGCTAATTGCATCTGAACAGACCGACTCAACCCTACCATCGCCGAAGAAGTCGATCTGTCGTACCAAGAGGAACTGCCGCCTTGCAAGGATTTCACATCAGTCAACATCTATGCAAAACTGCTCCGGATCGTCGCCAAGGTTTCCGGTCGCATTTTCATCGGCCCTGAGCTCTGTCGATCTGAGGAATACATTGATGCTGCGAGTAAGTTGCTTCTGGCATGATTGATCTGCCTTTTAGACAAACTTTGTGCTTTGAGACCGAAAGCTCGGAGACCAGAGCCTGTCAACTTCTTTTCGTGATCTCTGAGTCTAACTTTCAGTCACTCAATTGCAATACGGCGAGAATATTTGCTGACAAAGTCCCCAGTAAGCTACACGGTTGAACTCGTAGGTGCGGTGAATGCCATCACCCGGATGACCTCCTGGCAGCGCACTTTCAGCGCAGCTTCTCACCCGACGATCAAGACGGTTCGCGAAAGGGAAAAGTCCGCGAATGCGTTCCTGAAACCTATCGTCGAAGAAAGGATAAAGGCCAAGAAGACGGACCTCGACTTTCAGAAGCCTGATGATCTCTTGCAGTGGCTTCTGGATGACGGACAAGACAAGTTTGGTGAGAAGGGAAGCCAAGAGCTTGCATCCATCCAGCTGAGCTTGACATTTGCTGCGATTCACACAACTTCGATGACCGCAACCAATGCTTTCTATACAATTGCAGCGATGCCTGAGATAATCCCAGAGCTACGCGAGGAGATCCGCGAAGTCCTGAAGGAACACGGCACATTTACCACCCAGGCCTTGCAGAAGATGAAGAAACTCGACAGCTTTCTGAGGGAAGTTATGCGAATGCACCCGCTCGGCATGTCTTCCTTCCAACGCAAGGTGCTCAAGACGTTTACCCTCTCAACCGGGCAGGTCATTCCCGCCGGCTGCCTCATCGAGGTGCCTGTTGTCGGCATCAACTTTGACGACGAGGTGATTGAGGATCCAGAGAAATTCGACGCATTTCGTTCGTACCGCGCACGGGAGACGGATGGGCTTGAGGGCTCAGAGAAGGCCAGCGCGGGTGCAACAAACCAGTTTGTCACCGTGAGCCCGACGAACCTGCTTTTCGGCTACGGCCGACATGCCTGCCCCGGAAGGTTCTTCGCTGCGAACGAAATCAAGATGATTGTGTCGAGAGCGGTACTAGACTACGACATCAAGATGGCCGACGGCTCCAGGGAGAGGTATTCGAACCTCTCTTTCGGGGGGACAAGCACTCCAGACCCTTCAAAGGAGCTTCTGTTCAAGAGAGTTGCTGTCTAGATGGCATCGGTCCTCTAATCTTTTCCATGGGTTCGGCATGGCTGGTGTTCGCTGCTTGGGTGTTGTATCCCCTTTCTTTATCTGTCCTCGGTCTTTTGAGGGTTGCGATGTTGTTCAATCACCAGAACATTTGGTTTTCTGAAATTTTGTATCGCATTCGAGGCGCTTTCGATTGGTTATAACATTAGGTAGACAGTGAAAAGGGCCATCTTGGTGGCTTTTCCAAACTCGTCAAGACCATGATCGATTTCTCAACTTGTGCCATCAACAAGTTCAAAGACTCTGCCAATGGTACTGCGCTCCGTCCGAGCAGAAAAGACTCTATTCATATCATTCGCCTGGCAGCTACTCTTATTGACTCAAGTTTGATCACTTGAGATGTCCAGTTCACGCCTAATCACCTTCATTGAGCTGTTGCGAGACCAGAAAGCACATGGCACCGGAATGTAGAATTGGTGGATGTTTGACTTCGACGAGCCAGAGTCAAGAGGCACATGCAGAGGTTGCGGAGGTGATGCCTCGGTGTTCCGGCTGCGATGCCGGCCAAGCCCCTCCGATCTTCAAGTTTGGGCTACTGCGCAGCGGAGGACTGATACCCGCCGCGGAGCTTTCCCAGTGACCCATCCTTGATTCTCAGCACCGACAAATCGTTGCCGAGTGAGCCACACTTCATCATGAGTGATCACGACTTCAGAAACGAGAGAAATACGCTGGGAACACAACCACACACGCCATTACTCAGCATGGAAGTGCCTGGTGTCAAGACCGTCACACTTGATGCTCCCGACACCAAAGACCGCAACGGTTTCCTCGCCCGGGATGTTGTGCACGAGATGTGGAATGGGCTTCAGCTCCCAGAACGAGCGCTCGAGTCACTACACCTCCCCGGCGATGACGGGAAGCCCGCGTTGCCATCATCATACAAAATTGGGACTCTGGCGCAAGGCACCATTGCCCTGTCGGGACTCACAGCCGCACTGATCCACTCGCTGCGTAACCGCACGTCTATTCCCAGGGTTGAGGTCCCGGCCAAGCACGCCGTGATCGAATTCAAGTCCGAGAAGCTTTACATCCTCGACGGCAAGCCGACTGCGCACCTGTGGGGGCCAATCGGCGGCCTTCACAAGACCTCGGATGGCTATGTCCGCATCCACGACTCATTCCCTAACCACCGGGAAGGGGCTCTCAGGCTGCTCCGGCTGCCGCCGATTGCGACCCGGGCGCAGGTCTCGGAGAGGACAGCGGACTGGGCAAGCATAGACCTCGAGTCCGTGGGCCTCGACCAAGAGCTAGCAATCTACGCGCTTCGGTCCTACCGCCAATGGGACGTGCTGCCTCAAGCGAGATCCATTGGCGGCTTTCCGATCAGCATCTCCCAAATCGCACCTGGACCGGTCGGTCTCCCACCACGCCTAAGGCCCGGCGATGACAAGTGCCTAAGGGGGCTCCGTGTCGTTGAGATGAGCCGGGTCATCGCCGCCCCTCTCGCAGGCAAGACTCTGGCAGCCCACGGCGCCGACGTTATATGGGTCACCTCGCCGAAATTGCCGGCGCTGCCGGCGTTAGACGTTGAGTTTGGACGCGGAAAGCGCACTGTACAGCTCGACGTGCGCGAGCATGACGACAAACAGAAGCTGCTGGAGCTCGTCAAAAGCTGCGATGTCTTCATCCAGGGTTTCAGGCCGGGCAGTCTCGCTGCGCAGGGCCTTTCGCAGGAGGAGGTAGCGCTGCTGAATCCCGGAGTGGTGTACGCGAGCCTGTCGGCCTTTGGGCCTCGGGGCCCGTGGTCTGGCCGCAGGGGATTCGATTCGCTCGTCCAGACGTGCTCGGGCATGAACGTGTCGGAGGCTGAGCACTACGAGGCGGGCGAGCCAGCTCGTCACATGCCATGCCAGGCTCTGGACCATGCCGGTGGCTACCTGCTGGCGGCAGGGATCATGGCGGCGGTGCACCGCAGGGCCACTGTAGGTGGCTCTCACGCGGTCGATGTGTCGCTGGCGGGTGCGATGAAATACCTCCGCAGCCTGGGCCAGTATCCGGACAGGTCAGGCTTCGAGGCGCCTGATTACGAGACAGCTGCGGATGTGGACGAGTATCTGGAGACGCGCATGAGTGGTTTCGGAGAGCTGAGGGCGGTTCGGCATAGCGTGACAGTGCAAGGCTGCTCGACATCGTGGGATGTCATGCCCCAGCCTCTGGGGAGTGACAAGCCGGAATGGTTGGAGTAGCAGATGATGTTAGTCACTTTTCATCTATCACCGAGGCTACATTGTACCTGCTGTGGAATCCAAACCGAGTTTCCGAGATCCATCAAGTTGACTTCACAAGACTACAAACAGATCATGTCTTTCAAACCCGTCTATCTGTTCTGGCTATTGTCCAATTGCCTTGAAAAAGTTCACGCAATCAACATTCCCCAGGATCAACAGCGCGAGACATGTTCAGTATCTACATCGAGCATCGACATCACACATCTTGTGCAATCGGTTCCTCTTTCCAAGTCCTCACAGACAGGCGCACCATCTGCAACCGCGCATTCCCCGGTCCGGCACTCCCACTCGGAACACCACCAGGATACTATCATTCTGTCGACTGTCTTGCTCATTGTAAGTCGATCAAAATTGAAAACACATCTCTAGCGGCTGGCACTTCTCAAGTTCAGCAATCGCCACCACAGAAGCATCAAACCTCCAACCAAAACTAAGTCCTTCGCACTTCCTTAATCGAACACATTTCTTCAGTCTGCCAAAGAGGCTGAGATTGAGAGTCTGCTTGTGCGCTTGTCTGGCTGTATTTCAGATCTTTTGGGGAAACCCTTCAAAGCCCCCTTTTGCGGGAATTGGATAAAGCAGATTGCGCTGACACAACCATCCTCAAGAATAATTCCAAATCCCACATCAACACATTCGAGACAGACAGCACCATCGATCATGCTGCCAGAAAACATGGATCCTCGATCGTGATGGGTGAGAGAGTGTTGCATGGCGCGGGGAAAACTGCTCCACAGAACAAATTACAAGCAAAATCAAGCATGAAGCCTATCAAACAACTCCGCGAGGATTACAGAGGCGCAGAGGCGGGAAGGCCTCTAACCAAAATTCAAGTTGGTGTTGCTCTCCCAAAGCACCCGCGGCAGTCCCGAGCAGCAGCAGTCTGGGTGTTCATGTCATAGATGGCCCAGATTTTGCTTTTTGGGCCGGAGTGGGGATGGCTATCTTATTTCAGATCTCTGTAGTTCTGGCTTTGGCGTGAGGATAGACAGATTAGCCAATGAAGACATTCTGATCAATGGGACGTCATTCAAATTTCTCTGATATCAATTCTTGGGAACTTCATCAAGCAACGTCGTCAAACCATGAATGTATTTATGTACGAAACTTAGCGTATAGATCATAATTATCATTGTCTACCTTCACATAATGGCTTAATACCACGCACTGCATGTCTGACACCAGCTAATCAACAAACTTGTCTTTCATTGTATTCTTGCCGCCCACACCGTCTGGGAAAAAAAAACACTGAATTCGCCCAGTTTTGATAAAACCAAGCCCTGAGTATAGTGTCCCTTCAAACAAAGTAGGCACTTGTAAATGAGAATGTAAAGTTGTTTGGCTTAGGTCACCACCCGATCGTCGTTCATCCGCTCTGATGGCGCTGAAACACCACAATGTGCACCCAATGTACACACGGAATCCCTCGTCACTGAATAAAGTGATTCAAGATCCAGTAAGCACACCAATGTCTGGCACGAGGTAATAGTGACTCAATGTTGCAGTGGCTAAAGATTATATGTGAGCAACACAGGCATTTATTCTGCAAATATATAAATCTCTTCATGGACGTAGGCTCAACTTTCTCTCCATCCACCAAACCAACATTCAGATACACGAAAATTGCGAAAATGTCCTCCAGACCAAGCTATCTTATTCTACTTGTCTGCAATGGGGCCGTGAGGGTCGCCCCATACCCAGTGCGACTAGGCCCGACCAACGAGGCCGCAAATGCGACACAACCCCTTGCTCAAGACTTGACCAACACCGACGATGCCACGCATTTGGTTCGTCGTGTAGCTGTGATACCTTCCACGTCCATAGACCTGACCACTTGGGTACAACCCACTACCCGCTCTACGTCCTCGAGCATAAAACTAGCCGACTTAGTGACACCCGTTGATCGCAGTTCTCCGTCCCTGGCCCATCCTGAATCGACAGTCACAACCACAGCAAATGAAACGACATCATCACTGCAGAACGTCGTTACAACAACTGGGCGCGAAGTCCCATCCCAGCCGTTCCCAACGTTTTCCTTGACCACAGGTCCAACCATGTCCGGGAACACATCAACCATTACCATTACCGACTGGGTGACCGTAACCACGGCTGGCGTCCCCGAGAGCTACACGGGCTCGTCGACAGGATCAGCACACAGCGCTTCTAACAGCAGCCACCATTCTGGTGCCTCTGGAGGCTCTCCAGCCCCTTGCCCGTTGCACACACAGGACTCGGATGCCATACTACCAGTCGGGGTTGGGCCCCAGTGTATTCCGTCCACAAACATCAGCTCTGTGAGTGACACATCCCATGTGTCATCTGACTCCGGCGGTGTATCGAACTCTACTCTACCAGAAAAGCTACTGGGATGTCCACCATCGGTGAGCGATGATGGAACCTGTGAAGCCAAGCCAAAGGAGTAGAGCGACATGAAAGCTCTTCAAAGAGTACATCGACTTGCGCATGATGTTGCGCATCATCACATCTACTCCAAGGTCCTCGCTTGTGTACCAGGGTGAAATACTATTTAAGTGTTGCTCGCCTGGTGGAGTCGATGTGCTAGCCAGGATTCGGAACGAGGAGAGATCTTTGTGGCGAACGCATTATAGCATGAACAAGTAGTTTTTGACATATTCACATGTCTTCCCAAGGAGTAATTGGTTACACGAATGCACAATATATATTTTGCATATGAATTCAAGTCGTCTATCAACTCCCCGCTCCCGGTACATTGCAGTGCAGTGAAAATTTTATGTTGACTGATTGGCATGATGATGACAGTGACCAGCCGGTACGTGATAAAAAAATGATGTTTCGTAGCCTATTATCGAAGGTCGTGTCCTGCGTTATCTTCGTTAGTATCATTCCCACTAGTAATATCGACGGCAATTAACTTACGTCCAAGAGCCTTGCCACGCTTCGAGACCTCCTTGGCGTGGTAGGCCTTGATCTTTGCCCGCCGCGCCTCCTCCTTGGCCTCGTACTCGAGCCTCTTCATCTCCTCCCTGGCGTCTTTCACCTCCCGCCGTGCCAGGTCGAGTGCGCGGTCGGCCTCCTTCTCCGCGGTCTCGGCACTCATCATCCTCTCGCGAGCCTGTACGATGGAAGGGTCGAGCTCCTCGTTTCCGGAGCCGAACTTGCGCAGGAGGCCGCCGCTCCTCACCGAGCCCCGCTCTGTTGATCTGCTGAAGATGCTGCTGGAGCCATCGTTGTGGGTCGGGCTGGTGCGGTAGGTGCTGGATGTGCGGCGGGTTGAGTCGGTTGCTTGGGTTGAAGTAGTCGGGGTGGGGGACGGATCCCGTCTCAAGAGACCTTGCAGGCCTCCGCGCTTTCGTGGCTCCTCCTCGTGATAAGGCTCTGGTGGTGGAACCTCCTCTTCGGCCTCGCGGCGGGAGAAAAAAGGCATGTTGATGTTGTGGTTTGTAACGTGTTGAGAGAAAAGGTTGTCTAGGGCGTAGTGTTGGTATGCAACGATGAAAAGTGGCAAAGGATGACTTGGAGAAACCCTCGTCTTGGCCGGGTGGTCAGTCCCTTTTCATGCATTCTCGAACTGCCACTATCACAGCGTCTGCCGCCCAGATTCATCGTTACGCTGCATCATCAAACCTGCTTTTCGAATTCAGGGTCGCTGGCGATCGACAGTGACGTCAGAGCACTGCAGCCAATAGAACAACACGATGGCGGGTGGACCAGGCCCGATCGGGGAGAGCCAGCGACCCCTAAAAGCATCCAGCCAATATGCAGGGTCCAAACCTGCCAGGGGGTACATCATCGCTGCTGACCTCCGGCCACTGTCGCTGTGCGATGATAGCATGGCTGAAACCATTTGATGTGGCTTGCCGCGTGAGGGGTGTCGCCAACGACGCCAACCATCGTCAGCTACGACGCTGAGACTTTGGAGGCAGCAAGGCATCGGAGCAGTCAAGCAAGAATCTGTCCTGCATTTGGACGAACAAATCCAAGAGAATCTCTATCGTGGCTGTGCTGGTATTGTGTCCCGGTTGTACACGATGTTTGTCTTCCGTTTGCCTCGAGCACCTCGTGTAGTTTGAGCACTCGAATGCTCGTGCCGCCTGGGGTCGCTTGGTGGTCTTCAACCTGGGCTGCTGTGCACCTTGGTGTGCCAGGACCAGAATTCTCATCACCGTCAATTGTATTAGACGCAATAAGAGAGAGGGAAAAAAGAAGAAAAAACAGTGAATGGGCAAACTTTCGTAGGGAACTTTTAGAAGACACTTTGCGCAGAAATTACATGAGTATTTACGAAGAACGGCACCAGAAGCTACAGACACAGAGTGCAGCACCGCGCTCGCATGCCTAGAAATCTTATCTCGTCAAACAAGGACTGTTTTTGCTGCGAGATGTTCCTTTGCGACGTTCCGTGGGCATGAGCCGTGTACTTTTGCCATCGGTGCCGGGAAAATAGGATTCCTGTGATACCTACTGGTGACAACAAGAGTCTGTCTCGCCCGTAATTATTCAAGATCTGCTGAAGGCCGCTTGAACCCAATGGTAGGAACGTGCCAGTGGGGATCTCTAGACGGCCCACCACTGCCATTCTTAATCGAAGGTGTGACTCGTGCAAATCCATCATGATATGCAATATATGCCGGTGGCACAGTCTCGACCCCAGATGGTGGGGCAGGAAACCCGGAGACCACAAACTTAATCGAGGCAGGGCACCGGACCGACCGGAGCCGGTAAACGTGGGGTTTCATCAACACCTTACCTGTTCCTGATTATTTATTGGTTTTTACTCAGGCGCGTCTAAGCTTTCCTCGTGGCCCCCAAACCATATAACTTGTCTTGATGTCGGTAGTTCTCGTGCATCTGCATGTCTGAGCCACAACTGAATTCTTTGATTTTGCTGCCACATTCAGTAGAGAGCAGCAATGATTTTGGGTTCTATCCATTTCTATAATTTGACAGACTAGTGACAGAGCTCTCAATTGCAGCAGGAGCACTCATGTCCGCACTGCTGACTGCACATAACTCCTGAGACGCCGTTCGTGCAGTTGGCCCACATTCTATCACACCTTGGTTGTCTGCATCTTGCAGGAAGTTCAGACGGCGGGGTTGATAAGCGGTGTTGTAATGAAATCACGTTACGCATCGATTATATTGCTTAGGCCACCAATTGACCGTGCATACTGGGAGGGCCTGCTATGTGATCATAATCAACGTGCTCACAAAAGACGCGCCTAAAACAGACTCATTGCTACCTTCTCGGCCGCCAAAGAAGGCCCGACTTTGGACTCCCATAGTGGCTTCAACGATGCCAACGACTGTGTTTGCAAGCGCGTCTAGAATGGCACTGACTGAACGGGCCGATTTCTGACTTCCTCTTCTGTCGTCTCGGGGCCTGGTGCCGGTCGCCAATCTCGTCGAAGTGTTGACTATGTCGGCTGCTAAGTGGTACTAAACCGTTTGTAGAATCTTTGCCGAAAATCCGGAAGCAGGGCCGAATGTCGAAGCGCCAGGGGAAAGTGTCAGGAGAGGAAGGTTGCATCCTACTCACGACATCGTCTAGTCACGCAGTGCTCGAGTTCTTGTTCGGCTCTTCCCCATGGGGATAATGGTAGCGCAAAACCCTGACAACGACTGGGGGCGGAACTACTACACTTGGAGAAGTGGGTTAAAAGGCTTGGCCAGAACATAGACCAACATAGGCCCGAGTCATACCGTGGTATGCCAGGCTTTGATATGCCGGTTGGTCATATAAGGCGACAAAGATGCAGTTCCAGTGGCCGTGACTTCTGTGTATACGTGCTTCAGGCAGTGTCACTTGCGAACACATCCTCATTGCAGCCATTGAGTGCCTTGGGAAGATCCCCAGTTAAAGTGAGTTTGGCCAGCAGGTCGGGACAAGTATTCACAGAAGAGAAAATGCACTTGCGCCGGGGCCAAACTTCGATTGTGCTGTGGCTTGACGCCCGTCTTGAAGCCACATGCATGATGCGAAAGTAGCCAAGTTTACCAAGAGCGTCCTCGAATCAAAACGTTTTGATCAGGCCGAGGTTCCTTAGCGTTGTAGCGTTGGCTTGCTTGGCCTGTCAGGAACACAAATCGACTATGTCCGACCTCGCTAGGCCCCCCTTTCACACCATTTACCCAGGCTTGGACTATTCCTCATCAGCCGTTATGTTTTGAGTCATCTTCAAGTGCCATCCCTGATCATCAACATGAAGTCAACATACTATATCCTCGTGGACGCTTCGGCAAGGCCAAGTCGCCGTGCCCAAGGCCCTGGACCATGCTGCACCGAGCTGACATGTCCGAATGCAACCCCAGCAAATGATCATTAGCCAACAAAGCTCTCTGCACTCACATCATCCCCGGACAGTTCGTCCCATTCAGAGCCGCCGCTATTGTGGCGGACCCACACAGTCACCAATCGGCAGGATCGTCGTACCCCACGCGACCATCCGCTGATGACCACCCCCGGGGAGCAAAATCACAGGGCTCAGCACATTCGTTCGAGATTGCTGGGCGGCCCAGGCCGTACTAGCCTTCTTCTCTTCCGTTAGCCTACCAAGATGCGGTCTGTCTCGCGACAGCACTCACAAGATTGAGTGCAGTCTTGGCAATACGCTGAGACCAGATGTTCTTGGATCCAATCTATCTACCTTGGAGCTATCATAAACGGCCCGTTTTGATGCCCATGCAGCGTGCCATGACCAGGAAGCAAGCGCATGGTGTGAACACCGAGGCCGGCGTAGTTCTTTCCATAGGCGCCTGATAGAGGCCTGTCAGTAGGCCGAATTGTTGTGGGTCTCACGAGTCGAAGGCATCGACAATTGACATGCAGCAAGTGCTCAGAGAATATATAATGAGACCGAACCTGGCTTGTGGTGACAAGTTCTCAAGATCTGCGCTTCATCCACTGGTCACATTCCCTCCTTTCAGCTTCTCCATCTTTGTTTTTGTATATATTCACCTCAACTGTATATATTACTATCAGTATTGACTATTTTTTCACCGCTGTACCTCAAGCACCATGGGTCTTCGAACTGTTCTCGCCACAGCCATCGCTGGCCTGCCGGTTATTCAAGCTGCTATTCCCACCATCTCAGGGTTTACGCTTACATGGGGCGACGATTTTGTTGGCTCCGCCAACAGCCTTCCCAATCCATCAAACTGGATCGTCGACACCGGCACCAGCTACGCAGGGGGCCCAGCTAACTGGGGCACGGGAGAGATTCAAACCTACACCAGTAGCACCAACAACTTGAAGCTAAACGGCAATGGGGCTCTCCAGATCACCGCAATCAAAAGCTCTTCCGGTGCGTGGACCTCTTCCCGCATCGAAACTCAGCGCAGCGACTTTGTTGCACGTGCCGGGGGCAAAATGAGAATCCAAGCAAGCCTCAATCTGCCTAATGTTGGCAGTTCTACGGGTATAGGCTATTGGCCCGCGTTTTGGACTCTCGGCAGCTCATACAGGGGCAATTACCAGTAAGTGCTGCTCTTATGTTTTGATAGTGTGTATAAAAACTAACATCCCACGCAGGAACTGGCCTTCCGTCGGAGAATTCGACATCATGGAGAACGTCAACGCCATCAACCGCGTTTGGGGCGTCATGCACTGCGGTGTCAACCCCGGCGGACCGTGCAAGGAGACAGACGGCCTCGTGGGATCGCGCGAGTGCCCTGGGAGCCCATGCCAAGGCAACTTCCACACCTACACCCTCGAGGTTGACCGTACCCAGGAGCTCGAGGCCGTGAGGTGGTTCGTCGACGGCACTCTTTTCTGGCAAGTTGTGGAAACCGACCTGCCCGCCGACACCTGGGCCCAGGCTGTCCACAACCCTCACTTCGTGCTGCTGAATCTGGCCATTGGAGGAGCTTTCCCTAATAACAACTATGGAAGCGCCACCCCGCTCGCCAACACCGTCAGTGGTGGCACGCTGCAGGCAGAGTACATCGCTGTCTACAACGCCTAGGCTCTTCAAGGCAGAACGCTGATTATGTCCGTCGCTCGCTCGAAGTTTTGGCGCGTTTTCTATTCTTGGATATATCTATGATTATCAGTTCTTGTATATACAATGTGGAGGGGTGGTTTGTCCCTTCATGAGTTCCGATACGCTATGTTTACTTCGTGTTGATTCCATGGATGAGAAGCCCAGGGTGGTTTTCTATGTAGCGAGTTGATCAAATAAAAAGGAAGATTTGATGCAAATGCGTCCTCAGCGGCGAATGTCGTCTAAACTGCGAGCGAAAGAGATAACCTGGATACGAGCCGCGAGTACAAGTACACCGTATTCTGAGCAGCCAGACCTTGGCACTGGACCTGAATTCCAAGTGCACGCAGAAAAGCATCAAGAGACAAGTCATAACTAAATCACAGAATTAGTTGACATTCTTGATGATGTTTATTAGCACATCTGCCATTGGCCCTTGCCCCTGCCAACAGTCCTGTGATAGCGATATTGGAATTGTTTCTGAATCAAAGAAGCGGACTCAGAGTTGTTTGGTAGTACAATGCCAATTACCAAAGTAGTGACTTGAGCATATGAAGTAAACTAATACTAGACGGCTTCAAACAAGACTAACTCAAAACAATGTGCTATCGCTGTCTTATCTCTGTCCACTTCCTCCGCTGCAACTGTGGTATGACGACGAAAACTGAATTTGATGCATCGAATTTGAAAGAGAGTGTGACGACTTGAGTTTCATCATGAAGCTTCAAAAACGAATTTGGCAAGTTTCCCCGGGTGGGTGTGTATCTAAGCGGGGTAGGGTATGCCGTGCTACGGATGCTAACAGTATTTCCAGGGATGGGAGTTGAGCATGTGAGAATTTCTGCTTCCGGATACGCATAGTCAGCACGTGTGATCGTTTGATTGAACTCGAGTGTGCGGACTATGGCATCAGTTTCCTAAGGTACCGTCTGGTAATCGGCAAGTCTTCGGCAAGTCTCGCGGAGACTTTCTCTCGATAGATGGATGCACATATCTGACTGCCCGGGACTTGAAATTACAAGCTTGCCCCAGAAAATCAAAACAGCAGCACTTCAACGAACCTTTCGCATAGTTTATGCTTTGTTGATCGACGCAGTGACTACAACAAACTTCAAGACCAAGTTACCATTCACCCTACTCCGAAATACCGATCATTAGCAACCATGGGATCCCTGGACGTTGAGAAAACCTATGATGTCCTCATTGTTGGGGCTGGACTCTCTGGTATCTGCAGTCTCCATCACATACGGGAACGCTTCCCTTCATGGAGTGTCAAAGTTATAGAAGCTGCCGGCGACGTAGGCGGCGTCTGGCATTGGAACCGCTACCCTGGATGCAGACTCGACACCGAGTCTATTTCTTACGGATACTCCTTCGACAAAGAGTTTCTGCAAGAATGGGAGTGGAAGGACACGTTCTCTTCGCAGGAAGAGATGCAAGAATACATTCAGAGCATTGCCAAGAAGCACGACTTGTACAAGGACATCCAATTCAACACGCGCATCACTTCAGCGCACTGGCACGACCAAGACCACACGTGGACCTTTTTGGACGAAGCAGGGAGCCGCCACAAGACTCGCTTCTTCGTGAGCTGCCTGGGGTTTCTCTCCGCACCTACATGGCCCGCCGTTCCTGGCCTGGAAGACTTCAAGGGACAGGCTTACCACACGTCCCGCTGGCCGGAGGGATTCGACATTAGCCGTGATCTTGAGGGCAAGCGCGTTGGCGTAATTGGCACTGGTGCAACGGGCATCCAGACCATCACGGCTGTATCTAATGAGCCAAGTATCCAGTCCCTCACAGTGTTTCAACGAACGGCCAACTGGTCGGCTCCCCTGCGCAATGCCGAGATTTCCACCGAGCAAATGGGAAAGTACAGGAGCCAGTACAACGAAACCTTCGACAGATGTGCCCAAACTTCTTCAGGATTTCTACACCAAGCTGACCCTCGCAAGTCGGTCCAGGTCAGCGAGGAAGAGCGCCTGGCACACTATGAAAAGCTATACGCAGAGCCGGGTTTCGGGAAGTGGCTGGGTGTGTTCAGCGACACTTACACTGATCGCGAAGCCAACCGAATGTATTCGGAATTCATGGCCGGCAAGATCAGAGAGCAAGTGCGTGATTCAGAGACGGCCGAGAACCTCATTCCCACCCACGGATACGGAACACGACGAGTGCCGCTCAACAGTGGCTATTTCGAAGCTTTCAACAAGTCCCATGTCGACTTAGTGAACCTGCGCAAAACTCCCATCGAACGTGTCACTGCAGAGGGTATAATCACTTCAGATGGGAAACAACACAACCTGGACGTTCTCATCTGCGCGACCGGCTTTGACGCCGTCACGGGTGCTTTCAACGCCATCGATTGGCACGCCAAGGATGACCGCCCACTGATAGCCACCAGCGAAACCAAGGAGGGGAGACGCGCCATCTGGCCAGACCACAGGCCGCACACGTACCTCGGAGTGACAGTGCCCGCCTTGCCCAACACATTCCTGGTCCTCGGCCCCCACCAGCCTTTCGGCAACGCCACGAGGAGCATCGAGCATGTTGTTGGCTTTGTCACAGATGCTTTGCAGTACTGCAAAGACAAGGGCTACACCTACGTCGAGGCGACTGACGAGGCTGCCGAGGAGTGGACAGACCACGTCGTGGAGTGCAGCAAGGCGGGGACACTCATCAACGAGGTGGATAGCTGGATGACTGGGGTCAACACAAATGTGAAGGGGAAGCAAGTCAGGAGTGTTGCGAGGTACTCGGGCAGCGTTATCGAGTATCGCCGGCGCACGGAGGAGTGTAAAGAGTCCGGCTACAAAGGCTTGAGCTTTGCATAGATCTGGGGGTTGTTTAGTCTGGCCATGACGCCCTGAGCTTGTCTCAAATGATATCATGTTCACATCCTGTCATCAAGTCACGTTTTGCGCAGCAGTTGAGGTTTACGGCCGATGCGATGTGGATTACCAGAATATCGAGATAGAATACAAAGCACTGCATGAGTTTTACAGCTTTCCAATCCAGTCTTCGTGTAGTTATCTCGGACTCAATAGATGCCTTGGAAGAAAATTTGTCCAACAAACTTTAGTCTGAGTCTCGGTACCTTAGTATTGTCAGCTAGCTCTGCAACTGAGAGGCAGTGAGAGCTGACTTGAGAGATCATTATGCCCTTAGACATCATTGAAGACATACCTGCGCCTGGGATAAGATAGGCCCGACGAATGTAAATTTCTCTGGCCGCTTTACTAGTAAGAAAGTGACCCCCACTTGACGCAAGGCATGTGCAAAGCGTGCTATCTCGATCCTTGCGAGCAAGCTTGCGGTTTAGGAAAGTTTCTCCCCGAGGCACTACGGCCGATATCCGGCAGCATCTGGGTTCCACACCGGACATGGCAAGCAAATGTCCCCGAATGAGAAAGACATTTGTGGTGCGGTAGAAATAACGAAGATGCCATACATATGTATAGTGGTAATGTGTTGTCACTCAGCAATTCCTGAATAATCACCTTATTCCAGATTGATCAGACTTGTGAGCATTTTCCCAATTTTCGGTCTCAAAAACACCATTGCATCAGCACACAGCGCAGACAATTGAGCAAGATGGACGTCTCTGGATTCGCTTTGATCACTGGCGCAGCGTCAGGTATCGGAAGAGCATGCGCATTGGGATTTGCCAGGGAGGGCGCAGCCGGAATTGCACTGCTGGACCTCAACGCAGACGCCCTGGCCGCCGTGGAAGCAGAGGTCCGAGAGAAGAGCCAGGGAAAGTCATTTCGGGTGGAGACATACGCACTCGACGTCTCCAAGGAGGACCAGGTGAGCCATGCCGTCAAGGACGCGGCGCACAAATTCGGCAGGCTTGACTATGTCGTCAACGCAGCGGGCATCGCGCTCAAGCACGAGGGCGGAGCTGCTTTTTGCAAGACAGAGGAGTGGCAGCGCGTCATGGACATCAACGTCAACGGCACCTTCTTCGTCCTCCGGGCCGCGGCGGAAATTATGCTGAAGCAGGATCACATCCTCTCCACTGTTGACGGCAGGCCGCTGCAGCGGGGCTCCATCGTCAACTTCAGTTCGATCCAGGGTGTGGTCGGCATCACTCTGTCCACCGCTTACACGACATCCAAACATGCGATCATAGGGCTGACGCGGACGGCGTCGGAGGACTATGCCAACAAGGGTCTTCGGGTGAACGCGATCTGTCCTGGGTACACGGAAACGCCGATGACTACCAAATCACCAGCTGTGCTCAAGGCAATGAAGGAGCGCATTGAGACCGCTGTTCCCATGCAGCGGATGGGCAACCCCTCTGAAATAGCGGATGGTGTTTTGTACTTGGCCGGCGGGAGGAGTTCGTTTGTTACTGGTTCGGCACTTGCGGTGGATGGTGGCTATACCTCACGATAGAATGCCGGAGACTCGAAGCAACGGGTCTGGATGTCTGGTCTCTGTTTTCAAATATGCATTGCTCGCTATATGTCAACCTTCTAAACATTTCGTCATTTCCGAGCCTTTGATGCCGTAAAATATAAACTGTGATGTGTGCATACTACCCTCCGCTTCTTTTAGGGTTGCGAACAAGATGCCACTTACATCGACTTCAGAAGATAATACATGGTGTCCCATTCTCTGTTGGTTTATCTTGTTACTTGAGTCTTTATTGGTCTGCCTGCTGCATAAATTGGTCCATGAGCATCGGACTCAAGTCATACACAGGGACTAAGGACCATATTGTAATTTGCAAAGCTAAGTATCTCCATTGATGGCCATTCAAAATGCTTTCAAATGTTGGTGAGTTAGCAGACCCAGCCACCGTCCACATTATACACAGCCCCAGTCACGAACGAAGCTTCGTCACTCAACAAGAAAGCAATGACGTTGGCAATCTCTATTGGCTCTGCTCTTCGTTTCTGTGCAGTGACCTGCAACCCACGCTTGACATCCTCTGGATTTTCACCTTGAGACATTGGAGTGTTGACGGAGCCTGGCGAACGTCGTGTTAGCCGACCAGCACGCAGTCCGGATAGTGACACGTGCTTATTTACCTGGTGACACGCAGTTAACTCTGATCTTCTGGTTTTCTTTGGCAGCTGTTCTCGTTAGGCCGATGACAGCTGCTTTGCTGGCACAGTACGCGACGTTTCCCACCGCGCCGAACTGGCCAAATGTGCTCGCGGCAGACACCTATACACTGACGTCAGATTATGTCTCGAGTTACAAAGAATGCCGACCTCCTTCCGTCTTGAAGTTCTGTAAGAGAAGTAAGATGAATTCGCTCCATGATGCTTTCAAACAGGGCCAAGATGGATATATCCCCGGGATTTGGCAAAGAAGGGGGAATCTTACAATGCTCGCTCCATCACCCATCACCCGCAGCTGGGCCCTCACACAAAAGAAAACGCCCCGAGCATTGACGTCAAATGAAAAGTTCCAGTTGTCGTTCGTCACCTCGGTAATTGGGGTGGCCGGGGCAATCACACCAGCCATGTTTACAGCTCCATCCAGTCTCCCGAACTTCTGCACTGTTGATGTAATCCATGCATCCACTGAATCGCTGCTGCGCACGTCAACGACAGTGAACATATGCTTCTCGCTACAATTCAAGGACTGAATCGCCGTCTTCAACCCTTCTAGGTTGATATCAGCGAGAGATATTATCGCACCACGTGTCGAGAGCAGTTGTGCGGTAGCGAGACCCATCCCAGAGGCCCCTCCAGTAATCGCAATCTGGGAGAACTCTAGTTATTATTATCTCTCAAGTACAGACGTTAGTTGTGAGATCTTACCACCTTCCCGTCGAAAGTTGACGCCATTGTGAATTCTAGAATGGTCCTATTCTGAATGGAAAGCAAAGTATAGTCGCAAGGATAACTTCTAAATGGTAAGTACTAGGTACGTGAGATATTTCAATATGAGACCCCTCTCATAAGAACCTCAAATAGGTGCTGCCGGGTAGTGTAAGGAATAAATTTGGAGGAGGTGGATGTGGTCCCAAAGTAGCAACTGTCCCCGGCCGGTGGTACTCCTCAGTGTTTAGTCACCAGCTGATGCAACCATATTCATGCCGGGGAGACACGCATCGGGGTTGGTCAAAGAAAGGGCACCCTCGTTTTAGGATAACTTACACTCACCTATACAGTCAGCACAAATCAGAAAGCAGATTTCATGTCTTGGAAAATATTGGCATTGCAACCAGTCTCCCAGTCTCACAGATATGAATGAACACCTTCTCCACTGCGTGACACATTCGAATGTTGCATCGTATGGTCTCAAGCTCGAGCTATGTCGAAGTAATCCCGACTGACCACAATGATCCGTGGCAATGAGCCTGCCAGGCTTCAAAGTATTGACCCATCCAGGTTATCTTGCCAAGACCTTTCTATATGGCTTAAACTGTCCTCAAAGATCTGAAGCCCGCTTACTCGCGACGAAGACCTGAACCATTCGGCAAATGAATGCTGTAGCTCGATTCCTTGGGCTTCACATGCCGCGATGGAGGCAGGCCATATAAGCCTCGCAGAAGCGCATACCTGCTCCAGATGCACCTGTTCGCATCGTATGATGTAGTCCCGCACCTTGGTCACCTTGTGCTGCAAAAGAGACGCATCAACATCGTATATCCTTCTGTAAAAGTAGATTGCCAAGGATTCCTGCCACGCGCCGAGGAGGCTTTCCAGTCCGTCTTCAAGGTGGTCTGACCACGGAAGGTGGTTGATAAACTGTTCCACCCCTTTGGCCATGCTCAAAAAGTCCCCTAGTCCAGGAGATTTTCCCGTTTGGTCGTTTTGCGCTGCCTCCTTCTCCTTCCCAAGTCGTATTACGAGCGACAGAGATAAAAGCCACGGCTCTGGGATCCCAAATATCTCGGGGTACAAAGTGGCAGACCAAATGCCGGGTCGTTCGAGATGAAGGTCATTTTCGCCATCGCATTGACCTTTGACCTTCGTCATCTCTCGTTGAATGTCTTGCCAAGACGACAACCTGAATTGCATGCTATCTTGACCAACGATAACTAACCCACTAGACTCGACTGCTTCGCGGACGTGAAGACGATGGCGGGAGTTGACCCCAGACGTGATCGTACTCTCGTAAAGTATGCGCTCGAAGGCGTAGCAGTGGTGAAGCAACCGGACCTTTCGGGACTTGTCCCGGACCAATCCCTTTAGACGGATGAATTTCTCTGCTTCGAGGAAGTAACACTCTGTTTGGTCCTGATTACCCGAAAAGATAGACACCTGAATCATGGTGATAAGGGCTATGAGAATGGACTTGTACTTGGCTCTCTTGGGGGGGCCATATGCCACCCTCAGCATTTCGCGAGTGTGCTCGCGGGCCAGCTGTTGGAATGCCTTGCCTTGCTGAAGCCACATCTGGCTGCGAGATACACCGCCGATGCTCAATGCGCTGATTGCTAGCGTGCCATAGAAGGCGCTGAGACTGGCGTGGTCCAGCTGCTCACCAAGAGTCAGACCAGCGAGGCAATTTTTGACGTGAGGAATGAAAAGTATGTGCCATGGTGTCTTGGTGTGTCGAAAGGGAGTCAGTAAATTGAGGACTGTCGTCGAGTAGTGTTTGAGTAGAAATACGGCATGTTCGGGGACGTTGTGATTGACGCCGTTGGGTGAAGCCCTTGGAGGCGATGAGGGCGGGAGAAGATCGGCTGTTGATTGCTCGAAGGCAGCCATCTGAAAGACCTCAGCCGGCTCGGCTGACATCAAGGATGGCAAATCGAGTGCAGGCATGGTACATGTAGGCTCGTCGAAGACGTCCTCGGCGCCACCTAGGTCTCTAAGCCGGGCCGAATCCCAGAGGTCGCCAGCTTGAGGAAAGGGAATGGAGACAGGCCCCCATTCAGACTGTGTGCGATCCAACATCATCTCAAGTAGACTTTGCGCCGATGGCGACATGGGCATGGCCATTTCAGAAGTGTCGAAATTCTGGATCGTATTTGTGTCGTCCATGAGGACATCCTCAGCTACAAGGCCACCACCGTCGTCGTCCTCATTCCAGCCAGTTGCAGCCGGGCTTGGTTCGGCCTCGGGGGACGCACGACGGCGTTTTCGCGCTCTGAAGGCACTAAAGGGGCCGCGGCAAATGTGAAGGTCATCAAAAGGAGAGGCGTCGTCGCACTCATCGTCGATCTGGGTGATGTATCTGAGGGCCGACTTTGGCGGGACGCTGGCAGTCAACCACTCGCTCATGGACTGGCGCTCTCGCTCTGTCAGGATGAACTGGCGGCAGCGCATGCGCCCAGCAGCGTCATTGCGGCCGTCGGGGCCGCCGAAGAAGATGCTCTTCTCGTAGCCTCCACAGGCCAGGCCGGAATCTCGACAGGCAGAACATGCTGGGCGACCTTCGTCGCACTTCATGTGGCGCTTTCGGCACTGGGGATGACCGGCATCAACAGGGGCGACATCCGGGGCCGAGCGGCAGGGGTTCGGAGCATGCGTACCGTTGAGCATCCACCAAAAGACCGGGCCGGGACTGTGACGTCGCTGGGCTGCCGCCCACGGCTCGTGGTCAACATCTTCACGGTGGAACCCTTCTGGGGTTTGTGCAGATTGGACCGACATCCACTGTGACAGCTGGGAACAGTTTCTTGTCGGGACTGGGAGGAAACTGAACCCAGCGGAGAGTCAGGGCGCGTGAATTGGGACAAGACCTCTGGACCGAGTCCGCCCGTACGCCCCCGCCAAGACAGCGCCTTAGCACAGAGCGGACGAAAGAGGAAAGTTATCGCGGCCAGGGTTTTCCAATTGCAGGCCAGATAAGACCCGACTGCACCTTCATGTGATGCGTCTCTTCTCCACGATAACAAATGACAGTCAACTGATCAGAGGAGACAACAAACCCCATGGCAGCCGATTGAAATGATTTGATAATCCAACAACGACCTGCAACAGTAAAAACCCGCGGCCGCATGAGCGAGGCTGTAAATCTGAACCAGGACTTACACCAGCATGAGGTGCCATTGCAAACGTGTGAAGGCTAGCGTGCCATTATTCATTTTTTTTTTTTTTAAAAAAAAATCAAGACCAAATGAATCCACTTGAGCTAATTACCTTTACGTTTTCTGTGAGCAGCCCGTGACTGGTTGTTTCCTATTCCAAGAGGAACGAACAACAGTCAGGCGTAAGCAACGCCGAGTCTCTCGACAATTGATTCGTGGTTTGCAGAGTCCGTGGGCCCGTTCAAATTGAGGGCTGCGAGCTTCAGTGAATGAAGCACGAAACACCATCTGCGAATTGGGGATGCAAGAGATACTCTTACTTGAAGGGCTTACATCTGCGAATATCCCACACATGAGCGACTAATGAAGGAAGTATGGTCTGGAATTCTGGATTAATGTCATGTGTGCACATTGTGCGTGGTCTCCTCGAGCACTTGAGGGCCTGGTGTTACCTCACAACCTCAGAACAGTCGGGCTGTAAGCCGGGCGCATGTCAAGACGCGGAGCCGGTGTATACAGTGTATGTCGGATGACCCAATTCTTGAATCAAAACTGCCTGTATTGAATGCATCAAAACATGATGGAGTGAATGCACATAGAAATGTGAAGAAAAGAAAAGGTAGAAATTCGATGAAGTGACACTATAAATAGATCTGATTCAGATGGGCCTCACCCGCTGCCCCGAGTGATTCAGACTATTAGCAGAATCGCAATTACTCAGCCGTCCCGTCTCACTCGGATCCTTATCTGCCTTGTCGAGGCCTATCTGTCCTATCGATAAGAATAACCTGCAATTTTTCAGCTGCCCAAGAGCCGAGCCCAAGTCTGACCGACGAATGCAGATTTCGCTTTACCCCCCGTGGGATTTCTGCAGCGGACCCTTTTTTCGATTTTCTTTCTTCGCTCAACCACGATCGCCGACTCACGCTCCATCCCCCTTTTCCCGGCTGCTTCTTGCACGCCAACCTCTCCACTCCTTCCTTTTTTTCTCTTCTCCCTCTTTTCTCTGTGGCATCGCAAGAACACCTTGCTGCAGAATTTCCGACATTCTGTAAACTGGGATGCCGCATCCGGTTTCACCTGAAATGAGTCCCCCGATCGCTGTCGCAAAGGGCGATGCCCCACCACCATCGCAAGCCGATGTGTCGGCTTTCATCGAGGCCATTTTCAACGCAAAGACCTCCAATGCCTCGGTCGACGCAGCCTACGGCCTCTGCGAACTCCTGCTGAACTCTCCCAGCGTCGGATGCCGCGGTTTGGAATCATATGGCATCCTTGCCGAAATCAAGAAGGCTGCGTCTGACAAGAAGTCCGGTCTCAGGAGGGAGAGCGCACAGAACCTCCTCGGTGCACTCCTCGAGCGCTTCCCACAACGACAGCCCGTTTCCGAGGTTATCTTCCTCGTCAAAGATGGCGGCATCCTCGCATGCGCCTTCGATGCCCTTGCCGACAAAGGCTCTGTCGTTCGCGACGCTGCACAGTACGGCATCGATGCACTTTTCAACCATCTCAGCCCCGAGGGTCTCGTCGTCGGCCTACTTCCTTCCTTGCAAGCATACCTATCCAAGTCCACCGGCAAGTGGCAAGGCACTGTCGGCGCTTTGAAACTCATGCAGAAGATGGCCGATAAGGCCAAGCTCGAGTTCGGCGGCACAAAGGAGGAGGCCCAAGAGAAGGACGTCTTGCGCGAAATAATGGGTGCCAAGCTGGCTGGCCTGATTCCGCTCGTCGAGAACGGCATGCACGACCTGAAGCCCGAGGTCGAGAAGCAAGCTGTCAAGACAATGGACTCGCTGACCGCCCTCCTACAAAATGACGACGTTGCCCCCAAGTTGCCCCTGCTGCTTGAGACAATGCGGAGGCCTTCTCCTGAAGCAACATACAAGGCCATTCATGCTCTTTCGCAGACAACATTCGTTGCCATCGTCACATCCCCGGCTCTGGCCCTCCTGACACCCTTCCTCGAACGGTCTCTTTACAACCCGTCAACACCCCAAGAAACTCTGCGAAGGACAGTCGTCATCGCCGAAAACCTTACCAAGCTGGTCCACGACCCCATCGAGGCACGTACCTTCTTGCCAAAGCTGAAGCCTGGTGTCAAGGGCGTCCTCGACCGTGCGGCCCTTCCCGAGGTCCGAGAGCTTGCCGAAAGGGCCCTCGACGTCATGGACCAAGCCATGGCCACCGACAAGGACGTGGTTGAGCGCATCAGCGCCGATGATGTCGCGAAGGTCGTCGATGCCGAGATCAAGAACAACGGTGGACTGACAGGCGATGTGGAACTTTTCAAGTCGGCAAAGCCATACATCTGTGGTGTCATTGCCGAAGATGTCAACCATCGCTTCGTCAGCCGTATTGCCGGAAAGCTTGCGCCCTATCTCCAGGGTTTCGTGCGAGGCTCTGATGCGCACGAGGCTGCCGCAAACGCCGTGCAAAAGTACTACGTTGACGAGGATCACCGCAAATTTGGCGAGCCCGAGAAGGAGGACGACGGAGAGGTGGAGATTGTAAATGCCGACTTCTCCTTGGCCTACGGTGGTATGCTCCTACTCTCGCACACAAACTTGCGCCTGTTGAAGGGTCATCGTTACGGCCTGTGCGGTCGCAACGGTGCCGGAAAGTCGACCTTGATGAAGGCTATCGCTGGTGGCAAGCTGGAGGGATTCCCCTCCCAGGATGTCCTCCGAACCTGCTATGTCGAACACAACCAAGGCGAGGATGCCGAAATCAGCATTCTTGAGTTCGTTGCCAAGGACCCTGAAATTGTGAAGGTCGGCACAAACATCGAGCGAATCTCAGAAGTCCTCGCAGAGTTTGGTTTCACTTCTGGCCCCGACGGTCGACAGGCCCAGAGGGTCGGTTCCCTGTCGGGAGGTTGGAAGATGAAGCTCGCACTGGCTAGGGCCATGCTGCAGAAAGCCGACGTCCTGCTGCTGGACGAACCTACTAACCACTTGGATGTTGAGAACATCGCGTGGTTGGAAGAGTACCTCAAGTCGCACACCGACATCACTAGTTTGATCGTCTCTCACGACTCCGGCTTCCTGGATAATGTCACAACGGATATCTACCACTACGAGCCCGGTAAAAAGCTCGGGCACTTCAAGGGCAACCTCAACGCTTTTGTTAACGTCCGGCCCGAAGCGAAGAGCTACTACACGTTGTCCGCTAGCTTGGTGCAGTTCAGGTTCCCTCCACCGGGTATCTTATCTGGAATCAAGTCTCAGACCCGAGCTATCGTTCGTATGACGAATGTCAGCTACCAATACCCCAAGGCTCCAAAGCCGTCTTTGGCTGAGGTCACCTGCCAACTCTCTCTGTCGTCACGCATAGCTGTCATCGGGCCCAACGGTGCTGGAAAGTCGACCCTCATTAAGCTGCTTACTGGCGAAGTCATTCCAACAGCTGGAAAAGTCGAGAAGCACCCCAACCTGCGTATCGGCTACATCAAGCAGCACGCGCTTGAGCACGTGGAGATGCATCTTGAGAAGACGCCCAATCAGTACCTCCAGTGGCGTTACCAGCACGGTGATGACCGAGAGGTCCACTTCAAGGAGACAAGAGCTCTGTCTGATGCGGACCGTGCTCAGATGGAGAAGACAATTGACATGAACGACGGCAAGGGTCATCGACAGATCGAGACTCTCGTTGGTCGACAGAAATACAAGAAGTCCTTCCAATATGAGATGTAAGTTCCTCGTCACCTTCCACCCCTCAACCTTTCTCGCTTAAGAGTACGCAACTGACTAACATCGGTGCAGTCAATGGAAGGGATGGTTGCCCAAGCACAACTCTCAAATCAGCCGCGAGACCCTCACCGAGCTCGGGTTTGACAAGCTGGTGCAGGAGTTCGACGATCACGAGGCGTCACGAGAGGGTCTCGGTTACCGTGTCCTTGAGCCCAAGGTCATTTCGCAGCACTTTGAGGATCTTGGACTTGACCCGGAGATTGCCAACCACAACGAGATTGGGTCGCTGTCCGGCGGTCAAAAGGTCAAGGTCGTCATCGCCGGTGCCATGTGGAACAACCCTCACTTGTTGGTGTTGGACGAGCCTACCAACTTCTTGGATCGTGACTCTCTGGGTGGTCTGGCTGTTGCCATCCGCGACTTCAAGGGTGGTGTTGTGATGATCAGTCACAACGAAGAGTTCGTAGGGGCTCTGGCCTCGGAACAGTGGCACGTGCGGGACGGACGCATGACGCACCGGGGCAGCAACGCAATCTCCCTCGATCGCTTTGAGGACTCTCGCCCTGGCTCTACCGCCCCATCGTCTGGTGTTAGCACTCCCATCAACGGAGCGAGCACGGCAGTCAGCAGTGCTATGAACAGCGCTGTCAACAGCGGAGTGGAGGACAACATCGACACGCCGCTGAAGTTCAAGTCCAAGAAGAAGAAGAAGCTGACCAAGAAGGACCTGAAGGAGCAGGTGGTGCGTCGCCGGTTGAGGCACATCGAATGGCTGAACAGTCCCAAGGGCACACCCCACCCCCTGGACACAGACGACGAGGACGCGTAGATGATTGGCTGTGGTCATTCTGTTGTTTTGCAACTTTAATTTCTGCGAGGAGATAGCGGACGACGCCGTGCATGAGAGATGTGGGAACCCAAAATGAGGCGGACAGAGCTGATACTTATAGACAGACGGCCGGCGTTTTGATATAGACGGATTGGGACATGTTTTCGGATAGAGTAGACTCGACCATGGGCTGTTTATAGTTTTTCTAATGGTTCACCGAGTTACATGCAGCTGGTCCTTTAAATTCTGCAGATTCATTGTGTGACAGCTACTTTGTCTTGACTCGTTCAAGAGTCAGTCCATGCATGATGCCTCGCGGGGCCGTCTCACCCCCCAAGGACCCCCCCCCCCACGGGGGTACTAGTTCGATCACCACGACTCTTCGTGAGGGTTCGGGTGTGCAGGTCCACCAAACCCCTGACCCGCCGCGGGTAAATTGGACCCTTCCCAATCGAGCAGCCGGAGAGCCCACGCCGGAAATATGCCTTGTATCAAGACTCATTGCCTCCTGATCGATTTATCAATGATGTCTTGCTGCTGTTTTTTTCTTCCCTTTTCACGCATGCAGTGATGCTTCAAAAACTTCACAGCGCCGGCCGGTGAAGAGCTCGACGTGATTGACCATGGGCAACGACACGTACACGTCTGTTCCGCTGGACGACGACGGACCCGAGGGCTATGCGCTGGGCGCGGCTGACAAGCGGCGGAGGTCGTCGCGGCTCGAGACGGCCAAGAGGGTGGCCCTCATGTCCGTCCTGGCCGTCGTGATCTTTGTCATGGGGTTCGGGACTGGCAACCGCTACGGAAACTCGGCCACGTCCGCGGCGTCGGTCGGTGAGCATGAGGCGGCTGTGACAACGGGTGATGAGAGCGGCGGCGGCGGCGGCAACAGTTTGCCGCCGCAGGCGTTTGTCCCTGACTGTGAGTTCGGGCTTCACATATGTGGGCTCTCAAGGAAGAGCATGTTGGGTGAAAAGCTCAAGGGCTGACATTGTCGACGACAGTTCCTATGAAGGTGGTCAAGTTTGACTTTCCTACCGACTACGAGGACACGAGTGTCGAGGGCGATAAGCTGTGGGATAAGTTAATGCCGCGTGAGTTGCTTCTGTTTTTGTACAAGTAATCCCGTCCAAAATGTCGCTGACCATGGTGCAAGTCGGGTCTGGCTTTGTGCGTGTCCCATATCCAAGACGCTTCGACATGCCTGCCAGCAAGGCCATCGAGGACGACCCAGAGGACGCAGAGATCTACTCTCTCTCAGCGTTGCATCAAATTCATTGTCTGGTATGATCACCCCAGCCATAGTAGAATTGTCCACTATGCAAGTAAGCACATCACTCACAACAGCAACCCAAAAACAGGGCGTCATCAGAGATGTGGTGAAGAAGTACGAGAAGCACGACAAATCACGGTTCGCCGGAGCGGGCCATGAGTATCACTGCATAGACTACATCCGGCAGAGCATAATGTGCTCGGCGGACACGACGCTCGACTTTGCAGAGCTCCAGCCGGACGGGAAGAGGAAGGGCTTCTCGGGCGCGAACTCGACGCACCAGTGCCGGGACTGGGATGCTCTCGCGGCGTGGGCGGTTGAGAATCGTGCTGGCGACAAAGCAGGGATTGCTTGAGTGTCATTCCCTGTGTACCGTGACGAAGAGGGTTCGTCAACCGGCTTTTGACTGTCAAAATATAAATGTGGCAAATACGATATTTTCAGCCCAACACGGCGATTGTGTCGCACAAGACAGCAAATCTACATAGACATATAAGAATCCGGGAGTTTGCAAGCTTGATGATGCGTACGGTAATATTGATATGAACTTGACCCAGTGACCGCCACCCGTAAAAATCGTCTTCTCAGTACCTTCCGGTGACCCAGTCACACTCCTCGAAGCTGATGAAATTGAGGTACCCCGTCGGCGTACTTCCTGGTGGATTGTGAAGATCTATACGTAAATATGGACAACATTTTCAAGATTCGAGAGCAGTCCGCAACTACACTGAGCGACCGCCGTTTTATATCCACCAACATATCCCTTATGATGCCCTCCTTGTACTCCTGAGCGACCCTGGCGATTGGATTCGACTTCTATGTTCATAAGCCCGCCCAATACCCGGAAAACATACCCCCGAAGCTGGCGTTTGTCTTTTACAACGCGAATCTGAAAATCCAGATACTGCCTACCTATGCAAAGCAGGATCGGACAGAGATTCTTACCAAGAGAACGTCATCAGGGCCGGGTTTAGGGCGATGGGCAGGAGCATGTGAGAGATTGCAACCGTTGCCATGGGCAAGATGGCCACGAAGTCAGTAATGCGCCAGCTGTAAGGCACAATGGGCGCGACGGCGAGCACGACCATGACGATGACAGCAGTAACAGAGAAGATCATCGACCAACGAAACTGTAGAGAAGTAAATGTCAGCGACGTGTGTCTCTCCCGGTGGTCCTGACAAAATAGACCCAAATGCTTGAAGGGAGAGGGGGGGGGGGGGGTTTGCCCAGGTGAGCATGAAAGGTCGAAGAGATCACGCCTCAAGAAATCTGCTTACCTTTTTGACGACCTTCGGAACCTCGATCCAGAAGTTTGAGAACTCGGCCTCCTTGCTGGTCGCGCCCCAGGTCATGTCGATCTCGAACATGTGCGACAGGATGGCCTGCGAGACATGCAGGCTGAGGCCGCCCAGGAAGATTGCGAGAAGCACCATCCACTTGGCATTCTCGCCGAGCGAGTGGACGAAATCGATCGGGTCCCGCTTGCTCCGGTGCCTCATGGCGGCGAGGCCGATGTTGCCGAGGCCGTTGAAGACGATGATGATGGAGAACCAGACCTGCCACGAGTCCACGTAGTACCGGTCGAGGTAGTCGCTGAACCAGCCGTAGAGGAAGTAGTTGGTGCTGGTCATGATCCAGGCGGCGGCGATGGCGTAGTAGGTGCCGATGTACGAGATGACGGTGATCTTGGACGTGGTCGGGATGCCGGAGCAGAGGAACTTGCGGAACAGCGGCGTGAAGGGCCCGTTGGTGACCCACTTGCGCATCGGGTGGAACAGGAGCTCGTTGCAGCCGTATGCATACTTCTCCCAGCGCGCGAGCTCGTCATACACGGTGAGGGACACGCCCTCCTTGAAGCCGTCGCCGGCCCAGGTGGCGAGGCGGATGATGTAGCCCGAGCACTGGAGCCGCAGCGACATGTCGAAGTCCTCGGACACGTGGGACTCGGACCAGAACTTTTCGTAGCCGTCCTCGTCCTCGTAGCTGATGGATTGGAGGGCAGACCAGCGGAGTACGGCGTTGTGTCCGACGAAGGGGGCGACATCGCCGTTGGCGACGGTGTACCGGATGGCTGAGTAGATCAGGTTGGTGAAGAATGTGATACCGTTCTCGAAGTATGTATTGACGACCTGCATGACGCCGGACGAGAACTGGAGGATGGCAACCTCGGGGGACTGCTCCATCTCCGACACGGAGTCGAGCAGGCAGTCGTCGGGGACACGAGTATCGGAATCAACGAGCATGATGTAGTCACCCACGCGAATATTGCCGTCCATCCACGCACGGCCTTCCATCTCCTCGTTCAACTCGGCCAGGGCCTCAGAGTAGGCCTGCGCCTCGTCATTCTGGGTCCAGCCGTCATGTCGTTTGATACGGACCAACTTATCCTCGAGCCTGCAAGAGAGCATCAGGGCGTAGTTCATGTTGGAGGCCTTTTTGAACTTGCCGCGGCGCTGGAAACCCTTGTCTCCGTGACGGGGGCGAGCCGCAAAACCAATGCCGTTCTCGGAGTAGAAGTCGATGCGAGCCTGACGTTCCTGCTCTTCCAGAAGCTGCAGGCCGTCGTCGTTGACGAAGATGTTCGCGGAGCCGCCTTGACGCTCATAAGTTGTCATGGCGGCCTTGATGGACCTGATAGTGGGCTGGATGACGCCTGCAAGGCCTTCTTTGAATACAGGACACTGGATGGTGACGTGTGGGAGAAAGGAGCTCTCCAGGCGAGGGGACTTGTTTGCCGAGTAGAATTTCGAGTTGGCTTCCATCTGGCGGGAGGGACCGGCAATTTGAGCGCCGGAGCCCCAGATGACCTGACAGAAGAATAGGGTGAAGAAAATCGACAGCGGGAACAGACTGATCAGCGCCACACGGAGCCATGCCATATCCAAAGCCGACTCAATGACAAGTTGTCGGAGGGCAGCACCGACAGAGGCAGTGATGAGACAGAGTGTCAGGCTGACAAGCACCGAGTTTTGGATGTGTCGCGGTCTCTTCTGAATCTTGATCTCACCCGTCTCAGGATCAATTTCGGCCTTTTCTTCTTTTACAACGGCATGCTCAACTGCGGCGGCATCTTCGTCGGCGGCGGCTCTCCAGACGACGTGCATGAGTTCCGTCTCAACACCAGCCGCTCGATCAATGAGGTGCATGGTGTCATCGTCCCAGACAACGAGCAGTCCCTCTTCCGCAACGAAGGCCGCACACTGATGCTTCCTAGCCCTGGCCAAGTCTTGAACACAGGGAAGGATCTGGATGCGGAGACCATTCTTCAGCGGCACGTCGACGGCGCTTGGAGACCACGCCAGGAATGACTTGATGATCCGAGAATTGACTGTCATGGCGCACTGAGGGTCACATTAGTATCGGCATTTGTCACTCTTTTCGGGCAAAGACGGGCGATCTTACCTGGACACCCAAAGCGGACATGGCTTGCGCGAACGGGGAGCTGGACAGCCCTCGAGGACACGCCATGTACTGGTCGCTGGACTTCCGCACGACGACACCCTCGAGCTCCCCAGTCCCGTCCGAAACCCACAAGCGAGCGCACTGCTGCTGATACAGATAGTTGACCATGACCTCGTGCTTGATGTCGTCGAGGAAGGTCGTTCTTGCCGCAAAGCGGGCCGGGCATCCCGGGAGGCTCTTGGCCCGCACATTTTGGCGGCTTGGGGCGACATGGCGGTCCGTATCTCGACCACTCGAAGCCTTTGCCGAGTCTGAGTTTCGCCTCGAGCGTTGGTTGCGCCCGCTGCGTCCGCGGCGGCTTTGTGTCCGATCCGTGGCTTTGCTCTTCGGCTGTTGTTTCAGATGGTGCATCGACTTGGATCGAGGTCGGCTACTTTCTGGCCTCACGGGAGGACTCCGAGGCTCTAGTTGATATTCGTGATCCATGATTTCGCGGATGTATTGAGGAAACAAGAGAAACGACGAAGAAGACACTCGAGAAAAAGTCCCTTGATATGGCTCGGAGCAGCGGGCAGACTCCGAGGATGGTGAGTAATGCCAGGAATGCGCAAGAATCGGAAATGCAATTTCGCCAGTGGGGGTTACAATGCAATGCAACGAAATGTTTCGTAAAGCCTGACACAGGTTGCGAAGCTCAGGACGAGAGTTCGCCCCAACGACCGGTGAAAAGTGCTGTGAATGCGGCCAGGAATCGCAGCACGCAATTCTCATAGATCTAATGTGTTTTTGGTGCACACTTGTGAACCGACCGAGGGCCTTTAAAGGGAGGTCGGCTGAACCAACTAACGGTTCAAGTAGGCCGGCCAAGTCGGAACCACTACTAATTAGGCCATGACAGATAGTGAATGGAAGAAAGTTCGGAGGAAGGGAGACTTGTTCTGTCTTTTCTCTTTGGACGCGTTGAGGGGTTTTCCTTGCAAAGCCATTTAAGAGAAACTGTTTATGCTTGTCGCGTTGCGCTAAAGCTACTTGGGCAGAAAGTAGGTAATTTGCTGATACTGCTTAGAAGAGGATTTGGAATGGTCGAATGATAGTATTGACTAAGACTGAGGCGCCCTGAGAAATTTTATCAATTTTCTTTACGAGGTGACCTCTTTGTTAGAAAAATGTGCATCAGATGCAGTGCGAGCGCTGAGGGTTGACATTGGAGCACTGGTAATTATCAGGAAGTGGCCGATATTATTTATTAGTACAGTTAAATAGTCTATCGTGTTCGTCTCGTCTAAAAAGTGTTGCTTGTGTCTTGATGACCGTTATGAACTAGCGAATGACACCCTTTGGTGGGATGCAGTGCTACTGGAATCAACGACCTATATGCTCATCTCCGTCACATTGTTGCAAGATTGTGACCTTCTTAATTTCCATGTAAGGCTGGGTCCACGTGGGATACCAGTCGTTTCGAGCATCCCAAAACTCTTTTGGTGCGTTCTTGGAATCATCAACCCAAGGCTTCCCATTTTTCCCGTCTTCAAACCATCCATTGGTTGAGCCAACAGCTAAGTTGATGATCAGATAAAATTCTTGATCGAAGGGGGTGTTATCTCGCCCAGTCTGCGACCATGGATCAAGGAGCAATGTTCCGTTGGAGTTCGCAGGGGGGAATTTGCCACGTTTCCACATTGACCTCTTGAAAGGAGTGTACATGACCATCATGAGCCGGTTGTTGAGGTAGGTGAAAAGGTACTTTTCTGACCATTCGACGCCGAAGGTGTTGAAGCCTTCAGAATAGACGCTGTGTCTAGCTGTTCGCTTCTTGGATGTTTGCCACCACCTGTCGGTGTCGGGATCGGGGCCCCAGTGGAGAGAAGACGACATGGCGTTGTTGCCTCCTTGCGAGTGGGTGTGGTTGTTTCCGCGGGACTCGGCGATGTCTATTTCGCCAGACGCGGGCCAAGTTCCATATGTGTCGTTGGCTGGCATCATCCAGATAGCCGGCCACAGCCAGTCGCCTCTCGGCATCTTGGCGACGACTTCGACGCGGCCGTACCTGATCTTTGCGAAATTCTTTGTGTTGATGCGGGCGGAAATGACTGGAGGCACGATGGACGAGTTTGCAATGGACGTGTTGGTGGAGGCGACACATTTATGCCAAGCGTCGCCGGTGCAGCTGGAGCCCAGGTCCAAAATGTTGTCCTCATCAATCAGGCTTTCATCTTGGAGGGTTGCCTTGAGGAACAGGTTCCCATCCTTGACAAATATGTTCTCGGGGGAGTCCGTTGTCTGTTCGAACTCGCCGTTGCTGTGAGAAGAAACCCATGTCAGCCGTGCGTAGAGAGTGGAAGATGGGTATCTCGGGAGGGGAGACTACACACCCGAACCCGCCTACTTGGATCTCGGGTTGCCAAATTTCAGGTCTGAATCCTTTTGACCAGTCTTCAGTCAAGACCGGACAGTATTTGTGGTCGATCACATTGCGCAGACCATCCCAAATGAGAATCCCAGCAATTGCAGCGCCAACGACCAATCCTATAAGAGGAATGACTTCGATCCACTTCTCGGCGCGATCTCTGGGCTCTTTGACCCATGGCTTGATGACTTCATCTTTGCGAACGCGGCGGCTGTGGAAGTATCTGGGGCGGCCGGGGAGAAAGCCACTGCGACCAGGTGCGGTCGAGGTACTGGGGACCGAATCTGGTCTAAAAAGTCGTCGTGAGCTGGCGGAGGAGGAGGAACCTGTGGTTGTTCGTGAAGACCGCGCTGGACGGTCGGCGAAAGGGTCTTCATTTGAGGAGTTGGCCATAGAAGACATGGCGACTGGGCGAGGTCGCCTTCGCTGATCGGAGCGGTTCTGCGGAAAAAGGCGATCCATGGTGGTTGCTCAGGTATTTTTGTCGCTATTGCTATAGTAGGCGAGTTGAGAATGATCGCGTTGGAAAATGGTCAAGTTGTGCACGTAAGACCACAGAAAAGAGCGTAGCGAATTTCAGCAAAGGTGAGTTGTGGCTGTGACTAGCAGCCGCCAGCCGCCGCCGCTACAGACCACTAAGACGGCACGGTTGCCCATACAAGACGTATCTTTTTGCCGTCGTGGTTTTGTCTGGGGGCCCGTCTTGATACCAGTACAGTATCTGCTGTCACTGGTGTGTGATTTGGGAGCACACTTTAGGCCGTACCACACTGAACCGGCCCAGCCCTGGGAGGCTGCACCAGTTGAACCGCAGTGGTGGGCCCACGGAAGGTGGGGCCTCCCTTGCAGATCTGGTCGACCACTCCGCTTGCACGCTTGCTCCTGCCGATTGCCTGTTTAGGCAGTTTCAAAGTTCGCGTTCCAACGTCACGTCGCTGCCAGCAACGTAGATTGACTGACTGCCTGGACACACAAGTACCTCAATACCAGCACCTCATAGGAGGCGCAATCCTTTGCAATGGAACCGTCCACGACGACAGCTGCCAGGAACAGGAAGTCAGGAGGGCTCATTTGTTCGTTCGCAAGTGCAACCCCCGCGCCATTCCATGTCAGTAAGCAGTTTGCGGCTACCAAAAAGCCACTTAGATACTCATCCATTCGCATGTACCTGTCGCATCGAAGCCCTCCGTCGGGTAGATTGTTTTGATGACATCGAAGAACAACGTGTCAATCGACCGCGCTTTGTCGGAGTAACTGTGGCTAATGTACAATCCTCTGGGAGGATGGTATCGCTGCCATGTCCATGCTAACTATCGCAGGTTCCACATCTCGGTCCTGCTTGAGGCTACTTAAGTACCCTAGTCGTACTAGAGGGGGGCGCCAGTCAGTTGTGAGGACGTTGAGATCTCTGGTAGCTTTGCTGGCACCCAAGCTGGCACCCAAGCTGAGCCAACAGAACTTTCAATCTGTGTAATACATGATTGATAAGTCTCATTTGGTGGTAGGGATCAGGTACCTTGGACGTAGAGAGAGTGCGGAAGTTGTGCAACAGAGAGACTGGCTGCCACTTGTACACAAAGCGACCATTTAAGACTGCATCATGGCTACGGACTACAGGGTGCCACTTGCACCTTCTCTGGAGACTCTGGACAGAATTTGGGACCATCCTCCCAATGATGGACACTGAATGTTGTTCTCCTTTCCAGGCTCAGCATCGTACGGACAGTAAAAGAAATCTTTTTAAACGCCCCGGACAGAACCATACCTCAGATTTCCAAATATTGTCATCATGAAAGACGCACACCCCCATTGCGTCTTCACTGTACTGTTGAGCTTTGGATGCCTGGTCCTTGGCCAACTTGTGCTCAAAAACGACTTGGACAGCATTCTTTCTCGCTACGAAAATGTATCGACATACTATAATCTCCTCAAGGTAAGTCTAATTACCCGTCGAAGCTTCGGCCTGGGGCTGTCTGGCTTACAAACCAATACAGGCCCACCCAGATGCCCTACATGGATTCCCCGACACCATCGGCGTGACCATGATCATACCCCAGAATGAGGCTTTCAAGAAGATCCATGACTGGGATTCCAAGAATAAGACCACGGTTTTAGACATCCTGCGATATCATATCTTCCCGGGCGCGGTCTCTGGCGGAACCACGGAAGAGGGCACCCCAATCTTCGCCCGAACGCTCCTGGACGGCTCGCGCGTCATCATCGAGAGACAGCATGGAAACGAGGTGGTCTTCACGTCCGGGACCGACACGCGCTCCATGGTGCTCGAGGGCGACATCGAGTTCAGTGACGGGCTGATACATATCGTCGACACCGTCATGGTCCCACCCCCAGGCCTTGTTCCAACCTGCCGGGTCTATAACCCAACGCTCAGCGCCTTCCTCGGCGCGTTGTATCAGACAAACCTGACGGAGCAGATCATTGCGTCCAAGAACGTCACCATCTTCGCGCCCCGCAACGTAGGCTTCCAGCGGACTTCCGGCGCCATGTCTGCCCTATCGCCGTCGGAGCTCGCGGAAGTGATGAAGTTCCACATCGTCCCTTCTGTGATCTACAGTAACGATCTCGTCAACGGGACCAGCTGGCCTACCCTCGGCGGGAAGAACATCACCGTCACGACGGCGGGCAATAACCGGTACATCACGTCCAGTCAGATTCTCGACCCGGACATACTGATCGGTTATGGAGTTGTTCACATACTGGGCGACGTACTCAACCCTGCCGAGCCGGATGCGCGGCCGGTCCCCATCATGGTGGAACAGCCTCCCGCCTTTGCGCTCATCGGAAGCACTTCCACTGGAAACAGGTTCCCCGTCCCTTTCACGAGTGCTCTAACATGTACAGCTGGCTGCTCACAACCCACGCATGTGAGAACAATTGAACGGGCGCCGATGAGCTCTGCGGCCGACAATAGTGTTGCTGGAGGACTGGGCCCCAAATGCACAGGTCTCACGGGGGCGATGGGTGTGGGTGTGGGTCTACTTGGTGTTGGCATGCTGGGGGCTGTGGGTGCGCTCTGATGTTGGTTGCAAGCTGCAAACATTGTCATTAGCATGGCCTGTGTGCAGGAGTTCTGATGCTGAAATCGTTTTTTTTTCTTACTGTCACTACGGCCTGGGTATTGTATGACCTCTGGGAATTGAACGCTCGTCGGATCTTACTGTACGGTGTAGGCATTGAATGAATTATTTTCACCGTATTGTCTTTGACCGGGTGAGACGTGGACTGAAGACAACACATTCAATTGATCAGCACAAATGCTTCAGGTGAAGAAAGACATTCTTGGATATAGTGTCTAACTCCTAGATTCGATGTTGCCGGGGTATTGAATGAGAGAAATGCGAGACGTCAGGCGTGAGCCAAAGTGTTCTTAGAATGAAAGGACCCGTGTAAGAAAATCCAAAAACGCCACCCTGATTGCTCCCCAAATCCGCCGTGTCTATGCCTACTTGTGATGACTCCCCTTGCTTGACAGCAACGTATATCAGTGACCCTGTCCAAGTACTCCCCCAAGACCGTGACATAGGAAAGAAGGAAACAATTTTGTGTAGTGAACCTGATCTAGGGAACTCCCGGTGAAATGACTTTGTAGTGTATGACCTGAGACTGAGAATAAAGAAAGAAGACAGAAAACAGAAGGAAAGGTAGGAGTTTGAAGCGAACAGGAGAAAGGTGTCGCATCTGTTGTGTGTCGGTGTCTGCCCTTCGCTGGTGCTGAACAAAACAAATTTGGCTAATATGGGCAATCTTGTCGCAGCGACGAAAAGATCACCATATCAAGCCCATGAAGGGACCACCATCGTACAAAGGGCGAATCATCGCCTGGGCGTCGGAGGTGGGGTCGGGTTCCCTGGAGGCGGGCCAGGGGCAACAGGCCCGGGGCGAGGCCGGGGACGCGGGCTAGGCGGCGGTTGGGGCCGCGGGAACGTGATCAACCCAGGCACTCCACCGAGTTTGCCTGCCCCAGTCGACACCAAGGTCCCATTCGCCGGCCTGCGAGGAGTGGGCGGCGGAGTCGGCACTCCCGGGGGCGGTCCTGGGGCGACGGGGCCGGGACGGGGGCGTGGGCGAGGACTTGGGGGTGGTTGAGGCCGCGGGAATGTGATGATGGCTGGCTTGCCGCCCACGAGCACGTGGATCCCCACTGCTTCGGGCACGGTTGACCTTTCCGTGGACTGCTTTCGCGCAGCAAGGATGAGGTTCTTGGTGTTGATGCTTTCGATGCCTTGCGATGTTGGGGTGCTAGGAGCACCGAAAGCGTTGCTGTGCATTCCCATCCTGGCAGTTGTCGCTCTTCGAAGACAGAAACAAAAGAAAGAGAGACTTTTCTGGTGTACTTTGGCTTTCGCAATGTTCTAAAGTGTTGAAACGGCCGGTTCTAGTTGCAATCAGGTGAGGTGACTGAGCTCTTATATCTCAACGGTGAACAAGTATGAGACTGGTGAAGTGTTTGGCGATGACCTGATCATTTGCATCTCACCGTGACCAGATCCCAAGCACATCTTATATCCCAAGACCCCCAAGCGAAAAGAGCGCTTAAATGGCTACCTAGCAATGCCATCTTTGGTGTCTCTGAAGTTTCGAACTTTGTCGACTCCTCAAGGTGAGCAGTCCATGGTGACCTTCTGAGCGCCAGCTCCGCCATACTGGACAATGTACCTCGACTCCTCCAGGACCAAGTTGCCGGCCATCTTGGAAGTCAAGATACTCGAACAGCAAGAATTACGGCCATAGACAATCCGCATCGATGGGTGGCCATCCTGAAGGAATTCGAACGGATGACAAAGGGGACAATGGAAGACTTCGGCGAGTCTCACAATGTTCCCCGCCACTGTCAAAAAAAAACCTTCTTTGAGAGTCGCCTAGGAGGATCAGGCCGTTAACAGGAGCCGTTATTGGGGGCTGGACATAGCGGAATGTGGATGCTGGTGTTGAAATGAGTTGCCTGCTATACCGGCATGGCGCTCCCCCAAACGGTGTCCGGAATGGGACACGGGGGGAGTCCAATTTCCAGGATTGGCAGGGTGAGCCTGCGGCCAAGAGCAGCGCTCAGTTTTGAGGTGATCCCAATGCAGCGGCGGCACTTGGAGGGTGCCCTGGGCAATGTCGTGGAGTCTCGGCCCTGTGTAACCCAAGGGCCGTGTTGCTGGGGACGGTGAGGTACCATTTCAGGATGCGGCACTAACGTCGGTGAGGCTTAGTGGGGCTCGACCTACATTCGCTAATTCTGTTGCCTAAGGCGAGACCCTCACTCACCCAGCATTGCGGGTGGCACGTGCCTTGAAGGGGTCATCAACTGCCGCTTCGTATGCTCTGTCTGCAGTGCAATACACAATCCCCATTGTCCGGGCCATGGCTTTGCCGCGGGGTGGAGAGTCGTCCAGGTGCATAGGCGCGTATCACGTCATGCTGTGGCCGTTGGTTTCAACGCGTCTTCTTTCCCGGGAACATCGCCGACCCTAGGGGAAATCGCGGCTTGGAGGAGGGAATCAACCTGGACGAGGAACCCTGGGGTCACCAGAAGCTCACTAGCAGCACTCGCGCCTTCGATCACAGGTGATGACAACCGCTGTGTGGTGGAGCTGCGACGGAGCTGCGACACGGGACTCTTCCAGGCCAGCAAGGCATATCTCGAGTGAAGACCAGGGTCACACGCCGCCGGTGGGTGTTAATTGCTGAGCTATAATGAAGATCGAAGCACCATAAGAGTGCCTTGTCGTAGAACAGGAGTCTGAGGTCGTAGCGGATGTCGACGTTTGACTGCATCAACCCTGCAGAGCCGGCATGCAGACCTGCAGGCTGCAAGCCTGCCGGCCCACAGGCTTTTCCGTAGGGCTCAGGTAGTGCAGTAGGGCTGAAAAGGGTGGGCCGGCCCTCTCATCGGGAGCCCAGCCGAGAGGGGAAACCCGATCCTTCGGGAACAAGGTGGGGGCCATCGACCCAGGCGTAGCACAGTAGGAAGGCTGTTGGGTGGCGCTCGCCAGGAGGAAGTCACCCCCGGGTCTAAAAAGAGCTGGTTTCGCATTCTGACAGGGTGCACAATAAGCGCGCAGGCGCGGCACTCGTTCTATGGATTGTGCTTGTGTGACTGCAGTGCCGAGGTTGTTTGCCCCTTGGCCAGAACAGGAACAGGGGCAAGGAATTAAAGGTGACGACTGCCATTGGTAATGATTTTGAAAGGACCCGGAGATGACAAGAGTCATGGCATATGATATCAAGGGCTGAGGTTGCAAGGCAGAACATTCCTATGTTCCTATGATCCGATTTCGCGAGGCTTAACTGCTGAAGTATTTGGTGGGCCCGGCCCACTCGGGGACCCTCTTCCCGACCACTCATGTTTAGGAGACAAGACATACCAGTGGTGCCGGAAGCACCTGGCGTCAAGTTTGAAGGCATGACATCGCTTGTCGTATAGGCATCAGCTTTCAATACGAAAATGAGATCAAGTGACGGGACGCCATTGGATGCCAGTTTCTCGGAGATCTCAATCATTTAAGCCCCCTTGAGATACTACTTTTCAGATCAGCATGCAGAGGCAGGCGCCATTACCTTGATGTCTTACTGAGCGGTGCAAGGATTAAGCCCGTGACAAATCATCACTGACCACAACACAAGGCTGTAATCCCAGAATGGTAGTGTGGCCATACAGCGATTGGCAGGAAAATCTGATGCCTTGCCTCAGTTGCACGACCTTCCCTCGCCTCAACCGAAGCAGCATAGCCAAGAAACGGCTGCGAGGCAGATTGAAGGTCCTCTCAGCTTATCATTTCCAGATGTAGGTAGCAAGGGTCATGCTGATAGCTAATGGTCGAGCTTGGCCGCACAGTCTGCTGGCCCAGCACACTCCCAGCTTCGTCGAATCCCTATGCCCATGGCTGACTTATTGCTTGCCAGACCAATCAAGAAGACAAAACACGAGGCTGTGAAAGGGACCAGCTGGCGGGGGCATGCCGTATTTTCACCAATCTTTGCAGAGCGCTGTAGGTAAGGCAGAGTGTTGCGTAAATGGGCGGTCCGTGGCGAGCTGGCTCGGTGGGACTCTCAAGTACAGGAGGGTGGCCGTCGAAAAGCAGGCCGCCGAGGTCAGGGAATCGCAAGTTTCGAACGAGCAATATCGATGCCTAGAACGGAACAATCCATCAGAGACACACAGAGACAAGATCAACAGACCTGCAATTTATGGCTGAGCCATGGCTCAGCACTGAGAATGCCTCTGTCGTGATTGGGATTGACGGTCTGAGCGCTGCGCAGAAACTCGGGCGTTGAATCGTATGAATTCCTTACTATCTTGGGGGTATCGGTGGATCTTTTTTGCTCATGCTCATGCTCATGCAACCGATCGGGCACGACGGTCTCCCAGTCAACCACCAGAACCCTAGGGCTATCAGCAGAAGGGCTCATATCTCTCGGACGGCCGAGCACCTGTGGTGGTCAGCAGCAGGGCTGACGCACCTTCCCCGAAAGCAGTCCTCCCCCAAACTCGTCACCAAAATTACCTTTTTCCCTGAATCCTCAGCTGTGTCGATAAGCCACCCCTTCTGATTTTGATGGGCAATTGCGAAACCGTCATCAACATCTGATTAGTCAGTCCTCCGTCTCCATCAACCCTGCCTGTGACCCTCATCGCATCGTCTGCAAGAAGCAGTGATACGAGACGACACGATGCGCTGACTCATCGGGAAGCCTTGGGTCTGTCCCGCTCTCAAACAACGGTAATACGTCCTGGCAAGTCAGCCCATCTAGGCTGTTCAGCGATGACTCCTGCGGTCTCTCGAACGACTTCTGCCTCCGCGATAGCCACCACCATAGCTGTTGTGACTCGGGCTGCGGCGGCGGTCGTATTCCTCCTCGTATCGTCCTCGGCCTCTACGGCCCTTCGATGGTTGCTGGCTCCTGGATCTGCTTCGCGAATATGAAGGTGACCTCGCACGGTATTTTCCTCCCCTACCAGACGCAGCCGGCGACCTGGACCTAGAAACCGATCGCGGGCGGTATGTATCAGAAGGAGGAGGCGGGCCTCCTCGTCCGAAGCGGCCTCCGCCTCCACCTCGAGGACCGCGCCCACGCGAACCACCCATGCCACCCATTCCTGGTGGACCTCGAGGGCCTCTCCCGCCACGCCCGGGAGGTGGGAGTCGAGGATCGTAGTTGGCGCCGTGTGTCGCGGTGGGAGGCGGAGGAGAGAACTTGCGGCGCGGGAGAACTATTGACACACTGATAGTGGCGCCATCGAGCTGGGCCTCGTGCATGTGAGCAATGGCGGCTTCAGCGTCGACTTCGTTGACGTAGAGGATGTATGCAGCTCCGCGATTGGTACCGACTGTTTGGGAAAGGCAAAGATGTTAATATTTGCGGAGAACCAGGAGCTGCTAATTCGGGGAGGGAGACCTACACTGCCGGCTCAGGGGCACGTCCATGTCGTCAATTGGCCCGTACTGTCCAAAGATCTCGCGTAGATGCTCCTCGGTGACATTCTTTGTCAGACGCTCGACAACAATCTAATCTTGAAGTTAGCAAACGGGACGCGCGGGTCGGGCAAGTGATTCCACCGACCTTAGTGCTCTTCAGCGGACTTTCGCTGCGGCTGCGGCTGCGACCGCGGCTGAGGCTACGAGCCCTGTCGTCTCTGCTCCGGCTCCTAGTGAAGCTGCGACTCCGGCTGTCCCTGGTTCGGCCATTTCGACGAGGTGGAGGCGATCGCGAGTCTTTGGACGGGGAGCGACGTCGCGAGGGGGAGCGAGATCTGGTTCTGGATCGTGACCTGTAGGACCGACCGCGACTGGGCGACCGATCATGGTCGGGCGACCTTGATCGCGAAGGCATGCTGCGATCCGGCGATTGGAGAGTCAGTGTGAAATAGCTAAGGCGACACAGATTGATGCAGATGTGAATCACCCAGAGGGTTGTGAGTGGATAGACGATGCTGTAGAGTGTTTGCGCCTGTGTGTGCTTGGGTGCGCCTCTCCCATCGCGGTTTGAAGCAGCCGTTTTTGGCGACTTGGTCCGAGCTCCCTCGACCAACAGTGGCAGGATGGCCCACTAGAAAGCCAAGAGTCCTGTCCCAGACCGTCACTGCGCCGCCCATTTGCCGCGGAACATCCTCCTTTGCATGGTTGAACTTTTCAGGATTGTAGATATTGGGATTATCTAGAAAGTCTACTGTTCAGAATTTCCAGGCTGCCACTTTTCAACATTCCCTTGCTTCCACTGAATCACTCTCATTTCTTATGTCAAAAGCACAATCTTCTTGTCTCCAGAGGAACATCTCAAGCTGACTTCCCGAGACGACCATGGCCCGGCAGGGACAGGCCTGCCACCCACAACCGTTCCCCTGACCCAGAGGCTCTCGCCCAGGCATGTCTGTCATAGAAAGATCGAGGGTGACTCTGCAAAGAAGTCGAGTATGAGTGTCGTCGATGCCCCTTTCGAGCTGCTTTGTGCCTCCGTTGCACAATATCACCAAGGTCTGTCCCACGATCGTGTATCGTGCCGCCGCTCACGCCCACGACTGTCAAGCGAGGATGGTCCACGGGGCCCAGTTTCCGTTTATGTGTATTTTGGTACCAGTCCCAAGACTCCAGTCCAGCAGGAGGGCATCAACGGCATGGCTGCCAAACCCACATGAGTCCCAGATTCGGATGGACAGCCGAGCACCGCCTTGTGCCAGTGGTCGTCGAATTGCAACGTGAATCATTGACAACGCTTACAATCTGGAGCGAAAGCTTAATACTCAGGGGCCTCCACACTGAATGGCCTGTTTACCATGGATAAGGGCCAGATTTAAGACGAACTCTGTCCGCTTTCGGATGCCTGGATTACTGATCTGTCCCTGGATGCAATTTTGGTGTTGGATGTTGCTCATGTCTCCTTCTCCTATCTCTGGGTGCCGAACATCTGCCACTTGAAAACCTGTCAGACAAGCACATTCAAACTCAATCTCCAACCTCGCTTCGTCGCGTTGGACAGCATACTGCAGTTTGGTGACGACCATCGACCGGTGCCCGTCACATGAGGGCCTGGCAGTTATGCTACTCCAAGCTAATCTGAGGGAGGAAGTTGAGCTCTTGTTCATCACATCATACTCTCTACCCATCGCTTTTGGCGCACTCTCCTGGAATCGAGATTAAATTTGGGACTGCCATGAGCCAGACGTGCTTGTCGTGCCACTGCCCCAAGTCCTTGCTAGCCTTGTCCCTCCCTTGTGGCACTTGATCCGTCGTCCAATTTCACCACCGTCTTGAGATCACGAACTGCCTTTTCGCAATCCACAAGCTCTCCGACATGGGTCATACTAACCTCGCATTCAATCTTTCTGGTGATTCACGATTCTTGGAGGGATGTTGTGACGCAGCTGCGAAGTAATCCCACCGTACCTGAAGTACTAGACAGCTCTGTCAGTGGCATGTGGTCCAGGGCGTGGTGTGCTGCTCGGGGTGTGAGCATCGGCATTGGCAGGGAGTGACGGCAGGGTAGAGGCATCAACGATCAATAACCAAGTCATGAAATCAACAGACTTGGCATAGATTGATCATAAATATCAAGGGAGACTTTGCTGCTTTTCTTGTCAACGGGCGCTCATCTTGCTCAGTACATAATTGCCCATCTGCCTCGCACTCACTCACTTACCCACCCTGCCTCTCTCTTTCCTCTTCTGCGTCTTCTTCAGCTTTGCTTTGTTTTTGCGTGAGAAACACGCCACTGTCGAAATTTAGCATCCTTCGGTGCCTCTCGTTCTTTCCTACCTTTCCGTTCTTGCCCGCTGTTGTCCCTCCTTCAGTAAGAAGCTACTTGGGTATCCTGCGCCAAAAACAAGACTTCTCCCCAAAACGCGACTGCTTTCTTTCTGGTGCCTCACTCTATCACCCTCCCTTGCATTTTGCAATTGGAATTTCATTCTCTCGCTCAAGATCTCGACGCTCACTTTGCCCTTCTACAGTGGCTGTCTTTTGTTCATCTTTACGTCGGTACTCGTGAGCAGCAACGATGCGAGCCTGGACGCATGTGCTTCTTGGGGCCTCCCTCCTCAGGGTCGTCAGTGCATACTGGATGGAGGATGTTGCGCATCAGGGCAAGGCTTCCTTCAACCTCGACCCAGCCTACCAGGTCTTTCGCAATGTGAAGGACTTCGGAGCGCAGGGAGATGGCATCGCAGACGACACTGCGGCTATCAACGCTGCCATCAGCGCTGGAGACCGCTGCGGCTTCGGTGGCGATTGTGATGGCGCGACGACCTCTCCAGCCACTGTTTACTTCCCCGCTGGGTCTGTGGTGTCTCGTCACAATATCTGCTGCTGTCGGATGGCCTGCTAATTGATGATACAGAACTTACAAGGTCTCGTCGTCCATCCACCAAACTTACTACACTCATCTGGTCGGTGATCCCACCTCCATGCCCATTATCAAGGGCTCAGCCGACTTCGTCGCTATCGGTGGAACCAGCACCGTCATCGAGTCAAATCAATACACTAGTAGCGGTCATCTCTCCTACGGCGCGACCAACGTGTTCTTTCGCCAAGTCCGAAACCTGGTCATCGACACCACCTCCGTCCCAGGCCAAACCCGTGCTATCCACTGGCCGTCGTCTCAAGCGACCTCAATACAGAACGTCGTCTTCCAGTTGTCGGAAGCACCCGGCAACCTGCACACGGGAATTTTCATGGAGGAAGGGAGTGGTGGTTTCCTTGCCGATCTGATCTTCCAAGGAGGCCAATACGGTGCTCAGTTCGGTAACCAGCAGTACACCACGCGCAACCTGACCTTTTCAAACTGCCAGACAGCTATCTTGCAGCTGTGGGATTGGTTCTGGGTATACAAAGACATCACCATAGCGAACTGTGGCGTCGGCATTAATATGACCGCTACCTCAGTCGGTTCCGCGGTCATCATGGACAGCTTTTTCGTGAACGTATCCAAGGGTATCGTGAGTACGAGGAGTGTCAACGACTCGGGTGGTTCTCCCGGCCAGGGAACTTTGGTCTTCGAGAACTTCGGTTTCAGCAACGTCACGTCGATTTTCCAAGGGATCAATGGTACCTTGGTGGCGCCTCAAGGACCTCATGGAACTTTGATCCGCAACATGATCCTTGTGGGTTTCCTGTTCATTTTAATAAGCCTTTTGCTGACTGAAAGGGCAATAGGGCAACGTTTACACTCCCGACGGACCTCAATTTGTGTTCTCGGAGCACAACGAATGGTTCCCTGCTCCTTCTACCCTGAAGGAAGACAGCAAGTACTACTCGCGATCCAAGCCACAGTACGAAGACAAACCAGCCAGCATGTTTGTTTCCCCTCGTGCCTTCGGAGCCAAAGGCGACGGTGTGACAGATGATATGAATGCCCTTACGACCTATTTTAGTTACCTTGCCCAATCCTTCAGTCAAGGGATTGTTGGTTTTGTCGATGCGGGATACTACAAAGTTACGGACACTATATATATCCCGCCGAATACTCGGATCGTGGGAGAGGCTCTAGCCTCGGTCATCATGGGGTCCGGTCCCAAATTTTCAAATATGGATGACCCACACCCAGTTGTACAGGTTGGAAAGCCAGGAGACTCGGGCTACATCGAATGGAGCGACATGATCGTCTCAACCCAAGGCTCAACTTCCGGCGCGGTCCTTATCGAGTACAATTTGTCAGGCTGTTCAGGCTGCCAGGAGCCATCTGGCATGTGGGATGTTCATATCCGCGTGGGCGGTTTTGCTGGTTCGCAACTTCAGGTGGCAGATTGCCCAAAAACGCCAGACCAGTTGAATTCGATCAACGCCTATTGCATCGCCGCCTACATGGGCATGCACATCACAGCCCAAGCGAACGATTTGTACATGGAGAACAATTGGAACTGGGTAGCTGAGTAAGAACCGCCTTTGGCCCCCTGTTACAGGTATATGCGGGATGTGATCACTGCTGACGATTTGCAGCCATGATATCGAGGATCCTGCCAGCACTCAGATCACTGTCTACGGTGGTCGTGGTCTCCTCATCGAATCCGAAGCAGGTCGCATCTGGACAGTCGCCTCAGGCGTTGAACACTGGGTTCTCTATCAGTACCAGCTCGTCAACACTCAGAACATTTGGATGGGCCAGATTCAGACAGAGACGCCCTACTTCCAACCCAATCCACCTGCTCCATACCCCTTCAACAACGTCCAAACAAACCTGCATGACCCAGACTTTACATCCGACTGTGCCGACCTGCAGCAGGGCTATATTCCCGGTTCTAACATCACCGCTCCCTGTGGAATGGCCTGGGGTCTTCGCATCATCGATAGCAGCAACGTCGTCATATATGGTGCTGGACTCTACAGCTTCTTCAACAACTACAACACCACGTGCAGCAGCGGGCCCAAGAACTTGCAGAGAAGATGTCAGTCTAGGATCGCGTGGGTTGAGGACAACACGGGCGCCTCGGAGAATGTTACCATCTACGACCTCAACACAATCGGCACCATCAGCATGGTGACAAACAACGGCACTGATGTTGCACTGTGGTCTGATAATTGGAGTGTCTTTGGGGAGTTGATCGCCCTCTTCAAGCCCTAGTTACACCTTCTTCCCAACGATTCCAGGGGTCAACGACAAACCTAGACTCTTTTCAGCCACCTGAGGGGTGGCGTGGCCGCTCGCCGAGTTGCTGTCAGCTGATGCTTTCATACTTTCTTCACAATTGATGTGCATTTGTGACACTGGGGACTTGGAGGAAGCTCCACTGATTTTGGCACGAGATGGCGAGGTTGGCCAGGCATAGATCTCCTTCTATGAGGCGACAGCTAGATGAAAAATGAAGCTATTTTGGCGGCTTTCACTTGGGGCTTACCAGAAGCTTTGGCAAATATCTCGTCTTTTGGGATCGGGGGATGTCTAATGTGTAATTACCAGACCTATGTGGGGGACTCAGAGCCCCGGGACCTTTTGAGGATCTCAACTTGTACCTTTCATTACAGTTGACCGAATCCTATTTACTGACTAGTGATCCGACGTAGGACAAAGAGTGTGGAATATGTTTGAGGTAGTGTAACGGTCACCTTGGCCAAATTTAGAACCGTGTTGGGATCATCCTATACAAGCAAACATACGGGCTCCAAAGGCTGAAGTCGAGTCCACTATCTTGAACGGCCTTCCCAATATGGCTTTTACGTCAAATTCTCGGTCCTTCCCGAGGTCACTTAGTCGTCATTGAATAAAGCAATGCTGCGAGCTTCCAGAGCAGTCTAGGTCCAAGTCCTTGATGACATCGTCCCCATGGTTGGTTCTGTGAAACCGCTACGCCTCCAAATGAACTTCCTTTCAAGATCTGGTAACATTAATATATGGGTCTTCTCTGAGGGAGGAATTAATATCCTGAAGTCGCTCGATTATGGTGACCCTGCTCAGGCGACGAATGGTCTGTCCAAGATTGGAAGGAACTCCTCGTTTGTTTGGCTTCCACCTCATACTTAGGTAGATGTTGATTCACCTTCACCCAGTGTTTTTGCCGCAGGGGCAACATCGCCTTGGAAACCAGTTCTGCTATCCACATCGAGCTTTGTCTCAGAAAGACACGTTGAGGAAACATCGAAAGTGGATGGTCGAAACGCAAGCAAGCAAACATGCCTCGACTCAATCATGCACCCACTTGCAACATGCAGGTATGCACGCCATTGTTTGGCCCAGATCGTACCTGTGGAACTATGAAATTTGCTGATATTCCAGCTCACAGACCCACAAAGACCGCAAATGGTGCTGGCTTCCAACCGAGATTGAGAGTCTCAAGAAGCAGGGGACCGGGTCAATTCGGCGTGCTGATGGACAGCTCTATCCTTTGTCATGGAATGAGATATCCAGGGTATTCATCTTCCATACCCCAAGCAATCACAGCATCTTGAGCATTCCGCATATCTGACAAAGAGCCTCTGTGCCGTGTTTAGTCATTCATCACCAACGGCATCAACCGGCATGGCACTCATCAATGCCACAAGAAGTACAACCAGCTAAGATATGAGGATACAAGAACGGTTGTTGCAGGCCAGTGATGATGCTTCAGATGGTTTGCCATGACTGGTGATGTGGTACATTGAGGCAGCAACACAAAGGGGGCAAGACACCAAATGGAAACAGCACGAGACGAAAGGTCGTGGGGAGCGCGAAGAAGAGAATTTCCTTGTGGCAGCATGTTTCGTCAGCAGAATCTTCTAGACTGCACCTCGTCAATTCGTGTCATGGAAGTGGTCCACTCCGACCGAGCCAGGAATTTTGGGGACATGTCACTCTCGGCCTTGGTCGCATAGGAATCATAACATTTCCTCTTTCCAGAAGAACAATGATTGAAAGCAGATGTCATTCACTTCAAAATTCCGTAAAATGTCTTGCAAATCTGTGCGACTTGCACGGGCTTTGATTCGGTTCATCAGATGTGCATCATTTGATCACCTAACACAAGCGCCAGCTTGACAAAGCATCGCACTTCACGCGAACAAAGACCACAGCAATGGTTACGGTATCAGGAAAGTTCGAATTTCGCCTTCCCCATAATGTTAAGACAGAGGTGATTACTTCTTCATCCCCAATATTTATCGGATCGGGTCAGCTCTTCACCTTCGCAGAAAAGAGTGAAACTAATAAAATGGAGAACAATTTGTACCTACAAACCTAAGTAGCAACAGCATTTGCTGCTCACAACCAACACTCAAAGCGCCTGACCCTTAAACCAACTGTGTCATAATGGCCACAATGAAGTTTATCTATAACCTCTAAGCCTACGGTCCTACTATTTATAGTTGTTTCTGTAGATAACCGACTAATAGCTCGAGAGAAGGCGGTAATGTGCTGGGTTCCAGCCATGTCGAGCCTTGTCGAGCTAGTGCAAACGGTGTCAAGCCATAGCATCTGGAGTGTAATCGGGACTGCTCCAGCTTGAAGTCAAATTTGGCTCTAGACTTAAGCTCGTCGCTCTATGCCTATCAGCGTTGATCATTTACTGGGTACTGTGGTGGGTCAGGCTCATTGAATCATGGCTGCGTGGATCGCTCACCTTAGTCCGGGAAACGAACGATTGGGGAGCTGCAGATAATGGACCCCAACATCATGGCCAGAGTGCTAGCAACATATTCAAGCGCCCATCCTTTCTTGCCGGTGGCGTCTTTTTCATCTGTGTCGGAAATTGAGATTTTGTATTGGTGCCTGACAAGGCAGTCCAGCCCAGTGCGAGAGCTGCTGAGCTATCGGGCCTTCCCCATTACGGTGCGGTACGTATCACTTGGCTCTCTCATGGAGCGCCCTCTGCCAGCCACGGCGGCCTGGCACTATTAACATTTGATGAATGTGCAAAATGGTATATTCAAGTCATCAAAATGATAGCATGATGTTTCAATGAAGTCATCAAATGTTCCTCAAACCAGGTCTCAACTCCCACGGCCCGCTGAGAGACCTCCTAATAAAGGGTCTCAGCCCCTGCCGTCCGCCTGTCCTCCAGACCATTTTCCCACGGGTGAAACAGAAGAGTGGGTGGGTATCAACAAGTCCGCCTCAAGTCCTGTAGTAAGGACGCGGAACTTTTAGTATGTAAATCTCAAAGTGATTTTCGCACGTGAAAGGTAAGATAAAAAACAAAAACAGATATCAAAGTCGTTCGGGCCGTCGAGACGGCCGCGTTAAATCAAAAACATCGTGGCTCGTCTGAAATATCAAAGACAGCAAATCCGCCAAGCTGAGGTGTGATTGGGATGAAGAAGTTGTGAGGTCCACCAAGGACCTGTGAGGTGTCCGGCCAGCGAGCAGCGATATGCCTTCACCATCGAGGTCAACCTGTGGGGCTTGACACTCGGAAGTACAAAGGACTTGTTGTAGACGAGACTGTTTATGGCGCAATCGATGCGCGCTTGTTCCAAGTCGATTGGGTAGTTGGCAGGTGAGTACATATCGGAATGTTTGTCGCTGGCAGGATGAAGTGAAGTATGTAAGTTGTGAGAAGCTTTTTGTGAAGATGCCACCGCCAAATCGCCAAGCCACCAAACTCTCTCAACTCCCATGATGCAAAATGCTTTTTTCGTAGTGTGGTGGATGCCATCGGATGTGTGTTGTTGAATGCCGGAACCAAGGCAGCCAGGCGCTCAACGTCTGCGCGATGCCGTGCTAGTTTCCTTCCCAGTCGTTCATTCGACTCGCGCAGTGATTCCCTGTGGACTGCTGCTTTGTGCCGGCAGAGGAAATGGCTAGAAGTGATGCTCGCATCGAAGAGTTCGTATCTGACAGTGGTGATAGAAGTTTGAAGTATCGAAAGTCGCCTTGTCAAGGCTTTTCCATGGAAAGAAGCCCCTTTTCGAGAGCTGACTTCCTCGCTTCCTTACATCAGTGCGACGACAAGCATGCCTGCCACACCAGCAATGGCCACATGCGAGGAGCCAAGTGACGCGGCGCCGTTGCCAAGGCCGTTGACGCCGGGAGTCTCTGATGCAGAGGTCTTCGTGGAGGACGTCGCGGTCGCCTTGCTGGAAGCACGAGTGACGCTGCTGGTAGGCACGCTGGTCGCCTCGCTGGTCGAGTTATTTGTAGCGGTCATCGTCACGGTGTTGCTGGCCAAGGTGACAGTCTTTGTCATTGTCGAGGTTTGGGTAAGGGTTGTCGTCCCTGAGGTGGTGTCCTGCGCAAAGGCGAGGAGGGGCAGAATAGCTGCCGATAAAATGCTGGTCAACTGCATGGCGACGAATTCGAAGTGCAAGATATCACGAAAGAATCCACGGTGAATAGGTGTAGCGTTGTCGCGTTGGTCGCTGGTGTCTTGTGAGCCGGTCAAGTTGAATGACGCCAAGTAATCGTCTTCAGCTTTCGTCCTTTGCTCCTGAGCGGTGGATCCTGATAATGAATGTGTCGTCGATAGATTCGCGAAGAGTAAGAACACTGTTCGATGCGGTGCTCTGTTGAACGTATGGGGTTTGGCCTCGGGCCTGGAATTGTGTGCTTTCGGCTGGCGATGTACGACTCGATTTTCCGGAAAACGAATGAATCGAAATCTGGTTGGGGCACGGGGCGCAACAAGGTTTCCCAAGTGGTTTTATGCAGCAGAGTGAGCAAGTGAGCGTGATATGGAGTGCCGAGCTGGCTTGTCTGGGAGTGTGCAGAACCTGGTTCTATCTCAAACACTGGTATCGTAAGACGGGGTAAGCAGACTTTGCCAACGAAGTCCGTGGGTGAGGGAATATAGCAGCGGTGGGGTGGAGGTGAGAGCGAGGGTTTTCTGGAGAGAGAGTAAAGAGACGAGGGAAAATGCATGCCAGGGGAGTTTGGGTGACACACAGACGAAATTAAAAAGAGTGAGGCAAGCCAGGACGTTGGGACGAAAACAATGTACTGCGGTACCTTGTACCCGTTGTCTGGGAGGAATCCCTAGCGCCGGACAAACCAATTGGCAGGAGGAGAGGCACAATTGGTACCGCCAAGACTCGTGGGCCTTTGGGTCAATGGCCTGGTCACGACGGGGGGGGGGCGGGAGAAGAGGAGAAAGAGAGACGGGGAGAGGGTCCAGGCAGCCAGGGCACCCTGTCCTCGTCTGTTACAAAGAGTGCGGGCAGCTGGAAGGTGGGCGGCATCAAGTCCTGTGTACTGGGCGAATCCTCCTGGTCACGCCAAGAGCGAAGGTATTGTCGACGTGCATGATCCCATTCGCGCCAGCACAGCGGGAAATTACAGGTTCAATTTCCCAGGTTCCGTGGTTAAGGTGCCGCGCAGACAGTTTCGCCCTCTCTTGTGCTGGCCAGCCCCAGCAAGGCGGCGCTGGTCAGGCAGGCCGGCAGGCAGAGGTGTCGCGTGATCCCTGAGCTGAATGAATGAATCTCTGATCTATGATCTGTATATTGCGATAGGGGGCAGAGACCAGGTGGTCGATGTCTAACACGCTCGTCGGTTGGCGCGCAAGTGTCGCGGCGTGGACGGTGTTTTGCCGCCAGGCGGCCAGCCGTTGGGGCTGAAGGTTCGCTAGACCCCGGCCCATTGTCCAGTAGACTGCTTTACTGGTGACTGGCTGGCCTGTCCTTTGAAGGAAGTGGCTCGGGTGGTATTGTCATTTGCCCGTGCCTAATTCCGATCATCATTTCATCAGCCGTTCCTGGGTTTGCTTCTTTGTGGTCGCAGCTCGCCAACAATGGTGCTGGCTGATCCAGAATAGGTGTTGGTGTCGGTGCTGGTGGGATTGGGATCAGAATTAGGACTGCACTTCTGCACGAGATGCGCCGGATGGCATCTCTGTTCCTGCATCTGCAATTTCCCGTTCCTGGCTAGGCCCAAAGGAGAATAACGTTGCCCCAGTTTAGCTTAGCTGACACTCTTTTGCACGGACTGTGGAGCGTGCGCAATGACGCGATGGCAGGCTGTCAACCGAAACGGGAGAAGGGGAGAATGGCGGAGGAGAGCCGAGAGAGAATAGTGTGGTCAACTGGTGTAGGGTCCCAGTGGGGCTCTGGTTGACTGTTTTCTTCCCCTGCTCAAGTCGCACCCAAACCACGAGGGCTGGAGGGATTGCGCAACTCATTTCCTGCTTCTGCTCCTGTTCTGGGGCAGTGGAGACAAAAAAACGGCGAACCACGAGATGCCACCTCGAAAAGAGACGCCATGGCCACACGTGCCCGACTGGTTCCTTTCGTCGCCAAGTCAGGTCGACAAGGCACGTTCCAATTGGAATCCAGTAGACCGACTGCCGAGGACGAAGGCAGACTGCCCATGACTGATCATTGGGGCTGAGCAGTCAAACAAGAGAGCAGCGAGCAAACAAGCCGTAAGCAACGAGCAACACACACTCACGCAGGCCAACCTGAGACTCGCCTCGTCGGCTCAGCCCGATCGCTCGATCAATCATGGATTCATCTCGGCAGCCCCAGGCATCATCCAGGTCGCGGCCCTCATGCCACCCCCCGACCATCGTTGTCAAGTGCTGATCGCCCCCGCAGGCCACGACACGTCCCCTGCAACGAGTCAAGCCTTTTTTCCTCACCCACTTCTTGCTGAACTCTTTTGATTAAACTACCGGCTAGACCACTGTTAGATCTGACCACTTGTGGTCACCACTCAGTGGCCCATCTAGTGTATTATCTCGACGGCAATTGGCTGCAGGAACCCGTGCTGACTGCGTTGTGTTCAGCGATCCCTCGGCATTCACCTGGGCTGCAGACTGCCGCGTATCACACATCTTGCACCGCTTCCTACAATCCAGGCCAGTCCGACGAGGACATCAGACAGAAACATTTGGATTTCGAACCGTCAGTGTTCAATTACTTCTGCTGGTTCCACATTACCCCGAATCGAGCTGTCGGGAGGGGTGAGATAGATGTATGGCCAGTGCTTTGGGTCTTGAATGCGGCAAGCCCACCCGCCTTTCAGGGGCTGGCCATTCGAGTTGGACAGTTTCACAACACCGTACACAGACATCACCGCCGGCCAAAAATCAATTAGGGGTCCCTTTCTTCCTCTGTAGCACCCCACAGGCCACAAGGGACTGCGTCAATTAATTGGTGAATTATCGACGTCCTCTGCAGCCCGCCCACGTCCCGATTGTCACTTCCATTCCTTCAAGTTGGGGCTGATCTTCCCGCCGACCATCGAGGTCACCAGTCGCAAACTTCAAATTAGACGACTTGGTGTTAATCAATTTGCTGCCGACTACATGTGCGGAGTATACACTAAGATCCAGACATGTGCGGAGTATACACTAAGATCCAGACATGCCCGGCAAATCTCCACGTTGCGCTCCGCACTGACTGTTTCTCCTTGCCGTCTTGCTTTTGTTCCTAGTGGGACGAACGCCAAGCTCGTGAAACGGAAGTCTTGTTTCTCAATATCGACAGACCTTACGAAATCAGACGAGTCCAAGGGTTCATTCTGGCAGGATCAATTTGTCTGCGACGTCAGCTTGCTTGTTGGCCAACGGTTGCGGCTCACTTCCGCCCTCTTCTTCAGTGTCAACAGACCGCTACATTACAGATCTGGACTCGATGCCCAACAAACAATTACATCCGCCTACACGATTCCCTTGCCGAAAGTAATTTTCGAGCCTGCATGCCTCTGGTGGAATGGACCCGCCCAGACGACCTCACCGCTACACCGCCGCAAACATCGAGACGGCAACGGCCGAGACCCGATCATCGTGCATCCACATCCTCTCTACGCGCGCATCTGATTCTACGGACGTATGCCCTCGTCCCCCGAATCGCCCGGTATGGTTGCTGCAAGCTTTGCGGCACCGTGCTCGTGATGTCTTGGTGATCCTTGGGCACTGAGCAGCCCGTCGGTCGATCCAGATGTTGTTTGGGAACAGTGACTAGTCCAATTGTTTCCGCAGGCCATGCAACTCTTGTACCGGGTGTCCTGGGTCCCTTAATGTGCCCCGGAAGTCAGGTGTCCGAACGGTGCCAGTTTTCTAGATGCTGTAGTATACCGATGAGTCCCTGATAAATGTCGCTACCGGATCTAGGCTGGTACGTGGCCCTTCAGCCCACCAACCCTTTTAGCCGGTTTTCTTCTTTCTGGCTCTCATATGAGTCTGTCTTTACGGGCAATGTCTTCTTCGTTTTGCCAGGCAGGGGTCCGACCTCATCTCGTGACGAACAAACAGGTGGCATCTATAGTCTAGGTCGAACACTGCATTCAAACACAGGGTGCAGGCGTATCTCCATTCAGGTCAGGGATCACATCAATGCGCTGGCATGATCCTACCTTGTGCAGGAAAATAAAGTATACGTACCTAGATTGTGATGAGCCAGGAAAGAAGGCAGGCAACCCTGTCTGTAATTCCACATTTCCGTGGATAGCCAAGTGATGATGGTAATATATTTGAAGTCTTCACAGAAATACCACGTTCAATATGGCGTCAGAAAAAATACAAGGGCAAGTGACGTGCCCTGAATAATGGTTGAGTTGAGCACACGCTCTTTAGATCTCAAAGTGGGAGTTGTTGTTCTGCGACCTCGTTTGCTAAAAGGTTTGCGAACGGGACTCCATGCTCGGCCGCCAAGCTCAGGCAACACTATTTTTCACAATTTTTTGGGTCAAAAGAAGATGAACAAATATGGGCGACGGCTGTGCAATGTAATCGGTGTGCACAATCACTAAATCTGATGTTGAGGAACTGCGGAGTATTGATCTCCTCCTCCCCTGTGTTCTCCCCTGTGTTCTTCCTCTCTCTTGTGTGATGATCAGAAAGCCTATAGCAACGCTATCGTTGCGCCATAGCTGCATCATACTCATGTAAAGTCTCTGTTCCGAACCTTCGTCCTGTTCTCCCAATATTCTCTCAAGTGCACGGTCTGCGCTAGTACAGGGTTTTCGTCTGGCTTGGGGTATCGCCATATCACGGGCATTCATCTCAACTATAATACAAAGGACAGTATGGTTTGAGTATTGAGCTTAGCGTTCCTTAATTCAAAGTTGTCTATGAGGACGACTAGAGCTCCTGTGGGCAAGTCCACTTGAAGACTATAGTTCAAGAGGAACAGCATAGATCTCGCAAACTATATGGCCCGCGGACTTAAGACTTTCACTAAATGAGAATAGAAGAGCTTGACTCATAGATTGCGAACTGCTCGAGTGGGCTCAGGATACGTTTAGAAGGTCAAGCTTCACATGACAAGCACAGCCTGTGAAAGTCCTGTCACCTTGATGACTGTCGAGGTAGGTTGAAGACATGAATGGAGCTATCTAGAGATGAATGTGTGTCTTTGTGACAGCCTTTCCATCCCGGTACGCATCCAGAACTTCATTGACATTCTCCGCCGTCAGGCCGTGCTTCACGACATACGCAGTCGGCCTGATCTTCCCAGTCTCGAGGAACCCAGGAAGACGCTCCCAGAAGCCCCCAGCGAGCTCTGGGTGGATGTGCGAGCTCCCGAATACGTTCCGCACCTCGAACCCGGCGGCCTTCCCCACGACCTTGCTCTCGTCGACTGAGCCGATGGGGATCAGCCTCGCGAGCGCACCCTTCTTGGAGCTGGACAGGGCGTTGAGCGCGAGCACCTGGCCCTCGACGGGGTTGATGGCGTCGTACGCGTAGACGAGGTCGTCGCCGACGACGTCGCGGATGCGGGCGAGCACGGCGTCCTGGCCGCCGTGGCGGTCGATGACGTGCGTTGCGCCGAGGTCCTTCAGCTCGGCCTCCTTGCCGCCCACAACCACGATCCTGCCAATGCCCGCGAGCTTGGCGAGCTGGACGCCGAACCGCCCGCAGTTGGAGCCACCACCGACGATCAGGAGCGTCGTGCCCGCGTAGTCGAAGGCCTGGCCGGTCCAGGGGGCCGGGATCTTCAGCGTGTTGAATAGGGCGACAAGGGGCGCGATGATGTTGGTGGGCAAGGTGGCAGCCTCGTCGTCCGACGTCGTGTCCGGGATCTTGCCGAAGGCGCCGACGTCCGCCGTTGCGTACTCTTGAACCCCATTCTGTGTCCACCCTGGCGAGAAGCCCGGCTGAGTGACAACTCTGTCTCCTACTGCGATACCGGTCACGCCTTCACCGAGCTTCGTCACCGTGCCCACTACATCGTTGGTGATGAGTGCAGGAAGTTTTTCGGCGATAAACAGCCCCCCTGTTCAGTATTCAGAGTCAGCTGTCAAACCATATAGAAACAGGCTTTACACAAAAGCAGATTGGATTATGACGCCAGAGGCCAGTAACGGATCTCAAAGTTGCACCCTAACAAAGGGGCTCGAAGGCAAATTGTGAAACAGATCACGGGTATGGTAGATGTTCCTCCTTGGATTGATTCTACTCACAGTCCCGGGCTTTCTGGTCATGGGGGTTGATTCCCGCAACCTTGACCTTCAGCTGGATTTGTTTGGCGGTGGGTTCTGGGATGGACCAGTCTTCGACGAGCTTGACTGGTTTCCCAACTTCTGTCACAATGAGGGCTTTCTGTGTGGGAGACATGCTTTTTTTCTTCTGCGTATGTCTGTACGACTGTGTGATTAATTATGTGTATTGTATAATGTTTGTATGTCAACGTTTCCTTGGATTGATGATGGGATGGTTTGATGGAAGCCGTTGTGCTAGGACGGTGCGGCTGGGTAAGTAGTCTTATACATTGTAGCACCAAATGATGTGATCGATGGCGTTAACAGCCTACCCAGATATTTACCACGTATTAATAATCGCTAGGCTTTGCAGTCCTGAGGCGCGAGTCGCGAGCAGGATGACTGCTTACAATTGAAAAATAATGGCGTGCCTTCGATGTTGCCTCTATGCTGTGCAAGCTGTGTGTCATTGTCCCCGTTTCTTGGAGGAGGGCAGAGAATGTCCGTTGATCACATAGACTAGTCTATCAGTTTTGCTCCGGGACGCTGAATCAAGCCATTAATTGAGCCCTCAATACTGAGGCGCGGAAGGACTTCAGGTGATGATGAATAATCCATAATCCTCATTTTGTATTGAGCTGGATCCCATGTCTCGATATACATTGCAGCTAATGAAACTCCATGAGGACATATACGCTCTGGTTGGGATTTGCGATGTACTGTACATCATTTAAGTCGTCCGTTATGTCCGGCGCTGACAAAGCCAAGCGGTATTCGGGCAATCAAAGAAGTCCGCTTACCAGCCGCCGGAAGTCTTGGAGCGGCCCCCAAAGAACCTTGGAACGTCTCACAGTGATGTTGACAGAGAACGACGTGGAAGAAACGCTTAATTGCAATTGTACCCATCCATCCGACGTCACGCACATTGAGAGGCTCGAGCTTGATGTTGAGGGTCAAAGCATATCTTGTATTCACTTTCACCTAAGCATTTAGATTGAAACATACCAATGCCCTACCCGGACCCCATGCAGTTCTATTAAGCTTGGCAGTAAACGGATGGAAGTCAAGCTCTCTCATTTCACTCATTGCATACCCCATTTGTCCCTTTTCGTAGCCTTCCAGGCAAAAACCTGACCCTGCCTCGAGAGCCAAAACTAGTACATCGAGCGAACCTGCTGGAGTTGCTTCACCGTCAAGACAAGGAAAGACGGAAGAAAAGTAGAGGCCAAGCACACTCATCAACCCGAGAGAGACGGACTACGATGCAACATAAAAAAATGTCTATTTCCATCCCTGCCGTTGCTGAGTCGCTCAACGGGTCAGGTGTACTGAGCCCAATGCCATGCTGTTACTCAATAATACAGGCTGAACGAGAGGCCGAATGTTCCAGTCCAGAGCAGCAGTCGAAGTGTTGATTATCTGCAGTGGTGGAGAGGCTCATGAGCCGAGAGATAAACAAAAAAAAAGCTGTGATCGTCGTTGTATGTCGTAAATGGTATGAGGGGTATAAGAAACGGAGAATGGGTTGGATATGCCAACACAAAGTCAGGAACATGTACATTGGGCCCGGAGGTAGAGTCGGCATCGCGCACCCGGCCTCACCGGTCAAGGCGAGGCTGAGGCTGCCACCCGTTGATGTACGCCATGAGACCCATGCCCAACAATACGACTCCCATCATTGAGGCGTATGGAATGGTTTCCATGAGGGCCTGATCCGAAACCGCGCGTTTTGACGGCGACCTGGGCGTTGGCGTGATGGTGTTGGCCCTGGACAGCGTCGGCTTGTCGTCTAGTGTGTCTTCGTCAATGCTAGCGAGGGACGCCACACCATCGGCACGGTTGGCAACAGATCGACCCCTACTTGGTTCCCTGGCTGTGACTGTCGCACCGCGTTCCCTGCCGTTGGATCTCGATCGCGTCCGGGCTTCAGCCGCAGCCTTGAGGGCTGCAGCTTCCTCGTCTCGTTGGCGAATCTGTTGTACCATCTGGGCCAATGTCTTGCGGTCCGCATCCCGTTCCGAGGTAGCCTGTTCTGCTTGCTTCTTGTAGCTGTCGACCTGATCTCGCAGTCCTTTCATTTCTGACAGCATATTGTCGATCTGTGACTGAAGAGAACTTGCCCTGTCCTCGCTGGCTTCCGGCGGTATTCCCGGTTGAGGTTCCTCCAACAATTCCCTGTCGTTGCCCGTGTGTTCCGCAGGAGGTTCGAATGCTTCTGCTAATGTGGAATCCTCGATTTGTGGTTTCGCGGATCCATTCATACGTGAGTGAGCGTCATCTTCTAGTCGCTTCGCAAGTTCTTCCGCTGCTTCGCGTGCCTGCCTCTCTCTCTGCAACATATCCTCAAGATCTCTCATTTTTGAAGTCTGGGTGTCGATTTCTCGTTTGGCACTATTCAGTGCTTCTGTCAATTGTATTATTTGGCTCAGATTGTCTTGGCGAATCGGTGATGCGCTCGATGGGCCTGACTTTGGTCGCTCGGTTGTCGCGCGTTTCAAGGATGGGACATCGCCTTGAGATCTTGCGGAGTCAGGTTTTTCGGGAAGGGGCTGTTGTGGTGGGGGCGCCGGAGGGTCAGAAAACCGTGTCTTGCCATCTGAGCGGAACGAGTGTGCGTTGCCGTTAACCACTGGCGGCTTCGGGGGCTCTGGCAATTCGGGCTTCTCCTGATTTTTAACGTCCTCGTTGGACAACAATGCGTCCAGGAACTTGCTAGTACGAGACAAGTCTTGGGCCTGCTGCCGCGCGTTTCGCATCTCGTTCTACAGAGCATTAGTTTTTGCGACGAGAATAAAATACATCGCGTCAGAGAGTCTTACCCGTAACTTCTTTACAATAAGCTCTGTTGAGAAGCTGTTGTTCATAAATGTGCGATTGTTGAATGCCACGCCGGCAGACTGGGCGTTCATCATATGTGCGCCGCCTGCCATCCGTCCGTTGGTCCCCACTGAAGCCTGACTACCAGTCCTGGTCCTGAATGGCAGCCCGGGTTGGGGCATCATCATTCCTCCATTTGCCGGGTCCAAGTCCCCAAAGTTCATGTCCAGGAGGTTGTTTGACGGATTGAGGAATCCGGCATGTTCCACCTTGGCCGCTACTTTATGATGCACCACAGACTTCTGGTCTTCGCTCACGATATCGATTCCGAGCTCGAGATGGTCAGACGACTGGAGCTCGTGAGGTTCCGACTCGCGGTTTTCGGGGGAGAGCCGTGTGCCGTTGACAAAAGTACCATTTGACGATTTGACGTCGCGAATCCAGATCTTCCCCTGCCTGTCCGCCCATATTTCAGCATGTTGTCTTGACAGCACCTTACTGTCGAAGAACCCGTTCAAAGGGGTTGGAACAGTTTTGTTATTTGTTTGCCGGCCGACGCGCAGGGTTTCGGGGTAGAAAGGAACCTGAATCGTCTTTCGCTCGAATGTGCCGTTGAGAGATAGCAGGTAGAGCACGGGTTGCCCGCCTGGTATCGTGTCTGTAAGGGGTCTCTGAGGAGCAAGCTGTCCAGGAGACTGTAGCAAGGGGGATGGGGACATTGGTCCAGCCCCGTTTAGGCCATTGACCATCTGAGGACGTCCCTGTGGCATCCTGCCTAACTCTGTCCCTCCTTCTAACCTGGCTCCGTTCCACTGCCCTTTCCCTTGAGGTCTCTTGCGTGGTGCACTGTTGGGCCAGCCGCCTAGATCCCCAGCCGGAGACTGCGCGACGCCGTTGGCCTGACCATTTGTGCTGACGGCTGTGGATGTGGAAGAGCTGGATGCGCTGGAGGATACGGATGAGGATGAGTTGCTGCGAGGGATTGACTTTCGAGGCATCAGGACGCCTCTGACGTCTTCGGAATTCATCGAGTTCAGGGACTGGCCACCACCGCCATTAATACCCCATGCCGGCCGGTTGATGTTGGAAAAGCTGGGAGGGCTGGCAACGGCAGTCATGAGGAAGGACTGGTCAGGGTGCTCGGTAGAGAGAAGGGTTGGACGGTTGTAATTGTCGCAGTATGCTGGTTCCCAGGCGCCGCGGGTGTCGTGTGGCCCCAATCTGACACCATGTATGGGTCGCGGCCGCTGACGTAGGGGGCAAGTAGCTCAGCGAAATGCTGATGGAGGCCTGCTTCTTCCAGGCTTGGATGTCATTCGTGGAGTCCAGATCGCAGGTGGTGATGAGAGGCCTCGAGGGGATGGATGGCAACGGTAGATTGCTAATGTCGTCAAAGTGGAGATGTTAGCCCCGAGGTCATCGGCAAAGGTTGGTGCAAGGCGCAAGGCCAGTCGGGCCTGGGGCGGATGGGTGTGGCTTGCAGACACGTCGATAACGAGAAGAATAGGGCCAGACGAGTCAGGAGAGGGCAGCGAGACGTACTGAGCGATTGGTAGTGGGCGCAAATGGCCGGCGTTGATGGAGACAAGTTGGTGATTTCCAAAAGGTCAGGATCAGGATTCCGCCTCCAGACTGAACAAAGTCCAGCCTCTGGGCCAGTCTCCTGTTTGGTTGTCTCGCTTGGCGCTTAGCGCCGCCTCGCTGTGTAGTATAGGCTACTGTCCTCACGGGCCAGAGGACAGACAAGGGGGGTCCCACTAACTACACCCAGAACAGCTTTTGCACCCAATGGGTAACCCAGCAAGGAAGACAGCCAACACAAAGACCATATTTTTCACAATAATTGAGGGAAAATGGTCTGGGGCAGAACTCATGATAACAAGGAGGAAAATGGTTACTACTTTTCCATTACCAACCACAACGAGGGCCTGGTACTGTTAGGTTCTGCTCACTGGACAGGGCCGGTAACAGCACCAGGCCCGCTCCGCACGTGACCCTCGCCGCTCACCATCTCTGCCTGCCCAGGTGGAGGAGTTGGCCTGCGCTCCAGTGCCTGAGTTGCGCTAACCACTATCGGCCAGAGGAGGAGCTCTCCGGGTGGGGAAGTGTGCAGTGCTGCGTAGCTGAGCGCCTAAGAGGTGGAGTGTTTTCGTCACCAGACTGCCGCGCGAGGGTGGGAGCTTTTGTTTGGATCACGAAGTTCCGATTCGAATGCGTGCTCTCCTACAGACGGACCGGGCAACACGATTTGATTCGACTTGAACATTTGACTCCATCACACCGCGCAACATGCCTCCTGTACCGGTCAATAACGCCCACGCTGGCCCGTCCAACGTGGACAAGAGTATGCTCTCCTCAGACCTTTCATCCTGCCTGGTCTTGCGCCTCGCTAACCAGCCCTGGCGCAACAGTGAAGATGGGTGCCATGATGGGCGGCAGTAGGTTCTAATGTTCAAGGGGCCACGATGCCCTCAAGGAATTGAGTCATATGATCTGACGCAGCTCAACAGCCGTGGGCGTTATCATCGGCTTCATATATGGTATGATCAGGCAAGACTTCCTTCAATGAGTTGGACCAGTACCCTGACTGGGCCTTAGGAACCGTCAGCATTTTTAGGTACGGCGCAGGACCCAATGGCATAATGAGGACACTGGGCCAGTACATGGGAGCATCGGGAGCTACCTTCGGGTGAGTTGTCTCTCTTACCGGTGCAGGAATGACAAACACTCGCTCATTGCATTGACTTTTGTCGCAGCTTCTTCATGTCGATCGGCAGTGTCATCCGTTCTGACTCCTCTTCTATCGTCCAACAAGCCTACTGGAACTCGCGTCGGAGTCCCATCATCATGGCGGCATCCCACCGAGCGCCTTTCCCGACGCGCAAACAATGAACGAGAGGGAGAAAGAGAGAGACAGACAGACAGACAGACAGAGAAAGAAACAAAACAGAAGGGAGGGAAACCGAACCGCGCCAACCTCGACGGCCGACTCCCACCCTAGGATGTGCGTTTATGGCATTGTACGAAGCAGAACAGTGTATCTCAATAATGGGGGTGTGTGGCGTTTGGACATTGAAGTCATCCACGGGTTATTCTGGGCGACGATAACACTCGTTCCCGTCACGCTGCCCACCTTGAATGTAGTGCCACACATATCTGGTGGCCAATTTCAACACGAACAGCATGGCCAAAAAGAATGAGCTTTCCACACCCCTGTTGAGAAAGGTCGCCACATTGAGCGAATCGACAATCCGTGCTGAAGATCGCCAAGTCTCATGTTTTGCCGGAGCTGTGCTAGGGGCTGGATGGCTTCAAATATCTCGGAATGTTTGCAACTAATTCTAGAAACGCAACACCACACAGCAGGTAGGCTCGCGGGAGCCTTTTCTCCCCTGTCTCCTGCAGTGCCTGTCGCGACACTGGACTCGGCCTCCATCTCTTAGCTCACATTGTGGACGTGGCAACGACCCTGTTTTGACGTCAGCAGCAGCTGGAAATAGGAGCCAGCAACGGCACATGGCACGACCGGCGAGCAGCGTGGAAGATGCGGCGTTTGCTAGGCTGCCCCGAGCACCGACGGGTTATGTTGGGATGCGTGCCTGTACGCTCTCGAAGGCACGGACGATCCCTCAGTTGGAGGGTGCTAGCCTCGGTCTTTGATCATATCTGTGGATTGTAAATGGTCTTGCGCCATTTGGCACACATGGATCCCTGACTCTGCAGCAGGCGCCATCTCCCTACCTCGCAGCTAACTCTCGTCTGGCTTGTTTGAGCCGCTTTTGAGGTGCCGGATATCAGATGCTAAGGGCCCTCAGACCTCGTGGCCCAAGCTCACTCAACGCTGCACCGACGTTAAAAAAAAACTTGTCGTGTTCCTTGAGCACGGCCGAGACCTGCCACTTCCCGCCTTCCTTGACGCTTGTTCAACCCATCTCTCACCCGTTTCCCGGGTGCCCCGACTCAGGCAAGCCTGGTCTGTTATGCTCAATCCGATGGCTATGACACTGATAATAGAAACATCTCGTATGACCCTATGTGAGTGGATTTGGGCTGGAAGCAGGGACGCTCCTGGTCAATGTTAGCTATCTTCGTCCCGGTGCCCTCAGCCGGACGCCACTCGGGAAGCTGAACTACACCCACAAGTGCCTCCTCAGCTTTGCGGCTTACACCACCACCTTGAGGATTTCTGTATCTCACTATTGATCCTTATACCTGCGTGGCCGCAGCTAAGGCAGAAGCCGACTTACTATGGCTTGTCATAGGCATCATCAACATGGCGCATGACCTCCCCTTCAAAATTGGTGTGCGGGCTGTGGAACCCGAGCTGAGTTGGTTGACCAGGCTGCACCCGAAGTTTACGAGGACTGAATGCACCGTGATCCGATCTTTGGGATGAGCTAGCCCGCATTCCCGCCCAGGATCCGGCCCACGGATGGACCTTTGCCTGGTAAAGTCGACCGGCCTCGTGGCAGTAGGCTATCTTGGGAGCTAGCCCATGTTGTTTCTTTGACTCTTTGACAACGTGTTTCAACCACCTCAGAGAAGGGAGTCCAAGCTCTTCGACCACGCTTCGGCTCCGGCTGGCCCAAAAGACTACGGGCCTCGCGACCCTGGCTCTCGGGGTGATCCCCTGACTAGTCCCGATCGGCCGGTCCAGTCACGGTACTAGCCATTGGCCACTTGTGCATCCCAGGGGGATGGTCCGGGCTACCTGCTTGTTGTTGAGCCGTCCTACCTCGAGGAGCCTCCGAACTGTCGGCTCGCAGCTTACCGTGATCCTCGTGCGACGCTATCGCACAGCCGTGGCCATGCCTTCCGTGCAATGCTTGACCCGAGTGACAGTTCTTGTCCCGGTGCCTGGTGCCACGCTGAAAGATTGGGATCACCCACAGGGCGCGCTCAAAGCGCCGCTGAGATGCCTCCGCCCAAGTGCTGACCCTCATGCATTTTGATTCCCTACTCGGCAACTCGCTAGGCTCTTATTCCTCTAGCTGACTTCCATACGGTCGGGTCCTGCAGTAGCTCTATGGCACAGGCCAGAGCAGAGGCCGCTTAGCCGCAAGCCATGGCACTGGCCAGCTGGGACTACACTTCATCGTATGAGTAGCGTTGTTGATGTTGGACACGGCCAGGATGGATGCGATGGGCCAGCAGCAGGCGCATGGCCGTGATGTATGCCAATGCGCATATAAAAGTGTCTGCCTTCCGCGGCCTCTCCATCAAAACAAGACTGGGCATCAGACTTCACTTCTTCTCTCGTTTAATACTATCCCAACTCACATTCATTCTTTACATTCGTTCACTCTAGAGATACACTCACTAAAGCACAGACGTTGACATTGGACTGTACCTCAAGATGGGTCTCTTGGGCAATCTCCTGGGGAACATCAACGGGGTCATCACTGGAACCCTCGGCTGGCTCTTCGGTGTCGCAGCAGCCCTCTCGCAGTCTGCTACCAACGGAAGATCTCTGTTTGGCACTTTGCAGGCAGTCTTGTTTCCTCTGTTCCTAACCAACAACCCTCTGCCCAATGGATTCCCATGGGGAACCAGAACACCAACCAACACCAGCCCGTATACGCAGTCTCCTACCACCGGTATAATCCGCACATACGACTTCACTATCAGTCGAGGGATACTTGCTCCCGATGGATATCAGAAACCTGTCCTGCTCGTGAATGGAGCCTTTCCCGGGCCTCAGATAGAAGCCAACTGGGGGGATACAATACAGGCGAGTTTTTTTTTTTTTTTTTTTTTTTTTTTTTTTTTTTTTTAAAAAAAAAGACTAAAAAAAACTCTTTTAAAATAAGTTTTTAACAGACGTTTTACTTTATAGGTGACTGTCCACAACAACATCACCACGGACTCGATGGGCGAAGCTGAGGGAACAGCTCTGCACTGGCATGGATTCCTTCAAACCGCGACGCCTTGGGAGGATGGTGTTCCCGGAGTTGACCAGTGCCCCATCGCCCCCGGCAAGAGTTACACCTATCAGTTCAAGGCTGAGCTCTACGGAACTTCCTGGTACCACTCTCATTACAGGTCAGTATGAGCTCTATTACAACTAGAGACCCACGCTTCCTCTTATGTGAGAGATCATATATAGGTATATAAGCAATGGCTAATCTTGTTACTGTGCAGTGCCCAATACTCTGGCGGTGTCACCGGTCCGATGATCATCTACGGCCCGAACCAGAGGAACTACGATATCGACGTCGGCCCGGTCATGCTCTCTGACTGGTACCATCCTTCTTACCTGAAGCTGGTAGAGCAGACGATGACGCCTGGCCAACCCCCGGTCTTCTCTGATAACAACTTGATCAATGGCAAGATGAACTTCGACTGCACCAAGGTTGCCGCAGGAGACACCTCCAAGTGCACCAACAACGCTGGAATCAGCAAGTTCAAGTTCACTACCGGCAAGACACATCGTCTCCGCCTGATCAACACCGGCTCGGAAGGTGTTCAGCGCTTCTCCATCGACGGCCACAACATGACTGTCATCGCCAACGACTTTGTGGAGGTCAACCCATACTCCACAAAGGTCGTCACTCTTGGCATCGGCCAGCGTACCGACGTGCTGGTGACTGCTAATGTGGGCACCTCCAAGTCGGCGTTCTGGATCCGTTCCAACCTCACCTCGTGCTCCCTGACCAACCAGGGCAACGCCGTCGCCGCGCTGTACTACGACCAGGCAGACAACACCAAGCAGCCCACATCGCAGGCGTGGAACATCCCCGACCCAGGAACCTGTGCCAACGATGACTTGAGCATTACGACCCCGATGTACAAGATGAAGCCCCCCACGCCTTCCGACACGCACACCTACGGCGTCAAGCTGTTCCAGAACGCGTCCGGCAACACCCTCTGGTCGTTTGACGGCGTCAGCAGCCGCGTCGACTACAACGCGCCTCCTCTGCTGATGGCCAATGCTGGCAACCTGACGTTCCCTCTTGAGGCGAACATCCGCAACATCGGTACCAACTCGAGCGTGCGGATGATTGTCCAAAATGACACGCCTGCTGCGTGAGTACTGCCCATTGCTCCCCAGGAGCCTACCCCACCCCTTCTCCTTATCAAGGCTAACCCTACCCGATAGTCACCCTATCCATCTCCACGGCTTCAACATGTACGTCCTGGCTGAGGGCGCAGGAACGTGGAACGGCGTCATCACGAACGGCGACAACCCCCAGCGTCGTGACGTCCAGCAAGTCCGGGCCAACGGATTCCTTGTGGTGCAGTTCGACCCTGACCACGCGGGAGTGTGGCCATTCCAGTGAGTAACCTCCACTAGAGCTTTCACCTTTGCCCCTTTTGAGCTCTTGCTGACAATATACTAGTTGCCACATCGCATGGCACGCGTCCGCCGGCTTCTTCCTGCAGTTCCTCGTGCAGCCCGACCAGGTCAAGAAGCTGCCCATCCCTCAGAAGGTCGCGCAGACCTGCAGGGACTGGGCTGCATTCACGGCCACGGACATCCCCGAGCAGATCGACAGCGGTGTATAAACAGTCGACTCTCTTTGGGCTGTTTATGCCTGACTGAAAGGGTCAATCATATACTACATTTTAACTTCTTTTCCTGTATTAAATCATTTTATTAGAAACTCTCTCTGGCACAGCACTTGGTTCACAGCACAAGAGGCATCCGGTAGCACCCGTTGTTTTGGACTTGAAAGACAAGGATTTTGGCGGAGTATACATTCTTCATCTTTTATTACTCATGGCGCAGACTGGACACGTCATATGAAAGGGATCATTTAGCATTAATGATATAATGTCTTCTCGTACTAAACTTGGCCACTTATGCAACCATTAGACCTTTGAAGCTATGAACTGCGCTCCCGCGTTCGCATCGATCTGGTAGTTCGTGTGCGGTGGGAGAACTAAAATTCCTCCCTGGCAAATGTTGTCTCCATCGTGGCAGATGATCTTGACCTTGGAGCTTGGGATGGATCCCACCGGGTCGCCGTCATTGGGGTCACCATATATCAATACTTCATTCCCAGACATTGTGAGGTTAGCGGCCGAAGAAAGCGAGAGTCAGAAGGCAGTAGAGACTCACCAGCAGCAACCTGGTTGACAACAGCTTGGTTCGACTTGAGAAGATTCGCGGCGTTGTGGACGAGCTGGCCACCCTGACTGTAGCCGGACAGCACGATCTTGGTGCTCGGGCACTGTGTGTTTGCCTGTTGGACCGGTCAGCACCGGGGTCACAATCTCACCAACGCCCAAGTTCCTCTGGCTGGACTTACCCGGGTGGCCAGGTCGGCCATGGTCTGGCTTCCCGCGGCGTCGCCGCCCGCCAAGAAGCCGAAGATGTCGGCAGCATAGGTCACGCCCTGAACGGCTAGATTGCTTGCGCCGATGATGGTCGAGAGGTTGTTCATCATCAAAGGGCCGACGTCACCAGCAGCGCCGATGTTGCCACTCTGTGTCGTTCCTCGAGCATCTACAGCATGTTAGACATACTATCGTGATATCTCTGAAGCAGTGGCCTCTGGGAGATCGTTCGCAAGGGAAGAAGAGATGAGACACGCGTGAAGGAAATAGGCGTATACATACAGATCAGGGTCACGGCACGGCATGCTGTCCCGTCAGTAAGCTCGTTGGCTGTGCCAGCGTAGACAGCCGCGGCGGAGATTGCGTCAGAGGGGACCTCGGTCGAAGTGAGCAGGTCCGGGTATGAGCCGAGCTCAGTGATGGGCACGCCCGTGGCGGGTATCGCAGCCGAGACCGCAAGGCTGGCCGAGGCGAGGGCGGCGAGAACTGTTGAGGTCCTCATGTTGACTTGGATCCGGGGACGGGACGGACAGGGGAAGTGCCGCAACTGCCTGCAGGATTCCTCGCGACAGTCAGACGCCGGGGGAAGTCGGTCGCTTGATGAGCTTGATGAGCTCGATGAGGATGATTCAACAAGAGGCCTTGGACTGCTTGTAGTTATCGGAGGAAGTGGAGCCCTTTATGTGCCTGTCTCCTTTTCCCCATCCTCCGGGGCGTGCTCCACCAACGGTGAGATGATGAAGAAAAAAATCACCCAAGTGGAATCCCATGATCCTCCTCTTCAGCGGCAAATGCCATGGCCCCGGATCGAGCGCGCAGCTGGGTAAGGGGTCGGGGGTGTGGCAGGGCAGCTCGCCTGCCCGTTTTGGCAGTGTTCCCAGGGCACCCCGGGTTGCCATTGGGTGAGGCTTAAGATTGCCAAGGAGAAGTGCCAGAAGAGATGCAACGCCGATGTTGGGGTTTTGTGACAGCCGCCCGGCTCCACTCGATCTGGTGATCTGGTATTGTCAATAGTCGCTTGGCCATGGCTGGGGAACATTGCGGAGTTGGTCACATCGCATCGGGGCTCCTGGTCGTCCTTCCTGTCCGAATACATGCGAAGATCTTCTTGTGCCGAGGCCCAGTCGACGCGGAGATGAGTGGCCGGCTCGAGCCTTATTAGGATGCACAGGTAGGTAATCTTGTTACAGTCTGGATCTTGTTGACGTAGATAGACCTGTTTGGATGGCATTGAGAGCCACAAAACCTGCAACTCGACCTGGTCCAGGTGCTGTGCCACGAATAGATTGAATCCCTCTGGTGGTTTCAGGAAGCCGACTGGTCCGCCGATCTGGGCCGGCCTGACCGGGTGGACGCGGTGACAGATCTGTGGATCTCCCTTGTCTCTTTTGGTTTGCGCTTAAAGCAGTTCGTCCCTAGCTGCGGGACCAAGTACCGATTCCTTCCGTAGCATTCTTCTGGAAGGTCGTTCGTGCGTTTTTCCTTGGCATGGTGAAGTCAATCCCCCTCACTCTCTCGCCGGCCGTCACACCCGAATCCAGACATACGAGATGCTCTCTGCACAGTGGTACAACCTCACGGATGGACGAGTGAGGTCGAATTTGAGTTGGTGCGACCTTGGGTTCCACAACGCAACCTCCACCGGACCCACGTCCTGTTCTTGGTGGTAACGGTTCCGCTTGATGCCCAATGAGCGTTTGCTGCGGGTCCGAGATGGAGGTCCGGCAGCGTCTGTGGCGAGGTGGTGACCGCTTCGAGCTGCAGGCACCCTAACGGCTGCGAGACCTGCGACCTGAGATACCCCACAGAGCCTGAGGTGCTGTCAAACGCACATCTGTGCCCTCACTGGCCAATGGACGGCTCGAGGGCTTGCTCAAGAACAGCGACATCCCCGCGAGCCCCCAATGCCGAGGTCCTTCCAAGCTTGCTGCAGTAGCGTTCGGGCATGAAGATGGGATGACAAGACACGGGATGACAGGTCCAGTCATTGCTTGCCCCGATGCAGGAACAGGACGGACTTCACACCGTAGGAAAACGACAGTGAAAGTCCACCCTCTTGAACACCTGACCTTTAACGCCGAGGTCCATTCCGCAACCACTATCAAGGAGTAGGTGAGGAAGCATGCCGTCCCAATGAGTGTAACAAGACACGGGGCGTGCTTTCGCTTCGCAGCGCGGAGTTGGACGCCGCGTGGGCCGATGTTCAGAAGAAGGAGGAGAAGGAAAAATTGAAGAGGCTGTCTTCTTTAGATCTTTTGACTCCGGAGCTGACCAGCCCTGCCAAGGACAACAGCACCATGCCAACGGAGCCAGGTTCCCATGTCATGCGCTGCTAGAGGCTCCGATCACGACCGCAAGGAAACGTCGGCCGGAGAGCTCCACAATGTCGACATAGACAGCCTTGGGTGCCTTGGGTGCCTTGGGCACAGGAATGCTGGCCTAGAGACCTGATCAACTGTGTACGCTGGGCACATTGCATATCACTGGAAGACTCTTGTTAGCCGCAGGTACTGTGCAAATCCCTGGACTTCATTCGTCATGCTCTCAGTCTGCCGTCAAGCCACATTCGCGTCGCCCTGGTCTTCTTCGCTCTTTCCCAAATATTTTGTATCCCTTACCACCTGCGCCACGACAAGATATGAAATATAGTACGCTTTGTTTAGCAGTATTGAATCCTCCTGCACCCACAACCTCCATCGCAATGGTGCTCGAGCGAGGACTCCATCGGGGCGCTCCGGGTCGCCCTTTCAACACCATTCGTCACTGACATGTCCTCGGATATACTCGTTGGATACGGACAGGATATCGGTACTGTGGAGCGGACTTTGGGGTCGAGTCCCAGCAGAGCTTCTGCAGTCGGTGCCATGTCTTGAACTCCGCACTCGGCGTCTTTTGGGGCGACCGCATCGCTTGCAGGATCAGACCTGCACCTAGATGTTCTAACGTTAGCAATCGTGAACAGCAAAGATTTCCTTGGACTTCGGTGAAGGGACGACGATACTTGAGAGCCCCAAAATCGGCAACGACTGCGAGCCCATGCACACCTTCATTCTCGAGCGAGGGCACGCCTTCACGCTTGAACGAGGGCACGTCTTCACTCTTGAACGTGGGCACACTTCTATGCTCGATCGAGGGCAATCCTTCGCCTTGTTGCAAAGTCACGGATGGGACCAGCACAACGTTCGGCCGGCCTCTGAGCTCGGCTTCAACGGTATCTGCACGAATCTTCAGGCGGGTCTTCTCAATAAGATCGAAATCTGACTGCGAATACGACAGGGCGGGCTCAGGCTGCAGGTGAGGTCTATGAGTAACCAGTCAGCCGTGGCCTGGGATGGCTTCCCAGAGGCAATGCAGAGGGGTGGCATGGAAGACCTGTCTAAGCTTAAGCTGCACGTGGTGCGGTCACCACCGTGGGGGCCAGGCGCCCCGGAGCCTCCTCCTTTGTGTGGCATTTTGGTATGACAAAGATCAGCACAGAACTTATATCAACCTCTCGAATATCAGATATGACTGCTATTCTTGGTCAATGCTCGAAGTCGCTTGAGCATCACAAAAGAGCATAGCAGTCGGAGGTGGAAGGAAGTGGTCAAGGAGACAGCAGCGGGGGCAGACTTTTTTGATCCCTCTCGTTCGGGGTCCAGGTATTTATGTACCTGCGTCACATATACCTTACCTCCTTGAAGCATGGACCAAAAACATCAAAGCACGCGGACGCACCTCTCGACTGGTGCTCCCCCGTGGCCAGCGGAATTGTCACACCATGGCCATGGTGTCTCTCTCCAGCATCCCGGGCAACCTTTTTCTGATGTCCACCACTGATGCAAAGCCAAGCCAGGTTGCGAAAGCCGACGATCAATTTGACTGAGAAGCGTTACAAGGAGCACCAATGCAGAGCTGGTCGGCCGGCAAGCCGTCGACCTCACGTCGAACTCGATTGCCAGGCACCCCAGATTTCGGCACTAGTTACCGATACCCCTGGACGAGGCACGAGGCAGAACAAGGCAACCAAAAATGCCCGTCGTTCGCATCCGAACGGGATTAGACAATGGGAAAGATTTACGCAGATATCGCGCCACAGGGAACATATGCAGTCGACGTGGCAGCAGCTGGAGGCTCCGCTTCGCCTCCAGATGTGACAGTCTGAACATCTTGGGGACGGCCTCGCAATCGCAGACCGCTCTTGATGAGCCACATGACAAGAGTGAAAGTTCGAGAAGGAAAGACACTGAGACGTTCACACGCCGGGCGTCGTAGCGCTGGGTACGACATCGAGAACGCCAACCGACCCCTGAGCGACACGGGCGGGAGTGTTGGCAGCATCCTGTTTCTGCATACCACCACATGGGCCCAGGGAGCAGGCCATGGGTTGTGTATGGACCAGGACTTGTGTCAAAGGATGCGAGACAACACTGGCAGCGTATCCCATGGTCTATGGTATCTTGCCCTGGTAGATCTTAGCAGATCTGAGCAGATCTGGGTACGCGTTGCCGACCCGACCCGGGACAACTGCTGGAGACATGCAGGTAATACTGGATCTCTGCAACGGCTCGTCCCATGCTCCAACCAGATTAGCATACGCGACAAAAAACTGCATTTGGAAACACAAGAGGGTTTGTCTTTTTTCTTTGTTCACTCGGGCTCAAAGCGATTCATAATACTGAGTGATGGGGCTGAGGTGAGAGAAAGACTCGTCCAAGGCAGATTCCTCATCTCCCATGTGGCAGCACTGGAGAGCACCCCGGTCACCCACAGCCTGACCGCGAGCCCTTATTTCTGCAAGGCTTTGTGCCCTCTGTTGCAATATTCCCCAGACGCTGAAACAGCTTGTTCACCGTATGATCAAGAATTGTGACGGATCTCATTTCGAGGAGACCAGCAAGCTGTGACCGCTTTCATCGTCCCCACGACACACTTCTTTGGGGGCTGATTAGCAGTCTCACATTCTCCTGTCCACTCACTGGGCAACCTTTAGGCTGTCAATCACCGCAGGTGGTGGCCTACTTCTTGGCCCCCAACTCCCGCAGATCCCTAGCAACATTGGGTGGCACGTCAAGGGACGGCACAGTCGCGAAGAGCCCACACCACCAGTCGGCCCCCAACTAAAGCAGGGAAATGAGTTCCAACTGCCTGTAGTTCACCGCCTCTTAGGCTCTGGATCTCAATCACTTTCTCGCTAATTTCTGAATCTGCCAGCAGTTCTGAACTCTCTGCTTGCTCGGCACACACCCCGTAGGCGGTCAGCGACGAGAACATCTCCACAACGACAACATTTCTGTTCCCATCGTTCATGTTTTCAGCTGATCCACCAGAAGATTATCGTATCTATTCATGCAAAACAAAATTACAACCATGCCATGGTCTGAGTCCCATCGCCGACAACGAGAGCGCCCGGAGCCTTATTGATGGGTGGATCTCCGGATGTGCGTTGCCCGGCAGCCGCGCTGTGAGCGAGCGCGAAGACACTCCATATACGATGATCAATCATTTCCTTCACTCTTCACCTCAAATCCACTCTTGCCCCAGTCTTGCGTGAGACTGTGCCAACTCTAATGTCCTAGCCATCGCCAGGCACGAAACTCACAGGGTATCAAAGGTGCCCGCCCTTCATAGCTCGCATTCTCGCCGGCTTTTAAGTCGGAGGGCTTAACTCCAATAAGCCAGGCTATCTCACGTCATTGCCAGCCGTAAATTATCCCAGTTGATGAGAGCCTGGGCTCACCCAACGCGTCAACGACACGATGATATTCGCGACAGACCCGTGGGGCAGCAGCGCTCAAGGAGCCAGTACAATGTCCATATAGTACATTTTACCCAGAAAGTTTAAGAGACTACATATAAACCCGATACTATTCTCCCCTGTGGTCCCTTTTCACATACGGGTGGGTGAGACAGCCTCGTCTTTTTTCCGGTATGAGCCGAACCGACCAGCACAAATCCAGACTACAGATTCAGCACAAGTGAATTGCCAAAGTCCATCAAAGACATACTAGCAGGTAAGAATGCCACATTATAATGTTTCGAGACATCAGGCGAGACGGGACACTTCTTCACTCACCTGACAATGCCTACGACTGCACACTCCTTCTATGCAAGGGGCCATGCTCGCTGGCGTGCCTATGCCAGGTGCTAAATATTCACCGGTATCTAACTATGGGAGATATAAACATGAATGAATCATGAAGTATTCACGGTTGACTCGCAGTCACTGTTATTGTGCGATGCTGGTATGGCTGTTGGCAACCTATTGTCTCCATGACGCGACGTTGATAAGCGCGTCTCAGTGCTCAAGTGGGGCCATTGAGGCGGAGGACCTCCACAATAACGCGGTGCTTATAGCTTCTCGTAGAAAAAGGGACCAAGACAGATCTAGGTCTACTGATAAGTATTCACGGGGCTTATCCTGCACAGTATGTAAGAAGTAATCGCCCAGGATGCAATGCCCCATGAATGGGTACGCTGGTCGAGTTGTCCTTCGTCGGACCGCTGCAACAGCTGGAACAGGAGATCCGGTCAGATCTCACGTCAGCTTCGGGCCATCTCCATCAACGCAAACAAGAGGTGTCAGGACCGGCATCATCGATTGGCGAGAAGCCAGACCCTATGGCTTCTCGAGCTAGTCTACGGTGGCAGCTTGGTCTATCAAAAATAAATAAGTCGCTCTTACATTTGAGTTGTTCACGGTGAACAGCCTCCAATTCCTTCAGGTCTTGTCGTCCTGGCTCACTGGCTGTGGGTTGCATGCGCCTAAGCTAGCCGGAAGTGGCGACAGCTGCAGCCCCCCTGCCGGGATGATACAGTGCGGCTGAGCACTCCAGCAGACCACCCTTCTTTCCATCCTCCTCGGAGGCATAGGCAACTAATCGCCTTCAAGCTCTCCTCGCTGAGCCGCTCCTCCCACGAAGGCGCGATGCGGCTGCTCAACACCAGCACATTGGAGTTTAGGGAGTTTTATGGGCCCAAGACCGTCAGATATGCCGTCTTGAGCCACACCTGGACGGATGGCGAGGAGATCAGCTACCGGGATTTTCTTGACCTGAACCCGGCCTGGATCACCAAATCCGGCTTTCAGAAGGTACAAGGGGCGTGCAGAATAGCACGAAAAGACGGCGTCGAGTGGATATGGATCGACACAAACTGCATCGACAAGTCTAGCTCGGCAGAGCTCAGCGAGGCCATCAACTCCATGTATGCATGGTATCGAGAGGCAAGCATTTGTTATGCGTACCTATCAGACGTGCCCGACATCAACCTGTCGGAGCGCGATTCACTTCGACACTTCCGCAGAAGCCGGTGGTTTACCCGTGGATGGACCCTACAAGAGCTAATTGCCCCACGGGCCCTCATTTTCTACTCCCAGTCCTGGAAGAAAATCGGGCATAGATCTGACAAGTTTCTACTCGGCACGATCTCTGGCACGACGGGGGTACCCACATCAATCTTGACGGGGAAGGAAAAGCTGCACCAAATCAGTCTTGCCAAAAAGATGTCTTGGGCTGCAAGGCGGGTAACGACACGTGTTGAAGACATGGCCTATTGTCTTCTCGGGATCTTCGATGTCAACATGCCTCTGCTGTATGGGGAGGGTGCCAAGGCCTTCACCAGACTACAGGAAGAGATCATCAAAACGTCCAATGACCACACAATATTCTGCTGGACTCGGCACAAGAGGGCAAATGTGCCACCGGATTGGACGAGCATGCTGGCCCCGTCACCTCAGGCGTTTGCCGATTCCGGAGACTTTATCCCAGTCGATGCGTGGGAAAATCCAATGCCATACCCAATGACGAACCTTGGGCTTTCGATTCACCTGCCACTCATATATACTCTGACGCAGATATTTGTCGTCCTCGACGCCGGGCTGTCCAGCGGAAACCGTGATACAAGGGCTTGCATCGCGATGCAGCGCGCCACGCAGAGACGGACAGCAACGAATATACTGCACCGATCCAAGTTCTTCGAGTCAGCCACGATGCTCTCCGGGGAGGCAACGGATAGACGGGAGGGCCATAACCTGGTGATTCGGTCCAGGCACGACCCTCACATTGATGTCGATAGACCATGCCCAACTCTGCCCGTACGCCGGTTCAAGCATGGCATCATGCTCTTTGTGCACCCCACTGCACGGCAGCTTCTCTACCCTGGGAGACATGGAATGCCATTGGGTAGCATGGGGTACGATATAGAGAGCCATCCTCCAGGGGTATTTGACAACAACACAGCAATCCTGAGGCTACCGGCTTTCGACGGCGGCAGCGCCCTCCTGACGTCTGGCTTACTGCGTATATGCTTCAAGTCGCCCCAGGACCATGACGTGTACCTATTCTTCGGGGTCGTCTCTACGCTGGGCGGGAAAGAAGTCTGGCGCTGCAACGTCCACTTCGTCGACGAGATGCACGAGTTCCTCATGCACGCGATGGAGCAGACCGAGCGGCAGAAGCGCGGGGAGAGGGGCGTCACCGCAGAAGAAGTCCACCAGTACCTGCGGCTCGAGGCCTGGATGGACGAGTGCGAGGAGCTGCGGGCCCACACCTCGGACGAATCGCTCTACGTCTCGATCGGCGGACAGCTGCCTGGAGACGCGGCAACGGACCTTAGGGCTGCTCTGCTGTCAGGGTCTGAGGACTCGCCACACCCGAGACCGCTCTTCGATGACGGAGACGTTGCTGACGACGAGGACGATGAGGACTTTGTCGAGATTGAGGAAGATGACAGCCAGGACGCCACGGGCGATGATGACGATGCAGACGAGAGTCCTATGAGTTCTTTCTTCATCTCGTCTGGCATGTCAAGGGTGGACACTCTAAGTCATTCTCAATAAATGTGCTTGAGCTTCCAAAGCTTCGGCTCCCACCATCTTCACCCCTTTTTCTATGCACAGAAGCAATAGCCGATCTGTGCCAGGAGATACGTCGCATCCGCGTGTCTTATTCCACCTCAGGGAAGGCAGACCATCGCCCCAGGTATTGGACCTGTTGCGCCCTATCTCGTGAGAGGATTCCACCGTCGCTTTCTTGTCAGGTCTCTACTGAGACGACTCATGACGATAGCTGCCGTGACACAGAGAATTTGTGTGTGTGCATGTTTGTGTTTATATTTGTATATATGTGGTTGCGTTATGTTTATATACATACTTACACGAGAGTTCCTGAAGCCGCTTGTGACGAAGCTTGATTACTGCTAGCGATTCAAGTGCCACAGCCAAAAGACCTGTAACAATCAAAGGTGGTATGATTGCATTCCAAGCAGTATATATAGCCGTACCATCACACCGCTTGCGCGGCTTAAAAGATTAGCTTAAAGAATTATTAGGGGAGGAGGTTAGAGATTGGAGGTTAGAGGTTAAAAGTTAAAGGTTAGAGATTAAAGGTTAAAGGTTAAAGATAAATGAATAAAGCAAGTAAAGTAAGTAAGTGTAAACCTTTTTTGCCTTAGTAAGAGGTAAGGATTAAGGATTAGGGGAAGATATTTAGGCTGATAAGGACCTTATTTTTTCTGGCCTAATCCAGTAATTTTGATGGGTAGGAGAGTTAGGGATTGCTGGTAACTAAGAGCTTGAATTCTTCAAGCCATATATGTGTGCGAGAGATTACATGATAGATGTTCTGACTAGTTATCCATTTAACCAAAACTTACTTTTCCACATTCATCTCTAAGGTCCCTACCTAGACTCGGAGACTGCGGTCACAGGGGGCGGGGGCATGTGTAGCCAAGATGTGGTGCCGCGCAGCTACCATGCGCGAGCTGTGATTAGGCCTCAATACGTCTCAAGGGAGGGGTCCTCGGAAGTGAATATTTGTGAGTTTGTGCTTCCCAAGGCGCAATGTTGTGTCTATTTAGGTCTCAGATCGAACGACAGGCATCGCGATTGTAGAATTTGTCAAAGCACATACTGGATTCGTGCCCTCTTGCTGGCTAGATGATCGATCGAAGCGCCGATCATTCAAGCTATTTTGAGACATTACCTTTTTACATCGGCAACTGATGTCCTCACAGACTTGTTGGTTGCATTCGCTTCTACATGACCGGGAGCTGCTGCATGAGGCCAACCACGGACAGGGCAGGCCAATAGCATGACCTGGAGCTCCTGCGTGAGGCCTGCCAGATACCAACAATTTGAAACCAACAGCACCCCGTTCTGGCTGCAGGCACCTGGGCACTGCCATTCTGCAAGGCATTTTGAAGCCTTGATGGAATCAAAGCGGCAAAAATCAACCTCATAGCCTTTTCTCTTGAGAAGCAGATGTCAAGGGCCTGGCGCATTTTCTGGTCAGCACTCAAATGATGCCAAACCACGTCTAACTACAAAAGCCGAAAGATAACCCGCTATTCTACTTCTCAACTTTCCTTCTATCTCTACTCAAACAGTTTGTCTCAAATATTATCTTCTATTCCTACCTGCAAATTGATCTCACCGTTGGTTTCTCACCATACCCCAAGGACTACTTCACAATGGGCAGCGTGATCAAAACGGAGGACGCAGTCGAGGGTCTCGGCAACCAGGCGCTCTTAGACAAGATCGACAAACTGAGAGAGCTTAATGTCGGCTCAATGATCTCTCTGCCCCAGCTCATTGTCGTTGGAGACCAGTCCTCGGGTAAAAGCTCGGTTCTCGAGAGCCTCACCGGTTTCTCATTCCCCAGGGACACTGGTCTTTGCACACGATATGCGACGCAGATATCCTGTCGGCGAGAGCCTCAGAGCAGTGTATCAATCACTATCATCCCACGTCCGAACGCCGATGACATCGTCAAACAAAGACTGCGGAATTTCCATCGCTGTCTTGACGAGATGAACCCACAGGATCTCGCAGACATCTTCGTGGAAGCGAACCATGCTATGGGCATACGATCGGGTGACTCCCCTCCCAATGGTGCAGATGACGGCTTGACGGCCTTCAGTGAAGACATCTTGAAGATCGAGATCAATGGTCCGGATCAACCCGGTCTCACGGTCATCGATGTGCCTGGCATCTTTCGTACAGCAACTCCTGGCAAAACCACCGATAGTGACATCACTTTGGTGACTTCCATGGTCAAAAACTACATGAAAGATTCGAGAACGATAATTCTGGCCGTGATCCCGTGCAATGTGGACATTGCAACACAGGAGATTCTCAAGCTTGCCAAGGATGCTGACCCAAACAGTTTTAGAACGCTGGGAGTACTGACCAAGCCTGATCTTGCACCAGAACGGGCAATGCAACAACACATACTGGACCGCATCCAAGGAAAGCAACAACACCTGAAATTGGGTTATTGCGTGGTCAAGAATCGCGGGGCCGACGATGAGAGTTGCTCGCTACAGAGGCGACACGACGAAGAAAAGGCTTTCTTCCGACAGGAGCCTTGGTCATCGATTGCATCGTCCAGGCGACTAGGAAGTGGTGCCCTCAAGAACATCCTACGGGAACTCCTCATGGATATTTCGAAGAAAGAATTCCCCACAGTCAAGAAAGGTGTGTCGACCTTTCCTCGCTTCACCCGTTCCAGCTACTGACCCTCGTCTCAACAGAGATCAGTAAGAGACTTCTCGACTGCCGCAAAACGATGGAGAAAATGGGAGATTCAAGGAGCGACGAGAAATCTCAAAGAGCTTACTTGGGAAAGCTCGCAACCAAGTTTGAGAGAATTGTTGGCTGCTCGCTCAGCGCTTACTACACTGAGGACGAAATTTTCCACGACCGGCCGGATATGAGACTCATCACCAGAGTCATTGTGCTGAATCAGGTCTTCTCTGAGGTCTTCGCTCAGAGGGGCCACAGCCGACATTTTGAGAACTCCAATGAACAGAATGACCAGGCCAAGCAGCTACGACTTGCGCTGTTAGATATTGAAGATTACATGCCCGACGACCCAAGCCCCGATCTGGACGACATAGTCACACCACAGCGCTTTCGCTGCCCGGAGCCTTCAGACGACTCTATCATGGAACACATTGAGGAGATTTTCCAGCAGAGTCGCGGACCTGAACTGGGCACGGTAAGTGGCAAAGTCTGTTTCCACATTGATCATGTGCTGATGATTCACAGTTTGGCGGCGCCTTACTTGGAGCGACGTTCAAGGAGCAATCCAGGCGCTGGGAAGACCTCGTCATGTCCCACGTCAGTGATGCCATCGTGCTGGTACACCACTTCATCTCCGAGCTGCTCAGCTACATCTGTGCCGACAAGCAAGTCATGACGCAGCTATTGGATAGCATCCTCCTAGAGAAGTTGCAAGAGTCTTATAGGCGCAGCATGGATCACGCGAGATTCCTCTTACAAATTGAGCGCGAGCGGAACCCCATCACGTACAACCACTACTTCAACGCCGAGCTTCAGAAAGGCCAAGGCAAACGTTTTCAGGAATCTCTGCGCCACCTGGCCACCGTCAGTGCAGACTCGCAAGGACCCGTGATTCCCCTGAAGTCGCTCAGTAACCTCAACATCACGAAGTCGAACCCGGAGCAAGTACGCGAATATCTCCACGACGTGCTGGAAAGCTACTACAAGGTCTCGGCCAAGCGTTTCGTCGACGTCATCTGCCAGCAAGTGATCGACCACTTCCTCCTCAACGGCAAGGACAGCCCGCTCCACGTCTTCAGCACGGATCTTGTCTTCGACCTCAATGCCAACGTGCTGGAGATTATCGCAGGCGAGGATCAGGCTACTAAACAGGAGAGGGAGCGGCTGGATAGGGAGATCAAGCAGCTGGAGGAGGCAATGCTGGTTCTACGTGGGTGAATACACATGAGTCTTTGAAATTCTCGATAGACTCGCCTGTCCTCAGCGGTACACGACGACTGAATATTTGGGTTTCTTTCACTTACTCAAGGTCTTATAGTCTGCGTGCGCACTTGAACTGTGAAGGAATGTTTGGTGGAGAAGTTCTCCTGTACTGCTATATCAGTTTACTTTGCTATTTGTTCAGCCAAATTTGCGCAACCATTCATTGTACTGACAGACTCCTCTTTTTCAATTGCTTGATATAAATTAGATCAGTCTTGCTTATTGAATCTTGCTGTCAAGGAATCAATACTGACTGAATGTACATCGATGTAGTCATTTTAAATAGACAGAGACCAACCTTGGCGGTAATTAAGAAATTATAATCTTTGATATGCTTTTCAAACCTGTGTGAAGGGCTCTTGAATACAGTCGCAGTTATAGGGACGCTTCCGACGGCTTCGGATAACTGCACATGTGGGTAGGTAACCCAGAGAACTGCTCATAGTGAGGAACAAACCGCACGTTGGTTTTAAAATCCTGCGCCTGCTCGAACACTCATCGTAAGTCAAGAATTCATATCCATAGACCTTGAACTCGGAACTTGATGAGAACCGTTTGAACGAGATCAACAATGGAGGCGATATGTTCGCGTAAGTGCTAGCAACATAGCCACTGTGCAATTCAATACGTGCAAGGGCACCGGGAGACTGAAGTGAGAGAAGAGCCTTTCGACTTTAATATTACAAGAACATTGAAGAGGAGATCTCAGTGCAAGCATAGCACTACGCCCCTATCTGCCCAGTCTGAAGATGTGTGTCCACCAGCATCACTATAGTACACAATACAGCTTGGGAGCTACACACGACTCATCACGCTAAACCACACTCAGCCTTCATCCTCGTCCAGATCCTTGAGATAGTTCCTTTGCCTAGGCGGTTTCCTTCCGCCCTTTGTCCTCCTCTCGGGCCTCTGTCCAACAAGGCCCCTAGGCCTACCCGAAAGGACGCCCTTGCCATCGTATTCCAGCTCTATGACCTTGGGGCGCCCCTTCTTCCCGCTTGTAGCGGCCCTAGTAGCCCGGACACCGCCGTCCTGAGGTACAACCTCGCCTTCAGCAATGCCCCTGCCGAGTCGTATCACTCGCCGCACGCGGGTCTTCGCGCCCAGAGCCCACAGATCACCCCATCTTGCCTTGCGCGCGTCGTGGTACGCCTGCTTGCTGAAGCTCCGCGGCACGGTCCATCGCTCGATGGCGCCTTCTGGCGTGCAGAGGTCGAGAGTGACGTGACCCTTGCGCTTGAGTGGCGGTAGGATGTTGCGTGGGAGGGATAGAGGGTGTGGACGTTCTGGGCTGTCGGATGCCACGTTTTCGTAGCCAGCAAAGGCTTGTGTTGTGGCCTCCACGCCCTGACGGATGGGCGTCAGACCGACAGGCGCAGAACCATCCTCGGTAGTAGATGAGAACGACTCTGTCGGTGTGGTGTTCGTACTTGGCATACCGCGGCGCACTGCGATGTAGCTGAAATCGATGTCCTCATGATTGCGGTGCTTTGCCTCTAGGATCCTTTGCAGAAACGGAGGTCGGATGAATCGCTGGCTAAAATGGCAGAAGTCCTTTCGCCCAGGACTGATGCCTGGGCTCAAGTACATGGGGCATTTGGAGTGGTTCGTACACGGCGCAATGATCATGCCGGGCTCACGAGTCCGCTCCGCATCCTGCTCGATGGCTTCTGGTGCATCTCCAACTGCAGGCGGGACGATGAAGTTCTCGAGTAGCCTCTCACGAACGTCTGCGACAGCCTCGAAGCCCCTTGGATGCCCCTTCTCCAGCATGATGAGCACACCACCCTCGGGTGATAATAGCGACCACAAGTTATCAAGGATATCCCTCCTCCTCCAATCTTTCTCTAGTGGCATCAGGAGGTGCGTGGCAATAATGACATCGTATACCTTGCGTTTTTGCGGAACTTCAGGAGCATCGAGTTGCTTCTCCATGTTGTCCACCGAGTGCGTGTAGTTTGGTAAACGGGGCAGGAATTGAGTGTTCTCGAGAAATCGCGATATCCGGTGCCGTAGTTGATTGGAACCAACAATGACAGTCCTCTTCCCTGATGGTACTGGGTTGGGCTTTGTGGCGCCCTCCTTTTTGTCAAGCAACATATCCCACTCTGTCTGCAGCACGTTCTGCCATGCTGCCAGCCCAGCACCTCCAGCACCGACGTCAAGGACGCGGGGTCCTTCACCGTCGGCGTCTTTCCGGTTAAGAAGGCCACGCAGCCATTCAGGACCAAGCCTCTTGCGAACCTCTACCAAAGTACTGGTGACAGATGCGTAAATGCCAGGCAGTGCGGTGGCGATGAAAGCATCCGCATCGATCTCTGACATCCTGCTGTGCCCTGCCTCCAGACCCAAGCCCTTTTGCGGCAGATTCCTCCTGGACCGGGGAGTAGCTGGCGAGTGCGGGAGGCCGGCGCCACCGAAATGCTTCTCAGCTGTAGTCCGAATGTGTTTCGTGTCCGTCCTCCTCAACAGTTCCGTGATAGGTTCAACGAAATCGACATTTGGCAGCTGTAGCGTGCTCGGTGATGTTCTGAACTGGCCCTCCGTTGTGTACTGATGTTGCCGCGGGCCTTCATAGCCTGGATACCAATCAAGAAGCTGAGCGTCTGGTTCTGTGTCGTCCAAATCTTCTTCCCCCTCCTCCTCGTCCTCATATTCTTCCTCGATTTCTTCCTCCCCCAGCTGTGCCTCGTTTGCCGCCTCTTGCGCCGCCACTACTACCGCATCTTGCACCGCAACGATCCTGGCCGCTTCAAAATCCTTCTGAAGCTGCAAGAGGGCATCATACTCGCGCGGATTGCTGGCATTGGCCTCAATGTATTCAAGTTGCGCATCACTCGGTGGCCGGACCGTCAGAAGCTCCTTTGCGAGGGATTCATCTTCTTCAGCCTCGACAGTCCTCGGACCAGACAGGGATGTGTATTCCACCTCTTCTAGCCCGCCATGCTGAGTCTCTCGAAGTAGTGTGTTCTTTGTTAGGCCAATCGCATCTCCTTCCTCGGCCTCGCCAAAGGAACCGAACCCGACATCTTCTGGTCGTGTGGGACGTAACGGAGCGCCGTACAGTCTTTCGTAGACTCTGTATTCCTCGTCGGACAGGTACCCGCTCGGGAGGGTGTCACCAAACATACGCTTCGCCTGTCGGACTATCGTTTCGGGGTCTTGGTCCGGTGATAATTGTGCCTGGTCTGGTCGTGCTGCGACTTCCTCCGGAACTTGACGTGTTATCTTTCCCTCGACCACATCTTCGGTGCGTCCATCCTGCAATTTCCTCGACGTTGTCGACAAAAATCGTGCATTTTGCCTCCGGGCGCGGAACCTGCTTCTCGAGATGGCTTGCCGTGAGCTTGGAGCTACGGCAGGACTAATTTCTGCAATCGAGTGCACATAAAGCTTCAGTATTTGGGCCGTGCATGACGGACAGGCGTTCTGTAGCCTCCTGGCAGCAAGCATGGCGGTAGGTTGTGGTGTTGAGGATGTTGTTTTGAGAAAAAAGTTATACAGAACAACAGGGTAGGTGGTCCAACCGGAAGCTCTAAATTTCAAATAGGCGACGCGCGAAGGAGCTTTTGCTGCGGGAGATGTGACATGACGCGGTCGGAGCTACCCCACTGAGTGGCCATTAATCATGCATGTGCCTGGGCCCATAACCACTGATGGGATTCTCAAACATGCATTTAGCACTATTCCATTGTATGCGAAAGGCAAGTATCCCTAGTAAAAATGCCCTGCCTATGGACATTGTATACCTCCCAAAACGCCGTGCCATCTGAAAGAAGAACGTGCTGAATTAAGCCCTACACTGCTAACTGCCAGTAAACTGCTGTCTAATCACCACCCAAGTCGGCCAGAGTCCGGAATGTGGCCTTAGGCGCTGGCTTCTTCGCGGTCCCACCCGTTGCGGAGCCGTTCGAGGTAGTGGCAGGTGCAACGGGGTTGTGAATGTTGTATCTCGAGGTTTCGGCGGCTTTGTAGGGGTCGAACTGTCGGCGGTGTTGTCAGCATAAAGGTCCATGCGGCGTCGGGCCATGCAGGGCTGGGCTCTACTCACCGAGATTAGCGAGACCAGATATAGTCCAAAGAAATTGATGATCGCATTGAGGAAGTTGTTCAGATCCCATTTGATCGGTCTTCGAAGCGACGGCCGGGACTGTCCGGCAGGACCGCTGCCTCCCAACGTCCGCCCTGGCATATTGAATCCCGCCCCAGTCGTAGGACCTGCTAGCTTGACGGCCTTCTCCACTGCGGCGGTCAAAGCTGGCGGGTTCGCTCCCTGTATGGTCTCGATGGCAGAGCCATTCTTGAAGATCATGAACGTAGGCATGGCGCGCACGCCATACTGGGAAGCGATGTCCTTTTGATTGTCGACGTTAATCTTGGCGAACGTGATGCGCTTCGGCTTGGAAAATTTGGTTGCAAGTGACTCGAACGTCGGTGCGATGACTTTGCAAGGACCACACCAGTCGGCATAGACTGTACAGAAGCAATCGTCAGTTTGAGGGCTGGGGGCTCGCTCGGGGCATGGCGGATGCACTCACAGTCAGCCACCACGATGGTGGACTGGAGGATTTGTCGCCATTCAGACGAAGATCCGACGTGGACAGCCATGCTTGATGATGATGTCTCTTAGTAGCACATTCAGCGCCGAAGATGAAGTGTGAGGGGAGGAGGGGTGCCAGTCCCTGTGCGAAGATGATCGGTATTGTAATCTGGCCTGCTAGCGTCGCTAGCAGGTGCCTGGCCTCGGTAGAAGCAAGGGTCCACAGGGTGATCAGTAAGGGAAGGCGGTCGGAGATAAAGGGGGCAGAATTTCTTATCGGAGAATTGTTGCAGGTTTTCATGGGAGATAATTCAAACGAGTCGAGGCATCACTCAAAGCCCTTGCATATGCGGACAAACGTAGTCCATTTGCGTACCCTCATTCGATCATGTCTTATTCGGCAGATCACAGAGCAAAGGTGAGTTGAGCCCATACTTTGGCATTGTACTCTATACGGTAATAAAGATCGCCACTACCAAGGCCAGCCTCAAGTGAAAGCCAGTCTTCGCCCATCTCACTGGATCTATTAGAACCAATTGGAATGATTTTTAAACCAGAATTGCATTCTTAGTTGAAGCTCATACTGACTGGCTGCTCGCAGAGGAGGAGGACAGACGACGATGGGGAGGATGCCAACACCAGCACATTCAAGCCATCGGCTAGGTTCCAGCCGACGGGCGGCCGTGACTTCACGGTGTCAATTGCTGTGCCTGGCAGCATCATCACAGAGTAAACGAGCCACTACAATGTAACGGTCTCAACTTTCAGAATGCAGACTGACTCGACCTAGTTTGAAGACAGCAGACCAAAGAATAACGACAACCGGCCGCATTGCCAGGGCGTTGGCTGTCTTCTGTGTGGACGAAGTCGTTGTCTACGACGACAGCCCCAGCGAGTCTCGGCCCCGGGCTGTCGACAAGGACAGATACACCGGCGATACTGATCCCTGCCACTTCATCGCGCATGTTCTTGGTTATCTAGAGACGCCGCCTTTCATGCGCAAAGCACTGTTCCCGCTGCACGACAATCTGGCTAGGGCTGGCTTACTGCCTAGTCTCGACATGCCACACCATCCTCACAAGGACGAATGGCTACCGTTTCGTGAAGGATTCACCGTGAAGGGGCGTCCGGAGGGTGGGAAAGGGTGAGTAAGCACCCCTGTCTTTGCTTGCAGCGCATCTAACAACGAAACAGAACATCCGTGGACATCGGAATACAGAGGCCTGTGACCATCTCTGAAGAAATCCCTCCGAACACACGTATGACTTTACAATTCCCCGACCAATCGCTGAAAAACCCAGAGCCGGTGCACCCACAAACGCCACGCACGGAGGCTGGTTACTACTGGGGATACTCTGTCCGAAATGCGAGCTCGCTCTCAGCAGTCTTTACCGAGAGCCAGTTCGAGGGCGGGTACGACATGAGCATAGGAACATCGGAGCGAGGCACGCCGGCGAACAAGGCGTTCCCCCCGTTCAAGAGGCAGACATTCAATCACCTCCTTATTGTGTTTGGCGGCCCGCGAGGCCTTGAGTACGCCTCCATGAACGACCCGGAGCTGGGTGGAATGGGGATCAGTGGAGGCCGGACGAAGGAGCTGTTTGATCACTGGGTGAATGTGCTGCCAAATCAGGGTAGCCGGACCATTCGCACGGATGAGGCGGTCCTTATTTCAATGACGACGTTGAGGAGACTTTGGGACGACAGCTGAAGATACAACGATAGCGTCATGACTGGACAAAGGGCGCATTTCACGGGACATCCAGAATACCCAATCACATTCCCAAGTTCCAGACTCGCGGCTACCTCACGCCTTGTTTCCAATCACGCTCATCGAAACATGACGGGGCTCGGGAAGGGGGCGAGCAAGTTGCCGCTGCGATATTGGCTATCGGCAGTCATCTATATCGCGTACCCACAAGAAGTAGGAAACAATACCGGCTGCAATTCCGGGTGCCGCCAATATGGATCCCATCCCGACTTGACCAATTTGATAAATCTGGATCTCGAATCAAGCTTTCGGATGGCCTGTCATCGCGCTGGTCCGGGAGCGCTTCTGGGTCAGCCCCTGAAGAATTGTGGAGAAGTCAGGCACATGCCTGGCCACTTCGGATGCTGAAGCTCCTGAATTCCATATCGAGGACAACTGCGTAAGCAGAATCCCACAAGTGTCAATACAATCGAAACGACTATGATGAGGTTTCTTGCTCAGCCTGTTTGTGAGGAATTGAAACATGGCTCGGATAATTCCCGAGCCAGCCCGTGTGGCTTGTCACCGAAAGAGCCCACCAATGATGCGCTCATGTATTCCCATGACTTCCATCATTTTCACCGCCGGCTGGCCTTATATCAAGCAAGCGAGGGCGTATCTTCTCTATGACCACCGAGTGAATGTTTTTACGAGCAAATTTTCTTCACTTGCAATTATGAAGTCCTTGAGCATCCTGTTGCTAACGGCCACTTCTGTCGCGGCGCTTAGCGGCAAGGCGACGACCACAGTTAGTATCCTGGAAGTATTACACGCTTGACCCTTCCGCTAAAAATTGCACAGCGCTACTATGATGGTCTGAAAGGAGCTTGTGGCTGTGGTACCGGCAACTCGGCCTTTGCTTGGCAAGTAAGTTGAGCCAGGTTGATATTCCCACCACCGCCATTCCATGCTTGGAATTCCGGTTTGCTTCACCTTACCCTCCCGCGAGTCCGGATACTATAGTGGCTCGCATACACATGCGGAATGCTAATTATTGGAAAACACAGAGCGGTGGCAACGGCCTCTATACTGCTGCTGCCTCCACGTCGATATTCGGTGCCGCGACGTGGTGCGGCTCAGGCTGCGGATCTTGCTTTAAGCTCACGTCTACTGGCTCAGCACCGTCGGGTCAGGGCACTGGAGGGGCATCGGGAAGCAGCATCACCGTGATGGTCACGAACCTTTGTCCATACAGTGGTAATGAAAAGTGGTGCCCTCAGAGGTGAGTGGGAAGTTTGATGCCGTTTTAAACAGAGTGTGTTCTAACTATCTTCCAGCGGAAACAACCAGTTTGGATACGCATATCATTTTGATATCATGGCTTCAAGCCAGGTCTTGGGTGATAATCCCATCGTGGACTTCGAACAGGTTTCTTGTCCCAGTACCTTGTCATCTGATTACCAACAGTGCCAGTGTGCAACAGGAGGTTGAGGAAGACAAGCACACTTGTAAGGTCATCTTTTAAGGGATCTTTGGGGCTCGTGTGAAAATCTCAAAATTCTTGAACATCGTACGAACAGCCAAGCAAAGAGATTTATCCCACGCACGATATTCCCTACCTACACATGTAGGTAGGTCGGCCCACAGGCCGAATGGATTGAGTTCATCGCATCATTATGAGTGACCTATTCAATGTTTGCGGTCAACGTTCAGTTGATGAATGTGCTAGAGAGCGCGCCCACAAGGAAGTGAAATCATCAATGAAAAATCCATGGGTATGATCTTGGTCGTTAGGCGATGTTGATATATGATTAATCATGTACCCCAGAAAGTTGCACCAGCTTAGGGAGAGTCTACAAAATTCCTAAGGTTGTGATCTTTGAAACAGCAAATCGCTACCTAGGTAGGTTCCTGGGACATTGTTCCTTTGGACACAGAAAGGTTGCTCAAGAAACAAAGAAACATCATCAACAACAAAATCAGGGATCATTAACCATTCACTAACCCTGGTAGCATCTCATCAGGTGATGCCTTGGATTCAATCTTTCAAACAATTGTTTCGAGCAAGATATAGTTCATATGTGCGTGTTAGGCCCAATTCATATTGCGCCTGTCGACTGGGGCAGTCATTGTGAACTGCCTAATTCTAGATGAGGTAACTTCTTTCATGCGTACCTATTTGGAGATGTGTCACTTTGGGAAATTCACCTCAATTTCAGTAGGTTATTAAGTAACTCGCAAGCCTTTTCCGTTCATATTTTGATTCATATATAATGGCCATACGAGCCAAATCTTTGATGTAGAGCCTCGGTAAAAATACGGGATGGACAGCCCTTCAATCTCATCTATCCCAAAACAAACAAATGAACAAATACACAAGTCGGCCACGTGATGAATTCCCTTTCCAAAGACCAGACGAAGTCCAACCAGGAGACTCGATTAGCCGTTCCTCCAAGTAAGTCCCATTCATTGAAACTGCAAGGGACCTGATAATGCAGGTAGAGAATCTGGTGGACATAAAGCTTTAGCTCAGCCAAGCCAAATTACGAAAAGAGATTATATAGTATCATACTAAGAAACTCAACCAGAATGGCAGGCCAAGACCCCGAGGTTTCTTTTTAGGGGCTGGAAGCCTCAGAGCGGTGGCAACCCGGGCTTGAACACCACACGCAGTGTCACCCCTCATGCGTTCTACGGTCCGGAAGGCGAGCCACGCCACAAGTCGATATTCGAGGTCCCCGAGGAGCAAATCATCATGGAGATCCAAAAACATCTAGTTGGATCCCTTGTAAAAAGCCACTTCAGTTCTTGGGCAGCAGATTTCCAGACTGCCTTGGCCTACGCAGGCGTGGGCCACGACGCGCACATCGCCGTGTTCGATACCCTAATCCGTGGAGAGCATAACGTGGTCTATCACCTCCCTGCCTTGAGAGCAATGGGTCTTACTACATCCTGCTACCCTGAGGAGTGTCTAGTGTATGGCCCCGTCGCGGGTAGAGCCTACACATGCGTGTCGGTAATAAATCTTCGCAACCATGGCATGACAATGACTTTGTCCGCTACGAAATACGCACCGCAAATCTCGCAAATCTCGCAAATCTCAGCCAAGGATTTGAAACACGCCAGCAAGATTGCCAACTTATTCAAGCATAACAATCACGGCTTCAGCGGCGACCTGTTCTTGACATTGTTTGCGGTTGAGCTGACTCGGCTTTTGCGTCCGCATGATTGTGCAGGGTGGTCGGAAGAGCATAAAAAAGCCATATTGAGGCATCTTTGTATCACTACGGAAGATGCTGCCAAGTCTCTTCAGATGCCTTTGGTCAACCCAAAGACCTACACCCACGGCTTTCCCGAGCTGAGAGCTACGATTGACATCCTCACGACAATTGAGCTTGAAATTGGCAGGAAGAGGTCCAAGTTCCTCGAGAGACTTGAATCTGCGACAAGCTTGTCAACAGCACCGGGGCAGAAGAGGAAGGCCGATGATATGCACGGAACGCCGCCGCGAGATCTACTCCGAGATCTTGTCAGGCATGGCAGAACTTTTCAAGACAAGCTTCGGGCGGCACAAAAACAGCTTCATTCAATCCATAGCTTGGACAAACAGGCGCTGGCACTGATGAACATGCTAGCTGCTACAGAGAAAGAGCTTGAATCCTTGATTATTTGATTCTGTTCCCAGGAAAGAGGTTCACTGGAGACGAGCTTTCCAATTGCAGGCAGGGCTATTGAAAGGGCGAACAAGGAATCTGGAAACCAGGGCAGTACATACTGTGTACTGGCTCATGTCAATCAATCAGTTTGTCGTTGTGGTGTTCCTAGAGTCCAACGCCCCCTTCATGTCGTGTGATGGTCCTCTGCAGGACATCTTTTGCGGTGCTTCATCTTGAAGACCAAAACGTGAAGAAGTACAAATGCAAGGCAGGAGAGGTCGGGAAGAGAGACAGGTACGCTGATCAGATGCCTGACATTCTGTTCATTCTAGCCAAGGGCTTTCAGTTTCGTGCACAGGAAGTCTTCTCTGCCTTTTCCCCAATGGTAAATAAACTTGCTCGCCGTTGGTTGATGATTTGCACATCCACAGCCGCCTGATCAGTGCATGGCAAGCCCTGCTTGTCTGAGCTGTCCCTTCCTTCGACGGCGTCCAAACAGCCCGTCTCCAGAAGCTGCAGCATTGCCCTGATGCTTTCCACAACTTTTTGGTCTCCTCAACAATCTCATAAGGTTTGTGCTTTTTGTTCGCGTACCAATCTCTGATTTATTCTGCCTCCTTCGAGCTCGTCGCGTCGAGCTCCCTCTACCTCTTCCACCACACCCGCCCCTTCTCTCGCAGCCGCTGCCAACGTACCTTCCCTTGACCGTTATGGACTGACTGATGCTGCTTCCCAAGAACATCCAATCTGCGCCTACCTTTATCATTTCATTCCGGAAACACAGATTGCCTGGACATCACCCAAGATGTCTACACGAATAACACCGCTGTACGTCTTTGACGATCCAGCCGAGTACCACCGCCGCCACAGTCAAGGCACTCTAGTCGAGTTCCAGAACGAAAGCAAGGAGATCAATGCCTTCAACGAGAAGCAAATCGCCTTCAAGACCTGGGTGGTCGCAAACTTGTGGCAGGGCAAGGACAAGTCGGGCTGGATGTTCCTGATCCGACCTGGCGACCAATCCCAGTGGTGCTTCCCCAAGGAAGGTGAGAACTGCGAGATAATGCTACTGAGCAAGTCTGGGAAAGAACAGAAGTCGAAGTGGCTGGACGCCGAACGCGTCGAGAACCCTGCTGCGTCGATGGGCCTTCCCGAGGCGGCGTACGGACTTGCGGCCTTTGAGGTCAAGGTGCCGAAAGACGTTCCCCCGGGCCTGCTTCGACCCATCCAAGACGACCCTGACGATTTTGGCTATGGCGGAACGCCACAGAAGAGCAGCAAGTACCTTGTGGGTGACAAGAAGGCGATCAAGGTGAACATCAAGCTAAGCATCTCTTCTGCCACCAAGGACGCTGAGTTTGGAGCTGTCACCAAATTGGCGCTGAACCCAAAGAACGATCGGACTCCGAAGCAACATGATGCTTTCTTGTACCTGATGAACTTCAAGAACCCCCGGTTCACTGTCAGCCTCTTCAACCACTTCCCTCACCTCGTGGACCCTATGAACAGGGGAGCGCTCCCGGCCAAGGTCATCACCATGCTCAATGGATTCAACGAGCACCAGATATCCGCGTATCGGACCGTTCTTGGTGACTTGCCTTGTGGCATTTGCATTTTGCCTGGCGGCCCTGGCGCTGGAAAGACTCACTGGAATCTCGTGCTGACCACAGCCATACAATCCAAGAACGAGATCTGGCTTGCCCCGGACAAATTCGAACAGCGATCTGCCAAAGTCCTGTATATTCTCGACATCAACAAGCCCCTTGACGATACTTCGAACAAGATGGTAAAACTGTACAAGAGCTTGGGCCTCAAGAAACACGCTGTACGCCTGTACGGATGGCACTATAGGGGCAAGGGGACAGGAAACCTTGACTTCTCTGACAAGTTCCTTTTTATGGCGAGGTTGAATCGCTACCGCAAGCAAACCTTCAATCCCGACTGTTTGGCTCCTACCCTCGACGAGCTTGCGTGGGATGTATATGATGCACAGAAGACCAAGAAGTACAGCGGTCTTTACAGCTTGTTGGCCAAGGCAGTCAAAGATGGAAGCGTCGCGAAGTCAGACGAGTTCAAGGACAGTGTGAATCAGCTGTACCGCGATGTGCTCAGGCACGTTGACTTCATTGCGACCACGCCAGTCCCAGCCTCGACTGCTTTTGATGGGTACTTTAAACCAGACATTGTCATCTTCGACGAGTCTCCTCATGCCCGTGAGGCTTCAACCCTGGTCGCGCTCGCCAACTTCGAACCTGTCGCATGGATTTTCAGCGGTGTAAGTAGACTGTAAAGGAGTGGAAGTTGGACTTTCTTTATTTGATAGACTCTAACGCTGTGTCTCAGGATCACCGCCAAACCCGGCCCTTCGTTGCCTCTGACGACGTTCGAGATAATCCTTGGGTTAGACAGATGTTGGTTTCCATGATGGAGCGAGCAGACCGAGCAGGAGCAGTTCAACATTCCCTGCTTATCAACCATCGTGCCTATGGTGGCCTCCAGCAGCTTGCCTCGGGGATGTTTTACAAGAAGAAGATGATCAGTGGCCACTCCGATGACAGGCTTTTCCCAGCTTCGGTCCAGCACCTCCAGCGGTACTTGGAGCGCTTCATGGATCCTGGTCAGACATGCCGTGAGCCTCGCTTGATTGCCTTCAGCCCGAAACGCGGCGAGGTGAAAGTGGGAACGAGCTGGTACAACGAGGACCACGGCAACTGGGTCATGGAACGAGTCACGGAGCTTCTGCAAGATACAAGCTTCCGTCAAGTCGGAAAGACTGATCGTGGGACCATCCTCATCATTGCTCCGTACAAGGAGGCGTACATGAAGTACAAGAGGTCTATCAAGAATCTGCCCCAGATGTTTCAAGCACGCCTGGGAGTAGAAGCGCGTCTCGAGGCCCGCACCATCGACACGGTCCAAGGGGGTGAGGCTGATTTCGTATTCTTGGACCTTGTTCGCTCTAATGCGACGGAGTTCACCGACGACCCCAACCGGCTTTGTGTCGCTCTCACCAGAGCTCGTCAGGCTGAGGTGATATTGATGCACCCTGGAAGTAAGTGAGAGGACTTTGGCATAGCTCATATTTGATGCCTTTCAATTGAACATGGGTGAGAGCTAACTGTTGATCTGTTAGTGCGGAGAGCTACCCAGTTTCTTTCTCAAGTTTTTACTCATTGTGAGCGGCTGGGACAAGTTGTGACCACCGACAAGCCTCCCAGACGGATAGCAGCGGCTCCGAACGAGGCGAAAGCACTGGAACAGGATGCAGCTCGCCGACCTGAGATCGAACGCGAGCGTGCAATGCTGGGTTTAGAGCCCCGTATCGAGACGGCTAGCCTCATTGACAACATGGGTAGCGCCTCCTTGGCTGATGAAGGTGAACCTCAGTCTATCTATGCGTCTCAGTTTGCCGACATGGGCAAGCTTATGGCCGATATTTTGGCGGGGAACAAGAAAAACCAAGTCTCCCGGGAGGTTGACATCTCCAATCATCCAGGCAACGGACGCGGACCAGCCGAGAACAACGCGCGACCTTCGCAGCGCAATCCGGACAAAGGTAAACTGCTGCCTCATCAGTCGCGGGCCCGTGACAATGCACCTGCGACCGCGCCGGTCGATCTGGCGCCTGCTGGTGGCCTTTCGATGGGAGGCTCGCCTGGTGTTAAAGAACCGGGTCTCGCGAAGTCTCGCTGGACTACGCCCGCTCAAAATCCTCTGGCCTCTGGTCAGTCTCGGACGGAGTTCGCGTCAGGTTCTCCACCTGTTCAACGTGGCCATGGCATGGGTTCTGACCTGATCGACCTTGGCTCTCCTCAAGCTAATGCCCACGCCCCAGCCATGTGTCAGCCCGGAGGTTTCCCTCCTTCTCAGTCAACAAACTCTGCCCAGGGTTTGAACCAGGCCACAGCCAGCCCCAGAGTGACACTAAATGGAAGAGCGCTCGATAATGAGAAGACTCGCTCGCTCCCTACGGGCCAGGCCTGGTGGTAGTGTAGGTGACTTGTGCTCACAGCTCGACGAAATGGTTAGCCTCGTTCTCCCCACGATCCACGACTCTTCTGAGATATTTCAGCTCAACCGGATGAGTACGCCTCGGCAGGCTCTTCTGGTAAAAGATTGTTCCACGGAAGTCTTGTGTGTCACTGATGTGCTGTCGGACTTCCACATTGTATTGATGAAATTTACGAGGTGTATGGCGTCAGGAAGGCGATACGGCATTTGCAGACGCCGCTGGCCAGTAGTGCCGATGCTTTGGCTGGCCTCGTTCTAGAGATCGTTGATGGTATGGGTGGGTTAAAGTAATGTCAGCAGTACATACCTGAAAACAAGCAATGAAGAATGATGCCTTTGTCTGATGACAATGCGTCAAGACAAGGTTAATATCAGTCACTTGAATACTACCAATAGTGTACATATCCTCTATGTCAACTAATGATAGTGAACACCGGAGGAATTCCTTGCTACTCCCGACCGCTCGGCCGAATTGACCCTGCAGTGCCAAGTGCGTGTCTGAGGAGCCTACTTTAAGGCCCGGTTACTTCTACTGAATATCGATGTCTCAAAACAAAATTGTATTGAGATAAACAACATGTGCGTGGGCCTCCAGGGCTGGATGGGCGGACGGCAAGACCCGGCAGACGGCAGGTTGGGGATATCGGGCCAGGTGGCCGCGATGGCGGGATATGGCTGTTCGGGAAGCCGATCGAGCCCCGTAGGACTTGGCTCGGCAGAAGGTTGCATGCGTGGCTGGGCCACCAGAGACGTGGCGGCGAGATATATCTCACATTTCTTCGCTGCTGCTTTGCTTGCTGCTCGGCACCTGTTTCACCGGAAGGGATCCTCAAAGTCGAGCACCCCTTCTGGAACATTATCCAGCACGTGCCGTTGCGCACCGGGGTCTCCTGTAACTGAATTATGATGTGCCAAAAAAAAAAAAGGCTATCTTGATACGCAAGCAAACAACAGCAGGTGGCCACGTTTTTACACATCTGATGTCCGCTGTGCGCCAAGGCGAGGCTAGTGCAGCGCGAGATGCACGGTATGTCTTTCGCGTCAGATCTTGGCTGGGATGGTAGGGTGGCAGGGAGCGTGGCTCGATGCGTGTGGCTTTTGATGCTCCCACTGATCAGGCTTTTGGCAGGGGGGGAGAGAGATGGTGGAGGGGAATGAATACCGTGTCGTGCGCTGTCTCGTGCACGGTTGGCCATCCTTCTCGGAATTTCCCACCTGGGACAATCGAGAACGACAAAGACCCAAGGGCCAGGGGCCAGGGCGGCAGGAATTGGATGCGCATTGAGAACTTCAAGATCAACATTCCGATGAGATCGAGCAGGTACTGCCATGTGGCTCAGATGCGAAACTGAGAAAATACGAGAGTTCGGCCTGTACAGTACTATGTGGGCGTGTTTTACTCTGTACAGTCGCAATGGCAGAAGCAATGCCACCACGATTGTCCCTGGAGTCTGTGACGTCTTTGACCCTGCTTGGATGGCTCGGAGTTCGGCAAATTCCACAGCTGCCAGTTTTCGAGGGGCCCAGTCTCGCTGATATACGTGTATTGTATACTGTCTCTCCAGCCTGCAATCGACATTAGCACAGTCCAGGGGCAAGGCTCCCATCAATTAGGCTTACCGTGTGGTCTATTACATGCGCGATGTCCCCCAAAGCTGTGTGTTCCTGCCCCGCCCTCCGCCCAGGCACCGAGGCAGGAATTCACGGAGCAGGTCCTTCTTTCTCATGAGCCTAATTGACCAATCAAGCCTTTACGCAACCTGTTCCATGCCCACTCTACGATATCTGAAGCAATTATGTGTGTTCTCTGGCACGGCAGTCACATTTAAATCCAGAGGCGAGCAAGAGCCGGGGTGCAAGAGAGACAGGTGCAGGTGCAGGTGCAGGCATCAGAGCTGGCAAACCTACATGCGCATGTCCTGAGGGTACGTACCCATGCCACCCTTAGCAGGGATCTGTCAGGGACCAGAGTAAAAGAGTGGAGACTCTCAAGGAGAGACCGTCTGGACTCTGGAGTATTAACGTCTCTTTCTCTCGATCTCCAGGCCGGCCTCCGCCTTTGGATATCGCCAGGCTTGCTGTGCCCGCACTTTCCACCATCTGCTCTCCAGCCCTCCACCAATGCTTGTGGGTTTCAAAATGGCAGTCTCAAGTCTAGCAGAGGGCGACTGTCCCTTCCAAACGCCCAGGAACAAAGCGTGCCAGACGGTCGCATTACCCCTTCCAGCGGCTGCCCAGGATTCGAGCTCGAGAGCATCGTCGTCGCCGCCCTCGATTTCGCCCCCGAAAAGACACACCGGCTACCATCGTAGGAGTCCCGCCCCCTGACCATGCTGTCCCTGGCAGAAATTGTCTCGTCCCTCAGCCTAAACTGTGTCGATCCCTCCTAGACCTCAATCCATTCCATCGATATCGTTGGTCGCTCGTCCACCTCGCCTTTCGACGCATCCCGTACAGGAGGTCGTGTACAGTACAGTGCGTTGCATTTGCCGGAAAGGTCTCCGACTTCAGGTTTTCAGACCACTGCGCCAATTGAGTATCAGCTCCTGTCAAGACATCAGGGTCCCCCATCAAGAGGACCCCAGGCAATCGTCGCCAGGCCGCGACTAAGCTGGACGGCTGGACGGCCGAGCGAGCGATTGAACTCTACCCTAGCTCTGCTCCTCGTCGATTCACCTTCCAGACCTTTCCCTCTCCGGCTTGGCATTCATCGTCATATGCCGAGCGGTTGGCCCCCTCGAGGCGAGTGCTGAGCCTCAGCAGTCCTGCTTCCACTCTTGGCTTCCAGGCTTGAGATAGAAGTCGCGGTTTGGGGTCACTTCGACAATTCTTTTTCACGCTTCTTCCCGTTCGCAGCTATTCCCGAAGCAACACCAACGCTTCCGCGTCCCCTTCGCCGGGAGAAACTTACTACCTGGAGTTGCTTTGCCTGGCTGCTACATCCCGGCTGGCGCCCCAACTTGGAGTCTATGACACAACCATTTCAAGCACAACTCCCAACCCAGGCTATGATTGTTTGAGCTTCTTCTAGCCTGACTATTTGCCGAACGCATCAACTCTCTTGGACTGATCATACATTACTTGTGTGCTCAAAACAGAGGTCTTGATTCGAAGCTGCTCAGTGCCGAGTGAGAGGCCGAAATATTTCGGGAAACCTACATCCCCTTCGACTCACGCTAAAGAGCAGTAGAAAGTGCTATTTACCGTTCGCGACTTTCAGCACAACTTTTCAAGCCAAAAAGTTGTATCACCACCATGGCCAAATCCAATATTTTAATCTACATTCTTCGGCATGATCTGCGCCTTTCGGATAACCCAGTCTTCCATCGACTTGCCACTCAGGGCGATCATGGCTTCACACATCTTCTGCCGGTCTACGTTTTCCCAGCCCAGCAAATAGAGGTTTCCGGTTTTCTCAAAGGCGGCAATGCTTCCCCCTATCCTGAGGCGAGGAGCGCAGTTAGCAAAGTCTGGAGAACAGGGCCTCACCGCGCAAAGTTCATTGCACAGTCTGCGTGGGATCTGAAACAGTCTCTCGAGGCTGTGGGCAGCGGTCTGGTGCTTCGAGTGGGCATGACTGCTGATGCCGTCAAGGGCTTGTTGGAGGGTTTCCGAGATCAACAGCAAAATGTCGGTGCAGTGTGGATGACGGGCGAGGAAGGAGTTGAAGAGCGCAGGGACCAGAGGGCCGTTTCTGAGATCTGCAAGAAGCTCGGCACCGACTTCCAGCTCTGGTCGGATGAGAAGTATTACGTGGACGAGTGAGTAATTTCCTCGCTCTTTCCCTCCGGACCTGTGACAACGCTAACAAGTGTGCTCCAGTCGAGATGTTGCGACGCCCATCAACGAAATTCCTGACGTGTTCACCAGTTACAGGAAGTCAATAGAGCCCTTGAGATCCCGCCCACGAGCCACACTTCCAAGACCAGAAAAGGGAAAGCTGCCCCCTATGGTAGAAGCATCGCAAATTCCTGAGCAACCGGGCCCTTTCGCCATTCCCACGAGCTACAGCGACCTCGAAGAGGCCCTTTTATCTCCGGTTAGAGACTTCCTATCTGGTATTCCTCCGTACCCTGACGGGGCTGAATCTGCGCATCCCTTTGACGGTGGAGAGACTGCTGCACTTGCACGACTACATCACCTGATCAACGAGGGTCTGATGTACAGCTACAAGGAAACAAGGAATGGCATGATTGGTTCCGCATTTAGTACCAAATTGTCGGCTTTCTTGGCCCAGGGTTGCATCACGGCTCGACAAGTGCATCATGAACTTCTGAAGTACGAGGACGGGACAGACCAGGAATACAAAGACGCCAATGGGTTCGGAAAAGGGGAAAATGACGGCACCAGTGCTGTGCGCTTCGAATTGCTTTGGAGAGACTACATGCGACTTTGCACGATGAAGTTTGGAGCCCGACTTTTCCGCATCGAAGGCTTCCGTGATCATGACTACGAGGGAGATGGCGAGGCCAGCGCGAAAAGACCCAAGTGGAAATCATCTGTCAAGGAGCATGCCTTGCCGGATCAAAAGCCGACTCCAGACGAGGTTGCGGAAATCATCCAGAGGTTCAACACCGGCACAACTGGCATGGGATTGATCGATGCCTCACAACGCGAGCTGTTGCACACAGGCTACACATCTAACAGAGCCCGGCAGAATGTGGCGTCGTTTCTCACGAAGCACTTGGGTATCGACTGGCGTTTTGGTGCAGAGTGGTACGAGATGATGTTAGTAGACTACGACGTGTCTTCCAACTGGGCAAACTGGCAGTACGTCGCGGGTGTCGGGAACGACCCCAGGGGCGAGGCTCGCATCTTCAACCCTGTGAAGCAGGCCTTTGATTACGACAAGCAAGGCGCGTACGTTAGGACGTGGGTTCAAGAGGTCAAGTCACTTGAGAAGCTCGAAAACGTCTTCCAGGTGTCGACAACATCGCCCGAGGAGCTTGAGAAGGCAGGCATAAAGGATAATATCATGGTCACGCACCCGGTAAAGAGGATCGAGTTCCTAGTCGACGGCAAACCAAAGAACAACAAGCGACCGTTCCACCGAGCACGTGGCTCGCGGCGACCACCCAGCGCCGGTGGTTTCGACAGCAACGGCCGGCCAGTCGACCAGGCTAATGGTGCGACAGGCCCAGGAAGCTCAGATGGAAGCGTTGGGCACAGGGGATTCCCTCACCGTGGCGGTCGTGGCGGGGGCTTCAACAACGGTGGGCCGCGCCGTGGATATTACAGTGGACGAGGTCGTGGCCAGTTAATTGGGCCAAACTACGGTCCTGGGTATTACGGGGGACCTCCTGTCAATGGTCAAATGGGCTCGTCTGGTCGTGGCGGTTATCATAACATGGCTGTAAGGGGTGGTGGCTTTCAAGGATATCCAGCCCCCTACCCAACCGGACCTCCGTCATGAAAAGAGCAGGACGACACTATTTGTAGGATAGGATGGTCATGCGTGTTGTAAATGGTTACGGAAAAAATATCTGGCACATGTGGAGTGGAGCAATTTATTTTGACAGCACAAGTACTGCATGAGTTGGAGTATATAATACTTGCGAAATACAAGACGTTCCTCTCACATTCTTCTGATACCCCCCACCCCCCTCCAAGCTCAACAACAGCGAAGTTTGAGTATTGTGAAAGACCGATGGCACCTGAAGTGCCCAGTCTGAGAGGAAATAATTAGATAGACAGTATGAAGGGCAACAGAGTGAATGCGCAAGAATTCTCGTCTATGTCAGTGGCAACTGTATGAGGCTCGCCGTTCTTGCTTTTAGTGGAAGGGCAGGGAAACCAAAGTGTTCATCAGTGAGATGCTGATATATTCAGGCTCTCATTAGACGTCAACGGCGGTGGTTATCAATGAGCTTACACAGAAAGCATTGTCATTCAATAGTGAATCCACTTTTCAAGCGCTTCGCAAAATGATTATCTGCCTCTGATCTGTAATTCATATGCGCCAGCTTCTGATACTGCACTTTGCCAGCCCTGGACGACTCCAACGCATGATGCCATTGTATTTGTTTTGGGAAGGTCATCTATAAACATGTGAGATCTATGCAAAAAAACCTCTACGGAGGCGTCGTCACTCTATGTCAACCTTACTCGAGACAAAGAATCCCGACTGCCTAACGGCCTTGCTGGCCACACCTCAGAAGTTCTCCGGCACCATCCTCAGTTTCAACGACTTGGGCGACACAAACAGCGCGCGACACCCAACACACACCTTGCCGTCGACCGTCTCGACCGTGGCATCGACCCAGACCTTCCTGCCCCTCTTGCCCCTCTCCTCGGGCGCGAGCGCCTCCTCGGGCACGGCCCTGGCGCGCAGGACGTAGAAGTCGGACGACAGCGTCGGCCGCCTGTAGGTGATGTCAAGGTTGGCGGTAAGCAGGCCGCCGACGCCGCCGGCCGCGAGGTCCCCGAGCGCGGCGCGCGCCGAGTGCTCGTCCAGCAGCGTCGCGATGGCGCCGCCGTGCACGACGCCCGGCCAGCCGACCGTGCCCGTGCCCAGGTACACGACGGCGACGACCTCGCCAGTCGCGCGGTTGTGGAACACGTGCTGGTACCCGCCGACGCCGCGCGACCCGCCCAGCGGGCCCGTTGTTATGCGTTGTGCGCGCGACTCGGCGGGCACCCCCGCGTAGGCCTCGTGGTGGCCCGCGGACCACTCCGGGTCGGCGAGGAGGTGCTTGACCAGCGGCAGCTGGGCCGCCGCGGCGCGGATGTCTCTTGTCAGGGAGGCGTCGACTTCGGTGCCTGGAAGCAGGGGCGGCGGGGGCGCGAGGACGGCGCGGATGGCTGTGCCTGAGACGAGGCCGAGGAGGAGGAATACTGCTGCCGAGACCCAACGGGGCCGTTGCCGGCGCGGTGGAGAGTTCGGCTGTGAGGGTTGCGGTTGTGGTTGTGGTTGTGGAGCGCTTGGAGAGCTTGTTGGTGGGGCATGCGGCTCCTGGTGCAGTCGTGATGAGGTCGAGAAGCTCTGGGAGTAGCAGGAAGGCGTTCGGAGGGCGGCTGGTGGTTGTCGCGACAGGCGGTGACGCTGGCAAGTTGCTCGTCCTACTGACAGGTTCTGAGGCTGGCGGGCGACGATGCGCCGTTGGGCTTGTTGCGCCAGCCTTGCAACGAGCCGGCCCTGTATTGGTAATGAAGACATGGCGCTATCGTCACCGACCGAGATATGCTGGCATTGAGAAGTTGGAGGTCTTGCCCGAGGCAGCACAAGCTTGAGCCGCTCTTGATCGTGCCGACAACGACGTGGAGTTTGGAGCTGTCCTTGGGTCCACTGCAGAACCTCGGCATGCCATCATCACTGCTGGGCTCGGCCGGCACAGGACCCCAGGCCATTCAGTGCCACGGCCATCTCTTCTGCAGGGCCCTCTAACTTTGACTTCTCTTCATCTAGCATTTTTGCAAACTCCAATCACCTCTCTATCATCCTCCTCTCAAGAGACAGCTCATCCCTCTGATGGGTGTGTGTACCATCTAATATCTTGACACTGAAAGTTATGCCTGCTTACTTAAGTACCCAACCCAGCAACCAGTTCTCCGCTGTGCGCAGCTTGTCCGAAAGAACTGACTGATCACCACCAGTGAAGGATTTCAACGTCTCACCTTCCTGCCGTGCTACTCCACGTCACGGAACCTCGACGGCCTTCAACGTCTCCGCGGAACGGCCCGAAACCGCGATCGGCAGAAGGCTATGTGAGGCATCATCTACCGAGCTGATCTCGCCTTGGATCACACCCCCGCGTCGGTCAACGTGTCGGTCACCTCAACGTGCAGCGGCTGCCTTCTTTCGTCAACAGATCGGAAATTGTCAGTCCCGAGAACTTGTTTCGCCATGGCCAGCTCTTGAAAATCAAGCGCAACCCTACCTCGGTCAACCGCCTCCGCGAGGTCGTAAAGCTTCGTGTTCACAGACGAGAACTGCCATTGCAAGGCAGAACAACGCGATCTACCTTACCGAACGCCACGAGCCTGACCGCGCTCCGAGCCCAGCCATTACCATTGTCTCTCTTGGTCGCTCACAGGTAATCACATCGCATAATCTGCAACCATACCCTGCAGCTAGGTAATGTTTATTCAGCTTTGCCGGCCGGGTGCAGCCAGTTCTTGGCTTGTTGGCAGGCACAGAAAGATGATGAGTGTCACTCACCTCAACGACAATTATTGATTCACATCTTACTGCTTTGGTGACACAAACCATGGTTACTCTACCCGGGTACAGGGTACGGTACCCAGATTGGTTGCATAAACTCCCATTATCGGATAGGCGCGTCTCGGTGAGAGAAACCCCTCATCAACTACTTCTGAACCCATCTTCATCGCATAGCCATGGCATTTCTAACCTGGTACAGGCAAAACTTGTGGTTGATGAGTCGATAGTTCCTGCCTTTCGCCTTGTTCAAGAATGCATGTGACGCCGGTAATGGACACCATCAGGCATGAACATGCAACAACGCCTTGTCATGCCGGTTGAGTCTATAGACTCGTCCTGTGTACATGCGTACGAGGCTCCAAGAAGCGACCGGGCGAACCTGATCCATGAAAAGAATCACTGTGGTCACCCAGAAGTGGGTGAAGGGGGGCGGGACAAGGCGGGCAGCGGCAGCGGCAGCGGCAGCAGTCTGCGATCGAGGCTGTCCAGCGGCAGCCCTACGTGCCAAACGCTTGTCACGTTGTGAGTTGTGCTCTCTCTACCGGTCTGTTGGCTTCCGCGTGTCAGGGCGAACAGTAGGCGGATAATGTGTGAGCTGTGCCACTGTTTCAAGTGAAGGAGAGGGTGTCAGGCGCCGCTCAGTTTGGCTATCCATGAGGCTTGAAAACAGTTGCCTTATTATTCCGTTGAGTCCTCGTTCCATCGACGACTGGTGTCTACTCCATGAAGCTGCCTTGTGAGGGGCTTTTCCAACGGACTTTTGGGCACCTGAGATTGTTGGGTGTAAGCGCACGAGACGTGCATGGAGGCTGAGCATTTGTACATGTACCTGCATGGCTATGATATTATACAAGTGTATACAATTCACCGTGTCAACACTTTTGGGGGTAGAAGATCACTGCATGTCAAGGACGCCCAATTGCTTCGCACGTTGGATTGTTGGTGGCTGCAATGGCTTGACACTATGGTCACCAATGGTTTGTTTGATATCAAATGTGTCGGTCATTTGGAGCTGTTTGCGGCGCGAAGGTGTTTGCTGTGTGGCACCAATCTTGTTGCCCTAATACACTGATGCGCTGATATCCTGTGCTGTCTTGGGCTCAAATGTGACCAGATGGTTCCGACAGGCCAGAAAATGATAGGTGATGAGTTATCTAACTCTGAGACCATCCGCTCAGCTGCTGGCCCAGCTCATAGTTGAGAGGGTGTGGATTGAACTGACCCAAGCCTTGTTCAATGTGGCTGTATCATCTTACGTACACATACATCTTGACACGAGTGTTTGAGAAGTTTTCAAAGATGTTGCACGGATACGCACGAGGTGCTACTGGTGTATTGGTTGTACCGCCTGTTGTGTGCAGACACAATGATATAATTTGATCAGCCGTGAATTTTGGTGCATCAGATTACTTCCTGATGCTCTACGTTCTCCTCGAGACAGGCATTTGATATTGCAGGTCCACGGCCCCCAGTGCATTCTTGGTCACTTCGTGTCTGGATTTAGTGCATATTGTGCACATTTCCCTGGATCGTAACCCGTGTAGGGCAATTAGGTGGAAGAGTCATCAATTTATCGATGAGGCAATCCAGGCGACATATCAATAGTACCCGCCCAACAGTGGTTTGTTGGCTGCCTTGTCTAAAAACATTCCAGCCCCTGCCTGTTTATTGAGGGGGCCGCCCTGGACGCAAGTCAAGCATGTGTGTGGTTGAGCGAATCAGCCTGCTGAAGGGTCTCTGTGAGTACGGCTCAGACACTGCACATGTGTGCGGCAAGGCAGCCTTGTGTTGTCTAAACGAAATAGAATGGCTTCACAATACTCCCAGCCTCGCAGGCAGCCATGCAGGGAAGAGGCACCCGTCGGCTGCCGGGGATGTCCCGATTGTGCCCCGTGGGCCCAGGAACAGCCAATCAACTTACACCGATCCATCACACCAGGGGGGCCCACGAACGCTTTGCCTGAAGTCATTTCGGCGCCGTTCTTTCAGCCGTACAGTGGGGTGTTGATTAATTACCGCGTTGCCCATGTAAATCAATTGATCATTAGTTCCATATTTAGGCAGTGGTGGAAGAAAAGGACCGAGAATTAGATGGCTTGCCGCGCGGGTCGGCCTTCCACTACGGGAAGTCCATCCTGGTCTCGCATTGACCTGGGCAATCTTGAGACAGGTTGCCTCGTGAGGCAGACAAGACAGTAACGGCATTCGGTGCTGGAATTGAACTCTTGTTAAAAGTCCTCGCCAGGGCGTTAGGTTCAGAGAGCGCCGGCCGATGCAGGGAGGAGCACCTGCGCATCGCGGGGTCTGTTTTGACTTCCGGAGTGAACAGCCCGCGTGATTTAGCCTTGCCCGCAATGTCTCTTCCAGTCTGCCTCGTTGAGGTGGGGAATTAGATTTTGTTTTAGATGGATCTCGGGCGTGCTAGACAAGCGTCGATCGAAGCCAACAGGCGGAAGCCGTTCCTAGAGGTCTTCACGATGATGGCTTGGGCGCCGTCGGCGGGCTTGCAAATGATAGATACCATGGGACAAGGTTGTAAAAAGGTGAACATTGGAAGTTGAAAACAGAGCGTTGGGAGTATTATAGGTAGAAATAGCCGGCCATTGGGACGATATCACTTTGCTAGGGCCCAGTTGCAGACGTCTGCTCAGCTGGTTTCTGAGCGCCCCGGGTAGCCGAAATGGGAAACCCTGTGAGGCCCAACCCGTGGGTCGGGTGCCTGACCTCGCAACGTCAGGGCTTGCTCCACTGCTGGCTGAGACCTGCAACAATTGCACCAGCTTGTTCTGCGCCAACCACTCACTTTACAGTATCAATTCAATCCCATGTCAAGCCATCAATTATACATCAAGCAGTCAATTCTGAGCCAAGCCAGCCATTCAATTTCAATTTCAATTTCTGTCAGTATTGCTTCTGCAACGAACGTCCTGGTCTGGAAGTTTGGCGCGCGTGTCATCACATGCAACCACCCCCGGTTGGGCATGAAGTAGTGTCGCACATCTCACAGGAACCATTGAGCGTTCGAATGTCCCCCCCACGGTTATCATGGGCCTGGGCTAGCTCATGTAGAGTCGTCTCCAATGCGCTGGAATGAATATTTATACCTGCAGTTGTGACGAACCGGGTGCACACATGGAAGCTTCCGGCGCTGGTGGCAGGTCTGTTAGAGGGTCTAGTTCGACCTACTGCACGGGGAAGCATCAGAGTGGTCAAGGTGCTGGTGCGTTGATGTGGGTCACTGCATGTCAGCCTCATTCTAGGTAAGACGTTACCTTCGCTGAGGGAATGGCCGTTGGCCAAGTCTCATCTCAATCCAGTCAAGTCAGAGACAGGGCTGGTGGCTGGTAAAAGTCCTTCCCCTGACTAGATGTACTTGATCTTTGAGAGAAGTCTGACTCGGTGGCAACGACTTACTGGCACTCTCGTCTCGAGCTACAGGCCATCTCACACACAATACTGACTCATCGAATGAGCTACCGTTGAAAGCTTGTGGCTTGAAAGATCATGGGGACTGAAATCTGAGGCAGCGACTACCTCGACGATGCGGGTCCTGGAGCTGGCAGTCAGCGTACAGAAAGAACCATCGAGGCATACCGGAGAATACCGCTTAGCAGATCCGACTGACAACGTTCCAAGCCATATCAGAGGACGCGGAACCAGTACCCAGCTAGAAGGAGGAACATGGGGACCAGGGAATATTGGACAAACCTTGCCTCCATGTCTGCGTTGCATGAGTGCACATTGTGAGCCTTGGTCTCATCGACATGGCCATGCAGCCAGCATAAAGCCTGTTCGACATGACGCGCCTTCTCACCCTATCGGTATTAAATGCCAGGAGGTGGCTACCGGCTCATCTTGGGCCACTGCAAGTGTAAGCAACGCCAGCTAGTTCCTGCGACATGGCAAGCGCTTCCTTCGTGGAAATAGGGCTGACAATTGCAGACAACTCCACTCTACTCACCCTGTCAAGGCGAGTGCTCGAGGGGCGTTTTGACCAGAGATAATGCGATGTCTTTACGCGAAGACCAGTGTACCTTGAGTCAGCCTGCACCGGACACCTTAGCCATAGGACACCGATCTAGCATCACTCGATGACGAGTACCGGTGTCAACACCCCAAGTCATAATCCGAATCCGCTTGACTTCGCTCTCCATTGGGCGACATGTCGCGCCAGAACAGCGCACAGCTCCCACTTTCAGCAGAACAAACATCCTGTCGAGGTCGATGCCGAGGAGTGCGGCCACATCGAGGACCTCGTCAGCCCTGTCTGACATTGGGCTGAACCCCAACCTTGCGGACATCCGTCCTCATGATGCCTTGATGCCCGTCTCAGCAGCGAGACAAGGCCATCGAGTCAGAGGAGAACACAGAATGCCGCCTCTTGTAGGCAACCAAAACGTGTGTCCACCGAATTCGCTAACGGCCACAGAGGCATGCGATTTCCTGCCTCTTCATGACGCACGCGAACATGTAGGGCGACGAAGTGAGTCTGCGTCTGTGCCCGAAGGCATCAGCCGATCAGATCGACAAGCCCGAGAGCCTGCGCCGACGAATGGGGCATTTTCTCGCCAGATAGGCAACAAGTCGTCGAGGACTCACCTCCTCCAGTCGGGCATCATTGAGTGGTGGAAGTCCTCCTATGGGTGGAGCTCCCTCCGAGGATCTTGCCTCACTAGACAGAATGGGCTGCTCTGATGTGTTGATCTTGAGTAACAGCAGGCACCAAGAACACTGCCTTAACCCTGACCTCAAGCAGGATTTGTTGTCGCACCAAACTTATCACAAGGTGAAACTGACACCTGATTCGCCGCGGAATCACCACCGGAATATTCCAGTCTCCTCTGCCATCGACGCAAGCTCGGTCATGCCATCGATGCCCAAATCGCTAGTGTATTCTGTCGCCCTGTGGTAGTTGCTAGTAGGATTCAACGTCTGAAAGGCAACGAAAAGGGCATTGGCCAGTTTAGACGGGGGATTTGGTCCGCCTGTGCTGATCAGAGAGAGGGGCCATATTGACATTGGCAGCGAGGACTCATGAGCGTCCGGCATTGTCCATGGATAGTAGCCAGTCATTGACCCCATGTGCTGGAAAAAGAGATGTCAACGCCCTTGCACTTCCAATCAACACGTGAAAAAGTCTTTCTGGGGCTCGAACGTGGTTTTCCTGAGTGTTGTCACCCTTGTATTCGCGTATTGCTGATTTTCCTCGCCTGAAGTGCTTCGCACCGCCACTGAGGGAGCCCTGTCGCCACTTGTGTAGCCGTGACATCGTCGCTACTGACACCTCCGTCTCTGTAGCATGTGGCGATGGCGGCCAGACCCAAGAGATGGGGCTAGAACACTCGGTGTTTGGTACATCGGAGTCAATTTGACCCGCCGATTCATTCTGTGGGATTCGACCTGCATCTTTCACGTACTTGCCAGCCTGCCTGGGCAGGTATGATTGCCCCTGGAAGGAGCCGTGGACGGACATGGCCTGCAACCATGGGTAGGTACCGTGCTTGACAATATTGGCTGCAGAAGTAGCAGGATCCTGTCCCAACCGAATTCAAATGGGACGTTGACGGGGACGCAAGTGGTCGTTCAGTTGTGCTCTCGTTGTCTCGTCTCCGCTTAAGGGTGCAAAGGTGCTTCCAGGTCAACTTGTCTTGCAGAGGATGTCGGTGCCCCCTGGAGCTCGTGCACAGTGACCTGATTACTAAGTACTTATCGCTGTTCCGCCGCACCAGCGCACGTGGTATGCCGCCCTCCAGATGCAGCTACACTACATCCGATTTTCCTTCTCGGTAGGTATGCGGTACTATTGGCCTAGGGGACACATGTATTCCCCTCACAGTTGCCAAGATCACAGGACGAATGGTCGTCGAATCTTTTGAGTTGGATGTTCAGACCTTCAAATGCCAAGGAATTTCCTTTTGAGGTCGGCGACTCCAGGGTGGACGTCCCCCCAGTCACGACCAAATCCTACCGCATGTCTTGATCAGAAGCATCATGCCTCCGATCTGCAATCAAATCAAAGTCTTGTTTTCCAGCAACAAGCTAGCAAAGTCGCCTAGAGCTGGCCCTATTCTCGAGAGCACCCCGGGGTGCCCGTGCGTCTCTTGAGTTCTGCTTTCATCATGGACAGCCTGTAAACACTTTGTTATTTTCCTCCTATCTTCAGCAACATCTGCGACAATTTGACTGTCACATAATGATTAAACGCCTTATATCGCAAGGACACGTCAGTACGCGACCCACAGATCTTGCTCATCGATCCTGCGGGCAGCCTCCACCGAGCTCATGACCATGCATCTACGTAGGCCAAAGGTGCCAATAGTCCAAAGAAAAAGAAGTCCGCATGCTCGACGACACAGTAGGGGCTCAGCTCCGGGTGGCCTCTCACTTAGACATGCGCTGCCGCATTCTAAAAGTCAAACACTCAAGCGCGTTCTCAAACTGTTGAATCAGCCTATCGAATCATTGTAGCTTCTCCAAAGCCAGTTCTTTGCATTATCTACGTATCATTGGGCTCAACTTCCGTGTGGAATTTGCCGGGCGTGTGCATTGGACTGTTCGACAGTCTTCTCACCGCCAGAGTCAATACATGTATGCATGTTCGTTGTTCGTGTGCTCCTTCATATTCGAGGGGCTGGGTTTGTGCAAGGGTAACGAGCAACCCACGAATAGCGCAGCTACCGCGCTCGAGCCCACGTTCACCGCTTATGAGGTGAGACTTCATCATACGTGCATTTGGGATTGATTGAAGCCCACATGACCAGGCATCGGTGTTGCCTGGTGTTGCCTTGGGTCCGTCAATTTTCAGAGGCATTCAAGGCGCCTGGGAGGACCCTCTAAGGTGGATAATGGTGTGGCCGGGAGGGCCTAGACTACATCTGTATCGGTGAGTTTAAACGCAAAGAAGCCGATCTCGCTTTGACCGAAAGTTTTCGCCTGAAAATTTGCCTCGATCAGTGCTCTGATGGAGAGCAATATGTTGGGTGTACAAGATCACGAGCTGTTCTTATGGATTACATGCGGTGTACAACCAATTCTGCACTCCCAACATTTCCACGAACATTTCCACGAGGTGGTCTGTCATCCAGTGCGCTACTTTTGTTGTGAATTGGAAAGGTGGTGTAGGACAAGGATGACAGATCCATAAACTTAAAGTCTGGTGAAACAAACGCCAATGGAATCATATTGGCGTTGACGCTTAACTTTAGAAAAAAAAAAGAGAGAACACACCGGGCTGTGTGAACAATTCCACACCAACTGAATCCACGTTCCATAGTATTACCGGACGGAAGATATAGTACTAACAGCGCGAAGGATACTCGGTCAATGAGTAGGCTTGCAACACTATTGATCATTACCAAAACAATAATTTGAACATCAACAGCATGTTCGTTGCCAGTCTTTCGGTTCTACAGTCAGGATTTTCAATACGGACACAGCACCTAGGTCCATAGTCTTACTGGTTCCCAAAATGTGAACTTTTCCTACTCAAAGTACTCTAGAAGGGATTTCCTTTCCACGTCTTAGGCAGTAAAAGTCTTTCCAGTCAAGACCACATGACACGTAGACGTTTAAACTTTCAGACAAGACGCTCAGTAAGAAGGCGGTCACATCCAGATACAATTCCGTGTAACGCAGGAGGCTCAAGATGCTTTCCAGCTGAAAGACAAACGAGGCCTACGTCTTACAGCAGGAAAGTCAAAACCTTTCACGAGAATCCAGAGCCTTCCATGCGGTATTATCAGGCGAGCGGTCACCAGACGCATCTTGGTAGTGAAAAGGCACCAGGCATCGCAGCCTGGTACAATGCGGTCCTTTTGTTACGAGGGCTAAGTAAACTTACCTCAGAAGCTGTGCAAATTTTGCGAGGCGACGAGGCTAGATACGCACTTCTAGGCAGATTTTTTCTTTCTCACATCATCGTCGACCCTTCACTAGGCTCCATCCATCGTTGCCCGGCTTACGTCGGAATAAAATTCCTGCCTCGCTTCTCGTATACCTAGCCGTCCTCGAAGGCTTCAACATTCCGAAGCCTTTTTGTGCGAGCTGAAGCTGCACCCGCCACCGAATAGCGTAGCCTATCCGAGAGGGAACAAGTAAGGCGGAAGGTTACGCGCTCTCGGCGCGCGGAAGAGTGGATGAGAAGGCCTCTTCCAAGATGCACGAGTCTCTGTCCAACCTTTGGAAGGGCCGATTTGTCTTAGCAGGAGGATCGCAGTGCCCAATGAAGGTCTGGAAGGCCTCGATACACAAGTAGGGGCAGAAGTCCATCGCCTTGTATGCCCTTGTGTGCAAACAGGCACAGCCTGGCAATCAAGAACACCAGGACCAGTCATATGTTCAGCAGCTCCCTGCGCTCCCTACACCATGAGCATGCCCCTGGAACAGGGGCGATCAGGCAACAGTCTAGGTCCTGAAAATCCTGCTTGCCGTCAGACTTTGGTTGACTCATAAACTTATGTTGCTGATGGTACTCCATCATACGAGCGAAGAGCCAGGTGACGACGACGAGAAGTCCGCGGAGCGATCGGCCCGACCAGCTACACTATAGACGAACACGGTGGCAAGCTGATCATACGAGGACTCCCACTGTGCCGACCGGCCTCGGAGGAGAAGCTGCGAAGGTAGCTGAGGCAAGTCCAACAGGACCAGGCACCTATGTTCCATCGTGGCTGGGCTTCGAGACGCGGCAGAGAGATGGTAGGACGCGACAATGCTCCACGAATCACGCTGATAACACCAGCACCATCCAGACGACAACCTCTTGGAGTGGAAAAGATCTTCGACCGTGTCTGCGCGAATTCTTGCTGATCCCCATCGAATCAAGCCTCAGGGGCGCGCCACCACATCCCAGCCACAGTCTCGGTATCGCCTGAAGTCGGAAGGTAACGTTTGATGATGGTGTTCCTAGAAATAACCCTAGATAGACCGTAAAGAGGGCTCCTGGCCACTTTGACGGAAGTTCTTGAGTTGTGTATAGGAGAGAACGGTCTGGACATCGTGCTACCCACGCCACTCGCCACTGTGATGTCGTGGTGGCCACCTGCAAGCACTGCCACGCTACAGAGCGGCGAGCCCTATTCGACGGCAGTACGAGTTGGATTGACAGGAAGACCCGAGCTTTGATTAGAGTCAGCCACCTGCGAACGAGTTACGAAGGGAAGTATGGGCGAAAAAAGACATGTAAACATCACTTACTTCGAAGACCTTGGAGAGACGAGGACCTAAACTTGGGTGGCGGTTATTGGAGAACTGCAACAAGTGTGGCGCAGGGCAGGATGTCACATCGTGGGTCGAAGCCACACAGGGGCGGGGTTGGGGTTGGGGTTGAAGTCCCGACACCGTGGGTTCGGATTGTAGTGTGATGTGGCTGTAAGCTGTAGCGCCAGCCTGTCAGAGACGTTTGGGGGATTCATCGGAGGGACGACGAGTGAAATAGCAAGTGCCGATAGAGCTTGGGAGAGTAGTAAGAAATGCCATGAGAGCTGCTCGACCGTGGCCAGGATGAGATATTTAGTACCGGGCTGACCCATGTTTGCTCAGCTATGTAACCAATCCAGCCTTGGGACTTATTGCGCATTGTTGAACCAGCACGCCGCCCATGTCGAATCTGACGCTTTGCAGCCGACGATGCCGAAGCGGTGCAGGAGTACGAGATTTGACACTGTGAGAGCAGCCAACGGCAACATACATGATGTTAGTGACGATGATTTGTTCTGGAGGAGTTGCAGATATCACGGTTGAGAATGTGGAAGTCCAGGAATTAGCCGGAATGTTGCACGGGCCGCAGTCTTGCCACACTATAAAAGGCCAACTCGCTCGCCTCCATTCGCCACGCTCGACGTGCTGTCTGTCGATACAGTCTTGCCTATTGTTGCCAATGTCAAACTAAACACACATGAAGGCTGCATTGTGTTGCAGCAGCTTGTCACCATGGTATGTCTACTCCTTCTGACTGAAAATGCTTCCAGCGCAAGCAATCACGCAGAAATGCTTGGCAGAAGATCGAAAGGTGGGGAGGGAAGGCTGGGTGACCTGGGTGGACGGATCGGAGGGGACGGGGAGGAGGGCTGCTGATAGACCCCCAAAGAATGCGGCTCAAAATCGCTAGTCTAAGCTCACAGATATTTGCGGCGGTTCGCAAATGTCAGGCAACCAGCCTCGCTCCGCTCCCGGTCCGCGGCCGATTCTGCCATACCGTTTAAGAAACCTCGAATACCGATGCACTTTTTTTTTTTATTGTGTTCCAGATGTTCACAGGCTTTCAAGTTGCGAGAGCCTAGCTTTATGTAATTTCTATCGTTTCTTTCCAAAAAGGGCCGACGTCATGCCCCAAAATTAGGCACAACGACCTGCTGTGATGTGTGATGCGCCGTCATTGGTCAACCCCACCACTACTGTTTGCCGTTCCCGCTCCGGCCTTTGACACCACATCCTTTCCACCTCAAGATTCCCTATCAATCGAGATGGCCAACCTTGCCCAGGGTTGGATCAATCATCTACGACGGCAAGCAAAAAAGTGTGTCACAACATTGCCCACCACTGCTGAGCTCAACTGACCTTCTGCAGCGACCAGACTGCCCCGGCAAGTACAAAAGAGCCGCCTCCGGCCTCTCCCTCCTCCAAAGACCAGCCACCCGCGGGGCCCAGCCACGACAATGTCGTCGATTCTTCTGCTCCACGGCCTCCACCCGACCTCCCTCCGAGCGCCGAGCAAGCCTCTGAAGATTTTACTCCGGCAAGGAAACGGTTAAAGAGCCCGACCAATTCTATCAAGGCCGGCGACCGCACCCGCTCACCTTCCCCAAATAGACGCACAAAGGGCCGACACAGCACCCCGGCAGACGAGTCCACAGCCGACTTTCCCGCGAGACCGACGGCCAGGACAAAGGGACGCTTATGGAATGAGGGCGACCCAATCTTGACTCGCACCCCGGCTGCCCAACCCTCTCCCCAACAACACTCACGCCCATCCCGTCGCCGCGAAAACAACAAAGTCAGTAATCAGACGGCGGAGGAGGAGGACCCTTCTGTGAATACAATGATCGCACAGCCCGAGACTCGTCCAATCAGCCAAGAGCAATTAGTAGCTGAAGTGAAGGGGATTTACGCTGGGCTGGTCATGTATGTCACCCCCGGTCCTGCTCTTCGACTGCTTGCCAGTCTTGCCACGTTCTGCTGACTGACTTCCATCGATTCAGGGTCGAGTCCAAATGCATAGAGGTTGACAGCTCACAAAGCGCTCAGAACGACTCAAGCCCTAAACTTAATAATGAGCAATGGCAGGCGTTAATTGCGCTGCATCGGACTCTCTTGCACGAACACCACGACTTCTTTCTGGCCAGTCAGCACCCCTCGGCGAGCCCAGCTCTTAGGAGACTTGCGACCAAGTATGCCATGCCAGCAAGGATGTGGCGCCACGGGATTCATTCTTTCCTCGAGTTGTTGCGCCACAGGCTCCCTGCCTCCCTGGAACATATGCTCACGTTTATCTACCTCGCCTACTCAATGATGGCATTACTCTACGAAACAGTCCCGAATTTTGAAGATACTTGGATAGAGTGCCTCGGCGATCTTGGTCGCTATCGCATGGCTATCGAGGACGAGGACATCCGTGACCGGGAAATTTGGACGGAGGTGTCACGGTACTGGTATTCGAAGGCGAGCGACAAGGCCCCTACTACTGGAAGGCTGCACCATCATCTGGCAATACTTGCGAGGCCCAATGCCGTCAAGCAGCTGTCTTATTACACCAAAAGTCTGTGTGTGGCCATACCATTTAAGTCTGCGAGAGACAGCATTCTCACCCTGTTCGACCCAATCATCAATGGGACCCAAACTCGGCTTCAAGCTATCGACCTCAACTTTGTCAAGGCACATGGCATCCTATTCATCACAAGCAACACGGACGAGAGGGAAAAGGCCCTCCCAAAAACCCCTGACGAACTCATGGTCGAATTCAAAAAGGCCAAGAGTGAGTTCCTTTCACATCTGGATAACCATATTGCGCGAACAACAAGGAGTTGGATGGAGCCCGGCGCGTTGGTTGCCATCTCAAATTGCAACTCTCAGCTGGAGTACGGCAAGACCGAGGCAAACTCGCATGGCAATGCCAACGTTTTGATGACAGCTATTTTGCCGGAGGCGGACAGAGACACCTTTATGGAGAACTCAACAGAAGCCCTGCCGACACCATCGAAAGTATTCAACGAGGCTTCTGAACTTGCTATGGAGTGCGATGCCATTATCTCTCGCCGCTACGGTGACCCCAACGTGCTGCCTTACCTCAATGTCCGCCTGTCATTCATGAAGTTCCACGCTGGCAACGAGGCTGCTATCAGGCACCTTCAGGATTGGTTCCCTTGGACGCTGGTCGCGCTCATGCTTAATTCCTTGTCGATTCATTTCCAGAATCATGAACGTATCGAGTCGGAAGAATTCCCTCGGCCAAATGACCGACCTCTGCCCGAGGATTGGTCCCTGCGTGGGCTCCTCTGGACTGACAAGCTGTTCCCGTCTGACTGGTTCAATAGCGACAAAGTTGACGACGATGAGAAGACATTTGAGCTTGCCTCAATGACCGAGCAGAGAAAAGAGCGGGTCCTCTGGCTGGGCTACCATCTCGCCGCCCCTGGCAAGTGGCTCACGTATGACAAACAAAGCAAGCAGTTCAGTGTCACCTCTGAGTTCCAGAGAGAGTATCTGGACTATGATCCAAGTGAGGATGCTACTCTAACCGGAAAAGAGGACTCCATGTCCCGCTCATCGACCTTTGGCAGCACAACAACAATAGATCAGGCCACGGAAAGCTCGACAGCTGAAAAAGACGATGGCGACATGCCCACTGTTGGTGATGACTTCTCCATGATCGCCGAGAAGGCAGGTTCTTGAGTCATACGTTCGTAAAATATCTTCAACTCGCGTTGGCTGTTCATAGTTCAAGACAAATGCAGACAGATTACTGCTGCCATCATTAGTGGGTATTCCTGTTGAAACCATGTGGCTCTTGTTGTTGCTGACCTTGGGCTACTATCCACAGAAATCATTGACCTGTTAGCAGTGGTAATTGCTTTTACTTTGGGAAATTAAATGGAGCCTTCCAATGCCACTTCCAATTGGACCTAGCTCTGGCCGAGTGCCACATTGGAGGAGGTTTGCCATCCAGGCTACACCGTATCCTTGGGAACCGAGATCTCGGGCCTGCTTCCTGGTCACCGGGTCCTTACGTTTGTTTGCTTGGAACAACAAACCCTTAGCCATCACGAGCCATGGAAATTGCTTCTGGATCCCGGATACTCATTGACACTCTGCATTCTTCTGCCTTCAGAAGCCTTGGCAGCAATGCTGTGCGAACATGCAAACAAGTTTCACCAGAGGCTTCCAAGGCTTCTGGTGTGTCATGCTGGTGAAAGCTGTTTGACTCAACTTGTTTGTTCTTGCTTTGTGCCATGGCCTTTCTCGGTCAGGAGCATCTCAAGCCTGTGGCCTGGCTGGTGAGCTTCCCGCATTGGATTGGCGAGCCCAAGATTTTGGAACCCAACGGACAGCTTGAGCTTGGATCCATCCAGTTCAATGGTCGGACGGACATCAGCGGCATACCAGAAATTCTCTACTGGGGCCGGTATCATACACATACTATACGTTTGCTCGGCTTAATCGAGCATTCATGAGAAGACCACGAGGAACATTTGCCGATATCTACTTAGGTACATAGGAACGAGGCAAAACCTTGTCGTGGCTCTCTCATCTACGGACGTTTCAGGGAGGAGACTTAGTGTCCCACCTTAAAATACAGAAATATTGATAACTCATAACACTCTTTAATGTAATTTTGAAATTAGCCACGGCTGGAGCGGGAAGTCGAACTCGTGCTCTTCTTCCTGATTGCCGCTATTTGACTCTTGCAGATATCACAACACGTGGGCTTGTTATTCTCGATAGCACGTGTTTTCTGATGAACACTTCCTCCGTGCCCTCACAGATGAAGCCTTCTCATTAGTCTGGAGGTGGTGCATAAAGGCTGCAACCAGACGGCTGATAAGGCAACCATGCAGCTGATCATTGATAATTGACCTCAATCGTCACCGGCTTTTTCAGGGAAACATAAGACATATACTGTGTACACCATGTTCTGTACTGGCTTCCAGAAAGTGCAGAAATGTAACAAGTTCTTCTCCCGGCCCCCATCACCACACCACATTGTGCGAAGTATGACAGAGCGGGGTCCCGTGGTATTGTCACCCAACTATTGCTGTCTCGGGAATCGAAAACCGTCCGGGCAATCTCAAGAAAAGACGTAGCAACCTCTCAAGAATTGTGCGACAGGCTCGGGTGCAGACATCAATGGCGCCCTCAATAGTTTACTATCTCAGCCGACCAGTATCGCATACCCCACCTTGCGAGCATGCATACTCGCAGCCCTGCGATCGGTTCTAGCAGCAGGCTAGAAGCGGTCGTACCACAGCACATACTCACACCCTTGCTGCATCTTTTATGGGAGAAGGCAGTCAGCTTATCCCCGCGCGATGCAAAGGGGTGTGGCTTACCGTTCGTGCAATGCCTTGCAGCCAGCATCCGATCGTCAGGAGAGACTAGCACCACTCCCGATGCTTTGTCACACGGTCGTCTCTCCATCTTTTGACGAAGGCGTCGGAAATCGAGTTATCGATCCGAAACAAAGCGATATGGTGGCTTTCAGGCTGTCCACGGGAACCGAAGATGCTACACCGGGAAAGTGCTACTCTGCTGATTTTTTCCGGGCTACGCACCAGCGGGCCGGGCGTCGATCTTGCTGTGCCGCTGACCTGCATTTGTGTTCCCAATGCGTGTAATCAGAAGGAAGAAGCTGCTACCCTGCAGCTGAGCGTCGCACTGCATCCTGCAGGCTGCAGCAAACGCACCAATCACCAAAAAATAGGGCGAACGATGGTGTCTACCCCTCGACCCTGGGGCCATTGGCAGAGGGTCTATTCAACACCATTACCTCAGTGGCACCAAGTCAACCTTCAACGATGGCTCCGAGAGATAGAGAGGTTCGACATGTGAGTAGAGATCAACCACACCATCGAGATTCGTCGAAACTGTGCTAGACAGAATCGAATGGCGCGATCAACAAAACGTGCTCAGCACCATCGTGAAGGTTGGCAGTTAAGGCAGATGATTGCCCGGAGTGCATGCTATCCGCATTCGTAGCAGTCCAGGAAGGCAGCAGGAAGGCAAAATGCTGATTAGAACAAACAGCTCATAAAAGAAGGACTGATAATAAGAGACAGCCTGAACAAAGACCGGAAAGGCAGATCGCAGCCTGGTAGGCGATCGTGTTTGCCTTTTCCTCGCGTCCAGATGGCTGCTCATTGTCCAGACGCAGGCAGTGTCCATCTCCCAAGTATAGATAAAGGAAGGTGTGAGGCTTCAAAGAAAGAGATGTAGTAGATAGCAGTAAATTTGCATGGACGCGGCTGCAGGGGTCGCAAGGATGCTGTAGGAATGCGCCAACACCTTGTTGGCCAAGATCCTTCTTGAAAACCCACGGCATTGTAGACCGGTCAGGGCACCTCGGTCATCATATGCGATATCAAAGGGGGATTTTGTGACTTCATGCGTGCATGACTTGCGATTTGAAATAAGTGGCGTCTTCGGTGACGAGGAAGGCTGCACTTGCTGGAGCGCCGTAGACGCCAAGATAAGGAACTGGGGTGTCAAACTGTTTTGGAATATGGGACACGCAAGAATGGTCCTGATGAGAATCTTGGCTGGACATCTGAATGCTGGTTCTAGAGAACCCCACATTTCCGCAGGCTAACGTGAACCAGATGGCCTGGTAGAGCTTCATGGGGTTATGGTTTGAACACCATCTTTAGTGTGGTATGGGGGAAGTTTCGATGAGCAAGAACTAAGACGATGGGAGGTCAGACTTACATGTTTGGCGGCCGCTGGTGGTGCTGCTGAACGTGCTCCCCAAAGGCGCGTCTCGCAATATTCACGTCCTTTGCGACATTCAAGTCCGAGCATGGCTTACTGTAGCACTTTCATGTCCAGAAATTGCCAAGTAGGTTCCATTGAGCCTGGTAGCCGGAATTCGGCGACGTTGCAATTTTGAAGAAGTTCGGTGAACCGTTCTTGTGCTGACTCCCGGTGCTCACCGAGCATAAGCAAGACCAGCGGTGTGTGAAGTAAAGCGAAAGGCTGTTAAGTCGGCCTGCAGAAGGCTGTTGTGTCTCAGCCATGTAAGGATCGGCTCACACACATGGGCAACTTTTCTGAGCCAGGGATTTTGCAGGGGAATAGAAAGAATAAGGCAACTGACGCCCCATCACACAGCGTCTGCTTATTTCATATTGTTCATGACCAAATGTGATGTTCGTGACCTTGATGAAAGGTCTGACATCCTGCCGAAGAGTAGAGTTAATCGACGATGTCTGCGGCTGAGAGGCAGAATGTAGGCATCGCAAGAATTTTGTCCTGTCGAGCAAGGATGATTGGCCATGAACTGAAGTCAGCACAATCTCTCGGGCAAAACGGCATGCATGCTGTGTGCCTGAAAAGGATTCGAAGTTGGTTTCGAGTGTGTGCTCGATGCAGGTCCTCCAAGGGGCACGAGGCAACAGACCCCAAAGTTGGGACGAAAGGCTGCGATTCTGTTATGAATAGCACGTCGAGTATGGCTCAGAGGATAGACGACCTTCAGCCGGCCAGTCCTGGTGACAAGATTGGCACTTTCTCGGAGGGCCAAAAATACCTAAACACCTAGCGTCCACAAGGATTCGATCGTGATGTCCGTGGATGTAGCCTGGTAGGCCTTTGCCAGACCAGCAGGCAGCAGGCAGCAGGCAGCGAGGGCTGCGCCACAACCTGGGCCAGAACTCCGGATGTCAGGATGCGGCGCAATGAATTCCAACGTGCAACTTGTTCGCGCTGAAAGCAGAACCATAGGGGCGATGGTGAAGCTCTGCTTGAGGAATCCATGAGCCTCGGGCGTCGTTGACCAGGCTAACAGGGCCTGCGATTGTAGTTGGCGTTGTCGAGCGCAATGGTCCTAGTCGAAGATGAGATAACGGCTCCTGTTGATTGTATTCATAGGCGAGATCTGACCTTCGCCATCAAGAATAGCCTTGAACTAGTTCGGGCCCGACTCGTTGTCCTAGCCTGCGGGTGGAGGGGTGCATTGGACGATAGAAGGTCATTTCGCGTGTGTTGCTCACGAGCATACGGTACGGCGAGAGGCTGGAATTCCTGTTGACCTTCCGTTGAATACTCACCGACTCGACACGGGCAGGGATTGATGACAGGGTCGAAGGGAATTGAAGCCTTGCCAGCAAGAGTCGACCGAAATGGAACGTCCTCGGCCACGGGTGCGAGTTGTAGTGGGCAGGTCGACGGTCTACGAGATGATCGTCGCGGGCATAAGTCTTTCCAGACAAAGCTCCAGAGAGTCTCTTCAGAAGAAACCATCAAATACCAACCACCGTGATGTGGGCGTCGCAATGCTTGTAGGCCGTTCCTTGTCGAACTGATCGAATGGTCTTCGGATTATTCTGCATTGCTTGTGGTGACGCGACACACTTTGATACATCATATTGGGCGGATCGAGAGCGAAATGGCCGGGAAGAAGTCGACAATAGCACTTCTTTGCGCGACAAACACCAGTTTCAGCTGTCGTGGGGTGGTGTGCTGTGTCCTGAGGTCGCAAGACGCTCGTGGTTGGTAATGTGGTTGTGTTGTCGAAATGAAGCGAGCATGTTTAGTGTTGAGGTTGGTTGCCGATGGCGATCTGGGCCCTCGATGTCCACTGAAAGTCAAGGGCCCAGGCGCTACTGTAGAGGCGGGAGGACGTGCGCTGATGCCCGTGCGGGGGTGTTGAGCCGCAACGGCGGCAGGCTCCACCGGCAGCTGCGTTAGGTCAACTGGTGCTGCCGTCGACAACCTCATCCGCTCTGCCGATCCGTCTTTTGCTGGCAAACGTGTTGCGCTCTCTCTGCATGAAACACCCATCTCGGTCGGTAGATAGCGGACACTTCCCATCGAGCAAGAACCCTCGGGCCAAAACATTGAACGTCGAACCGAGGGCACTTGCCCATGACCCGTTTGATTGTGAACCCCCACAGGCGTGCGTCCCGAGTGTTGCTGCCGCAATCTCACTGATGGCGGCCTGTATCTGCACGTCGTGCTGCTTTCGGAAGACATTTTCCTATCTCGAGTTGGGAAAAGCGGGAACATGGTGTCCAACAGCCGAAGCTGCAGCGCTATTGACGCCGTCTCAAGCCATGGTATGCATCACGTCCGCTGCACGCGCATCTTTGGCGTTGCTTCCCCAATCTCGACGACCTGGTCGCCCGGAAATGAAGCCACTTCTGTCTCCGAGAAGAGGGGTGCAGAATTCGATGTGGCAGCTGGTTTCGAATGGCGCATAGATGAGATAATGCCTTGACATGATGATGTCGTGTGCTGTCAAGTTCAAAAGGTCAATGTGACTAGGTGATGTTGTGAGGACCGACCGCAATCACTGCATACCTGATTTCGATCGGATGTTCTCAGACAATGTACCCTCAGATGCCTCTCACCCGGTCCAAAACCGCACCTCTTATCTCGGAGCCAGGCACGAGTACCGCGTCCCCAAGGCCAGACATCGTACAAGAGGTCGGCGACCAGCGTCTTTGTCTCTGCTAGAGCTCAAAGGGTCTCCTGAGCAGCTGTGCGGTGATGGTTTCTGCAGAAGTAATCTCAGGATGGCCGCAACTCGGAAGCGTTCGTGAACCCTCAGCTACTCCTGCCAATTGCCAGCCATGATGATCGTCCTAAGCGAGCAGGAGAGCCGACGGGCCGACGCTTGCTTGTAGGGCGCTTCCAGGGGCCCATAAGCCAAGTCTTAGGGCGTTCAAGGACGAGCTGAAGACATTGCCACGCGAAGGGGGTGGATAGCATCGATGCTGCTGGTGCCACTAGACTCGGAGTGGCTGGCTGGCCTGACGCGGGCGGTCACCTGCTCGAGAAATCGGCGGCGGCAGTGATGATTCGGGGTGCGATTCCCTCAAGAGACGTGATTGATGGATCCCTTTTGACCGAGTCTCGCGCTCTGGCTTTCGTCCTTGTGTCGTGCTTTCGAATAAAACAAAACAGCCTCCCTTTCTTCTTCGCTTTGCCTTTTCCCGTGTCGCTCATGGTATCTCTTCAACATCATCTTATTCCTTTCGCATAGGATGTCCGGAACCGTGTTCTGCCTCTTCAGGAGACAGGATGACATCGCGTTGGTCATCCACGACGACGTTTTCCCTGCCTTCCTTGTCCCCTCCAGCGTCAAAGCTTCTTGAGATCTTGTCTTGGAATACCCAGAAACAGACTGGCAAAGCAACCCTTTCCGCTTCTCGATTCTGGGTGGTCCTTTCTTAGCACTTCTGTTCGAAGGCTCTTGTCCCAAGGTCCTGTTCTGGGCAGCGCGGGCGAGGGTGCTTAGTCGCAGACTTCGGGCTGTGAGAGGCACTCCACACACTGTTAGACATCTATACCTGACAACTCTCGTCATCTTACTCGTTGCAACCAGAAGTCACGGCGCAAGGTCCTTCGAGTTCCTTTTCGAGCAGTCCATCATGATCCGGCAACCCAACAGTCGTCAATGTCGTATCTTCTGGTCCCTCAACGCTCGAGGGTGATCCCATCTTAGACATCTCAAGACCTTGCTGACTGTATGGACGTCATTCTGACCCCTCTGGATTTGCTCGTAACGCGGGCTGTACGCGCCCATCTGGGTAGGTCGACGCTCGTGTGGCTCCAACGTCTGGCACACATCTCGCTTAGATCTGATCCAAAACAGACAAAATTTTGATCAAATTTGTAGTGACACTAGGTAGCACGGTGCCGGTGTGGTCATTATTTGGGAGCTGGCAAAATGCTCGTAGAATCGGCCGGGAGTAAATGTTCAGTCGGAACAGGTGAGTTGGGTGGCAAAAGGAAAGACAGGGGAAACCGACCGGTACCTAAACAATTGAGGCTTAGAAGGCGGTGAGCAGACCCCCCTTTTGCAGAAATCAGGCTCTGGCGCCCGGGTGGCCAAGGAGGGAGGCCACGGAGTAGCAGCCGGGACGCTGACACCACCACCTGGGCACTGATGCCCAATGCCAGTTGCTTTCCGGTCGAGCAGAAACATTGAGCAGGGACTGAAGGAACGATTAGCAGGCTGGACTACAAAACTCTGGGGTCGGCCGCCCAGAAACCATGTTCATGTCGCAGATGTTGATCGGCAAATTCTAGGGGTCGGCCGCCCTTCGTGAGCTGCGACCGAGGAGCGGGAAGGGGCTAGATTCTCTCAGCAGATGGCATCTGCTCTCATCTACTGATCCCCAGACATTGGGAAGCATACACGCCGTCTTTTGCCGCAAACCATATCGAACAGGTAACATACCTAATCAAGCAGTGTGCTGTGGTGCCTCGAGCACGGCTAGTCCGGATCCCCCCCCCCCTTCCTTTAGTCATTAGTAAGTTCTCTCGGGCGTCCAAGAGAGGAGGAAAGTTGTCCCTTTCAGATATCAGGTGGCCCATGTGGTCATGCCTGATTTGTTCGTCAACGCCCGTGCCCTGATCACGGCGGCAAGCGAGCCTCGGAGCTTGCGGCCTCATCCGGGAGCTGCTCAGCCTCTGGGTTACCAGGACACCCGAGTCTTGATTTAGAGCAATGACGATATATGCGATATCAGTCTATCCCTTCGGAGAGTCACTTAAGGTTCGCCAAGGTAGACAATCCGGGCGGACAGCCGAATTGCAGCCCTGCCTCTCGTGGTGAGCTGTCACTGACATTCGCAAGGTTGAATTCGCTGGGACCGCCTCACAGCCTGACCTCATATTTCCAACGGATTATGCGTGTGACAGCTGTGTGGCGTCGCCGGCCCGCAATGACGATTGACTTCAAAATCCAGGGGCCGAGCATCGGACACCTGAGCCACACACGCATCGAGCAAGCATCAACACTAGCTCAACCAACCCGGCGTGAATGCTGTATTTGACCATGAGGCTATTGCCTCAACAGAGTCTCTCTTGATGGTCACAGCAACTGATGCTGGTATCGGTGAGACGTCCTGTGCCGATGTGAGGAGCTTACCGGCCGGGCTGTAAGCGAGGACGCTTTTCGCGAAGTCTTTCGACAGCTTCTTGTTGGGAAAGTATAATAGAATATTGTGTACTATTAACCTCACGTTAGAGACCAATCCCGGAATCTCCACGCTATCCTAATCACTGTGATGCAGCTTCTCACCTGCTGCCGCGCCCTTGACACTGCTAGGACATGGGATACCAGTCGGTGTAACAAAAACTGCTTCTAGTGGTCGCATTCCAACGGTGAATGCTTCTAGAGACGAACACGAGCGCTTAGCCTCAGTTGCCTAACCATGGAACAAGGCGCACTGCCGGAGCTAAGCGGAAATGCCATTGTGAGTGGCTCGAGAGGCGAGCTCGCCAACACGGTGCCATTTCCACAGCCCACAGCCCACAGCCCAGGTCCAGGACCCCTTGGTGTTGGTGTTTGCCGGAAGCTTGGACGCTCTTGCCTGTTGATAAAATGCGTAGAGATCCCATCATGTCGGTTTCCAACGGACTCTGTCAAGCTTCTAGTACTGTCCAGCTTTGACAAGAACTCGAGAAGACAATCCGCTATTTTCTTTTTCCAGTGTGTTTGACGACTTCAGGACATGTCTGTCATACAAATAATGCCTGTAATGCCGAGAGAGATGAGTACGGCGCCTAGACCGTCGAATGATAGCCACAAGTACGCCACAAACGAATCAGATGGGAGGGGGAGGTCAGACATGCAGCACCCCCTCTCGAGATTCAGGTCCGCCCCTTGAAATAGAACGGCAATCTCTGACGGTTTTCTGTAGGTGCTCATCGTCTCCACTTTCTCCATTCCACCAACTATTGGCGTCACTTGACTTGAGTCAACTCGAGCAAGAATGCCATTCCATTCGTACCGCTGTGACCAAGCACGAGCTCCGCGGGCAACGACACGGTGACTCTGTCCACGCTCTTTTGTGGAGGCAAGCCGACAGTCCGGATGTCTTGATCTGTGCCAGCACCAGAAGAACTTCAGCCGCAGCTGATTTCGGGTCGTCCAGGTACGAGCCTACATCCCTGGCTCTGGAATGTTGACTGACATGATCAAGGGAGGCCGCTTCTGTCTCTTTCTATCCTTGCCAGATCCAGTACGGCCAGAAAGACCCTTGGGTGAATAGGCTGTAGGCATACATAGCCAGTTGGTTGCATGCTAACTGCCTTTCCAGTTCTTCTCAAGGACAGCCGGTGTCCGCGCAGGAATTACGAGTCAGGAAGCCCCGAGCAACCACCATGACGATCCTCTCGACAAGGCTCCAATTCTTCCAACACTCGTTGCGATTGGTGTTGACGACAACGCTTCCAACATTTTCTCTTTTTCTGATCCAAGCGAGTTGACACTATCCATGCCTTATCCACCGAGGATAGTTGAAGACATCCCCAGCCTGCATGCCCGCCATACCTCTACCGAGGATATTACTTCGAAGCATAGAAGGTAAGACAAATCAGGAAAGGACAACCTCGTCACTCCACCACCTCAATCCACAATCATTTGTATTTCGCAAGTGCCTGTTCACATTGCAAAGGATAGGAAGGACGGAGGAGGGGAAAAAAAGAAAGAAAAGGGTACGGAGTCTTCGTTGGAATCCGGGACAAATATGACGAAGGGTAGGAGTGGGTGTATGACATTATGGACCTCGAATTCAATTACCACCAGTATCAGCCGGCATCCACAGTCTCGATCAACTCGAATCCATGTATCAGGTCGTTTTCAACGAACAGGAACATTCAAAAACATCTGCGGCAACACGGCGGCGTTGCTATAGACTTCTGTGCAGTTTGGTATCGTGAACGACTTCAGGGCGCCGTCGGGGCATGGGAGGCAGCCGGGTTCACTTGAAGTCCTGACATGCTGAGGTATCGGTTCTTTCGTGAGTCGCTAAGATTGGTATTTGCTGCGAGTCTCGCATCACTGCGTGTTTTCTTGACACCATCCACTAGAGTTTGCATCAAACCCCCGTCAGAGCTGTCCACGTCCACATGTGAGGACTTCCTCGATCATGTGTGAGTAGAGTATGAAATTGCCGCTCGTAAGTTTTCCTACCCGAAATTTTGAAATGCATATGACGGACCCGCTGTACTGTCATTCCGTAACGATTCGCTTGATGACTCACGCAGATAGGTGGGCGGATGCCTCGGGGAGAATTTTGTTCGTGTCACTTCGCCACCCGTGGAATCTTCCATGCATCATACAAAGCCACAATTCGACTTAGAGTTCTTTTATGATTACCTTAGTTCCATCTTGAAATGAGACTACAATTTTGCATATCCATACGCCAGTATTCCGGGTCACAATGGTGTTCACAGGACCACTCAGATGAGGCGGAAGATGTGGCAGCAGAATTGTGAGAGTAATACAACGAGAGAAGATATATGGATGAATATGGATGATGCGGACTTCTGGACAATAGCACACATTGGAACTGTTCAAAGTCGGATCTCAATCGTAGATGCCGAAGTCGAGAGGAGGCCTAGAGTTCTTCGCCGCTACAAACCTATTTCCTACTTTCCCTAAATTTTGTGAGTCGCCCAAAGACGAAGAATTTCCATGTTCGATGAAGCATACTACATCTACCACGCTCTCTAATCCGTGAGTACTAGCTATCTGGTAGACCTCCAGATGCTGGAGCCCTCAAGGAGGGCCGGTAGCGTCTGCGTCTCCTCAATAGTAGGAAAGAATGCCGGGTGATCTGAAGGTCTCTCCATTCTCCACCTTGCACCATTTATATTACGGAATATCCGTGTACTAAATATCTCTGGGTTATTAGCCCGACGTCTTGGAGATCAAATTTGCGAGTAAACAATGGGCGTTATGCTCGACCACTTCCAACGTTCCATTCCCTTCTCGGCGATATTCAGCTCTATGAGGCACTTCACAGATCGGTCAAGATAGGGACAATATACGGTTAACACCAAACCAAAAGCTATTCGGATAGCAAAACTCCGTCCCGATGGTTTCACATAAAGAAGTCTTGAACTGAATGGATATCAATGTTATTTCAGAGCAGAAATAATTACCTAGGTAACTAAGAAAAACTCAGGAAATAGGCACAGTGGTTTGAATGTCAGATTTTTGGAATGAGAATTTTTAAGACGGCACTGGGGTAGGGCTTGGAGACTGGTATAACTAACCATTTTCCACATAAATCTGTAAAGCTTGAGTACATCAGCAATGCACATTATTTTGCCTTGTTCTGTTTGATGAAAGCCATCGTTGGTAATTTGGAATCAGAAACGAACGCGCTATATCAATGCGCGTCTGTATGGCGGATTGTTGGCGGATTGTTTTCGCCTTTTCTTTTTGTCTGCCCACCCCCCATCCACACACATTCACTCTCTTGTTACACAACATCCGCCCCAATCGGGTTTCCCCGGATTTTTCCACTTGCGCGGAGTGACATCATTAGGCTCTGCGCACGAATGAAACATCAGCAAGCCCAAATGCTCGATTAATAAATGGGCCAGAGACGGGAGAATTGCGTATAGGGAGTGTAAACATTCACGAGCTCTGGACAAATTTTCTGTCCCAATTTTGAAACATATCGAAATCAAGCTTCGACTTTGAAATCGATCTCCAAGTCAACCATCATGAAGCCTCTGAAGCAACAAACAGGCATTTTAGGGTTCCTAGCCGAAGGTTCGCAAGATTCAGACTGCACCTGTAGCACACTACGCGTTCGCTGATGGTAGCATTCCATGTTCAGGTATTCTGAGGGCTCGCTACTATTCGTTCTTCGGCCTGGCGCTTATCTTAATCCCCTGCACTTGCGGATTATCTATCATGGGACCGGCGGATGGAATGTACGATGATCATAGTGCGTGGAGGAGGGAGTTTGATTCAAAGAAGAGGAAACGGAGAGCGAACGAGCAAGGGATTAGACAGCAGACTGAAGGTGGGGCATCCTAGGAATCAGAGACATCAATTTAGAGTGGGTTTCTAGCTCATGAACACATCAATTGATACTCGTACAATAAGTGGACCGGAAGTCTGGTGATATTTTATGGCCGGAACAATTCCATTATCCGATTTTACATATTGAAATGCAGGTCCGAGATTCGGTCAGATCAGATTATCCAGTGATGCGTGATTATGTTGTTTCCAGAACCAGGATTCGACGGAGTCCAAATAGTGTCCCTTTTCAGAATGTAGCATTTGAGTGGCCGTCCGCATGGGCCAGTCAAGACTAGACTCCTGACAAAAAGCATAAGGGTATTGACCATTAAAGCATGATATGTGAATTCAAGCCAAAAGCTTTGTAGTAATCATGTGAATACTTTGGCAATAACATCCCAGTTCAGTTTCGAGTATTTGCTCCCGGGCGTTCTTCAGAACTCGGATTAAGCTTAAATCTAAGGTTTCCAGCAAAGCAGAAAAGCGGCCCGCCCAAATTTCGGATCTGTCGCAGCTCCATTCGCCTGAAGAGTCTCTAAAGCCCCCCAGAGAAAGGTCACCTGCTATGAGATCTTTTGGACATGTCCAACATAAATATACAAAACTACTGGCCCAGCAAACGTCACCAGGATCTATTCCCTTATCCTGTGATGCTACTGCACATTGCATTTCCTCGTGTTGCATGCCCCAGCTTGCCAAGCCTTTCAATACGAGAATGTCACCTCCACTTTGCCCACATAGGCTGGTCCTCGATCGGCAAAACCGCATGTTTTCTGTCTATTAATGCGAATTGTGGGTCACGGAGATCGGCAAGAAGATTGGGCCTGCGGTTCAGGAGGTTCGAACGAGACCTCGGAAGTCAACTTCGTTAATAAAGGCGTGCAAGTCCGCCGGCCGAGTCGGACTTGCTCGCTTGCTTTCCTTCTCATCCCACCAAGCCGTTCCTTCATCCTGCAAGATGAGGGTGTCGCAAGCTATCTGGGCAGCGCTTCTTGGAAGCCGGGCATTTGTCTCGTCCGCCTCGGCTGATCAATCACCGAAGGACATCGTTCGCGGAGCGTATATTGTGGAGTTAGACCACGATGTCGATGGCTTCGATTCCTTGTATCAGACTTTGGCCGACGACGATAAAGTTGCTGTAGACCATCGCCGCGACCTGCGTTCCAGCATCTTCAACGCCGCGTCTTTCCAGGTTCGAGATGTTGCGGCAGACAACCACGACGCAGAAGGTTTCATGGACAAGGTCAGGGCCAAGCGCAACGTGAGAAATGTATGGCCAGTGCGGACCGTCTATATCAACAAGGAGATCCCCAAGCCCTCTCGGATGCACAGTGCTGTGAGCCGTCGCCACGAGGCTCGAGATATCGACGGGAATAGCAACACCACAACGTTTGCCCCCCACTTTCAGACCCAGATCGACAAGCTACGTGCCGAGGGATACACTGGCAACGGCGTACGCGTCGCCATCGTCGACAGCGGTGTTGACTATACCCACCCAGCTTTAGGTGGCTGCTTCGGTCCCGGCTGCTTAGTAGAGGGCGGATACGATTTCTCAGGAGACGACTTGAACCCGGAGACCGGCATTCCTGCATCGCCTGATGACGATCCATACGATCATTGCATGGGCCACGGCACCCATGTGGCTGGGATCGTTGCTGCCCAGGCCAAAGACAATGAGCTCGGTTTCTCTGGCGGTGCCCCCGGGGTCAAGCTCCTGGTGTATCGAGTCTGGGGCTGCGGCGGGGGCAGCACCAACGAGTTGATGATAGCAGGATTCAACAGAGCTTTTGAGGACGGAGCCGACATTATCAGTTGCTCTAACGGCTAGTACGTCTCTGGTTTATCATCTATGTCATGTCTATTTCTCAGGAGACCGATGCTGATCTATCTCTTGTATTTCAGTCAGTCTGGCTGGGCACAAGAAGCGATATCAGTTGCTGTCGCACGCATTGTCGAGGCGGGCGTTCCCGTGCTCATTTCCGAAGGGAACGATGGCAATTCAGGTCTCTTTAACGCTCTGACTCCTGCTGTTGGCGCCGGCGTAGGTGGAACGGGAGCTGTGCAGAACCAGGTGCAGCCTATTTTTGAGACAGCTGCGTCCTACACCGTTGGTGATGCGTCCGCGAATGCGACCAAGCCTCAGGAGTTCGGCTACGTGCCTGGGGAGCCAATATTTAACGAAGATGACTTGACTCTCGCTCTTCACGCTCTTGGCACCGACGCCTGCAGCCCTTTGCCGGACGATACCCCAGACTTGTCCACAAAATTGGTCCTGCTTGAAGTTCCCGATTCCAGAGCGACCAGATGTTATCCGATCGACCAGGCCACGAACATTAAAGCCAAAGGCGGCCAATATGTCATGTATTACGCCCGGGATAATGTGTAAGTTCTCCTCAGACACCGATAGTGGCGTTGAATCGGAATGTCGAATACTAATCAAGATACCTCCACAGTACTGTCGATGAGCAATTCCTCTATGTAGATGGCATACGAGGTGTGGGCACAGTCCCTCCCTACAGGGGCGCGGCTTGGAATGATCTGCTGGCTCAGGGCACCAAAATCACAATATCGCTGCCGAATCTCAACAACACCAGTGCCGATAACCAGACTGCTTCATCGTCCTTTTACTACGAAGAGGTGGAAAGCACCGTTCAGGGCGGCAAGATCAGCGAGTTCACAACATGGGGTCCGTCTTGGGAGCTCTCTTTGTCGCCACAATATCTCGCGCCAGGTGGCCAGATACCAGGTCTGTATCCTGTAGTGATGGGCGCATACAAGATCATGTCGGGCACTTCCATGGCCGCGCCACATGTGGCCTCTATATATGCTCTGATCAAGGAGGCAAGACGGTCCAGCGATCCCAAGACAATTCGCAGTCTTCTCTCATCCACAGCCAAGCCGCAAGCTCCACTTGGAAGCGGCAACGGCACCAGCGGACTCTTTGCATCTGTTGCCCAGCAAGGTGCAGGTCTTGTCCAGGCCTATGATGCGGCACACTCGACGATACTCCTCGACACTGACGGAATCGCACTCAACGACACGGACAACTTTGTCGGCACCCACACGTTCAGCATCCAAAACACCGGAGACCGCGACATTACTTTCGCTCTGGGTCACGCCAAGGCAGTGACCATGAATACCTTCCAAGAAGGTGCCAACGGAGCCTTGGCTGCCTGGAACACAGCCGTTAACGCGTGGGCCGAATTGTCGCAAGCCAGGATTTCAACCACATGGCCAAAGATGACATGACCACCTCGAAACAACAACTATGCAATGTGTGCCCAATGTACTAGTAAATTTACCGTCCGTGCCTGAAAGTAGTGATCACTCAATCTCAATAGCGGTTGGGAGGAATTTGAAGCCAGAGCGACTTGGTGCATCGCTCCTAAGCTCTTTCTCTCATCCCACCTGGCGCCCCAAAGGGAAGGAAACCAAAGATTTCGAACCTATGGGGAGGTTCCTATCAGGCAAAGGGCCCGTGCGCGCTCCCAGACGGCAGGCGGTTTGTAGCGCGTCTCCTGGAGTGCAGCAACGACTGCACTCTGGCGTTGCTGTCGACCAGGGCTGCTTGGGCTGTTGCAGGAATGCGCAAATCGCAAAACAATTCGGACCCAGCACCAGATGAGTGATGCGAGACCACGCTTGCGCGAAAAGACTCAAGGCTCACCATGTCTTCTTGGTCACCGTCAAAGCGGCGTTCACTGCCCTCCTTGAGACCAGGGCAATCCTCACCTCTTGTGACAACAGCAGTCAAGTCGACGGCTCCAGAAGTTTCACAGATGCACTCATCCGGGAGATGGCGCAGTCCCCGGAAACAAACCGCGGGTAGACCCTCAGGCTTGCTGAAATCCACATCAGTTCCTGCTCAGATTCCAAAATATCCTCAGCTGCACACCGGCAACAAGCCAATTACCGCAAGCAACGACAGGAAATCCGCGCGACCCTCAGAGAGAGTCAGATTCCCCTCGAAACCCTTGAAAGATCGATCCAAGCAGACGCTTGCATCTGCGAACCCTAATCATCTCCCGCTCAAATCCACTCCTGCTGTCATCTCGCCCTTCTTCAGCCTGACGAATCAAGAACTCATACATCTCAGGAGAAGTTTGCATAGGGGCACCAGCTACGTGCAGTTCAAAGACACTTCCGTCGCGCGGGAGCTGGACTGCCTTGGCCGTGGTTGGAAAGGCTACCTTCGAGCGAAAAACAAGGCAGAGCAAGAAGGAGAAGTCGACGAGCTCTGGCGGCTCATCCGGCCCGAGGTTGAATGTACACAGCTGCCCCCAGGGGCAATCTCTGTGAAGACTGCTGCCCTGGCCGCGCAGAGCAACTACACCACATCTGTCGGCAGGTTACAAGCTAAATTCTCAGCAGAGGTTCGGTGGCTGAGTGAGGAATCACGATCATTGATGCCAATTCTCCCAGACTCGAGCTCAGCTTCTGACGAATCCAACTCGTCCGAATCATCCATCGCATGGCGGCCTCCATATTCCCTGCCCGTTCCTGAAGCCGACTCGCAGCCCAGCCAACGAGGAAGTCCCGGAACATCGACCCACGTACCCGTTTCCCGACCGAGACGAGTTTTGAAAAGGCCAGACTACAGGATACAGCCTTTGCCCGAGAGCAGCCCTGAACTGCCATCAAGAATACCCTCGCCCACGCCTCGTGAAATCTACAACAAGACGCAGCCAAAGTTTGCCCAATACCAGTGCGATTGGAACAGATGCAAGGCAACCCTGATCAATTCAGATACCCTCCAAAAACACATCCGTATTGTTCACGGTGAAGAGGCAAGGAACACTCTAGCTTGCTCCTGGGGGAGCTGCCGAACTCATAATCTGGGGAACTACGCGTCACTTGAGGTCCTCGAACATCATTTCGAAACCGTGCATTTGGCTCCACTAAATTAGATCCTTGGTGACAGACTCAAAGATCAAGATGTAATGGCGACAGCTTCTGATGTCGGTTTCTCCTTCAAAGGTTTCCGAAGTGGAGCTCAGGTGAAGCTCTCCATGCGAGATCAAAAGACGAAGCCACCAGAAGAGTGGCGTTCCAGGAGTGAGGGGATACGCAATCTTCCGTAAAATTCACTAATGGAGGCGCCGGCTGTCTCCGAGGACGTAAGGAATTGGGACTTGCTGGGGGCCAGATCGGGAACACACTCTGAAGCCACTGACTTCTGTATCACCACCGCGGCGTTCGATTTTGATTCTGCGCCACTGTACCACCCATCATGTTTCACACGGCCTGTAATCACGAAGGGCGGTGCGTTATTACTGGCATGGTAGATATGTTTCACCTTGGTGCTGTTAATTCGAGATGTATCGGAGTCTAGGAGGCTCATCGACAGCATGATGAGCTAAATAGATGATTATCTCATGGAAGCTGCCTCAAAAACTCAATTTGCCTCGTCTCAGTCCCAATATCTGGAATTATTATTTAGTGAACGTCAATTCCTGCATGAAACCCGACGTATTCATCGAGATTCCTGCAGTACAGCTCGCCTTGCCGCTCCTCGAACGGACGCCTGACGACCCTCGCTTAATCCGGGGTCGCATGGAGACTCGGCGGGACCATCAGGTTCGGGACTACGTTTGGATATGCACTCGACAGCTCGTACAAAACACATTGTCGCGAGCCGAATTCCCAAAACGTACGCGTGTGTGTGGAACGTCGACCATAGCTTTCTCCAAACACGAGACTCGGGAAGCGAACCTCCTCACCCGAGCTACATATGTAGCGGTGTGTCCATGTGGCTTTGATGTTGCATGGTCCAGTCGATGCTTGGCGCTACTTGCAGAACTGCAAAAGTATTAGCAGCGTAAGAAGTGCACATTATGTGCATGCATTGCACATGGGGGCTGTTCCGGGTTAACACCGAGGAACTTCCCGTATGCCGAAAGCCGGATCCATGGATTGGAGTAATCTGCTTTTGGAAAAGAAAGCATGCCCGAAATTCAATAGTCAACAGGCAATAAGGCAGCTATGCAAGTATGTAAGGCAACGAGAACTAATGTCAAAAGAAATCACGCATATGTGAGGGACTTTACCCTCTGCATGTCACACTGTTGAGGGAAATGCATGCGGGAAAACGCGGTTCACATGCATTCTGGCAGCCTTGTGAGTCTCAAAATTCGTTGAGGTCATTCCTGAGTAATCCATGATTACACGCAGGACAATCAATGACAATGACGTTGAAGAAGTGCATCATAGCTCGGGACCTAGGAAATAAACCTCGAGCTGAAGCACTTTGCCCAGGCCCTAAATAGAGCTCGGATACTTTGCACGTGCTCTTCAGGCAATCTCGACTATATGAGGCTTCAAATCTAATGCTCAAGTGTCACATCCTTTCTGAACTCTTGGACCAGCTTCGCTTAGTTTCTACCAGAAAACGGCATCATTATTGTTCAGCAGGAATTGTGGAAAGAAGAAAAATGAAATTGGAAACGGTCGCAGCATGCGGCCTGTGTTGCATAATTGTGCAAACATGTCGCAGTGCTTGACTTGCAGATCTAACATAGAGCAGCGGATGACATAGGTACCCTAGGGGTAGGCGAAGTATCTCTGTGTCACAAGATCAGTACTGCAAAGCTTAGTCTTGAACTCAACAAGAAGCTTGTCGACCCGAATACTGGACTAGAAGACCACCCGTTGGCATATCCCGCCGATTCAATGTTTATTTGGGTCCGCTCATGTATGCGGTTGGCCTAGCTCCCTTAGACAGAGAGACCTTACCGATTCTGAATCCATAATAGGCATACCAGAGGTCCCCCCTTATTGAAAGATGATGTTTATAGACTCAACGAAATGCCGGAAAATCACAAATGGCTATAGAGCAGTATTTGGTATGTTTGAAATTACAAGCTATGATCTGTAGCCATAACGGTATATTTCCAGGGTTTCGTTCAGTCTATCACCCGAAGAGGGCCGGACAAGTAGATCGAAACGCATTGTCATGCGTCACGGGCGGCTCCCGCTTCTCATTGTCAGTGCCTTGGTAATCTGACGAGTAGCTTTGAGGATAATATTAGAGTTCGATCAAGACATTTCATCAAAGAAACCAGAATTTGACAAGCAATGCTGTCAAAATCCGCCCTTCCCAGTCTGGTGTTATACTACTTGCTATTAATAGATCAATTGATACCTGGCTCCAGTTGGAAGCAACCAATCTAGATCCAGCGGTTCTCAGTGTTGAGGTTCACTCCACATGTGTGTTTACCTAGGAACCAATATCAGTTGGAATGCGTGAAAGTAGAGTGGATTTTCTCAAAATCCAGGATTACTTCTATGCAGAGTGAATTGATGTGGCTTGGATCCATTTAACACCGGCAAATAGCATTGTAATGTAAAGTCAGCATGTGCCGTTTCACTTTGTGTAAAGCCTTTGTTCTTTATTTTGGTGAATAATTCGTTTTCAAAGGGTTACCAAGGCTCTAGGATATACTGTACTTTGTAGTTTAGCCGATGCTGTAGGATCAAGGCATTGTTAAGGTTTCTCTGGTCTTATACTCCTTGATGTATATAAAAGTCCGGCAAATAAAAGTCAAGATTATAATGTATATTCATCAGAGCAGTCGGAATACAACTAAGACAGTAGTTTGATCAAGTGCCCGATAAGCAGCGACTGAGAGCCACTCTACAATCAGCCTATCCAGCTCAATATCTAATAAGTCGACTAAGCGTCACTCAGGGTTACATACTCCAAGATGGCGAGAACTCCTTTCCAATTGCACCCCTTTGTCAATATTCAGCCCGCCTCAAAGCCTTCACAGGATCCTGACCAAACGAAGAAATTGAACGAGATTGATGAAGCTATTCAAAAGGCGAAGAAGGCAAGGGAAGAGGCCAACGCAATCTCTTCGGAGCTTGGCGACCTAGACCATCCTCTTGAGGAGGAAGCAGCTCACAGTGTTGAAGAGGCGGACAAAATTCTGAACGGACTCATCGCGCTACGCTACGAGATGCTGAATAAAATGGGCTAAGTCCATAGTCAATAATAATATTTCGTTTTTCCACAGTGTCAGCTCATTTTGAAAGTTGCCTTTATTTGAAATGTATCAATAATTTCACTATGCCAGTGGTGATAGTATATCACCGTGGCCACATTGAGCTACAACCCTCATTTGAACGCTGATTAATTGTATGTATGATTTCAAGAGCCTTGAAGCGTATCAGATTCGAAATGAAAATCAGAATTGAATCGTGATGCATGCTCAGTTCTTATTTTGAATGCTTTGTGTGTTGAGCCGTTGCTCAAGTTCCGCGGCAATAATCCTCTGACTAGGATTTTGCTCCAGCATATCGCCGATCAAGCCGTGGTGTCCATTAGCCAACTCCTTCCTCCACCCTTCAATCTCACTGAGCCAGCTCTTCATCTCCTCTAACACCACTTCATCTTCGAAGGTGTGTGGCAGAATCCAACCTCCATCCGGCAGCTTCACATACTGGAACGCAAAAAGCATTGTCACGCCCAAAGCCCAGACATCACCAGCACTGCCCTTCTTTCGATGGAGGAATTCGGGAGGTGCGTAAGGCGGTGTTCCTGACGGATTGAACCAGTCTGCCGGTAGTTCTTTGTGGTTCAGCGCGGCGCCGAAGTCAATCAGGACGCCGTGCTGGGTCTTGAGGTCCCACATGATGTTTTCGGGCTTAATGTCGTCATGTATGATGGAATTTGCGTGCAAGTAGGCTAGGGCGCTGGACATTTGCCCCCACAGCATGTTTGAGTCGCTCGCAGAGAGCGTCGACTTCCGTTGATCGTCCACGTACTTGTCCAGACTCTGACCCCGCTCAACACGTAGCGTGAGGGTAAGCTGAGTGATGTCTGCATCCCAGAGCTGTGTGATGTGATCCTGTTGAAAATCTTGATCAATACTCGTATAGGAAGTAGCAGTGATCGAGAAGACAGCTTACATGGGCAGCAAGGAGTTGCAGCAATTTGGCTTCATTACGAAAACGTGGGAGTGTGCGTGGGTCGTCTTGATTACGGCACCTCTTAATGATTGCCATTCGCCCAACAAATTGACCAAGCTCGATCGTCGAGTGATATGTCTCCGCAACAAGCGTGGAAGAAGAGTGCTCATTGATATCGATGCGCTGGTCTCTCAATGGGGTGGCATTATTCATCGTGCAGGTGTTGTTCAGGTCTTAGGGACAACAAAGAGATTGTATTGGACATGAACTGCTCGCGAACTATCCAGAGTGGTGCAGGCCTCAATCTATGTCGTGGATGTAGAGTGAGACGCAGGCTTGATGGTCATGAGTTGAAGAGCTGCTGCGGAATCATGAACCTCCAGCCGCTCCCCTCAAGTCTTTTGCCTAGTTTGGCTGGCCGAATAGCTGACTAGACATCTAGACTAACCGGATTTAAATGCATGAGCCCCTGCATAGGGGGCCATGAGCACATTCATTTGAGGAGCTCTCCACTTGTGTGTTGTCAGGTTAGTGATAATAATTACCAAGTCTCTATTCACTGGTAATGATAGAATTAATTTGATTTTCATTTGAGAATTTTAAAACGAGGGACCACCAGTATGACCAGCGGAAATGGCAGCGAATTAAGTGCTAGGAGGTATCAGCTAGGTCATTGATTTTGGAATCATCGCAGTGCATCTCCAAGTCCAAGTTCAGTTGTATCGTCATAATCTGAATTCATGGTACTTTTGCGTTTTCCACCCTGGGACAGCTAACCAATTCCATACTAATAATGAGCTTCTCCACCTCATAAGGTTTTGTGAACACTGCCGCCACCCCACCATTAAAATGGCCGATATAAAGGAAAAGCTATTTATGATGCCCTAGCGAGTCCTTTCTCTCTCTTGTCTTGGCTCATTGGCAAGATAACTTCGCATGGGCGTCCTAGCTCGCTTTCACAATTCTCGAGACCGACTTCATCACATTGGCCGCTGTATGTGGTGCTTCATAGTTAATTACCCCGCCTTTGTCCTAGGTCATCTGATTACAAGCATAAGCGACTTTTGTGTGTCAATTCACATTTCGAAAACACCTTTGTTGTGTCCGTAATACTCTTGATGATCGCAAGGGAACAAGAGATGACGCCTCCCCAGGAAAGCTGGAAAAGCTGTTGTCTTTGGCGTTCTCAGTCGATACAGGGAACAGTGAGCTTTTTACTCAGTCCTGAGATGGGACAAAATTATTTATGTATAGCTTTTTTCGAAATTCCAGGAATCCTTCTATAATTCTTTGCCCTGGTCATGTCGCTTTTCGTGGACTTGTAGGTTCATCATGCAGCAAGCACGTGGGATACTTTCAGTAAGCTGACATCAATACTTCTCCGTTCCGTTGTCACGAGGGTTCAGAGACAACACAGTGGGCCTCTGTACCTCATTTCAAGATAAAGTCGGCGGTAGCTTCTAGCTACTTAAGTATGCAAACGGGAGTAAGGTAGCAGCTTGGGCTCAGGAATATGGAAACACTCAAACGGCAGGGCGGGAGTGGCCATGCTTATCTACTTAAGTAAGCATAGCTCTAACGCCCTGCACACCTGCACCCATTGCACCATACACGCACTCTTATCCATGATATGGAATTTTCACATGTACTTGTTTGATCCTTCACTCTAGTGAAACACTTTGTGAGCATTGAAAGGTAGCATTAGTTTTGCAAGGGGGGCGGGTGGGCGCGAACGCTGGCGGGGCGCCGCTGCGCAACGCCTTGTTGTTTGGCTTACATAATCAACCCACTGTATACAAACACCCGTAGACTACTGTAGCACAACTGGTGAAGGCTTCCTCTTCTTTAGCCAACAGTTTTTACAAATCAACATAGTTTTACAGCTAGTTTGCCTGAGTACTGTGACGGTGTAAGTCATGTACTAATTTTAACTTAAAATTAATTAATTAAACTTGAAAGCCGTACCTTAAGACGTAGACGCTCTCCGTAATTAGCTTGATGGTCTGCACCGTGATGGTTTTGGGGGGGGGGGGCGACAAAAACATTAAGAAACAAAAAACAAAAAGAGAAACGAGTCAAGTCAGCACCAGGAATCAAACCCAGACCTGGATAACTTCAGACAGTGTGGCGGTCGAGCGATATCTGCTGGAAGTGCACGCAAAGTCCAAAGCTACCCCATGCGCCACTGCACCATACCACCTTGATTGTTGGGTTGAGATTGGTTGCTTTGGTATATGAACCTGATTGATTTCAATTCAAAAGGTCTGGGGTGTCCCATAGGCCTCCCTCCCCCCACGCGCCTTGCGTCTCGCGTCCGTGCCTCAAGTGCCCAACTCAACTTGGTGATACCTGAAGGGTCATCAGCATCATGACATACCATATCGATTCCTGCTTTATTTTGAAGCGCTAATGACTGTGCTCAGCTTTCCTTCCAAAGCATCGAGGGTGCCTCCCATGGCGCCAGTCGACGGCTGAATGCGCCATCTTTATGTCGGGTTGGAGATGAAGCTTCGCAAGTCTCGTGAGCAGTTCAACCCAACCGATGCTATCACAGTTTTCAAGTTAAAAGCACTTGAATGTTCTTTAGGTGATGCACACAAGAATTGGATGATGTGGGTTTGCTTTGTATCAGGACTCACGCTCGTCCTAGATATATTTTCCCCGGCCAGGAACACAATTCGCTGGCGTCCAAGATCAATATCAGTTGTCAACAGTAGAGTCAATGATGAGGTATAAGGGGGAGAGGGTGCTCATAATTCATGAAAACCAGGCTTGCAGTACATGAGCTCATCCATAACCACCTACAATATGTTTGTGCTTGAAAAGCCATGGGTGCCTTTCAAGTCCAATACATAGCAAGATTGGTCTTGCCCTTCGACGAACACTTTGTTTCGTATCCGTGCCCCATCAAAGACATTTTCTGGCGTAGGTACCACTACTGGGAGAGAAAGGAATAAAAGAAAAGAGACTTCAGGAACATAACAGAGGAAGAAAGAGAGAAATAGCAACGCAAAGTGGCTCTTAGTAGAACACATCGAGGCATGTCAAATGATTGGTCATGTGACTTAGAGTGTGACCGTAGCTCTGAAGTGAACGCGGATTTCATTCTTTGGCTTCTGTACAGCCATGACATAAGCATATGCAATCAACAAATTGCAGATGCTAGAAACATAAACCGGCTGCTGCCGCAAAAACCGGCCTTCCTGCAGAGGTGAATTAAGTCTACTCACGTTAGCCAGCGACGACAAGCACGGGCCTTGATGCCTATCCCTTTAGGGACTGATTCATCTGCACTTCTTGGCACTGAGGCTGTTAGTCAGCATCCTGCCAATCGATAGCTTCGAAGCAGCTTCGATAAGGGTTCGGGTTTCCATAAGTAGCAGGCGGTGAATAATCTCACCTATCAAAAGCTTGAGAAAGAGGGTCTGGCATCATGCCAAGAAGTGCAGATGAATCAGTCCCTAAAGGGCCATCATGGAGATGGTGGAGACGATGGATCATCCGGCGGGAAGGCCCACATCATCGGCAGGATCGGGATGCCGGAATACCGGGCGGGAAGCTGCAGGGCAGGGACAAAGACGACGTAGTGCAACGCGTCACTGCGCACAAAGAAAACTCAATAGCGTGCAGACGGACAGACTGACAGAGGGGTCTTGAGGTACACCACTTTTGTGAAGAGCCAATCTTGAACTGTGTTGTCATGATTTTCGTCTGGTGAGTTCACAGTACAGTAAGTAGGCTTCTCCGGCGTTGCCGAGTTCGGTCTGCGGAGTGGAAGGCCGGTATACATTGTACGCGTAGTATCAGGCATGCGATCGACTGGCATTTGCTCACTCCGACACTGCGAGCGACTGACTGAGTCCACAGCGATTTCCTGACCATGTGGTTCTGCCATGACGTCAAGTCCTAGGAGCGGTCGCAAGGCCCAGCAAGTGCCAGGGTCGACCTGTGATCCGTGCACCAGCTAGACACAGACACTAGCTTTGATTGGCTTGACTTACTGGAACAGGGCTGTTTTAGGCCCCACGGTTGGACGGCAACCCGGTTTTTCTGACCCTGTCGTCATCCACCTGGGCAAGCTACCGTTGTGGAACGACCGCGACAGCAATAGCGTCAGTGATAGCTCTGCGCCCTCGTTGCGATGGGGTCCCAGGCATGTTTAACTGCCGTGTGACCCTCCCACCATAACTCCCTGTCCGACCCTCGCTGGTCCCGTTATCCTGGGACGCGCAATCAACCCATCCAAGCATTTTCCTCTTCTGTTCTCCGTTCGGACGGAATCTGCGACTCGCTCTCCAGTTTCAAGGGACCAATCTCGTCCGGAGTAACTAGCCCTTCCAAGGTTCTGCATTGACCCTCGGCGGCCTTCAACTCCAACAGCCCTGCCAACCGATGGTCACCATCGCCTTGTCAAACGCACCTCTCCTTCACCTCAACAGTGAATAGATAAAGCCGACGCCTGGCCCAAGCGGTGGAACGCCAGCGATTTTTGTCTCAGACCCAGAAACACTTCATCTTACGGTCTAATCGAAGGTATGCAACGAGCTGCCCCTCACTTGCCCTTGCGGAAATCTGCTTCCTCTCCCTCGTCAGTCCTGGCTGCAATTTTTGCAATCCATCGCGCTGACATCTTTTCTCCAGGGACGGCACTCACTAAATCTCGAGGCCACACGCAGCCTTCCCGTCGCATCCTCAGCAGCTCGAGTACCCGACTTGACCATGGCCGGCCGTAGGTCTCCTCTTCTCGCCATCTGCTAATGGTGTAATACCGTGCTGACATGTCGAGCAGATCCTTCACTGGGCGGCGTTGCCCTGATCTTCCTAGCTGGCTCCATAGTGATGATCCTCTTCGTCATCCTCTCCGGCGTAACAACGACTACACCTCTTCAAGATACGTACTTCCTGCGAGCAGACACATCTGGCATCACCGGCGCGCGCGACATGTCGCAATGGACCTATTTCCACATATGCAGCCCCGGCAACGTCGACTGCACTCGAGCGAGCCCTGCTATGCCGTTCGGCCACGCCTGGGCGGATGATGCAAACAATATTCCAGACGGACTGGGCGGGTGAGTGCAAATCTGCTTCCTCAAGACAAACGGCGGGCACCAGCTGACATGGAGCGCAGTGGTTTCGCTGGAAACACGACCTCCAAGTTCTACTTCTATATGTGGCGCTTTGGCTGGGTCTTCTACCTGATCGGACTCTTCTTCGACGTCGTCGCCTTCTTCTCTGGCTTCCTGGCTTGTTGCGGCCGTCTGGGTGCTGCGATTTCTGGACTCGTGGCCCTGGGTGCTCTCTTCTTCTACACCATAGCCGTCTCGCTGATGACAGCCACCTTCGTCAAGGCCCGGGACGCATTCGTGGCTGACGGCCGCTCCGCCACCATCGGCCGCTACGCATTCGGATTCAGTTGGGGTGCATGGGCCGCCTTGTTTATCGGCACCGTCCTGTTTTTCATGGGTACTCGTCACCGCGATGGGGTCTCTAGCAGCCGCCGATTCGGAAGGAGTCGAAGCACTAGAAGCCATCGTTCCCATGACCTCGGCAGCAGGCGAGTCAAGGACGACTACTCCTAGGCGTTGACCAACTGTCCGCCCACACAGGGCCCCCTGCAAGAATGCCTGACCCGTGCTGGGACCAAAGAGCCCACAAGAAAATCTTGTGACTCCACGAGGAGAACGGCCTCGAGACAGTTGTCTCCCCACCCTTTAAGACTCGACAGCGCTTTGCATATAGTACATTCCTTAATTCCACGCTAATTATCCATCAATTGTGAGATTTGGAACTTGCGTTATCTGTGGTCACAGCGCCTGAATAGTCAAGTTCCCAGTCTCTTGGGGCTCAGACAGTAGTACCCGCAGGCAAGTATGCGCGGTCGCTGCTCGGCAAAATTACAGAGCGTTGACATGAATCCAAGTTCGGCCCTCTCCCTTTAACAATGCGCTCATCGACATCTTGAAGGCCTACTGGGCTCTGCTGTGTGTTTGTGCGTGTCGTCATCACCTTGCACGTTTGTTTTTGGAGCTTTTTGGGCATTAAGCGGCGTTTGCTGCCAGCAGGAGATCCTGCTCTTGGATGGATGGATTACTTCCCCAATCAGCCAAGTTGAACATTTCGATGCCAGCGCCTTGGAGAATGAATGCGTGGTTCTTGGCATCCAAGATGGGACCGGCTACTTGGAAGCTACTAAACAGTATGTTGATATCAGAATATATTTATATCACAATTGACAAATCTAACTCCGACTGACCCATTTCATCCTGTCTGACAGTGGGTCCCTCGTTCATCGGATGGCACATGCATCCTAGCTCGATTAAACAAAGTCGTTAGGCCCTCTTAAGGCCTTGGTAGACAACATCACCTCACTTACTCCGGATTTGAACGCAGGGAATACACAGGCGTTCTTTCACTCTGTTGCAAAATGAGACGACCGTCGAATCTGCGCAAGAGTCCTCTACGCAATATCGTCCTGAGGGCCCAAGCAATTTATTCGTTGGCCAGAATTCTAGATTCATCCGGGAATTATCCTGCCTCTTTCTGGTCACAGATTCGTGACAACTATCACAATCGATGGGCGCCATCTTCGGCCTCAAACGCCCCAATCAAACAAGAATTCTACTGTTCACCATTTCCTAGAAATATCGATGTCAGGACTTGGATTGTACTTGAGCTGTATTTCGTCCGCACAGGCAGTCTGGTCTTTGCTTCAAATGAAAATCGTTCTCTCGTTGCTATCCTCATTCACGTTTTCACATTCATAATCTGCCAACCATACATACCTGACACGTACGACCATACCCAGCGGAAAATACGGGATCCCGTCCGCTCTCCCATAGTCAAGCCGCTGAGGGCTGGATTAGTAGTTGAGTCGGTGACGATCAGCGAATGCCCGGTGTTGTGCGTTTTTTGCTTTTGGTCTGCGAGTCTCTTTTTGGCTCCCCGGGTCCACTGTTTGACTCAACGCCTCGAGGTCCTCTTCACTTCAGCCAAGCTCTCATAAGGCGCTGATAAGCTTTCAGGCCCACAGTGCCATCTTCCATAAACAAGGCTGTATTTCTTGTGATCCGGAAAAGGCAAAAGGGTCTTCTGCAAGTTATTGTATTGCTGCTCTGATCCCAAGCTGTTTCCTGAGTCCCTAGCTTCTAGTTTCTGACTTCTTTCCACATTTCCTCTGAGCAAAGCTGGCCAATCACGTGTAACACGTAGTTACACTATATTCACGGGCCCCCTGGCGGATCCCCCGGCCTCGTTCTGTCTGTTGCCGATCTGAAATGCGTGAAAGACATCAGATCCGGGCGGGAGAAGTGACGTGGATCCCTCGATGCTCACTTTGACTCCCGATGTCAAATTCGTCGCTTACATTTAGCTTCACCTTTACCCACAGCGGGACATGGTCACTCGTCCCCCGTTCTTGCGGTGAGTCGAGGATGTCGGTATCGTCAAGTCTTCCCATCTCAAAGAGGGCTTTTGATGCGATGATCAAATCGACCCGGTCGCAGCTTGCGCCCCATTCATTTTCGCCCCTCGGATGGTAAGTGTACTTCCTCTCTTGACCACGGATAGCTCGGAAGACATCGATGCCTTGAAAGCGTGCCTCCCCACTGTCCACGTCTTCTTGGCCAACGTAGGCATCGGCACGGTGGTTATCGTCTTCAACAAAGTACTTCCTGTTGAAGTCCGCTCTGTTGATGCAATGCTGCTTCGGCCAGGTCCTCAAGTTTGGATGACCATCCAGTCTGCCCCGCGCGACATTCAGATCTCCCGCGATCACAACATCGAAGCCGCGCTCCTCGAGCTGCAGACACTCATCTCGGAGCTTGGAGTGAAAATTTATCTTATGATCGTGCCGAGTGCCCACAGTCTGACCATTCTTTGACGAGCGATAGGGTGCAGATGTTCCATTTACGGCGTACACATTGATAATGGCCAATGAGCCCGAGGCTTTCCGCTTGCGCCCGTGTTCACACGTGGTGTCCCAGTCGAGGCCTGCTTTCGAGGGTTGCAGGAGCTCGACGATGCTCACTCGCCCTTCCAAGTCCCACTCTGCGTGGCGAACGGTGGCAACATGCTGACTGGCAAAGTCTTCGCGCAAGATAGTCCCTACGCCGTATAGCTTTCCGCCAAAGCCCCGGGCATTGAACTTATCACGGGGCAGATTGGTATCTAGTGTGTACCGCGAAGCCGCCGTGACTGAATCATTCGAGCCAAGAGGCGTGTTCAGAGCTGAGAGCAAGGCCGCCGGTGTTTTCTGGTCCTGCCTGTTGATCTTGAGTTCCTGGAGAAAGAGGACTTCGGGCCACTCGTGCCTAGCCAGGAACTCACGGAGAGGGCTAGCTGCCGGTGCGGCAAAGGGAGGCTTGCTAGTCTCTGGGTTTCTGTGACTGGAAGGACTTCCATCAATGGCCCGTTTCAGCTGCTTTGGGACAGGCTTGAAGAATGAAGTGATTGGGGTTGTCGACGAGGGGAGAAATGATTGGACTCCGTTGATGTTCCAGGAGAAAATGCGGATGCTGCGCATGCCTGTCTGGATAGTGGCTTCTGATTGAGACCCGATACTCGTGCTTCTACCTTCTTCAGGCTTTCTTCTCCGCTTGGTAGGAGGTGGACTGATTTCTCTCTCCATGTCGGCGACACGCCTGGTGCTGGGAAACACTGCAGCGCAGGTGACGATGTTTGTTCGAATGACGACCAGTTGCGTTGCTTCTAGTTGGTCGCGGCCACGCCATCTTCACGAAAGAATTTTTCAAGTTGTTGATTGCAATCTAACTTGAGGCGATTTACATTGATAGTGAGAGGTTGCAAATGTGCAAACACTAGTAGACTCGAGAAGGGTAACGGACCCAGTTAGGGGAAGTGACGTCACGAAGATGAGGTCGCTTTCCTTTGAGAACCTGGCTTTGATTGTTTGGGACAAGCTCCAAATCTACGTACATAGATAGGGCAAGGGTTTCAAAGACGTATGTATATGGCAAAAAATGACCGAAGATGTGATATTCCGTCAAAACCATCCATATCTTGAACAGACATAGAAATGTTCTCCCAACAGCTGTCTCCTGTGAGAGACCTCGGGTGCCTTTTCTGCTTGTAGAAGTAAATAGCCAGGTAGATTTGAAGACGTGAGCAGCAAATACTCAATGATGAAAGGTATTCAGCCCAGATCCATCCATGATGATAGCTACGTGGCCAAATTTCTGCCCGGCCTGGTTGAATAATTGCTCCTTCCTCGCACAGAGCCTGAATTAGGTGAAAGCATGAGCCGCTCCCGGTGAGTATCTAGATACAGATGTTATCAGGCTGACTACCTGGACTGTATTTCAAGATAGGAGGGCAATGACAGCTGGTTTTTTCGATTCAAAATCCCAGCATCCCTTTTGAAGAATTGTAAGTTCTGGGGCCATCACTGAAGGGGACAATCTCAGAACACTGGGCTAGCGCCGTCCACGGGTAGCTTCACCAAATCGCCAAAATAGAGAACATGAGATATTCATATGAATCAACTTGCTAGACCTGCGCTTTGGACTTTGACTCTAAAATCTAATCCAATGCTGTTCTAAATTGCGAGTGCTCTAATCTACTCTGAACAATGGCCCTGTCTTGTAGGGCGTGATTTTCACATACTCCATCGGCTCTGGCAACTCATCCTGAGACCATCGCAGCATTCCTTCCCTGAGCCAGTGGGCGTAAGTACCAGGGACATTATCGGAGCCCTGGTGCGTCCTCCACAACGACCCCAGCGTCTCGCCGAGCACCCGGACAATCATCCCATGGGCCAGCTTGAAGCTAAAACTCCTCGACAGGCACGCCTCGACGATTCCTCTGGCCAGCTTTTGATCCTCAGTCTCGGGATCTCCATCCTTAGGCAGGCTGAGAGACATCAGCTCGAAGGCCCTGGCCCCATCCCACGCCGTCATCTCGTTGATCAGCTGTGAGCCCACCATGTATTCCAGTGCGAAGATGTGCCGGGTCACGTATTCGGGGCCGTCCCACCCGTCCTCCTCGTCGACGGAGCCCATTACCATGCGCATCACCTGGCCCTGAATGATATAATCCGTCAGGTCCCTGCTGTTTTGGTCCGACAGATTACCGCCCAGCAGCGGCAGGCCCCGCAGCAGGGGGCTCTTCCACATCCCCTCCGTGCTGGTCTTCCCGCCCTCCTCGGCCCAGAGCGCCAGCAACAGCCTGTGGCAGCGCCTGAAGAGGGCGTTATCCTTCCCGGCGCACAGGAGGTAATTGGTCAGGTCGTAAACGTCGGGCCCGCCGGCGTTGTTGCTGACGACCTCCCACGGCGAGCTGGGGTTGCCCACTGTCTCATCCCAGAGCCGGTCCAGGTCCCCGATGGGCATCAGGCCGACGTCCGCGTAGATGCCGCCGTATTTGAGGAGCAGTGGCCACCGGACAAGGTCCGAGGTGTGCTGCAGGGCGTATGTTCCCGTGATGGTACCCTCGCGGAAGGCCCTGGGGAAGGTGTCTGGGTCCTGGATGTCGAGGAAGTTCTCCACGTTGCAGGGCGAGCCTGCTACGCGGTCGACGACGCGGACTGTCCAGCCTTTGGGAGAGAAGCGGCGGTGGTAGGTGCGTACGGTGCGCTGTGTGTACGGGTGCATCGTGCTGTAGCCCGAGTGCCAGAACAGCCAGATGTTCTTTTCTGAGGCCGATGAGGGTGGTGGAGGGTTAAGAAGGGCGGCGTCGACTTCGGAGTCGGGCCTGAGATCCAGTTCATGTGCTGGAATGGGGTGAACGCCTTTCGGCAGAGGGTAGGGGTGAGATTCCATGGTCGTGACGGTGGCTCCTTGGTGTTGGTTGAGATTGATAGTGGCGCTTGTCATCGATGAGTGGAAAGCTCTAACACCGCCTTTGAACTAGCTTTGAAGGCTTGCTGAAATTGTTGTCTGATGAGAGACATGGCAAAGATGTTTCTCAGCGGAAAAACACGCCGTCTTTATTCTCAAAGATTCCTCAAAGCTGAGGGATCGTGACCCTAAGCAACGTTGTTGTCTCAGGCTCGTGCTACACTGCGCTACCGTCTGCGCCACAGTCATCCTGTTACTGGACCAGCCCGAGTCTGGGCACCCTCACTAACAGCCGCTAATATGAGCTGCGCCGGGGTCATTTCGACTCATAGTGGGTCGCTGGTTTTTTTGGTCTTTTCGTCCTCAGACTACTGCACTTATCAAGAGATGGCTGCGGCTCACTTCCTTCGATCTAGCCAAATGAACCATGTCCTCGACTTCGCGTGGCATGAGCCAATAGATTGCCCACATACGGTACGAAATCGTCTCTCGCAAATGAACGACGGATCAAACCACAGCAGCGAACTTTAGAAGAGATAATTACTGTTGATCGGCCACGCCACTGCCACTTTCTGGAAGGGACGAGATCAGATTTTGTCACTCTTTTTGCCAGCCTTGGGAGTGGCTAGAACACGTGGTGGGCTCGTCAAAAAGCATGTACCCCGGGCCCTTGTGGACTGGTCATCATTCCTGCATTATGACCGACTGTTCTTTGCGGCTTGAGCTCATTGAGAAAGTGAAACGATTGAACAACGGACGACGGGGAACGGAGCCAGGCGTGGTCAAAGTCAACCTGGATATGAATATTAGCTCAGAGGCTCTGTCCAAATTTGTGGCCTTTCCTTTTACAGTCAGGTTGATTGAGGCCATCCCGGGTTCAATTCAATAAAGTTTTTCCGTTTTGAGAATGAATTGAGGCCATAGATAAATACTATCATCGACGGCTTTCAAAGGTTAAAGTCGAAGTCAAACATGCTTGCGTGATTTGAGTCGGCTAGGATACAAGATCTTGACGACTGGCCATCGTGAGACAACCCGTCCGATTCAAAGCTTGAAATTATGTTCCAGCTTCCACTATGCACACATTCTTCGGGATTCCAAGGATGACTCATGAAGTGGGAGTGTCTTGGGCGTGGCCCGCTTAGGCCGAAGCCACTACAGTGTTGACCAGCCCATTGAATTGTGCTAGTTCTTACTACATACGAGTGTAAAGCATTGACCTAGATTTGTGTTATTTCCGCGAAACATAATGGCCACAGAAAATGTATATATAAAAGCATGCTGTAATTTTGTTCTCAGAGACTGGCAAGTGAATTTATTGCTGCGTTTTCAAGGCAACATGAAAGTCTAGACAGCTCGGCATGATTATTTCTTTTGCTGCAGGCTCATCGAATAGGATCCTGAGTTATTGGTTTTTACTCATTTATCCCCCTATATTGGGCGGCCCTCCTGTTCTTGTCTTCTCTTCTGTCTCCGTTCCCCGTGCATCGGCCTTTTCTATGCCCATTTTTGACAGATTCTGCATCCGTAGATAAACCAGCCACGGTAGCACATGTGCAACATTGAGGCCTTGCAATTCCCTACCTCCATATACAGTGGATGGATGTTCAACATGATAATTACATACATATGTATCATGGACTCATCATGCTGTCCTTAGCCCCGCTGCCGTCTACATACCCTAGGGTACGTACCGTGGGTTGCCTTCAAGGGCAGTGGCGGAGTTCCTCCCAGCGCCACTCAGCGTCACCAATGGTTCTTACTCACGCGGTTCACGATTGTGCCCCCCAAGATGCTCGCTTAAGCCCACGGGCCGAACTGGCACCCAATCAGCCTCGAAAGTATGAACAGGCGAAGGATCGTCGGTGTGAGGCCAAGGATCACTACAGTCTGCGTACTAGAGGGCTGCAATGGTTGCAGGTGAGCCATGACGTGCTGCTTTAGATTTCCTGCATCGGGAAACAGCTCACTGGCATGATTGATGGCGTGCAGGTAGTAAGGTTTCCTGCCCCTGCAGCAGGCGATGTTATCTTTTGGTCGTGGCCCGTGGTCCTCGCGCAGGTGTGTACTGTAGATCTGGCAGCTGGAGAGAGTGGATTGGGCAATGACAAAGAGCTGGGGTGAGCCATGCACGAGGTGTCATTGGGAGCCAGATATCGCAATCTATGTCCGGATGGGGCAGGGGAGTCTGAGTCTGGATTGGGGACTCATCACCCACCTCGAAGCGATCTGGAACTCTGGCCGCTCGGGTCTCCACGGCCATGTGGCAACCAGGTCATGCACACGCAGCGATATTGGCCGGGTATGCCGCTCAATCCAATTGATCTCTTATCTCGAACGTGCAGCTGGTGTTGATCAGCAGGTCGTAGCTACACCCACATCCCACATCCCGCAGGAGCGGCAAGATACTGTATCACCCGAATTGGGGGAGTGAGGGGTTGGATAGATTGCCCGTGCATATCACACTCACTGGTAGAGAAGGGAGGGAAGTTATCGCCATTTCTGACCATCCTTCCGGCGTATTTACCTCACCAATACTTGGAGCACCTACCTAGAAAAGCATTGTGCCAAGCAGGGAACAGACACCCTCGAATGACAATTTCTTCAGACAGAGCCAGAGCCAGAGCCAGACCCGAGTGTCTGGACCGCTCGTGTCAGGTCGAGAAATGAGCAAAAGGGGAAGGAGGTTCGGCCGCTTGCCGTGATGTCCTTTAGGTTTGGCCGGCCAGACCGGGTCCCCTAGTGCCAACGGGCAGGGCTAGACGGTGCTTTCCCAATGGCGTGCGATGGCCACTTTCTGGCTTGTTATCGCACCACCCCGCCGCCGTTTGGTGTTTGTAACGGCATGGCAAAACGCCCCCCCTCAATATCGAGCTGCAAATAGGAAGAATTGCAGGGCACAACCTGCTGCATGCAACGATACTTTGAGCTCCCCTAGGGCTGCAGTGCCTGCTGTGCGACCTTCCTATCCTGGAGGCAACCCTCGACTACACTCAGCCATTGATGAAGGCGTCCATGCTTGTCATTGTGCCATGCCACGCACGCCACTCCACGCACGCCACTCCACGCCCGCCGTGGTTTCGGGAACACACCTCGCTCAGCACCGACGAACATGCCTTCACCCATTCGTCTCCCCTCCGACGCACCGGGGTTGAAACATGGGCACCTTGCCTACTGGGGCCGGGGTGTCAATTCCCTTTCCTATCTGCCGTCGCACCTCGTTCGTAAAAAGCTTATGTAGCAGCCGCGCACCGCCAAGTCGCACCGTCTCTCTCCTGAAGTCCCCATGAGCCCTATCTCAGCCTTCTCCATCCCTCCTGTCCGCATTGGCATCTCTCCCCCAAGAGATTGCCTAGCCTTTCTTCCAAGACAGTAGCACTTGCTTGTCTGCAGCCATGCCCAACGCCGGCATCGACCAGGCCATTATCGTCGGCGGGCTGAATCCCGTCGAGGGTAAGGTCTTCCCCGTCCCCACCCACTCCGCCGCCGATGAGAAGGAGATCATCGCCGTGGGCGCCGCACGCGCAGACACCGACGCCACCCTCGGCGACGAAAAGATCAAGCCCGCCCCGTCTGCCGAGGACGGCGACGACCCCGACAAGGAAGACGATGGCCGCAATAGCGACGAGGTCATCATCATCACCGGCGCCGACGCCGCCCGCCACTTGCTACCCATGCGCGACGACTTCGACACCGCCCTGACCTTCCGCAGTCTGCTCCTGGCCTCTGGCCTGTCTTGTTTCCAGGCCGTCATGAGCCAGATCTATACTGTAAGTCGATGTCACGTGTGTGCCTGCGGGCCTGTTGCTCCTTAGTGCTGACTTCGACCCACCCAGTTCAAACCGACAGCAATTACAATCTCGGGCACTTTCATCGTGCTCATAGCCTATTTCCTCGGCAAGGCATGGGCCGCCTTCCTTCCTCGCGGGGACAAATTTGAGGCTCGTTGGAGGGCGAAAGGTGGCCAGGGCGACCGCCCAAAATGGATCTCTGCCATTCATTTCCTAAACCCCGGGCCCTGGACCCTGAAAGAGCACGCTGTGTGCGCCATCACGGCAACGTCTGCCTCGAACGCCTCCGCCAGTGTGATGGTCTTCGCAGCTCAGGACCTCTTCTACGACCTGCCTCTGAGCGCCGCCACCGTCATCCTGAGTACCATCTCGATTGGTCTCTTTGGCTATGGAATCTGTGGTGTCATGCGCCCAATCGCCGTGTGGCACGTCGATGCTGTCTACTGGAGCACTCTGCCCACCGTCAAGACCCTCCAAGGGCTGCACTGGCAGGACCTGAAGAACTCGAAGCCGCTCCGGTACTTCTGGTACAGTTTTGGTGGCATGTTTGCCTACGAGTGGTTCCCGGCCTACATGTTTCCATGGCTAAACAGCGTTTCAATCCCTGTACGTAAACCCTGTTCCTCCAGATCACCCATCTTCCTGTCTGTGATGTTGCTGGAAGTTGCCTCCGCGAAACGCGTGCCCTGGTTTTGGCACTTGCACACGACATGTAAAGACTCTGTGAATAAAGATGTGACATTGTGCTAATGAGAGAATTGATAGTGCCTGGCCGCAATGAAAGCCACAGGCAACAAGGCCGAAGTGTTGACAAACCTCTTCGGTGGGTCTATCAACAACGAAGGCATTGGTCTGTTCAGTCTGTCTTTTGACTGGCAATATGTGAGAATTTTTTCTGAAATCAAGACGAAGAATAAACGGATTGCTGACTGGAGCACGTGCAGATTACTTCGTTCAACACCTCACTGCCTCTCAAATTGCAGCTGCACGCTGCTGTCGGATATCTCGTCTGCTTCGCCGCAATGCTTGGAATTTACTACACAAATGCGTGGGAGTCAAGGTCGCTTCCGTTCATGTCAACAAGTCTTCGTACCGATGAAGGTGGAAAGGTAAGCAGCGTCCAAAGGCCCCCCCCCCACCTGACTTTTCGGGCAAATAGTCGCCTGGGCTGTCTGCTTGGGCTTTCTGGCTCGAGAGATGCCGGATGGTATAGTTTTGGGAATTTGACAAGAGACTGACGTCGATACGCACAGTATCCCATCGACGAAGTATTCACCGGCGGCTTGCTTAATCAGACTGCTCTGGCTGAGAACGGGCTGCCCAGGCTGACCGGCACCTTCGCGTATGCCATGTTTATGGCTAATGCAGCCGTGAGTATTTGATATCTTGTCAGCTAGCTATGCAATCCTCAAATAATTGACACCAAGTTAGATTGGCGCTCTTGTTCTGCACTGCTTCCTATTCTGGGGTGGAGACATCCTCAGAGCGTACAAGAGCGCAAAAGAAGGCCGGTACGACGATCGCCACCACGCACACATGGCCAAGCACTACAAGGAAACGCCATGGTGGTGGTACGTCCTTGTCCTTGTGGTTAGTTTCATAATTGGCCTCGTCGTCGTCATCAAGGAGAATATTACCCTTCCTGTATGGGCCTATATTGTTTCGCTGCTTCTGGGAATATTCATCGCTCCTTTGGTAAGTCTCACCCACCTCCAAACCACCCAGTCCTCGCGCAACCGCTTTCTAACCTCTGAAACTTCAGAGTACCATTCTCTATTCCCGTTATGGAAATGGTATCGCTACAAACAACCTGTCGAAGATGCTGGCAGGTCTCATGCTTCCTAATCGCCCCATAGGGAACATGTATTTTGCAGCATGGTCCCACAATGTCATTTCAAACGCAGTCACTCTTTGCAACGACTTGAAGATGGGTGAATACCGTACGTATTACTCTTGATCTCATGTGATGTTGTCGAAAGGCTGACCCTTTTGTCTAGTAAAAATCCCTCCCCGGGTCATGTTTTTGACACAGATATACGGGACTATTTTGGGAGGATTTATAAATTATGCGGTCATGATCAGCATCGTCAATGGAAACCGCGATCTTCTCGTCAACAGCAACGGCAATTCTTCTTGGAGTGGTGCTACCATGCAGTCGTACAACACCAACGCGACCTCATGGGCACTAGCCAACTACCTCTATGGATCTAAGGGCCTTTATTACATGGTGCCTGTCGGTCTGGCAGTCGGCGCTGGTCTTGTCATCATCCATCGCATTTTCGTCTTCGTAAGTCTGCCCTGCAATTACCTTTTGTTGAACAAGACCTCGTTTCCTCTTCACCAACTGACCTTTTATGCAATTAGTTCGTCCCCAATATCAGAGGTTTCTCGACCTCAGAGCTCAACCTGCCGCAATTCATCCAATACGCTGGCTATATCCCCTACAATGCCAGCCAGACCTGCGTCATCTTCAGTCAGGTCATCGCCGGGTTCTTCACCCAATTCTACCTGCGCAACTACCGCCCTCGCATTTTCAAGGACTACTCGTACCTGGTCACCGGCGCCTTCGACGGCGCCAGCCTCTCTGTCCTTTTCATCCTTTCGTTTGCCGTATTCGGCGCAGGTGGTCCTTCCAAGCCGTTCCCGACCTGGTGGGGCAACAATGCCGATGGCTACTATGATTTGTGCCCATCGCCATCTGAGTAGACTCTGATCCGGTGGACTGGGGTTCTGTGAAGTGGCATATAGACGGTTGAGATACAGACTTAGATGGGCGGGCCGGCTCCCCGGTGTAGGGGAATGCGGGTAACTTCCCCGCCGACCATATAGCAGCACCAATACCTAGGTAATGCTCACACCTCGTGGTAGATCCTCGGCTCAAGACACTGCGGCGTCGAATTGCAATCTTATGAGTTCCCGGCGTCAACAGAGATGCGTGGCTGTGATTCTTGCTGGCTGTTCCACGACCGTGTTTTCCAGGTGCTCTGGCATATTATTTTTGACGGTCACCTTTCTGTCCCGTGTATTGCCACACCCCAGATATTTCTTGGCCAATGCTGTGGAATGCTTCGCGTGCATGTCAATTTAAGCCACAGCTTGGCAGTCACGCGGAACCCCTTTTGATAGGTATCTATGCTCGCGTGCTTGATTGTTCACTTCTGCACACTTGCCGCGACTTAGAGCCTACTCTTCTTCCTTTGGAAAATTCACTGAGATGCTAATTCCGCGTGTTCAAGTGCCGATGGCCAGTTCAGCCTTGTGTAAGTTGGCGGCTTGGCACGAAACTCCCCTCTTTAGGCAGCAAGCCCTCGCAGGTCAATGATCCAGGTAGGAACGTTCAAGCAGAGTAATTACTTGATCAAATTTCCGCCTAGCGAGATCTTTGCAGCCCTATTCCACAGGAGGGTGTGTATGTCCCAGGCACAAGGCAGTTGACCGGCCGGAGTCATTCGGTCATCGCTGCAGACGGTCTGACGATGTGTCGGGACATACAGGAAACCCCTGGTCAATATTAGCGGATAAAGATACGACTGGCTAGATCGGTCACTGTCTTGTCGAACTATTGCTTGGTGTGGTGGTTCTGTGCCGCAGCCATGCGTCTAAATCATTTAAGCGCAGGCAGAAGTTCTCGAAAGGGTGGAATTGGTAACCGGATTGGGATGACGTCCTGCTAGCGCATCCTCTGGGGCACTCCATACGAAAAATGGTCCTCTCTGATTCGTCTCCCTTTGATGAAATAACATGGAGTTTGGTGCTAATAAAGTCGTTGAGGAATTTGGGCGGTGACATTGCAAGACGCGAAGGAATGAAATGAAATCGACAATCAGGAAATATTTCCTCGAGCCCTTGCGAAAGACTTGTGCCACTGCTCTCTTCTACCCAATTCCACATTTCGATCCGTGACTGACAACCTTGGTATCAAAATCTGCTCCACCAAAAAAACTAGTACGAAGAGAATCGAAAATGAAGTCTTTTATTGCCACCATATTCCTGGGCCTGGCCGGCCTCGTCACAGCCCAGGACGCGTCCCAGACAGACACATCCCTCCCAAAGTCAACAGACGCCTCCTCCTTCCTCTCAGAGGTCTACGACGGCGAGACAACGCCGACGTGGGCGACGGGCAAGTACGCGACGACGCTGGCCTCGGCGCTCTACAGCGCGCAGACCTCGTTTGCCATGCGCTCCGACTACCGCGACATCGTCGACGCCATCTGGTCGGCGGCCGAGCAGGATGGCGGCTCCAGCGTTGTCGAGTCGCTGAGCGCTTCCTACTGGAACTGGGCCGCCGTTACAACAAATCCCTGGTTCCAAGACAATGTTCCCAAGGCCCTGCAGACCGCCGTCGGCGACTACGACGACACCTGGGAGAGCGTCTTCACCAGCGTCGAGGCCAAGGCCACGGCTACCAAGAACGCCGCCGCCCCGCGCTGCACCGGCATGGCTGTGGCTGGTGTCGCGGCACTTGGTGTTGCTGCTGTTGCTGGAGCTATGTGAGGGTTTCTGAGATGGAAGTCGGAGATATTGATACCCTTTCGAGACAGGTCGTCCTGCCCATCATGCGTGGACATGAGTGCGAAGTTGTTTGAGTTCGATGGAAAATTTGGGTTTTGCGACTACCTACATAGGTATGAAGGAGTGCGAGGGCGTCTGGAGGTAAATTGGCCCTCATGTTTCTGGACCACGGACTGGTTTTGATTGTCATACCACTATGCTCAGTCGCTACATATGTAAAGTTGGAAGCCGGTGTTGTCACCTTGCACATAATTTTGGGCAATGGCGGAGAGTGGAAATAGTAATACTCGAATTCACAATTAATACATTCTGCACGCCAGTTATGAACCATCTCACACCCCGATTTCTTAGCTCAATCAAGTCATGATCGCAGTCGCGAAGTTAAAATTGTATCTTGCCCTTTTGCTGCTTCATGTATGTCCCCCGAAGACTCTGCGGAGCTAACTGTTGAAAAGAGTTTACACATACACTCATACAGACTGTGGGCATATATACATACCAAACAGACTCTGCCTTTGTATATGGACCGCCCAGGGAGCTGAGTACATACATCCAGTCGCCCTATGTACGACTCGAGATACTTGAGGGTAGAATGTGTCTGTAGACGATTTCCATTCCTCGTATCACTGTCTCAATTGCTGCTTTCTTGTGGTTTCACAACGAGATCGAAGACGCTGGAAAGGCATTCGAACAAAGAAACTCAGGCCACAGCCTACATATGTAGTACTGCTGATACTATCAAGTATTTTGCCGTGATGATTATTTCAGGATCTTGTAGTCTACTTCGATTTGATGTATGTAATCTGAAGCAATTATCTCATGGCAAGTGGGCCTGATAAAAGCTTGGTACCGCCTCATCTGCAGCTCTTACTAGAAACGACAATTGCAGTCGGTGACTTGTGGGAATAAATAATGCGGACTGATGACCTTTAGAGCCTTTTCGTTTCCTGTATGTCCTCGCGTAGCGCGTCTTACTTGCTTCTTACTGCACTAAGGCCCTAGAGTAGTGGGATGCAGCATCCCTGAACCGAGTGATACCAAAGGCCGTCGTCTTTTACTATAGATGCAAGCAGTGCTACTGTCCCCGCATCGTCATCAGAATCAATTACTCTTTGTATGCACCGGACGAAGTGACAGCTCAACCTCGACGAAACCTTGGTACACATGCGCACTTTTCAGCAACATGAACTTCATCTTCCTCCTACTGGCGTGCTCCCTGGGCAAAGCATTTTCTCAGCAACGGGACTCAAGTCGTCCCCGTGCCTCAAGGACTTATCCGAGTCTATCTTGCAGATGTGTGAGTACAAAGTGCTCGCCCTATGCCGCTTCGCTTGTTCTCGAGACAGTCTAATGCTCTAGATTTCAGGGACCTGATGACTACTGTTGGCCATCGCATAAGTCTTGGGACTCTCTAAACGTGACTGTTGGAGGAGCCCTGGTCAAGTCCACCCCTATTGCTCGATCATGTTATCCGGGAGCCGCATTCGATCCGGTACAGTGCGAGCATGTCACCAAGATGTGGACGGATCAGGACTTCATGACCACCAATCCTATTGGAAGACCGTATCCCTACAACATTACATGTGCTCCGGTCGACTATGCTGAGAACGATATCCCAACAACATGCACGCTTGGAATAAACCCCCAGTACGCTGTTAATGCAACCAACCTCGACCAGATCAACGCGACCATGCTCTTTGCCCAGGAAAATAACATCAGACTGGTAGTGACAAACACGGGACATGACATGCTTGGTCGCTCGGATGGCTTCGGCGGCCTCGAGATCTGGTTGCGTCACTTCAGGAACAGGCTAGAATTCCAGGAAGCTTACTCCCCTATCAACAGTTGTCAAAAGTCCAACTGGTCCGGGAGTACTATAGTTATAGACGGCGCCTATCAGTGGGAGAATGTATATGAATATGCGAAGGCTAAAAGTGTCATTGTTGTCGGTGGAGGTGCAATCTCACCAGGGGCCATTGGTGGTTGGCTCTCAGGCGGCGGACACGGTCCAGCGACGCGCAACTACGGCATGGGAGCAGACCAGATTCTCGAGGCTCGAGTTCTGCTCGCCAACGGGCAGGTTGTCACTGCCAACCACTGCGAGTACACAGACCTTTTCACGTCAATCAGGGGCGGCGGTCCCGGATACGGGATTGTCCTGGGCACTACCGTCAAAACGTACCCAGATGTCGACGTGGTGACAACTCACCATCTATACTTGTCACCAGTGCTGAACACACCAGACAATTCGAACCTTCTCGACGCGGTGACTGTCCTGTTGCAGTCATTCCCTGATCTCAGTGACGCAGGCTTCGCAGGCTACGGATTTTGGTCCCGCAGCTACCCTGGGCCGTTTATCGGTAATGCTACCTCTGGGTACTCACACGGCATCTGGACCATTGGCAAGAATCAGTCTGAGGCAGAGACCATTTTCGGGCCTGTCAAAGCGAGGCTCCAAGCCTTCAACTATACCCTCTCTATCAGCGATGACTTTGTCTCCTACAATGGCTACTGGTCCTTCTACGAGGCCGAATCAGGACTGTACGATGCCGCAGGCGCTTCGTCCATCTTGACTTCAAGATTCATCAACCGCGGTGCTCTCACGAATATCACTGCTGTTCGCAACACTGTTGAAGTCATCGCTGGCAACCCGGAAGAGTATACGGTCAACGTGATCGATCTTGTCTCGGGTGGCCAGGTATTCGCAGATGCGTCGGACGAAACCTCGGGGTTACACTCGGCATGGCGCACCTCCAACTACTTTGTCACGATCGGTCGAAGCGTGGCACTGAATGCGTCCAACTCTGAGCGGTATTCTGTCATGGACGATATGACTTACGTCAAAGGTGCTGCCTTGAAGGAGCTGGCACCGGATACAGGCGGATACATGAATGAAGGAGACAGGAACGACCCAGAATGGAAGCCAACGTTCTACGGAGACAAATATGCGAAGCACCTGGCTACCAAGAAGAAGTATGACCCGTACAATACTTTCTATTGTGCTACTTGTGTGGGCAGCGAGGGATTTGTAGAGAGGCCGGATTTCCCTCTCTGTCCTGCATAAGGGATCAGTTCATTGCTTGTTCTACCTGCTTAAGTATATGGGAAAAGCTATTCAATATCAGCTAGGGTCCACTCATTTTCACATGAGATAATTATCCAGCGTTTAATCATCTCTTAGTCAATTGCGAATATATGCCTGAGACAATTATGCTGCTCAAGAATTTCAAGCTAGTGCAGGCCCATCACTTACTTCTTGAACATAGACGAAGACGGCAGTAAATACCAAGGGGAATAATGAGGGCGATAGGCTGAGCCGTGTACGAGGGCGAACGCGAACGAAGTAGTTCCAACCTTGGCATAGGCTACTTTCGACTCGTAGGCCTGGATGTAATCACAATCGGTTCGGAGTCTAAATCACAAGACAGCTGACTCGTGTAATATGAAAACATTCAAGGGCAAGACCGAGATGTGGAGAACTTCAACAAATGTTCTGTACCTGCATGTGGAGAGCATGGTCTGTATGCTCCATTATGCCCACCACAACGCATAAATGAGACCTGCCACTTCCTTCCTCGTTCTTGGTCGACGTATCAGACATTCCCGCTGTTACCGATGGGCAACGCGGCACTTGTCCTTGGATAGGCTATCCCGGCCAGTTCTTGAGGTCTGAGGAACACCGCCTCACACCGCTGCTTTGAGCTGGCAAAATCTGAAAGCAAAGCCTACTTTGATATGAGAGCCGATTATGGATCTCACCAATTACCACAAGGTTTCGCGAAAACTCTCGTCCGGAACTTGGTCCATCACCATCTACATATGTATTCGTGCTATATCGAGTGTCTACGAATTGTCTCATACTCCGCGCGCTGTTGCCCAGGTACAGTGTAATCTAGTCACTCGAAAGCTCCACGCCCCCACGTTGAAAACCATCATCGAGGACTTCCTATTGGCATGGAACTTGTGTAACCCTTGCCTTAATGAGAGGCGCTGTCCTAGCAGAGTCTCAGCAGAGTCTAGCTGTCATGAGAGGCATCACTAGATTGTGAGAAGTACAGCAACAACGATCAGAAATATCTATGACAACCTCCACTCATCCGTTATCAGCAGCATTACTTTGTACTGTCCACGAAAATTTCATACCGACGCCAAGTACCAATACCGGTCAAATCTTCCGAGATGGCAACACCGATAGGACGGAGCGCAGTGATAACCCTGTCTTGGCGCGATGATGCAAGGCTTGGAAACAACCACGCCATGATCTAAGCATGCATCTCGTGGGACGGTATCCTGCAGGTCTTAGTTTCGCAACGAATAAAAGCACTCGTTTTGACTGCGGTTGCGACGTTCCAATTTTTGGGGTCAAGTAGTTGTTCCAGTCTTTCCTGCAGACTCGAACTTTTTGGCAATAGTTACATTGTGTACGCCGGCACGATGAAGGAACGCGGAGATGCAAGCAAGCATTCCACCATTTTGGACGCCGAAAAGGTCAATGCCACGACGGCTGATGCCGCTGCTGGAACAGATTCTCAGAGCACCGACGATCTCGACGATTCTCACTCCCAGCATCATGCCTTCTCCGACCCGGTTGCTGCAGAACACTGGCGAAACATCTACGAAAAGGCCGGTTATGAAAACAGACATCGGTTTGACCCTGGATTCACGTGGTCTGCCGAAGAAGAGCGGAAGCTTGTCAGAAAAGTTGACCTGAGGATCATGTTATGGGCCGTAAGTAACCTCCGAGCCACTACCATGAGAAAATGTTCGGATGAAGCCCCCAAAGTCTGCCTTCATCAAATTTGCTGACTTGAAGATTGAAGTGGATCATGTTCTGTGCCCTCGACATGCACCGAAGAAATATCAACAGGGCCATTTCCGATAATATGCTTGAGGAGCTGGGCAAGTCATTCCATGCAACTCCAATTTGCAGTCTTTCTTCACTTGGCTAACATCAAATGTGCTGCTCACAGGCATGAATACCAACGACTTTAATTATGGACAAACCATCTTCCTCGTAGCGTTCCTTTCCGCCGACCTTCCAAGCGGCCTCATAAGCAAAAAGCTCGGTGCGGACCGTTGGATACCATCTATTATCATTGGCTGGTCCATCGTCGCGGGCTCACAAACTTTCCTTACCAACCGGGCTGGTTTCTACGCCATTAAAGCGATTCTTGGCTTACTTATGGGAGGCTTCATTCCAGGTTAGTTGCCACAAGTTTCCTGCCAGCCAGGTTCCGGATGCGCTGCTTTCTATTTCGCCAAATGCTAACTGAAGTCAACAATCAGACATCGTTTTGTATCTGACCTATTTCTACAAATCCAATGAGCTACCCACTCGTCTGGCTTGGTTCGTAAGTTCTCCGATCTCTTTCTCCAAGACCAGCCTCAATACTTCCACAACTTGAATCTTGCTGACACAAATACTTCATAGTGGACAGCTCTCAGCACTGTAAACGTTGTGGGCTCTCTGCTTGCGGCAGGCGTCCTTCAGATGAGAGGCATCAATGGCTGGTCGGGCTGGCAATGGCTTTTCCTCCTCGAAGGCATCATCACGCTGATCGTTGGTGTCTTCTCTTTTGGTCTCATGCCCCCTGGCCCCTGTCAGACCCGCAACTGGTTCCGGGGCTCCGAGGGATGGTTCGATGAGCGATAGGAAAAGATCATGGTCAACCGCTTGCTTCGGGACGATCCAAGCAAGGGTGATATGAACAATCGCCAAGCTGTTGGGCCCAAGCTGCTGTGGAAGGCCGTCCAAGACTGGGAACAGTGGCCGCTGTACCTTGTGGGTCTCACGACTTACATTCCTCCCAGCCCTCCACAGAACTACCTGTCCCTGATCCTGCGGCAGCTTGGGTTCTCAGTGTTCCAAGCGAACCTGCTCGTCATCCCGTCACAGGTGATGTTCGCTCTGAACCTTCTCTTCGTCACCTGGGTCTCGAGACGACTTCAAGAACGTGCGATTGTGTCCTCCTTTGCCAACATCTGGATCTTCCCCTGGATGCTTGCTTTGGTCGTCCTCCCTGCGTCTGCGTCACCTTGGGTTCGTTATGGCATACTCACTGCTCTTCTATCATACCCCTATTGCCACGCCATCTTGGTTGCTTGGAACGCGAAGAACAGCAACGCGGTGCGGACCCGAGCTGTTTCCGCAGCTCTGTACAACATGTTTGTACAGTCTGGAAACATCATCGCATCCAACATCTACAGAGACGACGATAAGCCACTTTATAAACGAGGTAACAGTGTGTTGCTGGGCATAACTTGTTTCAATATCCTATTGATGTACTTGGTCAAGGCGTTCTACATCTGGCGCAACCGTGTCCGCGATAGAAAGTGGAACGCTTTGACGACGGAGGAGCAAGAGCAATATTTGATCAATACCAAGGATGAAGGGCAGCAAAGGCTTGACTTCCGTTTTGCGCATTAGTCGACAATCTATTCGACGTTCGAGTGCGAGTCCGGAAGGGAACATGGTGAGGTTTGTACGGGCTAGCAATAGCAGACTGTCAAATTCAAAATTTCAATAACCTTGTACATAGTAGTAACACTGAATGAAAATTAATCTGGTACATCCCTTCCTTTCCTGCCTTCCTCATACACAGACCTGCGGAATAATCGCGACTCATATAACCTCAGGCTGTCATCCCAATTCAGCAGATAGGCGACGAAGAGACTGAACTTGGTCCAAAAACTCTTCGATGTCAGTTCTCTTGTTATACAGGTTTGATAAAAGGCAGGTCTCTTTCAGGTACATCGCGAGATCACGCCTTAAGCACTTTTATGCAACACACATTAAAAGCGGCCTCAGTTTGTATCGCTTAATGTCCGCCTGTAGTACTGGCATCCGACTCAATCGATCAGTGACGAGGCACACTTTCCGAGAGGGGTGAAGCAGTGAGCAAGTCTCCTGCTTACTTTGAGTGGCATCTGGCTACCCAGGTACCCAAGATTGCGGTCAGTCACTCAGTCCAGGTCGCTTTTCTTGAGCCTGATTCACTGCGTGTCAAAACCAGCACCAAATCTCATGTATATAACCAATTCCTATGTTCAAGAGTTCCTGGAAGACTGGACACAAGGGCAACAAAATTTTGCGAATAAACGAGCCATCGAATCTTTGAATTTTCGGGTTACCAGTGTAGTCAAAGCTCACGACAACTGCATCGCCCTAGACGCTACATTCAAATTCAGACATGGATTGGAATTTTGCAGCCATAGTAATGATTATTGTGGATGTTGCAATGGTTGCATCATTCATCATATGGCGTTACATTATGCATCGCATCCTCTCTGGACGACTTTGACGCCAGCACACGCGAGGGTAGATGAAGTCATACTCCTGTTTTCCACCATCAACTTTCGATGATGCTGCGGGTAGCATCAACCCAAAAGGTAGATCAACTTTCCCCGCAGCTGGAGTCCGGACTTCGATATCTCCGATACTCATGTATCACGAAAGTTACTGTCCATTCCTGAGCTTAACAAGACATTCGTCACGCAACCCATAACAGCAATAAATCTTTTGCATTAAGAGGATCACAATGCCCTGTACGATCATTCGAAACTCGACCGGTGGGGGGAATAGTGGAGCTCAGAGCACTCTCAAAGCTGCCAATACCTTCACCGGGGATGTCTGGTATGTCCGTCACATTGAGACTCCTGAACAAGCATTCAGTCGTCATCCAGATGTCCATGGAGGGGCCATGACCCCTGATCTGCATACATACAAGATCTGGGCTTACCGATATCGCACAGGATGGACAAGCTCGCCGGCCCAGTGGACGGTATCATGTGCAACCATGTCACCTTCCTACCGGGTTCCAGGACACACTGGCACCATCACGAAAACGGACAGATACTCGAGGTCAAGGCCGGAAGTGGGTGGGTGTGCGACAAGGGTGGGAAGCCACAGCGCATCAGCGCGGGCGATATTGTACAGTGCCCTGCTAAGACGGTACACTGGCATGGCGCCGACGACGGGAGTATGATGATGCATCTTGCAATCAGTCTTGGAAAAACGACTTGGATGGAGGAGGTCAGTCAGGAGGACTATGTCGCGAAGAGTGACTAGAACCACGTGGGAAAACATCAAGCCAGGAAGCTCAGCTTCTTCAGATGTCATTACATAGAGGCGATGGACAAGTCCAGGTCTCTCCAGGATTCCGCTCAGACTTATGTACTTCGCTTCTCTGACACATCCACCAGACGTAATGAGGGGCACCCAATAAGTTTGAGAACAGGATCTTGAGAGATAGTCCAATATAGTGATGGTATACATCTGGAAGCCCCCTGCCTCGTCAAAATCCTCAGGCTTTTCTAGTCGATTTAGGAGTAAATAACTAACAAAAGAGCCGTACCATGCCATACATGCGCTCTCAGAGTGGATTCGTCGGGAGGTCAGTTGATAATAGTGTATTTCCACTGGATGGGCCTCTCTTTGAGTACACTTCAACAGGCGCTTATAAATACATCGCTCATGGTAACCGGTTTTCAACTGTATAAGACTGGTCCACATCCAATACATCCCGGTATGCTTTGGAGTAACAGTCGACCTCGACTCGTAGACAACAACTCGCTCCATCGCTGGAAGGGAGTCATGCTAGACTCATTGTATGTTCGACGTTCCCATTTATTGCATAAGTCTTTTTTTTCATAGCGGATTCGACTCTGGATGTAGTGCTGGCGTCATTGTCGGGGCTGAACGGCGACTTCCATCCCCGGTCTGCCTCGGGGATGTCTTCGCCCATTTTCAAAGCCAGGGGGTTCTGCTCTCGCCATCTCTTTTCTTCTTCGACCCACCTCCTCGCCTTTTCCACGCCGTCCCGGTGCTTATTTATGCACACTTCACACGGCCCGTCCATAGGTAGCTGTGTCCCAGACCGCTTTCTACGAAGATATGAGCAATTGATCGGTTGTATGTGATGGTGCTTCGCCCAAGGGCATTGAAAAAATCTTTGAGCCGGAGAGGTGGGATTCATGTCGTCGTGTGCTCGGTTGCATACGGAACAGACCAGGGAGCCGTATCTGAGAATGCACATCGTGACGGCGAGACTCGAAGGCTATCAGGTTTTGGATACAGTTTGAGGTTTCCCGTGCCGTAGTTTCCTGGAATACTTGTCGATGTTGATAATGATGATGATGATTGTGTATGATGTATTGAAGCTTCAAGGTTTGAATATCGAGGGTTCGTTTGCCCGAGACTTTGCCGTGATGACCCGCGGTGTCGTAAACTGCTTGCTGTCGATGGGACCCGTGTTTGTTCCATTTCTACCTGACTAGTGGGTAGCTCTTCACTCTTACGCCTCCTGGATCGATTCTTTCCCTCGTGCGTCACCACTGTTCGCTGCCTGAACTGCCTCTATGCCCTGTGCAGAAAGCTTAGCCGCACTTGCCTTTGCTGGAATCCTAGAGGAAAGCAAATTCACAGAAAAGGAGAAACAGCGGGATTGGGAAAGCACACCACTCAGAGGAGGAATTTGCGATGCTGTTTGAATGACCTGATGCCGACATCGTTGAATGGTGTCTCACGGTCGTCTCCACGGGCCGATGCACATCGCTAAGTTGTGAACGAGTAGGTAGCTGTTCTTTCCCGCTTGGAGACATGCTCGACTTTACTTAGTCCTTCAGTCAAGAAATATTTTCGTCATTGATGCGGCAGGATATATGCTGGGCCCGTTGTAGACACAAGAACAAGACACAGTCATCAAGTGCGCGTTCGACGACATTGATTTTCATCTACATTCGGAATACACCAAACTTCGTGTCGCCGGGCCTGACTTCATTCCGGCCGGACATGGCAGCCCGTAAGCCCAGTCCTAGGTAACGTCTCGTGTGTTGTGGGGGAATAACTCCATCGTCCTGTTTCAGGGAAAAGCCAAGTCAGCGTCAGGATGTCCGCAGTCTAGATCAGCAGCACGTCGCCGGGAAGTAACTCACCCATAATCTCGCGCTCGAGTACACGGCATCACTCTCCTTCTCGATCCTCTCCTTCAGACCCGCATCCACGGTCTTTCCGACGGTCTCCATCACCGCCGCCAGCTGTTCACCGCCCATCACACCAATCCTGGCATTGGGCCACATCCACAGGAACCTGGGCGAGTATGCTCTCCCACACATGCCGTAGTTGCCAGCACCGTAGCTGCCACCGACCACAACTGTGAACTTGGGAACGTCGGCGCAGGCGACAGCGGTGACCAGCTTCGCACCATTCTTTGCGATGCCTTCCCTCTCAGCATCGGTACCGACCATGAACCCGCTGATGTTCTGCAGGAAAACAAGGGGTATGCCTCGCTGACTGCACAGCTCGATGAAGTGCGCGCCTTTCAAGGCAGAGGAAGAAAAAAGAATGCCGTTGTTGGCAACGATGCCGACCTGTTGCCCGTAAATGTGCGCAAACCCTGTCACCAGCGTCGTCCCGTAGTCGCGCTTGAACTCGGAAAAGGCCGAGCCGTCAACCACGCGTGCTATCACCTCGTGGATGGGGAGAGGTTTCCGCAGATTAGTAGATGCTATACCTAATAGTTCCTCTGGGGCGTACAGCGGCTCAGTGAAAGTTTCCTTCTGCTGTGGGGGGCCCGTCTTCTGTGGCCAATTCAGATTACTGACGCACCGCCTCGCCAGGACAAGGGCGTGCGCATCGTTGACGGCCAGGTAGTCGGTCACACCCGAGACGCTCGAGTGCATCTTGCCTCCGCCCAAGTCCTCTGCGCTGACTGACTCTCCGGTAGCGGCCTTGACCAAGGGCGGGCCTGCGAGGAAGATATGACCCTGCTCCTGCACAATAATGCTCTCATCTGACATGGCGGGGACGTAGGCGCCTCCTGCCGTACACGGTCCCATGACTACGGATATCTGTGGGATCCCAGCCGCAGACATACGCGCTTGGTTGTAGAAAATGCGCCCGAAATGGTCGCGGTCTGGGAAGACATCGGACTGATGGGGCAAGTTTGCGCCGCCGGAGTCCACAAGGTAAATGCACCTGTCAGACTTCAGTATCAGCAACAGAACCGACAATCGCAACTTATTGTAACGCATGAGAAGGGAAAGCCGGCCTCTTACGGTAGCTTGTTCTCCTGAGCGACAGCCTGTGCCCTTAGGTGCTTTTTCACGGTGATGGGATAATACGTCCCGCCCTTCACGGTGCTGTCGTTGGCAACAATAACGCATGTCACGCCCTCCACAACGCCCACGCCCGTGATGATGCCTCCAGCAGGCACCTCGGCCTCAGGGTATAGCTCATGTCCAGCCAGGCCGCCCAGCTCCATAAACGTTGTGCCCGGGTCTACCAGCGCCGTGACCCTGTCTCGAGGCAGCATCTTCTTCCTTGCCAGGTGCTTCTCGCGCGGCCCGCCCTGCTGGACCTTGCGCGTGAGCTCGGTCAGGCGCGCCATGGCCTCGTCCATGGCCAGCTTGTTCTCCTTGAATTCATCGCTGCTGGTGTCTACGGCGGACTGGATCGTGGATATCGCTTGGGCTTGGTATGGGGGCGTGAAGGTGGCGATGGCTCGCTTGCTCCCGTTCCCCGTGGGGAGTATGGGGACGGCGGGTCGTGGCTGGCATGGGAGCCCCGGGCGACAACGGGGGTGGATCTGGGCCTGACTACCCCAGGTTAATGACGAGCGCGCCAGTCGAGGGATCAGACCTGGTCTCGAGCTTCGTATCGACGACATCTTGCTCGCAAGGTGCTGGAGCCTGGTGGTCTCTCTGCAAAGAATGTGAGATTACATCTAACCCAACAGCATCGAGGACGGGGCGCGGCAGGAGAAGGGAGTAAAGTCCAATTCCGTCTTGCAGTGTGACGTTGGACTCGAGCTTCTAGGGGATCTCAGGGCCTCGGCCCGCGTTTAAGCGGTCTCAAGCGCAATTGGAATCCGGGGAACACCAGCGTCCTTGGGCCGAAGCAATGCGATGGCCAACATCAACGACCCCTTCTAAACTCTTGGAAACACACATTACTTGCTTTGATATGGAGCGCGTCACCATTTGATTTTCTCAATTTGCGTTGACGTATCATTCCCACGTAAAACATGTCGAGCACCAGAGTACTTGGCCGCCTGGCCCGGTCAGCGCGGCCCCTCCCCAAGGCATCGTCGCCATCGTCCCTTGCTATCCGGAGTAGAATAGCAGCAGCCCCGGAATACAGAAGATGGGCGTCAACCTCCAAGCACCCGCAGGGCTTCACCGCCCCCACGCAGGCCGACCTAGAAGAGCTACGTGAGCGGGTCCAGGAGTTCACCAGGCGCGAGATCTCCCCAGAGGTGGCGGCCGCTACTGACCAGACCAACGCCTTCCCGCCAGAGATGTGGGCAAAGCTGGGCGAGGCGGGCTTCCTGGGTATCACGGCCGACGAGGACGTCGGCGGGCTGGCCCTGGGATACCAAGCACACTGCATCGTCATGGAGGAGCTGAGCCGCGCCTCCGGGTCCATCGCGCTGTCCTACGCGGCGCACAGCCAGTTGTGCGTGAATCAGCTGCAGTTGAACGGCTCGCCGGACCAGAAGGCCAAATTCCTCCCCGGCCTGATAGCCGGCGACAAGGTCGGTGCGCTGGCCATGAGCGAGAGCGGCGCGGGCTCAGATGTCGTTTCCATGCGGACCACCGCGAAGAAGGTGGACGGGGGCTACGTCCTCAACGGGTCCAAGATGTGGATCACAAACGGGCCTGACGCGGACTACATTGTCGTGTACGCCAAGACAGAGCCCGACGCGGGGAGCAAGGGCATGACGGCCTTCATCGTCGAGGCCAAGGAGTCAAAGGGCTTCGCCTGCGCGCGCAAGCTCGACAAGATGGGCATGAGGGGCAGCAACACGGGCGAGCTGGTCTTCGACGGCGTCTTCGTGCCCGAGGCCAACATGCTCGGGAAGCTCAACGGCGGCGTGCGGGTGTTGATGGAGGGCCTGGACCTGGAGAGGCTTGTGCTCAGCGCCGGGCCTCTGGGCCTGATGCAGGCGGCGCTGGATGTCGCCCTGCCATTTGTGCACACGCGGAAGCAGTTCGGCCAGCCCATCGGCACGTTTCAGGCCATCCACGGCAAGTTGGCCGACATGTACACCAAGCTACAGGTCAGCAAGGCTTACACGTACGCCACTGCAAGGGCTGTTGACGAGGAAGGGGTCATACGGAGGCAGGATTGCGCGGGTGCCATATTGTATGCTGCGGAAAGGGCTACAGAGTGTGGCCTGGACTGCATTCAGGTGCTTGGTGGGATGGGTTACGTGGAGGAGATGCCAGCTTCGAGAATACTAAGGGAGTAAGTCTTGCCCACCTATCTTATTAGTACACTGAACACACAACTAACTTGAATGCCGCAGCGCAAAATTATACGAGATTGGTGCAGGTACTTCCGAGGTTAGACGCATGGTCATTGGCCGCGTCTTCAACAAGGAATACGCGAGCTACTCAGTGTGAGCGAGGGGGAATTGGGTCGTGGAAAAGATAAAATGACTTCATGTATTAGCATGCACGGCGTTCTGGCGGGTCCTTCCTTCCCTTCTTCTTGCGTAGTGACAGCAAGAATGAAAATTCACGTATTCGCGCAAGTTTCTGCTTATGACTTACGTACGTCGGCGCCGTCTGGGATTCATCGTGTTTTGCCCAACCAATTCCAGCCCAGTGGTGGCAAAGATCGGCGCTGCCCCGAGACACCGAATTCCTCGTTCTCTGCATCGTAAGTATATTCCTGTCGTCAGAAGGGTTCTGCAAAGCGATGCCCCTTAGAGCATGGCTGCTCTACATCGGCCAAATCTCTACATCACTCGGACCTGGCTGTACGCGAATGAGAACTCGTTTATGGATAGTCCCTAATATAGAGACTGGCTGTAGCAGGACGCGGGAGTGTGGACCCCGACTGTTCTGGTCTGTACCCGTCGCTGCTCGGTAATCCCGCGGTCAGACCTGACCTCCAGTGCTGACCTCTTACTTTTGGTTCATAATTTGGACAAACTCGTTGACTGTGATCTCGGTCAGTTTGAGTCTTGCGTCAGGCCTGCTTTGCACTTACAGTCTATGGTACCGCTCCCATCTGAGTCAGCAAAGTGAAGCATCTCGTCGATCTCAGCCTCAGTAAGAGACTCGCCAATCGACTTCATGACCGCTCTGAGCTCATCCTTGGAGATGGTGCCGGTCCCATCTCTATCGAAGACCTTGAGCCGGTGAATTAGCGATGATGCCGCCGGGAGTCACAGCTATGCCCTGAGCATCGTGTCAAAGCTCACCTTGAACGCCTCTCGGAGCTCTTGCTCTGGGTCCACGTCCTGGACTTTGTGTGACATCAAGGCCAAGAACTCTGCGTGGCACCTGTCAGTAAATAGCTGAAGCAGGTTTGGATGAGGCAACGCACCCTTGAAATCGATAGTGCCATTCTTGTCAACATCGACCTCGTCGACCATGTCTTGGAGCTCGCCATCCGTGGGATTCAGACCCAGGGATTTCATGATAGTCCCGAGCTCATCCTTGGTGATTTCACCTGCATCACTCACGTCGTCAGTTCTGGTTCAGTGTCTTGGACGCATGTGTGCACAGAGAGCCTGCTGCCGCCCTCCACCGAGGTTGAGATAGCCGCCAAACACTGACCGTTGCCATCCTTGTCCTACAGTAAAGAAAGATGGACCACGCTGTCAGTAAATGCACTTGTTGGCAATCAGCTCGAAGGGGATTAGTATGGGCGTGAAACTAACAAAAACCAAGAAAGCTTCCTTGAAGCTTTCGATCTGCTCCTCAGAGAGCTGCCCCTGGTCGGCCTGTGATCGGACGATGCGGTCAGTCAAGCAGCTGGACAAGCGCAGAGCCTCGCCGTTTAGGGGCAGGGCCTGCCGGGGGCTGTGCTGAGGGAGGCACCACCAACCATGGTCTGTTTAAGAAGTGTGTTGGCGGGAGGTGGGAAGAAGGAGGCTGTGCTGGAGCTTCAGGGAGGGATGCAGGAGGCAGAGGGTGCCGTATGTAAGGTATTCCAGGTGTATCTGGCCGTTGAATCTGTCGAAGAAGCTTGTCAACTATGCTGGGTGGGGTTCCGTCACCCCACCCCATAAATAGTACGTCAAAAGTGGGCATCCCTGTTTCAGCGCGCTTCCCGCTCATTCGTCCTCTCCTGGTCCTGGCCTGCCTGTTGGGGCGGATTCGGGATATTGCACGTTAGTGCTGTCTGCAGAGTCCGGTGTTCCCACCATCTCATCTTATCTCGCACGCATCTTGGCATGAATCTGATGCTCCCCAGATGGTTGGACGTCGTCAATCGAGGAGCTGCACTGACGAAAGCATCGTATCACCGCCTTGTCTCGTGTATATGTGCACAATATACACAAGCACAGAAGTTCCACCCTGTAATATATTTTCTGGTCGTTGTGAACTCGTGCATCCTGTCAAAAGTTGTCAATGTGGTACATCAGCATGAAGAGCCCCAGACGAAGTCAAATCAAGACACGTCTGCAGGGCCGTCGTGAGGTCGTCCTGGAATCCACCCACTGCGCTGCGCGCAAACCTCACCATTCCCAGTTCCTTTGCGATCGGGGCTTATAATGGACAGTTTTAAAACTCGGGCTTTCCAGCTTCTCATCACCAATAATGTCTAGTGAACCGAGTCAGTAGCTGTTCTTCCAGGTTGAAAACAAGGGATTGGGGCGCAAACAGGCTTCATTGTCGCTGGTGCACTGGAGCACACCTTGCAGGTTTGGAATGCGATATCACTTTTCGTTGCTCTGGGATTTCTTGCTCTCTTTCTCTCTCTCATTTATATATGTATCTATATACATATATACACACAAATATGTATTTATATATATATATACATATCTTCTACCAGCCGTGTCCATTGCGGCTTCTATGGCGAACAACCCCGGTGAGAATGTCGCGGTGAGCTTTGCAGCTTCACTATGTAGAACCTTGGAATACAGCAAGCGGGAATATTACGTCAAATGGCATATTCTCTTCAAAACTTGGTCGTGTCCTCAGAGAATACTCCCCTTAATTCTGGGCAGTATGTTGTCAATGGCGCGGACAACAATGGCGCGGTTGATGATGAAATTGGAATCAGCACTTATGTATATATATTCGTGATTAATTGGACTCATATTCACTGCCGCAGTTACGGACGTATCTCTTAGCCTTCGACATCAGATTCTTCCCTTCTAGATAATCGTATCAACGTTTCTTTATCAGACCCTTACTTATTTCGCTCTGCTTGTTTTTCCGAGACCATCAACATACTATCTTACAAGATTTTCCGCCGTTTACATGTTCGACTGCATGAAATGAAGAATATCTCTCAGCCTGAACATAACTTCGTACCTCCTTCTGTGCGCGAAGACTTTCATGATATCCGTCACCCACTTTTTACCGTCCTCCTGTGCCAGCCGCTTGTGGTCACCAGATCCTAGACATCCCCAGAAGCACTTGCAGAACGCATCGTCCAGCTTCTCCAACTTGCTCAGGCTGTCTGCACTGCCGTCAACATCGTACAACTCCGCCTTGGTCATCATGAAACCCTTCATTGCTGACATGGCCCACTTGGTATCCAGCCAGCGCTCCAGATCATCATCCTGCTTCTCGGCAAAGGCCTTCCTCGCTCTCGACTTCAGGTTCGCCATACGGTCGGTCGGTGCCTGGTTGGCAGCATTAAAAAGCTGTCGCAGCAGCCTCAGCTCTCGGAAGCATCTCCTGGCGGCCTCTTCGTCGAGCAGGTCGAAGAAGAAGCACCACCGGTCGGTGATCTCCTCCGGCGAACGCGCAGTCATGGCCGGACGCTTGATCACCTTATTCTCCGTCGACGCCTTCGGCGTCGAAGGTGGTTCGGGGCTCTCCTCAAGGCGGGCCGCAATGCTATCTCGGACCCCAGCCTTTTCCTCCGAAGATCGCAGGGGCGCAACGGTCTCCTGGATCTTGTCGCACATTTCTAGTATCTCCCAGACCATAGCTGCGTGCCGGGGCGCGACCTGTGCGGCCTCCCTGAGTTGCTTCACCCACTGCTTGTCGAGGGCCAGCCTCTCCTGTTCAGCCTCCGATAGGACGACCCAACAGTCCCGGATGCCGAATCCGTCCTGACCAGGAAGACCAACATCGCCCGCTGGTGAGAACCGGCCCTTTGTGGACAGGAGAATCTTGAGCTTGTCTGCCATTGTGGTCATGAGGTGAGTGACACTTTCCCATCGCTGCTCTTCGTTGCGCAGAGTGAGTGCGAGGCACAGGGCGAATTTTCCAGTCTCGTGGCCCAAGTACTCTTCTGCCTGCCTCTTCAGCTCGTCCGAGCTGAGAAATTCGTCTGCGAAGTCAGCTTGTTCCAGCTTGTCGATGCTTTCTTTGGTGTCCTTCAGGTTGGCCTTGCAAATCTTCCTGATCGTGTCGACTGAGATTTTCTCTTTCCTCTTCGGTGGGGCCTGTTGAGTTTCCGATGTCTTCTTCGTGGATAAAACACTCAGGCGGCGTTTCAGAGACGGCGCTGAAGCGTTGTCCCTGCTGGGAGAAGGTGCCCTCCTGGCTGTGGATTCGCTGATACTGGAGAGAAGCGAAGAAATGCTAATTTGGTCCAGCACTCCTGTCGGTTGCTGGCTGAGGGCATCACCATGATGCTGCAAAGCCCCTGAACGACCAATCTGGCCACCGTGAATATTCTGGCCCAGCTCTATCAGCCCCTGCGCAACGTCTGGGTGTCTCATGGCAGCGGCCACTAGGAGCCGGACAAGATCGGGATGCAGATTGGCCTTGGGGTCGAAAGCCTGGATTGCTTCCGTAGCAGCGGACTGCGGGTTGTCGAGCAGCCGCAATGCCCTGATGGCGAAAACAAGTGAATCGTCGCCCTCGTCCGCCTCATCTTGACGACACTCCTCAGAAGAAAGCTTCCGAGGCAGAGTCTCCGTTGCGTCTGAGAGGACGGAATTGTCGGTGAGAATGGAGGCGGCAGATGCCATTGAGTCAGGCCGGTCGCCCATCGACAGTGCTGGCAGCTTCTCGAAGATTGCTGCCATGGTGCTTGTTTTGTGTATGATCAAGCAGGGTATCTTCTTTGAATTGGGATTTAGAAGCACAGTTCCGTCAAAACCATGCAGTAGATTGGGACGAATGGACGAGCATCTAGGGAAAGAGACGAAGAGATGGCCTTATGAGCCGGTGCATCAGGTCAGCCGACCTGGTCGGCAATCAATAATGCCATTCCATACAAAACCCATGACAGTGAAACGCTTCAGTCGGCGTCTCTTGTCTTGGGCCGCGCTTGTCGGTGCTTGATTCGAGGGAAGGGTGTGTGAGAGCTCACTTGGCAGAGGTGCTATGTGGAAGCGATCATCGTCTAAAATTAGGTTTCAGGGCGCCTTCTCCTGGATTGAAGCAGTATCAGGACCAGGCAAAGAGGAAACAACCGACTGTTGCAAGACGCACACCACGCCAGCACGGACAGCTTCTGGAACTATTTCCTCTGATACCCCAGTGCTAGCCATCGGGGTGTTGCGTCGCCAAGAAATGCCAAATGTTTCGAATGCTAAGCAGAAACACTCTGGGCAAGGACCCCTGATGCAGCCAACATCGGTAAAACATCTTTTCAACCAAATCAGACGGTGGCAACCAAATGAGAGCAACCACCGTGAACTCGGGACAGGAGTCAAAATTGCACACCTGATAATTGTTCACGGTTCGCGAGATTGTCCGGTAAACAAAGATCAGAGAACGCAGCGATTGATCAATCGCAACATGATATCTGGTACACTCATCTTCGGCACTTGGATTCTTGAGGGAAAGGTGTGTTTGCTCCAATTAGCCGTAGGTTGCCCAACAGATAAAAGTAGTGAATTGAAAGCCTCCGTCGACCATAGCATCTCTGGAAATGCCATTGACCGCAGCGCTGAACCAAACTGATCTACTGCAGCAGGCAAACAGTGGAGCAAACATGTAACGCCCAGATTCAATCCCTCGAGTCTGGCTTTATCAAGCACCCGGCTCGGTGTAGCCGTTACGTTGCATACTTTAAATTCACGCTCCTGACCGTCTCTGTGGACTCTTTGCCAACTATGGTAATTCCAAATCTGTTCTGTGACTGTTCACCTCATCATTTTCATCATGCTAGACATCTTGCTGAAGCGGCGGCGTCCTAAAGAGTATATCCTAGTAAAGGGTCGAAAGCGCCATTATCTGCTCGTCTCTGTATAGCACGCCTATATATCGTATATATTTAAGCAAACGAGCCAGTGGATTATTGATTAAGAGCTCGGAGTATGAATGAGTTGATTCTGGGGGTATGACCTGCATGAACTGATATCGAGCCTTAACGTGAAAGTTTCAAACTTAGGATACACAATGAAGGATGATTTCTCGATTTTGTTCGCGCACCTGATTCAGCACTGGACGTATCGGCCCTTACCCTTTTCGATTCGACTGCCTTCGTCATCATTATGCAGTTGGAAGTGTCCACGCGACTTCCGAAATAGCATCAGCTGTATATAATCTTTTCCCTTGGCCTTGTAATCCTGCCACTTATTGCAGTGGGAAGAGGATGGCAAATAACAGATGAGAAGTGTACCGCAAATGCAAGAAGACCCGCAGCAGACCGTTCATACGTACCTCTCAAATGAGGTCACATGTGCAATGAAGCTGTCCAGCGGCTACGGCAATGGAAACTTTACGAAAATACAGAGAGGACTGGCAAAGGGCAATATGACCGACGCCACAGCATCACTAGGTTCTTATGATGATCTCAGGCACAATGAAGCCGCCACCAAAAGCCGCGCAGGAGGGATCTCTGAATTAAACCTCCGTCCTTAATGAGCTCACAAGGACTCGCTTCTCCATCGTTTGCCCACCGATCACAGGAATTGAGCAGACGTACTCGTGAGACATATTCACTTCTAAACGTCTTGACTTAGCTCCGGTTCGAGGTAGGTTGGAGTCACGTTAACGAAAGAAAACCCTGGCATGAGAGTGCTGCTGGTGCTGGGGTGAACGGGAGTGGGAAGCTCTGCCATGCGTGATATGGATACAAGCGAAATTCTTCACAGGTAATGGGATGCAGACACGCGATCAGGATGGCCGAATGAATAGACGGTGTGAGAGGAGCAGAGCCTGAAACATCGCACGTCCAGCTCTTGTGCTGCTACATAGCAATTCTCTGACCGGTATGGCTCTAGTTCATCTGGTCTTCCAAACTCTTCAGCCTTGTCACTTTCCTCACACTCCTTTGGTTCGGACTTTTTACAAGATCACTGCGACCGAGCTGTTCGAAACAAAGATTGCTCAATCAACGGGCCCCAATCTGATAAACAAGCAAGGTCTCGAATGATACGTTCGTCTTGAAGGTTACTCTCGAGGCGGAAACTCACCAGGTTATGTCAGCATTTCGTTCGGTCATCCTACCTCACTTGTTGTTTTACTCCTCTATTTCCACTTCTCCGCTCAACTAGCCATGATAAGGTTAAAGATGTGGGTTGTGAATGAGCTGGTCAAAGTGGACATCGTCTCCTGAATTGAGCATTCGGCTTTCATATGGAGATCGTAATACAGTTTTCATCTGAGCTGCAAACTTGGGAAATCATTTTACAATCACAAACACAGGCTTACTGAACGAGAATGTGGGCTTTGATTTAGTGGAGATCTCTTCTCCATAGATCAGGAAGCTTGCACTCGCGCTGATTATAATATACCGTAAACGCGACAGGGAGACTTTGGAAAGCATGACAAATATTTGTAATCAGGTGGGGCCGTACATTGAGACATCGCGATACAATCAGACACAATATCATCTTGGCACGGCGTCTCAAGCTGTGAGTTTTTGAAAGAGCGTTGAAGGAAGGACCAAGAGCAATACACAAAAGGAAAGGCAATTCGCAGGATGTCCTCAATCGGGTCAGCTACCACCATGTTCGCAAACATGCCGCAGCCTTTGATATTCCCAGCCATCACCGAGCACAGATCCACGGTCATTATCGCTCACGGCTTTGGTGACAGCGGCAACGGCTAGTATGTTGGGGCACTTGCTCACTTCCTACTGGCTCATACTCAGCCTTGAGAAATGGGACCATGTTTCCCTCCCATCAAGGGCCCCCCTCAGGTGCACAGTGCTCACATCCAAAATAGTGTCCCTATTGTCCAGAATTGGCAGGAAGGTGGCCTCTTCCAGGACACAAAGTTCATCCTGCCGAGCGCCCCAGCCATAAGTGTGACATCCGTGAGCACTTCTCCCGCCCCTTGACAGACCAGGGCACCCGCTCAGTCAGTGTCGCTAACGAAAAAAAACTTGCGACACAAAGGCCGGCGGACGCTCGATCCCAGCGTGGTTCGACATCCGCGGCGAGCGCGGGCCACACGTCACGTTCGAGGCCCTGACGCAGCAGAACCAGGACGAGGAGGGCATGCTGCACAGCCGGGACTTCTTCCTCTCCCTCATCGGGGCCGAGATCGCCGAGCACGCCATCCCCGCGTCGCAGATCATCATGGGCGGCTTCTCGCAGGGCTCCGTGATGTCGCTGCTCACGGGCGTCACGGCGGACGTGCAGCTGGGAGGTCTCTTCTGTCTCTCTGGGTACCTGGCGCTGGCGGATGCCGTGCGAGAGACCGGCGGCGGCGGCGGCGGCGGCGGCAAGTTTCCCCATGTGAGGGAGGGAACGGGGACGGAGATCCTGATGGTTCATGGCGAGAGGGACCCCGTGATGAACCTGGATTGGGCCGAGAAGTCGAGGGACGCTGTCAGAGAGTTGGGGTATCACGTCGACTCCAGCATCATTCCGTACGTTATGATCTCTTCCCTGCTCGGACTTGCTCGTGTCTTGCGCGCAGTTTGCTAACTCATGTGACCGTCCTGTGAAGTGGGCTCGGCCACAGCATAAACCAGGAGGTTCTCGCAAAGGTGACGGCGTTTATCAAGAGGGTCCAGGACAAGGGTAGAGATCAGCACGATGAGCTCTAAGAAAGCAGTGCTGATCAGTCCAAGGGGTAGCACTGGCTCCACCTTTTTAGTACTACAGTCCCGCTGCGCAATTGAATCCGAATTGATTCGTGCTCGTAACGCCCATGCTTACAGTTGCATTGTCGCCATAATTCTCATGCTAAAGCCGAACCTCGTCCAGATGTAACTCCTTAAACCCCTCTTCGACGACCCACGACCTCCCCTTCTCAGGCGTGTACAGAGCCTCACAAGCCCTCCCAACAACAAGCAGCCCTGGCGGCCTGCTTCCCTCCGCCTCAATAGCCTCGGCAACGAATTCGAGTGTTGTGCGGATCACTCTCTGATCAGGACAAGAAGCGCGCTCGATCACGGCACATGGCGTCGACCTTGGCCACAGGTTTCTCGTGGCTTTCACGGGCTCTGCAACATCGCTGGTCTCTATCATCTGGTGCACCACGTCCTCTGCTGGCCCGGCGCCATCTGGTATTGTTTCGGTTGTTGTCGTGGTACTTGTCCTCCCCAGTTCCGAGGGGAGATGTTGTGTAAGCTCGGTCACAAGACCCGTAATGCGGTGCAAAGCCATGAGGAAGACGACTGTTCTGCTTCCAACAAACTCTGGAGGCGTTGGTGGTTTTCCCTTTTTGCCCGTCCCGGTGCAGACCAGCACCTGATCTGCGACATCTCGCTGCGTGGGCGGTATGCCCGCAAACAGCGGCGCACTCAGAGAGCTCGTGATTCCAGGCAGAACAACCACCTTGTCGCCTAGGCCGTTCGTGCGGAAGTATTCGACCTCCTCGCCTCCGCGGCCGTAAATGAAGGGGTCGCCCTGCTTGAGTCGTAACACTACCTTGCCCTGCCTGACGCCCGCGATTGCTTGCTCCAGCAATTCTTCCTGAGCCTTGTCCGCATTGCCAGGGAACTTGCGTGCGATTGAGACGGGCGTCCGCCGGGGGATGAGATCTAACACGCCTTCGGGGACGAGCTTGTCGGCCAGAATGAGGTCGGCGGACAGGATCGCCTTGTAGGTTGCGCGGGTGAGCAGGTCGGGGTGTCCGGGACCAGACCCAGCAAGGATAACCCTGCCGCGTACGCGAGGAGCAGTGCCGTTGCTCTTCTCGTCCTCCGACCTTCCAACATTGAATGCGCTGGGGGTGCTGCTGGTGCCAGAATATGATCTTAGTACGGCCTCAACATCGTCGTCGCTGATGGCTGCCAAGCGCTTGAGCGGCCAGTACTCGCAGACCTGCGCGAGCCAGCGCATGCGCCTGTGCTTCACAGCGTCCAGGTCTTCCTCGGTGACCAGCTTGTTGAAGTTGGCCGTCTGCTCCAGGCCTTCCTCATCTTCTCCAGCATTCAGCGCACCACCATTGAGAGCCTCGTGAAGAAGTTGGTCCTCCTCCTGCACCCTCCGCCTCACCTCACCCAGCTTTGTGCAAGCAGTGCCCAGGGTTGGCGGTAGCGAAGCGGCGACCTCGCGGCGTATGCGGCTGGCGAGGCGGCATCCCCTCCCATTGGTGGTCACGCCGATCTGCAGCGGCCCGTCGTTGTGGGTCGACAGGATGGAGAAGCTGCAGAGACTGGGGCTGTCGACCACATTCACGGGAATGCGGTTGCGCTTGCAAAATGTCGAGATGGTTTGCGCCGACACCACTTGGCCCAATGCAGCAGTATTGGTGGTGGTCACGAAGACGGCATCGACCACGTTGCCTATCTCGTCGCGGCCGCGGCTCAGGGCAAATTCTTCGGTAAACGGCTTGCGCTCCCATTCGACCTGGCCCGACTCGACAAGTTTGGCGAGGCCATAGTGTAGAGGCTGCGTTGGTGGGGGCTCGGGCGCGATAAGGATGGGTTTTGCGCCGGTGGCAATGGACTGCTCGCACCGCTTGCCCGCGAGCGAGTTGCTGCCGATGATGAGGTGGACGTGAGAGCGACAGTCTGTGGCAGTGAGGAGGGACGTGTGGTAAGAGGCTGCCATTTTGAGGGTACAGCCAGTGTTCTAGGTATCGTTGCCGCGTCTGGTCTGTTCTGTTCTGTTCTGTAGCGATTTATTAGAAATTAGAGATACATTTGGATGCCGTTATCAGTCCGTCCTGAGCCGCATGACGCCATCCCGATAGCCGGTCCGCGGACCGACGAGCCCATTGATCGCTTCACATAACGATGCACTTTTTGTCCTCCTTATCCTTCTTGACGCTCATCGCCACCCGGGCGGCCTCTGTGAACGCCTCGTTGACACCACGGTTGCGCATCGCCGAGCACTCGAGGTATCGCATCGCATTTATTCTCCGGGCGACCTCCAGGCCCTGCTCGTACCCGATCGTGGGCTTGGTGCTCGCCGGGGGGTGGTCGCCGGCCGCCGCGTCCTCGTCCTGCGCCTCTCGCAGATCGCATTTGAGGGCGATCAGCACCACCTTGACGCTAGGACAGTGTTCTGTGATCTCGCCGACCCATTTGCTCTCGACGTTCTCTAAGCTCTCTGGGCTGTCCACGCTGTAGCACAGCATAATGAGGTCGCTATCATCGTATGAGAGGCTCCGTAACCTGTCGAACTCCTCCTGCCCTGCGGTATCCCAAAGCGACAGCTCGATGTGGATGTTGTCGACGAAGATGTCGTGGACGTAGTTCTCGAAGACGGTGGGTTCGTAGACGGTGGGGAAGTACCCTCGTGTGAAGACGTTTAGCAATGAGGTCTTGCCAGACGCGCCGTCGCCCAGGAGGACGAGTTTGCGCTGGACGGTCTTGTTGGTCGCCAAACAGGACATTGTGATGGTGATGATGGAGGAGGGAGCAGGTGGTGTTGTTGTTGCTGGGACGGTCGCTGGAAGACGCCTTGTCGGGATTGGAGTTCGGGGCTTATTGGGGTTGGGGTTCAAGCCTGGGCCCACCCCACCCATCATCCCTTCCCTTCCCTCCGCTCAGTGGCGTCCCCGAACAAGTTTCCTGTCTCGGGGGGAGATTATTTGAGCTGAGGCTGTAGATTATCCTCTTTGCGAGATTGTCAAGCTGTCGCACATGAGATTGTCTCTGATAGCTGGCTATCTGACATGGCATTTTGCCTGTTGGATGTTCACCAGTTACAGTTACCTTAGGCGATGTTATCCTGAATTATAGTGTGCGAGGATTGGGGGAGCGAGGCGTCACGCTTGGTCAAAGGAACGGATTCCGTGAGATACCTATACCAGGGCATCACTCAGGATTTACCTATCTTTCAGGATATGCTATTGATCGAAAACCTGTATCAAGAAATCCAACAACGGTCGGTTGGCCATTCACCTCGTAATCCCCATAGAGCATGCTATTAGTTAATTGCGCCGCTCTACTTGTGCTACTTGAACAACACCGGCAATATGACCTGTCTGGTGATGAGAACCTAAGCTTGCAACAATCGATTTAACCGTATAGCACCCTGTAATATAGAGCAGGGGCTCTGGTCATCTCTTTCAGTTACATGTCGCTTGAAATCCACTGCTATTGTCGGTAGATGATGCCCCTATATTTGGCTCCGCTGCCGATCCAGATATCATTCCCCTGAATTGCAGTAGCGCCCGCCCCTGTTAAAGTCCATGTCCCGACCTCCCTTCCGCACACCTTAGGTGTATATGGTCTATATATTTATAGCTCGTCATTGAGCCCGCACTGCCCGAGATGAACTCGTAGCGAGCCTTCAAACCCGCAAGAGTCTGCGAGATGGAGGGCGGTAAAGGGCCGCCTACTCGCACACCTCGCGCAGAAATGGAGCGTGTCAAGCAAGGCAAGGTTCACCTCGAGGCAGATGGGCTCGTCTTTCCCGGGGTGGCGGTTCCCCAATCAACGGGCAGAGCGCTGAATTGCTGCCTCTCCCAGATGAGTAAATTTGCCTCATTTCCCTCCCGCCCAGCGGTAGGTGCCCATGTCGAACCTGGCTGCAGGGCGGTGCGAGGCACGCAACGACCAGCATCGGCAAGCTCGCCGGAGAGGAACTTGCCTGTTTCATGCAGCATCTACTACCAACACCAGTCCTGTCTTGCTATGGGCAATGCTAGCCTCACCAATTGGGACACCGACCGTCTTGGAAGCTGAGGCGGAGTTGATCAGCTGCTGGCGAAAATGAAACAGTCTACTATTGCCCAGGGGTGCACTGTACCATCATGCTGGTAGGCTTCTGGGCCAGAACTATCGTGGTCACTGTCGGCACATACTACATCATGGCTACCCTACTGTTGAATCCCGGGCCGTTGGGGGCTATCATTACACCTTGGCGATCTTGTCATCACTGGGCTTGCGCTGATGGTTTTACGCACGCCGTCTTTCACATTTGCTTCCATCGATGTCGGAGACGAGTGGCACGTGATCTGGACAACAAAAACCAGCGCCACCTATATGAGAGACTTTAACGAGTTGCTCGTGAGTTTGCCAGGATACGGATCCAGCCTCGCAGCGATGCTCATGCAGTTTCGTGCACGTGCGCCCAGCACACGACATCCAGTCAACGTCAGTCTCATCAACACAACTCGAACAAGCGCGGCACTGATGTCAGCGAGAGAAGTTACTTAGCCTGCCGTGTGAATTTATAGAGCACTGTGTGCAAGTGATATTCTTTATTTCCAGAAAGTGTCTCCCTACTCTGTTTTGCTTTGCTTTGCTTCGCTTTCGAAATGGAATGATGTAGAACATGAGAAAAGAAAAGATGCTCCGCTGCCGTGCTTGACTGCTCGCCACCAAGGCTCGAGAACCATCATGAGAAGGCGACCGGGCAGAGTGACCATAGGGCAGAGCCCATCCCGCAAAAGCAGGAACGCCGAGAACCAATCCGCGCTTTAGCAATCCGGTCCAGCTCGTCCGGGAGGGGGCGATTTGTGGCTAACGGAACGTGATACATGCACCGTGTTCTTCATGCAAGATCGAGACCGTCTTTCCCCAATTTTATACCAGCATTCACGGCTAGGATTCAAGACTAGCCGCTGGACTCATGCTGTCGAGTGGTGCAGCATGCAACGCTGGTTTCTCTGCACTTGCCGGTTGCAATCCCTTCTTCTTTCGACCCATCACATCGATGACCCATTCCGCGACCTCGGGATCGACTGAGCCCTCGTTAATATTAAGCTCTTTCGCTGTGGCGTCGGCTAGGTCGTTGTCCGTGGCTTCCGACTCGGCCTCCGCCTCTTCAGTGATCGTCTCGGGCTTGCTAAGTTCTTTGATCCAAGGGTGTAGCAGGAGCATCGGATAAGTGTGCCGCTTCTTTGGGTTCTTGTTGAGGCACGACTTGACAAAGTCGCGGGCTAGTGCCGAGTAGCCTTCCGCGGGGAGGTCCGGCGGGTCGCCTTCAACGATAGCCTGTGATTGAGTTCCTGATTAGCCGAGATTCCCTCGAAAATGTGGAGAATGAGCGTCACTCACATTCAACTGGCCGAAGATGGTCGCAGAGATCTCCGGTGGGTAAGGGTATTTGCCCATGGCGCATTCGATGACCGTCAAACCTAAGCTCCAGATGTCACTTTGGACGCTATACGTTCCGTCCGCACCCGTGGCCATCGCACCGCCAGATATCCGCTCCGGAGCCATGTAGCTTTGACATCCGATGTTCGTCTTTGCAATGCTGGCCACTAGATTTCCGCTAACTCCGAAATCGCATATCTTGACCTGGCCCCGAGAGTTGACAAGAACGTTGGTCGGTTTCACGTCCCGATGGATGATATTGTGCTCGTCTTTCAAAGACTTCAGCCCCATTATGGTGCTGTAAGTGATCTTCTTGAGTACGTTCTCCGGTATTCCCCCATCGTACAACTTATCAATAGAACCACCATCCATGTACTCAATGCACATATACACCGCGCCCTCCTGGAAGAAGGCCCCATAAAAGTCGATAATATATGGTGACGAACACTCGTGTAGGATGACCAGCTCCTTGAGGATAGTCGTGAACTTCGCTTCGTCGAGTTCTAGCCTGACCTCCTTCATCGCCATCACCCGCCCTGTTGTGGCATCTGTCTTGCCCGCGCGGGGTGTCAAGGGTGAGCCCTCGCTGCCTGACGACTCGTCTTTGTCGGAAAGACTTGAATTTTGCCTGGAAGCGGGTTTGAAGCCGCTCAGCCCTTGCCCAAACCGCGGCACTTTCGGTCTCGCATGTCGGGCCTTGTATACTGTTCCATAGTTGCCCTTTCCCAGCTCGTCAAGGATGTCAACCTCGTCTAATGAGATGGAAAATGTAGCGCCGCTGGCGAAGTTCACGCCAGTCCTCGTAATTGTGGCGGCGCCGTCAAAAGTGATCCAACCTTTTTGTGTGTCAAGATAGTTTTTGAATTCGTTCATCTTGGAATCCCCGGGCCCTCTAGTCTCTTTCGCAGACGCATCAGATCCACCATTCATATCGGACAGCTTGGGCGTTGGGGCAGGTGACGGCGCGCCTGGGAATCCACCAAGCTTCATCGCTCCTCTTCGATCCGCCAGACTGGGTTTCTTGGCACCAGGTATGACTGGAGCAGACCTCGGAAAGCCCTGGGCCGGTGGTCTAGACGGCACGCCCATACCACCTGGCAGTTGCAAGTTGCCTGGTAAACCTCCAGGAAACCCTCTGGGAGAGGCTGACCCAGACATTGGCGAGGGGGAGCCCATCGGATTCGCACCAGGCCGTGGCAGACCTGCCCGCTCCGCCTGTAATGCGCGCGCCTTGGCCATGAGATCCATCGGCAAGCTGCTGGCAGCCGGTGGTGGCCGCCGGGCATTGTTCAAGGTGCCCGTAACGCTGGAACTTGGGTGGATGCCAAGGCCGGGACTACTGGCCTGCGAATCCGAGACGGTTCGAAGAGATGGGACACGGCGGGGCGGATCTTTGGTGGAGAATTGAGGTATGGCATCGGAAGAGGCACTGGGAGGATCCAGCGGCGTGCTGGCTTCGGAAGACTCATCGGCGTCAGAACCAGGAGAGGCGGGGTTGCTTTCAACCTGTTCGTCCGGGGTGGCCGGTACTGACGAGTCTGGAGAGTCTGACATTGTGGGCGAAGTGGAGGAAACAAACACAGGTGCGTCTGCAACGATGTCGGGAGCCGGGCTACCTCGCGAATTGTCGCATGCGGCTGGTTAGGATGGTCGAGTGAGGTCTATAGGTTGCGAATATGTGTCTGATTCTCCCCCTTTGGAGCTAAGGGTTGCCGAGCAATATAGGAGAGGAAACGCTAGGGCAAACTTTGGGTCGCTGGATCGTATGAGTCGATAACGGCGAGACGGAGGCCCAGGAACGCGGTGAAGCCGAAATCTTGGTGTTGGCAACTTGGAGGCAAGCGCGAACTCTAATGGGCGGCGACGGACGGAGCCCAAGGGAGCGCGGCGTCAGGCTGAGTGTAGAGCTGCGTCGAATTGGGTTGGGTTGACAGACAGGCAAACTAGGAGAGAAGAGTTGAGCCTGATAAAAGGCGCCTGAGGACTGAGAGGCCAAAAGTAGGTGAGGTCAGGTCAGGTCTGCTGTTGTCAGGACCAGCACAAGACGAGACGAGACAATAAAAATCAAGACCAGGCCCAAGTCAGATATTCGAGAAAATGGCAACAGCGCAGGTCCAAGCCCCGGTTGTACGCCAAGTGCTGCGAGAGCTTCTGATCTCTTGCGTCAGAAGGTCTAGAAGATATGGGTCTTGATTGGATTGGCAAGTGGCAGGAATTGGAGGGAGAGGGTACAGTTCGCTACAGCACGTCCATACCCAGTCATATGTACCCACCGGGCTGCACATATGTACCGCGCTGGACCGGCAAGGGCGGTGGTCTAGCAAACGTTGGGCGAGGAGGTACTCTTCCGCTCTGTGACTCGAGACTCGCCTTTCTGAGTGTTCCCTGTCCTCTCACTAGTACCTGAGCCTTGGTCCCCCGTACCGCACAGATACGCCGTGCATGTAGTGTTGCAGTGCCCCCGGTCGTCTTCAAAGCAGTCTAGCTTTATCTGACTGGACTGACTGCACTGGACTGGACCGCCTGGCTGTCTGGCCTGGCAGTCCTCCACATCGCATTGTCCCATCATCGCCTCCAATGCCTCCCACAATCCCACACTCCCACACTCCCACACTCCCTCAGGGCCATCATCCAATTGGGATCCGCCCTCCGGACCCCTCCACCTCCCTCGCTCTGATTACGTCGATCTGACTCTCACAGACAGAGAGCTGCTTCTCCCATTCCAATGCAATGCCAACAGCCTGACAGCTCAGCAGTTGCAATCCTAGAGTCAGGAAGGCGTCATTGTGGTAGGGTGAGGCGCTTCTCCAAAACGGCAGCTGCTTCACTCAAGCCGCGCATTTCATTTCGCGCATAACGTCAGGGGCCTCTCATTCAGTCGGTCGGTCGGTCAATCAGCCATTTCTGCTCTGCTTTGCTAAATTCCACGTCGAGAAGGGACAGCAGCTTAGCCCAGGCTGGTTTAGTTCCCCTCAAACCATTGAAGCGATTGGGGGGCAGGACGACTACCCCCGCGATGACGTTGACACTGGAGCTTGTGGCTTGGAGAGAGGCGGAACTAGCAGCGCCTGCTCCACTTATTAATGCGCATGAGATAATTCTCCCAGTAGCCCAGCTTATCAAAAGAAAAGGCCCAGATTTGGCCGGCACTGACGAAGGAGGATGGATGGGCAGTAAGTGGCAGTACTGCATGCGCAGCAGGGAAGAGATGGGGGGGGGGGGGTGGGAAAGATGGGTATCTCGAATTCCATCTCTGTCAAAGGCTGCAGTTCCATTGGGCTCCGAAAAGCAGGTTTCTCGCCTAGAGCCGATGACCCAAATGTCTTTCCTATTGAGGTTCTGAAACGTACGGTCAGCAGTTTAAGTGTGGCAACCGAGATGAAACAGCAGGCAACTCAGGTAGATCAGAACAGATCAGAACAGATCAGCAGTGCATCTAGAAACGCAATTGGCCCTGCTTACAACATCGTGTGAAAGCTGACGCGGTTCACAAGTCCAACTTCAGAATTCTGCCACTTCGCCAGGCTGGCTGACAGGCTCTGCCAGCTCCTGAGATGCTCATCCCATCATAGGACATTGGCGTCCCGCTGGTCCCTGCTGGAGATGCCAGTTGATGCGCGATATGACAACATTGTCACCGCCGCCGGACAATTTGTACCATGATAATAACGCAGGCATGCTAATGGCAAAGTACTTGAGTACTTGCCCACATTCCCTGCTCGTCAGTTGCTCTAGCTTGGGCTGGTCCGGAGCTTCACATATGTGTCCAATCGCTTGCGTGCCAGACAGCGGGGGCAGCTGTCGACCGCCAGGGAGCCTTCCAAGAAATATTGCTGGCGCTAAAGATCTGCAGCTATTCCTGTATTGCGCCCCACCCTCGTGCTGCAGCTTTTCCCGCACACAGACACGGTGGATGAGGCTGTCACGAGGACTATGAGGACTTTTGAGGGGAAATAGTCAAAGGTCGAATGTGCCTTACGATTGCCAGCTGTTCGACCGCCCAAGCCTTCGGCAACGCAACGTCAACACCACGGCTTTGCGCATAGAACCCATGTTCAGCACTCTCGCCAATGGGCTGTTTGGAAGACTGTCGCATACGAAAATCAGAGAGTGTGACGTCATTCCTTCCCAGCTCAAGAAAGCCATCTGCGAAAGTGAGAGGTAGTGACGTTGCTCTGCTTCTTCATTTCCAGAGTGTGATTCGGGGCGGACTCTATTAAAAGAAAGAAGAGAATGAACAGAAACGAGGGAGAATGTCAGTGGCTCAGGCAAGTGTGGAACCCCGTTCATTCCAGAGCACTACACTACACATGTGCGCGGAAGAAGGTTGCTTAGTCCATGATCCACCCCACCGGTACATAGTACCCTGGATTCCACCCCGTGAGAGTTAAAACGTGGACACTGCATATCCTCACTAGCCGTAGCGACCACTTGTACGCCCTTTTGTAGCCATTTCCCTCCGATCTATGCTGTTGGCGGTGTTCTTTAACTTACCAGTGCATGGTGTCGTCGAAGCAGTTGCTATGCACATTCCGCTCCGAGAGGAAAAAGAGGGAAATGAGAAAGAGAGAAAGGCTGCCAAAGAGTTGTGCAACCGAGAAACCAAAGCCTTCTTTCTCACTTTCACGGCAGGACACCCGAGTCGTTCTTCCTGTGGAAACCACTCCGCTGGCGACGTGTCAGCCCGTGTTGCTACCCGCCATTTGGTCCGATGTTCGTCCGGGGCACATCCGGTCGTATCGTCGCAGCTCGTCCGGGTTTGTAGTGAGGCAGCGTGGCTGTTTTCCCACCATGGGCACGACTCGCCTGGATAAACGTGGGTTTTCTCCAGCGGGTACGTTGCGACACGAGTAATATACTTACTTACTTGCTTGGCAATATAGCACCGCCACGTCGACGGTCGGGGCGGACGCATTGCACAGTTTTCGTGTGTTTCGCGAAGAGGTAATCTGCCCAAACACCGGCGGCAACACATGGATGTTGTGTTTTCGAGGAGGTGAATTCTGTGCCATCGTATCACACATATAGTACGAAGTATATATGCAGAGGCCAGTATGCCCCAGGCAGTCACATACTCTAGCCCACTAGGTGTAAGCCTGCCCGGGTATTGTGGCACTGGAGGAGAGTCGTCAGCCACCTCGGATGCCTCCAAATCTTCCGCCGTCATCATGCCTGTCATCCCGTGCTGATCAGGGGCCGCATGGTTGGCTGCCCTGAAAGAGCGCAAGGCACAGTGGCACGCCCCGATGCGATACCACCTCGGGGGAGACCAATCAGTGTGGCAAAACGCCCGCCGATTGTGATGTGGCCGTGGTAGCACTGCACCGCGAAAGAAACAACGGGCCTCGTCTTGTGTGGCCAGACGTCAGTCAGTTCAGTCAGTCAGTGCAGCACATACAACCATGCACCTGCATCTGGGGAAAAGTTTCGATGAATGGACCGATGCTTCGCTAGTTTCAAGTCTCGTGTTCTTGGCCCCAAGCACCCTAATAAGCAGCCTACCAAAGACCTGCTGTCAGGTCTTCTCTGTCTGCCGCTCTGCCCATCAGCCACTGCATTAGTGTCCAATTGCGCAAGCCCCGAACCGGATTGAGGGACTGGTACCGGAGGTTGGTTAGGGCAAGATGGCAAGATGACAAGATGACGGTGTCCTGTAAGGCCCGGCAAGGCTTGCTTCTAGGGGTTTATCCATTTGTGACTACCTCTCGCTGGTCTTGCGCTCCTGTTGTTTCCAGATCTGTTCCGGCCGTGTAATGTGCCTGTGCATGTGCATGTGCATCTGTGGAGCTGCTCAGCAGTGGGTCGACTCCGTCGCTGAAGCTGAAGCTGAAGCTGAGGAAGCTGTGGAAAGTCTGAAAGAAGCGCAACCCTGTCGGACCCCAGTCAGGAGCTGTCAGAGGGGGCCTCCCAGACGCGAGCCTGCTGCAGGTTCTTTAATTTAGCCTTCTGGCGGCCCTAAGGACGCTCACACGCCCAGGCCCGTCATCGCTTGTCTTATCCATCAATCGGCCACTCGACGACCGGTTTCCCAGCCCAGCACAGCCCGACCAGCCTACGACCACCATTGAAGGCCTTGCTTGGCAGCACATAATCGCCGCCTCCGCCCTTCCCTCATTCATTGTCGCCTCCTGGGCGACAACGCACCCAGGTGAAATCGTTGTGACGTCTTGGCAGCTGGGTGAACCCACACGAAGCGAGAGAGAGCGAGCGCCTTGACACCAACCAGCGGAAACTTTAAACGTCAGGTCCCATCGAAACCGGGTGCTTCCCCAGCAGTCCACTACCCACCCCATTAAAAGCTCGCGCCGCGTATCCACGGCGCCGCGCATCAGTCCCCCGATATAATAAGATACGATTTACTTCTTTTCCACTGCAGGCTTCTTCTCTCCTGAACCCAACAACACACCGAGAGAGATACAGCAGACCCGCCATCAACATCAATGCCTTCGTCCTTTCGCCTCGCGAACCCCGAGGCGGCGCCTCTCATGATGGCGCAATCCTCACCATTCGTCGTTTTCACAAAGCCACACGACTCTCACCCGTCGCTCGATCATCTGATTCTGCTGGTCTTCGAGGCTGTAATGGAAGTGGTTTGTGTCAGCTTGCCAGGTTATATTATTGCGAGACTAGGCCACTTCGACGCCGACAAGCAGAAATTCCTGGCGAATCTCAATGTGATGCTTTTCACGCCATGTCTAAGTGCGATTCGACCCCCTTCCACCCTGAAGATGTGAAGGTCATTTCGGCTAACATGGAAACCCGCAGTCTTCACTAAACTTGCCTCTCAGCTCAACGCCGACAAGCTTATCGAACTCGCCGTCATCCCTATCATATTCGTCATACAGACCATTGTGTCTTACTTGGTTGCGCAAGGCGTCTCCCGGCTTTTCGGATTCCACAAGAGGGCTTCAAACTTTGTTACAGCCATGGGCGTAAGCAGTGATCCAGTCCGCCCCGTCTCACAGATGTTTGGTATCTGACATATGTGTGGCACTCAGGTTTTCGGCAATTCGAACTCGCTTCCGATCTCCCTGGTGATCTCGCTTTCGCAGACGTTGAAGGGCCTTCACTGGGACAGGGTACCCGGCGATAATGACGACGAGGTTGCCGCCCGTGGCATCCTGTACTTGATGATATTCCAACAACTGGGTCAATTAGTGCGATGGAGCTGGGGCTATCACGTTCTACTGGCTCCCAAGGAGAAGTACGGCGAGTACGATAACGAAAGGATCGAGGAAGGTAGATATGCAGGGGACGCCATAGGCAGCGAGGAGACAGACAACCTGCTGCAGTCCGACGACGAAGACACCGACGACCACCGGAGCAGTGCATCAGAGACTTACGAGCCTGCTGGCCGCACTCCAGTGGCGAACCAGTCACGATCATCACTTGCTGATCTTATCAACGACGACGGCACTACAACTCCAAGGAAAAACTTGAATGGCAAGCACCACTACAAGACGAACTCTGCACGACCCAGTACTGCGGACACCATCGGCGATTTGGACAGCATGCACGACCACAGCATACTCTCCTTTCCCCGCATCCGAAATAACGAGGAGGCCGAGATCCCAGAAGGCATCAGAGGCGTCCCGAAGCGCTGTAATCGCTGGGTCAAGCAGACCAAGACAAAGACGACGGCCGCCATCAACAGGAAGCGTCAGGAGGCGTACGCCCGCCTGCCGCCGCCCCTCCAGCGTACGGTGGACTTCCAGCAGGTGGTCGCCGCCAAGCTCACCAACTTCCTGTGGGAGTTCATGAACCCGCCGCTGTGGGCGATGCTCGCGGCGGTGATCGTGGCGTCGATCCCGGACCTGCAGAGGCTGTTCTTCGAGGAGGGCTCGTTCGTCAAGAACAGCGTGACCAGCGCCATCAGCTCGAGCGCCGGCGTAGCCGTGCCGCTCATCCTGGTCGTGCTGGGCGCCAACCTGGCGCGCAACACACAGAAACGTGACGGCGAGCCTGAGGAGGCCGTCATCGGCAGCAAACTTCTCGTTGCCAGCCTAATCTGCCGCATGCTGCTGCCCACGCTGATCATGGCGCCCATATTGGCCGTCTTCGCCAAGTACGTGCCCGTGAGCATCCTGGACGACCCCATCTTTGTAATTGTGTGCTTCCTCCTCACCGGCGCGCCGAGCGCGTTGCAGCTGGCCCAGATCTGTCAGATCAACTCGGTCTATGAGAACGTCATGTCCAAGATCCTCTTCCAGAGCTATGTTATTTGGTAAGTTCAACCTAACGGCTGTGCGTGGCCTGCAGTTAGTTGCTAATGAACATGTCTTTATTTTAGGATCATGCCCTCGACTCTCATTCTTGTCATGCTTGCCCTCGAGGTCGTTGAGTGGGCTAAATAAAAAGGGGATCTCCACTAGCGCCCAAGCGTCAAAATCTCCAAATTCCTTATTTTGTCTTTCAATACTTTTCAGTGGACATACATTAAACACAAACGGGGTACGGCAAGGCACACATAGAGGATTGGAGTTGGTCGTGTTTAGCAAAGGCGTTTCTGGCAGGGTGTGGGCTCTTAGGGGAAAGCATAAAATGCCCCTTCTCATCCGCAATCTTTGTCTGGAGGTTTTATTGCGGAGTGACATAAAAGGAAGATGGGAACAACACGCACGAAGGACCAGTCCATGACTCGGTAAACAGCACATTATTGTAGGATGGACAAAAATCAAGATGAACCATGCTGGTATTCAGGTCAGAGTGATCTTGATGTTTCGCAGGAATGCAAAAGATTTGCCAGGGTCTCAGCAATCTAGATGGAGAAGGAGTTGTGCAAGTCTTGAATGTACAGGCCCGGTGCTCTACCCAGAGATACTCTTAAAAGTAGCTCGGCAGGACATAACAAGTTGTGTCAGGCCATGCTCCATCAGATGTCTTCCCCTAGTAGGCTGGACTAGTCAATGCTAATCGTTAGAGTTCCTGCGAGCTGGGTCTTGGAACCCAGCCAGTCACATTCCACACATATCCTCAAATGGCTTCCGCCGTAGTGGTCCGCTAAATAGCTTGCAGGTTTCGCAGTCTATGTGGCCATTGGAATCACCCATGCTTTCACTGGTAGAGGCGTTTCTCACAGTTTCAATCTTGACATACGGCCCTCTGTCATTGCAGCGGGTCTTTGTAGATCCTGGTACGCACAACAACCCTCGTCCAGCCGCTCAACTCACACCATTTACCAGACTAGGCTGCTGGTCGCCCGCCGGCCCGACAAGCTCCCAATCCTTGACGTTCCCCTTCCAGTCGCTAATCCTCACGCCCCTCACGCCTACAATTATGACGCGTACCTCCTCGCCGGCGACGAAGCACTCGCGGCCGCCGTCCTCGGTGCCGGACGCGGGCCCATCAGCGGCACCGCCGGCGCCGGGCTGGCCGAAGGGGTTGAAGCCGGCACCGGTGGCGTCGTCGAAGGTGTTGTTGTCGAGGTGGGCCTGGCGGTAGAACTTCTCCTCGTCGGTGCCGGCGGCGACGACGCGGGCGCTGCCGTTGATGGTGGCGCTGATGCTGGACATGGCGCTCGTGTTGAGGTTGAGCAGCAGCGAGGCCAGGCTGGAGCGCGAGGGCGACACGGACGCGGCTCCGCCGGACAGGCGCCTCGCGTTCGAGGTCGGCGGCCGGTGTGAGACCCAGTCGTGCACGAGCAGCGACACGTGCGGATTCGTCGTCAGGTTGTGCATCTTCTTGGAGGCCGGGTTGGTGGTCATGACGATGACGGGCTCGGACGGCGAGAACGGCGAGGAGGGGAGGTAGGTGTAGTTCATCAGGGAGACATTGGGGATGTTATCGATACATGTCGCGAGGTGGAGCTGGTAACGACAGTGTCAGTTAGTCGGACGCGCAAAGGAGGCGAGCGAAGCCTATGTGCGTGGGTGCTTGGGCGATGGTGGTGTAGTGTAGTGCGTACAAAACGGGCATTCTCGAGGCACTGTATCACCTCTGGCGGCAGGGACGAGGTGACCTGGCGGTTGTTGTCGCCAATGGAGGCGGCTGCGTTGAGTGGTATTTGGGACATGGTAGCGTGAGACTGGTCTGAGTCTCGATGTGCTATGCTGAGCCCGCGATGTGATCTAGTGAAGTAGTGCTTTGGTCGACGAAGACGAACTGCATCTCTGACGGCGTGACGCTTAGCTAAGGAGGGGCTACTCGCGCTCGGTGGGGTTTCCAACCCATTACAATCCCTGTCGCGTCGCTCCAGCCCGACCCGCAGTGACGTTGGGGCATTCCCCAGACTCAGCAGGGGTCTTCTCGAGTACTATCTAGTGTAGGTCGACTGCACAGACTGCATGTCTGACGGCTGTTCCCCAGATTCCAACGTGAGCATCAAAAGACAGCGGGCAACAGTATTCAATTGCAAGTGTGTGCGAGAATAAGTATGCACTGATTCAGATCATCCTCCTTTCCTCCCAACTGTTGACCTGGGAGACGGTTATTCGGGACAAGAGCTTATAGGCAAGGGCCCAGCACGGCAACTCTGTAGCTTAAAGCTTGGGGACGGCTATCAGCGGCTGACCTCCAACTGCCCTTGGCCTCGGGACGACACTATCAACATTGCGTCTCTCCCCGAAGCCCTTTCACCACCTTGACACAAGACAAGACTACTCTCCTCAGCCAAAGTGATGTGAAACTTGCCTCGCCTCTCTAGTGACTGATACTGAGCTGTACACCACCTCGAGGCCAGAGACCACCACTACAAAGAGACAACAACATCACGATGAAGTCTATCAAGAACGCCCACCGGCGTCTCCCCCTCCGCCCAGCTTCGAGGGCCCTCCTTTCCACAACCACCACCACATCTGCATCCGCATCCGCATCTGCATCCCCATCCACATCTTCCTCCCAAACCCCCAATCCAAACATCACACCCATAAAATCCGTAATAATAGCCAATCGCGGCGAGATCGCCCTCCGTGTCCAACGCACCGCCTCCAGGCTGGGCATCCGCACGACAACCCTTTACACAGACGTCGACCGCAACGCCCAACATACCACAGCCACCCCTTACTCTCACTCCCTGCCCAACTACCTGGACGGCGACCGCATCATCGCCCTCGCGAAGCAGCATGGCATCCAGGCTCTTCACCCAGGCTATGGCTTCCTGTCGGAGAACGCTACCTTTGCCCAGAAGTGCCAGGACGCCGGTATTGTCTTTGTCGGCCCTCCCGCCTCCGCAATGGCCGACATGGGTGACAAGGCCCGCTCCAAGGAGATCATGAATGCCGCTGGCGTGCCCTGCGTCCCTGGCTACCATGGCCCCGACCAGGCCGTCGAAGCCCTGCAGGCCCACGCCGTCGACATCGGCTTCCCCGTGCTGCTCAAGAGCGTCAAGGGCGGCGGCGGCAAGGGCATGCGCATCGTCGCCTCCGAGGCCGAGTTCACAGCCCAGTTGGGATCGGCCCGCGCCGAGGCCCGCGCCAGCTTCGGTGAGGGCGGCGAGGTCATGTTGGTCGAAAAGTACGTTGTGCGGCCGCGCCACGCCGAGGTCCAGGTCTTTGCCGACAAGCTGGGGAACTGCGTCGCCCTCGGCGAGCGCGACTGCTCCGTGCAGAGGCGCCACCAGAAGATCCTCGAGGAGAGCCCCGCCCCGCTGCTGGACGATGCCACGCGCAAGGACCTCTGGGGCAAGGCGAGGACCGCCGCCCTGGCCGTCGGCTACGTCGGTGCCGGCACCGTCGAATTCATCCTGGACAAAGACAGCGGCCGCTTTTACTTCATGGAGATGAACACCAGGCTGCAGGTCGAGCACCCTGTCAGCGAGATGGTCACCGGCACGGATCTGGTCGAGTGGCAGTTCCGCGTCGCAGCGGGCGAGGAGCTGCCTCTGACACAGGACGAGATCGAGGCGAGGATTGAGGAGAGGGGCGCCGCTATCGAGGCCAGGATATACGCTGAGAGCCCTGAGAAGGAGTTCATGCCTGACTCGGGCAAGCTGGTGCACCTCGTCACCCCCAAGACGGACGAGGACGTCCGGATAGATGCCGGCTTCATTGAGGGCGACACTGTGTCCTCGGCCTACGACGGCATGATCTCCAAGCTTATTGTGCGAGGAAAAGACCGTGAGACTGCGATCAGGAAGCTCGAGCTGGCGCTCCGCGAGTACGAAGTAGTTGGCCTCAGCACGAACATTGAGTTCCTGAAGAGGCTCTGCAGGAGTCAGGCCTTCATCGACGGTGACGTCGAGACAGGTTTCATCAAGAAGCACGGGGATGAACTGTTCAAGCCCAGGCATATCGACAACGAGGTCTTCGTCCAGGCTGCCCTCGGAATGCTTACAACAGAACTTCAGAGCCACAGCTCAAGGTCAGGCGCGCACGGCGAGGTCCTCGGATTTGGTTCCGGGAGCGCCTCGTCAGGCGAGCGCAACTACGTATTCAAGTGCGTTGACAATTACAGCTCACAAGAAGGCGAAGTGGTTCAGGCAAGCATCACACAATTGGGCAACAACCTCTTCAGCGCCACTGTGTCGCGCAAGGGCCAGGAGCAGCCGCAAGTCTTCAAAGATCTCGTCTGCGAGCCCATCACCTCTTCCATCACCACACCCAATCCATCAAAGACAGGCGTGCGGACCTTCTTCCCCCTTGAGAGACTGGACACCACCGTCGTGTCGGATCCTCTCAACTCGCACAAACTCAGCATCTTCCAGCACGGCCTCAAGACGGAGCTCCTGCTGCAGCAGCCTTCATGGTATGAAAAGGCGCTGGGGCTGCAGGAGGTTGCTGCCTCAGTTGTTGCACCGATGCCATGCAAGATCCTTAGGAACGAGGTCGGCGAGGGCGAGAGCGTGGAGAAGGGTGCCCCGTTGGTTGTGTGAGTTCCCAAAGACTTCTTCTATTCTTGATTTACTCTAGGCATGCAAAGACAACGAAAGAGAAGGCGATGATCATTTTCCACTGACACTTTGAGCCGTACAGAATTGAGTCAATGAAGATGGAGACGGTAATTCGGTCACCGCAGAGCGGCGTAGTCAAGAAACTTGCGCACAAGGAGGGTGACATCTGCAAGGCAGGCACCGTCCTAGTCCTCTTTGAGGAATCCGAAGAGAACGCCGCCGCCTCGTCTTGAGGAAAAGCCAAGACACCTGTACGCATCATGCGAAGCTTGTTATGCGAATGCATAATTATGTGTAAAGAAGTACAATGTCTGACTAATGTTGCTATACTTGGGCCCATACGGCTCTATGGCTCGAATTGCACTATATAGTGTACATGGAAAAAAAGTAGACTTGGTCTGGTCAAGATAGATGGAATCCAGCCTTGAGAAATCGGCGCGGCGCAGCTATAAATTAGGCTTTCTCCTGCCCGCGTCAATGAATATTGATACTCGTGTATTCGCTTGTTGACTTGGGTACTATTTCGCTCTCGTATTCGTCTTGCGGAGGGGCGGGCAAGCCCCTTGCCTATCGTACCCACGAGGCCAAGTAGTGCGACCCGACCTTAATTAACCAATGCTTCAAGGCGGATTGCAACAAGACTCCGAAAGCAAAACACCTGGAATTGAAGTATAAGAGGACTCGATGTGCTCTGGCTTTTTAGATGTGCAACAAGACACCTGTACTTCAGCATCCTTTCACTTTTAGACAACTCGCAGCATTTTCAATTACATTCTCTTAGCATTCCAGCAATCGAACGAGCAGAAATGACGGCCATCAGCAATCATATGGTGGAGGATGATGCCCACAAAGAGGCAAAGCCTTACATCTGGAGGGGACCAGTAATTCCAGAGCTTCCTATCAGCAATGCAAAGTTCGAGGAGAAGCCACTGAACCTTACCGACGTGAGGAATTTGGCAGAGGCAGACAAGCCCAAGGTCGAGACCCACGGGTTTTGCTTCATCAACCATGAGTCCAAGACGGTCGCAGATGTTCACAATGACAACGAAGCAGCGCCGTATGTGGACGAGATGGTCGAGTTTCTCAAGGACTTCCTAGGAGTCGAGACTGTCATAGGATTCAATGCTAGAGTAAGATGGATCTCACCTGGGGATGTTGACGCTGTTTACAGCTAATTAACTTACCTTTCTCATTTTCTGCCAGACCCGAAGCACAAATCCTGAGCACAAGGTCACGCCGGTCAGTATCGAGGCACACATCGATACAAACAAGGACAACGTCTGGGGTACTCTTTCCCGGCCCCTGACTGAGGATGAGCGAGAGCTCGTGCGAGGCGGGAAAGTCAGGGCTAGGATTTTCAACATCTGGCGCCCAAGAGTCACCCACGCGGAAGACTTTCCCCTGGCCGTCTGCGACCCTAACACGCTCGATCTGCAAAACGATGTCATCATGCTGGACAATACCACGCCTGAGACCCTCGCGTAAGTACTCTGTGACTGTTTTTCCTTTTGTGAATTTGGCTTTGCGAGAGACGGGTCCGAGCATCGTGGGAAGATTGTCTGTCGCGGATGAGTTATGCGGAGAGAACATATTCCTGCCCTCTTTCCAGGACGCTGCTAACACCCGCTGTAAAAAAAAGTGAGTTATCATACCTTCGCCACAGTCCGGAGCACAAATGGTACTGGCTCAGCAACCAGACCCCGGGCGAGGTCATCTTGTTCACGCAGTCGGACTCGCACCCTCCCAAGGGCCAGTTCAGGGACGACTTCAACCACGTGCCCCACGGCGCATTCCGCAATGAAGCTGCTCGCCCAGGCTGCCCCCAACGCCAGAGTATCGAGGCACGCTTCATCGTCTTGGAACCTGCCCCGTACAGCCCACCCGCCAGGAACCCATCGAACAGGCCGCCGCCCGAGACAAGGGACATGCCGTACACCAAGTATATCAAGGCACCCCATGCTCTGACGGCCGAGGGGCCGGCCGCGGCTTCGAAGGAGGATAGGGGTATCAGGCTAGGCTCTTATGTGGCCAAGAAAGTGGAGTTGAAAAGTGTGCCGGTAGCTGTCAAGGCGAACTGATGGGCTGCGCCGTGCTAGATTCCATTTCCCCAGAAGTTAAGATAGCGTACAATGTTGCTGTAAACCCAATACATAGTCACAGTTCGCGATTCGAAACAACAATTTTCTCAGGTTCAAAGTTGCGGAGAGTACGACAGTGTTACAAAAGTTTAAGACTTATTTTGGGGTGGCACTAATGCGCAATTAGGTGGAGAGTACAGAGTAGTGACCTGACTGACAGCGCCCGGGACGGACCCCACGGATAACTGTGGGCCAGTCATGTAGTCTCCAGGAGACTGCACTGAGTTGGCACGAGGGCCGGATAGACCCCCGAGCAAGCAGTCAACCAATACCAGAGCCTACACTATGGGCTCGATAGTCTCTCTCCAAGCGTTGAGTTCACCGACACTCAGGCTTACCCATCAGAGATATCTCACAGGGAAATCATCATGTACCCATGCATCTGCGCTGTCACTGCTTATAATCGCAAGATAACAACATCGGCCCAGAGGACTGTTTTGATGTGGTAGACAAGGAAAGGTGTTTGATTTGTGATCTAGGACCAGAAAGTGTCACTACTGAGACCCTCATTCCAACAGCAGCCTCAACCGTTCCTCCAACCCCGAAGAGATACAAACTTTGAATACATCAAAACACCAAGGAAAACCCAGCCCGTTTATGATGCGTGAAATTGGAGCATCCGTGTCATGAATGACGATGCTATGCTAAATGAGCCTAATCCCACCCACAGAGAGCTATCGGCGGTCAGGACGACCTCTTTCTGATCTGCCCCGTCCCATCATCTGAGTATGTGAAGCATACAACAGATATTCCGCTCTAGGCGTGGATCTCGCCGAGGAACTCCTTGAGCTCCTCATCAACGAGCTCGTGAATTTTCTCGGAGAACTTCTCGGCCTTGTTGGCGAAGGACTCGCCGGCTGAGGTGACCTTGCCGGAAATAACCTTGTAGTCGTTCTCGATGGCCTTCTCAAGGTCGGAGACGGATTTCAGGATATTCTCGTCGGCACCGGACTTCCTCTCCTCGGGCTTGACAACGTAGTTGCCAGCCTCAACGATGGATGAGTAGTTGCTGCAACCGCCGCCGTTCCAGGCCAGCAGGTTGGGGGTGTCCTTGGGGATGTCAGAGAGGGCGTCGACGGTGGCAATGCTGATCAGCTGGCTCTTGAGCTCCTTGGGTGTGATGGCAGCGACAGAGTACTCAGAGTCGGAGGCGGGCTGCAGGGACAGGTAGTAGGCCAGAAGACCGCAGATGTGAGGAGACGCCATGGAAGTGCCCGAGATAGTGTTCACGGCAGTCTTGCTTCCTATCCATGTAGACTGGATGCTCAGGCCGGGGGCAAAGATGTCAGTGCACTTTCCATAGTTGGAGAAGTAGGCACGGCTGTCGTCAATCGCCGAAGCACCGACCGTGACGGCCTTGCCAGCGGCAGCGGGCGAATAGTTACATGCGTCCGCGTTGTCGTTTCCTGCGGCGACGGCGAAGTGGAGACCAGCGTCGACTGCAGCGTTAACGGCCTCGTCGAGCAGGTTGGTCTTGCCACCACCAAGAGACATGTTGGCGACAGAGCCCTTGAAGCCCTTGCGCTTGCCGTTCTTGGCAGCCGTGACCTGGTCCTGGTGAGAAGTGGCAGCAAAGTCGACACCGGCGATGACGTCTGCCATTGTGCCACTGCCGCTGGAGCGAAGCACCTTGACAGCATATACGTTGGCCTTCTTCGCAACACCATATTTCTTGCCGGCGATGGTTCCGGAGCAGTGGGTGCCATGTCCGTTGCCATCCTCGTCAGCATCACCAGAGGGAATGGTCTTGCCCCAGTGGGCGCGGCCCTCGAAGTCAACGTGCTCAGTGTTAGTGCCAGTGTCAATCACATAGGCGTCGACGCCCTCACCGCCGTCCTCGGCGTAGAGGTACTTGTTGAAGGTACCGAAAGAGAGGGAGCTGCGGTGGGAGATACGAGCCAGACCCCATGGGGCCATCTTCTCGGTCTCGCCGTCACAAGACTCCTGGGATTCAACCTTCATGGTGTGGACGATAGTGTCTTGCTCGATGGCCTCAACCTGTCAAAAGAAGCTCTAGTTAGCAAATGGACTATAGACATGATAGTGATGGTCTTCTTCTTGACGAACGAAGTACTCGGAGTGTCTGGCAGCAGAAAAGGGCAATGAAGGCGCACGCGAAGCTCCGGCAGAAGGTCGCGGGATACTTTGAGGGGGGACCTGCTGAGCAATAGACTTACGTCGGGATGTCTTCGGATCTCCTCGATGGTGGCGTCATCAAAGTGACCGGCGTAGCCCATGAAGCCACCGCCGATCTTGTAGGTGTGCTTCAGACCCTCGAAGACAGTGTCGACAAGAGGGAACTGACCACGCTTCCGCAGCTCAAGCTCGCGAGACTCTTGGCTGGCGGAATGGACCGAGCTGAGCCAGTTGTGATGGTCGGCAGCGTGAGAATCAGTCACATGCTTCTTGAACTTGATGATGTAGCGGTTGGGGATCGAGTCAGCATTTGACGAGCTCAGGATTGGGGCAGCCCCATCGTGAATGGTACCGGTGCTGAAGGAGGGAACAACGGCAGCTGCAGCGCAGGCTGCGAAGGAGAGGGTGGCGAAGCCTCTCATGGTGACTGTGGTGAGTCTGGCCGGTGAAGTCAGGAAGGATAAGGAACGGGGGAGTCAGTGGATGTCTACCAGCGACGACAAAGGTTACGGATGAAGTGGGAAATAAGATTCACGAAGAGGAGGCCCGCAAGACGAGGGAGTATAAGAGATGAATAACAGAGGTCGTGTAGACGAGAGGATGAAGGAAAACGATGATGGACGGTCAGGTTGGCAGTAGTAACGAGGTCTGGTGTTGTGATGATGAAGGAAGAGGAAGGGCGAGGGTTTAAGATGGTAGGGGATGAGGGACCGAGGAGGAGAGTAAGTCGATCGGCAAGCGGTAGCGTTGCGTTGTTGGGGCAGCTGCTGTCGCTATCGGAGGAAGGCAAGGCACGGGACCGGCGTTATCACCCACTAAGGATGACGACTGACGACACCACGGGCACAAGGGTTCATCACTGCTATGTACCGCCGCACACGGTATGCGCAGTGGCAGTACCGGGCAGTACGTAGCGCATGCCAAGTGGGGATCCTAGGCGTGGGTGGGGCCCCCCAAGTCGCAGGTACGTCTCGCCTGCCACAGCACCACTACATACATTAGATAGACGCAAGGAAGGCTGGCGTGGCAGGCTGTCGGCCCAGCAGGGCAGGTGAGGTGTGCCTTATTAGCTAAGCCGCATGCGCAACCGACGGCTGCCTTCGAGCCCCCTGGCCCAGGTGCGGCTGCTCCACAACGCGAACATGGGGAAGCAAGCAGGAAGTAGAAAGCAGGAACGCGAGGAGAGCGAGGCAGAGCTGCACCCAGCTGCCTGCCTGTCCTTCAGTGCAGTGGCTTTGGAGGCCCTGCTTGGGTCGGAAACGGAAGGGGGCTGGGGCTGGATGCAGGACTCAAGAGCTCCCCCCGGACTGCAGGCAGCTGCGTTCCCTCGGCACGATCCAGGCGAGCTCCCCGATAAGAGCTCCTGTGCTGTGATGCCTGTGCAGATAAGGGACGCAGCGGCTTGGGAGAGACCTCTGGGCCGCAGTGCCTCGTATTATTGTACCTAGGTATGATGCCGGGTGCGAAGTCAGACATCCAGTCGGCACGAGACCTTCTCAACCCCAGCTAGTATTGGTCATTCACTCATTCACTCCTTAAATAATTCATTGCAAGTATGGAGTTGTACCCACCGTCCCCCCACACCATCTAGCAATCGAAGCCTGCCAGAGACACTGCAGTACAGTATGTCCAGGAAATCAGGCTAGTACCAGTTACAGCGCCCGAGATCATGCGCACGAGGACCCTGCGTCTGTGGGCGGACGGGCGGGCGGTAAGCACTTGGCCAACTCCCTCCCTCGGCTGAACCTTATCTGCAATGATGGATGGCCATTTCGACTCATCCGCAACCACTGATACTTCCAAGGACCAGAATTTGCCACACGCCCCCGGGCAGATGTTGTCAACAGCAATCCACTATCGTAGTATTCTCTGTCGTGGCTTCAGCTGGAGCTCATGTTGACCCTCAGATTCAAGGACAAACTATGTGCCAATCTATCTTGTTCGCCCCTCTCCGCTGCATCTCAAGCTCCTTCAGCCCCGGAACGGGAACGGGAGGCTTGCAGATCCCACCCAGGGATGGTCAGATGGACGCGCATGTTACTTCGCGTGCACTGAGGCCGATCTGAACCTCCTCACGCACCGTGATGCTGGCCCTGAGTCTGAGTCAACGACGAGGCGGAATGGAAACCCGTTATCACCATGTGGAATGACTCGAGAATCGCATCCTCGGTCAGGAATCAAAGCCCCCCCCCCCCTATGACGCCTTTCTCGACGATCCCGCCAGTTCTAGGGGACTGTGCTGGCTGCAAAGACAGGACCCCTAAATGCAGACGAACACACGGACCATGAAGCATCGTCTACACCGCACCGTCCGACTGCAATGGTCAAGAATACCGTAATTGTCATTTTCCCTCCTGGCTCCGCAGACAGGAGTAGACCATCCTGGCCGATGTGCAAGCTAGTTACATAACAAAACTGCCAGAATTGCCCCTTGGCTCTAAGGCCGGCTCAGTCACGTACTCATGCTTTACCACTCGCTATGAGGAGTTTGACTCTCTAGTTAAAACCTTATTTGCATATCGTCTTCTCTCGGATTGTGCGCCAAGCGCCGAGCACGACCCGGCATCACAGCCAAATTGCCCATCTCGTCGTCTGTTCCCGGAACATCCCAAACATCACAGCACGGCAGGATAAAGGACTCCCAAGCGCTATAGAATATCTCTCGCCCTTCTGCACGCCCACAACTGCATCTTGGTGTCGTCTATTCACCAAAGTACCATGCATGGAGCCACTCGGACACTCTGCCAAACACCGGCTGTAGCAAGCCGTAGTCAACCTGATAAATGGACCACCACGGGTACGGCCTGCGGGCTGCCAGGCCTCTGAAATATGCTGCCGTGTCCTGAGCGTTCGCCGCCCTCCATATCCTCCTCTCCTCGTACAAGGCGATCAACATTGTGACGAACCACACGATTAAGAACCACAAAGCAATCATCTGGACGTCCCGTGACGGGAACGGGATTGCCATCGCCGCCGGGCGTATCACGTTCAGCCGCGCCAAGTATCGCAAGTTGAGATACAAGCCCATTTCTGCTCCATAACATATCGCGTTGTAGATCCACCAGATGATCAAGCCAAGTCCGCGAAATAGTAGCATTGGAAGGAAAATGATGAGATCCCACAATAATGTTAGTGCCGCCATGACTGGATCCCAAGCCGCCTGCCTAGGACCTTGGAAATCACCGTTATCCCCCAGTGGTGCTCCTGGGGCGACAATCCTGGGAGGATCTGTGTTTCGTCTATTTCTCTCCTCCAAGATCGGAGGGGGGGCGCGGCCGGGTGGAGCGGGAGGATCGGTATTTCTTCTGTCTCTTCCCCCGGGGGCGACGGGTTCGGGGGCGACCGGTGCAGGGGCGACCGGTCCGGGTCCAGCTGGGGGGTCTGCGTTGTCTCTGTCTCCGTCCGCGGGGGCGACGGCTTCGGGCGGAGCGGGAGGGCCTGCGTTTCCTCTGTTTGTCCCCCCCGTGCCAACAAGACCAGCTGCCGCCGCTGCCGCCGCCGCTAACGCTGTCCTCAACCCCTCGGCAAGAGTCATAGGCCCTTCGGCTCGCGGAGGCGCTCCCAGAGGCGCTCGCTGTCCAGCCATGTTTCTGCAAGTGAAAAAGGCAACCTGTGGCCCGCCGGCCGCGGGGGGGCCGAACACGCCTCTTCCACAGCAGGGGCAATTCTGGCCGCGCCTACCACCCGGCGCTGCTAGCACCGCGACCTCCGGCTGCGCGTCCGAGGCCGGGGCAGCAGGCTGGCTGCCGTCCACTATCGCCGGGTGCGGCGTGCCTGGCCGGTTCGTATCATCCTCCTCCTCCGGGATGGAGAGTGAAGTCAAATTGAGCGGGGCAGGCCTCCTCCTGCCGTTGTTCTCGTCTCTCACCGCCCCATCGTCTGCGAATCTCACGCTGCGGCTACTGGCCCGAGATCTTGATGATCCCGACCCTGATGACCCTGCAGCAGATGGTGGTGGGATCCCAAGAGCGAGATCGCATATGCAACCACAGGTAGGCAACTCGCCCAACTCCGGGGGGAAGCGTAGGACTGGCACGCAGTCTTCGCAAGGTCCGTCAGGATGCGCGGCCAGCCATTCTGGAATCACTCGGAGAGGCGCGGGATTCTCAACATCTGGTCGTCCGGATTGCCTACTGGAGGCATTGGACTGCCTACTGGAGGCATTGGACGGCCTCCTGGACGCATCTGATTGCCTCCTGGAAGCATCCGATTGCCTTCTGGAAGCATTCGACGGCCTCCTAGACGCATCTGGTTGCCTATTTGACGCATTTGACGGCGTCCTGGACGCATCTGAACGCCTACTGGCGTTATCTGATTCTCCACTGCTTTGCGCCTCTAGCTCGTCTGCGAGATTCCTAGGAGGTGCATCGGAATTTGCGCGCGAACCCGATCTACTTCGCGAATCGCCGCTTGACGACTGTCTTTCACGGTTGCCTCCGAACAAGTTGCCCAACAGGCCACTGCCTCGGGGACTAGGGGGAGAAAGCCTTGCCGCTTCGAGCGCGTCGACTCGCGCCTGAAGCCGGTCCTCGTTCTGCCTCGCTTCATCCCTCTCGCCTGTGACGGTGCGGAGCTCGAGTAGAAGCCGGGTCCTGGGAATTTGAGCATTGGGCGACCATGGCGACGTGTCGGCATCCGAAGGCCCAGGGTCAAGACCGGCACTTTCTTGGAGCCGCCGCACTAGGCGCTCATGCTGCGCGATGTTGCCGAAGACAGTCCTGAGGTCATCAAATGCCTGCTCACGGGCTGGGGATCTGGGTGCCGACCCCGTCTCTGATCTGGATCGCGTGGTTTCGCGAGATCCCTGGGACTCACTCCGACTGGGCGGTTGGATCGCGGGATCTTGTGTTGGTGGAGCGGCCGGTCTGGCCGCTTCAGCGAGATCCTGCCAATATTGCGACTCATTTCGGAGGTCTTGCGTCTCTCTGCGGTATTCGGTCTGAGCAGCATTGGCATTGGCTTGTAAGCGTACTCTCTCTGCGTCGGTTGCCTCTTTAGTATGGGCCGCTGCATCCTCGAGTTCAGCTATACGCTCTTCAGCCTCGTTGCGTCGTTGATCCAGGGCCAAAATCGTGTCTATGAGTTGTTCTCTGGTGTTCCTCATCAGCGCTCTGCGCTCCATCGGGGCGGGTTCCGGCTGCGACGACTGCGACGACTGCGACGCGACCGACGCTGCGCTCGAGGCGCCTCTACCGCGGGCCCGTATGTTCGCACTCTCAATGATGCCCACTATGCTATTGGCCGTGTTGTCCAAAAACACCCTCTCGTCGGCGAGTGCGGTGTTCACTCTGTCTCTCGTCGCTCGTCCTCTTCTCTCCACTTCTCGAAGAATTTGAGGCCGGATCTCATCCGGGACGTTTGCTCCAGCGAGGACACCTGTCATGCTCGCGACTCCCTCATCTGTCATGGCATCCAGCGTGTTGTTGCCTAGCTGAAATGTCCAATCCCTAAGCCTATCACGACCCTGCTCCCACCCCGTCCCATCCGTTGCGAGACCCCGGGTCCTAATTATATCGAATATACCGAGCAAGGCGCGATTGCGTCTGCGGAGCTCCCATTCCGGGTCCGTGGGAGTAGTCGGTAAGCTGCCTGAGCCGTCACTGGCGCCTCTCGGCGTTATAGGAAATCGTCGGGAGCGCGTTCCGATGGGTGTTGGGGTGTTCTCTCCTATAGCTTCGAGATCGCCAGCATCGGCATCAATCGAGAGCCCCGTATTAGCGCGTGTTGGCCGAGGGCCAGCGTCGCCTCTGCCCGGAGATCCTGCGCTGCCCTGCGAACTGCTGGATTGACTATTGAGCCTTCGGCGGGAGGGACCAACAAGCTCGGGGGTCGGTGATCCGGTAGAAGGGGCTGTTGTCACCGACGTGAGGGAACCAGGCCGAGACCCAGACGGCGCTGTCGGGTTGGATGTTGGGGCAATGCTGGGTATGTCACCGCTCCCGGCGGTGTTAGTACGTCTAGGTCTGGGCGTGGGTGTCGCAACGATCCATCTGTTCAAAAATCTTGACATCATGCCGTTGTTTCTCGACGGTGTCTGGGGCGCAGCTCGGGATGGTGATGGTGTTCGGTCAACGAACGGATTCGAATCCGAAGATCTCGAGGGTGTTCGATCAACGGATAGATCCGAAGCTGGTGATTGTTGTCCGTCGCTTGGCCCGACTGGCCGTCGGCGCACTGGAGTAGCCCATTGGCCCTCTCCCTCCTGCGGCTGCTCCGTGGTTCTTGTGTCTTCCGTGCCTCCATCGTCCAAGTTCTGGTCGCTCGCGGCCGGTGGCTGAGAGGACGGCCCACCGTCGCTGCCTGGCATGGACCTTCCTGGCGTGTCTTCCTCAATTTGGTCCAGTGTGTCTTCTTGATCCAGTAGGACAGCAATAGGATCATCTGCTGTCGTCTCTGGAGACGGTGGCGCATTGTCGTCGCCATCATCTCTGTCTGTGTTCGACATGGCAGGCGGAGTGGTTTTGGTAGCACCAGTAAATGACTCCTGTGGACTTTCTGCGATGATCCACTTGTAGACTACACTCCCAGAGTTCAACAGAACAGTCTTGGTACTGTCATACACGACACCTTCTCGGTGCTCCGCTGACCAAACACCCTCTTATGCCGCTGGACCATCCCATTGTCCCCTTCGCACCAAGTTGCGAGATTCGTGATAAAGAAACTCCTCCCAAAGCAGCAATGTGAGGAGGGATTCGACGAAAACGGCGACGCGTGCGGTTGACGACGTGGACATAAGGACCGGCTGCTTTGTGTTGTGCTGATGAACGCAAAGCGGCGTCGCGGCCGCAACAAGCCATTGTCAACGGATCCGGCCGTCGCCGGCCCCCAACTTGCGTATTCACCTCATGCGGCTCACTGCACGTCGATTAACTTTCTTGCTTTTGTGTCAAGCCTCGTGTGGGCGTTCCTGCGTTCTTAAGCCCGTCGGACTCCAACCCAAATTCATTAATCGTGACCAGTAGCTAAGATCGCTACCGCTCATTGGATAGCGTATGTATGCGACACTCCTGTTGTGGAAAGCGTCTCAAAGAGTAGGGGGGGATCACCCCCGGAGCAATTCCCCAGAATGCTTTTGTGGCTGTCTGAATATGATCATGACCAGTTCCTTCACAAACGCCGAACGCCCTTTGCAGCAAACCCACTAGCCGCTTTGGCTCATGTGCTCTAAGTTCAAGAATGCGACGAACGCCACGGCTTGTCTTACCCGGCTATTTGTACCAGCCCCGCGCCCCTGGGCCCTGTGTCTGTCCCTCCTGCCGGTGTTCAATCATGGGCTCTCTGATCTTGAAGGTTTGAATCAAATCCCTCCACGTCGGCATGTCAATCGACATTATTGCCTGTCGTTTCATAGTCCCGTGTTTAGATACTGAGGTTGAGGGGTGTCCCTTTTCACCAGCGCTGGAAGGGCCTAAGTGCTGTTAGCCGGACACAGCCAAGGAAGCAGTCAAAGTCTGCACTCACAAAGAGACGGCAGCCCATTCTCCTCAAAATGCACTTCCACCATTCCCTCCCGAATCAAGAAGCTCACGTAAAACATGTTCTCCACGGTCTGCCCGAAAGACCTGGGGTTGATGCAGAATCGCACCAGATCGATATTGCCTGTCTCGGTGATGCCCAGAATATCCATTGCCCGTTCCATCTGCTCGCCATCTATGCTGTCGTCGTCCTGCATTTTCTGAAGCTCATGTATCGCCGTGTCCCTCACTGACTTGAGCTGCTTCAAGATCTTGTTGCAAATGGCGGTGAGATCGTTTTCGTTCTTTGCTAGGTCCTCAGTGTCCAAGACTTCAGGCCGAACCTCCTGTAAGTCGACGACCCGCAATGGCGCCGTCCTCGTAACCAGCTTGCGGACTTTCTTCTGCACCGACAAGGGTCCCAGCAGGAAGCCCGACAGGGCCGGTCTCCGTACTTTGGGTATGCAGGCGTACCGCCCGAGGTGTGCCCAGTCCATCATATCACCACCCTCCTCGTCGTCCGAGGCGTCATCGTCGGATCCAATCGCACCTCGTTGCGCACCGCCCCTGCGGTTGCGCTGGGTGTGCGTCAGCTCCTGATCCTCGTCGTCGGCTATGCCGGCGCCCCGCCTCATATAAGTGATGCACTTCGAGACGAACTCGTCTGTGTCGATGCCGTTCCCCAGGTTCCCAGCGGTCAGTTTCTGCAGCTTGCGGCTCTGCAGATCGACGAGCGTAAGGAGTGCTTTGGAATCAATTGCAGCCTCGTTGGTCTGCTTGATGTTCTTGCTAATCTCCTCGAGCCTTGCGAGCGCGTCAGAAACTTTTGTGGAGCCGACCTGCATGTAAGCCTCAGCATTCTCATGCATGTCTTTCTCGAGCCTGCGGATGCTCTGCTGGATTGCGCGGCGCTCTTCGAGCGACTGCTCTGGGTCGTACTTGTCTGCATCTTCGTCGGAATCCATAGTTGGTGTACTGGGAAGTGAGAGAAGCCACCGGTGATTTGGGACTGGGAAAGTTAGGATCAAAAGAGCGCAGGGTGAGACTCATGCGTTGAGATGGGAGATGTGGAGGATCGTGCTGTGACGCGACTGATTAGACGGGAGACGCGTTCAGGTGAAAGTGCTGCCGGACGAGGAGCGTGGGGAAGCCTCTAACGTCGTACAGGGGGTGCCCTGTCTGCCTGTACTGTCCCCCGCCTGACACTACTCACGTACCACTGTAGGTACCCAGGTAGACTGACAGCTTATCGGAAGCTTGAGCTGGCGCTGCCTGCCGCCGCAGCCCACAGGTAAGCTGCAGCTACTGTGTAGGGATGCGGTGATGATCTCACAGGCAGGATAGTGCGTATTGTGTGATCTTCATGTTGACCATCGACCACCTCTTCCTTGTCGACTCACCTCGGCTATGGTCTCGCTCTTCTTTTGAACAACGAAGCATCTGGCTCCTTCTCACTGCCGTTCCGCAGCTGTCGAGTTGGTGTCAAGTCAAGTGTTCAAACCATGGAGCCCTTCTCCTTCGCGAGCTCCGAGGCAGTCCGATATCCTGTTAGGGTCCGGATGTACGTCCAAATTCCATGGAGGAAAGAATGACTTCCTTTTGCGCCTGATTTGTACTGAAATACTATAGAATAAACCTGGAAGGCGACGAAACCCCTAACCTCTTTTCCACGCTCCTCGAGAAACCTGAGCTCCGCCATATCGGGTCCAACACCAGCTCCCATTCAGACCTATATGTTACGGTGCAAGTCTGGGCAGGCTCGAAGCCCCTGACCGTCCCGGTCCAAACGGCATACAAGGCTTTCAGAACAGAACGGAAATGGAACGAGTGGCTGACTCTGCCGATCTACTACTCCAACCTGCCCATCAACTCGTGCCTCGCCGTCACAATATGGGACTTGTCGCCCACGGGGGGCACCAATGCCCAGGGACATGCAATCCCCTTCGGTGGGACCACCTTCGCCCTATTTGACAAGGACAATCAGCTTCACAAGGGCCGACAGAAATGTCATGTTCACAGACACAAACTTGCCGACGGCAACGACAACACAAATACACCGGCAATAGCAGGAAAGAAGAAATCAGGACGGAAAGGCGAGATCGTCGTGGTCGACAAAGATGCTGAAGAGATGGATCGTATGGAGATCCTCTTCAAGAAACACGAAATGGGCGAAATAGCAAAGGTAGATTGGCTAGATCAGTTGGTCTTCCGTGGCTTCGAAAAGCGCAACCTGCAAGTTGCGAAAGCATCCGTCAAGGATTTGGAGCGACAGCGAGCACACAGAAGTACCGCAAGGGAGAGCAAGGAAGGCGACACGGAAGAGAGGGAACGGGATTCAGACTCTAGTCCTGGCCCGTCCAAGTTTACGCTCAACGTGGAACTTCCTCGTTTCGACTTCCCAGTCGTCTTTGCCGACCACGAATATGCCCCGCCACCAGTCTCCTCGCTACAGCACCTCTCGGCCTCGCAGTCCAATATTCAGCTGAAGCCGCCCCCAGAGGTCATGTACGGCCCCGGTATCGACGGAGTTGGTGTATCAGATGGCGTGGGTAGTCGACTTGTCCGCGTATACGACCCAGAGGTTGGGCAGAGGGACAACCCGGCCGAGAGCAAGCATAGGCGGCTCGTCCGGAGCCAGCACAGGCACGGAATATTGGACAAAGACCTCAAGCCGAATGCAAAGACTCGGGATGAGCTCAACAACATCCTGGAGTACTCTCCAACACAACCGTTGTCTCCTGAAGAGAAGGATCTAATATGGAAGTTCCGGTACCATTTGAATCGTGACAAGCGAGCGCTTACCAAGTTCGTCAAGTCCGTCAATTGGCAAGACCAGAGCGAAGCCAAACAAGCTGTGCAGGTTCTGGGAAGATGGACGGATATCGATGTGGACGATGCCCTGGAACTCCTCGGGCCGACGTTTGACAATGCCACTGTGCGAGCCTACGCCGTCAGACGTTTACACCGGGCGGATGATGATGAGCTCCTGCTTTATCTTCTCCAGTTGTGCCAGGCTCTCAAGTTCGAGCATATCTCTCCCGAATCTGGCCAGGAAGTCACACAGGACTCATCCCTGGCCCGATTTCTGATATCCCGAGCAGTCAGCAACTTTATACTCGGCAACTATTTTTACTGGTACCTGATGGTGGAGTGTGACGATGTTAGCGACGACCAAGCACCTGAAGTTCGGAAGATGTTTCAGAAAGTGGCCTTTGACTTTATGACAGAACTTGAAAAGCGCTCTGACGGAAAGGAAACAAGAAAGCTGCTTTTGCGGCAAGCCGAGTGGATTGCGATCCTATCGAGAATCTCCATTGAGATAAAGGAATCGAATGAGTCAATACCTCGGAGGACAGACCGGGTGAAGCATTTCCTGGCTGATCCCAAGAACGAGTTGATGGCCATAGATCCGCCCTTGCCGTTGCCGCTTGATCCCTCCGTCAAGATCGTTGGCGTTGCGCCTCAGGAGACAGTCGTCTTCAAGTCATCACTTCACCCAATCAAAGTGGCTTTCAAAACCACGACAGGACAGAATTACCCCATCATCTTCAAGACGGGAGACGACTTGCGGCAGGACCAACTTGTCATCCAGATCATAACCCTCATGGACCAACTCCTGCAAAAAGAAAACCTGGACCTCAAGCTCACTCCCTACAAGATCCTCGCCACGAGTACAAGCGCGGGTCTGTCCCAGTTTGTCCCCTCGATGCCGTTCCAGAATATTGTAACCAAATACAAGAGCGCCCCTGTTCTCGCATATCTGAAGCAGAACAACCCTGACGACAAGGCGCCCCTCGGTCTACGCAAAGAAACCCTGGACACGTTTGTCAGATCATGCGCCGGATACTGCGTCATCACGTATATTCTGGGAGTCGGCGATCGACATCTAGACAATCTTCTCCTCGCGCCTGATGGGCATTTCTTTCACGCCGATTTTGGCTTCATCCTGGGCCGCGACCCCAAGCCCTTCGCTCCAGCCATGAAGATCTCGAAGGAGATGGTTGAAGCCATGGGAGGCACGAACAGCGAGCAATACCGGCAATTCACACAATACTGCTACCTGGCGTACGCTGCGCTGCGGAAGTCGAGCAACTTGATACTCAACTTGTTCAGTCTGATGGTTGACGCCAACATTCCGGACATCAAGCTCGAGCCGGACAAGGCAGTCGTCAAAGTCAAGGAGAGGCTGCAGCTGGAGCTCAACGAGGAGAACGCGCTGCGCCATCTGGCGAGGGTAATCGACGACAACTTGTATGCGTACGCGCCGGTCATGATAGATCGATTGCATGCGATGACACAGGCGTTCAGAGCCTAACGCAATCCTCCAAACTGTTGTGAGCGGCCCGAGGTCAAGCCAGAACTGAAGTGTAGAAGGGTTGAGCGCCAATGGTTCATGGGTTTATCTTGCTACTGCTATTTACAATTTTATCTGCGTTGATACCCAATCGAACAGGATTGCAGTGCGGCTCCTCCGGCTGCTGTAATCGCACTGCTCGCTGCTTCAGATTCCCGCCTCAACACTGTGATTTCCGTTTCTTTGGATCGTGAGGACCTTTCATATGCTATCACGCATCGCCAAAAACAAAGACGCCCTTGCCGGCTCTGAAACCCTGCAGCGTGCCCTGGACCGCCTCCCTGAGCGTCGCCTCCTCAGTTTGCCAGTTCCACTCGACCTCCTGCACGGGGGCATCCCTGAACTTGCCCTCCCTAATCAGGCCCAATATCTCGTCGACAGTGCTCTTCTTACCCTCTCGGTCGGCGTTCGCCCACCGGCTCAGCCAGAAGCCCTGGAAGCGCAAGTCCCTGAAGATGAGGAGGCCCGTGGGCAGCATGACGGGCTGCTTGGACATGGCGCCGTAGGTGACGAGGGTGCCGCTCTCGCTGAGGCACTTGGCCATGGCGGTGGCGGACTTGCCGCCGACACAGTTCAGGCCCAGGGTCACGGGGTCCCTGCCGCCGCGGGTGAACTCGTCCCGCAGGCGGGCCGTGAAGCCGCGGTCGAGGAACTCGGCCTCGGTGACGACGGCGGTGGCGCCCAGGTCGAGCAGTTCGCGGCGCAGCTGCTCGGTGGCCGTCTGGTCCTCGCGCTCGCGGATGACGTTTATGCTGCGCAGGCCCCACAGCCTGCCCAGCTGGATGGCGGCGCGCCCGACGCCGCTGTTGGCGCCGTTCTGGATGAACCACGCGCCGCCGGCGGCCGTGGCGTCGCTCTGGAAGGCCTTGACGGACTGGCCGATCAGATCGACATAGTCGCGCAGCATGCGGTAGGCGCTGCACGGGTTCACCGACACGGTGGCCACTTGTATGGGGTCGAGCCCGGCCTTGTCGACCTTGAGCAGCGCCGCCTCGGCGTTCTCGACGAGGGCGTGCGTGCGCCACGTGCCGAAGCCGGTCGAGGCCGGGATGCACCAGTCGCCCTTTTGCAGGCCCGACACGGCAGAGCCGACGGAGAGCACCTCGAGGCAGCCCTCGTTGCCGGGGATGGAGGACGGCTCGGAGGTGCCGATGGATGTGTCGTAGGAAGGCTTGGCGCCGTAGGTGCCCTGGACCGTGTTCACATCTGCCGGGTTCACGGGCGCGGCGAGGGTGCGGACGAGGACGGAGTTGGAGGGGATTTGCGGTGAGATGGAGTGGTTGTGCAGCCTGTTGTGGCAAGTCAGCGGGCGCGATGGGCAAGCAAGTAAAAGGGTTTGAGCAAGAGCCGTACCTCAGCACATCTGAGGGCTCGCCTGGCTTGGAGAAGACGAGGGCTTTGGCCTGGGTGTAGCCATAGGGGCCGGACTTGTGGCGGACGGACGCGGCGCCGAGGGGTCGGGAGCTGCTCTTACATGCGCCGGCGGCTCGTGGGCGCAAGAATGTGTAATTCAAGCAGCGAACCGGTCTGATCGTGGCCATTGTGAAACGCTCAGGGGATGGTTCCTCGTTGGCAGCTCCAGGTCCTCTGGTGTTGGGATTCGGACCTGAGGGGAATGGGAATGCTGGGCTGTTGGGGTGATTGGTAGGTACCCAGGCGGGTAGCTGGCTGCCCAGCAGGTGCAGACGGAGCTCCGTTGAGGCTCCGGCGCAGTCGGCAGCATGACGTCGGTGCGCTGCAATGGAGCTCTCAGATTGCGCGTACCGGAGTAACTATGCTGCAGTGCTGCAGATGCATGCACAAGCTAAGTACATAGCTACCCCCTGCTACTTGCTCCACGTCTAAAATGGTCCTAACCCTGGGTGCAGCGAAAACTCACTCATTAACGCTCTCATAAAACAGACTCCCAATACATAGATACAAATCTATGCAGTAAGTGAGCAGCCCATATGGTACGGAATCATTGACTACTTTGCAATAGATCACTGCCGATTTTATTTGATCAATTCCAGTATCACCTTTCTCGTCTATAATTTCTAGATCTCTGCCTATGGTAAAGTTCTGGTCGACTGAATTGATGTCGACGAGACTGCCCTGGGCCAACTCCACAACTCGTCTGGCCTAGGAGTTTGCGCAGGACATCTCGCGAGTCCGCGTCCGTCGATCGTGGGGGCATGTCACGGTGAACACAGGGCCAAACGCTGGTTTCCACGGGCTGTCTTGCCAGCCTCGTCCCACTCTCCCAGGATATGGCAGCAACATTAGCAGGAACAGCTGCAAATGCAGCCAAAGCTGCCTTCTCATCCGCCACTCTCACATCATCAACCCCCTTCACACCCCGGCAGACCTTTGATGTCTCCACTTCAATAGTTCGCTCATACTTCCTCGGACATCACCATGCCGCCCTGTCACGCATGCGCCGCGTCCTTTCCAATGTCGGACTGGTCATCGAATGCCGGGACATGCGTGTCCCTCTGACCTCCTGCAACCCTCTTTTGGAGTCCTCTCTTATGTATGGCAACTCGATGAACTTCGGCAGGGGAGGCGACAAAGGGCTCGTGTCTGGCGGAAGTGGTGGAGATCTCCGCGCACGTATCATCGTGTATACGCATAAAGACCTTGTGCCGGACGCTGAGGCAAACAGGATAGCCACGACGATAAGTGCCTTCCATAGCAAGCATGGGGGGCGCAACACTTCGGTGCTCTTTCATGGCGCCGGCAACGAGAGGAGGGGCACCAAGGACCTCCTGAAAGAGATCAAGCGCATATCACAAGACAACGATACCATAACGGGCCTGCGAGCACTGGTGGTCGGCATGCCCAACGCGGGAAAGTCGTCACTCCTCAACCGTCTCCGGTCGCAGGGCAGGGCAAGAACAGGTACTTCGTCGTCAAAGGTTGCCAAGACGGGCTCTGAGCCGGGCGTTACGAGGAAGCTCGGCACGCCGGTGCGCATCATCGCGGGGGATGACAACTCGGAGGGTGTCTTTGTCCTGGACACGCCGGGAGTCTTCATCCCGTACGTGCCGGACGCCGAGTCGATGCTCAAGCTCACGCTCGTGGGCTGCGTCAAGGACGGTCTCATCTCGTGGGTCACCGTCGCCGACTACCTCCTCTTTCACCTCAACCTATTCGACCCGACGGGCAAGGTCTATGCCGAGTTTTGCGAAGAGCCGACGAATGATGTCCACGAGTTCCTCAGGGGCGTGGCTAGGCGCACGGGGAAGCTGATGAAGGGCGACGAGGAGTCCCTGGAAGGTGCTGCGGACTGGGTGGTCAGGAGGTGGAGGAACGGGATGTTGGGACAGTTCGTCCTGGACGAGGTCACCAGCAGCAGTCTCGAGGCGGCACGGAAGCTGAGCTTGGACCCGCCGTTGAGCATGAACCAGGCGAGGAAGCGAGAGAAGGAGGCGAGGAAGGAAAGGGCCCTGGCGAAGCATGCCCAGAGATAATGTTATTAGGTGTAGGAAGCGTAAAAAAAAAAATTAATACCCTGCTCCACGGCGCTCACTCGTCAAATTTACGTTTAACAAGTTCTGTGTCTTCGTCCCGTCATGGGTAAAAGCTACAAATCTAGGGCTTCGCGTAATGCCTGTCCTGGCCCTCTCAGCGCGTATGTTGGCTTTCACGTCAATATCGAGCCGTCGTCCTCAGGACTTTCCTCACTCTTTCCACTGCACCATGACTATAAAAGCATGACTATAAAAGCATGACTATAAAGCTTCAAGCCAACCCTGCCTCGCATGCCACCGTATCGTTGAGCCTGGTCTTTGTGTGCTCTTCGCGTCTGTTCTTGTCATGGTAATTTTTATGCAAGAGTATTTCACTTATCTACACCTCCAGCCGAGACGTAGCGCTTGAGTGGTTTGTCTCTTGCATCGGTCGACGTCGCATTCAGTCAACACATCGTGTGCAGTCTTAAAGTTTGCCGTTCACTCGACCACTTTTGTCCACTCCCGCTCACATCACAAACTAGTTCTTGACAAAGCCAAGCAACGAAAGACCCACGAATCAGCTCCCAAGCACGACCAATCAATCTCTGTGTGAAAGGTGCAGGCGAAATCGACGAGTCTCTAGAGAGAGGACAATCATTGTTCTGCACTCATAATACCTTAAGACACTACTAAATGAGCTTTCAAACCATCCGAAACTCGTCCCACACACCTAGCCCACCGTCATCAAGGAGCCACGGCCATACTCCCAACTCTGGGTATCACCGTTCGTTGTGTAACATAATATCTCAGTCTCCACCACCTTACTCACTGGTAACATGTACCGAGAGAAAAACGGAAAGTTTGACGTGTGGAGACGTCCTGCTATAATTTGTGAGAGGCAGCGGCAATAGACCCTTTGGGGATGAACGCCGATATATGCAATAATTCGTACATCAAGACCACACTGGTCCGTCGAAGCCAAGCAACGCCAGCAAGCTGCTGTCAAAAACACAGGCCTCAGCTATGTTATTTGAAAAGAGAAAAAGAAGAAAAAGAAGGGGGAAAAAAACTCAAACGCTTTGCAAATCAAGTAGGGGCGAGAGAGTCATGAAGCTCAAGAAGCAAACTCTTGCTGCCATTTGACCAGGTCAGTCGACAAACGCGCCATCATCTCCATGGACGAAAGCTCCTTGAAGTCTTTCTGCACACCCGTCGCATAAGCGGCGGAGCCAGGTTCGCCATGAGCAAGCTCAGACGCCTGTTTTTGTCCTGAACGGGCACCATTCCCGATAGTCTGCGAAGCCACGCCTTCACCGCTCTTGGGACTGTCGTTGTTTGGCGGTGTCGACTCTCCTGCCATCTCGACTTGTGTTCTGGATATGTAGTCTAGCATTGCGCTTGCCTTCCGCTTCATGTCAGTCATTGACACCTTGCTATTAAATCCGCCCTTAACGCGCGAGTGTGGCTTGTGTGTGGCCTCGCCTGACTTTCCGTGGTGTGCGTGTCCAGTGTCGTGTCCCTGCACGTCTCTTGACTGAGACCGCGCTGGAGAAGTCTCGTCGCGCACGTCTCTGTCCTTGGTGTATTGATTTCGCCCTTTGCCGCCTCTTTTGGTCGGGTGCCGCTTAGGCTTCGATGAGTTTTGGACGGGGGTGTGTGTTGGGGGCGTGTCGGGTGTGGGTTGTGACGAAGGTGGTGCTTCGACTGTGAATGCCGACTCTGCCTTGCTCTCGCTCGCTACTGTCGTCGCCGCCGTCGCCATCGCCGTCGCCGTCGCCGTCACCTTCTCGCCTACCGTCCGGCTGGCTACCGTCCGAGTTGCCAATGGCAATTCCTCCGAGGGGTCTGAATCTGTATCCACTTGAGCCTCCAGCCCCTTCACAAGAATCGTAGATGCGGGTGTGCTACCATCAGCTCGCCGGCGTTCCGCTCGACCGCTGCGCTTTTTCGCTGCTTCCGCCCTTTGGCGCTCACGTTCCTCCCGCTCCTTCTCTTTGTGTTGGCCCTGGTTGCGTGTCACCGGGTTCCGGGACTTCTTCGATCCGCCTCTGTTATTGAGGGCTTCCTCGGAATCCTCGAGGGCATCTGGTTGGTCATTTTCGTCTTCTGCTGGCGAGGGAGACTTCGACTTTGTTCGTTGCCTCTTGCTGTTGTCTGTCTTCCTGCAGAAACGTCTGTCAGTCGCTCACCGTGGTACCAGATGGATAGTGACATACTCTTCGCTGTCGTCGCGGCCACGCTTGGATCTCCTGCTACCACTCGCACTCTCAATTGCACTGTCTTGGCCGACGACTTCCTTGCTAGCCTCAATGGCAAGGCGAAGCTGCTCTTCCTCGTCATAGGCAGCATCTCTGCTGTTCATGGTAGACCTTCTCTTGGAAGCCTGTGTGATCGACGACTGCCGACCACTTCTGGTTTCTCTCTCTTTGCTGTCCTTGTCCTTCGGAGACCGCGAGCGCGTGCTGGACGTCCGATGGTTAGGAAGTATGGGAAAGTAGTGCGAGTAGCGTTGTCTGAGAGTCGTTGAGTCAGATTCGTCGAAAGCAGCATAGTGACCAAGCAAACAGTTGACACTGAAGCACCTGGCCGTACGTGAAAGTGTGTTGGTGGCACTACAGCGTCCTCGTACACGAGTGCGTGAGGCGCTGGGGAAGGGAACAGAGCTTACCCATTGCTGGCTATGTGTACTTTGTGAAGGTCTTTCCTGCACTCCTCACAGTAGTATTCATCAGGCGTCGTGTCCTCACTCATAATTCCGACGCAGGCGCCGTGCTGCCAGACATTACAGACATCACACTGCACGAACAACCCAGCCACGTCATCGTTAATTTCGGATGGCAGCAACGGCTCGACGTCAATTGAGTCTTTGGGACCATGCTTTTTGTCGTCGTCAACTGGCGGCGGCCCTGGGTAGTCGTCAAATCCACAGACGCAGCGGACGGCGCCGTCATCCTCTTCCATCAACTCGTCTGGGTCGCCGGCCATTTCGATGGTTTCACGGTGTGGAAGTGGTTTGTCGCGTTCCTCTTCTTGTCCTTGAGCACGGGTGCGACGCCGCCTGGTAGGTAAATCGTCGGTGCTCGCGACAGAATCGTCGGGCGGCTCGTCAGAGAGGCTAGGAGTGGACTTCTGAGGGGATCCTGTCTTGTTGACCGATCTGGTGTTCCGCTCGGGACGACCCGAGAGACTCGAGGATGTGGACGAGTGCTGTGATTGCGGTTGCGATTGTGATTGTGACTGTACTGTTCTTGCACGTGAACTCCTTCTTGGTGGAGAGTTCCCTGCCATTGCTTGCCGCGAGGGCCGTGAGAGAGAGAAGCGTGAGGCGGTGGGCGGGAGAGGAATGGTGCGACGCGCAAAAGGCTGGGTCTAGTCTCTCCAATGAAAGACTAGCAACCGTCTTTAGAGGGTGGAAGGATGCGGAGAGACAATCGACAGAGGGAAGGGCCCGTTTTAGAGCTTGGTAGGAACGGAGACGACGGAGGCAATTGTCGAGAATAGAGGGGGCGAGGGAGAAGTCGAGCTTCGTGGTGGGTGGCAGCAGCGTCGGGACCTAGTTCGAGGGAGGGAAGGACGGGACGAAGGAGGTTTGCTCGAGGAAGTAGGCAACCATGACTGAGGGAAGAATGTGAGGATCCAAGAGCGTCGACCACTGGGAGCGAGGGCCGAACTGAGCAGCAGGTCGAGGAGAGAGAGGCAGAATTGGCAGGTGAGGTGGTTCAGGGCCGGATTGGAAGATGGACGACTGGGAAAATCCGAACCCAAGTAATGCTTGAGCAAGAGGGCAGCGCAGCGCAGAGCAGCGCAGCGCACCAAGCAGCTCGCACCGGGCCAAAGTCAATGTGCCGGAGGTACCCTTGTGCTGCATGTACAGTACCTGGTCCTCTTTTTTTGGGCGGGGTCTGCTAGGCCGGACTCTCTGTGACAGGCCGTAATGGCGCAGAACCAAGGTCTCGGTCTAACAGCACACGCTGCGACGGCTGGTTCACCACCTGCACATGGAAGGATCCGGTCCGTTCACCAAGGACACCTGAGCTCTTGTCGGTACAGGAAGCCATTGCGAGAAACAAGAAGTAAATGACGAGCGGATAGGGTGACGGGTGGGTGCTGTGTCAACCAATGTGTAAGTCTCGTAGTCGGCGCAGGGAGTCCAGCCGAGATTGATGGACTTGAGCGGATGAATGTCGGATTGGGATGTGTATGAAGATTGATGAGCAGGCCTGAGTGAGTCTCGTTGTCTAGGGGAGAGAAGGTGAGTGCCAGTGCAAGTGGCTGATGATTGACTGATCGATTGATTGGGTTTATGAGACCCTTGGAATACTGTATGGCTAGGCGCATGTGAGGTCAGTGTGCCGATGACAGATTTGGAGGGGGGGTGCTGACCCCAGAGGAAACGGCTCTGACGGTAGACTACGGTCAGGTCTGGTAGAGTGGATTCATCACAACCCCTCGAACCCATCAATCAAGCAATCATCAAGCAGCCTGCACAGTAGCCAACAGTCAGTGTGAGATGTACGGAGGTACAGATTGCTGCCAGACTGCCCTGCCCAGACCGAGGTGAGCTGTGCCGACTGCCCGACAGGTCAGCCCAGCCCGGCCCCAGCCCGGCCCCAGCTTAGGTAACCCTGCTCCTCTGTCCTGAGTCCTGACACCCTTGACACCCCGACGCCCAGTGCCACAGGTCCGATTATCATTGACCCGTTCCATATCAAGAATTCCCGTGTGTGCTATGCGTTTTAGGGAGAGCCCCCCCAATTCCCGACTGACCACCTTGTGCTGTACCCTGCATCCAGTATCTGTATCTCTCACAAGTCCTGGCCAGGTTCAGGTTGGAGAGAGCAAAGACGCTGTCCGAGTCTCCTCCCTTGTTTTGTTGCATCAATACCCTTTGCCTGCATGCTGTTGCGTCCCTGTTGCTTCTCTCCTTGCCGCGACACTTTGTCAGTCGTCATCCTCGCTTGGCCCCCCGGCCCCCGAACAAGCGGGCAATCGACCTTCCTGAGAAGCAGGCCCTCCTTTTGGGCCCCAACAAAGGTGGGTGGACTCCGATCTTGCTCTCTTTGTGTACCAGGCATTCCAAAACACCAAGGGCAATGTCGTCAAGCCTGCGGCGACGAAGGAGACGACGGCAGGATCCGCCTGCCCAGGTCCTGATGCTCGCTGCGCTGGGCGATGACTCCGCCGCGGGGGGCGACCGCAGAGGAGAGGTAGTATGGAGACAGTGGGGAGCTTCCTTCTTGGCCCGTTGCCCTCGCCCAACAGCTAGCTTGGCCAGCCAAAAGCACCTGGCGGACGGTTTGCGACGGTGATCCTTTTGCTCTTGAAAATCAGTATCTGATGACGGTGTTTACGGGCAGGCAAGACGGCCACGATACCCAACTGACTCCATACCCAAGCTGGCGAGAACGCTGCCGCAGCCACCACCTCCTCCACCCTTGAAGCTCACCCGCAATTGTTGTTTCGCGGTCGCCAAACTCCCGCAAATAAGACAGAGGAGGGAAACAGAAAGGCCAATTTAATCAGAGCTGGATCTGGTGGTTTGCTTGGAGCAAAGTTTGGAGGCTCCGTCTTGTAAGGCCGTACACGGTCAGTCAGTACTTGGTTGCCTTGCCCTGCCTTGCCTTGCATCACTCTTTCCCTCCCATGGCATTTCCCACCTCGCTACGCGGGGAACCAATCCTTCCCCCAACACCTGCCACCCCAGCTTCTACCTTCCTTGGCGACCTCCAGTCAAGACACCATCATGCCGCTTCCACAGGCTTCGGATAAGGTCGTCGGCGGTTCGGCGGGCGACCCAGCGCGCGAACCCATCACGGAGGTGCTGTTGGAGGGGCAGCAATATGGGATTATAACCTTCCTGCACAACATTTGCCTTATTACCTTCACGTTCATCTGCCTATTCTCAGGCCTGTACATTGGGCTAATGCTTTGTGGCTGTGTTTTTCATCACGTAGGCCACAACGAAAATATGGCTTCAGATACTGTACCTTCTACTTCTGTCTACCATAGCGAGCGCTCCGACCGACCCATTCGACCGCTCCCCAAACGTCGCCTCCGCGAGCGTCTTTCGCCCGAGGTCGCTGATTCGATCGAATACCCACCGGCACGTCAGTCGGCACCTGCTCTGTTTTCGTACCCATGTAACCTGAAGGGAGGGCTCTCCGAGGAAGAGTCGAGCTCCAGTACCCGAGACCTCCGTTCAGATTTCTCAGGCCGTCACACTCCTCGCACGAATGGAGCAAGTGAGCTAGACGAGGTATCAACCAGGAGAGCTGTTGTGGCCCGCCCTCCAACAGAGTCTCTGGGTCGCTCGCCACGATTGCTGCAGAAATCCGAGACTACGCGACAGGGTCATGCGCCGCAGCCTCCGCCATCGGCGACGTCTTCGGCTGATGGGTACGACTCCTTCGAGAACACAAACAACAAAAAGAAGAGGAAGATCCCGACAGCTGGAGAGATGAACGGGGCACATGGCCTCAGCGATCATGGATTGAACGACACCCACGCTGTGTCCCCTGGCTTGGCGGCAATACCAGACAGGCCAGGAGAGAATGGAAGCTCGACATCAGTGCCTTATTACGGGTCGGGGAGCTTCATGTCTGCCGGTCAAAACGTCTCTGGTCCTGGACGTGGCCGGTTTGGGAGGGCAAGAAGTGGTAGGAGCCCGCTGCAAACTCTCTCAGATGCTAGTGGCAACTGGTTGGGCCGGAATTCCAAGAATCGTCCAGGCCCTTGGTCCCCAACAGGTAAGTCTCGAGATTTGGTTTGATTTGCTCTGCGAATAAACTCGGCTTGTCTCGGTCAACCCCAAGAAACATGAGTGGTTTTGTTTGCCAACTTTGGAGTCAAACTGACGTCGCCTTTGTCTTCAAGCCCAAAGCACCGGCATTATTTCTAACGCGATTGCCAACGCAGAAAAACTCCCCGCTCTGGAAGGCCAGGAAAACACTAGCCTTCTCCACCAGCAGTCATCGGTTAAAGCGACACCGGCGGCGACGCAATTCACCTTCACGTGCGACTCTCAAGTCCCAGGAACTCTAGCCTGGCCAGGCTCCGACCCAAAGATGTCCGGCTCAGTTGCGATGGATTACAACCAAGCGCCGGCAGGAACCTACACGCACTCGCGTGTCGGTCCAACCCACCAACCTGCAGGCGCTCCGGGCGTTCCCGGCCAAGAAAACCCCCCCTCAGACAGTAGCCTGCGAGGCGAGGCTCCTCGGTCTGCGACTCTAGAACGGAAGAACCGACGTCGAGCGGCCAGAGACTTGCACTTGCAGGCCAGAAGGCGTCGCGAGGGAACGGCGAGACAGAACTTCCTCAACCCGCCCAAGCTGGAGGACCAATGGATCTGCGAGTTCTGCGAGTACGAGCGGATTTTTGGCTATCCGCCAGTGGCTCTGATTCGGCAGTATGAGATCAAGGATAGAAAGATTCGCCAGCAAGAGGAGGAGCGACGACGGGTATGGGAAAAGGCCAAGGCAAGAAGTCGCAAGGGCAAGAAGAGCAAGGCGCCGTCAAAGAACAGTGCCAATAACAACGGCAACGGCGCCGGCACCGGCAGCAACGTGCACAACCACACGAATGACGCACATACAGCACCGCCGATGAACAATACGCAGAGTCAAGATACGCAGAGCGACGTATTTGACGACGAAGAGTACGAGGTAGAGGGGAATTACGAGCTCGATCCAAGCCAGCGACCGGCGGACTTCGATCGTGCCCAGAACACACATCTTGGTACAGCCGAACATGACCACGGCGGTAGTGTGAGCGGCGCAGGGGGCATCGGAGTAGAGGCAGTACGTTATGAGGGAGAACGGGGTAAGGTCTAAAAGCCGGTGGCCCCCCCCCCCTCCCCACTACCACAAAAGGCTCCATCGGCAGAAATGGGGACAAAAACCGCCAGCGCCAAGTTTTCGGCTGCGTTTGGAGATTGAATCAACAAACAGAAGCTGTGGAGAACTCATCAGAGCCTGCTCTGGACGTCTAGTATACGGGTGCGAGCGATAGTGTCTCATCGGACAAACATCGAACGAACAGGCTTTCGCTCACCCCTGGTTCACGTTCTTGGCGATATGGTTTTTGGTGACAAGAGCCGACGTGGGTCACTCAAAACGGCAGCATTGCGAGTCGACGGCATCGATCATGCCACATAACCCCCCTCCACGGCACATTATACAAACGATTTCAGAAGTCAAACATAGCACGATCTGCCCCTTGACTTGGGACTGTTGGGGTCCTTCAAAGGAGTCAAGGTTTCATGGATAGGAGGTGCTCTCTAGGAGGTTCCCTCAAGCCTCCGGTATCAATACTCAAGGCCCTCCACCAGATATACCCAGATTATGGATAGATCCAATGTACGAGTTCATGCCTCGGATTACTGAGCAAGTAAACAAGCGACAGTGCCGTTCTGCCTTGATGGTCCATCTGCACAGCATTTAATAAGTGTCTGGTATAGATGTGGTCATGTTTCCTGGTAGAGCGGTGCATGTCGTTGGCTTGATGAGTCATCAAACAGGCAAAGCAAACTTACGTAGGAAAAAAAATTGTTAGAGCCTGCGTTAGGTTATTGTATGATAGCACCTGCACCGGGGCCATGGGCGACCTGGGTATGACGTATAGCCCCTCCAAGCTCGTCTACTGTAGAGCTAGTGCGGACTTGAGGTAACCCGAAAAGAGCCCGACCCAGACCAAAACAGCTTTGGGAATTCGCGGCGATGTCACCCTCTCCCACTGTAGCAGCTTGACAGCCAGAGCAATCCCTGGGTGCATGGGTGCGCAATTTGGTAGACCATACTACACCAACGGGTCAGGCGTCAGACAATTTGATTTTGAGTTCCTCAGACCGGAAGGGCGGTGTCGATGTGCAGGCTTGTAGACTAGGCACGCCCGTGGATTTCAAGCGGTGCATCCGGCCACCAGAGTTACCGAGCTGTTGGAGTCGAGCAGTTGAGTCTGGTTGAGTCCACCGACGAGCTCGAGCGCTGTTGCGCTGTTGCGCTGTTGCGGCACTGAAACACCTGCTGGCCCTGGACTGAGCCCAAAACAAAACAGTGTCTTCCGTCTTCCTCGGTCTTAGACCAAGCTTGTGTGTCCCGATGGTAATATGGTCTGTCTCGAAGGGCGTTCTCGCAGGCACAGTCTGTGTCGGCCAGGTCACCATTTCACGAACCTTAGATTACCTAGCCACTGTGCTTGGTTGTATGTTTTACGGCCTTGCTTTACCCCATATTTTTTACTTCCTATCTTCCGCTGATGAACAGTAGACTACAGCATCGTGGAGGAGATAAGATTATCCTGATCGATTCTTTTCAATGGACCTGGCCTGGATGCCCTGGTGACCGCAAATGCGATCGACCACACCCTAAGGCCCCCCTGCCCCAGCTGTCCACAGGCGGTGCCAGTCCAGAACAGAAACAACCCTAGCGCCCGAGCTTTTTTAGGCCCGTCCAGTCCCAACTCGGCCGCTCTTGTCGATCAGTGGCACCGACCAGCATCGGGAACCCGGGGCTGCGCAGTTCTGGGCTGGAGGATCATCCATCGTCATCTGTCTCTCTGGCTCTGTTTCGCTCCCTCGCTCCCACGCCTCCCTCCTCCTCCTCCTCTCCCTCCCCTTCGCCAGCTAATCTGACTGCCGTTGTCGCCTTTTCCCTATACACACTTTCTCCCTCCCAACGTTAGCTCCAATTGCTAGTCTGCTGCTCGCTCGCTCGTCTCTCGCTAGACTTGGCGCATGCGATAACACAATACCATACAATGCACGGTTGTACCCGGTAGCAACGTATGAGAAGCCATGTTCGGGTCTAGACGACGTCGTCCACCCAATCCGGTACGTCGAGTGCTCGCCGCCGTTTCTCCTTTGTCGCACATTCCACCATTGATGGTCTTGTCATAGACAGGGCCAGACAGCACCTATGATGAGAGTAGAAGTACGAGTCCACATCTGTCTGCCTGCCTGCTGTTCCCCAAGTCCACGAAGCCCCAGCCTGTATCCTGTGACATCCCATCCTGCCCATGATAGGCAGTTCAGGCCAGGGCCGGATAATGCTCTCTTCCCACCCCTGCTTCATCTAAATTGGCTTTCGCCGCAATGGCCATCCACAGCCAGACATCTCGGGCTAACTCTACTCCCTTCCTCCCCTCACAGCCTCTCAATGCTTCCACCGCAAACCCCAACGCAGCCACTGCTGCAATCTCAGCCTTCACCCGCCGCGAGTCAAGCACTGCCTCTCTGAGCGCCGCCGCCGCCGCCGCAGCCCTCAAGGCCCGTCCCACGACTCCCATAAACGTCGCAGAGGTCCAGACCAAGAGGAACACCCGGAGAAGTGCGTCACGGTCCTCGTCCGCAGGAAGAAGCACGCCCGACATTCCGGCCCGCCCGGGAGGGCAGCTCAGGAGGCAGGCCAGCTCGGGGTCTATGACAGAGCGCACGTTCCGGTCTTCGTCGCCCGGTGCCAACACGCACACCCAGAGATCACTGAGCAGTGGTGGAATGCCGAGGAATTCGTACCACTCGGATGAGATGGCGCCACCCGTGCCGGCTATACCGCAGAGCGTCAACATGCAGGCGGCCAAGGCGAGGCAGAGACCCAAGAGCCTCGGCATAGTAACCGCACCTGTGAGGACGGCGTCGCAGAAGGCTCAGGGCGCCCGGGGAAGCTGGTTTGGAGCGGCAAAGACGGGCGACCCGGCGAATGTCAGGACATCGGATGCGATCATGGCGACGTCGCCAACGGCGCAGACGCAGACGCAGGCACATGAGCAACCACGCGAGAGTCTGGAGAGACCGGACAGTAGTGGGTCGCCGGTCAACTTTTCATATCCTGCACGCATCCGCAGCCCGACGTTCGCAAGGCCCGAAGAGACACCGCAGCAGCCAAACTCTGTGGCCGAACCTCGTATGAAGACCAAGAAGAGAAGTTCGACGATGTCTCCGCCACGGGGAGGGTCGGTCAGGTCGGCACGGTCCTCCTCGGTGACCTCGGATCAGACGCTCGTCTATGATCCGAATTCTAGGAGGATGGTACCGCAGGCCGACTTGTCAGCCCTCGAGCAAAGGGTTCAAACAGCTTCTGAAACTAGACCAAAGAAAAAGAAGCAGGTGCCTGCTCGAGCTGGCTCTCATTTGGCTAAGGGTACTGTTGGTCGGCCACAGGGTAGCGCAGTGGCATCAAGTTCTACGAACGCCGCGCAGGTAGCCGCGGCTACGTCGTTGCGGTCACATCAGGCGGAAGAAAGACAAAGTGTGGTTCGAGAGCCAGAAGATGAGGACGACCAGCCTCTCCCGGAAAAGGTTTCCAATCCTCCGCGACCAGCCGAGCCAGCAGAGACACAGCAAAAGGCGGGCGTTGAGTCATCACAGAATCGATATGCGCGAGTTTCAATGTCGCCTGCTTCTAACGCGCCTGAAGTGGTTGCTGCCCCACGGTCCCCGACTGCCGACTTGCATGAGACCGGTCTGCAGAGAAAGCCATCTATGGTGAGAGAAGAGCCGGAATCGGATGATTTGGAGTCTGAAGTTGAGCTTGAAGCGCCAGCCCCTGTCTCGACACCTCCGAAAGCCCCTGTTGCTATAGCATCTGTGCCTCCTCGACAAAATGTCTATGCTCATGGAGTCCCGTCGCCACCTCGAAGCGACCTGACAGAGGATGTACCAGCTGAACCAACCCGTCTGCCCCCGCCGATACCTACCGAACTTGCCGCAGCTGAACCTCCGTCATCGTCGGAGATACGACCGATTACTCGTGAAGTGATCGCCGAACCTCGAGAACGGCAGGATATCCGGCGCGATCCTAGAACCCAGTCGAAGAGTCCGCCGCGCAATGCCCGCTTCGGGCCGGTACATGACAACTTGACTGTGCGACATGAGCCTCCGCCAAGGTCAATCTCTCCACGGAAGTCTGCCTTGAAGCACCAGAGTCCTTCTCGTGGCGCATCTCCCGCAGATGCAGCTTCGGACGGGTCAGAAGCGGGTATCCCTTCGTATGAACAGGCAATGCCTCGCAAGAAGTCAGTCCGAGTCAGCTTTGATGACGGGAACACGATCCTCGTCGGGGAGTCGGCTGGTAGGGCCGACGCAGACAGCCCACTGCCACCAAGTCCGCAAGTCGCCAGCAGGCGGCCATGGTACAGCAGCCTTGGGATAGGCAAGAAGAAGGACGCAGTCCCTTTGGAGGAGGACGAAGTCATGAAACCGAGACCCATGCTACCCACATTCGGCAGCGTAAGAGGCAGAAAACAGTCACCTAAAGAACCTGAAGAGCGCCCTTTGGTCAGGCCTCAGGAGCCAGTCCACGAGGAACCGGAGCCAGCTAGCCCGCAGCCTCTTGGGGCAGGCGCTGATATTGTGGGCCAATCTAGCGATCATGCTCTGGGCGCAGTGATCCACGAGCATGAACCCAAGAATGAGGCTAACACTTCCAAGTTTCGAGAGCCATTGCCGCCTGTTGTCACATCCGTCGAGGGCAGCGGGTATGCCTCGGATACAGCGAGCGACGACAGTGAGGCTGCGTTAATGGCAGACACGCCGAGGCTGCAGGCCGACGAGAGCCGGGTCAGTGAGGCTTCGACACTGGTGCCCGAGTGGAAGCCCACGAATGGCTTCGCCCATGAGCGAACAGGAGGTGAACAGGCTGCCAGGGATACCAAGGACTTTGCTGGAGAACCACACGATGTGCCTGCGGAGGTGCCTGCTATTTCTGTCACTCAGCCTAGCCCACATATTATCGAAGCGGAACAGGATCAGGCCTCCTATCGTTTCCCAGGCGAATTCCCAGAGACGGATGTTGAGTCGGATGCCGAAAGCAAGTATCGAGCAATTGATTCGACGTCAACAGACTCATTCGCGCCCACCCGACAGGTGGCGTTTGAGCCTGTGGTGCAAAAAGAGGACGCATCAGCCACAGAGCACACTCCCAGCACTGTTCTAGCCACAAAGCCAGCCGTCCAGGTCACAGACGAGTCGGATGGGGACAGTGTTTACAGTGACGCGTACGAAGACCCGCTAGATCTCGAAGGTGACGGTTTCCAGTCATTGGACGCTGTCATCGAAAGCCCTCGGCGCGAATTGCCACCTCAGCTTGAGATTGGGCAAACAAGGGCCGCGGAGTCGTCGACGCCAACACCAAGCTTGCCACAGAAGGCACCTGGGCATGAAACAGCGGCGATCGCGCAAATACAGAAGGAAGGAATCTCTGGGCCTATCGACGACTGGGCAGCTGCAAAGGCATACTGGAGGAGTCTGACCACCGATAAACGGGCTCAGCTTGAGAAGGAAGCGGCTGAAGAGGCTGGTGCGGAGGGTGATCTTGAGGATGTGCAATCAGAGGCGAAGAAGCCGAGAAGGAAGAAATCCATCGAGAAAAGAAGCGCCGAAAAGAGGGTAATTGAGGAGCAGAGAGCGGCCGTCAATCCGGACCGGACCTACATGATCAAGCCAGGATCTCAAGCGGAGCCTTACAGCCCGACGGGACAATCCATGCTGCGTGGAAAACAGGCCTCTGGCAAAGGGGAGGAGGCAAGTACAAAGCTGCGCAAGACCATGCGTTCTCCAGACTCTAAACCCTCTCAACCTGCCCAACCTTCCGAATCCGGAACCCGGATGCGCAAGTCTCTCCGCCCAGACGCACCAGGTCGCTCAACTGCAACTCCACAGCAGTCGGCATCTCCTCCACCAGCTCTGGGTGTCACCACCAAGATCACAGGCCCGAACAGGCATTCACGAGCTGTCTCAGAGCCTGAAGGCAGGTCCAGCATCACCCAACCCAGCCTGCACCGTCGCGGCTCGGACTCCAGTGCAAGCAGCTTCAAGCGGTCGAGGCCGGCGAGTCAAGGATTCGGCTTTCGCAAGACCATGAGAACAGGAAATGAACCGCAAGACCCAGAAGAAACTACTAGGAGCAGGCAGCCAAGCCGCTTATCTCTACGGTCTATGTCTCCTGGTGGCGGCGTCGGCTCTTCCCTGCGCGGCCAACCTCCGGTCACCATGGATGGCAAGATGCGAACGACACTCCGTGGTGCTCCGCCTGCCAATAAGCGCCGAGGCTCACAGGACTCCGGGAAGGGCTATCTGCGCTTCTCTGGTTCCTTTGGGCAGAAGGCCAAGAGGAAGAAGGGATCCCGTTTCGGAGACGACTCGAGTGACGAAGACGAGGCGGATGTCCCGCGCCGATTCTCAAGCCGCTTTGACGACTCGAGCGACGAGGACGTTGCTCCGGAGCCGCTGCCATCGTTGAGCATACCCAAGACGATGCGCGGTGCCAGATCGCGGAACACGTTACCCAGTCCGCCGCTTCCTGAGGAGGAAGAGCTTTCTGATGACCAAGGACCCGTCGCGGGCGATGAAGACGACAAGTCACATCGCGTTACTTCTGGCCCGGCCTCTCTGCCACAGGCACAGACCGAGCCTGGCATCAAACGCAGTCGCTCGGGCCGCGGCTCTCTGCCCAGGGCTGATGACGGATCAGGACGGCCCGCACGCCGCAGCTTCATGTCATCGGTCCTGCGGCGGAACAAGAAGCAGGGCAGCGGTGCGATTTCCCGCCCTGAGCGGAAGGAGAGCGCAGCAAGGGCGGACACGGATCTGGAGAGGTCGGCGGGCGAGTTGAATGCCTTGAGGTCCAACGGTCTACGCGACACAGTCGACAGCGGAGCTACGTGGCCGCTGATTGAGGCAGGCCCGGAGCACGAAGCCGTTGGTGTGGCGACACGTGAACCGGACGATGTGAAGGGCGCGCAGGTGATCGACGGCACGGACGCTGTTGGGAATGGCGAGAGGAGTCCCAGCGTCCTGGGTCATTCAAAATCACAGCCGTCCCTACCGAGGCCTTCGTTCTTGCTGCAGAAGCGGACGGTATCACATCAAGGCACGATCGATACCGACATTATCGGGAGCGAGGCCGGTGGCAGGAAGAAGAAGAAATTTGGAGTTCTAAGGAGGATGTTCAAGCTTGATGAATAGCGGTCGGACAGCGACAAGGTTGGGAGGGAACACTGCTTCCTATAGGTGAAGCAAGTCATGACGACCACTTCAGGGAATGGAACGATGAAACACAGACGCAACGGAAATCGCATTGACACATACAAATCTCAGAGATCATCACCATCACATTCGCTGGGGATCCGGGAGGCACAAGAACGGGAACAGGCGCCGGGGCGGCAACAACATGAACAATTTCCTTTTGTTTGTACGTTTTGGGAGAAGTATGGATGGGGTGTTCATTGGATAGGCGGGCAGGTATACACGGCAGGCACAGGATACCCCAAGGAACCACGGCAGGAATATCCTCCATGAGGAAGAGGCAACATGGTGCTGTTCTTCTAACCCTTTTTCTTTTTGAAAGTCACGAGCTCGGGACCGACACGTTCACGTTCACGCGCGGGTCTCGAAAGGCAATACGAGACATGCGAGACGGGAATGTTTTGAAGTGGGTGGGATGCTGGATATAGGCACTACTGCGGACATAAAGAGCATGCATAGATGCTTCTAAATTTAATCTAATGAGGCGAGACAAATCCGGGCCAAACCCAGACAAACCCAGACGCCCGCTCGCTGGGCGGCTCACGATACCTGCAAAAGACTTTTGAGAGGAATGCTGACCGACGGGAATCTGTCGCCCTTGTGTCACTTCACCGGGCAACGTTCCGAAAGGTGTAAATTGCTCGGAGGGCCGTCTCTCCCCCCCCCCCCCCTTCTATCCCCCGGCCCAATCACCCCGGAAAGGGCTAATAGGCTTTGAGACCCAACGTCTTGGAACTCTGTCTGGACCTGTCGGGATGATGCAAGCTGCACGTTTTCTGGCCCATGGAAAGCTCGATCGGCTGGCTGCAGCCGCTGCGGCTGGGGTTACATTTTCCAAGGGTCCAGGGGCACTGACACCGGGGGGAGAGACGGGTTGCAGGGGGGAGGGATGCACGGGCTGGGGTTTGTTTTTGTTGGAGTACAGCTGGAGTACCGTTTAGAGTAGGATCTGGTGGACGGACGGCTGTCTTCCTACCCCCCTTCGACCCCTTTTAGCTGCTTCCCCCGGATTTTCTCCCCAGAGTCCGTTCCCTCGCCAGGGCTCAGGGGATCTGCAGCTGTGATAACCCTTGGCAGATGATGTCAAGCCCGCCTCTGGTTGTGAGACGGGCTCTTGTTACTGGATCTCAGCCCCGTGACACAGGGCGGAGGAGTGTGAAGGGATGATATCAATGGCTTGCGAGACGTGTGCTGATCAGGCCGAGCCACCAGGCGCCGAAACGAAGAGAGCAGCAGTCTCTCGTCTGGCACGTCTGGCTGTTCTCTCTCGCCTCCTTCTCTCCCCTCACGAGACTCCAGGAATTGTCAGTCAGCCAGTTAGCCTACGCAGAGCAAGGTGATAGGCTCACCCTCTCCTTCCTTCGCCCTCGCCGCCGCCTTCCCGTCACCCTCCTCGCCTCACCTGTTGCAAGAACTCGGCACGGGCGGCCAAGCATCTAGAACAGTCTTCCCTTCCCCAGCTTCCGGGACCAGCAGGCAAGGAAAGAACATTGAAAAGAGCAGCGCCCAGTGGCCAGCTCGGGTTCTCTTCTTGGAGAAAGAACAGCCACCGCTACCACTGGTACTAATATTACATCTCTTGCCGCTGCTACTACTACTCCTACTTACTACTACCACACTACCCCGCCATCACATTGCATTGCACGCAGCTCAGCAGTGACAGCTGCCGCGTAGTGTTGTTACCTTGCTTTTTCCATCCCGGGCTCTACGCCCCTTCCCACGTACCCAACTACGCCTCGAGGTCGACAGAGCACCGTCGCATGTTCAATTTAAGCTCGGTGTTCTTCAGCTGAGACTGTGACTGCGACGGCGTTCTCAGATCTCGTCAAACACTTTGAGCGCACTCCAGACCATTCCATCTCGGAACCATCTGAAAGCTACTCACCCTCACCATGTCCTCCTTCTCCAGAGCTGCAAGCGCAGCCTTGCGAGCTGTCGGCCGGCGGCCAACGGTAGCCACAGCTACTCGGCCAGCAGCCGCCGCCACCGGCCCCTTCGTCACCAACACCAAGAATCACGCACGTGCGTACGTCAAGGAGTCACGGCCTCGTCCCCAGGCCAGCAACCGGGACAAGAACGAGCCCAACCACGCGGGCAAGTTCGCCCGCACCGACGACAGCATCACCGTCGAGTACCCCGAGGACCACGAGCTCCCTAGTTCGGTGCCCATCGTCGGCGCGGGTCGCGCCGGCCTGCAGGTCTACCCGACCCTGGCCACCTTCTCGCTCGAGGGCAACGTCGGCGTCGTCACAGGCGGCGCGAGGGGCCTGGGGCTGGTCATGGGCCAGGGCATGGTGGTCTCTGGCGCTGATCTGGCCATTGTCGATATGAACAGTAAGCCTCATACATACCACAGGGTCCCAAGGTTGAGCAGGCGTGAGGCGGTGGAAGCTGTCATCTTCGAGCTGACGCATTCTTCTGCCACAATTAGAGGAGGAGGCCGAAGTTCAAGCTCAGGCCCTTATGCAGCAGTTCAAGAAGGACAACCCGAACGCTAAGAAGTAAGTTCTCAGCCTGTCAGGCTGACCTCCTGAAGTGCTGTTCCCCACGGCCCTGGAGTGTTTCTGCAAATTCCGCTTGTCTCGATTCTGCAGCGACATGAGTCCCTTGCAGCTGATACCCAAGCACAGGTCCCCAAAGGTGACGGCCCATTACGCCGACGTGTCGGACCCAGACTCGGTCAGCGCGTGCATCGCCGATATCATCGCGCAGCACGGCAAGATCGACAACCTGGTCACGTCCGCCGGCTTCACTGAGAACTACAACGCCACCGACTACCCCATCGAGCGCATGCGCAAGCTGTTCGCCGTCAACGTCGACGGCACCTACCTCTTCGCCACTGCCGTCGCCCGCCACCTCATGGAGCGCAACGCCAAGGGTAGCATGGTCTTCATTGGCAGCATGAGCGGTTCCATCGTCAATGTTCCTCAGCCCCAGGCGTAAGTGTCATACAGACGTTGTTTTGTATTACCCTTCCCTGCCCGTTCGCGAAATCTTGTTCTCCAAATCGCGCGGCAACGGAGTTTCTCGTCCGGTGGGGCAGCGTTGAGTGTCAATAACCTACAAGGTTTCCCATGACATGCTGTTCCCTGGCGACAGCTGCAGCTCCGTCTGCAGGTACAGTTGGGGGAGGCTTGATTTCGGGTCCCGACTGGCCCGCGGCTGATCCGGGGTCGCATCCCTCACGGGGCGCCAAGAGATCAAAGAAGCTGGCTCGACATCCTTTTCAGAACAAAGGGAAGAGAAGTGAAAAGAGAAAATAATGCTGACCGTATCATCATCAATAGGCCCTACAACTCCGCCAAAGCAGCCGTCCGTCACCTGGCCGCGTCCCTCGCCGTCGAGTGGGCTCACGCAAACATCCGTGTCAACTGCATCTCGCCGGGCTATATGTTGACGGCGCTGTAAGTTGCTTCTCCGCGTTCGTCTCGTGTTGACGACATCCCCGGACACTGGCTGACAACCTTTGCCCACACCACGCAGCACCCAGAAGATCCTCGACGACAATCCGGCCCTCAGGAAGCAGTGGACTTCGCTCATCCCCCAGGGCAAGATGGGCCAGCCCGAGGACCTCATGGGCCCCTTGACGTTCCTGCTGTCAGACGCGGCCGGCTACGTCACCGGTGCTGATCTTCGTGTCGACGGCGGATACACCGTGACGTGAGCCTCGGGAACATGGCCATCTTTGTTGTTTCTGGTACAAAGTTCTGGCTTCAAATCGAGTTTGGGCTGTTCGGCGTTGGGGGGAACAAAACCGGCATGGGACCGAGGGAAGGAAAACCTAAGTGTGTATTGTTAAGGGGGTAGAGCAGTGTTCCTTGCGCCCATGTATGACTGTCAAATTCAAAAATGTCCTTACATAGACCGATATGGGTATAGGACTGAATCCTATGATACATCGTAGAATTCCTTGCAGGTTGTCATCCCGTGAACGGGAAGTTATCCGAAGTGAGGCCGTCCAAGTCATGCTAGAGCATGAGAACCTTAGACTGCATACGCGCTCTACGCTCTGTGGCAAGCAATTCCCGTCTTCCTATGGCAACCGCCCTAGAAATCACACCCTGCAAGTCGATAGGTCATTAGCTATCCTCGCACAGCGATTATCAATACGCAAAGTGAGCTGCAAGCTCTTTGGCATGGCATAGGTGGCGAAGACGATACAGAGGATGGAGTGGAACTTCCGGTCGACGTTGGATGCTGAGCATCGGGCGGCAAACAATCTGAGCTGCAGATCGGCCTGACCCATAATTCGGCGTCTGAAAAACGAGCACGGGTCGGCCTGGGCGTGGCCTCGGTGCCTTTTTTCGCCGGTGGCGCCGACTCAAATGGTCCAGTTGCTTGAAAATTGTTGAGCAATGTTCGCCACCCAGTCCTGCAAGCAATGAAGGTATCCATAGCCACAGGCTCTTACATTCCAGGTCGTAATTCTCATGCTCAGATGCAATACACATTTGGGATAACCTGTTTCCATGTACATCTTGGCTTACTGGCGAGGAGCCGCTAGTCAAGCCGTGCAAGGGATGTCCCGCATATATCGGTTTGCTCCGGACGGGGCCAGTGCAAGGCCGATCGATATGCGGCGCTGTGGCCCGCGTCCAACGAGGTCCGGACCCGACCCTCCACTCCTGTCGTCTAATGGCGCGCGAACACCCGCGCTAACAGGCGGACGCTCAACCTTTCCTCTCACCTCTTCAGATCGCTGGTTGACTCCCTGACTCCTCACTGTCGTCAATGTGATGGTGGGTCCGCTGGCTTGGACTGTCAGAGCAAGCCACATCAAAATCCATGCCGCCAACTTTAGTGATGGGTGCCCCTGGCGCATTCCAGAATCAGACCGTTTGCCGGAACATTCCGTCGTGCCGATGATTCGATTCCCCACGCCAGGGGCATCCTACGTCTTCCTGTCCAGCTGGGGCATCTCCCTTAGGGACGAGTCTGGGCCCAATGTGGACTATGCGTCGACGGGGCAGGGACTGGGAGCAAGATCGAATCGACAACGCATCGGCCTCTGATGTTTCTGTTGGGGCAGAGGGGAACGCAACCCCAACAAGAGTTTGACCTGGGCAATGCATCCAGAGCTCCGAACTCGCGGAGGAGGGACCATCCATGGGGAAAGGCGATAGAAGGGCGTGTATATGTAGGCGGGAGCGATGACACTGCTGCAGCAGCTGTCTGCACATATGAAGACACCATCTTTAGCCTCCCGGACTGGAACCGACTGTTCTCGCCAATCTGCGTGTGGGTTCCTGCAGATGCCGCTTCGTGCCCCACACAGCCCAGTAGTGCCTGTTACTTTTCTGACGTGTGAAAGAGAGGTGAGCAAGATTATGCCGGTACCTGACCACACGGTACAATGCGCCGATACCCAGCTTTCGGCAAATCATGTGCGATCCCAGAGGACTGTGAACAAAATATTAGCAGGGCTGGTATTTCATCTTTGACGTGTTGCTTTCGAGGTGGCGGCCAGATTTGGCCCATTGACAGAACCAAGCAACACCAGCCCGTGGCAGCTTTGTAAGCAGCATAGTCTGTAGCACATCGGATTTCCCGAACTGGCGGCCACGCGATGGAGTTTCGCGTGCGCAGGAAGTCGGCTGCGTCCCGCAGATACAGAAGCAAGGTGATATTCGTGAATCGGCTAAAGATTCGAGTTCAGCTGCAGCCATGGAACCAGACGCGCAGAGTGTTGCATCGCCGGGAAAGAAAAAAAATGATGAGCAAGTCATGTGGTGCATTCCTAGGGCCGGTGTGATGGAGCAGCACATAGGCACAGATGTGTTACCACCAGCCTGGGCTTAGAATGTCGCCCTACTCGGAGCTTGTTCGGGACAGGCTGCATTCATATTCACTTATCCAAAGACGAACGTCTGGTACATTCGTGACTCACGGGGAATCTGACAATGCAATGTGAAAGAAGGCCAAACTTGAGGTGGACGGCTCGGGGTCCAACCAATAGGAGCCACGCCATGTCGAAGCCGACAGAGGGAAGCAGTTTTGCGCCGAGCTTTGTGGTCACACGACCTTGTTCTCCGCAGTTGTGATCAGACGACCCGCGGCAAGGCAAGGCCGAGAGGTTGCTGGGACCAGAGTTTGCGAGCAGGGGGCTTGGTAGCCGGCGCTACATTCGTTCATATGTTCCACGGCGTAGAGTAAGACAGTTGCGTCACGAGATATGGACCAAGCCGCCAGCGTCCCGTAGAAAGAACCATTCGCCGCGCCGGCGGTGTGTGTCTAGTGTAGGCAACAAAGACGGCATATTCAGCTTGCACAGGTTGCCACTTTGCAAACCCGTGTGAAAAGCTGGGCAGGCTGCAGTGGACGGTGGGAGTTGAGGCAAAAGTGCCACGTCGATCATCGCTTTGCTATTCGCTGAGGCAGACCATGGCAAAGGTCATGGCCGATGGAGAGCGCAGCCTGCAGTTGCGGCTGGGCCCATCCCCTGCCAAGGAGCACCGCAAGGCCATATTCCAAGTCTTGGATGCCATGCATGCCAGGCATGCCATGCCACCCACTGGTTCAAGGTTGAGCTGTGCACAAGGCTGTCTCAATCGAGGATCCTCGTTGGTTGGCCAGCCCGGTCAGCTGGACAGAAAGTCGTACGAGTCTTGATTCCGTGCCGAAGTTTGCTGGCTGGATGGATGATGATTGATGCGGAGGCGTTGGACAAGGGTGTATATAACAATGTAGTACTTCGTACTTCTCTATTGGGAATATATTCGGAGTTCTAGAACAATTGCGCGCCAGCCCGCGCAGGCCATGTTCGCGCCGAGAACGTGGGGGCGGACGGCGACGGCTCCAGGCTACCTGTCTGCACATGGGCGTGGAACATGGCATCGGCGTGGGCATGCTGCAGGATGCGGGCTGCAGGCTGCTCGAAGTGGGACATCGGAAAGGCTCGACTAGGAGAGGCTGCTCTGATGAGTCTAAAAAAACGGGCCCGGCTGGGGCTGGAGCTGGAGCTGGAGCTGGAGCTGGAGGCTGTATCGGAGGCCGGCAGGGTGTCCCTGAAGTGCTCGACCAAAGCGCAGGGGGGGGGTGGAACATCAGGAGAGGTCACGAGGGTTCGGAGAACGGTCATGCTCGACCTCCTCTATCTGCACGTCAGGCCGAGGCAGAGGCAGTGCACGTCGGCTGCAGGTGCGCGATACGGACGTACAGAGCACGATGCGATCGGACCTGTGGTCCTCCGGGCACCGGTGAGCAGAGGCTCGAGGAGGTAGCGCATTCCGGAATGCCAAAGTAGCTACTTGCGTGTTGTACGTCAGTGATAGCCTGGTGGTGACTGGATGATTGCCTTAATGATGGCTTCAGCCTTGAGAGCCTGGGGCCTTGAGCGCAGGCCGGACGGAAGCCCGTAAACTTGGGGCCAGGGACGCCACAACATTGGAAGACGATGAAGCAGACAAATCTGCTTGCTAGTCTGGCTAGTCTAGCTTTGCAGGCGCGGTACTCCCAGGTCGGCCAGCCTGCCGGTCCAGAGGCTAACGTCGACCACTGCTCATCAGGTACTCAGGCACCCACGAATGACACCTGGCGACAGAGCCAGTGAGAGTGTTTGCTAGTTGGCTCCTTCCGCGGCCCTCCAACCGTGGCCCCTTCCAGCCGTCCAGCCCATCCTGATGTTCGGTGCCTCGCGGTACCTTCCGACCATGCACCCTCCGTCAGCCATCAGCCCTGATTGGCGATTGGCGATTACCTTCATTGGCTGGTCATGGCACTTGGATACCTGGTACCTGAGGTGGTACTGTGCTACTGCACGTCGCGAGAGTACTTCGTGCGCATGGCGCTTCTGCTGCACGACGAGGTCAGGAGACCCGTGACGAGCAGGCATGTCTGTCGATTACACAGCACCGCTCCGTGATATACTGTGCAGATGGCTCGAGGAGGGGAGGCACGTTCGTTCGTCGCTGACTCAATCCCTCGTGCCGTATCGCATATTCCTCTGTGTCTCTGTCCCGCTGGTCTCTCCCCTGGGCCCTTCCCCCACAGCCCACGGCACACGGCACAAAAGATCTGCTGCTGCTGCTGCTGCTGCTGCTGCCACGGCCAGAAATGATGAACCGACATGACTTACTTGCCCTGAACCAGGCGTCGTCAAAAAGTCAGTCATTAGACTCTACGCGGTTGACACGGCAAAACATCCGGTGCATTGATCTGTGCGCTCCGGGGTGCCAGTGTCTGATCAGGGCCCATGGAAATGGGACGAAACAACGGAGATTTCTTCAAATAGAACCCACAACCTTGGATCTACACTACCAGTGATGTACAGACTGTGCCTAAATGGCCTGGGTAGACGTGTTGAAGGTGTGCATGTGTACGTACACTGTACCTGCCCCAACTGCGCGAGCGGTCATCCAACCTTCCAGCCTTCCCAGGGTGGTCGCCGTCGGTACGGCCATTCCTTCCCGTACCATGCCTCTCGGATCGGCTTCTGCGACAGCACATGACCACCTGCCCAGGTACACATATAGTACAGTATAGTTCATCCTGCCGGCCCATAGACTATCCATGTTCTTTACCAGCGCGCACACCCACACTCTCACACTCGTTCACTCACTCGCTCATCCACTCACTCGCAGTCACAGTGAGCACGGTTTCATAGAGTCTAGGGGCAGTGGCCGGTTGGGCAATACTGTAGATATACGCAGGGGGCCAACCCATGTAGTCAAGTAAGTGGGTGAAGAATTAGTGTACGGGATGTCAGTCGAACAAGGGCAGCCCCTGATCCCGCCCAAGGTGGGTACTGTGTACTGCACGACTGGAGACAACCTTTTCAAGGTTGGAAGGAACAAAGACAAGACATGAATGACCACGTCCCCTAGGTCCTGGCACCCAGGGTCGGGATCTCTGCTCTGTGTCACTCGGCCCCCGGGTCCCTCATGGTACGCTCCTGTCAGCCATGTACCCACTACCTTCAACACTCTTGACATGCCTCTGCCCACCTGCTGCGAATGTCACCCTGCCCAGGTAGGCAACCCGAGGCCATCTCGTCCTCGCTCTCGCCCTCACTGTCCATCTCCACTGCACTGTACCGCTAGCAGGCGCAGGTCCAGGACGGCCTGGGCGGCGCGGCGGGCTGTTTGGTTGCGCTGTGCCGTGCTGTGCTGCACTGTGCTGCTGTGCTGTCTGGGAGTGGATCTGGGTGGTCTGGATCCTGGATCTTGGGGGCTTTGCTTTGCCTCAGTCGCCTCTCCCCTCCGGCCCCTCTGCCTCTGCCTCTGCGTTTGCGCCCCGGTGGCCGTTAGCGGCCCACTTTGCCCATTCGCGCAGAAAAAACCGGCCTCTGGCCGTCTTGATCTGGACTGCCCTGGACTCTGTCCTGTCCGGTCGAATTTCCCAAATCAAATCATTGATCGATTGAACATACCCTAGGTAGGCGCCTGGCCTTTTTCCGCCTGTCCGCTCTGTGCTCTTTGCCCTCTGCCCAGGCCGTCTCTCTTGTGTCCTGCCCTGCCTTGCTCTGCCCTGCCCTGCCCTGTCCAGACTGGCCCTGCCCTGCCCTGCCCTGTTGTTCCCCATCGACAGGGCCGGCCCAGTCCAGTCCAGCCCGGGTCAGGTCCCTTCTTTCGAGAGAGACGGACGGTGGTAATGTTTTCTTTCCACTCTTGGTCCACCACGATTCCTCCCAGGGCCTCTGTCTCTCTCTTCTTCTCGCTTCCTCTCTCCCTCCCTCTTCCTCCCTCTTACTAATTATGACTCCAAGGCTTGAGTCCCGTCCCCGGATCCAGTCCCCTCCCGGCGCCCCGTCGCAGCTGTCCTCTCCTCTCCCCTTCAAATAACACGATCCGACCCATACCTGCAGTACGGATAGGCAATGCATGTTTGCCCAGGATTACCCGCCACATAGTACTGTGTACATCACCACCTACAGCTGTCGCCCTCGCAGCGCCCTCTTTGTTCTAGCCCACAACTGCAGCAACTTATAGCAAGCCTCTTCACGTACGTCCTGGTCACGCTGTTCTTGATTTCCCGGTTTTACGATTTTCTGTACTCCGCGCGACCTCTTTCTGGCTGCGACTCCCGTCTGCGAAAAGCTCACCGCATCACGGCCGCCTCGTCCCCATCCGGATTGGCCCATCCAGACAGTTCTCCGTTACCTGGTGCCACCATCCGGCACGTCTGTACTGACTCCTGCCCTTTTACCAGTCTTTGCTCACGTTTCGATTCCCACAAAAAAAAATAAAAAGGTCTCGCCGCATTTTCTGGCGCCTCCTTTGCTTTGGCGGTGTGGGTGCAGTGACCAAGTCACATCACCGTCACCACTAGCCCCTGACTGCCATCTCGCATAGTCGCACCTTCGACCCAAAACCAGCACAGAGTGCCAACACCTTTCTCATTGAACTCATTTTCGGCCCTTGAACTGGAGCATAGTGAGGCCTTTCCCCCGCGCACTCAAGAGTCAACATCTTCAGTTAAGTTACGGGAAGAGGCATGTTTGCGACACAGCACTGCCATCAAATTCGAGGCACCGTCTCGACGAACCAACCGATATCGAAATCCCTGTTTAGACGTTGACTCTGCATTCGTCCCAACAGCCATTCTTTTAAACCGCGCTTTGCCAAATTGATGGACTGAAGCTGATATGAACCCCTCTGTCGGTTTGCGATAGCATCGGATATTTGGTTGCATATTTTTTTCTTCTTTCTTTGGACAGGCTCCCATTTCCCGGCCGGCGAGTGCACAACTGAGACTGCAGTCGTGGTTGGATCTCACGAATCATGCCGAGCTAGTCAGGCGCTCTCAACCTGTTTTCGATGAATTTCCTGGTCGACTAGTGTCTCATCACACGGCACGCACCTTCGACATGGAGGCCATAGTCGAAGCTCTCGAGCAGCTGTTGCCTAAAGGCATTGTCTTCGACTCACCTACTATCTATGCCGAGGTCGCCAAACTACCAGTCGTGCCACTGGAGGACATCCATCGCCACTGGAAGACATACACTAGGACGCACAAAAGCCTTCACGACCCAACTGCCTGTCGCCTGGAGAACTTCTGGTGGCATGTCTGGGGAAGTGACCGGCGAAGCTTGAGTGGCAAGACACTCGCAGGTATATGGGAGCACATAGCTTCCGGACCAACCTCTGTTCCTCTCAGAGGGCCTCCGAACCGTTGGGAACCACCTCCGAAGCCCACACGAAGCATGCATGAGTCTGACACCACGCTACCACCGCAAATTCACGGAGTGCCTGGTCAGGCAGAAGAGACACAGTCGAGCATCGCGAGAGGAGCAATATATGGCTTGACTCCGTCCTCATCGAGGCCTCCACCAGCTCACACTATTTTGAAGAAGCCTAGAGGGCCTTCAAATTCTGGCCCGAGACCGACCGCAAGATTTGTCGACGTTCCTGATTCAGAGGACGAAACATCGCAGCAGAGCGGAGAGAACAGCGTTGGCACTTCCAACAAGAAGAAACCGGATGCTCGTCCACCATCCAGCTCCATCTCACCAGCAAAGGTGGACAGGAAGCCTGCGCCCAAAAAGTTCGTAGCTTCGTCCACTGCGTCAAAGAGACGTCCTGTCTTGCCAAGGAGACAGAGCTCGCAGTCATCAACCGGTTCCGTCAATGCCTCTGACTCTAGCTCGCGAGACACAGCTTCTGCCTCGAGGAACGCCCACAATCAGCAGATGTCCACCGTCGGTAGCAAGGATTCCAGCCCCACAAAACGACAAAACGGCTTAGGTTTGCCGACGCATACGGAGGAGTCAGTATCCCGCGCTAAGGCGCAGGGAAAGCGCCCCCATGTCGCTAATTCGGGGAGGGAATCTGCATCCGCAAGTAGCCAAGAGGCATACATTCAAGACAGGTCACGCAAAGCATCGCCGGCGAACACGCCGTCTCCTGTCAATAAGAGTTACAGCTGTCAGGAAAACCTGCCTCAGACACAAGGCAGCTCAGAAGAACGACCCAGTGCGAAAATGCTCGGAAAGCGGCCAGAACTGGCCTCCGCTGCTTCGACGGGTAAGGTTCCCACACAAAAGAGCGCCCATCTGGGCAGTTACGATGGGTCAACAGGAATGCAAAGGTCGCCACCACGGTCGGTACCGCAATCCATGCAACCTGCCACGAACTCCATCAACTCAGCAGACACGATCGAACCAGACCGGAGGAGGAGCGCACAAGAGGATAGTCCAAGGGAAAACATAGAACAGGCTGGCACGGTCGGCTCCAAGACTGCTCCGAAGATGGCTCGATCGAGGTCAAATAACGAGTCGAAGCGGATGAGTTCTGGTAGTCTCAAATCATCGAGCGTCGTGGGATTGTCAAATATCGCTGTTGCTGGGGGCTTCGACTTTGACACCCCCAAGGCGCGCCCGTCGGACGATGACTTGCCGCCCCTTGGTGCAGGCCAACCTGACATTCGAGCAGTATCTGTCCTCGACTCGCGATTGACGCCGACGCAACCAAGCCCCAACCCTCCGCCCCCACTGGGGCGTTCCAAGTCGCAGTTGACGCTCGTGCTGGAGCGGGAAAGAGCTCGGGCGGGCAGTACTAGCTCGCGTAAAAGTGATGGCAGCAAGGACGACGGCAATCAAAAGAGCAGAAGATAGGCCAAAAGGAGGCCTTTGGTTGCGGCACGGCGCGAGTTCGCACAGAACGATCGGCTAGAGAGGGACCACGGAGACTAATATGTGTTGATTTCTCACCGGTGGCATGGCATTGGCGTTCACTTATACGGAGCATGGAAACCTGATTCATCATGGATGGCGAGTTGCCCCTGTCTTTTGCGCAAAGGCTTGTACATATGTTACCCCCCGGGCAGATAGACTTGGAATAGGTCTGGCAGCATGTTCTCTGAGGGTTACTAGACTCGGAACGCCTTCACAGGTCATATTGCATTCTTGTGGAAGGCGGTGGGCTGTTATAATATGGAGTAATCCACCGTGTATCAACGTGGACAGTGCGCGAGAGAGGAAGGCGGGCAAGCCGCGGCATCACTAAGCTTGTGCCTCTGTATGAGCATATACACACACGACACAAGTACGAGACATATCCCGCCTCGAGCGAATATTGGGATCAAAATTCATGAAGCGTCTTTCCACTTCAGTCTCAGCGGGCTACAGTTGACATGATTCTGTCCTCTGGCGTATCCGGGGAACGAGATTTGGGCGTAGGTGATGGCTTGCTATCGCTCTGCCCGCGGCGCATGTCTCGTCGGCCCTGTGCAAGATGCTGTAGACTCTAGTAGCATGTACTTTGCTCTCTTCCAAATCAATCCAATGGGTGAGACGGTCACCAGGGGAAACAGTGTGGCACGCAATCAAATCAGGCCCAACTGGGTCATGATGCCGGGGGCTTATGCCCCAGGGGCGGCCGCCTCGCTGCAGTGACAGCCCGGGGTGACCGTACAGCTACCTATGGTGCGTGTGGCGATAACTTCTTCCGATGAGACGGGCTCACCACGTGAGAGCTTGGCGACGGCACCCACAACTCCGAAGCAATACAACTCCGAAGCAATTCGGTGTTGTTGGGGGCCGGCAGAGGGCAGAGGCGAGTTGCACGTTGCTCGTCATAAAGAAGTCCCGTGGGGTGGGGGAGCGCAAAGGGGGGGTTCCGCAGCACTACGTGAGATGGTCTTCTAAAAGCGCCGCGGTGTGTGTGGTGGTTCGGTATGGCGACGTCGAAGGATGCGCTACTCTGGGCAACCAAAAACCTTAATGGCCCTCCTCACTGGTCCTGCGCATCGCGGGAGGGTTGCAGTTGGCGCAGGGGAGGGGGGCCATGGGGCTCAGGGGGTGTGTGTGGCCGATTGGGCACGTGGATGGGAAACCGGGGGGGAGGGCGGCCGGGGGGGAAAAGAGGGAGGGTAGATATCTGACAATCTTGGACGAGCTTCTGGCAGGGGGGGGGGGTTCACAGGGCAGAAACCCCCACGCCTCTGGGGGCAGGCCGTGGGAGCTTGAACTTCCCCCACGTTTTGTTCTCATGTCACCTCTCGAGGGAAGCAAGCCACCATCCTCGCGTGCGTGGGAGGTCTGAAACCCCATGGCTCTTGGGCTGTATCTCAACCCTAGCTATCAATGACAGCTGCCCAGTCCTACGTAACAGCATGGACCTCTGGGTTAAAGGGCACGAGGTAGGGGGAATTCAATCATTCTGAAGTACCTAGGTACCAAGTTACATGTCCCTGTCGCTCAAGTAAAGTAAAGCTGATCTGATTGTCCCAACTCGTACGCCACGGACCACCGATGTACACGCTTTGCTTCTCTTGTGAGTTTACAAACCAGTGTATACTCTCGCAATTTTGATCCATCTGGCCAAATGCTACGGTCACTTGTACCATGTTCCGTTTTTTCAGCATCCTGTCTTGTTGTCTCAGGAAGAAGCATCTTATACGCGTGTGCGAAGCTCGTTTACTAAACCAAGTACGAGGATGTCGCTTTCCCCCTGGATATCAGTAGGCTGTTTATGATAGGCAACATCTCCGTGTTTCGATTTTCGGTTTCCTCATTGATGCTTTTTGCCAAGACTTCACCAATTGTGTTGGGCTGGCTCAGGCCAAAACATCGATCGGGTCGAGACATGTGGTCTGGTAACATGACTTAATCCAGGTGTTTGTCTGGACTTTGAGGTCTTTCGGCGAGCAATTTCCCAACCACGCGGATCACTGCCCATGACCTTGTGTTGAGACTCGGGGAGGCGGGCTTATACGTACACTAGCTCAGGTTGTGTTACATACATGTCTGACAGGGCTCGTGCTCTACGTGGGTGTTGCAATTGCCTATACAGCATCGAGTACTTCCTATTAGCCCATACAAGTGAGTCATGCTACTCCTCGCGTAGATATAATAGAAGCACCTAATTCCAATATGGCGTTGCGGAAGCCTCAGGATGTAGAGGACAATTGGGCCTCAGACACCGCCAATCCTTTGTTCGGAATTGACATAGGGTTTGAACTTGGCATCATGTAGTACTCGAATTGTATTATATGTGCTTGAGAGTAAATGATATTTATGATGGGTTCGGAGGGCATGTGTTGCCTGGAGAAAAGAAATTCAGAGTTTCGCGACAGATGATAGACCACAGAACTGGACAAATTTCACCCTGGGGCAGCTTCGATGACAAGAAATGAAACCACTGACTTGCTAGAGCCGTTGGAACTACTGCTTAACGTTTAATTTCCCTTTGCCATGCAGATTATCTGTAGGGTTCAAGTAATTTATGTCGGAAGCTTGTTTCACGAAGTTCTGTTTATGTACATATGTAGCAGTTAAAACAACCACGACACAACCAGAATCGTCCAATTCACGAGGGACTCAACTCCAAGATCTTCTTGAACCCTTCATAGGCATCTGAGAGGTTCACGAACAATATTAATTCGGTCCAGGGACGCCCCTGTGGACATGGAATGCGCCAAGTAGCTTCGATTGTTTACCTCTGTGAGCAACAACGTCGTGTCCCAGCCGACATCTCACAGATATCTTGGACTCAAAGTAAAAGCGTCTCAGTCTCATTTCTGGCCGTCTGCGGATCCATGAACGTGATGGATCTGCCAGCTGGCTGTTCTGTTCAGTGCGACTGGGCGAATGAGCACTGCTCCTTCCCTGGATGGGACATGCTGGAGAAAACCCGGTCTCGTGGCAGTTACTACTCACCCACTCAAGTAGGTACTTAATTCTATTTCCGGTTGGAGTGTCCCTTCGATATTGGATCTGGTTCCAATTGCTGAGCCCTCTGTCTTCTGATGCCACCCTTGGCTGTTTTGTTATGACCCGTGTGTTCACAATCATCCCCGAGCACTTTCCGCCATCATCTGTCAACACATGGTCATTTCCAACTCACTCAGCGCCACCTCAGACCTTGACCTCAATTTTGGTTACCTACTTGGAGTTCTGTTGGGCTCTTGAACATTGGATTCGACATCAATACCCTGTCCTACGATCAATGTCACTCTTCACCTCGCCAACTCGGATATTCCTGCTCCTGCTCTGCTGCAGAACTCACGTCGGCTCACACCCCTATGCTTTACCCTTGACAGTCCACAGCGTCTCTTGATCAATGCTTCGAAGACACAGCACCAAGTCCAAATCGGACCTCCACCGCCGCAAGTCAACAACTTCGGTCCGCAGCGTCCATCTTGACCACATCGACGTCGCAGTTGCTCAAAGAGACGCCCAGGCCGCGGCCATGGAGGCTTTCTCCAGAGCCCAAGGCCGTCTTTCTGCTGAAGCGGCTCTCTTCCCTCCACAACCAAACCACACGAGAAACTATAACAAGAACACCAGCCCTGGCGGGCTGTCCCGCGTTGACAGCACGGCCAGTCTTCGCAGCGACCACACGAGACAGGGCCTGGGACGCAGACACAGCGTACGTTTTGTCGGTCCCGAGTCTGGCCTCCAGACTCGTGCGTCTCGCATCAGCATGCGCACAGCTGCACCTGAACCTCCCCAGATTCCGGCTCGTCGCTCCATCCATCGATCCCAAAGCACTCAGAGTATTAGCAACGTGCCACGCTCCGCTCTTCGCGACTCGCAGAACCTACCGCCGCCAGATCGCACCTCTTCGGTTGGGAAAACAATCGCGACACCAAAGGCTGCAAATTCCGGGCTGAGTCAGGCCTATCTTCAAGCTCTAAGCCCAGATTATGAGCAGTACACGCCGGAGGATGACATTGCGTCCATGCCCTCGTCTTACCGACGTATTCGGAAAACGCGCTCCATGCTTACACCGAGAGCTTCTATGAGGGAAAATTTCAATGAAAATGCTCGTGGTACTCATAGATCATCGCCTCAAAACACTGACTCAATGGCACAATACAAGCAGACTCTCCCTGCAATACTATTTCCCCGGTATTCATTCATGAGAAGGAAAGGCAACCATGCAACGCCATCGACACCAAAGTTGAGAGCCCCGAAGTCAATGAGCTTCTTGAAGTCTCGGCGAGATCGTACAGACAAGCCGTCCAATGTTGAAAGCCCCGGCGGAGATAATTCTCCAAATTTGGACCTTCAGGAAACTTCCCTCCGTCCTCGTATTATACCCAAACCTCCCAGGATATTTGGATCAAAGGGCGGAGAAGCTCAACATGAGTTTCAGAAGACTTTAAGAGACAGCAGTGCCAACAATGAGCTACCTGCTTCTGGGACAGGTGCAAGCCTAGGCCGGAGCCGATCAGCAAGTTTGAAAAACACGGCTCGCAAAGTCTCAACGTCACTTAGATCCAGGTTCAAGAATCTCTTCATCAGCAAGAGCGAAGACGAATCCAGACTGCCTGCACAGCAGATCACGGCCCAGAGGACGTATGTATCAGAGGGCTTTGATGAGAATCCTTGGGCGTCCTCCATGACTGAGCATGATCACCATCGTGAGCGAAGCTCCTTGTCGAAAGTATCGACTCGTATCCCTTCTTTACACGCAGTGTCATCTCACGAACGCTTGCATTCTCGAAGGGGAAGTATAGATAGCTGCAGAAGTGCAGCCGGGCAGACAGCGGATGAAAGATCTCGTGTGACGAGTTGGGCCAGCTCTGAAACTAAGACCGTCATCGCCCATCGCCCGCAGCAGAGCACAGAGGAGTGGGAGAGGCAGCGGCTTTCCATGATCAACGAACATAACGTCCAAGATCCTTTGCTATCTGATACGCATCCTGTAATCGGACTTCAGACGATCACATCTCAAGAAGAGTTGGCTCCTCCATTGGATCTTCAGCGTCTGCCGCCAGGAGTCACAGTGGACAGCCAACGTGTGTACTCAGCTCTGATGAGAAAAATGAATGAGACCCAGCAACTCGCTGGGATCGTGGAGCAGCAGCGCAAGTCAAGCGATGGCTCAGATCCTTTCCGCACACTTTCGCCCTCAAGCGGCATTGGAAGCAGCAGCAGCAGCGATGCAATCGCCTGCTTCCAGGTGTGCCCGCTTCAGCAACAATTCTCTAACTCGGGAGACCAAGCAGAGGACATCTCTGGGCATGCACGATCTGCGTCTGAATATGCAGAACTGTCTGACAAAAAGATCACGCCAGGCGCCTTAGATGATCACCGGAGTCTGTCCCCTCCGATCTACCTCACTCCGAAAAGGGCCGGGACCTCAGCTGCGAAGACCATCACAGACAGAGGTTCCGCGTTTTTCGGCAGCCCAACCTCTCATCTATTCCGCACCACGAGCCCGTTCAGACGATCACTCCAGCAGGCTATGCAGGTCGAGAGAGGACAACCTTCCTCTCATGAGCCAACAGAGGCAACCGCTGAGACCATTGTATCTGTGAAGAACTCTGGTGTGCCCGTCAAAGTGACCTACTCCGAGAGCAACTACTCTTCAGATACACTCATCCACAAGATGGAAGTGAATCAAGGATTCCATACTGCGCCACATCCTGACACGGCGGACTCGAGAGAAGAGACAACCGTCTTCCAAGATGCACTGACTTACCGGCCCAGAGGAGAGCGGGATGTCTCGACAGCAAGCTCAATAGGATGGAAGACTCGGCTTTCCGCCGACGTCGCAAAGATGGAGCCATCGCCCACGAGAGTAAGCGGGCAGTCACCAGAGGTTGAATACAGGATCCCTACAATGCCCAGGTCGCTTGGCCATGGGCACGTTCGAGAAGCTGCTCAGACCAGTAGCTGTGAGGAAGACGAGGACAACGCAAAGCCGCCTGTCCGTATGCCAACCAATTCGACGACACCTCTGAGTGCCATTGACTCAAATGTCGTCAAGCTCAGTCCTCAACAGCGGTCAGTAATGCGGACGGCAACGCCGCCTGCAGCTGTCTTACGGCCAGGTCGAGGACCCTTTAGCTTGGAATGCACTGCCTTGATATCGGTCAATGAGAATGGCCTATCTGACAACCTTCCTCAAGATGCAACGCGACCACGAGCGTCACCCTTGGAGACTAGAGTACCGAGTCGATACCAAAAGCCCACCCCTCAGCCACAGACACCCGTTCGAGGGCATGGTGTCAGACAATCCAAGTCTCTTGCTGGCCTCAAGAGCACCGGCAGAATCAAAGAGCCACAGACGGGCTCACCTGCGCCACCGGCCTCTTCCACGATTCGGTTGATGAGGAAGACAGCAAGCAAGCTAGCGCTGAATTCCGCATCGGCTGCATCCAGCCCAGGTTTCACTGGTGCCTTTGAGCGCCAGTTTGGTTCCATCGGCAATCACCTGAGCAGCCAGCTAGCGGAGAAGGAGAACCAGAGTCCCCATGATGATGATATGCAGAAAAAGTCTCCTGTTACCAAGTCCACATTCAGGGGCAGTAAGGCCATGGTGGATCTTTTCCTGAGCAACCGGAGACGCCAGGGAGAGAGTGGCGATACGGCTGCATTTATTTGAGTTTATTGGGATTGTCTCTTGTTTGTGGTCTGATTGCGGCTCTGGGGAAACATATTTTGTAATAGGATGAAGCGTTCTGTGATTGGTGGAGGACACACACCAGAGCAATTAAAGACACAGCCGTCATAATATGAGTTACGAGAAGGCAAGGTTGGAAGAAAGTATTGGAAAACAGTGTTAGTAGATGCCAGAGCCTACCCATAACGGTGACATTCATAGGTTTTTGTAGAAGGAACAACAAGACCATTCAATTATATGAGCTGAGTCGTTCAACCAGCCTTGTTCCATTCAATAACAAATGTAGGAAGGGAACGAGTATCATGCAACCCAGCGATCACCAACAAATAGGCTTGATCGGTTGTGGCAATCGTGATGAGAAACAGAAATATGATTCCAGAATGTGTTCTGCCAAGAAACACCTAAACCTTTATTGCATATTTGCGATGATAATGAAAAGCTACTCTAATAGCTTGTAGCGGGTATAGGGGTCATATGTATCTAGCGAAGCATGGAAGACGACCACATCTGCGCAGCAGCCCGTGTCCGAGCCTTTATTCAACCCCTAGAAAACGCCTGTGTCCAGTAGGAGGGCTATTTTTCAACTCCCACTCAGTTTGAGTCCTTCGTTTCTCTGTGACTGATCCGCAAATACCGTCAAGCCTGCCGTGGCCTCTCAGGCATGATTTGTACAAGAGGCTGGGCTGTTTCGGTTCCGCCCCGGCCGGCCAGCTTTTTTTTTACCTCGCGGGGCTTGTGAGCACAAGGTGAGCACAAGGCCCCGACATCTCTGGGTTTCACGAGGGCCCTGAGTGCGAATAGTGCGTGGACTTGTCCTTGCCCTTCTTTTTCTGCTTCGCAGAGACCAGACCACAGGCGTTGCAGAGCACCTCCCCGTCCGACCCTTTGCGCCACTGAGGAGTGTCAGTTCGTCCGCATTTCCAGCAGGACAAGGAGCCTTCTGCTTCGTTGTCGACAGTCTCGAGGTCCACCGCACTGCTGCTGCTGAGTTTGCCCGTGGCCGCCCTGTGAGAGTTTTGGTGGTGGTGGTGAGACCTCGAGCTGGAGTGTAAGCGTTTGAAGCCGTCCTCGCGGCGAGGTAACCCCTCGGGCCGGGCCTTGCGTTTCTTCGCGGCGCTCAACCCGTGATGCCGGATCGCGGAGATGGTGCCAACGCCGCGGGAGATGTCGCTCGACAGCTGGGTCATGAAGAGGACATCCCCGTCGCTCATGACCGGGACGGGTCGGTGGCCCATAAAGGACTCATGGTTTCCTATCATTGAGCTCGTGAAATCCTGCAGGTGCCTCGTGCTGCGGTGGATCTGGCTACAGTGTTAGTGGGACTGGAGCCTGCTAAGGAGAGTGATGTGTCGAAATACAAGGGAGGTGGGTTGGGAATAGGTGCATGTGCATGACTCACGGTGAACAGGTTCTCTGCTATTTTAGAATCGTTGACCCAGAACTGGTGGTTTTCCTTGGGCTGTAAGCCCGAAGTGGCATTGATCCATCTCGCAACACTTGCTTTGATACTCTCGACAGCGGCAGGGGGAGGAGAGAGAGGGCCGACCCCCTCCTCATCAATGGGTGGCAGGGGCTGAGGGTCAGCAGCTGCCGGTGGCAGCTCTGCCTGTGGGTGTTCTTGGTGGTCTTGTTGCTGCGGTGGTGGAGCAACAGGGCGCAGAGGTAAAGAGAACGAAGACATATATGTAATTCATTAAGGACGGTGCGGCTCCCAGGCTCAACCACCGCCCACCAAGCCTTGGTTCAATGGCTTGGAGTGCCGACACAGAGGCAGACGCACCCCACAAACTAGGGGCTACTGGAGTGTTGGAGTCGTTGGGGGCCGGGCACTAGGAAGCCAATCTCGTGAACTTGGGTGTAAAGTAGGAACCAAAAGCTACGATCAATCGACTGGGGTTGTGGGGGCAGAGATCGGGCAGGAGCGGTGGGATCGGGAGAAAAGGGGAGACAGGACCGGATAGATCAGATTACTCAGTTATAGCAAAGTGCCTCCCGGAACGCTGGGATGGGCAAAAAATGCGTCGGGGCCGGATGGCAAATCGAAAAGGTCTAGATTTGGCGAGGTTGTCTGAGGCCATCAGGGGATTGCTAGTGTAGTAGTGGGTGGCGAAGAATTAAATTTACTGTAACTACGAGGAGAATCTGCAGCCGGAGCAGGAGGTCCAGGAGGTGCTACCCCGGAATGGCAGCAGGACCCTTATTACATCAAGGGTCCATCACGTCGCATTCTCCTAACTGGAATTGGGTTGGGCTGAGGCCGGCTGCCGGGGAAGGGTTTGTGTCCAGCAGTCCATTGGTTGTGGGCAGCTGAGAGACAGGGGACAAGCCCGTGGTGTGCTCGCCTCTTCAAGAAGGGACTGGTAAGAATGGGCAGCTGCAGCATGGCGTGGCACCTGCACGGCTTGCACAACCAGTGTTCAGGTAGGACAAGCAGGCGAGACAGCCGGACAACAAATCAGAACGACTGATACGGTTGTGTGTAGAAGACGGCCGTTTCCCGACAGGGCACTCGTGCGACGGGACGACCCTGGACGGACGCAGCAAGGGCTCCCCCCTCTTGCTGTGCCCAAGCAAAGAGGCAGATACATGTGGCATGTACCTGCATGATCTAGACTGCTGGTGAGTAAAGTAGGACGCCTCGGTACCTGGGCATTTGGGCCGTATCACACGCCCTCCGGAGCTCTCTTATCGGGCGGGCAAGCTGGCAAGCTGGGAGACCACCAAGGTGCCCAGTGGGCGGGCGGGCATGGATCCTGCATGCGTCATCCAGGCCCCATGCTGCCTCTGCCGCGGTCTATGCTTCACCACCACCTTCACCTGACTGGCCTCTTGGGTCACCAACAGCTCCTGGCCAAGAAGCTCTCTGCCGGTCAAGCTCTGCCGTAAGCTTTGACTGATTCAGGTCTGCTGCTGCTGCTACCACTACTTGCTTTGTGGATGGGACCATGTATGACTTGACATCTGCTTGAGAGCAGAGCATATCTATTGTAACACACAGCTCCCCCACCTCCCATCATCCACCCTTAACACTGCTCTATCCAACGGACCAGAGCCGAGTGCTGCAGACCATAACGGCGTGCAGCTGCCGACGTGCAACATGACTTCCAAAGCCTTCCTGGCCGGCGGCCTGCTCGCAGCTGCCGCCCAGGCCATGCAGCCCAGCGCTGCGAAGCCCGTCGCCGCCCCCATGCGCGATCTCCAGTGGGCACAGCTCAACTTCCTCCACACAACCGATACCCACGGCTGGCATGGCGGCCACTTGCAAGAGTCCCAGTACTCGGCCGACTGGGGCGACTATGTCTCCTTCGCCCATCACATGCGCACCAAGGCCGACGAGCAGGGCGTCGACCTGCTCGTCGTCGATACTGGCGACCGAGTCGAGGGCAACGGCCTCTACGACGCCTCCCGGCCCAAGGGCCAGTACACATATGACATATTCAAGGAGCAGCATGTCGATATTATATGCACTGGTAATCACGAGCTTTATCTAGATGATACTGCCACCCGTGAGTGGAACCAGACCGTGCTCAACTACAAAGACAATTACCTGGCCTCCAACCTGGACTACATCGATCCCAAGACCGGCGAGGCCGTTCCTATGGCACCGAGGTACAAGAAGTTCCAGACCAAGAACCAGAAGCTCAATGTCGTTGCTTTTGGCTTCCTATTCGACTTCACAGGCAACGCCAACAACACGATTGTACAACCCGTCTCCAAGACGATCAAGGAAGAGTGGTTCCAGGATGCCATAAGAGAAAAGCCTGACGTCTTCGTGGTCATCGGACATATCGGCCTGCGGATGGACGAGATCAAGCAGATACACAATGAGATCAGGAAGCAAAACTGGTTCACGCCCGTCGCCTTCTTTGCCGGCCACGCACATGTCCGTGACGCTGTCAGCTTGGATGCCAAGAGCTTTGGAATCGCGAGCGGGAGATATTTTGAGACCATCGGGTGGATGTCCATCGACGGCATTGCGAAAAAGGCAGAGGACATCAAGACGACGGCCGTGTCTTTCAACAGAAGGTATATTGACAACAACTTGCTGGGGCTTTATCATCACGCGGGGCTCAACGAGTCCACGTTTCCTACCGAGCATGGCCGCAACGTTAGCAAGGCTATTGCCAAGGCTCGGACGGCCATGGACTTGGACCAGAGATTCGGCTGTGCGCCACAAGACTACTGGATGGCGAGGACGAAGTACCCGAGTAATGACAGCGTCTTCACGTTGCTCGATCAGCAAGTCCTTCCTGATATCATTGCCAATGAGTCGCGAAAGGACATTCCGAGGCTTGCGATCATTAATACCGGCGCCATCCGATTCGACATCTTCAAGGGCCCTTTCACCCTTGACACCACCTATATTGTCTCTCCATTTCAAAGCAAGATGGCCTACATCCCCGAGGTGCCCTACAGCGCTGCGAAGAAGGTGCTGCCAATGTTGAACAGCGCGGGTCAGATCCTTGATCAGCCCGCTTTTGATGCCAGGATGATGGGCCCCCCTGAGCAATGGCACATTACCGAGGACATCATCTACCCAACTCAGCCCTCTGTGAGACCTCTGCTGCAGAGCGATGACCAGAGGCCGCTGGGCGAGACCAGAGATGAACCAGACCTTGTCAGTGGATACACCACCAAGGACGATATTGGAAACGACGGAGACGATGCTGTCCACGCTCCCATCAACTTCCAGACACAGCCCAACTGCATCCAGGCTGAAATTGGCATGCCGGCTGAAGGCGAACCCGAGGTCGTTGATCTGGTATTCACCGACTTCATATCGCCTTGGGTCATCATGGCTCTGAAGTTCAGCGGCGGCGACTATAACCAGACAAGCGTCCAGCTGTGGGACGAGGCTGCCTTTACAGACATGGTGGCAGGATGGATCAAGAAGAACTGGAAGGGAAAATGTTAGGTACTACATGGCGGCAACAGGAGAATTGTTGCGCGGACTCTAGCATGCATCCCATGTTCCAGATCTTCTGCGCGTTTTCGACACTTGGGACAGGCACGGCGTTTTGGTACACGATGGACTCACAACCCAGATTGGAGTATGTTAGCATTTGATTGGGAAATGGTATTTAGAAATTGATCAACCCTGACGACCACCGACTCCGTAAAATGCAAAGCGTAAGGCGAGAAGCAAGTTTTTGAAACGCTATCAGAACGAATCGAGCAGTTTCCTCCGCCTGCGATCTATCAGCTCCTCCTGCACCTCCTCGACGGTCGGCAACTCCCAGGCCTTTCCATCGCCGGCGTCCCCTGGCAGCGGCTCCCAGTTCGGCGGCAGATCCTTCTTGCCCGTCTTGGCCAGGTTCTCGAACGCCGCGGCCTCCTTGGCTTGCTCGTATGCCAGCAGCTCGTCGTCTTCCTCGTCCGGCGCGTAGCCGTAGTACGCGGCATCGACGGCCTTGCGCAGGTCGTCCCTTGCCTCGAGCGGCTTGCCGCCGTCCTCCCTCGCGTCGGACCTCGCTTTCGTCGCCGCCTCGAACAGCTCCTTGACGCCGGGGAGCTCCTTGGCGCGGCCGAAGTACTTGTAGCCCTTGTTTCCGACGCCCGGTATCTCCCTCCCCTGCTCGTCGTACATCTTGCCGCCGCCGCCGCCGCCGCCGCCGCGCATGTAGTTGGGCCCGCCCAGGTTCCGGATCTGCACCTCCCACATGTGCTTCTCGCGCATGAGCTTGTTGATCTCGTCGTTGACGTCGCGGATCTGGTAGTCGCTGAGGGCCGGGTCCTGCACGCGCGACACCTTGCGGCTGATCTCCTTGAGCACCTGGCCGCGCCACTTCTCGCAGTTCGGGATCGAGTCCTGCTCCGTGATGAGCTTGGGCCGCCGCGTGCGGCCCGCGTCGATGATGCCCAGGTCCGCGGCCTGGGCCTCGCGGAAGCGGAACAGCATCGACTGCGCCTTTTCTGAGTTTCGCGCCTGTTGGAGGAGGGGGTGTGGTTAGTCGAGGGTTCTTCCAATCTGAGCATTCTCTCGGGGGGGGGGGGGTTGAGCGGGAAGGGTTCATACCATCTTGAGTTCGTTTGTGGAATCAACGGAAGAGGAAATGTGATGCGGTAAGAGGAGCTGCTATTAGGATGGGCAGAGGGTGTGGTTGGGCGTGTTGATTGCAGGAAGAATGGCAGTTGCATATATTCCATCTCAGCCTTGCAAAGCTGCTGTGGAGCAAACTATCATTTTAGCGAGTCGGAAAGCCGCCCGTTACAGCGCATGGGCCCCTGTTAGCGCCACCCTCCTTCAGCCTTGAGCACGCCTGGACGTGGACATTCTTTGCCGCGGGCGCGCTTGCAGGCGCGTCAAGTGCATCTCAACCAACACACGTCTTGCCCTTCAGGCCATCACCTCGCTGGCACCTCGAACATTTCTCGACGGCTTTCATTTCTTCACATTGTGCTCTTGGCTTGTACCCCTCTTGTTTGTCGTCTTATTGACGGACAGGGAAACTCGTGGACTTGGAGATTCTGAACATCACGACACCAACTGAGCATCGCACGGCTGCCTGGGAGATGCAGCAGCTCGCAGCGACACTGAATATGGCGCCAAAGGATCGGTCTAGAATGAGCCGCGAGGCTTACAGTCCCAGCCAGACAAGGCGGACGGAAGTTCTTGCGATGGGCGCCTGAACGGGCTGCTTGCAGGCGGCTTATGTCCACCTGGACATGCTGATCCCACTGAGCGCGTTCTTCGGTCATCTTCACATTCGCTCATGCGAAGTCTATCCTTTCGCCTTGGATCAGGAGTCACCTCACTCGCAGGGACAGACCGTGCACAACAAACACCCGGACGATCTTGGTTTGTACAAGGTGAAGCCTCCTCTCGACTGGAATCTTCCCAGCAGCAGGGAAGCCACTCGCTCGTACGGGCTCGTTTCCTACGTCCTAATCTCTCTCCTCCACCCTCTCCAGCCTGTGACCCAAGTGGGTTCCCACCTCAAGCCTGCCGTGAAGATAAAGACTCTGGGATGAGCTTTCCCACTTGTTAATCCTCGGCGTTTGCTCTCATGCTTGCCGATGCGACATGATACAGTCCACAAAGAACAGAGATCTGAGCAGACATACAAGAAAAATTTAACATCCTGTTCCCCACTACCCTCTCTTGCACGTCTTGCCCCTTCTCTTCCACTCTTCCCTTTGGATCGACGTCTCTGCCGCGATGACGACAAATCAGCAAATGACCAGAGGCATGTGCTCCAATTCTCTTGGCGGCCGCCGGTGACGGTTCAATTAAAAAATAGTTTTCAATCGGATGCGGCGATCGTCTGCCTTTTCCAATTGGAAGACGTGTTCGCGGATCGGGTGAAGCCTTCCAAGCGGTTGGCTCTGGTGGGGACAAGTACGTTAAAAGCTTCCGCCCAGTGATGACTTCAAGGTCCAAAAAGCCAAATTTGCAGGCAGCAGAAGCCGTTGGCCTTCCCTGTGGGGGCTTCTGGCGACGGTTGTCGTTGAGAACTCAAGAGAGCTAATCTGAGGGCATGTGGAGCTTGTTCTTTCCCCTTCCCCATTTCCTCAAGTCATGAACCACACCCGTCTGTAACACTCCGGCGTACGCTGTAGCCCGTGTTGAATCAGTCCATCTTCACACCGCGCCAATCGTCAACTTCAGCAGCATTGGGAGGACTTCGGGGGCTTTCATGGGATATTGTGAAGCCCGACCTCCAGCCAGAGCTCGAGCGGTTGGTGGTAAATTTGGATCTGGTTATGATCGCGGATTGATGATCGCGGATTGATCGTGGACGCGAGGGACGGGCCTCGTTTTGTTCGTACATGGGTTGTGAAGACGGACAGGCTGGATTGGGGAGGATTTACTTGTGATGCTGATAAGAAACGGCTATCATGTTTAAGCATGCTCACATGGGACATTCTGGGAATAGTCTAGGTCAGTCACGGGAGAAACTTCGCCATTTAATCGTAATGCTCGTTCATTGACCCTGTAGACTTTTGTGAACCCAGGCCCTCTCAGTTGGGTCCCATTTCCCAAGGTATTGTACACGCACGCATACACAGAGTAATGCCAGACCCGCTTCCTGCAAGATCCAGGCACCCAAAAACGCAAAAAATGCCTAGGAACTCTATGGCTGGAAATCTTCAGATATCTCCTCGGTTGACCTATGCTCCATCTCAGGTTGGATCTACTGCTTCTTCTTCGCCTCACCGGCCTGCTGTGCGGGCTTGTTAAACATCCATACAGCCACAAAGGCCAACCAGCCCACGCATGTAACGCCAATGCCGGTGAGGTAAGGCCAGGCCGCAGGGATCTCGTAACTGTAGGGGTACTCGTCGTGAGCCATGTGGCGGACAGTCACGCTGCGCTTCTCCTCAATGTTGGACAGGTATGGCCGCTTGTAGTTGGTCATGAAGTTATAGACGCCGTGGTGGTCAGGGACCCTGAATGTCACGCGGTAGATGCCTTCGGTTTCGGTGGAAGCACGCTTCATCTTCTTGATGGGGATGCGGTGCAGAGGAGACAGCATGCTGAACTCGAGCTGCAGCTCGTCGCCCTCAGGGACCATGAAATCCCACCACCTGTCCCAAACCCATTCTGAGATGGAGATCTCGTATGTCTGGAGAACGAATGTGTTAGTTAGCTGCCCAACCTCTCAAAATCTTGGAATCGGTGACTACATACAACATTGTTGTTGACACGGTAAATGGAAGGGTTGGAAACGTTAGCCAGAGGTCCCTCCTCAGCCAGGTGGTGCTCGACATGGTTGACGCGCAGGTGTCCGATCTCGTGGAATGTCCAACCACTGACACGTCGGGCAAACTGCTCATTCCAAGCTGTGACTGCCTCCTTGCTACCTGGAAGCTTGACCTTTGCGTCCAACCATTTGTCCTCGAACATTTCGGCGGAGCCCACAACGGTGAAGCGGGCGGAGTTGCGGGACTGGAAGGCGGAAACGAGCGAGAGTTGCTCTCCAGCAGCAAAAACCTCGTCTACAACCTCGGACTGGTCCTTTTGGTTGTAGAGGTAGGCTGTCCGGGGCGCCCTCAGGATGGGCGTGAGGAGAGGACCGTTGCCCAAGGAGTGGCCGAGACCGCGAGGGAAGGCAATCAGGTCTTTCTTGCCGCCGCTGCCGAAATAATTCTTGGTGTCGTCTCGATAGTCGCCTGGGGTGGGCATAAGGATGACATCGTGGAGGTCGCCGGCGGAGGTCGCATCGTAGTTGAAGTGGTCAACGACCAGACCGGTCCGTTCGGCGGGGATATGGATGTCCAACTCGAGGAGGAGAGCGTTCAAGGCTGTGGGGACGGGCTGCGTGGAGCTCAGAGCAAGCAGGACGTTGCCGCCAGCGTTGAGGAAGTCGAGAATCTTCTGGGCAGTCAGGTTGGGACCAAGTCCTGAGACATTGCTCTTGTCAGTATGATTGCCCTGGCGAGCCCGACATTCTTTGAGCGTTCAAAATATTGTCACTCACCCTTTGACTTGGTTGGGAAAATAACGAGGTGGTCAAAGGTCTTCTCGCCCAGGTGATCCAACCTCAGATCCTCCTGCTTGGGAGTCGCATGGGTGATTTTGTAGCCTCGCCCTGTATAAGTGCAATCGAGTCAGCCATTGCGAGGACATCAGAGGATTCTTCGAGGGGCAGCGTACTCTCCAGGTCTCCTACGAACTTGGAGTAAAGCTTCTTGTCTTCAACATCTTCCCAGATGCTTAACAGGCGATCTCCCGTGGAGCTTGCAGCTTGCGTAATAGCTGCCAGCGCCAGCAGAAGACAGGAAAGGAAGAACTTCATCTTTGACAACAACAGGCGCCTACTTGCGCAGGGAAAAGAGAAAATGTAAAGATGACAGCTGAGCCGTGATTGTCATGTGGCGGCTTCCAATTTGTCGGGTTCCCACTGCTGGTGAGGGGAAAGAATGAAGTTGTCGCAATGCTGGCCTTCACATCCCCAGAAAGTCGACGGACAGGCTGGAACTACCTACAGCAAGAGAGCTCTGGATACGTCGCCCATTTGCCAAGACTCGTGGGGCCTCTCCAACCCCTGCCGCCCAAGCGTGGCTTCTTGCGACAGCAATGACAGGGGTCCCTGTAGCAGTACACGCAAGAAGCAGCCAAAGGCTTACATAATCCCGATTGGCCAATTGCGCGTGGGCCAACCGGCCTGACCTCTCTGACTTCACTTAGAGAGAGAGAGAACCTCCATTGAGAGAGCTCTTGGAGGAAGCAAGCAAGTCCCAACAGCCACCCTCCCTCCAAACCTCAAGAGTACCAGTAGGTGCTTGCAAACCTCCATCCACTACTGCAACTCCTGGCATTGCCTAACATTCTCCCACAGCAGTCAAAATGTCCGGCCGAGCGCCCCTCTTCTGGCAAACGCCCATCCGGTACTGGCGCTGGTCGTCGCGCGAGCGCCCCGCCCTCTTCTGGTCCTGCGTGATCGGTGCCCTCGGCCCCATCACCCTGGCCGTCGTGCCGCCCATCAGACACTCTTTCGGAGACTACGATGCGAAGCCTGTACCTTCAACATACCCCAGTACGAACCACCCCACTGTCTGGCTCCCCAGCCGCTGTTCCCCCCTGCTGATGTAGTGAACAGTTCCTGCCGGTCCCAGGAAGACCCTGAGTGGCTACGATGACGGCTCCGACTGATTGTTCTGGACTTTTCGAGGCACAGAGAGGTGGCGCAAGGGTTGCACCGAATGACTTGAACGAGGCACGCGAGGAGGGAAGTTCTCGGTGGGACTCCCGTCAAGTGGATGTACATAGGGTGTGGCGTTCGGGATATCTGAATCAAGAAAAAGACATCAAGAAACAATGAGCGTCGTCGTCGGTGCGAGTCCCTGAAAAGCTGTCTTGATGAAGACTAAGAGCTTTGTGGTGCGGCAGCCATCGGACTCACAGAGCACATCCTACCTATGACTACCGACGTCCAGCCGAGGACAGGCAGAGTATTGACTAAACGGGTAGAAATCCCGAAATCCTGCACCGATCCAAGCGGCGATCGTGGCAAGGTACAGAGGTCAAATTGGTGGTATGGCCAGGCAACGTGCTTGAGATAATCAGTCGACACCACATGCGTCCTTCTCTTGACTGATTGATTTCATGGGTACTTAACCTAACTTCATGCATCTATATTCCTAGTCTCAATCACCGCGGCACTCCTCTATAACCCAGAAGACAGAACCTTGCGGATGTGGATCCAATTCATGAAACTTTTATATCATCATCACCCAGACACCAACTATATGCCAAACAGCTCTTCCCGCTATGCCAAGACCAACCACTCCACCGCTCTATATTCGTACGCTCTTGACTGATCTCGAAAACCCCGATGACCCCGACGAAGAAGGCCCCTAACGCTCCCGTTGAACGAGGTTCCATTCATACTGTATGCGGCGCTCGCGTCAGTTTGAGTTCTCCCGAGTCTGTTTGATTGCAGGGTAACTTACCACTCGCCCGTCCTCATCTCCCGTATACACCATTTGAGGCATTGGCGTGATACACGTGATCGGCGCATCTATGTTCGCTCCCGTCTCGCTCTTGTTGTCAATGTGATCCAATCTCCTGAGCAGCTCTAGCACCCACTTCCCGTCGCCTCTTCGCACCGTCTTCTTCCAGACGTTCACTCTGCCCCTCCTGTGGCCCGTGAACACGAGGAAGCTCTCAAGCCACTCGCTGCTGTTGCCCTCGTAGAAGGCGCACGAGTGCACATAGTCGTCGTGGGCTTCATTCGTGCCACCACAGACGTTCTGCTCGAGGATGAGCTCCCCGTTGAGCGTGAAGAGGAGCACGTTGGGCCCGCAGCACAGCATGATCTCCCCCGAGACGTCGTTGATGCGCGCGCATTCGACTGGTCGAGATACTGGAAGCTTCCGGATGAAGTCCAGGCGGTTCAGGTCCCATAAGAAGGCAGTACCATCTTGAGATACCGTGAGGAACGTGCTGAACGCCTTGGAGACGGCAATCACGTTGACTGGTGTCTTGTGGCCGAACAGGGACATTCTAGGGAGAAGCTCGACATTCTTGCCCGACGAAGATTTGATGGAGAACACGGATATCACGCTGTCGTCGCCTGCGGTGATGAGTGTCTTGGAGTCGGCAAAAGCGACGCACGATATTTGGCCTTGATGGAGATTCTCGAGAAGCCCAACGGGTTTTCGATTGTCGCTGAGGAAGAATCGGATGCTGTTATCCGCAAAGCCCCACTCGAGGAACTTGTCAAAGTGTGGTGGCATGTTGAGGCGGAAGGGCGATGCACACAGGAGTCGGTCGAGTTTTGGAGCATAGATGAGGGACGCCACCCGTTCGTGGCTTTCGAGCAGCGGGTAGTTGACCCTAGTCAGCGACTGCACACCAGTGTCAAGCCTTCTGGTCGGAACATTTACGTATTCTCTAGCCGGATGAGGCTTGGCGAAGACTTGGTGTGGCGTTTGTCCGAAGTTGTGGATGATATTGGTAGTAATGGCTCGCTCATTTTTGTCTACCAGGCTGTCGAGATCGATAGCGCCATGGTAGGACAGGTGATGGAACACGTTCAGGTTTTCCACAGCAGCCTCACCCCTCTGCTTATGGCCAAAGACCAAGTCGATCCAATAGTTCAGGTTTTCTGTCACGTACGGGCTCTCAAGAGCCTCTCGGTTCTTCTGGATGAATATCTTTGGGTCTCCTTTGGCCCATGGCGGTAGTATGACATGGTCGACCTTTCCAGCATTGCCTTGCCGGTGACCAAAATCGTAGCCATTCGTATTCGTGAGGAAGTCGGGCAGGTAGAAGAACTCCGGGATGAGTTCCCGGACGTCAGTTCCGTTGTCCCTGGAGGACGATTTCCATGCGCCCTCGATGGAGTAGAATAGACGGTCCGGGTGATCAAAAGTGCCGCCTTGAAGCAAGATGTATGACTGTACAAAGGGAGGTAGCCGGATCAGATAAGATGCTACAGCCATGGCGGAAGAGTAATGTGTTCCATAGTGGAATGGAATTTCACCCACTTCCATCAAGTTGCTGTATCTCATCATGTAGTCGGTCTGGCGAGCAACAGTCTGCGCACCCATTGGCTTTGAGAGATCACGGAAGCTGGCTGGGTTCGTAAGGTCGAGCTCCTCACTCGTGTAATCCGCGAGCACCCATGGAAATACTGGATACTGCGTCAAGTCGTTGAACGTCCGCCCCGCCATTGTGTTCACGAGCATCAAGTAGTGGAAATTGGATATCTCTCCCTTCTGCCACTTCCTCATTATTGGAGTCCAAGGTGAAGCGTTGAAGATACTTCCGAATTTGGAGCCAAAAGACTGAGGAGCCTCATCGAAAACCTTGATGCCTTCCAATCTCCAAGCATCCTCTGGGTTGGGCAATGACTTCGGATCCGACGTGTGCGGAGTCTTGTTGGATAGCCTGGCAAAGACTTCATCTCGAATGCTCGGGTTCAATGCAGTCATCAGGTAGCTCCGGCCATCTGTAAAAAAGATCTCGATGGCAACGTCCCTGAACAGAAAGCGGCGTTTGGATATACTAATCACGTCGTGCCATCTCCAGCTGCGGGACTCTTGTTCACTTCCCCTCTGCGCCTTCGGTTTCTCGGCGGCCTTGCTGCCCGTGATGATCTGAGAGTATGGATCACGCTCATCCGGTGGTGCTTGCCAGACGTTGATGATCTCTCCATCAGCGCTACGGAAGACGTTATCCATGATGTAGAGCGCTTCTTTGCCGATGATGAGAATGCCTTCGCACGCCTCGAGACCGACGATTCGTGAGATATTGTATACACTTTGGACGGTGTCACCAAGCTCGAGCCGCCGCATGACCTTTCGATTTTTGTCCTCAAACGAGTCATCACCCTCAGGTTCATTGAGGTCTTCGATGAGTTCAAAGTCCTCTTCTGGCGTTACGCCTGGCTCCAAGTCTTGCTCAGTCGAAGCCAGCTCGTCCGTCAGAACAGTGGATTCCCCAACCTCGTTGATCGCACTGACCTGAGGCGTGTTTGTGCCAGACGTCCCAGGCCCAATTTTCGTGTCCAGCTTGAGGCCGGCAACGGCAGGAAGGGAGTCCGAAGGCCTAGGTTCCGAGGGTTTCTTCTTGGCTTGTTTGGATTGATACTCCTCTCCCAACTTGGAGTTATCTGGCAATAGACGCAGACGCATCCGGTTCCTTCCCTCAGTCCTGTCAAGCTTCCACTTGATTGTGCGGTCGGTGTCTGCGAAGACACCGCCAGGACGTTTAAGATCTCGGTCCATCTTTGCGAAGGAGCTGACGAGGAAGACAAAATCGTCTTGCTGGTCTTGAGTGAGACGTTGATGCTTAGAGTGCTCAGTGCAGAATATGCTCTTCATCCAAGCACTGTTCGCCATCTCGTGGCGCAATAGGACGTTCTCGATTTGTCGGGCCTCGTCCCGCCACTGCTTAAGTTTGTCTTTGCGCCTCGACAGTCGCGATCTGGCAGTCTCCAAGGTGCGTTGATTCTCTGCGCTCACATATTGCTCCCATGTCTTCGACATACCGCCTAGGAATAGAGCGTCTAGCGAGGGTCTGTGTTGATCGACCCATTCGACAAACGTTCCGTCATCAACCTCTGTCAACCGCGTGAAGCCTTTGGTCAATTGTGATTCGTCTGCCTGCATCGGAATCTCTCGGAAGACTCGTGAGCACTCCTCAGGCTTTTGGACTAGCATAATGCGCAATATTCCGGCAGCTGCTAGGCGGACAGGTTCACGAGCATCAATGAGCTTGCCGTACAACTGATACCAGATAAGGCTCATAGAATCGTCGTCTGCCGATAGACAGTCAAGTAAGACGATCTGCCAGTAGTGGAGGTTAGACAGCACTGCCAGATTATCTTCTTCTGACACTTGGACATCATCTGTGTCAGAAAGACGAAGCAGAACCAGTTTGATGATAGAGCCCTTGAGGACCGAGACACTCTGGCTGCACAGCCGGACGCTCTTCAGTGATGATATATCTGGCCGCGCAAGATACTCCAGAATGCTTCCAAGGAAGTCGATCACAGGCTCGGCACCATTCATGAACCATCCCTCGAAGATCGTGTCCGAGATGTGTGTAGCAAAGCGAGACATGTTTTGAAGAACTTTGGTCTGGTGCAGGATAGTTTGATCGGATTGTATCAATGCGCTCAAACGAGTGATTGTGTGTCGTAGAACATAGGATTCGAAATAAGCCTGGTGTTCCTGAAACCCTGGAGGTATTTTCAGAAATAGGCTGAAGCCTGGAAAATCCTTTCGAGCCAATAATTGGTCGACGAAAACGTCAAGCACAAGATCCAACAAGCCCTCTAAAACGACGTTGCTGATTTTCTGTGCCTGTACTTGCAATTTTGGCGACATGACATGGGCCAGTCGTGCACTGCTCTTCGCAGCCTGCGGTGATTCTTGCGACGTCAGAAGGACGAAAGAGGACGCACGCCGGAGCTGGGTGCTTCTAGACTGGTTCGAAGGCTCTCCTGATGAGGGAACAACAGACGCCCTCACGATTGGCGCCGGGCTCGATGAGCCCGCCAATGGTCGGATGATGACATCTCCACCATCGAAAGTGAGCGCAGAGTCTCTCGAATTCAACTCCGTCTCCGGACTCACTGGATCGGTGCTAAGTAGCACCGGATACAGAGCAGAAAGAAGTAGCCGCACGTAATCAGAAGAGAGCGCGAACTCGCGGAAGTCCGCTGATTGCTTGTGCAGGTTTGACAGGAATCGAACAACGGTTTGAAGAACGACGGCATGGGTGGCCACCCTCTCCTTGTCCACACCGCGCGTGCCTGTCGATTTGTTAGCTAAGTTGAGGATGAGGGCATATGAAGGGCATCGGTACGCACGCCTGCCTCCAAGTTCGTCGACAAAATTCATGGATCGTGCTCGAGGTCTGGCTGATGCAGCTTCAGAACTGCTTAGATTTCTGGAGTGCCCTCTCTCAACACCGACTGGTGAATCTGGGTCGTCCTGGTATTTCAAGATGTCCCTCAGGCCATGCTGGAGCATCGTTGTGATGACCGGTAGAACGTCAGGATACATTACCCGGCACTGACCAAACATATCAGCCAGGTTAAGCTGATCAAAGCTTCGGTCGAAATCGATCGTCGCCACGTCGACTCCGAACAGTATACTTAGACACATTGGCCAAAGAGTTGTGATATCCCACCAATGCTTCAGACGGTGCGACATGATTGCGAAGCCACCCGTCTTCTTGGCAAATTTGGACGCATAGCTTGACCCATGTGACACGAGCACCCTGGCGAGGATCTTACAGCCATAGACGATGACTTCCGGATTCTCCTCAGCAAGTAGGTACAGAAGCCACTGGTGCTTGCACATTAGCAATGAAAAGAAACAGGAAAATAGTATGACTTGCCTTGTTGGTTACCGTACGGGCAAACTTGTGAATATCCGTAAAATTTCCCTTGTCACAGAGCAGTCGTGTGTACAATGCCAAGATCTTGACACCAACTTGCTTTCTCGTCAAGACGGGCAAGTTCGCGCCACTGGCAGAATCCACCGTGGCGCGACGTAAACCCGCCGCCCTGCCATTTGTTGGGGTAATCACAGACATCGGCCTGGGAGTTCGTGGCTGAGAGTTTGCTGAGGAATGAAATGTGTAAGTGATGAACAAGGCGATTGTGCGGTGGGCCTCGGCGTTGAAGTTGCATTTGATGAGACTTTCGAAGGCATCCAAGAAATGGGGCATGACATTTTCGGATATTGTTTCTGCTTTCAAAGCATCCAGGAGTCTTTTTACAATCCCTGCGTGTAAACCATCAGCATACTGAGACTGGTCTTCCTGGGTGCTCAGGTCCTTACGCATTCGCTGCAGTCGGCGGCTGTTGAATTCGTGGAATTTGCTGTTGACAGCGAAAGTCACAAACTGCTTGTAGTACAGTTCTTGGGTAATGGGAGCCGCCTTTCGCCAAGTATCGAAGTCGATCAAGAGTATACGGTATGCGAGAGGGTTGATTATAAAAGATTCGACGGGTGAAGCATGCCTGTAGCCAACGAAGTCTAGCACCAAACTGAGTAGCTGGAAGCTCAGCTTGTCTCGGTCCTCGGGGGCCAGGAGCAGCCTCCAGCCAGGTATGTCGGTTACGGAGGTCGCATAGCCGAGCTTGGCTCTCAGAAGCATGCCCAGGATAGCGTAGCCATTGTCCCGCTCCATTGCTTCACTGTTTCTCCAGCTCTTCTTGATGGACAAGAACATCAGCTCCACGGATCTTAGGAACTCTTCAGCTGTCTTGGCACGCTCAACCAGCTTCAGAGCAACAGGCGTGAACCCGCCAATTCGCCAAAGGTTATCGTCGAAATTGTATGGTGTTGTTACAACGGGATCTCCGGTCAGCACAGCGACCCCATGAGCCCTAACGAGAGCGTCGTTGACGCATGGTAGAGCGGCGTTTATCGAGATGGCGGTCCCGCTTTTGGTCGCCAGCTGGAATAGGTTACTAGCTGCGTTTCTAGACAGAGACCGAAAGAGGAAGGAGTCAAGGAACTGGCCCTCGGGGTGGAAAATGGCGGTGGGCAAAGTGCTCATGAGAATCTTCTGCTCTGGCACGAGGCTACTAGCCTTGTCTCTGATGGCCTTGAGAATGTCTGATGAGCCCTCTTCCTTGCCTGGGTGCAACATTTCGTTGCGTAAACCCAAGGCGGCCGATGCTTCGTATGTCTGGAAGCCTCCAAGGCAGTCTTGAAAATTTCCTTGATACCTGGGACTCAGGCGAGAGTAGACTGCAAGTAAGTCATCACTTAGAACTTCTTCAAAGAGATGAGCCGATGCCAAGGACCATTTTGAAAAGACAAGCCCAGGACTGAGCTTCGTAGACAGATCACGGGGGGTTCCTAAGAAGGCCTGCACAGGATGTGGCTTGTTGTTGACGGAGTTGAAAGATGCGAAACTCTCCGTGCTTGCATTGCTCATCGGAGGAGGAACTGGATATTGAGACTTGATCTGCTCGGCAAATTCACCATTGACATATAACGAAGCCTTGCTTGCTGTCATTGTCCTTGGTCGCCGATGGACGATTGCAATGTGGTACCATCGACTCTCCTTGAACTTGACCGACTTGAACCGGACGCTCGGCCTCTGAGAGGTCACAGACGTCTGCAGAATGAAATTGTGGGTATCTTTTTCCAAGTATGCCAGAAGAAAGCATGTCTGGGTAGCATCAAAAACACCGAATACGGTCGTGTGTGAGCCCGGGTCGAATCGATCCACTCGTATCCAGGCAGTGAAAGTGTAGCCAGCCGATGATTGTGGAGGAAACGAGCGCCCAAGCGAGGGCAGCTCAATGGACGAGTGTCCATGCAAAGATAGGTCGAACTGCACGAACGGAGGCCCGTTGAATCTTGTTGCCATATCCAGACAGAATTGGGATGCGGTAGAGTCTTGCTTGGATAGGAGCAGCTGCACATCTGCTAGCCTGTTGACGCCGAGATGCATCAATGACTTGCAGAGACCAAGAACGACCGTCCGTTCATGCTCTGATAGCCTCGATTCTTCTCCAAGATACAGAGCAAGGAACCTAGAGAGCGCCCCAGTCCCATGCAATGCATTCAAGTTGGAGAACGAAGCAGAGCTGGCTAGCTTCATTGTAGCCAGAACGATGGCCGAAACCAGAGACTCGGGGGACTCCGGGTCCCTGGGCATAGACTCCCAGAAGTCGATGACAGCACGCATGATCTCAGGATTCTGGAGCACCGTCGTGGACGTGATAATCTTTCCCAGCTCCTGCTCGATTATGGGCACTTCAAATTGCGTGATCCGATCTCCGTCGTCCTTGTGGTACGCGACGTCATCACGGGCTTCGCTGGTTCCTTCGGGAGCGGAAGTCGCGGCGACCGCCTGGCAAAGTTCGTCCAGCCTCTGGTCGTCAAGGGAGAAAGATAGCAGCTTTCCGAACAGCTGGCAATTTGTCCAAACGTCCGAGTCGGTGCCTCCCAAGCCAACGCTGGCTACAATCTGCTCCAATGCCTCCCAGCCCCCGCCTTCAACCCTGCGCTTGAAATAGCGGCGGTTGCCATGGTGTTCCCTGAAAGCGGCCGAGAGTATCGCGAGGACTATGTGCAGAAGCTCGAAGAAGCCTTTCTTCTCCTCCAAGCTCCGGCGTTGTGGGTTGTAGAAGCCAGAGTAGGCTCGGAGGACGTTTAGCAGATGCCGGAAGCCATCGAGATGGCGGAAGTCGTCTTGGGCTGGGCATGGAGGATTGGTGGCAGCGACATGCTGGTGCACCTGTCGGCCGAGCTCGATAAGGGGAGGAAACTCGGGATAGTCGCTGCCCTGGGAAGGTCGAAGTGAGGCAGCGAGCCTGTCTAAGAGCGACTGCAGCACTTCGGTTGCCTTGGTCACGACAGGGGGATTCGAGGCTGACGTCGAAGAACGGTATCGGCGCGATCGAGCAGCCAGCTTGGGCACAGAGAGGGATTCCATAGTCGAGGCCGCTCAGAGCTCCCTTCACAGACTTGTCATCTCTTCAGTTGTGCGTCAAAGGTTGTGCCAGCACCCGTCAAGGGTCCAGGCTGCAGCCACGGGATTGCTGCATGGAAAGCTGGCAGGAGGGGCAGCTTTGCTGAAGGTGCGGCTGGGAACGGGTTGCAGATTGATCTTCGCTGGGGCTCCTGGGTGGAAACAATGATCAGAACCTATAGGACACAAGCCTCCACTATATTGTTAAAACCAAGCTCTATCAAGAAGCCCACAAGATGTACGCGTATGGCCCGGCCTTTTGGTGGGTGGTTGAAAGAGAGGCCAAGACAGTCTCAGAATGTCAGCCTTGGGGTCGTGTGGCTTGTCGGAGCCCAGCCTGTAGTGGGGCTCTTTCATAAGGGCCCTTGTCGATCCTAACCCAGCCCAGCGCGCGTCAGCTTCCCCGAGCCTACTTATTACTCTTGAGGTCTCTCATCCAGCGAGTCACACGTAGAAGCATCATTGGTTACAGTAGCTTCGAGTTCTCGGGTCTGCAGGCCAAACCTTGCGTTTCTCCTCTCGCATTGAAAGCACAGCTGTCAAGCTGTATGCGCATGCGCCACACTCAGGCGCCACTACCTAGGTACGCTGTTCGGCCGCAAGGACCTGGTGCTGAGCAGCTTCCTGCCCCCCTGGACCAGCGCCTAAGCCAGCAACAAAGGCACTTACCTCTGGGCTCCGAGCACAGTCGATCGGTCCGCAAGGTTTGGTGTGCATTGATACCGTGCGCACCGCTCGCTTCGGGACCAGGCTAGGGGCAGTCAAGCAGATGGATGGGCTTGGGTCAAGTGCCGGCCGACCAGCTCAAAGAAACCACTTGATTATGCAAGCCTCATCTGTGGCCCGGCCACGACCTCATCCGCCAGGCCAATGCGGCCGAATATATCTGTCCATGGTCACAGACTACATGACCTTATGGACCCCAAGAAAGCTGCTCAGTCGGGTCCTCTGAGTCCTCTTCATCTTGTCCAAACCCCGGGGAATCGTCAACATGACAACCTCGAGTCCTTCTCTGGATGGTGTCTCCGTGAAACACCATTCTTAGACCCTGCCGAAGACTCTGCGATTGGAGACACCCTGCGCATTGAACAAGGCTCTCTCGGCTGAGCCGTTTTTTTGTTTTTGGGCCAAGTGTTTGTTCATTCATTGTGACCCATCAACCGTTTTCCGAGAATGGAGGTACAAACCAGCATTGTCGGGACCCGGGGTCGAGGCATAAGCGTACGCTGACAGACGCGTTGTATTACGATGAGTGGAACGATGTTCTGTCGCAGCAACCAGCCTCCCTATCTTCTCGATGGCCTATGATTGAGTGGAATCTGGACATCTCGATTTTTTTTTTTTTGAACATGTGCAGAATCCAATTGTGTTGGCAATGTTTTTCTGGACGGCCCCATCTCATGGTCTTGGTCGAGATGGAAAGGCCGTCCCATCGTAGCTGGAGACGATGACATCAGACGCCGGCAGGCGAACGGCGATATCGACAACCGAGACACTGGTCACGAAAATCACTTGGCCCTAGACACGCATCATTGAATACGGCACAGCCCTGGAATTCCCATGGACGCAACCTATCTGACCATGGATACAAACCCTGAATTAACGGAAGTTATAGGGATATATTCAATACACCCGCTCCGTGAACCTCGGATCCCACCTCCGAGAGACGAGGCTTCATCCTCAAGGGCTCTCCGTGTCAAACTTGAGAAAAGGGACACCACATTTCAGTGCTTGTCTCAGGCCTCCATTGGGCCCCAGCCCAGTCCAGATCGGCAAAGACCATGTCGTCCTTTAGCAAGTATTGTATGCCCCCTTTGACAAGCCTGTTCCAGAGCACTGTGGTCATTCTGACACCATGATCTCGCCCAAGGTTCACATCAGAATTCCCGAACGACCTCGTCAAGGACAGTATAGTACACCGCGAGTTGGACAATCAAGCTTGAGGATGGTCCTTGAATCTAGCTCCGGGATGTTTCCGCGAATCTTCCGGCATTTGCTGATACACCACCTGCCGAATAATGCTGCCTCTGAGCCTCCAGTGCTTCGGAACGTCGGGCAGGTTTTACGTCCAAACTCGGGCTGACGATCTGCCATGGGACCACGATGGTTTTATGACCATATCACCGCAAACGCGAAGAAATCAGTTTGCAACGGGAGGATATTTTGTCGCCCACAACTGGCAGATAGCCACTCGAGGTGTTGGCCAACCACTTTCCGGCCCGGTCCGCAATCCTCAATGGAACCAATCTGGGAAAATTCTGAAGACATGGCTTAGGGACAGCAACTCGGTTCTTTGCCAAACCATTCTCGACAGGTATCCAGTGGATTGAAGATATGGCGGTAGAGACAACATTTGAAGAAAAGCTTCTCCACCGATCGGCCTCCAGTGCTCAGTACGGGGTTCAAGAAACAGCTGAAGATCTCGACGAGTCTGTCTCTTGCGTACTACGTCATTCCGTGGAGGCTGCCAGTTAAACTGCATTGCCTTATATACTTTTGGATAGGCCGCTGTCAACTCGAATCGAGGACGAGTCAAGGTCGGAGGCTTCCGACCTGGCTCGCCAACTTTGGCCCTCGAGTCGACGAGTGACACTCTGCAGGCCTAGGAAATATGATTTTCGCAATTGAGTTGTAGGCAAATGCTTGCGCGGATCTGTCAGCAGTCTTTCCATGTTGTGTACATGGTAAAAGGACATTCTCCCAAGATCGTTGTACCTTTAGCCATCATGCTCGGAGCAGGACCGAAACCGATTCCGGCCTTTCCGCCTCGGCTGCAAGCCGTATACTTCGAGCATCTGAGATGATGACATTTTTCATACCAGGCATTCGATCATTAGATGACACAATCTTCCCAGACTGGCCGAGTGCGGTAATTGCACCATATGTGATCAATCTCAACAACGTCTACGCTGCTCTCATCTCTGGTTGACTTATTCACGCCTAGAGAAGCGTGCAGGCATACTGTGAGATCTCAGAATATATGACTAGAACGGCATCTGGGCCGTGTCCAGAATGTGGCAGAAAACACGACGTTGAGACGTTGAGATCAGGAACGAAGCAGTCTTTCATTACGCCGCAAGGTAGTAAACGGTCATTTCGTTTAGTCAGCAAGCATGGGTTCGACACTCCCTGACCACCTTGTAGCCAATAAGTGCTTGTTCGGAAGCCAAGGTTGGTTGACACGGAAATCTTTCACAATGCCGTGCCTCCAGACACCATTGTACTCCATGTCTCACCGCCCCCGAAGAAATCAACAATGAATAGCGGTGGAACAAGCCGGAGTCAAGGTGTGAGCGTATATCTGCGAAGGCCACTAAACACGACTAGCCAAGCCCGAGGCCCAGGCTGAGCATCAGCACACCGGCAAACCGGCAATAGTCCCATCAACACCGTTGACCACAAACCACCGGCCCCCCCCCCCCTTCTTTCGATCTCGCGGGCCAGACATGCGACCGAGATGTTTTCAAGCTTTCAAGGGAGACTCACGATGATTTCATACTCGGGACCCTGGGGCCTTCCTGCGATTTTGAGACCTTGAGCCTAGTCGCCTGCCAAGTTTTCAGGAGGAACAGGAAGCCATCCACCTGCCGATCTTCTTTGAAAGCAGTCGTCAACGGGGCCTGGGTACCTGGGGTTGACCCAAACGGTGGAGCACTATCAGATCATACAGACGTATCGTGTACCCAGCTCATCCCCATACAGTGCTGTTCTCGCGGCGCGAGCGTACGTTTCGGTTGTCTCACACCCCGAAAGAGCCTATCTCTTGTCTCTTGTCTCTGATGACTGCATGGGAGCCCCTCACCGGGTCCTCGGGATAGTCGCAGCGAAGGAAGCCCACGGGCATCTCATCTGGGCTCGACTACAGAGCCCAACGGCCACTCTCCCACCCAGAACGGGACTCAGTATGGGGACTGAGGAGCCGCCTGCATAGTTCAGGGTCAAGATGCAATGCACACATCAACAGGAACACCAATAGTTAGTGCTGGCTGGACACCCGTCAATCCTTCCGGGGACAGCCTGCGTCGCCTGGGCGCGCGTTATTACTGCACCTCTCCTGCAGTCACTGCGCCCGGACCCCACATTCGTGCAGCAGAGGGCCACTTCCCACGGCGCAATACGGCCTCCAACAAGCCTCCCGAGGTCTCCAAGCTTCCGGCTCGGCGGTTGATGTCGTCTCCAACGCCCCTCATATCCACATCCCTGCTCGATGAGGAGCACATGTCCACTCTGTACAAAGATACCAACGGGACACATGCAGTCTAACCACACTGGTTGGGCTTGGGGGAACCGGTTTGTGTCTTGGTATATAGCCTTATGGGTGGTATTCCCGCTGTTGATCGAGCATGTCTTCTGTTCTCGAGGACCTTTTCTTTCAGAGATTCTGTCCCAGTCTATCGCAGTGAAGAGACCTCGGCTTGCTTCATAGGCTAGAACTGAGACACGATTCCCTCCCCGCCGATCTCGTTATCTACTGCGACAGTATCCTACAGACTGGCGACTATCTTAGGCCACTCGCCTGGACAAGATACTGGGCGTGACCTCTGTGTCTCACCCTACCGAGGTGATCGCTTGCTGCGCGGTCCAAGGGTTGATAGATCCAAGGCAAGGCTTCCTTACAAGCTCGGACTGAGCTATTTTGTTGCTAGAAGCGCCCGTCTCACTGTGCTCTCGGGTCTCAGACCGGATGAGCTATTTGTCGTTCCTAGGGCGTCGTGTTGTCTATCTATGAAGCCGAGTTCCTGCATATTTATTAAATCCGCTTGTCTTTGTATCTCCAACTCCAGCCTCACTGGCCCCTCCCCGCCCGTGTTTATCCCGGCCACACACATATAATCGAGTCGCAATAATGGCTACCATCGACTTCGAAACTTCACGCATGAGCGCGTTCAACGTGGAGGATTTCGAGACGGCCTCTATACGCTCCGCTGCTCCCTCCTACAGTAAGTCATCCATTCGCATGGTCCGCTTATCCTGTTGCCAGCTGGCGAAGCCTGGGCGGGGATAAGTCTCCGCCATACACGGGAACCTTCAATGTTTCTTGCATGGCGCGGAGTCTAATAAGCCCCCTTCCCTTACCCATACTGATATCAACGTCAAACCTCAGTCTCCGAGGCGCCCTCTTATCACACCACCGTCTCGACCACCGAGACCATCCCGCCCTACTCGCCGCCGCCGCCCCAGAGCAGCAGCAGCAACAACAACGGCGCGGCAGCCCGCTCCGCATACAGCGGACCCACCAGCCTGCTGCCGTCCCACACGGCACACATCCCGTCCCCGGGCCTCCCCCCGATCCCGCCCGCGCGGACCTCGTACTCCGACATGCCGTCCCTCGGCGCCTTCCGCATCCCGTCGTGGAGCGTCAACACGAACCCCATGACCGAGCGCGTGGCGACGCGGCGCGCCCAGGCCGCCATGTCCAGCGGCGAGGGCCTGGTGCGCAACGCGGCGAGGGTGCTGGAGAGGGTCAACGAGGAGGGCGGCGGCGGCAGCAGCGGCGGTAGTATCTCGCCGGGCGGGGGAGACAGCCGCGTGCGGCCGCTGGAGGACCCGTACCTCGTCGGCGAGGTCGCCGCCGCCAGGGCGAGGCGGGAGAGGCTTGCTAGGGAGAACGGGGACGACGTGCTGCACCGCGAGGACAGGAGGTGGGACTGGTTTCTGGGTAGGTTTGCTGAACCCCTGTTCCCTGCTGTTTCGGGCCCTTTGCCTCGGGTCCCCCCTTGTGGAAGGCGGTTGGATCTGTGTTTCGGTTTTATTCTTGGTAAAGATCGGATTATGGGGACTGACATTGTTGAAACTCATAGGGCAGGTGAACGAACGCGAGGAACGATCCACTAGCTGGAGGCCATTCCGTCGGGATATGCACAGCGGATCGCGTGGGAAGCTGGCCCGCCGCATCGGCGCTGGCCGCTAGGTGTCTCGGCTCGATCGCTGTGCTCGCGCCTGGCTTGACGTTGCCTTTTCTGCCCGGTTGCTGGTCTGCGGAGCTCTTCTGGAAAGGTGTTTGGGTTTACTTCTGGTATCATACTTCTTCCCGTTCTTGTCCCTCATTGCAGGAGGTGTATCTTCACTCTGCGCTGCTCCTACTCACAGCATTGGCGTTGCTTCCTTTTTTCTCATCTCTTTTGGTATTTTTCTGGTTGTCATGGCGTTCTGGAAGACCACATCTTCACCTATCAGCATTGTGCGGTGCCTGACTTTCTGGAAAGGACGACGACACATAATGATCATGTTAATGAAGCTGAGGATGGATGAAGTTTGTGCTGAAGGCGATGAATCAAACGTGAAATCGGACATGATTCTACTTTATTCGATCTGTCTGTCTGCAAAGAACCAATGAATTGGGGGCGGACTGCTGACCGAATAGTGACCCCTCTTTGCCAGTGAAACGCATTATGACCACTCAGTTTTTGTTCATCGGAGTTACGCTGTAGAGCTGACCATGAGACATGAAACATGACAAGCTGCGCTTCGAGGCTAGCCGGTGTGGTCGGATTTGACAGTCAAGGATAAGTAGAGGCTGTGTACTTAGTTTGATATGTGGCGCGTTTATACAATACCGTTATGTGAGCAGGCAAGAAATCACGCCGCCACGAGAGTAAGTGAAGGAGAACGTGATCTGTGTAATATAGGTGGCATCGTAAATTGCATATGGCTCGACAGATGGCTTCATCCGCACCTTGAGGAAGCAACAGTCATGACACGGCCAGCCCAACAGAGGCCAATTATTCGTCACTAAGGTACCGTCTTTACTCAATTATTACCGGCCACTCGTCACGGTGCACGTTGAATAAGTTGTTATCGGTGCCTTGCCAGAGAGAGCACGCCAAAACCATGCCGAGAATCATAGGGAAGCAGGAGGGATCGAGAATTAAACGAGAGAAGAGAGAATACTATCTGCTCGGCTGAGAAGACAGATCTGCTAGACGGGCAAACGGGCAAGAAATCTGCTCATATTCATGATCAGACCGGTTTGGATTGGGGTGCCAGCGTTGTCAGCAAGTACATACGATGTGCTGTGTGCTATGCCTCCAGGACTTTGGTCGAGATGAGTGCCACAAGTGAGCAAGGGACCTTTTTTGACGACGCAATACATGGATCTTCACACGCCCAGTCCAGTCAATGATTCACCCACGAAGCGTCTGTCTCGAGCGATGACGGTGTTGTGGTGTGGGAGTTTGTGATCAGTGGCCAACCGGGTAACCTGTGGATCTGCTGTTGGTGTCTTTGCAGCGGCCAGCAAGACACGCTATATTTCGAATCACATGGCGACATCTAGCATCCTTTTCTTCAAAACTCTACATGTGCCATGAAGAAAGAACTCATTGTGGTACAGCGGCGTGTCGAACATCAGCTTCATTCTCGTACAACCCAACTCTACCTATGAACAGATCCTTTGAACGCCCGGCCATGCAATGATGTAGTATGTGCCCTGCGCGGAGCACAACCTCTTTGTTTTTTTGATACAGCCAAGACCCTCCTCCGCCTGCCTTGTTCTTGTTCGTATCGAGTCGACCTCTCGTGGACCGTCATATGAAGCTTATTTAACCCTTGCTCTTGGTGTTCAGGATCAATGCGACGATGAGTCTATTTTCCTGCCGTTAGTTACCAAGTGGGAGACGGGCAAGTGAGCCGGTATTTGAGCGAGGCCAACTCACCCATAAAGACCAAGAACCTCTCCAAAAATGAGGATCAGAACCATGCCAACGAAGACGCGGCTTTGGGACATGTAAGCCCGGACGCCCTTGTCGCCCACCACGCCAATGCAGTAGCCAGCCGCAAGACCCGTCATGCCAACAGATATGCCGCAGGCGAGGTGCATAAAGCCACTGAATAAGCTGTAGTTCGTTTTCGGGTCGAGATCCTGAGCAATCAGGACAGAAATGACGAGGGAGTAGACAGCAATGATACCAGACATGACGACTGGGATGAGGCACTACAGGGACGAGAGCGATTGTCAGCCAACTGGTGGTTCTTGCGCAAGCGTATGGGCAGCTCGGTACTAAAGAAATAGATGGGTGCTAACCTTCATGATCAGGTCTGGCCTAAATGTTCCCACGCCCGCAATACCAATACCAGATTTGGCTGTGCCGTAAGCGGCTCCTGCGCAACCAAATATCATGGCTGCCGCTATGCCGCCCTATGTACAAGCACAGTCGTCAGTCGAGAGATCCCACGGCAAGTATAGATACAGACCGGGGATATGAGCAGAGGGTGACGGCAAGGGCGGGCGTACCATGCCGATGAATGGCGCGAACTTGGGTGACAGCTCGGAATCAGCCATGATCGCAGCGTCTCTTTTGCTTCGGTGTTGCGGGGATTGGAGATCTAGCGTGGATATTGTGTTTCGTCAGAGCTACTCCTCTGTTGGTAGGCTGTTGAGTTCGGGTGGAGAGCGGCTGTAGCAGCTTGTTCGCTCCAACGGCAGGTCGGTGGTGATGATGATGATGATGATGAAGCTCGAAGGAGAGCTCCACGCAGCCAGCCTACGCCTGGATGGGCTCGCTGCCAAGAGCAACGGGATCACGTGTAGACCCGCGCTAGTTGCAGGTACATGTACCGCTCGGCACTGCCAGGTTGTACATACGGTTTACCTGCTTCGACGAAGTATCTATGAAGACTTCGGTGCTGCAGTTGGCCAGGAACCAATTACTGTATGATCCGAATTATCTTGAGTTGGATAGTGCGAATTTTTGGCTGGCACTACTACCTAGGTACTTTGCAGACTGCTTCGGCCTTTGTAAGGAATTCGGAATCCTGAACCTCGTGTCGTGGTCAGTTGCTGAATTGTCTCGCTTGGGGCCCCCGGGATACCTCCTGTCACCTGCTGCCGACCGTTGGGCGGCCTGGTGAGCTCGCGCCTGGATCTGTTGCATCGGGGTCCAACGGCGCTAGCGACCCCCAAAGCCGCGAAATTTGAGTTCAATCCAAGCCTCTGGCTAAGATTTGGAGGCCTGCGTCCCGCGATGATGACCGAGCTGCAGTAGTTGTCAGGCTGAGACCGATCCCGAGCCTCTAGGATCCAATGCTGGAGTGGACTGCAGTGGACTGGACTGTCGGTCTGGTGATAACCACAGGTAATACGTGAATCCCCTGGAAACCAAAGACAGTGATCGGATTCAAGATCCGAGCCGTTAGCCAAGACGAGAAGCATCTGCGTCTGCACGACCTGACTTTGCACTCGCTCGACGCCGGTGGTCTAGCCGACGCTTTTACTGTAGTCTATTCTATTTGCTCGGGGTCTGCCAGGGAAAAGAAGCTCACGGGCACCGAGTCGACGGCATCCCTAAGGTTTTTCTTTTCCCTACCCGGACTTGGTGGTTGTGATTCCGCATTGCCTTGCCTTGCCTGCATTGTTTCGGCTGCCACAGGCGCCCCGCCACCGTCCGTCCACCTGGTCAAGAGCAGACCCAGTGGTTGTTCTTCCTCAGTCCTTCGATTCATGAGGATAGGGCGAGCAGGCAAAAAAGGCCCAAACCTAGCAGCACCTGAGGGACCAGACCCGATAAGGCGATGCAATCAATGATTTGAAGGTTGACTCGATTCGGAGCAAGCCCAAGAAACCTACTGTACGGCACCGGCATCAGCAAAGAGACACACAGCATACAGCATGACTTGATCGCGCCGTCTGAACTTGGACCTTTTTCCATCCCCTGGCTATAGCGAAATACCCCATACGCAGCACCGTTGTCGATAATTATCTGGTTGACCGATGCCGCGCATGTTCCGATCCGCAAATAAACCTACCGTTTCTTCCCATAACGTCACAACCATCGATTCCGGCCGGCGCAGTCCAGAGTCGAAAGGGGGGTGGGTGCCCAGAAGTCCTCCGAACATTGAACCTTACCCACCACAACCCACGTCGCGACCCGATCCAATCCAAGGCCAATCTACCCAGTCCAGTCCCAGTCCACTCCAATCCAAATCCAACCCACAAACGAACCTCGACTACCACCACATACCCACCTGCAACTTGGCCGACCCAAGCAGCTGCACCACAGCGAGGGGCGACAGGCACCGAGGGCCTTGACAGATCTGTTATCTCAGCTCCAGGTCGGCGGCCGTCGAGGCCAACCACCCAACTCAAACAGCCGCCCCCGACCAAGCCACAGCACAGCACAGCACGGCACTGCACAGCACAGCACGAGTAAGAGTACGGACACCCAAAGGCTCCACATTCGGCCATTTTGCCATTCTCCCTCCCCTGCTGCTGTTCCCGCCTGTCGTCTGTCCAGTCATCCAACACCTCGTGCGTACGTAAGGTGCTGTCCACGGCTGCTGCGACCTACGGCTGCACCTGAACTAAAGGGGAACAAACGGCACGTCGGGTTTGGCACTCAGCCTACTGCACTGCGACTTCTGATGGACATCCCGGCGAGTGCTGATAACAGCTCTTCTCAGTTCTAGTCTTCCGCACGCGGCCCCTGACGCGCGCCATCCGCACCACGAGCCAGAGCCATGGCCGACTACCAGCAAGACAGAATGCCTCCTCCGAGGAGGCCACAGGAATACGGTCAACACCCCCCTCAGCGAGATGCCGCCTACGCCAACATCTTCGGCGCCTCCCCAGGCCCCGGCCGATCGCACACCATGACCTCCTCGTCGCAGCCCCCTCAGATGGTGCACTCGGACCGTACGCAGACCATGTCCTCAGTGTCATCAATGCAACGGATGCCTCCTCCTCGAGCACCCCCAGGACCTGGGTACGAACGAACCCGAACGATGGACTCGAGCATGGCAAACGGATACTACCCAGGGCAAAGGGTGATGGGTGGTGGTCCGCAAGTTCCCTCCCAACAGTACTTGCAGCAGCAGCGCCAGCCTCAGGGCCCGCCAGGCCGGTACCCCCCGGGGCCAGTGCCCCCAAGATTCGATCAGAGAGGACCGCCGCCAGGCGCATATGGTGTTCGGACGCCGGCACAGAGATTCTATCAGAATGGTGCGGGCCCCGCTCCCGCGACGAACTCCGACTCGTATCGATCTCAGTCCCTCGCCGGTCCTCCGAGGCAGCCGATGTATCAACCCCCAGCGAACTCGATGCCAGGCGGCCAGCAGCAGGCACCCGCCAATGCCTTCCGACATGCACCATACAATGCAAGCTCTTCTCGGACAACCGCGCAGGGTCGTGTTGTGCCCGAACGTCACGATGAGAGGGCCATGTCAATGACTGGCGGCTACCCCGGACACGAACGTGACGCGCATCAGACCATGAGCGGAAGGGTGATCCCGAACAGGAGGGCGCCGTCAGTGGAGGTCTCTCAGGACGGACAGAATGGATACAACGGGTTCACGCCTGCTCCTGGGGCACAGACGAGGTCCAGTGTGCAGTCGTCGACCAGTGGAGATAGCGGCCGAACAATGTCGATGGCTTCCACCATCGCGCCCTCCATATCCGAAAGATCTGAGACCACCTTGACACACCGTCCATCAATGAGCTACTCTACAATGGACGGGGTGGAACGGCCGCCCACGGCAAAGATACGGCCGCCTCTGGTCTATCCTGCGCTCTTGTCCCGCGTGGGGGAGTGTTTTCGGGATAAGATCATCACGGGCGACCGCACGAAGAACGAGCTGACCTACAAGAACGCATTCAGTGGCTCAGAGGCAGTGGATGTGCTGTCGTACATAATCAGGACCACTGACCGAAACCTCGCCCTGTTGCTCGGCAGAGCACTGGACGCCCAGAAATTCTTCCACGATGTCACCTATGAGCACAGGCTACGAGACTCAGCTTCCGAAATGTATCAATTCCGGGACATAATGATGGAAGAAGGCAGCGACAAGCCTCCAGTGAACGGTGTCTTCGTCCTATTGTCCGAATGCTACTCCCCGACTTGCACACGGGACCAGCTCTGTTACTCGATTGCCTGCCCCCGGCGTCTAGAGCAAGTCTCGCGGTTGAACCTGAAGATTGGTGCTGGGCTCAAGAAGGAGGAAGCCCCGCCAAACGACGACGACGACGTGGATCAGACGGACGAGCAGAAGCTCTGGATCAACACGGTGCCCAAGGAGGTTGCTGATAGTGTGAGCGATAAGGAAAAGAAGAGACAAGAGGTCATATCGGAAATTTGCTACACGGAACGGGACTTCTGCAAAGATTTGGAGTATCTGCGAGACTTTTGGATCAATCCTCTGCGGTCGAAAGCTTCGCCAATTCCCCCTCAGCGCAGAGAAAAGGTGGTGCGCAATATGTTCACCAACATCATTGATCACCCTAGTATCCATGCAGTCAGCTCCAAGCTGGCCAAAGGCCTCACAGATCGGCAGCAGAATGGCCATGTTGTGCGCAACATCGGAGACATATTTATGGAATGCGTTCCGCTGTTCGAGCCCTTCATATTGTACGGCTCCAAGCAGTTGGAGGCCAAATACGAGTTCGAGAACGAGCGATCATCCAATCCGCAATTCAGCCGGTTTGTGGACGAGATTGAGAGGCGGAAAGAGTCTAGGAAGCTGGAGTTGAATGGTTACTTGACCAAGCCAACAACGAGATTGGCGCGTTATCCTCTTTTGCTCGAGAACATACTCAAATACACAGAAGACGGCAACCCGGACAAGGACGACATACCAAAGGTGCTGGTCATGGTGCGTGACCTCCTGACCAGGGTCAACGCTGAGTCCGGAAAGGCGGAGAACCGATTCAATTTGCGGCGTCTGCACGATCAACTCAAGTTCCGACCAAATGAGAAGGTGGACTTGAAGTTGACGGACGAGGGTCGTGAACTGGTCTTCAAGAGCAATTTCAAGAAGTCACCAACAGAAAATACGGATATAACGGCATTCCTTTTCGATCACGCTGTTCTGCTAGTCAGGATAAAGCAGGTTGGCAAAGCAGAAGAAGTCAAGGCCTATCGCCGGGTGAGATATCCCTTTCCGCTGGATTTCATAAGCAAAATACTAATGACCTTGTCCAGCCGATCCCCTTGGAGCTGCTGTCGATAAAGGAGATGGAGGAAGTGATACCTGCAGCAGGAGCCCCGCGGAGATCCACCTCCGGCTTGCTGCCAAACATAAGAAACGAGGTCGGCAAAAAGGGGGAGGGGTGGCCCATCACGTTCAAGCACATGGGCAAAATGGGATATGAGCTGACTCTTTACGCATCCACACAAACCGGGAGGCAAAAATGGCTCGAGTTCATCGACGCTGCGCAGCAGAAATTGAGGGCACGCGTCGACTTCCTCAACACCACGATGATCTCGCAAGCATTCTTCACAGGCGTTAACAAAGTCAATTGCGTTGCTCCTTTCGGTCAGTCGAACCCTCACGTACACACCGAAGGGCTTCTACTAACCTTTCAAACAGACGGCGGTAGGAAATTGATATATGGCACTGATGCTGGTATCTATGTGTCGGATCGAAAGTCAGGTGGCCAGCCCCGTAAAATTCTGGAGGCGACCAACGTCACCCAGATCGATGCCCTCGAAGAGTATCAACTTCTCTTGGTGCTCTCGAACAAGTCGCTCATCTCGTACAACCTGGCGGCGCTTGACCCTAACGAATCTGCGCTTTCCAAAAAGCCCAAAAAGATTCAGAGCCACTGCAGCTACTTCAAGGCAGGCATCTCCATGGGCAGGCATCTGGTGTGCTGTGTTAAGCCCACGACACTTTCCACCACCATCAAAGTGTACGAGCCTAATGATGCCATGTCCAAGAGCAAGAAGCAAAAAGGTTTCAGTAAAATGTTCAATGCTGGCCAAGACGAGCTCAAACCGTTCAAGGAGTTTTACATCCCAACAGAATCTACCTCTGTTCATTTCCTGAAGTCGAAGCTGTGCGTGGCATGCGCCCGCGGTTTTGAGGTTGTATCCTTGGAGACCCTCGAAACACAGTCCCTGCTCGACCAGGCCGACACGTCGCTCGACTTTGTGGCCCGAAAGGAAGCTGTGAAACCGATTCACATCGAACGTCTCAATGGCGAGTTCTTGCTCAACTATTCCGAGTTCTCGTTCTTCGTCAACCGAAACGGTTGGCGGGCAAGACCTGAATGGAGGATCGATTGGGAAGGCACGCCACACAGCTTTGCGCTCTCTTACCCCTGGATCTTGGCCTTCGAGCCCAACTTCATCGAGCTTAGGAATATTGAATCCGGTGCCGTGCACATCGTGCCGCACAAGAACATTCGCATGTTGCACAGCAGCACGCATGAGGTGAGCACACTGCATGATGCAAATCGCACGAATGAGGCTCCACTGACACCTGATGCAGATATTGTTCGCGTACGAAGATGAAAAGGGCGAGGACGTCGTCGAAGCCATGGATTTCTGGAAGAGCCAACGAAAGAGTGTAATGCCTGATGGCGCACAGGACAGGATGAGTTCGATGAACTCGCCGATCGGACATTATGCCAGACTTGCGCAATAGTGATGGGCTTGTCGCTCACGTTATGGACCAAGTCCCATGCGGAGTGTCCGATGGCGTCTCTCACACGAGGGGCCTCATACCTTCGACTGACCAATGACCGACCCACGGCCGGGCACACCGGTTGAGCTCTTCGGCCGGGGCCTCTGCTAATGGTGCCGCGTGTTGAAGGTTGAACACGTTTTCGATATCGACCTTCTGACGCCACATCTGTGTGCCTGCGAACCATCCACGGGTTTAGACGCGGGCACGTCTGCCATGCGCCAAATGTGTCACTCGTCCGCGCAACATGCGACGGCCTCGCGCATGGGCACGTGGATCAGCCGGATTCTCTTCTCTGTCAACAAGTACACGCCACATCTTTGATTCAACAAGACGACATATCTAATATCAAGACCGGCGGCGGGGCCATGGGTGGATGGGCTTAGACAGGTGCGCAGGCGACGGTCAACGGGGCTGGTAGGATAACTCTTGGACGAGTGGCCACCGGATTTCATACTCTTGAGGCGACACAGACCTCATACGAGGGGATTGATGCTCCGGAGGGAGGGGGGAGGGAGGCAACCGCGAGCACCTGATGTAGCTCCTGTTTGCCATTGTACTTTGTTTTCTGGTTACAGCAGTGGGAGATCTACCACACGAATGTGCGTGTTTAGAGTGTGGAAATTACTTTCGGCGACACCTGTTTCTTCTCATTTTCCCTCCCCGGGTTTTTATCGTCTCATTTGCAGAGCAGCGGCAGCATTCCACATGGGCACAGTTTAATAAGCATTGTTGCGAGATGGACTACTTTTTTTCAAATTGATATGATACCACCACCACCAACACGACGACCATCACAACACTCTAATGCGCGTCATCCCGGTCACCGACATGGCATCGGTTTGTCTGGGCGAAAAGTGACTTATCAATCAGATTGCATCACTTCCTGAGCAGCATGTGAAAAGGGTAGCGTACCCGAGGATTGAGAGGCGTGGCGAGACTTCTTGGGCAGCATGGCCTTGATGCAGGTAGACGGATGTAGCCGGAGGGGTGATTCATTGCGTCTGGACGCTCGTCACTGAATCTGCAACACCTATGCGCTCTTCGGACATGAGTTTTTGCCCCCACGTTGTCTGTCCCCAGGCAGAGCGTGCAGGTACACTGACTGACATCGAACACCCTGGGCTTGGGAAGCAGACATAACTCCGCTAGGGGGAGAGGGGGTTTTCGTTCGGCAATTCCCCCTTTCAATACGCCCCTCTTACCTTCATTGTGATCGAACAGTAGCCGATGGAAGATAGCCGGGGAGTCCGGCCGTTCAGACATTTCCACAATAGAGAGAGCAGGTTGTAGGGTGATGGAAGCAGGAGAGGGCCGGACGCTCGCCTGGACTGTGCTTGTGAAGGTTTACTTTCGGACGCACCCGATCTCTCTTTGCTACTCAGGGGGTCTCCTCGATCTACCGTGCCCGCATGAGAGGCGAATCTCGGGCTCAGTCGGGATGGAGGTAACGAGGTATCGAGCATGCGTGCGCTTGCTGGCTTTCTTTGTACACAATCAAGTTTGATGAGCATACCCCCTTTGCCTCTCGTATTTACAAAGGGTATGTGGGGGGACAGAGAGAAAGGGAGCAGATTTAAGTTGGGATTCCGGCATGACGGGATGCAATTCCAACGTCATTCGTGTTTGCCTTATGGCCGTTTCCCTGCGACCCTGAATCTCCTCGTGCGTGGTAGCATTGCCTACACTATGTTGTCACATGCAATGGGACATGTGTCTCTGTGTTTGTGTGTGTGTATGCTAGCTTGCAATGAAGGTTGCGGTTCGCCGGGCAACAGGTTCACTGAGACGCTTTGCCCAAGTGTATTTCACGGCAAGCATCAGACATCAGATACCGAGGACTCGGGACGGGAGACTTCCCTTGGCTCCCTCCTACACGGCCGGATACCTCCCTACCTGTGAACCGCATAGTTGTGCCGCGTGCCCGCAAGAAACCCTCTAGGACCCGAATCTCTGGAATCAAAAGGGTCCTCCTCACCCTCTTGGGGATCACCAAGATGGGTCACACCTACGAGTGATCAGACGACACCCCGGCTCGGTTCGCTTGTGTATGCAATGGGACTGGGACTGGAAGGGCCCTGCGGATCATACATTCAATGGTATGCTCTTCCCCCCATAAGGCATGAACGGTCGCACATCATGTATTGGAATTGTGGTAAGAACCGTCTGATGTCTTTGTCAAACGTGAGCAGGGACGGCAAGCGTCTGTCATATCCCTGCCGTGGATCCAACTGCCAAAGATTGCCGGAGAATTTCTGTGACGTCCGTAGTGTTGAGATCGCAAATTGGGATTGGCTTCAGAGTCAAGGGATATGTGCATCTCGGTGCAGACAAATACTGACACGAGAAGCTAGGCGACGCCCGGTGGTGGAGGGAATTGGACATCCGGTGGCTAATTGGGGAGGGGAATCTCAGGATTTGCGAGTCTTAAGCTTGGTGCTGACCTCCGTCATCGTACTTGTTCGTCCGCCGTTGGATGGACGACCGATGTTGCATTAGTAGTATGCAGTCTGCAGTCAGGCCGCCTCCATCGCCAAGGAGGCCTCGACCACCACCGTAGATCTCCCAACCTTAATTCCAGCGCATGCTGTGCGGTTGCGGTGCTGTTTCTGTGTCTCTGTGTCTCTCTCTCGTCGCAAGTGTGGCCAGCATGATTATGGCCTAGATTCCGCGACACCGCCCGAACTTTCCTGCAGGGACTTGTGGAGCGCGAGGCCGGGTGTTTGTTTCGTTTCACGGGCAAGGCCTCGACTGAGCACGTAACAAGATGGGGCAACATGCATGGCCAGCATGGCCAGCATTGACAGGCGTTGCTTGGGAGTTGCTGCACCGTGCGGTGGAGACAGCCGTGCTGAAGAAGAAGGGAACATCCTCGACGCAGCCGGCGGGAGGAGTCTCGTTGTGGGACATTCCGCGGTGGGGAGGGGGAACCGTCGGTCCGCCAAATGGGAAACTGAGCCTGCTCAGCCCAGCCGCCTGCAGCCAAGTTCCTTGGACTGCGACGCTGCTGGCATGAAAGACGAGCACTTGCTCGCCATGCCTGATGGTGCCACATTTCATACCTTGCACACCTCAGAGATGCGGCTCTGATACGTCTCCTGTCATCGACTGACTGAGGGAGTCTCCGCGGGTAACCTTATCGAGACTGCCGTGAGGGCAACGTCGGGAAGGGTGTGAGGAGACGGCAGCAGACAGCCATCCAATCTGGTCTACTCGAACCTCTACCGGCCTATGGAAAGGGGAAACCGACTGTGGACCGGTGAGGGCAGAGGTGAGGGCCAGAGTCATGCTAAGATGAGGAGTTCGATGGCCTAAGAAGAAGAAAAAAGGAAATGCGCCCGACGGCGAATGACGAGCAAGCGAATAACGAGCAAGTGCTGGTTGACGTGGCACGCTTGTTATACAGTGTCATTGATCCGGCCGGCTTGTGCTGTCGTATCCCGGATTAGGAAGACTGAAGATGTTTGCGATCAGAACGGGGTGCTCGGCGGAGGGTAAGCTCGACGGGGGGCTCAGGAATTGCCTTTTGGCTTCTCCTCGATGCCATGCACGTTCTTACGCACGCGTGCGTGCGTGGTGTGCGCAGCATGCAAGCCACCATGACGAATGTTGGGGAAGATGTCGTTTGTCCAACTCAATCCGTTGGGTTACTAGCACCCGGTAGCGGAGCCAAGGTAGCCCAGGCCAACTCTAGTGTACTATCTAGCGGAGACGGCGGAGAGGGCGTTGTACCTGGCACCACCCTGACAGTTCCGGCGGCAGCTGAGATGGCCAGAGCTGCCAGAGATGCCAGAGATGCTAGGCTGCTGGGGGGGGGGACCGCTAAGGGTTGTGACACTGGCCTGTCCTGCCTGGCCTTGCCTGTGAGGGACGGGACGGATATTTTTGCCTCAGGGACGGATCCTAGCGGTACCAGACAGTCACTGTCACAGATTGAACCGCTGAGTCCAGATGCATCGTGCGGAGCAGGAGGGGACCGACGTCTCGGCATCCAATGATCCCTTCCCCATATCAGAGTGGCAGCGATGTGACTGATGATAGTGTATGATGGTGTTACACAGTATTATTGTTGTTGTTGTTGTTGTTTGCCGCTGGTCTGGCCTCTAATATCATGTCCCGACCACATTGATGCCAGTTCCAGACTTGCCACAGCCCCGGATATCGGGAGCAAGAGGAACTATTCCTGACGATCTCTGCTCCCATTCGCCGGCCTGCAACTACCGGCGTGTGCTGTCTTTAGTATCATCCACCAGAGGCCGGGCGTGTCGGCGAATTGGACAGAGGCGATGGCAGAGCACCGAGATTTACAGGCTCCAAGCTTCATGAATGTGAAGCCGCCAGACGAGACCGGGCTGCTGCGGCATTCATGCATCTATCACTCGAACAAGTGGCCCCAAGACGTCCAGGCATCTCGCCTGCCGCTTCATCGTTGCGACAGAACTAATGTAGTGGCATGCCGTGGTGGTCGTGGCCAGGTATGACAGCGAGGCAATAACAGTCGGGACGAACAATATCAAAAAACCACCGGCTGCGGTCGGGAATCAAGGGAACCAAGGGGACCAAGGGATATCGACTCGCGCCAACAACCGACCTGCGGCTTATCTGCGTCACTAGCTCGCTGTCGACGGGGCGAGGGCTGGTGTCAACTTTTGATGCGACGGGCTGGGACAAGACTTTGTAGGTCGCGGTGTGCTGCAGCCTCCTCCTCTCAGCACCGCATTGCACCGCCAGACCGCACAGCACCGCACCATCCGTCCTGGTTGCTGGTGCCGGGCCTGTGAACCCTCTGTGTGTTGACTGGCTCGGATCTCCATCCCGGTCGGCTGGGTTCAGCCCAGTCGCCGACTGTGATGCACGCCGCCAGGACCCTCCATGCAACCAGCGAGGTCTGGGCCCTGCTTCCGAGGGACGTTCTCGAAACCAGGGTTTTCCAACAACCCAGTCCCCAAGCTACCTAGGTAGGTACTCTCTCTTACTCCCAGGGAAGCCAGGGCAAAAAAAGCCACAGTATCGCATGTAGTCACAGCGGCTGGCCCAGGTCTGTCCTGATCTGCTCGGCTCACTAACCGACGAAACTCGAGGCGAAACTGAGCAGGTAGCTGATGGGAACCTTCAGACGGCTGCGGGAGCTCCTCTTGTCGGCACCATGTCCCCAAGGAGGAGTCTGGCCGGCGGGCAATTTCATGCCCAATCGACGACAACCATGGAATTGACCTGACCACGGACGATAGGTACGTTACGATACGATGATTTGATTTATGGCCCGGGCACGACAGCCGGCACAAGAGGCGTTGTGTCATTTCCAAGAATATCTCCTCCCGTGCCCCGTAATGCTGCCGAGTCTCGGTCCGTGTTGCGTTCGTTCACACACGAGACTGGTAACGCACCTGGAAAGAGGGGGGGAATGGACCAGTACCCGTCCCGACTCTCATGCAAGCCGAGTGTTGCCAGCCGCCTTGGTAGCTGTCACAAGTGGTGGTTGGCACTGGGGTTGGCACTGGGGTTGGCACTGGGTTGGCACATGAGATTGGCACCTTAGTCTTGATGATGAGGTGTGAGGGTGAGGGAGGAGATATGGCTTGCTATCAAATGCTGAGCCGCGAGAAACCAGCGTCGTAGCCTGCACCTCCAGGACAGGACAGGACGGGATGAGGGTCTGAGGGCGGGTATCTCTGGCACCGCTATGCCGCGCCACCGTTGTAACCGCTCAGCGGAAATGTTATGGGGAAGATACGAAGCTGCAAAAGTCAAAATGTCCAGATAAACCTCTTGCATGCGTCTTGCCAAAGACGGGTTACCCTGGGCTCGCCAGGGGGCCGGCAGGGACGAAGCTTAAGCTCGGGGTTTCGAACATGATTTGCGAGATGTTTGCTTTGTCGACCTGTCTTGGACTACCCCGTCACTAAGCTCTGAGTGGCCATGCCCACTACCACCGTATCTCTATAGCTCGAGTCGACAAATATTATAAAGCTTCGCCGGTTGATCATTTCCCTTTCTCCTCGTGTCTTTGTCTTTGTCCCCAGATAAAAGCAGTCACTCAACCAAACGAACAAGCTATACGTTTTCGTCGACCCGAGTCGAGCTCAACCACCTCCAAGCTTGTCAAACCTTGGCCAACTCATAGCCTATCTCTGCTCGTACCCTGCCTTTGTCTAGTCTCGACTCTACCTCCTTCCAACCCACCTTGCATTCAGTTGACCTGAATCCTCCTTCTCGAGGTCCTCCCATACTACTTATATAACTAAAAATGTCTTCATATTGCGCCAACTACTACGTGAGTTTCCTCCCAGGACCCCTATACTCTTACACTTGAAGAGCACTTGATACTGATATTCTCCAACCAGGGCTCTGTCAACTGCCACAATGTCGTCAACCGCTTCGGCGACCGATGCAAGCTCTGCCTGGCTCTGAAGAGCGGGGCGTCCCTCACAGATGGCATCCTGCCCGAGGACAAGTACCGAAAGAGCAACTCGGCCGTTGAGGCACCAAGGAAGCACCACCACCGAAGCCACGATGGTTCCAGCAGGTCCATTCGGGTGGACTCGTCACGACACAGATAATGACGAGCATCATACATAACAACAACATACGTTTTACACAAGAGCATGACGACAACACGCACACCTCAGTTGATCGTCCCCCAAAATCATAGAAACCAATGGCGTACCGGGGCTCATATTTTGGGATCAAGGGGCCGGGAAAAGTATCGGGGTCGAAAGGCACCCCCGGGGGGGTTGTGCAAGCCGAGATTATCGGTGACGACTTGGGAGCCGTGGTGTAACATGGCTGGCTGGTGTTTGGACTGCATGGTAATTTTATGACGGCGCTGTAGGAGGATCAAGCGTGTATTCATCGACAGTACGGTGGTCCGTAACTGTCAGTTGGAGCGGGAGAGGCGAGGTATCGAGGTCTCCCAAAAGCAGTCGACAAAAGACTCAGGGTATATAGAGACGCGAGCATCAGACAGACTGAATTTGAAGCAAATTGGCCTGGGTTAAATTTGAATCATGTGCTCCGCTCAATGATCTGCTCTGACTTGCTTGTGAATGAAAGGCTATATAAAATGAAATGTTAAATGTCAGCTCTCTCTCAAATGCTGGCTGGCCAGTGGGTGCCCTTGGCCTATAATCGAACCTGTCCGGCTCCAAGCTCTTGTCGGTCCCCATGCTGGTATGCCGCCAACGGGGTCATAAAGAGCTTAATACAGCCGACGCTGATAGTACACTGGTTCATCACCCTGCGATAGCCTGTAAATCTCCTCCTTGATCAGTCGCCTCCTCTCCGCCCTGCTGACAGGCTTCTTGGTCTCGTCGTCCGGGTGCTCCGTGCTCTCGTAGGGCGTCTGTTCGCCCTCGGCCCTCACCTCCCACGGAGCCTGCTGTGGCTTCGTTTCTACTGGCGCGTGTTGCTCTTCCTGACGCTGCTTCTGTCCCTCTGTATCTTCAGTCTCTTGTTGTAGTTTCTCAATCGCCAGTACTCTCTGCTGCTGCTGTCCACTGGTTGATTCAGCCAGAGTCTCCTTCACTTCGACCGCCGCCCCGCCATCCTCGCTTTCGTGCACAGCGTGGTCCTGACCATATGCCTCCCTGGGTCCAGCAATCCGCTGCCTGGTAGGCCGGTTATACTCGTCCAGCACAATGATTGTCCCGTCTGCAAGCTCGGTGGTGTCTTGCCTAAATCGATCTGGAAGGTAGATCTGAGGCGACGGGTTTGGCCTTATTGCAGCACGCAGGTGTCCTACTGTGCGTTGTTGAATCACGTAGCCACTGAGGAAGAGAGCTGTGGTGAAGGCGACGACTATTGTTGCGTTAGTTGCAGGTCAGTCGACAATGGCATGTGTGAGCAGAAACCTGTGGGCGAGAAAGGCTTACCGACAAGTGAGGTGAGAGCAACAGAGACCTGAGACGATGTGAGAAGCACCATGGCTATCAAATAGTTATAATTGAGCTTGGATGGTAGAAGCTGCGAGTAGAATGATTGAGAGACAGACCAATCCAGAAACGGACTCGAGACGGGAGAGCACAGGCTGTATGTACTTTGTATCCATTCCAGCCGCGTTGGAGCCGTCGGGAAGCCGGTTTGTTGCGCTACCTTCCCAAACGGGCACCAGGAAAACAAGCCGCGCGGGGCAACGATATCGATAAGCGTCATGCAAAAGCAGAGAGGGCCCCCTTGCCCCCTTGTACCCGCGTACCCTTGCCCGCTATCCCACCCACACCATGCCGCTGTGGAGCTCTCGCGTCTGCAAAAGCTCCAACATTTTGCATCTGAAAGTCCGGGGAAGCAAATCCCGTCGTGCCACCAATCTTGACCCGAGCAGAGCTTCAACTTGGCTGAAAGCCTCACGACGATTCTAACTCTGCGACAGAGCCAGACAGCAGCACCAGGCTTATCCTAGTAGACCAGCACAGGAGCCTGTTCTCGATACTTTACCCCCTTCCTAAAGTACTCGACCTTGCGCCTCCCCGAGCAGAATGGCCGAACGAACCCACCGCGCCGATGAGCGGCGTTTCCTCGACGAGCGCGGAGGCGACATCCACCTGACACCAAACGGGCTGAACCCAGCCAACGTCATGGAGAAAGCCGTGCGCGAACGGATCGTCGATAGCTACTTCTTCAAAGAGCAGTGTTTCGGTGTCAACGAGGCGGACATTGTCAACCGGGTGGTCGACCACGTGTATTTCATTGGTGGAACATACGGCACGACACAAAAGCCGACGCCCTTCCTGTGCATCGCCTTCAAGCTGCTGCAGCTGGCTCCAGGGGACGACATCCTGAAAGAATACCTGGAGTACGGAGGGGAGAAGTTCAAATATTTGAGGGCACTGGCTGCGTTCTATATCCGGCTGACACGGCGGGCGAAAGACGTCTATCTGACGCTGGAGCCGTACTTGCAGGACAAGAGGAAGTTGAGGCGGAAAGGCAGGGCTGGCACGAGCTTGACGTACATTGACGAATTCGTGGACGACTTGTTGGTCAAGGACCGCGTATGCGGCACGAGTCTGCTGAAGATGCCCAGCCGGGATCTGCTGGAAGATTTGGACGAGCTGGAGCCAAGAGTCAGTCCCCTAGGGGATCTGGAGGATCTGCTCGAGGAAGACGATGATGAGGAGATGGCGAATGGACGTAGTGAAGATGACGATGGGAGGAGCCGGTCGAACACGGACGATCGAGATGATGAGGACCGAGCGAGGGATCAGATGGAGATCGATCGCGAAGAAACTCCCAAGAGCCCGGACCGAAGCCCCTGAGGTCGCAGTACTCGAAGGCTCCCCCAAGATACGCTGAGGCGATCGCATCACATGGTTCTGGGACATTTCGGCTCACCGAGGGGCTGCAAAACTCACTTCGCGCCTGTGGTGATCCGACTACTGATACCCCTATTATGCAGGGCCGACAGTGTAAGACAGTGTCTTCCCATCGCGATCCCATCGCGAAGCGATGTTATTGACTTGGCTCGAGGCCTCGCCCTTCGCGACAAAGTGGCCACTCTCTTTGAGCGGCTCCATTCGGTTCATGTCGACCATCTTTCGCAACGGGGTTGCTTACAGCCAGACCAACCAAAAGACACGTCAATTGCCCGACGCCGGGACACTTCTGGTCATCCACTCATGGATCCTTTACTGTGTACTCGGCTTGCGCCGATTCGGGAAACTCGCTGATTCTTGGATCTACGCGCACCAAGCAAAAGAGATCCGAACGAGCCTCTTCGGCGGAGGATGTCCTCTTACCAGCAGGTTGCAGATTTTACACACTGTGAGATGAGCCAGCGATGGTCTACTCAAAATACTCAGAAATCAATAGCAATGTTGCCGCCAGGGCCTCATTTGTTACTCGGAGGCCCAGAGCACCGATCTTGTACACCACACTCAGATGACAATGTGGAACATCCATCCATCAACATCGATAGTACATGTAGTAGACTACTTCTTTGCAACTGCACTAAATGTCATGTTTAATATGTCGGTATATCCAATGAGAGTAAGCGGCTCGTTGGGAGGGTACGTCATATCACAAGACCCTGTTTTTCGCCACACCCTCACATCGGCGTTCCAGACCACCACCACCAAAGGTTCATGTTCGCAGCTGGCCTGATATCAGTCACAAAATTCACCCAACCCAACTTGTTTACCAGAGTCTGTTGAAATATTTACAATTCAGGACGTCAGACTCTCTCTCTCCAAGATATCCTATCCTTGTCCTTGCCACCATGCCAAACGAGGGCCTAATCCCCTCCATCCAACGCCAGATCCGCAACGGGATCGGATCGGCCGGCGACACCGTAGGCAACTACATCAACAGCAACGGCAATGCCATCCAAAGCACGGCCTCGGCAGCCGGCCGCAGGGTCGACGGCGTCGCGCGGAGCGTCAGCACCTCGGGCAAGACCGCGGGCAAGTCGACGAACAACGGGTCGCGGGCGGCGGGGACACGCGTGCAGAGTGTAGGCGGGAGCGTCAGCCGGCAGGTCGAGAGCTACGCTAATTACGCCGGGAGGCAGGTCGGGGCCGTCGGGAAGTATGTGGACGGCAGCGGGAGGGCGGCCGGCGGCCGCGTCGGGGACTTTGGCAACCAGGTGAAGGACAAGAGCGGTGCCAGGGGCGCGAAGATGACTACGCCCCAGAACCCTTTGGGACTGAGTGGGAAGCGTGCTGTGTGAGGGGTTGAGATCGAGAATTTCTGTTGATGGAGGATTTGGTGTTTGGTTGGATGGGTCAAACAAGGAACGTGGCCGAGAAAACTTTGATGTCTTTGGGGTTTTGGCCTTCGTTTGCGCAGACGGTCTGGAGTTTTTGCGCATGGTTCTTATCCAGTGCCCTCGCGCTATCTTGATGAATACATATGGAGATACCCTTTGCAAGGTTTATAGGGCACAGTAGCTCATTATCGAAGAAACATTTTGCTCAGTTGAACCCATCCCATTCCTCTACGACCATTCGTGAATTATGAACATATGTATGGAAGTCTCACTTAGGCCTCGCTGGACAATTTTGTACCAAAAATGAAGTTCCAGACATTCACCTAGTTGTCAAAGCTGGCTGACCGACTTTTGGGTCCAAATGCTATGAACTCAAGGGACGGTACTACCTGGACTTATTGTTGTTACGCGATCAAGTACTATTTTGGAACACATCAGATTAGCCTGGTTCTAAGATTGTTTCCTCCAATAAGAATCTGGATGAGGCCCTACTTGTATGGAGCTAGAAGCAGCAGCAAGCATATTGAAGCAGCTGAGACTGACTGACTGACTATGCCCACCGTCCACACTGACCGATGTTCCAGTCTTACGTGACAGAGTTCGAGATACGGAGCTTCGTTTGAGATCATTGGAAGTCGCCAGTGCCGAGCAGTAGCTCTTCAACATTTCAAAGCCTGATAGGCAACGATCCGAGGCGTGCTCGTCACTGGAGGACTAGGCACCTTTGCTTAATCAAAGACAGATTCCTTTGAAATTCTTTGTTTGAGTGTTGACAGAGCACAGCATTCGCCTCTAAAGAAGGACATTGTTGTCAAGTCATTGGTGACAATAATTAGTGATTGTTGTGGCCATCCTTTGTGAGAAGCATTCTCAGAGCCCCTGAATGACATTATGCAAATTATATGTCTATCTGCCACTTCGGAGCAATACCCCTTACGCTTCTAAGATATGAATCTTCCTGGGACCTCGAGAGAGACTTGATAGGCCACTCCCACTGCATTTTCAGGGTCTCGAATCAACATATTGCCAGCTAACTAATCCACAACGATGCCGATTCCTCCACATACGATACAGACCACAGCAGGCAATTACGTCTATGTTTCCACAATTTCGAGCCCGAAGATTCACCAGTACTGTAATGGACCAGAGACTGTAGTAATCAAGCGAGCCACGGCAGAAGAAGTCGACGCTCTCAAGCGAGCAGGCAAGAATCACCCCAACATAATCCGATATATGGATAGTCTGGGCGAGGAAATTGTTGTGGGATACCAAACGCCCCGAAATTTCCTGTTAGTTATGGAAAGAGCGGACCTCGGCACTCTGGAGGACTTGATCACACACATTAGAAGTCTAAGTACTTCCCGTAGGCCCAGATTGGTCCTCTCACTCGAGCTGCTCTATCATATCCTGGCAAACGTTATCGAGGCTGTGCTCTACCTAGAGACATCCTTGCCGTTACCTATTCAGCATATTGATTGCCACATCGGGAATATCGCCTTGCTAAGAAGTCCTTCATCTTGGCCCTCAGTCAAAATCTTGGATTTCAACAGGATCCAGCCTGGCGGGGAAGGGTGCCCATCTCCCGCCATTGGAGTCTTTGCGAGAAGCTTGCTAAGGAATCGGTCGATCCTGCCTTTGGAGTTTGTCGAGATACTCAAGCAGCTATCAGCACCTCTGACAAGTCTGGCAATACTACGAATTGCTCGGGCTGATGCTCTGCGCAAAGCTGGTAAGTGTGACGCAGCCCGGATGCCACCGTGGCTAATCGAGTACTTCAATCTAGATTAATGGATGTGTAGCAGCATCAGTTTGGCTCATAGAATCTTACACCGGAGTCTCATTGACGAATACATGAAGCCCAGACAAGGAAGCGTTGATTTATAGCTACCGACTACGTCATGCTTCTTCCACCAACATCAAGTGATGTTATAGTTGTTATCTTATTGGGATGCTTCAAAACACTCTGGACGCAATTATGTATTGAATCATCTATGTTTGTCCTTTTACAATATCTGCATTATGTGTAAAGGGATGCAAAGGCACAGCACAAGCGAATTCCGGCCCAATTTAATAACAACGATCCTATTCGGGTGCACACTACCAAAATTATCAGTATTTGATGATTTTCGTACAGGACAAAAGACGGGTCCATTGCTGCTTACCAACAAAAACGGATCTACACGATCTGGCGAGAGAGGTAATGCAAAGCGTTCCTCTTGAGCGAGAACTTTCATCACTCCTTGCAGCACTCGTATTGTGTAGTCCTCTTCTAGGTAGCCGTGTTCATTGACGAATTCCTTGCATCGCTGGATGTTGTCCCCCCGCCTGAGATTCGATGTTTCTTTCTGGATCAACTGGTCCAGGAAGCTCAACATGTCTTCCATCATGTCTTGCGGGTCCTTGGTTGTTCCTTTGATGGGACTTCCCGTGGTGAGACTGTTCTCGAGGGCGTTAGTACTGCTGACGATTTCAACAGGCTTTGGGGCAGAGCCTTGTCTCTGGATAGTATGTGGCATGGTGGCGGCTCTGAGGAAGCCAGACAGGCCACACATGAGGTGAAAGGAATAAGGCGTGGATAAGATGGCCGCAAGGTTGTTGTATGTCACGAGAAACATGTGTAGGAGGTAAAGCTCCCAAATTGTTGCACACGTGGGAGAACGTTTGAGTGGACCTTCTAAAGTTGTCTGCCTGGAACGCAGAGGGGAGACATTGCCTGAGGCTCGCTTTGGTCCGAGAAGCTACAGAGCCAATGACCTGTGGTTAGCAAAAGAGTCAAAATATAATTAAACTATAACTTAGACTTTAATTATAAAGAAATATCATATTATTGTAATGTTAATAATAACACAAACGGGGTTTAATTAGCCTCTACAATGTACACGTCGAGATCATTTCGACGGCCAACGCTCTCAGAGACCTGTCATTGTCTTCTTCAAAATTCGGCACTTATCAAGAACGTTGTCCGATCACTCCAATCTCAAGTTCTGGACTGGGCCTTGAAATTGTTCCATTCATGTACCTAGGTAGACAGTCGAAGACTCCACATGAGTTGCCACAATAGTGGCCCATTTTTCGTAGCACTCGTGCAGCGATCATCGTATGATACCGTCCATAAGTGAGATCTCGTCTTTGTCAACCCTGACGGACCCAAGCTAACAGTTGCATGTGGTCAGCCACTTTAGCCAGCCAGCAAGTCCATGGCTTACACCACCATTTAAGGATCCACGCATAAGATTCTCTCCGAACCATGAAGATATTGTTGCTACTTCTCTACATTGCCCTTGACGTCTCCAACGAGGTGTGTGATGGAAGTGATCTGGCGGTCCGTGCGCGACTATTCTGGGCCTGTCAGTAGCTAACAAGTACTTATTCCCATTTCCACTCTGAGTCAGCCTCGAACGATGGCTGCAGGTTAGTCTCTTCAAAAATTCATGCGAATATTCCGCGAGTTGCGGATTCATACTCCTGCATACTAACTTGCACCTGTCGCGAAGGCACGGCATTCAACATTCCACCATGTCTGCAAACACAACCAAGCAGCTGGCCGGAAATAAGAATGCGAAAGATAAGCCTGCGGAGAAGAACGAGTTGAAAATACTAATGCTCCATGGTAGGCGTCTCAGCCATCCTAGGCATCAGTTACCGTCTACAACTCGCTAATCCCTTCACCCCAAAGGCTATGCCCAGACCGGGCCCCTCTTCCGGTCCAAAACGGGCGCAATGTCCAAGCTGATAGCCAAGGCCCTGCCCGACGTGAACGCCTCGCGCATTTACCCGACCGGCCCGCAACGGCTACAGCCCTCGGATATCCCGGGGTTTCAGCCGCGTGAGGGCGCCGAAGACGAGGAGGCGCCCGAGACATTCGGCTGGTTCTACCACGACGAGGAGCCTGGCCCCTATCGTGGCTTCGCCGAGGGCATGTGCGCCATCGCCGACGCCATCAAGGAGGCCGGCGGCGTCGACGGCGTCCTCGCCTTCAGCCAGGGGGCGGCGGTCGCGGCGCTCGTCGCCGCGGCCATGGAGCCCGACCGGGCGCTGCCCGAGGACGAGGCGCAGCGGGCGTGGGTGCAGCGGCTGCGCGATGCCAACGGCGGCCGGCCGCTGAGGTTCTGCGTCCTGTACTCGGGCTTCATCACGCGGCCCGGCGCGGGGCTCGGCTGGCTCTACGAGGGCCGCATCAAGACGCCGACGTGCCACTTCTTTGGCAGCCTGGACACGGTCGTCGAGGAGGACCGGTGCAGGGCCCTCGCGGACCTCTGCGTCGAGCCCGAGGTCTTTGTGCACCCCGGCGGGCATCATGTGCCCGTGAGGAAAGAGTGGGTGGCCCCGCTGACCGGCTTCCTGAAGAACGTGCTCGAGAAGGAGGAGGCGGCTGCGGCGAGTGCGGCATCTTGATACCTGCCTTGCACGCATCGGCGCTGGCCGAGATGGCCTCTACGCAAGGCTGTGTTCAGCTCATTACATTTCAACCCGTGAACGGCGGCCCAAGCCGTATGTCCCATGGATACCGACGTGTTCATACCACCGATATGTGTGTATAGTCACACATCGGAACATGGATAACGTGATATTATAAAGAGCAAGAATTAGACAGCTTAAAGGATAGATAGATTATTAGAATAGACTAGAAGTATTGATGTAGGTAGAAATCATAGAGTTCTATTTTCGAATCCGACTTTAGGACAATGTGATTCAGTGTTGGATTCCTGATACCCAGAGCTCACTTACCTCGAGAATATTGTTGTACCGATGTTGTAAGACTCCCGAGGTCAGGCATTTGTGCACACGCGGACTTAGGATGGGGAGATGGTTTAGAAGTTGGTGTTGGTGCCGGAGAATGCGGGCTGCTGCTCATTTTCTCGTCTGGTTGGTCTCGGTCCAAGGCAAGCTGAGGGACTTTTGCCTTTTCTAAAGTTACTTATCAGCCCCCCCCCCCCATCATGGAGTCTCGGCGTGAAATGTCCATGGGGCTATGTATCAGATCCGTGTCCCTCCGTCCTCGGCGGTCCCAGGCGACTATTCGTGACGTTGGTCGGGGTTCCGAGTCAGTCGTCCAGTCTTTCGGTCAACCAAATGGTTTGCTACACCAATACCACAGCATTTCTCGACATGAGGCGTCCAATTGTAGCTCTTTCAATTCTGAAGTTTCAGTGATGATTGGCGCGCTAGTGGGCCATATACCATATTGTTGTAATTAGTCACCAAGACTAATAAACAGAAAGTCCGGAATAGGATGCCTAGTACACCTTGTTTATACGATCCAGACAACGATTCGCACCACATGGCAACGGCTGGCCAGAAGTGGATGTCCGCGCGCTTGCGGCTTGACCACATGGATCCAGGCGACAAGCCCAGGCCCCGCTCGTCGCAGGTTATTAAGCCTTTATCGGCATATGTCTCGCGGCAGTCTTACGCATAGAAGGACCATTTGACTGTTGTCTTGTCCGGGGGAATTTGCTATGTCACATATTTATCCCGGGTTGAACCCCCGGTGTTGGGAGAACGACAAATCAATACTGAAATATATACAACCAGGTTGGAGTGATTTAGACTCAACCCATCATTACAGCTGCTTAGATATATTGTCTTGTCTTTCCATTGTTACGGAGGCTGTAAATATGCAATGCATACGGGGAATCAAGGTGTACCTGTACGAGAAGATAGGAGAAAGAGAAGACCTCTAACAGAAATCGTAATCTCCGCGCCGTTCAGACAAAGCCTCATGCTTCTGGCTAGGGCTCATGAGTGTACTTCCAGACAAACCTTACTTTTTCTGCGGGGACAGCAAAGACCAGGTGTCCCTAGAGAAAGCTAGATGCCTGCAACCGGGGCTGACTGTCGACATTGAGTTGAAGCAATCCACACACCGCGCCGTATCCAAAATTGTGGCACGTTTTTCAAAAGCTCTCTATTTCCTGACCAAGACAAGGAAAATTGACACAGCTCCGCGGGACGAGTCCTCCAAGTCGTCTGAAAGGGACGAAAGGGACTCCGTATGGAGTAAGCGTTGATGTCAAAGCGCCAGCTCTGATGGAAACCTGGTCCTGAGTTTAAAAGGTGACGTTGGATATCATTGGACGTAAATCACAGGCCGTAGAAGTGCAGCACCTGCCATTCGACCACACACAGCTCTCGAGTCGGCCGAACCCAAGGATGGGACACGGAAAAGAAGCTTCTGCGGCCATCTGGCATTCATGCAGAGCCTGACAAGCAAGATCATTCATTGCTGCGAGGCATTCTGATGCCTCCAGGCACGATGGGCTGACAAAGGTCTTGGCGACGCAAGTGTCTGATCCACGGTCGAATGATAAGAATTCACATTTTTTTTCATGGGCCCATAGGCTGGCTATCACCCATCATGCATGTACACGACGGCTGCAGGCGCACCTCGCAAAGAGTGTCCAACGAGACATTGCTCAGCCCAGGTTGAAACCTTAACGAGGGTTCGTCTGGCATCACACCTCGGAGTAAAAAAGAAAACCAAAAAATGCTCGGAGGGCCAATGGGGGAAGGCGCGCGTATGGTTCGCAATGCGGAAAGATCTTGGGCAAGGCGTTCGGGAACCCTTGGCCGGTTAGACATTAGCCGGGGTCGCATTCTGTGCCGCGACGTTCGACGCGGGGACTTCGGAAGGGCATTCCCAGAGGGGTGGGACACTTCGGGGGCACTACGGTCAAAAGAAGCCTAGAGCGGCACGCCCATGTGGGGCCTAGATCTGTGAGATGGCCGCCCCTAGGGGTGCGGGTGTCTGATGGGATATAGTGGGAGCAGCCGGGATTGCCGTGCCCTCAGTCTCCCAGTGGACGCCAAGCAGGCCTGTCAGGCAGGGTAACACAGCTCCAACCTCGGGGCACACACCCTGGAAACAGTGACGTGACAGACAGACAGACAGTTTGTTCCCTCATAAACTGGCCTGGCCTGGCCTGGCCTGGGCTTGGCTTGGGCGACACCGTGCAGAGTCGGGCACGGCTGAGGGCATAGCACGGCGGGCTCTGTTGTTCCACCAAGGACGAGAGTCTGTGGGTGAGACTGAGACATTTGAGAGAGAACGCCAGGCGCTGTCTGGCGTATTATGCGTGCGGCCGGGTAAAGTGGAACTGCTGAGTCCCTAGTACGGGTTGTCTGAGCACACTGTCATCAAGCAGTCCGACCAACTTCTCAAATCCGAGATGTTCTGGATTGGATGAAGCGTGCCGAGAAGAAATACACTAGAGAGAGCGAAAGCATGGCAGGCATGGTAGGCATGACAGGTGGATGGGGCGTATGCATGACCGCTGTAGGGCCAAGCGGGCCTTTTTCAGTAAAGTCCACAGTGGTACTGCGAAAATGGGGAGGCCGGGGGGTAAACGCAAGCCCGGAATGTTAATGTTGATTGATGCTGATGACCTCAGCAATTAGTCCAAACGTTCGGGCCCATGGCGGAGATTGAAACTCAACCGGGCGACCCGTGTGGACTCCTCTTGCTGCCCGGATTGAGTCCGACGGAGTGCAGAGAAGCGGTCGATGACCAGTAGTATGATCAGCCGGGGGTCAGCCTTTGCCCTGCCAGTGGGGGCGCAAGGTTTGTCAACCCGAGGGGCAGGGCGGCGGAACGTTTATTTTTCTTCCATTCTTTGGCCAAAACACCAGGGGCACGAAACGAGAAGCTTATTGCGATAGTTTGATGACGAGCAAGGCAGCTTGCGTATGGGTACAGTACGACGGGCAGGCACACATGCTACCACGGCTCGTTCCAATGCAGTCGAGGGAGGGCATGCGCAGGATGGCCGGGACTGTTCCACGCGGGAGGTTGAGATCCAAGGCCAGATCTTGAGGGCCAGGGCACTGTGCCGTACTGTACATATATATTGTCCGCTTCGGGATATTGCCATTCCACAAGGACAAGGTTCAGCTGATGGGGTGGTGCGGCAAGTTACTGCCCGCGAGAAACAACCTCGTGAGGGAAGCGAGAGGCAACTCTGCAGCTTTTGGGAGGGAGTCGCATCTCATTACCGGCTTGAGCTGAGACCTGGCGAATCAGACCAGGTGGAAAAGGAGTCAGCGACTGCGCAGCACGGCAGAAGCACAAGGGAACTCCTCCCCAAGGTGCCCCCGAGGATGGGTGGTAACCCGATGAGATGGCTGGCTGGCTGGCTGACTGACGGAGAGACTGATTGGCTGGTGCAGCGACTGACTGACTGACTGACTGATTGATTGCTTGATTGCTTGATTAATTGATTAGTTGACTCTATCGTGACGGGTTCATGGGCGGCTCTCGACTCATGAAACCGGGGCAATGTTCGTCAATCTCAGCCCATTTCTGGTCCGGTGACCATTGAGCTTAGCCAAGGTGAAGAAGTAGTACGGAGTGCATTCATCGCTCGTGGGTTTCGATTTCAAATGCTGCAAAACCAGGGCAGCAGGTGCTAAGAAGCTGGGTGCTAGGTGCTGGGCTCAGTCATTCAGTCTGTCAGTCCATTCTGTCAGTCAGTAATTAAGTCAGTGTGTGGTTGGTTGGTTTATGACGGCAGTGCGATCCATCCGTCCATACGGATACTCCCCCCTCCCACGATCTCCTCGCACACCTGCGCAATCCGCAGATCGTCTGGCGCGCCAGCCCAGTAAGTTCCCGGAGCACCTGGAGCCCTGGCGGGCCTGGGAGCCCTGGGACCCCCGGGAGCCCTGGAACACCCACTGCCCAATCCTGGAACTTTGCAGTCGCCATCCGCCGCCCAGGAGGTCCAAACAGCCAACCAACGCTGGTCTGCGCCAAGCTTACCCAATTTACCCCCATGTAACCTCAGGCCGACGACGACCTGCCAACCTCAGACGACCGAACAACCGAACGACTGGCTGGTCTGGCTGTCTGACACTCTAGCTGTCTGTCTATCTCCAACCTCACCTGCCTCGACACACCCGTACATTCCATTCTCGGGCTTCTGCTTGCATCGTTTCTCCTCCTCCTGCCTGCCAGGCGCCTCTGCCTCTGTTCGTCGTCTTGCCTCTGGGCACCCTCTCCTGAGCCCCAGACCGTCGCCGCATCTCTTGCGATCGCTCCCGGCACCTGGCTCCCGGCACTCTGGGCAACTTCCCGGAGCCCACCGTCCAGCAGCCCGAGATCCTAGGTGCTAGACGTAAATCTTCAGCGTCATCGCCGTCACTCCGATCTCTTCCTCGAGCCGCCCTGCTCACCCTCCCTTCCTCACCCCACCTGGCCCGACCTCGCCGACCCGACCAGACTCCATCTCAATGGCGCCCCTACGTCTCGCATAGCGATGTCCTCACGACCCCCGATGGGCGTCCCCCAGCGACAGCCCCCCTCGAGATCCCTCAGTGGTTCGAGCTCCCTGTCGCAACGGCCTGCCCATCAGCGTACTATCTCGTCGCAGTACATACCCTCTTCCCCCATACGCAACAATAACAGCACCAGCACCAGCAGCAACAACAACATATCCGCAGACTTTGCCGCCGACTCGAGCAGTCAGAACAGCAATGCCACACAAACGCAGTACGGGACGCCGAGGAGGGGTGGCTCACGCCTCAGGCTGGAGTTGTCAAACCAGGGCATAATACACTCCGGCTTCATCGAGTCTCCCACCAGCGCCGGCGCTCTCGACCCCTTCAAGTCCTTCACCTCCTCGCGGCCCGCCGCGCCAAGCATGTCCGGCGATGTCTCCGACCTGGGCGATATGAGCAGCCCCCAGACCTCGAGGGGTGCTCCGACCGCAGACAATGATAACAATCCCCTGCCCATGCCGCGGCGTCGCACGCGCTTCGTCGTCCCTGATGCCAGAAAGGATGTGGCCGCGCCTGCGCCCGCCCCGGTTAAAAGGGACCTCCGTCCCAAGCCATACACCGTCGAGGTTCCACCGTCCGCGCCCCGGTACCTTGTGCTCAACGCCTCAGGCAAGACCGACTCTTTGTCGAGAACCGGCTCCACCAACGCGCCTCCGACAGCACACGCAGATTTTAATCCATGGACCGGCGACGGCCCTGAAGATCACTTCACCCAAACTTTCATACAGACCGGCTTCTTCGATAAAGCGCCCGTGGCGCAGGCAGAGACATCGTCAGCCAAGGGTGCAATATTCCCCAGTCTGAAACACAAGAGCGGACTGTATGCACTCTCGACCGTCTTCACCGGCATTCTCGGGTCAAGAAGACACAATGGCCAGATCAACTCTGCCTCGACCTTTAAGCCGCCTCCGCGGGTGACCATGACAGACACAAAGCGGGAGGGCTTCCTGAATGATCTTGCCAACCCGACAACCTCGCTTCGCCGACTGAGTAGGACCATCCCGCATGGTATCAGGGGAAAAGGGCTTCTGGAGCAGTGCCTCAACAAGAATATCCCGACCGACCGTGCTGTCTGGCTGGCCAAGTGCGTAGGAGCAAACGAGGTCAGGGCTTTCAAACGAAAAGGCGTCAACGGCGCTGTTGTCATGGGCGGAGAGGCCAAATGGGTGAGAGACTGGACCACGTTTGTTGAACAATTCGTCGATGGCGTTGTGTCTTCATTCGAGGACGCCCAGTGGAAGACCAAAGTCAACTATGCGTAAGTGTTACTTTCCTGCTTCCATGTTGCGTGCGCTCTGACGTCCAACAGATTACGCCTTGCTACACATCTATACGCCGAACATCTACTAGACCGCGAGCATTACATGGAATGGCTGGTCTCCGGGCTGGAGAGCTGTTCACAGGCGAAATTGCCCATGTGGCTCTTGGTCACACAAATATACTGGAAAGACCTTCTGAGGCTAAGGAAATATGGCCGGCGCCTCGTTGCAGCCCTGCTACACCAAAACACGACGGTGAGAACAGACCAATCTCACTTAGTTTCACCTTGAGATCGTCGCTGACCGTGAGAACAGATTCGAAATCATCCCGATCATGACATCTTGGCTCCTCTGTCATCGAGAATAGCGATTCTGCTCAGGACGTTGATGGTCTCGAGCGCGACGAATTTCATATCCCCTTCAGTATGGGCCAAGCACCGGGATGCCCTGTTCTCAATCTTGCCTGCGGATGACGAGTTGGTTCAGGCAGCATACAGAAGCATACACGCCCGCAACGAGCAGTTCGTGTCTAGTGTTCGAGCACCGCCTGCAACACGTCACGTGATGGTCAAGATGCTTGACGGGACACTTCAGACGCCGATGCCAGATGACTTGCCCACGAAATGCTGGAACATGTCGAGAGATCAGGGCACACTGGTAAGAACAACCCTAGAGTGGTGTACCTCAGTTTATCGTCCTGGACTGGCTAGGATCTACGTTGCATGTCGCCTTCTGTCAACGTGGACGACTTTCGGCTTAGACACGACGGCTGCGATTCTGGAATTTCTGAATTGCGACCCATTAGAGGAGCTGGAGCGGAAGAACTCTTTATATCACCTGGTCTCCGAGCTTGTTCACTCTGGCTCTTTCGACCCGCTGGTGTACGTACAGTGGCTCATCGCCCGCGGCGGGCTGCACGATTCGGACAGCGTCATGCGAGACGGGCCTGCCAGCAGCCGACTGCTTGTGGAGCTACCACTTTACGCCCTCTCCCCGTCGCTGAGCAGCATGCGTGCCAATATGCTCGGAAGGGCATCGTACAGCGTGGAAGATGAAGCGAAGGATCAAGAGATGGCCATAAATTGCATCAAAGGCAGTCTAGGGCTTCACTGGAGTCCTGCACCAAAAAACAGCGCTATTCCCCTGAGCAAGCTTTGCAAAAGAGTCAGCCTGAGCAGCCGTTCCCTGAAGACAGAGATCGGCCAGTTTATCCGGCGGACCTTTGTACAAGGGATGGCTCAAGGTCAGATGGCTGGTAAAGAGAGCCTTCAGCTCCCGGTTTCAACATTCAACGGTATCAGGTCCCTTCTCGAGGCCGCAGAGGATTTTCAAACTCTTGCGGATCTCCTGAAGACAACGACGGGCTTTCATGATGCTGACATATTGTCATCTTCTGCTGATACGCTCAACCTGCACCTCCCAGTCTTTGGCGCTCTCAACACTGCCAAAAGTCTGTTTGACAACCTTTTGGGGAGGCTCGATAACCTGAAGCAGATCCAGGGTCTGGCGGGGATGCGTCCTCTACTAACCTCGATGGCCATGCTAGCGCCTCGGATACCAGGGCAAGAAGCCCTCGTCAGCTATCTCAACGAGACCATCCGCAACGATTGGAGCAGTGCGGTCGATGCATCGTCGCCTGTCAGTGACAATATGGCCGCACGAATCCAGGATGAGGAAGGCGAGCTCCTGGATGAGATTGAAAAGAGGCTTGCGAACAAGACCAGCATGGATCGGGCCACGATGAACAGCTTCTTGAACAAGATCATACCCAAGGTTCAAGCTTGCTGGGGCATGGTGGATGAGAGGCTAAGGGCGTACAGCTCCCTTCTCACGAGGCTACGACATTTTGACACGCAACATTTCGACTCTTTCATGACTAAATGGGTCCTGGGAATTCGCAACCCCCAGACTCGACCACCCCTCGCTCGCATATTTCCGCTTATGATTAGCGTAGGATGTCTCAACCTTTCAATCATCCTTACTACGACTGGAGATGCCGCATCTGCCACTGGGATGTCTCATCTCGCTGGTCAGAACACTGGACCTCAATCGACATACGTCCAAGAGGTGCTAGAGATGCTGACTACGTCACCAGCGTCAAAAGAGCTCTTGACGCCGGAGGAGATTTATCGCTTCAAAATCCTGCAGAACCAGGCACCAAAGTCTCACCTCAAGGAATTAGTTGCCCTTGTACGCAATGCTTTGACAGAATTCTGTGCTTCCCAGGCGCGAGGGGCGTCCGAAGCAGCACCACTGGCCGATTCCCGCGCTCAGAATCGCCTCATCTATTTCCTCAGGACGCTTGTCCTTTCTGACCAGGCGGTGGTGCCCAAGATCCTGCCCGTGAAAACAGTGGATTCTGCGGTGTCTCATATGATGGACGATATCACAACACGACTCCTGCTTCCGCACACTTCTCAAGGAAACCAGATTACATTCGACCAGGTCCTTGGGCTCGCAAATGAGCTGACTTTGCCTTTCTGTCAATTGAAGCTGTCTCAGGGTTTTGGATCCAACGACAGCTCCTCTGGTGCCACCACCCAAGATCGGCAAGCGAGTCAACTCGAAACATTCGCAAAAGCCATGGACAGCGCCATCGATGCACGCAACATAACCTGGACCGGAATGCTTCCTACTCTCAGCCCCGAAATTACCCAGCATTTGCTAAGCCGTGCCCAAACTCGGTTCTTCGACCTCCTGCCCTCCAAGGACCGGCCCCAACCCCCTGAAGGTAGCATTGCTGTGGCAGACAGTTTGCTGTCCGTCATCGATACAATCGGCCGCGGCGGCCTGACGGCTTCTCGGTCTCCACTCCAGCTTGCTTCTGCTACAGTCGACCGGCTGGCTGACTTGTGGGAACTCTTGGCGTCGCCATCAGAGTCGGATATCAAAGCCTCAGTCCTCGTCAACTGGCTGCCACTCATGCTGTCATACCTGACACTTCAAGCGCATGTCCACGACGCTACTAATAAGGCATGCAATGAGGTTCGCGGGCGCGCGTTGCTTGTCATGTCCGGCATCATACAGGAGCTCGACGGCCTTGTATCGCTGGCTACCTGCGACCCGCGGGTACCCTCGAACCAGGCCGCCCGTCTCTTACATCGCGTCTTTGATCTCGCCCTGATTTTGGTCGACACCTTATCCGACGAGGTCCGGCAGCAATGTATTCGGGTCCTGCGGGAAGCACAGTCCGATTCGCGACTCAGGTACATATTCAGCTCCACACTGGCGCCACTCGAGAACCTCATGCTGTCCCACAAGGACAAGCCGGCCACGCCACAGCAGCCGCAGGGCCAGGGTGGCCAAGGCAGCCAGCAGAAACAGGCGCAACGACCGCGTGGCGCCGGCTTCCTCGGTGTCGGCGCCGCTGGTGGTAACATCTGGGGTAATGCCGTCGGCCCAGGCGGACAGGGGCAGGAGAAGCTGAGCGTGTTCACCTTCAAGAGATGGGAGACCCTGAACGAGCCGACGTCCAACGTGGGCGAGAATAACACAAGCTTGAGCTTGACGCTTTTCGAGGCCATCAAGCTGCACTAGGAGAAGAACTGAGGGAAGTGAGAATGGAAGATTGGCTACATCTTGTATTTGAGGCCACGTTGGGCTGGGTGTAGCATGCATGTGGGATTTCCAACCTCCCTACGGTGCGAGTGCATATATACTGTCGTTCATGAAATTACGGCGTCATGATACTTTCTTGACTTTCTCATTTGTTTGTTCGGGTGGTTGGTTGGTGGAGGGGCAAGTCAGGGGTGACGGGTGCATAGCATTTACGGGGCGGGTGGGATCATTGGTAACCCACTTCATACACTTTGGAAGCATTCTCTTTTGTACATAGGCCACACAGGGTGGACGGGCACCTTGCGTGCCGGCCTCCTGCTGATGGACCTCGGCGTCTTGTTTCTTTGTTCAACACTGGGTTCTAGTCAACTGGTATTTCATAATTTGACAAGGAGAAGTGTAAAGACTTGAATATCATGATATGACAACATCTTCTATTGGCTATACGATTGTGCATGCTCCTATGTATTTATCAACGGCAGTGGTTCCTAGTGAGATATCTGAGAATCTTGAATATTGAGTTTCAGAGTAATTGACACTCAAAACAAGCAGCGTTGTGGTCATTGGGCTCATAAGGGATTCATCTCGGACGCAAGAGGGGGTCACTCTGGGAAATAAATCTGGAAAATATTCTAACGAGTTTATTGTCGCTAAGGAGACTATTAGTGACTAAGGAAACAGATTTGTCTGCTAGTAGCCGACGTGCCTCATGTCGGGGCTATCCCCGATGCCAGACGATAACGTCCTCAAGGTCAAGAAATGCAAGCCCCGATCCTCTTCCACAACAAGCCCAACGGAGTCTTGCCGTCATGACTGGATGGTTTGCTCCCCTCACTGGCATGTCATGAGAAGATTGGAGGCAAGGTAGCCGCAAGCACCATTGTTGGTATCAGCAGCAATCTATAATTTGCGTCAGCGTTTGTCAAGCCGTCTCCGACAGAGAATTCCTGGGTTCCAGGATTGCATACATTGATGAATCCACCGTCTCCGTTCCCCTTGAACTCGCCTCCGCTCTTCAGATAGAAGCAGTCGTAGCTAAGTAGGCAACCGCAGTCAGCATCACTGGTGTCACCAGGTGGATAGTCCCACTTGCAAGGACTTTGAGGAAGCAAAGGGGGACTTACTCAGTCTTGAGCTTGCCAGACTTGACCTCAAGGCTGACAATATCGCTCCTCTTGGCGGGGTCGTTGACCATATAGCCCTGGTTGTAGCACACGGCGCCCTTGAAGGACGCGTCGGCCTTGTAGTTCGTAGCCATCCGGGCCACGGCGTCCTGGGTGAACTGCTCGCGCACCTGCCATGCCGTTAGAAGAAAGCTCAAAACCGTATACCCGAAGCACACGCGCAGAGGAGAGATAGTGAGCTCACTTTATCCCAGGAAGATGAGTCCTGAATCAGACCCTTGATAGTGTTCAGGCCCTCGGTCGTTGCCCAAACGGCGGCAGCTGAGGTGACGCCGGTGATGATAGAGATTGTGATAGGGTCCAGACGCTTCTCGATCTAGCCGGAGGCTGTGGTCTCGCTCTGGCTCAAGGGTGCGGCCGTGGCGGCGAGGATGAAGGCGGAGGCAGCGAAGAAACGCATTTTGAAGTTGAGCTTGGGTTAGAGATGGGTATAGATGTGCTATGAAAGCTGAGTTCTTGAGGCAATACCTGACTGGTAAAGAACAAGTGGGCAAGGCTGTATGAAGTGCTGAAGACTGATGATGATGAAGTTGCTGATAATGTCCGAGATCGAGTGGAAGAGAGAGGCTGGTGGCAGCACTTATATATGCGAGAAGGCATGCCCGGTGAAGAGCCATCTTTGGTGTCGATATGTTTCCTCAAGTTCGAAGACATCTGCCGTCGAGTGGCCTTTGGAATATTGTTGCGCCGTCGACAGGAACCATTCGAATGCTGAAGACTCGACTTACAGATTCTCATCGACCAATCGCGGACCAGAAAACAAGTTCACTACTCGGGAGGTTGAGATGAGAGCCTCCTTCGGCAGTTTTGCCGCCGGGGATCCGACTAGACTACAGAACTACATCTCGCCAAGGCTCGTTTATAGTGAACTGTTCACCGTTGAAGCCCGAGTTTGTTCAGGTCATGTCTTAGTCAAAATATTTTTATCAGACAACGGTTCAGGCGGCCCACTTGACCAAAGCTTAATTCACCTTCCCCTGGGCGCAGCACCTCTGGGGAATTGGACGATCGGCGCCCCCCACAGATTTATGGTTCGCGGGAGGCCTTTAGCTGCCGTACCCGTCACCTCGGGGGGCCAATCGCGCTGTCGCGCTTCAGCCCCACGCCAAACACCGCTTAACCTTCAGCGCTCAGCCCACTCAGGCTCTCCCCTTCTTGCCGTGGACTGCCTGGATAAACATACACATAGGACTGCCGCATGTTTGTTCGGGGTCTAGACTCCATCGTAGCATGATGATCGAGTCAGTCTAGACCAGATGTCGAGCATCGGGATATCGCTTTGCCTTGACACACGCCGCTCGCTGTAAACAGTAGCAATGCTTGTGTCTTGATCAGTTGGATTTCAGACCACCTATGTATTTCACTTGCCCACAGAGGCTATTACGAGGACCATACATGGGCAACTGTTGGCTTTCACAGGTCAGCCTCAGAGGACCCTCGTTTACTTCATTGCGGAAGGCAGCAAATAGGGACTTGACCATGAGACACAGACTCTTTACCGAGGAGTTTTCCCACAAGAACAATAATATAGTACACAATCCAGTGCATAATAAGCTTAATCCCAAGAACAGCAGCAGATAGACGGTCGATCAAACAATGCAGCACCTACTAGCACAATTGTCAACCAAAGTATATTTAGTGGGGGCTGCCTTATGTGAATCTTACTTAATTGCATTGAGCTTGGTGGCTCCATGTTGTGTTGCACATGTGTCCGTGCTTGCACTAGATAGCCGAGAAACGTGTCAATGCAGGTGCTTATGTTGTTTCTCTCACGGCCTGGCCGGTGCTAAGAACAGAAAGAAGGCTTATTTAAACAATGGTTTCTTCGGACGAATTGCACTCACGAGGATACGCGTACAGAAAGCAGCGCAAACGAAAGTGTCACGGCGCTTGAAAGCATTGAGGAAAGATCTTCGGGTCTGTCAGCGAGTATGTCGGTGTCAGAGGAGGGAGGTGAGAAGAAGGAAGAGAGTAAACGCCAGCGGAGCATGCGGCCTCAGGTGCCTTCATCGAGAGGGCACACTCTTATGTGCTCTCACTGTAATCTCTCAAAGAATGAAAAGCAAAGATCATTGAACAAAGCAGAGCACAGGATGCTAATAGGCCCAACGCATTCGAAGGATTGCTAGCTAATTGTGCTATATGTATGAATAGAAGCAACATACATCAAGATTCTGGGACATAAAGTCGACTTGCTAAGTGAGGTGAAGGTCTGATACTTAGATACTGGCTAATCAAGACCTTGGGGACTGCATCTGCTATTTCCGAAAGCTGGAAGATTGGGAAATGATGAGAGTATGCTACTCTGTTCCCACGAACCTTTGGAATATGCTAGCTGAGGATCGAGCATCCATGCTAAACCTAAACTCAGATGTCAATTAATACAACCTGATGATGCATGAAGCGGTTCTAGATCTGGGTCCTTCATCATGCTCAGCGGGAGTATTCTATTCAAAATTTAGCTTTCTGGTAAATGGCCTGCACTACATACATCGCTTAAAATAGAAACGATGTACAAGAATTAGTTTCAATATCCCCTTGCCAATGTGATGTTCTGGTGAGCCTCCAGTAGACGTCGCACTACACTCAATTCGCTAAAACCCAAGATAGAACCCCGGTACAATGCATTGGAGTCACAAGCCGTGGGTACTTGCATCTTACTCCTCTCACTCGGCTTGCTATAGCGTCCTCATCCTTGTGCTGTTGGAGACCCTTAAGCTTCCCTGGCAAGATGATTATACGTCTGAGAGCGGATCGGTAGTTTTACCTATCTCCAGTCCTTGTCTCTGCGCACAGAATATACACGCTACGATCCAAGGGGTGAGTGCTTCCATAGGTATTCTTGGTCCACAACAGTTCAAGATTTGCCCACATAGATTCAGTTTGCAAGTAATAATGGCTGTTTTCCTCTTCAAGCATTGTGTGTTATTACACACTGGGTTACAAAGTGTTTATCACTGTATGAAGGGACCGCCTACATCTCGATAATAAGAGTGTGTACACGGATTAAAGACAGAACCATTCAATGCACCTCGACGGACGCCTGGCACCCCGTATTCTCCCATTGTGGTAGTTTACTGGATCTATTTTGCAGACTAAAAAGATGGACAGCATCTATTACCTTGTATGCGTCGCTGTATAATTTTCCATATCAAACCCCGTGACCATCTCGAGTTGCTGTTTCTTCACGCAGAGCCCGGAATTCCCAGTGTTGAACCTCGGCGCTGTTCGCATTGACAATGTCGTTCCCAGCGGTCACGACCTCGAGTGTGGGTTTGTCTTCAAGTAACGAGTAGACAGCATCCTATAAAATGATGTTCCACTTCCCAAGCTCAGTCATCCTAGGCCAACACTTGCGACTCGTCTTGGTGCCAACGCCGACCTAGGTGGCTTCATGTGTAGTAGATGCCTAGCCATCTTCATCAGGACCAACAGAAGAAGGGATCTCGTCACAATTGGCCGATATACGACTCACGTGTTCCAAGAGCAATTTGTTGGAATTGTGAATCCTCCAGCGCCATTCATGTGGAGTGTAATCGCCAATTGTGACAGCAAAAGCGCACAGATATCACCGTTGGGGGCGTGGGTGGGGGGGGGGCGGGTCAGAATTTCGGACGGGAGACAGGACCCTATTGGGTTTTGCCTGGACAAACACATGATTCCAGCCTAATTTCATCTCGAGCACAATTGCTATTGAAAAAGAGCAGCCTCTCTGCTGGCCGCTCAACATACGAGGCGCGCCAACGCGAAAGGGGTGGAGTTAATGGGGGAGAACCTAGGAGGCCCTTCATGGGGAAAAGAGAGGTCTTTAGGCTCTGATGGGAGCAAATTAAACTTGAAAATAAATGAAACGAGTGAAATGTGGTTGATTTGTTAAAGAATGTATAGAAGGCAACGGAAATATGGCTGTTCTTATAGCCTCTTAGATCTTGGAATATCCTCCTTCCGAGCCAAACTTCCTGCGTCCTGCAACACTATCCATGGCATATGCACTCCAATAGCGAGCAGTAGTCAAGAATCGCGGCGTTGAAGGTTCGTATTGTAGGAGGAGGTTACACTTGTCTGCATATTCCATGTGGTTTGTGTCCATTATGGCAACTGGAAATACAATTTTGATATAATTTTCGAACAAAACTGAACCGAACTTAACAGGGACTCTGAACATGTTGAACACAAGCCTCTTTCGTAAATGCCTAAGCTGCCATCTGTGTAAGTCGATATTCATGCCGTTATTGCTGAACACCCGGATCTGTCTTACAACACTTGCAAAGCTTTTCCGCGAATAGATACACCCGATTCAAGGGGTTCTTCTAAATCCTGAGATCTTGCATCGGCGCTATGCTGTACAAATGCTGATGTTCAGCGATAGTGCGATGCCATCCCAGCCAGAACTCTAGTTCCTAAAGGCCCGACTTGACTGATGGTGAATCCGTCTTTAATCCGTGTACACAATGTTATTATCGAGCTGTAAGCAATCACTTCATACGGTCGTCAACACTTCAAGACCCAGTATTTAATGAAATTTGACACAATGCCGAGAACAGTAGGTTTGAAATACAAGTTCTCCAGTTTGACCGTGAGATTTCCTTTGAGACTGATTGAGGCCACCAGACTTACTGGATATATATCACAGCAGCGGTTCCTTAAACGAATAACTACTGCACCATTGCAGCTTTCATATCAACTGTGGAAAAGACAGTCATGTCAGTTTATCCTTCCACGTTCTTTCTTTCTTAGAATTATATAGACGCCGCTCAGCTGCCAATTGTTGGCCTAAACGCAGCTTCTCTGGGTGATCCAGGGAGTGGCTGGTGAGGGTTAGGGAAATGCCCAACAGCCACAGCTTGGAGTGGACTGTGGCTGACACTTCGGTTGGTGAGACTGGTCCGACTTCTGCGACAAGCCAAGTCCGGCCCTCTTCCACCTCGGGTGCCCCCAAGTGGAGCGGGGCGTGGATGGCCTCGCTGAACACCACGCGACAGCCATACCAAACTAAGGGCCTCTCTCTACAGAACCTCAATTGAGCAAGGCGGCGATATCTCAGGTAGGGTTTATGACGGTGAGAGTCTCTTTTTCGTCTCAATTATTGACTTCAAGTCTTGCGGACCGCGCACCTGCTGTTCCCGCGCAAGGCCTCCGGTCCCGAGGGTCTCATAGGCTGGCGGTTTGGTTTCCCCCCAAAGTCTGAAACCACCTCTAACCGACCGGCCCCTGGGCGAATCCGCGACCAGTCTTGTCACAGGATGGCGTCGTCGAACCATCTCGCACTTCTCCGCCGCGTCGCCTCTTTCTCTATTTCCTCTGCCTTTTACTTTGTGTCACTGCATTCCTGATTGTCTTGGCAGCGCCTTCATTCACTTCTTTCAATTAATCACGTTGCTGTGCAATCAGTCATTTCTTCTTACTCCTTCTCCTATTGACGACGACGCATCCGAATCAGCTGGTCTGCACATGCTATATTTCTCACTCACCCTTTCCGGATCCCCAAGCACGAACGAAACATGAAGGTTGCAGCGCTCCTCCTCGCGCTGTGCGCCTCCATCGCCAGCGCTGCCGTCGTGAAGACGCCCGTGTTCGACAACCAAATCGTTCCAAACCAAGGCGATGACTGTGCTTTGGGAGTGACCACCCCTCAGGGCTGCGCGTAAGGAATATTCTCATTCTTCTTCAGTAACTCGGCTGGTGGACGACGGGTTGGGCACGACTCATTGAGGTCCAAAGGGGACGAGTTCTTGGGGACGGCGCCATGAGCCATGGGACCCAAATGCGAGGTGGTATTTGGCCAGCAAGCATGCTAACGATTTTCTATCATCAGTCCCCGACGTGGAGGTGCACCTCGGAACACTGCATAGACGACGGATCTAATCACTTCGCGGCGTCTGGCCTGGCAAGGTGAATCGACGGGCGTGAGGAACCGGGACGCCTGATGTCCTCCGGCTTTGGAAGGGTCTGGCCAGAGGAAAGCACCGGAGACGGCGTTGATCACATAATGAGTAATATGGGCAAGCGTTGGGCACCAGCCGAACACAGTCTGCAGAGTCCGGTCTCCGCCCCCCGATAATCCAGCACAATGTCGGCCTCATCGCGACGTGGCCTCGATTGAATCGACAGACAGGCTTTCCTTTTTCAGTGAACATAGCTTCAGAAAGTCTCCCGCGGCCGTTGGAGACTCTGACGATCGTTGGAAGGCGAATACTCATACTCATACGATAAATAGACTGGCGTTCAATTGACTTGGTTTTCTGTGATTGCAAAGGGTGCTGTTCGGAATTGACTTGTTGTGGGCTCGATCAACTAATTCGAGGGACAAATATACCAAGACAGCTCTTGTGGCCTCGTGCCCATCGCTATGGTATACCCTCACCAAGTTCCACCAGATATCCTCATGATGGCGCGCACCTGGTGCAAGTACAACAGCACTCACTTGAGCACCGCACCACGTCATCATTGGATTTACTTCTTGGCCACAGCCTAATTGGCGGGCAGGGTCCTTACGAGAAACCCGTAGCCTTTGATCTGGCCATTAGCACGGCCGGTCTTCAACGAAGGAAGCGCTGATTGTAAGACATGCAGGTCCCGAATGAGACCGAACTGCTGCCTCTCGCCAACCAGAAGTGAGACAATGCGCCCCCAACTAAGTTTCTTAGCTTCTTCTATGGTGAGTGGTGCAAGAGCCAAACAAGGTTATGTTGCAAGTACAGTCATATTCTTTGGAATCTGTCTTATCTTGGTTCACTTGCTGACACGGGGGCTCCTGCAACAGCAGCCAGTCACGACTCCAAGCACGACGCCGCCTGCGTCAGACGAATACGAAAGTGCCGTTCGCTTATTAACACCCATATTCTTGCTTGCATTGACAACAGAGACATGGCGGAAATTCGAAGGCCGCAACCCCTTTATTCTCGACCGAGATTCACCAGATCCAACGCAGATCCGGATCCCTCAGAAACTTGTGGCTTAGCACATGCGCATGTCGGTGTCGCTTACAGAGTGTGCCAAGACTACTGGTGTGAGTTACATTCCTGGACGAGTTAGGGACCGCGTGCAAATATGTCTGCATTTATTGACATGGTTCAGCGGTGAAAGTGAATGAACCGATCTCAACCAACGTTGATGAGCTGGAGGTACAAGTCTCGGCCGAGACCGGATCCGAAGGGTGGACTAAAGACGTCCTCATTTGAACCCAGACATTGTACATCAAGCAAAGTGGGCACGCATTTGAACTCGCTTTTGTGTCAAGAGTCAGTCTCTTGTTGCAAGCTTAAACATTTGTTAATTATGTACATGTACAGTCAGGTGCTCGGAAGCACCTGTTGCCAGTCGTTCTAACTCCATCCAAAAAAAAATCTCCGAAGTCACTTGACTTCAGCCCTGGGTCCTTAGGACAGGCGCCCTCTTTGCACCATCCGCGGCCCCCAAGGACACCGTTGGCAGCTCACTCATGTGCACCTTGGCCCTGCCATACGGCACAAGGGTGTAGTCACCGACGGTGCCCTCGACGCACGTCCTGTCGGCGGGGACAACATCAGGGGTCGAGCTCTGGAACAGGCCCCATTGGATCTGGCAACCCCTCGCCGTGACGACACCAGCCGGGACCTCAGCCTGGCCGCCGCTGAACCCGGCCGTAGCGTCGGCGGCCGGCGGCGTATATGTCAGCGTGCTGGTGTCGATGGCGACGTTCCACGGCTTCGCGTTGCTGATGTAGTAGTCCCGCGATTGCGGGAAGGGGATCCAGTCCATGCCCGGGCCCGCGGGCTCGCGGTACGAGTGGGGCAGGGAGCTGTACTCGACTGAGCCCAGATCGAGCGAGTACAGGAGACTGCCAACGTAGACGGACGCGGCGCCGTTTTCGCGCCGCTCGGTGCGCACGCGGGCGGCGAGGGTGTAGGTCACGGTTGAGCGCCCGGCGGGCAAGTCGATGCGGTGGAGCCTGGAGGCTGCGTCTGGAGCCAGGATGGAGGGCGCCGTGCTGGTGTCGGCTTCTACGAGGATCTCGGACGTCTGCGTGTCGACCCATGCCGGCACGCGTAGGTACAGGGAGAACGGGCCGGAAGACTCGATGTTGTAGACTGACGTATTGGTGAAGGGGTAGCCCGTGTCGACACTTATCTGGACGCTCGTGTCGTTGGATGGCAGCGTTGTGGAGACGGAGGATGGACCCAGGAGCGCATGCACGATACCGCTGTCATTCAGGAGGGCCCAGCTGTTGGACAGAAACTTTGGCCAGCCCTGCGGGTGGTTGACAGTGCAGCATGGGTAGATTGGTTCCAGTCCAAAGCGTGTTGCGACGTTGGTGGAAGAAGTGGTGAACACAGGCGGACCGATGGGGCTGGTGAGGCCCTTGGTGTTGTTGGTCCAGGGCTGGTTGGGCTGAGCCATGTACTGGTGACCCCAGCCACCGGGGTGCATCTGTAGTAAGATGTCAGCCTGTTGCTTCTCAAGTTTGAGGAAACAGAACATATGTGGGAAAATACGAACCATGACGGGAAGCGCATTGAACGAGACGAGTTCCGCCCGGTCAGCGTAGTAGGAAGACCCCAAGGCCTGGTAGAGGTAAGCCAGCGAGTAACCCGTCTCGACAGCCGTGCAAAGCTCGCTTCCTGAGTACGGGGCGAGATCGCGCTGGACTTCGTCGGCCAGGATGCTCCCTGACGGTGAGCCATGGTATGTGAAGGTCCAATTGGCGCCGTTATAGGCCGTGTCGATCAGCGAGTCGTTCTTGTTGAAGCGCCGCACCACCGCGGCCTGCTTCAGCCCCTGGCCCACATTGACGCCGTGGAGGTACGGAAACATGGAATTTCCCGGAGTCGGGTCTGTGACGACCTTGAGGTACGAAGCAGGGGTGTAGTAGGCGTCCCACTTAAAGGTTGTCTGGTTGTAGAACAGCTCCATGTTCTGCCACAGAAGGTCGTCCTGCGTCTTGTCCGGGTATTTCTCGAGAAGCCACTGGATGGTGATGATCATGTCGTGCACGCGAACCTGGCCCCATCTGCAGTCGATGGCCGACGCGCAGTTGACGAATCCCTGGCTGTTATTCAGCAGCATGGTGTTCGCCAAGGTCATGAAACTGCGCAATGCCGTGACGACCTTGTCCTCGTAGCCGGACGCGTTGGCCTCTGCCAGACCGATCAGGCCGAGGAACAGGGGCATGCGGGCCCAAAAGTTCCTGTCGCTCATCGACTCGGGACCGATCCAGCCGTCTGCAGACTGCAGGTTGAGCACGGTATCCGCAACGGCGTGCACCTGGCCCTTCAGGCGCTCATCGTCCAGTGCGTAAGCCAGCGGCACGAGGCCGTTGAACCAGTAGGGGAGGCCCTCGTTCAGGTTGCTGTACTCGGATCCTTGGCCGTCGGGGTCAAGCCACGACGACTCGTTGACAAAGATATAAAAGTCATGTTGGTGGCCGGCCAGTCCGCTGGCGAGCGTCTGCATTTCTGAGAGAAGCCATCCGCGAGGCTTGACGGACCCCAACGGCAAAGGTTCCAGGGCCCATGGCAGGAGCTCTGGCAGGGGTCAGTGACGGTCGATCCTGAGGCCACCTTCCCGGGGAGAGTACTTGCGTTGAGAAGCAGCGGCCACGGAAGGCACGAGGGCCAGAGGCAGCCCAAGAAGCATGGACAGAGCCTGTGTGGCGGCGGCGAGGTACTGGTGAGGTCTCATCTTGCCTGGTGCCACCTTTGTCTTGGTTTCTGCGGGATCCTGTTCCAGTCTTGCACAGATCGACGCGGAGAACCGAGCATGAACTCAGAACTCGTCCGCACTGCTACTTTGCTGCCTTTTTGTAGGTAGGAGGAGATGCAGGCACGGTATTGTGATCACCGGTAAGTAGCAAGTGAGAAGGCCAATCTCACCCATTAACCACCTCGTCTCCAATTGCTCGGGTGCCCAGGTCCCCCAAAGTCCCATTCGCTGCTACCCCATGTGACGCCAGGAACTCCCCGTGATGCACTGTCAAGACGACGTTGGATCTGATATCCCATTAGAATCCGGGGAAGGTCGAGGGCGTCCGAGACACGCGTGTTATGTAATCGTCATTATGGTGGGTAGTGGCACAAGGCCTCAAACCGCGTCCAGCTGCAGCAGTCGGGTGGACTCTCTGGCACACATGCTGGCACACACGCTGGCACCGTGGTACACACTGCTGCGGCCACAAGAGAGATGTCGAAAAAGGGAAGGTGGGTGGCACCCGGTACGGTTATCCGAGGGGGACTAGTCAGAAATTGACAGGAATTGATTCGTGACCGGTCAGCGCGAGTTGCTTTTTAGGCATGGCCTGCCTGTTTGCCAAGTACCTAATCTGCTGCCTATCAACCCGGTCACATTAAAATCTCACCTTACACGAGATGCACTCTGGCTAACAGCCTTATAGGCGAATGATAAATGCTGTCGCTCGTAGGACATGCCCTATCTGGGGCAAGCGGATCCTGCGCATCCCTCGAAGCGAAGCGCCATCGGGCCATGTCGCCGCCTGGGTCATGGCCCAAGGCTCATGCCCAGGTGGCTTACACCAGATAGACTAGTAGGTAGATATACAGTGCAGTATCCGCCCGCCCTCTTGCTGCCCGTTTGCCCTTCTGACTGTCCTTCTGATCCTCTGCTCCCGCTCTGCCTGACTGTCTTTTGAAAAACTTACTGCGAGGCACGCTCCAGTAAACACGGTCATAAGATGAGCTAAACCCTTGGCCTTCGTTGTCGTCGTCGAGGTCACTCGACCCTCACCCAACTCTTGCGCTTCGAGGTGCCATCGTGCCATTCGACTTCTAGTGCGCCCTAGCCGCCGTTTGCGCACCCTGCAAGCCGGACCCGAACCATGAGTGTCTCATACAAGAGATTACCTTCAGCTGGGGAACGACGTGCTGCAATTTTCAATATTGCACGCCGTCCACAGACCCTCGTGATTCTCCTTGTCTCATTCATACTCATCCTTGTCACCCTCGGAACCGTCTACCTGACCGATATTGAAATTCTCTCGCCATCCACGTGGCCCCTCAGTCCAAACGCCCAGCCAGACACGCCCAGGCTTCGCCCACCAATACAGCTCGACGACGGCTACGGGAAAGTATACGATGAACAACCGGGATTGGGCGCCGACATCTCCGCAAAGGTCATTGCCTTGGTCTTCTTTGGCCGCCGCGAGCTCGTCGAGGTGCTCGACTGTTATATTCAGCGCAACCTAAAGGCCAACGGCGGCCTGCTGGACGAGGTCATATTCGTCGTGCACACCGACATCGACGAGGACCTGGAATACCTCGAGGCATTAATACCTAGGAGGCCAGAGTACACCAAGTACGAGGTTAAGGGCACGTACAGATGGCTGATGGGCAGCTGGGAACCGGTGACCGATCCCGACGCCATCTACGTCAAGATCGACGACGACGTCGTCTACTTCAGCGATAATGCCATCCCTAGTGTCGTTAAGAGACTCACGGACAACCCTCACTTCTTCGCCGTGTCTGCCAATGTGATCAACAACCCAGCCTTGTCCTGGGTGCATTCTCACATGGGAGTGTACTACCCTTACTGGCCGGTATGCTTGAGCCACCCCTCCCCTGTCTTTACAATTCATAAGGTCTTGGTAAAGAAAAAAGAAGAAAAAAAGCATAGAGACTAACCAACAAAACCAGGAAATGAAGAAGCCCAAGAAGACACCCCCGGTCTCCTCATGGCGCGCCTCGGAGCTGCCCCCCTACTCTGGTCCTGCGTCCGGTCCAAAGGACTTCGCCATCGACGGGTCAAGCCCAGCCCCCTACGAGAACCACCGCTGGCTGCCCGTCCCCTTGCCCGCGGGCGAGTCGACCCACGACATGTCAGACTACCCGGTCTCGACGGCGACCTACGACGCGCACGGCCCCTCGCTGGGCAACTGGGCGCTGGCGGCGCAGATCCACTACTCGTTCCTGCAGCACCTCGAGCAGAACGACACGCACCGCTACAAGTTCGACGTGTGGGACTACGCCTACGACCGCCTGTCCATCAACTTCTTCGCCATCCGGGGCCGCGACATCATCGACTGCTTCCCCTTCCCCCAGCACGACGACGAGGACTACCTCACCGTGAAGCGGCCCAAGGAGCTGGGGCGCAGGGTCGTCATGGACGGCACGGGCATCGCGGTCCACTATGCCTTCGGCCCGCAGTACAGGGCGCACGACCGCCACGGGCTGACAGATACGGATCTGCTGCCGCGGTACAGGGCGTATGCACAGGAGATGGTTTGTGGCAAGCCTAGGGAGGGGTTCTTGGCTGCGCCGGAGGAAGCATGAGATACTATTAACAATGATCTGGTGTGTCAAAGCGTGCATGTCCGGAGTCTGGTGATAAACTGTACTATTTATAAAAGGGAAACCTTTAGATACTTGATATGATTATGATAATGTGGGCTTGTGCAGCAATACTTGTTTTAAGGCAAGGTAGAATAAGTAATACTGATTCTCTTAAGAGGAAGAAAAAACACCAGAAAATAACCTAAGATTTCGAGTGTTTCAACTTTGTTTACATACATTGTTAATTAAGCAGAAAAGAAGTCCTCTTGTGATGATTCTAACCTTCTCCCCAGAAAAGAATATATTAGGAAAAGGTGAGGACTTGGTGGAGCATCATACACGGCAATGCTTCTCATCAGAAAGTTGGGATAATTAATTAAATGTTGCCTAGAACTCGTCGACAGCGAGACTCATTCGAAAACTCGGTGTCACTGTGCTCCTCACGACGCACTTGTTGGGGTTATAGGGTTGCCTGGCTCCCGAGGACATCTCAGACGACGATGGGGAACCACACACAGTTACAAGTACGGGCAGACTGATAGATAATTGTCAGAAAACGACGTCTTGAGGACCCTGCAAGCCGTCTGTGAGACGTATGTAATTCGCTTACCAAGAGTAAGCGTCTTATTAGAATTAAGCAGCTTATCAAAATTGAGCGGCTTCCTAGGGCTAAGCAGCTTATTTACTAGTCACTTACCTATCCATCTTCCAATGGCTCCTTTCCCTTCACTCAAGATTATCAGTAATACCAATTCTCAAGAACTTCACAGAGTTATTTTACGGAAGTACAGCCAGCTACTCCGATAACTTTAGGTACCTCGAAAAGGCAGACCTTAATTTTGAAGGCAGATCGGACTTTTTCTCGGACAGACTCTATGCCTCATAATAATATCTACCTTCCTTGAAATAGGGTGCTTATTTTGACGAGCTGCTCAATCCTAATACAATTGTATTTCAAATGTACTGTTATCGGCATTGTGTGTATAATTAAACACTGGGTCACAAAGTGTTTACGACTGTATGAAGGAACCGCCTGCAGCTCGATAATAAGAGTGTGTACACGGATTAAAGACAAAACAACTCAATCCTAATAAGCGGTAAATGTTCTGCTTACTGGTTTGAGCGGCTTACGTGGGCCATTATTAGGCGGTGCAGATGCTGCGCCGCATATACTTCCTGGAGTGGACCAAGGACTGGGAATGCTAGCGCGCCGCAGAAACGAGGTTGGCTGACTTCAGCTTTTATACTTCCTCCCGACGAGGCGGATGGAGCCCCAAGAATAAGCGATGGATTTGCGGAGTAGTAAGAGGCCGTTGGTTCAGGATCCTAATGGGTTCGATAATGATGAGATTATCCATTTTCCTTGCGGGCTACTATGTTGGAACGTCCACTGTGAGCCGGGACGCATTACGAAAAGTGCTTGCTAACCTATCCTTCAGCGGTGAACATAGTAAGCGGAAGCCTTCGGCGTACAGTCCAACGCCACGACATGAGTAACTCATAAGGATGTTTAAGGTCAAGCTGGAAAGGGATTACTTTCGCCCTACAAGTAGCTGTCCACCTGCCCCCCCCCCCCCACTTTTAAAAAACAAAATAAAGGGCACGAGATCTTGGTTAGCACATCGTTTGAGAGGCTTAGATGGTTCTCATCTAATGAAGTACGCTGTCCTATGGTTATTAGGATGGAATGACGGGTAGAGACATACAGATCAGGGTAGGAATCAAAATTGTGGTGAATGTTGACTGTGCGTTGGCCTGCTGCTGGGTATATGGAAGAGCAGCTTCTCGCCGTGTAAGCTTCCACGTTGCGGGAAGCAAATGACACCTGGAGCCATCGCTGACAGTTTGAGTCGTGTAATGTTAGAAGAGAATATGTAATTATCACGAGGCCTTCAGAGTTAGGCGTTTGGGACCGCTTTCAATCAGTGGATATGATGAGTTCTCGGCTTGTCTGCTTCGTGGGGCTGTTCCCGGGGGAGGGGCAAGGGAGGAGGGCGCGGGCGAGCTCTCGGCCCACCAGTGGGGAAAAGCTCCTTAGCAAAGGACGTATGATGAGTAAACGGAAACACGCATCCACCTGGCGTCGGGTTCTAAAGTCCTGCGAGGTGATTATAGACAAATAGAGAGGAAAATGAAATGTTCTGCAGAGCACAGAATTTAGAATCAAATCAAGGCAATGGAGATGCTTGTAAGTTGTCGTGAACCTGGTGTAGCACATGTCTGCCAAGACGTCACTTTGGCGCCAAGGCCCAAGCCGCAGCGACAACCTGCCCACCGGGATCCAGCAGGAACAATTCACAGCCAAGCGTTGACTGGGGAGAGGCGTGACGTAGTGACAGGTGCAACCCTGGAGCTTGATCTACGCGTACTGCGAAGTAGCGATTCGCCCACAGGCTGCCTCGGGAGGGGCGTCCAGGCTTGGTCACTCGACTGCGCCTCCACGGGCGGACCTGGCGTGTCCCTAGACTGCAAACTACAAATACACTGTTATCGGGACCACTTGCCAATGCCAAGATCACCACCAAACCATCTCGAACCCAATCTCAGGATCATCATCAAGATCAGCGCACCACTTACACCAACCAACCACTAACAAGAAACATGGCCAGCACCGCCAGCACCGTTCTTCTCATCCTCATCACCCTCCTCTGTAAGCGCCCCTCTCATGCCTCCGACGCGCACATCAAGTGAGCTCTGCTAACGCACATTCCAGTCCCACCCGTGGGCGTCGTTCTCGTCGCCGGCTGTGGAGCGGATGTGCTGATTAACATCTGCCTCACCCTGCTTGGGTATGTTCAGCTCCCATTCCCTCCCCCTTCTGAATCAACCCAGTACCCCAATACGCAGGACTAACCCAACCGCAATACAGGTACATCCCTGGCCACATCCACGCCTTCTACATCCTCTACGTCTACTACAGCCGCTCCGACCGGCCGACCCCAGAGCGCGCCCCAGGCATCTACTCGGACCGCGTCCAGACAGGTGGCCACGGCTACCCGGCCGGCGGCTACGGCACCATCAACAACCCGCCGCCACCCCAGGGCGCCTAGAGGGTCTCGGCCAGCCTCTGCGCGGGCTGCCTGTGCGGGCGCATCTACCTGCAGCCGCCGGGCGTCGACGACGCGAGCCGCTGGGTCGGGCGATATGTCCACCGCAGTATGCACCAGGAGTTCTCCGGCGGCACCGTGACGTGCAGGTCCGCGCCCCGCCTGGGTATCAACGTCGACTGGTTCTGCTATTGGTGTGTGACACAGCTCCAGCAGGAGGGCGGTCCTGGAATTGTGCAGAATGGGTCTGCTTGAAGGGGGCTATTGGAAGGGGGGCCGTTGGGGTGTGTCGTGTCTCTGCTCTTTGGACGATTGGATGATGGGACTTTTTATGAATGATACCTCGAGATGAAGCTTATGCTTCCTCGATTCTTTTCCAAATTCGGCACGGTTAGCGGACAGCTATAGTTTTAAGGTTCTAGAGAGAAGCTACTTTTGTTGAGTACCTCGCGATGAGGCCGTCAACCCCGCCTTACTCAATACTTGCAAACATCGGTGATTATTTGATGTACGTGAAGGAATGTCTCCGTGTCTCAGCAGGTGTCTCAGGGGGCATATCGCGAGGAACAATCAAAATTACTTGGGAGGACTAGTCAGGCTCACAAAGCGCTGTTTATTCAGCGCGGATATCAATTAGTTCTATCCTATCTCATCTCCTAGTAGAACCTTTTGTAGTATGCAAAATTATTGATCTCGATTGTATATGCGATCGTTTCCTCATGAGAATCCGCAAAAAACCAAAAAGTCATGCCAGACCAACCGACCACGAGGTATTATTAATCCGAGAACGCTCAAAGTCTAGAAAAGAACCATCAATGCTGCCATGCCTGCCACGAACCCAACAATAGACGTCGCTGCCGCCGGCCTGTTCAAGTCTCCAGTGGACTTGGACGAGCTCGTCGAGGTGGAACTGCACTCGCCGGTGAGCTTGGAGGCGCCGTCTGAGCCAGTGGGGATGGCCTGCTCGTTGGTGCCGCACTCGACGTACTGCGCCAGCGAGATCTTCATGTTTGTCTGGTCGAAGACGGCGTACGCAGACCGCAGGAAGGTGTCGCCGAGGAGGGCCGTGATTCCCGAGTTGGACTCAACCGCCTGTACGCCGAGGATGCACTGGTTCCCGCCGGCGCTCAGTATGAACTGGCTGAAGGGCACGTTAATGGTGACACCCTCGAATTCAAAGTCCAGCGAGCCATCCGTATTCTGGAGGCTGCAGTCCACAACCAGCAGACCTGATGAATCCTGCTGCGCGTTGAAGTCCTGAGCCATGTCGCTGACGATGGAGGTTGGCAGCAGGCACAGGCTGGAGCCCGTGTCCAGGACGACGCTCAGGTCGCTTCCCGAGTACTTGTTGGAGGTGCTACCGCTTTTGAAGGTCAGGCTGTTCATCTGCGTCGAGTACCTCTGAATATCGCCGCTGGCAGGGCTCTGGATGGTGCTCGTCGCAAGGGACCCTGAGAACTTTTTGGTGTCTACGCCGCCAAAGATTATGTTTCCTCCCGCCGTGTCGCTGGTGCCCAGCGCCACCGAAAAGGCCTTTGTGTTCGTCACGCCCTGCGCGGCCAGCTGATCGACAAAGTTGGAGTAGTTGAGATTCACGCCACTGCCGAAGCCAAGGCCCAGGATGCCTTCGTTCAAGTCTTGCGAGTCGGTAGCTACGCCAAACTGCACGTCGGTCATGTTTGTCCCTGCGCCTGGTATCCCAATGCTGTCGACGACATATTGTATATTAACGGCGCCTGAGCCGTAGACGATCTGCGAAGTCTCCTGCGTGACGTTGGATGTTGTCGAGGTACTGGGGTCATATCTGCCGTCCGCCGTGCATTCTTGTTGTTGTGTCTGGGTGAAGTCGCGGTCGTTGCAGTTGGGGTTTACGAACAGCTCATCGGACCCCGTGTCGATGGCAATCTTGACTGCTTGGGCGTTGGAGCCAAAGGTGAGCTCCATCAGGTAGCTGGTGTCGTCCTCATTAATCAGGGATGCCGTAGCGTCGCGGGCTGCGAGTGTCCTTGATCCTCGTTTTATGGGGAAAGAGACGAATCCAGGGTTTGTGCGGGAGGCGACATCGCGAGTTTGGAGGTGAGATGCGGCGGCGGCGGCGGCGGCTGGTAGGGCCAAAGCCAGGAGTGATGGTAATCGAGGTGCCATTGCAGTTGTGATTTTGGGGTATTTCTTCCAATATTCGGCTCGTCAGGTAAGACGTGTGGTCCTGTTGAGACTGGAGATTGCGGGAAGAAGCAGAAAGTTAAGTAAGAGTGAGGATTCAGCCGGAAGCAAGCGGTGGTGGAAGAGTCTCGACTGTCGACCAGGCAGAATGGCAGGCGGCAGTCAGTATCACAAGAGCCAGAGTTCTAGCACGCAAAGCCACACACAGCAGGCAGTAATGAACGGGGCTGTCTGACTGTATGTAGGCTGTGGGTGGGCGAGTGGGCGAGTGGGTGGTTTTGTTTGAGGCTGAGCAATGCGCGAGGGATCTATAAGAGTTCAGACGTTGCAGGTCTGGACTCCGGGCACAGGTGGCGCCGATGATGCGTTGCCTGCAGCAGGAAGGCGTGTTGCAGGGAACCCGGCACTGACACCATCCCTCGACCTTCCAGCTTGTCCGATGCAACCGACGAATGAGACGGTGTCTCTTCACGATGCTAGTGGAGTGGCGGGTGGAGAGGCAGCCCAAAGCATGTCAAAGCCAATCCACTTTCGCCGACCGCGTGTCCCAGGCATCCGGTACCCGATGCCTTGCTCATCATGCAGAGAGCCAAACTGCTGCTCTGACGTCGGACCTGCCTCTACTTCGGTTGCTGCCGACATCCTAAGAAAGAGCATTTATTCGGACTGAACCTTTTCAGTATATCAATCTTCGCATAGGGACGCTCAGCATAATCATCCCAAGATCAGGAGGTTCAGAGGATTTCCCTTCCCTTTGATTGCGTCCCATCTTCGCTGCAACATTCGTCCCCTTGCGGACATGGCAGCCTGGGCAGTGCAGCTCACGAAAGCCTTGCCCCGTTTAAGCTTCATTAAGCTTGGCCAAGCTTTCTCGGCTCGGCCTGGGAGGGGCGAATCGCCCGGCCTTTTCTCCCGTTTACGACGACTAGCAGAAATAATTGAAATAGTTAAAATGCTCCCGCACCTTCGCCGAGGCATTATTCTTACCATTTGCTCTGCTGCATTGAACAAAAAGAGCAAGACTACCGCTGCCATGAGCACAATGCTCACGCACTAGACTGGACGTCCGAAAGCCCCAGTGAGACCGGCACTTACGCGTCGGTTTGGCTGGACAGGTGGGCAAATGGTGCCCTCCTTCCTACCGGTAGAGTTTCAGGACGCCGCGCCACAGCCACCCTTGTCCACCTGAAGGGCCGGCTGATCGACACCGAGGCAACAAGACTCCTTCAGCGGCAGCTAGGCTCCGTCGGCGGGCGGCGCTGATCCATTGCGTTTCTCCACGCTGTTCATGTCTTGCGGTCACTCTCCGATGCGTTGTTTGCCGCTAAGGTGTCTCTGACTGTGGCCAATGACGCGAGTGGGAGCGGTGAAATTTTTGTCTCGCGAGGGCGCAGCTGGCACATGGCAGACGATGCCATGGGCGGCTTAGTCTCACTGCAGCGCAGGCACGCGGGAAAAACGGCCAGCGTCCTCGAGGCTCATGCTTCAGCAGCCGCTCCTGGAATAGAAGTTTCTTGGGCCAATGACAAGACAGGCATTTACCTAATTCGGACCTGACATCAGACATACTGCTCAAATATGACTTCTCACCAACCCCACGTCCATCCACAGTGCCACAAGCTTGCGACAGCGATCAACTCGGCCGTGAAAGGCGAAACCTCATCGTTGTACATGATTGACAAACAGCGGAGCAACACCCGGTGACGGCCGAACAACTGCCCTTGTGCCTCTGTCGAAAACACTCCGTGGTCCTCAGCTGGCCATCACTGGCAGGCCGTCAGTTCCAGTTGCCTTGGAAGTTACCGCTGATGCAACCCTACGGAGAGACTAAGAACACAGTCATGATTTATTGGCCTGATTCACCGTTGCTGGATGTATCCAATCATTCAGACATTCCAAATAAGAGTTCCTAACTGACTTGTAAAACCCCTAAAAGTAGCCCAGAGCCACTGACCGCGAATGAGTTGCACGACCTGCGAACGCCGTAAGCAATGTACCGTTCCCAACTCCAACCAATGCGAGTGTGACCATACATTAACATCCAATCTGAGCAGAGCATCATGTTGTCATTAGTCCCCTTATCAAGCCTTCTAGGCTGAGTATCGTGGAGCGTCGCCATTCTCCTCAACTGCGTCTTCCTTAACCTGGCCTGTCTTGGAGTACAACTTGAACTGCACAAATATGATCGCGTCCTCGGCGATAGTACCGAGCGAGCCCAGCAGCCAAGGCAGAGCCTTGAGCAAGTAGGCACCATCCTGGGAATATGCGACTAGACTACCACCGTAGGTAAGGTTGCCCGTAAGGGAGAGGAGGAAAAACAGTAACGCAAGGCCTGTGGCACGCAAGTCAGCTTGTGCAACAACAACAGATATCTTTTGTCCTTTCGCAACATACCCTCAGTGGACTTCTCCCGCCAGTTCTTGATGATCTGCGGGATGCGCGCACACAGATAACACAGTGCGCTGATATACCCGAGGGCCATACCCACAAACACGGTGGGCTCTTTGCCCGCGTCCGCCGGCTCAGACCCGGCAGGATCCTGTTCATTGCCGCTACTCGACGGAAGCACCTCTCTGCTCACGAACCAAGCCGCAATACCGAGCGCGTATACCGCAAAGAGACTCAGTGTGTTGGTCAGCCACGGACTCCGCTGCGGCGTCTCGTCCTCTCCAGTCACAATTCGCGTCAGCGGGTCCAGGCCCGACGAGCCCCGCCGCACGGAGTGGCGCCGGTGGCTTCCCGGAAGCCCTCCGGCTCCGGAGCTAGATCGCCTGCGGGACAGGAGGGGTTCCTCTTCAGTCGCTTGTGCCTGCAACGAGGCGAGGTGCTCACGGTTTTTTCGGCGGGCGTTGACAGCGTTGTAGTACAGGGATTGAGAGATGAGGATCACATCGGCGACGCAGAAGTAGCTACCTATTGCGATAGCGGAGGGTGCGAGATTCGTGACGAGCGCGCCTGTTACACAGAGACAGTCGGTCAGCTTGGCGGTGAACCAGGCACGTGCACTTGCGCCGGGCAGACCAGGTGCTGCGATAAGGTCTTCCGACCGCTGATATTGATCGAGGAAGTGATGAATGGCCTTAAGCTACGTACCAGCAAGGTTTGTGATATCACCGAGGAGCCAAATGAAGAGGAAACCCATTGAGAGACCGTCTGCGCTCTGGGCCTTGTAATTGGTGACAAGCTGGGGAAGCTTCCTTGGGTGTTAGAAGTTGCAGAGTTGGTTGATATTGGAGAGAGGGTGCTCACGAGCAAGCATATCCAGGCGACCAGACTGATGCATCCAAAAATGCCGGATAAAGATTCACCAATGTCTGAGGAAGTCGTCACGGCCGAGGCCATCCCGACGACGATTGTGGCCATGACGGAGAATTGAGCGTAGGATGTTTAGGCCCGTCCTGCTGTGCCACACGAGTTTGAGAGTAGGTAGGAAATTAGGAATAAGAATGAAGATGGGTCGGCCACGCCAGACATGAGTGTTGAGAGAGGAGTTGAAGGATTTGCTCAGCAAAGAGTCAGGTGGTGATGGCCAAGGTCAAGTGGCTTGGATGGTCCCGCGACTCGAATGATTGAAAGGCCTTATCGCATTCAAAGGTTCGAAAGCTGGCGCGAAAGATAAGCCCAAGCCGGCTGTGGTTTTGTGGGGGTTCTGCCAGATTGAGTTAAACGCGACCCAATGGTCTGCAGCTGTCCCGCGATTGACGACTGCACGGATCGCCAGCTGCTACGGCACGCAGGGTCCTGTGCAGCGGCAGATGGGCCTTTGACTGGGGCTTTGAAAAGGCCCCCAGCTCATTGGGCGCCTGGCGAATTGGGGGTTGGGAGAGAGGGTTCACAGCGGAGATGGCGGCTAAGACCGGGGCAATTACCTCACAGCGGCGCCCCTGACGTAGTTATGGTGCTGTACTGGCCCTTAATCCAAGGCCTATCTAACCTGTAGACCGCCTGCAATGATCTGAGCAGGCAGCTTTCATGTCATATCGCCGCTGAAAGAGCTTCAAGGACATTCGTCTCTCGTATCCTCATTCTTTTCGAGTCAGCTGAGCGGAATTGAGTAATCTGTCTTAGTTTCCAGGTGAGAATCACGGTAGATTGACTTGCTTTTCGCGTAGGCGGCCGACAGCCGCGGATCCATTCGCTGTCGTTGGCCGTCGGCAACGCGCATGTGCCCAGGTTGCCGCATCAACTGACACCTCCCGACGTGAATGATCGGCACCTATCCCAGCGCGTACTCCTCTCATTCAGCTGAACGCAACCATCTTTGTTGCATTGACTCCCTTCCTTTCGCATCTGCTGTTCAATTGTTTTTCAATTTATCAGCGGCACTGCTTGTACCAAGATGAAGCTATCTGCTGTGGCCGCGTTGGGGCTCGTAGCCGTTCCTGAAGCGCTGGCTTGGGGAGGTGAGCGTCTATTTTGCGCCGCACCTCTGCTGCCAAATGCATAAGTTCCCAGGTGCTAACTGATACAGGCTTCGGGCATATTACTATTGCATATATTGCTAGCAACTTTGTCCAGCCGCAGACGACGACTTACTTCCAGAACCTCCTCCGAAACGACACCACCGACTACCTCGCCAACGTTGCAACCTGGGCCGACTCGATCCGGTACACGAAATGGGGCCATTACACAGGCGTGTTCCACTTCATCGACGCCAAAGATCAGCCGCCGTACAACTGCTCCGTAGACCTCGATCGGGACTGCAAGGAGGAGGGCTGCGTCGTGACGGCAATCCAGAACTACACCTCCCAGATCCTCGACCCCTCTGTTCCAACGTGGCTCCGCGCGCAGGCCGCCAAGTTTGTCGTGCATTTTGTGGGAGACATCCATCAACCCCTGCACGATGAGGATGTACTAAGGGGTGGAAATGGCATCCACGTCCTTTGGGAGGGGCGCGAGCTAAACCTCCATCATGTTTGGGACAGCTCGATCGCAGAGAAATGGGTGGGCGGTATCAGGAGGAAGCCATACCATGAGGCGCAAGAATGGGCGAATGAGCTGACCAGCAAGATTAAAGACGGGGACTTCAAGGCCCAGAGTAAGACGTGGCTAGACGGTGTGGACTTTGCCAACCCCATCAAGACCGCCCTGGGTTGGGCGAGGGAGGGGAATGCATATGTCTGTTCGCACGGTGAGCATCTATCGTTTCCGCTTGTTCATCTTTCTGTGGCTGGATCTCGGGCCGCTTCTTTTCTGATGATCTAACACGGGCCCCTCCATTTGACTGCTCTGAGGCTTTGTTTTGTGGCGTGATGTCGACCCTGAGAGCAATTTGCTAACGCCTGTCTAGTGCTTCCTGAGGGACCGTCAGCCATCGTGGGACAGGAGTTAGGTGGGGATTATTATGAAAAGGCTGCGCCAGTGATTGAACTGCAGGTTGCCCGTGCGGGATTCCGGCTGGCGGCATGGCTCGATTTGATAGTGGCGGCCCGTAAAATCGAGGCCGAGTTATGATCAGAAACGATGTGGACATAGGCTGGGCATTGTATGGTGGTTGAGCGAGAGCACAGCTCCAAAGCTGGTGCTGGGAACATCTGTGTAATCTGTGTGTGTGATCTGACAACTGCAAAACAGCTCAAACTGCCTCAGTCTGTGAGAAGAGACACAACAACAACTTGGCATCTCGATTCGTAGTTGTCCCATCGTCGTGATCAAACCACTTGTCGTGTCGAGCTCCGGCATGGGCCTTTCGGTCTGGTCTGATGCCCTCAAGGCCAATCGCCCTCGCCCGTTGCCCGACTCGTGAAGTCAGTCGAGCAGAGGCTGGCAACGACCTCTCGTGATCGAGAGATGACAGGCGAACTGACAAATCGTACCAAAGTGAGGCTCGTGAGGGACACCGCGCGCACCCACAGACCTTCGACGACATCGGTTGTAGTTGGCGAGCCAGGACTGCCAAGTAGACTTACTTCGAAGAATATAAGCTGTGCAGGCCCGTGACATATGCAAAGTAGAAGCGCGTTCCTGCATATCCAGGCGAAGAAGGTTACTTGACCGAGGCTTAACATCGGAGTTTGATGTCGTGTCGACGACGGAAGTCTATGGGCGAAGCTTGGCGGCCCGTGTCGAATGGGGTGGGCGGCATGCGACCGAGTGCTTGGGTCACCACTGCTCGGAATGAAGTCATGGTAATATCTGGGCTGGGCTATAGGGAGTAGGGACTGCTGAGCGCTTCCCCCGCTGCAGGCCAGCCAGGGATGCCCGGGCTATACCCGAAGTCAGTTTCGCCGAGAGGCCGACCCAATCCTACTCCATGTTCTCCCACCAGGGGCTGTCAAACAGCCAAGGTGTTTTGGGTAAGGGCGACTCTTCGCGACTCGACACCTTGGACGCTCCTCCTCTGCAGAAGGCCGTCGTCTCGTCCGACATCAAGCTCGTCAGCGTGGTCTCAACTATTTGCACAGAAACAATTGGCGAGATGCGAGGTGCTGGGTTCGACCACGGGACGACAATTGTTTTTTCTGACATTGCGATCACCGGCTCCACCTGGTTGAGACTCGACCGTGAGGTGTGAAGGTCAATGGTGGTAGGAGTGGATTGTTCGCTTGTTTTGTTCCCGGTATGTGGAGTGCCTTTCCCCGTTGCCCAGGGCGAGGCCAAGCCCAAGCTGCTTAACCGATCAAACTGTTGAAGCTGGAGATTGGTGCCGAGGTGCAACAAGGTCGGCCGAACGGTGGAGGACGAGACAAAGACAAGATGACAGATTGTCCGATGGTATTGGCGTTGGCGCTGGAGGGCAGAATCTCGGGATCTGACCGACCTACACACCAATCCACACACACACATTAGACTTCTCACACAGATAAGACTTGGTTGTTCTTGTTCTTGTGATTAGTAACATTGAATATGTGCGCGCGCCGTGGTTGTGGTTTGACGCTATCACCCCGAATGTCCCCATTTCAAACCGAGTTCAGCCACCACCCTGTAATTACGGCGCCGACAGGAACATGATCTCCTCTGTCATGTGCTGTACCCCGGGGAGAATCATCACTCAACTTAACGGCGATGGTCCCGACAGCGCTGGCGCAAGAGCAGGAAAATTCGATCGTCGCAGGGGGAGCGAGGTAGCGAGAAAGTACCTTGTGGGCCAGCTGCTTTCTGCTCGTGGTGGTGGGGGCACCGTGTCCCACGATGCTGCCTGCTGGTGGTTGGACACCAAGCCACAGTCCAAAAACGATGGTGGTACACGTAGCGCCGCACACAGGCGCTGTGTAGGGGTGGTACCGGCGGCACCTGTGCAGCTGCTGTGTCGAGCATTGAATGTGGACGGCCAAACCGGGGGACGAGAGGGAGAAGGGGGCGGCTGTACCAGCCACGCGCAGAGTCAGGTTCGGCTTCGGCGCGGCGGCCATTCCATTCCCAATGCCAATCCCTGCGGCTCACGGTTGCCGTGCGTGCCTGCCAAGCCGAGCTGCGAACTGCACGGCGTAGCGCAGGTAAAGCGCTTGGTTGACGGGAGGAACCTGAGGCATGGTTTCGCCTCATCAACCCCTGGGATGAAAGGTGAAAAGCATCCGAAACCCAGCGTGCCTGATCGGCACCACGCGGCCAATCAGCACCGCCCACAGCGCCCTGGCCCCGCTGCCACAGCCCGCTAGCCAGGGGCCCAGTTAATAACCTCAGACATTTTGAGCCGCATCAACGTCGAGGGACACGGGCGAGAACTCCACCCCAACCTGCACTACCGTCCAGAGTCTTCAGCCTGAACAGCCTCAGCGTGTCTGAACCTTCACCCCTTCGCTTTGCACACAGTCCCCAATTATCAGACACATCCCCTCTGGGCTTAACGCCTCGCCGCAGCCTATCAGGCGGCGCCGTCGCGATCGTCCGGACTGACCGTGCCTGAGGTTCTCTGGGGGCAATCCCGGCTGCTCGCTACCCTCTCCGAACCAGTCCTCGCCCAGCAAAACAGACGAGATGGCTGCCATCCGTATCAGCGCCCTCGGTCCTGGCTCAGGCTGGTACTTGAGACGGTACAACGGCCCGTGCCAAGATCGACTTAAGATGGACATCATTTTGCTCATCATTCTCCCCTTCAGCCCTGCCCATCATCTCCACCCCGTCTCGCATCTTCCATCTAGTCCAGAGTCTGTTCCCTCTCGTCGCATTCCTTCTCGTCATGGGACAGGGGCTCCTCTTCCTCTCCCCCCGGTCAAGCCCTTGCCCTTGCCCGTGCCCGCACCCTTGCCCTGGGGCTGCTCCCTGATCTCCTTGATGCACTCCTAACCCAAGCGGACATCATGTACCCACCGCGCTGTGTCCTCGGGGGCGCAGGGTGGGACTGTGTACACACGGGAGAGCAGAAGCCTGATTTAACCTTAAAAGTTGCGGCAGGGATGCAGCCCTGTTGGAACAAAATACTCGACTAGCATCTCGACCCCTGCGTCTCGCTCCGTGACCGTGGAGCACGCTTCCTGCAAGGCGGTTCGCCTCCTATCCCGCGTGCGCCCTCTCCCACGGCCGCCCATCGCGAGCGACAAGGAGGCCCGCAACGTGCCCACCTTGCCCACTTAAGCCCCCCGGCAGCAGAACTTCTTGGCGATGGGGACAAGCGAAACCAGTCAAGCATCTGGATATAAAGCGGCCGGTCTTGGCTCGCCATAGCTATATTTGAATTCCCCCCTCGCTCATCGCCCACATTCTTTTACGCTCTTTATCTGTTCGACCTGTCGTCTCATCTACTTCGTGTCGTCGCGCGCTGGTTGTGTAGTTTTCACATTCGTTCGCTCTCTTCGTCGGATGTAACGAGGTTTTCTGGTGTAAACCTCGTCGTCATTCCTTTCACACACACACAAGTGTCACCCTTCTTACTTCTTGGTCTGGTACCAACCCTCGTCTACGACGACGGCTTCATTTCTTCAAACTCTTACCGACTAACGAGCAAACCTTAATTTCCGCACACCAACCCTCAAGATGCAACTGAACACCCTCGTCTTCGCCCTCATGGGCTTCTCTGCCGCCGTTGAGGCATCTGCCATTCATCGGCACCAGGATGGCCTCTTGGTCTCGAGGCAATTCGGCGGCGGCGGCTTTGGTGGCGGCTTCGGCGGCGGTGGACGTGGAGGGGGTCAGGGTCAGGGAGGACAAGGACAACAAGGGCAGCAGGGACAACAAGGGCAGCAGGGCCAGCAGGGTCAGCAAGGGCAGCAGGGCCAGAATGGGCAGGCTGCACAGCAAGGCCAGAACGGACAGCAGGGCCAGAATGGGCAGGCTGCCCAGCAGGGCCAGAACGGACAGCAGGGCCAGAATGGTCAGGCTGCCCAGAACGGACAGAATGGCCAGAACGCCGGTAACAGTAAGTATTCTCACACTCCTGAACAATGGATTGGAACGAAATCCTGGGCTATGAGCCGAGCCCTCCTATCAACAATCGCTAACGCTCAGTCCAGACAACAACGCAGGCGGTAACAACAGTATGTGATCATGTCGTTGAGTCCTGAGCGATATCTCCCCGCTCTCGACTTGTGAGCTTCATCCATCCATAGCAATTGCTGACTTTTATCTCTTATTTAGACAACGCTCAGTGCCTGGATGCTAATGCTGTCCAAGATGGCTCGGCATCAGACGGACAGGAACAAGGTGCCGAAGCTGGCCAGGCCGCCTCCATCACAGATGATGCCAACTTCATCAACTTCTGCTCCGGCAAGACCCTGACCAACGGCCTTCAAAACAAGCAGGGATCCTGCAACGGTATCCCGATGGGTGAGATTCCGGCTCAGAACAACATGGCCTCGACCATCATCACAAGTCCTGTGCCCGGCAAGGAGCCCCAACCGAATGAGGACTTCGATGTCAACGTTCAGATCGCAAACATGGACCTTGGCACCTTCACCAACCCTGACAACACCTACTACTCTGCTCCCCAGCAGCTTGGAAACGGAGGCAACGTCATTGGCCACACTCACGTCACCATCCAGGATCTGGGCAACTCCCTCACTCCCAACCAGGCGCTGGATGCTTCTCAGTTCGCGTTCTTCAAGGGTATCAACGACGCTGGCAACGGCAACGGAGGCCTGAGCGCCACAGTTACTGGAGGTCTTCCCGCCGGTAACTACCGTGTCTGCACCATGGCCGGTGCTTCGAACCACCAGCCTATTCTCATGCCCGTCGCCCAACGGTAAGTAAATTTTATATCCAGACCCCACCAGAAACATGTTCTAATTTTCTCCGTTTTTAGTGGTGCCCAAGATGACTGCGTCAGAGTAAGTTCACCCGCTCATCCCAATTCGATGGAGAGCTCAAGAACTAACCGTTTTAGATTACTATCGGAGGCAATGCTGGTGGCAACAACAACGGAGGCAACAACAACAACGCTGGCCAGGCCCAAAATGGACAACAGGGCCAGAACGGTCAACAGGGCCAGAACGGCCAACAAGGCCAGGCGGCTCAACAAGGCCAGGGCGCTCAACAAGGCCAGGGCGGTCGAGGAGGCCAAGGCCAAGCAGGCCAACAAGGACAAGGTAATTCCCAATCCTCCCAGGCCTCTGCATCCAGTTCCAACACCGACTCCAATGCCTCCAATGCCTCCAACAAAGACGGTGCGACTCCTTCATCTGCCACTGCATCTGCCACTGCATCTTCCAAGACATCAGGCTCCTCATCCTCCGCTGGTAAAGCAAGCAAAGGTCAAAAGGGACAGAATGGTAACGCCCAACAGGCCGCAACGGCGGAAGGCAATAACTCAACCGCATCCGCATCCGCGAGCGAGTCCGCAGGCAACGCTAAGAGCGGGTCCTCCACCTCCACCTCCTCCTCCTCCTCCCAGAGCGGAGATGCCATCGGCGGCATCTCGGCCCCAGCGGTGACGGATTCCGGCAACTCCGCCAGGCCCTTCTCAGTCAACGGCAACACTTTCGTTAATGAAGGCGCCGCTGTGCAGCGTGCCTGCGCTATTCAGAACAATGCTTGCGCGGACGCTGTCAATTCAGGAAAGGTTTCCGGCAAGACTGTCGGTGACTGCAACGCACAGGAGCAGACGTGCAATTCGCAGGGCGCAGCATAGAGAGTTTCTGGCAGATCTTGAGTCGTTTTTCCTCCAGACGCAATGGTGGTCACTGTCTGTGATACCCCTTATTGGACTGGTTGCCACCGACCGATCGCTACCTGTCTAACTCACTTCGCCACTCTCTATGCTCTTGCCGTCGGATTTTGTATGCTACGTTGCCTGCCATCTTGATGATGATGGATATGATGGGTCTACGAAAGTCTTTTCTTGTACTGCTGCTGCTCCGATGTCACACTATCTTTTTTCATGTTTCGCTCTACCTTTTTTCTCTGGAGGAAAAGAAAACAACAACACAGATATGCTTGTAATTTAGATTAGGACGAGAACGCGTTGACGCTCACAGTCGTCCGGCGTCCGGAGGTTGAATGAGACGAGATGGTGATCCGATTGAGATGAACTTATTCCCTACCAACTTGATCCCAAAGCGGTGACAAAAAAAAACCCCCAGCAATCTTTGCACATCACCTGTTCCAATCACATCTAATTCTCGCACCCCAGGTGCCCAGCCCATGATTATGCGACCAGACCCAAAACGCAGAAAAGTGGCTATGTGGCCTAGTGCGGCCTGCAGAGGTAGGGAAAGGAGATGTCGTCAAACTTCGCCAAAACCTGCCGAGGATTTGCCAAGGACATCCTGGGCCAAAAGCGAGAATCAAGGTAATCTTGATCGACGGCGCATTGTCTCAGGTTTTCAAGTGAACCCTGTCCTCTACAGTGCACGCATGCATCACCCGTGTCCACGCGAACTGCTGCAACTCCTCAGCCACGCCCCCCTTCCCCTTTCAACTCTGCATGCCAGCATTCCCATGGGCTGTTCAACCCATGTTAAGGTTTGTAATAAATACTCCGACGAAGCTTCAGTTGGGCGGTACTTCCCCGGTTGCTCTCACAGTCAGCGACAATGACTGACTTGTCACTTTGCCCAGGCAGAGACTCGGCCGAGGCGTAAGCAGAATATCTTGGCTCTGCGATGACATTCCAAATCTCTTTACTCAATACCTATTGTGATGCTTTTGCAGAAGACATCCAAGCGGTCGCCTCTCCATGAGTCAAACCTGGCGTTGCAGGATGCTGACAGCAATTTAGATCGCCAAGATCGCCGAAACAGATCCGCGGTAGCCTCTGGGAACCCCCAGGCACGAGGGGTAACGGTGATCACTCGGGCATTATAACAACAGGACTGTTTAGCCTTGAGTCAGGGAATTGTTTGTGATGTGCTAAACAAACCCCGCTTCCTCTAGGGCATGACACAATTGAAGACTGAAGCGTTGAATTCCAAGGTTGTTCAAGGCCCACGAGCTCGGTGTTCCTTCGTCTGGAGCACGGATGGCCAGCTGGCACTCCAGAATGTAACACAATCGAGCAGTTGCTATATTCATAAGCGAAGTGCAGATTGTGGCTCGGCCAAATTTGGAAGCCAGTGTGCATAGCCTAGGGTGCCTCGCGCAAGACGGTGGACCTCTGTTGTTTCACACAATTCCCGCGAATCCCAAATATTTGCGTACCATCTGGCCAGTTCGATAGCGACCCTCTTATTGGAATGACCTGCTGGGGGCTAAAGTCGCACGGAATCAGAGGTTGTCCTAGCAAGAGGTCTGACATCCGCCTTCAGTCTTCCAACCCACCTCCCGAGGTCCTGGCATGTAGCTTCGATACCTGCTCTACAATTTGTGATCCCTTCGATGTGCACTTTTGGATATAAAATATTGGTAGATACGGACGTGACTACAACACACCAGTTCCAGTTCATTGACTTAATTCCCAAGGTCTAATGACCGCCAGGTACCGGTATAAGGCAGGGAATGTGCAACTAAAAGAGAACGCTCAACATGATCAACGCGCACTAGCTTGCAGTACTGAATTGACCGAACCCCTGTTTGGGTCCTGGAGGTCATACAGTACTCGAAGCTCCGCGCGCGCCCGCCGCACGGTGATCGCAGTGGTGACTTTGCACGATCCCCTCGTGCTGGTAATCCTGGTCCCATCCCAGTCACCCGATCCCAGCCTATCACTTGCCCTTTACCGCCACCTTGACAAAGCTCGAGACTAACATCAGACGCCATACCAACCTACCCTCCGATGATCAACGTTGGCACATACCCTTGGGCCTGGGCAGAGTGACGAAGACAGCATGGCGATCACACGCTGACGGAGTCTTTGTATATTTAAGTTGGTATCTTTGGCCGCTGTCTGATTCGGATGACTTGGCTGATGATGATGTTCTAATTTTCCGAGCTGTCAGATAAAACTTCCTGCTTGGCACGGGGAGGGTGGAGCCCATCTAAGGTGAGAACGCGCGTCAAAGATGATGAAGAGAAGGGTAATTCGTACGGCCTATATGGTGATTCACACAACTTCAATGTACCTCTCCTGAAATACCGAATTTCACCACCCCCTACCTAAGAAATCCACTACCAACTTTATTTTCATACACAGCCTTAACGGGTTGGACCTCTAGGAACTCGGGCACAGCCTACCGGCCTCTCGCTTATGCTTGTCCCTTCGCCCCAGCCGGCCCTTTACAATTCTGTTACTAATTGAAAAGGAGTTCTATTTTTTTCTTTCTGTAATATTGTTTATTGAGAGAGAGAGTTGGTGTTTGTGGTAAGTTGGCTTTTGCAGAGTTGGTAAAACATAGGGTGGGAAAGGGTGGATTTAAAGGGTATATAGAGGTAGTACGAATTAGCATATAGGCCGTATGAATTACCCTTCTCATGAGGAAAGTCTTCTGTCCAAGAAAAGGGAAATCAAAATGTATTGTAACACCCAGAAGGCATCAAGAGCCCCAGCGTCATTCTGTCCGCACGAATCGTATCAGGCTGCATCAAGACTGTCCCAAAACCAACATTGAAACCGGTCTTGTTCGAGCTTGTCTAGAATCTGTGACTGAATTCAAGACGAAGTCCTACTAAGGCACTCGTGAGTGACTCAGAAGCATCCTACGACCATCGGAATCCCTGTGGCTTAGTTTCATTTAATGTGAAGTTGAAATACAATGGCTTCTTCCTGGCTTCCCGCCTTGGACATCTGTCGCTGAGGACGCTTAGCAGAGTTTTATTTCCTATCACAATGCAGAATGTATGTTGAAGATAAACTCACTTTTGCATCTTCGTTATAGAGCACCTGTTTAAACCTTTGAAGCTGTCCTCATTATGAAGCACTTTATCGAAATCCCCAGTGTGTGGACTAAAGGGACGAATATATTCAGATAGGAAGTGACGGAGATAGACGATATCATATGTGCATTTTAGATAATATGGGATTCCCACATTTAGTTTTGGCTTCCAAAGATATTATGCTCATGAACATGAAGAGATTATTGCCTATGTGACGCTATCCGGCCGAGGCAAAGTGCGGAACGGAGTATCAATGGGACGTCTATACTATTACAGCATAGCAAACCTATTCCAGGCTACCGAATCTTCGCAATTAAAATTGGGTTCTCTGGCCAAATTTGCACATAGTTCATCAGACCGTAATAGAGAAAGAAGCTACGTTATGTGTGTCAGGAATTAGATCGAGGAGAGCGATATCATGTAAACCGGGCATATGTAAAGCTGAGACCAAAGAGTAACCGTTCTCAGCCCACAACCTTCACCTATCAATTCACGGTTAAACATTCCACACCGGCAAAACCATTCGGCTTCCATAACTGTGACTACGTAAATCTGCAAGTATCGAAAATCCCAGCCTGTGTGAATTTCATGATTGCCATATCGAGAAAGCTGGCTACTGGTAGTCGCTGAATATGCAGAGTTTACGTGGATGAACAACATCTGCGAGCTAAATTGCCCTGAACACGATTGATCCTGACTACCTCAGGAGAATCTCTTTGCTGTCCCTGCTTAGCTTCCGCGACGCGATTGGATTCGAGCAAGAACGAGAGTGAGAAGAGTTGTGAGGATTAAAGAGCCTCACGTCATCCACCCGCTTATTGCTGTAGCTGCGGCGTATCTCTTGCAGCACAATCGTCTCGGAGGCGTTTGTAGAAGAGTAATTCCTTCCTTGGCTCTCCCATGGCAAGATAGTAGCAGGATCACCTTTATATCCATCCTTGGCCCGGCCTCTCGTTCCATCCTTAACAGCCTCGTCTTCGATTTGAGCGAAAGGCCGCGGTTCGTGCGTGACTTGTACTTCCACTTCGCGAGTGATCATGATTTTGTCAATGTTGCGGCGCAAGTGCGGCCAGAAAACGGGAAGAGAAGCCACAACCGTCGCAAGGTCAACCTCCAGGATCGACAAGATGCAAGTAGATGCACCATACCAGCTCGGATCAAATGTCGGGGACGTGGTCGCGCGAGTGTGTACAATAAGGATGAAGCGAATAACAGAGCAGATAACAGAACTGAAAGAAATCGTCAGCTGTCGCAATATAGCAGCAAAACTTCATATCAATGGGTCTGATGGACTAGACGGGCAGTAGACTTACAGGCCACCAAGAATGTAGAGACCCAGCATAGCTATACGAGATTTCATCTGCTCGTCGGCTGTCACCCACATCGATCTTGAGAATACGGGAATGGCAAGCACAGCGATGTCTATGAGCATATTGCAAGCGCCGTGAATGATGTCTGCTGTTTGTGAGCTAACTGTTGTAGACCGAAAATGACGGGCTCTGCAGGGAGCCCCCAGGGTGTAAGAATAGCGTATATAGACTTATACATACAGGTGGCAACAAAGACGCTGACTTCATCTGATCCATATCCATACCGCACAGCAGATTCGTCGAAGTTCCAATGAGCTTCCACAGGAACGCATGGAACCCAGGCCAGGACTGAATAGACGACACCCCAGATCGAGGTTACCGCAATTAGGCAAATTATAGCGACCCTCGTTTTAGGATGTTTCTGGTCCGGATTCTCGTCGAGGAGGCGGAGGTACTGGAAAAGTAGTGACAGCTTGACTAAAGCCAGGGCCATGTTGTAACATCCATTGCACCACCAGAATGTCTGTAGGTGAAGGCAATGCCGGTGTCAGCTGGTTCTATGCCCTCATTTTGCTCTTGTGAGGCGCGCAGTGGGGCCAAGTAAGTCCTGGGTGCAAGTTCACACGGGGATGATCTTTTACCTTGACGAAATCTGACATTCCAGATGAGCCCAGCAAGACGAAGTGTTGACCGAGTCCATTATTTGTTACTTTATTGTCGCTTCATCAGTTGCCAGAGTCTTGGAACAGTGCAATCCGCAGTCACAAGGCCACTTACAAATGCATGAGCCCACATTAGTTGTCCATGTTGTGATCTGTTGTTGACCGTTAAGAATGAGATATACGATAGTAGAGTCTCGTGTAGAACGTGCTTACAAAAAGGAAGATTACGAAAATATCGTCCCACCCAGGGCATCGCGTCACAAAGTACCTGACGTATAGTCGCAGACTGACGCAGAAAGAGGTGACGATCTAATCCACCAGTAAGTATTGTTCCCCAGGGTCCAAGTAGGGATCCGGATTCTCTTACTAGAGAAGTAAGTACTAGACCAAAAATAGTCGCTCGGCGGTTTATCAGCGGCGTTGGCTCGTCCAGATTATCAGCGGCTCCGATCAGTGCGAAAAGAGACATGACATGCTGTTCCCGAACGGCTTCACTCGGGGAAGTGGGAAACGATCAAGTTGACGTAACGTTCAGAGTTTCTTCGCGAACGCGTAACCACCAGCCATAACATAAACAGAGAAAAGCGAAAAGGATGGAAAGGCCTTTTGCGTAAGACAAGAAAACAGAGACCCGATCTATGCGCTGTGATAGCAGAAATCTCTCTGCGCATTGCAGATCATTACCTGCTTAGATTAACAAGCTCCCTCGTCTTGCGCAGGATAAATGGATCTCCACTATATGGAGACATGCGCATTGGCAGGAACTGTTTCTGATGCTACTCGCAAGGCATGTCACCCCCGGAAAGTGGGCATGGCGGCCTTGTGATCACTGCAAACAGAAACGCGGTTCATCTCTCTCTCCCCGCTCGTTCCCATGTCTGCCGAACTGCCGCGAGTCAGAGCGGTGCCTCAAAGCATAAACGTCAGCTTATCTGCCCGTGCGCCCGAGCCTGGAGTGATACGTGATCCGGCTTATATCCCCGTATGCAGCTCGCAGGGATATTAGGCATGCCGGTATAACTTGGTCGACTCGCATCGTGTGTGACTGTGTTCAAATCAGTGTAGAGTTGCGACTTGAAGAAATGTAAATAAAGTCAAGCGAATGGTCTCGGACGGAAGTTTGTAAATTGAGGAAATATGAAAGTCACCAAGCACTATCTTTATTTTTAACCTAGATACTCATGCCATGTGCTGTCACGACTCAGGAATTGCGTTGACAAGTAATTATTATTTGTGTGCGAGCGCCTGAATCACACGTGAACATGGCCAACCACACAGCAAACTCAATCGGATATCAAGCTTAACAGCAATAATTGATTCACAAGGCATAAGCCTTGAAAAGTCTTGCAAGAGCGAGCATACACAAAACCTTGAACTGCATTCTATATAACTATATTGAGAACACTATTCTCTAGAAATATTACGTTCTAGTGGTGAGAAAGAATCAATGCGTTTGTCTCGAAGGATTATAGGTAAAATAAATTGATCGAGCATTGGAATGAACACTTAGTTGCCTGGTCTCTTCGTCCTCGCTCTCCAAAATTACGTACCCGCTTCAACGTTGCCCGAGCTAAAGTTAGAGGAAACAGCACAAAGATCACCTCGAAGCCATTGATAAAGAGGACGAAGAGGCAATGGTCACTCAGGTTATGTGTGAATTGTTCCTGCGCTTCAAGTTGAGATTGATAATTGCCGCCTGCGTGAGCTAATTCACATGCTTGGATATGTACTGTCAGACGCCGGCTGACCATAATCACCTGGAATCATGAAAGCGCCTAGTCATGCCAAGCCAGATTTGGGGTGACAGTGGGAGATCAGATCCTACGGCAGATATCTTTGCCCTGCTGTGGGGCTGTGCGGAAATTGTCTTACAACAGCGGCAAGCAGATAACCCCAATGCTCTCAGAGACGCCATTGGTCACAGAAACAACAGGTAATTTGTAGCTGAGGTCGTTGACGGTGTTCCCGGTAAACCTCTATCTCTGTTCGCATGTCTAGCTCACGCAAACTCCACAAAGGCCCGGCCTTTCATATTTCCCGATTTAGACATTCAGGTCGGACGTAACAGAAACCTATATACAGACAACAATATGACATCGATTGATACATCCAAAAGTATAATCAGAACCTCTTTTTAAAGGGACTGAGACATAAGTCCTGTATCGCCCTCTACGGTCGCTTTGTAGCAGCAGCTGGTGCCGCACCCGAAGGCTGTTTAGATGCACCACCAAGCAGTCCACCTAAGAGCCCATCAAGGCCTGCCGCCCCAGGTGTAGCCGCAGCAGGAGCACCAGTTGCTCCACCTGTGGCTCCAGCACCTTCCTTCTGGCAAGTCCTGTATGTTTAGACCGATTAGCTACATATTCGTCTAGGTGACAAAATAGCGTGTGTGTAGTTCGTGAGAACTAGGGCAGGATAGTTACCCTAGAAGCTGCCCAGCAGCTTTATTGCACTGGCCACCTCCCTAGGAATTCTGTTAGTATGTTCTCATATCGACAACTCAATGATTGGCTGGGGTATGGAAACGCACAGAGAGGATACAGTCTCCTGCGTCGAAGCATTGGGCGGCTTGGGCGGCTTGGGCGGAGACGTAGCCGAAGTAGAGAGCTGAGATGGTGATAAAGGCGCGCATCCTGCCGTAGGATATGAGAATCGAATAGAGTCTTGACTTCGGACTTGAAGGAGTGGTGTCCACTTGCCTGTACGATGCAGATCGGGGCTTGTATTGGCAGGTATTTAAAGATCTCCCTCACCTAAATTATCCCACTGCGAGTGCTCCCGTCTTGCATGTGCGCCGAGGTAGAATTCCAGCTTCCTGTCTTCAGACATGGGGATTAGGGATCTGATGATTCCGGACTGTTCTGACCCGGCTAAGTGTTCAAGTGCAGAGTTTCAACTCATCTCTGCACCTGTTCGTGATGAGATTTGGCAGATCGCTAACAGCTGTCAATTCAAATACAAGCTCTCGTCACAGTAGAGTGGTGCGGTCATCCGGTCAGAGACGTGCGATTATCAGACGGGCCCGGGAGCCGTCTCTAAAGAAGACCGCTGTCGCACTACGGGCCGGAGCCCGGAGAGCGACAATTGATGGCTGTCAGAGCACGGCTTGGCAAATCGGGCGAACGTATGGTCTTGGAACATTACTGCTGCACCTTACAGCTTGCACTCAGACCTGGTGAGTTAGGCTGTAAAGTAGAGGCAAAATGTACGGATGTGAGTGCTACATAAAACAAATATTTGAAATACCCGGAAGAATTCACGAGTGAGGGACTTTGCAATCGTCCCAAATTCTATCACAGAGCAGCTCCAGGACCGCCACAAAGCGAGATCCGAGCGTCCATGAGAGCACCGACATCAGTAGTTTTCAAGAGGATTCAGAACGTCAGAACACCGTCCCCTCGCTTCAGGACAGCCGGAATAACAAAAAGCCCCTCTCGCGGATACACATTGTCAGAGGACTTTGGGCAACTTCGACCTGTGTGAATTCATCCAAGGAGTTTTCTGTGTTGAACAAATCACTCACGATACTGCTGGACATCTGGAACCTGGACTTGAAGGATGTGGACATGGACCGTAACGTTCGGTGGCAATCTACAGTAACTGAATTGAGTGCAGAATCTCCTTTCTTGTTCTCACACCCACGAGTTTGGTGTTATCACAGTTCTTCACTACGGTCAGGGGTTGCAAGAGAGCCTCTTCTTCGGCGCTCAATTTGTCCAAGGACGCATAGGGCCAGATTTTTGATGTCCATGCCTGAGATCGAAATCTTAACCATACGTTAGCACAGGCAAGCAACCACATATGAGGATCTTGGGAAAATTACTGGGTAGAAGAGTTGCCCACAACAGGAAGCAACGCGAATAAGCGACTTGAAGAATCAGATAAATCGTAGCTTGTGGAAACGAAGTTTAGATTGAATCGAAATCATCTACTCTGGTATTGTAATTCATCATCTTGTAGTCCATGGTTCTGTAATCCACGATTTTGTAGTCCGTGGTCCTGTAACTTCTAATCCCGTAGCTTGAATGGCATGAGACATGCAGAGGTCTATGAAATCACCTCGGTCTTAAGCAAAGCAACATACGTAAGCCACAAGATGCTCCTCAATTGCTCAAAATTCTCGAGATCACCTTATGCATCCAAGATAGCATCAACCCTCTCTTCTTTCTCGATGATCGCTGGTGGCTTAGTAATCTTTTGACGGAAGATGTGTCGCTTGAAGAAGTACGGAAGCCAAACAGTGAGTTCATACGAGATGAAACTCTTTGTTGGAACCGAGAATACCTCTGCAGAGAGTCAGTAACGAAATGAAGGTGCATCTTGTGCATCTCGTCTTGCTTACGATCTATTTCCTCTAGAGTCAGCTGCTTTGTCTCTCTGACAAAGCAGAAGATCATGAACCAGGCAATCAAATTCAGACCGGCATAGAAGCCAACTGTGGGCAATATCAGAAATGTTTTCATCAAAAGTTGTCGCTCTGAAAAACTCACAGGCACCCGTTGGCGTCATTACGGTCTGCATTCGAGGGAATGTAAGACTTAGAATTCCAGCTAGAAAGGTCAGTCCACCGAGTCTCGTCAAAATCTGTAAGAGCGCTTACCAAATGTGTTGTTGATACAAACAGCCCAGGCCATTCCCTGTTCACGCTGAATGGTTGGGAACACTTCGGCAGAGTACTGGAAAGCTACCGGACCCTCACCGAGAGAGTAGCAGATGGTGAAAAGGTAGATGAATCTGGACGAGAATTCGGTCAGTCACACTCTATTGCATCAGAGATTTGATATACCCACAGCACGACAGGTCCTAGCTGTTCTCCTGTGGTGCCTGTAGTCTTCAATAAGGACAGGCCCGCGGCTAGCAAGAATAAGCACATGAGGGGAAAAGTCTGATTCACAATTAGTTGCACTGAAAAAGTGTCATCGGGGGTAAATATCTTACGATCAAGGTCAAAGTTCGTCGTCCTTTAGTATCAATCAAGAAAAGTGTAGGTATTGTGAACACAACTTGTATGGCGCCGTAACCCAGAGATGCGTATAACGCTTGTGTTGCAGTGTAGCCGAGATTCTCAAAAATAGTCGAGCTATAGAATGAGATGACTGTGCAAAATTAGCGTGGAGCCAGAAGATACAGGTTGGGGGACTGACTGTTGATGCCACACATCTGCTGTGCCAACATGACAGTCGATGCTCCATAATTTGCTCGCCTGATCCTCGGAACTGCAAAACAGTCCCAGAGACGGGAGAAATAGGTGGAGCCCGCTGTCTCCCTAAGCTCCTCCTCATAGATGACATAGGAGTAGTAAAAGTCCCTGGCGGCGATGATTGGATGGCTCCTAAGCCGCAGCATTGATTTGAATGCCTCGGCGTGTCGACCATGCTTCATAAGCCAACGAGGGGATTCGGGACAGAAGAAGATGCCAATCCCGAGGATGAAAGACGGAATGAAGGCAGATCCGAGCTGCAAGCGCCAGGCGATAGGACCAGTATCTTTGACGATCACATTGGCACAGAAGCCCAGGAATATACCTATTTAAATCAGTATCGTGTGCCCTGATCAGATGGAATGGGTGATTTTACCTGCTACGACCCAGAGTTGCCAGAACATGACGAGGGCTCCGCGAATCCGAGCCGGTGCCATCTCTGCGGAGTAGATGGGAACCGTGGCGTTCTTTGCACCGATGCCAATTCCCATGACAAAACGCGCAGCGAAAAGCCCTTGCCAGGACTTGGCGAAACCGGATCCAATTGGAGTGGCTGTTAGACAGCAGGCCGTGATGAAGATCTCGCCACGACGGCCAAAGTAGTGGTTGAGCGGGTCGACAATGAAAGCACCGCTACCCAAATTGTCAATTTTGGTAGACTCGGCCATGACGAGGTACTTACATGAGACCAGCGGTCAGGAATATAATGGCGTTGATAACTCCCACAATCCACTCATCACGACCTTCCCCGTCAATGCCGAACTCCTGGGGGAAAGACAAGTTGGCGCCGTTGGAGCCGGTCTGATCCCACCCTTGAGTAGCAGCTCCTATCGCGCATAGGCCGATGGAGTACCACAGCATCTTAGGGCCGTTCCACTTGTGGTCTTTCTCGTACAAAAGCGCCGTGCGCTCCGCCTCCTCGAGCTCGGAGACCATCTCGAACCTGTCGGGGTCGCGGGCGACGAGGGCGGCGCGGGCGAACAGCGGAGCATGCTCGCTCATCCCGTGGGACTCTGCAAACACGCGGGCATTCTCGGCGGTTTGCTCGGGGGAATTGCGCTTCAATGGATTTTGGACGATGTTGACGGCAACAGACTTGCGGCGGCTGCCGGTGTCGCCAACATGGTCAACATTGGTAGGGATTTTTTCATCCGACATTTTGACTTGCGGTCGGAGAGGTTGGAGGGCAGAGATCTATCGACAGATGAAGATTAAGAATCAAGAACAGAAGGCAGGCAGAGCCTGGCTCGCCTTCATATAATTTATGCCCGCTTCCGTCGACAAGCGATGTGCAGATCATCTACGCAATGAGGACTAGTAACCATAAGCTGCAGGATAAGAGTTCCCCACGGGGTTACACATGGTCAATCCTTCCGGGCATCAGTACATATCCGGAGACATGACTTGTGTACTTTGCTGCTCGGCTACAGCTCGGGTTAGAATCGTCCCGGTATCGCCGTCGATTGCAATCATGAGACACCGCCGTTTAAGGAAGTGGTCTCACGTCAGGCCAAGCCAAGTCCAAGTATGTAAGCCATGTCCCTCACTCATCTCGTGTTCAATCGAGTCGCTAAGCATCGACACGCGTACGCACCATGACCTCGGCAGGGTTTCTTTGTGCATTGACAATACCAATGTGCAAGCCAAGATAAGCAGCAGACGATGCAAGAGGAGCTCGGCGCACTTCAGTCGACTCCGCTCTGCGGCTAATTTACCAAGCTAACCCGAAGCTTGTTTCTCCGCGTCACTTGGGGATTGGGGAAGATGATCAATCAGTTGCAATCGCTGCGTGATTTTATGAGCTCTGTCACGGCCCGATGATTAATAAAATATGGGAAAGTGACTTCGACAGACCTGAATGTCTCTTGTAATCGCCTTATTTACAGACAATGCCATATTCAATACCCGGACTATCCAGTACACCAGTTGACGACACGTGTCCGGAGGAAAAAGAAATATTTGCTTCTGTGACGTCGGTCCAGTGTAGAAATGAATGTCGAGGTACTCGTATGAAAAGCCATAGTCCTCACTGGAATGATGCGCCAAATCAACCAGAAACAATATATAGATGGCTGCAGGCATAATAATCACGTACTTACTCGGCTCTCTCTCACCCATCTCCGGCGCTTTCTGGCCGGATCGGGTAGCAGCACAAATGCAAACGAGTCGTGGAGCTCCCAGCCTTGGAAGCCTTTGATAGCTCTCGGGTGGTAGGTCAAGATATTGGTCGCTAGACTAAATATTTCGATCATTGAAGGGCAAGCCACTGTATTTGTCTATATGAGTCAAGACTTTACATGCATAGTATAATACTGTCTCTCGGGTGCCTCCTTGTGCGCCAGACCACGGATGCGACCTATCTGGCACGCAGACAATCGCATCAAATCAGAGTCTGAGCTAACCAACTAATCAGGTACTTGGTCATCTGTGACGGACTCAGTTTCCTGGTCTTCCTCATCTTCCGCGGTAGGCTGCGGCATCTCCAACTCTCCGTTCTCCCAGTCCACGATTAGGTTCTGTGTCGTCCACCCTTGAACATACTCTGTCGCTCTGCCCATCGACCTCCAATGTCCTTTGGAAACGCTCCTTGAGAAAATGAAATCAACCTCCTCCCTCGTCATATGCTCGCATTCAGCGCCGGCTATCGATCCGTTCACATCACCAAGAGTTATTCCAGCGCATGACCCATGGCCTCGCAGAAAGTCCAGGACTTCGACCCAGGAAGCATCCATGAGATATCCACTCCACTGCAATGTGACATGCTCAACAATGCTATTGACCACCTTTTGCAGATCCTCGAAGTAGAATGGTCCATTGAACTCCAGTTCTCTTAGACTTGGCCAAGGGTGCGAGAGGAGGATGGGTGCCATGCTGACTGTAGGTTGACCCGAAATGGCCTCATACATGAAGTCGAAGCACAAGCTGATTCGTTGCAGTGAAGACGTATGGATAATCGTAGCTAGAAAGCCCCTGAGTACAGATAGCGTCTCCATTGGCAACGACTCGCCACGACGCGGGCGGAACGTGAATGATCTCAGCTGCTGTGAAGCAGCCTGTAGCTTGGGAGGCTCCACTTGAGCCGCGGATAACGAAGACAAATTGTCCGGTGGGGGAATGTCAATATCGAGGCCAATCAGACCAATTCCTGCCTCTCCAGTCGAGAGCAGTATGCTTGGGATCACGTCGGCAGGAGGCGACCTCAGCCCTTGATATCTTGCCATACTCCACGAGAAATTCGGAGCTTGGAGTTTCAGCTGCAGCATGTCGTAGTTTTCTAGATCTTCTGGGCAGAAGGCTTGCAACCGATTCTTAGCAGCAAACGAGGAGTAGATATCCTCATCCTGAATGTTTAACCACGAGGCAGTCGGCATTCTCACCATGGCAGAAGCGATTGCCTGGGCGAATGCTCCACCTTGTAGGAGCAGTTGAGATCCATAACCTTGTCTGTAAATCTCTTGTGCTTTCCCCAGCAGAACATGCTCCCGGCAGTTCTCGTTCACACCGTGCTGGGCCGCCGCTTCGAAAGACTCGGAGACTGAGACAGCCCGGTCGATGGCGCGCTGGACGACCTTTGGGGGTGTATGGTCGAAAATGGATGGATGCTGAACAATCATTTCCCACCCCTCAATATGGCTTCGTAGTCTTGTTGCCTGGTATTGTGCGAAAGCCCGAATATCGTGGGCGATGTCCGAGTCGAAATGGCGTCCCAGGCAAACTTTCAGGGCGCGAATGCCCTTGCTGATTAACGGGTGTTGTGCGACTTGATCGAGGTGAGCCAGCGACTCCGGCGTCAGGTTGATTTTGACATAAAACATGAGAAGGTGAGAGCTGGTTTCGCAGAAACGCTTGCACGTTAAGCGTAGCTTCTGGATTTGTTTGACGTCGCCTGGATGCATATCAAAAAAGGCAAGCTCGTACATGCTCGTATTCCCTCTGACAAGGAGGAAGATGTGCCTCAAGAGCTCGTCCGGCAAGTCCAGAATCTTCAGTGGTCTGAGAGAAGGTCGAAGCGCCTCGTTGATTGTCAGGCGTGTGGAGTCTCTTATTTTCTCCAGATTTTTTCGCACTCTTCGCAGTTCGACCTCGCGACCCATGATATCCTCGCGGGCGGATTCATCGTTTCGCGTGACAAGGAACTTGTGTTCCAGGTAGGTACTGGAGGCTTAACCATTGCGCAGCTTCGATGGCGGCGTTGACCTCAGCCAATTGCTTCCACAGGGGATCCAGATCGGGAACATGGGTCGTGCCCAACTGGATGGGACTCATTTCAGCGGGGTGCGGGGGTTTGCATCCGTCACCGAGAGTTGATCCTGATGGTTGTAAATAAGAAGTCAAGATGATGAAGCGGCATTTGTGGTGCCGGTGTTACAGTACGCGACGGCTTACCTAAGCCTTGATCACCCAGCCTACTGGGCCTTTGTTTACTATGACTTTGGTTCTCTTGCCTCTGGATACATGGTAGCACCTACTTAACATTTATTGTCAATTTGATCGCGTCTCTGGAGTTCAGTCATTAAGACTACAAAGCTATTCATCATATTCAATTCAGAACAGAAGCTATGAGCAGTAGCGTATTCGATGAATGACAGTATCCATTCGAGAGAGAATTCCTTCTCACATACTACTATGGTGTAGCGGTAACATTCAACCCTTCCAAGGTTGAGCTCGGGGTTCGACTCCCTGTGGTAGTAATCGTTGCTTTTGATATAATTCCTTTGCCTTTTTGATCTTATTCGACTTCGGCACCTCCTCCTAGGAACAGACTTCACTGAGACCGTGGGTGGCCCATGAATGAGCATGTAGATGTGGATTGCACTATGCCAATCTAAAAGGAGCGTGGTGGGTATTTTGCAATGACAATAATCCAGAGACCCGAACAGAAAGAAAAGGAGTGGCCAAACTATGTTCCTCCAATCAATGCCAGCATGTTTTCTGGCTCCCGTTCCTTAACGCCAAATCCTTGTCCCTATTCACTTTCTTGCCCGTTTGAGTGGGTTCCCTCTTGCACTGATAAAGGACCCTCTACCGAAGCCCAATCACCCTAGCAACTTGTACGTAGTTTTGTGTAAGGGCTTAGGCCCGCTCGACATGGTCGACTTCAGCTTGGTCATAGGAGGGTGGTAGGCCTTCCTGGTTCTCCATCAGGCCTGACTTTTCCTCGTCAACAGCAGCCTCCATCTGGGCGGCCTTGTGATGGCGTCCGCCCGGGTGGAGACGGCAGCGACGCTGAGGAAAGAAGGACTGTCCACGGACAAATTTCCGGAACATGCCAACAAGCAGAGTTCCGACCAGCATGCTAGCAACGGCGACGGTGACTCCAGCGACTATGCCCACAAGAACAGGGAGGATGATATGCGAGGTCACCTTCCGGAAGAACAGGGACCAACCATTAGGACGGTTGAACATTCCGTAGTGCTCGTCGTGGTGGCTTGCAGGTTGGCCATGCTCGTGGCCGACCTTGCCACCCATCATGCCAGCGCAACCGTGCGTCTTCATCTTGTTGATCTTATCGGCGATGATGGCCTTCAACTTGCAAAGGGTGGTTGTGCACGTATCATCACCGCTGGGCGACGAGGCGTTCTCGGATGCGGTCTGCTCAATCTTGGCAATCAGGAGGTCGTTTTGTGGCGATTTGATCATGTTGACGCGCATGTTGGGGAGGCCCTCGACGAAGACTGAGCCGACTTCGATGATCTGGAGGTCAAGAACGACGAGATCCAAATTATCGTCGGCCGTCTTCTGGACAGGGTGGATTTGAAGACCGAAACCTAGTGGCTGCTCGACGACCTTCGGCCTTCCCTGGTGACCGGGTCGGAACTTGTGATGGCTGGGCAGGACCCTCGAGTTATCGCCGTTATGCTCTCCCTCGCCTTTGGCGTGCTTGTCATGTTTTTTGTGGTCCTTGTGATGCTTCGGCTTGTCGGCAACTTGTGGGGCGACAAGGAGGTTGGTGAAAGGGTCCGAGTTGGGGTACAGCTCAAAGCCATTAAGCATCAGCCGGTCGGAGTCGGCGGATCGATCGACGGAGAAGTCTAGCTCGAGGTGGCTGGTGTGCTGCTTGTGGTGCTTGGGCTTTCCGTGGTGTTTCTTGAACAGAGGAGGGCATCCGGGACAGTCAAGGCTGAGCGACTGTGTCTGTGCGAGGGAAGCACTCTCGAATGGCAGAGTCTCGATGACTTCAACGTCGTGTGAGCTGATGTCAGGGGGAAGCAGGATGGCGTGGGTGGCAGCAGAGAGGCCAGCCACGGCGAGGAGGGGCCGCAGTAGCATGGTCGCGGTTGTGATTCGTGGTCGGTGGTGGTATGACGTTGAGAGGCGATGAAGATGGAGTAGAAGATGCAGTTGTTCTTTTCAAGAAAGTCCTGGTGGACAAAGAGATGACTGCTGTGATTTTCGGATCGTGGTTGAAATGTGGTGTTGATGGTAGTTATGGAAAGAAGGAGAGTTAGACAGAAGGGGTCAGTTAGGTGGAGTGTAATGTGGTTGTTTCGAATAAGAATAGATTAGGCCTGAGGAAGGCGCGGAACGAATGTCAAAGAAGAGGGAGTTTAGTGGCATGGACGCTTTGAGAAGGTGATGAAAGTGACATGCTCCAGCCCGCTGCTCAGGCGACCCGTCCTGCCCATCAGCCCGTTAGACCACCCCAGTGGCTCCCGATGCCCAGCCTTAGAGCGTCTGGGCCTACCAGCCTACCTGGCGGGATTCGTCAGGGGTTACGGTGTTTCGGCACGCGAGACAACATCCCTGCCGGGTCTCGTCATTGCTGCCTCAGGCACCACAGAACTGACGCCTGTTGTAGGGGACCCAGGACCCTTGTCTCCACTTGGGTACCCAGGTGCCTACGTAACATGTGCATGTGTGGGACTGCAGAACCGCACCGGCGACGGGCTTCAGAAGCAGTTGGACTGCTCATCTCAATCTCATCTCTCCATTTCAACATGCCCGTTGTCCAGTCGACGTCATCACCGACGACATCTGGAGTACCTGTAAAGCCCATCTTTCTTTCCTCTAAGCATTCATCACCATTTCCTTTCATCAGCGACAGCCACCAGGGCCCCAAACCTGTAAAAGATGACAGCGCATGTAGTGTGCAGATCACGCGATGCTGACTTCCGCCGCATCCGAGGATGTCCCCAGCTTAGAGCCCAGGCAGGTACCGCTGAGGCGGCGCTCCGCTCAGGCACCGATCAACTAGCATATCTCAAGCGTTCTGCGCCTTGAATGATGCATCGGTCAATCGACCACGATGTTCCTAGGCCTGCACTTGTGACAAGTCACCCCATCAGCCTCATTCAGGTCTTCGTCTCCGGGGTTGCGCTTGCACTGCACTCTAAGAATCGAAGCATCGACGTGCCAGCTCACAACGCCCTCTGGTTCGGGTCAACCCTAGCAGCGGCAACTACGTAGATCCGTGCATGTCCTAAAAGTTGATTCATCCCCAGACCCAGACGAGCCACTAGATATCTACATCCACATGGTACAATATCAGATGACGATAGGTGCAACGAAGGACTGGCCCGAATTATGCATATGCACAAAATACCGCTCACACGCATCAAGAGCGACGTCACAGATACCGTACCTTGCATGCCAGCATTGTTGATGCTGCGTGTGTTTCCATGCGTTATTGGCAGCGTACAGGAGACGCAACCATGCTGACCATCTATGTACTTGAAAATGTGAGGCATTAGAAGCTGTAGCAAGCGGGCAGTGAGCGAGGACAGAGTTGGATTCTGCTCACGGTGAGAGCTTCGGTGTCCGCTATTTGCAACTGGCACACGCTGCCATAACAGTGAAAAGGTGGCCAGGGGAGCGTAAGCGAATGCGAGCCCACCTGTATTCATATATTTGCATGCATCATGTCCCATTATCGCACTCCATCAGTTGGTGCGGTTGTAGGGTCTGTTGTTCAGGCTCAGTCTGAATTGTTGAGCTCGGGTGTGTGGACTACACCATGTAGGCATAACGACTCGTACTGTTTCAACCAGGGTTGGTTTAGAGTCATGCCCCTTTAAGCGACGCGGCCTCGACTCAAAGGAAGTAGCAAAGTCCGCATCTTCCCCGATGGCGTTGGAAGGGGCTGTAAAAATGATAACAATATACCTTCTGGTGCTGCTTAACCGAACCTGGTGCTCATTGCTGGCAAGTCCCGGGGGTATTATAAAGTGCAAAAAGGGGACCCGACGATGAGCCTCCTCCCCTTTGCGCCGAAGTGCTGCTGGTGAAGTCGAGGGAGGCAATGACTTCCTACCGACCCAAGAAGAGGCCCAGAGAGAACCGGGCAGAATCGGAAACGTCACAGGCACGCTTGCCCTCCTTCAATCGGTAGGGGAAGGAAGGCATGCGAGTTATCTGGGATGAGGTTCTGCTTTACCGATGAACGCGTCCGCATTTCATATTCTCCTCTACAGAAAAACGGCATGCAGGTGAGGATAATTTCCAGATTTATCAAGTGGCAGAAAATGCAAAGCGCGGAAGACAGGAGAATCTCCTGATTCACCCCCAGACAGCCCAGCTGGTCGTGCCTGTCAGCATCGCTGGGGCTGGTTACCGTTGCCCTTAAAAGAAACCCTTACAATAAACTCTGACAGGACATGACGGCTCGGAATTGGGACAGTGCCGCGGAAAGGCCCTCGCGGCTGTAGCAGCGTAGCAGCGAGCTCCGGGATGGGGCGCCCGGAGGAAGAGTCACGATCATGGCGTACGGTCCCGGAGATTATTTTGCTTTTTAGGATTGAGCAGCCCTATTTGGGCGTGATCAAGATTCAATAGAAGATTAAAACAAATGTGATTGTGTATTTTGCAGCTTCTCGTTTTAGCTACGACACTCTAGAATTTCTGTGTCTGAACATATGCCCAGCTAAATCGACTTGAGAGGAAGGTAATGAAGCTGGTATAAATCAAAAAGAGAGGTCTACAGCAACTGTCTACTCCAAATTGAAAGTATCACCATGGCTATCAAGTGAAGTGATGTGACCAAGGGCATCGGGAATTGTCCAATAGAAAAAACGTTCACTCCGTACGCATTACACAACTAATTCACATGACGTATTCTACAAAGATTATTCCGATGAAGGACATCCGAAAGAGACTGTTGAAAGCGCTCGGATACCTGTGAAGAGATTAGTCTCGGCCGCAAGCCCCCTGATGCGGTCTTGACAACCCTCCGGCCGCCTTAAATCCCCGACGATTGTGGCTTCCAGAAACCTTAGACCCCAGATTCACGCGAGATCCTGGCCGGCACTTGGCAGCACATGGCTGGTCAGACTCTGCGAAATTAACGTGCTGCGAACTGCAAGTCATGTACTGCGGACAGGTCCCTTTAACCAGGATCAACGATGCTCAGATACGAGAACGAATACTGCCTCTCAACTTGAGGCTCAACGTGGGCGTTGATCGTTCACACACAAGCCGCAAACGATTGTTGCTTTGGAAGACAAAATCGATCTACAATTCCAAGATGGCGGGATAATATTCGCGTCTGGTGTTTTGCGTAGCATGGAATCCCACGGTGAAGCCTTCGTCTGTACATTCACATGTGCCGTACCTTGCAGCCTCCCTTGTCACAATATCCACCCGGAACCACGAGTCAGAGGATCGTCACTCGCCGCGCGAAAATCATCGCATCCGCCGGAGGGCTTACGGGTCCCACTGGGATCAAGTAAACATGTACTTGGATTATGGAGGAGAAAGTTCAATTCGCCATGATGTTTCAAGTCAGACCGTGGGGCTGCCAAGTCGGAGATAGATGTTGTGCTTGCTCACGCCTAGGCCGCACCCTCGACAGGAGACGACATTCACGCACTCTCTTTTAGAAAGGAGGGCCCCTCCTATAACCCGCCTTGCCTGCGGTTTCCGCCGCTCCTTCCGACCACACAGCTGGTCTGATGTTTCGTTCGTTTGTCATTCCGCTTCTTGGACGATATCATCACCATGGGCGTCAACTTTCCTCTCGAGAGGGCTGAGCAAGTAACTGTATTTACAGTTGCTTTGCTTTTCGCTGTCTTTTCTGTGGCTGCTGTGGCTCTGCGACTATGGAGCCGTCATAAGCTGGGGCGATGGTTGGACGCGAGCGACTACTTGATGATTGGTGCATGTGTAAGCTACACTATCTCGGAAACAAAGCTTCTTTTCTCTAACGTCTTGCAGGCTACAACAGTTGGCCTGTCAATAATCATCGAGCTCGGTAGGCTTCACTGGCGATCCTCAAGATGTTGAACATGGTATTGACCCCTTAATTCAGCTATTGTCAATGCGGGCTTGGGCTTCCACGTCTCAGAGATAATCGACAGATTCGGTGTCCAGAGCGGATCAAGACTATTCCTGGTAGTAAGAACAACCCTCCTGACCGTGCCATCCAACGCTTGTTTTATTATCGGACACTGATAAAAGTGCATGTAGCATCTCCTAGCCGCTCGCATAACGACCACCCTCAGCCTCGCATTAAGCAAACTTTCCATTCTTGCATTGTGCTGCAAAGTATTCACAGTCAGATGGTTCCGCACTGTGGCATTTTGGACAATGGCCCTTATTGTGCTTTGGTAGGTCCTAAAACCGCCATGGATAGCACCGGCACCAGCTAACTCTCGCAGGACCATTGGAAATTTATGCATTATATTCCTCATCTGCCAGCCACTATCATTCAGCTGGGACAAAACCCAACCCGGTGAGCAATCATTCAACTTCGTTTCCTGTCAACGCAGTTGCATATTCCGTATTACTCCTTCGTACTTTGTGTATTGTAACTGTGAGGCTTCAACACAATACCTTAAAAAAAAACCTTTGAGGCCGTCAACCCTGGCCAATACTACTTTCGACATGCGATGAAGGCTTTAGCTAACCTATCATCCACCAAGGCCATTGCGGTCCCTCCACTGAGCTTTGGGTCGTGGCAGGATCATTGAACATTGTAACAGATCTCATTGTACTCGTTCTCCCCATGCCCTACCTCTTCAAGCTGGAGATGACAATGTACAAGAAGGTCACTCTTATGATAACATTCGGTATGTGTTTCTCAAGTGATTTACGAGAAAGTGTGCTAATATTTGTTAGGTCTCGGGCTCGTGTAAGTTGAAATACAGACTTCTATGGACTATCCTATACGTATTTTCGACTGGCTAACAGACAATTCACACGCAGCGTTTGTATCATCAGTGCCGTCAAAGTCGCCCTACTACCCTCTGTCGATACCGGCGATATCACCTTCTCGATACAACATGCAATGATCTTGACAGTCCTCGAAGCATCGCTCGCCGTAATCCTAGCGTGCATACCTGTTCTGCGTCCCTTGTTCAGGAGTGCAATCTCGACGATGCGGACAAAGAGCGCGGTGGGCAACTACACGAGCACGGCGGCCCGGAAAAGCCAGATGCCGAGGACAGGAGGCTTCTCAGTGATCGAGGAGCAGCCCCTGACTCCGATTTCTGCTCAGCCCCTGCCGAGAAGACCCGAGATCAGCTACTTCAGCGTGGAAGCCGCAAGAGCTAGTTGTAGTGAGAGCAAGGACGGTGAAGACTTGGAGATGGGAGGCATTACTGTCAAAACAGAATTCATTGCAAGATACAGTCACGTCAGTGCTCTGTAATAGGCCACCTGCAATTTGGAATCAGGGTTGGTTGTCAGGATACCTAGGTACGCGGGGTCGTAGCTACGATAAACTTCGAATGTGTGATATTGCTTGACTTCTCTATCGCCACCTGAGTGGGAGACTTGACAGTGGGGCTCGATTCTCATGAGAGGCTGAGGAGACTATAGCCTCCTTCATATAACCAGGACTGGCTTTATAATCCTAACATCCTTTAGATCAGCCAGAGCTTGGGGCAGATCCTCCAGCTTGTAGACAGAGAGCAATGGCTCGAACAGAAACTGTCCAGATCTCCAGAGCTTGATCAGATATGGTATGAAATTACGCGACACAGAGTCGCCTTGGTGTGTCCCCCTGTAGGTCAACCCTTTCGCGAGCATCTCCGTTATTTTCAGAGAAGCCGGTGTGGGACCACCTCCGACGGAGACCACCATGCCTCGTCTTTTAAGAGCGGCGCAGCCTTCTGCAATAATCTCACCATTCCCAGCACAGTCCAGGACATAGTCAATGCCCTGTGTAGCGTTCAAGTCTTTGATCCGCGCGGCAACTGACCCTTGCTCTAACCCAGACGAGCAAATCGTATCAGTGGCAAGCCCCGACGGAATCAAGTCGAGCTTGTTCATTGAGCGATCAATGATTATGACCCGGGAAGGTGAGAAAAGCCTAGCCGCCAGAGCTGCGGCCAGACCGACCGCACCGGCGCCAAAGATAGCAAAAGTTGCGCCCGGCGAGGGCTTACAGACGTTGAACACAGCTCCTGCTCCGGTTTGTATTCCGCAACTCAGCGACGCGAAGATCTTGAGCTCGTCCTCCGTTGCATCGACCTTCACCGCGCTGGTTTCCCTGACGAGTGCCCGCCGGCCCATAGAGCTCTGGCCAAAGAAGAAGACACCCACTGGCTGGCCATCTGCCGTCGTGGCAACTTTGGTTGCCTCGCCGTCCCCGCGCGAACCACCAAAGTTCAATTGCTCCATCTTTTCGCAGTAGGGATTATGTCCTGACACGCAGGCCTCACAAGCTTTGCAGCTGCTATAATGTAGCACGACCTTATCTCCCGGCTTGAATGCTGTGACCTTGACCCCAATCTCTTCCACGATCCCGGCGCCTTCGTGACCCAGTACCATCGGAGGCTTCATGAAAAATTTGCCCTCGGCAGCTTTGACGTCCGACGCGCAGACTGATACTGCAACAGTCTTCACGAGTATCTCATGGTCGCCTATGTGATCGTAGTGGATAGTTTCAAGCGTGATTGGCCCACCGGGCGAGCGGACCACGTAGGATTGACCTGAGAACGACATCCCAATGGTAGATGGCTGAAGAAGAAGCTGTTTAGACACGAGTGTAGGGTACCTGAAGCTTTCCAGGAATTTCTTTCACAACCAATGTTGGCAGATTCGCGAGCAAAAGGAATTTACTTAGAGAACGTCATAGTGTCTGAAGCCCAGAGCGTTCTCCAGGGAACCAACAACTTGAAGTGCGGAGAATCTTTAGTTTGGCACCCTCGGGACGATTGTCGGTTGATGCTCCGGCGTTACTATATGACGCGCACTTGCCGACCCGGTGACGAGATGGAAAAAATTGGAATAGCTACCTAGTTGATCTGGCACCTAACATTTGAACACAAACAAAAGGCACGCCTCCTTTCTGTGCACTGGATTTACAGCTCAAAATTTTGAATGAACGATCCGTCAGTGCTCGTTTAAGTTCAAGACAACAGTCCCCGCAAAGTAAGAAGACTACGTAAAAAGACTTGGAATCACATATAAACTACCCAATTTCTTGAAAGCCACGAGTATTCAACGGGAGAAGTCCTGAGATGTTTTCACGCCTACTCAAGTATCTCAACGAAAAGAATTGTTACCCTGTGGAAGCTTACCGTTCCGGGACAAAGAACGGTTGAATTTCTCCAACCTACCCCCAACTCCCAAACAAAACAAGACGACAACAAAAGAACACCAAATAATTCCGAGACAGGGCCGAGCCTACTCCGATTCTGGATGTTGTAAGGCGCTGTAGAATTCACTAGTGAATGCATGGGCTTCTTACTCATTGCTCCCTTAGACGAGAGATCTTCTCGATAGTAACCCGAGGCTTTCTAATAGGACATAAACTATTCATTGATACTGACGCTATGTAACAATAGAGAGAAATCTAACTAGTGTGATGGTATTATGTGATAAGTGTAAGGAAAGAAATTCATTAATCCTCGCTGAACGTCGACTGCGTAAAACAAAAGGTCATAACATGTGCACGTGGTCACATTCATTTCGCATCGCCCTTAGCAACCAGCTTACTCTTCTCTGCCGCGGTGGTAGCCACCTGCGAGATGCTCGACGCGTTGGTCATGTCGAAGACAGACACCTCGGCCTTGAGCTCCTTCGCGATCCACGACCGCAGCTCGACCGCGACCAGCGAGTCGACACCATAGGCGTGCAGCGGCTTCGCAGCATCCAAGTTCGACACATCAACGCTCAATACGCGAGACAGCTTGAGCAGGAGTGCCTCGAGGACCACCTCCTCGGCCTCCTCCGGTGACTTGGCAGCCGTGAGGAGCGCCGTGTGGCTGACGGACTTCTTGGTGTCGGCCGTGTTCTCTGCCGACGAGGCCGTGGAGCTCGATAATGCGAGGTGGCTGAAAAGGGGGTCGAGTCTCCAGCTCGGTAGCTCGTGGCCGCCTGTGGCAGTCTGCTGGGGGAGCCAGAAACGCGGCAGCACCTGGGAGCGCACTAGAGGTACCGGGCCCTCCACAGACCGGCAGTGGAAGTCGAGTGTGGCGTGGAACTCGTTCTCCTCCATGAAGGCCCAGCCCATCGAGCGGAGGTGGTCAAGCAGCTCTGGCCGTTCTTCCACGTAGCCGACACCGCGGATGATGGGGAGGTCTAGCGACACTGCATGGGCGCCTCGCGATGCCAAATGGCGGGCCAGTGCATCTTGGAAGGTGTTGCCTGCTGCGTAGTTTGCTTGCTCTGGGCCGCCGGTGATGCCGACAGTTGACGAGAGGATGATGAAGAATCCCAGATCGCGGCCCAGCACATCGTGAAGATTCCACGATGCGTTGGCTTTGGGACTCACGGCGGCATTCCATTCGTCAAGTGTCATGTTCTCAAGACGATTGTCCTGGTCACCATTAGCAAGTGTAAAAAAAGGGGACAAAGAAATTCGAACTCACCTTGAGGACCATGGAGCCCTGTATGCATCCTTTGACAGGTGGCATGGTTGTCAAGCACTTGTCGATGACTTCCCTGAGGGCTTGGCTATCTGTCACGTCACAAGCCGGCGTGGCTACTTTGTCACATGTAACCTCGAGCTCCTTGACAAGCTGCTTGGCAGCATCCTGTACGGGGCCACGCCTGGACAGTAGGACGAGGTTCTTGGCTCCTCGGCCAGCCATCCATCGCGCTACAGATCTTCCGAGGCCACCAAGACCACCAGCAATCACATAGGTTGCGTCAGGGTCAAGCCGACAAGCAGGTGTGCGTCTTGAGAGGACTGGGATGACATCCTGGTCGTGCGGCTCTAGCACCAGCTTCTCGGTCTGCGCACTAGACTGCATCTGACGGAACGCATCTGCAAGCTGAGAGAATGCATAAGTGGATATTGGTGTTCGCTGGACTGTCGACTCTGGTCCCCTCAGGAGCAACTGCTCAACCATTCCCTGGAAGCTGCGTTGCGTCCGCACCGGGTCATTTAGTGCCCGGTACTTGAGATCGAAAGTCTCGTAGCGGATGTTCTTTGCTTGAAGGTCACCTAAAGAGATGCGCACGTTGGCATTGTCTGTAGTCGGACTGAGGTCCACCAGCCGGCCGAAGGGAGCGACGCAAGCCACGGTCTCTGTAAGCAACTCGCTCCCAAGGGAATTCAGAACAGTGTCGACACCGCGGCCTTGGGTCGCCTGTTGAACAGCAGTCTTGAATGACGCATCACGTCCCGAGAAGATGTGGTCTTGCGGAACATTATATGCCGTTGCGAAGAAAGAACGCTGATCTTCGTCGTCGACCGTGACGAACACTTCCGCCCCGGCGAGTTGAGCAAGCTGAACGGCGGCTTGACTAAGGCTACTCGTACCCGAGTGCACAAGTATCTTGTCGCCCTTTCGGACACTCCCCATCTCATGAAGGACAGCGTATGCAGTAGTGTAAGCCACTGGAATGGATGAAGCTTCGGCCCAAGATAGGCGATCAGGCAACTTGGCTATAAATCCATCTGAAGACCTCACGTGTGTCTTGAGCGCACCGGCCAGCGAAAGGCCGAAGACTCGATCTCCGACTTGGAATTTGGAGGCGGTCCCAACCCTGGTCACAATACCAGACGCCTCGAGACCCAATGGAGCCTCTTTGACCTTTCCCCTGACCGACGCTAGGTCAAGGGGAGTCAATCCACAAGCCATAGTCTTGAACTCAACTTCATCGTCAGCTAGTGGTGTCTCATGCATCGGATCGTCTTCAAATCTCAGAGACCCAAGCTGGCCTTGAATACCGACCTGTAGGGCCAGGGACCGAGAAGCCTCTCCTCCGAGCGCATTCTGGACCACGCCCAAAGAAGCGGTCTGAGATCGAATGTGATCCGCAAGATACTCGGCCTTAACAAGCCGTGGAACGTACGGCACCCCGCCAGCTACCCTGAAGGAATTCTCAGTGTCATCTTGCGAGGCGCGGAGAGTTCGTATACACTGCTCTACGATAACGCCCGGTGCTTCGTTTTGCTCGAACGAAAGCGTGATGAACTGGAAGTCAGGTCTCTCGGAGCGGGCAACTCTGGCCAGTCCAGAGACAAGCTCCATGTCTGGCGCTGACGCGAGGGAATCCCCACCCTTGGTCACCCACAGCAGTGATTTGCTCTGGCTCGTCATTCGCTTGATCGACGTAAACACGGTGTCCGTCATGTCCTGAAAGAGCGAAGACTTGAGTTCGGCAAGGACAACACAAGTAGCGCCACTCAAGTCTTTCTCACCAAGTGCCATCAACGACGTGACATCACATCCGGAGCCATTCGCACCCAAGGCCTTCGATATCTGCCTGGCAACATCGACTTGCTGTGCCGATAGTCCGTCGGTGACGATATACGTCGTTCCAATTGCGGTCGTTGCCGAATTTGCCGCTGGCACACTTGATACAAGGATCGAACTCATCTGATGGGTAGACTCGGGGAAGTCCTGGAAGACCGCATCAAGTCCATTGAAGCCACACTGCGACAGGTGGTGCCTCCAGCTCTCAACAGACATCAATGGCCCCCATCGCCGGTCCTTGTCCTCTGATAGCCACCAGCCAGGGAGCGTACCAAAGCAGAAGTGACTTAGGAGTACTTCGGTATTGGTGATTTCGAAGAGCAAGAGCCTTCCGCCTGGCTTGAGCAACCTCTTCGCATTTGACAGTGACACGTCGATTTTCTTAGTCGCGTGCAATACATTGGCAGCCACGATAAGATCGTATCGGCCGGCCTCGAACCCTTGGTCGAGGGGATCATTCTCAACGTTGAGCACGCGAAAGGCCGCGCTCTCAAGCTGATCCTTGAAGATGGTATCCTTTGCTTGCTCAAAGAAAGACGGGGAGATATCGGTGAAGCAATAGTGCTCGTATCGCTTGCCCTGAGCCGTCAAGGTCTCCATAACAGGCCTAGTCGCGCCGCCAGTTCCAGCACCAATTTCGAGAATCTGCATAACGGGGTCTTTGTGCGCCAGCGTGTCAACATAGCGGCAGAGCTGCTCGTAGCATCTTTGGGAGCCCAGACCGTAGCGGTAGACATTCTCGGCGATCTTGTCCTTGAAAATGACGTCGAGCGGGTTGAGGGGACCTCCGAGCATCTCATCCAGTGCTTGGCCCACGGCGATGATGAGGACACCTTCGGGGGTAGCCCTGGATCTGACCTTTTCCTCGAGTTCCTCAATCCCACAAACAGCCCTGTCAGTCATCTGGCGGGAGATGTGCTCCATCCATGATACATACTTCATGTGGTGCTCTTCCATTCGATCGATGCGATCCTCCGTGATAGACGCGAGGAATCGGCGAATGTAAGCAAGACACAACGCCTCACAGTCCTCCATCCAGTCTGATGGGTTGTCCTCAGCGGCCATGGGGATGCCGAACACTTTCGAGGCCTGTTTCTCGCCCAAGAGTGTCGGGTCTGGCTTCCACTCCACATTGAAAGCATCGTGGAGAGACTCAGCAGCATCCCGGGACGTTCCACCTGGGAGAGTCTTGAAAATCAAACCGGAAGCGTAGACTGACGGAAGTCCTGTCTGAGGGCTGACTGCCGTGAAGGACGACTCTGTCTCACTTATTCCGCGTGCTGAGGATTGAGCCGTCACCACGTAGGTGTTGTGAGACTCCGGGCTGGCTGAGATCCAGAGGCTCTCAGCATAGACCGGCACTCTGGGCTGCTCAGCCCCAGCGGAGTTCGACACCAGTGGTGCAATGTTGGCGTGCACAACACCGTCCAGCATGGCCGGGTGGACCAAGTGAGGCTGCACGTAATGACTTGGCATTATCTCTTGAATCTTTGACAGTGGCGAGTGGACGTGCGCGAGCATTGTGAGGTCTTGGCCGAGCCGAACATTATCCAGTGTTTGGAAGGTAGGCCCGAAGTCCAACCCAGACTGTTGTAGTTTGCGGTACACCTTGTCAACTGCTATGTCGGATGTGCAAACCTGCCGAGCGTCGTGGATGACTTTGCTGCACTGCTGTTGTACCATCAGCTCATTATTGGTCTGCTCTTCCTCATACTCGCTTTGTGTCAGTCCGCGGCAATGCTCTCTCCATTCTCCATCATTGTACGACCACAATTGAAACTCATTCCATGTCGATGGGCCAGGCGTGCTCGTTTCCCGGTATGGCCTCAGGTAGAAATGCGTTTCAACACCATGAGCGTCATCAGGGACACGTAAAGCCAGATGGAACGAAACCTCCTTGAACCTAAAGCCCTTCAGCACCCTGCTGCCATCAGCTATCTGTCGGCTAGCTTCGATGGCCATGACCAGCATTCCCGCCGCTGGGTACAGCACATCGCCAGACACCTTGTGGTCCTCAATCCACGGGTTCTCTGACAATCGAATGTAATTACGCCAACACGCGTTGCTCTTGTTCCAGTCTGCGATCGGTACGCCTAGAAGATCGTGACGACCAGCTGGGCGCAGGCGAAAATTCTTGCTCAGTCGGCCCTCAAGCCAGTACTCTTTCGAATGGTTGAATGGATAACCCGGCAGGTCAATTAACATTAGTGGTTTGCGGCCATCTGTTCCTCGAGCCTCGTTAACCGCAGACAAGTCGACCTCGTAGCCTTGGCAGAACAGTGATCCAGCTGCCTCCAGAGCAGTCTGCACTGCGGGTATCTTGCGCTTGAGGAGGGAATGGTAGGTGATAGCATCCCTGCCCGATATCTGCTTGGAGATGTTGGCCAAGGGCCCCTTCAGGGCGGCGTGGGGGCCGATCTCGAGTATGTCCGTGATCAGTGCTGAAGCAGCCGACTTCGTTTTCTGGTATCCATTTATCTTTGGCTCGTCGACAGAGCCCTTGAGTAGCTCTGTGACAGATTCACAGAATCTCACAGGGGATACAAGATTGGCGACCCAATAAGACGGCTTTCGGAGCTCAGCCAAAGAGATGGAGGAGCCCCGGGTCGAAGAGAAGAAAGTCGCCTTGAACTGGTTTCGAGTTGTCCCAGGTTCCTGTTCGCCCATTGCCTCGAGATACTCGTCCGCAATGGCCTTCATGTATTGTGAATGATAGGCGATCTCAACGTTGAGTTTCCGCGTGAAGACTTTGTCCTGAGTGAGCATCTCCACGAGCGTGTTGATCTTCCTTGCGTCGCCGCTGACAGTATGGCTCTGCCAACTGTTCATGCAGGCGATCTCAAGCGTTCCTTCCCCACCCATCTGGTTCACCCGTTCAATAGCAGCCCAAGTGGCTTTCGTGTCCAAGCCCACCGCAGCCATGCTTGTCTGGGGCAGGGACCCAGACCGGATCAGCCTCGAGCTCAGTTTCCCTCTGTAATGGGCAACCTTCCAAGCTGCCTCCCTCGATATTGCTCCGGCAGCGTAGGCGCCTGCGACCTCTCCCGAAGAATGCCCTGTTATTGCGTGGGGAAATATGCCCCAGCTGGCCAGCAGGTCCACAAGTGCGATCTGAAGGGCGGTACAGATTGGTTGACAAAACTCAGGATCATCGACACGTGATGTGTCTGCGTACTTGGAAAGCTCAACTACGATCGTTTAGTATTAGGATGCCTGCTTCAGGTAGCACATAACTGGGTTTCTTGACTTACAGGACAGAGACCAGGAACATCCCAGATCGTTCAAGTACCTGTCAGCGGACAGGATGCTTTCTTGGAAAACCGGATATGACATGAGCTCGATGCCCATTGCTGGCCACTGGGCACCTTGTCCCGTGAAAACAAATGCTAGACGAGGCTGAGATTTGATCCTTGTTGCACTCTGCGTCCCCTGCAGCGTACTTTGCAGAGCGCTTGGGCAGTCCGCGACGGCAAAGGCTCGCCATGCATGATGTGTCCTTTTTGTAGCTAGGGTATAGCTGAGGTCTCTGAGTAGCCGTTCCTCATCAGCAACTGAGTTCTTGAGAGACTTTGACGCCAGGTATCCCTCGAGGGCGCCTCGCATACGGAGTACGCCTTCCTGATCATTGGTAGACATCACGAATAGCTGGCTGAGGGTTGTGTCAGCGTTCCCATTGATGCCCATATCTATTCCACTGTCGGCCCGACGATGGCCTCCGTTGGAGTGTCCTGGTTGTAACATGTCAGCGCAATTCTCGATGGTAGGTGTGATAGAGACATACCGTTTACACGTGCTTGAGACTGGAGGCCCCGCGAAGCTGAACTGACGACAGTGCGGTGATCGCCAACCAGCCGATACTGCTGTAGAAAATGCAAGGCATCGTCCATGACCACGTGGGCATTGCTGCCACCAATGCCGAACGAGTTGATCGACATTCGGCGGAGGCCGGCTTGGGGCCATGGCGTTGCCTCGGTGGGGAATTTTAGATGCCATGAACCCTTTATCTTGGGATTGGCCTTTTCGAACCAGATATTTGGGGGGATAATGCCTTTCTCAAGCGTGAAGACGCCTTTGATAATTGCAGCAACTCCAGCCGCACCCTCAAGATGTCCCACATTACTCTTCAAGGCGCCTACGTACAGCGGCTCATCTGGCGACCGGTGAGGTGCGAAGATCTCAGCGATTGCACCGGCTTCGATAGGATCGCCTACCTGAGTCCCGGTTCCGTGTGCCTCGAAAAACCGGGTCACAGACGGATCGAGCCCAGCTCTCTTGTAGACGTGCCTGATGAGTGCTGCTTGACCGGCCTTGGTTGGCTGTGTGATGCCAGGGGACTTGCCGTCCTGGTTCGTGGAGGAATTCCGGATAACAGCACGAATAACGTCGCCATCGCGGACTGCGTCAGAGACGCGCTTCAACACCAAGGTGCCGAACCCCTCTCCACGGGCATAGCCATTGCCACGGTGGTCGAAACTATACGATTTCCCGTCAGGGCCAAGGACCCCAGCTGCATCCAGCTTCAGAGTCATCTCAGGCGAGAGCATCAGGTTGCAACCGCCAACAACAGCCTGTAGCTGTTAGCAAAATCCTTTTGTGTCTTAGCTCACGGTCATTGACTCACCATGTCAATCTCACGAAGCTTTAGGCTCATGCACGCCTCATGGGCCGCAACTAGACTGCTGGAGCAGGCAGTATCGACAGTGATACTTGGGCCTCGGAAGTCAAAAAACCATGACACCCTGTTGCTGAGCATGCTCGCAACTGTGCCAGTGGCGGCATACTTGGAGGGTAGGTCCAAGTCTTTTACTATTATGTCATTATAATCGTAGGCAAAGCAACCGACGTAGACGCCGGTCTGAGATCCCGCGGCCTTTGGGATGGGAATGCCAGCTGAGCTCGTGTTAGAATCCAGCCATCAAGGTGTCTGGCCACTGACTGACCATTCTCGAGTGCCCTGTAGACGGACTCCAGCATCCCCCTCTGTTGGGGATCCATCCCATTGGCCTCGGCCGGCGTGATAGAGAAAAAGGGCGCATCAAAAGCTGCTATACTGCCTCTGACGAAATGTGCATGTCTTGCTCGGGTCTGCGTTGTGTCAGTGGATGGTGGTGGCAATAACAGGCGCCCCTAGATAGACTCACAGAGCCACTCCTCTCAGCCTCAGGGTGCCAAAACGAGTCGATCGTGAACCTCTCCGGTGGAATCTCAGACCTGGCCGATCTTCCTGCCAGCAGTGACTCGTAGAAGGCCTCGGCCGTGTCTCCATCGCCAGGAAGCCTCGCATCCACTCCGATGATAGCAATCGGCTCGTCCATGGTGGATGAGCCTTGGTCTGCTGGAATTTCCGAAGCACGTTGAAGTCTATCGGACTGATGATGATACCGAGGACTACAGCAGGACTCCGTGGTTGATGGGCTTTCTCGACGGGGCATGGGAGGTCATGTACGAGACGAGACATCTTGATCTTGTTCCGGGCCCATGAGTCCCTCGACTGCCAGGCCAGGGGCCAACAATCAGCCCATCTATTTTCGTGGAGTAGTGCCCCATCGTGCATCAGTGTCAATGACGGTCTGGCAATGCTTCAATAGGCTGCTCGTAATCACGCGCCCACGTCTCCTGTATGTAGGTTGGCGGAGACACCACAGTCTGGGCGTGGCGTTGAGCACAGTACAGTGTGAGTCCCCATGGGCGATAGACCCTCTAACCAATGGAAGTGTTCCAAAGCGGGTGTTGGTGCTTCCAACAGGTCGGGACTGACGCCAACAGGACCCTCCATATTGCAGTAGGTGGTAACGCTATCGAAACTGCCAGTCGAGCCGATCAATGCCTTGAGCCGATCACCGCCGCCCCTCTGGTGATCGTCAAGAGGCCACTTTCTCGACCACATGCAAGCACGGGCAGGTGTTGGCAGGGCAGGGCAGGCCAGGTGCAGGAGTCTCGACTTGTCAGCGAAGCTTTGCAAACTGGCTGACTGGCTGCATGTGCACTTAGCTGGCATGTCATGCACTGGATTTGCTGTGATTGGGTTGTCGTGGCAAGGCCCCCCGTACGCGTAAGTGTACCAAGTACGCGTGGTTGTCTTGATTGTCGCCTCGGCTGTTCCAGCTTCCATGCCCAGCTCAGGGGGGGGAGGTGGAAGGGAGGATAAACGGTAAGGGCCAAACCGACCTGTCAGTCGTCGGCCGACCCACCTTGGCCGTGAGGGACAAAGGTACAGGCTTGCACAGCATTGGATTCAGGTCCAGTTTCAGTGGGTGGACAGGGTGGGCAGGGTGGGCAATGTGGGCTGACGTCAAGCGAAGGCTTGGAATGGAGTCGTGGGCCCGGAAACCCACGTGTCGAGGTCCAAGAAATCTGTCCAGGGCCCTCCACCCGTCCCCCCCCCCCATCCTGTCTGCCTGTCTGGCCTGTCGACATGAGGGTGGAGCGGGAGGGGCCTTCCTCCCCTTTCCCAAGCCAATCGGCACCGGCGCCCTAGTCCGGGTTCGTGTCGTCAACAACTCTGTTCAGACTTAGGTTCTCACTGCAGCGTGCGGTAGATTGCACTACACTACACTAGGACTGCCGAGTGTATTGCGCAGAGGTATATGTACACACTGAGGCGGAACTTACCTTGGGACCATCATCAGCTGACTGCACCGGGTTCAACGACGATCGAGAAGCCTTCTGCGTCGATGATAACAGGGTTTCATTTCGTAATAGCCATCGCTCAGCCAACCAACATTAATAATAAGATGGGATGCACGGTACTACTTGGCTTCCTCCACGCATTAAGATGCATAGTACTTTCGTCTTTCCTATATACTATAGGGAATTGTGTGTGCGTGTGCGTGTGAGTGTGTTGATGCACAACTGCCGGAACTTTGGAGCGCTCCTCGTCGGGGCACAATCCAACTTGAGAGGGCATGACGACCCGGAACTCGTTGCCGACAAGCACACTGCTACAGGATCCGACCTTCAGCGCACACCGGTCCCCACCCTCGGGCGGATCCATAGTCTATTTGTTGCCAGGGCCGGGACTGGGCCGTCGTGGGCTGCCAGGCCTGCCAGGCTGCCAGGGCCTGTAAGGATCGTATTCAGCAGGCCCGAGATCGAATCCGAGGCGGCCGATGTGTCACCTAATAATCAACAAAGCCGCCCTGAAGGCCACAAGTACCCGCGGGCCCGACGTGACGGGCCTAGTGTACCTACTTAGTAGGTAGCTGCCCTGGCTGCCCTGGCTGGTGCCCCCCCCCCCGGGGCCGCGGCCAGGGTGTGGCAGTGTTGTCCTGTGCACGCCGTGCTATGGCCCAGATGTACCTGCTGTACTTACTTACTTGAGTACTTAGTTATGGGACGCGTGAACGGTATGGCCGGGAGTGCTGGGGGGGGTTCGGTTTTGCAATGCCTTGCGCTCCGAAATGAGGCCTGGCCCAGGTCCTGGGATCTTGGGATCCTGGAATCTCTCTCGACACAGGAGATCCCAAAACAATTGAGGCCCATTGTTCCTCCCCCCGGACGCGATGGTTTATAAACCAAGGAGTACCCAGACTCAAAACAGAGGTTCAATGTTGAATCTTGTCCCTGACCCGAGGCTCGCATTCCATAGACCCGACTTAAAGTTTCACGACCCATCAGCCTCTCGGAGCGGCCCGCTGGTCCATGGATTTTGCCAAACCTCGCGGCCGTCCAACAAGCGGCAGCGAGGCCAACTCCTCGTCGACAAATATGGGACGGCCATCAACCAACGCCTCGAGCAACAGCAGGAATTCCACATCGCTCAAATCGCCCCTCACCGCTACTTCGACCACCAACCGAACCTACCCCCACAGCAGCATCGCCGACGAGGGCGACTTGCCGCTGTCCAATGACATCTGGTCGCGCTCCGACTCGGACGATTCCAACGACGACACAGAGGTCGTTCCTGCGGCTGCTGAACGGTGAGTCCAGTCAATTGCCCACGCCGTCCCCCTCTCCCCCTCCCATCCACCCCCTATTAGGCGCGCATCGCGCCGGTGCCTGATCTCGCGAGCCTCGCCGGGGGTCGACTGCCGAGTCATGTCATGTCACTTCCGGATGCAAATGAAGGCTGACTAGGTCCAATCAGAACAAGCACCAAGGGAAGTGGGTCCCGAGCAACAGGATTCTTTCGATCTCTGGTGCACCGCATCAGCAAGTCCTACAGGCGTCAGTTCCCTGGTCGCCCTGCCATGCGTTGATACCACAATTATTGGCCCGTGCTGACGAGATATCTCTCCCTCACAGGCTACGGCTTCATACCAAACAATCAGGTGCGAACTGTTCCGACCCAAGGGGATCTTGGGTGACGCGTGCCGGAATTGCTGTGGCTGACTTAAGGTTTGGAACTAGCAAGAACAAGACAGAAACGGTAGGGAAATCCGGCAGCATATCTATCTACATGAATCCAACTAGTCCTGGCTGTGCGACTGGCTGACTGACTGACTGGGCTGTAGTGCTACAACACCAGATAATAAAAGAACTTTTCGACGGAAGATACCATCTGGCACCGGCAAGGCGGCCAAAAACCGTCTTGGACATTGGCACCGGGCCCGGTCTATGGGCGCTGGTATGTTTTAATGACCCTCACTTTCGCACCCACCTTTCCTCCACCCACCCACCCCTCTGGTCCGCTGCATAACGCTAACCCCTTTGCAGGAATATGGCACGCCTCCCTTTGCAGACTCTCAGTCCACCCATGTGTGTCTCAGAAGTAGCTAACTAAGTGCTCACAGCCCAGCGAAACCCACGAAGCTCTGTCTTGGGCATCGACCTCGAGCCCGTCAAGCCGCCATACCTAGTGTCCAACTGCCATTTCCAAATCAGAGACGCCACGGAGGACTGGGATCTCAGCACGACTTTCGATTTTGTGCATGCTCGGATGCTGGGTGACCTGCCGGAGAAGGAACGCCTCGTACAAGCCGTTTACGACAATCTCAACCCAGGAGGGTGGGCTGAGTTTACCGAGTGGATCGTCTTGCTCCAGTCACCCAATCACTCGTTCGAAAACACCTCGTTCCACAAATGGAACCAACTCATGTCCCGAGGAAAGTTCTTGCACCAGACCATCCCAAGCTTTGCTAATTCTAACTTTATAGGCCTCAAAGACCTTGGGAGTTCCTTGTACTATCCGACCCAGTACAAGCCGCTCCTTGAGAAGGTTGGGTTCGAGAACATCACCGAGACCAAGTACGGCGCCCCAACCAATGCTTGCTACCCGGGGAAGAAACTGCAGAAGATTGGGAACATGATGACACAGAACTGGACTACTATCATTGAGCCACTCACCCTGTCAGTGTTCATAGACGGGCTGGGCTGGTCGGCAGATGAAGTCAAGAAACTCTTGCTGAACGTCAAGAGGGAGATCCCCGACACGAGATACCACTCCTTCATGACGCTGTAAGGACCACACTCTCTAATTGGAAGCGACTACGGGCCTGCTAACCTGACACGTTCTAGAATGACCGTCTACTGCCGGAAACCACGCGTCGGCTCAGCTTCCACATCTGTGTCCTCGTTCCAGAGCACGCCTGTTGCCGAGCACTCGACGAGGCGGTCGACCGACCAATTAACACACATAGCCGAGGGCCAGGAACCATCGTCCGCCTGATTTTCTTTTTACTTCCCAAGATACCCCTCAGTTTTTACACGAGTCCATCTTTCGAGGACCCATAATCAAATCCGGCCAATGACTCAAGTGGATCTGTCCCTTGCATACCAAGAAAGCCGTGCTAGGAAGGAATGGGCAATCATATCAGTCGCAGAGCCCCAGGCACCCCCATCCGTGTGCATAATGCAGATGCACTTCTGGTGTGCTGACTTCCGAGGTCTGTCGAGGAGAGGAACCGCCAAAAATTGCCGACATGCAAAAAAGTGCAAATATGCAGACTGTATGTATAGATACACAGTGCGGAAAACTTACCCACTTTCTAATGCAGAGCGAACACTAGGCTTATGCGCACAGTTCAACTGACCAGTGAAGACGAGACACGATGGGTGCTATGGGGAACGCAACCAACAACAGAATAATAGTCATAATAAGAGACGTATAGCAGACTGATAACATCCCACTAGAAGCCGGAAATCGTTTTCGCCTTCGCCTTCGCGTTGCCGACTGACAAGTTTGAACTGCTGCGCCGCTTCGAGGAATAATAATAAGCCAACGTTTGAACTTGGAGAGACAAGGGCCCCCGCGCCGAGCAGGGCTGAATGACTGCAAGTCTGCTCTCAATATAATTGGTCTAAGCCTATCACCACAATCAACAGCGACATCACACCACCACTTGTGGAGAATTACTCAACTCCCACACGAAATGGCAGATTACGAAAACAACGCCCTGTTCCGCACAGGCAAAGACGCCAACGCCACGGTCTACACCCGCTCAGCACTGTCCGTCTGGTACGACGTCTACGTGCTCGGCTTCAACATGCGCTGCATCTGGGGCTGCCCGACGCCGTCCGTGCTGCTGCCATTCTTCGCCGAGAACTTCTCCCGGCACCATCTCGACATCGGCGTCGCGACAGGCTACCTGCCAGCTGCCGCGCTGAACAGCATCTGGCGCAAGGGCAGCAGGCACCATATCACGCTCATGGACCTGAACCCAAACCCCCTGCAGGCCGCCAGGGCGAGGATCGTGTCGGTGGCCCCGAGGGCCGAGGTCGACCTGGTGGAGGCGGACGCCACGCAGCCACCGTCCAAGGAGCTCGCGGCCCGCAAGTATGACTCGATATCCATGTTCAACCTGTTCCACTGCATGCCCGGCGGCAAGGACAAGTTCAGGGCCATCGGCGCCATGGCGAAGCTCGTGAGCGACGACGGCGTGCTGTATGGATGCACCGTCCTGGGCATCAAGCAGACCAAGTGGTACCAGTGGCTCACCAGGTTCTACCTGAACTGGTACAACAACTGGTGGGGGGTCTTCCGCAACTGGGACGACACGAAGGAGGACGTCGATGCCGCCCTGAGGGAGCACTTTGAGGATGTCGAGACGTGGGTCGTCGGCCAGACGCTGTTGTTCAGGGCAACGGTGCCGCGCCGGGAGCAGTCGTCCGTGTTGATCGACTTGCCATAGTTGATGTGTACGCGGGGAAATCAAAAATTAAACGTGGCCGTCGAGACGAAATCCAGTCTTTGAACACCATGCATTTGATGATAATAATCGCCCACTCTCTCATCAGTCACAAGTACACAGCCAGCCAACCGGATTTCAAATTGACATGAACCATGTCGCACGGAATTCGGATCACCTACGTGTTTGGTAACCGCCTTTCTACTACCGCATGCACCACAACGTAGCCATCACATAATTTGAAAAGCTATCTAATGATGTCATCCCGAGCCAATGTGATCAATTGAGGCATTTCCGCGGGTTCATTCAAATAACTCCTCGGATCGCAACAGTGTTCAAGCGTCAGATACCACCCGAGGTCACATTATTGGCCATCCGAGCAGGCTCCATCCGAAAGAGCTGTCACGGCTTCCTTGACAATTACGGGCCACCCCTTGTAGTGAGACCCGCGCATGGATGCCCTGTCGACAGTGGTTGCCCGACGTCGCAAGAGTGGCGCGCTTTCAGCTGGCATAGGTGCCCTCTTATCCATGAAGCGTCACCCAGGATCTAGAACTGGACAAACGGCCGTTCCCTAATCTATATTTACTTTGGCCCCTCTCCAATCAGTGTATCATACCTCGAAGTATAAATCCTGCAAGGCTCCTTGCGATGCAATAATATCTACGCGTGTTTGGATCAGTTGAAATGAGCGACCATCGAGGGCCCACCGACGCACCATGGCATTTTGTGGAGAGTGGAATTATCTGGAAATCTGACTGTGGCCAAGTTGACGTCTGTGATCGATTTCTACATGCTCTGGGATATGTGAAGCGTCTTTAGCAAATTAGTACGAAGCGCTGGCATCAAGCCACAAAAATGCCCCCAGCTTTTGAACATCGATGACCTCTACGACCCAGAGTTTCAGCTCATGAAGCGAGAGGCATTCCACCAGCATTCGAGATCATCAACCTCTTGCGCAACTTTGGAAACTCTGACGACGACCTTGAGCTTTGTCCTCAACTCCCACCAGTGCATACATTGCACTGGGTGGTAATTTATGCAGCCTTAATCTTCAAATTTTGGAAGAAGACTTCTTTCCTCTCAAGAATCACTGTTTACTCGAAACCACTGATACTGAACCCAAGTAGTTAGTGCCGTCTTTCTTCAAGTCTTTCAAGTGCTCGCGTCAGCAGATTATCACAGAAAGTGTAGAGTATTCTTGATCTTCTACATACCATGATGCTTCTATGCCTTTCCTGTAAACGAAGGTAGTGCCTCACGGAATGGCACAAAGGACAGAATTATTAGCCAGTTGCTACAACAAAATTGTCACACCAGCTAGTAGGTGAGCTTCTTTCCCCCTCCCCCCTCTTCACCCCCTTCTCGCCTTCCCGCGTCTTGCTGATTGTTCTGTATGTCGAATGATAAAGGCTGCAGGTTCATATGAATGCGTAGAGAACAAGCACTTCAAGAATCTCAGCTTAAAGAGATATTGTAAGACACACAATTGAAATAATGCTTTTTGTAGAGTATTCATCAAGATACTGGACCTCTACTGGATTGATGAATAAACTTCAATGTTGATGTGCACTAGTTGCAACTAAGAAAGAGTATCCCGGCGGCCTTTCGAGTGAACAATGGACATTATTCGGCCTGCGGCTTATCTTGCAAACAATCCCATTGTCTACGTTTACAGCTTGATAAATATAAATACCGCGAATCACTTCAGGACTCTCTCATCAACTTGGAATTACCACCCTGCAAGAACGGCTTCCATTCTACAAGTCAGAATTGAAGCTGAGAAAAGTCTTTGACACAATCATTGAAGAAGAAAACCAATCCACACCAGATGTCTTCGAGCGGCTACACCTATGGTGGCTCTAGCTCGGGCTCAGGCTCCGGCTCGGGCTCCGGCAGTGGCTATCAGTGGAGTAGCTCCGGTTCTTCCACTCCTAGGGGAGCAACCAATTCGTGGGACAAAAAGGGAAGCAAGCGTGGCTCTTCTGAGGGTGACGATTCTTCGTCTAAGAAGGCGAAGAAGTAGATTGGGAAAACTGTGCTGCGAGCAGCAGAGCTAGGCTAGAGTACGAATGTAATTTGTTATCTTTGAGTGCATTACTATGCTTTTACTTTGTTTATAATGTGAGGTGTATCATCTTGGAATTATCGAAAGTTTCAAGTGTTCTCAAACTTTTTTTTTTTAATCCCACTGTGGTATCCGGACAGTAAGGAAAACAAAGTGACGTCTTAAGGGTCTACCGGGAGGAACCGGGAGGGATCATGTCTGGGGATTTATGGATTAGTGATACACGAGACCCGCCTCGTCACGCATAAAAGCGAGCTGTGAGCTTCCTTAGCTGAACAAACTGTGCCACAGCAATCGGCAATGGCGTCCAGTATAGCACGTTCGGGCGGGGTATTCACAGCAACGCACCATTCGACATCCTACGACTATGTATCACCGTTGAAACTCAACCTGACCGGCAGGCACGTCCTCATCACCGGCGCGGCGTGGGAGGACGGCGTCGGGTACGCCACCGCCACGGCCTTCGCGCGCGCCGGGGCGTCGGCGATCGCCGTGGCCGACCTGCACGGCGTGGCAGATGACCTCGTCGCGGGGCTCAAGCAGGCCGCGGTGGAGGCCGGGCGCGACGAGCCCAAGGTGCTGGCCTGCACCGTCGATATCGCGCAGCTGGCCAGCGTCCGGGCCATGCACGAGGTCGTGTCTCAGGCCTTTGGCGGGCAATTGGATGTTGTGGTCAACAACGCCGCCCACATGGAGCCCAACACGCCTTTCCTCGACTCAGACCCGGATGTCTATTGGCGGACGTGGGAAGTCAACGTCCATGGCCTCCTGAACATGGCGCGCACTTTCCTCCCCATGCAACTGTCCACCGGTGCCAGCAGCCCCGGCGGGCTCTGCACCATGATCAACGTGGCCTCTTCGGGCGCGTTGAGCGTGCGTGCCGGGAGCGGCAGCTACCGGAGCTCGAAGCTTGCGGTGCTGAGGTGGACCGAGTCGTTGCAGGCGGAATACGGAGACAAGGGCCTCTTGACGTTCTGCGTGAATCCTGGTGCGATCAAGACCAGGATGAGCCAGGGTATCGTGCCCGAGGCGATGCGAGATAGATTCCCTGACCGTGCGGATGTTGCTGGCGACACGATTGCATGGTTGGCGGCGGAGCGCAGGGAATGGCTGGGTGGGAGGTACCTGAGCTGCCCTTGGGATATGGAAGAGCTTATGGCAAAGAGAGACGAGATCGTTGAGGGAGACAAGCTGAAGCTCAGAATGGAGTTTTGAAACTGGCATTATGTTTCCGTGTAGATATCTAACTTAGAAGGAATAGAGGTATCAACGCTGATCACACGCCGGAATTTGAGAATCGTGTTTGCTGGATATGGCATCTAATATGTAAGCGCGTCTTGTATAGGCAGACGGCTCGATTGTACGTCGAAATGCACACTGAATCCATGTCGCAAGCTCACTGAGAAGGCCCTGCCAGAGAAGTCTCAGTGAAGCCTCTGTTTATCGCACGTCAAGCTCAATACCAACCCAATCCACTCAGACTCCCCAGGTAGGCTCTGCAATCTCGGTGTCACCAGGAGAGAACGCGTTGTAGCCACGAGTACCAAGGTCGAAGGGAAGTCAATGACTTTCAGAGCCCTACTTTATAGGTTCTAGACAGTTCTTACAGTGATGAGCCCAAACACTTCGCCGTTCCCTCATTGTCATTGACTACGGTATTGGCCGCATCTGTACTTCTTCACATTTTGTAGATGACATATTGGTTGATCTTGGACACCACTGAGCAACTTACTTTTTAATCTCACATATCCAAGATTGTCACAACGCAGACCTCTGAAATGGCACCGCTCAGGTAGTCAGTCTCTTCTTAGTTGCCTGGCTTTCTGTGTCCTTTCAACGTCACAAATCAGGAGTTTGTGACTGTATCGACGTCAGCATTCACAATGAATACTGAATAAGAATATGGCAACACTTGTATAAAAAGGCAGCGGCTCCGAGGCTTCCCTACGACCACTAGTACTAAGATCAAAATCCAAACCAATTCAAAAGCTCAAATCTGACAAAACCAGCAAGATGTCATCAACGGGAGGAAGTGGAAGCAACTCAGGCGGAACCGGATCTGGTGGAGGTGGACCAGGTTCGGGAAAGACCGATCCAACTGTTCCTCGAAGTGGGCCATGGCAAGACAAGGCAGGGACTGAGTCGCAATGGTCCGGCTCCGACCAGACGCAAATCAGACGGTCTTGTGTCAAAGGCAAGTGTGAGCGGGAGGATCACAAACCCAAAGAGGAAGACAACTATACTTTTGCGAAGAAGTGATCTGAAAACACTCATCACAGGACACATCAAAGTCTGAAAATCAGCTCCACCACAGCTCAGCAATAGTCAACAAATACAGAACTGGAATGTGACCGCTTACTTGTCCTAGCTTCCTTTTCTCAAATGTGCCTCAGCTTGAGTTGAGTGAAAATACGATGAGCAAACTTTTTAAGTGATTCAAGCATGAACGATTAGAGACCGAGGACGGTAATCCCGAGCACAGTATTTATTAGTGCATAATGTATTTTGAAAATGTCACATAAGACCGATCCCCAATATGTAAATCGGCTCGATTTGGGGAACAGGAAAGAATGTGCGGCAGATACGGCGGTGTCAACACGACGCAGCAGGTACGGTTTGCCGTGAGCTTCTCAGTTGGCGACACGCCATGCGCTTTAAAAGTTTTTTTGTGGAAAGGGTTGGTCAGATCTGTGCCAAGTTACAACTGATGGGAGTGACTGGGTCGACTAATATGTGATCACAACGATGAACACCAATGAAGTGGCTGCCTAACTGGACAACAACATTTGGCATTTCTGAGTGTATCCGACAGTGTTATTGCAATGGTTCCTTCCGCTCATTCGAAACTGGTCGTTGCGAATAATGGTATTCGAAAAGGAGGCGATGGTGTTCTTCCATTTCTGATGAACAGATCCGCCTCCTGTATATCAGCGAGATAGGCAGGCCGAGGACAGAGTGGAAAGGGAAGTTATCTATGTGAATGATCTATCCCTGATATATCCGTGCGAAATGTGCTCGGCCGTTCCTTTGGCGCAAAAGAATGAGTTTGAATGAAGCAAGGGATGTCGCCTCAGACAGCTGTCGAGCTGCTGTCGCCAGCTGGTCGCCACTTGTGCTTCCGAGCCCTGTTCCACGGGTCTTCTCAATTTCGTGCATCATATTCAACGTGTTTTGTAGAAGAGGGGAAGAACTGAGTTGAGGACCTTGTGAAATGCTCTATGAGATGCTGGTGCCATGAACCTGGGCAGCTTTTTGGAGAAGACTTGAGGCGGAGCTTGGGAGCACTTGGCAATGGTTCACCATCCGTGTCGTAAAAAAAAAAATGACATTCATATTCTCTTGTTTGGCAAGCCTGTACTTGGGTCGCACTTTCTTTCGCTGGAAAATGGATGTTGAAGGCTGAAAAGCACACCGCGTAGCTTATGAGTCCGTCCACATGTGCATTCCTACCGGGGTCGTGAGACTGACCTCGAGACCAAACAGAAGCGTGATTTTCAATTCTTGCGGCACTCAACAGTCACACGAGAATTTTCGAGAAGACGCGAATAATGTTTACATTGCGACAGTGACATCAATTTGATATTCTGCCGTGTACTCTCAAAATATACAAATAAACGCACACGATGGATGGGCATGCCCTATCCAGCCGTACCCACAACCCCAACAGCACTTTTATCTAGCACCCTTGTTGTCACATCTTGACAGATTCTTTATGTATCCGTATATCCATGTATATCGTAAGCCCCAGGTCATCCAGTCATACATACCAATGCTCGTATATGCTACACTCCCTTCGTCGTCAAGCCCAGATGTCAAAACACACAATGCTCGTTCATCATCGCTTTCTCCCGAAAATGGTCCCGAAAACCTCACTCTTCTGCCTCCTCAAGACCGGAAAGGCGGGACCCTCGTTCTCCTTGTCTTCCACGTCAGGCTCCACAGCGTCGGCGGCGGCCGTCGTCGCGTCCGTGGAAGAGGACGCGACCGTCTCGGCCCGTATCCGCCTCAGCTGCTCCTTGGCAATGTCGCTGCCCTTGCGCGAGCGCGGCGCCGCGGACGCGCTGCGGGACCGCTTGTGAGGCGTCAGGTTCTTGACGATCCTTCGCGCAAAGTTGGCGGCGCTGTCGTCGTCCGAGTCCGAGTCGAAGTCAAACACCGACACGGGCATCACGGTCTGCTGTGTCAGCGGTGTGGTGGGCCGTGATGCGCTGCAAGGGGCGGTGGTGTGTGACACCGCACTCTCAGCGGGCGACGGTATTTGCTTTGGCGTGGGGTCAAAGTCATTCGCGGATATGGACTGCCGTAGTTGTGACTGGGTCCTTTGGTGTGTTCGGCGGCCTCGGGGCACATCAGGAGAGCGTGTTGGTATGGTCAGCTGCGTTGCTGGGGCTTGAGGAGGACCATCGGCGGGTGGGCAGTAGACCATCCTTGTGTCCGAGTGAGTCCTTGATATACTGAAGTTCCTCTGGGAGGGAAGGGTCTGATGACTTCGTCTGGAAAAGGCGACAGCCGTGGGTGATGCGACCACAAGGGTCGGCGTTCCGGGGGCCGACTGCGTCAACAATGAACTGTCATAGCTGATTGCTCCGTCTGAAGCCGGGAGGTGAAGCTTTCTTGGCTTTTTGCGCCTGTTCGTTAGAGATAACGGCCCTGTTGTTGACGGGAACTTTTTCGGCGCATCCCAATGAAGTTCACTTGTCATTTGCCCAGCCGCTCGCCGAGGCACCAGACTCTGCTGCGGGAATAAGGAATAGCTGGGCTTGGATGGTTTGGGTGCCGGTGCGACAGACGGCTCAGTGGCCACCAGGGGCCAGCACGGCTCTGCTTCATCATCATTGACGCCTTCCAGGCTCCTCTGTGGAGCAGCGTGACGGTCCTTCTCTGCAAGCGTCCTGTTGGCGTCCCGTTGAAGTGCTGCTGAGTGGGTGATGGGACCGATGAACACTGTGTTGTTCTTCTCTCCCGGTTCGATGCCCCAAAAGGACTCGGAGTCCTCCCAGAACGAATCAAAGGTCTCGTCGCCGGCTATCTGAGACTGATTCGTGTCCTCTATCGAGATATCCGACTCTTGGTCCTCGACCATTTCAGGCACTGAGCATTCTGAGCCCACTGAAGAGCGTCCATTGGCCGGTGGCTCGCAGCGATGCGTCGCATCGGGCCTAGGATAGGAGTAGTTGGAGACGGATGGGTAATACTTGTTGACGAGCTTGAGGTCTGCCAGTTTGGTGGTTTTCTCCATGGCGATCGGGGACCGAGGCGGAAGAGGGCCTTGCAATAAGCACAAGTGATGATGCGGTGGCACAGTCGCGGAACCTTTGCGCAAGTCAAAGTGTTACCAGATCTCGGTCACCCAAGGGGAGCAAGAAAAGGTTCATACCGAGGCTCTCAAGACACAATCAAGGGGGGCTGACGAAGACTTCAAAATGGCAGGATCGGCTGTATATGTAACTGATAGCCCAAGCAGGCGCCGCTGTGCAGTGGCCCTCGACTTCGAAAGGCATTTGCCGCGGGAGAAAACAACAACACGGTGTGAGGAATGAGGTGGCCAGGAATGCCAGAGCAAGTATGGTGACTTCGGCCAAGGCTGGCTCCCCAAGCCCAGGGAATGTACCGATGTCATGTGCGCGAAAGGCCTCCCCTTCATTCCGGTTTACACGTCGGAATAGTAGAAGGGAGGGGAAGATCCGTGTCTCGGTCTCGGAATGCAGCAAGGCAGTCCTCATCCCGCGTATGGCCTGCATACAAACGACTGAGATCCAGCACGAGGAAACGACAGGAGTGAAAGAAAAGGCGAGCAGAGTGCGCATAGCTACGTCAGAGGTGCAGGAGAGTCAGGAGTTACGCCAGCGGGAGCCTCTGGTACCCCCTGCGGACTATTGATTCCTTTTTCTCTTCCCGATATGTCATATTGAAGAGCTAGCATGAAACGCAAAGCCGGACAGGCTGGGCCGGCAAGCACGGACGGCCATCAGGAAGAAGCAAGTGAGAGCGAGCGGGGAGGGGGTGGGGGAATAAGCCTCAATCAGGGTCCAGAGGTGAGAAAGAAGGACAGTGTGAGTAAACAAGTAGGATGGTAGACCCGCAGTCAGAATGTGACAGAAGCCCGTGATCGTTGCCCTGTTGGCAGTAAGACAGGAAGACTGGCTACTGGACAGATCACGCGCCAGCTTGACGCCAGACTGACGCCAAACCTGGATGGCAGGTGAGATATCTTCCCACCCTCATTCTTTCTGTCTTTCCACTGCTCAACAGCACAATAACTAGGCCGTTGGGGCTCTGAAGCACAACGTCACTGCCAGACTTCCTGACTATGAGGCGCTCCCTTTGAGGGACTAGTCCAATCCTCGGATGTTGATCTTGATCGAGGGAGGCATCGACCCCAGCGCCGTCTGGGCTGCACCGAGCACCGAGACATCGACCCATCCACCCCATCCACCACTTGGGTGGCAGCCCTGCTCAACGGCGGGATCGCGGTTGTTTGGAGCGCACGGTAGGTGCTGATGCGCAGCACCACGCCAATGTCGATCTCCCGCTCGCGTATCGGGGGCCTCCAAGCTTTTGCTGCTTGCTTTCGCCAAAGAACACATAGTATACTGCGCACTTTGCAGTTCCGGGCTGTCGTTTACAGCCCCCTCGCGCCACCAAAACGACGAGTCGAGCCGGCAACACTCCCGAAGCCTCCTCGGCCGAGATCAGATGTCACACGTCAAAATGGCCAATAAAGGTCAACTGACGAGGCACCGCCCCATTAGACATATGTTGGCCCTCGGCCGGTTTCATGCCTTTATGCCAACCGCGGCCAGACACAGGAGTGTGGAGGCTGAGAAGATGAGGAGGCAGAGAATTACCCCAGGCCGAACAAAGACAGGACAGGAGGTCCAGACTGGACTGGCCCGTCTATGTCTGGCTCCAGGGACCTGGCCAGCCACGGGGGCACGATCCACATCCGAAAGGCGGATGGCATTGCATCGCGCTACGCCGCGCTACGCCGCGTATGATATGCCTTGCAGAGAATGACCCGTCGCTGCCCCCCTCCTCCCCTCCTCCGGGCTGGGGAAGACAAGCCGATTGGACATGAATCTGCTGCAACTACCGGCAGAATGCGAGCAGAAGTGCTTGCATAGAATTCGCAGCAACGTGGGCACTCAAGTTGGAAGAAATGGTGGCAAGCTGGCGGCCATGCCCTCTTCGCTGTCTCGCCTGTCTCCGGTTGAGGTATCAAAGCACTGATGAGCATGGAGCGACCACGATCCTGACCCTCATCTTGTAAATTGTTCGAATAGTAGCTGGCTGAGGAAACCGACAGTGCAGGACGAGCACATGCGGAGAGGGATGCTGCGGCTTGTCTGCTTCAATCCACCCATTCATTCTCGGTGCCTCTGTGTCTTCTTTGTTCTGTGCAGAAACCTTGAACGACACGTCAGAATTGCTCAGTGTCACTCGAGACATCATCCCCGAGTTCCCCAAAAAGGAAAAGAGGCAGACTGCGTGCTGCATCTTGCATATTCTATCCGCCGGGTGGTGGCAGAATCGGCGAGGCCGAGTACGTCGTGCCACGCACAAGGCCTATGTTTGCCTCGCGTGAGTTCTTGTGTTTGCCTCTGACGTCCTCTTGGTGTGATAGTCCGTTTGAATGCTCGATGGTAACTCAACCGTCGGCACGGAGCAGAAGTCGTCCCTCGGCCTGATGAGTTCGGATGGCCCCTCCTCGACGTGAGAAAATTCTCTCATGCATGCCCTGGATGCGCTTATGCAAGGGCCGTTTCAATGCCAGATAGACGAATGCAGGTGTGTAGTATGCGTTATTGGACGGCCAGGGAAGTCCTACGCGATCTACAGATCGTCTGGAAACTACTGCAGACCACCTGCGGCCGCTGTCTAAAGTTTCCCGGCTCAACGTCAATAGATGAGTCTTCCCTGCAGCTCCGGCCGCGTGGCCGCAGTCCGCCAAGGGGATTCAAAGTGCTGGTAGAGAGGTCTACCTGTGTCGGATAACAGCAATCGAGCAAAGAAGCAAATCTACGGTGAGATCGTTCCAATGGAAGATTATCGTACTGGAAGGCGGCCCCGGACTTGCAGTGGAGGACAGCCCAGAAGAGGCAAACCGGCAGCAGAGCGTGCTGGTCAAGTTGCGCGACAAGAATGCCCGTGGGCTGACACAGATAGAAAGAATCTGTTGGTGGCTTTTTCTGTCCAGGAAAGCCAGTGGGTTGGATGCATTGCTGCCGGAATCTTTCCGACTGATGGCGGTCTGGGACGATTCATGCCCCAGCCACAAATTCCGTGCGTTTGCGATCTCGTTGATGTAGCTCATGTCTCCTAGGACACTCCAACATAGAATTATCATAAGTGATGCTATGTTGTTTTCCCTAGACTGGGAATCTCCGGTGGCGTTTCTGGGACATGCTTGTGGTCTGACGATTCAAGATCAATGCCAGCGTGTTTTCTGTGTCGACGTGAGCAGAACAAGCCCTGGGGGTAGATAATTATGTATTAAGGCTCCGTTAGGAACCATCCGTCTTTTCATGTCCTCTCTTTCCGCCATATCTACAGGTCGAATCAGATCGACCAGAGCTGCATGAAATTCTATGTCTCGTCTCAAGTCTGTGTCAAGTCGTTCGTATCGTCCGTAAGTCTTCGTCACATAAAATCGTCGCACATCGTCCGTGGTGAAATGAAACAGATACAGCCCAAGAACGCCGTGCCATGCAAGAAAAAAAAAGGTTTCCTCCATGCTGGAGACAAATAGACAACATCCCAGCCGTCCCTCACACATCAGCCTGATTGTTGCCCGCGAACACGTACTGCGGGCTGATGCGGACGTCTCTCTCCGCTCTTCTCGCCTCTCTCCTACTGCTCGGCGTGCCCGTGCCTAAGCTCGGTGCCCCTGTGCCCCGCGAACTCATGAGCCTCGCGCCTTCTCCTCCACGTGATTCAGTGAATTTGCGGACCTTTCGCACACTAAGTCTGTCGTCCCTCGCGCCTGCACCGCCGATGCTGAATACCCACCGTGGTTTCTCTTCGTCCCTCCTGTCCACTCCAAGCTTGCCCACCAACGTAGTCTTATTCCTGATCATGCCCTGGAACGCCTCGTCGCCCATCAGGTCGTCATTCGCCACGAAAGTGATGACCTCCGCGAGGCAGGCGACCCTGTGAGGTAGGCGAAGTTGCTTCCTTCTCGGGTAGAGGATGACGAGGGAGAGCCAGTAGAGGACCAACAGGACCAGTGTGAGGGCGAACAGAGGGATCTGCGGAAAGACGCGCACGATATTGTCCTCTGGTGTAAGGGCGATGAACATTCCTCCTGCGAAGATGGGCAGAAAGACGAAGAGCGTTGAGAAGAGCGAGATATATGCGACGCGCCAGTGTCCATTTCGCAAGGCATGCCACGTGCTCTGAAACGGGTAGCAGGACGCGTAATCAGCAAGGATGGACGCCTCCGGAAGGGCACCTCCAGAGGGTGGGGCGCTGAGCTCGCCCCAGGGTTGGAGAATTCGCATATGCAAGTCCAGGTCTTGGAAAGCCATGAACAGGATGAGCCCTAGCAGCGCTGGGACAAAGCTGTAAAGAAAGTCTGCTGGCGAGAACGCGCCTTGTATTGGCGCTGCTGAGAGGCGTGGAAGGAAACCCTTGGTGATCCTAGTGCTTGGTATGAAAGAAACGATAAAGACGGCCAAGACAAGTCCCAGGACGAAGATGATGTAGCAAAGGAGCGTGATGCTGTTCAGACATCGCGGTATGTGTCGGTAGCGGACGTTTGGCAAGTCTGGCGAGGAGCGGCTGATGCCATCCCACAGGAGACCTCTCCTCTGTGCTTTCCGGTCCGCTGACGTGGATTTTTCGTTGGGCTGGGACGAGCCTTTGTCGTCGAATGCTTCTTTGAAAAGGGCAGGTGAGCCCCATGCGTCCTGATAGCTGCCAGATCCCAAGGTATACCACAAGTCATGGTGCTTGTTGTGTTCCGCCGAAGTCCAGTACGCGAGCAGGTCAGTCCTCCTGTCTCCCAACACCTTCTTCAGGTCATCTCTGGAGCCAAGAGTTTCCGTGTCCTTGTACTCTGCCAAGGTGTCGCTTTGAGAGACGATGGCGATGACGTCTGCGATAGATCTTGGATCCCACATCACTCCGGTCTTGCCCTTCAGCCAATAGATGAGCTCGATGGCAATGGCTGCAGCTAGCAGTATGTACAGTGCCACCAGCGCCCACGCAACCCCCTGAACTGTCGCCCACCTCCAGTGCCTATCCACATAAATGACAGTGAACAGGCAGCTCTGCAGTGGTATAGTTATGTTCATAACCCAGGTGATGAGCATCGGTACCCATATATCCCATGTGCCCACCAAGTGCGGTCGCAGAAAAGACGTGGGATAAAGCCCATCGAAGATGGCGTCCTCTCGTCCTTTTTTCTCGGCCGAAGCCAGTCTGGCGTATGGACGTATGCGTATCATGGTGGTGACGATGCATTGGGCGTAGAAAAGGATGATTGCGCCCAAGATTGCTGGAAACACACGAAACAAGAAGTATTGGCCGTTGTATATCGAGCCAGAATATTCCCAGAGTCCTGCCCATCTCACGGAATAGATCGCGCAGAAAACAAGAGCCGTAATCATGACAACGCATAGAATCATTAACGTTATCATGGATGCCGGCCGTAGGATCTTGGGTTTGAAGACGAGTCTGGGGTTGATTCGCTCTCGGCCGTCTGTCATGAGCTCCGGCTCGATTGGACGCCATGCCTCTGGCGATGGTTGGATTGGCGGAACTGCTGTGCCTGCGTTATTACCTCTGGCTAAAGTCGACACAGAGGACCGCTGAGAAGCTGGCACGAGTTCGGGAGCTGCAAGAAGTGGTGCGCTCTGCTCCTCGTTGGGGCCTGTCAAGTTTCGGGAGCGGGAAGAGGCGGCGGGCTGGGCTGTGATGGGGGCGTTCTGACGTTGGTAGTACCCGAGACCCTGGTCAGGGACCATTCGCTGGCCCTCGGAGCTCATAGACGAAGGATTTGACTGCCCTTGTTGTTCCCGTGTCATGGCTTCCAAGGCATACTGTATGTAAGGAGTATCGTCGACTCCAGGCGTGACGCGAGCGGCCTCGAGAGCCAGCTGGTCGCGAAACACTTCAGCAGGTCTGCCAGCCATTGGGACAACAGGAACTGAGCGGCGACGTTGTGCCTCGGCGATTACGCGCAATTGTTCTGGCGTGTACTGTGGCTGTGGCCATGGCCGCGAAGGCTGGTCTGTTTGGTTTGCCATGGTTTGAGGAACTAGAGGACGTCCGTACAGCCGCTGAGGCCCGTAGAGCTCGGAAGAGGAGTGTGAGGGTGAAGACGAAGACCAGCTGGGAGCGTACGGGGTGAGGGACGGTTGAGGCGAGAGGGATGCCTGTCCGAGTGAAGCATGATCTACGTCGTCTATTGGGCCATGATATCGCAAGGTGCTTGGGGGTCTGGTCGAGGTCGAAGCTGTTGCTGGAAGGGGGTTTGCGCGTGTAGCTTGAAAGCCTGCAGAACAAACGAGTGTAAGTCAAGTTGGACGGTATTTTCTCGATCGATAGGTTCGGTGGCAGACAGGTGAGAGGGACAAGGCGAGTGAGGAAGTAGTCAGGAAGACTTACGAGGTGGCTCCACGTAGTCGAAGTTCAGGTTTTGAAAGTTCATACTTCACGCCTTGCAGATGTCATGACGGGGCGTTTGTTTAGGCAATGATCCGATGTGGATGTGTGTATGGTGGCAACGAGATAGTGTGCATTGCAGTGCAGTGCAGTGCAGTATGGAGCAGGCAGGGCAGGGCAGTAAACACGAGCATCCACTTGGCCGCACTGCTGGGCCAATTGCTGGCAGGATATGCAATGCAGGTCAGGAAGACTGCATGTTGTGTGATGCCGTTGGCGAGATATGGTTGGCGACACCTCACCAGGGCTGCCAACTGGGACATGATGGGCCATGCTAGACCCTGTCCCTGCGATGTCACCGATACGGCGGCGAGTGTGCAGGAGGAGGCTGGGTGAGCGGTGGATGTGATGCCAGAATGCGCGGTGGTTGGGATTGTGGAGAGAGGGTAACACCAGCCACCCGCATGCAGCCCTGGCCGCCAGGGGAACATGCAGGAGTCCGCGCCAAAGGAGACGTCAACCCCGACCAGACCTTTTGCCTCGGATGCCTTCCTCGTTCACGATGTCACCTCTGCTAGCCATCTTTTGCAAGGTGATGGCCATGCCACCAGGACAGGTTCGTGAAACGACTTCGGGCAAAACCAGTGGGGCAGAGAGCTAAGGTGACCGAGGTGATTCGGGTGACTTCATTGAGGACGCAAACTCAATCGCTGGCCGAAGGAGGGGCTCAAGCTTGGAGCTAAGGGTGGAACCATGTGGGTACCAAGTACTTAGCGCTGGTCTGTGCGGCCCCAGCCGGAGTGACGGGCACGATGTGGGGCTACCGTGGAACCAACGGCCGCTCTGCAGGGTTCGAACCTGGACCAAAGCCTCAAGCTTCAAACTTCAAAGCTTCACGCTGACGCACTCCCACGGAGTCAACACCGGCATCAGAGGGTGGACAGAGAGGTATACCCTAGTAGAATGACCACTGCGGAAAGAACCAGCATCTTGAAACAATTACGGATCTTCCAAGAATGCGACTAAAATGTGTGGCTAGGCTGATGTCTGTCTGAGCTGGGACATGTTGAGTCTCCCCACGATTCTACGGGTTGACTTCTCACATTCTTGCTATAATCAGGCCCTTGGGATAGTGTATTCTAGAATTATGGTAAAGCGAGAGCGCTTGAGAAGGTACACGTAGATCTTATTGACGTGAATGTGATTCACTAGCATAATAAATCAGAGAAAATGTGTTCGACAAGAGCTTTGTGTTATGCGAAGAAGAAGAGAATGAAATGATCTAAATTGTCATATTATTCTTGAGGAATTTCTCAACCGCTAACGAGACTATGTAGTCTAGAGTATATGTGCTAATTCTGAAAGACACCCAATAACAAACTGTTTATTCACTTGTCAACACAACGGAAGATTAGTGCAAGATCGTAACGGCCTCACCGGCTTCATAAATCAGAAATTCTCGCGACGGGCAACAAATATGAAATGCAACTCTTTGTTAGCAACGTTGCTCTTTGTGGCGCCAATCATGTGAATCAACCTGTCTGCCGATACCAACTCCTCGTATGAATGAATCCCGAAAATTGGTGTGTTGTTTAATTCTACGTTTGTGGCTAACAGTGAGAATATCTAAATTCGCCACTACCACTTTCACAGGATTCTGCAGTCCACACAGTCAACATCATCGCTTGCCATCAGAGCCACAAGTCAGGCTTCTATCATGTCGCATCTATTGCAAGCAGACCGCAAAAATTCTTGATTTTCTAGTTTAGACAGAATATCACTACTTTATCTGACATATTTTGCCTAGCATGATACGATTTGCGGGAGCATAACTACTAACTTATATGACCTACCCAGACATTTAAAATACTAGGCATATATATGGGCCACCAAGAGGAAGTTAACTCAACTAGTATTTAAACAGCAACAGCTTTCCCTGAATAAGGAAAGGTCATACTAAGTAGTCATTCAGATCACTTTTGTCGAATTGCTACATAGGCTAGTGGACTTTGAATCATGGGGACTTCGTGGCCGGCTGTGACGGTACGGTCTATATCTAGAATGAGGAGCAATTAAGTACACCTTCGAATGTTACAGGGTGTTTTTTTTGGCTGTGGTGCTTAATTTGCTGGCAGTAGTCAAGCTCGTCCCACCGGTCGCACTTCGCCACCAGATCTCTCTTGGGCTTCACAGTGCTCTGTGGTTGCGAACGTCCTGCACTGTGTTGAATCCTTTATCTTCTTTTTCTATGGAAATCTTTTATTCGCTCTCTTATGTGATGGACTCAATACAGTCAATAACGAGTGCTCGTGGTACGCATGTCTCAAGCGCAGAGGAAGAGATTAACGCAAGACTGGCGTGCTTTCTTAGCACCGGGAAATTCTATGCCTCCTTCACCACTTGGCCTCCGTCCAGGCTCAGTCTGCCCAGTGTGACCGCAAGGACCCTCGAGAGGGACTCTGGAATTACTTACTGTCACATTGCGAGTTCTGATGACTTGTCAACGGATATTAAAAGGCTCTTGATCAATTATAGTGCTATGAAGAATGAGCATAGACAATACGCAAGGAGTCAATGCCAATGTGGATCCAATCGAATCTCTACAGTCAAGGATTCAGTGCCTTGGAATTTCGACTTGATGCTGGAGGGTTCCAAGCTTTCTATAGCATCGCTCGAGGTGCCCACGCAGATGGAGAACATGTACAGAATGGGAGGGTTGTGCAGCAGACAGAGTAGTCTAGCCAGTCTCGATATATTTAGCCAAGTAGAAATCACAGTTCCGGGGCCGCTCAAAGGCAAGGTCACATGTGTGAACAAGATTAGAAAAAGTTTAAGTTGTCATTACCTGATTTGCAATGTGAGCACTGGCATGCAGCGTGCTATTCTCTAGCGTTGTCGGCCTTGGCTTTCATGCAATTATTGGCATGGTGATCCTTTTGAGCCGCTGAGTTAACCAGTTCGGACCGTTTCGTGTCATACAAATTCTCATCCCAGGCAACATGGTTCGAGACACCACCGGACCTTCAGTTAACTGCCGCTCTTCCGTGTAGTCTGCATTCTCTAACGACAGGTTAAGCTGCAAGAATTCAAAGCTGACTTCAGGACTGCATCCGCACCAGTTTCGAGCACAAAAGGCTCCATCACATTGAGGTATTGCATGCGGGTGAATGTCTAATAAAAGAAACAGATAGTCGATGAGAAGCTGGCGAAATTGGCATGAGGCTCCTTAACTGGATGCATCCACCGGGTCTTGGTCAATGTCGAGAAACAACTCGGACTATTCGGGCCATAGGGGTCTCCTTACTCAGTTGATCTCGGGAGTTGAGCGATATACCTCAGATGCCACGAGGTTGACGGTACGATCCAAGACATCTAGAACAAAATAGGATTAAACAAGCTCTTGCGGCTGTGAAGATCATACGTTGTGAAGATACGGTACCTTTCCTAATGGAGAAAGTTTGGCTGGGTGGACCCTCGGAGACAAGAGCAATAGACTAAATTGTGGTGAATAAATACTCCGCGGTATACTATCAGAACTGCCGGAACGTTGAACCAGGCCTATTTTGGGGCACTCGAGTCAGCCGCCTACTCAACGTGCAGCTGAAGGCCTTGGCCGTTTCAGCCGTTTACAGCCCGAGGAAACAACCTGTCACTCTTTCAAGGCGGCCTCTTATGCATAAGGCCAAACCAAACACGAACTGGTGGTGGCGCTCGGGAAACGGCACGTATCGAGCGCCCGAAAGTCAATAGCAGGGCGCCAACGGGCAGGCACTGAGCCATGCTTTGGCGTTCTAGACCCTGTCACAGCATAGGTAGTCATTATCAAGAGCATTATGCCTGACTATTGCTATGACTTTCGATGTCAGTCTTAGTCATCCAAATGACTTGGTGTTCAGAGGATCGTATTACTCCTGATACTCATAGGGACCACATGTGCAGGCGGGCGCGAAATACAATTGCAATTTGGCATTCGTTCTTGACACATTCCGTCGATGTTGTGCTTCACTTTTGAAGTAATTTGGAGCACCCTCACAAAGTTCTGGCATATATGCAGCATCTCCTCTTAGTGTGGGCTGGCTGAACACAAATTTAGAGCATCTGGGGTAACAGACCATGATCATGTTGCACGTTGAATGACAGGGCTTGGCGCCTTCAGCCTTAACGTGGCCGTTATAGCAGCTCAGCCGCAGCACGCACAATTGCGATGAGCCAACTTAGTGTAGTGTCAATGCGAAGTGCGCGCGGACCCTACTCGGCAGGAGAAGAGTTCGGACGCCGCAAGCAATCGCAAACGGCGCCGAGAGTCCGGGCCAAGATATGATCCTACTCCGCTCGCGATTCGCCTCACAGGGCGCCCGTCAAGGCATGGAAGACTCCACATGCATATTCACTGCCTCTCATGGACCTATCGCAAACAGACTTGGCCAACAGTAGGCTCCACAGTACATTGTCATACTACTCCATGAGGTCCTTGACTTGGCCAAGTCGACTATAGTTCGTGAAGTTTGTTTGATTGTTTGTCTTCTAAGATGAGACGACGATTACCAAGATCGAGGTAAACCGCTGAAGCCATGATGAACTTCAACATGATCTATTGACGGATATTGACCAGAGTCCAAGTATAAAGAGTAGCCGCTGAACCCGTTCTGAAAGCTGTTCATTCCCCATCCATCATCATCATCATCATCATCACAGTATCTTCACTCGTACTCCTCAGACACAGCTTACAGTCGCTTCAAGATTCTTATCACACTCACTGTCCTTCACAATGGTTTCTTTAAAGGTCTCTAACATTTTGGCCCTTGCCGCCGCCGTGGCCGCCGCTCCTACTGAGCTCCTGGAGGCTCGCGCCACTGTTGCCCACGATTCCCTCTCACCCGTCGCTCAGCGAATCCAGACGGGCGGCCTCGGCAAGATGATTGAGACCTTCAATCCTCTCCTGCATATTGCCCATGGCTGCCAGCCCTGTATGTATAAACTCCGCTTCTAAACGGGTGTTCTTTCCCTTTTCTTGATGGGCCATCTAGGAACCCTCACACTGAGTTCTATAACAATTATTAACACATTGCAGACCCCGCCGTTGCTGACAACGGTGACACTTCCGGTGGACTTCAGGATAGTGGTAGCGGAACTGGAGGCTGCAGGGACCAGAGCAAGGGACAAACCTACGCCCGAGCTGGTACCGTTGACGGCAAGACAGTCATAATGTACACATGGTATATGCCAAAGGACCAGCCTGTTGATGGCAACACTGCTGGGGGCCATCGCCGTAAGCAACTTCCCTAACCTACTTCCACATCCGTTGCATAAATGCCTTTCTACGATCCTCTGATAAGTAACCGGATACTATAGACGACTTCGAGAACATCGTTATTCAGATCGACGATCCAAACGCAGCAACCCCCAAGATCGTCGGGGCAGCTGCTTCCAGCCACAGCGGATATTCCAAAGCAGCAGGTGGCGTCCCCCAGATGGAGGGCAACGCCCCCAAGGTTGAATACTTCACCACCTTCCCGACCAACCACGAGTTGCAGTTCACCGACACCGTCGGCAAGACCTACCCCATCTCTGACTGGGACGCGATGCCCCAGGCGGCCAAGACTGCGCTTCAGGACACCAACTTCGGCAGTGCCAACGTCCCTTTCAAGGACGGCAGCTTTGAGTCCAAGGTCCGCGAGGCTCTGGCTTGATTGCCCAAATTTAAAGTGCGACATACAGCGCTCATTTTATGATTAGACGAGTAAATGTTCATTTTCTTCTTCTTGTTCAACCATGGTTGATAGCGAGCATTGTTTATATGTATTATAGTCACTTTCTTCCTTCATCTTAGCAAAATTTAGCTGGCCGGCCTTTCTCACTCATACACTTGGTACAACGTTGCTCACCTCTGAATATAAATATGTATGTCTTCCCTGATGAGCCACCAAGGTAAATTGCGCGCCGCTCAACAGTTCCGGATTCTGGCACCCTAAAAATCACAAATATAATAGCGTTTAATTCTCTGCAGTACTTCACAACTCAGAATACATTTCTTTTACTTTCCATTGGAAGACATCATATAAGACCGGAATCCTGAAACCCAAAGATCAAGGTAGCTTGAATATAGCTTTTGTAGGTGACCAAGATTGAGGCGGCACGGGAGATATGTGTTATCGCTGCTATCTAGAAATGCTGGCATTATTCAATTCTTAATAACACACCATTATATTATTTTTGGTAACAAGAATGTTGGAGCGGGCGCCAACTAAGTCGCAAGGGATTGAGAAGCCGCATAAAATACGGGAGCGGTATAGGAGAACTTTAAATCCAGCCATTTATGCTCGCAGGGGCGCCCATTACCCAAGACGTAGCAAGGGCACGTCTATCAGAAATGAAACTGAAGGGGAGAAACTCGAAGTCATCTCGGGCTAAGTTTGCTTAGAGCTAAGGTCTGGAATAAAGCACTCGTAAAATATGGTTGATGTATACAAAGGAAACCATATCAGTTCAGCCCAGTTGCGTACCCAAAAGTCAAGTCGCTGTGAACTTCTTCCACTTCTACATATTCGTACCACCACAGCCTTTATCGCTCCTAGGCCGAGAAATTCACGTACTAAAAGCCTCTACGAGCCTATAGTCAGTGTAAAGTAGCCCCAAGAAGAGAACATTTTACATCAATCTTGCTAGACACCTGGGATCGAGTGTAACCATCGAGACATCTGGATGGCCCGCAAGTCAGATTGGAACTCGGACCTGGGAACAATAATCACAATAGCTCTGAGGAGGTGCCAGTTTTCATCCTTCTAGTTGATGAGATGAAAACGGGCAAAGATGTCGGAGACCGAGTTGTACACATTGCTCGGAATTGAGCCCAGGGACGCAGTGGGGGAAGTCGCGGTTGCTCACGGTCGGCACAGTAGGATCTGTCACAACAGTGTCCACTTTCCTGTTCTTGTTGACTGAACTGCTCACCAACTGTACGTTGATCGTTCCTAGCATAACACAATACTGCCCACTTATTATGTTGTATAGTACGGTAGAGGCTGAAGACCGAGGACGTGATGACCATCATCGACTGCTCTGTCTTGCCGAGGCGCGAACATCTGCTGCTCTCAACTCTTCTCGTTCACATTCTTCAAGGTTTACTTTGAAATTCACGTCACTGAATTCATCTCTGACGAAGAAGAAGCTCTCTACTCCTTGCCATTCTGTAGCTTGTCTTGCGGAGTCTCGAAATTGGATAACTATGCTTGGCTTTTCCAGGGCTCTGATGTGACTCCATTCGAATCTTAGTCATTGTGTCTGGAAGAAACTTTAGAAGGAGATTCATTCATCTTATACCGTGGCATCTGCCCTGTCCCCAGTACGTGCTGGAACCTTGTGTTCTCACACTTTCCCCTGTCACGGCACCCTCCAGTGTAGGAATAGAACAACGCCCTAGGGGCCATCATTGATTATTCCCCGATAACGTAGGTACACCCCTCCTCACCGACCCAGACTTCATGCACCCGTCCCGCGTCAACATCCCACCTCTCGCCCACGCCAAGGGTCTGCTTGGTAGGGTTCTCGTCCTTGGGGTAGGTGATGGTCAGCTTGCCCTTGAGGATGAGGTGTGTTGTGACGCCGGCATGGGAGTGCGGCGCGTAGTGGGCTTTGGGGCCGTCAGACCACGTGAAGACGTGGTCGAAGCCCCAGGAGCGGACCTCGGCCTCGTGGTCACGACGTGTCTTCTTGTCGGCCATGTTGACAAAGCTTCTGGGGGCTTCTGCTGGCAGCAAGCTGCAGGTGGGAGCTGGTTTGTCAGGCTTCCCTGTGCCAGACTGTTTGTCAGCGTAATGCTGGTCTGGCAGATCGATGGTGTGCAGCGTGGCTGAGGCTGTCAAGTCGTGCAGTCGAACGGCGCGGCGACTCTTTGGCGCTTGGTGTGGTGCCACTTGCCCGTTGAAGGTCAGCAGCTCTGTCGAGCCAATAAATGACGTTATGGCCGCTCAAGCAGCGCACCATACTGACTATGGTTGGTCTAATACAGTAAGCTGGGGCTGGCCGCTCTAGCTGTCAGGGATGCAAGCTCTGGGGACAGCGAGCACCTGCACCTGCACCTGCACCTGCACAACTGCACACCTGCAGCTGCGCCCCCCAAATCATCTCATGTCATCCCACGCCGCCTGGCCGGTTGGCCTCAGTTCGGCCTGTCCTCAAGGCACGGTATGCACTCGTCATCTCTCATTCCATCTCCAGACAGCCTTGCCTTGCCCATCATAATGAGAGAGCTGTCGGCATGCCTGGGACGAAGGCAGGCTGTTCAATACGAAAAAGGATGACCTCAACAACGAGTGACAGCCCCAAATTAGAAACCGGGCACGGAACTTGGAAAGCTGCCGATCGGCCCTGGCAACTCTGGAAGTACTTAGCAGCTTAGGTACTTAGTGCAGGTACTCTGGCTCTCTCTCCCACCCTACAGGCCAAACCAGGCTCCCTTGCCTAGGATTCAGGGGCAGCTTCACCTTTGATTGCCAGGCTTGGCCCTCGACTCCCTCAAAGTCAAAACAGGCGGTCCGTCCGTGTGTTTCCCCGGTGAGAGAGGGCGCTGGCACGGAGCTTGGGAGTTAATCGACTTGCTCAGAGGCTGGTGCATGTAATAATGCATGCACGTACGCACGCAAAGACACATGCACATGCACGTGCAGGTGCTGGTGCAGGTGCTGGTGCTGCGCCGCCGGCCAGGTTGAAGCAGCAGCAGCCGCCCCCACAAGAACAGACGGTTTGATCAGCCCTGCGGAAAAGACCGTCCCATCTGGAAACCCGGGGCCAATGCAGCGAGAGACCACTACTCCACACCTGCTGGAAACCTGCGAAATGATGCTGCCATCAACTAGCCTGGCTGTCAGCCCCGAGCTTAAGCTTCGCGTGGCCTTCACCCTCCTACTGCATGCAACCAGCCGGCACCATAGCCACTGCGGTGTCGACACCACCACCACCACCACCACTCATGCAGGCTGTGGTGGGAGTTGGTGCGACTGTTTTCTCTCTCTCTCTCTCCCCCTCTGTGGTTGGCTGTAGGTGTGCCTGCCTGTGTGTGTGCCACGAGGCGTGGTCGTGTCCCGGCAGTCGACACATCGTCCTTGGAAGCCCGGCTGCAGGATCCACCAGCCACAAGGAACCGCCCTCCCAGCAAGTCGTCTCAGGTCTTGGTCCCCGTCCAAGCAGTTGGGATCCATCCTTCGGGAGTTTCTTAGCAGAGATCCAATCGCGGGCGCAACCTTGGGATCCCCTGGCCAATCTGCGTCCTGTTCCGCAACTCTATTTGTTAAACGAGCGGGCATGACAGACAGTCAGACACAAACAGGAGGGAGGGCGCCCACTGTTGTTGAGGGCAAGGCTCTGCCAGATGCCAGTGCATGGCCCTGTGCTGTTGTGTGATGGTGTACGTGCTGTGTTATGATCGAATGCGGCGGACGGGTTGCAGGAGGGCGCCACTTGCTCAGCTGAACCATCTTCTCGAACTGATCCATCCCTATTCCTTGGCTGAGGAATCCGGGGGGAGTTGATCAATGCTTACCATCTCACACGCCCTCTCTTGCACCTTGTCGATTGCATTCTTCCACTTCTCCCATTCTTCAACTTCTTCTCGTGGTCCTCCTCCTCCCCTGGTCGTCCGGATTCCGACAGTGAACGCTCCACTGCCTGCGCACAACACGACACGACACGACCTGCCATGTGCAGCCCGGCCAAGCTCCTCAGCCCGGCACCCAAGTAGCACCAGCGAGACCCGCCCAGCCAACACGGGGGTTGCAGCTGCCAGCTGCAGCCTGTTCCCCATAAATTCTGCACGCCTCGCAGATCTCTGAATCTCGCAGGACGGGCCCCCGGTCTTTCCGCCGCCCCCTGAACAAACAGGGCCGGCAAGACGCCATCGCAAATACGGACCACCCGTCATATTATTTTACCCATGGGTTGCCTCGTAAGTTCTCCGGCCTAGAGCAGAGAGAGGACAGAAACAATCAAAACAAGAGCAAAGAGCTCCCTTCATCCCCCTGTGTTGAGAGGTTCTGTGCATACCTGCTTCACACGCGCATCGTCGTCCAGCAATAATTGTCCCGTAAAACCCGCCCTGCCAGCCCAATTGCCCTTGCCCGAAGCCAATTCCCGCGATAGCGCGTGTGTCTGCAACCAAACAAAAAAAAAAAGGGCTCGACTGACAACACCGCCCCTTTTCCCCACGAGCAGGGAGCCCGGAAGCGTGCCCAAACCCACCCGGCGATGTGGCCGTATAGGGGGGCCAGAGCCACAGCTAGGATCGAAAATGGAACGGCGGCAAGAGTAGGAGGGCCGACACCGAGCCCAAAGTTCGGCGCGCACACGGCATGGAAGCACTTCTTCCAGATGGTCGCGCTGGGTGGCGCGCCCGGACCTCAACCGCAGCGACAGATCGGCGGCCAGCACCAGCACACCAAGTCGGAGCAGCTCAAGACGGACTTTGACTACGAGATGACGACGGCCACCTTTAGCGACGACTTTAGTGCAGCCTCGCCGATCGACAGCCTCCGAGCCGCCCCCTTCTCTCTCAACTACAACCCCGACCTGCCTCTGCTCAAAGAATCAACGCACAGGCATATTGAGCGCATCTTCACGTCCCTCCGCGGCCGGGAAGGAGACTTCATAACTCGCGAAAAGCTGGAGGAGTTCCTCGTCGAGACACAAGGCGGTCTCGTTCGGCCGCTCGAGAAGGAGAGCTACACCCTTGGCGACTTTGTCTACGTTTGGCTGCACGACTACAGCGTTGCCCTGAAGCCGGCTGCCAAGAAGGACCTGTCGAAACCCATAACGAACTACTTCATCAGCAGCAGCCACAACACATACATCGGATTGGGTAACCAGCTCAGCGGCGAGGTGTCTGCGGATGCGTACCGGACGGTGCTGGAGGGCGACTGCCGATGCGTGGAGATCGACGTCTGGAACGGCGAGGGATACACGGAACGGCCCAGGACGCCCACCCCAAGCAGGTCAAAATCGCCGAGCCGGGAGGTGCACAAGCACAAGAGGAATCCTTCCACCCTCTCGACGAGCTCCATCCACTCGATCCCGGCGGCAGCGCAGTCGTTCGCCGATAAGATCGACCAGAAGTGGCACGAGCTGGCGTCGAGGAAGCATGACCGCTCACAGAGCTCCAAATTCAGCCTCGCCAGCGCCAGCCTGAGCTCGCTGCACCTCGCGCTACCGGCCGCGAGCCACAGCTCGACCTCCCTTGACCCGGGCGACCTGCTGGATCCCAACGATCTCAGCCCACCACTGCGCCATGTGCGCTCCGCCGAGGGCTTAAGGCTGAAGGCCCAGGAGTCCAGCAGGTCACGGTCCAGATCAAGGTCGAGGGAGCCGCGCAGTCACACGATAGAGCCGGAGGTGACGCACGCCCACACCGTCCAGGGGCTGGGCGACCTGGGCCTTGCTAAGCGGATCCCCTTGCGCGAGGTGTGCCGGGTCATCAAGGAGTCAGCATTCAAGACGAACAAAATGCCGCTTGTCATCAGCCTGGAGTGCCACGCCACGGGCGAGCAACAGGACATGATAGTCGAGATAATGAAACAGGAGTGGGGCGACTATCTTCTGGACGAGCCGCTCCAAGAGTGCGACCCAGCTTCGCGGCAGCCGAGACTTGAGGAGCTCATGGAGAAGATCCTCGTGAAAGTCAAGAAGGCAGCCCCAACGGGATACACCATGTTGAAGGGCAGCAGCCAGCTGACAGTGCCTACAAGCACGTTCCATGACGATGACGGTTCAGCATCAGAAGACGAAAGGCTGACAGTGGTGGGAGAGACCAGAACAGAAACTGGGGAGCTGGCTCAGATGGTGAAGGCGTCCAAGTCGCTCATCCGCGAGGCTCTCGGGAAGCTGGCCATCTACACACACAGCGAGCATTACAAGGACTTCTCCGCGCCGGCGGCCAAGTCGCCCTCACACATCTTTTCCATCGACGAGTACAAGATCCTGAAGCTGCATCAAAGCAAGCACCGCGAGATGTTCATGCACAACCGTGACTTCTTCATGCGCGCATACCCGCACTCGACCCGCGTCAGCTCAACCAACCTCGACCCATCTATCTACTGGCGCAAGGGTGTCCAGATGGTTGCTCTGAACTGGCAACGGGCGCACGTTGACGAGGCAATCATGCTCAACAGCGCCATGTTCGAGTCCGAGCAGGGCTGGGCACTCAAACCCCAGGGCTATCTGAGCGGCGATGAGACCTCATCACAGGCCGAGGCAGGGCAACACCGAGCTCTAATCTTCCGCGTCACAATCCTCGCAGGGCAGCTCCTGCCCTTCCCTGGTGAGCCTGACGACACCGGCAGCAACGCCAGCACCGTCTCGAGCGTCAGTACCTCTGCTAGTACCGCTTTCCAGCCGCTGGTCAAATGCGAACTGCATGTCGAGACGCCTGAAGAGCGGACTGAGAAGAAGGCCATCAAGAGCGGCCTCGCCCAGGACGGTCAGTACAAGATGCAGACCAGAAGCAGCGAGACCGAGAACCCTGACTGGGGCATGGGCCAAGAGCTCAAGTTCCCTCGGATAGACAGGGTTGTGGAGGAACTCAGCTTCGTGAGGTGAGTTATCATCAGGCCAGCAAGGACACAGTGCCTTGCCAAGCACGCAGCACACCCTTTTGCCCCTTGCAGTTCCCAGTGTTCCCGCCGTTCCGGCTTCTGTCATCTGTCATCTGTCACTTTTTGCCTCCACGGAACTTTCCTTACCCACCCACCCACACCCACGCCCGGATAGTGTACCCTGTCAATCACGTCGCGTCGTTGGGGCACACAGTCCTCTAGCCCTGTCGCCGGGGGACGGAGCCTTCCAATGCGCACCGCCGATACGCGAGTTGCCAGTCTGGCATCGCCTGCGTTGGCAATGCAGACCCTGCGCGAAGCGGGGGCTGCGAAGAAAAGGCTCGTAGCCTTCGGGACAATTATCTCGGATTTGGGTGCTCACCGGTGTGGAGAAGGGGGGCATGGTGCGGCTCGCCTTCCTACCCATACAATTGTGATGTGGTGGAACGCCCTCGGCTTATGACTACCTGCCGTCCGTGGCCACGCCGCACAAGTGTTGCATGCGTGGCTTGTGCCTGTCCACCATATTGCCAGCCTCATCGCCATTTTCCCAGCAGCTATCCGCGAGGAGATCGTGTTGCCGTCTGTCCAGCTTTGCCTTCCGAGGGGCTCGCCCACTAGGCTGGACGCGTGGTGGTGTAGCTGTGCGGCCCAACCTGTGCAGCCAAGTGGCGCGGAGTCCACCCCTTAACTCGTTCCAGATTCCATGCGTGGGATAGGTCATATGCTAATGCTTCTTCAAATCAAAAGGTTCAAGATCGAGGACGAGGGTCTCGTCAAAGACAAGCTGGCGGCGTGGGCCTGCGTCAGACTGGATCGGTTGCAGCCAGGATATCGATTCATCGACCTGAAAGATGCACACGGCAGACCCAGTGCTGGCAAATTGTTAGTCAACATCGAAAAGAAATTACGATGAGGCTGTCATTGCCAACACCCGACGCCCCTTGTGTGGTCGGGTCAGGAGGACTAGCTCCTCGCTCCGGCTTACTCATTGCCAACGTCAGCCGGTCGGTGTCAGATATCATTTCTGCCCTGACCGGCCAGGTATAATATGTCCGTGTTTTATCAGGTGGCGTTACTCGAGCTTGGTGTACAAGTTCTACTTTTCTTGTCATATGGGATTACATGGTAATGGATCCCACGAGATTTTGACCATGAGTACTGCCGTGGACTTTTGTCTGAAGGGGTTTAGAAGGCACTGGAGCCAGGATTATGCATTACTGGGTGCTGTATGGATGCTGATTTCACACAACACAGAAGATCGGCTGTTCTTCACATTGGCGAAGGTTTCGTCACAAAGATACCCAACTATCAGCACAAGATTTTGCTGACATCTCACTCTTCACTGCGCTCTCGGACTCTGTGTGTGTGTGTCTGTGTACGTGTGTTCCCCTGCTGTCGGACGGTATCGCGTGATGTACCCCGGCTGCGTCTCATCAGGCTGAATAATATGTTTCACCGAGCCTGCCTACTCATGTCTGCCTGCCTGGAAAAAGCAGCGCAGTTGACATGCTGGTGGCACGTGAGGCCAACAATGCTGGTGGGTGGGACCAGAATACTTTCTGCGCCTCAGATCGCCGGGTGCTAACATTGAAGAATTTCCTCGACTGTGGGTGAAATTTGCGCCAACTTGCTTTTGCGTCAGATCAGAGACAGCAATGTCCATGTCCCCTTCCATGATAGATCAGAGACCAGGGAAGCGAGGCGGGAGAACGGCCCATTCTACAGTCAGCCGTGCAGTCACTCACTCCACATCATGATGAAGGACACGGTCGATTTCATACAAAATGTATGAGTGGCCCAGGCCTGTCCACTCGGAATATAGCACTCCCCCCGCGACAGGAATTCTTGTGGAACATACTTGCAGGAAGTCGGGCGGCGGAAAGCCACGGTGGCCTGCATGGACAGGCGCTCTGAGCTCCTAAGAATGCCCTCTAAGAGCATCCAAGGCGCGATCAACATTTGCAACTCAGCCTGAGCGGGGCGATAATCGCTTTGTTGGGAAAGACATCATTCGACGGGCTGTCCCGTAGACGCTCAAGGCGGGTTCGGATGAGACATGGCGGGGTATGACAAGCCATTGTCTCATTGAACGGTGCACATCTGCAGTTCTGACAGGTGTTTGACAACGGCTAGATGCTTTCAACGGCTCCGCCTGGGAAGTCATCTCGCGTCACCGTTACTTATGCAAAGTTGAGCCTCAATCGCCGGAATGTGCCAGTCTGTTAGCAAGGAACACAAGGGGGTAAGAGAGTCCTAGCGTCGAGTTGGACCTCCTCACATCAAAACCTGACGAAGTGGCATCTGGCGGTGTGAGTGCAGCCAGCCTGACATTGCCGCACGAGACCGAGCCGTTCTCGTAAGAGAGGAGCTTGCTCATTTGTCCCGGCGCTGCGGTTCGAGTGCGAGAGTATATGCAAGAACCCACGGATCTCGTCGTTAGTGGGCCGTATCTCAACAAAACCCTTGAGAGCAACATTGATCCGATCTCGCTAATCGGCGATACTTTGAAGCAAGCGCTGACAGGGAGCTGTCATACAAATGTTGCCATAGCGGCGTCACTGACCTCACCATCGACCAGTCCTCCAGATGAGGACCCGAGTAGCTGGTTGACGGGACATCTGTCCAACTGCAGCCAGAGCAATATCCAACGATCTTCGCGATCTTGCGAACACAGGGGTCTTGCCGTCAGGCTCGTTCTCCCGTGGTATTCCTATGAGCCGACCGTCCCTAAGCCGCCACCTGAACTTGTGATCATGACGAGCAAGACACGGCGAAGATCGCAACGCCGTCGGGATCCCGAGATAGTATCGTCCGGGAAGACGTTGGACACCCAGACATCTTGCAGCCCACCGACCGCCCTGCACATTATGTGGAACACATCAAATTAACATGAGATGTTTGCTCTCTCCTGGTTTGGCGCAGGAGGCCGCCATCTGGAGAATAAGATTCCCGTGGCTTCGAGTCATTGACATTTCGTCTTATTTCTGGGTATCCGAATCGACCCATAACTTCGAGCCGTGAAGTGAAATGTCACAATGTGACAGGTCGGTGTCTGGTCTTTCGTAAGCACCTCCAATATCCGGCGAGGTTCAATGTCGTCGGCGTGTCGCATCGCTCTCGGAGGTCCCGCAGTGGGGCCTGGCACGACCCACCAAGCTGATCTATAGAAACGTTCAGGCCTGGCGATCGACTGCAGTGTGGAATTCAGCGGCGCGGATAACTTGATAAATCACCACATTTAACAATCGTTCGGGGTAAGGGGTTTGTAGCACAACAGTTGCGGCTCTGCTCAGCCAGCAATGGCCTTTGCTGAAGGCCAACAGTCCGCTTCGCACGTCTGCTGCAGCCGTTGAATTTGATGTGTCTCGTGGAGATGTACTCGTATGGGTTTTGGCTGCACTGTGGTGCCGCCGTGCATGGTAGATCTCAAGTTAGGGCGAATGATGGCCCGCCCACGTCTCGTCTTAGTCAAAGAAGCAGAGAAACAGGACGTGAATCTCGAATGGCGTATTTCTGAGTAGTCGGTCTGATGGCAAAAGCAAAGTGAGACCACAAAATGCCAAGAAGCTATAGCCTCATTGCTCACCGTGACAATAGCTTCATCTGCTGTCAACGGCGCAGCCTGGTTGGGCTGTCCAAACACGCTGACAAGGAGGTACACGAAAGAATTACCTGACTTGGCTGGTCGAGCATCGTTGTTTGGCAGTTACCGGAAATGGAAGTCGAAAGTGGCAGCCCGCTACGGCATCTCCCGGCGGGTCCAAACAGACAGTAGTCTACGTCTGCACTATATGTTGCATACACACCGCAAGAGTCAATGCCCAGTTGCTGAGCCATGAGGTAGGGTGGTATCAGCAGTGGGGAAATCGCAGATTGACGAGGCAGATCCTGGTGCTCGGAATCAGATCATCTTGAGATCAAGCGCTACCGAGGACGTCGCTGATGGTGGAGCTGACGGGGCAGCCGGGCAGTCGGGATAGCCTCGCTGAGAGTGACCGAGTCAAGACTCTGAGCTCAAGAGCAGCTGAGACGGAGGAGCCGGTGGCTAGTGTGTATCGGCGGTGCTGTGGATGGAGACGCGTTGACATGCACAATGATGAGAGAGTGACGAGACTGAAAGACCGGACCGAGACGTGATCACGAAAGAGGCCAGTTGCCCACCTGATCATCTGCGAGGCGACACGATGCAACAGGCGAAGATGTGTTCGAAACGGGTGTCATGTTGTCCAAGACCGCCAAGAGACGGCTGCGGTTTGGCGGGGCTCCTCAGTTTCCCAGAGACGGTGGCAGTCCTGAGGCCCTCATGGTTTCCGCCAGATAGACACAGGATTTGCAGACTGAGAGCAGCTCGAGCGCCGTGCCTAAGCGGAAACACCATCCATCGCAGGAAACCAACTCGTTGTGTTGCGGATGGCGGCACCGAGATACTGGTTCGGGAATCGAACGCACGCATCGGGTCTGCAGCGGGGCTGGTGCTGGAGAGATTCGTGAGGGTCTTTCTGGCTGGTGGAGCAGGAGCTGAGAAAGGAGAAGACAAGCGAAGGTTTATTACTGCATGGATGCATTCCGCGAGCACAGTATCCATTTGAAAGGGATGAATGGGGCGATGATTGCACCGAGATGAGGCGCGATGCGACAGGATGCGACGGCATGTGACGGGACGAGGTCGCAGGCAAAGGCGAGGGGAGTGATGGTCATATCATCGCCGTCGTCGCCGCCGCCGCAGGTGATGGGTGAGGGTGTCATGTTCAAAAATAGTTCTAGACATCCTTGACACCAATACAGGCGAGCATCCACTGGGTGGGTGAATGGGGACGTTGCGGATGCTTTGAGAAGCAAGACATTTGGAATGGTGGGGTTTAGGAGGGGTGTAGGGGTGCTTCTCCAGCCTCTGCCAGTCCATCCCAGGCAACGACCCCAGCTAATAGAAGCCGCTGTCCGGCAGTGCCTTTCTGCCTAGGCCCAAGGAGTCCAGTGCACCTTCCTTAGCAAATTTGATTCTGGCAGGTAGGCAGGCTGGCAGACACGCACTGGCGTCCCGGAAGGAGCCCCAGAGGCTTCTGTTTCTGTGCGGCGAGAGGGCCAGCCGAGTGCTGGAATAGCCTGGCACAATTCCAGTAGGAGAATTGGAACCAGGAGAAAAGGAGACATTGCGGGTCAACAGGAGGCCGGAAGAGCCGGTTGCGTTGCGCGCAAAACAGCCAGGGGAGCCGGGGAGCATGGCTTCAGCCTTTAATCCATTAATTCAGACTTAGTGGTAGATACAGTAGTAGGCTGGCGGATGGGCATTGTGAGATATGATAGACTAGAAGACCCCCTCTGCCATCTGCTCACCCACACTAAAGTGTCGGCCGCTCCTCGTCTCTCCCTCTCCCACCTCATCACTTGCTGCTGGCCGCCCACACCCGTTTTGTATCAGCCCAGCCCGGCCAGAGCCCCCGGTGAGGCCACACCGAATGCGGTCAGTCGGTCGGTCAGTTATTTTCCAATCAGTCACTTCGTCAATCGACTTCATTAATTGGCCAGCTGCACTGCACCCCATCACCCTCCCACCAGGCCTCGTCACGGCGGTTGCCCACCCAGTGGGGGGTTTCAGTGTCCTTTGCCCATGCCGTCAGGCCGTCAGGCCGAGCCGAAAGTCAGCCAGCCGCCGGGTTGTTCCCGATCAAGAATTTTAATTTTCATCGCCGCCTACCGAGTGGAACGCCCCGAGAACACACTGTCCAAGACGCAGACGCGGTAAATGAGGACGGGCGGGCGGGCGGGCCAACATCAATCAACGGCCGCCGCCGTGGGCAAACATCAGGCACGCCCGTCTGCGCTGCTCAGGACCGTGGACAGGCACGCACGCGCACCCAGACAACCAGACAGACCTACAGCACTCGTCTGGCCTGGCCTGGCCTGGCCTGATCTGATCAGATCTGGATCAGGCCCGATCCGATCCGATCCTATCCGTCTCTCGTTCAGGACCAGCCAGAGAGTCGAGTGAAGCAGATCACTGCCCACCCGTACCGTACAAACACGGCTCTGGCTCTATCATATCTCTCAAACCAAAGTGCTGGTTGTCGCCTGCGCGCTCTCGAAAAATAAAATAAAAACTAACGCAGGTGAGCTGACTCCACATGGAGAGCATGTAACTATGTTGCAGAGGCCCCCCCTGTCCCTCGCTCTAGCTCGATCTTCAGCCACAAGCAAGACGCTCAAGTCCCCTCGATGTACCAGCAATGGCTACAAACTGGCCACATAGAGGCGCGATGCCAGGGTCTCTACACCCATGCCGCTACCTAGGACGTACTCGTGGATCGGGTGGAATCGATATCTCGCTTTGCAGATCCACTAAATCTGGCAATGCAACCCTGCTGACCTCAAGGGAAGAAAGAAGTGTTCAAGCTTCCCTCCGCCGCCAAAACCCCCATACGGCGGCTCCAACGCTGAGCATCCGGCTGCTACTGTGTCCTACACTACTCCCCGTGCTCCCTCGTGGTGTCAGTGCCCATGATCTCTCTCTCCCTATGGCACGTCGTACCTGGGGGTAGTGGCCCCAAACCTTATGCTCTGGGCATACGCCTCGCCGCGCCCCGGCAGTAAATCCTCTTGGACCAAGTGGCCCGTTGAGGCACGCACACCGTTACCATAGGCTTTCACACCAGCTGCAGGAGCCCACCAGTGTGGTTGTTTCTGTGCTCGGTGCTTGTATGCTCATGACGATCCAAGGCCAAATCTCCCATCATCACTTGCTCAGACCGCATGTCCCTGCGCCAGGCGGGCTACACATCTGCCCATAGCTCCTGCAGGAGACCTGGGAAAAACGTCCGGTCCCGTCTTGCTTTCCCGTCACGGTCAAAACCATGTATCTCGTCTTTCCTTTTTCCCCCTCTACTCTCTCTTCGTCTTGAGACCTTGTCCCTGCAATGTTGTAAGCTTAGGGATGTTCTTGACAGGACAACCACTGCAGGATCAGATCTGGGATGGATATATAACGCTCGTTTCCGCCACCGCCTCCTTTTCACTCCAACCTCTCCCCTCCCTTGACTGTATCAATTTCACATCCCAACATATCTATTCATAAACCACTTCGTCGCCTTCGTCAATTTCATTACAGCATCAGCACCAGTACCGCCGCCAACATCACTTACAATAATACCGACCCACACCATCCGTTGCCAGTGGCGTCTACAGCTAGAAAGCAACTCTCAGACCACAGCACAGCCTCGACAACATGGTTCGGCCAACAATTCCCCGTGACCTCGAGACCACCGTCGTCGCGCCTTACCCCATGGGACCTCTGCCGTTGCCGACCACACCATCACACCCCGGCTTGCCCATTCAGTCCATGCCGGTAAGTACCGCTATTACAACACGGCTGAGTTCAGGCCAGAGACCAGAAATCATCTGACAATCCTCTCCTATAGCTCCCGGGCGTGCGCTGTCCCACCTGCGCTGCCAATGGGAAGGAAGTCTGGGTGATTCCCGGTCGTGCATGTGGAAACTGTGGTACGCCGTGCTGCTGAGTCTGTTGAGAGCGAGCAACGGACTCGAGACGGAAAAGTCTCAGAGCCAATGGTCCCGGCATTGAAAAATCGTCTCTCGTTTCTTTTAGTTCTCTTCTTTCTCTCCCTCTATGTGTCGTGTTTTTCAACGTCGACCAAAAAAGGAGATCGCTGCCGTCGGGTGGCAGCTGCGCTTGTTACACTTACAGAGGTGGAGCTTCACGGCAACAGTTCAGAGTCTGGGTTTTGGTGACACACAACATCATGAGGTTTTCAGATCGCCATGAGATTTACTACTGATCCCTCACGGGACACAAAAGTAGAAAGACACTAAAGTTCGTTTTTTAACGATTTCACTGATTTCTTTGTTGGGGAAAGGATGGGAAGGATGGCCCGAGAGAGAAAACACCAGGCTGTATGTAACAGGCGTTTTGACGAATATTCGATCGGTCGTTAGGATACGAGTACGGTAATGGTTCGCTAGAATGAATGCAAATTTTCTTTCTGTTCACGTCTTGACTTCCCCACGCGCTGCCATATGCCGTCCGTTGACAGGCGCACAGACACATCGCAGCACGTCGAGACACGGCCCTGTCTTCTTTGAGAGCGCTTCAACGGCTGCTCTGGGGATTTTCTCAGTCCGCACAGGCCCGGGATCTACAAGAGCCAAGAACGAGCACATGAACACAATCCACCAACCGGGTAATAAATGCCACACAAGCAACCTTACGCATGCCGTGGAACAGCCTCAAGGCAGTTAGCAAGCAAGGGGTCGACCGAACCCGGAGAACGTTGATACTACCAAGGATACATTTCGCCACTCTCTTCCCTTTGGTTGTCTCACGGGCCCACAGCCCTATCGATGAGCCTCAGACATGGCTTGTGGGGATTTGTAGTATCTGCTTCTTCTGGCCCAAAACGGAACTCCGTTGGGCTGGTCACACACGAAGCTGTCACCGTCTTTCTTTTTGACAGCTGACTGCGGCTCGATCCGCTTTGCGCAGGCTTCTCCTGGTTTTCGGCATGGGGGCCTTCGATCTTGACCATCTCCCGTGCTTCTGGAAGCAACGGCTCATGTGCCGTGCCGCGCCCGTATAAGCAATGGACAGAACTGGTCTTTGACTGGCCCCTGGGCACTAGTCGCGTTGTCTCCCAACCCCTTCCTTACACCCCTCCTGCCCGGCGCCACGCCCGCGGGAGAGGTACTGTTTGCTGGCTGCTGGCTCCCGTCCTCGGTCGGTTCCAGAAGACGTCTACCTGGGCCCCCTTAGCGCGCCACCGGGAGTCGTTCCTGCAGCCGGGAAGGGCAATGTTTGAGAGGGGTGAAGCCTGCGATGATATCTGACCATCACACACCGCAAGTTGGAAGCGCTCTCGTCGCCATCGGGTTACAAGATGCGAGATGTGCAGTGGCTCACTAATTTGCCAGGCGAGACTCCAGCCTGCACAAGCGTCAAGCAGCTGAGCAGGATCAGGTAGTATCGCGCCAGATGCTGCGCAGCACTGGTTGGCGAATCAACGTCTGTATAGACACCGTGAGTTCATGTGTCTCGCCATGCCATGCTGCACCGTTAAGCGAAGATCGACCATCTCGTAGAAGGCTAGCTCTCACTTTTTTCTCACCTTTACCCGCGGAGATGGACCCGTCGGATGCTAAAAGTGAAGGCTCACGATGTCTGAAGGAACTAGGGCTGCTCCGGAACGGGAGCCGTGGCAGCGGCGTCCTTCCAGTGAGCATGCGAGAAGGCCCGGACTATGGGGTCTGGCAATGCAGCTAGTAGTGCCCATCATCATCACCACCACTTGGCTTTGCTGCCCCGGCTTAATTGTGTCTCCTTCCACCGCTTTGGTTATGTCTTCTTCCACCAACCGCCAGCCGGAAGCCCCTGTCTGCGTGCTTCACCGAGCGCCAGCCCAACCAGCTGCCGAAAAACGAGCCAAACCGAACCAGGTATCTTGTTGCAAGCTGCCATGCCGCCCCGTATCGCTCATCTAATGTCGCAATGACCGATGCCTGCGGGTCCCCATCTGTAAACCCTGGGGCCCACGCGGTCGCCTATCTATCAGCTGACCAGGTGAGATCGGCAGATGGGCGGAGGGGACAAAGCGTCAATCACAAGCGACAGCGAGAGCTCCTTTGGGAACGCGCCTTATCGCGTGTGCTGCTGCCCCTCTCAACTCTGGCCCCCAGCTGGACGAGGCCCAGTTTCTGATCTCATGACGGAACGTGGTATTGGAGGAGGGGGGGGGAGTTGCGTCTTCAGGTTCGTATTCGGGCGGTCCGCAGCACGACGAGGGCGGGCCGAGCGACTCAGCAGGCTGCCGATGGAAGTGGTGCCAGAGGCCGGCGCCGAGGCTCTGCCAGGCCCTGCTAAAGGCGGTAAACACCCGCCGTTGGGGGACGGAGTGGAGCCGGGTCGGCCAACCGCCTGGCCATTGGCTCTAGCTCGGTTGGCCCGTGCACGCACAGACAAAAAAAGCAATGCCTTTAGCGAGCGCGTTCAAAAAACTCTGCGGTGAGAATTTCAACATCCTTCCTTCAACATCAACCCACAACAACAACAAGCAAGCTCTTGATCGATCACTTCTCAAGGCTCTTGTGCCTGCCTTGGGCACCAGAGTGAGACAGAGGTCTCAATCGAATCAAAATCAGGCGCGCGACGGTAAGACTCCTTCCTTGCACTTCATCCTTTTTCCTTTTCGACGACCGGGAGGCTTGTCCTTCATGATGAGAATAATTTGCGATTGATTCCGTCTGATGGCCGGCTCGCCTGCTGTGCTATATCTTGCGGTTAAGTGATAGTCACTTCTTACATATTCTGAAAACACAATCGGCCTCCCGATCGTCACTCTTCTTCCAACACCAATATGCGTGGAACTCGTTTGCTGACATCGGCACCAATAGGTAGTCCCGATCGCGTGTTTGCTGCGCCCCTCATACAGAGGACTCAGGTAATCCTCTAGACAGGGTTCACGGACGATAAACTGACATTCACACCACCTGAGATGCTGGTTGTCATTGAAAATGGATGTATATGCACGCAGGGCCTTTTTGACTACTATCCACGTTGTCCATTTTTACGACGAGTAGTTCTCATATAGACTTCAGTACACATGCCCATAGTTTCAAAAGATTATTTTTATTCCTCCCCACACGATGAATACATGCCTCTAAACGCCATTGCTCAACCGGGACAACCCAAATACACATGCTCCGTGCCGTCGAGTGTTTCCACGGCCATCGTACGGACGATGTTGGCTCATGAAGTCGTGACCTTAGTTCTTCTTGCCAGGCATGCTGTCCGTCTTTCCAGCCTTCTTCTTGTTAATCGTCTCTTCCTCCTCGGCCTGGAGCTCTGCGTCGATCTTGGCGCCCTTGGAGGGCTCGTTGCCATGAGTCTTGGCCTATTGCATTGCGACTCTGTCAGCAGATATACTTGAAACTTCGAGTATCTTCAGAAATCCAACGTACGGGAAGGGTAGGGTCCTTCTTGGACAACGCGGTCTCCTTGTCATCTTTGGGCTCCTCGTCCTTCTTCTCCTCAGCGGCCAGGCGGTTGGCAATGGATCGCTGATCCTCTGTGATCGTGGTCAGCACATGATTCTGGTGTGACCGCATCACACGGGGTCAGGATTGCGAGTGAGCCTTACTAGGATCATCGGTTTGGTGAGAGTTGACCTTGCCCTCCTCAAATCGCTCAGCGTGTTCAAGCTCTGAGTTCTTGACGTTGCGCTGGTCACCCGCGCCGTTGACGCTGATGGGGCCTACAGATGATGTTCCAGTCATGGTGGTTTTTGGAGGTGATGGAAGTGATTTGAGAATTCGAAAATAGCGCGATGATCGTTTGTCGGGGCTTATTGGGATTTGTTTACAACACAATTCTGTATGCTCAAGAGTTGATGGATGATGGGAGAAAGAAGTCGTCTAAGGCTTCCTCTCCAACCTGCTCATTCATATAGCTGGCCACTCTTCACTCTTCTGACCTTCTACGTCATATTGTTATAAAAATCTGACAGGCTGCCTGCCTTTTCTCTCCAACCTTCCGTCATGGAGGATCATCATTGTCACGGCTGTCCAGTACGTAAGGTTGGGCTGCAGGGCCGAATATGAAAAGACTGGAGCTCTACGTCATATTTAGGTATGGTGGCCATCGGCCTTGCGCGGGGTGTACGCTGCGATCGTCTGTCTGTATGTCTGTCTGCTGGGACCCCTTGATCGCGGATTCCATAGGCTTCCATAGCATAGCTATACGATGTGGTGTTGTCTGTTCAGTCGAAGAGTGACGTCCCAAGGCGCATTTGTCCGAAGTTGTGGTGCTTTGCGGCTCCTACACAAAGTTCAGGACTAGATCGAGTATTGGAGCTAAGGCTAAGATGCTACATGAGGCTCTGCCCGTTGAAGACGTCACTTGTAGTGCTGCACCAGGGAGCCCTGACGATCAAGCTCGTTGGGAGCTGGCAGGGCACCGCGGGGTAGCTCCAGGCCCTGCATGCCCGCTAATGCGGCATTGGCCAGTAGCCGGCTGCCCCGCTAAGGCTGAGGACGAAAATTCGTCCCTTGGAGTTTCAGTGCGGTTTGCCTCGTGAATCCGCGCCTCGCCAGCGACCCAACACCACATCACAGCAGCACACCAGACTCGATTCCCAAGTCCATTCGGGGCCCCTTGCCTCAATCGACTCAAAATGACCTCCTCGACAACATTCACGCCGCAGACCTTCGCCAAACTCTCCCCCCATCCGTTCCTCCTCGCAAACCTCCAACCACCCAGCCATGCCGCAGCCGCAGCCAAACCAACGCGAACAAACGGTCGCGCGCCGCACCAAGCCCGACCACTCAACATAAATGCCTCATCCCTTTCCCACGCCCATGGCAGCTCCATGGTAAGGATCGGCGACACAAGCGTCATTTGCGGAGTACGAGGAGAACTGCTGCCGTCCACAAGCATCCCGCAGTGGCGGAAACCCAAGACGGCAGCGGAGCTGGAGGCCGTGGAAGACAAGGAGGCCGAGCTGAGGGAGGAGGGCGCCCAAGAGCTGCGGGACTACGACCTTCTTGTGCCCAACATCGAGCTGGCCACAGGCTGCGCGCCGCAGTTCCTCCCTGGTGTGCCGCCCACAACATTGGCGCAGACGCTGAGCACGAGGGTGTACTCGCTGCTGCACAGCGCGGAGCTGCTGGACGCGGAGGACCTGAGGGTGTGGTACACACCGCCCAGCCTTGATGCCGGCGAAGACGACAAGATGGAGGGTGCGGACGGCGACGATGCTGCAGGGCCACAGCAGGAGGCCGAGATCAAGGCCTACTGGACGTTATACATCGACGTGCTGTTCGTTTCCTTCGACGGTAACCCCTTTGATGCGGCCTGGATCGCCATCCTCGCCGCGCTGAGGGATACGAAGCTGCCACGCGCGTGGTGGGACCCTGACAGGGAGATGGTGCTGTGCTCGCGGACCGAGACCAAGCCCCTCAGCGTTCGCGGACTCCCTATTACATGTACGGCTGCCGTGCTAAACGAAAGGGAGACCGAAGTCGTCGGTCAGAGCAACTATTTTGTTCTGGTGGATCCGGATCGGCTGGAGGAGGGCCTGTGTGAGGAGAGCATTACCGTTGTGGTAGATCGCACAACTGGTGAGACGAGAATACGAGGGATATCAAAGAGTGGTGGAAGGGTGTTAGGCCCTAAAGAAATACGAGATATCGCTGTCTTGGCGGAGAGCAGGTGGGGGGATGTTCAGCAGGCGTTGGCTTGAGGCTACGCTGGGGGAGTCTCGACGAACCTTGCGGCGGCGTCACGTCACATATTTCTTGAGCCCAGGAGTGAATATGGACAACCAAAGGAAGCGTCGGGGTGGAGGGAGATGATCACCCATGTCACTCTCTTGGTAATGATACCCAATTGAAGGGATTTTTGTATCTATTCAAGTACCACAACACAGGTTCTTGGTTGGTGGTATGTGAATCTCCTTCCCTGTTCTCGTCGTATCCCCTGGCTACCGCTTGATCAAGTACCTTGCCGCATAGACACCTACACCTCCTGCTGCGAATAAGCCCGCCCACACCAGCAGGCACTTGACGATGATGCCGTTGGCGACCGCCTCAGCGGCTTCGGCGTCGTTGACGCGAGGGAACGGTTTTTCGGGGGTCTTCTTACGCAGGAACCTGCAAAGCGGGCCCCAGCCCTCTTTCATATTCATCACCAGCAATTGCTTAGGCGGCACAACGGACCTGACCATATCGTTGTGCAGCTCTATAAGCTCTAATCCCAGGTGAAAGGTCACGGTTAGTCGAGTCACACCGTTCAAGTCCGCATCGCGCATGCACCACCCACAGATCAAATCGACTCACCAGGTCCAAGGGGCGTCCCGCGTCCCTTCTTCTCCTCCATGAGCCTCGAAGCTCCCTTGTGCCAGTGGACCACCGTGCCGGGAAACCACCGCAGCCCGGGCATCGGAGCCGCCAGCATGGACAGGAAGCGCAGCTGCGCCATGTTCAGCACCTTGCCGAAGCTGTCCCACCACCTGGCAGGGTTGCGTGTGACGAGCACGACCTTGGCGCCGGGAAACAGCTCCAGGAGCTCCGGGATGAAGTCGATGGCGGGCAGGTCCGTGACGCCAGCGAACCCGGCGACTAGCTCGCGCAGGAGCCTCAGCGTCCTGGCCTTGTCTCCTTTTTCTCGGGCCTCGTAGACTTGGGTCCATTTCTTCCCGAAAGCTGTGATGCAGGTAGGCCACGTCAGTTCGGTGTGCATGTTGTGGCATGTGAGGAGCGCTGGTACTGCTCTCAAGGAGATAAACTATAGGCTTAACTCACCGTCTTCACGGAATAGGATATGAGTTGCACCATGCACTTAAATCGTTAAAGGTCAGCATAATTCGGACCGCATAAGACCAGAGAATAAGCCATTGTGCTCATGATATTCTCGAGAACAAGATAGCATCACAGGAATGATCCGAGAAGTCTTACTAACGGGACCGCCGAGGAGCTCCTCCAAGGCTAGTTGCATTGACATCGTACCAGTTCGTGAGAACCCTGCTCCAATGACCTCGAGCGGCCTCGAGGGGTCACCGGGCTTAGATGGAACGCCTCCCATTGTGTTTTCTTTCCCTTGCTCTATTGCACCCTGGTCGCGTGAACTCCAAGAAGAAAATGGAGGAAAGTGACGGCGTAATGACCGAGGAATATGCGCGCAGCTGGAGGTGAGCGCGCCGCTTGCACTCAAATACTTACACAGACGAGAAGCGCTGGCTTCAGAGATGGTCTTGTCGATCTCGCCACGCTTGTAAACGTTCAGCCCTGCGCACAGGACGCTGGAATGCTGCACGATTTTCAGCTGTTGGCTGGGTCGTGTTTCCGTTTCCGGCAACACCCACCGGGCTAGACCGCCCGCCTAACGAAATGATGTATTTCTCGCGCTGCAAGACGCTCAAAGGAATCTCAACCCTGGTCTCAGCAGAGCTATGAAGCCTATGCTGTTCGAGTGGACAAATGGTTTCTAGCACAAGCAACAGTTCACGATGTCCCGGCAGCAGAGTCCAGCTTCCTCAAGATCATTCCAGTCCCCGGACATTCACAAGCGGGACAGAACGAGCGCAGACGACTTCTCGCAAATCTCATCCCACGAAGACTCTAAGGCCCTATCAGATGATGGCACGGAGACTGAGACAATGTATGTGTGCATGACCATGCCAACTCGAGAACCTATCTAATGCATACTGTCAGAGTCGGAGACGGCACGATTGCTGATCTCTACTCCTGTATCGGAGAGGACGGCCGAACATATCAAGGATACATGCCAGGTGGTGAGAAAGCTGGAGCGTGCTTCATGGTATAAATGCTTTCATGAGTATATCTAACAACTGTCCAAGAATACATGCTGCCGAATGATCGTGTGAGTACCTCTGGTGATGATTCCGTATTGGAAAGGGGGATGGAAGACTGATGAGGAGTGCACAAGGACGAGCAACATCGACTTGGTAGGCTACAATACAGCTCGTGTAGACTGCATCAAGTGAGCTAACAGGACACTCAGACTTCTCGCATGCCCTGTACCGCCTGATGCTCGACGACAAGCTTGCCGCAGCTCCAATACGGGAACCTGAACACGCACTTGACAGTAGGTTGTGATTCACAGGGTTGACCAAACCACGTACGCCTGCAGAGAAGATTCTGATATTTCCATCTTACAGTCGGAACAGGAACGGGTATCTGGGCGCTGCAGTTTGGTAGGTTCCAGGTGTGATCGAGTTGCAATTCCGATCAATCCAGCTGAACGGCTCCCTGGTGATAGCCGAGGAAAACCCAACCTGTCAAGTCACCGGGACAGATCTCAGCTTGATCCAGCCATTGTCCTGGATGCCTAACTGCCAATTTGTGATGGAGAACTCGGAACTACAGGACTGTCAGTTATCTTCTCGAGGGAACCTCTTCCCCGTTCCATGCGTACACTTCAGGCGGAGCAGACTGCCCTGGCCAGGATGGTTACAGATCAAACACGCCAAACATCTGACCCTAAACTGCAATTCATACCACAGGAGTGGAAATGGCTGATCTGATGCATAATAGGGGTGTTCCCTCATAAGTTCGACTACATCCACCTGCGTGGCATGACGGCGTGTTTCAATGATGTCGAGACAGTCATGCGCAAGGCCCTCCACGCCCTAGCAACTGGGGGCTGGATCGAATTCCAAGAGGGGTGTTTCAACCCTCACGGCGTCCCAGACGACGACGCGCTTGAGGACACCGCTATAGGGCGCTGGTGCAAGTTGGTAGCTGCTGGCGCGGCCAAGTCCGGCCGCGACCTGACAAAGGCGCGCCTGTACAAGCAGCTGCTCACGAAGACGGGGTTCGTCGACGTCCACGAGCGAGTGATTCATGTTCCTTGTGGCCCGTGGCCAAAGGTCAGCAAGGTGAAGCTTATGGGCGTCTATATGGCCAACACATTCCGTATGGGCGCCATCGATAGCTTCAAGATGCTCCTTGGCGCGTCCGGGGAGCTGTCACCCTCGGAGATGGATGAGCTGAGTGAGCAGGTCAAAGAGGACGTTCAGAACCCAGATATTCGATGGTATATGCCAATGTGAGTGAGCGAAAGTGCCGTATTGACGTTTGCATGGGAGGGACGTCAATAATCCAGGGTCGGGACCTCGGGACTAACCCAATTTCCTTACAGGTACATCGTATACGGGAGGAAACCGTACGATGGGGAGACTGGTGGCACTGACTGACTGACTGACTGACTGACCAGTCCTTATGGTCCTGTCACATGGAAATAGCCTCCAATCCTAGACAATGGGGCAAGCGAAGAGTCAGGCATCATTGAGCATGTTCATTGAAATAAAAGTGAACAGAGTGAGTGAGTTGAGACAAAGTTTAGGAAGCCTCAAGGACGAAGGGGGGTTTTAGATACTTCACTGTTTGTTGGAGCCATGTACAGGTCGGTGATTAGAAATTCAAGAGGGGTCAAAATCACAAGGCCAAACAAAAAGAGCAAGTAGGGAAGCTATGGATCGAACATAGAACCTCCGTCACCAGTTCCTACGGGCCTGGGCATCCTCTGAAGAATTCCAAGCACGCAGTCCCCAGGATACGTCGCGCTACCAATTGCGCCACTTCCCATTCGTTGATTGGTGCTCAGGTTTGATGCTGTCAGGCTATATCTGTTTGTCTGCTCTATCCTGTAACGACTCTGTCCAGAACATGTTCGCAACCTCTGCGACCTCAGCACCTTTGACAATGCCGATCTCATGCCCAGCCTCCAGTACTTCGACCTGGAAAGCGCCACCGCCGAGGATGGCTTCCACATCTAACATGATCTTTTCATTCCGCACGATCTGATCCGAGGAACCGAAGACTAGCAGCACCTTCCCACCGATCAGACCTGGCAGACTAGAATCATTCCTTCTTGCAGATAGCATTGAGCCCAATTTCCTCCATTCGTCGTACCGCTCGTAGATAGGGCCGTAGCGTAAGCTGCTGATGATGGCCGATACGAAGCCCTCGTGGTGGCGCAGTTGCCATGACATGATGGACGCCACCGTGCTGTTGGCCTGGGCTGATGAAATGACCGCATCGTCGAAGGGATCACCGGTCTTCTTTGCGTCGCTGTCACTGCCCTCCTCGATGGTTGCGTACTTGGGCTCAAGTCGGCGTCTATATAAGTAGTGAAGCAACTTTTCTGCCAGCCAAAACCTCGAGTAGAGCAATCGCGTGCGCCAGCTGATGTCACTCCGCTTGAGGAGGCCAGAGGGGGCGATCAAGACCAGTGACCGGACCAAGTGCGGGAACCAGCTTGCAAAATTGGCAGCCAGGCCCCCACCGAACGAGTAGCCGACGATGTGGAAGCCGCCATTGCCTCCCGCGAAGGCGTTGCCCGTCCAGCTGACCTCGGAGCTCGCCACGGCCATCATGATCTGGCTCGCATACAGTCTCTCGTCGTAGTCGACGTCCTCGGGGTCTGGCGTGTCGGACCAGCCACGACCGAAGAGGTCAAAGAGCATCACTCGATAGCCTTTGCTGGCGAGAGCGACTGCGGTGCTGGAAGCGGACACGCAGGGCGTCGACAGGCCGTGGAGAAACAAGACTCTCTCGCCATCCGAGGGACCGAACTCAAAGACATGAATGTTGCCGTACGGAGTCGGTACGTCGCGACTGCCTGGAAGGGCGTCGGGAGGGTAAGGGAGGGGTGAGACATCGGTTGGTGAGAGAGAGGACGGGGTCGTGTGCTTGGGTGATTTGATGATTTTGTCTGTCTCCTTGAGGAAGAGAATGCGCCGCAAGATGAGAGCCGCGGGTAGGCAAATCAATGCCGCACTCAGTATGGACCTGCCCATGAGGCCATCTATTCTGATTTCCATGTGGTTCCGTGAAGAGAGATACGGGAAGCTTCGGCGAGTATTGCTTGAACATGCGCCAGGCGATGGTGAAATTTATACAACGGGTAAGAAAATAGGCAAGATCTTGTCGATATGCACCACCGCGAGATGGCGTTCAGTACCAGGATGACAGTCACGCAAACACACAGCTGAAGAGACGGACGATTTCAAAAGTTTGCAGGTGAGGTTTGGCTTGCGATATGTTTCCACCCCCTAGGAAACAGTCGGGGTGTTGGATGATAATGCACGAATGAAATAATAAATGTCTCGCGAACCTTTCGAACCGCTCTATCACGTTGATAATCAAGAGCAGTAGATACAGGCGGATGTTTCGGTCTACCGCCCAGCATGAAGCTGCCTAGTGAAAGGAAACTCTTAAGGACAAAGTGCTGTCTATCGCAATAGTAGGCAACCGTACCTCGCTGGGCGGATGTCGAAAAAAAAAAGAGAGAGAAAGGATTCGCAATGCCAGAATCTCCAGCGGGAATTGACGCAGTAGGTCCAACGGTGGGGCTCGCGCCGCGGAAAATTAGGCGCTCCGGCAGAGCTCAGGGTCCCCGCTAACAGTAGCTGAATTTGCTGCCTTCTCTCAGCAACACCTCCATTGAGCAATTTTTCCTCCTCAACCAACATAGTGTCTGCACCGCGGTCATCATGGAATCGCTGAGCGAGACGACCTGGGATGTGATCATCTGCGGCACAGGCCTGCAGCAATCACTCCTGGCATTGTGAGTTCTCTCTGTCCCCTTCAAACCTGCTGTGCGCAAAACATCAGGAAGCCCATCTAACTAACCTAGTTGTCCTCCTCCATGAAGAGCCCTCTCCCGATCAGACAAGAAAATCCTCCACATAGACCCCAATGAGTACTACGGAGGATCAGAAGCAGCCTTCAGTCTCCAGGAAGCCGAAGCTTGGGCCTCAGAGATTGCCAGAGCTCCTCCGTCCTCGACCTTCACCTCTGCCGCCGTAACCAAGCCAGAGGAAGTCCCCGACTCGAGCGTCAAGCTCTCCTTCCCACGCGCCTACGCCCTCTCCCTTTCACCCCAGATCGTCCATGCCAACTCCAAGCTCCTCTCCCAACTTGTCTCCTCCCGGTGCTATCGGCAGCTGGAGTTCCTGGCTGTCGGGTCCTTCTTCATATTCAAGACATCCTCGGAGCCAGACGGAACGCCGACGCTAGCACGGATACCCTCCACCCGCGAGGATGTGTTCTCCTCTACAGACCTTTCCGCTCGGGTGAAGCGACAGCTTATGAAGTTTCTGAAGCTCGTCCTATCATACGAAGACGAGGCGACACTCCCACAATGGCAGGAGTATGCCGACAGACCACTTGCTGATCTGTTGTCGGAGAAGATGGGCTTGGATGAGGGCTTGCGAACATATATCACCACCTTGACACTCTCGCTCGATGGGCAGATCAGTACCAAGGATGGGTTGGCGACAATCCATCGGCACCTCACGTCGATGGGCCTGTTTGGGCCTGGTTTTGCTGCTGTCTACCCCAAGTGGGGCGGAGGCTCTGAGATCGCACAGGTGGGCTGCCGGGCCGGTGCGGTAGGCGGCGGCATTTACATGCTTGGCACAGGCATCAAGGAGCTCAGAGGTGCTGGCACCGGTGAAGAAGTCGAGCTAGAGCTCTCGGAGGGCACAGTCGTCAAGACGAAGATGCTATTCCGAGCACCTGAAGGTGTCCCTGCTAGCGATGGCACCAAGCTCCCTGCTAGCGATGGCATCAAGGTCAGCAGGCTGGTTGCCATCGTTGGATCACCGCTTACTTCACTGTTCGAAACAACAGTAGAAGGAGCCCCGACACCTGCTGTGGCAGTCATTGCCTTACCACCCAAATCGGTGAAGACCAGCGAGGGCATTGATGCAACGTATCCTATTTACGCCATTGCGCACTCGAGTGACACGGGCGAATGCCCACCTGGACAAAGTAAGCCTCCCCTTCATTTTCCCATCCCATTCCTTCTTTCATGATGAAAATCATATAATCCTTATCTACATTGCCTGAGCTACAGCCATGAAGTTAAGAAACTCTTACTTCTGATGAACACGCCCTTGTCTGATCATTCTGAACGTCCTTGAAGTGATCGAAGCATGCTAACACTGGCGAACAAAAAGGCATCCTCTACCTTAGCACCATCCACAATACAGACTCCAAGTCTCTTCTTGAAGTCAGTGTTGACTCACTGCTGGCCGCTCTCTGTTCTGAAGGCTCTTCCAAGCCGCAAGTGCTATATCAACTGTACTACGAACAACAATCCACCAACAGCGTCTCTCTCTCGGGAGACCAGCGGATCGTCGATTTCCCAGCTCCACCCATCTCCCTCACACTTGAAGACTCCGGGTTGGAACCCGTGCGTGAGGCTTGGATAAAAGCCATGGGAGATCAAGTATCAGAGGAGACACTGGCGGAGTATATGATATTCGCAGACAGAGAGGGAGCTGGCGACGACGACGAATATGAATGATGTGTGGAGCATTCTCGTCTTGTTTTGATACTTCACGATGGCATGAGATACGATTTGTAATGAGAAGCTACTTTGATTCATCTTTGACCTCCGGCCTGACTTTCTCTCTTGCTTGAACTGCATTTTTCTCTTGCCATTATTACTCCACACCGGCCACGGTTTTGATTTGAATTTTTGAAGCTAGAAGCCAAAGTGTTCACGCAACACGCGAAACTTCTCTGTGGAAGATATGAGTGCATGGACCGGACCAGTCGCAAGGAAAGTCTTGCAGTATCCCAACCACTCGCCCGGATTCTCTGGTCAGAGCAAGTACAGTCTCAAACCCCCCATTCATCCCGGTCCATCCAAATCTCGATTGTCATCCAGCCCCAATGGTATTAAAATGCAATGAAATAACCCCATAAGCACAACCGCATATGCCGTCAACGTTTTCGACAGGACCAGCATATCCGTGCCCCTCCGCGTCCGGGAATATGTGATCTCGGACAACAAATAGTCTATGTCCGAATTAGTTCCCGTCAAACAGCCGAGAAGTCGAAGAAGGGGCATCGCACTAACAAATCACACCCCAGCGAGGAAGTGGTCACGATCGCCATGACCATACAAGAGGCTACTCGTCCACCTCTACGCCCACCATCTGCTCGGGCGCATTCTCTGACTGCTCCACGGACGGGCCTGTGACACCAAGACGGATTATACCGTAGGCGACCTTCTCCTTGATGCCCTCTTGCTTCACCTTGAGCTGACCCTTCGTCGCGAGCGTCAGGACATGCATGAAAGCCTGAGCGACAACTGGTTTCGTCTGGTCCTGCTCCTCGAAGAGACTGTCAAACTCAACCCAGCGCCGTTTCTCCTCTGCCGCGTCCTGGTCACCACGCTCGACGGCAACACGCTCCACAAAGCCGAGGAAGTTGCGACCCTCTCGGTCCAGGGCGTTGCGCATGAACTGGCTCGTGTTAGCTTCCTGTGTACCAACACCGGCTGCTGCCCCGAACTCGCTGAGGGAACTGTGTTCGTTTGCTGCGTCATTGAAGTTCTGATCCAGAACGTCATAGCCGAAAGATGGCAGGTTGCCATCACTGAACCTGGGATCGTTGGGTAGAATACTACCCCGGTCCACGAGTGGGCTGCCCTCAACCGCGTGGCGGCCTGCCTCACGGCCCTTCTGGCTACGAATGGAGGACGGAACTACCGAGGAAGGACGATTCCAAGGCGCGTTGGACGAGCGGTGGTGGTCAGACATGGCAGAGCCGGGGTGATCACGGCCGATCTCAGGCAAGTCATCACCGAATACCACCATCGGGTCGTCGATGCCTTGACCGTCCTGCTCTTCTCCCTTGCGACCGAGCTGAGGATCTTGCTCTTCGACTTCGGCTTCATCTACTCGGGGGCGGACCTGGCGTCCGTTGAGGGCATCTTCGTCCTCCCCGAAGGCCTCCGAGGCTGACCGGCGGCGACGGGATCGAGCATGCTCCTCATCTTCCTTCTCGATCTCCATCGCATAATCGCCCATGACAATGGCCTTGAGCTCGTCACCTGCAAAGAATTGTGCCAGCGGGTGCTCAACCCCGGGGATATTGTTGAGGACGCCAACCCCCATGATGCCCATGCCAAAGGTGAGATTGTACGCATTGTTCCTAGCTTGAGCCGCCGTGACATTATGATGAGCGCTGCGTGCCTCTTCCACACGAGCGATGTAGTTCTCTGACCAGCTCTTGAATTCTTCTCGGCCAACATGAGTCGCAGCATCGGGGGCGAGGTGCTTGATGTTCCGCTTCTTCCGCTGCTGGGGCTGTTGAGCGTCTTCGGAGCTTATCAGCTCCTCTGAAGGAAGGGGCACTTCGCTTTGTTGGGGTTCTTGTTGAGCTGGGGCCACTGCCTCTTCAGCAAAAGGGTCATCACCAAGGACAACCTGATCTTCATCGCCGGGAAGGAACATAAGTTCGTCTTCAGGAAAGGCAGGTGCGCTGCCATGTTTCTGAGCAACTTCGTTGTCCATGGCTGATTCGAGTTGCGGATGAGGAGGCAACTCCGGCTCGGGCTGCTCGACAAGGTTTCCGTCCGCATCGATTTCGAGTCCAAAGTCTCCAAAAGGCAACATTTCTTCCTCTCCGAAGGCCATTTCGATGTCGAGATTGTCTTGCTTCTGTTGTCCGTCACCGAAAGGCGAAGGGATACACAAGCTTTCTTGGCTTGAGGAGTGACGTATGTTGAGGTTGATAAAGGGCGCGGCGGCCGGAGACACAACAGATCCACTGCCTCGGTCAATGGGAGAAAGCTGCGAGGAGAGCTTGGTACGCTGGCTAAGGTCCAATCCTGGAAGGAACAAGTCTCCGTGCTCGTCAAAGTCTAGAGGAGGCAGGTCGAAACTCGGAACGAAGTTGGGGTCGTCACCAAGAATAAGCTGGGCTCGTCTGTCCAGTGTCAGAAAGCAAGCAAGTCGATGTGGTCCTTGTCCCAGTTGTCTTGGATTGGTCGTAACTCACCTTGCCTTTCCAGCATTCATGTCTATCTCGTTCGATGGGGACAGCTGAAGAGAACGATAGAAAGCACGCATGTGAGTCCACATCTTCTGGGAGTCTTCGAGGAGGTAGATGTGCTTCTTGAGGTAGACGCCAGACACGCCATAAAGGAGGTTGCCCTGCAGACGCAAGGCGATGGGAGCCCCTGGCGGCTTCTCGATGGTGTCGCATGCTTTCGGAACATTGACGCTATCTATGGCCTTGCGATTGAGCTTTCGGTTGGTGGTATGGACGCCGAGGCTGGCAACCAGCCTACGAGATTGTTGTCAGCGACTGGCGACAAGAATGAGCGACAAGAATGGGCGTGCGCATGGTGGCTTACCAGACCGTCGTGACGCCATATTGAGGGCTCGCGAGGACTGCAGGCGGTGGTTAGTGACGCTCTGGTACAAAGAAGTACGCAGCATGCAAACGCGCGACTTACTCTCGTGAGAGTAAAACATCCTCACAGTCGGTGCACGCGTCCATAACGCGTGAGCGCTCCCGCAGGACGGTCTGAGCTCGATCGCGAGACCCTCTTCTTCGTGGGAATTGACGGAATATAACCTCCTTAGGATCAAATACACGAGTTAATCGAGACTGAGGAGTGTGATGGTGGTGAACGGATGGCTGGTGGAGAGTTCGGGCATGAGAGGGCGTCGGACGCGGTGGGTGGAGGCGCGGGGAGGGTCGAAGATGGGCGAATGTTGCGAGCTTCACTACAGCTGCCAGAAATGGCTGGACAAAGTAGATCGGACGGTAATTTGACTGGTACATAGGTAATGCCACAACTCAGTCACTGCTAGAAATGTCGAGCTGGAAGGTGCTGCCCAAGTGGCTGGTCAATGCTTGCGAAACTAGGCAGCTGTCATAACTCCCAAGCACCGCTCCCTCACTTTTCTTTCCTGTAAAAATCTTTCACGTCGGCCAGCACTCGATCTACAACTACGACGCCAGTAATTCGCCATGTTGTTGAGTTGTGCAACCTGTTGATTCCCGCTGCGTCAAACTCGATACTATCCATTCAACACTCAATTTTGAATCAACAAGGACAATCCTCAGCGCGCAGCCCTGAACAGTCATCAACAGATTGAGTAGTTTTGTATTTAATTCCTGTACACACTTTTATTATCGAGCTGTAGGCGGTTCCTTCAACAGATTGAAGATCGAATTGAACATCACTTTCATCAGATCTCAGTAGATCAATTGTTTCCGCCAGGCTCTCAAGAAGGCTCCAACCCCAACCCCACCCCTGACCGAATGCCTCAAGTCACAAGAGTCAAATTGTGAATCTGAGAGTAGAGTCTACCCTGCTACCTCGACTTGATATTGGGTAGAGATAAGGATGCTGGTCAAATGATTGTTGGATGTGAATCAGAGAGCATCGTGACCCCCACGAGACAAACTCCATATATTGACAATCAGTGCTGGGAGACTTGTCGTCCTGCATATGCAGATAATAAATATTGCACATTGGAGCGGTTAGTCCATATCAGCGGCAACAAATAGCTCCCTTTATGATAATCAAGGGCAAAAATCTCGAACATAAGTTGCACGCTTTATACTAGTATAGACAGAAAGTCATTTTTTCTCTCTCCAAACCACTTGATCAACTGACACAGTCGGTGTGGAATTAGAAAGTGAGGACGGATGATACACATGCATTCTCCGTGGTCGGCGAGGCATTTTAGGCACATAGTCTCCAGCATCCCGAAAAGCCAGTCCATGGATCTGGTCATACCGGACAAGGGCAAAATATGTTCTGGGATGCCGGTCCCGGCTATACCTACACTTGCTGATGTTTGTAACTACCTAGTGATGCAAGTTACCTACCGGCGGAAGTGGGGAGATACGTGTTTATCCGTTTCACAAAAGACCCAGGGGTAGAACAAAAGGTGACACAAGAAGAGTTACTCGAAGGAAAACTTGCAATGAAACAAGTGCCCCGTGGTATTCGCACTTGCTTCCCATGTGTTGAGACTCTACGCACCAATTACCAGGTCCTGATCAATGTTCCCGTGCCTACGGTTGTCCAAAAGTCTGTCAATCGAATAGATGGCTCTGGAAATGTTGTCATACAAATGAGAAGCGCGGATGGACTGGAGTCATCTTACACTAATACATTGAGATCCAACTACTGTCCCTGAAAATTTGTCTGTTTCAATTTGGGCTAATCCTCGAGTCGCCGAAAGGAATGCCTGCCCAACCTTCATCCTTCGATCCACATCTGTTCCTGTCAAAGACGATCACAAGCAACATCGGACTGCCCAACAGCCAATCGATAACAAGCCTCCAAAACCCACCCTTGCGCGACAATGTTGCCTTGAGGGCGGATCTGCTACCTCAGGGCCAGCATCTAGTAACATCCAACGGTTCATCTTTATCTGGACATGGCCGTGAACACCAGGCGGTCGGGATATCTCCGCTGAGGCCTTGAAGATTCGGCAAATGGGGCAACATGCTCTGGATGAGACTGAGCTTGTGGGGAAAGTAAACGATTAGCGCATCCAGGTCATCTTGATATTCAATCCGACTTATTCCCCGTGGGGCAAAAGCACCAGTCGTCGCGGCCTCTCCGTCCAGATGTCCAACGCTCAGGGCCAGGACATAAAGAATATCCCGCACGAGCAACGTTGAAAGGAGGGGTGCAGCCATGCCGTCCCGAAAATTCAATCTCGTGATACTACCCAGGCAAGCTGCAGGTGCGGCGGCTCAAGGTTTCATCCGAGCTTCCTCATCTGAATTCGGGAGAGGCCTTATCCGAACATCAGTTGACGCGGCCTGCATCCAGGAGACCGTACAGGAGTACACTTGACATCTTCATCATGATGATGACCGTCCACAAACATCAGACGAATGGGACTGAGCTGCCGGCCGTGAATCATGGATGCCTTGGGGCCACTCGACGTGATGCTGCTGCGGCCCACATTTTATTATCTAAATGTAGCAGTCAACATTGAAACCTTTGAAGATCTCTGGCCAAGATACCAAGGGCGATTACGATCTGCCTGGGCTGTAAATCAACTTGGTCTAAGGAACAGGGAGCGACTACTTGGGCCGACCTGTGCAGTAGTACTGGACTTTTGTCCTGCTCCCTGTTGCTGGTTGCCATTGCCATAGAGAGATGTGTGATCGACTCGAGCTTGAAACGGGCGTACAGGCGGCGAGTCCAAGCCCATGCAGTAACCCCCCCGACAGCCGTGGGTGCCAGCAGCCCCAGCTGCCCCAGGCGCCTGCAGCGAGCAGGTCCTGTTGCAGGCTCCATATAAACGTCCCCGCCGGCCTGGTTTCAGAGCCCCAGTCCTGTCACAGCTTTGTGCCAAGACCGCCAATGCTTGCCCCAAGAGGTTGACGTGCAGGGGCCCCGCCATGTCGATCCAAAAACCGAAAAACCAAAAAGATGCTCGCCACGAGGCTGAACTTGGCTTCTGCAGGCCCGCCCTCGGTTCCGCACCTGGGCAAAGCTTGTCCGCTGACTCGGGAAATCCTTTTACTCCCTGATGGGGAACCTCTGAGTTAGGCCCCGGCGCCAGGCCTGGTGTTGCACTGAAGATCACCCAATCATCCCCCGCCTGCCAGAACTGACTGGCTGTTTGAAATGTGCCCCGTTTCAAACAGTCACAGTCCCTTGCTGTGACGCTGGTCCGAGTCGAAGGAGGAGCTTATCGCTCTTGTTCACTTTCTCGTCCAAAATTGGAACCGCCCCCCTCTGCCCTGCCCTGCAAGATGCGACGAGATCACTCATCGGCTGGCCATACCCAACAGATATGCCCCGACATATTCCCACCGTGACTATGATCGGCGCTCGCTTGCAGCGCAATCATAGAGTTTCCCCCCCTTCCCCCAGCCCGTCGGTGAAGTGACCGTGTAGCAGCAGCCAGTCAAGAGCCGTGCTGAGCCCAAGGCCCTCCCGCATCCCGTACTGTTCGTCCAGACGATGTTTGATCGTTGAGTTGCCTTATGTGCCATCCGGTCCTGTCTGTCTGTGTCTCTTACAATCTGTTCGGGTTCCTCTTCATTTCTTCGCGGACGGATCTTTGTGGGGTTTCTTCTTCTCATCGCGTTGATCGCAGTCTCCCTTTTTCGTACGACTCTCGGGGCGACGACACCACCAGCTTTAATATCTATCTCTAGTGTGTTTGCTGGGACAACCGAACTTGCTCAGCCGGTCGTTTGGGAGGCTCCATACGAACCATAATCACCTGAGCAAGTTCCTGCAAGAAACGTGCTCACCCACCAGAGCAGCGCCTCCTTGAGACATCCCATCTCCCTCCCACACGCCATCATCAGCCCATCCAGATGGCTCCACCACCACTAAGCTTCAAGAATGCTTCCTTTAGCAGTTTTAATGCCTTCTCCACCGCCGCCTCGCCACTCAGGAACTCCTTCACTCTGTCATGTCGGTCTCCCATCACACCAACAACGCAGGGAGGCAGGCCACCGAGCTCGATCCCGACCCCGAGGCATGGGTCGTACCTGGAGCCGCCAAGGTCCTTCTCAGGCTTGGCATCAAAAAGCGGCCTGTCGACAGTGGCTGCGAAGGGTGGATATTCCTACGATTCTGAAGAAGACAACGAGAGCGCCTCGATAGACTCACCAACAGATCAGACATGGTTCCTGCCGCACTCGCCAGGTCTCCCGCCTCGACCGTCACCCGCCCACCAGGATGAAGGGAAGCTTGGCGTCTTGTCCGCCATAAACATAATTGTGGGCAAGACCATGGGCGTCGGTGCCTATTCTGTGCCCTCAGCCATCTTCAGTGGTGTCGGATCCGTTGGCAGTATGTCCATCCTACAACCTGAGAGACCCCCCATTACTCTCGAGACTTGATGACCAAGTCTGGGGGTGCTGCCAGAACACAGTCCTGGTAGGAGACGACCAGAACACCAAGTTTGCTAACAATTAGTCGAACAGTGACACTCCTGCTCTGGGTTATTGGTAGCCTAATCTCATTCTGCGGGCTGGCAGTATACCTCGACCTGGGCACGGCAATACCGCGCTCAGGCGGCGAGCGGGTGTACCTCGAGCGCATCTTCCGGAAGCCCTACATGCTGGCCACGTGCATGTTCATGTCCTACGTCGTGCTGCTGGGCTTCTCGACGCCCAACGCGATCGTGCTGGGCGAGTACGCCTTGTACGCGACCGGCACCGAGGCCGACCGGTGGAACGTGCGGCTCATCGCCGTCCTTGCCGTGTCGCTGCTGTGCGCCATCCACGCGTGGCACCCCCAGGCGGGGCTGAAGCTGATCAACACCCTCGGAGTGGCAAAGATGCTGATCCTGGTCATTGTGGTAGTCTCAGGGGTCGCGGGCGGCATCATGGGCGTGGGCGCCGACCGCGAGTCTACCATCATCGAGGGGAGGAGGGCCGACCTGGCCATGAACGGCAACGCGCCGTCGTCGTCGGCGCAGCGCAACTTTAGCGGCATCTGGGAGGGCACGTCGACGCAGCCATACGACTACGCCACGGCGCTGCTCAAGGTCATCTACTGCTTCCGCGGCTACAGCACCGCCAACCAGGTCCTGAGCGACGTCAAGAACCCCGTGCGCACGCTCAAGATCGCCGCGCCCGCCGCGCTCGCCTTTGTCAGCGTCGCCTACCTCGCCATCAACGTCGCCTTCTTCCTCGTCGTCGATAAGGACGAGTTCCGCTCCGCCGGCGTCGTCGTCGCCGGCACCTTCTTCCGCAAGGTCTTTGGCGACGGCCTCGGCGAGCACGTCCTGCCGCTGTTCGTCGTCGTGTCGGCCGCCGGCAACATCGCCGCCACCAGCTTCGCCCAGGCGCGGGTCAACGAGGAGCTCGCCAAGCAGGGCGTCCTGCCGCGCTTCTGGCTGACGGACCGGGGCAGCGGCCCCGAGCCCGACCGGTCCTCCAGCCCAAGCAAGACCCGGCCGGACCGCCCTGCCTTCTCCTCTCCCTCCTCCTGCTCTCGGACCCCTTCCCGCGGCCTGCTGCTCCACTGGCTCGTCTCCGCGGCGGTGATCGTGCTCCCGCCGCCGGGCAAGATCTACAACTTCCTCGTCGACATAGGCGGGTACCCGGTGTCAGTCATCAGCGTGGCCGTGTCGCTCGGCCTGCTGCACCTGCACAACTCGCCCGCCGAGCGGTGGGTCACGCCCTGCCGGGCGCCGCGGGCCGCGATCATCGTGTCGGCCGCGAGCAACGTCCTCCTCCTCGTGCTGCCCTGGGTCCCGTCGCACAACGGCATGGGCGAGGACGACCAGTTCCCCTACTTCACCTACCCCGCCACCAGCCTGGGCGTGCTGGGCCTCGGCGTGCTGTACTGGTTCTGGTGGAGGACGACGGCGAGCGGGGCCGCCGGTTTATCGCGGCCAGGAGGACGTTCTCTCACAGACGACGGCCGGACGACCCTTGGCGGGCTGTACCACGGCCTCGGCGAGAATGACTCTGGAGCACTCACCATTCGAGTGGCAGAGGATGACAAGGGGGAGGAAGATGATGACGACGACGACGACCGCAGCGAGACGGTCGTGGGTGAGGAGGAGAAGCGGCACAAGTCCTTTGAGATGGTCGACGTCAGCGGACGTGATGCCTGTGGCTGTCCTGCGTGCCCTGTGATTAGGAAGAGGCCACGATGCGGGTGCGAGGCCTGCCCTTCAAGGGGCCACGAGAATTGATGAGTACGTGTTTCGATGAGGAATGAGCTGTGTGCAGCAATGCCAGCACGCGTGTAAGATTTGGAGACACCACGGTCAAACAACTGTACATATTGTCGTAGAAATGACTTTACATAGATACCCAATGGAGCTTACCATGTTGTCTTGGAAAAAGAACACCTTCTCAATGCCAAAGTGCTTGCAATGCGTCGTTACCAATAGATCTAGTAAAGAAATGTGGCCACTGCCTTAGAATGCCTGCCCACTCAAATGAATCTGAATCGCCTTCACCCAAACTTCCTTCCCGCTGGAAACACAATGAGACTTTTCTTTTCCTCACAAAACCGGCCTCACTCCTCCGCCATCCTCCCCTGCCAGAACCATCCCTTGCCTTTCGTCAGTACCTTTTTCTCTTCCCTTTCCTCCAACGGCAGGGGGCCTTCACCGCCCAGCACATACCGTCGGTGCCAACTACCGACGAACAAGCCCCTGGGGTCCATCTTATCCCTCACCGTCCTCCACGCCTCGAGGTCCTCGCCGTACATGTCCTCGACGTCCTTGACGTCGACCTGGGCAAAGTTCTTTGCCCAGTGCGGCCTGCCACCGAGGTCCCGCATCAGCCACTCGAACGCCTCGTAGTAGCGCTCCAGCGAGGGCGGATCCAGGTCGTAGGGCCTGTAGAGCGTCGCGTTGAGGTACAGGGTGGGGCCGTCCTTGCAGGTGGGGTCCAGGTAGGGCCGCGACTCGACGCCGGTGCCGTCGGTGTTGGCCAGGAAGCGCGATGTGTCGGTGACGCGCACCTCGAGCGGCGCGTGCACCCACAGGCCGCGGCTGCTGAAGGGGATGCGGTGCTCGCAGTAGTCACGGTCGCCCGGCTGCAGGTTGTTGAGCCAGCACGACAGCCTCCGGATGGCTTCGGGCCCCTTGCTCAGTGGGATGGCCCACTCGTTGACGTACTGGCTGTACAGGCAGTTCATGAGCAGCGCCTGACGCTGCGGCTGCACGGCGGACGTGGTGCTCCCGTCGGCGAAGCCGTACTGCATGCCGAAGACGAACCACTCGACCCACGGCAGGACGCGCGGTACGTAGTGGCCCAGCCACAGGAGGTTGTGGTAGACCAGATAGCCCAGGGTGCCGTCGTAGCCGTCGCGCGGCGGGTCGCGGTGCGGCTCGTTAGTGACCTCGGCGGCCCAGACCACGGACCGGCGGGTGTAGGGGAACCACCAGACGCGGACGAAGTGGCCGCGGTCCCATAGAGTGGAGGCCCAGTCGCGGAACATGACAGCGTCAGAGTCGACAGTCTGAGTCCACTTGAGTGAGTAGGCCGCAGAGGTCTGGAACTTGATCTCGACGATGATGCCCAGGGCGCCGAGCGACAGGAGGGCGGCGCGGAACAGCTCATTGTTCTCGGTGCGGCTGCAGGTGCGGGCCTGGCCGTCGGCGGTGACGATCATGAGCTCGACGATGGACTGGCTGATGAGCCCGTAGCGCAGGGAGGATCCATGGGTGCCGGTGGAGATGACGCCGGCGGCGGACTGCTCGTTGATGCTGCCCAAGTTGGGCATGGCCAGGCCTCTGCGGTCAAGCTCCTCGCCAAGCTGCCACAGGCGGATTCCGGCCTGGAAATGAACGATGTTGGTGTCGGTGTCATGGTGAATGATGTCGCGCAGGTCGTCGAGGTTGACGAGCCATGAGGACGTACAGGTCAGGTCGGAGGGGGAATGGCCGGCGCCGGTAGTGGTGATGCGCCGCCTGCACTGGCGGGCGAGGTTGACGGCCTTCTGGACCTCCTTGACAGACCGAGGGCGGATGTAGAGCTCGGGCTTGCTGGTAAAGGTGCGAGCCCAGGTCTTGTGGGCATGGCTGGTGGTGGCACGGAAGGGGATGTTGTCAGACGAGTGCTTCTGGATGGTGTCTCGCACCCGCTGGTCGAGGCTGAAGAGGTCCATGTCCATCCTGGTGTCGATCCTGAGATGAGAACCGGGACAAGTCGCCTTTGGGGGCGGATAAGATCGGAGGGGGCGCCAATGGGGCAGTTTTGTAGCACGGCCTGGGCTGAGGATGAGTCGTAGCCAGGGCTGAGATTGAGGATCGATCACGCTAGAGGATACCCACAGCCCAGGATAGGATGTGTTTCGAAGATGGGTCGTGGTGTTGCGAGTCAAGAGGCTCGGCTCACATGCGCCTGGTCGTCTCTCTCTTTTATGCCGCCTGTCGGTGAGTCTTGGTTTAAGAAGAGGCACGATCGAACCTCTGCCCAATCCGGATGCTGATGGAAACAGTGTTAAGAAATTCTCATTCGTAAGCAATGTGCCTCAGGTCTAGACCGTCATCGAATGGTTGATGGTGCAATGGTGTGGGTGGCCACTGGACCAGACAGAACGATGAGCCTCGGGTCCTTCGGATCTGGGCGAGAGTGTCACCGGTGTACGCAGGCGAATGCTCCAGCATGATTGTGTGTAGACGCCATTGTGATGGTTGAGGGTTTGGATGTGTGGATGGGTGTGCTGCTCTTGGTGTTGAATACGGAACTGAGGAAGCAAGCAGGTGGCTTGTAGTGAAGGAATATAGCGAGGCAATTCGCCGAGGACAGAGGTCGATGATTGCTACATTGCACCGGCCACTCGAATCCGGCTAGCGCCATCTGTCAGGCCAGTGGGACAAGCCTAGTGTTGTAGATAGAGGTACAGTACAGGTGCAGGTGCAGGTACAGGGCAGATCATCCAGCCGCCCGCCCCCACATTCCAGCACCTCATCTCAAACGCCCAGACGCCCCAAGTCGTCAGCTCAACCCTTGTCTCCCTCCGAGTCGCTTTCATAAAAGGGAAAGGCTGCAGTTTGGCCGTGGGGCTGTTGATTCCAGGGCTGTCCAGGGACTTGTCAGCGGCACTCAGAGAAGAGATGGACACTGATCTGATTGACTGACTGATTGAGTCAATAAGTGAGACAGGCATGTTCCAGTCTTTGGTTGTTGACCGCCCGAGACAGCGCTGATAAGGTGCGCATGAGGCGCGTTAGGCGTGCATGGCGGCGGTGTGTCGGTTCACCCAGGATATCCTGTTCTCAGTATATGCATGTGTTAAATATACCCTGCGTTGAAAAAGAAGATGAAGACAGCTAGCTGCATTCTATCACAGAAATGCAGATGACAAGAAGTGGGCCTTGTTTCCCCTTCTATTGTATCTTTCCTTCGCCTTGCGATCGGGTGCAGCCTCGGAGGGGTTCAGATTTGGAGGGAGCTGGAGGGGTCGAAACGGAGTGGGAGCTGTCCGTAAAGAGAAAGGAGCTTGGGCCTGCTCAATCGTCCTTGGTCCCTGGATCGACCAGGATTCGATTCAGCTCATCATCTCGTCATCTCGTCATCTCGTCTTACACCATGGCAGGCCATCGATGTCTTGCTTCCATCCTGAATCTGGTCAACTCATAACGAACGCTCTAGATCCGTCGCAGATACACAATGGCCTCTCCCACAGACTCAGGCTCAGAGCCGACCTTCACAACCAGCAGCCCGCCGGTCCCACGCCAGACCAAAGGTTCGATCGCGCCCCAACCCATCGCGACCCCAACCTTCGGCCCCGGCGGCTCCTTCAGCATCGTCGTCTCAACACACATCGCCGCCCCGCCTGACACCGTCTTCACCGTGCTGACAGACCACAAAGAATGGCCCGAGTGGAACCGCTTCGTGCGCAAGCTCACCGTCATCTCCAGCCCTCCCGCAACCGTGGCCGACCCGGACGCGAACGCTCTCGAAACCCTGATCCTTGGCGACGACGGCTCGACCTACCTGAAGAAGGACACCAAGATGTACTTTGACGTCCACCTCGACCCGGACAATGCAGCCCCGAGCAGTGGCCGGAAAGAGTCCATCCAGGTCACCCTGCTCGAGCCCTACGACCACGCCGGCAGGAAGGGCTGGCGCATCGCGTGGAAGCCCACCGGCTACCCGGGCATGGCCCTACGCGGCGAGCGCGTGCAGGAGTTTGTCGACGACGGCAAGGGCGGCACCGAGTACACCTGCTGGGAGACCATGTACGGCTTCCTCGGCCCCGTCGTGAGGCTCACCGCGGGCGGGAAGCTGGAGAGGGGGTTCCAGTGCTGGGCTGAGGACCTGAAGAAGAGGTCTGAGGAGCGAGTCACAGCTGAGGCTGCTCCTCCACTTGGTAAATGAGAATTTAGTGAGTGGATGAGTGAGTGAGTAATTCAGGGTGAGATGAGAGGGAGCTGGTTAGTTTTATGGCACCGGCACTTGTATGTGGCGTTACATGGGGCAGGGACAGCGGTCTTGGGTGCAGTCCCTTGCAGAGGCGTTATTTAGTATTGGCTTTTGATAAGTATGGCTACATTCAATGCCCAAACACGGTTATCCCGAGATATCGCCGTCAGAGACCAGACACCCATTTATAAGCTGACCCAAGCTAGCCTCGACGCGAACTTCCCCTAAGCCCTCTTCAGGTCAATGACCGGCGTTGCGTCGACGTACACGGTCAAGGGCGGCTCCGCCAACCCAGCCTCCTTGGCCGTCTTCTTGAGCTCCTGGTGGCTAGGGTCCGTCTCGTCGTAGTAATTCATGTCGTCGAGGCTGTAGAATGAAGACTGCGCAACAATAGTGTAGCCCTTGGAGCGGGGGTCGTCGTGAGCGACGCCGGCGCTGAGGAAGGCGATATAAGGCTTGCCGTCCTGAAATGCATTGTTAGACCGTAATGTTCTTGTCACTCTCCACGTCTCCTCCACTACTCAGGCTTACCCTCTTCTGCTCCTGAGCCAGCTTCTCGTAGGCTGCGAGCAGCTTGGCCTGGTTCTCGGCTCCTTCGAGCTTGAACATGGTGACGCGGCTGATGAGCTTGGACATTTTGTCTGTGTGGTTTGGAATAAGAATACTTGATTGTTGATTTCGAGATTGGATTTTGCTCTGTTGTGGTTTCGATTCTCAGTTGTTCCCGATGGGAAGAAGATGGTCTAATTTATATATGCCGGAATTGACGGAATTGTATCAAAGGCTGATGGGGCCTGATTGCCGAGGAACGAGAACTGCCCCTCTCGCTTGACCCGGATCTACAAAATGCGCGCGCCCAGCACGAAGCACATCTCCGGTATCACTCTCACTCTCACTCTCTCCGAGCCCAGGCAGACGCATCGCATGAATATTGAAACGGTGGGGGCTGACGAGACCTTCATGTCCGGCATGAATTTTGATGCAAGGTCGACCAGAAAACACAGCCTGCAGCATCAGCTCTCCGACAGGCTCGGCTGTGGCTGTCAGCGTCCGGAAGGATGCAGGGGGGGTCTCGGTCCCGATTCCTCCGGCACGGACTTCCGTCACTTCCCCATCACGGGCGGACTCTTGATGGAGGCTGCACCCAGAGCTTTGTGGTACCGTATGTATGTATTGGGCTACATGATCCGTCTCCCCTACGACATCGCCGAAATCAGCACCCGGCACGTCAGCTTCGCTTCAATCCGCGCATGAGTGTTGTTCTCAGGCGGAGTTTCGAATACACAAGCAGCTGATCTCAAAGAGCCAATTGAATTGATAAGCTGCAACGTCTCTGTCAAGAAGGATCCGGAGGCCTGAATTGCGCAGTGTGTGAACAGCTTTAGGGACATGTGAAGCTTGCTTACGTAACACGGTCACACAAGCTCAGTGACGCACCTGCACCCAGTTGCACACACACACACGGCTATTCGGCAGCCAACGTTTGAACGGCAGGTACTGCTAAAGTCCTCCACGCGGCCAGGTGTCAGACCTTTCCGAGGAAGAATTGGTTCCTTCAACTTTTGTATGTTGAGATCTCGGTAAATCCTCTATGGAGCTCCTCTTGCTTCCTCAAAATCTCATAAGATTCCTTTCCCAGAATTCCTTCCTTCTAGCTACTTAGCTGGAATGGGAAGGAAGGAGCGATGTTGAAATGTATGGAATTTTAAACACAAGGACCGCGCTAGACTATTGAAGTGTGTTTTAACTGCTTATTTGATTGGAATATTGGACTGATTAAAAGGGCCAACTATGCCAATGCTGTGCTAGCAGTGGGCAAGGTTTAAGCTGCTCCTTCCTTAAAGCAGGCTTTTTACTGTTCAAAGCTGGGAACTGTTTAAATTGTGAACGGTGTAAATTGTAATTATCAATAGCTTGGGAGCTATTTACATCTCTTTTTTTTTCAATAGGGAAGGAGCGTATTGGAAGTAGAATTAAAAGGGGCCAAAGCTGGGGAACTCGGAATTTAGTGCGTTAGCTTTTAATCTTAAGATCTGAATCGAAGAGCTATTTTAGAATGACTTGAAATTTGAGTATAATTTAACGGTCAGTTTTGATACCATAGTGCTTGGAGAAAGTCAAAGGTTTGCACAGTTCCCGGCTCGGAACAGCAGCAAACCGTTTCAGGGAAGGAGCAATTCAGCAGACCCATACTGCGACGTTGTTGCAACAGCCCAGCTTCTTCTCCCCCTCTCCCCTTCTCCCAGTTGAAACCGCAGATCCGCTCTTTACGGTAGCTAACCCAGCTCAACCACCGGTTAGACTTCCCGCAATACCCCAGCACAGGCATAAGGTCGTCAACTCCTCTAAACCTACCGCGGGATCTTGCGCGGGCACGACATGACACAACATGCCATCCAGACGGGCGGTCAACGTAGATCATCTACTGAGGCTCTTTGATCACTATCTGCTCCCCTCCGACGGCCCTGCGATTCCCGGTGGTGTCATGCAGCTTTCCGATCTGCGAAGGGCTAAAGATTCTTCTCAAAACATTGCCATATCTCGGCATACGACAACTCCAGGCGCGCCCGACAGCACTCAGGATGCATTCGCCCAGCCCCTTGACATGCGCCAGCAAACACTGGTCGGTCCAAATCAGAAGAATCTGAGCGACGACAAGACGACAAGCACCCGCCCTGTCGCCAGCGCAAAAACTACAACCCCTTCGCGCGCTCCAAATCGAGTTCAGAAGAACAAGAAAAAGAAACAGCCAGATCGTCAATTTTCCATGGAAGGATTCCTCCAGGCAGACACTGCAAAATGGTTCATGAAATCGGTCAGTCCCAGAACACCGTAGATGATCTACCACCAACATTAACTCTTGTTTGGACAGGATTGCGGTCTCACTTGGCCTCGCACGGCGCTACGTACATGTGAGCAAGAAGGAACTATGCAATTTTGGGGTTGTTGGATTTTTTTGGTCGTTTCTTTCCATTTTCTTTTCAGGCGTATGAAGAGTGCTACGGAAGGTACGACAATCGTGGACCGTCGATGATGGTTGGCTTTCGCCGGCATTTGTGCTGCCATAGCTTTTAAGAAAGAACAATAATAGCTATCAATGACAACTTTTTTGATCGTTTCGACTCACGTCACATTTTCTAGAACTGACAGCATCATACACTTGAATTATATCTGCTTACGTAGCTAAAATTGAAATTTCTTTCCACAAGAACAATGTATACTAGAATGCCTAGGTTCCTAACACGCCTATACTTTGTATTTAATGCTTTAATTTAGCTCCTTCTTTTATATAAGGGACATGGGAAAAGTATAAGAAGTAATTCTATAGCTTAACTAGTGATGAGATTAATGGTATTAAGGTTTAATTAATTAGGACAAGGTGAGAAAAGGCTAAACTATTAATTTAATCAAGCTGTTAAGAAAGTTAATTAACTTAAATCCATTTAACAATTTAGGTCACTTTAAAAGGCTTACTACCTAGTACCTTATAACTGTTCCTTCCCTCCTTCCCTCCTTCCCTCCTTCCCTCCTTCCCTCCTTCCCTCCTTCCCTCCTTCCCTCCTACCCTCCTACCCTCCCTTTCAGCCAGCACAATCCAAGGAAAGAGGGAAACTTTAAAAGGGATCTCGAGAAGATAAATAAGGCTTGGAAGAAATATTGAAAAGATATCTCTAAGAAGGTGTGAGAGGTTGCAGTATCCGGTATTGTGCTTTACTGATGCCTTCCTCTTCCTCCATTCTTGACCTCTCATGTGGCTTGTGCGTAATTGCAGTGGTACCAGTCAAGCATGGGGCCACTGGAGTCAGCCTGATCAACCATCCCCCTTCAATCACAGAGGCACAGCCACCATCCTCGTCAATCATTCCAAAGCCAGCTTCGAACGTCGTCAGTTGAGTCGCATCGTCACGTCGATAAACCATCTGTTCGTACATTTTGTCTCCCGCTCGAACGTGTCGTCATAGCATCCGCCGGCGACCAAGCAGAGGGTCTTATTCACGACAGCGCGTACCGTATCGAAAGCGACTTCCTTCCGAGCGCGACACTTGACGCAACGCATCCTCAGCTGGCAGTGACAATGGGGAAGCTTGGATATGCTTTTTTGGACAAGTACCTGGACTAGCACTTCTATCACGGTGAAGGGGGCGAATCCTCACATACTCCCGTCTCAGGGCGTATACGCATGCTCGCGTCTGGAAATATCGTTAATATTCTCACCCAAGCACTTTACACCCCTTATACTACTCACAAATGTCTGGGAGTAACATAGGTCACACTTTGTCCGGGATCTGGTCGGTATTGCGGTTTTGAAATAATACGGCACCGGACGACGTGGCCCAATCAATGTGTGGGGCATTTGACTCGTAGGGAAAAGGCACCGTAGACGATCTGTGGTAGACAACATGTCGTTGTCGGCGGGCCAATCTTTGGTAGTCCATGTCGGTTGACCAGCCTTGACTCTTGCGCTAGATTGTCATACTCTAAGAACTGGACAGAGACTCGCCCTCGTAATGACTGCAGCCAATTTGGGGGTTTCTGGTAGGTCGTTGTTATTATGAGCTGCCAGATCTGCATACCCATTTTGATCGCCGGCAGTATGCCTGCATGCTTGCTCATGCCTTGTCGTTGCCAGGCGTGCATACGTTCCAAATACGTCGCATTACACGAACCATCCTTCTCCCATTCGATTCGGATCGCCATGGAACTCAAAAGCTCGAATTCCGTGTTCCTGGCAACCCTTGGGAACGGCACATATATAAACGCGTGTTCAAGGTATTGGCCATGGAATTTGATCTCAACAATGACGTGGATCACCCCCCCCCCCCGGAACAGCCTCCCTCTTCGGCAACTTCCGTGTACATGCCCTGCAGATATTGCCTTCCTGTATCATCATCGCTCAGCTTCATTCCGCATGCGTGCTCTTTCCGTTCTGGTCCTTGAAGATGAGGCATGTGAGATCCTTGGTCGTCCGTGTACCTGGACCAAAGGGGACAGCCTCAACGAGGTGATGATGACAGGCGGAGAACATTGAAATGAGCGAATTTGGGGTGAACACAAGGTTGAGTACAGTGCAGCCCTCTTCGATGATTCGTCGAATACCACGACCACCATTTGACGCGGGTTTAGGGCCGAGAAGAAAGATGATGATGTTCCAGACTCGGGCGCGAAGTAGATTGGGTTGTATACACATATCTACGGGCTCGCTGAATGCAAGGAGAATAATTAAAGAAACCAGACAACATAACAGAATGGCTACACCACACCTTCACTTGTAGCTAGACTCATTCGTACTTCCAGTAACAAGGTTTAAAAAATGATGAGCAGCATTATAGATATTAAGTGGTTTCGTATTTAATCCGTGTACACACTCTTAGTATCAAGCTATAAGCGGTCCCTTCATACAGTTATAAACACTTTATGACCCGGTGTTAAATAGCAGACAATGCCAATAACGGTAAGTTTAAAATATAAATCAAAGGTACTAAGTCAAAAACAAACACAAAACGACTGCATGCACAGGGAGTCGAACCCTGAGCTCAACCTTGGAAGGGTTGAATGTTACCGCTACACCATGCATGCGTTGTGAAATTGTGCTCGCGGCTATATTATGTACCAAGTATGAATAGGCCGGCGCCTGTGTGGAATACGTACTTCCATAAGACCCATGTTTGTTTTCTTGGATGAATCTATTTTCATGTCCCATTCCTGTGTCTCATGGCTACTGTAAGCTCTGATAAACTTAGATAGGTAAGTAAATGCAATATGCTCTGGTACTTGAGTAACAAAAGCAAGCGTAAGCATTACTACATAGCTGGTCCACACCCGCCAAATGTCGGCAATAGCGCTTGCTCATTTGATGTGGGTTAGATCTGATAAGATTCGAAAGATCAACAAGGATTACCCTTCTTACAGCTCCGATGTGCCCCGTTAATACCGCCGGCGGTCGGGGCCGAGAGTCGGGGCATGGCTTACCGATGTTTAACAGGGATAGTTCACTTGCCTCGCACTGCATCAAATCGGCGGAGAACCCTCTTTAGCATAACCTCATGTCGGATAATCTCCTAGGGCATAGCCTCCTGGGTGAGAACCTCCTTAGGGGGTACATTGTAACCTCCTGGGGAATAACCTCCTGTGAGAAAACTTCCTATAGGATAACGTCACGTGGGATCCATCTCTCCGTGATAACCTATTTGGGATAATGTCTTGTAAGCTTGAGGAGCATCGACCAGACACTGTATGCATGTGGTAACTCGCGTAGCTCCGTTAATATGTGGCAAGTCATAAGGGTAGGTCTTGGGACCCCTGCAGGCCGCAAAAGGAAATAAGAGGACCACCCGCCGAAGAGGGGTCGAACTCTAGCAGGTTTTCTTTGCAGAGGCACCACTTCGCTTGCTTTTCTCTCTTATTGGACTTAGTAAAGATTATAAACCATCCCGAATAAGCCCATGTCTCGGTAAGGCTCCGCCTGACAAGTGCCTGGTTCCCTCCCTCCCAAGTGAGCCCTGGCCAATCGAATAAAAAAAGGGCATCGTGCGACTCCCCACCGACCCGGTAGCCATATTACAGCAAACCTTGTTAATATGCCCACTCCCAGATAGACAGGCCCAGGCCCTCCAAGAGGCAGGTGACATGGGGGCGGCGAGCGCGCTACTTTTCCAAATGTGCATATGGCACGACCTTCGAGATTGGAGGTTTACTGAAATGGAAGGAGTCAGTGTTTGCCTCCGACTCGCAGCAAACATACCCGGGTACTGAGCAAGCACACGTGCAAGGGGCATGACTCCGCCATTCATCGCGTAGAGCTAGCCGCTCAGAGAAAAAAAGAATCATATAGAGTGGCTCCGATGACCTTCCGTCATGTCCCGAAGCTTGTCGTAGGTGATATAAATCGAAAGAGTTCCCCAGCTCGCAGTGTCCAAGGCTCTTCGCGGCATCACCTATCTAGTGAAACACTTGAGCATCCAGACTACCTAGGTAACACACAAGATACCCTCAACACAGTCCCTGCCTACTACAATGCTTGCACCCATCACCGCCCTCTTCGCCGCCGCGGCCTTGCTGCCGGGTCTGGCATCCGCCGCTGTGCTCAGCGGTTCTGGCACGATCTCAGTGCTCAACTCCAGCTCCTTCATGACGGCCACCCCGGACATGGAGATTGGCTGCGTCGACGCCACGGGCAAGCTGGTCATGGACGGATGTGCGACCTTCACCTTCCGCGACACCTACCCTTATGGCGTCTCCACGAGCGCAGGCAACTGCTCCTTCACCAACTCGTCCCAGCAGGCGAACACGGACAGTCGCTACGGCGCCAACAGCTATGCCTGGTCATGCTGGCCACATGAAGCTGCTGTGACCGATCAGATATACACCATCGTGAGTTGCTCCTCCCCCATCATCGATCACTCTCCCCCTCCCCGAAGCAGCCCTGTATCCGGCTCCTTGTTTCTCAACTATAACTTGAAGATCATGACTGACAACGCGCATCGTCTAGGACGGACTGCCACACACGTTTCTCTGCCAGGGCGACACGAACTGCTACTTTGACATTCCCAGGGCTCCGTCAGGGGCCAGCCAGCAGCTGCCGGTCTGGAAATTCACCTGGGGCAGCGCGCAGCCGGGGATCACGCCGGGCCACCTGAAGACTCTGTTCCTGTGGGAGCCCGCGTCGTCCTCGTGAAAAGCGGGATCAGTTGAGGTGCCGGCTTATGTGAGAGGCGTGAGGGGCTCTGTATGAGATGCTGTATCCTAAAAGATTAACGTCGTAATGACTGGAACCATGGAGCTGGGAGCTTGACGATGCCCCACAAATGGGCTGCGCGTGCCGCACGGCCTTCCGCCTGGGAGGGTGGCACTGACGCTGACGGGGGAAATAGGGATTAAACTTTGGGCGAATCGATCGTGTTTGAGTCATTTTAAGCATCCTTGAATCGCTAAGACGTGAGGTTGCCTCCGTTGTGTCCTCGGAGCCGTCAGAATCAAGCATTGGTCGACCTGTCAAGGAAAAGGCCCGAAGGGAATTCCCGAATTCAGACGGTTACACCGGCAACTTATCTGCCCCTGAGAGCTGGAAATTAGAGCCACGTCTGTGCTAGGTTCTAGAAGGTTGCAATGGCATCAGCTGAAAAAAAGGCAATCTGTGACATTCCGCAATTCTCCTTAGTCCCGATGACTGTACCCCGGATTGCCGATGGGCTTCCAAGGTTGCCGCCTTTCAAGTTGTCACGGACATTGATTTATTCCCGGAGACTCTGCTACCCAGCTACCTAGGTATTTCGGTTATCAGGAAATGTACTCATCCGAGACCATCTGATGGAGCATTGCATGTGACGGAGACATTTCGCAGAGTGAAAAAAAAAAAAAACGCTAATGCAGGCAGATAGATCTCCTCTCCTACACACATTGGCTAAAGAACAGGCTCCTGGGCACGATGGACCACCGTCTCTGTACGCACTTACGACAACCTTACCTCCTCATCTCCTAGACAACGCTGCTTGCACTCAGTCTGCGTCGCTACCTTTCGACATGTAGTACTGATGACTATTGTTACTGCCCGGCCTTGTCCGCATGTGTCCTTTCCAGAGTTGTGCATGGAGGGGGAGCGCTGATTGCTTTGCACCTCTGAGTTAAATTTTCACAAAACAGGCTCTCTTGCCCTTTGAAGCGGATCGATAATGAATTGTGGGTTCCCGAAAGTCAGTGTAGATTACCCTGCATCAAGAGAGCCTGTTTTGTGAAAATTGATCTCAGAGGTGCAAAGCAATCAGCGCTCCCCCTCCATGCACAACTCTGGAAAGGACACATGAGTATGCTCTGCTGTAGTGGAATGATTTGTGAAATTCTTGATTTATATATATCTTCAATAGATATATTCTCTATGCTAATGGAAAGCCTCGCTTTTTGCAGCCAGGCTGGGGCGAGGGGAAGGGTTGCAGAATGGCACTTTGTTGGCAGGTGCACGGTCTGATCAAATGTTGCAAGAAGCAACTTCTATAGGAATCGTTTGCAGAGTTAGGGACCAAATGACAACAACAACGTACCTGAGTCAAACAGGTTATGACTTCCGCTCTTTCGCCCACTCTCTCAACACAGAACCCTACTCTCCTTATCCTGAGACCAACCCTATTCCACTGGCTCACTCGTCGATGAAGCCCATCCACAAAGTCTCGGTACTACTTAGAAGGCATAGTTTATGTTGTTTTTTAGTCAATGGCAAGCTGCCATTGGCGCTATGTTGGTGGCCTGGAATGGTTGTGTCTATTGATTAATTTATTGACCAATTTTCAGATGAGTCTCTAGCCCCCTCAAGCATTGCCGTAGATTCGTCTATGGATGGCTGACACAGTCGTAGACCAGACCTCATATCCTCAAATTGCTGCGAATTCCATCATGGAAGGAGAGAAGGGACAAAAACACCTCCTTCCAACGGAGAATCCAGATGGAAATCATGGTGAAGCATCCCGAGGTCCACAAAACACCTCTAACCTTTGCTTGCTCCCGAAACCACACATCCATCAACCATATAAGATCAATTCGCACTACTCAAAGAAGAAACACTGAGCAACAATGAGGCGTTCCATGCTATTAAAAAATGGTGAAGACGCGTGGCTTCATGACCCCGTCGAAAGAGCTGCGCTGGGGCCCGCAGAGGGGTTCACCATGGCTACTGCGGACTGTAAAGCTTGTTTTCTCCCCTCGTGACCTATTTTCATTCCTCAAATTGGTCATATTGAACCTCCTCTCAGCGTAACAGTCAATTTGGGTCTAGGTTATAAGATGTATATAAATCCTTAGCAGTTGGAAACTGGACTTAAAGGGGAAAACCGGACACGGAGAAGAATGAGATTTCGTGGCGGGACTCGGCAGAGAGGTTCCTTCCTTCGGAGGAGATTCCCTCCCAATTTCTGAACGGTACCCTCCTGCTTCGGGGCGATGGCTAACCGAAAGAGAATCCCTTCTTTTCTCTTCTTACGGCTTTCCCTTGTGGGTTTAAAGCTTGTGGGTGTATAATTGATTGATTGACCGGACTTGAGCTTGAAATTGAACCTGAACCTCCGAAGAAGGTTGTGAAGTTGAAGGAAGGAAGGCGCTCTGTCCCTCCCCGTCCCTCTCCTTCCCTCGACTTCCCTCTCCTTCCCTCTCCTTCCCTCCCCGTCCCTCTCCTTCCCTCTCCTTCCCTCTCCTTCCCTCTCCTTCCCTCTCCTTCCCTCTCCTCCCCGTGGTACCGGTACGTACCGACTGCTCCGTGACTATTACTCCTGCTCTGTGACCGATACTTTTTGAGAAATACTTTAACTTTGAGGAGTAGCCAAATAGCAAATGGGTAGCTTGAAGGGGTAGGTAATCTAATAGCAGAAGTATTATAAAGATAGCTTTGAAGAAGAGGACTTCTGATAGCGGGTGGATGTTCATAGTGACCCCTTCTGTGGGCCCCCATTGCACGGTATGGCAGCCGGGAGCGATCTTTGTGGGAGGCACAAGGCATTCCGATTCTTCCGAGAGGTTGCGGAGATGCTGGAGGAGCCTCAAGCATGGGATGGCGATAAAAAATTCATTCTAGAGAGGATTTTGCAAAAGCGAGGAGATTATTTCCCACATCGCAAGGAAGAGATCAGAGAGCTCAGGGAGTCAATGAAGGATGGATGAGGATTGTGCCAGGAACAATTGAGGATTGATTATGATCAGACGGGATGATGGAAATTCGAACGATAGCCATCATGAGCTTCCTTGGGTTTCCGTTACGCGACCACGGGTATCTACGTGATGAATAAGTATAGGCGTGACTGACATGCAAGAGGATAATTGGCCTGGTGACGGTTCGCGTAGATAGAGTAGTGACAAACACAAGGCCTTCAGACACACAAATCGGAAATAAGAGACAGATTCAGGCCTGGCTCCTAGCTGAGAACGAGAGTGGGCAAAGCCTGCTACAAGCTTAGCACTAAATACTAGTGTGAGGGATCTTGACCACCAGCAGGATGCAAGTGAATACGGCCACCGCAATTTGGCTTACTACCGTTAAGTAGGAAGGTTCACTTAATTTCATTTTAGCCTGAGCCTTAAGGCTGTATAGGTAGGTACCTAACAACATATTAACGGATCACTCACTTAGTCCTACGCTCGCAGAATGGCTTCTGTTCTATATCTTTTAGAAGTATTAAACGTGGCACTGGTGCCTTGTTGTAACTTTAGTGGGTAGAGACCTAAGATTTGTAAATTAACAACAGACGGATATCGGTGTGGTGTGGTGTTACTATAAACCAGACCTCACATACTCACATTTACACGGTTGTGGCACACTTTTCTTGGTCGGACTCTGCCAGTGACAAAGTAGAGACAAGCCTCGAATGAAATTTGCTAAGCTGGCCTCGAGAACCGAGCAGCAAACGCGCAGGTTGGATTCTCTCCTACACCTAAACACATGCTCACAATTCTCTGTACGCATTCGCGTTTAAATGTTGCTGGGAACTTGAAGTTTATTTCATCTGCAATTATTTTGCCATCACCGGATGCATCTTCAAAATCAGACTGAGGTGGCACTTCCAAGGTCCGCAAAGCTTCAGATAGTGTGGCCAGAGAACACATTTCACAATTTGGCCGAACACTGAATGTCTCCCAGCGCAGAATCCGTGTCTCCACTTCGTATATAGTCTGGCCACTGTGTCTGGTCCAAGAAAATTACTGATTAGAAGTATTCATCCGGACCAACAATTGAGTAGGCTCCGATGATCGGCCGTGCAATTTCCACGTGGTTCGTTCAATATCCCCTAAGCGACCTCAGGAAGCTCGCTGACCACCTGAGTCTTTTATTGTAATACAAACAGATGGATCTCTCTTGACCCTTATCAAATTAATCATTTTGTATCTCTGCACAGGTTCTATTCACGGGTATGATATGGATAGTCCTTTCAAAGGAGACCCGTCTTATTCATCTTCGCGTGCACCTTTGAACACCCTGGATGCGCGACTGACAAAGTCTCCGAACGAATTTAAGATGAAATTTAGACTTATTCTCCAGCTAGAAGATTTGACATATCACAACCTCCGCAGATTGTGTTTCGAACTTTCCGGGGTAGAGTCAATCTCATGGCTCGAGTGGGGATTACAATCTCTGCAGCCGATGTTGAAATCTAAGCGACAGGGCGATCATGCCATGATCCACTGCAATCTGTGGAAGCATAGGGCTGCTTCGAGGCAGCGTCCCACCGCCCGCCGTGTGAATACTGCGTCTGAACGTGAGCATAATCTGGCTGCGAGTATAGCTACGTCGCAATCACTTAAGGTAGCAAGACATGCGATGCAACGCATGTGCGGAGGCGTCAGAAGGTCAGTATGTATGAGTTGCAGACCTTCACAAAGATCTTCCTACCCAGGAAAGTTTATCCGCTTGCGACTTGCCTACCTGTCGACGTGTGCCGTTCTTGGCTCAGCACCCGGCGCACCCGAAATGTCAGATCTCGGCGCCGGTTTCCATGGCAATAATTGTTCAGCTCCCACCGGAGAACAAATGATCTTGTCCCAGCACTGCGTTTCAGTGCTCTCGCCCCACCAACGCTCGTGATTCAAGGTCCAAACACACACAGAAAGTTTGCTCGGTCCCCGTCGTTCAGGCCGCCACGCGCCACCGCACAAAGTCTGCATCGCACCATGGAGTAACCGCAGATGTTGCAGACGATGGGAGGAGTTATAGACGCGTAGTCATCAAAGGTTTCGAAAGAGCTCTCAGGGTCGGCCCGGGAACCTTATGGGTTGGCCGTGGGACGGCGACCCCGACGTCCCACGTGCTCCAACAGAGTGCGAAACGCAAGCGAAAGTATAATTCGGGATGGACTGAGGAGAATCGAGAGAGAACAGAGAAATGTTCAGTCAGAGATCCGACGTGAACAAATCAACCTGTTTGCAGTGCCAAAATAGAAAAGGCCACTAAGAGACACTCACCGCTTTCTTCATTGCTGTGTGAACGACTCATGATGTGGCAAACTTCCAGTCGGAAATTTCGCGGCTTGAAACCCCAGCGCGCTGATTCGGCCTTGCAAGTCTATCGTCGGAAGCTTGCGTCTCATGTTCAACACCGCTTCGTGCTCGGGTCAACCGACACCTGCTTCCAGAAGTCGCCAAGACGGCTTTTCGAAAAAGTTTGTCAGGGCGTAGTGATGGTTCAAAACCTCGCAGAGATGACTTTGGTACCACATGTTGCGACTGGTTCTGGCCCAATGTGACTGTGGCATGGCTCTTGACCGTCGAAGGGTGGTGGTCGAATGGTACACCATAGGCACAACGGTTCAGAAGTGCTGAGGCCTCTCAGCCATCCCCTCGCGGGAGGCCGTCACGATGGCTAGTTTGACATGGCCGCACTGCTGAGATGAGGTTGGAGGGCAATTGCAGAGCCTTCTGTAAATGTCGGTACCACTTGCAAACTCTTTAGCTTTCACTCTTGAAAGAGAAAGGCAAGGACCAATAGCAAGGCTTCGTCGCCCTAATGGATGGTGATACATGCTGCGGGGACCGATTGAGTTTTGCTAGGCAAGTCTGGGCTGCCTATCTGGTAATGCCGATGCAATGCTTTTCAGCTGAGGGTGGGCGACACTAATCGGTCAAACGTGTGCCTTGGACTGTTCGCATGGAACTGACTGCAGAAGCTCGTTTATTCTGCATGCCGATGGTACCCAGGGACGAACGTGAACCATATCGTGAACTGCGGTGCTGTGCTGGTGGCGGATGTCTGCCCACGCACCTGAAATGTCGACCCCCATTTCGACTGGATTTCGTCACACTGACAACATGCGCGGTCCGGTTCCGAGGACCAAGTCTGGGAGCCTCAACGAGTCAGCTTTGAAGTCTCTTTCCCTTACGCGTGCACTGCAAGATATTGATAGGAAGTGTGTGGAGCGATCAGCAAAGCTTGTGCCAAGCATTACGCGTGTCTTCTTTTGGGGGTGTGAGGACGGCATGAAGCCGCGGACGTTGTACGACGAACATCGGTAAGACGGGTCGGTCCTTGTGAGGGTGGGTGGTCAAGATCGGCAGTGGCGCTTGGACAGCGGGCGTTGGCCTATTTGCTTTTTCTTTTTACAGCAGGCGTCTGTATGCAGCTGAGAGGCGGCGCCGGCTTGGCCGTGTACTTGGCGGCCTCGCCGACTCTAGTGTAGGAGTCTGCTTTGACTCTCGCACACTTAGCAGGCTAGAGTGTCTAGTCTTCACTTTGCTCAGAGACAGTTGTTGGTAATGCAAGCCATGCAGTCGACGACGTTGACAATGCATACTTCAAGACATTATCACGGCGGAACTCCGAAGACACGGTATCAAGCGGGAGGGCCCACACCGCACGGGAAGCGTGCGGCCTGCAGCTGGCCTGCGGTAAAAACAGGCGGGAAGCTGTCCAATGACATGTCGCAAATGAAGGCCGTGGGCTGGCTGATTGAGAAGAGGTGCGTTGGCTTCGATATTGATTCTCGTTGCATGGGGATACTGCACCGAGCGATCTAGACGCTGGACAACAGTAATCATTCTGCAGCTCCGTCCATGGCATGACAAGGCGTGCTCACACGGAGTGCGACGCAGCAGCTTCGCTCGCAGCCTCCAACGAGCAATCTACTCCCGAGCCCCTGCCCCCTGACTGACATTGGGACGTTTGAAAGTGGGGTGCAGGGCAAGGTGAAGGCGGAGAAGGTTGCCCGGGATGCTGATGTGCGCCCAGGATCGGTGAGCGCAATGGGTTGATTATCGGGGTATCCTAACAATCAAACACCGGTCTGGCTGAGAGGCTGCTGAGATCGAGATTCGAGTCTTGGGAGTTCGCAAGCTTCTAGCAAGTTGAAGGTAATCGTCTGAAGAAAGCCAGCCCTCCAAACAAGCTCGCCCAAACCATGACGTCCTCGGGGACGAACTTGACAGCTGAGCTTGGTTCGAGAAGGCGAGGTGAGGTTGAACTGCGAAGAGTGATTGGGCAGCCAAGTGTGTGCGGACCGGCAGCCAACAAGATGCCGAGAGGAGCGCACTCTAGAGCGCACTCTAATCAACGCTGGGCGCCCTCGATGTGACACCCCTAACCTTGCAAGGCTGCAAGCTTGGTTAGAAACGGCGATTTGTTGCAGGTGCTTTTTGCCGCGACATCCCAATATCGCCGGCGTCCTGGCTTCGCTAACTCAAGGCGGTCTGGACCCGTTGCTTTGGAGTTCCAAGCACGACGGCCATGGCATTCAGTGGCATGTACTCGCGAATACGGTCTCATTTGGGTTGGACGAAAGCCGCTCACAGGTCGGGTCTATTCCCAAGCTCCGCAAGTTTGACACACGAGACTGTTGCTGTCGTCAGTCTCGGGACGAACTGCTTGACATTGGCAAGAGAGAGGACGCCAGCCCATGTGAGGGGATGTAAGCCTTTCAAAAAGAGACACGGAAGCGGTCGGATGTTGTACTGTAGTATTGATGGAGAAACAGAAACGCACGATAAGTCGGCGTGCCGGGGAGCTGTTGGATCGTCACTGCATATGGCCTTGTGCAAGCCAACCTAAACTGTGGCAGGGCAGGAGTTGGCTGAAACAAATGCGTCTCTGGAGGGCTTGAGTGGGCGAGATTGCAACAGCGAACAGCACAAGTGAGCGATGATCGTGCGGTATTGCGCTAGGCCAAGCCGCATGCATGCAGAGCCATGCCGTAGCTCCTGAACATGCACGGTCAACTGCGCCGCCCAGACGCGTAATTCTCCCAGGTGCAGTACTACCGCACATTTACATACGTGCTTGATCATGACGAGCTCTCTGTGTGCAGGAAGCTCGGAGCTGGGAGGTGGGAGCTGGGAGCTGAGAGCTGCGAACTGAAGGCTGGGAGCTGAGAGCTGAGAGCTCTGTGCTGCAAGCCGCTAGCTGCAAGCTGCAAGCTACACAGAATCAGGAAAGGGCGTCCGTTGCAAGACGGTTCGAGGCGCTCCAGTGGGCTCCGTGGTGGGATTCGGGCGCTTTGTATCCCGAGATCGAGATATAACATAGGCGACATATAGGATAGATCTAAGGCCCTCTCTCATGACCTCAGTCCATAGTCTACGTGGTACGGACCGAAGTAAGTGGCCTCGGCTGGCTGGGGTAGATGGAATCTAGATAAGTTGCAGGGCGGAGATGGCTGCCAATCAAGCGCTAGGTTGCAGGGCAGAGACTGGTAGCGAACGGCGTGTTGACCACTCCATGTGATACGTTTCAATAGCAGCCGTTGATGACCAAACTGACCTATTCCCAGTACGCGGTACACTAGGTAGACAGGTCCCTTGACACCGACACCGGTTTCTGGTAGGATGCACGCAAAACCGGATTGACAAATATCTAGTCTACAATGGCATTGTCTGCTGCAGTGACAAGACTGGATGGAAATTTGAGATGGAGATTGCCTTGGCTGGCGGGGACATTCTGATCTGGCAGCGGGGTCGCCCTATTGAGAAGCGACAAGGCTCGGCCCAGCTGAGGAGAGCAGAGCAGAGATTGTCGAGCTGACAACGGAGATAGCCTCATTTACGGTGCCCGGATACTGTTTGATTACTAGGCGCCATACATACCACAAGGTGCTGTGGGGGGTCGAGCAAGAGAGACTCCTCATAATATCTAAGAGCTGACTAGGGACGGTACTGTGGTACTTACATATTAGACTACAAACTGCTAGTGTAGTGCGAACAAGAGAGCAGGAGCAGTGGCAGGGTGGGGCCTGATTGCCCGCAGGCCCAGATATTGGGCAGGGGCCCCATGGCGTCGTTGCCTCCCCCAAGAACCCATGGATTCCTGCAACTTCCTTCCCTGTTTCTGAAATGCGCCGATGGTGGAGCACGCACAGGACCTCCAGGGCCTCGGGGCCATAGAGCGCCATCAGCCAGAGACACCGGGGGCCAGGAGGGCATCCAACATGCTGCAGCAGCAATATGCTAAACAGTATCCTGCCTGCGTCCTGCGCAGATGCCAATGCCTCCTGACCACTCCTTTCCCGCAGCTGCCCACTGCCAACTGCAGGCCCAGCCAGACGGCGAAGCGGGGACGTGACACCTCACCTGGTTTGTCTGGACTGGCCCATCTGTGTGTGTTCCATCTTTTGCCTGTCTGCATTTTCGCATTAATCCACCCCCCTTCCTCCCCGTAACCCGTCTCCCGGCCTCGCTCTCTCCTGTCCTGATTTGACTGACTGACTGGCTGGCTGGCTGATGTTTCGACTGACTCTCTGCCACCAACCATATCGTGTACTGCAACTGTACCTAGTCCATTCTTTGCCCCTTGCCCATCTTGCCTCCAACACAGCACAGCACCAGCACCGCACCGCACTGCGTCCAACAGTACTATAGGTACTGCTTTATTATACTATAGCCTGTCTTCCTTGTTTTGCAACAGGTTTCTGCGACATCCCTCCTGCTCCATCCTCCTCTCTTTATTCCTGGATGGTTGGCTTGCCGCTGCCCACCGCCAGCCCCAGCTTTTGACACAACCGGATCGAATTGCTCAAAGCACTCAAGCCTCGGCCGCCAGTACACCAGGACCAGTACCGATTCCTAGTCCCAGTCCACGTCCACGTCCAAGTCAGGCCAAGTCAAGTCAAGCCAAGTCGGGGGAAATCCTGCTCAAAGGCCTGTCCCGGTTGAGATCCCGATCGAAACTAGCACGGAGCCACGCCCCGGAGCCGCCATTGCTTCATCAATTAATTTATAACTCAATTGACTTGACCCAGAAAAGCTGGCGTCAAAGAACTGGTTTTCCGCCCAGACCTGCAGTTCGCTGCTGCACTTCGCCGTCTAGATCAGCACTTCCAAACTCCAAACTCCAAACATCCAACTCCAGACTCCAGACCAAGCCAGACCAGGCCGAACCACGCAGCCCACTCAGCCCGCCCCCCAGCGCCGTTGATCCACTTGCCTCTTGTCTAGTCTACCCAGTCTACCCCCTCTCTGTCACCGATATCCCTGGGTGCTAATCCTCATCTCCCTTTTCTCCCACTCACATCCCTTCCTCGTCGTCTATCCACCTGGGGCCATCGACGGTAGCCTTGCGTCACCGTCCCATCATCCCATCCTCCGCCCTCGCGCTTAACTGACGGCATGGCGGTCTCATACCTCGCATGACCGCTGCACCCATCCTGTCCTGCCTCGCGGGCACGACTACCTCTTGCCGCCGGCCAACATGGGGAACGCACCCTCAAAAGAGCCGCAAGGCCGTACAGAACGGTTCCATAGACTATCTAAACCCAGAATTGCCAGCCACCAAGGCACTCCTCCTCTCTTAAGCCCCAATGGCCAGTTGAACACCTCGAACCGCTCCTCGGATCCTGGCCCAGACCTGTTCAGCATCCCATACTCGACGACTGCCATCTCTACGCTGTCCATTGACATCAGCAGAGACGACTTCAATGACAGCGAGAAGCGGAATTCCTTCCTCGCGCCCCCCAAGCCGCAGAGACGCCGAAGTCTGTTCCGGTCCAAATCCTCTCAGGAGTCCTCGGAGCGCCGTAGGTACAGGCGAAATACTGTCATCGGTTCACCAAGTCTCCCCTCAGAGCCACCTGTGATCTCAAGGGCCAACTCTGTAAACGTCAATCACCTTGGGAGTGAACTGAATGCATACGGTGGCCTCGCCAGCCCTGACAGGTATATTTTGAGTGCTCTGGTTATTTTGCGATAGTCCGTGTTTTGCTAATAATATGCAGGTGCCCACCAGCCGGATTGCGTGCTTCATGGGCATACGACCTTTCGTCTTACGAAGCCCAGCGGATACTGAGTCTTGTGCCTGAACAACCGCCTGGTCTCCCTCGGAATAATACGTCGACGTCGCTGTACGAGCCAAAGCTCGACGGGATGAAGAGGCCAGCTCGGCGACGGGACTCGCTGCCCGTCCAGCCAACGAGCCCCCCAATAAGCAGGTCCCATTCCGAGATCACTCTGCACCCACCCATGCGCCGGCGGTCGATAGTCCAGACTCCTGGTGTTGCCACACGTAGTGTTCGGCCGGGTCTTGTTACATCCAGGACCAGTTACAGACACAGCCTCCCGGCGACACCCAATCTATCGAGACAGGCATCCTTCGATGGACCAGACTGCCGGGTTGTGTCACTTCCACCGCTTCCTCCTATTCCTGCCTCGTTCCGTCGTACGGAGGATATTCCTCGAGTAGTCACGCCTACAGAAGCTGACTACAGTGCGACCGGGGGGTTCAAGTTCGGAACATTGCGTATCATTAATGGCAGTCCTGAGATGACGCCTAGCGTCCCAGAGCCCCACGGAAGCCAATTTGATAGCTTAACACTTCCTGCAGCATCTCTGGGATACTTCACAAAACTGCCACCACGCGAGGAGGAGACCAGCGATTCGAGGCTACGCCGCACACAGTCTTTTGTGCAACCTGCAGCTACCGAGAAACCAGAGGGCAGAGCCAACTGTGTAGCGCAGCCAGAGCATGCAACCCGCGCCGAGATCAATGCGCCGACCCTCTCGGTGAACGTTCCGAGTAGCAAAATCGAGATGGAACTCGCTCCCAAACCGACCGATTCCGGCCCCAGAAGCCCTACCAGCCCAGTACTGATAACACAGTCTAAGCACACCGCGGCTGAGGATCAGTTATTTGAAGCCGAAGATGAGAGCGAGATCGAACTCTCTACTGTGGAGGTGCTGGACGTAAGAGTCGACCCGAGTGCAAGACGCGTGCTGTCACAGCGTGCAGAGGATACTTCAAAGCCTGGCGTGCACGTTATTGAAAGGTCTGACAGCGGGTTTGTATCCAACGCAGTGTCAGTTTCTTCGAACACTCATACTTCGCTAGCCAAGGCCGATTCCGGATACAGCTCCAGTGTCTCCTTGCGCTCTTTCAGGAGTGGTAGGAAGCCAGGAACGGTCGAGAGGGACGCAGCGCGAGGCTCGGCGGAACGCGCAGGAGAACCTGCCAAGGTTCAAGGCCAAGAGCCACGCCGGTCGGTCGAGCGCACAAACTTAACTGTTAATGGTGAAAGCTCTGGCGATGAAAGGGCTCCAACCCCACCCCCCAAAGACGACACGTTCATCAAGCCGGCGAAAAGTACCATGGCAGAGGATGGTCACGCGAACCCGAAGAGCCCGGGGGAGAAGCGGGTTCGAAAGCAACCTCCGGCCATCAACACCAGTCGCACAGATGGTCGAAAAATGAAAAAATCCGAGTCTGTTCCGCTTACCCCGGCAAGTGCGAAATCTGATGCATCTGAGTCGGCATCCTCTCTGAGTATCGCAAGCACTTCCCAAAAACACGGAAGGCTGCACAGGTTTCTTAGCCTGAGGGGCTCGGCTCACTCAAAAGCACCATTAACAGTGCATGTGACTCATGCCGTGGACAAGGAAGTGCCATCGATCCCCAAGGACGTTGAGCAGAAGTTGCATGAACACACCGGCCGCTTTCCAATGTCTGCAAAGCGGCTCGCGCTGAAATCTCAACTGAGCCAAGAAACTCTGAAGACGATTCTTAGTGTCGGGAGTCTTGAGATTGCAAAAGAAGATGAGCTTCCTCCCACTCCGACTTTCTTCGATGACACCGACGAAGCGCTGGACGAGGACGCGGACACTAGTTCCGGAGACGCCAAGGAGAATTCCATAAGGCAGACAATCACCTCTATGCAGTCTAACTTCAAGCAAGCCGCCGCTTCAATGATGCCCAACAAAAAGCCGAGCGCGTTGAAGGCGGTATCATCGCATAAGGAGGTTCCACAAGCACGATCTTCGCACGACACTGCAGTCAACGGCAAGCTTGTCGGGGAGGCTGATTTCACCATTTCGGCGAGCACCAGCTTAGGCAGCAATCCTTACATCGCTCATCAGGCAACGACTGAACCTCAGCCAAGGGCATGGTCGGGAAGGTCCATGACCATGACACCCAGACATGAATCGCGCCAGCCACTGAGAACGTACAGCCTAAGCACCGTGCCGTCAAGCCGCGCAGATCCGTCTCCCGGACTTCTATCCCCTTCGAGCCCGACTTCAAAGGCAAAGAAGATGAAGAGTCCACCTCCGGTCAGCATGAACACACGCTCGCTGCGCAGACCTCCTCCGCCATCTCCCAATTCGGCTCTTCGACCTCAATCACCGGAAGCACTCCACGGAAAGGGCTACGAAGCTGGTCGCAATCCTCCAGGCGGCCCATCTCCTGAGCCTCGGACCCCGTCCTTGAACTCCCAGCGTTCTCTGGACAGCGTCCGGCGAGCAGTGTCGATTCCGGGTACACTCCAATACCGCACTGCTGACTGGGATCCTCACACTCGTCAGAATTCTCTTGGCTCGGACTCCAGCCGCCACACTTCCTTCTCGGCCCAATATGATTTGCCTCGCGGTCAAACATACGCGGCCAACCCTACCCTCAAGCGCCAATCGAGTATCGATGCGTTCAGCCGGAACAGACAGCAAGGAGCTCATCAAGGCCCGGTGTCCAGCCCCTCTCATGCGTGGTCCAAGCCTCCTTCTGTGCATCGCAGAAATTTGAGCACAGGAAGCGGGCCACAGCATGCTATGGGCAACCCACCTTACCGGATCCTGCACAGTTATAATTCACCGGCATACAGGAATGCGCCTATATGGGGCTAGTGCGTCAGTTGCACATTCAATCGTCAATCATTCACGTTATTTTTTGGTTTTGTACCGCGAAACTTGCATATGCTTAGCATCAAACCGGCGTTTCACAGCACTATTTGTTCGAGGCATGCTTTTCGAGCCGAGACTCCTGGTCTTCGATTCACGATCAATTACCTCGCATCAATGACACCAACTTACACATCGCAGGCGAGTCTACGTCTTGGAACACATTCCTCCATTTCGGACCTTCCCGGCCGAGTTGAATTTTCTTTGTCTCTTTTTTTTCTTCCTTTTATGTCTTGCACGAGGAGCGGCTCAGTCTTCAACGGAGTTTCATGGATTCATGTGGTCCTGACCAGGATCGTATATTATGACGAGATCAACGGGTCGAAGTGCTGCGACCAGGCCAAAGAGGCCGTAGAGATTATTGCCTGAGATATAGCAATGTTTGCAGATTTCGGACTCATCTCGTCCAAGGTTCTCTATCGGCGGTTCCTTTAGTTTTGATTTGATTTTGGCCTCTCCTTGTCTCTTCTTGTTTGCTGGGAGATAACATACAGACATTATACCCGACGTGTTGGTCATCATTTTTTGTGTTTTTTGAGTTTCTGGTCTATGGTGGAGTTTCATACTGTGGCATTGGAAGGCCCAGCAAAGGGGCGCATGCAGGTGTAGCAAGGAATGCGACGCTGGTTTGGGTGGCTATGTCTCTATAGTGGCATCCACTGGCTTGGACAGCTTCATAGCATGAACTTGATGTGTTGCACATGAAATGCTTGAGCTTTGTGCTTAGCGAAACTTGATGATTGTTCGTAAATATCCTTGGCATCTTTGTAGTCAACACGGATTACACTTCAGTCTCTACATGGTCGTGATTGACGCTCGTGGCGAAGCCTACCTTGAATCGTTGATGCAGCTCTCAAGTTGTGCGACGACTTCAAGCAGCTGGAGAGGAGGAATATAACAAATTGGATCTGGGGCTCGACCACGACCGATCTGGTGATCTGCTTGCGTCGTGGGTTTTTTATCGGATCCGGGGGAAGCGCCAATCACGGGCACTGAGAACTGGCGAGCCTAGTCGATTGGCCCTCGTTCGTCGTTGACCTTTGTTGCGCGAATGCAATGTGCATGCAGGGTCCTCCCGCGAGAAGGGGGGTTACATCCAACGGGTATCTTTGCTCGTAGGCCCAAAAACAAGACAAGAAATACCCTTGGGCGGAAAGCCAGGGTCTCGTGCGCTTCCATAGTCCCTGGACGGCATTTGCAGTTGGCGGTGAGCTTGTGCTGGCCTATGGTTTGAGGTTTGCTAGACTCAGGTCAGTGTGAGAGGTTTGCGGGCGAGGTCAGATTGCAGATGAGATGAGCGCGTGACGGGTCACAGAGCTGTCTGGTCGTAACTTTGTAGTCTAGGCGAGAACTAGATGTCCTTATCGCTAATAAATGATTATTGCATAGTCGTCCTACACGAACAAGAAGAGAAGCAAAGCGCCGTCTCCAAACTCACTCACCCCTTCAGGCAGTGCGCTTGCCACAATTGACGAATCTCCAGTCTACTGTTTCCAGGCTTGTCAGGCCAGGGCCCCGTAGTGGCGCCGATCTGCAGGCGCGATGAGGCACCTGGGCCCGCTGGCAGGCCTGGCAGGCTGGGCAAGGACAGCCGAGCCATCCAGTGCTTGCCGATTTGGGCTGGAGGCTGATGAGGAGCTGCGGAGAAACAGGGTTGGTCGCTGGAGGTGGCAACCACGGAAGCCAACCCAAGCAGGGTTGCGCCCAGCATCGCTGCCAAAGCCTCAAAGCCTCAAAGCCAGCGGCCAACCCAACACAACCCCGACACGCATGATTCTGTACAAATCTTTCCTTGGCCTCACTTCGATCTGTCTCTGCTCTCTTGCGTGTGTCTCGCTTCTGTTTTCAACCAAGTTGGCTTTTCCCCCCCTCTCTCCGCCCAACTAGCATGCTTGCAGCTGTCGCGGCCATTTCTACTTGCAGCTCTCTCGCAATCAAGCCTGTGGCAGGTCTTCGAGGCGCGACAACGAGACGGCTTCCAACAGCCCCTGGAGAACTGGCAACACCCCTTTCCAGTTGCACTGCATTCTTCCCGCGTCTCTAATTTCTCACGGATCTGCAGGCTTGGAAAAGTTGTGAGGGTGATTGGGCTGGGCTGGACTAGTCCGAAAGATCCTGAGAACAAGTGGCGCTGCGCTGTTGCTACATTCGAAGGGTGCGAAGGGGGAACGTCGAGATCAACATTACCTGCTACTCTCGTCTTCCCTCAAAGTCTATCTGAACTTTCGCAGGCTTTTAAGGGCTACACAATGCCACCGTTTTTCACGACCCGGCACTCGCAGGCCGTCGGGGGAGCACACATGGCCACGGAGCTAGACGATCCCGCCTCGCACTTGGACGCCTTGCTTGGAAACCCTTTCACCGATGCGGACGCCGAGTCTCTCCGCTCGTCCCGCCACCCGGACCCGGACCCGGACATGGAGTCGATACGCTCCTTACACTCGCGCACCTCCCACGTAGACTCGCTACTCTGTCGCCCTCTCATCCTGGACCAGACAAAGAGACTGCCGCCGCCAGGACCCAACAAGCTCCATCGCCGTCGGAATCAGTACCCCAACATTGACAACAGGGCTGTTGTGGTTCCTGAGTCCTCGTCATCACACCACGAAACTTCGCACCGACAACCACAAACACATCAACAGCCACAGTCTCGGCTGCAACCAACCACGGACAACATCACGCGATCAAAATCAACAAGGGCCAGTCAGGCCAACACGGACTTTCAGCAAGGGCAGCAAAACCACCGGAGGGCAAAGTCTTACACCCTCTCCGGCGGTCCCTCGTCTTGGCTGATTAATAACTCACTGGTCGATGTGAGGCGGTCTGGGACGTGGACGGGCGAGAGGCGGGAGATACGCAAGCTGCAGAAGGAGCACCCCGCCGGCTCTGCGAGGCCGAGTATGTCAGTGGAAATCAGCGATGGCGACGGGCCGCCGGCAGATGGGGACAAGGGCTCGGGGCTGGGCGTGAGGAGAAAGATGGGGCGGCTGAGAGAGCTGTATCGGAAGTGAGGACTACCACCCCATTGCTCCAGAATGGTGTACTGTCTTTTCTCACGGTCGTTCCCCTGGAGGCCTGAGGTTGTCATCGCCGTGTCCATGGGCTTTGGAGCAACTTTGACTTGCATCATCCTGGAATTTACCTCAGCATCTGCATTAGTGCTTGCAAGCAAGGAATGATCGTTCAGCGGTTTTGATTTGGGTCCAACGGTCGTTCCAGCTCTGGCTATGCTCAGTCAGCTTGCACGTCGTGGTTCATCGCACACCTCATACATAGATTGCATCGCGCAGCGCGTTGGTGGCTCGCCCGCTCACATATATCATACATGCGCATCTTCGGTTGATTTGGATTCTGGTGCCCTCAGAGACGTTACACAGGACCAATTGAAGACGGGCTTATTGTTTCTCTCTGGATTCTTCTCAATGAACAATGCAACAGAGCTGGCTGTGATATCAAATCCCGAACACATAGCACAACTCACCACTCGCCAAGGCGCCACACGTCGAAAAGCCATGCTGACTTGTGAGTGACTTGTCAGGCTGGTTGTATGCGATTGGATCTGACGAGGTTGCACCAATCCTGGCGAGGTGGTTAACAAGCAAACTCTCAAGCTGCTCAATTCGGACATTCAATGATGAGCGAAGAGTGTTCCCATGCCAGGCTTGTTATATCAGGTCAGGTCAAGTGACAACGGAACCGGCCGTGGAACACAATCCGACATCTTCCATGACGGATTTCCGTTGTGGAATTGACCAATTCCCCAATGCTCGGCGATCGGAAGGTTTAGAGTTCCCGCGGCTGCTTGGGTCGTTGCGGGGGTGGGGCTTCCCGGTGCATTAGGCACTGCACATTGCACATTGCACACGGCACAGGCACTGGCAGACAACGGGCTGCCCCTGAGTGAGCCCATCTGCTGCGTTTTTTGAGCACGAATTTCTCGCCTTGTGTGTTACATTTACACTGACCTCTTCTCCAGCCAAAGCGCTTGAGACCGACGTTGCAGATCCAGTGGCCAAAAGAATCGGAGTCTTGCCTGTCATTTCAGGGAAGATGCCCAACACCGCGCTTTAATCCGGGCCATTGTAAACGTCTCACAACTCTTGGGGGAGGAGGTTATGAGGGGGAGGGGGAACGGCTTCCTGTAGTATGCACCCAGTCACTTGCCGTCTGGATGGCTAGTCTATACAGCCGTTTTCTCCGGGTGGCCCGTGCAGGCGGACTCTCGTGCTCTTAGGGACGGAAACGGTTTCTTCGCTTGAAACGCTTGGTGGCTTGGGGAGAGTGCTAACAGGCAGTTACCCTCGAGTTGCACCAGCTTCATCCACTTGCCGGTCCTCCCCCTCCTCCACCCGGAACTCTGAGCTTCCTGTCCTCATCGTCGTCCTTTAGCACCACCGCGCGCCCACGCCTGTGCGACTGACCATGACGGAGCAGAATGGCATCGACATCCTTTGTGATGCTGCAGGCTCCGATTTGTTGTTGTCGTCCATCTTCCCGGCCGAAACCCAGAACCAGAGCCAAAACCAGCCTCCGCCGCAGAAGAAAGTAAAGCGTTCCGGCGCATCTCCGCCTCCCGCTGCCTCGGTCACCTCCACTTCCTTCGCGTCCTCCTCGTCCAACCACATCTGCCACATTTGCAAGCGCGTCTACGAGAGAGCAGATCACCTTACACGACATCTCAGGTCCCACGAGAACGCAAGGCCATACCAATGCACCAGGTGCCCCAAGAGATTCAACCGAGCGTAGGACTCGCCCCCAGGCCCAATCCATCCCGAATGTCCTTTCATCTTCGTGCAGGTCTACATTGCAGTGCTGTTGCCCTATTTCATCATCAACAATTCAGAAAGTTGACTTGGTGCTTGACTGATGTTCTTTTTTGCCATATCACAGTGATCTATTGACTCGACATGAAGCTACCCATGATCGCGATGCTGGGAAATCCAAGTCATTTATAAGGCGCAGCGATCGAGCTGCCCAGGCCTGCGAGGCCTGTGCCTCTGCAAAGGCCAAATGTGATGACCAGAAACCCTGCGGACGATGCCGCGCCAAGAAGCTCGCCTGTCAGGCTTCGACAAGACGCTCCTATCAATACAAGACATCCACAGAAGGTTTGTCTTGGTTTCTTTCTCCCAACCCCCTCATGGACAGGTGTACGCTGTCATGTATTCGCAGTTGCAATGTTGGCTGACCCCTTTCTTGGAACAGGCGACTCGCCCTCTGACAGTGGCACTGTCACTTCAGCCATGGGGAACAGTGTTCCCGCTCAGATATCAATGCATGATGCCATGGAGCACACGCCCTTCATACCCGATGTCATGGTCCAGAATGCGTCCATGATTGACCCTATGTCTGATGACATGGTCTACTTCAACCCGATGAGCAATTTTCTCCAGGACATGGACTTCACAATGTCTTGGGATATGAACTTCGATGCTTTTTCCATTCCACAGTTCGACCTCCAAGGACCAAGCCCGCAATCGTCCACCAACAACGCCGTCACCAGGCCTTCCCCGAGGAACACAGTCAGGGACTCCTCGCGCGGACACTCCGCATTCAAACGATCGCCATGGCTTTGGGATCCCAAGAAGGAAGACTACGTGCAGCAGCAGAAAGAGGCACTCCACATCGACGAGCAGTCCATCTCGCAATCACCCGCTTTCGGGAAGCTCATGGACAGACCGTCGCGGAGGCTGAAGATGACCGCACATCAACGAGACCGGATATTTTCCATCGTCTTGGCCCAGAACAAGGATCCGTCAAAGGTGCCGTCCTTTCCTACTCTGGACCTGCTCAACTACCTTCTGCAAGCACACTTCGTCCAGGATGAGCATCAGTTTGACAGCTGGATACATCCTGCCTCCTTTAACCCGGAGACTGCGCTTCCAGAACTCCTGGCAGCCATCATATCGAGCGGTGCAAGCTTCATCTCTGTGCCAGCCATATGGCAATTTGGACTTGCAATGCATGAGGTCGTGCGGCTTGGGGTTTCAGATCTGGTAAGCTTTGGTGGCTATGGAAAAGCAGAGACAAGATCAGAAATACTAATCCAAGGCTGCAGTTTGAGAAGCTCAATGCCCACACCCGGAACCTGAGTGCACTTCAGGCATTCATGCTTACTCTGGATGTAGGGATTTGGAGTGGGTTTAAACGCAAAATGGAGATAGCGGAGAGCTTCTTGCAGCCTCTCTTAACCGTCAGTGTTCCTCAGGATTAGAGAGCTTGAGGCCCAGACTGACAGTTCCCAGATGCTTCGACGAGCTGGTGCTTTCTCCGCCCCGGCTGACTCGTCCGCCCTACTGCCACTGGACTCTGATTCTCCAGATGCTCTCGAGGCGAAGTGGAAGAAGTTCACATCGCGCGAATCTTACAAGAGGTCGGTCTCGGCTTATCGTGACGGTCTGATAACGCGAGCTGACCAGCCTTAGACTTATACTCCACCTCTTTTCCCACGACGTTCAGACATCCATATCTCTTCAAAGAAGTCCTTTGATCTCATTTAGTGAACTTGCTTTTACTCTCCCTGCCTCGCGCGACCTCTGGTGCGCCCCAACGGCCGATGCGTGGCGTCAGGTCCATCATTCCAAGACGACCATGCCCAGGCCACTACCGCGGGTCTCCGAAGTGCTTCATTGCGTGGATGTTCTGGATGAACTCGAGGAATTCATCGACATTGACCTGTGCTACAGTGCTGTTCTCAACGGCTACTGGGGCCAGGTTTGGGCTTATCGCGAAGCCGTCCGTTTCTTTGCAACGGCAAACAAGGGAGGTACGAACCGACTATGGCTCAAGTCACAACACCAGGAGCTGTACCAGGACCTTTGTGGCTTCTCGACGATTATACATACGTCAAATACCCCTCGCAATCACAGCACTCTTCTTGCCATCGTCGTTGAGCTGTTCCTGATGGTTATGCACGTCTCCCCAGACGAGATTCAGAGGTTTGCCGGGAAGTCCGGAGAAGAGGAGTCGCGCCGCGCGGGAACTTCCTTGGAAGAGAACTGGGCCAATACTTCGGACGCACGGCATGCAATTTGGCATGCGGGCCAAGTCTTTGCTAACGCGAAACGACTGCCTCCAGCAAGTCTGAGAGGGTTCAATGCAATTGCTGTCTACCTTGCCAGTATGACTCTTTGGACCTACGGGCTATTCTCTTCACCGGCTACTCAAGGCGGCGACGATGCGGACTCGGGCTACCTGCACACAGGGGAAAGTCAACAAGCGAACACGGGCATCAGAAGAGCATCCTCGGTCCCGGGCGGCATACCCACCAAGTATGTTCTCCTCGACGAGGAGGAGACGAGAGAAACCAAGGCATTCCTACAGTTCGACCGCGGCGTACCCAGTCTGAAGACCTCCCAGGGCGCAGTGGAGCCGCTGTCAGACCCGAGCAAGATACTGTCGATCGCTAGGAGCTTGTTCAGGGAGAACTACCCCGTCCGCACGGAACCACTGCCGCCGCTAGTTGAGAGTCTGGGGAACCTGTTACGAGATCTCGGGAGTGGTCTCGCTGGGATGCCGAGTCGCGTCGCGTCGAGGGTGCAGAGCCAGGTGGCTAGTAGGATGGGTAGCGAGGAGCGGTGAACTCGAATTTGGGAGCTCAAAAGTTTGGCTACAATCGACTGGAATGCATGGTTTTTTTTTTCATATTTGTGTGGCATTTTCAGGGCTATGTTGGGTTTCTGGGGTGGCACTCTTGCCCCAGCGAGTATTTGGATACAGTATCATGAGCCTTCTTCTTAGGCTCAGCGGAGATGGAGCATTTGCATTTCTGTATTGATGAGTGATTGGGATATCATGGCGGCTTGCAAGGGATGGAGCTCTTCTCAAACTCTTATTTTCGACTAAATCTTGCAAGATTTTGACCCCTGATCTCCAGCCAAAGACTACGCCCGTCAACCAGATTGCATGCACATCCCATGACTCCCGGCAAGTTCCAGCTGACATTTGTCAACTAATTGTGGAATAAATGCAATGTGCGGAGGGTCACTGCTGCTGCCACTGACTTCTATACTGCCTGCCTTATTAGGCTTGGCTCCTTGTAAAGGGGGCCAAGAAGAAGGGCAACGAATCATCAACAACCGATTATCGCATACCAGAAGAGTATAAACTCCCATTTTCACCCACCCTCTAAGGCTCGAAGGCTTGACCCTTCCATTATCCAAGTCAACAAGAGCATGAAAAACAGCACCGGGCTCTCAGAATTAGGAATGGTCTGGCTAGTAGGTGCTTGTAATGTGTCTGATCCACAGGTGTGTATTCTGTGAGCATGTCAGCGCATCGACCATGAAAATCCCATCTCTCTGAGACGAGGTAAGGCAACAAGACAAAAGCAAAAAATCGCAGCAAAAACAGCCGGAAAGGCTGGGTCTCGAACCACAGATCTCCCTGGGCTCCCCATATGGGCTACAGCACCAGGGCGCTCTACCAATTGAGCTATCTTCCCTATATGTTCGGACTTGTTTGGATGAATTTGGCTTATGTGCGTGGTTTCTCGCTTCGATCTGTGCAGGATCTGGTTTTCCATGGCGGAAAGTTTTCATACGGGAGGGCCGGAGGTAGGAGTATGCTCTGCCTCCTTCAAGGGCCAACTTCTGCATTTGTCACAAGTAAGCAGAAACGAGGCGGTGGAGACACTAGACCTGTGACTGGTCTGTGATGCTATTGGGAAGACATTTTAGATCTGAAATTAGACGTCTGTGCCTCTCCGTTTCTGGGAAGAGGGACGTATTTCACATGGCCCAGCACGCCCCAATTTGCTGCGCAATTCCCCACAAAATGCTCTTCTGGATGCTTTCGCGATTTATTCTAATATTATTTCCCGCTGCTGATACATCTGGTCAATTTTGGGCTCATTGCTCAAGTATTTGGCATACTTGAAATCGGCTCTTGGTGTGTGCATCTGGCTGTGTTGATACTCGACACACGTACATGTGGGGTGTTTACTCGGAATCCTATTGTGAGAACAGATCATCACACGCAAAGTTAATTCTATTTCATTGTAAAATTTTGCTAGCTTGTACTTGGAAATATCCTTCCGGCATGGCCTTTTAACCAGGGAACGAGAACACATACTGTGATATTGTTCTGTGTCTATAGATGAAAGTCGGCGCGAAGCCAGAACATTGAGATTAATTCTGATATATGCTGGCTTCAATACTGGCAGCACGTGAATTCATCGATATACTCTTTTGAACGATAGAAGGATCATTTCAGCATTATGAGAATACACATTATAGAATTAGTCTTATAGAGCCATGAATAGCATGGCAGTAGCAAACATCCAAAGCCCCAGAGAGCTCCCAGATGTCGGCAGGCTAATGCCCAGTAGCTTGGAGGCATTGTTTTCCTTGGACTGGGCATTTATCACCATATCGTCCCTGATGGAGCGTGTCAGTACATGTACTTTAAGTCTTGCTGGCAACCATAGGGCCAGTATTGGGCAAGACGGAATGAGAGGAGGGAACTCACGGCCAAACGCCATCCATAGCGAGAACTATGAGTGATCGGGGAGGTATGGTAGCCGTGACAGTTGTCCCGTTGGCCGCAATGACGGATTCACTTTCAGCCAGATCGAAGTCATTGTTCAACAACAGAGCGGTGTAGTTGGTGATCTCCGTGAGCTGATCAATGGTGATAGGGACAGTCTTCTCCTCATCGGCGTTGTTGATAATTTGCATGGCCAAGTTGCCACCTGCAGGGAATTTCGCCGCTTGAGGAACCCATGCCGCGACTGTCACGTTGTCGGTGGTAGATGTTGCTGTCACTCTGGACGAGTTCTGGCGGGCATACCTGCGGATAGTCAGTAAGATTGGAAAGGCTCAACGAGGTGACGAGACATGAGAAACCGAGGCTCACCGTCCAAAAGCAGCATATGCCCAGTAACGCTTGGAAAGGATGTTCGTATCATTGATGGTTCGAATCACCGGGGTAGCAGCACTACATTTCGTTTGTCAGCATGTGAAATATTCGAAGCAGCGTTCTTGGCCTCAGCCTGGCTTACTTCGATGGTTGTGCACCCATCCAGTTGAGGAAGGCCGAGATATTCGAGACAGTGAAGCCGTGAAGGATTCTATTCGCCCAGGTGATTCCCTCCCCTCCTCCGTACGTGCCCTTTGGATCGCCTGCAGCAGAGTACCACGGCTGGTCAAAGTAGCTCGACAGCTCGGCCCATTCGCCTTGCCAAACCTCCAGGGGTGTGTCGTATGGCTCCGAGAGCGGCTGCCCATATCCGTGGCCCGAGACGACGTCCAGGTACTGCTCGCCACCGGTCTCCTGGATCCCGCTCAGGATCTCTCGTCCATCCTCCCAGCCGGCCCAGTCACAGCAAGTGATCTTGACATCCAGGCCTGCGTCAGCAACAGCCGGCGCAAGTTTCTCCAGGATATCTGTGGTCTGCTGGCCGTCGGCCTGCATTGATGCATACGGAACCGCGATGTCGGGCTCGTTCAGCGGGTTCAGGTGTGTGATGTTGATCCCTTCCTCGGCATAGTACTTGATCCACTGAACAAGCTTGTTTGCGTACTGTTCACGCCAATCGCCCGTCTCACAAGATGTGTTGTTCACGCCACAGAGCAAGCCTCCGTTATCAGTGCTGTTTGTATCCTTCATGTAGGCGTCTGCCCCCCATGAGTTTGCGTAGAAGAGGTTGACGCCTCTCTTCTGCACCTCTTTTGCCCACCACACCTGCGAAGAGTCGTTGCGATCCCAGACGTAAGTCGGCTCCGCGTCCGGGGAGCCGGGTGATTCTGGTTGAATGCTGCGCATCCAGTCGTGCGAATTATTGCCGGATGAACCAATGCCAATCCGCAGGATCGAGAAGCCCGCGCCCGTGACCGGGTCATGCAGGAGATCGAACATTTCCTGCTGCTTCTCTTCCGACATGGTGTTGTAGACCCATTGAGACCGCTGAAATGCCTCGGAGTAGCCGAGGCCCCGGATCACCTGATGCGTCTCGGTCACGTCTACCGTTATCTGCGCTGAAGCGAGCGTCGTCGCCGCGATGGCGAGGAGAAACGAGTGGATGGCCATTTTCTAAGCCGTGGGTGACGCTATCATGGAGTAAGTGGACGGGCTGTGCTGCTCGGGAAAGGCAGCCCAGCTCCTTTTCCGCCAAAGCACGGGGAGGACGCCATTTTTAACACAATGCCTCGGAAGCCTGGAGAGGGCCAAGTCCAGCTAGAAATCCGTGGTATCCATTTGAGGACCATCACGAGATTGGCGCCCCACCGCCCCGATGAGCTCATTGGGCGATGAGAGATCCAGAGCGGATACTGCACCCTTTTTTCTTCTGAAATCTCACGTGGATTTCCCCCAGGAATTTGACTGCTTATCTGGATGCTTATTCGACCTGGAGCCCCGGATCGGCCGGCACAGTACACACCAATTGGGCCGAATTCCAAGGTTGCGAACTTGCTCAATGTGAGTGTGCCGTGTCTACCACTCAGCCCCGTGGGTATTTTGAGGATACGGAATCTCTCTTTGGTCAATGATTTGATAACCGAACGTTACCCTACGCGGCTGAATTGTCCCAGCCTTTACAACAACCTATACCTTAAATCCACCACGAGCAAGCTTTGGGCCGTCAACACCCGAGTCAGAACTGCTGAGATGGAGGTGTACTGTATGGAGTCAGGTCGATCGCAATGCTGGAACCCTCCTCACGACCTTGCTCATCGGAGGCATTTATTGAATCGTCTAGCTGTCGGTTATATATGTTCAAACATGGCATCACTATACGGAATTTGAATGCGCCGCGACTATTCAGGTCCACGCACTTTCCACCCTACATGGGACAAATTTCAAATAGAACATTTGTTTCTCCAAGTACGAAGAGCACTGTCTTGTCTGACTGCGGGTCATCAGGGGCTCGCTTCGCTGTGTCCGAAGTTGGCTCCGAGTCGTACTGTTGCCCAAGTTGCGATGTGTGTGGAAGGTGCTGTTTGTACAATGGTAGATTCTACGTGCGACTTTACCAAGTGGACTTGTTTGGGCAAGGTGTTTGTTGGGTCCGTACCACAACTCTGCGGCCTCGCGAAGTGAGGCAAGTATTGAAACAACATCTGTGGCGATAATATTTGGAGCTGAGCCTGCAAGACGCGCAGGGCCACACCAAATGTGAGTAGGATACGCTAGAATTGGTACGGGCCAACCTCGCAAAGATTCGATAGCGAGCCTTCGAGTCGCTCTTAGGCGTGGAGACTAGATTACAAGTTCACGTGTGCGATTTCAGATGATTGGCATGAAACTCGATAGAAGTGCTTAAATTCGGAGGATGTGGCAGGTTTACCTCCTCAGAGCTCTGCCAGACTTTGCCACGTCCAACTGCAGTGTTACCATTTCAGTCCTGTTGCCAAGTCTCGGACGATGCGACTATTGGGACAGTGTGGTATATCTAATGTGTATATTTACTTGCTTATTTACAGTAAGGTAAAATGCCAAGGATCACCTCCAAGCTCCGAGAATGCAGGGGGCTCTATCTGCACTGGCAGCATCGCATCTCATGCCTACTTGTCGCCGTTCTCCTTGCCCCTGGCCTCTGTAATGTGGGCAGTATGGACCTCTTGCAAGGCCGGAATGATGATACTCTCGATCTCGACCTCGGGATCTCCCTCTGGCAGGGTGCTGGGATCCAGTGGCTTCTCCTTCTCAGTCTCACTGATCGTCCTCTTGTGGCCTGCTGTGGTCTGGACCGAGGGCACGCGGATCCACTTGTCCGGGCGGGTGGGTGAGACGAACACGACTTCCCATTTGCGGGTGGAGAGCAGGTTGCCGATGACGAGGTTGTGGCTGTACCTCTCAAGTGCATATTTCGCTTTGTGCACGAGTATTTCTTGAGTCCGTGGTCAGCAGTCTGTGGGAATTTCTACATTGAGGAAGAAAAGATTGCGAAGACAATTGCTGGACCAGGTGAAATTAAAGATTGAAGAGGTAGACGATGTCAACTTACCTGGGTCCGTCTCCAGTTTGAAGCTCACAATCATACACTGTGGCGCCCATCCATCGACCAGGTTCTTCAGGAACTTTGGTACGGGGTCCAAGTCCACCACGAGCCTCTTACTCCTCGGCACCTGGGGGCTCGAGTCAAAGTTGTCAAAGGTCTCTTCCTCGTTCGAGCTTCCCTTCACCGGCGCCTTTGGCTCCGATTTCTCAGCAGCAGCAGCCTTCTTGACTCCGTCTGCGGCATCAGTGCTCTGGATCTTGTGCTCCGCCATCCTGTCCTGCGGCAGGAAGAAGTCAGATGCAGCGGCGGCAAGGTATAGGAGGCCGTCCGGGCCTAGGGGCTGCATAAGGCGCGCAACGGCGCGCAGCTGATGAAGGTAGTCACCGATCGTCACGAACGGCACCGTCAACAGCAGGTTCTGGCTCCTGGCAGAGTGGTACTTGCGCAGCACGGAGAGCATCTTGGGCGTGAACTCGGGCTTGGCGACGACCGTCCCGTCTTTCCCTTCGGTCAGGAAGTCCAGAAAGCAGTCGGTTGCATGGCTGTAGTGGCGGGAGTACGGGAGCAGGGAAAACTGGCGGTGCAAAAATATCACTGCATAACCAGCTTCGAGGAAGTACTCAGCCGACGTGGCACCACGTGTTCCTGCGGAGAAGTTGTCGATAAATCGGACTGTCTGCTTCTCAAGGGGCACGGTGGTCCCGCCTGACGTTACGAGGCAGACGCGGCGGTTGGCAGTATGGTGGAAGTTGATGAAGTCCGCAGCCTCGGCGGTATGACGAGCCAGGTCTTTTGGGGGCGGGTTCGAGCTGAAGTAGTGGTTCTCAATCTCGCTAGACACCGGCTCTGCCTCTTTAGATGATGCCATGCTGGCCTGTGTGGAGGACGTGGATGAGAAGACGGAAGAGACTGGTGATGGCGGCTCGGAATAAGGAGCTGGCGCGAGATTGAATGAGATGGACAGCGACGGAGAAGTCACAAGAGATTCGGGTAATCTAGAAACCCTGGGCGATTGTGAGGACTGTGAAGACTGCAGCATGATTGTCAGTTTATCAATGTGAATACTGTAGCAAACTTGGCTCGGAATATGACTGTGCAGAACCTCTCTGATCCGGCTTGAGACCAGCAGGATGAGCCATAGCGAGACGGGATAGTAGGACCGCGATCCTCTTATGAGCGAGGGCCGATATTGAGGGGATGATGCGCCAGTATTCGGCAGTGATTAGGGATCAAGGTTCATGATGCCGCAGTATCTCGGGACGTGGACGGGTCTTGGTCGGGCTTGGGGCCTGAAGGACCTCGGCCGTCGGTTGCGGAGTTGAGGGGTTGCGGGAAAAGGGACACGGCGCCGTGCTGCACGGGGCACGGTGGGCCGGAGCTGAGGCCACTCAAAAAAAAACGGAACGGAACGTGCGGGATTGGTCTTGGACTTGAGAAACGGCTGCCTACCTCGAGCTGTAACGCAATCAGACGACCGCTTCAGTCCTGCGTGTTAGGTTGTCAATCAAGACGTTCATCTCGTGAGTCAGACCTCGGGGAACGAACAGGTTGTCGGCTTTGACAAATTGCTGTGTCTTGCCTCGGGGCAAGGGAATTGTTGCCGATCGTGCACAGGCGGGAGTCGAAATACGGCGTTGCAATCGGCACGGGCCTTTTTCCCGGGTTAGGGGATGGCTCGTGGGTGATGCAGTGGGGGATGAATGGGGGTGGGTGCGATACCTTTCTTATGTTGTGCTATCGTGATGACGTCAATCGCTACAAAGCAACAAAGGCTGGGAGCAGACTCTGACTGACCGTTGTCCGGCCCCCACCCCCAACTCCCCAGCCAGCCAAAGGGACAAGCAGAGGCAAGCATAGTCTCGCGCAGAGAGATCAGCTGAAACTTTCGCACATTAAGCAGGGCTAGCATCAGGACCAGCGTTGAGATGGCCATCCCATCAATTGTCTCGGCGACCGCCCAGAGTGCTGTGCTCAGCGCAACGTCAAACATACTGGCCCAGGCTATCACAGCTTACCGGAGCGATGTATGGTCTCTCTTTCCCTCCTCAAGAGACATGAATATATGCTTCGAAGCCCGTCAATTGCGCGTGTCAGCTTACTCTGTGCTAGAAACAATTCGTGGTCGACTGGGTTCCTGTCTTCCAATTCTTCCTCTTCACCGTTGTCTCAACCCCACCCAACTTCTTGTGTAAGTCTAGAAGCCAAGGCATATCGCGGCCTCACTCACTTACACCGTCCCGCCACACCACACCCACCGTCTCACTACCAAGTATTCCTGCTTACACCTCTGCAGGGCAAGACTTCCTCGAGTCAACCTTCCCATCCACAAAGACGGTCCCGTCTTCGGAGGCCATCAAATCAGCATCCCTCTCCAATGAGAAAGAGCTCGACCGCGAGGCCCGCGAGGGCAAGCTCGTCGAGACCAAGCTCGACGTGTCGCACACCATCATCAAGTTCGTCCTCGACCAGACCATTGGCGCCGCGGTGAACACCCTGATCTTCAGCCTTTTCGTCCATAGCATAAAGCAGGCGATGGCACACCGACCCCTCACCACGGATTCGTCAGCCAGCATCGCGTTCCTCACCAGCGGGAAGGCGATCGACTACAGCCAGGTCGACTGGAGGCAGGTTCTCGAGCAGGCCAAGGTGGAGTTTTATCCCATCATGAAGGCGGGGCTGAGCCTCTGGCCCATGGTTAGCTTGTTCAACTTCGTGGTAGTGAAGAGCGTTGAGATGAGGAACCTGGTTGGCTCATTGGCTGGAGTTGTCTGGGGAGTCTACATGAGCCTGTTTGCGGCGGGATAGACTGCAGACTCTCTTGTGGACTGTAGGCGTGAAGAGGAAATCAAGGGAGGGAGATCCGTTTGGGACTGTATGGCATTGCGCCAAGGGTGTTGGGGGGGGGGGGGGCTGGGAGGGTCCAGGCCAAGTGAATGTGAGATGTCCTGCGCATGGCGAGGGAATTCGAGTGCTCGATTGTGCATGATACCTGAGATTAACTCATTGGATAGACTATATAACATAGAGCGCCATCGATTAGTTTATACGTAACTTTAGAAATGGGTTTGCCAGGTGTCTGTGCTGTCAGTCGCTTTCCGAGTTACATCACACACTTTGTCTGTGTATCTCTTCGCTAATGTCCAGTTCATGTAGACTCTTCTATCCCGTCCACTGCTCATCAATTCTCAGTCTAGATAGCTGGCCCAGAGGAAAAGAAGGATAATTGCTCTGCAGGGGTGAAGCACACGACCGCCCCCTTATAATCATTTCGCGTTGCGGAAATGGACTGAAGTACAAAACGTCAGACTGAGGGCGATTGTTTTGCGGCAGACTTCAAAATGGACATATAATTTAGAGCAGCAGAGGTGAATCTTTTTGATAGGAGACCACAGAAATGGGATCTTATAGGCCAATAGCAGAATTAATATTGTCATAGAACGTCCGGCTGGTTGGCGGTGGAGCCTGCGTCATGTTCCCTGATGCTCTCCATCGAGGAATTTGTGACAATTGACGTCCGAAAGGCATCTCAAGTTTCAAAGAATCAATTCCCAGGGTCTTGTTGCTTTTTCAGAACGGAGAGCTCTGGGGCTTATTCTCTGCTGAAGGTACCTACATAGGGCCCGACACAAGGTGGAACGTGGTGAGACTTCCCATTGAAGAGCCAACTGAATATCGCCGTGGGAACCAGAAGTCTATGCTTTTCGCCGGCGTTTACTAATGACTTACTACATCGAATCTTCCGCTTCGTCGCTTGCAGAGACGTGAATCAGGAATTGAATCGGTAATTGTTCTGAAAATCGGCTGATCTACACTCCACTTGAGGTGGTGTTGATGGATCGTGACACCAAGGCATGGACATCTTCGCTCCGGATTGTCAGTCTCATTCGAGGAAAGGCTGCATTTCGTGATCATTGCGACTCCTGAGGAGAGATTTGTGCGGCAACAGATATTCTGAGTTTCCACTTGCGCTCTCTTCGCGCGTCTCGCCCTGGGCTTGAAAATAGGTTGATTGATGCTATTCTAAATATAAATTCAATGCTTACTGCATGAAGTAGCGCCTGGCTGGCCTTTGACAGCACTGCAAATATAGCTCACCCCGCAGTCATCTTCCGTAGTAATTGACCTATAGTCTGAGGCTTGAAGTAAGTGGGTGGTTTGCCAAAACAAAATGGAGTCGGTGCAGATCATCAAAGTGGCAGGCGATGATTATCCAGTTGCTACAGGTGTGCGGAAGTGGTGCAGGTCAAGAGATGAGGTCGAATTGTCGAGAGATCTGCGCTAGGATCAGGGGGGTTACCTGACCTGCAGCCGAACGGGTCCGTCCGAGACCCCGAGATGCCTAAAATGACAGCTGTCTGCAGCAAGGAGCAGGGGGAACATGGATTACAGTGAGTGTGCTGTACGGATACGACGTACCGAGACGCAGGGCCCGCGTACTCCAGCCCCACCGGCGCTGAAGCTTGAAACGAAACCGACCCAGTCGAGTCTCCAGACATTTCGTCACAGACGCCTGTTGAAAGCTGGCTTGTACGTCTTCTTTTTTTTCCTCCTCTTTCTTTTCTGTATTCCTTCCTGATCGTCCCATCTTTCCTTCTGTCAACTGTCGTCCCGTCCCGTCTAGTCCATTTGCCGTCCCGCGCTCCTGGATCAGAGGACACTTGGCATCTCGGTCCTGCAGCTGTCTCCTGCCGTCCCTCACCACATTCGCTTTGACCTCTCCGTCGCGCCGAGAACCATCATGGCTACATCAGTCGACCCGGCCACTCGCAAGAGGGTGCTGAAGGTCGTGTTCATCTCACTGTTGCTAGACTTGGTAAGCAAATTGCCTGTTGCCCCCCTACTCGGTCGCAAATCATTCGGCTAATGCGAGCCCCTCCAGATATCGTTCACCTTCATCCTGCCTCTCTTCCCCAAACTCCTCGAATTCTACCGCAATTCCGAAGCCCCGACCGACCCGTCCGCCCCTCCCAGGGACACCTTACTTTCATGGATCCTCAGCCAGCTCAATGCCTACAAGGCTGCCTTCGCGCGCCCCATCGACTCCCGCTATGACATCGTCTTGCTCGGCGGCGCCCTCGGCTCGCTCTTTTCCCTGCTCCAGGCTTTCGCATCACCCATCATCGGCACACTGTCCGACAGGTACGGCCGGCGCACTGCACTGCTGGCTAGCATGATGGGAAACATACTCTCGGTGCTGCTCTGGGTCATGGCCGTGGACTTCCGCACCTTCCTCCTGAGCAGGGTGGTCGGCGGGCTGTCCGAGGGCAATGTCCAGCTGGCGACGGCCATTGCGACAGACATCAGCGACAGCAAAACGAGAGGAAGCACCATGGCCCTGATCGGCGCATGCTTCTCCATCGCCTTTACATTCGGTCCTGCTCTCGGCGCGTGGCTCAGCAGTATTGCGACCGTGGCAGCCAACCCCTTCGCGACCGCCGCAGGGTTTAGCTTGTTCCTGATTGTCACCGAGACAGTCTACCTGTACACTTCCCTGCCGGAGACGCTGCCTTCGATGTCCGAAAATACAAAAGGGGAGGACAAGTCGAACGGAAAGGCGGCCGAGCAGGAGCCCATCCAGCGCACAAACTCTCACTTTGTGCTGAACTTGACCCACTTTGCCTTCCTGCTGTTCTTTTCGGGCATGGAGTTCTCGCTACCTTTTATGACCTACGAACTCTTCGGGTACTCCTCCGCGAAGAACGGTCGCCTCCTCGGCTTTGTGGGGCTGGTCGCATCAATCCTGCAGGGCGGCGTGACCCGTCGCCTGCCTCCGCTGCTGTCCGTCAAGACCGGAGTCGTCTCCTGTCTCCTCGCCTTCGTCCTCCTCGGCCGCCTCACGAGCGTGCCGATGCTCTACCTGGCTGCTACCTTCCTGGCCACGACGTCCGCGACCGTCGTCACGGGCTTGAACGCGCTGGCCTCGTTTGAGGCAAGCGAAGGCGAAAGGGGCGGGAAGCTCGGCGTCATGAGGAGCTGGGGGCAGGTCGGCCGTGGGCTCGGGCCGATCCTGTTCACGAGCGTGTACTGGTGGGCTGGGCGTGAGGTCGCGTATGTCATCGGCGCTGCTGGGATCGCGGGGGTGACCGCGATCGTGTTTGGTGGGTTGAGGAGCCCGCCTGGAAGTGAGGCAAACGCAAAGGCTGCTAAAGCTGGGAAGAAAGAGTGATTGGCTTAGACGTGGGAGATGTGCAGAACATATGAACATATTTAGCAGTGCGGCAAGATAAATTGACTGGACATATGATATCAATCTTCTCAAGCCTAAGCGCATTCGTTTCAGCGAACATGAGATACTTCCCAGGCGGTTTTACCTGCCCTTCTTTCATCCTACTGTTGCTAGTGTGTATCAAAGTATGTAGGGGAAGTACGTGAGGCGCCGTTTGTTGGCTAGGGCTCGTTGAGCGAGCCACCCTAGAAGGCAAACGACCGAGTCGACTTACACACTCGTCGCATTTGGACTACACAATCAAAAGCAACGCAACCACTTGGTGTTCCTGGCCACTCACCTAGGCCCATAGCAGAGTTGATTCCCCGTGCCGCTGCTCCTGTGGACTACTCCGTGGCTGCAAAACAGTACGAGACAAAAAGCATCCAACAATATAGAAGAAGACCTTGACGGGACTTGAACCCGCAACCTCCACTTGCCCCAAATATAGGAGAGTGGCGATCTACGATTGATCTACAAGGCCAGCTGTTGGATGTCTTGTTCTTTGTCCACCAGTTTATCTCAAGGGCAGCTTGGTGGTTTATCCTAAGGTGCCCTTTTCAGAGGCTGGGTGGATTTTTCAACATGATTTTTTTTTCAATGATTGATACTATCACAAGAGGTTCCAGAGACATAAATAGCCAAATTTAACACAGCAGTAGAAATTTACTTGACTTCACCTTGTATCAGAAAGGAAGCAATTCAGAGCATGGAATAGCAGAGTGAATATGGGGGCAGGGGGGGGGGGGCGTACAGAAAATACTTAGGTAAGCAGATTATATAAGCCAACTGTCCTACATCCACTGCACCCACACACGCCCCTTTGACTTGGGGCTTGGATACAGGGCCGGTCAGGTTGATAACTCCCGGGAGGGTTGCCCGGAAGAGGTGGAAAGCCAGTGGAGGCCGAAAGGCATGGTCAGCCGCGGGTCTGGTGCAGGCCCGCTTACCCCCCCCCCTTCTCCCCCCTTCACCGGTCAGTGATGGCTGGCCGCCTTGACACCAGCTTTTTTTTCCCAACGTGGCTGCGTTGCGGCGTGCAGGAGAAGCCGGTCTGCTGAGTGGTCACGGGGCGGCAGAGGGCCATTGTTGCCATGCTGCAGACTGGGATCTTGAGATTGACGACCGCCGCGGCCAGAGGACCCTTTTGATGCTCGGCGCGTCTTCGGGAAACGGGCGGCAGGGCGTTGACGTGTTGGAGGCAAGCGACCCGTGGGGGGTGGGTGCCTTGGCCCGGCCGCCTATACGACACCAGGCTCACCTACTCCTCGGTCGCGAGCCATCACAGTGCATTCCATGATGCAGCCAGACGATCTCTTGACGCGTAATGAAGGGGGATGCGAGGGAGGAGGAGGAGGAGGAGGAGGAGGCAGCAGACGAGGAGTGCTTGTTGGGCCTGGAGATGGGGGATGCCCTCCCCCAAGCAGCGACAACAAGCAGCTCCCCGGATCAACAAAAACACAAATCCAGCCCCTTTGGTTTATGGATCAGTCGCGTCCTACACACCATGGCACCTCCCCACACATCCATCCGACTCGGAGTTCCTCTCTGCCATAGTGATGGCGCTCGCCCTGTGGGTCCCCCATTTGCATTTCTCAACCACCCGGTGAGTGAGAAGCGAAGAAGAGGGTGAGCATCCTCCTCCTCCTCCTCGGGGGCCAACCCAGCGAGAGAGCTCCACGCCTGTGTGCAGTTCCATGGCTTCCCATGAGCTAAGGCCCAGGACGGAATGACGGGATGAGACGCTATCACCGTTCGGGACAGAGCTGAGTCGGAACCGGCTCTGAGCGGAAGTAGGCGGGTGATGGCCCACGTTTCGCCCACTGCCTCTCTCGCTCTCTCTCTCCCTGTCTCTCTCTCTGTCTCTCTCTCTGTCTCTCTCTCTGTCTCTCTCTCTGTCTCTCTCGCTGTGCTCACTCAGGCTAGGTAGTCAGTCTACTCTGCAGCATATCCTCCGTGTCTCACTTAAATCCACTGGTTGCCGTGGGAGGGGTGGTCACTTGTTGAAGAATGTGTCCCCCTCTGTCCTGGTCCCAAATCCATCGCCGCGGTAGTTTATTACCTCACCCGAGCTTGGCACCAGCTTCATCCTTTTGGAAGGCTGTCGCTTACAGGAAATGGGGGCCGCAGGATGGCGATTGACGGAGATAATGGGAGCCGGCGGTGACTGATGCATGTTGTCCTGTCCAAGCTGAGTCGATGATGATTGTCTCAGATCGAAAGACGCCACGCGTGGAGTCGTGTTTACAATTGTAGTCACAGCTGCAGTTGAGCACCGGGACAGAATGGAGATCGCCCCTGGCCGCGACGAGCCACTGCAGAGCTGGCGGGTGCCGCTCGAGAAAGGGACGGGTTCAAGTTCAGCAAAAAAACACCGGTTGCGTTTTGAGGCATGCAGGGCTGCAGTGTACAGCCCCCATAAGCCAGTGAAGCCGGAAGTAAATATCGTGATCAAACTGCAATCCCTTGATGATATCCCTCCCTAGAACAAATGCCTTCCGTTGGCGCAAACTCTATTAATCCTTAGACCAGCCTCCTGTCCGCCCATGCCGAATAATAAATAATATATGCTGTACAATAAACAGCGTTGCCCATGGCAAAACATCATCTGTCCCCCCTGTTGTTTCCTTGCCTTTGGCCCTATAAAAATAAAAGAAAATGCCGTGATTTGGTCTGCCGTTCCTGTTTTCTTTTGACCCCGTCCCATTGCCCTTTACCGCCCCGTAGAACGCCTCGCCATGTTTTCGAGAAGCCCGCCACTTTCCCTGCGGAATAGCCAGCAGCCAAGAACGCCTATTGTAGCATGTGTGGTTCCTTTCGCGACGATCGTACCGGTCCCCTGCCCCGTTTGAATTCATTCAAGAGCCGCATGCGCACAAGGCATGATCAATCACAGACGACTGAATCAAGTCGTCGTCAGAGCTGCCGATTTGCCCAAGTCCCCACACAGTCTGAACGTGTAGTCATGGTGCAGTCGACGACAGCACCTGTGCACAAGTCATTCCGCCGAAGTTATCGGACAGTTTCGTGTTTGCTAGGAATCCTCGGCGGCGATTGGAGTGGAAGGTAGGTACTTGTTGAACTACCTCTTCGGGTCCTTTGGGGACAGCTCGCCGCCGTGGTCTTGGCTTTCCGTTGAGGATGGACTGCCGTCCCTCTTGTCTTTGCCATCCTTACCGCAGCATTTAACAAGCTTATGTCTCTGAAAGCACATTTTGTGTCAGTAAGAGGACTTGATAGCAATCACAGATGCTCACGGCCGGGGCTGGCAAGAAGCCGACTGGTCGGCCCGGCTCAACACTCACCTTCAATGCGTCTTTCCTGGAAAAAGCCTTCTCACACCCGTCACATGGGAATGGTTTTACTGCCCAGTGTATTCTCTTGTGTCTCTTGAGGTCATGATTCCTCGTAAACGCCGTCGGGCACTGGTCGCACTGGTGTGGTTTATCCGGCTGTCGTTGTTGCGACTGGAACATCATGCCACTGAAATGTCCCCCATACGCTGCTGCCGCGGCCGCTGGCGAATAATGTGATACAAGGGCCATGGGTTGCCCCGGATTGCCTAAATTGTGCATGTACTGCTGTTGATGGCCAGAGGAATAGGGAGACAGCCTTCCTGGGCCAGGCGCTGGCGGGGGTCCTGGAGGTCCTGAGCTTCCTAGTGGGGAAATTGGCGCTGCCAGACCTGGACGCGTCGATGAAGCCATTGTTGACATGGGTAGCATCGAGGAGATTCCTGGAACGTAAGGTGGTACAGTCCCTGCGGGGCTGGGGAACGAAGACGACCGACCAAGTGGTGGCGTTGGACGTGGCGTGTAGCTTGAGGAATTCTGCCGAAATGGCGGCAATATCCCATTGCTGTTGCCGTTGTTCGTGGCTTGATCAATAGAAAGATGTGACATGCTCGTTGCGGGAGAAGAATGGAAAGACGGCAGAGTGTCGCCTGGTGTCGTCGCCGTGATCGGAGAGATGCTGTGTGCTGTCGTCGAGGGCATCGTATTCATATTTTGGAAGAAAAAGCCACCCTGATTGAGCCCACCCGGTGTTCTGTTGCCATACTGATGAGGTGACCGACCAGCCCAAGAGTCGTGGGCACCCCACGTATAACCACTTCCCCCAGCATGCGACTCAGGAGAAGAACCGCCATGCATGTTTATTGGGGAGGTCTGCAGCGGCATAGCTGTCCCATCGGCCACTGATCGCCCTGATCCGAAAAGTCAGTATGGCTGGTCAAGCTTTGCGTAAGGAAGAACGAGACAGCCACGAACTATTGCTGGGGGCGCCATTGGAAGCAAGCAGCGAAGAAGTGGTGATTGGGGCTGGGGAAGGTCTACTCGTACTGGGAATATCTGAAGCTGGGTACTGAGGCTGTGGAGGAAGGCTTGGGAAAGGCGGCATCATCAATTGTCTGCCGGCCCCAGATTCTGGCGGCGGTCGGTGCCCGTGGCTATGACCCATATGATCGGCATGGTTGTCCATCATTTCGAGCTTGTGAAGACGCCGAGCGTGTGATGCCTTCGTGATGCAGACAGAAGCCGTGTATCCGAGCCGCAACGGATGTACAAGTGTGCGCAGAGTGTGTAGATGACGACTCGAGCCTCAGAAATAAAGATGAGCAGCACTATTGCGTGCTCAGGTCGATTATGGCTTCTCAACAAGATTTTTGGTCTCGAAGAGCTCGCGTCAAGTGCTTGAAGAGGTCCTGGTGTTTCGCTCCGTCGTCGCCAAGCGTCAACAGAAACCCGAGTGTTGCGATGATCCAAAAGAGCGACAGTGTGTTGGAGTCGATGTATGGATCGTTGATATTCTGGGGGAGAGTCGACGGGTAGAGATACTCTGAAGAATATCTGAGCCTGTGTAGAGGATTTGCGTCTGGTTGCCTCAAGAAATGGTGAATGGATACGTTGTAGGAGGTCTACTTCCACGCCGCCTTTCTATACAATATGTATTGAACGAAGATTATTCCCCAGTGAACAGAAGCAAGCCTGCCTGGGTTGGGCTGGAAGGATCCGGGAAGCTTGGGAGGTGGGGACCAGGGAGGTCTTCTAATGGTGAGCTGTGTTGCACCGAGCTGCAAGACCAGCTAGGTCAGGGCCAGATATTTTTGGTCCGGGGGGGGGGGGGGTATGGGATTTGTGCAATGTCTCGTCGAGTAGCCTCAGATGGGCTAAAATGAAATGTAACAGAAAGGGCAACGCCCAGGTCGTCCGATGCCCAATATCAGTACTGCAGAACGAGGTGACTGGTCTCGGGTTGAGTTCCTGAGCTCTCAGCCTCGGATCGACGGGTGTCTTTGAACCCAGGCGGGATCGCGGCGCTTCCTCCTTTGCTGAAGCTTCTCGCAACTCACCCCTTTGCTTTCGAGGACTTGAGGTACGCTTCGCTGAGATCTGACCGTACTGATATGGACTGCAAGAAAAGACAGTTCAAAGAGAGGCAGGGTGCCCTGGACGGCGAATGAGGTGCCCGAGGCAGTGGGAGCCCAGGGAATATTAGCGTAGATGAATGGATCCGGGATTGGGATGCGTGCTGTGGCGCCCGAAAGCCTCTCTCCGGTCAGGTTGTGGGATGCTGGCCTTGCTCTGTGTTAATCGAGTGAAATCCATGCAGGGGGGCTGCCAACTCTTGAGACCCCCTGGATAATCCTCCCTCACAATTGGTCCGCCGAGGAGTACAAAGTGCAGAGAATACTCACAGTATGCGGACGCAGCCAGACAAACTTCAGATACGCCAATGTGAAGCGGGAGTAACCAGCACTATTACATCCTGTGTATATGAGGCTTGCCATACCACAGAGGGGCCCTCCTGTCAGAATTAGAGGAGCAGGCACACGGTTGATATTTGCGAGAAGTTTGGGATGAACAGCCAGTCGCCTTCGACAAAAGTTATTGTAGACGACGCATTAGTGTGAGGGTCTTCCAGCCTGCAGAACCTCCGGCCTGTCTCATGATCTGCTTGTGAATGGGTGATTAACTGCAAGGGGAAGCACTGTTGCTTCAAGAAAATATAAGGAGGCTGCCCCTGGAGCTTGAGAGTAGCTTGAGAGTAGAACCAGGTGACCCTTGGCTCGACAGGGATGGTGAGATAGGCAGAGCGGCTGCCGAAGTGTATATGCAGATGCAGATGGCAGACAATCTTGGGAGCTGAGTTCTGAGAGCAACAAGGGTTGATCACGCGGCTTAAACCAGGCCTCGGACAAGACGTCAAGTCCCTCCGAGCCATTGGGCCATGCATCGGGGACATGATATGACTTGTTCGTGACATGTGGGAAAAGGTTTCCGCGGTACGTATCGAACCGCGCCAATTCCCAAGGCAAAGGAAACGGTCTAGCGGATCCCGCTTGCTAGCACGTCTGGGTCCAGAGCCTGGGCATTTGCGCTTGAATCCAGAAGGATGAGCACCCTGTGTTCAGCAGATGGGTGTAGATCCAGGGGGGGGGGGCGGAGGTGAAAGAGCAGGGGGGAATGACGGCTTACACTGGGTGGACACACTTGTTGAACGGGGTTAGCAGCATCGATAATCTCCCTAGTGACGTTGATGTGTCGGCTGAACTCTGCACAAAAAGACGACAAGGCAGCCAAGGTAACAGAAAGTACACATACAAGGGCGTGCTCTGAGGAGAATGAGAACATACAGTAAAGTAGACGGGTCTCCAGGCTCTCGTCACAGATCCACCGGCGGCGAAAGGTGAAATTTGGGCGAGACATAACACGAGAACAAAAGAAAGAGACAACAAGAGTACTGGTCCAAATGAGCAAGAGGACTAGCAACCAGGACAGCTGCTTATGCCCAGAAGGGCTAGAGCAACTTCTGCCCTGTCCGTCTCTGCCACGCTCAACCCTTGTCGCAGTCCCCGAAAAGGAATAGACACCGTAGCAGTCAAAGGGCAGACCCATGTCTGGTGTTCCTGTCCCTATAGCTGCACCATGTCTCCGGGATGAGCTTAAAAGGGTCTGGGCTCGGGCTCGGGCTCACGCCACACAACCATCCTATTGGGATGCCCGCGCTATCTGCCTGCAGATGTACGTACTTCCTCTAGTGCTGCGGTGCAAAGAACTCACACTTCTGGGCCCCTGTCCCAGCGGCCACCAAGGGCTCGAGGAGCACAATGTGTCGCACGCGTCGCCATGAGCTGAAAGAGGCTGTTGACGCTTGGGGGGTACATTTCCAGGTACATCAGAGCCAGTAACGTGGGGACTCGGCCATAGGATCGCGCTTGAAGGCACCTGATACTCTCTCTGCGCAGGCAAGTGCTCGACTCCGAGCCTAATGCCGCAGAGACGCCAGCTTTGACAGCCGTGCGGGCCCCTGCCACGTTTGGTTCCCGTCGCGCTTCGTAGCAGGGAGATTACGAAACTTATGGTTGGGACACTGGAAGAGTCGGCCATGGACGAGCAGATGATGCGGTTGGTCTGAGATACACGAACAGTCAAAGTGACGATCTCGGAGAATTTCCAGATAATGCGCCTCCCATGGAGATGTGATCGCAATGTTCAGACGTATCTGATCGTAGAAAAAGTGACACGAGACGCCCTGAACCGCATACGACATTGCAATTGAGAGTCTAAACTCCCCAAGTCGGTCGGTCTGCTGGTTTAAACGATAACTTGTAGGAACGCACAGTGTTCAGAACGCGACGGGGAGGGCGGTCTCGACCAACATTGCTCAGGGGGTTGGCGGAAACGTGTACCGCTGACAGCGCAATTCCGCGTTTTTCCATAGTGCCTTCAATGACGAGGCTGAACCAATAATTTGGCGTGTACTCCACGCACTAGAAGTCTGGCTTCCTGAGACCCCGAGGCGATAGCCGATCCCTTGTGCTGCAGCACGCATTGACTGAAAGGAATTGGATGTGTCGCCAGAGTTCAAGCGCAATTTCTGGGATCTTGGTGCTGCGACAAGTGACCAACCCCCAGTACTGTGCTTCCATGAGCTGATGGGGATGATGACAGAGAACCCGGCCACAGAGTCTACGTGGGCAATAGGATGAGGTGGAAGGATGCGGAGCCAGGCCGTGGTAGGGTCTGTCTTCGAGCAACGCGCAAATGCTCTCGCAGTTGTTGCGTGTGCCGGGTAAGGCGACGTCAAAATTGAACGACGAGCAGCGGTACGTAGACGTCAAAGTTGGCAAGCTGCAACGCTGCGGCAGTGGCTTTGCCGGCACGACGCCCCAACGATCCTCGGTCGAACGCCCCCAGCCGGTTCCCGCTGCCAGGGCTTGAGCGACGATAGTCAGGATCACCCGCCAAAGAGTCCACCACCTCAACAGCCCTGCTGGTGTGCGTGCCCTTCAGGACCGCAGCCAGAGTACTCGGGTTTTTGATCTTGTTTTGCTCATTACTAGTGTCACTTATCGGTGGTCAGTGCTGCATGCCCGTCCTGTCAGAGACGCTGTGCAACTTCGCGCGCTATGGCCCGGTCCCGCGCGTTGCTCCGGTTTACGTGCCTCGTGTCTTTGGTGGACGCTGTGCAATTTGTTGCTGCGTTGGGAGTGCGGAGTGGTGTCCCGTTTCCTGTGTAACCGACGAGATTCGGGACTGAACCAACCGGGCATTCTGTGCAACCGAACGTATTCGGGACTGAACCAACCGGACATCTCATTTCAATTGGGAACGGGGCCAAGAACTAGACTTGATAGTGCGTGGGTCTGTAGATGGGGATTGCGACTCGTAGAGGGGATGCGGATTAAAGTGAGGTGCATCCTCATGTGGAATGGTGCATCTGAAGTCGTCAGCTGAATGTTTAGTCTTTTTGATTGCAGGAGGGGAGGAAAAGTTCCAAGGTTGGGATGGGACTTGGGCCTGGGCACCCATTCAGCTTGTCTGTTGTCCACAGGGAACAGCCTTGATCAGCGGTAGCGCGGTTGGTCGATGCGGGCTGCAGGCTGCAGCATAGATGGGCGACGGGCCATGTGCGGCGGCGAGCGAGCGAGCTATGAGCGATGGATCGAATTCTGGCCCCGATGTGGGAGAGAGGAAGCATGGGAACCTGGTGGAAGGGGGGGGGGGGGTGTCGAGGTGCTTGTTGCAGGAGCGAGCCGTGCGCGCTCCGCTTTGTTCCACTTTATGAACAGACCGTTCCGCGGCGGAAAGATGTGACGAGCCAGTTCCTGCATCTTGCCTGTGCCGTCCTTGGTGTGCGTGAGAGAGAGCGAGAGAGAAGAAAAAGGAGAGGAAGGGATGGAGTGTGCGTGTATGTGCGCAAGCGATTGAAGCAGGGCACCCTCCCGTGTGGAGGGGAGGTACGTAGTGTAGTGCGGACTGAATCTGCATAATTGATTCTGGGGGCTGCCCTGTCATGGTGGACCCTTGCCGCGGATCACACATGCTCCGTCAGACAGAAAAGGGGGTCCAGAGGAAGTTTGGATGAAAGCTCTAGCAGAGCTATGAGGCAACGTCAGTGTAGTAGTATCGTGCTTATAGTACGTACTTGTCTCTAGAGGGGTGGAGTCACAGATGTTGTGGGGATGGGGAGGCATGCACAAGATCTCGAACAGCAGCAGGGAGCATTCTTAGGAAGATTAGACACAGCATATCAGGAAGACGGGTGAGACTGTCAAGCAGCTGCTGTCAAATGTTAGACACATGCCAAAGGGGCTTGAGCTTTCCATCAGGGCGGATAGGACAGGGCAGGAATGAGGAGGAGGCTTCCTTCGAGCTCGGAAAGCAGGGGTCCTCGCCCGGACACTGGAGAAGGGAAGGGGGGTGCGCATCGCTCTAGCTAGGTGGGCAGGCACCGGATCCCGTCCGTTCCCCACGACTGCCTGAAGCCACAACTTTCTTAGTGGGAGCAACTATATTCCCAGGTAGCTTCGAACCGTTGCTGTGAGTGCTTGGACTGTGACTGTGACTCCTAGTCTATGACTGCGACTGTGACTGTCGCTGTTGCTGTTGCTGTATCCATGGCTGTGGCGTCTTTCCCGTTTGTTGAATTGGGTTTCGGGAGATGGACAGGCCCACCCCCAGCTCAACCCTGCCATATCGAACTCAATGCCATGATGAAGGTTGGAATGCAATAAGCAGGCGCGGGTGCGGTTGCGATTGCGGTTGCAGGCACAGGCAGGCTGGGCAGGCAGGCAGGCAGGCAGGCATAGGTGCTGCTGCAGCTGCCATTGTACACCACCATTGGGGAAGGCGTGGATACACAGCACGTACAGGCGGGACCCATGGACCCAATCGACATCTGATTACAGAGGACTAGCTCCTGTATCCGTACCGTGGGTGGTAGAGACGTATCCATCAATCTAGCATGCTGCCGCCTGCGGACCCGACCGCTTCATACCTGGGTACGCGTACATGTTAGGAGCCCCATGCCTCTGATCTGTGACGGCTGAGGTCATGTTCGAGATGGAATCATGGATCTGTCATTCATCGATCCACCCAGTCATCCACTTTTCATTCCCACAGTCAGCCCGGGCGAGACCTCGATTTCAGCGGCATTTGGACTCAGCATACTTACTGCTTGTGGCTAGATTTGACGAGACGACTTGGGTTTTCCTTTTCCCTGGGGGCCTTGGTACGTCATCAGCCTGCCTACCTACCGTTGACTGCGAGTGACAGGCGAGCGGCTGGCCCGCATCCACCCACCACACTCGACTCCCGCGCGGTGCTATGCAGCATGCAGGCAGCACGCAGCACGCAGCACGCAGCACGCACCGCAGCGCTGAGCACTGCTGGGTTGGGTCCGGTTGGGCTGGACTGCCTCCCAATTTTAGCAGCATCCAGATTCCTCCCGGACCATGGGAGCACACCCGCGGTAGAGGGTACGGTACTACGGTATATTGCACCGCAATATACTTCCAGGTGAGCCATGACATAGCATAGAATCCACCCCTTCCTGGTCTGGATCGTCGACGCATCACGCGCAGGGGAAGCCGGCCCACTGGAGGAGGGTCTCGCACCAACCTTGCCTATCAAGCTCAAGCTCACAAGGCTCATCAGCTCTTGCCCCCAGGCCCCCCCATGTGCCAGTGTTTCCGCTCCGCTCCTCAATCTCCACCGATCAAGAGGCGCCGCGATAGCCTGCTGTCAACGCCCAGGCCCAGGCCCAGGTTCGCTTCCAGCTTCATGGCCAAGCGAGCGAGTCAATGCGGGCAGGCAAGCCCTACGTTACCATACCTTACCGCACACCGTAACCTATCTCACCTGCAGCGTGGCACCGGATGCTTATCCCTGTTTAGGTTTGCGCCACAAGCCCAGCAGATTCCGACAGTCTGGATGCCCTGGAGAGATGAACCACGCCAGCGACATCATCAGCAATAGCCTGTTCTCTCGTCCCACTAACGCATCTCGTTCGGGGGTCACGCTGGGGCGCCGGCCCGGCCTCGCTTCGTGCCCGGGTGTGTATTTGCGAGGGCGGTAAGGAGCTGGATGGCGACACAAAACCATCGTCGAATGGCACCTCAGCCTGCGTGCGCAGCAATGTACATGAATACCATACCATACCTACCCACCTGGCTAAGACAACAGCGGGTCCAGTCAAAGCCAGTCTCCGAGATTCGGTCTTGCTCAATTGGGCAACAGTCGCGCTCGGGTCATGTTACGTCTCAAGTGGCTCCCTCACTACGTACCAAGGTATCCGTAGTCCAGACTCAGTGGCCACTGCACCTGTCTCTGGCCACGACAGGCCACCCCAGTCCATCCACCTCGCGGCGACAGCCGAAGCCTTTCCCCACGGATTCTTGACGCGAGGGTTCCTTCCTCATCCTCATCCCCTTGCTGGCTGGCTGCTAGCGGGCCTTAATCCTGGAACCTCGTGGTCGATGCACAGGCTGCAGGAATGGCGCCAATTACGACGAGCTGCAGGCAAAGGCTGCAGTCGGTGTAGAGGACCGTCGCAGTATTGCTGCACGATTCTCCAAAGCAGAAAGGTTCGCCGATCTGATCTGTGCGGAAGCCACTTGTGTCCCGACCCTTCGTGGCTCTGCCCCGGATCTGTCAAAGTTCCGGCCTTGGAGGCTGTCGAGATTTGGGCCAAAGACCGGATGACAGATGAAGCTCAACTTGGCTAGGAGCCCGACTGCCCATGGGGAAAAAGAAAGTCCCCAGAGCTGAGCAACGCCCAACCCTTAATCTGGTGACAGACGTCACCAGCTGTTTGAGGAACACACGCACCTCTGCTCGAGCCGCGAGTGTGACAATCCCAACTCCAGTTAGCCCCAGTGCTCTGCTGCAAGCTCTCGGATTGCGATCTCCTCCAGTTGTCACCCCATTGGAATCGGCCATCACCTGCCCCTCTCTTCCCCGTCTAGTGAAAAGTACCACCGTGAAAGGAAAAGAACCATGCACACGCTAGATCAAAATGACGACTTAATCTAGTGTGTGCGAGATTCCGTGTCTTTCATGCAATAGAGACGGGATGGCGGTCAGTGGCCACCCCCATCAGTCGGTCTGTGGCCGCCAAGCCTCACAATGTGAAGAGTTGCAGCTTAGCTGCAGAAGTACAGGACCCTGGAAACCCTTGCCAGTTCCGTGGATCGAATGCCCATGAGGTGACCTTCATGGCGACTAGGGCCCAGGTCGTTGGGAATTGCGGTCGACATTGCCACCTCGAACCACACCTGACGCTGCGTGTTCTGACAGAAGATGCGCTTCATGACACCATCAGCAAAACTCTGCGCGGTACACCGTGTATTTTGTGTAACAGGGTCTGAAGGGAAAGGAACTCCTGGCAAGCATGAGCAATTGCAAGTTTCTCGGAAAGCGGCAACGATCAAGATCCGTCAGAAACTGTTGTTTCACTGAAAATATACCCAAGCCTATTAATCTAGCTCTCGACATTCAGTTCAGCCATGAGCGTTCATTTATCGACGCCCATTGGCCGTCCGTGATCGCTTTCGTCCCTTTTCACCATCACGACCACTGTCCCAGGGGCAAATAGCTTTAGTGCACAAGACTTTATGCCGATGGACACCAATGGTTGATCCGATGCGAAGTACTGCTTTGTTCTCAGATGGCCGCGACCCCTTACTAACACGAAGGTCAGATTGAAGAACCTGCTGATGGATCGAGACTCTCGACAGGCATACTGTCATGAGATCCTTACGCGTGACGCCGCGTGCGGACTGCTCGCATAAAATATGTCTTCGAGCACGAACGGCCATGAGGCACCGGCGCTACAGCGACTCGTCTTATACTTGTTGGCACTCTGTATGGAGTACTGTGAGCATGACCCAACCAGCATAGCCGAAGCGCAATGATATGCTCTACCGCGCGGCTGCAGGCTAAGACTGCAGGCTAAGACTGCAGGCTTTAGCGAGCAGGATCAAGGTGCAGAATGGGGCCAGCCCACCACCTTCCTTCGACGTTCGACAACCCCAATTGGACGACACACGTGCTTCTTTGATGATTGCAGTAGCCGACACACACACGAGAAGGTCAAAATTGCTTGCTTTTCACGCGCTGTTGGGGGATGTCAAGCTTGGCGCTATCATTGCAGAGAGCCACAAGACGCCGATCACATTCAACGAGGCCAGCGGGAGGCGTTGTCGCTCAATGCCTTCCCTCCCCCGCGAACCCTACCACGAGATCCAGCGATTTGGGTCTGGAGATCCCTGTGCCGATCTCTTCCTCTGATCCAGACCTCCATGGCCCATGTTCGCGATTTTATATCGTTGAAATCAAAGGGCAAGGAGGCGATGGCCAGTACTCGCCATTGTTCTTGATCTTATTTCCGACTCTCGTGTGTGAGTTACACAACCTATTCTTAGGTCAATGTGGACTCAAGCCAATGTGATACACGGTATTGTAGTCGATAGACAATCTCAAAACCCCTTGGGTGCCTTCTGTGACAAGGCTGTCAACGTCGGGTCGTCGCCGAAAGCCGACACATTTCGGAAGCTCATGAGACATTTTTCCCTCGATACCGCAGAGACGACCTGAAATATTCCGGCATCCCGGGGCCTTGTGTATCCCCAGCTGCTGGGCTCTAGTCGAGTTTTCTCCCGCGCTACTTACACCTCTGTCTCAGATGCTGGGTATGCGAGATGTCCCCTCCGACCAGATACGAACGATTCTGTTTGACAAGCTTGGATCGGAACACCATTTTAATAACATGGGGAATTGAGGCTTTCGTGTTGGAAATCAGGCACCAGTAGTACAGTACTTTACTGGAAGGTGGCAGGGAGGAACCTTGGTGTGCCCAAGATGAAGGAATGTGCAAGTGTTCAGCCCTTTTGCTTCTCGGTGAGAGGTCATGCGGAATTTCACCGCCCCCCTGCTGTCGATGTCTTTCTTTTTCAGCTTGCCCACGGACGAATGGTCTCCACATGTTTCTTTGCACCCAGCTGAGATCCCACATTCCAGAGCCTAAGGCGTTCGCACGTTTGTGACTGGACTGCAGGCAGGTTCATCAACCTCCAACCGATCTTTCAGCCCAAAGCCTTGCTTGGGCATTGAAATATGCAATGTCTGAGAATTTCTCGACATGGGGAATGGGCATGATCCTCCAATATCAAGGAAGCTCACCCTTTTTAATTGCAAAGGACAGGAAAGAAGACCCCAAGCACCTTCATGGCAGAATACCCCCACGCTCTTGATGCACTCTGTTCTCAAAAATCGTCGACTTCATCGCCGCCCAACCCGCCCTACCCGCCCAACCATCCATTCCTTCGGACCAGGATTTATGTCGGACGAGATATTCGACATCCATGCTGCCATTCAATTAAGCCTGCAGGCGCCGAGCTGTACAGCTTATCGCGGCCGCATCTACCTTCCAGGCCTGGACGCTGCCGTCGTCAGAACTGGAGCAGCCCATGCGTGCTTTCGTATTGGAACCCCGTCTTCTTGGGTCTGTCCATATGAAGGAGCATTCTGAGCATGCGAACCCTGCTTGAAGGCATGAAGATGGGTCGCCAGGTTGGGTTGTACTGCTTGATGCCTTCCCGCCAAATTCCCTTCTTGGTGCAGTCAGTCGCTGAATGTGCAGCTTCGGCGTCGAGGTCAGACGTGAAACAACATGGAACCACCAGATCTCCCCATGTTGTACTCCCAAGAAACAGCTCCGTGGCAGTCCCTCGGTGGCCCCAGGCCAGCCTCCCATGCAGATCTCTTGCTCGCAGGATGTCAGCTCATGGTCCCATGATGATTAATGAGAAGCACCCCCATCCTCTCCCCCGTGCGGCCACCCCACGCTCCATCAAACTCGCAGCGCGATCCGCTGAACCGGTCAACTGGTCTGGACGCCTTCTTTCTCATGGCAGCGCCACTTAGCGTGATCAGGGTCCACGTCCAGCTTATTCCCAGTCTTCACACCCTCAGCGTCGCATTTAATGGGGCTGGTTCAGGTTCCACGCCCATGGGTGATGGCCTGGGGGGCTTGAAATTCTCCGAGGGAGGAGGCTCGGTTGCGGACCGCGACGAGCTTTGGGCACACCTCGGCGTCCGTCTCGGCGTCCTCGCTTGCAAGAAGGTTGGGAATTGCTACAGACTGCTCTTTGAAGTACCACCCCTGGGCCTGTTTTGTGGTTGGGCTTCTTTGCAGCGACAATGTCGCTGTGTAGCTGACCGATGCCATGAGAGTGTTGGCATACGTACTCTAGGCAACCACATAGCAGGCTGTCAACAAGAGGAGACCCTACGACAAGATCGACTAGAGGAGGGAGGTCACCGAGGTATTAGGTTTCCGCAGATACTTGTGAGTACCTGAAGTCGGAAACCAGTTGACGTGAGCGACGAGCGTCGCTTTGGGGCTGGAGGGCTGAACGAGGGAAGCCGAGAACGACTGGGCGACGCCCATCTTCTCGATAATGGCAGCTCTACAGTGTCTAATGGTGGTGAACAGCTGTGTCTGTACGCCGGTTTGAGACGTCTCCCACAGGACTCCTCGAGTGTCCTGCTGGTCTGGTCCGTATGGACGGTTGTCTTGCACAATATCACGGGCAGTCTCTTCTATGGACACTGTCATACAAAATTCTATGTTCTCTAGTCAAATGAGGTATCATCGCCTGAGGTGGACATTCAGTGCCAAACAGTGACCCAGAAAGGGCGAAGTGGACCGTGTCGCCGTGGCTGTTGGGCGCGAAGGCTGACCAGGGGAGGGCCTCCTGCAAACGTCCTTGACTTTCTTTGGGCTGGCGACACATGGTTTCAGTGGGCTCACGTAAGATTCATCTCCGCCGTGTCGGTAGCCAATTATTAGGGTGTCTCCAAAAACCGCGATATCCTTGGAGGATATTGTGGGATATTGTGGACATGAAGCCATGGCAACTTGAGATACGACATGGCTCTCGTATTGAACAACCCGATGATTGCATCCAAGATTTCAGTGATCATCAGTGAAAACTTGCTTGAAGTTGGCTGTACTGTTTGTGGTATTCGTTTAACATATCATGGTTTGAAAACGTGAAGACCGTCGCTAGTCTGGCGTTGAGAGAAAATGAGAGAACGATGGTGAGTCGCCAACCACGCGCAACCGGTCGTAACACTTGCATATTAGAGCCCCTTCAAAGCATCGTAATATAGCTCCTGGTAGAAAATCAGTGTAAATAGGCTTTCTAAGCTCGACAGAAAGCAGGATTTTTTGGGGGGCAATTGCGGGAAACTCGGTCGCTTCTCGTTGTTCGAGTTGGCGTGCTTGCCGGCACTGTACGTACGGTATGGCGGTGGGTTGATCCTTCACCTCGCCGCCTGAGAAGCAGCTTTGGAGATACTTACACTGTACATGATACTAGGTCACGCTTCGTCAAGTGTGAGGCAGCAGAGATGACTGTCCGTGGTGGGACATGTTGACTGCTGGAGTCACTTGGTGTGGCACCCAAAGAGACTTGCTGCAAACCAGGAAAACATCATTGAGAAGCATGACGCAGTGTGAGATATTTGTCCAGGTGCACATTCTCTGAGCACGCATATGTCCTCCCTGATTGTGCCTCCTGAATATCAGGGGACCCGGGAAAGAAAGGGCTCAGCGTTGGTCATAACCCTGGCTCGGGTTGGTAGAACGGTACCGTGTAAACAACAGCATCCATCTTGGGATGATTGTACTCTTCTGCCGAGTACCGCCCTTACGATCGGCACAGTATGGTCAACACGACCGAAATTGCAACCAAGGCCTTTGACGGAGATGCAGATATGCCCAGGGTGCGTACAAATATAGCATATTTATCCGAGTCATTTCCCCCTGGGGTGAGGTGCTGTGCATCGGATTTCCAAGCTCACTTCTACAGGATATTGCTCCCGCGTCTGGCCCCAATTGTGAACAGCGGTGGCACGATTCACATCGGCGGCAGGTAAATCGAAGACACTGACTGCGTCATGGTCATGATGGAGGTGAGCGCAGGCCTCTTTTCACCTTGTGCATACGTCTCAACACGTCGAAGCAAGGAACGCAATGTAGTCAGACCCCAGCAAGTCACGAATGCTGGAGACGTAGGTAGATCAATATATGACCAATCTAGATGGTTCGAAACTCGTACATGCTTTCCAAAAATCATTGGCCCATGATTTTCAAAGAAGATAGACCATTCCTCTCGCACACCAATCCACTACATTACAACTTCGATGCAGGTGCAGCATTTCCAACAGTGGTGATCTCGTTGTAAAGCAACCTGCAATCGGCGGGTTAGCATGATTACATACCTGCCTTTGCCAAAGCCGACAAGCGGCAAGCGAAGCATCATATTATCACATAAAAGTCGGGTTCAAGGTAGTAGACGGGAACAGCTTACGAGGTCAAGAAATCAGCGTAGTCCTCGCCCGTGACCTGCCCTGAGAAGTACTGCGCGGCCAGGTGAAACTTGTTGCCCTGGCCGGCCTTCTTGGCCAGCTCCTCGGACTGCTCCTTGAGCAGCTTGAGCGCGTAGGCCTTGTCGACGCGCTTGCCCTCAGAGGTTGTCACGCCGTGACGAACCCATTGCCAGAGCTGACTGCGGGATACCTCGGCGGTGGCAGCATCCTCCCTGAATTCGGTTCTCGTGATTAGCCAAATCATAGTTAGAAAGAAGGGAGGTGGGGGGGGGGGTTGGGCAGGATCTCACATCAGGTAGTTAATAGGTACGCATCCAACACCCCTGACCCACGCCTCCATGTAACCGAGGCCGATGTTCAGATTCTTGCGGATGCCTTCCTCGGTAATCTTGCCGGGCACATTCATGTTGAGAAGGTCGTTCTGGCCAATACTGACATCCTCGCGGCGGTTAAAAAGCTGATTTGGCGTCGGCATGTTCTTGTTGAAGATCTCCACGGCAATCGATGCCAGAGCCGGGTGAGCGACCCATGTTCTGCACTCCTGTTAGTGACCTTGGTATCGAGGTATTTGGACACGGTTTCCCATGTAAACCACTTAGAAGGAAAGCATGTCGTAGGCATAGGCTTGCAAACGTACCCGTCATGTCCAGCGCGCACCTCCCTCAACTTGTCCGCTCTCACGCCCTCCATCGCTTTGTCGTTGGCCTCCTTGTCATCCTTGATGGGAATCTGAGCAGCCATACCGCCCATAGCGTGGACTCCACGCTTGTGGCACGTCTGGATGAGCAGCTTGACGTACGCGTCCATGAACGGTACGGTCATAGTCACGGCGCTGCGGTCGGGAAGCACGAAGTTGCTGTTCTGCCTGAACTTCTTGATGACGCTGAAGATGTAGTCCCAGCGGCCACAGTTCAGGCCTGAGGAGTGGTCGCGCAGCTCATAGATAATCTCGTCCATCTCGAACGCCGCCAGGATGGTCTCGATAAGCACAGTGCCGCGGATTGTACCGCGAGCCATGCCGATGTAGTCCTGCCCAAGGTTAAATGCGTCGTTCCAGAGGCGCGCTTCAAGGTGCGACTCCATCTTGGGCAGGTAGAAGTAGGGACCCTGGCCGCGCTTAACGCTCTCGAAGGCATTGTGGTAGAAATACAAGCCGAAATCAAACAGGGAGCCGGAGATGGGCTCGCCATCCACGGTAACGTGCTTCTCGTCGAGGTGCCATCCTCGTGGTCGCACGATGAGCGTGGGCAATGTGCGGTCGGTGCGAAGCTTGTACTCCTTTTGGCCCTGCTTGAAGTCGACCTGGCGCCTGTTGGCGTCGTAGAGGTTCACTTGGCCATTGATCATGTTGTCCCATGTTGGGGCGCTGGAGTCTGTCCTCATAACTTATTAGTCCCAGATTCGGTATATCCCTGCAGCTGCCACATTCCTGCATAGCCTGAGTCCAAGATGTTGGACATTGTCCCTGGGAGTCCACTGACCTTCAAAATCGGCCATGTAAGTCCAAACATCCGAGTTCAACGCGTTCACCACCATCTTCCTGTCGGTCGGGCCTGTGATCTCCACGCGCCTGTCCACCAGGCCGGGTGCAGGCGGTGCGCCCCTCCAGGTAGCATTTTCGCGAATGTGCTTAGTCTCGGGCAAGAAGTCTGGCAGGTTCCCCTTGTCCAGCTCGGCCTGGCGGATCTTGCGACGCTCCAGCAGCTGCTTCCGCGTGTTGTTGAAGGAGCGGTGCAGAAGTGCCAGGAAGGCCAACGCTTGGGGCGTCAGGATCTTCTTGTGCTCGTCCTTGACGGCGCCGAGGATGTTGACGCCCTGCAGGATGGTGTCGGTGGAAGCCATGACAGCTGTGGTGAATTATATGTGCTCGGCTTGGGTGGTAGTATTGTGAGTCTGTGTAGTTTGAAGCCAACGAAACAAGTCCAGCCGTTGCACGATGTTGACGATGTACAGTGAAGACTACGTGAGTCCCAGTCGCTGGCTCGGCGAGGCAAGCAGGGAGCTTATAATTGTGTGCTAGGATGTTACAGCAGGGGGCGCGGTGGGCTCAATGATGACGGAGCAGACTGAGGAGGTTGGAAATTGGTTCGGCAGTAACTGGGCGAGGCAGCGTGTGGAGGCGAGACGATTGTCCGGTTGGTGTTCCTATGAGTGTGCTTCTTCCCGACTACTTCTCCTAGAAGTTTAGTTTGGGGAGCAAACTCGGAATCTGGAATCTGTTTCCAAAGCCCAGAGCGAGAAAGCTATCTATGGTTGGTCAATGGGCGGCTATAACTGGCAACGTTTGGTGGTTGGCCGTCGGTACGTCTCGGGTGAGAGGGAGTTTCGTGCCTGGTACTTTTCCCCAGATAGCCGGCCAGCTGAGGCGATGATGCGCTTGTGATAATGTGGGGGAAGGGGAAAGCCAAGTGCTGGTGCTGGTAGGGCCCGGGTGGCACTGGCAATGGCACTGGCAAGGTTCACGGTTCGACGACACGATTGGCATGTGAGGGAGAGGGAGCATCGGGAGGTCCGTGTCGTCATAATAAGTTAAGTAGTTTTAGTCTACCCTGCCCTACCACGCCTGCACGCCTGCATCGCGCCGAGGTGTATCATGTCATGTCCCTCCCCATTTGTCACGATTGGGAGATTGGGTGACATTCCAGTATTGTGGTCTGGCCAGGCATCCCTTCTCTTGTTCTGTCGTTGAGCATCTTGGCTTCCTTGCTTCGGTGCCCAAAACACTCCTGGCGGTTGATAATGAGAGGCGGCGATGGTGGTGAAGGGTCCAGGGCCGAGGGCGATGCAAGGACGGACCGTCTGCTGTTAGTCAAGCCGAGCTGCGGTCCACATCCCCAGATTCTGGTTGCCGATGTCGTATCTGCTCCCGCTCTCGTCTATCTCCAACGGCCTGGTACATACCCCCAAGCGACACATGGAGAAAGAGGAGAAAGCACCTTCGACCGCTCGGGCAACTTCCGACTTCCATACTGCCGAAGCCGGTGCGTGGGCTCAATCGAGCCGAGGTCGACCTGCTTGGGCCGACATTCTCCGATTCTCGCTTATTGTCGCCACAGCATACAATTGCACACAGCATCTCTTGTCCTACGGGCTGCAACCATCGATGACTCGATTCGTTCGAATAATAAGCATATTTCTACCAATTCTGCCTATCGTCAATTGCAATCAAGCTGTAAGTGGCCGGGGTCTATGGTTTTGCAGAAGAGAAGAGGAAGAGAATTGGACCAGACAAACCTTGGCCAGGGTCCAAAGGCACACGGCACATTACATTTCGACAGCGACAACAACTACCAAGCTGCCAGCTCCCTTCCACAAATACGGTTTACTCCGGGTCCCGTTCCCCCGGGATGCACATCTGCCTCTAGCCCCCAGTCATCTCGCAAACACGGAAGCGCTGGCTCGCGGTGTGAAAGCACCAATACGCCTTACTCAATCCAACGCCAACAGTTTCCAACAGACATGCAACCTATTCCAGATGGATTACTTCCAAGTATTATTCTTCCAGTCATCTTCCGCCTGGCTTGTTCGTGACAGTACGGCCAGTAGTGCTTCTGAGATGCTCCAAGTCGCAAGTCAAGTCGTAAATGGCATCTGTATCATGCCAATTCGGGGAACCTTTTCGAGATATAGAAGTAGCGTGTCGAGATACTGAAGTGTGCTCGACCTTGTCACGGGTTGGTCGCCTTGAAAATAAAGGCACCATCACACCGCAAAGGCTGCCGTGATCACCTAGATACGGCGAGCGGCTGACCGACGATGACAAGAGCTCCGCCTCCTAATCTCAAGAGTTGAGCGTCTTGATCATCATCTTGGCCTTTCTGCCGTCTTGGACCAGGAGGCCGCGGCTCGTGAAGACGCTGTTCATAGTGTCAACCACCTTGTGGAAGCTGCTCGCGGCCCCCTTCTCCTGTGTGAACCGGACGATGCTGAGGTGGTTGCGCTTGCCGTGCTCAATGACTGTGATGATCTCGACAGCGAAATGGACCTCCTTGATATCCAGGACTGTTTGAGGCACTCTGTTAACAAACGCCGTGCTTCCGACAAAGGGCACGTGGCCGATACTCACAGTTCTTTTTTCCCACTCTTGCGAACACAATGTTGCGCTCCTTGTCAACCTCGACATCTCGTATGCCCCATTTGCGCCACTCCCTCAGTAGGATAGCAACCTCCTGCCGGGCGCGACGGCGTGAGATCTGCAGGCAAAGGTACCGCATGGCAGGCTTGACTCGGAATAGTCGTGCGAGCCAGCTTTGCTGGGGCTCGATCTTCCGCGCGACAATGTCGGCATTGTCCCCATAGCCATCCTGAGTCAGTGATGTGGCTCCGGAGAGGCGATGAGCGGCATCGAAACTGTTGCATTCGTCCTCAAAGTCAGGGGCTGTGAAATATATTAGCAATGCAATCTGAAACTTGGCCGCCCATGGCGTTGTCAGCTCATACCTGCGATCGACATTCGATTGTTGCTGTTCGAGGTCTTCCAGAACATGAAGCTCTTCTTCTTGGAGGGCTGAGCGGCCACTGCAGGTGGTGGGATTCCAGTCGAGGTAGAATCGAATCGCTGAGGTTTGGCGGCCACTGCCGTGGTCTCGCACGGCGGATCCTCGTTCACCACGGTAGTCTGAGGAGTATCATCCATGTCGCCCTTTGAACTGACCCTTGAGTTTCGTCGAAACCATGTCGATAGCTTCTTCTTAGGCCCGATGGACGAGCCGTTGCTGCTTGACCTACCATTCGTCGATGGCTCTTCGGGCAGGTCCGGCATACGTCCGTGGAAACTGTACTTCTTGCGAGCACCCGTATCTTGCGACGCTATGTGACCCCCATTTGTGTCGGACGAAGCACTTGCAGATTTCTTACGCACATTGAGTGGCCTAGGGATGATAGAAGATTCTATCACTTTCATCGCCGTAGGAGACTCCACAATCCGGATTGTCTGCTCAGGGTTCGCTGCTAGGAAGTCTAGGTTGCTGTTATCATTGGGAGTCGGTAGCGCAGCAGAGGCTCTCATCGGTGGTGCTGAAACGATCCGAGACTGACCATTGGGAACTTTGGGCGACTCGAAAATCGATGGAAGAGGACGTAAATCGCGAGCATACTGTGCATACACAGGCGCAGACGTAATGCGGCGCTGGCCTGCTGAAGATACCGCCAGAGGTGCCACGCCGATAGGGACGTTCGCGCCATGTCGACTGGTGGTGTTTGGCTCTTGAGGAGTGTTGATGCGTTTGGCATCGGGAGTGACCTCAGTTGGAGGCGTGGGCGGCAATGGCCTCGAATCCCATGGGTGGACACCAGCATGGGGTGTGGAAGCAGGCTCTGGTGTCTTTTGAATTGAGGGCGTACCAAATTCGACTGAAAAGGGAGTGAGACTTTGGCGGTTTCTATCCAAGGTGTCAGAAGGAGAGCCAATAAGCGAGCTGCTGAAGGCATCATCACAATCCCTGGCAATGCTGTTGCTAAAATGAGCCATCTCCTCATCTACGACAGAGGCGGAACCGGGAAATTGACGGAGAGAGTATGTAGAGTCGTACTCTCTCTTGATCTTTTTGCGAGGACTATTTGGAGAGGTATTATCCCTGTCGAACGTTGTCTGATCACCAGCTATGCTGGCTGAGGGAGCAATACTGCGACGCTGAGTCTGTTGGTTGGCCGATGGGGTGCCTTTGCGGGCGCTTGAAAACTTCACACCACGCTTGTTTCGAGGCTTAACCAGCAAGCTCGTGGTGCCTTTGCAACTGCTGCGGATTGAACTCATTGAACTGCGCTGCGACGGTGCGTAGCTCACAGTTCGCGACCGGACCGATGTATTCAACCTCTTCCTCGCAAGGGATGAAGATCCTGTTCCCATCCTTGACGGCACGGAGCCAGATGTCACGCTCTTTGCATTGCCGGGCTCCAGACTGCCGGCACGGTGGACCACGATCCTCGCGTGACTCGCTTGCCCAGGCGCCAGGTTTCGGGAGGCATAATATGGATCGTAGCTGCGCACCGTGCCACTAGCTTCCGTATCGGCGACAGTCGATATTACTGTGAAGCGGGACGGTGTCCGTCCCTGCACGTTGAACTGACGCGTTGAGACGCGAGTTGTCCAAGCTGGCGGCCGCAGATGGTGGTAGTCGCTCGCGGAGTGCGCCAGGTCAGGGTCGTAGTTCTCCAAGAGTCGGTCTCGGTGGCTCACGAGAAGGTGGTAAAAGAGCTTGTGTTCGTTGGGCCCCTTGTTCAAAAGCTTGGACTTGATGTCCTTTTCATCTGCAGAGTGCCACATAGCACGGAGCTGACGCAGCATTTGGGGATCGATATCACGGAGACTGATGGGGGCATCTTTTGACCTTGTTCTCATGTCGACAGGCTGCTTCCGATGCTCCTCGAAACCGCGGAGTTTGTCGTATTTACTGATCAGTGGATGCTCCCACATCTCGCGAATCGAGATGCGCTTATCCGGATCAGTGACAAGAATACGCCGAATCAAGTCTTTTGCATCAGGGCTGAAATCATCAGGCATTGTATAGAGTGCCCTCTTCGATAGCGACAACATCGTTGGCAGGTGTGGGTCATCGAACGGAAGACGCTGCGCCAGCATGGCGAAAAGGATGACTCCCATGCTCCAAATGTCTGTTTTGTCTCCACGGTAGTTCTTTGCCTTGAGTAGTTCAGGAGCAGCGTAATGGGGGCTTCCACAGGAAGTGCGCAATTTCTTGTCGTTCTGGTGGAGCGCAGCCATGCCGAAGTCAATGATTTTGACTTCACCCGCGTGTGAGAGTAATATATTCTCCGGTTTGAGATCGCGGTGGCAAATGTTGAACGAGTGACAATACTCCATGGCGCACATCATTTGTCGGAATACGTAGACTGCGTCGTGCTCACTCAGCTGCCCATATCGGTTGATCCATGAGAACATGTCCTTGCTCTCGCAGTATTCGAGTATCAGGTAGCTGCCGGAATGAATCAATGTTAGCAGGATGTCAGTGACTCGAAATGCTTTGAGCTGGGGCCAGATTACATTTCATTACAGTTCTCCCAGACGTCAAGAATCTTGATGATGTTTGGATGCTCGATCAATTTCATGATTGCGATCTCTCGCTCCACGGTTACAGGTAGTCGGCGAAGGCCGTCCTCTTCTTCTGGCAAGTCCCTTTCCACCTTGTCGAGCTGTGCGATGCTGCCAGCCTGAGACAGGTATGCCGTCTTCTTGGATATGATCTTGACAGCGACGGACTGGTGGGTTTGCCGATGGCGCGCAAGCCGCACGCGAGCTGACGAGCCCTTGCTAAGGGTCTTGCCAAGCTGCCACGGTCCGATATGCGTCTTCAGGTTTGAGTCATTGGAGCGTGACGTTGATGCGGATGCGTTGGAAACCTGGGAATCGCGTTTCGATGCGGCCCGGTCCCGAGAGGCTTGCGAAACGACGGAGAGGCGCGGGTCAACGGGTGGCTGAGACACGGGTTGAGTGATCGTTCTGGGCCTCGCAGGAACCGAGTCATCTTCGGCGGCCACGATGGGGACGTTCTCTTTGTAGTCACTCTCGTAGGTCTTTGGGGCCTGAGAACGGGCTCTGGGGGGTACACTGTTGCCTCGTTTTCCCTTGTCACCAAGGGGAGCGCGAGGCGCTAGATTATGAGTAGTTGTGCGCTTGTCCATGTTGGAGCTGCTTCGTGACTTCGTCCTTGAATGATCTCAGCGCATGATTTTTAGGTGTCGTGGTAGAATTGATGAGGGATTTGGAAGGCTTAGGACGAGTGGTCCTGCTCAGTGCAACCAGTCGAGGTGACGAGGACGCGTTCTGAGGTCGTAGAGCAGCGAGCGCTTCAATTCGCAGCGAGGGTCTAGCAAGTGGCGGATGGCAAACACACCAGGGAGTGTCGCGTCAATTTGAGTTGCGAGTGGTGTTGTTTTGATGTTGGGGTTGCTGGGTGGAGGGGACGATACGTGCAACGAGGACGCTTGGTCGCTGAGGAAACCCAGAGCTTGGACCGCTTCGCTAATAACAAAGTGTCAACGAAAAGATGATATGTTCAGCTCTCGACCAAGCACGATCTTGAGGCACAGATTGCACGTTGCGAAGGATCAAAGTGGCGGTTGGCAACGTGGAAAGGGCCAGGGCAGAGGTCAAGGGAGGAGCGCGAGTGCACCGGTGGCCGGCAAGGGGCGGCTTCCAGGCCAGCATACATAAACGAATTGTGCGATATCCAAGGGTCCGATGATAGATATCGATCGACTGACCACTGGAATGAGCTTTTCATGAGAAGTTTCTACCTGAGCACCGAGGCCAAGCAGATTGAAGACTATCAAATGTTGGATCTACCCAACTGTCCACGCGCTTGCAGCACATACCTAGGTAGATAACAGCTTCCCGGAGTACCTTCCTCAACACACTCGAGCCTTGAGACCACAGACATCTAACAGGTGCATAACCGCTAACGGCTACAAGGCTTCTCGGATGGCTATAACCACCGGTTGAGTACGTGATCTCCAGCACACAAAGCACTTGCTTTCACAGACTGGCCAGAAACATTCGGCCACACCGTCAAAGTCCAGCCCTCCGCGTCACGATGCCGGCTGCCGGGCTATCAAGACTTTTGGAATGAACGATTTCTGCAAAATTCATCAGCCTCTCCAAATTCAACCCGTCGACAACCATCACGAGGTGAGCAAGCAGAGGGTCATGTGTCACCGGCAGCCAGTTGCACGTGGCAGCGAGGTGTAAGCTTTGCTCTGCTTTGCTCCAATGTTCCGATGGTACTTGTGCGTCTCGACAGCCTGCGGCCGAGAGCCGAGCCTCCCTGGGCTGTGTGGTGGCTCGTCGTGACTCGTCACGCTAAATGTGGAATGTTGTTGAGAGGTCATTAGACTGATCTACGGTTTACTGATACAGTGGAAGATGGACGGATGATCGTCGTCTGAGGTTGGCGACGGTTACCCCTTGCTCTTAGTCAGCGGAACAGCCCGACATGATTGGTTGTCTAACTAGAAGCAGGGACCCCACCAAAAGTTAATGGCGACGCGTCCACGGGTCAACCGCGTTCTGACTTCCGCCGGCCAACTTCCGACAGCAACTCGCATACTTGTCTCATGTCCATCGGCTTGATGAGTCTCGCGTCGATCGATTCCGTCCTCATTTGTGCCACCTTTTCCGACGTCCAGTCGCTGCTTCACGGCGACAATGTCCAGCTCCACCGCCAGGCGACGCTCGCGGTCGCAGACGGAGGATGCGGATGAGGCCGATGCCGCCAGATACGGTCGCCGATCTTCCCCAAGTCTGTCAGATGGATACAAGAAAATGCGCTTGAGAGGCGGAAGAGGCCAACCAAGCCAGCGAGAAGAGGATGATGAAGATGACAGTGCCAGTGAGCCAAGTAGCGACGAAGATCACTCCTTTCCTGATGGCGACAATGACGTCCCTTCTCAACGAACCAATGGGCATGTCACGAGCAACGGCACGCCGACGCCCAAATTCGCAACCGGCTCCATCGTGCGTGTCAAGGTCGAGAACTTCGTCATCTACGAAAAGGCAGAATTTCTTCCCGGGCCGAACCTAAACATGGTGATTGGACCCAATGGTACCGGCAAGAGCTCATTGGTGTGTGCAATATGCCTGGGACTGGGCTACCCTGCCAGTGTTCTTGGCCGGGCTACCTCCTTTGGAGAGTTCGTGAAGCACGGAAAGGAGCACGCGATAGTGGAAGTGGAGCTGCAAAAGAGGCCCGAGGATCGTGCCAACTATGTCATCAAATTGGTAATCAACCGCGAGGACAACACAAGGAAGTTCTCTCTGAACGGAAGAGAAGGCACACTCAAACAGATTCAGCACGTCACGCGGCAGCTCCGGATCCAGATCGACAACCTCTGCCAATTCCTACCACAGGACAAAGTAGCCGAGTTTGCCGGGCTGAACTCAGTGGAGCTTCTGACGAGAACACTTCAAGCAGCCGCGCCGGAGGTCATCATGGAGCAGCAAAACAGCCTCAAGCAGCTGTTTGATGAGCAGAAATTGGTATCAAGACAACTCGAAACCGACGCGGAAACCCTTCGTGGGTGGGAGACCCGACAGCAGGGTCTTCAGGCCGATGTCGAGCGTCTGAAAGAGCGTGAGCAAATTCAAGCCAGAGTTGGTGATTTAACGGATGCGCGCCTGGTCCTTGACTACGATGAGAAAAGAAGGCTGTTTTCAGAATGCAGAGAACATAAACGAAAGGCTCAAGCCAGACAACGCAGACTCGAAGAAAGGTGTGCTCCGTCTCTTGAGGATGTCAATCTGAAGCAAGAGTACCTGAAGAAAGTCCAGGATGCTTTCGAAGCCAGAGAGCGACGAGGCAAAGCGGCCGAGCAGGTTCTCGAGAAAACCATCTCAAGCATCGAAAAGATTCAGGAGAGTATCGATAGTGTTGGACACAAGAAATCGGCGGAAAGGGAGTCATGGGAAGCAAAGAAGAAGCAAATATCAGGGTTCCGTTCCAGAATCAACCAGCTTGAGGGTCAGTACAAGAGCAATCATTACGACTTCAACCCCGCCGAGTGGAACCACAAAATTGTAGGCTGATGGATCCCATATCCTGAAATGCATGAGCATCAAACTAATATGTATCCAGCGAGAACAAAGAGCCCTCTTGGACCATGAGATTAGGGACGAGAAGCAAGAGCTCGACACTGCAACGGCCGACTTGAAGGAGCGCGGAAAAATCAAACAGCAGGAACGAAGGACTATTCAACAAGAGCTTGAGAACCTTAATTCTCAAGAAGGCCAGAGATTCCTTCAACTCAGAAGGACTGAGCCTGAAGTTGCGACCGCTTGGGAATGGCTTCAACAGAACGGCGACAAGTTCGAGAAACAGGTCTTTGGTCCACCAATGCTGACATGCTCCATAAAGGACAAGCGGTACTCCAACCATGTACAGTCTCTATTGCAGAGAGATGACTTCCTCTGTTTCACTACCCAAACCAGGAATGATCACAAGTTGCTCACCGACCAATTCTTCACGACTATGAAAATCGCCGTTACAGTCCGCACGGTCACTGCCGATCTGGCCTCTTTCCGCTCCCCCGTCTCTCAGGAGAACCTCGGAGCCATGGGTCTTGATGGGTACGCGTTGGACTTTGTTGAGGGGCCTGAGCCGGTTCTTGCCATGCTGTGCTCAGAGAAGAAGCTCCACCTTACTGGTGTGGCGTTGAAAGACATCAGCGAGGAGCAATACCAGAGGATAAACGATGATGAGGTGATCAACTCCTTCGCTACTGGTAATACCATGTATCGAATTACCCGTCGCAGGGAATATGGACCTGGTGCCACCTCCACAATGTCCCGATCTATTCGACCCGGCACTTACTGGACGGACGAGCCTCTAGATATGGCGGCAAAGAATGAACTCGAGCAACGTCTCCAAGAGTGCGAAAGAGACTTCGCGGAAATGAAGAAAAGGAACGACGACTTCAAGGCGAAGGCGGCAGCTCTCAAAGAAAAGATAGACGAAGTCAAAGAAGCAGTGGTAAGTTGCTTGTCACTGATCCTGGCAGGCGTCTCAGCTAATGCCGTTGCAGAAGCGATTAGAGGACGAAAAGAGCACTCTGCAGCGCGAGTTCAACCAGTGGAAGGCTCTTCCGGATAAGATCGGTTCGTTTGAGCACTATTTCGATAATCAGATTAACACTGACTTTCGCCCTAGGTGTTTTAAAGTCAAGCCTGCAAACCTCACTCAAGGACCTAAAGGGAACCAAGCAGAGACTTGCATCTTTTGACGATGAGGTTGACAAACTTGCACTGGAGAAGGCCCGACGTGTTTTGGAACACAAAAAGCAGCTTGACGTCCTCCGTAATGCAAACCAGGCCATATTCGAAGCAGCAGTGCACGCCCTTGAAGCCAAATCAGACGTTGCCGCATTGAAAGAGCGGAATTCGGGAATCATGCAGAGATTAGAGGAGGAAAAGCAGAGCTTGCTGATGCTGGTCCGTCAGGCCGAGAAGGCTAAAGATGAGGCCAAAGCAGCTCAAAATGTCATCATGGAGCTCCTGTCAACTGGCCCAGACAACGCAATCGACGAGGAGAGGCGAGATTTCCTCTCTGGGATCAAGGAAGGCCACACACTGGAGACCATGGACGCGGAAATCGAAACTGAGAACGCCAAGTTGGATCTCATCCATGCCGCGGATCCTGGTGTCCTCCAGGAATTCGAGAGGCGAGCGAGGGATATTGAGCGCGGTCAACGGGACAAGGCTAAGCGCGAGCGGCAGCTCGAATCACTGAGCCAACAAATTCAAGATCTGAAGGATACTTGGGAGCCGGCAGTCGATGACATTATCAACAAGATCAATGACGCGTTCAGTTACAATTTCGAGCAGATCAACTGCGCTGGAGAGGTCAGCGTCCACAAAGATGAGGACTTCGACAAATGGGCCATTGATATCCGGGTCAAGTTCAGGTATGTACTGACATTCCCCGTAGGTAATGGCTGCTTGAGATGGAAACAAACTGACCACAATACCTGACCTCTAGAGAAGAAGAGGCGCTCCAAAAGCTGGATCAACACCGCCAGTCCGGCGGCGAACGCGCCGTGTCCACCATCTTCTACCTCATGTCCCTCCAGGCCATGGCGCAGGCGCCTTTCCGCGTCGTCGACGAGATCAACCAGGGCATGGACCCGCGCAATGAGCGCATGATGCACGAGCGCATGGTCGAGATCGCGTGCAACGAGCACGCGTCACAGTACTTCCTCATCACCCCCAAGCTGCTCTCCGGCCTGAGGTACGACGAGCGTATGAAGATCCTGTGCGTCGCCAGCGGTGAGCACATGCCTCAGGAGGGCGGCAAGCTGGATTTCTCGCGCTGCGTCAAGATCAAGAGGAGGCTTGTGGCTGCTGCTGGCGCTTGAGGGAGATTCTGGGGCAAGGGATCTGAGGCTCGCGCCACCGGAAGGGCGTTGCGAGGAGTGCTTTCAGGTTTGTAGATTTTGGCATGATCATTGGGCGGATGCTTCCGCTGTTCGTTACGATACCCAATTCCTATTGAGATCGAAGTCTCACCCACCTCTGCAACTGGTCCCCGTTGACTCGCAACGCCTTTAGTGATCCCCATACTTCACTACTTGATGCCTCCCTGCTGCCACCTGGGGCCCCTCCATTCAGTAGTGCTATTCTCGTGGAGGACGTAACGGAACCTAGATGATGTGCTACTTATGCACCTAATCGAGGCCTCTCCGGTGTTCATAGCCGTTGGGCAGTGTGCTTTGCTTTTTCAACACTGGAGTGCCACTCGAGCTAAAATTATGAGTTCCAATGAGCAGGAAGAGGTTCTTCCTATCTGGTGTATGGTGCTTTATACTACATGATTGAACCTACTTACAACGCGGCAAGCAGAACCAGCAGTACCTATTAGGAGGTACCGGTAGCTACTAAACTTCGGTGTGTTGCCATTGTCACAAAGCTCATATGGCAGTCAACTATCTGAACCTTATTCCTTCCTACGGCGTACACGACGACATGGCAACACCATTTAGATTGGAAGGAATATACCGCGGATATATCCACGGACTCGGAAACCAGAGGGACGCGCCCGGCGTTTCTCGTTGCTTTTCTTCTTCCTCCCGGAATCACATACGAGCGCCCAGTCCGTCCGTTCCTGTGTCTCGGGAAGCTGCATGCTCGTGACACCTTCGTTCATATTTCCTCCGGCGCTGACCCGTCTCGGCGGTGCCCGGGTGCCCACGCGGTTTGATCCATATTAAGAGCCTGTGGCTGAGAGTGTGAGGTAGGTGGTCCCCCCTTGGGGCAAAGGAAGAAAAATGAATGTAGTCGGACGTTGTGTCTGCAGCAAAGGTTCCGGCGGCAGCGTGCCATGACGCCTGCCTGCCTTCCAGCAGGCCTCCTCCTCTCCCCAACAACGTGCCCTGGGGGTTCTAGAGGACAAAAAGGAAAGTTTAGCCCGCTGAGACGCTCTCAACAAGTGCGTGGTTGTTCCCGAGCCGAGAAACCCGCCCCATCGATGCATGAGGCATGTTTGGCCTCCCACCGGAGTCCTCTGCAGTGGCAACTCGATGATAGGCATCTGCATCGGGGACCAGCGTATCCGCATCAGTTGGTCGCCCGTGGTGAGAGTAGCTCAGCACACAAAATATGCATGCATACCTTATGGCCCTCATTGCTCTGTCACTGGACCCCGGCGACCTGGTGGCTGACGCTACCCAACCGACGAAGCGCAGGCAGCCTCGATCCGTGCCGGGTGACTGGACTGCAGATCCCCTCTCCGGCCCTCTGCTGAAAGTCAAAGTGATCTCCGTGCCCTTGCATGCGTGGCAAAAGAGCCGCAGGCCAATGCCGTCTGTGGCATCGGCCTCCAACCATCAGAGTAATTTTAGTATCCACTCACGTGCCCCCTTTAGCTAACATTACCAGCTTACGCGGAGATCGTCGCTCACCCACAGCGGTGGGCGCAGAAGGATTGACCCCGGAGAAGGGCAATGTGGGATAGCACAAATCATACGCATTCCCGTCTTACACAAGCGGCATCAGGGGCACGACGCATCCCGAGTCCACGAGCTAGTCCAGCGTTGCCGACGTCTGGCCTGCCCACGCACGCGTCCATCTGTGCCACGCCATGGGCGCACGGCGCAGGAAATACACATGCACGTTAATTATCACGAGGGATTAGGTACGCCACCATGCACGATTCAAACCGGGAGGATACCGCACGCCGGCACGTCTTTGACGCCTTTCACAGGCCCCAGTTGCCACTTGGCCGCAGAATGGGTCAGCACTATCGATGTTCGACCAAGTCTCAACCAGTCGGGCGTCATGGAACACAATCTGGAGACGATGGCATATACCCCCATGGAAATCCTGTGTTTTGGATGCTATCGTCACTGGGAACAGGACATCCTATCGTCCACCAGAGAACAAACACACAAGCGCGACGTCAGGACCAAAATCTCCGGGGCTTGATATAGACAAACCAACACTCTGGTACCCTAAAAGGCACCAGGCTCGCACGTCGAGACTGTTGGTCAGCTCGGCATGTCAACCTTGGCCCATGGCAGATGAGAACAGCAATAACCACGTGTACGGCCGGGGGGCACAATAAACCATGGGGTGGCGACCTCTCAGTTGACCGTTGGATTCTCGGAACAGCAGACACCCGGACAGCTGGTCAACGGCAGGCCGCAGATTAGAGGGGCCAGTTCCAGCGCGCAACGGAGCCTATGAAGACTCGAGGCCTGGGGCCTGGGCCAGCCGCTGAGGGCCGAACCGTTTGGGTCGCCAGCCGCATCACCTTGCGCTGTACCATGGTAGAGCACGGCTATGTCGTCAAAGCTGACGGCGTGTGCGACTCTGATATACCAGGCGATTGGTAGTTGTCCAGATCAAGGGCCATCTCATTACGCCTGCCCTGGAATGCGTGTTGGACAGGTATGTCGGTCAGTAGCCCGCTTGTCAAGTTTCGGAACATATGTCCGTTCTTGTCCTTGCCCCTGCGTTGCAGTGTGCGACCGACCTCCTTGCCACGGGGTGCAGCCAGTCCGCTGAGGGCCGTCGCGGGACACATCGGAGGCCGCAGCTGCCTCGCCGAAGCATGAAGTCCCGTCCCGGAGCCTCGTCGAAAGCTCCGGGATACTCCTGACCAATATGAACAGCGATAATAGTGGTCGGGAGCTTCCGAACAGGGAGACGGTAAGAACCATACGCCGCCTTAGAGTTACACTTTTTCGCGCAGTCCGGAACACATCTGGGCGCGCAGCACTCCATCCTCGAGCAGCCAATGGCGAGCCCTCCCTCAGGCCAGCCATAGCTTGTTTCATGGAGGCGATCGTGAGAAGAAGGAGGGAGCAGGAAAATCAGGGAGTGCAAGAACTCTCATTCGCCAATTGGAATCTGCAAAGGCGAGATTAAGATGCTACGATGTGACAGCATAGTCCGTGGAATATGACAATAGGATTTGTGCAGGCGCTCGAGGCTGCATACCAGCACGTCGCATGGCCCTCGGGACAGGGGCCGCTGGAGATGAACGGTCAGATCTCACCGCGACTTCGCGACACTCGTCTCGACATGTATCATCAGCTAAGGTATTGCCTAGTGATTCATTCCCTCGTCATCGTGGAGTTTCATAAAATATGCGAAACATCGCGTTGATCACGATCACGAAAATTGGATCGGAGTGGCCCACGAGAGCATGGTCATCCAGATTGTTTTATTGTAACCCAGCGTCGAAATCGCGTGGGCCGAATCGACGTTCCAAAAGCTCCGGTGTGTGGGGCATTGGGCAAGGCTGACAGGGCCTGTTGAAAACGTGCAGATCCGCACGAGGTTCCATTGCCAGGTAGCAACAGCACGATTGTCTTTTGGAGACGGCTGTCATTCAATCAGGTTCAAGTCCAGGTTAGCACATCGCCATCGCAGTCAAGGGTGTTCGATGCGCACGCAAGGGGATAGAATCTTAAAATATTCGTCAGCCCCGCGAAGATCATCGAAAGAGGGAGCAGTCCGGATATCTATCGGGTTGTGGTTGGATCTTCCAGAGTGGCCAAAAGCTGCAGCACCATCATACTGTTAGTCTGGATCTTGCTATCTGCAATTTATGTCGGACATATTCGCCATCATAATGGAGGGTATTATAGCTTCGTATTCCTACCTCGGGGGCTGTTATTTTGTCGTATGTGCAACGTGAGCGCTTGCTCCAGTCGCCTCCCAACTATCTGGCACGAAAGTCACGCTGAGAGTGGCAATTTCAAAATCTGTTGGCTCAGCCGCTGGCAACTGCGGTTTGCTAGGCGTGAGGTGTTGAATGCCATGGGTGTGAAATGTTCACGGGCAAGCGGGTACCTGTAAGTGTCCGCACTGCGACAATGCTTGATTAGGAAACCGACGATGTAGGCTTCAAGCTGCAGGGCCGGGGAGGCGGGGGCAACCGGCGCCTGGTCCTGTTATCTGATAACATGGCCGGCCTGCTCACACAGTACATGGGTCGCCTTCGTAAGCTGTAAATCACACACACTTCCCAAGTTGCCCATCAGTTGATGAGATGCGATTCCGTTGCATGTTTCTACACTACTGCGGCCGACTGTGCATTCGGATTTTCGCATGGACGGCGTCATCGGGCCATCATTATGGAGAGATGTCGAACGTGTCCCGGTCTCCACATGCTGCTTCGGTCTGGCGGGACTGCGATGCACAGGCCTGACGGGGAATCTGGCCGCGTTGTCGTCGAATTCGTCGAAAGAAGGTGGACACCCGCTCGCTCGACGGGACAGCCACAATGCCGCAGTCTTACCGTCCGGTTAATTATTTTTAATATTCGGTTCGAGGGACCGACCGTTGACAGCCAGTGTCACTTCAGAAAAACCCCCGAGCCCTGTAAGCATCATCGCCACAGAGCCTAGGACGCCCTGGAGACGGTGCTAGGGCCAACTCTGGCTCGCCAGGCCTGTCGAGGATCGTCAGCTAGGCAAAAGGATCGAGCTAAGAAACACTGGTCTCCGTGGATTGAAACTCGGAATCCCAGCGTCAGCAACAAATAGGGGCACTTGCACGCGGTGCGCGACTCCTGCAGCAAGAATGCCATTTTGCCAATTTCCCATTCCAAGTTTTGCCAAGTTGTTGATCGCTGCCGCCATGCAAGCGCGCCCGGCGGATTGACGCTGTTGAGAGGCATTCGGCCGGTTTTTGCAAAGCTGACAATGTCGGTCAAGTAGAAATTGTCCCCATGGGACCTTTGTGTTATGCTGTGCTCACCCGCTTTTGGCTTGTGTCGCGGTGCTCCGCTGCACGATAGCAGGACCGCCTTGTCCCGGCTTCAAGAAGAAGTGCCACCCAGCCTGCCAAGTACAAAGTACCTGACACATGCTGGGGCGTAAATCAAGATGGCAAAAGCGGAGCTGTCGGACAGCCCAACTGGCAACGCGGCTGCGACCCTGTGCTCCCCACTTGGCCCGTTCGATACTGTTCGTGAGAGACCAGGGTTGCGCGGCAGCCACAGGGCCCAGGTCCGACAGAATGCTGGCAGGAAAAGTACGTGCAACGCAGTCCGAAAATTTGCAGCTACCGTGTGTTGAAGCGAGCAGAACCAAAGCGGCAATGAGCTCAGTCGATTGAGTTCAGTCTATCGCATCCCTCCTTGAAGAGTTGCATCCGTCGACATGGGGCCTCCTTGCCCGATAGCCTCGGACTCGTCCGGAACCCTCGGCCATAGGCCACACAAATTTGAGGGTGAGCTGGGCAGAGTATGTCGTCTCTACTTCCAGTCAGAAGTGCTGAACCACTGGGCACTGCTGATGACTGCTGGTAGAGACTACTTCAGGACAAAAAAAAAAGTGCTGAATCCAGGAGCTGTGCTGATGCCCGTGTTCAAATTCACTGATGCAGTGAGGGTGGGATGGATGGCAGCCAAGCAACCGAGCTGCAGCCATCCCAGCTGCCAACTGCCAGCTATCGGATACCAGCAATCCGTAATTGCGACGACTTGCAGGCCATGAGCTCGACCGCATGTTGAGCAAGTCGAGTATCCAATTGCCTTGTGACAGTACTAGCGGGCTGGTTGCACAGCTTTCTGATGAGCATTGAACGCGTCGTCCAAAAGCCATCATCACATCGCCCGTCGGCCGTCCGCTGTCCAAGCGCGTCCGGAAACCCGATGGTCGACGGGATGGGAGGCAAGGATTAAGCCTGCCGAAGACATGGATGGTATTCAAGACTTTGCGGTGCCGCGCCTGCTTGACGTCAATCGTGGTCGCATCCAAATTCGAACATGGAAAATGATGAACGGATCTACTGAGGTTGATCGAGGACGTTGACAGCAGTGACGAGATCAAGTGCTGTGAGCACACTCAATAAATGAAGGGGTCCTCAGTAATCAGAAAAGAGGGTTGTGTCGTCGATGTTGATCTGTCAGGCCTTGACAGACTCACCGGAGCTTTTCCAAGTCAGACTCCCCCTTAATCTTTGTACCGACAGCAGCAGCCCCACGCCTTGCATATTGAATGGAGGCAATGGAGTCGCAACTGACTCTGAGCATGCTCCAAAACCGGCCCTATACTGTGTAGGTTGTGTTGGTTGGAAGTCAGAGAACCAACGGACGTGATGGTGCTTGGCTGTGTCCAAGATCCAATGACCCCTCGAGGCATTCGACGGAGGATACATGTCTTGGTGGAGCAACGTGGTCGCCTGGGCAGTACCCAATGGCCCACCTCGAGTTGCACTAGAAGGCTAGAAGGCCACGGTCGAAAGTTTTAGGACCCACACAGGGGCGCGCGAGACCTCTAGCATGGCCTTGAATTTCTTTCAGGCAACACGACGACGGCTTCAGCAGCACGTTCAGCACACCAGAGGGCGCAGAGGGATCTATTGTGCTCTATTATGTCTGTGAGGACCTGCATGAAGCCCGGAAATATAACTTGAAGCGATTCTGAAGGCTTCATGCAGGCCACTGATCGTCACTGCGAAATCTAAGATCACGACGAAGTCGTCCCTTCCCGAGCGTGCCGAGATGGAAATTGCGGCCGCCCATTTCGATCGACGTGCCACAAACGCGCGTCTAGAGACGATAAGGTGTTGAGTGGCTCAGCCGCTGGCGATTGACGAACACTGCTCAGGTATGCCGGTGTGTGATGGTGTGCATAGTAGGCTTGAACTCGAGGAGCTTGGCCGGCGTTGAACTACTGCACAGAGGACTGCGCGTAGACGAAGGTACGACGGGCCGAGCCAGGACTCAACAATCATCAACAGTGGCCAACAGCACGGTAATAATTGCAACGGTGTGGTGCTCATATGCAGGATGCAGGCAGTGTGGTGTTGAAGAAGGTGCCCTACCCTGCCCTGTGCTTTGTAACGGCAGCGCCGGCTTCTTCCTTGGGTTCAGCTCGCACCGAGTGTGCACCGTATACCCACTGCGTATCCGTATTTGCAGACCGCAGACTGGGCGGTACCGGTACCAGGCAGTTGGGAGACTGGCCTACCGTAGGCAGATCTTGGTCAGAATATTCTCTGCCGCCCGCAGGTGGAGCAGACATGGCCAGTCCGTTTTATTATTAATAGAAAGGCTGCATACTCCAGGGAGCTCACAAATCCTTTGCAATCCCCTGAGCCAGCCTAGTGGTCGGGCAGAAGCATCTATGACTATGGATCGGCCGGTACCTGGTGCAGGTCCCTGAGCAGGTACCTACACAGTACTGCACGGAGCAGTTAGGTTGGCTTGTTGGTAGCATGGTTGGGACAGTGCAGTGCATGATAGTGGAGATATCTAGGCCGGTACATGCATCCTACAGTACACAGCACATGTGGCCTACATGGTGAAAGCATGATTGAGACAGCCGAAAGCAAAGTACCCGTCCTCATCACCCAAACACGAGCTACACCTGGAAGAGAAAGGAGCCCATCCGGGCATGCAGGCCCAGTAAACCCGTGCGCAATTACAGCTAAGCACATCCATCAATTTGCACAGCCTTTTCGGGGCTGCATCTCCACCCAGTCTTTGTCCTGTGCTGTGCTGCCCTGCCCTGCCCTGTCTCTTGTCGCGTCAAATGGTGCTCCCGATTGTCAACTAGGCTGCTACAGTAGACCAGGACCACACACCGTCCTGCCCCTCCGCGCTGCGCTGCTTGTGGCTACTGTGTGCTGTTGTTGTGTGCTCTGCTATGTGTTGGCCGTCCGGTCCAGTCCATCCCAACTGCTCATCCATCTGGTCTCTGGCCTCCTTTCGATCCCTAGCTACCCGGGTGCCACTCACAGACCAGATTAGACTAGTAGACAAGACAGGACATGACATGACATGACAGACCCTGCTTCCATTCTTCCCTAGTCTTCTCTCGTCCTGCCTGTGCTGCCTGTCCCACGAAACACGCCCACGCCCACGCCCACGCACACGCACACGCACACCTCGCCATTCCCACCCACAGCGTATCGTATCGTATCCCATCCTCGCACGCCGCCTCCCCAACCAGAGGCTACTCTTTTTGCTGCAGCTGGACACCACACTGTGGGTTTGTTGGAAGGAAGGACGCACTCTCTTCAACTGTCGACAGTCGCAGAGCTCAGTGCACCCAACGCAGTCGCTGTTTCCCTGAGCTTGATCCTCAATTCAATACAAACACCTACCTGGCTTCATTCAACCATATCATCGGCCAATTCGACCAATTCGCCAACCCAAGACGCTCTTTACCTTGCTTTTTGGCTTTCTAGACTACCGCACCGGTACCTCTGCACCTTGCTACACCGTTGATCCTGACCGCTGTAGGCCAGACAAAATCCGTCCCAAGAAAACAGAAAGGGACCAGCCCACAAACCGCCAGGGCACTCTGATAAGGTGAGCACCACTGGCAGATGGGACTTCCTGGTCCAAGCCTAGCCTAAGCCTGCGAGTGCGGCCTATCAGCGCGTGGATCGCACCCTTCCACTCAGGGCAAAACCTGGATACACCGGCAATCCCAGCCCCTCCGAGTCTGATCCCGCAGCCCAGTTCACAATTCACCCGGCCTACCTCTGCTCTATCTGCATGCTCTGCTCTACCTCTCTGCCTTTTACTTTTATTCTCCGCTTGCTTGGCCCTGTCTTTTCCTGGTCACTTCATTCGAGACGGAGGAGGCAACCAGCAATCATCCCATCCGAACCGAATACTAACATCACCTCTTTTTTTCCCTCCAGGCGCTGTCCAACGCTTGCCACTCGTTCAAGTCACATTTTGTTTCTTTCCTTGCGCACTCGAGCCACAGCTTCATTGCTGCACCGTCGTTGCTCTAGTCCCACCGGGCTTGTCCTATCTGCGCCACCCTCATCCGCGAGACCCGCGCTCTTCGTGCTTCCATACCTGTGGCCCAACGCTCGTTCACCGCCGCACAACCCATCACGAAGCCCGCGTGCCGAATGGGGTCTGCGTGTACCGAGACTGCCCCGTCCCAATAACCATCACCTAATCGCCACGTCCGACCAACGCCATTTGGATACAATCTGTGGTGGAAGAGGGAAATCAAGGAAAAAGGAGGCACACAAGGCTGCGGCGCGGAGACCTGGGGACCGGCCACCACAATCGTGAGACGGCCTCGAGCGAAAACTCTCGCCAGAGCAGATTCGAACTCTTCAGCCCAGCCCAGCCACAGCCCACTTGGCAAGGGAGGTGCAGACCCTCGCGTCACTTAGTCGTGGTACCGGGCTACTTCCAAAGCGGCAAACCTTCCGTCTTGCTGATCGCGAGAGCTCCTCTGCATACCAGCCGTGAGCAAGCCCCCTCGCTCAGCTGTACAACTGCACCCTCGAGACTCGGCCTCTCACTAGGCCAATTACAACAAGGCCCCTAACCATGGCCCCCGCAACGCCCCGTCTCAAGATATTATCAGGTGCGTTCACCCCGAGTTTGTTATGCCTTGTACGAGCATCATCTGCTGTCTGTGTTGCGCTGCTACCGCTGTCTGCATTTACTTCCTTTCACAAGTGCGACACTGCATTCTTCGTGGCAGCGGGCCACTTTCTTCCCTTGAACTAGCCCCCTTCCCGCTGCTTCCACGCCGCATTCCTCCTATTCTCCACTCCCGCACACTCGTTTTTGGTTCCCATTTTCTTTGAGGAGTCCGGTGCTCATGCGTCCGCGTTTGATTTCCTCGACATGGATGATCTGGAGCTGATGAACGTTATAACAGTGGGTGGAAACGCTGTCTCTGCTTTTCTGTCCTGGAGGTTACAGGCAACCAATGCCTGCGATGTGACCCTCGTCTGGAAGTCCGGCTTCGACCACGTAGCTCAGTATGGCATCACTTTCAAGTAAGTCGGACCCTACTCTGAGCCCGTAGCTGTCCGCATCCTAATAGCTCTCTTGCAGATCACAAGTATTCGGCAATGAACGATTCAAGCCACGTCGAGGTAAGTTAAGATTCTACTATCTGCCCTAAGATCAAGTACTGACTCCCGTCTACAACAGTGGTCAGATCTCCAGAAGAAGCCGTCAACAGCAAGGAAGGTCACTTCGACTACGTCGTTCTTTGCGTGAAAGCACTCCCTGATGTATACGACCTCGCCTCAGTGATCGACTCGGTTGTGGTTCCTCAACATACCTGTATCCTGGTCAATACCACCAATGCGATAGGTGTCGAAGCGGCCATCGAAGAGCGATATCCCACGAATGTTGTTCTTTCTCTGGTCGCAGGTGCAGACCTTACACAACTTGGTCAGAGCGAGTTCGAGCACAAGGGGTCGACGGAGCTCTGGATCGGACCGGCGAAGAGGAACAGCGAGATTCCTGCGACGATCCAGGACGACATGTCCTCGGCGCTTGCTATGACTCTCAGCACAGGTCAGGTCGATGCCAAAGTGTCACCGAACATCCGGCAACACCAGTTCGAGCGAGTGATGGGGTCAGTCTGTCTCCTCTCTGTGGGTGTTGTGCCTGGCTAACCGTATCATTCACAGTCCTATTGCTTTCTATCCTGCCAGCGTTCTCTTCGAGACAGCGAGCTACTCCGAACTCCTGGCGAAGCCCGCCGTCAAGACACTTGTCTTCGGAGTAATCGACGAACTGCTTGATTTGGCGGACGCTCAAGGCTGCAAATTTAGTGCCGAGTACAAACAGAAAGTCGTCGACGACATGGTGAAGCAAACAGGGACGGATAGCATAATGTGGCAGGACTACCAGGCTCGGCGGCCAATGGAAGTCGAAACTTACCTTGGCTCTCCTGTCAAACTGGCAAAGGAGGCCGGCGTCAAAGTCCCACGGATTGAAACCTTATACGCGATGCTACACCACATGAACGTAGTCAACCGAAGCCGGCCAAAGGCAGACACCGTGGCAGCAGCAGGACCACCACCCCCATCTGGCTCTCCCACATCTATGGCCTTTCCGTCACCGATGCCTCCACGCATGTCGATGCAACCACCCCCTCGCGGCATGCCGCCCAACGGCATACCCAACGGAAATGGCATGCCTGGCCGAGCACGGCCTCGGGGCGCTTCGCAGCTAGGACCACCTCCTGGCATGCGTCGTCCTTCGTCGAATGCTGGCCCCCCAAACGGATACGGTCGACCGCCGATGAACGGGCCGAACGGACATCCTCGCCAACAATCCAGGCGAGGATCAATGGACGGCACTGACTTGGAGGAATTCAGCCATCTTGTGGTCTACGACGACATTCCCGAAGGAGGCGAGGGGCACTCTGATCCGACTGATTTAGCAAGCAGGGAACGTGAGATACAATTACGGCAGCGTGAGCTGGCTCTAAGGGAGCAGGAAATGAGGATGAGACGAGGCCCAGGCCCAGGTCCGATGGGGCCGCCCATGGGGCCCATGGGCGCGAGACGCGGACCTCCGCCAAGACCGATGAATGGTGGCGCGGGAGGAATGTATGACGACGACGACGACGACGAAGGCGATTACTTCGACCCCAACTCAGGCCCGCCGGTACCCATGATTGATCCCGATAATTTCGACATGATGAGCGTTACATCACGAAAGAACCGGCAACACGGGCATAAGCCCTCGGCCGCTCAATTTCGCAAGAACCCAGAATTCGACAATATGCCCTCCAGGGGGGGTGGTCGCTTCCGACCGAGCTTTGGCAGGAATCGGTCGAGCCAGATCGGTCCCTCGGGACCTAGCTTGCGCGAGAACCTGCTGGAGGATCCTCTTATGGGCCTCACGTCCAACAGATACGGTGCCGTTGACCGGAGTGCGATGCAACAAGAATCAAGGGCGAATTCGATGACGTCTCAGCGGATGGACGATCTGGGTTGGGGCCCTGGCGGAGGCGGGCCGATGGCAATGGGTGGACCGATGGCAATGGGCATGAATGGAGCATTTCCTCGACGAGCGAGTCAATCACCCGGATATGCTCCGTCTATGAGAGGAGGCAACGGAAGGCCCTCACCGCCTAACGGCCTCGGCGGCCCCGGCATGAACGGCAGACCGTCCCCGCCGAATGGCGTCCGTCAGCCGACGCCGCAGTATCCTCCAGGCCAGGGCAACACTGTTGCACCGCAACAAGTCGAACAGCACGCTGGGGTGAGCCACCTGAACCCGCCCAACAAGGGCAAGAATGTGCCTAGTCTGACCGGGAGTGCGAGCGCCAGCGCGGGCAGTGGTGAATCCACCAACCTCGACACGCCATCTGCACACAGCAGTCAAAGTAGCCTTGGGGCCCGCCCTACGATTGCGGCACGTTAGGGGCGTCGCATTCCTAGATATGGCCTTCTGAGCCGAGCACAGGGGCGGTCACGATATCCGAGTACGTCAACGTTGCGGAAATCGAGCATCAGATCGGTCTCTTCCAATGCGGCCCACTGACAGCCACTCCCCTATTCCTACCGAACTGCAACTACGGGGGTGAGGACGGGGACGGGACGCCGTGGGCGAGGAAGCGTGCCCCGAAGCTTGGAGCTACGACCTGTTTCTTCTCTACAACAATCTGCTGCTACTTAGCCGCTTGCCTATAATGAATGGTCTGAGGCGACGAACACATGCATACGAACAAATAGACTGGGGCGTTTGAGGCGAACGGGGAGGAGACAAGCCAGAGCTAGGGTCTCCATTCTTGGGGGAAACGGGGCCTGCGACACAAAAGACGACAGCACAAAGTCACCAACATAATTTTAGTGGACGAGATCCCAAGGATGAAGCCAGGGAGGGATCGAATCCGAGAGTACATAGGGCATCTTGGCACGGCACGGCACGGCGGTGAAAGACAGCATATCACAACATACTTATTTTATTTCTGGTAATACAGCAATCAACACATTGGAATCCTCGTCCGACCTTTTCTTCGTCCACATTCCTTTATCGCCGCCAGCCCCGCCGGCTGCCGTCCGCCGGCCCGCCATCCCAAATCATTCAGGACACCGTGGAACGCGAGGGGAAAGAGACTGCGTGAGAAGAGATGGATGCTGACAAGAGCGGCCACGGAGCATTGCATAGGGTTGGCCCCTGTAGGAAGGAGCTCAGGAGAGGAACAAATGCCTGTCAGACCAGGGAGGTGACGGGAAAGCATTGCAGGAAGGGCGAGACATGATCTGCTTCTGTATAAACAACAATCGTGGAAGTCGTAACCACATTTCTCCATCATCACTCCTTCATTTCCAAGTTTTCCTTGTCTTGTCTCATTCTTGTTCGGAAAAGTTTGCATTCCTTCACCAAAGCAAGCGACATACTACATGTCACAGGCGGTCTCCTTCAATATTCGCGTGGTCTTTTTTTCATTTGTTAGGGACATCTGTTGGGATATTGATCCGTGACGACCAGGGGTACTACAGCAGGAGGAAGGTGCATTGAAAGGGGATGGGTTGGTCGGTGGCTGATGGAAGTATAGGATTGGCTTCCCCTTCCACCCCTTTCCCCCGGCCGGGGCGGATTCATGAAATAATAGACTCATGGGGCTTCGGTTTCCTCGTTTTACTCACTCACTTATGGGGGCTGCCTCATCATTCGGTCTTGATGGACGTGCTTCTGTGCGGAAGTCGCGAATGGTAAGTACGCGGCAGCCCGTGCATGTGCACATGTGGGCTACTTTCTGCTGACGGTCTGGTGTTGTTCTTGACTCTGTGGGGTTCTTTGGAACGCGTCAGCGAGAGCTTTGGTGATGTTGCTCATCTATCTAATGTTTTATCACGATAATAAATCCCCGGAAGCATGGAATTCTGGTGGGCAAGTGGTCTGGTCTCGGGAAGAATATGATGTGTGGGCTGGGGCGGATTCATCATAAGCGTGAGCCTGTCGGTCCAGGGTTGAGCGAGCATTGATCGTGAATGGGGAACGGGGCGTAAATCCTCAGGGGCAACAACAAAAGAGAGTCTTGCACATTTGCTCTACTACCCAAGCGTGCCCCCCGTTTGCCTTTCCGATGCTGGTCCAGCAGCATGTCTTTCTGCCGCCCCGGGGCTCGCGCCCCTTTATTCACGGAGAAAGTACAGCTCCAAGGGCTTGCCTCGACTCGACGAAGTTGGAGGAGGCTTTTGGTCCATCTCACATGCGTGGTCAACTAGTCTGCCACCAGCTCCTGTGACACGACCTGACATCCCTTTAGCACGCTCCGGCCAGCCTCGATCCCAGGTGCGGGCGCACAGGTGAGCCCCACCCTTACGCGCACCTGGGAGGTAGTCCTGCCCTCTCGTAGCTTTCCTCTCGAGTCTCACTGCGGCGGAGATGCGGTGGCGAGCTCTGATGTGCTACAGTGTGCCGGGCCCGCCCGTGGTCTGTCTGGACGTGGTCTGCGCATGTACAGTAGGGGAGGGGATGCACGCGGGATTCAAAAGATGGTGGGTACATCGTACGCGTACGACACACGAGACATGCAATTGCTGCTCGCCCGGAGTGGCACAAAGCATCATCCCACGCTTGAAGGGGGTCTGTTCTAAATTCGTCCCTGTGGATCCTAGTCTACGGCTGTCGGAGAGGTGGATAGGAACCCTTGAAGACTGTGGCCTTTGGGTGGGGAGACTGCGCGTGGCTTTTGCTTGAGACGCGGCCCCCCGCCATTTGAGCTTGCGGTCGTGTATATCTCCTGACAACCGCGGAGGCGGTTGACTGGCTTACGTCGCTGGGTGGGACTTGAGCCACGACAGCGAGGTATGGTCTACCGTGTGCGGTGCTCTTCGGATAATCTAGGTACCTTTATCCCTGGTCGGAAACACCGGGTGATTTGGCACGGCTGCCATCTTATTTATGTTCATCCGAGCCATTGCATTGCATTCATGCGTGTTCAGGCTGGTTTCGGAATGACAAGACGTCCCAAGTGCCTTGGACGTTGCTCAACTTACGAGGCAGCTGGCGCCAGATGGTGACAGCTGGTCGTTGGCGGGGATACTACATCTTGACCGTGCTGATTGGGCGCGCGTCACGTAAACATCGACTTCACATACCGCAACAAGGCCCCGGGCAAATTAAAGAAGGCTCGATCGATTATTTCCAGATCCAGGTCTTTTCCTTCTCTAACCGTTGAAGCAAGGTGTACATTGTCAATTACTATCGTCGGACTCAACACCACTATGAACACAAACAACCAAAGCGCACAGCGGCAATCGATGGCCACCTCGGGCAGCGCCCTAAAGCAACGACAGCTGGTACGGTAGACACCAAGTTTCGTGCTCAATGCTTATATGTATTCAAGTGACGCTGATATCCCCGGCACAGAATCAGCTGCATTCACAGCTCGCTCAGCTTTCCAACAGCCTCTCTGACACTGAGAACCTGCTCCGGATGACCAGTGTCCAAGCGGAATGCATGCGTGGACTTGGTAGCTGGCATGGTGGGCTGTAAGCTTTCCTCCGCTGTCGTGCTTCCTTCTGCTTCTTCCATTTTCTGACATTCCCTTCAGCTTCATGGCAGCGAGCAAGGTTTTGGGCGAGGAGTCTGTGAAAGAACAGGCCCAGCAACAGGGCATTGGGCAGAAGTGACCGACCCGTTCGTCTTCTCGATTATGGACGTCCTGGTTCTACGGCCCGATACGGCACTCTCGACACCAGATTACAGGGCCGGTTTCAGGCGACTGATTGGTAGGAGCCAGCGCTTCTCATACGGGTCAGAGCTGTGCCGAGCACCTCTAGCATCTCCAGGTCGATGCAGACATAGGCTGGGATCTGGAAGTAGGTCATAGCACCGAGATCGGACGAAGACGTCAACCAGATAGTATCAAAGGGCCATTCGAGACATAATGGGTTGACGCTGCCTCAAGGACCCTTTTGCGGTTGGGATCGCGGCTCTTGAGCAGCACCTTGCGAAGATGCGTCTCCTTTCGCAGCGCGCATGGGCCGTCGTTGCGATTTTGGCGCGTTGACGGGGAAACGTTTCGTGCGGTGGCAGGTATGGCATTTGATGACCAAGACATCTGCCCATGGCTTCTTGCCGCCTCTGCTGGGGTTCTGGACGGTGGAGGTGCATGTCTGGCCCTCGATGAGCAGTGTGTCGCAGAATTTGCAAATGGTCCGCTTCATGTCCGGGCTGACTCGGATCTGAGACTTCAAGGAGACGGAGCGGAAATCGGCGAGCAGTCTGTGAGACATATTGTGTGTTCGTGCGGCGGTTCTATCGTGCTTTTTTGTGTTGAGGTTGGCATCTTCGCCGTTGTGATCCATGCGGCTGTCAAGATCTGCGATTTGAGGGGCAGCTTGATTCGAGGCCCGGCTTGGTTTGGCTGCTACAGCCAGTAATGATGCCGCCTGGTACATGAAGGACAGGCGGCAGTATGAGGCCTTGTTTGGGACCCCAGGAACTTTCTTTTTTGCCATGATGTGGATGATGATGCCAGGCAGAGAATGTTGCGATGCTCCTGGCCTTGATGAAATCCGAATTCGAAAGTTTCCGGGGTTTTGGTGGTTCCAATGTGTGATCTGGTCCGTCGAATTTGCTTCCAATGATGTCTCGTGAGTGTGCTGTTCTCGCTCTGTGTGTGTGTGTATGTGGGTAGCACTCTCAAATTCATTCAATGATAGATAGCTCTTCCTTCACCTTGCACCGGCACCTGCTGCGTGCAGCCTTACCAGGCACTACCAGGACCAACCCCACAAGACGGCCCGTGCGCTTGCGGTTCCGGATCTGCTCGTGCTTGTGTAAAAAGTGGGGCAGCTGCCTGGATTGGGCCTAGGCAATTGGCAGGGAAAGGCAGGCAGTGGGGCGGTGCAAAGCAAAAGGCAGCACTGAGAAGGCCAAAGGCAGACCAACGGCAGACCAACGGCAGCCCGGCCCCCAGGCCCAGGCCCAGATCCAGGACCTGCACGCACCTGCCTAGGACTACCTCCCAGTGGTCCCTGCCCTGCCACTTCCCTGCCCTTCCAAGCTGCTGTCAACTTCATTCACCTGGCCTGAGCATTCCCAAGCTTTCTTTCACTCAAGCACCTCCCTCCCATACCTACCTACCTACCTACCTCTTTTCCCCTCTGACGGCCAGCCCAACTCAACATTTCTTTCTTCTCTCCACAAACAACACCCAGGCCTCAGACTTCCTGCTCTTTGTCTGCGACCTGCGCATCGACAAAAGCTTTTCTTTCTCGTCTTCCTTCCACCGCGTTTCTGCATTCCTTCTCTTCTGTTTACCCGCCTGCGTGACCAGCCTGGCCGCGCGCGTTTCTGAGACTTGCACACCGCAACCGCTCCATCAACAAGCACAATGTCTGCCGAGGAGGATCTCATCGACTACTCCGACGAGGAGCTTGAAACCCAGAAGACCACCGCGCCTGCCAACGGCAAGAAGGCCGAGGCTGCGGCTGGCGACAATGTCGACAAGAAGGGCTCCTACGTCGGCATCCACTCCACCGGCTTCCGTGACTTCCTCTTGAAGCCTGAGCTGATTCGCGCCATCACCGACTGCGGCTTCGAGCATCCTTCGGAGGGTCAGTCTTGAAAACTCTTAATCCATTCCAGCCTATCGTTGTCCAAACCAAAAGCCCCTCTTGCATACCAACGGGTCCGTCCATCTCGCACGCACAAGCAAAAGCAAAGAAACATCTCGTCAGAGGCAATCTCGTCCGTCTTTGGGGAGCGCATGTTGGTGTCGTGTTGGTCAATGAGGAACAACATACCTCATCCTACCTGAAACAAAACACGCCATGTTTTACTTCTATACTGGATTGATGAGGAAGGCCACTTGGGTTGGCTGATGGCCAACGTGATTGTCTGCTCTGGACCTCCAGGCTCCATCTGAAGCACAATCTGCTGGTTAAATCAAAACGCTCCATGCGAGCGCCTGCCGTCTTACGATGGTTGCTGTCGGGGGCCTGGTATTGCTGGCTTCTCGTGAATCGGCAGCGTCGAGAACAGCCTGTCTCCCGCGAGACAGACTGGGCTGTGTTCGTGCTGTCGTACTTGCGGCTGCCGAGTGGGGCATACATTTTTAGCGGCTGATGTTTGCGACTGGTTGACGACGATGTTTTGCGACAACGAGAAACTTTGCTGCGACGATGGACGGACCTCTTCGACTCCCTCTCCGCCCTCCGTTCAATCCTTTCGAGACCTATTTCTGACATCCGATCGCCCGTACAGTTCAGCAGACATGTATCCCTCAGGCGCTCCTTGGAGGTGACATCATCTGCCAGGCCAAGTCTGGTCTCGGTAAGACTGCGGTCTTCGTCCTCACAACCCTTCAGCAAGTCGAGCCCGTCGCCGGCGAGTGCTCGGTTCTGGTCATGTGCCACACTCGTGAGCTGGCTTTCCAGATTCGCAACGAGTACAACCGGTTCTCCAAGTACATGCCCGACATCAAGACTGGCGTCTTCTATGGTGGCACTCCCATCCAGAAGGACGCCGAGATACTCAAGAACAAAGACACCCACCCCCATGTCATTGTCGGAACCCCCGGCCGTCTGAACGCTCTTGTTCGCGACAAGTACCTGCGCTTGGGCAGTGTCCGCATCTTCGTTCTCGACGAGTGTGACAAGATGTTGGACCAAGTTGGTAAGGCCACTCGTTTAGACACCCTGCAACCCAAGCGCTGACCAAGATCAGACATGCGCCGCGATGTCCAAGAAATCTTCCGGGCCACGCCTCAGCAGAAGCAGGTCATGATGTTCAGCGCCACTCTCTCCGACGAGATCAAGCCCATCTGCCGCAAGTTCATGCAGAACCCTACCGAGCACTATGTCGACGAAGACACCAAGTTGACGCTGCACGGTCTTCAGCAGTACTTCGTGCCTCTCGAGGAGCGCGAGAAGAACCGCAAGCTGAACGAGCTGCTCGACGACCTCCAGTTCAACCAAGTCATCATCTTCGTCAAGAGCACCGTTCGTGCCACGGAGCTCGACAAGCTGCTCCGCGAGTGCAACTTTCCCTCCATCGCAGTCCACTCCGGCGTTAGTCAAGAGGAGCGGTAAGTACATCACCTGGCATCTTTGGTGAGAGTCGAGACTGATAATTTGTCTCAGTATTCGTCGATACAAGGAGTTCAAGGAGTTCAACAAGCGGATTTGTGTCGCAACCGACGTCTTCGGTCGTGGTATCGACATCGAGCGCATCAACTTGGCCATCAACTACGACATGCCCTCGGATGCCGACTCTTACCTGCACCGCGTCGGTCGTGCTGGTCGTTTCGGTACAAAGGGTCTCGCTATCTCTTTTGTGAGCGTGGAGGATGACAAGACCGTGCTCAAGGACGTTGGCAAGCGCTTCGAGGTTGCCATTCCGTATGTGCAAACCCCCCCGTTCCTCCCTTCTACGCACCAACTAATACCATTACAGCGAGTTCCCCAAGGAGGGCATCGACGCCAGCACTTACATGGCTTCTTGAGTGCACCGGCCTGTGGGCTCAGCTGCCATGCGTGATGCAATTTGTTGTGGAATTGGTGAACATTGATATTTCGAATCGAAGTCGCAAAACCCGAAAAACCAGGTCTGGGCAGTACTCGGATTCATCGTGTAAAGTTATCTGCGACACGCCGACACCACCTTCCCTCTCTCTACTTGCAGGATCGCGACTGGCGGGGAGGAAAAGTTGAATTAAAAGCTTCAGACGCCGCGGTCTGAGAGTCTCAATAAAAGGATGATTTTGGCCCGAACCCTTCTTTTTCAGTTCGTTTGGAGCTGTGCCTATCCTCCATCTATATGCACCAATGTGGTTCTCGAGAATCGAATCATGTCACTATTTGTGACTCACAACATCAGCGCTGTTGGTCTTGATCAGTTGTGAGTTGGGAACATCGCTGCTGGCAAACCCTTCGTAGTCTCATTTATGTCCTCCGCAAGATCTCTCCCATTTGCCGTTTGCAATCAGCAGCTGTGTAAACGGCGACAGTCACAGAGACTGACTCGAAGCGACCCTGAACGCATGTTGTATGTACACACAGACGACCTCGACAAGCCTGTCACCATCCATTAGCTTGCTGGCTGGTATTGGGCATTATCAAATTTGCAGCGAGACTGGGCTGGGCCTAAGGCGTTCCTCGTTGGGTACCGCGGACGGGCAGCTTAATCTCGCTCTGTGTGAAGGACTGAAGTAAAATTATGAGCTACTAAATAACCAGGAAGGCATCCTCTTTATTTTGAGGATTACGTGGTTTTGTCTTTAATCCGTGTACACACTCTTATTATCGAGCTGTAACTAGGCGGACCCTTCACACAGTCGTAAACACTCCGTGACCCAGTGTTCAACAGCACACAATGCCGATAACCATAGGTTTGAAATACAATTGTCTTTGTCACTTGGCCCGGAAAACATTGACAGCCCTCGTGACAGCCGCACAGACGAGGCTCACGAGACCGGCTTCCAGCCGCGCCCCTAAGGATTAACTACACATTCGACCTATGCCAGCAAAGGCCGACAAGCAAGAATTGTCTGCCCTCCTTCCTTTCCCTCGCCCTCTCACCTCAGGCTGCGTCTCGAGGGCCTTTTATTGTATGCTTCGTAGATGATGGACCAAGATGAGTCATAATTGTGGGAAATGGTGGCAACAGGCTTCAATCGTGGTAGCTTTGTAAAGCAGGATGGATAGAGTTATTCCATAGAGAAATCATAAAACAGCGTCGTCTCTTGTGACCACGTTTGCTGCACGGCTTGTTGCTCCCTTCAGAAACCACCCCCCTCCCCCAGTGATTTCTTTCTTCAATGTTGGGAGCTATCCCTGGTGTCGCCTGTGTATGTAATCTCTCCCATTCTACTTTGCTGCATCATGTGGGGTTGAGGGGGCAAAGAGTGTACATTGATCTTCTGGAATTTCAGGATCGCGCCGAAGAAAAATTTCTTTCAGTGTTCTAGTCGTGCAAGAAGATCCATGTATTTGAATCGAATTGTATTGTCGAAAGGCGGCATCGCCAACGACGTAAGGGCGGCACTTTGCGCTCATGTCCACAGGGGATATGGAATACAACCCATGGACTGGAGCTGACAGTGGGGCAGAGTCACTGACCTTGGCCAGCATTGGGATAACCCGCGAGGCTAACAGTGCAATGTATAAAGCGTGAATTCCGTGAAAGTCTCCCATGCCCCAGACTAGTTGCCATCACCAGGTACCGAAGCGATAATCTACAGGAGAACAGCAACAACGGTTATATTAGAATATGGATTCGAGGATGCGTATCGAAACATTACATGATTCTTGAATAGACCTGAAAGGAAAGGAGACAAGTAGCACTTGCTGAGGCGTCAATACTTGTACCACTATACGGCCTAAATGCTTGTCTCAAGCTTTGAAGCACTCCAAGCCCCATTTCACCGTGCCCTGTTGATCATAAATGGAAGTTGTGTTGTCTAGGCTTCGGCCTTCAACAAAAGACCAGACCTGCTCACGGCTAATTAAGCTGCATGGACGCAAAAGAAAACTTCGAGTGCGGCAAGACGAATGTAGCGCCTTTGGAACAGGTATCGGTGCCAGAGGTCACAGGCGAGGCCAAGAAAATAAACAAGGTCCTGTCAAGTCCATTGGTATGCTATGCAACTATATCATCGAGTTCGAAGATGACAGTCAGTTGGCACGAGCATGAGAAATGCGAGTAAAACTCGAAAATATATCTGGGTAATTTGCTAACAACCCGGGCTCCAGCCTGGAGGTCACAAGAGTGCCATTCCTGGATACCTTGAAAGTAGCCCACCACTGGTTCGCCAAGTCTATCGAAGATGTGGAAAGACCCGGAAATCACGCAAAGAAAAAGTTGCGTTAGATGAGAGGGAACTCTTAAGAATGTCATGACTTCTTTCGAGATGACAAGCGCAATATTGAACGAAGAACTTGTAGATAACAGGGAAAACAAAGGGCTGGAAACAAAACTTTTCAACAAACTCATTCACTGGTCTGGGGCCTTGCTGTTCTAGTATAGGCTAAAAGTTCCTAAAGTAACAACTTTTGGGCATGCATTTGTTAAACATAACAACAGTGTTATGTTTTAAGCACGCCTTGGAACGACGGACACGACCAGCCGAGTATTTCATCCGGTGACTTCGGGTTTTTTCCCACCCAGACAGTCAAGAAAATCTATTCAACAACTGAACAGCCTTTATTGTAAAAGGGTGTAGACGTTTTGACCCAGCCTACTGAGAAAACTTGTCGTGGATACGCACTCACTGGAGTCTTATAACAAAATGACCCACGGCCCAGTTGGCTACTTTCAATCTTGTTTCGAAATAAGAATGATCGAAATCAAGACCAGCAGGACATCTGGAGAGGTCCAATAAAGAGATGGAGACTCCACAGGGGTAATTTGCTGGTTGTATTGAACCAACGTGGCAACAACGACAAGAAGATGGCTTCCAAAACGTGTCACCATGTATGAATACATAGAGAGGTTTGTCGACGGCATCGAGTCTACATCTTAGAACCTACAAACATTATGACCGAGAGATGGAAGCGGACACCCCGAGACACATTGCAAGGCAGTTTTGTGCTGAGGCTGAGCAGCTCAGCAAATGGTTGTGTATTTCAGCCGGGGCCTCTGGACACAAGCACTCTTCAAACAAACTAGAGCTGAAAGACACGCAGATGAACTGAAGACACGGCTACTGAATGAAGCAGTACACCCGTTTTGAAATAACGATACATATGTATATTATTCTCAAGACTTGCTGCAGATAACGGCAGCATTCCTCGTGAATTTCACCTCCTGATAGTGTCCAAGGAGCGTGCAACAAAGTGACAAAGGTCCCGTGACATGACATTTTGCAGAACATCTCGTTTTCAGACACGCTTGAACAGAGCACTGCCGCTAGACTCCATAGTGAGTCTCGACAAATTTTGGCGAATTTGGAATGAGTTGCGCGTCAGCTGGAGTTTGAGCAAGAATAATCGTGTGATGGGTACGAGAAGCTCTGTCAGAGAGGGTGTTGGATCTAGCCGTATTGTTGTGAATCAACAGTGCCATCGAAGTCACTGATGGCCTTGCTATAAGTTACACTGGGTGAGATATTTTCCACTTTTAATAACTTACTACAAGTTGAAAGCAAAAGCGTTTCTCAAGCTTCCATCTGACATTACGCAGCTCGTGGAAAGTAAGACAAACAAAGAGACAAGACTATCATGATGAAGCCGACAAATACTCTTCTGTCACACTGTATCATTGCCGTTGGCGCAGTAGCAGGATACCAGCAAAACCACTCAGACCCACAAGACAACAGCATAAACGTAGCCAATGGTACAGCAGCAGGCCGGGGCCACGACTTGGCCGCGCTGAACGGCTACGTGACCTGGCTCAGCGGAGACGATGACCAGGAGGTCTGCGGCAACGCGAAGGCCAAGGCGATCGGGAGCAATGTCATCCTGAAGTCGGACTGCCAGCAGATCGTCGACTACATGTCTACCAAGAAAGGATACTGGAAGATCGAGGGCTACGTCAGGGGCGGTGCGTACGCCCAGCTTGTCAATCGGGGCACATGTTCTTTTGAAGTGGCTCGTGTGGACGGGCCGAGTTTGTACTTCGAGTGAGGCTCTCAACTGTTCCCCTTTTGCCGTTCCCAATTACCCCCTGTGGTATGAAAGTGTCACAAGCTAACTGCTGCCAAATTTAGGTTCGGCAATCTTGACGCGATAGATTTTGTCCAGCAAGCGATGAGGATGAGCCCCGATGCCGATCGCCTGCCGACGGTCATCGGGAACGTCAACTGTGCTGGCGAGAACTCGCCATCGATTGAGTGGAGGGTAGGTCTGCCGCCATCGAGCGCTGTGCTCTCGAGGCACACCAGCGCTGTGGGATGGGTGGCGGTCATTTTGTTGGTATTTGCGTTCGCAATAGCGTAACAGGGCACTGTCCGACGAAGGGAATGCCGCAGTGTCAGGCGTCGCGAGATATTCTCCGAATAGTCTTCCACCTCACCATATGTGTAGAGATAGCAGTAGCCGAGGAGAAGAGTACATGCAATGCTCAATTGAATCTCATATTATTCCAGACTGATGCCATAGTGCCAGCTGCCACGCAAAGCTGGTCGTCCGTTGCCAGTGTGAATCCCTTGCAGTCATGATCACAACAGGCAGCTCAAAAGCGTAGCCACGTGACACCGTCGCATTTTCAATTATTGCTAGCAATCTAAACATAAAGAAGCTAATTTCATGCTGGGCATATTGGATTAAGATGCTGCCTACACTAGTAGACAACTATCGTATATCAGCATTACTCTTGGCCAGCCCGGCTGAGCTGAACCGGAAGCGAGCTAGCCAGCCATCCTGCCTGGATTGGAAAGCAGCCGAAGCTCCCGGACTGCGAGACGTATCGCCTCCTGACAGTGACGAACGGGCCCGCCAAGGTTGGATGAAGTGGGAACTTGTATGAACGACCAAGATGACGGGCCATGGCCGAATCCCACGAGTGTGCAGCTTAGCTATCTTGGTGAAAAGCTTTAACGAGCGTGCGTGAACGAATACACGTATGACTTCCGGTAGAGGCCGCCAAGGCTTGGACCCCCTTGAGGCACCGCCGTCGGGCAGGGGAATGGAGTCACTTGACGTCTCCGAACGGCCTCCGAAGACTCACTCGTTGGTCTTCGTAGGCCGTGCAACCAAGCATCCATGCGGTAACGAGCCGCTGTGAGTGACAGACTCATTCATGGTGGCCGCCAGCGATACGTGAAAACGACATCGGACGTCGAAACGTGAGCGAAGTGACTCAGCGGGACGCAAAGCTTGTGGACCCCTGCTCTGTTTGCCACCTGGCTGAGCCGGACCAGCTGGCAAACCAGACATCCAAGTGTCTGGGTTGGCTGAGCTCACCGCTTTTGCCCGACGGGGCCGGGCAAGGCGAATTTGATTGGGGGCTAGGTAGCCACTCGATGTTGCTTGATGTTTGGCGAGCAAAGAACAAGCAAAGATGTGGATCATTTCGCGGCTCCATTACTCCATCCCAGCTTGCCTGGCGAGGCTGTCACGAGTACGAAGCCGATTGCAATGGGGCGTTTCGTTTCATTGTGAGTTGCCATCCAGCATAGGCTTCGCCACCTGCCTCAGACCGTGAGGCAAGGCCATGTTCGTGATGGATCGCCAAGAATTAAGTTGGTTTGATTGCAAGGAAAATCCGAAGCTATCGTCAATGGCGATTCCTGCCTAGAAGAGAATCGCCATCATCACTGAGCCCGAGAGTTGCCGCCGACGCCACTGTAACGAACGAAAAGGTGAGACGGTCAGTAGCTTGGGCCTCGAGACCGAGCGATGGCTTGGCGTTGTACTTCCACAAGGGTGAAGGCGAAGAAGAGTGGCTCCGATCTTGCACCGGATCAGAAAAGCCTCGGCCCCCGCGACAAGATGATGCTGAGCGCCGCCCTAGTGTTGAACGGCAGGGTTTACTCATCTCTTACGAAATACCTTCGGCAAGGCCTCATTGGGCGGCGACACACCACCAACTTCCATCGGCCAGACAGCCAGACAGCCATCTTGCGAGTCTTTACCGAACCGAGAGTGAAATCTTGGGGATCGGAAATTCATCACGAATTTGGAAAAAAAAATTGCCGGGGCCGCACCAAGACGCTGATAGGGGCTGGGAGTCGATCCGGAAATCCTCGTATCAAGCAATAACAAGATTGCGCATCACCAGAACCAATAAACCCGCCACAAGGCTCGCCTCCAGCCGATATCGTTGGTCACTGGCGAACGTCCTCACGAGTGAGTGAGTCAGCCTTGAGCTGGCGGCGCGTTTATTGTAGATCTCATCTCACCAAGACGGCTTCGTGGTTCAACCGCGCGGCAAAGATAGGCCGTCTTCGGGTCTGCTGCCTGTGCCGCTTTCGGTCACGGATGCGCTGAGATTTTCATTCGCCTTGTCATGGCATGTTCGTGAGGACACCTTGTCCGATCCAAAGTGTCTAGGCCGAGTCTATGCACTAGATGCCGTGAGCTAGAGTGGACGAGCAAGGCTCGAAGGCTGTGTCTCCGTCGCTCACGCCGTAAGTTTCACAGCGAGCACTGCAAAGGGAATCGTAATCGACTCCGCGACCGCTCAGGACAAGGCCTTGCTCTACAACTTTTCTTGTCTTTGAAAAAGCCTGGCGCAGCATGACCTAGACTCTGCCTCGTCTATAGTAAGGCTGGGAAGAAATTGAGTCATCGGCTGATCCTATTGAAGCAGAGTCACATAGCCAGAGTGCGCGCGGCTGTCATAGCATTGCGTGTTAAGGATGTGCCACAAGACTCCAGTGACAGACAGGTGGATTGGTTTGTTTCGAGTTGGGGGTCGGTAAGTCAGATTCTCGAACTTTTCCTTGCTTCCACCACGTGTTGTCCGCCTTGTCGATCAAATTCACTCAGAGCTGGGCTATGGTTGAGGTGCCAATGTGCATGGCAAGAAAGGGCACTGCCTGCCTGACAAGTTCATGCTTGGGGCACGCAGAGAATTGACCTCAGTTTGAAGTTGGTCCACGCTGATGAATGGATTTGATGCCGTGCCGTCTGTTTTACAAGGAGGACGGACGGATGGTGGGCCCACAGCTGCACTATGAGCGAGCTTGTGGGCGAAGCCTGCCTCACACCACGCTCTTGCACAAGGAATACTGACCAAGTTCAAGTATGCAACCATGGCGGAGCGGGGAAAAGCTGGGCCTTGTTGATTGGGGGACGTGTAACAGGGGCGGCATCTCCAGGTTTCGTCGTGCAGACCGGTAAGTCGGGGGCTTTGCTCGGGTGTCCCCTACAGTGATGCAGCAGCTTGAATGCTGCGATTGCTTCCGAGGCAGTGACGTTGATGTCCATGTGGATGCTGAGCAAGTCAGGCGGGGGCAGACAGATCAGGTGAAGCATCGTGAACATTCTCGAAGGGCGGTGGGGGAGGGGCCTTTGGGGCCGCTCCGCTCCTCTCCCTCCCGAGCGGTCTCAGCCCAGCGTGACGACCAGCAGCGGGCTGAGTAGCGACGGGCTTGGATAATGCCCCGTGTGGGGTGACCGACAGCATGTGTTACTAGGATACTGTGCATCCAAGTGGACCCATCAGTGGTGTTGTCTCGCTGTGGGGTTCCAGACTTTCAGTGGGAAGACAAAAGTGCAGAATGCGGCGGAGTCGCCCGCCGTAGCAGGCCTGAAGCTGATGTTAGTGACTGGATGGGCGGCTGTGCCACATTGCTGGCTCTAAGATGGGCCGTGGTCAAATTCTCATCGGTCACAGGGCGTCCTTGCTGTCTGATGTCTGCTGAGAGCCAACGCCGAAATGACATCGGTGTTGTGTGATGAGTGAGACACCGGGCGAGAGGAAGACGAGTGTGTTTAAGATCCCAACATGAGAATGAGATTGGGCTGTTCCTCAGTGGCGTGGTAGTTGCATTTCCATCATCCCAACCAGAAGCTCAGTCGGCGAGTGTGAGCGTCGAGACACGGGAAACCAGAGTCTCGGGAAACTAACCCCAATACCGAAAGTGCCGTTGAAATCTGGTGCCGTCTCAGGAGGGATGTGTGTAACTGATGCAGCTGCGGAGCGACCGGACGCTGGACAGCAGGTCACCTCATTACCCGTTGGCTCTCTGAAGCCAAGGTGGGGCAGACGCACTGCTCGGAATCGCAGGTTTGTTGATCGTCCTCGGATGTGTCAAGTTGAAGGCGAGTCTGGGTCTTGAGCCATGCATGTGGTGATGTGACAGGGCTGGTGAGAGTCTGCTGATTGCTGTTCCATCAGCCTGCCTGCCTGTCAAGACTAGGCGAGCAGGCTGATGGTGCCCATGGCGAGGATTCCTGAACAGCAGGCATCTCATCGGCTGGGCGGTCGCCTGAGGCTGGCCAAGGAACTGTGGTCTGGCCTCTATCTAGGGTAGGACGGTAGAGACAACGACATGTAACCATTGTTGCACCGTGTCACTGTGGTTTGAACGTAGATCAACACAGCAGTAGTTGGAGCTGTTTGATGGAAAGCTGACGCCTTTCTGGCTGGAGAAGTGCAATCTAGCAGTGTGGACCTGTAGTTGTGCCTGGGAGGTCGTCAACGGGAAGCAATCCGGAGACCCATTCTCCGACGACTGTTGCATCCACTGTGAGCCAACTCATGAAACTGCAGGATCATTGTGCCAAATTTGGGCACGGGGGTGGGTTGGTAGTTGGCTTACGACGATGGATGGGGATGGGAATCTGCGAGGCAGCAGCGGGAGGAGGGAAGTCCCATGTTAGGCGGATTGCCCCGTCCGCAGCCTCGGGTGCTAACGGACGCCGCAGCACGGGCGCGGCGGCACGGCTGCAGCCAAACTTATAATTAGGGGCCTGCTGGGCTTAGGCGAGGGGCTCAGGCCTGGCCTGGCCTCGTTCGGCCTGCTGAATATGATAATGATCGTGATAGACGAAGGAGGCTATGGACGAAGAGGGCCAGCCGCGCCGCATCTTCTCGCCCTCGAACTGGCCTATGAGCCCAGTGCAGGTGAACGGGGCGTGGTTTCTAAAGATGCTTTCGGCATGATTTGCATATTGTGTTGGGTGTGTTGGTTTTGGATGTTTGACGACAGCAAGCAGCAACGTGAGGTCATCGCAATTTCGCAAGTCCCGTATCGAAGCGTCGTATTGCGCGTCTATTTTCACTCGCGTACATGACACATACAAATCATCAATCATGAAATGTAAGAAAGCAAGTGTAGGTTTGCGGGACAGTGGTAAGCTTTACTTAGATCCAGTCCCACACAGCTGCATGGTAACTGACTGCTGACTGAATGGGCGGGTGTCTGAGCGGACTGGTGAAATGCTGTGCTGCTGATAGTGATACCGATACCGACAGAGTGAGAGCGAGGGAGGGAGTGCCAGTGGTGCCAAGGTCCTCGGGGGAACATCTCGGGTTCGCTGGGGACAGCATCCATGTCTCCTCTCAACGGCCCCCTTCCCCTTCATCTCATTCCCGTCACCGATGTGATGACTCTTGCGACCCTGGAAATTTCACGATCCGTTTCTTGTCATTCGCATTCTCTTTTCTTATCCTCGTGTCTTATCCCAGCTTTTGTGGTCCCTTGCTGCTGTCTACAAGGCAAGCAGATGAGCTGGTGTCCGTGAGCGATTTGGTTAAAATGACAAAACACGTGTGTGCATGAGTGCCTGTGTGTGTGTGGGTGAGGGTGAGCTGGCAACAACAGCCCGAGAGGCCTGTTGCACGGCCGACCAGACCTGCCCTCACTGTGTCCTGTCTGCTCAATGGCATGTACAGCTTTTCTGGCTGTCTGGCTGTAAGAGTCATCTCTTGCTCAACCTTGCCGTCGATGAGATGCGCCTGCTGCACCTGCAGAGACCGAGCTAGGCAGAAACGGGGCTGGTTGGGTGGTGCAGATGCGAGGACGAGGAAGTTGCAGTGCTGTAAGAAGTCAGTGGCAGGGGGTGCCAGCATTCTGAGAGGACGGGGAGAAGTGGCAACTCCACTCCCACCTCGCTGCAGCCAATCGCCCACCTGCTGATTGCCCGCGCTAGTCTGATTACGGGCCGCCAATACGTCCATTCGCTCCTGCTGATGGGCAACAACGAAGGCCCCTTCGGCCCTGCTCTGCTCAGAGGTACATGCGCTGCACTACAGAACTGGCGCATGCCACAGGTACTTTCGGGCGTGGGAGGTGGATGGGAGACGGCCAGGTGTGGACGGCAATCTTCAAAACTGCTTCAGTGCCCGCATCACCGCACATCCTGCGCTCCCTTTCCCCTTCCTTCCCCCCATAGAGCAGTCAAGATGCTCGATTCTACCGTTTGAGAGATGCAAAGCGACTCGTCGTAGTCTGCTTGAGCATCTGGTTGACAGGTCGACAACTCTTCTCTCCTCATTATCTCATGGTTTCAGTCTAATCTTTTCTGCACTGCTCTGCTCTGGTGTTCGCCTCGTTGTCCCAGGATCCGAATCTCCTCTCAGCCGTGTCTCCTCATTATACCCTCTTGCTTTACCGGTCCACTACTTACTACTGCTGTTCGTCTCCCACCTCACGGTCAGTTCGGGCTATTCTCCATCTCCTTGTGCGGCATTCAGTTGCTCCTGCGAGGACAAAGGAAGAGAGTCAGACCATCTACCGACCTTAATACCTTTGCGCCCGTGTGATCGACTCACTCTTCGCCGCCTCCCTTCCTTTTTTTGTCCCTGCCGGGGCTCGAAAACCGAACCAACGACGTCTTCTCTTCTTGGGTGCTGGCCGGTGTTAGTCAGTCTTGAGTTGTCAAGGATCTCCAGGGATCTCCTGTTTCGTTCTCCCCTTTGGAGTCAGTCACAGCCCAAGGCCGTACGCACGCGCTGCGCACTCGCCACACAAGCCCAGCAACCCAAGCTAGGCCCAAGACCCCCAGAGACCCATTCTCAGGCTACCGTCTTCGCCCCCCAACGCCGTCACACTACAGTTCATTCTAGCCAGGTAGGTTCCTCCGTCCTCCCGTTGGTTCCCCCTCCTACAGTACAGGCCGCAAGCCCAGCCCAGCCCAGCCCATCCCTCGGACAGCCCACACCCCCCGCCTCCCCTGCCTCCCAAGGCCTAAGCCTGCCTCTCTCCTCATGGCGGCGGCAAAGGCCGGTTGCATACCCACCCACGTTGTCTTCGCCACTCTCCCTCCTATCACACGTCCGGAAGAGTCATCGAGAGACACGTAAAACGGGACTCCCACCTGCCACCACCATCACCGTGGCCATGGATACCTAAACCTCATTAATGCCGGAGTGACCAACCCACTGCCTGGCAAGAGATTATTTCCATCACCATCATCCTCACTCATCCTGTATCCCACCGTCACACTCATCTCATCACCCGCCCTCAGCCTGGCCTGCCACTGCCTAGAGCTGAGTCTTCCTTCTTCCCGGCCTTGCTAGGCTCCGGTCCTCGCTTTCACTCTTTGTGCCTTTGCTTTTGGACAACAAGCACCACCAGTTACTCATGATTTAATAATAGTGGCGTCCGATGCCATCCTTTTAAAACCAACCTGCTCCCTCTCCACTCGACGGCATGACATCGCCAGCAAACGGCGACTGCATCAGGAATATTGACACCTTGCGGACCTCTACCTACACTCTCGTCTAGTGGGACTCGACATCCAACGGAATACCTCTGGAAACCAGCCTCGCGACGTTGACGACTCCTCCAACCCGATAAAACCCAAACTAGTAATATTTATGTGGCACACGATGGCTTCCGCATAAGGACCATCTACTGATAAGATACTGCGACTGGACACCCAGAGGCTCTATTCGCGCTCGAAATAGCTCGACAACGTCCCTCACCCTCCTCGACGCAACATCGAATCAAGATGAAGCCCGCAGACGTCGACTCACCGGTCTTCGTCGCAGCCTACCGAAATGTGTTATATAACTCTTCACTAGCCTCCTCCGCAACGGCATCCTCGGTGTCGATATGTTCTGATGCATCGTCTCAACTCTCCGCCGATTACTCTACGACTTCCTCCATTACTGACTACTCCGACTACCTGCCTCTGTCCCGGCCATCTCTCTCCCGGCAGAGTTCCTGTGCGTCCTTGAGATCGAGCAGTATCCTTCCCCAGGGACTGCGTCAAAACCCCAGGCGGACTTCAGGTGGCGCGACAACCCGAACCGGCTGCCCTCCTCCGTTGGTCAGACAAGTCGAGCGGAAGCACAATTTCGTCGATAATCTTGTCGGTAAGTCGTGACCAGCACCCTCCAAATGTGCGCAACACCGACCCGAGGTTTAACAAATGTTCTCGGTCTAGATTCTTCCACTCAGATCGTCGAGGCCATCTGGCCCACGTCTTCTGTGGTATGCCGCGAAGAGACCAGCAATTCGAGCGTCCTGCCTCTGCGAACTTTCATCCAGGAAACTTTGCGCCGCTCTCGGACGAGCTACTCGACTTTGCAGGTTGCACTTTATTATTTAGTTTTGATCAAGGATCACCTCCCAGATCGCGACTTCACGATGGAGCAGACAGATGATTGTCATGCCAGTCGCGCTCTCCAGTGCGGTCGCCGAATGTTCCTTGCCGCTCTGATCCTGGCTTCGAAATATCTGCAAGACAGGAATTACTCGGCTCGCGCCTGGAGCAAGATCTCAGGCCTTGCTACCCACGAAATCAACCAGAACGAGATGGCGTTCCTTCTCGCGGTCAACTGGAACTTGCATGTTACCGAGGAAGTGTACAACCGCTGGACTGACTGCGTTATGAAGTTCACGCCGTCCCAGCCGCCATCGCCAGGATCTGGCGTTGCCCTTGTGGAGTTCGAGCATCAATGCGAGGACTTCAGAAGGATCATACTTCAGTTGAACTCGGATTTGGACAACTTAGAAGATATTGTTTCAATGGGTGGATTTGCTCCCGCGCCTTCCATGAGCCCGAGATCATTGTCGCCGCGATCAGTTCTGGCTGCAGCCCAGGACTGTGTCTCCGGCACAGCCACCCCAACTCCGAGAGTTCACAGCACCCCCAACACGATGGAACCTGCGCCGTCACCCGCGCATACCGTCGTGCGACTCCCTCCAACGTTTGGACTGCTTCCCACTCCTCGCCTTACTCCCCAGCCCAGTGCTGCCCGCGAGCCTTCCCCTGGACTGGCGAGCCTGTCGCACTGTTTTGGCAGGAGCTCATCGATGAGTCTAGCAATGGGCGCAGCTAGCAATGTGCAGATGGACAGGTGGCCGACTACGTCGTCACCACAGAATTACTATACGACAACACGTCGATCTTCGCTTGCCAACTCTGTCTCAACGCCTTCTTCACCCGAGTCGATGATCTCGGACACGTCTCGAACGTCTCGATCTTCCTCAATCTCATCAGCGTCATCGCTAACCAGCGCGCCGCATACCAAGTTGGATGTGCTGGCGCGCTGCCGTTCTGCGAAGCTGTGCAGTGAGAGGTATGCGTTGCGGCCTACCATCGCGTCGGTCCCCGAAGACTTTGAAGAGAACATTACTTCATCCCCGGAGTCGTACTCTGGTCCGGTGAACGACTTGAGAGGCATGTCGCTCGAGACACTCACAACGAAGAGAGACTGCGAGGTTGATGATGCCACCAACGACGCAGCTCGAGCATTGCAGGAACTTCATGACAACTGGCGGCGCTCGCATGCCACTCAACAGTTGGCGACTGCGGCACCCAAGGTCGGTTCTAAGCGAAGCCGACCGCTCTCAGTTGACCACGGCCTTCAGGAGAATGTTCGTGGGATGTTGCGTGAGCAGTACACCTCTGTAGGCTCTGATGATAGCTACCAGGTGCCTCTCCCAACGTCCTCGCAGGATAGCCGAAAGCGAATTTGTTGTTCAGCCGAGGCTGCACAGTACAATATTTCATCTATGCATCCTGCGATGGGAGGCTTTGGTGGTCCTGGGATGTGGGCTGGAATTTTGAATTAAAGGACGACGTCGTGTGCAGTTGCGCACTTTAGCCTGTCCATCACTATCACTTACATTTTTTCCTTTCTCCTTTTTAAAAATAATCTGGAACATCGAATGTCTTCTGTCAGGATGGTGGAAAGAGGTCTTGATACCACTGCCCTGCGGCAACGTCCAAATCGATAGATGGCTTGGATGGTAGCCCATGGCTCGGGGCTGAAAAGCGCGCCGTTGCGTTTTGCATTGGGAAGGTGTCATTGTGGGCTCAAATAGGTTTCTGCATGGGATGGAAATCGGCGGTTGAACTGTGTACGATGAAGTGTGAAATAACTTTTGCTTTTCCTGTTTGAACAACCATCTGGCGGAGTTGATGGCTCATGATGGGGAGAGCAGCGTCTCGACGCACCGTCAAGGCATACCTCACAGCAGCAGACGAGAGATGACCGGATTGGAGAGAAAGCGTGGTAGGCGCCAGAGCTGCGAAAGCAGACATGGCAGCCAGCTCCGCTGACGACTCCGAGGCATCTAGAGTTTCACTGTTGACACGCATGCATAGCCTGCACTGGAAAGCTGAGGACCGGTACATTTCTCGATTTCCTTCACAAGGCCATCTCGAGAACGGACTGGAATCCTCCCTCGGCAGCAACAGCAGCAAAAAGAGCTCTCGAGCTTCAGCCGTTCGCTACCCAGCACAAAAGCAGAGCAATTTAGGCAAAATAACAAAACTTTTAGATTTGAGAGTCGATGACTTCAAGTGTCCGTGATACACAAGAACAGACTTCCTGAGACTCCATGAGATTTTCCGGCCCTGCAGCCATTCGCAACTCTGTCCATCATCACGGTATTCGAAACAGAGTCGCACAAGCTGGAGGGAGCCTGTGAAAGCCGGACTACCTGTACATCCCGCAATGCCACCATCGCGAGATTCGCACGCAACTGATCCGTATCACGGTGGCCCAGGAGAGCAAGTCCTACAGCCCCACACTCATGCTCTAATAAGGGGTTTTCGTCCAACCATTCGGCTGAGCAGGGCTTGGACCAACCCAGCCCAAGTTCTCCGATGATTCGGTCAGGCGGACCTTCACTTCCTCTAAACCCATGCCATCGCGCCGCATTGGGTGTCCCGAGTGAGTCATCCCGAAAAAACCTCACAATTGTCTCCGTGATAGGACAAGGCCGAGCGCCCGCTCATTTATCAAAGAAGTCACCCCTGGCCCGGGCCAGGCGCTTCTACGCCACCTATCAAATGCATATGACCTGTTACGGCATCGTCATTGTGGGACTGCACCTTCAGTGGCATCCCGAGGCGTGAACCTTGGTGCTTGGGTTGCTAGAGGCTGTTCACGATAGTGCTTGGAGTCGAAACAGCCCACGGCAGCTTCCCAGACCCACGCATCGGGGAACAAGAACACTCTGTCCCGACGTATCGATAATGATTGACTGGGTCGTTTTATTTATTTATTTTCGCATTCTGTTGATCATATTTTTGTTTGGTCCTCTTCAAGAGACTTTTGAAGAAGGTGCGTGCTCCCCAACACCACTTTGAAGCTGATCTTCGGGCAAAGGGGTGTTGGTTACTTAGATGTCAACACCAACCAAATCCTGTCGGATATTTCATATACATACGTTCGATGTCCTGAATGGGTGAGTGCTCGCAGCAAGTTTTGAAGGATGGTGTACGTCGCCGTCGGAGTACCGCCAGGCCTCCGCTTTGTCTCTATATTTTGTCAGCTGATGGGCGAGCAGGCAGACAAGTGGGTCCGAACAGTGTCCGTAATCCTCCTAACATCCATGGTGAATCTCTCGGGCAGGAGGAAGGAAGCAGTTCGAAACCGTGTTCTATCGTATTTGCAAGCAGCGGCGTGCGTCAGGGCGGCAACAAGTGTTGCTGCTGCATCCCACCAGGCTTGGTGCCGCCCTCGTCGTGCCTCTTGAAAAGGACAAGAAAATCACGCGTAAATGGGATGTGAGCTTTACTCGGACACAAAGCTCAGGTCAACATAAGCGCTACCTCGTCTCCTGTCCATCCCATGCGGAGTATCTTGGCCCAGACCGGATGCACCGGAGGGCAGCTTCGTACATGCGCTCGAGGCTTGCCTTCCCCACAATCACGCACGTCAGACGGCGAGACTGCAAGATTTAACAAGGTTCCCTCCATAGATCGAGATCTTGGGTCAGGATGCAACTGCTAACTTGCGTGAGGGGTGTTTGATCAGACATCCTTCTGGGGGCTGGCCGAAGTGACTCGGCCTGGAGGTCAAGGTCGCATATAAGACTTGCCCACTTCTGGCTTCGGCGAACGCTCTGTGCATTGAGACTTGTGTCGGCGAACTGAATATTGGTAGGCGTATGAATGTAAGTGAGGTCTCCGAAATATCCGTCTTACTCCTGCTCTGTGCGATCGTCTGTGCGTGTCTGTCTTTGTCCTGTGCCGGTTGTGATCTCAGTGAAACAGGTGAATGATGTGACCCCCCCTTCACCCCCGGGAAGACAGCATGTTACGGGACGTGCAGCGCCTCTTGACGGAAAGCATCATCTCGACGGCGCATCCTGACTGTCTTGTTCTGCAAGACACGGTGCCAACCAAGCGGCCAAGGCTTGCAAAGCTATGGTCTCAGGAGATAAGACTCCTTTTAAGGGAGGGGGTTTGGGAATGGGGCTCTTGAATTTGTTCAAACAAACTTCACTTTCCCGTTCTGGTACGGTGGTTCACCCCTAGACCAAATCTTGTCATCCCTCGAGCATGCTCCGCTATTGGAAGAAATACCTCCAGCACTGTCAGAGTAACAAGATTGTGCCGATGACTGGTGGACAAATGTCGTGCCTGTGAGAGCACGACGTTTGACTCGGCCGGTTCGACTTTTCCACTCGCTGCTATCTACTATTGGAGCTGTGTGTGTATTCTGTCCGGTGGCCCACATCTTCCCTCCGCCCATGTGATGTCTTCTCGAGACCCATCCCTTCCGAAGCCCCGCTTGCTTCACGGTGCATATGTGCAAGACACACAGGAGGGTACTATCAGACTGGTGTTTGGAGGTAAAATATTCGCCCCTGAGTAAAGAAATACTCTTGATCACTACATGTGTCTCCTTCAGTGTGTGCGACATTGTGGACTGTACAGGATGGGGGAGGGCTGGATTTGCAAGAGACAAGTCCTCGATTTTAGAAACATTCTGTCACAAAAGTAAGTTAGAAGGCATAGAACTGTGGCATAGAGCCTACATCGTGACTCAATGTTCTCATGAGATCTCTCAGACTGGCCTTGGTGCTCGAGCCTTGAGCAGATGCAAGAATTCCGTGTGGCACTCATAATTTCGCTTGCATATGGCAGAAACACAATATTGCTCGCCAAGAGCAAGTCATGCAAGTACCGGGTGTGTTTCAACATGAGGGCTCACAATGAAATGCTAAACGCAAGCGCCTTTCCTGGCACTTGAGGAGCCATCGTCATTGAGGTTATCACAGCTCACTGAGGGACACTTAGGATTATTGAATCCTGGCTGTTGATCAACTATCACACTCTACTAGAAAATGAAAACAGATCTGACCGATCATGACAGGAGAGAAGCTGCATGCCCGAATCAGACTGTCGACCTCGGCGGCCATCAGGATCTTCGTAAAGTATCTACCACCCATGTTCTCAACAACCTCGTCATGAAATGGAAGACCAGAACCAGAAGCCAGGAACAAGCTTTCTTCACAAAAGACGCTCTTCCCTGATGCTCAAGAACACCATGTTGGCATGGCGCCCGTATTGTGCTGCGTGAGAGGCAGAAGGAAGCGGACGTCTTCTTACCAGCCTCCGCCACCGCCAGTGGACGCACCACCAGTCTCCCAGCCACCAGAACCGGCAGCATTACCATCACCACCGCCTCCCCAGGAGTTACCAGTGTCACCACCGCCTCCTCCCCAAGCGTTACCAGTATCGCCATCGGCACCAGAAGGCTCACCACCGGCAGCATCGTCACCAGCATCACCTCCCCAGCCGGCACCGAAATCACCACCTCCGTTGTCATCATCCTGCTCAGACGGGAACTGGAGGTTCACAAGCTCATCTCCCTCGGGCATGAAAGGCTCAAGGAATTCAGGGACCTTCTGCTTGGTCTCCAGCAGAGTACGAACCAAGACCGGGGCCATGGGCTCATCGCGCTCGGTGTAGAACGACGTTGCCAGGCCGCGATTACCAATGCGACCAGTACGACCTATAGCGGGTTAGCTATCAATCAGACAGCAATTCAGAATAGATGACTTACCGATGCGGTGGGTGTACTCCTCAATTCCGCCATGATCCAGGCTGGGAAGATCGAAGTTGATGACGTGACAAACGTTGCGGACGTCGATACCACGAGCTGAGATACCAGTGGCAATCATGATGGGCATAGTTCCCTTGCGGAACGCGCGCATGGCGTCCTCGCGCTCAAGCTGAGTACGGTCAGCATGAAGAGACGTGCATGGTAGACCCTGGTTGAAGAGGAAGTCATCAAGCTCATCCGCGGTGCGCTTGTTGTTGACGAAGACCAAGGTACGAGCCGGAGGCATGGAGTGAAGCAGGTCGTACATGGCCTGACGCTTCATGGAAGGCTCAGTCTGCACAATAGCCTGAACGATGTTCTCGTTGGCTCGGCCAGCACGACCAACGCGGAAACGAACGTGCTCGGTGGCCAGGTGAGTCATTGCGAGCTCACGAACGCGCTTGGGAAAGGTCGCCGAGAATAGCAAGTACTGAATGTTGCCCTCCTCCTGCTCTGAGTATGAAGTCAGCACTTGGGATCTTGGAAAGCGTGATACGCGAAAAACTCACCACCACCACCGAGAATCTTGTCAAAGTCCTCCTTCCAGTCATCATGAAGCATCTCATCAGCTTCATCAATCACCATGTACTTCAGGCGACGGAGAGACAAGTGCTCTGGGCGGTCCATGAAGTCGATGAGACGGCCGGGTGAGGCAATCAGGATGTCGCAGCCCTTGCTCAGCTGCTCAATCTGGTCGCGGATGGGTCCACCGCCGTAGAGGGTGCAGGGCCTCAGCATGGTACGGTAACAAAACTTGCGCGCCTCCATGAAGATCTGGATAGCAAGCTCGCGAGTAGGCACCACGATGCAGACAAGAGGCTCGGCACGGACCGGGGGGTCGATGCCAGGTTGATATGTGGCAGGGTTTGGACGGGGCGCGGCGAGCTTCTTCGCCTTTCCCGTGAGCTTGTTCAGAATGGGAATCAGGTAGGCCGCGGTCTTGCCCGAGCCTTGAAGTTGTGTCAATCACTGCTTATAGTTTACTCTAGTGAGAAGGGCACCTTACCAGTCTGAGCAATGCCGATGACATCGTGACCTTGGTTGATGGCCGGCAGGCAATACTTCTGAATGGGCGTGGGAATCCGGTACTGGGCAAGCTCGATGTTCTTCTCCATGGCCGGGTGCAGGCCGGCCTCGCCGAAGCGCATGATGGGGATGATCTGGATCGGACCCTCCTGCTCGAGCTCAACTGGGGCCATGCTGAGAAATCATCAGCCAAGTGCTCTAGATCAAAGAGGCTAATAGTGTGCAACTTACCTGGAGAAATCGATGCCCGTAGGAAGTTCACGCTTGTCAGATGGACCGAAGAGCTCCTCCTCGAGCTCTGGGAACTCCGGGCCAATATCGCCCTCTTCGCCATTCCACTCGTAAATTCGCTTGCTGCCATCGAAAAGTCCGGCACACCCATCCGTGTACTGGTCGTAGTCGTACTTTTGAGACGGGACCCATCCATCGGCACCACTGACCTCGGCAGCGGAATCACCAGAGGCAGCACCACCAGCCTGACCATCGCTCTGGTTGTTGGCAGGGCCACCATTGGCCTGAGTGGGACCGCTGGAGTCTGGAAGGGCCTCAGACATGGCGGAAGTGCCGACAGAGTTGACGGCGGGCTGTTGAGAAGAGTCCCAACCGGAGCGGGAGGCGCCCTGAGTTCCCCAACCGGAAGACATTCTGGTCGATGAAAGATGAACCGTCTGAATGAAAAGGAGTGTGAGCATACGAGAAAGAAGATTGAGTACAAGGTCGAACGAAGGTGGGATAGTATTGCAGCCTCGCTTGAGCATGATGACATCGATCAAGGAAACAACGGGTGCAAAAGGAAGCGTGTAAGAAAGGGCAAACAAGGGATTTGCTGCCAAAGAAGCAGATGAAGGGGAGGACGATGCCTTACCGGAAACAACAATGGCTCAAAGTGCAGTGGCAGATTCTGAGCTGCAAGAAAGGACAGACCTGAGAGCTGCGAAGCTGTCAGTGTGATGATGATGGTGTATGTGGGTGGTGAAGGCAAGCTGCGACGAGTGGATTTGCTGAATCACAATGGAGGGGCGAACAATTGATTTTCGTGGATGGGGCAGTTTGATGATCGGTCTAGGTAAAAGAGATGGACGGACAAGACGTTGGGAGGTGAGCACTTGACGCACAGAGGAGTTCCTCCTGGAGGCAGGACAGGCCTCGTGATGTGTGAGTAAGAAGGGACGTGAGACAAGGTGGAAGAATGGGCAAGACGCATAGTGGTGTACCGTGGAAAGAGATCTTCGCGTCTCGTGGTGTCGTAGGGGAAGATCGACCTAAACACGTGCTGACGTGCTCAGAGGATGGCAACGCACCTACAAGCGATCTCAAAGGGAAAGAGAAGGAGGATAGTGTCCAACCTCCCAAAGGATTACCTAGGTAGCCAAGACAGGACTGTGAAAGGATGACACGACGTGAACGAAGTGATGTCCTACCAGGCAAGGGGTTCCTCGCTGTGAGTCTGTGAGTCTGTGAAGCGAAAGGGGTCACAGTGGTAGGTAGGTGTTGATCTGGGGAGATCGCCGCTGGGGAAACATGTGAAGGCTAAACCATCGACGCAGACGCTGGGACTGGATGAAGGTAGAAGAGCAAAACGGGCATTGCGCAGTAGGGTACACGCATGCTGAGTGTGAAGGGAAACATGGAGGGAAACGGATGAGACAGACCCTGGGTTGGTGATGGGGAGTTTGTGTATCGGTGTTGTCGAAGGCGAGCGTGGGAGGACCACTGGCCCATAGATGCCGGACAGAAGAAGAAGACGATGTATTGCTTACCTGAACTTGATGTCCGAGAACCAGAGAGAGGTTGACGGTGCTCGAGGGTATCTCGAGGAGAGATGGGCAGTGTCTTCTCGAATGTGAAGGCAGAGTCTGTTGTTGATGGTAGGAAGGAAGGAAGGTGGGAAGAAAAAAAGAAGGCAGCCAGTCCGGAGTGGCAGACTTGAGCTGGCCCGGGGTTTTGTGTGTGGCTCCAGCGGTGCTGGAAGCAGCTGCGGTCAGTGCAGTAGATCAGGTTGGTGGGTCTAAAGGGCCGACAGTAACCTATGAGAGGCTGAATAGCTTTCTGACGACTTGTAGACCAGGGATAGATGGGCTGGAGGGCAGGTGAGGGAGTTACACAGGGGTCTGGGAGGTGAGTAGGCCAGGACAATGGACCCAAGGTACCTAACCAAAGAAGGAGACGCTGGCGCAGTTTCCACAGTCTTCAAGCTTGAGCCTGAGGCAAAGCAGCCTGAAAAGTGGTAGGAGGAAACAAGCCCCAGCGCTCAAGAAACGCTCGAGTGTTCAAAGAATACGAAGGTGTGTTCTGAGCTGGCACCTTCCCTTTGTGTGGGAACTGATGGACAACAGGGACCTTTGACCACTTTCACTCTACCGATGCCAGTACCGACTCCTTCTCCGACTCGAGCATACCGTCGAAGAATCAAGAACAACGAAGATCTCAGGGGGAAATTTTATATCGGTCAGGGCACTCTTCTCCTCGACACTGTCAACGACAGCCTCGCGCCGGGACCAAACATGGAGAAGGCACAAGGACGCACGAGAGGAATGACGGAGCCCTAATATGCAGTACAGTTGAATGGAAACCAGATGAGAACGGGATATGCGTACTTGAGTGCGTGAATATCTATGTCATGCCAAACCTTGACTTGGGTCTACCGTGAAAATGGTCGTCAGGTATGCGGCAGCATGCTGCGGTGTCATCTCCACGCTGACTTTCAGATTACCAGTCCAACTCCTCGAGTTCATCGTGCTCATACCCCTGAAAGCCCTCCTCGAGGGCCTTAGCCAAGTCCGTGGCAGCTCGTCCCGCCGGTCCACCCTCCATTCGAGCCTGGGTGCTTTTCTTTTCCATAATCTTCTTCAGGGGCCACAGAGCCCGTTGCCTCGACTCAGTATCAGCACAAATCTCCCCATCCTGCGGCGGGCCAAACAGCTGCAGATACCCGAACGGATTTGGTCCCTCAGGCAGTCTGTAAACCTGGTCCCAGTACTGGGCATCACTCCACGGCTCGACCGGGGCCGGCTTCTGCAGGCCCAGCTGGATGAACTTGGCCAGGGCTGCCATCTGATGCGCGTAGGCTGACCCGCCCTTGTCCGCGCCAAAGGTCGTTTTGGGTGCCGAGCTCCAGCCTTTGGCCCCCGCGCCGCCGGCTGATGAGGCGGAGGCGCTCCTCCAGCCCATCATCGCTACGAAAGCGTCCAGCGTCTTCGTCCATCCACCGGCACCATCAAGCAGCTGGTCGACCGCAACGTCGAGCAGCCAGTCCATGAACTTGAGTGCGTCGTCCCGAACCTCCGCTGAGAGGTGCAGCATACCCAGGCGGACCCATTTCACGACTTTATCTGCGTGGGGTTGGATATCGAAATACGGCAGTGCCTGGAATAGTCTCAGAAGATTGCTGCGGATCGCCGAGGAAGTGTCAGTGATCAGGGGTAATAACTTGTCGAGAAGAACATATGTGCCGACGGGGTTGTTCGGCGGAGTCGACGTGAGCTGGCTGACGAGGTGAGAGAGAGCCTCACGCCGTTGCTTGTCAGTCCGGGAGGTAGCTAGTGATAGGTTGTGCTTGAATAGAGCAACATCATCAGGGGCTGTCTCGGAAAGGGACTGTTGATTGACGACGATGGCTATGATCAGTGTCAGTATCAGTTTGCCTGGCTATAGTTGTCCCGTGGGGAAAGATTCCCGTAAAGACATCAAAATAGAGGCAGTGCGATCCCTGCCACGAGAGATCGGCAAGAAGGTTATTCTCCCGCAAGATACTCTCCAAACGAGACTGCATCTGGTTGTGTAACACAGTCTCTTGAACGGGGTTTCTCGGGAGACCACGTCTGGGACGTTGCTCTTTGTGCCGGTGTGGGATGGGCGGTGCCTACATTTTGACTGGAAGCTCGTATCTGTGAAATTTGCAGACTTTGGCTTCACCTTTCCGACCTTCAACTTGGGTTTCTGCTCTCATGTTAGGACTGGTGGATCATATAATCGATGGGCGCGAGACATGCCTGGAAGTCCTTCTTCTTTTCCTTCTTTTTCCTGGCACTTGAGCCCATTTTGACTTCATTGAAACAACATCAGTTTCTGAGGGCTCTCCCAGTTTTGTAACAGGGAAATAAGGCCCAAATTACACGGATCTTTCAGGATATGCGCTTACCTTGTTGTTACAGAGAAATCTTCAGTGAGGTTGAGAGTAGGTCCAAATTGGGGAAAGGCGGTGAAAGCCGAGAACGGGCAAGAAATGCGCTTGGGGAACTTCTAAAGTGCTTTCCGAGGGTGCAACTCGGCCGTGTCTATGTAAACAAAACAGTCCCGCGCGCAGACTTCTGGGACCTGCTTGCGAAAGACTTGCCCTCGATATATTCCGCGACGATTCGATCGAGCGCTGCTGCTATTGAAGATGGCAGAGCTGAATACAGTACGCAGAAGTCCCTATTCACTCATTCATTTGCCTATGGGACTGTTACTCGCAGCGCTAACCCTTGTCCGCCCGACTCGCAGAGCAACGGCGCCGACGCGCTCGAAGAGACCCTCAGCCGACTATCCAAAAAGCCCGGCGTGAAAGCTACCATCGCACTCGATCGAGCCTCGGGTGCGATCCTCAAGACAGCCGGGCAAATTTCCTCGTTGCGAACGTCCAACTCTCAACAGCAGCAACAAGATGCACAGTCGTCAACCGCCGCCGCGGCAAGCTCGCTGTCCGCCTCTACCTCCGATATTCCTGCATCATCCGGAAGCGCTGTGGCTGCAGGAACGAGCAGCGAGACGCAAGGGGCCGAGGAATTGGCGTCCATGGTATGGGCTTTTGTGAACGCGGCCGGCGGGCTGGTGCATGGCCTAGACACCGAGGTAATACTATAAATCCAGGGGCAGGAGATGCGCATATAGCTGACACCCAGACCAGGATGAGCTGAAGCTGCTTCGAGTGCGCACCAAGAAGCAGGAGCTTGTCATTGTTCCGGACGCGAAGTATCTGCTGATCGTAATCCATGAGACCCCGGCGGCTTGACCAGACGGCTCAGACAGATGTTGGTCGCCGACACGGCGGCCCCGTCCATTGATGCAAGATCGCGGGTAGATCACCTGAGGCTCCTGGCCCTGGTCGAGCAAGTCACGCACTACACACCGCTCATTCAAGCTGAATCATCTCCTTATATCAAGACTACGTTCGAGCACTACCAGGGCAACACAGAGAACGAGCGTCCCAGCCGCCGCCGTTGCCTGCATCGCATGCAATGCATAGACGATGTTTCGGCACAGATTCTGCAGGCCGTCGTCTGATGCGACTGTAGATCTGATAAATCTCGGGTCATATCTAGACGTGCCTTCCAGCCGCAGCCCATCACCACCGGTGACAGCCGACATTACGCAAACCACATATAGCACGGAGGGTATATAAGGGTGACGGACCCAGAGCCAGAGCTCGAGAAGACCACCAGCTGTTTCAGACCAATTGAATGACGGCGGATGTTGATGTGAAACAAGCAAGTCTCAAATCACACAGGTCACACAAGCTGCAAATTGTCTTCCCAGCGACGTCTGAGCACAGAAGTGCCATATTCTCTGCAAGGACAGCCGACCCTGTGGTCTATGTGGCTTTCGAGGTGAACCGGGGATTGTCAACGGGAGGCCTGGGTGGGCGATAAAGCTTGACCCTGGATGATTGACCGTCGGATCGGGCCTTGGCAACTGCATGCTTAGTGGAGCACTTGTGAACGCCACGCTACCGCAGAACAGCTGGAGCTGCTGGTAAACCCCAGCAGAAAACCTTGGAAAACTTGGAAGACTGGTGTCAACCATTCCATCAATAGTCAGTAGTGCCCGACCGGCGGTGACTTTGCCATCACCCTAATGGCTGAGGTCAAGCGCCGTCGCGTCAGGTCTCCAGCTCGCGAGCCAGCTCACAGCCATAGTCAGACAGACACCGGGAACCTGGAAATTGATCTCGAAGTCTCAGGGTCGTATGGCTGCACGCGAACAGCACACCTAATCTTGCTCTGCATGCTTGGGCCTTGTGAAAGCTGCAGGGTGAACTCATGGCCGCCCAGGCATCGGCTAGAGTAGCCAGGGAACACCTGCTGACGTTCCGGTTGGCGAGAAAACGGCATGTGTATCAGTTAGACGATATCAGAGCCGGATGTTAAACCCGATAGCCTGGCCAGAGGAGGAAAGGCAGAGAGGACTGCATTTTCACAATTCCAATAGATCGAGCATAATTGTAATTCCCAATTTCTTTCCACATCACCGAGGAGTTTGCTGACTTGCGGACGGCCGGTCACTCGAGCATTTTGGACGTTCCGCTGTCAATTGCATCTGTTTCTCCCCTGCGCCTTGTCAAGTCGTTTTTGCTGTTGCTGTCTTAAGTGACCAGATCCAGCATTGGGCATTCGCATGACGTCCCTGCTCGCTCTCGTTACTATCCTCGTCATTATTTATGCGTCAGGCCTACAGGGCGATCCATTGAAATTGCCCGGGGCACAAGCGACCATTCGTCGGCAGTACAATCCAGTCCCAGCTCTCCCCGCCACATTCTATCACTGTCATGCCCACATAGAAGCAGAGAGTCGACTCATGAATTAGGCCATCCGCACCTGGAGCCTCTCGGTGCCGCCCGGTGTTAGAAGATGCCCTCACTGTCGTTCTTCAAGAAGCGAAAGTCTCGTGATCCCCAGAGCAACTCGAGGCCGTCCATTCGGGACGACAGCAGACTAGGTTCCGCCGACCAGAACCCAGAGCCCAGCGCGCGTGGACCGGTCCTGGCCCAAACAACGGGCGAACCAAGCGTCGCCGGGACGGGAGCAAGCGGTCACAGCAGCGGCACCGGCGCACCGATAGCGTCACCTGAGGGTGCGAAAAACGTGCCCGAGGAAGACGAGAAGGCCAGGGCGAGGCTCGCGCGGAGGAGCTCGACTAGGGAGCTCATCCGTGGGTTCCTGAGCCACTCGTCTCGTGGCAACCGCAGGGACCTTGACACCGGCAGGTCCAGTCCCAGCTGGACGACATCGCGAAGCGCGGCCTCGACGCCTCTGCCTGAATATCGCCCTCCCAGGGATGAGCGTGAGCCGGAGCATGAGCATGAACATGAACATGAGCATGACCCTGAGCCTGGGCTCGAGCATGAACGTGAGCCTGAGCCTGTTCCCGAGCATGCTAGTAGTGCAGTCGCAGCTGCAAGAACAACAACAGCAGCAGCAGCGCCAGCACAACCGTCTCCGACACTGCGCGAGCATCCCAGCCAACGACCACGCCCGGTCAGTGCCATCGCTGCCACCCCAAATATTGGTAGCAGCCTGCCGAGCCGGTGGAAGTCACAGAGGCTAAAGAGGCTGCAGAGCCTCGCATTCAAGCCGCGCGAGAAGAAGGACAAGGACAAGAAGAAGACCGAGACGCCACAGGTGACCGTTACACCAGCCACAGCGGTAAGTCAACGCGACCGTTCATTTGTCCCGTCCCTCTGTCAGTCAGTCTGCCTGTACACAGTATTGTCTCTCTCTTTCGCTCGCTCGCCCGCCCCCTACCCTCATGCCACCCCCCACCGCTCGCAACCAGATCAGAGACCCAGACCCTTGCTCCCGCCTGTCTGAACCCCACATTCCAAGGTTCTACCCCAGATTATCAGCCCATGCCGACGGAGACTTCCACAGCATTACACAAGACCGTGGTCCCTACCGCTTGCCGATTGAGTTTTGGAGAGGCCCTTTTCTTATTTCCCATCAGTCCTCGTCCGAGGAGACGTGATTTATTTCCGTCATTACATACTGTACATGAATCTGACCACCTCCTCGCGTGACTGTCTGTCCGTTCTGTCGGCCGGACATAGATTTTCCTTTCCCTTCCTGTTCCTGTTCCTGCATCCAGATCTCTGAATCGTACGATGCGCCACGCCTCAACTCCTGTGTGAATCTTATTGTTTAGCTCCCGCCCTGGCCTTTGTTTCCTTCCTTTGCCTCCTGCATGTGTTCCTTGAAGTCAATTGCGCTTGGCAGTATCATTCCAATTTGACACTGCATCGTGGCTGACGTACAGTTCCTATTCTCCAACTCGGCAGGCCTCAACCTCTCCCTCACCACACTCGGCAACAGCATCCGGCTCCTTCTCTCCAGCATCACCCCGTTCTCCAGTTAATCCAGACAAGCCATTGCCATCTCCCCCTCCCGAACATCAAAGCTCACCAGGGACTGCTCCTACTTTCAGCCCGCCCCTGAGGCTCAACCGCATCATGGCAACCCTGTCTGACCAGGACATCGAGAAGCTCTTCTCGGGTGCCCCGCAGTTCTTCGCGCGGGCTGAGGGGCATTACACTGGCGCACCACATCCCTCTGTCGCCTTCCCGTGGGACGAGGTCTTGACCATCAGAGATCTTACCGACCACACCCAGATCGACGATGCAGCATGGGGATGCATCACAGCATGGCCCCACATCACACGCGATGTCGACAAGGGCCCATCAGCCTCGACATCCAAGAAGATGGCCGCCAAACGCCGTGCCCATTTCTTCCCTAGGTGCAGGGAGAGGCCAAACATGCTCAGCATGCAGGGGCTCGAAAAGGGCACTATGGGCTACCAGGCTGCACTGGAGTTGGGTGTCTCGGATACCCTCAAGGAGGAGCAGTGGGGATTCGGGAGTCTGGGCGCCAAGGACAAGGTCATCGTCGAGGCCAGACAGTCAGCGCTGACCTCCAAAGATGGACTGAGGAGAATGGACGAGACCACAGTCCTCGACCATCTGATGAAGAATGCACAGAGATATCAGGAAGAACACCAAAAAGATAAGGCAACATGTCACGAGCTGTTCCAGGAGCTGTTCACCCACATCTTGCACCTGCCGAACCGGTCGCTCACGGACCCCTACAGCCTGCCTGTCCAGATCATGGCTCTACTCAAGGTCCTTGCGGCGCCAAACGTCTGGGTCGACTTTTCACATGTCGAGTGGAGGATACGGCTAGGCCAGATTCTATGGGGAACCCCCGATGACGACGACGAAGATAGTGTCAGCGATGGCGCGTCTATCACGGATGCAGAGGACTCCAAGGGCCTGCACGAAGAGAGGTATTGGCTTCTTTTGCAGGTCTTGCTCGCTTGCGAGCTCCTCGTGCGCCTTGATGCCATCACAGAGGGCGATGAGCTACCAGGGGATGTCAGGCGCTCGGATGTCTACCGTTTTGAGAGAGATGCCAATGCTTCTGTGAAGTGGTCACTGCATCTGGCCCGGGCATGGTTGGAGAATATTGAGATAACCAAGACGAAGCCATCAGGCGAACAGGAGACTCCCAAAGGCTGGCTGGCAAACCTTACACACAAGATGACACTAACGGGTGACCGTCCACATTCTAAGCACCACGACGCTCATAAACACCCGAAAGAGCAATTCATATATGTTATGAAGGGGAAATATTCGGAGAGGCAGGTCCGCGGCCTGACGCATTTCGCGAGAAGGCTTAAGTGGCCGGAACTCGACAATCAGGCATCGCGGATTTCCGACAACTGCCGTGCGGTCACGGAAGGCACGCCTCTAAACACACCGCTTGCATCTCCATTGTCGACAAGAACAAGCAAAACCACGTCATCATATTTCACGGCGGCAAATGACGGCTCTCTCGACAGGAAGATATCACGGCGGCAGAAGGTCGGTGCAGCGCTGCATCCTGCGGGCTGGCTTTCGAAGAGTTACGTATCGGGCTTGATGCTCCCAGGCGAAGGGCTTTACCACTTCATCATGTCGACGTTGATCGAAAATGATGTGGCCGCAATGACGAGGCTCGGGCCGATGGCGAACCTCTGCGGAGGATTCATGTACCAGGGCAAAAGCTTCTGGAGCACGGCCTGTGTGGTCGGGCGCGTCCTGGCTGCTGGAAAGGGTGCCGTTGAATGCATGGGATGGATCTCGAGTGATGTTACGCCCCTGGGTTTAGGAGATGGCTGGGTCGATGTCGACATTGAAGACATCCCAGGTAAGCTATTTGCGTTACGAGGGTCACCTTCCCTGAATGCAGAGACCTACCTCGGGATCAATTCCAGTTCATCGTTGTTAAGTACTAACCGAGTCTATAGAGGATGTCAAACGTACTGGTAAACAGGCTAGACTCTGGGGCAAGCTCGCAATCGAGCGAGAGTCTTCCGTCCTTGGAGAAGGCTCCGAGCAAGACTCCATTTTGCCCGCCGATTTCATCATCCCCTACGAAAATAATTACAAGTCACCACCGCCCACAATCAGTGTCGAGCTGAGGTCGCTCCTCCTGTCTGAGCCTCTGGATTCGGTCCAGACGACGCCGACACTGGAAATCGCAACTCCATTTTCAGACTTCACCGCAAGTCCTCTGGAGATGAGGACATATACTCCAACGATCACATTCAACGTGACCAATTGGGAGGAAGATGACGATGCAATGGTCACAATTCCTGTGGCTAAGGATGTCTACTTCGTGACGGCTCACCCTTGTGTCCCCTCACAACATGTCAGGATCTTGAAATCGCCATCCAGTCCTACGATCCAGCAGTTCGATCTCTCGGGCCCTCTTGGGTCTGGAAATGGCAAGCCGTCTGGCCATGCGAAGATCAAATGTGGGTTACCTTATCCGACCTAGAATATTACGGAAGAAACATCCGCTGACATTTTTTCAGGCCACCCGCTCCACAAGTACTATACTTATACCGCCATCCACCTGTCCGACCTTCTTAACAAACCTAATTGGACGCTGGAGCAGCTCCTTACCGATGCCTCGTCCAATTTTGCCCCGAGCATCGCCCCATCATCTAGCACCGACAAACCGCCTCGCGTCCTCGTCATTGACGCCATGACTAATTTTCTGCCGCAACCAGAGGCACACGAGATCCCGCTGTCGCCTGCAATCAGCAGGGCTAGCACGAACCAGAGCTCCTCGAGCCGACACTCGTCGCTGAGTAGTGCAAGCGGACTGGGCGGCCCGGACATGGACATATCAGGAACGTCGCCGGACCGCAACGGCAAGAATAAGGAACGAGACCGGGAGAACATCGGGAAGGGAACAACCGAGCAAAATATGCATTCCGAGACCAGGAGGCGGCAATTTGGAAGCGACATGGAAATTCTCGTCAGGGCTCTGTGCGCGGAGAGGGGTTGGAACGCGCTGATTTCCCGCCGTAGGCGCGGGTGTCTTGCGTGTGCCATCCGGGAGGCGGGCGCCCTAGGGTGGAGGGTTGTGATCCGGGTTGACTGAGCAGCCCGACGGGCCGACGGGGTTCCAAAGAAGCTGTCTATTCGTGATGGATTGACGCTGTGTACAAAGAGTGTTTACGATACCCTCAGCGAGCGAGTTTGATGGAAAACAAAGGAGCATCACGCATTTCGGAAAGTAAGGTTTGCAGGGAGACAGCACGTATTATTGTGCGATTGTGTCGGAAAACACGGGAAAGAAAACATAGGAATGGAGTTTTTGTGCAACCCAAGGAGGCTCATCTTTGCGATATACATTCTTGATGTGGCTCTGACCAAAGAATTGCGCTCGGAAAGAAACGCCTCGTCCTGCAGTGATCTGCTTGTAAGACGGGGATTATTGAAAGTTTCTATGCGTGCCTGTCTCAATCGCAATAGCCTTGTGTAACTTATGTGCAACCTCATTAAACGCCAACAAGCCAACGCCATAATTCTGAGCTGATACCTAACGATTGATGCTGCCACGAATCCAGATTCATGTACTGCGCAGTACCTCACCCATGAACGATGCAAAACCTCCCTCGCCACCACCATATCACAGCTCATCAACCCCCCACTCCTTCCAGTGCTTCTCCTCCCCGGGCAGCTTGACAGCCTCCCACTCCTCGCGCGTGACGTTCTTCCACTCGCCGACCGGGATCCACCCGATGTACGCCCTGTCGCCGAATCCGCCGACCCAGTACACTTGGTCGACCACCAGGCGCACCCAGCCAGCCTCGTGTATCCTGTTCCCCGGCAGCCAGTACCTGGCGTCCGGGTGGGCCTCGAGGAAGCAGCCCTGCAGGGCCGCCGCGTCGCCCTCGGAGCTGGGCGCGATGTCCTCCAGGTGGCCGAGCAGGCTGAAGCGGGGGAGGTTGGCCGCGCTGTAGGGGACGGGATCGTAGTTTGGCGGCAGCAGCGCACCCACGTCGTCGTCCGTGCCCGGCCGCCACCAGCTGGCGATCCGGTCAAGTAGGTTGTATGTGGAGGAGGAGAAGGACGACGACTTGATGCGCTTCGAAGGCGGGTACGGCGGAACCCAGTTCACGCTTATGGACATGTTGCTCCCCGCTGCGACGTTCTTGAAGCTCGTGGCGATCTTGATGGCCAGGATGGTCGGGTTACCCTCCTCCTCGGCGCCGCAGTCGGCGATGTAGTCCATCAGGCCGATGGGGATTCCGCCGAGATTCGGGGGCCGGTTCTCGAGGACGGCGGCGCGCGGGAGACCGTCTGCGTCTTCATTTGGGTCCGAGGCGTGGCCGCCGGATGAGGAGGAGGATGTGGAGGGGAAGACGGTGGAAAGGGTCGCTAGGGGGCTCAGGGCCAGGATGCGCCGGCCTAGCACGGCGGATTCGTAGGAGGTTGGTATGCGTTGGATGTGCTGCTCGCTAGACTCTTGCGGATGTGCCGGGGACGAGCGTGGTTCGATGGGAGAAGCTGTGGCGGCGTGGAGGGCCGCGATGGCAGAGAGGGAAGTCGTGAACTTCATTGTAAGCTACTTGTTTTGATTCTCAAGCTCGGGGTGTCTTGAAGTTTGGTCTAGTTGAAGACGGACGAGTAAGTGTGTATTAGGCTCAGGACAATCTGACGCACGGAGGCGAACGATGAGGAGGGATCGACAACCGTTGAACCGAGGAGCCGGGAAGCTGGGGGGGCTTTTATCTGATCAATCTAATCTCTTGGCAATGGCCTTGAACGAGTCATGAGTGGTAGGGGGCAAAATGCTCTCGTGATGTGATGCTGTGTGGTGCGAGGTGACTTGATCGGCTTGCATGTGATGTGACGGTTCCAACTAGTTTGGAGTAGACGTGTGACAGTAGGAGCTTCTAGTGGACGGTATGTGTCAATTGAAGCGTGAAGTCTGAGTATAATTCGCCTTGGTCTTCTCGACATGCCTCATACGAGTTAGAGCAGGAGAATGTTCTGCAGAGCAGGGACAGCCTCTCAGGTACATTCAATGGCCTGGGACAGCTTTAAGGACATTATCCCTCCCTGTATTTCTCCTTTCCTTCTCTTTTCGCCGATTATAGACCGGACGAGGACCAAGGCGAGGATATGCACACATACAGAATGATCTCTAAATCAAGCCACTGACGTGGGGTTAGCTGCCAGGAGCTCTCCAAGGCCCCTGCAACAGAGCAGAGCATGCCTGCCGATGCACGGTGAGGATCCCTGAAAACCCAACGTAAAATCCCCAGAAAATCGTCCGGCAAGGAGCTCTTGTGGCACCACAACAGTCGCGACCCCCAAATTCCTTCTGATCTCGTTCCTCCTTGCCAACAGCCACACCAAGCCATGAACTGATCCTCACAACTAGAGTCTTGGACCGAGTTGCGGAGAAATCAGGGGCAGTTGAGGGCAATCAGACACAAGATGCAGGGCCAGGAGTTCTTTGATCAATGGCTCGCCCAAGCTCAAGCTCGCCTTCGGGAGCCCCCGTATGTGCAGTCCCTCAACCGTGGATACCTTTGGTCCAGCTGACGTGTATTGTGTTCGCAGCTTCGATAATGTTCCAGTCTTCATCTGGATGGCTCTCGGGCCTTTGATACTAGTTGCAATCGTATTATACTTCAACGGCGAGCATGACCAGCCCATCCGGTACCGAGTACCTTCTCCTAAGGTTCCCGAACCCAAGGAAATCCTCCAGAAGCCAAATATCAAGGTGCGAGTGATACTTCCTCGACCCTAGGATGGGCATAATGGCTTACCAATCGCCTCCAGGTCTCCGGCGCCAGCGCGATCCAATGCTATGCCCCAGCCACCGGCCAATTCCTCGGATTCATCAACCCCTCGAGCCCAGCTGCCATCGACCGTGCCGTTGACGCCGCCGAGGCTGCACAGAAAACATGGTCCAGCACGAGCTTTAGGGAAAGGCGCAAGGTCCTGCGCTCCATGCTGCAGTATGTGCTCGACAACCAAGAGGAGATCTGCCGCGTGGCCTGCCTCGACTCCGGGAAGACCATGGTCGACGCCCAGCTCGGCGAGATTCTTGTCACCGTTGAGAAGCTGCAGTGGACCATATCCCACGGCGAGAAGGCCCTGACTCCGAGCAGGCGCCCAACGAACCTGCTCATGACATACAAGGGTAACACTGTCCACTACGAACCATTAGGCGTGGTTGCAGCCCTGGTATCGTGGAATTACCCGTTCCACAACCTTATAGGACCCATAATCTCGGCAATCTTCTCTGGAAACGGAATCTTAGTGAAGACCTCGGAGCAGACTGCATGGAGCGCCAGCTATTTCGCGAGCATTGCCAGAGGCGCACTGATCGCCCACGGCCATGACCCAGCCTTGGTGCAGACCGTCGCCTGCTGGCCTCAAGTCGCGAATCATCTCACCTCACACCCCAAGATCTCACACATCACCTTCATCGGCTCCCGCCCAGTATGCCACAAGGTTGCGGAGTCAGCTGCCAAGGCCCTCATTCCGGTCGTCGCCGAGCTAGGTGGGAAGGACGCCTGCATCGTGCTGGACTCGGCCAAGGGCGACCTCCCGCGTATAAGCGAGACCCTCCTCAGGGGTACCTTCCAGGCAGCAGGGCAAAACTGCATCGGAATCGAACGGATCATCGCTACGCCTGGTGTATACGACAAGCTCGTCGAGCGCCTTGAGCCTCGCGTCAAGGCCATCCGCCTCGGCCAAGAAGCAGACATGGGCGCCCTGATCTCGGACGCCTCATTTGGTAGACTCGAAGGCCTGGTGCAAGACGCAGTCAAGAACGGCGCGCGCCTGCTCTCAGGCGGGAAGCGCTTCGCCCACCCTGAACACCCCAGCGGCCACTACTTCAGCCCGACCTTGCTTGTTGATGTCACGCCGGACATGGCCATCGCCCACGAGGAGTGCTTCGGACCCGTCATGGTGCTCATGCGCGCCCCTTCCAACACCGCAGATGACGTCCTCCGCGTAGCCAACGCGCCCGACTTCGGCCTCGGCGGCAGCGTGTTCGGGCGCGACTCGGACCCTGTCCTGCAGGCCATCGTGAAGGGCTTAAAGTGCGGCATGGTCGCCATCAATGACTTCGCCGCCTTCTACGCCGTCCAGCTGCCTTTTGGCGGTGTCGCGGGCTCAGGTTACGGTCGGTTTGCAGGCGAGGAGGGCCTAAGGGGCCTGTGCAATATCAAGGCTGTGTGTGCGGATCGGTGGGGCTGGGCGGGTGTCAGGACGAGCATCCCGCCACCGATCAGGTATCCGATTGACAGTCAGGACCGAAGCTGGAAGTTTGCGAGGGGTGTCGTGGAGACGGGGTATGGATTGGGCGCGGCGAGGAAGGTTGGTGGTGTGCTGGGGATTTTGAGGAACATGTAAAAATATGACTAATGGAGAGTGTCGGTTTTTCTCCTACTATAGAGGAGGTATATCATAGTCAAGAGGAAGTAGCTCAGTGGGTTTTCTGTCAGGTCTTGAGGGTAGACTATACACACACACACACACACACATACACACACATATATATATAATACTAATTTGATAATACGTCCCTTGTTATCCGAGACTGAACGCAGACAGCGCACAGGGTTATCGCATTCTATGTCGATGTGCAGCACTCACTGATGACCCACCGAGCTTTGGGTATTCTGACGTTAGGAATGGACAATACAACTATAGCACGGCGACTGGAAGATCAATATTGTCAATCGTGTGACTGTCTGACATGATTACTGTTCTCGGTTACTTTTTATGATTTTACAATATTTCTGCTCAACCGACGACGTTGTCGTCATCTGATCATAGTCCCTTTTCTAATCCTATACCGGCGACCAGAGCACTACAGTTCAGTCCAGGCCGAAATCCGACCACGGCTCATGCCCAAACCCACCAGCAGCAGCCCCCACCACCGGCGATGAGGGCAGGTTGTCCCTTTCGGCGGTGCTGCCCTCGGGCGGGTACAAGAACATCTTGGCACGCTGCCGGCAGACGTCCAAAAAGGTCGCCTCCCGCAGGTACACACGGGGCCGCTCAAACCGCGCCGCCCGCGTCCAGCCCATATCTACGTGCCTCGCGTCGACGCGCCCGCTATGACGCCCCAGCACGCCGCGCAGTTTCGACGCGAGCGTGCCCAGGAGTGTCTCCTGAGCCGACCGGGGCGCCGTGGCCGGGATCAGCCCCGACACCTGCAGCAGCGAGGTCTGCACGATGTAGCGCGGCCACTGCGCGTCGAAGACGCCCAGGAAGTCGAACAGGGCGAGAAGCCCCGCCGCGAGCTTGAGTCTCTCCAGGGGCGATGGTTGTGGTGATGTTGCTGCACTTTGCCCGCTGGTAGGTTCGTCGTGGTCGTCGCCGGGGTCTCGCGCTGTTGCGTTGGCGATGAGTTGCAGAATTTGTTGGAAGCCTGTGCGCGTGGCCTCCCAGGTCTGGTCTTCTTGGAGGCTGGCGCCGCCGCGCACGAGCCAGAACAGGCGTTGCATCTTCTCGACTCCCGTGTCGATGCTGCCTTCGTCGGACTCAAACGGCCCCGAGAGTAGGGCATTTGGGATCTTTGCGCCGGGATGGATCTCGAGGTGTGATCCGAGCAAGGCGCGGAGGCGGTCGCCGAGTATCCTTAGGGGTTGTCGGCCAGAGGTGATGATGGAGTCGACTCCAGGAGGCTGAATATATCTCAGGAAAAAGTCAAAGTCGAAGGCGAGCTTTTCGCGCATTGTCATGGTGGAATCGTCCTCATCACCGTCGTTGCTAATATAGGCTCTGTCGTACAGACTTCCTGGCCGGGGGACGTCCGCCAAGCGCTCCTTTTTCAGTTGAGGAATGGTGAAGTAGGCCTTGCCAGCGGCGTGCTGCCGGATCCAAACATCAAACGATGACAGGAGTATTGGGATTTTGGCCCAAGAGCAGGCGAGTATTGCGGACTGGGATGGAGATCAGTAACGTTGATTCCCTGCCCTCGGCGCAAGCGTCCAGCTTGTGTCTCATGAGCGTTCAACTCACCTGGAAATCAGGATCGCCTTCAGTTCTCTCCGTATCCCACTGCCACCCATCGTAGGACGAGACATCGAATTTGTCAATGCCGTAATGAGCACCCCACGTCAGCCCAAAGGCCGCCCCAACCATTTGATACTTTATGGAGTCACTCGACAAACGGTGGTGCAGCTCACGGTTGACGAGGGGAAGCTGAAGATTCTGCGACGCGATGAAGACACGCTCGAGCACCTCTTGTGGAAGCTGGGATAGGCGTGAGAAGCCGTTCCTCCTTCTGGCGTCAGCATCTTTTCCATGATGCTTTCTGGCTCGTTTCGAGCTTGACAGTGCTCCCAGATTGTCAGCACCGAGATCCTTGTTTTTGAATGCCTTGGCAGATATAGGCTGCCCTCTCTTCCCACGGACTTTTATAGGTGTCAGCTTCATGGCTGTCCTGAGTCCCAGATCAAGAAATAAATCTCAGAAGTTGCGATGAAATGGTCACATGAAGCGGCTCTCCCTGGTGATTTTCCACATCCATCCAGCACCGCACTTGGTTGGCAAAGTGAACAACTCCATTGAAGGACATGTTGTAGTTCACTGGGAAAGAAAAGCCATGTTTTAAGTGAAGAGACGCAGAATTGTAGAGTTGTGGTTTTGTGCAGACTTTGCTCAATGGCCTTGATAGAGAGACTACTCCGTAGAGACACGCCTAGGGTGCACCGTCCAGGCGGTAACAGCTGCTGGTTCTTGGGGAGTGCGCGCAGTCTCGACGCTAGGCCGGGGTGTCCACAGCAAGGAAGTTTTTAGCTTGCAGGCTTGACGTAGTGTAAAAACCTCGCCTTGAAAACTTCAGCTCACCATGACGGGACCTTAACAGTTGCGAGATCGAGAGCGCCGAGTTACTGGAATGAGCTGACTCCTGTCTAAAAGCGACAGCAAGAGCCAGCCACGATGCGCTCAGCAATGTGGCCTGCGGCCCCTTCTCGCAGGCTGCTCCGGTTTCTGCGTTTCCAGTCTGAAGGGATCCCCTTCTTCAGTCCCAGCCATGTGCGCGCCACTTCAGCAAGATGCTACGGCCTGCCTCTCCAGGACTCACGAGGCTCGGCACATGCTGCAGACCAGATTCAGCCTGCGCCACGGCGGTTCTCGACCTCGAGGGCCAGCCGATCCGAAGCCGCCCTCCACTCCGCGGTATTCGACTTGGATAGCATCATCCCGAAATCCCTGAAAAAGGTTCGCTCGACTGGCGCCGACCTAGTCAGGGGAAATGCTGCCATAAGATCACCGAGATTCAAGTCCACAGACGAGCCTACCGAGGAGGAGCGTGGCAAGGCGCCATGGCAGCAGAGACTATGGGGTGACAACACCGTCAGGCCCGACTTTCAGGGCAGGACCACCGACGAGCACGATACATCGATATTCACTTCGTCTATGACAGGCAGGAGGGCCAAGGCTGCTCTTGAGCCTGTTCTTCGGTGCACAGAGGTAGACGAAAAGGGCGACGCTATCCTTACCGACGGCGCGTTCAAGAAGAGCGAGCTTATTGCCAAGGTAAGGCCCGGAGGAGCAGCCATCCATAGATGTTGCGCTTGACGAGGAAAAACTTTTGCTAAACGCCTCTTGTTCTACACTTTAGTACGGCCTCATGCCCCGCGATTTGCGCAAGATCGACTCCTCAAACCTTCCGCACATCCTCGTCCGGCCTGCTGCAATCCTTCTCAACCTCCTCCATCTGCGCGTGCTCATCAAGCATGACCGCGTCCTGCTCTTTGACGTTTACGGCTCCTCGACCTCCTCTGCACAGTCCGAATTCATGTACGAGTTGCAGGGCAAGCTGCGACAAAAGCAGGCCCCCGGCACGGCAGGTGGCCTCCCGTACGAGTTCCGCGCGCTCGAGGTTGTGCTCATGTCGGTGACTTCGGAGATTTGGAAGGACTTCAGCACCGTCGAGAAGCCGGTAATGGACCTCCTGGTCGCCCTGGAAGAGGACGTCGACAGGGAGAAGCTGCGGTATCTGCTGGTGCTTTCGAAGAAGGTCAGCACCTTTGAGCAAAAGGTGAGGCTGGTCCGTGATGCGATCGACGAACTGCTGGAAGCGGACGACGACCTGAGCCAGATGTACCTGACGGAGAAGACGCGAGACATCTCTCGCGAGGTTGACGACCACACTGAGGTCGAGATGTTGCTTGAATCGTACCACAAGATCTGCGACGAGGTCGTCCAGGAGGCGGGTAATCTGGTTTCAGGTATCCGGAACACGGAGGAAATGTGAGCGGCCTGTTGAGTTGTCCCAACCTCGAACCTTGCTAACGCCACGAACGCAGCATCCGCGCCATCCTCGATGCCAACCGCAACGCTCTCATGCTTCTCGAGCTCAAATTTAGCGTCGGCACCCTTGCCCTGGCGATGGGCACCTTCTTCGCGGGTCTCTACGGAATGAACCTCGAGAACTTCATCGAAGAGACAAACTGGGGATTCGCGGGCGTCACCGGCGCCTCGGTCTTCTTCAGCTTGCTGGTGGGCTGGTATGGTATGATCAAGCTGCGAAAGGTCCAGCGTGTGCGCATGAGCCAGTCTTCAAGCCGTAACCGCAGGTCGATAACAAGCAGCCAATCGAGTGATGGCTGTGAGCCGTACGGGGCCATGCACTGGTACAAGGACGACAGCCCCACAGCACTGCTCGAGGCCAAGCATCGCGAGAAGCTCCAGAGGATTGCCAACATGAAGGAGAAACGTCCCCAAGCCACGGGGCTCAGGAAGTGGCTGCAGCGGTTACAGTGAAGTGCCTGGAGGGAGGGCTCATGAGCAGCAATGTTGCTCTCCCCCTATGTCGAGGCCTTATGCGAAGCGTGAATACGGTTGATTACAGCCTATGATTATTTGAGAAAGCTGCCTGGGCAGGTTCTGGTCGAACATGTACGAACATTGATGCTGTTCCTCTATAATAGCATCTCGAACTCACCTCATTTTCATAGATGATACCCCCTCCGAGTAATAGTCATGAGCATTATTGGCTACTTTTCATGACGCACATTGCCTGCAGAGACGCGTGTCCCTGGCACACCTTTTTCGTTTTCTTCCTGTGCCCTCGCTGCCACCCTCGAGTCTCGACCCTCACCGAGCTAACAGCTCTGTCAAACGAAACAACTCCTCGTCCGCCACGTCCGCCACGTCCTGAGTCGATTTCCCCCTCGAGATACTTATCCACCTCCTCCCTTCGCTCCTCTGCGCGTCCATCACATCCGAGAAGTCAACCCCCGGTATGAGGGGTATGTCCGATGAATTCGGCCCACTGATCTCCTGCGTGGGCGGCGGCACCGGCGCCCGGGTCCCGCCGGCCGATCTGGACTTGACGAGCTCCAGCTTCAGGGGATCTGTGGAAGAGATGGTCACGCTGACCTCGGCGCCCCCCTTGCCATTCGCCCTGCCGTCGCCATCGATGCCGCCGCCACCTCCTTGACCGGGCCGCGGCTCGAGCAGCGCGGGCACGACCTCGGTGTCCTCGGCGTCCATCTGCCGCAGCGCCCTGTGCACGACGTGGCGCAGTACCTCGTCCTTGTGGTTCTTCGCGTAGGCGGAGTCGGCCTGCCTGCACAGGGCCATGGAGGGGTATGTGGATATGAACACCAGCAGATTCTCGTCGTGGCTTGACTGGAAGAGGAAGTGGTGGCAGCGCTTGGGCGGGGTGTTCAGCGCAAGCTGGACCTGTGAGCTGGAGGACCTGGGGCTCGGGGTGTAGAGGGCGCACAGCTCTAGGATGTTGGTCCAGAGTGACAGAAAGGCCGGGTCGTGGGCGGAGCTGTCTGGCTTCAAGGTGAAGAACCACAGTCTTGTGATTGCCATGTTGAAGGTTGATGTCGAAGCTGTTTGTTTATGTTTTTCTTGCTTCTAGCTGGAGGTTGTGGTGTTCTTGGTGGAAGAATGTGAAGATGGGCCCAACTTTTTGACAGGGTTTTTTCTTCTTCTTCTCTCTCAATTGAATGGGGAAATGATTGCTGTGGGCGACAAAATTGGAAGTCGATATGTCCGATCGGGGGTCGTGGTCTTGTGAATGCTGGATGAGGTAGTGATGGTTGGGGAGCAGGGGGGTCCGTTTGTGCTACTGCAGCTCGCAGCTCTCTACATTCGCCGCTAACGACGTCACAGGCGGGCTAATTCAGAGACCAGGCCAGCCCATTCTCCATACCTCGCAGTCCCTTCTGCAGTCCCCTCAGGGTCTAGACTCCACAATTCCCGTGGACCCCTGATGATCAGGCATCTACGACTTTGTGTACATACGTACACGGTCAGCATGTCAGCATGGGTATATACGTGATACGTATGTAGTCTAGAGATTACCCTTCCCCCAAGAGCAGCACCCAGGACAGTCGGCAACTTCCTTCCCCGTGGGAGCTGGGTATGCTAGCACGGCCTAGCATGCTGTTCCTGGCAATATACAGACAGACAGGCAGTCTTCATCAATCATAGAAATGATGTCACGGACGTTGTTGGTCTGATCATTTGAGGGCGAAGCTTCATCCCACCGGTCTCTCTTGGGGATGTCGAGCAATTGGCTGCTGGTGAAAACCCGAGCTTGTAATACTAAGGCTTCCACTAGGAATGAGAACTGTGGCTGGTCGCATCTCATGTCAGACAAGAGGTAGTATAGGCTGCGCCATCTGCCGTCTGCCGGATGACGCTCGATGACACGGTCCGCACCACTTGTTGTTACGACCCGAGCACCTAGCTAGCTCCATTGCGACCTCGGCTCGACATCTCGTCTTCCTTCGGCGCCTCTCCATTGGAGGGCCAGGCAGGCATACGACGATCAGTTTGGACCCTTTCTTCTGGAATGCTTCTCCAACCGAGGCATTGTCCCCGCGATGGAGTCATTCATCCATAAATGTCCCGCCTCTACCAAGGTCGAGAATCCATCACTACTAGAAATATTTGAGCGCTTCGTTGTGTGACTGAATGCCCTCATGGTGGCCGACAATCAGTAAGGCAATTCGGCTTTCAAAGGAGAGCTTGTAGAATTCGCTACTTATGTAAGTGCAAATCGTCACAAGCGATGTCGTGGGTAGGTGTGGTCTTACAAGAGAATGCCACCGAGGTGTGGGTTCCATCCAATGACACTCCGTCGGCCTCCGTCCCATGGCTCAAAGTCCACATGGCGTGCAAGACCCACCTGATCTTGCATGCGCCTTCTCCACGATGCTCTTGGCTCTGCTGAGAAATCCCTACACCCTTCCTGAGACGACGTTGCATGTACACTCGGCCGCCGACCAGCCGAGAGTTGATATTGGCTTCTCGGACGCGCCCGTGTCTGGACCCCATCTCGAGCAACATCGCCGAAAATTGGGAGTTGAGGAATGGTCTTGGTCGCCATGCGTCATTTAGTTTTAACTATGACGGAAAATCGTAGTCAGGTAAAGTCTCGATAACGAATGTGGTCGGCCTCGAGGGTGGTCCTGGGGCGAGAGGGCCTTAGGTGAGATTGAAACGGCCTGTTTGCTGCGGCCTTGGGGGAAGCTAGACATCCTCCGCGTTTTAAGGCAGAGCTGCCTTGCTGGCTTTTTTGTTTCTACGGCAGCCAGCCTTCCTTCCGGTTCAGTCGTTGATGTCTTCCCTGTATTTGACCTTGTCGACGACACTTTGCCAATCCAACAGCCTCACGTAAAGAGACTCCAGGACAATGGTAAGAGCGACGCCGGACCCAAACCCAATCCAGACTCCGTCTATTCCGAGCGCAGGCGTACCAATTTCCAACCAAATAGCCAAAGGTACGGCCCCCAAGTAGTTCACAGACACCGCGATGTAGGCGGCGACACTCTGTTTCCCTAGGCCCCGCAACAGGCCGTTGATGCCGCAGGCAACAGAATCGATGACTTCAAAGACGGCGGCTAGCCACATTGAGTCGACTGCGAGCTCGCGAATGACCGAGTCGTTGGTGAACACGGAAACAATGCTGTACCGGAAGAAGTAAAGTATCGCAGCGTTGAACAGGCCGACCAGGACGAAGACGAGGAAATACAGAGCGTTGGCGCGTCGTGCGGTATCTACGTAACCGCCGCCAATCAGGTGGCCAATGCGAGTAGATAATGCGACACTGATAGAGAAGGGTATATGCCAGACAACGACGATTGCTGTAGTCTGCGAAATAGTTAGTCAATTGGTGAAGGGGGGGGGGGTACAGAAGGGGTGAGAACACACCAGCAATGTCTGGGCAGCGAGATGGTCAGTACTCAGGTACGACGTGCTGAAGGTCAATATCTCGAATGCGGCCCACTCCCCGATCAAGACAATGACCCCAGCAGAGGAGAGGGATACCATCGGGCCCCAATTCCGAAGTGCATCCCGCGAGAGACCACCCCAGCAAACATGAGACCATTTCCCAAGTGGTGACATGATGTACAGAATTAAGAGAATAAACCGCAGGTTATTGCTCAAGGCAGAACCCAGGGCAGCACCTCCGAGCCCCATACCCATTGGAAACGCGAGCCAGTAGCTCAGCCCGGCGTTGACGGGGGCACAGATTATGAGCACGACCATGCCAGCATTGCAGTCCCCTTGGGCCTGGAGGAAGCGCTTGCCAGCTTCAAAGGCGCCGTAGCCCGGCAGCCCGACCAGGCTGTACTGGAGGAAGACGCCGGCCTTGACGGCAAGATGATGCTGCTTGACGAAGAGTGGCAGGATCCACGGCGAGAAGATCCAGACCAGCCCGACGGGGACCAGCGAGAGCCCCATGAGCGCCATCATGCGCTGGATGTGCAGGCCGACGCCGGTCTTGTGGCCGGAGCCGTAGGCCTGCGCGCACAGGGTGTCGAGGGCCGTCGCCATGCCCTCCAGGATGGACAGGCCGAACACGTTCATTGTCGTTGCGCCGATCGAGGCTGCCGCGAGGTCGTCGGTGCCCAGGTGGCCGGCGATCAGGATGGTGATGACAAAGAAGGAGTACTGCAGGAGGTACGTGGCGATGAGCGGCAGCGAGTACTTCAGGAGCAGCGCCAGCTCCGACCGCCAGTGGATGCCCTCCTGGACGCCGTCGCCCGCCGGGGCTGAGGCCGGGCGGTCGGGGAGCAGGGGGGCGCGCTCGTCGGCGCCGTCATGGCGGTCCATTTCTTTTATTTCTGCTTGCCGCTGAGTCGACAACAACAACAACAACTCCAGGGAGCGGCTCTAATTTGACATTGAGCTGGGGTATGCTCCGGCGAAGACGGTCAATGACTTCAGGGCGCGACCGACTGGAGGGTCTAATGCTGACAGGATCGGTCAGGTTGGGCAAAGTTAAAGAAAAAAAAGATTTGTTTGGCCCACCTAAATTAGGTGCAGATGCGTCCCGTCACAAAGGGGATCGGCCGGGACTCGGCCCCGGACACGGTGCAGGGTCCGGGGGGGTGATGCTGATAGTGGGGGATCTCGTCATCTTGGACCCCTCCTCCAGATTCTGCTCACACCCTGGGACGGATATGTCTGTGTCTGTCTCTTGTTTTAGGCCTTGTGTCTCTGTCTATTGTTCTTGTCTGTGTTTATGTCTGTGCCTGTATACGTCAGGGGGTCGCAACGCACCTGCTCATCCTTAACGCCCCCCCGGGCAAGACGTCTTTGACGCTGTACATACATACGACTGGAGTGCATATGTCGGTCTGGCTGTCATGGAACACAAAGTGCAGTGCTTAAATTGCCTGTCTGAGCCAACACAGCCCTGCACCAAGGGCATTGAAACCTTTAATAAATCGACGAATATCTGAGCCTGTCGTGCGTGTGTGCCCCGCCTCATTCTCTACCCTACCCAACCTGCATGCATATTTATTGTGGACTCCATGCCGGCCAGGTTCCACTGACTCCAGTCTCGAGGACCCCGATGACGTCGGCGCCCTCCTCGTCCCGAAGAACTGGAACACCCCGGTCCATGCCTCGATCGATGCAATTCAGAACGTCCATCACCTGGTTCACTCACGCTGCTCTTACCATAGCAAACGACGTGGCCGCCTCATGGTGATCCCTGGAGCATAGGATGAGGCCTGTGGGTACTCCAGAACGGTCAGCAAGCATTCCTGTCAACTTTAGCAAAGTGTGACCAGCTGGTGGTAGTCAGTGAAATATTTTACTCGCCAGGCTATGTTTCTCGAGCAAGGGTAACGGGTGTAGAAAGCATATGAAACAAGAGTTCCGGAGCCGCTTAAAAATTAGCTTAAAGAGTTATTGGGGGAGGAGGTAAAGGTTAGAGGCTGGAAGTTAGATGCTGGAGGTTGGAGGTTGGAGGTTAGAGGCTGGAGGTTAGATATTGGAGGTTAGAGGTTAGAGGTTAGAGGTTAGAGGTTAGAGGCCGGAGGTTAATAAGGACCTTATCTTTTCTGGTCTAATCCGGTAATTTTGATGGGTGGGAGAGTTGGGGGGTCGCTGGTAACTAAGAGCTTGAATTCTTCAAGCCACAGATATCGTCTTCAGCTTACTGCAAGTGATGTATGTTATCTTGACAGTCTCTTGACTTCAATGACGCAGCACATTGACTTATATTACAAATGCTTGCCTGTTGTAGGCTTCAGCGTATAGCTTACTACGTGTACATTTTATGGCCACCATTCATAGAGCGAAATGGAACAGTAGAAAAATCTGAATTACACCTGCGTTGCGTCTTCCATCTACAGGGAACACATGAGTGCCGGGGGTTTCAGCTCTGGTCTTGGAAATACGCTGCTTATTCTCACCTTTTCGGCTAGGCAAGCTTGTTGCTGCACCACTCATAACTGCTGGCTGCAGACCGCTCATACCAGTATACTGAGGTGACATCTAGGCGCGCCCTTCAATTACATCCTCTCAGTAGCTACTTAAGTAGACATGTGGACCGAAAGACAACTTCTCAGCCACAAGCAACCTCAAATGCTAATATGGCAGCCTCACGCTCGATTTCCATCACATATGTGCCGGCGGATTGCGGGTCTGTCATCCCGGGAAAATCAAAGGCGCCCGAGGCCTTCCGAAACATTGACATCGTGAGAAAGCTGCACGACGCTGGCGTCCCGTCCGTCTCAGAGCACCACCCTCTGGACTTACCCGCAACATACCGAGCGACAAACTTCTCTCCAGGCCGTGTCCGCAATGAGGACCTCAACATACATGTTTGCCAGCGCGTCCATCGCGTCATCGCAAAGAACCTTGGTAGTGCCTCCTCCACCCAGCCTCCATTTCAGCTCATCCTTGGTGGAGAGTGTGGCATGTCTCCAGCCATCCTCTCTGCCTTCTGGCAGCATGCGGGCTCCCAGTCTCCCCCCTTGCGCGTGGGCCTTATCTACATAGACGCCGACACAGACCTCGCCTCGCCTACGGACCCCAGCTCCACTGGCATCTTCGCAGGGATGAACATGACGCACCTCATCCGGTCATCTGGGGCTCTGCAGAGCATGGAGGAGTTTTCCCGCCCGTCCGGCGAGCCTGTCTGCGATGCATCCAACACAGTCCTCTTCGGAACCAACATGTCCTTCCCTGGGAACAAGCCAGAGCACTTCGCGTACCTCTTTGACAACGACTACAAAGTCGTCAGCTCGGCGTCCGTGGCGTGTGAGCCGGAGAAGCGCGCCAGGGAAGCCCTGAAGCATCTTGAGGACAGGGTTGATGTCATCATGGTGCATCTAGATGTCGACTCTATTGATCCGCGCATGTTCCCGCTTGCAAACGTGCCGAACTACACGGGGGTCTCGTTTGAGGAGATGATGCGGGCGTTGAAGGTGTTTCTTGAAAGTGAGAAGGTGGGAGGCCTGACGATTGCCGAAGTCAATCCGGATCACGACCCAGAGCTTGAAATGATTACACGGCTCGCAGACCAGGTTGTGGAGTTTATAGCCGCGAGAACTGGGAGGACAGACGAGTCCGGCAGGACATGAAGAAGAAACAAAACCATAGGTGCCTAGGACATAGACAGTGGACCCCTTCGGATCTGGGGTAGCCGGGTGCTTTGTTCAGTGGTCGTCCATCAGAGGAGTTAGGTGCAATCAATTGACTCGTGACAGTGATGCCGCGTGCCTTGATAGCTGTTGCTTCCCCTGAATTCCAGCCAGAGAAAAAGTGTCGATGCCTTGCTGCTTTCGTACCAATACTAGTGATACCAGCTGACTTGATCGCTTTGACAAAGGACTACATGGGTGCCTTTCATTAAGTTCACGGCCAAAGCTGAATGATAGTCAACATTTGAGACATTCGCCTACGGGTGGCGGGTTTTCAACAAACTCTTGGATGCTACCAAGGATGTGTGTTATTCAACATGATTTCCCATACTCACTCCGACAGGCCTGTAGACAGTTTTGAACACAAAAGACTTGCCTTTGAAGAGCTGTGGGCGAATTTAACCAACCGGAAGAACATTGTCAAGCAACTTTCAACGGGTTTCTTGACCAGGAATATTTTGAAATGCCTCCCATAGTGTATACTTATGGAGGCTTCGTCCCTCTCTGTGGATGTATGTCAATGTTCGATAAACTAGTGTCCAGTGATGTCCCTTTCAAGCTATGTCTCTTCAGCCTGGTCTTTCTCTGTTGAATCGATCACTCGGAATTGCACATATCAAATGCAAGCCTCCTGCTTTTGAAACCCCGGTCCGGTACAAGTGCTCGAACTACCTCGGACGGTCTCCGCATCTTAATTTCAGAAATCCTTTTGAGGCCTACCCCTCGGGTGTGTCCCAAGTGCTTCCTCGCCGGGTCCTGGGGTCGCTTAGTCGGCGTGTCAGCTCCTGCTCTGGCTGACCTGAGCAACCCAAAGCAGATCTCCGGAGCCGGTTGATTTTGACAATCAACTCTACAGAATCGACTTCGAACAGAACCAACTCCCTACATAATCGACTTGAAGAGCATTCACCCATGGAGTCTGCCGCAGGAAATGAGAACGCTGCCGGCGTGCCGGCCCCCTCGATCTTTCAGCCGGGCGACCTCACTCTCCCCCAGAGTTTCAACAACGAGCAACTCTACCAGCTACAGAAGAAGCCCTTCAACAGCAACGCTGCACTTTGGCTCACTCACATCCCGTCCGGTTGCACCATCCGCGAGCTGATACGAGCGATCATCAGCGTCGGCCCGACGGGCCGAATCCTCTTCACCAGGCTCCTGCCACCAAAGCAGCTAGAACGCGGCTGCGCGGCCAAAGTTGTCTTTGCGACACGCGAGGAAGCACAGCAGCTGCGGATCCTGGCTCAAGCGGGCAAGCTCATGATTGCAGGCCTTTACATCTGGGCCGACTGGCATCGCAGCCCGTCGTCCTCCTTCATCAACATCGAGCCCATCAGCAGAGTCGTGGTCATCGAGGGCCCTTCTCATACCGTCAACAAGCGTTCCCTGATGAACTTGTTCAGAAGCCAGATAAGAAGATTCGACACCGAGGATGTCTGGGAACACGAGAGCCCGGCAGAGTTTGGTCACGCGCGGCGTTCAAGCGTCGTATGGCGCTTCGGCAGCTGGTACGACCAAGCAGAGCTTGCTGTGGAGGTACTACAGAGAGAATACCCAAACTCGGTGGAGGTGGGATACGGCGTTGACCCTTGCGCTTTTCCTGCGCCGGCTGGTTACATTGCATAATTTCCCTATCGAGGCTGTAAGAAACATCCACGAAGCAAGGAGCAATGGCAAGAGCAGCATGATGGGAGGAAGACCAAGTTCGAAAGGTCTCATTTGGGAAATGGCAACTGGCATTTGGCAGGGGGTGTAGCAGTGACGGGCATTGTGCGACAGTCCGCACTTCTCTTCTTGATTGTGCCACGATGCGGATGCCGAGGCACCAGTTGACAGGAGGAAAGTACTTGCCGAGAACGGTAGATAATGCAATGGTCAGGCCAACTGTTGAGCGTCATGTTACCTATGTGGTCTCTCTTGATTTGCATTGCTGTTGGCTGGTACATACGACCCCCCGCCTCCTACACTTCCCACACGGTATCCTCAAGACCGGAATTGAGTCACCCAGATTGGCTGTCCTCAAACCCGTCCACCCCCCTTTCCTTAAATTGAACTCTCTGAATCGTACGCCTGGGGAGCCTGTCGCCGATTGGCTATCCTATCCGTGTCAGTACATATGCTACGAGGCGGTGTCGTACTTGTTCCCCCTTAGGTACAGCAAACAACCTTTCGAGCCGAAACCGTAAATGCGAAAGTCCAGAAATGCTTATAAGGCTTCAAATTATCGCAGTCTTTTGTTCAGTGCGGGACGAGATCAGTCAAAATCCGGACGGCCAGAACTCTTATCGGGCCTAGTTCAGCCCTATTCAAACCTTCATTTGAACTGGTCTCTAATGAATTGTTTCCAAACGTGCCGCGCATGGTGGCTGACAATGCAGAAAGTTTATCCACAAGGGATCCATTGCAGCTGAGTCGCGCGTGCTCTACTTGTCGAGGCCGTTATTGAGTACACTTTTCTCTCCAAATGTCCCTCTGTTGCCACATAAGCATTTGGAATTCCCCGTTATCGAGGTCTCAGACTTGATAGTACGGACCATGGGGAACTACGCACCCAACGCGAGCTTCGTGGCTAGGCACAAGCCGTCCTTACTGGTCCTCGCGTCCCAGGTCTCGGCTGCTTGTATCCATGGCATCGTCAAGGTTCTCGAAACAGGGGAGCGTCCTGTTCACCCCTTCCAGATTCTCCAGGTTCGACTCTTGATCACGGGTGTCAGCTGCATGCTATACCTATGGTGCAACGGATCCCCTGATTTCCCTCTTGGCTCCAAAGATGTTCGCCCGCTTCTGATAGTAAGGGCTGTTGGCGGAATATGTGGAGCTATTGGATTCTACTGTATGGAATTTCCCATGTTGCCTCAACAGAGGTTGATTGCTCGCTGTGCTGATGCTGACTGCATTTCAGTTTCGATAATCTACCTGACTATTGCCCAGGCGACAGCTTTGAACTTCCTCGCCCCGATGGGTGCCATGTTGATGTCGAGATACTTCGATTATGGCTCTTTCAGCATAGCCGACAGAGTCGGTGCAGTGGTCGCCCTCACGGGTGTTGTTTTGGTGGTACAACCGGATACCATCTTCCAGTCCACGGAGATTCCAACAAGTATCATATCTCGGAGTTCTCATGAGACACCGAAGCAGTTGAAGGGTGTGGTCTGTGGGCTAATTGGCGTCGCTGGTGGTGTTGTGAGTTCATATACTGACAGACACCATCCGTGTGCCCTCTATCAACAATACTAATAATGTTGTATCTCTCTAGATCGCCCTGGCAACTATTCGTCGGATTGGCCGTCGGGTCCATCCTCTAGTCAGTGTGAACTACTTTGCTTGGGCAGTTGTAGTTGTTACTACAGTCTTGATCTTTATTCAGCGGTTGACTTGGCCAACGATCTCAATGGATTGGGCGTTACTATTTGTGGTTGGGATTCTTGGTACACTTATGGTAAGTCCCCAAGTGTATGCGATAGGCATGTTCGGGTGAGAATTAACACCAAGTCACAGGAGTTCCTCCTCACCGCCGGCATCTCGAGCGACACATCCTCCGCTGCTACAGTCATGATCTACTCTCAGGTGCTGTGGGCGCTAGCCCTGGACCGTATTATTTGGCATGTTGATCTGAATGTTTGGAGCATCATTGGGGTTATCAGCGTCATAGGGAGCCTGACTTTAGTATCTATGGTCAAGGAAGTGACACCGTCTCCCGGGGCGGATGGCATCCGGTACGAAACGCTATCGGCCGATGCCAACGACAGCGCCTTAAACATTGATCTAGAGAGTCTTTGCGTCTCCACAGAGGACGGAGATACAGCCGTGGATAATTGCCAGGACAGCCGATGAATTTCTGCTGCATGTTCGTACAGGAATCAATGACTCTCGTCAATTGGTAACCGTATAGGTCCTTCACTTTTCCATAAGATGAGACCAGGAGGACTTCATCTCAGCATTGTTGAAAGACGCAGATAAAGTGGCCTAGTGTCTCAGAACCTCAGACTGGTAATCCAACTGGCTGTCAGCCACCGCATGTCCAGGTGCCGGGGACCCGGAGATCCTTCCTATGGTCACCGAAATCCTCAGACGATTCCACAGCATACTTTTCGACTAGCAGCGCAGACTTCGAACAGCTCAGCTAACTGCCTCGTTGGCACAGCTGCAATTGAAGAAGCAGAACCATGGGGCCCGTCAGCTATGATGGTGTAGACCCCGTCTCACCAAGGCTTAGCTGCTAACAAGTCAAGATATAACTCCATCGCCATCTCAATATTGGCTTATACATGTATACTAGCAAGAAGAGCTGTGGGGTCGTAATCGCATCGACGCGCGCAGACAGGCTGCGAGGACCGCAGCGCAGGAGCTGCGGTCCGGCACGTCGCCCCATTGTGGCGATGATGGCGGACTGTTCGGTTGAGAGGGCAGGTGAGGGATGCAAATGCTGAGCACAAGAATGGAATTTACTTGAATCATACTGTTGATTTGAATGCGGTATGCAGTCACTAACTCGTGATTCAGGTGGACCTGCGTAGTTGAGAGCGGATAGGAGTGGTGGATTAACCACCACTTATAACCTTCCGGATACCACTATAAGAATTCAGAGGACGTCACTTCCGATTCGATAATCGGCTATAACTTAATCATGCCCTGCGCCGCTCTCAGTGTTTAGGGTTACCACAGACTCTCGGTCCCGGGAATTATGGTCACATCGCCAGCGGACTGGCCTGAGATCATGCCCAGAACGGGAAATGCGGAACTCGACTCGGGGGTGTCGGGTCGGGTGATGTGTGTTATATCGCAATGTCGTGCTCAAATCGGTAGCGAGGTGCTATAAGCCAACCAGAATTCACCTCCGAAAGCTTCATGGAGGCATGATCAACTGAATTATCCCCCTTTCCAAGAAATAAAAAGACACACGGTGACCCGCGTCTAAGGGCTTCGATGCTCTGCTCTGTGGCCAATTCATCATAATTATTATCAATCCACAAAGCTGAAGACCAACCTTGGAACTGTCAAGATGTACTCCGGCAACGTGGTCGCACTCCTCTTTGCGGCTGCAGCGCACGTTGCAGTGGCCGCAAATTCATGGATTGCTCCAGGAGCAATTTGGTATGACTCGGCGGGGAACAAGATTGACGCCCATGGCGGGAGTATCGTGAAGAGGGGTGATACATTCTATTGGATCGGGCAGAGCGCGGCCAACGCTGAGACGCCCTTGATGTACTCATCCAAGGACCTGCTCAACTGGGACAATCTGGGAGCCCAAGCGTCGTCGATCACTGGCATGTGGCGACCAAAAATCGCCAAACCAAACGGGTCGTTCTGGCTGTACGGGCAGCAGGACCGTTACGCGCTGTCACTTCGGTCCACGCAGATGGTTGGTGGCTACACGCAGGTGGCCAAGGTGCATCTCCCGCCGAGCGACTATAGTTATTCCGATACTGGCATGTTCCTAGACGACGACGGGACGTGGTACCTCCTCACGAGTGCGGACCACAACATCGTGCAGATCAACCGGATCAACTCGGACGGGGCAGTCGGCGACCGCGTCACGTCTTTCGCCAAGGGGGCGTACGAGGCGCCGGGGCTGTTCAAGGTCAGCGGGGTGTACTACCTGATCGTCTCGGGCAAGACGGGCTGGCGTTACAATCCGAACAAGGTCTTCTGGGCGACCTCGCTGGGTGGGACATGGAGCGGCGGCACGGATGTGGCGCCCGCTGCCGAGAACACATACGGCTCGCAAAACACATTCGAGCTGACAGTCAAGGGGTCCCAAACCACGACATATGTCTACATGGGGGACGCATGGGACTCGAAAGGGGGCACAAGCTCGAACTACATCTGGCTGCCGATGGCTGTGGACTCCGGCGCGCATACCGTAACCCTGCAATACCACTCCATGTGGAAGGTCGACGTGAACACCGGCGTCGTGTCTTATCCCAGCACAAAGAAGCGATATGAGGCGGAGGAGGCCGATTTATCTGGAAGGGCTGGTAAGTGAGAGGGTCCACGCCACCAGTGTTTGTTGCAACTGGAGTTTTCTTCTGTCATTTACCTTTGGCATATTGCTAACAACCACGCCTACCAGCCATTGGCTCTTGCGAGCATTGCATCACCAAGCGACAAGTCAATAGCGGTAAGAGTTCAATCCTGTGAAAGCTGTTTGCTGTATGAACCACTAATGAAGACGACGACATGCTAGTCTCATCAGGCAGTGAGCTTGTCTTCAACAATGTCACCGGCACGGGCTCTCTGGAATGGTACACGTTTCACTACGACGTCAGCGACCCTGAAGCAGGCGAGGCCCAAATTCTCGTCAACGATGATATCCACCCGACGAACCTTTCAGAACTCAACTCCCGCGCCGGGAGACATCGTGCCGTTCCCGTCCAGCTCCGGCTGCTACCGGGTGACACGAACACGATCCGGTTTGGGGCTGTTGGAGACAAGGGTAAGTTGTGTACCGCTATTTCTTCTTTTATTTTCCCATTGTGTCTGACTCCAAGATCATTAGAATTCGAAGTCAATGTGGATGGTATCGAGCTCCACGATGATTGAATAGTATATCCATTCCGAGTGCACGGAGAAAGATACCTAGAGTCCTGGTATCCCAAGTCTTGAAAGCATGAAGGCTTCTTGGGATCCGCGGGAGCTCATGCTGTACAGAATTAAGCAAATGATTCCATGTGTCGTCTTCAAGACGTTTTCACGATTTTCGGCCCTATTGCGGCGAGTCCCAGCGAGTCGAAGTGCGTGTCTTATTGTGCTGGGGCCCGGCTGGCTCTGAGCCTCGTTGCGTAAATTTCAACTCGCATGCATTGTTGTAAGCGTCTAGACCGACTGACAGTAGATTGCAAGTGACATTGCAATGCATCAGTAACAAGAACTGTTGTAAATGTTAGGTGTTGTGTACATAAACCGGAAGTGACGCCTCTGCATTAACGAGTTCTTGATAGCGTGGGTCTCGGGGTGTTTATAACGTCCGCAGCCCGGGTTCTCCGTCTCCGCCAGCCCGAGTTCAAAGCCAGGCTGTATATTGAGATGTCGTGCTGGTGGAGCTTACAAACGACTGCAATGTAAGCGGCGAAAATCTGTCAGATCCTAATCGAGACTTGAGGTCATCAGGTGTTCTGTTCACTGATCAGGCGACGTGAGCGGATTAGAGGTGGCGTAAACTGTCAATTGTTGGACCGCCCATTCCTGCATCATTTACCTCTTGACTTCATAAGATTCATGGCGTGAGATTCGAGTCATCGCTAGATCCGCTCGTGGCCTCTCGAAAGGCGGGACGATGGAATCAATAGCTGCCAGACAAAGGTATTGTCCTTGTGTTTTTAATCCAACCATGACATGAAAGTCTTGCACAATCACCTGCGAAGTATGTGTTGTATACCTGCTCGATATGTATCCGAGGTCTACAGGTGCAGTGCAATGTAGCCAGAATGGTTGACGACAGGAGGCGAATCGACCTCTGCCCTTTGCCTTGGCGCTTGATCCTCCCGGTGTGTTTTTCTTTGCTGCTGTTAGAGACGGAACTGTCAGATATGCGGCAGTCTGGAGTTTGACGAGGAAATTCTGCCATATTTACTTGCCAAGACGGACTGCACAAGACCTTATTTGACCGATCAGGCTACGTCCGAGCTGCTGCTGACAGAGGAAGGGATTGAGTAGTTGATGGCCAAACGGCGCTTTTGGTAGGCTCGCGCTTATAACCGCCCGACTGAAAGCGCGAGTTACGACCATTTTCACCCTGTATCTGATTCCGGGGCCCGTTATTTTCATACATGCCTCGCTATCGTCCTTAATTTTCCTCCGACCACCGACTTGGTGCGGCCTCTACACGGTCCCGAGAGGCCCACTTCGAATATGGAAATAACTTGAACAATAGGGAGCGATGCACACTTCCTTAGGTGCATTTCTCTGTCAGAGGTTCAGTGGAATGTAAATCCCATAGCTATTCATTTCAGATCTTGTAATTCTTTTTCTCTGTCCCTCTTCCTCCCTCCTCATCGGTTTCAAGAAATACTTGACATAATTACTCGGAAGGCAGTAATCCATCTTCGAAATCGATCGATACTCGAGCAACTTTTCCTTCAAAGCCAGAAATCTGATAAATACCAACATGGAAGAAGCTGGAGCTGGCCAGAGCGGGCCACCTCCGTCGCCCGGGAGATACTTCGCCATGACCAGGAAGCCATACTTCACGGCCACTGTTATGAGTGGCCTGATCCTCAACATCCTATTTTTGGCCAACATGTCATACATTTTCGGATCGATATTCCAGAGTGTGGAGAGAACTCATGCCCTCAACGTACTCCTGGTCGACTATGACGGTGGCGTTGTCAGCCAAAGCCTGCGAGCCGCGTATTCGAGTCTCAAGTCCAATTCATTCGTCACCATCCACGAGCAATCTGCCAGCGACTTCAGTAGCACAACGGCGATCGACAATGCTGTATGCAGAGGAGACTATTGGGCAGCTGTCTATGTTGCGCCTAATGCTTCCTCGAGCCTGGCTCAGGCATTGGAGGGTGGGCCCGCAGCTGAGAACTACAATCCTTCCTCAGCCTTGGGCGTAGTATGGTACTGCTTTACCTTTTTTCTCACCCCACATTCGACTTTTCATCTAGGCGCCTAAGCCTATGTATTTCCTGTTCTCGTTGGGAAGAGAGTGCGTTTTAACTAACAAAAGAAACAGGAATGAAGTACATTATCCCGTCATCTCCCAAGGCTATGTCTATTCCGGCCTGCAAACGCTTCTTGGTGCTACAGGCTCTGTTTATTACAGCATCAATGGCTCGCAAGCGCTGTCTACAATGAATCAATCCGACGCAGGTGCCCGAGCCGCTTTTTTTCGACCTATCTCCTCCACAATCAAAAACCTAAACCCGGTGGGCACTGGCGCAAAAGTGCTCTGGAATACAGCAACCATACCATTTATGATCATTATGCAGTTCTTCTACATACTTGCATTAAATGGTATCACACTCGGCTTCGACTACTACGCGAAGATCCCCACCAAGACATTGATCCCCATGCGCCTTTGCATAGGGATCGTATACACTTTCATCGCGTCTCTTACAAGCACTGGCTATATCTGGGCTTTCCGACAAAATTTCAATGTGACTGGGAGCCAGTTTGCGGAGTCCTGGATGGCCATCTGGCTAGCAAACCACACAAACTTTCTCTTTGTCGACATCGCCACTGCTATCGTTCCTATGGCTTACATGTCGCACATCGTGCTCACTTGGATTATATTGAATGTGACTTCCACAATATTTCCGTTTGAGTTGAGTGCGGGTTTCTATCGAATAGGATACGCCTGGCCGTACCACAATCTCTACGAGATACTCGTCAACATATGGTCCAGTGGTTGTGTGAACAGGCTGTACCGCAATCTTCCAATCATTTTCGCGTGGTGGATTGTGTTCTTCGGAGTGAACCTTTGGGCTCAGCGACGTCGATGCCGGCTGGCCAAGGAGCAGGTAGCGCTGGAGGGACAAAAGGCGCCTCGCAAGGGTGGTCAGCCCGAGAAGCCTGGGACCGCAGATTCTTCAGATTAATGTTGCGAATGATTGTGGCCCGGACTCTTCTGGAACGAAGCACTACGCCAACACTGAGGTATCTCATGCGCAAGTCTTTGTTTATCATGTTCTCTGCATTAATTGGCGTTCAGCATACAGCATAGAAAGGTCCTAGATGGTGGACCAAAAAAGATACCTGGACCAAGTTGCGAGGCTTAGAACCAACAAACTGTATGTACAAGATAGTTAATGTCATAGATATAAATGGGTTGAATTGAATGGCATTTCTCATGACGAGGTACGTTTTCTTGTGCTCATATCTCGGCCAATTGTTACCCAACATTTGAACCCAGCCTCTCTGTCTGGAGGCATATGTTGCTTGAATCCGTTCTAGGTTTCGAAGAAACCAAGTGAGCTGGTTTGCGAATAGAGACGCATGAATTTAAATGGGAAACATGCCGTGTAGATGGTTGATGGTATCTTGGACTGGTGTAACTCGGCGAGGGAGAACAAGTGGCCGATCGCCGATGTTTCACCATGGAGTCTATTTCGAACATCCCCGCCCTTAGCAAGTTTGTTAGCCTTCAACGTTCTCCCACACATATAAAGTTTCCGGATGAGAGCCCAAGTCTTTACTTACATATGTAATACGACCTCCCCCACGACTCACGTGCTCACTCTGCCAACATGGACACCACGGCGAAGCCAGGCAGTAATCCATTCACTTGGCTTCTCACGATTATCATGGCCCTAGACCTGTTAGTCCGTCACGCAGTGAAGCCTCAACACGTGTACACTGACTTCACACCAGCAACTTTATTGTAACCTTCTTCTATAACCAGTTCCGGCGCCTACCGGCTCCCTCGAAGCAGTTCACCGGAAAGACAGTCATTGTGACTGGCGCCAATGTCGGCCTTGGTCTCGAGGCGGCGCGGCATTTCGTCCGGCTCGACGCAGCAAAGGTCATCCTAGCATGCCGTGACACGGAGAAGGGCGAGCGCGCCAAGGCTGATATCGAGCGGTCGACGGCGAGGAACGGCATTGTGGAGGTGTGGCCGCTTGACCTGTGCAGCTTCGAGAGCGTCAAGCAGTTCTGCCGGCGCGCAGATCAGCTGCAGCGCCTGGACGTGGTTGTCGAGAACGCAGCGGTGGCCATGGTCGGACCGCGTGGGGCACTGGCCGAGGGATTCGAGAGCACAATCACGGTCAACGTGGTCTCTACGTTCCTGATGGCCTTGCTGCTTCTGCCTACGCTGAGGCGGGCCGCGACAGGGTTCAATGTCCAGCCGAATTTGGTCATTGTGTCTTCGGATGCACACTTCGTGGTACGCCCTAGCTCCGCGCGCTCCCACGTCTCGCCTCACTTACATTAGACTGACTACCTGCTGATGACGCCTACCTTAGGCAAACTTCAAGGAACGCACGTCGCCCAAGATATTTGACGCATTCAAGTCAAATGCAGTGGCACCTGACAGGTACCAGACCTCCAAGCTACTGGAGATTTTCCTGGTCAGGCAGCTTGCCCAAGAAATGTCAAAGCCCACCAGTAAGAGCAAAGGCGTCATTCTCAATACCCTGAATCCGGGATTCTGCCGGACATCACTCTTCCGTGATAACAAGCCTCCCGCGGCGACTTTCTTGGCGTTGATGAGCAGACTTATCGGCAGGTCTGCTGAGGCAGGATCGAAGATTATCGTGGATGCTGCGGCGGCCGGGCCCGGAACGCATGGGGAATGGCTTGATACCCTCGAAACCAGGGAGCCAAGTGCATATGTGCGCAGCGAGGAAGGGCAAAAGATGCAGCGACGGCTCTACGAAGAGCTGATGGTCATCTTGGAGCAAGTCGAGCCGGGTGTGACAAAACAAATTTGAGATTATCACCCATTGAGATATATGTGAATCTGCCAACAATCGATATGGTTGCCTGCTATTCTTACTTTGCTAGAGGTCTTAGGTTGGCGCCCTGGTGTCAAAGGTAAAAGAAAGCATGCTGTACACTGGAGCTCGAGTGCAGCTCTGAACCAGCATCGGAGGCCACTGCTCAGGACTGTCTTCATTCCCGTGTGCGGCCTTCCCGTCTTTCTTGTCCCCAGGGCCCCCAATCCAATGTATTTGGGGCTGAACAGTGCTTTAGGGATGGTTTCATAGTGATGATATTATTGGTACAATTGCAAGGGTTTGTCTGGGAATTTTGGCGCTCTTTGTTGGACCAGGGTCTCCATCTCAGCTGCGATGTGGGAGCTGTGGGAGCTGAATCAAAGCACGCCCTATGAAAGACGGCGGTGTTTGTTTTTCGGCAGAGCTGTCATGTAATTACCAAGCCTGGGTGCAGTTGGGGGTTGAAATGTCTGCGGTGCAACCACTGAGCGGGCAATAGTGAGCCGTAGTGGGGTGCTTCGCCCTGGCCTGCCTGCCTGCCTGCCGCAGCGCCTCGCCACTTTAATTGTCAACCGCGAACCGTGGACCGGCGCGTCGTTTGGAAGGAACCACCACCTCGTAACACTGCGACCAATTCTCCAAACCAAGGCTGCCCTTACTTAAAGTAGGCATGCTCACTGGCCTCTCCCCAAGCCTCGTGTATCTGGTGTCTAGTCTCTACAGTCTGGACAGATTGCTTGAGCGATCTGCTCGGAGCAAAACTTTGATGATTCATCCGCCACCCCGGTCCTGCGACTACATGCAGCGACACTGAACAAGCGGCGACTGCGACTGTGATTGCGACTGCGACAGCCAGCACCGAGGCGTCCGTCCGGGCTGCTGCAGAACAAGTAAGTCCTACCTGCATCTCGGGCTCAATCGGCTGCAGCCTGGTCGCTTTAAGACAAGTGCGGCAAAAGAATGCTTACGGGGCCTTGTGCGACGTAGGCAACCCTCTACGGGCTTCCCATCGGGGTAGTCGCACACAAACTACAGCCGGCTGCGCATCCGTCTCTGGTCGCATCTGCAAATACAAATATGGACAGAGCCTCATCCAGCTCCGCTGGAGCTACTCCTCCCGACCTCGACACACTTCTAGATGAACTCGCAATCTCCAGAACTATCCTCGCCTCCCTCGAAGAAGGGCCCCACGACAGCAATACCCAGCGGGCGATCGCAGAAACGAAGAAGGACATAGCCCGATTGCAGAAGGACATCAGCAGGGCTCGAGGCAACACCCAAGGTCACACATGCCCGTCACCGCTTTCGTCTCCCACTTTTGTTGACCTCGAGACAGGTCCGAAGAGAGCACCCAACCCCAGCGGCGCTATGCAGCGCTACCGACCGGATGATTTTGCTGGTGAGTGAGCTTGTCAATGATTGCGGAGCAAAGGCGCTTTCTATATATAAGAAGCCGTCGTGGCCGCCGTCTCCATGCGGTCCGGAACTAAGCTAAATGGTTGCTTCTATTTCAGGTCCGAGTCCCTACCCAAATTCTGGGAACCTCACGCCCGCCAGTACGTCAGGTGCCTCGCCCTCTGCCTTTGGCCAAAGGAAGCGGGCCTTTGGCGCCCACCTTGACGACGATGCTTCCTCCAGCTCCCGTGTCAAGTCTCGAAGGACGACTCCGAGTCCTCAGCACACCGCGATTACTACTCCGTCTGTAGAAGACGACTTCTGGGCCGACGATTCTTCGTTCATTGACCTGACTGGGTATGTTGAGCGTTCGGCAACAAGTTAGAAGGTGTGGGGTAAACATGGCAGCTGACACCCCACAGTGACGATGCCGATCTTGAGCGGCTGCTCGAGCAACAAAAGGCAGCTTTTGCACAAGTTGAGCAGGCCAGAGAAGACGAGAGGCTTGCTAGATCACTCCAGCAGAATCTGCAAAATGACCGTTATTCGAACTCTTCGCCCGCGTCCCCAGCACCTACTGGACCTACTGCTTTTGACAGAATCCTAAGTCGTCCGTCACAACTACCGCAAGGTCAACCCCGACCTCCGTCTCCCCAGGAACCTGATTCCTTCGGTCCGAATAACATGTATCCAGCTGGACCGAGTCGGCCAATGCAACCCCGCATGCCTGGCTCTTTCGACTTTGACGATGAAGACGACTATTTTGATCCTCCGACACACAGTCTACCTTCCCAGGCCATTGGCGCATACGGTGCACCAAGTTATGGGTCTTCGAACGGAGTTCTGCCGACTATGGGTCCGCCGAATACGGGATTCTCGACCATGGGTGTGTCTTCTTTCTCCAGCCCCTTGCCCGGTATCAATTATGCAGCAGGCGTTTCACCGGTAGAGTTGGCAAGACAGGCCGCTCTTGCCCGTCAACAAGGCTACCTTCCTTCTAGCGGATATGAAACCACGGCCAATGGTGTTGGTCTGCCTGGTTTCAATTCTGCTAACGGGTTCGCAGGTTACGCCAGTGATGTTTCCCCAATGGCATCACTGGGTAATCGCCCAGGAACCCTAAATTCAGGCGTCTATGCTCCCTTACCGACCTGGGGTGCTAACAACAATCCCTATTCAGCTGCTCCGTCGCCAGTTTATAATGGAGGTTATCTGCCTGATATTATCGACCTGACCAACAACATTGACTGGGACAATGGCCTCGACGCTCTGGGCAACCCTCTCAGTGCTAACCTGAGGTCTTACTACGAAGATCTCCACGAAGATCCCAGAAAGACAGCCGAGGAGATCAAGGACCTCCTTGCCAATATCCGGCCTGACGAGGACATTCCCGAGGAAGACCGCATCGGTACTCCTGAGGCGCTCAGATATGCCTTGTATGCACATCAACAACTTGCTCTCCAATGGATGATGGACAGTGAGAAGGGAAAGAATCAGGGCGGCATCCTAGCCGACGATATGGGCCTGGGAAAGACCTTGAGTGCCCTTGCTTTGATGGTATCACGTCCCTCGTCTGATAGAGTCAAGACAAATCTTATTGTGGGACCTGTCGCCCTACTCAAGCAGTGGGAAATCGAGATCAAGAAGGTAAAAATCAGTTCTAAACACATGTGCCCCAGCTTGTGTTCCCCAACACCTCCCTCTCATCTTTTGTGCCTTACTCCCATTCTTGACAGCCTCAACCTCCCCCCCCTTCCACCCCCACCTGGCCAACATGAAGTCAAGAGCAAGTCGTTGAATCTGTGCTGATCAATCCCCACAGAAACTCAAGCCGGCCCACAGTCTAAGCGTCCTGCTGCTACACAACAAGACTGTGAAATACGAAGACATACGAAATTACGACGTAGTCCTGACATCGTACGGTAAAGTGGGCGCCGAGCAGAAGCGCTTTGAGAAATGGGTGGCGCACCACCCTGGAGCCAGACCCGAGCGTGATGCAGATTTGGCGAAGAGTTGCCCGCTTCTGCATCCGAACAGCAAATTCTACCGAGTGATCCTTGACGAGGCGCAGTGCATCAAGAACGATAAGACCCTCCAGGCAAGAGGATCAAGCTCATTGAGAGCCACCTACCGCTGGTGCCTGACTGGAACTCCTATGATGAACGGCATTCATGAACTGTTCTCTCTAATCAAGTTCCTGAAAATCAAGCCTTATCACGAGCAGAAGGAGTTTAACAAGACCTTCGGAAGCCTGACGCCCAGGACAAGTCGAGGTCGTTCTGCCGGAGAGTACACCAAGACGAAAGCCATGGATGCTCTGCGGGTCCTGCTCAAAGCTATCATGCTCCGACGAATGAAGACTTCCACACTCGATGGCAAGCCTCTTGTGACCCTGCCTCCGAAAACGGAGCAAGTCTCTCACGTGGAATTCTCGGATGATGAGCGAAAGTTCTATAATGACTTGGAATCAAAGACCAGGATCACTTTCAACAAATACCTTCGTGCTGGTACCGTCGGGAAGAACTACAGCAACATCCTGGTATTGCTTCTTCGTCTTCGCCAGGCTTGCTGTCACCCACATCTGAACCTGGATGTAGAATATGTCGGCAATAATGAGGTCTCCGAACAGGACATGAATACCCTAGCAAAGACCCTGGCTCCTGACGTGGTAGCTCGCCTCAAGGCGCAGAACGAGGAAGGCTTCAAGTGCCCAATATGCCTTGACGCGGTCATTGATCCGACGATCGTTCTGCCATGCGGGCACAATACCTGCGCTGAGTGCTTTACCACACTTGCCGAGAGGGCTGTCGACAACAACATCCGAGCTGGCGAGGAAGGTAGCACATTCAGATGTCCCGAATGCCGAGGATCGGTCGACCCCAAGAAGGTCATCAACTTGACCTCGTTCAAGGAAGTCCACATGCCTGATCCTACAGCTGTGAATGAAGGTATGCTACCATCCAGCCATGATCTCTGTGCCGCTGCTGATCTATCGGCTCTAGATGACATTGAGACTGCCTCGGAGGCAAGTGTCACAGACGACGATGACTCCTCTGATTCTGGCTCCGATTCAGATGCCTCGGATGATGACGATGTTGAAGATGACGTCGACCGCAATGGCAATTTGAAGGACTTCGTCGTCGATAACGATGACGAGGAAGGACCTATCGGAGACAGTGATGACGACGACCTGTCCATCGGCCGGCATGTCAAGAATAAGCCCACGAAGGCCAGGAAGAGCAAGAAGTCTAAGCGCAAGTCCGAGAGCAAGGGCAAGGGCAAGGGCAAGGAGAAGAAGGAGGAGATCAAACCTCACATGCTCAAGAGCCTGCGGACCGAAGCCAAGAAGAACAAGTCCGAGTACAAGCGGTACATGAAGTACCTGAGAAAGAACTGGATGCCTTCTGCCAAGGTCTCCGAATGCTGCAGGATCCTGCAGGACATCCGAGAGAGCGGTGACAAAACCATCGTCTTCTCGCAGTTCACCTTCCTACTCGACCTGCTCGAGATCCCGATCAAGTATGAACTTGACCTCAGATACTGCAGGTACGATGGAGGCATGTCGCGTGCCCACCGAGACGCTGCTGCTCAGGACTTTCAGGACCCAAACTCTCGCACGAAGGTCATGCTGGTGTCTCTGAAGGCAGGAAATGCTGGCCTCAACCTCACGGCCGCAAATCATGTCGTTGTTATGGATCCCTTCTGGAACCCCTACATCGAGATGCAAGCTGTAGATCGGGCCTACCGCATAGGTCAGCAGAAGCCTGTCCAGGTCCATCGCCTTCTCGTCGAAGGAACTGTTGAGGACCGAATCGCCGACCTCCAAGAGCAGAAGCGGAAATTCGTCGACGCCGCTCTTGATGAGGGCGAAAGCAAGAGCTTGGGCAGACTGTCGACTCGCGATTTGCAACGCCTCTTCAACGGAGATTAAACGTCAATGGGCTGCCTACCTTTGCAGGGCCATCTACCTTTCTGTCACCAATTCTTCCCTCTCTCCCCATTCCCACGGCTTCTTTGGCGGGTTCTTCGTCACAGAAGGCAATAATTCATCGATACCCATGGCTGTTCTTCTTTTTATATTTTTTGTTGCTCTACGGAAACTGGCGAGGGAAGATTTACACCACCCTGTCTATACTGTCGTGGTGCTTATATAAGGCTTTCATGGTCAGCTAGGTGGCAGGTTTGCTTTCCCGGGCCTTGTGATGGTCTTACACGTCGGCTGCATGCATGCGACATTGTTCTTGTTTTTCGGAGGCAAAAATGTTGGCCTCGTGTGGTGTATGAATTCAAGCACGGCGTCTAGGGCTAAGACGGGCAAGACAGGCTTCACGTATATTCCGCTACGAGACCATGCTGCATTGCTAGGGATTTGGGGGGTTGCTAAATTAGATACGCATTGTCACATCAAAACTGCCTCGAGGCTTGTACACGGCAACTCATCTGTAATATGTCTCCCAAGTGATAAGCAGCACCATGTCATCTCTGCTACATGCTCTTTGCCTCACTTACTTCATGCTGCTAAGGAACAAGCAGAGTTCAAACTTTGCTGTTGCAACCCGCCCGTAAGAAGTATTATTCAGAGGAACACCGAGAAAGGGGGAAGTAAGCAGCGGCGAGGGGAGAAAGACTGTTCAATTATTATTTTTCTCCTGCCACCTCTCGTTATACTAGTGTCGATTTATCCCGATTTCGACACAGATGGACTCAGCTTCCCACTCTACCGGAGCCCAAGATCACAGTAAGTTATTTGCTGTCTGGATGGCAAGCTTATCTATCTAATCGTGAGCCACGCGTCCAGCTTGATAACCTGTGAGCGACCGCCGGAACCACTGACTGAATACCACCGTGTTCCCTCTGCCAAGCTAGACTCGGGCCACCCGGCCAAGATTGATTTATGCACTCAACGGCCCTTGATATGGGCAGTGTTACCACCAAGAAAGCATAAGCCATCAAGGCCCGAATGAGGCTGTGCAATGTTCGGGAAGCTTCAAGCCAGCCCAAATTCTTTCTTCCTCCAGTGCCCTACGTAAGGGGACTTGTCACTGCAATCTCGTGGCAGTCTTTGTGGAAGCTTACGGCGAGGCGCAGCAATGTGTTGCGTTGGCAGGGGAGACAACCTACGGTAGCTATCCTCGTTTCATTTACCGAAGCACCTAGCATTTTTCTGAACTTAAGCAGATTCGGGAACGAAGGCCGCAGGATGGACGGGCTTCGCGGCACTCCCCTTGCTTGTTGACGGTTGGCTGATTATTTCCGGCTACCGGCATATTGAAGAGACGCGGCGGTCCACGCCGAGGCCCAATGAATCTGGTCCCAAATTCGGCACTCGTCCGCACACCTGAAATCCACGGCCCAGCTCGGAAGGGCCACACCACTCTGTTACGAGTTGAACCATTTACGAGGACTCCTGGATTCTAGAGCCGACGCTTTATACCTAGAAGAGAGCCTCTCCACGCAAGATTGTTTGGTACAGCCACCCGTGAAGCTCTAGAAAGTGGATTCATGCGGATCTCTGAGCAGGGCCTTAATCTCTCGGCACGTTCCGACGTTCCCAGAGAACCCACGTTGGGATCTCTGTCCGCGTTTCAACGTTTCAAGCCGACGCCAATGAAATTGCCTCCTTGTTTAGACAACGGCCCCATGCTCGTATCTAGCGCAGTGTTTAATTTATTACTGGCTGTGTTTCCTCTTCGCTTGACCATTTCGTGCTGCTCTTCCCCCCTCCCCGCGTCCGCTCGTTGACGATCTCGTCCGCAGATCCCGCCAGTCTTTCCCTCAACCCACTCATTTGATTCATTCGCTTCTCAAACGCGGGCCGGCTCCCCAAGATGTACCACTCGTTGATCCTTTCATTTTCTCTCATCCCCATCTTGGGACTCGCCCTGCCGACGGCGCAATCGACAGGCACGAACACGGCGCCGACGGGGAACCTTGTCTCTGGCGGCGCGCTCCTGAACGCGACGCATGCCCCCAAAATAAACAGTCTCTCAAACGTCACAAACCAGTTCGACACGATAAATTACTTTCCCGACCCGGTGGTCAAGTGCTCGGGCCGCAAGCTGGACGACGACAACAGCAACTGGAGTACAGACCTGACCACGGCGGTCACCACAACCACAACAGACGGCATATACGGGACGTGCGACGCAGACGGCTCCGAGGTCGACGGCAGTGGGAACCTGGCGTGGAAGAGCGGCAAGGTGCAGGTGTACTATTGTAATCACGGGTTCACGCCGAACCCCTGCTCGGTCAACGAATACTGGCGGGCCGACGACCTCATCAACGACAAGTGCGGCAGCAACGGCGGCGGGTGGGTGTCCATCTCGGACTGGGGCAAGACGATCGGCCGGGATCCCACCAACTCGGACGGGAGCTTCAGGTCGGAATGTGGAGCGAGTCTCCACGGCGTCAAGGCGAATGTCGTTTTAAACAGCACAAGCACCTGAACCTTTTAGACAAGGCTCAGCAGGTGCGGATGACGGACGAGGGTGGGATTCTATGTCCATATCATCTATAAGAGGCTTCGAATAGCTTTCCTCTGAATGATTAATCGGGCACTCATGACCCACACTCCAACTACTGTTTCAAGACCGAGTAGTACGCACTATTCCATCGTTAATGTCTGCTGCCTATAAGTGTTTGCATTAATATTGTATTGAGGTCGCCACCGCCGCTGTCAAAAGAGATCAAATACCCCCGTAGCAGATGTAACTTATCTGGGGGCTAGTAAACTCAACACCGATTCACGGTGGGAACACTTGCGAAATTGTAGCAAATGATGAGAAGGAAGGTTCCAGTTGGAATCACATCCGTTGAATGTTGACCGAAGTTGAGAAAAAGAACCGGATTTAACGTCGATTTTCGTCATTCCCAAGGTCAATACAAGTCAAATACTATGAAAGCTAAAGTCAAGGTCCAGATCTAGATGTCTGTTCGAAAATATCTATTCTCACTAATGCATCAAGTTCCGAAATTCCTAAAAAAAAAAAAAAAAGAAAAAGAAAAAGGCCTCCTATGCATGCTGCAGTGACAGTGTAATTCATGTGTATGGTACACATGTCCTCTTTCATAAGAACCTGTAGACGGCCCTTGAGCTAGCGTTAGCTTCAAGACTTCGCTCTTTAATCGACCGTAAGGTCTGCGCCGTCCAAATCCTCGTAAGTTCTCGAGAAAAAGTCCTATTCTCGAAAAGTCCCTTCACGCATTTCCCTCGGCTGTGACCCCTCTGGATTGATCCAGTACTTTGTCAATGCCTCGGTCGCCAGTTTAGCACTACCAGGTGCAATGAGCTGCAGCTCCTCCCAATCGGCCATCAGCACCGAGATCCAGAAGCGGCATCCTTCCCACGAGGGATGAAAGGTGAATCTCTGTCTTCTCCTCTCGGAAATATGAGCCAACAGTTGCCCAATTGTCAAAGTCTCCGTCGGCTTGAATGAGAACAGTCGCAGCGTTTCGTCGGTATACCGATGATTCAAAGCCGCAAGCTCTATTTTCCCCCTCAGGCCATCGCTGCCATATCCAGGCACCATATCTAGCATAACGCTCGAGTCATATGAGGTCTGTAGGCAAACTACCCAGTGATTTGTTGGGGGGCTGCCCAGCTCGTCGCCTTCGTTCAGATCGTTCCGGAGCGCACATAGGTGGATGTCCTCGACCGGTGCCGACATTGTGCTGGGATCGAAATTGTCGGTTTCCCAGTTGCCGTCCAGCTCTTCCATGATGGCCAAATTTTCACGGTTCTCTTCTGAGTTGGCGATTCTGCTTCTGGCGGACTAGTTGTTGCTTGAGGCTCCGCGCTCGGTAGTTTGGATTTTGACATGAGTCTTTCACTGCCTGGTTTTGTGGCTAGAACCTTGGAACTTATGTAAGCAACAGGCAGCAGACTCCAGCCGAAAAAGTCCTATGTTGCAGATTATCTTCTCCTGTATATAAATCTGAGGGAAAAAAGACATAGTTGTGGTGGGAGCTCAATGAGATTAACGTGTATACATTGGCAACTAAGTGTCTGCACTACTAATTCACAAAGCAGAATCTATTTGTTTTACTCCTCTTCCTTTCATGGAGAAATTTGGAGACATATATCTTCATCAATCCTTTTAATTTGAGTGAGCTTTGAAACAGGCTCAACTAAACTTATTATTGCCACTGACCGCAATGTTTACTACATCTTTATGTAATAATAAATTATATATAAGTAGGAGGGGCCATTGTGATAGTACTATACTTTACATTTTCTAATTTATTCATGTTCTGTAAGATTCACTCTGAAAATTTATTTAAAAAATTCACTTAGGCTGAATCCACTTTTATCAACAATTCACTTCTGCTGAAAATTCACTTCTGCTGAATCCTGTCAACTTCATCGGTTGACTTTGGCTCCAAGAATGTAGGATCAACAAAGAGAGGCAGTTCGTACCGTTCCTCGCCTCTCAAAGAATTACTCAACAGCAAGTGTAGTGACAAAGCGAAATAGAAGTTCATTCTCGGCAGACAATAACCGTCTTTTGTTTCGAGCGGAAACGGACCTTTCAACAATAGCTCGCTGGGACACAAGTGTCACTTTCGAATGTCAAATAGTATATTGTCCCTCGAACGCTGACCCTGCTTGCCCGTTGCCCATTTCAGCGACACCTCAGTCTCGCTACTCTTCATATAAATCTGCGATACTTATATACCTATTCTTTGGCTGCATTCCGCTGACGGTCACATCTTCCGCGCAAAATTCATTCCAAGCCTGACACCAGAATTGAGATTCACACAACAACCACACCACTGCAGTATCCATCCGATCACTTCCATCTCAGCTATCCAAGACCATGCAGACATCTGAAACTGAGCCTCCTCGTCTGTCGCCAGACTTGGATATCGAGCGCTTCGTTCGAGTGCAAGACCGCAAGGTTGGTACAAAACAACAACAGCAGGAGTCCGAGTATGAGCGGGCAATCCGTGAGCTACGAGAAGGTGGAAATCCATGCGAGTGGATGTGGTTCATCTTCCCCCGAGTCTCCGGGATAGGCAAGCACATAAACAGTGTCTTTTATGGGGTAGGGTCAATGAAAGAGGCCAAGGCGTTCCTCGCACACCCGATTCTTGGCCCGAGGCTACACGCTGCAACAGAGGCTGTTCTTGAAAATGCAGAGTGCGACCTGGGTAAGATCTTCAGTAATCCTGATCAGGAGAGGTTCAAATCGTCCATGACACTCTTCGCGCAGGCTTGCCTTCTCACTTCCGACGAGCTTTTTTTGCGTGTGATCATGAAGTTCTGGGGTGGAGTTCGCGACGAGAAAACAGTCCGCATAATGGAATCGTGGCAGACGTATTAAAGTTAGTGCAGAAGTAAAGTTCTAATATTAGAAAATACAATATTGAACACTCATCACCTAGCAGAAGCTTGAATGGCACCTGAGTGCGCGAATCGGGACCAGATGACGGAAGGATGGAACATAGCAAATATGAATATAGGCCTGAAGTCGCAAACTGTTTGAAAATCACGAGAAAGATACATGACTATATACTTGACTGATTTGTGATTTGCGGCGATTTTGTGTTCGCGACCGAGAATGAAGCCAAGTCGAATGTTGTGCGCAAGTCCGTGCCAGTGATTGCATATTCTTCAAAATCCAGTATACATAGTATGGATAATTTTCTCAAAGCCTCCAGCGCGTAGTCGATTCATATCCCAGATTTTGACGTGAACAAGTGGACACAATTTGGGTTCCGTAGCGACAAATACGCTGGTTTTCGAGCCTCGCGTGTTCTTTTCCGTCGCAACTTGGTTCCACTTAAACTTGTTTTGCACGCACTGATCTCCGATAAATACCTGGGTCATCTGTTATGATCATTTACAGATCATAAAATTTCACAAAAGGAGTTACGAAGGCAGTCGTACTGTGACAGGGGTTAACTGAAGAGAGTTTCGTCCCCCACGGCGGCATTCGCAAGGCTGCGACGTTGCCAATGACTTGGACGTGGTCGGTGCTATCCAAACATCAACAGGAGCTTCGAGCGTGTATAAATAACCAGAAAAGAGTGAGAGGTATGACATATTTACTTGACAGGCATTTTGCGAGTTAAGGTGGTTCACCCCGCCGCTGAAGGCTCACGCCCAGCGGCAGCGAGCACGACATCTGGAGCTCGTGGTGTGAGACGCGAGACGGATTGCGCCATCCGATTTGAAATCCACGGTACATCAAAATTGGAGAATCACTCACCCGCGAGATCCTCATGACTGAATCACCCTGCAAACCCACCAATGTCTCGGTCTCAGCCCCAATAGTGTCAGTTGCGGCTATCTGGGGCTGGTCAGCGCCAGAGACCATGTGTTGGCCTCGTGCATCACAACATATTCGCCATAGCTTGTCCGGCTTGCTACATGACGAGGACTACTTCCTCTTAAAAAGCCTTGCAGCTGCTCCCTTGGTATCAAAGATCCAACGGCAGGCCAGAGTTCCCTTTTGAGTGTTGCGTGGTGTCCGTCCCCCCTTGCTGCCGGATGCCCCCCCACATCTGAACATCGTACGCGCCATACATGCTTGCAATTGCGAATCTCGAGGACGGCTGTACTATACTTTGCCTGCACTAGCCCCGTGAGCCTTGATCCATACAACCGAGTATAGCTACATCAACTCCATGCACACTCCTTGACTAGTCCGGGAAGAGTTTGCCATAACCCTTACAGTCCGGCTCCGCTCTCCCTCCTTGATCGCCGAGAGATAACAGGGCGAGATGTCTGGCCGCACATTTAAGGGTGCTAGCCCATCTTTGTACCTCGATGATTCCCCGGATATCTACGTGCCACTGCTTTCGGGGACAATGGCGACCGAAGACAAGACCCAGCACGATGTGCGCGCATCTTCGGCAAGCTCCCCTCGTCTAGGGGGCTCCAGTCTCAGCGGCGACTCGGCAGGGAAACAGGCCCCATGGTGGTCCTACTTTTGGGTGAGACCGATATCTCTCAGCGGCATCTTCGAAAGATCAAACCTAATGGCTTCCTCAGGATTATGAACCGGCGAGGACTCACGAAGAGAGGAAATTCGTCCAGAAACTCGATGTCTCGCTACTGACGATCCTTTGCTTTGGGTACTTCATCAAAAATCTGGATCAGACCAACATTTCCAATGCATACGTCTCGGGCATGAAGGAGGACTTGGCCATGGACTCAAATCAGTTGAATTTGATAGATGTGGCTTGGACTACCGGATACGTCGTTGGACAACTGCCGTCCCAGTTCATCCTCACCAAAGTTCGGCCGTCGATATGGATTCCAAGCTGCGAGCTAGTATGGACGGTCTTGACATTCAGTCTCGCCGCCACCAACAGCAGCACTCAGGTCATCGCCATCCGCTTCTTCGTCGGGCTCGTTGAGAGTATCTTTTATCCTGCGGCGCACTTCTTGATAGGGAGCTGGTATAAGCCAAGCGAGCTGGGGAAACGGGCTTGCATATTCCACGCATCGTCAGCGGCGGCAGGAATGTTCTCCGGATACCTTCAAGCGGCGGTCTACACTGGCTTGAACGGGACTCTGGGAAAGGCTGGCTGGCAGTGGCTGTTTATAATGGATGGTATGTGGCTTCACCTACACCGTGATTATCTATCAGACTATTTACTAAGGATCCTGCTTTCTCAGGGGTCATCAGTCTGCCCATCTGTATCGCTGGATACTTCATGATCCCAGACCTTCCGGAGAACACCCGTGCATTTTATCTGACAGATGACGACGCTGCGCTGGCCCGAAAGAGGATGGAGTCCATCGGCCGCGCCCCGCGCCGGAAGCTGGGCTGGTCGATATTGAAGCGAGTCTTCACGCGCTGGCATGTGTGGGCTTTGACACTCCTTTACATTATTTTCATCAACACGGGACCGTCCTCAAGCGTTAATCCTTTGCCTCTTTGGCTGAAGGCCAACAATTGGCCAGTGACGTCTATTGTGAGTTTCTACCTGAGCACCATGCTCGCATCGAAAGCAGGAAGCACCACTGACCATATTTCTGTAGAACATCATACCTACGGCGCAGTCTGCTGTTCAACTCGTCTCGACTGTCAGCTTCTCTATATTATCGGATTACCTGCGCTCCAGACCTGCAGTAATGTCGATATCGACATTCTTCGGGTTCTTCACGTCACTACTGCTCGCCATCTGGACCATTCCAACTGGCCTGAAGTGGTTTTCGTTCTTTGCAACAAGAGTTTCCGTTGCCTATGGACCATTGTCAATGACGTGGGCCAACGAAATTTGCGGTGCTGATGCTGAGGAGAGGGCAGTGGTGCTAGGAATCATGAACGCCGCGGGCTACGCCTTCAATGCTTGGCTTCCGCTCCTGACTTATCCGGTTGTGGATGCCCCTAGGTTCAAGAAAGGATTCATCTATACAACTGCTGCGTTTGTAGCCCAAGCAGTCATCACTTGGACAGTATGGTGGCTGTCCAGGCGGGACAGAAAAAAGGAGGAAAAGTCCGCCATTGAGACAGCAGGAGTCACTGAGGAATTGTAGATCATGAAATAGATGAATCTTATTATCTACAATACATTATCGGTTGCAAACTAATGCTAATATCTCCCACCTTAGAGTATCACGCGGTCTCAACGAATTAGAAGTCAACAATATATCTCGTTCCCCAAAGTTATATGGGTTCCTGCAAATGTCTCGAATGAAGTCTCCCACGGAAGGAACTAGAGAATCACCGTTAGTTCGGACGTAATGAAGCAGCAAAGTTAATTACTTTGACTCATACCGATATAGTCAACGCCCCAAGTTTCATGTCACAGAAGCCTTCACTTCTTGCTCATTTGACAGGCAGAGCACAGCATCGATTGAGTAGCCTTGGTTAGCCCGTGGACTGAACAGTATATCCGTAACTGATGTGTCGTCTGCGGGTTGACACAAGAAGAGCACTGCATTGACTGAGTGGCCTTGGTCAAACCGTGAACTTGACAGAGAATGCGAAAACCATGAGTCGTTTGCGGCTCAACACAAATGATGCAATGCCTTCCGAATGGTGTGTTGGTGGCCTGGACTAGACCGTGTATGGAACATTCCATTTCCATGGGATCTGTCGACTGTGGGGCGGCCATTGGGCAGGTTTGGACGTCGATGTGAGGTTGTCGTTTTTGGAGTCTTGTGAGCTTAGAAGGGATTGAATGGTTATGGTGTCTGTCCGTGAGTCTGTGCCAGTGTTGTGCTGTTCAGGATTTATGAGACAAAAGCTTGTGTGGAAGAGAAATCGGATGGGAGCTGCCTTTTATACAACGCCCATAGGCTGTGATACTAGCCTTGGAGTGATTGGCGCAGCCTGCGCTTGATGTGAGCAACGGGGTCCCAGTGGAAATGATGCTCAGATCGAGTTCAGTGTCTACTGCCAGTAACACCATTGTAACCTACCGATGAAAGAGAGTGTCACAGAACGTCCATGGTCGAAACTTCTCTCAGGGGTGCTGACCGACCGTCACGCAAGTGTAGCACGCCACCTGTAAATGGGGAAAACGGACAAGATCGCAAGGATGGCATGGCTAAGTTAATGTTTATAAATACTAAACTTGAGACTGTGTTTGTGCGAGCTACAGTTGCGGCACACATGCTGATATCCGTATGTCGGAAAGAATATGTTTTGGAAACAACCAGATTTCCCTGTCCTTTTGTCATACATCTATCTGTGGAGACAGAATCGGTTTAAAAAACTCACTTTCCTTTTCTATACAGCACTCTTCAATTGCCATTCCTCCTTGATCAGATCTGCAGCCTTCTCGCCGATCCCGTACGCCGGCATTTGAGTATGGCCTCCATGCAAGATAGGCATGATGCTGACATCTGCAACTCTCAGATTTGTGACGCCCTTGACCCTGAGCTTCTCGTCGACCACAGAGTGCTTGTCGTCACGTTTGCCCATAGCGCAGGTTCCCGCGGCATGGTAACCTGTATGACATGGATGTTACACTTGAGCCACAGGTGGTGTAAATATAGAGGGGTAGGGGAGAGAGGGTCTTACAAGTGGTAGCGTTGTCCTTCACGTAGGGCACCCAATCATCCCTTGTGGTGTGAGTATGGTGCGTCAGGTCAGGTGGCCACGATCCCTTGATAACATCTTTGGTCCCTTCCCCCCCTACAATGATCTCGTTGCCAAATCGACAAGCCTCCGCGAGAACCTCAACGTCCAACGGATCCTGGAGAAACCCGCAATCTATCTTGGGCGTGTCCAAGGGATTCGTACTCTGTAGTCCCACAGTTCCCCTGGACCGAGGCGAAAAGAGCTCTGCGATCATGGCGAAAGCAGATTTGTTGTCGACGGGGAACTTGTCGTACTGTTTGGGGCCTCCATAACACTCCGTGTGGAAGAACTCGATATTCGGCTGCTTGGGCGTCAGTCCCATCGGATCTCGACCAGCGGCCCTTTCAGCGGAAGTCCACAGCTGAGAGTCAGCCAGCCTCTCGTCCAGCCGGGCGAACGCAAAGGAACCGAAAGGGAAGCTGGAAAGGAAGCCAGCCTTGTTTTCTTTCCAGAGCTTGTACGATCTTTCCAGCGCCCCTTCGTGATATGCCAGGTGGTCATTCGTAAGGTTTGGCTTGGAAACCTCGTAGAACATGAAGACGATGAGGTGATCCATCAGATTCTTGCCCACGCCGGGCAAATCCACAACGCTAGGGATGTTCAGAGCAGCTAGCTCATCCTTTGCTCCGATGCCAGATCTTTGGAGGATGTTCGGACTGCAGTATGCCCCACCGCTGATGATGACCTCCTTAGTTGCCGTCAGATCAAAGGACACGCCGTCTGCATTGACCGCTTGGACTCCGGTGGCCACGAGTTTGCCATCAACATCTTGGAACAAGACTTTGTCAACGTGTGTCTCTGTGAGGATGGTGATGTTGTCCCTGCGGTGATTCTTGGTGACAAAGTCTGCCCCGGTGGTACGAATTCCCTCATAGACAGTGCGAGGGGCATGTCCGCAGCCGTGGGGGTTCTCCCCATGTGAGAACATATCGTCGTCTAGTGGGAGCCCCTTTGAAATCATGGACTCAAGTACGAGCTTGGAGATAGGTGCCAGGTCGTGTGGCTCGGTATGAAGTGGTCCTTGGTAGCCGTGAGACTTGCCGTGAGCTTTGAACCATGGCTTGTCATGGAATGTCTCGGACTTGAAGAGTGTCAGTGTCAGTTGATGCGAATCAATGCATGGTGCTTAGGTATAGAGCCCGGGGGAATAGATGCTAACCTTTTCCATATATCTAAAGAATTCATCGCCGCTCCACCCATCAAGGCCCCAATCATCGTAGTCCTGCTTGGAGCCCTTGATGCAAAGGGTGCCATTCAATCCCGAGGAGCCACCAAGGAATTTACCTCTGCTCAACTTGACTTGCCGATCGTTGATACCGGGGCCCTTTTCCGATATAATATTCCAGTCCGCGGGTCCGTCGAGGTTATTAGCCCACCTGCATGATGCAGATTTAGCATTTAAACTCAAGGCATTCAGGAAATGGGCAAGGACACACACCCTCCAGCCATATGAGTGTTCTCCAAGTTCTCATTGTCTTGCCCCGCCTCGAGGACGAGCACTTTGACGTTGGGGTCCTCTGCCAGTCTTCCTGCAACCACACATCCGGCGGTGCCTCCACTGATTTCTTGTCAGTTACCTGTTTTAATAGAAGCAAGTTCAAGCACCAACTTACCCACAAACAATGAAGTCAAAAGCTTTATCGGTATCCACAAGAGAGCCCATGTTGTTACTGATGCTCCAGGTGAGGGGTCTTTGGTTTCTGAGACACGTGGACTAGCTCTGTTCGCGGCTTCGGCGGTGGTGAGGCTCGTCGCAATAGTCACAAATTCAAAGACACATAAAAGTCTTGCACAATCCTCACTTTGAGTAACCAAAAGCCAATCAGACAGTCAGCACGTTCAGCGGACCTTCAAGCGGTTGTAAACAAGAGGTTATCCAGGATGACTGTCATTGATCGCTGCCACTTATTTAAGTGACCCCCTCACGGTTTTGTACAGCCCGAGTGGGCTAGAGGAATTGTGAGCTATAAGTTGCTTGGCTGTTTGACCAAAGGACCAAAGGGCGAGTTCTCCAAATGGTGAGAAAAGCTCTTCGGCTCCAGCAGCCGGCAATGTACATTGGCCCACGGGTAGCTTGGAGATCGGCTGCGGAGACACATCACTCGCTTGGGTCCCCGAGGATCCTCAACTGGTTGTCTAGAGTCCTCGGCCAACCGACGGCACGGCCAAAGTGATAATAATCCTTAGTAGACAGAGCCTTCAATTCGCCTACGGGATCTGAATGCTTCTGACCACGGCGGAATCGCCTATGTTCTCTGTCCAGGCTGCTTACCAGCTCAGCACCATAGCAAGAACCATAGCCAAATAATTTTGGCCCCATGTGACCGGTCATATTCTAAGTGGACGGTGGATCGACTGTTCTCGGAGTGGATCGTTGCAACATTGAAGTGAGGCAGAGAATGAGTCAAGCGTCTAGAAAGTGATGGTAATTCATCACAGAATTCTAGACAGTATTATGTCAGCAGCTGTTGGTGAACTGCCCTTACTTGATGGTTGGCCATTCTGTAGCTCCAGAGGTTCTGCTCAGGTGGCCGCATTGCTAAAAACAGTGTAGTCAACTCCTGTGCATTCAGACTGGAGAAGCATTTGTGAAGTATGAGTCCTAGAGATTCATGGACTTAGATTTGACTCGGATTTCGCGAGCCTCAATTTTTTGGATATGTGAGATGCCATGTCGTATTTCTGAGCTGTGAGGTGGAAGAAGTCTGGGGACGGCTCTTCGTTGTTCCATCAGCAGTCAGGGACAACAGACTGTCTGCCAACAATTGCCTCGTGACTGCTCATGTGAGTGAGGACAGCGCTTAGCGCAACGTTCGTCTTGGTGAACATACTGGACTGGAGGATTCCGATTAGGCAAGTTGACCATCAGACCTTGGTTTGGATCACACCGGTACCCCGGGTTTACGCAGCTTTCATGCCGGAAGTCATCTGTGAGCGTGCGAGCGTGCGGCTCCGAGATTGTGACGACTGCCTTATTAGGAGCCGGGAACTATTATAGCTCCCTGGGCGCTATTGAGCCGAGGGATGGTTCCCATAATCCGGCATCGTGGCAGTCAAGCCCTGATTTTGCGAGATGCGTGGGTTCGGAAGTGAGACGCTGTCGCCGTGAGTGGCCCAGCCACATTTCGGACGATACCAGCGGCGACGGTCAACCCCCCTGCACAATTACGTCACACAGAATAGCCCCGCGATGGGATCGGCCCTCCCACGGCGTTGCAGGCTTGCGAGAATTGGTGTTCGTCAAGTTGGTATGGACAAAGAAAATCCTGCGGGACCTTCAGTCAGTGAAAACGAGGACAGCGGTCGACCGGAAGCTCTACCTCACTCACCGCGCCTAATAAGGTTTGCGTTGGGCATCATTGGGATGACTCTGCCTTTGCTGTCTTTCTTGACGCAGGCAGCGCGGGGCTGAGTGAGGTTGAACCGACCTGAGGGGGCGCCCCACTCTGGGTTCCAACGAGCAGTGCAACATCTCCCAGGCCTAGGAGCCGTCGCCACAAACACGGTGCTACATTTGGTTTGTGCATCAGCCAGGGCTGGGGTCCTGTCTGCCATTCTGCCATTCTACAGTACGGATACACGACTGTCTTGTTGCTGAAAAGAAAAGAGGGACCCAGAGCCGCATGCAGGTGCTGTCCGCAGTTGTTGGCTGTGAAATGTGAAATGTGGGCTGTCAGCTCTAAATACAGCAAATGTGCCGCTGGGCGGACGGGCCTGGCCTCGGGCCTGGCCTACAAAGACAAGACCTATTCCAAGATCCTGCCGTCGAAATACAGACATGGCGTTTTCGATGCAAGGACGAGGCACATGGAACGTGAAACACGCACTCACAGCGAGCACAACCTTTTCTTGGGAGCTCGAGGATTCGCTGTACAACGCACACAAGACAGATCAGCCATTTGATGTCAGATCCAGCTTGCACCAGCAAGGGCAGCATCACCTGTCAAAGTGCTCGCACACCATCTGCTGTCAGCCTGCGATCAAGTGCTCCAGCCCGCCACCACCCGCCCACCCACACCAACTTTTTTTTCTGCCTCTGTCGGGCGCGACTCGACAAAAACCTGTCAGATTGTTCGCTCCCGCTGGTTAGCTGTTGATGACACGAGGCAAGCAGACCCTGGCCGGCATCGCAGCGTGCAGCGTAGCATAGCAGGGCAGCCAAGCCGGGGGGTTCCAAGGTTTGGTCTTCCCGCTTCCCGAGCGCAGAAGCTCGAGGGACTTTTTTATCCTGTGCACTCTGCATGAGACGAGACTAGACCGCCGGCCAACATTCAGGACGGACGAACCAGGCGGGATGAGCTTGAAGCATGGCTGCTGAATGGGCCATCTACTGCCTGGTACAAGCGAGGAGCCTGCAGCAACGGTGTGTGGCACTCGTGGTCCAGCTGTAAGATGACGACTTTGGTTTGCGACTGTATGCCCAGTCGCAGCCCGACAGAACCAGACAAGACAGACAGGCAGACAGACTCGAGCAAGAGCAACGCAGGGAAGGAGAGGTTGCAGCTAGAAAGTTCCTCGACAGAACCTTCTCATGCCGTATTAGACTACCGTACCGTCTTCGCCCGTTCGCCATGCAAAGCACCTTCCAAACCTGTGTTCTGGACCGCCAAAGCAGGAAAACGGAGTCTGGAGCCTAAAGACTCAAAGCCTGAAGCCTGGTGCTGTGCCTCCTCTCCCACCACCATCTATCTCATGCAGCCTGGTATCTCCCGTCTCTCCTACAAGCCCGCCCGCCCACTTACACGGCGTGCGTCAGGGATGATCAGTGTAGTTCCAACTGTTTGGTTACTCTATCTCGTCGAGAGCAGAACGGACTAGCAACGAGACAGGCAGAATATACCGCACCAGACCACGCCAGGTCAGATCAGATCAGATCAATCAGATCAGCACGACCGAGGCTCGGCTAGGTTTATCAGAATACCACCACCCTCAACTGGGCTGCTGTCTGACAGGACGCCAGCCACAGCTCCCGGATTGGCAAGCCCGTCCATACCAACCCTGCGAGCTCCACGGGGTGTGACAGTCACACAGACACAGGCGCAGACACTGGCCTGCTGCTGCCAAACCCATCCCATGCCCATCCCATGCCGTCCCCAGTCCCCGTCTTCATCCCTCCCAATCCTTGTCCTTGGATCCCTTGCTCCTCTTCTGCTTCACTTATTTTTACTTTCGGGTCCATCGATATTCCACCGTCGTTGGCCAGCTCACCATTTCTTGTGCCTGGTGTTCTGTGTCCATTGCGACCTTTTCCCCGTGCTTGCAAACCACTTAAGCAAGTAAGTGGACACACAGAAGATCAGGAATTAGACTATCCCGCCCAGGTGGTCTAGCCTCTGCACACCGTCATACATCATCGCTGGCTGCTACCTCACTCGCGCGGCGGGGAAATTGAAGAAAGCAAGCATTCCATATCAACACTGTACTCCGTACTGCCCTGCCCTGCCCTGCCCTGCCCTGCACATCACAACCGACCCCACCCCCCACCTTTGGGCCAGCCTCCTCGACGCCAGACCTGGCCAGCACAACCTGGCCAGCTACCCGAACAAGCACAACCAGGATCACTCTGAGGCCACGCGGGAGACCGGTAACTCAGGCGGAACGACCGCTGTCTAGTGCCTTCTGCCATATACCCTACCCTATCTCCTCCGCTGGCCGTCTCTCACATACCTGTCTCGCTCCTTCACCTCTTCCTCCTTCTAAGCAATACACCACAACCCAGGGACGGGAGACGAGACCTCCCCGTGACCTGCTGTACCTGACCCTGCCCTGGCCTGGCGTCTGGCCCTCCCTGACCTAGGTCATACGTCTGTCTGCCGTATAGAGCAGCCTCCCAAGGTACGCTTCCTGGCCAACAATAGCATTGTCAGTAGAGCGACTGGGCACTGACCTCTTCCCTAGCGACGGTCTCCAAATCTCAGCCCTCCATCCGAACCCGTCTGACCTGTGTCGATCTCCCGTTTGCAACCAAGCACCCAACTTGCGACCCAGACACAGGCGTCACCATGCCTGAGACCTTCCGCCGCTACGAGGAGCGTGACACCTACTATGAGGATGAGCCTCCAAGAGGCCCTCCCATGCGGAGACCGCCTCCCCCTCGCGATGAAGAGATCTATTACGAGCGCAGAGAGGAACGACGGTCACCAGCCCCTCCTCCTCCTTCTATGGCCCGGCGCAGTGATGTCCAGGTTGCTGTCCGTGAAGAGGTGGAGCGCGAGTCTAGGGTGCCCCATTTCATGCGCGACGAATCCCGTCGACCACCCGAAGCGGGCCCCTTGGTCCTGCGCCAACGCGATGTTGAGACCGTTGAGCGAGCTCGGCCTCGGCCGAGGTCTCCTTCTCCTATCATGAGAGAGCGCATTGTCACCAAGACGAGGGCGAGGAGTGTGAGCCCCGGGCCGCCGCCGCCACCGCCCCCCGAGATCCGCGAGAGGGAGGAGATTCGCACACGGGTTATCGATCACTCTCGGGAGCGGGTACGGAGCCCCAGCCGGGGACCGGCCATGGACAGGGTGCGTCTCGGCACACGGATCATCGAGCGTCCTGACCGTTCACCCAGCCCGCCTCCGATCATGGAGCGCACGCGCACGCGAGTTATCGAGAGGGAAAGGTCGCCGTCTCCCAGGCCGCCGCCGCCCCCACCTGAGATTGAGAGAAGCAGGCTGAGGATTATCGAGCGAGAACGCGAGCGGGCTCCTACGCCCAGTCCAAGCCCCTCGCCCCCTCCACCTGAGCCATCTGTCATTAGGGGTCCCACGATAGAAAGAGAAGTCATTACACACTACAGAGATATCGATCATGGTAAGTCTGTGGCCTTGTGCCATACCAAAAATCCTGTTACCTCAAATCCGCCACTATCACCAACTACGAACAGACAGGGAATGAGACTAATACGACGTAAACAGGCTTGGTCGTCGCACGGCCACCTTCTCCTCCTCCACCACCCCGCCGAGTCGAGAAGCGAGAGACAGACATCGACATCTACACCGGCCGCCATGAGACCGAGATTGACATTACTAAAACACGGTCCCATTCACGTTCGCGTGCCCGGTCGATGTCCCGGGATCGGCACAGAGTCGCATACGACCCGCCCCCAACCCGCGATCACTCGTACTACCATGAAGACGACATCACGATCTCCACTGGACGTGACAAATTGAAGGTCGACATTGAACATGAGCACCGAAGCTCGTCGGCTCGGCCTCGCTCACACTCCGCGGCACCAGGCTATGATGATGAGTCGGACCTGATCAGGGGCAGGATTGACTCGCGCGGCCGCATGGGGGAGGCCTGGGGAGGAGCAACCAAGGACTGGGTGGTTGTCGACGTCCCACCTGGCACCGAGAGAGTGCGCATGGACGGTGTCGGCGGTGGTGCTGCTGAGCTGACCTGGCAGCGGTACAATGGTGCCCGCCGTTCCAAGTTCATCCCTGAGCGTGCTAGTGAAGGTGCTCTGGTGCCTTTATCGCCTCCTACTTCGTCGTCTACCACAGTCATCTCTGACCGTGATGCTTACGCTCCTCCCCGCGGCGACAGGGATCGTGATCGATTGAGCGTTCAGATTTACGACAAAGATCGCGAACGAGACGTTGAGATTGAGAAGGTGACTGATAGACGTATCAGCCTGAGGCCTACACCTCCGCCGCCTGCGCCGATGCCCAAGAGTCGAGATATGTGGACCGAGGTCACCAAGGATCTTGTTGTCCGAGAAGCAATCGATGAGCTCGGTTATGACTATGAGGAGACCGAGCAGTTCTTTTACGTGATGCAATATCTGAAATATGTAGGTTACACCCTCCCGCTTGCCGCACAGAGGATTGAGGCAAATCGCTGACGTTTATTTCGCGTTTAGGAGGACGTCCTCGAATTAGTCGAGATCTCGGATCGCATCCGAGCTCGGAGAAAGGACCGCATCCGAGAGATCCAGTACGAGCGCGAAGTTCGCGACGACTGGGAGCGCGACCGTCGTCATCATCGCCATCGCCCCAGATGGGAAGATGAGCGGGAGAGGGTTGTTGAGCGAGAGGTCGTCTACGACACCAGCCGTCCAAGAAGATATTAGGCGGCGACAACAAGTGGACGCCCTCCCTCCCGCAAGGGCCCACTTGTGACTTGAGAATCTTTCGAGGACACTGATACCTGCACCTGTCACTCCGTTGACCTGCATTTCTTTGGACAGATAACCTTCCCTCTTTTTGGACACAATCATTCCGAACATATCAGAGATCTGAAAAATCTGCATAACATCATATAGACAGCGGTGAACTCCTGACGGCTGCGATTTATTTTGCCGTACTCGTGGTTTTGGTCCCTTCAGCCTGGATACCCTGACGTCGGTACTTTCCATTTGCAGATTGTCTTCACCACAGTACAGAAGGACTCTATTCGTCTACCTAGTGGATCAACAGTACACGCTTGTTGATTTAGTTACAAAGCGCGAGGCATGACGGCATGACGGCATGGGATATGACAGTGGAAGAGGCGGACGGACGTTGGTAAGGGGAATGAGAAATGATGAAGAGACGAATCTTTGGTTTTCTGCTCCAGTACTGGTTTTGATCTTTTCCCTTGCATGGTGCACGTGGAGCTGTCTCCTCGTGCATCGCCACCATTTATCACGATCACTTGACATGTTCATGATCAAAGAAAAAGTCTGGAGAGTCATGTCAGCGAAGAGGCACAACTGCAAGAGATGGACTTGCTTTCTTTGAGCTGGGCGTTAATGTACAGAGGTTTATTTGCCGTACGAAATCTACGAAGTTTATGACCAGCCACTTACTTCCCTCCCCCTCCCCCCCCTCTCAAGGGGTTATCTGACAGCAAGGGAAAGGCGGCTACTGCAGTTCCCATGCTTCGTCGCCCGCTTCGGGTAGCCGAAGGATTGCAGGCACGCATATTGCCTCGAAATTCTCGCCGATCACCTACATTTGGACCTGGCTGGATGACGCAGAGATGCACCTTGCGTCACCGCGCAGGTCATTCAGTATTTGCTATATATACCTTGCATAGATCTTAGAATATTTGACAACAGTGATTAATGGACCCCTTTGTCTTGCAGATACCTAAGTATGTTTCCCTTGACAGCGTGGTCAGCAAGAGCCCTTCAGACGCGATGACGGCGCCGGTCGTTACTCGGAATGCGAACAGATCTGTAGGTACCTTCCAATCTCGGTCTAGGATTCCGATCAATTCCCAAGCTGATGTTTACGGCTTTACTCCTGCAAACAGAGCAGGGCCTCGCGACTCACAAGGACCTCGGTTCTGGCCATTTCGAATGCAATCACATTGCCCTACTATAGGCTCTATCGGCAGAACACACTCCTCCCCATAATCCGCTTGGCCAAGAGCGTGGAAGATGAGGATGCCGCCGACTGCGTCTCCCAGCGCTTGCGTCAGTGGCAGACCCGGAAGCTAGATGAGTACAGATTTGTGCAGCTCTCGGTATGAGACCAGGGCAATCTCCTGCCTAGTCAAAAGCCTTCCCCTTCTGACAAAAGGCGTCCAGGGGAGTCTGCTCGCAGCCGCGGTGATAGGCTCTTTCTCATGGCCGATCCCAGACACAATCCACTGGCTGGGCCCAGCGTTGTGGTACGCGTCTCTCATCATGTCGTTCTGCGCAGTACTCCTCTCGTCGTCTGAGCACTTCCTCTTTGCTGCCATCAGAGACTCGACGCAGCACCCGGACATCAGGAGGCGGCTGAGCATGATCATGGAGATCAGCGGCGGCCGCCCAGGAGACCTGTTGGTCTCAAGACCGTCTCCGCCCGGTCCCGCCCAGAATCAAACGGCGGCGCAGGCTGTTGGCCTGCAAGCCAGCAAGCCGCCTGTGCGGGCTCAGGTGCGGTGGAACATGGTGTTCACGTGGCAGGCGCCCATGATGCTGCTGTCCTACTCCTTGATCGCGTTCGTCATGGGCTTGACGATATGTGTGCTCACGCCGCTCTATGACGGCCGGGACTACGATGACAGCTGCAAGGTGTGTTGAGACTCTTTCCTGTTCCTTGTCCGGCTTTGATGTTGCCTACTTGCCATATCTGGCGCCAGCTGTGATTGTCGACGAGCGCTGAGTCTCCCCCCGATTTAGATTGCTGTGCTCTATGTTGTCTTCTCGGTGTTCGCCGGCGGTACCTTCGTGTGGTGTTCTTTTTGGGAGTATATATTTGTTGATCTTGGTGATCTATGAGTGCAAGCTGTTAGTACCAAGGACGAGAGTCCCAGAACTGGGTTCAGTATATCCCGAGGGGGCCTGGAGGAGGTCCAGCACGACGTTTCTTTTGTGCTGCTTGTCTAGTGGAAGCAGTAGAGGCTTGTTGAGGAACATTTTGGCCTAGGAAAGCAATTCCCGGTCGTCTGTGACTTATGTGAAATGTGGTCGGAGGTATTGCAGCACAAGCATATGGAGAACTCCAATGTTCAGGCTCCATAACCTACACAAGTATGATGTGGCATCAACTCTGTTGATTCGAAATTACTCCAATCCGGAGCCTAATCCTCCTGAAGTGAGAAACCAACAAGATCCCCAGATGCCTGCAAGAATTGACGCTCCCATGAACCCTGAACGCCTTGCACCTGCCCTTGGGCACACATGAAACCTATCGACACACACACGAGCTTGTTATGAGAGCCACAAAACAGTGAAAGACAAAAAATGAATGATTAAGAGGCACAGAAATCCTCAGGCACCCTCGACCTCTTCGCTTCCGTCTGTCCCGTGAATCTTCTCCCAGGCCTCGCCAGCCTTGTCTGCTGTCCATTTCCAAGCTTTGCCGAACTCGTCGCTGGCCCAACCCCAAAAGTCTTTTGCTGAGTCGCCTGCGGACCCAGACGCGTCCTTGTCTTCATCATCGACAGACCCTTCCGGGACGTCAACTCCGACTGGAGCAGACACCTCGCCGGTCACGACTGGATCAATGCCTAGGGCCTTTGACGAAGACGGGGCTGGAGTTGTCGGGGTTGTTGTTGGTGCAACGGTGTAGCTAGTAACGGGGTCCGATGGGGTTTCGATGGCCGGTACTTCGTCGTGGACGCCGACTGGTTTCAGAGGCAGGCGAAGAGTGCCATTGTTAGGCGAGGGCTCGAGGCCAAGGGAATCGCAAAGAATGTTGTACACCTCGATGTTTTGGAAGGGTTCAAGCTTGCTTCCAGGTGAATGAGGGAAAGCGGGGCCTCGTGCGATGAAGATCGCCCGCATCAGAGGATGCTCATGATCGTACCCGTGCAGGCCTTTGGGGTGGTAGTCGAGACCGCTTGTTTTCGCTTCCTCAATGTTAAATTCGTCCTTCGTCACGATCGCCCACCCGGTCTTGGGGATGATCCAAAGCGGCGCAATGCGCTCGTTTTGGGAGAAATGATACCGTTCTGGCATGTTGACGTCTCGCAGATAGACGTCGAAGTTCGGGTTTGTTTTGGCCTTCTCCGCCAGAGCATTATACATTTCCTGAACATCAACGGAAGTCTTTGGCCGTAAGCCAACAAGTGGCCAGCCATCAATGTAGTCAACCTTGCTCAGGTCAACGAGGTCGTCCATCTGAATCATCCGGGAGACGTCCGTAGTGGCCATGCCATGATCTGACACGACAATAACATTGACAATATCAGTCAAATTCCTTGCCTCGAGACCCAGGAAAATGTCGTCCATCATCTTGTCGGCGTCTTGAATGGTGGCGCGAATCTCTGTGCTGTTGGGTCCGAACCTGTGGCCGTCACCATCAACATCAGGAACATACGCTGCAATAAGCTGCGGCCGCAGGTCTTCCTGGTCGACATTCGGGTCCTCCATCCCGGGCCTGTCGAGGAAACTGAAGATTCTAGAAACCTTGTTGGACAAGGTCTCCTTCCCGTTGTACTTGTCAATGAAGGCGGGCTCGACGTCACCCAGGTGAGCCTCGCTGCCCGGCCACATGTGGATAGCACTGCGCACGCCCTGTTCCTCCGCGGTGACCCAAAATGGTTCGCCGTTCCACCATTTCGGCTGCATCGAAACATCGGTATTGGTGTAGAAGAACTCCTCCTTGAGCTTGGGATCCCAAAAGCTGTTGCCAACCACACCGTGCGCCTCGGGGTATAGCCCCGTAGCCAGTGTGAAGTGGTTGGGGAAAGTCACACTCGGGAAGGATGGATTCATGTAAAGGGGCGAAACACCCTCCTGGACGAAGGCGTTGAGCCTGGGCGTAAGGTTTCGTTGGAGGAAATCTGCTCTGAAGCCATCCAAGCTGATGATGATCGTGGTCGGCGCAAAAAGGGCGGTACCATTGCTGACAAGGGCCTGTTGCTTGAATACTGCTGGTTTCTTGATGGACAGCCTCCATGCAACGATGGACAGTGCTGCGAAAGCGACTGCAATCAACGCGTATACCACTGTCCATCGGCGACGGTTCTTCTTCCGCTGTGTCTTGGCGTCCGCTAAATGGAGAAGGCCCCGCCGGTCGAGCTCATCGCTGTCCTCGCGGTCGCTGCTCCCCGTCGAGCTGGTCTCCTTCATATGCCCTTCTTCCATCTCGTGCATCAACTCGCCGTCCTCGCCTTCCTGTGCCTTCTCCAATAGCCTCTCTTTCTTCTGCCTCCTCCTCTGGCGTCTTTGTTTCCTAGCCTCACCCCTAAGATCCTCCATTGACTCTTCTTCGATGACTGCTCTGTCCGCTGGACTGCTGGACCGGCTCTTCTCGCTCCTTGTCTTTGAGAACAGGCGCATGGGTAGCGGCAACGATAAATTCGAGCCCCTCCGCTGGCCGGACCCGCTGCGTTCACGCTGGCGCTCCTGGCGTCGGCGTGCCTCGATGACCAGCTGGTCCATCTCCTCTTCTTCCATAAGCACTATGCGATCGTGTGCGCGCAGCTCGCGGCTGTTGCGGGCTCTGGCCTGGCGCTCGTCATCTTCGGAGTCGCTCTCCTGGTCGCTGCGGATTGAGGAAGCATCGGGATCGTAGCTCTTTGCGGACAGCAGGGAGCTGTTGGGTGACTTGGGTCGGGTCAGAGGTTGAAGAAGCGGCATTGTGGGCGTGTATCGTGCGTGGCTGTCGCCAGCAATGTAAAGGTGAGACCTAGAAGGTTAAAATACTCATCGGAGTTGGCATGTCGTCGCGACAGGCTTCTGAGGTTTGATGGTCATGATTGTCAAGAGATGATTTGCCCCTTTCCCAAACCTTCTGACACTGAGCGCATTGCAGAAGATTCAACGGTGGGTCTGCGGGACCTAGAGAGCTTGGCGTTTGATGCCGCCTGGAAACGCCAGGGGTGCAGTTAGACGCCCGGGCTACCGTGCAGCTGCCGTGCAGATGTCGAAACAAACCCACAGGCTGCCTGACGTTCCGTGCTTCACAGGGCTGCTGCCTCTCCGTTTTCAGCGCCAGCTCTGATAAAGCTTTGTGCTTATCCAATCTGCCAGGGTGACGTGAACTACTTTGTACCTGCATCGCTGCATTTCCATCGGATTAGTGAGATGCAGCGTGGCAACGTCAACACTGGGAAACTTCCGGGTTCGTCTCTTGACTCTAGTTTTCAACACGTTATGGAGACGATGTACAGTCGTCTCCACCCGTCAGCCCTCCCATGTCAAGCCGTCGTTCGAGATTGATGTGCCAGCCCCTCTACTGTGTACCGTACTCTTGGGTCGTGAAAGTGGGTCGTGTCATTCCCTGAGGCTCAAACAACCTTCACAAGTGTCATCTGCGTCAGCAGTCCGAATGGGCCTGGGCCCACTGCAGCCGCACCGTCCTGGAAGGAACAGAGTAAGCTGGAGTGCACGACGGAATGTTGTAGAGGGCGGCCCGACTTCTCCATTGGGCAACATGCGAGCACGATGTCTCATCTCGGACGGCATGGGACGCCCTCTATGGGAGCAGGCCTCGAGGTGGCTTCCAGCTCCAGGCTTACCTCTCCTGGCGAGGGCGTGACCGGACGCCACCGGGGCCTGGAACCAGTGGTCTGGGAATACCTCGAGTCGTACAAGATGCAATATTGATCCCTTGGCGTTGCCTCATTTCTGGCGGTCCCCAGTCGGACAGATGGCTCGAGTAGGTGCCGGAAAATACACCCGCGTCTCCTTGTAACAGGCTTCTCTTCACGTCTCTGCCCCATGACGCGAAAGCTTCAGGAACATCCCTTTCTTTTTTCCCTCTGGCGCAGCGCTCCCAGGTATTGTGTCATGCGTTCCTGAATACGCGGCGCTCCATGAGACAGTCGACCATTCTTTGGAGATGGTATCCAGTCCCTTCGTGACGTCCGGGCCTCCTGGCCCTCGGCCTTTTGCTCATGTTGAATCCTTTCCTTTGACAATATCCTCAAGAGCCATCAGTTGGGCTGCAAGAGACGACATTATCCGAAGGTTTTCAGACTCAGCCCTCAAACCAGAGAAGGAAGAAACAGAGAGGAATATCAAGTGCGAGAGCCATTTGCCGTAGCCCGTACAGGGCGTTTCTAACCCCATCTTGTAGACATGCCGTCGATGCCTACCACGATGCTGTTGTGCAGCTAAAGCAGGTCCTCAAGACTGATGATCTCGATAACATTCTCTCGCCTTCCTCGACACTCACAGAGTTGCATAAGGTTGCAATCGGCATTCAGCATGCTCAGGCGAACGTGCTAGAGCAACGTCAGATTGGGAAATTCGTCGACACGCTCAGTCACTACTCGGGAGTCTTCGACGTCCTGTCACAATGTGCCTTCGGGTACATGACTTTGATATGGGGCAGTCTAAAATTTGTTTTGCTCATGGCAAAGAGCCATTACGACACTTTGTTTAAATTCACGGATGTGATGAGCCAGATTGGTATAAACCTTCCCCGGATCGAGTTGTACAGAAAGATATTTCCCACTGCGCGGATACTGGAATTTGTATCACAGCTCTATGCAGCTATCGTCGAGTTCTTGCAGGAGTTCATCATCTACCTGAAGCAAAAGAATTATCGAAAATTCTTCGCAAACTTCACCAGGCCCTTCGACTTACAGTTTGGCCGCCTGGTGGCGCGGATCCAGTCCCTCGAACAGACCATCGACAAAGATGTCTATGCCAGCGCCATTTTATTACAAGTCACACAGAGCCAGAGCATGGAAAGGCATCGAGTCGACCTGTCCATCCGGCGCACCCATAACGAGGGTTGCCTCACCGACGTCCCCGATATCGCGGTGTCGCCGTACCTTCTCGACATGAAGAAAGCACTCTTCCACGGCTTCGAGATCGAGGCGTCCTACCACGAGGAGCTAGCCACGACGTTCAAGATGACGTCCTCGCCAGCCTGGGCGAGGTGGCTTTCCATCGAACAACAATACGTGCCAAGCAAGTTCTCACACAAAACCACCATGGTCCAGGCGGAATGCGACGCTCCGGATGCAGCAACTTGTCTGCAGTGGGTCACGCAGGTGCGCGCCGAGTCTCCTCACATCGTGTCCGTGTTCCTGCTTTGGGCCCGAGGCATGACGGCACAGAGCGCCATCGCATCAATCGTGTTCCAGATGGTCCAGCAGCGGCCCATGGTCCTGCAGAGGGCCGGGTTGGGGATGAGGTCCTTCTCCGCGGCAAACGCCTCGCTGCCCAAGCTATGGGACTTGTTCCTCACTCTAGTGCAGCATCTGGGCGGGCTGATGGTGTATATCTCGATCGGCTCGGTCGGGCAGGAGGAATTCGGCATCGTAGCCTGGTTCGTGGACCTCTGCCAGAAGTGGTCCGGCCCGCCACTGAATGTGGTGATCATTCACCCCTTTGATGAGAACTTCGTTCATATCGAAGACTGCATCGATTTGGACGACAAGTACGACGTGCATCCTTCCCTTACCACTAGTGATGCGCTTTATCACGTGGTTCTCTTGGAGTTGGAGGTCCAAGAAGCCCTGAGCGAGACGGTGCAGTTAGTCCTGTGGGAGGCTCTGTGGCGAGAGGTCCGGTATGCGGTGATCGGTATTGCTGTCACTCAGACAGTAGAGGAGATCAACAGGTACGCGAAGGAACTGGCCGAGGAACGAGAGTGCGAGGAAGACGTAGCGAGTCTCTGGGTGTCGACGGTGAGGAAATGGACAAAGGATAATCGGCCATTCCACATCATGAGAGAACAGATCCAGCGACACCTGAACGTAGTGGATATTCACCTGCCGCACTCGGTGCGGACGAGGCTGGAAAGGATGGTCAGTTGCGCTGCTGGCTCACGACTTAGCGCGAGGGAGAGGAGAAAGCTGACGAAGGAGCTACGGGAAGGAGACCCGAAGCCGCTGGACGATGACGAAAGGAACGCGACATGGCAGAGAATTCAGGATGCTATCAAGCCGGCTACGATAGAAACATATAACGCGTCTATCAGGGAGCTGGTGCGGAGTGTGCTTGACGCGTATCTGGATGATCCTCCAGAAAGGGAGAGCGATGCAAGACGATCGGTCAAGGAGCTGATGAGGGGCGTGTTTGGTTGGAACAAGACGTGGAAGACAAGATTCTTGGATGAGCAGGGCCCAATCCTCGAGAGCATGGTCGCAGCAATAGACATGGGGTTTGGCGATGTCTTAGATGTGATAATCGCTGAGGTTGGGATTTAAGCACTGCTTTTGGGCACGGATGGGCTGGGAAGCCAAGCGCAGGTAATAATGTTTTATATCGAGTTGCTCACAATACAGAACCAGCCCACCAGTATCTGTTACGCTCTCTGGGTTTCCAAAACGCCCGCTCTAACCAATGAAGGCCGACCACATGAAGTCATCAACACCAGCAATAATAATAATTGTCCTCCCACACGGTATTCTCTGTGCCCCTTCCACCTTTCCACCTGAGGCTCGGGATCGAGCCTTCGTATCTCTCATCAAAGATAACATCGACATCATCCTCATGATAGTTGTGGAATCCTTTGATCCCCCGAGTCACCGTTGGGTCGGGGTTCCAGATCAAGATCTTCTGGAGTCCCCAATGTGTTGCTTCCGCAGCTGCCGCCCGCAGCAGCTCCAAGATGTCAACAATCTTATGCTCCTCCATGACCTTGAGACCGGTCTCCGGGTCGTGGTCTAACGTGACGATCCGCATGATCTTCAGCTTGCCCTCGCGCCAATCATGGTCCCAGTACATCCAGGTCTTGCCACTGTTGGTGATGGCGCCCCGACGCTCAATCTTCCGCTTGTGAAGAATCTCGGCCATGAACTGTTCTCGAGCCAGCTGCCATGCGATCTGCGGATAGCTGGGCGAGAAGGCCACGTGTGTCTTCTTGTGGTCAGCGGCGAGTGTCTGGAATTTGGCCTTGACTGCGGCCACGTCCTTGTCACATAGTGGCTCCAGATCTTCCAACGTGAGATATCTTGTCGCCGGGTGCTCTGGGAGCTTGAAATCCTCTGAATTCAGGTATATGGTCGCCTGTTCTGAGGGGAAAACGGTCCAGCCAAGGTTGGCATAATAGATTTTGCCGATGTCGCTGTACAGCGCACTGCACTCGCTGTCGGTGTCCATGTGTTCCTGCAGCTGCTCCAACATGTATGCGGCCATGCCCAAACGTCGGTACTTGGGATTTGTGTACACACTGGCGATGGCATAAGCGTTTGCTTCCACGAAGCCGTCGTTGATCCCCGTGCCATGTCCTGCGATGAAGACGGTCTTCTGAACTGACTCGCACGACGCGACAATGTGAGTAGGGTCGTCCTTGTGTGATAAGACCCAATAGATGCAATGCCCGTCTTTGGAGAGCGCCTGTTGTGACAAGTGAGTCTCCCGAGCTACGTAGTCGTCGATGCTCATGGGCGCGGCCCAAGCCTTGCCGTTCAGACGCCATGCGAGCGTTTGGAGCTCCCCGTCGGCTTTGGTGAAGACGACATCATCGGTAGTGATATTTTGGTCATCAAGGAAGGGGTCCCCCATATTGGCGGGTCGGTATGTGTGATGGCTGTTTTGATAAGTGAGATAGGAACAAGGAGGGGTCTAATAGAGGCCGTGGGTGTCGGCGGTGCTCGCCCTAGCCCATTTATAGAAAGCTGAAAAAGAAAAACGAGTTGACACAGACCCAGCTTGTAAGCCGGGAATTGTGGGTTATCAGATGTCTTCGCTGAAATGGAAATCTCGCGAGCAGTTGTGTTGCGTGAACTGATGAGCACAGGACGCCAAGAAAAGCTCAAGGCATATACGTCAGGAGCCGGATCGAAAGGCAATCGCCATCGGGAGCCTGACAGAACGCGCACAGAGGAAAGGCTCACGCCCAGAGCGGGCGGCCTGACATCTTCAGCCAGCCTCTCTGCGTCCGCAGCAGGCCAGCGTCCCGAGGATCGTTAGTTGGGCCGTGCTGTGCCACCCCTCTGACTTTGAATGGGGACTTGGCTTCGGATTGGGATTGAGTGCTGCAGCCACACTGCCACCAGAGACCCCAGCCGGCGGCGAGTTTCCCGCGTCCGTGCTTTGAGCATGTCAAGTTGTGGTGCAGATTTCGGCATGTGTCACCCGGCTCTGAGGGTGTTCTGGCCAGAGCCTTGTGCACCACCATCGCATCTGCAGGCTGTCCTTTTACAGTTCTGTTTTCGCTTGAATCCAGAAGGCTTGGGATGCTGTCAGATTTTGGATTCTTGGATCACGAGAGCTATCTCCCGTCTTACCATGGCGAGGCATGTCCCGGTCTCTCAGCCAGGAGGCTCTCTCGAAGCAGACGAGCTTAACTTGCAGAGTAACAGACTGCAAGAAGTAGAATGTCCATAGTCGTACTCTCATGGGACCTTGGGTCAAATTTCTGAGGGTAGGTTCCGCATAGACACGATTTAGAGAGCGAAAAAGGACGGGGCCAAGGAGAAAAAGGTTTAGCCAGACAATCCTGGACCTATATAGTGGAACGACGTCTCATGACACTTGAAAGCCGGTGCGGTGGGACAATAATCTGGGAAAGGTGGGATTCCTCATTATCGTTGCCCTCCGTGTAAGAATCCCATGCACCTGCACCGTGGGAGAGGGGACTGATGCATCTGCATCTACTGTTTCTTGGGAGAAACGAGAAGGAGCAATAACGCTGCAGTCAATACGAGAGGCTATTTGGGGCGGAGAGCTATATAAATACAACACTGGCTGCACTTGACGAGGAAGGATACCGATCGATACATTTGGGGGCAACCGACGCTGGGTGAAGCAAGAAGTAATGAACAAGCAGCCGACCTGTAATTGACAAGTCGCTGGGCGGCGCAAGCAGGGTACAGGTACCCAGGCTGCAGTGGACTACTTGCTGGGTTTCCGGGGGCTCGACTTTTTTTCCACTGCCAACCGCAAGCTACAAAGCCGGCCAGTTTCTCGGAAGGAGCGAAAACTTTTCACCGTGGTGCACGGACCAGCCAGCACAAATCGCGCCGCCTCTCCTGCAAAATCAATCCACTCACTGCTAACAGCGGATCGCCAACGCCGACTGGGGAATTTTGATACGACCAACTCACCTCACAACCTCCAGCACTCGACAACAGTACGTGACACTGCTTTCTCTTCTTTGTACCGACGACTCAACCGAACTGTCCTTCTAATCAATATACCCCCGCACACAGAACTTCGTCGAAAATGGGTGACGCGACCATCTCTGCTCCCAAGTGGCGCCTCATTGAGGTTGGCCGTGTCGTCCTGATCCAGGAGGGTCCTGACGCCGGCCGCCTGGCCACCATTGTCGAGATCATCGACCACAAGCGCGTACGTTGACGCTCCCGCGATTGAGAATTTGGCTCTTCAAGGAGGACATATTGATTGACTTTGGATGATATCACAGGCCCTGGTTGATGGTCCCGCCTCCGATGCCGCCCTCGCTGTTCCCCGACAAGCCGTCTCCTTCTCTAACGTCCTGCTCTCCGACCTCGTGGTCGCCAACCTGCCCCGGGGCGCCCGGACGCCGACCGTCAAGAAGTTCTGGGAGAAGGCCGAGATCGACAGCAAGTGGAAGGCGTCCAACTGGGCCAAGAACAAGGCTCAGCAGGCCAAGCGATCGGCTCTGACCGACTTCGACCGCTTCAAGGTCCTGCGCCTCAAGAAGCAGCGACGATTCGAGGAGCGCAAGGCCGTCGCCAAGGTCAAGGCCTCCGCATAAGCAACCCCCCATTCGGCAAACGACAGACATCGAAGTGTTCGGGTTTCGCGCGTCAGGGCAAGCTAGTGATGGATCGGATCGGCGATGATGACGGCCGCGTGTATTGCGCGGCTGGCTGGACGATGGTGGAAGGTGTTCAACTAGAGGGTGACGGTATTCTGGACGGCACTGCATGAACACAACAACCAACACGACAGCATTTTGGGCCGCTGGGTTTTCTTTGCTGCGTTTAACGGAACATATCACCTCCAAAAAGGCAAAGGTGGCCGGCGTCAATGATAGGGAAATTCAGAAACCGAGAATCAAGACCACTCGTCATAGGTCCAAACCAAATTATTGTGATACCAACCAACATTCTAAAGTTTTGTAATCAGAGTGAAAAAGCACATCGGGCCCTCAATCTTCGGGCAACATCAGCAGCAGAACAGCCGGTCTCTCGGAGTTGTGACTTTGTTTACGTCCTGTTCCTCTGACGTTGCGAGGAACTGCAACCGACGGCCTGCCTTAAACGCTGCTTCCGAATCACACGAAGAGCCTGTAAATTATTGGGTAGTCACGATGCGATGTGAGTGAGGCCGAGACGCTCTTGCTGTCCAAATGTCTCAGTGCCCGCAGTCTGTACGTCTGTCTGGGCACCTGCGAATCCGGTCGTTATTGCCATAGTACGCAGTACAGTACACAAGCCTGCCCAAAAAGGCCGGCTGCTGAATCGGGTTAGCGCGACTAGGGCTTCGTGGGCAGCAGGCAGGGGACATTTTGAGAGCTCTGCAACAACCAATGCCGTCCCCCTCAGTCAGTCAGTTCATTACCTTCCCGCCAACTTGACGACGAGCCACCTTGACCTTTTGGGCCAGATATTGTTGCAGGTGAGTCCTTGGAATCTCAATTACCTGTCATGCAATTTTGGCGGCTGTAGGACCAGGCGGTCACCGACAATCATCGACCGGAAATCGCTGCCTGGCCAGCAGCTTTCTGCATTGTGTGGGGTCTGCCGGATTGAATTTTGTGGAAGGCTGGCGCCCGCGTTCACTCGACCCAGCAGCTTGATCGAGCTTTGACTGAGCTGACCAACTCTCCTCAACCTTGCAGAAGCAGAAGACAGTCGCGAAAATGGCCAACCCTAGAGTCGAGGAGCTTCCGGACGACGAGCCCACCAAGAACGTGTCCGTCGAGGAGGGCAACGACGATGACAGCTCCGACTCTGACATCGAGGCGGGCGACTCCAGCCTGCCCGCCGGCTCTACCGCCGTCATCCACTCTCGTAACGAGAAGAAGGCTCGCAAGGCCATGGAGAAGCTGCACCTGACCCGCATCCAGGGCATCACCCGTGTCACTCTCCGTCGACCAAAGAACGTGAGTCTAAATCCGAGCTTGCAAAAGAGGAGGAGGCAGTTGGCAGGACATGGGAGCATTTTACCGGGGAAAAGAGGGGTGCATTCCTGTCATTGGAAATCGAGCTGCTGGCAGTCACACGAGATGCGCAGAGTGAGGAAGGTGGCTAACCAGGCACTTTTACAGATCCTTTTCGTGATTAACAACCCCGAGGTGTACAAGTCTCCTAACAGCAACACGTACATGTGAGTGCCCCACAAAACCACACACCCTCGCTCGATCCGAGACTAATCCTACTTCATCACAGCGTCTTCGGTGAGGCCAAGATCGAGGACCTCAACGCTTCCGCTCAGGCCGCCGCCGCTCAGCAGCTTGCCCAGGCTGAGCACGACCACGCTGGACACGACCACGGCGAGTCTAGCAAGGCCGTCGAGGGTGGAGAGACCAAGAAGGAGGAAGAGGAGGAGGACGACGGCGAGGAGGTTGATGCCGAGGGTATCGAGGACAAGGACATCGAGCTTGTCATGACCCAGGCCAACGTCTCACGGAAGAAGGCAATCAAGGCGCTCAAGGAGAATGACAACGACATAGTCAACTCCATTATGGCCCTGAGCATCTAGTCATGCTCGCTCTTACCCTCTGTTCTTCAGTGTTATTGAACGAGATGCATGGGAATTACCACGAGATCATGCCTACCCCTTGCTGCATGGACTCGGGCTTGAAGGGGCTGTTTTGGAGGACATCAGATTAAGCAGGAGTTAATTCCGAGGGTTGATGCACTCAAATGAAAAATACCATGCACTTGATCCATTCGTCTTGAAATAATGATGCTTGTTGGGTGCTTGCTTGCTGCACCTCCTCCCTTGACTTTGGCATCCCGACGAGTTAGTGAGCAGAGACCAAGGTTTGAGCTCCAGGGAGGAGTGACCATTCCATCCCGAGTTATAACATATGAATAATCGATATCCAGCATCAAAATGAAGAGCTTCGTACCTGTGAACTCTCATCAGCCTGTCCTCAGTAGATAATTCAACACGCTGTCCGCGGTCGCTCCCCCGGTTTCATCCGCCGGGATCAAATCACGTGACCCGCTGCGACTTTCCCGGACCGAAACCGTCATCGTCAACCTCCGACCGTCTTGAACCGCGTACCTCAAACTCTCCACTCCCTTGATTCCACATATCAACCGCAAAGATGGCCGCAGTAAGTGATTTTGCCCTCAATTGACATGCACAGATGCCGTCTCGCTCGATGATCCTCTCTCAGCACGCCATCCCCGAGCTCACCCGATGGCCGCAAAACGGAAAGATCCTGAGCTAATTTCTCCGCCTCACCCGCGTAGCGATCCGCAGCCCTGAAGCTCGACTGGGCCAAAGTGACGACCTCGCTGGGCCTGCGCGGCCAGACGGTCACGTCCCTGCAGGCGTTCAAGTCGCGCAACGACAACGCGAAGCGCAAGGTGCAGCAGCTGTCCGAGCTCCCCACGGCCGTCGACTTCGCCCAGTACCGCTCCACGCTCAAGAACCAGGCCGTCATCGACGAGATCGAGAAGCGCTTCAAGGCCTTCAAGCCCACCACCTACGACATCTCCCGCCAGCTCAAGGCCATCGACACGTTCGAGGCCGAGGCCGTCAGGAACGCCCAGGCCACCAAGGAGAAGGTCGACCTCGAGCTGCAAGACCTGAACAAGACGCTGCAGAACATCGAGCAGGCCCGGCCCTTCGAGGAGCTCACTGTGGTACGTACATGGCCGGGGAAGAGCACTAGGAAGTGCTCAGGAAAGTTGAGGATGCTGATGGGTTTCTACAGGATGATGTCGCTGCCGCTGAGCCTTCGATCGACGAGAAGACTGCCAAGCTGGTCTCCAGAGGCCGCTGGGGCGTCCCCGGATACAAGGTATGTTCACCCCGCTGCATCGACCTGCAGCCCGTCTTTGCTAACGTCGGTGCAAAGGAAAAATTCGGCGACCTCTCCGTGCTATAGAAGAATCGGACTGCGACTTCCCTTTGTGTACGCTAGCATTGTAGATATCGGGATCGGAGAGACAGGAGAAGTGAGATGGACGGCATGAACCAAGAATCCAAGTCATTCATATCGCGTAATACGCATCCAATTTGCTCCATTGACAATGCTTACCGTCATTGACCGTTGAAGAGACCAATGTGTGTGAGCCGGGTGATCGCAACGGCTTCAACTTGTCAACAGGTTTCCTAGTGGTCGAATTCAACACCACATATTCAGCCGGAGGTAGTGTGCTGGACACCGCTAATTGGAACATAGGCCGCAGGGAGCTCAGACACGTCTAGCATGAGCTTCAAAAGGCATCAATTCGTCGACCCCACTACCCAAGCCAACCCTTCCACCATCGCCATGTCTGCCTCCAAGGCTCTCGGCAAGTGCGGAGCCTTCAGCCAAAACGTATGTGGCCACCCCCAAACAACGTCCGTCTCGACCTGGACCCCGGCGCCCCTCAAGACGTTCGCATAGCACGCCCCGTCTGAATACAGAACATCGTTCGTGCACACCTGGATCCACGTCCTCGGCATCCCCTTAAGGCTCTCCTCCGCAACCTCCAGCGGCATCTTTTCTAACCCGTCCCTAGGCAGGTCCCTCTGCATGAATCCCAGGATACTCGAGTCGAAGCTCCTATCCCACGCACTGGTGTGCAATTCCCGGAGTCCGTCCGGCACGTACTCCCTCCCGCTGAATGCGTCGCTGGTGACCGGACAGCGCAGGACCACCCCGTGGAAGCTTGTCTTGGGCGCCTGCTGCGTCACGAGCGCCGCAAGCTGGCCACCGCTCGAGGACCCCACGACGAGGACCTTGGCCCCTGGGTGTGCCCCGGTGATAAAGTCGAACGCATCGACACAGTCCTGCACGATGGCCGTAGCCGGGTGGATGGGTTTCAGCCGGTACCCGACAGAGTAGAGCCGCAGGCCGGGGAGGAACGGCTCCGAGTCCTTGACGATGCGCCGGCAGGACAGGTCCTCGCTGTCAGCCTCGCCGTTGAACAGCGCGCCGCCGTGGTAGTAGATGGCCACCCACGTGGGCTCGGCGTCCGGGGCCCGGTCATACTGCAGCAAGGGTATGGCGTACCCGTCCAGGGTTGAGGGTAGGTGGGTGGTCTGCGTCTTGATCCCCTGTGCGAGGCTGTGGTCCCTCGCGCCGGGGGCTATCATGGCGCTGTTGCGTTCACGGCATTGTGTTGCGTAGACTTGCTGCTTGACGAGGGGGTCCATGGCTGGCTTTGGAGCCAGGAGGTTGGCCTCTTGCTCGTATTGAAGCCATGCCGGGTCAAGAGGCGGGGCTTTTTGCAGAACAGGTGGCTCGTCTTCCATGATAGAGTTGCGTCGACTGATTAGTGAAGCTACAATGGACCTTTCACATCGAGTGCTTGATGACGGTTTTGAACGTGTGTTGGCGGCCTAAGCACTTATGAGATTTCTTGCTTGGTGGCAGCCTGTTGAGGACACAACTGCATACGCAAATAATAAGCTGTGCAGACTTGTCATTCTTACGTTTGACTCGAGGCATGATCTCCAGGTCGTCTGTTGGACCATTATGAGCAGCCGATTTTACACATCTGGAGCCATTTCGTCGTGTAATTTTCCCACCAATCAAAATCTACTTGCATGCGCTAAGATCAAACAGTAAATAGCATGTTTCGATAGGATCTATGTTAGTATATGTTAACTTGTCACTTGATATGTCTTGCAGGGCCAATATGCAAGCACTTCAATACTATGTATGACGTTACTACTCAGTAGGCCCACGGATGCAGTCGCCTTGCCCTCTATGTGTCTCAGTTGCTCGATGGACTACAACTGACGAAGAGTGATGAACCATGCCTGGTGTTTTTCTGATATTGTAGTAATTTGTTGTCTTTTACCATCACATACAACTCCCGGATATACTTGCATTCCAGACGTCGCTCCAGCCTCCTTTTGGTCATTGAATGCTCTTACCAACGAGACGCATGGGTGCAGGCAAGCATGAAAAGCCTGTATTGGATTGATAGACTCCTTGAATGTCTCTCTGCATTAGAGAATGCTTCTTATGAAATAGTTGTTTACTACCCTCCGAATGAGAATGGTGGTACAAAACCATGGCGACAAAGACCGCGGCCCTGGATATTGGATCTCGGGACCTCGGGAGCCTCCACTTCTCAAGACCCAACAGATGGGTCATCCCCGTGTCCTCCTAAAACTTAGTGCGCCTCTGTGAGACAAGACACCAAATCCACCTCGGCTGTGACGTCGTCACACCTAATCGCGGATGGGATAAAGTTTGACCTGTCCGATGGGGAAGGCCTCGGCACTTTGCCCATCTTACCTTGTCTCACAACTCTCCATTCCGTTCATCCAACTCAAACTGCATCTTACATCCAGATCCAAAACCGAAATGGTCAAAGCCAGCTGCGTGTGCGGGGGTTCTGCGTACGAGTTCACGGGAAAGTACCTGGCCTACGTAAGTCCTGAGGGATCAAAGCCCCGCGCAATTGACAGCACATCTGACTACTTGCCATAGCTTGCTTGCCGGTGTATACCCTGCCGCAAGGTCACCGGCGCTGATCGGTCCCTTAACCTGATTGTGCAGAAGGATGAGGTGACAGTCACTTCAGGGACGGACAAGTTGGTCTCTAGAGAGGCCGACAGCGGTAAGGACTTGACATATCATCAATGTCAAAACGTAGGTGAAGCCAAGCAAGGACCTGTCCATTGAAGAACGGGCTGACAAGAAGACAGTGCGGCAATACGATGTTCGCGGTCACTGGGAAAGACCCGAGCACATTGGTCCTCAAGATCGGTCTCATTGATGACACTGAGTTCCTGAATGATCTCGGAGCACCGAAGATGGAAGTCTATTGCAAGTACTTGTGGAAGTGGGAGAAGACTTTCGAGGGTGCACAACTTATTCAGAACTAGGAGTTGAAAAATGCTCACGGCCATACCTACTGTCACATAGGTAGTGTATGTGGAAGATTGCCAAAACGTTCAAGATAGCACGTCAGGGTAGCGAGTCGGCAAAACGAATCACTTCATATTTTTCATTACCTATTCAGGCTGAGAAAAACCAGGGCCAGTCCCCGGAGGCGGTCCACGACCTTTCTGTCAAAAGCTGGAAGTTCCACGAGCAAGGGCCGATCATGAAGAGAGAGGAATGTAGTCTCCTGTGTCCTCAAGTGCCGCCAGAGACGACGAGTTTAAAGGCGTAACAGGATCCCCGTCCTCTCTCGAAAGTCTGGAAGAAGGTGTGCTGCCGTTAGCTGCAAGTGGTGGAGGGTTAGGCCTCTCCAGCAATGTGTCCCCAGCGTCTCTTTGCTGAGGGTCAATGGCGCGTCCCATCGTCCTGCCAAAATACACACTGTAACCGTATTTCGTGTAAACACTCGTCAGCTTGTCTTGGACCCTCTGCCGCCACTGATTGTAACTTTCGGTATCATGTCGAGGCATTACAGCTGGCCACATTCTCGCCTGGAGGGTTTGTCAGCAGACAATTCTTGTTAATGCTACAGATCGAAGATGTAGAAGATGGCTCAGGGATATTCGATCTCGTATGCTCATTTCAAAGCTTCGTCGATGCCACACCGAGGGAGGATGTTTCTTTTCCAACCCAGGTACTTACCATTTCATTATCATCCAATATCCCGGGTTCTAGGAGGAAAGTCACTCGACCACCAATGTTGTAGTGTAGTAATGTTCCGCCCGTCAAAAGTCTGTCATCCTGTTATTATTCAACCGCAGACAGTGCGAAAGTCAAGATCGCTTGAGCAGCTTTTTGGATCTGTAATAGACTAGTACAAACCTGTAAAACAAGTTGAAAGCATGGCCAAGTATGCCATTGCCAGAATACTGTGAACCGCACAAGTTAGGTTAGCTCATCATGCGGATCTTGCATGCTTTGTAGAGCATTGGGAATGTTCAAAGGGGGAATGACTTGAACGTACGTCGTGGCTCACCCAAGCCAAGGTGATGTAGACAAGGTCCGTTCCCTGGTCACCCAGGTCATGGAGTATTTGGGCATTTTCGGGGATGTCAAGGATCATGGAGCTTGGCGTGCCATCCTCGTTGAAGACCCTCCGTAAATCCTTTGAGACCTCTTCGCTATAGTTGGTCGTATATTCGCGATTCAGGTCTAGCCACTCCGTAGTCCAGGCATCCCTGGAGACCTCTGGGAAATCAGCACAAGGCTTGCTTATTCGCCAGGATTCGAAAATCCCTATGTGCTCTTCTTGCTGTCCTGGCCTTGCGAGATATGTCTCCGCGTAGTACTATTATCTCTTAAATTAATTATCGCACGCTCGAGAAAGCACAAAATGAAGACATTGGCTGGTAAGGCCGTCAGGACTCCAGTCACCTCAGCTCTTGGGCAGAGACGAGCAAGCCTTTCGTATAGTGTAATACAGTAGCAGCAATAGAAACTATCACTTACACCCATCCGAGTTGCAAAGCCTTCAGGGCACGGGTGTACCTGGACCGACATGCGTAGAGTTCCTCTTTCTGTATCACCGAGACGCGGCAACTGAATGTCTGATGTTGTTCCCCAAGCTTCTGCTATGACCGTCGAATCGTTACGAACGTCGGTTCTGATGTTAACACTTTGACAGCGGAGCCCTGACTGGGCCGGGGTTTGGGGTGCAGGAACGTCGAACGGATTATTCAAGGTTTGAGGATCCCTGGGTGCGGGGGTGTGAACTGGATTGTCTGGGCCATGGCAGTCGATGGGGCAGTTGCAAGGTTGCCAGGTGGCTCTGATCTGGAGAAACCTGGCGGATAAGTCTCGAAGTCTGTTATTGAGCTGGGTTCTATTATTGAGCTGGGTTCTATTATTGAGCTGGGTGTTGGCGTGCGAAGGATTTTGTTGTATATTCTCAGGGTCCGGGACTGATTCCGGCCCAGAATCGGGCTGAGAACCAGAATTGGGCCCAGGATTAGAAGCAGACCCAGAATTAGAAGCAGACCCAGAATTAGAAGCAGATGCCGGATCAGGAGTCGATACAGGACCAGGAGACGACGCAGGACTAGAAGACGGTGCAGGACCTGAACGACCCCGGCCATTGGGAGGCGACAACGGGGGGACACTCTTGATACCATATTGACGCGGACGTGCAGATGCAGGTGCAGCAGCTTTGGCGGCGGCGGCGGCGGCGGCGGCGGCGGCAGCGCTGGCACGAGCAGAAGCAGCGATTTTCCTTCTTCTGGGTCCTGATCCGCTGCTGTTTCGACGCCTTCTTCGTGGGCCCATCTCGATGTTTTCACAGCTCCTTGGGGGTGGGTTTTCTATGTGCGTGGCCCCGTAAATAAACTTAGGTAATTCAGAAACCGATGGCCATGAATTGCGCAGATGACATGATAGCCGCGGAAGCTGGACATAAGCACATGGAAGACCCGACTTGCAAAAGATGTAGAGTTATTGCTTTCCACGAATATGAAAGTGGTCAGGCAACACAACAAAGGAAAACATAAGTAATTACGCGGGCAGCTTTGAGGGGCCGGAAATAATGCAGGGACAAAGCGAACCACGAGGCTCCTTCCGACATAGGTGCTGCAGCTCAAAAGAACAAAGACAGACAGCACCCAAGGTGTTTCCATGCATTGCACATCTGGAAGACAGCCTAGTTTATTTGCACAGTCGTTGAGAGTGGCCTAAATGTTGCCAGGGAGGAAGACTAGAACGCATAGCGCTGGTGTATGTAAGTTTTCTCAATCTGGGCTGTGAAAATATTTATCACACACACGAATGAAGTGAAATACTTGCCTCAGACCATTATACGTGTGGTTTCCCACCTTTAAGCACCTGACCAACTTAGAACTGAAGGGAAATAAATCCCGGTGTACAAACGATTTAAATATATCTAAGCAACATTCAAGTGATTGCAGGAATACAAAAATTGTGCCTCATATGGAAAGAGTCTTATGCCGAGACCTTTCCTGTTACTCAAAGATTGACAAAACTTCCAAATCTTGTTTTCAATCGAGCTCTAATCCATTGCCATTGTCCGTATGAGAGCGTCTCAGCGACAACCTTGCCACTGTGCTTTAAGTACTCTTGGTGGTTAGAAACAACAACAGAAGGAATTGTGGCTCCCATGGCCATTTATCAATGGCTATAGTAGCCTACTCTTTTTTTTTCCAATTAGGCCAAAAGTGCGGAAAAATTTTGGACAGCCTCCAATATTAGGCGCAACGGCTTCCTAAGTCATAAATTACTTGAAGAACAAGCTATTGTTAGTTATTACAACCTTATTCACACGGGTGATAAGTTGACTTAAGTCGGCGTACCCATTCACACACCGGGCCCTTCACGCACAGCTGTTTCCCACTAAAAAGCTCAATTTCGACCGACTTTATTTAATTCTATAAAAATAATAAAAATAAATTAACTCCATTAAAGGTTTTAAAATATCTTACCTATAATATAATACCATTTATAGATAAATATAAAATTATTATTAAATAAAATTAAATATAAACGTTTAAAGTTTTTTCTTTTAATAATTATAGTAGTTACTTAGGGGTTAATTAATTTATAATAAAGGTATTATATTTTAAAGTTATTATTATAACACTTATAAGGCTTATTTATATTACTTATAAATAGTATAAGGTAGTAAAATTATATTAATTTACTAATAAACCTTATTAATAGTTATGAGGTTATAAATATATTTATACCTTTATAATATTATTATAAATATTAAGTTATAAAAAAAGTAGTAATATTCTTATTATAATTACTATTATATTTTTATTATTACTTTAGTTTATCTTATTTTTTATCTTAAATATTATCTTTTTTAAAAATAATATTTTTTTTATAATTAAATTATATTTATTTATAAAGTTATTTTTATTTTTTTAAAATAATTTTAACTTTATTAAATATAATTTTTTTTAAATTAAAACTTTTTATATATTTTAATAAAATCCTTATAATATTTAAAAAAAAATTAAATTTTTTATTTATTATTTTTAATAATATAATCTTTTTATTATATTAAATATTTAATTATATAAAATTATTAATTAATTTTTTTATTAAATATTTTCTTAATTTTATAATATTTAATATTTTTATTAATTAAAGTATTACTTTATACTTTATTATTTAAAGTAATAATAATTAATACTTAAAAAGGTTTTTTAAATTATATAATAATAAGTATAGAATATTAATAATATAGTAAACTTATAATTATATTAAAAACTTAAATTTATAAATTTAAAAGTTAACTTTATTAACAATTATATATAAATTTATTTATAATAATATAAATTTATTTAAATTAATAAAAAAAGGTTTATAAACTTTATTAATTTTTAATTAAACTTTATTTTTTATTTAAAATTTAATTTATTAATATTTAATATTATAAAAATATTTAAAATTAATAATAATAATATTTATTACTAATTAAATATTATAGTAAAAATACTATTATATAAAGTATATCTTAGTTTATTATTTAAAGATAAGTTTAATTAATTTATTAATAAATATAAAAAATTTAAATTTAAATAAATATTTATAAAAGCTTATATTTAAAACCTTATAATAAAAGTTATTTAAATTTTATTATAAAAAAAGGAAAATAATAATTTAATTATTTTTAAATTTAATATAATAATATTATAAAGTAAATTTAATAGTTTAATTTTTTTTTTCAATTAACTATTAACTTATAAATAATAAATAATAGTTATATAAAGTTTTATTTTAAAACCTTTTTATAAAATTATTTAAAACTTAAATAAAAAATTTTATATTTTAATTTAAAATAATTACTTTAAAATATACTTAATTATTAAAAAAAAGGTATTTAATTAGAATTTTTATTTAATTTTTAATTATATATATTAAATAATTAAAAATAATAATTATTCTTTTAAATATTTTATATATTACTAAAAATATAATATTAAATATATTATAATTAAAAAGGTACTATAATATATTAATTAAAAGTATTAAAGGTAATATTATAATAAAGTTAATATAAATAATATATATTAATTTTTTAAATATTTAAATAAACTATAAATTATTAATAAATAACTAATTATTTTTTTATAACTTTTTATATTATAAATATATTTAATAATAACGTTAAGCACCAACAAGCGGGATGTCACGGCCGTGGAGATGTAGCATGGGAGCTAGGTCTATTGGCGCTATCAACGAATATTCTAAGCTGAGGAGAGGAAAAGAAAGGGGAGAGCGAAGCTCTGGCGGTCCCTGGCTCGCGAAGTCTTAACGCGACTGTGGGGCTAAGGGTTAGGGTCCTTATAACGGTTAGGGGGCTTGCCTGACTGTGGCTGTCGTTACACTACCCCCCTCCAAAACGTAGACACCGGCACGGTTTCTGCATAGCTAGTGACGTTAGGTATGTCTTCTAGGCCTGCTCTGCTTGCCTGTCTTTTCCGCCTTGTTATTATCCGGGTGGTCGTCGTCTTCCTTATTTGCTACTGTAGCCCGGATTTATTCCTGTAGTCGTAATGGTAGGCCTGGTATTTCTGGGTGCTCTCGGTGGAAGGTCTTTAGGGCTATTACGGCGTTCTTGAAGTTCTCGGCCGGGTACTAGGTATCGTCAGGGTTATACCCTTACTAGGCCACCAGGTACTACAGTTCTCTGTTATGGCCATGGAGTTAGCTCTGTTTAATTTGTTTGACCTTGAACTCTGATTCGCCACTGATTTCTTCCGGTAAGGGCAGTATCTGGACTTGCTGTGGCAACGGGTTATTGTTGGCTTTTCTAAGCCGGTTGGTGTGGAATAGGTTGGGCATCTTGTACAAGGCTGGGAGGTTAAGGACGTAGCTGTGGCCTTTTTCCTCCAGAATCTTAAAGGGGCCTACAAACTGCGAGTCAAGGCGGGTGGTTGGGGTCTGTGTCGAGAATCCCTTCTTTCGTAGGAAAACCTTATTGTGAACCTTAAAGTCCACCGGGCGACGTTTCTTGTTTGCCTGGGCCCTTTGCTTTTCCTACGTACTGGTGGCGGTAAGGCAGGCAAGTTTTTGTACCTCCTTAATCTATCTAACTATCTCTAAGGCCTTCTTAGCTGGTCCTACTACTATATCTGCTATACTAAAATTTAAGGATAGCAGGTTTTATATATCCTTACCTAATATAACCTTTAATAATAATATATTAATTGTAAAGTATTATAATAAGTTATATATAAAATTAAGGGTTAATAAGTATATACTTTAATTATTTTAATATTTATTAATATAAAATTATAATTATTAATTTAACTTTTAATTTATAAGTTTAATTATTTTTTAAGTTTAGGGGTAGTAAGTATTTCTATAGTAGTACTTTATTCCTATTAGTTTATTTAACTTAATAAGAAAAGCAGAGATAAAAGGTCTAATATTATTATTAATCCAAACTATTAGTAAACTTAGGAAATAGTATAAATAATAATAGTATCTTATAGCTAGTATTTTAATTATATTAGTTTTTTTTTCCAGTAGTATAACTAAAAGTCTGTTTAACTTATAAACAAAACCCTATATATAGTTATACCTAAATCAGTCCTTAAGTATTATTTTACTATTAATAATAATATATTCCTAAACTTTTCCTAGTATTAGTAATAGGTAAAAAAGCCTTAACATCTTATTTTAAAGGATCTTATTCCACTAATACTTATAATAATTACAGATATACTTATATACTAACTATTTTAGTTATAACTAATAGTATTTTCATTCCAGTATCTTAATAACCTTATTTTAACCTAAGTGTATAAAGATCTTTAGGATATGTACTTTTTAGATTAAAGCTATCTGTAAGTAGATACAGCCGTTAACTGTCTTTTCTAGTACCTAAAGGCGTTTATCCTTTATACTAAGTCCCTACTTTTAGTTTTTTTGCTTAATCAGGTTAACCAGGTTTACACCCTAGGAAATATCGGTATAGTCGGCCAGGTTAGTTACAGTAACCACTCTATAGTCCAGAACTGTTTCTACTTGCTTGGCAGGTTAGGTTATTTTTTAAGGCAGAAGTCTTTCTTTGGGGATTAGAGCTATCATCCTTTCTTCTTGTTCCCGGGCCTTAACAGTAGGAAGGTTAACTATTTTACGGGATAGAGCGTCAGTGTAATGATCACACTAAACCTTTGTAAGATCTAGTAGGTGGTCTGTAGGGTTTATGTTAGCAGTTCGGCGTAGAGGTGATACTTGACTATCTGCAATACGAAGACACTGTCTTGTTCCGTGTTCGACAGTATGATCACTAACTATAAGGCTATTTAGGTTGTTGGGCTAAATACTTAAATTGACAACTAAAGAGTCTATTCTATAAAAGCTATCTACTGTAGTAATAACCCTGTCCTTATATGTTCCGACTCTTCAGTGGCTTACTGGCTTGCAAGGCAAGCTGGCGATCTATTATATAAGGCTCGACAATCCACTTGTCAAACCGGCTTGCTGGACTTGCTTACAAACTGGGCAAACCTAACCCTAACCCTAAGTTTTAGCGTATCCCGTAATTCCGTACTTTAATGTTTATTGTCCTGCGTTATAGTATCTGTTTTGGGCTGCCGGGGTTACCCAAACGGGTCCCCTTAGTACCAACCTGTTAGTTTATAACACTATCTCCCCTCTTGCTTCCTTTATCCTTAAAGGTTTATTTGTAAGTTCTTCTTGCATCGTCTATGTGTTTGTTTATACCTTCCTAACCTGTTATATCTAACAAGGTCATTCGCTCTCGGGTATTAAAATTATTCTATCGCTCTGAGAAGGTCGCTCAGCGAAATTCCCTTTTTACTTCTATCCTTCATAACACTATTATTATACCTTGTTATTCCTACTATAAGGGTTGTAGTTTAGAAACTTGTAAAGTCTTTCCCCAGGACTCGAGTTGGTATGCTAAGTACATACACTAATAACGCTCTAAGTGTAATATCCTGGATTTTAACAACTTAAAGAACCTTTTACACATTTTGTCTTAACACTAAAAGCTGGAGGATAAGATTGAGAAGCTGGAGGAAAAGCTTATTCGGTTGCGGAAGCAGAAGCGCATATGGCGTAATCAGATGTCGCGGGCCATCCGTCGAGGTCTGCGAAATCTGGATGATCTGGATCGTGTAAAAGATAAGGAGGCCAAGGTTAAGCGCAAGCGTATTGCCAAGTAATCCGCTAAAGTTGTTTGTAGTGGTTTGCCTGGTTTTGGTGGAATAGAGGTATAGGAGTTGTAGCTCTATACTGGTGGAGATGTTGGTGTTTTTAATTGGAGTTTTATAGTAAATAAGGGTATTAACTGGTTTACTTTAGGTATACCTAATTTAAGTAGGGGTATTATAACTAGTAATAAAAATTTGTTTATTAGTAGGCTGTCTGGCTTATAGTGTTTTTAACTAGTAGAAAGAAAATAAAATCTATTAATTTATTTCTGATTTAGTGGTTTCTGTTAACTGGTAAGGTCCTTTTAACTGGTAAGTTCTGTTGGTTTGGCAGGTCTTCTTTTTAACTGGTTTTATGTGTTTAGACTGGTAGAGATGGTTTAATTGGTAAGGTTATGTTGACTGGTAGAGTTGTTCTGACTGGTTGAGTTTTTATACTAATAGCGATGTTTGGTTGGCTGGAGGCCTGACTGGTTTAGGTCTTGACTAGTCTAGGTTCCGACTGGTTTAGTTTCTGGGTTTATTGGTTCTGGGAGGCTTTCTGGGTTGGCTGGTTGCTGGGGTGGCTTAGTTCGTCCTTATTTTACCTAGGGCCGTATTCCAGGCCTGGTACTATTTAAGGATTTGTTTGTAACTGGTTAAGTTCTTAACTAGTTCCTATATGTTTTTGTTAGTATTATAACCTTTTTATTTAATAAGGTATTTTATTATTCCCTAATATTATTATATATTAATAATGTTTTTTACTTTATACTTTTTATTATATTTGTTAATTATTTTAATTTATATTTTAAGTCTTATATTTTAGGGTATTAGTTTTAAAAGTAAAATATAAAAGTTATTATATTATTTTATTCCTTATAGTAGTAATAGTTTATAGTTAGTATTTAAAAGTTTTTATAAGATTTTAAATAGTCCAATTTTCTTATAGTTAAGTTTATTACTAGGTTACTTAGTTTTAATATTTTGTTAAAAAAGGTAGATTTTATCTCCCTCCTTAAGAATTAGTCCCTTAATTCTTTTCTAATTCGTGTATTTAGTTATTCGTTCCTGTACAAATAAAAGTTTATCTTAAATATCCTTCTGGATTTATCTAATTCGGGTTACTTTTTGTTCTACTAATTCCGCAACCGTATTATCTGGTAATGCTTTGTAATAAGCCTGAGGTTTATATCTGTAAACTGCAAAAAAAGGTGACTGTTTAGTTATGCTAGTTGTTGCGCTGTTATAGGCAAACTATACCAATAGTAGCAATTTAACCCAGTTATCCTACAACTGGTTAATGTAGTATTAAAGGTATTATTTAACGATCTGGTTAATTTATTCCATCTGTCTATCCGTCTGTGGATGTGCTACTATTGATAGCTTGTATTTTACTCTAAGTTATTTCATCAGTAACTTTTAAAAATTTAATATAAACAACTTATCTTTATCTAAAATAATTTTATATAGTATTCTATAATTACTTACAATAATTTATAGGAATATGTATATAAGTTTTTCTACTATACTGGCTTCCTTGTATAGTATAAAGTATATATATTTACTTAATTTACAAACTACTACTAAAATACTGTTATAAAGCACTTTAATTAAAGGTTTTTGTAAGAAAGGTAACTTAATAATAAAGTTTAAGTTAATAAATAACTACATAGTTATAAGTACTGGTAAAGGCTTTAAAAGTTTATATAGTTTATACCTAAAAGCTTTATTTTTATTATATAAGTCGTATTACTTAATAATTTCCTTTATTCTTCACCTAAGGTTTAGGATATTATAGTAATATTAAATTCTTTTAACTGTTATTATAACACCTTGGTATCTATATGCTAAGGCTTTATAGATTCCCTTAATTAACTTATCTTATTCCTTAGGTTTTATAGGTATCTTTATTAAAGTATTATTAATCCTAATTATAATATTAAATTCTTAATTAAGTATAAAGCTCCTATCTTCTTATATTCTAAAGATTATCCATTTTATAGGTAATTCCTTATCCTAGTAGTTTAGTTATCTGCTAAACGTATCTACTTTTATATTCTTAACTCTGTTTATATATATAACCTTGATGTTAAATTATAATAGGAATTCTACATATCTAACCTATTATTTGTTAAGTTCCTTTATCATTATAAAGGTGGTTAAGTTTTTGTAATCTATATAAAGCTTTATCTATTTTCTTACACTGATGAGGTATTATTACTATTCTTAAAATGTATATACAATCGCTATAAATTCTTTATCTGGGGTAGTATAACGAGTTTCTGGCCTATTAAACTTCTTACTAAAGTTTATGATAATGTGAACTTATCCCTATTTATCTCGCTAGGTAAGTTCTCCGCCCACTATATCGTCAGAGGCGTTTATGTATATCTCAAATTCTTTTTCTGGGTCTGCTTCTTTAAGTACTGGATCTTTAGTAACAAGGTTTTTAATTTCCTTAAAAGCCTGTCGTATTTCCATTGTCTACTAGAAGGTTTATTCTTTACATGTAAGATCTATTAAGGGTTTGTAAATATTGCTATAGTTTCCTATAAACTATTTATAGAAATTAGTGTAGTTAAAGAATAACCTAATATCCTTAACGTTTATAGGTACTAACTATTCCTTAATTACTTAAACTTTATCTTTTTATATCCTAATATATCCTAATTTAATAGTATATCTAAGATAGTTAACTTTTTAAATATAAAAAAAGCTTTTTTTTAATTTTATTAAAAGGTTTATATCCTAGAGCTTTTAGAGTACTTATTTAATATACTCTTAATACTTTTCCAATATTTCTAAGAAGATAAGAATATTATTAAAGTAGATAATAACAAAAATATCTAAATATTTATATAGGACTTAATTAATTATTTCTTAGAATAATACTAGTATATTAGTTAGTCTAAAGGGTATAACTATATATTCGTAGTATCTATAACGGGTTTAAAATACTGTTTTCCATTCTTCTCCTTCCTTTATTTAAATAAAGTTATAGGCTCCTTTTAAGTCTAAGGCCGTAAACTATTTTACTCTTCTAAGTTAATCTCGTAACTCTTTAATAAGGGGGAGTAAATATCGGTTTTTAATAGTAATGTTATTAAACTATTAATAATCCATATAAAGTTATAACTTACTATTTTTCTTTAGTATAAATAGAATTAGATATCCTACTAATAACCTTAATAATCAGATATAACCCTTTTTAAGGTTTTTATTAAGGTATTCTCTAAATACTTTAAGTTTTTTTTTATTAAGTTTATAAATTTTAAAAAACTTAAGGTTTTTCCCTTCTTATAGGGGTATCTTGTAGTTATAAAGGTTATATCCAGGGATTCCTATATTAAGTTCCTCCTAAAACACTTTCCTAAATTCATAATATTCTCTGGGTATCCTTTCTAATCTTACCGGGGCGCTTTATTCTCTGCGCTAATAGAGGTAAAAAAGGTATCTCCTTATTTCTTATTCGTGTATCGTGTTGTATATTAATCGGCTTCAACCTTTCCTGTTAGTCTTTAAATGGCCTAATCCTTCCCTATTTTCCTAAAGCGGAGCTTTCTAATGCTCGCTTTTAAAGGTATCTGTAAGTTTGTTTGAGCATATTTCTTTACTATCCTCAGTAACTAAACTTCGTTCCGTGTTGTTAATTACAACCTTCTCCTAGGGAACAGCATTATCCCAGTAAATCTGGCCAGTAGTCCAATCAATTCGGGGGTTTATAGCTCATAACTACAAAAGTCCTAAGATCAGTTTATAATATACTATATCCATAATATCCAAAGTTATAAAAGTTGTATATCCTTAGATTAAAACAGATAGATAATTAGTCTCTATATCGATTACTCTATTTCCATATCCTACTTTTATACCTTCTACAGTACTAAACCTATAGGGGTCTTCCTTCTAATACTATAGTATCTGGTCTTTATTAATAATTCAGGGTAATATAAAGTTACCTTAAGCGCTACTATCCAATAGTGTACTATATATTTTTCTATTAATTTCTACCCTAAATAGGATGTGTATATAGTTTCCTTAAATAGCACACAGGAACCTATAGTCTATAATCAACTATTATCCCTTTACAAACGATCACTATCTTTTCCCTACTATTAATACTATTCTATTAGCTTTTCTTCACTATAAATAGGGCAAAGAGGTAACCTGCAGTTTTATACTTATTATCGTCCGTATAAACATTCTAGTAATAAGTACTAGTTTAATCTAAAAGTAGTATACACCTTACTATAATTGACTTTATAGATTACCCAATAGGTAAGGTTATCTCGTTTATATAACCTAGTAATAGGTCCTATTCCAAAGCATCTAAGAAAAAAGGCGTACACTACCTTAGTCCTAAAGTAAACTTTGTATATATACTGTATATATGAGATCTAGGAGATCTCACAATATACTAGATATATAGGCTAGAGGCGTACCTCATCTCCTACTTACCTAGGTTCTGGAGGATGGTAAAATTTAAAGAGGGCCTTCTTAATAAGTACTCCCGTTACTACAATACACACTATACTGGTATTTAGGGCGATTAGAATATTATATCCTAGGTACTATTTAAGATTTTCGTTAAAGTTTTCTATAGGGTTTTCGTTTTTATTATCAGTTGTTTCAGCGTATTCGGTACTTAAGTAGTTCAAGTCGCTATCCTTTATTACTATATCGTACAGTAGTTCTTATCTTCCTATTACTAACTATTTTTCCTGACGGGGTTCCTTTAGGAACCAACCAAAGGCTTCTTTCTCCGAAAGGTGCAGTATGCACTAATTGTGGTAACAGGAGGTCCAATTAAGGGCTCCGTATCCTTCATCAGTATCCGCTACTTGCTTGGGAATAGGTGGTAAGTCTTTTGGTTCTTTGTGGTTGTCAGGGTGGATTGGACATTCCACACAGAGGTTGGGTTAACAGATACAGTTAGTTCTACCTTCCGGGTGTACCGGGTATTACTCATTAAGTAAACAGCTATACTACTTAGGTAGCTCCTATTTAGAGGTTATATTAACCTATTATTATCCTTTTAGGACAGATTTCCATTATTTTTTAAGTTAGCAATATTCCTTAATAAAGTATCCCTTTTAACTACAGTTATAACATTCCTTATTGTAAAGTTTTTTCTAGGCTATGTTAAGTTCTATAGGTCCTATGTAAATTCCTATTATAGTACTACCGTATCCTTATAAGTGTTAAGGTCGGTTACTATTATAAAAGTTACTACTGTACTAGTACTTCTTTCCTATATTTAGCGGGTTCTAAATTCTCTAATAACTTCCGGTATTCTTACAGTTACATTCTTATTATCGTTTAAACAGTTAATTGTCAATGTATACCACTATAGCAATATATTTCATAAAGTTGTTAGGTTAATTTACCTTAAAAATCTTATCCTTAATATCCTCCTTAAGTCCTTTATAAAACTAGCTTATAAGTATATCTTCTCCCTAACTAATATAGGTAGTAAGCTATTTAAAGTATACTATGTATTCGGAGGTTAATCCTCCTTGTTTAAGTTTTATAAGTTTATATTCTGTAGATCTCTCCTCATTTAGGTCTCCAAAAGCATCCTTAAGAGCTTACTTAAAATAGTTAAAGCTTTAGAAGATTTTCTTGGTATTATTATCCCAGTTACTATTATCATTCTTTAAATAGTCCCTAAAGGTTAATTCAAACTATACAAGTGTATTACCTTCAAGTTAAGTACTAATAAAGATAATTTTATTGTAATAAGTGTTAAACTAGTAATTATAGTATTTAAAGTAAGTATAGCTTTAGGTAATAAATCCTTAAAGGGTTTCTTTATCTCCCTTATATAGGCCAGGTTTGTCTATCTTGTAGGCCTTAGCCTGTTAAACTAAGTAAAGGAGGTTAATCTCCTGTTAAAGGGCTGCGATCTAAGCCGCCATACTTTAGGCGTTATTATTGTTACTAATATTAAAAAAGGTTAGAGTTTAAGATGCTATTATATCTTTATATTATTCAGTCGGTTAGTTATATAGCTGTTCTAAACAAAAGTTATTAAAATGTAATAATCATACTAAACCTTTATAAGATCTAGTAGGTAGTCTATAGGGTTTATATTAACAGTTCGGTATAAAGGTAATACTTAACTGTCTACAATATAAAGACACTATCTTATTCCATATTTAACAATATAATCACTAGCTGTAAGGTTATTTAAGTTGTTAGGCTAAATACTTAAATTAACAACTAAAGAGTCTATTTTATAAAAGCTATCTACTGTGGTGATAACCCTATCCTTATATATTCCGACTCTTCAGTGGCTCGCTGGCTTACAAGGCGAGCTGGCGATCTATTGTGTGAGGCTCAACGATCCACTTGTCAAGCCGGCTCGCTGGACTCACTTGCGAGCTGGGCGAGCCTGACCCTAACCCTAAGTCTTAGCGTGTCCCGTGATTCCGCACTCTAGTGTCTGTTGTCCTGCGTCGTGGCATCTGTTCTGGGCTGCCGGGGTTGCCCGAACGGGTCCCCTTGGTGCCAACCTGTTGGTTCATAACAGTCAGCTGTAATATTCTCCTTCCCTGGGCAATACTAGAAGGTAATATTAAAGTTGGAGAGGAAGTTTACCTAATAAACTTAATAGGTTAATAATAGGTGCTTAGTTAAGAAGTATAGTAGGGCTTAGTGGTTGGTTACTATAAAGAACTTTTGTCCTTAGAGCTCTAGGTAGAAATACTTAAGGGTTTAGATAACTGTTAATAGTTCCCGGTTTTAGATAAAATATACTTTTTCTATAAAAGTTATTATCTTTAAGGTATATCCCATTAGCTTTTAGGTATTATTGTCCTATTGCTATTAAATAATACCCCTAGTAGTATTCTAAAAGGTATTAGTCTCTATACGTGTTAGTTTTCCTAGCTTAAAGAAGGTAAGTACTAGTACTTTATAAACTAACTGCTTTATCTTTTTAAAGGCTATCCTTTACTCCAGTCCTATCTTAAATAGGGTATCTTTCTTTAATAATTGGTTTAATAGCTTTATAATCCTATTAGTATAATAGGTAAATATTTAAATATAATTATAAAAACCTATAAAGAAATAGATAGTAATCCGGTTAGTAAGGTTTTTAAACTTTTATTTGTTAATTACTTTAATTTTAATTAGGTTAATACTAATTTTAACACTAACTTTTATTATAATACCTAAGTAGTTTACTTTAAATATATTAAACTATAACTTTTTAATATTACCTTAAAAATTAACCTTATATAGTTAATAAATTACCTCTTTATAATATTCCTAATATTCTTATTTATTTTTATTTAAATAGATTAGTATATTATTAGTATAGGTATTAGTATAAAAGTTTAAAAGTTTATAGAGCTAAAAGTTAATAAATTGCTACTACTAGGCTAGGTTAACCTTTAGGTTAAAGGGTAAAACTTTTCACTAAAAGGTACCTTAGCGGGTACGGAATGCTGTTAAGTATTTAAAGCTAATAGCTATACGGAGTCAGTAAAAGGCCTGGATGATATTAATCTTTGAAAAGCGGCGGGCGTTTTGGTAATTAAAGACCGTTCTATTTAGGTTAAGCGCTAGAACAAGGCGGTTTTTAAGAAACTGGTTACACTAGCGGTAGTTAATATAGAATTATTAGTCTAAGGAATGCGGCTTTAGGATAAATAGTACTAGGGCTACGTTTATTCTCATATAGTACTTAATAAATCCTAGCTTTAGTAACTTATCTGTTATCTCTTTTTTTAGCGGTAGGAACTGGACTGGTGTGCGGTATAAGGGTAGACCGGTTGCTAGTAGTGCCCCTTTAAGCTTAAGGACTATATTGTGTTTAGGACGGTGCGGTGGTAACGTATCGGTTTCTTTCTTTGAGAAGAACCCTTTTAGGTGGGTTAACACTTTTAGAATATAATCTTTTACAAATTAAATATGTTCCAGGTTTTTGTCTACCGGGAATAGGATTTTTTTACTGTTAAACTTCTTTAAGCTACCTAGGGTAGTAAGAGTTATAGTATTAATATTAGAGTAACTGCTGTTAAACTTGATTACCTTTTTAGGTAGGGGTAAGTACTTTTAATATTTCTTATAAGGGTTTACTTTTAACCTTATAGTAAGTATAAAGATAACAGCTTTATCCTTTATAGCTTTTACAGTTAAGGGGGTTGCTATTGCTTTAGGGCACTTGGTGGTTTTTACAGGCTTACTGTTGGTTAAATTCGAGCCTGGGACGTCTCTTTTCTAAAAATAGTATAGGATTTGGTACTACTTGTGGGTTTTTTCTAGTTTTATGTTACACTAGTCGGCGTCTTCCTAAACTATTAGGTTAATTAACCTATCAGATAAATACCGGGGTGGTAGCTAAATAGCTAGAGAGTACTTTACCAGGGCTAGGAGGTTATTAGGCCATACTATCTATCTTTTATAGTAGTCCAGTAAAACACACTACCGTACCAGCTATTTTATTCTAATAAAGACATTATATTCTGTTTTAGTAATCCAGAATTTCTGGTTTAGGAATTAATACCTGTTAATTTCTAATATAATTGTTGTATATTTAGTAACCTGTTCGGCTGGTTATTTACAGTAGTTTTAGAGCTGTAAAGGCTGATCCAATTTGACCGTCTTAGCTCTGAGTTGCTTTCTCGCCCTACAGGCGGCTTCTGGGCTTATTAAAAGCTCGGCTTTTATTCCTATATCTATAAGAGCGGTTATAGTAAAACTAATACTATTTACTTAAAGCTAAATAGTCTAAGTAAATAGTTTTTATCTTAATTAGTTACCTACTCACACTAATGTAAATATTTAAACTATTGTAAAAACTTCTGATAGTCTTAGTTTTTTCCTAACTCCTTTAAATTACTAAAGATATTGGTATTATTAGTATTATTCTCCTTAGCCTTTATTTTAATAGTAATAATCTTTTTTTTATTTAAATACTCCTTAAAATAATAACTAGTTTTTTTATAGTTAAAATAGGTATTTACTATAAAGTAGGTTTACTTATTTTCTTTACCTAGTGTTTAGCCTGTGGCAGATAAGGTCTTAGGCTTCCTAAGGTTTTTAAACCAGCAATTATTATTCTTACAGGTTTATACCTTCCCTATACCCTCCTTCGACCGGGTATATTACTTTATCTGCTATTTCTTATATACTCGTTGGCTGCTATAAGTAGTGTTGGCTACACACTGACAGAACTCTTTGTATGTAACCTTTAGGTTTTTGCTGTATCTTAATAAGTGGTAGTTAAGTGTTAGAGGAATATAGTCCTATAGGTTCTACTTCCAGTCTTTTTTTAGGATTTTAGCTTTTTAGGTTAAGAAGTTAAACTTAGTAATAAATTTATAAATATTATAATATTTAGCTAAGTTATACTTATAAATCTTTAGGGCTTTTCTAGCTATTAAGGCTTAATTTAGGTTATAGTAAGTAGTTTCTAGCTTTTAAATTATCTTAGTAATATAGGAAAATGGTTATGTCTTAAACTAATACTATATTTCTAATACTCTTTTTATATTACCTTTAAGTAGGTTTATTAGGTATCTTATCCAACTTTACTTAATTTAAAAATAAGACTTATCTTCCTTAAACTTATTAGTTAACTTCTGAATTTAGTTGTTAAAGGTTGTTTTATTGCCCTTAAAGGACGGAGGGTCCTTGGTTAGGGGCTTCTCTTTGTAGTTGTAGCTTAGGTTCTTTCTGTCTATTCCTATATACTTCTTAAACGCCGGCTAAGCGGCTATACCTGTTGGTTTAAAAGAGCTGCTACCAAAAGCGCTTTCTACGGTGGGTTTGCGTTGCTGTCGGGGCGGGCTCGGGGTTCTTCTTCCCTGGGCCTTGAGCTCTGCAATTCTTGCTCTGAGTATTACGAGCTTGTTCTGATGGCCCTGGTTGTTGCTATAGTCCGATATCGCTTCTCTCTAAAGTTGTTTGTTCGGGTCTTGGTCTTAGGTCTCTGTCGGCTCTATGGACGGTAGAACGGTCTAATCTTTTTTAGCTATACTAGCTGCTTTAAGGGTAGATTAGAATAAGTTGCTATTATCCTCCTTTTAGTTTTCTGGGGTCCTTATATCTGGACTAGTTTAATCTGAGGTAAGCTTTAAGTTTAGCTTTCTGAGAAATGTATTGTTGTCTGTATTCTTAAGCTATATTAGGTTTCCAATTAGGTTAAGTTAAGCTAACTGTTAACTTGTCAATCCCTAATCTTTCTTCTTAGGTATATAGTAACATATAGGTTTTAGGTTTAAGGTCTAAGGTCTAAGGTCTAAGGTCTGAGGTTTAAGGTTTGAGGTTTGAGGTTTAAGGTCTAAGGTCTAAGGTCTGGCACGAGGTCTTTTCCGTCGGTCGTGTCGACGTGAGGTTTAGGTCCCGTATTTATTAATTACTTAGTCAGCGAGGGAAGTGTAGAGCTTAGAATAGTGTTACGGCCGTGGAGATGTAGCATAGGAGCTAGGTCTATTGGCGCTATCAACGAATATTCTAAGCTGAGGAGAGGAAAAGAAAGGGGAGAGCGAAGCTCTGGCGGTCCCTGGCTCGCGAAGTCTTAACGCGACTGTGGGGCTAAGGGTTAGGGTCCTTATGACGGTCAGGGGGCTTGCCTGACTGTGGCTGTCGTTACACGGGACACCCCAGCGAGCGAGACACTTTTCCACTAGCCAGTCCTATCCATCTTTCTTACGTGTTTTTTCACACCACATCTTACAATAAACAAAACAAAAGAAAGCGATATCCAGTTTGCCATCTAAGCTATTAAATCCAACCCTAAATTAAGTATTCGATATATATTAAAGAAATACCAGATCCCTTTCTCAACACTCACCTATAGAATAGCCGGCTGAACTGTACGACGAGATACCCACCCTAATAATAAGAGATTAACAAAAATAGAAGAGGAGGTGCTTGTTTAATATGTACTTGACTAGGATTCCCGGGGATACTCGCTTGTTCTTAAGGATGTGAAAGATATAGTAAATTCCCTATTCCACAACTATAGCAGTAACACTATTAAAATTAACTAAGTAAAAAAACTTATTATATTAAAACTATATCTTAAAATATATATTAATTATATATATAATTATAAAAAGGCTTTATATAAAAATTTAAATATAATAAATATATAATTTAATTTAATAATTAATATATATAATAAATATAGGATTTTAAATTATAATATTTATAATTTTAATAAATTTAACTTTATAATAGGTATTAATTTATTTAAAATAATAATTATATATTTTAATTAATAAAATAAAAAAAATTAATATAATTTAAAAATTAATAATAAATAATAATTATTAAATTAATTAATAAAAGTAAATAAATTAAATTATTAATATTAATTATTAAAGTTAAAATATATTTTATAAATTAATATATTAAAAATAATTTTTTTAATAATTAAGTTATTAAAATAAATTTAAATAAATAAATAAATAATATAATTATTATAAAATAAATTAAATATTTTTATAAATATATTATATTATATATAAAAAGTATTTATTAATTATTATTATTTAATAAATATAAAAGTTATTATTTTATAAATTTTAAATAATATTATAAATTTGAAAATATTATTACTTTTTATATACCTTTTTATTTATTTTATTTATTTTAGTTATTTAATATTAAATATTTTAATTTTTTTTAAAAAGTATATAATATAAGAATTAATTAATTTAATAAGGTTTAAATTATATATATTAATAAAATAGAGTTTTTTCTTGCCTTTTACACTATATATAATAAGGTTTTTAAACCTAAAATTATTAAAGGAGGTTTTAAAGGAGCAGGTTTAATCCTATTTAACTAAAAAGCTATACTTTCTAAACTGGATATAAAAATACAGATATTAATATTATAATTAAATTTCCTAATACTACCTATACCTTAAGTCTCTTAAATACTATATAACTTAATATAAATAGTTTTTTAGTTAATTTTAATTAAAAATTAAATTTTTTATTATTAAAAAAACTTTTTAACTTTAATTTTAAATATAGTTAATTAATTATTAAAAAAAATATAATTATTAACTTATATAATATTCCTTTTAATTTAAAAAACTTATAACTTTTAAAAAATAAATATAATATTTTTTAAATATTAAAAAGTTAAAAAAATATATATATAAAATAAAAAGGTATTTAATATATAAAAGGCTAAAAAGATAATTAATAAAAAGGAAAAAGGAAAACAGTTAGCTAGTAAAATAAGTGGTAGTACTAAATTGGCGGTCCGCGGCGGACCGCTAAAAAAACAATGTGGTGTTTGTGGTGAGACTGGGCACAATATACGAACCTGTGAGAAAGAGGTAGAATTGTTTGTAGATTCCGATTCTGATTAAATTTAATTGATTTTTTTTGTTATGGTGCTGCAATTTAGGTTGTGGTGCTGTTGGTACGAAAAAATGTCTCGCTCGCTGGGGTATCTTGCTTGTTGATGCTTAACGTTACCTTTTTATAAACTTATATTTATATTTAATATAAACTTTTTTAAAAAATATTATTATTTAATTATATATAAAGTAATATTTATTATTAATATAATTAGATAGTTAACTAATTAGAATATATACCTAATTAGTTTTATTAACTTAACTAACTTTTATTAACTTTAATATCTATTAAGTATAAGAATATTAATTAAAATTAATACTAATTAATACTAATTAATCCTAATTACTTATTTTTAATTAATTTAATTAATTTAAAGTAATTAATATAACTATAATATTAACTTAAAGTAGTTAACTTTTAATAAAAAAATTAGCTTTTTTATTAAAATAAAATATTTTAATTATATAAGATTAACTTTAATTTATATTAATTAAATAATCTATTTTAATAATTTACTATAAACTAATTAAAAATAACTTATTATTTATTTAAAATTTAAATAATTAAACTTTTTTATATCTTTTTTATAAACTTTTATATTATACTTAATCTTATTATAGTTATTATATTATTATTTATTTAATTTATTATAAATTACCTTTTTATTATTATTTATTATTTTATTAGTTAATTATTTTCCTTTTTTTTTAATTATTACCTAAAATTCTTTAATATTAAGTTTTTTTAAAAATTATATTTAACTTTATTTAACCCTTTAATATTTAATAAGTATTATATTAGCTTTTTTAAATATATAAACCTAATTATTTAAAATTATTATTAAGTATACTATTACTTATAACGTGGTTCACCAGTCAGCCGTCATTATCACATGCCCGATCAAGAATTTTACATACAAAAAACGTCCGTGCCAACCCTGCCTACTCCTTCAAACTAGGCCCAATTTGGATGCAAATTTCAACATAGATAGTAATATATATGAAAAAGCTTATTCTCAAGTTTTAGAATTTTTGAAATTTTATTGAATTAGTTATATCGGAAAAATAAAAATACAGGGGTCTTTTTTTATTTTTCCGATATAACTAATTCAATATAAAAGATTTAAATCTTATACTTTAAAATTAGCTTTCTTTTATATATTAATATCTATACTAAAGTTTTCATCCAAATTGGGCCTAGTTTGAAGGAGTAGGCAGGGTTGGCACGGACGTTTTTTGTATGTAAAGTTTTTGATCGGGCATGTGATAATGACGGCTGACTGGTGAACCACGTTATACCTTTTATAAATTTTTTAATAATTTTAAAAATTTATATAAAAAAGTTGCCCTAATAATTTAAAATCCTACCTTTAATAAAATTTAATTATTAAATAGTTTAATAGGTATTTAAAGGTATTTATAATTCCTATTTTAATAATAATATAAAGAATAATTATATTAAAGTTTATAAATAAATATTTAACTTAAAAATAATAAAATTTAAATCTTATAAGAAAAATTTAACTTTTTTAAACCTAAATTTTATATTTTTTTTTATAAAAACTTTATTATATATTACCTTAAATATAAAAAAAAACTTAAATTTAATAATATAATTAATAAAAGTTTAAATAAAAAAGTTAATTTTATTTTAAATTAATTATATTATTTATTTATTTATTTTAAATAAAATAAATTTTTTAATTTAATAAAAAATTTAATTTTACAATTTAGTTAATAACATAATAAATACTTTAAATAATTATAAATAATAAAATATATTAACCCTTTATATTAATATATTTAATAATTATTATTTATTTTTAATTATTAAATTATATAAATTTAACTTTTTTATATTAATTAAAATATATAATAAATAATAATAAGGTTATTATATCTATTATAAAGTTAGTTTTATTAAAATTAAAAAGATTATTATTTGTAATCCTATATTTAACTATTATATTATAGAGTAGTTAAAACTAGTTTTTAATAACCTTTAAATCTTTATAAAGGGCTCTTTAGTAGTTATAAGGCTAAGAAAATCTTATCTTTAAGTTTAATTATATAATTATAAAGTATTATACCTAGTTTTTACTAATAGGTTTACTATTTTATAATATTAATAAAAGGTTAACTATATCTTTTATATTAAAAAGTTATATTAAAAATCTTTATATATCTTATTTAATAATATATTAAATAAATATTTATTTTTTAATTAAATTAAATTTATACTTTTTAATATATAATTCTTTATAATATAATTAATTAAATATTTTATTATATAGGGTTATATAGAGGATATTAAAAATTTAAATAGCCTAATATATATTTAAAGGTTTTTTTTTACTTTTTTAAAATTATTTTAATTATTTAAAGTATTATAATAAAAAAAAATTTAAATAAATTATTATAATAGTTATTAATTTTTAATATATTAAATATTTAAATAAGTAAAGTGATATAAAATTAATATAAAGAATAGGGATATAATTTATAATAAAAATAAACTTATTTATTAAAACTTTAAATTTTTAAATTAATATTATAACTTTACTATTATTTTAAATTAATTATAATAATTAAATATAAGTAATTAAAATTAGTTAATATTAATTAGTATTAATTTTAATTAATATTTTTATACTTAGTTAGTATTAGGGTTAATAAAAATTAGTTAAATTAGTAAAACTAATTAGGTATATATTCTAATTAGCTAACTATTTAACTATATTATGTATATTTTATAAAACAAATTAAATTTAAATTTTTAATATTATGAAATACTTTTTATTATTATTATTATAATTATAAAATAAATAATTAACAAAATAAAATAGGTAACGTAGTCCATTACCCAGCCGTATTTATTACCTACCCGTATTTTTTTACTACTTCAACTAACTTTTACTAACCTTAATACCCACTAAGTATAAAAGGGTTAATTAAAATTAGTACTAATTAGTACTAACTACTTTAAATTCCTTATTTTTAATTAATTTAGTTAATTTAAAGGTATAGTAGTGTTACAGTACTAGTTTAAAAGTTTAAAGTTTTAATAAGTAAGTTTATTTTTAGTATAGATTATATCTCTATTTTTCATATTAATCTTATATTACTTTATCTATTTAAATATTTAATATACTAAAAATTAATATTTATAATACTAATATATTTAAAAAAAGATAGAATTTAATTAATACTTTAAATAATTAAAAAATTAAAAAAAAAAAAAAAAAAAAAACCTTTAAATATAACTTAAGTTATATAAATTTTTAATATTCTTTATTTTACCCTATATAATAAAATAAATAACTAACTATATTATAAAGAATTATATATTAATAATTATAAATTTAATTTAATTAAAAAGTAAATATTTATCTAATATATTATTAAATAAGATATATAAAGATTTTTAATATAACTTTTTAATATAAAAGATATAGTTAACCTTTTATTAATATTATAAAATAGTAAACCTATTAGTAAAAACTAGGTATAATACTTTATAATTATATAATTAAACTTAAAGATAAGATTTTCTTAGCCTTATAACTACTAAAGAGCCCTTTATAAAGATTTAAAGGTTATTAAAAACTAATTTTAATTACTTTATAATATAATAACTAAGTATAAGATTACAAATAATAACCTATATAATTTTAATAAAATAAGCTTTATAATAAGTATAATAATTATAGTAAAGGTTATTATATATATTAATAAATAAAAAAATGTTAAATTTATTTAATTTAAAAATTAAAAATAGGTAATAATTATTAAGTATATTAATATAAAGGGTTAATATATTTTACTATTTATAATTATTTAAGATATTTACTATTTTATTAATTAAACTATAAAGTTAAGTTTTTTATTAAATTAAAGAATTTATTTTATTTAAAATAAGTAAATAAATAATATAACTAATTTAAAATAAATTTAATATTTTAATAAATATATAATTAAATAAATTAAAGGTAAATATTAAATATTTATTTTAAATAAATATAAAAACTATATATTAATAAAATTTAAATAATACTATAAAAAAATAATATTATTTCTATTAATATACTATTATATTTATCTTATTTATTTTAATTATTAAATATTATATTATTTTTATTATTAAAGTATATATATAATAATAAAATTAATTTATTTATTTAAACCTTTATTAATTATATTATTAAATTTAAGTTTTTTATTATATTTAAGGTAACCTATAATAAGGTTTTTATAAAAGAAAATATAAAATTTAAATTTAAAAGGGTTAATATTTCTTTATAAAATTTAAATTTTATAATTTTTAAACTAAATATTTATTTATAAACTTTAATATAATTCCTTTTTATATTACTAATTAAATAAAAATTATAAATACTATTTAATATTAATTAAATTATTTAATAATTAAGTTTTATTAAAAATAAAATATTTATTTATTAAAGTAATTTCTTTATATTAATTATTTAAGTAATAAAAAAGTTTATAAAGGGTATATAAATAATAGTATATTAAATTACTTTTTTAAATAATTAGTTTTATACTTTTAAAAAGGTTAATATTAGCTTTATTAAATACTAAAAGGTTAAATAAAGTTAAATATAGCTTAAAGGAGTATTTACTATTAAGGAATTTTAGATAATAATTAAAAAAAAAGAGAAGGGGAAACAGTTAGTTAGTAAAATAGTTAGTAATAGTAAGGAGGTGGTTTATAGTAAACCGTTTAAACGATAATGTGGTAACTATAGTAAGATTAGGTATAATATAAAAACTTATAAGAAAGATGTAAAAAAATTTAATTATTTAGATTTTAAGTAAATAATAGTATATTTTTAAGTAGTTTATAGTAAATTATTTAAATAGTTAATTTAGTTAATATAAATTAAGGTTAATCTTATATAACTAAAATACTTTATTTTAATAAGGAAGTTAATTTTTTTATTAAAAGTTGTTTACTTTAAATTAGTACTATAGTATTACTAATTACTTTAAATTGATTAAATTAATTAAAAATGGGTAATTAGGATTAGTTAGTATTAATTAGTACTAAATATAATTAACCCTTTTATACCTAGTGGGTGCTGGGGTTGGTAAAAGTTAGTAGAAGTAGTAAAAAAATATGGGTAGGTGATAAATACGGCTGGGTGGTGGACTACGTTAATTAAATTTTAAAATAAATATAATATTTTTATAATTTTTAATAATAATAAATTTACTATTTATTATAATTATAATTATAAACCCTTTAATAATATTTTAATAAAATTAATTCTTTATATAAACCTTAATAAAATAAAAATATATTTTATTTAATATTTAAACTTTAATAATAATAAAAAATAAATTATTAAAATTAATAAGTATATAAGTTAAAAAATTATTAAAAATTTAATTAAAAATAAATATTTCTTTTTTTTATATATATATAATAGTATTTATTAATATTAATAATTATAAAAAAATATTTAAAACTAAATTAAATTATTTAACTAAATAATAAATATTTAATTAATATATACTTAAATAAATAACTATATTTTAAAATTAATAATTAATATAATTAATAAATATTATATTAAAATTAATTTAATTTATAATACTTTAAATAAATTTATAATTTATAAATATAATAATAAATTTTAAATAATTAATAATAATTATTTTTAATTATTTATAAACTTAAATAAAATAAATTATTTTAAATTTAAAAAAGTTATAATAAAGTTTAACCTTTATAAAGTAATAATTAAAAAATATAATTAATTTAATATTTATAAAAAGAATAATTTAACTTAATTTTTATTACTTACCCTTTTTAAAATAAAATATTATAACTTTAAAACTATATTTTAAATTATTATTTATTTAAAAAAAAATTAATAATTTAAATTAATATAAAGTAATTATAATTCTTTATATAAATAGTAAAGTTATAAAATATATTTATATTTATAATAATATTAAGCACTAATAAGTTAATTACCCTAATAAACTAACTACTTTTAAATATTAATAATATACTAACCTAAATTATAATATTATAATAAAAAAATTAATTAAAATTAATTAAAATTAAAATTTATAAATAATTTTACTTTTTTTTTATATATTTATATATTATACCTAGTTTTATTATAGTTACTATACTATTTTTTTAATAGTTTACTATAAACTACCTTATTAATATTATTATTTATTTTATTAGTTAATTATTTTCTTTTTTTTTTTAAATTAATTTTTTAATATTTTTTATATAAAGTACTTTTTTATTCTTTATATAGGTTTTTTTAACCTTTTAATACTTAAAAAGTATTATATTTACTTTTTAAAAAGTATTAATCTTTTAAGTTAATAAGGTAATTATATAAGTTAATAACTATATACCCTTTACTAATTAGTTAATAATAACTAAAATTAGTATTAAAAAGTTTTCCTAATAATACAAAATATAATTTTTAATTAAAGTTAATTAAAAAACTATTTATATTAAATTATATAATATAAGTAATATTAAAAAGCTTAATATTATTATTAATATTTAAATTTTAATATCTAATTTAAAAAATATAGTTTTTTAATTAAATAAAATTAAACCTATACCTTTAAAAACTTTTTTAATAGTTTTTAATTTAAAAACCTTATTATATATAATATAAAAGGTAAAGAAAAACTTTATTTTATTAATATAAATAATTTAAATTTTATTATATTAATTAATATTTTTATTATATACCTTTTTAAATAAATTAAAATATTAAATATTAAATAGTTAAAGTAAATAAAATAAATAAAAAAGTATATAAAAAGTAATAATATTTTTTATTTTATAATATTATTTAAAACTTATTAAATAATAGCTTTTATACTTATTAAGAAGTAATAATTAATAAATACCTTTTTTTTATAATATAATATATTTTTTAAAGTATTAAATTTATTTTATAATAATATTATTAATTATTTATTTATTTAAATTTATTTTAATAACTTAATTATTAAACAGGTTACCTTTAATATATTAGTTTATAAGGTAAACCTTTATTTTAGTAATTAAAAATAATAATTTAACTTATTTATTTATTTTTATTAATTAATTTAATATTTATTACCTATTAATAATCTTTAGGTTATATTTATTTTACTTTTTTTTATTAATTTAAATATATAATTCTAATTTTAAATAAATTAATATTTATTATAAAATTTAACTTATTAAAATTATAAATATTATAATTAAATATTTTATATTTTTTATATATATTAAATATAAGGTTAAATTATATATTTATTATATTAAAATCTTTATATAGGGCCCTTTTATAATTATATATATAATTAATATATATTTTAAAATATAGTTTTAATAAGATAAGTTTTTTTACTTAGTTAATTTTAATAATACTATTACTATAGTTATAAAATAGAAAATTTACTATATTTTTAATATTTTTAAAAATAAATAAATATCCTTATAAATCTTAATTAAATATATATTAAATAAGTACCTCCTTTTTTATTTTTATTAATTTTTTATTATTAAAGTAGATATTTTATTATATAATTTAACTAGTTATTTTATTTTAAATAATAAAGTAAAGGATTTAATATTTTTTTACTATATATTAAATATTTAATTTCAAATTAAATTTAATAATTTAAATAATAAATTAAATATTATTCTTTTTTTTTTTTTATTATAAAATATAATATAAAAAAACATATAAAAAAGATAGATAAAAATAGTTAGTAGAAAAATAGTTAACTTATTAAGGTAACTAATTTATTAGTATTTAATATTATTTATAAAAAAAGAAATTATAAAAAGAAAAATTAAAATAAAAAAAGTTAAAAAAGTTAATATTTTTTTAATATTTATTATTAATTATATTAATTAAAAGTATTTTAACTTTTTTAATAATTTATATATATTAATATAATTATTTCCTATATTTAAAAATATATAAAAATTACTTTATATTAAGTAAAAAGTTAAATTAAATATTTATTATAATATTATATTAATTTTAATTACTTTAATTAAAGATATTTATAATTTAAATATAATAAAACTTTTTTAAAATAAACTTTTAAAAATTATACTTATTTTTAAATAAATTATAAAAATAAAAAATAATTTTATAAAACTTTTTAATAATTTAAAATAACTTTATTATAAAATACTCTTTTAAAACTTTTATTATCTTTTTTAATTTTTTTAATAAAATTTATTTTATTTATTAAAATTAAATTTATTATTTTATTAAATTATTATTAAGTCTTAAAATAATATTAAAATAAAATTAAAAATTTAAAGTTAAATATTATTTTAAATTTTAAAATTTTTAAAAAACTTATTTAATTAATTTTAAAATAATTAAATATTTATAAAAATTAAATCCTTATTAATTATAATAATTTTAATATTATTTAAATTATTATATTTAAAATTAAAAATATTAATAATTTTTAATTTTATAATTATTATTAAATATAAAGGTAATAATTTGATTTATAATAATTATATTTTAAATATAGTTTTATTAAATATATTATTATTTATTTTAAAAGTTATTAAAAATTTAATAATTTTAATAAAAATTAAGTTTATTATTACTTTAACTTTTTTTATTATTATTTTTAAAATTATTAAAATTATTATTAAAATTATTTAAAAGTTTATTATTATTTTATAAATAAATCTTTTTTTCATTTTTTTTATAAGTATTATTATTAATAAATAATAAGTTTTATTTTAATAAAATAAGAATATTTAAACCTTTTTATTATAATTTTATATAATAATTAATATATTTAATATAATTTTAAACTTATTTAATAATATATTAATAATACTTAAAATAAAGTAATTTATTATAAATAAGATTTTATTATATTACTATTTTTATATTTTTATATTTTTATTTAAATAAATATTAAATCTTTTTAAATCTTTATTTAAATATAAAATCTTTTATTTTAATTATTTAAAAATAAATTTAATATTTTTAATTATTAATAATATTAATTTTATAATATTTAATTTATTATTATTATTAAAAGTTTTTATTTTTTTTAAAAGATTTAACTTTAAAAAACAGTTAAAATATTTTAACTTTTAATAATAATAGTTTTTAAAAAAAATCCTTAAAATCTTAAAATAAAAATTTAAATAAATTTTTACTCTTATTAAAAAAATTATTTATAAATATAATTATTTTAATAAATATAAAAATAATTATATTTAATTTTAAATAATTAAATTTCATAATAATTTAAAATTTAAGTATTTTAAACTTTATAAGTTTATTTATATTAATAAGTTTAAAATTAAATAAAAATTAAGTTAAAAAAATTATAATATAAAAAATTTAAAAATAAATATTTTAATTAAGTTAATATTATATATATACTTTATTAGTAATATAAAAATAATTACTTTTTAAAAAATAAATCTTATTTAAAATTAAAAAAAGTTTTATTTAAGGATTAATACTTTTAAGTTTTATTTACTTATAAAGTTTATATTTTAAAAATTATAAATAATTATATAATAAATTAATTTTTAATTATAATAAAAAAAAAATATAAAATAGAGTAAAAAAATAAATTATTAAATAAGCCTTTTATATAAAGTAGTTTTAATTAAATTATTAAAGGTATTATATTTTTATAAATAAGAATTAAATAATTAAAATTCTTATAATATTTAACATAGTTCACCAGTCAGCCGTCATTATTACCTTACCATCACTTTTTACTAAATACACCAACTTTAGCCAACCCCAACACCCCCATAGTGCAGAAAGGTCAATTATATTTGGTACCAATTGGTGCCAAATGGTCTCAATTGCTTATTTTCAATTGATTCAGTCAATTTGGAGTTGTTGGTGGTGTTGCAGTGCCAGTCCGAAGTGGATAACTTTTGGTAGAAAAATCGGCTTCCCTACCAAAATAGAGCATTTCAGCCATAGAAAATCAACCTTATTCTACACTATCCAGACCAACTATTTCGGCGGTCCGCCGCGGACCGCTACAAAATGTGCTATTATTTACTCGGGATCTAAATGACTAAACTCTTCTGCATCTTTCTCACAGGTTCTTGTATTATACCTAGTCTCGCCGCAGTTGCCACATCATCGTTTGCTCGGTCCGCCGCGGACCGCCTCCTCAGCACTACCAGCTATTTCACCCACTGGCCGCTTCCCCTTCTCTTTTTCTTCAATTATCGCTTAGGATTCCTTAATAGTAAGTACTCCTCTGAGCTATACTCGGCTTTTTTTAGCCCTTCGGTGTTTAGCAAGGCTGATATTAGCCTTCTTGAGAGTACAGACCCGATCATTTAAAAGAGTGATCTGATGTGCCATTGCTTATGCGCCCTTTGTGAACTTCTCAACTGCCTGGATAATTGGTGTAGGGGAGTTGCCCTGATGGTTAGAAATCCTGCCCTTAATAAAACTTGATTACTAGACAGTCTGGTAGGCATTGGAGGGTATTTGTGATTCCTATTTCGATAGTGACATAGGGAGGGATTGTACTGGAGTTTGTAGGTAGATATCCAGCTTGGAAATGATAGAGTTTGGGTCCCATAGAGAAATCCCAGCTCCTTTAAACCTAAATTTTATGTTTTCTTCCGTAAAGACCTTATTGTGGGCTGTCTTAAATGTAAGAAAGAACTTAGCCTTAGTAATATAGTTAATAAAGGCCTGGATAAAAAGGTTAATCTTATTACTATATATACACTTTAATAGTGTAAATAATATAATATTTAATAGTTAAAGTAAATAAAATAAATATAATAGTATATTAATAGGGATAATACTATACTCTTTATAATACTATTTAAACTTTATTAATATATAGCTCTTATAACTATTAAAAATAAGTATCTAGTATATACCCTTTATTTATTATTTTATATACTTATTAAAGTATTAAACTTATTTAAGATTAGTTTTATTATCTGTTTACTTATTTAAAGTAGGTTTAATTACTTAACTTAGTAGGAAGCCTAACTTTATTATTTAGTTAGTAAGGTAGTAAATACCTTAGACAATCATAAACAGCGGGATATATTAGCCCTTTATATTAATATATTTAATAGCTATTACCTATTTCCGGTTTCCAGGTTGTATAGATTTGGCTTTTCTATATTAATTAAAACGTATAACAACTATTAACGCGGTTATTATACCCATTATAAAGCTAGTTTTATCAAAGTTGTACAGGTTGTTATCTGTAATACTATACTTAGCTATTATATTACGAAGTAGGCGGAACTAGTTCCTAATAACCTCTAGATTTTTATAAAAGGCCCTCTAGTAGTTATAAGGCTAATTAAACCTAGTTTTCAAGCTTGGTTATACATCCACAAAGCGTTGTACCCAGTTTTTACTAACAGGTTTACCATCTCGTAATGCCAGTAGGAGGTTGGCCATATCTTCCACACCAGAAAGTTGTATTAGGAATCCTCGTACATCTTACTCAAGTACGTATCGGATAAACGTATACTTTTCAATTGGATTAAGTTTGTGCTGTACGACGCGTGATTCTTTACGACGTGGTCGGTTATTTATCCTGTTAAGTAGGGTAGTTCTGGGGACATTAAAAATCCGAGCAGCCTGAGCTGTATTTAAGGGTTTCTTTTAGTTTTTTTTAGAATTCTTAATTACCTAAATTGTTAGTTGGATTTTGTTTTCTTTAGAGTAGATTGGTATTGTGGATGTTGATTTTTAGTGTGTTAAATATTTAAATAGGTAGAGTAATACAAGACTGATGTGAAAAATGGGGACGTAATCTGCACTAAAAACAAACCTACCCACTAAAACCTTAATTCTTCAGACTAGCACTATAGTATCACTACAACTTTAAATTAACTAAATTAATTAAAAATAAGCAATTAAGACTATTTAGCACCAATTGGTGCTAAATATAATTGACCTTTCTGCACTATAGGGGTGCTGGGGTTGGCTAAAGTTGGTGTATTTAGTAAAAAGTGACAGTAAGGTGATAATGACGGCTAACTGGTGAACTACGTTAATATAAGTTTATTTATTAAGTTATATTAATATAAATAACTTTAAATTAAAATTAAAGGGTATAATAAAATTTAGTTATTAAAGCTTTATTTTATAAAAAAGTAATATTTAATTATAATTAATATAATATATAATATTATATTACTTATTATTAAGGGATAATAGTTAATAAATATATTATTAATAAATTACTTAATTAATTAAATTAAATTAATATTAATTAAGTAATTAAATAAATTTAATAATTATTACTTTAAATTATTATTCTTATATTAAACTTATCACGGCCAGCACGAGATGCAGCATAGGAGCTGGGTTTATTGGCGCTATCAACGAATATTCTAAGCTGAGGAGAGGAAAAGAAAGGGGGGAGCGAAGCTTTAGTGGTCCCTGGCTCGTGAAGTCTTGACGCGACTGAGGGGCTAAGGGTTAGGGTTCTTGTGACAGCCAGGGGGGGCTTGCCTGACTGTGGCTGCTATCATAAAACTTTAAAGTTAAAAAAAGTAATTATTAAGTATTTCTTTATAATATTAAATAATTATATTTATTATTTATAATAATTATTTAAAAGTTAATTAGTTTATAATAAAGGTATTATATTTTAAAGTTATTATTATAATACTTATAAAGTTTATTTATATTATATATAAGTAATTTAAGGTAGTAAAATTATATTAATTTACTAATAAGCTTTATTAATAACTATAAAGTTATAAGTATATTTATACCCTTATAATATTACTATAATAATTTTTTATATATTTTATTAGTACTTTTATTATAATATTATAATTATAAATATCTCTTTATATATTTTTATATAAAATATTATTTTATTTTTAATATATTATAATATATACTTATATTCTTATTTTTTAAAAATTATTTTAATAAATAAATCTTTAATAAAGATTTTAAATTTTTAAATTTTTAAGAAAAAAAACCTTATATTTTTAAAGAAAATCTCCACTTATTTAGGGAAAATCTCCACTTATTCTTAAAAAAATACTTTTTAAATTTTGTATTTTTAATATTTTTGTATAATTAATTAAAATATGTTTAAAATTACGGTTTTTGGTGTAAACTGTGCGCGAAGGGTGTGGTGCGTGGATGGGTACGCCGACTTATATGGAGAGAGCAACGCCCGGTCAAATTGTTGAAATTCTCGGCTCGCGTGCATCGACACGAGACAAGTCCGGGCTTCCAAAATTGACGATGGCCTCTGATGTTCACAAGCGCGCCATGCCTAAACCAAAAATCGCCGAGAAATGACGCTGCTTCTCAATCGAGGGCTTGGAGGCTGTGAATCGCTTCGGGTCCTCGCTGCTATAATGCCGCTCACAGCGGAACCACCTTGCCATTAACCGTCACCGTGAGCTGCCCAGTTCCCTTGTCACCAGTGACCGCAACGTTGAAGCTCTGGTTGTTGAACACGCCGCCCAGGCCAAACTCGACAGTCGAGTTGGTCAGCGTCCACCCACCCCCGAGGGCGCCTTCGGACTGTCCCGGTACCCCCGCGTTGAATCCGCCTCCGACAAAGTCTGTAATTTTACATGTAATTAGCCACGAGTTATCTTTGATACTTTATGCCCCGGGAGCAAGCATACCAGAAGAGAAGTTGAGCCCTGCGCCCGCTGAGTACCCAAAGGCGAGGTTGTCAGCGCCCCAGCCCAGCTCGCCGGTCTTGGCTGCCAGGTCGACGTCCTCGGTCTTCGTGATGTTGACGGCCTGGGCGAGCGCCAGGGGCGCGAGCGCGAGGCTGGACACGAAGACTGCGCGCATGGTGGTCGGATTTCTCCGGCTGAAACTTATGTAGAAGCAGCGATAATAGACTTCCGAAGCCTTTATTTCAAGTCCTAATTGGGTAAATGAGAGGACGCCGGGGTTGTTAAACGAGTGACTGTTCTGCGGTGAAGATGTTCGTTCACGATGAAGGCAGGGAGATGAGGCGCGTGGACGAACGCCCTTATAAATAGGTGCCCACAACTTGACTCCACCCCTTGGCGAGACCAAATAAAGTTTCACAACATACTCTTGCCCGTCGCCGCCAATATGCCTGTTCCGGGACCCCCGGCCGACCCGGAAATCCGGCAGGGCAATGACCGGGAAGCCATCCCCTTCACCGGCTTCGGTCCACAGGCAGACGGCTCAGAGGACAGTGGCCATGATAGTTACCAGTGACGACCCGTGAGTTCGCTCATACTGAGTTCCAATCACACTAGAATGGATGGATAAGCTTCGGCGATCGACGCGCCATATCTCTGGGATCGTGGACGAGTCAGTGTCAGAGTCAGCTCCCTGCCCAGCGATTTACCCCTGAGAAGGAACCCTATTTTAGCTTGAACAATGCTGAAGTCTTACCAGAATACATGTTTGATTATCTTGAGAGGCATTACCTTGAGTAGATCATGTATCATTCACATGGACGCTGGTAGAGTTGTCTCGTCCAGATGATCTTGGCTTTGCACCCTGTCACCAGCTCAAACCTTCATATCGGACCTGCTATTTCAGCACTCGCTTCCGTGTCCATTTTTTTCATTCTGGTCAGCGCGTATGTTGACAGCGACTTGAGGCCTGAATTGGTGACACTGCATCTGCTCACCCGGTAGTACCTGTTCCATGGCGACGCTTTAGACAGCCAAGTAGCGAAATCGTGGGGGTGGCAGAATCTGAGCAGATGTTGCTCATAATCCAGGACGCCTCTAGAAGATCTTCTGCTTCAAATTTTGGGCGCATCTAAGCGGAAGGCATCATTGTATAGCTCGGCGCAAGGTAAAAGCGTAACGTCATGTCCATTGAGGTGGGTGCTACCTATCTAGATACGTGAGCAAAGCAATACTTGGTAACTCCTGTCCCAATAACCCTGATTCCCTCTTGAGTTTTCCCGTCATAAACCACAAATCACGATGCCTTATATACCACGCTTTGCATCCTTCGCCGCTATGCCAGACAGCCTCTTCTCGGGCTTGGGGTAGTCCGGCCTGCCGCCGAGGATGTCAATGGTCTCCTTCATGTACCACCAATAACCTTTCGTTGGCCGTCGGTTCTTCCAGTCGGTCTCTTGCTCCTCGACCTCCTGCATGGGTGTGAAGACAACGTCCGCGCCCTTGATTCCAATCACGGACATGCCCATCGGGTCGGACATGACACGTTCTGCGGCATTCTTGCCAAAGTTCTCCAAGTGCTGCATGCACTTGATCGCAAGCCTCACAGCTCTGGATCGGTCCATGGGGGAAGGGACACCGCCTTGCTGCACGTGGCCAGGTATGCTGTCACGGGACTCGAACCTGTCGTGGGCCTCATCGCGAATGATGTCCGCCACAAGCCTCGCGTTGTATACCTTTGAAGCCTTCTCGTTAATGAGAACCAAGCGACCAGCACGCGACTGGCCCTTGTCCTTGGCGAAGACATCCTTCAAGTGCCTAACATCTGCTTCTAGCATGCCCAGGCTGACACCTTCTTCGGGGGTGTACACGGCAACAGCGCCAACACCGAGGCCAGCAAGCGTCGCAACATAGCCGGACCGGCCACCCTGGGTCTCGATCACGAAAACACGACGGCGAGCAGCAGAAGCAGATTGCTTGATCTTGTCGCAATAGCCGACCAACTCGTTCAAACAGGTGTCAGAGCCGATGGAGTACTCAGTACCAGGTACGTTGTTGGAGATAGTCGCAGGCAGGACGACCATAGGAATCCGCAACGAGGGAAAGTCCTTTTGGGCGATGCGAAGCTGCGAGACGGCGTGGAAGGCCTCAAATCCTCCTATAAGGAAGAGGGCGTCGAACTTGTATAGCTTGATGAGATCAGCGATAAGTTCCATCCCAGACTCCTTGGGCAACTCTCTGTTGGTTCCAATCTCGGAGCCACCCTTGCTTGCCCAGCCATCGACCTCGAGCCAGTCGAAAGGACGGACAGCACCGATGGGCTTATCGCCGTGATGTCTGGCGAAGCCGGCAAATCCATTGCAAATGGCGATTGGCTCGTGTCCACGGGAAATACAGTAGGCCACGCCACCTCGAATGGCTGCATTCATACCGCCAGCTGGTGCTCCGACATTGATGAATCCGATTCTCATGCGCTTGTTCTCAGGAAGTATATTGTCTTTGGTAAGGTTGGCCGTTGTTGTCAACATGTACGACTTGTACTGGTCCGCGAACTCGGTGTCTCGCAACGACATGGCCTTGTCGAAGTCCTGGGCTTCGATAGCCTTGGCCACAGCTTTTGTGTCCTGTACGGCCTGCATGAGTGGCCTTCGAACGATCTGGTTCTCAGTAATAGCGATGAAGCAAGTCTCAGTCTCAGGCGTAGCCTCGAGGACAGCCTTGACAGCCTCGACTCCCTGAAGGGTGGCAAGCATTCTGTCGTAGGCTACTGCTGTGCCACCTCTCTGAACGTGTCCCAGGGTAGTAATTCGAGTGTCGAGGTGGAGGCCTTTGGGGTCTGCCAAAAGGTCCTTGACCATGTCGGGAGAGATCTTGCCGCCGTACTTGTCGTGAGCACCCTCGGCAATGATGACGATAGTCTTTCTCTTGCCCAGACTGCGGTGCTTCTTGACAATAGCGCACATCTCCTCCCTCCAGTTGTCCTCCCTGGGCTTCTCGGGGATGAAGACGAAGTCAGCACCAGTTGCAACACCGGTCATGAGCGCCAGCCAGCCGCAGTGGCGGCCCATGACCTCGACGACGAAGGCACGGGAGTGTGATGAGGCGGTTGCTTCGATGTAGTCGACCATCTCGCAGATCCTGGAGAGGGCAGAGTAGGCACCAATGGTGGCATCGGTGCCAGACATGTCGTTGTCGATGGAGCCAACTGTGCCCACAATGTTGAGGTGCCGAAATGGGGCGACCTGCTCCTTGGTGAGCTCCTTCTTCTCGATCAGCTCATCCAAAAGGGAGGGCCACTCGGCTCGGAACTTGTCGGCACCAGTCAGGGAGCCGTCACCGCCACAGATGATGAGGGCATCGATGCCGTTGAGGATCATGTTCTTGGCGCCAGTGAGACGACCGGGTCGCTCGTAGAATTCCATGCACCGGGCGGTGCCGATGAGAGTGCCGCCCTCTGAGAGCCAGCCACGGACGTCGTCCCATGCCATCTTTCGAATGTAGTTACCTCCTTTGACAAGACCCTCGTAGCCCTCGTAGACACAGTACGCATCACAGCCCATGTGCAATGCCATACGCACGCAGGCGCGGACCACTCCGTTCATGCCCGGGGAGTCGCCTCCCGAGGTCATGATGGCGATCTTCTTCTTGACAGGCGCCATGTTGCCTGATTTGAGGGGCGAACGGGGTGGCAGGTAGTTGAGATTCCTTCCCGACTATGTTCGCCTAGAATGTTCGTGCAGTGCCTGGCTTGATGCGTTCCAATAGGTAGACAGTTATACGATCGGGCTCTAGACGGTGGTCAGGTGCTGTTGGGACGTTGCGGGGGCCGAAATTGAGGAGGGAGGATGAGAAGGAGACTTGAGACTGAGAGAAAGTGAAATGGCATGAACTTTTGATTGGCGAGTGCCCGGGCGCGTCAGACGTGCCTGAGCACCACCCCTTTCGATGTCTCGTCTCGTCCCGTCCCTTCTCGTTCCCTTCTTGATTCCCGAGGGGACTGCTGTTTGACCGAGTGTCTGACTGACTTACCGGAATGAAACCACACAGTTGCACTCGCAGCCGACCAGAAGCTTGGCTGTCAGCTGGCGGGGCAAGTCAAGCGTTTGCGTATGTACTTCGAGTAGGTTCACCACAACCTTCAGAGCCGGGGAAATATAGGGAGGTGAGAGGTTTGAAACTGTAGGTTGATTCAAAGAGTGAGCAGCAGTAAGCAACTCAACTCGATACGATGCGCTGAGAGACAAGGAAATAGCTGCGTCAAGGTTGGGAGGAAGGCTGGGCAAAGTAGCAAAGCAAGCTGAGCTCAGGTGAGCGCGCGCAGGTGGGCGGGAGGGAGGGACATCATAGCTCTTATCTTATCTGGGGGGGAAGCAGAGCTGGTCTGTCAGTGTTAACCCCACCAAACACGACCGAAAAACTCTTGGAGTGACTTCATACCTTGGGGGGCTTAATCCCTCATACGACTTTCCCTGATCTTCCTTGTAGCACGGCGCAGTCTCGCTGAAATGCCGCTGTAACACAGAGTTTGACAAGTGGGACCGGACCCAGCAGTGTCTCGAGACGGTGGCCTCACTGAGCGCAAAACTTTGATGTAAGTCATACGTCGTCGGCGTCAACCCACCTGTGCTGGCTCTCTCCCCCCACGCTCATGTCTGCCTCTCTCCATCGCTACAGTAAACAAGACTGGAGGCCCAGGCCTGGCCTGCAGCCACTCATGCCTGACATGGAGGAGCCCAGCCTCGCGCCGGGCTTGCGCTCGCAAATGGGGTGAGCAATCTCGGGAACGTGGGGCCTGGCCGATGTCCGTCCTGGCGTGATGCCGAGAGACGCATGTAAGGCGTGCAGCCTCATTGCTGGGCACCTAGCAAACTACGTAGGCACCTTCCGATGACAATAGTAGGTACCTTGCACATTGGGTATTAGGTCATTTACAATGGCCTGTGTGAGATCAGGCGTCAAGTCACCAGTAGACGAAACAGTGATCTGTTCAAGACTCGAGATATAGGCCGGATTTGAGGATCGGTAGACGCCTAGACTACATCGCTCGTGAACGTGAATATCTACGAGATACACGAGATGTAGAATATGCCCACTAAACCACGAGACGGTGTGCTGCTGTCTGTGCCTTGCCTCAATCTGACCGTTTTGGTAAATGTTCCTGGCACCTTGCACCTACCTGCTGTCCAGCCTGGCAGCCCGCTAATCTTAGCGGCCGCCAATTCCCTCCCCTGTCCGCGGGAGCTTTTGGCGGCAACTTTCCCCCATTGGCCCGTCAATCGCGACTGCATGGGGGTTGGTATTCGTGCCGGAGCTGCATTCCAACCCTGCCACCGCATTCTCGCGACAGCTTCAACTTCGGTCCTTGTCGCTGTCGATGCCGATAGCCTGCATCTGAGTACTCCTACCGACGCAACCCCCACGACCCTTCCATTTCCACGATTACGCACGAGATCATCAGAGGATCATCGGACCTTCCAATTACCGTCCATCTTCCAGCTTCTTTGGCTGGATCTCTGCGACGGTGGACCTAGATCAGCGCGACTGCTTCGCACATGGTCGCCAGTCATAGTGCAAGTCGCACATGTGCAACTCCTCACGCGGCCTTTCCTTGATCAAGTCACGGATGTCGTTTCGCCCTCTCCATAACAGCGCTGTGCCACGACCTCTGGAGAGCACAGTTTCGACGACAAAGCCGTGCTGTATTTTGCCCACACTGTCAACATGGCCTCAAACCCAGCCCAATCTTTCGTCCTGAGGCCGGTGCCTCAGAGTGATCGTAGGCCAAAAAATCTGCACGATTTCATCAAACGCGTAAACGCCGACCGAGGATTTCGAAATGTCACCGAGGAGAGCCTGCGCAAAGACATGGAGGCAGAGGCAGAGGCGCATGGCATACTGGAATCGAAGGAGGTTGATATGATCAAAGGCGGGGGTGCAGATGGGGACGGGGCCAAAGGCGAGGACGACGAGGACGATGAGGACGCAGACCAAGTTTCACCAGACGACTTTGTCCAGGCAGTCGAAAATGTGCGAACTCACGCCGAGTACGCAGCCCTCCCTTTGAATGTAGAGCAGTGGGGAAATTGCTAACAAATCAACAGGGCCGCGCATCAGAATGCGATGCTTGCCCTCGACTTCGTCTCCCTGCTGATCACCAAGGAGAACCCAAGACCAGCCCAAGACACGGTGTCGCCAGCCCTCCGAGATCTCGTCGGAATCGGCAGCCTCGGCGCGGACAAACTAGCCGCTTCAAATATCACACCACAGCGCTTGCTGGATAACAAGTTGGTAGCCACTGGCTGGAAGTTTGCAGACATCGATAGGACGGTCAGTTCCGTGCTCACGTCCGCCTCTCGGTTGCAGAAAGAGATCAGTGTTGAGACCAAATACTGGGCTGAGGTCCTCGCAGTCAGTGAGAAGGGCTGGTCCGTCACGCGCGTTCCCAACGAGCCAGAGACACTTGGGGTCAGATATGGCTTCTCGGAGGCCGCGCCAGGCTTCCGAAGCACGAGTCTGGCGCCGATGAGACGGGGTGACGACGGAACCGTCGACCTGGACTGCGGAAAAATGCTTGGCGAGTCCCAGCGTCTACTCGTTACATTCGAGAAGAATCGCCGAATAGTCGGCCGGTCTTCACTGCCAAGGCCGCTTACACAAGACGCGCCGTTAGAGGAGAGGGTCCTCGAAGCCCGAAATACCATCTTTGCGCAGGAATTGTGGCATGAAATGAATCGCGAGGGTCGCCTGCTACAGGCTTATGGGATTCGGCTTGAAAACGACGCGCTCTCATACACCCTGGGCGATGATCTTCGGATCGTATTCAGTTTGCAGCCACTGGAACAGGCGGTCGAAGAGGGCGCCTCGGAGACTCTGCCGGAGGACTACCGTGCCGAATCGTTGAGCTCGGCTCTGCATCAATTGTTGTCATATGCGCATCGGATCAACAATCAAAGGCGCTCGCGGCCCGATTCTAAAAACAGAGACCAGTCCACGACAATGCCGCCGTATCCGCTCTTGCGTCCTGTGCTCGCAAATCTTCAGCACGAAACACTGACAGATGATGCCACCCGCTTCATCTCGGACTTGTCGACCATCTTGCACTCTGCGGGTATCTCAACAGTGAACTTCAAACTGATCGAACCACCGATTTCCCTACACCTGACCTCAACTCAAGGGTCTCCGTCAGAGGCCCTCATTCAAGCGCTGTTCGGGCCCCTGGAGCTTCAGTACGAGCTCAATATCACACCAGAGTCTCGACTGCTCATTCACTGCAAGACGGTTATGGGCAACGTCATCGCGACGACCTACCACGTTTCCCTTCTGCCGCCGGCGCAGGGAGGCACAAATCCTCTATCAACAGCATATCACCCAGTTCACCTTCAAGGCGAGGGATACTCTCTACGCGATCTTCAATATTACCTGCAACAAGCCGTCGCGCGCGTTCTGGTCGATCGTGCCAGCACCATTGTATTGAACGCCAGGGCACCATCACCAAGCGACGAGGATGAGCTCCCGATCGTGTGGGCAAAGCACATTAGCGGGGTGGCCCTCGAGAATAGCAACGACAACAGGGAACAGTTGCGCTTTGAGATCATTCTCTCTGAGCTTGGCCACCCTGAGCTGCACCTCTTTGGGAGCTGGGTCGTTGACCAGCCCAAGCCTGCGACTAGGACTTGGACTTGGACGGTCGGCGATGTGAAGCAGGGGCTGAAGAAGGAAAGCATCGAGCAAGTTCTACGCAACGTCGTTGCTCGCGTGGCCCAACCTCTACCTTGATTCCAAGCCCAGACAAACGCACGCTAGGAACAGGAAACCTCTTTAAAGATACATTTGGAAACGCGACACTTGATGATGGTAGTGGACAGCTACACATGGTCGGACTGTCGCACCTTAAATGAGCGTTCTTGACGCGTTCTCGACACGTGAAGAGTCACACAAGGTCGACCAACTAGTACGCGAAGTAGACCAAGGAGACCGCAAGGCGCTTTTGCGCGTTGATATTGCGACTGAGAGTTGATATTTAGTCTATTATATTATACTAAGTCGAAATCGGTTGGCAATTATGTCATCCCTCCTTTTTTCCGCCACTATGACACATTTATTATTATACAGGGAAAGAAGAGACGGATCTCGTGAGAAGAAATGAATGCTGTTTCCACGTGTTCAAGCGATCCGAACTACCTGAGCCCTCGAATCCGATTGCCGCTGGCTTTCCGATTCATGCGATTCTTGTGCCTGGTTTTCTTCGAACATTCCATGACCGCTGTCCTATACCACGCGAGGCCATCCTATACGCGCCGGCAGTGATCAGATCAGGATTCTTATTTCGGCAGTCCCTTTGTCTGTGCTCAGGGTGCAACCCAAGCAAGTTGGAAAATCCCGGACGTGATCAGCCTCATACAGGTACGAGTACGACACTGTTGATGGCCTTGCGTTTGTCATGTCACCTCAGCGTTGCATCCGCGAGGTGCAGCCCCAGTCGCAACCTCCGAAGCAATAGTTTCAAGGCTAAACTGACGGAGTCGCCTGGCTGAGGCCTGTCAGAGAGCTGGTATGCCTTGGAAGAAGCTCTGGGATCAATAATTCGCATGAAGTCCCAAGGCATGCATCTCAACCCGTCGATCACATTAGTGATGATACGCTCTATTCCGCCGGTATCAACCGGAGTCTGTCATCAGCAATTATTGGCTCCTGTGGCTCGCCCCGTCCTAGCCCTGGTTCTTGGCCGAAGAGTTCTCTAACAACGGCAGAAATGTCACCATCAGTACTTGTCGCCAGCTTGGCTCCATCCAGGTCCCATGGCACAGCCGTCTCAGGACCCAAGCCAACCCTGACCAGCTTTACTCTTCCCCGGCCCCTGTTGACCAGCTCCTCGTTCGGCCACCTCAATACCCCCGGCGTCGACATTCCGGCCCCTAGCTCGAGGATCACCGTTGTCTTTTCGCCGCCGAGCACTGTGTCCCGACGAAACCACCTCCACCTCTTCTCTCCCTCCTGGAAGGGGACCTCGTTGAACCAGTCCCCTGCCCTCACGCAGATGTTCATCTTGCCCCCGCAGAACCGGCAGAGAGGCACCTTGTCAGGATTCGTCAAGACCTGAGAGACCGGGTCAAGATCCGTCTGCGCGGCCTCCACGAGCGGCGCAGACAGCACCGTGGCGTCCTCGCGGCAGTTCGCGAGGCACTGCAGCACAGCATACGCCCCCTGGGGCGTGGACAGTCTCTCAGAGGACAGGCCGTTCGCGACGAAGAGCCCGTCGGCGTTGGACGTCCTGACGTGCGCGTCCTCGCCGAACCGGCCCAGCCACGAGATGAGCGTGCCGTACATGGCTGACCGGGGCCACGCTCGAACCATAGCCAGGTGTGTAAAGAAATAGCCCCAGCGCACCTGCTCCGTCGGCCAGCCGTCGAACCCGAACACGCTGTACAGCGTCCGCAGCCCGTACCTGAGGAAGCCCGGGAAGTGCTTCGAGAACAGCGCCGCCGACGTGTAGTCCAGCCCGTCCGAGGCCGACAGCCCCGCGCCCGCGCTCACCAGCACCGCGTCCGCGTCCTTCAGCCACACCCTCGCGCGGTCGAGCGAGTCGCACTGCACCAGGGGCGGGCGGGTCACATTTGACAGCGGTGCTGGCAGCCAGCCCGCGCTCCGTTCCTGCAATGCACTGGCCAGTACATCCGTGTAGATGGCGTGATCCGCGTCGGTGAAGGTGTTGAAGAGGACATCGGTGACAGACGTCCCCTCGTGCTCCTCAAGCCACTCCGCAACGGCGCCCACCGCCACCTGCGCGGCCTCGCGCGCAGGAAATGCAAACAGGCCCGTCGAGATGCCGCACAGCGCGACGATCTTCCTGCCGTCGGGCGTCGCGGGCAGGGCCTCGGCGGCGTCGAGCACGGCGCGGTAGCAGCGCCCCAGCTGGCGCGTCTGCAGGGACGTCGGCGCCGTGCCGCCCCGCAGCTGGGGCCCGACGGTGTGCACGACGTGGGCGGCTTCGAGGCAGTGGCCGTGCGTGGTGATGGCCTCGCCTGGTTCCAGCTCGCGGCCCCCGCGCGACTGCATGGCCTGGTGGCATTCATCGCGCAGCCGCGGCCCCGCCCACGAGTGGATGACGTTGTCGATGCAGCGGTGCGGTGGCTGGAAGCAGCCGAGACCCTGGCTGTTCGCGGCGTTGGTGATGGCTGTCAGGCCGGTGAGGGTCGTGATATCGCCCTGCCAGAGGGACAGCCTTATGTCTCTGGAGTTGTCCCGCTTGAGTGTTGCTGTTGGCTGGATCGACCCTGCTAATGTCAGGACTCTCCGTGACATTTGCTTTTGTAATACTGAGTCTATACTGTCCAGTATGTCTTCTGGGAGAGCTGGGTCTGGTTGGCGGATGCATAGGAGCTGTTGCAGTAACCGCAGATGGCTTGAGGGCTCGAGGTCGTCTAGCTGGTCCTTAATATTGCGGTAGTGATGGTGGTGGTGGTGATGATTATGATTGTCATTGTGATTGCCGTGGCTATGATTCTCTTCTTCAGAGACATCATCAGCTTCATCTAGCAAGTAAGCCAATATTTCTTTAATTGTAGCCATCGTCAATACACATATGTCAATGTTGGTTTATTTCACGAAGATGATCGGCTTAATCGCAACCATGATCCCAGGCACGCCTTTTAGGGCGACGGTAGTTTGGGTGGGCCGGGCCGCTCAATAGTATCTATCCATCCCCGTTCATTCCCATCCACTCCCACGATGATAAATCATATGGTCGTTGTTACTGTGCAGCTTACCTGATATCTCGAGTTGATTTGACTGAAGGGCGTGATGCCGGGAAAACTTGCGCCCGTATCCAAGCTTTGCTGACATGAGCCATTGCGTGAACCGTGAACAACCAACAAAGGACTGGTCACTTTTTTGAGCCCTGACATGACTTACTCGTTGCCTCTCGGACCCGGTCAAAACGGGTCCCTCATCGCGAATCTAGAATTTAGTCATTCAGTCGCAGGGGTTTAAAGGTTAATCGCGGGAATCCTGGGTACGTAATAATTGTCAATACACCACTGTGTGACGGCCGAACATCTGCCGACGGGTAGTTTCAAAACTGCATGGCAGCACATCCTCGCCCCTGCTCACTTTTTGTTTGGGAGAAGGTTCTGGAGCACAAGGTCAAATCTCTCCTGTCGTTCCATTTCTTCCGGCATCGGGCGATCTTCACTCAATGTTACGCTGACCCCTGTGGATATGCATCGGAGAGATCAGCATGAAGTATCAAGTCGAGGTTGAGGACGTTGCACCAGGCAGAATTGACAAGAGACAGTATCAGCCCACAGAGGCATCCTAGGACTAGGACCCGCGAGCATCACCTCTTCAGCGGGATTTTTAAGCCTCCCCCCGGCATTTGTGATTCAAGACATTACTGTAATATTTCATTTCGCATCGGCTACCCGAGCCTCGACGCTTCGGTTTGGGGTATCCGTCCTGTTTCCCAGTTCCCCCTATCCCATCCGAATAATCCTGTCCCATGCCAAAACATCCCATGTTAGGTATATCATCCCAATTCCATCACATCACATCACCCCTCTCACGCCCATTTAGACTCCGAGACCCCCTGCGCATTTGTGACCAGCTCGATCTGGTCCTGGCTCCTGCTCCACTGATCCGCCGACCCTGCCCTCTCCTCGTCCTCGCCCCGCGGCATTGTGCCTATGTGAATCGAGTGGTTGACGTAGATCTTGTTCTTGGACGTGCCCGCGGCCGATGACTCCGGGAAGCCTTTGGACCGGTTGCCGTAGGCCCCTGAGTGATATCCGCCAGATTGGTATCCGCTGCCACCCTTTCGTCGCGTGTAGAGAGCCGTCACTGCCGGGAGACAGGCACAGATTACTCCAAGGCCTACTTCTGCGTTGCTGTAGGTAGGGCACATGAAAAATTAGCTATCCGCAGGGTATTGAGACTGTTGGGGGAGGGGGAGAGGGAGGGCGAGATTTGCTTACCCAGAGAGGATGACCTTAATAAACACGACTGTCTGGTTCACCGAGTTGCCCTCTGCTATGACCAGCCCGAGCCGGTAAATGGAGAAGGCGGTCGCTACTCCGCCCGCGCACAAGATGCCCGCGACACGCAGCTTCTTCCTCACCGGCAGCTGCAGCGACCACGTGAGGGGCGTGGGCAGCAGCAGGATCACCAGGTCGCTGACGGCGCTGACGATGGCGTCGGCGATGATGATGGCACGCTGGTCCAGGCACTTGCTCATATCCCCCTCCCAGTAGGCGTGGATCGGCCAGCAGATCCGGATCTTGACCACGAGGGCCGAGAAGTAGTACCCTCCCAGCAGGCCCATGAAGACATAAATCCCCATGATTGTCTTCTTGTGCACCGACCCGAAGACTCTGGCGATGATCAGGAGCAGTGCCATCTTGACGCTGAAGGCCATCGGGGCGTAGAAAATGGTCGCCGCATATCCGGTCTGGGCTTCAGTGTTAGTTATCAGCTGCCAGGTGGAACCGTGAAGAGACATATGCTCACCTTCAAAAAGTAGGAAATCTGATCTGTAGTAACCTCCCATTGATTGAGACCACCGCCATATTGAGAAGCTATTTGTGTGTGACGTGTTAGTCGAACTGTTCAGTTGTTTCGGTTCCTTTGGGATTGATCCGGGGGAAGGACATACCAAAGATACTGTCAATACAATAACCTACAAAGAGAACATATGAAAAATATGTGATGTCTGTTTTGTCTTGGGGTCAGTAACTTGATGGTCTTCAACAATCCTAGGGAAACCAAAGCCAAGGGCGCCTCACAGTCCTCGATATTCCACGTCCCTCGAAGCACACTAGCCTTGGCATAGTGCTTCAGGCAAACAAACACCGTCACGATCACAATGCTCAGGGCCTGGGTGACATAGTTGACCGTTCGGAGGGCGTCCGTGGGGTTGTCAAAGTCCACAGTGACGCCCGCGGGCGCTTGGGCGGCGCCCACTCTCGAGTCCGACGACATTCTAGACGATCGAGTTCGGATTACGCAAAACAGTGTGCAAACAGCACGGCCGGGTTCTTTTTCTGAAAGCTCAACAAACAACAACAACAACAACAACAGAGAGGATGATCATCGAGGACGGGTAGGACGGATAGATAGTGTGGATGGGGCTGTCATGAAGAACACCTGGCCCCCCTCGGTCGTTGTTATTCAATATGTATAGCTAAGTGTTCGCCAAGCTCCGAGGATTGTATGGGGCGGCGGGCCTGTGTTGTTTTTGGGTGCAAAAACTCTTCGAGCTCAGCGTTGCATCAGAGGCCGTGCTTTGTGGGTGGTTTTGCGGCTGCATGACCTGATCTTATTTGGCCACTGTATCATTTGGATGTACGAGGATGTTCAGGGGGAAAGTTCCCGCTTGGCAAATGCCGCCCGCGGGAGCATGTCCCGGGGTAACCAGGCAGTTTCCGTGGATCCGGGAGGAAACAACATCAAACCGGAGGGTGTGCCTGCGGTGGAGGCCGGAATGGATGGCCCCGGCTTGCACCCTGGTATGAGAGACTCATGTCCTTCCGTCCGGCTCAGCCTTCATGCGTCGTCGGCAAAGCCCCAGAATCGGTCATGTTGTGGCCGAAGTTTCTAAAGCCTTGAGCTTCTGGAAACTGTCCTGAATCAGAACAGGCTTCATCTTCTTACACACTAGATTTCCCTGTCCGTGGAGCCATATCGCAGAAGGTTTGGTTGCCCCCACGATTCGGGAGCATAGTGTAGGCGTGAGCTGACGCCCAGCCCTGAAGTATGTGCCGGCATGAGTTTGGTTGGTTGTGGGTCCGACGGACACAAACCCCAGTATTGTCTCCGTCCAAGATGATCACCGTCCCCACCTCAAGGTGATCTTGGTCCACAACAGATTCGAATATGCAGGAGATAATGTCACGCGATCCAGCTGAAAATGGGACCGTCCCTCCGATTTCAACGTGCTCTTATACTTCGGCCGACATATGCTGCGTATTTGTCGGGCTCGTTAAAGTTTAGGACCTGTCTGATAGCTCATCTACCCATACAAACAAGCTCTCGCAATCTCACCGAAGGTCAGCTGCCGTTGCGCATCGCCCAAGTAACATTGGACCAACCAACCAACCACACACGCACACCACGCAAGCACACACACAATGGGTGACGCCGCCGTCAGCAGAGCTGGGTCCAAGCTCTTCCAACCCCTCACCATCGCCAATGGCAAGATTCAGCTGAAGCATCGGGTAGTGCTGGCGCCCCTGACGAGGAACCGTGGTACACCGGTCAAGGAGTCCACACCCGAAAGCCCAAACAGAGAATGGATTCCCAATGATCTGATGGCAGAGTACTACTCTCAGCGCGCAACCGATGGGGGTCTCATAATATCCGAGGCGATCCCGCCCAACCTGGAGGTGAGTCGTCGCTGATCCCATCGCCACTAAGCGTATCAAGGAGAGGACTCAGACTCACATGGTCCCCAGGGTAATGCTATGCCTGGTGTGCCGGGACTCTTCCGGCCAGACCAGGCCGAGGCGTGGAAGAAGGTGGTGAGCGCGGTTCACGCCAAGGGTGGTGTCATCTACGCGCAGCTCTGGCACTCTGGCCGGGCCAACATCCCACACCTCACAGGCACGCCGACGCTATCGGCGTCGGCCACATCGTGGGACGACCCGGAGGAGACCTTCCCGTACCCGCCGCCGCACACGGCGACACCGGTGAAGCTCGCCGACCACCCGCCGATCGAGATGACGGTGGAGAAGATCAAGCAGACGATCGGCGACTTCTGCAAGGCGGCCAAAGCAGCCATGGACGCGGGCTTCGACGGCGTCGAGGTGCACGGCGGCAACGGCTACCTCCCGGAGCAGTTCCTCTCATCCAATATCAACAAGCGGACCGACGACTACGGCGGCAGCCCCGAGAAGCGCTGCCGATTCGCGCTGGAGCTGATGAGCGAGCTCGCGGGCACGGTGGGGCAGGACAACCTCGCGATCCGGCTGAGCCCCTTCGGGCTGTTCAACCAGGCGCGCGGCGAGCAGCGGCGCGAGACGTGGGGCCACCTGTGCCGCGAGCTCAAGAGGAGCCTGCCCACGCTCAGCTACGTCAGCTTCATCGAACCGCGGTACGAGCAGATCTTCAGCGAGGAGCAGAAGCAGGGCTTCCTCGACAGCTGGGGCCTGCCCGAGGTGGACCTGAGCGAGTTCCGCGGCATCTTCGGCAGCACGCCGTTCCTGTCGGGCGGCGGCTGGAACGACCAGAACGCCTGGGCCGAGGTCGAGGCCGGCAAGTACGACGCCCTGCTGTTCGGCCGCTACTTCATCAGCAACCCGGACCTGGTGGAGAGGCTGAGGCAGGGCCGCGCCCTGGCGCCTTACGACCGCTCGCGCTTCTATGGCCCGTTCCCGGACGACGCGCACGTCGGCTACACGGACTACCCGACCTGGGAGCAGCAGCAGAGGAAGGAGAGCGCCCTCAGCCAGGCGCAGCCTCAGATGTAGACTGTGTGCGGGATGTTGCCTGGGTTTCCCTAGACTAGATGCCAGAAATTAGCGGTCGATTGATAATAAAGTTACTCTATTGAATCACGAAGCGTGCCCAGAACTGTTCTTGGGAGGCCGTATGTCCATTGTTTCAGATCCTGTGAAGGTTGAGCTTTGCCCAGCCTTTTCCCACTCGGTTTGAGCTTCGTGCTGCGGCAGCTCTTCGGTGGAGCTGGTGAGGGCTATGGTTGGTGTTTGGGCCAAAGCTTGGGCGCCCGGGGTCCCCGTCGTGGCCCCATCGTCGAGGAGGCCTGTCGAGGTTAAGGTTTTTTTTCTTCTCAGGGTCCATCTGCTGAACCGCTACTAGAGTTTAGTCTGTGTTTACCTCACGATTAAGGTTACCAGGGTTTTGGAGGACCCTTTTTTTTCTATTCTTGCCGCGCTATGCTTCTCCCGAAGCTTCGGAGATGAGGGCCGAGCAGCTGCGGAGCTGTGCGACAACGTTGCCTCTGTTCTAGAACGGATCGGTCCTAGCCCCCTCCTGTCTCTGGCCAGCAGCTGCCAGTGAGCCAGGCTGCCCAGTAGGCTATCCGTCACCGTTGAAGTAATTCGCCTCCCTCACCTTACCCTGTCCATGTTTGCACGCTCTACGGGCCACAGGCAAAAGCCCGGAACCCGGCTTGTGAAGGGAGGAGCAAGCAGTGCCACCATCACAAGTACACGCCAATTTCACACCGCCTACCAGCGTGAGAACGCCTCTCGACCACTCGAAGCTCACTGTCGTGCCACGCTCCGGGTGGAGCCATCGTCATTCCAGACGGATGGTGGCTCACCTGACCGGGCAGCGTCGCATTTCGCAGGCAATAGTCGGGGACGCACCCCTTGTGGATCAACCAAGCCAGCAGCATCTTTTTTCCTGGCGTGTGCCTGCGCTGCCTGGTTCGGGAGCCCTTGGGCGCTGCAGAAATAATTGGACAATTGGCAAATTACCTTACACCCTTTTGACGTCGGTGGTGACGTGGAACCTGGTCGCGCGTGCGTGTCGTCAGGGCCGTGTGCTTTGCTGTGCGCTGAGGCAGCAGGCAAAGCAACTGAGACGAGCCGGCCCACAGAAGAGCTGCCGGAAGACCGCCGCATCCGGGAGGAGGGGGGGACAAATCCACAGCAGGATAGTGTGGATGGTGGGCACGGATGGGTGGCTCTTTTGCCCATGTTGCAGACGATGGGGATCTGCTATCTCGCAGATTGCGATTTGCGGCAGATGGGCTGCAAGCATCACTGTGGCGGCGCCCGCGCGGAGCTGAAGCTTGAGTTTTGGTGAGTGGCTGCAGGCAGGAAAGCTGCAGCGAAGCTCCCCCCAATTTGCTCCCCAGGGCGGGCAGCTGCCCCCAAGGTCGCCTAAGGAGCGGCTTTCCTGTTCAGGTATAAACCCAGGCACACACACACACTAACACACCTCTGCAACACACCGCATGCTGCAAGCAATATAGTGTATTGTAATTTGGCTGCAGCATGCAGGACCGCGGCGTCGGGCGTGGTGAGGGGGGGGGGGTTCGTTCAAGGAAAAACGCCACGCAAGGGCGGGGGGCGTGCAGCAGGCAGGCAGGCGTTGCTGGGCGTGCAGGCGGGTTGGTGCTGATGGTGTGTGGTCTGACATATCGAGATCTACTGTCGCAGCGCAGGAGAGGGGTAATCCGTGGGATATGCAGCTTTGTTGCGCGGCAGGATTCAAGCCACACAGACGGTGAAGCTGTCAGCGGCAGCCTCGGTCTCGCCTCGCCCAACAAGCAAAAGAGGGCGAGGGCAAAGAAAGTAAAGTGAAGTACTGTACTCTGCTGTACGTACATGTACATCGGCCGCCCAAGCTTGTCCGTCGGGATGCCTTGGGGAAAGGCCCCTCGGCGAAGGTTTATGGGAACCCCGCTGCAGCGACCGAACAGCTGACTTGAGATTCCCGTGATACAATGCTGCTGCTGCTGTTGTGCTCCCGTCGTTGCCGTTGCTTCTTGTGGCAGGTAGATTGTGATGTCGACCAAGGAAACCACGCAAACTGGTCGGGTTTCATGTCACGGTCACGCTGGTCCGCGAGCACTCTCTTGACTGGGTGAAGCTTTGTTGCGTATTAATTAAAAATATTTTGGTGCTTAGTGTGTTGCTGAGTGTGTGTACACCGCTATACTGCTATCTAGGTTTCGAAACATGCTCATGCAGGGCAGGGCAGCTGTAGCTGTACCCTGACACCTCCGGTGTAAGCTGCTTTTGGGGTGGTTTGTGACTTGAGTCTCTCGTCTCGCGAGATTGTGTCATTGTGTATCTCGTATCATAACAACTTAGACATGATCCGACGCTCCCGAACTTTGCAAGGCTTTGGGCGGCCTGCTCGCCCCCAGTAAACCCAATACCCGGTCCGTAAATGCCGTGCCATGCTCTGCTCCGGGAGAGGTATCAATTGCTCAGAAAGTAGCCGCTCAGAACTCCATGCTTGTGTTCATCCAAACCAAAAACAAATGAAAACCGACCCCGAGTTCAGATAACCGTGAATGCATCAAGAAGGAAATTCGTGAGGCTTTGAGCCTCGATTGCGTGATTGACGTGTTTCGCCTCTCATGGAAGGTCAAAGGCGTCATCCTCCTTGTGGTAAACCTCTTCTGTCTGCCCACCGAAGTAGATTCCTCTCCGCTTCCACCCCCCGCGCTTGAGGTAATGCGTTGGGTCATCCGCGGAGGCGACCTGCGGTCTCCGCTGAGGGCCCTGTGGCGAAGACAGCTCATTGCTCCTCTTCACGGCTGCCTCGTCGTCGTCGTCGTCGTGGTCGAACCAGGACTTGCCCGAGTCGACACTTGACGCCGGTGATGGCCATCCCTTGGAGTAAACTTCTTCTTCGTGCGCCCGGTTGCGTTCGATCATCCTTCCAAACGCCTGGCCCCTCTCAAAACCGAAGTCAAAGCCGTCGTGGACCACAAGCGAGAAGCCGGAATCTGAATGGTGCATCCTTGGCCGCCGCAGCTCATGCCCGGCGTAAGACTGTTTCGATCGTAGTGACTGCGTGTGCGTAGGCATACTCTCACGAGTCTTGACCGGCATGTCCGGGTCTTGGACTACCGGTGGGTTCAGCTTGAGTGGGTCCCACTCTATTGGTGGCCAGTGTGCTCGTGCGTATTTCTCTGTTGATGGTATCCTCGAGACAGCTGCCGGTGCGCTGTCGCTGTGTTGCCTCCTGTGGTAGACCTTTGGCTCCTCCATCTCCTCCGCTGGCATTGCCGTACGAAGCTTCTTGTGGCTGCGGACTCCACGCAATATCCGATGTCCAGCCGAGCCAACCATTGTGACGAGGTGATGTGGTGGCTGGATGGTGGTAATACCCTGGCAGGACGTAGTGTAGGGGAAGAGAGACAGTCTCCGCTATCACTGATGAGAGACTCTGGGTGACTGTGGGTCCAGTTCTGATATTGGCTGATATGTGCCAAAGTTGGGTGAGAGAATATGGAAAGGACCGTCTTTTGAAAATGAGACCAGAAGGCTAGTTGGTACACCAGATGGGGTTGGGGGGGATGCCATCTTTGATATATCCGCAAGGCACCGAGAGGGAAGCCAGAAAGCCCGGCCAATCCGGGTGATGTGCCTTGCAGCACTTGCTGCAGGCCAGCCAGATACGAGGATACAAAAGAACAACGAGCGGTACTTGCTTAGAAACCTGCCTGTGATCGCCGGTCTAGCGATGTGCATGGGCGTGTGAAGCGAACAGGTTTGCCGATGGTACGCCAGGGCATGGCAGAAACACGCAAGAGGGTGTGGTACTTGGCCGGCGGTGCACCCCAACTTTTTTTTTCTTCCTTCGCACTAGTCGATTCCAAGGATGTTTCCCTCTGGCGGTGGCTTGTCTCCGGCCGAGCTTCTCTATGACACCAACATCCTGACCTGCTTGACCCGCTGGGGATACCCTTGCCTTGCGTGCCTCAGCCCTAGTGTGGGGCTGTACGTCACCCGGATGACAGTCTCGCAGACGTGATCCTTCCCTTGATTGATCGGACGGGAAGCGAAGACAGTCAGCCAATGCCGCCGGAATGCCCACAGACAGGGAGCAGGCCACATGATTCGGCGATGGCATCCAATCGATTCCTTCTGCCTTTGAGCCTGACGGCGAAAAAGAAAAGTTTTTGGGCCCGCAACTCTGATACAGCTCATGAGCACAGAACCTGCCTGTCACGGGGCTGTCATCGGATCTCGCTGACGTGTAAGCCATCATGTCCCGGGGGGTGGTTGCTGCCCGTCACTGTCAATATGTGCTGCCTTGATATTGCATATGCCACGTTGAGGTCATGAACAAACAATATCACAGTCAAGGATCATGTTAATCATCTCCTGTCATCTTTTTTTGTCTCCAGGAACCCATCAATTTCATCATCAACCCCCAGAATTTTGGTCGAGGAAGCCGGACCCTGCTGGCAAGGATGCACAGGGGGTGGCCAATTCCTAAAAAAAAAACGGGCCCTGCAATCGGGAAGGGATTGTCGTTCTATTCAAGCTGGAGGGTCTGAAGGGGCAGCGATCGTGATCGTTGGTGGTGATCCTCAAGTACTGCAATAATCCGGAAACAGTCCAGCAAGAACCAAGCAATGCTGTGTCTGCCCGGCTGCCGCCAGCGAAACGAGTGTGTTCCCGGCGACGTGGTTGATCTGTAGATCAAGATGCATTTCGGGCAGGTCAGAGAGATTCTGAGACTGCTCACCGATCCTAGGTCTGCTTAGCGCAGCCACATCGGTACGTGCAGTGCGTGCAGCCAGGCAGTGCGTGGGAGGGAGTCCGTTGCCAACCTCGCCATGGCATGCATACCCCGCGCGATCACGGCACTGTGGATGCGCACATCGTCGTGCAGGCTGCCAGGTTCTTACTGTGTAGGCGCGTGGGTGTCTTGCTGCAGCCGGCTCACAGGGCAGTCTGTGGCCCTCGATGGCGCTCGTGAACGCGCCGCACGGCAATGAGCACCTTGCAAGTATAAAAGTCCAAACAATACTGCCACCATCCCCGCGCCTCGAGGCCGAGCGGGCGGTTGAGATTGTCCAACTAATGAGATCATCGGCCGCAACTGGACGTTTCAAACCTTGGAAAAACACCGGATTAAGACGGCGGCTCCATGACCTCTCTGAATGCAGAGGCAGCCTGCCCTCCCCCTTAGGGTATCAGCCACGTTAAAGTCGATCAATACGCGTTAAGTGGCCCAAAACCCTGGGCCGCTCATTCCAAGCGTTTATGCTGCGCGTCTCCTTTTCACCATCGACCACAACGGGTCTCGGTGGCCAGTGCTTGTGTTTGTTCCTGGCTGTCCGGAAATTAGGAGGATTAAATGTCTTGCTATTGTGTGGAACAGAACATCCCTTCGTTCCTTTTTGGGCGCTGCGTCACAAACAGGGATGACCGCGCAAAGGAGTCCCGGTTTAGCATCGGATCCCAGGAGCTCGGAAAGGCCCCAGTAGTTAGAATTGAAGTTTCTTTTCCAGATTCTTCGTATTGTTGCGTTTCTCGGTCCTCCCTGCTTCCATGCTATAACTGTCAATTGCATGCGAAGCTTAATTTTGGGGTCACCTCATGGTCAGGGGCAGTGCAGCTATTGTACTGGGTATTGCTCGTTGACTAGCTGAGGCCGCAGGTTGCACAGAGCCTCACGGAAGCCCGAGCTGCTGGCTCCTGTGGCTGCAAACGGTCTCGTTCATGATTGGAGCGGCAGAAATGGACTTAAGACTGTGGCTGAAGGAGCTATTCAAAGCCCTCGTTTCTCCCTGAGGCAACGGGAATCAAGACTATACAGCCAAAACAACGCCAATCGTGATTCTCGAGGCAGGCACGGGCGGCGCAATCCGACGATCGTGAGACATGGTTTCCTCCCTCCTCGCACTCGCATTGCCGTTCCGGCCCATTCTGGCTGAGTGTGTGTGTGTGTGTGTGTGTGTGCATTTCGAAGTGAGCCGGACTTTTTTGCAGCCCGATATCGTGGCAGGTGCCTATTGAAAGGCTGCCAAGTACCGGTCGACACACCGAGCATGCGCGCCGAGTAACCAAGATCGCGCGATGCGGCGCCTGAAACAACAACTACGTGTCCCACCACGTCCCGTCGCCTCTTCGGTGATCGTGGCCCGCGGCAGAGAAAGGCTTCAGGATAATTTTTGGGGAGCTCGGACGAAAGAAAAATCGGTCCCACATGCCGTCGGGCCATCCCTGCAGCACATCGCACGGCTCGTATAACTCATGCGAGTCTTGCTTTGCCGACCGCTTCATCTCATCCGATGTAGCTGTGCCACTCCCGTGGTGTTGAGTTGCGATGTTTCAAGATTGTGCTCCTCTCTGATGTTCACATTGGCGTTTGCCTCGTGACGGCCAATTGCCTTTTGCCCCGGCGTTACCAAGACCTTGGTCGACCTCACCGCCGGGCGCATCGACTGCAGCTTGATCGATTGACAGGCTATTTCGAGATTTTGTCGTACGTCAGGCATCGCAAACGTGCTTGGCTCGGTGTGGTTACAGCACGCCGTCGTTCTCGCCTGCCAGCCGCTTCACCCGCTTCTGTTCCCAGTCGTCGAGGTCCTTGGCGGCAAGTCGCTGTGAAACATGGGAAACGTCAGCAAACGTGCCTCTATATTCATCCCACTTGTGATATGCCGCGGTAACTCACGTAGTACTCGTCCCTTATGTCGACCTTGCGTCCTTGCCTGCCGACCCCGAGCTCTTCCTCCCGGGTCATCTGCCGCACTTTCCTGTCATGTTTCTCGTATCGAATAGCCGTTGCTGGCGTGAGCACGAACGAGCCGGCGACAATGATCGACACGAATGGCAATCCGAACAGGAGAAACGGGCGTTTTGCGAGTGCTGCCCGGTATCGCGACGCAATGGTGTTCGAATCGGCGGACGAGACGTATTTCTTCTTGGAGAACACGGCCATCGCGACAGACCCTTGTTTGTAATTGGGGCGGGGCCAATGTACGTAGCTGTTGGGGGCCGTTGCAAATCAGTAGGCGTTCCCGGGTAGAGAGTTGGCGGCGAAGCGTTGGCTATTCTGGACGGTGGTATGGTACGAGTGGGTTGCTCGAGGGACTTCAAAGAGCCGCAGAAGCTTTCGAATGACAGCTCCAATACCCCAGAATGCCCTAAGCCAGAAATGGGAGCGGACTTAGGGGCTAGGGTTATAGGGCAGGGGGGGTGTCATACCGCCCCTTGCGAACCATGGAATCACTGCTCAGATTCAATGCCTTGAAATCAGCCTCCTGACGGGACTTCCGTCTCCTTTATTCACTTTCCCCTGAAGCAATAGATGAGATGATGTCTTGCTATAGGAATTGGCTGGCATGTATTGCGTTCACTGCGAGCGTGGCTTGGTGCTGGGAGCACTCCGACGCAGGCACGCTCAGCACCACCGTTGCGGCACACGATGCTGCTCTTGTAGCTTGTAAGTAGATCACTTTCGGCGGTGGAATTTGAGCTGACCTCTGCTCTGCTCTGTAGTTGTTTCAGTAAGTTTTCTGTATATCGAGAAACGAGAACGCGGTCCTCCGTGATAGAGCACTGCATGCTGATGACGGGGTGGTTTCCAGCCCAGCGAGTGAGTGCCTCTTGGTGTTGATGAAAGGCAAGGGAAATCACTGACAGTCGGAAAGGTTGAAAAGCCAAGCTCTTGAGAATGAATGGCTATCCGCCGTTTCTGATTCTAGCGATTTACTCCTCAGTATCGACTGTGACGCTGCACCGAGCGCATGTAGCGACGCGGCCAGCGCTCGCCCAGTCTTGCGCTTTTTTGAGAGAGGCAATCCTGTAGCCACCTACTCTGGTCCTCTTCGAGGCTCTGCGTAGGTGAACTTGCCTGACTTCCTTTGTTAGACTGCTACTGATAATGCAAGCTGTGAAGGATGTTGAACTTTGTCTCTCGACTGGCGAGACCCATCGTGACCGAGATATCATCGGACAGTCTTGATACCTTCAAAGGCATCGATGACACAGTCTTCGTTGGGCATATCGACTCAGGTGACCATGCGGCTCAACAGGTCTTTACAGACATCGCAAGGAAATATAGGGAAGAGTTCACCTTCGGGATGGTGTCTGATGCCACCCTCATTAAAGAGCAGGGCTTGGTCTCGCCCACGGTGACGTGCCACCTGAAAGATGGAGGTACAGGCGTGAAGACCGTCACATTCACTGATGCAGCGGTCCTGGAAAAGTTCGTCGTCGAGGCATCGAGACCCGTTGTCGGAGAGTTGACCCCATATAACCAGCAGAGGCTGCTCAATGTGAGTAAACTGCCTACCACGTTCCACCAAGTACTGGAAGGGACTTGACCTGACAAGACCGCCCGCACCAGCGTGAATGGCCCATGGTCTACCTGTTCGCAAAGACCGAAGAAGATCGCGCAAGGCTACGGACCGAGTTGCACAGCTTTGCTCAAGGATACTATGACTCCCTGACCTGTGTGACAGTCGATCCACTGGAGTTCCCAGAGCTGCAGGGGAAGCTGGGTCTTGAACCGGGTGTCTTCCCTTCAGGGGCTGTTCATCAGTTGTCCAAGGACAGAGTCTATCCGTATCCTCGGAACCTGCCCGTAGACTCGCAGTCACTACAGAAGTGGGGACTGGATGTTTGGCAAGGGCGCATCAAACCATGGACTCCTTCCGGCGCAGCCACTTCACACGACGATCCAGGCTCGACCAAGACAGCGAAACGGAAGGTTTCACTAGCCAATATTCCGGGTGTGACTATCCGTGTCGGAGGTCGTGATGAACTGTAGATACAATCATGGTACGTGAACAGTCTGGCTCTGCACTCCAGATGCGTCCTAGTATGTTGGCGGTTGACGGAGTATTCGGGTCGAGGATTCTCATGCCTTCGTGCTGTTTCGCAGTGCGTCAAATAATAAACCGAGCAGCATAATTTCATAAGCCTAGTCATCAGATCTAGCAGCTCGATACGATACCCTCAATATTACCCCACTGAGAATCAGTTGATTTTAGGCGTCCGTGTTTGATGGCACGCTGGCCAGGAGCAGTAACCAAGTGGCTGCTCATTGGCTCGAACCAAGGCAGCCAATGCGAATAATTTACGCGAATATTGATTGATTCATTCTGTACGCCACGAGTTTTTTCTCCGTTGTCAGTATTCGGGGTCTGTCATCCTTAAAGGAATCGTGTAGAAAGATGATGTAGGTAGTGTCTCGTCAATGAGATTACAGGCGCGGCTGCTGAGTCAGCCCCCTGGAGTTAAACCTGACGTGCTAGATACTTACCGCTGAGCCTGCAAATCAAGCCTCGTGACAGCGCGCCTCGCTTACTTGACGCGTCGCGCTCGTCAACTCCAACAAGCCTCTGCCCAAAGCTGTCGTCTCACTTGGCCCACGAACTTATGCGGCGCCACTCTTTCGAGTGACCTTGAGATGAAGATATTAGGTCAACATGGCTGCAGAGTCCCACAATCGGGCTGGACCGGCCGGTCACAATCCTGCAAACCCAGGAGCAACCGCGAATGGTGGCCTTCCTCCATCCACATTAGCTGCACAGCTCGCCGGTAATATCTCGACCTCGGCCAGGTCCTCGAGGCCCGATGAGGCCAGCGAGCTCAAGCGCCTGTTCGAAGAAATCGAGAGGGTCAAGAACAGGCCGGAGTCGTTGAAGACACCGGATGAGCATGTGGAGCACAATCACATGCTGATCTACGTCTACGCGCGGGTCATTCTCGATGGGCTCAAGTGGGATGACCCCTTCGCCGACCGCGAGCAACTGAAGGCCGATGCCTTGACCGCTATTCACTTCCTTAGAGTCACCATCGCTGAGACACCAATCGTTCTCGCGTTCACCACCGATGGCACGGCCTTCCTTCATCGAGGTCCTGAGCCGCTGTGGGTCTGGCTGTTCCCGAAGCTCCTCAGGATGCTGGGACATCCACATTGTTTGGTCCTGTCGTCTCCATTGGAATCGTTCTTTCACTTCCTTCTCGTGACAGCAAGCACATCTAGTGGGCTTTGGAATGTCTGCGAGCCGCTGTACGGCTATCTGCAGGCAAATTTTAGATGTAAGGCAAACCTATTCCCCCGCTCACTGTGGGTAGGGCTGACCACTGCAACAGCGATACTGGCCCATCTGAGGCTGGTCTCCCCAGCCACCAAGAATGCAGTAGATATTGAGCTGCCAGATCACAATACCCTTGGCTCGCTACTTCCCGGGGAAATTCTTACCGGTGCGGCCCGCTGTCCAACTCATACCCTTGGTGATGCAGAACACGCCCTTCGGCATGCTTCGTGTCTTCTGAATATTCTGCATGGTGTTGCAGTAGCAGATGGGCCGCCCGAGCAACGAGTACCGCCTTTCACGAAGCATAATTCCTGGCTGGTGGACTGTATTGAAGCGTTGAACGAAGAGCAGAGGCGATGGAGAGACCAAGGCAATTACAACCCGCTGTCCCTCTTGCAACAGGCTCTAGGCCTCACTTCTCCATCTTCAGGAGTGGAACAAGTCGTAATCCACAAGTTGTATTCTGTCATCGTCTTACTCGCTACGGATGTTGTTGTGCACCAAACAGAATCCTTGGACCAGGGGCAGGTCGACACACCGGCCACCAAGACACTGGCTTTGGCCCTTGTCCAAGTTGCCGATGCTGCCATCAAGCAAAGACCTATATCCAAACTCGCTGCTGCCCAGCTGCTCAAGCCGTTGGAGCGGATGCTGGCCGAAAGGATCGCCGACGATGTTTCTGGAGATTTGCAGGTATGTCCGCCTTGATCGTTGTTAGTGAAGCCAAAATCTGACACATCCTCTGTAAGCGATCTGTGTCACTATTTCGTGAGGCAGTCACCCTTCCTGTGACACAGTCATTTAGTTCCGGGCTCTCCCCGCAGTCTTTCGTGGACAGAGATCTACGCTTCAAAGTACAATCCATTGAGTCGAAGGCGCACGCACCAACGGACCAGAAACGGGCTGCCAAACGGAGAAAGGTTACTCAGGAGTCTTCGTCCATGCCACATGTTCTTAGTCAACTCTGTCAGGTTCTTCGCCTGCCCAATGCCACGAGCTTAAGCCAGCTTGAAAGCCGTATCTTGTAAGATCCGCTAAATACGTGAGGGTAAATTAAGCTGATACCCAAGTGACAGGGACTCTTTCGCAGATGCTAATGACGCTGTGCGTTGTTCGATAATAGAGTTGCTCGCTCGTATCCCTTGCGCAGCTGATGACTCTCTGACCCTCGGATCAATCGGACAGCCCAGTCTGCAGTGCTCCTTTTGCTCCAAGTTCGACAAAGCGGGACCGTGGCCGCCTTGTACTGACCCTGCAGCTGTGATCGTGGCTGTAGCGATCTTCACAAAGCTTATATACTTGCCAGCATTTCGCGAATCGCGTCGTCCACGGGTCGTGGCGATGATAGCTCTGCGACGTATCATTGCGCACTCGAAAAGCCCTGACATTTTGGACCTGGAAAAGTCGGCTATAGGCCAGTGGTGCTTGTCAACGCTCCAAAGCTCGCTCAGAGAACTCCGTATTGCGGCTGGCAGAGCAATCACCCTCTTCCTGCGTCCGAGTGTCAACCAGAATGTTGGTGTACAAATCCTGAATCGGAACACAACCAATGCCTTGACGTTTCTGAGATCGATATCGGACAAGAATGAGCCCAACATCAACGAGACTTCGCTGATGGCTTGGGGTCAGCTGGGCAGGGTGGTCTCAGATGAAGGCCTCAATCTCGTCTTGGTCAAGATGCTGGATTTTCTCGGCCATCAAAACCCTATTGTCTCTGCAGTCGCCCTAAATGAGATCACAAACCTTGCCGCCTTTCGGAAAACAACACCAAGACGCCTTCTGGAGCCTTTCTGGAGGAGCCTTGCTTATTCGACTGTCAAAGACATGCTCACACGGCCTCAGACTACGCAAATGGTAGCAGATCTCTTGAGGACCAGCGTGACAGAGCTACTTCTGCTCATTCAGCCCCATGCCTTGCCCTGGCTTGTGCTTCATAGGAAGAAGGACATCATACAGAAATTTTCCGAGGCCAGACAGGATGAACATTTACAAGACATGTTCCTGGACGAGACGAATTTGAGCGCAATCCTGGCGCGTTTGTTTGTGCAGGATGAGGCCAACATTGAACAGTATTCTATGTCGGCGCTGGTTGATGTCTGCCCAACGTTCCGCGGCACGGCCCTAAAAGAGGTGTTGAAGACTAGTCCTGTCCTGACAATCTTAGAGCTTCTCAAAATGAGCGTGGAAGGGGATGAATCGACCAAGGCTTCTGTGAGTCGATTTGATTAATCTTCGCAACGAACGCTAACGAGTAGCAGGCCCGCTCCGCCCTAAACATGGTGGCAAACTTGCTGGTGGTCGCTCCCCGGGATGGAAAGAGAAAAGGTGGGCATCACATCATCGGTCGCTTTCTCCGAGAGCATGCTCTGGGCCTATCGGCGCGTATGGTCGAGGTCATCAATAATACCTCACCCGTTCCTCCGCCTATGCGGGAACGCAAACTTTGCATTCGAGCCATGGAAGAGATGATAGTATTAGCCAAAGAATACACCCGAATGGCACGGCCACAAGTTCGTCTCCTCTCGAGTCTGATCTCTGGGTACTTCGCTGACCAAATACCCTCAGATATCCGTGTGCCTTCTGTCTGCCCTGTCATTGGACGATTTGAGAACCACGGCCTTTGCGTGTTGGTACTCCATGGTGACTCATGTTGAAGAAGAGGATGTTGAAGAGCTCATCGAGACCACTTTCTTCATCATCGGGCAATATTGGTCTTGCTTTGCAGAGGAGAGTCGAGAAAAGAGCAAGACTTTGCTGCGTCTGCTGCTCAGCAATCACGAGGCAGTCTTGAAGAACACCATAGGCAAACTTCCATCGCTCGGCCATATCAGTGAGCTCTCAGAACTCTGGAAAAGCCTTGATGCGCGCCGGTCACCGCTTGACACTCGCGCTGCCTTCGCTCTTTTCATCGAACGAGTAAGTCATGAAAATGCTGGTGTCGTCGAGAAGGGCCTACTCGAGCTCTCAGAATATTTGCGTCAGAGTCAAGGCTACCTGCAGGCATCAGCCATCAGTGAACAGCCTGACAGCGTTGTCGAAAGTTTGGCTCGAACACTGTTGGACTGCACTTCCAAGTACAACGGGATAAACCCTGACATTCCTCGACTTTGTGCGGAATGTGTTGGGTTGATGGGCTGCCTGGACTCGAACAGGCTTGAAACCGTTCGGGAGCAGCGCGAATTCATCGCACTTTCGAATTTCACAGATGCAGACGAAACGACCGATTTCGCTGCATTCATTTTGGAGGAGGTGCTGGTCAAATCCTTTGTGTCGACTACGGATTCCAGCCTCCAGGGTTTTCTGTCCTATGTCATACAAGAGCTCCTAGAGAGGTGCGACTTCAAGGCATCCGTTGGCGTGCAGGGAGCAGAAGGTGAGCGTATCTACAGGAAATGGTTGGGCATGCCGGAAAGCGTGCGCGATGTTCTGTTTCCCTTTCTGTCGTCTAGGTACAAGCTTGCACCGATGCCGAGCATGAAGACTGAGTATCCCATCTTCCGTGCTGGGCGCTCCTATGCCAACTGGCTTCGGCAATTCACACTGGATTTGCTACACAAGGGACAAAACTTTTTCGCAAAGATCCTATTTGACCCGCTATGCCGGGCTATCAGGGTCAAGGACTTATCGGTCGCCATCTTCATGCTTCCATATCTGGTTGTTCACATCACTCTTGGCGATAAGAGCACAGACCAGGAAAAGGATGCAGTGTGGAATGAGTTGCTGAGCATCCTGAAGCAAGATGTGCCCGAAACTGCCTCCTACTTGGAGAGAGAGGACAGGAAGCTCTTTTGCGAGGTATGTGGCCCGAAAAGATACCAACTAGCCTCTGCTAATGACTGTAGGCCGTGTTCCGGGTCATCGACTATGCGATGAGATTTCAGCAGGTCAAGAGGACATCTCGACTTAATAAGACGGACGAGAATAATCTCGTACTCATTCAAAATCGATTAGATTCCATACCGCCAGAGCTGGTGTCGCAGCGGGCCATTGACTGCAAACAGTACGCCCGGGCCTTGTTCCACCTGGAACCCCATATTTTGCGCCAGCAAGAGGAGCCTGGTGATGGCGCCGAGAATATTCAACAGGCGCTGGACTCTCTGCAGCATGTCTATGCCCACATCGACGAACCGGATGGTCTTGAAGGTGTATCCGCCAATCTCAAGGTCATTGACCTCAAGCAGCAAATTCTCAGTCACAGGAAGGCGGGCAGGTGGTCAAGGGCGCAGACCTGGTGCGAGGTTCAGCTCGCGGAGGATCCACACAACATAGACGTGCAAATTGATCTGCTAACGTGTCTTAAGGAGTCGGGTCAATACGGTAAGCACGGTTTCTGTCGCGACGCTGTTGCTTGACATCGCTAACACCGCACAGACGTGTTGTTGAACCATGTTGGAGGCTTGGACACCGATGGACCCTGGATCAACAAGATCGCGCCTTTTGCAGTGGAAGCCGCCTGGGCCACCGGGCGATGGGAGACTCTCAAGAAGTACTTGGGTTCCTACAAGGCTGGTAATCATCTGGAAGAATTCAATCTTGGGGTTGGATCGGCGCTTCTGGCACTCAAGGATGACCGGATAGACAGCTTTGTCAACCAACTCCAGGAGCTCAAGGAGATGACTGCTGCTTTGATGTCGATGTCAGCTACTGCATCACTCCAGGCAGCCCATGACGCAATGTTACGATGCCATGTCCTTGCAGACCTCGAAATGATTGCAGGAGACCACGAGAAGCAAGTCAGCGACCAGCAAGGAGTCATGACCTCCCTGGAACGTCGGCTGGAGGTCCTGGGGGCGTTTGTGGGCGACAAACAATATGTGCTGGGAATACGCCGAGCGGCAATGGAGCTGATGAGGTGAGTAATGGCCTGGCTGCTGTTGATCACGTCCGCTGACATCTATAGGCCGAAATTCTCGGATGGAGATATTTCATCTCTGTGGCTGTCTAGTGCGAGACTGGCTCGAAAGGCAAACTCGCTGCATCAATCCTTCAACGCCGTTTTACATGCATCCCAGCTTGGAGATGGTTCTGCAACTATTGAAAACGCAAGGCTTTTGTGGAAAGAAGGTCACCACAGAAAGGCCATCCAAATCCTTGAGAACGCCATCCAGACCGACTCATTCATCGGCTACAACCTAGGACCTGCTGCCCCTACCTCGAGCAAACGCCCTGAAGTGCAAAGGAATCTGCTGACAGCTCGAGCGCACCTCCTCCTGGCGAAATGGCAAGACTCCGCGGGACAGACGCACGCGAGTGCTTTGCGGGCGCAGTATCAACAAGCGGCAAGGACGCACGCGAACTGGGAGAAAGGCCATTATTACCTCGGCCGTCATTACAAGAAAGTCCTTGAATCTGAGAAATCGTTGAGTCCAGATGAGCAGAGCGACGAGTATCTGACCGGCGAAACAGCCAAACTTGTCATCGAAAATTACCTCCGGTCACTGAACTACGGCACAAAGTATCTGTACCAGACACTTCCACGGATTCTGTCACTGTGGATGGATCTGGGCGCTCAGACCGACAAGGCCCCCGACGGAAAGATATCAGTGTCTAGGGAACTATTACAACGTCGGAGGACCCTGTTGCACGAGCTCAACAAGTACTTCTACAAACACATGCAGCGCATGCCTGCTTACATATTCTACACAGCAATGCCGCAAATCGTGGCCCGCATTGCTCATCCGAACCAGGAGATTTTCACTCATCTGCAACACATTATCATCAAGGTCGTGGAAGCGCATCCACGACAGGCATTGTGGGGCCTGTTTGCCATCATGACCAGCAAGCAGTCATCTGAGCGAACAAAACGTGGCATTCAGTTGCTGACTCAACTCCGCCACAGCAGTGCAAAGAAGGTGGACGGCTCGGCTTTCGATCTGAGGCAGTTGTTGAAGATGGGCGAGAAAATGGCGGAACAGCTGCTTCTGGCTTGCAATAATGGTGACTTCCAGAGCAACAGAACCACACATGCCAGTATTACTAGGGATCTCAACTTCAACCACAAATGCACGCCATGCCCATTGGTTGTTCCTATCGAGGCGTGCCTAACCGCCACACTGCCTACACTGACTGACAACATAAAGAAGCACAAAGCATTCTCAAGAGACGTGGTCGCAATCGACTCCTTCCTGGACGACGTCCTCGTTCTGGGCTCGCTTGCGAAACCGCGCAGACTGACAGCGCGAGGCACAGATGGGAAACTATACAACCTGTTGATCAAACCAAAAGATGATCTGCGGACGGATCAGCGTCTGATGGAATTCAACAGCATGATCAATCGGTCCTTGAAGCGAGATGCAGAAAGCAGTCGCAGGCAGCTCTACATTCGCACGTACGCGGTCACCCCGCTGAACGAAGAATGCGGCATCCTCGAGTGGGTCGATGGGCTCAAGACACTACGTGATATTCTTCTTGGGCTGTATAAACCCCGGGGCATCATGCCCAACTACGCCCAAATAGCGCAAATGATGAAAGAAGCCGCCATGTCAGACAAAAACATTACGCTATTTACGGAACAGGTACTGGGCATGTTCCCGGCCGTGCTGCCAAGCTGGTTCATCTCGCAGTTCCCCAACCCGTCAGCGTGGTTTGCGGCACGGCTCAAGTACACGCGGTCATGCGCGGTCATGTCGATGGTGGGCACGATACTCGGGCTGGGCGACAGGCACGGCGAGAACGTGCTCCTGGAGGAAGGCAACGGCGGCGTGTTCCACGTGGACTTCAACTGCCTATTCGACAAGGGCCTCACGTTTGCGCAGCCGGAGCGGGTGCCATTCCGGCTGACGCACAACATGGTGGCGGCAATGGGGATCTACGGGTACGAGGGGCCGTTCAGGCAGTGCAGCGAGTTGACGCTGTCGATTCTGCGGCAGCAGGAGGAGACACTGATGACGATCCTGGAGGCGTTCATCTACGACCCCACGCTGGACCTGCAGAGGGACAAGAAGCGCAAGAGCGACCTGGTCAAGCTGAACCCGACGAGCGTGGTGGAGAGCATCAAGAGGAAGGTCAGAGGCTTCATCGGCGATGAGAGCATCCCGCTGGGCGTGGAGGGTCAGGTGGAGGAGCTGGTGAGGCAGGCGACGGAGCCAAAGAACTTGTCGGCCATGTACATCGGGTGGTGTCCTTTCCTGTAATTACGTAGTGGCTACTGGTACTGTCAAGACCGAGATGAGAATGAAGCATGAACAAAACTGTGGAAATGTGCATAGATAATTATTCGTTTCCATCTCTTTCAGAGATAGCAGGTGATGAGAAGGACTGCTGTATATTGGTGGATGCCTTTTACATTGCATACCGGTGAGCGGCAGTAGACGCCCGACCATTCCAGTTTCTGTTGATTTCCGAGGTTGATTGGTGGCTTTTCAATCCTACGGGACCACATCAATTCGTCCCATATCTTCCAGACTCTAGAGGGAGCTGCCTCGTTTGTTGTCTTTACCGTTTCACGAGGTGGGCCTATCTGGAAGCATCAGGCACCGATTACAGGGGGGGTTGGCTGCCTTGGGTGACCTCAACGCGTTGCAGCACGGCACGCAACGCAATGCAGCGGGACGGGAAGGCGCCACCACCACGACAGCTACCAAACCCAATCTCCCATCTCTTTATTTGCCTCTGCATTTCTCTCTAATGACAAAATAACTTTTCCTTTGACATCCTCTGGCAGAGAACGGATCCCATCAACAGTCACAATCTGGAAATCCATCGCCTGTGTGTTTCTGCTTGCAATTCCGTCTGTCGCAGCCATCGACTTGATCCACGCGACCGCGGCCGAGGCAAACGTCATTTCCGTCCTGCAGCAGCCACTTGAAAAGTTGCATCGTGCCACATCCCCCATTTCACCAAAGCATCCTCGTACTCACGGCTGCAGAGAAATACTGCTCCTCTCTTACTCTGCAATCATCCACCTCCCCTCCACTGTTCATTAAACTTCTTCAAAATGCCTGCATACCGGATTGGTAAGCCAGCCATCCGTCCTCCACGCGTCTGCCTCATTCCCTTCTCCCAGCGCGTAACGACCGCGTCGAGCTCGTCGACATTGCCATTCTCTGGCACGACCACGCTTGCAGACTTGGTCAATCTCATCTCACAACCACTGACATCCGTCAACAGAGATTTCTCCCAACAACCGTGCTGGTTGCCAAGAAACCCTACACAAGAAGGAGGCTGTCAAGATCACAAAGGGCGAGCCGCGCTTCGGAACCTGGGTCGAAATCCATGAGCATGGCAGCTGGAGGTGGAAGCACTGGTAAGCACGGCCTTTTGCCAACTTTTGCCGGTGACTGGCCACACGTGCTGACCTCTCTCTAGGGGCTGCGTCTCCGGCAAACAGATCGAGAATTTGCGTGACGACATCCAGTCAGGTGACTCGTATGACTTTGACATGATCGATGGCTATGATGAGATTAGGTTAGTGATGCCTGCTTGATCTGTGAGATTATGAGAGCTGAGTACCGCTGCAGTGATCACCCCGAACTCCAAGCTAAGATCCGCACCGCTATGATCGAGGGCAAGATCGCAGATGAGGATTTCAATGGTGACCCTGAATACAACATGCTTGGCCAGGCGGGTATTCGTGGCCGTTCAAGTGCGAAGGGCGGCGAGGACCAAGTACTTTCACTGCCTTACATCCCTGCGTGCAATCAGCTGCTGATATCCCCAGGATGGTGATGGCACCCCAGCCAAGAAGCCCGCCAAGAAACGTGGCCGCAAGAAGGCTGGTGATGATGCCGATGAGGAAGAAGAGCAGGAGGCTCCTCCCACCAAGAAAGCTAGGAAGAGTAAGGTCAAGAAGGAGGAGTCTGACGACGAAGAAGACGCTGCGCCCGTCGAAGCTCCCAAGGGAAGGGGACGAGCTAAGAAGGTCAAGCCGGAGCCGGAGCCGGAGACTGATGAGGAAGCCGCCGTCAAAGCTGAAGCTCCAAAGAAGAAGGGGAGGGCCAAGAAGGTCAAGCCTGAGCCCGAACCTGAAGTCGACGATGATACTGTCGCTGAGCCCGCGGCTGAGCAGCCCAAAAAGAGAGGCCGTGCTCGAAAGGCTAAGCCCGAGCCCGAGGCCTCCGAGGAGGCTGCCGTCGAGCCCGAGGCTGCCGTCGAGCCCGAGGCTGCTGAAGAGCCAGAGCCAGAGGCCGAACCCGAGCCCGAGCCTATTGCCAAGAAGGGCGGCCGAAAGAAGAAGTCTGATGTTAATGGCGACGATCATCAGGCTGAAGCTTCCAAGGCCGGCCGTCCCAAGCGCGGCCGTCCCAAGAAGAGGTGAGCATAAGTTCTTTCATTATTAGAACATACGCCCTGACAACGACAGCGACTGAAGCTGAAATGACTACCCCGATACGAGCATGCGTGGCACTTGAAAAGGGATCATCTCATCGTCCGGATATACCAGAACCGATTGCTGTCGATACGGTCATCACACGATAGAGGCCGAGGAGTGCGATCTCGCGGAGTGTTTTTTGTCGGTATTGCTTTCTATGGCAGCACGTGTTTGGGTCTGCTTCGCATGGATTCACAACTCCTCAGTTGCCATCCTCTGATTACCTCGAACTGGGCGGACGAACATTTTTTTTCTTCTCTTTTTCATTGTTTCCTTTTTTGGAGCCTGCCCTTCAGACACATTTGTCTTCTACGTCTCGATTCGTAAATCGCAATATGTTCCTGAAAGAGGTTGAGCATGCGCGATACCAAAAGTCCTTTTTATCCATTTTGTTGTCATTTTCTCTTAGCAGCCATAGGCAAATTTTGTGTTGTCTGTTGAAGGGGCCAGGCAAATAGGTTCATAGCTGCCTCTTGATTTTGCTTACGACATTAGTGTGGATTCAATCAAACAATGTCCAACAACAGGTTGTGCTCTCTGGCTCCACGGGTATTGTTTCCCATGAGCCATACCTCTTCTCGACCTCGAGACAGCGTCGTATGTCCGATTCCCGCCCATCGGCCCTACATGGCAGAGACGGCTTGACCCATGCCGGGTTTACAATGCCCATTATGCCAGCGTCATTGTGTTCGAGCTCGTCCTTTGTCACCTTGTTGGACGGAGTAGACAAAGAACAAATACATTGTCCCGCCCTGTCCGATTATATGAATGACATATCAGGCTCCTGCCTCCTCGCAAGATCTGTGCCATTCTTTGCCTCCGTGTCTCATCAGGTCAGGGAATCAAAGCATTCTGTAACATACTCCTCTTTGATTCAACTGATCTGTGGTTACCATAATTGTGATTCGTCATGGGTAAGTATCTCCATGACCTTCAACGTATGAATAATGTACTAAACTTCAAACTAGCGTTTCCCCATTCATCTCAGGAAGAGCTGGCTCTCCCAACGGCTTCGCAAAAGCTGGTCAAGCTCGAAGCAGGTTCTTCAGATATCAGCATCTCATCCAGCCAGAAGCCTCGCAAGGAAGCGTCCAAGCCCAACAAAGCCCGTCGCGCATTCCGCCACACGCAGCTCGCAGCAAATCAGTTTCTTCGACGGCGACGTAGGGCGACCGGCCCCCGCAACGAGCGCCTCCCCCTGTCAGCCGTTGAGCTCATCCTCCAGAACCTCGACATCCGCGGCGCAGCAAGGGAGGACAAGCAGAATGCCACCGACAGACCCCCCATGAGGCCCTGCCCGCACTCCGCCAATGAGCTCCACGACCGCCTTGAGCTGTCTCGGAGCGTCGTGCGTTGTGTGCTGGGCCGTGGCACCACGGCGCGCCCGACGAGGTACGTGACGTCGGAAGAGCTGCCACGCCTCCTCGCGCCCGTACTGGCAGATATGAGGGCGTGTCTGGGCTACGTCGCGGCGTTCCGCTCGCTTCTTGATCTTGAGACCGAGGGGTTCGACCAGTGGCTCGACCTCTCGCACCTGCGCCAGTGTGTGTTTCGTCTCATGGGTTACTGGCCCCACGATATTTCACACGACCTCGGGGCCTGGAGCTTTGGGCTGCCTAATGATTTGGCGCGCTTGCTCTATCCGCAATGTGGCCGTTTTGACCACAGAGAGATGGCGATGAACTTGGATGGCATCTGGGGCCTGGATGGAACGCGGTGAGCAATCTTGAGGGTCTTATTTGCCTGTATGGGCTGTGAATTTCTTAAGGGTGGTCGAAGTCCCTGGTGGTGAATTGGTTGTGGCCTTGGATTAAACCAGGTTATATAAAACAAATTGATACCCGGAATATATGTGCTTCTTCCATTCCAAAAAATTGAGTCCTCTATCAAACCTCAGTACTCTTGTGATCAGATCAATATTGATACCAGCAAGTAAGCCACAGCAGGTCCCATGAGAAGCAACAGTTGGGAGGCCATTGATGGCCAGTAAAACCGACCGAAAGCACCTAAGGCATCCAAGTATTCAGTGATGATAAAACTGAGTATTTTTTCTGTAACAATAAATGTAGTTATTCTGCTGACTCGAAGACTCAATTGTGTCCAAGTATTTATCACCCGCTGAGAATCTCTCCCAAGGAAATACGCTATGATCTCCTTGCTGTAACAGGCGGCCAGTCTCCTATGGACACCAGAGTTTCGCGATGTTAATAACAGTTGAAGCCAGATTTCAACCTACCTCCTGGTTCTTGTAGGCTTGGCCGACAGCCACTGCTGCTTCATCCATAAGATTCTCTGCAGTGGCGATGCTCTTATAAACGAACCCCCCGATCAGATGCTTGACTGCATAGGTCGATGACTTGATACTTCCGCTGGGTTTCAAGGTTGTGCGCTTCATGCATATGTATGCAAGTGACCAGTTTGAACAGCCGTGACTTCTGGCAGCCTCGTCCCTGCTGGAAGACTTCAGCCTTACTCAAACTTGACGAATTTAATTTCCTAGAATAATATAGATCTGAGATGGAAGGTTCTTCGACCTGTTGAATGCATTCAAATGTTCTGTTCGAACTGGCTTGAGTTGCAAATTGAATGCTGAAGATCTATTACCGGCTGAGTTTTGGATGGACACCTACTGCAACTAATTGGAACATCTCAAAACACCGCGATGAGGCGATTTGGAATTCAGGTAGTTGAATGCAGCGTATTATGACACATTGGCGTGAAGAACAAAACTCTTCCCAGTCGGATGCTCAGGATGGTAAGTTTACCTAGACAGGAATTCTGTTGGGTCCTCCACCTCGAGGCAATGTCTCAAATGCACGCCGTCACACTGATAGCTTGTTTGAAGATCGAGATGAAGTAAGGGAGGGTCAATCAACGAAGAAAACGCCATACCTGGCCAGCCGCCAGCACCACTCGAGCTCACCGCGTGGCTGCTTTGCTTAAGGTGTGATTCTGAGACATATCAGTCATCTGGAAGAACAAGTAAAGGTTTATGCCGATGAACGAACTAACATCAACTGAAAACTAGTCACCTCAAGTGTAAGAGCCAGTGGGTGTGTTATCGGGTAAGTCCTGCTGCGTTCGAAGTGAGCAACGTCTTCCGGAAACGGAAGTGTGGTTTCTTCTCGCTCCTAATCTAGCTTTTGAACAAGCTGGCAGACTGGCTGGAACGGTTTGAGCGAAGTTTCTTAGGTTTGCCTTGCAGAGAAAGTTTGATTACCCTGTCACAAAACATGGGACGCAAATACGCATAGCAGCGAAACCAATTTTGCACTGAGGAGGCTACCAATGCCCTGGGCTTCCCCCATTTCAGTTCAGTCATAATGTAATCGTGTTACTAGGACAACTCGCCCGCCACCTATTGGTTTTTTGACCACCTGCTTTAATTTTGAGAGCTCTTGAACTGCTACTGAGATCCTTCGATTTACTAAGCACGTTGGCCAGCAGTCACGCTTTTCATGGAAACTTTCACAGTCGATCCTCACTTATCCAACACCAGCCGCATTCCTCAATTGTCCATTTCGGTGCACGAGGGCCTTCTCTTCCAGGCCGCGCCTGAGCCAATATTCTTGACCAGGAACAAAGCCATTTCTTCCACCCGTCAGTACCTATCTAGGTACTTCAGGCGTTCCTGCACACGGCTCAAAGAGCTCGTTGCGGGGGACTGGCAGCCGCCTCCTGCTTCCACCTTTCTTTGTACTCGGCCAGCCGAAGTTGCAGGAAGACATCAAGCCACAATTCTCTCTCTGTCGCCACTTACTGCGCTCGAAAATTTGCCGCGAACAGCACTTGAGCAGCAACGACCCTGCTCTGAACGCGAGAATTGAGCAGGCTCAAAACTCTTCCCTGTTCGTGAGTCCTTCTTCAATTCACCAGCACCGTATGGCACTGACAAGCACTCATAGCCGAAGAAATTTGGCTCAAAATGGCTCAGCCTCTTGAAACCAGCCCTTCCTCCGCCTCCGTCAACATAATCGACCCTACCACCGCCGATGACGACGAGATCATCACGAGTAACCGAATGATCATCCTCGAGCTCGAGCAAAAGTACATCCTCAGCCCAGGCGTACTTACGATCGCGCCTTCTGGACAGCTCCATGCCGACTTGTCACAGGAAGAGCCTGATCAGGGCACGATGGCGGGCCTTTACCCGACTCTTCCGCCTCCCGAGGAGCTCAAGTACCAGATCCCATCCTGGCTGCGCGATTACCTCATCAAAGAGCTCAACGTGTTTGGGCAGGGTCCTCCTTCGGCCTGCGGCTCGCTCTTTGACCAGATGAAACGGAGCAAGGAGGTTGGGAGGGAGGGAACGAACATGACCGTAGGCTCTACGGCGCTCCTTCTTTCCTGCGCGACAACGAGCCTGCGCGGCTCGATTGACGATCTTCGCGACTTCTGCTCAAGCGGTGAGGCGGTGTGTGAAGACAGCTACGCGATGGAATTTGGAATTGTCGAGCGCGTCGTTGGCAAGCTCGCTGGCTGCGATACCACCAAGAGCCTCAAGAACAGACTGGGTGACACCGAGCCCAGCGATGACGAGATTGAATACTCGCCATCGAAGCGCCGCAGAATCTCGAGGGACACGTTGGTCGGGGTCTTTGACGGGGGCGCGGCGGCGTCGCGGGAGCTGCCGAGGGACATTGAGCTTCTCATTGATCTGGGATCCCGTGGTATGGCTATGAAAAGCGCTCTTGACAACTCGCTCGAGGACCTTGTCATCACTCCTGTGTCTCGGCTGGTCGACAAACTCGAGAATGTCTACAAAGGACTGCGCAAGCAGGAACAGGACAATAGGAAGGAGGAGCTTCGTGTGACGCGGGGGGACCACTCTTCGGACTCTGGGATCTCTGCGTGTTCGCCTTGAAGATTGGATCTACTTACATCCCTTGCATGGATTGTCAGGTTTTCGTACGACATTTGAACGGCTCACTGTTGGATTGGAGAGCTACTCTTGGTTCCGGATTACGAAGGTACATACGATGAATGATGGATGCTGCTGCATTTCATGTATTCTAGTTCCGCTATGTTGAGCACCGCTAAGTACATACATTGGGCGAGCATTTGGCTCGGTGTACAAAATACACCCTCAGTCTCTGAAAATACACCCTCGTCATCTTCTTGCTTGTTAGAGTGTGATGGCTCACATGCCTGTCGTCTTCCCGCGTCGCGCGAGTCCGCATCTGTGCCGCAGGGATTAATGAGCCAAGAGCGTCACTGCACTAAGCGAGAAATCGGACATCGTTGCGACGACAAGTAAAATTGAAGCGGTGCCATTCAAATCACGCAAAAAGAACCGATTCGGTCAAATTGATCCCGCGATGATTCAGACGATAGCCACGACAGGAATAAAAATCCAGGCGCGAAGAAACACAAGCTGCTTGGTCTTCGAAAGTAGGACCCAGAGTGGTTCAATCATCCTTATCAGATCCCCCGCCTCCTTCTAGACATTTATCAATCAGCCTAGGGAAAGGCTGCGCCATTAAATACTCCCAGCTTAGACAACTTGACGGCGAGCGAGCGAAGATGACCGGCAAGACGCTTGTCCTGCATTCCTCGCTCCTGTTTGATCCACGGAAGAAGGCGTTTGTGAAAGATGTCTCTATTAAGATCGACCTCCAATCAGGCGGCATTACCGCTGTGTACGAGCGGGCATCAGACGAAGAAATTCGCGACGGAGACATTGACCTCAGAGGCAAGGTCGTGATGCCAGGCTTCGTGGACGCGCACACGCACATCTTCCTGCATCCTTATAGGTACGGGGACAGAGAATCTCGCCTCCGCCCTGAAATCAGTCACAATGGCTAACGACAAACACCCAGCGAGCGCTCCGCACCCGAGCAAATGCGCGATGAGTCCATCGTCGAGCGCACGGTGCGAGCCACAAACCACGCCCGCGAGGCGCTCCTCTCGGGCTACACGACGTACCGCGACCTGGGAAGCGAGGCGATGGAGAATTTCGACGCCAACCTGCGCGACTGCATCAACCGCGGCACCATCCCAGGCCCGCGGCTCTTCGTCGCGACGCACGCCCTGGCGTCGACGTCGTCGTACGACATCCGCAGCGAGAACCGGCAGAACGGGCTCGAGCTGCCGCGGTCGTCAGACGCTGCGGACGGGCCGTGGGCAGTGCGGCGGGCCGTGAGGAACCGTGTCGGGGACGGGGCCGACATTATCAAGTTCTACGCAGACTACAGGCGCAAGGTAATGCGTTTCCCGCCTCTACAACACGCCACCGCACGGGGCGATCCTGGAGGTGGAATACGGTTCCCACCGACACATGGTGCGTTGAACCCGGCGGTGCCACTCTTCAGCCAGGAGGAGATGGTCGCGATAGTAGAGGAGGCCCGGCTGGCAAACCTGCCCGTCGTGGCTCACGCGGGGACAGTGGAGGGGGCTACGATGGCGGTCCGGGCGGGCGTGACCAGCGTGGAGCACGTCAATGAGAGCACAGATGAGCTGTGGGAAGAAATGGTGGAGCGCGGCGTCATCTACGTGCCGACGCTCGCGGTGTTACAACGCATACTGTCTAGGGCAGAGATGAAGAAGGTTCAGGCCAGGCTCAAGAAGGCGTTCGACATGGGGGTGAGGCTGGCAGCTGGCGGCGACACGGGGACATTTGCGCACGGCGAGGGGGTGAGGGAGATGGAGCTCATGAGGGAGGCGGGCATCCCGCTTGCGGATGTGCTAGAGGCATGCTTCATTGGCGGGTGGGAGGCGTGCGGGAAGGACTTGTGCGGGTACCGATTTGGGTTCTTTGAAAAGGGGGCGAGGGCGGACATCATTGCCCTCGACACGGATCCCAGAGAAGACGAGAAGGCGTTGCGGAAGGTCAGTTTCGTGATGAAGGATGGAGAGGTGTACAAGCAGGGCGGTGTGCCGGTTAACCTGCCAGGCGAGCACAAATGGGGAGATGAGGAGGAGGAGGATGAGTGGGTTAGGGTGTAAAGGTAGAGGATGATGTGCTGAGAAACAAGAGTAAGCAAGCATACAAACAAGCTTCGGGGATTGACAGCATAGGGTTGCAGTGCGGGCGCTGCAGGATCGCGTACCTGGGCCGTGTCCAGGGGCCCCGTCCAGGGCTACCCCTCACCAACTTATACGACTCGTACCCGAAATGTCACCCCATCCGAACCCCAACTTCCGATGATGCTTGCTGCTGGCTTGACGCTTTCTCCCCCGCATCGTGGCCCCAGTTATACCCGACTCGACCACAACGTTGTCTCGTCATAGAATCGGAATCGGATGGTTCGGCGCGTGTTGGGCTAGGGGAACTAGAAACTGGGGGCTTGCGCCGAGAAAGCTTGTCGATCCTTCCCGCTGTGGCTACCGTGCCTGACCATCTATACGGATTTAAAGAATAATAATACCTGGAGATGATGGCGTCTGCCGGTTCTCCTTCCAAAGAGGGCAATGGTGAGGTTGCATTTCTGTTTCTCCAACGCGTTCCCCAACAGGCCATCGACCGTTAGCCTGTGATTGCCTTTTCGCGCAGCAATGAACAGGGAAGAACAGGGAAGAACATGGGAGTGTATGGGCCCGTCTCGGTGCAACAACATACGAGGAAGGCCCGACAGAGGGGAGATGTATGCGACGATGGACGCAGGAAGCGACAGCCTAGTCTAATGCCTTGTTCAGTACACCTGCCCAGGTCCACTGTCACATCCAATGTCATCTTGGTTTCGAGGCAAGGCCTTGGAGATATACACCCACTTCATCCCCTTCCATCCTCTGGGTCTGAGAGAACGTGAACAGGCAGACAGCCCCTTCGACCTGAGGACCATCGACAATTTCCTCTGTCCCTCTCCTTCACAATGAGGCTCGCCATTACCCTCAGCCTCGGCCTCGCCGCTCTGGCGGTACAGGCCCGCAACGTCCTGGTTGGACGGCCTGACGACCTCTTCCACCCCGAACAGCGAGACCTGCTCCAGGATGTTGTCACCTTCGACAATTACTCTTTGCTCATCAATGGCGAACGCCAGTTGATCTATTCGGGAGAATTCCACCCCTTCAGACTGCCCGTGCCCTCCCTGTGGCCTGACGTCCTGAGCAAGGTCAAGGCACTGGGCCTCAACACCATCTCCATATACCTGCACTGGGGCGCTCTCGAGGGCAAGGCTGGCGACTTCAACGCCCAAGGTCCTCTTGTCATCGAGCCCTTGCTCAAGGCTGCACAGGCCGCTGGCTTGTACATCATCGCCAGGCCCGGTCCCTACGTCAACGCTGAGGCCACAGGTGGCGGGTTTCCTGGATGGCTTCAGCGTGTCGAGGGAAAGTTGAGGACTAATGCTACCGACTTCTTGTCTGCAACCGACAACTACATGGCAGAAGTCGGAGCTCTGCTTGCCAAGTACCAGATCACCAACGGCGGCCCCGTCATCCTCGTCCAGGTCGAAAATGAGTACACCCAGGCTGAGTCCGGTTCGGGCGTCGTCTTCCCCAATGGTGAGTACATGCAGTACATTGAGGACCAACTTCACAATGCCGGAATCGTGGTCCCATTGATCAGCAACGACGCTAGACCCGCCGGGCACAATGCTCCCGGCACGGGCGTCGGCGAGGTGGACATTTACGGCCACGACTCCTACCCTCTGGGCTTCGACTGCGCCAATCCTTCCTCGTGGCCGTCCAACGGGATCCCAACTACTTTCCGCCAGACACATCTGCAACAAAGTCAAAGTACCCCATACACTATCCCAGAGTTCCAGGGAGGGAGTTTCGACCCTCCAGGAGGTGCGGGCTTCGAGAAGTGCGCCGCGCTTGTTAACATGGAGTTCGAGCGCGTCTTTTACAAGAACAATTATGCAGCTGGTGTTACCATCTACAGTCTCTACATGATTTTCGGTGGGACCAACTGGGGCAACATCGGGCACCCCGGAGGTTATGTACGTTTGTTCCCCATCGCCCTTTGCTTGCTTTGGCCACAACTTCAGAGTAGCCAGTCGCGCTCTACAGCTTTCAGCCCTTGGGCGCGATATTTCACGCCTCTCCTAGCATGATCAATCCGATTCTCGCTAACCAATTATCGAACAGACAAGTTACGACTACGGTTCTGTCATTCGTGAGGACCGCTCTGTGGACAGAGAGAAGTACTCCGAATTAAAGCTTCAAGCAAACTTCCTCAAGGTCTCCCCCGGATATCTTGTGACTTCTGCTGCAAATTCGTCCTCGACCGGCGTCTACAACACGAACGCGGACATTCTCACCACTCCACTGCTCGGGTCTAATGGATCATTTTTCGTCGTTCGCCATTCCGACTACACTTCTCAAGCCTCATCTAATTACACTTTGTCGTTGCCTACTTCGGCAGGGACTGTCTCCATCCCTCAACTTGGTGGATCTCTCAGTCTCAACGGCCGAGACTCCAAGGTCCACGTCACTGACTATCCTGTTGGAGACTCCAAGCTACTCTACTCTACGGCTGAGATCTTCACTTGGCAAGTCTTTGACAACAACACGGTGCTCGTCGTCTATGGTGGCCCCAACGAGCTTCACGAGCTAGCAATTCTGGGTGCAGCTAGCGGAACAATGATCGAGGGAGATGGCGTGACGATTCAACAGACCAACGGCTCTGTCGTTGCTCAATGGCAAACGTCATCTGATAGGAGGATTTTACAGATTGGGGATCTCTTCATCTACATTCTTGGTACGCTTCTAAGCCCTCTCCGCTTTGGGAGGACGTGTTGAACTGACCAATAGACAAGACCGCAACACCGCCTACAACTACTGGGTCGCGGACGTTGCAGATGGGGCTGTAATTGTCAACGGACCGTATTTGGTGCGGTCAGCGACGGTTGAAGGTGACAATTTGATATTGGCTGCGGATTTCAACAAGACGGCAAGCATCGAGATCATCGGGGTGCCTTCGAGTGTAACTTCATTGCAGGTCAACCAAGCCACCTTGGAGTACACTACCGACTCCCTGGGCTCGTGGATCGCTAAACAGGACTACTCGCCCCCCGAGTTTAACATCCCAGACCTTTCTGCTGCAACATGGTACTACATCGATTCACTTCCCGAGATCCAGGCTACTTATGACGACTCAGCGTGGCCGAATGCGGACCACACCAACACCACTAACCCAGTGGGCTCTCCTCTTCTCACTCCCGTCTCCCTATACGGATCAGACTATGGCTTCAATACAGGATCTTTGCTCTTCAGGGGACATTTCACCGCCTCTGGTAATGAGTCCAAAATTGAGCTTCGGACACAAGGCGGAGAAGCGTTCGGAGCTTCGGTCTGGCTCAACGGAACCTTTATCGGCTCTTGGGCAGGGAATTCCGTGGAGGAGAATTACAACTCGACCTTCACCCTGCCCAACCTGTCAGCGGGAAGTGCATATGTATTCACTGTCTTGATCGACAACAGTAAGCAGCTTCAAGATCTGCCCTTTCAAAGAATACCTGCCATATAAGTGGTCTATCTCACTGCTTGTCCTGGACTCGCCCCTCGTAATGCCAAAAGTTGGTGCTTTGATAGCTAACTCTAAATGCTGCAGTGGGCTTGGACGAGAACTACAACGTTGGTGGTGACGTACAGAAAAACCCTCGCGGCATCCTTGACTATACTTTTGCCTCGGACATCACTTGGAAGGTTACGGGAAACCTCGGGGGCGAGGACTACGCCGACCGTGTTCGTGGTCCTCTCAATGAGGGCGGCCTCTACGTCGAGCGTCAGGGCTACCATCAGGCCTCTCCGCCTCTGGATCAGTTCAAGGCGGGTACATCGCCCTATGCCGGTATCACATCTGCGGGCGTGGCTTACTACACGACAAACTTTACGCTCGGAATCCCATCTGATCAATGGGACGTCCCCCTGTCCCTTGTGTTTGCCAACGACACGTCTGCAGCGGCAGCTGCGCCATACAGGGCGTTGATCTACGTGAATGGATACCAGCTCGGTCGATACACAAGCAACATCGGACCGCAGTTCGGATTTCCTGTACCCGAGGGTGTTCTGGACTACAACGGGGAGAACTGGCTTGGCGTGGCGCTGTGGGCGCTGGGCAGTGATGGCGCAAAAGTGCCCGGACTGAACTGGAAACACAGCTCAACGCCTGCGTTGACGGGCTGGGCTGTACCATCGCTTGTGGAGCAGCCCGCGTGGGAGGCAAGGCCAGGGGCTTACTGAAGACCCTCTTTCCCATCTTCAATTTTTCGTGGGGGAGATGCCAGTCTGGGGCACAGTAATCGTAATGTTCTTGTAATATTATTCAGGATATCATTAGGCGACATCTTCGGGTGCCGTGAATATTTCCGTCGCAGCTGTCTCAGGCTTTCATTGTACCTTTCTTCCATTCTTCCACGCATCTGGTTTCAGATATAGGTGTGAGTCCCCTGAGCCTTTAGGGGAAGCAAAAGGATTAGACTGCTTGGGTATGCTGTGTCGCTAGGAGCAGCTTTTGACATTCAAACAGGAGCTCGCCATTAAAGTTGAATGCTCTTTCTTAAGAACATATATGGGATGATTCTGTTGTTGTGCATGTGATGGATTACTAGTAGCACCAGAAATGCTCAGACACTTCCCACTTAAATTAGCATTCACCAAAGTCCTAGTGTATCAATAGAGCTAGGTACGTCAGAAAATTCGAGGCAGAGCTTGTTGATACTAGCACACAAATTTGCAAGCCGGAGGCCACAAGTTCACACACGATGCCAATGATGTATGACTGGACTGTGACAGGATACGAGAGACTGGATTTCTGAGACCAACCTTGGAATTCAGTTCTGGTCCCCTGAATTTGCGTCCACGGAACAGTTGTCCATTACCAATTTGAGTTTGGTAGTGATAGAATTGGAGCAGGCAACATTGAATGATCTAAATTCAATGGAGACCCTGGACTCAGCTCCTATAAGGTGAATAGGTCTCTAGTAGCTAGAGTTGCCTTAGTGCTCAAGTTTGGCTCTGCAAATACCTTCGGCACCACGAACTCCTTGTCTCCAGGCCATGCGAGGAGGTTTGGTGACGACCGCCTCTGGTGTCCCTGGCAGCAAATTGACGCATACTTCTAGATTCACTGACAGGATCTTGGAATGTCGGATAGCATTTGAAAAGGCTGTGTTGCATCTCATCTCACTTTTCGGGGCATCCACCATCTCGATCGGACACATCAAAACAAACACGAGGTCATTTCGAGCATCCCCCTCACAGGTCAACTCTGCACGACGCGCCTTCCACACAGAGAGGAATCCATCAACATGGACCTTCCCGAGAACCCTTCAACGCAGAGCAAGACCGCACCCGCATCTGGCAGCTCCGCTTCAGCCAAGCCGTCCCTTGTCGAGCCTCCCAAGTCGAAGCAGGCCACCACCAGCCAACAACTCGCCAACAAGCCTCGACCGACGACAACTCGCGCCGGAGAAGGAGTGAGCGAAGCCAAAGACCCCCGTGGAATATATTCCAAGCTCTCGTCTCGTGATGGTTGGGATGGTGTCATGATTGACGAGACCCCCTTCCCTCTATCCGAAATAGGCGACCTCATAGCTTTGCAATCGACCGACCACTTCTACGGCTACGCCAGGGTCAATGGGAGGGTCGGAATCATCATGGACAATTTGATGGATGCCCGTCTGAGGGCGATGGCAATAAATGTCACCGCCCAGCTTAAGGCAGAAATCGAGCAGATCGAGGCAAAGGCCGCTCGAAACAAGTCGAAGGGCAAAGGAAAGGCTAGGGCACAAACACGAACACGCACACGAGCAACCGCCCAACATGACGCCGCCACCGGCAGCGGCCAAGCAACCGAGTTTGGAATACCCAGCCAGACATTTGAGCTGATCTGCGAGGACCTCATGGCTCACGTGGAAAACATCGACAGCAGCAACTACACTGAGGCCGACAAGCAGCTGAACAAAGTCTGCGTGGACGCCATCAAGGCTGTGTCGCAGAGGGCCAAAGATCTGAGCAAGCAGACTCTGATCAGCAAGCCGGCGGCGGCTTCCACATCTCCTGCGACCGATTCAAAGACCCGGTGCAGCGCTCACCGTCCGTTTCCGAGGCATCGAGAGCCGTGCGGGCGACGTCTGCCATGCTTGGAACATTCGACGAGGTCCTATTCCGAGAACAAGCCGCTTTTTGGCATGCCCCTGGTCGATTTGTCCAGTGAGTCGGATCCCCCACACAGCTTCGTTATTGTTACCAATGGCTGTATGCTGACCTTGAGCCACAGAGAAGGCCGACGTGCCTGAGCTGCGGGAGGACGAGCTCCTGGAGGCGACCAAAGACCTGGGTGCAGCCGCGCCAAAGGCTGCCTGTGAGCAAGCTAACAAGGGAGGTGAGGCGCCTTTGACGTACTCCCAGGCCGCGAAGGCAGCGGCGCGGTACTATGCGACTACCAGTGCTTATGGCAGGCCTTTGGAGAAGTCAGCCGAAGGTGATGGTAACGCCGTTGCCTCGGGGAAGGCCTTTGCTCCAGATGACCTGCCTTCTCAGGGAGAGCGCACCTAGTGCGCGCGGAGAAAGTTCTGGAAACTACTGAGGAAATGGATCGATGTCTTCCTGTGGGGCCACTACCCCTTGAGCACACATTCTGTGTCTTTCAGAGTCATTGTCTTCCACACTCCATACCAGCTCGCACGTATGAATACTCTCGACTGAGGTTCTGTTAAGGTTGATGCCATCTAGGGTGGCTGGCCGTGTGATACAAAGGCGGGCGACGCTGCTGGAGGCAGCAAGAACACGTGGTGTTCAGCCTCGAACCATGGAATAAGGAGTATTGTGACTAATAACATACTTGGGCACGAGTCCTGGTGGCTCGAGAGCCGCCGTCGAAGAGCCACTTGTGTCTCACAGAGAACAATGCGTTACTTAGGAACAAAGAGGAAGGCTGTGGCATCCGGGATGGCACCTACCTGAGGTGACCACATTAGGCTTTCATAGGCAACATGAAACATTGACTGGAAACTTGACAACAAGGCCAAAGTGCTCGATCTGTGCCGCGAGAAACATTGTTGCGATTTTTATAAATTGATGTGACGCGTCCCACCCTCACTTGCCCATGATCTCTCACCTCCCACAACGGAACTCCTAGCATCGCTACGACGGACAAACGAACAGAACAGAACAAGACTCGCAATCCTCCCAAAACACAATTTCGGATCTACACCTACAGGTACATCCTCGCGAAAGCCCACCATGTGCGGATCCAGCACCCAAGCACCCGTCACTTCGCCGGCAACAAGTTCGCTTCCAAGCGCACGAGTACCGGTCAAGTCTGGCGGCGGCAACAACTTGACCTTTTACAACGCTCACTTCGACGTCAAGCTCGATCCTCAGGGCATAACTAGCGGCTGTGGATGTGCCAACAGAATTGGCGGCTCGGCCTCTACGGAGGCCGCTCAGAGGCTCCAGGAGAGGCTCGAAGACCTCGAGGACAGGGTGGAGCAGCTCCAGAGCAACTACCAGGGTTGCAACTATGTGGGACGCCCAGCGCAACAGCAGCGGCAGTAGACATATCAGTGAAGACGGCTCTGAGCAATCACAATCTCCGACACCCCAATTTGAGAAGATGAGAAGGCAACAGGGCTCGCAAATGCTTGCCTGAGATTTCAGTGGCAAAGCCAGGCTTGGTAGCGAAGGGAAAAATGAAGGGCGCCTAGATTGTGGTGGGAATAGCAGAGGAAAGAGGGATGGGGCAAAAGGGCCCTGGGAGGATTGGGTAGGCAGACTGTCTGGGGAATTGACTGGCATTCAACCCCGCCGTAAGACCTTGGATAGGAGAATTGATTTCACTTGGGACTTTGATCGACCGACTTGATTGACCCGACTTGATGCTTCCTGCTCAGACCTCAAAAGGACAATCAGAATTTATTGACTGTGTATATACAAGAACCTAAGCCTTCGCCGCCAAGACAGCAACACTCAGCTCGGGCAGGCTGAAGCTGAACACCCCATCGACGGCCGCCACGGTCGACGTCGTGGTCGTCACGACCTCGCTGCCAATCACATTGTGCGAATATCCATCCAGCGCCGTCAGCACCGTCAGCGTCGCCAAGCCACCGCTGGCGAGACCCTCAAAGGAGATATCAAAGTCCACGTCCGCGGTGCTGTTGTACACGGCGGCCTTGAGGTAGTAGGTGCTCGTGGCGTTGTCGACGCCCGCGGCCCAGTAGGCCGGGCCGAAGGCCGAGCCCGAGGTCTCGTCGGCGGGCAGGGTGGACGTGAAGACGTTGTTGCCAAAGAGCTTGAGCACTTCGTACGAGGTGCTGAGCACCGTCTGGCTCGTGTCTGCCGTGTACGAGATCAGGTCCGGGGACCACTCGTAGCTGTTGAGGTTTTGGAGAAGCGGCGCGTATGAGACACCCCACACCTTGTCTGCGTTGCGCTCTGTGCCGAGTAGGAAGATTGCCTCTGCAACAGAACCAATCCAGTAGACCCAAGGGCTTAAATGCGTGTTAGATTTTCTTGTTTCGTGATTGCATTCTTGCCGGAGGGCAGGGGGAGGGTGGCTCACTTCTTGGGGTTGCTCCAATTCGTTCCATCAGCAGAGTTTCCCGTGTTGTTCTGCACGACGGCAAACTCTCCAACCATGATTGGATGAGACGCGTTAGCAAAGTTGTCGAAGTAATTGAACTGTGTGACGAAGTGGTCTGGTATCGTATACTGGTGGTAGTCCTGGCCGGAGCTTTTATAAACATATGCCGTGTTGGAGCTGAACACGAGGATATCCGGGTAGGCAGCTGTGATAGCATCGTAGAAGTCGTTAAATCGGTAGGACGAATACGTATCTATACCTACCGTAGATAGGCTGTCCTCGTTACCGACCTCGATATACTTTATGGGGAACGGCTCGTTGTAGCCCAGAGCGATGCGCTGTGCCCCCCAAGCAGTGGACGAGTCGCCCACCAGGAATTCGAGCTCGTTCATTGCACTGTCCACATACTGTTGGAGCTCAGCCTCCGAGGCGGCAGTCTCGTCGAGCCAATAGCCCGCGAAGAGGGCGAGGACGGGTTCGAGGCCAAGATCTTGACACCAGAGAACGTACTCGATGAGGCCAAGACCATCAGTGTTCTCGTATCCCCAATCACCGGGCCGCCCAGGGCGCTCGGTGAGGTTTCCGATCGTGTTTGTCCAGTTCCATTGCAAGCCCGCTGACTCGCCTTCGATGTTGTTACCGCCAGGGATACGGAAATACTTCGCGTTGAGTCCCGCCAAGGCTTCCATCAGGTCCTTGCGGTTGCCGTTCGGGGTGTCCTTGTACGTGGGAGGGAAGAGGCTGATCAGGTTGAAGTTGAGCACATCGCCGGACGCGGCCTCATAGGTCAACAGGAAGCTGTTGTTGCTATTGGATGCGTCCGCCGAGGGCTGAAGCTGAAACTCGTGCTCGGTCCAGGTGTTTGCAACTGATGAAGATGCGATATTCACCGAGGCCAGTGTCTTGTTGGTAATATCCGAGACAAGGCTCGCAGTGAAATTACCCTGGTACGATCCAAGAGCGTAGAAACTTCCCGAGTAAGCGTTCGCGGCCTTGACATCAACTGTGAAATGCCATGTTAGTGACAGCTCACACATGTCTTGCGGCCTGGCCAACAACAACCCCCATGAGACTTACTTCCCCACCACCCCGGGTTCTTAATTCCTATGGTGCCAGTGCCCGAGGCTGTTACTTGAACCGAGGTTGGGAGTGCGGACGAGAGAGGGCTGGAGCTGTTGTCCAAGGCAATCGCAGCAGACCCAACTGCTGTCCACGGATCGAGAGTCGATGGGTGAAGATCTGAGCCTTGGAAAGCCCTGTTCTGAATCAACTCGGCATAGCTGTCAAAGTCAGAGGTCATGTCCGGTGTTGTAATTTATTGAGGCAGCTCACATCCCACCATCACCACTGTGATTGATGTCCTCAAACATAAGACCATACTGATAGCCTGAAGTCGCATTGCCGCCGGAGCTAGCAACGGAGAGCGTGACGGCAGAAACAGCCCCGGCAAGCAGAGGAAGGGACAGCATCGACAGGGGCGCCATGATGGATCCGGGCGCGAGAGTGGTTGACGTTGAAGGCGATTGAGAATCTCTTACTGCTCCAGAGGAACATGAAGAGGGTCATCACCTGCCTTTTATCACCTTCGCGAGCGCCGGCCATGCCTCGCTCGGCCTGTATCAAGGCTCACATATCTCCATGTTTGTTTGCCTCCACAGCAAAAGTAACCTCATCTCCAACCCCAGCAAAGGCTGAAGACATGCGCATCAATTAGCTTCGAGTATGTCGCACTGGGCCCTTGCAGGACGGTCATGGATGCTGAGCTAAGGGTCCCTAAGTCCGCGCATGGTGCCGTTGCGTGAGGGGAAGTTCGACGTCCCCGGGGTAAACCATTCTTTACCCCATCAGCACAGGAATATCGACTCTGCTCGGAAATGAGGACGCGTGGTCGGCACCGGTTTGGGCGCACATATCGAGCCGACTCGTGCCCTGCTTGGATCGGAAGAGCATCCATCCTGGTAGCCTGGGGAAAAGTTGGGGGAGGTTGTGTGGAGTGGACATGGGGAAAATGTTGGAGAATGTCCTGGGAGCGAAGGTATCGCATGTCCACCAAGGCAGATTCGCTCTATCAATCACCGAGAAATGCACTACTCCGAGCAGACTTGAAAGTCCGAGCAGACTTGAAAGGGAATCCGACATTCCCCTTGGTTGGAAGCATCAGGCAGTCTGCAGTAGGCCGCAAATGGTCTGAGCTGTCTGCAGCTCTCTCGTCAGGTCATGACGTTAACTGTGTTGTTCTTAGCCCCTGTGAAGAGCCATCGGCTCTTGTGTACGGATAGCAGATGCTTGATTTCCCTCCCGGCTTGGCGGCCAAGCCCATTCGAGAGCAGGAAGACACCACAACCTAGCCGGGCCATGAAATTCTGCCGCATCCGTAGCACTCCAAGTAATGGCCATGACTTTATACATTTTGTGATAACAGGCTCTCATGTTTGCAGCTTTGCACATGAAGTTATGCTTATTGGAAGTGAATGACAACAAGACAAGCCGTCAATAAGCACGCTGTGACCAAGACAATGACGATGAGGATAGTAGAGGGGCAAGGAAAAAATACGAATCACACTCGTGCATTCAATGATCTGTATGCTTGTATGCCCGACTCAAAATGGGATTCACAAAGGAAATGGAATGTAAGTTGCATCGTGTGCAGCATGCTAGATACGCTTCGATCTTGTCATTCCATCCATTACGGTCTCCCGCTAGGAAACAGCCAAGACTTGAGGTTGTCAAACCCTTCTGACGTTGCCGAGGTTGAGAGTCATGACTGGACGGTGCCATATGTGCTTTAGTAACTCACTTCTCGAGACGCCGCCATGATTCCGACTTGATTGACGCGGAAACGGCGGCTAGAGGTTTTAGATGGCGTTTCTGTGAGCCATAGGAAACAAAAAAGGAAACCCACAGAGTGCCAGTTGAGAATACTAAAAATACCAACTGCATCGTCCACAACTGAGCATGTGGAAACAACGTGTTTCGAATCACGTGGGGATGTCGGGTATGGCTTCGTGTTTGACGTCCGTCAAGCCGGCTGGCGGCTAGGCGAAGGGAGATCAACGGGGTCGGGTGACATTGAACACTCCTGGCCTGGCTGGACAGGGTTTCGAGCAAGGTTGAAATGACCCAGTATCCTGTGTTGCTTGGTATGACATAATCGCCATGCCTGACGGCCCTGGCGCATTGACTTGGGAGTCAACGAAGGATAGATCGGACGCCGAACATCATTCAATATTGACTACCCGGGGCCACGTTGTAGACCATGCTCTTGCCCCAGCCGTTGGTAATGGTAACAATGGGCCTGGGAGGAGAGGTGAAGGTCCCACCACTGTCCGAGTCCGGTGACATAAAAGGTTGTTCCGGGACTAGTGCCTGTCTGTAGGCGCCGGACGTTGTCCACAGGTCTCGCGGCTCGGCCTGACCGGCGTAGCGGAACAGAGGCGATTGTCTCGCGTGCAACAACACAGCGCTTGCTCGGTCGCGCTGCGTTCGTGGAGCTTCCTCGAGCCCCGTGGAGAATGTTTGAGTTTGGTCTTGTAAATCTCTCAATCGCGTTGGGTGTTCGTCAGCTTGGTCGGCGCATCTAATGGACCCTGGATTCGCAGTGGGTACAGCCTCGGGACAAGCGGGCTGTGCAAATGAGCAGTGAAAGGGGGATCCCGGCGTTTAGCGGGCGGGTGGACGGGGCATTAGGAAAAGGCGAGGCTGCGATGATGTAGATCAGGGTTGGAAATGGACAGTATGACGAGAACTGGCACCAAAGTTGGGATCTCGAGTCCGTTTTGATCGTCACCCCGGAGCTCAGATAGGAGTTGACGCCCGACGGTGGCAGATTGTAGCGCGCTGTGATGCTGCTGTAGGGCTGCTGGGGCTCCTACCTTGTGCTGGCTTGTGGCCGAGTCTTAGCATGACACCTGGCTGGCTGTGGCTTGCAAGCCGGTTTCTCTGCATGTCTGCAAGATGGACATGCCGCGTGCAACCCTCTATGAATAGCAAACGCGGGATGGTCGATCGTCTCGGTACATGGGGTGATGGGATGCAGTAGTGTAGCGACAGCTTCTCGAAGGCCCTGGCGCGACTAGCTCAGCACCTCCGTTGTCCCGCAAGCAGCGATGGGTTTGTTGATGGCAGGTGACGGGTGAATGGTAGATGAAACGAGCCCATGCCCGCGAGAGGGTCGTAAAGAGGCATTGGCGAAGATCGTAATTGACGAGTCCTGTGTTTAATCCATAGTAGGTGACATTGACTTGTCCAGGGACGATGGAGTCATTTTCATGCATCCCCAGAGGTCGGTCTCCTACTGCATAGTACGGGGGTACACTGCCCCTTGAACACGGCATGATGACAGGTGAGCGTTGTGGTAGGCGTGTGGCAGTCCGTAAGCCCGACCATCTCGTTGCCAGGCCCAGCCTGACCTGGTGGCGCGAGCAGGAGTGCGATGTGGCCGGCCCATCCACATCCTGCAATGGCTACAGGAGAGTACACCCGCCCAGGTATGGGTGTGGGTGGCATCCGTCGCAATGTCAGACAAAACTCCTTACTATTTTGACCGCGGTCGCCAATCAGGGGCTCCCATCCATCTGCCTGGAAGGGCCATCATCGACGGTCGTAAACGTCACAGTGATTCAAGCCCGAGGACAGACGAAATCGCGAGCATCGGTGGCTGGAGGGAATTCTGAGCGGTCAAACGGCGTGCAGATGCAGAATATCCAGTCATTTGCATGCACAGGGAGCGTGGTCAGTTGGGTGTGAGCTCGTTAGGGCAGCGAGTGAGAGGCTTGGAGGAGTGGTTGGTGGCCTCCGGGTCGCCTGGTCGCAATGCCAAAAACCAAAATACGAGGTCGGTGGTCTGCCAGCCTACCACGCTACCACGCCAAGACGAAAAGAAAAAAACGGAGGTGGGCGCGGACGGAACTCAGTCCAGATCTGGGCAGCGATTGTCCTGCCGTGACGTCCGGTGGTACGTAGTCTACACTATGTTGTATACGGTGGGCGAGTGCAATTATTGATGTACTCCGTACAGAGTACTGCGTACTGTAGTGCTCATTCCAGTGGCCTTCGATATCTCGAGTCTCACAGATTTTGCTGTTGTGCGATTCAACATTTCTCAGCAGCGTATACCGTCCTGTACTTGCAACATGTTGTCTCGCCAGAGTAGGAGTCAGAGAGTCTAGACTGTGCTTTTTTGGTCTTCCCTATTAGTAGCAAACACCGGCGTGTCTTAGGGCAGACGGGAAGAAGGCTTTTCAAGCCAGTCAGAAACGACACAGTAAGCCCACGGTACCGCCGAATCCCTGGATCTTTAGCCTGTTGAGTGTTCTGAGTGTGTGTCTCCGTACCTCTCAACCGTTGGCTTTCACACGACAGTGAATCGCTCATACATGTACTGCACTGCGTAATATGATCGATAGAAGAGGAGGTTGAAGGCCAAATGCTAAGCAGGAAGAGCAAGCAGCGTAGAGTCTACCACAAAGGAGGCCATCCCACGGGGCGACACGCCAGCATGGCAAGGTACTCGAGCACCCCCGTTTTGCTTAGTGCCGTTTGCCATTCCAGAGGGCCCTTCCAACGGCGGGCCAGATTCTGCACTGTCTGACGGTCATCTGCACTGCGGGGTGGCCTGACAGCCTAGGAGAAAGAGAGATCCCGTCCTAGGCCCATCCGGCACCCCTGTTTCTCCCTTGGCCCCTGCCCACTCCACCGGGCCTTTCTTCCTACCCACCCACCATCAATCTCAATAAAACCATCACATCCACACCACCCGTCCCAACCTAGAGTCACTCGCTTCTTTCATTTTCTCATTTCGTCCATCGTTCAGCAATTCATTCACTACTCGCTATCCAAACAATCATAATCAGGCTGTTCATCCCAACCAGCCACCCAAGTACCCATCGACATCGATATCGCCACCGGCACTACCTGCCACCGCAGAATTTGACTCGTAGCGGACGCCCCCTCTCAAGAACCCCTTAATTGGGCCCCTCGCCTCGTTCGTCGCAAGGGACTTGGATTGCCGATTACAACGATTGACGACTCGTCAATCATCATCAATAGACGGTTTCGTCATCGTCACTGAACCCAACCCCTGACTATCGTATCCGTCGCGACCGAGCCTCCCGACAACCGACGACAGCACAAAAGATGCATTCCACACTCATTCTCAAGCTGGTCGTAGCAGTCTTGTCTGCCAACACCGTCACTCAGGGCTTCGTCATCGACGCCGCAATCATCGGCCGAAACGGCGTCGAGTTGGCTCGTAGGCAAGGACTTGTGGGAGACGCTCTCAACAATGCCGCCGACGCTGTGACTGGAAGCGGAGGCGCGGCCACAACCTCTGCCACGGAAGAATCCACCCCGACAACAGCTACGTCAAGCGCCGAGGAGACCACGAGCAGCACCTCCAGGACGACAACCACCACGAGCCAGGAAGCAGCCACCACCTCCACGACCGAGAATGCTGCCACGCCGACCACAACGACCGATAACGCTCCCGCCACCTCGACTTCTGCAGACAACACAGCAGCCACCACCTCTTCCTCTTCTGAGACCACGTCCGGAGCAGAATCTAGCTCAACCTCCATAACTCCAACCCCAACCACCTCTACTACTGTCATCGTCGTCACCGCTACAGATGGATCGGTTAGCAGCTCCACATCGGTTTCAGTCTCGACCCCAACGGCAGGCCTGAACGAATCCAACAGCGGCAGCAGCAGCAGCTCTGGCATGTCCACCCAGACAAGAAACACCATCATCGGTGTCGTTGTTGGTGTAGGAGGTGCCATCGTGCTTGCCGTCGCTGGTCTCTTCGCCTGGAGGATCTGGGGTCGCAAGAGGGCCAACGAAGAGAACGACGGCCTCATGGGCTACAACAACGGAGCCGAGGGCAAGAGCGAGGTCGGCGGACTCAATGCTGGATCGACTGTTGCTGGCAATGCACGGTCTCCATTCCAAAGCACACTCGAGAGCTATCATGCCCCAAGTAATGTCAACGCGTCTTCCAACTTCTAGGAGAGACCTCTCCCAGAACTGAAGCGGTTACGATAAAATTGGGCTTCGCAGCAGTCCACCTTTACTGAGGCATTTTGGTTTACCTCGTTTGACGAGGTCCGGCGTTTTTCATTCGACAATTCGGAGTCAACAGCATAGCGTTCATTCGCAGAACGACAAAGGTCCAAAAGAAGAGACATCTCTGGACATAGACTAGCAAGGATTTCTTTTTAATGAACATGACTTGACGGCAAATTGCAGCCTGTCAATACATTCTATGGGAGAACCTTCATTGTTTTCTACCCTACCACTGTGTACAGACTTGATTCGAGGGAGGATTAATACAGATACCCTTTTGATTTTGATCAGACCCGTGTCCAATGACCCTCGTGTGATTGATATATGTTTTCCCACATGGTCTCGGTGTTCGGCAAAGTATCAGCCAGGGAGACACCCAAGTTCATCCAATAATGTGTAACAGGTACCACACTATAAATGAATAGATGTTGAAGCGAGGCCAGGCATCGGCATCCATATGTCGAGGTACAGTATTACCATCTGCATCAAACTCACCCACCCGCATCCAATATCTCTGTGATGACAGACACATGCGCATCTAGGGTTGCAACAGCAGCTAATTCCCCATCAACGACAATGAGCCAACGATGGAACGAATGGTCGCGTGATGTCTTCTCACTCATCCCCCCCTTTTTACCCTTTCGTCCCCTTTTTTAAACCAAAGATACCGAGCATATGGAGGCAGAATAGTGGTTGACACACAACGCCATAAGACTTGCTCATATGTATGTAGGATGGCCAAGCAACGCAGTCACGCATAGTCGACGGTGCCACCACTTCGTCTTTTCCATCTCAGGAAAGTGATGGCTTTGTCTCATCAGACATTGCAACAGTGACCTGTGTGTTGGCTACAATGCCAAGCGTCTGTTATATATCATCCCCTAAGCTACGGGGTCGAAGGCTCCGTACGCTCCTTTCTCGGCGACGAAGGGCTTTTTGGTGGCTCACACACACGCAACCGATTGCTCAATTTCCACGACTAGGAGTAGGAGTGCAGTCTGGGCTGGTAATAGGAGAGCATGTGCCCAGGCGTTGATATATATCCGTTGTGTCGTCGTCCGTTGTTGGCTTGATTTTGATTGCGATCATTCCAACATCTTCTTTTCGTCTTCACACCCCCGCCGCCACCTTGCGTCTGATTTACAATGCGATTCTCCGCCGTCATATCCGTGGCGTTCGCTGCCTTTCTCACGCCGGTGCTCGGGCACTGGAACTTCGAGTCGCTGATCATCAACGGCAAAGACACGGGCGTGTACGAGTACGTTCGCAAGACCAAGAACAGCAACGGTCCGATCCTGGACGTCAAGTCCAAGGATATCATCTGCAACAACGGTGGGCTCGACGACGACGTCACGAGTGCGACGAGTACGGCCAAGGTTGCTGCCGGCGACCAGCTCGGGTTCCGGATCCGCGATATCTTCGGCCACCCGGGCATCCAGCAGGTGTGGCTTAGCAAGGCGCCGGGCACGGCGCAGGCCTACAAAGGCGACGGGGACTGGTTCAAGATCTACTCGCTCACGACGTCCAACCTGACGGCCGACCCCATCTACTGGGCCCCGTTTGTCAACAACGTCGGCATCCAGAACTTCACCTTCACCCTGCCCAAGGACCTCCCGTCCGGCCAGTACCTGATGCGCGCCGAGGGCCTGGCCCTGCACAGCGCCGGCGAGTACGGCGGCGCCCAGTTCTACCTGGGGTGCGCGCAGCTCGAGGTGACGGGCGGCGGCTCGGGCACGCCAGGCCCGACCGTCAAGTTTCCCGGCGCTTACACTGGCAATGAGCCCGGCATCCTCGTCGGCCTGTGGTGGCCACCCTTGCGCAACTACACTGCCCCGGGGCCTGCTGTCTGGCCGAACAAGTGCGAAGATCACACTCCCAATGTTCTTGGCAAACCCAGTGACGGAGACTGTACGCCCTTGGCGGACGGTGCAAAGGGTGATGGCGCTTAAGTCTTCTGTTCCATGTCAGTGTCGGGTTATTACCGCTCCTCTTCGCTTTGGCTTCTGGGTGGAAAACACTGGTCTCGATCTTATCAGCAATGAGTTGGTCGTGATAGCTCGGTCCTGGAGAATGGTGATGAGGGTGCAACTTTCGGTGTATATAGCTTCTAGTCGATGCCACATTTAATGTCATCAACGGCTGTACATGCAACTAATCCTTGTTGTTCTCTTCAGTTTTTACCCCAAAGTAGGCAGGTAAGCTATACAAGGGGGTTGTTCTCTGGTAGGTTATGTCAGATTGTTTCAATCAAGGGCTTTGTAGATTGTGCCAGCACGAAGGATCCAACGTTCAGGACACTTTTTGAACTGCATTGCCAACTACGTCAATTTCCATTTGAGCATTTGAGTAACCCCGCGAAATCTCCATAATACAATGCACTCGCATGTTTCTAGGCGGGGAAAGCAAGCTTGCCAATTCATCCGTCGCTGGCTACGTTCGTCTCAGTAGCGTTTCAGGTTTGGCGGCGCGACCCAGGATGGCGGGCGTTTCATGTCTAGGCCGAGATGGCCTCGGACCAGGACTGGAACCACATCGCATTCGACTTGCGCGAACCGTAATCTGATCTTTTTTTCATACTATTGAGCTGGGCTTTTAATCGACATTTATTCCATCTTCTGTTAGTAACATAATTGGAGCGCTGACCGACTAGAAGAGTCGTTGAATCGAGTCTCGCGAGAACGAACCAAGGCGGACGGCTCGACCCTGAAGGACCGAGACCAAGATCACGACCTGAACGAACGATCGAACGATCGAACGAGTTGCACGGAGTTTTCAGCGGCCGCGGCCTACCCAACCGACCAAGGCCGACCGTGAACCTAGACATTCATACCAGACACACACACACACAAGCACGATGCAGCTCCCAACATCATCAGCCCTCTTGCTGGCGGTGGCCCTGGGATGCGTGGGGGCCTCAGCGGGGCCGGACCTGGGGGTGGGCGAGATGCTGAGCGGGGGCACGGTTCTGTTCCCCCGGCAGCAGAACCTGCAGACGTTCTCGGGGGCGCTTGGGGGCATCAAGGCGGACGCCGTGACCAACAGCGGGCAGTCGGACCGGCCGTTCGAGGTGGACGGCGACACCTTCACCGACTTCAACTCGGCGGCGCAGCGCAGCTGCGACAACCAGAAGAACAAGTGCGCGCAGCAGGCCAACTCGGGCGGGAACGCCGGGTTCGAGGTGTCGGACTGTGACAGCCAGAACAGTGAGTTTGGTTTCCCCTGTTTGCTCTCCTGGAGAGTGTGGTCGCGACGGTGGTGGTGACGTCTGTGATGGGACGAGAAGGGAAAGGAAGAGAGAACCAGGAAGCTGACGATATGTGTGCGAACAGCTCAGTGCAAGGACGCCATCAACACGGCTACACAGACTGGTTCCGGTTCCCTGACTTTGGCGAGTTCGAATGCCGAGTTCGATTTCTTCTGTGAGAGCTGAAGGCTCCTGGACGACAATGTGATGATGGGAATTCTGAGCCAGTGCAGGAAGTCAGACTGGATATCACGCTGGCTGCTGAGGTGTTAGCTCCGCCTCGTTGGGAATAGGAACGGCGTCATGGGTGGGTTTGATTTGGCCCTGAGATGGCTTCGTGAGCAGTAATTGTTTAATTGCTCCTGGATGAATAACGCCTTCGGCTGTACATGTTATGCCATTAAATCGCCCTGAGACGTGCATCAAGTACAAGAGTCTCGCACATTGCCTCTTGATTTAGGCTACATTCAATATTTTCCAACACCCAAGCTCAAGCAAGGCGCAAACTAGCGAAGAGTGGGTAAACGGCGGCGTCGTCGCCGAGTAGCTGCTGTTGTGAGGCAATGAATCCAGATTGAGGAGCACTTGGTATCTTCCTTGGGTTGAAAACGTATACAGATGTCCCCGTGCACTTGAATGTGGTTTGTACATGACTATAGGGCCAGGGACACCAACTTCATATACTACTTCATCGCTCCGACATGAATGTGCGTGTCTAACTCACACCATGCTGGTCAAATCTGAAGTCGAGGTCCAGTCCATGAGAGGCAGCCAGGGTGATGTGTAGAGTGCTGCACGTACAAAGTACGGCAGGCAAAGTTCTGTTTCTCTGGATCCCTCACCTCTCAATCTTGCTTGGGAGACTGACTGGTTGATTCGCACTGGTGTAGTCAATGATCTATTTGCTTCAATAGTCTATGTCACTTGGGCGTGATGCTCTTTGGCCCTTGCTGTTCTTCCTCGCCTTGATAAATCTTGACTCGCCCAAAAGCGTTAATGCCAGGTGGACCGGGTTTTAGCGCCCGTTCCTCAGTCAATAGACCCTGAGGTGAACGCGTCTCCGCTGAAGAATTAGCGTGTCGGCCAGGTAGACTAGCAGACTAGGAGCTCGAGGGTTGCATTGGATGCGCTGGATGCGTTTACCTGCTGAGGGTTTCCTAATCGATTTGCAGGCAGCAGGCTCCCCAAGCACCTGCTGTGGAGCTGGCCGCCGGCTTGAAGGAATAGAGTTCTCTCCACAGGCTGATGGGTCTTGCAATCTGCAGACACAAGACACACAATGCACCAACCCAGCGGACCTTGGGAAGCTGCTGACCCGGAGCTTCCAAGTGCAGGACAGGCCTGTTGGCGAGGTACAAGGCACAAGCACGCGTGTGGCCCGGCCGGCCAGGTACAGGTTATCTAAGCAGCAGTCATTTGGATGAAATTGCCGAGCCAATGCAAGGTGCAAGGCCTCCCTGCAGCCCAGCGGAAGCGTGGCCAAAAATGACAGGTGCAGGAACAGGACCAGGAACAGGAACAGGAACGGACAGCCACAGCAGACTGTTACGGCAGACGGGAGCTCTCATCCCCCATCTGACCAGTAAAGGGATTGGTGCAATAAGCAGGCAGGGCAGAGCAGAGCAGACGGTGATCTCCACGTTTGTCTCTGCCGTCATTCCGCTCTCTTCTTTCTTCCCAACTCCCGCCCGACCCTCTGGAGCCTCTCGTCACGCACTCCACTCAGCAGCCAGGAAGGCCAGGCCACTACTTGGTTCGCGCGTCGTTTGTTTGTTGATTTGTGCGCTGTCATTGCAAATTCCGTCTGAGTGCCCCATTCGACCTGGCCCAACCTGGACTCGACAATCGACTTCGACAGCGATTCGATTCGACCTGACCCGACCTGACCCGGCTGTTGACTTTTTGACTTTCGAGGCACGGGCAGTCTGCAGTCTTCATTCATGCAGCGACTGCGACAGCATCGCAGACAAGACAAGACCCAGACAAGGCCGAACCGGCGATTCGATGACACTCGACATGATCTCTTGTCCCATCCTTCTGTCACTCCTTTGAACAGACCATCGTCTTCTTGATTCTTTTTGATTTCTCTGGTACTTCTAATTGGGATCCCCTCCTAATTGGCCCTTATTTCGCAAAATTTGAGTGGACCCAGCTGCAGCGCTACGCCAACCCGACCCTGGCTCTGGCTGGACTTGCACTGCTGGAGAAACGTCCAAGCTCCCCCTGCTCCACTGCTCCCCTGCCCCAGTCGTCCCCGTCTTCCGGTTACGCGACGCGATCAAGTCAGCCCCCGGGCCGCCCTTCACAAAAATCCCCACTCGCCGCCCTTGTGTCTACTGAAAAAGGGGGGACCTCTTCGCTTCGGGCAAACAAAGACTTTTGGGCATCGCCGACGACGCGATAGGTATCGAGATACAGCTGCAGACGACACGGTCCTCGTCTGCGCTGATCTCCAGTGGTAAGCCTCGCCCAGACCAGAAAAAAAAAGTAGCCCCACGCCGCGGCTAATTGCACCTGCTTTGCTTTGCTGCTCATGCTCTGCCCCATCATGTGTCGGGCCATCTAAACTGACGTCCATCGTGTCGCTGTCGTGTAGGTCCACGCAAAGACGTCTTCGCAAGATCCGTCTCCACCACTTCCTCCTCGTGCTGTTGCACAGGACGGTCTGCGGCACCCTCGGCCATCTAGCCAATCCCCTCCGAGGTCCCCAGCCCTTTCGACCGCGTCTACCGCTGACGGCGAGGCGTCGTCTCCGTTCGTTCCTAATCTGCAAGCTCCGCGACTCCCACAGAGAGCACAGGACTTGCTGAGGACCCCGCCGTCGTCGCGCCAGGACCCCAGCGAAGACAGTCAGTACGTTACTGCAAGTTGGGGCAGCCCGTACCCAAGATCTGAAGAAGCCAATCTTCACCGACAAAGCCCCGGAAGCGAACCATCTGAAGGTTCACCGATCCACCGTCTCGAGCTTGATACTCCGTTCTTGCGCCCAGCTCCAGCCTTGGTGGTTTCGCCGACAGACCATCAATCTTCCTCTCTGGCCGCTATCCTGGTGAATCGCGCCAGGCGACCCGGCCCTGCGCGTGGGTTAACAGAAGACTGGATTCGTCAGCACACAGCTGCCCACGAGAACATCGAGCCTCGTCATTGGCTTAGCGACGGCACGGATAGTGAGCACTCTTCACTGAGCGGCTCACCCTCCGACGACGACGCAGCTTGGTTGGAAGGAAGGAGCTCGGCCACGCCTCGAGCCAACCCCAGCGGACGCCCCACGTCGTCTCGCCTGTCCTCTAGGCAACACCCAAGAGCGCGATCGAGTACCGAGACCCTTAAGCAGAGTAGTGTTGATCAGCCGCCCAGAATGGACACCGGAAACATGGCAAATCCTCTCCCAGAGGTCATGCTGCCACAAGGCGGCGCCGACAGCCCGCTAGCGACGAACATCGCCGAGCAGCGCCCATCGACGCCAAATGGAACAAGTGCACCATTGGACGTGGACAAGACAGAGCCGAAGGCCCCAGTCACCCCATCGAGACCAGAGGTCAAGAAGCCAGCCGCAACTACGCCTCGATTAAAGAAAAAGGTGCCATGGAGGGGTAAGAACATAATGGTCTTGCTTCCCCGAGACGCAGAGCGAGGTAAACGGGGCAAGGCTCCCATTCCTCTTAAACAGCATGAAGCTGCGAACATGTTTAGGGAATGGGAAGAGCTAGGATATGACATCCGTGGTTTCGACCTGAACGTCCCGACAGAGTACTCAGCTCTCCCGGTAGAGCACCATTCCAGGAGTAGGGATGAGTGGCCAGATGTGGACGACATCAGGAGGGAGCGGACGGATCGCAAATTCAAAGTGACCCTGCCCGATCTCGAAGGTAAGAGGCTGAGGCTATTTTCTCAAGTCCCAGGATGCTCTACTAACATGCCAAATAGCCTGGAAGTCATACATGAACGAGTTGACTGAGGCCAAGCTCAGGGCTCTTGGCGTATCACTTGGTGATAAGGACCCACCGCCGCCTCCTCCATCCATCTCTCCCAATCCAGTTGGTCTTAGCCGACGTGCTACGATAACTCAGTACCCTCCTCTGCCCTTCTCGCCGGCGGTTCCAACGCCTTCGGCGTCAAGTGCTCAAGGAATGCAGCAGTTTCCCTTTCCCACACAGAACTCTGCAGGTGGCATAAACGCAGTCGCGTCTCCGGTCTCCTTTAATGGGAATTTCAATCCTCATCAATCCCGGCAATCCATCTCAATCCCAGCAAGTCAGTCCCCATTCGGATTCATGCCTCCTCAGCAGCAGCCATCGCCTCGGGATGTGATGTTCCAGCAACAAGGGATGCACCGTGTCTCCCCGTCCATGTCGACCTCGCCGTTCTCCCCTGGAGGCTTCCAACCCCCACTACTGCATCAAAGGCACCAGTCGCTTCAGTTCCCTCAGCTACCCCACCAGCACATCATGCAGCCTGCTCGGGCTTCTCCTCGCTTGCAAGAACTACGAGAGGCGGACGAGGAGGAAGAGACGAAGAGCGTATCCAAAACACCTGAGCCAGCGCCACAGATCCGTCACAACGCGAGCGACAGTCTCCAGAAGGAAATTGATGAAGCCGAATATCACTTAGAGGAGCAGTTTCGCTCGCAGCTCGAACACGACGAGGATTACAGCCCGCACAATGAGGATGAGAAGATTCACGCGGCGGCCCAGTCGAGCCACGAATCTCCGGTGCAGTTTGCGCCACAGGCCCCGCGCTTCGAAGGTGCCGTTGACAAGAACCTTGTTCTTCATCATCCTCGACCTCACAGTAGAGGCCATTCGCTGTCTCAGAAGTATTTCGGAGAAGATGACATGAGGGCCAGCTCGGGTAAAGGCGGATTCAACAATTTGAACCCTATACAAGACGACGACAAAGCTGAGCGGGACGACGTCGAGACGAACCCCAGCAATCTCGGGACGCCCGTTCTACCAAACTTCGGAGACCAGTCCCACGAGAGGAACTTTTCCACCATCAGTAACCCGTGGCGGGATGTACAGTCGACCTCCCGACGGCCGAGCCACAGTAGCAAGCCGTCCTTCTCGAAGCTCAACGTTGCAGCGCCTGAATTCAAGTTCAATCCCACAAGTTCGTTTCAGCCTGGGCAATTCAATTTTGGAAGCAATACATTCCAACCGGCCGTTTTTCAAGGAGCTTCTGCCTCAAACCCTCCAGATTCGGATCACTCGAATCAATTGAGTCCCCCGGCAGCTCCTTCAAGCAAGATCAACGCCAATGCCCCGGTATTCTCACCTGGATCGAGCGAGTTCAGCTTTTCTGCTGCTGGTGCGCCGACTTTCCGACCGAATGCACCGGCCTTCACACCTCACTCAGTGGCCGGCTCGGTAACATCGCCGGTACTGTCCGGTAGCGAGAGCGGCAGGGTGGCATCGTCAATCTTCGGCAGCATCGACTTGAATATCCCAGAGATCCTGAAACCCCCCAAGAGGTCCAAGGCCATTCCTATTGTTCGACCAGCTAGTCGCACATCGAACAGGGATGAACCAGCTCCTGCTGAGGATGAAAACGGCCGCATAATTGACGAAACACGAGTCAAGAGATTTAGAGGGGCCAGTGCTGATGACGATGATGGCCCTCAGTTTGCAGAGCCAAACTCATCCGCACAAGCAGAGCTCAAGGGAACAGAAGAGGAGCGCCCAGCCCGTGATTCTGGAATATCCTCGACTATCCTCTCCGATTCAACGGAAGCCAAAGACAACACTAGCTTGTCCGAAGTCTCTGCGGAACATAACACCAATGCCTGGACTCCGTTCGAGTTCATGTCAGAAGCTGAGGTATCCGCCTTCAACATGTCTCGACCTTTCGGAGACGATGGCTTTATGGCCCATGGCCACCAGAAGACTCTTTCAGCGTCGGCAAGGCCATTCAACCCTGGCACGTCCTTTATGACTGACGATGATGATAATGATAAGGAGGATACCCCAGTTCCGGGCTATTTTGAACGGTCCGAGAGGAGGTCTGATAATGAAGCTGAGATTAGCCCTGTGGAAGAAGATCAAAGCTTTGAGGATCTGCCGCAGGAGTCCATCGAGAGGGAGCCTTCACCCATCATCAGCCCTGCAGAAGAAGAGGGTTTTGGTGTCGAGAAATTTGCGCCCCCATCTCCGCCTGTGAAGAAGGGTCTTGCTGCAAGCAGATTTGCTGTCAGTCCCTCGCCACCAAAAGGATTGGGTGCCTCCAAGTACGCCAGGTCACCGTCAGCTGCATCTGAAGTCGAGGCTTCCCACAGCCCGCTTGTGAGCGATGTACAGAGATATTCGGCATCTCCTGTTGCAGAAGATCTCGAGGACACCCAGGACACAATTCCTGAGTCTGCGAGCCCACGAACGGACCAGGACGAAGAGCATGGCGAGGCAGACGAGCCTACGTTCGAAGAGATTGATGCTGTCATGCAGCATATCAATGAGAACGATCCTGCTTTGGGCGTCAAGAAGATCGTGGATTCGCCGAGGTGGCACCAGCCAAGCCCTACGCGGCCTATCCCTGTCTCTGCCATTACCAGCGAGTCTCCAACGCGCAGCAACCCGCAATTTCTTCGAGGTGAAGCTCCAAGCCCGACCCCGACTCCAAGGCATTACCACTTACCGCTTGGAGTACACCCGCCTTTGCACACGACTGAGATGTTGGAGAATCCTTTTGTAGATCCTCCAGTAAGCGCCCAAATATCTCGGCGTAATACGAGTGAGAGCCAGCCTGCTAGTGACGACTGGGAACGGGCATTCAGCGACGAGGAGCAAGTGAAGCTTGATTCTCGTGCCAACTTTTTCGACGGCAAGGTCAACGAATTGGTTGGTGGTGTCTTGCAATCCCGGCTTGATCCTCTTGAGAGGACTTTGGAGGGAATACAACAAGCACTCGCATCTCTGTCTGGTCGTGCGCCGTCCAGTCGTCGGGAACGACGCAGCGTCTCTGCGGAGAACCAGGAGAGCGATGCAGATGACGAGGATGACGAGCCCATTCCACGACGATCAATGAGTCCCCGCAGAGACAAGCGAATGGAGCAGATAAGAGTTGCCGTTTTAGATGCATTTGCCGTCCAGCAGCGCAGCGCCCCTCCATTGCCTCCTCTGCCGGGCGTTGCACAAGACAAAGCATCTGCCGAGGACATGGGCTCTATCTTGAAGGCCATGGAAGAGATGAAGCAGCAATTCAGCGAGTCTCTGCACCTTGATTTCCGGGCCGAAGACCTTCGAAATGTTGTTGAGGAGGCCGTGGTGTCGCGCATGCCTGTCACTCCACCCCAACCAGTTGTTGTGGAAGGCCAGGACGAGCTGAGTGAGAAATTCAACGAACTACAAGCACGATACGCAGATCTAGAGCAGCGTCACCGTCTGGAAGAAGCCAAGTTCTCAACAGAAGCAGCCTCAAGAAGCATGGCTGAAGATCGAGCAGCCGAACTTGAGAGACAGCTGTACATGGCGGAGACCAAGATTGAAGCGGAGATCGTGAACCGCAGCACACATGACCAGCGTTTCTTGGATCTCCAGAGCAGACTGAGTAACCAAGAGGCTATAAACGAGGCAGAAGTGCAGCTTCGACGAGCAGCTGAAGACAGACTGTCCGAGGTGCAGCGTCTTCTTCGCATTTCTTCGGAAGAAGAGGTACGACTAAGGGAAACACTCGAAGAGAAGGATGAGAGGCTTAAGATTTTTGATGCGAGCCATAGCAAGCACACTATGCGCCTGGCCATACTTGAAGCTGCCGCCGATAACTCTGAGAAGGAAAAGTCTGAGCTGGAAGCCCGCGTCAATTTCGCTGAAGTAGACGTTCGAGACTTGCGCCAAGAATCGGCCCGTTGGAGGAGTGAAGCAGAGCGAGCCATCCAGCTGTCCGAAAGACAGAGCGGCGACTTGCACCGGGCGGTAGAAGAGAACAAGCAACTTCACATGTTGATTGACACTCTTGGCACACAGCTGAACGAGAATGAACGACTCCGCGATGACTACAGGTCAAAATACCTCTCGTTGCAGCAAGACATGGAGAACGCCATGCACCAGATCACTGAGGAGAACGCTCGCCGTGCCAAGAAGGAGCAGGCGATGCTTGCCAGACAAGAGGTCCTCGATGCGAAGCTTCAAGCAGAGTCCAAGACCCGTGAGCGTCTAGAGACCGAGCTTGAGAGATTGGAGGCCGGTGAGCGTCAGGGCATGAAGGCTGTCAATGAGGCCAAGAGACTTGACGCTCTTCTGGCAGAGATGCGTACTGAAAACCACAAACTTCAGCAGAGCGCAATGCGCTATCAAGCCGAGTTCCAGGAAGCTCGTGAATCTGGAGCACGCGAGATACAGCGCACCCGCGAATCGATGCAAGCTCAGGTGGAGGACGCGAACAACCAAGTTAACGTCGTCCGTGAAGAGCTTGAGGATGACATCTCTCGATTGCGTGCGCAGCTCGACCAAGCCAAGCTCGATGCTGATACTGTCAGGTCACGATACGACATGATCATGGAAGATGCTCAATCAAACAGGAAGGGCGATATCGACGAGGTCATACGCAAGCACCAGGATGAGACTGAGGACATGCAGGCCAGATTTGAAAGACAACTCAACAACACTGTTGAGGACGCCCAGCGCGCCGAGTCCAACCTCCTTGAACGCCTGAGCATTTCTACGTCCAAGTGTGAACACCTGCAAGATCGTGTCACTCACCTAGAGGAGAAACTCGATATTGCCAGGGAAGCCGCACGCGCAGCAGCGCAGGCCGCCAAGGCATCTGGAGTTGTCTTGCCCTCCGTTCCAGCTCCTGTCTCGGCACCCTTCCCCGAGCAGCTGCCCGCGACCTCCCAGCCGCAGGGACAGCCTCAGTCGGCAGCTGTTGCCAGAGCTATGCAACTGCCAGAAAAGATCTCTCCTCAAGCCCTTCGAGAATCTATCATGGTCCTACAAGAACAGGTCCAAGAGCGTGAGCAGAAGATTGAAGAGCTTGAGCAGATTGTGTCGAAGCTTGACCCCGATTCTGAGACTAAGATTGGCAAGCGGGACGACGAGATCGTCTGGCTGCGGGAACTCCTTGCTGTAAGGCATTCGGATCTGCAGGATATCATTACTGCCCTTGGTCGGAACGACTACGACCAGGATCGCGTCCGGGATGCGGCCATCCGCCTCAAGGCAAACCTGCAAATGGAACAGCAGGAACGCGAGAGGGCCATGAATGGCGGATCAGCCATCAATGTGCCCAACATCGCGGCCAGCCTCCGGGATGCTGCAACTCCTAGAGTTGCTCAAGCTGTTGGGCCCTTGGCTGCTGCGTGGGGCAACTGGCGCAAAGGCGGCACGCTATCCAACGTCGCGTCGTCGCCGGCGCCGAAGGCACCCCACGCCACGCCCAGAAAAGACAGTCCTGACTCACAGAGTAGCTTTCTCTCAGGTCTCTTGACCCCGCCGGCTTCAGGTGTCCGGCAGACGTCACCATCTGGACAGCCGACTGCTTTCTCTAGTACTGGTCGTCGATTCACGGCTCAAGATCTTGCGAACCGCCCCAAGGCACCTCCTCAACGACTGTCTCAGAACATGCCAGCACGAGGAGGGAGTCCAGCGCAGAAACAGCAGAATTTTCCAAGCGGCCCACAGACGCCGCCGATGATGCGGCCCGCTACTTACGATGATGATGCGATGGCGGCCGAAGACTTCGACGATGCCGGCTTCTTTGATGATGAGTGAAACTGGTCTGGGGTCGCAGACCGGGTTCACGACTCTTCCTTTATTCCCTTTGTCACATGAGAAAAAGATGGAACCGCAAGTTAGGCGACGACATATAAACGATTGGGATCGTGGCTTGTTTTGGCTTTCCTGCAACGTCCTTCACTGCTACTAACAGCACCATAAAACCATACCCATAACTGCACTACTAGAATGATACCCCCTGATAGCAAGATTTCGGCCAAGCTTCTTTCACCATCCATTCTTTTATTCCTTCACATCATGCCATGAGCTGAGGATGGAAAATGAGAGACGGATGGACACATCCTTCTTATGATTTTGCACATCGCCTTTTACTTTCGTCGGTCGCTTCCAGCTTATTATTACTACTACCATTATTACTTGTCTACGTGTGACGGTCGCATGTGTGTGGAAAGAGAGATGGCGGGCAGATGAGAAGAGGGATTGATGAGGAGAGAAGCAATGTCGGGCTCTTCTTGTGAGTCGCGAATGGATGTATCTAGCATATAATCGATCCCTTCATCCGAGTCTGTCCTTTATCGTCTTGATGATCTGGTGTGTGACATATGCCTGTCCCATTGTTGTCTTCACCCAATCGGCCCACGATGCTGTGACGCCAGCCCAGTTTACGCAGGAATGCTGATGCGGTGGATGCTGTTCATGCTTTTCGACATGCCCCCACTCTCGACCGGCTCATTGGGCAACAGGTCAGTGAGCGTCGGCGGGAAGAGTTCTTGGAGCACGATGCCTCAAATCTCCAAGCATCTCCTTCAGCGTGCTGATACCTACCAAGGAGTCAAGGCAGCCTACTCACGGGAATGGCTCTTGGGGCTTATGGTACATTCACCACAGGGGATGATGCCACTGGAGAACACGCCACGCATATCAACACACAGACGCTTGGCCGACGGGAAGATGGCTCATTGCCTGCAGCGAGTATCATTGTTCGGCAGCAGTCCGGACAGCTAGGTCCTCGGTCTGTGACGTGACGGCACCCTCGGCTGGCGCGGCGGCGGCCGCCGCGCCAGCCGGCTTGCCCTTGTCCTTGGCGCCTGGGAACATTGCGCCGCGGTCCTTCTTCTTCTTCTCCTTGACCTGCTTGACCTCGGGCGGGTAGGCCCTCTCGACGAGCTCCTTGAAGTCGGGGCTGTTGGCGAACTCGTCGCGGACGGGGGCCATGAGGACGTTGAGGGCCTTTGACACGGCGGGCTTGAGGATCTGGGGCGTGAGCACGTCGTTGCGGTAGTCGTCGTGCATGGCGGCGATGTCGGTGTAGACCAGCTCGGGCAGCTCGTCCCTGGTGCGGTCGACGACGAAGCCGGCCTCGCCCTTGAGCTTGGCGGCGGGCAGCAGGACGTGCTCGACAAAGGCCAGCACGCCGTTGCCCTCGGGGATCTTTGGCACGCACTCGGCCTTCTTGATCTTCTTGACGACCGTGGCCTCGTCGTCGAGGATGTCGATCTTGGAGTTGGGGTCGCTGGCCGACATCTTGCCGCCCTGCAGGCCGGGCACCATCGGGTTCATGATGTGCGCCCGCTGCCGGTACCCCAGCTTCGGCAGCCACTCCTTGGCGGCGGTGAAGAGCTTGCGCTGGTCCACGCCGCCGAACTGCACGTCCACGTCCAGGTACTGCTCGTCCAGCACCTGCAGGATCGGGTACAGCAGCCCCGACAGCGGCGCGTTGGCCGTCTGCTTGACGACCTCGGCGCCGGCCTTCTTGGCGTCGTGCTCCGACACCACGGAGCACAGCTTGTACAGGTCCATGGCGTAGTCGGGGCTCTTCTGGTAGGAGCTCCCGAACACGAACTTCAGCTTCTTGATGTCCTCCTCGCCGCACGTGGACCGGAGCATCGCTGTGATGACGCGCTGGTAGTAGAGGGCTCTTTGTTGGACGAGGTCTATGGGCGCTTTCAGGTTGTCCTGTCCTCCCGCCAGGGTGGTGTCAGTAGGTTGTGTCACACCCAAGAGGCGGCGCTGATGCCAGGGGGTCGCGTACAAGGAAGCCATGTATGTCGGCGAGGAGGATGGTCAGCTCGCAGCCGGACCGCAGCAGCTGGGCGTTCTTTATCGCGGGCACGAAGTAGCCGCAGTGTGGGCGCCCGGTCGTCGCGCTGGTCGTAGGTCAATGGTCAGCGGTTGGGTTGAGAACATGGCGGGGCTTGCCCTCTGGGGAGTGGATGATGAGCGTCGTGAGAGCGCCGAGACACGAGTGTTGTCGGCCTCAACTGCGGGCTTTTGCAGTGGGAAATTAAAGTGAAGGAACAGGCAGGTGAACTCACGTTCCCCAGTAGACCTTGGGATCCTTTCCATCGTTGATGATCTTCTCGATAATCTCGAAGTCGAGCGTCTCGGCCAGGTTCTCCTTGATCAGGGCGATCCTCTCCTCAGCGGGCATCTGCGCCATAGTGGGCAAGTTTTTGACTGGATAAGATGAATGGGCAAGGAGCGCAGGGTCGATCAACTGCTAGGCTTCGGTTCGGTCCCCAGAACAAGGAGTGGAGAGACTGGTAAAGGTAGAATCGCAAAGCGAGAATTGGCTTAGGGATGACTGTTTACAAGGTCGGAGTGTGAGTCAATTGGCATGCAACCCAGCTAACAATTTCCATGATGGCGGGGCACTGCAGCTATGGCCAGGCAGGGGTCCCGTCCCCCACGCCCACCAAGAAGGGCCTGGGCGGTTCTTTACCTGGCTGCCCGTGCCGTTGGGTTAGCCGTTGGCCGTTGACACCTGAGCGTGATGCGCAATAAGACAATTGAAGTTTAACCTTAAGGATAAATAGCCAATGCTTCCAAATAAGACTACTTCACCCCCAAGGTTATGATTTCTTGCATAAGAAAGCTCCAGAGCGCTTGTTGAATGCGTTACCAGCCCCAGCAATGGCTCATCCAGCACGAGCAGAACTTGGGAACCACTTCTATAAATATGCTTGATCAAGCATGCTTGTTGGATTACCTGAGCTGAGAATATATCTCTGCTTCTGTTTAATTGTTCTGATTTAAGAAGATACTTTTCACACAGTTATAGGACCTATCCAGCCACTGCACCGTGGGTGACAATTGCTGTTGTGTTATAGCACACCACAATGCGAACCAAGGCGAAGCTCAAACTCGATTATATTTTCGATAGTCTTGCATCGCACTACCAATCTTATCTTGAAAGGGGTATTCACATATTTTCGTTCAGAGGCGTGCGGTGGGCAGCCTGTTTGTTTCTCGCCGAGTCATCATCTCTACTTCCTCTGTTCCATCCAGTAGGAACGCTTACTGGAAGTTGTTAGCAAAGAAGGTAAGGACCGTCTTGTAGCCACGGGTGTATTCCTCCTGGACACGCTTGTCCGTCAGGTCGGAACGGGCAGCCATCCACCCGTGGATTTGGTCATCAAAGATCTCGACATGCTTAGGGCCCGTTAGGGCAGCCTCAAACTTCTTGACGTCTGCGGCGTCCTCGTCCTTGGAGGCTAGCATGATCAGAGGAACCTTGATCCTGTGGGGAATATTATCAGTACCGCTCTGACATGTTACAGCGTGGGTGAGGGCTCACTTTTCGGCATCCTGAGCATCGACCATGGCCGGATGGCACTCGGCAGCAATCTTGAAGGGGCTGTCTCCCGACGCGAGAGACAGCGAGATGACCTTAGACCCCCAGCAGAACTAAGAATTGCAGCAGCGTCAGCTCATTAGTGTTGGACCAAGGGCAAGGTCGGATGCTACTCACACCAACGACTCCCCACTCCTTGATGTTTGGGTACTTCTCCTGGGCGGCCTTGACGGTGGAGTGGACCTTGGGCACGAAGCTGGGCGGGCTGTTCTTGCCGAAAAAGGCGCCAACCTTCTCCTGCTTCTCCTCGTTGTCGGGCGGGAACAGGCCGATGGGCAGGGGCTCGCCGTCGAATGCGTCGGGCATGAAGACGGCGTACTTGTTGTGGTCGTCGGCCGAGGCGAGGATATCGCATCCCTGCACGGTCTGGTCAAAGAAGCCAAAGATGTCCATGACAACGAGGATGCCCTTGGAGGCGTCCTTGGCTGGGCCTGTCACGTAGGTCTTCCGGCCGTCAATGGTCTCATAGTCGCCCTTCTTCTGGTAACCAGACGAGACAACTGGGGGGATGTTGCAGCAGGCCTCGGAGTGGCCGCTGGTGGCTTTCATGGTAGACATTTTGGGTGATGCTGTGGTGCTGAACGGCCTGGAGAATTGGGAGTCGGTCCTGCTGGAAATGTGATCCCTGAATAATGGGCTGCAGCAAGATTGTCGTGAGGTTGCAATGCTCTGAGCTGTGGAAGGGTTTGAGCTTGGCGAAGTTGCTATGAGTGAGGAGGCGGAAGAGATAGCGGGCAGGTGGGGTCTCTGGGAGTTGAGGGCGATGGCATTGGAAGCTGCTCGAAGCTGTCGGTTGGCGCGAGGCATGACGTGGATGAAGCGAGCTACAAAGTGATGAATGGTGCTTTCTTACAATGCACACCACCGACTGACGCTTAGATCTCGGATTGGGATATGCGTGCTACCTATCTAGGTAGTCTGGTCTCTCTCATGCATAATAATGTACAGTCTATAATGTTGCTGCTGCTGCTCGCTGCTGTACAACTCCAAGCATGATGTGTGTGTGCCGCTCCCCGCGCCTTATTAGGCTGCACTGCGTCTGCGTCGATATGATGCATCGATGATCCCCCCTCCATCGGCCTTGTTCTGGAGCTCCCCTCCCCCCACGCAGCACCTCTCACCTCTCACCTCTGCCTCTGCCGTGCCGTGCTCCGGTTCATTTCGGGTGCCTGGGTACCACAACGGAACGCTGCCGTGACGTAGAGAGGGGTTCGATAACCCGATAGGGAGAGACGGTACCTGCCAAGCTGTTCAACCGCCGTTGCCGCGTTGGATGGGAAATGTTACTTAAGTAATCATCGACTTTGAGGCTACTGGGTCCTTTTCGAGATGCTCGTCTCAACATTAACATGCAGGACCCGTGTATCCCAATCGCCATATGCATTGTACATCACACACTTACAGGCCCATTCTCACCTCTCTTTAACTTTGATGAGTGCCACGTGACACGCTCGACGTCGTTAACCAAGCACGGCGTCCCTTCCATTGCTTGCCTGTTCCTTTGCCCGCATCCCTATCTCCCCGTCCCCTCCCCCCTTTTCTCTCTCTCTCGATTGGAGAGACATAACTACCCCAGCTGCCACATTGTCCAAGAAACTCACCTTGTCATCATCTGATCCCAGGGTTCTTTGTGACACGCGAATCCCCGCTGGAAACGTTGCTCGTCTCCTGGAAAAAGCAAAGGCCGTTATGCGCCCACACTGCCTGGACTGCCCAGTCTGCCACACGGAATTCAAGACTGTCGTGGCGTCGCACTCCGGTAGCAATACTTTTTCAACACGCACGTGTCTAGTGGCACAGAGAGACCACATGTGGTTTTACTTTTCCAGCTGCGGCTGAGACTGCCAGCCACTTGGAAGCCCGGTCAACGCCGGCTTTCATCCCGTGTAGGACCGCCTTCATTCCGCCCTCTACAGGCGCATATGTGGCTTCCCTTTCGTGAAACAGATACTACACCATCATTGCCGACCATCGCTGCGACGTGTTGATACTAATACCCCGTCACTGCACAATCCTCCAGCGGCTGGAACCGGGCGCAGAAATGTGCCCGAGTATGACCGACGAGACATGGCATCGTACCAACATTCAACGATCTCGCCGTGGCTCGCCATGGTTCGCCGTGGGGGGCCATGCCAGTGTAAAACAACATGACACCCCAGATCGGAAATCAGGCATGCTGCAAGCAACAATAGCGGCATATGCAGTCGGGCCTTGGAAAAGCATAATCGACGCCCTGGCGCTTCCCGAATCGGCGGTTATACCTGCCTGAGGAGGCCGTCTTCTCCAATCCCCAGATGTGTTTTCTCATAGGACCGGAGATTCCCACATGTGGGCCATTGTGTAAGAATGTTTCTTCGGTGCATCGTCCTTGGCTACCGTAGTTCCAGACCCTGCCGCCCAATAAGTCGGTGACTTTGACCGGTCAACTAGACCCTTACGGATCACGAACGTGGCCTGCCTCACCGGTGAGTCCGACACAGATGGTTGGCGACAATGAGCGAATGGGGTGACGGACCTGCCGCGAGCATTCGTCAGAGCCATTGCTTGTGAGGCACTGGCATGCACAGGCTGAAGCGAGCACATGTTCGAGAACCAGGTTTTGCTCAACCTCAGCTGAAAGTGTAATTTCACTTCGTCCTTGCCTTCGCGATACAAATATCCATGTCTCACGGGCACTTATATGTAGCATCGTGGACCTTTCCTGCCCTCATCTCCTCGTCCAGAACATCACGCCATAAGTTCAAGTACCGACCACCACACCTGCAGAACCATCAGGTCGAAACAGCACTGCTTCAAAGCCAGCCACAACATGTCTAAGGGCAAATCAACGCCTTTTGTGGAGAACCCCAGAATCTGTCCACCTGAGGAGCCTCCCCCGAAACCTTTCAATTTCAACACCACGCACACCACGCGAAGGCAAAGGAGACCTCTCGATGTCGTCGCATTCGACAACGCAATGGAATGTGCCAAGAGCACCGACTTTTGTATCTGCGCCGGGACCGTAACCTTTAGGGGCAGGGGAAAGGACAGCAGGGTCCTCGTAATTCTAAACGAGAAATACACCGAGGACCTCTGGCAGCTGCCCAAGGGCCGCAAGAACATCGGCGAAGACGCCCTGTGCAGCACGGCAATCAGGGAGACGTACGAGGAGACGGGGTACAAGGTGCAACTGCTGGCCGAGAACATCCTCACCCGCGCGACGATGGCCAAGGGCATGCAGGACCCTGGCCCCATCTTCGAGGCCCAGAGCGCCGAGCCCGTCGCTATGGTGCACTACACGGAGCCCTACCCGGGGCTCGAGGGCGGGCCCGTGACCAAGGTGTGCTTCTTCTTCGTCGCGACGGTGAGGGACGACGCGCTGCCCGCCGCCGCGAACGCGCAGAACGGCTGCGACGCACAGGACTCCGACGAGTTCGTGGAGCCGTACTGGCTGACGTGTGCCGATGCGATGGAGAGGCTTACTTTCGGGGCGGAGAGGAGGGCCCTGGAGATTGCCATGTGTTACTGCTAAGATCAAGCAGGGGCTTTCTGGACGGTTGGGCTGACTGCTAGGTCAATAGAGATGCCCAAGATTTTCCAAGACTTGGAAAAAAAGGTTCAAAGGGTTACAATGGAGTAGAGGCGCCGGCTTTAAAGGAGAAATCAGGCCATGGGACAACTTTTACATCAAATTTCCAAGTCATCAACAAGCGCAGTGGCTCTGAAGAGGTTACTACAGTGGCAGGACTCAAACTTTGAAGACTTCACAAAAGCCACCCGTCGTCGCACGGGTCTAAACGCACAGAGTTGATGACACACCAGTTTCATGGTCTTTTCTCTTCCTCCTTCTTTTCTTGTGTTCAACATTTTTAGCATTATTTGACAGTTTATGAAGTCTAATGAACATCAATGAATCTAGGTGGGGTGGGAATCTAGATCACTTTGCATATATGCATTTGAAAATGTAATTATTCATCTAGGATGATGGGTAGAAACGCTTTGCGGGTTTTCGCCAGAGGCCGCAAACAAAAGCAAAATGAGACTGAGCAACAAGTATGACATACCGGCGTGGTCAGAGGACCATCACGTGTCTGTACCTGTTGCGGTCCTCTCAGAGACGGTCCCAATGAAGTGACATACCCTAAATGCATGCAGTCGCCTTGGTGGAAGAATGATCTCGGGGCCAAGACTGCCAGTGCCTCTTTTATTTCGCTCCAATCATGTTTAGAGCCATTTGCCGAAAAGTATTCACAGACGTGAACCACGGCTGCACCACCATCAAGAAGAATACTCCCACAAGGCGGGAGCAGCCTTCACTGTAAATCATCTAGCTTGATATTGACGTCTGCGTTTAGGTGCATCAGTTGATGTCATTCTACCACATCTTTGGCCTGGTTGGTACGTTTTTCCTATACTTGATCTTGTGTAACTGGCTCTCGCACCTCTTCGAGCCAGTTTGGCGGGGGTTGATTGGTGAAGATTTGAAGTTATAGAAATTTCGACTGCTCAAAAGTAACAACTCATCTATCAACACAGTCCCTCTGTAGCATGCGCAAAGATAGAACAAGCGCGATTCATAACAAGATGGTAGGCATATTTCGAGAGGCAAGGAAGCTCATCATGAGCGGATATATATTCATTTGAAGATACAAATACAGGACAAGTCGAGTGGTGTGCCGTGTTCTTTCCGAGGGCAACCTTCCACACTACACCCACCACCACCGTTCATAACTATTGCATGGCACGGCATCTGATCTCATGGCCAAAATCATTTGCTGTTACCAAACCACCTCGGTCACAGCAACAAATAGCACCTTTAACAGCAGGCAACAGTCTGGACGCAGCTGTCACCGCGGCTCAGGCCAGCGCAGGAGTCCTCGTTGGCCTTGGTGGCGGTGTCGTCGAAGGTGTCGGTCGTCCCCGCGGTGCAGATGTTTGTGTTACCAGAGCAGAACAGGTTGTTGCCCTGCTGGCAGACGGACAGGTAGTTGGCGGTTTCGTAGGTGCAGGACTGGGCGAGGCCCACCGCGGCGGAGGTGGCCAGGACGAGGAGGGTGGTCAATTGCATGTTGACGGGTTGGATCTGTGGATTGCGGAGGTGAAGTTTGTAGAAGAAGTTGTCTGTAGTGTGTACAGTGTGTCCAAATTATGGTCAGGCTTGTTTGGTTTATGTTCAATGTTGGTGATGTTGACTTCAGGATACTGATGCTGGTTCAGTAGGTATTTCTGAGATCATGGCAAGTATGGCAACGTATATATAGGAATTGCCCTCCTCGCATTGTCACTATTCAGGACACCCCTTAAATTACAACCCCAGATTCCCCCAGACGATGCGAGACCCCATATATCCAGTCGCCCGTCTCAATTAAATTGAGCGCGGTTGAGGTTTCGAGTCAGGCGTCCCTCTCCGTCTGGACAAGACTGGGCGTTCACTTGGCCGCCAAGGCCCTGCACTTAACACATCCCAGGCCATTTTAGACAGCTTGAGCCCTGCGGTAGGGCTGTGCGAAACAGAGCCCGCTTGTGTCTCATGATAGGCACCGGCGAAGCTTGCTTTTATTAATAACATGCATTCATGGGCGCCTTTCACGACCTGTAGCGCCAGCGGCTGCGATGGCCGGGTCTCTCTCAAAGACTTGAGCAATTTCAACAACTCACTTCCTCGATCGTTCGGGCGAGCAAATTGTGGACTAGGGCAGCTTAGGGTCATTGGGCAGCTGTCATAAAAGCCCTCGAGCTTCTCCTACTTCAATGCATCTCGAAAGCAGCCTCTGCCCTGACTACGTCGGAAACGAGGCACACTCACTTTGCATATTATAGACTAATGTGTCTTTTCATCCTACAAGTGAACCACTTGTACCTGATTTATAATTACAAATCTAGTGAATCTATAAGCCTGGTTTGCTGTGTGCGACTTGCGTCCTTCTCGAGTCCATTGATATGGTCTGGATAGATGCCTACATGTAGACAATGTGTGAAGCTCAGGCACCTCGGTACTGGCAATGATAGTGAGCTAGTATTCGAAAAAAAGCTGGAGACTCAGAAATGGATTGCGAATGCACTGGGCCTTTTGGCCTCGGCAAGATGCTGCTTTTGGCAAGGTCAGTGACCGTCGGGGGTTCAGCAGGTGCCGAGCCGGCCACTTCGGCTTGGCCTGGGCCCTGTGAGATTGGGCAGTGGGCACCTGCGGATTGACTGTCGCCCCGTCAGCACTGTTGCGCTGTGAGGTCATGGACCAAGTTGCTCCATGGAGACATCTGATGCGGTGGGTGTGTATTCCAAATATCGTCCCGTCAGGTCCGCTGGGGTCTCAGAACCACACACCCGATTCCGACCCGTGTTCGTATCATCAGGTCCTGCCGACTCGAAGCTGATCGAAAAGGCTCCGAGTGAGAACCATCAGCAGAATATTGCATTCCATCATAGGCCACAGTTGATTAGTGATGCCGGGCTCGAGTGCCTTGCTTGAGACTGCTTATCTATCTCATCAGATCGCCTCGCATAGTGCTATATCAAGGCACATCATCAGCTCATCTCGTCCTCTTGTCGGTCGCTCCTGGTCCACGTTGACGAACACTCGAGCAGTCGAGACCCACACACACAACAAGCCTCAGACCCGCCGTCTTCATTCGACATCTCAAGCTGCCCTTCGCAATCTGTCGAAGCAGCTTCCAGGCCACCAGCCAAACGCCGCACGAGTCGCGCTCACCCGCCAGCCTGCAACATCACCATTTAAATCACCTTCTGCGAGGCTGTACGCCACAAATCGATCTCGCCCCGGTACCCTTGGAACCGCCTTTCTTCTCTTCCCAGCTGCCGCAATCGGCGTCGGTGTAGTCACCGGGTACATCTCACTCAATCCATTCTCAACCAGAACCAAGAACGACGCAGGCATGTCGTCAAAACTCATCCCGGCCAACCCGGCCGACGTGATGGTCATCAGGAATATCACACCAAATGTCGTGACTTTCTCGGTGCCTTTCAAGAGATTCGGCACGATCCCTGTTGGCGGCCGAGGCACAGTGGGTAAGTAGTCGGAGGCACGCGCCCCCAAAGTGAGACAGCAGCATGGTGGCAGGCCATTGTGCGCACAGAACACGCCGTGTGATGGCACGAGGCTTGCACCCCAGAGGGCTGATCACCTGCCACGTTGTGCAAGGGGGATGGAAGCTAACACGGCATCACAGTCAAACTCACCTCGGGTGCGCTTGCCGTCTTCTCGCCCGTCGCCATGACCGACGATGTGAAGGCCAAGCTGGCCGAGCTCGGTGGCACGGTCAAGTACATCATTGCCCCGGACATCGAGCACCACATCTTCATCACAGAGTGGCACCAGGCCTACCCCGAGGCCAAGATCATCGGCATGGAGGGCCTGCCCGAGAAGCGCGCCAAGCAGTCCGCCAACGACCCAAAGATTGGCAAGGAGGAGTTTGCCGTCGTCTTCACGGCCAAGGACAAGCTCAGTATCAAGGTCGACGACGAGTTCGACCGCGACTTCCTGTATGAGTACGTCGACAGCCACGCCAACAAGGAGCTGGTCTTCCTGTACAAGCCCGAGCGGATCATGATCGAGGCCGACCTCATGTTCAATCTGCCCGCTGATGAGCAGTACTCCAAGTGCCCCGAGAGCGAGAAGAAGGTCGGCTTCCCTGGCAGCCTGTTTGTGAGCATGCAGACGACCAAGGGCGAGGCAAAGGGCATGAAGCGCTTCTTGTGGTACGTCTTGAGCGCAAGGGATAGGGCCGGTTTCAACGAGAGCGTCAAGAGGATCAATGAATGGGACTTTGACACTCTCATTCCCTGCCACGGAGAGACGCTGGTGGGCAACGGAAAAGAGACCTTCAGCAGGATCTTTGAGTGGCACCTGACCGGCAAGAAGTAGAGGGCAGGCAGGGCTTTTCAGGTGTTGGGAGGTGTTACTCTGGTTGTGTGAATTACGAAGAATGTTGATACCTGTGCTGCAATAATTATATTGGTATTTTTTATCCTGAACCGGTAGCTGTGTAATGTAGTCAGTTTGGTGGACGCTGCTCACTGTGAGTGCGCGTAAAATACGCGCCAGGCTGAGTATAATACGTGCACCCGTCTGAAGCTACATGCACGGCCCCCCAAAACTTTGGAGCTGTACCATTACAACGCAGACCTCGCAGCTCGAAACGACGCCGAGCAGACATAGGTTGTGAGACAGGGCGCGCAGATGTGAATCTTGGCCCTTCTGCATCTCTCCTGAGTTGCAAGAATCAGGTTGGGCGCCTTCATGTTCCCCAATGGCAGGCTGTCCAGCCTGCGCCCCCGGCTCGTCCATGGCGCGAGCCTGTGGCTTCGCCCACAGCAACGGCGAGGCTTGAACGAGTTCATTACTCCAGGCAGGCGAATCTCCAGCTTAACGGCTCTTTCAGTGACTAATTGAGATGTGCTACCAGCCTCCGAGTCACCCAACCCGCCTCCACCAGACTCCTTCCGCCTCGCTGTCAAAGACAACATCGCAACCGGTCCTCAGGATGGCAAAGCCCTGCCCACGACATGCGCCTCGGGCATCCTCTCCTCCCACGAGTCCCCATTCGAAGCCACCATCGTCCGACAGCTGAAAGAGCGTGGCGCCCACGTCGTCGGGAAGACCAACCTGGATGAGTTCGGCATGGGCACGCACAACATCAACTCCGTCCACGGCGCAGCGGCGCAGGAAGGGAAAGACGTGGCCAAAGGTGTGGCCGTCAAGCTGAGCGCGGGCGGAAGCTCCGGAGGCAGTGCCCTGGCAGTTGCGCGCGGCGAGGCAGATGTCGCCCTTGGGACGGACACGGGCGGCTCTGTGCGCCTCCCGGCCGCGTACTGCGGCGTGGTTGGGTACAAACCGTCCTATGGGATGATCTCCAGGTATGGAGTGGTGCCATATGCGAACAGCCTGGATACTGTCGGGTTCCTGGCACGCGATGTGCGGACGATACAAGAGCTGGTCGTCGGAGGTGGGCTATACAAGGAGCACGACCCTCAGGACCCGACAAGTCTGTCATCCTCGGCGAGGGCAAGGTGCACAGCAGCAAGGGAGTTCTACAGTCCAGAGTCGTCTAAGCCACTGGATAAGGAAGATCACAGAAGATTACTGCAGCCGCTGACTTTCGGCATCCCGGTCGAGTACAACATCGCGGAACTCAAGCCATCGGTTCGCCAAGCGTGGCAGAATGCGGCGAGCTTCCTGGGCAAAGAATTAGGTGCCCGCGTCGTTCCCGTGTCGTTGCCATCGACGAGGCACGCGCTCTCCGCATACTACGTCATCGCGCCGGCAGAGGCGTCCTCGAATTTGGCCAAGTACGACGGCGTGCGCTACGGGGTCAGGCAGGCGGAGGTCGAGGGCCACCGGAACAGGGGCCCGGAGGACGTCCTGTACTCGGCCGTGCGCGGCAGCGGCTTTGGCGCCGAGGTCAAGCGGCGCATCCTCCTGGGCTCGTACACGCTAAGCTCCGAGGCGATGGACAACTACTTCCTGCAGGCGCAGCGCGTGCGGCAGCTCGTCCGCCGCGACTTCGACGGCGTCTTCCGGCTGCTGAACCCGCTGCGCGACGGCGGCGAGGATCAGCAGTTCTCGCTGGCGGATTTGGACGAGCGCGTCGTCCTGGATAACAAGCTCGGCCCACCGGAGGTGGACTTCCTGCTCTGCCCCACGGCGCCGACGTTGCCGCCGAGGCTGGAAGCCGTGGAGGAGGGGCAGGAGAAGAGCCCCGTGGATGCTTACATGAATGATGTCTTGACCGTGCCGGCGAGCCTGGCCGGGTTGCCCGCTGTCAGCATACCCAAGAGCATCCCGGCCGGTAGCCTGTCCGCCGAAGAGAACTGGAGGGGTATTGCGATGGGTCTGCAGGTCATCGGGCAATATTGGGATGATGCAAGGCTCCTTGCGGCTGCGGCTGCGCTGAGTGCACTTCTAAAGTGACGCATTGAGGCCAGCGCCAGGGATGCCGGAACATAACGGGACAACAGTTTCCCGCATGAATGACCAGAAAATGTCTGTTCTATCTCAGCAACGAGCTCTCGTGTAAATGCTCAATGCATGCTGAGATGCCTCATCTTGTATATCCAGGACTAATATATACAGTCTACCTTCACCAGTCAAGTGTGCCTGCTCAGCTCCATCCTTATTTCATACATACTTTCAGGCCACCACGCCTCGCTCTCCTTTACGTCTGTCTCCCGCATATATGCAACCACCCGACCCAGCTCCCAAGCCCCGATGCCTCCAATCCACCAAACTCCATCTAGCAACAACATCAGCACAAGCCAGTGAGCGAAAATGTCCATGGCAAGCCGCCTCACAGCGCCGTCGCTGTCGTCATCATCCTTAGTGGTGGTCCCCTGCGGCCCAGCCGTGCCGCCGCCAGCCGTCTGCAAAGGGATGTGCTCGAGCGTCGCCTGCACCATGTGTAAGTAAGGCGTGGGGACGCGATTTAGGAACGAGTTGACGGTGCGCCGCAGCGGCCGCGAGGCGGTGCAGGATTTACTGGTGACGCGCGCCGTGTAGCTTCTCAGCCAGGGGGCGACGTACGACAGCCGGCCGAGGGACTGAGGACTGATTGGCTCTTTGTTTTCTTCTCCTGTGGGCGATTCTGGTGTTTTTGGTGGGAAGCTGGCGCGCCCCGTGTCCTGGAACGTCTCGCTCATTGTTGTGTCAAGCGCCGCCAGCGCCGCCATGCACGCTTGGAAGCTTGCGTCATTGCTACCGACCTTCTTCTCGACCCGGCGTGCTCTGGCGCGCAGCTTAGATGCTGCAGAACCCGAGGTTGCGGCCACTATGGGGAGAAACAACCGTCTCGTCTCGCCGGAGGGACCATCCTGAGGGCATGCGACGTCTAGGTCGCCGAAGCCAACACGCGGCGGACTACTCCTCTCGCAATCTTCCATCTCCACCACCTGCGGATTCTGAACCTGGTCGGCAAGAAGCCCGACGTAAGCAGAGTGCACGGCGCGGATCAGAGACATCCACTGCGACTGCACGGGCACGAACTCGGCGGGCAGCCGCGCGCCGGCCGCCTCGCAAACGCCGACGAGCCGTATGCGCACCCAGTGGCTGGCGGAGCCGTACAGAACCATGAGTGCGGCGTTGGCGAGGACGTGGTCGTAGCGGTCCGTGGACGGGATGTCCTCCTGGATCTGGCGGAGCGACGCGCCGTGGTGCTGCTCGGCGAGCTCCAGCAGCTCGCGGATGCGCGGCAGGTCGGCCGCACCGCCGCCTCCCGGGCCGGAGGAGGGGTGGTGCTGCGCCGCCAGCAGGTCGTGACACTGGCACGCGGCCGCCAGCGCGAGCATGGAGCTCATCAGGGGCTTGCTGCTGAAGGCGAGGTTGGGGATGCCGACGTGCAACGCGTAAAGGTCGTCGCGGTCGAAGGCGGTCGTGCGGCTCGTGTGCGAGAGGTAGTGGCTGAGGAGCTCGAGGTCCCGGGCGTCCAGCAGGCTCGTGGAGAGCCCTGAGGCTATTCCGAGCTGCGTTGTGTCGCCATCGAGTGCCGGATCTAGGTTGGAGGCATTATGCAAGGGTGGGCTTGCTGTCGACGAATGCTCTCGGGAGAATGCGTCCGAGATTGACGGGCCGGCGCTTGCCAGATCACGATGACAACCGTCAGTCGAGACTAGAATCTCATTGTGCACTTTTGGTACTACGAGGTTTGGTTTTGGCTCAGATTGGCCCTCGTCATTTGGGTATTGGCAGTCCCTCTCCAAGTCAGCGCATCTCGTGCACCGAGGGAGACGCTCATCACACTATTCTCCGCTGTCAGAACAACCAAGACCCGGACATCCAACGTGAGAAGACTCACCTTTCTTCTGAGTCGTTTGCATCTTGTACAACCATTCCTTGATTTCGTGTGAGGTCTACGCCATCTGGGTTTCGAAATGGAAGGCATACTGTGTGACACATCTCTCAGGCCAGTGGAGGCGCTGGAGTCCGAGGCATGCTTCAATTTAACAATGGAAGGTCCATGACTAACTCGCCGACGATAATGCAAATACCTCGAGGCGCAGCAGCCATGGGCTGATGAATAACGCCCCGACTAGTGGCCAGACTACTTAAGTACGGATTTGATCTCACGTCAGACTCCCCGAGGGTCCCTTTGGCCTTAGCGCTCAAGTGCTGTGTCGGGCTTCTTCTTAAGCCCTTGGCAAATAGTTGAATGGTAAAATCAGAAGTTAGGATGAATTTTTCGGTACCATGAAACGGTATCAGTGCTATCTTAAAAATGAGATTAGGCTGCTGTAATACTATGCAGGCGTTTAAAAATAACGTTTGGCCAGCTGCAGTGTTGCGTGAAAATATATCTGGGTACAGTATGCAGGTGGGTATAGAAGTGGAAACGATGAAGCCCGTAAGACAAGGGCGTGGAGCTGCCAAGAGCGGTGTTGAACACTCAAATCAGCTGAGCTGCAACGCTCCGAGATCCGGGCCTGCTTTATTCTCTTAAGATGTTCCTTTTTAAAACAAGTATACTGATTATTAAGAGTAAAAATACATTTTAATCAATAAAAGAATTATAAGTTTAAGTTTGATATAAAAAGTAAATTCTTGATTAGTATAACCCCCCTGAAACTCCCAACTGATCATTGTTCTAGGTTTGTTAGACCTTGGTGACCCCGGTGAGGGCGTTGGACCCGAAACGGCTATGAGAATTCTGGACGAGCTGAAGGGAGGTCAGGACAGCGATAGTCAGGAGGATATCGAGGCCGCGGAGTCTGGAGGAGAAGAAGAGGTGAAGCCGAAGGTGACCGAGGATAAGCAGAATGGTCAAGATAAGACTGCCCATGAGGCCGGAGGTGCACAAGATGGGAAAGAAAAAGTAGCCAAGGACTTGCCAACTAATGTTAAGGAATCTCAGTAAGTCCTACCTCCTAATACTACAGACCGTGCGACTGCAAGAAAGAGAACATGGCCTCGTAGCCGGCCGTGGCGTTTGTGGAGAGCGTCAGCCCATAACCCGTGCCCGGCTGCAGATAGACGGAGATGTCGGAGGCAACGGGGTACAAGGCACTGATGTTCTTCAGGTCGTACACGTTGTTGCAGTCGCCGTCGCAGTTGGGGTAGCCGTTTTCACCGACGAAAATCTGTGTAGGACTTTTCAGCAAGCGGATCAGAGCATAACACAATGTACCGTTCTGAGCTATATCAAATAGGGAGTCATCAAAATCAAGAGCATGCACTCACCTGAAGCGGTCCCTTATAGTCAGTAGCCGGTCTATCGAACACCTGTTCGCCTGAGACGAATTCTCCGACGGCGCTGGGCTGCTTGATGAGCTCGGCATAGTGTATTAGCTCAGACTCGAATTTGCCCTTCTTCAGGAATATCTGCTGGATGTTGCTTTTAGTGGCTTGGACAATATATCCTGATGGACGATCCGCAAAGCGATTTGGGTCACTCTGTGGCGCATATTCGAAGCCGAAGGACGAGGGCCCGACTTCTTTGAGCAGGTGATCGTTGATCAAGAAGCCTGTCAGTATGGCGCCGTCGCTGAGGTTGCCATATCGGGACAGCAGGCCTGAGGTCATGAATGAGCCGTACGAGTGGCCGATATGGGTGACCTGGTTGGGCTTGTAGTCCTCCAGTGCTGATATGTCTTCGCAAGAGGCGCCGACTACCTTCGAAGATTGAACCAACGTTCCCGCCCGGGACAATTCGGTCAGGCCTCGGACAACCTCGATTTCTACACCGGCTTGTACGATTTGGTACGCGTCAGCCTTGGTGGAATTCCCCGTGCCAAGTCGGTCGTAGGTGAGGATGGAGTATCCATGACGAAGTGCCGAGTCGACGTAGGAGTACTCGTCGGGGTTGATCTCAACATCCCAGTATCTGACCAAGTGTTTAGCTTCAATTTCCCTAAAGTAGTATCGGATGTTCTATTCACACCCGCAAGCCAGCCTCCTCCCGGCTATGTGGGCAACATCTCTCACCTCTTATCAAACCCGACTCCATGCGTTGCAATTTGTAGGATATCAGACTTGCCCCCCTGCGGCGGGACGCACAGCTGAGCACTGATTGTGAATGTGTCGTTGACGGGGATGGAGCCTGTGATGCGCGCACTCGCTCCCCCATGCGACCAGGTGGTCAGGTCCCAGACCCAGTCCACAGCATCCTCATTGCTGTCGACTCGAGGGAGGTCATAGTCATTGTTGGTAGCCGTTATCAGCAGGGGCACTTCCAGCTGGGCGCATTGCTTTGAGAAGTGCCCAGCTAATGTTGGTGCTGCTGAGGTTCGTGCACACATTATCAATGCCAAAATAGCAGGAAATTTCGGGATTTTCATGTTGCTTTTTGATCTGAGGGTTGATTCGGACTTGATTTGACGCGAAAGTGTTATATTATGAACTATGATGGCGGGCGTCTGGCATTTTGGACATTGGGCGTGATGGGCTCGCCTTTTATATGAAGAAACAACGCAGCCTCGTTCTTCATCAATGCAAACATTCGTCAAATACCGAACCGTCATGTGTTGTTGAACGACCCTGCTCAGCCGCTTTTGCCAACCGGTTTCGACCCTCAACGTCAAGCAGGGCGTCGCAGCGTATCGTTGAGCCTCACAACTTGGCAAGTTAAACGACCGTGAGGATTTCATTTGTCTTCTCACATGTCATGTGGCAGGCGTGGCAGTGCAAACCGACCTTTTGACGTACAGGCGTATTGGCGTATTGGCTGTACCTCACGCTGCATGTAGGTAAGCTGACTGTGGAGCAAAGTGTCTTGGTGCTCGTGACGGATTGTCTCCGTTAGGAAGATCACAAACAAGCGCTTTGAGGGTTTCTTCGAGAATAATAATTTGGGGCTAGCGTTGAAAGAATAAGAGCTAAGAAGAAAAGGTGGCTAGTGTGCGTATTCATAAATCAACCAAGCACTGGTAATGCATTACTAAGATGGGGGTGGGTTATTGAAGCAATCTACCGAGAGTCCCAGAAAATCCAAGCAAACCAGTAGAGTGACGGGAATATGGAGAGGTCTGAAGTTGATGCGCTGCATGTATACGGCCTCTACCAACCTGAACTGTGCGAATTCAAGTCTCAGTCCATTTTCGAATCCAAGTCGATATCCGATCAGGCTATTGTATGCACCAGTTGCACATTGTGACCCTGTGCCTGATTTCACAGCTGAGATGACCCAAAGAGATCGTTCCAAACACTGAGGCTGCCATTTCACATCAGGCTGTCTCTAAAACTTTCCCTCTCTGCTTTTGTAGAGCACCCACTGCAAAAGCCGCCCTTACGGAGAACAGGGTGTATCGTTGGATCCAAGCAGGAGTCCATTGTCCCCACAGCCTGCAGAGAAAGCAGTGATCGTATCAAAGTCGCTGCTTCGGATGCAGCAGAACTGCATGTGACAAAGGTTTGTCAGCGCGTATTCCTTGTACGGGGTCAGTAGAGCGGAGGACTACTGACGCCAGGGGATGCGAGAACATTGCCGTTGGCGCTTTCGCAGAAGTTATTGCTGGCAGCCACTTTCCCGTCGACATCTTTGCAAAAGAAGGTCTCAAACTCCCCCTGCCTATGTGTGAAGGTCGAGGTCAGTCGATGTCCCACTTCAGCCAAGATGACCGTGACGAATAGCTCGGTGATCTGCCTTTCAGACTAGTCTCTTCTTACCCGGATACAGTCGCAGAAACATAGAGGATCACTGCCATGGAATTAACTGAGAAGCGCATTGTAGCTGTTGAGGACTATATCAGTAATACGTTGTAGCAAAATTTGAGACAACGTGTTGGCAGCGGCGGCGATCAACGCTTAATAGAAACAAACAACGAGTGAGCGGAGATGCTGATTGGGATATATCAACATACTTATTCATCGGATTCAGCTCAGTCCAAGAAGTTGTGGGGATTCCACCTTATGTACCAATTCTGGGGTCCGCAGACGCCTTTGTAAATGATTCTCCGCAGACAGGCATTCTCTCAGTGTCTAAGCGCCTCGTCAGAGTCATGACACGAAACCTCGACACTATGTATAGCTCCGCTAACGTCGCAGCATGGTTCTCTGACATATTCGAAGAAATAAGCATGCGGCAAAACCCGAAGTGGAGAGTTAGATGTCTTGGCCGGACAGATTGACTGGTAGAAATTGAGACGACCAAGAAGCTAAGGAGTGGACATGTGACTGCGAGTTCAACCCCAGCTAGAACTAACTCTCCGTATCGGATACGCGTGGGAGTGCCCAAATGTCCCGGAGGTTGAGTGACTTACTCGCTTAGCATTTAGGCAACCGTAACTAGATGCGGGCCGAATATTTGATCTCAGTTTCAGCTGGGGCAGACAACATGGGTCTCATGAAGTTTCATTTCATTTAGGCTGTCCTAATTGAAGGTCTGTAGAGACGCTGCTTCCTACACCTACTGCGAAACGGCATACAGACTCATTTGGCCAAGAAGACAATTTGCTTGGAATGGAGAAGTTGAACTTGGATTACGAGGAACATGGAGTGAAGCTTTGAGAGCAGACTTTGATTAACCCTAAAATTTCTCCCCTTTGACATCTCAAGTCATCTTTATCTCAGATACCATGAAATCAAGGCACTTTTCTAGTCTATTGATGGCTTTTCAGGCATAGAGAAGAAAGAAAATGAGGGGGAAACAGTCTTCTTTGCAACTATGTTGTGATATTGCACTAGCTATTCAATAGAGAAGTTGAAGTCTATCCCTCAATCTTTTGAAAATTCACCACTGAATCACATAGAAGGCCAGATTCGTTGGCAGTCTAGACTTCCTGTTTACTTGGAAATGGAACCCTCCAGATGTCCTGATCCAACCCCATACCCTTCTCTATGTTCCCAGATCCTTCATGATCTTCTATGATGAAATCAAAAGATCTTTTTTTCCACCCCGGGCTCCATCCAGCAAACACTTCCCTCTATCCCCTCCTTCTTGAACTCCTCCTTCAACTCGCCTCCAAACTGCGTAAAATGGCCCCATGATTCAAAATGCATCGGCACCAGAACCTCAGCTCCGATCTCCCCGAACAGCCTCGCCGCCTGCATTCCATCCATCGTAATCTGCAGCTCGCCGTCCGGCAGCGGCACCTTCGCCCTGCCGAGGTTCAGCAGCGCGACCACGACATTCCACCTCTCCCGCAGCCCCCGGGCAACCTCCTCAACGTAGACCGTGTCCCCGGAGAAGTAGACGACATTCGGTTTCCCGTCGGGCCCCACACCAAACTCGTCGCACTCGAGCACGAAGCCCGTGCACTCGCCGCCGGGCAGGTGCACGCAGGGGGTCCCCGTGACACGGAAGGCACGGCCGCCGGCGCGGAGGTCGACCGTCTGCCAGGGGGCCAGGCCGACGACGCCGGGGCGCGGGGCGAGCTTTGAGGCGCCGTCGCGCGTGGTGAGGACGCGGCGGGCGTCGAGGAGCTGGCGGCCGATGTCGTCGAGGTTGTCCCAGTGGTCCTCGTGGGAGAGGAGCACCGCGTCGATGGGTGGGAGGGAATCGAGGTTTAGGGCTGGGGACGTGGAGTTCTTGAGGATGGCCACGCCGGCGTCATATTCGGTCCCGGCCGGTGAGAACTGGAATAGTGAGTATTTTCTTCTTCTGTAACAGGGGGGGGGGCGCCACTTACGAAGGGGTCGGTCAAGAAGTTGATGCCATCGATGGAGAGAACGGCAGTGGCAGTGCCGATGTGCGTGACACTGATGGTGCTTTTGAAACTGGGAGACGGCATGATTGGGAATTGTTGGCTGGTAATTTGAATGTGATGGCTTGGGAAACTGGCATGTGGATGTTGGGATATGATGCCCCTCGGGCCATGATTTATAGACAAAGACAGCTACATCTTCTTGAGCCGGAGCAGGCATGCTGCTCAACTGCGGGAGAACATGTTTTCCGGATTACTATTGTCGTTGGATCGATTGCTAAGCTCCAAGTGCATGTGGTGTTCGTCTGGATAGTCGCGAGACTTGGTTCTGTGGATCTTTGGAAGCAGGTCTTGGCGGACTTACATGCCAAATCAGGTTAGCTTGGGAAAGACAATTCTGATAGAATCCCTCGCGTTCGGGAATACCTATTTGCCACGGCCTTCTGTAGCTGATAAACTGGGCCTATATGGCTGTTACTAAACGGTGACATGGAGACATTCATACATCCAAGAAGACAAGCTTACACAAAATTATCAATCATGGCTTCTCCGGAACTACATTCCGCCCACCACTGGGCTGCCTATATTTCAATACATCAGCAGTGAGTTCGGCAGCTATGCTCACGCAACGGTATATGCACCCGTGATAATATCATGATCAATTCACTTCAAGACCAACTATCAACCTCTGCAAATTTTGCTGTAAAATGTGGGACGGCAGAAATGCCCCTCGAGCGAATTCTGCCAATTTGTTCCTGACACCGCTTGATGTTTTCTTGGTTTCTTTCACAATCTCTACTCAACACGCTGTATGCGATCCGAAGTGGGACCACTGCCGAAGCTGGCCCAAACAATCTCATCTCCTCTTGGATAAGGTAGTCGACACTTTGGCAGATCTTGCAAGCAAGCTCCAATACTTGTTTGTGGGTGTAGGAATTCTTATCCAGTGTCTGGCCCGCTGTTGCAAAGGTTCTTTCGTGATCAGCCATGAACAAGTTGACCTTCTCCAACTCTGTGAGGCAGATAATCTCAAACGCCCATGTGTGAATATGAACATTTGCCGACGTTATATCTGGAAACCAAGGACAACTCGCTTCCGTCCTGTAAAGACTCTTCCATTTGCATAGGCTTCCATGAACTTCCAGAAATCCGGACTTGATCCGATGTGCTTCCAGGATAGCTTTCTCAGAAGTGAGGTTTACCAATGAATCAATAGCCTCTAGCAGAGATGGAAGCGTGACAGCATCGTCCAGGAGAAGTTGTATGTCTGACGGTGGATAGATAAGAAACGGTTCTGTGCGCCATGCATATTGGCAGAGAAATGTGGTTTTCCGTGTGTCCAAAGCATGAAGAAGCTGCTCAAAATGTCAGAATCCCGAAACGAAGTACTTGAACATGTCATCACTCACAAGTATAGGTCTACAGCCGACGAATATGTGGTGGTAAACCTCAGAGCTGAACAATTTTGGGGGACAAAATTGGAAGAGTGCCCCGATTCCTGCAAAATGCGCGTAGAAGCCACCAATGGAAGTTGGGAAGATCATCTGACAATGACACGTTGTTACTCAAGATGCGTTAAAAGAAGCAAGACTACGGCACTTACCTCCACCATAGCCAGACACGCAATAGAAGCCGCAGTCTTGACGTTGAAGGGCACCTTGGACGCTGCCAGGTCATGTTGTAAATGCTGCAATGTCGAGCTGTAGGCTTCGAGGCTTCGAAAGTTCAAGCGTCTGCCTTCCGGTCCTCGGTCAAGTATGGCAGTCCCAAAGGCCTTGACAGCCGCAGAAAGAAGAGGCCCGGACTGCATCCCATCTGCGAGTCTGGGGAGCACACCCACCCAGGCACCACACACTTGAGTCGTGCTCGAGTCGAGAGAAGACGACACGTTGTCGCTGTGGTCGGGAACGAAGCAGCTCAGAATTACTGATGTGAACTCGCCGGCGGTCGGCGCGTCGACAGGCCTTGGGGGAGGGCATCGCCAAGCTCTTTGGGCACGCACTTCGGTGAGGCTAGTGTTCCCAGCTTTCGATTGGGATTCGGCGCTTTTCTGCGCCTCATCTACAGGTGTAGAGCGCCGAGCTTTTCCAGGCCTTCGCTTCCCTGGCCTCGGCTGGTAGGGAAGGAAGACCACATCGATTTGGTAGCCTTCGCATAACCGTTCGAGGAACAGACACTGAGTACAGGCCGGGCGCTTTCCGTCGCACTGCGCAAGTCATCAGTGAGGGCTGGCTGAGCAAAGGAGCGGAGCACTCACGCCTAGTTTGTGGGCTCGGCAAGTGCCGCAAACTGTTTTCTGCTTTGTTTTCATGCCCGTATAGAAAGCACCTGGGCATAGGAATTCAATCGTATGTCTTGGTTGTTTCTTGGCGTCGACTATTCTCGGTTACGATCACGGTCGATTCGACTGGGGAGCGGCGTGCTGCGGTTCAAGTACAGAAGGAAACCCCGCCAAGACCTGCTGGTCTTGGCGGAATATGATGCCTATTTGGGTAATCGGTGGTGACGCACGCTGTCTTTTTCAAGCGAAATAGCCCCCCCCCCCTATCAGCTGACTGGTTCCCACACACTACACCAAAATTTATAGATAACACCAGGAACTTACTATTTCTTTATTATTACTAATATAATACTACTACTAATACTATTTAATTACTTAATTAAACTTAAAAAAAACTTTATAATAATAAAAACTTATTATTTAATAAAAATTAAATTATAAATATTAAAGTTTTATTTATATTTATAATTAAAGTTATTTAATAAATAATTTAAAATTAAATTTAATTATAATTTAAATATTATAAAATATTATTAAAAAAAGGTTATTATTATAAATAATATTAAATACTACTAAATTATATACCTTACTAAACTATATTCTTTTTTAAATTATAACTATAATAACTTAAATTATAATACTATATTAATTAAAATTAATTAAAACTAATTATACTAAATATATTAAATAATTCTTTATTTTTTTTATATATTTATATATTATACTTAGGTTTTTTATAATTATTATATTATTATATAATTAGTTTATAATAAACTATATTATTAGTATTATTATTTATTTTATTAGTTAATTACTTTTTCTTTTTTTTAAAGTTAATTATTTTAATAATTTATTAAATATTAAGTAACCTTTTTAATTATAAATATATTTTTTTAATTAAATAATATTTTAAAAGTATTATATTTATTATTTAAAGTTTATATAAAAATTTAAATATAATAAATATATAATTTAATTTTATTAAAAATATATAAATAAAATATAAAATTTTAAATAATAATATTTATAATTTTAATAAAATAAACTTTATAATAGGTATTAATTTATTTAAAATAGTAATTATTAGTATAAATTAATATAAATAAATAAAATTAATATAATTTAATAATTAATAATAAGTAATAATTATTAAATTAATTAATATAAATAATTAAATTAAATTATTAATATTAATTATAAAAGTTAAAGTTTATTTTATAAGTTAGTATATAAAGGGTAACCTTTTTAATAATTAAATTTTTAAAATAAACTTAAATAAATAAATAAATAATAAAATTATTTTAATATAAATTAAATATGTTTATAAATATATTATATTATATAAGAAAAGTATTTATTAATTATTAATATTTAATAGTTATAAAAACTATTATTTTATAAAATTTAAAAGATTTTATAAAGAAAAAGAAATTATTACTTTTTATATACCTTTTTATTTATTTTATTTACTTTAATTATTTAATATTAAATATTTTATTTTACTTAAAAAAGTATATAATAAATAAATTAACTAATATAATAAAGTTTAAATTATATATATTAATAAAATAATTGTTTTTTTACTTTTTATACTATATATAAAAATGTTTTTATATTAAAAAGTATTAAATTTCTTTTTAAAAAGGTAAACCTTATTTTATTTAATTAAAAAGTAATACTTTTTAAATTAAATATTAAAATATAAATACCTTTATTTTAATATAGTTTACTAATATTACTTATACTTTAAATCTTTTAAATACTATAATATTAAATATTAATAAGTTACTTACTTTAGTAAGTTATTTACTTTTATATTAATTATTTTTATTTCTCTTTTTTATATTTTTCTTATATACTTTTTTAAAATAATTAAAATAAAAAAAACTAATATTAAATTTACCCTTTAAATTATTTAAAATAATTTAAAATTTAATATTTAATATATATTTAAAATTTATTAAGTTTTTTATATTACTTTATATAATAAAATAACTAATTAAATTTTATAAAAAAATATTTATTTTAATAATAAAAAGTTAATAAAAATTAAAAAAAAAAGGTTATTATTTAATATATATTTAATTAAAAGTTTTAAAACTTTTTACTTATTTTTATAAATATAAAAAATATAATTAATATATTATTTTATAATTATAATAATAATACTATTAGAAAACATTAGGTATAAAAACTTACTATATTAAAATTATATTTTAATATATATATTAATTATATATATAACTATTAAAAGGCCTTTTATAAAAGTTTAAATATAATAAATATATAGTTTAACTTTATTATAAATATATAAATAAAATATAACATTTTAAATAATAATATTTATAACTTTAATAAATAAATAAAATTAATATAATTTAATAATTAATAATAAGTAATAATTATTAAGTTAATTAATATAAATAATTAAATTAAATTATTAATATTAATTATAAAAGTTAAAATTTATTTTATAAATTAATATATAAATAATAACTTTTTTAATAACTAAATTATTAAATTAAATTTAAATAAATAAATATATAATAAAATTACCTTATTATAAATTAAGTATTTTTATAAATATATTATATTATATAAAAAAGGTATTTATTAGTTATTAATATTTAATAATTATAAAAGTTATTATTTTATAAATTTTAAAAATTTTTATAAAAAAAAATTATTACTTTTTATAACATAATTTACTAGTTAACCGTTATTATTACCTTACTATTACTTTTTACTAAATATATCAACTTTAGCTAACCTTAATACCCTTATAATACAGAAAGGTTAATTATATTTAATACTAATTAATACTAAATAGTTTTAATTACTTATTTTTAATTAATTTAGTTAATTTAAAGTTATTAATAGTATTATAATATTAATTTAAAATAAATAACTTTTAATAAGAAAATTAGTTTTTTTACTAAAATAAAGTATTTTAGCTATATAAAATTAATCTTATTTTATACTATTTAAATTAACTATTTTAGTAATCTATTATAAACTACTATAAAATATACTATTATTTATTTAGGATTTAAATAACTAAACTCTTTTATATCTTTTTTACAGGTTTTTACATTATACCCAGTCTCGCCGTAGTTACTACATCGTCGTTTATTTGGTCCGCCGCGGACTACCTCCTTAACACTACCAACTATTTTACCTGTTAACTGCTTCCCCTTCTCTTTTTCTTTAATTATCACTTAGGATTTCTTAATAGTAAGTACTCCTTTAAGCTATATTTAGCTTTTTTTAACCTTTTAGTATTTAATAAGGTTAATATTAACCTTTTTAAAAAATATAAATTTAATTATTTAAAAAAGTAATTTAATATATTATTATTTATATACTTTTTATAAATTTTTTAATTATTTAAATAATTAATATAAAAAAGTTACCTTAATAATTAAAAATTTTATTTTTAATAAAATTTAATTATTAAATAATTTAATAAATATTAAAAGGTATTTATAATTTTTATTTTAATAATAATATAAAAAAGGATTATATTAAAATTTATAAATAAATATTTAATTTAAAATAATAAAATTTAAGTCCTATAAAGAAATTTTAGCTTTTTTAAACTTAAATTTTATATTTTTTTTTATAAAAACTTTATTATAAGTTATTTTAAATATAAAAAAAAACTTAATTTTAATAATATAGTTAATAAAAATTTAAATAAAAAAGTTAATTTTATTACTATATATATACTTTAATAATATAAATAATATAATATTTAATAATTAAAATAAATAAATAAATATAATAATATATTAATAAAAATAATATTATATTTTTTATAATATTATTTAAATTTTATTAATATATAACTTTTATAATTATTAAAAATAAATATTTAATATATACCCTTTATTTATTACTTTATATATTTATTAAAGTATTAAATTTATTTAAAATTAATTTTATTATTTATTTATTTATTTAAAATAAATTTAATTATTTAATTTAATAAAAAACCTAATTTTATTATTTAATTAATAAAGTAGTAAATATTTTAAATAATTATAAGTAATAAAATATACTAACTTTTTATATTAATATATTTAATAATTATTACCTATTTTTAATTTTTAAGCTATATAAATTTAACCTTTTTATATTAATTAAAATATATAATAACTATTAATATAATTATTATACCTATTATAAAACTAATTTTATTAAAATTATATAAGTTATTATTTATAATACTATATTTAGCTATTATATTATAAAATAAATAAAATTAATTTCTAATAACCTTTAAATCTTTATAAAGGGCCCTTTAATAATTATAAGGTTAATTAAATTTAATTTTTAAATTTAATTATATATCTATAAAACGTTATACCTAGTTTTTATTAATAGATTTATTATTTTATAATACCAATAAAAGGTTAACTATATTTTTTATATTAAAAAGTTATATTAAAAATCCTTATATATTTTATTTAAATATATATTAAATAAATATATACTTTTTAATTTAATTAAATTTATATTATATAATATATAATTCTTTATAATATAGTTAGTTATTTATTTTATTAAGTAAAGTAATTTTAAAAATATTAAAAATTTAAATAACTTAAGTTATATTTAAAAGTTATATCTAATTTTTTTTAAAATTTTTAATTACCTAAATTACTAATTAAACTTTTTTTTTTAAAGTAAATTAGTATTATAAATATTAATTTCTAATATATTAAATATTTAAGTAGGTAAAGTAATATAAGACTAATATAAAAAATAGGGATATAATTTATATTAAAAATAAACCTACCTATTAAAACCTTAATTTTTTAAATTAATATTATAGTATTATTATAACTTTAAATTAATTAAATTAATTAAAAATAAGTAATTAAAACTATTTAGTACTAATTAATACTAAATATAATTAACCTTTTTATACTATAGGGGTATTAGGGTTAGTTAAAGTTAGTGTATTTAATAAAAAGTAATAGTAAGGTAATAATAACAGCTAACTAGTAAACTACGTTATAGTATCCTTATTAACTTAAAAGAATAAAACCTTTTAAAATATAAATATAATACTTTTAAAATATTATTTAACTAAAAAAATATATTTATAATTAAAAAGGTTATTTAATACTTAAAAGGTTATTAAAATAATTAACTTAAAGGAAAAAAGGAAATAATGAATTAGTAAAATAGTTAGTAATAATAATTTATTAGTTTATAATAAACTAATAAAAAAATAGTATAATAATTATAAAAAGCTTAAGTATAATATATAAATATATAAGGAAAATGAAGAATTATTTAATATATTTATTTTTAATTAATTTTAATTAATTTTAATTAATTTTAATTAATATAGTATTATAACTTAGATTATTATAGTTATAGTCTGAAAAAGTAGGTAACTTACTAGGGTGGGTTACTTATTAGTATTTAACGTTATTATATATTATTAATATTTATAATTAATAATTTATTTAATATTACTATATATAAAGGTTATATAATAAAAAAGTTTTTTTATTATAATTTTTTAAAAAAGTTTTATTATAAATAAATTTGTTTTTAAATTTATATTTAATTTTAATAATAAATAATATTTTATAATATTAAAATAAAAAAATTTATAAAGTTATTAAAATAAAAGGAATTTAGTTAATATATTTATTATTATATTTTTTTAATTTTAATTTTATAAACTTTTTTCTTAATAATTTAAAAAAATATTTATAATATTAATATTAATATAAAATAAATAATTTTTTATTTTTTTTAATTTTTATATTAATAAAATCAAGTAATATATTAAGGTTATAAAGAATTATTTTTATTATATAAAAATATTAATAAAAAAGTTTAAAGTTAATAAATAAGTTAATAATATTTAAAAATAATAAAAAATTAAAAATAATAATATTTTTATAATTATAAATTAAAAAATATAAAAAGTAAATATAAGGTTAAATTATAAATATAAATAAATTAAAATAACAATAATAAAATTTTAATATAATTTATATATTAATTGTTTTTTATTTTTCTTATATATATTATTTTTATTAAATATAAAAAATATTACTTTTATTATAAATTACTTTTTATTATTAATTATATTATTCTTTATATTTCTTTTTTATTTTTTTATTTTTTTTATTTAAAAATATATTTAAATATTTATTAATTTATTTTTTTATAATTAAAAATAAGTTTAATAATAATTGTAATAAGTTTTTATTATTATTATTATTTTTAGAAAGTATAAAAAAGTTTTTTTTTAAAATATAATTTTATAAACTTTTTAATTAATATAATTTAATATAAACCTTTTTTATTAAATCAAATATTATTTTTTTATAAAGTTTATATAAATTTAACTTTTTATATTTTATTATTTTATATAACTTTATAAATCTTTTTTTTTAAAAGTATAAAAATATTTTTATAATAATTTTAATATAAATTTTTTATATAAAACCTTTTAATTATTAATAACTTAAAGTAATAATAAAAGTATTATAATAAGTTTTAACTTTTTATATAAATTATTTAAAGGTAATAATAAAGGTAATAATAATATTATTAGTAATTTTTTAACATTATATAATAATAATTATAATTAATTATATTTAAAGTTAAAAATATAAAATATAATTAATAAATTAATTATTATATTAAACTTATTTATTATTATTGTTTCTTTTTATTTTTTTTATAATAATATAAATTAATTAATATTATTATTATTAAGTGTTTTATTATTTTAATTATTTTTAATTTATTATTATTATTAAAAAAAATTTTTATTAATAATTTTTAAAAAATAACTTTATTATTAATAATTATTTATATTTATATTTTTAAATTAATATTAAAAAGGTTTATATATATAATTTTTTATTATATAATATTATTATTATAAAAGATTATTTTTATTATAATAATAATAATTAACTTTATAATATATATTTTAATTATATTTTTATTATATTATTAATTATTTATAAACTTTTTATAAAAAATTATAATTATTATTTATTATTATAAATATATAAATAGTAATTAATTTATTTTAAACTTTTTAAAGTAAAAGTTTTTTATTAAATAAAAAAAATATTATTTATATATTTAATTATTAATAAATTATTAAAAAGATTATTAATTAATTATATTTTAATTAATTTATTAAATATTTTAATTATTAAATATTTTAATATTTTTTTAATTTATAATATTAATATTAATATTATTTATAATATTTTAAATATTATTTTATATATATATATAAAAATTAAAAAGTATAATTCTTTATTTTAAAAAAGTATTTTTATTAAATTAATATAATTAAATATTTTCTTAAAATGATTTATATATTATTTCATTATTTTTAATTAATAAATTATATTTTTATATTTTTATATTTTATTAGTTTTAATATATATATAAAGTAAATTAATTATAATTTTTTTAAAATTTTAAATTTTTTTTATTTATTATTTTATTTTAATAAATAATTATTTTTATATATTAAAAATATTTAAAATTTTATATTTAAAATTTATATTAATAACTTTATATTTTATTTTTAATAATTAAAATCTTTTTATATTAATAACTTTAATAATTAAAATTAATAATGTTATTATTTAATTTAAAATATTTAATAATAATTATAATATAAAATAATGTTTTATAATTTTAATATTATTTTTAATATTTTTTAATAAAAATTATATTTTAAAATTAAAATTATTATTATATATTCTTTTAAAATTATTTATATTATTAATTAATTTTATTTTATTTTTAATTAATTTATTAATAACTTTTTTAATATTTTTTATTATATATTAAATTATATATTTAATAATTATTAATTTATTTTTAACGATTTTTAAAATAATTTATAACTTTTTTTTAATTAAATAATATATTTAATTATAATTATAATATATACTTTAATAATAATTATTTTTATTATTAATTTATATATAACGTTATATATATATTTAAATATTATAATATAATTATTAATAAATTATATAATATAATATTATAAATAAGTTTTTTATAATAATATATAATTAATTTTTATTTTAAAAAGTAATTAAAATATATTAATTATAATATTAATTAAATTAATATTATTTTTAATAAAAATAAATAAAGTTTATATATTTTAATATAATAAATTAAAGTTAATTTAAATTTTATTTATTAAATAAATATATTTTTATTTAATTTAATTAAGTAATTAAATAGTATTAATAGTAATAATAGTATAATTATATTAGTAAAAAGGTTAAAGTAGTAAGTTCTTAGTATTACCTATAAATTTTGGTATAGTGTACAGGAACTAGTTAGCTGACAAGGGGGGGGGGCCATTTTGCTTGAAAAAGACAGCGGCACGCTGGTGCAGTGGGCAGGGTTCATGCTGAGCACTAGAGACAAGTTTAAGAATTTGACTACATGGCCTGAACACCTGAGTAAGCATCCGGTTGCTCCGCGCTTACATACCTTTCTCTACAGCAAAGGTCCCCAAATCCAGATGTATTCTCTTGGAAACTCGACTCGCCGGAGTGTCTAGTGACACAGATGACATAGACAGTCGTCTCAGTAGAAGTCACTTCCCTTACGATTCTATGATCGCGCGCAAAGAAACAAGCGGCGACAGTTTTCGAATAATATTTCGTTTCTAGCCAAGAGAACATTATACTTAGTTGATCACACAAGCCGTCTAGGCTTGTGGCCGAGCCACCAGGCCTCCCAACGGACAAGCAAAAGGAGCGTAGTAGTACTTGCTGTTGACAAGGTGACTTTTCACCGTCTAGCCCTCGGACGTCCCAGTTGCTGCTTGACAAGTTTCCGCCCGCGAGCCCTGCCAATATCCAAAACAAGATCCTGCGCCGCATCAACATCTTTCCTTCTCTCCAGGGGACCATAGGCCGTTGTGATGATTTTCAACACCGTCTGGGAGCTGCCATCAGACAGCATGCGTGACAGTCGGCTAAGCGTATCCCGACACTCCGCAGCCGTGCTAGGCGCGAATGCTTCCGCATTGACAACAATGTCTACAATTGGTCAGCAATCCGCCACGAATTTACATTTCAAGGTGGGGGGAGGGAGGGCGAGGGCTTCTGGGTAGAAACCAAACGCAACGACGAGCAACAGAAACCAGAAGTAAATATATATGACGTACAGACGAGCTTGAAGTTGTGAAGCAAGCTGCCCAGCATTTTCAGGTAATCCTCCTCGAAATAGGCATCCCTGAACTTTGTGACCTGGCAAGAGATCTCGCTTGGACTGATGTTACCAGCTGTGAACTTGAAAGACAGGACCTGAAATACCAAACTCCTCAGCGTCTCTACTAAGGAGTAAGTTCTGCCTCTATCACTCAGAATCCAGAGAACAATTCGAGAGGAAGGTTTGAATCTGCTGGCGGACGACTGATTGAGATTTTCGGGAGCCTTGAGCATTTGCTCGACCACTTCCACACAAAATCCCCGGATTTGAACTCGTTCGCGGTATGTGGACTTGAGTATGATAGTGCATGAAGACTCCGATTTGTCCCATGCTCGTAGCTTAGGCAAGTTCCAGGATATTCCACCATTCTTTCTAGGCCTTTTCCGATAGTATAGTTGCTCAGCAGATGCTGTCTGCAAGGCGTGTTTGTGGTCAACATTGCATTGCGACTGTAGCATCAGCAACGCTTGTGATGAGTGAACCTCTGACATTGACACATGCATCTCCAACTGTGACTTTGCTTGTGCAGCATTTGCCCAAGCTTGCGTCTGTCGAAACTGTGTCAGCATCTCTGTCAGAACATCCATCTTTCCTTGTAAGCAGATCAGTGCCTCTGAGTCGGTCTGCTGGCCAGCAATGACTGTTGCAAGACTTTGCCCCAAACCTTGCACCTCATTGTGCACATTCCTGACCTCCTCCTGGCTGTTCATTATGGCAAGTCTTCGAACGGACTCGGAATACTGCTGTATTGACCTCAGTAAGTCGTCATAGCGCAGCGCCGCTGGCCTTGTCACTGAATGTATAGCATGCATCAGCCTGCTCTCGTCGTAATATTTCCAGGCCCGGATGAGGAATCGAATGATGTGTGCGTAAAGCATTGAGACATTTTTGACCATCATCGGCGTCGGATATAGAGTGATAGCTGATTCTGCTGTGGGAAGCGAGTCCGATATATCGCAAAGAGCAGCGACTATTGTCGAGCCCGTACGCTCGTGTTCAATAATAGCCTAAATTGTGTCTCAGCCCAGGTCAATTTTCGCATTTGATCATGCAAAAGCTTACGCCGAATATCATCTTCATAGCTCCCCATGCCAGAGAAGTATATTCAGGATGATGCTGCACCAGTACGTCAAGAACATTCCCATAGTGCATCACACGGTGGGAGAATGCTATCAAGCACTCCCTTGTTCTAGACTGGCCACGATCGTGTTGATAGTAGGTCCTTGCCTTCTGCACCGAGTATAGAACGTCCTGCATTGTATACGAAGCCATAATATCGCCGGCAAGTATCTTTTTCTTGGGGTCCTTTGTCATCTCTTTGAAGGCTTTAATGCCATCTTCAAAAGCAACCCGAGCTGCTTCATTTGGCTCCCTAGCAAGAGAAATCAGTGGTTTACCAATATTACTCAGACAATTGACCTACTGCGTAATATTTGTAGCCGCTACATGTCGTGTAGAAGTCGGCTCCAGTATCATGGAGTTAGTAGATGCCATGGCAGACAAAACCGAACGTAAGATGCGCTTGCAGCATATCGTGTGCTCTTATGGGAGATGAGCCAAGCAGTAGATATGAGTAGGCTACAAGTCAGTTTCTCAGCTTTATATGAATATAGTAACGTATTCGAGAAGAAAGTGGACAAGGTCTTGCCGCATTATTCTCATGAGGCAGACGGGGTGTTCGAAGGTCGAACTGTCATCTTTCAGGCGCAGCACCTCACACATGCACGCCTGGTTGCACAACATCACGCTACATACCCAACAGACGTTGGCTGACAGTGTACAGCCCCTATGTATTGGCATTGAACATAATTGGGCATTTTCGGTCAGCGCCTGAAATGTGGCGCAAGCTGAAGTGGGGACGGAAACTTCATAAAAACAACAACCTCGTCGTCACTCGATACCATTTCAGCTGACTCGTACCTCGGATACCAAAGTTGCACGACCGACGAGGAGCCATTCACAAGCTCGGCATCGCTTCGAAATGGAAACCGGATACCACATTGGGGATCATGCTCGTTCATCCCATCGTGCCCCCTTTGGCTCATTTTCAGGTGGTCTTGATCATGATGGAGATGGTAAGTCAACACAGTCTAAATGTCCTGCAGGGGGATTTGCCTGAACTCGCACTGACTTGATGGCTTCAGATACAAGAAGTCTTTCCTCTGAACCGGGTGCGATTACCAACGAGGGCGACTTCGAGCCTCACACTATGATGTCACGAGCACACGAAGCCCGCAATAGTCGCGTTTTGGCCACGAGTGTCATTGGAGCAACGCGCGTGGATGTCATTGGAGCGCAATATCGCAGAGCTTCTGAACTTGATACTCTTCAGTCCATATCTACTAGCATTTCTGAGGACCTCAGTCAGAAAGACAAGGTTGAGGCACGACAATTTTCAGCATTGATGGCGCGGCCGCCACGCCCTGCAAGTGTACGAACCATACACTTAAAAGTGGTGCTCAAGCTATCTAGGTAACACTGCTAATACTCTGTTAATCCTACCCAGACTGGTGCGTCAGAGAAGGATACTCGAGTTCACGTGTCGCCACCGCCGCCGCCTAGAGTTGGTAGACCGTCGCTTGACAGATTGCATACGTTCCCACAATCTACAGATATGCTCACGCAAGACAAGGAACAATTGGGACCTTTCCGTCTGAACCCACCACCGCATGCAACAACACTAGGCGATGCGTCTCCTGTTCAACAGAAATCAAGGAAACGCCCACGTTCGGAACTTCACGATAGATCAATGGCTCTCCAAGAAGACTTACGAGATCTTGATGTCCACGAACTCGAGGACTTGATCGAGAAATTGGACCAGAGGGCCAAGCAGCTCGGATCAATACGAGCCTCTATTCAAAAACCGTGCAACTACCTCGTCCTCTATCGAATCACAGCAAGCGACCGCACACCTGTCATGCCAGGTGTGCCAGGTGTGCCAGTGAACCCCCCAATGTCCTTATATTTCGACCCTCCGCAGTGGACCAGCGGAGAGACTGGGTCCGGAGTGCTGCGCTCGCAGCTTCCCGTAACGAACTTTGATCTATACCTGGAGAAGAACAAAGAAATCGCTTTCGTCGTATATAAGACTTATACACTGCCTCAGACTGCTTCAGACTCGCACGAAAAAAGAAGCCGATGCTCAATTTCAATTTCTCAAGATATGACCGATGCTATCGTGGATGAATCCATCGAGCCAGTGGATGAGGCTCTGGTGAGCGCCATTGTAGCACTTCTGGAAGCACAAGATGAGTACGCCAGCATACTTGGAAACTTCAGGGAAACATCCGAGCTTGAGGCCCCTTACCTCTTCGTTTTCCATCAACGAAATGAGTGGGGCAGGGTTCGACAATTGCTTCCAGAGTCTAGCCACCAACAGATGGCAATGCTATGGAACTACATTATCCAGAGCCACGGCGCGGAGTACACAGCTGCGGACGCAAGCATGTCAAATGGCTTGATTACCATTGGACTTCTCAAGTACCTTTTCAAGCCTGGACAGCTATTGCTGCAGAGTCAAGATGACGAGATACAAGGATGGATATGCGCAGACTGGCCCAGGGCCGCGCGGCGTGCCGAGAAAGCATCCCAAAGGCAGGACAATCTGATTGGAGCCATCAAACTTGAGAAGCTGGAACTTGCAGAATCCAGTCCAAAGTGGAAACTCAGCGCATGGCATTGGGACTTTGATGGCAATTTCCATCGCAGAAAAGCCACACTACCGGTTTCGATCAAGTCAGAAACCAACGAAGAGTCCAAGATTCCCATCAATACACTGAGCATATTTCCCTTGAAATATGCTTCCGAGGACAGTTTCAAGCGAATTCAAATCCGGGGGAGAAACTTTTGGAAGTGCCGAAAGCGTGGATTGGTTTCGTACAAAGAAGATGCGGACACCAACGACAGCAACCTGGTAATCGAATTCTCCTGTGATGAACACTGGGTTAGTTGATAGATATCAGGACTGACGCAAAGTATAGACCGAAGAGCGTTACATGATTGATCTGAAGACGTACCAAATTCTGCACCCAGATGATGTATCACAACGTTCCAACCGCCAGGGCATTCGCGGCTACACTCTACCCAGGAAGGCTATGGACAATAAGGATCCACCGGACGAGAACTTTGAATTTCTACTGCCAGCCAAGATCAAGGGCTTCAACCTGCGCACAAAGAAATGGTTAAATCTTGTCGCCGATAGAATTAGCGATATAAAGTGGAACAAGGAAGCCTTCTCAAAAGTAGTCATCGAGCGCAAAGCCAAGAATCTTATCAGAGCCCTTGTGAGCAACCAGCTTGAGTCCGAGAAAAACACCGACCTAATCGAGGGCAAGGGTAACGGCTTAATTCTCCTCCTCCACGGAGGCCCAGGAACAGGCAAAACGCTGACGGCAGAAAGCGTTGCCGAGATAGCCGAAAAGCCTCTTTATCGAGTAACATGCGGCGATGTCGGAACGAAAGCGGAAGATGTCGAGAAGTATCTGGAGTCGGTGCTGTACGTTGGAAAGCTTTGGGGTTGTGTTGTGCTACTGGACGAGGCGGACATTTTTCTCCAGCAACGCAACCTCGAAGACTTGCAGAGGAATGCCTTGGTCTCCGTCTTCCTACGCGTGTTGGAATACTACGAGGGCATTTTGGTGCTCACAAGTAATCGAGTCGGCACATTTGACGAAGCTTTCAAATCGAGAATCCAGCTTGCCCTACATTACCCAGCTCTGGGCCCATACCAGCGTCTCCGGATATGGGAAAACTTCTTCGACAGACTCGACAAGATGGAGGACGAATTGATTGATCTGGCGGATCTTCGGGATCATCTGCCCGATTTGCAGGAAGAAGAGATGAATGGGCGGCAGATCAGGAATGCTATCACCACAGCGAGGCAATATGCGAAGTGGCAGAACGCTACTTTGACTTATCATCACCTCAAAGATGTGATTGAGATTTCTGGACGCTTCGACAAATACCTCACCAAGCTCCATGGAGGGCTCACAGAGGGTCAGCTGGCTGAGGACGAAGGGCTTAGGCTGGGAGGGGAAGACTGAGCGCATACCATTTGACTTCAAGTTCCTATGTCTTAGTAGAATCGCATATATATTCATGTCCCTTGAAACAAAATCAGAAGTAGAGCAATGAGGTTACCTAGGTGATGATGTGTCATCAAGCATCTCTTCCAGTCCAGTAATTATATCTGATTGGCCCGAGAGCAGTTGATTACAACAGGAAATACTTGAGATGAGTTATATACATGTATTCGTACCCATCTAGCATCTGGACCACTGAATCCAAAATTCAAATATAATTATGGATCATGTGTCTTGTATATAGATATCTGAATCACACTCAGCGCGACTTACTCAGATGGCTCGCAGCAATGCTATGCTACCGGTGCTCGGAACTCGTCCCACAGAGAGCGCATTCGAGCTTCTTGTCCTTTGGTGAACTCAACACGACACGGGCTAGGAATCTCATTAGCAAAGTCCACTTCTACCGTATGTTATCTCACTTACTCGTCCGAATAGTCCACTATTAGAACGATCAACGTTAGCATAAATATCAAAATATGTAAGCCTCTGGTAGTTTGAGATATGCCCAAGGATGTTTGCTTCAACAACACATGGCCCCGTCGTCTCGATGATGGACTCTCCTGTAACGAGCGGGCAATTGAGGGTCACTTACTGTGGTTTTTGTAATTCGGGGGGTCAGTGCCAAGGAAGCAACCAGGCCGATCATCTTCACACACGCCCTGAACCGTAAAGGTGTAGCCACTGCAGCATTTGGAGTTAGCTATCAAGGTACTGAGGAAGAATTCCTATACGGAAATGGGGCGAGTTGGAACACTGTGTCCCCATATCCTGTCTGAAAACCTGTAGCCTGACGAAGAACTTTGAGGTAAGCTGTAAGACAGGCCACGGATATGGCAGATGTTCTGTCCCAGGAAGATCAAAACTGTACCCAGAAGCGTACCCTTGGGGGAAGGTGTCATTAACGTAATCCCCAGCGCCTGAGCAGCCACCCTCGAAGACGTGGAAAAGCCCGAACCAGTGACCCGCCTCGTGCACAGCGATCTTGCCCTGGTTATAGCCCCAGTCGTTCGTGCCGTTGGGTGTAGTTGCGGAGGCCACAAAACACCCGTCGATAGACTTGTCGAAATCCGTGGGCTCGACTGTGCTGTTTGGAGCCCAGGTGCCGTTGCCCCATGGCCATGTAGACCAGCCAGTCCCTTCATTCCCGGGACCGACGGTCAGGTAAGCGACGTAGAACAGGTTCAAGTCGGCGTAGGTGCCTTTTCGGAGGGCCTGCTTGACGACGTTCTCGATATCGTCTCCTTTGTTGACGGAGGCAAGAGTCTCATTGACGACCCATTGTGTCTCTGCTAGCTTTAGGTTGAAGTTGAATGGCGCAAAAGAGTCCTGAAGCAGCTGAAACTGCGCATTCATTGTATCATTCTAGGGCGAGACTATTAGCTAGGTTCAGGAAGCTTTTCTTAGACACCGAGAGGAGGCTAGCAAAACTCACGGATAGATAACCGCCTTGGAGGGTCTCGTTGAAAGCAACGACGTGCTGGTAGACATTGACATCAACAACTTGGTCGGCTCGCGAGCTAAGGTAGCTCAATTTTGTCCCGGTCTGCAGTTGATTCGCCAGCAGTACTTTGTCGTGCTCAGAGACCTCATCTTGACCGCATACCACTGGTTGGGATCGCCTCAACTGTGGTACAAGGGAAGCACCAGTTGAACCCAACAGCGTAAGCGGAACGAAGATACCGGAACGCATCTTTACTATCGGTGGGAATGATAATCGAGGGTGTCAACCAGACCTGGGAACGGTCCATCTTGACAATATAACAACGAATACTTCTCGTATTTATATTGTGACAGCATGTCGCGTAGAGGGTGAACAAGCTTGAATTTAGACTTGAATTGAACAGGAAGGTATCATTGGAAAAGGGGTCTCTAGTGGGCCGCCTCGGCACTCTTGGCCTTCGGATTGCCCCATGATTTACGAGCACTGCATGATATGCATGGTTTGCTTGACGGCAACCTCGTATTACAAGGTGCATTTCTACACCACATTTAGAACATTTGGTTGGCAACTGAGCCGACTGAGCCGATATGTCAGAAATTCCACCGTCGCGTGGTTTTGGAAGCACATCACAAATCCACGAGCTGGCAGGCCTGAAGTTCTAAGTTGCTTGAAGATCATCCCTCAGGGATGAGGACCTAAACGTTGTGGGCTCCATCAGCGAGGCCAAACTTATAACGGCCGAGTAGTCATCAACCCTTATCACAATATATAGTGGCCATCACTGCTCGTAAAATATCAATTGGCTGTAAAATGAAGACACCCCACATATGCTAGGTCTATGTGTGTGACTGCTGATGAACCACCACCACCTGTGGATTCTGCTCATGAGCACCTCGATGATCGCTCCACAGTGCTAGAAGAATTGTGGAAAGGGTTCAAGATCAACATTATAGACCGCTGGGCATTTCGCATCATATGTTGTTGAAGTACTACGTTCTCTGAAGGAGGTCGTTATGTTGACAGTGTAGCGTGGTCATGTTGGGTGTCTGAGGGGGGGTGATATGGCCGAACCCCCAACCCTGATTTCGAAGGATCCAAGCGCACCGTGAGTGCATCATCTCGGCCGGCAACGGGACAGCAATCCCAATGCGAGCTACGACACTCGTGATGGATTGACGGCTCTTTACATTCGAACATCTCCGTCCAGCTGCCCAATCTACACCCTCACACCATCCCGAGGCTCGACACATCAAGATGGCAACGAAAAAGGACCAACGCAGGGCTGACCTGGGTGAGTTTGGCTGTCTAGAACTGTTTGCTCGCCTGCGATCAGCAACTAACACTCGCCGCGACAGTGATTCCCTACCAAGAGCCGCTGTCCAAAGGCGACAATCCCGAGCTGTCGTCTACTCTGTCCCAGACCCTTCCGATGGCCGCCATCTTCTTGCGCAACCGCTATATAGGATGGTACGTTGCCTCCCGAGCTCCAACTCTATTCTCGGCTCAAACGGCATTCGTGCCTCGACAGCCAGCCCGCCCAAGGCGCATACCACAAAAGCAATTGAAGCTGACGATACATTGGTCATTCTATAGGGCGGCTGTGGTTTTCAGCGTCCAGAACTGGCTGGGCGAGAGCGAAGACAGCCAGAAGAGCGCCAGCACACCTGGCTACTTCTCCGTTGGCATGTCGCTTATGTCTCTGGTCGTCACGTACCTCCCGATGTTCCTCCCTCCACCGCCCGGTTCACAACGAGCTGCGACAGGCACCGAGGCTGCGGCACCGGTTCCTCCTTCATAGCTGGAAATGCCGAGGTTGGAGAGCTGGAAGAATGAATGACGAGCCAAGCATTCAGTCAATGGCGTCCACTGCCTTGGAAACCTGCTGTACGATACCCGCCATGTAGTAATCTTACGTTTCATTGAAAAGATTCCCGACCAGGATATGAATAGGACGTTCTCAGAGTCGCAGGCTCCTAATCATCGTGCCTTCTACTTTTCCTGCGGTGTCACCGGCACTGGAAGCTTCCTCCTCAGCCCGGTCACAATCTCCAAGTAATCAACCTCGTTCTCCCCCGTGATGACTCCATGTCGAACGAAGAAGTCCAACATCACCAGGCAGCAGTTCGGCTTGAACTCCCCCGCCATCATCGCCTTGGTCACCTCCTCCACCGTCATCAAGTAGAACTCCTCCACCTCACCGTCTTTCGGCTCAGGCTTCATGCCCTCCTCGAGCTCCAGGTCGTACACATACAGAATGGTCGGCCGCACCTGTCCCGCCCTCCTATTCTGGCTCACGTATGTCACCACGCCGGTGGGCACGATGTTCTTTTCGACGTATGCCATCGGGAGCGCGGCCTCCTCGTCCGACTCGGCCACGATGCACTGCCATGGTGTGTCTTCCGCCTTGACGCCGCCGGCGACCGTGGTGTCCAGCATGCCCGGGTAAGTGTGGAGGTTGGCGTCACGGCGGGCTACCCACACCCTCAAGCCTGTCGAGACGGGCTGGCTCGCGTCTCGGACGTAGGCTGTCAAGTGCGCCCCACGGCTGCATATTCCAAAAAGCGACGCGGCGAACCGTTCTAGGCGTATGTACCCGGGCTGCAGGGGTGTCTTTGAAGGATATTGCCTCGCGCCGATGATGCGAACCATCTCACTGTGAGATGTAAGACTTGGAAAGACTGACGTGCCCAAAGCGATGGCACCATCAATCACGGCCTGGAAGGCGGCGTTGATGCGACCGGCTTCGATTTCGGCTACCGCCAGCCGGACAGTCTTGTCCTTGTGGTCGATTGAGAAGTCTGCCGTCCATGGCAGCTTGGCGACGACGTCTGCGGTGAAATAGCCGTGTGTTCGAGTGTCATTCGGCAAGATTAATCTGTAAAGGCCGTTGTAGTCCCAGCCGATGGGCACGCTGATGCACAGAGGATGGTGAGCGTCAGACAAGGCCAGAGAGGATGGATTCTTCCTACTTGTCCACCCCTCTGATGAGGTCTATTGACCGCCGAGCCTTGAAGTTTTCAGTCATCCTCTTGCTGGCATTATCAGCCAAGGTTCCTCTCGAGAAAAAAATGATGTGTTCGAGTGTGATGTGAAGGTTGCACATGAACACTACGAAGGCGGACCAGTTTCGAAGATGTGGTGCAAGGGTTCAACCCTACCAGGAATGCTGCTCATACAACTACACCTCAAGCTCTCAAGGTGTTTGGAGTCAAGGTACTAACTAGTCAACACATGTGCACTTCAATGTTACGTATGAAGCATTTAAACGCCTAGTATGTATTTGTCTCCTGTCATGGCCAATGCCAAGCAATCCGCAACCAGAAGTGGGCAGGCTCATCAAGGTTGACACCACACATGTTATCTGAGAAGAAATACTGGTTCCCATTAATTTTCAACTTGATCTGCATTTGCTACTCTCCCACTGGCATTACCATTAGCTTCAGCATAGCAAGTCCATATTCACCAGAGTCTTGTTGTGTTACAGGAGAAAATGGAAAATATGGAGGGTCATTTGCTGAAGCTCTCTACGCTTTCAATTTCTCTATATCCTACCTTTCTCACTGTCACTCCGTTATCCCACGTTAATTCCATCACTCTCATTTGTGGCCAATGACTCCTCATGGTTGAATACATATGTAATATGTGTGCTGATCGTGCCAGTGCCCACACCGAAAAAAGCGCATTCAGTGATCAATCGATCTGCGGATGTACAAAATACGCTGCAATTCCAATTAACACCCAATCAGCAAGCAACAGAATACCATGGACCCAATGCACCTTTGCATCAACCACGAGGAAATTCAGAAGCAAGATCGTCGTGAACAAGCTCACGACCTCGAAGCCGTCAAACGCGAGCGTGACGTCCGGGATGCGAAGGCACCACGCTAGCAGCACCACCGCCGGCTCGACCAGCAGCGCCGTCTGGATCGACCGCCCCACTGTGTACTTCATGGTCTGCTCGAGCTGGTCGTCGACGGCGAGCGATATGGGCGCGAAGTCGCAGTTCGGTATGGGCAGGAGGATGAGCCCCACGAACGTGTCGGTCAGCGAGGTCTGCTCCGTGAGGGCCGAGATGCTGTTCACCGTCGCGTCGATGCAGAAGTAGAGCAGGACGATCGAGGCAGCGAAGAGGGCTGCCGCCACTGGGAGGTCCAGTTGAGGCCCGTGGATTTCTTGGTCGTCCTCCTTGGCGGCGGCGGCGCTCCGGGTGGAAAAGGGTCGGGGAGAGTGAACAAAGGAGACAGATCGCGGTGACGCGATGTCTTTTCTTGTTGGTGATGGTACGTCAAGGACCCTTGGGCATACGATGTCCCCAAGTTGGTGCATTCCCCCGATAGATACACCGCTGGCAGTAGCAGATTGTATGACAGATGCGGTGGCATTCGATTTGCCGGACGCCCCGTATTCCACCTTGTGCGTCCACATTTGACAGACTGAATATGTAAAATAGACAAATAGCAGAACAAAGGACACCCCTCTGGACTGTCGTACCAGATTTTCCTTTGATGTTTGATCCAGCAATTTCACAGCCGTCGGGATGAGAAGGCTCGTTGCGGCGATGGATAGCAGGCTCGATGAGCCCTGAGCGCCGGTCCGGTTGAACTCCTGCTGGCGTTGGCCGATATTCGTCGCGCCTCCAAACGATATGCTCAAGCCGAGAAGCACCAGGATATTGCTCAGGATACCGCCGATCAGAGATGTCTGTAGCAAGTTGACCTTGCCGTCAAGCAACAAGAGGACACTCGAGATGATTTGTACGGTGTTGGTGGTGAAGATATCTAAAATGTCAGTTGGGGTGACACCAATATACTTCTCCAGCTCTTCCAAAGAGTAGTCACACAGAAACCAGAGCGGAATCTGAGCAATGTAATTCATTGTGAACGTTTCGGGGGTGCCACCCCTGGCATTGGAGAGGACCACTCCAGCCGGCACACACACGAGCAGGACATTGATCCATGATGTAAGAAATGTCCTCTGGATCTGATTCGCCACTGTAAACGGTTCCTCTGGAGCCTCTATCTTCAAGTGCTTGTACTGGAATCCGAAAAGGCTGGTGGTTGGCAATGACTTGTCTGTTCAATGTTATAATTAGCCCCGGAGCTGAAGCTGCTGCGAGCGTGGCAGTTGAGGACAAACCATATGGTCTTGGATCTTTAGACGGCTTATACCAAGCAACGTGTCTGAAAGGGTTAAAACGATCCCTTGAGCTGCGTTGTAGATCTTGAAATACCCGGTGAGCCTTGCGTCTGTTGTCCACCAGAAGCGTGTCGGTCCTTTGACCAGCCGCCGGAGGCTCTGGATCAAGCGCCATATCTTGGCCTGGATTGTTTTGTTGAGATGGACGGATAACCGAGCTCAGGCTTTAAACAGAGGGTATACAAAGCTGGTTATATGCACTGAGATCAAGGACGACGAGCAAATTGGATGATACCGAACACAAACTGGCAAACGAAGACGGGGGACTTGTACGGGTGCTTTATGCTCGGCGTCTGTCTTGACGAGGCTGTCGAATTTCCCCATCTCAACCAAAAGATGGGTCACCCACCACACCTTCTTGCTACGGCCGCCCTCATGGGTGGGACTCCCGCTCCTGCAAGCCACAGGCGACTAAATATGTTCGCTTTCGTGTAACAGGCCTCCGGTTTGCACTTGGTCAGCATTTGCGGAGGTTCTTCTGCCATCGAAGTTGATCTGGCCAGCCTGGTCCAGGCATGGCCATCAATCGTGATGCGCCGTCATCCAAACTCGACGGGGCGCAGAGACGAGATTGGTTGATGAGGTCTCGCAAGAAAGGTGGTGATCCAGAAGATGGAGACGTGGTGTCGGTGAAGTAGCGGGCCCGTTCCTTCCCGTACACGACTATGATGTTTTTACTTGTTACAAAGCGCCTGGACTTGATATGGCACGACGTCTGGGGCGGTTTGTGATGGGGTGGGTGGTCAGCAATACTGCAGTGCCAACTCCCTCGTAGGGACGTAGCGCCTTCACCCCGGTCTTGCCTGCACATCTGTGCCAACCTTGGAAGGGCCTCTTAACGACTATAACGTGTGCAGCTCTTGGGCCCAATATGACCGGAGTGCCCTTGTGTACATCTCCCAATCTTGCAACGGCTCGATGCTGGCTCAGAAGCGGTTCAGCAGCCCCGTGTCTGGGGCGAACCCAAAGACTGTCATCTGTCGATGCCTGGTCAAGGACGGAGAAGAAAAGGGCGTCCCCTCTCCGCAAAGCCCTGACTGTATCCTCTGCTTCCTAGGTCTGGTCGTTGGGCTCTTGAGTAGTGCGGACGCCAATTCCATCTGACAGCGGCTCATCCCGTGATCTGACACATATCTGTCGAACGAGCAAAGGTTTACCTGACTCCTGCAGTTGATGCGTACATCAACTATCCGGCGTGCTCTCTTTCAGACACGTCTAGTTGGGTAAGATGCTCGTCGACAAATCCAAGGCCTTCCTGAAGCAATTGCTCTTCGAAGCATTTATGCCTCGTCACAAAGCAACTTCACCCGACCAGGACAGCAGGGCGTGACTTGCGGTAAGAGCATGCGGTGGTCCCCCTGCTCGGATTTACCTGCATGTCAGAGCAGAGCCCAGCACGATCTTGGAAAATTTGGTGTACTCTGGATGCAACTGTCGAAACTGTCACCGAGATTGTAAGGCTGGCAAGGTGAAACCGAGCGAGACGAGAGTGGTGCTTGGACTGGGCCCGAAAGAGATGGTACCTAGGTAATTATATCGTTTTACAGACCCACTTCAGGCCATTGGTTGCTTGTTCATTCTGGCGGATTTGCGTTCTGGTGACTCCTCGTCCAGCGGCACGGTGATTTTGCGAGTCGTGGCCCATTGGTTGCTGATTGAGTGCAGATGGTGCTCATCTCATGTCGTTGCATCCAATATTTCCGGTCCAAAGCTGCCCGTCGGTCTGTTGCTGGCCGAGCAAGCATGTGCTGTCGCGTCTGCGGTGGTAAATGTGCGCAAACAGGGCATGTGAAAGCATGACGTTCAACGTAAGCATCTCTGAACCTGCAGCTCTATGTCTATGCCCATGGCGACGCGACTGAAGCTGATAGTCTAGGTGATAAACAGACAGATGTGCCGAGGTCATTCAACGTTTTTGTTTCAATGATAGCATCCGAGGTCAGGTAGGGATGCCCTACTGGCACTTGGGAGGCGGCTGACCCCGCGTTTGACGTTTCTCAAGCTCCTCTGGCCGCCTAACGGTTGGCTCCAGGTTTTCGACTCAGCCTAGCGCCGGCTCGGCCAGTTGGGTTGGGTTGGGTGCAGGCGCACAGGCGCAGAAGGTGCTTGAAGCAGAGGTGCGGGTGCAGGTGGAGCGGGCGTGGGGCAGCCAGCCCCTGAGATCAGGGATGCTTGCTGGGCCCCCGATTTGTCTCTCTGTCTCTGCCTCTTGCGACTTGTCTGTCAGTCGAGGCGAGAGGTCTGGCATTGATGATCTTCCCGCTGGACGTGTCAAGGTCTTGTCTGTCTGTCTCGAGACGCCGACGATAGTTCATGCAACCACCCAGCCCTTACCCAACCCAGGAACGCCCGTGGCTTGACAGACAGCTCCAAGCTCCAAGCTCGCCGCCATCCCTCCGCCCTCGCCACCGTCTGGGACAAGAAACAACAGGTACTTTTGGGCGCCCCCTAGAATATGTCAAGTTTGTTCTCAGGACTGTGAGTAATGTGTCCTTGACCGCCTGGCCGCCCCTCTCCGCCCTGCCCTGCCACCCGGCATGTATGTATGTACATACAAGCCACGAGCAGACATGTAAATGTGCACCTGTGGAAAGACAGAGACGCAGACGCCAGACGCAGCTGTGCCGGATCAGGTCCAAGCCTAGCTGCCGTCAGACCTCGCCTCGCATCATAGTCCACTGCCGCAAACCTGTCACGAGCATGCGAGCTATGCCCTATGCCCTATTGCCCTATTGTCCTATACCACATGCCCTATGCCCTTGCCTTGTCCTGCCTTGTCTTGGCGCCCGTTGCACTCCATAGGCCCTAGTCTGCCTCTTCTCTTGCGTGTCCACCAGACTCATACCCCATCGTGTCTTGTCCGCTGGAAGAGACGGCTAGAAGAACCCAGTCCTGTTCCCCCCCACCCCCTGACACGAACTCATACACTGCTGCACTTGCATCACCACTTGGATATCCGTCACTGAAATCCTCCACAGACGGTCACGAAGCAAGTCACGAGGAGCATCCAAAAACGCTGGCCGGCCCGGGACACCAAAGGAGTCCATTCCTGCAGTCCCATCCCCCACACTTGAGCAGCAGCAAAGAGGACGCACCCTAGAAAGCGTCCTGCCGCCGTTGCCCCAGACAGACTCACTCTCCAAGTCTGTCGGCGTCACGATGGCCTCAAGCGCTAGCGGGGATGACGCCCTCAAATCTTACCACCTGCCCAGCCCTCTCCCGGCCTGGGTCAACCCGGCCTATGCCAAGCACATCGTCAAGGGCAACTTCATGACCCTCAGTGCCCGGCCCAAGACGGTCGAGCCAGGCGAGTGGATTGCCCACCAGTGTGTCGAGCACTACCGCAACCTGTGGCATTTTGTCCGCGTGATATACGAGAAGGAAGAGAACGGCTCCAACATCTGCAATGCCAACTCGTGCCCCAAAATGGCTGCTGGCCCGTAAGTCCACCGCACTATATGAAAGCCAGCCAGCCAGCCAGCAACCCTGGGCCGGCCATTTGAGAGCTTATCGGCTGATCCTCACCAGCAACCACTCGTACACATGGCTAAACAGCCGCTACGAGCCCATCGAGCTGCCCGCCTTTGAGTACATGACCCTCATGCAGCGGTGGATATCAGGCAAGATCGACAACACACAAGTGTTCCCCACGGATCCGGCGGGCGTGTCGTACGCGCTGAACCCGGCCCTCGGCGGCGCGGCCCAGCCCCTGTCCAGCATCACCGCCAACCCGGCCGACGGCGACTGGGTCGGCAGTCGCAGCGGCTTCCCCAAGGACTTCCTGTCCATCTGCCAGACCATCTTCCTGCAGATGTTCCGCGTCTACGCCCACCTGTACCACGCCCACTTCGTCGAGCCCTTCTACCACCTGAACCTGGAGAAGCAGCTCAACAGCTGCTTCAGCCACTTCCTGCTGACCGCCACCAACCTGGACCTGCTGCGGCCCCATGAGCTCGAGCCCATGCAGCCGCTCATCGACCTCTGGGCCGCCAACGGCACCTTCCCGCCCGAGTCAAAGGCCTACCAGATGGCGAACCTGGCCGCGGGCCAGACCCTACTGGCCAAGGCTGGTGTTCAGCCATAGGTGGCCGCACGCCCTGGGCGTGGTCGGATAGGACAGCTCTTGTTTCGTCGAGCGAGGTTTGTGAGGTCTGAGCTCGGTGGGAGAAGTAGAGGTACCACATGAAACAGTGGTGCTCGACATTGGTGGGAAACACAGGGCACCCTTTGCATAGGATTGTTGTGAGCAGAAAAGCAGAAATTGCATGGCATTGCGAGCCCCTTTAGAATTTGATTCATTCTACCTACTCTTGGGAACTAGGCGCACAATGACAAAAGTCATATATCCTACTAATGACTCGCCATACTGGCCAACATGTCTCGTACCTGCACCTTGACCATGACAGCAGCAGCTCCAGCCTCAATAGGACCACCCTAACCTCAAGATAGAAGGGGACAGCCCTAGTTGTATTAATGTGAAGGGAAGAGAAACTACTCAGCCAAGTTGCTGACACGAGTTCTCTCTGGGGGAAAGAAACATCGCCCACACCAGTGCGTCCCCGCCCAACGACTAACACCACACCTGTTCGTTCTGTTCCGACACAACGCGGTCTATCACATGGCCGTGTTAGTTCCTCATCTGTCACTCCTTCCCCCGTCGTGACCTAATCCGTGCCCTTCTTTAGAGTGCCTTCCAATTCACCTAACCCACCCCCCTGTGCCCTACTTTAGCCCTCTCAAGATCGCGACTTATTTAGTTCAAACTTCAAGAAACCAGAACTATTCGTCATCAGGTGGCTAACGAGCGTCCGCGGTGCGGATGAGCAAGTGGAAAGCAAGTTGCCTCCTTTCCCTCTGTATTATGGTGAATATCGTGCATGCAAATAGCCTCACACAATGGGCGCTCACTCGACAGGAGTGACGCATACCTGCCCTCCTAGCCGACAGATTTCTCATGACCGCAATGAAGCACACAAGTCGACGCCGCACCATTATCCTGCCGAGCCTACCCAAACTAAGCTATGGCCTCAAAGCCTACCCGGTAGGGCAAGAATCCGCCCTGCGACGATAACACAATAGCCCATAGACGATGCGCCCCGGATCTCGCTACCGTTGCCCCGCAGTGCGTGATATTGCGACCGTTATCGAGCATGTTCACTCTGGCAGAGGCTCTATCACAACCTGGGCACGTACGCACCTGAGATGCCAGCTTCGATACCCACTGGGCGCGAGATCCCAGACCCGATGCCCCCAGACTTTCCCCGGCTAGGGGCTATAAGACACATACGCGAACACTGCTTAGCCGGTTTATAGCCGAGTATAAATTCCAGGGCGCACAATGGCGTGTATTGTCAGCCAGTGCTTGCGGTGAGGAAGGCGTGAGCGCCGCGCTAGAGCGGCGGGACCATGAAGGAAGGAAGACTTGGGGTCTTGACGGACCTCATGATAAGTCTCATGATAAGTTGCAGTATTTCCTTCTGGGCAATTCCTTCCCCCAAGTTTTTCTTCTGGGTTGTCATGAATTTGACACCAGTTTCTCTTTCACCAGCCATGTGTGATACGATCAGCCTCGACCCAACTTACAACACACTTACTTACCTACCTAAACATCAATACTACCCACATTCCAGTCTTTGTCTCCCGAATAGGTTCGACTAGCGGCGACCATATATCAGCAAGAAACTACTCTTTGATCACCACTCTTAGTCTCACCATGTCGAGCAACTGGCCGAAGCAAATGTTGACCGAAAGTGAGTGCGAGCGGGAAATGCACAGAGCCGCGATCTTAAAAGAGTTGAGGAGTATCAAAGAGAAAGCCGCCTCAGAAGCGGCTGCCAGAAACTGGAGGCATGCAGAGCACCCAAGGACCGACCCCATAATTGAACAGGAGGTGAATCGCAGGAGATCGCTTGAGGACAGCGAGCGACAGGCCGCTGGCCAGCGCGAGCGACGGCGGAGGAGACTCGAGGCGGACCTCGAAGAAATAGAATTCGTTGAAGCACGATCTCGCTTCCGGCGTCGGAGAGACCGCCTCAGAACACGCTGGGTTCCCACTTCAGACACAGCCGTCAAGCCTACAATCCACCCAGAAGTCCACGAATCAGACGCAGATGATGAATATGAACCAGTCGAATCAGATGGAGAGGACGAATATGAACCAGACGGACAGGACGAACTCGACAGCTCAGGCTCGGGAACAAGATGGGTATCGCAGAAGTACCTCAACGAAACTGGCCTCTGTGGCTGGGGCATGTACGTCAAAGTGTACCGAGATCAAACAACTGACGCACTGTACTTTCTGGATAACGTGTGTGAGCACGTCTGGCTGACAGACGAAAATGGTGACTGTGTTCTGGCTCAAGAACAGAGGTATTCCACGCCCGAAGCAGTCGACTACGTGGATGATGTCTGAATGTGGACCATACAGCCAGAAGCAACCCGAGAGAAGCTTGACCCACGTGCCCTCATGCTGTAGGAAGCTGGGTAGGGAAGATTCACCAACTGGACAACCAACTGGAAGGACCACACGCCTCGCGCACGGCACACAAGGCATTGCCACTCCGCAATCGCTGGCTGTTTTTTTGTCCCTTGGTGGCCTCCATTTGGAGGCCGCACAGGTGAAGGTTTTGAAGCGGTGACGATATGGTCGGGGATACCGGTCGACAAACGAGACGTCGATTCCTCGAACATGGTGTGGACAGCCCCCACGTGCCTGACTCTCGTGGCTGTGCGCCTAGTTTCGCCATAATAAGCCTCCCGCTCCGAAAAGTGGCTTTTATCCAAAACAGGGGTAGGCCAAGGAAGCAGGGGGACTATATCAGAATAGACTCTTTGGATTGACAGGAACTAATGGGCTGTGCGTTTCCATTGGACCTGGCTCGGGCCTGGCGGGAGAAGTCGAGATTGCGAAACAAAAATTTCGATACGTCGGCTCTATGAAGTATGTTCCGCCATTCGATCAAGCACACACTAGATGCCGTTAAGAATTTGAGGATATCTTAACGACAAGGACGTGGGAGGAAGGAAAGGTCTCTGTTCTTGGGCTTGAGGCGCCGCTATCATGTTCATAAATACAATCATTGTCATGATCATAGCGTGAGCTAGTACTCATAGACTCAATTTAACGGTCGAGCACTTGTTCGACATGACAATGCGGCGGTGACATGCGAGAGATAGATAGTGATGCAGTAAAGAACATCATATCCAAAAAGTTGGTTCACGAAGTACTTGCTCGGTAACGTGGAGTTATGGTACGTGTGGCAACGACGTTTGATAGCAAGACGGGAAATAAACAAGATGAGGCGGTGTGGCTGAGGAGCTTCGGGCAGTCCCCGTGGGGATGGAGATTTCTGCGAGCTGAGTTGTGTTGTAGCAATGGCAAGGATGTTGATCTGTCAGTGACGTTGAGTTGACATGGAGCAACTGGTGAGGTTGGGAGCTCGGTGTTTCTACGAGCAGCCAGGTAACCAGAGACGGCGGGCTGGGCTGTGACGCAGCTGCTGTCTGGCTATCTGAGTGCTGCTGTCGTTTGGCGAAATGATAGATGGGTCGATTTGCTGCGATGCTGAGGGTGTGGCCCATTGGGATTGGCCTTGGATCCATTCTGCCCTGCTCGAGGGCGATCGTCGAAAACGCTCACGAACTAAGAGCTCGGGCAAAGCCGAGGGGATTCCTCGGAGGACACCCGCTGGGCCACTCAGTGTACAGTACAGTACCGTGGTGATGACACGCAGATAGAGATGAGAGAGACAAGAAAAAAAGCTTCGGTGTTGTCCTTTGCTGTGGCATCGGGCTGGTGTCACTTGGCGCAGCATCGAAACGTCACATTGCGGGTTGGTTGCGATATGCTGCCGTCCAGAGCGGAGATGCATCGCGGTGAGAGACAGAATGGGAAGTCATAGACGGCGAGGGACCAGCTGAAGTCAGGCGTGCTGTAGGGAAAACCGTCAAACTCAGAATGGCCTGAGTGGGGTGGAGGGAAGGAGGCATCCCGGCCGTGAGTGGCCACAAGCCGACCAATCCTGCGCCCCTTTTCCTACCTCGAGTGCCTCGAGTGCTAATCCCTGCCAGGGCCACCCCAAGGAGCTCCCCTCCTCGTCGTGGCTACCTCCACCCGGTCGTGCAGTAGGTGCCAGTCGCGCAGTCCTGGTGCTGCCCGTGCTGCCCGTTCCTGCCCCAAGTCCAAGTCCAAGCGGGCTGGCGGGTGCTGTGTGGCACAGACCAGGTTACCTCACACACCAACAGACACAAGCCTCTGCGTGGTCTGCTCTGCCAGTCTGCGTGCTTATGCTCTGCACCGCTCTCTTCCAAGGTTCGCTTCCAACCAAGATCATCGTCGATCCCGGGCACATAATAATCGCTGTGGTACCTCTTCTGCCTCTCAAACAAACGCCTCAAAATCCACCCAGGCTCCCCAGCTCCGCTCTTCCTCTCGCTTGTGCCATCCACCCACTTGGCCACCTAAAATAAACCACCGCCAGCAGAAAAGGCACGGCACTCATTCGCCAGCCGTGAGGCTGAACCCACCGCTAGAGACAGCGTCAGAAGCAGAAGCGTGCGTGTGCTCGCTGGCACTGGGCTGCACCAACACCAGCAAACTGCACCACGTCCAACGCACCAAACCACAAACGCTATCGCTGATCCCAGCTGTCCGGCTCTCCGATTGTCCCTGCCCACTTCCCACACTGCCTGGACTGCCCACCTGCGAGGCCAATCCCCATCCAGCGCAGTGCAATTGACCGACTGACCGGCCGACCGACCCAATCTCACCTCGTCCCATCTCTCCCTTTTGGTTCGGTTCACCTTCGCCTCAGATCCTGCTTTCGCCCTCCTACAACTACAATCCGTCATCGACCCTCTCGACCATGAGGGGCCGATCATACCGAATCACACCTCTTGTTGCTTCTTTCACCGTCACTCAGTGACAATCCAGCCAGCTGTCGCAGCCTTCCCACCGCGCTGCGTCCTGACCGAGACGACGACGACAGCGAGCAGTCCGGTCCTGCCAGCCACCGTCGCCTCGGGTTATGAGGTCCTAACCCCATTGGCAGTCGGTACCGTTGACGGCGTCGTCTTGTCTTCTTGCGTCGTCGTTCAGCCTCATCACCCCCCAATCTGGACCCTGCGAATCGACTTCAACCTCACCTCAACCCGTCCCGTCTCTCGGCCCTCCAGCTGCGCCACCCCCGGCCAATCAGCCTCTGTTGCCAGAGACATTGATTCTCAAATCCCTCTTGGCGCCCTCAGGACTTACCCGGTTATCAAGCGATCGACGTCTATTCTCGGCTTCATCCTCTCTCTCTCTCCTGACATGTCACCGTCACCAATCACCCGCGACCATGTCATCATGGCTCGCGATGCATCGCCTGGCACCATCGCAGGTGCCACTGTCGGTGCTTTTGCCGCCGTCATCCTCATGCTCGTGTGTAGTCTGCCATTCATACTAAAATCAAGGAGAAAACGACGACTACGAAAACGCCAACAGCAAGATGCTCTGCGCCCCGAGATGGGCGCCGCCCATATGCGTTCGCGGCCAGCCTCCCAGACGCTTTCACAGTATCCCGCCAACCGCCTCTCCCAAGGCCGAATAGCCTCGACCGCTGGCACCTTATCCGATCGCGACTCCCAGATCGGCAAAGAATACGGCCCAGATGGCATCATATATCACCAGGCGCCCCCTCCGCCCCCCGCCGGTGCGCGCCACTCGATGCTCTCGTGCTCTCCCGCTCCCAGCGTGCCTTCACTGGCTGACGCGGTTGCGGCTGCCAGCCGAAATGCCTCTCCGGCCGTTGCCCAGGGGCCATTCACTCCTCCACCGGAGGGAAAGCCAGATCGAAGTGGGACTTTTGGAAGTCTGACTGCGGAGCCGGAGTCTCTGTCACGATCAGCTACGGGTAGTTTACACGGGTCTCAGTCGCAGAAACGAGGCGCTTTTCGCAAATTTAGCGACAAGCTTTTCCACAAGGGAAGCACGAGATCAAGCGGGAGCGACTCTCGTGGCACCGGAACTAGGATGTCGGATATGGAACTTGACGATGACCCCGCCGAGAATACGCCCGCTGTGCCGTATCTGCGCGACGACAAACCCCCAGGAGGAGGAGCAGCCGAGGAGTATTACACCGGGGCAGCAGAAGATTACTACTCGGGCGCACCTCTGTCGCCACCAGAGGAGCAGAAATTGCCAGCGCCGGGCCCTGGCTCAGAGTTCATTCATTTTCTAGGGATGCCCGGAGCCACTATAGTGGGATCCGTCATGCCACATACAAGGAAACAAAACCTTGGAAGTCCATTCAATCCAGTTGGTGCTCCGCCGAGTCCCACTTCGCCTCAGGTCAAGCAGGAAGAGCTGAGCGGCGAGGAAGGCGAACAAAAAAGGTCACTCGAGGCCCAAAGTGACAGCCTGTCTCCGCCACCCAGAGGCCTCCCTTTCGACTCCAGCCCAAAACGGTTTGAGCCTCCACCCAGCCCATACCGTCCTGCTCCTGGCACGGTCAATCCTATGGATATGATGAAACCGACGACTGCCGCCGAACAGGCTGCCTGGGTTGATACGGAACTCTGGAAACTTGAAAACTCCCCTCCACCGCAGCTTGATAACACACCTCCCCCATCCGAACCGTCTCCTCCGTCACAGGACCAGGCCGAATACTACCCGCCATCTCAATCACCGCCTCACCAGCAAGCTCAGGTCGAACCCTCCCCCCAACCTGAACGTCCACAATTCCAAGCCGTTGTCCGGCACCCGACACAGATGGACGTCACTGGCAATGGGCAGGCCATGCCCCAAAACGAACAGCAAACCGTGACGGACATATCCGACACATCGTCGCCTGGGTTCGATCAATATGCATACGGCCCATCTCCTTCAAATCATACCTCTCCCGATACCCGATTTACGGGGTCGAGCTATACCGCCTCTCCATCACCGCGCTCATCAATGTCAAACCGCCCCTCGAGTTCCTTTGAACCCCCCACAGGTAAGGTATCGAGCCAATTACAGACGCCTTCGTGGTTCGCTAACACCTGCATAGAGTACTTAGAGACGACCATCAGCGGCCAGTCGCAAGGCTCAACATCTGAAGACAGAACGTCGTCGTCGCCCAAGCCCACATCATTTGCATGCGAGATTTGTGGAAGCAAATTTGACCAGGTGCACAAGTTGAAGTATGCTTTCTCTGCCAATGGCCCCCAGCTTTGAAAACTATTGTGACTCTATGCTCACGCCAACTCGCAGTCATCACAAACGCTACCACGAACGACCACACCAGTGTCCACAGTGCGACAAGCGCTTCGGTACAAAAACACATCTCGACCGGCATATCAACGACAAGCACAACAAGACGCGAAAATACCACTGCACCGTGACCGGGTGCGCTTATTCGAAACAAGGAGGTGGAAAGTCTTTCCCACGAAAGGACAATTGGCGAAGACATATGCAGAACAAGCATCAACAAGCCAACCCTCCCGAGCCGGTGGAAGAGGATGTCGTCATGGCAGGGTAGATCGAGACTGACTTGACTCGTCACGAAAGCCCATAATTTTACGGCCAGCTGTAGCCACTGAATTGCCCTGCCACTCTTGGCTTCATCAGAGCGGTCCAATCTAGGCGTCGCGAAGCCTTATGTCTACGAGGCGTTATCGAACGGGCCGCTAGCTTTTCCCAACCATTCCAAGGGAGGCCGTCTTGATGAAATCTCTCGAAGGGTCGCTCTCCAATGCTAGGAACAAGAAACCGGCATTAAGAGGGAATCGAAAACGGCACTTTCCAAAAAGTGGAATGGCGTCGCTCGCCCGCAGTCAGTGCTCTTCAGACACAGACCACGACCAATTCTGTCTGGCATCCTCCGGAGGATGACCCCCGATGTTGGACAGGCCTCAATTTACCAACAAGCAATATATATTTGGATTAGCTGCTATAGGTGGCTTTGGCTTTGCCGCAGCGCAATGAGCCTCCAATCCAGTCGATACATCGTTCGAGCCCGTTGGGTACACGCTCGTTCCGGCGTTGGCGGTGCAGAGCATAGGGAGTTATGACATCTGGGACGACAAAGTGGTGAATATAGCATGAGCATGGGTGTGGAGCGTGTCTCGGATTACAGTACAATAATCATTCAAAGCGAAGCGAGCGATTGGGGCACCAGCATATGCCGTGCTTTGCTAGGTCTACAAAGAAAAACAAAAAGGAATCGAAAAATACAAATAACCAGGATGCCATGTGGCACAAATACCAATACTTGACCACCGAGTGAAATCGTGTATCTGTCTGTCCCAATCACCCGTCTGAACGGTACATCATGGGCTCGTGTAAGGCAGACTTTTCGGAATCTTCAGTATAGAGAGCGTATTCCGTGTCGGGGTAGACTGAATCAAAATATGCAGTTGATGCGCACAAAATGTCAAATTCTCAGACAAGGAGGCACGTCTTTACCTTGCAAAAATCTAACCTTTTTTATTCAACCCAGTCCTCTAATGTGCTATGCGTACATGAAGCTCTCCCTCTTGGGTCTCACTCATCATGAACCTCCGTCTCGAGGCCAGATTCTATATGCGCCTCAAATACTGTTGGCGATGGGCCATCTTAGGCGCCAATTCCCTCCCTACTGGTGTTGTCTCCCGCGCGACGTCCTTAGGCGGACAGCGTGCCCCTGACACCACCCTTCGCACCGACCTCCCTCGTCTGGATGGTGACGCTCAGGTCTGCCAGGACATTTATCGTGACCTCGACCTTGGCGCCCTTCTTGACGCCGCGGATCGCGGCCTCGGCGAGCGTGGAGCCGATCTTCCACACCTTCTCGCGCTTCTCGTCGTCCTCATCCTCCTCGTCCTCGTCAAAGTCGCTGTCGTCCTCGTCGTCCGCGGCCTTCTTCTCCTCGCCGTTCTCCTTAGCCTTGGGCTCCGGCTTGGTGACGTTGATGTGTGTGTTGCCCTCAGCGATCTTGACCAGCACGTCGCCGCCGTCCTTGGGCGCGCTGACGTGCACGGTCCTCCGGGCCGGGAGGGCCGTCTCGGGCGCGATCACGGGCGTGAAGATCTCCTCAGACCCGTCGTCTGACTGGGCGACGACGCCAATGGCGTTAGTGACGTGAGAGACGGTCGTCACGGCGGCGTGGGTGCTCTGCTGCACGTCCTCTGTCTCGAACTCCTGGATTAGGGAGGCCTGCAGCGCGGCGCCGCGGGCCTGTAGCTCGGAGGGGTTGATGGCTGTGGGGGTGGTGGAGGGGGCGAGGACTGTCGTCGAGGCTGGGAAAATGCTGGCCAGATTTGCGGCAATGCGAGGGGTGTGTGCGGTGCCGCCAGACAGGATGATCTCGTCAACGTCCAGGACGTCCAGGCCAGCCTTCTTGACAGCGCCCTCAACGAGGCGGTTGACGCCCTCGAAGACGGATCGGGCGACCATCTCGTAGCGCAGCCTGTTGATGGTAGAGGCGAAGTCGACTCCGTCCACCAGCGACTCGACGCTGAAGCTGGCGTTGGTTCCCAGGCTCAATGCCTTCTTGGTGGCCTCGGCCTCGAACTTCAGCTTGGCCAGCGACCGAGCGTTCTCACGGGGGTCTGACTTGTGCTTCTTGATGAACTCCTTGGCGAAGTGGTCCATCAGTACCTTGTCCAGGGCAAATCCAGCGAACTCGTAGTCGTGGGCGGTAGCAAGGATCGTGTACATGCCGCCGCGGCTTGCAACAATCGTAACGTCGGAGCGGGTGCCGCCCAGGTCTGCCACCACAACGATCTTGTCCGTGACCTCAGGAGCGTCGGGGTGACCATCGTAAGCGAGGACCGATGCGACGGGCTCGGAGATAAGCTGCAGAACCTCGAGGTCGGCGTCGTTGGCGGCCTTGACAAGGGCGGCCTTCTGCACGTCGGTGAAGTTGGTAGGCACGGTGACGACAGCGGATGTCACCTTCTTGCCGAGATAGTCGGAGGCGGAGCCGACGAGGCGGCGCAGGTATCGGGTCGTGACCTCTGAGACGGTGACTTGGGACGCCTCGTCGCCCTCCTTGTCCTTGACGGAGAAAGCGATGGTGCTGCTGGATTCTTGAGGGTGGGCAGAAGCGTGGTTGTGAGTTGGGTCGATGGACTTGAAGTCTTTGCCTAGGAAGTCCTTGAAGTATGCAACGGTGTTGTTGGGGTTCCTGACCAGGAAGCTCTTTGCTTGACCGCCGTAGTACTCGTCGCCATCGACGTAGGATAATATTGTGGGGATTTGTCGGTCTGCAGAAGTACTGTCAATACAGTTACACGGCCTAGTCTTGCCGTGTCACACTCACCTCCATCTTCATTTGCAATGACCTCTGCCTTGTCGTCGATCGTGTATGCGATAGAGCTGTTGGAGTTGCCAAAGGTGATACCGATAGCGACGCGGTCGCCCGGCCGAGGGCTGGGCCCAGTAACTCCGTTCTCACTCATCTGGGCGGCGGTATAGAAAATATTTGGTGAGAAAATTGCGGCAAGGTCAATGATGTGGTTGAGCTCAAAAGGATCGCAAGGCTGAGCACTTGAGATGATAGTTGGTGGTGGGGTTGGACTCTTCAGCTGTGAATCTGACCGAATTTTTTTGGCTGCTAGGAAATTCTGACGGTCCCTCGCTAAAGTCTGGGTCCCCCCTGCCACCTAGGCTCTATCGCTGGTCTGGGCTCCTCCATCGCAAATACGTACCTCTTTCGCTGATAACGATAAGGATTACCATCGCGGCAGGCATTCGAATTTCTGAGGAACAGTACGTCAATCATCGCGAAGGGCAACCTTCTTTTTTGCTTGGACATTGATCTCGCATCACAAGGCGCCACCAGAATGTCTACATCAGAAGCACCTATTGTCATTCCAGGGGACACCATAGACCCCTCACACATCCCTTCGCACCCCAAGAAAGCACTCCAACTGGGGCCTGGACTGCGGCACATCCCACCAAGCACCATCCTGCCCACTGTCGCGGGGCAGCTCGTCACAGACCGGAGAAAGAACTCGTTATGGGTCGAATACAACGGGGGACGAGTAAGCTTACAATTTCCCGTGTCACAATCGTGGTAGCTGACAGTCGAACTCCTGCAGTATGTACCCTCGCAAGGTGACCTCGTAATCGGACAGGTCCACCACGGTGCCGCCGACTTCTACTATGTCCAACTCACCCCTCACACCTCCAACGCCCTTCTACCTGTCCTCGCCTTCGAGATGGCCACCAAAAAGACACGGCCACAACTTGCAAACGGCCAACTTGTCTACGCACGGGTGTCACTGGCGAACAAGCATATGGACGCCGAGCTGGAATGTGTAAACCCAGCAACCGGCAAGGCAGACGGGCTGGGCCCACTGGCCGGTGGCATGCTCTTCACTGTGTCACTGGGATTTGCCAGGAGGCTCTTGATGCCCAAGAGCACAACTGATGGAGCTGTTGTGGTCCTCGAAGAGCTTGGTACCATGGGACTTGGCTTCGAGATCGCGGTGGGCAGGAACGGAAAGGTATGGGTGAACAGCGAGGCTGTCAGATCAATCCTAGTGGTCGGCAGGGCACTCAAGGAGACAGATGATGGTCATCTGGATGTGGCTGCCCAGAGGAAGCTGGTGAAGAAACTGGTCAGAGAGACTGTCTAGAAGGAGCCGATCGACGCAGACACCACGAATGTTTGTGCGGATGGCTCATGATCAAATGGTTATGCGAATCCGAGCAGCCGAAAAGATGGCGCCAAGAAAGGCCCGGGTCAGGCAGCTTTGAGGAAATCATACCGGGAGCATCAGTTTGCTAGACCGGTTGTCTGACCTATCGAAGTCTCTTCGCTAGGAGAACAGACTCCCTATTAGAAGAAAAAAGGCGTTGGCGCTGTGAGATCTAAATTCATTGTCCAATAGGATTTGGGGCATGAAGACGATCCAGAGATACCCAGGACATGTCAAGAGTTGCTTGCGAGCCGGAGAAAATGGAGAAGAACGCATTGCAGCTACTTCAATTTCACTATACTGTGTGAAGCTTGTTTTTATGCAGACCCTGTTCATGCACTGCAGTACAGCCAGGAAGGTCAAATACTTGCGGTGATCATGGTGATTGGCCGTGGTGCTTGGCAAACACTGGCCGAATCCCTATGGGCAATGGCTGTCTGATGTTGTCTGCAACAACACTAGGCATTGCGGGAGTAGAAAACCCCGAAAATACGTACGACCATCCATTTCCTGGCATTGTGTAAAGTGTGAGAAAGTTTTCCGTTCTGTTCTTGCTACATACCTCCATGCATGACGTACATTCTCACTTATACATTCAGACTATGCGGCGGCTTAAGTCGTCCATCTTAAAATCAAGCATTCATGTGGTTCATACTTTCTCGCCCAATCAAAAGAAGCAATTTATCTCGATGTTGAGAGACTCATAGTCTGTCTTCTATCTAAAACCTCGATGAGCAGATGTAAATGAATTCGCCTTCAATCCGTATACATACTCGTGTTATTGAGCTGTAGGCGGTCCCTTCACACAGTCGTAAATACTCAAAACCCCAGTCTTTGAAAATCCACAATGCCGACAATAGTAGCTTTGGAATACGATCGTGGGAGCAGACGTAGATTAGCGAAAGAGGCTCTTCCACTGCCCGTCACATTGAAATCCTGCAAGCACTACAATGTCACTACCGCGCATAATTCGACATACATATGTACTTATGAATGGTTTGCAGAGAGTGTAGAGCCTGAAATTTTTGTTTGAACTGTCTTGTTGCGGTGAAATTTGTGGCTTGTCTTCAGTCAATCAGTCGAGACAAGCTGTGAACTCATCACGAACCAAACAGCATAGTGCGAGCTTTGCCCCATGAATCAGAGCCTAGTTAGAAAGGACTTATCATGTATAAGAAGACGTAAGCTACTCACGTCCATTGCAAGCAGCGATTGAAAGCTTGCAACTTTTACTTCATCCGAAGGTATCAACGGTACTTCATGCGTATACTCGAGTGCTGCCGGTCAGCTTGAAAGACTCTAGCAGGGTAGAAATGCCAATCCCAACTTCATGTTTTCTCTTCTTCCCTTCAAATTGCTCGTAGATGATCACCTTCAGGCGCTAAAAAAGCTGCTGTCAAGCTCATGACCACTTCTTTACTTTACACACTGATCAGCGTGCAGGTCTTCGCTCAAACGTAAATGATAGGCAAATGATAGGACGCGTTCTAGCCCCGCTACACACATTTCCTTATTTACTTCAACCTCTTCATTGCTCGATTGTGACCTCTCTGTAATAACGTCCGCTGGCTGACAACCAAGTCGGCGGGAAAACTCCGGGCTTTTGCAGGAGAAAGCCAAACTTGTTTCGGCAGTATACTGCAAAGAGAAAGGGAATGTGATACCATGGCGTTGATGTGAATTACAAGGCTAATTAGTTCAGCGGATGTCTCTTACCAGCATTCATTACTACATGTATTTCTTTACGTAGCCTTTCAACTCGAAATAAATGGTTGTCGCGTGATTAAATTCCCCAGAAAATAGTAGCAGAAATTGAATTGCTCGACGATTATTTCCTACGGGGACCTTTTCAATCGTCCGCTGATAACCATTCCTTGTCAACAGCAATGCTCACACTCTCGTCTGCTGGCCAATTCAAGCCCGACCAAGCGCAAGACTGTCGCTGATCTTTGCAGCTCGCGATCAAACAAACGACAAGCTGCCAAACGAAAAGCTGCCATCTCATCACCCGTCGCTTTATCTGCCACCTGTAAGTTATCACATCGACAGCCCAAAACCTTCCACCCTTTTCTCGAAACACAGCCCTCTCTTCCAAACCCGAACCACCTCCTCACCCTTCATCTGACACTGAAGCGATCCAGTCAAGACCATCTCATTGACTCGAGCTACAGCTCTTTTTCACGGTCGAGGCTGACACCTTCTTAACCGTCGACACTGATCTTTGCGACTTTCTCTTGGCAATGGCACGCGTACCGGCCCAAGGCCAGCCCGGCCAGCCATCACAGCAATCAGAACAGAGTCTCATGGCGCAACTCAATGATCCCCTCGTTTCACAAGACTTCCGAGGCGAGACTCGTGACCTAGAGGATTAGTTCAATCTGTCGGCTGCATTTGCAGCGCAACGAATGGGGGGCCACTGGGTGGCGCCCCTCTCCCAGGACCCTGACCACCACTCTCCTGACAATGACCCTGCCAAGCAGCAGCAGCTAGCTGGCCGGCTCTTCAGTGCTATGAGAAACCGGAAAGATATTCTAATGGAACTATCATGAGAGACGTCAACAAGCAAACCATGCTCGACGCGAACGGTGAGCCTAGGAAGAGCGAAAACAACATCATCAACTTTTGAAGTGGACGAGGCATCACTACTAGCTTTCTTCACATACGGAAGAAACGGCAGGACAAGTGAAATGGACCAACTTAGGAAGGGACATAAAGAATAAGAGATGCCCTGCATGATAGCATTAAAGAGAAAGGAGACCCTGGCGTAGGATATGAGGAATCTTGCAGTAATTACAAACAGCCTTTCAATCTCCAAATACGGCTTGTTTGGCTACGTTATATCAATAAGAGCGTGAATAAATTACCGTTTAGCAATTGATGATTCATTTTTCCAGTATTGTGCATTGTGAAAGTCCAATGCTCCAATATCACGCAAAATAAGCTTGAAATCGTATCCGACCCAGTCAATAGTATCATCTATTAATCACGGGGGGCTTCGCATACGCCTCAGCTCTACCAGACTCGAGAGGATAGAAGATGAAGAAAGAAGTGGCGTTTGTGACTACCTGTGCAGGCAATAAGGGCTCTCAATGATGGTTTAGCTCCGTCACATCTGACATATCCTTGCCTTCTCATATCCAGTTCTAGATAGCTGAAATGGTTCGCCGGCTGAGCAGAAACACCTATGGAGAGGCCAATCCCAAGCCTAGCTGAGATTTTATAATTTGGATAATCAATTGTACGCTAACGGGCTGTCCTCTATTTCCATAAACTTGCGTAGATGACGCGTTCACCCTTGAAAGAATTCCTTGAGTGCAGCGTAACCCAATTATCCACCACCAAGACGTCCCCGCGCCTCCATTCAAACGCCACGGCAAGCTCGTTCATGATCTCTTGGCACCTGCGCAGGACATCTGCATCGAGGGGGCTGCCGTCCCCAAAGACCACGGCCTTGCGCGGGTCATTGCGCGTGTCCTTCCAGCCGGTGAAAGCCGCCACGATGCTGTTGAACCACGATGTCTTGCCCGTGCGCGGGTCCTTCTTGGTAGCTGGAATAACGGCCGTCGTCGTCTTGAGCAGGTTACCCTCGAGCCATTCCAGCTCCATGCCCATTTCCTTGCCGACTCTCTCGGCGTCCACTTTGGTGTCTACTGCGAATGTAGACTTCCACCCTCTACCGATTGCGCTCGAGGGATCATCGACCTCCGGCAAGATCCTGACGTACTTGACGCCCTTCTCCTCCAGTTCTGACACGAATTCCGGAAACTCCCCTCTGACCCGCTCATACACCAGGTTGGACAGGACGATGGGCGTCTCGCCGCCCTCCGGTGGCGCTTTCATGCAGTAGAAGAACAAGACCCCCGGGTGGCTCTTGCTCTGGGCCATCTCGTGGTGGAACGGGATGAGCTGGTCGGCGGGGGACTCGTTGGCGGTGAAGACGGAGCCGTGAACCACTGTGCGCGGTGCTGCCCCGCCTATGTATGGGAACTCGGACAGCCCAAACGACTTAGAGACTACATCGAAGTCTGCGGCCGTGGATATTGGCGGACAGAAGTCGCGGAGCAGAATGGCGCCGTGGGTTTTTGCCAGGTCGACCAGTTGTGTCTGGTTTCGCGTGATCCAGGCGGCGACGGAGTCGGTGGTGGTGAGGGCGGCCGTGGGTGCGTCAGGCTCAGGAATTCCAGGGGTCAGAACTAGCGGGAAGGAAATCGTCATGCCTTCGATGTCAAAGTGCTTCTGAGAGGGGATGTGGCCGGCTTGGGCCGGACTGAGATCCGGGACGGCAGACATTCTGTCTGCTTGATACTGGTTACGGAGTCGGGGGAGCAGGAGGAAGCAAAAGGTGGATTGCCTGGTGCTGAAATGCGACCTCGCCCTGGTCTTCTTTTCCTTTTCATACAATTTTGAAGCTCAGTATGGATGCGCCGTGTTGTCAAAAGTCTTCGTGACTGAGAACGGCCATCGGCGATGGTGCAATCGGCAACGGAACGGAGACCGGGGCTTGAACCCGGACGAGAGGGGGGTTGCGCCATCTGCCGACATTTTCTCCGCCCTTTTCAAACCCATCGAACCACCTCGCATGCAGTTTCGACATAGGGATCCCGATTTTATACTTGCTCAGACCGGCCTGCAAGAAGAGACTGGGTTCATGTCGGCATGGCGGGTGGATTTGAAAACCAGCGGGGGTGCCATTGGCCGGTGTCCCATGCAGTAGTGCGAAGCTGAGCCTGCGGGGAGGGGGTGAGATGACCTTCCACAGCCGCCCGGTCACAGGGCGGATTTGCGCAAAACGCCAGCTGGGCCCAGAGCCTCGCGATCAAGGCAGAACATAAGAGCCGTCAACGCCCCCAGAGAGACCATCCGACTTGTGATGGTCGGGGGTGGTAAGCACTTTCAACAATGGTCTGAGAAGCCTTGAAAGATGACCGACTTCCATGAAGTTGTCGACGTCGTCGACGTGTACACAGGGCGGTGTGGGTCCATCCTCAGTGAGAAAGACCATGACCGGCCAAAGACTGCACCGGCTGCCGCCCCTGATACCCCATTCAAGCAGCGCCGAGCCCGCACCAGCAAGCCCCGTGTGGAAACGGGTTGCAACAGCTGCAAGTGAGTCGTCCATTATTTGCCTGCATGAGACCTCTGGAAGAGGTGTGAAGCTGAGACGTCATTTTAGGCAGCGGAGGATCCAATGTGATGAGAGGAGGCCTGCTTGCTCACAGTGCATCCGCTCAAAGAAGGATTGTTCCGGCTACCCTCCGCCTGCAAGACATGCGAGGCCATTTGAAGAAGTCAGGATAGCGCCACGGGCACGGAATACGGGGTGCAGAGGTAAGCCGCTTTTTCGGAGGTTGGTTGTGAAGCTTGTAGTCTCCATGGCAAACCTCACGACACGCTTGAGGATTCTTTTTGACACATCTGATCTTCAAGACCTACACCTTCCTGCAAGTGAGAGTCCTCGAGCCCAGAAACAGACTGCGAGGCCGACCGTGAACAACTGGGCTCCGATGTCTCCCAATCCTCCAATTGGCAAAGAAATCCCAACCCTGCCTCCTCCTCAAGGAAATCTCCACGTCCATCATATCAACATGGCAGATTCCAGGCAATCTCTCAAGTATGATGTCTGGAGAAAGCCAGCAAAGCCGGTGGATATCTCCGGCAGAACGTCACCCAACGCATCAGGGAGATTGGGTATATGCACGTCAATGGTGGAGAGTACAGACGTCCTTCTTTCTCGCTCCCTCCTTGAGCAATGCCGGCTCGAGGAGAGCCCTACGAGCCTCAGTCCGAATTCCTCCGAGGCAAGCTGGAAGTCGAGATGGTGGTCCGATGCTGCAAATAGCAACAAGACGTCCCTGTCAACAAGAACGAGGGGCTCATCCATCGGCCAAGCTGCGATCATGGAGGAAGACGATCGCGAAGATCATGAGAATCCGGGACGCGAGAACCCGGAGTTCTCCAAACAGCAGACTGCCACACAGAGGTGCTGGAGCCATGTTTCTGCCTTGTCCACCATGCTCGGCAGGGCCCAAGGTCCAGAGCCAGTGTGCCCCCCAAAGCACGACATCTGGGCCCTGATGGCGACGGCGAGGAAATTCCAGCCCTGCTTGGGCAAACTGGCGCGCTGCTCTTGGCAAGGAAACAGGAAAGCCCAAAGTTGCCCGAACCCTCGGAAGCAGAGGATCCTGAACGAGGAGGCCTTGAGCCCCAGCAGCGCGTCGAAGCCTGTGGCGATACCGGCACCAAAGTCACCCCTCGGCCGCCCTGCGCGAGGAGACGAGTCGATGGAAACGTCGTACACCAATTCAGACCAGACGACGGCCATGAAGACCTCTTGCAGCAGCAGCTCCTCACCTGGTCTTCTCTCGCGCGAAGAGCAGAAGAGACTCCTCCTGGACCGACTGATGGAGTATTTCTTTGCGGTGCTTGTAAGGGGCCAGACGCACGCTGGCGGTGGGACAGGGTGCCCTGCACGGCCAGGTTCGAAAGCCAAGGAGGGCGGATTGAACTGCACGGCAACGGGCTTGCAGAATGGGCCATCAAGAAAGGGCAAACGGCCCGCCAACACCGACGATCACGAAGGGTCAGACAACGAGGAGAACGAGGCCCCCAAGCCCAAGAAAGCCAGGAGCGAGGAGGCCGAGGTGAGGAGACTCGCGTGCCCCTTCTTCAAGAGGAACCCGCACAGATACAAGGACCAGGGAAAGTGCGTCGGCCCCGGGTGGATGACGGTGCACCGCCTCAAGGAGCACCTCTACCGGCGCCATAGGCTCCCGATCCACTGCTACCGGTGCCACGAGGTGTTCACCAGCGACAAGCTGCTGCAGCTGCACTCGCGGTCGGAGGCGCAGGAGATGGAGGGCATCGACGCGCTGCAGGAGAGGCACCTGCGCAGCAGGAAGCGCACGGACAAGACCGAGGAGGACAAGTGGAGGGACGTTTTCCGCATCTGCTTCCCGACTGACGTGCCTGGGTGCATGCCCACGCCGTGGTTCGAGCTGCCCGCCTGGAGCCTCGAGAGCCCGTCGTCAGCTGCCGGCCCGGCGTCGGACATTGCGCACTACGAGGAGTTCCTCCGCAGGGAGCTGCCGAGGCGGGTGCGGGGCGAGCTGGAGGTGCGCATCGAGCAGGAGCTCAGCCCTGTGGAAGAGAGCCTCAAGCGCCAGCTTGTTGATATCGTGAGGGACATGCAGCAGAGGTTGTTCGCGGACTTTAGGAAGCTGCAAGGGGAGGGGGCTTCTCAGCGGGACGAGGCGGCTGGGGATGAGGGGATGGGATCCTGTGAGCTGGCGGATGGTGCAGATGTGAAGGGGAAAGGAAAGGCTGTGGCATCTCAGTCGCCTGAGCAGCTCACTGCCGAGACCTCGGGGACATCCTTTGACGATCTCCTTGATGAAACACCGCCCATCAGCACTGGCTGGGCCACCAGCAGCCAGCCCATCGATGTGTATCGACAGCCGCAGCCTTTCTTCGACGATGCGACGAGGTTTAATGGGGTGATGTACGATCTCAACCAGAGCTGCGGGGACTGGAGCTGGCCTGATTCGGGGTACATGTCCGCTGCGATGTCTGCCCTGAGCAGCAAGGTAATAATGGAGGATGACGGTATGATGTGTGATGACGGGACGATTGGTGGGCACATTGCGCAGGCTGGCACGTACGGGGAATATCGAGACGGCTGGTCATGAAGCTACAGGCAAATGGGATGGTGGGAGTTGAGGATCAAATCACATTTTAATCCGGCCAATGAAATGAGAATACGGCCTTGGACTCAAAGCTGCTTTTCGAAGACAAACCTTCCAAACCCTCTGCCAGTAGTGCGCTCACTTGATCTCGTCCGCCAGTGCTTGCTCAAACGACTTGCCAGTGAGCCTCTGGAAGACCTCCTTGTACTTCTGCAGCGTGGCCTGCCTGACGTCCTCGGCCAGCTCGACGCCCTGCTTGCCCTTGAGCCCCTCGCGCGTGAGCCAGTTGCGGATGATCTGCTTGTCGAAGCTCTCCTGGTCCCTTCCGACCTCGTACTTGTCCGCGGGCCACATGCGGCTCGAGTCGGGGGTAAGACACTCGTCGATGAGCACGACCTCGCCCGTCTCCTCGTCGAGGCCGAACTCGAACTTTGTGTCGGCGATGAGGATGCCGCGCTCGGCGGCGTAGTCCCTGCCGGCGGCATAGACGGCGAGCGCCAGCTCCTGGACGCGGGCGGCGTGCGCGGCGTCTCCGATGATCTCGGCCGCGCGCGCCGGGCTGATGTTCTCGTCGTGCTGGCCCAGCTCGGCCTTGGTCGAGGGCGTGTAGATGGGGCCCTGGGGGAACGCCTCGCACTGCCGCAGGCCCTTGGGCATCTCCAGCCCGCAGACCGTGCCGTGCTCCTGGTACTCGACCCACGCGGACCCCGTGATGTAGCCGCGCACGATGGCCTCGACGGGGAACACCTTGAACTTGCGCACCTGCATGCTGCGGCCGCGCACGAGGGCTACTTCGTCTGGGGTCAGGCGGTCGGTCGGCGGCTGCAGCGTGACGAAGTGGGTGCGCAGGCCGGGGATCCTCTCGGACAGCACGCGAAACCAGAAGGCGCTGATCATGGTGAGGATTGCGCCGCGGCCGGGGATGCCGTTGTCCATGACCACGTCGTAGGCCGAGGTGCGGTCCGACGACACGAACAGCATGGTCTTGGCGTCGAGGTCGAACAGGTCGCGCACCTTGCCTGATGCGACCCTCGGCAGCGACTTGATGTCGATCTTGAGGACTTGGTCGGTCATTTTGGCTGAGGTTCTCTGCTCTGCTCTGTGGTATTGCTGATGATGGAAACTGCCCTTGGCGGACGGATGAATTTGTCTGTCTGCCCAGACAGTGAGTCAAGTGGGGAAGAAAATATCTGCGATTCGGTCAGCCTAAAGGCTTTGAAATGACAGTGAAGGTTTTGATCAGTCATGACCTACGACAAGTTCGACTTGAAGAACCCGAGAATTGACGGTAGCTTTGTTACTGGTCAATTTGGTGATCAGGAAGTCGCCCTTGTGACTCTTACTGTAGAGGTTGAGACCCTGAAAACTTTGCGTCCTGCAAGGGCGATCGCGGAGACGGCGCCGGCTGTAACCGCAACTCAAAAGACAACTTCAGAACAAGTGTCAGAAGTGCTGAACTGCAGAGATTAATGATGCATAGAGTCTGGGTACTAATTGATGTCAAACGAGTCGAGGTGAAAAATAACAAGGTGGAATGCAACGAGTGGAGTGTTACTGAGGATGAGGTGGTCTGTCACTTCACCACCTCACAACAGCATCTCCAACCTCAGGTGATGCCCTGAGTCGTCATCTCGTCGCCTATCTTTTTCACCTCAAAATTTGTGATCAGAGTTCGTGTCTGACAAGGTGAAATACGAGGATTGTAATCAATTTTTCAAATTGAATCAGCATGAGATTCTGGTCAATTTTGACAGTTGCTACACACCACGGTGTGGTCACCAAACGTGCCTGCTCACGAAACCACTTACACCTGCCTCTTGTATATCAGATGTGGTTGGCCCACCGGGTTGACAATTAGAGAAAGCTTTAATTCCGACTGATCTTAATTTGTCTTGTGCGTACATGTCACATATCAGGCGAGCAGCTTGTGGACCACACTTACTACTTGCAGCACCAAGCGAGCTCTCCGGGGTAAGTCCTGTAATAAAAGATGAAAGCATATAGAGAGTCTGGGCCGTCGAGCCTGTCATCACGAGAGAGACAGGGTTGCTTACCATTTCCATCAGACCAGACAGGGGAGTCCGTCCCAAAAGAGATAGACGGCCTGAATTAGTTACGGTAGGACAGATTGGTCTAATGCCGCGTGCCGTATACAAGGAACCATGCCACACTGGCTGCAGCATGCTGGGCCGCGTGTCTTCGCTTGGCGGCCGAAGCTTGAAGCCCCGCGACCGAGGTCCGTTCTCAGTTGTTGTGTGCCCTGTTTACTTTCGATGATGTCCCTCCTGTTGATACTTCCCGATACTAAGGACCGGGCAATCAACTCGCTTGGATTCGGTGGTCTCTACTCGACGTCATTCGCAGTCAGACCATGTGTCCACCTAAATTCCTTTCCCTGATGCCAAGCTCTACAGCGCCCAATGGCGGAGGAGATATGCTGAAAAAGAAACGCGGGTTTTGCAGTTTGTCTTTGATGGCTAAGACCCAAATGTGGCATGCTGCTGACAGCCCTACGTAAACGATGTGATGGTTCACTGTTGGTGGCCCCGAGCTGCCTGGGCCCGACTTGGCATACTGCATATCACTCTAATTCATAATATTCGGAGATCTGGATCACGAGGTGCAGGCTACACAAGAATTTGGGCCACAGAAGAGGCACACTCTGACGTGCACTCACACACTCTTGTATGAGGTTGAGATTGAGGCCGAATTTGACGTTGCAGTGAGCGAAACATGCGGAGCGTTGAAAGATTAAATAATGAGACCTCACCTTCTGCACGCAAGCGAGACACGCCCGTTGAAACGAGCAACACGATGGCACGGTACAGTACCGGAGAGACACGATGGAACATGGCGGCTTGTCCGGGCTCACAGAGATGTCCATTGATGTCACGGTGGTTGTGAAGAAAGGCTGCGCCTACCGCCCAGCCTGGCCAGCTTTCCGCCTAGGGCGCGTCGTGGCGTGCCCAGGCCAATGCCAAGCTCGCTGGCCAAGTCGCACCCGGGCCATGATTCAAGCCAATTGGCCTACGACAAAGGACAAAAGGTCAAGAGGTCGTCTTGATTGGGCGGCACGGCTAGAGACAGCCGTTGATGTGGCGGGTTCGTAACGGAAAAGAAGGCAAGCTGAGCGGAGGCTTTGAAGGAACGGTTTTGAAGCCTTGAACGAGAAGGGAAAACCACAGAAATACGCCCTGCAGTGTCTGTTTAGGCAAAGGCAAAAAAGATGGCGGGCGGGCAGCCCACTGATTCCCGCGCCCGCTAGGCTGCTTTGACCCAAACACCCTGCTGCTTTGGACCAACCACACCACAAGTCTGGCGATCATGCATCTTTCTTGTCGGCGCCTTTTTCGCTTTGCCATTGCCGAGAGCCAGCTGCAGAAGCAAGGCAAGGCACCCGGCGACAATGACGATGGTTTTGCTGCAGCTCCGGGCAAGGGTGTCATCGCCCTTTAAAGGTCTCGCCCTCGCCATGTCGTGACCAGGTCACATCAATTGCCAGTGCAGGGCCGTGATTGACTTATTGTCATACTCATGTTTGCTCGTGCTTTCTTCCACTGCCCCAATCCCCTCCTCCCGGCCTGACTGAGCGAGCAAGTCTGCCGCTTCACGGCTCGAAATTGCCGTCACACAGCGTGAACCGCCAAGTTGTCACCGCAGCTCAGCTCAGCCCAGGGTGCGTGAACGGCTGCCAGGGCCATCAGAGACATCGCCGCCACTTGTGCGACGCTGTTTGGCTATCCGAATCTGCCAGGTTCTCATATTAACGCCACAGTAGGAAAAGAGCCAACCCAGCATTAACTTTATTAACCAAGGCAGGGTATAGATTCCAGCATCTCCCGGAGAGCGAGTGAGGGAGAGAGCTTCGCACGCCCACAGCACCGGCTCTATCATGAATTTCCATGTAGCAACGGCGCTTCTCACGTTGCTGGTGACGACGGCATCAGCAGATGTGCTCCGGATACCAGTCGCCAGGAACTCCCCGGGCACCGCGGTGGCGAGACGACATCCCCGCCTCACCAAACGGGCCTCGTTCACCGAATCCCTGGTCAACAACATCACCGGCGGCGGGTACTATGCCAGTGTCTCTGTCGGCACTCCTGGCCAGGACATTGATATGGTCTTGGACACGGGCAGCAGCGATGCTTTCATAATAGCCTCCGGCGCAGACCTGTGCGAGAGCTCGAGGTTACAGACCCAGTACCAGACGTCGTGTGGGCAGACATGTGAGCTCTCTTCTAATTCAAATCCTCCCTGTTGGAGACCTGAGAAGGACGGTAGGCATGAATTGCTCCAGTGGTTAGAACACTTAGATCGAGGGACTTGCAATGGGTGGCTTTCTTTCCATTCGACTGACTCTAGTGCTGGTTGCTGTATTCTTGTCAGATATGGCAACGTAAACCTGCTTAAAGTCCCCAAGCCCGGCGGTGGGATATTCTTTTATGCGGATCGTGGACATCAGTTTTGACGGGCAGCCTCTCATTGAGCGGGCAATTGTGCTCTTTCAACCAGTAGCTGACCATGAAAAACAGTCGATCCATCTCAAAGCTCTTCATACGAGGTCGTCGTGCCTGGTGGCTTTCAAATACAGTACTTGGACGGCAGCACTGCCTCGGGTGACTACATCGCCGACCACTTCGAGATTGGCGACACAGTCATTGAAGCACTGCAGATGGGCCTTGCCAACTCAACTGCTTCCGGCACAGGAGTTCTCGGGATCGGCTTCACTGCCAACGAGGCGGCCGAGACCCCTTACCCAAACCTCGTGGACCAGATGGTGCAGCAGGGTTTCATCCCCACCAAGGCATACTCCCTCTACCTGAACGACTACCAATCTGACACGGGTAACATCCTGTTTGGTGGTGTGGACACGGAAAAGTTCATAGGCGGCCTCACTGTCATCCCCATCCTGCTGGACGCCCAGACGCAGAACTACACCAGCTTCACAGTAAACATGACGGCGGTCTCGGTTGCCTTCGCCAACGGGACTACATACAACGCGAGCCTACCGTCAGACAGCCTCGACGCGATCCTCGACTCCGGCACCACACTCTCCTACTTCCCAGACGACGTCGCAACGCCCCTGTTCGACGCCGTGGGCGCCTACACATACAGCTCGCTGGGCTCGGTCGGTCTCACCATGGTTGAGTGCAGCCTCCTCAGCTCGGGCCTCGAGTTCACGTTCCGCTTCAACGAGTCCGTCTCGATCGCGGTGCCGGCGGACGAGCTGGTCATCAACGCCTTCGAGGGCTACGAGGGCGAGTTCCCGGCCTCCATCCCGCTCCAGAGCCCCTGCCTCTTCGGCATCCAGAACTCGGGCGACTCCCTGCCCAGCGAGTCGGCGCGGCAGGTCGACTTTGCCCTGCTCGGGGACACGTTCCTGCGCAGCGCCTACGTCGTCTACGACCTCGACAACAGGCAGATCGCGCTGGCGCAGGCGAACCTCAACAGCACCGACACCAACGTCCAGGAGCTGACCGAGACGTCGGACTTGACCACATTTGAGGGCGTGCAGGAGCAGCAGGAGTCGAGCGGCACGTCTGGTGGTGGAGGCAGCACGGGCACGGGAACGGGAACGGGCACGGGTTCTTCGGGGAGCAGTACGGGTACGTCGTTTGTGAGCAGCGTTGGAAGCAGTTCTACAAGTAGTGCTCTGGCTACAAGTGTGGGCAGCACGACTTGGAGCAGTGCGAGTGCGAGTGTTGGAAGTGGTGCGACTGCTACGAGCACAAGCATGAGTATGCGATTGAGCACCAGCGTTGGTTTGGGGCCATCCAGCTACCCTTCTCCTTTGGCCAGTGCCGATAGGACCGCACTCAGCAGCTCGGTGGTCCAGTCCGTCTCTGCGACTTTTACTAATGCCGTTATAGCTTCTTCCTCGGCCAATGCCGCTTTGCTGGGGGCAACATCGGGACGCGAGGCTCTGTATACAATTGGATTGGCGGTATTGTTTGCTATTTCTGGGAGTACTTTGTTTTGGCTGTAAATGTGTATATAAATGAGGAGTTGGATATTGAATGCTGGGAGAATACATAGCATTGTCAGACTGAAGACGCTAGATCTATATTCTCGCAATATTCAGGTGGCCATCGAACGGGCCACCAGCACCCAGCCAGTGGCGTAATATATAATGGGCTATGATCCGCAGTCTCTCAACCCCCAGAGGGTGAATTTGCCAAGAATCAACCATGACTTCTCTCTTCGTGAACACTTGATGGTTATATGAGAGTGCCCTCTACGCTGTTATTGTTGCGCCGGCTGTGGTGCCGGCTGGACTACAGCCCCATGGCCCTTCTCCCCAGGCCTCCTCGGCCTTATCACCGGACCCATCGGTTCTGGGACCTCACCACCCTCCTGCTGGGCCTCGGAACCATCACCCCTGAGCTGACTACTTATGCCCCTTGCCTCGGCCTCGGCCTCGCCTTTGTCCTTTCCTTCAACCCTCACCCCGACAGCCCCATCCCGATTCGCCCGCCACACGCCAGTCCGGTCATCCTCAAAGGTCTCCAACTTCCAGACCTCGGCGCGCGCCTTGACCTCCTCGAGGCACTCCTCGCCGGCGCGCCACGCGGCCTGGCGGTGGGGGCTCGACACGGCGATGAGGATGCTCTCCTCGCCGACGGGCACGACTCCCAACCTGTGGACGACGGCGGCGCCCTTGAGGCCGTGCCGCGCGACGACCCCGCGCGATATCTCCAGTAGCGTCCGCAGCGCCAGCGGCGCGTACGACTCGTAGGCCAGGTCGCGCACCGCGCGCCCGCCGAAGCTGTCGCGCGTCGTCCCCGCGAACAGCACGATGGCGCCCGCCCCGGGGCTGCGCACCTTGTCCATGATTCCCTTGGCGTCGAGGCTTGAGTGCGTCAGGGCGACGTAGATGCCTGGCTCGCTGAGCGAGGTTGTGCTTGGGTCTTCGGTGGCCATGGTGGGTGAGAACCCGGTCTTGGATGAAGTGTAGTACACAGATGATATCGTAGAGATATGGTCTTCTTGGCCACGATAATATGCCCAGAGAAGCGAAGTGTTCCACCAGAGTCCGCTTAAATCGCTTCTTGAAAGTGCAGTTTCGACTCCTGTTGTTGACGTCAGGGTTCGTCAGTATTCTTCGTCGAGGCTTTCCTCTCTGTTCAGTCTTCGCCTGTTGATATATCCAGGGATCGATTGTGAACCAAAGTGGACTGTACGAGTGAAGATGGTGAGAAACTGGTAGCTCCCATCCATTTGCTTCGCAGGCATGGAATTGGCTGGACTTGTAGCCGATCCGGAGCAAGGTGCCGGCGCTGTGGAGATCAAAGCCCCGGGGCCGCCCTCGGCGATCGGCCAGGGGTCCCACTAGCAGCAGAGCAGGGTCTAGGGTCCCCTAGAAATGCATAGCTCGAGCTCTCTACTCAATGTAGCCTTGCGCAATTCGACATCGTCCTTTTCGCATTCCCACCTCGACCATTCCAAGCCACGCCCATTTCAATGAGTCTAGCGTGTCGAATACTCCTTTGAGTCTATTGTTTTTCTGCGTCTTTCCTTTTCTTTCTCCAACGACACAATGTACGACGACGACAGACCGCGCCACCCTTACAAAGCAAGATCTCGCGACCAAGACTACGACCGGGACTACGACCGAGGGCGAAGTAGCTACCGCCGCAGCTCCAGGTCGCCGCGCCGCGAGCGGGACGACGGCGACTATGATTACTATCGCTCGCGGAATGGTAAAGCTGCACTGCCTGGGGGATGAGAAACTCAAGCTTGCCCTGTCGGCTGGCTGTCATGTTCGTTGAGGCTAACCCCAAAACAAGACGATCACGGCCCTCTGCCCTACGACGACGACCAACCCGACTACCGCGACCGTGACCGCGACCGCCGGCCAGCGTCACGGTCGCCCCATTCCCGCCGACACGCCCCTCCTCCCGCCCAGCCATCCCCCACTATCATCGTCCAAGGCCTACCCGGCGACGCAACCGAGGACGACATCATAGACGGCTTTGCGAGCGTGTCGCCCGACCTCAAGGTGTTCAACGCAGACAACATCAAGGCCGTCAGGCTGCGAAGCAACGGGCGCGGGCGGACGAACGGCTTCGTCGAGTTTGCGGACGCGAATGCTGCCGCCCACTTCCTGGAGTTCCACTACCCGTCAGTCGAGTTCCAGCTGGCACACTCGCGCGGCGTCAACTCGGAGCCGGTGAGCGTCAGGATCAATTACAGCTGGAGCCGGGACGATGACGGGCACGACAGAGTCAGGGAAGACAGGCCCAGGGACACGGAGGATTGGAAGTGCACTGAGGTGCGTCTTTACGCTGGCTCCAATACGAGCCCACCTTACCGAATATTCGCTTACAAGTATCTATAGTGCGCTTATATGAACTATGGCTCGAGGTCTCGGTGCCACAGGTGTCGCGCTGATAAAACAGGTAAGGGCAGCTCTTCTTTTGCCCTGCTGTGGCTGGTGGCCACGACGAGCGAGCCGTGAGGACTACCGCCCAGGATTTCGAAGCCACATGCCATCATACCCCTGTGCTCCCCTTACTTCGCATCACTCTTTTGTTGATAGTTGCTGGCATCTCTCAAGACAAGGATGAAGGCTTACAGATTCAGCAGAAGGACATCACCGCAGGAGAGACGAGTCTGCTTCATATGGGCCAAAGCTCACTGGCGAGACGGATGAGTGCCCGCAGCAATTTCCATCGCAGTACGTCGTCATTCGTGGCTTGGAGCCTTCGGTCACCGAGGAAATATTCGCAGAAGGCGTCAAGAAGCTCTATATCGAGTCGAAGCCCGAGCCGAAGAAAGAGACACATAACAAGTTGAAGTCCACGGCGCCGACGGCAAGGACAGCCAGCCTCGGCGCAAAACCAGACTCACTCCGGCGTATCTTCCTCGTGCGGGACAAAAAGACCAACGATGCGATGAGGTACGGGTTCGCGGAGTTCGCCACGCTCGAAGATGCCCAAGGTGCGATAGAAAAGTTCAAGGCATCGCCCAAGTTTGCCATTTCCTCCAAGCCTGTCACGGTGGCTTTCATCCACACCGGTGTCTTCATACCTCACACTGGCCGTGTCACGGAAGATATTAAAGGTTTCCTTTTTCATCCAATTTACAACAAGGACATCCTCCTCAAATACTGGGACAACCGCGTCTATCCCAGCATATTGAGGGTGTCTTATGACACAGATGCACACGCGCAGCACAGCAAAGATAACACGGGAAGCTCCGAGAAGCCTGGCGATGAGGCCACCACAAGTGGGCAGGATGCTTCGGCAAAGAAGCTCAAGAAGTTCAAGATGAACCAGTCTGCGGCGAAACCTGCTATTGCCATGGGCCCTCAAATGCAAATGTGGGCTAAGAAGAGAGCTGAGCTTGTGGGACAGGCACAGGCCCAGGCTGAGCTCGATGCTAGAAGCGCTGCATCGAGCCCGGGTCCGAGTGAGAGGGGACGCGGCTCCACGCGCTCGCAGGCCAAGGACTCTTACATATCCTACGGCGACACGGATAGCCTGTCCTGTCTGCTGTGTATGCGGAAGTTCGACTCGCTGCTCGCACTACGCGACCACGAAGTGCTAAACAAAGAACACAATTCAAGTCTTTCCAATGAAAGCATGCGCGACGCAGCCGCGGAGAGACTCAGGTCCCAGGCGAAACGGCCCCAGGTTGTCACTATTCGAGTCGCGAATGTGTCGCGGCAACCATCAGACATGGTATACACGTCCTACGCGGATAGAGAGGAACTCCATTGCCTCGTCTGTCAGCGCAAATTCACCAAAGCCGCCATGCTTTCCCTGCACGAGCGCGAGAGCGAGATGCACCGCCTGAACCTGGAGGACCAAAGCAACATCGACCGCGCGATATCACAGCTCGCGAGGATAGGCAAGACGCCCCGCAAGATGGTGCCAGCCAGGAACAAGGGCAAACAGTACCGCGACCGTGCGAGGGAGCGCAGGCAGGCGTTTAAGCAGCCCAACGCGCCGCGCAGGAAGGCGCCGAAAGAGGACACGGCGGCGCCCGCTAAGGAGGTGGAGAAGCCTGCCGCGCCGTCTAAGGGTGCCGCGCTGCTTGGTAAGATGGGCTGGTCGGCGGGCGAGGGGCTGGGTGCCGAGGGCAGTGGGAGGACGGACGTCATTGCGACAGACGTGTACGCCTCGGGTGTTGGTCTGGGTGCGGAGGGTGGCAGGCTTGGTGATGCGGTGGAGGAAGCGGCGAGGAAGACCAAGGATAACTATACTGACTTTGTGGAGGTCACGAGGAATAAGGCGAGGGAGAGGTATGAGAGGTTAGGATGATGGGCGAGGACACGAGAGAAGAAGCATTGAGTGTTGTCACGGCTGAAATTGGTGCTCAGGATCCGGCATTTAGGCTCCACACTCCGAGGGCCGACTCCGTGGTACCGAAGAGCCAAGCATCACACCCGGGCCGTTCAGCACGGCAGAGCTTTGCATGGTAAATTACAAATTTGTCCATTTGCAACCCAAAAAACCAAGACAGCATACAATACGAGCAAGGCGTTTGCCAAGTATTGGAGGCAGTGCCGGTGCATTGCAGATCATTTATCAGCCTGCCATGCTTGGGAGGTCTGGACGTTTGACCCCTTGGGAAGCCAGGGGAGGCATCACGACATCCCGGCAGCAGTGTTGCGAGCCGGGAGAAAATGGAAAGGCACAAGGGAACAAGGGCATGGTGCCACCAGTCAACAGCACGACGCTACTACACTACGGAGCACACTAAACCTCGTGCCAGGGGCGGGCCCCATCACCTTATCGCTGACATCCCGGTCGCCATGCATGTAACCCGCGCCCGCCCGCAGCGGTGATCACTGGGGGGCCGCCGTGGGGAAAGATATCCCCAATCCACTGCCGTCAATTATCAGACACCCCCTGCTAGCCCCCCTTCAACGTCCGGCATCGTCGACAATTCTCGGCCTGTTTAGGCAGGTCGAACTGGGAGAACCAGCACAAGCGCGGCCGTCTTTTCTTGAGGGGGTGGCCTCGTCCTCCGTGATTAATCCCCCCTTGGCCGCTGCTATAGTACCAGCATATCTCACACACACGCTTGCTGCCGAGTGTACGAGCTGCCGTTCTGGACTACGGATTTGTCAAGTGACCACCACCCCGTCTCTCCCGCCCCGATCTTGTGTGGTTTTGGCTGGATGGGCCCGCCGTGATGGCGTGTCGTGCGCCCGAATTTCCTATCGCTCTTATCCTCCGCCTCTGATTGACCTGTGATTGAGGCTCTTATTTTTCCTTTCCTCTTTTCCCCTTCTCTTGTCCTCGTCCGGCCGACGTTTGTCTTTTTCCCTGTTTACAATCCCTGTCTCGTCTCCGCCTTCTCACCATTTTTGAAGCACTGTGTTTTCGGCGCAGTCCGCGCCGGCGAAGTCGCCCCCACCGTTACCAACCCGTGAACGAGACTCGTGTTGGACTATCTGCCTCTGTGGTAAGATACGACCGGCCGGGTCACACATACCGAGGAAACGAGGTTTGCCGTGCCGCCTAGCCCACGCCAGAACTGGCATGCTCTTCTCCTCGACCCAGGGCAGGTGACAATGGTGTTCGGCATACGCAGGCGGCATGAGGCCGAGATCGTCGAGTTCGAGGTGGCCGAGACGGCGTCGGAGCGGGAGATACTGCGGTCTCTGGGCGTAGCCTCGCTGCAGCAGTTTGAGAAGATGCACCACCTCGACCCAAACATGCCCATGGACGAGCTGGAGCAGATCGACGCCGCCATCCGGGAGGGCAACGCCGAGAAGGGCGTCGAGATCGAGCACCTGATCGTGGAGGACAACTCGCCGTATCCTGAGGTAAGGCCTGCCACCACACACCCCTTTCCCGTCCGGCCCCGGACGGGGCTGGTTACAGAGAGGGCATTTGAGAACTCATGTTGTTTGGGGGCGATTCTAGGTCCGGTCGACGGTTCGGAACTACGACGTTGACCTCCCGGCGAACACTTTACGGGCATGGGTAATTGGCTTGATACTGTGCACGATAGGGTCTGGCGTGAACATGCTGTTTGCCCTGAGGAACCCCAGCGTGGTCGTGACGACCTATGCTGTCCAGCTCGTGGCGTACCCGTTGGGATTGGCCTGGGACTTGATCTTCCCGGACCGGACGTTCAAGGTGCTTGGGCTCAGTTTCAACCTGGCGCCGGGCAAGTTCAACTTCAAGGAGCATGTCATCATAACAGTCATGTTTGTTCCACCTACCAGTGGCCGCTTGAGCTGTCTGTCTCCTAGGCTAACGCTGTGACAGGTCGAATGCGGCGTATGGTGGTGGCTCCCTGTATGCGACTGACGTTATCATTGTCCAGCAAATCTGGTACAAGCAATTTTTCGGCTGGGCATGGCAGATGCTTTTCGGCATCACCACACTCTGCATGGGCTATGGTCTGGCCGGGCTGTCACGGAGATTTCTTGTGTGGCCAGCGTCGATGATCTGGCCAGGTGATCTGGTGGTAAGTCCATCCATTAATGAGTGGATGGCCTCTAATACATGCCACTGACTCATTATCCCCTAGAACTGCGCATTATTTTACACGCTTCACGATCACTCCAAGTCCGATCCCGAGTCTGCTTGCGGCTGGCGAATAGGTCGCTACAAGTGGTTCCTGATCGTGTTCTGCAGCTCGTTTGTGTGGTACTGGTTCCCGGGCTGGATATTCCAGGGCTTGAGCTACTTCTGCTGGGTGACCTGGATCGCACCCGAGAACGTAATCGTCAACCAGCTCTTCGGCGGTGTCTCAGGCTACGGCCTGCTGCCCATATCCCTCGACTGGACCATCATCTCAGGCTATCTGGGGTCCCCGCTTATCCCACCTTTCTACGCCATCGCAAACACAATGGTCGGCCTGATAGTATTCTTCATCGTCATATCGATGGGCCTGCACTATTCCGGACACTGGTATGCGGCGTACCTGCCCGTGGGTAGCTCCCAGTCTTTCGACAACACCGGCCACACGTACAACGTGTCGGCGATCCTCGACGAGAACTTCCACTTCGACGCCGAGAAGTACTTCTCCTACTCACCCCTATACCTCCCCACGCAGTTCGCCCTTGCCTACGGCCTGGCATTCGCCACCGTGTCCGCCATCGTGGTCCACGTGATACTGTACCACGGCCGCGAGATCAAGGCCCAGTTCACGCTCGCCCGCAACCAGGAGGACGACAGCCACATGCGCATGATGAAGAAGTACCGCGACGCCGAGGACTGGTGGTACGCGGCCCTGTTCGCCGTCATGGTCGCCCTCGCCTTCGTCGTCGTGTGCGCCTGGCCGACCGACTTCCCGTGGTGGGCCCTCATCGTCTGCCTGCTCATACCCATCGTCTTCACCATCCCCATCGGAATCGTCCAGGCCATCACGAACATCCAGCTGGGCCTGAACGTCCTGACAGAGTACGTCGTGGGGTACATGCTACCCGGAAAGCCCCTCGCGATGATGATGTTCAAGAACTATGGCTATCTGTGCATGGCCCAGGCGCTCTTTTTCGCCCAGGACATGAAGCTGGGCCACTACATGAAGGTGCCGCCGCGCACCATGTTCTTCGCCCAGCTGATGGCGTCGGTGTGGTCGGCCATCATCCAGATCGCCGTCATGAACTGGGCCCTCGACAACATCCCGGACGTGTGCGCCGACGACCAGGAGAACCAGTACACGTGCGCCAACGCAAAGGTCTTCTACACGGCGAGCATCATCTGGGGCGTCATCGGCCCCAAGAGGATGTTCAGCGCGGGGGCCCTCTACTCGTCCCTGCAGTGGTTCTGGCTGCTGGGCGCCGTCATGCCCGTGGGGGCGTGGCTGATGGCCAGGAGGTACCCCATGAGCAAGTGGCGATATGTCCATGTCCCGCTCATATTCGGGGGGTCGGGTTATCTGCCCCCGGCGACGGTCTATATTTATCTGTACGTTCCAGCCCCTTCACGTGTTTTTATCATTCTTGGTCCATATACTGACGCTTTTCTGAAGCTGCTGGGGTATAGTTGGGACCGTTTTCAATTGGTTCATCAAGCGGCGTATGAATGACTGGTGGTCAGTACCTCTCGTGCTTTCTCCTTTGCTCATTCCGGTATTTCCGGTGGCTCAAGGGCATATCAACTGGGCACATGTGCCCAGATGCTCATGAGACAAACTGCGATCTGCCATGAACACGTATATTGTACTGACCGATCACTACAGGCTCCGATATAACTACATCACCTCGGCCGCTCTTGATACCGGGTTAATTATATCCACAATTATCATTTTCTTTAGTCTTTACCTTACAGAAACCTCGGCACCAAATTGGTTCGGCAATGTAGGAGCCTTATCGACACTGGATATAGGCGAGACGGCTGTGCAGTCTGTGTTACCACCGGGCCAGACTTTTGGTCCTAGCACCTGGATATAGGCACGTGTGGTGGCTGGTATCTCTTTACAGCAAAATGAACAAGTTCCCAGTATCAAAACCAGTGGCGGCATCTGCAGTGTTTCCGTCTTCGTCCAGTGACCGATCAGTGAATGAAATAACCTGCAATGGGAGAACCCGCGGTGGGATTGCCTGCACTGCAACAGCTCAAGTGGATGACACGCTGCACAAAAACATCGACTTCTGTTTCAAGAACATAATTTCTATCACAACAGGAGTGGGGCGGTAGGGGGGGGCGCTTGACTTGACTCCAAGCCACGGTCCTCCAATCCCCACTCAAACCACTTGAAGGAATCCTCACACATGATACGCATGGAAGAAATAAAGAGGCCAAAAGGGGGGGTATCATTGCCATAATCTCATATAAAAGTCTAGGGTTGTCAAGAACACAAAAGTCCACATGCAACAAATCCACTCCCATGCCCATGCTTTTTCAAATCATCAATGCAATGGCAGCAGTCCTCATCTGGCTCATCGTCCTCCCCCACCCCAGGTATATGGTCTTGCCTTTGTCTATGCCATGCCTCCTGTACGAACGACAACAACAACAAACAAATGAACAACCCCGCAATGCAACCGCTTTCTCTATCGATAAGTTGTCCCTCCAATGATTCCTTGTGTCTAACTCTACAACAAGACACACCACCCAGGCTCCTCTGGTTGTGTACCATGCTGCTCTGCGGTCAAATCTGATTTATCCTCTTGTTGGCGCTCTTCTAGTCATGGCCCGATTTCCGGCGGTTCGAGACCATCGGTATCTGCAGTAGCCACTGCGTCAGTCGCTTCAGACATCTCCACTGTCGGGACCCGAGTCTTCTGCTCCGCCTGCAAGGCCACGACTTTCATCTTTTCAATCAGTTCTGGCATGCGGTACGGTTTGATCATTACGTCATCGCAGCCAGCAGCCTTGGCCTCGAGCACCTGCTCAAGCCTCGCATTCGCACTGACTGCGATGATGGGGATGCTTCCTCCCAGGATCCGACCTTCCCGCTCTAGCTCACGAATGTGTCGCGTACATGTGAGACCATCTTGGACTGGCATTTCCATGTCCATGAGGATGAGTGACAGTGGAAACTTGTTCGGTGTTGTCGTGGGCGTGAGATCGCCTGAAATCGCAGGGTTCAGCCTCGAGCTGGTGGTGGGGATGCTAGATCTGGTCGGAGTCGTGGGTGTTGCCAGATCAGTTGATGACGGCATAGCTGTGGCAGCGCCATTGGGAGCGGGTGCCGTGACTGGGCCATCTCCTAGCCATCGGTCAGAGGCTCGTAACTTATCCAGGGCTTCGATGCCATGGTTGGCGACGTCAACCGTGAAGCCACGGTCAGCCAGGCCGCGACGGGTAATCTGCTGGTTAATCAAGTTGTCCTCCACAACAAGGACTCCCTCGATTTTTGGAGACTCAACACTCGCATCTGTGCCCAGTGAGTCAGAGTCGGTGGCTGCTGAATCCGTGTTCTTCATTGGTGTACTTTTCAAGGGAACCTCGGCGGTTCCTATCTGCAGGGATTCGGCTCTCTTCGTTATAGGCAGGCTGGTCGCCTTCAAGGCCGTCCGCGCCGTCGCCCTAGCTTCTTGCAAAGACGCCTCGCTGGGCAGACGTGACTCGACATAGAATGCAAAAGTCGACCCGACTCCGGGGAGCGACGCCACGCCAATCTGCCCGTTGTGCATCTCGCAAAGTCTCCTGCTAATGAAGAGACCCAGGCCTGATCCCCCATACTTGACATGTGTCCGGGCCGAAGCTTGTTTGAATCGCTGGAATAGGCTCTTCATCTCTTCTTCTGTCAAGCCCTGGCCAGTGTCTTTCACTTCAAAGGTGACAAATATGGGGTCGGTGCCACTCGGGTTCGGTGGCTGCTGGTACTCATGTCCTTGTGAGCGAGGTATGAACTGCACCGAGCAAGTGGAGTCTGTAGGCCTCGCGATTGAGGCGCTGACAGTGAGTTGGACGTTTCTCAAGGAGCCTAACTTAGTGAACTTGAGGGCGTTGGTGAGAAGATTGATGAGGACCTGCTTGAGACGTGATGGATCCAAATCGAGAAACTCCAGTCCTAAATCTTCATATGACTTGTCCACCTTCATTCTCAGGTCTATGTCTACTCTCCGAGCCTCGACCTCGAACATTTTGAGCGACTCTTTCGCTATCTGGAGCGGGTCCACGGTGATGGGCGTCACAGCCAGCAATTTTGAGTCCAGCTTCGACATAGTCAACTGCATTATTGGGGTTAGCCACAAGATGAAATCTGGGAGAAGTGCGATCGAGACAGGAGGAGTTGGCAGGCCACCTGTTGCCAACGGCCCGGCCCGATCTCTTTATGATTGAAACGCAGAAGAGCTCGTTGTGAAAAGCACTGAAAATCTCCAGGCTACTTACAATGTCATCCACAATTCTTTTTTGATGCTGGGCACTATGTTTGCAAGCTTCTAGTTAGCAAGGTGCGTCTCAACTCGGATATCTGTGACCCCGGCTCCAAATCGGAATCGACTAATACATGCTGCTGCCCCAAGAGCTTGTGCTACCGGAGGTCATCCGATTTGCGATCTGTATCACTTCCTCACGATGATCCACGGGGAAATTCTGTGGGTATCCTCCAGTGGGTATCCTCCAGTGGGATAATCTCCAGTGGGATAGCCTCCTTTAGATTGACCTCCCATAGGATAATTTCCAACAGGATAACCATCTATGGGGGCACCAGAGAAGACCGCCGTACATGACCAGAAAGAGGATCGTAGTTCGTTTGGACGACTTGACAGTCTCGAGGGTACAAAAATACATGATGCCTAGGGTTGGGTTGGGTTGGATTGGGGGAAGGGGTGGGGTTTGCTTACCACGCGATGATTGTCTCTGCATTCTCGACGCTGCTCTCCATGAGTAGCTCGTCCTCTCTGCGCATGCCGACACCGCTGATGCCACCATTGGCCGTCGACGACGAATTTTGCCTGATGAGGCCTATCCTCCTCTGCTGCAGATCCAGTGCTTTCCCCAGTGACGCAATGACCGCATCAGCACAGTGAATGATCGCGCTCAGGGGGTTGCGCATCTCGTGCGAAGTCATGTCGATGAAGTTCTCTTGCTGCCGCTTAGACTCCAGCGCTTCCTCCTTGCGCAGCCTTTCTCGCTCGAGCTGCCACTTTTGGAGGGAGACATCGCTCACACAGCCGCAGTATGACTGGATTGCGCCGTCTGAGCCCCTGACCGGTAGAAACGTCCCGTACGCCCATCTCGGCACGACGATCTCGGTGCCCTCGCTGTCCTTCACTGTCAAAGGCGTCTTGAAACGGACCTCGATCGTCTGCGGTGTGCCCTCCTGGGTGACCTTGTTCATAACGTCTTGTAGGGCAGGCAAATCCTCTTCCACTATACAAGTCTCCCAGGGTCTGATGCCCGTCTCTTTTATATTCGTGTCGGCCTTCTCAAGACCACACATTTGGAAGAAAACATTATTCGCCTCGACAAGCTGCCCATCCAAGTCCATCTCATACATCCCGACGGTTGCCAATTCCGCCATGCGCTTCAAGTTTTCGGCTTGCTGGGCCCTGCGTATGGCCTCCTCGGCGGTCTGCTTGTGTAGAGTGACGTCAGTCAAACATGTCAGCACTTGGAGGATGCTGCCGTCTGAAGCACGTTCAGCTCGAGCAGCTGCTAGGATGTGGCGTTCGGATGCCTGGTCGTTGATACCCCGGAGTCCGATGCCAGCCTTCTCGAAGCTTGCAGATTCTCGCACCAGCGGCGGTGGACTGTTGATGGTGTTGCGCCGGATCAGTCGACATTCGAAGGTGATGCTGTCCTCCGTGCGCAATTGTTCGTAGGCCTGCACGACGCCAGGGCGATCTTCCTCCACAATATAAGACAGGATGTCCCGCAAAGCCATGGATGGGCCAGTCTCTCGATGTGGATTGCCAGTAATCCGATGCCAAGCATCATTAGTCTTCGTCAAGACACCTTGAGCGTTCTGAAAGGCCATGCCAACCGGGATGAAATCTGCAACTGCTTCGAATTTGTGCAGTGACTCCTTTGCCTCTTCCGTCCTGTCGGCCAATTTTGCCTTCAGTCTAGCTTGTTCATAAGCAGCTTCCTCCGCAATATTGCGACCCCTTCGAGTCTCCTCTTCCAATAGCACTGTCGAAGCTAAAGTGGTGGTCAACTTCTGATTTAGGAGCGAAACAAACTGCCGGTAGTCATTATCATAGGGTCTCCTCGGGTTCAGTCCAAGCAAGAGCAAGCCCATCACGTTCTCTTCTCTGGTCGGCCGAATTGGACAGACAACGGCGCTCCGGCAGGCGTCACCAAACCCTCTCCATTCTAGTCCTTGGACAAGAGATTCGGGCAAAGTGCCATCCTTTGTTTGAAGCAGAAGCGGGTACTGGCCCTGCAGAGCACTTCGGAAAATAGAGGCAATACCCTGATCGGTGTTTCGAAGCGAAATAGTGTGTGGGGCGATGATGTGGCCCTCGGGCACACCCAGCGCGCCTTCGAGGTGACAGATCTTCGGAAATCCGTAGAGTGAATGGGTAACACTTTGTGCGTGTGGGTCATCTTGAACCGAGTACAGAATCGCCAGCGGAGCATCGTATCGGGGTTCAACCGCGCCCAGAAATTCGATGGTTTTGGTCCAGTAAGACTTGGCGTCTCTGGCCGTGGCCAGCGCGTCTCCGAGATCGATGAGCATCTTCATCCGCCTTTCCCACAAACGCACCGAGGTGACGTCGAGTATCGGATGCAAGAACCCTGAGACCTTCTCCTCCTCCATGATGGGTACAACGGACCACTTCAAATACGTCTCCTCCGGGCCATCGTCTGTCCTTTCCATGAAAAAACGCCATTCCTTCTCGACGATACCCCGACGTTTCTGAGCGGTCGTGAGCATGATGTCCTTCAACTTTGGGCCAGCCTCGAGCCACACATCCTCCAACGGCTTTCCCAACAGGCCTGGGTGTTTCGATCCGCATAGCTCTCCGAGGGCTTCGTTGTATATCGTAGTGAAATGTTCCCCCCAGTACAAAGCAATCGGCCGGGAGTCTGCAAGAACCTGGTTGAGGGTTTGTTTGAGTAGGGTCGGCCAAGTATTGAGAGGTCCAAGAGGCGTCGAGGACCAGTCAACGGCTGTGAGAATTTTGAGATAGGGCCCTTGGTCGTGCATAAGTTCCGGCAAAACCCAGTCCGGCTCAACAGACATGCTCTGTGCAGGCAACAAGGACCCATGTTCAGAAGCTGTTCCTGGCCCGCATAATGAGTCTGATCGGCGATCGTGGTGCGGAATCGCTACGGGTAAAGTGGAAGATGCAACCTTGTTGGCGCTACCGGAGACACCAAAGCTTCCCTTTTGGGAATCGAGCCTGATCTTACGGGGACGGTCGGCAGATGAGGGCTGTTCGTTGGTGCCGACAACCAGCCACCTACCCTGGACCAGGCACTTGCTCCATTGCGCGTTGGAGTAGTAGAAGGGCGACGATGGAGAGTCCGAGGAAGAGGAGCTACGGGCCTTGGTCAAACTCGGAGGCAGGAAGGAGGCGGAGATCCATTCCCAGAGGACAGCGTGGTGGCTGCGGGAAGACTGGACGAGGTCAACCAGGTCGGGACAGGACGAGAGTGCGGGATTGCAGTAAGCGACGGACGAGGTCTGCTCCGAGTCTCCGGCTGCGATGGTGAGATCGACGATGAAGGTTGGGCGAGGATCAGCCTCGAGAAGATCAACGATGCCGACGCTCCTGAGTTGCGAAGACATGCTGTTATTTTGCCGGATCCTCAGTCGGTGCTATTCGGAGGTCAACATAGTTGGGACAACATAGTTGGGATCCGGCACGAACAGGCGGAGAAGTGTAGCTGCGCAAAAGGTGTTTTCCGAGCATAAGAGAACCCTGCGTGGGGAGGGAGTGAGGTTCCCAGAGGTCTGCCCGCCTGGCAACAGGGGAGACGGAGGCGGGCGGGAGGCGGGCGGAAGGCGTGCCCCGTCCTTGCGGCGACTAGCCAGGCCGTCTCAACGGAACGCTGCGGAACGATAGTCTCGGGTCGGGTAGGGGTGAGGATCACAAGAAGAGGAGAGGCTTTACTCGGCGCACAAAGACGCAGGAGATAAGACGTGCGAGCGTAGGCGGGCAGCCTAGGGTTGACGGAGGAAATCGAACGGGCAACGCCAGGACGAAAAGACCCAGTCAAATCAAGTCAGTCAGGTCAAGTGAGCCATGACCCGGAAGCTGGGCCGCTGGTAAGAGTGAAGTGGGGGTAGAATCCCTCACGATCGCCGTCCCACTGTCCAAACCTGGAAGTCGAAGCAGCGCGTGCTGGCAGGGATTGCGACCGCCTCCCGGGCGAGCCAACAAGGCCTGTCACTAATACTGCACCGGACTGCTGCACCGCACAACGCACCAGAGCCTGCTCGACGCATTTCCTTCGCCTCGCGCGGGACGAGGGGGTGAAGGAAGCCGCTGCCAGACGGAGTCGGCGACGACAGCTGCCTGATGGTGTGGTGGTGTATGCGTGTATGCGTGTGTGTGTGTGTGTGTGTGCGCGCGCGTATGTGTTTGTGTGTGTGTGGGTTTCGACAAGCCGGCCCTGGACAGGAGAGGGAGGTGCTGTGAGATCATGGGAGGGACTGCTGTACTGATCTGAGGCGGGGCTTGTCGACATCAGAGTTCTCCGAGCTTCTCCAGCCCTTTTCCATGGCGGAGCGCGCCGTTCGCCAAGCAATTGGCACCCACATGGATACAATGGCGAGGTCAACCCTGTCCCCGGGCCCTTGACGATGGCGGACCAAAAGCTTGACGGCTGCAGGCGAAGCGCGCCATCAACCGGTCAAGTTCTCCTCCACGGGTTCTCTCCTAGTCGGCAGGGAACACAATTGCGGCGCTGAGACTCCTAATTGAGACTGCACCGTTGTCCCTCGGCCGGAAAGACGATGCTTTTCCCGCCTTCGTGCTTACCATAAAGACCCAGCTATAGATGCTGGCATCTGTAGAGTGGCAGAGGATTGGTCAGCTGGCTGAATGCAATTTTCTTCCTTCCAAGGGGTGAGGATGTGAGATATGATAGATCTTCGTGATTCGGCAGGCGGACGAGCGGGATCGCAAGTAGTACTGTAAGTCATCTCGGTACCGATTGCGAGTGAAACCTCTTTGGAGCCTGAGATCGGAGAGACAAGGAAGGCAGGTCAGGGTTTCGATATAGAACATCTTGCAGCGGTTGTGCGATGCTGGTGATGTGTGTGTTGAAGCGGTTTTGCGACGATGCAGCCAGCGGGTATGGGATGCCGTGCATGGCCTAGCAGATACTGTAGACTAGGTACCTGTACGTGCTGTAGTAAGCCAAAGCCTACTGCTACTTGTGTAGCGTAGGTACCTAGGCAGTGACAGATGTTGACAGGTGGGTTCGCTGCAACGCAGCTAGTTGGCAGGACTGCGACGGTGATGGAGGCACGGGACGGGAAGAAGAGAAGGTGTGTACGTGGTATTCTACACTCGCAGCTCCGGTGCCCTCCGTGCCCACTCGTGTGCACAGTGACGCCCACCTGGGTCCAGGAGGTCATTGAACGGTATTGTGTACCTTCCTTGCGCCTGGACTCAGCGTTCCTCCCATCTTTCTTATCTTGCCAGGCCTGATCACCCGGTAGGTGCTTGGCTGTTTGGCCGTTTGGCAATTTGACCCGTCCGACGTTCCTTCCGGGCGGCGCCTCCTCGCCCGCGGATTGCTGGTTTGACAAGGGGACGGCAAGGGGACAGGGTACAAGGTCCTGGACGGGACATGATGTCATGGTTGCACACGGTAATAAAGCCCTGCAACAGATCTGTGCCCGTTCCCTGATCCCGACGGCAGTCAACAAACCAAACGGCAGTGTCGGCTCCTGAGTCAGGCTCGTGCGTGTTTTGGGGGCTGTTTCCTTAAGAGCAAAAGCAACACATCGCATCAATCAACTGTCCACCTGACGGTCCAGGGCTGTTTGGACTGGAATGATTACGGATACGGTATGCAGCTCACTATACCTGCTGGCACGCGATGCGCTGTATCATTGCATCTCGCATGCATCGAGTGATTGTTAGATTGTGCTCCGCCCGGGCTCGCAGGCGCAGGTACCTGGTGTAGCTACTACACGGTGGTAGTCAATACTGTCAAAGTACGTAGGCTAAGTTACATCGTGACAAGGTCTGCGCTTCGAAAATCGGAAGCAGCCCGCTTGGGCAGCAACGAGGGTCAGCCCTGACCCAGGATCGACAGGGGACACTTTGTGTCGACTCTACTCTGCGGCCGTCAACGTCCGCGTCGCCTCGTCTCGCTAACACTAGACCAGACGATGTCGTCGGCGCGAGAGTCAGTCAACGGCGTATTTGAATACTAAAAGTCCCAACTAGACTCCATATGCCTCGTCTCCTCCATGAAGCCAAGGTGTATGATCGTCGGCTTCGCTCTGTTCGGTTGGCTCAACCGGCGCCTGAATCATGGGGTGCGCTCAGTTGCTGTCAACCTTGCATTCCGAGAAGTCAACGAGCGGCCGTGAGAGTCCGTCGCACCCCGAAAACAGATGGGGTTGAAGAGAGGCTTCGGCGCGCGGGGGGGCCAACCTCTACTCCACCCAAACCAATCCTCTATATTGCCCGAGACAGTGAGCCTGACGCATCTATTTCAGGATCTGGATCAAATCCTCGACTGCGACATGCATGCAGGTTCACCTTGGCCAAGAACCCACACTCCATGCCCACCCCCGAAGTTACTTCCGGGCCCATTCTGTGCCTTTGGCGACAACTTGTCTGCCTCGAGATTTGAGTATTGGGCATATTCGCCGTGAGTGACCCCGTGACACCCGTATGCTCACGCGATGGAAGTTCTCTGGCCATGCAGAGACTCAAAAAGTAATTTAACAAATTATACCAACAGTACGACGTGCATTCACACCTGACTAGATTAGACAAATAAGCGATTGAAAATTGCGGAGGAAAATAAAGTGCGAATGGCAGGGTTGAAATTTAGCAACACAGCTCGAAGTTCTTGATGCGTTCATGTGCATTTCTGGTGGTACCCGGTCAACTCATACTTGTATCTTCATTAAATTGGTATGAAATTGTGCTGTCTACTTAATGCACCTTAGATATTTTCCTCAGGCACGAGATTCAACCTTGAATTTCCTTCGCTGAGCCTGGATTGGGTAATGTACATGTCAACTGGTGTGTAAGCACAATGAAAAGTGTTGTTGTTGGCTTGTTCTTACTTAACAAGCTGAAGTGTATACTTATTGTGAAGGCACGTTCGTATGTATGATCTATTTTTAGGCTCAAACCATTCTTTTCCTCCCGCATGAGGATATATGTACAGGGCGATCTGAGGTAAAATCAAATGATGTCTGGCATAACATCTTTTCGCGCTGATCAAAATACCTGGATCACATGCTGGGTTCACTTGCCTGGATATTCCTTGTTTGATGGCTTGGTAAAATTCTCAAATGATTAGTTTCTTGCCTGAATTATCGAGGCAAGCAGCCTTCAAATATTTGCAGCTAAACTTTACCGCCCACATCAGGGGTGCCTAAGCGGTTTAGAATCGGGAGAGGAAGTTGTACCGTTTAGAATTTAAGCGGTTCAAATTCGTAAACGGTTTAAATAAAGTTGAACGGCTTAGCAGCTGCCAACATTCAAAGGGCAGGTACTGCTGGAGTCCTCCCCACGGTACGGTATCAAACCTCTCCAAGGCAGAATTAAATTCCCTTCAAAGCTTTGGGTTTTGTATTCCGAGTCCTTTTCTCATACCTGTTTCCGCCGGATTCTTTACTTAACAGCTTTCTTCCAGCCAACTTCCTTCTGTTGGGTATCTAGCTGGTTGTGAAGAAGGGCAGGAGCGATACTGACCCCGGGTGTTAGGCACGTATATACTGAACCTCTTAAACCATGTTAAACTGTTGAGCTGGATTTAAACCGCTTACTTGCTTTAAACGTGCAACAGAATAAACGGTACAACTTCCCCTCCCATTTTAAACCGTGAATCCAATTTGAGCGGTGGCTGAACGGCTCAACCACCGTTTGAAATTACCCCGTAATCCCGGTACAGAAGTGCTCATATTGTGCGCATGGGACTGCTCTATCCTGTACTTGAGACAACCCAGCCGCTACTTAGTGGACTTACCATCGAAACGAGTCTGGTTTGTGACTCACTTACATTGTTCACTTCCCTGCACCCGATGGCCTCAAGCCCCAGGTTTCCGATCCTATGTCAAGACTCCTCTGTAATGGGCAAGCAAAGGGAAGCGCATTTTCAGCTGCAAAGGTATTCAAGAACATACCCAAGTACGTCGACTCGTAGGACAGACATTTAGTGCAAAAGAGATATACATATTAAGGAATGTAGCTGGGATCCGGGCTGGGAGGCAGGCATTTTTACAGCACACATCGAGAGGACAGATCAAACAAAGCTGGAAGTGCTTTAGGCCTCAACAATTGAGTTCTAGGGGAGGTCTTATTTTTGGACAACCGTTCAGGCTCAGGCATGGGCAGTTTTGACTATGTACATACTATCACTGACCATGAGACGGATGGTTGACCTGACCACGGGATTGCTCATAATTCTCGCGACCTGGGCAGTCGTATTCATCTCAACCCCTAGCAACCACCTCCCAGGCCAAGGTCCGTCGCCGCAAGGAGGAATTCCATGAAACCAGCTCCAACCTCGCGCAGGTTGGTGTTGTACTGGGCAACAGTCGGGTAGAATGGGCAGGAGGCAGCAGAGTTGCCGAATCCAAACTCAACAGTGTAGCCATGCACAAGGTTGAGGCTTGGGTTGGCGAAGTGTCGAGAGTACGAGTAGTCGTCACTCGCACCTGAAGTGGGATACAGGGCGGCGGCCTGCATTGAGGTGTACGATCGTCCCCTGGAGGCGCTCATGGCAGCGGCCATCCGGTCTGAAGCCTGGACGTTGGCAGTCGACTCGGCTGAGGGGGTGTACTCTCCGTACGCCTTGCCGGAGCCCGGAGTGTCGGTCAAGACTCCCCGCCTAGGAATTGTCAGCCCTCTGTGAAGGATCCCAAGTTGTATTGCACAAGCTGCAGGGCTTTCACTTACGTAGCGTAGGAATCGTATGTGGCATTGAGGAAGTTGATGTAGTTGTACTTGTTCTGGTTTGTGTCGCTGCCCCAGCTGTAAAGCACGTCTCCAGCATACGAGTGCAGGTCGACGAACCAACGGACAGCTGAGTACGTGTCCATGACCCACTTGATGGACTGTGTCTCAGGCTCGGAGAAAGCCTTGGTTCCTAATCCGATGTCAGCCAAACTCGAGGGGCAGTTAAGATTGATGGGCCATGAAGCCTGGGAAGTGACGAACCGTGGTATGTCTCGGACGAAGGGCTGGTCGAGGCCACACTTGACTGGACGCTCGACGCGAACTTCTTGGTGAAGTCCCAGAGAAAATCAAAGTTCCGATTCAAGTCAACTCCAACAGACGACGCACTGCCTGTCGAGGAGGCTGGGTTGCGGTTCTTGCGCCAGCAGCTGTTCGATGACTGGTCATAAGCCACGCCGTCCGGGTTGCTCAAGGGCACGAAGACAATGCCTGCGGCCAAGGCAGTCTTCACTTGAGCATTGGTGTAGCTCTTGGAGCCGTAGGTCAGGCCGGCCCCAGTGCTGTTGGCGTAGAGCAGATCCGAAATGAAGTAAAGCACTCCGTCCGAGGAGCCACGCTCGCGAGCGTGGATTCCACCGTTGAAGTAGACACGGTAAGCCTTGTCACAGGTACCAGTGCCACCGACCTTGCCGCCAAAGATCGTAGCTCCACCGTACGTCTTGTAAGGAGTAGTGAAAGTCTCCAGGCCGTACTCATTTGCCAGCCCGTCGAAGCCGCTCTTGATCTCGGCGGCGCTCAAGATCGTGGCGAAGCTGGTGCTGGAGGCGCGGGTCCCCAGACCCTGAGGAGCAACACTGCCGCCGCTGAATCGGTCACCAGTTCCAATAGGGGTACCATTGTCGAGAGCCGCTCTAGGGACGACGCGAGGCAAGCCCTCGCGTTCCTCAGGCAGGAGACACCCGCTCGCCAGCCCGACGCAGCCCAAAAGCCCGGCCCAAACTGGTGCTGAATGCATGGCGGAGAGGGAGAATTGATCAAGCGAAGGCGATCGATACCTGGAACAGAATACAGTGGCTTATGATAGGCGGCTGGGGCACGGTATTTGTAGGTCGTGCCGCCGGGTGCTTTAGATGAATACCGGCCTTGGCGGCTACGCTGTCGACTTGGCATTCTATCGTGAAGGCCCAATCAACAATCGACCTGCCTAAATAGGCAGCTGGGTCCTGGCACTATTCGTGGATGCTACCGCTTTAGATGGCAATTGGGCAGGTCGAGCATGCCTCATTCATGGCTTCCCACGACGGGCCCGTGTGAGATGATAACATGGCTTTCTCACTCGCCCGTGGCTTCTGTTGTTAATGTCGACTAGTAAGGGAAACAGGGAAGCTGGAATGCGCAAAGGAAATATGATGGTTCCCGCTCGGGTACAACCTACCAACTTAAGGAGGTAGTACCTGGACGGAAGACATAAACAACAGCATATATTTATTAGTTGATTTTAGCATCGGCCGTGACGCCACCTCTGCTTGACATGTCTCTCCCTGAGCGTCAAAAACGTCTCCTTCTCCCTCCTTACATCATGGCATGTGATCGCACAAAATCACACTTAGCCTTCTCTCACCGCAGCCGGCTTGTGATCTCCAATCATTTGAATCGCATTGTCTGATGTACGCAACCTGCATTCATTCGTACTACAGTGGCGTAACAGCCTCAGCTTTGCTAAACCCGGGACATGCTAAAAAGTTTGTACTACTATGTGCAGGCTCGCGCGGTTGGTTCGAAAGGAATAAAGGTGTGAGTTCTGCTACCACCATCGTCCTTTGGGCAAGTGCCTGAATGATGGCTGCATCCTAGTTATGATATTTGGTACATGCGCGTGCATAGCACCTATGATCTGGCCAGAGTCTCTGCTTAGTCTCTCATAATTATGGAAAAGTGTAATAGCATTGAAGGCTATGGACTATCGACAGGGCACCTGGAATCCTTCAACCTTTGTGGCTAATTACCTACATTATGCCTAGGTGCTAGGCCATTTTTGTTGGCGCTGGCTGCTATTCGATCAATTTTAGTAGTGAGCGGCAGCAAAATTTGGCGTAGGGGACTGAACGTGCCCGCGTTGCGGAGAGACTCCAACCAAGTCAAATAATGAGCAGTGGAAGAGTTCTTATGCATACCCTAGTTGCTTGCATTGCGTCCAAAGCATGGGGTACATAGTATTGCTGAAATCTAAGACAAGTACATCTGCCGTCATGCGAGGGCACGATACTGAATCGAAAGTACCTAGGTACACACATCGCACTACTGAGCTTGAGTTCAACCTGTAGGCACGGCCCAGAAGGGAAAAGCTGGAGCGTTTGTATCAAGGTTCCTATGACAATGTCTAAGCAATGGAGCAACAGAGGAAAGGGAGGCAGAGATCTTCAGTCGGTCTGCCTGGATTTGAGCAAGAAGGCTTCCTGAAGTCCAACTCCAGGGCGCTGCACACAATAATCGCCACGATAAGAGAGAAAGAAAAGAGTAAAATGGAAACACACGGTACCAAGTATTTGCTGATCATCAACAACTTCAACTACCTAGGTACTCATCTAGAACTAAGGTCACCAGTTCCCGAAAACAAGCTGCGATTCTCTGACGATGCAGTCACAGGTTCGGGACTCTCTGGGTCCTCATAAGTTAATCGCTTGGGTCTCTCTTACCTGGACTACACATGTAGGTCTCCTTGCCGCTTGAGAGGAGCGAGTAAAAGTCATGGTCGATTTTTATTCTAACAACGATCAGTTTTAGCTTCTTCCGCTCTTGAAGCCCCTAGGAATATTTGAACACGCATGATCTTCCACAAATAAGTGAGGGGCTAAAGCTAAGCAAGGTAATCCACAAGACTTCAATGTCTATGCCTACCGCAAGATCACGAGGCAAATACTGTCGACTACATTGTGCCGCCTAGACTATGGCATCATTATAGGCACCTGGGTAACATTTCGAACAACCTCCTTACTAAAGCCGAGTACGCCGCGTCCCTCAAGAGCTCCACTATACAAGCCCCGAAGGACGCGCTATCGACCTTGCTAGCAACAAGTGCCATCTATCCTTATTGCCGTACCCCACAAGTCATGAGGCCAATCACACATAGTTGCCGGGGTCATATTATCAACTTTCCCGTAGTTACAGTGTCGATGTGCTAGTAGCCGATATCACCCCGCACGGAATCTCGAAAGCCACCCGCAAGGTGACTGTCGTGGGCCGGATACCGGCGCGTCATACATGTGAGCAAAATATTGTAATGATCGCCGTTACGGAGATATATAAGCGGCAGGCCGCATGCTTGCCGTAATGTGCTATCGTCTGTCTTTCACGCGGGTTATTACTATTGCAATAGACCGTCATGGCTACACTTCAGCTGGCCTCTTGGGCCGTGAACTTGACATATGCCAACCTCACCACCACTGTCGTGGACGCAGCGGTCAAGAGTCTTTACAACTGGGGAGGATGCGCCATCGGAGGCTACATCCAGGATGCACCCCAGATCGCTCAGATGTCAACCCTGGCGGCCTTTAGTGGCCCACCGACTTCGAGTATCCTTGGTGCTAATTCATCCATCAGCGATGGATATGCCGATGCTCAAGTTGCCGCCTTTGTCAACGGCATTGCAAGCCACGTCGATGATTACGATGATACACATCTTGAGACTATCATTCACCCCGCTGGTGTGGTAGCCAGCGCCCTCTTGGCCGTGGCGGAATGGAAAGCGCCAGTCTCGGGTCATGATTTCGTAACGGCATTCGTGGCTGGTGTCGAGGCGGAATGCAAGCTCGGGTTGTCGGTCTATCCCGAGCACTACGATGTGGGCTGGCACATTACAAGCACCACTGGCTCGATCGGCGCTGCTATAGCTGTTGGCAAGCTACTCGGGCTGAACACGACGGCCATGCAGAACGCAATCGGCATCGCGGCAACTCAGGTGGTCGGCATGCAGGAGTATTTTGGATCGGACACAAAGTCATTCCACGTCGGTCGAGCCACCCAAGGCGGCATGCTTGCAGCCATAATGTCAAGCAATGGATATACCAGCTCACTTCAGGGGTTGGAAGCCAAGTTTGGGTGGTTGCACGTCGTCAGCACTCGCGAGAACGCCACGGCATATTTCGACCAGCTGGGCAAGGTGTGGGAGATTGAGAAAAACACATTCAAGACATTCCCGTGCGGCATCGTCATGCACCCTTCCATAGATGGCGCCACCCAGTTACACAATCAGACGCTGGACGCGGGAAAGTCATTCTCCGACGTCAAGGATATCCAGCTGCGTGTCAACCCCCAAGTCCTCATCCTCACTGGACAGACAGATCCCCAGACCGGACTCCAGGGAAAATTCAGCATCTTCCACGCCACCGCCGTAGGGCTCCTCTACGGCGTCGCGACACCTACCCAGTTCAGCGATGCGGTCGTGCAGAACCAGACTGTGATCGACATGCGGAAAAAGGTCAACGTCACGACCGACAGTGCTGTGGATAACGCCCAGGCCTACGTCACTGTCAACTTTAATGACGGGAGCAGCTTGAGCAAGCATATCGTTGATGTGATTGGCAGCGTGCAGAATCCCTTGACGGTGGACGATCTGAAGAAGAAGTTTGTGGACCAGGCTGGCATAGCTATCGGGCCGGAGAGGGCTGCCAGAGCATATGCTGCGTTCACAGATATAGGAAACATGACTGATGTAGGTAAATTGAGGGGCATGTTCTGATTGATTGGGAGTTTAGCCAAATTGCCCTGGGCGTCCATGTTCGCATGTGGCCCTTCATCATCGAGACACGATCTCAAACCTAGTCTAGCACTGTGTGCAATTATATCTCACTACCCAGTACCTGAGTGTTTGACTTACTAAGTACTTATAGCTGGCAATTCCAGTGGGTAAAGTTCGAGCCTAGGTCACGTTCGAAGCCCAAGAGCGCAAATATGTGTTCTTAATCCGCTCTCTAGATCAATGGCGCAGAGTAATTCGCCTCTAGTATACCACTGGCGCGTTTGGACTAAGTCCCGGTTCCTCTAAATCTTAGCGGACCGAGCCCTGGAGGCTTCGCCAGCCACCAGCGTGGGCGAGGGTAAGGACGATGGCATGTATTTGGTCAACTGATCAAAATCGTGCAAAATTATGAGAAGCGCTGCTTCTCGTCGGTTTTGGTCAAAGGCACTTTTTCCTTTAAAAAAATCATTTATAAAAATTTCTACTTGAAATGAACTCAACCTCAAGACGTGCGAAATTTAAAAAGAATTTCATTATCCCACCATTTGAGAACTACACACTGTTGCGGCAGACACCACGCGAAAGCACCCATATTTGTCAAACCCACCAACATAACTCTACCGTTTTTGAATTCAGCCTCTCCAGCACAGCAGGTCCACGATGTCAACAACATCACCCCAGCCGTTGCCGACGGCCTCTCAGGAACAAGACAAGGGATTTGAGGAGATTGAACTGGGACCCGTTGACCCAGTAATCGTGGTTGAGCCAGCATCCGATCAGATCTCACCAGATGACGGCCAGGACGGCACAGGACGCCGCATCGTCACCGAAGAGGAGGCCCACGAGCATACGGCGTATGCCTACGCAACAAGGTTGAAATGGAAAATCCTAATCGTGCTTTGGACGGTAAGTCCTGCTCTAAAGCACCCTGTAAAATCACATGGGCGGTCCTGAGCCAGGCTTGCTGCTAGAAAATCGCAAAACCTTGCCACCTTCTTTGATGGCCTATTGCTGGCCGCCAAAACGGGAATACCCTACTGACAAAATACCAGGTCCAAATAGCCATGAATATGAACGGGTCGCTTTACGCCAACGCGCAGGTCAGTATGGCCAAATACTTCGAAGTTTCCGTCCAGACCACGACGTACGGAAACATGATTTTCCTAATCTGCTACGCATTCGGCTGCGAGCTCTGGGCGCCCTGGTCAGAGGAGCTGGGGCGCAAGTGGCTCATGCAGGCATCCATGTTTCTCGTCATCGTCTTCACAGCTGCCATCCCATGCTCGCCAAACTTCGCCACCGTCATGGTCTTGCGCGCTCTCACAGGCCTTGCGACCGCCGGGGGGTCCTTAACGCTCGGAGTTGCCGCAGACATGTACAAGTCGCACCAGCAACAGCACGCAGTGGCCTTCGTGGCATGGGGAAGTATGCTTGGATCAGCTCTTCCGCCAATCGCCGGTGGCTTCATGGAACAACATATTGGTCTGGACGGCTGGAAGTCGTGTTTTTGGCTGATCGCCTTGGTCGGCCTTCTCGTCCTGGCATTGCATTTATTCCTCGTGCCAGAAACCAGTTACAAGACAGCCCTCAACCAGTATGCTAGAAACCGTCGCGAAATCGCTCAACTCGAAGGAAATGAGTCTGTGGATCTGAACCTATACGGGCCGACGGAGGCAATCTCCTTCCGCGACAGCTTCAAGCTCAAGGAATTTTGCCAAACGGTGTTCCGGCCGTTCAAGTTCCTATCTGTGAGTAATGCTGCGCTCCCCTTAGGGCCGTGTGCTTTACTAACGCCTCGCAGACTGAGCCGATCGTCTACTGTCTCTCTGCACTCTCGGCTTGCGGCGACGCAATCGTTTTTCTGTTCATGGAGGTCTTCGGGCATATCTATGGCGAACAATTCGGCTTTGACAAAGCGATCACAGGCCTCATGTTTATTCCACTAGCTCTCGGATGTGAGTGACTCCAACGGCATTAGCTCCGTCAACCATTTCGAGCCCCAGCGTACCCTTGAATGCCCCAAATGTTTCTGTGGCTCCACAGACTGACGCTTGATCTCAAAATTAGACACTATCGGCTACTTTATCCAGCTCTTCTTCAATCAACTCAGCAAGAATAAGCGCACCGCGGATCCGAACAGCCAGGATGCACAGTATGAAGGCCGCATGACCGTCCTCGTATACACCGCGCCGTGCCTCCCGGTGGGACTGCTCATCTTCGCATTGACGGCCAACTCTGCATATGGCCACCTCGCATGGATCGGCACAGCCTTCGGGGTTCTGCTCATCGGCATCGCCAACTACACGATTTACGCCTCCACCATCGACTACATGGTCGCAGCATACGGGTTCTATGCCGCATCTGCGACCGGCGGCAACGGGTTCGCGAGGGACTTCCTGGCTGGCGCTCTCATCCCAGCAGGTGGGCCTTGGGTCAAGGACATGGGACCGCAGAAAATGTGCGGCATCCTCGCCGGCATCAGCGCGCTTTTCTGCGCTGTCTGCATCGGCGTGCGTATCTACGGTGCCTGGCTGCGTCGCCGCTCCAAGTATACCGTGCAAGAGGTCCGGCACAGTTGAGCAAGTAGAATAAATCACACAGAAGAGCAATGGACCGCAACGGCTTCTTGATGATGGCAATTTGGGTGGGGCTGGCGTACCAGGGAAGTGTCAAGTTCCAAAGTTATGTGAATAAGACCCATGAATGTAGGGCAGGAGTTTCCACCAATGACTGGAGCTGAGACTTGAAATTGACACACTTCTGCTTCGATCTTGGAAGAGTATATAGTTCTGTTTCTTGGAATCGCCTCAATTGAATTTGTATCAATGAACCCGTCAGCGGGCTACCTAGGTACTGGCCGCTGCTTATATACAGACATCTCGATGCGATCTTAGTCTCCTGTGCCCAGAGAGCAGCTTGTCAAAACGATTGACATGTATCCTGTGATTGAGAACATATATGCTAAACTTTACACTCCGACAACCCCTTGATGTGTTCCTTCACGGTCCATCATTTTGGGTTTTCCAGCATAGACGTAGACACTACTTCGACTGACAGCCCGTAGTGTATCTTGCGAGCTCTTGAAGCTGTCTGAGCGTGTCGAAACCTTCGGCTTCTTCCAAAACTTTTCGTCCTGCTCTTTATCCCGTTGAATACCAAAACGAATTCCATGGGCGGCTTCCTCATCCCCGCACAGAGAGTCCTGGTCCATATCCCCGACCCTGGCCTTGGCCCGAGACGAATCACTGTTTAGGCGACACCCAGCGCAGACGTTCCAGTCCGGATCACGGCTCTGGAGATACCTCAGCGCAAACCAATTGAAGATGTTCCAGAAGACGGACAAGATGACCATATCGGCCACGAAGACTGAGATGACCAGGGAGCCTGTGTCCTTCTTTTTCGGGACCGAGCAGATGTATTGCATTTCGAACTGTGCGGGATTGCCAACCAAATTAGGTGTGCCGAGGATTGAGTTCGGGACCATCGATCCATTACTGGTCGCCTTCATCATGGTGTCCACGAGATAGTTCGTTGCATCTTCAGAAGCAAAAGCGTTGTTGCTTGAGTCGAAATCTAGGTCCCACATGACCACCGAATAATATGATTTTACAAACGCATCCAGAAGCCTGACGAGGTTACTCGGCTCACCTTGAGCCAGGGGGAATGGCTCGTCTGTGTTGTTTGTCGAGGGGGAGACGAGGCTTGCGCTCTGCCCAGGGCTTAATATTGTTGCGGTGAAGAAGTCATCTGCGGTAATATCTGCGACTTCTGATGTTCTCAGACCTGTGTCCAGTAACACATTAGTCAGTGAGGATTGAAAGGTGGGAGAATTGTACAGTACTTAAAGTGGTTCCAGTGTAGTCGACAGTGCTGTTCAGGCTATGAATCTCATCCATGAGCAAGTCGAAGCTTGTATGCCTAGCAATCCACACCGAAGGTTCATGGTCAGTCCAGTCAATTCCTACTAACTCGAAGAAATAATTGCAAAAAATAGACAACAACACGGTCAGGACTCACATGAAGTCGTACACAGACCACTGACTGAAGCTAGCTCGCTGTTCGAAGAGGAACTCAGTCCCGCTGAATGACTGCTCCACGGTGATATTGATGGGAATGTCGGTATCAATGGTACAGTAAATTGATCCAGTCTGCTTGGTGTGAGTATGTCGCAAATTGCCAGCGATGACCCAAGGACAAGCGGACGAGTACATATGTATGTAACATACCTGGATTTGTAGCTTGGCAGAGTTGGGCTGCTGCTGCGACGTAAAGATCAACATCAAGTCCCCCATGTGGCAGCCATGGAGTGTGTTGTTCAGGTAGGTTGTGATGCCAAGTGTTTTCGAATCAAGACCTGGATAGACGGCGTCTTCGCCTGGTGCCAGGGTGGTGTTCATCATCGAAACCGTGTAGCTGCCTGTCTGCTGATTTGAGGTGTAGTAGTTGCTGCCTATGGAAATCCCGGGAGACTGACACGAGGGTCGAGCAGTACTGATCCAAGACCATGGTGCATTGTAATACCAGTGGTGCTCTTGTAATGTCGAATTGGGGTTGGTTGTGTAGATTACGTTTTGTATGTACCCGTTTGCGGCAATATTGACGAATGTGAATAGAACAACAGCGCCCGTGCCGAGAATTGTGATGAGTGGTGTAAACCATCGAAATGGATATGGACGCTCGATAGTGTACCGAAATTGTGACTGATGTGTGGTCGCCATGATGACCTTGTTATTTCTGTCTATCGTGTGTTTAGATCGGAGCAAGACCGTTGGGCATAGTATATTGATGTGCAAATTGAAGGGAGCCTGCCCGGAGAGGAGACAATCGTCGTCAAGATGGCGAAGGAAATCGGAACAATATGACCAGGCTCTTCTGCCCCTTTTCCATTATAAAGAATAGATAGATTCATCTGTGTGAGGAAATCACCAGTCAGATAAGTGTATCGCTCCAGCGCTGACATGTCGCCGCAATGTTCAGCGGAGGTGCAAATCTAGCAGTTTTGGGACAAATGCTGACGTGAGAAAGCCCTCTTGTCACCCAATTGATCACACGTTGGCGTGCATATGTAGCACTCAACAAGCCCACTAGTACCTAAACTTAGAACTACTGCACCTTATCCACATCAGCTTTCAGCCGCTGGTTAATCAGATTTGGAATAGCATCGTGCCGGCAATTGCTCGAAATCCGGACTCCCGGTGCCATCACTTAAGTTCTGATCAGCTGAGGCAGCGTTCATTGAAATAAACGCCCCTTACAAAATGGTTTATGATTTTTATCAATGAGGAATCAACGCACAGAATTCTGTTGTAAATTGTGCCTCAAATGTTTTCTGTATTTTGTGAACTGACACTCGCTTTTAGCATGTTGGCTATGCCCCACTCATGTTGATACCCACGCCCTCTTAATCGTTGCATCAGTCAACTGGTCCGAATCATTGTGTTTTCTTGCTAGTGTTGCGTGCCTGGAAACCTCAACACCCCGGTCATCTGTTCTGGTCTGCGAGGTCTTATCGCCTGGTGACATCTCAATTCGTACCCAGCTGCCTAGCTCAAAGTCATCGCACGCTGAATTTATCACATAGCCGCTTGATTACTGGTTAAACACAGTGTCTATGCGCTGATGCTGTTGAAGACCAATGAAGTATTGAGCAAACTCTGCATAGACATCAGAGTTGCCAGAAGGATCAACTTTAGCGCTGAGGGCTTTAAAATCAAGCCAGTAAGGGACAAAGGTAGCATTCACCAAGAGAAGGTTGGAGCGGGCTGTGCGGGCGTGCGGACGAGCCAAGCCTACGCCTGAATCTTAATCACACATAACATTATGCTAGTTTGCGTTCTAAGGCTCGCATTTAATGATTTACTACGTACACGGGTGGCTCCTTACACCCAAGCTATCATTTGTATTCGACGCCTCTTACTGAGTCATCTCGTCTACAGTACGTGGATTGCGCACCTTTAGACCTCGCCTCCCATTCAGGAGTAATCTTGGGATGAAGGGTGCAGGCGGGCGTTGAAGTATGGGAATGAGTCAAAATGCATGAATACAACATCATTGAAGCAACACAAAAGACTTAGGAACGTAGAACAACGCGCTTTAATCCGCACAACGAGTCCGAGAACAGGTTTCTGAAGCACCTGCCTCATGAAGCCCTCATAACCACATCTCACCTCTTTCAAAATGTATGACACCGCTCAGTATACTGAACCTCTCGCCAACACTCTTGTTCACTGTGCGCTCTTCAGACTTAATAGTTGGAGTCTTTGGGCAGCTGCTAGTTTTGTAGCTCGAGTTGAACATTCCGGTCCTAGCCAACAGCGTTGTAGCTTGACAGCACAAAAATAAAAAAACCTGTGTGACCTTAATCACTTGAGTACAATCTTCGATCCCAATACTAGTATACCTTCGTCCCTATACGACTTCAAAGCTTTCAGAACTGTTCAGAAGTATGGAATGGAATAGTCAAAAAGTGGCGGGCGGTATGTGTGCCGGAGCGATCGATGTTGTGCGAATAGTTCCAAAACAGCCCACTATCTGGCATGTCCAATTTACCTTTCAACAGTGGTGAAAATGTTGATCGTGACCCCACACCTACATTTATCTATCCCCAGGCGCTCCATGGATACCACCATATTTCCATATAACACGAATTATTCGCAGGAATCGTACATTCAAGTTGCAACCCCGTAACAGTTCCACGGCCTCTAGTGTCCGGGCGGCCGAGGATGTACGGACATCCGTTCCGAGCCCTATTCAGATCCAAATAATTTTTTCTTTTAGCAACGATCTCAAGCAACATATAGTTGAGAGGGTGATTCGAAGCAAAGAGGGAAGTGATGATGCGAACGTGTAGATAAGGGGCGTAGCCAAAGAGAAGAAGTTATTAAGCCTTGAGCTTACCTGTGCACTACCTGCTCCCTGGCCAGGTTCCCATACAGATCAATTGCTGTCACCTTGACATTGTTCAACGGGATGTACGTGTTACTGCAACGAAAGATCCATTGCCCAGCGCGGATAGGGCCGCCTTGGGTGTTCCGGAAAGAGACTCGCACTCTGCCGTCGTTGCCGCTTGTGACGGCTAGGCGTTGTACCCGACATGGTGTCTGCACAGACTGGGATGAACCCATTGCCACAGTTTCGAAGAAAGAGGTTGTCTGCTCGCGCGGGTGAGACCTGTATCTGGGGTTGAAGATGGTCAGCCCCTCCAGGGTAGATACGTGTAGTGAATAGGGAGGCTTATACAACCGCCGAGATGTAGCTCTTGAACTATGACTCACTCTTTCAACTGCTGACTATAATGATATCGTCGAAAAAGTGCAAGTTCCTGATTCCGAGTCGTGCACTGATGTGTGGAAGGCTTTGATCGATACAGACACAGGCGCTCCAGTTTCTCATCACGTCCTGTACAGATCTTTTGTAGCCGGGCCATCAGCATCTACTAGCATTGTTTCAGAATGCATAGCGAGGTGCCACAGCATTAAGTGTAAAATCACGTTGCCCTATAGACTTTTTGGGGCTGATTTGTTTTGTGCATTTTTGTGAGCACATAGTCACTTGGGGGGTCATTTTCGACCCCAATGCTGCTGACTACGTGCAACCTCATTCATGGTCACCAGCTCCCAGCGGACATTGCGTGATTGGACGATGCCTGCAGTGGCTTGGCTGCACCGTTCAACGAGTGCAGACGAGACATGAAAGGGAGGCTGATTGGAGTCTACGTCGGCTTTGCACCAAGGTACCTTCGAAGACTCTAGCCATGTCTTGTCCCTTGTGCAACTACCCAGCGTTCCTGTCTACTATGCTCCAAGTATAATTTGGCTCTTCTTCTCATTAGAAGCTTTGTGTCTCCCAAAGAAGATCAAACCGCAATCGATCGGTCCATGGAGATTGTAAAATATCAGTGGCTGGATCATAAAGAACATTGAAGAGAGCCTAGACAAGATTGTCTATCAATTGGTAGTCTCATCTACTCGACTCAGCGACCTTGAGTACGACAGCTCCTGTAAGTCAGACGGTGGCCAGCGTAGACAGCTAGAGTCTTCATGTGCCCGGCGTGAAGCAGTTACCGCAGGTGTCTTCCAAGTCCACCGAAACCTCCATAGGAGGGCCTACAGCTGGGTGACTTGAACCTCAATGGACTGTATTTCTTTCCTAGACAGAGTAAAGGTTTCCTCCAAGAGCGACTATGTTGCGCCGTGCATAGGCCTCTGTTGGCCTCAAATATTCCGATAACTCGTGCAAGGGAAGTTCTTCGTCCAGAGGGGGTGCCCATGATATGAGGCGGCCATAAGAAGACTGTGGTGTAATTGAGGAACAGGGATTGGGGCTCGAGGCGCACACGCAGTTATTGCTTCAGTGAGGGCGTTGGGCCAAACACTGGCGGGGCACTGCACTGTAGTACCTAGGTACCTTACCCGCAGGCTTATCTTATCAGCTACTGCCCACTAGGATTGTCCACTGGAACCTCGACTGCGCAGCTGGCGAAACTTCACTTGTTGGAAGGCTTCCTTTTCTCAGGCAACGCTTATTGTAAAACAACGTATTTCTATTGCTAATGCTAATTTGTTACCTCTGAGACGTGACGGCGTGCATTCTACATCAAGTCCCTCTGCTCTGTAAAGACAAAAAGATCCATCTTCTCTCTCTCTAAAAGGACCGTCTAATCACGCGACTCATCCTAAAATGCACCTCTATTTGCCCCAGAACCTCTCGAGAAAACAAAGCATACCCGGACGATTCCATCTACAGGCCTTTCTGTATGGCGTTCACCGAGATTGTGTTCGGTCTCGGGTCTCTGTGAGACAAAGACAACCTCGGTGCGCGAATTGGGTGGCCGACCACACGCGTCGGGACCGATGATTTGCAGCTCGAGTGCTGGATATCAGGTCTGTCCCAGCCCAACTGCTTCCCTTCGGCTACTGGTGTGTATCTGGACTGACAGCGGATCTTAGTAGTCGACCAACCAATTAACTCGAGTCACTCGACAGCTTCTCCATGAACCAGGTGGCGAGGTGGTTGGCGGTGGGGTGGCTCCAGGTCAGAGTGGGCGGAACCTTGACCTTGAGGGCAGTCTGGAGCTTCCTGCGCAGCGTGACGGTGATGACGCTGTCGACGCCCAGGTCCGCCGTGGCCGCGCGCGGGTCGACCTCGTCGGGCCCCGAGAGCATAAGCACGCCCGCGATGACCTCGCGAATCTGCTGCACCAGCCACTCCTTGAGCTCCGGCCCGCCGCTGGGGCGTGAGTCGGCGGCGCCCTGTCCTTGTCCGTCGGCATCCGCTGCCCCTTCCGTTGCCGAGTTACTCGCCTTCCGTACCACAATATCCTCAAGGATCGCAGCCGGCAGCGGCTCGCCCTCGTCGAGCGGCAGGCTGCGCAGCACCACGCCGTGGTCGATGTCGTACTTGTTCAGGTGCTCCCACGCACGGAACGCCTCCTCGACCGTGACGTCGGTGATGCCCTTGCTCTCGAGCTCGGCGTTGATGAAGTCGGTGCTGGCCGCCATTCCCAAACCACGCCAGCTGGTCCACTGCATCGCGACGGTGTTGTCGCCCTCGCTCCGGCGCCGTGCCGCCAGCGCGTCCAGGAACGCGTTGCCGCTGGCGTAGCTGCCCTGGCCCGGGAACCCGAGCAGCTGGCCGCAAGAGCTGAACAGCACGAGCCAGTCGAGCGTGCCCACCGGGAACGCCGCATCCAGCGCCAGTGAGCCGGCCACCTTGGGCGCAAGCACACGTCCGAACGAGTCGGCCGTCGAGTCCATGACCAGCTGGTCCTCGAGGGACCCGGCCGCGTGCACCACGCCCAGCACAGGTGGCAGCGCGAGCCGGTCTAGCGCCCATCCCAGCTGAGCCTGCGCATTTGGCGCGCTGACGTCCAGCGCGACGGACCACACCGTCGCGCCGGCCTGCTCCATCGCCTGGATCCTGGCGATGGCGGGTCGCAGGCTAGCGGTCTTGTCGTCGTTGTCGCTCAGCAATGCTGCCCACTCGCTTCGTGGCGGCAGGCTGCGGCGTGAGACCAGCACGATGCGGCGCGCGCCCTTCTCGACAAGCCAGCTTGCCACCTCCAGGCCCAGGGCTCCCAGGCCGCCTGTGATCAGGTAGGTGCCCTCCGGCTTGGGGAGGAGGGTGCGGGAGGATGACGAGTCGCTGTGGTAGAGGAGCTCGCGGGGCAGGGGCTGCAGGCGGGCGACGCGCGGCATCTGGTCCTCGATGCGCACCACGTCTTGGTCGCGCACGTACTTGATAGCCATGGCGGGGAATTGATTGTCGTCATCCTCGACGTCGAGCAGTGCTCCCCACTGGTCAGGGTGCTCCGACGCGATGATGCGCGCCAACCCGTGCAGCGGCGCCTGAGCAAGGGCCGTCGGCGTGGTGGCACCCGAGCCGACACCTCTGGTGAGAACAAAGATCCTGACGTTCTTGCTCGCGGCTGTCGATGATGCGTTGCTGACGATGTGTTTTGTCAGGGTGAGGAGCCCGCTGATGAACGCCTCGGCCTGGGCGGGAACGTCAGCCAGCTCGGAGACGGAGCCCGGGCAGTAGACGACGGCCGTGTTGCTGGCCGCACAGATGGGTGTCAGATCAGAGTCTCCAGACAGCTGCAACGAGATGTTGTTGGCCTTCTGGATCTTCAGCTTCTTCTCCAGCTGCTTCCCATACAGCCCGAGGAGCTCGTCGTCCTCCGACACCAGCACTGCCCTCTCCCAGCCGGCCGGCTTGTTTGAGAGCGGCGCCGGCACCCATGCGAGCCTGTGGACGAGACTCTCGACACTGCCGCTGACGCCCGGGGTGCCCTCAATCTCGGAGAAGCGCATCGAGGTGAACCGGACCAGCACGCGGCCGTCATCGTCGCACACGCTCACGTGCACCGCCGGCCCGCCGTTGCGCTCCGAGGCCTCCTGGACGTAGATCCACCCCGTCTTGGGCGGAGGTGAGTTGTTGCTATCCGCAAAGTGTACACCTGCGATGTGCGCCGGCATCCGCAGCTTCGGGTCGTCGAAGAAGATGGTCGAGCCCACCGACGTTGCCGCGTCCAGCAGTGGCGCCCACGATGCGGCGTCCCACGGCAGCGCGTTGGTGTTCGTGGACTTAGGGTCTGCGTCCACGCGCGCCAGCATCTCCTTCAGGTTGCCGTAGTGCTCTGTGATGGCCCAGGGGAACCCCATGGCGGATACGCCCACCTTGTCGAGGTAGTCGATCGAGAAGTTGGAAGGCAACACTGTGCTGATGCGCTCCTTGGCTGCCTCGATGTCGACCTTGGCGGCGTATTCATCACCCTGGCTCTCGCTCTTGTTGCTCCAATGGCCCGTCGTGTGTGTGACCCAGGACATATCAGTCTTACCACCATCATCACCCTGCTGCTCCTGTCGAAGACGGGAGGAGATCTTGACTTTGTCGTCAGTCACGACCACCTGGATATCCCGGGGCGCGCTGACGGCCACAGGGACACGCAGTGTGATATCAGACAGGGCCTTGGCCCCCGTGCTGTAATGGAACGTGTTGACGAGGACGGCAGCGGGCACAATCTCGGTGCCGTGCAGCGGGTGCTGTCCGGGGAACGGCTTGGTGTCGTTGTCCAGCATCGTCGTGTACAGGACCGTGTCCGTGTTGCTCACGGGGGTGCGAAGCCCCAGCAGCGTGTGCTTGTTGACATCGTGGACGAGGGCGGCCGCGTCTGCGGATGCTGCAGCGCTGCTCTCGATCTTGCGCCAGAAGTTCTTGTGTACCCACTGCGTGCCGGGGACGTCGGGCGACCACTGGCGGCCCAGCGCGGTGCGGAAGTCGACGTCTGCGCCCTTGACGTACAGCGCGCCCATGGCCTGCATGATGCTCGAATCGGCTGCCTTCTTGCGGCGCATCGTGCCCACGACGGCCACATCCTCGTCGTCCTCGATTCCATTGCAGCTCAGCAGCGTCTCGCCTATCGAGTGCGACACGATCGGGTGGCTTGACACCTCGAGGAACAGCCTGAAGCCATCTGCCGCGGCGGCCTGGATCGCCCCTGTCAGGAACACGGGGTTCTCCATGTTGTTCACCCAGTAGTCGGCATCGCGGAGGGCGTTCGTCCTGGGGTCCGTGTCCGATGTTGAATACAGCGGCACCGCGGATGGTCTCGGCTGGATGCCCCCGTTTTCGGCCAGGAGTGCGTTCTTGAGCGGCCCGGACAGCGGGCTGAGAATGCCGCGGTGGTGGAAAGCGACGTCCGTGGCCACTCTCATCGCCTTGGTCCCGCCTTGCTTGAGCTTCTCGGCGTATGCCACGGCGGCGTCCACCTTTCCGCTGACGACGCACGAGGACGGCGACGAGTGGATGGCGGCAACGACTTCCTCGCCCTTGCCAGCGAGATCGGCCTGGACCTGCTCGAATGGCTTGCCCACCATGAACATGGCACCCTGGCCCTGTACCGACCGGTACAGCTCAGCACGCCTGGTCACAATCAGCGCGCCCTCCTCTGGCGTCAGCGAGCCCGCGGCAACGGTCGCAGCGATCTCGCCCACCGAGTGCCCGATAATGGCGGACGGCTCGAGGCCCTTGCTGCGGAGCACCGCCGTGAGACCGACCTGGATGATGTAGGTCATGATCTGGACCCGGTCCGACCTATCGACAAAGTCGCCCCTCTCAAGCGACTCGATGGCGGAGAAGCCGCTCTCTGCGCGCGTAATGCGGTCTAGCGGGCGGATGGCCTCGAGGAAGTCTGCGTTGCTGCGCACCAGCTCCACACCCATCTTGTCCCACTGCGCGCCGTGGCCCGAGAACACCCAGACGACGTCCTTGCTGGCGCCGGCGCCCAGGACAACGCCCTGCGAGGTGACGCTCTCGTGCTGCTGCTCACTCTTGCTGCCCTGGGCGAAGGCCTTGAGGACCTCTGCGGCATGGTCGTGGGACTCGACCACGAAGGCGACCCGGTAGTTGTGCTGGGCGCGGCGCAACGCGAGTGTGTTGGCGATGGCCGTCAGGGTGGCCTTCTTACCCTGGGAGCTCACAAGCCACTCTGCCAGGGCGCTGGCTGCAGGAACCAGGCGCTTTTCCTGTGGTGCCGAGAGGACCAGGAGCACAGGGCCTTGCTGTAGCTTGGCATGAATCTGTTCTTGTTGGTCCAGGTTCGCGCCGATTGACGCCATGTTGTATGTGTACTCGGGCTGCTCGATGATGGCGTGAGAGACGGTGCCGCCGTAGCCGTACGAGCAGATGGCGGCCCGGCGTTGGTGGCCACTGGGCTCCGGCCACTTGGCAGCCTCGCGCACGACGCGCGTGCCCGAGTTCTCCCAGTCCACCTTTTTGTTGAGCGTCGTCAGGTTGGCCTGCGGCGGGAACGTCGCCTTGTTCATGGCCGTGACGGCCTTGATGAACCCCACGGCGCCGGCGCCCGCCTCGAGGTGGCCCACGTTGGGCTTGACCGACCCGATGGCCACCGGCTCCGCCCGGACCGCGCCGCCGAACCCGTGTCCGTACACGGCAGAAATGGCGCTGACCTCGGTCGGGTCGCCCAGCGGCGTAGATGTCGCGTGCGCCTCGACGTACTGGATGGTGGTGGCGTCGATGCGAGCTCGGCGCAGCGCCTGGCGCGCCACTAGTTCTTGTGCCTTGGCGTTGGGTGCCACTGTGGCATTTGGAGTTAGCTATCAAATCTACCGAGGCAGAAAGAAGGTGCTTACTGATTCCGTTCGTCTTGCCGTCCTGCGCCACCGCCGACCCCTTGAGCACAGCGACGATGTTGTCACCGTCCCGGACGGCGCTGCTCAGCCGCTTGAGTATCACGACGGCCGCGCCCTCGCCGCGCCCGTAGCCGTGGGCGCTGTCGTCAAAGGACAGGCAGTTGCCCTCGGGACACGTGGCGCCGGCCTTGTCCAGCACGCTTGTCAGGCCCGGCCCGCACAGGGCGTTGACGCCACCGGCGATGGCGACCGTTGACTCGCCGGTCAGAATTGACTGGGCACCGTGGTGGATGGCGACCAGCGAGCTAGCGCAGGCGGCGTCGACGGCGGTGCTAGGGCCCATAAGGTCGAGGTGGTACGAGATGCGGTTGGGTACACCGCAGTAGGCCGTGCCGATGCCCATCCACGCGTCGACGTTTGGCAGGTCCTCGAGCAGCAGCTTGGAGTAGTCGTCCGAGTTGACACCCATGTACACGGCCGTGTCGGACCCGGACAGAGACCGCGGGTCCACGCCCGCGTCCTCGAGCGCTTCCCACGCCACCTCGAGCGACAACCGCTGCTGCGGGTCCATCTGCTCCGCCTCCTTGGGCGAGATGCCGAAGAAGGCCGCGTCGAAGGCCTCAAGGTTGTCCAGGAAGTAGCCGCGCTTCGTCGTCTGCTTGAGCGTTGCCGCATTGCGCGCGTCCCGCCGCTCGTACGGCTCCCACCGCCACGCCGGGATCTCGGACGACGTGTCCGTCTTGTTGAGGATTGTCTGCCAGAGCTCCTCGGTCGTGTTATTGCCGCCTGCTACGCGGCAGGCCATGCCAATCACCGCTACATCGTTGACGTTGGAGGTGAACTAAACATTTCTGTGTTAGTTGAATCCGTCTTCTACAGTTCTCTTGCTCGTGTCCATGTATGACACTCCAGCAGTACTATCTGTACTAGTAGCGTACAAGTTAAAGACTTACAAGCTCGTCCGACTTGCTGGTATCGCTAGAAGACCCCGAGCAGTCAATCAAGGCTGGGGTCGAAGCCCCGGAGGACTTGGTTCTAGGAGTAGAAGGGCTGGTGTTGTCGCTGAGGGCCATCTTCGCTGATTCTTCAGGTATTCATGAGGATGGGGAAGTGTCAGAAATGTTCACTGTAACAGGTAATTACTCGTGAAATGATGATACGATTGAAGTGTAGGATGTTTTACCAGCTGACTTGCAGGCTGACTACAGAATCTTTCCATCATCATACGATCCTCGAGTCTTCCCAGTTTATATATCCAGGAGCTCCATCACTCGAGGACGGTTAGTCACTCGCCCGACGACAACAACAACAACGATCACATCACACCGCGATAATCTTTCACCGACTATTCAGCCGAGGTAGTGACAATGACGTTTTCCGAATATCCTCCTAATCAGCCCCGAACAGCCGTCGGCAGGAAGGAAGTTGGTGGTTGGTATGCCTTGTACACTCCCGGAGCTCGTTCAAGCGGCACAGGCTTACTCCAGATGCCTACGCGGTCTTACCGACAGAGCCGCAGAGATTGCATCGCAGCTTGCTCCCGATAGCATCGTACAGGCGTGGGGCCGTATCGAGTAATCCCATATCGGGCTTATGAAGCTTACTGCCATACCCGGACGAATGGCAGGATTCGAGTATATCGGGAACCCGTCGTCGATCTTCATTTTGATGGACGCCATGCCTAGATCTTGACCGCTGGATATGCCCGTTGAAGATGACCGGCAGGCAAGACTTCCGTATCAATAGTTACGCGTATGCATTGATGTCCAGAAGTGGCTGTTGCGAAATATGCCTCACCAGGAGGATCTTGATCTCGATGTAAGGGAACAAGGGGCTGGCTGAGATGTTCGGAGCGCAAAACCTTATCGAGAGAATTTTGCCGAGAACAGCTTAGTCCTAGCCCATAGATGGCACTTGTCGATGATGCTGTGCATGTGGCTGTAGCATAACGTTCACGGAGTCAACACGTTGAAGTGCCACAAGTAAGGTCCGATATAGGACTATCACTATGTAGCTCTGACGGGGCCGAAACTACGGTCTGCGGTGAGCATCCTACGGTCAAGACATTTCAGCTCTAGACTATTCCTCATTCCGTCACACAATGACATAGGCAGGCGCAATATCAGGCCCAAATAGGGGGATGGCCCTTGGCAGTCCGTCCTTTCACGGTAGAAATTACTAGTAGCCGTTGCTTTGTTATCAGAAATGTGACTGGTCCGCTTACGAGGAATCAGAAGGACACAGAAGGATAGACAGATAGTAAGCCTTGTGTGCGCCCTTCCGGGCCGTTCTATCTCCTTCCTGGTCACTGCAGGAACTGTGCTCCCGTGGTCGTGGTACTTTGGTAGCAAATGGCTGGCTGGTTATGGTCAATGGCAGGGCAGAATCCCGGAGTTCGGGGACTGTAACCAGGAGAATTTACCAAGGACTAATGACATAACAGATCGACCACTCGTATTGTTCTGATTGTGTCTCATAATGAGTGCTAGTGCCAGTGTCACAGAAATAATGGTGTTCATACCGCCAACCTCACTCAGACCTTTCCAGTCTAGCATCCATCTCTTGTGCCTCCATTACCTCCATCTGGTCATTTTGATCTACAATTGGGCTCAAAGGAGAAATCCGCAGCTGTAGCCTCAGCCAATGCAACACGACGGAGAGCGGTGTATTACTTGCATTTCTTTTTGCAAGGGTTGTGCAACCATCATCGGGAAACAAAGTCTTCGTCAGCATGCAAGTATGACTACGGCCCGTCCAGGGCAGGGGGGCCTGAGCCGCATACATGTGAAAATGATAGTCCCGCATCTGGCCATCTTGTCAGGTCTCGGCCGAATCCGTATTACATTTGTCGGACGAGTGGAACTTGATTGTACGATACGATATCTTTGGGTAAAATTTCGCGAAGGCCTGGACTGAGACCCCAGCCCTTCCGACTTCCCCAGATATCAGTCTCACAACGGGTGATTAGTGGCGGCAGGTTGACTCGGCGATTATATATCCAGTAATCATCCAAAATTTGATAGTAATGCGAGCTCTACGGGAAATGAGAAGATCCAGTGAAGCTCCCAGTGCTGACACCCACCCTCGCCCAGCAATATTACCATTCACCCCCAAACTCAACACAGTGACTAGTCGAAGATGCCGCTATTTCGCCCATTTGTCCCGTACCATGTATCGGCCGGGCAGACAACCATAGTCAAGTGCGCATCCTCCCGCATCCTCCCGCTTGAATTGTCTCAGGACGATATGCACCCACTCGTGCATACATACTGACATGTTTTTGAAACACCAGGTTCGGTGGCATTCTCACAACTGAGTTCCTCGAGCCACCGCCGGGGAGATGCTTCCTCTTCCGGCAGACGTACAAGCACAAGCTGGACGGGCCGGTCCCGGAAAACCTGCGGCGGCTGATCGAGTCGGCCGGGCGGCCCAAGGGCCCGCTGCTGCACTTCCACCAGTTCCAGACCGAGTACTTCAAGGTCGAGTCGGGCATCATGGGCATTGAGTGCGACGGCGAGCACCGCAAGGTCTACCCCGAGGACGGCGAGGTGTCGGTCAAGGCCGGCAGCATCCACCGCTTCTACATCCACCCGGAGTCGCCGGGCGACATGACCGTCTACCTCAGTGCGTCCGAGAGCGGCCTGGACTACCAGCTGGACCGCATCTTTTTCGAGAACTGGTACGGTTACTGGCATGATGCGCTGCTCCACGAGGGCAAGTTGGACTTCATACAATACCTTGCTGTAAGTCAGCCCCCGTCAAATTACCCACCGTGTGCCATCGCTGATGTGGGATGCCAAAACACTCAGATCCAGGATGGCGGCGACGCGTACTCAGTACCGCCCAAGTGGGTGCCTTTCCGGCGCTTCATCGGTTACTGGGGAAGCGTAATTCTCGGCCGATGGATCGGAGGCCTGCTAGGCTACAAGCCCTTCTTCCGGGAGTACACCACAGACTGGGACTATGCCGTCGCCAAGATGAAGGGGTCGTGGTTCCAGCGGGGCATGGCCGAGGAGGCCTACAGCAAGGCGCTGTCCTGGCCGGAGCAGGTGAAGCTGGACCTCGGCAAGCCGCTCAACGCCGAGTTCGAGCCCATGACGACCGACTTGACGAAGGGGGCGGGATCATCCAACGGTGGCGCGCATGCTCCCCTCAGCAATGGGGCGGTAACCAACGGCTTGCGCTCTAGAGTGCCTAAGTCTGCGAGTGCGAATGAGTAGTCGATTGGCTGTGGGAGTAAGGGGGAAACCGCGAAGGTATCTGGACAGGTTTTTGTATGTGGAGACGATGTAGTGGCCAAAGAAGAATTATATCTGCCATAGCCTCAGAAGACAGCCAATTCATACATTCGAAAGCATTCATAAACTGAGTTTTCGGGCTGACGTGTACAACTTCTTGTGAGTCTGATGGTTGCATCCTGGCATGTCTTTGATCTGCGCAGACTTGTCTCGTAAATGATCTTCAAATAATTATTGTTGGGACGGCCCTCAGTGCTGTCGTAACTTACGCTACGCCCAGAGTCTTGGAAGACCACTAGGATGGAACTTGCAGCCTGTCATTCTTGTCACATGAAATTTGGTGATTCGTTTGAATTGTATCGGAAAGTCTCACAGTGCCACACTTTCTATCACACTTTTCTATCACATTCAGATCAAATATGAATCTCAGATACAAGCGGAGGACATGCTTCAAGGAACCTCTGTCTATTTTCTTCACGATAGCAAGTTATGTCGTAGACAAAATCAATTTCTAATTTTCCATCTACTTGAGCCGGCTGGCTTCAAGCTGGCCGTGATATTTGGTTTGATACGTACGGGAAGGCATCCTTGGCGGTGACCTCACTCCTCCTGGCGCAGTGTATCTGGCTGACTACTGGCCAATTTTCCACCGGTATAACTGTGTAACGTAAGCTTACAAAACATCGCATGGGAAGCTGGAATCAAGGACCCTTCGTTGCGTAGAATCCGTGAACTTTCTTCGATGGTACAGACTTTTCCAATCTGTGGGACTAGGCGCATGCTTGACTCTGCCTTGTGAGTTGTCTAAGTTCGGAGGCCCATTGTCCGGAAGGGGAAACCGGAGTGTGTCTTGGAAGTCTTCAATCCGTGTCGGTGGCGTCTTTTAGGTTCTACAGCGTTGCAGAAATGTCAGCTTACACTGCAGTAGTAAGTGCCAGATTCCCGAAGTCGTCGATTTCGACGTCCTGGATACCGAGACCATGTATTTTGCTCACCTCGGTCTTCTACATCACATGACTAACTTATTTTGGCGGTCTGTCAGTGCGACAGACAAATGTTCCATGTATGACTTGGTATTTTCTAGCAAATAGAAGGGTCTTATCTTGATATTCAATAGTGATCATGCACAGTGATGCCTTGAGAGCACTTGAGGTTCAGTTGTTTCTCGCGCTTTTCTCTACTCAGATTGTCTCGATAGCGGACCTTGAAGTGTAGACCTCAGTGTCACTGCCCACGAAATTCACGACATCACTGTTTGAATACAGCCGAATCATAATGGAGACCTTTGTTTTCATACCAACATTGGCGGCATGTCTGGTCGTGATATCTTATTCGGTCCATCGGCTGCTGAAACTTGGTCGTCGCCACCCAAAAATGCCACCAGGTAAGTGAATAACCGGGTGAACAGCACATTTTACGGCAACGACACAGTTCTGAATGAAAACAGGCCCACCTACCAAACCAATAATTGGCAACGAACATCTCGTTCCGAAGTCAAACGCTCATTTCATGTCAGTGCTCAAAGTAGTCTCCGAACTTTACTGCTGGTGTTAACCCGATACCAGATTCACCAAATGGGCCAAGCAATATGGTGGGATCTACACACTGAAGCGATTCACCAACACGACTTTTATTGTCTCGGATCCCCTTATGATCAGAGAACTGTTGGACAAGAAAAGCAGTCTCTACAGCCATCGTCCAGTATCCTATGTTGGGGATCTCATAACGCAAAGGGATCATCTGCTCCTAATGCAATATGGTGACGACTGGAGACAAATTCGTAAGCTGGTGCATCAGTACTTCATGGAGTCTATGTGCGAGAAACAGCACGTGCATCTCCAGAACGCCGAGGCGACCCAGCTCATGCACGATTTCTTGGTCGCACCGGAGAAGCACATGGAGCATCCCAAGCGCTACAGCAACAGTATCACGAATTCTCTCGGTAAGTCCTCTCAATTTGGGATCTGTCATAGAACATATCGATTGATCGTTACAAATACAGTATTTGGTATGAGGACAAAGTCTATCAAGAGCGAATACATGATACGTCTTTTCTCCCTCATGGATGAGTGGAGCCAGATTCTGGAACTCGGAGCCACTCCGCCTATCGACTCGTTTCCACTGCTCAAGCTGGTTCCTGAGATGTTCCTAGGCAACTGGAAATCACGAGCCATCCGCGTGGGCAACCTGATGACAGATCTCTATACCGAGGTCCTGGACAAGGTCACACAGCGACGAGAGTCTGGCCTGAACCGCGCGTCTTTCATGGATCGCGTCCTAGACCAAAACGAGAAGAACGGTCTTTCGCAGGGCCGCTTACTGTTTCTGGGAGGGGTACTCATGGAGGGCGGTTCGGATACCTCTTCCTCGCTCATTATCGCCATGATTCGAGCTATGATCGAGTTTCCTGAGGTCCAGAAGAAGTACGTTGCTGCGATCGAGGCCCAAAGCACGCTCTCAAATCCTTCACATGTTCTTGTTTCTGCCTGTCTCGAGCTGACATTTTTGATCATCATAGAGCCCAAGCGCAAATAGACGCTGTTATTGGGGAGGGGAGATCGCCAACGTGGGAGGACTTTGACAAGCTTCCCTACATCAACATGATGATCAAGGAGAGCCATCGTTGGCGTCCAGTCAGCCCGCTGGGAGTCTCACATGCAGTGGCCGATGGTAAGACCAAAATTCTCCGATCAGTCTCCAACTCCAAACAGTCATCGAAGATTCTGACACCTAGCAGATGATTGGGTCGGAGGCTACTTCATCCCGAAAGGGTCGACGGTAGTCCTCAACGTGTGGGCAATGCACCATGACGAGGCTCGTTGGGAAAAGCCCGCTGACTTCATGCCGGAGCGCTTCGCCTCGCACCCCAAGCTTGCCTCCCAGTACACAGGCGACGGGTCGAGCCGTGACCACTTCGGCTACGGCGCAGGCCGCCGCGTCTGCCCCGGTATCCACCTGGCCGAACGCAACCTTTTCATCGCCATGTCGAAGCTGCTGTGGGCGTTCAATTTTAGCAAGGAAGAGGGTCAAGATGGGGAAGTCGAGTCGAGCATTGGCTTCCTGCAGTGTGTTCGCGATTACGATTGTCGGATCACGGTCAGGTCTGAGAAGAGGGCGGAGACGATCAGGCGGGAGTTCGAGGAGGCTGGCAGTATTTTTGCCAACTACGACTAGCTGCGGTATCATTTGCCATTTTCATTAGAGTTATCTCTCTAGACAGACAAAGTCAATTCTACGTACACATACATACTGAAGAGTCCGAGACTTTCAGCAGTGACGCTTTTGTTCCCTTCCTCTCTCTTTGCCTCGTTTTACTTCCTTCGTCACTGACGAACGCCCATGCTAACATCTTGCTCGATTTTTTGTTCGTGTGCAGTGTGGAATTTAACAAGGTATAGTGGTTTCATTCTGCTTCAATAGCAATTCCGGAAGCATCATTCGAAATGTACTTTGGAAAAGATCGGAAGAGCCATGGGAAATTTTTACGATGGTAGTTTCATGGAATGCAATTTTTGCTATGCTAAGCACAATCAAGATATCGAAAATGCGGGAACCTTGTGATCGAGTTATACGTAAACGCCTCTATAACTCAGACTGATCCAGACCCATTGAAGATGCCGAGACCAGCAAGCCGAGGAAACAACTCCAGGGCCGCCTGGTAGTTTATCGATCTCACAAAATCCCCATCATGGCCCTCGCGGTCATCCAGAAACTGATCCATCATCCTGATCGCCGGCGTCGGAGCATATGGATAGTCGCTGCCGAAAAGCACATGGCCAGGCCTGGCAAACTCCTTCAGCAGGCTCAGCGTCAGCGGCGCCGACGACAGCGCCGTGTCAAAGTAGAAGCTCCTGGCGTCCTCCATGAAGCGTTCGGTGAGCGCCGTGTCGGGCGCTGTCCCGTTCGCCGTCGCGGACGGTAAGTATGGCAGCATGGCCGCAGGCCGCTGCGCGAGGTACGGGAGCGTGCCGCCCGCGTGCGAGAGGATAATCTTGACATTAGGGTGAGAGCGCACGGTGCCAGAGGTGATTAGATCAACCGAGGTCCGAGTTGTCTCATGAGGGTAGTCGATCATGGGCTGAGCGAGGGACGGGTTGACGAGCGCCGTGTCGACGGGGTGGGTTGGGTGCACAAAGACCACAGCCCCACGGGACTCGAGCAGGTCCCATGTGGTCTTGAAGTCCGGGTGCCCGAGGTAGTGGTTGTCGGTCCCGTACCGGGTGTACAGGGTGACACCATCAGCCTTGAGCACGTCCAGGGCGTAGGCTATCTCGGCCTGTGCGGCCTCGGGGTCCAGCAACGAGGGGATGCTGGCGAAGAAGCCGTACTGCTCTGGGTGCTTGGAGCATATCTCGGCCGAGTACTCGTTGGCCTGCCGGCAGAAGCTTGCCTGCTTCTCCCCGCGGGGAAGAATACCTGCCCCTGGAGCCGTGATGGACAGGAAGACGAAGCCAATCTTTTCTTCCTTGTTCAATTGGACATCCTTGTCAAGTGTCCATGATGGTATCGTCCATCCCGATGGATCGCCGCCACCATCTAATAATGCTATATAGTGTCAGGTGAGGCTGATATTTACGCCGCTCCTTCGGGGAACTCACCTTGAGCGTAAAATGGTGGCACGAAATGATGGTGCACGTCAACACGAGAGGCCGACATGGCTCATGTCAGCTTGTGGTTTCGGTACGAGGTTAGAAACAGCGGGCTTGGTTTAGTCAGTATTTCTGTGTTGAGTGAGATAACAATGCGATACTGTTCGCTCAATATATGTATATGATAAGCACTCGGGTCTCCCATGGCGCGAATACGCGGACCACACGGCCTCGCTTCTCGCTTTCAATCAATCGGCGCGCCACGGCTGATTCGGGCTGATTCGCTAGTATAAACGCAGTGCGACGTCGGGAAGAAATGGCGCAAGCACTCGGAGTATGACACGGGGATCCGATCGGCATGCAGTGCTGAGCTTGCATAAAGTCTACCATGCCACCAAAGGTCCGGTCATCCCCAAGCCCATTTCGGGGAATGCATTTCCGGCTTCCCCTTCCAGTTACTTCCACTTTCTGTTTTCCTCGTCGACGCCGAGTGGAACATTGATTGAATGCAAAGTGGCAGTCCCTAAGACAGTGGAGGACAGCGGTGAGCGTGAAGTAAGTACCTACAAACACAAGTGGCTTGTGATCGTGGACCCAGAGATGTACCAGTATACCTCGTTGAAGAGGAACATGATGTCGTATATAGACAGCTTATGTTTTCGTAAACAGGCTCTCGAATTGAATCTGCACGTGGATAAGACATAATCAAAATATTTTGCTTCATCATGCCGTCGGCAACAATTATTTCCGGCATTCTTGCAGTGGTCATATTCACGGTCTACGGAGCGTTCAACTATGGCCATCGTAGGAAGGATATGCCCACTGGTGAGCATGAGACCCATCAATGAATTCAGTGTGATGGCAAATAATGGTGATTTGAAAAATAGGGCCCAAGACCCTGCCCTTTATTGGCAACCTCCATCTGCTCCCAAAGAGCTACACTCACATGAAGTAAGCTATCCATCTGTACCGAGAAGAAAGGTTTCACAGCGTTAATTAATGAGCCTAGATTTACGGAATGGGCACTTCAGTATGGCGGCTTCTACTCCCTCAAGTTGGGAAGCGAGACGATGGCGGTGATCACGGATCGCAACATCGGCAAAAGCACACTCGACAAGAAAGCCAACATCTACAGCCATCGGCCTACGTCGTATGTATCGCACGACCTGATCACCAAGGGCAACCATCTCCTAGTCATGTTCTACGGTGACAAATGGCGGACCTTCCGACGCCTTATCCACCAGCACCTGACGGAGAACATGGTCGAGCGCCAACACTTGTCGGTCGTTAATGCTGAAGCAATCCAACTGGTGCGCGATTACATGATCTCCCCTGAGGACCATATGCTCCACCCAAAGCGTTTTAGCAACAGCATCAGCAACTCAATAGGTTTGTCACCTCTTGCTTTAAAGGCCAGCCAATCTCTGCTGACGCTTCACTTCAGTCTTCGGGGTCCGCACTCCTCATGTACGGTCCGAGTACATGACGCGTTTGTACAACTTGATGGAATCGTGGTCGGTGATCATGGAAACAGGCAACACGCCTCCTGTTGACATCTTCCCCTGGCTCAAGCTCGTGCCTCAGCGGCTGTTTGGTAATTACAAGACACGTGCTCTTGCTGTTGGGAAGCAGATGGAGGATCTGTACGAGGACATCCTCAACAGGGTCCAAGAGCGCCGCAAGACGCGCAAGATCGGCTCATTCATGGACGTGGTTCTAGACCAGCAGGACAAGACCAATCTCCCACGCGACCAGCTCCGCTTCATCGGGGGCGTCCTGATGGAAGGGGGGTCTGATACGTCTTCTTCCCTCATTCTGACGATTATCCTGGCACTCATCCTGAACCCAGAGGTGCAGGCCAAGGCCTATCGTGAGATCTCGGAAGTCATTGGCGAAGACCGGTCTCCCGTGTGGTCTGACATAGAGAAACTTCCATACATCAACATGATCGTCAAGGAAGGTCACCGCTGGCGGCCGATTCTGCCACTTTGTTTTCCCCACAGTCTGGGTCAAGGTAGATCTACTATTCTTAATGGTCATGTGGTCACTTCGGTAAATATTCGTACTGACACGCAAATCTGCAGACGATTGGGTCGAAGGCAAATTCCTCCCCAAGGGCACCACCACGATCCTCAATGTCTGGGGCATGCATATGGACCCGAATGTCTGGGAGGAACCTGAAAAGTTCAACCCAGACCGGTACCAAAACCATCCATTACTGGCTCCCGAGTACGTCGCCGGCGGGGACTGGACAAAACGCGACCATTTCGGGTACGGCGCTGGTCGTCGCATCTGCCCGGGGATGTACCTCGCCGAGCGTAACATGCTTTTGTCCATTGCCAAGCTGATCTGGGCTTTCAGCTTCGAGGCCCAGACCGGTGCGGATGGCAAGCCTATGCGGGTGGACTCGGACCCTGTCACGGGTTATCACGCTGGCTTTTTGTACTGCCCTAAGGAATATCCATGCAAGCCTGTGCTTCGGTCTGAGAAAATTAGGGAGACGGTTTTGAAGGAGTATGAGTTGGCGGAGGAGGGTGTGTTTAGTTCTTTCGAGAAGAGTTAAAATCGTGGCTGCAACAGCATCTGGGTTATCTTCAGCAAGTCACACTTCTATCGTGAGCTTGGCACATTTGTTTTGCGGCTTCTATAGGTGTTTTGGAACATGCAACTGAACCTTTAGAACCGATACGAAGGAATCAAACTTTGGGTCTCTTGCGTTGGTGCCTCTGACTTCATACCTAAGAAAAATCCTCCGTCCAATCCGCAGTGATAAATTGTCAAGGTCTTATGAATTTGAATTCTGTATACTCAAAAGTGTCAATGATATGATATGAACAAATGGAAAATGGTAACTATTACAGACAACCCTCCACAGAGTGCAAAAGGGCAAGAATAAGAAATTGCCAAAGGGATGAAATCATTCAGGAGCGATGCTACTCAGGGATATCTATCACTCAAAAAGCAGCAAGTTCGTCATCCGCTACCGAAATTTTCCAAGGCTATATATAGCGGAGCCAGAGACACAAGCTTGAGATCCTGAAAGCACAGCTTGAAATCGGACCTCCTCAAGCGAGTACAGGCATAACCCTAGGTCCGATAGACTATGAGACACTTCAAAGTTCAGTAGACAACCGGACACTAGGCATTGCCAAGCACTCGCTGTCCAACAATGCTCAGCAGTCGGTCCGCATCACGCAAATAATATAGTGCCTTCGGTGGATAACAAAGAACGTGTCACTTTTGACAAACGTTGTGCCATCAGAGCAGGTTTGAGGTATCTCACTGAATGATCTGGAATGAGAGTGCAGGTTCTCACCGCACAGCAGCTGCGATAATCTATGGGCATCACTCTAAAATTTTCTATCCTCTACTCCCCCAACTTGAACCTCTCCAAATCTGCATATGCGATCTATCATCACTCATGATATTGTTGAACCCCATCCCGCCCAATCAGGCTTTCTTCCACTTCTTCACTTTGAGAAGATACGTCAAGGTAATGACGGCAGTGTAATTGAATGCGATGAAGCCAATGAAGATGCCGATGTTCCTGTACCGATTGACAAAGTCATATCCCCATTGAATGTACTATGCTTCGATGTCAGCTAATTGAAAATATCACCTGAAAGTCTTGGGCTGCTTGTTGTAGTGCGGTACTTACATATGACTGTCCATCCTTGTACCGACAATACTGGCAGTCCGAAGTCGAATCGGGGTTCAGCAGGTATCCGGTAGCGGAAGACAGGAACTCCGCTGCGTAATCACGACATGTCGTGTTCGCTGGTGTCTGAAATATCGACGTCTCGGAGACATCACATGAGATATTCAGGCCGTAAAGCAGGTCGCTGGTCACGCCCTCGCTGAGGTAAAACAGCGGCGAGACCTTGTAGTACCAGCGCCAGCCGGACGGCGTGACGGGAATGGGCGACAGCGTGCCGGAGAAGAGGTTGACAAACATGAAGAAGAAACCATTGGCTGTGAATGCGGCATTGAGGCCCGGCATTAACGCGGCGCATAGCTGGGCCAGGCTGTGGGCGAAGACGGAGAAGAGCTGGTACATGAGGAAGCTGTAGCCCGCCCTCGTCGGCTCGGTGAAGTAGCCGACCGGGAAGTACCATAGCAGCCAGTAGGCTGTGCTGGTGACGAACGCGTACGGCAGCTCGATCAGGATGGCCGGCACCACGAAGCAGATCCAGCTGTAGGTCAAACTGGACTTCTCGCGCTGCGTGAAGATGTCGCGCAGCGCAATGAAGCGAGGCAGGATCTGCAGGCCCAGCGGCGGCCCCACGATGAGGGACATGAAGGCCGAGAAGATACGATTGTACGCGCCGCGCTCGTTGTTACCCGAGTTGAGGAAGGTGAGGCCGTTGATGAGGGCGTTAGCGATGTTCATCAAGAACTTGGACACAAAGTAGTCGGGGTCTCTCCAGTAGTAGAGCCAGGTACGGCGCATGGTGGTCAGGAACTGGGCGTGTAACGGCACGGCGTGTGTGCTTTCTGCATGCAGCAGCGTCCGGACACCCGCTCCTTCAGCCAGGACTCGCTCTCTCTGCGCATCGCGCGCAACGGCCTCCTCGCTCGCCTTCCAACGGTCGGTGTGCGACTTGCCCTTGGACTTCTCTCCGTCTGCTGCACCGTTTTCTCGGACCACTTGCACCAGGTACTCTGCAGGATTTTCATCTTCCCGACATGATCTACCCATGCGTGAAAAGTACTCAAGAGCAGTTGAGCATTTCTCGCCCAGTGGCCCGTCATAGGCCAGACGTCCTCCTGGCACTAGGAGCACCAGGTGGTCAAATTGCTCCATTAGCTCCGCAGCAGGCTGATGGATGGTGCACAGCACTGTCTGGCCTGAACGGGCCAATTTGCGCAGCAGACGGCCAATAGTCAAGGCCGATTGTCCATCGAGGCCCGACGTGGGCTCATCCAAGAGGAGAATGTCTGGCTTTGCCGATAACTCCACACCGATGGTCACCCGCTTCCTCTGCTCCAAATTCAGCCCAGCACCGGGCACACCGATCAGGGCCTCGGCGATGTCTTCCATCTCCAGAGATTGGATGACGGCCTCCACGTGTGCCACCTTCTCTTCTTCCGGCACGGCGAGGGGTCGCCTGAGCTTCGCTGTCATCTGGAGTGCCTCTCTCACAGTCTGTGTCGGCAGGTGAACATCCTGCTGCTGCACGTAGCCCATGTAGCGGCGGAACGACTTTGGCAGCGGGCCACCGTCGAGGAACAACTCGCCCGACAAAGATCCAAACTCCAACCTACCGGCGAGCGTGTTCAAGAGTGTGGTCTTTCCGGCTCCAGAAGCACCCATCAATGCCGTCAGTTGCCCCGGTTCAACAACACCACTGAGGTCGTCGAGAAGACGTTTCTCTTCGCGATTGAGCTTCAGGTCCAGTGAGATGTTCTTCCACACCAGTGTCCGTCCAGTGTGGCTGGAGACTTCTCGCAGTTGTGGTCCTATTGCTGGTCCGGTAGATGCTGGAGGCACGTAATCGTCAGAGGATGAGCCCTTTTCGCTGTCTGCAGAATTCCCATTGATCTTTGACGTCACGTCTTTGGGCTCGGTTTTGTAGAAAATCGTTGCCAGCCGACCAACCGGGAGCTTGTAATTCTCCATGCCGATACTTGTGCAAAGTGCGAAGAAAACAAAAAAGGCGGCGTTGATGCCAACGTTCCTCCACAAATTAGACACCTCAAAACCGTACTGGTCTCGAACGTACGCTGCACCGGACACAAGCGCCTGACCCGGCACTGCGCCAGGTACTGCGCATACTTGGTTCTCGATCAAATCGAAAGATGCTCCATTGGGAGCGAGATCACTCGCGCTGCAAGTATACTGAAGGTTTCCGAATTCATTGACCATGGCAGACTCGTATGCGTAGTATAGGGGCTAGGTTCCGATAAATGTCAGCAAATTGTAGTGCTTTAATCCCCTAGTCTTCAGACCAGAACTCACATTGCAGTACTTGATCCAGAAGAGCCAGACCTGCATCTGCGGACCAGGCACGTACAGTCCAGCATACAGAACGAAGATGTTGAACATGATCCCAACGGGCAAAATCGCACGACCTATGCTGGGTGAGGACACGGCGATGGCCCGGAATACCATGGACAGCGCCATATGAAGGACGTAGACTATGCAGAACCACGTGAAGAATTTGTCTGCTGACCGCTGGAACCCGGTGAGAAAGTACTGAGGGATGTTGTAGGAGATGGCCACAATCTTCCACACAGCATCGGTCAGTACAAGACCCATGGCGTAGGCACTGGGACGGTAGAAGCGGAACCGCTTCTGCCTGATGACCAGCGGGCGCTCGGCAAAGCTGTTGCTGAACTCGGCCATTGACTGCAATGCGGGTACTAGCACCGCGTTGAATAGGGATGAGCCAAACATGAAAAGGGCGCCAGTGGTTCTTGGCTGGTCGCGGAACACCGTTCCGAGCACCAGGCTCTGTACGATGATGGTGACGGCTTCGGTCATCCACGTGTTCCTGTCGCCCACGAGTACCCTGAACTGTCGCACTGAGCACTCCAGGATCTGTCTGTGGAGAGGCAGGGCGTAAAGTTGCCTCTTGGAACCCACCGACTGCTCTCTGGGCAGAGAGACACTGTGTACCACTTCTTTGTAATGCTCGCTCTTTGTGAATGCCTCTGAGAAGTGTTTGGGCCTCATAGGGACACGACCTTGCCAACCATCGCGTGTGTGCCGTAGCTCTGGTTCAGCCGACATGGAGTTCAAGAAATCTGTTATGGTGGTACGCTCAGGGCACACAAAACCGAGACCCTCGAAGTAGGCCTTTGCCTCTGTAGCCTTGCCATAGAAGATCTGGCGTCCTCCGTTGATGACCAAAACCTTGTCGAATAAAGAGACCATGGAGTCGCTTCCCTGATACACACTCATGGCGGTTGAGCATCCATGCTGATTGGTGAACTCTTTCATCATATGGATGAAGTCCAAAGCTGTCGCCGAGTCCAGGCCGTTGGTGGGGTTGTCGAGGCAGAGGACACTGCATGATGAGCACCCACAGGTCAGCAAGGGTAAATCCAGATGTGTTGAGAGAATTCTGTAAGCAGAAATCTTGAAGATACTTACTCTGGACAGGTTGCTATCGCCTCGGCGAGCGACACACGTCTCCGTTCGCCGCCACTGACGCCACGCATAGCTGCATTTCCGACTCTGGTCCTCAGCACTTTGGACAAACCGACACACTTGGCCAGCGTCTCGACTGCAGAGTTGATGGTTGCTCGAGAAGCCCGGGCATGCCATGTCGCCCGAATGGCGAAGCTGTAGAATTTTGTCAGAAGGTGCTGCCTCGAGGGCTGGGGCTGGGGCGTACCTCAAGGTCTGAGCGACTGTCAGGGTGGGCAAGTGGCTGTCCTCCTCGGCTATAATCAATGTCAGTTGGTCCCACTGGTGTATTTCATCAAGCCCACGATGAATACGTACCACAGAAAGTCATCTTGACAGGGTCAGGATCCCGCTCATCGGCCGGACGGCCACCGTACGTAAGTACCCCTGTCGTGTCCTTGTACTCGTCTCTCATGTTGGCAAGAGCCTTGAGAAACGTCGTACACCCACTGCCTGGCTTGCCAATGACAAGCAGCATCTCGCCTCCCTCTAACGAGCCGGAGAAACCATGGAGAAGAGTGCGTGAGTCCTCGAGCTGGCCGTATGCCCGTGGGTTCGCGATATTCGACCATGACTTGAGCCTGGACCACACAGTTGGTGCGGCTTGGATCTGCCATTGAGTAGTCAGCAACGGCGCTTGCGATAAGCAGGCAAAGTAAGAAGTCTGTTGATTTAACTCACGCCACGTCCGCTGCCCTCGACGAAGAGTTGGTCAAACACAATGGTCGAGCGGCTACTGGAGGCCGAGCCATTGCTGACCAGAAACTGCTTCACAGTCTCACCAACACTTTCAAGTGATCCTTCTTCCATGGCGTTGTCAGATGCTATTCACAGCATCTACTAGAGGGTGGAAAGTGGAATCGACTGAGTGTGCGCATAAATAGCAACACTGCAAATGCTGGAATGAATTCAGATGGGGCTTGGCATGGATTCCAGATGGTTCAGCACGTTGCGCGAGGGTGCGTACACAATTCGATGATGACTGATGTCGAATAAAAACCACTGCGGTTCAACCAGCTGCTGCCACACCAAGCGGGAAGGAAGGAGGCCGGCTGGGCCATCACTGCCTTCATCCGTGTATAAAGCCATGCTCGCAGGCAAAAGTGATCTGCTGCTTCCGCAAATGCTTACAAACAGTGTATCAAAGGTTTCTGTTTGTGTTTGTCGAATCTGGCAAGCCGGAGTCTAGCCAGAATGGGTAGCGGGTTTGCCGGAGTTCCCAAAGTGGTTGCTGTGCTGATGAGTAAGGGAGTCCAGAGCTGCAGTGACTGTGTCAGTGAAGCTGGATTTGGATTTCTGGGGGCCGGACACCCACTGTAGCGCCTGATCGGGACTGAAGTAGGCTTATCTTATCAGGTCATCGCACCCCCTGAACAGGCCCTCCAGGGGCAGCAGCGCAGCGAGTAAAGACTTCTTTTTCTTTTCCTCAGCTAGCGCTCCACGAATCAACATATTTCCACTTCTATTTCGTGCATATTGAACTGTGACAGTATAGATCCTATATGTCACTGTGGGTAACGCAAATGGCTCAAGGGAGAATCAGTAAACTGGGAATACTGAATGCACAGCAGGTAAAGTGGTTCCTAATTTGGGGCTACGAGCAGTGATCGCTTGGGATCTCCGCAGCTCAGCTTGACGACCCGGGCACCGCAGTCAGCGATCTCGTTCCTTGGGGGAAAGAATCAGAAAACATACAACGGGGCAGTGAGATCGCATATTCACGGTGGAACATTACTTGATTTGGACTTGCCCTTCTAGGATGAGGTACACAAGATTGGAATTCATAGACAAATAAACAGCAGAAGGATCAAACTCCATCGAAGTCGGCAGCTGTCAGCCGAAGGAGTCTCACACTGTCTTCTTGTGGGTGGCACAACAAGACAGACTGACGAGGCTCTGTCTCAAAATGTGCAACGGGACAAGCAAACGTGAATGTACAAGTCTGGATATCATCTAAAACGCTATAACAGTGACCCAAGACTCCTTGACTGATTTCCTCAATACTTCCACGAAATCTTCTAGGCTTTGAATATCTTCCCATTTTCTTATGTGGCAACTGTCGCCAGTATTTGAGGCAGCAATATCATTTTATCCGAGTAATTCCGTGACAAGGAATGAAGGGATGAGAAGCCGGAGAAATCAGAGTCTGCTTCGAATAGCAGTATGTCCAGAGGAGGCTCAGCTGAGCTACCACATCCTGACCTCATGTGCATTGTCCGCGAAGGCCCACGGATAGTCCAGTGGATTGTGTCCATCCATATTTGCCCACATTATATCCATGACGTCGAGCTGTGGTGCACCTTCGGCGATATGGCTGGAAAAGTCCGCGCTGGGCAGGCTATTAAAGATGGGGGCCGCTACCTTCTCAAAACCCTCCACCGTGGCAGCGGTTTCTAGGGGTAGAATGGGTGGCACCGACTGGTGCACTTGCACCGGCGTCACTGCTGTCGATGGCCCCAATAACGATGTCGAAAAGCCAACACTGCTGCCCCTACTGCCGCTGCCAGTGCCGTTGCCACTGCTGCTGTCCACGGCACTTTCACTGCCGGACTGAAGCCCGCTGGTGACGGCGCCCGCGTCATCGGCCAGGGCGCGTGCGACCGCGGCGACACTTCGTGTCTGCGGCAGGGACTCGCAATACATCTCGACGACGGCGATGGCCATCTCGATGGCCCTGGATGCGGCGGGTATCGAGCTGCTGAGGGGGAAGGTGTAGGCGAAGCCCAGCATGATGAAGAGGGCGTTCTTCTGCCAGCGGAGGACATGGTGGGTGCCGCCCAGCGCCTCCGAGGACGTCAGAGACTGGTGCATGATGGCGGTGAGAGCCATGGCATGGTTCAGTGCGGCCATGGCCTTTGTGTCGGACAGGGGCGTCGACACGTCGGGCGCCGGGGACAGGGTAATGAAGGGCTGGTACAAGCTCATGCAGCACTGATGGTACTGCAGCTCGAGGAGGAGGCGCTGGCGCTGGCAGTGGACTATGGTGTCGGGCCTGATGTCGATTGGCGATCGGTCCGTCGAGTAGGGATGGCCGTCGCGGCGCGGCACCGTGTAACCGTCGGGCACCTGCGCGGCCCACGCGTCGAGCTCCTTCATGTGGCCGGTAAGGATCCCGGCGCACTCCTCGCGCGCGGCCGTGTTTTCTACGAACTCCCTATAGCCGTGTTCGCCGACGATGCTCTCGTACTTGGTGTAGACGGCAGATCGGACCAGCCTGACCGCGTTGAGGAGGCGCAGTGTCTGCGTCTGGAATCCAAGCCAGGTCGGGCACGTGTCGTCGAACGAGTAGTGGGGTCCGAGCCACCGCGCCACCTCGATAGAATCCGAGGGCAGGTCGCAGGTGGAGTGTGTAGGTCCAAGTAGAGGCGGCCGTCCCACTTCCATGCTGAGTTTCCCGTCTAGGATGTAGAGACTCCACCACGTCCGGCGAGCCACCTCCTTCTGTGGCTCTGGCTCGGTCGATCGTGGCTCGTTGGGTAGTCGGAGCAACATTGCCATCATGACGGCTTTGCCCGCAACTGCCTGGGCCCTATTCAGGAGGCCTGCCTCGTACAAATAGACGATGCTGAAGATATAGCACTGTATGGTGGTGATGGACGGGCTCTCTATAGTCTGGTCGATGGACTCCTGGCATCGTCGATAATACTGGAAGCCGGCCAAAGGTGCACAGCTGCCGTTGTCAGCGTTTGGCCGCTTGAAGGAACTGCCGAGTTGTATGCACAGGGCAAGCATTATGTCAACCAGCGGCGAAGGCCTCCTGGGCGCCGCCGCGTCTTGATCGGCCCAGAGGGCCTTGTAGTCACTCCTGAACTGGCCCTCGTTAAGAATGGGGAAACTAAAGTAGTGTGTTTGCCAGAAGAAATCCAGGTAAAGTGATTCCTGGGCCCGGTTCAGGAAACCATATCCCTGGGTATTGTTTATGTCCTGTTGCGAGCAGTTGCCAGCGCAACTGGAGAGGTCGAAATCGAGGTGCAACTGTGGCCGAGTGGGTTCCAAGAAATCATCTAGGCGTGCCAGCAGTGATGGGAGAGACGTGACACCGTGGAGAGAAGGCTCGACCCGTGGCCGGCTGGATGGCGACGCGGTGCTTTGTTCAGATATTCTCGACGATGGCACAATTGGATCGTCCTTCGTGTGACTCGTCTTTGCTCCGGGCTCAGACAGGACGGTGCGTGCAGGCGATGGCAGCACACCAGGGCTCGTGTGCCCTGGCTCAGATGACACGTCCCGTCCTTGATTTTCTTGGACCGGGGACTGTCGTTGGGATTGCGTCGTCTCGATATCGCGAACCTTTGCGCGGAGCCTTTTGACCTCGCTGTGGAAATGCCTCCCTGTCAGCTTGCTGTGTCTGGGCCCCAAACACCCTCTGGAGGCTGAGGATCACGTACCTGACGGCGTCGGCAATACTGCGGAAGTGGTTCTCTCGGCTGGTCGAGCAGTCGCGAGCTGCCTGCTGGCAGTTGGAACATGGTCGGTGGTTATCGCACTTGATGCGCATCAACTTGCACCAGTCGCAGGCCAGGCGGACCTGGGCTCGCTTGGGGCGCTTCGCAGGCGCAGGCTTTGAGATGGCATCCTGACGCCCAGCTGTGCGCGACGGTGAGCTGTGGAAGGTGGTGAACATGACTTTTCTTTTTGGGCCGTCACTGGAGCTTGGCGGGTGTCACTTGTCCGGGTGGGAGTTGATTGATGGAAACCCTTTTTTAGAGACTCCGGGTGTGATGTGGCAGAGGGATCCAGGCGGGGAGGGTGGGGGGCCCAGGTCCAGGTCCAGGGCGAGCCTCATTCCCCAAGTGCTGCTGCCTCGGAAAAGGATGTAGCTCGCATGTGTCGCCGTTGTTACACAAAGCTGCTCGCGGGCTGGGCGGGAAGCTGGGCGGGTGAGCAAGCCTGGAGGCAGATTACGTGACTGCACCGCACCGGGCAAGTCCTGGCTAGCAGTCAGCTGACAGCATCGTATCTATGCACAAATGTTACAGTACTGGGTATGACGCAGCAACCCAAGCCAGTGAAGGCCTCCGAACCTGAGCCGATTTACGGATGAGAAATGCAGGTGAGGGTGGGACAGCCGTTCGGTCTTGACGCAGGCCCCGTATCAACGTGGGGGCTGGTGGCAGTGATAGAGGGAGGAAAAGTCGATGGAGGAGAAACATGCAATGACTGAGGGGCTTGCAGGGCGTTGCTTAAAACGTGGTACAGTAGCTGACGTGAGCGGTCATTGGGCACCGCCTTTCGGGGAAAGACGCGGTGAGGCTGAAGTAGGCTCATTATCCTTAAAAGCCGTGCCGGGGCTAAATGTGCCATTGTGCTGCTGTGGCGGCAGCTATAGACGAGGTGGCAGCAGCCATTCGGCCTCGTCAAACCCCAATGGCATGGCCGCTGCGTATTAATCATGAGAGAATTGATAAGCAAGCGGGCTAACGCCGCTTCTTCGAAAGCTGCCCCAGTCCTCAAGGTCAGGTCAGCAAGGCCCCAGCTCTGAACCACTGCAGCTTTAACAAAGGCCCCAAGGTAGTGGAATTCCAAGTCTAAGGGATAGGGGCAAAACATCCCCGGGAACTCCTTTGAGATTGAAATCAGCCACAGACCGAAGCCTCACATCCACCTCGGCCCTTTGCCGACTGTGCCTGAGATAATTAGCGAAAGCAACTAGATAACTATATAAAAAGCTTGGAGCTCAAAAAGTCCACTCCAAAATGGCATTTTCGCGTGCAACTGCAAGCCTTCGCGTGACCCGTAGCCAGTCGGGTGGAACAAAACACTAGCAGCAAGAATGACGAGAATTCTCCTCACTGGCGGCAGTGGCTTCATTGCCGCCCACATACTTGAGGCCTTGCTGCAGCGTGGCCACTCTGTGGTGACTACAGTCCGGTCCTCGCACAAGGGCAAACGAATTCTAGAGGCCCATCATAGCCATTCCAAGGCCACGCTTGATTTTGTGGTCGTCGAGGACATTTCTGTTCCGAACGGTATTTGATTTTTCCTCCCTCCAGGGCTGGAGAGTCTACGTTGTAGAAGTACTGGTGGTCTACAATTTGGAAGTATCTCAATAACAGTTCAAGTTGCCCACTGACAATGTTAAGCCAGCATTTGAAAAAGCCGTCGTTTCTGATCCGCCCTTCGAGGCCGTGGTCCACACTGCGAGTCCGTACCATTTCAAGTCCCGGGATAATCAGAAGGAGCTCTTAGACCCAGGTGAGTCTGTAACCCGAAATCGCGATTAGCGCCGCTTCGTCTTCACAATCACTGAATATCGGGCAGCCATCAATGGCACCGTTGGCCTCTTAGATGCTATCCGCAGCAGCGCGCCAAGTGTCAAGCGCGTGGTCATTACCTCCTCGTCAGCGGCAATCCTTGATCAGAGCCGGCCAACTAAAGTTTACACCGAGGCTGATTGGTGCCCGGTCACCGAGGAGCAAGCATTGACTGGGCCGGCAGACGGCTATCGAGCTAGCAAGACATTCGCCGTGAGTTCTTACTGGGTACATATGTGAGATGTCGGTTTTACCCATCGCAAAGATTGTTAATCCCGTCTCACTGTCCAGGAAAGGGCCGCGTGGAACTTCGTCGAGGAGAACAAGCCCAACTTCTCCCTTGTTGTGGTATGTTCCTTACTCATCCCCCTGCCCTTCTGGTACACATTGTAGCCACTGTTGGTCAGCAACCAACTGATGACTCTGTAGTGCAACCCACCTCTCGTTCTGGGCCCTGTCCTCCACCACCTGGACTCGCTCGCGTCCCTCAACACATCCAACGAGCGGATCCGTGACCTCATGAGCGGGGCCTCAAAGAAGGCCCTGCCCCCCACGGGGAACCACATGTTTGTCGACGTGCGCGACCTGGCCATTGGTCACGCCCTCGCGGTAGAGAAGGACAAGGCGGCCGGCAAGCGCTTCTTCATGGTGGGCGGCCACTTCTCAAACAAGCAGATCGCAGAGATCATCGCCGAGGAGTTTCCCGAGTTGAGGGACGACTTGCCGACCGGGGATGCCCTCAAGACGGGAGACTATCCTGCCATTGGGCCGTACGGGTTCGACAATACACTCAGTAAGTCGGTGCTTGGGATGAAATACAGGCCACTCAAGGAGAGCATTGTAGATGCGGTCAAAAGCCTGCAGAGTATCGGCGCTTGATCTTTGATTTGTTGATTCTTGTTCTGTGTGTGTAGCTTAGACTTGGTTTCGTGAAGGTTGGAATCCACAGTAGAATTTTGTTTTTAATTATGTGTGGCTGTACAATGAGAATATAGAATATTTCGTGTTGTTCTGGCTGCATTCATATACGAGTAATTACAAATGACTGAACATGAATGTGCGTGCAATTCCGCTGCCGTATAGACCACTGCCTCGTTAGCCAGCCAGGCTCAGATGGTCACCGTCTTGGGCACGGTGTTCGAACAAGGAAGCTTCCATCCAACTCTTGCGGCTTCAAAAATTTACAGATGTATTTTCGCGTCGACATAATTCATCATTAAATCATTGGGTGTTCCCTTAATTACAAGTAGGCTTTGAGTCTTTGCACATGTGGGTGTTGTTGCTTGTCGTCTGAGTTGAGTCGAGGTGCTATTTGTAATACAATATATTGGGTCACGATGGCAGTGAGCAACAGGATCAACATGTGATCCGGTCATGGCCGCAGCTTGTTCATATGATATCAGATGGTGCCTTGGACACACGTGATGTTGTATTAGTGCACGTGGCTGCTGGGGTTCAATTTTGTGACTATCATTAGGGGCGATATAATGACTCATGGTGTATTCTGAGATGTTGTGCATGTCCCGACTCAACGGAAGCGACTGCATGCGTTCCCATTGGCTTGGCTCTTCCAGCAAAACAGCTTATAATAGGCAGCCTGGCCTGTTCTGTGTATGACAAAAATTCACCGACGACTTCCGCAGGGCTGAGATCTCGGGCAAACCGTCATCAGCCTGTCAAGGCTTAATCATATCCGACAACACGGTACGGTCAGCTTACACTATTGGGAACGATATTTCAGCCGCTGTGGTACTCCGGGTGTGCGGCGATCCAGGCCAGTATTCGGGGCTTAGAGCTGTGCCACCCGTAGACTGATTCCTATTGTCACGAAGGAGCCGAACCCTCCAATCGGTCTACCAGGGGCATGGCAATCGAGTCTAGCTTCTGCTAGGCCTCTTCTGGGTCTCTTCTTCAGGTAAAACATTCAACTCCGGGAAAAATAGCCCCCATTCTCTTTTAAACAACTTGACGATCGTGTAGGAGCCGACGATAATTATATTTAAGGAAGATGTAGCACCAGGACTGACTGACGGCTGGCCTCGTCAACATCGACCCGAATTCGTGCATCGCATCAGGAACTTTTCGATATTACTGTAAAAATGATGTCCTCACTTCTCTTTGCGGCCGCCGCCGTCATGAGTGTGACTTCTCAGCACACGGCGGTACTTGCTACCGGCCATCAAACGTGTAAATGCATTCCCGGAGACGACTGCTGGCCAACAGCCCAAGAATGGGAGGCCTTCAACGCCACTGTTTCTGGAAAGCTCGTTACCCCCCGCCAACTCGCCTCGGCGTGTCATAATCCAGATTACGACGAAGCCACTTGTCAATATGTCCGCGAGCAGTGGACTCAGCCATATCTCCAGTTAGTTTCACGCTTCACCCTTAACTCCCTCTCATCTTATAGGTAGCCATTACTTACACTTTCACCAGTGATGAATCTCCTTCCTCTATCATGGCAGCAGCAGTGGCGAACGGGACTTGTGATCCTTTCACCGCACGCGAGCTGCCCTGTGAGCCCGGACCCAGTGTTACCTACGCGGTGAATGCGACAGATGCATCAGATTTCACAAAGGCAATTACTTTTGCCCGAGACAACAATCTCCGCCTGGTCATCCGCAATACCGGTCACGAGTGAGTCGCCCTGTTTTCCCCGCCTGGTGTCACTGCTAACCTGCCAACAAAGCTATCTTGGCAAGTCAACTGGTAAATGGGCCTTGTCTGTGTGGACACACTATATGAAAGACACCGAGTATATGCCGTCCTACACCAGCGAGGCCTATGTAGGGCCAGCCATGAAGATCGGCGCGGGAATCCAGGTCGAAGAAGCCTATACTGCAGCTCATGCGCTTGGTCATCTCGTTGTTGGAGGCGATTGTGCGACCGTCGGTGTGGCTGGCGGTTATTTGCAAGGTATTACAGCCCTTTTACACTTGCATAATATTCTACCATGAAAAGTTGGAGTAGCTCTAACTATCATGCAGGTGGCGGTCACTCAGCCCTCAGCTCCATGTATGGCATGGCTGTGGACCATGTTCTGGAATGGGAGGTTGTGGACGGGACCGGTAAACTCGTCCGGGCTTCCCCAACGGAGAACAGTGATCTATATTGGGCTCTATCTGGAGGCGGCGCCGGCACTTATGGTATTGTCGTGTCAGTGGTCGTCAAGCTTCAGCCAGACATCCCTATAGCCGGTGTACAACTTCAGTTCGACCTTGATCCAGACAGCCCCGACGCCTTCTACTCCGCAGTCAGCAAGTACCACGAACTCGTCCCCACAATCACATCAGGACCTTACCATGGAATGGGTATCGCAGAGATCACCAACACCAGCTTTTTATTGACACCACTGACTCTGCCGGATGTATCGGAGGACGACGCGAGACAACTCCTGGCCCCGCTGGTCAATCAATTGACTGATGATGGATTGGAGTTCAACCTGACTATTACCGAGTCCCCCAGCTGGCTGGAATATTGGCAGACTCTCATCAAGCCCAACCCTACCCAGCTAGTTCAAAACGCACAATATGGCGGGTGGATGGTGCCAAGGACCATAATCGACGAACAGAGTGAGGATCTGCAGTCAGCCATCCAGGATATCACAGACGCTGGCTGTGTGTTCGTCAGTCTTGCTCTAGATGTCTCCATCCCGGGTATTCAGAACAATGTCTCCGCACCGGCGACTCACAAGAACGGAACGGTAGTGCCACAGACTCGGAACTCCGTTCTGCCGGCGTGGCGCGAGGCGGCGCTCTACGTCATCCTGTCAACGTGAGTGTGCCCAAAATTCCTTTCTCCTGATTACAGGCAGTAGTAGAAGTTCTCCTCATCTCGAACGGTTGTCGCTGACAGATTGTAAACACAGGTCATGGCCAGCGGGTGCAAACCTAGGGAAAATGCAACTCAACGCAGAGACAATGACCCAAACCTGTGTTCGCGCTTTGTCTGACCTGGCGCCCGATGCAGGCGCTTACATGAATGAAGTGAGTCGAAAAGTTCAAGAGAAGTAGAAGAGAATGTTTACTGATACATCTGCCTCCAGGCTGATCCGAACCAACCGGACTGGCAGAAAGCCTTCTACGGTGCTAACTATGACCGTCTGTTGGCGATCAAGAACACTTACGACCCTGATCACCTTTTCTACGCAACTACAGCTGTTGGTAGTGATTACTACAACATCGACGCCGAAGGGAGACTGTGTCAGGCGGACATGTAAAAGACGACAAAGTTCAGGACGATGTGTAACAGACGACGAAGTTGTAATGGTAAATTGACACATATGTAAAATACAAACTAGAAATAGACTAGAAACTGTCTTGCAGGACTTGCCTTCACTGGTAGATTAAATAGATTGTGTATTATCTAAATTCTTCCATTCATCTGAAAAGTTGCTTGGTGCCTAAAATACTGCGAACTCCAGTTTCTGCAGGAGTATCTTGATGGAGAATGCAGAGTCGGTCGGTCCCCCAGTTCCCGAGGTCAAAAGGGATGGCACTAATGTTGGGCAGCTGCATGTGTAGAGAACTTCAAACTCTACCCCTCTCTGTGTGACCTATTCTTGGATTAATTGTAATTTGAATCAGACTTTTGCGTCACAGTCGACATGAATGGAACATAAGACATTTTAAAAGGATATTTTTCATTAAGAAAACTCATATCGGACTGGTATTACATTCTGTGTGTACAGTAGAAGTTTATCTACAGCATTATCCCAATAGTCCAGACACCGGCAGTTGTGAAACCCAAAGTCACATCGCCAAGAAACCTATATAACACAAATGGAGGAATTACCAGCCCACAGAAATCTCTTGTGCCGGATGATTATATCGACACGCAACCACCAAACGGATTGGCACAGAACTCCTTAGAGCCACCGGAGTAGAAGGTCGACGCTGTAGCGAACGTGTCCTCCATGTAGTTGAAGTACGTGATGAGCCCAGCCGCGTTGAACTCAGCGCGGCAAGAGAAGGGGGAGGTGACGGTCCTCTTCATGGTGTTGGAGGTGATCTCGAAGCTACCCCAGGCGGTAACGTTGCCCGCACCGTCGGTGAAGATGGTCTCGAGGTCGAAGGGGCCCCGCGTCCAGTACAGGCCCACGCGCGTGAAGGTGTCGATGAAGGCCTGGGGCCCGACGCGGTAGTGCGTGCCCGCCCAGGGCATCAGCGAGTGCAGGTCCTCGTTCTCCCCCGTGAGCGAGATGTAGGTCGCGTCGAAGGCCACGAGGGACTTGATCACGAGGGGGTCCGGGTCGGCCTGGACGTTGAGGATCTTCAGGAAGTTGCTCACGTCAGACGCGGTCTCGTTGTCCGCGTAGAGGGGCGTGGGGGGTGTGTATCGTCGGACAACTTGGGCGAGCTTCTCTGAGTCTCCCATCAGTTCTGTGATGGGGATGGCCGTGGCTCCCATGAGAAGGCAGCACATGGCGGACAGGGTTTGTGTCAACTTCATGGTGTCGGTATAGTCTGAAGTTGTGAATGTTCGGTGTTTCTTGTAAACTTGACTTCGCTCCGCTTGAATTTGAGAGAAAGGTTTGGTTTAAAATAGTTTGAATCTAAAGTTCAGGGTACAATTTTATGGGTGATGTTTTGAAGTGGAATCAGGTCTCACAAACAGGACAACGAAGACCTCTTATATTGGAGTTCTTCAACGGGGCACGAAGTTGACCTTGGGGCACATGTACTAGGCCTCCCGTGATACCTCGGGAAACCTTACGCGGCGTGCGTTCACTCGACTATTTTTACTATACTTGGTCGACAGCCTCAATCCTTCTCAATATTTGTTGACTGAAGATGGCGCACAATAGTCACGGGGCCCATCTCGTAACCTTTGTCGGGCCGCAAAGCGCGGCACAGCCATGGAGGCTATAGGCAGCTGCACAATACGGGTGGGTAGTACAAAATAATGTGTCACTTCGCATCATACTTCTCTTTGGTGAAACTTCCAGTGGTTCCGAAGTCCGAGAGTGAGACTGACACTCATATCACGGGTGGGCGAGGAGCGAAGCCAACAATGGCTTTGAAGGATCCTGTACGAGGCTGGGGCGGATAGCATTTGTGGTTGTAATTATCGTGCACAACGTGGCGTTGGAGACTAACAGTGGATATAAGCTATTTTCGCTAAAGCTTGTAGTTCAAAGCCGCACACAGGATTACCTCCAGCCCACTCCGTCTCGGTCAGACATTCGAGACGCCTCAACCATGGAACTCGTCCTCAGCCCTACAGGCTCAGCTGTGTGTCTCGAATTTTGTTCCATGCAGGTCCATGCATGCTGTACATGTGGCTGCCATGTGGGTGCGGAGGTGGCTGCATTTCCAAGCCAAGCAGGCACCCGGCGAGACCGACAAGGTTGACCACACGGCGGGATAAGGCGGGTGGAGTGGCATCCAGGACGCCGATCATAATGAGTAATAGGCTATTTTAAAGCTGAACTCGTTGAAAGCTGGTGGGCGTCCGCTTAGAATACCAAGGCAGCACAGCATATTCCGGAGTCCTTGCTGATGTCCCCGATCGGGGAAAAGATGACGGGGCTGAGGTCCTAGCCCCCACTGGATCATTGGCTCGGATTTAAGTTGATTGAGCATGGACACACGAGGCTGAAGTCGAGCCTGATGCCGAAAGGAAGTCATCGAAAAGAAGGAGCAGGCCTCACAAGTAGGCCTCACAAGCGCAGGTTGATATACAGGCCCAGGCATCACAGGCGCAGTAAATAATGGGTAAATTTCCAGAAGTATTCAAATCAGCAACGAGTCGCGCTCATTCTTAGGCACTTCCAATGGGAGAAGTCAACCAAACTCAGGCTCCAGACATATTCTCTAGTCTAATTACTGCTTGCCGCCTCGTTTCACATGTTCGAATGTTATGGCTCTTTCGACCCTTAGCGCGGCATACACTGTACGACAACGACACTGTACGACAACGAGCTTCCCGTGGCTGACTCGGGGTACGAGCGCCATCGCGCCACCGGGTGGAATGGTGATTACTCCCACTTTACGAGCATATGATTTGGCGCAGCCCCTCCCGGTGAGCTGATACGGGCTGCGCCCAAAGGCTCGAGTCCGCGAGCACAACAGTAGTATCACACCCACGTCGCCGGTTCCGAGCAAGCGTCTGGCAATTACCCCGCAGACATTGATTCCATTGCTGGCTTGAGGTCCAGACAGCCTTGACCGAGGCCTGCCTGCCAGGTGATTCGTTCGACTTCGAATCGGCCCGCGAGCCGGTCGATGGGGGCGGAGAGTGTACCGAGGCCACCCCGGTGAGCCAGCGGAATCCTTTGGAGACCGACGACTGCCTGTTCTTAGACGTCTTTGTGCCGAGATCCGTCTTCAGCAAGGCCAGCGCTCCCTCAAGGCACCAGCACTCGTATACATATACGGCGGTGGGTACGCAGGCGATGCAGAAAACAGCTTTCATAACTTCGATGATATCCCGGCTGGACTGCGTGACAGTAGCCGGGCGGTGAGCCCGAACGGTTGTGTCTGGATTTATACCACGAGGCGTTCAAGTGAACGCCGGACTCCATGACCAGCGACTTGCGCCCCAATTGGTCCAGCAAACAATTCACCTCTTCGGAGGCGACCCAGTCAGGGTCATGGTGATAGGAGAGTCTGGAGCCTCTTCCTAGGCCTCATTTCCGACGGCGAGTTCGTCCAGAACGGGCTCAGGAGGCTGCTCCGTGATGGCAGAGTTGGAAAGGGCGTCAAAGTCCTCACCACCACTTGCATCGCGCCCGATGAGGGCGTGCGCTTCGCCTCGGCCAACGTCGAGGGCGGCGCCGATGCCCAGCCTGGGCCTTCAAATCCGTTTGACGTCTGGCCCGCCATGCACCAGAATATCCCTTGTATGTTTTTGAAAGGCCCACAATCCTCCAGCTCTGTCGATGGGACCGTCGCGCATGTAGTCTAGGACTACATCACGGCGTTCGTCGCCACCGGTGGCACGAACAACGCACAGTCTCCAGCTCTCCCGAGTAGGATCCGTCCTCTAGGCTGGCGATTTCGGACCGGGGATTCGAGTTGGGGGCTGATCGAACTGGTCATGACGGCTGTGTGTACTGGCATGTTGCGCCTTTCCAGTCAAAGTCAAACATGACAGCCTGGACAGACCTCGCAAGGAATTCCTTGCGCGGCTCTTGGTGGTTTCTTATTCAGCCATTCGTGGACCTTGTCGTTGCCATGATGTCATCTTCCATGGATTTCATTGGGAATTCTCAGCCTTCTCTTCTTGTTTATTGCTGCTTCATCTTGTCGGGCTGGCTTGGCTCTCTTCGGACGGGCTTCGCGGAAGGTTGGGCGATTCGCATGGGAGGATGGGCTCGAATGCACAAAAACTTTACTTAAAAAACTGGTGTACAAGGATGCCACTAACAGATTTGTCCCTGGGGGAGCCTCTCTTCTTCTTCCCTAAGGCTCATTGCGATTCAATGCTTGGACGAGGTCACTGTTGGTCGATGTATCTGGATGCCGGTTCTCGGAATTTGAATGCTCGTCATTAATCATTTCCAGTTCCATCTGATTCATTGTTGATTATTAACCCAAGGTAGCACAAAAGCTGAGGTCCGATCCGAAAGGAGCTTCCGGACATCCCAATTGGGATGCTCATTCGGGTTAGGTGATCCTCGACCCAAGAACATGCCAGCGCTCCCCCTTAAAAGTAAGCCACTCGACTGCAATTTGCACGACCAATTGCCCAATGACAGCAAAGGGCCCAAGTAACCGTGCGCACTAGCCCAGCAGAAACGACCTTCGCGATGTCTCCAATTGATAATCCCGCTATTCCCAAGGGCTCCACAGTGCTCGTCGTCGGGGCTAATGGGTTCATCGGTTCCAACATATCAGATCAGTTACTCAAGCTTGACTACAAGGTACGCGGCACCACGCGCAATGTTGAGAAGAGCAAGTGGGTCAGCGACCTGTTCAGTCGCAGATATGGCCCTGGAGTATTCGAGCTCGTCGCTGTTCCAGACATGGAGGCAGAGGGCGCATTTGATGAAGCCGTGAAGGGTACGTGGGCACAGGCGACCGTCTTCATCCAAAATGTAGCTCCGAGTGAAAGTCAAGTTTGATTGTTTCTGATTTTGTGAATCAACAGGAGTGTCCGCTGTCGTGCACACCGCGACGAACTACACGATGGACCCAGACCCCAACGCAGTCATCCCGGGAAGCATCAAGGGCACCGTCAACGCGCTCACGTCCGCAGCACAAGAACAGAGCGTGCGGCGGTTCGTGCTGACTTCCTCCTCGGCGTCGGCTCTGATCCCCAAGCCCAACAACCCCGTGACGGTGACCACCGAGACCTGGAACGACGAGAATGTGACCTTCGCGACCCGCGGGCCACCCTACGAGCCCGAGCGTGCGTATCCCGTATATGCTGCCGCCAAGACGTTAGCCGAGAGGGAGGCGTGGAAATTTGTCCGCGAGAAGAAACCGGCGTTCACGCTGAACGCGGTGTTGCCCAACATCAACTTCGGGGCGAGCCTTGATTATGCCAATCAGGGTCATCCCTCTACCTCTGCCCTGGTCGTTGAACTCTTCAAGGGCAACTGGCAGCTCCTGGCTGGCCTCCCAGCTCGTATGCCTATCTCTCATGTCATCCCTGCCCCAGCTTCTTCTTGCTGATCAGTCTTGTCTTCCCAGAGTACTTCGTGGACGTTCAGGATACCGCACTTCTGCATGTGGCGGCTGCAATCCACCCAGACGTCGAGTCTGAACGTGTCTTTGCTTTTGCCGAGCCTGCCAACGGAGACGCACTTCTTGCCATCATGCGGAAGCTGTACCCAACTCGCACGTTTCCGGCGGACTTCCAGGCCGAGAAGGATCTCAGTGATATTGTGCCTCGCAAACGAGCCGAAGCCCTACTAAGCGACATGGGCAAGGTTGGCGGATGGACGAGTCTCGAAGAAAGTATCAAAAGGAATACAGAGGACATCATTATAACTTAAGTGACATTGACAAGGAACCAGCAATACTGGTTTGGGCTCCGTAACTCTATAGCTTCAACTATAATGAAAGAGAGGTTGCTAAGAACGACAGTGCTTAAAAGCTTCTGCTGGAAGACGACTTTGTCAAAGCTACTAATGACGCTATTAGCGGTTTGCTGCTCCCGAGCGTGTTTTGTTTCTACCTACCCCCTGGTTGGACTATTCTCCGGTTGCTAGTTGACCTTCTCGAAAGCTGTGTTTGTGTGGTTAGAAATAGCTTCGGAATTGTCTAAGACATTGTGCCCAAGTGTGAGTTGAGATTGGGCCTTCTGTAGCACTTCTTCCGCGCAGCAGCACTCGAGTACGACCGACTGCCTTGGCGACTTCATCTGCGCCTAGCGGCAACACACCCATCTACGCTTCGGGTCACTGCTGCCGTCGATATCCTCTGTCAACATTTATCCTCACAAAATGCTAGTAGTCAATGATTCACCTATGAAGCTGTGAACTCTGGGGATATTACCATGGGGGATCACCATTCGGCAACCCCCACGATGTCGCAACACGAAATTGTTAGTGCGCCCCCTAAAACACCCCTATTTTAACAACACATAAATAAATAAATACTAATTATAAATAAATAATAAGTATATTAAGTTAAAGTTTAAATTTATTTTTTTTAATTTATATATTATAATAATATTTTTAAAACTTTATTAAAATAAATTTTAATTTTTAAAAGTAAATTTTTATTATTAATTTTTTATTACTTTTATTTAAAGTTATAAATTTATTTTTTTTAATTTTTAATATATTTTTAATTTTAAGTTTTTAATTAAAAGTATTTTTATTTTAATTTTTTTTATTTAAAATTTTATAAAATTATATAAATTTTTTATTAAAATTAAAAATAACTTTTTATTTTTTTAATTTTATATTATTTAAATTAAATTTTAAATTTATAAATTTTTTAATTTATAAATATTAATGTAATTTATTTATTATTAAAAATAAAATTAATAACTTTATATTTAAAGTTTTTAAAAATAATAATATTTAAATTAATAAAGTTTATAATATTTAATTTAATTTTTAATATTTTTAAATTAAAATCTTAATTTTTAAATTTATTAAAAATATAATTTTTAAATATATTAAAGTTTTAATATAATTAATAAATTAATTACTAATAATATAAAATATTAATTTAATTATTTTATTAATTATTTTTTTAATATATATTTTAATTAATATTTTAATAAAATTAATTTTATTAATTAATATTATATTTATAAAAACAAATTAGTTTTTTAAAAAAATTTAATAATATTATTTAATAATATTAAATATTTTATTATTAAATAATTAAAATTTATATAAGTAATAAACTAATAAATAATAATAAAAAATATTATTATAAAAATATATTTTTATAAACTTATCTTATAAAAAAAAAAATATTTTTTAATTTAAAATTTTATAAATTTTAATTATATATTTATAAATATATAATTAAAATAGTTATTTAAAATTAAAAATATAACTTTTAAATTATTTTTATATTAAATATTTATTTATAATAAAAAATATTATTTTAATTATTATATATTAATATTATTATTTATTTAATTATTAAATAATATAATTTAATATTAATTAAGTATTATATTATAAAGCTTATTAATAAATTATTATTATTATAATTTATTTTTTAAAAATAATATTTAAATAAAGGTATTTATTTATAATAATTATAACTTTAATTATAATAAATTATTATTATAATTAGTTATTTTTAATTAATATCTTTTTAATTTTAATAATTTTAATAATTAAAAAATTAAAACTTATATATAATTTATTAATATATTAATTTTTAAATTAATAAATTAAATATTATATATTAAAATTTATTATTAAATTAACTTTATTAATATTAATAATTAAATATAACTTTATTTATATAAATTTAACCTTTTAAATATTAAAATACTATTTAATTATTTTTAAAATAAATTTATAAAAATATAATACTTTTTATTTATATTTAATTTTAATATAAATTTTAGAATTATATTTTAAAAAGTATTTAATTTATTTTTAATTAATAATTTTAATATTATTAATATTAATAAAAAGTAATAATATTATATATTTAATTTTAAATTAATTAAAAATATAATTAATTTTTTTTAATATAATATTTATTTTATTATATATTTTTTTAAAAAAAATAAATAATTAAATATTTAAAAAATAAATTTTAAAATTATATTTTAAAATTTAATTATAAAGTTATTTAATAAATATAAAAAAGGGTATATTATACTTTTTAAAGGTTTTTTTTAAAAAAAAACTTATTATTAATAATATTAAATAAAATATTAATAATATTTTTTTAATATAAATTTTTAAAAGTATTATAATAATTAATTAATTAATTAAAAATTAAAAAAAGTTAAAAATGAATAATAAAAAGTTTTTTTTATATTTAATATTTTAAAGTTAATTAATATTTAATAAAATTAGGTAATAAAGGAAATTAATTACTTTAAAAATAAACTATAATATTAAATTAATTATTATTTATAAATATTTATAAATAGCTTTTAAATAACTTTAGTGGATATTAAAATATATATAAGTTAATAAAACGGGTTTATATAGGTGGTGGGCAAATTTGGTGTTGCGAGATCGTGGGGGTTGCCGAATGGTGATCCCCCATGGTATTAGCTCAAGGCCCAAATTGAACACTTAAAGAGGTAGCGTGAAGAGGTAGCGTGAAGAGGTAGCGTGAAGAGGTAGCGTGAAGAGGCTGAGGGTAAATAGAAAGAGCTCTGCAGATCAACCAGCCAATTTGCTCACTCGATAGTAAAGAAGTCTACATTGACACAAAATCAGCTGATGCCGTCACGTTGAAGATGTTTGTTGCCAGCACTTTAAGCATAATCAGGGGTCTCAAACCAAATTGCGCTACTGTTTAGCTAGTCTCGCGCAAAATTTCTTGGCGTTCTCCTCCAGGTGGTGGTGCTGTTCAGACGAAGTCGGAGGTTGCTCGAACGTGTTTCGAAACACCAGACGGTGCCTCAGCCAAGACCAAAACACAGCCGCGTGCACGGGTGCAGCATTTTGACAAAATGGACTAGAAATGGCGGACTAAATCTTCGACCGTTCCATGTTGTCCGACTCAACCACCTGCGAACATCAAAATTCATACGTCGTAATCGTTATTTCAAGATGTCGGCAGACAACGTACGACAGCCTTTCTTGGACGAGTATACGGACGACCCTGAGAAGGAAGAAGCACGCCGATATGTCCGCGTCCAGACTCGCCGGGGCAACATTCTGCCATACCTTTTCGTCGCCATCATCACCTCGCTTCTCTGGTCCGTGGTGATTCTCTTCTTTGTCGACATCCCGAGGGCCAGCACCGCCGCCGCTGAGCAAAAGGAAGCAAGCTCCGGCTCAACAGGGAGATACAACATCACGACCAATGCCCACAAATTGACCTGCGGAAACTCGATCCCCGAAGCCAAAACCCTGGGCTGCAAATACGACCTTCTGCTGAATAATTGGGTGCCTGAGCCCTGCTACGACAAGGAATGGCTCGATGAATACAAGGAAGACGACAGTTGGGGCGGATACGCCGACGAGGCCATGACGCAGCGGCTTTCTGTCGAGGAAATGTCTGAGCGAGATCATTACTGGACAAGCCTCCGCGACCATGTCAACCACTGCGCCATGATGTGGAGGAAGCAGTTCTGGGCGCTGTATGAGGAGCGGAAGGCTTTTGACACTGTTATCTCAAGTCCCGGCCACACAGATCACTGCTCGCAGTTCTTGATTGATGTGACTGACAACTCGAGGGATTGGTCACATCCCACAAAAACTTCGATGGGCTTCGCCGGCTGTTGGGTCAGGGATGATAGGTAGGACTGCTACATGGAGGCAACTTTTTAGGTGTACTGTCACAGGAAGAGATTGAATTCAGGTCATACATCATATAATACCAATGAAATGTTCGTTTGCTGAACGCTGCTCAGTGTCTGTATTTACCGGTCCTTTGAAGACAACGAGTGCTATCACCGAAAAGACATGCAGCTTACCCGTTATTCCCATCTCTACACAGGTATTTTGAAACCTGAATGTCTGAGTTCCTGAAACACGCCGTCAGGGTCATATGCCGCTGAAGCGGCCTTGATCTTGGCGATAGCTTCATCGCCATATCCGGCAATTGGATCCTGAGTTTTGTACGCATAATTCAAGTAATGCCACTCTTTGTTCGCACCTAGGGAGTCAGCATATGCCTCCAATTTGCTGACAAACTCCTCCGCGAGGACCAAAACTGCGGGCTGATCATCCTCCTCTGTTACAGTGACTGAGAACAGCCAGGCTGCGAGCGGGCCGTCCGCAACTAAGTCACCGAGTCCCAGGACGTTGCCGCCCATCTCGTTGCTGATGTCCACCCATGTGCTCGGGATGGGTTGCATATTGCCGACTACACTCAGCGAGGAGTTGTGGGTTATGGCTGCTTCCATCTTGCTGATGTATTGGTTCAAATTCTGGTAGTAGAATTCCAAGAAGTCTGTGACGACTGCGTTGGAAATCGAGCCGCTGAACCAATTTGAATATACACCAAGAGGCGTCGCACCTGTAAACTCAGGTACCAGCTCGGCGATAGATCCGACAGTAGTCGTGTCTGACAAGTTTGCGATGGCGGTGTACTTGTCGAAAGCGGGCGGTGCCACTACAGCCTGAGTGTTGCTTAGAATTGACCAGAGGGAGAGATCTCCTGCTGCATAGACCATCACAACAATAGCCTCGCTTGCCGGGTCTTTGGCGAAGTCCTCGGCGAAGTGATAATATGCATTGAAGACTTCGGCACGATCGGCCCAGTCATACGTTAGGTAGCCGCCCCAAATCTGAGTCGAGTTGATCGTATCTGGGTTCGTCAGCTTCATGATCGTCGTAAACAGGGCGCCTGGGCTTCCAGTGGCTTACTTATGTCAACCCTTGTGACGAGACCAAGGTTGCCTGAGCTGCCTTTCATAGCTTGGAAGAGATCCGCGTGTTCGTCGCGGTTGACGTCAATCACGGAACCATTGGCGAGTACAACCTCAAAATTGTGAACAGTGTCACATGCCCAGCCCATTGTTCCGGCATAGAAGGAGTAACCACCTCCGGTGATGAAGCCACCAACTCCGACGACATCAGCTCTGCCGCCTACAGCCGTCACACCGAAAGGATCGAGTGCGTTGTAGACAGCGCCCCATCTGGCTCCAGGCTGAACCGACGCAATAGTCGTGTCAACGTCGTAGGTGGTCTCGTTCATATAGCCTGTCTCGGTGTCAGCATTGACATGCGCCAGCACAATTCAAGTAGCCCTGGCTCACTGAAGTCGATAGTAATCCCATCGCTGACACTGTTCGCGCCTTCGAATGCAGAGTGACCGCCGCTTCGAATGCCAAAAGGACATTGATGACTCGAGACCACGCTCATGAACTGCGACACATCCTGCGTGGTCTCGGGCAGTAGCATGCAATAGGGTGCCAATGCTGCATTTGCCGAATAGTATGATTGAAGGCGCTCTTCGAAGAGTGTCGTGTTGGGATAGACGATCTTCGCGCTTAGCTCGTCAAGGCGAGACAGCACGCCGCACTGTCAAAGCATTAGACCATACGCTTTATCACATATAGAAAGGAATGCCGAATTTGGTGGAAATAAAAACGTACACAATTGACCCCATCGGGCACAGCATTGCTGGACTCGACGACGACAGAAGCGCCGACCAGTAGCCAGAAGACTGCCGAAAGCTGTGATGAAAAGTTCCCCATACCGAGCGGCGCAGGAAATGACAGGACGGAACAATTTTTCAGGATCCTTGCATCAGCCGGCATCGGTTGCTGTTGGGGCAGTCATTGAAGGTTTCGCCAACGACTCAAGTATAGACGTAGTATTTATTATCATCGAAGTAATCCCTCGCTTCAAGCCAAGGGTAATCTCGCAGTCGCAGGGGGGATACTATGTGGACAGAACCTCGGCAGCAGGCCGCTACGGGGCTCATTGGACGAAGTGGTTGCCACTCAGAGACAAGCCCTCGTCCATTTCGACTGGATCTGAGTTCATTGTGGATCGACTACAATGTACACCATAAACCTTGCCCAACCGTGCTCCCTGAGGTGACAGCCGGATGACCCGCGATGCACTAGATCCTTTCCGTCGCGCCGGTTCGCCCCGGTCAGGTTCCCACAATCTTCAAGGGTCTCAGCCAAAGACGAGCTTTTCTCCTAGCAAATCGGACCCGCGTAGTACAAGCAATAATTTGCACGATAAATCCGACGGAAAATGAAGAGTGAATTTGATCTTCAGAGCCACCTGAGCAGGTTTACTGTTTTCTGTGTCGGCATTGCAGATAATTATACCACAGAGTATGGCCAATTGATTAAGTACTCTTCCTGCGTAAATTTATTCTAACTGGCTTTGGGCTCTCGAATCATATCCAAACCGCTTTGGTTCCGCGTGAATATGTCCGTGTTACTACGTGCACATGCAGTCTGTTGTACGCAATCCGTAGATACTTAGTATTAGACCAATATATCTGAGAACGGGTCAACATCACTCGACACTTGATTGATACTGGAACAGTTCGCCACAGACTTCACGCTGAAAATACAATGGCTTCAGACTGTGACGCGATATGTGCCCGTTGGTTGCACATGTGGTGGCGGAGCAATCATCCAAACCAAGCCGTGGCAAACATGTTCCAGGGCGATTCTGGATCGGCGCTGGATCTTTTTCCTTGTTCGGTTCATGGTCCGAGTGCAATCTTGTCCTGCATGTTTGGACCCATATAGGTTGGTGCGGTCTGCTAGGATTAAATGCGTCTGTTGGTTGCGTGGTAACCAGTTATGTGGCCTGTCGTTGGTTCCCACTCAATTTGAAAGCTCAGGACCTTTGCAAAATACTCCGCGAATGACCTTTAATCCCGGCCACGATCAGCCCCACGAATGCTTCCTCACGTTGAGTGAAAATATTTAACGGCGAGTCCGCCGCAGCCGCCCAAATCCCTAGCCAGATCAATGACGATGATCACTTTTATCGAGACATATTGACTGACACTCGATCATTGAGAAGGCATTATAACCAGATCAGTACTTATTTGCTGGACTGCGATCTCCTTAAGTGGCAAAGGAATTGTGGGATGGCAGTAACTTGTCTGACGACTATGCTGCCCGCCATGAAACAGATCCCAATAGCAACCTGGGTGAGTGGTAGCTGAGAATTTTCGAGAAATCAATGAAGGGCAACATGTTGTGACTGCAGAAATATCCAGCAACTCATATTGAGGTGCCGGTCGTTCCAAGTAAACTCAAGATAAATAAGTGACCATAGTCGGTATTACAGCTCATTTCGACATGGTTCACATATGTGAGCTGTGGATGGGACCTTCTACAAGATCCTGGGGGTGAGTGGAGCGTTCGCAGTCAGTTCAGGCCCCTATGTGAGAGGCGATTGGGTGCGTGCCTACACCGGTGTGTGTATTCTGGAATCCATGGAGCTCACCAAAAATACGACATAAGTACCCTGGATGGGAGGCGTCGCACCATACATATATGCATTCTACCCTACGTATCCCTTCAAGTTCACTCAAAGCTCTTGCGTCGAATTTGTGACTTTTTTATAACCACTCTCACTACAATTTCTGAATCATATGATGGTCACACTCCTGGACACTCGCCTTAGACCACGTTTGAGAAGTAGCAATGGACTCTCTACCGATGACGAATGGAATCAGGACGATTTTACCTGTTCCGGACGGCTACATTGTCAACTTCGATGAGCCACAGCAGACTGGTGCGCTGCCGAGCTATCTAAGCTTTGGTATCGAAGCTCCACTAGCTACGCTTGCTCTGGTTCAGCGATATTACACGAAGATCTACCTCCTGGGTGGGCTGACGATAGACGACCGTGAGCACCAAACAATACCACCAGTCCATTTTGATAAGTCCAGGTTGAACTAATCATTCTCTCACTCAGTTTTCATAACCTTGGCTTGGGTAGGTTCCAGGCAACAAGTCCATTTGGCACATCTGATAGGTTGCTCACATTTGTTACCAGCTTTCGTCAATGGTGACACAAGCACTCAACGTCAGTAGGTAATACATCAATCAGCGAGCGTCATTGAGTCTTGACCTTAACGTTAAACAGATTCTTTTGTTGCGAAAGTCTACGGTGTTCATGGATGGGAAATGTCCGTTGAAAAGTTTGGATTCTTCACTCTGGTAGGAACAAATACTCTTGGTTGTCAAACACAACCTTATTCATGACACATTGCTGAGACCTAAGTTTAGACCAATTACCTTACCTCAACGATATACATGCTCTGCAACGGCTTCACGAAATTGTCCCTGCTCACTTTCTATCTCCAACTATCCCCGTTCCTGAGATTTCGGATACCTGTCTGGATCGCCATTGGATTGGTATCATGTTATACAATTATCATTACTGCTCTTCTTGTCTTTACATGCAACCCGGTTTGGATGGGCTGGAGTGCACTCCCTGATAATTCGAAGTGCCTTGAGCGAGGTCCCTTATATATCGCGACGTCAGTGCAACCCCTCTTCCGCTACTTACGGTTGCCTATCCGTCCCTTATTAGACTCAGGTTCTGCAGCAGGTGACTAACTCATAACAGGGGAGTGTCCAACATTGTGACAGATGTGATCATATTTATCCTCCCTGTACCGATGGTCGTGGGTCTTCAAATGACGATCGCAAAGAAGACCGCAGCTCTGCTTGTCTTCGGTCTTGGAACTGCGTGAGTGACAAGCAGTTGCGCCTCGCTGTACGCAGTGCTGACACGATATCAACATAGGACTGTCATCGTCTCCTGCCTTCGGCTTGCCTACGTTTTCAAATTACTCCAATCTGTAGATCCATCCTGGGATTATGCTTCTATCGGATATGCTTTGTAAGTTTTTGATTTCATGGCAATTCTTCAAATAGCAGTGTATTTCTAATCATTGATAAATGCTCTAGACACCTTGAAGCGAATCTTTTCATCATATGCGGTTGTGTGCCGACACTGAAGAAGTTCATTCAGCATTTCCGTCCCACGCCACTCAAGTCAAGTACCTTCAGTGAGACACATGACTCGAGATCCAACCAGAGGAACACATATCGCCATTTCGAAGAGATCGTTGAGATGAACGATTTTACGGGGCGTCCAAAGGAGGACACTGTAGATATCGGTGTTGGAAGTGTTCGGGGAGATGATCGCAGTGCTCAAGCTATAGTGGAGACCAAGACTTTCACTCTGCGATACGATTGTGACAAGGAAGATAACGACTTGATCAACTCGCGCAGAAATTAGAACCATGATGTGTCTTGTCAATCTGATTTTATTTGTGTCACAGTTTGCATGTTTCGGCTCTGGCTTGATGAGCATGGGTCCATACGGTGCAAGCCTCAATGAGGATACAACCCAATAAAGCTTCTATCTCATCGCCTCGCCTTGTCTAGGACTGCTCTATGATTTCCACGGCAATGCCTCTGGAGGCTTAATCATGCAGCAAACCGATTCCTGATCGGGTCTGCAACTTTCTGCGTTTGATCTCTTTACCAGGTTCCGGCTCTCTTGTTTCGAACCACGAGCACCAGAAGATTAGCTGTCTCGACTCTGAGCTTCTAGAATGTCTCATGTCTTTTACCTTCGAAAGAGCCGTACACTATTCTGGGAATTTATGCATCCATGTGTTGCGACTCAAGTGCTCTGGGCCCCTTCGACAGATATCGCTTGGTATGCACAAGAGAATTTTGCAACAGAATTACTGGACTTAACACCACTCATTCCGAAATTTGTCTGTGAGCTAGAAGATGACAGTTGTTGCATTTTAGTTCAACAAGCCCTTCGCTTCAGGGAGCCCATGCAATGTTGATCATGCCAGCATCACCTAGATGCTGGCACGGAAAACTCCTAGATGCTCCTTCCCAAACCGCTTCCAAGCTAAACGGAAGATTCAACCATGCCAAAATATCAGAAATGACTAGGGGTCATACGTGCTATCGGCGTGACAGGCCGTTTCCGTCCATAACCCGAGTGCAAAGTTGTGCCGAAGCTCGAGTGCAAGTCTTCCAACTCCGTATCGCTTCCTCCCCGGCTTCCGCCCTGCTTGTGACTGCAGTTGTCACGAGCCAGGGAAGCTTCATCAATATCATACAGAGAAGCCGGGTTCATCTCCCAAGTGCAAAGACTCGTGATCACTTCGGCGACAGCAACCCAGAACATGACCCAGACCATACTCTGGAAAGACGCAGAGAACACTTCCTTGACGTCTCGTTCAACTCCTTCTCCTGCCGTTGGACCCATGTTTATCAGTGCCATTGGGGACCGATGAAGGGCGTCCTTTTCCGCTGTTGAGAGCTTCACTTCAAGAGGCTCTAGATGAATGTTGAAAATGACGTTGCAGATGACAAGACCCACAGCGCCACCGAGAACCCTAACTTGTGCCATCACTCCTTGCGCGACGGCGTGATCTCTCCCGGATGCTTGTATCTTGGTGAGGATCGTAGCGGAGGAGAAGGTCAGGCCTACGCCGAGGCCGAAAATTGCCTGGTAGCCGAATTGGGGTGCGGTGGGCGACGACGGGGCGTCAAAGGTAGTCAATAGCCCAAGACCGATGACTTGGAGACAGGATGCCGCTACAAGGGTTCGAGAGGTGTTGTTCTTCCTCCTTGATAGAGCGCCAGCGATGATGGATCCCATGGCCGTGGCTCCGAGCATGGGAATCAGATGCACGCCTGCCATCAGCGCTGAATCTCCATTCACAACCTGGAAGCGTTCTGGAAGAGTGATGACTATTGCTAGGTAGCAGTAGCCTGAAAGAAACATAGCGCTGGGGAAGTTTGTTTGTCAGTCATTGTGTTTTTTTCTCTCTCGGGTACGGGATTATGAGGAAGAGCGCAGCGGAACAGCGGCAGATGCTAGACTCTAAGCGAAACCACTCACGCGACGGCGGCCATGTATACTCGGTTGTACACAAGACGAATCGGAAAGACCGGCTCGATTTGGATTGGGAGATGTTTGAGAATGAGCTGCCAAGCCCAGAACAGCGCCCAGCAAACTATAGAAACGACAAACGTGGCGATAAATTCGACACTTGTCCACGCAAATATCATCGTTCCGGCCTGCTGCAAGCTGTAGACCATCAGGACACACGCTGCGAGGATGAAAATATTGCCAATGAAGTCAATTCTCCAGAACTCGCGCCAGGGGTGTATAGGTCCGCCAAAGTCTTGAGGCCAAAGGATGGCGAGGCCAAACATGCAAACAAAGCCGGCAGGGATACTGAAATCAAGTCAATATCAGCGGACAACTGCCTACTTCTCTTCTCTCGGGAGTCTTACTTCATGTAGAATATCCATCGCCAATTGCTTCCAGAGATGGCACCGCCGAGAAGAGGACCAAGAACGAACGAGGTGGCAAGTGTGATCCCGATGAGCATGCCAATCAAAGCATTCTTGCCGTGAGGGGCGATCTCTGCCAGAGAGATTTGAGAGAGACTGTAAAGACCTGAGCCACCAACCCCCTGTAGAGCTCGGAAAATTACGCTGTAAGGAAGGCCTGGTCAGCTGGAAATCCCACTCCACCCCTTCCAATCCGGACGGAGGGGAGCTTTTACAGTTGCGACATGTTCGTGGCAAGACCACATCCGAGGGAACAGCTGGAGAATATGAGCCAGGAAAATAAGAAGATCGGAAGACGGCCAAAATGGTCGGCGAGTTTGGCGAATCCGATGGCGCAGCCTGAAAAGTCCTTAATTCTTGTCTACCTTCCTTCCAGAAATGGGACCAAAGATTAGAGCGTGCTTACCCAAGTACGACAGTAGGTACGCAAGTACCACCCAATAGATGTCTTGGAAATTGTGAAGATCTGTAGCGATTGTGATGAGAGCGGTAGAGACGATTGTGGTGTCGATCACTGAAAACAAGAGACCCCCGAGCATGCTGTCTCAGATTAGCTTTGGGTTCTAGGAAGCTCAATAAGCGTCTTCATATAGGTGCTCACAAGATGATGATCAAACCAAGACGTGCGCCATTGACGCGAGGTGGTGAGGGCGGGAGGCAGTCATCCAGAGAACCCGTGAGTGGAGTCATCATTGTGTCCTGGTCTCTCCGATTTACGGAACCCATGGACAGGTCGCCGTTTGATGGTCGCAAATGGATCTCGGATGTCGTTTCTGGTATTGGATGTTTGTAGGAGCAATGTGGAGAGAAGACGGGACGCGGTTGTGTGGTTCCAGGTCCAATGTTGGAATGCCATGGAGATATTGTGGTGGGTGATGAAGGTGGGGTGGAGACTGCCTCTGCCAGTGCGTTTCGATGCCTCATGGAAGAGAGGGACGTGCAAGATCTTCTAGGAACCCACTTCCTATTCACCATCACTTGGCCGTCATGGCCTTCCATTGAGCCCTTTCGATCTTGGGTTGTTCTTCCAATTCACTGACGTTAGAAAGTGGACGGCGGAGCATCCAAGGCAGGTTGCTCAGAAGGAATCAACGTTCGCTTGAACTTGTTTCAAGACTCGACCGTGTGAAGGGCAAAGGGCTTTTATCTCCGAACCACAAGTGGTCCTCAGCGACCAAAATCCAGAGAGCCGGGACGTCAAGCAATTAACAGTGGGTTCGCTTAAACTTCGAGAACGCAACCGAAGGAAACGCCTGGGCAAAGCTTCATGGGTTCTCAGCTGTCTTTGGCCCGAGGCGAGGTCCCATCTCGTCCAACCAGTATTAGAATGGATCAGGAAGCACAGACAGGAGGGAGATCGGAGGAGAGATGCAGGCTTCCAGGCAAGGCTCAGATTCGGGAGACTTCCAACCTTATTGATCCCACCAGCTTTGCTAACATATTTTAAGAGCACCACCAGGCCGCATCCAGATGTTGACGGATATCGTGCAACGTAGTACGCATTTTGTGCCTGGATGTAGCGGTCGAGTTCTGGAGGAGCCCTTGCTCAGTGTCTCAACCGGCTCACATGGGACTGAGTCTGCTAAGAGCAATCCAACCATCCACCGTCGACCTTCGATTGTTCCCCTGTCTATCACTCCATCGACCACACGTGAAAGCCGCGGCCTTGTGTTATGGTGCCGTCCAGTGACCGAGCAGCAGCCGAGTCAGTGTTTCGCATTGCCGTTGCTCGAGTCTCCTGAAAAAGACCGTTGAGATGCCGAACATAGTTCGAAGCCAGCTGAAAACAGGATGAATCACTTGGGAGAATCAAGGCTTACGAGTCGCTGGTAGTGCCACCAAAACAGGACCAGACCGTATTTTCCTGAGTCTCCACCCCAGCTGAGGAGTCGAGGCCGTCCAGCCCGAGACAGGCTCAAGCAGAAACACAGGTAGTCCGGTCGATACCCACTATTTGAGCCGGCGAGGCGAAGGCCGGGAGTCCAATGATGCAGCGGACGCAGGATGGCACTTAAGGCCGTACTTCTTCTGACTCGGTCCTGTTTTTCCCCCTCTGTTGAGGTGGCACCAAGCAATACCGACAAACACTTGATTGATATGCAGGCAGGCCTGCGGACCAGACTACTCGGCCTGCTAATTTGGGTCGCTAAGAGCAACCAATGCAGACTTCCGTGCCGTGTGACCCTCCTGCCAGACACCTCTGGCGGTACGAGCGAGACATGGCTGGGCGCGAAATGGGCTTGACCCACAGGATCTGTGGCCCGCCCCCGTATGCCGTACACATGATGGCTGCTGCAAGAGAGATGCCAGATGCCCGTCGTCTATCTCTTCCCAACTCCTCGGATATGGGCCAGTGCAAGAATAGAGTAATGCGAGGTCAGGAATCAAAGCCCCAGGTCCATGGAGAATCCTCGGCTGCTCGGCTGTTCCCTAGCGCGTCCCAGGGGAGTGTCTTGGTGTGTGCGACAGAACGTCGAGACTTTTGATCCCGTGCGACTCAGCGCCTAGTGAAAGGGGGAATAAGTCCTCCCGTCCGCCTCTCGCCGTGCCTCATTGCCACAGCCGACTGTTGAGACTCGCAAGTCCAAGCGATCCCATATCGAGGCCAGCAATTGTCTCTTGGGCGAGACAGTGCCCGTGATTCGGATGAAATCCTGTTTCTGTTTCGGCTGGACAACCATCGTGCCATCACATTCAATTGGCTTGGAACAACATCCACTACACGATTGACCCACCGAGATATCGCATCTCCTCTGGAGTCCTCTGGAGAAGGCATAGCGACTGATACTGGTTGGTTGAGCCCGCCAGTGTTCTAGGATGCCCTCGGCATTCGTTCATTCATTCATCCGGAAATCGGGCCGTTGGCTGGTGTTACACCCGTGGGCGCTAAAGGCTGGCTGGAAGCTATACAGCGTGCATGTTGACAACGGCCACAGCTGTTGTTGGTAGGAGGGGCGAGGTAGAGGCAGAAGGGGTCGATGAAGGATGCGCAAGCTCGGCGCCTTCCGAACCTCGGAGGCGTGCCTGGGAGCTGCCATTATGTTGCCAATGTGGCTATCAACAGCTAATAATGTAAACAAATCTTGGCGTCAAAGGCTCGAGCCAGGAGCATGCGTTGATTTTGGCGTTTTAATAGCTTCTCAAACTAATCGCGTGGCGAAAGAGGGAGCTTCCAGAGCAGCGTAGATAGCAATGAGGCGTTTCTGCTCATTTTAAGGTCAGAATCGTCTGTCGCTTTTCTTTCTGGCTCCAACGGTGGGAAAGTGTTGAGAAGACGGACTGATCGTAGTTTCCCAACATGGACGGATCTTGCCTCTTCGAGAACGAGAAGGAGCCTCCTGGAGAGAGAAAAAAAAGACGCTCCTTCTTCGTCTTCCTCTCAATGCGATCTCTTGACATGGGTCTCGCCCATTTTGATTTTTTTGAGCTTTCCAATCTCCTCTCCTTCTCTCCCACCGAGCTTGGTCTCACCCTTAGAGTCTTTTTGCCTGCTGTGGTAAACTCTCCGGGGGCCAATCCCTCTCCTAATGCTCACATCATTCCTGCGAGGAAGGGAGGGGAGTTATTTCGACCACTCTTTTCCAGACTCCGGCTAAACATCGCCTGTGGTTGCCGCGGTGTCACCAGCACATCTCGCACACTCGATCATCTCTCGGTCTCGGTCTAGATTCTCGTCAGCGTTGTCCTTCTCTTCCCCGAGCCCCTCGGCCTCTGTGACTGCATCGACCGTTTCCGGTCGGTAAGCTCTCGTGTTACAGCGTCATTCCATTACTGCGGCAAAGCACACTGTCCTTTTTGCATCCCAAGGGGTCAGCCGTCCTACGGAGTGTCAGACAGGGCATGCTACCCACAGTTTGTGTGTTGGATTCACACCTGAGCTAGGCCCAGGTGTTGGTCAAGAACAGACCGACGGCAGCTTGCAGGATCTTGCACGTCGACGGCGCCTGTCAGTTGTCAGGTTTCGCGCCATCATGCCGAACCGTTCGGATACAACGGCCGGACCACGACGACTTCTGATCCAAAATTCTGCTCGCGGATCCATCTCATCCCTCTCTGTCCCTTTCCCCTCCCGTCTTTCGGACAACACTGTCTTGCATGCTTGGATCTTCAACACGGCCTTGTCTTGTTTGATGCTCTACGTCATGATGCGGTCGCTCACCGCCAGGATAGCCGCTCCTCGGTCTCGCTGTGGTGTGGTTCTCATCTGCAAGGACCCGTCTTGACCCGCCCTGACAGGATGTCGACTTGTCTATCATACCTGTCTAGATGACTCCGAGCCGCGGGAAACAATGAATCATCCATCGTGTTCATCGGGCACCAGATCAGCAACATTTCTCCTCCAGCATGCGCACAGTGACCTGCACCGCAGCGAGCTCCCAGTCACCCACGACCGGCAGAACTTTGTATCATCTCGACACGCCGGCCGCCATAGCTCATAGCACGGCTAGGGCGTATCAGCAACCATTTGATCAATGACAGGTAGGCGGGGCTGTCAATCATCGGCCGCTCCCCGAGCCGTGTCGATGCAACATCCGAGGACATCGTGGCAACAGTTCCGCGTCAGTTTAGCACGCCCGCTTTGGACCAAACGCAGTTCCATTCCACATGATTGGCCGGGATTTCATTTCCTTTCCTGCCAAGGGAAGAACTATTGGGATGCAAGGGTGGCTGAAATGGGGCGACGTCACGGCCCAAAAGGTCTGCTCTTGGATAGTCCCTCGTCCCATGCCAGCTCACGTCCGGCCCCTTTTCCCCACAAACTGTTACTCGCCTGAGCAGACGGCGCATTAGTTTTCCTGGGCTAATGTTTCTCATGATTCAGGTGACATCTGCCAGCTGAGGCTTAGTGCTGACCGGCGCGATCACTAAGCTCAGCTACTCAAGGGAATGGCAAATACTCACGATCAGAGACCAGGACCGACGGCAGGCAAGAACACATGGGCTCCAAGAAGGGCGGGTCTGAGGAAAGATGCACTATCTTCTCCACGTTGAACGGGCAGCGCGTCTCGCACACAAACGACACGGTGCGGCGGCACGTGCTTGGGAAGCAACATTATATTCGAGCATGGCCTTTGGCGGGCAAAGTAAGTGTGGGTGGTTTGGGCCTGGTTCCTTCCTTGACCCTGCATTTTCCTTTTTTGTTTGACACTGTCATACTGTCATTCTCCTGCAAGTCGTCTTTCATGCTTTCATGGGCATGTTATCCCACAGCTCGCCGGCCCTCGATACTTTTCATGTCCTGTCCCAATCCGTCGGGTGCTAAAGGCAATGCATGTATCTAATGCATGCGGGATGTTAGGGCTTACAATGAAGATGTACCCTCTCTCGACGAAGTCTGCTGAAAGACTTGGTCAAGTGTTCTCGAGCAGGGTGTCGGGGAGTTCCCGCTGCCGCACCTCTGGAAACAATCTCCTTTCTGAACATTGCCTCCTTTTTACATACTTGTCTAATGAGATTTGTGTTACCGATCGGTCCGATCCTGCACTGCATTTAACTCTTATATCAGCTCGTCATTGGTGGTCATCGTCCAGATTTAGAGTCGAAGCGGGATGAGCTATGTGTCACCGCTAGCATCGGGGAAATCGTGAGCCTCATCAGCTTGAAGACAACACGACGTGAGCTTCCTGGGTGTTTGGACAAGCGTGGTCCTCACTGTCGCCACTTTGCCCCTTTTCCGAGGGTCTGTGATAAGGAGTGATGGCACGACGGACCTTTGCTATCTGATGATTTTGAAGAACAAACCATCTGGAGAGGCTTATTCACTTCGCTCAAATTGAATTGCTACAGCAGAGCTTTGGACTGCACCCCCGGGGTACCTGATCTACTGTCAGATCAGCCTTGAGTCCGCAGCCAAACGAACAAGACAGCAGTCTGACCCCACCGTCGACTGCCATCTCGTCCGGATATTGTCTATCACAACTTGCGCTGTGACAGCAAACCACCAAGCTATCATCATTAGGGGTTTGACGCCTCAAATAGCCCTGGTCAACATCTCCAAACGATTCATCAACCTGCAGGTGCCTGAGGTGCGAACTATCTTGACTCTCGTCCCGGGTTGAAGCGTCATCCCGGGCTGCCTTCAAGGCCTCCAGTCTCACCCGGCGTTTCTGCCAACCTTCGAAGCACCTCCCAATCCTCGACCGAAACACGTCTTTCTTCCGTCCTTTATACTAAGCGCAGACACTGACATCAAGGAACAATGAATGAGCCACCCGTCCAAGACCACGATGCCGTCGTACCAATCGCAATCGTCGGCATGGCCTGTCGCTTCCCCGGAGACGGTGAAAACATCGAGTCGCTGCTTGAGATGCTTCAGAAAGGCGGTGACGCCTGGTCAGAGTTCCCCAGCGACCGTGTCAATATCGATGGCTTCTACCACCCCAGCGGCCAACGTCAGGGCTCAATTGGCTTCAGGGGAGCGCACTTCCTCAAGGGTGACATCAAAGGCTTTGATGCTACAGTAAGTGACGTACTTCTTGACACTAAAAGAGAATGACTGACTAGCTACGAAACAGTTTTTTAGTGTCTCTCAGGCTGAGGCACCTGCAATTGACCCACAGCAGCGTATCTTGCTTGAGGTCACGTATCAGGCACTCGAGAATGGTAAGTCGGCTTCTGGCCCTGCGAGAATGCATTCTCCGCTGACTGCATATGCAGCTGGTTATTCCAAGGAGTCGCTCGACCGTACTGAGACATCAGTCAATGTCGGAACATTTGTCAAGGGTATGTTGATCACTGGCAGTCTCGTGAAATAAAGTCGGATGCTAACTCTTTGATTTGCAGACTACGAGCAAGTCGTCCTCCGAGACCCAGACTGGGCGCCTCAGTATGCGGCAACCGGAACCGGTGCAGCCATTCTCGCCAATCGCATCTCGTACCAATTCAACTTGCGAGGGCCCAGCCAGACTGTGGACACAGGATGCAGCGCAAGTCTAGTTGGAGTGCACAACTGTAGCCAAGACCTCCGGACTGGACGAGCCGATTTGGCCATTGCCGCGGGCGTTGGCATGATCCTCACTCCGGCCACCATGATGCCAATGACAGCACTCAACTTCCTGGGAAAGAACGGGAAGTGCTTCACGTTCACGGACAAGGCTGAGGGCTACGGCCGTGGAGAGGGTGTCGGTGTGGTCATATTGAAGCGGCTAGATGACGCAATACGTGACAACGACACCATCCGCGCGGTCATTCGTGGCTCTCGCGTCAACCAGGACGGTAGGACTCCAGGCATTACCATGCCTAGCTCCGACGCGCAGCTTTCCAACATCGAGGCCGTCTACAAGGAGGCTGGGCTGGGCGTTGACCAGACTGCTTATGTCGAGTGTCACGGCACTGGAACGCCGGCGGGTGACCCGAAAGAGTGCTTCGCCGTGTCTCGGGCATTCTGTGGTAGTCGTGAGGCTGACAAGCCCATTCTCGTCGGGTCGATCAAGCCAAATGTTGGCCACCTTGAAGGCGCGGCGGGTATCGCCGGTCTCATCAAGGCTGTCCTGGCTGTTGAGCGCGGCCAGATTCCCAAAAATCTGTATTTCGACCACTCCAATGGTAGCCCAGACATCAAGTTCGACGAGTGGAAGGTCAAGGTATGTTGGTTCATCAAATGCAGCTAGTAGTCGAATGAGGCGTGTTGTCGGCAAGCAGAGCTCCTGATTATGTAATGCAAAGCTAACCCTCTTTCCTCTCTGCCACCGCAGGTCCCTACTTCCCTCACCGACTGGCCCGTGAACGGTCTTCGCCGAGCAAGTGTCAACTGCTTCGGTTTCGGAGGCACAAATGCGCACCTAATCCTCGACGATGCTGGCTCATATCTCGGCCAGCGGTCTTTGTCCGGCAACCACCGTTCCTTGCCTACTACAGCCTCGACTGGTCTCGTCAAGAAGCAGAAGACCTTCGCGTCCACTCAGCTGATTCTCGTCTCGTCTCATGAGAAGGATGGCATCGCCAGGATTACTTCGGGTCATGCGCCTTTCGTCGCGGCGCATGCGTCGCATGCTTCACTCATGGCCAATTATGCGTACACGATGTCTCGTCGTTCTTCCTTAGAGTTCAAGGCATGCATCGTTGCGCAATCCGCATCCGACCTCGAGCAGCAGCTTGCCACACCAGAGCGCCTGGGAATTCACCGCTTTCTCCCTTCTGACGATGCGGCGCCGACCTTGGCTATGGTTTTCTGTGGGCAAGGCGCCCAGTGGCACGCTATGGGCCGTGAGCTGATCGACTTTGAGCCTTTCAGCAGCAGCCTGGTAGGGGCCTCCAAGTATCTATCTAAGATCGTGGCTAGTGATTTCGATCTTCTGCAGGAGCTTGGGCACGACGATCCTTCTTTGAGCCGAATCAATGAGCCGAAATTCGCACAGCCAGCAACCACTGCGATTCAGGTTGCTCTGGTAGACTTGCTCAAGGCCTCCGGCATACTGCCCTCAGCAGTAGTTGGTCACTCCTCTGGGGAAATCGCTGCCGCATACGCTGCTGGGTTCTTGAGCAGAGAAGACGCTTGGCTCATTGCCTTCCGTCGCGGAGAGCACACACACTGGCTTCAGTACTTGCATCCAGATGTCAAAGGGCGCATGATGGCCGTCGGCCTGTCCGCCACGCATGTACAGGAGTACATCCGCCGGGTGCCCCCGGGGACCGTTGTTGTTGCCTGTGAGAACAGCCCGGCTTCTGTGACCATATCCGGAGATGAAGAGCAGATTCTGCACCTTGCGCAAGAGATGGAGGACGACGGCGTTTTTCAGAGACTCCTGGCCGTCACAACAGCCTACCATTCCCACCACATGCGCTTAATTTGTGAGGGTTACCAGAAATCTCTAGATGAAATAAGGCCATTCAACATCGCACAAGGCCCACGAATGTTCTCGTCTGTCACTGGTCAAGAGATCTTTGCGTCACAAGTGGGCGCCGAGTACTGGACCAAGAACCTGACCTCCCCTGTACTCTTCAGCCAAGCTTTCTCCACCATGTACAAATCCACAAAACCGAAGCTCGTGCTTGAGGTTAGTCCCGCTGTGACTTTGAACCGGCTGGTCCAGGAAATCGTCACTTCCCTCGCCACGGAAAAGGTAGCGAAGGGGCTCCCATGCATTCCGCTTCTGAAGCGAAACGAGCACGCTTCTGTCACCGCCCTTGCGGCTCTGGGCGAGCTCTGGGCGCGCGGTTGTCACGCTGACTTTTCGTGGATCTGGGAAAGTAAAGAGGGACTCTTACCTCAGCTTCTTGTCGGTCTGCCTCCATACCCATTCAACCACTCCAAGAACTATTGGTTTGAATCACACTTGGGCGTGGCCCTCCGCCAAAGGAAGCATGGCCGTGAAGATCTAATCGGTGCTCCCTTGGCTGAATCCACTTCCCAGCACCGCTGTTGGCGCGGCTTCCTAAGACTCGACGAAAATCCGTGGTTGGGCGATCACAAAGTCCAAAAGGTCATCATTTACCCTGCTGCTGGCCTGGTCACTATGGCTTTGGAGGCTGCGAGACAGTGTAGTGACACTTCCTTGCGAGTGAATACCTACCAAATCTCCAACTTTGTCATTGCCAAGCCGGTCATCATTCCAGGAAACCAGCACGGCCTGGAGCACATGATCAATACGCAGGCGTTGAAGATTCCCGCACTAGATGCCACGAATGGTGCGGCAGTCTACTCATTCTCGATCGAGACGAAGACAGAACAAGGGCCTTGGCAAGAAAATGCAACCGGTCTATTCAGTATCTTCTACGGCGGCAAATTGACCGACGAGCTTACGGGTGAGGCAATCTATTGTCGAGGTTACCGAGATACCTACTGGAGACTGCGCTCCGAATGTACACAGCAAATCAGCGCTCGTTCTCTATATGAGAGGCTGGATGGAATTGGCATGAATTATGGACCACTATTCCAGAATATCGTCTCCCTAGCCAGGGGTCAGCACTCCTGTACCAGCACTGTTCGAATTCCCGATACAAAATCCAGGATGCCATCGCATTTTGAGTATGATCACCTCATCCATCCCGCTACTCTCGACACTATGTTTCAAACAGTCTTCGCTGTTGGCGACGAGACGATGGTGCCGTCTTGCATCCGACAGATCTACTTCTCGCCCGCCATGTTGAAGGGAGCCGGCGCCGAATTTCATGGATATGCCATTGCTCGGCGCAAGGGTTTCCGTGAAGCCGTGGCGGACATTGTCATGGCTGACGAAACTTTCAGCAGACCTATGGTCGTTGTGAAGGGCATGGAGTCCGTCAAGCTGGCTTATTCGGGCGCGTCCGGGTTTCTGCGAAGCAATCGACACCTTTGCAGCGAGCTTACTTGGCAAGAGCTTTGTCCTGTCTGGCCTCGCATGCATGAATTAGTATCCATCAACAACAACGCTCCAACAATTGTCCTACTACCAGATGGAGCTATCTCTGAGGCTACCAATCTCCTTGCCCAGCGCCTTGCGCTTCCTAACGTCGAGCTTGTTCACCTATCGCAACTGGCTCCAGAGCAGGCGAGAAAGCTCTGTATTTCCCTTGTCGAGATCGATCAACCGCTCATATTCAACATGTCTCGTTCAACATTCAAACAGATCAAACTACTCTTGAGGACCACGCCTGGTCTCCTGTGGGTCACCACAGCTGCTCAAAAGACTGTAGAGATGCCCTTGATGGCACCTTTCCACGGCTTGGCCAGGACTGTCCGCTCTGAGGATTCTTCCAAACGCATCGTGACTCTAGACCTCGGTGTTGCTCAGAACGAAGTTCATTCAACTGGGGTCATACCTGCTATCCAGATCGTCTTCAACAATACCTTCATCGAGGCTGACCCGACCGAGACACTGGAATTTGAATATTCTCTTCGTGATAACAGACTCTTCACTGCTCGACTTCATCCACTCGGACATATCAACGAGGTGATCGAGAAAGGCAAGGACCAAGCGGTGTTTGTCGAGACTGTACCCCTCAAAACGATCTGTCGGCCGCTGAAGCTCAAGGTTGAGCTGCCTGCCGATGAAAATACCACATATTTCGAAGTCAACAATGTTGCCGAACAGCCTCTTGGCCCTTGCGATGTTCGTATCGCCGTTCAGAGCACAAATCTCTGCCAATATGACCTTGACACCATCTTGGGTCGCACCGGCGAGAGCAGACTGGGCGTCGATGTCATCGGTACGGTGGAACAAGTGGGATCCAGCGTTACCAGAATTCTTGTCGGCAGCCCAGTCATCGCGCTGGCCAGCGACACGATACAGTCATCAGTGACTGTTGACCAGATTTTCGTTCACCAACTCCACTCCCGCTCCGAAACCCGAGGCTTGAGTCCAGCGGCTCTGACCTGCGCTTATTATCGTTTTAATAATGTCGCAGGCATCTCTTGCGGGGATATCGTCTTCATCAACTGCGCGGCAGGCCCTTTCGTTGATGCAGCAATTCGAGTGGCTCAATATCTCGGGGCAACGGTGTTTGCCGGCGCGTGTAATGCTGATCAACGCTCCGACCTGAATCTGCACTACGGCCTGCCGCAGGAGCACATCATTGATATGAGCAACGACTTCTTTCCTGAACAGCTTATGCACCTGACAGCCGGTAGAGGTGTCGACTGTGTGTTCTCACCAACTGTTGATCACCTGGACGAGAGCGTTCAGTGCGTTGGAGATAATGGTCACGTTTTCCTCGTCGCCAACACCAATGTGTCCACGGCAGCTATCACGCCCCGCTTTGCCAACGTCTCAATCCACAAGTTCGATCTCTTTGAAGTTGCGAAGAAACGAACCAAGATAATCGCCCGGGCTTGGGCAGATGTGCTCAAGCTCGCATTAGAGGATCGCCTAGGCACTCCGCCTCCGAACCTCGTCCACGAGGAGAGAGTTGAGAACCTTGACCAGCTCTGGGATTTTATGGCTGCGAACCCCGGTCGCCACCTGAACACGATCCACTTCACGTCAGAATCTCACATTCAGGTCGGCACGAATCCTCTGACTCCTATGGTCCTGCAGCCGAATGCTACCTACCTTCTTGTTGGTGGCCTGGGTGGCCTGGGCAAGGCTGTGGCTGGCCTGATGGCTGAGCGCGGAGCTCGCAACCTGCTCTTTGTTTCTCGTTCAGGCGCGAGAACGCCCGAAGACTTCCAATTCCTGCAATCGTTGTCACAGCGCGGTGTCAATACCTTGGCTATTCCAGTCAACATCTGTGATGAAGACAGTCTTCGCCTTGCCCTTTCTAACACCGGAATGCCGCCTATAAAAGGCGCAGTTCAGTGCGCCGCAGTCGTGGCTGATGCGGTATGGGAGAGTATGTCATATGAGAATTGGGTGGCCGCCACGCAACCCAAGATTACCGGTTCTTGGAACCTGCATAATGTCTTGCCTGGTGATCTGGACTTCTTCGTCTTCTTGTCCTCCGCTTCCGGCGTGATCGGCAACCGAGGCCAGGCGAACTACGCCGCCGGTAATTGTTTCCAAGATGCGTTAGCCCGTCACCGCGAGTCTATTGGCCTAAGCAACTCCGTTTCCATCGACCTCGGCCCTGTAATGGGCGCCGGCATGTTGGAGGGCGACGAGAAGACCCTGGCTACTCTCAAAGCCAGTGGATTCTTCACGGTCTCGCTTGAAAACTTCCTATTCCTCGTGGAGCGCGCCATGGTTGGCGATGGCGGCCATCCTCTTCAGCTCCCTGCCCAGGTCGTCACGGGTGTCGGCACGGGCGGGCTGATCCTTCAGAACGAGGTCACTGACCCCTACTGGACCGAGACCAAGATGTTCGAGATTCTCAACGACCTGGACCTCCCAGATCTACAGTCCGATACTTCTAGCGACACGCCCTGGGGCTCCTGGGGCTCCTCGTACTCCACCAGCATCTCGTCACAGAGCAGTGGCAAGGCTCTGGTCGCGGCGCTTAAGTCGGCTGATTCTCTGGACGAGGCTGCCCACGTCGCCTTGCAAGGCTGCGTGGAGTATCTTTCTGTCTCCCTCAGCATGTCCCCGGACGACATGGACGTGGACAAGTCCCTCACGGCCTATGGCGTTGACTCGCTCGTCACTTCTTCCTTCCGCAGCTGGATCTTCAAGAACACCAGTGTGAAAGTCAGCGACATGGAGGTCATTGGCGCCGCATCCATCATGGAGCTGGCGCGTTCCATTGCCGACAAGGGTGGTTTCGGGGCTTGAGGTTCGAGAATCTCTAGCGGGCACAAGAGGAACAACGAGCATGACTGGGGGAAGAAGGGAGGTGGGGCCTTTGGTACAGAAGAGCTTGCCCATTATTTGAGTATTGAGGAAATCTGATGAACAAAAGCTCACTTTCAAAAGGTTGGCTGGATGGGGACGTGGGCAGCTCTGAGATGAAGGATAAACTAGTCTATAGATGTTGAAATTAGATGGTGAATTTCGCATTTTGGCCTTTCCCTGCAGCTTGGCTGCATGGCGAATAAAGAACTTGGTGTTTGGAAGAGTTGGTCTTGTGGTTGAATCGTAGATATCCATGGGTCAGGTCAATTGTAAGTGGACTGAATGACAATCATTTCTGAAAGTTTTGCATTTGTCCTCCGTAGTATTCTACAACAACGTGGTTTGACTGTCTTGATTCATGATGCTTTCATTATTGATATTAGTCACTATACATGTAGTCATGCGACAAAGCCTCCGTTGAGAATTCTGGGATTCGCGGTCATCCAAGTGGCATTGTCATGCGTAAAGAGGGGAGGAAACAAAATGCGACCGCGAATATCACATCATTCTTGTTGCAAGATGATCCTTCAACAGGTGACTTTTCCATCCTAATGGTACGGCGAGGTCGTCTATCCCTTCAACTGGCCAGCTTTTACATCGAGGGTCACTATTGCCTGCAAGCCAAGGGAGAGAAAGAGACCACATGGGGACTTTCTCATTATGTTCTACTCTTCAAAAGATTGTCCATGGTTTCCAACCAACCTTGCACACTTTTGCCAGATACAGTGATATCAAAGCCCCTAGATACACCAGTCCGGTGAAGACAATAACACCCCAATAATCGCCCCCATTCGAGGTCAATATATTTCCCCCAATTGGCACACCTACTAAGCAAGCAATGCTAACAACAGTATAGCAGGTGGCATAGTACCGGCCATACTGCTGCGTTTTACACAACAAACCAATACAAACCGGGGTAATGCTGACATTGCTCCCGCTGGCAAAGCCGAACAGCACTGCGAACAGTATCAGACCGGCGGTGTACGACCCCGCGGGCAGCCAGATCGCGAGGCACGAGATGATGGACAGAATGATCATGATCAGATTAATGTTGAAAGCCCCGATCTTGTCTCCCCAGTAGCCCGGCAGCGCACGGCCAAAGGCAGACGCGGCGTTGAGGATGGGCAGGATCTGGAAGGAGAAGGCCTCGCCGAAGCCCCTGGAGCGGGCGTAGGACGAGATGTACGTCAGCGGGATGAAGAGGGCGAACTCGAGCAGGAACATGCCGACGGTGGTCAGCAGGAAGGCGCGGTTGCGGAAGATCCTGAAGTCCGGGCGGGCGCTGGCGTTGTGGGCGGGCGGGAGGCGCGAGCGGATGAGGAAGTTTGCGCAGGCGCAGATGACCAGGACGACGAGCCCCAGGGCGCGGATGGACCAACCCCAGCCGAGGCGCGGGAACAGCGACTGCAGCATCAGCGGGAAGACGATGCCGCCGATGCTGCCGCCCGTCGACGCGATGCCCGTGGCGAGGCCGCGCCGCGCCTGGAAGAAGTGGCCCACGGCGGCGAAGGACGGCGTGAAGAGCAGTGAGCAGCCCAGGCCGCAGAAGACGCCGAACGAGAGGATGAAGTGCCATAGTTCTGTGGGGGTGGGTTGCGTCAGTGAGTATGTCCGTTCTTTTTTCTTCCTTCCTTGGTGCCTCGAGGGGCTTTCTTACCTGTTGAGATACTAAAAAGCATCAGGCTCGCACATACAAAAACAGTGCCCGTCAGGATCAGCCATCTTGGTCCATGCTTGTCGAACAGGGGGCCAATGTACAAGCCCCCAAAGAACACGACGAACGTGTATATCGAGAATATCCAGCCGACTGTACCCTCATCATAGTCCTTGAGCTGATGTGTCGTCACGTAGGTCTGAAAGGTGGCGAGCGTGTTCATGAGGCCGAGCGACGATACCAGCGCCAGCCAGGCGCCGAGAACGACGAGCCATGCTCGCAGCCCGCCTTCTGGGTATGTGTCGCCGTCGCCAGACGATGAGGCAGTGTGTCTCTCTGAATCATGGTCGGCGTTGCTAGGAACAACGAACAGCGGTGGTGGTATGGCACTACTGCTGTTATTGTGGTTGTGCTGTGGTTGTTGTTGGCGGTGTTGGTGGTGAGAATTGTTGGTGCCGTCATTGCCATCGGCTGGCGCCTTTTCGGTCAACGAGTCAGGGGCTGGAACCTGGTCCAGTGAGCCTTTTGGCTCTGCCATATTGAGACACTCTCACCACTCAGCGGGATGCAAGGTTCTGAAGCTCTAGAGTCAAGGTGGATATGTCCGTCACCATTGAACCACAGAGAAACTGATCAGAAAATTTTGATACAATCATCGCAGTCGCAATTCCTAACGAGCGACATTGCCGATTTTCTAACCAACACATCCGCTCTCGGAAGAGGGGGCCCTACTCGGCCCGGAAAGGTATGGGCTCGGCATTATCAAGCCAAGTGTGCACATTGCTCGATTGTGTTATGTAACGGTTTCGCTCGTCGCCCGTGGGGTGTGACACTTTCTCTGGGTGGTCTTATTGAAATTTATTTGTTCGCGACCATTAGCCGTACGGTCTATAGTCTGTTATGACAATGGGTATCATTCGTGCGTTCATCAGAGGCGCCCACCTAAATACTAGCAATGCGTGGTAGGCTAGCCACCTATGGTTGGCCTCATGCCTCCGAATTGCGACCTTTCTCTGCGCTGTTTCTCTGTCTCAGCCGACGAATAGTCGCAAATAAAACCGAGCACGCTGCAGCATACCGAGAAGGTGTTCCTGGATGTGGTATACTGGAAGAGTGGCAGAGGATGGTGTCGCTGGTGGCCATTTCCCCTGCACGCTTTGCCCTTCGTTCTGGGGCATCTTGCTAGAAGATGGACACCAACTTCTGGAAGCTTCCCGACGACGAAATTCTGTCTCTTCGAGCTCTTCGAGCTCGTTCATTTGGCGACATTGCTCAACGTTCAAGTCTTCAAACTTCATCGTCCTCAACTTCCTCCATCGTGACTTGTCGAGGTGCTGCTGTCAAGCCAACATCCGGCTCCGCCGACTTGTTCCCCTCGGCATCGTGATGTGAGGTCTGCAGGTAGCCCTCCTTCTCCAGCCTGTCTGCCTCCTCGGGCTCCATTAGACCGCCCTTGCCCTGGGTCTTATCCAGCTTATGCCTCACCACGCTGGGAACAAATGCGACCGCCTCCTTCCGCAGGTCTCGCACTATAGGCTTTGACTCGTACACCGTCTTCGCTTCGGCGACAGGCGTGGGCGTCGACGGCTGCCTCTCGCCTCTCCCGCCCCTGTCGTTTCCGCCACCTAATGGCTCGAGATTCGCATTCTTATTCTCGTTCATCCTCGCCAGTCTCTTGGCCCACCACCGGTCCATGACATCCTTGGGAATCGGCGGCGGTGTGTCCCTCGGCATTGGGATGCTCTGCACATCCTCTGGCACATCACTGTCGCTGGTCAGCTCGACCTCGTCGTAGTCCCTTCGTCTCTTCCCTAGTGCCCCTCTGTCGTTGTCGCCATCTCGCCGCGGACCGCTACTTCGAAATTGTGGTGCCGCATCGCCGAGTGTCTCCCGTGCCTTCTGGACGGCCTTGATTTCTTTCTCTAGACCCTCGAGAACCTGCTCTTCGTGGTGGGAGAGTTTGCCGCCACCGGCAGTGACGGCTTTGAGATCGTCGATCTGCTTTTGGATGTGCACTGGGTTGCGCTTCGCGAGTCGCTCGTTGCGCTTGGCGGTCACGTCTGCCTTGCCTTTCTTGATGGCCTTGGCCTTGTCGGCCTTGCGCTGGGCCTGCACGGGGTTGAAGCTGCGTTCCTTTGGCATGATGTGTGAGGAACAGGGAGAGAGCAGGTATGAAGAGGGTCTGTAGAATTGAACGACCCAATTATGGAGCTCTCTACCGCCCTCAACTCTCGAAGCGCTGATGCATGAACCGGCCCGCAGCCAAAAAGCTTATCAGCATATCTTATCGCCTTAACGCCGAAAAGTCACGTGCGCTCAGCCACTAGTGGGCGCTCGCGCGACAGGCCCCACTGTGGCGGCGAAAATCGAGTGACAATTCCACAGAATCCCTTCTCCGGTCTACGACTCATCACCCAGCGCCTACGAAATCCATCGACTTTCATCAAACAACCCATCAACGACCCCACGTCAATCCATCTGACAATCATCGAAAATGGGAAAGGTTCACGGATCTCTGTAAGGACAATGATCTCAAGGGGCGACGGTTGCGGAAAGGGACGAGTGGAGAGACCAAATTTCTAACAAAATTGTTCACAGCGCCCGTGCCGGCAAGGTCAAGTCTCAGACCCCCAAGGTTGAGAAGCAGGGTGCGTACAATCGGAAGACTCTGATGAACTTGTGGTGATGCGTACGGAAATGCTGACGGATTTTTGACTACAGAGAAGAAGAAGACCCCGTATGTTTGACAGACCCCGATCAGGCGATGCCGATGACGACTTCATCACCACCGACGCGAACAATCGAAACTGACAACCACACAGTAAGGGCCGCGCGAAGAAGAGACTCACATACACCCGCCGTTTCGTAAACGTGCAACTCACCGGTGGCAAGAGGAAGGTGCGTTTGAGATCGAGAAGCGATGGGCGCGACCCCGTCGTCGTGGCCCATCTGCAAACCTCCGCTGCACTGGACATCCGAGGCTGACAAGACGATAGATGAACCCCAACCCAACCACCTAAGCTCGCCTCTTTGCTTTTCTGGGATGAACGGTGACGGATCTTTCGGAACGACAGGACTAGAGGGCTAGAGAGGATGGCGGGCGGCAGCCGGAAATGAAGGGATCAACAGAGTCTGTTGACCAGAGTACACGTGGCGACTTCGGCCACTATGATCTACTCAGAGACTCTTCTGCATGATGGAATGGCATCTGTGTTTCTACTGAAAGTTAGGCGTACGGGACCTCCGCAATCCGGAGCCCGAGGACGCCCCATCTCGAGTCCTCGAAAACGATTAGAGCAATCCGATCAAGTTGTCTAGTCACCAACACCTCCTGCTTGCAGTGTTACAGGCTTCAGTGGACCGGACTCACGATGGATGATTGAGTGCGACGTCTTTGGTGGGAGGGCGTCTTCCTCTGTAGCCACCGAACGTGCTTACGCGTGTTCAGCAGCGCGTGTCTAAGCCATGTTCTATTGCCACCTGCTGTCACCAGCGGTCCTTTTAGTTGGCGAATGGGATGTGTTCTATAGGACCATCACTAACAAATGTGCATTCGATGTTTTCAGTCCACAAGATATACCTGCGTTCGTGCAATTTGTACAGCTCTTCCTTGAGGTGGTGGTTGTGCTGTGACCCTTCCGGCTTAAGATTAGCTGACTGGTCGATGTTCGCCCGAGGTTCTCATATCCTGCTGATCCAGCGGCGTCGTATGGAAGTCCTGCTCGTGTCTCCCACTCGCCTCTGCTGAGCAGACGTCACCACTGCGTATCATCCGTGGTCATCATGGCTTGGGAGCTGTACACCATATCAAGCAATAACGATGGGCTATTCATACGTTCCACGCATATTAGGCATGGCATCAGTTCTCTTTCTATGGCGCTCACTCCGTGCTCCATCGCAGAGCACATGGAAGGGTGTTCTGCGTCCGAGTTGTCTGTTCGGACGCTCTTAGGTCACGCCCTTCTCCACGATTGTGATGCGAAGATTGAAGCAAAAAAGATATGATGAGATAAGATATGATGAGATGTACGTGCATGCACAGAATGCTGCAGACGGCCCTTACTATTCGTCTAGCGCAAAGCGCGGTCCCAGTCCGCGACTGCTAATACTTACAGCTTCGGAAGGACTCTGTTCTTGATCCTGTGACGCGGCTCTCTGCTCTTCGTCATCATTCTTCGAGACCGCGATTAATGACACGGCAACATCCCAGTTGAGTTCGGGCCTGGAAGCACGCCAGGACTGGTGGTTCCCTCATGTGGAAAGTGCTCCTTCAGGTGGCGCGGCATTAGCAAGGCCCACTCTGGAAGACCATTTCTTTTCTTGTGAGTTTAGCGTCCACCGCAAGGAAACGACCGAGTTGATGGCCTTTTGCCAAGGTACACAGTGCACAAAGACCGCAATATCGACACACTTGTGCATCTGCTTACTCTGGACCGGACGACACTCATAAACGACAATGACACGAGAGCGGCCAAGGCGTGCCGGAGAAGAGTTGATAGCGGAGGAAGGAGGCAGGCTTAGCACTGGGCATCAAGGACAGAGGGTTTAAGGACCGAGGACTAGCAGACATATGCGTGTGAATAAACCTCGAAGAATAGCGGGTACTGTTCTAACGGCAATTTGTTTATTTAGCCTTTGCTTCGCACAGAGACGGAATCCTCACTGTTGGAGGGTAACAGGTGAAAGTAAGATGGATTGGCGATACCCCCCGGTACGTGGCAGCAGTAGTATCACAGGCCATCGTTGGGTGGACGGGATCAAGCATTTTGGTGTGTTTATTTTACCTGATATTGCAGTGGGTTGCTCCATTTGGGCAGCCTCGCCTTGCCCAAGCACACGACTGGCACAAGGTCGTCCGTCTGCTGCAGGGTGTTGCCGGCGACCCAGAACCCAAAATATCGCCGCCACCCATGAAGAAAAGACCAGAACACATGGTGCGTACAAGGTGCATGGGTTGAGCTGGGTTGGAATGGAAATGATGGTTGAGCTGGATTTTGTCTTGTTTCAAGACTTTAGCGTGGGCCTGCCACTGCAGTCGCGCTCTGTTGTTGTTGCTTGACCAACCCGCGAACAGATGTTTTGATTCAGGGTGGGGCCAATGACGCCGCAGCGACCAACTGCTTGATCCTCCGGAAGCTCCCTCCCCTCCCCGTGCCGTACCCCTCCGCCTCTGCCTCCTCCTGCCAGCCTGCCAGCCTGCGAAGGACACTGCGCTGCCAGTCTTCCCCCTCCCACTTGCTTGACTTACAGTACGACACGACCTGGATAAATAAGTGGGCTTCTTCCCGGGTGTCAAGGCCCCATGCTCTTTCTTGCATTTGATCGCATCGGATTTGCATTGCATCAGTCGCAATCTCTCCCCCCACCCTGATGCGGCTGAGCCTGCTTCACATGTTGTTGTTGCCATAGCCGCGCGTGTGTGTGTGGGTGTGTTTATCTCAACTCTTCAGGCTCCAACTTGGGCTGTACCACGCTCACTCACCCACTCTTTCTCTTACGCTCCCCTTTCAGTCCCCAGCAGACTTAGGCCATCATCTGTCTGCCTGTCTCGTCCGAGGGAATCGACCAGTCAATCCTTGCCTTTGAGGCTATCCTCTTCAATTCGACAGGTCGCATAGCAGATCCGCCACTTTGGGCAACTCAGGCGCACTCAACGCGCCCTCACCGTCAGCACCCCGCGACATCAACGCGCCACAACCACACTAACCACACTGCCACTGCCACCATACCACCCAACATGGCCAGCTTTGTGACCAACATGCTCTCCGGCGGAGGCAAGGATAATAACAACGCCAACGCCAACACCAACAGCAGCAGGCTCGACCTCGGTCGCCCTTCGACGCCCATTAGGAACAGCTTCATCGAGCCGGCCAACACCCCCAAGGGCAGCCCCAGCAAGAGGACTGCTCCCCCCGGTGCCCGAGAACTCCCCCAGGCCTTTGAGAACCACCTCAAGCTCAATGCCGCCACAACTCTCGACAGCCCCATCAAGCTCGGCCGTCCTCAATCTGTCATTACCCCGCTGTCTCCCACCAAGCTCAGCAATGCTCAGACATTCGACCCCTTTGACGCGGAGTCTACCACAAACAACTTCGCTGATGAAAGCATCCTCCAGAGTGGGCCTCCTTCTTCCCCGCTGAAGCACCAGGGACAGGAAAATACTCCTCCCACTGCCTCCAAGATACCCATCTCCCACAATCATGCCGCTCAGTCGAGACAGGACCTCTACAGCAGTCCGCGCGCCCCTCCTCCGGGCAAGAAGTTCGACACCTCTCGTGGCCTCACAGACGAGGAGCGGGCGATTTTGGAGAAGCCCAACGTGAGGCGTCTAGTCAATGTCACCCAACTTTGTGAGCTACTTCGAGTCTTCTTGGAACCTGACCATACAGAGCGCTAACTCAGATCTCGTGCGCAGACTTCCTCGACTACTATTTTGATCTTCTGAATTATGCCGGCAATCGCCAGAGCCGCCTTAATGCCTTTCGTGCCGAATACCCTGCTCCTCCTGAGACCGACGACGAGACCTACAGGCAGATGTGGAACAAGTACGCCGGTCGCGAGCGGGCGAATCTGCGCAAGCGACGGGTGCGACTTCGACAAGGTGACTTCCAGATCTTGACACAGGTAGGGCAGGGTGGCTACGGTCAAGTGTTCTTGGCCCAGAAGAAGGATACGAAGGAAGTTTGCGCCCTGAAGGTCATGAGCAAGAAGCTGTTGTTCAAGCTGGACGAGGTGCGCCACGTCTTGACTGAGAGAGACATCCTGACAACTGCCAAGAGTCAATGGCTTGTCCGCCTGCTGTACTCGTTCCAGGATGACAAGAATATCTACCTTGCAATGGTGCGTGCTTTCACCCCCCCCCTCCAAATACTTTGCACGGCTCCGACTGACATGGCGTAGGAATACGTGCCCGGAGGCGACTTCCGTACTCTGCTGAACAACACCGGTGTTCTGTCCAACCGACATGCTCGATTCTACATTGCCGAGATGTTTTGTTCGGTGGACGCTCTCCACCAGCTCGGCTACATCCATCGCGACCTAAAGCCTGAGAACTTCCTTGTCGACTCCTCTGGCCACGTCAAGCTGACTGATTTCGGATTGGCGGCTGGCTTCCTCGCGCCAGCAAAGATCGAGTCCATGCGACTTCGTCTGGAGCAGGCGTCAGAGACGTCGGTGCCTTTTGGCAAGCCAATGGACCAGAGAACTGTGGCGGAGCGACGAGATGGGTACCGGTCGATGCGCAACAATGACGCCAATTACGCCAAGTCTATTGTGGGCTCTCCCGACTACATGGCTCCCGAGGTCCTCCGCGGGGAAGAGTACGACTTCACTGTCGACTACTGGAGTTTGGGTTGCATGCTATTTGAGGCCCTGACTGGCTTCCCACCGTTCGCCGGATCAAATGCTGATGAAACCTGGCGCAACCTGAAGCATTGGAAGGACGTTCTGAAGCGGCCTGTGTGGGAAGACCCAAACTACTTCCTAAGCAACCGTACCTGGAGCTTCATCACCACCTGCATTAATTCACGGTCCAAGCGGTTCTCCAACATGAAGGACATTTATGCCCACCAGTACTTCGCCGAGGTCAATTGGGAGACGCTGAGGGAGACGAAGGCGCCTTTCGTGCCTGAGCTAGACTCGGAGACGGATGCCGGCTACTTTGACGACTTCACCAACGAAGCGGACATGGCCAAGTACAAGGAGGTGCATGATAAGCAAAACGCCTTGGAGAATATGGCCGAGCGTGATGATGACATGGGCAAGTCGCTGTTTGTCGGATTCACGTTCCGTCACCGCAAGACCGATGAGACGGGCGGCAGTTCGAGGAAGCCGATCACGGACAACACGTTCGGCACAATGCTATAGGGGCAGCAGATGTGTGCTGAGCTGCAGAGCCCCGCTAGTAAAAGGAGCTGTGGACAGCGTATCCTGCGCGTGCCGATGAAGATCTCACCCACAAAGGCATCGCCGGTGAAGACGTATGTTGGGCAGGCACCTAGCCCTGTGGGCGCGACGAGAGCTGGAAACTAACACGGATACTTTGATGAGAGGTATGAGTGTGGACTGAAGGTTGACGCTGGTGTTGATGACGTGTCAGTGGACACGAAGCAAAACTCTTTTCTTCTCATGTTGCCGCTCGCGGTTTTGGTCTGATTGGGCCGTGTAATACATATGACGCATCTGTTCGAGGAGTTCAGGGTTACTGGCAGAATAGAATCGCAGACCAGCGTTGGACAGGCAGGCAGGCAGGCACACGGTATGGAAGCTTTGCTTGTCGGAATTCTCGGGGGCGGTAATGGCAGGAAATCAGGAAGGCCGGAGTGTCAGGACGAGTTTGTCGCTTGTCATTAGTGTTTCCCCGTCCTCAATGTTGCCCAAGTAATTACGTAGTAGGTCGATGAGAAGAGATTTCACTGCGTGCAAGCAGCCTGCGATATTGGGCAATGGATCATTACTCAACCATCAGCCTCTCCAACTGTCGATTGACCACAGTTCGAGTCAGGCCATCACTTACACGGTGACAGTGTCCAATCACACCAGAGGATCTAATCTAATCTCGCGGATCTGCTACCCACATCACCTTGCCGACTACCGAAGTAAGCTTAAAAATAACCTTGGCACTGACCCGGACCCAAAATGATCATGAAACAAAGCCGAGAGGGAGAAAGGGCTGAGAAGGAGGTCTCGCGGCTGCGGCTGATGAGCAAAGGGTCGCCTCTTTTGGGCTCGGAGAAAAGTCGTCAGAGGTTGACGTATGTTCCATCCACTCCGGCCGCCCAATTGCTGACACAGCCATGCCCTATATATCTATCTGGAGGGGGGGGGTCAGCTCCATCTCTGGAGCTGGACTGCTTCGGACATTCCCCAACGCCTGTCCTCCCCGACCGCCGACGCCATCTCGGTCCCGACGTCAAAGCCATAGCGTCGACTCTGCCTTTTCCGCCCCAGGGCCACTTCTTTTTTTTTTTTTTTATGCGACCGGTGTGTCAGACTGGCTGACTTGTTCAACCCGGCCATTGGAGTCGTCCACTCGTCCACTCCACTGATCTCTCTCCCCCACCAAACTCTATCGCATTATGGCTGGGCCCGTAGGCCACATGACACGGCAATGGCTGGCCTATATTCCTCTGTTCCCTCCTTTTCAGTTTGGCTACTTGCTGACGGCCAATCTAGCTGACACGGAGGAGGCATGCACAAGCTGCATTGCCGCGCAAGCGTCAACGTCCGCATTGTGCATGTCTTGATGTTGTCCGACCGACTAGCGCCGCGGTCAGGCGTGCCGATCTCTCGTCCTTCTCTCTCTCTCTCACTGCCTGACTTCCTCTGTGTCTGTGTACGTGTGTTTCTCTCGCTCTTTCTCCGGCTGGCGGGCCGGGAGAGGTAGCATGGACATATCCGGGGCCCGGTTCTCCTCCCTCGGATCTGTGTACCGTTTACACTGCGTCTGACGCTGCCACCACCGCATCATGCTGCTTTCCCTGGTTGGGCCGTGCTGCTCCGTGCTGCTCTGGCTGTCTCGGTCCCGACAGTGGGGCTCATGGCACAACGAGGGGGAGCTGACGAGTTCCAGCCGGTATGGATTGGGGCTGAAAGAGCCTCGCAAGCGCGAGGCTGTCTTTCCCTCTATCTATGACATAGGTGGACGGACGCATTCGTATATTACTCAGAAGCCTGAGCTTGCAGATTTATAAAGAGGCTCCTCTTTACCTTCTTTTGGCCTGGCCTGACGCAGCTTTCGGAGAATAAACATCTCGCGCACATCTGCTTCTTTAGACCAGCCTCGCTCCAAGCACCCCTCACAGACCCGAATCTCAAGAAACATACCGGCGAACATTCCAAGATGAAGACACCCACTCTCGCAGCTCTCGTCAGCGGAGCCGCTGCGCAATGGTGGGGAGGAGCCCCTGACTGTGCTGTAGGTTCACGACCCTTTCCTAATCTCTGTCCCTCATCTCCCCTCTCCATAACTCTCCCGCAGACAAGCGCAACAGCTGACCCACTCGACACAGCAAGACTGCCTGTCCTCACACTGGGCATCCACGACGCCAACATCAACCTGGCCGGAGCCAACAGCCTACTGCAACGCCGACACCAACTCGGTCGGCTCGTGCCTGTCCAGCGCGTGCGCCGCGACGCCGACCGCCTGGTCCTCCTACTCGTCCGCCTCGTCGAGCATCTGCGCCGCCTGGTCGTCGTGCTCCTCGGTCGGCTCCACCGGCGTCTACACCGTGTCCTGGCCAGCCGCCTCGGGCGGCTGGGGCCCCGGCGGCGGCAACGGTGGCAGCAGCTGGAGCAGCGGCATGAGCGGATACAACGGAGGCAAGGGAGGTGGAGGAGGCTTCGGCGGCGGCAACGGCGGTGGCTGGGGCGACTGGACGTCCAGCTACACGGCCAGCGTGGTAACGGTCACAGGCTGCCCGTGGGACGGGAGCCCGTGGATCGGGCCCGGCGGCGACGGCGACAACGCCGGCTGGGGAGGCTGGGGCGACTGGGGCCACGGGTGGACCTGGAACACGCGCAGCACCACCGTCACGCAGACGGTGACGGCCACAGACGGGAGCGTGACCATCTCCACCGGCCTCGCACAGGTCGCCGAGGCCGTCAGCGGCAGCGTGACGAGCACCACTACTCTGACCGGGAGCGATGCCACCGCCACTGCGTCGTCGGCCTCGTCGACCTCTTCTTCCGGGTCTACCTCGGGCGCTGCGCCCGGCGCGAAGCTAGACCGGGGCATTGTCGCTGCCGGTGCCGTCTTGGGGGGCCTCGTTGGTGTGATGGCTGTGCTGTAAAAGTCTGGACCGGGACTTGCCCGGATGTCACTCGCTTTCACGGGGAGAAGAATTTTGTCAGCAGCAATGAGCAGGACTGGAGAAGTCTGTTCAGGGGTCATGAAAGACCGGAGCATTTGCTTTCAGTGGCGCTGCGTGAGAATGTGTGCATTGAATTAATGTTTTAAGTCATAGTCTCGGTGTCTTCTGCCCACCAATGTGAAATCCCTGATACTTGAGTTGTACCGTGGCACATGTTACAGTACTCCTGAATCCTTGTGGAATAGCTATGCATTTGCACTTGAATGCTTGTGGAATAGCTATGCATTTGCACATGGTCGCGTTGAAGGTCTTTTTCCACTTCACGCGCGAGATATCCGATAATTTCCTCTTCCACAAGACTAGCCTTTGCATTGCCTCATGCACTTGAGTAACAAATTGCAACAATTTGTAAGTGTAGTTGGACAGTCTTCACCCCGGCAGGCAACCCCAAACTTTCCTTTGGATTACACTTCCCTAGTCGTGGTACTGTGTCAGCAGATCAGCCAAAAAGGTGACATGGCGTGTTCAAAAGTGACATTAGAAACAGTACAGGTTCTGTAAAATCGTGATGGCGATGATAGAAATGTTGGCTGTGATCAATAGCTACGAGTGTCTAAGAGCTTAAGTGCTTATGGGTGACATTATACTCCGTCCTTGGTCTATGAGCTGGCATGCCACGCATCCAGTCATGCACAAGGACAACGGCCGCCCGAGAAAGATAGTAATTACTGTCAACCTTGTCCCATGGTCTCAAGGAGGGAATGCAGCGTGTTACAGAGATGTCGATTCCGAGTTATTTCAGACTAGCATGGCTTAGATGCTTTGGGGTTTCTGTAATGTCCGGAACACCCTGGAAAGGAAAACAGAACGAAATAGAAAAGATTCAAGATTTCAAAAAATGATTATAGTATGTGGGTGTATATTGTCCATCATGTAGGCAGCAGTAATGGTTCAAATCAAGCTCAGGTTCAGCACAGCCGACCTGGACGATTTTGTTCATGAGCATTGCCCTGTTTTATTCCCCAGTCGGTTATTATCAACTCACTTTAACACCCAAAGGTGACGTGTTGAAGAATTTCGGACTATATTGTATGTGAGTGCTCACTGGCTTACTACTAATCAGGTGTGTCGTGGCCAGCTACAATGTACCCTGACAAGCTAGGAAGAGACCAGAATGCTGCCAGCAGATATGACCTCAGATTACTCAAAACGCCTAAGATTAGGTTCGCGTTACTATTTGTAGCCCTGCAAAGCGTGACTTACTGAGACTTCACACAGTTGCTGGTGCTCTAATATCACATCGCCCTCAAGGCCGCTGTCCCTACTTAAGTACGTCGGATCTCTAGCGCCTTATGGGGGAGTTTTGGCGGCTTCGGAGTCATGAATGAATCACCCATTGCTCGAGCCACCGCCCAGAGGGACTTTCTCGATGTTCGGTCAACAATATCACTGTAGGCAAAAGATCAAAGTCAAGTTAGATTTGCTTCCATTCTTTCTCTCGATATAGCTTGATATACATCTACCGAGGAGACAAGTAATATGTTCAAGAGATATCTCCTGTCCTTCCGTGCAAATGTTGCCAGTCTTCGGAGGATCGATCACTCATAACTAAAGCTCAGGTATATCACTGCCAAATCATCATCTCTGTTGCAACTTACACAACTGCGGGGTATCCACCAACTGTCTACATAGCACAAGCACACACACGCACGCACGCCCGCAAACGAGGAATAGCCCATTCTCTCGCTAAATCCTGCTCCACAAATATACAGCCAACCCCGAATCATCAGTTCTAGCGCAAGAAACCAACAGTCAAAAACCTTCGGGTGCCCAAAAGCCCCGACTGAAAACCAGATGGCCGGAGGAAGGACGTTGCAAAATCGCCAGAACCGCCAACGCTCGCTTGGTAAATCAGAAAATACCCTCTCGTAATGATGCGTTTAGATCCCAGCAAGCCGCATCGCAATCAGAAATAGAGTCGTACGAAGAAGTAGCAGTTCGAAACCGGCCTATATCTCGAAATAGGCAAACCTCGACGGACCCTATAGCCCTATGCAGGCTCGAAGGAGAGAAGGTCCGGGTGAGTTGTATCGCGAAATGACCGCGCTGACAGTCACTCGTCGAGCCAGTCGATCGATCGAAAGAAGTCGTCGTCGCCCTGAGTTGTGATTATTGGGCCGAGCACCTAAGTGCCTTGAATTCGGCCACGGGTATAAAACATTGCAAAGCATAAAATTCGTGTGAGATCCATTCCAACCCAAAGTCAAAACGCGCCAAGCTGAATGCCAATATTCCGAGTGAGTAATCGTGGAAGGAATAGTGATCACCAGACCCACCCCAATGGCAGGTGACCAAGAGGGCCACGCCACGAGTTCGAAGCGAAGAAGGCTTTCCGTGGTTCCATCGGTGGGCAAGGTATTATCGAGATATACAAAGAGCTGACAACGCGACCCATTGGTGCGTATCAATGCAACAACCGCAAACGCCCTTGATGTATGCAGGTGTTTGTCGTCAGAACAAACAGTGGTGGCTGCCGAAGTAAGCTTCGGAAGGCTCAAAGACTCATAGTCAACCACTCCCATTCCTGGGGTCCAGTGCCGGTACCATTAGGTGCCACTGTCACGGCTGGTTGACCAGCAGACATGCCTGTCATCATTCCGGAGCCGACCATAGGCCTCTGCGTCATGCCAAAGCCGCTAGCGAGGCCTAGACTGGCTGAGTTCGACATGGCACCGAATCCGCTGCTCGAACCGATTGAGCGGGCCGTCTCGTTGGATCCAGTCGAGTTCTCGGGGCTGTCGATGTCCATTCCAGCACTGTCGGCTGCACTCTTGCTGTGCCTCCGCTGTCGCTTGGCAGACACTGCAACCGTTCGCGGCAGTGCAGAAGCCCCCGGCCCCGGAGTAGACTTCGGGGGTGCTGCCGCGATAGGCACCACGCCCTTCCCGCCCACTGCGCCATTCGTGGATCCTGCGTTGCCGTGGAAGCTAGTCGGGCTGCTCCCAGCAGTGTTGCCGCCCGACGGCCCGCCACTGACTGGAGAGTCACTGGCATTGACGCTACTGGCGCGGTTGGTTGCTGGAGGTGTCGAAGCCTGGCTAACCATGTTTGTGGCGGAAGAAGAGATGGCGAGCGATGAATTCTTGCGCGTATTCGTCCCGGAGTTGTTGTGCGAGGCATTGATGCTGGCGTTGTTCTTCTTCCCCGACCGCGTGCTTGTTCCGCCCACTGGCAAGCTGTTGCCAGACCCACGGTTTCGCTTCTTGATGACGTCTGTCTTCAAGCTAAGGGGTCTGACGACACCGTGGAGCTTTAGGAACAGGCCGCAAGCATTACAGAGCGGTTGACCCTCGGGGTTACGACGCCAGAGAGGCGTGGTCTGGGTGAAGCAATTCGTGCAGGTGGTGGGAGCAGTCCCGTCGGTTGAGGAACTGTTGGCACCCTGCAGATTCGTTGATGAGCCGTGCTTGGATCCGGGAGGTGACGAAGGTCTGCTGGGGTTCACAGAGGAGTATCCAGAGGCGTGCCCAGCCCCGTCTGCTGGTGGAGAGTTGGGGTTGGATCGCGAGAGGCGATCAAACGCGTTGCCTCGGTTCACCGCTGGGGTTGACGCAGTCCGTGGCACTTTCTGTCGGCGGTCTCCACCATGTCTGAATGATTGAGATTGACTTCGGCCGAGATTACCGCCTTCCCAGTCGTTGGAGTCCACATAATCTGTTGTCGTCCCACCAATAGTGACCCGCTTGGCAGTAGGCGGCCCACCCGGATACCGTGCAGCCTGGGTGCTGAACTGTCCTGGCAAAGACGCATCCCACTGCATCGCATTGCCATGCGATGGCATGCCCTCAGCATCGAACTCGGTCGAGGAAAAGTCATGCGGCATAGTCATGTTGCGATCAGCAAAAGCACTCACGTCATCCTCTCCGTCATCTGAATCTGGCCCGAAGCTGAACATGCCGTTGCTGTCTGGCATCATACTCACGCCAGGAGACCGCACAGAGTGGTCCGCAAAAACCTGGCTGGGGTCAATGTGGCCGAACGAGTTGCTCGTGGCAAAGGCGGAGGCCGGGTCTGCGCCAGAGCTGGTAGGGAACATGGGATTGCCATTGGCCGGATTGTACATGAATTGGTTTGGCATTGAGTTCGCCATGTTGTTTGGGGCTGGTCGAAATGGATGTGGTCGTTGATGGCGTACATCCATGGAGCCAAAGTAAAAAGGCTCCTCATTTATGGGATGCGGTGTAGAAACAGCGGATTGGTAGGCCGACCCAGGCGGTGAATAGAACTCGGTATTCTGGACGGCCGATGAGGGCATGGATTGATTGTTATACATGTTGCCGAACGCCCCATGGTGCGCCATCGGCGAGGTGCCCGGAGAGAAGGCAAAGTTCTGTTGGAAAGGCCCTGCAGAAGTGATGATAGGGTCGCTCTCCATCTGGAAGGTGTCCAGAGGGAATGGCACGCTGGGATGGTTAGGCCCGTGACCCATGTTGGAGGTATTGGGATGGTCGAGCGTGTATTCATGAAAATCACCGTCTCCTTCAAGTCCCCCAATGCCGGAGACGTGAGGCGAGAAGTCGGCGGGCCGCTTGCGAGTCTGCGGATTGTCAGCTGTGATCAAATGGTGACGCAGAAGATCACAAATAGAGGAAGGAGCATGAAATCAAAAAAACCATCCGGTTGTTCTGAACTTGGGACAAATGGCTTACCCGTCTCTCGTCGATGCTTGTCTTCCTGTGGTGCCTCGTGATGTACCCAAACTCGTGCTGAACATTGGGCGCATGAGCAGGCACAGGGACAGACTGGGGCACGAAATGCGGCAGAGAAGCTTGACGGTGTTTAGTGGGGATGGCGGTGATGTGCGAGCGAGCTGGCTTGTCTTCACCTCGCTTCACGAGCTCAGGCGAAGGGCTACCAGCCGTGCCGCCTGGGGTAGCGATGTTCTCAGCGACGATGAAGTCGTCGAGGTTCATGGGGTCAGAAACTAAAATGTTCTGTTCAGATGATTTTCGCAGCTGTGCAATGCCGCTTGGGGCATTCCCAGCGGATCTTTTTGTGAGACAATAACAAGTTAGCACCTTATCGGTCCTTCACATGGCAGGGCATGGCATGGCATGGCATGAGGGTGGGTGACCATCGCTGCCGTTGCGCAGGTACCGGGCAAGACATCCGTACCTGGAAGACTCATCATCCGCGAGCCGCTGCTTGCGCAAATTGGCATGCATCATGCGCCATGTGAGGTTCTCCATGCGCTCCTGGTTGGGCAAGTTGTGCCTCGTCTTGCTGAAGAAGCGCCAGACTTGGGTGGCCAGCGGGTCCCCCTTCCCCAAATCCTCTGGGCTGGTGCTCATCCCTGCGATGCCATCCTGGAAATCGGCAAACGCGTCCGTCTTTGACAGGGTGCCTCGTGCTGTTTCGACGGTCTTTGAGAGATCGAAGCGGACCTCTTTGAGGCTGCCGCGCATCTCTGCAGTGTTCTTGGGCCTGCTGGTGCTGGTGTTGGTCCTGTGGGCGTTGCTGGGGTTCCCGTTGGCGACAAGTGAGGCGGTACCGGTACCCTTGGTCTTGGTTGGAGCGGAGCGCGCTGACTGCCCCGACTTGATGTCACCGGTGCCGCTGTCGGCGGGCCTTCGTGGAAATCGAAAGTCGTGCTCTGTTGAGGTAGGGCTCATTGAGGTCAAAGGACTCGACGTCGATATGGCAGCCATGTCGTACGGACGAGTTTCGAGTCGGCTTTGAACTATTGCTTCTGGGAGGGGGTATGGGGGTGGTAAAGAGAGGGAAGCGGGAAGACTTCGGCCAGAATGGGGGGAAATCTTGGGACTTGTACCGTCCAAGCAGAGACCAGAGACAAGAGAGGATCCCGGAGGCTCTACCCCACGTTCGGCTGGTCGCACCTGCACACACGCGCACACGCACAGGCTGGCTGGGCTGGTAGTCCTGGTAGCCCTGGTAGCCCTGGCGGTCCTTGGTGGCCCTTGTAAGTAAGCCTGTATGTGTGTGTGTGTGTGGCCTGTCTCTCTGGTCCGTGTGGCCTGAATCTGGCCTGGTCTAATCCTCGGTCCGGTGGGTGGTGGTAGTGGTGGTCGTGCCTCTTCTTCTCTCTCTTTTTTTTTCTTCTCTACTGCATGCCTGCACCAGAGTCTAGAGTCTGGAGTCTGGAGAGAGTGTGTGAGAGCGCACAAGCCGAGCAGCGGTCACCCAGGTCCAAGCAGCAACCTGGTCCGCAGAAAGTGGAATTGCACGCCCTGGCCAACCACGAGCGGTAATAATAGAGTTGTCGGGACCAAGATGCGATTCAAGAGTCAGTCAGGCTCAGGCTGGACTCGGGGCTTGCTGGCAGGGGACGAGGGAAGATCATTGAAGAGAGCCACACGACAGACAGACTGCAGAGCATGACATGACACGACACGATCCGACACGAAACGGCGACGACTTATTGACCGATCCCTCTGCCCTTGTACAAATATGCGCTCGCTACTACTACTGTACTCTTCTCCTCTCGTCTCCTCTCTGACCTGACCTGCCGCGCCCTCTTCTCGCACACACGAGAGTGCCAGTAACCAGATTCCATTACTGTTGCTATTACGCCCCCTCGAGAGGAGGGACACACGGTTACAGATTAATGTGCATGCGCATCAGCAGGGCACGGCGCAAAACCGAGTTGCGAAAGCGGTGGTGGTGGTGTTGGTTGTGGAGGTCCATCGGAGCGTCTGATGAAGCCTTCTCCACTTGCTAGCCTCTAGCATCTCGCTCTGCCACTCTGATCCCAGCAGCGCCAGCATCTTGCAGCAGTCCCAGGCCTTTCTTTCGGCTTAACCTGTGAAGGCACACGACTAGGGGTAAATCCTCCTGCGCGGGTGGGTCCCTGCGCACGCGAAGGTGGGCGGGGCCACTTGCGGTGCAGAGGGACGAGAACGAGACATTTTGCCTGAAAGTAGTGTGTATTCATCGGATGGCTGGCTGGTCAAGTCGACTCGACGCCTGCAGCCTGACGCACAACGGCGCAATTGATCATCCTCTACAGGGGTCCTGTCCAGGCCGTTTTTTTAAGGGTCCTCGAGACCTTCTTGCCTCGAAGCATCAAACTGCGGCGATCCAATCCAGTCCTTGATTTTATTTTCATGAAAGCCGATGCTTGCAGCCGATCGGCTGAATCAAGGTGGAACTGCTGGGCTGCCATGCTTACCGAGATGACCCCAAAGGTTGGCAGAGGAGCCATGCTGAGGGCATCGCCAGCTCCCGCGAGGACGTCTCCCCTCTGGGAAGCATCACCAGCCCTCTCCGGCCCAGTGGGTAAAGTGACGCATCTCGGCATGGTCCCTGGCGCGCTAGGGGCATCTTAGTTTTCCCGGGACGTGAGAGAGGGCTGGCACCAGCACGTACGGCCGTCCATCGTCAGTTAGGCCGTCCGACCCCTTTCCGAAATCACCCTTCTCAATGGCCCGGCGCTGCTAGTGTCTGGAGACAAGGCTTGTTCCTTGTCTAAAAACCGTAGTTTTGCCATGGAATCGTCGGCCATCTTTCCATGTGGAGACTGGGACAGGCTACGTTCAGGTGAGATTGTGCACACGAAAGCCGCCGGAAGATCCAGGCACATCTCCAAAAGCCGCAGCCGTCTTTCGGGGCATGCTTGCGTGCACCTTTGAGGCTAGGAAGAGGACGTCCCGTGTGCCCTGCGACGCCGTGCTCGTGTGGGGGCAGTCGAGCACCCGACGAGTATTACGGTATGCCAAAAATTGTGACATGTACACAACAATCTATACAGTCTAGACTCGAGGTTGCATTACCCTGGCACACAGCAGGAGCCCATGTCAAGATGCGGTGCAGGGCCGTGGAGTGGACATTGCTTGCTTGCCTGCTCAGCTGCGTTGGGAAAGCAAGCCTCGTGCTCAGAGAGTCAGTCTCTCGGTGTTAAGGACGTGAAGAAGCGGACATGGTGTGAGGCTTTGGGGCTAGTGATGCAGACAGGGTTGGCGGCGTGGGGTTCTTCCTGCAACCACGGGTGAAGGAGGTCGTATGTAGTCGGTACCGGCAAGGGCAGGCACGAGTGTGTGGGCCGTGATCGGCAAGGATGGCTTGCGCCGTGCGAGAAGCTGCGACAGCATCGCCTGCAGCCCGACTGTCACACCGTAGCAGTAATAGACTACACGACAGACATAGTATATGTAGCAAGGCACACGGTAGGGGTGTGCGGCTGCTGTGGCTTTCCACGCATCGGCGTCGCTGGGCGCGGATCGGCCCCCTTCCAAGTCGGCCTGGTGAGCGAGCGCATTTGGCGGCATGCTCATTCGTTCAGCGACGACACCGAGTCCCGCCGTGCCCGCATGGTTCATCCGGCATCTCTGGGGCATTTGGACTCTGGACCTCATCGTAGTCCAAGCCAGATCTGAGGCGATGGGTCGTGCACGTACATATCTCTGCGGGTGACTCGTTTCTGGTTGTCATTTGATACCAACTAAGACCATGTGGAGCAGCTCGTGGCCCCTGCCTGGCCTGGGAAGTGGAATAAAACTGGGAAGCGGTGGCATCTCGCCTTAAACCCACGAGATTCCCGGAATCCAAAGTCCCTGGGAGTCCCAACGGCCTCCACTATGATGATGTCTCGTATATGACCAGGCACGTGAGGCCGACAGACTGCCGCAAGCAAGGACAGAATGAGGTTTAGCAACGAGGCGACATTGGGTCGAGAGAGAGGCACGCTTCGTTTGGTGCGGCTGAAGTCTCTCCACGTAGATCTACGGAAGTTGGCCGGTGATATCGCGGCGAGTGGAAACAACGGACGGCACTGTCGACTGAAGGACTGCGAGAAGAGGGCCCTGGAATTCCGCATCCCCTCAAGCTCCTTGGCTCCTTGGGACTTGCCGTGTTTGACGTCAATAAGTCTGGTCTGGCAAGCGATCAATTGTGGGCTGCCCATGTGGCGCCCACATAGTAATGTACGCTACACTAGGAGATGTCAGTCATCAACGGGACTGCGGAATTCAACGTTGCTTCCGCGGCAGCCCGGCCGGAACGTTTGGTGCAGTATACATGGTCTTGTTCCCTGCCTGTAACCAGTCACTTTGCTGGTTAGCGCTGCACTGAAGTGCTCGACGTCCTCCTCCAGAACCGGAGGCGAGGAGAAGCTGGAGGGGAGCCTATGTGGATTCTGGTCCAGACGGGGCAGACGGGGTGGATGTGAAGCGATGCGATAGGGACACACAGGGCCAGTCAGTCACGACCGTGTGCCAGGGCGCTTGTTAGCTGCACAAAGGGTCGCGGCTGTCGGTAAGCAGTCCGTGATGAGAAGAAGCACTGAGTATTCCTTTTTCCCGTCGCTTGTTAGCATGTATCATCGGATACTCAGGGGGTCCTCTAAGTGCAGTATCTACAGTCCTCCCATGAAGCCTGTGCGCTTGAGATTTGGCGTTGCGGCCTTGGAGCAGGTACTTTTAATCACGATACTGTAGACCATGAAATAGGCGAATGGTGTTCTCCAGGCGGCTGCGTTTTGCCAGATGTCGTCAGTCTCTCGAGAGGGGTTGAACTGGATTGGTGGATCTTCAGTTTCCTGCAGCACGACGACGGCTTCGGCCATGGAAGCAAGCTACATAGAACAGTATCTATCCACTGCTCTGTGGATCTCTCACCCTCGTCCAGTGTCGGAGCTGGAGAATGGGGTTAAGCCGCCTTCAGGGACACGGCTGACTGCTGCAACATTGCGGCTACAACATGTTGTTGGTGATGGTTGTGCTCCGGGGCCCTGACAACAGACAGCCGGACGAACGACTGTACCGTGGTAGTCATAGTGTGCCGTGGGAGCGGAGAGCCTGGTTGGCAGGCGGACAGGCAGGAGAGGCAGGCAGGTTGGAGTGTTCGTCTGTGCTCTAAACCCCACACACCCCACTGCTCACGACCACGCCGTGCACGCCCACGCCCACTCCCACTCCCACAGCTCGTACCCATGCCCACACCCACAAACACCCACACACAGGCCACACCAACATCCACATCCGCGTCCACATCCGCATCCGCACCCCTTCCATTGGACTCCCTCGCTCTTTGCAAACTGAACGACACCACGTACACTACGGCATTATGATCACTGGGCCTTCCTTCCCACGAACCTCCCGCCTGCGTCTGGGGGTTCGAGACCAGCCTCTCTCTCCATCCCGCGTGGGCGATGGCAAGTGCTCATCCGTCCTGTCACACCACACGCTTTCACATACTACTCAGGCACTCACACTCCCGCACTCACGCGCACTCCCCGTCCTCGACAAATGCACCAAATCCAGATGACAACGTCATGGGCGCCTGCCGTCAGCAAATCAAGAGCCACGAGGCCTGGCTGGCAGCTCGAGGACCACCGCAACATGTCTAGATGGCACACAGACATGCCACACACTAGCTCCTTCAAGCTGGCGCCGCCTGCGCGGGTTGCTTCCAACCTGATTACCAAAGCCCTGTCTGGCTTGTTTAGTCGTCCTTTCGTCGTCTTGTCAGCCAGCCAGCCCAGCCAGCCCAGCCCAGCCATCCGGACTCGAGTGGGTGCTGGGGCCCGTCCAGTCCAGGCCCTGTCTCGTCAGATCGCCCCAAAGTACCGGATACGCAAGTGCACCCACCTCTATGCGACAGGGGTCTAAATTGTCCCCTTCACACCTATACTACGCTACATCTCTATACTACATCAGCCAGGGTGGTGTGCTGTTGTACATGATCAAACCCCCACGGCGGTAGCAAGCCTGTCTGTCCTGTGAATGAGAGATCATAAAACCAGACTGTAACAGCATCGGAACGGCATCTATTTCTTTTCTCCTTGGTCTTGTTGGCCGCCTACACGCAAGACTGGGCAGCTGATTTACACGCGTTCCAAACCTTCGCGTCGCATGTCTTTCGATTTTCCCGTCGCATCTGACTCCGAGTCATCCCGATCTATTCCTGCACGCCGGTGGGCTTTTCTGGCCGGCACTTCCCAGCTTCGGCTTCAGCGACCAGCGGCCTCGAGACTTGATTGGGCAATGGCTGTTACCGTAGTACTCCATCACTCTTCCCAGCACCCTGTCCCGTCTCGGAGTCCTGGGAAATTGGCCGAGATCAAACCCTCTCTGCACAGGCAGGCAAGCTGTCAGCCAGCTAGGCATTGCAATGCACAATGGCTACAGGTGTGAAGGACCTGACATGGCGTCGGTAACCCTGCGATGGGAACACGACATGAGAGTAGTGGTGTCGTACGACTTTGCTGCGTCGTCCTACAGACAGGAACACGTCGGTATCTGGTGAGCATGTGAAGCCGCTCAGTCCAGCATGTGTGATCCGGTATCCAACCACTTCCAGAAAACACCAATGTCGACAGGCTGGCCCCAGCGCAACAGCACTATCCAATTTCATCCCACGCACAAACAAATCCTCGCGCGCAGCCTCCGGCCAACCTGCCAACGAGGTGGCAACCATCGTTCGGCCCGCTGGCGCACACAATTGTTTCTACCCCTACTACTACGTTGCGACCTGCCATCTCCACAACTGGAATGCCATCGCGTTTGATGGTAGTGGGCCTCGTCTTACCAAGCATGCTAGCATTTTCGCCGTTAGAAAGCCGTGGAGCCTCAACTCAGGTAAGGACTGTAGTGGCAGAGTGGTAAGCGCTGTGCAAGCAGGCTTTGCCGAATGCGGCGCCTGCCACAGTGGATTGTATGGAGCTCTCGAGCCGCAGCACGGATCACCCTTGCAGTACAGTGTTCGACATTCAACCCGCTGGACTGCAGCGTCTCCATTTTCACTGGACGACCGAGCGCGCGGGCAAGTGTGTTCGCCTGGGTGCCATGCCAGCCTCTCGGGTCCAATACATTTGTAAACAGCCGATCGAATAGCCTGCGAAGTACCTTTCATATTGTTGGCAGTTTGATATTGGAAGTCAACATTATTGAAGCTGTCGACCCGCATTCTCTCGACAACAGCATGGCGTCCTGGAGAGCTGGTCAGTCTCCTCGTGCGCTCTCTGACTGTCGGGCCAAGTCGCATGCGACGCGAAGTTATTCACGGCGCAATTTACTTGTTCAGGGTAGCCATTCGTCAGTGCCTGCTTTGGTTGCAGCACCGTTGCCGCCACTAGCTTAATACAAGTGGTCCCGACACAACCCTGAACACGAGCAAAAAGCTCCACCACCATGCCATGGCCGGGCCGCTTTTTGATGCTGGAAAAGCCACACCTCGACGCCGTCTCGACTTCGAAGACGGCATGCGCAGTCAGCAGAAAACATGAGCTGCCCAAAAGCGGGTCTGGATAATACTCGGACAGTAACGATAGTCACGGTGTTCCGCGATGTTCCCTGAAATACGCTCACAGACTAGGAACGGGTTCGTCCGAGCTGAGCAGTGGTTTGTGCGAGACGATTGGATTGCTCTGCCGTTCAGGGTTTAAGTGACGGCAGTCCGTCAGGGGCCACTTGAGGCATGGTGAAGCGCTCGTTGAACCAATTTACATGTGACGACCAAGCTTGCGCGGCCCCCAAAAAGCCCTCCGCTAGCACAACACTCATCTCCTGGCGCCTTTGTCGTGGAGAGATGGAACTAGATACTGTATCTTTACTGGATTTGGACGGCTCTTTCTTTGGGCACCGCTGACCAAAATGGCCATATCTAGGACATCAAAGGGATGATCCTCGTCGGTCCCGAAAATGTCAAGGACCCCCCTCTCAAGTCTCACCGTTAATCGTCTCTTGGAGGAGCAGGCGGTGAAGATTTGGGGCAGGCTGGGCGGCAGATTGCTTGATCTAGGCATTGAGCCGCCTGAAGCGCAGCGATATTCTGACACTTGATCCATCGGGCCACAACTCCGTGCCAACAAGTCGGTCACCCGCAATTTAAGCCAGGGCTGCACTTACCTGGGCCGGCCTTCTTCAATCGGCATACCGATAATGGGGCTGACTCGCCCACTCTTTCTTTCGTGGCCCGCTCGATCCGGCCGCTGTTGTTTTGCACGAGCAGCAGACAGTCTGGCAATTGCTGCATCAGAGTGGACGTATACTCCTCTGCTGCCAGCGTTGGAAGGGTAGGACGTGTTGCCGCTTTCGACGACCGACACACCAGCACTGGTCCTTTTAAACCCCCAATCTCATGACGCGCAGGTCCGGGAACACCGTACCAATGAACACAAGTGGTCGGCATCAAATCATGATCGCGGAGAGACAAACTTGGGTGAACCAATCGAAGTTGAATCCAGGCGTGGGGGTCCGCAGCCGGCTTGCAGGAACCCCTCGTCCACCCTCTGGGTGTCGAACTCTCGGGGCGATCGCCCGGCCTCCGCGATTCCTAGAGTGTGCAACATTGTCGTCGGATCTGGCTGGGAAAATGGAGGCATGAAGACTGGAGACATTCGAGCAGGCTGTCGTTTCAAAAGCCTGCAAGATGGCGGACGTTTGGCCTTTCGTCGTAAAGATATTCGTTCGGCTCCGGAAATATCATTCCCTCTCTCGGGTGGCGACCTTATTTCCCATGTACTGTATGCCCTCACCACTCCCAATGGCAGAGCCTCAAGCCGTTGTGTTGCACACAACATCGACAGAAATCTTCCACCGGTCGGCGCGGGTTAAAAGCTCCGTGACTGTTGCTGGCGTCGGGTCGTGTCCCTGGCATTGAATCTGCAGCTTAGCTTGTTCACGTCGCATTCATGGTCGTCGACAAGGTTCGCCAAGTCCGAGGCCTAAAATCCGTATTCGCGATGTTGAACCTTAAAACAGGTTTGTGCCTGGCTGTCCGCATTCCCATTTCAGCCAGAGTGTTGGAACCGAACCAGCCTCTCGATGACGCGAAAAGAGGAGCAAAGGCCAGCTTATATGCACTCCAGAAATCAAGAATGACTTGTGTTCCCCAAACTCCCTCCAGACCATGAACCCCAGGGGGGGCCAAGGCTTCCTTATCTCTGGCCGAACAGAGCCTACCTCTGGACGTGTAACTCCACAGGGAACAGCAGAACCCAGCGCCGATCCGGCAGGTCACCTCTGCTTCTACCCGCAAATAGGAAAGAATTTGAGATATTGTGCAATTGGATCCGATACTGATGCGCATGATACCAAAAATCGACTTACCACGTTCTAATCTAAGTAGATATGAAATTGATAGACGATTTGTGTGACTGACCTTCCGAATGGGAATAGACCCTCTGCGCGTCGTCGGCGTAGCGCCAGCTGTACATGGCAACACAGTTTCGAATCTGCAAGAGCCAGAGTCGTACTCAATATCTCAAGAGATACGAGTCTCTGATAACCAATTCCCCAGTGATCGGCACCTTCTAATTCGAGGTGTCCGATGTCTGATCAACCGCGTTGGCCCTTCTCCGCGGGCAATCTCACTGCACACGTGCTCATATATTCTTACTTTAATTACTCGAGTGAATTCCGTGAGACGTTACCTCACCGAGAGATTGCCCTGCGGGCTTTTAATGGCCAGACAGCCCCCATTTCCTGCTCTCGCAATTGACTTCCTGTCAGGCTCAAACGCGAAGGCATAGTACACCGCAAGAGGTGCCCCAGAGAGCTTGAGGCTGGTATTCTACAGGTCCGGCTGACGCCGCGTGTATCAAGTTGCCCTTCACTCCTTCTCAGGCTCCCTTATCTCTGTCCCTTCCTGCTCTTGTCTCACCGGTCACGAAGATCCTTGCATTTTACAGAATGTCATCAAGTGTCAGACCTGCAGACGCGACACTTGGTTTCCCGAGAGGCAGTGGAACTCGGGGGCCGTTGCCAGAGATAAAAGGGCGGCAGTATCTTCCAGGCGACACAAAGCTCCAGCCTGTTCCCCTCGAGGCCCCGTTTTCCTGCGCAGCTTCGCAGTCTCTGTGTTCCACGGATGTGCGTTTGTGCGCGCGTGTATCTGAACTTGACACGGCTGGAATGTCGGTGCCGGCCAAGCGGCTGATTGCCCCCAATTGAGAGGCTCTCATTGCACAATGGTTATCTTTGCCAGCGGGCCTACTTTGGATGTCGTTATCTCTTGTGCGGATGATGAATGGATTTGCGTGACTCGCCGGGGCTCACATAAGATGCTTTCACATACCTACTTACTTTTCATTGTTCTTCTTGTCTGTTTCCCTCCCGACTATTTCCTGCGCGTCCTCTCTGGTCCATGGCTACGCGAGTTCGCTGTAACACTTGATGGGGCCGATGAGCAGTGCTCTGCCGGATATTGTGGACATGATGACGCTTTTTTTTTCCTTGGGTCGAATTCCCCTCGAACGACATGATGTCCTTGACTGGGACTGAATAGATCGCACTTCAGCGTGGCCGTTTTCAACACAGGCCTTTGTTGGGATGGCTTGGTACTCGACTGCAAGGACGGACGGCTTTGTCTACACCGACACTTTTCTGCAAGTGTGCGAACAGAGAAGAAGCCTCAAGATGTCAAGCCCGCACCTTGGACCCAGAATAATACCTTGGTCTTGATGTTGCCGCTGGAGATGGCAGCGAAACATGAAGGCACGATTGGATGGCGGTTCCTGCCGCCATGCGTGGCCATCGTTCTTTCTCTGCTCGGCACTGCGGAATGCCATGGCACGGAGCATGGCTTGACGACAGTCCAGAGCACGACCACGACGACCCTGTCGTTGACACGGACGATCACCGTGCAAGGCTCCACTCCAACCGCAGTTCAGAGAGAAGAGATGAAGGACGGCGAGATATATATTGTCCAAGGTTGTTTTGGGCAGCAGGGGTCAAGTGAGGTTGGGACTATGCTGGGCTCCGATTACACGGTTCGAAACGCCACAGGAAAAGACGGGATGTCACTGTCGAAGTGCCTGGGGCTCTGCAGGTCGCCAGCATCTCCAGAGACAAAGCCACAAGATGAGCAACGCCCTTCCTTGTACGTTGGCCTATCGGACGGAAAGTAAGTTCCCTCTTCCCTTTTCATCGTGATCAAGAGCGCCAACCAGACAGAGGGACTGACCACCCGACTACGATCATAGATCCTGTTATTGCGGAGCCTCCCTCAACTCGACTGCCAGAGAGGTCAAAGCCACGAATTGCACCATGCCATGCGCTGGCAACAACGCCATAGCATGCGGAGGCAGCGGCTTCATCTTGATCTACAAGCTCTCAACACAGCCTGATTCCGCGAAAAGTCCCAGTGTTGGGCCATACGACGAGAGCGCGGGCAGCAGAGGGAAACCAGGCGTGACAGCAGGGATCGCACTAGGGGCCATCTCCGGGTTCGGGGTGCTTCTGTTCCTCATCTTCTACGGCACCAGGATGTACAAGAAAAGGAGACAGCAACAAGCAAGCGGCATTGACGAACACGATTCGCACGCGGGGGATAAGGATGACGCGAGCGTCACGGCACCTTCGAGCCACGCGGCCAGCCTTGGAAACGCCAACAGGGTCGACCTGAGAAGAGTCGACCCCATCGTGATGGACTTCGCAGCCCTCGACGGGAGCGGGCGTGCCTCGAACACCGGACGGCCGAAGGAGATCATCGCTGCATCGACGGGCGCCGACTGGAGGATGGGCAGCCCCGGGACACCGAAAGCCACGACACCGAGACTGGCAACGAATGCCACCAGGAACGAAGCCTGGGACAGAATCCCTGACACACCCACGATACTGGTGCACCACCCCGAAAGCGTCGCGCAGAACCCCGGCCTGGGAGAAAGGGCGTGGCATCGCCGGCGCCTGTCGACTCCTCTCCCCCCGCCGGGATACGATGGTGGCGGCAACACTGCCGGGGGCGGAGGACCGAGAGAGGTGTGGGAACCACCACCACTGCCACAAGGTCCAGTGGGTAGGGGATTTAATTCGATGGAGGACCCGTGGGACTCGCTCGTGCCTGCGCCGCTGACTTTGTCGCCGCTCAATCGTAATGCGGAAAGCGTCTCGGCATCTCGTGATGAGGAGGACGGAGGGCCGCTGAGCCCTAGGTGGACAATGTGGACTGTTCCGTCTGATCACTCGCTCTCAGAGTCCTCAGAGGGAAAAAGTACAGGGAGGGGCACCAAGACAGGCAAGACGGAATGAATGGAGTTGTGTGTGAATAAGTGCCTGTACGCTACGCAGAATTAAGCAGTAAACCTCATCGGGGGGTGCCTTTCTGGATTGTGTTCAAGCTCATCTGAGTCTGAGCAGACATTGGAAAAAAATGGTGTGGCATGTCTTGCTCTTTGCGAGCAATTGTTGACAGTCCAAAGTCCCGTGTCATTGTTCCATGCGTTCGATATGGCGCCCTCCAATCCTTCTCGCGAGTTGTCCCACACTTCTACCAATTCTGAGGAGCCTCTCATCCGGGGTCTGAGATGTTATGGCCACAAGAAAATGCCAACTGCGACAATCTTAAGCACATGGGCAGGGCTACCAAACTTTTGCTTCACCTTCACCGTAAGTGAGCGACGCTACAGACCATTACGCGATGAAGTCCCATACAAGCGATCAAATATACCTTGTTTTGCATGAAGCAACCGGATCTTCTCCCACCCATGACGATTTGTCGCGATCTTCCAATGGCGGCTGAACGTCTTTTTGCAAGTATTTTCTCACAAACAGAAGGACAGACGGTTTATTTTCCCCCGGTATGATTTGTGTTGTATTCACCGTCTCCTCGGTCAAAGAGATCGAGTCCATAGAACAACGCAGGAACTACTGTGCTGGCAGGAAACGCCTATGCCAGCTGATGGGTCGACACAGGCCTCTCTGATCTGGACGAGTACTGTGCACTATTGCTGCCATCGACGATGAGGATTTCTGATCGCTCTTGGCTCACTGGAATCGTAAACCGAGGATAAAGGGGAAATACGAGACATGCGAACGAGACCAGAAGAAAACTTGGGTGCATTCTTAGCCTTGTTCACATTTTTGCGATCACGTTGAAACGTAAATACAGGGGGAGATTTGGCTTGTCAATGCTGTTCACGAAGAGAAATTGTAGGAAGTTCGTTTCGAATCATTGGTTTCATCTGGCCTTCAAGACCATCTCAGACTTCACTACCTCATTAGTTCCTCAGTTTAGCTGTCAGCCTCGAACTCGAATTGAGAGGCACCAAACAGACACGATCGCCCATTCGCAGACTCTCTCCAGTGCTCCCACTAACAGTACTTTCCCTGGTAGTACTCGCTGACCTTGACACTTTCCAGCTCGTTCTCGTAGAAGCCCGCAGTGAACAGCTCGTTGAGGGTACTCGCGTGGCCCTTCCCCACCAAGAGCCCACTCATGAGCATGGTCCACTCAAGCGTGCCACTCTCCTCAGGGACGGTAACATCGAAGGTCAACCCATGTTCAATCATGGTGTCAGAGACTTGAAAATTGTCAGAAAACTGGTGAAAATCGCCCTCGCTGCATGGAAAGAGATATCAGCTGCTGGGGTCACCTACTGTTCTTCGCAGCAGCCTCGAGGGCCGCGTTCTGACTCTCTACCAGCTTCGAAGCCTTGCCAGCAGCCTCAGGGACAGCCTCAGAGGAAGTCTGGTCCTTCTGCGGAGAATTCGCGTCAGCTCTACGACCACGAATGAATATTTCTCAAGTGGCTGCTCACCGAATAGCTCTTCGCCAACGCACTCTCCCACTCACGACAGGCCTCAGCCATCGCCGAGAGCTTGACGCGAAGCTTCTCAGCCCGCCACATGTCTGCCTCTTCCAGAATGCGGGTGTTGTTCGAGTGGGCTGGGTAGTCCAACAGAACGTTCAGGCGATCCTGGCCGTCTTTGCTGCGTTGGGTTTGGACCGATTGCTCGGAGCAGGCGGGTGACGAGGCCATGCTGGGAAGCGACCAGAAGCTCGCGCTGCGGGAGACGTCAGAGCCGGGCTCGTAGGGGTAGGTCATTGAGGTAGGGTGTTTCTTGGATGCCATCGTAGCGGTGGAGGAAAGGCAAGCGACCGTGTTGACGAGAACAGCCTCGCTTAAATACGGTTGGAGGGGTTATGGGCTTGCTTTGTTGCAACAATCGGGAAATTGACTCGAGAATGATGATCTCGTGTTGAATGGAAGAACACTGCGGTGAAGGAGAAGACCCCGCGATGAGGGAGAAAGGGCGCGATGCGAAGAATGTCGCGATCTGAAGGGCCTCAAAAGCAAATGAGAACCTGGTGACGAGAACAGAAATCACAAGGTGATGAGTAGATAAGTTCACAGGGGAGAACGCGCATATTGGGCTGTGGGGTGGGCACCACCATGGTGGGACATGAAATAAACAACTATGTGAGCGCCTCTCTGGTAGAACAAGTAACATCTGTGAATAGGGTATGATTTGATCCAAGACGAGTGGCTGACTGCTTCCAAGCAAAGTCCAGATCATTGCGATTGACCTCAATGACACGGAACCTAGTTGCCGCTCAGAAGCTTCTCCACGGCCCATCGAACGCTGAAGTTGCGGAGATCTGAATAGTGCTGCCCAACGCCAACGAACAGAACGGGCACATTCGTCGCGTGTACCAAGCTCACTAGTGTCCCAACCATATCTCCAACAGTGTCGCACTTCGAGATGATGAATCCGTCGAGGGTTCGTACCGATCCAAACGCCGCGTTGAAGTTGCGGGCCTGGGCGACGGAATCTGTTCCGACGAGAGCCTCGCCAACCATGAGAATCTTGTCAGGCTGCGCAAACTTGGCGAACTTCTCCAGCGAGGACATGAGTCGCTGGTCGTTGTGCCGTCTTCCAGCGGTATCGATCAGCACCACGTCGTAGCCATGTTGGCCAGCAAACTGCACGGCGTCCCTTGCGACAGTAGCCGCGTCCTTGCCGTACCCCTTCTGGTACAGCTCCACCTCACCACCCTCACGTGCAGTCAGCTCCTTCAGATTGCGCACATGCACACCCAGCTGCTCAACTGCTCCAGACCGGAACGTGTCGCCTGCAGCGATGAGCACTTTGTACTTGTTCTGCAACAGGAAGAAGCAGATCTTGGACAGGTTTGTAGACTTGCCCACGCCGTTGACGCCCACAATAGACATGACATAGGGCCTGGCTTTGCGCATCGAAGTCGCAGAAGGGGAGGTTATAGAATCGATCTCGCGCAGGAGATCCATGGACGACGTTGGGGTCAGCATCTTGGTAAGTGATGCCTCCATTGCCGTTTGTATGCGTGTGCTGATGCTCTCAAAGCTCCCAGTCGTGACCCCGATCAACTCCTTCTCGACGCCTTCACAAAGTCGGACTGCAGCCTCCCTGGCCACGTTCTTGCGGAGCAAATGGTCCTCCATTCCCTTCATCGCCTTGTCCAGGTCCTCCTTGGTCAGCTTCTTGCCGCCAACGACATTACGGAACAGGCCGCTGATGGCGCTCAGACCACTGCCCACCAGACCGCCATTCGCGGTTTCGGTGCTGCTTGTTGCCTTCTTGGCTTCTGCTTCGGCGAGCATCGAGTGCACCTCATCACCAAGGTCCCTCAGCACAAATTTTCCCTTGGTAGTTGAGCCCCATGTTGAAGAGTCAACCTCCTCAAGCGCCGAGGACCGTCCGACAGCCACGTCACCTGTGTCACCAGAGTAATCGAGCTTCATGTCGGGATCGTCCTCGAGGGGCAGTCCGTCGTCGTCCCACTTGCGACCCTTCTTGGCCTGCTTTGCCGCTCCCTTGGCTTTGCGCGATGCAGTCTCGTCTCCGGACGCAGGCGCAGAGTTGGTGCGGTTGACCGCCTTGCGGGCTCGTCTCGATAGCTTCGCTGCTGGGCTTGCGTCGCCACCGAGCGCGGCATTGTTCGCAGGGGTCGCAGGCCGAGAGGTCACAGGTGTGGATTCGACGGAAGGCGCGATCTCGGGGGATGGAGGGTCGTCGCCCTCTTTTTCAGATACAACATCCTTCTCTTTAGTGGCCCTCGCCGGCTGAGGTTGGACAGGTCGCTTCTCGCCGAGTTGCTCGAGCTCCTGAATCTGCTGGTCGAAGTACTTGTCGAACTGGCTGCACTCGACCTGCGTCGTGTTCGGTTTTGTCAATTGATCACCGTACAGCTGGACAAAGATTGTCTTGATATTGTCGACGAGCTTGTCTATCCAGGAGAGATGGAGCAAGGATCTGTAGACAGCGACAAAGATGATGCCGAGCTCCTTGACCATTGTCCACCGCAGGGTGTGTTGCTCGGTCTTGTAGGGCGCATTGGTGGCGGCTGAGTTGTTTGCCTTGACAAAGCTTGATACGCCCTTCTCCTCAACAAACACATCTGTTATGAAATTGTTGATAACCGAGGGCTTGACTGGCGCCCACTTCCGGGACCATATTACCACGCCGGCGGTGGTGACGATTTCGAAGGTGTCCAGCATGGTGGCTCGGGAATGCTCGACTCGGATATTATCGGGCGAGGGTGGCTGGTCGGTTAATAACAGGAGCAAATGGTAGCTTATGAAAGAAACTGAGCTGATTTAATTTAAGTTGGGTCGAGTCGAGTCGAGGGCGAGGTGAAAGGAAGAAACGGACTCGATACTGCTGCAAAAGAGAGCGAGGCACTTGATGTGCTGGCGCTGGCGCGGTCAATTGGCGCTGGGTGTCGGACTGTCCGTCTGCGGCGCGATAAGACGGCGCATCTCAATCTTATCGATATCTTTGTAGACCACCACCTACGGCGGTTCATAGCTCAATGAGTGCCAAAACTTTTTTTTGGCCACTAAACCAATACCCATATGGCAAAAACCTATAACTTAAACCCTACTAAACTTCCTTACCTACTTTCCTAAACTATTTATAATAAATATAATAAACCTATAATATATATTCTTTAATATATAATATAACATCAAACACCAACAAGTTAGCCACCCTAACAAGCCGGCCCCTTTTAAGTACTAACAGTATACTAACCTAAATTACAGTACTATAATAAAAAAAATTAATCAAATTTAATTAAAATTAAAATCTATAAATAATTCTACCTTTTTTTTATATATTTATATATTATACCTAATCTTACTATAATTATTATATTATCTTTTTAATAATTTACTATAAATTACCTTATTAATATTACTACTTACTTTATTAATTAACTATTTCCCTTTTTTTTTTATTAAAATTTTTTTAATATTTTTTATATAAAGTACCTTTTTATTCTTTATATAAGTTTTTTTAACCTTTTAATACTTAAAAAATACTATATTTACCTTTTAAAAAGTATTAATTTTCTAAATTAATAAAGTAATTATATAGGTTAATAACTATAACGTGGTTCACCAGTCAGCCGTCATTATCACATGCCCGATCAAAAATTTTACATACAAAAAACGTCCGTGCCAGCCCTGCCTACTCCTTCAAACTAGGCCCAATTTGGATGAAAACTTTAGTATAGATAGTAATATATAAAAGAAAGCTAATTTTAAAGTATAAGATTTAAATCTTTTATATTGAATTAGTTATATCGGAAAAATAAAAAAAGACCCCTGTATTTTTATTTTTCCGATATAACTAATTCAATAAAATTTCAAAAATTCTAAGACTTGAGAATAAGCTTCTTCATATATATTACTATCTATGTTGAGCGTTGCATCCAAATTGGGCCTAGTTTGAAGGAGTAGGCAGGGCTGGCACGGACGTTTTTTGTATGTAAAATTTTTGATCGGGCATGTTGTAATGATCACACTAAACCTTTGTAAGATCTAGTAGGTGGTCTGTAGGGTTTATGTTAGCAGTTCGGTGTAGAGGTGATACTTGACTGTCTGCAATACAAAGACACTGTTTAGTTCCGATATTCGAGAGTATGATTACTAGCTGTGAGGCTATCCAGGTTGTTAGACTGAATACTTAGATTGACGACTGAAGAGTCTGTTCTATAAAAGCTATCTACTGTGGTGATGACCCTGTCCTTATATGTTCCGACTCTTTAGTGGCTCGCTGGCTCGCAAGGCGAGCTGGCGATCCATTGTGTGAGGCTTGACAATTTACTTGTTGAGCCGGCTCGCGGGGCTTGCTTGCGAGCTGGGCGAGCCTAACCCTAACCCTGAGTCTTAGCGTGTCCTGTGATTCCGTACTCTAGTGTCTGTTGTCCTGCGTTGTGGCATCTGTTCTGGGCTGCTGGGGTTGCCCGAACGGGTCCCCTTGGTGCCAACCTGTTAGTTTATAACACTATCTCCCCTTTTGCTTCCTTTGTCCTTAAAGGTTTATTTGTAAGTTCTTCTTGTATCGTCTGTGTATTTGTTTATGCCTTTCTAACCCGTTATGTTTAGTAAGGTCATTTGCTTTTGGGTGTTAAAGTCATCTTATCGCTCTAAAAAGGTTGCTTAGCGAAATTCCCTTTTTATTTCTATCCTTTGTAACGCTATTGTTATACCTTGTTGTTTCTACTACGAGGGTTGTAGTTTGGAAACTTGTAAGGTCTCTCCCTAGAACTTAAGTTGGTGTATTAAGTGCGTGCGCTAACAATACTCTAAGTGTGATATCCTGGATTTTAATAACTTAAAGGACTTTTTACATATTTTATCTTAATACTAAAAGTTAGAGGATGAGATTGAGGAGTTGGAGGAAAAGCTTATTTGGTTGTGGAAGTAGAAGTGTATGTGGCGTGATCAGATATCGCGGGCTATCCGTTGAGGTTTGTAAAATCTGGATGATCTGGATTATGTAGAAGATGAGGAGGCCGAGGCTGAGCGTAAGCGTATTGCTGAGTAATCCGCCGAAGTTGTTCGTAGTGGTTTGCCTGGTTTTAGTGGAATAGAGGTATAGGAGTTGTGGCTTTGTGTTAGTGGAGATATCGGTATTTTTAATTAGAGTTTTATGGTAAATAAGGGTGTTAACTGGTCTGCTCTGGGCGTACCTGATTTAAGTGGGGGTGTTGTGACTAGTAATAAAAATTTATCTATTGGTAAGCCGTCTGGCTTGTAGTATTTCTAACTGGTAGAAAGAAAATAGAATTTGTTGATTTGTTCCTGATTCGGTGGTTTCTGTGGACTGGTAAGGTCCTTTTGACTAGTAAGTCCTGTTGGTTTGGCAGGTCTTCCTTTGACTGGTCCTGTGTGTTTAGACTGGTAGAGATGGTTTGATTAGTAAGGTTGTGTTGACTGGTAGAGTTGTGTTGACTGGTAAAGTTGTGTTGATTAGTAAAGTCGTGTTGATTGGTAAGGTTTGTTCTGACTGGTTAAGGTTTTTGTGTTGGTAGCAATGTTTGGTTGGCTGGAGGCCTGACTGGTCTAGGTCTCGACTGGTTTAGTTTCTGGGTTTGTTGGTTTTGGGAGACCTTCTGGGTTGGCTGGTTGCTGGGGTAGCTTAGTTTGTCCTTGTTTTACCTGGGGCTGTGTTCCGGGCCTGGTACTGTTTAAGGATTTGTTTGTAACCGGTTAAGTTCTTAACTGGTTCCTATATGTTTTCGCTAATGTTGTAACCTTTCCACTTGACAAGGTATTCTATTATTCCCTAATATTGTTGTATGTTAATAATATTCTTTACTTTATACTCTTTATTGTATTTGTTAATTATTTTAATCTGTATTTTAAATTTTATATTTTATAGTGCTAGTTTTAAAAGTAAAATATAGAAGTTATTGTATTGTTTTATTCTTTATAGTAGTAATAGTTTATAGTTAGTGTTTGAAAGTTTCTGTAAGATTTTAAATAGTCTAATTTTTTTATGGTTAAGTTTGTTACTGGGTTGTTTAGTTTTAATGTTTTGTTAAAGAAGGTAGACTTTATCTTCCTCCTTAAGAATTAATCCTTTAATTCTTTTCTGATTTATATATTTAGTTATTCGTTTCTGTATAAATAAAAGTTTGTTTTAAATATCCTTTTAAATTTATCTAATTTAGGTTGCTTTTTGTTTTACCGATTCTGTAATTGTGTTGTCTGGTAGTGCTTTATAATAAGCCTAAGGTTTATATCCGTAGACTGTAAAGAAAGGTGACTGTTTAGTTGTGCTGGTTGTTACGCTGTTGTAGGTAAACTGTGCTAATAGTAGCAATTTAACCCAGTTATCCTACAACTAGTTAATATAGTATTGAAGGTATTATTTAACGATCTAGTTAATTTGTTCTATTTATCTATCCGTTTATAGATACGCTGCTATTGATAGTTTGTGTTTTACTCCGAGTTGTTTCATTAGTAACTTTTAAAAGTTTAATATAAACAGCTTATCTTTGTTTAAGATGATTTTATATAGTATTCCGTAATTACTTACAATAATTTGTAGAAATATATATATAAGTTTTTCTATTATATTAGCTTCCTTATATGGTATAAAGTATATATATTTGCTTAGTTTATAAACTACTACTAAAATACTATTGTAAAGCACTTTAGTTAAGGGTTTTTATGAAAGAGGTAACTTAATAATAAAGTCTAGGCTAATGGATAACTATACAGTTATAGGTACTGGTAGGGGCTTTAAAAGTTTATATAGTTTGTGCCTGGAAACTTTATTTTTATTGTATAAGTTGTATTATTTAATAATTTCCTTTGTTCTTCGCTTAAGGTTTAGGATATTGTGGTAGTGCTGAATTCTTTTAACTGTTACTGTGATACCTTGGTGTTTGTGTACTGGGGCTTTATAGATTCCTTTAATTAATTTATTTTATTTTTTAGGGTTTGTAGGTGTCTTTGTTAGAGTGTTATTAATCCTGATTGTGGTGTTAAGTTTTTAGTTAAGTGTAAAGCTTTTATCTTTTTGTGTTTTGAAGATTGTTTATTTTGTAGGTGATTCCTTATCCTGGTAGTTTAGTTGTCTGTTAAGCGTATTTACTTTTATATTTTTAACTTTATCTATATATATAACCTTAATGTTAAATTGTAATAGGAATTCTATATATCTAACCTATTATTTGTTAAGTTCCTTTATTATTATAAAGGTAATTAGGTTTTTATAATTTATATAAAGCTTTATCTGTTTTTTTACATTAATAAGGTATTGTTACTATTTTTAAAATATATATATAATTGCTATAAATTCTTTATTTAGGGTGGTGTAATGGGTTTTTGGTTTGTTGAACTTCTTGCTGAAGTTTGTGATAATGTGAACTCGTCCCTGTTCGTCTCGTTGGGTTAGTTTTCCGCCTGCTGTATCGTCGGAGGCGTCTGTATATATTTTAAATTCTTTTTCTAGGTCCGCTTTTTTAAATACTGGATCCTTGGTAATAAGGTCCTTAATTTCCTTAAAAGCCTGGTGTGTTTCCGTTATCTACTGGAAGGTTTATTCTTTGTGTGTGAGATTTGTTAAAGGTTTATAGATGTTATTGTAGCTTTTTATAAACTATTTATAGAAATTAGTATAGCTGAGGAATAACCTGACGTTTTTGATGTTTGTGGGTACTGGTTATTCCTTAATTGCCTAAACTTTGTCTTTTTATATCCTGATATATCCTGGTTTGATGGTGTATCCGAGATAGTTAACTTTTTAAATATAGAAGAAGTTCTTTTCTGGTTTTACTAGGAGGTTTATATCCTGGAGCTTTTAGAGTACTTGTTTAATATACTCCTAGTGCTTTTCCAATATTTTTAAGAAGATGAGAATATTGTTAAGGTAGGTGATAACAAAAATGTTTAAGTGTTTGTATAGGATTTAATTAATTATTTTTTAGAATAATACTGGTATATTAGTTAGTCTAAAGGGTATAACTATATATTTGTAATGTTTATAGCAGGTTTGAAATACTATTTTCTATTCTTCTCCTTCCTTTATTCGGATAAGGTTGTAGGCTCCTTTCAGGTCTAGGGCTATAAACTATTTTACTCCTTTAAGTTGGTTTTATAACTCTTTAATAAAAGGGAGTGGATATTGGTTTTTAATAGTAATATTGTTAAACTATTAATAATCTATATAAAATTATAGCTTACTATTTTTCTTTAGTATAAATAGGATCAGGTATCTTATTAGTAACCTTAATAATTAAATATAACCCTTTTTAAGGTTTTTATTAAAGTATTTTTTAAGTACCTTGAGTTTTTCTTTATTAAGTTTATAGATTTTAAAAAACTTAGGGTTTTTCCCTTCCTATAGGGGTATCTTATAGTTATAGAGGTTATGTTTAGGGATTTCTGTGTTAAGTTCCTTCTGGAATACTTTCCTAAATTCGTGGTATTCTTTAGGTATTCTTTCTAGTCTTACTAGGGCGCTTTGTTCTTTGTGCTAGTGGAGGTAGAGAAGGTATTTTCTTGTTTTTTATTTATATGTTGTGCTGTATGTTGATCGGCTTTAGTTTTTCCTGTTGGTCTTTAAGTGGCCTGATCCTTCCCTATTTTCCTAAAGCGGAGCCTCCTAATATTCGCTTTTAAAGGTATCTATAAGTTTGTTTAAGTGCGTTTCTTTGCTGTCCTTAGTAACTGAACTTTGTTTTATGTTGTTAATTGTAACCTTTTCTTGGGGAATAGTATTGTTCTAATAGATTTGGTTAGTAGTTTAATTGATTTGGGGGTTTGTGGCTTATAGTTATAGAAGTTTTAAAATTAGTTTATGATGTGCTGTATCTGTAATATTTAAAGTTATAGAAGTTGTGTGTCCTTAGATTGAGATAGGTAAATAATTAGTCTTTATATTAATTACTCTGTTTCTGTATCCTACTTCTATACCTTCTACAATACTAAGCCTATAGGGGTCTTTCTTTTAGTGTTATAATATCTAGTTTTTGTTAATGGTTTAAGGTAATATAAAGTTGCCCTAGGTACTACTATTTAATAGTATACTGTATATTTTTCCGTTAATTTCTACCTTAAGTAGGATGTGTGTGTAGTTTCCTTAAGTAATATATAGAGATTTGTAGTCTATAATTAACTGTTATCCCTTTACAGGTGATTGCTGTCTTTTCCCTACTATTAATACCATTTTACTAGCTTTTCTTTACTATAAATAGGGTAAAGAGGTGACCTATAGTTTTGTGTTTGTTGTCGTTTGTGTAGACATTCCAGTGGTAAGTGCTGGTTTAATTTAAAGGTAGTATATGCTTTGCTGTGATTAACTTTGTAGATTGCCTAGTGGGTAAGGTCGTCTTGTTTGTGTAGCCTGGTGATAGGTTCTGTTCTAAAGTGTCTGGGAAAAAAGGTGTGTGCTGCCTTGGTCCTGAAGTGAATTTTGCACATATACTGTATATATAAGATCTAGGAGATCTTATAATGTGCTGGATGTGTAAGCCAGAGGCGTGCCTTGTCTCCTGCTTGCCTAGGTTCTGGAGGATGGTGAAATTCAGAGAGGGCCTTCTTAATAGGTACTCCCGTTACTACAATACACACTATGCTGGTGTTTGGGGCGATTGGAATATTGCGTTTTAGGTACTATTTGGGATTTTTATTGGGGTTTTTTGTAGGGTTTTTGTTTTTGTTATTAGTTGTTTTAGTGTATTTGGTGCTTAAGTAGTCCAAGTTGCTATCCCTTATTACTGTGTTATACAGTGGTCCTCGTCTTCCTATTGCTAATTGTCTTTCCTGATGGGGTTCCTTTGGGAACTAACTAGAGGCTTTTTTTTCTAAAAGGTACAGTACATACTGATTATGGTAACAGGAGGTCCAATTAAGGGCTCTGTGTTCTTTGTTAGTGTCCGCTGCTTACTTAGGAATAGGTGGTAGGTCTTTTAGTTTTTTGTAATTGTCAGGGTGGATTGGATATTTTATACAGAGGTTGGGTTGACAGATGTAAGGTGTCTTGCTTTCCGGGTGTATCGGGTATTGCTTGTTGAATGAGCAGCTACACTACCTAGGTAGCTTTTGTCTGGAGGTTATATTAACTTGTCGTTGTCCTTTTGGGACGGGTTTCTATTATTTTTTAGGTTGGCGATATTCCCTTGTAAAGTGTCCCTTTCGACTATAGTTGTAATATTTCTTGTTGTAAGGTTTTTTTTGGGCTGTATTAAGTTTTATGGGCTCTGTGTGGGTTTTTGTTACAGTACTGCTGTATCCTTGTAAGTGTTAAGGTTGGTTGTTGTTGTAGAAGTTACCACTGTGCTGGTACTTTTTTCCTGTGTTTAGCGGATTCTAAGTTTTCTAATAATTTCCGGGGTTTTTACAGTTATGTTTTTGTTGTTGTTTAAATAGTTGATTATTAATGTGTACCGCTATAGCGATATACTTTACAAAGTTGTTAGGTTGGTCTACTTTAAAAATCTTATCTTTGATATCCTTTTTAAGTCCTTTGTAAAACTGGCTTATAAGCGTATTTTTTCCCTAACTGATATAGGTGGTGAGCTGTTTAAAGTGCGCTGTGTATTCGGAGGTTGATCCTCCTTGCTTGAGTTTTATAAGTTTGTGTTCTGCGGATCTCTCCTTATCTGGGTCTTTAAAAGCATCCTTGAGAGCTTACTCAAAATAGTTAAAGCTTTGGAAGATTTTCTTGGTGTTGTCGTCCTAGTTGCTATTGTTATTTTCCAGATAGTCCCTGAGGGTTGGTTTAAACTATATAAACGTGTTGCCTTTAAGTTAAGTGCTAGTAAAGATAATTTTGTTGTGATAAGTGTTAAACTGGTGACCGTAGTGTTTGAAATAGGCACGGTTTTAGGTGATAAACCCCTGGAGGGTTCCTTTGTCTCCCTTATACGGGTTGGGCTTGTCTATCTTATAGGCTTTAGCCTATTGAATCGAGTAGAGGAGGTTAATCTCCTGCTGGAGGGCTGCGATCTGAGCCGCTATGCTCTAGGCGTTATTGTTATTACTAATATTAGAGGAGGTTGGAGTTTGAAATGCTATCGTATCTTTATATTATTTAGTTAGTTAATCATGTAGCTGTTTTAAATAAAAGTCGTTAAAATATAATGATTACACTAAACCTTTATAAGATTTAGTAGGTGGTTTATAGGGTTTATATTAGCAGTTCGGTGTAGAGGTGATACTTGACTGTCTGCAATATAAAGATACTGTTTAGTTCCGATATTTAAGAGTATGATTATTAGCTGTAAGGCTATCCAGGTTGTTAGACTGAATACTTAGATTGACGACTGAAGAGTTTGTTTTATAAAAGCTATCTACTGTGGTGATGACCCTGTCCTTATATGTTCCGACTCTTTAGTGGCTCGCTGGCTCGCAAGGTGAGCTGGCGATCCATTGTGTAAGGCTTGACGATTCACTTGTTGAGCCGGCTCGCGGGGCTCGCTTGCGAGCTGGGCGAGCCTGACCCTAACCCTGAGTCTTAGCGTGTCCCGTGATTCCGCACTCTAGTGTCTGTTGTCCTGCGTCGTGGCATCTGTTCTGGGCTGCCGGGGTTGCCCGAACGGGTCCCCTTGGTGCCAACCTGTTGGTTCATAACACATGTGATAATGACGGCTGACTGGTGAACCACGTTATACTTTTTACTAATTAATTAATAATAACTAAAATTAGTATTAAAAAATTTCCTTAATAATAAAAAATATAATTTTTAATTAAACTTAATTAAAAAATTATTTATATTAAATTATATAATATTTAAAAAACTTAAAGTATAGGTAGTATTAAAAAGTTTAATATTATTATTAATATTTAAATTTTAATACTTAACTTAAAAAATATGGTTTTTTAATTAAATAGAATTAAATCTATACTTTTAAAAACTTTTTTAATAATTTTTAATTTAAAAACCTTATTATATATAATATAAAAAAAAAACTTTATTTTATTAATATAAATAATTTAAACTTTATTAAACTAATTAATTTTTATATTATATATTTTTTTTAATAAATTAAAATATCTAATATTTAATAGTTAAAGTAAATAAAATAAATAAAAAGGTATATAAAAAGTAATAATATTTTTTACTTTATAATATTACTTAAAATTTATTAAATAGTAATTTTTATATTTATTAAAAAGTAATAACTAATAATTTACTATTTAACTATATTTATTATCTATTTATATTTTTTTACTACTTTTATTAACTTTTATTAACCCTAATACTTATTAAATATAAAAAGATTAATTATATTTAATATTAATTAGTATTAACTAATTTTAATTACTTATTTTTAATTAATTTAATTAATTTAAAGTAATTAATAATACTATAATACTAATTTAAAATAAATAAATTTTAATAAAAGAATTAACTTTTTTATTAAAATAAAGTATTTTAACTATATAAAATTAAGCTTAATTTATATTAATTAAATTAACTATTTAAGTAATTTATTATAAACTATTTAAAAATATAATATTATTTATTTAAAATTTAACTAATTAAATCTTTTTATATTTTTTTTATAAATTCTTATATTATATCTAGTTTTATTATAATTACTATATTATTATTTATTTAATTTATTATAAACTACTTTTTTAATACTTTTAATTATTTTATTAATTAATTATTTTTTTTAAATTATAATTTAAATTTTTTTAATATTAAATACTTTATCAAGTTATACTTAACTTTTTTTAACTTTTTAATATTTAATAAGTACTATATTAGTATTCTTAAGTATATAAACCTAATCTTTTAAAATTATAATTTTATATATTATTACTTATAAACCTTTTAAAAGTTAATTAATTATTAAAATAATTAGTATAAAAAAGTTTTTTTAATAAGTTAAAATTTAATAAGTACTATATTAGTATTTTTAAGTATATAAACCTAATCTTTTAAAATTATAATTTTATATATTATTACTTATAAACCTTTTAAAAGTTAATTAATTATTAAAATAATTAGTATAAAAAAGTTTTTTTAATAAGTTAAAATTTAATACTTTTAATAAAATTTAATTATTTAATAGTTTAATAAATATTAAATAGTATTTATAATTTTTATTTAAATAATAATATAAAAAAGAATAATATTAAAATTTATAAGTGGATATTTAATTCAAAAATAATAAAATTTATATTTTATAATAAAATATTAGCCCTTTTAAACTTAAATTTTATATTTTCCTTTATAAAAACCTTATTATAAGTTACCTTAAATATAATAAAAAACTTAAACTTAGTAATATAATTAATAAAAATTTAAATAAAAAGGTTAATTTTATTACTATATATATACTTTAATAATAAATATAATATAATATTTAATAATTAAAATAAATGAAATAAATATAATAATATATTAATAAAAATAATATTATTTATTTTATAATAGTTTTTAAAGTTTATTAATATATAATTTTTATATTTATTTAAAATAAATATTTAATATTTATTTTTAATTTATTTAATAATATATTTATTAAAATATTAAATTTATTTAAAGTTAGTTTTATTATTTATTTACTTATTTAAAATAAATATTATAATTTAATTTAATAAAAAACCTAATTTTATTATTTAATTAATAAAGTAGTAAATATTTTATATAATAATAAATAATAAAATATATTAACTTTCTATATTAATATATTTAATAATTATTATTTATTTTTAATTTTAAGTTATATAAATTTAACCTTTTTATATTAATTAAAATATATAATAACTAATAATAAAGTTATTATATTTATTATAAAGTTAGTTTTATTAAAGTTATAAAGGTTATTATTTAAAATTTTATACTTAATTATTATATTATAAAGTAATTAAAACTAATTCTTAATAACCTTTAAATTTTTATAAAGGGCCCTTTAATAATTATAAAGTTAATTAAATTTAATCTTTAAATTTAATTATATATTTATAAAGTATTAAATCTATTACTTATTAACTAATTTACTATTTTACAATATTAGTAAAAGGTTAATTATATTTTTTATATTAAAAAATTATATTAACATTTTTTATATATTTTAATTAATAATATATTAAATAAATATATACTTTTTAATTAATTTAAATTTATAATTATTAATATATAATTTTTTATATATTAGTTATTTATTTATTTTATTATAAAATATATTATAAAGAATATTAAAAATTTATAAAGCTTAATATATACTTAAAGGTTTTTTTTTGTTTTTTTAAAACTTTTAATTATTTAAAGTATTAAATTAATTTTTTTTTAAATAAATTAATATTATAAATATTAATTTTTAATATATTAAATATTTAAATAGGTAAAATAATATAAAACTAATATAAAAAATAGGGATATAATTTATATTAAAAATAAACTTTTAAATTAATATTATAATACTACTATTAGTTTAAATTAGGGAAATTAATTAAAAATAAGTAATTTAAACTAGTTAATACTTATAAATATTAAATAAAATTAACCTTTTTACCCTAAAAGGGTATTAGGGTTAGCTAAAATTAGTAAAGTTAATAAAACTATTTAAATAGGTAATTTATTTAATTAAGTAGTAAACTATATTATATTATATTTAATATAATAATTATATATTTTTTATTTATTATATTAAAATTAAATTATTTAATAAAAATATAAAGGTATTATATATTATTAAATAAATTAAATTTTTTAAAGTTTTATAATATTATAATTAATAATTTTAAAAAGTTATAAATAATATAAAAGGATTAATAAAAGGATTATTATATAATATAGTTTATTACTTAATTATATATATTACTTAACTATATACTTTTAATAACTTTATTAACTTTAATTAACTTTAATACTTATTTAAAATAAAAAAATTAATTAAAATTAATATTAATTAATATTATTTATTTTTTATTATTTATTTTTAATTTATTTAATTAATTTAAAAAGGTTAATAATATTATAATACTAATTTAAAGTTAATAACTTTTAATAAAAGAATTAATTGTTTTACTAAAATAAAGTATTTTAAATTTATAAAATTAATTTTAATTTATATTAATTAAATATTATTATTTAATTAATTTATTATAAATTAATAAATATATATTATTATTTATTTATAATTTAATTAATTAAACCTTTTTATATTGTTTTTATAAATTTTTATATTATATTTAATTTTATTATAATTATTATATTATTATTTACTTAATTTACCTTAAATTAAATCCTTAATACTACTATTAATTTTATTAATTAATTATTTCCTCTTTTTTTAATTATTATTTAAAATTCCTTAATATTAAATACTTTTTTAAGTTATACTTAATTTTATTTAACTTTTTAATATTTAATAAATATTATATTAGCTTTTTTAAGTATATAAACTTAATTATTTAAAATTATTATTAAATATATTATTATTTATATACTTTTTATAAATTTTTTAATAATTTTAAAAATTAATATAAAAAAGTTATTTTAATATATAAATATTTTACCCTTAATAAAATTAAATTACTATATAATTTATTAAGTATTAAATAGTATTTATAATTTTTATTTAAAAGGGGATATAAAAAAAATTATAATAAAATTTATAAGTAAATATTTAATTTAAAAATAATAAAATTTAAATTTTATAAAAAAAATTTAACCTTTTTAAATTTAAATTTTATATTCTTTTTATAAAAACTTTATTATAGGTTATTTTAAATATAATAAAAAACTTAAATTTAGTAATATAGTTGTGACGGCAGCCACAGTCAGGCAAGCCCCCCCCTGGCTGTCACAAGAACCCTAACCCTTAGCCCCTCAGTCGCGTCAAGACTTCGCGAGCCAGGGACCGCTAGAGCTTCGCTCCCCCCTTTCTTTTCCTCTCCTCAGCTTAGAATATTCGTTGATAGCGCCAATAGACCCAGCTCCCATACTGCATCTCGTGCTGGCCGTGACAATAGTTAATAAAGGTTTAAATAAAAAAATTAATTTTATTACTATATATATATTTTAATAATAAATATAATATAATATTTAATAATTAAAAAAATAAAAAAAACATAATAATATATAAATAAAAATAATATTATCTTTTTTATAATATATATTAAGTTTAATTAATATATAACTTTTATATTTATTTAAAATAAATATTTAGTATATACCTTTTATTTATTACTTTATATATTTATTAAAATATTAAATTTATTTAAAACTAATTTTATTATTTATTTATTTATTTAAAATAGTTTTAATAACTTAATTTAATAAAAAACTTAACTTTATTATTTAATTAATAAAGTAATAAATACTTTAAATAATTATAAATAATAAAATATATTAACCTTTTATATTAATATATTTAATAGTTATTACCTATTTTTAATTATTAGGTTATATAAATTTAATTTTTTTATATTAATTAAAGTATATAATAATTAATAATAAAGTTATTATACCTATTATAAAGTTAATTTTATTAAAGTTAAAAAGGTTATTATTTATAATCCTATATTTAGCTATTATATTATAAAATAATTAGAATTAGTTCTTAATAACCTTTAGATTTTTATAAAAGGCTTTTTAGTAGTTATAAGGCCAATTTAATTTAATTTTTAAGGTTAATTATATATTTATAAAATATTAAACTTAATTTTTATTAATAAATTTATTATTTTATAATATTAATAAAAAATTAACTATATTTTTTATATTAAAAAATTATATTAAAAATCCTTATATATTTTATTTAATAATATATTAAATAAGTATTTATTTTTTAATTAAATTAAATTTATAATTATTAATATATAATTTTTTATAAAAAGGTTAATTATTTATTTTTTTATATAAAGTAAATTTAAGGATATTAAAAATTTATAAAACTTAATATATATTTAAAGGTTTTTTTAAAAAAAAAATTAAAATTTTTAATTATTTAAATTATTAATTTAATTTAAGTTTCTCTATATAAACTAATATAATATATATTTTAATTTTTAATATATTAAGAATTTAAATAAATAAAATAAAATAAAATTAATATAAGAAATATAAATATAATTTATATTAAAAATAAATTAGTTTATTAAAATTTTAAACTTTTATATAAATATTATAACTATATTATAACTTTAAATTAATTAAATAAATTAAAAATAAGTAATAAAAAATAATTAGTGTTAATTAATACTAATTTTAATTAATTTTTTTGTTTTGGGTAGGTATTAGGGTTGGTTAAAGTTGGTAGAGTTGTTAAAAGTGCGCGGCTGGGTGGTATACGCGGCTGGGTGGTGAACCACGTTATTATATATTAAGAAATATATATTATAGGTTTATTTATTTATTATAAGTGGCTTAATAGGGTTGTTTATTAGGGGATGAACTATAGGTTATGTGGTATATAGGGTATAGGTATAGGTAAAAAAAAGGTTTTGGTACTTATTAAGCTATGAACCGCCGTAACCACCACCTAGACATTCAGGTACCCAAGTACCTTCAGCCTGCCAGGCCAGCTAGGCTACAGTGGCATGCAGGCAGGGCCGGCCGCATCTTGTTATGTAAGCACACTGCAACTTAAATGACAGCATGCGCTTTGGCAGCCTTGGCTGGCTGTCCTGCCCTTCAGGGGTCGAGCTTTGTCTGTCTGTTCAAGGTTCACAAGCTACTCGAGCCAACATCGGAACCCCATAGCTGGCGTCTTGTCCAGACCACGTCTTGACAACATTTGCGCCGCCACCGACCACAACCCTCGTCTATTCCCTATCGCTGCGCCCAGATTCTTCATATTCAGTGATTGAATTTGACAGCCAACCCGTTGGCACGACACGACACGCCAGCACGCCCACGATGCAGCGACCCCAAGCATACGGCCAGTCGCCGCCTCTCCACCACCCCGTACCACAACACGTCTCGACCGTGCCCCAGTTGCGATCACCACCTCCACCTCCACCAACCGGCTCCCAGCCCCAGTCGCAGAATTATGGCAACCCCTACCAGGCCCAACAAGGCGGCGCGCCGAATGGCAGCTCGCTCGGCCAGTATGGCCAATTCATGAACGATCCCACCGCCCAGTTCGCCGCCCAATTTGGCCAGACTGCCTTCAAGCACGGACAGGAATATCTCGAGCAAAATGTGAGTCGCCAGGCGTGGCTTTCGAGGCTTTTGAGCCGGGCGCATAGCGTCACGAAGGGGCTCATGCGTCTTGGCGACGGGTTGCTAATCTCGACGTCCATCTGACAGGTCAACCGCTATTTCAACTATCCCGCCCTTAAGCACTACTTCAACGTCACCAATAGTTATGTGATAAACAAGCTCTTCCTCGTCCTTTTCCCCTGGAGGCATAAGCCTTGGTCGCGGAAGCAAGCAGTCGGACCCAACGGCCAGGAAGGCTGGTACCTCCCGCCCCGCGACGATGTCAACAGCCCGGACATGTACATCCCGGTCATGTCCATCGTGACCTACATCCTCCTCTCCACGCTCCTCGCTGGCCTGCGGGGGCAGTTCCAGCCCGAGCTGCTCGGGTCGAAAGCCGCGACTGGCCTGATCGTGGTCATGGCCGAGATTGCAGGCCTGAAGGTCGGGTCCTATATCCTCAGCATCTCCAACTCGTCGCAACTGCTGGATCTGGTCGCGTACTCGGGCTACAAGTTCGTTGGAATCATTGTGACCATCGCCGTTGCCGAGATTGTCAATGGTGGCAAGGGCACCGGCGGCTGGGTCGGCTGGGGCGTCTTCATCTACACCTTCCTGGCTAACTCGCTCTTCCTCATGCGGTCGCTCAAGTATGTCTTGCTGCCAGAGAACAATGGCGACCCCCGGAGTGGAATGCAGACGGACTCGAGGGCAAAGAGGAACCAGCGCACACAGTTCCTGTTCTTCTACTCGTACGTCGTACAATTGGTCCTGATGTGGATTTTGTGCAGGGCTTGAGAGGGTGCGAGAATTGGATGTCTTTTGTCATGACATAATGATCTATGGCATGGGGAGTTTAGGAGAGGGCACGGCAAAAATGGCATTGGCATATGTACCGACACATTTGAATTGTAACATTAGTGAAGTTTCAGCGGTCCAATTTGAATGGACAAAACAACTCTCACCATGCTTCTCGCCCAAATCTGCCTGGCTTTGCTCAATACCAGCACCCGAGCCACCAGTGCTATCAACGGGATTTGAATGAAATCTGCCAAAAGCCATAAGATACTGATCCCCAGTGTCTTCCTCCCCGCGCATTCCCCTGGACAACTTTGAGATGGCGCAGATAGAGCGACACAATGCCAATGCCCAGGCTCACACTGCATCCCACCACGACTGCCACAACCACTCATTTCACACTCTACATGGCCATATTTACCGATCAAGTCAGCTAGCTGTGACCTCTCAGCCTTCCCACAGCATACTCTCGCGTCAAGTGGGTCTAATGATGTGGGCCGTCCCCCGGCCTTGGTCTTCACCGCTGTGCCTGAGTCACTCAACCTCTAGATATAACCCACTCACCGCTCGACACAAGCACATACGGCCATAGATATAGGAAAATACGGGATCCCGTCCGCTCTCCCATAGTCAAGCCTATAATCGCCGGATTAGTAGTTGAGTCGGTGACGATCAGCGAATACCTGGTGCTGTATGTTTCTGTTTTTGCGTCTTCCGCCGGTCGAGCCATTTTTTACACCCCGGCCGGAGAATGAACCAGATTCTGGCATCACGAAGCAGTCCCGGGGAGCAGCAGTCATACTTAATCTTGTATATAGTTTATACTTGGTCTTTGCCTCGTACACACATATGGGGACCAGCTCTGTGTGAGGCCGCCATTGAGAGAGGAACTATGAGTCCCGTAGCCCTGGTGGAAGTACTGTAACGAATAACAACGCTCGCTTACATGCAATACTTAATCGCGGGCTTGACGTCGAATCATACGAAAGGGATGCTCTGATCCGTAGCTGCTCTTCTGGGAGGTGTTGATCACATTCTCGACTCCATTATCCCGGCACCTTTCATATGTACATAGCACTTTTGCATCCCTCGAAACACTCGCACTCATGTTCTAGGACTTTGAGACTCCTCTATATCGCTGCCTATACAGTGTCCAGGCTTGTCTGAGGAAGCCGGGGGCACATCTTACCACCCTCGTGACAACATTTGAATGCCGTGGTGGTCTAAGGTGATGTAGACATGAATATGCACAGCCGTCGATATATCACCACCTAATTTGCTTGAGCTTACCCCATGCCCAGCTGCTCCAAGATTTCCTATCTTGGTTCTCGTCCAGTCGTCTCTGCATCTCCCTGGCCTGTTCTTCCCCAAACACATCTGTCAGTATTTTCGGAACGGTGAGGGGCCCAAAGCCTCTAAAAACCGGACCAAATTGTCCATCAAAACAGTCATAGTCGGCGCCGTAGTCAATAAGTAAATCTACAGCCTTTTGCCAGGCAGTTTTCAGCGTTCTCGTCACGCTCTCAGCGTCTCTGCTCGACTCGAAGCAGGATAGCAGGAATAGGCCCCAGACGGTATGGTTGTCACAGATAAACACCCTGTCGTTTGGGTTGGCTCCCTTTTCCAGCAGGAGTTGGAGCATGTCAATGTCGACACTGGCTGATTCTCGTTCCGTGTGACGTAGTAACGTGGCGGGGGTCACTCGTCTCGGGCGCAGCGCGTAGTCCAGCAGCGGCCTTCCATCCTTGCTGATGGCCCGCGGATTGTTGTCCAGCGTGTTCCGTACGTATCTGACCAGGCGAGCTTGAACAGTCAAAGCCAAGAAGTTGCAATTTCCACCCTCCACGTATTTTCCTAGTAGGCTACCACTTGGCAAATCGCGTGCATGCGTCCAGTGGTTCTTCTGCGATTTCGAGTGTAGACGGTTCACTCTATCCATCTCATCCAGTATCTCGATGAGTCTTTGGTTCGTTGATACTGAGGTCCTCTCAATCTCATATGAGTAATACAGTATCTCATCAACCAAGGAGATGATATCATTGATCGATTCGCGAAACTTAGTGATCGGTAGAGTCTTCAGCAGACACAGTGATATCTCGCAGAGCATTATTCTCGGGTCGAAAGAGCTATCGCCGACTTCCTGCTGTAACGAGTCGAAGAAATTATCTCGCAGCCAGTCACATACTGTCCTGTGAAGGAAGTCAACGTGAAGCTTTAATGGTGCCCTGCTATCGTCATGTTTGCGAGTGATGAGTAGATCGCCGCACCGGTTTTGTATTTTGCTCTTCCAGCTCTCACATATATCATTGGCCTGGCTCATGGTCACTGGACGGATCTGAACATCGCGGCTTTGTTGCTCCAAGAATGCAAATGCGTAAAGAGGCAAAGGACTGACGGCGTCCACTGGTACCAAGAAAATCTGTGCCATTTGTTTGCGGTGCACATGCTTGCTTGATCTTCTTGATGATCGCTTCGAAGTAAGCGAAAAGATCCGGAGGGACGGCGTCTAGGATTGACATCAAGGTGGGATACTCCTCCTTGCTATTCAGTGCTCTCTTGATATCTCGGCTAACAAGGTGTACCCATAGCCATACACCCTTGGCCCTCAGAGAAATTTCTTTGATTATGCTCTCGCAGTTCGGGTCCCTAGATTTCAACTTCTTGAACCTGGTATTCTCTGCAATCTCGTCGTGGACAAACCAGGCCATGTCGTCTTGGGTGAAATCTTGTACGGCCAGAGTCTTCTGTGGATCGGTGAAGGCGTCCTCGAATACATGCCATGGCCGGCTAGATGCGCATATTTTGACGTGGGCTGACTTGACGAAGGACTGAATTACATCGACAACATCCTGTGGCTCGCCGCTGTATTCGTCCAGTCCGTCGATAAAGAAGCAGAACCTTGTGCTCAAGTCTGTCTTCTGCAAGAGTAGTCGAAGAGCCTCCTTAAGCTCGCCAAACTCCCATGCTTCGAACCCAGAACGGTTTCCACACACATCGAGGATAATGTCGGGCATTTGCTTCAACATCTGATAGAGCAAAGACTGCATAAGCCCACCGAGAGACTTCTGCATTGGATGACCCTGATTCCAAAAGAAGTATTCAGCGGTATGAAGTTCGAGAGGGTATGCCCAGGTTTGAAGGCTTTTGTAGGTGTCATGATGCTGGCAAACAAACTTCATGAGCGTAGACTTCCCGCTGCCAGCCTGATACATTGGTTAGCCAGCGAACCAGTGACAGACACGACATCCGAACGCCCAATAACTTACTAGCCCATTTATCCAGTATATCCCATTCCCGTCTTGTAACCAGCCTGGGAAAGATGTACGCTTCTTGTCGAAAAGCCATTTCTCTGTCTTCACATGGGCTTTTGTAATATCGGAATGTCTTCGCTTCAGCTCCGGGAAATAGAGGCTTTCAAGAATTTTCAACTGGCGACGGTAGAGCTCACGATCGTGTTCCAGGACGAACAACTTTGTTGTAAGACTTGTCAGGCCGTCTGCACATTCTGCCAAGGTAGTTTTGCCGTCTTCCTCGCTCTTCACAAGACGAGCAATATCAGCTTCCAAGGTCTCCAGCCGGGGATTGTATACCTCCTGCCGCTGGTGCATCCACTTTAAAATTTGTAGCTCGCGCACCACCTTTTCATGCCGATCGCTAAAGCCCAGTCAGCTCATTGTTCTCTAAAGTATATGCCTTCCATCGAGGTGTCTCACCTAGCTAAAGTCTCTTTAACGTGAGACCTCAACCTCTTCTCCAGCCGTTCTAAGCGACCAGAGAGACTTGCGATCTCCTCCTTCTTCATGAAAGCCACAATGGTGATTTTGCCAGCTTCAAGAACTCGGGATCGCGCCTTCTCTGATGATGCGAGTGAGCCGAGGATAACTTGCAGCTCTTGCGCGACTCGCTTGCACTCGGCCGCTATGCTGCGAATCTCGTTTTCATATCTTCCGGAGTGTCCCCGATTTGGGGTCTGTAGGAATTCGTCGACCCTCTTGTCGATATCTTTGACAATCAGAGTCAGCTCATGAGCTTCGTTTGTCGTCCCATGCCCTGACTCCAGGACCGTCTTGCCTGTCTTGACTATCGCGAAACCCATTTGGATGAAGGTAGCGATGCTAGATGCAAGACCGATGATAGCCATAGCTTCTGCCATATTGCCGTTGCGAACGAGGACCTTGGCATTGATTGACGATCTGATACCTTGCGTGCAGTATACGATGTTCAGGACAAGAGGAGGTGGTAAGTCGGATCTTTGAATCCGTACCTAGGTATCGACCTGTCGTCGTGGTCATTCAAGCCTCCGCCAAGCGAGCCTGCATTTTCTTCCCAATTTCGACTAGCATCTGTCGACTGCAGAAACCCCTTCATCTCCCGCCAATCATCCCGTAGAATGACCCTCGCATGTAGGACAGCAGAGATGCCTGAGGCACATCCGCGTCGCTTTGCCAGGTGAGCTCCGTGGCACTTCTTGGGGTTCAAATTGGTGTAGTGGAGCGGAAGCGGACTCTTCATTTTTGCCTCAACCACTGTCCTCAGTCGAACATTCCTGCCAGATGGCAGAGTGATACGCCCGTTATGAACCGAGGTCGCGTAGGATTCCCCCAACTGGACGCCCTGTGGTAGTCAATGATCGACATAGAAGAACTACCAGTAGGGAACGAATGAGAGTACGAGCTTTTCGAGCTCAGCATTTCAACCAGAGAGCACGGGTTAATTTTGAGAACAATGAATGGGCTGGCCTCTTTGGAAATAATCTCGACAGCTCCACACCACTGTGGCAGCACAATAGACCATGGATCAGAATCCCGGCTCTATTTATCAGAAGTCTAGCTTTGACTATCAGAACGATAATGGGCGAGCCGTTTCTACTCATCACCAGGTTAGCTGTGACAATCAGAACAGCAATGGTTAAGCCGGTTCCTATGTTTCTAGCATTCCTCTGGTTTGCCGCGCTCACCACATATGGATTACTATGGGAGTCAAATTTTTGGTTCTTGATGTCCTGGGCTGCCTTGTGCAGTATTCAATTCCTGCCAAGCCTATATATTGACCGGGCGTTACGGACGGGTCAGATAAATGGAAAGACTTGGATGGCTTGGCCTGCTATCTTACCCCTTCTGGTAGGTTCTTCTCTTCCTTTCTTATTTTGTTCCTTTTTTTTTTTCAAGAACAAAAAAAGTTCATTAGTAATATATGCATACGACATGTGCTGATCTCGACATAAACAGTTCCAAGCCATGTCGACCATGCGGGCTGGGACGCAATTCGCTCACTCATTCCTATTTGGCCATGTTTTGGCTACTATCTTGCTGGTAAAGGCATTTTCCCTGATTCGAATGGGCACGATGCTGATATGAGTCCCAGGGTCCCGCTCTGTTGTGCTTGAGTAAGGGGCTCTCGCACGGGTTTCTTGCCATACCAATGGTCAACCGCATGACTGCGATGATGTCGTTTGGCCTAACAGGCATCCTGGGTACACTGGTCCTGTCGACTCATGGAACTTGGGCCTCTCCCAACAGCAACAAGACGATACCCTCGGTCGCAGCCCTTGTGGTGATGAGTTTGCTCCTCGGGTTGTCCATGACTTTCCGTGTTAGCACGCACACACAGCATTGGAGTCACGATGAACTGGAAGACTACCAATATTGGAATCACTACATGTATGAATCGGAAGACGACTATGAAGAGATGGAGCCTGGTTCTCGATTCTTGCCTTTGAATATCCCACTCATCACCACATTCACTACTGTGTTGGCAATTCCGTGCTCCTATGCAATGATGCCTGCTGTTAAAGATCCCTATCCGGACACACGCATTTCAGAGGACGTTTTGAGCGTCATTATACTTCCTTTGTTAGCTAACACTCCGGCCTTCCATCTCGGTATGCAAGTTGCCAAGCGATTTCAATTTGACGTCGGCATTCATTTGAATTATGTGGTCGGCATTGAGGTCGCATACATTATGGCGTCTTTTCTCATCCTCACGAGCCTCATTTACAAGACTCAGGTCCCATTTGAGTCCGCTCCAGCAGAATTAGTGCTTCTTGGGATGGCCTCCATCACATCAAACCGAGTCATGACGAGCTGGCTCCTGACATACTTCCATGGGGCCCTCTGTTTTAGGACTGTGAGTTTATATTATTCTACCGCATCCTTGAGAACCTCCTGGGACGCTGACTCGACCCGCGGCAGATACTTGATAATCGTCTCTGCAGTTCTGCTTGCGCATAACGCGCATTCGTAATTAGATCTGATTATGTCACGGTCGTCGCATGATCGAGAGGAGATAAACATGAGCGGAATCTGAGCCTGCAGTAGCGGGTGCTGGACGCATATGTACCATCATTCCTCAAACATCCTCTCGGATGTGAACTGCCTTTGGTACTACAGCACAGCGACTTTGGTATGCCATGTAACAACAAGCCCGGGATAAAGGTGCGCTGCACTTGACTTCGACCATGAGCGAGATGGAAGAGAGGCAGGCCACCAGCTGAGAGCCTCAGCACAGTCCTGCTCAGCCGGCGTGGTCTCATGAGAAGTCTCCTCTAACTTCTCGTCTGTTGCTTGGCCAGGATCAGCGCCACGATGTGAGACCTTTCAAATACACCTCACAATTCAAAATGTTTCCCTGTAGATATGTTGCCGACAATCACCCGAGTGACAGCAGGCATGCCATGCCATCGTCTCCTTCGAAAGCCATATGCGTGAGACAAATGAGAGACAACTTTTCTGAGGTCTCGGAATGAGCCTCAGTCGCACGTTGACCCTCCATGAGATTTGACATGATGTATGCTTGTTTATGGACATCAGCTCTACTCAGACTAGGAAGAAGACAAACTGGCACTACATACTTGAACCTGCCTTGGGTTATGGAATACCTCCTGTGTAGACATCATGTCCTTCAACTTGTATCCTGCTACGGCACTCCCAAAGTCTACAGCATCAGGAAGTCTGAGCACAGGGGCGGGAATCACAAGATTAATTGTCGCGGACATCAGAAGTATTGCAAACACAGTGTTATGCGTCAGCCCTACGGGCTATCAGGTGATTTCATTAGATGCTATATCCAGTACGCTGTCATACATGTGTGTGTATGTTGGTATCCGCGCAGCATGGCTATTTATGTCAAGAATCGAAAGGTATGACGGTTGGTTGTTGTACAGGGTAGTTGTTGGTATATGGATAGTGCGGCAACAGGCTCCAAGCGCGTGGCTTTTTCTCCTCCAGTGAGAATTAAGAAAAAAAGAACAACGAAAAGAGAATTGCTAAATGACTTTCTTCCTGACTCCTGGTATTGCGTCTAAAAACACGCTTCCCATGCCTCGTGATGATCGATTGCAGTCGTCCGTCTCAGCTGCGTTTTGCTGCTTCCGTAAAATGCGATCCCAGCTTCTTGGATTGGGAGGCGTCTGTTCGGTTCTACCGCATCCAATCGCGATCCCAGAGCTCTGCCTCCGCCGCCTCTTCGAGGGCACGCTTCGTGGTTGCAGTATTTCTCGAGCCGACAAGCCCTGTTCCAGCATCGACGCGGAAATTGACTAGGTCAATCGAATTCCCAGAGCTCAGCGTGACGTTGCTCGCACTGGCAACGGTTGCCGACGATGATGTGAGGAACGTCTGGAGTGCAGTTTGAGCAGTAGATGCATCCGCTACCGAGTCCTGCTGGAGAACAAATAGAATTCCGACCCTTGCAAAATCCAGGACATCATTCGTCACAGTGAACACCGACCCCGGGTTCGTAGCAGATGGCGGCACTGGAGAAGGCGTTATAAGAGAAGAACTTGCTGTGGATAGCGTTGGGGCCGAGGTGAGTGACGGCGGAGGCCAGCTGCTGGTGAAGGTTCTCGTAATCGTGATGGTCGTAGTAGGCATAGTCGTTGGTGTAGTTGCAAGTGACGTTGCACGTGTGTCGGAGATCTCGATCGTCAGTGTCGTCGTAGTCGACTGGCCTGCCATGACAGTGATCGTAGCAATCCTAGCTTCTTGCAAGGCAACGGCGTTGACGACATCGAAGCTTCCACCAGTCATGTCCGTAACGGCTTCAGCGGAGGTGCCGAGGACCGTGCTCTGGCCATTCAAGGTCACAAGGGCATTTTCAGCTGAACAACTCAGGTTGCCCGCGTTGAGCTTCGAAAGAATCGTGGTACCAGACAATGGGACCGAAAAATTAGTTTGTGCCTGGGCGATGAGACGTGGGAGGGCGTTTCCCACTGTGACATTACTGATATTAGTATCGCCTGATATTGTGGCGGTCGTGCAGCCGATATTGTCAGCTACCGAGCAGTCGAAGCCTGTGAAATTGTTGATGCAGATGCAAGAACAGAAGCCGTTGATGACGACATTAGTGCCGCCATTTTGGCAGGTGACCTGCCTCTGGCACTGCTGTTCTGCTTCGGCTTGGGTGTTGACATTTTGTCTGCGGATGACGAAAAATTCTATGGGTATTATCACGGCGGCAGCGATGAGGATGACGACAATGACGACGATGGTGATGAACCCCCACAACGGCAGCCCGCAGCAGCGGCGACCCTTCTTGCGATTCGAGTCGGGGTTTGATGACATGTCATCCGGAGAAAGTCGAGGAGTCGGATTGTTGTTACTGTTGTTGTTGTTGCGGTTAAGAGGGGGTAGAGGCCACGACATCACCGAGTCGCGTATGCTTTGTCGAATGCCCCCTTGACGACTCTGAGCTTGAGCTGGCGGTGGAAACGCCGCAAGCATGTCTGAGAAACCAGACTGGTGGTTGTCATAGTATTCATCTGCGGCAGAAGTCAGCGAATGCGTCAGTTGAGATCCATGCCTGTCTACTTACCAGACTCCTTGTCAACGTTTGCCGATTTGGTTCCAGCGCCATAGAACTCTACTGGGAAATCGTCCAAATCGTTCAATCGACTCGCTGGCCGCTTCCCTCTATCCAGACTCGCCGCTAATCTTGTTGCTCTTCGGATAAGATCTGGGAGACTCGTCAGACTGCCCCGAGCTTCGGCATCTCTGACAGCGTCGATATCGAGTCGTGGCGGTCGTCTTATGGCCGACAGCCGGCTATACGCGCGTGGTTGTAGGGGTGCAGGCGGTACAGGCTGTGAGGACGCCGACATCCTCCTAGATGTCCTTGAATCCACCGCAGATGCCGCATCGTAAGCATTCAATATGTCGTCGGCGGTCAACGCTGCTACAAGAGGGGGACGCCTTGAGCTCTTAGCGGAAGGAACCGTCGTAGACGAATTCGACGATGCTTCCAGGTATCCCGTGCCTTCATCAAAAGGACTTGGCTGCATAGGTGTCGGAGACGGCCTCTTGTCTTCCTCCCCAGTGGCCTCTCGGGACCCAGTGGTCACAAGCGCGGCTTTTCCTCTCCTTCCGATGCTCGCACTCCTGACCAGCCGGCTCTCATCTCCATAATCCTGCATCGAATGCACCTCGGATGGGCTTGACTCCTCGACAATCGTATCATCGTAGAAAGCGTCTGCGTACAGAGGGCTCTGTGCGGGTGATGGCGTACCCCAACTTTCCGGCATGGCCGCACTTGATGCGTACGATGCATGGGACCTGGATCTGTCGCTTTCTTCTGGAATTGGTGAGACATATGAAAGATGCGAGTAAAAGGACGATGCGCCACGTCTGGCTGAAGGCGGCGGCCCCAAGTTCACACTACGTCTCGGTGGCCCAGCTGGCGGCGGCGGAGGCGGCGGCGGAGCTTGTATTGGGAGTGGAAAGTCCGGAATCGAGCCCACCGAAGACAGTGTTGAAGGCCGAGATAATGTGGACGGTGTCTCGGGTATGGATGAACTTATTGTCTCCGAGTCTCGGTTGTACTGTGATTGGTACTGAAAAACTGGGGTCGGGTCCTGTATTCTTGATCCGTCGAGTATCGACGGCACTTCGCTCGGGCGAGGTGGTCGCTGTGGAGGTTGACTGCCGGCTGGTGGTCTGTAGGGCTCTGAGTCTGATGAACTAGCAGGAGACGCGATGGGACCAGCCAACGGCCATTGTGGTATGGGTGCCGGCCTCGATATGGGTAGCGTGATTTGTCCATCTTTACCTTGAAATCCTGGCGGTGCCTGAGGTCGTTGCTGCCTCGGTGCGTTACCAGTCTGAGGTCCCATTGGAGGTCGACTCCTCGGAGGTATTGACGGAGCGTCGGGAGAGTCATTTTTTAACGCCGCTTGTCGCTGAAGAAATGTGTTGTAGTCCTCCCTAGGTAGCCCTGCTTCTGCCCGCTCCCTCGCTCTCCTGATAATATCCGCTGCTGACGGTCGTTCCATATCGTTTCCATATTGAGGCCGACTCATGAGCAGTCACCAGTCCAATCTAACCGCTTGAAAGCCTTCTGGACAGGCTCACAGCTCCCCAGCTTTTGCCGGTCCTTTCAGACGTTCGTTGATCCCGACCTGTGGATTACATGCGCAATGTTCCTTTCAGCTCGGTGCAGAAGAGGCGTCGCTATGCCCTAGTGGCCGAAATTCCGCGGGATGACGAATACGACGAGAACGAGGTTCCGTAGCCTGATGTTGTACGTCCTTGGTATGGTCGTACGATTCTCCTCCTCCTTCTGGTGATGGGTAGTAAAAGATCTTGATCGACAAGAGGCACAACCCTAAATTCAGTGTTACGAAACCGGGGGATATCCACGCATAAGTGATGGCTAGCGACGACCGGCGACGACGAGTGAGAGACGTGAAGGTGAGTGAGCGACGGCCTCGACCGGGGGCGCAGAATCAGACGAAGAGGCAAAAAGACAAGAAAGAAACCAGCAGTCAGAGGAACGAGTTGTCAACGAGCTCCTGCGACGAACTGGTGCTTGGGTCTAAGGGTGATCGCTGTCAGCGAATGTTCGTCACTGTCGCAGATGATGTGAGTGTGGAGACAGGTGAGTTCCACAACCGAGAAAGAAGAATAGCACGAAATGCGGCGCACTGGTGAAAACCAGCCAAGAGTTGAAGAAAGGGTAAACACAGGTTGAAGGTTGGACAGGCAGATAGACAGATTGAGAGAACAGTGGAGGTGGGTGCGGGAGGGTCGCATGCAAGCCGACCCACGCAGGCGAGATACAAGACAGGGCATGTAGCGTAGAGGGCAAGGGGTACCTGAACTGCGAGGTGGGAAGTCTCAAGGAGGGTAGTCATGAACGAGGATCACGTACGTTTGGTGTTTCGGCAGGTATGGTCAACCACGCGGTGGTTGAGAAAAGCGAGGTGTCGCAGAGTTTCGCGGATTCCGGACCGTGTGGAGAACGAGAGTAGCGGTTCGCCGTGAGTGAGAAAGCGTGAGTGCGTGAGTGAGCTACACTGATATGCTGAGTACCGTTTCCCGTCGACGAGGCTGATGTAGTGACTTGATGGCGTTCGCGTGTTGTTGGAGTGGCTAGCCAGCGCGCAGTGTACCAGGCACTGAGAGTTCCAGAAAAAGTGTCACACAGAGGTAGATCTGGGAGGACGGCGGCGACGACGGGGCAGAAGAGAGAGGTCTGGGTTGCAAGAATAGCGGACGGACCAGTGGAGCTGCAGTGCGTCCGAAAGGCGATACGATGGTGTGGTCGAAGTCTTTTGGCGTTTCAGATATGCGGGACAAGCAGGGAGTGCCGTGCCAACCTGCTTGAAGCCCTACTGCGCAACCCAAATTACTGGCCCCTTGGCACACACCAGCAGAGAGGGCTGCCGGGTACACGCTACACGCAGGCGTGGTCGAAGGCAGCAGGCCCCTGTCGAAGATCAATCGAACACCTGGTCAAGCCAGCGGTGCTGTGGTGTTGGTCTTTTTGGCTATGAGAGGGTCAGAGGGTGTGGCGGCGGCGACCGAATCTCAAATCTCGAATCCCCAAATCTAGCCAAGCAGCTCGAAGAGTCGCATAGGTAGCAGAGGTGGTGCTGTTTTGAGTGTTTCGGCAGCCAGAAAAGGGGGCCCGCAAACTATACAAGCGGAAAATATCAACCTAGGAGTCGACTGCTGCACGTGCTGTACTTGTTTGGTGCTGTATGTCCTGTTGGAAACGAGACGAGCTGGCTGGCCACTTCGGTTCGGGGGCAAGAAATGAATGAATGCTTCTGCCGACACACACGCGCGCACACATGCACACAGACACAGACACAGACGACGTCAAATCAAGAAGACGAAGCGAAAGTCAACGAGAGTCAGGGAGCTCCAAAATAATAATAAAAAACCATCAGCTAAAAAATGATGCAGGCTGGCAGGGAGGCAGGCAAGCTGAACGGCGGGAGGAGGGGGCGGGCGCAAGGAGTGGTGGTTGCGACTTCCCCTGCGTGCGTGTGTGTGTGTGTGGGTGTACGTGCGTTGCGTGCCGTGACAACAATAGTGAGGTGAGATAAGGAGTGCGGATTTAGAAGGGAAGGAGCCAGCCAGTGTCCCATGGATACTACGCCGTATGCACGAGTTGTCGACCCAAGGAACTGGCGTATGACATATGACGGAGAGTGGGAACCTTTGCAGGAGTCGACAAGCGAAGAGGCATTGGGGGCCGGGCGACCTGTCTGTCTGTCTGTCTGTCTGCCAGCATCGACTTTCATTCTGGTTCTATTGTTGTTACGAACAGGACTGTGGAGCACGAGCGGCACAGGCTGTGCTCGTGGCTGTTGCGTTGCCGACAAGGTCAGGTCGAGCGATACTCCTTGCTATCGCGAAATTATGTTAACAACACAAGCTGCCGATTCGATGTCATCACTCGAGGGTGCCCGTTGGTAGCAATCAGCCTGCTACACAACCACAGGTGGATAGAGGGACCACAGCCGGCTGTGGAGATGAGAGGGAGCGCATCAGAGTGCGTCTACCACTGCACAGGTCTTGGGCTCAATCTCGCGAGATGAGGAATTATGGAGAAAACAGAGGGGAGAAAGAGGGGACGAGCTTATCCCGTCCCCGGCCCTGTCCCCGTTCTGGCGCCCGTCCTGGCCGTCCCTAGCCCTGCAGGTCATGATTCCTCCTCCGTCAATCCCTTGCGGGCCCTGGAGCCAATTGAGCCGAGAGGGCCGATATCACACACTGGCTGGACATGGGTTGTACACACCGTCCAACCGTGGGCACCGTACCGTGGTCAGGTCAGCATGATGACGAGCACCAGGAACACACAGCAACTCGACAGCAACACCACCACCAACACCACCCACCAAGACCTGTCAGGTTTCCAACGGGATGGGATTCAGGTCCAGCACGAGGGGTGACCTGTTCGGATCTTGATTGATCTCCATCCACGACCGGGTTTCTCGTCGCATCACCCTCGCAGCCCGGGAGCTCGAGGTTGCAGAAGGGCCCAGAGGGCAGGCCTCAGGACTCGACCTGCGCTGTTCTGGAAACCACCTGACACAAGGATCAACCGTCCGACGCTAGGCATCCCGTCCATACTTGTAACTATTTATTACCTCGGTACCTGCCAGCCAAACTTGGCCCGGAAGGTACCTGGATACGGGGTAGGGGATCTTGATACGGGCCACACTCGCACACGCACAATCCACCCGCACCCGCACCCACCTGCACCTGCACGCCTGCACATGCACATGCAGGAACCACGGCGAACGGCGTGGCCAGTGCGAGCGGCCGAGGGGTCGAGTCATTGAAACCTCCCTCTCCTTTCCTTTCGCGACAAGCCTGCCTGCTGCCCATTGACTACAATTAAACAGCACCTCACCATTGTTTACAGCCGTCAGTCAGCTCCCCTTCCCGCCCCCCAGGCGGTGCTTGTCACAAGGATGTGAGCAGCCCTGAGGACTTACTCTGAGCAAGTTCAGACGTGGCTTGCTCCAAGCTCGCTCTCGACCTGGGAGTCCGGCCTGACTAGCTGCTTTGAGTTGCGATGGCCTCTCCCTGGGCTGTATCTCCAGCCAGAAAACCAGAGATTTACAGCAAGGTTTGTGCAGCACGGAGTACGGAGCACATAGGATGTCGTAACTTCGGACCAAGCTTGGCTAGATCTTCAAACCTGGCATCTGGCGACATCCGAGTTCCAAAACGAACAACGCTACGGTGCACAATGGCCCAAGCCCAATGGCCGGCTGGACAAGACCCTGCCCCCCTGTCTCCACCACCCTCCCATGCCCCCCTCCGGCGCACTAACACATGGCCCTTCCCTCCTCTCCCTGATTGACCGGACGACGCATGGCCGGCCGAATCCGATTTTTGTCGATCACGGTCGAAGTGGTTCTTGGCCCACCGTCCATCGAAGAGCTGAGCAGCTGGAGCTGGGGCTGGAGCTGAGCTGGAGCTGGAGGCGAGAATATCAACCGTTTCTCCAACATTTTCAGACTTCATCCCAAAGACCGAGAGACCAATGCGACTGAGCTTAAGGCAGGCCACACGACAGAGTCCGCGGCTCGAGCGGGAGCTTGATCGATTTGGCCTACATATATGCCGGCTGAATAGGCAGGTGCATCTCGACGATATTCGCTCGTGTCAGTGGCAGATGAGGCCAATGTTGGCCTGACAATACTTCGTGATGACAACAATCAACACATCCTCTGGAACAGCCACACTCGCACAATCCTCATCAACTACACCTGACCACGGAGGTGGCACCCATACAGGTTTCACGATCACACATGCAACGCCGAGAGACTCTGAACCAACTCTGTGTCCCTCCTTGGAGCCTCACCACCACAGACGAGACCAACTAGCCCGCACCGGTGCCTCCCATCCTACTGGGACAGCACACGGCTGCACTAACCACCTACGGGAGCATCGAGCGCTGCAGAAGAGGCACGGGCTTGGCAACGCCCGAGCCATGCATACACGATGCCAATGAAATGAATGCCGCTCTCGCTCTGCGCCGTCTGTTCTCAGATAGAAGACCCTAAAATGAGCCTCACAGGGCCCAGATGTCGCCTGCTCGAACCAATTTCCAACGGTCCGGACGCGAGAACACTCGAGTACCACCCCATGCAGGTCTGTTTCATTTCCTATTGCGCCCGTTACGTCTCTGCTTTTCCATCAATCACGGCGCATTACGAGGACTCTGGCCACCAAGAGTCCTGCTTAGAGCCTAGACCTATTCAAGCAAGGTCTCTTTCTCTCGTGGGCTGGCTGCTACCCTCGGTCTCTGACGAGCCGTATCTCATCATCCCCGTGTTTCATCTTGACAAGGGTTCTCATTTCATCCCCGGATACCGAGACATCAGCCTTTTTCCCCCACGGCGCGGCACGCGTCCACGTTTGCACAATGACGTTGTTGATGTCGGTTTGTCTCTGAATGAGACCAAGATCCGACGACTGGAGACAATGAAAAAGAATCAAATATGGCGGTGACAGTCTTCACCGTAAGTTCTGGGCCTTCATTGTCCACTGAAGTGACTGCCTCCCTGCTTTCCCTCAAGCCACCACGGCCGCGCGCGCTGATTGGAAACCGCAGGCTGAGACCGACTACAGGGTAAGGGCCCCCCGGACAAAGACTCTCCATTAGGGCTGTTGGATGCGGGCCGGCCGTCAACATGCAGCTATTTCAGCCTGAATTTGGACGGCCGACCTGTTTGAGTTTCGCAAGACCCTGGATTCGGTGATAGAATCCATATGCGAGCAACCCCAGATAGGAAATGTCTTTCGGGTCCCTTCAGCTATTGCTGTCAACCGTGGACGTCACCGAGCCACGCACGGGAACCCGAGCTACACGACCTGCTCGCTACATGCTGTACCAAGGGGCAAGCGACGGGTTCTTAGAATCCAGCGCGGGCTGAAAGCCAAGCTTTCAGCCGAGGCGGACGCCCATGGCCATAATGCTTGTCAGTTCATCTGTAACACTGCTAGCACCGAAGGCTTGTTCGGGCTCGTACGGCGACGGTGGGAAATTGCAAGTGCAAAGGGAACGTCGTTATGCAATGTGCCAATATTCTTGCTCATTGCCCAGTCAACGCCCAGTCGCCCAGGGCTTCCTGGTTCTCCAGTCTTGACATCCCGCTGGCCTTGACAAGAACCTCGCATATCGCAGTGCTACACTAGAGGGATCCCAAGTGGGCTAGCTGTACGGTTCTCCACGTCGATCATGCAAGCTGTCAGTCCTCGGACCGAAACATCAGTACCAGACATTGCTGGCACAAAGCACAAAGCATGGAGCACGGAGCACGGAGCACCTGGGCGCCGCTCATGGTTCAGTTAATAAAGGTCGAAGATCGAAAAGAGCCATGTTTGGTCACCGATCACAACAACAGAGACCTTGCGGTTGACCCAAGACTCTCGGGCCAACGAAATTGCAGATACGTGGCGACGACCTTGTGATCTGAGCTGGCAGCGCGCACAACCACTTTGTGCTCCATATAACTGGTCGCGGCCGACGGCAACTAGTGCCCGGCGGACTGGGATGGTGCAATATACGGCGCCACTGGCAACTATTATTATTATTATCCAATATACCCAAACATGGGTTGAAAAGCGCACCAGAGTCGAGAACAGACTTTGTGGCCAAGTTTCGCATAGGGCGATTCCAGTCGCTTTGGCCGTATCAATGGCCCTGTCTGAGGGCTGACGCATAGCGCAACGCACTTGTTGGTCAATTGCTACCACCCAGTTGGTGATATGCCACCTGATCGGGTGACGCTATGTCCTGGCACGCCCCCACTAGCTCAAGTCTTTCGAAACTATTGGAATGGGCGGAGACTCACGAGCAACTTGGATGGGATGTTTTAGTCCTCAAGGGTAGACGTGAAGATTCAATACACACTTGATGCCACACGCGCGATTCGTATGGATTCCTTGAGCATCAGGGAAGGATGCATAGGGCAGAATGAAGAACTCTGGCTCTGCCTCACATCATTCGTTGTCCAACTTGTCCTGCATGAGACTCATTTGATGTGTGTTTAGTTCAACCCAAGAGGAAATGCAGATCTCATGGCAAACGCTTCGAAGCGCCTCGTTCGTCGCCCTGGACGCGCCTCACGCCGATATGGCATCACTTGGGAGCATTGTATTAGTATGATAATAGTATTGAAAAACACAGACACCCTCACCCGAATACCAGCCTCCAGGTAAACTGATGCTCACACTTCGAACAATTGAAATACAATATCTCCGTGAAGGCTAATGTGTCAAGATCAACATTATTCTACGCACTCATATGGTGTGGTAACACTGTCGAGGAGAGAATTTCGAAACGAACACTGCCTACATATGTAAGCGAACGGTACAAGTGCCTGCTCATGTCAAGTAGAGGTGAAGAGCAGTTACATGCATAGCCTTTGCCATGCCTTCCCACAGACCATATGACCTAGGGCTCTATGTACACATAATGTGCCTCGCTACGGTAGAGTTGACTGTACTGTTGACTTAGCAAATCTGTCGTGCTTGTCTAGAGCCTGAGACGGTTAGAGGTTACGAAAACGTACTGTCATGTAGAGCCTGATCATTACCATGTACGCTCACATCAGTCACATAAATGTGGAGCTTGATTTGTATTACAAAATGGTATTACACGGCTGCAAACCTATCGACCAAATTACGGAGCAGAGAATTGCGCACCATCACCTTTTGCGCGAGACTGCCTCATTCCTGATCGGTGGATTCTGAGGCGACAGTCTCCATCCGAGGCACCGTGATAGTTCTCGAGATTCCCTCGTAACTCTGAGCGACCATGGCTTACTAGCTACCCGATTTTTGTTTAGTTGAGAGGTCTGTTTTCTGCCAGTGTGGTCTGAAAGCCCTCTCTTCCTCCTCGAGAGGGCGCGAGCCATGATGAAGACAGTCAATCAGCCGCCAGAAGCGCCGGGGATCGACCTCAATTCTTTCTCGAATATGGCCTGACTGAAAGATACCTTACGTTCTGTTGGCGTTTTTCCAGAGTGGTTGATCCTACGCCGGTGGACGCTCAGGATCACTGAGATCGAGCGGCGAGCATCAGATCTCATAAACCAGATCATCGCTTTCGTCTTTCGATAATATATCGGAGACTTCAAATGCAAAGCGATCCCATTCAACGACAGTTCTCAGGGTTCGGCCCTTATCGTCTGTATCAGACGCCGTTGTATCATCACACGCGTGCCACGCGACCCTGACTTCTCCGATTCGCATCTCGCGATTCTTTCCCAGCGCTGGAGTGTAAAAACCTCCAAGGGACAAGACCAGTTGTGCAAGGCCAAGATGTTGTCCACTGGCATTAGTCGTGAGAGATCTTTCGTAAGTCTGCCACCATTCACTAGCACAGACATTACATCTCTGTCCGTTATGATGCAGGAACCACATAGACTTGAGCCAACGTCGGCAAGTCGCAACCGACTGGAATCGGACACTCTCGAGGCTTGGACAGACCAACGAGAGCGTCTGAGGGAGGTCCAAACCTTGGGCAATCTCTTGTTGCATATGTTTCACAAGTCGACGCAGCTCGGCTTCTTTCAAGGGGTTACCGGGGTTCTGGGGCTCTAGACCAGAGGACAACCCGGCGATGTGCAATTGGTGGAGCTTGCCGTCGAGGTCGTGGATATGACTGAGCATGCCCCCCAGGATGTCGAGCACATCTTCCGGCGTCATTCCCTCGGTCCAATCTCTCGGCGGCAGGGCTTCGTTCCGACTTCCTGGGATGATCAGCGCCTTGACTTTGGCGAGTTCCTCACGGCTGATGACCCTTAGCAGCTGAGTATGTAGAGGTACTTCCAGCTCGTCAACACCAAAGTTGAAGTAGACGTGGCTGCTTCCATTCTTCGGGCAAGCGAATGCGACCTGATAATGCCGGAGAGTCTCGTGTCGAGACTCGGAGCTAATCCAGAGCGTCACTGGCAGCTGGGCGGAGCTTGTAGTCATTGTTGTCGCATGGTCCTCCTCGGAAGAATCATCCGTTTCTCGGTGCCAATGTCGAGATATAATCACATGGCGTGGCTCCCAAGTCATCTTGTAAATATTGACTCGAAGCTCGGCGGGGAGGGTGTTGAATTCTACGTTTGTAGACATTTGGTGCTGTGAAGCATCTGCTGCAGCCTTTGGCTGCTCTTTGAGGTTGAGTGAAGGAGACATGCTCAACTTGGGCTCATTGTTCCAATGTCTCAATTTGAAAGAAGGAGATGCCCTTCGATTTTCTTGTATTGACCTCATTGACATCTCGAATTGATTTCCAAGAGTGGCAAGAGCAGATGATGACAGTCCAGGCTTGTCTGCTTCAGAGAGCTGGTCAGTTCTGAAGTGTCTGTTGTTCGCCATTTCATGATTCATACCAGTTGAGAAAGCTTTTGGTTGCTCCTTTGGCCCAGGGATGCGCCCCAGATTGACGCTAGTTGATGGTGGCATCTTTGGTTGTGTGTTGTTCTGCTGAGTGGGCAGTCGGGGAGGGGGGTGACCTCAAGCTGTCATGAACTCTCTTCAGAGTTGAGGTATTTGGGGCCGGCTTTCGGTTTGCTGTCAGCTTGCGGTGGCATTTGTGGGTTGAACCTGCTTCAGGAGAAAGTAAAGGTTGAGGGGGATCATTGATGAACCCTAGGTGCCAGCTTTTCGTCTGAATTTCATGTTTGTAGTTGTGCCTCAGGCTATTCCTCTTTTCAACCGAGTTGAACAAAGGACATGGAATACAAGAAACATGGCGCGTCCCTAGTCACCATTTTCCATCTCATTTTTTGTGACTTGGCGCCCTGGCCTGCCCAGGTGAATAATTACCAAACCACAATCACGCTCTGTTCCAGGCCAGTCTCAACTCGACCTGGAACTTGCCTAACCACAAAAGTATTTAATGGCTTAAATCCATTCTTCAACTGTATGATACATTTCGCCATGATACACCATCATCCAGCGCAAATTGTCGCACCATGTGTGAGTCGCCATTGCCGTGTCTTCAGTCTTTCATCATCATCCCATCTGCTTCCTTGAACCTAGCGTGACCATTCATCAAGAACTAGGTAATGTTGACATGTCACCAAAGTATGAAGTGATTTCCAGAATCATAGAATCTACTACAAGCAATGCTTCAGCCGTCGGGGCCACCCTACAGCGCACCTTCCAGATCACAAGATAGGACCCTTCCGCAAATGCGTCCAACCGAGGCATACCTAACGCGATCCCAAATTTCTCGAGGCATCGTTAGAAGTGAGGATAAGGACACCGGTGCTCACCTAGATTCCTTTACAAGTCAAGATAGAGAGATACAACGATACCCAGCGGTGCCTGTCAAATAAAATAAAACCAAACGCAAGGTTGGGGCCCAGTCCTGCCGCCGCGACCTTAGAGTTCAGTAATTCAAAGGTTCCTCACTCCCTGATGGACTTCGACATAGTCATCCAGATAGTCCACATGGACTTCTATGCCAAAGATGCCATCGTCCCCAATGCTCAAGTCCCCCAGATCTCGGGCTAGAAGAGAGAGAGTAGCCTTTCGTCCTCAAGTGCGCAGTGCAGGGACTGCTCTTTAAGAAACACTCTTCCTCCATTTCATCTACACCGCTCAGTCCAACCCGACGGAGGTGGGGGAGGGGGGGTATATTTCCCAGCGTACTGTTAGATTGTACCCACAGGAAGCCAAAAGAATATCTCATCGAGCGGGAAAATGAAGCACAATAATTGAGATTCGGCCTCACAAGATTTGTCCCAAGTAAGACTGTTCTGCTTGTTACTACGCATGACAATCATCGTTCACGGCTAGTCAGACTAGGCGAGTCAACGGGAAGATTTGAGAGTCGCTAGAATGGCTGTGGAAGCGGTGGGCCGCCCAGATGACGATATCGCCCAGGGAGGGTGACCCTCTAAACCGGGCTCATGTAGGGAAGAACATCGATCGGAATCGGAAATTGAAACTGTGATAAGCCAATCGGTGGAGGTCGGATCGGGGCTTTTGCGACGAGAATTCATTCTCTCATCATTTGGGGTATCTACTCTAACGTAATCTTTCTCTTCCTCTTCTTGCCATCAGGCCGTGATCCGAGGATGTTGGCCGAAGTGACAAGCGTGTCCCGTTCGGTGCTACACGAGGACCACTTGAGTGGTTGATCTCATAGCGAGGTTTTGGACAAGGGAGATGTCTCGTAACCGGCCTTGTCGTGCGGTCAATCTTGTGGTGATGCGTCTCCTGCTGTATCCATCCAATCAGGCTCTATGGTCGAAATGTGTCGCTTAAAATCTTGGGAAGGCTGTGGGGGGTGAGCAAGAGCGGATGATCTTTTCAAGACCCAGTTCTCGCCGAAGTGTTCCGATTCATGAGATTGGTAAAGAAATTCTGCAGATTCTCGGTGTCGATGGGCTGCTGTGCTTGTGTGCTATCGTCAACTGGGCTCTCCGGCTCAGGTGACGAGCCATACGCTTGACGGTCCTAGTGAGGACGCATTAGCCAACCAAAAGCTTGAACTGCTTCCACCAGAGACCACATACCTGTAGGCGCTTCATCATGTCGTCAGCATCAACCTGGATGCCACCGACGTTGAATTGCACCGGGCCAATATGATCGCTGACATTGACCTGGCGACCGTCTTCATCCACTCCCTTGGTGGGCTTCTTGAGATTCTTGCCGTCGTTTTGGCCCTCCTCCTCCATCTTCTGCTTGAAGGTTTCCAGTCTCTGAGTTTGAGATCCGAGGAAGGCCTGGGTGTCCATCGTCTCTACTTCGAGTTTTGTTGACTGCGTGTCTCGTCCGGCCATCTGCAGAGCGTCAAGACTTGGATTCCTAATCGATTCCTCAAACATCGTCACTGCCGAGCCAGGTGTGATCTCATAGCCGTCCATGTCGTACTCGTCACCATTCGCCGTCCCATTTTCAGTAGATAGGTTCCTGCCCGGTGGTGGAAACTTGGTTTCCAGATCAATAGACCACCCCTCGCTCACAGCTTCGACATCAAAGCCCTCACGCAGGACTCTGATCTTGCCCCAAGAGTCCCAGTTCGGGGGCACGGCGACCTTGTCTCTATCGATAACATTAGGCTTCAGGGGTTGCTTCTTCAGAAGCGAATGTATGCCGAGACTGGAGTGTACGAGCGTTGGTAGTTGGGATGGCACGGAAGGCGTGGTGTAAATGAGTGATGCGCCGTCTTATCAGTTTGTTAGCAACTTGTGAGCGACGGCAGTCGGAGGGGTTTCCTTACGCCTGAGTAGTATCGTCCGCATGAACTGGAGAACAACATCAAATTCCTCCTCCTTCCAGCTCTGCGTCTTCTCCAGGTAATCCATCTTCTCGGACTGCTGGCGTGTTAGTAGATTTCCCACCATCGACGCTGTGAAATGGGAGACTCACGTTCTGGCAGACGACACAGAGTGGTAAGCCCAGGGCCTCTTCCCATTCACCTGGACCCAGTGGTAATGACACATCTCCCTCACTAGCAGCCGTTGCAGTTGTGCCGTCCAGGTTCAGAGAGCCGCCGCGGCCCCTCTCTTTCCATAGACTCATGCCTTCCTCCATGGCTATTTTGCTCTCGTCCGGCAGTGCGAGCAGGACTGTCCGTAGGAGGAGCATCCATTCTCTGAGCTGGCGAACCCACGACCATGGTTCCGACCAGTCCAGAAGGACGACCAGGAGTGTGTTTGGTATCGACTGTGGCGTGAGGAGAGGTTTGATGAGGGAGGCGAAGGAAGGCGATGGGCTTGTCAGGAGGTACGTGGAGATGCGAGCCAGTATATCTGCGTTGTGTCAGCGAATGTTCCGCCGGCTCCAGTGCGAGGGAAGCGCTGCATACCTTCATGGTCTGCATCCAGAAGGTCATAGTATGTATAGCCGAGCGCAAACTGGTTGGCCACCGGGGGGATCTTGTTCTGGCGGTCGTAGTTCCGCCGCAGCTCGCTGTTGGAGAGAGACTCTATAAACTCTCGTTGCGACTCGACGGTTCCGCCTGGCAATCAATAAAATGGTCAGCGCGGGCCGGGCCTTGCATACGGCTTGAGGGAATCTCGCCGGCGTACCCATGACGAGGAGGTTCCTCTCGGGCAATCGCTTTCCGCTGGCAACGGAGTCGAGCATGGAGCTCCACATGTCCTTCTTCGGTTCGCCATTCTTGCCCTCGGAGCCGCCAGAGGCAGTCGTGTAGGTCGAGAAGCGATTGGAATTCGACGCCATAATGCTCCTCCTTGATCCGTCGCGAGATCCTTAGTTAGGCGCGCTGTGGCCGCTCATCGCTGGGCGGTGGCAGACGCGATGCGGTGTAGACGTGGCGGGCTCCCTGGCCGTCGGAGAAGCTGGGCAAGTATGAGCGCGTTGGATCTGTTTAGTTGAATGGACGCGTCGGGACAGGTGTGCCGGATCGCATTGAGTGTGTTTTGGGATTCGTTATCTTGTCCTGGTGACGTTTTGGGGAGCTGTGCTTAAACTCACGTCCCACTTCCCTCACAGCAAGCGACACCCAGAGGTCCAAGTTGTTTATTGAATCAGAGTCTCCCGGCTGCCATCAATCAGGGGCCCCATGCATCGTTCCGTTCCAAGCAGGGGGGCGTGGGGAGGGTTTAACGATCCCACCTGGCAATGCACACTGGAGGTCTTGGCTGACCAGGGTCACAGCAGCTGTGACACAGTTGGCTCCAGCTGTCAGTACCCAGCTACCCAGCTACCTCCAGTAGGGAAATGGAGCCGCTTCTCCCTTCCTATATACGCCCCAAATCGGTACTATGACTTGACTTGATTAATATGCCGTTCCCGCAACACAATTTTATTAGGGATGAGCTCCTGCAGGAATACCTTGGAGTATTATGAGATGCATTCCATACTTATTTAAACCTTTTCTGGTCTCCCAAGTCGCCGTATAAGCCAGGCGGCATGTGTCTTGACAAGCTTCGAGACGTCAGTGAGCTCTAATGTGGGAAGTTCCCGCAGTTTTCTTGTAGTAGCTCCATCATGATGTATATTAATAGGCATCTTCTAGTTGCATATATCTGAATAGTTGTATGCACCATAGCAGTCACATGTTCTCTCCAAATCTTATACAAGCCTCCACCTCTGACGGATACGTGAAGCCGATAGCACTTTAATAAGAATTCTGGAGACAAAGCTTTCTGTAATAGCAAGACGTATCAATCAATCAAAAATTAGAATACGTGTTCATCGATCTTGTAGAAAGCAAGTGAATCAAGGAGGAGTGCAGACTGCATGTCAGGTTGCTCTGGCGGAAGGGGATCCTTGCGCTTAGTGCCGGCGCCACTTCTGGGCCTTCAGCCTTACAGACGTCACCCAAAATTCACCCAGCCTCGCGAGCGCTCCTTGCTTCCTCAGCTTGCAAAGAGGAGCGCAGCTCCCAGCCCTCCCATTCAGCCACCATGAACAAGATACGAGCGATCCAGGACCTCAACAAGAAGGAGATTGAGCAGGGAATGTGCGTATCCCCCCTCAAAACCCAGAACTCCGAAGCCGCAGGCCTTCCCGGACCGTACAAACTAACAATCCCCGTCTTCCGAACAGCTCCCCCAATGCCTCCTGGCATGTCGACTACCGCGACACCGCCTTCGTCTACTTCGGCGGGTTGCCCTACGAGCTCAGCGAGGGCGATGTAATCACCATCTTCTCCCAATTCGGCGAGCCGACCTTTCTCAAGCTCGCCCGCGACAAGGAGACGGGCAAGTCGCGCGGCTTCGGCTGGCTCAAGTACGAGGACCAGCGCAGCACCGACCTCGCCGTGGACAACCTGGGCGGCGCGACCATCAACGGCCGCATGGTCAGTGTCGACCACGCAAGGTACAAGGCGCGGGACGATGAGGACATGGAGGAGTGCCGCATCGACTGGGAGACGCTGCAGAAACGGGAGAGGCTTGAAAAAGGCGGCGGTGGTGGAGAAGACACAGATATGGGAGAGGGGAGTGAGGACGAGAGGGCTACGAGGAGCAGGCATCGGCCTATGCTGAAGGAGGAGCGGGAGCTCATGCTACTGGAGCAGGATCACGATGAGGACGATCCCATGAAGGCATTCCTGGTCGAGGAGAAGAAGAAGGAAGTCGAGGATGCGCTGCGCAGGTCGAGAAAGAAGAAGGAGGGCAGCGACAAGCACAAAAGCCGTCATCATCGGTCGCATCGGTCTCGCAGGGATGAGAGCGAGGACAATGAGGTTCGGCGCAGGCGCAGGAGGCACGGCGATGAAGACGAAGGTCGCAGGGAGCGATCGAGGCGCGATGATACCCGGTTTTGAAAGAGGAAGACGACGACGATGACCGCCGCGAGAGGCGGCGTCGCGATTCCCGTGAGCGCGGCAGCAGGCGAGACAGAGATCGCGATGGCACGGAAAGGAAGCGGGATTGTGATAGAGACCATCCGCGACACGATCGTCAGGACTCCGTGGACCACGATGACCGCAGGCATCGAACCTCGGACCGAGATCGAAGCCATCGACATAGAGATAGGAGTAGATCACCTTGAGGACTTTGTAGCGGTGCAGTATCATTCAATCGATTATGTGAGAGTGGAGCAAGTGCTGCCCACCAATATCACTAAAGCACGCAGGCTATCGAGCTGCTCCTTTTGCCAGTCCTGTTTTACCTGTGCAGAGCTCCGCATTATGCTCGTATCCCCGTGAGTGTGACCCTCGAATGCCGTAAAACCAGACCGAAAACTTGACAGACCTATTCTGCGCCCATCTCAAGCAGGCCAACCCCACTTTGCTCTTGCCATTACTCTCGATATGCCTTTCTCAACCATGTGAGGGCATCATCTCGTCTCCCTGAGTTGCCTTGTCTTGGCTTGCTGAAGCGTTCAACAAATCTCGTCCTACATGTCCTTGCAGTAACGCTTCCAACCCTCACGGCGCACTCGGCGACGTCCATCGTCATCCACATCCACTTTGAACTTCTCCCAGCGGGCATCGATGCCGGCACCAACAACGATGATGGTGTCCTCGTCGGTCCAACCCAGGACACCCTTCTGGGGCTTGGTGGTACCAAGGCTAGCGACATCCGAAAGAGCAGGGAGGCCACTGGTGGGCTCGTCACCGATCTCGAAAGGGGCGGACGCGAAGGAGTACTGGTCTGAGAACGCACGCGGCATGAAGGGGATCTTTCCCAGAATACCCCACTTTCCCCTGCCCTCCTCGATAGCTGCAGCCGTGGCACTAGGGCGGCTAGCTGGGAAATTGAGGCTGATTGGGCTCGAAGGCGATTGAAGGTCTTTCAGGTTCTCCTGGGAGGGAACGTCGAAGACGTGAAGAGTGCCCTTGTCAGAGGTACAGGCGAGGATATTACCGAGCCTGCTGAAGCCCAGCGAGAAGATGGTCGCGCTCTCCACGCCGCGGCGCAGCTCGCAGATGCGAGCGCAGTTCCGAGTGTTCCAAATGCGGATCAGAGTTCCCTGGAGCGTGCGTTAGCATGCTGCGCTCAAATGCTGTACTGCAGCGGATTGAAATAGAGAGCTCACCTTGTCGCTCGCAGTGGCGAGCATATCGCCCTTCTCACTGAAGACCATAGCCCGCAAAGCAGTCGAATGGGCAGGGATGATGCTCACGTTGTCCGTGGCCAGCTCCACAAGTCGCACATGTCCAGCGGTAGGACCGGGGAAGGCGATGTGCTTTGCAGACATGCAAATCAAGCCGTGCAGGTTGTCAGCAGTCTCGTAAACTGCCACCTTCTGCAAGTCCTTGGGCTTGTTCCAAGGAGCGTGGAACTCGACACTGTTCTGCAGGACGACAATGGCTTTGTCTCTGTTGATGCGAACAGCACGCACAGGGGTCTTGGCACTGATCGAGGCGACCGGCTTCTTCTTGATGTTCTCCCACAGAAAGACCTAGAACGTATCTATGAGCATGGGGAGGCAATTATCAATTTGGTGCCAGGCAACAACCTACCTTGTTGGCAGCGAACTTTGGCATGCGGCCACCACCGACGAGGGCGATTATCTGGGTCTGACCTAGCATCTGTGCGAGGCCAATACCTCCGGCGAGGTCTGGTGGGAATAATCAGTCTTCGGGTTTCAAGCCTCCAGTTTGTCCGAGCCCACATACCTTCAGTGAGGGTAAGCTGACCCGAGTCAGCGTGAATGACTGCCTAGTGTCAGCTGCTGTGAAAATCTCGGACGCAGGGCTGTTGCCAACACTCACCGCGGAAGCCATCCTCAAGTCCAACCGCGAAGTGGAGGCCAGAATCGCTGAAATTCGCCGACAAGACACGCGTAGGCCTGTCTGGCTCTATCTTGGGCCGGGTATCCATCTTGATGAGATGGAGGCTATTTTCGGCTGTGGTGTATTTCGTATCGCAGTGATCCGGACTCGAGATATCCAACAAAGGGCAGGTGGTGCAGGTATCCGAGTCAAGAGGTTGGTTGTTGGAAAGTGAGACGCGTCCTTCCTGAAAACCAAATAAAAGGTTCAAAACAAAGAAAGATGCCTAGCCTATAAATTCTATGTTGACCATGTTTCCTAGGGATGATGTCGTTAAAGCGGGCCCGGCGAGGATGATGCGAGGACGAGATATCGTGAGTGGCCGGTCCCTAGCTATGCTTTGAGAATGAGGCCGGCGTCGAGAAAGCTGACAGGAACAATAGAGAGTCGGTAGATAGCAGGCCTCCCCAAATTACCAAGTGCCTGAATTGACAGGTCAAAAATTAGAGCAACCTGATAAGGCGTACAATATCATGCAGGCCATATTCGCTATGTATATTGAAGAATAGCTATGCACCACTTGGTTTCGATCTCGGGAGGCGTCGTGTAAGTCCTGGATATAGTCTGTAGTCCGAATGTCAGAGGTCAGATGATCCACCCACTGTGACAGCTGGGCGACTCTGCCAGCTGGCACCCCTGGTGGAGGCCAGGTGAGAGAGCACCTGCTTTGGTAGGTACCGGAGTACACCTACAGCTTCGGGGCTAGTCCACAGTGGGACTAGCGCCTCAACTGGGGGAGGCAGGAGGATCCCCTGAATCTGAATTGCAGCTCTGGGAATCATCCCCTGAGAGAGCTACTCCTCCAGTGGTAGGTAATTTGTGAAATTGCGCCGGTTTGCTCCACCCTTTGACAGTGGTGTCCCGACCCTTGGCACCCTTCAAACATTCCCCCTTTCCAACAGAAGCAGAGCAGAGGCCTGGCACATCACCAACACCTTCGATAGCCTCTTCACGCGACATTTCATCGATCCAATTCTCTTGCCTTTCGATAGAGCAGGAATCGAAAACAACTAATCAACTCGCAATTCGACCGTGCCCGGTGTTTCTGGAAATCCGTCAACAATCATGTCTTCCCCTGCCGTACGTTGACTGTCATCTCCTCTGTGCATCACGAGTCAATCTACCGTTTCGTGTCGCTCGCATCAGGCACAACCAACAGCTCACCGCGTCGCGTCCAATCAATTGTTGCTTCCAGGTTCCATTGCTGACCTGTATTTGATCAACAGAAGATGATCCGCCGCAAGAAGAACGTGAAGAAGGGAATCCAGTTCTGTTTGATGGTCTGCGGAGCATCAGGTACTGGTGAGTTCACACCGCGCAGAGCTGCAACCGTCCTCCAGCCTAGCTCCATGCAACGCTGCAACGCATGGAATTTGTTTGCTGACAGCTCTTCGGTCACTCACAGGCAGAACTACCTTCGTCAACACCCTCTGCGGAAAGTCTGTGATCGGCCACAAGGACTCCGATGATCCTAACGGCGCCTCCGTCGAGGACGGCGTCAAGATCAAGCCCATGACCGTCGGTACGGATGAAACACAATCTATAATTATATACGAGCAATGATATCTGACTGGCTATGCAGAACTCGAGCTTGACGAGGAGGGCACGCGCATCTCCCTCACCATCGTTGACACCCCTGGTTTTGGTGACCAAGTCGATAACGAGGCCAGGTACGACCGAAGACCCTGAGCTCCCAATCTGCCATTTGACGCTGACAGTGCCCCTTCGCAGTTTCTCTGAAATCGTTGGGTACCTCGAGAGACAATACGACGACATTCTTGCCGAGGAGTCACGTATCAAGCGTAACCCTCGCTTCAGAGACAACCGAGTTCACGCCCTGCTCTACTTCATCACCCCCACCGGCCATGGGTATGTCCCTCCCGCCTCTGAATCGCCCTTGCGCGTCTGCTAATAGTGTGTCTAGTCTCCGTGAGTTGGACATTGAGCTGATGAAGCGCCTGGCGCCCCGTGTGAACGTCATTCCCGTCATCGGACGCGCGGACTCCCTGACGCCCGGTGAGCTGGCCGAATCGAAGAAGCTGGTCATGGAGGACATCGAGCACTACCGTATCCCGGTTTACAACTTCCCCTACGATATTGAAGAGGATGACGAGGACACCGTCGAGGAGAACGCCGAGCTTCGAGGCCTCATGCCATTCGCTATCGTCGGTTCGGAGGATGCTGTTGAGATCGGTGGCCGCACAGTTCGGGCTCGCCAGTACCCATGGGGTGTTGTGGAGGTTGACAACCCTCGCCATTCGGACTTCCTCGCCATTCGATCCGCGCTGCTGCACAGCCATCTTGCCGACCTGAAGGAAATCACCCACGACTTCCTCTACGAGAACTACCGTACCGAGAAGCTGTCCAAGAGCGTGGAGGGTGGTGCTGGAGTGTTTGTCTCCCCGAATTCCTTTTTATGCAAGAGTCATCAGCTAACTGTCTTACAGCGACTCTTCAATGAACCCCGAGGACCTGGCATCCCAGTCCGTCCGTCTCAAGGAGGAGCAGCTCCGCCGCGAGGAGGAGAAGTTGCGCGAGATCGAGATCAAGGTCCAGCGCGAGATCAACGAGAAACGCCAGGAACTCCTTGCCCGGGAGTCTCAGCTCCGAGAAATCGAGGCTCGCATGCAACGAGAGCAGGCCGGAGCAAACACACCGGCTCCCGATGCCAACGGCGATGCCGAAGCTTGATTCGATTCTTCTGTGCCCGGTGGTTGAGCTCACTGGGAACTGCTACGGCAAGATACGACCTCGCCACTTCGGCGTGCATTTCCTTTGATTGATCGGCGGTCTGTTGCGAGCGAACATGAAGTTGATGACAAAGACCGACCTATGGACAAGGCCAGATCGGAGTCATGGGGTGGTCGGGTCTGGCCGCGGATCTTGAACAGATGGTGCTCGTCTTCCCCATAATGATATCCCCGCACCATCTGCTTGAGTGTCTCTAGGAACGCTATTAAGACGAAAAAGGCAAGGAGGAGAGGTTGGCAGAGAGGACTTGCCGCATATTTTTCCATACGTCTTCTTTCTTCGCTGTGTAGGCTCATCACTTGAGGAGCCGACCATTTTCCAAGGACGTTTGGTATTTTTCCCAACACGACTTATTTCTAGTAGAGGACTTCTAATGCAGATAACCTAAATTCATGTTTCTTCCACGTATTACAGTGAGGTGCTAAGGATAACAGCCGCTGCTGATGCCGAGGTCTTGGCTTCTCTGCCCAAACGAGTCAATCTGTTTTGACGCTCGTAGCTTTTAAGCGAGAAGACTGGCAATGGGACATTTCTGACACATGACGCGAAAGCTGCATTGGAGATAAGTGTTCTTTTGAGAGCCTTCCAGTCACGTTGTGCAGCAGTTGAACTCTTCACATTCGCAGCAGCTGGGTCATAGAGTCTCCTCGACTGATTTGGATCAGAGACCCTAATCACACAAGGCGAACACACCACAGCGCAACCGAAAGTGCTTGCATGCTCAGGATTTTCGTGCACATTAAATACGTGCTCTTCTTGACTACCAAAGTTCATAATTAAAGTTGAATTGTATTGAAAACCCGTAGGAAAGATTAAATCTGAGAGCCCTGCGATCCCAACGCCGATGAGTCAGTCCCGTCATCCGTCGGTTTGAACACCACTTGTAAAGGAAACTGCCATTCTGAAGCATGAGATCTGCGAACGGAACGCCAAATTGTTGCCCGCTTAAGAATATCATGGGCCTCGCTCGCCGTCCAGTCCAAACATCTCGTAGTCAGAAAACAACAAAAGGTCCAGCTCGACCTCCATCCCCTCTGTGATATGGTAACATAGTCCGAGGTTTACCCATCCTTCTCATCACTGGGAGCCAAATCAGGGGCCAACTCAGTTATTCTGCTGGCTGTTCAGGATGCGCAGAATGGCCAAGAACAGGTTGATGATGTCCAGATACAAGCTGATGGCCGCGGCGATCTCCTCCTCCACATGGTGTTTGCGCATGACCATTTGGGTGTCCACAAGGATGTAGCCGCTGAAGATCAAGGCCGCCAGCCCGCCGTAAATCAACTCACCGGTCGAACTGTAGGGGAAGAAGGCTGCCATGAAACCGAAGAGGATCAGGCCCCACAATCCACCGAACAAGTACGGCATCCAAGAAGTGAAGTCATACTTGGTCTGGCAGGCGAAGGCGGTGAGGAAGACGAAGATGCCCGCAGTTAGGATCACGGCGTTGAGCACGATGGAGGTCTTGTAGAAGGAGACGATGACGGAGATGGTGTATGCTTCGAGGAGGGTGAAACCGGACAGGAAGAGCAGGTTGGTCGGGTAGGAGTGGCGCTTCCAGTAGGTCAAAAGCATCATGCCGATCGCCCCGAACATCTGTGAGCACATGCAGTGGTTAGTAACTCATCCTGACAGTAATTTGTTTGAAAAGAGAGGTCAGAGCTGAGAGAAGCTCGACGTACCGAAATAAAGACCAGCGCCGGATGTCCCTGGATCCATTCCTTGTAGGCCGGGGAGACGAAGCTGATGGTGCTGACGGCGCCGGTGACCAGCAGTTGCACGGTCAAGATGGTATAAACCTTGCGGATGAACTGGTTGCGGATGTCGATGGTCGCCTCGGCGACCGACCCGCCAAACTTGAAGTCATCCGGGACATTGTCCTCGGAGGAGCGCGGCGCGCCCTCGCCGGCGAAGAGCCGTGCCTCATCGTCGGCGGCTTGGTAGGAAGGTGGCGCCTGGCTGTAGGCAGGACCCGCCGGGACGTCGTCAGGGTCCTGCTGTGGGGCGGGGGTGTACTTCGCGTTGGACATGATGGTCTGCTGTCGTGTACGGTGATGGATGGATCGTGCAGTGCTGAGGACAACGGCGTTGGAAGGCGTTGGTCGGGAATGTGCTTATCGTCAAGCAGAAGAGCAGGAGGCCAAAGCCAAGGGCAGAACACAAGAGTCGTTGGATAAGCTCTGGGACAAGGTTGTCAGGTGAATCACGAAAGTAGGTTGTAGAAGTGATGGGTGACGAGCAGATGATGCGGCTCCCGTCAGCTTAGTGTATGTAGGCTGCCTGGGTGCCACTCATTAATCAGTGTGGGGAAACGGGTCGATGGCAATCCATTCACTTTGCGCTAGTCTGCTTACCAGGTGCCAGCTTAGGTACTCAGGCAGACCAACTCCGGCGTAACACTACCACGAACGCTTCGCCACGCTAAAGGTGACTAAGCAACCGAATCAGAAAGTCATTTCTCTATGTGCTGTTACTCGAGACAGAGGTCACTCTCTACATAGCAGAGATGACATTTGACTGGGTCTTAGACCAAGAGGTAATTGGCTGACTACATCTTGATCCTCTCTTCAACCGCATTCTGCAGCTTCAATGTTTCTAGCATGCAGGGCATCTAGGCCTGCCAACCCCAGGGTAATAAGACTAAGCTGCCATGACAGCTGCATCTAGGAAGAAACCACAAGCCCGTGCATTTTTAACCCAAGGCTGACAGTTTTTCACTAACGACTTGCTGGGACTCTGAAGCTCGAACACTCGTGCCGGCTACTGTCCTTCACTGTCACTTAAGGTACCTAGGTAAATAGACCGGCCTGTAGCCGGGCACGACGGGCATTGCTGCCACCATTTTTTTTTCACACTCCTGACTTCGCGCATCAGCCTCAGTGGTGCTGCTGAGGCTTGTTTTCACCATCCGTCGGAGTAATCCAAATTTGTGGTGACGAAGCAACCGAATATCTATCCAGTGTTCAGGGATTTTGGGCAAGAATCTAGGCATGTATAGGCATCTATCTACCTGCAAGCGGCATGTGTCTTTTCTCTTGTCCACTAATTAATGATGATGTTTGTACGAGTCTCCATAGCCGAGGGTATACATGTATCGGAGTTCAGGGATCATCCCCTTCAGAATCGAAAATCGAACGACATAGTCCTACATGTTCACAACAGTCCCCCCTCTTTACTTCCTATTCATCTATTTGACTGACCTCGCCGTCGCCTCATAAAGTACAAGGGGGCACATATCCGTATCACCTCTGCCAAATAAAGCGAAGTCATTCCTGCCAATCGTAAGGAGTTGCTCTTTTTCTCCCCTTGAGCAGACGTGCCGACATCAGCGGATGAGGTTCCGGGCGCACCTGCAAGCACTTCCGATTCCAGTGGGAGTGTAAAATCAATACTTGCTTTGAAAACAGCCCATATCTATGGAAAGCCTAAGTTTCCATAGAGATTACCTAAGTCACCTGAATAAGGAGGCATCAACTATGATAGGATCAAACAATATACGGTTTGAACGAGCTCGCTGGCTGCGAAACTACGGTACTAATCACGATACATACTAAGTAGGTAAGCTGGAGTAGTCCCTGCAGTGACTGTGCAGTTTCTCATCACTGAGCTAGTTGGCGGAATGTCCCTTGAGCCCGTCCAAAATGTACATTCAAGACGGAGGACTTTGTGTATGCCTCCATAACTCCATGTTGAAACATATCTCAAGTGCACAACGGAGATGTCCAAGGTTAATGTGTTTGGTGCGAGAGTGGAACCAAGTGTCCTCAGCTAGGACGACGGCAGTCTAGCTATAGCCATAGATGAGCATCCTTGTGATTTCCGACCCAATGGAGGTGCCCAGGTGTAGTATCAAGTTGCGGATTCAAGACAGCCTAGATGTCGATTGTAGTCTCAGCTCCACCCATTAGCTCATCATCGCAAGTCGACAGTTCAGCGATTGTCCGTAACTTGAATGCCTAGCTGATGGCCCCGCCTGCAAAGTTGAAAAGTCATTTAGTAATTGACTTTAGGGGCTCGTGATGGTCGGCTCAGTCAGAGTCAGGGTATCACACCAGATTCTCTACGAAAGAAGTGCCATGTGCCCATACGGAGATGGAGTGAGAGCTCGGTCTTGTATAAAATTATATTTTCCACTGGTGCACAGTCTTTGTAGAAATTGAATGAGACTTATCACAGCGGTGAGAAGATAAAACGTAGGAAATTCGCTCTAATGATTTAAGCACACGAACTCCAGTTTCATACATCAACGTTGCGTGGAATTCTTCTCCTTAGATGGTCTTTCGAAGTCGCGGCGGACTCGAGCCTGCGCCGAGATGGAGATCCCGTTACCTAGGTAGGCCCGGGCAGAGAGCATACCCCGAATGTCAAATTTGACTCGATGATACCTCATACTCCTGTCAACTGCCTCTGCGCCAACCATTTCCCACTCTTGTCCAACAATGTTACCATAGAGTGGCCGGTTTCTCTTGCAGAGCGATGGTTTAATCAACCCGAAGGTCAGTTTGAGAAGCGAGTTTGAGAAGCGAGGCATACAGGAGAAACAGATAGACAATCGAACGGTGCTCATTGTCAACTGAAGGTAATTAGATGGAGTAGAAGAGCACTGGAGACTGCGAGACTCAGCAAAACGCTCCGACCCCCATGAATTATAAGTGTAGCGAATGTAAGCCTAACACGAATCCCCAAGGGAGTCTGTTCTGTCTCACAATACCGTATATAGGTGTGCTGGCAGCTCTGCGTCGAGTCTTGCAATGTAGGAATCCTTGATGTAGGTAAAAGCCCCTGTGCGTGCAGTGGGAAGGGGTCAATAGAAACGCGGTCATTCTACTTTCGTATAACATAGGGGGATTTGCATAATGTCCAGCTTCAATTGGCTCGGCCCCCCAATCTAGTATTACCAGGAACTGAGGAAAGCCTAAGCCGCTCGTGGAAGTGTGCCTGTCTGCAGGAAGGGATACCCCATCAAAGGAACGGCCACACGACGGATGAGACCTTGGGCACCTCAGAGATGGGTCGAGCGAGCCGGAAACGTTTCAAGCAAACACGATTCCGAACGGGCATCGAGATGACGCCTTAGGAGTAATTGCCAGGAAGAGCTGCAAAAGAGGAGGGGGAAATTTATGGCAGCGTCGCAGTGTTCAGGGAAACGAGCCTTTAAGGGAAAACAAGATCTGCAGCCAAGAGGGAGGTGGTGTAGCAGCAGATGCAGCCGTAATTGGGCATGATGTTGAGCTCTGAAGAAGCCCAACGCCTCGATTGGCTGCAGAAGATATGCTGCTCTGCAAGATGAAGGTGATCTGCGACTGCGACTGCGACTGCGAGCACGAGCACGAGCATGCCGTTCCCTCGGCTCTGACTGGATGATGAGGCAGGCAGACTGGCAGGACTGGTGATTTGAGCCGCAGCAGCCAGAATGAGCTAGAGCTGGTGGTACAGTACAATCGCCTTGTACGTACTCAAATTGCGTTGCGTACTCTACCTCCTGTATCTGCCGCGTCTGGCCAGCACCAGCCTCCTTTTCGCGCCCTGCCTCCGCGTCTAAGAATTCTGCCGATGGAGTCGTCTTCTGGGGTGGGGCCGGCGGTTTGATAGGGAACCATCAATCTCTCAACATTTATTGCCCATCAGCGAATGGATTGGGCCCGGATTGATTGACTTGCTCAAGCATCAGAGGACGTCGTAGTGGGGCGTCGTCTTCCCCCGCTGGACCCTTCACTAAGCTTGCCCTCAACAGGCAAGTTTCAGAGCCCGTCTCCGCCCCTTAACGGCTCACCGCCTTCCCGCCTGGTGCCAGAGCTGCCAACTCCCGGTGGTCCATGTAGAGACAGGCCCCGTCCGCGGCACCCGCCCTGTCCCCAGCGGCGCACCAGCACTGGCCCAGCATGCCTACCTAGCAGAACACAAGCAGAGCACAAGCGGTGCCATGGTAGACGCGCCCCATGCGAGCCGAGATATCATGTACCAGCCAGACCAGCGTGACAGGGGGGTGAGGGGCCCAGAAAGCAAACCTTGGAAGGCTGGTTGGTTGGTCCAGCCTCAGGACTCGAAAATTCGGGGCCAGGGTCCCTCCAAGCAGCTGGCGCAATCCGCCTTGGCCTTTGCTCCAATATCAACACTTTTTGACATCCTGATCCCGTTCCTGTTATCCCTCCTCAGTCAGTCGGTCGGCCAGTCACTGTGCTCCCGCCTCGAACTACCAGACCCCCCTCTGTTGCGCTCGACCATTCATCTGTTGTCTTGAGTGACCGACGACCACTGAGACTGCGTTCATTGAGCCTCTGTGAGCCCTCTGACCAAGCGAAACGAGCAGCCCTCGCCCTCTGTCTGGCTGTGCGTCTGTCAGTCATTGCACTGCCTATTGCCAGCCGATAGTCGCCAGCCCCTCGACCCTCCTCTACTGCCCTGTGCTCCACCTGCTCCCAGCTTCGACGCGGACACGACTCGGCAGGGCTTCGACCACGAACACGGCAAAGACCACGACCGTCTGGTCGCAGCACATCGCTGCTTCTACCTACATATCCGTTTCACTGACCATTCTACTCCGCCAATTGGGCATTTACATCCTCAAAAAGCGCCCATGATGTCTTCCGAACCCACCAATGGCGCCAATACGGAGAGTCTCAGGGTCCCAAGCTCCGACTCTGCTCGCCAATCGTCTTCCTCCCTGAAGCGCAATTACTCTGGCAAGAAGGAGGCCATGAACGGGCCATTGTACAGGCAAACAGTCAACCACACTGTCCTCGTCAGACGTCTTAAGAGGAAAGGAGACGGGCCCTCTAAGCAATTGGCCCGCTGGTTTGTCGAGAACCAGATTGGTATGCCTCCTTCCCCCAGTTCTTCCTCCGTGCCCTCCACGCGTCCTCAACTCCTGCAAGCAAAATAAGGCTTCTCCAAAGTTGTGCGCGCCACACCGCCCGCCATCGACACATTACACTGCATGCTGCGTGTCTCGTCCCGTGGCTTTGCGACAACCGGCTGCCCAACGCAGCAAACACTTGATAAGAACCACCTACTGATGCAGACTCGTCGCAGGTTTCTCGCTCAACCTCCTCGCGCTCCTGTTCTGCGCCCACTACCTCCTCCCAAAATCCCAATCCTACACGGCCAAGTTTGTTCGTCTGCAATACTACAATGCGAGCTCGGGAAAATATGGCGCTGGCTTCGACGACTCCTATTTTGTCGCCTTTGCTGTTGTCCTCCTCACTGGTCTGCGAGCTGCGACAATGGAGTATGGACTGGCGCCGTTCGCCAAGTACATGGGCATCAGCAAGAAGAAGGAGGTCACTCGCTTCGCCGAGCAGGCCTGGCTTGTCTTATACTGTACCATCTTCTGGTCTCTTGGCTTCGTATGTGCACCTTGCGCCCTGCCCCTGTAGTCACTGGGGCTCGAGTGCCTCCCGATTGCAAATGAGTGAGATCGCCTACTGACTGGGCACTATATTGCAGTACATCTACTTCACATCTCCTTACTGGTTGGACCTTAAACAACTCTGGGCAACTTGGCCAAACCGCGAGCTTGGCGGCGTGCACAAGACATACATTCTGGCCCAGCTAGGTTTCTGGCTGCAGCAGATTTTTGTCATCAACATCGAGGAGCGTCGCAAGGACCACTGGCAGATGCTGTCTCACCACGTCATCACTATTGCACTGATTATTGGATCGTACCGATACCACCACAATGCCGTGGGCAATCTCATTTTGGTGCTGTTCGATGTTGGGGACATCCTCCTCTCGGTATGTCCTCGCGATGTCTTTGTTTATCGAGCATCCGCCAGCTGACAATCTATAATAGGGTGCTAAGTGCCTCAAATATATGGGCTTCACCAATGCCTGCGATGTCGGCTTCGGACTGTTCATGCTGGCGTGGTTCGTCTGCCGCCACATTTTCATGAACATGGTCTGCTGGTCCATCTATGAGCATGTGCCTTACACAATGACATACGGATGCTTCAAGGGCAACCAAGACAACCTCCAAGGCCCATTCGAACAGCCCGAGGGCTACAGTTTCTACCTCCAGCCTTTCCTGACGTCTGACGGGCTCTTGTGCCACAACGACACAATCAGATGGACCTTCTTGACCCTGCTGCTTAGCCTGCAGACGATCTGCGTCGTCTGGTTCGCAATGATAGTGAACGTCGCGGTGCGCGTTATCAGGGGCGCTGGAGCGGATGATACCCGCAGTGATGATGAGGGCGACGAGGAAGAGGAGGAAGTATTCGTCTACGAAGAAGCTCAGGCAGTGGAAGAGGACGTCGGCGTCGAGGAGCTTGATTTGAAGATTTGGGAGCGAAGGAGTGGTGTGAAGAGGACGACGTCCAACGCCACAAGTGTCAGCCTTCCTGGACATAGTGACCGCAAGGAGTTGCTGAACCGCATTGGCTGCGAGAAGCAGATCGACTGAGCTAGCGGGATCGCGAATCTCGTGCTCTTACTCGGTCTACCCTGGACGGCGTGTCTGCCTGGCACCACGGACTTCACAGGCGTTTAGCTGACTGTGCTTGACAAGCTCTTGGACGAGCTTTCAACAGCGCAGACGAGACCCACGGAACGAATCACAGACCCTCAATTTCAGAGATACCCTGGCGGTGTCAATTCTCTTCGTAAATACCACGACACAAGCAAAAGTTGGCGCGACGGAGTTTAGAAATGTTTTGGTTTCACATGGGGTAAAAAAACGTGTGCGATTGTTACAAATCCCACATCGAAAATGGACTGGTTGAAGGAAGGCTAAGGACCGAGGGCGGAAGCTTATGATGAATCTGACAAGGGGGAAAAGGCCCCACATCATTTTCTCTGCGTGTTTCTTTTCGACGACTATAGACTTGGGATCAGGAATAGGTTACAGTTATCTATATCCCCAGAGGCATCAGGTAGGGCAAGCATCCTAACAGTGGATGATGGCAATGGAACTAATTGTCCTGTGCTCTTGTGGTCCCCAATTTCTGCGTGTCTTGTCGCCGCCCTTCTGGTAGCGGACTAGGTATGTGTATCCATCATCACATGTTTTTCATGTCTCCTCGCGCGAAGCTGCCATCCCGAAATCACGACTGGAGGCGGGACAAGGGAGGTCAGTTGATCAGCTCTTGGATCACGAAGCATTCTCGATCGCTCGATCGATCGATCAATGACCTGTGACCACAAACTACATCCACCGGCTCATCACTCGTCTTGCGACCAGCTTCTTAGCCTGTACTCGGCTCGTTCATGGCCGAGGCAAGCGATTCATTCGTCCCTCAGCCACCTGCTCGTCACTCAATATCGCCATTCCACTGACCTTCTCACAGGCTGGACATACATGTCTCAAGGTATTCATGATCAGTCATCGGGCGTGGAAGGTCAAAGCAAGGGGGGGATAGATCTTCACAGCAGCAATTTCATATGAACATCAAGGACAGTATTAGGTAACATTAGGGAGAGTGAGTATATGGCGTGACAGCCATCGACAAGTACATAAAAATCAACCTTCCCTCCCTCCACATGTGGCGACACGGACAACTTTCGGCGCGAACAAATCAAGGAGTGTAATACATGTCCAGTCAACGTCGTCCACAAGCATAACAGCCATGGGTTAAATAGCGCGGCCACCCACGTCCCCGACCTCGCTGTCGACGCCTGGCCCTATCGCCATCGATTCCGACCCCAGCGACTCTACCCGCGCCCCCTCGGTCGTGCCCCTCGGTCGAGACAGGCGGCGGCCATATGGACGAGAAGAAGGGTTTCTCGATCATTCACCAGAGGGTGTGGCTGGAGACCGGCGTCTTGGTCGGGTGCGGCGGCGAACTGGCCCAGTGGTGCGGCGCCTTGGTCTTGTGGTGCGGCGCCTTGGTCTTGTGTGGCGGTGACTTGGTCTTGTGCGGCGGTGACTTGGTCTTGTGCGGCGGCGACTTGGTCACGGTGGGCACGGTGGGCGGGGGCAGCGACGTCTTCCCGTGTACGCAGCCGCTGGGCATTACGCACGCCTCGGGTACATCCGGCAGCCCGTCCGCCGTCGGCAGCGTCTTCTTCTCCTTGGTCTGGATCTCCGTCGGCTTGGCGGGTTCGTCGACGTTGTTGCTGCTCAGGGGCACGGCTACAGCTGATGCCGCCAGAAAGCCGAGGGCGACGATGTTGACCTTCATCTTGATCAATTTGGGCTGTTGATGAAACCTAGGTATGGCTTTTTATGATGGGTCCGGACTCAAATACTCGATCACATCACAGGTGGTGTTGAAGTATACAGAGAGGGAGACAGAACAGGTCGATGGGCAGACTGGCCGGGAACTTATACACGTCGAGGCATGTGTGCATCGTATTCGACTCTCGATAAAGACTGGGCCGGCTCGTCGCTAGTCATCACAAGGCTGTTGTTCCCCTCACGTCCAACACGCATCACGAGTGTCAAAGCGCTCTTGCTTGTTTACTTTTCCGTGGCAGCTGCCACACTGCCCAGCTCACCAGTACTGGCTCCATGAAGCTCTCAAACTGCGGAGCATATTCGTGCCCGGTGCAAACTAGCACTGCGCCAGCAAAACTCCCAGCAGGACCGTCGATACCCGTCACAGGCGCCGCCCCGACCCCCGCGCTCAGATTAACCAACGGTCACGTCTCTCCGCACGACAGACACGAATATGGCTCGCCCATCGCGATGACCTCCCCCCGAGGGAAGCCTTCTCTATCCGAGATGATTGAGACGCGACAGGATTTTTATCGAGGGGCGGGGGCCGCACAGGCGTCGTCCAGTGCTTTTCGAGCTAGCAAGTCTTGCGCCTACGCGAATCAAGTTGTTGCCGACGAGACGACGTCGGCCTTGCTTGATCGCGGGCCAGCAACTATCGCCGCTGGAAGGGGGGACGAGCGGTTGCGGGCATGTGCTCGCACGCTGGCGGCTTACCCAATGGGTGAGAGTGATTTTGGGAGGGCCGGTGGGATTGCCGAATGTTAGTGTGTCTGAAGCAGAGAAGTGTATCTCAATACACTGGCACCCATCTGACTCACATGATGGGGACATTCTGGAGCATCGCTTTTTGCGAATGGTCACGACCAGGATTCGGGTCGACTGAGCGACCGGGCACTCGCCGCGCGACATGAAGAGTCAGTGAGCCACAGAAAATGCACCGCCTACTCCCCAGAGCACAGCCTGTAAACTTGTTTCATTTCCTTTTCTTGGGAGGAGTGGGGGGGGGGGGGGGTACGGCAACATTGAAGTGTCGCGTACTAGATCTGATGGACAGTTGGTCCATACGCCCGCTCCCAGGTGGCCAACAACAGCAGTCACCATAAGAGTTACAATCACCAATACCAAACCGTCTATCGAGATTTGTGCGCAAGCTATCTGACCAAGTGATAACTGGCAAGGCAAAGGCGTATACACTTAATCAAAGATCACCCACGAAAGCCCAATCCGGATCGACCTACGCCTTCCTTAATACAATATAATCCTAATAAAACACCTCCTGATCCTTCTGTCCCTGTACGCGGACACATATTTCTGGGATGCCAACATGCGGGTGGTAAGGATTGTCGATCTCCGCATACAAAGTTTGGGCGAAGCTAAACTTTTGAGCCTCAATCCTTCGTGCCCGACTACTTGCTTGGCACGAACTTCACTTAACACCTCGGGATCTCGGTGTATGCCAGAGGTAATATAAATGTATTGCGCAATCACAGCGCACAAGACAACTTCGAACTCCTTAGATGTTCTGATGATTGTCTCGCGCGATATATTGAATACAGGTTGAGCTAAAGGTGGTCCGGAAAAGACTGCGTGGCAGTAATAGACGGGGCAAGGGACTTACTTGCAAAGGGTGTGTCACCATTAGGGGTGGGAGGGTTCACTGCTTGAACGGACAGGGTGGACAACCTGAGTGGTCAAGACGTGCAGAAACCATGTACATGAACTCTAATTCCTAGGAGCTAAACTGGGGGCGACGGCGAACACCGCATGAGGCACCAAGCGCAGACATGACATATTAGAGCCAAACGTGGGTTCCCATCGCCAAAGAAGGTCAAAGAACGCAAATGCAAGTATCCTCCAGAAATTTTGACCCTTTCTCTCTCATGTGCGGCGTCTATCATGTCCTGGCAAAACCATCAAGCAATGACGAAATTATGCAAAACGAACATCCGCCACGGAAGCGCTTCTTTCACAACCCAAAGCTCTTTGGACGATGCGGCATAGTGAAAATTGTCATTCGCGCGGTCGCCATATGGTGCTCGAAGGAAAACCTGCGATGGAAACTCGCACTTTGCTATAGGGTATTGTGCTTGCAAGCAGGAACGCAAACAAACCGGCACACCGTCTAACGCATAAATGCAATCGCGGCTGTTGGTGAGTCCCCGATTAAGCTGCGACATTGACGTTGACGGTGGCCTGATTGGTGGGTGGCAACACGTTCTTGCCGTAGGCGCCGTTCACGTTTCCTGGCGTATGTTAGTGTATGAGAATGGAGAGTAGAGGAGGATGGGAAGCATACCGGCAGGATAGTAGTTGCATACGCTGTACCAAGCACCCATGGTAGGGTTCATGGTGCCAGCCGCACAGTACTGGGCAGCGCAGCCGACTTGAGTGGAGCCAACCCAGACGATCTGAGAATAGTGGCCCCATGCCTCGAAGTTGGTGAAATCAGGGTTGGACTGGCCGTAGGCGCTGGAAGGGTAGAGGTTGAGCTCGCCATTGTACCACATATCCGTGATGGCCTGGGCCATGACCGTCTCCTCTGTCAAGGACGAAGCATCGGTAGAGGCATACATTGCAATGTTCTGGCCGTAACCGCCACCGCCAGGGGTGCTGTGGATGGTGAGCTCGGGATTCCGGTGCTACAGCAGTATAACATCAGGATGGGCAACTTACAGGTCGTGCGCAAACTTGCAGGACGCGGCGACAGTGGCGGCATAGCCGGCGTAGGAGCTACCCCAGGTCATGGCAGGCGCCGAGTTGTTCGTTCGGTGGATGTTGTGGTGGTAGACAGCAGTGGAGGCCAGGTCGCTGGGCGCAGCAGAAGCCGCAGCCTGGACAGGCGCGGATGGAGTAGCAGCCTTGACGCTGGTGCTCGAGCTGGACGAAGCCGGGACAACCTCGTTGGCATCGATGGTGACCGTGACGGTTGGGATCACGGTCGAGGTTGTTGGGTTGGCTGCAACGTTGACGTTGACACCGGGCTGTTTGCCGGCGGGAACAGTCTGGACGGTCGTGACCTCTTGGACGACAGTGTAGTACTGGATCTCAGTCTCGACCACAACTTCCACCCTGGGCAAGGCGAAGGCGACCGAAGCGCCGGAGAGCAGCACAAGTGAAGACTTCATGTTGACAATTTTTGCGACTTTGACGTGCGGGCGAAAATAAAAACTGGATGGCAGCTGTTGCGATTATTAGTCCAGTTATTTGTATCTGGTAACGAGTTCGAGGCAAACGAAGGGGAAAGTGAATGAATGATAGAGTTGAGCGCAGATGCCCGAATGAGCGTGCTGAAGCTGAGCTTCTGAGTGAAAACAAATGAAGGATAGAGGATAAGAGAATGTGAGGGTAATTTTGAAATTGCCCGTTGCGATGTGAGGAATTGAAATTTGTTTTCTCGGCGAGGGGAGGAATGCAGGGAATTTAGAGTCGACGCGGTAGTATGGCTTGGTACGTTCCTCGCCCTCGGAACAGCCGTGGCACCAGCGGTCTTTGTCCTGGGAACGGGCGTGATGACATGTTCAAGACTAACTACCAGGAATGCTTTGTGATAGGATGGTGTGCAGTATGAAGAGGCACGGCAACAAAGCATGCCGGGAGTAGCGGGAGTTTGGAGCGTACCTGGTGATGTACTTGTGCGTTCGTCGTGGATTAGCCACGAGTCCGGTCGTCAAAGTGATGATCCCCCTGAGATTTGAGATGAGGCGATGAAGACAATTGGCTGTTTAAATAGCTTCCAGAAGCAAAGTGTGGCCAGAGCAGCACTTGGCTACTTGTGAATCCTCTAGATGGCGATCGAGACCTTGTGATCGGTCTGAGGCGAAGGGAGCCGGTGGAGTGAGTGACGAGAGGGCGTTGACAGTCAGTCGTATGAGACCTTGTGGCTCGGGAGGTGGACAAGAACACTCGAGGATGCGAGACACTGCAGGAAAGACTGGCTACGGCTGGATGGCGACCACAAGTGAGACGGATCTGGGAAGCGATTGAGGCTCAAGCTCGAGGCAAACAATAACCGAATTGGGCGAAATGGTGTTGATGGTGGGTGTGCTGGTACTAGACCGCAGGGTAAAGCGAGGGAAGAAATGAATGGATTGGCCGGCAAGCAGCAAGTGAAGATATCGATCTTCAAGATGATTCTCTGGAAAGGAACGGACTGGCCCAAAAGATGTGCCTATTGACTTCTGTGGAGTGAGGAAAGAAGGGAGGAAGAGAGAGCGTGTTGCGGGTCGCGGGTATGCACCGCAGGTATAAGGTTTGCGGTCCAGGCCAAGCAAGTCACAGTCTGAACGACCTTGGTGACTGCACCTACCGGGGCAGGGGGAAGGGGTACGTACACATGCTGTACACGCACACAAGCAAAACAACTCACCCAGTCTGCCGTTTGCCGTCTCCCGCCCAGGCTCAGGTAACCGTCTGTAGACTTTCTACTTTGTACCCAGGGCTAGGCATACCAAGCCATGTGTATGCAAGTTGGCGCTCTCCAGGCGGGTGGGTCCCGCCTTCCAAGATTACCAGGGGTTAGGTCAGGTCCAACCAGAGGCAGGGATTCCATTGAACCACCAAGGCGAGGACCCTCGCCTCGGACAAGTATGGAGGCATTTCTTCCCATTTTGGGGGTTTGATGAGGCTGTCGTCAGCTGCGCAGGCAGTCTTGGCCCTTCTCTGGCCCTTCTCACCCCCAGCCCTCCTCCCTTGCGCCCCGTGGTGCCTAGGGCTGGATCTTGACACTCGATCCATTTCCCTGGGGAGGAGACATTGCCCTCTTGTCTCCTGATTTTGTGCCACCCGCTAGCCAACAACCCACAGCACCGGCCCCTCGAGCAATTTGAGTTGCGGCAGGAGCCAGTCGGGGCTGCTTCTGCTTGATGTGTGGGTGCACGAGGGGTGTGCCTATCACCTTCACTGCACTCTGCCGCACCGCAGTCCAAGCAGGGACCTTGGAAACGTCCACATTGCATTGAAACGACCCGACCAGGTTGGGCATGGACACCGACAAGATGGGCAGGTATGCAAGGCAGCCTTGAGCAACGATAGAGGCAAGAGGGACGTAGGTGCCGTGTCGGATGGCCCTTTGTGCGAACAGTGGTCTGGCTTGACCTCCCAATATCCGATCTAACCTTGGATAGTAGGATGCTCAACGGTGATCTTCGTTGGAAAGCAAGATGCATCTCGCATGCTCCGTCGTCGTCCGTTGAATGGGTTCTCCACTTACCAAGCGCTAAGTTGTGTTCTAGCAGGTACGCCTAGAAACAAGTCAAGGGCCCCAGGGGCATTGACGGCGAATATCACTTCCTCCCTGGGTCATTTCCACCCTGCCCGAGGAGCCCACTTGCTCCCACTTTCTCCCTCCACCGCACGAGGCAGATCGCGGATGATTGACAGGGGCCGAGATGAGGAGAGATACGGACGTCAAGTCATTGATAGCTAACAAGATACTCCTAGCATTTTCTGCCCTGCCAATTCATTCTCTGTATGATGGCAAGAGACAGAGAGAGAGAGCTTTGTCGGAGGTAACAAATGAGCACTTCACTTCCGTCGAAGACGACGCCTGCTGTGTGCACACCCCACATCCTCCGCAGCTTTCCGAGCCCCTGCTTTAGCCTGGCTCTAGCGGCCGAACAGATCATCTGCCCCTGACAGGCCGGGGTTGCCTGCAGGGCGCCAACGTGGGGCGCGGCTCCCCCAGTACCCTCGCTCTGGTACCTGCAGATCTGGCCAGCAGGCGCAGACCAACTAGCAAGTCTCGCGGTCTGGAGGAGCAAAAGGTCGTTTGCCGCTGCGTGCGTGTCTGTGTGTGCGCTTTGCCTGAACGGCCAACGACGGACACAGGACTAACAGACGACCGGCCGTCGCCCCTCCACTAAAACGTCCGATCCTGAAACGGAGCTAATTTGGCAACCCCGGCCCGTGGCTCTGTCCAGGTTCGTCCAAACAATCCCGGCAAGCAGCCCCCTACCACCCACCCCCCATCCGATCTGCTTACCGGGCGATCATTTTTCTCTTCTTTTGACTGCACTGCAACCGCATTACGGTGATGTGCATACTGTGTACTGTGACCGCACCATGGTCCACACCGCCGCAGTCCTGTTCCATACTGGGGCTCCACGATCTGACATGAGATGTAGACCAGCTGACTGGATACTACGTCCAGTACTGCAGTGGGCAGTCCTGTCGTCGGAAAATAGCACATGCGTACGCAAGCTCATTTCGTCACATCAGCCCCCTCGATAAAGTTTTTACTTGGCTTTGGCGGGACCTCTGTCATCTTGAGTCTCCCACCGACATCCGCAGGGATGCCATTGAATGTCAAGGCGATCCTCGCGATCCCTCGCTGAGGCTCTCCCCCACCGTACTACACTCCACATTGCGCCGAGTGCTCCTCTCGGCCCCTTTGCGAGATGCTGGCTGCAATAAATCTATCTGAAGACCGCCAAGCACCCATTGCAATGATCACGGCGCACAAGAGAGCCCGTGTCGGCGAGACAAGGAGACGGGGCGGCGCCTCTGAGACAGGTTGGGGAAAACCTCGTAAAAAGGCGCTGCTTCAGAAAGCCTTAGTCTGGTACCAGGCGTTGGGCCGCCGATGCCCTCACTCACTGTTGGGAAGCACTCGCTCGTTCACAGTATCAGCACATCAGGAGACAAGAACTCAGCTATCTGAGTATCAAGAGAGCCCCTTGCAGCCTTTTCGCCCATTCGAAAACCGCACAGCGTCTCGAGAAATACTGTGCGGTCCAGAATAGCTGGCCACCTGTGATGACCCGTCCTCCATCGAGACCGTCAGGCCTTGATGATCCAACTCGCCACTTAAGAACTCTATCCTCTGGCCGGCCACCGGTCCATGAAGAAGCCGCCCTTGTCACAGCGGCCCACACTCTCTAATGGCACAAGTTCAAGGACCACGAGGGCATTCTTTCATCAATGATCTCGGCCCCTTGAAACCACCAAGACCAGCTCCTCCTCTCCCTGCCGTTTGCTGGCAAAAAGGAGCAGCCACTGCGAGGGTGACATCAGGTAAGAAACAGCTGTTTTTATTCAAATACAATCCTTGACCTCTCATTGGCCCGGCGTGCTGAACCGCCAGTGTTTTGATTGCCGACAGGGGCACAGCCAAGAGCCTGGGATAGGGCCCAGCTGTGTAACCGGCGCCAAAAGAACCACAACGTCATCTCAAGGGCTCCCCTACCTTGGAGACGAGTTCTCTTGCTCATCATGCCCGCCCTTATTACCAATGGCATCGACAACGACAGCATCATCAAGCCATGCGCCAACCTGTCCGATTTCTAAGAAGTCGTCTTTGTCCTTACACCAACCAGTTTCTCGATGTTGGACCGCCTGCAAGAGCCCACCAGCGGTCATGCCGTGCATCTCACCACGTTTTGGTGGCCAAGCCCAACCCGAAGCTGAGCACCAACGGCGATTGGGGGCTGTGGTAAGGTGGCAGCCTAATCTTGGAGCATGATCATTTGCTTACAACCAGTCTCCGATGATGATGGACTGATTCCTTCACGTAGCACTGTCCATGCTACTTCTTGCCCGACGGAAACATATTTGCTGGAGGACATGTACAAGTACTCCGTACCGAGCCCGATGTCATATAGAGGCATGGCAACTCCATGGTTCAGTCGTCTCGTCTCATGTGACCAGTGTCACTGTGAAAGAGTATCCCCTTCGGCCTGCTCCGCAGAGCTGTCTGGGACAAGGCATGAGACAACCAATGCTTCTGGACCTGTCTGGGCTGTCCCTATGAGGATGTCCCTGCCCTATGGAAGGACATGAAGAGTCATGCTGCGTATGCGTTACAACTCCGTCAATGGAGGGTGTGTCTTGGATCCCGCAGGCTGACGCTTGACGCAGATCCAAGGCTGTTGGGTTCAGGGAAGTTTCCAGACATATGCGTCCATCTTTCATCACCTCGTCTCAAGTTTAAGCACAGGGATTCTGATTTAGAGAGTCACGACAGCGACCCTCGTGGGCCTACGACTGCCCAGCTACGAGTGAAGCTGGACGTACCGGTGCGGTACTTCGTAATATTGTTACCATGTTTGGGGAATTCCCACGATCACTCGTGACGTTGGCCGAGTGCTGTGCTTTCGGCCATACCTGCACAAGTTGACGGGGCGGCAATCCACCATATGCCGCAAGACTATCAAAATACACGAAAATCATTTGCATTACCTAGTCGTATCTTACGAAATAGACAAAATACCATTCACATTGCACTGATGCGGCTCGACGGGGAGGTGATCTTTTCCGGGGGCAGTATGAAATATCCAAGCATGTGATATTGACATGTGCGCGAACTTACATGTTGTCACTAGACATCGCTTGGAGCTTCCTTGTTTTTTCCTTCCATGTTACAACCCGTGAATTGTGCCACATTCCCTCACGGCTGTCTGCAGTAGTGCACGCTCGGGCATGTTCGGCCGTCCCAACTCTGTGGTGCCGCTGAACAGCAAACTCGGGATGTCTCTACTACTATAATTTCAAGTCAGATGCCCATCTGTTGTCTAAGCACAAAGCACGATGCAGTCGGATCGGCCGACGCCGCTATGGCTTCGCCACTTTGCTCTCCCAAGTCGAAAAAGTCCGGCTCCTCACGGCCGAGAGGTGATAGCCTGATCGAGTTTTCGCGGGAGGGTGGGTTGCCTCATGACTCTGCAAGGCTAAGCATGATGATGCCGGCTTCCGGTTCCCTCGGGTCCCGGGGTTAAGATGGAGAGAAATGGAGTGGGGAAGCTGGTCACACGAGGCTGTGCTCATATAATGTCGATGTGGGAGGACAAGACACGAGAGGTCCAGACTGGCCGGCTGGGACATGTTTCGATTGTACTGAGCCGCCGGCAACGTCATTCTTCTGTCTGTTTGTCTGTCAGGCCTAGCTCTCTTGTCTCGGAGACGAAGAGACAAGAAGGCCGTATTTTGCTTTACGCCTGTCTCTTGGGCCATGTGATTGACTCTGGAGAGTGGGCTAAAAGGGGCTTTGCGTGCTCCAGGCTGGAACCATCTCTGGAGAGCGCGACGAATACATTCGCGACACACACGTCCCCATGTCGAGGGCCCGACACAACCCACGCCTGATGGCACTGAGCTCTTGGCCAATGTCGACAATGAGAGTCCAGACCAGGTTCCGGCTACCTGCCGTGGCTTCCTATTCCGACGGCGCTGGCCTCAATGTTGTGGTATGTTACCACGAGAAGGGCTGCGCAAGAACGGCGCTACCTGACCAAGCAAACTTACAGAAGCTCGATCGTGATCCCGCTCCGCTGGCGATATGATACCTGGCCGTCGACATATCCGTGTGGTCTTGCAAATACCCGTCGACTCGGACGCGCGTCCCAGCCTACTCATGTCTGAGAGGATCGAAGATCTACCATGGACGGGGAAGGTCATGCTGACCCGGCGTCCTTCTATGTTGTTTGTGATGTGGAATTTGCCCAGAATGGCTGCTCTCTAGTGTCACCAGGGATCGAGATGGGTTGGTCGAGCCCTCAGATTGTATATGGGAGTGGCACTGCCATCTGGCGTTGCAGCTGTCTCTGTCCTCTGTTTTTGAGGCGTTATCCGTTTTCTAGGCACTTGCTTGAATCATCGAAATCGGCCAATTGGTGAGACCTGTGACCTGTATTTCGTGGCAATTGGCTGCTAATCTCCAATGCACAGATCCACTTACTAGGAGCGAATGTTGGCCACCATATTCCGACCAGCTTCGACGGATGTAATCAGTTCTTTGGTGTAATTACTGCTCTAAATGATTCAAAGTCAGCTTCCTGATCGACCAATAGTATGGCCCAGGCCGAGTATGGCTCCCAAATCCGCTTCTTTCATTTGATATGAGATATTGCCCTTGACCAAGCTGGCATACAAGAAATAGCTCCATCCTAAGCTTAATGGCCGCATATGAATGTTAGAGGACAACGAATCCATGGGCATCAGATGTGTGACCTGGTTGTGATAATTCCTGGTGCTAGGACGGTATCGTTTTGGTGTCTTCACCGTCTGGTTATACCTTCAGGCATTTTGAACCCGCCCTGCCGCCCAAGATCAGTATTGGTGGAATAGCTAGAGCGGCCGCAAAAATTTCGCCACGCGAGCCAGGAACCAGATTCTTTATATGGATGAAAGCTTTTGTTCTTTAATCGTGCCTCGTCTAGAGTATGTACACGCTTTTATGTCCCCCAGATAGTACCTCGGCGTGTAGCGTTCGAGCAACGCGTTCCTTTTGTGATCCAACACGCAATCGAGTCTCTATGACGACTTGGCGTCTTCGTACTTGGCGGATGGCTGGTATGGAATAGGCGCGTGCGCATAAATCTGTTGTGACCGCAGGTGTACGGGGATCTTGCCAGCGGCGTCTGGGATTGTCTTCTCGAGTTTCTATCATGATTTGCGAGCTTAGCCATGCTATCTGGTAGTTCATTTGCTGCAGAGACCGCCGCCGATAAATCATGGGCAACATACCAGGTTGTGGAATACGCATTTGTTCAGGCGCCACTCAGCTGGCCGACACTGCCATAGCTGCTGATTGTTGTTGTCCAAGCACTCGTAATGGGCACGGAACTGCTCAAGGCAGGACTTGTTGATGTCTTCGATACTGCCTTGCATGTTAGCAAGCGGCCCCGGGAAAGGTCATGCAACTGTCCGAGAGCCTGTCTCCCGCTCACGCCCGCGCCCGCCCCGTCGAGAGCGCCAGGTACAGCGGAGGCCATTGCAAATTTGGGCGAAATGGTTTCGGAAGGAATGGAACACGTACACGCTCCTCGCACATCTGGTGACCCTCCGGCCCTCCTTCAGGCACTCAAACTCGCCCTTGCCGGGGTTCTCGGTCTTGCATTTCATGAAATCATCGTTGTAGTCCTGGCATCGGGCGCCAATGAAGAAGGAAGCTGACAGAAGGGGGGCAGAGCTGGTGCCGAGCTCCTTGACCTTGGGGATCGAGTCGGGCAGAGGGGTCGTGTCGATGAGCTGCTTCTCGCTGAATCTGGGGTAGACAGTTAGCTGGGCTGTTTCGAGATGCTGCTTGCAATTAAGAGGTGACGTGGATGGGCTCAAGATATGGTCAAACTTCGGGTAGCTGAAACAAGAACCAATTGACTTACTGGGGGTTTCGAGACGCCATTTCTGCGTTGTTTGGGCTCGGAGTGAGGCTGTGATCTGTAGAAACCCACGGCTTAATGACGACGGTTGACGGTGCCGGAAGTTGGGTGAGGTTTAGCAACTCGAATGAGGCCCGGCTTGATTGGCCACTGCTATGCGCCGATGTGGGCCCCTGGCGCTGGCGCTGCCTGCCCGCCCAGGCGCCCAAGCTTTGAGTCCGACTGCATGGGACTGGACTTTTTCGAGCAGCTGGAGACGCGACCTCAACATCCAAGCTGCCGCAGCCACACCTGATACCTAGCACCCTGTATCCTGTATCGTGGAGTCACTGCGCGACATCTACCTGGCGACAGCAACGCATCTGTGCCCAACATCGTACCGCCCACCACATATTTGCTTCTGTGACACGGTCGACGAAGGGGGAATGTGTTGATAGCCCTTTGTTTATCTACAGCTCGCCGGCGCGGGCGACAGCAACCCCCCGCGACACTCCATACGATCCTTTGATCCCACCTCAACCAGAGTAGAAGTGCTATCAGCATAGCATCGTCATGTCTCTCTTTGGGCAGCCCTCTGGCGGCTCGTCGCTCTTTGGTGCCGGCAACTCGGCCGCGCCAGCGAACCCCTTCGCGCAGTCAACAACCACACAACAGCAACAACCCGCACAGTCGCAAGGAGGTCTCTTTGGCCAGGTCAACAATGGGTATATTCCGCCGCAGCAGCAACAACAGCAGCAGCAGCAGCAGCAGCAGCAGCAGCAGCAGCAGCAGCAGGCTCCGCAGCTGGGCCAATCTTTCTTGGGGCAACCGCAGAATAATCCAGCTGCCAGCTCATTCTTCCAGCCTGCTGCTCAACCACAACCATGTACGTGAACTTTCCTGGAACCCACAGCCTAGTACACTTGCACTATTACCAGACATACCACGGTCTTTCAGCTACATTTCCCTCGGAGCAACCAGCAATGGCTAATTTGCGATCGCATGATCTAGACGGCAAATCCATCCCCGACCAGATGGGTCTAGTTATCGCCAAATGGCACCCGCAGTCCCCCGATTGTGTCTTCAAGCACTATTTCTACAATAAAGTCGACGATGCTCACGTCCCCTTCTACCACCCCGGACCGAACGAGAATCCGAAAGAATGGGAGGAAGCACTGCAGAACAAGCCAGCACCAGGCCTGATGCCCGTGCTGGCCTCTGGTTTCGAGGCTGTCGCGGAGCGGCTTATGGCGCAGCGCGTCGCAATTGGCCGATTCAACCAGCGACTGCACGAGATCAACAACTGCCTCGATGCGATCCTATCGAAGCACGACCTGGAGTGGAGTGTGCGGACGATCAACGCAAGGCGGAAGCACGATGCCCTGCGCCGACGCACGCTGGTGCTTGCCAGGAAGGTGCAGGTGCTGCGAAATAGAGGCTATGCCCTTTCGGGCGATGAGGATGAGCTGAGAATCAAGTTGGAGAACATGGAGAAGAGCGTGCAGGACCCAGCAGTCAACGCGAGACTGGAGGAGCTGTGGAGCCGGTTGATCATGCTCAGAGAGAGGGCGCAAATACTGCAGTCGGAGCTGCAGAAGAAGGGGCTCGGCGAGGATCAGGGACTGGGCGAGGAGGTGGAGGTCAGAGTCAAGAAGGTAAGTCTGAGCTGTTCGCGCGTGAAGATTACGTGAAGCTGACTACAAGTCTACAGATTGTCGAGGACTACGAGAAGCAGCTCCAGCACCTCAAAAAGGAATGCGAGCTCATCAAGCAGGACTTTGAAGAGTGGGAGAAGGATCATCCCAAATAGAGCTACACGCTGGACCTTCTCAACCACCACTCTCAAGACGCTACGACAAGATCCAGTCCATTGGTTTGGATCTCGATATTTCCAGCTCAACAAAACCACGACGCCGTTACGGCTTCACAACTTGAAGGACAAGCCTGTGATTTAGTGCCGTCTATGGGACGTCATTTGGACAGACATAGATGCGGCACAAAGATGGAGCAAGGGGATGAAACGTGTCACAGTGTCTCGGCCATTGATACAGATGCTAGGTCGCCACATTAACTTCCTGATAATCAGGAGATCGAGCCGTTCGCAGGCGGTTGTCTGCCTCGACGCTAGAGTCGCCTCAAAGACGAAAGAGACGTCAAGAGCGGCTATGATGGGCTTGGACAAGCGCTGGCACATAATACTAAAAGGGGAAGACAGTGATAAGCTTCCTCCGAGATCACATGTAAAGGGAGGATAACCTCTTTTGAGGGCACTATACTCGTGTGAACCTGCCGCCCAAGGACGGATGTGATTTATTACAATGTATATATACGTATGCAGAGCATGTGCCGGCTTTTGGGCTGCTTTCAATCAAGAGACAGTGCCAGGCAGCCTCCAAGCAACCATGTCCTCTCGCACGTCAAACTCGTTGACCTCCTTCGCACTCTTAAACCCGCTCCTCCCCCTCTCACTCTCAATAGTAGCAGCCAAGCTCGACATGCTCTCACTCCGGCCCCGCATCCCTGCCGAGCTCGGGGGCCGCCCGCTGTCCTTGCTCCCGTCTCTTCGATGCCCACCACCAGCACGGGGCCCACCATGGTGCGGCGCGTGGTCATGCCTGCCTATCACCGTGTTGACGCTCTCGCCGCTGCCGCTCCTCGCGTGGTACCTCTTCTGCCCGCCCACGCCCCTCCTGTCGCTGGGCCGCAGGAATTCGTCGTCGCCGGTGCTGCCGCTGTCCTCGCGCCTGAGGCCCAGCCTCCCGCCGGTGCGGGACAGCGAGTGGCGCGAGCGGTGGTGGCTGTGGTGGCCGCGGGGCGTGGCGTCCCCGGCCGTGGAGGAGGCGACAGGCGAGCCGCCGTCGGGCTCACCGAAGCCGTCACCGCCCTCGAAGATGTCCTCGATGCACTCGTCGGCGGGCAGCTCGCCGGGCTGGCACGCCCAGCTGGCGGCCAGCGCACGGCGGTACATGTCCTGCAGCTCGTAGACGTCGCGCGACTTGCCGTTGTTCTTGCCGATCGAGAACTGCGCGCTCAGGTTGCCGCCGCTCGGGTCCTGCGTGTCGTCCTGCAGGTGCAGGTGCCCGAACTCGGCCGCCGCCGAGTCCGGGCCGACCGCCGCGCCGCCGGCCCCGGCTGCCTCGGCCACCATGCCTGCTATACCGCCAAAGACGGCAGCTGTCTTGAGCGGGGGCGCAGAGAAGTTGCGCTCGCCGTCGACCTGAAGCATGAGGATGCCAATCTTGAGGGTGCTGTTGATCTTGGAGTCCTGCATTAGGTAGCGCCGTATGACGCCCTCTTCAACATTCTGCTCTGGGCCAGGTTCGTTGATTGAAGGCGCCTTGATGCTGGCGGTCTCGTTCGAGGCTGATTTCGAAGGCGGGACTGTCGACGTTGGGCTGACGCCTGAATCTGGGGTGATGGGTGTGTGTTGTGATAGACTACTCCTCTTTCGGGCGTGATTGGCGGCATTGCTGCCTCCAGCAGAGCCATTAGTAGTGCTGCCGATATTGGCGCTGTGGTTCCGGAACGGTGCCTCGCGCACCACGGTCTCGCTCTCCTCGACATATTCGCTGAGGTTCAGTGTCACCTTGCCCAGTGTAATGGTTTCGCTCCTCCCGGTGACGCCTCCGTGAGTGCTGAACTCCTGCAGGACCTCAAACTCGATCAGACACTCGGACAGGTTGTTGCTTTTGTCGATGCCGATGCGCACTGGGATGACTTTGCCGTAGCTGTACTCGACACGGTGGTTGGCGATGGGGCACTTGGCGGTCCGCCCGCGGTGCTCGCCATGGATAGAGTGTGGTAGATGCCATTTTATAAGCGAGACGCCCTGGACCAATGGTACGTTGTTCAGGTCATAAATCTGAGAATTGTTAGTTGCTTGGACATGGACGATGGCTGCTTCGGGGGGGGGGGGTGGTCTGCCGCAAGCTCGGACACATTCCACTTGCCTTGAGGTGTACGTCGAATTTGGGCTGGAGACTTTGGGTTAGCTTACGATTCTCGCGCTGACGGTTGGCTTCTTTCAGGGGAGTGTGGGAAAGGGGAGTCCTCGCTGTCAGGATGTGGTAATTTCAAACATTGGCAGACTTACCCTTCGAGCCTTATTGACTAATGGGAGGTAGTTGACGTTAGTCCAGGCCATGGCTTGCTCCGAGGAATGCGGATGGCTATGAGCAGGTAGAAGCGAAATGGTCGTGCATGAGGTCTATGAATTGAAAATGTTTATGTGTATGATGATAAAGATTACAAAATGGCGGGGACGCGTTGAGTTAATCTAGAGAGGAATGTAGATGGTGGTCACACGACAATAAGGCTGAAGTGACGTTTGTGAGAGAGAAAAAGAGACAAGTGAGACGGTGTGAGATGAGTGAGCGGGAAGGAACGCCAACAGCGCAGGGCAGGCCACCAGTGAGAGTGAGAGTGTCGGGTCAAGAGGAGCAGCCCTCCCTTCCCTTGCTTCACGTTGGTCTCACTCACTCAGGGACGGCAAATGACAGGAGAAACGAAGTGGTGGATTGAGTTTTTCTTGACATTGAGCTTACTGAGATGTGCCATATCCCTAGGCTGCCGTCCAGATAAGCTCAAATGCAAGTGCAGGTGGCAGATGCAGCAGATGCAGATGGAACGCGAACGCGAGCGGGAGGGACTTGGCTCCCGAGCTTATTACGGCAATTATGAGTCCCAGTGCTCCGTACTCCGTAGTGCCGCGAAAACGAAAAGTATTAATATCCCCGTATGTCGTGGGAGGCTGGCCAAAGGTCCAGTCCAGGCCAGGCTCTGGGCCCCAGACCTCTCCGGGAGGGCCGGATGACGGTGCCGTCTGTCTCCGTTGGGGCCGAGTGAAACACCACCTGTGTAGGACTGGCAGAGCTGGGAGAGAGAGAACTGGTGGATAGACAGATAGATAGATAGATAGATAGATAAGCGAAGCGACGGGCTGTTGTAGTGCAATGACGATAGCCCGTGGAATGTGTCTGTCCCAACGCACTCGACAAAGTGTGACTGGTCCGATTCGACGAGATCCGGGGGGCCTGGCCTGTCTGTCAGCTTGGGGTGGTCACCGTGTGACATGCATCGCGATCCCCAGGGGGCATGGGTGGTTGATGATGCAATGAGCTGGTCAAATCAGGAGAGCCGATTGGGAAGAGAGAGTCTCATATGACGACGTACGATAGCTGGCGGCGTCCCAACAACTTGAACCACGAGCAGGATCGTCAAGCAGGTTGCATACAGTAGATGGGACATTGAAGTCGAGGTCAAAGCCAAGAAAGGAGACGTTAGGACGCTAATAATTGGGCTGGGTCATATGCATCTCATCTGCCAGACGAGCCATCTGCCAGACAAAGGTGGGGCCTTAAGATGGCCACGCATCTCCACTAACCAGGGTCTACCCAGGCACCCGGGTGCTAAATCGGTACGTACCGATATACTGCACAGTCCGTACCTCGTTGATCCGATAAGATAAGGCCTCACTCAACTTTTTGGAGCTGCACGGCTTACTCGCAATACGCCTAAGTAAATACTTGAGTAAGTGACAGGCACTGACAGCCCCGTAACTCAAGAGACTTTTTGGAAATGGCCATGTGAGGCTCAGGACAGAACTTCTTATAACGACATGGCTCCACAGCCAGGGAATACTGGAGCAAGGCCTGACGCCGGCAACAAACGGAAAGACGCGCCCCAGGGTGCAAGCCGCGCCTTCAAGCGCGGTAAGGTCCAAGATGCGCGTTCCATCCGCTCCCAGCCCGCAGACGCCGCGCTCAAGGACGGAGAGCTGGATCTACAGGCATTTTTGAACGCGCGTCAGTTCGAGATCGGGGCCCTCCAGGATGGCATGCGCAAGTCCAAAGCCCTCAATAACCGCCGTGCCTTCCAGCTCGTACCCAGGGGCATGCGTCGCCGCACCGCCTCGCATAATGTGAAGAAGCTGCCCAAGCGGCTACGGAACAGGGCCAGGCGGGAGCAGCTGCAGGACAACACTCCCACGGTTGTAGCCGGAAAGAGGAAGCCAAAAACCACGAGGGCACGCATACGCCTAGAGTCGGCCAAACGATTGGGCGTACTGGCAGAGAAGAAGCGCAAACGTAAGCTCAGAGAAGCGAAGGCCAGGGCCAAGAACGGTGGTGGCGGTGGGGTAGGGGAGGAGCCATCTGCTGCTTTCAAGCAGTTGATCGAAACGCGGCCAGCCAGACCAAAGATTCGGAGGAACCTGTTGAACGATCCGCCGAAACCCAAGGCAAAATTCAGGAAACGCCAGATTGAGAAGACCTGGTTGCCGACACATCTGTGGCACGCAAAGCGAGCAAGGATGACGTCTCCAAAGGAGCCGTTGTGGCGATTTGCCATCCCCCTGACGCCCAACGAGAAGGTCTACAGAACAACGCATCGAGCTTCAAGCGCCAAAGGGGCTATAGTCTGGGATATGAGCTATATGAGCACCATCGGCTTGTATGGCCATGGTCCGGGCGTTGAGAGGACTTTGAGATCCCTCGGCCTGTCCCACGACAGTCTATGGGATGATCGAGGCAAAAAATGGAGAGAAGGCCGGCGCAGGTGGTCAGGCATGCTCAGCAAGCAAAACGGTAGCGATGCGAGGAGACAGATTGGTCCTGCTACGGTCTTATGGAATCCAGAATCAGTCGCCACTCAAAGATTTCCCACGGATTCTGCAGGAGGCGACCCCCCAAACTCATCCGAAGTGGTCCAAAGGCAGGTATATATAAGGCTGCATCCATCAAGTTTCCTGGAGGTATTCAATATTCTCGTCGCTCTCAACAAACGGGAGCAACCGCGTCTCTACGTGGAGGACCTTCGCTTCGAGATCGGCAGCATCGAGCTCATAGGTCCCGGTGCAACGGAAGCACTCTCAGGCGTCTTAGCCTCATATCACAGCAAGCAAGATGTTCAAGAAGCTCACGCGAAGTATTTCGAGTCCCTGGCTGGGGCTAACAGTGCCTCAACCCCTCCAAACGATATCGTTTTGGGTTTCTCGGCGCAGGATCCTCGTCTACGATATCCTCCACACACAGTGCAGGCTCAGATATCGCCCGAGGAGCAACCAGGTGCGCGGTCCAATGCGCTGCGGGCTAGCTTAGATGACGCGAAGCCTGCACCATTTACCCTTTTTGACCGCGATGCCCGATTCAAAGCCTCCTCATTCCCCTCGCAAAAGTCCCTCAACAGGCGAAAAGGCTCGAACCCACCAGGTCAGCCCTTGGGCATTACTGCTGCAGACGCGCCATTTCCTGTTGTTCTGTTCGCCTCTCGTAGCACCGCCACGAAGCACTCGCAGAATTCTTGGACGCTACTTGCCCCGTTCAAATGTGTCTTGCCCATATGGTATAGCCTAGTGCATTATCCGATGTCGACAGGTGGAAACCCTAAGGTCGGTGGATTGGACGAGCTGCGGCAGGTCAGCTTTGAGCAGGGTCTGCCTTGGTTCCCAGGGGATTTCCCTGGCACAAACGCGGGTGCCGACTGGGAAGTTGAACAACGGGCAAAGAGGAAGTCGGACTGGGCTAGAAGACCGAAATCGAAGAGGGTTGCATGGGAATCACTAAACCTAGGGGCTGGTCGCAAGGGAGAAATCGGGATCGGTTGGGCTTGTGAGTTTGAGAGGCTGTTCGGACTGCAGCAACCGGCGCAGCAAGGAAACCGCCCATTGGGAACTAACAATGAGTCTGCCGATGGGATAGCCACGAATGTGGTAGGGGACAATGACAAGATGGATGTCGATGGCCAGGAGGCCGGCCAAGTGCACGCTGATGAGTTGGCAACCAGGGAGGGAGACTCAGCTGTCAAAGCTGTCAAGAAAGTGCCTCAGACACAAGTGCCTCATCCTCTGACACTCATCCATCACCTTCCCAAATTCACTTTCAACACCCTAATTTCTAGCGCAAGCAATGATGCGCCGCCTCCAAATTCTATACTCACGGTCAAACTCGCCATACTCGGTCGTGGTGTCGCCGAGCCTTGTGCGCGTATCTACCGCCTTCCAAGTCGCAAGGGCACACCACCCCTCCCTGCCACCCAGGCAGAAGTCCCAGCGACCCACCCTCCTTCGCAGACCAAGGAACTCCCCGCCGACCTTCGTGATCAATGGCTCGCCCAGATTCAAGGTTCTACGGGCAACAGGCTGTCGGCCTCGGAGAACAAGAAGGGCAACCAACCACGGCGTTTCCCTGCCGACGCAGACTTTGACACCCAGAAGCTCCTACTTGCGCAGTCACTGTTGACGGGCAGGACTCCCCTCCCGTCTGCAAAGACTTCGGGCGGCAACGCCGACCACCCTCTTGTGCCTGGGGAGGAAGATCTCATTGGATACGTAACTAAGGGAGAGTTCAGCCTCGCACAGGGACAGGGGGCAGCGATTGGGAGCATCTCGGTCGAGAGAGCGTTGGAAGCGCTGCGCACTGGCGGAGAGAAGGAGGGAAGGATATGCGTGGTCAGGAATGCTGGCGAGGAAGTTGGCTGGGTTGCTAGATGGGATGCAATATAGGGTAGTCTAGTACACACCGGCTTTCTCTGATATATTATATGAGTATCATTCAGCCTGAGGAGATTGATAAACCTGAGCACAATATCGGACCTTTTCGTGCCCTCATTGAAGTGAGACTAAAGATTACCGAGATACAGAATGCCTGGAACTCTCCTCAATTACTTCCTGTTCTTTTTCCGATTTCTTGGATTCGCTCGTCTTTCCCTACACAGCGCGAGAGGTCTCAATATAGTCAATGCAACACAGCAGCCCTGGCTCTCTCCTTTGTGTAGGTCTGGTAGGCCAGCAGTATCTTCTCTTCGATATGCTCAGCCCCAGCCACGCCATCTCCGACAATATACCACTCCCTCACCTCTCCTCGCCTTATGATGACTGCAGGAGCGTTGTCAAGTGAATACAAGTGGAGACCAAATATCACATTTTTGGATCGCGGATAGAGTAAATGGACATACGCAGTGGGTACGCAATACAATCAGCACTTTGAGTGTACACAAGCATTGTTCAAGTTCAATCGCCGAGAAGCTACTAAATATTGACCTCCTCCTTTTCCTCTTCTGATGTGCTATTCTATTTTCGCATACTTTCGGCCTTTATAGCAGCCTATTGTTGTCCGATGATTGCATAATAATCGCGCAGCTGAGCCTCTTTTCGCGAGCGCTATTCCACTGGCCCAGTATTCTCTGCTCACGATCTGCGCACGATCTGCGCTGGCACAGGGTTCTCATCAGGTTTGAGAAATCGCGGTCAACACCGAAACTTCTCCCATTTAATGAGATATCTATGTCGTATCGCATATTACGGTGCTCAAGATGGATACCTAGGTATGATCGAAGACCAGAACCATGCGCTTGAAAAAACTATCATTAGAACCTCTTCATTTAGGAACAACACAGCAAAAGCAAACTCTTGTTCTTGTCATGTCGAGTTTGCAAAATACACCGCCGTCGATTTTACTACTTTTTTGTTTTTTTTCCAAAAAAAAATTAACCCAAAAAAAAAACACCTGTTGAGCAAGAAACTTCTTCAAGCATGAAGGGATCTGTCTTCAAAGGTATACATTCGTCCAGGCATTCCTTCATCTCGATCTTTGCTGCTAAGAAAATGCGGCCAAAAATTGATCAAAACAGACGTGTGCCCAGTAGAGTTGAGGCCACTTCAAAAGCCTATGTGGAAGAGTCACAATGCCCAGAATATATGTATCTCTTGAGAAAACCGACCTTATCATCAAAACTCAGGCTCCGAAGTGATTTTAAGTGAGCATATCCTAAAACAAGTAGTCCATAGAGCCCGTCGTGTAACCTAGGTAACGCTTTGTGAAAGATATTCTATCAGGCTCTGAGGCGAGAGGCTTCTTAGCTCTGAAAGGCCTCCAATAATGGAGAAAAGCCACCAGCAACGCAACTACCTGATCTATCCGCCTGGGATCGATTGCCAAATCCTCCACTTGAGCAGTGTATGAGCACGATTCACTCGTTACTTTGAACCAAAGCACACACTGTCTGCTTAAAGTGAGTTTTTTTTGAATGAAGACGCCACAGTTTTGGTAGAAAGAGCCGAACTTGATCAAACGTTTGCCACGGTCAGCGGCGGTAGGACCAGCATGCGCACCCCGCTGGAGATCCAGACTCACGAAGAGGAAACATCTTTCTGCATTGGGAGACCCTCCACTGTGCTAAAGATGGCCGCTCCAGCGTTTTTGGCGAGCTAGTGGTTCGCCTACCTGACGTTCTTCGGCTCCGAGGCGCCTGCGAACGGAAATGAAGCCGCCACGCAAAGAGAATCTCATAACCACGTGCACGATTCAGATCAACCCCCCCAGCTCTTGCATGAGAACTCCATGATCAGGCGGGCCGTGGTGGAGAAGAGGTCTCGAGCCTTAATGATGATGGATATAATTAGACGGGCCAAAATTCAAACATGTGTAGAGAGCCAGATTGTAGACAACAAGTCGCTGAAGTGAGCCCAAGCGCTTGAAGAATATCATTATTGATTGTACATTTATGTGAATGCTTTGTTCACTTTGCATAAGATGGCCGTTGCCCTCGTAAATGTATGCAGTGCTCTTGTGGCAGGGCTGACTCTGTCTCCATGATGTTGCAGTCAAAACACTGGGTAGCATTCTGGCTGCATTACCCACTAATTCGCAACGCGTCCCACTGCAGCTGTGTCAAATGCGAGACGGATATATAAAACGTCATTGATAAATATTTGGATCATGGAATGAATTTATGGGCTGATGATAGAGTCTTCTCGCACAGCGAGTGCGTCTGCAGCGGCGCCTTCGGCTGGATCAAAAGCAACTAGAGTCCACCATCTCCAGAATCTATGGTGTAGTTTGTTTCATGTCCTTGACAGAGCCCATCGAAACACCGGGCCGCGAGTCATTGCTCTTATATTTGTGGTGGCTCTATCGTTTGTTTGTGTGGGAGGGAACCAAAGCATCATGGTAAGCCACGTAATCATCAGTATGGAAGCGGCAGTGTCTCCGGCCAGAGGGAGCTTGAAATTATTCAACAAAGCCTATCGAGCCCGAAATAGACGGCTGAGAAAGAGCACACAGCTGCAATAGGCGCATTTCTGGGGGAGAAAAAGGGGGAAGGCAGGGAATAAGCCTGTGAAAGCATGATCTCCCCAGATGTGCAAGTCGCTCCGGGCGACGTGGTAAACAAAGAATGCCATGCACGCGACCTGCGTCTGCAACGCGACCACAGAAGAGAGAGAAGTTTCTCTCACCGTTCCCCGGTGTCACCGTTGCAGTAGCGCTGCAGCTGCCAGCAGATCGTGCAGCACCGTACGAGCTAGCGCACGAGGCCTCGGAGCAGCTGAAAGAGGGTCCTTCGCTCGGGAGGAAGCCACCCTGCCGAGCAATAGGCGGGTGGATCGTGAGATGGATGCATGGCCATGTGGCGTGGCCAGGCGACGTCGCCGCACGCCTGCCGCCGGCCGCAGCAGCTTGGTGTCTCTCGTGGGGACACAGATCAGCAGAGGCGGAGCCCCATCCGTTTGCGCTTAAGCTTCACGGCTTCTTCCCGTGCAGAGATTGCCTGATTGTCCCTGTTCTGCCGCGGGTGCCAGTGGATTCGTTGTTGCAGAGCTGTTCAGCTCAGGTCGGGCTCAGTGATCGGCCGGGCGAAGGAAGATTTTTTTGCGACGGTCCCGCAGTGGTATCGTGTGTTTCCAGTTTCCGACTCGAGTGTCTGGCCCCCAGCGCTGGATGTTTCGAAAGGTGCGAAGCGAGGAGGTGAGGTTGGAGATGTGAGGTCGGAATTGCCCCTGAAGCGGGAACAAAGGACAGGGGCCTGGGGGGGCCCAGGGGCTCCCTGCCGGAGCACGAACACCTACCCTTTCGGACTTTCTTCCCCACAAAGCTCTGATGGACGTTCTAGAATCTCCACACAGGGACCCTTGGGTGGGTCTGACATTCGACGGACAATTCGACGACTTTTTCTCGTGTAGCGAGGGGGATCCCGGGAGCCCGGCTGAGGGCCCTCCCTATAGCCAGCTCGGTGCGCTGGTCGCGCATCCAGAAAACCTTCCCTTCGTCCTGCCCTGCGATCTTCGAGAATGCGGTGTGCCTTTCGGTGGTCATGACATCGCCCGCCCGCGACGGTCAACGCCAGCCCAGGGCAAACGCGCAGGAAGCTTGGGACAGGCTGTGGATCTATATTCCATCAGGGGCAAATTATATGAATCGACAGCGGGGGCCGATTGACGGTCCGGGGGTGGAACACGAACACCGCTCCATCTTGAGGCTGTTTTTCACATAAATATCGTGCCGGGTTCAGCCTCCAGGAGCCCTGAGGAGGGAGAGGAAACGACCGTTCCAAACCTCAACCGACCCTCATTCAAACATCTAGACTGTCTCATTTGCTTTTCGTATTGCGACTCGTGCTGCAGACTGCCACCCTTGCCTGTTTCCACTCCTTAAGTTCTCCATTTCCTAATCCGGACACAGGCGGTGAGGATTCGAGATCCACCGTGACTTTTTTTCGATCTTCGGAATGCCGCCCAAGGAGTCCAAGGAAGGGTCCCATCACCACAAGTTCTTCTCACTACGTGGCAAAAAGAAGGAGAGCCGTGTCAAGAAGGGCCTGTCAGAAGCACTAGGGGCATCCCTGGGAGCCATCGGCCTCAAACCCGAAGACGAAGGTGAGCCTGAGCCGAGACGGACCACCAAGCCCTGAGACTCAGCCAGCATCGAGCGACATCTAGGCCCGCCCAGAGTTGAACACGTTGCCCATCCCCATTAATAAAGCAAACGCGTCACCTTGCAGTTGCATGAACTGACCACATCCGTCTTCTCATCAGAAGCCAGCAGCGTCTCTAGCAAATCCTCCGCCCACGGCACCCTTCAACACCAGGCATCCCGCGATTCCCTCTCATCCCTTGATATGTCCCTGTTCAACCACCTCAAGAGGTCCTCCAAGCACGACAAGTCCGGCAGCTCCTCCCGCTCCCACTCCGTCGAGCCCGCCAGAGAGGTCCCCCGCATCGTCACCACCACCCACGCTCCCTCCATCGTCAACCGGGACATCCTAAAACCCAACATGTCCCGCCCTCAGGCCCAGGACCGCGCCGTGTCCACCACATCTGCCTTCTCCGCCGCCTCGGAATCCACCATCGCCCCCGAGGAGAACACCAGGAACAGGACCAGTATGCTCGACAGGGCAAAGTCCGCCATCATGAGCCGATCCGCCTCCCCCAGCCCTTCCATCTCGCCCGACAGCGCCAGCAGGAAACAGCTGGCGCCGAGGGGCAACCACATCGTGACTGATGCGGTCACAACCTTCCGGGTCAAGCTGCAGGCCGAGGTCAAGGGCACCAACGAGCAAATACTGTCGTCCGGCGTGTCCAGCGAGAACCTGTTCACCTTCATCGCCAACGAGCGTCTCAGGAGAATGCCCGCCAGGGGCAGCCGATGGGACAAGATCCTCAAGTGGGCTGAGGACTTTGCCAAGAAGCTGTCTCTCTTCGAGGTGGCCGACGAGAACTTCATTCCTTCTTCCAAGGAGGCCGTCGAGCTCATTCTGGCCTCCATCCAGCTTCTGCTCTTGGTGGGTCTCAACTTTTTTTTCTGTGGACAACTTCCCCTCACTTGACCTCCAGATCATGACCCGCAAATATCTGCGTCCCGCCATGCAAGATGCAAGAGACCACTCGGCTAACGTGTTTGACAGCTCGGTCCGCAAAATGGCGAGGCTCTGGAAAGGGCCTTTGGCATCTACCACGAGTATGGCCTCACCTTCGACTTTTATAAACGTAATATTAGCCTGCTCGTCTCCATCCAAGAGGCCAGGAGGTACCTCAGTCTGTCGCTGGCCGACATGCTTGGGCTTTCGGTGGAGATGACGATTCTCTACCGCAAGAGTGCCCGCTCCATGTCCACCAGCAGCAGCGTCACCATCAACTTCAACTTGACCTTTGGTCACCGCATGGAGTCTTTCATCAGCCACAAGGACCGCATTGCCGAGCTGATGTGGACATGGCAGCTCGAGAACTCGTCTGAGATCAGTGGTAAGTGCAAAGATGCCCGTGTCTTCTTGTTGTTGCTTGTTTCCTGTCGCGCTGTTTGGCGATGGAGGGGGTTGGGGGTGAGGTCGAGTTGGAGATCAAAAGACATGTCGTTGCTGAGTCAGCGTTGTCGAGAGCCTCCTCCCGCCTCACCATGCATCACCCCTGCTTCGTAATCCGCTACCCGATCCAAGATCTGGGTTGAACCTTTCATCATTCCTCCACTCGTTTACCTGTCACTGACACAAGATTTCCCGCAAACAGACATTCAAGTGTCGATCGAGAGCATTCGGCAATGGCTGCTTCCCCAAGATCGCCAGCTTCAGGCCCAGGTGGCCGGCCGCCGTTCTGTTCGCACTCCCCGTGCCGAGTTCACTTGCGAGTGGCTCGACCGACCCCTGGTTGAATTCGCCCGCAGCAGAGACAGGGTTTTCACCATCACCGCCGAGGCTGGTGCTGGCAAGAGCTTCCTCTTTGGCTGGATTCTGGAGCGCCTCCAAAGGCGTGTTGGCCACCATGAGTACCAGGCCATCTCGGCCTCTGTCGACAGCCAGGTCCCTGCTCAGGCTACACAGATCGCCCTCGTCAAGACCCTGCTTCTGCAGCTTCTTGAGCAGAATGTTGGCAACGTCGCCCTGTTCCGCTGCCTCGCCAACGTGACAGAGCTCGGTGCGAACACCAGCAGCACCCAAGATGCCGAGGATGCTCTTTGGTATACCCTCGACACTGCCCTTCAAGGCCTCGAGAATGTTGTCCTCGTCATTGATGGCCTGGACTCTCTCGAGGGTGATGAGGAGGAGAAGATTGAGGCCTTTGAGCACCTCTACGAAATCGCCACCAAGAACAAGAACAATGTGCGCGTTATCATTCTGAGCCGCCCTCTGTCTAAGCCCTGGCCCAAGCCAACGCGCCAGATCACTATGACTGCGCAGCGCACCACTGTCGATGTCAAGCATATGGCTCGTGCTTGGCTCATCAGCCGCAACATCGGCACCAAGCAGGAGATTGAGGATATCTCTGAGCAGATTGCCGTTCGCAGCAAGGGTTCTCTCACTTGGGCTGATATGTCTCTCCAACTCCTGTCCAAGGCTAAGACCACCACCGAAGTCACTGCTGCTGTTAAGGAGCTACCAAGCACCACCAACGAGATCCTGGCTCGTCATGTGAGCACAATCTCGTTGAACGGCGATGCTCGCCTGATTATCGCCTGGCTTCTCGCTTCGAAGCGTCCTCTCACTACTGTGGAGATCCAGGCTCTGCTTGAGCTGGACACCCAGAAGGGCGCACACCAACCTCGGTCCTCCAACATCGTTGAGGACATCAAGAAGGCCTGTGGCTCGCTTGTCATCGTCCAGGACAAGACTGTTCGCTTCCGTAACGAAGCCATCCGTCTGCAGCTCCTGGAGCTCAGCAAGAAGGAGACCAAGGACACTGAGACCGCTCTCCTGTCCCCTGCCGAGGCTAACAAGGACCTGACTGCTCGTCTGCTTCTCTACGTCAAGACTTGTGTCAACCGTAACGTTGACAGCAGCCTGGACACAATCAGCTCGCGCGAGGTTGATGGTCTCTTCAAGAGCCACGCTCTCCTCGAGTACGCTACTCGCAACTGGCTGGATCACTTCAAGCGATCTAGCTACTTCGCCAGTGGGCAAATCCAAGCCCCACTGGTCACTGGTGAGTTGAAGGGCATTTTCCCCAACTCCACTCTCCTCGCACGCCTGGAGAAGAGGTGCTGGGACAACCAGGTCCTCGCAAGCACCGCCAACACCCAGCACGTTCTCGCCCTTACTGTCCGTCGACAGACACTGGGCGACTCCGCTCAAAGTGTGCTGCAGAGCTCCATCAACGTTGCTCAGTCTTACAAGAAGCTCTCTGCCCCTGCTGAGGCCAGCAAGTACTTCTACCAGGCTGCCAAGATCGGCCAGACTGTCCTGGGCCGTACCAGCGACCTGGCTCTGGCATGCGCCACCGAGTCCCTGGATACCTCCGCCAAGAACAAGCAAAAGGCAACCGCCCGTGACGAGGCCGTCACACAGCGCGAGGAGCTCCTCAAGTATGTCATTGAGACTGAGAAGCAGCGTTCTGGTAACAACAGCGCCCTTGCATCCAAGTACAACAACGAGCTTGCCGAATTGTACACCAGCATCAAGGAGACCGACAAGGCTGAGGCTGTGTACCGTGACGTTTACAAGACGTCTATTGCCCAGAACGGCCAGTTCTCGACTGAGGCTACGGTTGCTGCTGAGAAGCTGCAGACCGTCCTCTACAAGAGTGCTAAGCATGAAGAGGTTGTCCAGTACACTCAGCCCATTTTTGAGTCTGCTGAGCGCAACCTGGATATCTTCGATATTCGTCGTGTTGAGATTACTCTGCGCATGGCCGACACCTATGAGCAGAAGAAGGACTTCACTCACGCTGAGGAGCTTTACATCTCCCTCTGGCGCGGCCTGACGGAGTACTGCCGCAGCACCTCTCTCGCTGCCGCGACAGCTACTGCAGCATCGATCTCCGAGGCACACGAGCGCAAGATCCAGATCAGCATTGCGTATGCGCGTTTCCTGCGCCGCCAGGGTCGTGAGGCCGAAGCCCAGAACATCCTTCACGGTGTCTGGCTCGACTACCAGACCATGACCGAGCACAAGTCTGACGCTGTTGTCAAGCAGCTGAACGATGTTGGTGAGGAGCTCAAGTCCATGGGCATCCTGGATACTGCTATCGCCGTGTTCAAGTCGGTTTGGGGCTACTTCAAGGGCTCTGGCCAGCAGAACTCTGCCGCTGCCGTCAGCACTGCTGTCTCTCTCATGGGCGCCGTGCAGGAGAAGTCCGAGAAGAAGGAGGCCGAGGCCGACAAGGCCAAGCTTGCCATCGCTGCAAAGGGTGGAGTCCAAATCGACGCTGTTCTTGACAGCGAGGCCGACTTCGAGGAAAGCGACGATGAAGATGATGAGGCAGATGCTATCCTTGACGAGGTGATCAAGGCTGCCGTCGCGGCCCCCGCGCCTGCCTCGGACGCCAAGTCTGCCACCAAGACCAGGGAGGTTGCTGTCGTTACGATCGAGAGCCAGATTCAAACCTGCGAGACGCTCTCCAACTTCTACGTCAGCAAGAAGAAGTGGACCGAGTGCATTGAAGTCTGCTCTCAGCTGCTCAAGCAGATCTGGCCTGAGCTGGGCACAAACGCCAAGTACAGCTTCCCCAAGGAGCACCGGGCCGAGGCCATCAAGTTCACTCGCCGTCTCGCCCTGGCCTATGCCGAGTCTAACCAGACCGAGTCAGCGGAGAAGATGTACAACGCTATCTTCCAGTGCTCGCTGCGTTCTGGCCTGAAGATCCAGGATGAGTTCGTCACCGAGTCGGCCAACCAGCTGATCGCGTACCACAAGCAGACTCAGCAGTGGTCGAAGGTCCTTGCTGTCTACCAACAGCTCCTTGAAGGCTACAAGACTTCTCTTGGCTCTCGAAATGCTCTCACGATCAAGACGCTCTACATCATGGGTGACCTTTGCATCCAGTACCGCCTGAAGGGTGCCGACCGCTACTACCTTGAGCTGGTCAAGGCCGACAAGAACCCTCAGGGCGTCATCAGCAAGGACACCTTGCCAGCCGCCGTCGCTCTCTCCAAGATCTATTACGAGCAGAAGCGTTGGGCCGAGATTCGCCCCATCTATGCCTCTCTCTGGGTCACCTTTACTAACAAGGCCAAGGAGTACGACCTGTCGACGGAGCTTGTGCAGACCATCTACAAGAGATACACGACCGTCCTTGAAAACCACCTGAAGGTCAACGTTGAGGAGGTCCGCAAGATCGCCGTGGAGTACCGCGACACCTGCATCAGGGTCTACGGTCCTCAGGCCGACATTACCCAGTCGGCCTCCCTGGCCTTGGTCGCCATCTCCCGCAAGAGCACCAATGTGGAGCACCAGCAGGAAGCTGTCAAGATCTGCGAGGAGGTCGTTGCCGAATCCGAGAAGCAGAAGGCTGCCGAGGGTGGCAAGGAGGGTGGCAAGGCGGTCGACGCTAAGAAGTCGGCTTTCCAGCTCTCTCTCCTTGCATCTGCTAAGCGTCACCTCGCCGGTTTGTACAGTGTTCAGACCCAGGTCGGCGGCTCGGTTGCTGCCGGCGCCGCTGCCGGCGCCGCTACTGGTAGCAAGCCCAGAGGCGTCGTGAGCCCTGAGTCCGCTCAGAAGGCCGAGGCCCTGTGGAAGGAGCAGCTCGAGATCAACCGGAAGGAGAACGGTTATGCCCACAAGGCCACGCTCGCCAGCTTGGCTTCCCTTGTCGGAGTGTGGGCCAGATCCGACAAGCCCGAGGTCCGCAAGCAAGCCCAGGAGAAGCTTGACACTTCCGTTGTCGAGGTCCTCTCTGAGTCCTGCGTTGCTGGCAAGTCGAGCGTCGACTCGACCAAGCTGCATGAGTCTGGTATCTCGCTTGCCAAGACTTACCTGTCCTGTGGCTTCTCCGTCCAGGCTTGGGCTCTGCTGAAGCAGCTGCGCTTCCACGTCGTTGCTCGCGGCAAGATTGCTGGTTCTGCTTCTATTGAGAAGAACTCCAACCTTCAGCTCGGCGAGAACATTGATCGTCGCTCTATGGTCTTCATTGCTGCATTCGAGGAGTCTCTCCGTAGCTCTGAGGCCGCAACTGCGATGGTCACCGCTGACAAGAAGATTGTCAAGGTCACTTTCTCCGACATCATGACTGACCTGCTGACCGAGGGCATCCTGTACGACCGTTACAGCCTCAGCATCGCCAGCAAGGACCTGTCGGTCGAGCAGAAGCTGTTCGACGGTGCTCGCCTTTACGTCTTCCTCAAGACCAACAAGGAGCAGCACGCGGAGCAGCTCGTCGCGGTTGAGGAGTCGCTTTACAAGCTTTTCACCGAGAAGTTTGGTGCTTCCGTCAAGACCGAGTCACTCGTCACCCGTGCCTTCATCATTGCCATTGTCGAGGAGCTCGGCCAGCTTCGTCTCCACGAGGACGACCTCGTCTACATCGCTTGCACGTCAGTCACTGCTAAGGTGCACGCGCTTCTCCTGGTTGACAGCTACGCTCAGGCCGTTGACCTGGCCACTGCTTGGTACCAGTTCATTGCCAGCCAGAACGGCTTCAAGAATGCCAAGACGATCCCCTTCGCCTTCAAGCTTTCGCTGTATCTGGCCGGCCTGGGCATCAGGTCTAACAAGGCCGCCGACGCCATCATGCAGAACCGCATGCTGGAGCTGTCCAAGACCATCCTCCGCGAGACACTTACCGCTTGCAGGAGCATGAACATTGACCTGATCCAGCTCCAGGCCTCCGAGCTTAACAGCTTGGTCCGCCTGATGGGCCAACAGAAGAACTACGAGGACCTTGAGTGGCTGCTCACCCAGCTCTGGAACTCTCGTATCATTCAGTCCTCCTGGTCAGCAACCACCGTCATTGCCGTTGGTCGGCGGCTGGTGGAGGTGCTTTTTGTTCGGGGCAAGCGCGACCACGCCATCTCCCTCGCCGAATCGATGGCTTACAACTTGCGCCGCACATGGGGTCTTTTGGATGCCGCCACAGTGGACATGAACAACCTGCTCTCGTCGCTGTGCGTCTCTGACAAGCGGTACGCCGAGGCCCTCGACGTGCACGAGGAGATCCTGCGGGCCCTGCTCGATCTCAACATGTCAGGCGAGGACGACGTCGACGACGCCGCCTCGGAGCTCATGGACTTCGACGAGGAGAACGCGGCGGCGCTCGCCCTGCAGCAGCTCGAGCTCGTGCGCCGCGTGTACGCCCGCAACTCCGGCTGGCCCGAGTCCGACGAGCTGGACATGGCCCAGCTCACCACCGACGTGGTCTCCGAGTTCGGCCACCTGGCGCCCGACGCGTACGCGCCCTTCGGCGACGGCGACTCGGGCAAGTGGAGCCGGAACCCGCCCTCGGCCAACGACAGCGTCGGCACCTTCGTCGCGCCCGCCGTGTGGGAGTTCTCCCTCTCCGAGGACGGCAAGCCCGGCCAGCCCGCCGCGCTGCGCAAAAGCCCCAGCCACATGCTCCGGAGCCTGCAGCTGTCGCGCCAAAGGAGCTACGGTGACCTTTCCGAGGCCAGGAAGCGGCTTGGCGACGGCCAGAAAAGCGGCCCAGCCACTGGAAATGCGTTGCTTGCCGCGCCTGTTCACTGAGTGGGTGCTTGAGCCTTGTGACCGCATCGGGCGGGAGGATGGGCCTGGAAGGCCGATGTTCACATATATCGTCACGGCCTGTGACGACCACGAACGACTGAAGATGGAAGGGGTTAAGGAAGCCCTGGAACTGTTCCTTGCTGGGAACGAGTACCGAGTCGAGGAGGATATATTTGTGACGATGATGTCGTTTGGAGTGGCATTTGTGGCGCTGGTATTGTTTTGGGTTAGGCTGGCCGATGTGTACTACTAGCTGTGTATCATACCTGTATCATCATCATCATAATCTCTGTAATACTATCATTTTGAAAGTTCAAGTCATCGTCCTGCTTCAGTCATGAACCTCGTTGCGATGCAATTGTGTCACTCACTCTGAGGCGTTGTGATATAAAAAAACGGCATGTTCCATTTTGTCGGCTGGCATGTAGGAAGTTCCCATTTTCAATGGTCTAAGATTACCATCTCGCGATTACATAACAATACGCAAGCAGTTTCGAGTAACAGGAGTTGAAAATGGCCGAAAACGGTGAAGATCAGACAAAGGCACAATTCGTGAAGTGCCAGTGTGTAGACGAATATGTAAGTGAATTTTTAAACTGTAGGTAGCTAGCATCTTGAACATCTTGGGATGAGACCTGCTCCACCATCGTTCAACTCTACTCTTGCAGCTATGTGGTACTCAATGGTACTTTTTCTGCGTCGCCACAAGAGAGACACCCCCATACTTTTGCGGCCTTTCCTTCCACTTTGTACCATACGAATACGTTTCCTGCCATTTACCCGCGTTCACGCGAGCACGAGCACTTTTCATGCAGCTCAGAAGCCTATCTAACAAATCTTGATGTCGCAGCATGTGCGCCAGCCGTGTGTTAACCCAGCGCTCCTATGCGACTGGTGCAAGGATAATGGGTGCCAGTCTGGTGGGAGAAGCCTCGCGCGGAGAGGATCAGCCGCGCGGAGGAGGGATAAGGGCCATAGATCACACGATAGAAGTTCAGATGGTAGGCTTGGACCCTTTGGGGGTCTGCCGTTTGGACTGATGGGTGGGCCTTTTCGTTAGAGGAGAGAGCAGGTGCGTAAGTACATGTGTAGATGGAGGTCATTAGTAGGGAAATCTAAAACATTCAAGTTTAGACCAATTCCTTTTATAATTTAAGAATTTTCCTGACCACTTGATTTTGAGAAGTGGTTTGATGACGACCGGTTTATGCGCAGTCTGCTCGTAGACGCCGGTGGGAACATCCTCACTGTTCGCCCACCACTCTCATTTCCCACAGACTAATCGTGCAGATTGATTAACTCTTCATTAAGTCCGTATACCAAAAGTCCGAAGTTTCAAGGCATTCACAAAAATAGAAATAAAAAGACATTGCCTTACTTCTAGGTGGTGGTGTTGCCTGTTGATGTAGTATGGTAATCGTAGAATGTGGACATGTATTGCATTCTCACACGCTCCCCATACTGTCACTGGATATCCTTGAACAAGAAAATGGGTATAAGGTAAATGTCCTTTCCCAAGTGTCAAGTCTGGTCTGTCGTATGAACTCGGCCGTAGTGGTAGACGGGGAGTCAACGATGGTTGTGGAGGACAACAGAGCAGACTATTGGGAAATAAGCACTGCTTGATGTGCTTAATTGGCTCAAGATTGGTTCTTCTAGACAATTTCAAGCCACATCTTTGATATATAATTTTGGCCAATCGATTTCATATGTGATTGAGTTTAGTTTCGAGCAGAATGAGAACATCGATGATGACGACGGTGTTGAGATTGTTTCGATGAAGAAGGATGACCATTGAGAGATGAATTATTTAATTTGTTTTCCGCATGTTCTCTTTGAATGTTGTTCCTCACGACGTGGATGATATGTCACGAGTGGCTGCCACCGACGGAAGAGGCATCGTTGGTGGCCAACCACGCCGACCACGTCGAGCACGCTCACATGATTGATTTGACATCTTGACAACTTGACAAATCATCCAACGCGTCGCGGGGTCTTGTCTCGCGATCGCGTGACCGACCTCGCCAGTCGTTTGGCTCTCTCGGTGGACCTGGCGCGTTGCTGTGACTCACTTGGCCTCGCGCATATAAACCCCCCGATTCACCACCTTTCGCCGTGTTCGCACGGAATCTACACGTCGGTAGTGTAGCGGCCACGACAGGTGACTTGAATTTGATGAACCCAGCGAGGTTGCCAGTTCAATTGCCGGTTGTGCTGTCCTGCTACCCTGCGCTTGTTGATAAGGCTTGAAGCAGCTTATCGGCGTTGTAGAAGAGGTTGCCTGCTAGCCTCTATAAACAATTTAGGAGAGTACTAGTGCCCACTCCGGCGCCACCACAGTAGATCATCACGACTGCAGTTCGAGCCCAAGTACAATTGTACTTGTATGTCTCCTGCACTCTGATATCCTGGGTGGCGTATGCCAAACGGAGGGGGGTAAACTACTGCCGTTTTTTTCTAGGCCACCTTTCTTTTATGTGTCTCATGGAGGCTACTAAGGCATTTCTTCTCTAAAAAAAAGTTTTATTCATGATCTTTTTGCTATTAATTTGAAAACTTGCATGAGTTGTGATTGTAAAATTGGTCATGTGTGGTCTTTCTGTGTTGTGATGCTGAATAGGCTTAAACGACACTTAACACAAAACTGCTCATGTTTGCTTAAAGGTAGAGATGAAAAGGAGCCAGAGCAGGCCTTCTTTTATCACCGTGTAATAAGCTCTCCAAAAAATTGCTTTCTACATTAATCTTGAACCTTTTGATTGAAGAAATCCACAGCCAGAGCCTTCTTTCCCCCGACTGAAAACAAACGGGCTTGAAAACACTGCCCAAAGTGGAGAACGGAGAGGATCATGAAAAAAAGAGACAGCATTCCTCATCTTCCAGTCCTGCTTCCCGGTCTTCGTCTGGCAAATATGCTGCCACTACAAACACAACAGACAAAACGGCAGAACAGGCCGACGCGAGCTTTGTGGACTTATCCGATGTTTCAAACAGTTGGCATGCGAGCTTCAATGATGTCTTGCCTCATCAAATTTTGCGCATGCTAAAGCTTAGCCTTTTTTTTTTTTTTTTTTTTAGAACCGGATGCCTTTATCGAACTCGACGCCTCCTCTACAAACCTTGGAAGCTGCGCAAAAACCCCATCCGCTTGTCTACAGCGCAACGTCGCAGATTCAACCTAGCATGTTCATGTTCGCTCAGCCCGCTGGTAGATTGCTGTGTGGCGAAAGCTCGGCGAGGGGACTTTGGACGTCTGAGCAGACGAAGGCTAAGCTACATGAAACAAATCATATTGTTACAGGGCGGCTCATATTTACAATCTCGCTTGGCCAGTCTGGCCTAATATCGTTTCCATCTTCTCTTTCCATACTCCAGCCCAGGCTGGGTCAATAGCGGAGGAGTCGTAGCTAACACTTGCATCGATAGAGTCATCACTGCCCCATATTCCAACCAGAAACTCGCCGTCCCTGGGTCTCACGTTTTGTGCCGTGCTCCTGATGTCGGCCACGAGCACGTCTTCCTCAGCAGCCAAAGGCTTGCTCAGATCGAACTGACCGGGACGCATCCCAGGGTCTGACCTGCCCACCGAGCTAACGCCGCAGGTTGCTAATGTTGGATTGGCCTGCTTGGGAAGGACTTCTTGGTACTGGAAGTTCCTGCGCATGTGGTCCGGGAGTTTGATGTTTGCGCGCTCGATCACGTCGAGGTAATTCATGGCGACAACTCGCCCCGCACCCCTCGGCCCCATGTACTCTAGCATGTTCACCGCGCCGTCGTTCCGGGGTCGTTTCTGGTATCTCGATAGTTGCCTCTGGGCAGATCGTACCAAGAGTCTGATCCGTCCGTCAAGATCAAGATCAGATGAGAGGAACGGCAGCACAACGCCGTCTGAGAAGGCCAGCATCAGACTGTCGGGCTTTGCGGTGTGATTAAAGAAGGGGCGTGGGTTGATGGGAAAAGAGCCGATAAATGGACTCCGCTCGCTCAAAGGGACGTCGGGGAAGCGTTTCTCGTAGATCTCCATCATCACGATACCAGCGAGGACAAAGCTGCCGGCGCCGATGCTGCAGCCAACCTGTCGGCAGACACTGTGTAGCCTGCGGGTTCCATCCCTTCCAATGCGAGCCGCCACCCTCGCAGCATTGAGGGGAGGTACCTTGCTGTAATCTAGAACCCTGTCGAATGTCCTCGCTTCCGGGCCAACAGCCTTGATGGGCGCATTTGGAAAACGAAGCGGGTTCTGGAACGCCGGTGGCAGCGGCTTCTGCACATGACGGAGCACAAGGGTGATGGCCCAGAACCACCGTTGCCGTGCGCGTGAACCAGATATCGGCGGATAGAGGTCCTCTTGCGATGGTGGAAGCCGCTCATGCAAAGTCGAGATGAGGGGCGAAATTGCGGACTGGAGTTCATCCGTCTTCTTGTTGAGGAGCTGCTTGAAGTCTCCGGTCCAGTGGCCATTGGTGAGGCCATCCGAGATCTGGTGGGCGATGACAAACAGGAAGCGCAAAGAGGAAGTGGTAGGTCCTGTTCTCTCCAGGGGAAGTACCATGACCTTGACAAGCGACTTTCCTGCGTCAAAAGCCCTGGCCACATTCTGCGCGTGGAAAAATAGCTGATCAGCATCCACTGACGAGTAGTGGTCCTCCAGAAAGACGACTGGGCCTCCGGCTGACTCAAACGCGTGCTCGAAATCCTTTGGCCTTTCAATGGCGAAGAAACGGTCACTCTTTCGCACAGCGTCATCGTCCATGTATTCTGCGGGTCCGGTTGCGGTGGCGCACAGCAGAGTGTGCCTGAGGCGCAAGTTGGTCCATGCCAGGAGGATATGTTGCCTTAGCTGCGCTTTTGATTTTGTTGTCTTGATCTCGAATGACATGGCCAAGTTGATGTCGGCCCTTCCCTCGTGGTAGATACCGTCGTTGTCGAAGCCTTTCTCCACCACGCCCAGAGGTCGATAGAAGACGGTCACTCCATCGTGTTGAGCCTGCTGCCACTTGTGATAGCCCGTGGCATATCGTCGCAGCCAATCCATGGCCTCCTGATGTCGACCATCTTTAGTACCACCTCGTGCTGGCTTGATTGACATGGTCAAAACATTCAGATTCGAGTGACCAGCGCACGACACAGAATCCACACGAAAGATGTTTGCCGCCGCATGGGGGAGAGTGACGACCACAGTGCGGTCCCGAAAACCTGGTTGTTCCCCACTCTCTGGGATATTCTAGCGGGTCCGGCTGGATCTAACCCGTCCTGCGGAATGGAGTGGTGGAGCCTAGTTCCCGCTCTTTGAATCCCGGCCATCGAGAGCTTCTTTGCCTCACATCCTTGTTTTTTGCTCAGGTAAAAGAAAACCCGTCTGAAATTATTCGATGTAAGTCAAAACTCAGGGATTTGACAATTATATGGCCCTCTCATGACACAAGACAACCTCGATTGCTTCCGACCATCCTCCTCACCCCACATACCCTTAATATCTTATGCAGCCTGTCTGGCTTCGCAAGAGCCGCAGCCATGCGATGTGCTGAAGCCAATTTAAGTACTGGCCGCCTAAGGCCAGTCTTATTCCAGAAGCGACAAGTCTTGGACGTTCTGGACCAAATGATAAAGAACGAATTGTCATATACGGACAAGTCAGACGCTACATTTGGCAATTAGGAACCGGTTAGGAGGGACTTTGACCCAATATAAAAGAAGTGCCTTCGATAAACGGATTCTAGCTAAGCTCCGCTAAAAACGCACCTATCCTCACGTATCTCGTGAACTGATGAAGGTATAGTCTGTCTATGGAAGTGTAGGCACAATTTCTTTAATGTTACAAATGTCCAATCTTGTCAATTTGTGATGTTTTTCCAGGGTCCAACAAACACTTTTTAAGAGATGATTTGCATAATATAATTATTCCTCGCAACGTTTACAGATGATTCATGTCGTTGCCACTTATCAATTCTATACACAGAAATGTGAATCTGACTCTCGGGGAAAGCTCAATGCTGATTTCACCGACTCGTTGCAAACATGAACCGAGCCGAACCTTGGGCTTTCACTAGTAGTGGATTCTAGCTCTTGCGGTAATCAAAGTAAAAACCTCTTGGCTTGTGAGTCCATAATATGGTCATTCTGCATTCAATCCAGTGACTCATTACTTCTGATTTATGTGAAGCCAATTTGTTCGATGTTCTTCTCGAGTGACTCTCTGGTGTCTGGCACTGAAATTCCAGATGATGATAATTTCAAGCTGGTCGTGGAAAATGGTGACAAGGGCGGAATGGCGACAAGGTAGATAGTGTCAACGGCTGCAACACCTCCAAGTCGAACAGCAAGTCAGCCAGTAAGGCCATTTGGACATAGTGGAAAGCTCTGTCTACGTGCCTGCTCCTCATGTGTCTGACAATTGGAAAGAGAACATGTGCTGTCAGCAGCCGTTCTGGGCAGCAGCCTCCCAGGTGAGCCCGAGCCTTCAGCCGGCCTCAGCTGCGGGCCAGCTGTGCAAACAGTACCGGTACCTGCCGAGCCCGATAAGATAAGGCGAGCTCCCCGCCATCGACCCTTCCGTTGGGGTCCTTTGCCTGCTGATTATGTTTGCCCCTCTGTCGGATGGAGAGGCACTGGACTGTAGGGGATGAATCACTAAGACAATATTCAGGCCCGGTTGGTATTTGTCATGTTGACGTTGACTCTTTGAACGTCGCAATACTCACTCGCACCTTCTCGCTTTGTCACTGTGACAGTCATCTACACCTGCTGAATTCTTCTGGGAAGAAGGCCAAGCCCATCAGTTCCGGCGTCCTCGCCACTTCGCTTCTGCGTACAAACACCGGTGTTCCCCCTTTGACTTACACGAGGCTGCATCGCCATCTTGCATGAGCCAGGGTCCCACAAATCACATCACACCAATAGCTGTTGTGCAACAGTTCCCAGACAAAACTCTCAAGATGCGAGACATGCCGCTGGACCACGGCTCGCTGGAGCACCTCCTGCCCTCGCACTGGAAGACCCAGATCACCGCCTGGCTGGCCGAGGACACGCCCTCGTTCGACTACGGCGGCTTCGTCGTCGGCGACGTGGCGCGCACCGCCACCCTCTGGGGCAAGTCGGGCGGCATCCTGGCCGGCGTGCCCTTCTTCAACGAGGTCTTTGCCCAGACCGGCTGCGCCGTCGAGTGGCACGCCAGCGAGGGCTCGCACATTGAGCGCGACAAGGACAAGGGCGGCATCAAGATGAGGGTCGCCACCGTCACCGGCCCCGCCAGGGGCATCCTGCTGGGCGAGCGCGTGGCCCTCAACATCCTCGCGCGCTGCAGCGGCGTCGCCAGCATGTCGCGCGGCTTCCTCGTCAACCTGCGGTCCGCCGGCTACCGCGGCCAGCTCGCCGGCACGCGCAAGACCACGCCCGGGTTCCGCCTGGTCGAGAAGTACGGCATGCTGGTCGGCGGCGCCGACGGCCACCGCATGGACCTGAGCTCCATGATCATGCTCAAGGACAACCACGTCTGGAGCCGCGGCAGCATCCGCGACGCCGTGACGGCCGCAAAGAGCGTCGGCGGCTTCTCGCTCAAGGTCGAGGTCGAGGTGCAGAGCGAGGCCGAGGCCGACGAGGCCATCGAGGCGGGCGCCGACGTCGTCATGCTCGACAACTTCTCCGGCGAGGGTGTCAAGGTCGCCGCCAAGAGCCTGAAGCAGCGCTGGGCCGGCAAGAGGCACTTCCTGGTCGAGGTCTCGGGCGGCCTGACGCTGGACAACGCCGAGGAGTATGTGACAAACGGTAAGTTTTTTTTTTGACCACGCCTCATTGACTGCTCATGTTTCGGCAGGTCGTGTCGACGAATGATGCTGATGTGTGATGTAGATGTCGATGTCCTGTCGACCAGTGCAATCCACCAAGGAGTCCCTCATGTAGATTTCTCCCTCAAGATCAATCATTGATGATTTTGGCCACCACCCAGTCTCGATTTAAGCAATGGAGAAGCACAAGGATGAAAGGGCAAGCAGCGGTTCGGTTCTACGGAGGGATTGATCTTGAACCTTCTCGGAGCTTATGCAACGCCCTCACAGTTCCAGAGAGGATCCTGGCGTTCTAGATTAGAGATGGACACTCACAGATTGCTCAGCCATTGGAATGGCTCTCATAGAATAACATGCTGTGCCCTTGGTCAGGAAGTCTTGAGATTCAGCATCACGAGCACTTAGCACTAGTCACCGAATCCAAAAGCCTGTATCAGGAAAATATTTCATGTATTGCACACTCGTCGCGTATCACCTATCTGTAACCTCGCGTGCCCAGGACATTATGGTCTAGCTGGGGCCGCAACCTTGGATGCCGCGATCCAAAGCTTCAATACAGGCCCGTGCCAGCGCTGTGACCATCTGTGTCTCATTGAACAGCAGTTGGCTGATAGGCCTCACACCTCCACACATCAATCGTTCTTCTCCACCCCTTCATACCCTTTTCTCAGCTGCTTTTTCTTTTTTCTTCCTTTTTTCTTCCCGTCGTATTATGAACTCGTGGAATTAGGTACTACAACCTGGGGTAGAAGCTGGGTATCATACTCGCACAACGCCTCCTCTTGCCATCCAGTGAACCAAAGATGCTAACGCGGCTGCTGTGACGCAGGATGCACCGCAAATGGGATGACATGCCGCATAACGGTATGTCCGATGCCAAAACTCCTCGCAAAAACCAAAACAGCAAAAGGGTTAGGGTGGGCAAACGTATAATCGGGAGGTCATCTACTAATGGGGCGCCACATGGGCGACTGTTGAATACGGTCTTGAGAGAGACCTTGAAGGCCGGTGGCTTGGTCGCCACTCATATGCTGACGCCTTCAAGGTGAAGAACCCGGGAAGAATCGCCGAGAAAACGGCGGCGGAATTCGACGATCCCTTGAGCGATAGTCCTGAAGTCTCGGATCTTGGACTTCTGGAAAGATGCAACCAACTCTCTAAGCCCGTTGTTGAAGGTCTTCTTCAGGTCTCCCGCCAAGTCGTCTGAGCTGCCGAGCTCCAGGATAATCTTATCATCTGGCAGGATAGGGAGTCGCAGTCAGCTTTTGAGGGGCAGGCCGGCGAGCGTGTCACTACAGTTAGCAGTTCTGCCAGGAGGGCAATGTGACTTACCCGGAGCAACCATGTGGGAAAAATGCTGAAACTGACAGGCGTTTCTCCTCGGACAATCTTGTCCGTCCAATTCATCGGGACATATCTCCCTCTTTGGATCGATTCTGTTACTGTATGTCAATGATTTGAGTCCGCCTGTAACACTCTCACTGTAATTGGGATGGAATCGGAAAGCATGGTAATATCGCAGAGGGCTATCGTAATCGGTGAAGGAGGTCTGCGGGGCCGGGACAGAATCGGGTGCATCCTTTTACTCAATTAGTTGACTGCTATCAGTGAAGCGAGGAAACGATGTATACTTCTCTGGACACGTCTGCAGTGCGCGCTGATGGGTGCGCAAAGAAGTCCGCGCGTGCTTCGATGGTCGGGTCATCATTGGGGATCGTAGCGGTGGAGATCTGAGTTGGCATATTCATTGGCGGAGTAGTGTCTTGAGATTCGCCTCCTGAGGTGTTTATATTTGCCGAGTTCTCGGCAGGAGCAGGACTGAATGGCGGGGAGTCAATCATGCTGCGGTCGTTACCCGCCGCGTCTGGGGGCTCGTAGTCATCAGACGTGTTACCGTTGGCAGCAGCTGTCACCTGCTCTTCAGTGGGCGCCGAAGCTGCGATAGCAGCCAAGATTTCCGCTGGCTGACTGGCCAGTAGTGAAGAAGCATCGTCGGCGTAGGTGGGCTCTTGAGTGGATGGCGGAATGCTCCCCACATCGTCAACAGTAGCAGGCGCTGGAGCCAAGGACCCAGCCGTGGAAGGCACCTCCTCCGAGTCTGACCTCCCTGACAATGATTCTAGGTCCATTGGTAACGACTGCAAAGGACCGCCGAGAGCAGTAGGTTCCGAGTCATCCTGGCCTGGCTCGCCATTAGACGTAGCAGCTCTGCTCGCAGGTGTGGTTTCCGAAACAAGTTCTCCGGCAGAATCAGAACCGAGCTCATCGGTTTCATCTTCCTCCGCGAGCTGCTGCTGAGCCAATTCGGCGTCGATCTCGGCCTGCAGTCGCTTCCTCTCCTCTTCCATCCGCTTCAGCTCGGCAATCTTGTCTTGGAGCTTGCTTGAGAGGCGCGGGGACTGAGCGCTTGCTGTTCTCACGCGTCGCTCAACCTTGGAGTGCCCAGCAGCCGGTGACAAGACAGGGGGCGTTGGGATATTCGCCGCCTCAGCTTCCTGCAGCAGCTGAGCGGATGGACCATTCTTATCGTCCACATCACCGGTAGATATTACACGATTTATCGCAGACCTCGTTGCTTGCTCTGTGGGTGTAATACCGCCAGCACTAGGAGACTGAGGCGTAGAAGAGCCTGTGTTTGGCTTCACTTTGGCTCGAGCTTCTGCTACCTGAATTTTCCGCTTGTAATCCGCAATTGCCTTTTCCATAGCTTTCAAATCGACGGTGGCGGTCTTACCACCCGGTGTTCCCGGCGCAGGGCTGGACAAGTGTCGTGGCGGACCAGCGTTTGTCAGTGGAGGGAAATCTCGGACCGAAGGCCCTCTCCGAGGAAGGCTGAAGTTTTGCTGCGTCGGTGCGGGAGACTCCTCGGTGGGCGAGTCCACTTCCATATCAACATCATCATCTTCATCATCATCTTCATCGTCACTGACGCTGATGACCAATGAAGAGGCCTGCCGGCTAGGGAGCAAGGGGCGTTTGATAGCTTGTGTTGGATAGTCCACAAAATCAGCTGCTACGGGGCGCTTTCGCTGGTTGATTGGCTTATTCGACAATCCAGGTAGGGCTGGACTCTGGAAACCTGAATTGGGCGTGGCTGCTGCTTGCCGTGAACGGTCTTGAGGTGTAGACATCGCCCCTGAGGGCGTGCCAGCCTGAACAGCAATTTTGAATCCAGCCGAAGTCTGCGGTGCCGTTGCAAGTCCCTGTGTTGAGAGAGTCGTTGTGAGTTCTTCGGGAATGCCAAGTTTTGGCGAGTCGGGCTTCTGACTAGCTTGCTGCGTCCGGGCCTCTCGTGCTTTGCGCAGAGCCTCCATTTTTTGCTGTAAGAGGAGAGTCTTCTGCGCTTGGGTTGTGGGTTTCGTGGCAGGTGTTGATGGTGTTGAAGCACCGGTAGATGTGGTTGCCGAAGGTGCTTTGGGTCCCGTGGTAGCCTCTGCCGCGGCTTTTGCTTTCTTCTCGGCCAAAAGCCGCGCGATCTTGTCTTTGCGCTCTTCTTGCTTCTTGGCCATGGCGTCTGCTTGAGAGGATTCTGATGGAGCCGCACCTTGGTCCTGAATTTTGATTTCTTGTATTTCTGACGGTTTCCCAGACGATACAGGATTGGTGGTCGCAGGGGCAAGATTCAGCTGAGTAAAGAGGCCTTTGATGACCTTCTCGTCAAAGCCTTCGTCAATGTACGTCTGGTATTTGACGCCATGAGGCAGCAAGCGAAGGATGGCCTTCTTAGCCTCATTCTGAGCTTCCGGCAAGCTCCTGAAAGACTGCGAAGCCAATGAGCCTGAACATGACTGGCCTGGGACACTATCGCCCTCCTTGCTCTGATTGACATCAACAGCCGGTTCTTGAGTAGCTGGGGAACTCCTAGCAGATGAAGCAGCGATTGTATTTTGACTGGTAAAGATGCCTTGGACCTGAGCGCCTCCTATGCAGGATTAGTAATGGGTCTTCTCCTCCACGTGGTGTGGACCTACCTTGAGCATCAACTGCCCGGGCTTGCGCCTTCGGGTCATCCTGTTCAATCTCCCTAGGCGAAAGATACGGGGAATACGACCCTGAGCGGTCGCGCTCTGTCCGATTTGGCTGTTGCTCTCTCGAAGTCTCTTTATCACTGGGCACGCTGGTCATGACATCTTTAGAATGGTCGTTTGATGGAGACACTTCCTCCATCTCGGTGTCGTAGAAATTGGCTCCTTGGTCCGAACTGTTTGCAGCCTGGTCTTGGGAGGACGCGGGAGACGCTGCTTTAGACTTTTGCGTCGCAGCAGATGGCTGATCGTAGACGTCCTCGTAAAGGTCATCGAACTGGCCATCGCTGATCTCACCTTCGTCTTCGGAGTCGATCTCTTTCAACGGTTGCGTCGGTGGCTCCTTCAACTTTTCCTCTTTTGGCTGCGCCTTGTTTTGTGGACGCGAAGAGTCTGGTCTGTATTCTGGAATCGGTTGCGGCTCTCGTGGTGCCGGCGCGTGGCCTTGAGGATTCGCTTGAGACGGCGGAGTTGGTGGGACAGGAACAAAAGTCGAGGCATTGTAGATAGGGTACGGGGCCGGCGTGGCAGTCGTCCCATATCCTCCATGGATCCATTGCCCGCCGAAAGGGACAGGGAACTGAGGGGCCGTCAACGGTGTGCCGAGCCCGGGTATGTTGTTCGCGTTGTGGTCGTAAGCAGCCTGTGTCGCAGTGTAGTAGTCGGCCGTCCCAGGCGGGGGCTGTTGGGGAGTAGGTGGTGCGCCAAAGCCAGGAGCAGGGTAGGCGCCGTAGGGAGGTTGGTAAGAGTATTGTTGTTGTGGCGGCTGCTGGCCCTGGAAGCCATATCCATATGGGTAGTGGGACATGCTGACGCTCTTGATGCGCTCACTTGAAGTGATCAGAGGGGAATGTGCAAATGTTGTCAGGGCTTGGACGCGCAAAGATGATCAACGGGATGTGATAAGCTCTTCGAGGACGCGCATCATCAGACGAACTAGTGGAAGGAAACTGTGGAATTCGTATGCTTCGCCGGACAGCCAGAGCCCTGGATAGTTGTTTCTCGAGAAAGAAACTTGACGCACGAGAGGAACGCGTGCCTACCAGCGTGCGTATGGACCCGGCGGGTTGCGAGATGGAAGTTGGTGGCGATACAGTGATGGATGGGTCGGGTCAGTGGGGGTTTGCAGGACGAGACGAAGAACTATGGTCTCTGGCGCGCAGTACGGCGGTAAGTGACTCGGAGAGCGCCTCAGCTGGATTGAGTAGTTCAGGAGCGGCTGGGAGAATGATTGCAGCTGGGCGCTTCGCCTTTCGCGCAATCTGTCTCTGGCGGTGAGTTCACCTGGGCAGACACTGGGCAAGACAAAGAGACGCAGTATCGTAGTGCCTCAACTGTTGCTTGCCTGGTCTCGTTGGCCTGGAACGTCGAGAAGAAATTGATTTTTGGCGCCGTTCCGTTTTGGGGTGAATGACCAGTGAAACGCTTGGACCAGTCACTGGGCCCAGCTCGCTCCTGATCTGCTGGAGGTACTAACCCGGTTTTGAATGGTGGTTCAGCACGGGCCAGTTTGAGCACCACGCCCCTGACCCTGCATTCGGCGGTGGATGTGCAAGTTGACTGGGTGTGACTGGGGGGGAGAAGTTTTGGGAGGATTTGCAGGGGTCCGCAGTTGCCCTGGCGTCATTGTTTACTTCCATGCAGACGAAGGAGCTGCAATTGGAAGGCTGGGAGTGGTACCTGAACATTGTGCCGCCGCCCGACTTCACATCACAACCGACGATTCACTTCCTACACCCACTGGATCGCCGCCCTCATTCCTCATCGTCTTGAACATGAGATTGCAGGCACAGCACAGGAGTTTTCACTCATGATATTCGGCTTTCCTTTGCTTTGTGTCAAGTCCTGCGAACGCGCTCCAAGCCTGATTTGCACCTTTCTCACGCGATCGCGTTTGGAGATTTAACCGGTGTTGATGTTTACATGACTTTCCAAAATCTTTCTTGATACCCATATCCACGCGAAACACTTCGTCGCCCCCGACTGCTTCTCCAAGCCGAGACCACCCAAACCCGGCCAGATGCGCGATGGGTACAGTACGCAACAGCCCTTTTATGAGGCAGTCCTCGCCGTCGCCGAGGCCGCCAAGTAACGGTCGACCCAAATCCGCTCTCTTCCCCTCACCCATGTCGCCTCCCTCTACGTCTTCGACCCCTACGGCCCCTGCTCATGTTCGCGGAAAATCCCTGGGCACAACCCTCAGTCCGCCCAGCAGCGACATCAAACAAGGCCATGTGCGAAACGTGTCCAAGGGGGACACCCCACAGTCCAATACTTTCGCCCCGTCTTTCATCAAGACCGACGAGATAAGGCAGCGTGCCGACGTTGTGGACGGCATAGAAGGCGAAAATGATTTCTCGGGGAAGAGATATGTCTGGCTTAAGGACCCAAAAACAGCTTTCGTGAGAGGATGGGTGGTGGAAGACCTTGGCGGCAATCGCATATTAGTCCAGTGTGACGATGGAAGCGTGGGTGACAGTCCAAATCTCACACTATTGGGTCATAAACTTACATTTCGTCTCAGCAACGCGAGGTCGACGCCGAGAGCGCCGACAAGGTCAATCCCGCAAAATTCGACAAGGCGAGCGACATGGCCGAGCTGACCCATCTGAACGAGGCGTCTGTCGTGCACAACCTCCATATGAGGTACCAGTCTGACCTGATCTACACATACTCCGGCTTGTTCCTGGTGACAGTCAATCCATACTGCCCAATTCCCATCTACACCAACGAATATGTCAACATGTACAAGGGTCGGAATCGGGAGGATACGAAGCCACATATCTTTGCAATCGCTGATGAGGCCTTTCGCAACCTCGTCGACGAGGGAGAAAATCAAAGTGTTCTTGTCACGGGAGAGTCTGGTGCAGGAAAGACCGAGAACACCAAGAAGGTCATCCAGTATCTCGCCGCCGTAGCGCCTTCGGAGTCGTCTGCCAGAAGTCGAGGACAGCAATCCAATCTTTCTGCGCAAATCTTACGAGCCAACCCTATACTGGAAGCTTTCGGCAACGCGCAGACCGTGAGAAACAACAACTCGTCTAGATTCGGTAAATTTATCCGCATAGAGTTCTCCCGGAATGGTATGATTGCAGGCGCCTTCATCGACTGGTATCTTCTGGAAAAGTCTCGTGTGGTCCGAATCAATTCCAACGAGCGGAATTACCACGTCTTCTATCAACTGCTAAAAGGGGGCGACAGACAGCTCAAGCAAGAGTTTCTACTCGATGGACTGGATGTGGATGACTTTGCTTACACTCGAGAGGGCCAAGATACTATTGCTGGTGTCTCTGACCGAGATGAGTGGAATGCTCTGATGGAAGCCTTCGATGTCATGGGCTTCTCGGATAAAGAACAGAGCTCGGTTCTCCGAACAGTGGCCGCTGTCCTCCATCTTGGAAATATTGCAGTGATGAATGAGAGTCGGACAACAGACCAGGCCCGACTTGCAGCGGACGCTAAGCAGGTGGCGGAACGTGTTTGCAAGCTTTTGGGAATCCCATTGGAGCCTTTTCTCCAGGGCCTGCTTCACCCAAAGGTGAAGGCTGGCCGCGAATGGGTTGAAAAGGTACAGACTCCTGAGCAAGTACGGCTCGGTCTCGATGCGCTCTCGAAAGGTATTTATGAACGAGGATTCGGCGACCTCGTCACAAGAATCAACCGACAGCTGGACAGAACGGGAATGGGCATGGATGATTCTCATTTCATCGGTGTTCTCGATATTGCCGGCTTCGAGATCTTTGAGGAGAACAGCTTTGAGCAGCTTTGCATCAACTACACGAACGAGAAGCTGCAGCAGTTCTTCAACCACCACATGTTCGTTCTCGAGCAGGAAGAATACGCCCGCGAGCAGATCGAATGGCAATTCATCGACTTCGGTCGCGACTTGCAACCGACCATCGACCTAATCGAGCTGCCAAAGCCAATCGGTATTTTCTCCTGTCTCGACGAAGACTGCGTGATGCCCAAGGCGACAGACAAAACTTTCACAGAGAAGCTACACTCATTGTGGGACAAGAAGTCAAACAAGTATCGGGCAGCGAGACTTCGAAATGGATTTGTACTCACACATTACGCAGCCGAAGTGGAGTACTCCACAGAAGGCTGGCTAGAGAAGAACAAGGATCCATTGAACGACAACATTACCCGACTACTGGCGGCTTCATCAGACAAGCATGTTGCAACTCTATTTGCTGACTGCGCAGACCATGACGATGAAGCAGTGGCCGTCCGAAGCAGGGTGAAAAAGGGCTTGTTCCGTACCGTCGCCCAGAGGCACAAGGAGCAGCTTTCGAGCTTGATGGCTCAACTTCACTCGACACACCCACACTTCGTCCGTTGCATTCTTCCCAACCATAAGAAGCGGCCGAAGCAATTCAACAATCTCCTTGTCCTGGATCAACTGAGATGCAATGGTGTCTTGGAGGGAATCCGAATAGCTCGCACTGGCTTTCCCAATCGACTCCCCTTTGCCGAGTTCCGCGCGCGGTATGAGGTTTTGTGCCAGAACATGCCCAAGGGTTACCTGGAGGGCCAAGCAGCTGCCGCAATGATGCTCGAGAGGCTTAAGATGGACAAAGCTCTGTACCGAGTCGGCTTGACCAAGGTCTTCTTCAGAGCTGGCGTGCTCGCGGAACTTGAAGAGCGGCGTGACGCGCTCATCTCAGAAATCATGGCACGCTTCCAGTCCGTCGCCCGCGGTTTCACCGCACGAAGGCTTGCCTACAAACGCCTGTATCGGACTGAGGCTACCAGAGTCATCCAGCAGAATTTCAGAGTCTACCTTGATCTTTGCCAAAATCCTTGGTGGCAGCTTATTGTGAAAATGAAGCCTCTGCTTGGTGCAACTCGGACTGCGACCGAAGTCAGGAAACGGGATGAGACAATCCGTCAGCTTCATGATCAGATGGAGCAAGAGTCAGCCAATCGGCAGAAGCTTGAAGAGGATCGACGGAATGTTCACACAGAAATGATGCGGGTTCAGCAGACTCTCGAGAGTGAGCGCGCTCTAGCTCTGGACAAAGAGGAGATTTTCAAGCGTCTTCAGGAGCGTGAGGCTGAGCTAGAGGACAAGCTAGCTGGTGCTATTGAGGACGCTGAGAAGCTCGAAGACGAGCTCGATGATCTCCTTGAAGCTAGAAAGAGAGCCGAGGAAGATGTCGAGAAATTCCGCGGCCAGCTAGAGCAGGCGGCTGCCTTGATTGGTCGCTTGGAAGAAGAGAAAACCGAGCTCGCTGGACGCATAACAGATCTCGAAGGTGCAATCGAGGATATCTCAAACAGCCAACACGAGCGAACTGAGCAGGAAGCAGCAATGGAGGAAGAGATACAGATGCTTCAAAGCCAGCTCGAGCTGAAGGACAGAAAAGCCCGCGACCTGGAGGGTAAGCTTCTGGAGATCGACCAAGATGCTGAGGTGAAACTTCACACGGCACAAAAGGAGCTACAGTCTTACAGAGCCAAACAGCAGCAGCTCATGGCCGAGAATCGGGACGCCCATCAACAACTTTCGGCCCTCTCAAAGACGTCAACGGATTACGAGGATTTGGTGCGCAAGAAGGAGAGCGAGTTAGCTCTCCTCCGTGGAGACAACAAGAAGTACGAGATGGAGAGTAGAACGTTCGAGGATCAGCGCAAAAACCTTGCTGCCGAGAAAGATAAGGCAGCCAGTCGATTACGGGAGGTACAAGCTCAATTGGACGCTCTCAAGGCTCAGCAATCGCAAGTCCAGAGAGAAGCTGAGGATGCAAAGAAACTTTTGCAAGCCCGGCTGTCTGAAGACAACCAAGCAGATCAGAATCGCCAAGTGCTGGAGTCTCACATCAAAGACCTCAAGGAGGAGCTGTACGAGGCTCAAATGGAACTTAGTAGGGAGCGGCAGTCCCGTGACGATGTCCTTTTGCTTAGTGAGCACAAGTACAACGAGCTTCAAGAGGAATACGAACAGCTCAATGAAGCTAAAATTGTTATTGAGAAGGAGCTGTACGCGGCGCAGGATACTCTGAGACGAGCAATCGATGCTCGGGCCACGGCTGAAAAAGAGCGTGACGATGCACGGCAAGAGATTCGGAAACTCAGAGCTGCCTACAGCCAAGCGGAAGAAGCGCGGCGGGAGGCCGAGGTTGCTGGCGAACGAGCCGCCTCCAAGCTGGCTCGCGAACGAGAGGATAGCTTGCGAAAGGATCTGGATGCTGCGCAAGACCGGCTAAAGTGGTTCGAGGACGAATGTGCCAAGTTGAACCATCAGGTTGAGGACCTCAATAAGTTGATCCTGTCCTCCGGAGACTTTGGCTTGAAGAATGATCAAGCGAAAGAGCGGATGGAGCGAGAGCTTCAGACCGTGAAGAGTCGTCTCGCAGCGTCCGAAAACGACAACCGCGCACTCCTCAATAAGCTTCAGCAAAAAGGCCTTGAAATTGCTCGGTCCAGTTCGAGAGCAAGCGAAGCTTCTCGCGGGCAAGTCAATGTCCTGCAGCGTGAGAAGACCAGGCTCGAGGAACTCAGCTCCAAGCTCAACAAGCAGCTTGGAGAATCACAAGTGAACGCCGCAGCTCTGGAAAAGAAACTTGAGAAGGCTCAGCTCAATTTGGAGGATCTCAACCACGAGTTCCAACGTGAGGTCAAATCAAACCGCAACGCAGAGAAATCCACATCGAACTTTAACGTCCAATTGGCGGAGGCTAATCGAAATGTCGAATCCGAGAGACAACTGCGAACCCAAGCTCAGGGAACTGTTCGAACACTCCAAGCAACTCTCGACTCTCGCGACAAGGAGTTGCACGAGCTCCGTACCCAAATGCTGCGAGCACTCAAAGTTGTTGACCCAGAGTCTGCGCCCCCGGCTCAGGTTGATGGTACTACCGAGCGTGTCTTCAGCGAGAAGTACGATCTAGTCAGGAAGATTGAAGAGCTTCAGCAGAAACTCCGAGTACAAACAGCGGCAAGATCTGGCGCGGAGTCTCAGCTGGCCGAGTTCAGGGCTGGTCGAGTATCGCCCGAGCGGCCGCGCCTCGGAGAGATTGATCTGAACGAAGCACCTTTCGATATGTCGCCTTCTTACCGGAAATCCAAGACCAATGGCCGAAAACTGTCGAACTCATCCACACCATCCCGGCGTTTCACCAATGATGGCGAACCTGGCAGCGACTCGGTTCGCTCTGAGAAGACCGCTGACATTTTAAGCTTCAACAACCGCATGGACCTCAAGGCTGAGATTGAAGAGCTCCAGAATCAGCTGCAGATCGCCCAGATGCAGAACCGCCATCTCCAGAGCCAAATCGAGCGCTCAACAACAGACCTTCCTGATTACGACGGGGAAACTCCATCGCTTCAGCGCGTCAAGAAACTCGAGCAAGCCAACGGCCGTCTCCACAACCTACTTGACGATTCTTCCAAAAAGGTGTCTGCATTAGAGAAGGCTCTACGTACTGGTGAATTGTCCCTTCGCGACATCCAGACGAGATCACATGAGGAGATTCTCGACTTGCTGAACAACACGGAAGAGTCCAGACGGTCGCTACTGCACAGCCATAGGGACGCGGTCGCAGAGCTGACAGACGTCAAGGTGCACTATGACAAGCTGAGGCATGACCGTGCCACGATCGAAGTCGATTTGCGTGATGCCAGGGGTGACCTGCAAGAGATGACGCAGGCACGAGAGCAGGAGGCGGCGAGTCGCAACCAGCTTCTGCAGGAGTTCTCTGATCTTCAGATAAGCCTGGACGCAGAAACATCCAAACTTGCTGATGTGACAGCCAGCCTGAATATGTACAAGAGCCGTGCGGATGAGTACTTCAGTAAACTGGAGCAGGCCGAGATTGCGGTTCTCAAAGCGAACCGAGCTGAGCAATTCGCAAGGTCCCAGGCTCGAGAGGCCGAAGACACGTATGCTGAGGTCATGGCAGAACGCAAGAAAATGGACCAGACCGTTGAGGATCTACAGCGTCAAAACCAGCGTCTCGAGGAGAAGGTCGAGGACATGTCAACAGACCTGGAAGCAGCGACGCAGGCGAAGAAGAGGCTACAACATGAGCTTGAGGACTACCGGAATCAGCGTGCTAATGACATCGAAGATACCGAGTCGAGCCTGGAGCAGACCCGCAAGAAGTACCAAGCCGAATTCACAACACTCACCAAAGAGCTTGACCTGGCTCGGGAGGAGAAGCTTTTCAAGCAGGCAGAAATCACTCGCCTGCGCGAGGAGCTGGACGAGCTTCGATCCAAGTGGGACGACGAAGTCCTCAACAGTTCCACCTGGTCCAAGGAGAAGGCGCGGCTCGAGTCCACGCTCGCGGACGTCTCTTCGTCACGCGAAGAGGCAGTCAATGCGCACAACGAAGCACAAGGCAAGATCGTCAACTTACTTTCACAGGTGCGGTCGTTGCGGTCATCGGTTGATGAGGTCACTGGCGAGCGAGACGCGCTGTTCCGGGAGAAGCGAAGCATCGAAGCAAGGCTGGAGGAAGCCAAGGCCGGTCTGGAGGAGCTTGCCAAGGGCGAGAGCCCGTCGCTTCGAGACGCAGCTAGCATCGACAAGGAAATCCTGGAGCTCAAATCGAACCTTGCGCGGCAGGAGGACGTTGCCGCGGCAGCGGTGGAGAAGATGCGCCGAGCCGAGGCTCTGGCGTCTGAGGTGCAGAAGGACATTGTGGTTGAGCGAGAATCAAGCGTGCAGCTGTCCAAGGACAAAGCAGCACTTGAGAAGACGCTCAATGAGGTCCAAGTCCGGCTTATAGACCTCGAAACCAAGGGCTACTCGAGCGCAAGCCAGGACATCAAATTCCTGCATAAGCGCATCCAAGAGGCAAGTACCCGAGACGATTCCGCTTCATTTCCAGCCCTGCACTTTGTATCTCGTCCAGACGTAAACAATACTAACAGTTCCCAGCTCGAGAACCAGCTTGAAGAGCAGGAGGATAGCCGTGCCAAGTCGCAGCGCAGCAACCGCAATGTGGATCGCACGGTCAAGGACCTCCAGGGCCAGATCGACCGCAAGGACAAGCAGAACACACAGATGCAGGAGGATCTGGGCCGCATGCGCGACAAGATCGACAAGCTCCTCAAAACGATCGACGAGCTGCAGTCATCGGAGTCGTCCAACCAGCTCCAGGCGCGACGGGCGGAGCGGGAGCTGCGCAGCGAGCAGGAGAAGGCGGCCAGGCTGGAGCGGGAGCTCGAGAGCTGGAAGATGCTGCGATCAGAGAAGGGGTCGGTGCTGGGCAGCGTGGCCGGCAGCATCATGGGCGGGCGAGGCGGCATGACACGATCAGGAACGATGGCGACTATGAGGAGCTCGGGGCTGGCGAGCGTGGCTGATGAGGACGAGGACGCGGGGAGCCATGTGACGATTCCCAAGAGGAAGAGCAGCATTAGTCGTGTGCCAAGCCTGACGAAGGGATTCTTGTAGGGGGAACGTGATACCCGGAGCCCGGGTTGAGAAGGACCAAGAGAGCAGGGCTCCCAGGAAGGAGGGGGGGGGGGGCGTTAGCATTCATGGCGTTTACTGTTGCTCGTCGTATCATTCTGGTGGCATAATACGTTTTGGCGAGGGATGGAAATGGGTGTGTGAGCACTGGTCATTTTCTTATCTGGCATGGGTTGGACGGACAGCATAATAAGTGAGTGTAGGTATGGATGGTGTAGACTTGTGGGGGGTGATTCAAAACTCTCGTCAGGTCGGGTATATATAATGAATGGACTACGGTTTCTAAGACTTGAGAGGAGTGGGAATTTGCTGTAATCTTTGACATTGATGATGAAAGGCACGACGGGTAGTAATTAGTTATGGGTCCGTCGTGAAGGCTGCCATGAGTCGGTGCCAAGCTGGACTGAGATGGGAATCAGGTACGGTCCGATCCAGGGCCGTCTGGACGAGTGCTGTTTTATTTGTGAGTGCGGCTAGGCCCACCGGGAGATGGCCCACGCATTGCAGTAGTGGAAAGCTTAGGTGTGTAGTGTGCCCTCTGGGGACTTCATCGAGACAGTGCCGACGTTTTACACTTTGTGTAGTAGACCATGCGATATTTTAGAGTTGTTTATTTATATTAGACTTTTGCCCATGTGGGCCCTCATCTTGACAGCTGAAGGTCGAGGCGGCCTCGTTCCCCCGCACCAACGCTCCCCCTTCAGCAGGTCAACCCCTGCGCCAGCAAGGTTGTGAGCAGTTTACCCCTGCAGGACATGTGGTGAAGCTTTGGCGAGGGCTGAAATTGCATGTCGGGTCGACAAATCACACAGCAGGGTGGCGTGGTCAACAGCGAGGGACTCGCGGGAGCCGGGGGAGCTTCGTCGATTTTGGGTTTCGCTTTAAGTCTGGTCCGTCGATGGACTGGGCGGAAAAGCAGCCTGGACGGAGCGATAAAATGAACGCCCGTCCCACTCCTAACTCCTCACCCGGGCGACGCTTGATCCTCATCTGTGCTGTGTTGGAGTCGCTTCGTTCTGCACTTGTCATACACGCACGCATATGTCCTCCTCTATCTAATCAACATTAACAACTACAAAATATAATCCCACAAGTCCATTCCAACCCCAACAAGCCGGTCCAATCAAATATAAAGAATTCAACATGAAGTCTGCCGTCCTCATCACCGCTGCCGCCGCCGGCCTCGTCGCCGCCCAGCAAGGCCTCGAAGGCCAGCCCGCCTGTGCTGTAAGCTTTCCTCTCCCCCACATTCGTCCGATGTCTCTCGCCCTCACTCTTCACTTCATCTCATCCCATCATCACATCACATCACAATTACACAGACCACCAGCCCGCTGACAACGTCACTCCTTCACACCAACAGACGCCCTGCCTCACCTCTGCCATCGCGGCCATCTGCACGCCAGCAACCGACCAGGCCTGCGCCTGCGCCTCACAGTCCGACATTGGCGCCCAGGCCGCCGGCTGCCTGCTGAGCAGCTGCAACTCGGGCGACCTCGTCCAGGCCCAGTCCGCCGGCGCCGCCGCGTGTGTCTCGTTCTCGGCCACCGCATCCGAGACCGGCAGCGCCAGCAGCAGCAGCGCCACCGGAGAGACGTCGTCGTCGTTGTCGTCTGGAAACGCCTCGGTCACCTCCTTCACCTCCACCTCCGCCTCCGCCGGCGCCACTTCGGGCACCAACGCCACTTCGTCCTCGTCCGGGTCCTCGGCCACCGGCTCCGAGACCACCAGCGGCAGCAGCAGCACCAGGACGTCCTCGAGGACCAGCTCGGCCTCGGGAAGCGCGGCTTCTGCGTCGTCTACGGCTGGCGCGACCTTTGTGAGCCCCGTTGTTAGCGGAGGGCTGCTGGGTGGGTTCCTGGCCGCCGTTGCCGCCCTGTTGTAAGGGTTCAGATGTTTTGTTTGGTCTGGAAGATGAGGAAGTTATTCAGCTCATCTAGCGGGCGATTTGATGCAATACCTCGAGTGTAAGTGGGAAGAGTAAAAATAGGGTTCAGGATAATCTCGGAAGCCTGTATGATCTTTTAATGAGCGCCTCAATTACCAGTGGCAACGATAGTCTAATGTAATCTCGAATGAACACACACTGCCGCCTCTTATATCACGGGGCCTTTGAGCTTCTGACTTCCTCCCACATCATGGGTTCTCATCCTGGAGCGTCCTCGGTCTCGACAACACTTCCCTCGTCTCATCCGCCTTTGCCCGATGTTCGTCATCAGGAATCGGCAGCTCCAGGTCCAGCAGCCAAGGCGACTGGTGGGGCTTATAGGCCACCGACATGACAGCAGCATTAACAAAGAGCGTATCCTTGCCAGCCTCGAAAGGTATAGACCCCTCATCTTCGGGGCACAAACTCACAGGCATGATGCCGCCGCCACCACTACCATGCCCAGCACCCTCCAGAGCTGCCCGCTCGCCGTCACCCTCCCACGACTGCAACACCGCCCCGTGGGCCTCGTGGATGTGCCCAAAACAGTGCACCCGGGGCCGCGCCCTCCTCACGGCCGCCCACAGCGACGGACAGCCCGCGTCGTCGTGCGACCTCGTCCGGTCCAGCATCCGGTACGGCGGGCCGTGCGTCATGGCCACGTCGGTGCCCTCCTCGATCGCGAAGTCGTGGCCCTCCTCGCTGCCGTATTGGAACCCCCACCTGCCGTACTCGGGCGTCCACGCGCTGGCGTAGACGGTGAGCCGCGCGCCGTTTGCGAGGACGAAGCGGTACGTGCCCTCCTCGGTCAGGACGTGGATGCCGTCCTGGCGGGCCCTCTCTGCCTCTTTGTATGTCTCGTGCGGCTGGCGGAGGAGGCGTTTCTTTAATTCTTCGGTGAGGTAGCCTCTCCGTGAGTACTTGATACCTTAAAGATGAGCATTCTGGGTCTCACAATATTGTATGCGCTGAGAGGGAGCTCTTACGTCCTTCTCCCAGAATTTTACGTCCATGCTACAATCATGGTTCCCAGGGATGACCAGCTTCAGCGGCGCGTCAATCGATCGCATCACGTCGAAGGTGATCCGGTACTCCTTGACGTGTGAGTACAACGTCAAATCGCCGCAGTGGATGGCTACGTCGGCACCAGGGAGGGGCTCGCGAAAGCCATACTCCTGGGCCTCACCCGGGGAGGTCCGCGGGTCAAATGGGCTTTTGCCGTGCGTGTCTGACAAGATGAGAAGGCGAGTCTTTATCTGTGGTGTCGACGGCATGTTTCTACTATTCTAGTGGCAACGGCTCAGCAACTTGCATGACTTCTCAAATTCCAGGACGGGAGCTTACAGATGAGATACGTGCAGGCAGTAAAGTGAGTCAATAAATAAGACCACCACGAAGAGGGTGTTGTGTTTCAGAAAATAGCGCTGTGACAGTGAGGATATTATTGCGCTATTACAACAGATACATGCGCCTGCGTCGGTATATAGCACGAAGCAAACACGGTTGTGTGAAGCGTCGGCTGGTCAAGTGAAGATGGCCTTGTCCAGAAGCCTACTGAGAATCGAGTAAGCTCAGGCCTGAAATTCGCCCCGTTGGTCGAGGGCGCATACCCGCAATCCACCCTATGGTTGGCCGTCCATCTTTCATCAAACAGAAGCCTAGATCAAACCCCACATGCGCTTCATCACGTCTAGTGTATCTCTCCCCTCCTGAGCTCAGCCTTGTGATGCCTGGGGGAGTGAAGCTGAGATATCGGAGGAGGATCGACTCTGTAAGACCAATCAGCCTAGGGAATGAGAGGGGCAGCATACGCGAGCGGGCTTATGTAAGCCGGCTCACCAAAGCAACCAGCGGCACCCTGAGCTTAGGCTTGTGAATGCGACAACCTTCAACAACTGCCACTTACCACCTCGGCGACGACTGTCGGAAAAACTTGCTAAAGCACCACGATGGCCTCGTCACAGGTGCCTCCTGACGCCCCTGGCGACGACAATGACACCAAGACCCGCGAGCCCAAGTACGGCGGCTACACGCGCTTCGAGATTGAGCTCGAGTTCGTCCAGTCGCTCGCGAACCCAAACTACCTGAACCACCTCGCCGCCCAGAAGCTGCTCCGGCAGCCCGCCTTTGTGCAGTACCTCAAGTACCTGCAGTACTGGAGCAGGCCGCCGTACCTCAAGTACCTCACCTACCCGGGCCCGACGCTCAAGAACCTCGAGCTGCTGCAACAGGAGCGGTTCCGGTGCGATATCATTAGTCCTGATTTCGTCGCGGCAATGATCCGGGATGGCACAAAGGCCGCCGTCGAGTGGCACAAGGAGAAGGAGGTCTGAAAAGACGAAGCTTCACTCATTATTGATTGATCTTCTGGTATCCACCACGAAGCGAAGCCAAGCGGTGCCATGCGCCACTAAACGAAAATATCATCCAAACGCCCTGCCATGCAATTGTCCCTTTCGACTGGCCATGCGCCGGACCACGACAGAAACATTCCCTCAGAAAACTACATTTGCCACCCCGGAATTCCACGCCGTAACGAATCGAATCACTAGTTCTCCCTCCACCGATGGCCGCAAGTCATGCACTACACAGGGTCAGTACTTGAGGAACAGCATGGCACAGGATGGTACAAATGCACGTGCCTTGAAGAAACTGGTCATAGGCTCATCAGCACTGCGGATCTGGACCTGGAAGAAGGCGGCCTCCTCTCCGTCGCAACCCTCGGCGGGGCACTGGGCCTTGCCCTTCTGCGCGTTGTCCCATGCGCCGGGCCCGCCAAAGACATCCTCCCTCTCTTTGCGGTGGAAGACGCGGCGTGAGTAGAGCGGCTCGGTTATGGCGTACTCGTAGGGGCAAGTTCGGCATTCGAGGCGGTTCAGGCCGTTCTCCATGGCGGACACGGTCAGGATGTTTGCGCAGTGGGGGCAGACTAGATTCAACAGAAGAGAGCTCTGGTCAGTCTGCGATGCAATGCGATGCGACGCGCGCCAACTAGGTAGGCACAGGGAGGTTCGGGGGGGGGGTGCGCCTTACAGAGCAGCATCTTTGCTAGGCTGTACAAATAATTGCAATCGAAATGGCCAGAATAGTATTATGCGGCCCGATGATCTAGTGTCACCGTTGTCGCATGGCTGGTTATCACATGAAAGTTGGGTTGAGTGATAAGCTTTCTTTTTTAATTTTTTAATCGGTTGAAGTGAGTCTTCGGGCCGCTGCCGTGAGAGACGGAGGAAACCCAGCTCTCGTCACCCACCCACTCACCCAGCGGCAGGCAAGCTCCCAAGGGTTGAAGGGCGGCAGCGGGCGGCTGCTAGTGGCCTTAGGGGCACGCAGGACCCCTCCTTTTAGATTCTCAGGCGCTGCTTGGAATTCAACCCCACGCGATCTGGCCCGGCCGGCGGGGCGGGCTTTTGGGCGGGCAGGTTGCTTGCGGGTTTGCGGGTTGCGGGTTGCTGCTTGGTTTCGTCTGCACGCGTGGCTTGGTCACTGCCACCTCCTAAACCCTCGCTCTGTAGGGCCCAAAGGGTGACGTCTGCCCAACTCAAACTGCGACGCTTGTGCTCCTATCGACACGACACAACCCAAAATCTCACGCTGCAGCAAGCTCACGGGTTGGACCACTTACCTGGACTCGAGGCGACCACATTTGACGGCCAGACTCGCAACACATGCGGGCTGTAGGAGCTCCCTGAAACCCCGAGGATCCCTATATTTCCACCAAGGACAGACAGGGCCACTTTACCTTGGGACTTGTTCCGCTCTGCAACATCCTCTCGCTCCGACTGCAGCTCGTCCTATCCTTATCATGGCGCATGAAGAGGAACATGATGTATGCGAACGAATCCACCGGCTATGCTTGTCCGCTTAGACTATTGCTGACACCGCTCCCCAACAACAGGGCGCCTCCGCGAAGGAGATCCTCATCGAGGCCTGCCGGCGGAACAACGTCGAGCTGATGCAAGAGACGCTCGAGGGCAAGAGCGAGAAGGAGGCTGCGGACCTGCTGAACAACACAAAATCCGTCATGGGCAACCACTTATATCACGAGGCTGCTGCCAGGGGAAATTGTACGCCAACCCTTTACCTCTCTCAAACACTCCCCCTTCGTCCCCAGTTCCCATGTTCTCGAAACTAACCGCCGCTTTCCCCCTTCCCCCACAGACGAGATCATCGACTTCCTCCTCGACCAAGACAACTTCGAGTGCGACCCCACCAACCGGGTGGAGGGCGACACGCCGCTGCACACGGCGGTGCGGTGGATCAACAGCGAGCCCGAGGCGCAGCGCGAGTTCGGCAACGCCCTGGTCGAGATGATGCTCGAGGCCGGGTCCAGCCCGCGCGTCAAGAACAAGGGCGGCCTGACCGCCTACCAGCTCGTCGACCCGCGCAACGCGGGCCTGCGCGACCTGATACAGAAGCACGAGTACGCCGCGCTCAACAAGGGCGACTTTATCCAGCAGGGCTCAGGCGGCGCCGCCGCCGCCGACGGGGTCATCAGCGCGCCCATGTTGGACGTGGACAGCGACGACGACGCCGAGTTCAGCGGGAGCGACGACGACGAGAGGGCCGAGTGGGAGCGGAGGAGGAAGCAGAAGGCTGCCAAGAAGGGCTGATCGGTTGGGTAGATTGGCGGGCGCAATTGGGCGAGGCGGGGGCGTGCGCATTACAGTATCACGGCTTGTGCTCATTGTATGATGTGTTGAGCGGGCTGTGCGTGGTCACCCAATATTAGACGGCACACGGGGGGTCATGGAGGGTAAATTTAGCAAAAGGCGTTTAGTGCAGACAATTGCATGCTCACGATATTCAGACATTCTCACTGCGTGTTGCGTAGTGCCGCTGGAATGCATTGGGGAGATTCTGGTGCCATTTCCTCGTTCAGTATTATTCAGATCCGTCTCCAGAGTTCAACAGCACTCTTTCAATTTCATAGGGCAAAGCAGCCCAACCAGTAGCTTCGCCCCCACAATTGTATCAGGCGTAACGCCGTTGTGGAGTCAAAGAAAGAACAGGTCGGATTCTAGTCGCCTCGACTCTGTAATTCCACTGTATCTATAATTGTCTAAACGCGGATACTGACCGAGTGGGTTTGTGCTCTTTGCAATTTCCTCTGATAGTTATGTTTGCTCTCAGTCGGCCCAACAACAATGTGCCACTGACAGACTGCCGTGCTGGCTTATATGATCTTGCAGAATAGAGATTGCAAAAGATAGGCCAGCATATGCGTTGGCCGTACAAAGAAAGAAGCACGAAATACAGGCAGCAATGAGTAGTAAAATCCATAAATGCTCCAGCTATTGACATTGCTCTAAGAGGGTATATAGTAACTGTAAGAAAAGTCGAGCCAAGGAAATGAACAATGCAGAGTGAGGAGGGATCTCTCAGAGTCCGTCTCCCCAAATGCTCCATGCCCTCGTTCGTAACTCGTCGCTCCGTCAGATCACACATGCAAAATCCACAGATTCTCATAATATAACATTGACCGCCAGAGAAACAACAACGGCAACAAACACCCTGCCCATGAACCTAGTACCGATCCCAACACCAGCCGCGCCGCCCTGCGCCTCGATGAAGGACACGTTCCTCGCGGCCTGCAGGATGTCCTCGGTCAGGTTCCCGGACGCGGCCCACTGGCTGATCTGCGTGCCAAAGGTGCGGAGGATGTCGGTGCTGCGGCCGGCGGGGCAGAAGGTGACGCCCCAGCCGCCGCCGCCGGGGATGACAAAGGTGGAGGCGGTGTCGTCGTAGGGGAAGCTGTAGGCGTCCGGGCAGACCTTTTTCGCGTGGCGCGCGTACAGGCTGCGCGGGCACTTGTCCGGGTCGTTGTACTTGCCGTCGCAGCAGTCTTTCGCGCTGTTTGTCTTCTTGCACGAGCTGAGGCACGGGTCGAAGACGGGCCGCGGCGTGCTGTCGTCCGGGTACGGGTAGATGCCGTCGCCCGGCTTGGGCGGGTCCAGGATCTGCAGGTTCCACGGGCACCAGTGGCCCACCTTGTCCGACGTCTGCTCCCACTCGTACGGCATGGGGTACTCGTCGCTGGTGAACTCCGTGCCTGTCCGGTTGGGCGCCGACAGGTAGCCTGCTGTCGCGATGCAAGCTGGGTTGACCAGGTTGGGAGGGGGTTGCTGGCCGCTGGGGTTGGGTTGGTACTCCATTGCAAGTGGTAGGTTGTACCCATCGACAATGCTGATGTCAACGAAGTTCTGGTTGTTTCCGACTCCGCCCGAGAGGAGGATCTCGGCTAGTGTTGCTGGTGGGTTTCCCTTTGAGGATCGTGTTAGTCGCATTCGATCCAGCTTCCGGTGGCATGATCCAAGTAACCGTGATCGTGTGTGCAATGTGAGACTTACAGATGCTTGTGTGCAGTCCATCTGCCCACAGCTGCCGGTCGTGCAAGTCAAGACGCCGTCTGATGGTGATGTGCAATTTGTCCGCCCCCATATCCTCCCGTACCAATCTGATCCAACCTCGAGAGACCTGTTGGCGCCGGCTGCCAGCTCAAACCCCCCAGTGCCAGGGCCTGTCCCAGCCGTTGTGTATATACCAGGCCATATCGTCTCTCCGCAGTTGTTGGTAATCAACAGAGGCACGGTGCCATCTTGCCATAAAACCATCTTCGCGATGATCGACTTGCAAAAACGCTGTGTGAGGACAAAGTATCCAAAATGGTGTGTACTCTCGCAGGCTGCTGTCGAGGTAGATCTGTGGGGTGTACGTTTCGATCTTCGCGGATGTTATATGTGAGACGTGGAAATGATATGCGATAGTGTAACTGAGACTGGGGATATAAAGGCCAGGCGTAAGGGAGATGTTTCGAAACAAATGCAGAGAAAAGTTCGGTACTAATCAGAGACAGAGTCTCTTGGATGGATGATGAAATTTGTAAAATAAGCACTCTTCAATGTCCCTGGATAGTCTGCATATGTAATTAGAGATCCCAAGATCATCGACGTGCGTCAATGGCTTGATGGCCATTTAAGCAGCAGTCGTTCGTCCCAGGCGCCTCAGGGACGCTGCCATGGCTCCGTATCCCCAGGCTCTGACTGGCGGGTTTGAGTTGAGCCATGTCTCTGCCCATGGGCCCTCCCTGGCGTTTACCGCTGGGGTGGAGGATGACGCATGAGCGGTTGGTTTTCCGGATTCCAAGTCAGTCAGCGTTCCCTTTTCGAGAGCGGCATGGCCAGGGTTCGCGTCGCCAGGGGTGGCTGATTGGAGACTGAGCTGGACAACGTTTCAGCGGGCTGAGCTGCAGGGGCCGCAACTTGGTTGCGAGTCTCTCGCTTGGCAGCCGCCGATCAAGCGCCAGTTCAGAAGGAGTATGGCCGATCCACTCCCGTGAAGACCCTGGAATCCCGCCTGATGTCATCGAGGCTGGGGCTGGAATCATTAGAGGCCATCACCACACACACACGAACCTGTTGTGCTGCACACAGAGCAAGGAAGTTCGAGGCTTATTTCCTTACGATAGTAAGTCTTATCTATCAACACCGTTGAGCTGATAAACCGATTGGAAGATGCATTGCTACGGAAAGACCAAGCACTCGGGCGCCCTCCCGCTCTTTCGCGTCTGCTCTATAGCTTCGCTGACCGACCTGGCGACATGGAAATTGAATGGAAACAGTCGAGTCTTCTTAGCCTCAAAGAAAGAATACCTCTTTTCCATCCAGGGTCCAGCCAATCAGCATTTGGACACTTTTCTTCAGAGCCTTCATGGAAGGCCAACCATACTCAAGTTTCACTCTGATATCGCCCTTCCCCGTCTAATTACTTTATGATAGAGAATAGCACGATCACGCACCAACGACTGTAGACTTGTGTTAGTATCTATAAAGCACTCTATTATTTCAATTGCGTGGTGACACACAATGCAAAGCTTGTGTCTGTACCGGCTAGAAATCGTTTGCCATTATATATATATAACAAATTACTGTCTCTTGTCTTATGACAACTATTGCTGTTACGGTTTAGTAGAGGAATTCAAAGAATATAAACAGTCTATATATATACGTACTTAAAATGGACCATCAGATCTGGTAATGTGTTACTATTTTCTGATATGTCGAGCGTGTAGCTACGTAAGAGTCTGATTAAAGACTTTTCACATATTTTGGACTCTGGTAAGCGTTGATGCAGCTTGTAACGTCCCTGCACCCAATTCCGACCAGGCAATTTCTAGTGTAAACACACTAAAATTACACTAATTTTTAGCCCCCTATAATTAAATCTAAATAAATTATATAAATACTAAATTTTTTATATTACATATATAAGTAAATAAACTATATATAAAAAAATCTAAAAACTTTATTTATTACGTAATAATTTATATATATAAGCTTAAAGTTAAAATAAGTTAAATATTAAGAATTATAAATAAATTATATATAAACTTTAACACTTATATAATAATAAATATTTCCTTTAATTTAAATATTATAATTTCTTAAGATTTTTATTATAATATATTAAATAAAAAAGAATTAAATTTTAAAGTTATTATTATAAATATAATTTATTTATAGTATATATATTAAAATTTAGTTTTTTCCTATATAAATTTTATATAGAAAAAGTTAAAACTTAATATATTATAGTAAATAAAATACTTAAAAATAAAATAAACTTAAAATATAAGTATATTTAATATTAATATTAATAATATTAAGAAAAGAAATTAATATTTAATTATTTTAAAATTATATTAATAAAAGTATATAATAGTATATTTTATTAGTGTTTATATAGTAATATATATGGTTCCTTAACACTTTAAAGAAAGCTTTTTTAAATTAAATATTTAAATATAATGGAAGGGTATTAGAATTTCGAAAATATTATTTATATTAAATTTATTTACCAATTTAATCAGATTAGCGTTTTAGCTATTTTTAGAATTAAATTGGATTAAATGGAGGGGGGTTAAAAATGGGTCTTTTTTTGGTGCACACGCACCTAAAATCGACCGATCGGGATGGGGTGTGGTCGGAATCAGGTGCAGGGACGTTAGTGCATTTCTAACAAGATACTGATCTCACTGTCAATTGTAGATGGTCTCAGAAGATATATTTGAGCGGCCACCCTGACAAATCAGACATGTTAGCATTGAGTGTTGCACCCAAATGTTTTCTATAAACTTACCGTGGGTACTCGGATGCTCGGTTGTATGTCTTGAGGAGAGATATTCCTCTCTTTCCCTGATGTTTTACACGAGGCTCTTGTAGTAGAAGGATCTCTAGCTTGCAGGCTGACTGGTACGAGCTCTTTCCTGGTGTTAAACCCTACATATGCCGACATTCGTTCGGACTCGGGTATCAGAAATTTCGCTCTAAATTCACATACTCAGAATGCAAGTCGAGGGTTGCACACACAGTACTAGACTGCAGGTCCACTCTTTGTTTCTTTCTCGTTGTGTGTCGGCGGCCTTGTGAATTTCGGTCAACGATTTGAGCCAGTCCAGAGATACTCAAACACATCTCTCACGAAGAGAAAGCTGGGGATTCTGAGGCATGTCGTTGCGAGGCTGTCGAGGTCGTCCAACGCCTCAGGGTCCAAGTCCCGCAGCCATGTATGGAGCAAATTCACAAGCTTCCTGAACGACCTCGCTGGACTATAGGGATCGAGTAGGCCGTTTTCTTATGGCTTCGTAACCACAAGAAGTACTTGAAGACTTCATCATCTCTTAAATTAGCGTCCACTCCCTGCCGTGACTTATCACCGGTGACTTCATATAAAGTATCGTGTCGTCGGAAATATTCCTCGTCTTTGTCCAATTCCAATGCTCGGCACAATACACCTCGGAAGTCTGTCCAAGATCTGTTGTCGGCGAGCGAAGGCGAGGATCTGAGATGAGCAAGGACGCGATAGTAGAGCTGCTCCGCAGAAATAGTGTAGTCCGGTCGGAGAGGTCTGGGACTTTGCGACCCTTGGTGTCGGACCAGAGACAGGAGAGCATAAATCCGATCGCGCCGGGTTGCTGCACTGTCCGTAGCCGAAGACGAACAGTAGCTCATCGAGGGAATCTGCTGCTGTCAATGCTGACATCGTGCCTGAGTCGGGCATATGGCCCACAATAGCATCGCCCACTTCTTCAGCGACGGCATCCACGACGCGGTCACGATGGGCGTTTGAGCGCTGCCAGCGGTCTCTGGCATCCCATAACCTCAACCACCCTGACTGGAGCAGCTGCATCTCCGCAATCGCAGGCTTGGCCGCGAGGAAGTTTTCCCACCAGGTACCGTTCTCTCCACAGAGTAGGAGCAGGTTCTTGGGCAAGATGAACTCCTGCACAGTCCACATCCGGCCCCAGTATGGCCGAAATGAGAGGCGGTGCAGGGCCGAGCGCAACAGCCAGTACTTCCATCGGGTCTGAGGCCCTCCGCCCAGATCAGCTCTTCCCGCATAGCTCTTAAACTGGGACCTGATCGCGTCCATGGCCACTTTGGACTTTTCGGCTTCCGGGCCCAGCCACGCGATGGCACACGCCGCACCGGTGAATATGGATTCCATCAGGCTGACTTGGTGGCCTCGCTCAAGGACGTCGTTCTGGTTGATACAGACGGCATCGACCCAGAAGTGGCCGCGGATGAGCTCCCGCTCTCGCCGCGGATCCTCTGACACCTGGGTGGCTGGCAGGTGTTGTAGCACCGACATTGCCTGGTAGATATTCTCCCGGATGTAGAGTGGCTTGCCGTTCACGCTGATCTCGCGACATAGACTTGGGTTGCCCCATGTGTAAGAAAGCGCGACGAACGGTGGGCATCGGGCTAGTTCGAAGGTCTCCATTACGCAGGACACGTGTGGAGCTGTTGGTATGCGGCCCCCATCTATGAAGCGTAGAAGACGGATGCTCCTCGTCTGCCGTTTGAGCGGCGTGTACTCGAAGGGGGCTATCGGCATCATTTTGTGAACTTATCCGCCAACCAGCAAAGAAATGCTGTCTCATTTCTCTGGACAGAAGCGAGTGGAAGACTGCCAAGCTAAAGCCTGAGCTGAGCTGAGCTTTCCGTCGTATTTACGACCATGCTGCGGCAGGATTCTGGCTAGTTGATCTACCCCTGACAGGATCTACACTCCAAAATATGCTCTTCCAAACATGAGTAGAGAAAGTACAAAGTTAGAGGGGCTTCCTACCTACAGAGCATACATCACTATATGCGTAGACTAGCAAGTGTTCTTCTGCAGCCACTCTCTGATGTGACGGTAGGAAACAACACCGCAGTTGAAAAGAAGTGTACAAGAGTGCTTGGTCACCTAGGCAGATTCAACAGTATAATCAAGACGTGGACAAAGCGCTCCTGCCTATGGAGGTAACAGGTTGAAGTTACAGAGCAAGACTAAAATTCTCTTCACTTCCGCTCGGATTTCAGCCAGGGAGACATTATAGGCAGCTAATGATTAGTTGCACCGCGACGGGCCGGTCCCTACGCAAAACTCCGAATATGAACGCGCTTGATAGAAAGACTTTCCAGTTGGATTCATATCACAAAGTTACTAAAATTGTACGCCGCATGCTTGACCACCTACCTGCATCAACTGAAATGGCTTTGTTCACCAAGAGCACATCATTCATTGTCTTGGCAGGGTTGGGAACGCTGTGAGCTCCTTCATCATTCCAATGCTCCTAAATACAAGATTAGACTAGACTATCTAATGCGTCAGCCGCTGCTAAAATCCTCTCCTCGTCTCGTTTGTCACCGCTCTCTTTCTCGGTTTTTTTTTTATGTGTAATGGTGGTCATGCCTGCTGTCGTGGTATCAATCGCCTCAGCCAATGGGACGGCCATTCAAAAGCGGAACCCGAACCGAATCCTGCCAGCAACGTCGAGGACAGGGAAAACCAAATTCCAGATGTTTCGCCTTTTCCTCCACCAGAACTCTGCAATTCGTCGTTAAGTCCATGATGTCGTCCCTTCTATCTGAATCTCGCTCTGCAACGGCCCATAACTTCGCCCTGGCAGACTAGCTCGGCGCTAAATTCGGAGCCGTCTAGCGTCAGGTAGATGTCAAAGTACACGCGGTAAAACGTGCCTTGCGGCGTGTCCATGCGCTCGAAGTCCTTCTCCAAGTTCTTGCGCGAGAGATCTGAGGTGAGTGTGACGACTTCCTTGATACCTGCAGACATGAGTCAGTATTTTGTGTGTCGTGATTGTTGACTACCGTAGGGATGAGGGAACTTACGAGGATCCTTAGTGTACTCCGGACAAACGTCGTCGTCACAAGCATACAGAATATCCTCGTACATGAGCGTCGCTCCAGGTGCGACTTGCCGGAAGAAGGAGACCTTGACAGGCTCTCCGATCTTTACCTTTTGACCTTTTTGTACGAAGATCTGCCGTGTGAATTTGCAGCGATCCTTGCCATCAAGCGACGGCACACGATATGCCTCTGGGTGGTAACCCTCCTTGAAAGGCTGCAGGGTGGCCATGAGATAATGTCTCCTTGCAATACGGTGAGTGATGACACGCTCCGTAATACCAGCAGTGACGGCGCCCTTGACGATGGCGGCAACCGAGTCCATGGGCCGCACGACCTTTGATTGGAATTGAGGGGGCACGTGCAGTTTGATCTGTTGGAAGAGGTACTCGGAGGCACCGAATCCACCGACAACCAAGATGTTCTGCAGCGCGCGATTTTGGGCCTGAATTGCGATGATCTGGTTGCGCACAAGCTCGAGAATCCGGTTTACCACGGGCTCAAAGCACTGCAAGATCTCCTCATTTGTGAACGTCATGTAACCCTCCTCGATGCCAGCCTCGGGGAATTCGGCTTCGATGCCCACATCCACGGCCCACTTTTGCCCGTTGTTGCGGAAGTCTGCCTTGATCCGGTTCTCGAAGTCCATGATGCACTTGGCGTACACGCGACCTGCGGTCTTGGACCCATCTGGCAGCTTCATCTTCCTGATCTTGGTCCTCAATATGTTGCTGAAGTTCCGGTTCAGGGCGGTCGAACCACAGGAATCACCAGAACCGGCGGTGCACTCGGCGACCGTGAAGGGATTCTCGTCTTCGACCTCGTACGCGATCAAGTCAACGGTACCACCTCCACAGTCCACAATGAGCAGAGCATCGTGCACCTTCAGGTTGAGGAGACCGGTCTTTGCGCAGAATAGGGCGGCGGCCTCGGGTTCCGAAACCAGCGTCAATCGGTTGTCGTTCTCGTCTCGGAGGAAGCCGGCCTGAATGGCAGCGGCTCTTGTCGCAGCCTTCCCAGCGTCGTTCCAAATGGCGGGCACCGTCAGGTAGTATCGAATATTCCGCTCCTCTCGGTTGAAAACCTCACCGAGGGTCTTCTGCAGGGCAGCCCGCATTGCTTGGCGGAGCTTGAACAGGTAATCGGCGGCGACATCGATCTCGGACTTTCCTGGTGGCAGAGGTGGCAGGTTGATGGGGTCGATATACGTGTTACCGGACAGCATCAGCTGCAGCTTGAACCATTCCACCTTTTGCACTCCTGGCTTCGGGTACCCTGTTGGGGCGAGGGCATCGGCGATATCGGGGCCCCAGCCCACAACTTTCTGGTATTGATCGTAGTAGAGTACGGTCGGAATCTAGTGACGGTGTCAGCCGGGAAAATATCGATGCTGGCAATGCGGCGGGTAGCCTACCTTTTGTTTGGTGTATGATCCGGCACCTGGCCATTCTGTGATGATGTCCTCCTTTGCTTCGTTATTTGTTGCGAATGCGAATGCGACACCAGAGAACGTCGTGCCCTGGAAGATTTGGTCAGCAGGGTGGAACGACTTTGCGGCTGGGCTACAGCGGTGGGGCTTCTCACAAAATCAATGCCAACAATCAATTGCGCCTTGCTCCTGCTGTTTCCTTCGACCTCGGCTGCTGGTCGAGAGTATGTGGCAGTCGGCAGGTTCTGGCTCGGTGGAGGGCCGTAGCCTCCGGCGCCGCCAGTATAGCCTGGCGGGCCTCCGGCGACTGGCGGGCCGCCTTGCATTGGTGGAAGTTGAGGGGGGTAACCGGCGACGGGGGGAGCTCCAGTGTTGATGGGTGGAGGGCCGCCGACCATCTGCGTGGGAGGAGTTCGAGCCTGTCCTGTAGGGCGTGGGAAGTCGGTGTCAGTTAGGAGAGTTAGGTGGGTGGGGAGGAAGATTTGGATGCATGCAGTATGTATATATGAATGGCGGGACGGGCTGGGTTGGGCCGGTCAGGTTGAGTTGGGTTTGACGGGTGAAGGGCTTAATAAGTTGGGGCCTGGCCTTGTGTGGCTCGGGGTGGGAGGGGGAGGGGGCACATCTGGAGGCGGGAGGGGGTGTGGAGGGGGGGAGTACCCACCAGGATATCCAGCCGTGTAGCTGGGTGGCCGCTGCCCTTGGCCAGGGTGGTTCATCTGGGGCAGGGACTGCTGCGAGGAGTTGGAGGCGATGGAGGGAGCTTGGCCGGCGGGTCGGACGTGGGATGGGGGAGTGCTGTTGTGGGTGGACGATTGCGACGAGCCCTGCGGCGGGGGGGTGCGACTCTGGCTCTGCGATAGGTCTGGCGACTGTATGCTTGCGCTCGATTTGCGTTTCGCAAAGCCAAGGTGTTTCAAGCGGGAATTCAGAGAGCTCATAAGGGAGGAGGAATGCAGGAACGATTTAAAGAGGCGGGGGGTACTGTATTAAATCTTAAAAGGGACGAAACCCAAGGGTGGGCACGATTCAGCCGCCCAGCCCAGAGACCGGGAGAAGGATGGGAGCGAGCGAGGGGGAGGGGGGGCGAAGGACTGGAAGCGAAGGACAGGACAAGACCCAAAGGGAATCAGGCCGGCAGAGCAGCAGTAGGTAGGTGGTGATTGTAGGTGGTAGTGTGTGCTGTGAGTCCTTGGGTGGTGTGTCTCGCTCAACTTAGGTTAGGCTGGGCTGGGGTTGGGTTTTTGGTTTTGGTTGTGGGTGGTGGGAGCGGGCGAGTGAGTTGATGGCGCAGGATGGGATTGGGGGGGGGGGGGTAGAGAGACTGAGTGAGTGAGTGAGTGAGAAATTAGACAGATGCTGCGTTGGTGTTGCGGTTGCGTTGCGTTGCGGTACGGGTGCGGCTGGGCTGACTGCCGCGCCGTGCATGAGGCAGCTGCTTCAGGTTCTCGCGAGTGTGCTGTCCGTCTCAGGACCGTGACTCTTGGTCTGCCGGTGAACCTTATGAAGGACTCTTTGGGGGACTTGTCGTCAGGCACAACAGGCACGGGTCAAGGTTGTAGTTGCTGTCTTTCGCAAGGGTATGGGTGGCCCTGTCTGCAGCCAAAGCAAAAAAGAGCATGTAAGCCTTTGGAAATAGAAAAACGAGGGCAGGCGGAAAAGACCAAAGTAAAGTCCTTGGATTCGCAACGAGCGGCGGGCTGTCTTTCTTCTTTGCGACGACTTTCCGGTTCCAGAAAAAGGCAGGTCGTCCGGGCCGGCTTGATTTGGCCTGGGGCTGGTCAGGTCTGGCTATTGGAAGATAAAGGCCCTTGACCGCTTGCTTGGGTGGACTGCAATTGCGTGCGTGAGTGCGGGTGTGCCGGTGTGCGAATGCGAGTGTCGGCCTGTATGTCGGTATTTCCGTCTGTTCGGTCTGTCTCTCTCTCTGCTGGCTGTGTTGATAGATGCTGGATATTGGCAGTTTCTGGCCCGGCAGGACGGGGTGGATTGGGACTGGTCTGGATTGGAGACTGGGGGGTGGGGGGGACTGACTGTGACTGTGACTGGGGACTGGGACGTAGGACTTTGCAAATAATGCTAACGACATGACAGGACTAAGCACCAACAATCCGAGAAGCTGAGTCCTACCTCCAACCATTCTGTCAGTTGCTGGCCTAGTGCCTGGTCAACCGGTGCCACCAGGTACGGGTCCCACTTGCTCGCAGCAAGGGAGCTGCACCTGTGTGGCTGAGAAAGGGACAAGACTTTTGTTTGACTCCGCCGACATAGACTACTGTATCCACCAGCCATGCACACACCAATCCAACACATTCACGGCAAGAAAAACCTTCGTCCTCCTGCTGCTCCCCCAGCAAGCTATGGAGACAAGGCTGAGTGAGCCTGTTCGAGTCCTGAGACTTTTGGCAGCAGTGCACCCATCACCTGCTGCAGGTAGGTGAGGTAAGGTCAGGTAGTGTGCTGCACTGCACTGCACTGCACTGCACGCTCGGCCGGGACCAGCCAGTCACCGAAGTCCTGGGCAGCGCCCGGTAGGGTTGCAACGGCGGTGCTAGGGCTGGCCTGCCGTGCAAATATGCACTTGATTCCTTTCATGATGACCCTGAAGGCCTGAAGGGGCAGATGGGGTGACGAGGTCGCTGCAATTTGCCACGACGTGCTTCCTCACTTCCTCCTGATGAGAGATGACCTCGTCGATGACACTGTCTCAAAGGCCAATTTCAGTTCAGGGTGAGCAACCAGCCCGCTTGGGCATGCGCAGGGTTGCAGTCCTACCGTCGGAAGGATTCTCTGAACTGGACTAATTATGAATCCTACACACTTGGGCCTCTCCTCTCCCAGACAGACCGGGTCGGCTGTCTTCTCTCTCTCGAAGGCAACCTTAAGAGGACAGGACAGGATTACAGATCGAATTTCAAATCAAAGAAAACGGTCATCGTGGCCTGGCCATCGAGAGGACGCTGTGGAGATCTATGCAGAACACCATTGCGCAGGGTGGGCTCTTGATGGGCCACGGCTGGATGCGGCCGCGTGACACAACATCAACATCGACAAACAAAGGGCTGGTTGTTCAGCCATGATCGACGTCGCCTCCCTCCAGGGCCGCTTCCAACAGAAAGATAGCCATCTCTGACAGGTCCCTTGTTACAAGAACAGCAGTGCTAATACTGATAGACAGCGCAGGTGGCGGCCTTTTGGGGGCCAATATGCATCTAGAAGCATATGAGACTGCTGCTGCATTTCCATGAAGTATCATGTTCATTCATCCGTACTCCGTGGCGTGTGGAATGTCGTCCCAAGTCGGACGGGCAAAGGCCGCGCTGATACGCCGCCGAGGTCCGCATTCAATGGAACGGGACCACCTGAGAGGTGTGGCATGTGCTTCCTCAACCATGGGCTCTCTTGATTTGAATTATGGCTTTCTTTGTCCGCCTGTGCAAGCCGTACTGCCTGCCTCGAGATTGCGCAGTCTTCAGCTCATTCTCGTAAGAAGACATGCCCGTAGCACAGCGCAGCAGACTGTCGTAAATTACTTTATTCGTGGGCATCGTCCGGGGCCGTCCAGGTGCACAGCCTGCCCGCCAACGGCGGTGAGAAGGCTCTCCAAACTTTCAACCCGCGCGCCGAGCCGAGAGAAACGAGCGCACGTTGAACGATAGACTAGGCTGGGTAGACTAGGTTAGTTGAGGACAAGGTAGGTCCTGTCAACCGAGATCGCTCAGGGGCCGTGCTTCTGTGCTGCACGGCATCATCACCAGCACACACCATTCTCGAACCCGACGTCTCAGACAGCCAACACCAGCATCATCGTTATCATCATCGTCGAATGGGAAGGGCGCCCGTCTCATAGTGATGCCGAATATAGCACCTGCCGACCCGACCACCGCGATCAGTAGCCCGTTCTATTTCCAAACCCCTCTAGCAATAGCCTAGCCGAGCTTCTTTGCTGCCGTCCGGCAGTGCAACCGACGCCGGCAACGCACACACGCACGCCCGCAGACCAGGGAGCAGTGGACAAGATGCACAGACTCAAGACCTCTTGAGGGGGTAGAAGGAGGGGCGGAGCTGCGGCTGAGCCATGTGGGCACAGCTGAGTCGGCGGGGCAGGGATCTCTGCTATTGACCACCCGCGGGCGCTTAAGCACGAACGACATTTGCCAGTCCCACCTCGAAGTAAGCACGAATGCACAGGATGCGCAGGGAAACCCCAATCACGCACTCGCTTCTGAGTCTGGGTCGTGTGGCATCGCAGCTACCCCCGTGCGACCTCGATTTATTACTGGCACCGGTCGTGTCTGACAGTGATTTGGAATTCAATTGATGGCAGCATTGATCGGTGCTCGCGGCTACCGTGCAACTCTCATTGACCAAATCCCCCCTGATTTGGCAGTTTGCCGCGAGATGCGCTTGCTGGACGATCAACCGCGCCCATTGTAACACAAGCAACTGCATCGCGCGCACATCTTTTGACCCATACTCTTTTTTTCTTCGGCTTCTGTCTTTCAGAACCAACGGTCCACCGTTCCGCTTATCGTGTGGCCCTGTACGTTCGTGAGCTCATCATGCTTGCCAGCTACCGAGCTGACGGCGCCTGATCACGAGATCCACTCCCCTTCCCGCTGAGTCGCAGTTGCATGCACGACCAGCCATGGCAATGCCCTGCCGGTTTACCGCCCTGCGTCGGGCTCTGCGCGCAACAGGTCCTTACTCATCGTCACTATCGCCCCTAGCAATGTCGAAGCCTTCGTCATCGTCTCGCTCGCCGCGGTGCTTATTGCCGTCGGCCACGAAGACCTTGCCGGTTGTGTAATTGACGAAGCAGACCTAGGTCCGAAATCTCGCCAGCATCAAGTGATGAACACAGCGAGGCGGGACGGGGAGCGTTTCATCGCGCCCGAAGCTTGATCTCAGAGCCCAGAGTTGAGGTCACCCTGATCTTGACCGAGACTTCCTGCAGGGCTGCAGTCTGGGCTGGCCTATCGACGGCATCACGAGTCTCCTCAGCCCACGGGGCCTCCAACACCTGCTTCCTGACCGTTGCGTCAAGCTTGTCGTCGAGCGCGCCAGACCATTCCATCTGAATGGCCGGGATCTCGGGCCTGTTCACGACAATTGACTGAAGGCACTCGAAGTCATCGAAGCGACAGGACAGTCCCAGGGCCGTCGCGCGCCACGGGTTGACATTTTCGATATGTCTGATGTGGGTTTTGATGAACTTGGGCAGCGCCTGTACGAGTGTAGCAGACTGCAAGTCGTCATTGTTGTACAGGACCGTCTCGTTCCAATCGGTGACACGGGCTTCCTGTTCAGCAATTAGAGTCAACATCTGAAGACCTCAGCTGGTGTCGTCTTGCGATGCTGCGACCACAGCAATTGGAAAGCAGGTAACCAGGGAGTGGCCGGAGGGGCAATCAAGAGTAAAAGCGTGCTCTGAGGGAAGGTGGACGGAGACGCTGACCTTGTAGATGGTGGGGGAGCTGAGCAAGAGCTTCGTGTGGGGCTTGGTTACGCGCAGACACCCATTGCACTTGTATTTCAAGGGGAGATACCGCCAGAACTCAACTGGGGGGGGGGGGAGCCGACGATGGCGTACGGCTCGAAGGTGGCCTTTGATCCCGCAAAGGCGTACCGGTAGATCTTGAGGCGCGTTTCTGGGGACAATCGCATGAGCGGAAAGCCTGTATTCGCCATGACTTCTTCGCGTCTCTGGTCTTGGTGTAGCATCGCGGGCGGTGGCTGATACTAGTGTTGATTGCCGTTGTCTGAAGCTGAAAGATATTTGACAGTACTCTCTGTGTGGTGTCCTGTGCTGTGGAAGAAAGTGAGGTCGAGGGTTGGATTCATTCCACTGTCGTCAGCTGGGCTTTTCAGTCGACAAGGTGGTATGCAAGCTCCTGGGCTGCCAGGAGCTAGGTAGTAGATTGGTAGGTCCCTTGGATGTGGTCAAGGCAAGCAGATGACGGTGTGCCTGCCGTCTTTTCGATGCGTTGGTTGACCAATATTTTTCATTCTGTATTTTCGGAATATGCCAGCATTTCGGAAAAGTCAAGCCAGCTACAGAGCCTGAATGATTGTCCAACCCAGCAGCTTCTTTGATAACCTGTTAAACTTGCTACACCCTTGAGCAGGCTCGAAGCCGAAGCTCGGCTACAGAAACACAGAGTCTGGCTTTACGGTCAATTACATTGAGCTTCCTTATTGCCTGCCCTTCAATCTACATTTTGTCTTCCTGCCGTGGTCCTGGCAAAGCAGTACAACATCTTGGCACTGCGAGAGAAGAGATTCCAAGCAATCGTGGAGTAGGCACGCATGTCATCTTAGACGATGCTGATTATGTAAGCCTTATCGATACAGCACGACCGGCTGCGATCATCGGCAGCCACTAACAAAAAAGTTATTGTTCAGCAGAGTCAAGGTTTCTTGCAGTCACCGGCTCCACGATTCCAAGAGCGCGCCGCGCTACATTATTCCACGCCATGTCGCGCAGAGCAGTGAGTGGTTCCCCATTGTCACTGAACGCCCCTGAAGACTGACTCCTCCCAGGTTGCGAACGCCCAATGGGCTCGAACCCTCTGTCGGGCGAACACTCGAATCTCGTTTCAGAGCGTGATGAGCCAGCGTCTCCCGCGCACGTCATTTCACCAGCACTCATACCGCCTTCTGACGAGGACGATACCCTCCGGCCGAGCGACGTTTTCACAAGCCCATGGCACGGAGTTCTCCTTTGCAGACATTCCAACCGAAAAAACAACACCACAGACTCTGACGGAGAAGATCGTGCAGCGCCACGCTGTCGGTCTGCCGGAGGGCAAGCTCGTTCGGAGCGGCGACTATGTACAGATCGAGCCGTACCGATGTATGTCTCACGACAACACTTGGCCCATAGCGAAAAAGTTCATGTCAATGGGTGCCACCCAGGTTAAGGATCCCAAGCAGATGGTTTTCGCGCTCGACCATGATGTCCAAAACAAGACCGAGTCCAACCTGAAGAAATACGAGCAGATCGAGGCATTTGCGAAGAAGCATGGCGTTGTTTTCTTCCCCGCCGGCTATTCAATTGGTCACCAGGTCATGGTGAGTATCGCTATAGCTCGAGAAACGTAGTGCTGTATGCTAACACGTCGTCAGGTCGAAGAGCTATTTGTCTGGCCGGGTACGTTGTGCGTAGCATCAGACAGCCATAGCAATATGTACGGTGGCGTGAGTGCTCTGGGAACCGCTCTAGTAAGAACAGATGCAGCATCAATTTGGGCTACCAAGAAGAGTTGGTTTCAAATCCCTCCTGTTGCGCAAGTAACTCTTACGGGAACATTACCTCCTGGTGTCACTGGAAAAGATGTTATAGTTGCGCTGTGCGGCCTGTTCAACAGCGATGTACTCAACCATGCGGTCGAGTTCACCGGCTCTGAGGAGACAATGGCTAGTATTTCGGTGGACAACAGACTTACAATCAGTAATATGTCAACAGAGTGGTCTGCACTGTCTGCAATGGTGTGTACTTGACCTCAAACCCACTGGGATCCGGAGACCATCTAATCTGACACGCTTGACAGTTTCCCATAGACCGGACCCTGGAGCGCTGGCTGCGGTACAAGGCTACAGAAGCAGCAATGCACGAAGGCCGGACAACTAAAGAGCGAATTACGCACGAAAAGATTGACGAGCTTTATGCCAACCCTGTTTCTGCCGACCCCGGAGCACATTATGCAAAGCAGCTTTACCTCAACCTCTCTACCCTATCGCCCTACATCTCGGGGCCCAACTCCGTCAAGATCTCCACACCTCTTGCCGAGCTCGCTCCAAAAGAAATTAAGGTAAACAAGGCGTACATTGTATCCTGCACCAACTCCCGAGCCTCTGATCTTGCTGCAGCCGCCAAGGTCTTTCAGGATGCCGCGAAGGCCAATGGCGGCAAGATCCCCAAAGTGGCAGATGGTGTCAAGATGTACATCGCGGCGGCTTCAGTTCGTGAGCAGGAGATCGCCGAAGATCAAGGCAGCTGGCAGACCCTGCTTGAAGCGGGGAGTATCCCGCTTCCGGCGTCCTGCGGCCCTTGTATCGGATTAGGGACCGGTCTTTTAGAGCCTGGCGAGGTTGGAATATCTGCTTCGAACCGCAACTTCAAGGGGCGTATGGGCTCTCGAGACGCCCTTGCGTACCTTGCCAGTCCTGAGGTTGTAGCCGCCAGCGCTCTCAATGGCACAATTTCGGGTACAGGCGAATTCCAGGCCCTGGAGGGCTACTCTGGCGTGGATTACGGTTACGGGACTGGCTTACCTGCAACCACGGAAAGCGAGCTTGGCAACGCTCTAGAACAGCTTGAGTCGCTCATCGACCGGGTCGAGTCCTCCGTGGGTGGTGATGATACCTCGAAGGCCACCACCCAGATTCTCCCGGGCTTTCCGGAGAAGATCACTGGTGAGATTGTATTCTGCGATGCCGACAATCTCGATACCGATAACATCTACCCCGGTAAATATACATACCAGGACGACATCACCAAGGAGGGTATGGCGCAAGTCTGCATGTCGAACTATGACCCGGATTTCGGGTCGGTCGCCAAGCCCAATGACATTCTTGTCTCAGGCTTCAACTTTGGTTGCGGGTCCTCAAGAGAGCAGGCTGCGACAGCGATCCTGGCCAAGCAAATACCACTCGTCGTGTCGGGCAGCTTCGGAAACATCTTCTCACGGAACAGCATCAATAATGCGCTCCTGGGCCTGGAGGTCCCGCGTCTCATTGAGCGCCTTCGCGCTACCTTCACCCGCTCGGACAAGACCCCGACCCGACGGACTGGGTGGACTCTGACATGGGATGTCGCCCGGAGCGTTGTCCAGGTGCAGGAGGGCGAGAATGGGGATCAGTGGGAGGAGAAGGTCGGTGAGTTTGCGGCCAACTTGCAGGATATTGTGGCAAAGGGTGGCTTGACAGAGTGGACCAAGCACGAGATCGCGAAGACGGAGTCATAGATACCATGTAAAACGCCGTGGGGTTCGGAACCCGATTTTGGACATGTAGACCTTTCAAAAGTAAAAAAGAAATGCTCGCAATCTCGTGGGCAAGGACTGTCAGTACTTCGACTCGGCCACCGGACCCAACTCGGTGTGAGTTCAAGGACGCATACGAGCAAGAGCACATCACAAACATGTTGTAGGCACATGTGATAAAATTTTCAGTTCGCACAAAGTAAAGATTGATGAATGCACATTTAAGAGAAAATTGAGGTAGCATACTTAAGTATTCTCTGTTGTCGACCTTGATTCCACAAGTCTCCATTTGTTGGACGTACCCAACACTCTCCTTCTCAGCGACATCACCACGAGCTGTTCTCGTGTTCCATAGCCCCGCGAGTCGTATTTAAATTCATTTTCCCGTGAAGCTAGCTGCCTACATATGTATCAGTCGTAAAAGTACCAGAATGCCAGGCATGTGAAGATTACGGTGCCGACCACGTATAGCCAGATGCAAGGAGATAGCAGCGTCTCGCTTTCTCCTGGTGTCCAGTTGAAGAAAGTCATAGAAAATACGGGTTGAGAAATCATCTAGCTGAAGCCTTTACCATAGCGGTGAAAGATGAGTTAAGAAACTCACAGCAACAAATGTAGCTGGCAGAAAGACCATGGTCACTATTGCAGTCGTTCTGACTCTCTCGTAATCTCATCTAGTCGCTCCAGCTATGTCTACACCAGACTGGGATATCTTCCGGTCAGTCAGCGCATCTTCTCGGCCGACCTTGTTCCATTCCTAAAAGCAGGTGTCAGTCCGGTCTGACTCTGCATTGCGAATAACGTCCTGTTGAACTTACCAGGTGAGCCGCCAGAGCCATGCCCTCAATGACAATTGCACAAGCCCTGATTTCCTCACTGTACTCGACTCGCCACTTGAGAAGTCTTTAATTAATGCGCTTTCCTGATTGTTGTAGCTTCCCCCCCCCCCCCTGGCCCTTAGGTATGAGCAACATTGATTGTTTTCGACGTGGAATGCATCGACTGGAACCCTCCCATCCATTGGGGTTGGCTCGGCATTGCATGTTGTTGAACACTTGGTCTTCGAATAATCACTACTGTATGAAGGGACCGCCTACAGCTCGATAATAAGAGAGTGTGTACGGATTAAAAACGAAACCACTTACATCGACACCCAGCTGAGAAGGGCTTTGTGTGAATTTTCACGCGAGAAATCTTAGATATTCCATTACACTTTTCTTCGCATTCAGTCCACGGAAGAATGACGTCGGGGCCAAGCTTATGGATATGGAGGGCTTCCGATATCCGGCGGCCTTTGAGGAGAACTGGTACTTGAACCCGCCATTGATTGTTGTAAAATGTTTCCCTCTGAAAGTAGGTCCAGTGCCAGTGGCGGATGATACCTAGGTCCGTCACTTGCACTCCTGGCCAAGTAATCACCCTCGTCATCATTCATGCCACTTAATGAGCCAGACGTGGAAGAATCGGCAGAGATCAAGGAAAGTGGAAGATAGCCATCATCAATACCTTGGTACACGAAGTCCAAAATCAGACTAGGCTCCTTTATCAGTAACAATATTGCAAGTATTCTTCGGGCTGTTCGGCGAGTATATGACCGTTGAGTGCCGCAAACATGCCTGATGATCTTTTGGTGGTCTTTGTGAAGCGACTTGTTTCCACAGTGCTGTATGAGAGGTAATATTGGACGTTTTCCGTAGTCATTATCTCAGCTAGTTTATCATCAGGGAGAGAACTCTTCGGTGAAGTCACTGGTCTATCGTACTACAAACACATCTTGCGCCCACCAGCCTCCCCAACTATCAACTGCGATTATACGACGCTCCGCGTTTTTTCGTACTCGCCAGCCTACAACTGCTTAGCGGCTCGAAATCATCGCTACTGTCATCTTCGGAAAGGTACCACAAAGGAAAGGACTTGCGAATCGTCCGGCCCCGGAACCTCGCCGTCTCGACCATGCGTGCGGCGTAGAAGGTGACTTCAGACAGATCTTTCTCCCGGTGGACAACCTCGGCGAGGTGTTGTTGTTGTTGTCCCTGTCCCTGTCCCTGTCCTGGCGCCGCTGTTGTCGCATCCTCTTGCCCTTGGGGCCGCCGCGGCGGGTACCTTGCCAGCCACCGGGCCCTCTTCTCAAAGCCTCCGTACACGTCGGCACGTACCTTGTCCAATGTCTTCTTGACGACTCCTGGGCCTCGGTCTTGGTCCTCGTCCGCCGATGCCCCAGTAGTCTCGAAGCCCCATCCCTGGGTCTCCTCCACCAGCCGTAGCTCCGGCACGTCGTACACGCCCGTGAGGATGACCTGACCGGCGTACGGTTCCCCGACCTGTTCCGGGGCCGCGGCCGCCCAGCAGTCCCTATCCGTCTTGTGACCATCGCATCGCGTCTCCATCGGCACAGGCCCAAACAGGACGTCGACGCGCCGCAGGTTCTCGAAGCGCGGAATGTGGCGGAACATGTACGAATCCCAATTTGAGACTACCCTCGTCCCCCCATCATCTTCCGAGTCGACCCGCCGGATCGGTTGGACAACCACCGCCGACACGGCGAGGTTCTGGATGGTGTGGACCCGGCTGCCGATGGCGCCGCGCTCCTGTACGACGGCGGGCCGGGTCAGGGTCGGCAGGAGCGCACCGTCGTCGTCGTCGAACCAAAAGGTATCGATTTCGGGGATGAAGGGGCGCGTGTCCTGCCCGATGCAGTAGAAGAATGAGTTCTCCTTCACCTCCTTCTCCATGGCGCCCAGGGCGAAGGACCGCGACTCGCGGCACAGATGCATGACGGTGGGGTAGCGGCGCTTCGTGATCAGCCAGCGCGCGTCCTCGACCTCGAGCCGGTGCCAGCGCTCGCGCCCGCCGCCTCCGGGGCCTCCGGAGCCCTCACGGAAGGGGATGAACTTGAGCGGGTCGCACCGATAGACGCCTGGGGAGGGGAGGAGCGCGAGGCTCCAGATCTTGGAGCGCAGTTCGGCGGGGAGGCTGCTTAATTGAGTTTGGTCGGGCATGAGGGCAGTGGTCTTGTGCGGATTGGTGAGTGAAAAGTAGCTCCCCTTAGTTCTTTTGCCGGGCCGGTCGGGGTTTGTATTGTTTTCGGTGGTTTATTTCCAGGTTGGTTGTTTCTGTGGTTGCCTTGATGAGTACCGAGCTATATATAGATTACCTAGCTGGACAGTGGTTACTTAGTACTTAATCTACCAGGTACAGCTGGCCTGGCCGCCTGTTTATTGTCCTTTGCACTTAGCTCGATTGGAAAGGAAGGAGCTCCTAGTAGGAAATCAAATTGAATTATAGGATTCCCAAGGATCTGTCTAACGTAAGCACCTACGTCCTCCTGCTTAGTAATGCACGACCCTGTGTTCTTCCAACTCTACTAAGTACCTAAAATCTAGATGACGATGACTTAGGACGAGTGGGAAAAAGAAACAAAGTATCCATTACTCCAAATAACTACAAAACCACTATAACTCTGCGACAGGATATGGGGACCAGCCCCGAATCCAACTGACCACCACGAATACCTCTAACCATGACCTCGACGGGCACTCACTTGCCGCCACTGTTGGACTTCTTGCTGCCAGTGCTGGCAATGACCTTGGGCTTCTTGCCGTAAGTCACCTTCGTTGGGCATGTATCGGCCGGTGGGGCTGGGAACTTTTTGGCCTTGGGATCCTTCTTCAGCGTGATGGTGTAGCCCTTGGCAAGCTGCAGCGTGTCAGAGGAGGTGGAGCCGCTCGCCGTGGTGCCCTGCTTCGTGCTGTCCGTGGTGCCCTGCTTCGTGCTGTCTGTGGTCCCTTGCTTTGTGTTGTCTGTCGTCGTCTTCTTGGTGCTGTCTGTGGTCCCTTGCTTGGTGCTGTCCGTCGTCGTCTTCTTGGTACTGTCCGTCGTCCCCTGCTTGGTGCTCTGTAATAATACTATCACTTTTGTAGGTAACTAATCAGAGTGGATTCCAAGAGTATAGCGGTGTTGTTCTAATAGTACAGTGACAACCAGACACCCGATAGTATGGCGCGCAGGATTAGCCTGTGGTGTGGGGTTGTGGCGCGGATGGTAAGCGACATCACCACCGATTGGGCCCGGCCGCGTGGAGTCTGGGCCGAAGGACAGCGTCTGAGTAAGCGATGCTAGATGCCATTGAGTCTTGAATAGGCCACCCTGAGTAGGTTCGCACATAGTTTCACAACTGGCCTGGACTAGGCCAGGCCCTAGAGACCTGCTCACGTGAAGGAATAACGGCTGTTGGCTGCGCTTTTGGTGGAGCGGCCCTATCTGCCTATTTGGCCCTTCCAGCCCATTGAGAGCTCACAGGCGCCCAGTCAATTCGAGCCCATCGAGCCGATTTGAGGCCCAGCCAATTTGAAGAGCCCTTTCAAAGCCCACGGGCATCCAGTCAATTCAAGCCCGTTGAAGGCCCAGCCAATTCAAGCCCATTTGAAGCCTACACGCCCGTGGCCATATTCAGAGCCCATTTAGAGTGCAAGCGCGCAAGCGGCGGCTAGCTACAGGGGGCTTCGACAGTACACCAAAGCCCCCGGCAGCTGCCCCTCTTTTGTATACTATGTAATAGTATACCAGAAGGTTACTAGTTTAAACCCAGTCGGGCCAAGTGCCTCAATCGTATTTTAACCCTACTGTTATCGGCATTGTATGTGTAATGAAACACTGGGTCACGAAGTGTTTACGACTGTATAAGTTAAAGGGACCACCTGAAGCTCGATAATAAGAGTGTGTATACAGATGAAAGACAAAACCACCTAGTTCACTTATGATTATTTTATTACTCCCTTTGAAATCATGTTACTGTTATTACTGCATCCTAAAGTAATTTCTTCAAATAATAATTTTATAGAGTTAGTGTCACTAAATAACGACACCCATGTGCTTTTGGCAGCCCGAGGGCTCAGAAGAAGATAATTCGAAGGCAAGTAGTTGCCGTCAAATCTGACAGCCAATTTGCCTCCTCGAAGATATCAAAATTTTACTATAACGTCCCATAAAGTTAAATGCCTTCAAATGTTCACATGAACCCCCACATGAAGAGTTGCCTAACACCTCTCTTCCGTCATGTCCACGGCCATGATTGTAGCTGGTTGGACTTCGGTTCCGTTGACAGGATTTGTCAAGCCACCCGCTGTCGAAACGTACAGTATACTTGAATCGCGAGTAGTGCGGCCGAATTGGCATGAAGTATCAGCCGCGAGAGCGATCGAGTCCAGACTTTCAGCCGTGGTACAGACTTGGCCATCGCCTGCCACTCTCACGATGGTGTTCAGAGAATTCGTAGCTATGTAGGCTGTACCGTCAGGCCGAAGGCTGAAATCGTCTTGTGGAAACCCACTCGCTAACACCTGGACACTGCCTGTCGCTGCAGCTGAGCTGTCGACTGGGATTCGGCAGAACAACTCCTGAGCAGAGCTTGTGTAATACACAAAGTTGTCAAGTCTTTTTATTCCATTAATACCAATGTTGTTGATCGTCGCGTTAGCTGGTACGGCCATAGTAGGGTCGGAAATAGCGGTGTAATAATGTCCGTTTTCGACGTTGACTTTCAGTATCAGCCCCCGGGTCGAGTCTGCAAGGAGAACAGACTCATCATCCCATCTTTCGACGCCGTTGATCAGACCTGCGTCTGATAGCTGCGCAACATATTTGAAATCGGGCACGGAGCGTCGCAAGTCCACCTGCACCAATCTTGCGGTGCCCTCCACCGGCCCACCGTTTGTGGTGAAGTTGCCCGCTGCCATCACATAGACGTCATCTGACAACTCTGCAATACCAGTAAAGCCTGAGAATCCCGGGATGGACAATATGCTGGAACCCGTTCTGGTCACGGGATCGATGCACCATAGTTCTGGAGTATCCACGCGTGTCGCCAAGATAAGTCCATTCGGCCGAATGACAAGGTTTTCAAACCATGTGCCGATTGTTTCCAACTGGAAAATTGTAGAGATGCTAGCTGATGAGTTGGAACGAGCAAAGCACTGGAGGGGGTACCATATTGAAGTGAGAATAAGGGAACAAAACAATGGGCTCAACATGATGACGAAAGCTCGGAATTTCTTGGGCGAATGAGTGCGATAGTCGATTGGATCATTGAGGTCTCACTTCTCTTATGAATTGAACTGACCAGTCGAAACTCTGAAGCCCATTTCTACATTTCTATACTATATACATGCGCTCAACCAGTCGTGTGCTCGGAATACGAGATTGGCTAGTCTCGAAGGGAGATTGCGGAGCGCGCACGCATTCAGTGGGTCATTTTTTTTCCATCTCGCTGTTCGGGTTTTGCAAAAAGACCGATTTGAGATTCCATATAGTGACACATATAAGACAACTTCATTTCAGTAGTTACAACCAAACCTTATTTTGACATCAAGACTCCCGACTGCCGAGATGGCGCATAGATCAATTACGCCCAAGATTGTGGATATGCAATTCCTCATGTAGCTATAAGTAAGCCAAGTAGGTTTAAAAGTTTCCAAAATCTCGAGAATTCCGGTGATTGTGTATAACTTGAAAGAATGCACGCTGGTAGTTGATATTAAGGCGGAATCCCACCCACTATTGACCCGCCTCGTTGGCTGCTCTTGTCGCTGCCGCAGACAGCCTTATCATTCAAGCGGGTAAAGATCATGCTTCGCAATTTCGTACACGGAATGATGTTTGATGGCATCAACTACAAGTGTACTGAGAATTGGTGCGGTGACCATCGGCACTCGGGGCGTGCAAACGCCGTTGGCCATTGCGCCGTGCCTGGAGCCCCCGGCGATGATCGCCACAGCCTGTACGGGCGTGTCGGCTCCGAGGTGGCAGCATTCTTTCGCCGAGCTTCAAAGTTTACATCGGCCTCGGTGCGGAGAGGTGAGGTTCTCCGCAGGAGTCAATCGATCCAGCTACCAAATAAGGTGTATATAAGAGAAGTTTCTCGAATATCTCGAGTTGATTCCCTCAAATTTCAACTAAAGCATACTGTGCCACGCCGAAACTCCCCGCGATGTCCGCACCACATGTTTTGATTGTCGGGGCGGGAATCGGAGGGTTGACCCTGGCCCAAGCCTTGCGCAAACAGAACATCTCCTTCGAAATCTTCGACCGGGACGAGGGGGAACATTCTCGTAGACAGGGGTGGGCTATTGGTATACATTCGTACGTCGCATCACCACTTAACATTTCGTGGGGGCGGGGGGGGGGGCGCTTGGCTTACCAGTGACGTGCAGTGTTTTGGAAGATTTGCGCGCCTCGGTTCCTGAATCAATGCCGCCACTGGAATCAACGGGCCATCTTCTGCCACTGTCTCTGCCGTCTCAATTCGTGTACTACACGCACGACTCGGCCGCTCGCACCGGTGTGCAGCCCGATGACAAGCATTCAGTTCTACGAGCTTGCCGTAAGAAGTTGCGCGCTTGGCTTGCTACCGAAATTCCTATCCAATACGACAAAAAGGCGATTCGAATCGATGCAAACGACACAGGGGTCACTGTATATTTTGCAGATGGTTCACAATCCACTGGCGACATTCTGGTTGGCGCCGATGGGGTGAATAGTGTCGGTGAGTATGAAAAGGCTATGCTTTCATCTAATCAGGATACTAAATATTTCGTTACAACCAGTTCGACAATACCTCACCGATGCCAAGACCCAAATTGTCCCGATGGCCACCATCGTTGGGGAGGTAACCCTCCACAACGACGAGGTCAAGCGCCAGTTGGAGATAGCACACTCCGCCTACGTTGTAGATACAAAAGACGGAAAGAATCATCCGGCTCGTTTGTTTGTCGGCCTGGACGTGATTAATCCTGACAAGAAGTCTGCGGACTACTACTGGACGCTCCTTTGGCCAGACGAGGGCGTCACAGATGCAGGCCTTTCGAATGCCTCAGCTAGCGCAGAGCAGCTCTTGGAAACGGCTCGGCAGAAAATGTGCTTGGCCCCCGCAGAACTCAGAGAGATCCTCGAGCTGAGCGGCCCCCAATCGATCCGGCGCACACCACTCATTATTCGTGATATGATGCTGGAGTCGCTTCCCGCGGGACGTGTGACCCTGCTTGGGGACGCGGTGCATCCGATGACACCTTGTAAGTCGTCTTGTATTGACTTCTGGATCCCTCCCTAATGCTAATCCTGGGGCAAGTCCGTGGGGAAGGTGGAGTCCATGCAATCAAGGACGCACTAAGCCTTTCTCGATTCCTCGCACAACTAGCGCCTCCGCCGACATCTTCCCAGTGCTCCCAATTGATAGAGTCGTATCACAAGGAGATGCTACCAAGAGGTGTGGAAGCCGTCAAGCTTTCGAGGTCTGCCTTCGACGGCAAAACTCGGTCGATCCCGTATGCCTGGGGCGTGCCCACCAGACCTATACCAAAGATTTCAGTCGCGTTCCCTGTCAACGCGTAGCATCATAGACCTCTGCTCTGATATAGCCTTTTGTTGTTGTTGCTTTTTATATGAAAAATAGTGAAGTGAAACCGGCGTATTCTGTTGTTCTTGTTGTGTACTTAACTTGGGAAACGGGTTGCGAAGGCTCCGCTTTGCTTTCATGTGGTCGCGTCAACTGCCGGGGTCGTGGTGGAGTCGCATGACTCCATCGCGGTCGGTGGCAGGACACGAGCGGCCAGAGGACCGCCGTTGCGACGGCTCTGACATATAGGAGTGCTCGGAAGGATAGTAGCCAAGATTCAGTAGTTCCCGTCCTTCGAGGGTCTTGGACACCTTGGCCCTCTCGAGCCGCGAAGTCAGTCACCTAGAGGAACTGATCGGAATACAAACTACCAGCATCACTGTGATCCTTTTCCTTGGGTAAAGTGAGATATAGATCTAAAGATATTGTCTACATTTAACGTTATAAGTATCTAGATATAGCATGTATGGTTGCTTTATCTAGGTGCTCTTTCTGGTATTAGGAATTGATATAGACTTCATCTGCTAACTATTTGCCGAAAATAGTAGGGATAGCTAGGATATAGCAATACTGGACGCTTGACTTTAGTGTAGATATTACCTGCGCCGACCTTATATCAGTATAGTAAATGCTATCCTTGTTCTTTAAGCGAACATACCACTGCCTGATCACTATCCAGCATTTAGGGAAGGTAACACATGGCTTGCCAACCAGATAATTCTCAGGACATACGAGGCTGCCAGTACGGCGCAGCTGACATGGCCAATCACGAAAGCGGCAGCGTGGACCGCGTCACAGGTATTACAGAACAACATTGGACCCGGTGACACAGGTAAAGCAATGCTGTACCGAAAGTAACGATTATAGGGCAGAATTCAAGACAGTGTGCCTGCTGTACAAGATTCCTCTTTAGATCACCCTGGCGTTCTTTCCAACTCGCGAGCCCCGTAGAAGACAATTCCAATAAAGATACCTGCATTCAAATCCGGTTGTCGATCCAGTTCCCTGAAAAGACCAAATACCCTCAAAAGTCTGCCTGTTTCGCGAGTAACCTTGCATGTCAAGGCTTGACACAAGCCTGGCAGATGAATTAGGTTATGTGAATTATGTATGCCTTCCAAGGTTCCCATCAGGTCCTAAGCATATTTGAAAATTTGAAGCATGTTTACAAATCCTTTTTTATTAATCAAATCTGCTTTGCCTCTCTATGCTTGTCGCCCTGGTTGAGAAATACTTGAGCCGGCCCGACAGATATGCATTTATGTTTCATATCTGCTGACCTGCACTGGCACAGAGAGTCGTGGATATTCGGCGCAACTTGAATGTTTAGGAGTTGATTATCGCATATAATTGATGTCTTGTACACCAGCGCGACGTGCTCAAGACTTACGGAACAGCCTTAAAGTGGGGACTATCGTCTACCTGGGTCAAGGGGTCCATGAGTCAAACATACTCCAAATATAATCCACCAAACCGTCACAACAAGCACATACGGCCATAGATATAGGAAAATACGGGATCCCGTCCGCTCTCCCATAGTCAAGCCTATAATCGCCGGATTAGTAGTTGAGTCGGTGACGATCAGCGAATACCTGGTGCTGTATGTTTTTGTCCATGTTTTTCTTTTGAACTGCAACACTTCGAACTACAGCCTATAGCACTATACTAAATCTCCAGGTCTAGGTTTATTCTATTAATTTGTGTTTAAGACGTCTAAAGTGGATCGCCTTCTCGGTCAACTGTAATAATCTTGATGGGAAGTAGGTGGGGAGTTGTTGCCAAAGACATATTTACAGGACCTTGATGTCTCGCTTAACTGGGCTGTTATATCTTGTCTGGCAAGGTTGGTTTCCGCTCTCAAATCCAAGATTTTCATTTTTCGATTAGGAAGTCTGAAGTCTGACGATCAACGTGTCAAGTACATTGTGTGTCTTGACAGAAACATTGCATTTCTCAATGAACGTGTTGCAGCCTTGTCTGCATGAGTTTCAACCCAGGATTCGCATCGAATCTCACAGACGCTGCCCTAGGGTATCCAAGTATTTGCCAAAGCCTGTCTTCATTCCTGCCGCTGTGTAAGACCTGCTCTCATTCTCCAACCAATTAATTGTGTCTTGAGTACTCCTGGACTTTCTCTCGTTTGGTCTGCAGTTGGTGGGAGTGTTGAGATCCACGCGATACCCTCCCTGTTGCACTTGCTTGTATGCTCCAGCACCATTTGACTTCTTCTGATAAAGTACCTGAGTCCGAGTAGCTCAAGATAGCCTTCGACGGAGTCAAGGTCATTGTTGTGCCTACAGCAGTTGTTTCTTCTGCTTGCGCGAATTATCACTCCGAGAGCGGCATCTGTGGAGAAACAAACGAAACGTGAGAGCCACGTTCAGCGGAGAATTCTCGGAAGGGATTACTCACAGAAATGTCACAGCTACCATAATACTAGTCTCGTTGTTTCTCGTTCACATCCGACCAACCAATCAAGAGATTTGTTTCAACTTAATCGGTCCTACCTTCAAACATACATATACACACATAGCCCATGCGCCAGTCGCCCAGCTTTGAACGTCACATTCCGGACTCAGCGCACGTCATACAGCATCGAACCCACACTGAAAACTCTGATGATCGCTGCAATAGATCTTTCAACTCAATCGACGCCCCTCGAGTCTTGGAGCAATCTTGCACTGCAAGTGGCCCGGCGCCACTTTCGCAAGACACTACTGAATCAGAACCCGAGAAAATCTACACACCGAGCGCCAAGTCGGAGACAGAGAAAGTCAGCTAACGGGTGTGGATGCCTTCGTAAGAGACAAGAGCTTTCCAGTTTCAAGTTGCTCCGTCCCAGTTGAGGTGGAGGGCCGTGTGTGAATTATTTTCTGAAAGGGCCTCATAGTCGAGGCTGATGTGAGGCAGTGCCTAGAACGGCACCGCTTAGCATTGTCCAAGCGGAGTGATAAACCCACGGCCTATGTGCGTGAAAGTTATGTGCACGAGAGTTCAAACTTTCGAGGAGTTCGCAGCTGTCTTGGCACAGTCCTGATAATTAGGGGTTGATTTCATCCCTGGTATGACTAAGTATTCAAACCTCATGGAAGCACTTATGCATTCTAGAGTCAGTAAATCGGCCCAGGTGGCATGTTTGATCAAAAATGTGCTTTCACTTTAATGACTCAAACAGTTACCCAGACGATCCAGACTGGAAGAACATATTGACAGGACTAGCAATCGCATGACCTTCCTTCATAATGCACTCTTGATACTTTTATGCGAATTCATTAGTTTCCACGCTCAAGATATCAATCCTCTACAATTGCTAGAATTCCCTGCTGGATAAGCCATGATATGTCTGAAGGGCAACGGTAATACCATGTAAAATCAGCCTGGTCTCCTCTTGGCGTCATAGACTCGCACTTCGTGTTGCATGATAGGTATTCCTTTTGTGAACTAGAAATCTTCATTAATTCGCTATCATTTTTTTGGGGGGGGGAGGGATCATCGCTTCTCCACCCAAGGCATCACTTGTCTGGTTGTCTGCACGAGTATCAATTCTGGCTTGAACGCTGTTTTTCATCACATGGACAATGTAGACATCTCAAGGAAGCGCCAGAATCCAGCCCAACCTCCTCCTGCCAGCCCAATGTACATAGCCATGCATTCTAAAATTTTGCCGCCCATTTCAGCGTGGGGGGTCCCATCGTGACCCACGCAACGGAGCCTGGCAAGGCCTCAACATGCTCATCAAGGTTCTCGCTTGCTTTCAGAACTTGGACACCGACACACCAGTCTCTTCGCCGTTTGCCCCTTTCATTCACGCCGAACCCAGTCTTCACTGTGCCTCCCTCCCCCAACGTTGCAGTCGTGATCAGCCAAGTGGCAGGCCGCGATTCAGTAAAGGGGGCAGCGCAGGGCGCGGATCGCTACAACACCTGTAGGCAGGATCTATAATTCGAGAAGCGGGCCGAATTATGGACCGGACCAGACCGCGGGTGGGCGTATCAGATCGCCTAACAGTGGGTCGGAGGGGGGTCCATTGCTATAATAGAAGTTATCGCACTCTGCACCATTGGCGTCATGAAGTGCCATTCAATATGTGTACAGCCCTTGGCGGCTTTAGCCCGTACCTCGAGGCTCCAATGACATGAGTTCCGCGTCATGTTTTCACCGAGTTGAGCCCGCTGTAAAATGCTGCGCCCGGGTGAAAGACGGCGGGAAAGGCAAATAGATGGAGCCAGGCTTCTTCCGTCTCACTGAATCGCGAATCATACACGCAGCAACAGAACCCGCGGGATCAGCCGGGTGGTGGGGAATGATCTCGGTCTGACGAAGCCTTCCCATTCTTTTCTTCACTTGTAATGCCCACAAGGATTTGCATTTTGTTCCCAACGGATCAAATCACAGAACGACCAAATCTGGCCACCAAGGGGGCGCCTTGGCCCGGTCCGATTCGGAATCGTGCAATGCAGCTTTGACTTGGCGGCCGTGACGGCTTGGCAATTAAGTGCCGCCCTTAGAGATTGGAGCTTGAATTACGAGATTTGTGCGCAGGCCAAGCTTGGCGAGGCTGGGCAAGAATCCCGCCCAGACGGGCCAGTCCGGTAAACAACGACTTGTAACGACACTTGGAACCTGGCCGCGAGACCAGTCCAAGGACGACTGTCGGATCAGGATGAATGGTCGCAATCAAATGTGGCGGAGCAGAGGGAATGCAACGTAGCACGTTGTGAGGTCATTGTCTGTTTACGAAAGGCCCAAGAATTGTCACTTTGTAGCTATAGTCATAGCCCGATGTGGCGTTCGGAGTAACAAGGCGGATGGTCATGTGGGCTCAAGTTCATTAAGAATTGTGAGAAGAAAAGCAACAATGGATCTTTGGGAAATGCGAAAGCCTCTTGGGGCGTGACAAGTTAAACGAGCGACGGTAGTTGGTCTTTTTTTTTTTTTTTGTTGGTAGCATTCTAGTCAAAATCAAATTAGTCTATGGGGATATCGTACTCTACATCCAGAAATGAGTGCCTGATGGAGCATTCTGTGACTGTCTCCCAGTAATGCCTGCCTCCTCCCATCCGATTTGAACTGGGCAAGCAAGCCACTTTGCCCGAGTTCTTTTTCCCATAGAAAATCAGTCCCACCCATAACGCCTGGCAGAAAATTGCAATGCTGGTAATTCAATTTGTATGCTGAAACCGTGATGCGAAGAGTGTGAACTGCCTCCTCCTCCCCCTAGTGGTCATTGACGTCCTCGTCCCGGCCAGGGTACATGATGTCCTGGACAATAACTGCCCGGATGTGGTGGTACAGGACAAAGCAGTATGTCAGCAAAATGCACACCGACATGAACACTGCAAAGTCGAGCACAATCTTGCTGTTGATGGCCTTGCCGAGTGTGATGGTCGCAAGGGTGAAGCCGGTGTTGGGGAACACACTGGCCCACCATCCCAGATGGAAATACTTGGGCCTGCTCTGGACCACAGCGACAAGGGCGACTCCCCACCACCAGAGGGCGAGGCCCCAGAGGTAGATGCCACCGAGGACGGCCATCTGGCGAACAAAGTGGACGTCCATGATCCCGTTTGAGTCAAAGTCGAAGTTCTCGGGCAGGCCGTTGGCCATGCCGATGAAGGCCAGGCAGGTGAAGGAGGGGGGTCCCACGTTCATGAACAGGCCGGCCCTGTGCTCACGGCTGGGCAGGCCGAATGACATCAGGCGGCCGACCATGTGTGCGTACATGAGGAACGACACACTGATTCCGAGACCCTGGCACGCGAGGCCACCGTACACGATGGCCACAGACATGAACTCGGGCTGGGTCTCGGCAACGACGGAGGCGATGGTGCCGGTGAGCATGATGGGGAAGATGGGCAGGATCCAGGTGGGCATCATGGTCTTGACCTCGAGGTTGTGGCGCCGGAAGACGTAACTGTACTGTACGACGGCGAGCACAAGTGTCACGGCCAGGTAACTCCAGAAGGCCACCTGGACGGCCCAGTTGAGGGTCTCGTCATTCTCGGGTATGGCGTAACGGTAAGTGCTCGTGATCAGTGTCGCAATGGACAGGAAGAATGTGGGGAAGAAGAAACCCTCGCGCTCATGGCAGATGGAGGCCTTGAGGTCGCCTGGGAACATGAAGAACCGGGCGACCAGGGCGCTTGCGGTGAGAGCGAAGAGGATGAGAGTGATGACATAGACGACGAGCCCAATCTGTTTCAGTCCGGGGAACTGATATGGTTGTGCAAAAATGAGAAGCGACAGTCCACCGGTGCTCATGATGAGAGTCCACCATGCCCAGGTGAAGTGGTGTAACCTCTGCTTCAACCCCAGCTTTGGCCTGTTGGGGTCGTAGATGTCATAACCCATGTATGTTTGTCGCTTGTGGTCGTTGTGGTCTTTCTTGAGCGTCTCCTCATCTTCGTACTTCTCGATGTCCCGCTCGTTTGAGGGAGTCGATACTCGAGTGCTGTCGTTGCTCTCGATCTGAGCGTTTTGGAAGTCGTTGAAGCTGTTTGGGCGAACGGTGTTGGCCTCGAACAGTCCTTGCGGGGCTTGAGGTGCCATGAAGGACGGCCTCTGCTCGTAGCCCCCGAAGGATTTTCTTGCGCCCTCCATACTGTTCTGTCGAGCAGGGGAGTGCTCAGAGCGTTGGTATGCCTCGTTATCGGATGCTTATGCGGCGAGATGCATGTACGGTGATGAATGATTCACGTAGAAGGCACAGTGCCCCCGTGGAATTTCTGATGGGATTTTGAGTCGACGCCAATAACCTCACCGCTAGGATGAGCAAGGCCGGAGGAGGTATGTGCTGACTGACGGACAGGGAGTGGCAGATGCAGTGGACGATGTAAACAATTTGGACAGTTGAAACAAAAATGAAAGTCAATACTTGGTGGGACCAGCCTGTGACAGAAGAAATGGATCAGAGCGACCTGCGATATATATCGACAGACGGGGGGAACAGGACATTCACAGGATAGGCATTAGGAGTTATGTATAATTTGTTCATAGCTCAGGCCAGGTAGGGTACGGGGATCGCCAGGTGTGCTGGATATCAAATTGTAGATGGAAGATCCACATCAGCCAAGCCCTTCGCCATGCCCGAGCAGCTGGTGTTCCAGAGAGCGCACACAAGAACCTCCTAGCCACGGCAAACGGTTGCGAATGTGCAACAAAATGTTTCTGATCTTGGACTGGCCCAATCCCAGTACTACGTCGTGGCGATCTGGTACAACACACACGCCCCCCCCCCCGGCATGTGTGTGCGAAGCGGCTCTTTTTCGTGACATGGCAGCCAAGAGTTTGGAAGAAGTGGGTACGACCGGCCGCAGAGTATCGACGCCAAGGACGGACGGGACTGCAGGCGTCTAAGCAGAAAAGGACGGAAGCTTCAGATCTTCAATCTGGCGGGCTGCTAGTGGGGACTGCCGAGAGCTGACCAGATCCACAATCTATCATGCTTCGCGACGTGAACGGCCAGAGCCTCAGAACCATGCCCTGCCGGTTGCCCCTGAGATACAGAGAGTAGAAACACACTTGCTGCTCTCTGGGGGAGCGAGGGACGGAATTAGATCTGAATATGGATACTTTGTACGTAGGCGGTTAAGCATCTAGTCAACAGAAACAGACAGACGATAAACACATACAGAGTTCAGATTCACATGTGAAGAGTCAGGAAAGAGAGAGAGAGGTACATTTGCACACACACCACACACAGCTACTATGGTGGTGCACTGCCCCCGTTTCTGTGGATGTTTCCCTTAGCAGGAAGGGTTTGCATATATCACAGATCTACATGCACGATGATGAATGTCCAGGGAAAGGGCCAGCCAGCCAGTGGCAGTCGCGGCTGTCCGGGTTGACCATGAGTGACATCAACCTTTTTTAGCTTGCTCTGTTTTGTGTGTTGTGTGTGCGTGTGTTCGTGGTGGCCAGAGGAGGTACAATGAGCGGTGCGCTGCGGTTGGGTGCTGCGCGGTGGGTTTTTTTTGCTGCGGTTCTGTTGCTTGCCGAAACCTTAAAGAAACTTCTTTCTTCATCCCAAAAACCCTGGCCCTGAAGATTGTTTCGCCCGACTCGGCCGCTTGGCGAACTTGGCAGGCAATGGTCTGTAGTATGGTGACATGGTCCGTTGGGGGCGTGAAATTTGGGTCTGGACTGAAGTGGAGCGAGGCGGCGAATGAGTCGGGTCGGGGTTGGGTTGTTATCTGGACCCCCACGGAGGTGGGATGTGGCTTGATGAGGCTCTGGATGATCGACAGAGGGAAGCGATCAAAATTAGAAGCAGGCCAAGACCCCTGAGGCCGGGAGTGGCAGCGGACGGCGCCGTCTCAAGACTTTGAAACCCATGCTGTCAAAGCCATTCTTTGCTGCTGCTGCTGCTGCTGCCGCCATCCACACCCTTGCCCGCGGCGAATTTGCACCAACCGGAATGACGCCCTGCCACCTCTTCCCACGTAAAGAACAGTACATCCGCTGCTCTTTGCCCTGACCCGGCCACCATGTCCATGTCCATGTCCATGTCCATGTCCGAAGTCCATGTTCATGTCCATGTCCTGGGCAACAATCTGGCTTGGCGAACCAAGACCAGCCACAGGATCCGAACTTCACTCAAACTCAACAGGCTCAACAAAACCCACTGGCGCTGCGCTGGTGCTGCACTGGCAGGCACTGGCAGGCACTGACGGGCACTGGTAGATGCTGCTGGCTGCTGGCTGGCTGCCCGAGAGTCCACTTTTGATAGGTGATCTCCAGCACTAGAGCCCCCGCCGTCGTGAGACGTCCATTCTTGACGTGTCGTTGCTCTTGGCAAAAACCCCCTAGGCCCTCAGTGCCTTTCCACACCCTTTCAGCTCTCTTCACAGTCACAATCTTCAAACCCCTTCACCCTTCAAAACCCTACGAAGCACGCCCTCTCCTGCCTGTCTGTCTTGGCTTATTGCCACAAAAAGATTGCCCAGCCCTCGAGAGCGGGTACCCTCGCACCTCACATAGGCCAAGGACGCTCCCTCTGCAGGGCCGAGCCACGCAAGCTTCTCACCCGATCTGACTCGTTTCGTACCGTGGTACCGCTCATTCATGATGCCCGCAGGTTTTTTCCCCCTGTGTGCGTGTGTGCTTGCAATGTACACACCAACACACATACATACACACACTGGGGGGCAATATAGATCGGCCATCATGTTATACGGAGTACAAATTACAATACCTGTCTTTCCAGCCCGGATCGTCAGTGTCACAGATTCACAACATTCGCACCGCACCCCCTTCTATTGGCTGGGAGCCGATCCGGCGTTTGTCAACAACCGCATTGGGCCAAGGGAAGCAGAGTGATTCTCACGATTGTGGGACTCGGTGGCCCATTCCGGACTTCCCGTGGTTGATGTGCGAGGGTGCTAAGATTGGTAGAGCACCGGAGCCCTTGCGCCCTTGCTTGATCGCCGTGTCTGCTTCTCAATCTTCGTTAGCTTCAGCTTCGGGCAGCAAGTGCGCCTGTGTGCTGTGGGTCTCAATTCTACTGTTACGCCCTCCCTGGGGGGAAGATGCCAACCGCCCAGTCCTCCAGCTCGACTGTGGCAATCGCGGTATCATCCAATCCCTCTGTGCACGCGCAAATGTCACAGCTGCAGAGCAAGCTGATCTGGCAAGCTGCCTCTTTGGGAAATGCCCAGTCGGGAAGCCGTGGCGGAGCATTTTGTCATAAATGAGCATACGAGCTTCCTATCTCATCTCTGACTGCACGTCGGTCACATATGTCGCTGAAACCACCACTCCCGTGGTTTACCGCTTGGTAGACTGCGCCGCCCAGGGTTACGCCTGGAAGAAGCCGGCTTGACATTCTGTTATCTTGCTTGTTGGACACGGAAATTATCGTTCCGATGTTTGCTCGTGCCATCATGCATAGACTATCTAATGGTTGTCTATGTACGTAAAAGGCAGGACGAAGTTTCTCATGCAACCCCGTGCTAATCCTTTACTATAACGGTCAATATTCCGTTCAGGAACACTTGGCTATAGTAACCCACCAATTTGTAATATGTAAAACCAGTTCTGAGGCGCCCGGATATTGGCAAGTGTCAACGTTGGCCGTGAAGGCGTTCCGGACGACGAGGGCGGCGGCGATACGCTCTCACAACACCATCATCTCAACGCAACCAGACTTTGCCAAGGGCAACGCATTTCACGAGCACGGAGCGACATGCGTTGCGCACTCGATTGCCCAAATGGACAGATTCCTTTTCAGGAAATCGAGTACGAAGGGCCATGCTTGCTCGAATGAGGAGTGGTTGTTGCGATTGTCTGCAGATGGCCTCAGTCCGAGTCCCTCCCGGTCTGCATTCACAGACTTGCCACATTTGATCCTTGCGTGTGGTGTCATTTCGCCGAGAGATTCCGTTCTTCACGAGCAAGGCTTACTGGACACATCTTCACCGGATACATAATGCCGTGGAGTATCGGTACTTCTCCCCGAGAATTGGCCTCTTGTCCGGTTGATCCTGCAGCAGGCGACCCCTTGTGGTGACTTCCCCGGGGCAGAAGCCGAAATGAAGACAATGCTAATCACATAGGTAGTAGGCCGCGATCCGCCTCCCGAGCCTTTGCGGGCGGCATAATATCGTCATTCTAGAATGACACACAGTCAGCGCGTTGGTGACGTGAACTTCCTGGTCGTTCATATAATCTCGGTGACAAGAACGCGATCAATCCACATATTCGCGACAAATGACTTTCTCGTTTACCACTCAGAAGATCTAAATCGGTCTGCGGCATCTTCCTGAGCGCCGAGTCCAGCTTTTGTGTGGTTGACGTTACAATTGCAAGTCTTGACCGTCACAGGAGAAATGCTTACTTACCAATTGGCAATTGCCAAATTCCCACCCTGAAGCTTGACCCCATTCCAAGGCGCTTGACTCAAATCGCCAAGTACTAAGGGGACTGATTGCGCAACTGTTTCAATGATAACCGAGTAGTGAGTGTGTTTCAAGTATATCAACTACAAGGGTTGAAACCACAAGACAATCCAGATACCGGTCTCTAAATAAACACATTGTGGATGCAGCTACAATGACAAAATATAGCATTCAATATCCAGTAAACATGCACACAGAATTAGGCGGTTCAAATAGACGCTCTGTAAATGTGGGTGCTCAAGTATGGGTGCATGTATGAACTACCGACGACTTCGACCAAGCCTTTTTGTGTGCCAGAATAAGTCTTGTTCCAGAAATAGCAAGGTAGTTGATATCAACGACGGAGTGCAGCGCGGAACCAGCCAGGTTGTTTGGAATCTTTTCCGTAAATATCACCAAGCGTCTGTCACGGCGCATCCGACTCCGTGAGGTATTTTCCAAAGGGCCCAGTGAGAAGTAGACTTGGCTGGAACGCGAATAGACGCCGTTCGAATTGCCCCGAGATTGAGTCTAAATGAAGAAGTGACAGCTCATGTCTCGTGAATGCAACGCCCACCGCTTTCAAGGAATGCGAGTTGATATGAGTGAATTTGAAGGAAGCATGAATGCGAGGAATAGGGGGAGGAAGATGGATACGCAGACATGGCTCGGCCGCGTCCTGCTCCGGCGATCAGGAGAGGCATCGCATGGCAGGCAGGTTTTTCTGGCAAGAGGAGCCAACAGTGACAATTGTCTATCTCAAGAATACACTCCCAAGAAGATGCGCAGTTGCAATGTTGTCATTCGTGTTCTTCCTCAAATATTTGATGATCTCGATGAATTGCTACTGGCAAAAATGGCGCAGTGGGTTGTCGAGATACTACAGCTATCTGACTGAAAAAGGGGTCACTGGGGTTATCAAGCACCGCCTTCTGAAACTAAAGACGGCTGCCGGTAGAAGCTGTTACGACGACGGACATTATCGTGTTTCTTTCGTTGCATGTCATCATGTAGAGACGTGGGTGGACGGAAGAAGACGATCGAGGAAGACGATTGAAGACGGTTGATTTGTCACACCACATAGAATCCCATCTCCAAAACCAAGAGATAGACGACGGCGATCTTTCCAAGCCGCAGGAAAAACAAGAGACGTGTCATTTCTCGCTGCCGATGGAATCTTGCCAGGGCACGTTGCTTCTTTCCCGTGCCTATGCTTGGAGAATCTTGGCCCGCAGCCCCTTTGTGGACACATTCGCGGCTTGCCCCACAAAGCGCGCCACTGTTGGCGACGGACATCTATCCGCTCACCAAGGAGAAGAGCAATCAGTTGCGACGGAATCACCATCTCAAGGCATGTGGCATATGGATTCCAGATGCAATCCCTTGCCTCTTACCGGTCGTGCAAGACGGCGTGCGTGACGAGGCAGCCGAGGACTGGGTGATCATGGGATCATCCTAGACAAATTGGAGGAAACCGAGAACAGCTGTCCTTTTGGCTGGATGAGCTTGCTGTCGACGCCATGTGTAATGACCCGAGGGTTTGGATGAGGTACACCCAGAATAAGGGCTTGCAACACCGTTCTTTCAATTTTGTATCTTTTCTAACCTTGGTGCACCTCCAAGCTCATTTGCAGTAATCACCTGTGCTGGTATATCTGTACCAGAGTCAGGGCTCTCGAGATAGGATCAGGATGCTCCTTATGCTCGATGTAGGCTGGTTTGACGCAGCCTGGGATGTGTTTAAGTAATATGGCGTAGACAGCAATGGTATAGCCATGGTGATCAAAGCCACATCTTCTATTTCTCCGTGTTGACTTTGCCATGACCACGGTAACTCCAGGTCCTTCTCCTCACTCAAACCCAACTCTAGTCCTCTGCCTCTCTCTCTGTGAGTCATGCCCAGCCTGGGCCAGACCGAAGTTATGTAGCCTCTCCCCGATAAGGTAGGCCTCATCTCGAATCCTGACCCTCCATGAACGGAACACACCCACCACACTCCGCAACATAGCCACGCCAACAGCACTAACCAGGGCGGCAAAGAAGCAGAAACGATGGACAAGAACCACTGCTGCGTCGTTGCCAGGTTCTACGCCGGCAGATATGCCGTACGCGATGCATGCTCTTGCTAGTAGCGGGGGCCCAAATACTGCTACGGTCCAGACCGACAAGCCTGGTATGATGAACGCTCGGGTGAGTACTTTGACGTCGGGCTCGAGCCACCCTCGCCTCAGGACAGCGCGGGTGGCAGCTGCAACGCGGCTCTCGCGGTGCCAGGCGACAACATATCGGGCAGCGAGCTTCAGATAGATGACGCCAATGGTCCAGGACTGCATCACGCGTACTGTGTGACGAGGGTTTTGGACGCTGAGAAGAGTGGTGTCAGGGGAAGCGTCCTTGGAAATGACAGCCCCGTACATGTATGTGTCCAAGGGAATCAAGACATACAACTCCATCAAGCTGGCAACCATGAGCGGGAAAATCACCAGCAGGAAGGAGTATGCGTATACAAGCTTGGCCGCACGGGTCACAACAACCACAGCGCGACGTAGGGTTTCGCGATGGAGGATGTGCGTTGTGGTGCTGACTACCCGCTTCCTGGCCTTTTTGTAAATGTCTTTGAGGTGGAACAAAAAGTAAGCAGCAGAGCCGAGGATGTAAATGCCAATGCTGAAGGCATAGATGTCATTCGTACGGATGCGGTCAGGAATGAGTGACCGAAACATCCAGCGTCCGAATATCAAGGGAATAATCGTAAACCCCAAGCCTGTCGCAGCGGCGAAGATCCAAATGAAAAGAATGAAGAGGAAGATGCGAAGTCGGAAGTTCGGCGGGACGTAGACGAACTGATACTGGGGGGTTGAGTAAAGATCGACGCCAGGCTGCTCAATACGATCTTGCCTTTTGTTGCCCTCCGTCACATCCAAAAAGACTCTTTGGCCTTTGGGTATCTTCACTTGATCTGAGGCTGGAGCACGAACGAACCGGCCATCAGGAATGAGCTGGTGAGTGCGCACAAGAACAGCCTTCCGCGTGTTGGTGTCCTCCAGCTCCTGAGGACTAAGGGGTAGAGAGGGTTTGGCCATCCCCCCTTCGAAGGTACCTATCCATGTCTTCGGTATGACTTTTCTGTCATCGACTTCCAGGAATAGCTTTTTCCATAGCGGCAAGACCTGCCCTTCTGGTGGTGGCTGCAGCTGAATTTTTCCTTCTTCATCAAGCTCCCTCTCGCCAAATAGAAACCAAGTGAGCCGCAAGGCACGGGCCAATTTACGGAACCACCAGGTGTACATGGCGTGAAGTCCGTCACTTGGCTTGAAGAATTTGACGGCAAGGGGCATGAGAAAGTTGTAGAACAGCAAGTCGATCGGAAACTCCAGGACAGGCTCGTTGGATGAGTAGTGGATGGGAAGCACGTTCTTAAACCCGTAGGACAGAGCCCACACGACGCCTCCCAGGCAGACGATGACTAAAGCGCCGTACACGAAAGCAGAGAACAGGATCTTCCGCAATTGCGTCGTGACATTTCGCTCCAGAACATCTCGGACGGGATGGAATTCGGCGTCATCCGGATCGCGAATGAAATCTGCTCAATGTGAGTAATGGTTTGCAAGAAGGGGGTTCGTAAAGGCGGCACGAGCTTACAGAGCACTCCCTTGCGCATTATCTTGCGACACATGGACACGAACAAAGCGAAATGGAACATGTACCCTGTGCCGACAAACCAATGCACGAAGATGGAGGTGAGAGGGTAGTTGACTGTGAACATCACACGCGACATGATCGTCGTGTTTTCGAACAATGGTAGCAGCCCAATGTCAAGCAAAAGCCCGCAGTATAGCGGAAAGACGAGCATCTCAATGCCGATGATAAGAATCACCTTCATGACGCCGCTTGCTTGGTTCAATGCGTCTATCAACGTTGCTTCCCACTCCTGCCCAACTCGCCCGGGAGATATGGGCCCGCCCCGGCCGAGATAGAGTGCTGCGGAGAAGGACAAAGCGACGTACCCGCCCAGGATTGCCCATACTCGGTCCATGGCACTCCAGGACGCAAGTTCGGCCTTCAAAGGCATCGCGCTTTCAGAGGCTCCAAGGTCAATGACCCAGGAGCTTGGGTTCAGCAGAAGGTTGGGTAGATCATTCAGACCTTGCCACGCTGTAGTTGCGGCGAATGTGATCCACGAGAAGATTTCCACTGCTTTGGCTGGATAATCACCTCCAAAGAGGAACACCACCGATTTCCCCAGCGTGGTGAACAAGAAAGTCACCTGGCCCTTCAGTGTAAAGAGAGCGATATGGCTGACTGTTGAGAAATTGCGCACTTCGTCGGCCGATATGAAGGGGAGGTCTGTCCACATGCTGTCGAGTAACCTCTGGAAAGCATTTTCTGTCATATTCCAAGACCCTTGCATCGACTGAACGAGCATTTCTGGTCGCGTTGCAGTGGGTTTGATGAGAGCGAAAAGCGTATCCATGGCACGGAAAAGCAGCGTGGACGCACACCCCATCAAAAGTAATGCTGTATCCTGTACTAACTTTGAAAGACTGAAGAGTATCCGAACAGGTCGAGCCGGATTTGCAACCAGCCAAATGGCAAGGCGCCCCAGGTTGTACGGCAAGAAAACGCCAAGAAAGAGGGTAATGGAAACCAGGAACGCGCAGAATAAGGCATTCTGGAATAGGCCAGCAATTGGGCCACGCATGCCAAGAAGTTCAAGGATGCCCTCTAAATCTTCAGCATCCTCTATGGCTTCAGCTTCGGCATCAATTCCTGCGGCTGCTGCCGCTGCCGCCACCTCTTGGTCTTGCTCTTGGTCCTGGAGTTCTGGTAGGGGTTCCTGCGCGATTGCAGCGGCGGCGTCCTGATCGTGGTCGAAGAATTCATCAGCAGCGTCGGGTAGAGGCGGAAGCTCATGTGCGGGAATGGCTTCAACATCACGCCACATAAAGTCCGCGAGGCGTCGTGCAAGTCCATCCACTTGTGGTTGATCCTGCGCCAGGTCTCCGATCTCTTCGGCATTCTCATTTGGGTGCACTTCAAGCGGCGCGTTGAAGTCTGATATGGCATCCCAGTCCACAGGTCGACGAGCTTCCGTCGCCTGATCCAACGTATCTCCGTGACCAGGATTCAGCTCGTTGGCGAGAATGTCATCGACTTCAGACGAGCCCGGTGTCTGACCCTGAGAGCTCGACGGCGCACTTTCCGCCAATGTGCTCGACGGCGGCGTTGCGAATGTCCAGGGTTGAGATGTGGAACCAGGTCCGTCGGGAAGTGCTCTTTGGGAGCTAGACGGCATTCCTAGGGTGGGTGATTGTCGAGGATCTGCACGTGAAGACTCTAGTGAAGTATCCGGCCACGACCAATTGTTATTGCCCAGAGGATTTATGCCTCCAACTCTTTGTGGTCCATCTGTGGCAGACCGCGGCCTGGATGTATGGCTCTGTTCAACCATTCCATCTGATGATCCATTGGCCAGTGGCGTCTTGCCTTTTCCAGCATGACGTTCTTCATGTGCATCATCTTGCCACGGCCAGTCCGGCTCTGATCCCCAGTCCGCCATTTGACTCGACGACTCTCCTTCCTCTATGTGCAATTCGGGCCGTTTTCGGTTCATCTGAGATTGGGTAAGTTGGACGAAGTACGCAAGCCTGTCCTCAAGGTTCTCTTGGCGAATAATTTTGATGATTGTTTCTGGGTCGCCTGCAGCCGCGCGATGAATTCTCACGTATTCGTCCACTGTACTTCTCCCAGCCTCGGTCGAATGTCCGTCTCGTGCACTTGCAAAATTTCTTGGTGTTATAGGCGCACGAATGTTTTGCTGTGATGCTTCCTCAGAGGGGCCATCCGAGATACCTGTTGCGCCCCCGTTGAGGGGCTGACCGTCAGATGCTGCAGTCTCGCCGTGGAATTCCTCGAGATCAACCCAGTGACGTTCCTCATGTCCCTCGTTGCCATGCAATTGGCCATCGAACTCGACATCATCTGCCTCGGGGCCGTGAAGTCTGTCGATATCCTCTGGCCGCAATGCTTCTCTGGGGTCTGGCATGCCCGCGAATGGTGGGACATTTTCTTGGGGTGCCGCATTTTCGGCGGCAGCAAATGCAGCTCGCATATTTATATCCGGCTGCTGTTGAACGACGTAGTCCCGGACCAAGATGATCAGAATGAAGCATATAATCACTAGCACGGTAATGATTTGCCCCTCCAGAATATCAATTGCAAAGCCACCCAGCGCCGGTGAGGATGAGGAGACTTTTTGTAGGAACCTGACCTCGCTCAGAAGGGTGGGCTGGTGTACAACGGTCGCTGGAGCGATGCTCTGCACATTAGCTGATACGTTGCTGCGCGACGCTGTGCCGCCAATATAAAAGGTCCCTAAGAACATATTGAGGAGGATGTTGGACAAAGGGTTGTCGGACGTGATGTTGATCCCGTAGAGAGACGTAGTTGTCATAGCAGTACTGCTCCGAGGAATTTGACTCATTAGGCCCTGTAGCGAGGCTGCGGTGGTCGTTGCCGCATGTAGAGGGCTTGATGGGCACGTAGCCGCACCAGCCGTCGATCCAGCACTCTCGCCCAGAATACTTCCGACCTCCGATCGCCCAAAGACCGGCCCCAGACCCTCGTCACTGAGCCAGAAAAGGGCAGACCAAACTCTCCTCATAAGGTAGGGCAGCCACACCAACCATACCATCAAGACCAAGCCACCTCGAGCCCAGACCAGCATGTTGCGGAACAGGTATTTGGTAATGTGACTGATGAAGACATAGAAGGGGACGGTCTTGGGCATGTTCGGGGCGTAGAGCTTGGTGAAGCGGAAGGATGTTTTGCACAGCTCGCAGTGCTTCTTCTGGGAATGGGAGAGCCATTCCATGAGGCAATCCTGGTGAACATACTTGATGCTGCCGCTACATTTGCAAGGGTAGAACAAGGGCTCATCCGGCGTAGCCTCGCCTCTGCATATTCGACAAGTGTCCGGCTCGCCTTGTGAAGTGGCATCTTGCGCGGAGGTGTGTCCGGAGGGTATGCGCCTCAGTAGCGCCTCAGGCTCTGGTTCGCCTGTTGAGGCCCGCCGGCGCCTTGATTCAGCCTGCAATGGCTCGAATATGTGGTCTTGATCCATGTTGTATGATGGCTGGCTTGGGGCAGTGCCCCTCGGGAGCGGAGCTGGCTAGGGGGGGTTCATAGGAAGTCTCGGTTGTGTGTTTGTGTCGATCGTCTTGCTTGAAAATCGAAGACCTTGTCTGGCCTGCAGATACCAGCCTCAAGACGAGTGTTCGAACGGATCAGTTTCGTGGAGGAGCAGCGAGGCGTCAAGGCGTCAAGGCGTGGCCAGCGTTCGGCCAAGGAGAAGTCGCGACAGGTGTCTGACGTCGGTAGGGAACGCAAGGGTCGTTGGAGGAGGTTTAGGAAGAGGTAAGAGAGCCCTCAATAATTTATTGGGTGATGAGGGCGTCGACAGATTTCCGTTGAGGGCGCAGCGGGTATGCCTATGGCAAAGTATCGTGGCCGGTGATGGATTGAAAGAGAGAATGACTGACCTGGAGAGGCTGATGGTCTATGTACAGTGCAGCACGGAATAAGTGGGAGGCACAGACGGAGAGAGGAGCAGGGGTCTGTAGGTTCAGAAGGAGCGGCGGGATCCCGCCTGGATCATCAACCCCGATACTGGGTGAGCAGTTATCGATAAGAAAAGGCGGGTGGAGGGCGGGAGGGTTTTGGAGGAAGACCCGCCCCAAGTTGTCAAGTTTGGAGTGGAGGGAGAAGAAGCGATCACATGGTACAACTTCCATAGTACGTACACTACTCTACATACATGTACAAGTAAATGCATGGCGATATATTGTACCTTGGAAGGTAACAGTAAGTCGTACAGCACGGCACAGATACTGTGCTCGACCTGGTAGGGCTGAAGGAGGGCACTTGCAACCTCTCTCCTCTTTCTCCTTGATGTCTGGCTGTGCAAGCTGCAGAGTACCTAGTTGCTGCGCTGTTGTGGCCTCTCCAACCGTCTTGTCTTTGATGCATTGCTGATGACGCCTTGTCGCTTAGTCCTGCAGGTGCATCCCCTGCACTCCTTCATGGACCGCAAACAGGTAGCCACGTTTGAAAGAAATCAAAAGAGCAAACATTCATCTAGTAGGCCACACTTGTACTTTTACAGGCCGATGACGTCTTGTTGCTCTCCCGCATGCCTGCCTATCTGCCAACTGACTGACCGTGTGCCAAAGACTAGGTACACCTGAGCAAGAACAACACCTAGATAGATACCAGGCTGGACTACTACGTAGACTAATAACTGAGCTGTTGCGCTAGAGCGGCGACGTGTGGGAAATCTTGGACATGTGTGCTTGGCACACACCATCGCCGAGGTGCAACACTGTCTATCGCCCTAGGCACGAAGAGAACGCCGGTATAACAAACGCATTCTGCCCCTCTCGAGGATTTGGGTTGGTTTCATCTTCCGCAAACTTGTCATGACCTGACTCTGCCTGCTGGCCTGGTCATTTTCCTCTCGTCTGGTTACCGTCTCGTTGTTACTCGCCTGCACCTTGCACACGTTGCATCTTGCATCTGGCACCTGGCACCTGGCCCAGACAGTGTGCGGCTCTCTGTGCGATCCGTGCCTGCTTGTCTTTTGGATTGTTGGATCCCCACCGCTACGCTATTGCTGGAGGTGCGTCCCACTGTCGAGGCGCCACTGACGTTCGAGCTCCCCCTGCTGCAGCAAGCTTGTTTTGCTGCGAAGGTCCCTCCCCCCGGCCCCTGCACCTTGCCATTGGCAACCAGCAAAACCTCCGTCGTCCGGTTCATCGCAAGATCGACTCGGCCGTCTCACGCCTTTGTCTCGCATCTCCTGCTCACCCAGACACTTTGACTGCTACACACTGCTTTTGGACGCGTCGCCCCTCAGCAAAAGCCAGAGGCTTCAGCACAACTACTGAATACCCAACGCAGCCTTATCTTTGAGACTGCTATCCCATTCAACCTGGCCTAGGAAAAGCTACTTTCAGCCTGACTCGGTTCACAACACAGTCCCTTGATCGTCCGGCCTCGTCCCGTGCGCTCTCCTTGCTTGGTCTGCTGTTCATTGCAGCCTCGCTGCCATGGAGCACACAAATGGCTCCGTCAACGGCTACGCCAAACCAAAGAACGGCCTCAACGGCGTGAATGGCATGAATGGCTTCAGCTCATCTATCAACAGCCACACTGCGACGCCTCAGAGGAGGTCAACACCGAAACCACGTCCCGGACGTCTGTCGTGGATCTTCAGCGTGCTTGCTCGGTACGGCAGCCTTCCCCAGATTTCCAGCTCCTCCACCCCTCCCATCCTAATCAACTCGAATGCTGACTGAACGGTAATTTGCAGGCTTTTCACCTGGTACTCCATCCTGAGCATTCTCTTCCGGTGTCCAGCCACACTCGAAGAATGCACCGACGCCGCGCCCCGGATCTGCAAACCGTATTTCCAGCTCAAGCATGCCGTCTCTCCCCATCTCGAGCCTTATTACCATACCTACGCTGCTCCTTATGTTGAGCTCGCAAGGCCCTACTACGAAACAGTCGACCAAAAAGTCTTGACACCCTCCTGGGCATATGCCAACAAGCATGGAGCCCCTCGCGTCGCACAGGCTCAGGCGTTCGGCAAGGACAAATGGGAAAAGAACCTGCAGCCAGAATTGACCAAGTACCAAGCTCTCGCCCAGGGGAAATACGACCAGACTCTCGCTCCTCATGTCAACCAGCTATCTTCGGCCGTCGCGCCGTACTACGAGGTTGCCAGGACGAATGCTCTACAGACGTACCACGACTATCTCCTGCCGAGTTACGTATTCGTGCAGCCGTACGCTCACCAGGGCTACACTGCCGCTTCGGCATTTACTACTGAAACTGCGGTTCCCTCTGCTGTCTGGGCTTGGAATAAAACACATGTCTTCCTGGACGGCACTGTCTGGCCCCAGCTTCGCTCCCTTTACACGGAGAACGTTGAGCCTCAGTTGTTGAAGATTGGCCAGAGGCTTGGACGTTACAACGGAAATAACACTCAAAAGGCTACCGAAGCTCTGTCCAGGTATGTCGTACCACTGTCGCGCTGTATTAGGCCTTTTGACTAAATGACAGCAACAGCACTGCGGCCAAGGCAGCCTCTACCCTGACAAAGCCAACATCAGTTGCGTCCTCCGCGTCTGCTACTCCCGTTTCCAGCGACGCCGCAACTTCTACTGTCGAGCCAAGTTCTTCCGACGTCGCACCGCCCAGCTCGGAAGAAGCCGCAGCTAGCACCGAGACCGCGAAAACCATATTTGGTGGCGAGCAGATCCCTGCCCCTGATGTTGCTCCGAACGAAAGTGATATCCGTCGGACTGCACGTGAGACTGTCGCAGAGGACCTGAAGGCATGGCAAGAGAAGTACGCCAAAGCTGCTGACGAAGGAGCCGCTGAAATTGACGATCGGATCGAGGAGATAGCCAAGCGCATGATTGAAAGACAGGCCAGCACCATGGGAAAGTCTCTCGTCAAACAGCTGGAAGAAACTGTTGACACAGAGCTGGCAACGTTGAAGAGCGGCATACAGGGAATTGTCAGCGAGGTCAAGAGCGATTCCGAGTCGCCCGATGCTGCCCAGGAGAAAGTCACCGCAGCCGTGCGAAAAGCTGGGCTGGAAATCAAAGACAAATCGCAGGACGTCCGCAACTGGAGAACCAATTATGAAAGAGAGATAGAGATCAGCGTCACCAAATTCGCTGAAGACCATTTCAAGATTCTCGACAGTATACGCGACCTGGCCCTGCAGAAGATCGGTATGAAGTGGGCGTGGATGGACGGTGTCACCTACAAGGACTGGGCCAAGTACCATCTCCTGAAAGAGCGCTTCGACGAGTGGCAGTCTGAACTCAAGAACCTCATCACTTCCCACCCCGGACTAGAGTCTGCACAGAACGAAGGGCTAGCAATTGAAGGTCAGGCTATGGAACTGGCTCAATCGGCGGCCAAGGAACTTGCTAGTCTGAAGATGGTCGCGGGCTGGAAGATTATTGCCCTCGACGATTCCAACGAGTTCGACCCTGAGGCCACACGGGTCGCCGCCGAAGAAAGAGAAAAAGCGGCAGCTGCGTCGGAAGCCGAGAGCGCTGCCGAGGATTCTGTTTCCACCGAGGACGAAACAGCCGCCACTGGTATCCAAGACAGCGTATCTGGCGCAGCTGAGGATGTCAAGTCTGTGGTGAGTGCAGCTTCTGAAACAGCTGAAAGCATTATTGAGGAGGCATCCGCGTCTGTTGCAACGGAGCCTGGAAGTGAGACACCCGAAGTCGTCGCGGCCTCAAGCGCCGTCTTGGAGGAAACTCCAGTCTTCGTTGGTAACACTACCGATGCCACTGAAGCCGCTCAGCCCGAAGAGCCTGGTACTGCTCATGTTCCGATTGACGAAGTTGCCGAGCCTGTCGAAGCTGACGTTTCAGCCGTCGATGAGCCTGAAGCGTCATCGGCCACTGCCACTGTCAAATCTGCGTTCTTGGGGGCTGCCGCCCAGTCGGTGCCCAGCCGTCAACCAATCTTGGAGGATGACAGCTTCGACGCTGCCGGCAGTGTGATTGCTGCGATGCAATCTGATATCCCAGCTACAATTTCATCGGCGGCTAGCTCAGCTTATTCCGCTGCCATGGCCGGGGCTGCCGATCGCTATTCTCAAGCGCTGTCGCTGGTCTCTGCCCAGGTATCTGGTACTCCAACACCTGCGCATGAGCAACTCCTCGCCTCAGTGACTGCCGCCTACAGCAACGCTGTGGCTGCTGCCAGCTCGCATTTCGATGCTGCCCTTGGCGCTGCCCAGCAAGGTCTTTTCGCTACTACGACTACGAATGCCCTCCCAACCATTCCTACCCTTGTGGATTGGGCTCATGTTGAGTCGATTGCGGCACACAGACTGAATGAGGGCAGGGCTTGGGCCGAAGCGCAGTACGAGAGCGCCAAAATCGCCATTGGAGCTGCAACTCCCACGCCTACCGACATCTCTGGAACTGCATCGTCTGTGGCCTCGGTTGCTGGAGAGTCACTATCTGCAGCCACTGCCGCAGCGGGCCAAAATGTCGAGAAGCTTTTGCAGAATGCTCAATACAATTATTATGCCGGGCTCGGCGTCGCCCAAGCTCGATACTCGGAGTTTCTGGCCGCCGCGTCGGGCGCCTTCAGCTCCATGACTGCCACGCCCACACCGACAGACTTCGCGGGGACCGTTTCATCCGCTGCCTCAGTCGCTAGCGAATCTGCTGCCTCGGTTGCTTCAGTCGCGCAGGAGAATGCCTCGGCGGCGGCGTCCGTTGTCGGAGAGAACGCTTCGGCGGCAGCCTCTATTGTTGGTGAGAATGTGAGCTCGGTTGCAGCAGCTGGCTACGAAAACGTTGCTGCTGGCTACGATAATGTAGCTCAGGCAGCCGAGGCCGCTGGCACATTCGCTCAGGAAAGTTGGAACGCGGTTTTGGACCAGGTCAGCGTTCAGATCTATGGCGCTGCTACACCTACCCCCTGGTACGAGGGCTGGTACAATGCCGCCGGCGATTATGTCGCCTCTGCGACAGAGGCTGTTGGCGGCACCGCGGATACGGTCACTAGCGCTGCAGGAACTTACGCAACTGCTGCTTCAGAAGAAGCCTCCAAGCAGTATGTTATGGTCAGCAGTATCGTCTCAGAGCTGCTCGTGGGCAAGGAGCCAACCCTCAGCGAGAGTGTCTACTCTCGACTCGCCGCGGCTTATGCTGGAGCTTCTGACTCGGTGAACAGCTTCGCCAGTGTTGCCTCCGAGACAATTGCGAGCATAGCTACAGAGGCAGGAGAGGAGGTGAAGCAAGCGACACAGCATGTCAAAGACGAATTGTAGGTGCAGCAAGAGACGTCATCGGGGTGTTCCCAAAACGATACCGATGGCATGAGGCCCCATGTGAGGAGGTTCCGGGACGAGGTACCGGGTATCATTGGCACAAAAACGACGATATGACAGTAATGATACGAATTACCGGGTGGAGGAAAAGGGAATCTAAACTGCGGACCACGGTCGGAGACTGACAAGCAGTGACAATTGCTATGGTGGACTGGGACGGGGGGAAGTCATTTGTGCCAGAAGGGCAGGCCATACGCCGGCATACTCTCACTTGATTATACCCCATATTCAGCGCGACGCACCTCTGGCTATGCAAGCTGACACTTGCGGCCAGAGATATCTGGCCCTCTTGGGGGATGCTAGCATTCTGTTCTCTCCTTTGTTTCAGCTTTCCAAGCAACGCTTTTTTGATGATTTTGGCAGGCAGATTTGCATATGTACACGCTTGGGATACTGTTTCGAGTTCGGAGTTTTGAGAGAAATTGATTCAGAAGGGTTTCCTGGAAACACTTTCCTGCGGCCTGCGGGTCGGACTCACCCAGGAAATGAGGCCATGAGCGTATTACCAGGTGCTGAGCAATTCATTACCAACGCTTATCTTTCAGATGGTCCGATTATCAATAGGTTGGGTGGAATGCTCATTTTGTTGCAGCTTGAGGTGCTCGATAACCAAGCACGCCATCAGCGTGCTCATTGACGACACAGGTTGGAGAACCTGCAGTGCGCGCTGGTGTGTTGAGTCCGACATCGCCTGTTGATACTAGGCACTTACTGCCTCTAATCTCTTCTATAATACCAGGTTATGTCTGTAATTAGTCGATCACTATCTAAATTGTTTCAGCCTAAGGTCTATACCACTTTTGGCCAGGTACCTTTACCTACATGGCCCAGACTGACCAGCAGGAGCCAGACTATTTGCCCTAAATCCCGGGGGAGCCGAGTATATGAACACTTCCAGAAAGCATAATTCACAATGACAACGGAGAACACCTCAGACAAGTCGTCCCCCAGGCCGCTGAGAGTTGCAGTGGTTGGTGGCGGGCCCGGCGGGTTGGCAACGGCCATCGCGCTGTCAAAGACCCCAAACGTGGAAGTGCATGTTTACGAGAAGGACAAGATCCTTCGTGAGGTTGGCGCGGGTATCAATATCGGTGCCAACTCGTGGAACGTCCTCGAGCTGCTCGGCGTCGCTGACTCACTCGTGACGGGACACCCGAGCGATGTGGTATTGAACATGTGAGCCTTTGGCCCCTTTTGTCCCATCACTCATCCCCTGCAACTAAGCTTCACGTCACCGGCTGGCCCAGGCTGATCTTTCCCTTTGACCTCCAGGAATGGCCGCTCAGGGGAAGAGCTGCACAGAATGGAACGGCCTGTGGATCGAGAGTGGCCGGCTGGGGACTGGAAATCCAGGCCGACCATTCGAACGCAGAGGACCAAGTTGCAGTCTGCTCTGTTGGCACACGTACCGCCCGGGGTGATCCGCCTGTCGAAGAAACTAGAAAAGGTTGTGGATCTGGGCGAGAAAGGTATTGATCTGCATTTCGCAGATGGCACGAGTGAAACGGCCGACTTGATCGTCGGTGCTGATGGGATCCGTTCGGTATTGTTCTTCACGTGAACCCACAAAGCACACACTCGGCTCGCAACTAACACGAAAGACAACAGATTGTACGAGACAGCGCATGGCCAGACTACAAGATCGCCTTCACGGGGACGACCATCTGGCGCGCGCTCCTCCCGCTGAAGGACCTCACAGACCAGGACCCGCGCTTCGGCATCACGGGCTGGTGGCACCTGCCCACCTCGCACGTCTACTTCTCCCCCGTAGGCGAGGGCCTGGGCGAGATCGCCTCGCGCGAGTACCAGGACCCGGCCGTGCACAGCGCCAGCAAGGTCGTGTGGGGCGTGCCCGTAACGAACGAGCACGTCGAGGGCCACTTCAAGGAGTACCTGCCCGGGATACAGGCGGCTCTGGCCAGGATCCCCGACGGCGCCTGGAGGGAGTTCGCCGCGTTCGCCGGGCCGGAGCTGGCGTCGCTGGCGGCGTGGGGCGGGCGGGTCGTGCTGGTGGGCGACTCGTCGCACGCCCTCTCCGGGGCGTTTGGCTCCGGCGCTGGGTTCGCCATGGAGGACGGCTGGGTCCTCGCGCAGGCCCTGAGACACTATGGCAACGATGTCGGCAGGGCTGCGGCGTTGTTTGACAGGATACGCGTGCCGTATTATTCCCGCATGTATGAGTACCTCGGGGGCCAGGCGGCGAAGAGGGCTGAGAGGTTGAGGGAGCTGGAGGTCGCGACGGCTGGGCTGACGGAGGAAGAGAGGGTCAAGGTCAAGGTGATCAAGGAAGGAGGTGACATGAGCTGGATATATCAGAACAATATTGGCAAAGTCTGGGATACGGCTTTAGCCGAGTTGAGTCAAAATGGCAAGGCTACATGAGCATGGGACCGGCCTGAAGCTGCCATCAAGTAGCGCTGGGGAGCGCTTCTTCCAACCAACTATTTAGACAGACCTTTTTAACCAATGTTGAAATATGTTCTAGAATAGATTGCATGAAATTTTGAAATTGGCTATTCAATAAGGCCAAGGTTTATAAACGTTCGCGCCGACGATAGCACAGGCCTCTGATGGAAATATAGTATCAGACTGAACAGCAGCGATATGCCATTAGTATATGTGCTGAGTTCCAAAGCCGGCTTCATACTTATTGTGGTCGTTCAACGCCATTCTTCACTCCCTCCCTGCCCGGCTTACCAGCGTTCTCAGGCGATGGCCACAATTGTTTCCTATTGACGTTCCATTCCAGGACCTCGGGTCGCTTGTAATGACCGTTGCCATCTACCCATACTTTCACCTGACCAATGTCGTTGAAGTCCAGCTCAGCCACAACCAGACGTTCTTCTTCGCCGGTATGTGGACCAGCCAGGAATGAGCAGAACGGGTGAGTAATGGCCGTCCAGCCGCCCCCCTTCTTCACAAAATCCTGCTTGCCAAGGTTCTTCTCCATCCAGTCCAGGCAGGTATCATCCACGGGGTTCGAAGCGGTCAATACGAACACCTGCGCAGTCAAGGCATGTGCCTTCATCAGCGACTCGATTTGAATATCGGCCACATCTTCGAATCCCTTCATCGTCGAGAGAGACGGCCACGCCCCAATGTGAACATGCTGGTTCTGCTCGATGAGGGCTTGTCTCGCGCCGTTGAGGGTATGCTCCCAGCAGCACAGGCCCCCGATGTTGTAACTGCCCCGGCTGCCGCCTGCGTCCACAGGCCACACGTTCAGCGTAGACCCGTCGCCTTGGGCCCAGACGTACCGCTCCGCGTAGGTCGGCTGCAGCTTCCGGTGGACTCCCAGGATGCTCCCCGAGGAGTCGATATGGATTTGCGTGTTGAAGAGTGAGTAACCGCCGGCCATGCGCTCTGAAACGCCCAGGCTTACCGTCACGCCGGTTTCACGGCATGTGTCTTGGATGGCGCGGATGGAAGGGTCAGAGTCATTGCAGACCACGCTTTGCTCTATGTACTGGGCAATTGCGGATGCTTGAGATAGAGGAGGGTAGGCCTCGATGAAGTACTGATCCGGGATTTAGCATCTGCACAGAAGGATCAAGTCATAGAAAAACTCATACCGGGTAGCCTGGAATAAATGTCTCCGGAAAAGCCAATAACTCGATACCCTGTCCTCCAGCTTCACGGATGAGATCTACCGCCCGCGCGGTGGTTGCGTCCTTGTCCATAAAGACAGGAGCTACATGAGCGGCCGCAACTTTGAGCTTGAACCTTGGTACCGCCATCGCGCAGCCTGTAGGTCGACTCAATATCCGACTCGAAGATATATGTGTGTGTTTCGGATATTTGTGGCAAGGTTTCAACACAATGTTCACGATTCAAAACCTCTGGAAGAGAAGAGGGGACCGAATAAACACTGTGCTGACAGGATCGAGGGGTTCAGTCAGACTAGTGCAGGTGGTTCTCGCATGCCTGTCAAATGCTGTGTTCAAAAGTGACCAAGCACAGGAGCCATACATATGTACGCGATCCTCCTGATCTCCGCATTTACACGTGCCATAGCTCAAATGGGAGATCCTACACATCATTGGCACAAAGATAACCGGCTCCCAAGACCAACTTATATGATTAGTGTCAAGGAATACAGAGGAATTTTGACATGGATGCGACCAATCTCCCTGATATCGTATTTCATCGCTCAATATGATCCCTTCGCTGGTGTTTTTACATCGATTTTGTGCTTGTGATTTTCAATATCATCGTTAGATGGCCTCTTACTGCCAATTGGGTATCTCTCGGAATGAAATGTAACGAATTGAGGCTTTGAAACTTACAAGAACTGTAATTATTATTAGAACTCAACATGATTGGTATGACAAGTCATACCAATACACACCCGAATTCTTACCTCACGAAAAGGAAAGAAAATAGAATGAACAGAAGCATGTATTGATCTCCAGTCATTTAATATTCCATGATTCTCAGCTGATAAAATCACTTACTGTACCAAATACCAACCACCGGTGAACGTCAGCACGGACGATCAGCGACCTGATCACTTTCACTTTTGAAGGCATATTGACTATTCATATTCCTTCTTCATTCAATGATTTACAACTTGCCCGGTCCCTACTCTGACCTGGAAGAAAACCAAAAAAATGATTTCACTTTTCTTTCTCTTCATGTCAAGGAAAACGCAGCATACTACTACCAAAATAAAATTAAATGTTACAGATTACAGCCCTGTGGGAGTTGTGATTAGTACATTACATGAGCCCTTTCGTTGTTCCAAGCCGAAGAGTCAGACCATCATCGCCCAGGGTATAGGACAATCTTTCTTCAAGATCAATTGTCCCCCTCACTAGAAGACTCGCGCACGTTGATGAGGACGTCTCGGTCGCTCTCGCTCGAGTCATCCGAGTCCTCCATTCCGCCACGCTTCCCATTACGCGCTCCCTCAAATCTCTTAATGACATGCTCCAGGCTCCCGTCTTCTCTCAGCACAAGCTCTTCATCCTCCTCTTTCGCCGCCTCCCACATGGCCCTCAGCGTCTCCTTCCTCGACTCCCCTCCCCGCGGCACGGCCTCAAACGCGAACTTGACAGGCTTCGCGATCAGGAGCGGCGTGAAGCTGTTCCAGTGGACAGGGACCTCCTCGCCGGTCTTGGGGTCGCGGCGCTTGCGGATGTCAAAGGCCCACGCCATGCCGCCCATGGTCAGGAAGAGATCCTGCTCCACGATGGGCACGCCCTGGCAGGTCCTTCGGCCGAAGCCGAACTGCGAGTACCCGTTGAGGTTGGGGTACTGGGTGAGCGGCTCGCGGAAGGTTGGGTATTCCTTGCTGAGCCAGCGGTCCGGGTTGAAGACCTCTGGCTCCGGGTACATACTCTCGTCACGGGTGATGCCCCTGTGGAGAAAAATTGTTAGACCTCAAGTTTGTGGTGTTTGCTGGGTTGGAAAAATGTTGCTTACCATTCCAACGCATGGATCGTTGCACCAGCTGGGATGAAGTATCCGTTGTATACATCGTCCTTCTCGGTAGCATGGGGAATTCCGGTGGGGACCGGTGGCCGCCATCGGAGTACTTCCTTTACCACAGCTCTGAGCAGAGGGAGCTTCTCACGATCCTCCCACTGAGGACACCGTCCCTCACAGACCGAGTCAATCTCCTGTTGCAACTTCGCTTGCCAGTCCGGGTAATGGACCATGGCCAACAGATAACTCTGGACGGGGCTGCCGATTGTGAGCGCACCGGCGATGGCCATCAAGCCAACCGTGTACATCGCCTCGCCCTTATCAGAAGCCGTGGACTTCATCCAGTCTTTCTCATCCGGCTTCTTAGCGGTTCTCTCTTGGTCATCCAGGAACGTCCTGATGAAGCTGGGCTTGGCGTGTCCGGCCTGCCTCTCCTTCTCCACAAAGCCAACATTCATCTTGAACAGCCGTTCCTCCAGCTCGTGCCTTGCGTTCTCTTTCCTCTTCCACGGGCTCATGAAAACAGGAAGGTGGGCTAACCAGCTGATGACGTTAGGCAGGGCGCCGGAGGGCGAAATGGTCTCGAGGAGCCCAAACGTCGTCTTCCGCAGGACCTTGGCAGGGTGCGGGCTTCCCCATCCAAGACGGGAGACTGTCCGGCTGGTGAACTGCTCGATCCATTCGATGTAGTTGTCGCTGTCCTGCGACATGAGATAGAGAAACCTGTCTCGCTCCTGTGTGGGGTACCCGTGGAGGGAATCCTGGGCACTGGTGGCCATGAGGTGGTGGCAGAGCTTGCGCTGGCGCTTCCAAGTATCTGTCCGCCCCAGGAGCGCGAGGTAGTCGCCACTTGTGCGGTTGTCCGGCAGGTTGGGGATGACGGGGCGATCAGAGTATACCGCGTTGCGCTTGGCCAGGAGGTCATGGGCGATCTTCTCATCTGAGATCCAGACATGAGAGGTGCCAAAGATTTTCATTTCATAAATAGGCCCGTAAGTCTTGGACCACTCATAGAATTTGAGCCATGTTGCTTCTGGGGGAACATCATGAACACGACCAATGAAGGGAAGACCTAATTAATGGGAAGTATCGTCAGTCTGCCATATTACCCACAAGAACAAGTGTTGAAGCCATGAATCCGGCCTACCTTTTGGTCCAGGAAGAGGACGGGATCCTTCGGGGAGCTTTTGTCTTTTGGTCCTCGTGTATACAATTTGAACGATAGCCAGAAAGACGGCAGCTGCTAGGAACAGCAACGATGGTGCGATCATGTTGGCCGTTGGTTATTGGCCGATTGCGACAAATTGAGCATGCAAATCAAGCGAAATTCACAAAAGTCTTGAGCATGGGTGGTCGATCTCATAAGGGAACGAGGACTAATAACACCAGCCGCACGAACCATGGCGGTATACAAATTCCTTCTGATAGCGCCGGTTTCCTCAACGGCTCCGGACACGCTATGGACATCCGCCGAGCTTGAGGCAAGAGGGTCACCGAGCACTTCAGTATGATCCATTGCGTCGGATCACGCTAGCCCCTGAAGTTGCATCAGCAAACCTCCTTGGACGATAGGCCCAGGCCTCTGGGACAGGATGGGGCCGGGGTAGAATGTCCTGGATCGTACTGGAGCGGCTCAGAAGTACGGAGTCCAAGCATCTTGTCAGCACGACCCACGGGCTTAGCCTGTATCATCAAGTACGCGGTGGGAAACAGTCTGGTACAGGAAGGACGACCTCCTTCAATCCTTTCCTGGTGAGAGCGTACCGTGACACCGGCCCCCGGCACATTCACGTGCCGAGCATGTCGAATTGATGTATATTAGATTTCGCACGCCAGCCATGTTGCTGTTCGGCGAAGGACGACATGAGATGACCAATAAGTTTCACTGTTCGTCGCGAAGTCGTTATCATCCTCATTCCTCCGATGACCCCAGAGAAAACACATCCAGGTCCAGGCCTGTACTAAATTAGCCGCCCGTGGGTCTGCTCGGCGCCGGACAAGTCGACGTCATGGTGCGAGCGAACAGACACTTACGCCGCTTCCCCTGGTTCGGATGAACACTCTTAGCTCCCAGGAGTTCGGAGACCAACTGAGACCCGGAGAGTCAAGTACTTCACAAATCATTTACACTTCGAAACTCGTTATGAGTGCTATGCCCTCTGTGTGTGGAGTCGGTGTTAACGTCTGGAGCCTCATTTTCAGCCGGGATCTGCATCAGCATCACTAAATATATTCCTCGTCCAAGCTTTGCAAGTAGTGAAGTACGGAGAGGTGGGGGAGAGACGGCCTTTATTGCCTTCGAAAGGCCCAAACAGTAGCGCGGTACTTTGGCAAAATAGCTTCGACTTTTTTTTTCCTCTGTAAAATATCTAGGTGTAGAGCAAATCTCATATCCCGTTACAACACCATCAAATGGTAAAGACAATTCTGGAGTCGCTTCCACAAATAGCTGTACTCGCGCTGCAGTTTCAAGTTTCTGCTCTGTTGAACGGTATCAAGTGGCGAGGATAGGACGTTTTTCAGGGCCGCCCGGGCGCTTGTTGAAGGTGAAACAACAGCGCGAGCTGAGGATCCAGGAACGCCTCAATGAAACAACGCTCACGAGCGAAAACGCGGATCGACATGTGAAAATCTCGGTGCTGCACGGCCTTGGAATTCCCAAAGCGCCGGTCTTGGCCATTTTTAGCGCCGGCTATTCCCCAATATCAGGCGAAAACCGAAGCAAGGGGTCTGTCCGTGGGCGCCACCCAGTCAATGAAGTTCGAAGCGGCGGAACAAAATCGGATGATCGGAAGAGAGCTATAGCGATCCGAGTCCAAGGATAGATTTGGTCCTCTGTTCAGGAAAAAATGCCATATCCTCAAGGCCGAAGAATCAGGGGTAATCTACTACGTACACCAAACTTTTCCGAGCCGTGCCTCCTTCGCAAGGTTATGCAGTCGCCTACATCCGCTCCACTGGTGTAAGACCCAGTAGACGCATGCCATTGGCAATGACATGTCGTGCGGCATCATACAGAGCCATACGGGCCTTCTGCAACTCGGGCTCGCTCCCCACGATCTTGAGATGGTCGTAGGAGGAGCTGATTACGTGCGTAAGCTTGAAGAGGTAGACGACAACTGTCGTAGGCTCCAGCGTCTTGAGTGTGTTCTGGACCGCATCAGGCCATTGGCTCAGTACTCTGATCAGGTTCACGGCATGTGCCTCTGTGAGCAATGAAAGATCCGCCTTCTCGAGTTCCTCGACAGGGATCGCGGCCTTGCGCTCAATTGAGCAAAGACGAGCGTGAGCGTATTGGAGGTATGGACCCGTGTCACCCTCAAAGGATGTCATGGTTTCCATGTTGAAAGTGTAGTTGTTGATCCTGCGATCCATATTAGTACAAAAGCTTGGAGATCGCAAAGAACACCATCCGCCTACCTCTTGCCAGTCATGTCCTGGATCATCACACTGCTGATACCAAGGGTATCAGCTGTCGCCTCAGGGTTCGCGACCTGGGAATATTTGTCCTCGTTCTTCCTCATGACCTCGTGCATCTTGTCGCCAACGTCGCGGAGGATGTCGTCCAAGAACTTCACTGTTCCCTTGCGGGTACTCATGCCCAGAACCATTCCAAAGTTGATGTGTTGGCACCTGTCCGCAATGTCCTTGTGACCGCTAAGCTCGGTGATCTTGAAAAGCTGCTTGAAGTGCAGATCTTGTTGCGAGGCGGCAACATAGATCATCTGGTCAAATTTGTACTTCTCGTATCGGCCGAGCAGCTCACTGATGTCCCGGGTCAAGTACAAAGCCGTGCCGTCCCTCTTCCGGATGATGGGGCGCTCGAGTCGTTTACCCTCCTTGCCTGGAACCAGCGTCGCGAAGTCGACAATTTTGGCGCCTTCGGACTCAGTCGATATCCCCATCTCCTCCAACCTCTTCGCGGCTTCTTCCATGGCCGCCTCGGATACCTGACTTTCGCCTGAATAGCTGTCGTAGTGGATGTTGAGCCGGGCATACGTTTTCTGGTACCGGGTAATACTCAAGTCTCGGAATCGTCGCCATTGTGCCAATGCCGCCTCGTCTCCTTCTACCATCTTCTTGAAATATTGACGCGCTTGCTCGTCCGAGCTGCTCTTCTGGAGCTCGGTCGCTTCGGCCTCTTTGCCCGCCGCCTTCAACTCCTTGATCCGATCGTCCTCTTCCTTGATCTCCTGGTTGATCTTGACGTAGATGTTGAAGAGGTGGTTGATTGGGTCCTTCGACAATGCCTCCTCATCACCGTACCGCTGGAATCCCAGAGCCAGCATTCCGTACTGTTTGCCCCAGTCACCGAGGTAGTTAATACGGGTTACGTCCCAGCCCGCGCCTTCGTACAGGTTCGCTATGAAACCTCCAATGATTGTACTCCGCAGGTGGCCAGCATGGAATGGCTTCGCAATGTTGGGCGAGGAAAATTCGACAATGATGCGCTTCCGGTCACTGCTGGGGTTCTTGGGGTCCCGCAATCCCTGAGCTGGGTTCTTGCCGAAATCCTTACCCAGAGACCGGATCAATGGCACGACAGCTTTGGCGAGAGGTTGGGGCTTGAAGAAGAAGGACATGAAGTATCCCGTCACCGTTGGCTTGCTGACTAGGGGATCATCTTCAGGAAACTGTTCACGATTTGATGTTAGTATCCTTCTCGGGATGCTTGAGAGCATGGTCAGGCAGACTGACTTTCTCTGACCACTCCTTCACGAGCTCATCTGGCTTCTTGCCCCTGACCCGGAGGGCAGGCGCGGCGACGATCAGGTCGCCCTTGTCGAGACCTTGGGTCCATTGTATCGCGTTGTAGATGATTTTCGGCTCGACGCCCGTAATCTTCTCGAGCACATTCGTCAAGTGCGCCCGGTACACATCGATGGGGTTTGTCTCGGGGTAGCAAGCTGGGAACTTGTCGCGGATGTTGTCGAGGGAGAGGTCGGAGGTGAGCTTGACAAGCTCGTTGATACCGGTCGCCATTGTGATTCTGCCGTGCTGGAGCAGTGGGTGGGTGCCACGGCTGGGGATTGCAGAGGAGATGTCGCAGTCGGAACTTTTCCTTGCTGTGGTTGCCAACAAACGGCGAGGACCTGAGGCTAGGGTGGGGTTGATTGTGCGGAAGGAGGGGTCTTTCAGTCGCAGCAGACGTGAAGTCGAGGTCGCCCGCAGTGGAGTTGCAAGGCGCACTGAGTTGACAGTAATGCTAGAACTTCCACAGAGCGGACGAAAGATGTTCATGCCCTCTTATTATATGGCCACCAGTATGAATCACTCCTGTAATCTGCTAGTCCATTGAACGGAGCCTACTTTGGATCGTGACTCAATCGTGCCCAAATTTTGTCCGCAAGCTTCCTGCAGCCTCCCAACTTATCGATAGTGGCCCCAACCCTGGCAAGTGCTCACTCCCGTGCCAGCCCTGTAGGTGGGGGGGGGGGGCGAAAAGCCAGGACGATGACACGCCACAATTGCTTGAAACTTCCAGCCATCTATGATACCAAGGACATGCCAGATTTATTGATCATCTTGATTAAATCGTTCGTGCTATCTCCAACATGATTCAATATACACATCAGATTTCAAAGGTATGAAATTACCCAGCTACCAGATGGCCTCAAACACGATGATCACCAAGGCGCGGTGAAAATGGCTAGCACATTGCGTTGTCACCGCGGAATATCAGATCGAAAAATTGTTTCCTTCATTCTATAAGAATTATAGGTCAAGCGTCGCTTTTGGCATCAGCACGTCGTTTTGATCAAGGCGCGTTCCATGAATCCATAGCACCCCTCAAGCCCTGTCTAAAAACGACCAATTGTGGACTTCAAGTCTCTGCTAACTACTCAAGTAGTTGGAGTTCATTGCGATTCAGGTAAGGCTTCAACACAATGGGAATTGTCGGCAAGGTGACTTATATTTCGGCCCCGAAACTCACGCTGAAGGACTGCAAGTAGTCATATCACGAGTCAATGCCCTCTTTCTACATTGCTGATATTGTAACCCTTGACCTCCTCCTCTTTCCCCCTAGCAAGTTCTGGTTCAACGAACTAGTCCCAAATAACTTAATTCAGTGCTGTTCTAGAGCTGGAAAATAAGACATTTGTACTAGCAAGCTTGCCGTTCGGGTGTTCATTAAGACCAATGGTTTCACCTGTCACATGTATTTGAATATGGCGTGGATACAGTATGCTACTTGCTTTCACCCACATAGAATCCTTGGAAGCCACACAGATAGGCATGTCGAGTAGCGCTTATTAGAGGCTATCCTGTTCAATCTAGACTTGATGGTTGGAAGACTACTTGAGCGAGGCTGCCTAATTCAGTGTTTGGAAATTACGCATTCCGATCAATTATCCGAATCATATCCAAAGTGGCAGCTCTAGAGATACATGGGCGCCAACCGGTTGGACAGAAGGAAAAGCAAGTAATCAATAGTAATGAGAAGATAGCAACCCGTATCTATAAAGTGATCAGGTGCAAGGTAACAAAAGATTCCAAATTACGTATCGATCATTATTCATTCTAAATTATATACATTCCAAAGCAAGACTGGGCCCCACATCTACGCTCAGAAGCAATATTCTTCAACATGAAGGTGGATGCCTTGTGCCCCAGTGCCCTTGTGGACGGCACGCTCATCACTCAGCCTCGCAACACAGTTCCTCGCCCTGGCGACCAGGGACTTGCCCCCGCACACCACCACAGACGTCTCCCCGCCCGTCGCCTCGACCGGGTCCCTGATGAAAGCCTCGATGTTCGGCCGCGACGACGACTGGTGCACATGGGAGTCGTTGCTTGCCGAGCTGCCGCGCCTGCCGCCGGCCTGGGCGGCGTGCTTCTCGATGTCCACCGATCCCGCTTCCGACTTGACGCTCCCGCGGTTCGACGGCGACGGGACCTCTGACGACGACGAGATTGCGCCTGACATATTCTCGGTGGTGTCTGTCCTGTTCACCAGGGTTGGGATTGGTGGTCCTTGCGTTACGTGGACCTGTACCTTCAACTCGATGCCCACATCCGCGGCCTTGTCAATCATCTCATGCAACCGTTGGATGTAGTAGTCGATTTCGTCGCCTTTCTTGGCGGCCAGTAGGAAGTCTATGCGCCGTATACAGAGTGACTTTTCTGTAGACTGTAGAACGCTCTCGAGTATAGGGAGAGTGAAACTCGCACCGGTTGATGCTGAGATGAGGACTAATGTCTCGTATATGTCCCAGCGTGGCGGTAGGCCATATGGGCCTGTCACAAAGGCTGTTAGATCCTCCTTGGAGCCCGAAGTTTGTTGCTTCTTCGCATGGTTATGCAACCTTCGTGAGAAGCCTTTGTGCTTCCTCACGACGAGCTGGACGCTGTTGCAGATACACGTGCCAGGAAGTGGATGTGCGGAAGCGATAGTGTATGGGTGATGATCCGACTTTCCAACCTTTGGCATCCAGAGGTATAGATGCTGGCCTGCCCGCCATGTGAAGTGGACATCTTTGATGGTAACGACGGTAATATCCTCGCCCACAGCGCGGATCTGGGCCTGGTGGCCAATTCGTTGTCCACCTTTGCACTGTGACTTATTAGGCCGAAACTTGACGTTCTGCCATACAAGCAAGACAGTCCGGTAAAAGCGATCGAAGCATAGAGCAGCAATGGCGAACCACACGTTGTATTGCGCATATGCCGGTATATGGATGTAGACGACGTAGAGGAAGGCGATCCAAGTCAGCACATGTTGCGCAATGAACAGTTCGTAGTTCAAATGGCGCAGGGGCGAGAACCCCGAGACGTTTGCCCATAGCAGCAGGCCCCAGGCTGCAAATCCGTATTTGATCATGGGCATCATTTGGATCATGTAGGACTCGATCCCCGCCTGCTGGTATTCGGACCAGAAGTGGAAGCCGTGTATGGTTGCTGTAACAAACATGGTGCGAGCAACCCATCGGTGGAGCCAATTGAGTCTCTCGTAGCTACTTCCAGCGATGACACCAAGAATGCTGCTTTTGGAGGCCAGCAGATAGAGAAAGGGAATTTGGGTCACGGTGACCCACGCGTTGCGGAATCCAATACGCTCCCAAAAGTAGGCGTCTTTGACGATAGCTCCCGCTGTCGCCATGTATATAATTACGGCCCAGTAAACCAGAAGAACCAGTACCCGGCCCATCGGCGGTGGTGTCATCCATGAAAAATACCGTGTGGGCACATAGATCTGGGAATAGCTGGCCTCACGACCAATAGCGGTTGCTGTTGCCCAGGCCTGTGATATTCGGCCTGATGGTTTCGTTGGGAACTGGACAGAGGATGAAGAGCACCTTTGTAGCCTTCTCTTGGTTAGTGAGATTCCTGCGTTGACTATGAAGTTCCCACTGACCTTGTCCGTCTCTGCAGGAAGCTGCCAGCGCGCGCTGCTACGAACAGGCCCAGTACACCAGCGATGAGATACCAGTACGCCTGCGCGAGGCCCATGTTTTCGGTCTGGAACATGCCGGTCCCCATCCCCATCCCGCTCATGCTCATTCCTGACATATCCATCTTTGCTGTCTCCGGAGTGAAAGGAGGCCACGGTTGGCAGGTAGAGGGTTGACCAGGTCTTTTGCTATATGAAGGTGACGAGATTCATGAGGTGACGATGGGTACTTCTTGGACGTCAAGTGTGTCTGTGCCAGCCAAGACAAATAGTTGTTCTCTGACGCTCAGAAGATGTCGAGTTGCCAAGACAAGTTGCATACACAAAGGGCTGGCCAGCTTCCTTTCTAGATGCTGAAGAGTGGTATTGAAGTCCAAGAGACCGAATTCTGGAACAATTCCCAGTGGGTAAGTGAGCATGAAAGTGCGCAGGCACGACACGGCACGACCCACGCACTAAGATCGAAGCTTGAGGGAATCCAGGTTTCCGAGGACCGATGGAAGGAGTCTAACCAGCTTGGACGAGGGTACAAGGTTTGACTCCCAAACGTCCAAAGGTCTTCTGAAAGGGTATCGAGATAAACAGAGCAAAGATTCTGGCAATCGAGGAGATCTGACAGGCGGTGAGTACCAACAGGCCTACATAGCGTGGGAGGCTTTGGTCTAGAAGATCCGAGGGGCGACAGTCGGGACTCGGGAGGAGGAGTGACGCCTGCAACACACCAAACCGAAACGAAGGGGAAAACTTGCTCAGTCTCTTGATACGCTGACCCGACGTCGAGCTATTCTCCGCGCCGCGTAGTAGAGGGTCTAGCATTAGCTCTGTGCACAATCAAAATGCGGGCAGGGCTATTTAGTTTTTTTCAGGTCTTCGGGTAGACTACCTCGCAACTGGTAGTCTGGCTCTTTATCGTTGTGTCTTGCTTGTCCTTATTTCCATCCCGAATGGGTGCATCATGGCTTGCCAGAGGGCCAGACCAGTCACTTCAGCCAGCCAGTCAGACATGGCCGCCAGCGACGGCACAGTCGCACCCCAGCCCACATCGTTGCTTTCCAGGGGTCGCAGTGTAACGGGTGCGTTGGTGAGACTCAGTTTCCCGGAGGTGATTCCAATTGTGTTAGGTCCCATTCGATGGCCCAGCGGAAACATGCTCAAAGTGGTCGAGGCCCCATCCTTGCTGGCGCACGGTTGTGGCGGCCGGTGTCTAGACGTCGAGGGACAGAAAGCTTGACACTTTTCCCCAGCAGGTCTAGACATTGAGCAAGTATCTGTGCGACTAGGCCGTTTTCAGGCCGACATGGCCCCTCCGCGGCGTATCGTCTGCGACCTCGATAATCTTTCGGTGAGGCTGGCTTGCTTCCGATGGTGAAGCCAGAGCTTACTTGCTCCGTGCTGCCAGCACACCAATGGCAGAGTTGGGCAGAGTTGAAAACAGTCTCGGGAAAATCTACTTCAGGAGCTTATATTGGAGGAAGAAGAAGGGGAAGAAAGCAGCAACACAAGATGCATGCCCTTGCATTCACAAGCGCACGTGTCTGCACGTTGCTGCACGTTGAAGATCGTGGCGTCTTGCAGGACGAACGAGTCGAGCGGGTGCCATCATCGGATGCATCCAACTGCCACCCAGGTTTCGAAACATGAGAAGACCCAATCTTCGACCCCAGATCGACACTCATGGTTGCAGGGATAAGTATGGGTGAAATCAGGGTTCCATGTGCACTCAAGCGTGTTGAGGCGCCTGTCTGCACACAGTAGACGGCCTGTTAGCTGGGGGTACCTGGGGGTAGCTGGTCCCAGAGAGGCGGTTACGGAGCAGCGGCCGGAGAGCACGTTTGAGGTGCGCCCCTACAGGAATGTGCTCAACTTGCTTGACCGGCCCCCATCAATGGAAATCTTGAAGGTTCCCACAACATGCTCAGTGTTTCACTTCCGCCTGAACATCCGTATTTTTTTCCCTATCCGATCCACACGGCTGGATTTCTGTCCAAGAGGATGCGCGCCCGTATCTAAACCGAGACACAGCTCCTCGTCAAGTTCCGAACCCTGCCAGCGATCCAGCACGCCAGCCATGAGGTCTGTCCTACAATTCACCCCCTTGTAACTCGCCCCATCGTGTTGGCATCCGAGACCCCGTCCGTTGGCGTTCCTACCCCAGCTTGAGCCCTATCTTGGCGCCGGCACCATCCCATAGCTTCCTCCTCTAGCTCTACTGATCACCTCAAGCTCTCCGGCCGGATTTATAGCTCTGCACCTCCCCCGTCGTGTCATAGTATTTCTCTCAGATCGATCCATTGAGCTTCTCTTTTATCCTCTTATTTGGTAGCACTGCTGTTCTTAAGAAATAAGAAAACTCTTAAGAAACAAATCAAGCTTGCCTGAATCTCGTTCTCCCAAAGTCTATCTTTACAACACAGCCAGTCACAGCATTCCCTGTTGTTCATAGACCGCCCTTGAACATGGCCTCCCTCAGATTACTCCTCCTCCCTACCCTTGCGGCAGCACACTTCACCCTCAATGCTCCCGCCGCCGTCGGCCCCTTCGACGAAGACACCGAAAGCACCGACCCCTGCGGCGGCGTCACGCTCGATTTCTCAAAGGACAATGTGACAGACTTCCACGTCGGCGGCGAGCCCATCGACCTGTTCCTCGGCCATCCCACAGCAGGTTGGTTGGTGCGCGGCACCCTCGACCAGACCGCAGCCTCCAACTGGTCCCAGCTGTACCCCATCTTCACGCAAACGGGCCTGGGTGACTACTGCGTGGAGGCGGTCGCGGCACCTGAGAGCTGGGTTGGCCAGAAGGGAGTTTTGGGTCTCGTGGCTAATGCACCAGACGGGCTCTTGTACCAGGTACGTGATTAACACCCAAAAGTTTCGGCATCCGATTCCTTCCGAAATGAGTAGCTGACATAAATGCCAACCAAAGTGTGCTACTGTCAACTTCGTCTCGGGGTCTGGTACGCGAACGTCAGATTGCAACAACGGCAGCTCCGTGACAGCTGCCTTCTCGACTGACGCGAGCCTGTCTGCCCTCGTCCAAACCGACCACAGCACAACTAACGGCACCTCGACCGCCTCGAGCTCTTCGAGCTCCTCCAGCTCAAAGAGCATGGCCGCGGGGTTGGCGCCGTCTGTTAGCGGGATGGCCGGTAGCTTTGCTGCTGTGGTCGTGGCTGGCCTCTTCGGAGCTGGCCTCCTGCTGTGATCGTGTTGAAAGCGTTGTCAATAATTAATAGTCTGCAAATAAGCTGGCGTTCTTTCCTGTGGACGTGACTGTACTCCCGGTCCTTACCATTTGTGTCCGGTAAAAAGGCTGGTTGATTGGACGACGATAGGTCTAATACGCACAAGTTAATCCTTATCTTCCCATGTGTCCTTGAAAGTGACAACAAAAGGTTGTAGTGCCACATAATCAAAACCATTCTTGACACCTTGGCCCAACTGTGGTAGCATTTGCCTCAACTAAACAATTTGTATGAGTCTGAATTGTAAATCCAAAACTTATCTCGGATTGTTCAAAGGCTCGTGGAAGAAGCGCGAGGAAGGTATGCCTCTGTAGACGTGAAGGCTTCCCAGGATCCAACATGCATTCCCACATAAATACTCTTGGGCAGATCTCGGGAAATCGCTCTTGGGTATTTCTCATCGCGGACTTCTGGCGTCTCTCGAGAGCAAGGCAATTAAGTGTCTGGGCCGTAGCAAAGTGAGAGCAGCTGAGCAGCTCTGGGTAGACTTTCAAGTTCTCATTAGTTTAATCTTAGTTTTACTATCGGGAGGAGAGATCTGTTCAAATAGTAGATGTTGCATGCCTCTCAAAGATACAGATTCCTCTCGCATGCAGATGCACTAGGGCTTGGCGCTAACCCAAAAAGGAGAATGAGATGGCCAAGACTTGAGCTGTTGGCCCTGAACAGCCTCGGGACAGGGGCGCAGGATGATGTGCGTGACCAATCTCAGAGATCGATTTTGACAAGTCCATACAGCAGTACTGCAAATATATGCAAATGAATCATCCCTGCATACTCTACTAGCCACTTGACGTCAGCTTATGTCCCTATCCGAGCGATTGGGCTGGGAATGGGAGGATGATAGTTTGCATTATACGTATTCACCCGTGCTTACCGAGGCAGCCTCCTACACATACAACACCTTCCCTACTCTCCTTCATTGTCACCTGTTCATTCACAGCGTGAGAGAGATTATCAAGTATCATGCGGCCAAGGTTGCAACAACGAATCACCAAACCTCTTTACGATCAGAAATCTGCCCTGATGCAAGCGCTGTCCCGATAGTCTCTATCCAATCCTCACAAGTAACGTCGGACATGGACGGACATCGAAGACGTCACTGTTGGGAATGTCTTCGACGCCGTATAGTCTGTGATTCGACACGTCCTGAGTGCAACAAATGCTTGGCATCCGGAAGTCAATGTCCTGGATATGACGATGTGAAACCTGCCCGGTTAAGGTGGCTTCCACCCGGAAAGATAACATCTCGAAAACAGAGGCGGCAAAGAAATGGGTCTTCCGAACACGAATCCCAACCTACTGGAGCGGTAAATTGGAGCCCTAATGTGATGGCCATGCCGCGTTCCAAGATGGAAGCAGAGGCTTGCGCCTTAGTTGAGGCTGTAGAATATTGTAAGGCTCCTCTTTGTCTGAATCTGGCACAGACTCACAAACATCGACAGATAACACCACCATATACCTAGATCTGATTCCCATCCAGGAACTTGGGCCACACCCTGGCATATACCCTGTCACAGCCACCCATCTCCGGATAGGGGCTGATTTTCCTGACTACATACGACTCAGCTTGGTCTGCACGACCCTTAGCCACCGAATCAACCGACTGAGAGATGGAGCTCCAGACAACGCACTAGCCAAGTCTTTCTATCATTACCGGGGCATGATAATCCATTCCCTCCGTAAGGCTATCGGAATTGGACTCAAACATACTGGCGATTTACTTGTTGCCGGTATCATCTCACTTCTACTTGCTGATGTGAGTCCACATGGAAGAACTCCACATTATCACTCCTGCTAAGCCACCCTCCAACACAGGCTCACCAAGGCGCCTCACCGAATTGGCGATGCCACCTCGAGGGAGTTCATAGTCTGGTCACATTTCGTGGTGGCATTCGTGGGCTCTCTGAAACAAAGAGCCTAGATCAACTACTTCTCTGCTTTATCTTGTATGTGACTGGGGGCGGGATCGTGGCGTTCTAAACAGCGTTGGGACTGACCTGATATTGCAGCGTTGCAATCATCGGAAACACTACGTCCCCTGCATCGGACCTCTCCATGACTGGCTTGCACCTTGAGGACCTTGATATGATTGTCAACAAATATGGCGGCAGACTGTTTTCCTTCCAGATGTGCCCTCCGCCACTATTCATCGAGATCATCAAAATCAATCATCTTCGAACGAGAGCTCTGGAAGATGGACGTTCTGAGGCAGGATTCCGCTTGCAAGAGGCTTGCAACATTCTGGATCATATCCATGCCTTCTCTCCTGAAGGATGGTCCGAGTCCAAGCCATGCTCCAAAGAAGGATGGATGCTGGTAGGAAACATATACCAGGCTGCCGTCTCGCTATACTGCATCCTATCACTGCAAAGCCTGTCGGTTCTGCCCTGTTCCTCCGAGCTACAAGCCCAGTGTATCGAACATAGCCGGGTTCTGCAGGTGCTGCTTAGCGAGGCGCTGTCGTCCCCGAAGACCAGAATCTCCTTGATCTGGCCCCTTGTCTTGCTCGGCGTGCAGGCCGCGAACGGCGACGCAGCCATGCGAGCTTTCGTGTCAGAGAGGCTGCCCGAGATGAGCTATCACATCGGCTCGAACGTGCCGATGGTGGCAAAGGCCGTCCTGGAGAGATTCTGGGCTTCGGGCGCGACTCGTTGGGATGCTTGCTTCGATCGACCGTACGCGTTCGCGACGCAAATTGCGGTGGACATGTCCGAGCTGCTGCCACAGCGCTAAACCAAGTGCCGGGGCTTGTGAGCCAAGGATCAATGTTGTGCTACGTTTCAATTCCTAGCTATGTTGGCTATGAGATGAGTGTTGGGGAGAACCAGTGGAAATTGTTCCTTTGCTCATCGTGCCCACTCGTATAAAGCTCAAGAGTATCATATCTCATTGAAATGGTTGCAGATCACAGGGGAATGCAACAATCCATGGTTTCATGTGTCATCAATCTGCAAGTATCCAGATGTCCCACACTGAGGTACCTAGGGTGGGCTTAGGGGGCTCCTCAAGTGCTTGTTGCCTCATGGGATTCGAGCATTCTCTGTAGGGTAATATTACTGGAAGGATTGACTGAGATGAGCCATTCGCCGATTTTTGGGATTCTTACCACCTGTAGAGGAGCATCGAACAATCCGATGTCGCGATGGTTCATCCCGTATGAGGCAAGGTGCAATCCTGCTGGGGTCGAGGCGCAAGGTACTTATGTTAGCTCCTCCCAGAACACCATTGTACGTACATGATAATAAAACAGTATGAAGTAACAGGATCACACTGAAATTTGGCGCATATTCGTTTGTATATGTTGGTGATTGTCTTCCTTATCATTTGGCCATCAGACAAAACACAGCTCGGGAATAGTCAGCAGAAGCAGTCATGCCTCAGAGATATTCCATACGGAGAAATGTGTACTGAACATGATTCAAACCTTGCCGATTGAGAATACCAGAATAATTGCGATCATCTCTACTGTGTAGAGAAAGGGTCGGACGGGTGCCTAGCTAGGTAAATTGTGCTGGGAAATGACTGCAGAGCTATCATGTCGGCCTTGACACGAAACGGCATCCACACCCACAACCCCCCAAACCGCCTTGGCAGGGTCGCAGTCCACAATCAGACGAGATGCCACTCTATAGCAGCTCATGGAAACACGGCTCTCTCCGGGCTTAGGCGATCTCGCTCGCTTGTCCCGATAGTAAAGGTGGAACATGCGGTGGCCACAATGACTTAGATCAGCATTGAGTTCCACGTCTTGCTGGTGAATGAGGACCCGACAGCTGGACACACGGTGGGCATCAATAAAGACCCATACAGGGACCAAATGTAGGTTGGCATAATCCGGCCGAGTACAATTGATATCGATTTGGAAAGTTATTATGCGGGCCTGAGACCGCCAGTCGGGCCCACAGGAAGATAGGTCAGACTCCCAATCAGATAGCCAAAGGAGGGACTATTTTCCCACGGTTCAAAAAGGGACCAGACTAAGGCATAAAATTGGCGCCTGTTCCGGTCGTGTGCTAAGGATGCAAACGACAGCAGATGTGAGCCTGCCTAGCTGTGAGGCAGAAGCATTGAAGATGGCCAAGCCAATCCCCCTTCGTATTGTCCAAACTTGGTGCGAGGTCAAGAGGAAAGCGAGACTGACGTTGGATAGGTAGTGTACCTCGTGCTATCCCTTTTTCTGCTTGGATGAGATTTTTTCTTCTTCTGAATTTGCGTATAGGGATTGCTCCGGTAATGTGGGCATCATGAAAAGAGATGTCTCGGTGCCGGGCTGCTCTGGAGGGACGGAGGTGGGTACCTGGGTACTTGGATACCTAGGTACTTGGAGCTGCAATCTCAGCTTAGACTAGACCTCCCGACACTATGCGCTGCAGGGGGAGCCAAGACTGCAGACCAGCGCACCCGAGACTGCTCTGTGGCCTGAGATAGCAGGAATACTGATGCCTGATCCATCACCTCCAGGCAGCCGTCAAACTCGGGACCGGCATTTGCTGGGGGCTTGGACACGCGGCGCCACCGACCCTTTCTCCTGTCCTCTCTCCTGCACGTCCTGTCCTGTAAGCGTCCCGCCACGGCATCCCGACGCGAAGACACGCAGAAGGCCCGCTTGTTCTGGCATTAGGCAGACAAATTATCCGGCATCCCATTTGCAAAGGCTGGCCGCCCAGGTCCATGTTCGGTCGGGCCACCGCAGGCGGGCAGCACGCTATCGACGCGATGCTTGGGACTAGAGCTTGAGGTTACTGCATCTGGCCGCCTTTTTTATTGTTTCACCTGCGATCATCTCCCTAGGGTCATAGGGTCCCCTTCTCGCGGCCCTCTGTTGAAACATTCATGGCCCTGTCTTGACTTGACGATGCCTCTCCCCTCTCGCTTCAACTCGTCCCACCACAGTCACAGTCACAGTCCTGCGCCGCATACATCCTGCCAGCACTGAACCGAGCTGTATGCGACTCCCAGTCTCCGGCCTGGTTGCACAAGCCCAACATCTAGGGGGCCATACACGCGGCTGCTACGCCCGAGGACTCGTTGCAGGGCATCTGCTTACTCGCCCTCCCATCACCTTCTACCGGGTCCACCTTTAGCTGGACTCTCTCCCCTGAGATACTCCCCACTCTGATACACGCCTGGGGCAATGAGGTGAACAGACAGACTATCATAGCTGTCTTCTCTTCGCCCTCGTTGCCGTCTCCGTGTTGCTACCACCCCCAGCGAGTGTGGGTATCTCTCACGTCGCCCCATCATGGAGTCTTACGGCATCCCCCAGGGCGGCTACCAGCTGCCCGTCCAGCGGCGGCTCAGCAGACTCTATAACGACACCAAAAAGTCCTCCGACTTTGTCAAAGAACCAGTGCAGAATGCCGAAGACCCAGACATCAAGTCCCTTCACCGGAAGCTGAAGATCCAGAATGACCGACTCGTCACCTGGGGTCTGGAATGGTCCGACCCCGGCCACCAGGACATCATTGATGACTCCCTCTCAAAAGCCGGGCTCAGCGAGGTTGTCGGGAGTATCATGTCCACGATCAAGGAAATCCTGGCTGAGGCGGAACCATTATGGGCGAGTTCCAGACGGCAGGCCGGTGGTCCCCCAGCACCCCTAGGCGATAAGAAGATCCCTATTGTGGCCTGGGACAAAGCGCGCTTTGAGGACTTGGTCAGAGATTTGACTACATCCATCGACACTTTGTACGACCTGTCCAGGACAAGATCAAACGCCGCATCATCAGCGCGAGCAAGACCCTATCAAGGGGCCTCCACCGAGGACCTGCGGGCCTTTGAGTCAACCAGAATGCAGACACCACAGCAGGTCAACCCTCAGACATTGACCAGCCTGAGAGACAGACAACCAATTCCCATGTCCGACACTACCCCTGACACCAACTCTCGGGACATTGTCTACATGAGCAAGCAGGCGTATTCTGACCTGACAAGGAACAATGGCCGTCCTTATACAGCACTGCTTCTAGAACACGCCGAGTTTGATCCTATGTACTCTGCGACAGGCATTATGCCAGATATGTCTCGATTTGAGAAGCTTTCTGCTGGGCTTCAGACCGAACCACAACGTTCCCCAGGCTCCTGGACAGGACTTCCTCAGCTGCTTGGCTATTTCGAAGACATGGACAACTCCAGACTCGGCTTGGTCTACCATTTCCCACCGGGCTTCAATCCGATCTCGTACGAACCGTTAACACATAATACACTAAACACATTATGCTCTCTCTCCAACCTTTTGGCACGCCCTGACTTCGAACCAACGCTTGAGGCTAAGTTCCGCCTGGCCTACAACCTGGCCAACACCGTGTTCGACATGCATGCTCGAGGAATCACCCATGGCAACCTGACCAATTCTAGCATCTCATTTTGCAAGGCAGTTGGGGTCGAGCCGGGAATGGGCGCTGGAGAGGTCGACATTAGACGGCCATTAATCTCATCTTTCGACCTGTTTCCAGAGAGCTTTCAAGAGGGCTCCACGCCCACGACCTCACTTTATCGACACCCTCTCGACCCAAAGACGACCTCGCAGCAGTCCCTGCTGGCGAATCCCGACTCCAAAGCATTCGACGTCTATTCACTTGGAATGCTTCTGCTTTCCATCGGAATGTGGACAAACCTAGAGAACCTTGTTACCTCCTCATCAGCCACATCCGTACCCGAAGTCGTTCTGGAGCAGTTGGCCAAGAATTGCGGAACACTGTACATGAAGGCGGTCCAAACGTGCTGGAATGCGGTCGACGAAGAGTTAGCAGCTGGAACAGAGAGCAATCAAGTCACGACGCGTGTTCAAGTCAGCGCCAGCCGATACCTCGAGGTTTGCGCGATACTCGATAGCGTCGGTGGTCTCGAGGATCGCCTGAGCAGTGATTTGGGGATCCAGTCTTCGTCGAAACAGGCCCAGGGGCAGAAGTCCGACAAGGCTATCGCATCGTCATCCAGGGATGAAAAAGCGCGGGAAGCTGGCTTTGCTCCAACGGCTCCCCAAGCAACTGTGACAAGAGGCACTGTAGGGGCAGTGCCACCAGAGACTCAAACGCAGCGAGGTATGCCCCCCAACGTCCACATGCAGCGTCGAACGCTCACTGATCAAGCAGCCCATGCACCTCCCGACTTGCGAGCGAAGCGATCGGCCAAGAATCGCCTCTACCCACACACGCCACTTCCTCCCGAGGCGATGGAGCACTGGAACGCCGTGCTCATGCCACAGATCAATCAAGCTCTCCGGCACTTCTATCGTAAGAACCCTGAATCGGTCGAGATCTCACTCGAGTCAATCGGCGAGACGGCAAAGGAGACGACGCCTACTGTGCTCGTCGTGTGCACTTCAGTCTCAAAGGTCAAGACAATTCTGAGGCGCAAGATGGGCGCGCTGTTCGATGGCACCACGGGTTTCGCCCTGAAGGTGTGCCGAGGACAAGTTCTTCGGTCTCGAAATCAAGGTACTAAGCGCAGCATGGCCCACCCTGAGAGTGCCGAACAAGGGGAAGTAGTGGCCGCTAATGGAACCTTCCAGGAGCGCCCGCTGAATGGAGCCAGTATAGGAGCTTGGATTGGCGATCGTCACTTACCGCCAGTCAGCTTCGGAGGACTAGTTGTGGTTGATGAAAAGACCTATGGCATGACAGTGCACCACATGCTTGATGATCCCGAGTCACCTGCTGCCGAAGGGCCACAACAGCCGCTGCGCAGCGGAGCAGGCTCGGAGAACCAGGTGACTGACCTGGCTGCCTGGTACGCGCAGCAATACCCAGAGGAGGATTCTCCCAACTCGGGGAGCAGCAGTGATACAGAAGACTTCGCGGCCGAGTTCTCCGATGACGGGTCCGATGCCTTCACCGAGTCAGCTGTCACCAGCGAGTACTCCGACGAGGAGCCCGAAGAGGACCAATACGTCGACGCCGGAGACATCCCTGGTATAGAGCCTGGCTGCGGGGACGGCTACGTTGTGAGCCAACCCGCGCTTGACGACGTCGAGGAGGGCTTCTTTGCCAGCCTAGACACGCAAGACGAAGAACATCTCGATAGCTTCAGCCTCGGGGAGGTGTTCGCCTCGAGCGGCATCCGCCGTCGCAATGACGATCGCGGCCTTGTTCACGAGATAGACTGGGCCCTCTTCGAATTCAAAGATGACCGACTACCCGGAGACAACGCCATCCCCGTCGCCGACAGCACCGTGCTGCAGCCTATACACCCGACTTCGGTGGTGCCGGCCAGCTCTCTACCGAACCTTGAAGTCCAGTGCATGGCACGCACTAGCGGCCTGCAGACCGGAGTCATCCTACCGACACTGACTTCGGTCAAGATCTACGGTCGGACGTCGCCCAGCCACACCTACCAGATTACCAGCTCGCCGTCTGAGAGGAATAATGGCGCCAAGCCGCGGCTGCCACTTGGTCTTCCCGGTGACAGCGGGGCGTGGATCATCGAGCGCAGCAACGGGCAGGTGTGTGGCCATGTGCTGGCCTGGTCTCAGCGCAAGCGAGTCGCGTACATCTGCCCGATGGACGTGCTGCTCCTTGACATTGCCGAGACGCTTGAGGCCACGGAGGTGAGGCTGCCTGGGGGGGAGCCGGTGGTGAAAATGGTGGACGATAGCGTCAGCATCAGCGTCAGCGAGCGTGACGAGGGATACTGCGAGCCGCAGGGTGACGAATCGGACACAGATGCCGAGCTGCGGTCCATGGCAGCCGCGAAGCGTCGAAGCATGAGAAAGGGTAAGGGGTCGATGAGGGTGAATACCCATGACATCGCAGGAGAAGAGGGAGTGGACAGAGCGTCATCGGTGAGAAGTGTACCGGCTAATAGGAGCCTTGAAGCGGACTTGTCGAGGCTGAGCCTGGGGAGCAAGGAGGCCGAGGCTGGATGTTGGAGAGCTTGAGATTCTTGTGCAGGGCATGAGACATTCCGTTTCCAGCGTTTAATGTATAAGCCAGAAGCGATCAGATACCAATGCGTTACATGATTTGAAGCCAAAAACGATACAGTACAGCATCACAATGCCAGCCTACACGCGTATCTGGACAAGATGCGTGAATCCTCATCTTACAGCCCTACAGAATTAGGATTTTTCAAAATGTCACGGTAGGGTGTCGTGTGGGAGATGATCCTTCGCTAGGCACATGTAGAGGTATGAGGCCGTCCACCTGTAAGAATGTCGAGTTGGTCAGGTTACGTAGCAATGTTTAAGTCGGGGGTGTGCCTCCGCTCACAGGCCCAGGAAAATAAGCTTGCAGTTCACTGGGGGCTGCAGAGTGGCAGCGACGGTGGATCCCGCTTGGCTGGAAGCACCTACAGTATCTGGGACCCCACCGATGCAAAGGAGTGGGGTTGCAATTGAGCCCTGGGATCCCCGCGGCACGGGATGACGTCTGAGGCGGGGACACACCGAAGCACCAAGCATCAAGCACCGAGCAACAAGGATTTCCCCACAATACGGCACAGCAATGTCATCGCTTGGCCACCTGGGCACGACAGCCTAGATTTCTCTCCATCCCTTTAGCGACCAGAAGAGCAACACTTCTTGGCAAAAGCTTAGTTAGTATTTTTACGGCTTCTGATTGGCTGTTGACTTTTTTTCTAAGACCGCTAATAACGGGCCGCCTAAAAGCTATACCTTACCTACAAATTTATAAATTAACCTATTACTACTACTATTACCGCTAATAATACTATAAACTACCTATAAAGCCTATAATTACTATAATTAATTATAAATAAAGTTAAAATTAATTTTAAATAAATTTAATAAGTATTTTTAGTTAAAAGGAGTTAATTTAAGTATTAAAAAATTTATTATATTATTAGTAATAAAAAAACTATTTACTTTTAATTATTTTACTTTTATTAACTTATTTAAATATATACTTTTAAACTTTTTTAAGTAGTTTTTTATATTTAAATAATTAAATAAACTTATAAATTATTTAAATTATTATTTTAAATAAAAATAACTTAATTAAATAATTTTATAATAATAAAAAGTAATTATAACTTTAAAAATAACTTTTTTTTTATTAATTTAATATATATTAATTAAAACTTTTAAAATAATTTTATATAATATTAAAATTAAATTAAATTAACCTTTATATATATTATTATTAATCTTTTTTTATAATTATTAATAAACCCTTTATAAATATTTTATTATATATAATTTTAATTATAAAATTAATATTAAGTAATTTTAATAATTTAATTATATTAATAAAGTTTTATAATATATTATAATTATATTATTAACTTTTACTTTTTTTAATATAAAAATTATTATTAATAAAATAATAATATACTTTATAAGTTATTTAAAAATAATTATTATAATTAAAAGAAAGTTAATACTTTATAATTTTTAAATTTAAGTTATAATAATTAATAAATATTTATTTTTATAATTATAATATATTAATAATATTAAATTAATAAGTATTTTATACTTTTTATAAGGTAGTAAATATATTAATAATATTATTAATAATAATAATAAAAAGTATTTAAGGGTATTAAATAATATATAATAAATTATAATAATTTCAATTTATAAACCTTTTTAGGTTAAATATTATATATTTCTTAATAACTTTTTTTAAAAAGTTTTACTTTTTTTTATTTAAAAATATTTTTTAATATTATAATTATTAATATAACTCATAAAAATAATAATATTTATAAAAACTTTTTAATTTTTAAATAAGTTAATATTTTTTATAATTATATTAAATAAAGTTATTTATAAATTATTATATATTTAAATAATTTAATTAATTAATTTATATAAAAAAAATATATTATAACTTTTTTTTTTAATTTATTATATTAATTATAAAGAAAAATAAAAATAATTTTATTATTATTTATATATAAAAATTATAAACCTTTTAAATATATAAAGTAATTAATAAAAGTAAAAAATTGTATTATTTTTATTTATTAATAAATATTAATTATAAAAATTAATTATATTTATATAATATATAAAATTATTATATTAAAAAAGAAAAAAAAAGTATCTTTTTTTTAAAAACATTTTCTTAATATTATTTTTATTAATTTATATTAATTATAATATTACTTTAAAAACTTTCTATAGTAGTTATATATAATTATTTATTAACTTTATTATTAAATATAGTTTTAATATAAGTAGTTATTAATATAGTTTTAATAATATAATTATATTAGGTATAATTAAAGTTATATTATTAATTTATAATTTATATTTATATAAAAAGAATTATTTTTATTTAGTTTATAAGAGTAAGTTAATAAATAGTTTTATTACTTTTTATAAGTAATATATATTAAGTAAAATTAGTAAAAATATTATAAAAAACTTATTTAGTAATAGTATACTTAAATAAATAAAAAACTAATAGGGTTATAAAGTATATAATATTATATTTTGTAACTTTAATAGTTATTAATATAAGTAGTATGGTATATAGGCCTTAAAAATAAAAGTATTTTAAGCTTGACCCAATTAAACCCTTAATATAACACTTTTTATTTGTTACCCGCTTACCGATTGCCTTAGCGCCAAGAAGTGTTACTCTTCTGGTTGCTAAAGGGATGGTTCAACCGCCGTTTCGCAGGGCAGAGTAGCTGTGCAGTATACTGTAAATTACAGAACTCGCAATTTTGAACAAATAACTGTAGATAACTGTCCACCTGCACAGTGCTCTCGTAATGGGCCTTGTTCCTGCTAGCCCAAGACGACGACCACTGTCGTCAGATATGACATGTGCGCGGGTACATACATGGACATTTTCCAAGAAACCTGGCGAGAAGCTTGGCCTAAATCAAGCACCTCAACACCGCGGACTGCTGTACTTGGCGCTTGTGTGCCGGAAACCCCCCCAGTGGCAGGCCCATCAAGGCTGAGACGGTTTTGAGGATGATGCCATGGACCAACAAGGACTAAAAGACCCCTCTAGGCTTTGCGCCAGGCAAGCCGGAATTGAAGGCTACCCTGCAGTACGTACGTCACCCCTTCCCAGGTTCCTCTGCATGTGGGCATTGGTCCATCCTTCCAGCCACGCGAGGACGAGAGCAAGAACAAGGCGGGAAAGACGTCAGACCGATAGGGATGTTAGGGTCGTTCGCTGTTCCTTTATAACGCCCTCGCCCACTCAAACCGTCCCTTGATGACATTCCCCACAACCAACCCGCATGATAAAGAGCAGATCGTCTGACCATCCACAACCATCACATCCATCGATCACTACAAGAGCAAGAACAAGAACCAGCACAAAACGTCACGCATCGCCTCAGTTACTCAATCACTCACACTGACAGGGTCCGCTATTACATCACACCACCACATCAACCGTAGCCACCCGCATCCCCCATCAATTGACCCACAATGGAGACTATAAACTCAATGGCAAGCACCGCGGCCAAGGCCATCTGGGGTGAAAACAACAACAACAACGACACCACCACTACTGCTGCTTCTACCACTACTCGTACCACCAACGAGAGCGTCAAGCCCGGTACAGAAACCATGAACAACGAGACCAAGGGAACTGAGCCCGTCTCGGGCAAATTGGGAGACACCTCCGCAGGAGAGCCTTTCGATGCTGGCAACCTGGGTATGCTACCTTTCTTGCCACCCTTTACTTCACGCACGAAACTTGGCCTAGGCTAACCTGACGACTTTCGAGCAGAGTCTGGAGCAACCAATACCACCACCTCAACCACCGGCACCAAACAAACTGGGGACCTGGGTGCCTCATCTGGACTGCCTACCACCACATCCACGGATACCACACAAATTGGAAGTAAGGATACCACAAGCGGGCTTTCCTCAGGGGCAACCGATTCCACCAACACCGGGTCCAAAGGCCCCACTACAGAGCACCCGTCCACTACCGGCGACACTGGTTTCAAGGCACCTCAGGCCGATATCAGATCCCCGGACTCGGCCACCGCAGATCCCAAGACGGAAGCTGAGCGCAAGAACGTCGACGACTCCGCTGGCCTTGACAAGTCCGAGAATCCTACCAAGCTTGAGGGAGCTGGGCCCAAGCCCATCGACGAGGTAGCCAGGGAGCATGGTGGTGATGCCGGGTCCGCATCAAAAGGGTCCTCGGGAGCCGCCGGCGCAGAAGACGAGGACGGTCCTGGAGCCGCGAGCAAAGGCGAGGGTACTGGGGAGCAGTACGTGAAGAGCTCCGGACTGGCTGCCGATGGCGGTGATTTCGACGCCACAAAGCCTGGCGCTGGCCGCGAGGCTGACCGTAAGTTTTGACCTAGACAATTTTGCATGCGAATGACTGTACTGATATATGAAGTAGGTCTCTTGGAGGAGAAGGGTATTACCACACAGTCTGCCGCAGCTGCCGAAGCTGGCAAGAAGACCGAGGAGAGCAAGGCGGAGGAGAAGACTGCCCCCGAGTCCCCGGATTCCAAGAAGGAGAAGGCGAGCCTGAAAGATAAGATCAAGGCCAAGCTCCACAAGAACTAGAGAGCCTTCTGGTGCCACCAGCCTGTCCCGATGATATTTAATGCTTTTGTATGCCTGCCTTGGCCGAGACGGGAGGCAGAAGACCAGATGTGATGACGCGCGAAAACTGCCAATGGGGCAGACGAGTAATGAGGAATACCTATCTGAATTAGCACTTGATTGTTTCCATAGTCTCTCTAGTACTCCTCTGAGTCGCATGTAATCACCAATTGTTGACGAATAGACTCAACTGGGCTTCACATTTTTTTATGCGTGCATCAATTGATCTTTTGGCAAGCCAATGGCCAGCCGGAACATGTTCGTTTCAATCAGCTGCAAATTTGTCAGAAGCGATTTTGAGTCGGACAGTGAATTGAATTGTCCTTGATCGGCGATAAGGACGCCGAGTTGAGCGGGAGTCACCCTGCCACGGACAGCCGGCTTATGACGTCGGCGAACATCGGAGCTTCCGAACCTGGTCGGCGACTTCCCCCCTTCCTGGACCGGACCGACGGCGCAGAGAAAATCGGCCAGCACTGCAAAGTCTATCGCCGTCTCATAAAGAAGAAAAAGCCACGAGCACCTCCCTCTCGCTGCAGCCACGACTCAAAAGTCCAAGTCTCACTAGCTGCTACTTCTTTTTCTCTCTCAAGCACTCAAACTTTGCTGCAGCACGCCAAGCTTAAGGTGGTTCGCAGCAGAAACATCACAGACGACCAGAGGAAACTTCGCCCAACATGTGTATGGGAGCCACGTGCCCGGACTGCTGTAAGCCAAAGACTCTGGCCCCTATATAACATTTGAAAGTCTCGGGACCCCGACTGACACTGCCCCCTTCCCCACCGGCACAGCGAAGAAGTCGTGGCGCGGCTGCGGCAAGCACATCCCGAGCGCCATGTCCGGGGTGCCTGAGGACGAATGGTGCAAGTGTGAGCCGGGGGTCGAGGTCGATGGCAAGTCGTATCCTCACGCCGCCCGCGTGGCCGTCCCCGGTGCGTCGTGGTTGGGTGGGCTGATGGGGGGCGGTGGTGGCCAGAAGAAGGAGGGGAAGGACGAGCTGTGAACGGTCGCCAACACACAACACCGGGGTTTTGCGGCGCGCTATGGGGTGGGCTTGTGGGGAGTTGGGAGCTTGGGAGCTCGGGCGTGTTGAATGGATGGCGTGCGTTGTGGTTTTGAATGTGAAATCAAAATAGTGAATGTTTATTCGACCCGAGTTGCGATGTTCCCTGTCTTTTTTGGAGTCTTACAAGATCGCTGCGGAGGCGATGCTTGCCGAGCAATCCACATTTCTCTTTAGCCTCGCGACTAATCGAGTATCTCTAGACCAGCACTTCATTGCAAACGGGCAAGCAAAGGATAAGAAGCTGTCCCGTATAAAGCTCATGAGTCTCAAAACCAACATGCCCAAGCAGTAGCAGTTCGGTGCCGAAGCGGCAGCGCAAACGGGACCGACACTTTCGTCGTCTTACGTCCAACATATACATCGTTCCCACTCTTTGAGACGATAAGCATTTGTTTCCGTACGAAATCATCTGATTGGAGACATATGAAGCGAAAGCCTACACCAAAAGTTTAAAAGCATACCATAGCGCGCTGTCGTCTCAGCAGCCGTTAAACAAAGGCGGGATCACCTCGCCCTGCACCCACAGGGAAGACACGATGCACCCGGTCGTGGAGGTGACCCTCTCCTGGCTCCTGTCGAGCGCCAGAGGCCGCGACGAGAAGAGCTTCTACCGGTCCCCGGCCTTCAAGGACCTCCCGGAGCCCACCGTCGAGATCACATCTACGGACTGCGGCGCGGGTTCCTTGGCCGAGCCGGCGCAGTTGAGAAAGGAACACTCTGACGATGGGGAAGGCAGGTTTCCGGGTGTGCATTGGGAGACACCACAGGACCTCGGTGGGCGAGTGAAGGAGTGGCTGCTCGTGGTTGAGGACCCTGATGCCCCGCTTCCAACGCCCATTGTCCACGGGTGAGTTGTTCCTCTGAGAGACCACCCGCTTGCTCGGTAAAGCTAAACTGTGGATCTTTTTTTGAAATAGAATATACGCGGGTATAGATGGCGCAACAACAAAAGTCGAACAGTCCGGCCTCGATGTTGTTGACGACAGCAAGGGCATTCTGAAAGGAGGGTTTCATTACGGGAAGAGCCGCAAACCAGTTGTTTACCTCCCTCCTCGGCCCCTGATCAACCACGGGCCTCACCGGTGTAAGTGTGGCATCTTCGTAATCTCTCTTCTGGGAGAAGAGGCTAACACGAAACATGGCAGACTTCTTCGAGATCGTGGCATTGAGTGACTCCCTGCCCAAGGAACTGCTGGAGGCCAAGCCGACGAGGGAGCAGCTCGCCGACGCAGTCCAGGGCAAGGTGGTCGCCTGGGGTCTTTGGGTTGGGAAATATGAGAGGAAATGGCAGTGAGGGAGACAAGACCCACGCAACAATCATGATCTATGAGAATGCTCGCTCGAAAGGGCTCGTCCCGGCTGATGTGGACTCGGATGTGTAGTACCGGTACACTCGAGTCTGAGTGTGAGATCAGGAGCTCCCAAGCTCACTGGGTACGGTGGGTCCCCACCTTGTGCCCGCCTTGTGGTGGCTCTGTTATTTCAAGCCTTGATTAATTCTAGAAAGGCAAAGTGAGAGGAGAAATTGAAGATAAAAAAATCACTTGTAATCACCAGTTCTGAATGTCTTGTCAAACGAACGTGGAAATCTCATGTAATCTTATCTCAGCACACAACGAACCGGCGCGTCAGCCAGGAGGTCTGAGACTGAGATGAGCGTCCCCGCCCAACAGTCAGCTCACAGAGCCGAACCGGCGAAGCTCGTCGGTAGCGCTTCGGCAACCTCTCTCTCCCCTTCCCACCACGGCCCCAAGCCAAACGGCACTCCCTACCGACTGACTTGCGCCGACAATGTCCAACGGGGAGTCGCGTGAATCGCTCGATCTCTTGGCCTCGGCCGCCGAGCAGTCGTCGCCTCAGTCCCGCATCAAGAGGAACACGGCCTGCGTGTCGTGCAGAGACTCCAAGGTGCGTAAGGCTGGCGCGGTGCACACCCGACCACTCACTCCTCGGCTTTTGCTTGGCCCCTTCATCGGACGTGGTGCCCACGCAAAAAAGTTCCCTGGACAAAAAGCCAAGCTGACCAACATCTCACAGGTGAAATGCAATGCGAGCACCGTCCCTGGCCAGCCTTGCCAGCGCTGTCAGAAGCTGAAGCTGCGCTGCGTCGTTGATAAGTCTCACAAGAGAGTGAGCAAGCGGAGGTGGGTGCAGCCTGCGTGTTTCTCCTGGCCCGTTCTCATGCATCGGTCCTTAAGCATGGCATACTGGGCATGCTTCTCTGCCTACCCCCCACCCCCAAACAAAAGAAAACATGGTCTTTCATTTTACTCAATTTAGGGCCATGTTGAATACTTGTTGAAGAATCCACTTTGGACTATTCAATTTACGTGGCCTGCTGTAAACAATACGAAGAATACTCGTTTCCAGCATCGCTTCACATCACTCCATCTCATATCACCCTGCCTGATCTACTGTCCCCTTTTTTCTACCTTAATTTTGATAGATGGCATGAAGATGTATTCTAACATCATGCAGCAAATTCGATGAGCTTGTCCAGGAAGTCCAGAGCATCAAACAGGCTGTGGCTCCCCAGCCATCGCCTTCCACTCTGCAGGGTCAGCTCCCCCTTCCTATCCCGCCAGCGCCACCACATCTGCCTAGCCCCCGGGCGGACCAGCCGCGTCTGTACTCTTCCGCCGGCTTCTCATCCGCAGTATCGCCGTTGGCATCCATCCCGTCCTTCAGCAATGCTCCACCTCCGCGGACATTTCCGGAAGCCTCGTCTGCCCCTGCGTTGACGCCGGGCACGTTGGCCACCCCATCTTCTGCCAGTGGTCGTCCTGCGCAGCCAAGAGCACTAAAGTCGAGGGTCTTCTCCAGTGAGGACATCGATCGGTATTTTGACCAATACTTTGAGCATTTCCACCCGTATTTCCCCGTCGTGCGGATTCGGGAGCCAGACGCTATTTACAATTCCGGACCAGTTCTTTTCTGGGTGATTGTCGTCACAGCCTGCAGAAAGTCAACACACGAAGGTGGAATATTTGATTTTCTCGTCGACGCAGTTAGGAACGAGATCTGGGGGAGTGTATCTGATCCGCCTGTCTCTTTGGCTACGATCAATGCGTTGTTGATTTTGAGCGTGTGGCCGCTGCCTACCATTCGTTTTATGAAGGATCCGTCTCCAATCTACGTGTCACTCCTCATGAACAGCTGTTACATGCTTGGAATTCATACTGGAAGGGGAGACTTCCCGACGCAGATTTACCCAGCATACCGTCTGTCTGTCAGCGACGAGGAGGCCGTGTACTCCTGGGTGGGCTTTAACATCATTTCACAGCGCGTGTCGACCTACAGCGGCACACCCTCTACAGGCCAGTACTTCAACAGCACTATTGAGAGTATCATCGACAGGACGAGCCCCGTAAAGATTCCGATGTACTTCTATATCCTACTAGAAAGTGCGGCATTCCTGCATAGGGTGGGCAGAACTATAGCTGCGAACCTCGAGCAAGGGAAAGGGGTCTCTCATCATGTTGTTGAGCAGCTGGAGGAAGACTTCCAAAAGGTCCAGGGCCTTATGTCCGCAGGCATCTCAGGTAGGCCCACGCCCCCTCAACACACGTAATCAACCGACACATCGCGGCGTTTCTAACCCTGGCATGAACCTGCACAGAGGTGGATCAGTTCACCATTCTATCGACACTGCTAGAACTTCAAGTCTTCTACTTTATGCCACCTCCCGGCTTCAGCCAGGAAGCCTTCAAGCGCCACGCCCTACGCTGTCACACCACCGCGCAGTCGGTCATCCGGCTCGCACAGAAGCTCAACAACGACATCGCCTTCCTCTGCCACTCGCCCCACTTCGTCTGCCGCTCCCTGCTGTCGGCAGCCTGCATCGTGATATCGGCGCTGCTGTCCCCGTCCACCAAGGAGGTGATCGACCGCCAGATCCAGGACGCCGGGAGCACCGCGGACATGGTGGTCAACGAGGCGCTCGCCGGCGTGAGGCTGTGCAGCATCCAGGACGGCGACCTGCCCGTCCGCGCGGCCAAGATGATGGAGAGCGCCTGGAGCGTGCGAGATATCCTCCCCGCCACGGAGCTGTCGCAGCTTGGCCAGATGGACCTCTCGCACCGCCTCGGCATGGGCCTGCCGCTGGACTGCATCCGGAGGTGGAAGCGTCAGATGGAGCAGATCCGGCCCGACAAGGTCACGCCGCAGCCCGGCGCCGGCGGCAACGCTGGCTTGGCTGCAGAAGGGGCGGGGAACGCCGCCGTGGCGAGCGCCGCCGAGATGCTGGCCCCCGACCCGTTCTCGAGGGTCGACTGGGACGCGTTCATGAAGGACTTTGACATGAATTTTGATCCGGCCCTCATGGACACCGTTGTCGCCTAGAGAACCAAACATCATCGAGGCATTTGGTGGAGGGTTACTACCTCCCTGAAGGAGTATAGATGAGATGGCAGAGCGACATGGTACTGCTTAGTGAGGAGAGGCTGGTAGCCCAGAGTATGTCAACCATAATAATATTGCCTATTTCAGACCCTACCCTGAAGACAAAAGGACATCCAGGACAAGCTCGCCAAGCTTTGTTCTGGAACCCGTTAGTGCGACCAGAAACCCAATTTCCCGTCGCCGAGAATTTGCAAGACACAAATAGGGTCATGCAGCTGCTATGGCGAATGACAAGCGTCGGCTACGGTCGTCAAAAGGTCGAAGAGGTTACCATGGTCTTTAAAGTAATATAAGCGCATACACGCCGGTCTGCAACACTCCGGCTTGATGCGGCATGTGGTACTTGATGACTTCACTAATAGCAGCGGCCTATGCTGCTTTCGGAAGGTCGATTTTAGCTTCATGTGGTGATCACTATAGATCACTTCGGGGACCGGCTGGACTTGGGGTCGGCCCTGGACAGATCATTCCAACCAGTCCTTAGCAACGATTCATGGGAACGAAATAATGTTCATCTCTAGTATTGCAGTGGTATCTCAAAATGGTATCGATTGACAAGAAATTCCCAATGCCTCCATGTGCACGTCTAATTTCAATTGTGATGATGTTGCACATGTAGATGGACCAAAACAGCCTTGCAGTTCAAAGTGTCAAGCCGTAGATCCATCCAGCGTCTAGAAAAGACCGCGGGCAATCCGCTTGAACCACGATTGGTGCTTGAGTTGATCCTCCTCAACATCCGTGGCGCTGTGCAGACGAGCACCGGCCAAGAGATCCATCTCGTGGATGGGCACCAGCATACGCCAGTCTCTCGAGTAAATCTTCCAAAAGAGGTACAACGCCAAGACCACGGGAGCGGCCAGATACTGCTGGAAGAAGTACATCGCATCGGGGGTAGCGTTTGGAGATGGCTGCATAAGGCGTTGTTAGCACGCTTGACTCGAAGACTGGTATAGCCGGGAGCCCGGAGAGACTTACGTAGAGGGAGCTGTAGAATGTAGCAATCAAGCACAGGCCGCACAGTAGGAGACCGATCCAGCTTCCCCAAACACCCAAGGTCGGCTTGTACGGAATCAAGTCCAAGCTGTAGCCCTGTTGCTTCCACGCGCTGCGGAAACGGATGTGGGTGGCACAGATGGTTCCCCACACGAAGAAGTAGGAAAGACCAGAGAGAGACAGGAGCCAGGTGAAGATGGTGCTTTGCGATGAGGCCTCGCCGATGAACGCCAGGAGACCAAAGCAGAGCTGGACAACGATGCACCAGATGGGGCGCCCGGACTTGTCGACGTATGCCAGGAACTTGGGGGCCATGCCTCGCTCAGCCATGGCTTGCATCGTTCTGGTAGAACCAAATGTGCACGAATTGGCCACGGAGATGACAGCGAGGGTAATAACGGCGTTGAAGATGGATGGAAGGACTTTGATACCAGCATCCTCAATAGCCAGCACGAAGGGCGAGGCCTTGGTGTTGGCGCCAGAGGAACCCAAAAGACGTTCGTCGTTGGAGGGGATGATCAGGCCGACGATGAACAGATTCACAACGTAGAAAAAGAAGATGCGCCAGAAGACCTGCTTTGTCGCGAGGGGGATGGCCTTCCGTGGGTTGGCAGACTCGGCGGCCGCAAGACCGACCAGCTCCGTGCCACCAAACGCGAAGGCAGCGACGACAAACACGGAGCAGAATCCGTTGAAGCCGTTCTGGAACGCGCCAGGATCGCGCCAGAATTTCGCTCCGAGGTAGCCTTGGTTTCCAACACCTCCACAGTTGATGATGATTCCGAGGATAATGAACCCAGTGCAAGCCGCGATCTTGATCATACTGAGGACAAACTCAACCTCACCATAGCCTCGAACGCCGAAGATCTGGATGACGGAAAGAACGACAAGGAAGACAGCAACCCAGATGCCCATGTTGAGGTCGTCACGCCAGTAGCTGATTGTGATGGACGCGGCGACAAGCTCGAAGGGCAGGATAGTCAGCCACGAGATAGCATAGTCCCAGCCCATGGCGAAGCCCCATGAAGGATCAATGAAGCGGACAACATAAGTGTAGAAGGCACCGTTGACTGGGTAGAGGACAGCCAGCTCGGCAAGGGCCTGGCAGGTGAACAACAGCATGACGCCGATGATCGAGTAGCAGATGACGAGCGACGCAGGGCCACCTGTGTGAAGGGCACTTCCGGAGCCGACAAAGAGACCAGCACCGATGGCACCACCTAAGAGAACAAGAGCGCGTTAGCTTTCCGTCACGAGGAGAGATCTGAGCAGACGAGGGTTGATATCGTATCGTACCAATGGCGATCATCTGCATGTGTCTTGACTTCAGGTCACGGTTCAGGGTGCCCGACTTGTTGACGGCTCCGACCTCCTCGTCGACAGTTTCTGAACCGTAGCCATTGTGAGGCTCGACGACCTCCTTGTCGGTATGGTTCTTCTCGCCGTATTGCGCCATTGTGGTAGGCTATTGGGCCTCTTGTCGTCTGAGCGATCGATCCAGCGGAGGCGAGGCAGGTTGCAGGCCAAGAGTGAGGGAACACCACGAGCATGGGCACATGGGCAACAGGATAGAGGGGCAACGCATACTTATAAGATTGGGCGCGAGAATGGGACGCGGAGGGAGTGTCCAGGACTGGGGCAACCAGCCGGAGGAACATTGAGACAGGGAACTGGGTCCAAAAAGGCCTCGATGGCACGCTAGCCATAGAGGAGGAGATTGAGCTAACACCGAGCTGCAGTTGGCCCTGGGCCAGAGGTGCGGCTGACAGGGCAGGGTGCTCCCCGGTGGCAAAGACAAGGCGGGTGTCTGCACCGACACAGCGGGACCTGGGCATGTAGGCTACATAGTAGGTAGCAGTGGCAGGGCAGTCTGGCAGGACGAGGTATCACGCAATCGAGTCGAGGATGTCCACAGCCCCCAGAGGCTCAGCGACGAGGCTCTGGTCAGCATCCCTAGCTACAGTACTCGACCGAGGTCGAGGCCGGGGACAGACTAGCAGACTAGGCGAGCAACCCATCGCGGGCGTGTGCGGTGTCCTGGTGGGACGACGAACACGCACACAGATGGCATGTCATGTCATGGCATGCCGAAGGGACTGGGAAATCTTGAGGCGCCAGAAGGCTGGATTCACGTTTCGGGTACTGGTGCACTTTCGAGTCTCAGGAAGTTTCCGTGACCTGGCCAATCAACTCAGACCTGCTTTTGAGTGCTGACAAGTTGCCGGGGAATATGCTTCACAGATGGAAACACTTGGGTCGTACAGCATCGAAGGAAAGAATGGTATTTGTCAGATATGCATGTAGCCAGCCGTATGACAAATTCATTGTCGTGTACAGTAGGCAGTAGGCAGGAGGAGGCAGGAGGCAGGTTGTTCATGTCAGGCTGGGCGGGTTCATTACACCAGGCTGCAGGGTCTGGACCCAACGAACGAACGTTGGTCGAGCGTGCGGACAGCTAGTCTAGACTAGTCCACGTACCCAAGGCAACTACCGTCCTGGTAATAACTGACAATCTGGGCCACGAAGCTTGAGTTCTCGAGGAAGCAGGATCCCTGCTGCCCCATGACCCCTGTCCTCCTTGATAAGGAAGGGTCATCTGCCAATCAGGGCAGTCAGGAAGGGAAGGTTGCATCCAGCTCAGTTTTGCCCGGAGTTCAGACAGAGGACTGAGAGTACTCCATACAGGCTAGTCTGCTGGACAGGATACAACTTTGCCCTTGTCCATCTTAATTGAATAAAGATCATCCATTTTTGTTCTTGTTTTGCTGTATGTGGTAGACTACGTCTACATGCATACTCATATATGTATCTATACTAATGTGGTCAAGAGTGAAGGATGCAGGCCTGCTGTGGAGGGCCGCCCTCTGCTCCACCCACCTGCAGGAGCAACGCACATGGCTGCCCACCTTCCTGGTCCACCTCCCACCCATCCGGCCAGACAGGAGAACAATGAAATGATGGGTCATGGCATCGATTAAACAGTACGCAAATCATCACTCGTTGACGTGACTGGCCTTTGTTCTCGAGTCTGATCGGCACAAATGATGAATTTTCAGAGACAAATTTACCGGCCTCCCCCCTCCTTATCATCGTGCCGCGCCTGACTCGGGCACTTTGATCCTACTGATCCACAACATCCCGTCATCCCATCACTTTGGGGACTCTGGGGTTGACCAGACCAGACCAACCCAGACCTCTCTCTCTCTCTCACACACATCAATCAATTACGTACGTAGCCGTTGTGGAATCTGGGGTTTGGAACTCGCTATCTAGCACTATCTTCGCTCGTACCCTTTCGTGACGCACCGCCCCGCCTTCTTGTCATATCAAAATCCACCATGGGATCCTTCTTTCCCGAGCATCATCTCATCAAGTAAGCGCATCGCAACGCCACCTACGCTCCGATACACGTACATCTGGCAGATAGCAGGCTCAGTCAAAACACGATCTAGTCTGTAGTCTAGTCTAATGTAGGGAGCAGACCCGTTTAAAGACTCGCTGTGGTCGCCACTATCTCCCCTGTAAATCCCTCCAACCCCCCTCCTCCATTGGATCACATCCGAAAGCTTCTAGCGTTTCCAGAAGAGCGAGCGCCCGTGGGGTATCCCTTTTGGAGGGTTCGCACGCTTGCATTCCCTCGGGACCGTGGCGGCTGGTCTGCAGGGAGCACCAGGCTTCTGCCCACCACCTGGATACAGAACAGCTAACGCTCCCGCACAACTGGCCAGCATGCTCGCTCTTCCTCTTACCAGCTGCGGGCTCAGTAACAGCACCCAGCCCGCCTGTTCAACCGAGCCGGTCAGCCACGCCATCTGTCTCTACGACTTTTCCTATTCTCCCTTGATGCTTTTACCTCAATTTTGCTAGGTCCTCAAGCTCAAAGTGCATATGTGGTTGCGGCTAAGCTTTACAGACCCATGGCCAAGAGTCGCCCATCGAGCTTGGCTGCGGCCGCCCTCAGGCCCACCATATCTGGGCAAAGGCTTGACCCTAGCCAAGAGCTAGCCCACTGTCTTGGCCGATGGAACCAACGAAGGATCTGCCTACTGTGTACAGAACACAGAGCTGTCGTACGACTCTTGTGTTCCTTCGACACCTCGTACCGAAAGGACCGAACGGCCAGCCTGGGCCCACTCAACAATATGCGAATTGTCCGGCTGCGTGGGTGTCTGTGCATTCAACGGTCGCTTATCACTTGGATTCCTTGTGACCCGCGACTCTTCCATCTAGACGCGCTCTGTCTTCTTACTTGGCCGATCAAACTTTGGCTTGCCCTACGTTTGGCAATACACCCGCAAAACCGCCGAAGGCAACCTTGGCGAGACTCGCCTGACATTTGCTCGGCGAGCCCGGGCTAGCCTGTTGGAGGGTGCGGTTTAGCCCCAACCCGTCTCCCCGCGAGAACCTCGCGACGGGTTCCAATTCGCCGGGTCGGCCTGCAGTTGGTCGGGCGTCGCTAGCACCCTTCTGGAATGATTCTATGCAGTCCTAGCAGGTCTGAACCGAACGGCCGCGCTGCCTCGATGCCACCTCATGCAATCTGCCGTTCGCAGCCGCTCGTGATTGAGTGTGTCAGCCTAAAAGCCATAGTCTGACAAGTCTAAGAGCCACTATAGCATATTCCTAGGAGCAAGCGCCGGGCAATTAGTATATGTGAGGCGATTCATGGCGGGTCGGGCAAGTCTGACCTTTCCAACCGCGGAAGCTTCTCCGTACCCCCATTCCATCCCCCGCGCACCACCACCCAATGGCAGCGTGGTCTGTTTCGTACCGCAGCAGGCGCATATCATTCATTTCGAAGTTAGAACCGCCGATCTGGCTAGCCCTGGCCGAAGCCTCGGGTCAGTGTAAGCCCGGAGAGGCAGGTACAGACGAGGTGTGGGATTTGGTCTGTTCCATCCCCAGTCTGCCGACATACTACTACAGGCTCGTCCCGAAAACAAGACGACTTCTGAGCAGGACTGTTGAAGGGGGCGTATCACGTGTGGCTTGAGCACCCGTGGAACGAGTACGCGCGTACTAGGCTCAACACTAGGACGCGGTCATCACCTTGTCGGGTTGGCCAGTAACAGCCTCTAGGAAGGCTCCAACCACCACCTGAGCCTGCTCTTTCCCGACCATAAGCGGCGATAGAGGGTGTGCTGACACTGCTTCCATGCATTCTTCCAGAAGCATGCACGGAAAGTCGCGGCCGCGGTTGGGTTCTTGGGACGGGATGTTACCTCACTGTCCCACCATAATCAGAAAGTATAGATTCGGTGTGAGTACGTAGACTACTACCACATCGGCACACGGTCTGGTTACACATAGAACAAGGCCAGTCGTGCCATTGCTTATTGGCGTGGGCGAAGCAGACGCGAGCGAGCCATCGCTTTCGGAACTCATGGTGGTGTCTTGCGGTGCCACATTTGCGCCGGACTCACGAGGGGCCATCGCAGGCACGATAAGGCACGCTGTTCAGATAATTTATTCTACCTATCAATTCGCCCAGCTGGTCCCTCGTCTCCCAGCGAGGCTGACCACTCAACCTCCAACCTTCTCCATTTGCGCGAATCTCACCCCTCCCATGACCGGGGCCGGCGACGGCTCGACGAGGCCCCTCTCGTACAGAGCCAGCCACACTGCATCAGCATTGACGACCTCTAGAGCCCTGCGGGCTTCGTCGTTGCGTGTGAGCACGTCGTCGGCTAGCAAGTCCAAGATCTGCTCGAAGACCAGGTCTTCGACCCGTACGAATGATACTATGGCGATGAGAAGCGACACCGCTGCCGCCCAAGTCTGCGCCGCTGATGCGAACCTGCCCAGCCCGCTTGACACTGTGCGAGAGGACGGCGCCTCGAGTTGCAGGCCCAAGGCAGAATCCTCGCCTCCTCCACGCACGGGTATCAAGATGCCGTCTCCGCCGTCAGCCTTGTGCTGTCTGCCCGGCATGCTGCCCCTCGACGGCTTTGCCGCGCCCACGCCGCCCACGCCCCTCCTGCTCTTTCGCGCATCGTCTCTAATCCTGAAACACCACTTCCCCAGCCCATCCCACCACTCCGTCTTGACCCGCGAGCTGAGGAAGTCGCCCGCGCTTTCGCAGAGCGCAGCTAGTGTGCCGCACGCTGATATGACAACGTATGGCTCCGGGTCATGGAGCCTGCCCACGATGACAGGCCAGACGTCGTTGACGAGCGGGAGGAAGGCGTTCTCATCCCGCGCGAGCGCGCAAGAGGCCTTTGACAGCAGGTCGAGTAGCTGTTTCCGTAACGTCGGCGTAGGGGACGTGAGGTAATGCTGCGTGAGGGAGGTGATCTTGGTGAGGATGGTGTATGTAGGTGTTTTAGGGAGGGCCACTTCTTCGTTACTGTTAGAAGGATCTTCAGGCTCGTCCTCGCCGTTCTCTCTGGACTCGAGAGCGTCGAGCTCCTCTTTTGCGGACTTCCACGCTTCTGTGGGGTGGCCGCGTATTATTTCCTCCACATCCTCTTCTTCCTCTTCTTTCCGTTTTCTCCTTGCTCGTTTATCGAGTATGGCGATTGCGTCCTCAATGCCTGACGATTCAAGCGGCCGTTTTCTGTGATTTACAGCCTTGGTCTTCGCGTCTTCGATCAGCAGCCTGTCAGACTTGACGCCTTGTTCAACCACCTCCGACAACACCCCAAACAAGCTTTCCACAAATGCAGAATATCCATGATAACTATCTAGGGCGGCGAAAATGCCCGCGACAACGTCGTCCAAAAATGGTAAGAGGCTTGGGCCTGTCAGCCGAATCATCATGGTAAGCACCTTTGTCGACGCAGGCGAGATATCAAATTGGTTCAGCCGCAGCGACACTGAGTTAACCATGTAATCCACATTTTCGATGATCAACTCAGACACGCTACTGTACCCGCACGAAAAGGCGACACTATTGAGCGTCGTGATCGCGTGGCCTTTGAGCTCCGGTATTGGGGAGCCTAGGAAAGTCGCCACTGGGTAGAGCACGTCTATTAGTTCTGGGCGGAAGGAAGGGCCGAGACGGTGGCTGGCGAAGGCCGTGACTTCTAATGCGATGGCCTCGAGGCGCCAGTCTACCTCGTCAGTGGCCGCGTCAGAGTGTGCATCGAGTATGGAGACGGAGAACGAGTAGAGCTCGCTGAAGACGGACTCCGCATCTTCAGGAGACGACGGGTCGGGCGCTGCGTCTGTAAGATCCAGTAAGTCGTCGATTTCGGATGTTTTAGCGAAGGAGGACTTGAGCAGCTCGAAAGAGAGCCAGAAGGCTGAGATCTGCTCGACCCCAGTGGACTCGAGGATGCAGAGGAGCATTTCATTTGCAAGCATGATCTGTTGTGAAGACGAGCCGATGTTCTGGATGAGATTCGCAATGTCTTTCCTTGTGTCTCGCTGGCTTTCTTGAGGCAGTAGGATGGGCCGGTATGTTTGTAACTCCTGGCTGGTTTGTATTAGGCCTGCACTTCGCCAGAAGTTCTCATCCACATCGACTTCATTCTGGATCTTTGAGTTCTTGGAGCTCATAACCAGGGAGGTTACGCTGTCTCTAAGCGCTGAGGAAAGCGAATCCTCGAGATTTGATGAATGAATACGCAATGCTGACAACAGCTCGTTGCCCTTGATTATGTTGCGGATTGCCTGCTGCTTGACCCGCTCATCACTGGCCTGCATCACGCGCGGCATGCTTGTGATCCAGCTGTACACAGTGGCATTGATAGAGTCCAACAGCTCAGGATAAATGGTTGCCAGATCCTGCAAGGAAGTGCCATAAAATCCTGTCCTCTCGTCTCCAAGGATGTCGGTGCCGAGGCTGGGTTGTTCATTATGTTCTTCCCGCAGCATGATGGCACTTTCGACAAGCATCGACGTGCAACCGGACAATGTCGAATGACACTCGTCTAACAGTGTGATGCAAAGCCTGTCCATGGCTCTTGATACATCTGACGCGTCGTGGCTTCTCAGCTTGAGAACGGTAGACAAGGCTGTTTTGACTTGCGTGGCTGTGGCTCTCAGCCATGAAGCCGTGAGAACCTTGCCTTCGTCCTTCTCATCCTTGCCAGTCTCGTCGGGTCCAGAGCCATCTCTCTCCGTCTGCCGTAGTAAATTCCGTGTCTTCAGGTCCCCAAGAACTTTGGTAAGCACGACCCTGAGTACATTGATTGAGTTGACAAGCACCCGCTTCTGCGCTTTAGTCGACAGAGGCGGGGAGAGAACACGGCTCAGGGAAGACACAGTTCCAGGGAAGAAGGTGGCCAGCACATCGTCCTGTCTGATGGTCGTATACACAGCCAGAATTGCACGCAGTGCCTCGATCTGGATCTCAGGAGTAGTACCGCCCGTCACACCGTCCAGTAAGACAGAAACGGAATGTCCAAATGACGGGATAATGTCCGCGTCCGTCAACGGCGAGTCCTTGGCCGACAGCCCTGCTGCCTTGATCAGCGCCGTCAGAGCCTTGTAGCCCTCCAAGATGGTCTCCTCGGGCTTGGCAATATGGATCTGCTCCCGACCTGGCACGCCGCCGACTATGAATGTCAAGAATATGAGGAGCTGCTGCGAGAGTTCCTTTGAGATCCTGGATTTCCAACCGTGCTGGATCAAGAGGCGGAGAGACTTGATGACGGTCTCGATGAGCCGGATGGGATGGGTTTCATGCTGCCGCAACAGATGCGACAGTGGGAAGAAGACATAGTCTGCTATCTTGTCGTCGAGTACGGTGGCATCGTACTGGATTTGGTCCTCCAGGATGCCGATCAGCTGGGCGAGGAGTTCTTGCAGCTGCTTGGCATCGGCGGTCTTGTCCGGACCCTTGTTGCCTTGGAGGGCATGCCTGCTGATTTCTACACAGACCGGTTTGAGCTGAAGATGAGTCAGTAGGGACAGGACTGGACAGTTGGAAGAGGTGGCTTCACCCACCTTTGTAAAGAATTGATTCCTCGCCGATGAAGTAAACTCAGACTTTGGGCCAAGTTGGGAGGCCATTTTGGCCGGACCGCACTTGATGCCCTGGCCGGGCGACTTTGAGGGGGGGTCACAACTGTAAAGAGAAAGATTTGGTGGTGACTTTCGAGTATGACAAATACTTTATGGCATTGTTCGCCCAAGAGGCTGCAGAACGGAGAGAGTGAGGTTGAAAAGCCCAAACTCCATCTCGAAATGTTGGTGCACCTGAGCAGCTGCGCGCTCAAAGAAGGCTCTGGAGTAGCCTGACATTCCTAAATTTCCAGGCCACCTGCAGGGGGCCTGCGGCACTGATGGCGCCCAGTCCGCCACTGGAACCAACCAAACTCACCACTGAGGCACGGCCGGCCGGTTAAACGGTCCTGTGAACTGTGGGAACGCAGGCCACCACCGTTTAAGGCACCGTTGACTACTGCGGCATGCGGTCCAGCACATGCAATGGTGGGAGGAGACATGCAACTGTAGAGCTCTTGCGTCAACCAGCAGGTTTATAAGCAACTCGATATCTTGGAACCTGCAACTAAATACAAATCCAATTCTTGCATCACCAACCATCACTAGTCTTTGTCTAAATCCCGTGCGACAATGGCGCCGACGCCCTTCTCCGTGACGGTGCACCCTTATCCATCCCCAAAGGTCAAGCACGCCTGCGCATATGAGTTGGGTTCCTCCCCGGCTCGCAACGCCCTCATTTTCGTTGGAGGTCTCGGCGATGGCCCTCACACTGTCCCGTACATCAGGACAGTCGCTGCCAAGATTGAAGCCGACACCGGCCTCAGCTACTCGGTGTTCGAGCTGCGGATACGCTCTTCCTTCTGTGGGTTTGGCTGGAACAATCTAATCAAGGACGTCCAGGACATCTCGGCTCTCGTCAAGTATCTACGCGGCATTGGCAAGGAAAAGGTGGTGGTGATGGGCCACTCTACTGGGTCTCAGGTATGTGCGCGTACAAAACATTTTGTCGTTTGACACCCGTCAGGTAAGTACTTACCTTAGGACAGGACTGTATCGAGTACACCAACTACGAGAAGCACCAAAATGAACCGATAGATGGACTCATTCTCCAGGGCTCGGTCTCCGACCGGGAGGCCTTTGCTGAGGAGCTCGGCAAAGACGAGGCTGACAAGATGGTTGGGCTTGCCACGGAGATGATCAACGCCGGCAGAAAAGACGATGCTGTGCCCAAGTCACAACTTGCCCGGCCCCCCTTCCCTTGGCCTGTGACTGCTTATCGGCTTCATTCTCTGGCAGGTGTCGGGTGAGTTGAGTTGCTCGACGAGTACACTTATATGCACCAGGCTGACACCCATTAACCTTTAAGCGGTGACGACGATTACTTCTCCTCGGACATCCCTGATGAGAAGCTAGCAGCCATTTGGGGCCGAGTCAAGCAGCCCATCATGGTTGTCCCGTCAGCAGAGGACCAATATGTCCCCAAGAGCGTCGATTTCGAGAAGCTGCTGGCCAAGTGGAAGTCGTTCTGTCCCGGCATGAGTGAACTCTCGGGCTTGATCCCCGGGGCAAACCATACGGTCGATGCTCAGGCATCACAAGACTGGCTTGGGGACAGAGTGGTCAGCTTTTTGAAGAGCCTGGATGGGCTGAACTAAGCAGCCGGTATTCGAATTGTACATAGGACCACCTCGAAAGTAAACAAGAGTAGCGTGTTGTTTGGGTGTGGAGGAACCAGCGATCGACCTTAGAGTTTGGTGGTGCTCGAACAGCTGGGCCAGAAATCACAGCATGGCATTGTTGATTTGTGTTCTCCAGGCCGATGGCATATCAGATGAAAGTTGAGAGACCAATGTGGCAAAGAGAGCCCACACAGCATATTAATCTGACGTGAGGAAACAAATAAGAGCCCACCCTCCATTCAGGGTCCAAGTTGCGTGGCGGCCATTTCAATCCGGTGAGGTACTGCAACAAGTTCGAAGTCCATGTCCCAAGTTCATGCATTTTCCTAGCGTCATTTTAGTGCGTGCCAGGTCCCCATTGTGGCTGGCGGCAGATCCCAGCATGAGACTCCAACGCTGGGAGGAGCACTTCCAGGCCAGGCACCCGACCCCCAGGGACCAAGCTATGAGGACATGACTACTCGGACTGCATGTGCATGGTAGTCTATGTATGGTGTTATGTCTGAGTGGGGTGTCATACAGCAAGCACTGCATGTGCATTTACCCCCGAAGCCAGGTTGAGCTTGCGTCACGACACGACACGCATCGGCCCCTTTGCGACGGCTCCAGCAACAGCAACGGCAATAGCAGCAAGTCAAGATCGACAGCCAAGCCCGCTCAACTCGACTGCCCCTACAATCACCATTTTCCCAGCAAAGACTCAGCACAGGCATCACTCGGAGATGGCATCGTTATAGCCAGCGTTACACCACCCTGCCTGCCCTGCCCTGATCCTGATCCTCATCCAGGCTGCGACCCGCTCTCGACGCCGTCGCCGACACCGACACCGACCCCGATCGATATCCCTTTACCTAAGCGACCCCTATACTCCACCAAATCGCTGCCCTCAACGCCCAAGTCCCACCTCCATTTCCCTCGACGCAACCCTTCCCCCCCTTTCCTTCTCGATACTCTCGGCCCAGCCGCAGGCTCAGAGAGGCCCTCCAATCCCCAGAGACCCAAGCCGCCGCGATGGCTTCCTACGGCCACCCTGCGCCGGTCGCCGCCCCGAGACATGGCCAGGCAGTCACATACGGCGCCCCCATCCCCGTGGTGCCAGGTTCCGGGGCTCCTGCCGGCACCTTTGCGCCAGGAACAAAGATTCAGGTCGGCGGCCATCGCGTGGTGATACAGAAATACCTGTCAGAGGGTGGCTTCGCCCATGTCTACCTCGTCAAGATGCCCAAGCCTGTCGACGGCACGGACCTGGCCGTGCTGAAGCGTGTTGCTGTCCCAGACAAGGACGCCTTGCGAGGCATGCGTACCGAGGTTGAGACCATGAAGCGGCTCAAGGGGCACCGTCCAATCGTCACATACATCGACTCGCATGCCTCTGAGTTGAAGGGCGGAGGCTACGAGGTCTTCCTGCTCATGGAGTACTGCAACGGCGGTGGCTTGATCGATTTTATGAACACTCGGCTGCAACACAGGCTGACCGAGCCTGAGATCCTACAAATATTTACCGACGTCGCAGAGGGCGTGGCCTGCATGCACTATCTGAAGCCTGCGTTGCTCCACCGCGATTTGAAAGTCGAAAACGTTCTTATAAATTCGACCGCCTCCAAGAAGAAGTTCAAGCTGTGCGACTTCGGCTCTGCTGCCGCCCCACGAGCTGCCCCAACAACCGTCGTTGACTGCCGGCTGGTGGAGGAGGATGTACAGAAGCACACAACCATGCAATACAGGAGCCCGGAGATGATTGACGTGTACCGAAAGCAACCTATCGACGAAAAGTCAGACATATGGGCATTGGGCGTTCTGCTGTATAAGCTGTGCTACTACACAACGCCCTTTGAAGAGCAGGGCCAGCTAGCGATTCTCAACGCGAGCTATAGATTCCCTAGCTACCCAGCCTTCTCGGACGGACTGAAAAAGCTAATCGGTGCGTTTTCGTCCTGGGGGAGATTGGAGTGCGCGCAAGGCTAACAAGTCCCCCAGCATCCATGTTGAAGGAGAACCCACAGGCCAGGCCCAACATTTATCAAGTCCTGAAGGTGTCCTGTGCCATGCAGGGCCGTGAAGTTCCTATCAAAGATGTATGCTCCGCCCTTCTGTTTAATATGCCTCCTGTTCCCACTGACACGGTATCTAGATCTACGCCGGCAGGTCAAGATCGGAAGCGCGACCTCAGGAGGCCCCTCGGCAAGACCCCTCGGCGTCTGTTGTGGGAGCTGTATTCTCACCGCCACCACAGCATGAGACAGTGATACCAGATATTCAACCCATGCGACGGGGTAGACTGCCAGCTTCAGCTCCACGGCCTACTCCATCCCCGAAACCGAATCCATCATCCATGGGGGTCAGCAATGGGGATCCATTTGCTGCGCTTGACGCCAACGCCAGCGTGAAGCACGCCGATGAGCTGTCATCTCGGTTCCCCACACTTGACCAGTTCTCGATATTGCACGAGAAAGGTGTCGCTTTTGACTTTGACAGTTCCAATGCGCCGACAGTTTCAAATAATGACCCAGAAAGCGCACAAGAGGACGCCTTTGCTGCGCCCCAGAGCCAGCTTTCTCAGCCGGCACCAAACAGCAGAGCCTCCAATGATATCAGCCGTGGTCCTGCCTTGTCCTCGACTTCACCGGAAAGGCAGCCTGTTCCGCCAATCAAGAGCGCGTCAGCTCCGGCGAAACCAAGCGAGATGAGCCGTGCATCAGCTATCATCAAGAATACACCGGAACTGCAAGCCATCTCCTCCGGATCCGCCCAAGGGTTTCAACCCGCTCCCTCTCGAGGGACCATGGTATCAACGGGAACGATGACAAGTCCGCCTCAGGAACGGCACCCATCCACTACTCCAACGCAATATCCGATCTACCGGTTTCCTTCAAACGAACACCATCGATCCTCAAGTCTTACGAGACAGCAGCAGCAGCAGCAACCACAACAACAACCACTTCAAGACGTTCCACTGCCCATTCGTACGGATTCTCCGTCTTTGCGGCCCGTCGCGTCCCCCCGCATATCGTCTTTTCAAGGTCATTCACGGCAACCATCCTCATCCAGGCCTTCACTTGAGGGAGGCCGGCCTAGCATGGAAAACTTTGAGCCCATCACAAAATCAAGGTCGATGTCCAGCCGTCCGCGTCCAGTCAGTACGCATCTTGAGTCAAACCTGGATTTCCTTCGCGAGCAGGAGAAGAACCCAAGGCCGCTGGGCTCCCCGGGAGTTCCCTCACCAAGGCTTCCTCCAGCAGACCGAGCGCCGTCGCCGAACCTGCTTCTTGACGATGACATGAATATCGAGTCGAATGTTGACTTCCTTCGGTCTATGGAGGACACTCAGCCAAGGAAAAGTCTAGAGAGCAAGCGGTCGAGTCTTTCCAACCTCGGTAAAAAGTCTATATTTGCCGGCAAATTCGGTGACGCTTTCAAACGTTTCGAAGGCAGCCAGACTGAGGCACCACCTCCAGCTCGCACTCCTTCGCCATTGAGGGCTCAGGAGCGAAGGGACCTAACGCCAATCGCTGGTTCAGAGGCCACGGATGGTCGAAGTGACGATGGTCAGGCTCTGGGAGATTCAGACGAAATGACACCGGCGATGCGCCGCGAGATAGAGCAGCGGCAGCTCGAGGAAGAAGAGAGAAGGGTTGCTGCTGGGCAGGCGGAATACCGTGCGCGGCTTGCCCAGCGCGGGGGAGGAGGGAAGCCTGCGCCGCCTCCCGTCAGTGGCTCCTCGCGGGCAATCGCAATACAGAACAAAGTGCAGAGCCTTTTGGATGAGAACGCGCGTTCGTCTACGAACGTCAAGAAGACCGCGGAAGGGTATGGCCAATACACGACCACCGCTGCGAGTTCTGCGCAACCTGGCGATGCGCGGCCAGAAATACCTCGAAAGCCGATTGGTACCGGCAGAGGCTCGACAGGTACACCTCGTCCGATGTCCAGCTCTAGCTCCCTCAGCCGAGGCGCAGGAATGGCAGCAGCGGGTTCGGATTTCTCAAGACCCACGCCGCCGCCCAAAGACCCTATCAGCCGGCCGATGGCACCGCCAAAGCCGGGGCACCTAAATAAAACCTTGACAAGCAGCAGCAGTAATACCACGCTCAGGTCATCCTCGCCACCGAAGCAAGGTATGAGCACAGCTGGGATGCGACAGACGGGCAAATTAGAGGCGCTCATAGCCGCTGATCTCCCCGGCCAGCCAGCGTTGGACATGACAGCCGAAGAAAAGGAGGACTACGTCCGCGACTTCTCGAAGAGATTTCCTAGTCTGACATCCATCGAGATGGTCGAGCGAGACCTGTCAGCCGAGGATAACAATAAGCCCATGGGAAGATAGAGTGCACCCTGGGCCTGGTCGTCTAGGCGATTTTCCCGGCTTTGTGGTTACTAGGAGAGGGCGACGAGGGATGGTCTCGGCGGTGCCAGCTTGGATGATGACGAAGCTGGCGAGGAGGAACCTTCTGGATCAACACGCCAGGAATAGGAGAAGATAAGCATTGTTACATGGTCGGGCATTTGCAAGCAATGGATGAGCGACTGGTCTTCTTTATTTTGCATGGCAAGCCCGGCTTGGTTGTTCAAGAAAGAACAAGCCCAGTCGAGTCGAGTTGAGCAGGCAGCATACACATACACGGGCTTGACTGGCTGCACAAGCGCTTGAGTTCAGGCTGACGCTGATCTGAAAGACGCGAGGCCGCATGTACGAACAAATTATAGACCGATCCTATGGACCCCATAGAAATCAGAGCATATCTACGAAACAGTCCTGCCCGTTCTGCTCTAAGCCTCTGGGGTATTTGAGACTTTGGATATTGGCGGTCGGTTACCTCCGATTTCAAAGCCGATTGCCGGCCGGGCTACTCTTGCTGATAAGAATGCCGCGGGCCTGACTACCTTTTACCTTACTACGAGAACAGAGTGAGTAGTCAGTCTCCTTTGTTCTGGTCATTGGTTTTCGAGGACTTGAATGGACTCACCTCACAGTCAAAGTCATCGCTTGCATCACCAGCGGACACTACTTTCTTCTGTTGAATTGGACGTAATTATCCTCCGTGACCCCGCGGGCATTCCTTGGCACATGCTGAGGGTTTTGACTCAAGTGCGAGCTAGCTCCCGCACACAGTCCATGGAGTTGAGCCACCCTAAGAACCACCATTGAGGGAGGTATCAGAGACGATAACGCCGCTCAACCTTGCGTCTCATCAGGCGCTTGGAAACAGTGCTTGAGTCCCACGATTTCATGACAAATTGAACTCAAGTCGAATCTGTGTTCCTTACGGTTTATACATTACCTCGCCGTTTCGGACAAGAAGAGCCTCACAGCCAGTTCTCACGATGTTGCTCCTCTCCCCCATCGTCGTTGTCCCCTCACTCCTAATACTCGTCGGCGTCATCGTGTTACAACGACTCCGGTCGCCGCTCGCCAGCGTGCCCGGCCCATGGTATGCGCTCTTCACCTCCCTGCCTCTGAAGTGGCACGAGTTCAACGCAAACCGCACACGGCATATCCAAGCCCTGCACATGCGCTACGGGCCAGCGGTGCGCATCGCGCCGGGGGAGGTTGCGTTTAGCTCCGCGGCGGCCGTCAAGGAGATCTACTGCTCGGGCGGCAGCGGCTACGACAAGACCGAGTTCTACAACCTGTTCACGGTTTACGGGCGCCGTACAATGTTCAGCACGCTCAATAAGGAGGACCACGCGCGGCGGAAGCGCGTGCTGGCGGACCGGTACGCCAACAGCAACGTCATGAAGCCCGAGAGCCTTGGCGGCATTGAGGAGCGGAGCGGGCGGCTGCTGGCGCTGGCGAGGCGGAGCGCCGCGGCTGGCGGCGGCGGAAGCCTGGACCTGTACATCAGCCTGCACTCGTATGCCTTCGACTGCGCGTCGCACCACCTGTTCCACCCCTTTGGAGCGGACTCGCTGCAGAGTCGCGAGGACGAGAGCATCATGCGGGAGGTGACGTTCGACTCGTCGCTGCAGAACCGCCTGGTCAGGTACTACAGCCCCGCGGCACACAGCGCCATGGGCAGCGTCTTGCGGTTGTTTGGCGCGACGCCGCGGGAGACGCCTCTCGCGGACAAGTTCGTGCTGGACAACAGCGTCAGGGGCCACGACGCGAGGAGCTTCACGCTCCTCAGCAGGCTGAGCGACAAGGCGTGGGATCTGGAGAGCCTGAGCATCGCCGCCGAGTGTCTGGACCACATGGCAGCCGGGATCGACACGACGGGCGACGCGCTGTGCTTCCTGATGTGGGAGCTGAGCCAGCCGCGCTCTCTGAGATTTCAGGAGAGGCTGAGGGAGGAGCTCAAGGGCTTGGGTGCCGCCGAGGGCTGGGACAAGCTTCCCTACCTGGACGCTGTGGTCATGGAGGGGCTGAGGTGCTTCCCTGCTATACCGATGTCCTTGCCTCGTTATGTGCCGAAGGGTGGGAGGATGATCGATGGATATTTTGTCCCTGAACGCACGATTGTCAGCTGCCAGGCGCACTCTGTCCACCGCGTCGATGAGGTGTTCCCTGCGCCAGATGTATTCAACCCCGAGAGATGGCTTGTCAGAGAAGGCGATGCGGAGAGGAGGAGATCCTTCTTTGCATTTGCTAACGGCGGACGAGGCTGTGTTGGCAAGCATTTGGCGCTGGCTGAGATGAAGATCCTGCTGAGAGATGTGTACTCTGCATTCAGCACTGTCCCGGACGAAAGCATGTCTACGGCGGAGATGGAGATGGATGACCAGTTGATTTCGTCGAGACCGGCTGGGCAGAGGTGTTTGCTGCGGTTTATCCCTGATGGTTCTGGAAAGGAACCGTGGAACACATAGCTGTGTAGGCTCGGGAGTTCACCCTACAGGATTATCCTGCAATATACTTACGCAAAGTCATCTCACAAGACGCTACCCCATACAAGACCATGCTAGTGGTTCGCCGGACCAGCCACACGCCAACGATTGGGAGTTGAAAATCGACGGAGAATATTCGAGTGTAACGGTGGTTTAACGCAAGGCAGCCAAGGGGCGCGCTCGCGTACGCAGATGCGTGTCCAACAGGTTTTGAGGCCAAGCAGTCATGTTGGCCGGTCAGTCAGGTCTCGAACCATGTGAGCCATTCACAGTGCAGATCCAAGCCAGAGGATTGTAATTTGTGCAACATAAGCCAGCTGAGCGGCTCAGGATTCAAAGGCAGGGCTGACTTGGACGCATAAGTACACAATAGTCCACTCTGTATTGGTACGTGCCTGATTCACCTTGCTCATTAATCCGTGCCCGGTCACAGCACGAGACACCTTGTCTTTCTTCATCAGCCTGACGGTGCTGCAGCTCCTGGTTCACTTGATGATGACTGATCAATGAAGGCCATGCACACTTTTGTCACGCAGTCTGGAGTAAATCAGCATACAACAAGCCGGTGCGTGCATGTGTGCGTGTGTGCGTGCGTGCGTGCGAGGGGTGGTCGGCAATGCAGTGAGGCCGTGGGACTACTGACAAGGTGTCAGGCGGGCGGCGGGCCGTTTCAAGGTTTACGGGGATGCAGACACGGCGGTTGGGCAAAAGTATAACGTGGAGCAGAGTGTGACAGATCAAACCAGACTGAGCCAGTCTCGTTGAATCGTTGTGTGTACGGGTTACAGTCTCACACACAGTAATGTACATGTAGCCGCTTGCATTCAGCCCTTTCATTAGAGTCGCCCTTGTCTGGTCCCACGAAGGGCCCGTCTGGCCTGTTTAGGAGCGACCGTTCTGTTCCGCCTGGAACGGTCCCAGCTGTAATAAGTCACAACCAGGCGGGCGGGCAGCACTGGGTGATTTTGGGGGGGGGGGGGGAAGGTGACTGGGGACTTGGAGGGGAGGGGATGACCGCCTGACTAAGTGGGCTGTGCGTTAGTGGGTCCGCCCTGTACCCTTTTTGGGCGACCCGTTTGTTCTCTTTTTTCAAGGGCGTCTCCAATTTTCTGCCTATGAACAAAAACGTGCCTCCTCTTCCCGCTTCTCCCCTTGCACACACACCATTCGACTTCTCACTCAATCCATCATCCATCGCACTCCCACACCTGCGCTGGAAGTCTTTCCATCCACCATCACCACTGCCAGAAAGCGCACTCCAGTCTCCCTACCGTCTCTGCCTCGCATCAATCGAGGCCTGCCACCATCCAGCCAAACAGCTCCGTCCGCGGCCGCCACGCCTGAACTCCATCCAGCCCCGCCACTCCCGAAGCCTGCTCCCTAAAGAGTACGGTCATTCCTCCTCACAGACGCAGCCCGAGTCATCGTCGGCCCTCACTCCGCTCTCCCTTCACCGACTGTCACAGCGACGAGCCACCCATCACATCGGTGTCGCAACTCGTCCTCTCTGGAGTCGTCTTCGAGAAGCCCAACACCCCACGTCTCAATACCACGACACAGAAGCTGTTTATGTATCAGCACGACAAAATTCCCGTCCACCGACACTCCGACCCTCCCCTCAAGCTACAGCTCTTTCGCAACCCGCGGAAGCCTTGTAGCCCCAATCCCAGCCCCGACGGTTGAACAGAATAGACAACAAGCGCTCGACGCATTCATGTTCATGCCTACCCACCAGCCTAGCATACAGGTCTGTCCTATGTTGAAGCAAAGCCCTGTGTACCATTAACGCCTTGGCTCGCTCTGCCCGCCATCCCTCCACCTTCTTGCCCACCAAAGCAGGATTCATGTCACCTCAGTCTATACAAGCCCAATAACTTGGTTCACTTGCCTCTCCGATCTCCTCGATCAAATATCCACCCCTCGTCTATCCTCAGAAAGCCACAGCTACACAAGCCAGTCGTCAGACTCTATCCGCAATCATGGCTCCCCTCCTTAACGTTCGCCGCGATGTCAGCGACCCCTTCTATCGCTACAAGATGGAGCGTCTTCAGACCAAGGTCGAAGGCAAGGGCAACGGTATCAAGACCGTCATCGTCAACCTGACCAGCGTCGCCCAGTCCCTCGCCCGGCCCGGCTCCTACTTGATCAAGTACTTCGGCTTCGAGCTTGGCGCTCAGACCAACATTGACCCCAAGGATGATCGTTGGATCATCAATGGTGCTCATGAGTCTCCCAAGCTCCAGGACCTCCTTGATGGCTTCATCAAGAGGTTTGTCCTGTGCCACAAGTGCAAGAACCCTGAGACCGTCGTCAATATCAAGGATGGCCACATCATCCTCGACTGCAAGGCCTGCGGCCAACGCTCCGACGTTGACTTGCGCCACAAGCTCAGTGGCTTCATCCTCAAGAACGTCCCCAAGAAGGGTAAGAAGGACAAGGCCGAGCGAAAGGCTGCCCGCAAGGCCAAGCAGAATGGCCAGGCCAACGGCAGCGGCAGCGGCGACGATGACAACTCCAACCACTCTGGCGACAAGGACAACTTTGAAGACAGTGGGGATGCCAACGGCGAAATTGCTAGCGACGATGACGCCTTCACCCGCAAGATCAAGACTGAGGCTCAGGAGATCGAGAAGATCGAGGTCAAGGAAGACGATTGGGCTGTCGACATGAGCGAGGAGGCCGTCAAGGCCCGGCAGCAGAACCTCCCCGGCGAGTTCAAGCAGAAACTCGTCCTCAACGGCGACGACGAGGACGAGGAAGGCGAAGGCGGTGGCAACACCGTCTACGACCAGCTGGGTGACTGGATTCAGGAGCAGGCCAAAGAAAAGGGCAGTGTTGACAAGGTTGAGGATCTTGACATCTATGTCAAGGCCAAGGAGCTTGGCATCGAGAGCAAACATCGGACCGTCCAGGTGCTGGTCTTGACCCTCTTCGACGACCACATTCTTGCTCAGATTCCCAAGCGTGCTAGCATGCTGCATAACGTGAGTACCACACTCTCCGGATATACGGGACACAGTTGCATCACACAGAAAGGCTAACGATTGTGTCTAGATCATCGGCGAATCCGACCGTCATCAGAAGGCACTCTTGGGCGGCACTGAGCGTCTCATTGGAGAGCGCATCGAGGAGCAGCCTGATTTCATCGACAAGATTGTCAAGATCCTTGGACTGTACTATCAGCATGACCTTGCCTCCGAGGAGGTGATCACCAAGTGGGGTGGCAAGGCCAGCAAGAAGTACGTCGATGTGGCTGTTTCCCGTAAGATCCGCAAGGCTTCTGAGCCCTTCCTCAAGTGGCTCGAGGAGGCCGAGGAAGAGGAATCAGATGACGACGAGTGAGGCTATGCCTACTTGCTTTGTCTTTTCGTCTCCTCCAGATAATTTGATCATCGGTTCTGCAAGTTGGGCTCCTGAGTGGTATGCTTTTTGGTTACATTGCGTTAGTTTCAGTCGCCACCAACCAGATTGACACCGACGTGGCTTGTGTATTATCCGTTTCGTTTCCGGAAAAAGAAGGTGCATATGGCTTTCATGGGCTACATAAAATCTCGTGCTGAAGCTGGCATTGTCTTAGATAGTCCCGCCAAATTTAACTCACCACTCTGGCAATTTTTCTTTCATGTGACCGTGGATTCAAGGAAGATACTATCATGCGGGGGTCTATCCCATAGGAGGTCAGTCTCTGGGAGGTTATCCCAGAGCAAGTAATCCAGAGGCTATCCCAGTAGAGATCATTCCAGAAGAGATTATTCCAGAGGGAAGTAGCTGAGAGATCATCCCAAAGATTATCCTAAAGAGGGTCAAGCCAGAGTAGGTTATCCGAGGTAGATTATCCCGGAGAAGTTTATCCCAGAGGACGTTATCCCGTAAGAGGTTGTCCCATAGGAGGTTATCTTAGTAGAGGTTAGCCCAGAGAACGTTGTCTTGTAGGAGTTTTTACTAAAGGAGGTTATCATAGCAGAAGTTATCCCAAAGTAGGTTTTCCTGGAGCAGATATCTTAGTAAAGGTGTTTTCGAAGGGAGGTTATCCCACTGTGTATTGCTCTGAGGAAGTAGGTCATAAATCGCAGGCTATACATTCGGCAGCCTACGGCTAGCAGTGGGGGATCGTCCCACGATACTTGACATCTGGATGCTGGAGACCATACACGAAACTGTCCTACAAACCACTTCTCCGTCGAATCTCGGGGCAGAATATGGCATAGGCACGGCTCATTTTCACTCCTTGTGATACACACACTCCTACGGAAAGAAAGAAGAAGAAAAAAGGCCACTTGGCCCCTCGTGTAAGTGGACATCTTGGGAACCTTAATGGTAAGAACAATGTAAAGAATCGTCTTGAGATCGATCTACTCAGTTCCATTCTTCCTTCGTATCGTGTCCATAGCCGGCTATGACCGGCGACTAACATTGATGGTTGTGCATGACACGACATGATCGAGCCGCGGCAGTTCATCCTGCGTATTTGATGCTGAGTTGACTCTCAGCGGCGCTGGTGGCTTTGCGAGCCTTGGCCATCGACAGCAGTGGTTTGACTGCCTAGCTGTCATATCTGTAGTATTTGTCTGGTTTTCTCCCATTCAAAGTGGACTTCGACTAGCCGGGGCATGCTCTCTCTATTTTCCATGAAGAGATGTGTCAAGAATCATGACAGATTACAACACACTGTTCTACTTGATTTGATTATTGGCTCTGCCGAACGAATATTAAAGCCAGCTAGCTATCTGAGCCCGAAAAGCAGCTTTGTCAGGGCGATGGCCCTGGCCAGCATCATGTCATTTGCATGACGTGTCTCTCTTCTGCGAGCTCATCTCGGTCGTCTAGAGCCATCTGCGTCCCCGAGATCCATTCATTCCATCCCATAGTCAGATATCCGAATGGTCCACCCACCCTTGAGCAGATGAAGAAACTCAGCGCTGAAAGTATGAAGAAGTATGAAGAAGTATAAAAACAATAAACCAACAGACCCGCCATAACGCCGACGCTTGTCATGATCGTGTCATGGCTTCAATCATCTCCAGTGACCATACCGGTAACAGGGAGGATACCGAGGTTGACCCCAGTACTGCCACTACCAATTTGTTGCCGCACCTTTGGTGTCCCCAGCGAGATTTGCCTCCCACGAGTTCGCAGTCGGTCCAGCGTTATTGGATGGGTTATCGTCCCCCCATCCTCCTCCTTGGCCGCCGCCTCCCGAGTCCCAGTTGCCCGATGGGCTTCCACCTTTGTTGCTTCCTCCTCCCCAGTTCTGGCCACCACCCTGGCCTGAAAATTGCGGTCCTTGAGGTGCAGAAGGCCTATCCCACCCTTGATCGCCGTTATTGCCGGCAGGGAAGGAGTTGCCATCGCCTTGTGGGTTCCAGCCCTGAGGAGGCTGATGGGACCCGCTATGCTTTCGGGACTGATAGCCTCCATTATTGTCCCAGGATCCTGGCATATGACCTGGTAAACCGTTGTTGTTGCCATCGTTATTGTTTTCATGGCCCATTCCCTGGCCAGACTGATCCCACCCAGCACCTTTGTTGCTATGAGGACGCGAGTGAGACTGTGGCCTGGACCCTGAAGGCTCACCCCAAGTGTCTGCCCCCTGAGGGCTGTTGCGGTTTGAGCCTTTCTGATTCCAGTTCTGGCCACTGTTTGCATTTCCCCCCTGAGGACTGTTGAAGCTTGGGCCTGGCTGGCCCCAATTCTGGCCATTGTTCGCATTTCCTCCCTGGGGACTGTTACGGTTTGAGGCCGGTCCGTTCCAGCCTTGGTCATTGTTGCCGTTTCCCTTGGATCCGTGGTTGGAACCAGCTCCCCAGTTCTGATTGTCATTCGCACCATTGCCACCGGTGTTGCCCCATTCGTTGTTGCCGGTGTTGCCCCAGCCAGTACCACCTGACTGCTCTGCTTGGTTTCCGCTGTTCTCATTCCAATTGTTCACTCCACCACCATCTTGAAACCGGTTAGCCAAAGAATGTTATTCGGAAGACTGAAGATCATCAGACTTACCCCAACCGCCGTTCTGGCTGCCCTTGGCACTCTTGTTGCTCACTGTGGCAAGTTAGTATCTGTTTGTCATCAGAAAAAGGACTCTTTTATCTTACATCGCTCGAATTTAGGATGGTCGTGCTTGATGAAACCGAAGTCAGGTTTTTTTGCATTACCGTCTCGGCCAGGCGTCTCGCCCCACGCATTGCCACTTCCATTGGCATTCCCGTCATTTCCCCAGCCAGTATTTCCACCACCAGAGTCCCAGGCTCCAGCGTTGCCGTTTGGGGACTGTTTGAAGGCTGCTTGAGTACCCTGTGAGGGTCCTACATTGTTAGTAGTTTCTGATCGCTGTTTCGCCTTCTCGCGGGCCCTCTCCTCTCGAAGAAACGGTGGTGTTCCTGGCCAAGGGTTTCCACTCAGCCCCATGCCATTTGCAGCTGGTCCACTGGATGGTTGAATGGCTGTCGTATTCTGGCCAACAGGCGTGCCTGGGGGAGGCCCAGCCGGATGAAATCGAGGCGAAGGGCCACCCTGGGGATATGGGGGATGAGAGGGATATGGAGGCAAATGACCATAGTGATGCGGTCCGTCCCAGTTGGGAGGGTATCCAGGGTAAGGCCTCGCAGATGTTGGTAGTGGGGATAGCTTGGAAGGGTTGACAGCACCATAGAGCTCCCCTGTGTGGTTGCCCCACTTCGGTCCATGATAGACTCGCACGATACCCTTTCCACTGTCATGGAAGGCATTTGGGCGTGGATCGTTGAGTCCCTCTATGGTATGCTCGCATTGAACAACCTTAGACTTGATGGGCATGATGAGATTTGGCTCCATGGACTTTGGGTATGTGGGTAGTTTGAAGGCGTTCTTATCGACGGGTTGTTTTGGCTCTGCCGTCTTGGGCGAGGGTTTCTTGTTACCCTTCGCGGACGACTTCTTCTCGTTGTCCTGAGATTCGCCTTTCTTCTTCTTGTTCTTCGATGGCTGCTCCTTGTCATCCTCTGTAGCTTCAGTCTCGGTTGTCTCGCTGGCCTCTGTAGAGGTGGCTTCGGCCTTCTTTTTCGTGCCCTTTTGCTTGCCCTTCTGCTTCTCGTTCTCGGCCTTCTTGGAACCTGAATCCTTCTGACGTTTTATATCGAGCTTCACCATCGCCTTGAGGATCCTACGTCCCTTCACACAGTCTTTGCAGTCGCATGTCTCGTGGGGAAGGGCGTCCTTAACGGCCGAAGAATCCTCGGAATCAGTCTCTTTCTTGCAGACATGTACCACTTTAGACTTTTTGTCTGCCTTGGGCTTCTTCTTCTTGACCCAGACCTCGTCTTCGGAAGTGTCGCTCTCGTCAATCGCCGACGACTCGTCCTTTTCGGTCGTCGTCGCATCTTCAGAGGTGTCTTCGACTAGCGTGTCGGAAGAATCACTCGGGTTTGACGCTCGCTTCTTGAGAGCTGACTTGAGTGGCTTGCGATCGCTATCGAAGCTGACCTTCTTCCGAGATGATGAGGACCTGGGAGTAGACTGCCTGGTGGTGCTACGGCCGCGACGTCGTCCGGGGTAGGTGATTCGCAGCGTCTCATCGCCAGAAGCCTCGTCTTCGGACAGAGAGACTGAGAGTACTTGTGTCTGACCTGAAGAACGTCTCGAAGTGGTCTTGAAGTTCTGCCCGACCACCCATTCCCCGAAGGAATTTGGTGGCCAAGCTGCTCCGCGACCCATCGTGCCGAGCTTCTTGGACGGCTGGTTGGGCCTGTAGGGGGAAGGAGTGAGTGGCAAAACGGACAGGTGTGTGTGTTGGTTGAGATGGTGTAGAGAAATGAGGCGGAAAATGTCGTTCAGAATGCTTGATTGGTTTGAAAACTTGGAAACATTGCAGAATTCGAAGGACTTGCGGTGGAATCCAAGTAGAGAGGCTGGATGGAAGATTGGAAGTGTGACGTGCTCGAGTCTCGTAGGAATTTGTTGACGTTCATAGAGTGGGCACCAGATAGAATAACATTGGCAACATGCAGATCCGCTGTCATCCAAAGATGTTCAAGTGACCTAGCACCCCACAGCCGTCTTGCAGGTGCCAACTCTGAAGTGGCCGCCTGATCAGAGCCCAGACAGAAAGTTTACCTGGGAAGGGGCACTTCGCCAGCCAACACTTACTGCTTGTATCTCGAGCGCAAGCAGGCACAGTACAAAGAAGACCGAAGGAGCCCTGCTGACCTTTCTGAACACCCCCGCGCCCGAGTTCAGAAGCCTAGAACGACTTGACTTGCATCTGGGTCACTGGGCTGGTGAGCGTCTGTACCAGAGTCCTAGAAGCTGGATGGTACCGCTATGCTTTGGCGACATGGATCACACCCAAGATGTATCAAATGGCAGGGAAACCAACGCTGTCAGATCAGCTGAATAAAATTAGCCTCCCAAAGACCGCGTATTGACGGAGTTTTCCACGGCGGTCGTTCTCCCGTTGCTGTCGACATGTCTGTTGCTAGTGATCATCGTGTCCTGTGCCTTGAATCGGCTTTGGATATCTCAACACCTGTACTCATGCTTCGTCTTCACAGCTTCGCCCTCTCCCTAGACTCATCCTTCTCCCACCTCTTATTAGCCCTCCAATTCACCACGACACTCCAGACACCAGAAGCCACAGCCAACGGTGGACAGGCCCACAGCGCGGTGCTCCACCACCACGGGCTCTTCCCCCTGACCTCGGCCATGACCCGGTCGATCTCCCGCCTCAGCTCCTCCTTGTCGCCGTCATTCCACACGACGACCCCTCTCCCTTTGCCCCTGGCCTCACACCTCCTCGCCTTGAGCCGCACGTCCGCCTGGCTGCGCACGCGGTTCTCGGCGTCCTCGGCGGTGAGGTGCGCGTCGCGCGCCCGCAGCCTCTGCATCTGCACGGCGGGGTCCCTGACCGCGACCACCACCACCGTCTCGCACAGCCTGTCGGTGCCGACCTCGAACAGCAGCGGCACGTCCCACACCACGGCCCAGCTGCCCGTCAGGTACGCCCACAGCAGCGCCTTGTACGCCTCCCTGCGCACCGCCGGGTGCACGATGCCGTTGAGCTTCGCCCGCGCCTCTTTGGCCCGCGCCGAGTCGCCAAACACCTGCCGCCCCAGCGCCGGCCGGTTCAGCGGCCTGCCCTTGCCCGCCGGCCCGGCCTCGGGCACGTCTGCCGAGGGCGCCACGAGCAGGTCGGGTGCGGTGGGCCCAAAGTAGTCGACTATCGCGCGGTAGCCTGCCGTGCCCGGCTCGACCACCTTGCGCGCGAGGAGGTCGGCATCGATGATGGGGAGGTTGTATGGCGGCGATGAGAGCACGGACGAGACCGTGGACTTTCCGGTGGCGATGCCGCCGGTCAAGCCGATGATGAGCATTTTTGTACGGCTCTGGCTGGGCCGGGTTGAAATGATGGCACTGACGTTTTGCACAATGGCACTCAAAATGAAACTCAAAAACACGTTGGTAGAGAGCAAAAGTGATCGTTGCGCGGCAGGGAATGAGGTGATGTCGCAATTTAGTGGAGCTTCAATTATACATAGCAACCACGCGGGGGAACGGGGAGGCCCCCCGGCTGCCGAGGTCAGGGCGACAGGCCTTACCCCAGCGCTAAGCAGACCTCGTGCGCGAACTTGTGGGGGTTAGTTGGGACTCAGGTTCAGCCTCATTGACTTCACTTCATTTCACGTCACTTCCCACCGTGACACTTCTCGAAAGCGCAACGCGTTTCTGTGTGGACGTCAATTGCGTTATGACTACCACTGTTTTCTGTCTGCGTTGTCCGAACGCCTTGTGCCTGTGTCGAAATTTCTGGTCGGTTTCGGTAACCTGGGTCGAGAATTTGACGACGTTCCCAAGAAGCTTGATCAAGTGATCTCTCAACCCCTTCCACACTTGATCTTCATGATCATCGCAACGCAAATACGGGCCCATTCTCTCAAACCAAATCGATTAGAGAATCTGCAAATGCAAAGCACTGAAGAACCCCTTGTCCAAACGCATCATCAAAATTCATGAATCCCCATCCTATGATCAGTCTTCCAGCCGCACCGCGTAGAAGACACCCTCATCTGTGACGTACCAACGGGCTCCCTTTCCGAAAGAATCGATCGTGGCGCGCGGCATCTGGATGTAGTGGTTGTCGAGCTGGCGAACCATGTACATGCGCGAGGGGTTGTCGTCGGCTGGCTTAAAATCCTGTGGCTCGTTGAGCTCCGGGTTCGTCATGTAACCCGCCGCGACCTGGCCCGCGGTCTGACCGATGCCCGTGGCGGGCTCGTTGTGCATGGGGAACTGAGGATGGGGAGCAGCGGGGAAGTTACCTGGCATCATGGGCACTCCTCCCATTCCCATCGGCGCGGGGCCTCCGTGAACAAGCACCGGCTGTCCGGGAGGGACGCCGCCACCGCCAAAGCCGCCTCCGACCATCATGGGCGGACCCTGCATGAGGCCACCGGCGACCATCATCGGCTGCGCCTGGTAGGGCTGCTGCGCGACAACAGGCATGATGGGGGCGGTGACGGGGCCTGCTTGCATGGGGACCGCGACGCCTTGGGGACCCTGTCAGGAAAGACGAGTTAGCGAAAGTGCTCAAGCGGAAGGTCAGCGCGTTTGCAAACAAAGCTTTTTGTCCGAAAAACGACAGGGAAGGTGGGGTGAGACGCGTCTCACAGCAAGCACGCGTGGAGCAATCACTCCGTCGTCCCCCTGGTAACCCAAAGTTGTATAAACTGGGGCACTTGCAATGAAGGCGGGCAGGACAGGCGCGACGACGACGGGTTGCGCCGCAAAAGTAATAGGCCGAACTGGCTGGAACTCGGCCGTAAGAGCAGGGAACAAAGTGGGCTGGGCAATTGAAACGAAGGATGAGGGGTGACATACAACGATGCCAGGGTGAGGGTAGGCAACATAGCCGTTGTCAAAGCGAGGCTGGTAAACGTGGGTCATCGGGCCCAGAGAAGTGTCTGGCACCTGCGGCTGGAAATGAATTCCATAGTTGTTGGGGAACGCGTTCGAGTATCCGTCCATGGTGATATTGTTGCCGAAAAGGACTGGTGGTGCTTGACCTGGTTGATTGGTTGCAACGCCGCTTGCTGCTTGATTGGTGTTGAGGGAAGATTGTCCTGGGGTGTTGATCTGGTTGGGGCCTGGCTGAGATGTGGTAGGCGCGACACCAGAAGGGGCAGAATTGGCGGCAGTGTTGGCGGCAGTGACAGCTTGGTTGCGCCTGTCGTTGTGCAGCTTGGTGGTCTTGCGGTCGTCCTCGTCTGGGGTTGAGTGACGCGACAGGGCATAGGGAGTGGGGGGTCGACGTGAAAGATCAAAGTGTCCCTCGTAAAGGCCTTCCTCAGAAGGTGTGCGAAGCGTGGCGCGCCTGGACTTGGACGATTTCTTCAAGGCACTCTTCATTTTGGCGGGAGGGGGAGGGGGAGGGGGAGGGGGAGGGCTAACGGTCTGCCACGAATCGCTGGAAGGGGAAGCGCTGATGGTTTGCCACGAATCGCTGAACTCGGAGTCGGCAACGTAGTCGCTGCTCTGGTGGTCTGCCTTGCTCGCCATCGAAGACTTGATCCACTGACGACTCGATCGAGCCCAAAACAACCCAAACTACAGAAGAGCTGGCAAGGGCTGCAGGAAAGCAACGGACTGCCTACGACTCGAGTAGCCCGAGATATGGGCCCAAATTGTCTGAAGAGATGGAGGGATTGGGCAGCGCGATGAACTGTGGCTACTTTTATTTTGAAAAGGCTGTCGGCAGGTCCCAAGCTTCACTGGACGTAGCTCAGGGAATAGTCGCCGCTGACCATGATGCTACAGGGGGAAACGAGACGAAACAACTGGACCATCCAGTTGTATGCCGACGAAAGGAAATATTGATCTACTCACAGTAGGTACTTGGATCTGCTGCAGATCCCATGACTGGCCGTTCCACTGATAGCGGTATCCCGCGGTGGTGTTTTGGTATTTGGGCGCTGGCTCGTACTCAACATCCTTGACTGGCCAGGGACAACACATCTTGATAGGGGTGGCACCGCTTTCGAGATCGAAGCAGCTCGTTGACAACGTGCCGTACAGTGAGGATCGATAGCTCGTTTTTGCCCAGCAGACGGTGTGACAGATGTGTTGAAGAGCTTTTGTTTGCAAGTCTTTCTTTCGGTCAGATGCGAATGACCGACGGTATGGGGCAGCATTTGGAGGACAGCTTGAAGTGGTCAACAAAAAGTTGCGATGGATGGCTGTGTGTCGATTTCTGATCGCATATCGTAACTACAAGGCCCCCAGCTGAGACCGTCAGGCAAAGCTTCATCCAACTGTGAACCCTTAGCAGCTCAAACACATGGTGCTGCTCTATACCCAACAATGGTCCCAAGTTGCACTATTACCAGAAGAAAATCGGACTACAGTTTTTTGCCTTCGGTCTCATTTAGAAAGACCACGTGCTTGGAAGCCTACGATGACATGGAGCTCGTCTCTCTGAAAATATGTGAATCCCGAGATCTGCTACAAATACGGCACGGGCTTATAGGCGGCAACCTATTCTTGATCCAGCGTCAACAACAGGAGCCCATGAAGCCTCGAGACCTGCCCAATGTCCTTTACTCGCGCCAGGGAACTCGTGATCGAAGCACCCTCTTCACCCAGCAACTCAGCCATGACTTTGCCGCACGCAAGGACACGGTGACACAAGGCAAACGCATCGGGCCTCGAAGCCCACCCGAGCGGGCCATCGTCCAGCCCAGCCTGCGCAACCAGAGCCTCCAGAGCTCCCTCCACCCACCCCTTCAGAGCAGTCAGCGAGCTGTCCATTACCAGCACCTTCCTGGCCGCACCGCCATCACCCTCCACCTCGTCAAAGTCGCGTGGCAGACTCCTGAACACGCCGGCCCACCTCTGCGTTTCTCGCACCTCGTCTATGAACAGGTTCTGCTCCTCCACCGCGAAGAGACTCTCGTCCACCTCGAGCGCCCTGGCGAACAGCAGCTCGGGGGACGCCCAGGCTGACAGATCCTGCACGCCAATGTCGAGCGCGACCAGCGGGTCTCCAACCAGCCGGCACGCGACGTAGGCCTTGAACTCGTTGGTATGGCCGAAGTGCTGCTGGATCCAGGAGAGCAGGGCGTCGGCCGCGTCGACCGCGACGAGGGGCTGGGGGCGCGCCCGTGCGTCCGGCGAGGTCAGAAACGCCGCGGCGAGCGCGCCGACATCGCGGATCTCGTCGTCGTCGTCGACGAGCGTGTTGTACGTCGCGAGAAGGAAGGGCAGGTATGCTGCATCGCTGCCGGCTGCAGAGCGCACGGCGGATGCGAAGGACTTGATGGCCTTGGCGGCGGCCATGCGCATGTCGAAGGTATTGCTGTCGTGCAGGGCGTCGGCAACTGCCTTGCCCCAGGCCCGCAGTCTCTGTTCGAGCATGAAGAATGACATCTGTCCACTGTGCGGAAGGATCTGGATCGCCAGCATGGGACCCGAAGCGGCCAGCACAGCATTTGCTAGGGTCGGGTTGATGCTGCCCAGGATGGACTGCTGGAAAGACTCAAATTCTTCCGGCCCGGGAACGTCATGCAAGTTGCCTTGAGAGATTTGGTCATCCAACAAGCTCGTGAGGTTTGTCAGGGCAAGCGCGCGTGCTTCCGGCTGTTTTGTGTGCTTGCAGATGTCAAGGTACAACGTGCACAGCCCAGCCACTTCCGGCTTGCCCCAGATCGAAGGAACGGCTTCAACAAGCAAGCATGCTGTGTCTGTGTCCTGGTCGAGAGCATCGAAAAGGGAGGATCTGAGGCTTGCGATGCCTGTAAGCACCACTGCTTCCCGCAGAGACCTGATACCTAATCTGTGGTCCAGTAGCGCTGTCGAGGTGAAGCTGTTCCTCCCTCGCGCGATTTTCAGATGCGTCAATTGCTCCGACTTGCTGACCCAAACGGCGTCAGGAGGTGTGAATTCCCAAGTCAAAGTGCGAGTCTCGACAAAGGCGGCCCAAACTTCGGAGCATATTGTGGCATCCTCTTCCAACTCTTGCAGCGCCTGGCCGAGCGATTTGATATCTTCTGCAAAGCTTGCCAGCTGAGAGTGACCATTAAGCTCGGGTGCGATTGTTTGACCGAAAAGCCGGCCTTCCGTTCTATCTAAGGACGTCCTTTCCAAGAAGAATTTCACCGTGAGGAAGGTCCCGTGCAACCTGTTTGCTGAGCCTCGTGACTCTTCGAACAGACTCTTGACTGACGACAGCCACCTTTCGTTTAGAAGAAAAGAGCACAAAGTCCGAGCGGCTATCTCGCGGACATGCCACTGCTGGCTGCCCAGATACCTGGTAATCAGCTTGTACAACTCGTCGCGGTGGGATTCCGGGGGCCCGGCACGCCGGATGATATCCAAGGCCGGGAAGACAGATTCCGCCGCCGAGCTTGAGGTCAAGGTTCCAGGTTTCATGGCCAGTTGTCCTGACTGCAGGAGATTGAGAAGAATCGGCGGAAGAGACGGGTATTTCGTGTACGAGATACGCAGCGTCTTTCCGTCCCATCCCGACTCCATTGCGGACTTGCTCTCGTTGGTGCCAAAGAGACTGTCCATCAGACTACGCAGTAGTAAGAGTGCGCAATTCCTAATCGCCCAGAGTTCTGCGCGCAAGCTAGAAGTGGCGAGCTCGAGGCACTCTGGAAGATAACGTTCCGCCTTTTTGCTGAGGCTTGAGCTTTTGAATACCTCTTTAAGAGAATTAAAAGCGTGAACTTGAGGGAGACAGCTCTCATCAGTCTCCGATACCCAAGCTGGTCGTGCTGCTATTTCCTCCAAAGTCTTCATCACCTGCTCAAATGACGGACTGTCCGCATTTGACGTCAGAATGGCAGTAATCAGAGCTGGTATACCTGCAGACCGCCTAGTGGTCGACCTTTGCGCGTAAATGCATGACAGGGCCCCTTTGTACCAACTCTCTAACAAGGAAGGCTCGGTTCCAAGAGAGGCCACACGAGAATTTCGAGCATGTTGACAGCAGCAAGTGAAGTTTAAGCTCACGCTGCTAAACGCACCGCGGTGCCTAATCGTTGACAGCTGGGTGAAAGCCAAGTTGCCCACTTTCCGGAACACCTCGGGTGTTGGTAAGAGGGCGCCAGCCATACGGCTTCGCCCGAGATTGCCCACAATTGTCCGCATGAGATTGCTGGACTCATGAATGGCCCGGAAGCTGTAGCTTAGTAACCCTTTGCTGTCGAGGCCTTCCGTAGACTCGAGCTCTTCTGGCATATTGCCTTCGGGAGAGTCATCGCAAAGGACGTAGCTCACGGTTTCCCAAACCCGCGCGCAAAGATCCACAATTCGTGTCTGGGAAGGTGCAAGGAGCTCAAGTTGAGCTTCACTGTACCGATCCGGGGCAAGAACCCCCCACATGTACCTGATGGCAGCAAAATCCCCATGTACTGGCTCCGCCATGACCGCATGGCCAAGGTCCTTCTCTGCTCTGCTGATTTTGATCTCCAAGATGTCAAGCTGGCGCACGAGCAAGGAAAGACGGCTCTCGGTTGTGCTTTGCCATGCGCAAAGGAGACCGAAGGAGCGAGCCGCTCCATCTGAGTGATCCGCACGGCTAGTACGAGATACTTGAACCGCTGCTCGAGACGAGAATTCCACCAGCATCGCTAACGGCATGGTAGGTGGCAGCTTCTCATCAAATACGACTTCCATGCGCGTGGCCTCTGAAGGAAAGAGCATCAGCAACGTAGTTGCCGTCTCTCTGACATCGTCAAATGGGTCCATAATCAAGTCTTTGATGCTGCGGATCCATTGAGGATCCTTGTATATGTTTTGTTCAGCAGCACTCGGGCTCTCTTTCCCATTTAGTATTGGCAACAAAGCCTTCAGGGCCGTTATATGCCGCTGATAAGAAGCCGTGGGTGCCAGCTCCTGCCGCAGGAACTGTAAGTAAAAGCCAAGAAATTTGTGATGGGCCGAGAGAGTGTCTCGCAGCCAAGTCTCCCCAGCGTTTGAAATTTCTTTTGCCCCTTTGCTTCTGTGCGTGTTGACCGTGGGCTCTCTAGCTTGAGATGGCGAGGCCTTGTTTCGTATTCGAGCTAGGTCTTTTTCAAGGGTACTGACTGCACCCTTAATCCTTTTGAGCATGTTCTTGGATTGGCCCAGGATCTCATGCCGGAATTTAGCATCAGGATCTGCGTGGCAGGACGGGAGATGCTTCCGCAAAAGCTCAAATGCCATCATAGAGTAGGGCCGTGTGCTAGATGAGGAGGTGATCAGTAGAGACATGGCGAACGATCGGACATCATAAGAGTTGTGCATTAAAAAGCGCTCCACGATCGTGCCTTCCAGCTGTACGGTATTCACGGTCTTTGTTCCCTCGGGATCTGGACACTAGTCAACAATTGAGATGCAAGGGTTTGGTTTGCGAGGCATAGTACTCACGAGGGTCGTCGACAATAGAAGCCTTTTTACCAAGTTCGAGGGCAGCGAGGTGTAGTAAAGTGGCAGTATCTAGCTCATCACTGCGTGTGTGTGTGTCATCATTCGGCCGCACGTGGTGGAGCTCTTTCAACAACGCAATGGACAGGGCCCGATCAGATTTGAATAACGGTGCCAAGAAGTAGTTCTTGATACTTTCAAGAAGGTCCGGATCGGTAGCCAGGGCTGTTTCTAGCCATTCTCGAATTGTCGTCGCATCGAGCACCTGCTTGGTTCCGTCATGGTCGCCATAGAGACCGCTGAAGATGATACCGAGGAGTTTTCCGGCGACGGGAGCGACGTAAGGTAGTTTCATCCACCGAAATATTTCTGTCACCCATTCATGCCATAGAATGTTGGCAGACTGCTCGGCCAAGTCAGGCCGCACGACCTGGTACATCTGTGCCACATCCTCCAGGGCGAAAATGGACTTTGTGAGCAGATGATTCAATGCGGTAATGCAGGACTTGACAAGTGGGCGCGTGGATTTCCTCGCAATGATAGTAGCTATGGTGTGCAGTAAATCTGCTTTCACGTCATCCTTGATCCGGGTTACTGGATTCTGGGTTATCAGAAAGGAGAGGAGGTCAAGAACGAGTCTCATTGACCGATGCTGGTCCTTCTCGTTCCACTCGATGAAGAAGTCGAACAAATTCTGGCTTATCTTCTCTGAGAATGCCCAGCGTATCAGAGAATCTTCCTTTGACTTTGCGCATAGCTGAACGAAGCCACACAGCTTGACGCAGGCGTCCGCCGTGGAACCCCGAGGTTGAGAGGCACTTGCAAGCAGCTGCTCAAACAAGTCCTGGGCAGATCTGAATCCAGACGTCAGTTTTGATCCAACACAAAGGATAGGTGCTCACTAACGGGGCTAGTTCTTCCCGTGGCTTCTGCTGAAGCCATCTGAACAGGTCGTTCGCATTGCTGCCGGGTCCCTCGAGGGGAGGAAACTCAACAGACGGCATGCTTGGGAAGTCTCAGATATTTGGTCTCGACAAAATCTGCACACGAAAGATCATGCTGGTGATTCATTCGTTCATAATATGTCTTTGAACATCAAGATTCAGAAGGTTTCGGCTCCATATTAAAATGACAGGCCGACATGTCTTACCTACCGCATCAAATTGGGAAAAAGACTGCAGATTGCAAAACTGATGGATGTCGGGTGGTTGTACCCCTGTACGTACCTACCTCCCCCGGGCGACCCTAAATTTTGTTAGTCCGTCATCCCTGCCAGCGACAGAGATCTGCCCGAGCACGGGCCATCCGCTGCGCTTGTCAACTGGTACGTGCTTGGATTTGCGGTCCAGACGGGAGACCGTGACTGACGGCCGTCATCGCTTTGAAGCTTGCTGGGAATAATTTTTCGAGGCTGCTGAACTGACGACCTCAACTACGGGCAGATGCTCCAGCGCCTTGCCTCCACCCACGCAACAGCATCGCCATCACCACCACACTGCATGCGCTTTTCGAGAAACCACCTTCCTTGACCCTTCTCTCTCCTCTTTTGTATTACTATTTGCGAAAATGTCTTCTCTTTGGAATGCATTGACAGGGCAAAAGTCCAACCAAAACAAGTCAGAACAGAGCCATGCGCCACCACCACCAGAACCCACCACCAACTTCACGCCCCCTCCTTTCGACCCATCCTCGGCGCAAGGCGTCGATTCCTTCCTGAACAGCTCCGCATTCGCCGACCCCTCACAACTGCACCCTCTCGCAGGCCTCAACAAAGACGCCCTCGAGTACATCACCCTCGAGGAATCCGCAGTCTCCGACCTGCCTGGCGGGCAATCAGTCCTCCCCTCGCGCGGCTTCACAGATGACCTCTGCTACGGCACTGGTATCACATACCTTTCCGCCCTGTCGATAGGTGGCGCATGGGGTTTGCAAGAGGGCCTCAGGCGCAGTGCCGGCCAAGCACCCAAGCTGCGGCTCAACTCTACTCTGAACGCGATCACAAGACGGGGCCCATTCCTGGGCAACTCGGCGGGCGTTGTTGCCATCGTTTACAACTCCGTCAACTCTTACATTGGGTATTTGCGCGGGAAGCATGATGCGACCAACAGCATCTGCGCGGGCTTTTTGAGCGGGGCGTTATTCAAGAGCACAAGGGGGTTGAGGCCGATGGCGATCTCGGGCGGAATCGTCGCCTCCGTTGCCGGTGTCTGGACAGTAAGTCGTGCACGAAGAGGACGGTGGTGAAAAGTAGACGGAGGTGGGAGCTAACTATTTGCTAGATCACACGCAAGACCTTCTTCCCAGCGCCAGACGAATATCACCCTTAGAGTGTAGCCTTATAGCTTGGTGGGAACGACTTAATCTGATGAGCGCTATGATGTTCACAAACAGGGTCAAGCTGCCTGGCTGCCAGATCGAACTGGCAGCTGGGGTGACACCTTACACGGGGGACCTGACATGCAATTCACTCTGACCCATCAAAGGGTTCGGCAGGGGCGGGAGCTGAGGCATCGCTCATGCTAATGGCTGCTTGATTAGGTGGGCTAATTTCATAGTCTTGTCGGTATAGTGACGAGCATAGCAACGGATGATCTCTCCTCATCTCTGGAAAACTTGTAACATTAGAAAGGGGCTTTACGACCATAGAAGGCTGGGGAGCAGGGCAGAAAGTGCTCAGGCTCGAGGATAGAAGGAAATCAAGCCACATACTCCCAAACCCCCTCTCAATTCTGTGGTCTCTTTTGACTTGCTCTGCAGGGCTTGTGTCAAGCCAGGCAGGTCCGCGCCAGCCTCTCAGAGTGTCCAGGTGTTGGCCTTGGTGGCTGATAGGAGTAAATGGTGAGGGACAACTTTCAAAGCAGGAGCGCCCTTCAAGTCCAATGTTTCTCTGTTGCTCCCAGCCAAATTCGTCATCAAGTGAGCACGTAACTTCGTTGCTTCCAGTCTTTATGAAAACAACAACGCGCCGCCACTTCCAACATTCTGGCTCCCCTCGCAACCACCGCGTGATCAACATACACGCAGCTTGCCTTCATTCTCGACGAGCCCTCGGGAAGATTGATCGTTTTCCAAAATGTCGACCACCGATCCATCTGAACCCGTTGCGAGTGATGACGCTGGGCATTCTGTTCCTCTAGGGCCTGGCTTTGAGAGTTTGGAAGTCCCAATGTTCAGCACCCGTCAACATCTCGACTACCTTGTTGGACTGATCACCAACGCGTGGCGCAAGACTTTTACAATGTGGAAGAACACGCCTGCCAATGCAGGTATCGCGCCCAGCGTCGATGAGCTGGTTATTTACAATCCTGGCGAGGACTGTGTGATCAGTTTTCGCGTGGACCAGATACCTGAGGCGATACACAAGAAAGTCGACTGCCTGTTACATATGCAGCGCATCGGCCTCGGCCATCTCAAGGCGTTAGTGGAGCTTCTCAAGGAGGAAATTGACAAAATCACGTATCCCACTTCTTCAGACGAGAGTTCTGGCAGCAGTGAGACGGAGAGCAGCGTTGTTGATATGGTGAGCCCTATCTAACCATATAGGACGACTCTGTGTGTTATCATCTAACAACAGTGCCTGTTGTATAGCTCGCCGAGCTTGCGAGGCATCAACTCCAGACGGAGTACGCCGAGAAGAAAGAGTTGGGATTCAACCTGACGGTCGTCTTCATGAATGCATCTGGTCATATGAAGAAGAGATTCCATTTCCTACACCATGACACAGACTTTACGTCCTTTCTCGCCTTGATGGACGAGTATCCCATCTCATTCGACCAAAATGTCGCCTGGGCAGCATCTATTTGGGATGAGAAATTACGCAGTCTCAAGTCAACGGGCTACGATGGTCATCCCAGCCTCATGAGGATCGAACAGCTCATCGCCGCACACAACGCCACCAACTATGACGATGGTCCTAAATGGATGTACTACAAAACCAACAAACGGATCTACAACACCAAAGAAATTGAGGACGAGGATGTCTTCAAGAAGATTGTGGAGATCCTCACAAATCCTGCGAAGAAGAACCAGCAGGCGTGCATGATCAGGGTACGTCGGGTGCCGCACATTTAGCCCTTCAGTTTGAGAGTATGCACAGCCTTATTGATATGATTTGGTTCCGCAGGTTGTAGACCAGAAATTGATCCAGATCCTTGGTGAGCTGAGGTGTCTCGAAATCGAGCAGAAAGAGAGTGTCCACTCCAACGAACAGGCAGCTTCGCAGCACACCCAAGACGAGCTGAGTGCCCTACAAACCGATGGCAAGCATAAGTCTTGCAGCGATAACCCCTGTGTTTGGGACATGTTGTTCGACTTCATCTCGAAGACTCTCGGTGGTGGGGTCTTTAGGCTCGACACGAGTGATGATGAGGAGCAGGAGGGAGCTGCCGTGGAGGAGGGAGCTGCCGTGGAGGAGGGAGCTGCCGTGGAGGAGGGAGCTGCCGTGGAGGAGGGAGCTGCCGTGGAGGAGGGAGCTGCCGTGGAGGAGGGAGCTGCCGTGGAGGAGGGAGCTGCCGTGGAGGAGGGAGAAGGTCAGGGTCCAGGTCCCATGCTCTAAGACTGGCCTTCTTCAAGAAGTGTCAAGGGATATCAGCGCCCATTGGTTGGATGACACAGGCTGAAAGCCGCGATTTGTAAGATATTACGTCCCAAGAAACCGGAGCAGGCCTCACTCAGAATGTCTGTATTGCAACAACAGGGACTATTCTTGAATATCGTTCTCGTGGCCTCAAGGGTCCCCCTAGCCCAATTATCAGCCAAGACAACTTTATTCACCCAAGACTACTCTCACAAGGAAGTCCTAAGAATGTTACACAGCGTGCAAGGCAACTTGTGTTTCAATATTCAAGTGACAGCACGGCGCTGCCAGAGATTGCCATTCATCACGCTATGGAAAAAAGGCTACGAAAAAAGCTATGCTTGTTGCTTGGAAAATTGACCCACATGTACGCTTGATCGATCAGAATTGTCGAGCCTCTGCACCTCTCACTCCCGGTCACTTCGACCGTGACGAAGCCTGCGATAGCTTGCCATCCTCTAGTGTTGCCGTGCCGTTGGTGGCTAAATTGTCCGAACTCGCCAGGGCCCCAAGCTTGCCCAACTTGGCGACAAGCTTTGTGTTCTGCGCCTGCAGCTGGCCGACCTGGTCCTTGAGGATGTCGATCTGCTTCAACGCAATGTCCCTTTCCACCTTGACCTTTTCAAGTTGCATGGCGGCATTCGACTTCTCGTCCTTTTCTTGCTGCTTCTTTCTCCTCTCTTCAGCTTTCTTCTCGTCCCTCACCCGCTTCTCTTCCATCTTCTTTACTTCCTTCTGGTATTTCTCCTGTTGCCAGGCTATCTCCTTCTCGTGCTTCTCCTTCAGCTTAGCGAGCGCGTCCTCACCCTGGTCCGTTTTGCCCTGTGAGACGCGCTCCTGCTGGCGGGCCATCTTCTCCGCGAGCTTCTTTTGCCGATCCTGCAGCTTCTTGAGGTGCTTTTCGTGATGCGAAGTTGAGGCTTTGGAGGATGACTCGTCGCTTTTGCCGGAATGCATAGATGCCATATCGCCTCCTCCTAAGCTAGTACCTCCTCCTGACAGCACTTTAGCGAGGGGAGTCTCGACTTCAGGCTCCTGTGCAGAGGCGAAACTTCGTTCTGAATCGTCCGACTCCGAGCCACTATCCTGGAGATCGGAGTCGAGTTCTGATGTCGAGTGGGCTACACCTGGTAGTCGCGACGTCACAATAGATGATGCGGCGCCAATCGCCCCAGCGATCATATTGTAGAATCCACTGGGCTGGAGATCATCTTCCGCCGCGATCTGAAAGTGTGCCAGTACCGGTCTAGACTCGCCGGCAGTGGATTGATGCGGTCGAGGCGTCGTCACCTCATCCACACTGTCCTTTGTAGCGTCGACTTCGGGAATTTCATCGATAGATTCCTCAAGGTCCTGTGCAGTCCTTGAATCCAACCATTTGAGGAATTTTCCAGCGTCTGTGACGATTCCACCAGGGGTACCTTTCTCGACCATGAACCTTGGCACGCTGCCGCCCGGGTCAGAACGAGTCACCATCACCCACTCAATTGCCATGTCCGTATCCTCGCCCGCTTTTCCGGCCCCTGAGTCCTCGTCGTGCTCGCGCGGCGGCAATCCAGTAAGTGATCGGGACAGTGTTCGTTGACCTCCTGGCCTTTCGTCCGGCTTGACACCAGCTCGTTTCTGGGCTGCTCGGAGGACCGCCTCCTGGCTGGTTTCGAAATCATTGCCCGTCTGGCGGCTTGGCATTTGGAAGTCCTCCCGCCTCATGTCCACTGAGGACCTTACCCGTCGCAGTGGCTTCTCGATGGGTATCTCGATTATGAGCTCCACACTCTCGTAGTTGCCCCTGATGTAGCCCGAACGGACTGCACATTCGGGGTGGTTGCAGGGCTTTGACACGATCATGAACTGCCTCGGTTCCCTGCCTTTATTCTTGGTTTCCCCACCGGTGACACCGGTCAGGAACAGAGTGACAAAGTCCCTCGGCGTTGTTGGCCCCGGGAACTGAGCGTTTAACAGCCAAACGTCTGCCTGACCAACCCCGTCACATTCTAAATGCTCGGCCTTCCTCTCCGCGCCAATGCCCCTGACGTTGCCCGTGCCAGGGCCCGTAGTGTGCTGCAGGGTGTGACCAAACTCCTTCTCCAGCCCCAGTCTGAACTTGTCAAAGGTAATGCCCTCGTGCATACTGCGCCTGGCGAACCAGGCGCCGCGACCGTCCTTTCCAGCGAGCTTGTAGACGCTCATGTCGTAGGGGTTGTCTCGCGGCGTGATCTTGACCTCTTTCCACTCCTTCTGCAGCTTCGCCGCATGGGCGGCAGCGCTGGCGATCGCTGCATCCGCGCTGGCTGAGGTGTTGGTGTGGCTCCGGGATGCAGGATCGAAGAGGATGGAGCTGTCGGTGTGGCTTCTCGCGCGGCCGGCCTGCTGGGGCTTCGTTGCGGCTGGGATGCTGTCAACGACGGTCTGGGCTTGGAGGAAGGTCGTGTTCAGGAAGTGCTTCAGGTCGTCTCCCGTGACGGCTGTCCAGTCAATTGGGCCCAGAGCCTTCAGCGGCTCGTGATGAGACATGGCTGGTCCTTGCAATGAGGGCAGAGGTTTAAGTTGCAGTTCGAAAAGTACTCTCTAGCAATGATGTTTCTTAGGGCAATCCGAGCGTCATGTCTGATCCAAGATTGCGACGAGGAAGGGGAATACACTGCTCAGGTTGGCAATGGTGGTGGTTATTCGGTGTGGCGTCCATGAAACCGGATCGTGCAGCTGCTCAGCACATCCGGAGATAGAATAGATATGGGCTTGGTATGGTCTAGACTAGATGATGGATGTCCGTTTAAAGGCATGGGTGGGTCAAGACTGTGGTGCTGATAACAGAACAACCCGCTGTCCTGCTGGAGAAATACATATAATCAAGGCTGGGAACCTGCTTGCCCTGTGTCTCGATTGAGAACATAACAGTGGCCAAGAACAAGAAAGAGGCAGCCACCCTTTCACCTTTGTCGGTTGGAGTTGCGGACAGTGTACAGTGTTTAACTGACGTCATTCTTGTTTAACCAGAGGCCAGCCCCAGCCTAGCTCAGCTCAGCTTTAGCTAACACCGGGCGAGGGCAGCATAATAGCCTGTCCCAGACATCACTTTACGATTCTCTAATTGAAGCTTCTAAGATTACTTATTATTCAATATTTTGAAACACATGTAGCAACCTCGGGTCCTGTAAACAAATATATGAGTCCAGAAAGGTTATCTCCTGAAAGGAGACGGGGGTTGCTTGATATATCGTATAGAAACCGTATAGAGAGGGGCAGCGGGCGAGGTTTGCTAAGCGAATACGTCCTAAGCGAGTACGTTGTCTCGAGCGAGATACGCACGCTTCTGTTCGCAACGGTTTCTGGAGAGAATGCGGGCCCAATTCTTCAACAACGGTAGGACTGTGCACAAGGCCATGCCTGCTCGGGTGAAAGCGCACGATTCGTTCTACACGTTCTCCAAGGATGGTGTCCCTCTCCTCTGTCGAACGCCCCCAGCGACCCCTCCACCAACCAGGACTACCCCCTGGCCCAGGTTAACGACAGACAGACGTCAGTGGGTTCGGGCTCCCGCAGGGCCAAGAGGAACCCCCCCCTGATGTCGGTCCGGAGGTAATGCTCCAAGCCGAACCTGTGCGGGGAGCGTTCGAGGGCCAAAGAGACTGTCGTCAGCACAGCACATTAGGGTATAGAGACTACAAGAGATTAACGAAAGCTATCTAGATCGGACGGGTATCTGTACATATGTATGTGCTATCGCGTTTAGAAAGGAATAGAAAGGATTATAAACATCGCAATGCAAAACAAGCCCAATTGTACCCCCAGCTTTCCTAATGCTCCCCTCCCATGTGTAATGCATGTATCTATGCATCTCCCCGGTCCATCTATCATTACACCAGCGGTAGGCAAAATTAAAAAAATACCCAACGTATGCCCCCCTCTACACGTCCACCATCTTCAGCCTCTTCGCCAGGGCCGTGTCCTTCTCCAATTTACAGCTCCCACAGTACTCGGCATGCCAACTCGTCAGGGCCTCGACTCTCTTCTCATCAATAGGCCTCATGACTTTCTGCCCATCACCACCAGCGACGGCAGTGCTGGCCGCCCCCTTGCTATTGCTGCTGCTGCTGCTGCTGCTGCTGCTGCTGCTGCTGGACTTCTCGGATAGCATCATCTTGACCTGGTCACACCGCAGGTTCTCGTCCGCGAGCCAGTTCTCCCACTCGCTCTGGATCATCTCCTTTTCGATGCTGTTGACGACCCGCATCGCAACAAGGAGGTCGTGGCGGTACGACCCCAGTCGCTGGCGGGTGCGCCGCAGTTGCCGCGCCGTGGCCTTGCTGGTGGTCGACGTCAACACTGCGCCGGCCTCCTCGTAAGATGAGTCGAGAGACGTCGTGTTCAAGATCTGGCGAAATGTTTCGTAGCTAAGGCATCATCATATCAGTAATGGCCACATGGAATGTGGATATGGGCGGGCAGCAACTTACCATTCACTTCCCCCCTCGGGAGCCGCAACCACCGACGCCAGAGCCGCCTCGTCCAGATCCGCGATGTAGACAGCCTTGCTCATCATGACATTAGGGCCTACGCCCAGCCGGCCCATAAACTTTGCAGCGTTCCTCTCCGTCCACCACGTCGATCCTTCACGGCCTGTAAAGGCAAGATTCGTGAGGACGCTCAGAGCCAGCACTGCCAATATAACCCTGTGCGCAGTCACGACGCTAAAGATCTTTCCCACGCCCGCAAAAGTCCACATCAGCAAGCTCGTCGCAACGCTCTCCATGAAGCTCCTCACTGTCTCGAAAACCATTTCCGTCAACGTACGGGGCTGGATCATTTGCGAGCCCTTCTTGACCCCGGCCTCGTCTGTCTGTGATGCCTCCCCAGGGGTGAACACGACCACCTGCTGCTGGCCCCCGATGTTGCCGTACACCTGGATCGCCCTCTTCGTGCGGCTATGCGGGCCCAGTTTGCGCACCTGGTCCGTCGCCACTTCCGCAAGTTCTTCCGCGTCACGCCGTGCGTCCTCGAGAGCCTGTCGCTGCACGAGGGCCTTCGACAGGGGTGGCGTCTTAGACCACTCTACCTTGGTGTACAGCGCGAGCTTGCACTTGGACTTTGCGACGTGTGTAATGACGACTTTGGTAATCAACTTGAACGCGTGTGAGTGAGGCAGATGCCAGGGTGTCTTAACGTGCGTGACTAGGTAGGTGATGTGGTCGCTGAACACGTCGATGAGCTGGAAGTCTTCCACGTCCTCGCCGTGTTTGGCCCGGCCCATGAAGCCGACCGAGTCGACCTTGAATTTGAAATCTCGCTTCATCTTGCCATGATCAATGAGCTGCCAGGGCCCTTGGGCGATCTCCTTGGCCCGTCTCTCAAAGTAGAGTTTAGGGAAGATGAACGACTTGTCACCAAATAGCACATGGAAGCATGCCTTTGCGCTGATTTCGAAGTGGCGCTCTTCGACCGCTTCCCCCATACCCTCAGGCTCGTACACGACTGGGTGCACGGGAAGCTGGAACTTGGGAACCGGTTTCCGCAACTGCCTTGATGACCTGTCCCTGGACCCATAGCCACCCTTGAATACGGGTCTGCCGGAGGCAGTGCCGTCATCAATCGGAGTGTTGGGCGAGACCTCTTCCCAGCTCTCTGCGCTTGGACTCTTCCTCTCATACTCCTCGCTCTCCAGGTTCAAGAGTGCGGCGATGACCTCCGGAACCTCCATCGGTTCCTCAGCCTGAAGATCATCAACAAGAAGGTTCAAACGGGCATGGAGAAGTCCCAAGTCCATCAGGAATGTTTTGATGGTGATGCGGGTCAACCCCTCGGTGCTCAACTTGTGGCTGAGGTGTAGGAAAATAAAGTCGCAGTCTTTGCCCGGAGCCGCTGTCACCTCCGAAATGATGTCCAGACTGAGAGTGTAAGCGACCACCAAGCCCATCTGGTGACCGTAGAAGTACATATTGTCAGAAGTGACGTAGATGCGGCCATTCCCCATAATGCCATTGCCGCTGCCCGAGCCCTCGACCGAAGTGCTCGTCCAGGCAGCATTGAATACCATCACCAGCTTCTCATCGAGTGGCACATTGGGGAACAAGAGTCGGAACTGTGGGTGGTGTGCCTTGAGCTCGATCGGGTATCTCTGGGAGAATATCTCGCCGGCAGGCTTATCCAGAACTCTGAAGTCGGAGGCATTACCCCCGGCGCTCAGAGTTTTCCGATGGAGCGTCGATGGCGCATGGCTACCCAGGTTGGAGGTGTCACCACTGGCGGGTAAGGTCTGCGCGTTTGCTGAGAGCAGTGGATCGTCTTCCAGTCTAAGATGCGTCGTGTCATCCTCCCTCGGCGGGTACAGGGTACTCCAAGGGACGCTGCCCCAATAGTTGGCGACCACGGCAGTTGGCAAGCTCAGACTACTACCATTTTCCGAGGTGACGGACCTTTCAGCGCTCACAGACAAGGCTGTCTTGCTAAGGGAAGTCGCTGTTGGAGCCTTTGCCAGCGTTGGAGGCGCGAGGCTACTAGCATTCAGCTCGCTTATAGGCTGCAAAGCCGGGAGAGAGCGGCCAAGGTTTGTAACAGATTGGTTGTAGGCAGCATATCCTGGCAGCAAGTTGGAACTGGCAGAGATCAGGCCAGCAATACCTGATGACTCGCCACGCCCAAGTGGCAACTTGCGATGCAGTTCCAATCTCTGCATGATGCGTGCAGCATGCTCTCTGCCACTTTCGCCCTCCTCGCGCGGGAGGTCCCTTGCAATATCTCGTGCCAAGCCCGTAACGGAGCGGCGAGGTGCGGTACCGACATCAAACGAAGACCGAGTTGCCAAGGCGTCGTTGCCGGGCACTGGCAGATTGGTGGACCTCTCCTGACCGTCCTCGAGTCCCTCCAGAGACTTGGCGGAGAACTCAGGTATAGTAGGCGGAGTGATAGCGAAGGCCGGATCGATACCTCCTGGCAGCGTGCTGGCGTCTCTGGCTACACTGGCGTCGAATGCCTGCTTCTTGGCAATCTCGAAGACCTCGATCCACTGCTCCAGTTCCGCCTGGGTCTCAGCTTGTAACATTATATTTTGAGACTTTGTCTTGACCTCGAAGCAGAAGCGCCGTTCCTCCGAGACTGCAGGGCGGGCGCCGCACAGGAGCACACCGATCTCGTCACCCTGTAGAACACCCTGCGGTCCTTGGACTAGCCATCCGAAGATGCCATTCCGGCAGTAGTACCAACGTCTGACCCAGTTCGTCCTGGCAGGCTTTCCTGTGACGGTCCGGAGGAAAAGCCAACCTTGCTTCTCCGATACAACAGCGCCCTCTTCCTTTGGCTGGACGTTCACCGGACCTCTGGAGCCCAGAAATGCGACCGTTGATATGTTGTAGTCTTCCAATTCCCGAGACGGCTTGAATGAGGTCACAGCATTCTCGCCTATGTCCCTCCTCGCAGCTTGCAGCTCGCGCTTGAACAAGGCTTCGCTGGCCTCCATCTCCTTGGACCACCCTCGGACGCGGTCCATCTCCTGGGCGTACTTGTTAGACGCGTACGAGCTGTCGCGCCATCGCTTCATCTCTCGCCACATGTCGGTGGATATGCGGACAAGCAGCTTGTCGAGCGAAAAGCGAATCTGTGGCGCAAGCTGGCAAAAGTCCATAGACGCCTTGAGGTAGGCCTTCCGGGTCTCGTACACGGCGAAAGCATCCTCCCGCAGCGAGGAGGGCTCCTTTGCCTTGCTCTGCGCGACGTAGCGTGCAAGCGTGGTATCAAAGACCTTCTGCGTCGTATCCAGCGTCCTCCTTGTTTCCTTGAATGTTTTCAGCTCGCCGATCAGGAACGAGCGGACTGGTTCCACGGTCAAGTTGTCCATGCGGCGCATTACTGTCAGGATCTGGTTCCACCATTCCCGTTGGCCGTCGCTACCCCTCCTCAGCGAGAGCATCGTGTAGTCCGGATCGACGAGGCCATCTGTCGCGACGGCCAGGGGCGGCATGGTCTTGCCCAAGAAGCCATTGATGGTCTCCTCGAGCGCGAGGATGTCGTGGACGACCTTGGAGCATGACTTCATGTAAGCGTCGAGCCAGCGCTCGACCTGCTCGACCTGATCGGCGAAATGGACAGCGACGCATCGGAAAGTCGGGGAGTCGAGAGCGGCTTCTTGCAGACCGAGGGGGATCGCAGGGCTGGGGTGCTTTTGCGGCGATGGGACAGGCTTAGGAGGGCCAGTGGGTTTGTCGGCAGCCGGGTTGGCCGTCGCGGCGCCGGAGTCAGCCATGAGTCGGGTTGTCGGGGTTGAGGGGAGGAATTATCGCAGCAATGAAGAGTATCGATGGCTCATCCTGGTCGGTAAACAAATCCAGGGGTTGCGACGACAGACACGAATGCAGTCTCGCTCCAACCACACAAGCAACGGCGGCGGCGGCGGCGGCGGCGGATTGGCCCGCGAATCGGTCAGTCAGGACAGATTGACGGCGACAAGGCTGAGAATGACGATCTCGGGAACCAGGGACCAGGGATCAGGACGGCGATGAATGGAAGGTTCCTCTCTCAGCCTTGGGCTTGCCCTGACGTCGGTGATGCTGTCTTGAAAGGGCTGTTGCGGCTACTCTGCTGTGTCCTCCTCATTTCGGTTGGCGAGGAAAGGAGGGCTAGCGTTTCATCAACATTGTTTGACAGCGGCACAGATCCCGCCCCCCCAAAGCAGCCCCCACTTTCCATCTCAGCTTACCCCAGACGGCAATCTCGACCTTGGAAACTTCAGACAGGCTGCTTGGCTGTTTGCCCGTTTGTCTGTTTGGTTTGGCGACGGTTGAGATCGCCTCAACTACCTTCACCATTCGCACGGATGTTTACAGTACAGTTGACTTCTCTCACCACCTGATCGGCAGAGCAACTGCCTGTCTGCGAGTGCTCCCGGGCCATGCAGCCCCAGCTTGGACTGTGTCTGACCCTCCGAATGGCAGCTACTGCCAATACGTCTTCCATCTGATTTCTTGACTCGTCTATGTTCGTCTCGAGACACCGAACGCGTGGCCGGGGCGGCTTCTGGATCTCAACTGTATTTCACGGCAGACAACTCGCGGGGATCCCCAAACGTTTTGTGCCTCGATAGGTAGCGAGTAAATTGGCCCTCGGGAGCCGTCACGTCTTCTAAGTTCATCGTCGAGACAAATGACGGCTTGCAAGGGCATGTGATAACCTCCCAATTCATGCCTAGGTGTAGGACCATCTCTTATAGGGTATTATAGGAAGCCACCAGATACATCGAGTCTTGTTCCATTAAAAGACGTGATGGCGCTAATGTTTGGGACCGCCGTTGTTTGGCACACTTTGAGGACGCAAATAGCTCTATATTGTTTCAACCAAACCCTTCCATCACAATCGGACGGCGGTTGAGCGGGTATTCGGGATCGATGTGCACGGCACAGCTTGTCGTTACATCAGATGCAAGTGCGGACGATTTGCTTCGTAGCCGCCCGCTGCTGGGCCTAAATCTATCGCTGTAGCTATTGATACGTTGGAAGATGGGAGGTAACCGGCGGCGCGCAACCGAGGTCCGTCTCGCTCAAGCAAACTATGGTGGCAAGAGAACAGACCGATGGATATCATATCGACCCATCTGATATCACCTTGGAAGCAAAAAGTGAGGCATCTATATCCACAGGACGCATGGGGGCATGCGATGCTAGTCAGTGGGCCTATAGCTCGCTCAGCTCGGAGGTTGTCGGACTTTGGTTTGCATGGAAATGCTCAGCCCACCATCCGGGACGTTGACAAATGGGTAAAACAATTAGCTTCTGTCGGGAAAAGGCCAGCAATTGTGAAACACATAGCGGCCAAAAGCACAAAGTCAGCAAGTCTCTCCGAAGCCATGATGATCAAATGATGCTCAATTGGCAAGTCTCCGGAGACACGTCCACTTTTCGCCTCATCCGAGACCTGGAGTTGATATGCACCCGTGCATGGCAGTTCGAGTGGAGAAAAGCTTCTTTGACCGAAGTGCTGTCCCTTGCCAAAGTCAAAATGTTTGGTGGCGTGCTTGGAGGCGCAATCCGAGAGAGGGTTGCCCCTGGCAGGCGTGCGGAACGAGGTTACCGTGCAAAGGTAGAGACGCGGGTGATCCACGCTGCCTTCATGCAAGCTTGCGGCTTTTCAGCTTCACAAGGATCACAGCCGGGCAAAATGCAGGAGACAGGACGAATCGACGGCCGACGTGTCTGGAGATCTCGCCTTGATAGCGAACCACGGCTGCAGACTTCGACACTTCGCATGCATCAGACCAACAGTAAACAGGCCAGAGGGACAAGTCCGGTTCAGGACGGCACCGTCGACGCTGCGCCACAAGCCAGATCAAGAATCGCCTGGAGGGGATCCTGTCCTGCCTGTCTGCAACCTGTCCAGGTCTTGCCCCCTGCTGCCCCTGCTGTGCACCCCACATTTTAGAGCCGCCGAAGCGCCCCCCGCAGGGATTTTCAACCCCTGAGCCGATCTTGACGCGGCTCACAGTTGGATCCGAAAGTGATGGAACGCCGTGGTGGCTCTGAAAAAATTGCCTCTCGGTGACGAGGAGGGACGTTGATACGAAGCCCAAGGTGCTGGATCCCATACACAGCTGCAGGGCAGTCTACTATGCTGTGCCATCGACGTAGTGGCATGGCATGCCTTCCCTGAGATGCCTGGGACCTCTAGGCCGGACACCAGTCCGGGCTTTTGGAGGTTGGCGCCTCTGGTGGTCTGGCAGGTGTCTGACGAAGCCACCCGAGGACTAGGCAGCGAACAGACCTGAAAGGCTGGCCAAGAGAGTTCGTTAGTAGGATTGTCTCTGCCGCCTTTGACGCTTCGGGAAATTCTTGCAGACACGGGGAAGAACCACCACGCCTGGAGCGTCTTAGGGACGCGTAGCCGGGTCATCCGGTCCGTTTGAGCAGTGGGTATATCATGACAGTATAGGCCGCGGGTGTTTTACCAGTGGCCCGACCGTCTGTGTAGGACATGCTGTATACAGAGAAACATAACTCATGACGAGGTCTAGCTAGGAAGTGGCCTGTAAGGAAGATGTCGAAACGAAACACACAAAGCCCCCCTGCAGCGGATCTGACAGCAGAGAGGTGATGGTGGGTTGCTTGCTTTGGGTGGGCATGTCTTGCCGGCCACGTAACCTGGGAGCGTGAATGCGCCGAAAGCCCCTGACTCTTTGGACCGGCGTCAATACGCAGTACAATATGAGCTGCGCAAGACTAGCTTGCAAAGTGGTCCACTTCCCTGGTAGCCGATTGCCGCCACCTTGGCTTGCTGGGAGGACTGATGGGCATAGAACCACTGTCCCAGGCACTGATAGCTTAGGGACCCATGAAGAGTGGAAGGGATGGATTTCCGTTCCATAGGCGGGCTTCGGTGCCGGCTGCCTCAATGTCAATTCATGACAAGTGCAGTGCATGAACGAAGGCTCCATCGCCGGGGAGGGGAGCAACGTTGGCTGCAGCAAGCGGGCCTGCAGATGGAGTACGGGGAGCGGAACACGCATGGGCTGTCAAGGTCGTCGTGCCATCCATGGTCATAGTTCTTGCATTGCGGCAAACGGCGGAAGAGCGGCGGCTTGGGCGGTTGATGAAGCATAGCTACTGCACACCAGACTAATAAGGGCCAGGGCCAGGAGGAGGAAGCAGGAGGGGCCAGATGGGGAGGAGGAGGGAGGGCAGGGAGGCGAGGCGTTGGCTGCAGAGGACTTGGGTACCTAGTCGGGCTAGCCTGGGTTGCCCTCATTGTACCTGCGGTACCTACGGTACCCGGCCACCACTGCCCACCTAGATGGTAGTGTAGCCGGGATGGACTGCACTGCGCAGGTGCAATTGCTGTAGCTTGGTTTTAGCGCCTTCCCTTTCCGTCCCTAGGCTTCGGCTTCGCCAATTCTAATTTTGGCCCCCATCCAGACAATCCAGATCTACCCTTCCCTGTCTGTCACTCGGCTGTCCTGCCACCCTTTCCCTGATTCTGTCATCCAGTCTTTTTCATGTTTCTGTTTGCCCCTTTCTCTACCGAAGCCGTCCTCTGCGCTGTTTCCCAGCCGTGGCTGAGTGCTGCTGATCAGCAACCGCTGCTTGCTGATCAAATCGCCGCCTCTTCCCCAGGTTCCTTCTTCCTTGAAACAAGCATGCACTTGCCATGCTCGTGACTCGGGCCCGGGATTGTAACGGCAGCAGTCCGATGCGGTGCGCCGCGGACTACAGCCTGCAGGACCAAGTGCAACACGCACGTCTCGTTCCGCAAGACCCAGACCTGAAGCTCCTCTCGTTGACTCATCCGCGCCCGGGCCCAAGATGCAGCACGGTGTATGCAGTATGCAGTACCGCACTCCAGAACCGCCAGCCATGTCACGGTAATCGGACTGCTTGCATTCTGCATGCATGGTCTGCTACGGGACGCAGACATACGTATGATGATGCACTCGTGGAGATGGCCGAACGCCAGCGCGCCAGTGCTGTGCCGCAGCGCGCTTCCTTGACGCGGCCACTGCCACAGGATCGGCCTGCCTAAAGCTGCTGGGCCACAGACTGAGTCGGGCTCACTTCTTGCGCCCTCTGCATGCAAACAGCACTGTCATCCATCTTCTCTTCAACCCTTCTGCACGTCGCCCGTTTCGGCAGTCGGCTGCGTCACTCGAGCCAGGCCCACAGCATAGATCACCTTTGCTTCATCCAGCCCTGCCGCATCTCCCTCTTGCTCGCGGGATTGGCCAAATATCTCGAGTCAACCGAGATTGCTAGACGACATCTCCAGACAGTGTCTGAACCTGCCGCCCTTCTGGAACGGCTCGGAGCCCGTCCAAATCAGGAAACTAGCTGAGCTGTCAAAGGCCACACAGAGCCCTTTAGACGCTCCAGGCCGTGCGATTAATCGCCTGTTGGCACCACAATTTGGCAACCTTTAGCTCGATCGTCGTCTCACCTGTCCGTGGTACCTGGTCTGGCATGGATCCGTCCTCTAATCGTCACCTTCCTTACCGCAGAGCTCCTTTCTCCTGCGCAACGGTGCGGGTACCCCTTCGTGGGCAGCACATTTCCATTTCGCGGCTGATTTTCTCATTTTTCGGCCAATCAGAATTCTGAAACGTTCATGAACCAAATAATACTGACCATTTCTGGCTGAAGCCATCAGGCCAATGGTATCGCAGAGGCGGCCTTTCAGCCTTCCACACCTCAGCCCATCCACCACGCTAGCATGGGTCTCGCAATTGCACAGAGGCATCTACAGGCCCTCATTGATTCTCAAGACGTTTACTCTTTGACTTTCTCGAAGGGTCTCGGTTTCCAAATTCGTACGAGTCTCATTCCGGGTCCTTCTGAGGGGACTCTTCCGGATTCCCTGTGAGACACGGATAACCCAGCGAAGCGACCTGCTCGCCATCGTGCTAGCTCTGGCTCCTCACGATACTAGGCTCGCCTGTCTGATATCTTACCCCAGATGGCGCCTTGAGGATCTTCAGGGGCAATGGCTGAGTGCCTAGGTCATGCAGAAGCACTATTCGGGACAGGTTTCGGGACCAGTGCCTTGTTCTGGGGAGACTCTCCTGGGCTCATTCACGGATCCGGGTGCCATCTCGCCAGCATCCGTGGAGCGCTACGCCGTCGCCGGTATGGCTGGTGCCCTTATTATGATGGGCTTGTCTCTGTTTCAAGGGCAACAAGAGATATATCTCTGACCCTGTTTGCAAGGTCAAGGACGGACACGTCTCGGCAGATGCCAGCCATGACAACGTCCTTTCATAAAGGTCACATGCTCGCGGTCGTCTCTGCTCCGGTCATGCTGTATGTTGGCAGCGATCCCTAGCGATGGGTGAAGCAATGTAATCTCCCCGGTATGATGAGCATCAGACTCCATCTCACGATAGCGGGCCCGGTCGAGCGAACTCTGTCCCCCGGCGTGAAATGCAGTCAGGTTCGCATGGAGCAGACAGCCCACAGTGACTTGCATAAGCGCATTCTCAGGCGGCTCAAAGAGCTTGTCGTATCGAGCTTGCTTTGATTACTTCAGGCTGGTGCAGCGGGGCTGCTGCTGCTCGCATAGTGCTGCACCCGGACCGTCTTGAACGCTCGCATCAGAGCGAATGGCAGATGGCCCTGGCTTAATCAAAGCATTGCGGTGCGATCACCAGATAGGTAGGTCTATGGGCCGGTCACGGGTCCAGCCTGCGAGGTACTGCAGGCTGCCCTTCCAAACATCTCGGTACATGCAACTTGGGTCCTGCTGGGGGGGCGGCACCGAGGACGTGGCCCAGAGGCAACAGCGAAATATGCGAAGTGTGTGTCTCTTCCCAGCCGTCAAGGCAAAGTACAACAGCTCCATGCACGTTGCGATTTGGGCGTGACACCGCACAACAGCTACGTGGTGCGTGGTAACGTGCCATGCCATGATGGACCATTTTTTCTGTCATTGCACTTGCACTCAAAGTAGTTGGCAATGTGACTCAACTTCCCTGACGTCGAAGACGGGGATCAGAATCGGACCGGGAATGCTGCTGGGTTGTAGGGTTGAGCAAACGGCGCTTAGTGCTCTGCCCGTGCCCTCCTCAAAATCTCTGCTGCTCCGTCACCTTGGTGCCAGGGTGCATATTCCCCGTCGACGCTGAGGCCGGCATTCGACCCAGAGCAGGGAAGGGACGACATGGGTGTCCCAGACCAGATCGGGTGGCCCACCCAGGTTTTCTCCCCGGCTGTTGAGGGTGGCGGGCGTCCCAGTACGTACAGTACAAGGCCACCCCAGTGGCGCTGCACCGCTCTAGTACCACAGCTGCAGCTTTCAGCTGCCGTTGCAGGCCCTGCCTCATGCCTCCTGCCACTTGCCAGGCCGGCCTAGACGACTCGGACCTTTTGGCCTTCACTATATGCAGGGTTGGACACAGCCCACCTTGTACTGTACCTAGTAGCAGTACATGTCGGCTTCGCTCGGCGAAGTGGCGCCTGGTCCAGTCTCGTCTCGTAACCTGTGAGAAGGAGAGAACTGAGTTTTTGCGGGCGGACGAACGTACGAAGCAGACGGCCCCGAGGTCACTGCCAGATCCCTGGTCTCGTCCTGCTGGCATTCACTGGGCGGGCCAAACCCCTGCCTCAACCCACAGGTCCGCTGCCTAGGTTCCCTGGTGATGCTTGCTGCTTGTTTGCAGCGAGCATCGCGTGTACGTACAGTAGTACTTTTCAGAACAGACCAAAGGAGAGTTCCGAGGCAGCCAGATGGGCATCGAAACAAGAATCAGAGGATACGCGGGCAAGGCGAGCCTGCGTGCCGAGCGATGGCGACGCACCGCGGTAGCGTCACCCCGTGCCCTGCCATGATGCTTCCCAACTCCACTTTGCTGCATCTGGCACTACGATGGTTATGTACACTTGCCGTAAGTCGGGCTTCCGTCAGGCAGTAGGCGCAGTATAACACCCCACCACCCTCTCACCATCCTTTACGAGCCTGCTCACCCTCCTTCTTCTTTTTCACGAGTACCTCGTCTACCATTCTCTTCTTCTTATTTGCGGTTGCAGGCGTGCAAGCTAATTGTTCCTGGCCCTTGGGACCACCCGCCTCCGTCATCCTTCTTTCTTATTATTCCTTTGCCGTCTCACCTCCAGGTTCCCACAAAACTCCACCGCCTCACTCGGTTTCCCTAGCCGCCTGGCCATCCTGCCCTCACATCCGGCCATTTTTCTTTTTTATCCCCCACCAGAAAAGAAACTTCATACAAGATGCCTCCACAACTACTACCGGCGTCTGCGGCAGCTTTTGCTCCCCGGGCCTCCTCCGTCAATGTCGTGCTCGGTTCAGGGCGTCCAGAGCAGTGGCTGACGGCCACATTAAAGAGAATTAACCGGGTAAAACGTCCCCTCAACAGCGTCATGCAACACCAAAGATGCCTGACCGAGACACTGTCCAATTCGAACGCCATCTGGACCCTGACATCCCTGATGTTGCCCAAGGCCCCGGAGAATGAGTTGAGGAAGGACTCAAATCCCCTTGTTGAGGCTCTGTTCAACTACCAGCTCCTCCATGTGGAGGCATATGTTGTCCATGTGGATATGGTGCTGAGGAACGAGGTCGGATACAAGCTCACGCCCGACAGCATTGAGTCACTCATAGAATACCACAAGGAGGTTCACTGCGTCAACGCCAAGGCTATCACCCATGAGTGGTCGGAGAAGGACCAGCAATGCAAGAAACTACACGAGGACTTCGTCCAAGCCATCAACAAGTTCGTGTACCGCACGCATGTCTCAGCGCTCGAGGGGCTCGAAGAGGAAGGAGCCGGCGAGCTACTTAACGGAAAGAGCGAGGAGGTGAAGAACCAGCTCATGGGGCTCATGAAGCCGCTGCTGCCCCCGCCACCCAGAATCGTGGATGTGATACGCCAACCTCCTCTGCTCCCGAGCTCACCAGCCAGCGGGGGCTTCTGGTCACAGCCCACTACACCTTCAAGCGCTCCTGCCCCAGTCGACGCTTGGAGGATCCTGCCTTCCAGCCCCAGCGTTGTGACAACCTCTGCCGAGGCGGGTATGCCCGCCATCTGGGCGAACATGGGCATGAGTGAGGCCTCGCTTTCTCCCCAGACTCCGTCTTACAGCCAACCTTACTCTTCAGCTGGGTTCTTCTACAGCTCACCAGTCGCGACGGCGCCAATACCATCCATTTCCCATTTACCCCTGCCCAGCATGCTCGCGCAACAATGCGGTGTGGGCGTTGGGTACGGCAGCTTTGGGTGGGATCACAATCGGTATCAGGAGTACACGACAACTATGTGACAACCATCAACAGCCAAAGGAGACGATAGCCCCTACCCGGCGGTCACGTCTTCCTAGCAATTGTCTCTCCTAGGATGTTGTCTCCTTTGAGGTAGCCTCTGGGACACCCTCCTACTGGACAGACCCCTTGCTCCTTTTGTCGTCACCAAGGAAATAACCCCCAAAAAGACTGGCAATCTGGACAGAGCTAGAGAGACACCTCACTGAGTTCATCACATGTCAAAGACACATCGGCGTTTTGCATACCAAGGAGCAGGTTCGGGTACACAACAACATTGTCATCTCTCCACAGGCATACGGGTTTTCGGGTTTCCTCTGTTCAGCGAGCGAGCGTCTGTTTTGTTTTCTTTTTTTATCCGGAGTTTTGCGGTTTTCAGGATACCAACCACCAAACAAAGGCAACCGCAAGCTCGGTCACACACTCTCTCCATATCATCTCCTCATTGCGACTGGATCCGGGGTGGAATTTTGGACTGCATTTTCGGGCGAGGCAGGAACTGTCGCAATATAGGGTGGCCTTTTCTTGTATTCCTTTTCTTTGGTCTCTGTTCCCTTTTTTCCCTTTTGCGTCTGACAATAAGAGGAACATGCAGCAATGCACTACAGCCCGGCAAGAAAGGACCGGGACAGAACTTCTGGATTCCTAACTCCTCTTCTTTATTTGGAATTTCTCGGCGGCATAAAATGGCTCTCTTAGATGATACCCCCATACGCGATGCGGAGTTTGCTCACCACAAGCGACCCGCTTCAACAACACACAATCCTTTGGACCTGGTTTTCTTTTATCTTTTTCTCATGTACGATTTCACGACCTTGGATGACGGATTAAACCACCACCTTACGAGCTTGGAACAAACGACCATTTCACGAACGATGACCTGCGCTCGGCTTGAGGCTGGGGCTCACGACTTCCTTCGAAACGAAACGGCACGAACGACACAGCCTGTCTAGGTGGCGGATTATTCGATGCCGACAACTTGATCACTGGACTGGATTCCGTGGGGACTTGTGGCACACCAAGGCTGAAGAGGAAAAGACGACGTCGAGCCGAAGACGAACAGCAATATCCGGAATATTGCCAGTCGGAAGCGCAAGTGACACTGGATGTCGTCGACGGGAGAGAGCCAAGGCTTCTGCCTCGCATCTGGAGGGGGCAGAGAGGAATTGGAACCTGTATGGGGAGGCCAATCAAGCACGAACAAGAGCTGGGCGCTCGGCGCCACTGCCGAGTACGACTCATTCTCACGAGGGCAATGGACTCAAAAACATTCCCGCCGCCACCGTTACTGTCGCAGAACCTCTCCGGGTGGGAAACGAGACCTTATTTCGATTCTGCTAGTTCAGGAGAATACTGGGATCTGATCCACTCGGAAAGGGGCGGCTTTCTTACGCAAGCAAACCGCTACTCAATGTCACGGTGGCGGAAGTGCCAGCTCCTGGCCCGAGTTTGAGTTGGAAAAGCGAAGCAACAAAAAAAAACAGAAAGTGGTAGCTCATTTCTCTACTGGTTTTCCTGGGCCGAACTGGTTCTCAGGAGGCTTCTGTGCGGGTTGAGTGCTAAGTCCTCCTCGGCACCAGGCTTCTGGGGATGGTGACGGTTCAGGAAACGGAAGCTGACGTGAGGCGATGTGGTTGATCAGGGGAAACAGGTTTCTCCTGTAGGCCACTTGTTCGCCTCCGTGGAGCATGAAATGCTGGTTGTGTTGGATGGGGGAACCGCCCCGGTGGCGAGAACCTCGAGGCGCCATTAATTTGGTTGGCCTCATGCTCTTTTGTCCTTGTGTAGTAGTTAATCTTAACAATCGAGCCAAAGTCAAAAAAAAGATACTTCAAAAATCCCGCCCTGTTCCTTCATTGCACGATGGAGATGTGCGCCCATCACGACTGGGATGGCTGCCACGTGCCGCACGTTGCTGATGGGATCGTCACCTGACTCCCACGGGTGTTTACTAGCTACCTGTCACTCGGACTATTGCCGTCTTCATTCCGACCGCTGACTGGCCTTGTGAATCGGTGATGCAACGGACATTAGGCCCGCACAGGCAGGCAGGCAGGCAGGCAGGCAGTCATGTTACTGGTAGTGCAGTGGTCACGGCCAAGAGGTGGCATGACTTGGACCCGCGAATGCAATGCCACCTTGACTGTAGCTGGGCTCTGATGCGTATGTGATGTGCGCGGGCTATCTGTGATTTCATTGCGTGGCGCGGATGGGGTAGGACAGCGTCCAAGCTGGTGTTCGGTTGGCAATTCTGGGACGGTCGGACGGGTGCCCCGTATCACTCACCCAGTGATCCCTGCCTGTGTTTTTTTCTTTCTTGGCTCGGACCCGACGCCCTATATTGTCCATACACGGTAACACTTGGTTTTCAAGTTGTACTGTCATGCAGAGATGGTACTCTGTCGTTTCTCTGAATTAATATTGGCAATATTGCTTATACCGTGCAGTAGTTCGAGCTTCAGGCAAAGTCAAGGAAAGCATCAACGGGATCCTTCGCGGGAGAGGGAGGAGGGGGGGCGACGATGAGGATCCCTATCCCCTGCTCTGCTGTCTTGTCTGACGGGAACATGATGGAGGGGGGAAGACGAGAGGCAGGGACTGCCATGGCACGATATACGGGATCTTCGAAGAAAAAGCCCTCAAACCCCCGCGCGCTCCTTGCGCTTCGCGCCCGCCCTGTGCAACGGTCTACTCTTGGCCGCTCCTTCTCGGCTTGTCCCACAACGGGAAATAATAAGCAACTACGTACGATAGCACCAGAGTGACAAGGCCATTGTGTGTGCGCACAAGAACAAGGGAACAGTCGGAGGAGAACAGACAGGCAGACAGACAGACAGGGTCATATCTCGCCCGACAGATCGGGGCATGTAAGCTCGCGATTCAGCCAGTCGGGACGCCGGTAGTGCGTCTGCACACTGCAACAACGTAGGGTACATAGACTACACAGCAAGTACACTAATAAGCAGAACGATTCTGCCCTCGGCAAGCCGCGTCGATCAATCTGGGGTTCGTTCACGGGCTGGACAGGTGACAGGGAAGGAGGGAAGCCTTGGGGCCGGGACCTGCCCCTGCCGTGGGCCACACGCCCTAGTCTGGCTGCTCTGCTCTTGCTCTTGCTCTGGCTCTGGCTCTGGCTCTGGCTTGATGACCTCGACCACGACCCCTCTCCCACCAGCCTGCGAACTCGACGTGCCGATGGGAGATTGAGCTGAGCTGTGCTGTGCCTCAGTGGTGTGACCCCAATGCCCTGTTTATTCCACGGCCAGAGGGTGGAAAACCGCGGGACCGAAGAATTGATAGCCAGCAGTTCCAGGCAGGGCGACAAGGTTGGGCCTAAGGCGAGAGGACGACTCGCGGGTGCGACCGTTGCAACGACTGCAACGCCGGGGGGAAGACGCCTGGGGGCCTGGGCAGCACAGAGGGAGCTTTTGGCTTTCTTGGACGCGGGAGGGCTTCCCTGGGCGACTACGGTATGTAGACTAGACTACACCACACCATACTGACACACTGCAGGTCTGCCTCACATGTGTCCGAATTATTCCCGCATCCCCCGAAGTGGTATTCCGGAACGATGACAGTCTGTCTACTGTCCCAAGGCACACTTTTTCCAACAGCACCTTCCTTGTTCCAAACCTACCCAAAGGAGGACACTGATCGCGGCAGCACCTTAAACGCCCAACAGCCCGCGTGCCTCGGCCAAGGTGGCACTCGGAGTTCGCGGTGCAGTAGCGCTGCAACCATCTTGTCAATCACGCTCTGCTGCAGGTCAAGGGCAGGGCTGCGGCTGAGCAGAAGCCCGTTGACCCACGCCGCGCAGATCTCCGAGAGCGGGCGCGCAAGGGTTCACTTGAGTGACGGCCGTTGGCTTCTTCGAGGTCCGCGCAGCAGCAGCAGCAGCACACATGCAAATACACCAGGCGTACATGCGGCCTGCACATGACCTGCGCACACTGATGTCTGCACCTCGGCGGCTCAGCGACGCCCAGCGACCCAAACCATGCGGCCGACGGAAGGCGATGGAACACTCGGCTAGGTCGGACTGCCCTCCTTTTTCCTTCCCCTTTCCCCTCCCATAGTGAGGAGGGGGTGTTACGTCCTGTCTGACTTGCATCGGCGCGGAGACACACACACGGGCTGGTAGTGCTGACAGCCTCTTGGGCGAGACAGACGCTACCGGCCATGTACGGCTTATCGTGCGGTTCGATGGCGACCGGTTTTTTGGGAATAAGTGATCGGCAGGCGCCCGTCATATCAACGACACGGAGCGAGCCTGGAGGGGTGGCTCATCAACCCACCAGTTCGACGACCCCTTCTTTGGTCGCGGGGTGACCGCAGACCAGTGCTTCCTTCCACCTCGCTCCTCTTCCTCCTCCTTTTCCTCCTCCTCCTACCCCCTTCGCGCCTGGCCTGAGTGTTGCAGTGCCGCCTGGGCGCATCTCAGCTTTGGCATTCCGCGTCGCTACCAACGTGCCTACCTACACGGCCGTATGATCGATCATCTTGGGCGGGGTACCGGTACTTTGTCTTGCGCCCGCACGTGTACCAAGTGGTCCTCTTCAGCATTCTGTGTCTCAACTTTCTGGGCCCACTGGCCCGGACAACGCCGTGCACAAGGGGAGGGGAGGAGAGGCAACGCCCCCGGCCACCGGCGATTGTGCGGCGTGGGCTCGCCCATGATGAGACAGGCCTTGAAGCCTCCCTCCCTCCTTGTCTCTTTGAGTGCCGCTGATGACGCTACCAAGGCCGTTGACCATGCAACCGTGCGGCCATGCGGGAATCCAACTAAGCTCTACGCCGGAATGCGGGAAAGAAGGGGGGGGCTCTTTTTCAGAGTTGCCTGGCTCCCACTGCCTGGTGAGTGGGCTGCGGGTGACGACAGACGCGGGAACGTTGGCTGCGGCGCTGTACGTGACCTACCTGTTCATGCACCTGCATGTCAGCGCTGAGCTCATTGATCTACCCAAGAATTGGTCGGGTCTTGGGTTTTGCTGACGTTGGCAGTGGAGTGGTATTTCCAAGTCACTGCGGCTGGACAAGGACGGAGACTCTTGCAGCGTTGGATACTGGGATTGCAAGGGTCGTATCCAGCGTGCTTGACCAGATGGACGGACCATGTAGGTACGTAGTCAATGGCTAATTGTAAGCAGTCTCTGGGGAACTGTCCCCACATTCTACCCAGAGCCCAAGTGATACTCGGATGCTTCCAGCGAATGTTCGCCGTCCTACGATGGCGCTCACGAAAGGATGGCTTTGTTTTGACGCATCTGGGCACTACACTCTGCAGATGCCAACAATGGGGACTTTCTAGTAGAGCTAGCTGAAGAAAGCTGAACTCACGCAATTTGTCCGGTAATGCAAGGAAGGTTACATTCATAAATAATTATCAGTACTCTCTGACAGACATCGAGCATGACTCCAAAGAATAGATTAGCAAAGAGCACATCTGACGCCATTCTATCACTGTCCTCTCGCGAACGTGCTTCCACTCGTTGACTATTTCGGATAGTCGTGCTGGAAGTGCATGTGACCTACCTATTTAGTGTATACGGCGACTACAGGTCTTCATGCGAAGAAATGGGATTGAACATGTTTTACTTTTCTAAGCTTGATGGTCTCTAATGAAATGCAATAACCGCCTTGATAGGCTTGTTGACTATCGAACTCGCAACTCGGCCGATACTTATTGTGCAACAATAACACCTGATTAATGTACCGGTCTTCATTACGATGCACTTTTCGCCTTCTGAAAAATTGTTCCTGAGAATCAGAGGTTCCTTGACCATGGCGACATCATGTGATTTCAAAGCTCTAGAAAATTTCTGTTATCGAATAGACTACCGGGTCACGGCCCATGATCAATGTTGCCACAGTGCTCTCCTTCAAGATCATATCTAGCAATTCTTGAGGTCTTTACCTCTAAGTACCACGATGTGTTCACATGCTTGCGAAATTATCGAACCTCGGCTCCACCTGCTTGATGGTCACACCAGTCGCAAACAATTTAGCCAGTGGCTCTGTGAATAATGTGAGACAAAACACAGCAGTTACACAAGCCTGGTCTCCATTGGCAACACCTCAGCCGAGACAGTGGTGTAGTGTCACCATGCAAAAGGCTCCGTATGGGGGCAGGCGCACGAGGGGGGCACGTCGTCATCGACGGTCGCACAGGTCCCGGAAACCCAATCGCTGTTGGCGCGGTGCGACAGAAGGCCGCATCGAAGAAAAGCCAGGCTTTTGCGCTCCTGATTCGGGATCGGGAACGTCGTACAAAATATCCAAGAGACGAACTCGAGGATTATGTTACGTTTCCCTGGGCCAATGGACTAGGTGAGAACTGAGACATATGGTCTCGACACGCGGCTGCTTGCATCTTGATGCGTCTCATACCTCGGAGGTTCTTTTGATAGCGCCGGCTTTCTTGTTCTTTATGAACTAGCCCCGTCAACTATTTTCTTGCAACAGTGCGAGGTCTAAGGCGGTGGCTGCCCAAGCTGCAGGTAACGTTTGATACTGCTACACCTGCACCTGGGCATCTGTCGCGGCTCCATCAACCCGTCTTTTGGAATTGATCCAGCTCATCTGTCAAGCACCGACCAGATTTAGGCGATATCAAATGCTCTCCTAAAGGGTCACGTAGCGAAATAATAACAATCAATAATCGCAGGCCCTCAAGCGTGTCTTCGTAACTGCGTTACAACATTGAACGCACTGCAGTGCATGCGTGCGCGGAGAATGTTCTTGTCATCAGAGTACCGAAAATAGTGATCTTGAGATAAGAAGGTCGAAGCCAAAGAGGCATTGTGCTCGGGGTCCAAAATGTCGTGAATGATCAAACTCACAACAGTGACATTCTTGTCATGAACGTGGAATGACAAGTTTGAAGATATCAGATTAGGAATCAGAAATCGTGTCTGTGTCGTTACTGCATATATAGTCAGATAGACTCGAAGAATATTGACATCAAGGAATGAAGGCCTGTGCTAGATTCGTGTCTTCTCTGCTTGCAAATCGGTTTTATTATACAGCCATTGCAGTGTTTCAGGCTCTTAAGACTGGCAAACCAAACAACATTATTTTCCCAACCTGGGGGCTGTGAGAGATAGAGATGAACGAGGATGACCGGTGTAGTAATACACAAACCTATCGGAAAATGAAAACGAGCAAAGCAGCAAAGGTGAAAGAGAACAGAAAGAGACGCAAAGGGAAAAGAGAAGCCCCGCTCCCATGTGTCCAAAGAATTCACATGTAATCCCTCCCGACCAAAAGCACACCGAATCAACCGAGAGTTTTGGCGGCCAAATCAGGTTCTTCAAGGCATCAAACAGGCTGGAGAATCGCAACAGTCTCTTGCGGTTACCGTAACATAGGAGAAGAATAAATAGGGGTTGGCGGCGGGGAGATTGGACACTTGAGAACATGTGATAACACAATAAACCAAAGTCGACTATTCTCCTACACGTATGCTCGAGCGAATCAGTTGTTGTATTCCCCATTGTTTCCGTGGAGTCACTGGCCTAGTAACACAAGATCGTTGGAGCGAAGCAAAGCAGAGAATTAGTAGTCAGTTGTCAGGACAAAGAATAATACCACAGACCCATGTGTCCCAGCGAAAGGACAACTACATCGAGCCAAACCAACACACAACAGCTAAAGCAAGAGCGTGCGAATCGACTGCTTGCCATAAAGTTCGATACAAGCTCGATACACGTGCTTTTATTGAGCTTGCTCTGGCCATCTGAAGAGGAGTGAAGAATGAAGAGTCATAACAGATAGGCCAGCGCATCCAACCGCTTGGTAAAGCGCCGAGAACAAACCAACCCAGCCAGGTTGTGGTCAGGGAGACGGTGCTGTCTTCGTCTTCTTAGAAAAGTCTGTTGAACAAAATGAATTCGTCACATAACTAAGATACACAACAAGTCAAGGCTCAAGATTTCAATAAAGCCCCCATTCCTTCCCCGAATGATTACCCAAGTCTATGCGTTTTTTCCCCATTCGCAACCCCCAGTAACACAAAGTCTATAAGCCCGCCTGACGCCTGATCAAAAAAGCCAACAGACTTTGGGATATCAAGCATATGTATTACACTGCACCACACCGGGCCAACCGCAGCCCAAACTGAGGGTGCACTAAACCCCTTTCCATTACTCTCGGGACACATCACGTCCAAAGACCTTGGACTTCGCCCAATCGTTGATGACCAGGAGACGGTTTCGAGCTGGGTGGCGCAAGTCAGTAGATGATCATGTCATGAGAATGGGTTTTGGGCACTTACTGCTGAAGCACATTGAGAGATACGCGCTCCTCCAAAACAGGTACGTCCAAGTACCACCAGACGCGACGTTGCCGTTGAACCAGGCAACGTCCGCGACAGCCTTCTCACTGCCAATGTACGCCAGGCTGCCCTGGTGCGAGTAGTGGAACGGCTTGATGTCCTTGATGCGGCGCAGCTGCCTCTCATAATCCTCAATCTGCTTCGACGAGTCGGCCGAGTTGCCGGGCTTGAGGTTCAGTGACGATGAAAGCTCGCGGATGTTCTGCTCGAGTTCCTCCGTCTTGGCCATGTTGTTAAAGAGCTTGGCGAGGAAGGCGCCCTCCTGCGAGGCGACCTGAGCGGTGGGCGCGTATCCGGCGACAGCACAGTCACCCACGGCCCAGATGTCCCGGGCTCCCTGCACGACGAGGTACTCGTTGACGGCAAGACCGCGGCGAGAGTCCTTCTGAGCGGCGATGCCTGTCATCAGGTCCTTGACGATGGGTCGGACGGCGTTGCCAGTGGCCCAGACCAGTAGACCGTAGGGGAACCGTATGAGTTCCTTCTTGCCATTAGGGCCCACTGCTTCGGCCTCGACGTACGTGTCGGTGACGTTCTTGACCATCGTCTTGGTTCTGATGTCGATCTTTTCCTCCGCGAAGGTGCTCTCGGTGTACTCAATCAGCTGCTTGGAGAAGGAGGGGAGAACGTTGGGCAGAGCCTCGATCAGCGTCACCTTGAAACGATCGCTGATATCCGGAATAAGACGCTTGATGTCCTCCTCGAAGAAGTCCTGCAACTCGCCGGCGAACTCGACGCCTGTGGGGCCTCCGCCGACAACGACCATGTGGAGGAGCCTGTTGATCTCCTCGGGGGTCTGGTCCTTGAACGCAGCCGTTTCAACGCAGTCCATGATCTTCTTGCGGATCTGCTGTGCGTCGCCGATCTCCTTGAGGAAGCACGAGTGCTCGCGGACGCCGGGGATTCCGAAGGTGGCGTTTTCAGCGCCGACACCAACAACTAGCATGTCATAGGGGACCTCAGTCTCGGTGACAGCGCCCTTGACTTCGGAGTCATCCTTGATCTTGACGACCTTGCGCTCGGCGTCGATGGAGTGGGCCTCGGCTTCGTAGTACTTGACGGTGGCCTTCTTCGACTGGAGAATCGTGCGCACTGGCTCCATGATGGAGCGGTGCTCGATGGTTCCGGTGGTACATGAGGGGAGCAGGGGAGTGAAGAGGAAGTAGTTTCGGGGCGAGATGACCACGACGTTGTAGTTCTCCGTGTCGAGCTTCTTGAGGAGAGCAACAGACCCCCAGCCGGTACCTGGACAAGCGCAAGGGCGACATGATTAGCGATGCTCAGTGATGCGCGGCCTGGGCCAATGACGGAAGTCGCAGCAGGACGTGAACTTACCCAGGATCACGAGAGTTTTCTTGGAAGGGTCAGGGTTGACCTGAGGCAGCGGGTGCCTGATATCCCAGACCTCATAGACAACATAGCCCAGGGTGCCGAGAACGGAGAGGTAGAACAGACGCCATGTCCACTTGAAGGTCCTCCTGATCTTGCCTGGCTTCTTGGGCGGAGGAGCAGATGACTCGGAGTATTGCCTCTGGAAGTGGCGTGCGATAGGCTGTATGCTGCCAGCAGCGAGTGGACGAGCAAGTGGACGGCTGAGGGATGTCGTGGTCAGGGAGCGGCTCGACGAGGCGAGGATGCGGGATGCGACAGCGTGCTGCTGCTGCATGCGAGCGACGCCGAACTGTCGGGTCGCGAGCTTGTTCAGCGCCAGAGCTCGCGAGGAGGAAGCCATGGCTTCGAATTCTAGGGGATGGCGAGGCAATTGCAGGGCAACAGGATCCAGGAGCGTGGTTCTAGGAGAGACACAAGGAATTGGTCTAGGAATATAAAATTCTAGGTGGTCGCTGAGTTGATGATGAAAAGCAAAGGAATGCGAGGTGGTGGGGGCCGGAGGTGGACTCCAGGGCTGAGAGCGCGTTTTTTCTCCCAGCTTATCCGATAAGATGGAGCTTTGCAAGCTTCCCTAGCCCGCGGCCGTCAGTCACCCATCATCTACCTAGGTGTCTTAATTATTTTTTCGGCCCCAATCGTCACTACTCTACAACATAGTTAAATCCCTAGTTCCTGCTGTACCGGCATGCCAGCAGCCAGGAAATCAAGGTCTGTCAAGCACGTGCGCATCTTCAATTGCCATTCGCCCGGTATCCTCGCAGTCCACCCGAGCGAGTCATTTGTCAACCTCGGCGAGGGCTGCGATGGCTGCTTGCCTGTCCTGCGACACGTTTGATGGGGAGGATCGTGGATTTGTCCGTCTGACTTGAGGGAGTGAGATAAGCCTGAGATAAGATTAGCGATGCCTCAACTCCCATTCGGTCCAGTACGTACACACTGCAGCAGAAAACAGCAGTGTACACTACGGTGGACTGTGGCTCACAAAATGACGCATGCCAGAGACAAAACAAGCAGATAGAGAGATGGTCCACCCAGGGCTTGCCGCTTACCGACTTTCGGCTTTGCCTTGCCATCATCGCATCGGACCTCATCTCGGACATGTGTCAGACACTCACTCCACCGGCCTGGCCTGCGGTGTGATGTTGCCATATGATTCTCCGGCCCTGGTGCAGTGTTTCCTGTTCTCGGCTTTCCGCCGGGTCATCTCGGCAACCTCCCCCGACTGCGTATCCACACTTCCGGCATTCAGCGACCGAAGGCTTCGGGCGTTCGTCGGCAAATTGTGGAGTTGTCTCTGAGTGCCAAGCATCAGATGAACCTGACCTGTCTAAAGTCAACAAGTGAGCGAAGCGTCTCTTGGACTACCTCAGAAGAGACAAGATTACATTCCGTATTTATTGCATATGAGTGGTATGACCCTTCTCTACGCGAGTGAGGACTCTCCCTCAGACGGTGGCTCGGGACTGCAAGACTGATGTGTCTGTTTTGGCGAGAGAGTCGAAGATCTTTGATAGGGGCTAGGAAGGCGTGGTGCTCAGCACGCCGTCCAGTGCTTAAAGAACTGATCGCAGGTACGGAACGTCAAAGACTCAGCGTGGATCACATTCCAGCTGTTGGCAATGCTCTTGCGGCAAGACTTGAACTCCTTTCTGATGGGAGAGCCTGGGACCACACTGAACGAGAACACACCACGAGCCGGAATTCGCACCCGTCATGGAAGATCTCAGCCGAGCGGATCGCTTCCTGCCGCGTGGAAATGTCCCTGACGTGTGACAAGCGAGCTGGGTACTGGGTGACGACGCGGTTCGCACAGCCTTCCCATCCCGTAGCAGCAGCCCGGTTTTCCGCTCGAACTGAGGCCGTGTGTATAAGGCTGATCCAGCCATTAAAGTCTCGCCTATCTAAGCAAGTCGACATGCATAGCCTCCGGCCTTGCGCAGGCCCACAATTGCAGTCGCCCTCGTCTAGACCACGATCAGTTCGAGATTGATTGCCTCCGATGCATGTTGATCCAGAAGAAAGAAACGTCGTACGCAAGCCTCTGCGATGGACTCCACATCCTCGGGCCCACCATTATGCCGATAGCTTCTAGCCAGCTGGACTGCTGCGGCTGAGCAGAGCCCCTTTCTGGGTACGACAGTCTATAGCAGATGATCTTTATGGGATGTCGCCCCTTGCTCCTTTGGGTGAGCGTCGTACAATGTTAGCGAATGGCAGAGGTCATGTTCGTACCAAAGACCAAAGGACACGGGAAGACTGTGCTGGCAATGCACAGCCGGTATCGTCAGACCAGCAGCATCAACTCGGGAGAATAGAACATCCGCAACCACTCTGCCTGTGCATGTGTCAACTGTGGCACTAGGTACGGTGCAAGGCATGAGGAACGCTGGCACCTGTCCGGGAAATCCGAATCAGGCCTCGAAAGCTTCCAGAAAGCCAGCGGGGAATTAAGTTGGTACACATATACACACCAGCGGCTCTTGCAATCAGGGTCCCGCCTTTGACAACGCCTCAGGCAATGGCTGATCGCCAGAGCATAAAGTGCCAAAGCTTAGACATACTCGCGCTGATAAGTGCAGGGAACGGTGGGAACCTTCTCGGTCGGGGAAAAAGCACTTTGCCCTTGTCCATGTCTGGGCACGGAATATTCTTTGGAACCTGCAGGACACGGATGGGCATTATTGGAGCCTGCGGGTCTCAATTTTTTTACGCGATAATTAACCGAGACTACGTTGTGCGCTCACAGTAGAGCACATCACATGTGACAAGTGCTCATCGCTCCCAAGCGGTTTGAAGAAGTCTTCGAGTGAATGTCACAGGCCGATTTGTCCACTTGATAGTCTCTTATAACTCCATCACTTTCACGGCTTGCATAAATCCAGGCCATGCCGACAGAGAAGGTCAAGAACGCCTCGCCAAGGACCAAAATCTCGTAATCAAATTGGCCTCTGTAAAGCGGGTCTTTTTGAGAACCGGCCGTTTCGAGGCCGGACTAAGCTGATCAGAACTGACCCGTTTGCTTGGAAGGGGAAGTTCGGCCGTACACTGAGGACGACAAGAACCCTGAAGGTTCGGCCAAACAAGCGTGCTCGGCGCCATGGGCCCAAGGCTGGAGAATGCCGATACTCAGATGGGGAATGCCAATGACTACTAGTGTCGGCAAGAGATGAAAGATTGCCGACCCTGTGTGCCCATTGTTTGCCCAGACCAGATGACATGCGGCTTGACCGGCGCGATACGCGAGGCATATGACTTTGGGATAGCGATATGCCGAGCCAAACAGCGCCGGCGTGCGACTGGTCACAGAGGCTCCTAAGACTTGGGCTTTGGGATATTGAATCGCCCACTGGGATGGCGGAAAGGTTGCCAAGGTTTGATGAACTAACACTCAACGGGATGTTCAGGCGCAGAGCGGTCAGGACGACATTGAAACAACCAAGACATGACGATGGTACAGTGACCTCCAAGTGTGAGATGACAAGACAAACACAAGCAAATAAGCATCTCGTACCCGAGGACCGCAGGACCAAGGCAGACTTGGCCCTCGTGGGGACGGATGATGGGCATGTTCAAGCTCTTTGGCATCTGGGTAAGCAGACCCTCGGCTTGTTGGCTTCGCTGGTGAGACTCGCATGCGATGAGCTGATCAGATCAGATCAGGAGAAGGCCCAAGGCCTGGACTCTGAAGCTGTCGCGCTGAGGTTTACAACAAAGTTTCCGGATCCGGCCACCCACAAGAGCGGATGAATTGGCCGTGGAACTTCATCCGAAAGTTGTCTTGGCCTCACTACTGTAAGGGGGTAGGGGCGAGGGGCCAAGAGCCAGGAGCCAGGGGTCTTTGGGTGATGCCATGGTTGAGCAGGTTCCAGGCAAGGGTGACGGTGGAGATGGAAACTGGAGGGACTGAAGGGGACTGAAGGGCGCTGCAGCTGAAGAGACGCAGAGAAGTCGGCACGCAGACGTCAGTTCCAGGGCAGTCCAGCGGTGCAGTCTCGATCCTCTGACGGCGCTAGGCCAAGGACGGCTAGGAGCCTCCCGGGACGCCCTGTCCTGAAACTTGTCTTGCCCGTTCCTGAGACACTTGCCCGCTCCACTCCGTTCCGTAACAGCAGCCGCACTCGAACCTCCACCTCACCTCACCTCACCTCTCACCAGCGCAAAGCCCGCGCTGCCTGGGCTTTGCCTGGCCCTGCCCTGCCCTGCCTTGCCTCACTGCACCCCACTTCGCGTCACTTCACTTCACGTTACCTCATTTCAGTCCGTCCGCCCCGTCTTGCCCTGCCCTGCCCTGCCCTGCCCTGCCCTGTTGCCCTGTGTTTGAGGACCACCCAGCTCTCCCTCAACTGACCACCGCCGGCCATCAATGCGTTGCCCACCATCCCTAGCTACCGTCCGGTATGCGCGCCCAGGACTGAAGCATCACCCGCAGTCACAGGAGCGCCATGTTTGCTCGTGTTTGTGCTCGTGTATGTGTGTGTGTGTACGTGCGCAGGATATGTGTGTGTGCTTGGGCTTCGTCCGTCTGACGTCCTGGCCAGGGACCATCGCATCGCTTCGCATTCCATCGCAACGTAACTCATCAGCTTCGATACGTGCTCTCTGATATTGTACGGTATCTGTGGTACGGCTTCGCTTCGCCTGAACACCAGCCGCAGCCGCATTGCCGCCACCTCCCCCCCTGGACATCCCTTGCCACTTAGTTGCGGCTTGCTATGTCCAACTTGCTACATGTCTGCTACCGAACCGAGGTTTTCGACTCAAGCGCGACCACTCTGCGCACATGGTAGGCTTTACTCGATTGAGCGGTGCAGAGCGGCAGCGACCTCGCTCCCATCCGTTGCGTCTCAGGGTCGTGGGCTTTCCCCCTCGAGCAGAGCGAAGCCTGTCCTGTGTAGTCCACAGCAGACCACTCTGTCCTCGACGCCCAGCAGTTTCGACCAGAAGCGGCTGAACCATAAGCTCAACTATGGCAGGCCCTGGCCGTGGGCTGGCGGCATATCCATCGTGATACCCACCTGCTCCCACAGAGATCTCGCCGATGGGTGGAAATGGCGTCAGCCTCTCCCGTCAGATAGATTCGCTTCAGCGGTCCCCTCTGGGGTTCGTCTTGCCCTAGCTGGGCTGGGTCAATGCAGAGCCTCCGCCCTCACAACCCCTGAGGATCCATCCGTGAGGCTCGTTTGGAATCTCCCCCAAAGCGTAAAGCTCCAAACCCTCTTGCAGGACCATCCCTCCCTCGAATCAGGCCGTCCATCCCTGGCTCTTTCGGCTCATTCGTCCAGCCCCGAGCCCCCTCCCACTGATGCCCTTGCATTGCCCACGCGGCGGGTAAATCTATCCCTCCCTCCCCCAGTCTGATACTCTCCTGTCACCAAGCTTCTCTGTCTTGGAAGTCTCACTTTCACTTCGGCCTACACTCACTTCTCTCTTTCCACCCTTCCCTTCTTCCGCAGGGCTGGTCTCTGTCACTTTCTTTACAACCTCTCCAGCGCTTCTTGGCCGCCGGTCCTTTCTTCCCTCATCAGCGTGTCCTCGTGGCATCTACTAATCGACGAATTCCCTTCGTTTCTTGCTCGCTTCCTATCACGACGCCGGCGTTGGGAAAAGTTGGACATGGTCGCTTGAACACGCCCGAGCACGCTTGAGCATATGGGTTGTGCCATAACCGCATAGGGGATCGCCTGCGGTGACTGGACAGGATGCTAAAAGTGGACGACATGGCCCCCGTAATGGATTTACGACAGGAAGAGAAGGAAGTCCGAGCAGGGCTACGGCGGAGATACTTGCGGCAGCGACTCGCACGGATCGATACGGCTCCAAGGGATCCACGTCGTGACCTATCGGTGGTTACCAGTGGACGCGATCTTAGGAGGCAGGAAGAAGTGGATGATGACGGGGACGACAGCGACGAGGAGGAGGCGAGACCTCACCAGGGGACAAAGAACAAGCAGGGCACGGGTGGGGACTACGACGACGACGACGACGATGATGAACACCACAATCAGCCCGTGGCGACACTCGCTCCCCCTCCCATTGAGACTCCGTCACCGACCGTCCAGTCGTTTCCACCATTGCAGGTGGCGCCCCCGACCTCAACGACCTTGATTGCTCCACCAAGCCCTTCAACCCCAGCAACGCCGCCGACGCCGACCTTCCCGGCCTTTTCTTCGCCACCTCCGGCTGTCATCACTATGCCGCCGACCACCGTTGTGTACACATCCACCGTTATGGCCTCGCCGAAACCATCCGCTAATGCGCCCGTCGTCAACAACCCGCAAGTCGCCCCCCCGGCACCTTCGACAACATCTTCGTCCATTCCCCTGATGACTACTCAGCCCCTACCGCTCGTATCATCCATCACTGTTAGCTCCCAGCCCAGGAAAGGAGTCGGGAACCCGGAAACAACCTCGTCTGAAACTTCGTCGCCGACATCCGCCTCGTCTTTCACTCAAACCACACCGTTCGCCTTCGAGAAGAGCACGCCAACGCCAACAGTCTCTCTCGAGGATGTGAAGTATGGCAACGATGGTGGCCGTGACCAGGATAGAGGGCCGCCTCCAGGGGGCCTGAGCCCTGCTGCTGAGCACGCACTCATCTCAGCGGGATCGATCGGTAAGCCTGAAGCCCGGTATGCGACATTGGAACGATCCCTTACTGACTACTGCAAACTTAGGTGGATTCATCATCGTCTGTTTTGTTTGCTGGATGGCATGGCGCATGGTCAAGAAGTCCAAGGCCAGGGAGAATGGCTCCTATGGCAATCAACCACCACCGAATCAGCTCTTCGCCAAGATCCCATACTTTGGGCGCGGCCAGCGAGGTTGGCAAGAGATGGACGACGGACCGAATGATTTGCGCAACCCGCCACCGCATTACGAGAAGACCAACTCGATGGGACAAATCTCAGAGATTTATTCCATGTATGACCCGAGGTCGCAGACCCAGTCGATGGTAAAGCAGGGGCCACTGGTACTGCCACAGCTGCAAACCAACTTCTCCCCATCCAACACCTTCAATCCGTACTCCGCGACATCTGGCTCGTTCCAGAATCCCCGGAGTGCCTCGAGTCCACTGCGTATGCAGACAACCTCGCCTCAGTCCCAAATGAGCCAGCAGCCCCTCGCAAACACCCCCCCACAACTGCAGCCTGGGTTCTCTCCGGCCAGCAACTTCAATCCTTTCATTACAAATTCATCTCCAGATGGGTCCAATTCTACCATGAGCCAAAACGGTACCATTCAGTATGGAACCTTGCATACCACCGGGACCATGCAGAGTACTGGAACGACACAAGCGTTTGGAACGATGCAGACCGTTGCAACGACCACTTCAGATCGGTCGCGAATGCAAGACCCGTTCTTCAACCAGTCCGAGCTTGCTCGACAGCCTTCCGACGCGTACGATCCGAACAAGCGACAAGTCTACCGCGCGTCGGAGCTGTCGTCCTTGTCCTCGGGCTTTGGCGACGAAGACATCATAGTTCCTCCCCCGGCCGCCGCGCGGCAGTCTAGCGCGCCAGGCGGAACTCGTCTCAGCTACCAGCAGACACCAAACATGAGCCGGAAAAACAGTGTCGCCAACGTCAGCGAGGCTGGAAACGGTAACCGCGACACAGTCTACACCACGACGAGCGAGGACATGCCGCCGAGGTTCAGGACCGTGAATAGCTGGGTCAACCAGCAGACGGGACGGGTTCGTCGTGCCGAGCAGAGGGCCGACGAAGACATCCCGCCTGTTCCGTCGATGCCTGCAGAGGAGAGATACACCATGATGATGGACGATGAGGAGCCGAGGCGACCAGATGCGGCCCCGGTCCCAGTACCAGAGCTTCCCAAAGAAATGAAGCCATGAGGAATAGGGCAAGCCGTAGATTTTCCCTGCGAAGTTTCGCATCCCTTTCAATACGATCGTTGATCACTGTTATTTGGATACGACTCGCGGCTGATATGAAGATACCAGAGGCCCTTTGAGGAGCTTCACCAATTCTACGATAGCATTACCTACTCACTCACTGTACATATCTACCTTGATGGGTTCACGACAACGTCTCATTTTGTCGCCGCCGCCCCGCTTCAGCCCCAGCCTGGTGCTGTGGCTGGACACCGGAGAGGTGCATGACTTTTTGAGTCGTGGACTCGTCTTCTGTATACATAACGATCCTACAATGCGCCTCGATAGACGAGGGACTGGGAATCATGGCATGTTGGCGAGCAAGGTGTTTTGGAATTTCGCAGGGACCAAAAAGGAGAGGAGGGGGGAGTGTCAGCGCCAAGCTGGTGAATATATAAATCAAATAGTAATTTGGAAATGAAAAACGACGATGAGCATTCGTTCTGATACACGCAGTGACGGTGGTTTTTGCGTGCGCATCTCGCGGCGACCACCGCCAAAATGATGCGCCGTCGCATTTGAATCAACATCGTGGCCTCAGCAAAGCGCAAAGACGATGTCGGCAGAAGGGATGAAACCCTGGCGGCGTGGCCGAATAAACGCGTAGAGGTGCCTGCGTCTTGGGCGGTAGTAATAATATTTGGAATTATAGTCCCAGGGGTACGACACTTTGGCCTGGGGTTTGGAACAGAAATGACGGAACCTCAAGGGCTGAACAGCAGCATTCGTCCAGAGGACTAGGGAGAGTGGCCTCTGAGATCATCTGCACTTCCTGTAGACGCGCGGAGTGGAGGAGGGAACCAAAAGACAGCCGACATGGGGGGTTTCTTCTTCACAGAGAAGCAATGGGTATTTGTTGACCGTTTCGAAAATGCTCGTGTTGGAAAAGAAAAAGGCAGGGGAGATCCGCCTCCCACGAACTTAGATGCTTTTTCTCGCTGTCTCCTCCACCATCAGCCATCTCCTGTCCAATCCCCGGCGCCCACCAAGCCTTAGCCCATCCGCATCGTGAGTTGTCAAAAGCCACCCCCAGTCAAAGCAATTTATTTTCTCACACCCCGGGCTTCCCCCGACTCGCATCCTCCCAGCATCTTCTCTATCAGGAACTTCCCACAGCGGTGGCCACGCCCGCGGCCGTTTGTGATGAGTCGGATTGCCCCCTTCAGCTCTTGTCGGCGCGGCGTGAGCTTCCGTCCGCAATGACGACAGCGGCCTTCTTGCTGCCATGCTTCTCCTTCCCTTTGTCCTTGCCCTTGGACGAAGATGATGACGACGAGAAGGAGGTGGAGGCCTCAGCCCCCCCGCCTACCACGAGCGGCGCCCCCTTGCTACCAGAGGACGACGAGGAGGCTTTCTTCTCGCCCCTGTCGATCCCCCTCTCCTTGTCTTTGTCCCTTCGCTCAATCCTCCTCCCCTCGTCCTTCCTCGTGCTGGAGCTGTGGTGCTTGCCGCTTCGGTGCACGTGGCCGTGGCCCCTCGACGAGCCAGCCACGGCGCCGAAGCCACCGACCCCAACGGCCTCGCCTTCCTTCAGCAGCCGCACCTGCAGTTTGCGGCCCTTGAAGTCGACCCCGTGCAGCCTCTCCATCATCCTCCGTGCAAGATCTGCGGTGCGGAAGTGCACCATGGCGTAGCCACGAGGATTGCCGTCCTTGTCGAGCGGCACGTCAACGAGGTTGATCAGGGAAGCTTCGCGGCCCGCCGCCTCACATATCATCCTGCGGACCTGCTCGTCTGAGGCGCGGCGTGATAGCTCGCGTATGTGTATTCCGCGCTGTTCGGTGAAGACCAGGCCGCCGCCTCCCATCGTAAGGTCGGCCAGCTGGTTGGCAAGAACTGCCATATTGGGCGGTGGCGGGGGATAGTATTCGCTGTAGGGCTGGACCGGTTGTACCGCATATGAAGCCGACGGGTTGTACAACGCTTGTTGTCGATCTGGTGCGCCTGGGTAGCCGTAGAAGGGCTGCTGTGCCTCCACGGCCGAGCCGTAGAAGCCATAAGTCGTCGGCAGGCTTGGCTGCGGGTAGGCCGCGGCGAGCACATCGTAGCTCGGCATGATGGCTCCGTGTGAGAATGAGGCGCCGGGGCTTGTCATGTAGCTGGACGGCGACATGGGCATGGAGAAGCTTCCACCATCCTGTACAACAAACATAGGCATCAGCGCCTGAGCAGCCGGCACGTGCAAGTGGCAGTGGTTCTGCACAAGGCCTCGGTCGCTTTGTGGAAGTGTGTGCAAGTGGTACGAAGACGTGGGTAGATCCAAACGCACCTGACCGTACGCCGAGCTTGCTGTGGATGTGGGAGAAGATATCCCAATCGAGCTCGGGTATGAAACTGGGCCTCCTGCAAACAGCGAATTTTCAGATGCGGACTCGACAGCTGATTTCGGGCTGCTGCTAGCCGGGCGGTTGGTCGATCCGCCTGAGCCAGAGACCATCAAATCACGTACTTTGAGTGGCCTGTCGGCGTTCCTGTCGTCCGCTATGACGGCGCGGCCCTTGAATTCCTTGCCATTAAGTTGCTCTGCAATCCCCTGCTGTCAGACGGGTAAAACCTACGAGATCGTGCATGTCATCTCGCACAGGCGGGAAGGGGGTTATCATACCGAACGCTGCTCTGAAATGCTCAAAACCCTTCACTCTGACCCAACCAGATGTACTCTTCGGGAAGATTTCCACGTGGTCTACAGTGCAGACCTGTCTCACATGGTCTTTGACTTCCTGCCACGATACGTTGAACGGAAGCTAAGAGAGGTTTCGGGTCAGCACAAAATTCTCGACTGAGGGTCTGAACCGCCTTCTTCATAGCCTTCATGGGCCTCACACACATTTGATATTGGGATGTAGTAAGTGCCCGTCTGGTTGCCTGGTGGAACCACATCTCGGGGTATCTCGTAGTCTGGAACTGTCATATCCGTTGTCTCGGGATGCCACAGGGCAAATCACTCAGGCGGCAACAAGGAACGTTTAATAAGGGCGCACAAGAGGCAGGCAACCGGTTGTACAACGACAATAGCTGGAGATAATTCAGCCAACGAAAAGGTAGCACACAATGGAGTCTATATGTGTCTGCGATGCAAATGAGAGCGATGCGTCTTCTGGCTCCTATCCAGTCCAAGGAGAAGATGAAGGGGTATCCATGTTTATATTCACATAATAACATGCAACCAAGTTCACCAAGGCGCCCCCAGACTGAGCATGCATGCAGTAGGGCACAATCTGCGGCTCAAGCTGTCGAGTCTGCCGCGAATCTCGCGGCCAGTCGTGGCATCTCCCGGGCTATGGCTATCTCGGTTGCTGCCTCGTGCATCTGCGTGGAACCCAAGCACGACCATCATGTAGTATTCGATGAGCTGTTTGCCTGTGCTTCTGGGGAGAGGATAGGGGCGTCCAGAATCGTCTCATCGAAACCATTGGCTCCGGATGCCGGAGAGGGCATCCGGACTTGATAGTATGGGCTCAAAGGTCGGGCCGGCGGCGCAATGTCCAGGGCTGGTCATAGCCCGGACGCATTGCCTCTGCAGGCGCCATCGCCACTCGAAGAGTCTGGCTTACCGGAATGCAGCCATAAATCCACGGAGAGCAAACAATGCGGAGGACTTTTCTTCGCTTGCATTTTGCATATGTATCAGACATGGATACAGGTGTAGCGTAGCGTGTGAGCTGTCCATTAACCCGGTTTCCGGATTTCCACAGACATTGGCGTAGGCGGCTCAGTGTGGGGGGATGGAGACTGGCAGGGCCCTTGCCATCCCCCATCTCTTCACACAAGCAGCATCTGCAGGCATAAGCGGTTGCGGCCAATGGACTGCAGTATCTGGCCCAGATGCAAGCCACCCACACCAGTGACAGCTGACAGCTCGTGTCTCGGATTGGAGTGCACTCGCCGCTGCAGTCCTTGTGTAGCACGGCCGGTAAGAAAAGGACTGTCTCATTCGTCCTTGGTAGGCGAAAGCCTGTTCTTTGATTTGACCGAGTGTCCTGGGCAGGATGCAGTTTGCTAATTTGCGACTGGATATAGACCTGGTAGGGCTGTAAGAGGATCGAGGTTGTCTGCCTCTTTGGAACAGGTCATGCAAGCCAGCCGCCCTCGTCACCGCAGCGAAGCGCAGTGCGAGGGGCCAGGGGACCACAGCATTTGCTTGTACCAACCCGTCGCTTCCGGCCTGTCATATGCGCCCAGTATCGTGCATACAACCGAGATCCAATGGATGCCGGCGAGTGGGTCCCATTTTCTCATGGCTGGGAAGCATGTCTGAGATCCATGCTTGATCATTGGGAGAGAAAAAAACGTCGAGTGGCAGAGTACAGGATCTGGTGGCTTCTGCTTGCTTCTTTTTGGAGCTAGGAATTCGACAAAATCTCCGCGGTGCGAGCTAGACCGCATAGAGATCCACGGAGAGGTCGAATGGTGAATCCGAAATGCATGTATTGTCTTTGTACTCGAATCACTAAGCGGTGGGCAAGATCGGAGTGCCAGGTCCGAGGCTGGCGATCGCATTACAGTTCATTGCGGTGAGGTGAAAGATCTGCTTGAGACAGTTATCTGACAGCGCATCGTGATCATGGTCTTTTGAAACAAAAGGTGTCATCGAGCTCGCTGGTTTCCCCTTCAGACGAATTCTCGATGCGCGCAGTCGTGGAACGTGGAGAACCCTCGCTCAGCAGGCTATTGGGTTGGTCACCAGCGACCCATAGGAAAGTCTCGTCATCGTCATCGGCCAGAGTGGCCAGCACGTACTGGCTGCTGTTTGAAGCAAACAAAGCGCCGGATTCCAGTCCGTCTACCTGTAGCCAGAGCACCTGCACTTTGCCGTTTGACAGTTTCCCAGAGAAGTCGACCGGTCTTGGTCCATCGGACAGAGGATCCCAAGTGAACGCCAGCGACTTATGCGAGTCGCCTTCGCAGCTCACGAGTAAGGTCTCGCGAATGGTAGGGTGCCACGAGAGCCTCGAGACCGTCCCATGGAACAACAGGACTGCCCGAAGCTCAGCAGCCTCGATGTCCCAGACCCAGAGGGTTCCGGGCGCATCTTCGAGTTTCGTAGCAAGAAGAGTCGACGACGGGTCGAAAGCGGCCAGAGCACAACCACTGCTTCCAGCATGCCCGGTGGGAGGGAAAATGGTCTGTGGAGCCCGGATAAAGTGGTGGCTAGCAGCGCTGATTTGTTCCTGCCAAACCTGCTAGACTCAGCATCAACAGCAGAGGGCCAGGAGGGAGGCCGGGGGGGGGGGGGGCAGGGGCGATCTGCAGCTCAACGTCTCGTACCTGAAGGGTATCTGTGGGTGCTATACTGTTGGGGTGCTGCAGCCGCAGGGATTCAGTGATGGATGCCATTTCGAGGACGCATATGCGCCTGCTGGAATCCCCGATGGCTAGACGCCGGGCATCTGCAGAAAACTCCAACAGCTTGACGCCGGGGCCAAGCCTGACATCGCTATCGGCTGCTACAAGGGGTCGGGGGCCAGACCAGGTCTTGAGCAGGTTGCCATCAGCAGTGTAGAACAAGACCTTGTGGCCATGGGCTGGAGCCTCCCACGTCAGGAGCCATTGGCCATCTGGATCCCAGATCAAGCCTTGGGCATCGATTGTGTCCGGTGACCAGGACCTCTGCACATCGATGGAGGTAGGGTCGTGTATACTTATCATGTCCTTGCCTGAGGTGCGTGTCAGAATCGACAGGTGGCCGGTCCGCGGCCGGAAGCAGAAGCCCCTGCAGCAAGCGGATGGCGTGGCGTAGAACTTGGGATTGGCCACCTCGACAGTCTTGGAGGAGCGCAGGTCGAAGATGGCAAACTTGAGCCCGAGAGAGGCGCAAAGACAGATTTGGTAGTCGGATGCGCCAAAACCGACCAAGATTGGTTTTGCTGCAGGGGGCAGGGGGTTGCGTATGGTTGCATGGAAGTCATCTTCAAGGGCGGAAAAGACATGTATCTGATGGGCAGAGGCGACCAGAACCAGCCTAGAGGACGGAGACCACTGGAAAGACGTCACGGGGCCAGAGAAGTCGCGTGGCAGCTCGATGTCTCTGATGGTATGCAGGGACTCAACGGCTCGGATGTGTAGGGAAGAGGCAGATAGCGTTGCCACGAACTTCCCGTGGGGACTGGGCGCGCAATGGGACGAAGCTGTTACCGACGATCAGCATCATCTAGCTGGTGTGTAGACCTGCCCTGATGCCGCGGCGCATCGGTTCCTGTTGGGAGGAGGGGATGGAGAGGGAGGGTGTGAGGAGCGGTGGTTCTCACCCTGGAAGCTGTCTGAGAAGCGCATGTCGACTGGCGGACTGATGGACTGACAGCCTCACAGCCTGACTGACTAGCTGGCTGACTGAAGACAGTGGCGACGGCCTTGTGATGAAGAAGGTGAGGTGGAAGAACTGGCTCGCAGCAGACTCGCTAAAGCAGGTGATGTATCATGTCATTGCTTGATGCTCAATATTACGGGGTGTCCTGGAGGGCTGCATGGGCGCCAGTCGCGTATCGAGAGGATCGTGCCCACAGCAAGTGAGTAATACCACCGATTGTGAGATGCAACACCATGAAGTCTCACAACAGGAGGCACATCAACTGCCAAAGACCTTTTTGGGTGTTCGTGGAAGTTAAGATTCGGCATCAAACACGACTAATTCGACGCGTTTTTGCTATCCCAGGCTGGCTGGATGGCTGGCTGGTGCACCAAGAACAACCCTGCATTCCGCAACCCTGGATAGCCACACCCACTAGACTGACTACCTAGTCCACTGGTACTCAGGTACTCTGTCTAGGCCACCCAGGCCCAGCTGGGGCAGTTGGCGACTGGCAGCTGGTGGGCAGGTGGGCATCTGGATTAAAGTCTGTCCAACCAAGTGTCGACCGTTAGCAACGGCGCGCCGTCACACATCCGTAATGAGCTACCGGACCAGCCGGTCAGCGGCCATAGACCGGCATCCGGCATCTCTTTTTTTTGACAACCTCACGTCGTCGGAGAAAGGTGGTCGCCACTTGCAAGGCACGCTGACGCCCTTGCTGACTCACCACCAGACCAGCGAGAGCCAGATCCAGAGCCAGGACCAAACTGCTCTCGACGCTTAAACAGGCGCAGGTGTGCCACGTCGATTAGCCTTTTTTTTCTTCTTCCTTGTGTCACTGCGGTTCCATACATATATTCCCACTCTTTATCATGCACTGCTGCGAGCAGCATATCAAGGGCTGATTACCAGATATGGCAGCCAGGGTCGTGTTTACGCCGCCTCCCTCCAGACGATCCTACCCATAGGTTTGCAACACCTCGAACTCACCCCAATTCATCCAACCCCACCCCGCGTCACCGTGCCGCAGACGGGAGGGCCTGAGTGTTTGCTGCTTGCTTCTGGCCTCCCGCCTCTTGCCTCTGACAGGCCCTCGCGAGCGTCAGGAACTGCAGCAAGAGATGGCGCTGCCGATGCGTGCCATTTCGAGATCCGCAAGACTGCGCCAAGGACCCCTTCTTCGCCCTCGCCAGCCCGGAATCCCACCATTCGCCCCTGTGGCTACCCGGCAACCTCAACGCCAGGTACTTGGCAGGACGATTGCGACTGCTGCCGCTGCTACACACCTGCCGGGCCAGCATGCAGGCGAGGGCCTGGACGTGTCGCACTCGATATCACCATCCAGCCCAGCACAAGCACAAGCACAAGCTCCTTCGCCCTCCTCACAACCGCCACAACAAACACAGCCTGCTCCCATCCCCTTCCGACGTTCCACCATCAAGGACACCAAACCATTCTCTGACTTCCTGACTGACACCTTCGACCGCCAACATGACTATCTCCGCATATCCCTCACAGAAAAGTGCAATTTGCGCTGCGTCTATTGCATGCCCGAGGAGGGGGTCCCACTCTCCCCTGACCGCGAACTCCTGACCACCCCAGAGATCGTCCTGCTTGCCTCGACCTTCGTCTCTCAGGGTGTCACCAAGATCCGGCTGACCGGCGGCGAGCCCACTGTGCGCGCTGACATCCTGCCACTCATGCAGCAGCTCGGGGCTCTCCGGCCCCATGGCCTGCGGGAGTTGTGTATCACCACCAACGGCATCGCCCTGCACCGCAAGCTGGAGGCCATGGTCGAAGCTGGCCTGACGGGCATCAACCTGAGCTTGGATACCCTTGACCCGTGGCAGTTCCAGATCATGACCCGCCGCAAGGGCTTCGCCGCCGTGCAAAAGAGCATCGCGCGCATCTATGAGCTCAATCAGGCCGGTGCCGGCGTGCGGTTCAAGATCAACTGCGTCGTCATGCGCGGCGTTAACGACCGTGAGGTTCTCGACTTTGTCGAGATGACGAGAGACAACAACGTCGAGGTCAGGTTCATTGAGTATATGCCCTTTGACGGGAACAAGTGGAGCAAGGGGAAGATGCTCAGCTACTCCGAGATGCTCGACTCCATCCGCGAGCGCTACCCGTCGTTGTGCAAAGTTCAGGACCACAAGAATGACACGAGTAAGACATGGCACGTCCCTGGATTCGCCGGGCGTATCGGCTTCGTGACAAGCATGACGCACAACTTCTGTGGCTCATGCAATCGCCTGCGAATCACCAACGACGGGAACCTGAAAGTGTGTCTATTCGGTAACGCCGAGGTGTCTTTGAGAGACATCTTGAGGGGAGTCAATTGCGGTGAGCCCATTGACGAAGAGGCCCTCGCAAGACTGAGGAAGGTAGCTATGGACCAGCAGCTTCCGGCACTTGACACGTCCGAAGAGGGCGGGAAAGCGCTGGTGTTGACTCCGAATTCTGAGGAACTGCTCAACGTCATCGGCGCGGCGGTCAAAAGAAAGAAGGCGAAGCACGCGGGCATGGGCGAGCTGGAGCACATGAAGAACAGACCAATGATATTAATAGGTGGGTAGTTCTCGTTGTTCCACCCGCACCTCATACCACACTGGGACGGCATATCCTGCAGTGGATTGGAGTTGGGCTTGCATTTGAAATGCGCCGTTTCTTCTTGGAGAAGTGAAGCTATCTGAGCCAAGGTACATAAGGAAATGAAGGGGTGGTTATATGAATTTTGGATATATGAAGCCAGTGAAGGTTAGCATAATTGGGCTAAGCTTCTTCGCACATAGATGGGACATCGTTGTCCACACGGAATAAGACATATGATCGAGATTCGCACAGCGGAACCTCGCGAACCAATGTACGGCTCGCCACGACACCGCTGCTGTCACTCTTGTCTTCATATCCACCCCTTCCTCTGGACCGGCTTCCAGCCAGCCCTACCATCCGCCTGTTCTCCACCACCCGGGGCCTCCGTTCCGAGCCCCGAGACGAAAGCAAGCCGGCGCCTCCCGGCGCCTCCCCCCCGTCTCCAGACGACGACCAGCCCCAAGCAGCACCAGCGGCAGCGCTGACTCACCTCTCCGCCGCGGGCGCCGCGCACATGGTGTCGATCGCGCACAAGCAGCCCACAACGCGCACGGCGCGCGCCGTCTGCGCGGTGCACTTCTCGCGGCCCGTCGCGCTGCGACTGATCCGCGAGAACGGCCACAAGAAGGGCGACGTGCTCGGCGTCGCGCGCGTCGCGGGCATCATGGCGGCCAAGAGGACGCCCGACCTCATCCCGCTGTGCCACCCGGTCATGCTCTCGCACGTCAGCGTCGAGCTGGAGCCCAGGAACGCCAGCGGGCAGCAGGGAGGAGGCGGCGGTGTGTTGGATGTGTCTGCGACGGTGACGTGCGACGGCAAGACGGGCGTGGAGATGGAGGCCCTGACAGCCGCGTCCGCCGCCGCGCTCACCGTCTATGACATGTGCAAGGCTGTCGACAAGGGGATGCGGATCGAGGGGCTGAGGGTGGTTCTGAAGGAAGGGGGAAAGAGTGGGAGGTGGGTTGAGGGCAATGAAGACAGAGTGAATTAGATTACCACAGGCTCTCGCCCTGAGGCAAGACATTGGCAGAGTAGCAAGAGCTTCACTCAGAGAGGGACACTTGTCAGCCCGTGCTGCTTTCTCTGCGGATAGTTGGACATCCCGTATACTGCAACATTTTGAGCAAGCGGGCTTGGGGCACGGGCCGTAGGAAGCTGCGGCGCGATACCTAGCACACCCAGGGACGTTAACCAGCACTGAATCTGTAGACATAGGTAGCCGTCGCTTCAGCAGGTAGCCAAGATTCACCAAGTACCTCCCACGCAAACTTGACTACGTGCTGCAAGAGTCCCACTGCCGATAGAGACTACACGAAAATGGCTCAAATGAAGGGTCTGGAGATATGAATAGTCGAATAGGCTATCGGAGATTATCTTCTCGCCGGGCTCCAATAATTCTATAGTATAAAAGGACTGCCTCACTGCGCAGGTCCCACTGAACTAGTGCACGCAAGCGGGTTAGATGTTACACTTACAGCCGTTGCAATGAATACCCCGCCAGGTCGAATACGCAGGAAGTATACAGTAAATAGTATCGTCAGGCCCGCCAGACCGACAAGCCAGTTACACGTTGAGGGCTGGAGGTGTGCTGCAGATTTCGATCGCCCACGTCGTGACATTGTGGCAAAATGCCTTCCCCGCAGATCAAGGCACATCGTCGCATATCTCGGCGACGACGGCCCACTGGTACTTGCAAATAACATGCTGTTGCTGATGCGAGCCTCATGACCCCGCCCCGCCGGCCCGTACGCCTCATCTTCTCGGACGTATGACCCAGGCGACGACAGCGGAGGTCAAGTGGCTCTCCGTGCCTGGCCGGTCGGTCGCCACTGCCGCTTTCGGCCACCGCAGCATTGTCCGTGTCGTTGCTTTTTGCTTCTGAGCGCGGCAAATAGACTGCTGCTTGTGGGGCGGTTCGAATAGGTCTGGACTCACCGACTGCTGCTTCCTGACTCTTGGGAGCTTCCAGAACGTTGCGTCGTCTGGGGATCCCAGCAGCGACTGTCCTATTTCTGGGGATCTGCCAGATGCCGTGTGGTAACACATTGCTCCTGGACCCCTAAAATCCAGCTCGGCAGAACCGCTCACGACTGGGTCGTACGGAGGTTTCTGACCGAAACATGCGAAGTCGCGATGGTATCACTCCTGGGACATTCTTGAGCCCTTCCTGTACAGCCGGATGCGACAAAGTATGCCAAATATCGCTATTGCTCGGCTGCGGTGTGGGAGGAGCATATTGGGGCAGCATCAAGAAAACCGATGATGTGCTATAGGAGACAGATCAGCCCCGACGCAGTCACAGCTACTTGCGAGCCATCAGGCCTCCCAATGATGCGGGGTCACATGTGAGTTTGCCATGAAATGACGATGCTGGGTTCCTGATGCAATGTATCCTCAGATCGTGGGGCGCGGTGGGCGCGGTGGGCTCAATGGGTTGTTGAGCCAGCGCCAGTCAACAACAAGATGCGAAATGGCGATCAACAGGATGGTACTGTAGAGCAGTGGCTGGCTGGCTGGCTGGCTGGCTGGGCTGCACTGGTCGCAAACGAGAGCAGCATCGTGAACTAGCGTCGACTGGGCTGCGGTGATCAGTTGCATGCGGCTCATGAGAAAAAAAAGAAGCTCGGACTCGGCGAGCCTCCGTGCTACCCCTGATCTGGCAACTTGACGCGTGCCCTCGCTGGATCTGCACGGCTAAGGGTCGGCAGTCGGCCGAGTTGACGTCGAAGGGCTTGCATGCTTGGTGTGGGCCGGACTTGGCCGAGAACAGGACCCCTACACTAGACGGCACAATATAATGCGCTCACTGCAAGTGGCATCTTTTTGGCCGCTCCAATGAGAAGGGCGCGATAAGCGTGTAAATTCGGTAGCCAATAGCAGGGCGCTGAGTTCGTCAAGCACCTAGGATGCTCCACCGGGGTGCAGATCCATGAGCTTGGAGAGGAGAGACAAGGCCCCAGACGGTCAGTTTCCCCAGATAAGGCCGCTGGGACAGCCTGTGCCGCCGATGCGAGTCAAGGTTGCAGAAGGACTTGGTGACGACTCGACGATACGACTCCCTGAGTTCCAGCGGTGAGTTTGAGGGGTTGCGATCGGTGAGCGACGGGGGTGAGAAAGACACATGTGAAGTCATCGTGACCAGGGTCCATCACGCTGCTGGATCGCAATGCTAAACGAGAGCAAACCCAATTGAGTGTCGATCTGGAAAGCACGGAGCAAGGAGCGCACCCCAGCAAAGTACTTCCTCTTGATCTGGGGCCAAGGGCCAATCACGATGCGATCTTTGTCACGGCCAGAGATAAGGACCCGTCTCGGGAGGCGGTTGGATTGCATTCCTTGCATCTACTATGTACATATCCAGACCCATCAGCAGGGGGGGGGGGCTCCCAGGTTCCAGCAGGGCGAACGGATTGGGTCGGCTTTGGGGGTCGGCACGAATGTTCGCTCTGCGCAAGAGCAGCTTGTTCACTCACGCGTGCACTTCGACTCCGGGTCTCGTTTGAGTGTAGATGCTGCAGGCGCCTTCTGTCGGCAGCATCTGCATCTGCTGATGGAGAAGATTGAAGATGGAGAAGCCCCCTCAGTGCAGACGAGATCTTAGTTTTGAGTGGGCTCAGGCGCAAGAGGCGGCTACCAAGCAAGTCAAGGCTTTGCTTGCTGAGGGGGTCGTGGGGCGAGACTGACAGGCGAGGTTTCGTCTGATGCAGAAGGAAGGCTACACAGTACGCAGCTAAAGGTAGACCAGACTGGCAGAAAACCCCCTCGCCTGGCTCGTCTCCACGGCCATGTGGCCGTCAAGCCGCCAGCCTCATCAAAGCCCGCCAGCGGAGCGGGCCTGTACGTAATGCGACGGTGGGCGAGGACGGGCAGCTCGGAGGTTCGCAATGGGCCAGAATGGCAGCAACGGCAGGGCGAGAGCCACATCAAGAGCATGGGCGAGAGCAAGAGCGAGCGTGCGAGGGCACTCATTCGGAAGTCGGCCGACGAGAGGGGAGGGAGATTGGTCCGTGTCCAGTGGAGGGAGAAGGGGGGCCCTCTGGGGTTGATCTGATCTGGAGGGCGCGCCTCGGAGTTGCAGCGCAGCGCAGCAACTTCAGATCTGATCTGTACTGTACTGTGCTGTGCTGTGCTATATGCTGTCTGTTGCTTGTCGTGTTGGGCGACGCAACAAACTTGAGCCTGGGCATCGTGTAGCTGCTGGCCCCCAACTGTGTACTGTACTGGCTTGGTGTGCTCCGTACTGACCAAAAGAGCTCGGGCCGGCAAGGCTGAGGACGAGGGCGATGACGAGTCAGTCGGACACGGACGATCCAGCCACCTGGCACTTGGCTCTGTTGCGGTATTAAGCCGACGGAAATTGGGTGGATGTGCTCTATTCATCCTGCGACGTGCGACAACCGACGAGCGACGCTGGCGGACGACCAGCGACAATCATCGTGATCCAATTCAGCTTCCCCACTGCCACTGCCACTGCCACTTGCCCACCCGCACCGAGGCTCGCGGGTGGATGATTGAGGACAGAGGGAGGCAAGGAGGAGCAGCACCAGCAGGCGCTGGTAGCGAGACTGGGCCCAGCTGGGCTCGACATTTACCCGTCAGACCTGTCTACCTAGTGTAGTCTACTCCGTAGTGTAGTCCACAATCACTGTCTATCCATCTGCACCCAAACCCGAGTCTGGGGGCAGAGGGGGAGGAGAGCTGCAGTCTGCAGTCAGCATCCACCACACCAACTCACCCACTCATCATCCGTCATTTATCATCATGCGATGCACCGTGATACGGGCCGAGGGCAAACCACACCAGGACGCAGTTGGTTGGTCCAGCCGGCCGGTAGAGTGAGCCACATACTGTAGTCTAAACCATGTCCCACAGACAGACTCAGCACCAGACATGAAGCACCAGGCATGAGGCATGCAGCCGAGGAATGGGGGATACGGGGCGAGGAATGAGGATGATGGAGAAAGTCATTGCCTGCACCTGTGTCCCGGGATGACGCAGCCAGCTGAGCAGCGACCTGAGAAGCTTGTGGCGGCTATCTCCGTGGCTTCCGGTCAACAGGAGATTGTGATGTGAGATGGAGAGTGAACGGTTCGTGGCCAACCGGGTAGATGCTCGTTGCGACTTCAGGAGAATTGATTGTTCGTTGATTAAGGAACGCATGGCTTTTCCTTGCCAGTTCTGCTATAGCCCGTCTGTACGCTACACTACGTCTAGTCAGCCAGCTAGTCTCGCACGTCTGGCTCCCGTCCTTGGTTGACAGGCCGCGGAGCAGGCCTCGCAGCCCAACGGCCCTGCCCAGGGATCTGCCACAGTGGGCGTCCCCAGGCCTCATGGGTGTCCCTGGCCGCCCCAGAGTCTGCCACTATTGACACCTTGCTGCTTCTGGCAACTGCTCAGGTGTCTCGAGTCAACGGTCGTCGGGGCCGACAACTATAATAGCAGCACCATGGTGGTCTGTCTCAATCATGATCCATGCCAGAATACCAACAAGAACAGAAGAGAGAGGCCGGGCAGTGGTCGGGAAATAGCCAGGCCCCACCATGAATCAAGCCAGTCGCCGTGGAAAAGTAATTTTTGCAGCAAACCATGCATACAGGCAGTCAGCCTGGAGGGAGGACGGAGATGGGACATGGAGATGTGATTTGATACGGCACCGTCGTGGCACATTCACCGCCTTTGACATGCGGCAGCGTCACAGGTCAATTGACTCGACTCCACCTGCACGCCACGTCTGTTTTGCATGTGTGCGTGTGTTGATGATAGAGACAAGGATAAGGATACATCCATACTTAGACGGGTTGCAGCCCAGCCCAGTCCCATCATCACCATCACGAACTGGACATTTGTCCGTGTTGTCGTGCCATCCTACTTTCCAGCTCATCACCGCCTTGCCTTGTCGCAGAGCAACGCTCACAGTGTGATCTCGGATCTCTGATCTCAGCTCAGCTCAACCCGTCGGTTTCCATTACTCAAAAAACCGCTCTCTGGTCCAAATTCATCCACCTTGAGCCGACCCTAAGGTTGCAGCCGAAGAGGTGCCGTTTCCGTCACCTTCGCCTCACCAGTCGCCCCGATTTCCTAGCACCCTGCCTGCCTCCCCAGGTTCGAGCGAGCCCAGATCCGCTCCGCTACCTGCGCTACGCTACCCACCCAGTCTATACAAGGTTACCGCCACTCTGGTTGGCCGCAACCCACCCCCCTTGCAAGGACCCCCCCTCTAGCCAAAGCCGAAAGCCAGGCCTGGGTCTTGTTATATACGCATCCCGCCAAACAGCCGCCTTGAGTAATCGTTCTATCCGCACCCTCCTTTGCCTTGCCTTGCCTTGTCTTGCCGTGCCCTCCTCCTTCTCGCCGCGATACGCTCCATTATTGCATCTGCAGCATTCTGTCAGCCAGTATCACAATCTGCCACGTCCGACACAACGTGCTCTCTCTATTCTTCCTCTCTGTCCTCGAGTTCCTCCAGTCCTTCAGGAACCTGCGATCGACGGTCCTAGTCCATACAAAATACAGGTTCCGGGTTGTTGAGACCTTGTTCTCGGACTCGCTTGCAGCTGTACACGACTCGGGCCCCCATCTCCTAAATCAGACCGATCCGATCCGATTTAATACAAACCAATCCAACCCATCTCATTGCACCGCAGTTGGGAACCCCCCACTGTCTACTCGACTTGATCATCCTCGAACCGCCAACTATACCCTACTCCCACGCCCTCAAGTACCATCTCTCTGTACTTGCCTGACTACCTGTCCCCTTCGAGCCGCCCAACCACCACGACCCAACCACCCACTGTCCTGTGTCCTGATTTGTTGCTGCCCTCCCTGTAACATCATCCACCCCGTTTGCGAATATGGCCATGGCCGACCTCGTAATGCCCAGACTGCCCGACCAGCAGCCATCGTTTTGGCATCGCCAACCAACAGGACACCAGCGCTCCTTCTCCTATCACATGCCACAATCACAACAAACACAAGTCCAGCCCCAATTTCAGCAGGTGCTGCAACAACAATTTTCGCAACAGCAGCAGCAGCAACAGCAACAACAGCAACAACAGCAACAACAGCAGCAGCAAAGACAACCAACGCCGCCACAGACACAGCCCCTCATCCAACAGTCTTCCGACATCTCGCCTCTAAGTACCTCAAATAGCACGTCGCCGGTATCACCAAAGAACTACCACGGCCGCCAGGTACGCCCACTCTACGTGCCAGCCGTGCTGCGACCCAACGAGTACCCATCCGATGCTCAGAAGCCCATCGCGTCGCCCAAGGGTGATGGAGATGACGACGAGCGGGCCATCCGCTCCAGTGGCAGCTTCACCAGCCTGTTCGGGATCTCGAGCCTGAGCAGGCTGTCGAGGAGATCGACTGGCGACAGCGGCAAGTTCGTGGATTGGGATTGGGACTTGGCCAACTATCCAAAGGTTCACGGGCAGCCCACAAGGAAACACTGGAAGGTACGTGCGGTGCGACAACACACCAACCATCACACAGACATACCCGGCCACCTGGGAAATGCTACGACAATGTCTCAGCCCTCCGACAAGGCGTCACCCTCGCTTCATTCAAATGGGACCGCCTCAACTAACATCGTCTCTCCCACAGTGCGACTCCGACTCCGAGGTCTGCGACGACCCGACCTGCAAGAAATATTTCAACTACTTCGTTCGACGCCATCACTGCCGACGCTGCGGCAACATCTTTTGTGATCCTCACTCCAACTACGAGGTGCCACTTGACGAAAGCGCGAATTACAACCCTCGTGGCTTGCTGAGTCGCTCATGCGCTCACTGCTACGGCGACTTCAAAGTATGGCGCTGCCGGAACAGCAGCGACGCCTCCAACGCCGGCCAACGCCCTGCGAAGGGAAGCCAAACCGTGCCGGCAAGCCCAATCTCTGCCAGCCCTGCGAAGGGCAGCCCGACCACACCTGGCAAGGCCCAGCCTGAGGTGGCAGTTAGCGTGCCCAGCGACTGGAACTGGAGCACCTTCTAAGTTACTCGGTCTGCTGGACGTGTTCCGACAAATCGATGCAATTCCACTCAACTCAGTAGTGGCTACACACATCACACCACGATTTACGACAGAGCGGCCGCTCGCCGGACATCGGTCAAGACGGGCCTGCTCACTAGCCCAATGCGAGTCGGTTAGAAGCGGTGTAGTACACTGTACGATACATACCTCCATCAGCCCGCCCACCCCTCACAACTTGGACGACACCCCGATCCAATCCCATACCCCCTACGCGTTGTCGCATTTACCCCCGAAGGAATTTGGTAGATTCTCGGGGTCTGAGCCGGATCGCACTGTTTTCCCAAATACCCAGGAGCGCGGCTGTTTCCAATAATTTGATGCTTTTTATCTGAATCTGTGCTTTTTATGTTATCATGTTCCTGCCTTTTCTTGTTTACAAGCGCTGGTGTTCAGGTCTTTGTCGGTTCCAAGATCGTAGATTATCAGGCTGGATGCGCGCTCCCCGCTATTGCTGGGCAGAGCGGCCTCGTCAGCCTGCTACACTGTTTTGCTCTCTATGCTCTCAAGGAGCATTATTACTATTATTTTGGATTTGATTACCAGGAACGAGGGAGGGGAGTCCACGTGCTTATGCGCCTCTGAATTTTCTAATTCGCAGGCCATTGTGGCCATGATCGTCCTCCACGGAGGCCATCTACGATGAAAGGGATAGACACTATGATTACGAGGACATATAGAGAGGCGCACTCAAGTATCAACTACCTACCATGCTTCGTAGTGGAGCTTCATAGAATGAGAACGAAATTGAGAAAGTTATCCAACCAAAAGGTCTTGATTGTTTGCCCGTATCGTGTCATGTTCAGTGTGCTCGTGACGGGTGACGCTGCTGTTGCAAAAGGGGGTGGGGGGGGTTCGACAGCATAGGGCAGAAGCCCAAGTCATCGGCCTGCAAGGGGGAATCCAGCCGCGACAATGAGTCTAAGGGTCCGGGCATGCCACTGTTGGCGATCTCAGGATCAGAAACCAGAGATGAATGGGCGGAATGAGAAAAGGTGTAACCCGTCGTGGGGCTCTCAACGGATTTTCACGCAGGAAGGCAAATGAAATAGAGTAGAATAAATCACATCAAGGTTGAGTAAGATGCTTGCGCCATTGATGAGGCACAATGAGCGAACGCGAGACTCCATCTCGATCCATGCTGTCGCCGTGCAGCAGAGATCCTTGTCCTCTCCTGGATGAGTTTGTTTGGCAAAGCTGACGTAGCGATGGCTTTCAGATTGATATGGCTACGGCATGACAGAGCCACGTACGCATGGTACGACGCCAGGGGCTTTTCAAGGTAGGTTCACGAGCGCGGGTTTTGGAAGAGCCAATGATGGAATTCTTGACGGGCTGGGCTGTGCGCCAGTTCGAGTGAGAGACTCGGTAGAACGTGGGGAAGGGCTCTGAACAATGATTCACCCTGGTTGTATGTACCAATGCTGACGCTCCACTCTAACCTGTACTCCGTCAAAGATGCAACTCCAGACTATACCACTCCCTCTTAGTCTATTTTCTTGCCTCGATCGGACTCTCCGCCAAGCCGTTACGGTCCCTTTTGAAGGTGCCGTCGGTCCTTTTTTTTTTTAAAAAAAAAGGGGGGAAAAAAGAAAAAAAGAAAAAAAAAAAGGGTTCTTTCCGAGCCTTGCCTGCTCTTTTCCGATTCTCTGTGTCGCCAGACTCCATCTCCTTGGTCTCAAGCATGCCTTGAGTGCCTTTGACTCGTCACCGGCTTTGGAACACGGCTGCTCGCCTTGCCATTTGCCTGACCGTTGGCTTGGCCGTTGGAAGAAGAACCCTCGCCATAGACCTCTTGCTGGATGCTCTGGGCGGCATCCCATCCGGCCTTCTCGGCGACTGCCACCTGGCTTTCACGAGAGCCCTTGCCCTTGCCCTGCACTGAGCCGGCATTGGACCGTCGGAGGTAGCTGGTGATGAAGAACTTGACGAAGAGGTAAGTGAGAGGGGCAAGGTACAGAACATTGAGCCAGATGGCGAAGGTCTGGCCGGTGGTGTTGATGCAAGGGACGACCTCGTGGGTGTAGACAGTCTCCTGGGTGGTGGTAGTAGACTGCTCGAGTTCAGCGTTAGCTTCTGCCGATGATACCTGTTCGGCGGCGGCAGTAGTCACCTTGGATGCAGCGCCGAGAACGATTTGCTTCAGGCTCTCAAGGAACGCGGGGCCGGACGCGGGTTCGGTGCTGTCAGCGTCGACAGAAGTGGCCGCTGGCGCCGTGGCATCCTGGACAATGGTTTTTGTCACAGGGATGCTGTAGCTGACGAAGGAGTGAATCATAGCATACGAGGCGCCGATGAGGAATTGGGTGATTTGCAGGCTCGTCAGAGTGCGCTTGATAAACACAGGGACGCGGATAGAAAATGCGCTCAGCGTGTAATAGGTGTACTGAAGTAAGCAGAGCCTGTCAGCATTCATGCATGAAGTGTCGTGGAGTTCCAGCTCAACACCAGAGAGGGATTGCAACCTACCATCATGGCGTGGATGCCAGAGTTGACAAAGACGAACATCCAGATAGGGGGTGACATGTAGCGCATGCCAGCCCACATGCACATCATGGCGCCGGCGTGGTGGTAGGTCTGTAGGACAGAGCTCTTCTTGCCCTTGGCCAGGATGATGAAGGTATCAAGGACCTCGTAGAACTTGCTCAGGTAGAAGATCCAGCCGTAGAAGGCCAGGCCCTCGTTCCAGATGCGGCCCAGATCGGTGCGGCTGGGGGTGCCGTCGCTGGCGAGCGCAACGCTGTCGGAGTAGGAGGTCCATTGGCCATCCTGCTGGCTGTAGTAGACGGCGTTGCCGAGGCCGGCTGGACCATGAAGCCTAGTCATGCTGTCGACGAAGCCACTGAGCCCGGCGGGCCCCCAGGGGTTCACGACGCTGCGGCGCATGACGCCGACCATGCCGTAGAAGGTCCATGCCGAGTAGACGGCGAGGAAGATGTTGTGGACGACGATGAAGAGGTGGAACAGGCGGGTCCTGCTGATGGCCCACGGCCTCTTGGAGTTGGAGGTGTTGTACCAGTTCAGGAGCTTGGCGGTAACGGCGTAGAGGGCGGCGATGGTGACTGGCACTCTGGGGTCGAGGGCGGCGCGGTAGATGTGGTCCGGGATCAGGACTGGCGGGGCCGAGGCGATCGAGCCCGGTGCTGGAGGAGGCAGGAACTGTGGCTCACGTAGGTTGGCCGGGGACAGCATGCCCTTGAAGAGGCCCGAGTCGGGAGCGGTCGCGAAGACCTGAGAGAAGTCCATGATGGAAGGGGACGAAACGTATTCTGGGGACCGGCGCAGGTAGTGACGATGGTGGTGGTGGTGTCGTGCCGTGTCACAAACACATGGACCAGGAGGCGCAGACACTGGCGCAAACGAGTATGTGTATGAATTCCCAGTTCGATCAGGAATCCGTCTCGAACGGGGGGAGGAGCTGTGCGCACAGCTTTGAACCCTGGGTCTGTCTCTTTTTTTTTCGTGCCTGTGACGCAGCTTCCCCAACAAATTCAAAATTCGGATTCTGGGCCGCCAGTCGGAGGAGCGGGCCAGACCCTGGGCGGAAAAGACAAGGGCTCGCGGTTGAAGGATGCCGGGTGTCAATCGCGCTGTGTCCGGCCGTGAGCCGAGGCATAAATGACACCTCGTACGCTGGTCGGGGCCACAGTTACTTGATTTATCGGAGAGGCAAGCCCATGATCCGTCTTGTGTAGTACACGTAGAGGAGGCAATACGAAAGAGAGGGGGGGGGGGGGACTTGATGCCAGTGACAACTGAGAGACAACCTCGCCTCCATGTCACAGACTCACTACGCAGCACTGCTGCTTGAGTCTTGATGTTGCTGCCATGTAGTCTCTCGCCTGCCCAGTAGCTTTACTGAGGCACTCATAACTGCCCGAAGAGGTGCACTGACACAATCAAGAGTAGCTGGGGGCAATGTGGAGAGCAACGCAACAGGGCCTGCTGAAACATCGGCTGGATGGGAAAAGAGGAAGCTGTGCGTTCCCGTTGAGGCCTGACCAGGCTCACGATCCAAAACACCGCCCTTCCAGAAAGATTGGACGGGCGGCCAATTGCACCTGCAGACATTTAAAAGACCTGCCTGCAGTAGTAGCCGTCCCATGGCCCCGTGCAAGAGACTTGGGTCTGTTGCCATACCTGGCTCGCCGGGATGGGACGGGACGGGACGGGATGGGATAAATGATGGGCACAACTGCGCAGCCAGACAGAGTCAGTCTGTCAGTCAGTCTGGGTTCGTGCTCAAAACGATGAGGGATCCTAGGATCTTGACCGCGAGGGACCCGCTCTCGGTCCGACGTGGGGATGGGCCCTCGACTTATTCCCACTATTGACGATAAGAAGCGACGGATGATAATAAGACCCAGACAGAGACACACGCAGAGCAGCGCGACAGAGACAGGCAAAGAGATGGAGATCCACCTTGGACGAGGCCAGTCCGTCCAGCCTCGGCACCGGAGCTCGGGCAGGAGGAGCAGGACTGGGGCTGATGTGTGATCCCGCCGCATGTCGTATGTAGGAATCGTGTTGATGTCAGATGGTGTCGATAGCGGTATACAACAGACCTCTTGGTGTCCTGGAGCTGGCAATAGCTCTGGACTAAGCTAGATGGCCACGATCTGGTAGCAGAGACGCGGTTTCTTGGTGTTCCCGTGACACAACCACAGCTATGAGGTCTAAGAGGCTGAGAGGACCTGGCTCTGACTGGTCTGAGAAACCTTTTGCAGGATGGAGAGCGGAGAGACGGGGTCGAATTTGTTGGGGCGGCTCCCCTAGCAACCAATCATGACTCGGCTGGCTTCCAGGGGGCGTGGGGGCTCGAATACAGAGTACGTACACGTACTGAGCGGCATGCCGCGGCCACCATGTCTGCCCTGTCTGCCCTGTGTGGGCGGTGTGTGGGGAACCATCAGGGCCCAAAGAGGCAGCTGGCCAGGCGAGGGGCTCTTGGCCGGCTGCAGGCGCGCAGATTCTGTTCCGTTTCAGGCATCTTGTCCTGGCCGTCCCCGGAGTGGCGGTACTCAACAAATTCGGCAGGCCGACAAGCACATGCTACAGGCTGGCTGGCTTTGCCCTCTTCTCAGTTCCTGTCGCGGCAGCTCGTGATCGCGCCAGGGTCTGTCGAACCCTGGGCTTGGCATGGATATTTTTCACCTATGGACTATCTACACATATAGACTATATGTAAATTGTGCCATTTGTTATAGACCACCACCCTTGTAGCGTACCTGCATACAGCTGTACAGCCCTGCCATACGAAAATATGGCCATGCTCGACACGGGCACACACAGACCAACAAGCATGGCACCTAGCTACACACATGAAGCGGACTGTACGAGGAAAAGATGTCCCCAATTGACGAGAACAGCTAGCTAATGAGTACACCAAGATGGATTCGCGGCTATACTGTGCTAGGCAAATGGCCCAATCCACTCAATGCATGACCTGTTTAGCGCAAGGCCCGTCCCGCCTGTCAAACATGGCCGGCGATTTATTACTTGGCCCTTGTCTCATGATCCAGTTCTTTCTTAGGTCTGCACAGAAGATGTGTGGTATGTACGCCTAACGCATAACTTGGATATCACAGACGCATGTAGATAGACATCATATCCATGTACAAGAATACACGTATAGATATATGCTGCGCTGTAGGGGAAGCTAACACCACCGCTGTCATGTTGCTCTTGTCGGTGTTATTACTGTACTCCGGACCAATTGCTCATTTCCTCCAATCTCGACACATATCTATTCTACAATAGAATGCCTGTCGCAGTCAAAGCTACGCACTGATCTGCGGCAACCGGGTTCCGGGTCATTGCGCGAGTGTGTAGTGCACTCTCCGCATGCACAAAGCCCTGAAAGACATGTTGCAAACTGGGAAAACACAACGGCCTGCCAGCCAGCAGGTTCCTAAAGCTTCAGCGTCGCATCCAGGCCAGTCCAGCCTGACAGCCTGACAGCCGACGTGATCACACATGCCCTCAAGCGCGCAGGGTTGACGCTGCTCGTCTGCCTCGCTAATTCCTCAACTGCCGCGGCTCGTTAGCTCTCTCCTGTCAAATGTCAAACACGGTGCGACGCCATAACTACAACTCTGTTTTTCCCACGCGCACGCAGTGTTATCTCTATCCAGTGACACAGCGCGCGCCCCCCCTGGACTGTTGACTGGGCTCAAGCTGCAAGCCATCCCGAACGCACATGTGGCCATGGATCCCGTCACAGTGGCTTCGGGCCATACACGTATACTTTTCTTCGCCGTGCGGCCGTGCAGGGCTGGAACGTGACCCTCGTGGGCTGAGAAAGTCCATGATCCTTCCACTCACGCCACATATGGTTGGTTTCCATGGCACGGCATCGAGGTTTCCTGCACCCTGGGCATCGAACTGTCCTTGCCGCTGGCCAGTGGCAGCTGCATGATGAGTGGGGTCCTCTCGTTCGGGCCTCGCCATCTCATAGTCCCATGGACCCAGTCGGGGGGATCCGCTGTACCTGCGTCTAGGTCCGGATCTGAACATGCACGGCAATCTTGCCAGGCCCCTGGCCGCTGTGCAGCGCAGATGTCGTGTCACTTTCGTCTCCCTCTGCCTGGGCCTGAATGCGTGAACCAGAGAGATCGTTCGTCCCTTAAAGCCCGATCTCTCCACTCCTCTTCTCGGCCCGTCGCGCATCTCAGATCTTCCCTGGCATGCACATCATGACCTAACGCTGTTGTGTGGGTGGCACCTCGTCTTTATTCATTTGCGGTCCCGTCTCGGCACATCACCTTCGAAAGAGGACCAGGGCCCCATCTGAGCACCCTCGAAGCCTCCCCAGTCCCCAGGCATTGCCCGCCGGGCCTCCTCCATCATGGCTTTGACCGGAGAGATCATGGCGCCGCATTGTCCGGCTCTGCCCGAGCTCCCTCCCGATGACTTCTGGAGCGAGACCGAATGGGCTGTCTTCAATGCCGTCCTGGACACCATCATCCCGGCAGTGGTATCCAAGTCGTCACTGACAGACAAGGAAGGCCAATTAGCCGTACCGGATCACGAGTACTCGGCCGTGATGAGCAAGGCCAGGACTACGACGCTCGAGTCACAAGACGAGGCATCTCTGAAGGCCTTCATGGAGGACAAAGCCTCAACTCATGCTGCTGTGCGCGAAGTCTCTCTTCGGATAGCTGCCCGCCTGACGGTTGTGCAGAGGGACGGCCTCAAGCGTCTCCTCAAATCCTTGTCGTCAGCATACCCTTCACCAAAGTCAGGGCCAACCCGACGTGCCGTGAAAGCCACTGACATGTCGTCCACATGCGCAGATCCAGCGTCGGCGCATTCCTCCTGACCGGCTCGTGCATCCCCTTTCACCAGCAACCGGCCCATACGCGGGAGTCTATTGTTCAGGCTTGGCACAACTCCTGGTTTCCCAGGATGAGGACTATTGCCAGAAGTCTTGTCAGGATAAGTCAAGTCAGCTGGTTGATGTCTTCGCCAACGTTTCGCGAGGTCACAGGCTACCCGGACATCCCGGTAAATTGGAAGCCAGGCCTTGACTTTGGCTACAACTTCCTCCAGTTCCCAGCCCCCACGTCTAACTCTAAGCCTGAGTCCGAGTCCGAGACTGCGCCGGCCACAATAGAGACAGACGTCGTGATAGTCGGCTCTGGCTGCGGCGGTGCAGTCTGCGCAAAGGTCCTCGCCGAAGCCGGCCACCGAGTCATCGTAGTCGACAAAGGCTACAACTTTCCCACCTCCATGCTGCCGCTGCCGGGCCCAGTGGCCAGCCGGTACCTCTTCGACAAGAGCGTCGTCAACTCCGTGGACGGTTCGATAGGCATCGTTTCCGGGGCGACGTGGGGCGGCGGCGGGACGGTAAACTGGAGTGTGTCCTTGCGGACCCAAGACTTCGTGCGGAAAGAATGGGCGGCCCAGGGGCTGGGGTGGTTCGACGAGCCGGAATACGACGAGTGCATGGACCGCGTGTGTGAACGCATGGGCGTGGCAACGGAGCCAGTAGTGCAGAGCCACCGCGGGCAGATGCTGCTCGACGGCAGCAGGAAACTAGGCTGGAAGGCTGGAGTGTGCCCGCAGAACTCGGGCGGAAAGGAGCACAGCTGTGGCCACTGTACTATGGGCTGCGGGAGCGGAGAGAAGCGAGGTCCAACCACAACCTGGCTCCCTGACGCAAGCCGGGCTGGAGCCGAGTTCATCGAGGGTTTTGCCGTCGACAGAGTGCTATTTGAAGAATCTGATGGCAATAAGGAGGCAACGGCTGTGGCCGGTACCTGGACATCAAGAGATTCTCACGGAGGTATAGGTGGGCCAACGGCGGAGAGGGTGTCCAGGCAGGTGGTCGTCAAAGCCAAGAGGGTGATCGTGGCGTGCAATGCTTTGTTCAGTCCTCTGCTCTTGATGAAGAGCGGCCTGACGGTGAGTCCGATTTACATGCGCCTAAGTTGGGATGGCAAGACTGATAGCAACAGAACCCCAATATCGGGCGCAACTTATATCTCCATCCATGCAACATGGCAGGCGGCTTCTATCCAGAGGACGCCCGCCCCTGGGAAGGTACGCACGAACGCATCCTCCGAGCCAGACACAGCACTAATTACCCACCAGGCGCCATCATCACTAGCTACTGCTCCCAATTCGAGAACCTAGACGGCCACGGCCACGGCGTCAAGCTCGAGACGACCAACATGACCCCCTACACCTGCCTCTCGGCCATGCCCTGGCGCAGCGGCCTTGACTTCAAGCTGTCCGCCCTGCAGTACCGCCACCTCGCCGCCTTCATCTCCGTCGCCCGGGACCGCGACCCCGGCCGGGTGGTCATGGACCCCGCCACGGGAAGCCTCCAGATCGAGTACACGCCCTCGGCGTTCGACCGCGCGCACGCCATCGAGGGCGACCTCGCCCTCTGCAAGATCATGTACGCCACGGGCGCCAGGGAGATCAACCCCTTCATCCACGGCGTGGAGCCCTACGTTCGCGACGACGCGGAGCTTGAGGCCGCGCGGGCCGGGAGCGGGGGCCCGGGCCTCTACCAGATCGACGACCCCAGGTTCTCGGCCTGGCTCGATAAGGCGAAGCGGCTGGGGAATGTCTTGGGCAACCCGCCGTGCTCGTCGGCCCATCAGATGGGCACGTGCCGGATGTCGGCTTCCCAGGAGAAGGGCGTCGTCGACCCCTTCGGTAAGGTGTGGGGCACCGAGGGGCTGTACGTGGCCGACAGCAGTGTGTTTCCGTCAGCGAGTGGTGTAAATCCAATGATCACTGTGATGGCTATCGCTGACCGAATAGCGAGAGCGGTGGACCGAGACTTGAACCATTGAGCTTGTTGAAGGCGGCAGACTCTGGCAACATGAGAGTGACATGAATTGGCCGATATAGGCTTTGCCAGTCCGTGGATCAGGATATGCGCATGTGTGTGTGTATATATGTATGTAAATATACTTGGACCATGTTTCAAGGTCCAGCAAGTCGATATTTTGTGTTGGGAATGGTGACCGTTGACCATCGGGGACAATAACCAAGGCTATGTAGGTGGTCCTGGCAATTGTATATTTCTGGCATTCGCCAAGATTCGTACATAAAAGCAAGCATGAAGATATTTAAACGTACAACTCTTTGCATCAAGGTCTGTATCGTGTCTTGAGGTGGAGCTGAGACCCGGGGCTGGTCCAAGTTCGCTGTCCGCTCATCTGTATACCTGTACAACTACAAACAAAACCATAGCAGATGACGCTAATGAAAATGCGGCAAAATTCTTTTTGAGTCATGCTGTAGCCCAAAACTTCATTTCTGGAAGTAGACAGTCTTCTGACTGTGCGGCGACTGAACTCAAAATTTGCAGATGTAGGAAGTCGTAGGTGGGATGGATGATAATTGAGGAGCTATCAAATTGTGATGAGCACAATTTACCCTCATGCTCGGGAATACTGAGCCCCTGTATTTTTTTCTTGAATCAATATTAGACGCTTCCGCTTGCTGCTCCAATGTTCCAGCGCAAGTGCCTTGACAACTTGTCTCCACGTAACGCGCTTATCCTGTGGCCACCCAGTCGGTCTGTACGTCCCAGTCCGCATCAGCTCCATGTAGTTTCCTGAATACGACAACCCAGCTGCCTTCCTCTCTCTCACGTCCGATAATAGCATCGTGGACCCTTAGCTCCTCCGCTAGCCCAAACGGTGCCTCTGTGATGAGGCCGCTTGGGAGAGCGCTGCTTGCAAGGTGTTGTTGATGTTGGTGCATAGGGAAAGTATTTGCCATGGCTGACTGGTATATGTTATTTTGCTGTGCCTGGCTCCCTGGGACAGTCTGGTAGCTTTGCTCGTCTGCATCGGGCGAAGACTCATCCGAACTGGAGTGAGATACAGAGTCACCCATCACATGCCCGACAAGTTGCATTTGCTTCTCATTTTGATGGTACAAATAAGAGGCCGTTGCAGCGAAGTCCTTTCTTAAGTCCGGTTGAAACGATTCCTGGCTGCTATGATCCGGTTGCTGAAGTTGTTCATGCGACCACAAGGCGATTTCATTTTCCCGCGAGCGCAAGCCACTTGCTGCAGATTCCATGACAGAATTATACGAACAGCCGTCTGTTGACGATGTGAGAGATGGTTCTTGGCTAAGCGACGAGGAAATATGGGCGCCCTTATGAAGACTTTGGTCCGCAGCTTGCTCGATGTGTCGGTCTGCGTCAAAGTCGACGAATCCGAGATCGTGGTGCGGACGTGGCGCCGAATTGTTTGGTGCTTCTGCGATTGTTCGCTCTGTTGCGCTATTGAAGCTGCGAGGCTTGTCGTGACTTGAGTATTCCGATTGGAATCTAGATGGCTGCTCCATGCTGTGCTCGGATGTGGTGTTATGGCCGAGACTGGTGCCCCTTATGCTCGAATACTGCGGAGAATGCGATGCAGATATAGATGAGAAACTCTGTCTCTGAGCCCACTTCTCCTCAAGAGACACCACATGTCCCGCCAATGCACCCATCACACTGGCCCGCCACAGGTTTTCTCGGCGGAATGGATCTCGTCGGAGTAGGTCGAGTGCTGAGCGACGAATGAGGGGGTGTCTACATTTGGTGGCCACATAATAGAGAGGGGGTATGATGTGGGTTTCAAAGGTGAATCGGTTCCCAGGTCGCTGGTTAGGACCCGAGATGGGATACGTCGGGGCTGCGGCTGACAATGGTCTTTGAGACGGAGTCGCTGATTGATTCTGTGGCGAGGTTTCCAAATCAATGTATGCAGCTGCCAGGGGAACGATCGCTGCGAATTGGGCCAAGTAGTTATCGTAAACCACCTCTGATGAGCTCAATGCCGTGGAGATCCAGATATATTGGGCGTGCAGATACATTTGCAGAACCAAAAGAGTGCTCTCGGGACCAGGTTTTGACCTTGATGCTTGGAAGAGCGAGAAGGCGACGTTGAACTTGGCTAGTCGGCAGAGTAGGCGGTCCTGTTCAACTTCGAGCAACTGCATCGTCTCCCGCGATATCGAGTCGCTGCTGTTCTTGGCCGGCCTTGCGCGATGCGTGAATCGGAATGCTTGCTCCATGAATTCGTGCATAAAATACCTCAAGTGGTCCATGGACCCGAACGTATCAGGTATCTCACCCCGGGACTTCAAAGAATCTGGTAGCGCCACAGGGGTGCCGCCAAACAGAAACGCAGTCAAGCTGAGCCGCGTGTACAGAGGAACGACGTGGCGTAGGATGCACTCCATTTCAGGGCCATTATACCGCTCATCCAGCCGGGTCAAAAGCTGTCGGCCCTGCTCAAGATGTATCAGAGACTCTTTGTCCTTTCCCTGCAAAAACTCAATACACACGAAGAGAACACAGGTAAGAAGTGATGCCAGCGGCTTGGTGAGAGGGTTGTTCATCTGGTCCAGGAGACGGGCGATGGCTTTGTTGTACTGTTGTAATGCGAAAGACTGCGTTGGGCAGCCATCTGTAGACTGGACGATCGTGCCCTGTGTAAGGCCCTCGTGCAAGGTGCTCACTGAGAGCACGGCATGCCTGACCGCCGGCTCGGTCTGAGCGACTTGGAGCACCACAGTTCTCCAGAAAACGGCGTCAAAGTCGCCCGAGATACATGGTGCAGTCACATGTTGAAAGAAGTAGAAAGCCCGCTCCTCCTCTGGTGTGGAAAGGTCGAGTAATGGACCCAGAACATGGTCCTGAGGCGTGGGGTCTTTAGGTCGGCGCCTCGAGGCGAGGTTCCGGGGATCCAGATATCCATCGCACTTGCGCCCAGTCTTGGTGCATCTCAGACAGTATGGCTTGGTCTCATCACACTTGACTTTCCGTATCCTGTCGCGATGAAGGTTTTTGTGAGCTGGAAGTCCCATAAAGCCATGTACGGTGAAAGCGTCTCTTACTTGCAAGTGACACAGCCAGTGCGGACCTGGAATTAACGACGAACTGTTAGCAAACTCGTCTGCCGAGGGTTTGCACGAAGCAAATGCTTTCTTACCTTCTTGGAGCCCCTCCTCCCTGAAGAAACTATTACAGAAGGGCTTGAGGCACTGGAGTCGGATACCATGGTGTTGAGACGGTAAAAGCTGTAGGGGGAAGCACCCATCCCTGAACCCTCTCTGAAATGCTGACGTGATGGTATGTTCATTATATACCCTTCTACGGGCCAGGTCATACGCTGCTGCCCATGCACTTGCTTGCAGAATTAGTGTGACTGGATGCCGAGTAGAACATCATTGCAGAAGGGTTACCGGGGAGGGCTTTTGAGGAGGGGACGTGCTCCACAGCCGGTGACATTGGCAGGGTGATATCGCCCTCAGACGGTTTGAACGTCTGCCTGAAGGATTGGGAGACCTACCATCGGGGGAGGTGCAAAAAGCCCACGCTGCATTACAAGGGCAGCTTGCCGGAAGTCACTGCCACTGACAAACGAGATCATAGGAGGAATGGTCAGCGGGTGGGTGGCCGGCACGGCCTCATGCCCGTCCAAGCAGGGGATGGTGCATCCCAAGGCGGGAGGGTATGCAGTCTAAGGCATGGTGATTCCCTTCTCGATCCGGCCAAAGAGCCTGACGGCATGGCAGTCGACCTGGGTACGGGCGGGTGAGATGCATCTGTCTTGAACGGTGTGGCCAGGGAGAACGCCTGAGTGGGTGCGAATAGCTGCCGTCTAAGTTGGCCTTGGCCCAAGGGTTCGGATCCTTCCACCCAGGGCTCCTCTCCTCGGGACCAATAAGCTGGGTGTGTACAGCCCTAAATCTGCAACAGCACAATGGCAACGGTAACCTGAAATAGCCTTCATCAAGATGATGAGCATCAGCACACCCGAATCTGCGGTAAGAAAGGGGGGGCTCTGCTAACCCGTTTGGCAACCGCTGTAACGTCCAGGGACAGAATGTGGCAGCCTGGGAGCCAAGCCATTACTGCGGCAACTCCAGAGGTGGGAACTTGACCGACGGCGACTACTACAAGCCAGGCAAATTCCCGCTCTGCCATTCCCTAACTATCGGGGCAGCAACTTCTCTTTGACGTATGGAGACGACATCTACGAATCAGTCTGACATGCGAAGCCGGATAAAAAGCTCCAAGACCAGGTATTGAGGGGGACGTGATGCTCGGGTTGCACAAGAGGCTTGTGTAACCAAGTTGCGCTTGTCGAGGTCGCTAAAAGTCTGGCGGATCTTCCTAGGCAGTTGTCTTTTAACCGGCCCACTACGTATGCGCGAAGTGTGTCGTACGACGTGGTCCTCGTCTGACATGCTTCCAACGCATTTTTTGCTCTTCCCCTCCGCACATCTGCAAGCTGACGGTGGCATTGAGCTTACTCTCCCTTGGAAACTGAAGTGACGAGTTCCCCACGCTGGACCACAGGATTCTGCGCCACTTTCAATATACTGTTGAGAGTGTTCGTCTGACCAAACGCCAACCCGTGGGTCATCTTCGCGTAGTACAAATGTGCAGAATGATTGCACAGAATACATTTCGGGGCACACGGAGACTGGCGACTATCCCTCTGACAGCCCCAAACAATCTGTCCGTTGGTTGGAATGGTGTGTGGTGTGTATCAAGGCGTACTCACATGGCCATCGGATCTGCTTGGCCCGTGGCATCAATCGCCTCTCCTCGCCTTCGTTGCCATCAGCCCTACAACCTCGCATAAGGCCAACGGCTCGATTAATCCGGCGTACCGCTCAGCTGAGCAAGCGCGAACGACCAAGAATTGACATTGTGGGCGCCCAGGTCCCCACAATGGCAATATCGATGGCAGTCTCTGGCTTCAATGCCTCTGTCGCAAGATGTGTGATGTGGCGACAGGCAGAGTTACGGGCCATGCCAAGGTTAATCAGACCAAGGATTATACGGTCCTGAGTACAATATTTCCTTGAATGAAGCCCTGGACTGCTGCCGTGAGCGTACTCTCGTAAGCTGCTGCTCCTGTATGGCCGCAAGCGAATTTGACGCATCCAATTGCCTAACCCCGAACACGTACAGATGCCGATCAGTAGAGCCACCATCGCCATTGCTGACATCACGCCCATATTGCCAGTGTGCAAACAAGAGTATAGCATAAGCGTGGTTCGCCATGCACTTGATGGCTGCTGTCTGTTTGATCCTTCCAGACGAATGCAGACATGAGCAGGGCTCTGACGCGCTCTGCCTGCAGAGAAACGCTCACTCGGGAGGAGCCCATTTAATTTGGGGGCCATGTTGACCTCGTCTCGGAACCGAGCGAAAAAGAACAGAAGCTTGTGTGATTCGCCTTAACCTAAGGTCCTGTCATGTCTCTGTGGGGCACGGCACCTCTCTGCGGCGCATCTTTGGCTCATCTGTGTCGAGAACCCACGCGGTGGGCTGGAGGCAAGTACCAGGCAAAGCCGACAGTGTAGTACATGACGCCAGATAGTCGGACACCGACGGTGAGATTTGCCAACGCTTGCCTCATTTGTGGCAGTCCCAGTTGCTCGGGAGAGAATGTGGTCTGACAGCGCAGATGGTCGATGATACCGACGAACTCTTTCCGCGCCTGTCCGGTCCAATCAGGCCCTTGTGTACCGTTGCTTTCCACTTGTCACACAATCTTGAGAAGCCCTGCTCGTGCTGAGCCGAAGATGGGGGCGACCAAGGGACGATAGCTCCGTACCTGCTGCGTTGCTCACAACCTCAACAAAACTTTCCTCATTCGTACGTGCCAGCGCATCTGAGCGCCCTTGATCCAACGTCGTGGCTGAAGAGTCGAACGAGAGGGGGAGGATCAGGTGGTGTGGCATGTTGCAGACAGGATCTATAAGGATGGGTGCAGATGCGCGCAGTATTTCTGTGAGGTCTCCAAGATGGACTGTCTTGGGGGCGGACAGACACAACAGTTGGTCGAGCAACTGGCCATGATGGATCGTGAGATTTGGAGTTGGATTGAGATGGAAGACCGGATGAGATTGAAGGACTCAAGGTCAAACACTGCAGGAACAACTCCCAACATGTAGACGAAAGAGTCCCTGGTTGCGGCTTCCATCGTTACGCCTGTAGTCCACAGCAGCCTACCGGGCTATCATGGGCAAGGGTCTGTGCGCTGGAGTCCCAGGTGCGTGACATCACCAGCGCCGAGGGAAGCTCCCAAATTTCTTCCGCTGCATTCTGCTATCAGAACCTCGTGAATCCGTCATACTTGCGACCAACAAATCCATCCAGCCAAGCATCCACAGCACCACCACAGCAGACATGGATCAAGTGTACGCTGTGCCCATTTCAATCGTATCCGCACTGTTGTGATTGACCCAGTAGCTGACCACATCCCCTCACCAAAACAGGCTAGGAGGACTCAACGCCAACGAGCAGCGCGAGCTCGAGCAGCGCATGCAGAAGCGCCAGGTCAAGGAGTTTGTCGGCGTAAGTGACGGAGGATCGAGTATCTCCAAAATTCCTTCCCACGGATTCCCATGGAGGGCCCTGATACCTGACTAACTCGGGTCTTCCTCCTTGCGTGTAGCTCTTCGGCAGCCTGGTCGACAACTGCTTCATGTCCTGCATCGACGACTTCACATCGAAGGCCGTCTCCTCGCGCGAGAACGGCTGCGTCGCTCGCTGTGTAGCAAAGACCATGGCCACCCAGGCCCGGCTCGCTGAGCGCTTCCAGGAGCACAACGCCGAGATGTCCAACAAGATGGCGGGACAATAGGAGATCGACCGTCGCTGGAGGAGCGGGTGAGGCACGCCGGCAGCAAGCCGCGCTGTCCTATTTCGACGCAGACGAATGTGTGGCCATACCGGCATGGGGCCATCGTGTTGGGGTCTGGGAGGCTCAAGAATAGCCCGTTGTGCAAATTTATACCATCGACGACGACGACGATGTTCGGTCCCGGCCATGTTTGTACCTGGATGAGCATCAGGAACACAGCGAGTTGGTTGACTCATGAACATAATTTCGAGGGCAAACCATTGCCAGTTATAGCCCGACGAAGTATCGCCAGAGGTAGCTTCTGTCAGGCATTTGTGGGTAGCAACGGCGTAACTCAACTCACATCCAAGATCACAATGGGAAGCACTTAGCTTCTCAATATTTTGTATTATGGTATCAACGTCCCATCATGCTTGCCGCTAGAATTTTGTCATCCGTTCCAACGCCATCTAATGCCACAAGCCGAGTATAAGCACCAACTAGGGCAAGCCAAGGGTTGGCTACCACGACCAGCTTACTCCGTATCATCACCGAGCACGTCCTTTACAGTCTCCAACAGGGACACCACCTTCTGCTCGAGCACACTAACGTCCTCGACCCCCGTCTTCATGGTCCTCCAGTCAGCCTCGCGCTGGCCCAGGGGCAACAGTCGCTCCCGCAGGATCTTACGGCTCGTCAACCAGTAATCCACATTCTCGAGCGCCGTGGCCGAGTCCCACGACACCTCCGGGATCTCGTGGTTGAAATCCGACCTGTACTTGCCCAAAACCCGTGTTAGAAGTGCAAGGGAGTTGATCTCTGATACGCCGAGCAAAGTGACATATTGTGAGCTACCGCGGATCGTAGTCCTGCTCATCCCAGGCGCTTCTATGCGGTCGATGCTACTCTGCAGGAGATTAGGGAACTGGTTGAGGACGCAGGCAACTTCGGTGGCAACATTGGGTCCCAGACCCGGTGCTGACAGCACGTTGAGCAGCAACGGTAGGATCCCCTTTGCCCAGATATCGTAGCATCGTTGCGCCCCGACATTGTCTGCAGAGGGGGAGACATTCGGCCGTTGAATGTGAGTCGTGATGTTGGCTGATGTGAGCTGGCCTAGTAGGCCGTCGGATGCAAGATGTTCGGCGATGACAGGGACGTTAGATAGTTGGACAAGGAATAAGATACTTAGTTCGCCATAGACAGGGTCGCCTTTCACGGCCAACTTGTCTGCCCAAGAGAGGAGAGATGTCGCAGCCTGCCCGACGTCCTCAGATACCATGATGTTGAGAACCTGGCCGGAGACCTGGTCAATGCCCGGCAAACACAGACAAGCCTGCAAAATAGCAGTCAGGAGGGACAGGTCTTCGGGTAGAACTGCGACAACTGGGTCGTGTATAAGCGACACTAGCGAACGGAAGCCTTGAGCCACGATGCGATGAAGGATGTTTAGCACACACTGCAAGACAGCGACGATCCTATCATCGTCGGTGTTGATTTCTCGGAGTCGCTGTGGTGGCCCTGGGCGAGCTGCCTTCACTCCGCCATCACCTTCTATTCCTTCGCTGGCGGGAGAGGTCCGGTAGCCCCTCAATACCACGTAGAGCATCCTCAACATTGTCCTCCAATATTGAATCTGATCAGGAGTGAAGGGGTTATCGATACCATTAAGAGTTGTCCATATGACCTCGAGTAACTCGGCAATGTCTTTTGCCACAAGGGAAGCATCGGTTAGACGCTGCACGAGTACCATGGCCAGATTTGCACGGGATTGCGTGATCCTCTGGAAGATGCGTTCAGGGCCTTGACTGCCCTGATTGGAGACAAGGCATTGCTCCGTGACTTGCATCATCTGTTTGGTAACCAATTGCCCTTTGGGCAGTAGACAACTACTCAGTTCAAGCAGCAGAAATTCCCAGGCGTGAAAGAGGGCCTGCGACATGAGTTAGACTACCTGAACCCAAAGACGTCGCACTGGACTAAGATGTTGCTTACTATTTGTGTGTCCACGAGAGAGAGGTTGAGGTTGGCCGCCGCCATCTCATGTCGAAAGCCGTTTCTCTCTCGTGGTCCGACCCACCCAGGGTCAAACTTCAACATCTTGTCTGCAAGATCGAGAGCATAGTAATACTCGTCGCCGAGTTCCCTCGGAATCAACAGTGTCCGTTGGAAGCTCTCCAACGAGAAGCCTGGGTATTGCTTCGAGAAATTCTTGGCAAAATTGGCATGTAGGGAGCTGTTGTAGCCGGAAACCGTCACACCCTCACGCAGGTAGTAGTCGATGTCATTTACGAGCTCTTGGGCAAATTCCTCCTCTCGGCCGGTTTTCCGCAGGTGAAAGAGATGCATTGCGAGCGCCTCTGCAATATAAGCCGCGATGCGAGCCTCGGCGCACGCTTGGCTGGGATTGGTTTTCGCCGTCACAGACGCTGATTTGAGCTGACGAACGTAGGCTCGGAGCTCGGCCAGGCAGCTATTATCCTCTTGAGACGCGAACACTGTCCATTGCCAAAAATTGTGGGCCGACGTTAGGAGATCCAAGATTGCCAGCGTCTCCGAGGTGGACAAAATGCGAATGGATCGCAAACGTGTCAAAGCTGTTCTGAGGATGGAATCCGGTGCTAACTTGGAAAGTTTTCCCTCGCTACCCAAAGCTTCGCGCGGGGTTTTGCCCGTCAATAGGCAGTTGGCCATCCAGTGTTGTCCATTGCGCATGATGGTGGAGAAGAATTTCCATGTTTTCTTGGACATTGCCGGTCTTTCAAATGGCTTGTCCAACTGGGAAATCGTCTGCAAAAACGAGCGTGAAATATGCGGTCCTAAGTATCCGAGCAGAGACGGAGCCTCAGTATCTTCGCGGCCGAGCCTCTCGGCCATTGCACCGAGCAGGGACAACACCGAATTCTTGTAGGACGTATCTGTGGCACACAGGCGGGCCAGCAGGGATGAGCACTTCAAGATCTGGTCCTCAATCGCAACTGTCGGCCTTTCAAAGTGGTTTGCGACCCTGACCAGTGTCGTTGCGAAGTCCAGAACAGCAACTTGACGCTTCCATATAGTCTCGGCCCGTTTGGGGTACAATGACGAGTCTGGCACTCCAAGTGCGACAAGCATCGATGAAAGCAGTGGTTGAAATCTGAGCGATGATGACGAAGAGGATAGGAAACCCTGAACAATGTGCCTTGCAGCAGGTTGCAAAAATGTTGTCAGGGTGTTAGACTTATCCGAGGCGCTGACACTGAGCGAATAGGTGACAATGTTGTCTAGTACCGGAATCAAATCGCCGACGAGGCTACTTCTGTGGATTTCCGTTGAGAATCGCCACGTTAGTGAGTTCTCGAGTATATCGATAGCAGTATGAGCAATCGACAGGTTGACTTCAACCATAGCTTTGTCGGAGGACCCTAGCCACACGTTCTCCTTCTCGGCCGACCGCCCAGTGGCCTTGCTGCCAACCTTCTTTTGAATTGTGCCTTTCAGTCCGTTTGCCACCAGGTTGGAAAAGAATTTCACCACCGTTGACAAGAGATCGAATCGTTCGTCGACAAGATCAAGGGTTCCAGTGATTCTTGAAAGCCTTCCGGCCCTTGAGTCGCTGATCAAAAGATCACAACGGGCCATGTAAGACCACACACGGCCTGGACAGATTGACAAGATCGAATCTAAGAACTGCAGGCAAGTTGTCATAACGCGTATTCGCGACGCTTCCAGGTTCGCCAGTTCTCCGTCAACGTAGGAATCGAGGGTATCGCAAATGACGCTCACAATATCCTTCGTACGTGGCAGCGCCCGGCTGGCTTCTTGTAGTATAGCCAACCCTGCTTCGCTGTCCACACTCGACGGACTGCTCTTCGCGGACGCCTTGAGGTTCTCGCACCGGATTGCTGTTGCTAGAAGAGACACTGTCTCCGCAAGTTCATCATTTTGAAGCGGTCCAAGAGCCAACTCATATGAATCAGGTGCCAGATTGGCCTCAAGCCGCTTGCCCAGCAATGCAATGGTTGAGTGCTCGAACTGTACCTGCGCTATATGACCGGTGTCGGAAGCAAGGTTTCCATATGTTTTGGCTGGGATACAAAAGGGCTCCTCGTCTCCAATAAGGCGTTTGCGAGTGGGTGATACGGCGAATAATGGGAAGTCATGCGTGAGCTCCAACTTTCCCAACTCCTCCTCATCTGCCGTAAATTGCCAATACGGGTCGGGCAAAGGCATTGTCAGGGTCGGGGTTTTGAGGAGAGACTTCAGAATGAGACCCGAACGCTCGTCTTCAGCCAGACATGTCGACAAGACTTTGCAAAGACTGGCGAAGGGGAGGAATTCGTATGGGTATCTTTGCAAAGCTTGCAGAATGTAAAATTGAAGTATGAGCGGGTCGTCGAGAGCCACAGCAACGACATCTTGACTGAGTGGTAGAGACTTCCTCTCCGGAATGTCCCAGTATCCCTGACCAGCCGAGAGCACCGCAAGCAACGTGGTCACAGGCTCCGATATGTAGCCCGTCACTGGAAAGCTGATCTTCAGAAAGTCGAGAAGGACAAGCCGCACTCTTGACCCCAGGGATGGGCCAAATGCAGCATTCTGCGTCCCGCCCATACTGAGAGCTATGTCGGTCATGAAGTCGTATAGCTGACCGCCGGCAGTCACGGCTCCAGCCAGATTCTCAACCTCCTGCAGGTCCCATTGCAGCGAGTTCGAGGCGAAGGAAGTGGTCAAGAACTGGTCATAGGACTGTGATTCCATAGACACTACACTTCCAGCAGAAGAGCGCCTGCCTACCCCTGGGCGTTCCTCGACATGATCGAGTTCACGTTCGAACCCCTCTTGGGCCTGTCGATTTTGCTGCAAATCTCTCAATTCAAGCCGCTCGTGATGCGAGCGTAGCATTCGCTGCAAAATCAGGGCCCAGGAAAAGATTACTGGACCGGATGTGAGTAGGCTTGCGTTGGCCGCGTTGACGATCGATTCGTGGATTTCCTTCAAGGTGGAACCAGACGTGACATAAGAATCCTCATTGGCCTGAAGTGCAATCTCGCCGTCAAGGAACATTATAGCTCTGGGAAGGTTGAGGATCCTCATGGAGATGATGCAAGTTAGGTGTTTTATAGGCTGTGTCACTTCAGCCGTCAGCTCGTCGGATCCCTGTAGCTGGTCGAGAAAGCCATAAGCGTCGACGAATCTGAACCAACGGGAGACAATGTCGGCGGAGAGGAATGTCGAGGAGAGGTCGATGATCCGGAATATCGAGGCCAAAAGATGTAAAGTCTCTGTGAGAGATGTCCTGGACCATATAAGCTCCAGATCTTCAGGAAGCACGTTCACATCCTTCAAAGAGGCCCGCAAGCCAGAGTCCGGACTTGCAAGGCACTCTGGGACCAGCTCAAGATACGTGGAAACAAGCTTCTCAAGCGGGCGTATGTCGCTCCTCACGTTCTTCAGTTGTTTTTGACCGAAAACATCCGTCCGAACCTGCGCTGATAGCTCTGTCTTCGCTCCATCTGAATCCGAGAGAGTCTCATTCAGGGTCAGGTTGAGCACCCCATCGACAAAAGCCATGAGATAGCGCCGCTCGGACATGTATAGGTCGACAAGTCGGCGGCGTCTACCCGCCTGTGTGTTGAATTCGGCCCATATGGCGTCAGCATCGGCCGTATCAGCCGCGTTGACGAAAGCCAGAAGTGTGTTTGCTTGCGTTCCATCGGCACCGACGGCCTGGTGAAGGTTTATTATGTCCTGGGTGGAGAAAGGCCCAGCCAAGTGGCTCTGCGGCCTACTCTGGAACTCGATGACGACAATGCGCAAAGCCGCAACCTCGTTGATGCCGACGCTGCTGCTCAACCACAAGGAGTCCTCCTTGATGGCCTTGATGTCATACTTTTCATTAGGTGTCGGGGTGACGTGTATGGCGGCAGTCTTGGTCTCGAACTCGGATTTGGACTGAGAATTTGGCTTGGTGAATGCGTTGGCGGGAGACTGGATCAGTTCTATCACGTAGAGGTCCTGAAGAAAGTCTTTCAGACATTGGCTGGTAAGGCGATCGGTGGACGGATCTTCGAGAGCTGAGGCGACCAGTTTCCAGGATCTACAGAAGCAGTACCATTAGTGTCTATGCTTTCCTCACATGGAGGACGTCGCGTTTGAGCTTTGCTGTGCTGTGCTTTGCTGAGATGAGCAGCTCTGAGCTGCGCTGTTGACGTACAAGACCACCTTGTTCCCCTTCAGGCACTCGTCCAAGGAAGGGAAATAGACGCCATTTGGGGGCGAAGCCATGGTCGCAAGGCTCAGCAAGCAATGCGCAAAAGCCTCTGAGGGGCGATCATGGACGACAAGCGAGGCAGTGCCAAGGGAGCGTCAATGTCGAAGGCCGGGGGAGTGTGGGCTTGCGATGCTGAACTGAGGTTTGGATGATGGCCGACGCGCCAGGCCAGACCGTGTATTGCCGCCGTGCCTGGGCAGTCTTCAAAATGTTAGCTGCCACATCCTTGCACCGCCAGAGCTCGCGAAGGCAGCCTATCAGACAGCAGCCAAGCCCCAGCAGCAACGAAGATGGACCCTGGCAGCACTGAGATTTAGCCTAGCCTGCAGGGATCGCAAATCGCCGTTGCGGCACCGAGGCCTCTATCTACTGAGTCCGTAGCCCACGTTGAGTTTATTCTCCCAATGCACGACCTGGAGCTTCAAACGCCGCCCACTTTGGCACCTCGAGTAAACTGTCCAACTGTCTCTTTTACCTGCTGCTTCTCTGGGAAGTCTCCAACGTCCGCCAGCCAGCAGAGAACCTGAGGGAAAACAGATCATCCCACGGCCTTAGGTCCTCCTAGCCGTCACCGTTCAAGGACTCGCACTCACTCTGCTGTCAGGAGGGGTGGCTGACTCACCTGGGCGTGCTCGTTGAAAACAATTAGTTAGCCTTCCACATTCGGCCATCTTCTGCTCTTGAAGCCTTCATTCGTCCACATCTCCGGCACTCCAACTTGATTGTGTCCGTTCAACATTTTCAAGATGGCTTCATTGGACATCATCGACCACTCTCCTCATCATCCGGACCCTTCTGCATCTCTGCCCACCGCCTCCAATCTTGTCCTCATCGACAACTATGATTCCTTCACGTACAACGTCTACCAGTACCTCGTCTTAGAGGGTGCTACCGTCACGGTCTTCCGCAATGACCAGATCTCTCTTGAAGATCTCATCGCCAAGAAGCCATCGCAGCTTGTCATCAGCCCGGGCCCGGGCCACCCTCAGACGGATTCTGGTGTGAGCAGAGATGCCATCCGCCATTTTGCTGGCAAGATCCCCATCTTTGGCGTCTGCATGGGACAGTAAGTCCGCCCCCGGCATCTCGGTCGGTTTCAAGCCCACGACTGACCAACCTCGTAGGCAATGTATCCTGGACGTGTATGGTGGTGATGTCAGCCAGACTGGTGAGATTTTGCACGGCAAAACCTCACCCCTAAGCCACGACTCCAAAGGCGTCTATCGTAGCATGTCTCAAGGTCTCCCAGTCACAAGGTACCATTCTCTTGCTGGGACTCATGTGTCACTCCCCGAATGCCTCGAGGTTACTTCGTGGATTGCCAAGGAGGACGGCTCAAAGGGGGTCATCATGGGCGTTCGCCACAAGGAGTTCACCATCGAGGGCGTTCAATTCCACCCGGAGAGCATTCTTTCCGCTGATGGCCGGACTATGTTCAAAAACTTCCTGCTCACCCAGGGCGGGACCTGGAAAGACGACCAAGAGCTCCGCAAGTCTGCTGTGACAAACGGTGTTCGCAACCCAGAGAGTACGCCAAAGAAGAACAATATTCTGCAGCAAATCTACGCTCACCGCAGAGCCGCCGTTGCCGCCCAAAAACTGGTCCCGTCTCAAAGGCCTGCAGACCTTCAAGCCGCCTATGACCTGAACTGCGCTCCACCACAGATCCCATTCGTCGACCGTCTGCGACAGACCCCTTTCGACGTCTCGCTGCTAGCGGAGATCAAGAGGGGCTCACCTTCGAAAGGCGTCTTTGCTCTCGATATCAACGCGCCGACACAAGCCAAGAAGTACGCTCTCGCAGGTGCAAGCGTCATTTCGGTCCTGACAGAACCTGAGTGGTTCAAGGGCAGCATCGAAGACCTGCGGGTGGCGCGTCAGGCTCTTGAGGGCATGCCCAACCGACCTGCTATATTACGAAAAGAGTTCGTTTTCGAAGAGTATCAGATACTGGAAGCCCGTCTTGCCGGAGCCGATACTATCCTTCTGATTGTGAAGATGCTTGATACTGAGCTTCTCGAGAGGCTTTACAAGTACTCCCTCTCGCTGGGCATGGAGCCACTGGTTGAGGTGCAGAACGCGGAGGAGATGACAACTGCTATCAATCTTGGAGCAAAGGTGGTTGGCGTCAACAACCGGAATCTCGAAACCTTTGAGGTGGACCTGCGCACTACTAGGAGCTTACGAAGCATGGTCCCCCAGGATGTCATCATTTGCGCTCTGAGCGGCATCAATACCCACGCGGACGTCCAGGACTGCAAGAATGACGGCGTGAATGCTATCCTCGTTGGCGAGGCCATCATGCGAGCCCCCGATACATCCAAGTTCATCCAAGAACTATGTTCAGGTACCACGGCACTTTCCCCTACAGTCGAGACTCAACCACTGATTGTGAAGATCTGCGGAACTCGTAGCGCCGAAGCTGCCGCCGAGGCCATCGAGGCAGGGGCTGACTTGATCGGCATGATCTTGGTGCCCGGAACCAAACGTTGCGTATCGCACGAGACCGCTCTGGCCATCTCGAAGGCAGTTCGAGACAGTCGCTCTCGCAAGTATTCCGCACCACAAAACGCTCTATCAGATGTGGCTCAGGATTTCTTTGCAGGGGCCAAACGTAATCTGACTAGCAAGGGCGCCTCGCTTGTTGGTGTCTTCATGAACCAACCCATTCAAGAGATTCTGGAAAAGCAGAGACTATACAACTTGGATGTTGTCCAACTTCACGGCAGAGAGCCTGTCGAGTGGGCCCATCTTATACCTGTCCCAGTCATTCGGAAGTTCCAACCCGGCGAGCCTGGTCTGGGACTCCGTGGATACCACACCATCCCGTTGTTGGACTCTGGTTCCGGTTCTGGCCAACAACTCGACCATGCCGCGGTTCGAAAGGACCTGGAGAATGACGAGGATTTGGAGGTCTTGTTTGCTGGCGGACTGAACCCCGATAACGTTGCAAAGTCAATCTCTGCCGTAGGTCCGCTTTCGACGAGGATTGTTGGCGTCGATGTAAGCAGCGGTGTTGAAGAAGATGGTCAACAAAGCTTAGACAAAATCAGGGCATTCGTCAAGGCCGCCAAGTCCGTCAGGTAGACTCCACTAGCGCACGGCTTGCTAGTCGATAATTGAGGACAGTCTTCACAATGCGATGCACGCCACGCCCACCTACCCGTCCCCGCTTACTCTCGTTGGTCTCGATGACTTATCTGCATTTGATATTCATTTAAGCTTGACCGCAAGACTTTCATTGCATTCGCAACCTCTCGTTCTAACTGGTCATCAAAAAGGTCCAAAACATTGAGGCTGTGGCGAAGCCAAAGTATATTGCGTCGGTGTTGTAGTGAGCAAGGCTTCATTATGCGCCAAAGGCTTCCGCGGCTCTCTCTCAATCGGGTCATGGCGATGCCGCTGATAGCGTTTCGCTTTTCAAGCCGGCTCCAGAAGAACCGTGACCTCTCCTCGGATTCAAGAATGTTGAACACATGCACAACTGTCTGCTCACGAGAACGACCGCCATCGTGTGTGCACCACAGTGGTGTCATCCTTCCGCGGCTGTTTTTCCGAATCATGCTCATTGGTAAGCCTCCACTTGCCAAAAGCCGGTGGAGGAAGAGGTTCAATTTCCGTTTCAGCTTGGTCAGGGAAGCCTCCCCGACTCGTGGACAGACAGTATGCATAATTCTTGAACTTCTACACCCCCAACCATCTGTGCTCTTGGAATGCAATCCCACAACATTCTGATGCAACGAGCCGTGGTTCTCAGCGCGGACACATATGGCTCCCCGAATCCGATGTGGGCACACATGCTCTCGTTGCCTCTCTTTGGTTGGAACCCCTGCCCCTAGCATATTGCATTGACCCGCCTTCTTGGCTTATGCCTGTCTCGAGCTATACAGAAGCTCACTGACATGGACTATCAGCTTGGTTGTTTGACAGCCCATGAAAGCGAGATGGAACCGTATTCGGCTCCTGTCTCTCTGAATCGAACTCGCCCTTGCTGCAGCTATGGTCGCATACAACGACTGAGCTCCAGCATAGCGATACCCCTGTCTGCATGCGGCATCGCTTGACATCGTTCTCTGCTTGTCGGGGTCCTGGCAAACACCGCAGACGGCATGGGAGCTTGGATCTGGAGCTCCAAGCCACGACGTCTGATACGATGGCACTCATGCGTAGGCAGGGAGGCAGCTCTAGCTTCGTGGTATAAAGAGGAAGCTATGTGCCCTCTTGGATCAACTTGAGAAAGGGCTCATCAACATCGCCTACTTCAAGTATTACAGCCTCAGCCCTCTGCAAACCTTCACAATAAAACTGCTTCCTGGAGAAGTCATCACCACCTACAACTCATCAAAATGTCGACCATTGTGAGCATCGCATGGATTCCCGTCAAGAAGGACGCCGAGAGCAGCACGGCCGTCGCCGGCCTGAAGGGGCTCAAGGATGAGAAGTTGGCAACTCCAGGTCTCGAGCACGCTTACCATGGCAAGGGAACCGACCCCAACGAGCCTTCAGCTGTCGAGGTTATAGATGGTGAGATATCATGACGGACGATCCAGCTTCCTTTTCCCCGGCGACTAACCGCTTGCTATAACAGTCTGGTCTTCTGCGGACGCCGCCAAGGCAGCTGCCTCAAGCTCTCATGCCGCCAAGGTGAAGGAGTTGTTCGAAGAAATCCTGGACAAGTCCAACCCCGAGGTCCATCCCGTCCACAACCTATTCACGCTTGACGGTGACTTCGCCAAGGTCGCCGAGTCTCCCATCGTACAGATTGCGGCTACCATTGTGCCAACCTCGGTCAGCTCTTCGGACTTCGAGGCCGCGTTCAACGATGCCGTGAAGGCGTCCGGCGCGCCCGACGGCTTTGTTGCTGGTGCTCACGGATGGGGCGCACAAGAGATTGACCATCCCAAGGCGGGCAAGTCCAGGGTCTTCCTGGCGACGAGTGGCTGGGCAAGCGAGGACAAGGCCAAAGCTGCGAGCTCTAGTGCGCAAAAGACGTTTGAGCCTTTGAAGAAGTTCACAGAGCACCACCACGTGCGCACCACCGTTCTCACCAAAGATAAGTAAGCTGCACTATTCTCGCCAAGGAGAAATAAGCTGGTGTGTTTGTCTTAGTCATTGGGAACATCTGAGTTGGTATTTCATGTAGCGACAGATATCAAAAGGCCATACAACAACCATGCCCATATGGGCAACTTCTCCAGAGCTCCTTGACTCCCTTCCGCATAGATCGCGCTCTGTCCCGTTTGGCCAGTATCTCTGTGTCCGAGTGCCTAGCAAATTTTCCTCATACTTTCTCCCTTCAAGGCGTGCTTGCCTTTCAGCTTTCGGAAACCGTACTCACCAAGGAATGAAGGTGTTTGTCCAAGTGCTACAGCCTTCCTCCTTCCAATTCCTTCCTTTCTTGAGTCGAAACACGGTCCTGGCTGTTGAAAAGCAACATCCGCCTCATACGTGCTGCCAATGCCGCTCACTCCTGTTTAACGGAGCTTCATCTTGCTCACATTCGTTCCTGACCTTGTGCTCTAACCATATGCATGCCACAGTAATGCTGTGAACAAGAAGACAATCACCGCACATGAGGTCCCTTCTGACCGTGCTGACATCTCCCCGCCCTTCTGAATTTCGGCTTCTGGTCTCCAAGCTAAGCATCTTCTCTACCGTCACCTGGTCTATTCAGATCGATCCATCTGCTTCCCAACTTCAAATCCCGGGTCAAAGGGCGGCATATCCCAGACGCTTCTTCACAGCCTGTTCCTGGGGAGATCATCGTCTCTCTAACTTCCACCCCTGTCCCTAGCTTCCTGCCCAAAATACTTCGGCCTCGACAGTTTAAGTGGTTTCTACGACTTATTCCGCGGCTTCCTTTACACTCGTCCCAATTTCTCTCGGGCGTAACATACCTCGGAAGGCTTGAATGGACATTTCGCTCGCTTCCCTTCACAAGTCCACCACAGCAGCCTTTTTCCTTGCTCACGTACATCATGAATCATCTCTACGGAGTCGTCATCTGCATTTCCGGCGACCCACGCTCCGACAAAGACCAGAACCCGACAATTCGTGAACAGTTCACCGATGAGAACGTCAGAAATTGGCTCAGGTACCGCGGTGGCCAACTCGTTGAGGATGTCAATGCGGCTACCACTCATCTGATCTGCTCCAGAGCCGCCTTCCTTAACAAGAAGAATCCGAAGGGTAAGTTTGCCGACCGATTTTTGTCCCAGTCTCCTGCAATTTCCATGTGTTTCCGTGTCTATCATAAACTGACCTTGCTGTATTACACGTGTACAGTCAAGTCCGCCCGAAAGCATGGTTGCTACATCGTCACTTACGAGTGGCTGACTGACACCCTGCAACTGTGGGATTACAAGAAGAAAGATGCTCCGCCCAGGAAGGCTCCGCCCAATCTCTATCACCCTGGAAAACCTCGTGATGGCGATGCAATCTCGGATCTTTTTTTCACAAAGGAAAAAAGGAAGCGCAACGCTCTCAAGCAGGAGCCACTGGCCGCGGCGGACCCCGCTACCGTGGATGGCGATGATGATGCAGGAGCCGCAGAGCCAACGCTCGAGACTGGAATGGCACTCCTGAAAGTCTCTGAGAGCAAGACCTCAGGTGTGTCTGAACCAGGCAATGAAGACAGCTGCAAGGTTGTTGTTGATAAGGTGGGAGCAAGCACGCCCGCCAACAAGGAGAGCAACAAGGACACTGGAAAGCTCCAAATGGCTACAGGGCAAACGGCTAAGCCCGGGACAAAACTTCAGGAAGTCTCTGGGGAGAGGAGTGTTCAAAGTGTGTCTGAATCAGGCAAAAAAGAGGGCAAAAATGGTGTCGATGACAAGAAGAAAGCAAGAATGCTCCCCAGAAATGAGAGCAGCAAAGTCGATGGAAGTGACGAGCCTCCTGTCAACCTTGACCTCTACATCGTTCCCAAGGGTAAGGCCGGTTTGTATTCGATTGAGGTGTCGAATTTCGACAAAATCGGGAGCTCGCGGGGCTGGCGATTGACTCTTGAGCTCTTTGAGTCCAAGTCAGAGCCAAAGACGTACCTTTTCGGAGCCAGAAAGTTCAACACGCAAGATTCCAGATCTTGTGAAAGGTACTTCCCGAGCAAGGCCCCCGGAGACAAGAAGTGTGAGCTCACAGAGCTCAGAAAATTCTTTCAGGAATTCACAGGTGTCGATTGGCACCAACGGGACAGAGTGCCCAGCACGGGACCGTACTATTATCAGTCCTCACTTTTGCCGGGAAAGGTAGTTGACAGTGTCGACCGCAAAGAGAAGCCGGACCAGCTTGGAGGATTCAAGCAACACAAACCGACTGGCTCTGATGTCAAGTCTCGCGAGCCATGCGATCGCAACAAGTTGTGGAAGAGAAAGAGAAGTCTTTCGGAGGAGCCACGACACACTGCCAAAGTTTCGAAGACATCGAAGGTATCGAAGACTGTGGTCGATGTGGACTCGGTCAAAGCCAAACATGGCGGATGCATGACTGCGTGAGCTTGGTTGAATTCGACGGAGGGTTGAGAATCCGGGCATCGACGGGGTGAATGATGGATGACAATCACGCGATACCAGAGCGTTTCTTCTCGAATTGCTTTGAGCAGTGCTTTCACTTTTGACTGAATGGTCAACACAAACTGGACAGGATTTCATGATTCAACTAATACTGAGCTTGCGAGGATTTCTTGGAGGAGCGAACGGCTTTGTGCGGTAGCAAGCCGTCTCAAGATGGCGGTGCATTCCTTGCTTTTTTCAGCGCCACCCTCTATGTGAAAGCTTCGAAACCGAGGGGTGGATAATATCAGGCAGGGCAAAAGTTTCTGCCAAATTCGCTAGCATCTTGTGATGCGCCGGGTTGGTTGGTGGGTGTATAAATAATCACTTCGGTGCATTTGGACTGGGTCGCAGCGGCAGCTGGACGGTATCAATCAGCGACAAAATAGACAATGCGATGAAATGAGACAATCTGACGGACTCAACAGTCTGCTCTACTACACCAATGATCCCGTCGATCCGGTAATTGAGTTGACCAGCTGAGCAGCGCCACAAATACCTGTGCTCCTGATGCAGTGTGAAAGACTAATGATAGCAACACCTAGGTATCAGAATCGCAGTTTCGGCAGCACAAAAACTACCAGCACCAGCAGGACCATCAATCCGTAAATCCAAGCATAAAGTATGACCCGTCCCCACCAGCCCTTCCCTTCCGTCATCCGCGTCAACGCGCCCATCCTCCTTGCAGCCGCTTCAAGGCCAATCTCGTTCTTGCTGAGCCCTTTCACAGCCTGCTCGGTCATCTCCTTATCCTCCTCGAGCGCCTCGCTGAATCTGAGGGATGATAGCTTCAACTCTTTGGTGATCTTGCTCATCGCCTCCGTGATCTCTTCTTGCTCTCTTCGCTCGCGATCGAGGATGGCTTCCTTCGTAGCAAGATCGGACACTTCCACTGAGCGGTCTCCCAGAAGTATGGATCTTTGCGTGGTGGCGCCCGTGGTTTGCGCGGTGTCTAAATCTTGGTGTCTTTTTTCTGGATCTGACGAAGCAGGTTGTTGGCCCCTTGGCCGGAGTGTTTGTGACGTGAGTGTGTCCTGGTTCTCCGATATGACTTCCTCCAGGGTCTCCACGACACGTCCGTTGGCTCCGTTCTGTCGCCTTCCTGTCGGCAGTGGCGCCTGTGGTATATCATCGGTTTGGTCGTCTCCTCCCGTATCTTGTTCGATCAAACCAGTCGATCTCGAGTCCACACTCTGACTAGGGGTCGCAATTATCCCACTCAATATGTCGTCCTCCTCGGAGCTTGCGCCGTCGTCGTCGTCGACGGCGTGCGCGCTGAGCTCTTCCAAGTCCCTCAACCTGTCCGTCACCTGCTCCAAGAGGTCCCGCTTCCTGTTGAGGTCGGCCTGTGTCTCCTGTCTTCTTGCATGTACTTTGATACCAAGCGCATCTTGCTGCAGCCTCGTGAGCAGCAAGCGCGCATAGTCGATGTTCTAGCGCGACACACCATATCAGTCCACAGCCTTTCTTGGATAGAACGAGACTTCATCTTACGACAGTGGCCTTCTCGCGCTCGAATTCGCTGGTCCTGAGTCTCCGTTCCCGCTCTGCATCAGCTCGAAGGATGGTCTGCCGGAGGCGGCCGAGAAGGCGATCCAAATCGACCAGTGGGTCTGTCGGTTTGGAGGTTATCGGAGGGGCCAGGGGGTCAGATGTGAGTTGTGCCATAGCGTAGAGGGCGAGAAGTTCTGACTGTCTTCAAAATGCTTGCTGTTGCCGTTGGATCGATCAGTTACGTCCTCAGGGCTGGAAGACACGGCTCGTCGTTAATGAGCAGTTAGTTGTATTGTGGCGCGAGCTCTCTGGGGATCAAACGTGGCTGAAAAGCGATTGGTATCCCTGCACATGCCTAAGAAACCTGGGGTACTTCGGTATCCAGGTACACAGGGGTCGATCTACTCAAGGTGTCTATAATACCATACCAACGAGGATAACACCCCTAGCACATTCCGAGGATTTGGCTCTTATATCCCGAGTCCCATTTCCTAGGCTCCATAGCTCGTATGTGATGTGGTAATTACAAATCAATAACTATAGTCCCGGTGATGTCTAGTGAATTGAACATGTTCTCGAAGCTCACTTGGGTGAAAGCTAGCGCACGGTACCTCGACACACAGGTACCCCACCCTGAGTGGGTCAGTAGCGCTGACCTTAAAACTACCCCTGCGCCCAGGTGGTCTTCAACTCTACGGCCCCGACACCCTTGACGCTCGACGGCCATCCCTCTCCCAAGGGAATTTCTGCCTCGTCTGGGTATCTTTGGGTCCCCTTCGATTTACGGCATCCCATCGACTGCTTGACTTTAACATTCATTCTTTGGTATCCCTACAGACAGCCAGTGAATTGTCACCGTTTCGGCACAATGGCGAAAGAAAAGCAGGTCGCGTCTGACTTTCAGAAGCTCATAACCGAAGGTGCGCCCTTGTCGCACGTCGCGCGCCCCCTTGAGGAGTTGCAAGCCTAACAATACCCTTTGACGTCCACAGGTCGCGAGCGCAAACAGGCACAAGATCTTGCTGCGAAGGTCTTTAGGAGAGATCGCGTCTCGTCAGCACCACCCAAGTTCAACGGCACTGGGGGCTCCCTCGCAAGCCGCGCCGGAATCAAGAAGGTGAGCGTGCTGCCCTGGATCTGATCTGATTTGCTCGGCATAGAATGCGACGGGTTGCGCAGCAGCTGACTATAGGCCCACGCGCCCACTCAAGCAGCGAGCACCAACTTCGCCGGCAGTACCGAGACCCGGCAGCCTTGCTGCTCGCATTCACGCCCCCGGCACCCAACCCGCATCCGCAAATACAAACCCCAGGGCACAGCGCCGCGCCGAAGCCCGACAGAACGCCTTGCTGCAAGCGGAGCATGACTCGACTGTCGCAGCCCAGGTGAACCTGGTCAACACTAGCAGGCACAACAATGCGAGTCTGAGTCTCGGAGGCAGGAGACGGGGTGGAGGACTTCAGCAGGTGGCAGCACGACCACAACCACAGCCGTTGGACACTGGTATCACCATACGAGGGCTTGCCGGCCCATTCGTTGTCATAGCGCAAAACCTGGCCCCCGGAACAACGGCTGGCGACCTCGAGAGTGCGATGATGCCAGTCGGTGGGCTCGTCAGCAAGTGCCGGATCATCAAGACGCACCCAATAGTGATCGCTGAGGTCGAGTTCCAAACTAAGGAAGGTGCTGATCGGGTCATCGAGAGGTTCAACAACCAACTGGTAAGATATGAGAGCCTCTACCCGTCCATGCGGCTGCACAAAGAGATACGACATGATGCTGATAATTCTTCTCAGGCCGACGGACGGGTTCTACACGTGTATGCCAAGGTTGGAGGCCCACCAACAAGCCCAGTCCGAGCTCCTCGAGCTCCAGCCTCACAGGGGAACGGTGTCCTAGTTGATGGCTCATTGGGTTTTGAGCCCATGCAGGTGGAGGACAGCAGCAACGCGGGACTATACAGCGATGACCTCGTTGGCTCGACGAACACACAGTCCTATAATAGGAGGGGACGAGGATTCCGAGGCGGTCGAGGTGGCAACAATCGCTAGGGACGCTTTGATGCCGGCTACAACGTGAAATCCCAACACCCAAAACATTTCGATCAGGTCGATGGCCATCTTGGGGCCAGGGGATGGTATGGTGACAACTCAGGTCCGGACCGTTTCCGAGACCGATCACCAAGCAACTCGGGCTACGCCCAGGAGCAGAGGTCGCAACGTTGGGCTTACTGAACCTGTTTCTTCTTTAAGTCCAACAGGTTTTGAACGGGGCGTCATAAGTCCCCACTATACGGTCGCGATGGCAATCTGGATAATAGGACGACGCTTTTATCACGAACGGGTTCAAGCTTAGGGGCCAAACGATTTCGGCTGGGGGAATAGCATCAATTGTCACTTCATTCACACGTTGCTGGAAATGGATTGCGACATGTTCATGTACTGGTAGAAGGGTCTCAATGCAGACAGCATGCCTTCATCTGCACTTTGGTAAGGCGACTCATTGAACTGTGCATACACGTACAGCGTAAGATGTCGTTTCGAGGAGATCAGCCTGGAGACACTGCCCATCTGATGGAGGAAAGAGACTAATCAGGACCTCCTGGCTCAATGCATACATCTACCCTTGACTTTGGTAAATTATCTCACCTAGGGAGGATGTCACGCAGTAAAGGAAGTATCGAAGAGAGGCCGATGCCGGCAGCCGCCGACAGGCTAGCTCACTGGAAGCAAAGGGGTCGAAGCACTCCCCAGGTCTTTTGTTCAAACTTCGGGACTGTCTATTTCCAAGGTCCGCAGGCTCCACTAGAAATTTGGCAAAGGCAAGAATATCCAATTGGAAAGGCAATGGTGCAAATATTGTGTTCATAGAAGCCACAGTGCTGCCCTACATCTTGTATTCCGGACATGAGCCTTTCTTGTGACTGCTTGCTCACAATTCCCCGGCTTCCGACCGGAATTCTATTGTCAGACACCTGAATGAGCGATTCCGTTTAGTTCTCCAGCAGACAGGCGGGCCCCGCAGGTTCTGGAGCATCGGCAGTATCTGACTAGTCTCATAGAGAAATGTGAGAATACACAGCGCACTGCGAGCCTCGAAGCGATGAGTCTATAACATTATCAAACCACACTTACCATACATATTCCCGATTATGTACCACATGGAAGCTCTTCTTGGCCTCTCGCGTGGGAATCCCTCAGGCTTACCATCTCTCAAAAATTTGAAAAGTCTTCACCACTCGTCTGTGTTATCGCCGATGTGAAGCACTGTGGACTTCAAAATGGCCGTTCTTACCTCTATTTGACATTGCTACCGTTCGTGGCATCCATACCACTTCAAATGGCTCCCGAATTGCCAAATTAAATACTCAAATCCTCCCATCAATATGTGTTCGAAGCTCTGGGCCTTCAAAAGCTCAACTCAATCTCAAAGACGTCTCAAAGGCGTCAAATTTGCTTATTCCCCTATCAACTGTCCGCGACCATTCACAAATTGGACCTGGGTATAATTGTTCAGATATAAATCATGAAAATAGGCCTATAGAAATAGCACACAGTCCAAAGGGTCAAATCAAATAATTTGAGTTATGCGACGAGAACTCAAGGTCTCAGAACAGCATCAGTTGTTGCAGCTACAAAACTAACACAGTGTTTTTGACTCACTTTCCATTTTACACACCGTCTCCCAGATAGGTTAACAGTTGATGAATTCCTAATACCCAGTTCGTGACGGAAAAATTGGCATAGGATCCAATTCCGCTTCTATCTGTTATTTCAAATGGGTTGCACAATCATTCTATTATCTCTCGATACAGGCTGGATTCCCCGATGTTTTAGTGGACCAGAATCAATGTCCTTGAACACGCTGGACTCCTTGCCAGCTCCGATGACTACATCTCTTCTCTAATCAATTAGCCCGTTTTCGTGGAGTTAAGTTTCGGGCTTCAAGGATGGCCTTGGTGACAGCAACTTCTTGTTTGCTTGATACACGCGTTGTGAGTACCTCCTCGACTTGATTTTCCATGCTTCCCCTCAAGTGTTTGAAATACAATGCTGAGGGCTGCAACATGAAATCAATATGTCCTGGAGGTGGTCGGTACCCCAAGTTCTAGTGATTTCATGCGAAACATTGCGTCTCTGATACTGTGCATTGTCAACTTGTTTAATCTAAATGGGACGACATGTACCAAGTTGCCTCCTTGATGGCAAACCCCACAGCGTTCTCAGAAGCTACATGTGTAGATTCAGACTGTCTCTTGCTACAAAGGAGCCCAACCATTGTGCATTGAGATGATCACAGTCCTTTTTACGGGGTAATTATTCAAATTTGGTACTGGGAATTTTTCTGCGTATTTGAATTTGTCTCAGAATTGTCTCGATTTTTTCAATGGACTGCTCTCCGCACCTGCTCTCCCGGCTTTGAAAGCACCGTCAAATGTTGGTCCCTCAACTACTAGCACAACTCTTCTCCTCGCTAAATGAAAGCTTGTGCAGGACGCATTAGAAGATGTGGAACTGCTTAGGTATCAGAAACCGTTAGATTGACATTGACCACGGTCACTCTGGTGTTACTGGGACACCGCCAAATCTACCAGTACAGCTCGAGCACAAAAGAGCATGACCCTGCCATACTATGCAAACAATATGAGCACGGCTGTCTCCGTCTTAGGCTGCACGAGTTGAGAGCCCGACGTTGTGGTGCCAATGACGTACCAACATGAACAAGGATGCCGTTGTCGTGTATTGAAGTACAGTGGCCCTTCGCACCACACAGTTTAAGGAATTCTTTGGCTGACGCTCGCTTGCAACCGACGTGGCGAGATACTGGTTCCAATGCCAGCCCTAGAGAGTACCAAGGGTAACGTATGCTTTGCCAACGCTACACGTTGAGGTTGTGAAAGTGATGGAGATCAAGGCAAGTCAAGAATTCAAACTGTGCAAATGAGGCGCACAGCCGGTGGAGTGAAGGTTCTCCTATGGGGCCAATTAATCTCAAGCGTGCTTGCACAAAGACGTCAAAGAGGCTAGCCAGTTGGACATTGTGAAGCACGAGTGGCAAAATTGGAGAAGTCTGTGTCGTCGACCGGGACAATGTATATTCTGCACGTGTTACAGTGAGGACTTTTGAAGCGAACTTGAATCTGTATTACCCTCCCACTTGGACTGCTGCTTTTGTGATGGCCAATTACACCAATATATGTACACCTTGCGGTTCACCTTGATACCGTCGTGTCGGGGAAGAGCACTGCAAAACGGCAGTCGCGTCGTCATAACCTTGGTGGACTCCGTCGTGGGCGTCATGTGTGTCATTGCGCAGTGCCTTGCACTCACATCAAGGAAGCAGCGGGCGAACCAGCGTGTTCGAGCATGTGCGGCTGGATTCAGGTCTTATTCTCAGGTCTATTTACACGGGACTCTTCCTTTAATCCAGCTCAGTGAGGCGGGTGAGGCCGAGACAGAGGAGGGGTCGCGCCAACTCCCTCCACATCTTCGAGAGGGTAAGATGTTTGCGGTAGTGATTCGAGGTGCTTGCGGTTGTGCTCATTCGCCTGAGAAGTCAGGTCAGCCATGTCAGTCCGCGTGGCCATATACTTGGTAGTCTAGGCCGGGGATTTGAACGTACGTAGGGCAAGCCGCAATAGTTGCAGGCAGCGATCTCAGGCTTGTCGGTGTTGATAAAGATCCTGGGGTGTCCATGAGGGCCACCGCCACCATCACAGGCCACCACTCGGTCGTGAGTCCAGCGGACGGGCTGCTTGTGTACCAGCTCCATGGCTGAGTAGGATTGGGGCTGTATTGATGTTTAGCAAATTGTAATGATCGCGGCCGTGGCCCATTCTTCGTAGCATGCGCACCTGGAGGTCGAAGTCGGTCTGCTCGAACCGAGGACCCGTCATAGCCTCCTGCCGCGGCCGCTGACTCCTGGACCATATGCCCTTCCTGTTGGGCGCCTGGGGCAGCTCTGCCGGCACCTGGCTCTCGGTCTTTGGCACGGGGGACTCTGTCGACGGCGTGGGCGCCACGGACTTGGTGTCCAATTGGCGGGCCGTGGTGGTGAATGATCGTGGCGCGAGTCGCACAAGCCCACGGGCTGATCGGAAACAAGTCGACGACAGCATGGTGGATGGCTGCCTCGTCGGATGGCGTGGTTCTGATCGCAAGATTGCTGCTGAGGTTGCTGTGCTTCGATGTCAGGAGCCCTTGGAATGGTCGTGCGTAACAGATGAAGCCGCGGCAAATCACTAGCTCTTGATTCGCTAATCTCTCCGGGTCAAAGCTCCACTGAGCCGCAGCGGGCCCCTGTCGCTAACAAACCAGGCCAGGGAACTTTTTGCGTGGGTTGCACGTACAGTGTACGGCATCCCCAGCGCGTTTTCTTGACTTCTACACACATGCAGCAAAGGAAGTTACGCACACAGTTATCCCGCAGTTGCTTTCCAGACACACCCGCGATCGGTTCCAGAGGCCACTGTCAGGGGTGCATCTCTCTTATACGGGCTTTTCTTCAGCCCCGCCTGCGGGAAATCTGCGCAAGGCAATCGAACAGTTGTGATAATCGCCGCGGGAAACAAAGTGCCAGCGCCATGGCTTCCCAAACGCCCACAGGCGCCTCTCAGAGGCTGCTGACCATGAAGTTCATGCAGAGAGCGGCGGCATCAAATACTTCACCAACAACGTCGAGCACTCCGACGTCCGATGACGGGCACGCTTCCAAACGACGAAAGACCTCTGGCCAGTCTTCACTGGGCACTCCCCAGACACCAAGCTACGTCATTGATCACAAGGCTGCGCAAGCAGCGAGAGAAGAGGAGGAAAGGACGCGCCAGGAGCACGCGGCGAAGCAAGCGGAAAAATTGGGTGACTCCCACTGGGCTCTCGATGTCGCAAAAATCCCCGGGCCAGGCCAGCAAGGTGGCAAGCTCCTCAATGTGGTGCAGGTCGGGTTCTCGCAGATTGATAGCAGGGGAGGGGGCGAGGACGAGCAAGCCAGAATGGAAGACACCACCAGAGATGATGGACCAAGTCTAAGGACGTACGGACCCAGAAAGGAGGTCACGAAGCACGACGCAAGTTTCTGAACACACCGCCTGATCGTGCACATGCTGATGTCTATCTGGTTCCAGGAAAAGAGTGAAGACGACTCGGATAGTGACTCTTCGGACTCCGGCTCATCTGGCTCGTCTAGTGAGGATTCCGACGACGAGGTAGCCCACCAATCTGGACGGGTCAGTTATGGGTCGCAGAAACGCCAGGAAATTCGATCCAGGCAGAGTGCTGAACGTGAGAGGGTCCAGAAGATCGCCAAAGAGCGCCGCAAGAAAGAAGTCAAGCTGAACACGCTGACCTCAATCTCTGACGGCTCAAACAATTTTGGACGACGGCGTTGAAAAGCGCCCTTGGCCACAGCTGAACTACCTTGGTCATCATTCGTATCGCAACGCCTGAGCCGTCTAACGTACACAGAGTTGATATCTACACCACCCAATGCGTCTAAATGGTCTGTGCAGCTGGTGCGGTTTGTTGAGTAGCAACCTTGTGGACTGACGCGACAGACTGCTATCCAGGCCGTATTGCTGGATCATCGGCTGACGCAGACGTCCATCGAGAAAAGCATGGATTGGCATGCCCCGTCGAAGCTCGCCAAGTTCTCAAAATCGGAAAGTGATTTTGCTTCTCGACGTTGTAGCGATTGCCATTCTTCTCGGAAGCGGCGATGGTAGCAGCGATGGAGTGCAGCAGCCTGCATGCATCCGCTCGCTTTTGCGAGTGTCTGTCGGACATACCGAACTCAAGCGCTGAACAGCGTTGCATGGCGTGTTCCAGTGAGGCGGTTTGACTTTGCCAGCTGTGGACTTACGACCTAAGTGTTTCGACGTTGCAGTCTCCCGAGACCTGTTGACTCGCTGATATGGTTTCCAAGATGCCTTCGGCCATGAAAGAAAGAAGCCGAAATCCATCCGTCAGCCCATATCGCGCCGCACATATTAGCGTGGCGTGTGGTTCCAGTACTGCGCACGATTTCTGAATTCAAATTCTATAGCTCCGCGGACATTGGTACATATTCGGGGCCGTAACGTGTATAGGCTGAGCGTCTCGATTCTTTGATCCTGAGCCGTGCTTGACCCAACTCTGCTCACTACAGCCACAGTGCCTAGGGAGTTGCAGCCTTTTGCGGTCGATCGAATCCTGAGATGAACTACCTACCATACTGCTGCTGGGTCTTTACCACTGGCAGGTGTTCTACACAAAGATTAGAAATAGGTCGGAAAATGAACGACTTGACATGGATCCCGTCTTAGAGGCCCAGAATCTCCCTAGAATGAACTCTCATGCCTACTGATGAACGACAATCCTAAGCTCTACGGGATCATCTCCAGGATATCGTACCATCAACTGCCGTTAGAGGGTAGTTTACAACTGTGCGCACAGCCCTACCGACCAGTTTCCCATGGCCTCGTGTTCGTACCCTTGTAGGCCTGAGAACCTTCGCTTGTTTGAGATGCTTGTCAGCTGTAGATCGATCGAGTTTCCCTATTGCAGAAATTCCCGGGCGAGTTTGGTCGTTCCCCCGGGTCGTAAAACTATTTAGGGATCAAAGTTTACCCAGCGTCACAGTCGGCATAACTGCCGAAGTGTCACCAGTATATGTCAACTTTGACAAACGTCCTAGACGCTGCGCATACGCCTTCGCATACCACGTCTGCCCTTAGACAGGGTCATCAAAGATGTTAATCCTTCATCATCATCATCATCAATGGGGCACAAATCTCGACGTGCTTCGTTACATCCGGTTCGGTTTCGATAGAACACTGTGCATACTATCCCGGGCCGAATCCGCCGGGACCAGGTCGCCCGGCGCGAGACGTCGGGCGCTACCTCGTCTGCAAACCTTGGTGTGATAACGCCCACGGACCCGCATCAGTGCATACTTGTTAGGCAGCGACGACAGTAGCATGCTTTGTTCTCCTCGTAGTCGTAACCCCCGGGCTGTCACAGCAACTCACAGCAACAGCACCGGGGAGCCCTAGAGCTCGAGCGGGCTCGCGGGCCTTCGGCCGGGGCGCGTTATAGGACTCCGCGAGTTATGAATCCGCCAACCGGGATTGCCCCGTGCGAGAAGCCGCGGAGCCGCGTAGAGTATCATCTGCAGGTGCATGTTCTGGAACGATGATCTTACCACCTCATTATGAGGCCACAGATAATTGAATCTGGAGAATTTTGTCGAGACGTGGTATTGCCACGTGCTGAAAGAAGCTCACTTCAGGCGTTGTCGGCCGCCCTGCGCCGTCCAATGACAATGACACACAGCCCTGGAGGCCTTCGGATCCGACTCATGGGTTCAGGTCCTCGTCTGAGCTTTTGGGACGACTGGTCCATGATAATGCATGCTGTTCATGATCACCGAGAATATCAACAGACTTCCTTCGCTCGTCAAGGCGAACATGGCCCACAGACTGCGCGTCTCGCTGGATGCAGCCAGTCCCTAGATGCATGAATACTATGTACTAGACTATCCAGACTATGTACGCAACTACAACCTTGATAGGTAGTACAGCGAATCGGTCGAGACCACGGCACATCTGGGGACCCGCCCGAACCTCTTTGGTCTGTGGCCGACCTTCCCCAGTTGATGCTTGTCAAATCCGCAAGGTAACAGCTTGTGCTGGCCCATCAATGAGTATTACCCGGGTGGTGGACATAGTCTGTGCGAATCCTTTTGAGAAATCTCAAGCTGCTGGTGACCCCTCGAGACTCGGGCTGGAGGGTGAGGACAGGAGAGACATCACTGTCATGTCCTCAAAAGTTATTAGTCACCTTTGCTGATGCCAACTCGGCAGTCGAGGAGCTAGCATCTGCTGCTCACGCTGTGCCGCTGGTTCGGGATCAGCTCCCTCGGCGCGGCACAGCTGTCAGAGCCAGTTTCCGGGCTATATAAAGCTGGAATGGTATGGGGACAGGATGCAGTGCCGCTGGCCTCGAATCCTACGTACCGATCCTCTGGTACATGGGTTTGCGTCGACTACGCAATGCACTAGGTCGTATTTGCCCTCGCGGCTGACAGCCAACAACTCCCAACGGCCCGCGCGCTGGTACGGGATTAGTATACCAGACAGGTTGGAAGTGGAAGCCGATGATCCCAGGCGGCAGTGACGGCATGGCAAGCGGTGTGGGGAGTTCTGAGCCAGACGACGGGTCACACTTTGGTCGTCCCGACTCATTGCCCGCTGTTGGATGGCCTGGCGGGGCGTTGGATATCGAGCGAGCGGGCGCCAGAGGGAAAAGCTCTGCTGGTGGACATGTGCATGTGCGAACAAACACAGCTGCCGTCCGCGGCGCATCCTTGGGCGTTCCCAAGGATGTGCGCCGTGGGCTTCGTGTCTGAGCGACTCAGCAACCACACTGTATCATGCTTCCGGACTCGTGCCCAGCGCCTCCGTCGAGTGCAGTAGTCGTGCCAGGGCGCCATTATTTCGCCTCATCGAGGAGGAGGCCAAGGAGCTCACAAGGAGTCCCTGGGCATTCCATCAGCCCGCAGGTTGCTAAAATGACGACTGGAGGCTACATGTGCCTGTTCCCTGAGGGTGTGGTGTGGGCTTAGAAGTGTTAGGCACGGGAGGTGGTTCAAACAGCATTTGGCTCCCACGTGGGCCCGGACACTAACACCCGCGACGTATCTGGCCACTCGAGGGTTTGAGGAAAACGCAACGCAGATTTACTTTGCTTCATCACACTCCCACTGCCACCACCACTACCACCTACCTGCCCAGCTCACTACCGACCCAGTCCTACCCGGGGCAGACTAGACATCGAGCAACACAACCCTGGACTCTTCAAGTCGAGGTACCAAGTGGCGGATCGAGCACTCTGCGCCACCTGGGAGGCCGTCCTATAATTACTGCTCCCTCAGGACGCCAAGGTCAACCCTCGCAGGCCGCTCTCGTGGCTAAAGACAGTACTGTTCTTAAGTGACGGACTGACTGGCTGGCCAGCTGAGTGAGTGAGTGTGAGTGAGTGAGTGGACTAACTGACTTACTGTACTTGGCCGCGCAAACGAGGCCTTGCCTGGCCCGCTCTTGTCGAGACACACCTTTACAGTACATACACACATACACACACACACACACACACACACACACATGTGCAGATAACCGTGCATGGTACATAGGTATATATTTCCCCCAAGGACCTCTTCTCACATCATCCTCGTGTTGCACGACCCGGGTGTCTCGCCTAACCCCCCTCCCCTCCGATTACTACTCGCAAATACTGAGCTGGCCACAAGGCGCTAGATGATATTTCCAAATCACGCGTTCCTTACTCGTGGTCGGATCCTAGCTCTCACTCCTAGCACCGGCAACGGAAACGGGTGCGGCTGCGTCAAGTCCTCCTCTATCTCGGGGCTAGCTGCAGAACTGCCTCGGTCGAGACACGGCTTCTCGAATCTTTCCTCTGCTGCTGCCGGACCTGCAACTTCTCGTCATCAACAGCACCCTCGTCACTCCACCAGAAAGACCCAGTAAGCGGCTACCCGCAATCCAAACCAAACCAAAAAAAAGACACGGGCAGCCAGACCCTCAAGGCCCTGGGACGAGAATCTTGCCTTCATTTATACATCTAGACTCGAGACTGACTTGATACCACAGGGCCGTGCCCCTCGGCATCCGCCCCGGCATTTCCTGCGGAATCTGTGGATTTGCAAAAGACAGGGCAGATCACTTCGATCCCAATTCTGCGGCAATCTCCCGGCCCAAGATCGTCACTCTGATCGGCGGTAGCCAGTGTCCAGCGTCTCCACAACTAGGTTGCACAGACGCGGCTCGTACTCGCGCAACCCTATCACCCGCTTGCCTTCTGACAGCAAGTCCGTCTTCCACAGCCTGCGACTCCCCACTACCTCGCTTACTGGACACACGCTCACGCCCTTTGATAACTCGGCTTCGTGTGCTCTCGCCTCTAGTCCGCGAGCAATTGTCGGCGGGAAGTCCGGGGCTCACATCCACGCTCCCTCCACGACGCCACCTATCAGCTCTGTCTTCTCGCAGCAAGCACCAGGCGATCCAAGGTAACATGTCGTTCCCAGAACATGAGCTCCGCCCGGCGGAGCTAGTGACGGATTACCTGGAGACCCCATCTCTGGATGATCGGACCTACCGCGTGATCCGGCTTCCGAACCAGCTCGAGGCCCTCTTGGTTCACGATGCCGAGGCCGACAAGGCCAGTGCTGCCATGGACGTCAATGTTGGAAACTTCAGTGATGAGGTAGACATGCCGGGTATGGCGCACGCTGTTGAGCATGTGAGTTTCACTGCGTCCGCGTGTCCTTTTACATCTTGTTCTGTTTGTTTCAAATGAAAAGGGAAAAGGGTAGAGAAACCAACTGGTAGATGTTTTACTGACCCATCAATCGCAAAGCTATTGTTTATGGGGACCAAGAAGTATCCTGAAGAAAATGCCTACAACCAATACCTGTCGGCACACTCTGGCACTTCAAATGCGTACACTGCCTCAACGTCTACCAATTACTACTTCGAGATAGCCGGTCGACCTAGTGATGATAGCGAGCCTTCGGCAACCAACCCATCCCCGCTGAAAGGTGCTCTTGACCGTTTTGCTCAATTCTTTGTCGAGCCTCTGTTCCTCGAATCAACTCTGGACCGGGAACTCAGGGCCGTGGACTCTGAGAACAAGAAGAACCTGCAGAGCGACACATGGCGGCTTCATCAGCTTGAGAAGTCCTTGTCAAACCCTGCGCACCCCTACTGTCATTTCTCCACAGGCAACTTGGAGATCCTCAAGATCGAGCCCGAGGCACGAGGGGTCAACGTGAGGCAGAAATTTATCGACTTTTATGAGAATCACTATTCTGCTAATCGTATGAAACTTGTTGTTCTCGGCCGGGAGCCATTGGATGTCCTTGAGTCTTGGGTGGTCGAGTATTTCTCGCATATTCAAGACAAGGATCTCAAACCCAACCGTTGGCCCGACGCTACCCCGTTGGGACCCGAGCAGCTGGGGATGCAAGTCTTCGCCAAGCCAGTAATGGATTCGAGGGAGCTCGGTCTTTCTTTTCCATTTCTCGACGAGGATGAGCTTTTCGAGTCGCTTCCAAGCAGGTACATAAGTCACCTTATAGGGCATGAGGGTCCGGGAAGCATCATGTCCTACATCAAATCCAAGGGTTGGGCGAATGGGCTCAGCGCTGGTGCCTACCCAGTGTGTCCTGGCTCGCCTGGGATTTTCGACTGCCAAGTACGGTTGACAGAAGAGGGTCTCAAACATTACAAGGAAATAGTGAAGGTCTTTTTCCAATACGTTGCTCTCTTGCGAGAAACGCCACCGCTGGAATGGATATTCGACGAGCAGAGAGGCATGGCTGACGTGGACTTCAAGTTCAAGCAAAAGACGCCAGCAAGTCGTTTCACGAGCAAGGTCAGCTCCGTCATGCAACGTCCTCTGCCCCGAGAATGGCTCCTGAGCGGCCTTAGTCGGTTGAGAAAATTTGAGCCAGACTTCATCCGGCAAGGCATAGATTGTCTACGACCCGAAAATCTCAGGATGGCAATCATCTCCCGTGACGTCCCTGGGAAATGGGAGAAGAAAGAGAAGTGGTATGGGACAGAGTACACGAGCGAGAAGATCCCGGATGACCTCATGGAGGAAATCAAGAAAGCTGTGTCAAGCAGCCCTGCGGACCGTGTGTCGAAATTGCACCTGCCACACAAGAATCAGTTCATACCAACCAAACTTGAGGTGGAGAAGAAGGAGGTCAAAGAGCCCGCCGTGGCACCCACTATGATCAGGAACGACGGTCTGGCGCGTACGTGGTACAAAAAAGACGATAGGTTCTGGGTACCTAAGGCGAATCTACTCGTTAGCTGCAGGAGTCCCATTATCTTTGCGTCGGCAGAGAATTCCGTCAAGGCTCGATTCTTCACGGACCTTGTCAGGGACGCGCTCGAGGAGTACTCCTACGATGCTGATCTAGCTGGCTTGCAATACTCCGTGTCTCTGGATGCCCGAGGGCTGGTGATTGAGGTCAGCGGCTACAACGACAAGCTTTCGGTTCTGTTAGAGCAGGTGCTCAAGACTATGCGAGATTTGGACATCAAGGAGGATCGGTTCGCCATCATCAAAGAGCGTCTGAGCAGGGCGTATCGGAACTGGGCCTTTCAGCAGCCGTTCCACCAGGTCGGAGAGTACACTACCTGGCTGAACACCGAGCACGACTTTCTGGTTGAGCACTACAATGCTGAGCTGGACACAATCACTTGCGAGGCGACCAGGGCTTTTCAGAAAGAATTGCTGTCGCAGATGCACATGGAGGTCGTGGTCCATGGGAATCTGTACAAGGAGGATGCGCTTAGGCTGACGGATATGCTGGAGAAGACGCTCAAAACCCGCGTGTTGCCAAGCTCGCAGTGGCCTATATGGCGATCTTTCCTGTTCCCACCCGGCTCGAACTATGTCTACAAGAAGACACTAGGAGACCCTGCCAATGTGAACCACTGCATCGAGTACTGGCTGTACGTTGGGCAGAAGGATGAGCGCATGGCCCGGGCCAAGGTTCTGCTGCTGGATCAGATCCTCCACGAACCAGCTTTTGACCAGCTTCGGACTAAGGAGCAGCTGGGCTACGTAGTGTTCAGCGGGATCAAGACCAGCGCAACGACCCTGGGCTTCCGGTTCCTCATCCAGAGTGAGAAGACCGCGCAGTATCTGGAGACGAGGATCGAGAACTTTTTGAGCAACTACGGCGAGACGCTGGAGAAAATGAGCGATTCCGACCTTGAAGGCCACAAGCGCAGCCTGAGCATCAAGCTGCTGGAGAAATTGAAGAACCTCGATCAGGAAACTAACCGTATATGGGGTCAGATATCCTCCGAGTACTACGACTTTGAGTTATGTGAGTTTGAGTCCTTATCCTTTATGGATTCGCGTTGGGTGAAAGCTGACGGCCAGAATAGCAACCAAGACTGCAGAGCGTGTCAAGGAGCTGACCAAGCAGGACATGGTTGACTTTTTCAAGAAACAGATCAGCCCTTCGTCACCGGAGAGGGCCAAGGTTTCGGTCTGGATGATCGCTCAGGCCACCAGCGACGTGTCCACCAAACAGATTTCGGAACTGGTCAAGGCCCTGGAGCTGAATTCTCTCGAGAGGGAAGCCGAGGCGGCGACAGACCTACAGGCCAGGCTGAGCGCGGCGGAGCATGACGAGGCGAAGGAGATCGAGGGCCTCAAGGAGTACTTGCTGCACGACTTGAAAGTGGCGGAGGACAAGATCGATGTGGCCGTTGAGGCGTGGAAAAAGCTGCACTCAAAGACGAACGGCGTGGTGGGACACCAGGACGAGGATCCGCCCTCGCTGAACGGAACCAAGATCTGCTTCATCGAGGACCCGAGAGACTTCAAGGCTAGACTGCCCGTGAGCGCGGGGGCGAGCTCTGTCAAGGACCTCATGGATTACGAGGAGCTGGATTCGAAGCTCTGATTGGGAAACTGGGTTGGGCTGGTTCGGAAGGGAAGGAGGAAGGTCGGGTGTGGCTGATCTATGGGCGTAGAGGATCTACATGGCCAGTCATGGATAAACTTGATGTATGAGCATTACAGGGCGTGTGGCAGGCAGGACAGGTGCATATTGCATGTGTGTGTATGGGAGGTGAATGCATTCAGATAGAGGCGACAGTGGCATAGGGTGTGACAGCTTGATTTACACCTTGACCATTTAAGTGGCCTTCACAAGCTGGCAGGTGTGACTTGATACTCACCAACTGAGTAGTTCTAGTCTATGTGCCAAGTGGTGTTTCCAGACAATGAAACAAGGTGAAGTACCCACGTAGTCCAATATCCATAGGGCTGGTGAGAAAAGTGGCGGGGCAAAAATTCCCGGGCGGGCATGTTGAGGCCATCATCTGTGTGCACAGTTGCAGATGCAGTAGTCCCTGCCTCTGTGGACTGGAGTTGCCCCAAATAGAAACTGGGCGGGGGAGGCAGTGAGGACTACCTGGTGAAGTAGCCGGTGGCTGGCCTGACAAAGGAAGGGGAAAAGAAAGCGGCCCCTTAACTGTCCCCCGCTAAGGTTCAGATTTTGTCCCAGGGTCCACTCCGTAGTCCGGGACGTTTGGAGGTTCCTGGCTCTGGTTCCTCTGGGTACTAGTGCCGCGTAGGAATTCAACCCCAGCGGCCAGGTACCTGTACTTAGACAGTCCCCCTCCACTGCACCTGCACCTAAACCAAGGCCCTTCCTGCTCTCCAGCGATGGCTGACCGCCTTTGGGCTTCTGACCTCATCCTCATTCACTTTCAAAGCCGCAGGAGCAGCAACAGTAACGAATGTGCTTCCAATAACCACCGCCTGTGACCACCAACCCTCACCACTGCACAACAACATCCAACCTGTGAGGGGCCTCAGTATGTCACTCTGACTCTGACTTGTCCCGGAAAGATCCAGGGTAAGCTCATCTCATTTCTCCCACCACTTTCCAACAGTGAATGCAGTGCACTCCAGTGCAGTCCACTGTAGACTCAAGCAAAACAACCAACTTCCAGTGGCAGTTTGTGCTGCTTCTAACACAATATCCCGCCGCCATTTTGCCCGTCGACTTTCGTCCAAACCCTCCCCCCCCCTGTGTACACCAGAGCCCGCACCGCTACCACTGCCACCGCCATACCCCTCCGAGACAAGACAACTTCTCTTCCTTCATGACCACATGCCTATTTCTACATTTCAGCTTTCTGCGGCCAAGGACTCCCCTCGGCAGCGGAGCTCGAATTTGTTTTCGCCTCTTCAGCCCATACTCTTTCCCATTCCTTCTGTAGTGTTGGGCTTTGGTGTTTTACTAAGCGCTCCACCAGGCTGAACAGTATCTTTTGTTATCCAAAGATTCTGCCGCCTTGCCTAGTATCCATCAAGGGAACGTTCACGACAGTCTTGCCTGCCCTCCCACGGACTCCCTCGTCTTCAACCGCCGCCCATAACTTTTCCGCCCTGGAGCTGCACAGGCAGCTCCCTTTCACAACGTCTTCCACCATCAAGAAACGGAAGATGTCACGTCCAGAGGATCTCCCCCGATCGGCATCCCCCCTGAAGCGCAGAGCCCCCAGCCTGCCCCCCGACGACAGCCTTGCCCCCAGCGCCGACGCCCTGGAAGACGTCGATATGATATCCGTTCCTGCCACCAGCGACGACGTGTCTATGGCCGATGGTGAACCTGTCGGGGGCACAGACTCCCGCGCACAAGAGGTGGATGGTCACAAGCCCGAAGCCGAGGCGCAACACTCACTAGACATCGAGGAAGAAGACCCAGATATGCCGCGGCTCTCGACGGGTCTGGAGGCGGATCGCTCAAGTGTTGAAGAGACCCAGATTGGATCTGAACCCGACGATGAAGCTCCTGGCGTCGGGGCACGCCCTGCGGACGAGGCGCAGGGCCAAGAGCAAGAGCACGGGAGTGATTCTAGCCATGTCTCTTCCGACCGCAAAGCGCAGGGTCAGAAGGCGCCCAGCTCCAACTCCGAAGATGCGGCCGACTCTGACGCGAAGACTGTGGACACTCTTGGGACCAGTACCTCAGTCGAACCTCTCAATCAAACCCGTTGGTCCACGCGCAACTCTTTCGCATTCAATGCCAGTCGCTGACAATCTCCACAGCCTTCTCCACAGATGCGTCTCTAGACTCTGCGATCAACAAGAAGACCAAAGGCAATCATAGCGGTCGCAATAGTCCTGCCCCCTTGAGCCTGGGAACGCGCGGCCGACGAGCCCAATCAGACCGCGTAGTTGGACAGACGGGGCTCACCAACCTAGGAAATACATGCTACATGAACTCTGCGCTTCAGTGCATCCGAAGCGTCGAAGAACTCACCAAGTATTTCATTGCGGACGAGCATGACGAAGAGATGAACTTCGACAATCCGTTGGGCCACAGCGGCCGCATTGCTCGTGTCTACGGCCTGCTATTGAAGTCGATATACAAAAATCCGCCACCCGCATCTGTTGCGCCTAGGCAGTTCAAGGATACTGTCGGTACCTGTGCGCCTCAATTTTCTGGCTGGGGACAACAAGACACTCAGGAGTTCCTGGGCTTTCTGCTGGACGGGCTTCAGGAAGACCTTAATCGGATCAAGAAGAAGCCGTACATCCCGAAACCCGATTCCACAGACGAGATGGTCAACGACAAAGCAGCAATCCGAGAGCTGGCCGCCCAGGTCTGGGACATCCATAAGCAGCGAGATGACTCCATCATCAGCGATCTTTTTACTGGCCTGTACAAGTCCACCCTCGTGTGTCCCGAATGCGCCAAGGTCAGCATTACGTTCGACCCATTCACGAATCTGACTCTGCCCTTGCCAATACAAAACGTCTGGGGACGGAAGGTGAAATTCTTTCCACTGAACGATGTGCCTGTCTTCCTCATCGTCGAGATCGACAAGACAGCCAGCATCAAAATGTTGAAGGACTTCATCTCGGCTCGTGTTGGGGTACCATCTGAGCGCATGATCGGGGCGGAAGAGTACCGGGACAAGTTCTTCAAGATATACGACGACGATCAACAAGCATCGGGGGAGATCACGAGGGACGACATCCCGGCTTTCTTTGAGGTTGAGAGCCAGCCGACAAACACCAAATGCAAGACGAAGAAGAAGACCAAGAACTATTACACGTCTTATGACAAGGAGGAAATTCCCCACTGGGACGACCCATCGGCTGCGAAAATGGTGGTTCCGGTCTTGCACAGACTCAACCCTAGGTCCAACAAGGAGTCGAGGATCCAATCGGCAAAGAGCTCGGAGAACATCTCGCCTCCACATTTCATTATGCTGAGCCCAGAAGAGGTAACGTGGACATTTCATTTGTCGCTTTGCATCTGGATGTGAAGGCTAATTCCTGGATAGGCTCAAAATGAGGACATTATTCGTCGAAAAATCCTCGAAAAGGTTGCCACATTCACCACATGGCCTACTTTATCTTGTGTACGTCACGAGGAGACGACTGAGACCAGTGACTCGGATCAACTCCTTGTCACTGCATCAGACGTGGAATTGGCGGGTGATGGCACAGTCACTGCACAGTCTGTGGAAGGCGAGGATGACTTAGTGGACGTCTCAATGCAAGACACTGTCCAAGGTGACATTGCGTCTCAACAGGGCGCAGAGAAGTATGTCCGAATTGTCCGAATTTCCTGGAGCCTCGGCGCTAATTGGAATCAAGATCCCCAATCATCCTCAAGAATTTCAACAGGCGACGTCCGGAGTGGATCAAACCTGAAGTATTTCTCGACGGCCAGCTCCAAAATTTGTTTGACATGAGTTACTTTACGGAAGACACACTGATTCCTACCGGATGGCACGCTCTTGGGACGACCTCCGACCGGCTGTTCCCCAGGCTCGATACCAGGAAGCCCCGGCCCAGCACCCCCTCACAAAGCGACGAGGACATGCCTAGTCCTTCTGGCTCCGGAACTGCGTCTGAGGAGAGCGGCACTGAAGAAAGCGGCGACGTCCCTGAACCTGGAGTACAGACACGAATGGCCGACGAACCCAGCGAGGAGGAGAGTGATACCAGTCTTCCGGACTTCAAGGCATGTTTTCAACCGACCTGGAACTTCCCGCCTGTTGGAACAGTGCCTAATGACGTGCAGGACATCAACAAGGCTCCAGATTTGCCTCTCAGACCACAAAAGGAGGCGAAACTGAAAGGTGGGAAGTCTGGAAGCAAGAAGAATGTCAAAGGCCACAAGACGTACTCGAAAAAGGGTACGAAGCGATGGAAGCAGCAGCAGCAGCAGAAACAACAGCAGCAGCAGCAGCAGCAGGCCGCCCGCCAGTCTTACAAACGCGGCAACTACATGGATGAGGACCCCGAGTGGGGTTCTAAAGTCGATGGCGGTCCTTTGGTCCGTCTCGGCGAAGGCATCGTGGTTGACTGGGATCCTGCCGCGTGGGATACCGTCTTTGATGGCCAAGAGGCGGGCAGTAATGCCAGCACCACCGCTTCAGGCAGCCCAACGTTCCTGAATCTCGATGTACTCAAGGACGCGCAGCTCGAGGCTAAGAGTCAAGCCCGAAAGACCCGTGCGAACAGAGGTATCAGCCTGGACGACTGCCTGAAAGAATTCGAGAAGGACGAAGTTCTCTCTGAAGATGATAAATGGTATTGTCCCAGATGCAAAGAGCATCGACGCGCGGCCAAGAAGTTTGATCTTTGGAAGACGCCCGACATCCTCATCGTTCATCTGAAGCGGTTCAGCAGCAGCGGAACACGTCGCGACAAGATCGACGTCACGGTCGACTTCCCGATCGAAGGTCTCGACATAACCCAAAGAGTCCTGGAAAAGGAAGATGGCAAGCAGGAAATCTACGATCTCATCGCCGTCGACGATCACATGGGCGGCCTAGGCGGCGGTCACTACACAGCCTTTGCCAAGAACTTTGTGGACAATGAGTGGTATAAATTTGACGGTATGTGGCCATTCCACGACGCAAATCTATCGCAGTACTAACGTGAATCTCTCAGACTCGTACGCGTCTCGTATCAAGAATCCCGAGAGCATGATCACATCCCACGCATATTTATTGTTCTACCGACGGCGCAGCGATCGCGCGCTTGGTGGTCCCAGATTCGAGAACATACTACGCCGATTCGAATCGGGCGATGAAGAGGACGACGACGATGCCGCCATTAACAGCCAGGGCTCAGAGTCTCGCTAGTCCCCCCAGGACCCAATATCACATCTTGGTAGCAACACCTAACGAGGAGGCTGAGAGAAATCGTTCGCTGGCTCAAGCGCTTTGGTCATCATCTGGGGCTACCGCATCCAGCGATGTAGGAGTCAACTGCTACACACACCATGGTCACGAAAACATGGCCGCGAGTCTATTCGACATCCTCTCAATGGCCACATAATCGAGCAACGTATTATGAAAAGCTATTTACCAAGCAAAATGTTACCGGTCCGGCCTAGCAGAAGGCACGGGCACGGGCACGGGCACGGGATTGAATTCGCGTCGCATCAGAGGTGCTTCAAAGACGTTACTCCCCTAGACAGAGCGGAGCATGTGGACACCGGTAGACTTTAGAGGAACTTACCATTCCATAGAATATAAGACTTACTGTACAAACATCTCTTTGATGGATCGTCAGAGGTGCATGGCTGAATGTACCACCCACCTAGTCGACACTATCACAGCATTGCTCCGCCAAGAACTGTGAATGTTGTTCCCTGTTAATTTCTTTCATTTACCAATCATGGAGGTTTCTAACCTCACCCGCCCTTGATGGATTATGTTTGTTCCTCAAAGTCCTCTTACTCGCCCGTCTCGTGCTCCCGGCGCGCGCTGCCTTTTTTGGTTCTCAGAGCTCCGCACGGAGATTCGTCCGTGCCATTCAAAGGTGAGGGCATTTCTTGCGTCTCTTATTACTTCTTGTTATGCTTGCCCCCCCCGGTCCGACCTCATTGGACGAAGGCCGACCTCGGCCGCAGCGCCGCCCCAACTCCCGGGAACCAAAAACCTTGAAAATGAAGTTGTGACGGATGATGGTCTTGTTCTCAGCCAGGGGGGGGGGGTAGAGAAAGACAACATGTCAGCAGCCAATTGCTCGAACAAGCGGTGCTCGTGTCAGGCGCGAGCACCCGGCATTGCTCTCAGGGGGAAAAGCAGCTGCAGGGCTCGGGTCTGAAGTTTGGGTGGGCGGGCGGGCGCGATGCTGCACAGACGGCGAGCTGACGGGGGGTGGAGGGAGGTATGTGCATGCGCGTGAGTTCTCTCTCGCGTCCGCCCGCCTCTGCCGTCGTCGTCCCATTTGCCTGTCTGTGTCATCTTGCGACTGGAAAAAGGCTCGTCAGTTTCTCTCCCGAACTCGGTGGGCCTGGAACCGCCGCCTTGGGGCCGAGGAAGGGGGGGAGAGGGCGAGGTTGTTGGTGCCCGAGGCCGAGGGTTTGCCACGGCCGCACGCACATGCATACATTCGTACATACACACGTACATGGATATGTATGTATACGCGAGGCATAAGAGGGGGTAGGCGAGATGTAATGAGAGTTGGGGCCGAGCGTGGGCATGACTGGGTAAGGCTGTATGTCGTATGTATACCGCTCTGGAGGCTGCGCTCAAGGGGTGCAGTGGGGAGAAAAGGGTACAGGACCTCTTGCTGCGTGCGCCCTTGGCATCCCTCTAGAAATACGCATGGATGCTGACATTTGGGAGGCGGTCATATTGATTATGAGATAGAGGGCTTCGCTTATCAGATCAAACGTCACAACGGAATTGGGACCCGCGCTGCAGGATGGGTCTCGGTGGCTGCTGTCCATATTATGCTATAGGCTACAGGAGGCCATCTGACGTGTACGCGTAAAATCATCGGGCATTTTATGTTCCCTTGATTTGTTCTGTTACGCTTTCGGTATCCCGTAACTGTGCCTCCTTTGGAACGATTATCCGTCCTTGTCAGAGCCCGACTGCAGGGTGATGGCTTCCTTCTATCGTAATACCAACTACTTCGCCTCAAACTGTAAAAAGCCTACTGTTAATCAAGGTTATCCGAGGGGTCAGTCAGTAGCATCGCGTTGTGTATCCCACCGCGCGTATCAGTTCTATACGCAGTGCAACCTACATAAAGGTATGGGGATCAGACTCGAGTAACAAGTTATGACAATGCTCCGCGGAGGTGGGATATTATATCTCGCAGAGGTCAGGGGAGAGGGAGCATTGTCGCTCGCTGTATCGTGGTCAACCTCCGCGGCGTGCAAAGTCCACGACACGACTCAGAGAGCGACGAGAAACTCGGTGTTCTCGGCCTGCGAGATGTGGTGGTTCGAACACAGTGGCAAGCAGACTCACGTGTCGACGAGGCCCATGCACAGGGTTCTCAATGCTTCTCACTGCGGTTCCAGAGGGCCTGTTCTCGTGGTCATTCCTAGCATGTGTAGTTTCCCTTCACCATGCCTGCTGGGCGGCTGCACAGTTCCGACTGCCACGACTGCCACGGGGTGCGCTCGGTGGTTCACTCGCTGCGTCGGGTAACGTTTGTTGAGCAGCCGGTCCTGTCCTGTCGCGGGCTCTCTGGTCGGGCAGCGGTCGCTCGCGGGGGAGTGGCCTGGGCTCCCGGGGATGCATTGATCGTCGGCAAAGTGCCGACGGGGTTGAAGATCGTGCTGCTGTCGGCCAGTGTCGCGTCCAACGAGGCCGCAAGCATCACCCAGAGGCGGATCCGGCATTCTGACTTTACGTAGCGCGGGGGCCAAGGTGGCTCGTGAGGCTTGTGCGCTGTAAGAACGAGGCCCAAGGCTGTGACGGCCCCGACCGGCTGGCGGAACGGCATTGATGGAACCCGCAGATCCCAGCCAGGATGCGACTCACCTGGGATCGTGGAAACTTCCACAAAGTCAGAAAGTGTAGCAGGTGGTGGCGGCGGAGGGATGACGTCGCCGGAAGTATGACGGCACATACTGCAGCAGTGAAGGCAGTGAGAGACAGCCTGAGTCCAATGCGACCGAAGTTTTTTTCTTTCTTTTTTCCGCAGCTCCTGTTTGGCTTTCTGCTCGGGCTGAGGGACTGACTCTGTGCGTGCAGGTAAAGCCAAACCTTCATTCATGAACGCATGCCTAAACAGGCACATTGAGCAACCGGATTGGTGTGTTTGCTTTTAGGCTAGCCCAGAAAGGGCTTTCCGCCCAACTGGCAGATGTGGGCATGCGCCGGAGTGCCCGGTGGTTGCGGCATCGAGGAGACGACATCGTCATTGTCATCATCGGGTCGCATGCAGTCGACAGAAAGGTAACAACTCACGATCATGACGAGACGTGTGTATTCATAGCGGCTTGGGCGTGCAAGGGCGTGACGATCGAGATCTGGACAGTCCAGAACCCATCAAGGTGTTGTTCAGAATAGCCTCCAGTAGGGACGTCTCTGGCGGCCAGAAGGAGGCATTGTTGAGCCGAGAATGCATCAGTATATGTGACTGAATAGATATCTATTGGCGTGTTCAATGAGATGGAGCCCGGGATGCGTGCCGATTCATGAGTGCAGCAGCAGCTGGTTGACCACCCCTAGGCAAGAGCCGTCCTTCAATTGGCGAGCCTGGGAGCAAGACAGGCAAGATGGCTTGGGCTTGATCTCGACATCCTGGTGATGTTTGGTTGTGCGTGTGCGTGGGTGTGCATGATGAGAAACAAGCGTGTGCGGATCGGACAGGGCGGCTGCTCGACGTACGCCCCCCCCTGCTTGCAACACACGAAGCATACGGGTTGATCTGAATAATAACTACGTGTAAGCATCCGACGACGGCTTTCCAAGGTGCCCTGTCGTGGGACATGGTGGCCTCGAGTCGAGGCTGGACCGGCAGACAGCCAAGAGCTTGATGGCTGGTGCGGCGCGGCAACAGGAGGGGGCTTCATGGACGTCCGAGACCAAGAGCAGCCAGAGTTTAGCCAGGCAGGCCGTTGAAAAGGCCGTGAGTGGGTGGAAATCTCCGTGGGGCCGAGGCTCTTGATAGCTTCAACAGGAAGGTCGCGGGTCCCGAGATGCGCGTCTCGGAAAAGGGGGATCACAGCCTAGGGCCAAAGTGGGAACGGTCCAGGACTAAGGGCTCTTGGGGGGACAGATTACCTCCTGGCTGCCGGGCGGCCTGACGAACTACATTCCTGGGCAGGGTCCTGGATGAGAAAGACGAGATATGATATGAGATAGACCAGATCGCGCGTGCTTGGTCATTGAGCTGCCTTGCAATCGCAAATGCCGGCATTGGTATGGTCGGAGAGGTGGGAGCGCCCGCCCATTGGTTGTCACGGGCTACGGGCTAGTGAGCCCGGACCCGACACTGGGCATATGTCAGTCACTCAGACAGAGGTATCGCGACTCGCCGTCCATCAACACCCAAGTACCAGAACTTGGTAGGTGAAAGAGCGCAGGTGGAGCGCAGGTGGTGTAGAGGACAGGAGCCTGGTCTAGCCAATTTCAATCTCTAAGCGTGTGGACCATCGTCGCCTTGTCTATTGTGCTACGGGCCAGCGACAGGTCAGTCGGCGATCAACGCACTCGCCCTTCGAGTCCAGTCCTGGGAGTGCACGGGTGGTTGTCTGGAGACAGCGCTTCGCCTTCAGTTCATGCCACCGGCGCCCTGTCCCGTGCTGTCCCGCCCCGTGGGTTAGCTCCCGTGCGGGCGACTGGCAGATTGACGACAGATAAGCTTGGTTTGGCCACAATGATGGGCACCGCGTCGCATCGCATCGCATCGCATCTCATCGCATCGTACCGCATTGTGAGGCGCTTCTACTGGCTCGGAGACGACAGAAGACGCCGCGTCGCTGGACAAGGCAAGGCGCGGCACCGCGCCAGTGGGTGGTGTGGTGGGGCCTCGGTCTACGCGCTGATCTCACCAAGCCAACCCCAAGACGGCCTGCCAGGCTGCGCGGCACTCAGCACGACAAAGAGGCCAGAGATAGCAGATCCTACAGATCTGCACTGCACTGCACTGGCACTGCATTCGCTGCATGAGATGAGGCCGTTGTGGCACTCGCTGCCTGGTGGTGGTGGTGGTGGTGGGGTGTTGGGAGCCTTGCGTGCAAGAGAGAGGCAATGCGATCTACACCCTCGGTGATACTCTGTGAATACCACGGCATGGCATCGCCCTCACATCTGCACTGCACTTTGCACTTGCGCATCCATCATCCCACAACCCTCTCGGATGCTCTGTTGGTGACGCATCATGACTCTGGTCGGTCGCCGCCGATACGTAATGATGCGAGTTCGGGTCGGCTGCTGCCACCGGCTGGCTGTCCAAGTATTCGTGCTGCCGCGGCGCCGCGGTACTTGGTGTACTTTGTTGTCCACGTACGGTAAGTAGCTGGGGACAGGACAGTTGAGTGTGCAGGAGCTGTGCATTGCGGAGTTCTACGACCAACCAGCAGCCAGCAGGACCGTAGCGAGCGCATTTCGTGGCGGCGGGCAGAAGCCCTAGAATGCTTCGACGGCTTCGATGGCTTCGATGGCTTCGACGAATGTTCCGGCTGTTCTTCTCGAAGGCCTGTGGAAGCCAGCGACGCACCGGAGTGGCCCCTTTCGCGTTATTTCCAGCCGCAGATCAGAGGTGGGGACTGGCACAAGCTCCACACAATGTTGCAGCCTTCTTCCAAGGTTTCCAAGGGACCCACACACGGCCCACGCAAGCCCGCCCATTTGCTGCTTCATTTGCGCCGATCCATTTCGCCCAGCCGCGCGACACACTCAGACACACCCAGGCACCCTGTAACAACATTCTCACCCTCCCTTCCCTCCACCCTCCACCACAACTACAGTACCACCACAGCACCACAGCACCACAGCACCACCACCACTACACTCCTGCGTGTCCTGCTCCTGCTCCTGCTCCTCATGACGATCACCACGACGCCTTTGCGTGTGGGCGGATGTGGTGGCCTGGCAGCCCACGAGCCCAGCTAGCTGGCCTGTGTCGTTCACGTCTCCGACGCCCTGGCGTCTGACCTCGCCCCCCGATGACGACCTAATTGCCAAAACAAAGGGACGATGGTCGAGGGATCTGCCGTTTGCCTATATCCTGTGCGCCGTGGCACCTTACGTCTTTGTCCGGCTGTAGTACCCCAGGGCACAACCACACGGCCTTCACAATCCCATGTACTGCACCAATGTACAATGTACAATGTACAACGCACAATGGCTCAAGCCGGGAAAAGTAGAGGGGCTGGGAAGGCGACGTGGCCGGCACCTACAGTACATACATACACGTACCACATGCGTCGCACGCAGAGGTGCGTACTGAATTGATGGTAAACGTGCGATATACACAGTATCTGTTGTTGTAGCTTAGCAGGGCAGCCGTTGGCCGTCCCCTACCACAAAGAAGAATACTCCATCATTCGAGACTTGCCTTGGGACGGGACATGCTTTGCCCCTTTCCTCTTGCAAAAGTTGGGCGCCTTTTGACTTTGGCACTAAACAGGGAAGTAGGAGCAAGACATCTCCGCCGTGGTTCGTGTGCCCCGAAGTCTGTCTCGCGCGGCACTGTACGCACTGCGACAAAAAGACAAAATTCTGTTATCGTCGTTACCAGCAATTTTTCGCGGCACCTGCGTTGCTTTGCCTTATTTTATTGTGCTGTGCCATGCTTTGCCTGAGTTTGTGAGAAGCCGACGACGAGGATGAGGACGGCGGCGTGGCCGGCTCAAGGACGCCCGGCCATTACAAACTTGAAACATAAAACGGGGGGCAGCAAGCCCCATCTGCCGTGCCTTATCTCAGCCTGCGTGTGGCTAATCCACTGTCCAGCTGCTCCTGCGAACGCACCTGGGCAGCTGGCAGCACATGTACAGGCAGGGTGCCTGGGAGGGGATCCACCCGCACGCTACTGGACTGTGCATGTACATTATTGCAGTACCTGGACTGCCCGGGTTCCAGGTGGCCGACCAGGGGCAGTACCTAGAGATCATCAATCGCATACCGACCGGCTTGGGCTTACGGGGTACTCCGTATCTACCTAGGTAACCAGGCTGCCAGGCCCAGGCATGCCTCCCGAGTACAGGACTATCTGGGCTGGGCTACCCACACCTTCAGATACATAGGCCAGGCCTGGGCACTATCTATCCCGTGGGAATGCTGGCATCAGCCTTTTTGCGGTCTGAGGCGGCGGCACCGTCCTCCCCCTTGACCTACAACAAGGTGTAGGTATTCTGTACTCGTCTTGCAGAGTGACAGGTATGGAGATGACCCAAACTGCCCTGGCTGCGTTCGGGCCGCAGCATCTCTTTGTTCTTTTCTCGCGCAGGAGACAGGCTAGGTCGGACGGGACAGGACAGGACAGGGCAGGACAGGGCATTGGCAGCTGGCAGGGCAGGGCCACCTCTGCTAGCACAGTCCAGAATCCAGCCGCGCTACTTTGTAGCAGCCCACGGCCCACGGCCCAGCTTCTCACGGTGCGCTAGGGGTGTACAAGACGACCTGCAGAGCCCACGCCAAAACATCAAGGTATCCTGGCATCCTCATCCGTGCTGGACCCCTGTTCCCGTAACATGTAGGTCTCTCCCGAGGCCTTTCTCTTTTCTGCACTTCACTCCTCGAATTGACGAGCAAAGAAGGAAAAGGCCCAGGCCAGGCCCTTGTCCCCAAGCTCCTGCCCTCCCCCGTTGCCGTTGCTGTTCTCTCGACTCGCCTGCACCCGCGCCCGCACCCGCACCGCGCAGCATCGCACTTGGCTGCACTTGCACCTTGCACTTGCACTTGCACTTGCACTTGCACTCGCACCCGCACTCGCGCTGCGCAAGTAGCAGACTTGCTTTGCTACCTTCCTATTCCTCCCAATTAACCTGCCCAGCCCAGCCCTGCCCTGCTCTGCCCCCGACCCCGACCTGACCTTGACCTGCCTGGCTTTGCTTCGGTTCGAATGGCTCACTCCAATGTGCCTTCCTGGCCTTGACAGTCTGGAATCCATAGACTTGCCTACCTTACCATCCGTCCATCCCCCATCCCACTTGATCCCCATCCCCGTCCCCGACCCCATCTCTCCTTCAACTTGCGCTCTCTTGTCGCAATTCAATTCTGTCCCTCACTTCTGTGGTACCGACCGTACCTCACCAATTTCTGCCTCGACCTCGTCCTCGACCTCGACCCTGACCTCGACCTCGACAATTGACTCTCTGACACTGACCTTAACCTTGACATCAACCACCCACCACACACACCCCCGACCTAGCGCCGAGACAACCGTCTGCCTCAGCACAACCGCGGCACACGACCACCCGCACCCTTTCCTCTACCTTTCCTATTCCATCGTCGCTGTGCTCACCCACCCGCGACTGCAACTTTGATCCACGCCCGATCTCTTGTCTTCCTTGTTGGTCGGCTTCGGAACACGCAAGGCGCGCGACATAGGGAACCAGGGACGGACTAAAAGCCCAATCCATTCCCCTAATCTGCCTACAAGTCGCAATTCTCCTGAATCCACTCTATATCCGGTCCGAACCCACACGGCATACGGCGACTTTCCTTGACCATTACTCGACCGTCCGTCCGCCTCCATCACCCGCGGTGCTCACACTCTCATTCGCATTCTATGTCACCAGTACCAGTGACCTCTTTTACCTCCAACATTTGCGACAGCCCCTGCCGCCACTCCCCCACCTGGTCTCCCCCGATTACTTCAACCTTGGCTTCCAATGCCTTGTTGAACGGGTCACTGCCATATTCAAACATTGCGAATCCAACCTTGGCAGCGCAATTCTACCACGACTTATAGGACGCCCAGCACGCACTTGCGAACACCTTTTCGGCCAGCGACCACAAAAATTTGGTGCCTGGGCCGACAATCGCCCGCGGTGTTGGGAGACCACCGCCCAAGTTGGATTGTCGGTTGTTGGGAATTTCAGTACTCGAAGCCGTCCCGGGGCTCGTTACACCAAACCGAAGCTGCCTGGCACAGCTTAATTTGTTCGCGGCAAAGGCGCACCAGTCGCGAGACTGGCCGCGGTCTTTGGAGTCAACGCCATGGACAGGATCGGCGCGAACATCATTTACGTCGATCGGAGGGCGTCTGGGGATCAGATCACCGACGTTGGCGTCGATGATGGCGTCGCAAGCAGTGGCACTCCCAGTGCCGAGATAGGACACTTGAAACACAGCATCAGAGTGCTGAAAGATGCTTTTGGTGACAGTATGTCTTGGAAAAACCCCAGTTCGAAGTTCAGTTCTAACTCTCTTGAGCAGTACAAATTTGCTCAAGTAGCGCGTCCTGTCTCTCTGCCCTGTCGGCTCTCCATCACGCCAATACAATCGACCAGACTCCGACGATATTACTGATAGATACCCCTTACGACGAGGACGTGGTGGACCGAACTTCCCGATCTAGATCCCCATCGCCACATTCGCGGCCAGTGCAGGGAAGCGAACACGAGGCCCAGATATCCGATGTCGAGCTCTATGGTTTGCGATTATTGCAGAGAGTTGTCGCTGAAGCAGACATGTTGAAGCTGATGAAGCTCGTGGTGCCGATTCCCGTCATTTCTCCGCCTATGATGCCCCGGGCTGGTTTCACAATCGCGTTGGGTCCGGCAGAGTCAGGCGCCATTGGGGAAACTATGGCATCAGGCTTCTCGCACGCTCGACCTGAATTAGTCCGCAGATGTCTTGAGTTTGGAGCAGTGGACGTCATGACAAGCCCTCTTCAACAGCAAAACATTGAGAGCATCGAGGTCCATGCATACAAGGCTCGTCAAGCCGCCGCTAGGGAACGAGAGGCAGTTCTGCAGATCCGGAAAAACAGAAAGCGGTCCTGGGTCGGTGTGGATACGGGAGGGAAGCCGTTCGCCTACCTTCGCGAAGCAATGGTGTCGGGTCTGATGAAGGGAATATGCAGGTTTGACGACGAGGATGAAACCTCTCTTGGAACTTTCAGGATATCAGTCCCGGCAGAAAGGCAAACGAGGATCGCACAAGCCGTTGGCCAGTGGCATTTTTGCGCACACGACTTCTCAGATGACGAGCTCGTTGTGGCCGCCTCGCTCATGTTTAGCCACGCTCTCTCCATGCCCGAGTTGGAGCAATGGCGAATCCCACCAGGTCAGTAGTAGAACCAGCTCCAAAACCCCCCCTAGCTTTTGTCATTTTGCCGTGTGTCCTGTGTACTGACCATCATTACACCTAGACCAATTAACTCAGTTCGTCATCGCCTGCCGAGCTGCTTACAACAGTTTTGTACCGTATCACAATTTTCGACACGTCGTCGATGTCCTGCAGGCCACCTTCAGCTTCCTTCTTCACACCAACACAATCATGCCTTACATCTACTGCGACGCCTCGGACGACGCGCCCAAGTCTCCTGTGGAAGCGCTGTTGACGCCGTTCGAGGCCCTGACGTTACTTATCACGGCCATTGGGCACGATGTGGGACATCCGGGCGTGAACAATGGCTTTCTTGTTACGTTGAATGCCCCCCTTGCACAACTTTACAATGATCGCTCGGTCTTGGAATCTTTCCATTGCGCGGCATTTTCTCAGATCCTCCGAAGGCATTGGCCGTCCGCATTCGAGGACAGGAAAATGCGAAGTCTGATGATAAGTTCCATCTTAGCGACAGACATGGGCCTACACTTTGACTACATGAAGCGGTTGGCAGACTTGAAAGAAAAGCTGTCAGCCAATGAATCTACAGAAGGATGGAACAGCCGCATGGTCGAGGAGCAGAAAGGTCTTGCGTGTGCTTTGCTGATCAAATGCGCGGATATCTGCAATGTGGTAAGTATTCGGCAAATCGTACGTGTCACGAGAAGTCTAACTCATGGTGATGTAGGCACGGAAGCACGAGACAGCCTTGCAATGGATGGACATCCTGGCCGACGAATTCGCACGTCAGCGATCTATGGAGAAGGAGCTCGAAATCCAGACTTCACTCATGGCGCCGCCTCTAACAGAGAGGGCTTCTCAGTTCAGATCTCAGCTCAACTTCATGAACATGTTTGCCATACCGCTCTTCCAGGGAGTGGCCGACGTATTGCCTAACATGAGATACTGCGTTGCCGAGCTTACCACCAACTCGGAACTCTTTCAGCAGAAGATTGCAGATGCATTGGCGAAAACACACCAAGACCGCCGTATCAGCCGTCAAGACGCCCCCCTCCACGGCACGTTCGTGAAACCAAGCATTGCGTCTCCTCAGGCGATGGATCAAATAGCCAGGTCAGCAAGCACTCCGGAATTGAGGGGGGGCTATAAAGCGATCAATGGCATAGGGCCTCATTTCGAACCAGTCAAAGAACTCGCTACCGGCGATGATGGACCTACCGGACCAGAACGGCAACGCTGCAGCGAGACGACGGAAGGAGGCAGCTTTGCCCAGGTGAATGGCGATTGTGCCAGCAGTGCGACAACTGGCAAGATGCCCCTCTCGCCCAGCACGAAAGGAACCAGCGTTGTGAGCCAGGAATCCATGGAGCGACCTAAGAGCAACCCAATCCCGATGATTTCAGCACCAGATTCTGCGAAAAGCATGACCGAGCCGAAGATGGATGGTCAACCGATTTTCGAAGTGGAGACAGCAAGTACTCTCAAGTCGACCGACGATAGATCCGTGAAGAAGAGACCAAGTCGCTTCCGGATGAACGCCTTCCAATTTTTCAGGAGACATAAGTCTCCTGGCCCTGCCACGGAGACCCCTTGACTATACCACACCACACGAACTGCTTTCTCCGATCTTAACGCGCCGAACTCCTGCTCAATGCATCCTTGTATGGACATAAAAGCGGAAACGGCGGCCTTTTACAAGAGTGAACGGTGATCCTCGCGGGCGCACGACGATGGAACCTGCAGAACCTTGCACAGCCAAGTACCGCAGCAGGCTGTCCGTGCTCGATGATCGACCTGTCTGCCACTCTGTGCGAGTAATGCGACAATGGAGCGCGAGGCTGGTTGGAGACCAGAGGGCATAATGAAGACGCCTTCCACTGCGAAATAACACGCGACTATCATATTGACACTTCGTCATCCAGCCATTGAATTATTCGCATATTAGAAAAGCAAGGACATGTGAGGCCTTACTCCAGTGTTCACAAGCGCTTCACGGCACGCAGACCGCTGATGCATTTTGAGTCGCGCACGCCGAACTGCACCCCGACTCGGCTAGGCCGATGGTATCGGCCTGGCCGGGCCAAGAACTATTGGCAGTCGCTGTTTTTTTGTTCATACTGTTTTGGTTATGATGGCAGCCCATCATCTGTCATCGTTCATCTTAATTCTTCCCTTGCCTTTTTCACTCCACCTTCCGGGCGAAACGGTACCTGGCTAGGAGAAGCTCTCTGACACGGAGCGAGAGATGGCCCATTTTGTTCATCTTCGGGGAGCGCTGGAGCACCTTCCCGTCTCACGAAATAGACCACACCGCCAAGACGTGGATATCCGATTCACACACATGGATCGAGAGCTCAAGAAGATGGGAGAGCGGATGGATGGAATGCTAGCGTAGATATCGTCGGAGAGAAGAGAAGGAGACAAAGAGAGACAGCGCATATAGGGAAGGAAGGAGATGCGAATGAGGGGTTGTTTTTGGTTGAAACCCCGTCAAGACCGAGCGTCTTATGTATAAATGTATGACAAAAGATATCCCATTAAGCTGTTTTGCTTCCGACACATTTCGCTTAATTGTCCACAGAAACCAGCCAAACTTCAGAGTCCGCGATTGCCTGCATGCGCAATTCTCCCTGAGCTTTCGTAATGCCCGTCCGCAGAAGGCAGCCAGTAACCAGCAAGAAGTATAACATAACGCAAACGGGCCTAGCAAAACTCTTAACACCAGTTTGTTGACCCTGGGATTGTGGGGATTACATGGCTATTTGAACACAGTCGGACACCGATTCGCCGATACATCTATCTGGGTGTCGAGAACAACATGCTGAATGCCGGGACCCCAACAAACTGATCAGTACATACTTCCCGACGGGTTAGTTTACGTTGGAACACAACCTCTTGCAGCATGGTCTACCATGCCATCATCTAATATACCGTAACCTTCTGCAAGTTGTAGGTTGACCTATGAAATGTTAACTGGGAAAGTTTGACACCATCCAACGCTTGGCAAATCTTTGGGGTCTCGGCAAGCTGCAGAGCCGGGCAAGTTCTTCTATTTTGTCTGGCTCCCTTCCTCTTTGTAATCGCAGAATTGTTACCACTGCCATGAGTTCGCGTAGTATTTTTTTTTAAAACAAGTTTCACAGGCAGCAAGCACCACAAGCCCGCACGAGACCTGGCATCATACCCGAGACAGTTCGATAGGGCAGTACATCAAGGCCGTTCGTTCGTTATATGGAGTGAGACATTCATTCTGATAATTCTAACACAGTAGGAAAACCTCAAATTTGTTGTGTTACGTAACACTGCAGCGACCGAAATCATAATATATCCTGGTGTCATACACTGACCAGTCCGTCTATACGGTTTCGCTGGCCGACTTTTCACGCATACCACTCTCCCCCGAGCCACCTCGTGTAGAAGTCCAGAGCAGCACTGGGCTGGTCGTATGGGACCATGTGACCCGCTCCGTAGATCTGCATGAAGGTGAAGTTTCCAGAGGACTTGTACTTGCCGTACTCTTCACCATCGGCCTTGAGGGGCGAGAGCTTAGTGCTCTTGAAGTCCTTGTGGCCTGGCCAATCCAGCTCGTTGGACCAAGCCTCGTTACCGAGCCAGTTGCAGATGAAGTCGGCATCACCAGCGTAGATGAGGACAGGAATCTGCTCGAGCAGGCCAGGGACGAGCAGGTGGAATGGCTGCATCCAGTCACCCTTGAAAAGGAAGTTGCGGTTGATGTCGAAGTTGCAGCTGTCGTAGCTATCGACGGTCTCGACGCCCAGGGCTTCCATAACATCCTTCTTGTTGAGGTACTTGTCGATGTTTCCAAGACCTGGGTAGCAAAGCGAGCCTCCCTCGCAGGGAATGCGCACGTCATAGGGGTTCTGGCCTGATCGCTGATATGTGCCCAGGATGTTGTTGTTGCAGTAGATGGATGCGGGAACGCAGCTGAACCAGCTCTTGCTTTCGTAGCACTGGCTGATCATGGACTGGCAGCGAGGCAGGGCGTTGTCCATAGACTGGCACTCGCTCTCACTAAGCACAGCATCGTAGCCACCGTCACCGCAGGCCATGGGGCGGTAGTAGGGGTACTGGGTGTAGGGGTCGGTCAAGCCATTGCCGATCAACACGGACTTGAGATTAATGTTGCGGTCCTTGTGAGACAGGATCTCGGAGGCAAAGACGGGGATGTAGTGCCCAGCGTAAGATTCGCCAGCAATGTGGAAGTCTTGCTTGGCGTACTCGGGAAATTGTTTGAAGAAGAGAGTCAACAGGGCATAGACATCCTTGCCGGCGGCCGTGGTGTCGCTAACAGACCCTCCGCTGTACGAATAGCCAACATTGACGGGCTGGTCGAGGAAAATGACAGAGGCGTTGGCGTTCCAGGAGTGCTTGTTGTAGACGAGTTTGACATTGTCGTCAATGGCGGAGGGGCCCAGCTCGAAAAACAGACCGGTGAGGGACGAACAGCCTGGGCCGCCGTTGAGCCAAAGGACGACAGGGTCCTTCTTGGGGTCATTGCGCGATTCAAAGAACCCTGTGTAAAGAAGTCAGCCGATGCCGAGGACAGTAGTACCAGGGGCCCGCAATCGTGAAAGGAGTGAGGTGGAGGTGGAGGTGTACGTACAGTAAAACAGGTGCTTGTCATTGGCTTCGTCATCCAGGTATCCGGAGTATTGCTTGACGGTATCGACCCCAAGCTTGGATGGGTCGACGGCCTTGGTGCGCAGGTTGTAGTCCTCGAGGTCACCACCGACCACCCTATGGCTCTCAGCGTCGGCGGTGTTCTCGGTCCACATGGCCTGGACGTCGGCACCCTTGGTGACAAAGTCCCACTTGGAGTCGGGCTTGCGCTCGTGCTTCTTCGGCTTGGTCAAGGGAGGGAGAGCATCGAATGCGTTTGGAACCAGCATCTCGACCTCATCCCAGAGGGCCTTGGCTTCGGAGGTCATGGCGCCGAAGACGGCTTCATACTCCTTGACCTTGTCAGCCCACGAAGAGGCGACCTCCTGGACCTTGTCAGCAGCATCGCCGATGACATGCTGGGCGTCCTGCTGCAAGCTGACAGCGGAGGCGGCGCCAACCAGCAGTGCTGAGGTGGCGATCCTCATGGTGAAGTGAAAGCAGACACGGAGAGGTGGTGACGACGACACGGGATCAGATAGCTACGTAATGCAGGTGTAGATAAGCTGTAGTGCTGCTCAAGCCGTCCAGCGATAGACCGAGAATGCAGTGACAATGATGGACAAGCCAAAGATGTTTAAGGAAAAGCAATGATGATTGCTTTTGATGTAGTGATATAGGAAGTAAACAGAGGGGAGAAGAGGTGGATGGGATACGGGATGGGGGATGGAGGGCGGCGGACGGGAGGGAGGTGATGAAGCTCCCCAGAGCTGTTGGCGTGGTGCACTACCATGTCACTGCCCAGCCCAGGTAACCAGGTACCGTACGTGGGCGTGGGTACTCTGGGCACCTCTATGTCCGGGGCGAAGATGAAACCGGATGGCACGCCAGCTTGACTGGCGAGTGCCTACCGTTGCCGAGGGTACCTGCTTGCCAGCATACCTGCCTGCCTGGGCGGAGGCGCTGGGGGGCCTGGAGGGTCGTGTGACCGTCTAAGTGGTTAATCCCGCAGCGTCGAGCCCCACGCGGATCCTCTGATACACCCTGTGGTTCCTGATAAGCGTCATCGAGCGCAGCCCCCCGGTCCAACGAGCTGTCGGCGCAGTGTCTGGTGTGGTCTACTTACTGTAAGTGGGTGGCGCCTATATACGCCGTTGTGCCCGTCTATTTCTATAGCATACCGAGGCACGACACAATGTCGATGCATACTGTTCACCCAATATGCTTAGGGCTACATTTGCCGCACCTGAAGGAGAAAGGTTGCAGCGAAACTCCAAGTCAGGAGTTAGAACCGTTCCTGGCGGCAAGTCAAGTCCATGTAAATCGGTCCGTGCTGGAGAAAGCCCCACTGTCTATTGTCTCTACCAAGGCAGTAGACTACAGAAAGAATATCGTGCACAGCAGTCATCAATTATACTCTATCTGATCATCATGGCTGTCCCTAGCAATGCGGCGCATGGTACTGTAGTCTAATGATTGCTCTGGGCTTCTTGTGGCGACCGTGCGATGAGAATACTAGTTCCACCAACGTACGCAGCCGATGCCCAGTCATCACTTGAGCGCGCAGTCTAACCTGCCCTGTCTTGACCGAGCCTTCCCGGGATTTGCAATGCCTGTACACGCTGACCATCAAACGGGGCCTCATCGAGAGAAAGAATTAGTTCGTCTTTTATGGGAGAAGAGAACCGATCCTGTCGTTATTAGTCATTCGGCGGGTGTGAATCAGAGTGAGCAAGCAGTCTTGGTCAGCCTAGCACGCATCCCACCCCACTCTCGCGCACCTCATTATCGATACCAGGAAAACTGCAGCTCTCTCCCATGACATAGACTAGCACGTCTTGAATAACAACCTACACTCCTTGTTCCACACCGCACACGCTGTTGCCGGAAGCAGCTGAACAGCCTGACTATCCTTTCCGATACCCTGACGGCAAGAGAGAACCTAGGAAAAAAACAATATCAACGAGACCACACTGCCCCTTCCAAACGCCGCGGGGCAACAAATTCCCATCCTGGAGCCCTACTCAACACCAACCACCACCTCCCTCTCACAACTCCTCTTCACACCGCCGCCACAATGTCTCGACAAATAAACCAGCCCTCCAACCAGATTAAGCTCACAAATGTCTCCCTCGTGCGCCTCAAGAAGGGCAAGAAGCGCTTCGAGATCGCCTGCTACAAGAACAAGGTCCTCGAGTGGCGCTCCGGTATCGAGACGGACCTCGACAACGTCCTACAGATCCCGAGCGTCTTCCTGAACGTGTCCAAGGGCCAGACCGCGCCCACCGCCGATCTGGCCAAGGCCTTTGGCAAGGATGTCCCTCCCGCCGACATCATCCTCGAGATCCTGAACAAGGGCGAACTGCAGGTTGGCGAGAAGGAGCGCGCCGCCCAGCTGGAGCGCGTGCACAACGAGGTCGTCGGCATCGTCGCTTCCAAGCTGGTCGACCCTCGCACCAAGAGGGTCTACACCACCGGCATGATCGAGAAAGCGCTGGACATGCTAAGCCAGCAGGCTCACCAGGGCCCGGGCGACAAAGACCAAAAGTCCGCCAACGGCAGCGGCAGCGCCACGCCATCCGCGACGGAGAGCGGCGATGCCAAGTCCAAGCCGTCTGTTTCTGCTGCTGCTGCCGCCGCCGCCGCTGCCGGCGGCGCGTCATCAAAAGATCACGTCTGGACGGGCGTGACCACCACCAAGAGCGCCAAGAGTCAGGCACTGGAGGCCATCAAGGCGCTCATCGCCAGGCAGCCCATACCTGTCGCCAGGGCGAGGATGAGGCTGAGGATCACTTGCTCGACCAACGTGCTGAAGCAGGCCGTCAAGGCGCCTGTCGCTGAGAAGGGCGGCAAGGACAAGAAGGGCTCCAAGGGGGCAGAGGACGACGAAGGCGAGAAGAAGGCGCCTGGCACCGTCAAGGACAAGATACTGGGCTACGTAGAACAGGTCGAGAACCAGGACGTGGTCGGCTCGGAGTGGGAGGTCGTAGGCTTTGTCGAGCCGGGAGCTTACAAGGGGCTTTCGGACTTTATAGCGAACGAGACGAAAGGACAGGGACGGGTGGAGGTATTAGATACGGCGGTCACTACCGAGGATGATTAAATCCATGCTGTTCGAGCCGGCCATCGCAGGGTTCTTGAGTGCGACTGGCGCAACTGTGATGACCAAAACTGCGTGGTAGGCTGTGATATCTCGATCTCACGTCTCAGTGCTCGATGGCTGTCGCAAATGCACAGATCTGTCACCAACATCTGTCGTCACACGCGTCGTCCTTCACACAAACGAGGTTCCGTAAAATCTTAACTCAAATGCCTTTCAATTTCCGCAAATCCTTTTGTTTGGGTGGGATACCGGTTTCATTCTGTCGACGAGCCCAGTACGGGCGGCGATGCCCTTCTCATAAACTAGGCGATGCAAGCCATAACACGCCTGACACCTTCCATGGTGTAGCAGCAATGCAACTGTGTAGTAAAAACCGTATGTATCCCGTCCAACCATCCGAGACGCCAACCACAGCTTTCTTCTTTAACCACCCTTCTTCTTGGAGACACCGACGGTCCGGCCACGACGACCAGTGGTCTTGGTGTGCTGACCACGGACGCGGAGGCCCCAGTAGTGTCGCAGACCACGGTGGGCCCGGATCTTCTTGAGGCGCTCAAGATCGTCACGGAGCTTGGAGTCGACTCCGTTGGCGAGGACCTGCGAGTCCTTGCCGTCGACGATGTCGCGCTGTCGGTTAAGGAACCCTGGAATGCCACTAGTCAGCCCAATAGTTCTCTCTCTCATGCGCTCCCCACGGTCCACCGTCCGGGGTTGCGCGGTTCGGGGTGTGGGATGGACGTACAGCCGGGAATCTTGTACTGGGTGGGGTTCTGGATGATGGTGACGATACGCTCGAGCTCCTCGGCTGTGGGGGCCATGTTAGCAACTTCTTGATTCCATTTCGAACTGGGTTTCGGGGTCTCGTGTGGATCGTACAGGTGAGCTCTCCAGCGCGCTTGTTCAGGTCGACATCGGCCTTCTTGCAGACGAGGTTGGAGTATCGGCGACCGACACCCTTGATCTTGGTGAGGGCGTAGACGACTTTTTGCTTGCCGTCTACGTTGGTGTTCAACAGACGCAAGATGAACTGAAAGTTCGACTGCAGGCACAACCGTCAGCATCTCCGATTCGAGTTTTGGCATCGACCATGCCAGAGGATTTGAGTCGCATTACCTTCTCGCCCGACACGAGAGACATGCTGGGCAACCTTGTTGATGGGTGTTGCGCCAAAATGTCGTTGTCCTGGGTCTCTTGGGTGAAGGTTGGGTTTGGGGAGAATTTCTGGTGGGCTTTTGGATCCAATTAGCGGATCCCGCCGGACGGAAAAATTGGTAGGTCCGGCCGCTGTGGGTCCCTAGTGCGTACATGCCTGTTCTAAGAGAATGACTACCTATGGTGCATTTACCATATTTCGTGCACCCCAGACGAAAACACCCGCTAACAGGATAGTCTATCAGTAGTCCCTGCAATCCTTATCATTTCCCAAACGCCCTTGATCTACTCCGTACTCATCCAAGTCTAATCGGGAGGGTTTCCCCGTGTACGGCGTTGACAGGATATTCCAAGATATACGTGGATTTCGTGCAGTCCAACACCATCTGCACCTGAGAGATCAAGGCGACAAAGCAGGCTGGGGTTGATGTGTAATGTCTCCGCTCACGATGCCGCTTACTCTCGTGGGCCCACCCGCCCAGCAGACGCGACTAGCCTAGGCAAGTAGCTTTCGAGCACGCCTACACAGCATTCGCTGGAGTGTCTGGATGGATCAAGCTTGAAGCCGGCTCTACTGCATTGCGTAGAGAGACATTCTTTAACAGTAGCTGGCTCAATCCTGATGCATTGCAAACCAGCTTGAAGGGCCCCTTGAATGAAAGTTTTACATTGTGCAACCCCGGAAACGGTAGGCTCGAACTACTCTCAGCATGGGGTCATTTTCACAGCCTTCACGACGCGGAGAGCCAGCCGTGCGTGCATGGGGCAAATGTGTCCATATTCTATTGTCATCATCCAGTAAAGCCGAGGTCGCAATGCACCATACCTGTCCTTCTAGTAACGCTTAATATTCTACTCATACTCGTTGGTCCCGTCTTTTGTAACTTCTATGCGCAACGCTAGGCGAGACGCCGTGAAAAAAATGCATTGCACCCACGCACGCGTGGCCGAACCAAGTTGGCCTCCTGCAACACGACAAATGATGTTGAGAACCAATCAAGATGCTCTTGGAACAGGCTGCGAGACCAAACCGAGTATGTTTAAATCAGGGCCAACCGCTCAATGTCGACCTCTTCAAGAAACCCACCCCTGCTTCTGCTTTTTGTTCCAAACTCCCACGGAGTCGGCCTTGATCCCGTAGCTTTTAAGGCAGCGCATCTCGATACTGCGTGCGTTTGATCCTTCTTTGCCAACGCAGGTCCTGGCGTCCCTCCCGGCTTCAAAACTCGCACGGGTCCCTCGGATATCGTAACAGCAGCTCGACATTGCTGTCTTTGAATTCCTCAAGCAAAAAGTGCTGGCCGACCATATTGCCCGGCACTGTTCGAGATTTAGTACGACTGAGTACCGGCGCTTTGAAACCTCTCGAACGAAGGCGGCTATCTCCTCTTCGAGCGCGTCTTCACAGCAGGGACAGGTGCCTCGATCAACCCCTTGGCAGTTTCCTTCTTCCTGGACCCGCCTTTCTTCGCTTTTGGTGGCGCAGGAGGCGGCTGATCGCTGTGCAGATGGCCCAGCTCCTCAACAGCCGTGGTATTTTCCCACTGCAGGCAACGATACTGCGGCGTCGGCTCCGGTGTTGCGGCATTCCTGGTCCTGGTGGTCATCCGTTTGCCCGTCGTGCCATTCGTCTTCGTCTCCTTCTCTCTTTCCTCCTCAGCGGCCTTTGCCTCGGCCTCGTTGGCTGCTAGGTATGCCTGACGATTTTCCATGTGTTTGAGGATCCTGTCGCTAAAGTTGACCAATTCCTTGCGCAATTTCAGCTCGTTGAACCCGCGCGGGTCTAGCCAGTCAATCAGCTTCTTGACGTCCTTGGGGTCGTCAATGTAGCCCCACTGCCGGGCCGTGAATACGCTCGTGGCGCCTTCTTCTTTTGCCTTTCGCTCAGGGACGGTCATGTTGAAGACAGCTTGATACTCTTTCTGCCACTCGGGAGCCAGATCAATGTAGCCCTCTCGTTCGAGGTCATCCGGTCCCTGGATCCATATGCATCCATTTGCGTAGCCAGCATCCGCTGTGGAGCTGTTGGGCAAACCTGCGTAGGGCATCCCGTTGCGCTCAAACCAGTAGTACCGATTCCAGAACCGATCCTTGCCCAACACCCTTGTTCGCGCGCAGTCCGCCTCTCGGAGGTCATTGTCGATGACGGCAATCTCTTCCTCACACTTCTTGATAAGGTCTTCCTTCTTCTGGATATCCTTCAATACCTTCACGAACTGCTTCGATTGCTTGGGTATTGCCTTGGCAGCTTCAGCCTCTTTCCTCTTCTCCTCTTCCCTCTCCTTTTGGCGCTGGCGTTCTGCAGCTCGGTCTTGGCCACGTCGAAGACCACGGGCCACGCTCCGCGGCGGCTTGTCTTCCATGTCGGCAGCCTCTTCTTCAGCTGGGGTCAGCTCGTCAGCATCGTCCATCTTCACATCTCCGTTGGCATCGACAGGTTCATGGGAGGGTGACGGCGGCAGGTTTTCCGGCAGCAGTATTTTCCGCTCCTCATTCAAAGCCTTCAAGTCCTCGATGCTATTGTTTGTTTGTTAGCTTCGCTGAATCTGCACCAAGTCTTGACGCGAAAACTTACGCCTGTTTCCTTTGTCGTTGCCACTCGATCTTGTCTTTCCGGAAACCCGTCATATGCTCACTGCAGTCCTCCATGTAGCCGCGGACGGCCTTCGTTTCTGCAGTCAACAAGCAGATGATTTGCAAAGCTTGGGCGCGATAATTCACATCCATAGCCGCGTAGTGTTGCCGAATCGTGTCCTGTGTAGCCTCGACATCCCTGGGCACGAGCTGGATGAGCAGATCTTCGCATGCGGCCTTTCTGCGTTCATCCTTTGACAATTGGTACAGCAGGCCAACCATGATCGACTCCCAACCGCCGTCTTTAAAGTCTCTCTTCCTTAAATGTTCAATCCAGTCGTAGTCAGCAAGGAGTTCTTCAGCACGATGCTTCGGAGCATTTTCTAATTGCCTCTCCTCTTTCTCCGCAGCAGCAGCTTCTGCTGCCAGCCTGTCGGCTTCCATCTTCGCCATGCTACTACGCGTGGCACGCGCAGTCGGCTGTGGTGTAGGTTCTCGGCTCTCGTCTTCCTCCTCCTCCTCATCCTCGTCCTCGTCGCTATCCTCGTCCGACTCCAGCTCCGGCAGCCGGAAGTTGATCTTGCCCCCATTGGCGTCCGGGTCGACGAGGATTTTGAGGACCGCGCAGTGGATCTCATCGAACAGCTGGACCTTGATCTCCTCCGACGCGACTTGCATTGCCTCCATATAATCGTCAAAGGTAAATGAGTCGAGCTGAAATATCTCGCAATATACGTTGAGTGTGTCCCAGGTCTCCAACAGTGGACCAACAGATTTCATGAGGATATTTTCGCTCAAAGCTGATGATCCCTCGGCCTCCACCGGCGGATCACTGCACATATATCGGATTGGAGGTCGGACTAGGTTAGTTGGCTCTACCTTGAGATCTTCGATCGGGTATTTTGGCGGCGGTGGCGGTGGCGGCGGAGGCTCCGGCTGCGCGTACACGGGTGGGGGCGGAGGAACCTGGTTGTGCCGGAAGGATAGAGGGAACTGAAATGGATTGCCAGGGAGTGGCAGATGGACAAACTGGCCGTGTTCAGGCTTCTTGACAACCTGTCCGTGGTGGCCGTGGTGGTTTTGGTTCTTGTTGGCCTTTGGAGGCCTGGTTGCGGGCTTGAGCTCTGGTAATCGAACTGGACCATGGGTCTGGAAGGAATTGGCCACGCCAGACATGTCCTGAGGCTGTGTCATCTGGTTGGACAACCTCTTTTGCGACTGCGCCTGCTTTCGCTCCTGTACCTTGGTTTCATAACGTAGATGAGTCGGAATGCGCGTGTCGATCTTGAATTGAGCCGCAATTGTGTCTTTCACGAGCCAAGGTGCGCCGGTCCAAGCATCTCTTGTGACGGTCTTCTTCACGAATGAGCGCAGGACGGATTTCGTGAAGACCTTGCGGTCGCGCCAAATATTGTTGTCGTCAACGACTGCCTCGTGCTCCCCTGAATCGTCCAGGCTGACAAAGTATCTCGAGAAGGGTACGGTGAGAGTACCATCCGGGAGCATCTTACTCCCAAACCTGGCCTTATCCCTCACAACCCCCGTATAACGCTCGCCTGTGTGGATAGAGACCGTTACATGCTCGCCGGGATAGAAGTCGCCCTTGAACTCTTCGTAGAGCTTGTCGACCAAGTTGTCGATTCTGGAAATCGTTTGGAACTGTACGCGCCGCAGAATGGGTCCTTTGAGTGGTTCGGGGAAGGCTTGCTCGACTTCCTGTGCGCCAGCGAGCTGGTGGGGATGGGGTCAGCGCGCAGAAATTCGGGGGAGGGGCCGGAGGATCTTACTTCTGACTCCAGGGCCTCGAAGAAGTTGAGGCCTGAGTGGCCAGTGATTTGGCATATGAAGCGTTTCTGGTAGGCGCTGTTAGTGACGGCGTTGCGGGTTTCGCCTGGTCCGCAGCACAACTAACCTGCTTGTAGAAGTCCAGCCTGGGCCGCGTATCAGCACCAATGCGTCCCAATGATTAGGCGGGAACGTCATACCTATTAAGATAGTCCTCGTACGTGACAAAGACTTCGCCTGTCTGGGGGATGTACCACACCTATCGCAGGTTTGGGGTGAGCGATGTTGCACGTGTGGGCGCGGGCGCGGCGCGGCGCGGTGCGGCGCGTCATAGGGCGGGCGGGATGTACATACCTCATGGTCGTTCTCTACGGGCGGCGGTTGCAGGAACTGCACGGGCTTGCGCTTGAAGAGGACCTTTTAGAGGGTGAGCAGGGCGGGCAGGAGAATGCGCCGGGGTTGTGGACGGGTTGTTGGAGGCATACCATGGCGGAGGGGGGCAGGACTGCAGGGTGGCAGGCGGGCCGAGAATCATCTGCAAGGCTGAGATTCAGCCTTCCGCGTCTGAGAGGGGCTCAGATGAGGATGGAATTGCTGTGGCAGTTGTTGTTTTGAGGTGTTGTTGTGCCAGCTGGGACGCGATCGTGTCCAAAGGGCAAAAGGCAGAAGCGTGGAGACGGTCCAGTCGTGGGTAGACGTGGAGGTGCAGAGACTGCACGGGACTGGGGTGTGCAGTCTCCCGGCGGGCCTTGACCGATCCCAGGGCCGACCTGACTTAGACGAGGCTGCTGCTGGTGCGGGCGCGCAACGGCGTTGGGGTGTTCCGGCAGCGATGGCTGTGTCGTGGGTGTGTGGGCGGCGGGCCAGGGTGCAGGACTGGCTGGTGATGCTGCGCGAAGGGAGCGTGGAGGGGCCGGGTGTGTTGAGAAGGAGAGAGGGTAGGTCGTGAAACGAGATTCAAAATTTGGGAGATGTCCAAGAGGGTAGGTAGGTATCCTAGGTGGGCGGGCAGGGACGCATGCATGCGCGCAGCACTCACATCCCCGTATAATAATCTGGTCGACAGTCGTGGTAGTACATGCTCTGTACTAGCTAGTCCCCCCTGTCTGCCCGCACACCCATGTACATCTGATGTGTACCTACACCCACGACCTACAATGGCGGGCGACTATGTACAGAGCGGATCCCGGCTCGACCAGGGCTCAGACTAGCCCGCCCTCCCGGGGGAGACGGTGACAAGAGACAAGAGGATCCCGTCCCCATCGCTCACCCCCCAAACGGTCCCTCCCTCTTGCTCCCCTGATCTGTCCACCACCACCGCAGCTTTTATGTGCATGTTTGTACTCATTCTGACCGCCCTTGACCGCGTAATCCACCCAGTGCCCATTGGTGTCTTCTCGGCCCTGGATATCTGTCTCCTATTGATATATCTCCGACAGGTACGCTCCAGAAGTGGCCCTCCCATTCCTGCACCACCCGCACCCACGCATATGCTCCCTCACAACGTGCAATTCTTGCAGTGCAGGCGCGCACTCCATCCACTTGTCCATTTCTATTACTCCGCAGCGATACGTACGACCCCTCCGACTCGGGACCGCGTGGCCAATTCAAGCTGCGTCGTCTACATATCTTAGCATCATTTCAAGCGTGTTGTGTTGAGCCTCAATCGGCGCCGCCGGATCCCCTCCGGATGGACAATTTCTTGCGGCAATATTTAATACTTTGGCTTAAACTCGCCTGCTTTGTTATTTGTATGCAGTCTCTTGCGTGACGTCTCTCTCAAAGAATTCAGTTACAAAGGCCAATAAGCGCAGAAGCTGCGCAGATATCAGTGCCGCAGACAGATTGAGATATCGCATATCTCATAGACAGCCTCGCCGAAGTCTACACTTGGCTACTGTATGTTTAGAAATTCACAGATTCACCTTTTACAGCACATCCGCTGGCATGAATTGTTTCAATACTTGATTCTGGGAAAGCGAGGGTCAGTGACCACAGGCAGAACTGTGAGGGCATGTCATGAGGTAAATGAGTGAAGACGCAAAGTTGAAATGCAGGAGGTGCACAGGTACTGACGTGGTAAACATTCAAGGATACGTTCTGTGCCAGGGGACAAAGTCACTTTCCGCTGCCGAGTTATGGAACACTTGCGGCATTCACTTCCTCAAGCCTCGGGTTGTGGTGCAACATTACCAGCGATTCAGGGCAGTACATTGTCACAAAGGATCAAGATCTGTTTGGTCCGGCACACGTGGGGCGCCTTGCCTTTTGGGGCTTGGGGGGTCCCTGCTGCTGTGCTCAGCTGTGCAGCGTCCCTCGCTCTCAGACCCAGGCCCTGCAGTAGACCATCAGGTCCAATTGTTAACCGCCTCGCAGCGGGCTGCTGGCCCCCTCTGGTGCCGGAAAGCAATCGGTTGTATTTCATGGTATATTGGCCTCTGGATGATTCTCCTGCCTCTCACGAAGCAAAATAGACTACATTGAATCCGATCCAGCTGCCAACGACTCCTAGGGCCGAGTACGCGCTGGTGAACATCAACGGCAGAAACTCGTAGCTATGCCCAAACACAACTTCGTGGATCAGCGAGCAGTATGCAATCAAGGGTATGCTGATAGCAATATAAAGTGTGTTGCATCTGTCGAAGAGAAAGAATCTCGGCCTGCCGGAAGCTGGCGCGAGGCGATCAAAGACCATGAGGAACAGGATGAGCCAGAAGACCGTGTAAATGGTCTTGATTGGGAATTCGGCGGGCGTGAACAGCAGCGGAAACAAGGACACGTGTCCCGCGACCGCCAGTGGCCGGAATGCTCCAAAGTATCGTCGGTCCTTGAGCGCGATCAAGCTGAACGGGATGATGACCAAAAGGACAGCCTTCTCGTGTACGTGGTAGCCAAAAAGGAATGAAGCATAGCCGCAAAGAGTCACAGCTCCAACGAAAGCGTCCCAGGTCGGCTTCCAAAACAGCTTCACCAAAGGCGGGCCCATGAAGGCCAGTGTGAGCATGAGACACATGCCGGGGGTTATGTCTGGGAGCACCGCAAAGGATGTGTCGCCGACGAGGCCTCGCGTCACACTGGACAATGCATCATGCTTGACCGGTAGCCCAAGACGCGGCGCCACTGTTTGAGGGTGTTAGCCTACATCATAGGTATTCCAGATGGCAGCAATAAACTCACGATAGATGAGGATCCGATCCGAGAATGAGTAGAGTGCCCAAACGTTCGGTGCCCAGTATGCATGACATAGCCCTCGGCCAAATGGGAAGAGTCTTTCCTTCATTTGCCAAAGCTGTCCCACGTCCTGGAGAGCAAAAGGGCCGAAGGCGGCAGCGAGAATAGCGGCGATGCCGCCGCCCAACTTGAGGCAGTTGAGCCACTGGATTCGAAAGATTGATTTTGGGGACAAGCAATAGACCCGGAGGAGGTAGACAAAGTAGGCCGGGGCCAAGTAAGCGTAGATGTGCTTCATGCATAGAAGCGCTGCGAAGGCGAGCCCGCTCCCTAGCAAGCCGGATTGCTTCCTTGCTAGGACAAGAGATGCAATGAGAAGGCCGTACATGCATCCATTGTACTGGAAATGGATGTGGTCAATGAGAAGGAGCCCCGGTGAGAGTAGGATCGATATGGCAGCAGCCTGGGCAGCTCTCTTGGATGCACCGTGAGAAGAGTCGACGAATCTGAGACGGGCGGTGAGGTCAGCACAACCTGAGCTCTCGGTGAGGCAGCTGGACGGGGACACTGACAGCTGTAGAGCGTAGACCAGCAGTAGCTCTGTGATCAGCACGGAAGTTCTCTGGAAGTAGATGGTCTGCCAGCTGTCATATCCAAGGTTGTAGACCTTGAGCATTGCTGGGTCAACCAACTTTGCAACCTGGGACAAGACCCATTCGAAGTAAGCAAAGAAAGGAGGGTAGTCGAGCGTCCATTCTGATGTCTTCTCATAGTACCACTCCCGGAGAGGAAGGTTGTGTGTGATGGCAAGCCAGTTTCGGTGGACTTCAAAGTCTGTGGATTTGCTGGCGACGAGACGGACCATTAGCACTGCAAGCCCCCCGAGCTTCATCCGTGATGTGCAGGAGTGAGCAGTACTCACTAGGCTGGGAATAATAGGACCTTGAAGGCCGTAGCAACTATGGCACACTGAGTGAGTGACGGGTAAATCTCAGTCATCTTGCGATTGAGACAGCGTCCTCCGCTGCTGTCAATGGCACGGCTGTGTGGTGTATAGGTATTGTTCAGCGTCTTGCAGAGTGCAATCTCATCGAAATCCACAGCTTCGTCAAGGTGGTTTCGAGAACCTTGAGCTCTGACCAGCAGCTGGATCTAGTGCGGTCTGGAGGGACTCAAAGAGTACCTATAAGTTACCAGGCCATAAACCGAGTTCAGTCATACCAAGACACAGTACATGCGTGCTGGAGCTTATTTTCGGACAGTCTCATAGTTTCATTAATTCTTGTTGTATTTTATATCTATTTTCTGCCTGTCATACTGCTCTCTGTGTGTTATACTCGGTGCAGTCTCGACGCTTGTCGTGGTACCCTCTGTGTCCTAGAGCCACTGGACCCCACACTACCGTTGTGGACAGTTGGAGAAGCTCCCGACGGCAGGGGTTGAGTTCCTTCTGCCTTTCGGAACAGCTTGCCAGATCTCCAAAGGCTTGTGCTCGTGCTGGGGCCGGTGAAGGGTCCCGGGACGAGGTACCTGGGTACAGCCGATGCCAGAGACAAGTCTGGAAGACAAAGGCCGAGTGAGACACGCGAGTCTCAATGCATCTTCACTCTCCCGCCACCGCCAAAAAATCAATTAAGTACTGGTGCTATCCTCTTAATACTCGACATCGTTTTCTCGGGCTTTTGTCTTTTTGAGAAGAATCCCACTTCACCCTGTCATTACAGCTGAGCTCCGGAGCTCGAGCGCCGAGGTGTTTTGGAGTTAGGGCCGCGCCAGGCCAGGTCAGCGCGGCAGAAGCATCCTGATATTTCGCCAGAGTGGCCTTTTAATAGCAACACAGCATCCTCTTGTCGCATTCCATAAAACGCCTGTCGCGGCACCATCTCTCGGGGCCTGCCGCACACCTTTCAGCATCCATAGAAAGTCTTCTATATTCACACATATTATCAACCAACCCACCATGCGGTCAGCGCTGGCGTTCCTCGCCGGCCTATCCCCCGTGGCAGCCCAGTACCTGGTGAACGAGCTGAGCTTTGGCTACAACAACAGGCAAGCCCGACTTCTACTCCAAGCCCGCTTGCAACAATTTTACTGACACCCGCTGCAGGATAAGTCCCAGTAATGACGGGTCCATACCGGGCTTCTCGCTCCAGGGCAACCCCAACTGGCCAGAGATCCTCTCCAACAAGATAATCCTCACTCCTCCTGCACCTGGTAACCACCGCGCCGCCGTGTGGGCCGACAAACCACTCCAACATACACAATGGGTCGCCGACGTGGACTTCCGCGCCAACGGACCAGAGCGTGCGGGCGGCAATCTCAACATCTGGCTGGTGCGGGACGGGTTACAAGACGTCGGTTCCAGCTCCATCTACACGGTTGGCAAGTTTGAGGGTCTCGCGCTGGTGGTCGACACGTACGGCGGCAGTGCAGGCATGGTGCGAGGGTTCCTCAATGACGGCAGCAAGGACTTCCAGAAGATCTCGGTGGACGGACAGTCCTTCGGCCATTGCAACCACGCCTACCGGAACCTGGGCCGGCCGTCGCAGATCAAGTTCCGCCAGACAGCCAACAACTTCAAGGTGGATATCGACGGGGTGCTTTGCTTCGAGAGCGACAAGATCAGCATACCCGCAGGGTACAAGCTGGGTATCACAGCGGCCAGCGCGGACAACCCAGACTCGTTCGAGATTTTCAAGATGGTCCTGATGACGGACAATCTCGACCCGGGCCAGGACAAGCAGCAGGATGGCCAGCAGGCCGCAGTCCAGCGGGATGGCATGTTCGGCAACCAGGGCCAACAGCAGCAGCAGCAGATGGGAGGCAACCCACCCTCTGGACGGTGGGACTCTGGCTTCGAGGACGACATCGCCGACGCGAGCGCCGACAGCATCACGAGCTCAAAGGCCCAGTTCGCTGACCTGCACACCCGGATCCAGAGTGTTAACCACCACCTCTCGACTATTTTCCGCACGATCGCCAAGCAGGACTCGATCGGCGAGACCCGCCATGGGGAGATTTCAGGGCAGATTTCGGAGCTCAAGGGCCTGTTGTCCAAGCTGGACCGGCTCGGCGACCTGGAGAACAAGATCACGAGCCTCGAGTCCGAGGTGCGGAGGCTCAAGGGCGACGTGACGTCCAAGGTGAGCTCCTCGGAGCACGCCATCAAGGGCCTCGTCAGCGATAGCCACCAGACCATCCGGGATACTGTCAAGGAGCACGCGTCGCCAGGCCATGGGCGTCTTATTGCTGTCATCATCGGCAGCCAGGTCGTGCTGGTGGCTGGGTACATTTACTACAAGAAGAGGAAGTCAACACCCAAGAAGTATCTGTAGAAAGAGTCATTCCAGAGGGTTGTAGAAGATGTCAGGCCAGCTGTTTTGTACGAAAAAGCGATGGGGCGTGGAAATGAAGCGGCGTTTGGTTTTTATGTACTTGTGTGGCATTCCAGGGTACTCTTAGCATTGCGAATTTGAGGCATTGACGGGGACTTCTCCATCGCAGCAAGCATTCTCCATTCTCGATATCTGAGGTTCTCGAAAGCTCGAGACAACCACGACTTCCCACAGTTATGAGTGAGCAGAGCTGTAGTAAGCCGTCCTGGCTCTTCAGGGAACCAGAGGTGTTTACACCACTGACGTAGATCAAACAAGAATGAGGTTCCTGGCTCGCACATGTCAGCCGCCTGTTTGTGCTATGTTTACAGCTGATGTGGTTGTGAGTTAAAAGGTGGTTATGCGGCTGCTCGGCTGCTTCGTCTAGACGAGCTGCTTTGCCAGTCTCTATGATTTACAGTTTCTCTGAACCAGCCTTATTATGAGGTGTCTCTGCCTGCAACCCTAATTTCCATTGACCACTCGCAACATCTCCTCTCCCTTCGGCGCCGTGGTCAAGTTCTCATACCCGTCTCCTGTCACCAAGATACAATCCTCAATACGGCACCCACAGACTGGATAGTATTTCTCCAGCACAGTCTTGTCGACGTATGGGGCCAGGTCAGGGTTGTTAGCAAGGAACCACTCGATATACGCCCGATTGAAGTAGATTCCAGGCTCGCAGGTGATCACCATATCCTTCTCTAGGGGAGGTGAGGACCGATCACCACCTCTCTGATAGTCCCCTGCCCTGTGGCCTCCAGTGAATAGTCTTCCACTAGGACCAGCTCCAGAGCGCGAGTCCAGCATGTCTAGACTCCGCTCTTTGCCTTGCAGCATGCTGTGGATGTGAACCCCACCGATGACATCGTGGGTGTCAAGGCCGACGAGGTGTCCGAGTCCGTGCATGAAGAAGGCCCTGACAGCCCTGAGGATCGAGATAGGCTCCTCGCCCGTGGGCCCACGTCGTATGATGCCAAGCCCTTTAAGTCTGTCCAACGCTACCGCCTGAGCCTTGCTCGTGATGGCTGTCCACGACGCCCCCGGCTTGATCATTGAGATGCAGGCCTCCTGCATCTCCTCCACAATGGCATACACCTCCTTCGCTTCGGGACTGAACGCCCCATTGAGCGGGAAGGTCCGGGTGACGTCGGAGGCGTAGCACTCGTACTCGGCTCCAGCGTCAAGGACCATGAGCTGCCTGTCGCCGAAGTCCTGGTTGTTGGCGCCGTAGTGTAGGGTGGCGGCATTAGGCCCAGATCCGGCAATAACAGGATAGGCCTGCAACAGACAATTAGCTCTCGGTGCTTAGCCACTGGTGTGCAGTTCAGAGATTACCTGTTTCTTGGCCCCCAATTCACGGCACTTGGATATGAACGAGTTCTCGACTTGGGCCTCGCTAGTCAAAGACTTGATGTGCCGCTGCACGTGGCGGTGGGCCTCTGACGATATCCAGTTGGCCTCACGAATCTGAGCAATCTCAAATTCGGACTTGACGGCCCTCGCAAGGTCCATTGCTGGCTGAAGGGCTGAGTGGTCAACAGTGAAGCTTGATGCCAGCCCGCGTGGGCTGGGTGGTGTTTGGCTCTCATGCAGGACATATAGTGTGGTGTTGGCGATTAGAGTGCCTCTGAGATACGTCTGCAGGCCAGTGATGTCCTTGACAGAGTCGACATCGTATCGAGCGGCGCATTCTTCTACGCTGGGCAGAGCGCCGAACCAAATGATCTGCTCGGGCTTCCTGATTGGAATCCAAAGAGTGAGAACATCTCTTGCAATGTCAAATGTGACAGCACATCCAGGGAAGTCTGCACCCGAGAGATAGAATGCGTATCGGCGCTGTCTGAAGGGTTTCTCGCTTGTCACTTTGTCAGTAAATTGTCACCCTGCGTGCGCGCGATGTCAAAATAAATAATTGAAGGTCAAAGTTCTGGGAACACAGGTGTGACCATAGGTGTGGCCCAGATTAAACCATTCACTGCCCAGGTATTGAGGATGAGGTCATTGCAGTCCGCAAGTACTCATAGACAACGTATGCAAGCGTAACTGGCGATTCCTCGGAAGGGAACAAATAGATCATGCCAATCCCTCTGATTGACCCTAGTCTGTGCCGGAATGAGGCTGAAGAAAAGCAGAAGAAAAGGAGCGGAGAGGTAGTACCCATCTGTATCCTCAAACTGCGCCGAGTTTTGGCCAGGGAGGTAAATCAAGCCTGCCGACGAGGACGAATCGGCTGCAGCGAGCTCTGTCTTGACCTTGTGAGCATGTGTCTTTGCTGGGTATTTGAGGTCATCCTTATGGAGCTTAAGCTGGATGGAGAGACAGGAGGTTTCATCGATCTGCGTCATGTTGGACTTGGGAATTCAGGGTACATTACGGTACAGAATACTGCCGTACAGAACAGAACAGTACAGAACAGATGTACGCTTGGTTGCGATCAAGTGTTAGAAGAGGCCTGAGGTGGGTTGTTGCCGGAAACGAGCTATTGATAACAACTTGTCATGGGGGTCGAGCAAAGCTACCTTGTCTAACCCACTTGGTGGATGGAAGGATGGGTAGATGGCAGTACGTCGCCCGGAGGAAGGCACCCAGATTGAAACTGGCAACTGGCAACTGCCTTGTAAGCCCGGGCAGGTGCTAATACCACCCGGGATCGATCAAATGAAGCGCATACTCTACGTTCGCTCCAAACTCCCACAGCAGCCTGTCTTCCGTTGCTGTTTTATCAGGCGCTTTTTGAATTGATTCCTGTTCAGCTTGGACTCTGCTCATCCAAGCACTGTCAGGGTACCTAGCAGTCGGCTGTTGAGAGGGGGGAGGTCATCTTGTCTTGGGGGAGCGTCTATCTGCACAGGAGTACCTCCGTGCAAGTAAGTCGGCAGTAAAGCCGACCAGGCCCCCTTGCTGTACGGATAGATTCTCGACCTGACAAACATTTCTTGTCTCTTACGCTCAGCTTCCCCCATGGAAACCACGGCAAGCGAACCTCTGGTCATTAGGTCGGGATTTGTGCTGTTCGTCCAATACAACCCGGTCTCAATGGTCTCACGAGTCTAAGCACAGACGCCCGCCCAAGGCCAACTATCAGATCTCAGCTCAGCTCCTCCTCACCGTTTTTCATCACTCACGCGCCTGCTGTTCACCCACCTGGGAGTCCATCGAGGGCTATCCATATTGAGGCTTGTCGACATCCGCGTTCACCACGGTCATCTTGTCATCCTTTGTGGACTTTTTCCAAACTAGTAATATCAACATCCTCTCACTTCTGCCGTCAAAGACTCTTTCGCCCACAACCAGCGTTGATCGACGGTGAGGTAGAGGTTGACATCGACACCTTGCAGCTGCAAGATGGCTGCACCAGCGCAATCTGGCCAGGGCCATCTGGCCGACAACCTGGAGAAATACTTGAACGAGATTGTAAGACCACACATGTCAAAACCTGGCTCGCCCTACAATGTATTATCTGCTGGGCTTTGCTAACAACTGCCTTCCTCTAGATGGTGCAGATGGGTAGGATATTTCAAGCCCCAACCAAGCACCCAGAACGCTCAGACCAGATCCTTCTGAACGCCAAGAAGAAGATGGGAGAAGCCACTGACAGCTTTCACTCAACCCTCGATGAGATGGAGATGGAAATTGTAAGTCGCGGGCCCTCCTGCCTGGCCGTCCGAAAGGCAGCTTGTTGCGCGTGCGGACTCATGGCTTAGCGACAAGGACATTGGGCTTAGACTAATCAAGTCCACAGACACGTGCCAAAGCCGTCTTCATGCGAGACCTTCAGAAGTTGCAGGACAAGCAAAAAGCTGCTGTCCCTGAACAAGCGCAACCGCCTGCTCCCATGATCATCGATCTTGACCCTCCCAAGGTTGAGCAAGCTTCCGTGCCAGTTGCCCCCATGATGGCCTCGGTGTCGCCATTCATGCAGAATCGACCAGCCCCCAAAGCACCGGAAATCAAGCCAGTCGCACCCTTCCCAGACATGGGCATGGGCACTCCTGCGCCCGCCGCGACCGTGCCTTTCCATCCTGTCAAAGCCACCGAGCCGAAGCGCCCGTCTCCGAAGCCAGCGCCCAAGTCAGGCCCACCCTCGGGACGCCCAGCGACCAAGCCATCCCCGCTGGTCAACTCCCAGAAACAGAAAGTTCCCGCCACCGTACCGCCGGCCGCTTCTGCTGTGATCCCACCCCCGGTCGCAGTTCCGCAAGCTCCCAACCCATCACCTGCTCATAATCCCTTCACCAACGCAACATTCACCCTCGATCCGGTCAATAACGAACCCCAGATGCAGCCAGCTGGTCATGACACCACTATAGACTTGACGGCGTTTGACAACGCACCGGGCGGCCTCGACACTCTGGACTTGGGAGGACCCGCCCCTGTCGGGAATACCGAGCCTGTCAACAATACTGCTGGGAACGACACCAGCATGGATGACCTGGACCATTTCTTTGACCTGGGTGAAGAATCGAACACGAACTTTGATGACAACTTCAACAGCATGAACGAGTTCATGAACGACGACTTCGCCTTCGACACATTCGAGTGAGCATGGTTGGAATGTGGTTGGTCGCAACTGGGCGATTCACGCAATCTGCACCGTTACTCTTCTACTTAAATGAACCGACGTTCTCAGAGAGTGGCTTGTTCACTGTGATTTCCATGCTTTATATGGGGACAGCTGCCACGATCTCAGTCCCTTTTGTTTGGAAGAGAAAAATTTACGCCTCTGCGCTTGTTCAGTTGATCCGATTTACTTGTCTATGTGGCAAGGTCTATGTGGCAAGGTCAGAGTTCAAGTCGGATCTCAGGTAAATTGTCATGTTCAGCTCACATGCTCAAGTTATCGGTTCGTGGGCCGCCGGTAGGAGGAATTTGATGAGGGCTATTCGACAGTTCACGGCACACTCGACCGCCCTCAGGGGGGCGATCTTTAGTGAGAAGGCCGCCTGTAACTTGACATTCTATGGGATTAAACCCTATCACGTGAAGGCTGATCTATGAGATATCATGGGATGGAGACCTTCGCCTGGGTAGGTCTTCGTGTACTTTTGAGTGCCTGCAGGAAGGGATCCGGAAATCACATTCGATGCCCTGAAGGACGCTCATTCATCACCGGGAATCTAGTCGAGGCAACAGTCCGGAGCACCGCTTCAGGAGCATATTGGTCGCATACATCCCAAGACTCTTGACTGCGGCAAAGGCATCAACGCAGACCGGAACTGAGAACAGAACTCAGCCGCAGACTTGCTTCGAGCGGAAATTAGGCGCGTGTGCCTCTGACTTGCTTGTATGCACCCGGATGCACCTGGGGGTAGTTTGGCATGAGGCATAGCAAGAACATGCTTAATACCCTTGCACAACCCCATCAACGCCGCCGTCCACCACGCTTCATCCTTATTCTTTGTGTGTTGCCATGCGTTGTGGAAATGGTGACGCAATGAATCCATACGAAGCCGGCCCTAAGAACATACCATCGACAGATCGTCTTTGTATGGCAGGTACTTTCCCCACCCTGACGAGTCCAAACCTGAGTTGAAGTACACAAAGTCCACCACGACGGAGTCACTGGAGCACTGGGTCACTGTGCTCGAGAAATGCACAGAATTCAAGAAGATCTACGAGGACCAGGATGGAGGGCGCGATGTCTTCGCCTTAGGAAGCGTGATCGTCAAGTCAAGTCATCTGAAGGAGGTTCTCGAAGGACGACGATCTCGCCGTGATTACTCGTATGCCGATGCAAATGAGGCGAAGGCTACTGCCCTTGCTAGGAGGGCACTGGATGGCGTCAGTGCCTGGAATCTACTTCGCAGCCAAGTTAATTCTCTGTCATTCCGGAATATACCACGTCTATTGAGTCGCCTCTCAAGATCAACGAGCGGAATGTACTTGTTCAAGAGAGAATTGCGGGTGTCGGCTTGAACATTGCCTGGAAGTTGATCTCGCGATCTCAGAAGACCTTCTCCAAGGAGCAGGTACGAGCGATCTCATTGACTGGGAGATGGCTGGAGTCTTTGGTTGGACAATTGTCGCGGATGTTCAGGTCCAGATCCGGACCCCCAGGCGGGAGAACTTCGCATCACTTGATCTTCCGGAAGAGAGGTTGAAGGACATTCTCTTCTGGGACAATTTGTATGATGTGGAGAGATAGTCCTGAACCAAGTGACAAAGTCATTCTCGTCTCCCTCGACAAAGAAACAAAGATGGACCCTGTCTTGACGGAAAGTACTAGGCTAACTGCATACGTTTCCAAGAAAGAGTGAGGAGACTTCTCACGCATTAACGGAGACTTGGTAGCACGGGGAATGATACAAGGCTAATTAGAAGGAAAGAAAGAACCAGCCACCATGCGCTATCCTGACTTGCAACTCGTCAGAGACAAGCGAACATCTACTAGCGCCGTCGCCAACAACCCGTGAATCATTGCGATGGCCCCTGGGTGACATTCCACATCTTTCCCAACATTCCGGGGAATTTTGGGTTGCGCCATGTCGTCCAGTCTTTATCCAGCAGACCCCAGGTCTCCTCATAATCCGCCTTCCCATTGCGCGCATAGTACGTCCCCTGGAGGGCCCATACAGCCCAGTCGGCATCATTCGAGGTCATGTAGCTGGTCAAACACGACAGGTAGCTGTCGTCGCCGTCACTCAGTCCGTCCTTATCACCACCAGTCATGTCCACTCCAAACTCGCTCAATATCAGCGGCGCGGTGTAAGGCTGGCCCTGCTTGAGGAGGAACCCGTCGAAGAGGCCCCAGGCGTTCTTACGGAGGGCGCAGATGCCGAAATTGACGTAGAAAGTCACGGTGAACGAGTAGGCGTGGAACTCCCACACATGTTTGCCGGCCCACGTCGACGTGCCGAGGTTGTTCCTGCTGATCGTAGTCAGGTCCGTGGCGGAGGCGATGCCCCCGATGATGATCAGCGCGTCCGGGTTCGCCGAGTGCACCGCCTGCGCCCCCTGCGTGACGAGCGTGTACCAGTCGTCAACCCCGGTGAGCTGGATCAGGTCTTGCCTGATCTCGTTGCGAAGCGACAGCCCCACGACGCCCGGGCGCGAGGCGCTCCACGAGGAGACGGACTGTAGGCCCTGGAGCCACTGGGCCGTGTTGAAGAAGCGCGAGTTCTGGTCGTTGTGCCCCTCCGCCTCGTCCCACCACCCGTTCCCGTCAGTCAGGTTGCAGCACCAGCCGGCCTTGGAGAGGTGGTTGTCGAGGATCGTCATGACGCCCCTGTCCCACAGTTGATCGATCACCTCCCCGAAGACGTCCTGCGTTGTGGCGTTTGCCAGGAACGGGTTCTGCACCAGGGCCTGGGTGTAGAGGCCTGTCATGGACTCGGTCGACACGCCCGCGGCGGGTGCGGCCTGAGTGAAGGCATCGGCGACGGGGAGGGTGGGATTCAGCGCCCAGTCTATGGAGTATGTCAGCCGGACACAGTTGAACCCCTGGCCGGCGATCCAGTCGGCCAGGTAGCTAATGGACTGTTTGTGAAGGCCCTCGGGCAGGTGTGTTTCCATGTGGCCTGCCCAGTTCACGCAGCGGAGCTTGACGCGTTCGCCGCCAGCGTCGACAATCCAGCGGCTTGTTGTTGAGAGAGGAACATTTGGGGCTGAGAGGGCAGAGTTGGCGAGGGCCAGAAGTGCGAGCAGAAGGGGTAGGAATAGTGCCATAGCTGGAATAATTCTCTATATAAGCGTTTCGTGAGTAGAGAGTTGTGGCCACAATATCCTGGGTGTCGAATTAATTGACGAAGAAAGACAATCCACTGCAAGATTGTGCCGCTTGAGCCAGGTCAGAGAGTCTTGGTAGACCAACGACCAACAAGCGTCGAGCGAAAGGTGATCCTGAGGTCCGTCCCAAGGACCGAGTAGGAAGACAAAGGCTTGTATGTATGTGGTGACATAAACGGTATCAAACCACTAAGTAATATACAGGTGAATATAGGTTAGTGACGGGCGAGGCACAGCGAGGCAGCCCGGACTGTGAGGGGAGCGAGTGAATAGCTGGCGAAAGACGTCAAGCAGCAGCCCGAGGGCATCGCGGGATTCCCTACTTTAAAGACATATTATCTGATTCCTCGTCAGGGCCCGCTGCAGCTGAGCAATGCGCCTGCACCTTTCCCAAGACGACACCTGCCAGCTAGTCGTGTCTGCCCGGACCATCGTGACCGACATCATGATTCGGCAGAGCGCAGGCTGGACGACCACCCACCGGAGAGGAGCCAAGCGGGAGGTGGCGACGACGCTCGCCTATCAGCTATCTCAGGAGGGAGCTCACAGGTACGGGCCATTATAACCAGACCCGCATGAAATGCACACAAGAGGGTAGGGTGGCGGGTGGGTGACAGCAGGGTGCCGTCCTTGCATGACATCTTAGCATTCGTCTGATCTATCGCACGCGGGGCCGTCCTCATGGTCTGTCGTTGCATCCCATTGGGGCTCATGTGAAATGCAGCGACCTGTCACACCCATGTACGCTGCCAGAGGTGGTGTGTGGAGGAGGCCAACGGCGCCATCTAAGTGGGCGACGGGGTTCGTGAGCCTGCTTTTATGAACTGGTTGCTAATTTGGAGTAGCTGGAGTAGTTCCCGGCCCTGAACTATCTAGCAAGTAACCGCGCTCTGCCGTGTCCGCATTCTCTCCAAACTACCATGTTTGGCCCAAAGCTTCCGACCAGCAACTCCCAACCCCCCTGTCAAGCTGTTTCCCATGTAGATTGTCTCCTGCAGTAGAGACCATATTAAATCCACATCAAATAGGGACAACATTTTCGCCACCTAATTGCCACATACAGATGCTAGGCACTATTTTACGTCGCCCGACAAACCTTTGAGCAAGACTCTGCTCGGTTCATCTGTCAGAATGGATACAGCAGATTGTTGACGTGCAGGTGCGAGAGTCGCAACATTAAGCTGGGTGTTTTCCCTCGGAAATGGTATCAATATTCATTGTTCATAGATTCGTAAATACAGGGGGCATGTGTACATCACATGCAGGTTTTCAACAAAAACCAAGTAGGTAGGTACAGAACAATGATTCGACCTAAATATCCCCGTGCCCTCCTCGTGCGACCGGCAAGCCCAGTGCCAGCCACGTGTCCAGCCTTTCCAGAAAACCATAAAGTGTGACACAGCAAAAGGTAGCACTCGCTCAGGATGTACCTGTGGGAACATGGCCACTGAGTCTCCTTTCTCAAGACATGTTTGTGGCAGTGTCGCTGGCAGCCATCTTAGCTTCAAGCTCTTTCCGTTTGGCCAAAAGACTCTTGAACGCCCCGAGGCACTTTATCAAGGATTCCTCGTCATAGGCGCAAAACCTATAACTTTTCTCTTCCGTGATGACCTGGAGGCAGTGTGTCTTCGTCTTGCTCATCGGGTCAATGTCAACCACGTTGAGAATCATGCCCATGTGAACGATAAACTGCACGGTGTACTCGGTCTCGTCCTTGTACAGGATAAGGTTTCTAGGTCGGAGAACAGCCCAGCAATTCTTCCACTGGCGCACTCCGCCTTTGTTCCGAAGCCATCGAAGCCAGCCTTGCCAGAGAATCCGATCAGGGTCTTGTTCAATATTGAGACCACTAGCTTGGCTGGCGTTGCGGATCCCGACATTCGGCCTAGGACTCGTGAAAGCAACTGGTGGAGACTGGACCGCCAGGCTCTCGACTGCCACGCCGTGGACTCGTTGGACATCTGAATCCGAGAAGTCTGAGTGTGACGCCAGCTCAGCCCCTGATAGACCAGAGGACTCCACGGTCGTGGATGGTCGTCGCGGGTTGTACGACGGGCGTCTGAAACTGGTCGTGCTTATGTCGACCGGTTCCGGGGAACTGGAGAAGTATCTGTCGCGGTCATGCAGGATCGGGCCGGCACCCGGTTCGGCCTGGTCGAAGGAGCCAGCCGGCATAAAAGAATTGCGACGGATGACAGGGCTGGCCAAAAACATCTCCTCCTCTTCCTCCTCTATCCTGGCATCGCTGCGTATTAAATCGACCCACGCCTTGGCTTCGGCGAAGGTCGAAGCCTGGAAATGGAAATTTTTTGATGGCGAGAACAAGCCAAAGACATTCTCTCGTTTGTTCTTGGGGTCCTTTAAGAGCGTGACCGCGGTCAGATCGGACAAATATAATTTGTGGCGCAATTTGTTCTCCTGGTCGTCCTTGTATATGCTGAGTGTATTAGGCCGGTACACCAGGTAGGCAGACTTCCAAGTCTTCGTTTTCTGCGTCCGCTTCTGCAGGTAGCCGCTCCTGATAACTCGGTCGAACTCGAAACTGCCATTTTGATTGACCGGGGAGTACGGATCGAGCGATAGCTGGCTCTTTAGTCGTGAGGTGGCATTTTGTGGGGGCAGAGAGATCGACGTGGGAGGAATGGTGATGTTTGGTGATCGTTTAATCGGGTTGCTGGCGGCCAGCGCAGTCGGCCTCGCTTGTACTTCAGCCATGACGACCGCCGATGCGCACGTGGTTGTGTCCGCGGCCTTGGGAAATAGGTTTTTATCGAGGGTTGAGGTGTGCACAGCAGAATGAGAAGGAAAGGGTACCAGTGAGGCGATGATGTCGTCGACAAGGTAGGTTGTTCGCAGGCCTGCCGCAGGGATCCACCGCCTTTTCGGGATTGAAGGAAAGTATTAACGATTGACCAAGTTGGGAATTGAGAGAGTAAACGAAAGGCTAGGCGGCCGGCAAGAGACCTATGGGAGAGGAGGAGAGGAAATGGAGAGGCTGAAGTTGAGCAGATCACCGCGACGGTGAGTTGTCGTGCGTTGGGGCGGGTGGGTCGATGGAGCGATTTCGAGTCGCAGTGTCAAGTAGATTTGTATTTCCTCCTGCTGGACCCAGACCAATATAAAACATGGCTACCGCCCATCGGGGGCCAACCCAGTCGAGGCCTGGAGTCGATTGATGTGATCTGATATGATGTGAGCTACCTACAGTATGAGCAGGGCAGGGAAAGGGCAGGGTGAACGGCTATAACGCTGTCAGGCGAACCAAAGCCACTGAGCAACGGCAGGCTCAAACAGGAGGAGATGATGAAACCTGGGCGGAAGGAAGCAGGTGGGAGGAGCCCCAGGGCGCGGGTGACAAGATGACAAGGGCACAAGGGAACAAGGTTGCGGGCAGGAGGGCCTGGAGGGCACAGCGCATGAGGAAACGGGCGACAGCAGGGTTGCTGCAGGGTGGGTCCTTCCGCCGAAGAAGCAATATCGCGCCGAGTGGGTCTGTGGGGAAGGCACTTCCTTGAGACCGCATGGCCATTGGCCGAACCCCCAGCGCTTTCCTTCATGCGTGACATTCAATTGAGGCAATCTCGGCAGGCACACCTGCCCCCAGCACGGCACTGGTCCATGCCCAGGCACAAGCAGGCGGCCAGACTACCAGATCGAGGTTTGGACGAGGGTCGAAAAAAAGAAAGAAAGGATGTGCCATGCCGGCCAAGAAGTGATGAACCTGACAGCAACGATTGTTGATCAGACCAGTTTCGAGTTCGAACAACCAGGTGTTTCTGTCGCTACAGCACTGGATCTGTACCGTGAAGCATCAGCTAAGCTATTAGTTGCCCTCGACCAACCAAACCCACCGCTGACACGGTTTCTATATCAAGGCGAATCGACGCGATGCAACTCGCCCAAATGACCAGAAGCTTCGGAACGGTCGATCGTTATTTGTCGATCCTCGGTAGGTCTAATGATTTTTGGTTCCTGAAACTACATTTCCCGAGTGCTGCATCCCAGCGGAAAAGGTTCTAGACTCTGGATTTCCAGGGTTCTCAATGAGCGCCCGATCAGGTCCCCTTTTCGGTCCACTTCTTGATATGCCAGGGCACGGGACCGGAAACGCCAGACCGATTTACACGAAGCCACTGATCCAACAATGTCGCATGCAGTTCGATTGTACAAAAGCAGGAATGCGTCTCCATACTTGGAGCACAATGGTCCTCGGTTGCAGTGATGCAGGGACAGACGGGATATGCCCAAGAAGGTACTAGGTACCTAGCCGTGGTCCAATGGAAGCAAGCTCGCCGCCGAAAGAGTCATCGGCATGTTAGCTGGTGAGCTCTTCAGTCGAGCATCAGAGCGACATGTTATGACCAGGAGGAACATCTTCAAAAACCCAGGTCAGTGTGTAACGGTGAGGATCTCAATCGAAAAGGCGTCCGTACTGCATCTCATTCTCTTCGATTAGAGAATTGCGTGGCCTTTGCAGAGCCCCCGGCCTTGATTTCGCAGTTCCCTGAGTCGTCACCACCAGACCCATCGCCTCGAGATGGCCGTTCCAGCAGCGGATGAGATATCAAACCGAGTCGCGAGTGAACTGGGGTCGACCAGATTCGCCTGCACATCGTTAACCCCACTTTCTGGCGGTACTGTGAACTTTATATTTAGGGGCAAGCTGCAAAAGCCTCTTGATGACGGAACAGCCGAGATTGTCGTCAAGCACGGGGAGCGCTGCGTCGCCCAATCCCCAGCGCTGAAGCTCTCGACTTCACGCTGCGTAGGGCCCAAACTCATTAGCATTCCTTCACGGGCGAATCAAAGCAGCTGACTGGGTCTGAGATCAGAGCCTCGAGGGGGATTGTCTTCAGGCGGTACACGAGTTGGCCCCAATCACAAATCAGTCGTACAGTGTTCGCACGCCCAGCCTGTTGCATTTCCATCAGGACTCTAGCACACAGATTCAAGAGTATCTGCCCGACTCTCTGGATCTCAAACACTATGCGCTCAAGCGCTTGCTGCCCTCTACGCCTGAGCACCGGAGGCCCAGAATCCTCGATTTAGGACTGGGCCTTGGTGGATGGCTGCGCAGCTTCCACGGGTGGTCCAGCCATCCAGAGCAAAATGCCTTGCACAGCAAAGTCAAGCTGAATAAGGAAATGCAAGACATCAAGCTGACGTACAATTACGACCGTTTACTCTGGCAAATCCAGCGGTTCCCTTTCCTCAAGGACTCAGAACATGTCTTCAAGGAAGTCATCGCAAACGCGAAGCTAGAGCTGGAAGATGAGAGCAAGCTCAATGTCATCCATGGGGACTTCTGGACGGGAAAGTGAGTAATGGCCTGAGCATTGTTTCTTGCAAAACAAGTGCTGATGATATCTGGCAGCATTTTGCTTCCTGATCAAGACATGGAGTCAAAGCATCGGGCATGCATCTTCGTGATTGACTGGGAGATGTGTCAGTTGGGTGTGCGGCCATTGGATCTGGGCCAGATGATTGCAGAGCTCTACGAGCTTTTCCTGTACAAGGACATCAAGGCGGCATTGTGGCTGATCGAGGGGTTCGCGACTGGCTATGGGTTTGAGGATGACGATTTTGCATTCAGGGTCGCCATTCACGTCGGTACGCATCTTGTGAGTTTTGGCACGAGCGTCTCGGGCTGGGGCAACACAGAAGCAGTAGAGAGGGTTTGTAAGACAGGAAGAGATCTCATCACACGCGGCTGGGCAAAGGATCGGGTTTGGTTCGAGGGCCACGACCTCTCGCCCCTCTTCAAAAAGTAGAACCCAAACGGCAGGTCTGACTCATCGCTCTCAATAATTTGTCAAGGCAATAATATCACATGTGAACGAAGAAGCCTTTCATGATGACATTTTTCGGACCAGAGATCTGACCAGGCGGCGGTAATTGTGGAATTCGATCTTGTACCGATGTGCTGGAACCGACGGGACGGGACGGTCCATCTCGCAGAGATTTAGTTAGTGCTGAAGCACACCATGAAGAATTTCACTTGTCTTCATTCATCACATCTTCTTTTACACAACCAGACTTAAATTTTTGGAACGACTCCTCTTCATCTGCCATCATCTATCATCTATAAACTGGGACTAGTGTGCAATTTACCGAGAATTCAAGACCCGAGATGGCGCCTGTCGACACAGGGCCGAAGCTTTGCCGTCGCTGCAACGAAAACGAAACCACGCACACGATCCGTTTAGAGCCAACCTGTGGGTCTGTAAAATCGCTCCTGCTTGAACCAATATTTCATTTCCATGTCCACTAACTTGATGACAGTCCCTGCTACCGCCGATATGTGCAGATGAAAGCCGTCAAGCGGCTTGAGGTGGCGTCCAAGGAACTTCGCGCTGCGCCGACACAAACCAAAAAGGTCCTGGTCGGCCTGTCCTTTGGGGTATCTTCGTCCTCGCTGGTCGAGATACTCGATGAGAGTATCAAGAACCAGCTGAAGAAGAGGCCCACGGGAGCCTATGAACCCGTGGTGGTCCACGTCGACATGGAGATGAAGGATCAGACTGTGTCATCGCCCTCCGAGGCCCAGAGATTGTTAGACAAATTCAGCGAGCGATACCCCCGCTTCACATTCCGCAGAATACCGCTCACCACTGTCCTGGACCTGGACACGATCGACTGGAGTGCGCTACCTATCGCGCCGAGCAGCGGGGAGGATGGTAAAAAGGCACCCGAGGAGCAGCTACACGATTTCTTCGCCCGCCTACCCTCTACAACATCCAGGGCCGACATCATGCGGCTTTTCGTGCGCCACGTTCTCATATCTGCGGCATTGAATGAGGGCTGCCACGCCTTGTTTCTGGGCTGCAGCACGACAGCCCTGGCGGCGCTGACCCTGGGAGAGACGGCAAAGGGCAGAGGATTCACGCTCCCGTGGATGACCAACGACGGGCCTCAACCAATCCACGCCTTCGCGTCCCGGCTACCGAACGACGCAGGGGCGGATGTTGCGGCCGACACGGCTGGGAGGGAGGTGGCCAAATTACCAATTTATTACCCTCTCCGCGAGGTCTTCCGGAACGAGCTCGTAGCATACACAGACCTCGTCTCCCCGCCTCTGACGGAACTTGCAATGTCTTCCGACGCGACGAGGCCCGGATCTGCGGTTGTGTCGCACAAGGACGTCAGCATAGACGACGTGATGGTCCGATACTTTGACGAGGTCGAGGCGAGCTACCCCTCGATCGTGGCTAATGTGGTACGGACGACGGCGAAACTGGAGCGTCTCGGAGAGGACGGCGACGACATATCCTGTGGCCTGTGCGGAATGGGACTGGACGAACAGGGAGATGAGAGGTGGAAGGGCGAGATAGGGGAGGCAGACGCAGGCGAGTATGGGAGGCTGTGCTACGGTTGCCAACGGGCCATGCGGAATTAAAGATTGCCTGGCCCTGAACTCATTGCGAACTCGAGCACCTACAGAGCAACAAAACTTTACACTTCCAAATAGAAAACCGGCATGACATCAAGGGCCAAGCCCTCAGCTGGCGCAAAGTTAGTCGGTGATCAGAAGGCCAACATGATTCTTGCCTTCTGGCCATGCGAGGTGATGAATGCTTCCGTGAAACTACATGCATGATGAGTTTCAGGCAGTCAATCGAAGCAATCAATTCGGCTTCATGTACTTCCACATGGAAGACTAATCTTTTTACATTTCCTTACCAAAAGACGCCCATCTTATGCAAAGGGGTATCATATACAAAAAAAACAGGTACAATTAAAGTGGCCACCCCAACTCCTCTGACACAAGTTCATCATCAGACTTACTCCATGCGTTCTAGGCGTGGGGGTCAGGCAGCCAGAATTCCAGCTGCTGATCCGCCGTGGCAAAGAAGTTGAAGCGTGGGTTGTAAGCCAGGACCGCTGCTTCCTTTTTGTCCTCCAGGACGTGACTGGGCTCCAGCACCTTCTTCTCGTTGGGCGTTCCCAAGACGTCCCACACCAGAACATCCTTCTTGGAGCCGCTCAAGACATACCGGCCATCCGGCGTGAAACAGCACTCGCCACTGCTCTCCATGTTAAGGGGGTTTTCAGATGGAGGGCCTCTCAGGTTGGCCTCGCCAGGGGCAGCCCTTCTAGTGCCACCCTCAGGCTTGCGCAAGTAGGCCTTCAACTCGCATGTGAATGCGTCGAGCAGGAAGTGGCCCTTCCCATTGGCGCCAAGCAGGATGTGCTTCCCATCGTTGGAAAACTCCAACTTGGTCCAGCCCTGCATGGTGTAGTGCGTGTCGACGGGGTGACATTTCTCGACGACATCGAAGACATTGAAGGGTTTGACATAGTTTCGGTGGTCGTATAACAGGATGGATCCACTCGAAGATGATGCAACTGCGAACACCTGTCCGGAGGGATCATAGGCGGCAAGGTAAGGAGTACGGAGGTTGATCTGTGCGGTCCAGAACTTGGTGTTCATGTCCCACAGTCGTACCGTGTTATCGCGACCGCATGATATGAAGTTGTCGGCACCGGGGTGCATCGTCAAGGCGGTTACAGGGCCTTCGTGTCCTTCGAAATAGCGGATGAAGGAGTTGTCGTGCGTTGCTAGGTAACGGATGGCATCTACAAGACGCCCGTCAGTGGCTGTGCGCACTTTGACCCGAACGCGCTGATACTACAGTACTGACCGTTCTGCTTTGTGCTGGCGTAGATGATGCTGGAGCTGGCATGAGTGAATCTGGCAAGTTTGACACCGTACTTCTTGCTCAACAAGGTCTTGTCATGGCGGCCCTCCTTCACATTGTAGATCTGGAGTGTCTCGTCACTCTCGGACGTCATACACAGCTCGCCGGGATCATCGTAGTCGATCGAAAGGATATAAGACGGAGGCTTCCCATCCTTGGGCTCGTCTCTCTTGAAGAGCTGCAGGTGGAGGTCGGGTCAGACGCTGGAGCAATTCGGGCGACAGGGACGAGCCAAAGCGAGGGGTGTATACCTTAGTTGGCCTGAAGTTGGCAATGACCTCGCTAACGGCAGAGGTGGTGCTGATATTGGTCCCCAAAGTCCTTGTTATATTCAATTGGGGTGCCTCTACCGGCGCCGGGGACGACTCGGCGTCGATGTCCATCGGAGTCGCAGACATACTGGTGAAGTGGTGTCGACGCGTGACACCGTGGGAGAGTGATGGTACGAGCTTAAGCTGTTTTTTGGGTTGGGGGAAACTGATAGAGCGACAAGGTGGGGCATTGCATTCCACAATGATGACCTAGAATCGTGTACAACCACGCCCGGCGTGGGGCGCCAGAGATGCACCAGAGATCCTCGGGTCCAATTCTGGGGGAGCTCTGTTAGCCCTGTGGATATGCTATGACATGACGGACCCCTGCCGGCCAGCAGCTCCGACAATCGCAGCTTTCAGGAGTTAAGTTCTTTCTGCCCAAATTTCCCGGTGACCCTGGACTGTTTGACTCTTTTGCACAATGTTTTTTGAGCCAGACATTACGAATTCACTGATGACCACTGGACTATGAGACACTGTCAGCGCTATGATGTTGCTTATATAAGACCTTTCATTCACCTGTTCCCTAGCTCTTGCTGGGTCTGCCTCGGCGCATCGCATACCTCTGACATCGCATACCCCGGACGTCGCCCACTTTTGAACACAGAGTGCTCACCCGCCAGCACTGAGGATCGCCATTGAGCATTCTGCCCTCGAGGGGCTTTTCTCCTTTTAGAGACGATCCGTGTGTCTGAAGAAGCCCGTTGATCCCGCCGGCATGTCAACGACAGCAGGGTACGACGCAGCAATTTGCACTTCCTGGTCCTCACCCACACAACACGCTGACCATATCACAGTGCCTTCATCGCAGGCGGCATCGCCGCCTGTGGCGCCGTATCTATGACGCATGGCTTCGAAACCGTAAAAATCAGGTAGGTCGAGCGTTGTGTTTCGAGCGAAGGTGTCACCAACCTCGCCGCCGTCACAGTCGTCGCGCGGCGCAGTCAACCGCGCCGTTTCCTCGCAAAAGCTGACTAGACGGGTGCGACAGAATGCAACTCCAAGGAGAGCTCCAGGACAAGGGACACCAACCACATCATTACCGAGGTCCCTTTCACGGCGTCTCGGTTATCGTACGGAACGAAGGCCTGCGCGGCATTTACAGAGGTCTGGGCACGGCATACACATACCAGATCCTGCTCAATGGCTGTCGGCTGGGCTTCTACGAGCCCATGCGCAAGACCCTTTCGTCATTGTTATTCAAGGATGGCAACGTCCAGTCGATGGGAGTCAATATGTTCTGTGGTGCCGGCTCCGGCATCATCGGCGCCATGGCCGGAAGCCCCTTCTTCCTTGTCAAGACGAGATTACAGAGCTATTCGCCGTTTCTGCCCGTCGGTACACAACACATGTACCGTAATGCATTTGATGGACTGCGGCAGATTTACACGACCGAGGGCTTACGAGGACTCTACCGCGGTGTTGGAGCGGCAATGATCAGGACCGGCGCCGGGAGCTCAGTGCAACTGCCGACTTATTTTTTTGCAAAGAGGAGGCTGATGAAGCACGCGGGTATGGAAGAAGGCCCCGCGCTGCATCTGACTAGCAGCGCCATCAGTGGTTTCGTCGTCTGCTGTTTCATGCATCCCCCAGGTCAGTATCTCGGTGTGCCTAAGGGCTGGCATCGGGCATCAGAGCTTTCTAACACGCTATACAGACACTGTCATGTCGCGTCTCTACAATCAACACGGAAATTTGTACAACGGCGTCTTGGACTGTTTAGCAAAGACGGTGAGGACTGAGGGCTTCTTTGCGATCTACAAGGGCTTTCTGCCTCATCTGGCCAGGATATTACCACACACCATCTTGACCTTGAGCTTAGCAGAACAGACAAATAAGCTTGTCCGCAAGATCGAGGGCCTGGTATTACCAGTCGCTGAGACGAAGCTATAGAACAGCGGTAAGATGAAGAAGGTGCATTTTAAAATTATCTCACAGCGTTGATGGGGTCCATATAAAAAAGGAGGTTCAATGTGCATATAGAAGGATACTATGGCTTGGATTGGAAAACATACTCTGGTGGCACTGTAAGGTTTCGAATGTGCAGGCTGGCAGGCTGGGTGGGCCTCAAGCTAGAGATCAAACTACAAAAGGCGCTGGTACTGAGAGCGAATACATGCCTCAATTTAATTGCTGTCTCGGACTTGATCGACTTATTGATTTTACTCACGTGGCTAAAGACAGTTTGAAACGAAGAGAAGTGAGTAAGTGTAAAAAGTATTATAAATAAGTAGGTTGAGAGGCTGCAAAGACTAAGGCGAACAAGTCTTAATGTGCAATTCGCGTTGAAAGGACCCCGGATCTGAGCTCTATCCCTGTTGTTGCCGGCCGCCATAGAACACCCCACCAAAGCCTGCTCTGCAATTCGGACGCCACTTGCGGTCGTTCTGGCCGCAGCTCTCCCCAAAATTGCGGCCAACCCTCCAACAGCTATCCAACAGGCGACAGGTATTGAGCGTCCTCTTGCGCCCAGGTGAAAGTCTCGTTGCCCTTATCACCCAGAAGGTGATAACCAGCACAGAGATGCCATACCTACCCACCAGCCAGGAGTGGCTCGCCCAGTCCGCTCTTCTCATAGAATCCCGCCCAACAACCGTACGTCTCTCCTCCTGAACAAGGAACCCTCCCCCCTCCACGCCGTCGCAGTCACGCTGGACCCCTACTCATCAAGCGCCCCGCCCTTCCGGACAGACTCGCGTCACCACGAAATACAACATCAAGCCCGCAAAAGCACGCGTGGCCAAGAAAGCGAAGAAGGATGGCGACGACGACACAGCAATGACGGACGCCGCCGGCGCGAAACCACCGCGCGCATCCCTGATAATCAAGACCTTCGACCCCCACTCGGGCGTGTGCCTCAAGTACAAGACGACCAAGGCCGCCGAGGTGTCGCGGCTCGTGCAGCTGCTGGGCTCCCTGGGGAGGAAGATGGCGGCACTGCCCGACGCGCCCGCGCCCGCTGTCGCCGTAGAGGACGAGGCCGCGGCCGGGATCGCGACGCCGCCGGTTGGCGGCTCCGGTGGCGCGGCGGGAGCAGGCCAGTCTGCGCAGCAAGTGCCGGCCGGGGCGGGTGGTGGCGGTGGAGGGAAGGGCAAGAAGAAGAAGGGCAAGCGGTGAACTGGTCGTGGCCGGACATGCCTTTGAGGCAACGATGCGGCAGCAGATGGAGTCGGGAATAGCTTCTGGAGCAGGACATCTCCCGGTCCATCGTCACATACGCACACCATATGTATGTGCGCACACCGAGGCCAGATGAGTATCGGTAGTGCTTGCTGGAGCTGGGGAGCTTAAGCAAACCCTGTCTTCTGAATGAACAGCTCATGAAGCAGCAGATCACGCATCTGGACAGGAGAGCAATAAGGTTCTAAGAGACATTGATGCATGCCTAGAGACTATCTATTGTTACATGTTGAGAATCCCGAGCTCGTGTTTTCCCGCAGCTTCCTTTACCGTAGACTCATAACCCATCGCAAAACACAGGGTACTACCGACGAAGACCAACTCCACCAACGCCAGCAAATGACCAGAATAGAAAAAGCACCATGACTGCGAGAGATATAGTTATCTTGCAGCCGCAACCAGAAGTCATGGCCAACGCCACAAACACAAGAGCCGCTCGCCCTCCGTTGTCTATACCCAGAGATGCATATGTGCGGGAGTATGCTGTGATATACGAAACAACTCGTCTCAAAAGACGAGGACGGAGCATAATTAGAAGACGATCAGAAGTCCTCGTCAAAGGCGAAGTCTCCGCCGTTCTCGTTCTTCTCCTCTGAGCCTGACTCGTCAGCAGAGACGGGCTTCTTGGTACTAGCCATGACGCCAGCCTTCTGGTAGTCACCGACACGCTTCTCGAAGAAGTTTGTCTTGCCACCGAGGGAGATGTTCTCCATGAAGTCAAAGGGGTTTGTTGACTTGTACACCTTGTCGTTACCCAGAGCGACCAGGAGGCGGTCGGCGACAAACTCGATGTACTGCTTCATCAGGTTCGAGTTCATGCCAAGGAGTGCGCAAGGCAGGGCCTCGGTCAAGAACTCTTTCTCGATGGCGACAGCCTCCGTGATGATGTCCTCGACGCGCTGCTTGCTTGGACGGTTCTTGAGGTGAGAGAACAACAGACAGGCGAAGTCGGTGTGCAGGCCTTCGTCACGAGAGATCAGCTCGTTTGAGAAGGTCAGGCCGGGCATGAGACCACGCTTCTTGAGCCAGAAGATGGAGGCGAATGCGCCGCTGAAGAAGATGCCCTCGACGGCAGCAAAGGCAACCAGTCGCTGGGCATAAGTGGACTCGCGGTCCTGAATCCACTTCAAAGCCCAATCAGCCTTCTTGCGGATGCAGGGAACTAAAAGTCTCGGGTTAGAAGACGAATGCCTAAGGTCTGTGTTTACAATGGGGACTTACTCGTGTCAATGGCGTTGAGGAGGTAAGTACGCTGAGCAGGCTCCTTGATGTAGGTGTCAATGAGCAGAGAGTATGTCTCGGAGTGGATGTTCTCCATCATGATCTGGAAGCCGTAAAAGCAACGGGCTTCGGGGATCTGAACCTCGGAGCTGAATCGCTCGACCAGGTTCTCATTGACGATTCCATCTGAAGCAGCAAAGAAGGCGAGGATGTGGGAGATGAAGAACTGCTCATCGTCGGTCAGACGGTTGCTCCAGTCATGCATGTCCTTCGAGAGATCGATTTCCTCGGCAGTCCAGAAAGAAGCTTCGTGCTTCTTGTACATTTGCCAGATCTATTGTGTTGATGTTGTTAGTGTGGGGCCACTTAACGCGTTGAACCGGGGGGGGGGCGCGTCGCGTACCTCATGGTATTGGATGGGAAACAGGACGAAACGGTGAGGGTTCTCCTTGAGAATGGGCTCCTCGAGCTCGTCGGAACGAAGATCAGGGATCTTTGTTGGCTCCTCTGGTGCCTTGATGATCTCCTTGGTCGCGGCGTGCTTCGCGTCGAGGTCCTGGGCCAGGGTGGCGACAGCAGGGTCCTGGAAGTCATTCTCCTTGTTTGCGGTGCCGAGGTCAAGCTTCTTGACTGGAGAGTCCATCTTGAAGGACTCAATGGCAGAAGCAGCCTGTCAAATAAAGAGTTAGTCTAAGGGTGAGTCTCCGTGATTGTTCGTTGGGAATATGCAGACGCGCGCTCACCTGCTTCGAGGGCGTGATCTCCACAGACATGGTTGACGTATGAGGGGAGCAGGTTGAAGTGTTAGATGAAGAAGAGTCCACAAAGGATTGGAGTATTAGGACCAGGACTGAATGCGTCTGTCTTGTCTGTATTGTGTCAGGGCAGGTTGTCACAATGCAAGTCTGCAATGGAATGTCTGGGAGAGGTGAAGGTGTTTGTGGCGGGAGGTAGTACGGCCTTTAAAGTGATGGAGAGGCAGCAACAAGCGCTAGGCAGTGTGGGTCTCACAAGACGCGTCTGGTTTTTTAGAACTGGGGGAAAAGCGCGTCGACACTCACTCACCCATGTGCCCCTGTACACTGGCCTGCACGCACATGCGACAATGCGGCACAAACCAAGACACAGTCAGGGCACCATCCACCCACTTTGTCGCATTGGCCCGGCTGATCAGATGGCTGGTTCCTGTCTATTTGCTTGGCTCAGCTGCAACAGGTCTCCCCAGATGTGGGTTTAATCACCAATGTTTTGCGCAGCACCAACTGGCCCAGTCCCTGTCAGAGTTGACAAAGGCTTATCAGATCCTTTGATCCCGCATCGTTTCCCTGACATCACCATCCACACCACGAATCATCACACTTCCAAGGTCTAGCCTGTCCTCGACCCCGTCTGCCTGGCCATACCTGACCATCGTAATTGTAGTTTCGTTTCATTGTTGGAGCAAATGCCTACACATCACGAGACAAAACTATGTGAGTCAGAATGTGTATTGCAGCTTCCTCTTGAATGAGTCTGCTTTACCTGCTCCCTATGAATCGAAACGCGCTGCGCAGTGCATTATGACTATAATTGACCAAACCGATCGTCCTCCTTTACCATTTCCGTGTTGCGTGTGCTTCCCAAGTGGTCGACCGTACTGTATCTCCGTACAGTGTCCTGTGCTAGCCCCCGTCCGTTCCGGTCCGGTACCGAAACCCATCAAGTCATGTTTTAAAAGACGCGTCTGAGAGACGCGTTCCAAGTCGCAGTCCCCACACCATATTGTGTGGCTGCGATGTCGCTCGGATCACCACATTTCCGCAGCTCTTTGGTTCCTCCAGCCCACTATTCTACGCCTACATCAACGGCGCGGAGCCCCCTTCATTGTTTTTGTTGGCTTTGGGGGCCGTGGTTCAGTCGTCCTTGGTTCAGCCACAAGTCCCAGTTCAGGATCGCCTGTCTGGCCTGACCGTCCTGTCTCTTCTGCCCTGGCCTTTTTGACAAGATAATCCTCCAGCAGCCAAGTATTTCGCGAGTTCGCTTTATAGAGGGCGTCGGCGATGTCTCCGAGAAGCGGTACCAGCCCAATCCCAAAATCGGCCGCGACATTGAGGTACATCCTGTTCTTGAGCCTGGATGGAAGCCCGCCTTCGATCTGATCCGCCTTGCGAATAATCCAGTAAGCCAACAAGCAATCGACAATATCGCCAAGTCTATACACCGTGTGTTAGTCAGGCTTCGTCAACAATGAACCCGGTCCTATGTCTAGATTCTGGAGGCAGGGAGGGGAGCTTACACAGGTACAAGGCCGATTATGACAGACCATCCGAATCTGAAGCCACACCAGTGGAAGAGACTCATGTCCAGGTGCCATGAACGTCTTCGCACGCTGGCAAGGATCTTATTGTCATGTTCAGAGACCAGCGGAGCTCGGTACATCTTCTTGCCCATCAGACCATTTTTGTATTCTTTGAACTTCCTGCCCTTCCTCTTCTTCTTGCCAGGCTTCTCGCTATGGGCCTGGTGGGGCTCATCATAGTAGAATGGGTCCTGTGCACTTGTCAGAGGTCAACTCGTGTCTGGAGGGCATGATCACCAGCATACCTCTGAATCGAAATTCTTTGCGAAATTGCCCAGAGTATCGCCTACAGCCTTATTGGCAGCCCCTGCATAACACTTGAGGTTAGTTACTGAACAGCTTGATGAAATGCAAGACATTCTGGAAGCTATGGGGGAGGCAGGGGCCTGTGGCTTTGAAGTTCACGTACAGCGGACAACTGCGGAAGTCATGGCGCGCAATGTTCAGACCAGTGCAAGATCAATTGTTGTGATGATTCAGATGAGCGGAGAGTGAGAGCTGTGGAACAGAAGACAGAAACGGAAGACTGGTGCCCTGTCTTTTGAAGCCCGGCTTTTGAAGAAGAATGCCTTTTGTGCTGAGAGTGGCTTCTGGGTGAGATGTGAAGGCCGGCTGGCTGGCGGGCTGGTCGGTGAGTCGGTCTCTTGCGAGTATCAGAAGACAGCCCTAGACGGCGAAACAAGGGGTCGGAGAGCAGTTGCAGGCCTGATGGCAATGCAGACTTGGAACACGAAACAAGAAGTGTGAAGAGTCTGTGTTGGCCCAAGGGGGCAGAGGCAACAAGAAGGGGGAGTGAGGACCTGTTTATGACCGTTCGATGTTGTATTGCCCAAGGAGGGCGCCAACTCACTCCTCAGGGCAATCAACGGGCAGGGCAGGGCAGCGCAACGGCAATGCGACGCACGTCGCACCGCCAGTCAGTCGTCGGCCGCTACCGCAATACCGGATTTGCGACAAGCCCAACCCATGAAACCAAGCTCAAATGGCCTGCATTACGTCAAGGGCTTCTAGACCCCTTCCGATCTGGACCACTGTTAATACGGGCTACAAGCAGCATTTAAGTAAGTAGGCGGTGAAAACAAGTACTTCACTACTACGGGTGTAATCTGTACGTTAGTCTATAGGTAGGTAGATGATAGACTGGACGGACCAGGGTAGAGGTTGAATTGTGGCTGCAGCTCCTAATCAGAAAGCTTGTTGCCGTGATGCATAATAACGGGTACGGTCTGCTGGAAAGCTCGAATGAACACAGCCACACCTGGTCAAGGTTCGTCCATCCTGCCAGCCCACGGTCCCCCCCTTTGGGGCAAGTTGAAGCTCCGTTAGGCAGATAAGCTAATAAGCGGCGGCAGGCGATCAGTCGCCCCTGCTGCAATGCGAACAAGAGCCCAGCCACAGCTGCCACGCTTTAGAGGCAAACTTGGGCCGTCAAGCAGATCGGTCGCAAGGTGGATGAGTGACTCGCTGGCCTGGGCACCCACCTCACCTCACCTCGCCCCGCCTCGCCTCTGCCAGCCAACTGCCAGAGCTTTCTTCGACTGCACGGCAAGACGAATCAATCAATGCCACCTACGTGTCCGCGTGTCTGCAACCAACCACCTCCAATTATCGGCTCGGTCCAGTAGCCATCACTAGACATCCAATTACGAAGTATCATCATTGCTTTCATATCAGCGCCCCTCGTCACCACATCAAGCCGCCATCGCATCGCAACCTAGCCCCAGTCGTCTACCCGCTCGGCCCAAATCAACAAGCGACCCGCACTGGCCTGGCAACAACGACGTCGCTGTGCGGTCCTTCCGGTGCTACAGCCTTCTTCGCACCAACATCACTCACATCTCTGGACCCACGTGCTGGTAGATATGATCAACAAGCCCAGCCGCCACCATGGACGCATCACGGACGACTTTAGAAGACTGTAAGCTTTTTCACTGTGATGACATGCAGCCGGCATAGCGAGCGACCTCGGGCGGGCAGCCTGCTGACTGACATGGCGTGTGGCCAGGGCTGGACGAGCTGTGCGCTCGCTTCCTCAACAATCTACCTAAGGAGGAATTGCAGGAATTCAGCAGAATCGGCATGCATCTTGAGGAAGCACAATGGTTCTACGAAGACTTCATCCGCCCACTGAACCCCACCACCCTACCCAACCTCAGGATACGGGACTTCAGTCTGCGTATCCTCCAGCATTGCCCCGTCACCTCTATCGCTTCGCTCGACATCCTCGAAAAGGCATATGACAACTGGGTAGCCTACAAGAAACGTATACCAGTCCGAGGCCTGATCATGCTAAACGAAGCCATGGATTCAGCTGTGCTTGTCAAAGGCTGGAAGTCGAGCGCCAACTGGAGTTTTCCTCGAGGCAAGATTAACCAGGAGGAAGACGACCTCCATTGCGCAATACGCGAAGTCTACGAGGAAACCGGGTTCAACGTAGAGGAGGCGGGGTTGATACCGGAGAATCGGAAAGTCAAGTATTTTGAACAGACGATTAGGGATCAACACCTGCGCCTCTACGTGATTCCGAACGTACCAATGGACACCTATTTTGAACCGAGGACAAGAAAAGAGATCTCCAAGATCCAATGGTACAAGCTGGTTGACCTCCCTGGGCGGATCAAGAAGAAACAAGGGCACGACAACAACGCTGCAGGCCCAAATGCTTCCAAATTCTACATGGTAGCACCTTTTATGGAACCTTTGAACAGATGGATCAAACAGGAAGTGAAGAAGAAGGACAAGATTAGGAGCAGCCGCCGGACTGGCCCAGCCTTCCAAGCCGAGCTCGACGAGATTATGACGGAGGAGGAGGGCATGGCCACAGAAACCAGAACCGACCTACCTCCGCCGTCTGATGCCAAAGATCATGTTCATGAGGCTGCTACTCGAGAGCTACAAAGACTCCTCAAGATACAGCCACCGACGCAGACTTTCCACCCGGTCACGTTGGATCAGACTCAGGATCGTGGTCAAGCTCTTCTGGCGATGCTGCAACAGCAGAAGGACGCGCCGGCCGACAATCAGATGGGCAGCGCTCAGACCGGTATTCATTTACCTCACACACCCATGGATCATGTATACAACGTTGCTCCAATTCCTCAAAACCCCCACCACAATCATACCACGCAGCAAATTCCCTCGCACCAATCAGCGCCTCCTCCATTTTTGTCTCATTCAGACATGAACAATCAAATTCTCTCTGCTCTCGGAACTGCAGGTAATACAGCAAGAGTTGGGTTGCAACAAGGGCAGACGGCGTATCAGCCGCCACAGATGCAAATGTTCTCGAACAACACCAACCAACCAGGGTTGGTCCACCCTCAACCTCTACCTCGTCAAGCGAATCACCTCTTGGCAAACAATCCGATTCCAAACCCGGTCCACGAGAACAGAATGGGGCAGATGCATCAGCAGGCAAACATGTGGCCACAATTCGCTGCAGGCATGGCTGTGCCGCAACAGAATGTGGCCAACGCTCGCCAGCCGCCAGCTACGCTAGACAATGCCCGTCAAGCTCTCCTCGACGCCTTCAAGAAGGACATTACGCCGACACAGCAGCCCGCACAGCAGCCCGCACAGCAGAGCCCGTCTTCGCAACAACGTGTGGCAGGATCTCAAAGGCCGAACCAACAGTACACAGCACAAAACTTGGCCTCCTTAGCGTCGACTTACCCTCTCGCACAAAACGGCGTCCAGAGCATGCCGATCCCAGCAAATGGAAGCCCTCAACTTGGTGCCGCGCAGGCAGCTTTGCGGCCTTCAAACGTGCCAGAAAGCCAGAGAAATGCCCTGCTGGGGATATTCAAGCAACCCACAACATCGTCCCCCATTCGCCAGGTGTCTCAACCGAATCTAAAGGAAAACAACTCTCCGAAGCCTCAGCAACAACATCCGGCTTTCTTTGGGACGGCCTCGTCAGTCGCGCAAACGAACAATGGGTCGATTCAGGCAAACTTGGGGCTCCCTTACGGTGTGCCTTACAGCGCGCAGTACGCTGCGGTTCGCCCCAGGGAAGGTGATCAGAGGAGCCCACAACCTCAGTCGGCCCCTATAGCCCAGGCCATGGAGAATATAAACCGTGTCCCTCACAACCCCTCCATGTCCAGCCTACCTTACAGTGGCACATCCCAGCTTGGGCAGCCCACAGCACAAGGCGGCATGCCCTCATTCCCGAATATCTCTCAGCAGCATCAGGCAGCGGACCCTCAACAGCTGCAGAAGCTCATGTCTTTGTTCAGTAAGCCCTCGGCGACACCAACAACCCCGCATGCACCGTCACTCGGTGCCTGGCCTCCCTCTGCCTCAGTGAACAACGGCAAGGAGCCGGCAATATTCAACATGGGAAGGCTCGCAGCTCAGTTACCAACACCAAGCTCGATTCCTACCTCGCATGGGACATCTCCAGGCAGGGACGAGGCTTCCGGCCCAGCTTCAGCGTCCCGTCGTGGCAGCCAGCAGGTCCCGATCTCGCCTGAAAACGAAAAGTTCCTGCTGAATTATCTGAAGACTGTTAGTAGTTCTGCCAAGTAGTGGGGCTGCGGCGTGGTTGCTGGGATGGTTTGGGCAGGCGGAGTCAGGTTTGAATTCTTTTTGGCAATCACATCGAACTGCAGAGCGTGTTTCCGAGCGATATCTTACATGATCATCTGTTGGTAAATCCGGAGCATTGCATTGCATTGGTGACAGCAGGGCCACGGAGGATACGGGGCATTTGGAACTGGAGGCATCTCATAGCGTTGGAGTCCGCATTTTTGCAAGCTTGGTTCGAACTTTGATACTGATCAATGGCCGGTCCACAACGGTAGCCACAATACTGCGGTAGATTTGCTTGTTGAAAGCGTGACTATATACGTAGCTGTTCCGCATTCACGTTGCTATCTCGTCTGTTCTGTCTGGTTATGGTTTGGCCTATTGGTTTTCTAAGCCTTGCAAACTTGAGCGGCACCTTGTGATCAAAGTCCGGGCAGCACGTGTGGCAGTGGAAGTGGTGGTGGTTCAAGTGGTAGGTATCAAAAGCACAGAAAACGATGAAGCAATGTGCTGCCATTTATACCTTTGAAACATTCCTCAAGGGCCTGTAACCGACCTACTTATTATTGTGGTGTGGCCTGCCGCTCATCCATTTTGAGCTGCCCAAGTCTTGCCTAATGCCCCTGGAGCCGATCATACTGTCCTTCAACCGGTCGGCAGATGATCAAACTGTCACCTGAGCAATGAATATTGCTACTGCAGTGCCCAGCCCACGTCGAATTGAGTTTCCCAAGCGACTTGCTGTGTTGTAACATAGCGGAGCAGAGTTACAATGGACATCCAGAGACCCTGAGAATCTAAGACCCTGGAACCCCGGCCACTAATCCACCTGGACTGGAAGGACGGATCTGGGTGTCCAGGCATACCTGTAAATGTACAACCAACTGGCCGCCCAGACTTAATGAATTCGGTACAAAGGCCTGCAGGCAGAGATATGATGTGATGCTTCTCTTCACCAACCATCATATCTGATGTGATCAACTCCATCTTCCTGAGACGAGGCGGCAGTTGAATCAAGCATCATCTTGAACACTGTGTTGCTTCCATCAAACTTTCAAAGTAGTGTATACATACTACAGTCCAGCCTTTCCCCAGGTCGTTACTGCCTAGGGTCGCAGGTCGGTGGACCCTGGCCTTGAAAGTGGACTAAAGCCCCTGTAAATATTTACACACTAGAAAGCGCGGATGGAGAGCCGCTCGTCAAACTGCACCTCCCCTGTCGAACAACTCGCTTGGCTAGGCTTACTTACCGGGGTAGGTACAGTTGGTAACCTGCCTGCCTGGTGTCACTATCACACGCCTGCGAAGGCTCTACAAGATGAAATCTCGTCCTGTGATGTTAATTGATTTTCCTCTCAAGCCTCGTTTGTCCGCATCCTATTTCTCCCTTCTGACTCGTCCCTCGGATTCTTTCTCTGGACTGCCATGTCGACGCCAATAGATACTCAATTGGTCACCATCGACCGCGCGTATTTCGACACGCTCGTCCGACGGTAAGCTTCCAGCTCCCAGCTTTCCCCAGCTTCCTCCAGATTTGTCGTGTGTCCCAGTAGGCCCTGATTCCTACTACACACTCAAACTTCAGCCCGAAATGGATCGTTCGATCTCCTTGGTCTTCGTTGCTGCTTTTCCCCTCCTGATCTTCCTACCTAAGCTAACGGTCTCGTACAACTCAGTGCCAATTTCGTGAGTTATAGCTGCCGTATATCACGGAGTGCTCTAGCTATGGTCTTTTGGTCTGATCTACCTCCAAGAACCGCGAAGAAATCCTCAAGAGCTCGGACGTTTCCATTTCCAAAACGGAATACGATGGCCTCAAGCAAATCGTCGCCAATTATGGTACGCGGTTGAAACACCAAAGACATTGGCTGCCACAATTATCCTCTGACATGCCTCACAGCAAACTTGCGACGGAATCTAGAGAGAGGCGGCGTCGACGGCTCGACAATTGATGTATGTGGTGTCGAAAATTATAAAAGATATGGAGCAAGGCCTTTCGCCCATTCATTAGGCAGGCCGATTCCTCAGGGCAGCGCGTGTGCTAATCACAGTCCCCGCAGCTTCTCAGCAAAGATGATGCCACGCTCGAGCAGCAGACAGCAACTTCTACTGCAGCTACTGCCAAGTCGAACGACGATACCGCCGCGTTCAACTCACCTCAATCTCCCGGTTCGCGGGTGCTGGCTCCTCGAAAGGCACCAATCAACAATTCATACAAGACCTACGGTGCACACCCCAAGGGAACTACTCATGTTCATTCTCTTGAGGTATCCGACTGGGTAGATGATGGTGCAGGCGAAGACGATCACTCGGTCTCTGGTGGTGGACCTGTCGGCAGTTTCCAGACACAAACCCACAACGACCATGCTCCGGCTCGCCCACAGTACGAGCGACAATGCTCAAGATCCATTCTACTGAGCAAACTCCCTGACAATACGACCCACGGGGACATCACGGAGGCCGTTCGTGGCGGCCGCTTACTGGACGTCTATTTGCGGCCTAACGATCGTACAGCGGCTGTGTCATTCCTTGTCGCAGCCGATGCCAGAGCTTTCTATGATCATGTCAGGCGCCATGACTTGTACATCAACCACAAGCGGGTGAGTGGCTCCCAAAATCCCTGGCAGCACATAAAGCTGTCTCCGTCTCCAGGGTGCATTAATTTGACGGCTACTATCAGGTTGATATTCGCTGGAACGATCGTCAGTTCATCTTGCCCGGCCACGTCGCCAGCAAAATCGGCATCGGTGCCACTCGTAATCTTGTTATTCGGCGATGCGATCCACGATTTACTGAACAGGGTGTCCGGGACGACCTGGAACACATTCACAACCTTGTTGTGATCAAAGTTGAATTCATCGGTGGGAGCTGCTACATCAAGACGAATTCGGTCCACAATGCAATGTTTGCAAAAACTTGCATGATGAGCCGAGCGTAAGTGCGAAACTCAAAGGACACGCTGACGGATGGCTAATTCTTTTAACAGTAAATATAAGGGCAGCAAAATTGATTGGGACGTTGATGAGTGCAACCAGCCTTTTGCACTCACACCACAGCCCAAGCCCCGTCAGACGCCTACAAATAGGAAACCCGGTAGCGGAGTGGCCAACCGCTTCAACCTCCTCAACATTGATGATGACGGTGACGCCTTGTCGTCGCCTGACTTTGGCGCCGCCAAGAAGACCATGCTAGCTGCTTAGAGGGCCTGAACTTTTTGCGTGAATTGGCTCTAACGAGAACGGAGCAGGGTTAGAGTAGAGCATAGCATGACGGACCTCGAGTTGAGACTTCTCGGCCTTCATTTGGACCCTGCGATGGGCATGATCCTGGGGGTAGTTGCCACGGAGGCGTCCCAAATTCCTAAAATTTCTTTCACAAGGCGCGTGGAGTTACGGATACCCCATGGCTACACAGGTAGCATACCTATCATTCTTCCTTTTTGGAATGCTCATGGCGAGATAATACCAAAGAAAGCATTGTAATTTTGCAGCCGCCGAGCAAAGGGCCCTTTCCCGAGACAGGTAGCCATAGTAATTGGTGCATGGCATAATTGCTCCTCGTTGCGGCGGGCTCTCGTGGCGAAGGCCCACGAAGCCGCTGTAAGAGGTTATCCATGGGGACAAGGGCGTTAAGCATGCGGGTCGTCGAGAGGCCTATTTGATACCTCTACGCGTCAAAGCCATTGAAACTACCAGGAAACCACCCAAATCGGCTTCATAATGATCCTCGCGGGCGCAGGTCAGCCCGTGATGGTGATCGTGATATATTGCACAACCTGACCTCGGGACACGGACGCGAACTGGCAAGATATGCCCGGCCCGATCTGGTTGGAATGCGAGGGCGGGAGACGGCCTCTGTGCCATGTTTGGACTCGTAAGCCCGTGTCCTCTTGTGGGGTGTGGCTGGTTGTACGGTCATCGTCGGGAAGCGGCTTTGTATTAAGCTTGTTGTACGGCGCACACATGCGGAGCACGGAAGGTGAATGGGGTTGTGGGTTGTGGGTTGTGGGGCAGCTGTCTTCAACTGATCTCTCGCAGCCGGGCTTGTTGAAGACCTTCGAGCTTGCGGCTTGTGCTGGAGTCGGTGACCAGCCAGATCAGTTGAAGGTCGGCGCCTGGGAGTGATTTTTGCTGGTGCTCGCTCCTCTTTTGGCAGTGGAATGGATCATCATCCTATATTTGTTGCCCACACCTCAGGGATCCTCTTCACATGCTGAGTTGTCACCTCGATTGTTAGGGCGACAGTAAGGTTTGTGGAGCCCGTCGATCAGGCCGGGTTGATGGGCTCATAGGACACGCTAGTCTCTCACATAAATCAAGCATTGGACAGCTCACAAGTATGGAGAGTGACGCGAAGAATGATGAATAATTAAGTTCGCGATGAGCGAGACGATTCATTCAGACTGCCCCTTGGCAAAAATCAAGCATGAAGTCAATAGTGGTCAGCCATCTGGGGCAGGGAGACGAAGAACGACCAGACGACTCGGGCGTTGACCTCATATAGATTATTTTTAGCAGGGGTTCACGGTCCTCCAACACGAGAAAACGGGAACATGGTGCTGGGTGCCGGGTGAGCCCCATGGTGGGCAATACGAACTGGGCCGGGATCCTGAGTGGCCCCGGCCATCCCCCACCCCACCGACTCCATCAGTATTGCCACCACCACCTTTTCTTCCAAGGCCAGACATCATGCGCGGCATTGAATGGCGACAGCGCAGCCAGCAGCTGTGGGATCCAAGACAGAGACCGGCCCACTCTGCCACTGTTACGAGGATGACAGTTCCAGGCCCTGTTATTGCGGCGGTACGGTCGCGAGGTCTGGAGAGAGTGCCAGTGAGAGAGCTCAAGTGCAGGGCTCCTCGGTCAGCCGCTCGTCGAGGTTCCGGACTGGGCTACTGCAGGGCCTCTCTCGCCAAGGGGGGGAAGGGGGCAGGTGGGAACGGCCCTGCTAGTCTTGACAGTCTGCTGTGATTCGACATTCTCTTCTCGTCACCCCTGCAACCGATCCTCAGATGCTTTCTGGCTCTCGCCTTTTTCCTGTCCGTCCGCATCTCTAATCCAACCTCCCCTTTCCAACCAGGGCGGTCTCCTTGTGTAATAAACACCTTCGCTTTGTTGTCTGCCCTAGTTGCTCTTTGCGGCCACTAACTGACATTCGCTTCAACCCCTCCGAAACCTTTGCTCCATCGGTAATTCAAGCAACAAACCGTGCCCGAACCTTCACTGGCCCCTGATCTTCGACCCATCAGACCTGCCAAGCTTGCTCTGCCCGCCATCAATCTTGCCCTGCCGTGCCTCGAAAAGTCCATTACACGAATTCGGCCCAACAAGTTTTGTGTCATATTCCTGCGTGGTTCACGATCAGACGCCACTCCATCATCGTGATCGCTGTGCCGTCGAATTTGCGGGATTGATTTGGTCCCAACGGGCTCCTCGGTTCCGGTTACCTTGAGGTGGGAGGAATTTAAATTTCGGAGCCGATCGTCTCTCGCTCCCCTGATCGTGGACGTCTGTCAAATCGAAGCCAACCCGTGGCCGATACAAAACATCAACAACCGCCACTATGAAAGCCGCACACTTCACCACCGTCCTGCTGTCAATTGCACCCGTTGCCTCTGCCTATGCCTGGCCAGAATGGCTACCAGAGCTCGATGCTCTGGTTGTGAGGCAGAACTCTGACTCCACAGGTATGTCTCAGTCATGACACAAGAATTGAGCCACGTCTCGGGTGCAGATTCACGACTAACCAAAAGATAAATCACACAGCATCTTCAGCAAAAGCTACTGCCACCGCATCAGCATCCTCCGACCCAGCTAACGCCGGCAATCTAAACACGGCCGGCATCTCCTCCACAGCAAGCGATGCGGACTCGGCTTCCGGTACCGCGACCGGTGATGCAAGTGGGTCTGTGACGGCCACGGGCACGGGCACAGACAAGGACGCGAGCTCAACCAGCAAGAAGAGCTCAAAGACAACAACCGCGAGCGTAAACGCGGACGACCCGGCCGGCAGCGCTGTCATGTTGACACCCCAGACCACGTTGACGAGCGCGCTGTACCGGATTGGCGAGTTTGTCACCATAGGCTGGAACTACACGAACGTGCAGGTCACTCCCACGGCAGTTGATGTCGTCATATCGTGTACCACCGCCTCCGAGTCCTGGACACTGACGTCCAACATGACGTACGAGACCAGTGGCGCGTTGACCTGGGACACAGGCGCTTTCCAGAGCGACTCCGTCCAACAGCCCCTGCTTGTCGAGCAGTACATCATGTACATCTACGACGCCGATTCGAGTATCAGTGCAACCGCCGGTCCGGGAGAGTTGACGGCCGCGGCTGCCATGACCTTTGGCCTGTACACCGGCCAGCCTTACACCCCGCTCGCTAGTGGCTGGGTATGTGCGACCTGCAGTGGTGCCATGTCCAGCGGTGAGAGACAGGCCATCGGTTTCCTGATCACTGTGTCGGCAATCACCGTGGCGAGCTTTACCTGGTTCGTGACTGGTGTATGGTGATCTGTGATGCTGCATATATAAGCCTGGCGTGGAACATAATGTGTCATGTCTTGTGAAGACGTGTGGTAATGGCGTGTGAATATGGTCGAGCGATTATCTGGGCGTGCGTGCATTATCTTTGGATATTTAGGCTGGAATTGAATCCACCGGTTGTTTGAGCGGCGTTGGCATATCTGGGTATTTATCAGGATTTGGGGCAAAAGTCCGGCGGCACTTTCAGGATGTATCTATTGGCCCCGCTGCACACGTATGCAATCAACATAAAGTAATGATGCATCTGGTGTGTCGAATGGAACATGGGGATGGACTAGGGCAGTCACAGGTAACCTTTTAATGGAAAAGAGAGATAAACATGTCTTCCTCAAGACTGCTCACGGATAACTCTACCTGGGCCCATAACGCTTGAGATGGACCAAGATGATATCAGCCCGATTCCTGACCCCCGGCATTATTGATTCGGATGGCATGTGTATCAGACCATCCGTAGAGAAAACCCTCCACCCCGTTCCTCCTTCTCCCTCCCTGCAAATATGCCGCTAAAGTCGACCGTCCCGAGCCCGGCGGCATCGCCCCGCCCAGGCGCATTCGGGGTATCTCTCCGCCGCCGCCTCTCCTGGCCGGCCTTGCTCGGGAACGTCGGGAACATGGCCTCGGACTTGGGCCGCGGGTCCTGACGGAAGTACTCGTGGTCCAACATTTCCCTCGCGCTCGGTCTCTTGGCCGGGTCCAGAGCCAGGAGGCCGTTCAGCAGCGACGCGCCTGCTGCCGTGAGAAGGGGGAACTTGGCGCGGACGACGGAGCCCGTGTTGGCCCTGCTGGGAGGGAGGCGCAGCGACCTCGCGTTGGGCAGCCTCCTGAAACCCGGCCAGGTGTCGTCGGTCGGGATGCCGCACAGCTCGAAGATGCGCGTCAGCTCGTCTACCTCGTTCTTGCCCTGCAGCAGCGGCTCCCGCGTCAGCAGCTCGCCGAAGATGCAGCCCACGCTCCACATGTCCACCGCCTCCCCGTAGCTCGTGGCGCCCAGCAGCAGCTCCGGCGCGCGGTACCACAGCGTGACTACCAGCTGGGTCAGCTTCGGCGCCGGGTCGCTCACGTAGCGCGCCATGCCAAAGTCGGCGATCTTGAGCTGCCCGCGGTTGTTCAGGAGCAGATTAGAAGTCTTGAGGTCGCGGTGTAGGATCCAGTGGTCGTGCAGGTAGCAGACGCCGCCGGCGAGCTGCAGGAGGAGGGTCTTGACCTCGCTGGCAAGGAAGGGCTGCGGCATGTCTTCGAGTATGGATTTCAGGTCGTGTTCGAGGAATTCGAGGACAAGGAAGATACTACACGCACGGAGACGAGAGACACGCAACGTCAGCATGGGGATGTCAGGAGGTCGCGAGCAAAAGGGTCCGTGTGCAGCACGCACTTTTCTATCTTGGTCGTGTCCTCGCCGACCACCACCTCCCGCAGCTTGACAATATTCCTGTGCTCGCAGTCCTTGAGGATCTGTATCTCCCGCAGCCCGGTGACGGGGAGCCCGTTCCGGTCATTCGGCTCGATCTTCAGCCTCTTCAGCGCAACCACCTTGCCCGTCGCGATCTCCTTGGCCCTCGCGACCCAGCCGTACGCGCCCTCCTCGATGTCGTTCAGCTTATCGTACTTCTCCACGCTGTTCGACTTACCAAAGCCGCCGCCAGCCTGGAAGCGTAGAAGCCGCGGGGCTCCACCGCCGCTACTCCCATCGCCCTTGGCCCTTTGGTCCGCCTGCCGCTCTGGTGTGAGTCTCCGCCTCTTGGCTGGCCGTCCATCCTGCTGGTCGTCCTCCTGGGCTGTGGCTGTGGCTGTGGCTGTAGCTGCCTTCCGCTGGTTCTCCTCCTCGTGCCTGCGGGCAGCCTCTGCCTTTTCCTTCTTCAGCCTCTTCTTTTCCTCTTTTTCTTTCCTGGCCTTGGCCTCCCGCGCAGCGTCCTCCTCGCTGTCTGCCCAGCGCGACTTGCCCTTGCCGGACATGGTGAAAGAACAACACCGAGGCGAACGCAAGACCTCGTTGGGCGACAGCCAGGGGGGGCGAAGAGAGTTTCGGAGATTCGGCAAGCTAGCGGTGGTAGAGGGAATTGAAGAAGTATAAGGGGGAGAAGGAATGCGTGAACGCAGTGTAAGGCTGTATTTGTAGGGATCGTGTGAGTGGACAAGGTGATGTCGATGCAGACTGCCTGCCGGGCGCGCGCAACTGCCGTAATTCCAGGGGTGTGTGCCGGGATCCGGGGCACTTTTCAGAAGCTTCACAAGCCTCGAGCTTCAAGAACATTGAAGCTCCTACCCGGTCTAGTGTAGTTAACCTCCTAGCTCGCTCCTAGAGGCTGCAAGGCCGCAAACTCCCCGAATACCGACTTCGTGATGTTTACCTCACCGTGAAGACGGTCAGCGTCTTGTGATTCTTCACCTGGCCAACTTGTCAAAATGAGGCCGTTTTCACGCAGGTTGGCCCTCTGTGGGCTCGGGCTACCTTCACGATGTATATATCGCCGAGGCCTCGTAGCTTCCCAGGGCTTCAGGGCCCTGTCGATGACGGCGTCAAGGCGCAGTGAGGACGTCTCTAGACAGTGGTCCACTCCCCTTGCAAAGCAGCTTGCTCAGGCCATAGAGGTCTGTTTACACGGGAACAGCGTCACACTTTTATTTTTTAATGGCTAACGGCTTGACCAGATGACCGGCCCTGTCCCTCTTGCAAGCTACATGCGCATGTGTCTGACTGGCGACCTGGGAGGATACTACACAGGTGCCATTGAACAGGGCAGAGACCAGTTTGGTCAGAAGGGAGATTTTGTCACTTCACCGGAAATCTCCCAGATATTTGGGGAGCTCATCGGCATATGGTTTGTGGCCGAGTGGTTGTCTCAGGGCCGCCCAAAGTCTGGCATCGAGCTCATCGAGGTTGGCCCCGGAAGAGGCACTCTGATGGATGACATATTAAGGGTACGCTATGCCACTTCATCCTATGCCACTTCATCCTCATATATGCTTGGGGCATCTTGCTGATCATTCGTACAAGACCGTCTCAAATTTCAAAGAAATGACCAATGCGATTGATGCCATCTACATGGTTGAGGCCAGTTCCGAGCTTAGGGTTACTCAGAAAAACCTCCTATGTGGACAGGACAGACATATGACCGAGTCCAAGAGTGGTTACCACAGCACATGCAGATACGCCGATCTTCCAATTGTATGGACCGAGACTGTTAGATCAATCCCCCAAAGTAAGTGGCCCAGGGATGGAAATCGAATCCCTCTTCTAGGACTTCGACAGCGCTGACCCAAAGCAGGTCCAGACAAGGTACCATTCATCGTGGCGCACGAATTCTTCGACGCCCTGCCCATACATGCCTTCCAGCTCGTCAACGTCCCCCCTTCGCAGACACCCATTCCATCTCCCTCGTCAACATCGCCACCAGCATCAGACACCACAAAACCGACCGTCCAATGGCGCGAAATGGTCGTGTCGCCCACGCCCCCAGACTCCACACACCAAAGCCTCGGGACGCCCAAGTCGCAGTCCGCAGACACACCCGTGCCGGACTTCCAGCTCACCCTCTCGCCTACCTCAACTCGCCACTCATCTTACCTTCCCGAGTCATCTCCGCGCTACCGCGCACTCAAATCCATCCCTGGGGCGCTTCTTGAGGTCTGCCCAGACGCCTCATTATACGCGACAGACTTCGCGACACGTATCGGTGGGTCCCCGCAGCACCCCAAGCACAGGCCGTCGGGCGCGGCATTGATCCTCGACTACGGCCCCGGGGACGGCACGGTGCCCATCAACTCGCTGCGGGGGATTAGCAGGCACCGGCGGGTGAGCCCCTTCGCCGAGCCAGGGCAGACAGACCTGAGTGCCGATGTGGACTTTGCCGCCGTCGCTGAGGCGGCGCTTAGGGCGAGCGACGGCGTAGAGGCCCACGGGCCGGTCGAGCAGGCGGCCTTCCTCGAGGGCATGGGCATCAGGGAGCGCGCTGAAGTTCTGGTCAAGGCGCTGAGGCAGAAGGGCGACGCCCAGACCAAGTCCGCTGATGTTGAAAGGGCTTGGAAGAGGCTTGTAGATCGGGGCCCGGACGGGATGGGTAAGACATATAAGGCACTCGCAATCTTGCCCGAAAACGATGGCAAGAGGCGGCCGGTTGGGTTTGGTGGTGACGTCGGGGCTTGACGTGTCGGTACAGAGCCCAAGTGGGGAGTCCCCTGAAAAGGAGGATGCCTTGGGCCGCATTTAAGTCATGTATGCAAACCAGCTTTTTGTCATAAAAGGATAACGAAGCTTAAATACCCATGCCCAGTGCCGAATCCCCTGAGCACTCCCGCTCAAACGCCGAGATATCTATAACATTACAACACAACTGTATCGCCTTGAGGGCCTGGGCCCGCTCGCACTCTCACACTGTGATAGGCCTGATGCTCTGGAGTAGAAATGTCACTGTTTGACAATGCATCATTTGCCACTGCTTTTCACCAGTCCAGCATCCTCGTCGTCTTCATCGTCTGAGAACTTGTCGTCATCTCCAATAGCGAAGATGGTTTCGCCATCCAGCGACGCCCTGGGCCGCTGGCTGCTACCATTTGCCGGTGGTGGCGCGCTTGGTGGCTGGTAATTCTCCACTCCACTTGTTTGGCCTCCCCGCGTGGTGTTGATGGCTGGCTTTGAGCCGACATTTGCCTCTTCATCATCTGAATCGTCCGGCGCCCCGATATCCATGTTGTTGATCTCAAAGGTGCCGTCATCATCCTAGCACACATGTTAGTATATATTGCGTATCTTGTAGGCCTTGAAGCGGGAAATGGTAGACGCACCTGCGCGATCTCGTCCGACATGGCAAAGCGACGGTTGTTCGCAGTAGGCCGCCAGACATAAGCGATCCATGCCACGTCCGCAAAGTAGACCAAATTCAACCACCCGTCAAGAACGAACCACCTTGATTTCCAGTGGAAGGGGACGTAGTCTGGGTCGCTAGCCGAGGCGAATGAGAAGCTGTTGAAGAAGAAGAAGGCGAAGATGACCAAGATACTGAGCAGAATGCACCACCACAATTTTTTGTACATGGCCTCTTTGGCGTGCTGCTTACGCTCCCGAAGATCCTTGAGGGTAAAGTTAAGCGAGTTGAGTGTCCAGACGTAAAATGCGGTCAGCGTCGCCGCCAGGGGCAGAACAATGAGCAGCACGAAGGGACCTGGACAAGTCAGATACATCATTGCTCGGGTTCCATGACGGATTGTCTCTTACCTGCGCTGTCAGGGGTAATTAGAAGACTTGTGATGGCGTAAACCAGACCAAACACGAAGTGTGCTATCGCTAGCCACCGTACGTAGATCATGGTGCGGCCAAGCGTGGGCTTGACAACACCATAGCCCATGCAGACGATGAGCAGCAAGAAGAACGAGAACGAGTTCCTAGCCGCATTCAAGATGCCAACCACGACCAGTAAAACTTTTGATCCGACGTTCGAGCCATTTCGGTTCAGGTAGTCTGAAGAGAGAGTATTAGCGCCATTTTATTGAAGACGGTCTCCATGTGTGATGTTTCATACCGTAGAAGCCCCAGGTCATGAGCATTTCAACAACGAGGAATAGCAAGATCGCCGTTATGTAATTCTGCACAGCCACTAGAGAACTTGTCAGCACACGCTCCCCAATTCGCAGAAAGACACAATAGCAAACATACAAATGTCCGCATGATGCTGGTAGTAAAGGAAACCCCAGAACACAGCAACCAGCGCGTAGAGGATCGTGATTCCTCCGTAGAATGGTAATTTCGGTATCTGGGTGGCTGGAAGCTCTCCAAAAGCGTTGCGAAATTCGACGATGGCCGTGTAATCGTTTGCGGTATACTTGTCCGTAAGCACACAGTAATAGCCGGTCTTCTTGATCTGATATTTGATCGGCTGAGAATCTTTCAGATGTATTGCGTCGGTGAGTATAAGGTTCTTGGACTTCTCAGTCGCATTGGCTGCTAGAATGAACTCTCCGATGTTCTGTTCTTCGCAGAACCCGTCTTCGATTTGCTTTTCCTCGCAGATGCCGACTTTCTGTGAGTCACGTCAGAGTCCTGCTCCATGCTAGTTCGTGAATAGCTCTTCCATACCTGAGGCGCGTCCGGGCTCGGATATACCCCAATCAAATCCTCGTCCTTCCACTCGAAGACGACGAGGCTGACGATAGGATCTTGGTCGCTCTCGTGTGGGATAAACTTTATTAGAATGAAAGGGTCGACGGGCCCACCCCAGGCTGATTTACTATACATTCCAGCACATCGTTGTCGGTTCTCCTCGGTCTGGTCCTGTAGGGAGGGATTACACGTCAGCAGTTGTGGGAGGACAGCAACTCGTCCGGGGGACTAACCATCTGAACTTCCAAGCCCTGGACTGTCCATATTGACAGCGCCAGAGACGCTATTGCCGATAACCACCTCATTGTGTCTGATTTGGATGTCCGTGATGGAAAGAAATTTGGGGTGGAGTCGACGGTCGGTGCAGGGAGTTGTTGAAGCCGGCGGGAGAGCTGGAAGAGGCGGCGGCGGCGTCGATGAGGTCTCGGTAAAGTGAGACTGGTCTCTCTCAACAATCCACCCAGGCTAGAACTCTCGGATTATCCGCAATGAATTGGCTGCTGAGCGGAACAATCGGCGGTCATAGTCGTATAGACGATGGCGTTTCTCAAAGTGAAGGAGGTAATTGCCAGATGTAGATGCAGCAACGACTGCGCTCTCCAAGGCTCTGGACAAATTGCAGTTGGCAGTTGGCAGTGCTTAGGACCAGGACCAGGATTCAGATTACGGAGTACAGAGCATTGCGCAAGCTTGGCTGCGACATGGGGGTACTACGGTCTACTACCCATCGGGTCACCGGGCCTCTCGGATGGCTCTGTGGGGTCTTGGCAAGGATCTCCAGAGCTGCAGCTGTCGCTAAATTTGGGTGGCATGGACCGCACGGCACCTACTGCAGGCCTAGCCGGGCGTGCCTGGTCTGGCTGGCAAAACATTTCGTCGCATGCGACTTCAGCGTTGCGGTCAATTGTTTTGTTTCCGATCGCGACTCCAACCAACCAACTCCTGCTCTGTACTTCGGCAACACCACCTCCAACACTCCACCCCTTGATAGACCAAGGTCTTCCGCAGCATCCAGCTGCGCATTTCACGAAAGGCGCGCCCGGGCGCAAAGGCACACCGCCGTCATCGAGCGACCATATAGGCGTCTTGCTTCGCGCCACCAGTGACAACCGACGCCACCCTGAGTCAAAATGGGCAAAGGCACAGACAAGCTATACATAACACACAGCGAGTGGTCGTCTTCGGACGCTTATTCCGCCAGTGTCGGTGCCGGAGCCGGATCACGAGCCCAGAGAGCTGGCGCAAACTTCAGGCGCCTTCCTTTCAACTTCTGCGCCGCAAGCCTCCAACCGCTTAAGAATCCCGTCTGCACTCCCGAAGGCACAATATTCGATGTCGAGGTCATCAGTTCATGGCTCGAGAAGAACGACACGAACCCCGTCAACGGCGAGCCGCTCAATGCCAAGGACTTGATCAGACTCAATTTTGCCCGGAACGCTGATGCCGAAGCGGATTCTAACGCAGGCCCGACGGATGGGAAAGGGGACATGATAGACCCAGTGACCTTTAAAGTCTTCACCGACAACACGCATATCGTCGCGGTACGGCATGGCACATACGCAAACGTCTTCGCTTGGGAGACGGTCCAGCAGATGAACATCAAGCAGAAGAACTGGCACGATCTTGTTGATGACAAGGAGTTCGGCCGAAAAGACATTATTACTCTTCAGGATCCTCAAAACGCGGCGTCCAGGAATCTGAGCGAGTTCCAATATCTCAAGGATGGAGGGGATGCATTGTTGACGCCTGAACAACTAGATGAGAGGAAACAGGGTACCGTGAACGTTGACGCTCTGGGAAGAATCGGGGACAAAGTACTGCGGGCAAAGGAGGCGGTCGAGAAAGCAAGACGGGAGAGGGAGACAGGTGGTGATATCAACCGCTCCGCCAAAGCATTACAAAAGTCAACTTCAGCCACAATGTTCAAGAAGCCTGCCATACAAGACAGGAAGCTGGCTCACAATGCTGCCACATATACGACAGGAAGAGCAGCTGCGAGTTTTACAAGCACTGGTCTCACACCAGAGACAAGCGGCGAGCGAGCTATACTTTCGGATGAGGACTGGATGCTAAAGCCCAAGAAGATCAAAATCAAGGGCTACGCCAGGCTGGAAACCAATCTCGGAGAGGTGGTCATCGAGCTACAGACCGAAACCGCGCCGAAGGCTGTATGGAACTTCGTCAAGCTTGCACAGAAGGGCTACTATCGTGGAGTGCCTTTCCATCGAAACATTAAGAATTTCATGATCCAAGGCGGCGATCCCACCGGAACAGGCAAGGGAGGGCAAAGCATTTGGGGCAAGAATTTCCAAGATGAATTCGACGGCCCTCTCACGCACAATGAGCGGGGGGTTGTCAGTATGGCAAATAAGGGTAAGAACACGAACTCGAGCCAGTTCTTCATCACGTACAAGCCAGCGAAGCACCTTGACCGGAAGCACACGATCTTCGGCAGGGTTGTGGACGGCCTGGACACGCTGAACAAAATGGAGACTGTGCCGGTCGATGAGGGCAGCCGTCCTTTGAAAGAAATAGTCATCAAAGACGTCGTCGTGTTTTTGGACCCTTTCGAGGAGTTTCTGAAGGAGAAGGATCAGACGGAGAAGGCAGAAGCCGAAAAGGCTGAGCTGAAGCGTCAAGGCGGCACTGACGACGACAAGACTACATGGACTGGGAAGCGCATCCGTGGAGACGGCACCGTCGAACAGGCTGGCAGCGGGGTAGGGAAGTATTTGAAGTCATCTCGCGCGGATAAAACAGACGCTCCGGCCACCGCAGACGATCTGAGCGTTGAGGCATGGGAGCCTTCCAGAAAGAAGGCCAAGACAGGCGGGTTTGGTAACTTTGATAATTGGTGAATTCCCGTAAGATTTTACACGCAATCAAGGTCTATTACCTCGCAATACACAGTGCGTTAACACGTCCCAGGTCTTCGTTCCAATTCTTCATCCGCGGTGATTGTACAATCAGAGCTCTGTTCTTTTACAGGCTGCCCTGGGAAAGATCCACTGGAAAGTTTTCAGAGGACATTCACTCGACTTGGAAGCCTTGTTCTTGTTTCAATACCCATCGTCTATGAAACTTCTTCGGTTTTTCCACCGGAAGCCCTCCTTGGATATCCATGTGTAGGTTTCACTACTGACCTCGCTACTGACCCCTCTGGCCAAGCGCGCAATAGGCGAAATACTGCTGTGAGCATTCTGCTCTACCGACACGACACTCACACGGGCAGCACCACTGTCGGTTGGTTTCCCTTTGAGTATTGACTTTCCCACCTGCTGAAATTTGTCGAGCCGCAAACCCTCGTCCTCCGCCCCGATGACCCAGGGGACGGCTTGTGGCTCGCAACAACAGCAGCGAGGTCGTTCGCCTGGGCCAACCCTGTTTCGTTGATGATAGCATGTAGCCTCTCGACTACAAACTCCCTCATTGCGGCTGATGATGCGGTGGACATCCCGACGAGATATAGCGGCCAGACCAGGCCATTCGTAACAGAGGACAGGAGCATGAAGCGTTTGGCACTGGCTTCCACATCCTTGACCTGCATGGCATTGTTGAGCGAAGGACTTTGGCAGTAAATGTCCTCCTCCTCTTTACCATGCGATTCAGAGCCGTCGTCTTCTCCAAGCTCTGCACCCCAGCTGCTCTCAGGTATTTGAGGCCAGTTATCCTCGGCGGTCGGCATGGGCGCGAACGTGCTTTGAGTGCTTCCGTCCAAAGGCACGAGCCCGAAATGCTGGGGAACGCTTGCAAGAATTGCCAGTGCAATCCTCTCCAACTTGAACTTCGCCTTCTGATACTCGTATTGGTAGCGGCCTGGCACTTGGGCGACAGGCACGCGCAGGAACCGATTTCGGAGCTCCTCCAGCATCGTCTCGATGATGAGCATACGGCATGTCCGGAGCCCGTTCCATATTGTCGATACTCGTAGGCTTGGATAGGAGTGGCAGATATTGTTGAAGAAGCCCGGCCGAAGTCGCTGTGTCAGGCGGTATTTGCGATACTGCCAATCTTCTGGGAAGAGGGTGACAACCCTTTCGAAATCATCCTCTGCCTCGGTGAACTTTTCCAGCATCTCGTCTAGGTCTGTGACGATATTTTGCCTGATATCATACCGCAACTGCAGAATGTTGTACATGGCGTTGCAAATTTCGAAACCCGGTTCCCTGCCTTTCAGATTGAACATCACTCCTAGCTGACTGCGCAGATCGATCAGATCCTTGGCTGTTTGACGCGTCTGTCAGTATATCCGACAATCAATATGTTCGACAGGGTGCTTGGGTGAATATTGTCTCTTGAAGCCAAGAGCCATGGGCGATGAAATTTCAAGGAAGGAAAACGTACGCATCGGCAGCTCATTCTGAATACAATTGATCATCGTGTTCTGGGTGAGCATGAAGAACATCCGAATTCCTGCGCGAGACCGGAACTGGCCCATGCCTCTGATTTTAGCGAGGGCAGCGGCGCCGTTGAGGTGCTTTTGCCAGGCCTCGGTGGTCCTGGCACTCGATCCACCGATCATCTCGAAAAGGCCCAGTATCAGCACCGAGAGCATGGTGGTATCTTTGACTGCCTCGGCTTGGTCCCGAAGTGCGGCATTCGTCAACTGGAGGGCCTTGCCGTAGCTCTTCCGCGCTGCGTCCAGGGCGGTCTGTGACCGTGTCATCTGCGCGACGCCGACGAGACCCACAGCCGTCAGACTTGCCAGGACCGAGTCACTCTCCTCATTCGAGGGGTTTGGACTCCAGAGGTCGAAGAGGCTGCGGTAGCAACCGATTAGTGCCAGGCAATGATTGATCTGCTCCGGGGCAACAAGGGAGGCAACTTACAAGTCATATTTGTGATGGCAGAAGTTCTCGCTTACGCTGATGTAGCGATTGATGAACAGATTCACTCCTCGCTCCTGGTAGGTGGGCGCGAAGTGATAAGACGTGGGAGAGAAAAGGTCATGTGGTGAGAGCAAATCAGGCTCCTCTTTCAGGGGCGGCTGTTTATCTGTCTCATGAAACTTGAACACCGGGGACCATTGGAGTTGTGAGGCTACGGAGACTTCCCGTTTATGTGCCGTTGAAGTTGAAATCGACGGTGTCGCCGGCGGCCGCCTCGGGCTGGAACTTGAACTGGACTCAGGTGGCGACCAGGTCAGTGTCTTCGGCGTGGGCACCGGCCTCGTTGGCGATGGAGTAGACTTGTCTGGCGTCTGGGTCTTCTTCTTCCTGGCTTTGGCGTTCGCTTTGTTGATCACATGCGAACTCTCATCTCGGAACATAAGATCGACCAAGTTCCTGTAGCCCGGGCATTGCTGCTGTCGCTTATCACATTGCCCACAGCCTGGTTCTCGTTGATCGCACTATATGCCCATCAGTCAGTGCTTCGGCTTGGGCGTAGGATCGTCGTGGGCCTTCGGGAGTGCACCCCGGTCCAGCCGACAGGTATCAAGTCCAACAGAGCTCGACTCGATCATTTGGGAATGTTGACTTACACGAATCTTGCGCTCGCGACAATTTGAGCACCCCTTAGAGGGCTTGCCGCAGTAAACCATTTCGACAGCGCGCGCCTCCGGGTGTGAGGTTGAAGTGGGCCCGAGCCAGGAAGGGAATGCTTCGCGGTGGGATTCGTGGGCAGAGCCGAGGCGGGTGGCTGGTAAGGCTCTGCTAGACTTGAGATCCTGCTGACACTAGGGCGCCGTGGCCCTTGCTACTGGATTCAGATGAGTGAGATCTGAGCAAGCTGCGACGTATGGTGGTAGTCAATCCCAAAAATCGGCAAACTCGGAGGGAGGCGTTGCGTACATGTATCCGTATGCACCAGCCCCTAGCGAAGCAAGTCCGGCTCTCACCTGTCCAACATCACGACGGGCTGGGCTACCAATTTTGGAGCGATACGGGCACGGAGATCTGGGACAGATCTGCCCGCCCAACTAGCATCGGATCAACCAGAAGGGCACACTTCTGGGGACGTAATGCACTCTAGCAGCCTCACCCTGGCCCTGTCGAGTTCGTCCTTCACTGGTCCGCTAACAAAACCTAGCAGACCAGCATAACCCAGGCGAGGATAGTAGAACTACTAGACCACAGTACGCCACCCACTTCCCTCATCTCCCCCCATTAGCCCCGTGTGCCTGCTCAGGACAGGCACGGGGAAAAGGCCACTCTCGGCTTCAGGGGCTGCGTGCTAGCGGTTGGTGGCGGCGACCCCCGTCGATATGTAAAGCTTCCAGAAGCATACGACGGGGCAATCGGAGCTTCATCAGGCTCTTGGCAGATGAGCATCAGACAGCTGGCTGCCTTGGGTGATCAAGAGGATGGCCTAAACCTTGAATGACGATGACGGGCTGTGCAGGGCGTCTCCCGGCAATGGTGAATCGGTACCCCTCGGTCATGCACTAGAAAGGAGTTGCTGCCAGAGCACGTTTCAATGTTCGTCTCATCGCATTCGACCAACACGGTCAGAACAACAACAACAACAATAATAACACCAATGTCAAAATAGAAGAAAAGACCTAAATGCGCGTGGGCTGTTAATTAGACACTGGCTCCACGGGCTCGGCCGATTCTTCTAAGGACCGCCGCACTATGGGACGGACTCTACCGATGCGCACGGCAACGCAGGGACTTTTAAGATTCGCGAACTATATGATCGCGGACAGGAACAGAGAGAGGGTCCACAACTAACAACTGCCTTACATAGGTATCCACAAAACACCGTCTAGAAGAGCCGCCTAGCCGACAACGTCACCCCGTGAACAACCCCATGCTGCCTGTCGTCCTGTTCAGGGCCGATGCCAACACGGACAACGTCGGGTGCGGTCCTGTATGTAGCCCGTGTTTTCAGCAACCCTGTTGACAGTTCCGATGAAACTGGGCTGGGCGCATACGTAGGCTGCCAGACATCTATCTCGTCTCATCCGAAATATAAGCCGGTCCGGCGCAACGGTCCGAGAAATCAAGCATAATGGAAGACCAGAGTTGGTGCTCAAGCAGCAAGCAGACGCTTGCCAAATGGCCCGTCACATGGACTGGTGGACTGACATCGCATGGCTCTCACAAGGCCCTCGAGCTCCCCACCCCCCGATATTCTTTCTGCGCGGTGGTGCAGAGCCGGCAGGATAGAGCGAGTCCTTTCCGTTTCACGGCCTTTCCGGATCTGCACCATGTGAATCAATGGCTGCGGCAACTACCGTGGTTTTCTCGGCTTGGCTCTCCGGGGGCCGCATTCCGACGTGCCTTGCTCTTTTGGACCTGAAGGCCATGCTGCAAGATTAAAGGATCTCCTCAGGCCCGTGACCAACCACAGCCATGTTGCGGCAATGTTTGCGCGATCAGGCAGTGAGGCTCAAATCATAATTAAAGCCTGCACTAACAATGCATAGTAGATAGTGTAGCGGCTTGTGAGTCCAGATGGCCCGTCTGGTGGGGGCTGTCAGATCGCTTGAGCATCTCAGTGCCACTTCTCGGCTCTCATCCGATGTTCCTTCTCCTGTGTCGTCTGATCTGTACGCAATTTAGACGCGACCTGGCTCCGTTCCTTCCGTTCTCACCTTGACCGGGGGCGGGAGAGGGGCACAGGGGGCAACGGGGAGGCGTGCTGGCGTGCCAGATCAATTGTGGTGTGCGTGTGGACATGAGAATGCCACTCACTGCCTGCCTCCTACTTTGACAGGCGTCTAGCCGAGGTATCATCTGTCTTACGCCATCGTGTCCTGCGTGCTCCCAGCCTGGCCTTGCATTCATGCCATGGCCGCGGTTTGTATCAAGTGTCGTGCGCCTCTCGCTGGCCCCCACAACGTTGCAACGGAGGCTCCAGATGGACATTTGATACACGGCAGATCGCTTTCGGCTAATTGCCCATATCGAGAACAAGCCAACAGCAGCAACTTCAGGCTCAAGGTTGATACATGTGCAGTACTTGCTTGTCTGAACATGGTCTTTGTACCGGTGAATATACGCCTTTCGCCTTGAACTTAACCATCAGAATGCAGCTGCCAATTTTTGGACGGGGAGATCGCCATGTATGGGATGCACAGTACACGCACGTAATGCAACAACTTCTTTCGAATTCATACATGCAGGCTCGTCAAGGTGGCAGCCGGCTGCCAGCTGAGGTTGTAGACAGACAAAAGAGGTGGGGCAAGCAACGGAACTGGTGAGAGCTGTCAGTGTCCCGTTGGGCGGGTGTCAAGGACTGGCCTCCATCAGCCTCCTGGAACATGTGCTGTAAATAACACGACAGTACTCCGTACTTGACTACAGCCCCAGGTCACGGTAGTGCTAGGTACCTGTGCCCCGGGCGATTCAGATCTGGAATCTGCAGCCCTGGTCCTGGAGCCCCCCCAGCCCCGCCATCTGCCGTCACCGCAGCCCCACCAATATTCCGACTGCAAAGCTCTTGATTGTACGTACCTCGTCCATATTCTGGCCAGAGAACCAAACTTGGGGGTCATTCGAGCTCACAATGCCGGTGAGTCTTGTTTCCTGCTCTTACCGGCCGTCCACGCAATCCCGCGCTTGAAACCAGACTCACAAAAGCGGGGCTTGCGCGCAGCTCATCATCGTCACTGGCCTGCCCACCGCGGGCAAGTCCACCAGGGCCAAGCAGCTCCACGACTACCTGGCCGAGAAGGTACAGTCACAGCAGCAAGGCACCAAGTACCGGTTACACCTCATATCCGACCAGACGCAGTCCATCAGCCGCACCGTATACGATCTATCCCCCGAAACCCTCCCAGCACATACCCGCTCCGCCAATGCCTCGGAAAAGGATGCCCGCGCCTCACTGTCAAGCGCCGTCAAGCGCGTGCTGTCCACCCGCGACATCGTCATCCTCGACGGCCTGAACTACATCAAGGGCTGGCGCTACCAGCTCTACTGCGAGGCCAAGAACCTCAGCACGCCCAACGTCCTCCTGCAGGTCGGCTGCCCCCCGGACAGGGCCAGGGCGGTCAACGAGGAGCGGCTGCTCCGGCGGGAGGAGGCACTCACGGCAGGCCAGAGCGTGGCAGGCGATGACGAGACGCCCGAGGGCGCGTACGAGCCCGGGAACTGGGAGAATCTCGTGTTCCGCTACGAGGAGCCCAACCCCATGAGTCGTTGGGACAGCCCTCTCTTCACCTTGATCTGGGAGGATGATGAAGCCCAGACGAAGAAGGTCTTCGACGAGATGTGGGAGGTCATTGCCGGCGAGGGCAGGAAGGTCATCAGGCCCAATCAGTCGACGGTGCAGAGGAGCCGGGACGCGGGCGGTGACTACCTGTACGTGCTCGACAGGGAAACCCAGGACATCGTGAAGAGGATCCTAGAGCAGCAGTCAGACGAGGGTGGTGGCGACGTCAACATCTCTAAGAGCGGAGATTCCGGGGGAGAGGTGCTGGTCGTGGAGTTGCCAGGCAAGAAGGTCGGGCTGCCCCAGCTACAAAGGTACCGACGCGCCTATGTGAACATGAACAGGGGCGGCATTGGCCTCGAAGCCGTCGGAAACATGGCTGCCAGCAGGATGAGGGAGAGCTTTGTTGGTTACCTGAACGACGCTTTCGAGAAAGATGAGTAGGAGGTGAGGGAGTGCTGGTACAAACTCGCTTAGATCCCAAAATAAACTATGATACCCCTTCCAGCTGATGATCTATTGAATGAGGGCTCCTGACGAGTTAAGGAATCACAGGCCCATTCCGCTTGGGTTGTGTCTATCGGCCAGCTTCTGATCCACCTGCGATTACAAGATGCATGATGGGTCATCAGAGACGTTCACGAGTGTCCCAGTTCCAGCAAGATACGGGTATCAAGATGTTGAATCTTGTTATTCAAACGAGTGTGGGTAAGCTACAGCAACAACTTCGAGACGACGTCGTCAAGTCCACCATCCTTCCGCACGAACGTAACCACCTCACGTGGCATATAGATCGGCCACCTACTTCTTGTTCCCCGCGCCAGCTCCCCCGGTGCTTCCCTGCGACCCCTGATTCTGTCCGCCGCCAGAGTTGGTATTATTGGCGGCACCAGACTGGGCCCGGGCAGCAAAGCCACCTGAACTCATATCTCCCCCGCTCGTGGCCTGTAATTGGACACTTATCAGCTCTCTGCGCCTTTTCACTGCGCCCAGGAATCGCGTATTGCCCTCGAAACAAGCTTACCTGGGTAGATTGGATGCGAGACGCATCGCTGGATGACATGGGGTGCTTGTCCGGCATGTTGAATGTTCGAAATATTGAGGTTGGGGTTTGATGGTATGTTCTTCAGAGTCCAGAATATGGAGGCTTGAATGAGAGGCAGGATATAGTCCAGAGCACCTTGAGATGGACTGGCGACTTATATAGACGGAGCTTGTCAGCGGGCGCTGCTTGAGAAGTTATCCTGCATCCTTTGAGGCCCACCGGTCTGCCAGCAGAGGACGGCTCTCGTGCACACATCCGCCCAAGTAGTTGCTTCTGCAACATGCTGTGAAGCTTCCGATCTGCACGATAATATTTTACATCCAATAATGCACTGGAATCAGAATGGAAGACATCATACTTCCCGACTTTATCGTCTTCCACCTATCGACAGATGTCTTCGTGGCATGGGTGTGGTGCTATTGGACACTGCAGGAGGCCTTCTCCTGCGGGAGGCCCTCCTCTGCCCGAGGTTTGAATGGCTTCGTCCAACAGGCCCAGATATCTAGGCCAAACAGGTTTTGAAGACGGATTTCTCGTCTGGTAAATAACAATGAAACAAACCGTCACAGAATCAAATGCCCAGAGAAAGATGGGTCAAAATATTCACATGTGGTGATGCGAGTACGCATCGTACGCATCGAGGGCTCCAGCCTCGTCCCTTTTTGGGCTGCTGTCCCACCATCATTGAATTTTCTTGAAGGCTTGGAGGAGAATAGTAGAATGATAGAAAAGGGGGCTTAATCATGGATCACAAGCAAATAGCCACTAGGGGCATGGAAATGCCTTCTCAGGCGTGGTATGACTATCGATGAGCATAGCAAGGATCACCAACATTTGCGCCGTTGGCACTCTTTCCCGGGCTCTTGAAGCGAGGGTCGGGAATTTTGTTAGGCTGACACGCATTGTTTAGCAAAGATAGACCTGATACTCTGTTGCTCGCCCGGTGCTCGCCCGGTGCTGGGAAACTCGAGCGGTATCCGACGTTGAACCTTGATGGTAGGGAGGCCCAGCCTGTAGAATTCACGTACTTCTTTTCAAAGTCGTTTTTAGCAAACTGTTAGGGGATCTCCCTGAATTACATCCCTTGGGAATGTGCGAGGTTGAGATGACCCCTGCGGATGCATCTGCTCAGCCAAGAGGCCGTCGACGACTGCAACATCTGCAACACATGCCGTATGGCAAGCCCTTAGATGTGTGTTCTTGAAATCAGGCATTTTAAACTCTTGATTCTGCATATAATGCAACTAGATCCGCTAAGCTTCCCAGACCAAACTGCACATCATCTTCGTAGAGAGTTGCGGTGCAACAACCGGGCAAGCCTCATCTTAGGTCCCAAAGAGGAGCACCTTGTGGCTTTCGAAGTCTTTTGAACTCGAACCGCGGAAGTCCAGTTCCGAGAATGTGCCACTGAACACGCTCCTGCCGTCGCCAAACTCCCTGGCCATGATGCCAAAGAGCCTAACGCGGCTTCCAACTTGGCCAGCGCTGATGGCAGGAGCAGCTTGGAGCCCAACACTATGTTCTTTCCTGGCTCAGAAGCAAGGCCTTTCTCTTTTGTCTTCGTGAGATCTCTCATAACACAGCTTCGTCTAGCTTTACCATCCATTCCGCCAAAGGCATCATCACCTTCTGAGTTGTTATCGAGCATCAATTGTGACACAAGTACACCAACTATCAGCTTCGCTATCCTGTTGGGCCACCAACAAGATGTCGTCGCACCCAGTCACTCCAACGGGCAGGACTCGCTGCTGCTTGGCCTGCCCTGGAGGCGAGAATGTGACGCCCAAGTCCACCGCGAGCCAGCCCTCCTCTTTGTATGGCTCGATGGGTCGTACCTTGGGACATCGATCTCTGGAAGCGTTTCGCTCTGTCAGGGGTTCAATCAAAGGCCGGCAGACACTTAACACGGCCACCAACGCCATCACGGCCACGCCTAGTCCGAGCTATTGCTCAAGCCCAGATGGCTCTGCCACTAAACAGAAGTGGTACAGTTCAATTCGTTCGAGGGCCTCTCAGATACCGATGCCGAGCAGTCCGTCTACAACGTCCCCAGCATTGAAACGTAGGTTGTTCAAAACGGCCACTCATGGAACTGGCGAGACAATGCGGTCCGCTCCGCCATGCGAGGGTGACGTTTCGCCCACCGTCCTAGCAAGGTTCCAAAAGCATGCTCAAACCCAAGCCTTCCGAGCTCCTCCTCCAAAGCTTGAGCTCCCGGCTCTCGACGCTGACCTGCGAAGGTCTCCGACGTTTCGAGCCTGTTCTGAGAAAGCCATCCATGGTGAGCTTGCCCATTCAATTGCGGTTCTGATGGGGTATCCGTGACACCGGCACACCGCTGACTGACTTTCGTAGACATTAGAAAGAAATACGATGACTCTTCACATGGCTCAGCGCCCACACTCGACGCCATCAATGACATCTTTGTGACAGCTGAGAGCAGAAGACTCAGACATGCCGATATCACAATCGACATTGGCTCTCAGGAACCCAAGATCAGCCTATCTGTGAAGTGCGATGTCCACTATCCCTTAATTCCTTCGGCGCCTTCCCGCACTGAGCACTTTGAAGACACGACGGCGGCGCTTTCGAACTATTGCCTCAATCAGATGCTCTGTGGAAATCCCGAGTACAGCAATGTCGTGCTTTGGAGTCTGCACACCTCCACGACATTGCCTTGCAAGATGCAGCAAAGCTTCACCGTTCTTCCCAATTACCTCAAGCCGGACCGAAATGGTTTAGGCACAACCCACCAGTGGGCAATCATCGTCTTCAGGAACGATCCTGCCCCGAGCAGAGTGCCTAGTGCAGTAAGACAACACGAGAAAGTCCTGCAAATTGCGGTTGCCAACATCGTGAACATGGGATACCATATCGATGTATGGACAAAATTAGATAATTATTGCTGGAGAGAGAGTAAGCTTCAAGCCCTGGGCGATGGAGACTACAGAGGTCCTGATCAGTCGCTTCGTGAGAAATATCAAGCTATGGTTGGCCATGGTATTCCTGGGTTCTCTTTCCACGAAATTCAGACCATTGACGACGTGCTGCGCATTCGAGATCTCGCGTCCGATTCGGAGGACTCCGAGCCTGCGCACACTGAGGTTGCCCTGCAAACCAAACCTGAGGCTGAGGATGTGCACCTTGGATGCGGATCGGACACCGAATTCGATGGCTTCCTCGAGCACCAGGAAGAGAGCATCATTCTCACTGGCTCGGAGGCCGAGTTCAAGTTCTATGATGATTCCAACTTCAGTGGGGTCTCCGAGGACATGGACATGGACATGGTAGCGAGGTTGGGAGGCAAGGCACTCCCATGATATGGGCAGTGCTAGCGAGTTTCGCGTTTAAGATTGGCTGGAAAGATGCATCTTACGGGCGCATAGCCTGCTCTGTAACCATGTGGATTTTTCTCTCTCACCGATGAGCTTCGAGCTATGATGGCCCATTGTCCGGGTTGAGCATCCTTACAGCAGTTGGAGAGGGCCGACATGAAAACTGACCTCAAGATGCAGAGTCGATATGTGAGTGGGCGGAGAAGAGAAGACGGGAGGCTTTCATTGTTTGTGCACGCTCGTTATTCCATTAGACAAGTTATCTATACACGCGACCATTAATGCTCAACGGGCAATCGCGAATTCTCCGTCCTCGTCTCTGCGGCTCTTCTTGAAACCCAGCCCCAGCTGAGTGTTCTTTTCGTAGAACCTGAGGACATACTCGTTCAAAATCTTCCTTCGGACCAGGATGACTCTGGAATCGTCTGAGCGGCGCTGTACCAGATTTTGAGAAATCATCTTATCGATGACAGCGACGCCCTTCTTGGCAACATCAACAAGCGATCTGCGTCCAGAATAGTCCCGCTTCCAGCTCTCCTCAGGCGACTTGGAGGCCATAGCGGCATCTGAAAAAGTCAAGGCGGTCGTTCCCAACCTCAACGGCTCCCATACGCGGTCGACGGCGTTGAAGATTTGTCGACCGTAGGCCAGCTTGGCCTTGGCTTCAACCGGGTATTTGACTCTGTCATCGAACTTGCGGTAGTTGCTCGTTGCGACCTGCAGATAAAGCTTCATGCACTCGGGGTCGGGCGTTTTCATTTTCTGCATCATGGCGTCGAAAATCATGGTTGCGTTTCCGAACGCATTTTCGTTGTAGCCGTCAAAATGGCACATTAGCAAGCCCCGCCTGATGGCGAGGCCGTCAACCATCTCTGCGGGCATGCCCTGGATGATCCGCGCTGCTTTCCCGCTTGCGGCCCCGGTGGACAGGGAGTCAAGGTAGTGCTTGTAGTTCCACTTGTCCGGGACGATGCCTAACGTGCCCGTCAAGTAGTCCCAGTACTTGGCTGCCAGTTTCGTCCTCCTGTCTAAACCCAAGGCTTTCATCATGAGCGATATCGTATTCTTGCCCGCTATTGGCTTCACGGCGCCCTGCAGCTGCTGCCCCCATTGTGACGGTGTTTTCGAAACCGGTGGCGATTGCGGCTCATCGTTCTGACCGCCGCCATGTTTTTCTTCTCGAGAAGGAAGTAACTCTTGGTCGAGCCTCGGTGCCCCCAGCACATCCGAAAGCAAGGCGATAATGGACTCCGTCTCCTTTGTACCGCCAAGTAGCAACAGCCGCCCCATCGCGCACATCAACTCCTCATCCATGATGGTCTCATTCTTCTTCCATCGGCTCATGACCTCATCCCAGACCAACTTCGCTCGCTGAATGGTTGTTTCTATGCTCTTCTTCACAGCAACCCCGTCTGCATCGGTTCCGTCCGGAGCACTTTTGTAATTGGAAGTCTGATGGCGAAGAGCATTCAGTATTATGGTGTAGGTCCAATTGTTGGGGGCGCGGGCCTTGTCAGCTGAGCGCAGTGTGACGAACATGGACTCGAGGTCCTGGGCCCGGGCGCAGACATCGATGACCGCGTTGAGATGTGTGATGCTGGGCTTCAGCCGGCTGCTTGACAGCATTGTGTTGTAGATCTTCAAGGCCTCGCCGACGGCAAGCTTTGGATGCTGGGAGTCGGCGCAGCCCTTGAAGATAATGGTGTATGTTTGCGCATTTGGAAGCTGGGCTCGCTTTTTCATCTGCGGTACGGTTAGCCTCGAGGAAGAGGGGATTGTTAAAGGAACGGGCTTTGGTTGAGAGGCCACCGACTTCATTAAACAACTTCAAAGCAGCGTGCAGCTTGTGATTCTTGAACTGATATTCTATACAATGGTTCCAGCTGACCACACATTGTTTGTCCTTGCTTGCCTCCCGGGTCAACAGCAACGCCTTGTCGAAGTCGTTCTCTTTCAGCTTCTTGGCCACATTGTCGGCTATATGGTATGGGTCTGTAGTGTACTGAAGCTCCTTCTTCATCGCTCTTCTCGCCCTCTCGACCTCCTTCTTCCTGTCGACATCCCTATCTCCAGGATTATACTGCTTCTCCACTGCAGCTTCAAATTGGGCGAAGCCATCTTCCTGGCTCAGTCCCTGTCGCAGGAACGAGCTCGTCGCGAACTGTCTTGGTAGGGCTGCCCGGCGAATGTCGGCATTCGGAAGTTGACGTAGAACAGATGATGATGTCCGCCTTGCGCAGGCTCTGCAAACAAACATGGCCAAAGCCTCACAGACTCGGGCGCATGCTATGGTGGGTGGCAACTCGTAGCAAGATTGCGAAGTCGGAAAGGGCAAAAAAAAAAAAGTCGATTTGCTTGGACATCACGGCGGACCGTCAATCGAAACGTTCTGAGCTGGCCGTACACGGTAGGCGGTGAGTGACCGTTTCGATGGAAGTTCAACCAAACGGCTGGACCCGCCTGCAGCATCTTGCAGGGATTCGCGTACGGGCTTGCAGGGGCATATCGCGTCTACAAGAGCACGGCGCGTCTACCCTGCCACTTTAAATCGGAGGCACGCCTTGTGCGCTCTTCGCTTCCCACACGACTCCACCACCAAAATATGACCTCAGAATACCAATAGACCCTCTAAAATATTTGGCCTCTCGGCCAATTGACCATTCTACTGCTCCCAAGACCTGCCAGACAATCGGCTCACCATGCCAAAAGCCGACAGACGAGCCAAGCTCGCGCAGCTTGCTGCACTGCGAAAGGCTGGCAAGAAGACATTCGATTCGTACGAGGTCGAGAGAGTGGAAGAATTATACGAAGAAGTCGATGAGGACCGTTATAAGAAGATCGTGAGAGAGCGCCTGAACCAGGATGACTTTGTCGTCGACGACAACGGTGAGGGTTATGCCGACGACGGCCGCGAGGACTGGGACCGCGTCCAGCAGTACGATAGTTACAGCGAAGACGATTTGCCAGCCCGGGGAAAGGAGAACAAGAAGTGTGAGTGCCTCATGCTGATACGTGCGCGGAGTCCACCTCTGATAACTTGCCACAGCCAAGAAGCAGCGAGAGGAGGATCAATCCAAACGAGACGCGACCGATCGAGATATCAGCGAGTTCTTCACCAAGGGCGCCACAAGTGCCCAGCCAAAGGCCAAGGTAGGAGGTTGAAACACTCTTAGATCCGGCGATATGCCTCTGACACGAGATAGACTATCAAGACAGAGGAGGATGATGACTTCATCGCCAGTCTGCTGGGAGAAGTTGATCGGAACGTACCAGCTGTCGCACCTCGCCAGTCCAAGAAGAGAGAAAGGTCCCCTGAGAAACGTCGTACTCGCATTCCATCCCCAGCACCTGAGCTCAAACGGCCTGCAACAAAGAAAATCAGACGCAGTCCGGAGCCTGTGGTCTCGGCACCACAAGATGACGATACTTTGATGGACGACGACGACGCCTTTCTACCAACTATGGATGACGACCTGCTTGCACCTTTGCCTGGGAATGATGTGCCGACAAGCGACCCAGCCCCCTCATCACCAACAGTCGATGCAGTTGGGCGCAAGACGAAACCGAAGGCTGAATCCGAGGCCGAAGACGACGACGACGATGACATGATGGAGGTCGCACATGCCGGTGCCATCACTACTGCCAGCGTCAATCTGACTGCGGCCAGACTTCCGAAGAGGTTGATCAAGGCCGATCCATACCCTTCACCTGCGAACTCATCCCCGCCCAAAGGTCCGGGCGAGGCCGCTGTTGACTCTTCGGCTTGGAACGACATCAACCAGCGTCTGAACGTCGTCAGTAGCTCCCCAGCCGAGTCGCGGGGCATCAACAAGATAGACTACAAAGATGCAATCGAAGAGGATGGCAGTCTGAACATGTTCTGGACCGACTACACCGAAGTCAAAGGCAGCCTCTGCTTGTTCGGAAAAGTGCTGAACAAGAAGACACAATCATACGTCAGTTGCTTCGTCAAGGTGGACAATATATTACGAAAACTCTTCTTCCTACCACGTCCAAACCGCATGGAGCGTGGGGTCGAAACGGACGAAGAGGTTGGAATGATGGACGTTTACCAGGAGATCGACGCTCTCATGTCTAAAATGCATGTCGGCATGTTCAAAATCAAGGCGTGTACAAGGAAGTATGCCTTCGAGCTACCGGGGATACCAAAAGAGACGCAGTACATGAAGCTCTTGTATCCTTATAATAGTAAGTTGCTCTCTAGCCAACATCTAGCTGCTTTTACTGACACACAACAGAGCCTGCAGTTGAGATGGGAACAGCCGGTGAGACGTACTCGCAAGTCTTCGGCACTAACACTGCTCTATTTGAGCAATTCGTGCTGTGGAAGAACATCATGGGACCCTGCTGGTTGAAGATCCAAGATGCTGATTTCGGGTCGCTCAAGAACGCTTCACACTGCAAGCTTGAGGTGCTTGCAGAGCATCCAAACATGATATCTTGCTTGAGTGACTCGGATAACCTCGACGCTCCTCCGTTAACTGTGATGAGTGTGGCCATGCGGACAACGTTCAATGTGAAGGACAACAAGCAAGAAATACTCTCCATCAGTGCCAGGATCTACGAGAACGTCTCTTTGAGCGACACAACACCAGCCGATAAACTTCCGTCAAGGACATTCACGCTCATCCGACCTAATGGGCCAACTTTTCCAGGAGGCTTTGAGCAACTGGCGAAAACACGCAAACGGGGCCTCATCAAGACCATGAAGCAGGAGTCAGAAATGTTGATGTTCTTCTTGGCGCAAATCGACGTGGTGGACCCTGATGTGGTCCTTGGCCACCAACTGGAAGGTGTTGACTATTCCGTCCTTCTCAGTCGTTTACGAGAGAAGAAGATACACCAGTGGTCTCGTCTCGGCAGGCTCAGGCGAACTGAATGGCCATCATCCATTGGCAAAGTTGGTGGCAACGTCTTTGCTGAACGCCAGATCATTGCTGGCCGCCTGCTTTGCGACCTCGCCAACGAAGCTGGCAAGTCAGCAATGTACAAGTGTTCGACCTGGAGCTTAACAGAAATGTGCAGCCTCTACCTGTCTGGCGACAACAAGCGGCGGGAGATTGACAACGAGGCGGCTTTGAAGTCGTGGGCGAAGACCAAAGACGGCCTTATGGATTATGTTTCCCACGTGGAGACTGATACATACTTCATCACCGCCTTGGCACTCAGAGTCCAGCTTCTGCCGCTCACCAAGATTTTAACCAACCTGGCTGGCAATTCTTGGGCAAGAACTCTGACCGGTACACGCGCTGAGCGAAACGAGTACATTTTGCTGCACGAGTTTCATCGCAACAAATACATATGTCCTGACAAGCAGCCCTTCAAGGGACGACAGCGCTTGGAGGATGAAAATGCTGAATCGGAAGCTGGAGACGGCAAGAAGAAAGACAAGTACAAGGGTGGTCTTGTGTTCGAGCCCGAGAAGGGTCTTTATGACAAGTTCGTCCTAGTCATGGACTTCAATTCGCTGTATCCCTCCATCATCCAGGAATTCAACATCTGCTTCACAACTGTGGATCGGACTTCATTGGTGAGCAATGCCTCTGATACCCTCACTACTTGGATGCCAACTGACACTGCAACAGTCTCAAGATGAGGACGCTGTTCCTGAAGTTCCTGCGGAACAAGACCTAGGCATCCTGCCCAAGCTAATCGCCACTCTCGTCAGTCGCAGACGAGAGGTGAAGAAGTTGATGAAGGACAAGACTGCTACCACTGAACAGCTCGCAACCTGGGACATCAAACAACTTGCTTTGAAGCTGACGGCCAACTCTATGTACGGATGCTTGGGTTACACCAAGTCACGGTTTTATGCGCGTCCTTTGGCCGTCCTGACAACATATAAAGGTCGTGAGATTCTTCGCAGCACAAAAGATCTCGCAGAGAGCAAGTCTCTCCAGGTTATTTACGGTGATACCGACTCTGTCATGATCAATGCCAACGTTGACAACGTTTCTGATGCCTACAAGGTGGGCCACGAGTTCAAGAAAGCAGTCAACGAATCATACAGACTGCTAGAAATCGACATCGACAATGTCTTCCGTCGCATTCTTCTCCAAGCCAAAAAGAAATATGCCGCAATCAACATGATTGAACAAGACGGCAAATTCATTGAGAAGATGGAAGTCAAAGGCCTGGATATGAAACGACGAGAATACTGTAGTCTGTCCAAGGAAATTTCCAGCCGTCTCTTGAACGAGATTCTTTCCGGGGATGACACAGAGGTGTCCATTCAGCGTATTCACGAGTACTTGCGGGAGATTTCAGGCAAGATGCGCGAGCAGGCCATTCCCGTGCAGAAGTACATCATCTTCACGCAGCTCGGCAAAGCGCCCAAGGAGTACCCGAACGCCGACTCGATGCCACAGGTGCAGGTTGCTCTGCGGGAGCTCGCACGGGGCAAAACGGTGAGGAAGGGCGATGTCATCTCCTACATCATCACCGGAGACAGCAAGGGTTCTGAGTCGCCTGCCAAGCGAGCGTATACCCCTCAAGACGTTCTGAAGACGGGCTCTGACCTGGCTCCGGACGTGGAGTATTACATCGGCAAACAAATCTTCCCACCCGTCGAGCGTCTCTGTGCCAACATCATTGGCACGTCCACAGCGCAGCTGGCCGAGTGCCTGGGTCTCGACATCCGCCGCTACGCCAACAACGCCAACAACACAAGCAGCGGCAACAGCAACGACCTAGAGATTCACCCTCTCGAGTCCCAGATTCCTGACGAGGTGCGCTTCGGCGGATGCACACGCCTGCAACTGCGCTGCCGCTCCTGCAAGAAGTCGTCGACCTTCGAGGGTCTACTGGCCAGTTCCGACCGCGTCGCACCGGCCGGCGTAGTTTGCGGCTCCTGCGGCGCCAACATCTCGTCGCTTTCCGTGGTGGCGCAGGTCGAGCGCGCGATCCGCACCGCGACCGCTGCATACTACGAGGGCTGGCTGGTGTGCGACGACAGTAGCTGCGCGAACCGCACGCGGCAGCTGAGCGTCTACGGCAGCCGCTGCCTTGGGCCGAAGGGCCTCGCGCGCGACTGCCTGGGCCGGATGAGGTACGAGGTCTCGGAGCGCGACATCTACAACCAGCTGGTGTATTTTGCTAGCCTGTGGGACGTGGACAGGGCCAGGGCCAGGGCCGGCGGCGAGGGGGTTGAGGGTGCTGTTGCTGACCGCGAGACTAGGGAGAAGATCCTCGCCCTGGCGGAGCACAACCGCACGAGGTTTGGGACGGTCAAGGGCGTTGTTGATCGATACCTGGACAAATGCGGACGGCAGTGGGTTGCGATGGACACCTTGTTCGCGAAGTTGGGCTTTACCGCTGTCTGATCATGATCTTGTATATCGAGGTTGGATTGTTTTCCAGGCGTTCATGTTTTGCATCGGGAGGACGACAACATTACTTGCGTTTCCTACAGTAATTTGGTGACGTGGAGTTCAAGAGCAGTTCTAGCAACTTTGGATTTCACATCTGTCTTCATGAGACCTTGGCCGAAGTGCCCATCTGTGTCCCAGGCAATTTCTCAAACGTAGCTAGCTGTCTGGGTCCTCAGCAACCGGTGAGGCTCCCCGGTCGCTGGTTTCCGAGGCTCGCTATGACTGTCTACCCTAAAGGCTACGAAGCTTCGGGGGCCACTCAGGCTCGCAGTTTACTTCACATCCGGAAGTAAATACATTGGCGTGAGTTACATACAGCAGCTTGTAGGGCGTCTTCACTTCGCTCAAGACATCTGAACATCAGGATTGATTAATTGCTGTGTTGCATCATATAACATCTCAAAGCCCAGGGTGGCAACACACATGGATAAGCACAAGCACCCGTCTGGTAATAGAAACACAATCCCTCATTGCGGCTGCCGGCTTCCCCTCCACGAAATTAGATGTGATAACCATCATTTTATACACGGCGCTTCTCCCTCGAAGTGGGGAGATACTGCACCTCAACATCTCTTTGGCCTTGGTCCGAAGACATTGTTCACTGTTGGCGACCAGTGATAATCTATCTCCTCTGCTCCATTGGCCCGTTTCCGCTTTCCATGCCTGTCGTCACTTTTTGCCAGACGGAAGGCAGCAGCAGCAGCAAAATCAAAAGAGACAAACGCGTTCTGTGAATCTTGTGAACTCCGAGAAAATACCCTTGAACTACCACTGGATCGTTGCTCTCAATTACCTAATCCTTGCCTGTCCCATTCCTGAGATAACCCGGGGCTTGATCGTGGCGTGTCTGGCAGTCTTGCCACTTTCATCACAAGCGTTCCATCGTTGTCCGTCATGAATTGACCATTGGTCACGGTCGGTACCGAGTGTATCCCTCGTCCCGGAAAGGGAAAAGTGGGCTCAGGTGGGAGAGAGCAACTGGACCCCGTCACTGCGTAAAAAAAAAAGAGTCCACAACTGAAGAATAAGAAGGTGGATGCGAGGGAAAGCCAATGCCTGAGATCGAGTCTGCAGACTAGCCTTCTGTCTATGCCGATAGAGGTATCATGGAAAAGGGGAAATCTGGCGAACTTTTGACACGTATTTTTGGACCCCGCCGTAAATGCAGAAACCGCCTGCCCAGTTTAGGTGCGCAGAGAATGCTCTAATGCGTATTGCGAACATTGGAAAGATGAAAGAATCAGTCCGCCTCCTTCTTCTCGCCTCCAGCCGGAGCCGCGGGCTTGGCATGGTTGAGTGCTGGCGAGGCCGCCACTGAAGGTGGTGACGCAGGGTTCTCCGACTCCATGTTGGCAAGAGCACTGGCTTTATGTTAGCGCTGTTGGCAAGTCTCTGAAATGGGATCGAGTACTCACGCGAAAGCATTCGTTGATGCCTGAGTGGGAGGGGTTCCCGTCCGAGAAGAGGCACCGGAGTCCTCGGCACCACGAGCTAGTGAGCCACCTGGGCCCAGCCTGGCATTACGCCCGCTGTTGCTGCGGGAGTTGAACATGGACGTCGGTCCGAGGGTGACGTTGCCACTAGCAGTCCTTGATGCGGAGCCCTTCAGACGGCGCAGATCATCCATACCGACGTGGTTCGAGGTGGGCTGCTGGAACTGTTGGTTGGCTCTTGCATCACCACGTCCTCCCAGGTGGGAGCGACCACCGGGCTGTCCACGATAACTGCTTCTCGCATTCTCGGCAGCCTTCTGAGCTGCAGCAGCTTCGGCCTGTTGATAGTCAGTACGATGTTTGTGCAATATTCGGGGCTTGTGCGATGCCCAGCATGGACTTACATCTGCTCGAATCTCTTCTCGTGTCTTGGGGCCCTTGAGGCCGTCCTTGAGCTGCCACCTGGACCTTCGCAAGTCGATGATGTCCATAAGCATGAACTGGAGTCGGCTTGGCAGATCAGGTGTTTCAACCAAGGTGGAGATGCGCTCGAAGTAGGCGTTCATCATCATCATGCCCTTCTCCGTGCTGTCAAGACTGGCGCCTATCGTGCGCAGCAGCTTGCTGAGTGACTCGATCTCAGCCTCGTCAGGCTCGCCCTGGAAGTCGAGGAGCTTTCGGACACATTCGTGCATGATACGCTCCGTGAGCATGCCAAGCTTGAAAAGCTCTCCAATGAACTGAACGAGACCGAGACCACGACGCTTGATGGCCGCGGCCTTGTAATACTCGTCCGAAAGCATGGCGGTTTCCTTGGACTCGCCTTCCTTTGGCTTCGGCATCTCGACTGCCCACCCGTGTTCGAAGTCCTCTTGACACCTGTTCAGAAGATACTTCCTGAAAAGGGCGCCACCGCTGACAACGTTCCCGTTCTTGTCCGTGATAGTGACATCTTTAACCTCGGGACTCATTGTCTCCAGCATGCGCTTGCAAAACTTGGCATACATCGCAGCCCAGTGCGCCTCGTCAGTCGCCTTTTCAAAGGTGAGCTGGATGACCTGCCTGAGAGTCCGACCGTCCTGCTCATCTTTGGACTGTGCCGCGATCTGGAGGATTTGGTCTGAGATCTTGTCGAAGTTCTCAGGTGTCATCTTGTTCAAGTTAGACTTGACCTTGCGCTGGACAGTCTCAGGGTCCATATGGCCAGCAGGTTCTGCGTTCCCGGCAGCCTTGCCGATACTCTTTGGCTTCCAACCTGTAGACGAAGTCTGAATGGGCTTAAGATCCATGCCCGCGGTAAGTGGCATGGTCTTGGTAAGCTTAGCTTCCTGAGCGGCGTCGAAACCCCCGCGCCTGCTGCCACCGCCGCCGCCGCCGCCACGCTGCGATCGGCTGCCGGAGCGAGAGCCAGACTGAGCCAAGTTGGACGATGATGTCCGAGACATCTGGCTGCCTCCGAAAGAGCCACCACGGAAGGAAGAGATGGGACCTGCGATAGCTGGACGAGGAATCTGCCCTTGAGACATGGCGAATCGCTGCTCCGAGGTCGTGTTGGGAGGGAGCGGCTTTCCAGCCGGCTGCACGAATGCACCAAAAGCACCAGCGGCGTTTCTAGATCCCTGGCGGCCACTGGCACCGGCAGGTGTCCTGACAGATGCGGACCGCGACCCGTCCGAGTCCCCTATCAAGCTCTTGACTTGCTGCGAGAACTCCGTGGATGGCTGCTCTGTAAACACTTTCTGGAACTGCAGCAGGAACGCCGAGTCGTACTTGAATGAGCCGCCCTTCTTTGCCACAGCGGCGTTGACAGCTGGATTTGGGCTGGAGACGCCATTGGGATACTTGACCTCATCCTTAACCGTCAGGAATCGAGCTGACTTCAAAGCCTGCATGGCTGCAGTTGGTGGAGCTGGCTCGACGCTGTTCGTCTTGAGGGGGGCAAGGTTGAGGGCTGCTGGCTTGGGCTTGCCGGTAGACTTGGCAGACGATGGCGCTGAGCCAATGAGAGATGTATCCTTGTTGCTGATGATCGTGAGCTTGGAGGAGTCTTCGCCGGTCTTCTGCGAAGCGTTCAAGTCCGAGATCTTCTTTGTCAGGACTTCTGACATCGACTGGGACTGACCGCCTTCAGCCTCGAGGCGTTCCTTCTCGCGTTTCTTCTCCTTTTCTTCCTCAAGGCGTTCCATCTCCCGCTCTTGCTCCCTGAGCTTCGCGTCGTTTGAAGCACCGTCTGCGACGCGTTGCGCTTCGGCCTTCTTCTTTTCGACCTCCTTCTCAGCCTGCTTCTTGGCCGTGATCTCTGCCTGCTCCTGTTCGCGGAGTTTATCCTCCTCTTCCATTTCTCTTACGATCCTCTCAAATTCGTCTTCTTCGGTCTCTGCTGGTGTCTCCTGAGCCTTGGCAGCATCGGCCTGCTTCTGTTCCTCAGCCTTGGCCTTTGCCTCCTCGTCGGCTTTGGATTTGGCCTCCTGCTCGGCCTTTGCCTTGGCTACTTCTTGCTCAGCCTTAGCAGTTGCTTCTGCCGCTGCCTTGACCTTGGCGTCTTCCTCAGCCTTTGCCTTTGCTGCTTCCTCGGCCTTTGCTGCTTCCTCGGCCTTGAGCTTGGCCTCGGCCTCGACCTTGGCTTTGCTTGCGGCTTCCTCAGCAGCCTTGGTTTCTTCAGCAGCCTTCTTCTCGGCCTCTGCGCGCTCATCCTCCTTTCTCTGTGCTTCTTCCTTGACCTTCGCCTCAGCCGCAACCTCGTCGTCGGTCTTGGTAGCATCACCCTGCTTGGACTTCTTTACCTGCTCAAGGAATGCGGCCTTGATCTCGTCCGGCTTCGCTGTGGAGATGCTTTCGGTCCGGCCATGCGAGGCAGGAGTGGTAACCTTGGGTGGGGGCGTTGGAGTCGACGCAATGACAGGAGGAGTCCTCGATTGCTGAACGCTGGGCGCTGGGGACGCAGGAGCTTTGAGAACGTTGAAGTTGACGACTTCACCTGCAGCGTTCTTGATAGTAACTCCCGACTTCTTTGGCTTTTGGAACTGAGACGTGCCAGGGGTCGATGAGCCGGTGGGTGGTTTCACCTGCGAGCCATGAGGCAGAGGAGTGCCGGAGACCACCATGGGCCCCTGAGCCTGTCCTGTGGCAGAGGCGGGCCGCTCTGACATCTGTGAGTTATTACGCGACATCGGCTGACCTTGTGGAGGGGCAAATCCCCCGGTGTTGTAGGGGAGAGGCATGCCGGCAGGGGCGGGCGACGCTGGAGGGTACATAGATTGTGGGTGAAACTGTTGCTGGGGGTATTGAGGCACGCCCATGAAAGCCGCCCTGTTGTCGTATGTGCCTGGGTAAAAGTTCTGTTTTGATGCAGTCAGTATGCGGTCAACACGCTCAAAGCCGCCGTTCGGGCCTGGTGAGAGGTCCAGGCCCTTGTCACCCAAGAGAAGGAAATGGGGATTATGAAAAGGCAGTGGCTGATCAAGCGATGGAGCTCGACTGCGAAGAGGCCCATGGTCGGTCGTCGAATCACGACGCTTGCCCATGCGACGATTCCTGCCGCCAATTTCCTGCCACGAATTTGAGAAAGAAGAATCCGGCTGCCGGTGATGAGATGGTCTATTCTCTGAATCCCAGCGAGCGCCCTTCTTCTTGTTGTGGGGTTTGAAAGAGGGGAAGAGGTCATGACAGAGGGGGGGCTTTACATGTGGGGGGTAGCCGCTTTGCTGTTGATAGCCACCTTGCTGTGCGTATCCGCTCATGGGCGGTGGGTACTGCTGCGTAAAACCCTGCGCGGGAGGGACAGGCATGGCAGCGTTCATGTTCGGTGTACCTTGGCCGGGCATCACCGGAGTGAGGGCAGGGCTGCCTCGCGCAGGCTGTGGTGAGTTGTGATATCCGCCACCACGAGGATTGAACTGCTGTGGACCCATACCACCGCGGCCAGGGCGACCACCGTAGGACGAGTTCGTGTTGGGAGGAAACCCTGCGTGACTTGGGTACTGGTGATTGTAACCACCGCCACCACGGCCGCCTCGTCCGCCGCCAAAGCCTCCTCGAGTCGGGGCCTGACCATGGTGGCCAATGTCGCTGTGCTGGGAGACGGCCGAGTCGCGTCTGGCATGGAAGGACATTTGCGACATGGAGTTTGGCCGTCCACCGATACGATCGCCATCGTTGGTGAAACTGCCGATCTTGAATGTGTTCTCCGTGTTTCCAGGCCGGCCACCGCTCGTGAGGTTCTGAGGAATCGGTGAAGGGCTGGGGATTGGTGAGGGGTTCCGTGCAGCGCCGGGGATATTCACTGGGGCAGATGCGTTCAGCTGGGGAGTGCTGTGTGGCATGGCTGGGGACGCTTCTGCGTAGCCGAATTGCAGTCCTGGGGGCTTGTTGCTCACGGCTCCGCCGTTCGCCAAGTAGCTGGTAGGGCCGTTCGGCGGAATGGTGACGGAGCCATTGCGGGCGTGTTCGCCAGAGCCTCCGTTCATGTTGGGCGTGGCAGCAACAGTCGGGACGGCGGGGACAGCGGGTGTCACGGAGGGCCGACCGTTCACGTTTGAAGCTGACGAGGACGGGACATTCTGAGGAGCGGTAGCCGAGGAGCTAGCCACCGCGGACGGGTTGGCAGCTCCTACGACCAGCGGCGTCGAGGCGGGCTTCTTGGCGGCACCTGCGGCAGAGGCATACGAAGGAGCCGTCGGGGCAGCAGAGGTGTTCGGCGCCGGGTTTGTGTTTGGTTGACTCGCAGTGGAAGTCATATGTGATACCGGGTCGTCTGGAGACGGTGACACTTGTGGTATGGTTCGCGCGGTCGTTTGTGAGGTTGGGATGGTTTTGGATTGGGGTGATGAAAACCGTAGCAGTCGACGAAAGTCAGGCCTCGATGTGATGGTCGGGGACAGAGGAACGATCGAAAGATGGGCGGAATGTCGTTTGACTAGGCGCGAGAGTCAAGAAGAAAAAGGCGCTGCCGTAAACCAGTCGCGAAGTGAATCTGACCGATTGAAATCCAGATCAAATCCTGCCTGTTTTGGGGGGATGTGGCTGAGAAAGGTCCCTGACGTGTTGCGGACACTAGGTCACTGTCAAGGGTGAAGTGAAGGCGAGGCGAGGCAGGCGAGGGCTATTCGCTGCTGCGTGTCGACTCTGACCAAGATGTAGAGGCGGGACGGATGGGAACCGTTCGGCGGACGGGGTCGTTTGGGTAGACCTTGACCTATGCTCGGTCGTTCGCAGTCGACGTTGAGACGACTGGGACGAGGAGGGTAGGCAGAAATGGAATGCAGAGACTCGATAAGAGAGACCTGCACGACCAAATCAAAAAGGAAAAAAAGATTATCTACCACTACCTTTCCTAGAGATGGAGGTTGGTGGTGATGGAGGGGGGGTTGTTCTGGTTGATGATGCAGAGAGGAAAAAGAGAGAAAGGGAGGAACTCTGGTCTCAAAAATTTTCTGCCCTGGGTGAGAGGCGACGGACGGGCACGGCTACTACATAGACAGCCAGCAAAAATTGGCGACAAAAGGTTTTGGGTGGTTACCTTTAATTTTTTTTGGCCGGGGCAGGGAAAGAGCGAGCTTGGGGCTTTGCGGTGCTGGGGCTGGGGCTTGTGTGCCTGCCAGACCGAGGAGGCGAGGCTGGTGATTGGCTGATGACGTCCTTAGCTCCGCAATTCTGGCCAAATTAGATACTGCCTACTCCAGACTACCTGCTATCTAGTGGTTGTGATACGGCCCTGGTTGCAGCAAGTCTGCCTTATTTACGCAGCACCTTGGTCCCTCTGGCGTGCCAGGCGAGCCAGTTGGTTTTCTGTGTCTACTGCACGAAGCCAAATCCAAAGACATTCATTACTCACTCACCCATTTACCCTGTCGTTGTCTGCAGACTGCAATTCGATGTGACTATGCCTTGACTGCCCCAACCAAATAACAAGCCATGTGAAAAGTTGATGACTCCTAATAACCCATGTCTCTCTGTTCTGTTGGATGATGCAGTCAGCCATTGGCCTTGGAGTGAATGACTGCAGAGCATAGCAGGCTAGACTGACGACTGGCTATCTGTACGGTTAGTTGACTGCCATGCAAACAGTCACATCTCACCATCTTTTTGGTTTCCCTCCAATAACTGCTTAGGGCTGGGTTTCGGTGACTGTCCGTCACTTCCTAGTCCCCATTAACAGGTCGCTAGACTAAGGGACCTCAATAGGACAGCTGTCTCCGTTGAGACCAAGTTGAGAGGCTGAGTGGAGCGCCAGAGTGAGGTGATGCATACTGGTGATGGGACAGACGTAGCATCTCGAGCTGCCAAGCTGACGCAGAGACGACGAGCCTCTGTCTCGGTGGTGCTGTACATCGCGAACCTACGTACCTGCCAGACAAGGACTAGACAGGGTTTCGCGTCCGCAAACACGCTAAAATACTGCCCAGGCCCTCCAACTCCATACCCGGCTGGCGCGATTGATAATACCCAGCCTAGGTAGTATTTTGGTACCTCCGTCTCCTCCTCAACACACGCTTCAAATCTGTCACTTTATAATATCCCTTGAAGCTGCTTGCTATTGTCCGGTGATGGGAGAGAAAGCTGGACCGTACCCATCAGTAATAAAGACGCGCGAGGGAGGTGCGCCACAGCCCCACCTCCCAGTTCCAGGTACATAGATATGTGCTGGACAAGTGCTGGTGCCTGGATGGTACGCAAGTAGCTTTGGCCTCATTTTGGACGGTCGAGTCCGAGTCGCTGCGGCTCGCTCGGCCGTCCTCCATCTGTGCTTTGTAAGGGGATTGGGGGGCAGGGCGCAAGGGCTCAGGTTGAGCAGCTGTGAAGGTGTTAAACAGGGCAGGGCAGGGCAGCACAATGTTGCCCAGATACCCCTCCCTTCACGCACCGGTACAAATCATACGTGTTGGCCCCATCGTATCGTGGGCGCGGGGCACAATTTTTTGGGTGGCCGGCCAAAGCCAACACGCGGGCGGAATCCTGAGCCCCACATCAAGGCGTCACCGAGGCCTTATCATTGCTATCACAAGCTGGGCGGGCTGCAGCCGGCAGGTTTGCGACGTGTACCATCAAAGGGAGAAAGGGGTTTGGCGGTTTGGCGCCGGCAGTGAAAGGAACCACAATACTAAAGTCCCAACACTCCTCCCTATTGTGCCCTCCTTTGCGCAGCGGTAGTGTCCCCAGGTCCTTTCGAAACGCAAGCCCACGTACTAGCCCTTGTGAAGACGCGCAATACCGTAGTTGGAATCAATCTTCTCCACCACAAGAGGCTCTGGGATATATTCGCAAAGTGACAGGGCTCGTGGACTAGCCAGGGATGCACGGTCGACAAAAAAGCTTCCAGAATATGCAACATGACGACAGCAGTCTTGCAAGGTTACAAGCAACGCCATAGGCAGAAATTGAGTGACGCCTATATAGTTCACATCACAGCACGCTGGGAATGGCAAATCATCGATAGGCGCTGCTTGGCCCTTGGGGTCAGGGTGGCACATGCCATTGCGAAAACTACAAGCCTTCGACGCTCGGGGTTAACAAGCTACGACAAGCTTCTCACTGTCAACTGCCAGCCAGCCAGCCTGCTTGCAACCCCCCAAAATAGACCGAGATTTACGCGTTCCTTGTTATACGACGGACCATACTCTCTGTCCATGCACAAGCAATTTCAATGGGCTTGACCGTCTCCGCTTCATCATTCTCCTTCCGCATCTACTAAGACCAGGTGTGGAAGGTAGGGCAGGAAAAAGGAAACCGGGAATAGATTGTCAGCGGCCCGGATGTAATGCTTTCAGCCGAGTGGGTTGTACGACTTGCAGAGCCCCTGGAAGTCCGACGCTGGCGTGAGAAACTGCGCCAAAATGGGCATTTTGTTGCCTTGGACGTGATCACATCCATTCCTCCCTCCTCCTGGTAAACCGCCGACCCCTCGCATTACTATGGCGCAGGAGCAAGACTGTACTGCAAGAGGCTCTGTCTAAAGAAGAGCCAATCATGGCTCAGTGCTCTTCAGCCTCCATCTCTTGTTTAGAGGCTTCTTCCGCCTCTTCCGCCTCTTCGCTCTCTTCAGGGATCGGCTCGATCTCCTCCTTCTGAGCATCCATGACCTGCTGCATCTCTGCATCTGAAGACAGTCCCCTCTCTGCTTGCAGCTGCTTGACTTTGGTGCTTGTCATTTCAAACACGTATTGACCCAGGTGCTCCACGCCCTCCATGATGGCCTCGCCAGCCACTGTCTCGTTTGCATCCTCGGCCACTATACGTTGCGTTGGCCAAAGTTCACCCGTTACTAAGGTCAGCTTATCTGGCCGCTGGAGGAGCTGCTCAAAAGCTTCGCGGAGCTCAAAGCAGCCCTCGAAAATCTCGCGCCGGCCCAGTATGTACAGGCCAAGCTTCGCTCGGGAGAGGGCAACGGTGAGTCGACGGATGTCGCGGAGGTACCCGACCTTGGAGGTTCTGGTGAGTGATAGTATGATGTCTTTGCAGCATGTTAGCAGCCGGCACATAGCTTTTCGGAATGTCGGTATAGTAGCCACTCACAATCATTCTGCTCGCCCTGGTACTTGTCGACCGTAGTCACAATCTTGGGCAGGCCAAAAATGGGATTCCGGGCACATCGATGGCCAAGAACGTCTCTGATGAGTGCTCGCTGGCCAGCGTAAGTGGCGAGGATACTAATCTTGGAGGCAGGATACCCGAGCAGCCGCATGTACTGGTAAATCGCCACAGCGTACTCGGCTTCCCCCAAGTTCTGAATGAAATGAGGCGTGGGCTCGACTTCGCCCTTGCCCTTGTAGTCTGGTACATTGACGAATTGGTAGTCGTATTTGAAACCAGCGTTGGCCACGAGATACTCCTCCGCACTCTCAACATGGGGCAAGTTGCCCAACTTGTTATAACGCCATTGGTAAAGCTTGGCGATTGATGGGCGAGCCCGACCCTGTTGATCAAGAGTTATAGCTGGCACCCCCAAACGAATGAGACGAGAGAACAAGGACTGCTCCAAATTTGCGAAATCCCGGAATGCAAGATTCTGGACGACAGGGGAGTTCTGAAAATGATCACCGCAGAGCACGACCCGCTGCAGTGGCATCTGTCCATCCTTGGGCTTCTGCATAGCTAAGGGGATGAAGTTCTCGATCTCCGTGATCTGGGCGGCTTCCTCCATCACCACATTGTCGTAGTGGAATCCAAGTTGCGCAATTTCTCCGCGCCTCATCGCCGCGTGCGTAGAAGTCATTGCGACTATGCGTGCCTCATTTGTGAGCAGATAGTTCGCCTTTTCCCGATCGCGTCGCAGAATCTCGAAAGGAAGAGCATCAGCAAGCTCGGAGAAGATCTTGGAAATGTGTCGGTAGCAGCCATTGGCGATGTCCAAGACCAACTCACGATTTGCCTCTGGTGGAAACAGGGGTTGAGGGGCATTGGAGAAGTAATGATGGAACGGGAATGCGGCGGCGACGTCCGCCGCTGAAGTATCCTCACGCGTGGCTAGTTCAGAGAACTTGGACCATGCAGGCTGGATATAGACAGAGTTGAAGTAACCCGCCGTCTCCGACGAATTGCCGTGGGCTCCTGGGGCCCCGATACTGGCAGCCAGACGAGTGACTTCGCGAAGGTGCCCATCGCGATTCTCGAGGAAAGACTCAACTCGCCCATGCTTGCTGAAGTTGCCCTCCGTGCCCAGATCTTCTTCACCATGGCCGAGACGAAGCAAATGGCGTTCATCAATGTCAAGAGCCACTATCTTCGCAAATAATTGGTTCAGGGCCTGATTGCTGTGTGCTATAAGCAGTGTTCGTTGCTCGGGGAAGTTATGGTAGATGTTGTTGATGACTTGAGTTGCAACGTCGGTTTTGCCAGTACCTGGCGGCCCAACCACAACGGTCAGTCCAGGTTGCGTTCCGGACATGATGCCCTCGATTTGAGCAGGAGTGAAGCGAACGGCATTCAACTTGGGAGCATCGACTGGGTACGGTCCATTGTTTGGAGGGTTGTATGTGGAGACCTTGACAGTCTCGACATCGGCTATCAGAGCTGGGTCCGCATCTCTCCGCCTCTTTTTGGAGGGCTTAGATGACGGCTGCTCTGCAGGCCGCTCTGCAGTCTCCAGAACGTAAGGTGGCCCAAAGCTACCAGTAACATCATCGCTAGGCTCGATGATCTTGCCTGGCATGCTTTCTATCAGGTGTTGCCAGTCGAGAAATGTATCCCGGTAGTCGATTGTTTTGAGGCGATTTGGCAACTGTTTATACGACGCACCTGCTGGGTCGCCATATCCGAGGAAGACCTCATGGAGCCACGATGCCAACGGGACCTCTGATAGGGTCAGGTTCTTGATCGACTCCAGAACAGGCTTGAAATTGTTTTCTCTGCCGCTCCTGCGCATGACGAGGTTGATGCTCTCATACACGTCAGGTTTGCCAGCGGACACCCTTTGCTGGTCGATTTTGTACATTTTCGCATCCAGCTTGAGCTGAATCTTCCTCAAGGGACTCCGCGAATGGCCATCAAAGTATGCGGAAGTATCTCTGATCGCGCGGCCCTTGTCATCCAGAATTTGGATGATTTCGCCACAACGCACTGATCGAAGACCTAGCTTTTCGGTCTCCGTCGCTTCAAGCGAGGTCTTTTTCGATTTTGGGGCTTCGACTGCCAGAAGGAATACGACGTCATCTGGTCGCAATGCTTCCCATTCACGACGGACATTATCAGCCAGGCGGCGGACGTCAATGACAATTTCCGCTCGCACCACGGCAGGCTTATCATCACCCACCAGAGCGGGCATGACTTCCAGAATTGATGGCTTCGAAATCGAAAGAGCCATCCTGGAGAATCCCGGAAATGCCACCTCGCCAGTCCTCCCGGTCTCCGGTTTCAGTCTTCGCACGACATCCTCGATGTCTCGTCGTATGCCATAAAACGACTCGCATCTGTACAGAACCAAGGATCTCCAAAGAAAGTCCCCCACAGACAAGTACTGCAAATTGAGCTTTGGTATTGCTAATGGATGCGATCCATCGTAGGAGTCAGTCCTAAGGAGGCTCTGCTCGAAGAGGGTCTCTTCGGTTGGCAAGAGACTCATGTCCCGGGCGGTTTCTTGGAACGTTTTGCGTCTCTCAAAGGTTGAACAAATCACTTCGAGCAAGGATTTGCGATCGACAGTCAATCCCGTTGATTCTGGGTAAGTCGTCCGCAAATCAAGCAGAGCTGATAATTGCAGCATTTCCCCGTCGGTGAGAGGTGCCAGGAGATTCTCGAGCTCTCTCCTGTCGTCAATTGAAGCGTAGTTGGAAAGGGCCAGAACCGTCAATTTGTCTTTGAAATGTTTCAGGGCAGTCCTCTGTAGCTTTGCAAGGCTTGCGCAGTGTCGTTCGTACGCCTGTGTCTTACTCTGCTGAGCTCCTGTCTGGTCGTCGATTGTGAAATGTGTGTAATGAGAAAGCAGGGCAATGAGATCACGCAGGAGTCCGTGCTCCTCGTCGTTGAACGTAGGCGACAAGGCGGCCGCTGGAAGGATGTGCAAATCTTGCAGCAAGAAGTTGACATACCGCCGGGTCGGCAATTGGCTCTGGAGATCCGCGAGGAATTCGGCGAATCGCTCGCAGTACACAACATCATCCTTCGGGGCGTGCTCGGAATAGAGCAGGCCCAAGAAGTCCAAAGCAAGTGTGTACAACCAGGACCGATCGAAACGTAATCGAGCCTTGGTTGGTTCATCCGCGGAATCATATCTCTTAGCCGACGCCCTCCAGGCCTTGCGCAATTGGTTGTGTTCGGCCAGTTTCTCATCCCGTTTCTTCTCCGTCGCCAAGTTGTGCCACATGGATATCGATACCAACGGCGCACACTCCTTTCGCACGATTGCATAGTCCAAACTCTGGAAGGCGTGGATCACGAAGGAGAGGATGTGGGTCCGGACGGCGACTGATAGTGAGCGGTCAAGGCTCATGGAGAGTATGCGCCGAAACAAAGCTGAGAAGTCGTCCGGACGTTCTTCGAAGATGCCTGCAGAGTCATGTTAGAATGGCTGCGACACGACCACCGTTAACTTTGAGCAGTCCTCCACTTACCCCATGTCTGTAGCCGCTCCCGCCGTTTCGCATTGGTAATGAGCACGATAAGCAGGACGTGATGATTCGAGGATGCTTCGCTATATCCGGGCCAGAGATAACTGCCGAGTCGCGTCAGCATCTCGACGAGGCTTGAAGATTCGGGAAGCCTCACCTTTCCAAGACCTGCAGACTCTCCAGCTCCACGAGTGCTGCCGATGGGAACTTTTCCTTCTCCAGGGGGTCCCATATATCCCGCTTCAACACGTCGTTCTTGACCTTTACTTTTGTCGCTCTCTTGGAGGGCTTCAGCCAATGTTGTTTCGCAACTCGTGCAAACTCGGACCCTTCCTCTGCAGCTGCCTCCACCACCTTTGGGGCAGCCACCTGTGAGCTCTTCGCGGTGCTCTTCTTCTGTCTCTTTGCTGGGGGCATGATGGCGGATATTGGGCGGACGAGGTCGTCACTGCGTCGCGTTGGTGTTCAATTAGACGCGCCCAGGCACGTTGGGAAATTTTGTTAATGGGCTGGGGCAGCGCGGCATCGGGAAGCTTCAGCCTTGCGTCACTAGTGGGCCCATCCCGCGCATGCTAAGACGCTCGGGCCAGGAACGGCGGCCCCTGTCCGCCAAGCATTGGATTGAGCCGGGCTGAGCTGCCCCGGCGGGACGAATTCCATTGTCGCGGCCTGCAGTTGGCGATCTTGAACCTCAGCGCATTTTCGACAAAGACAGCCTCGGACTCTCCTTCATTACGGTCACGGTCCATTTCAACCAACGACACACCCACTACCGATCCTCAGCTTCCCTCAGACATTCACTCGATCGCCGAATACCGAGGCAGCAACTATCCAGTGACGGTCGCGCTGCCGCGGCGCAATCACTCGCGAGCCAATCCTCGCCTACTGCTCGATAACTCATGCAAGATGCCTTCGCTGGAAGTTGACGACTACGGCGTAATACCTGTTACTACATTTGTCGGTTTTTTTGAGGAAGCCCTGGACGCTGCGAGCTCGATCAAACCGACGGCAGCAATCGATCCTCCTCTTGAAGAAGCCGACCTCGAAGTTGTTCTCAGCCGGCTGCCCGAAACGCCTCATACCAGTGATTCGCAAGACGCTGCACGTCAAAGAAAACATCATAGATTTGCCGTCATAGAGACTGCAGCTCGCGGCATTCTCAGCAACCTTATTGTGTGTAGCCCGTCTACTTTTCTGTAGAAGACTCCGGCCAACTGACTTCTCCAGGCCCAGGTCCCCATTGACTCAACCGATTTTGTCAAAATATGGAACCTATTCGACATACTACAATGCCTCTCAGATCGTGGCCAATGTGACCCGGCTCTACTCGTATGGCTCCTCGAAGACCTCCTCGACAGCCAGACCATCCCGGGTTGTCGCAAGATTTTCGACTACCTCGAGTCACGGAGGCAACGCATCATATCCAGAAACTTTGCGGAGAAGAAACTTATAATACTACGAAGCTGTAACGAGCTTCTGCGCCGCCTTTCACGAGCTGAAGACACGTCTTTCTCGGGCCGCGTCTTTATTTTCCTCTTCCAAAGCTTCCCTCTTGGTGACAAGAGTTCAGTCAACCTTAGGGGCGAATACCATACTCAAAATGTCACCATCTACGATCAAGAAGCCTCGAATGGCGACACCTCCGAAGACAAGATGGACGTCGACTCAGAGGCAATTTTGGCTGGGGACCGGCCAGGACCGGCCAAGGCTGTGTCTTTCAGTGACAAGAAAGAAGCTACCGAGAAGCCGCTAGATGCCGATGCGCTGTACCCGGTGTTTTGGTCTCTGCAAGAGAGCTTCAATCAGCCCAAGAAGCTCTTTTCGCCCACCCACTTCAGCCAGTTCAAGACCTCGCTACAGGCTACCATGGCGGCTTTCAAGGCAAGGCCGGTACAACAAGAGCCGAAATCTTCGAAACAAGCGGAGGATAGTAAGCGAGGGCTGAAGAGGAAGCGGAGCTCTGATGTTGATGCAATTGTCGATACTTTTAACCCGAAGTATCTGACAAGCCGTGATCTGTTCGAGCTTGAGGTAAGAAACCCAGAGAGTTACCACTGTCGCTCTATTGCTGACTCACAACACAGATCGGCGACCTGTCATTGCGGCGCTACGCTCTGTTCCAGGCACTCATCATCATGGATTTCTTGCTGTCGCTATCTCCGAAAGCCAAGGAGGAGTTGTCATCAATACCGCAAGTCAACAAATCCGTGGCTTACTTGGATCAAACCCTCAGCGAGGAAGACATCAAATGGGCTACAGCAATGAAGTCGGAGATTTCGAAATATCTTCTGAGCACCACACCTGATGGCCCCTTTTTTCTAAGACTCGTCGAGACGGTACTCACCCGGGACAAGAACTGGGTCAGGTGGAAGATCGAAAACTGCCCACCAATCGATCGCCCATCTGTCACGCCTCAGGAATGGGCTGAGACAATGAGCACCGCCAAGACCAACACGACTAACAAGAGACTACGTCGGGAGGCCATGGGCTCACTGTCGCTTGACTTTCTGAATGACGAACAGGATTCGAATGCGGTGGAGAAGCTCAAGGACCCAGAGAGATACAAGCTCCCGGAGCTCAAGAGCTTCAAGCGGAATATCCAGGAGGACGACCTCGAGATCGAGATGCCACTTTCAAACGATTCGAAGGCGGCGGCCATTGAAGGTAAAGCGAGCAAGACCTGGAGGGCTCTGCGGATTGCGAGCAGGTCGAAGCTGGCGCTCTTTGACCAAATCGAGTCGTATGAGGACATCAATGTTCTCTTTGATGAGAAGAAAGCCGAGGAGCAGGCCCACGAGGATGGGGAGGATGGGGAGGATGGAGACCAGGGCATCATTGACCAGGCCATGGATGAGATGAAGGAGCACGAACCTGAGGCTGCTCAGGAGAACGGTGACAGTGTGCCTGCGGCTGCACCGGTGGAAGAGGTGTCGGCGGAGGCTTGAATAGAGCTGGCAGTGGTGCGGCGGGGGCTACAAACTGGATCAAATTGCCATACTTGGTCCGCTCTCTTACATGATACCCAGGTAGACAGAAATATATGGCAATCGAACGCGGATGGGTAGACATATCCCGCAAAATCTCGTATCTGTACGTGATGTTGCCAGCTGCGCCGTTTATCCTGCTACTTTCGCAATCTTAACGACGGCCGGCCACAAGGAGACAACCCCAAGGATCTAGGTCATCACAGCACCTCTCCTCCCATCCATCCTTTCAGGTGGAGAGCTCTGGAACCCACCCTTTGCCCCCCAAGTTGGTTCTTTACAGCCCACGTTCTGTCCTCTGGATAATGCATCGCGGTGACTTGAAATTGTACACAGGCAATGAAAGCATATCCGCCCTATGAGACCTGGTTGCACGTCAATGAAACAAAGTCGTTAGGTAACGGCGGTTGGCATCGAAGATGCGAGTTTCAACAAAGGGGCTTTCTTTCTAGCCACCTACCTGAGCCAGGCTCCCCTTTTTTTCCTTTCCGCCGGCGATGATGTGTCGAGCACATGCTTCTAGCAAGCTTTATCAGCAGTCTAAGTCTGTTATTTAATCTGTGAGACATGGCACGTCGAAGGGTCTTCGCCTCCGCCTCCGCCTCCGCCTCCGGTCACTCGAGCAGTTGATCTTCAATATTCTGGTCGTCCATTCTTGAACGTCGTAGCACCACCACCATGTAGTATTGAAATGTAAAAGTAAAATATGTTCTGTCAATTTATGACACTTGGTGCAGTTCAAGTAACTGCCTGGCATCTATTTGAGGATGGATCGATGGATATACACAACCTGGTATCACAAAGAAAGGTACAAGAAATAGTTGCAGAATAATAAACCAAATGCCCATCCAAATGCTCCAAAACGACCTTTACATGACACAACAAAAGCGCTCTGGGGGCTGCCTGATCTTGGTGTCAGCATGAACGGACCCTCGAAACTGGTAATGATTGAAACACTACCCACGAAAACCAAAACTCACGGTTCGCTCCAATTGACGATCCACCGGCAACATATCTGCATCCGTTCCCGCACGGTGGTCGTGTCCAAAAGCTCAATCTTTTGCTCCTCGGCAATCGGAAGGATGCACGCGAACCACCACGGGAACACCGCCGGGTCGCTAGGGCACTCGCCAAACACCGCTAAGATGCGGGAATTGAGCCACCTCGGATTTGTCGCGGCCATTTGAGTTATAGATCGACCAGCATATCTCATGAGGGCTTTTGTCTTCATCCAGTTTATGTCGTCGCTCGTTGGCTCCTCGGGCTCAGACTCTCTGGCTTCCGGCTTCAGCCTGGAATCCGCAGCCTCCCGCTTTTCTTCCTCATAAAGGCTGACGTCGGAAAAATCCTCCACCTCAGCAGTGATATATCCATCCCTGTGTATTGCCTGTCGCTTAACCCTAAAACGAGAGACCCCCTTCGTTTCTAGCAAGCTTCGTCCATCGGGGAGGAAAGTGGCCGCCTCAATACGTAAGTGAGTGCCAATCGTCGCATTTCGATCAAACAGCATGCCGAATTGTTTGCCTCCCCGGCCGCTTGCCCATGTCCTGACGATCATCGCTCGATACCTCTGCTCGAAGACATGCAGGAAGGTTGGCATGCCTGGGAACGATACGGCGCACACGAAGAGAGGTACGTCGAGGCCTGTGTTGTCGATGACAGGATACGGGGACTCCCCGCGAACGATAGGTTTCCTCTGTTCAAGCTCGCTAGACCAGAAATGTGTTGTCAGGCGTAGGAGAAACCCGTTTGGGGGGTAGAGACGGCTGTCTAGGTAAGGAAGAGCAATGTCACCGCGACATGCTGGGCAGTGCGGGCCGATCTGCGGTTGCTCAAGCGCCCTCTTGATGCAATGCCGGCAGAATGTGTGTCCGCATGGTGTGGTCCACGGTTCGTAAAGGAGCTGGTAGCAGATCCCACAGTCCATCTGACTGCGCAACAACTGGTCCATCTTGCGAATATCCAAGACAACGTCGTCTTCTTCGGGAATGGGTGCTTCAGGCTCGTCTTTTTCCGTGATGTGCCCAAGGCTGAGCAGTTTGAAAGCTTCTATCAGTTTTGTCGATCTGGTTGGTCCCGACAGAACCAGCTTGACGGTGTAAAGGACATCCGTCGTGAGTCTATCTGACCAACACCCTTCTATGGTGTGTCCTTCTGAACAACAGGGGCACTTGAGTTCGTGCCGCCGCTCTGCCGTTCCGGGCCATAATGTATCGTCGATATCAGGTCTAGTCTCGAGTGGGGGCAAGCAGGCTCTGCAAATGCAGTTCCCGCATGGTAGTTCGATGGGATCGTCCAACAGGCGCTTACACTTCGGGCACTGGAATACCCGTGCAGTGGCCCATAGACCTTTCAGTTCGGCGTCAGATGCCAGCGAGGATGGATCGTCGACGTCGTCGTGGGTTGGGAGCGGAGCATCAAAGGATGATTGCTGTAGTGCCGTGAGAGCCTCGGACTGCCCGGGTGTAGTCATAAGGACGGAATTGTTTGGCAGTGTTGCAGCCTGGCCGGCCTGGACGAGGTCAGTAAAGTGAATGAGCTGAAGGGGTCAGGAATCCTTTTACCAGGTGTCTTCCAAGTCACGCCTTCCGGACAGATATGGACAGCAGGACTTCGCAGGGATGCTGGCCAGAAAGGGTCGGAATTATAGGCGGGAGAGTGGTTGGGTTCTTGTATATCGCTACGGGCGCATGAGCTTGAAATTGGTGGTCCAATGGCCTCTTCAGTTCCCATAATGGAGCGGGTGGCCTCTGTGTGCTGTGTTGTCAAACTGCCGTCGTCATTTCAAAGAGACAGGTTTTGTGATATGAAACAAACGAGAGTGAGAATCAGGTACGACCCTCTCTCTTCGTCTCTCTCTGTGTTTCTGTTGGTCCTTTCGATGACGAGCCAGACGTGTTGCGCTCGGAAGCGACAAAGTAGGCTCGAGTGTTGTAGGACGGGAGTCAGGCAGGAGATGCGCAGGTGGCAAGGAGGAGCAGTAAGAGGCGAGGACAGGCAGGCTACAATATCGTGAGGAAAGAAGCCATCGCGTTGTTTTTCCAGCTGTGCGTGTCAATGACTGGTGGCGGCGTATGGCAGGATCATTTTACGCTGAAAGACAAAATATCAGGGTCCGCATGTGGCATTCAGGGGACTGGGTCGGGGATGGAGGCGGGTGCTAAGGAAGATGCAATCATCATCGATGCAGCAGCTTTTGTTCGTGTACGAGGACGTCCGCAGGAAGAGGCGGGCAGGATTGGTGGTAGGAGGGGGGGCCAGCCGACGTCACACCCCCCAACTGACAGCTTGGTTACCCACCGCTGTCCACAGGGGGCGGAGGTACGTGCAGATACTCGTCCGTCCAGTCCGTCCCGGAGACAGAGGTTCCCCTGCACTGCGCCGAGGGTCCGGACAGGGGCCCCTGTGCCGGGCCTGGAAGCCCTGGGAGATGCAAGTGCAAGTGCGAGTGCAAGTGGGTAGCCCATCAGCCCGTCTCGTGTCGCAGGTCAGTCAGTACTACGCCGACCGTATCGTACCGTGCCGTTTATTATCGGCGAGAAACTGCCATACAACGACTGACAGAATTGGCAGACAAGCGCCCGCGAAGGGTGCAACCACATCTGCATCTTGGTTCCACAGCATTGCGAGCGGGCAGGCTGTAAAGTCTATCTAGTCTTCCATGATTCATCAGGCAGGCGTTGGCATCAGTCCCGAGCGATTGGATCCAGCCGTTGCTGGTCTGTTACCCGCGCGCGGGACGTCATTCGGGGGAGGCGTTGAGGCTCGAGACCACCCCAACTAGGCCAGTAGACACCCAGAACACTGCACTACCATCTACAGTCCTGGCCATGCGTGCCGTGTCACCAGATTGCCTGCCAGAGCCTCAGCTCCGGCTCCAGCTCCCAGCTCTCGGGGCGCCAATCTGATAAGGGCAACGCGGTTCCAAAAGGTTACATTGGCATCGAGATCAGGGTCCAGAAAGCTTGGGAGGTCGCCCCTGGCGGGCCATGGGCCGCCGCCAGAAAGATACCTCGAGGTACGCTTGCCCGCAGTCCTGTCCTGGTTCTCGCACTCGCATATCGCCCACTAGTCCTGCCTAGCACGCACTGCTCTGACCTACACTCGTCCCTCTGGGCCCTCTGGAGTTCTGCGAGGCGGCCGTTGCGGCGCCAGCGCATTGGGGCCATCCCTGCCAAATCCTGATCTCTGCCGCTGTCAGCGATCCTCAGCCCGCGCCTCTTGATGTCTGATCGGGCTCGATCGACCGATTTGATTGGCAACTGCGCGACTCTGGTCACATGATAGGCCTCATCCACGCCCTCGCTCGGCCAGTGTGGCCCTCGGCGGCCTCGCCTGCCTCGCTCGGTCACCCGGCAGACCGGCCGATTGTGATCGTCAGGACCCGACCGGGTGGGCACTACTGTATCAAGCTCACATCAAAGTGGCACAAGAAGGGGGACAGCATGGCCAGCGTGGGCACAGGAACGGCCAACCAGCCAACACGCATCTGTCTGTGCCCCTGGGTCCTGGGTCTAGGTGCAGACTGTGTCTGTCTGTACCTGGCAGCAAAGCATCATGGCTTGCGTGCGACTCTGGATCTCAGCTGTCCTGCTTGGCCCGGACCCGACGAGTGGGGCTCTAGCCAGGCTTGCATGACGGCCAGGTTCAGCCCACCCATCGGGACCCTTCTCAACATCCGGACGCACGCTACTAGTGCACGAAGCAGAGGCCACCCACCTCGCAACCTAGTGAAGAAACCAGGCTAATCAATGCGAGCATTCCGCTGCCATGGTTCATGCTCTCTGCGACAGCGCTGTTTCGACGCCCTTTCCCGTCCCGCCTCTCCAACACCTCTCCGACAGCCATGATGGCATGCCACCATGCGCGAGCGACCGCCGTACAGGTCGTTCTAGCGTGTTCTTGCTCGCGTGCATGCCGGCGCTGGCGGCCGGCATGGTCGTTATCGAACACGACGGTAGATGCTCCCAGGCACTTATGTTGACCGACCATGTGTAGAGCCCATTTAAACTCGTCCAGTCCGCTCAAACGCTTTGACCTGGCGCCTGTAAGCTGAATGTTCTCACTGACTGCGCCGACGGATGCAAAACAAGGGACCAGAGTTTTGTGGCCACTTGTCGACTCTGCTCATCAGATCATACATAACTAGATAGGCATTGCTAAGATATGCCACCGTCAGCCATCGCGGCAACACACAGAGGCAAAGCACGAATCGGTCCTTGCCGCCAGCCTAATTCCGAATAACGCTTACTAGAATCACAGACGGGAGGCTGAAGTCGGCCACGGCACTTGATCCGTCGAGCCCCTAGTGAAAGCCTTGGGTTAGACCCGTCGAGACTGGATTCCTCCGCCCATGGCATGTAAGCCTTGTCGTGGTTAGCGTTCAGTTTCGGGAGGGCGACTCTGTGACTTCTTTTGCCTAGACGCGTAACATTGGTATTTAGACATCTGTGCATCTGTGGCGCCGAGACCAGTTGCACTACGTGCGAGTTCTCATTGTCAGGACTGTTGCATACCCCAACTTCATCAGGCGCGTACGCGGCCGCCCCGAACACCTCTTAGTGCGGCGGCGCCGCTAACACGCGGCGCACGAACTGCATACGTTTTGACGTTCGTGGTGACAGATGACACAGGTTATTCTTTTCGCTTCCAACCAACTCAAATCGTATCTACCATTTACAGCCTTTCTCCTCGAGTCCACGCAGCACAATATGAAGAGGTACTTCAAATGAAATTGTGGATGATGCGAAGACTTCGACGCATCTACTAGCAGTGCTTATCATTGGGGACCTCGGGTTATTTGAGTATTTAACCTGCTACAATGTATTCATGATTTTCCACTACGTCTTCCGGCCTTTTGGCCCGAACCTTATGGAACGATCTAGAAAAAGGATGTGTTTTCTTGAAAGACTCTCTAGCACGACAGCCAACCATAGCGGTCATTTACTGTCATCGTAGATTGAAGCTTATATACCTCAGCCTTACAAACTGGCAATATTGGACGTGTCCCAAGAAATTTCAAAGCATGTAGAAACCCCGATTCGCTTCAGCACTGCACATAAAATTGCTGAGGGAACATATGATGTCTACTGAATTTTAGCATTGAAGCTATTTACTACATTCTTGTGCGGCGCAGGAGTTCCAGGTGAGACATAACGGCTATCGAATGTTGAATGTATCATATACAGTCTGAAAGACTAAACTTCAAGCCTATAGGTTGTCTACGAAGTCTCGTTATAGGTCCTTCTACTATTATCAGATGTCGAGATTAGGAAGCAACAGTCTCATGTCTCAGTCTTGGCTTACATTTAAATATAGTGTGCTGCATTTCCGAAGACCTGGAATAACATCCCTTATCACCTCAACTTAAAATAGCAAGCCAACTCAAATGACATATGTCCCACATAATTATAGCATGTCCGATACCAGGGTACTAAAGCAACACTTTAGGTCAATGACAACTTATACTTCAAAGTAAAACAAAACTTTCAAAGGAGTATCTAAGTGTATGTACAAGTATTCAGGGTCACAAATAATCTAGAAAAACGAATGGAACAAATATGGATTGCACTATATCTAGAGGGACACATTGTATAACATGGCTCGATTGATCCATTCCTCGCCGAGCTTACGTTGTTGGAACATGATCACATTGTTGCCTGAGTCAAGTTCACTGAAAGTTATATCTTAGAAACGGCGGGAATCTTTGTTGGTTTACCAACAGCTGAATGAAGTTGAAGTTGTCATCGTATCATCATATCTGCTGCTTTATCTGAACCTGAAGACCTTCACGGGATCCTCATGGCACAGCCAATGATCTTATATGATCTTCTGTTCCATTAGTATGAAACATCAGGGACTTTATATTGTTGCTAATCCACTACAGGGCCAACGTAGCATGGACCATTCCTCCAATTTGCACTAATTTACACTTTCCTTTCCCAGATGGTATATGTAAGATTTCTTCCACCTGCCCATCATAGGTAGCTATGCTGTAGTTTAGAGGAGGGAAACCCCATGTGTTCCGATGAAGATAGAGATCCAATGCATATGTACCTTATATAGTCCCAAACAATTAGACTTTATCTGGGCAGCGCTGAGATGTAAAAGAATTGTGTTATTATCTAGGTTCTTGTATCCTGTATAGACTTCCAGAAGCATTATACTGTAAGTGACGATTTTGTAAGGTGAAATTAACAAAACAAGAATGAGAAGAACCAATCTATACCTAGGTAACTTCACCACGGCGAGGTTTATGGGATCGTGATATTCATCACGCACGTGCTTTCCCTGACGGCGACAACACTGACTCTGGAACTCTCTGAGGAGCTTTCATCCCGAGCAGCAATCTAAATAGTGACTATTTCAAGCGAGATACTAGGATTACAGCTCAAAAACATTTGCGCGAGATGCTCGCTATAAATCATCGCGACAGGATTTGCTTCTGCCAATGACCCGGGCGGAACCGCAAAAAAAATCAAGGCCCAAGAGCTACATGACTCAACCAGAAGTCCACGGCAAGGTTCTGACGCGTCTCTTGGTCCTCTTCTTATTTCGCATGCATGAATTTCTCAGCGAACCCCACGGACTCCCACTTACCGAGACTATTACAGCCACATTAGGGACATATCTCACTTTGCCGGGTCCGACAACGAGACCAGATTTCAAATGTCTGCCAGCTTCCTATTTGCGACATTTCTGCAATGGTGTCTCCTTGCTGCTTTGCGTGTCACGACCACATGATTCGTGACACAGGTCCTACGCTGCCCCAGACAGTAGACACACATGCATATCTTGTGGCGTACAAGTTAAGTCCCATGCTCCGGTACTGATAGCCGCATTGATTCTGAGTCCATAATCCTGTGTACTATCCCTACCTCAGTAGTATCTGTCGCGCATTGTCGACCTTGTCCTGGAGTGCTCTCGGGGATGTGTACTTAGGTATCAATTCGCAGAATGGCGGAGATGGAGGCAGTCTGAATTGGTATTGTGTAGTATGTCCAACATTCACACTGGAGAAAATATGGCAAAACGAGCCCACTTACACGAAAGGGGTTGTTTGTAAGCTAATTTATTCGTCTCCTGCGTGGGCTTTGATATCCACCTTTTTCGCCCCGGGAGCGCCCAACGATGATCGTCCGGAACAAGTTTTCTGTGGGCCGCGCCCCATACTCAGCCCCTTGCCGAGCGGCGTCCTAGATAGACCGCTGCGATTTTTCTGTTTATAGTAAATCTGCGATGAAGCTAGCTGTTGAATAGGAAGGCCGAGTGCCTCTCGCACAAGGGTACCCGAAAGATCCACCGCCACAATCCGCAGATTATACTACACATCACTTTACTGAACCAGACAAAAAATGTTTATTGCTCAGCAGTGTGTCCCTGGTACCTAAGTCAGTGCACCCCTTCAAGCACCGCACCCTTTATGCATATGCTATTTTTAGATACCCGCTAAAGATATCCTTAACTTTAATATTAAATATTTTAACAATTATTAAAGCTATTTACTATTTAAAAAAGAGGAATTACTTTTTAATCTCTATACTTTAATATATTTTATTTCCTTATTACTATTATTATTACTAAACTTACTTTTTTTTTTTTAAATATTTTAAAATTTATTTTTATAATTAGTTTTATTATTTATTTTTCCTTTTTAATAATTATAATATTAATAAAAGTTTTATTTAAGTTTAAAATTACTTTTTTTTTAAAAAAAAATCATTAATATTTAAAGGTATTTATAAAAACTTTTTATTTAATTTTAATTTTAGTTATATATATAACTAATTTATTTAAACCCTTTTTAAACTTTTAAAAAAACAATATATTATAAGTAACTTAAATACTTTATTTAATTTATATAATTAAAATTTAATAACTTATATTTAATAAAAAAGATATAATATTTATAAATGTATTAAAAATAATTTTTTATTTATAAAGTATTAAATTAACTTTATAATTATAATAGTATTACTATAAATATAATTTTTTTAAATTAATTTTAAATTAAGTACTTTTTAATAATTTTTAAATTAAATATTTATAATTAATTAATTTATTTATATATAAAAAAGTATAAAAATATTTATATACATTTTTTAATAAGTATAAAAAAAGAATTTTTTATAAAACTTTTTTATATTATAAATTTTAATAAAAAAATTAAATTATTAATAATATTAATACTTTAAATATAAAAATATTTTTATATTAAAAGGTTATAAAATATATAATAAATATATATAAAAAAAATAAGTTATATATAGTATTTAAAATATTTTTAAAAAAAGTTATTAATAATATATAAATAGTAATTATTAAAAATTAATATTTATTAATATTATTTTTATTAAATTAAATATTTAATTTAAATATTTTTTTTAATTATAATAAATTAATTATATTATTTATTTAATTTATATTTAACTTTTTAAATTTTTAATTTTTAAATTTTAAAAGGTTTTTTAAAAAAATTATTATTATTATATAAGTTTTTTTTTAAAAAAATATTATTATTATATAAGTTTTTTATAAAAGATAATTAAAAATAAAAGGTATATATTAATAGTATTAATATATTTAAATATAGTATATTAAATATATAAAATAGTTTTTTTTTTTTTAATAATTAAAATATTTTTTAAAAATTTAAAAATTTAATTATTATTTTTATTATTTTTTTAATAATTAACTTTATTATTATTATATTAAAATTATAAAAAAATATAATTAATTTTTAAAATTTTAAGTTAATTAAAAAGTTAATAATAATTTTAAATATATATTATTTATATAATAATAATTAATATATATAACTTTAAAGGTTTTTAAAAAAAACTTTTTCTTAAAAACTTTTATATTTAATATTTATTTAAAATTATAATTATTATAAAAGTAAAATTATTTTAATTAATAATATAAGTTATAATATATTTTAAAAAAATATATAATAAAGGATAGGTTAAATAGTTTTATATAAAAGTTTAATTAATTAAAAAACTTTTTATATTAGTAATAATTTTTAATAAGTTTTATTAAAGTTTTTATAAGTTTATATATTTATTATATAGTAATAAAAGGTTTATTAATTAATATAATATTTATAGTATATTTTAATTTAATTAGTATTAATAAGATAATTATTTATAATAATAAAAATTTTAAAAGTGGAATTAAAAGATATACTAGTATTATAAACTAATATAGTTAATACTAAGGTATTTAATTTTAATAGTATAAGAACTTAAAAAAAGATACTATAATATAAACCTATAAGTATTAAAATATAAAGTTATAAAATATACTAAAATTAAGGTTAAAGTTAAAAACCTACCTATAAAGAAGAATTAATAAAACTGTTTATTAGTTTTATTAATAATAAGGTTAAATTATAATAATTATTAATTAATTTAAATAGTTTTAACCTTATTTAACCTAAAAAGTTAAATATATAAAAATATTTATTCCTTATAAGTAAATAGTTTTTATAAAATAAACTTTTTAGTTATTAATTTAAGTATTTAATTTAATAATTTAAATAGTTTTATAATTAGTAATTATACTTTTAAATATAAAATAAAATAATATTTTTTTATAATAAATAGTTAAATATTACCTTTATACTAAATTATTAATATAAACTTTATAAGTTACCTAATAAACCTTATAAAGGTTTAATATAATTATTATATTTTAATAACTTTTATTTAAAATAGTTATATAATTAAGTAACTAAGTAATAAAAAAATATAATAGTTTTTTAAATATTAACTTCCTTTAATATTAATAATAATAATAACTTTTTAAAAATAGCTATATAAATTGTTATATTTTAATAAAAAATTAATTTCCTTTATACTATTTAATAGGTTAAAACCTATAAAATAGATAAATTAAACTTATATAAAGGAGATAAAGAAACCCTTTAAGGATTCCTTACCTAATATTAAGCCTACTTTAAATACTATAAATACTAATTTAGTATTTACTATAATATAATTATTTTTATTAGTTACTAACTTAAAGGTAATATACTTATATAATTTAAACCTACCTTTAGGGATTACTTAAAAAATAAAGAAAGTATTTAGGATAATAATACTAAGAAAATCTTTAAAACCTTTAATTATTTTAAATAAACCTTTAAAGATATTTTTAAAAACCTGGATAAAAAAAGGTTTACAAAATATAAACTTATAAAACTTAAATAAGAAGGATTAACCTTTAAATATACTATATACTTTAAATAGTTTACTACTTATATTAGTTAAGGTAAAAATATACTTATAAGCTAGTTTTATAAAGGATTTAAAAAAGATATTAAGGATAAGGTTTTTAAGGTACATTAACCTAATAACTTTATAAAGTATATTATTATAGTAGTATATATTAATAATTAACTATTTAAATAATAATAGGAATATAACTATAAAAACCCTGGAAATTATTAGAAACCTTAAAATTTATTAAATATAGGAAGGAAGTATTAGTATAGTGGTAACTTTTATAATAATAACTAACCTTAATACTAATAAGGATATAACAGTACCGTAATAGGTACCTATATAGGTTTTATAAAACTTAATATAGTTTAATGAAAACCTAATAGTAAGGAACATTATAACTACGGAAAACTAGGATATTTTGTTAGGGAATGTTGATAACTTAAGAAATGATGGAACCCTATCCTAGAACGATGATGACAGGTTAATATAACCTAGTGATAGGAGCTATACTAGTAGTGTAGCTGCTGGTTTAATAAAAAATGCCCGGTATACCCGGAAGGTAAGACACCTTGTATCTATTAGCCTAATTTCTATGTGGAATATCTAATCCACCCTAACGAGTAGGAACTAGAAGATCTAAACAACCTACCACCTAACTCAAAGAAAGTAGCGGACATTAATAAAAAGTATGGAACCTTTTACTAGACTTTCTGCTTCAACAATTAGTATATATTACACCTTTTAAAGAAAAAAGCCTTTAGATAGTTTCCTAAAAAACCTTAATAAGAAAGATAGTTAGTAATAGGAAAACAAGGACTATTGTATAATATAGTAATAAACAATAGCGACTTAGATTGCTTAGGTACTGAGTACGCCGGAGCAGAAGACTCCTAAAATGATGAAAATAAAAACAAAGGACTAAGAGAAAACCTTACTAATAAATACCTAAACATTAACCCTAAGAAGTACCTTAAAAGGAGTATTCTAATTACTCCCGACATAAACACCACACGGATTGTAATCGTAGGAACCACCCTATTCCAAGCTACTAAAGACCTACACATACCTCCAACTAAGGAAATAGGAAATAAAGCCCGACTATAGCTAGAAAACCTTAATTATAGAACTATAAGCTAGGCCTTATACATATACAATATCTATACAGATTACTTTAGTAAAAAGGTATAACACTCCTTTTTCCCTAAAAGGTTTAGAAATAACCCTATTACATAAATATATAATTACTTTAAACTAGACTACTAAGAAATTACTAAATATAATAATAATAAGGCTTATACTACCTTCCACCTTAACCAAAACCTCCCTTTAAAATGTTTACAAAGGTAATATAAGGTATAAAACTGTAAATTAATACTCTACCCTATCTATAGCTAAAAGAAATTACTCTTGTAGCATAAAACTAAATAATAAATAATAAATAGGAAAAGATAACGATTACTTATAGAAGGATAGTAGTTAATTATAAACTATAAGTCTCTATATATAATATAAATAACTAACTATATATACATTCTGTTTAAAGTAGTAATTAATAGCAAAACATATAGCGTACTATTAAATAATAGTGTTTAAGGTAATTTTATATTATTAAAATTTATTAATAGGGATTAGGTTTTATAGTATTAAAAGGAAGACCCTTATAGATTTAATATTATAAAAGGTATAAAAATAAAATATAAAAATAGAGTAATTAATATAAAGACTAATTATTTACTTATTTTAATTTAAGGATATATAATTTTTATAATTTTGGATACTATAAATATAGTATATTATAAACTAATTTTAGGACTTTTATAATTAAAAGCTATAAATTTTTAAATTAATTAGATTATTAGTTAGATCTTTTAGAATAATACTATTTCTTAAAAGAAGGTTTTAATTAATAATATAAAATGGAGTTTAATTATTAAAGATAGTAAAAGAATGTATTTAAATAAACCTATAAATACCTTTAAAAGTAAGTTAGGAATTTAGTTTTAGGAGGATAAAAAAGGATTAAACTAATTTTAAATTTTTAAAAAAGGTAAAAGTTAATTAAATTAATAGAAGAAAAAAGGTTTATTATAAACTAAAGAAATAATAAACCTTTAAAAGTATTAATTAGAATTATAAGGAAAAGGCGGTCCACTATAGACTAACTATTTAATAATATATTAGTAAAAAACCTAATAGTACCTCCTTTACTTTAAAGAAAAAAGGAAAGAAAATAACTTAAATAAACTTATATAAATACCTAAAAAATATTATAGATTTAGAAAAGTATTTTAAAAGGAATTTAATATAGGGATTTTTAAATATAACCCTTATAACTATAAAATACCCTTATTAAAAGGAAAAAAACCCTAAGTTTCTTAAGGTTTATAAACTTAATAAAGAAAAACTTAAAGTATTTAAAAAATACTTTAATAAAAACTTTTAAAAAGAATATTTTTAACTATTAAGATTACTAGTAGGATATTTAATTTTATTTATACTAAAAAAGAATAATAAGTAATAACTTTATATAAATTATTAATAATTTAATAATATTATATTTAAAAATTAATACCCTTTCCTTTTTATTAAAGAATTATAAAATTAATTTAAAGGAGTAAAATAATTTATAACTTTAAACTTTAAAAAAGCTTATAACCTTATTTAAATAAAAAAAGAAGAAGAATAGAAAATAATATTTTAAATTTATTATAGATACTATAAGTATATAGTTATACCTTTTAAATTAACTAATATACTAGTATTATTCTAAAAAATAATTAATTAAGTTTTATATAAATACCTTAATATTTTTGTTATTATTTACCTTAATAATATACTTATTTTTTTAGTAACCTTTTGTAATGATCACACTAAACCTTTGTAAGATCTAGTAGGTGGTCTGTAGGGTTTATGTTAGCAGTTCGGCGTAGAGGTGATACTTGACTGTCTGCAATACGAAGACACTGTTTAGTTCCGATATTCGAGAGTATGATCACTAGCTGTGAGGCTATCCAGGTTGTTAGACTGAATACTTAGATTGACGACTGAAGAGTCTGTTCTATGAAAGCTAACTACTGTGGTGATAACCATGTCCTTATATGTTCCGACTCTTCATCCGTCTCTTGTGTTGGACCGTAGGGACCGTTGGCGATGTGTGCGGTCCTGCCTCTTGTCGCTGGGACCGCTGACGGTCCTGTCGGTCCATCCTGGTCTGGTGGGTCCCTGACCCTAACCCTGATATCTGTAGTGTCCCGTGACTCTGCTGTCTAGTGTCAAATGTCCTGCGGCGGGGTGTCCTTTCCGAGCTCCCTGGGTACCCAGGACGGGTCCCCTGAGCGTTACTGTGTTGGTTCATAACACCTTTAAAAAATACTATTAGTATATTAAGTAAGTATTATAGAAACTTTAGAATATAAACCTTTTAGTAAAATTAAAAAAAAGTTTTTTTTATATTTAAAACGTTAATTACTTTAAATATATTATTAAACTAAAATATATTAAAATATAAAAGGATAAAATTTAAATAATTAAAAAATAGTTAATACTTATAAATATTAAAAATATTAAGTTATTCCTTAGTTATATTAACTTTTACTAATAATTTATAGGAAACTATAGTAATATTTATAAACCTTTTATAGATCTTATATATAAGGAATAAACCTTTAAATAGATAATAAAAATATATTAGGTTTTTAAGAAAATTAAGGATTTAATTATTAAGGATTTAATATTTAAAGAAATAAATTTAAAAAATAAATTTAAAAAATAAATTTAAAAAATAAATTTAAGATATATATAAACACCTTAGATAATATAGTAGGTAGAAAGTTTATTTAATAAAACTAATAAGGACAAATTTATATTATTATAAACTTTAGTAAGAAATCTAACGGATTAAAAACTTACTATACTACTTTAAATAAAGAATTTTTAGTAATTATATACGTATTTTAAGAATAGTAATAATACCTTATTAGTGTAAGGAAATAAATTAAGTTTTATACAGATTATAAGAACCTAACTACTTTTATAACAATAAAAGAATTTAATAAAAGATAGGTTAAATATATAAATTTTTTATTATAATTTAATATTAAGGTTATATATGTAAATAAAGTTAAAAATATAAGAGTAAATGTATTTAGTAAGTAATTAAACTATTAAGATAAGGAATTACTTATAAAATAAATAATTTTTAAAATATAAAAAGATAGAAGTTTTATATTTAATTAAAAACTTAATACTACTATTAAGGTTAATTATACTTTAAATAAAATACCTATAAATTTTAAAAAATAAAATAAGCTAATTAAGGAAATTTATAAAGCCTTAGTATATAAATATTAAGGTATTATAGTAATAGTTAAATAAATTTAATATTATTACAATATTTTAAATCTTAAAAGAAAAATAAAAAATATTATTAGGTAATATAACTTATATAATAAAAATAAAGTTTTTAGGTATAAACCTTATAAATTTTTAAAACCTTTACTAATATTTATAATTATATAGTTATGTATTAGTTTAAACTTTATTATTAAACTACCCTTTTTTATAAAAACTTTTAACTAAAGTATTTTATAATAGTATTTTAGTAATAATTTATAAATTAAGTAAATATATATACTTTATATTATATAAGGAAGCTAATATAGTAAAAAAACTTATATATATATTCCTATAAATTATTATAAGTAACTATAGTATACTATAAAACATTATTTTAAATAAAGATAAGCTCTTTATATTAAACTTTTAAAAGTTATTAATAAAATAATTTAAAATAAAATATAAAATTATAACTACTAAATATATATAAATGGATAGATAAATAAAATAAATTAATTAGATTATAAAATAATACCTTTAATACTATATTAATTAATTATAAGATAATTAGGTTAAATTATTACTATTAGTATAATTTACTTATAATAGTGTAATAACTAGTATAATTAAATAGTTACCTTTTTTTATAATTTATAAATATAATTTATTAATATATTATAAATTATTATTAGATAATAGAATAATAAAATTAATAAAATAAAAAGTAATAAAATTTAAATAAATCTAAAAGGATATTTAAAATAAATCTTTATTTATATAATATAAAATAATAAAATATACTAATTAAAAAAGAATTAAAGAACTAATTTTTAAAGAGGGAGATAAAGTTTACCTTTTTTATTAAAATATTAAAACTAAACAACCTAATAATAAGCTTAATTATAAAAAGATTAGATTATTTAAAATTCTATAAAAACTTTTAAATATTAACTATAAACTTTTATTACTTTAAGTAATAAGGTAATATCTAGTTTTTTATATTTTATTTTTTTAAATTAGTACTATAAAATATAAAAATTAAAATATAAATTAAAACCATTAATAAATATAATAAAAAATATAAAGTAAAATAAATTTTAAACTTATAGTAATATTAAAAAATAATAAAATATTTTATTAAATAGAAAGGATATAATTTAAGTGAAAATATATAGAAATTAAATAAAAACTTAATTTATTATGTATAACTCTTTAAATAATACTAAGCCCGGAATTTAACTTTAAATAAAATAAGGATAAATTAATTAACTAGTGTAACTAGTTAAAATAAAAACTTAATAACGACTTAATAAATAACCTAATTTTTAACTAAATAATAGTTTTAACTAGTTAGGAACTAAATTAATTAAACTAAAATATTAATTAGTTAAGAAAATACGTTAACTAGTTAACTAAAACTCCGGTTTACTAGTTAAACGCTCTAACTAATATACTAGTTAACTAATTAAACAAAAAGTTTATTAGTTTATTTAATTTTATTAGTTAATTATTAATTAAATAACCTATTAATAAAAATATCCTTATTACTTATACTAATATTAGAATTTATAATTTTAAATTTAAACTAGTTAATACCCTTATTTACTATAAAACTTTAGTTAAAAATACTTATTTTTCTTTTAAAATAAAGTTAGGTTTTTTAAGCCTTTATCCCTTTAAAACTAGGTAAATTATTATAGATAACTTTAATAAACTGTTTAATAATATACTTTTACTTTATTTTAACCTCTTTATTTTTAATATAACTTAACTTTTTAATTATATTTAAATTTTAATTTACAATTTACACTATCTTTTTAACCTATAAATAATATTATTACTATAAATAATAAACTTTTATTATTACCTTTTTTAATTCCTTTTTAGTAAGGTTTAACTTTACTTTAGTATAGTTATACTGTTATATAATTTTCTATATTTAGGCCGGTGTAAGGCTATATATATTATAATTTCTATATTTTTAAAGGATATACTTAATATATTAAGAGGAATCCTTCTTTAAAGTAAAATAAAGTGTTTTACTAATTTAATAAGTGGAATATATAGGTATAATAGAATTATATAATAGGGTAGTTAAGTAAAAAGTATTACTTTATTTAATTTTTTTAAACTAATAGGTATAATAAATAACTTAAGAACTTTTAACTTTATAGGATATAATAAATTAAAAAGGTATAAATAAATATATAAATAATATATAGGAAACTTATAAATAAACTTTTAAGAATAAAGGATATAAAAAGGGAAATAATATTATAAACTAATATAGTTAGTATTAAGGTATTTAATTTTAATAGTATAAAGGTTTAAAAAGGATATTATAATATAAATTTATAAATACTAAAGTATAAAGTTATAAAATATACTAAAATTAAAGTTAGGATTAGAAACTTATTTATAAGGGAAAATTAATAAAATTATTTATTAGTTTTATTAATAATAAAGTTAAATTATAATAATTATTAATTAGTTTAAATAGTTTTAATTTTATTTAACTTAAAAAGTTAAATATATAAAAATATTTATTTCCTATAAATAAATAGCTTTTATAAAATAAACTTTTTAATTATTAATTTAAATATTTAACTTAATAATTTAAATAACTTTATAGTTAGTAATTATACTTTTAAATATAGAATAAAATAATGGTTCTTTATAGTAGATAATTAAGTATTATCTTTATACTAAACTGCTAATATAAACCCTATAGGTTACCTATTAAACCCTATAAAGGTTTAGTGTGATTATTATAACTAGTATATAGATAAGAAGATAATAATTTAAATAGTAGAATTTTTAAATGTGTATGATTAATGTAGCCCTTAGAAAGTGGGTATTTGTGTAAGCGATGCCAATTACGGAGATGTGGGTTTGACGTGTGCGCGAAGGGTGCGGTGCTTGAAGGGGTGCACTGACTTATGTGCGTGCCCTCACTCCTGGTCCAGGCGCTGGGAAGTCTGGGTATAAGTATGATGGCAAGACGGATATGACATGATGAGGTTGGCTCATGACCTCCACGGCACAATAGACATTCTTTACTTGGCCTGCAATCACTCGTTCACACCCTTGGCTTTGTGCCCGAACTTGTCTAATTACTATTTTGTTCCAGTCTACCCAAAGCTCATCGATAATCAGCAGTGACCATGAGGTTCAACGCCTTTGCCGCCGCCGGCCTCCTGGCCACCGGAGTCCTAGCTCACCCCAAGGCCTTGCCTCGTAGCGAGGTTGCCAGACGCGGCACCATGTCCAAGCGTTGCGAGGCCAACGCAGGCAACTTCAACAAGAAGCGCTACGACCAGCGCATGCTTAAGAAGCGCTCCGAGGCCAAGCGCGCCGAGAACGCAACGTACACGATCACGACCGAGGCACCGTACTACGACGTGATCCAGAACGATACCTGCGTCCTTGAGCCCGAGGTCACGTGGGGCCCGTATGTGTATCCAAACTCGCAGACGCTGAGGCAAGACATGTCTGAGGGCCAGGCCGGTGTGCCGTTGACCCTCGACGTTGGTGTGCTCGATATGGCAACCTGCGAGCCTCTCGAGAATGTTCTGGTGGACTTCTGGCACTGCAATGCAACCGGAAGCTATTCTAGTTTCACAGCGCTTAGCCCCAACACGCCGTTCCTAGAGTTACTTCAGTCGCTCAATATCTCCTCAGATGACTGTACGTTGCATGCTTCACGGACCCTTTTCCTGACATTAGTGATTGTCGAGGAGAAACAGTCCTTATCCCGCAGACCTTGTGCCAGCGTGCTGACATATCGCAGACAATATTGGCGTCACCGATTTGCACACCGACGAGACGACGTTCCTGAGGGGCATGTGGCCAACAGATGCGAATGGAATGATGGAGATGAAGACCGTGTTCCCTGGCTTCTACGTCGAGCGGTCCATTCACATCCACGTGCGAGTGTACAACAACTGGGTCCTGCGCGAGAACGGAACCCTCTCGTCGGGCGACATCGTCTCGGCCGGCCAGCTGTACTTTGATGAGGAGCTCGAGGAGCAGATCATGGCCTTGGACCCTTACGTGACGCACACCGAGATCAACCGCACAACGCATGATGTTGACAACATTTACGCCGACTCGTTTGCTGGCGGCTACGACCCTGTCATCTCCATCGTTGCGGCCGATGGTGAGGATGTGACCAAGGGGATGAGTAAGTGAACCTGGGAGAAAGACTACTTCATCAACAAAGACTGGGCACGCTTTGCTAACGAATTTCCAGTCGGATATATCACCATTGGCGTCGATACTACTGCTATCGAGACTCACAGCTTGGGTGGGTTGGATGAGCCAGTCGATGAGAATGGCCATGATATCTGATGGGCGTTTCGGGGAGCGGGTGGGACGGCTTAGCGATGGGGGGTGGAACAAAAGCTTAATTACTTATTTGCCCATTTCTTGGAGTTATGGAATACAGGTATCTAGACTATAGAGAATCAGAATCGCAACCTCAAGCTAGTCTGGTCTTTGGGCACAACATGGACCTGAGACTTCAATGTATCAATGAAATCTGTGCTTGCTATGATTAAACCTGATCTGATCTGATCCGATCTGCCCGAATTGACATGCCTTGCAGACTGACTAGACTAGTGTGTGTTGCCTTTTGCACACTTATGCAACGAGAATAGTCTGGAAGGACGGACCCTGGAGCCAGGGTGTCGCGGCGGCCAGAAGCACGGCACGGGGTGGTGAGGAACGGACTCTTGGGAACCAAGGAACCAAGCACGATTGACTCGGGCGGGCTTCTAGCGGCGTGGGTCTCGGGTCCTGCCCCAGCCAGCCCAGCCGCTGTGAATCCGGGGTGGGCAAATCAGAGGCGTCTCAATGCGATCCCAGCAAGTCACATGCGAAATCAGAAAAAAAAAAGAAACGGTACCATGTACTTGCATACGAAATACGTTTGCGCGTCTGTACTGTACGGTGTAGTACGGTGCAGGTTGCAGGTGCAGGACAGAGCTCCACAGATGATCGCCGGCCTGCTGTCAGCCAGCCAACTGGATCAAGCGGCGTTGCCCTGTCCGCCTGTCTGGGCCCCTGTCTGACCCTGTGTGTGGGTTTCTGAGATCCCCAACCATTGCCTTGCATACAGACCGTCAGTGATCCCATACTGTACACTAGATACAGGTCTACAAGGGGGTGGAAAACAGATGGCATGTGAAATCCGTCCTGTCGTGTCGCGCCCGCCCTCGACCTGCTGACGCCTGTCTCTGCCCGCTGGCTGGCTGACCAACGTGACCGACTGACTTGATCGACTGACTGACTGCATACTTTCTGCCCACAGAGCATATTGCTGCATCGTCCTCGGCGGGGCTTGCAGACGCACCACTGCACTGCAACCTGCTTGTGTATTCGTCTCGCGTCTATCGGCAGTTTGATTTCATCCGTCCCTCGATTCGTTCCCTTCCCCATTTCTCTCGTGTGTTTCCTTCTCCTCCTCCTCGTCGCCTTGGCTTCCTCGGATCAGAAGACTCGACTCATCCTTCTCACCCTGTTCCCGGGTCTAAATCCGGACCCACCCTCCTTCTCAAAGCTTCTTTTCAAATTGTTGAGCTGGATTACAACCTCCGAGCTGTTACTGGCCGTCGGACTTGAGGGAATGTCCAAGCATTCTTGCTCTGTATCCTCTTCAATATTGCTACCTCTTTCCCCGCGCCGGCCCTCCACCACCTGACACGCCTCACCAAAATTGGATTCAGCTGGCATTGGCATTGGCATCAGCATTCCGACAGACGCGAGACCGGCCTAACTAAAACGGAAAGGTCGTGGGCGGAGACAAGACGAGACGAGACATCCACACATATTCCTATAGTGAATAGTCGAGACAGAACCTCAGGGTCCTGTCATACCATACGACCACTAACGACACCAACACACCCTCCGCCCTTCCATCCCATCTCTTCCTCGTGACTCCGCCGCAGGCGTCCTCTCTTCCTACCAGTCGACCTTCAAAAGACATCCTCACCATGTCGGATGACGGCGGCCCACGTCTTTTCCGGCCCACGCCCCGCCGGCCTTTCGAGCTCGGCCTGATGAGCCCGACACCCCCCGACGACGATTCCGCACCGCCCAGTCCGACCTTGAACTTGAGCCAAAGCTTTCTTGACCCCCGCGCCTTCACCAGCCCGGGGAGCTCCATCAGCCGCGACGCGTCCTACAACAACTTGACCAGCTCCACCCTCGCCGGCATATACTCCCACAACATATCCGGCTACCCAGCCAGCGACACGGTCTACGGCTCAGAGCCCCCCGACACGCCCTGGGGCACGGGCGCCGAGACACCCGCCACCGCCGCGAGGGGGTCGGTCGACGAGAGCATCTACAAGCTGGTCAAGGACCGTTCCTCCTTGCTAAAGAGGCGGAGGTCGTCTGCGCTGTCGAACCGCTCCGGCCACGCGCTGCAGCAGAACTCGCCAACGCAGACGGCCTTGTCGCTCGGCCTCCGGACGGCATTCCTGTTCTTGCTGGGACTGGGGTACGGGGCGATCCTGTCGCGGCTCTCCACGGAGCAGCAGTGGGCCTCGTTCCCGGTCGAGGGGATTATAAAGCACCGGTACGATTCCGCGTACCTTGCCTGTTGGGGCGTCTTCGGCGTGGCTCTGGGCAGCCTGTTGCCCTGGTTTGACGGGAAATGGGAGCAGGTATTTGAAAAAGTAGAGGACGACGCCGAGGAGGATTTCAAAGATGAGGAGGAAGAGCCTGGGACTGACTGGGCTCTTGTGCTTCGTGGGATCGGTGCCTTTGCTGGCATTGTTTTTGCGATTGTGAGTCAGCCCTCGCATGTGTAAAAATGCTTGTAGCAACAAACTGACATCCGCATAGAGAAAAGTCCCTTGGGCGTCCACGATGCAGGTCTCGATGACGCTGGCCATGGTAAATCCATTTCTGTGGTACCTGATCGACCGGTCCAAGTCTGGCTTCCTGCTGTCCGCCGCCGTGGCCTGGGCTGGCTCGGTCGTCCTGCTCGGGTTCGACCCGGATATCGTGCCCGCACCAGCTGGATTCTCGTCCGAGTTCCTGAACCGAAACCACACGGGCAATAGTGGGGGCGAACCACTGATGCTTGGTGGACTGGCTACTCAGAAAACCATAGAGACAGGTATCTGGGTGCTGAGTGTACTATTCTGCAGCTGTGTCTGCTTCGGGAATATCGGCAGGCGGCTGGCCCTGAACAGATCAGCAGCCGGTCGTGGTAGATGGGGCGGGCTTAAGTGAAGGCTCCCTACCATTCTTTGTTATTATCTTTAGCATGGGCTTCTGGCTGCGGTTAAGATACCTGGGTTGCCGGCGTTTTGTATTTGTGGTCTAGACGTCAAGTTCAAAATTGCAGTGTGGTCGCTCAAGGCCAATACGTCGTCTCGTTGGCCATGCACGTAGACTGATCACCAAGCTACCACGGATGAAGTACCACGTAATACTTCGTTCACTGCATCGCAGGCGTGAATAAAACAGCCCGAGTCTGCATCGTTTGGGTATGGTGCTAACTTGATCAGATTATCGAAGGAGGAAGAGGTGTATTATCATCGCGATCAATAGGCAATTGTGTAATCATGTGGACATGCACATTGACTGTCATTGCTGGCTCACTCATCATCACTATCTCCATCGTCCTCTTGCTCGTCTTCCTGCAGCTCATCCTCGCTCTCCTCAACGCCTTCCGGCCGGGGTATCATGACAAATGCTTCCATGCAAGTGATCCTATTCTGGGTGTCGTGGGTCCCCAGCAGCTTGCCAGCCTGGGGTGCCTCCTTCCTGGCCTTGGACGTCAGCCCCTCCCACATCAGCTCCCAGACCCTCAGCTTCCCGTCGCTGCTCGCCGTCGTGATGAACAACACGCCCGGCGCATCATCCGACTGCACAACCTTGAAGTCCTTGACCCTGCCGGTGACGCCCGCGGCCTTGCCGCCGACCTGTGCGACCAGCTTTGCCCGCGGAAGGGGCGTGGCCTTGCCCTCGGGTGCCTCGCCGTGCTCTAGGTCGGCGACCTTTGTGGAGAAGAACAGGACCCTGCCGTCTTCGGTCGACACGGCAAACGCGGTGTCTTCGGTGTCGGCACCAACCTTGACGTATCCGAACTCGTGTATCTTGGTCCTCGCGTCGGCCATGATCCTGCACCTGACTTTGCTGTCCATGCCGAAGACCAGCACGTCCCGGTCGAACCCGACGGCGAACTCGTCGCCGGACTCGTCGGAGGCGCCCCACACGACCCTCCTCCCCTCTCCGGTGGAGTGCCTGCCCTCGCCAATCTCCTGCAGCGTGCTCCTCGCGAACTCGAGGACGCCGGCCTTCTTGCCGGTGACCAGGTTCCACAGGCGCATGCAGCGCTCGCCCTTGCTGACGCTGATCATGACCTTCATGCTGGGGTGGACGGCGAAGTCGTTGACGCCGCTCGGGGTGCCGCCCATGGGGGCGGTGTCGCCGCTGGGGCGGCCCATGGCGGCGGGCACGGGGGCCTTGATGGTGGACAGCAGGCTCCAGTCGCGCACGCGGGTGACGGCGACGGTGGAGTCCTCGGAGCTGGACAGCAGCTTGGAGCGGGTGGGGAAGACGAGCCTGGTGACGGTGCTGGAGTGGTGCATCAGGGTGCCCAGCTCCCTGTTCTTGCTGTTCTCGAGGATGGGCCGCCTGGCGATGGAGGAGAGGAGCTCCTGGTCGGGGGAGGCCTTGGTGGACGGGGGGTGCGCGGACAGGTTGTAGACGTTGATGCGCTCGTCAGTGCTGCCCGTGGCGAGCATGACCTTCTGCGACTGGCCCGGCGCGGGGGCGCTCGGGGGGGAGAGGGCGAGGCATCGGATGGCCGAGGTGTGGGCGTTGAAGAGGAAAGAGTCGGCGAAGTCTACTTGAGAGGGGGAGGAGGGGCTTGAGGGGGGTTGGATGGTGGCTGTGACGCCGTGGAGGACGCGGTCATAAGAGCCCGCTATTATTTGTATCGTTATGGGTGAGTCGGTGCGTTGCTGGCTCTGGATTGTCTCGTCGGCACTGGCACTGGCACTGGCACTGGCACTGGCTTTGGCGGGCTTGGTTGCCCGGGTCTTCTTTGGCAGTTGGGGGCCGTTCCTGTTGGGCTTGACTTTCTTGGACTCCTGTGGCTTCTGAGCAGGTTCGCTCTCGGCTACTGCTTGACGCTTCCTCTTGGCCATTTTGTGAGTCCTCTGGTTGACGGGTACAGCTTGTGTAGGGTCGAATTGGCAAAATGGTGATCGCCCGCACTGGACGACATGATGTCCATCGTACAGAGGTTCGAAGATTGGAAGCTTCCGCAGACTTTTTAGTGGGTCCCTGCGAGCTCCGGCAGGCAAGCATGGTGATCTTCACAGGGGCTGGACTGGACTACCCTGCAGAACCTAAAAGAAGCATACTTGAGTGCCTACATACACATGAGATGGTCTAGACGGTAAATCTAATTCTAACCTATCTGGATTCGACTACACAAGGCCACTTGCTCGGGCGATGTGCTGTGCATTTCTATTGGAAATTCCAGGCAATTCGTCGATGCCATCTTCGTCTCTTCGACAGCATCTATACTGTAGGGTATGCGGACCAGGAATGGCACAGCCTTAATCTCGTTGCCAGCCATGTCGGCGCGCTGCCCGTCCCGCTGCGCTGCTCGCCCCGCCGTTTCCTGACTACTCTACTTACTACTTGCGCACGTCCAGAAATAAGTCGACGGGAGTGTCTCCTTCTCGCGGGGTTCCGCGAAGAACCTTGTCAATTGAGGACCAACAAGCCGGCCTCCTTCTCGTGCCAATCCTCCAATGAGCTATCGGCCAAAGTCAGCCCCTTTGGCGGGTGGGTCATGAACGCGCACGCCTCCTGAGACTCAATGTTCTATACAGGGTCGGCTTCCCGGGACGCGCAACAAGAGTGGGCCACGACAGGGCTGCCATCACAGAGCCACATGCCGAAAGTTTCCCACCCGAGACAAACTGCACTGCAGCCATACACGGCCAGACCAAAGCTGACCAAACGAATCGAAACGGAACGCGATGCTACTCCATCTTCATCCCGCATCTGTCAGGCGGGACCGGTCTGAAAGATGGCAACGGCTTTTCTATATAATAAGTCGTGATGGGGACCTCTGTTTCTGATGGATATCCTCATCACCACCATCACCTTCATTCTCTAAGGCACTCGACCCGGGAAGCAACCACCACTCTCACTTGACTGCTCTTTTTTTTTCTTTTTCACAGACATTCTTTCTCGACTTATTCCGGTGCTTTACAACAAAACCTCAGCAAATTCATAATGGTTGCCTTCTCCAAGTTCATCGGCCTGGCCCTTGTTGCCAGCGCCATTGCCCATCCCGGCGAGAAGCACTCTCCTGCCAAGCTCAAGAGGGACCTCGCCGTCCGTGGTGCCCACGCCCAGCTAGGCGCCCGATCTCTGGCCCAATGCCAGAACTCCGAAGGCTCCCTGGCCCTCAAGAAGCGCTCTATCCAGCGCCGCGCCGAGACCGTCAAAGCCCTCCGAGAGAAGCGCGGAATCAAGAAGTCGAAGCGTGACCTGGCTGCGCTGCAGGACTGGGAGGCCATCAACCACAACTACACCGGCGTGTCCGACAATGACATGTTTACCGCTATCGAGAACGTTTTTGATGCTGTGGGTCCTCGCTTTTCTCTTTCCCTTTACGAATGGAGTCACACTATTTTGGAGCCGCTGCTGATATGCAATTCCTTGACAGAACACCTCTTGCGTCTTGGCGCCTGAGCTGACCGCCGGTCCTTACTATGTTGTGGGCGAGTACATGCGCTCTAACATCAAGGAGGCCGAGAACTCCGATGGCGTGGACATCTTTCTTGAGGTCCAGTATGTTGATGTCGCCACCTGTGGCGCTGTTCCCAACGTTGCTGTCGACGTCTGGAACTGCAACGCCACTGGTGTTTACTCTGGCGTGAGCGAGAGCTCCGGCCAGGCTGGCATCGACACCACCTTCCTCCGCGGGATACAACTCTCGGATCACGACGGTGTTGTCCAGTTCGAGACCATCTTCCCGGGTCACTACACCGGCCGCGCTATCCACACTCATTTGCTCGCACACACCAACGCTACTGTCATGAGCAATGGCACCATCAGCGTCTGGAACAAGGCTGTGTCGCACATTGGCCAGCTCTTCTGGCCTGAGGATCTGCGCCAGGAGATCGAGGCCCTGGAGCCGTACGCCTCCAACACTGTCGATGTGACGACCAACGACGAGGACATGTGGGCTCCTCTTTCTGCGGATGAGTCCTTCGACCCCTTCCCGCAATTCGTCTATCTCGGCGACGACGTTTCCGACGGCCTGTTTGCCTGGATCCAGATCGGTGTCAACTCCAGTGCCGACTACCAGAACGACGACTACTATGGTGTCGTGGGCTACCTCGATGCCGAAGGTGGCCACGCCTTCGAGGGCGGCTCTGGAATCGGCGGTGGCGGCGGCTCCGCTCCTTCTGGCGGCGCTTCTGGTGCTATACCTACCGGCGCTGCGCCCACTGGTGCTGCTCCTTCTTCTTGATCTTACATACATTTTTATGCCCGGTAGACGAGGTTGTTAGTTGTATATACTTAGATATATCCATGTTCTGGAAATTGCGGGCTTCCGCTATGAGCGTTCGGAATAGATTTAGAATCACTACATATGTTGAAGACTCCTATCGTTCCTTGAATATATCCATGATATTTCACGGTGATACATGTAGTGTGAACTTGCTGTGAACTTGTTAGTCAGGACTTGTAAACCATGATAGATCTCTTGGCCAATCCAGAAATCACGAGCGCAAACTCATGACTGCCCCACGCTCGGCCAGCAACATCATTACTGCCGGGGCGTAGCACGCAAAATGGTCGCCTTTTCGTACGAAGAGATTATAATCATTTCCTATTGGGCAGATCGTGGTGTATAGAAAAATAGAAGCTGGATAGACGCTGAATTTGTGCTGCCGGAACAGTTGGCCGACAGGTTGGCATTTTCTGTTTTACCATATCGCAAGGCCTATAATGATTAGCATTGGAAAGAAATCTCCATGGCTTGTCCATATGGGAGGGGAGCGGGCCATAACTGCATTGATTTGTGGTGACCGAGTGAGATGACTTGAGATAGCCAAGGAGCCCAAGAGGTTTTGATTAGCGGAAGGCATTCGCTAATATATTTACGAAGACCCTGGCTCTCACGGCCATCTGATGGATGACAAGGTGACAAGGTCCATGAGACATGCAGTTTGTCGGCACAATGCAACTGTCGATCAGAGAGAGCCACGCAGGTACAGAGTGACAGTGGCGCACGATAAGCGGGATGCAAGTCTCCGCAGCTGCAGCATTATCAGTAGTTGTGTATAGTCCAGCCAATTAAGTACCCCGGTGTGACCTGGCTATGGAGTTGTGGCACGCCAGCGACGGGGTCTTGCAAGCGAAACGAAGCTTGGCGGCCGGGAAAACTACTCAAGGGAGACCCAAGTGTCGTCTTGGCGACGCGTCTCCATTACCACGTATAGAAGGTGCTACGTCGGGAGACCTCCCAATATTTGTGCTCTGTTGGAACGTCGTGATAAGGCGCCATGATGAGCGAGGGATGTTGCAAGGGGCGTGGCCAGTCTCGTCACTGACTTATTTTGCTTTACACTCACATATATAGTCGAGATCGGGCGCCTCGACTCTCAAGGTGCACCATGAGCATCCATGCTGTTCACTCTCTGTGCGACCCCCAGTTGCATTGACCCTCCTCCCGTGCTGCTCGCTGTTGCCAATCATCACTGGAACAATGAGGTCGTCAACGGAGCTGCTGGCCCTTGTGTCAGCTGCCACGCTCGCCGTGCCGGCGCAGGGCTCGCCTTCTCCGGTGAGAAGATATGTCACCCCTGGAACGCTGGTAGATGATGTATGTCCAACTTTGGCTCACGCAACATTACCACGATTGCTGACAAGCCACCTGCCCAAAGCAAGCTCTGCAGGACGCTGTTACACTCGATGGTCTGCTCGGTCACGCTCAAGATCTTGAGGATATCGCGTATGCAACGGAGGGACGTAACCGCGTTGTTGCCAGCGAGGGACACAACAATACGGTCCAGTACCTTGTCGAGCAGCTTGAGGCTCTTGATGGCTACTACACTGTCGAGCTTGACCCATTTCAGTACACGTTGCAATCAGGTCTGGCAAACTTCTCCGTCAATGGCGTCGACTACAGCTCCGCTGGTCTTGAGTACTCGGCCGAGATCAGTTTGGAGGGAGTGCCTCTTGTTCCAGTAGCCAACCTAGGATGCAGTGCAGTAAGTTCAGATCGGAAAGTTGAGATATATTGCGACAGCACTGACGTCTCTCGCAGGAGGACTTCCCGGCAGAAGTGTCCGGGGCCGTGGCTTTGATCTCGAGAGGCACCTGCACCTTCGCCGACAAGTCATATTTCGCGGCCGAGTCCGGGGCCCTGGCGGCAGTCATCTACAACAATGTCGATGGGCTTTTCGCGTCTGGCACTCTTGGTGGTGAGAATGCATCGCTCGTCGCCACTGCTGCAGTGTCACGAGAAGATGGTCTTGCTCTGGTTGCGTCGTACAGCAACACCACTTTGGCCAGTGACCTGGACATTGTCACTGTTTTCAACACCATCTACAGGTATGTCAAGCCCCCGGGGGCTGAATGGATCTGGAGACATAGCTAGCTGACACCTGCCCCTAGCAACAATGTGATCGCAACTACTGCCAACACCAACTCCTCCGATATCCTCTTCCTAGGCGCGCATTCCGACTCGGTTGAAGCTGGCCCAGGCATCAATGACAATGGAAGTGGCTCCTCTGGCATCCTTGAGGTTGCCATTCAGTTGGCCAAGGGCGGCTGGAGCACTGTTCCCACCGTTCGCTTCGGCTGGTGGACCGCCGAGGAGGAAGGTCTCCTTGGAGCCGAGTCTTATGTCGCCAAGGCATCTGCCGCAGAGCTCGCACGCATCAGGCTGTATCTGAACTTCGACATGATTGCATCGCCTAACTTCAAGCTGGGCATTTACGACGGGGATGGCAGCGAGTTTGGGCTGTCAGGCCCGGCCGGCTCTGACCTCACAGAGGCGTTGTTCGAGGACTGGTTCGACAGTATTGGCCAGAACCATTCTGCTTCTGAGTTCAACGGCCGTAGCGACTACGGACCATTCCTGGACGTGGGTATCCCGTCTGGGGGTCTTGATACAGGAGCAGATGATATCAAGACTGAGGAGGACGTAGAGAAATTCGGAGGTACTGCCGGGATCCAGGCGGACCCGAATTACCACTCGGCCGCGGATAATGTCACCAATCTCTCGCTAGAGGCCTTTGAGATCATGGGCAAGGGCATTGCTCATGCAGTGGCGTTCTATGGTGCCAATGGCTTTGTGGGATACCCAGAGAGGAATTCAACGGCGGCTCTGAAGAGCCGCAACTCGGCCGAGAACAAGTCCAGACAGACGGATTTGCATCCGCGACGACGCAAGTCTCAGTTCTAGTTGAATAGACTTTGGGCTTTGTCGAGCCGGGGCGGGGTATCAATATTGACATCGACATCGTCATCAACAATGATACTATATGTAGACCTGACTCGTCCACACACTTTTGTACCGCTGCGATCTGTCCTAGTATTTCTCTTGTAAAGAGTATGGCTTTCGTTGTACGTCCAAAAGAGCCATACAATCAAAGCAAACGCTCTGATGACCGTAATTTAACTCGCTGTGATTCGAGACCGACAGGCAGTTTCCGGACTACCACCATGACTGGTATTATTTGCTTGTTGATCACATCAAGAAATGGAGGCCGTTTGTCTTGTAAACAAAACCTGATATTAATCACTTGTATGGCGACAATTTGCAGCTGCGAAGGTGCTCGCCCGAACGAGCGCGAAGCGACCTTGGAAGCCTCATTATTCAACACAACTCAAGGAACGAGAGGCTCAAGCGTCACAAATTCACAAACCAAGAACCTTTGCATATAATTGAAGTGAGACTGCATCTTGGCCTTCGTTTGCAAGCTGGAGGCTTTATGGACGGTGCAAATTGACGCCGAGGCTCTCAGCTGGGAGCCAGCTGGGCATGGGCCGTCAGACTGCGCGCTGATAAGATAAGGATTTTTCTTCGGGAGTGACATCAATGGCTGTGACAGAGGCCGTCGAGTCAACCGGCGACACAGCCCGCAGCACTTTTATGGATTGGAGCCGTGCTCATTCGAGAGTGAGGATGGAAGCCTGACACGACGGGCGATGTCGACTGCTTTGCACCTGCGCAATACCTTCCAGAGGACACCGCTTCGTCGTTATTCCTCACTAAGACGTCCCTCCCAGCCGCGCAGCAGACTCGCCCAATCGGCCTCGCGCAAAGCAACGATCCCGCCCAGCTTGTTCGGTCCCAACGTCCACGTTCTCGGCCTGCCAACTGCATACTCCAAGACCCTTCAGCTCAAGACTCAAGCCAGAGTCAAGATTCAAAGCAGACCTCACTGGTTCCTCTTACACAGAAAAGAGGGCAAAGAACCGCCGACTGCGGGCCACTTTGAGAGCGAGGCCGACATTCCCCGCGGCAACTTTCAACACCCAATGCTCAGCTATGTCCAGATCGTGTCCGCGCCCACGGCGGACACGCCGGGAGCATGCATCTTGCTCCACTTCGACAACCGGCGATATCTCTTTGGCCACGTCTCCGAGGGCACACAGCGCGTCATGACCCAGCGGAAGGTTGGGCTCAGCAAGCTGGATGAGCTCTTCCTCACCGGGCCCGTGACATGGGGGACCACTGGTGGTCTGATGGGCATGATCCTCACTATCGCTGACGTCGTAGCTCTACGGACGGCACCAAACAATACCGCAAAGAAAATGAAGAAGAAGCAAGACCAAGGGCTGTCGTTCATTCCGAGCCTGAAAATACATGCAGCAGAGAATATCATGCAGGTGCTCGCCACCGCCCGGCAATTCATCTTTCGGAAGGGCATGCCGTTGAAGATCGATGAAATACGCCATCAGCCAGCACTGGACAAGACTGAGCAGAGGACCCCGGATTTCGAGGACTCCAACGTCAGGGTCTGGTCTGTGTCACTCAAACCAGAGGGGCAGCTCAAATCGCAGGGCCGTAAGAGAAGTCATGACGACATGCTTGCAGACGAGAATGGTCAGTCGGGTGGCCAAAAGCTAGACAATCAGCAGACGGAGGCAAACCGCCAGATCGTCAAGTCTGTCGTCGACCATATGTTCGATTCAGACTGGCAGCTTGACGCCCTCGTCGAGACGACGTTACATAAGGTCAAGCTTCCGGCCAAGATCTTCGTCAAGGGCGCAGATGGCAACATCACCAAGTACGACGGACCCATGCCCGAATCTCTTAGCCAAGTTCCAGACATACCAGTTTTCACGCGTACTCCTTGGCCAGCCACCAAGCTAGCAGGATTGCCTCCTACATCACCTTCAAAACAGTCCTTGTCCTACATTGTCCTCGAGCAACCACGAAGGGGCAAGTTTCAAGTGCAGGAAGCTCAGAGACTCGGAGTGGCCAAGCAAGATTTCAGGTTGCTTACCGCTGGACAGACGGTCAAGGGCGCGGACGGAGTAGATGTGACGCCAGAGATGGTTATCGCGGAGACGATCGAAGGCCGTGGTTTTGCTGTGATTGACCTTCCTGACCTGTCATACGTAGAGCCATTCTTGGCTCGGCCAGAGTGGACCACAGAGTCGCTCGTAAAGACCATCGATGTCATGTACTGGATATTGGGGCCCAATGTCGTCCAAGACCAACGGATACAAGACTACATGAAGAGTCGTCACTCAGTCAGACACAACGTCTTCTCTCCGGAGGTCAGCCCTAATTACATTTCAATGGAATCTGCAGCGGGCAACCTGATCCAGTCTCACCGGATAGACCCTGATCGATTCCCACTCCCGGTCTACAGCAACAAGACCCAAGAGAAAGACTCGGATCCCTTTGTGGCAGCTCGCACAGGGGCCAAGGTGCAGTTGGCCCCCCGTGTCATATTCCAGGATGAGGAAGCCTTGCCTCCAATGGACACGGTGAGTCCCGCGAGGAACATGGACAAACAAGTCCTGAACATGGCGGATGAAGCGAGAGTGAAACTCTTGGACCGCGAGTTCCTCGACGAGATCGAGAAGTCCGAGCAGGACATTCCAAACCGCGACGCCGAGATCATCCCGCTGGGCACTGGCTCCGCACTCCCTTCCAAATACCGTAACGTATCCGCGACCCTAGTCCGAGTGCCCGGATACGGCAATTACCTTTTCGACTGTGGTGAAAACACCCTCGGCCAATTGCGCCGCATTTATGGCTACGATGGCACGGACGAGATCCTTCGCGACCTGAAGATCATCTGGATCAGCCACCTGCACGCGGATCACCACCTCGGTACCGCGAGCCTTATCAAGGCCTGGAATGATGCCACTGCCTCCGAGAACAGTCGGCTGGGTGTCGCGTCTCACGTCGGCATGATCGACTGGCTGCGCGAGTACGCAGACATCGAGGACTACGGTTTCGACCGCCTCCGGCTGATTCAGATCACGGGCCCCCCCAAAGCGAACTCCAAGCAGAACACCTTCGTCCTTAATGAGGCGTTCAGGCGTGAGCTGGGCATCACGCGGATCGACGCAGCGCGCGTCGAACATTGCTACGGCGCGCTGGCTTGTGTGTTCACATGGCCGTCAGGCCTCAAGATTGCATACAGCGGCGACTGCCGGCCGTCGTCCGCGTTTGCCGAGATTGCGAGGGACTGCACGCTGCTGATCCACGAGTCGACACTGGACGACGAGCTGAGGGATGATGCGTTGGTCAAGAAGCACTGCACCATGAGTGAGGCGCTTGGCGTCGCGAGAGACATGAGGGCCAGGAGGGTGCTGTTGACGCACTTCTCGCAGAGGTACCCCAAGATTGCGAACTCGTCGGCAGGCGTCGAGGGCGCACCGGTGAAGGACCAGGTGGTCCTCATGGCTTTCGACCACATGCGCGTCAGGCTGGGTGATTTCAAGAAGGCCGAGCTTTTCCTGCCCGCACTGAGAAAGCTGTATGAACATGGTGAAGATGAGTAACCTTCAAGGCTCGAGTTAGATGGAGAGTGTATCGTAATCTCAAGCAATGTGCATGAGAGCGAGTAGAAAGCCCGCTGACTCTCAAGTTGTTAGAAAAATTGGAAAGAAATAGAGATACTCAACTCGATGAAAAGACATGAAACCCACATCTCACATACACTTATATATTTTTCAGAAAGTTGCACAGCATGTGCTGGCACGCCCAGCGCATATCCCGCTGTGCGAGAATATTTAGACTGGGACAATATTGCAGAATTGTCATGATACAGCTCGGTTTCACTATTCAAAAGAGAAAATCAATAGCCAGACACTTTAAAACTTTATGGGAGAAGATCATTCTAGAAAAGGAAATTTGAATTTGTATGCTCTGACAGAAAAGACAAAAGAAAATGCTCATAGCGAGGGACGAATAATCAAAACAAAAGGAGCAAGAGAACGAACGGGTCGCTGAACAAGATGGAATCAGACGTTAACTCACAGCCCTTAGATCCACGACGGATCAGGCATGTACAGGTCCGCAAAGTGACCGCTGCGCCCCCCGCGCGACCTCTTCTCCTCTTCAAACATGGCAGTCTGACGGCTGTTCTCGATCGCGGTGCTCATATCGTCGCCATCCCCCTCTTCCTCATCATCACTGTCAGACTCATACCGCCGCCCGCGAGCGACGTCCATGTCTTGCAGCTGACGCGCCAGGGCCGCGTCTGCATCAATTTGGTCCTGTCTCCGGCGATGCTGGTAGATATCTCCCGGCTGCTGGGGAGGGTAGAGTCCCCCGACTGCCGAGACGGAGTCCTCTGGCAAAAGCGACGCTGTCGGCAGGCTGGCGCCAGACGACGAACCACTGATGCTTTCCAGCCCAGCTTGGAACTCCCGGCTGGACAGCGTGGTGTTGCTGCTCGACGGCGTTCTGCGATGCACGCTGCTGCGGCTGCGGATATGGCTGTTGCTGCTGCTGCTGCTTGCGTTCGGACCCGGCCAGGCGGTATGGGACGCAGAAGAACGCGGGTTCGCAACGTTGTTGGAGTAAACGCTGGAGGGGCTGTAAAGATATGCCGCGGGATCCTCTCGATACCCAGAAGGGATCCGTGGCACTGGTGGCGCGACCTCGCTCTGTGGCCGACCGCCTCGCCGGGCCTTATGCGTGGACTGCGTGGCGAGCGTGTGCACGCTGACATCGGTCCACTCACTGACCTCTGTCGCAGCACTATCACCCGGAACAAAGTCGTCGTCGTCGTCGTCTCCTTCACGTGGCGTGACGCTTTTGGAGAAATGGAGCGGTCTCGGAACAGCCGAAACTGCAGTCTGGCTGCGCGCCCAGTTGCTCTCGATGCCCGCGGCGTTCTGTCGAAAGGCCGGGTGCTGGCTGCCGACGTCTGTGGCGCCCGATGACCCGACGATCTCGGTGAAGTTGTCGTACCAGCCCTGAAGGCGGTCCTGTTGCTTGTAAGCGGCATCCGCGTCCGCCTCGTCGAATTCGTCGTGACAGTCGGCGAGCGGCTCAGTATCGTCCGCGAACCATGAGGATCTTGAGCGAGGGTCCTGCGGGTGCGCGCTCAAGTTATCATCGACTGGCACGGAATTGTCATTACGAGTGCTCTTGGTCCTGATAGTGGCCGAGGAGGCATTGGAAACCGATGATGAGTGCTTACCTTGTTGAACGTCAGGCTTCCTCGACTCCTTGCCGAACATCTCATCCAACTTCTTGTCAATGTCTCCGCGCGCCGACCTAACCTGACTGGCTGACAGGCGCTGCTCGTCGAGGCCACGCTCCAGGCGGGCGCGCTCCTTTGTCCTCTTCTCATATGGGGTGCGGTGGCGACGATGCCCGCTCTTGTGCCCCAGGATCTTTCTTCTTATGTGGCGCACATCCCTCGCCATCCTCGTGCTCTCCACCAAGAGCCTGTCGGCGATCTCTCCGCCAAACCGGTCTATCCACGCCTCTACCATGGGAATGAGGACCGGGGGCCGGCGCCTGTGGGATCGGCCGTACATCATGGCCCGAAGGTCACACAGGGCCTGGCCTGCGGCGCCGATGCAGCTGCAAATGCAAGCCTCACAGTCGTTCTCGACGCGTGGCATCGCCAACCCGTGCGGGTAGTTGTCCCCCACAATCCTGGCAAAGACGTCCGAGCCGGTCCACAGGCCCAGCATGCTGTTCATCCGATCTACGTAGTCCTGCACCTCACTTAGGGATGCCTTGAGCTTTACGGCATGCTTGGTCGGGTTCTCCAGGAACTTCCTAACCGGGTCGAGACGGTGCGTGACCTCCTCAGAGATCAACAAGAACACCCTGTGCACAACCCATGGATTCATACCTTTGTGGGCGGCACAGAGCACGGCACATTGCGGGACGAGGTCCTCGATGGTCAGGTCGAGCTTCTTGTTGGTGTAGATGGACAGCCTGGCCAGCCAGTTTTGGGGACGCTGAAGGGGTTTAGGTAATTGGGAAATCTTCTCGGCTTGACGGGCGAGCCACTGCTCAGAAGGAAGGCCGTCGGTATAATGTCGAGCTGATGGAGGAAGGCAAAGGAGGCGCACGAGGAGATTGATGTCCTCGCGGTTCATATCGGAAACATGGCGGTAGCGCTTGACCATATTGACAGATTAACCGGTCGGTATGGCTCGCGATGAATACTATGGTGAGACCGGCAGGTTTCGTCTCTGTTCTTCTTCTAGGGGGGTTGCCTTCGAAAGACACGAATTTGTGCAAATACCGTGGATGTATAACTCGCTTGGGGCCAGCAGAAGCACTAGAATCTTCAATCGGGGAGCCGAAGCTTTGGTTTTATTGTAGACAACTTGCGATGTCTTTTGATCCTGCTTTTCAGTAAATCAGCTGCAACAACCAGTCTTCTTAAGTTCGGCTGTCTTGATCAATCGCATCCATAGCGGCAGACCCATCTCCAAGGCAAAGACTAAGGGCCTGTTGTCCTTTGATCCTTCTCTTTGATGTACACTGGCTATCCTTGTTGAAATCCACCTGTGTCAACCATTTCCTTTGTTGCGGAATTGCCGTGCTCTCAGCACAATGGTCTTGTGCTGTCAACCCAACCCCGTGTGGGCCCGCTTGACACTGTGTCTTTGCTGTACATTATGTCATCTCTAAGTTCAGTTGCGGTTGCCCGTGAAGGCCCTGCTGGTCAAGTCACCTTTATCGAGTCAAGCGAGTTCGGAAAGATGGCGATCGTCAGGCGCCGCTAAGGAATACGTCGATATGCCACGAGGAGATCGGACATCGTGGGTGCCAAGGCATCGCTGAATCCATTTCAAACGTGGCCGTGCCGAGGTTTTGATTTGATCGTGATATGATCGATGACCTTGATGTTTGCTCCATGCAACTCGTCGTTTCCGCCTCCATTCCTTGCCACCAAAAAGACGAGAAAAAAAATACCAGGCCTGATGTGTCCAACAGGTCCAAGATGAACTCCTCAACGCGCTCATGCCAGCCGTCCGCCTGTCTCCATGTCCCTATTATAATCTGGGACACCCGGAATAAGTAAGAGTACTAGAACAATGAATACCTCCATCTATCAGCCATGCACACTGCGAGCTGACGACAGCCCCTGACTAGCCCGTAGACGTTCCATTTTGATCTTAGCAGCTTCCGTGCCGTCGTCGGGATGGGCTGTCTCCTTGAACCAAGGGTGTTGCAAGGCCTGCTTGGCCGTGATGCGATGGGCAGGATCGTAGACGAAGATCTTCTTCAGAAGATCCCTGAAGTTTTTCAAGAAGGGTGTGTTGTTGGGGATGATTTCCTTCGGAGATGTCAGCTGGTTGCGCCAAAGTCAGGTGCTCGAATCCGACTTACGTCCAACTTCTTCATGGCCTTCACAAATCGGCGCGATGCCCTGGTCGTTTCAGGTATTGGGTAGTCCAGTCTACCCCTCTTGAAGTATCTATTCGATGTTAGTATTTACTAAATTCTGGAAGAGAACAAATGTGCTATGCCAATAGGGGGCGGGGTGTGAAACATACTTGGAAGCTGGGTTGCCACCATTTCTTGTCATCTTGTTGACTTGCGTGACCAGATGACTGTCAATTTTCGAGTTCACGACATTCTCCATCATGGCTAGGTGTTCAAGATTTTCATGAGTCTGGAACAACGCGTCGCCGGTGAAGAATTCGACAAGAATGCAGCCAATGCTCCAAATATCGCATGGGAATGACCATCCAAGACCGAGAATAATTTCAGGTGCTCGGTAGTGCCGAGTCGATACCACAGAGGAATGGTACTCGTCTTGGAAAGTAGCGGATCCAAAGTCGATCAAGCGGATCTCCGTGTCCAAAAGGACTCGTCGCTGAGTCGCATTACGACTAACTTGAACCGACGAGGAAGGTATCTTCCTGTTGTAGGTGAACGTCTGATAGGCACTGTCGTAGAGCAAGATGTTCTCGGGCTTCAGATCAGTGTGGATCAGATTCAGGTCGTGCAGAACTGTAGCTTGTCAGGAAAACCCTCCAAAGGCAGTGACCAGGGAACTCACAAGCGACACTAGTAAGGAGCTGTCTCGCAAAACTTTGGATCTGGCTGTTCGGGAAGGGGACGAACTGATTGCCCTTGAGGAAATCGAAGACACTTTGGCCCAGCAGGTCCATGACGATGCAGATATGGCCTCGGTAGTCGAAGCAGTCGCGGAGATGGATGCAACGATTCCGATTTTCCGAGTCGTTCGCCTTCAGCGTCGCGAGAACTCTGAGCTCGATCCTCGAGGCATCCCTGTACTTTTGCACAGAACGGATAATTTTGATGGCAACGAGTTCATTTCGCCTTCGGTCGCGAGCTTGGACAACTTTGCCAAATGTTCCTTGGCCGAGCATCTTGATCATTTGGTCTAGAGCCTGTTAGTACTCACTGTGACTTGCTGTTATGCGTGAGGTGGGGAGGGCGGCTCACAGTTATCCGTAAGCTCTGCATCTGGAACAACAATGTAATGACCATCGCTGTCGTCCACGGTGCCACTCTTGTACGACTGCGATGCAGGTTAGCCTCGGAGTCTTCCACATACATAGCATGACACAGAACTACTTACATCTGGGATCACCCGCACGTGAACATCGCCAGCCTTTTTGGGCGGCTGAGGGGGAGGGTGGTAACTTGGATAGGCGTGCCCGATTATGGCATTTTCCCTCCGTTTGACCTCGTTGGCGACCTGCTGTCGAGTCCGCTTCCTCTTATTACCAGGCTGTACGTCATGATCGTATTGACTGTTTGAAGATAAGGAGCCGAGAGACGTTGCTGCAGTGGTGTGAATGGCCGAATTGGTCCTATCACTGGAGGAGATCGTCGAGGCAGAAGGCGTCGCTCCGTTCTGGTGGGGGGTCGTGGTTGAACCGTTGAGCCGGCTGTGATGGACAGGATCGTAGCGAGTGCCCGAAGCCGTGGGTGCGTCGTCATCTCGTTTCCGCCTCTTAGGGGCGTGTCGAGCGGCAGATGTGTTGGCAGCGACAGGACCGCCGTTGACGCCATTGGCGTAGGTGTATGCGGCACCGCCGTTGGTCACAGTCTGCGAGACCGGGACGGCAGAGACGGCAGCACCGTCGGGGCCGGGAGAGTCGTCAATGACTATTATTTCCTTTGGGGGCTGGCCACCGTAGAATTTGTTCCAATCTACAGGGCTCTGTCGTCTCCTCTTTCGTGAGTCGGGCGGCGAGCCGTTGGCAGGCTGTGTTTTGGAAGCGGGCATGGTGGTGTAGTTCTGCTCGAGAATGGCAGGCAATTCCAAGTCCTGTCGGTGGGATCGGGCTAGAGAAGAGCCACTGGAGAAAGACGACCCATTCGCGGTGGACGAGGATGTCTGCGTGGCCGTGGTTGGAGCGTAACTCGAGGTGGAGGTGGTGTATGATGCAGGGACGCGGCTTGTCGGGGGGAGGAGCTGGTTCGCGGCGGAGCGGTAGGATGTCGACGAATTGGCGGAATAGTATGGGAAGTGATGATGGGGGTTGTGATAATGTGAATGGGGTGGCAGAGTAGCAGTAGCAGTGGTCGGCGTCGACATGATTCTGACTGCTGCTATTGCCCTGTCGCTCTGTGCAGCAGAGGACGACGACTAGACGAAGACGAGTGCCGTGGGATTTGGGTTTGGGACTCCAAAATGGAGGAGTGGACAGCCGGTTTGGCGGCGTAATCGACCAGCCGCTCTCCCTGTGGAAGGTTGTTGTTGGCGGATGGGGTGGAGTGCACAGGGCAGGGCAGGGCAGGGAAGTCAAGGGAACTGCAGCAACCACGCCAGGGCTGGTTGGACTCGCAGGCAATGCAGCCAGCGGGTGGAGGGGACCAACGCGGAAAGTGACAGTGACGGGTGACTGCTAGAACTTGGTACGCCTTCTCACTCTCGTTTACTGGTCCAGAATGCAGAGGACTAGATGTCGAGAACGGAGACCAAGCCAAAAGATCAGAGTCAAAAAGCCAAAGTCAGAGCCAGAACTCAAGTGAGGCCAAGTCAAGTCCCAAGTCAAAAATTCAGGTCGAGGCAGGCAGGTCAGACCAAGCCGGGTCGGGTTCGGGGACCTGGAAGGGCCCCAAGTCCAAGTGATGGGCTGATGGTCTTTCTGGCGTCTCGCACAGTCGGGTGTGCTTTGCTTTGGCGTTGGCTTTGACAGTCCGGGTGTCTGAAAAAGATGATTCGAGTCGATAGACAGCCTGGGGAGGAAACGATGGTTCTGGTGACATTGATCTCAAGGAGCAGGCAAACGAAGTGCGATATCCAGGCGGGTGGGTGTGTCCGGGGTATCGGTCGTGTTCGTTTAGCGAAGGAGGAAAAGAGAAGACCGGAGGAGGGTGGAGTTGCAGGATTCCGAACAAAACCACAGGAACCAGACAGGGCAGGACAAGTCGAAATCAAGTCAAGTCGAGTCGAGTCGAGATCAGGTCAGGTCAGGTCAGGTCGAAGTGAAGTGAAGTGACTTAATGGGAGCGGAGCGGGAGTGGGCGTGGGAGTGACAGTTATTGGTGGTGTTGGTTGGCTTGGGGCAGTTTGGTGGTGGTGAGGTCAGGGTCCATCCAGAGCCCATCCAGGCCAGGCCAAGCAATCGACGCAACGCAACGCAACCTTGGTCCCTGGGTCCGGAATCACTCACTGCTTCTGCCAGTTGCCAGCACCAGGGCTAGGGCTGTCTCTCGGCAAAGGGAACAACAGCAGATGCGGCCACAGGCGAAGACGGTGAAGATGATGATGAAGAAAGGATCGTCCGGTCCCAAGTCCAGTCATGCAACGGCGTGCACAGCGAGCACCGGGCGTGAATTGTATTGTGCCGAACGGGAACGAGTGGGTGCAATGATGAGTGGGTGCATGGGATGGGTGCATGGCACGCATGGGAATAAATTGATTGAATCACTGACTGATTGACGGGCTCCAACGTTGCAGTGCCAGTGAGTAGCAGACCCGGCGGCGACAGCCACCACCAGAAGACCACCTTGGAAGGCCGACTTCCTGAAGCAACTGTATTCTGCCCAACCTACTTAGTATCTGCTGAACTACCTCACTACCTAGGTACAACGCTGCAGTGCATGGGACCTGGACGCCCCTGGCACTGGGCATCCTAACCTTCTAATTTCTAACCCTTCGTGCCTTTCCAGTGGACGTGGAGCTGCAGCTGCAGGCCCGAGGCAGTATGAGGTCAGTCCAGAGTGGGCCAGGGCCAGGCCACATCCGGAAACTCATTTTCTGCCCTGTAACAAGCCGCGCCTTTCAGCGCCCAGGTCAGATTACAGTAGCCCCAGTGGAGACAGAACCGCGCTGGTGGTCACCCAACTGCAGGTGGGCCAGCTCGTCGTCCTGATCTCCAGCTTCCTGTGTTGATCAATCCGCTTAAATATCAAACTACACACTACAGTACATGCACAGATCGTGACGGAAGCTACTAGGCATTGGTTGCAGTCGAGGGTCACTTGGCCATCTTGCAGACAGAGTAACCAAGACGATGGGAATGAGACCTGGGTCCCGAGTCCTGAGTCCCAAAAAAGCTTCCTTCGCTCAGCATTTTGGACCAAACCCAATCAATGTTGCCACCCGCGACTCCGATCTCACTCAATCCCACTCCCACTCCCACACCTCCCGCTCGCATTCCCACTCTCGCCGCTGGTTAGCCATCCAATCCACTATCCTCGGGCATTGAGGGGGAGAAGCGACGACGAGGTCCCCATGCGATTCGATATGTCATGAATCAAAGCACTCCCTTCTGGCAGCATCGTTTAGGGCGAGGTGACGAAACACACAAGGCCTGGCTTGGCTCCTGGCTCCTGGCTCCCCGGGTCGTAACCACCTCCTAGTCCACAGGCTACACAGGCTATAAGCCACAGGCCACATACTTGCAGCACGAATACACGTCCTGTTTTCGTGTCAGATTGACCTGCACTGGCGAGGGACAGACCTCAGACCGCGAACAGAGGACAGGCCACTTCGAGCCGGTCTTAAACACGCACGCATCATTGGCCTCCCCATTTGGAACCTGCGGCCTCCAATGACTTGACTTGACTTGGACTTGCTGCGTGCAATGGCATGGCCCACTCGAGGCACGCCGCGCCTGTTCCCACTCCTCTCACAAAGAGACGCGTCCGAATCCGAACCCTCCTCACACTCGCCAGCAAAAGCAATTAAAGGGACACCGCGTTTGGGCACTCCCTCCGTTCCACGCCTGAACAAGAAAAGAGACAGCCGTTAGGGAGCACAGTGTGCGAATGCTCCAGCGAGGCCCAAGTGACTCGAGTGGGGCCACCCCAAGATCTCGGGCAGATCCTGCACCTGCCCACGCCACCGTCTCCCCGGAGCACAGACCTCAAGACAGTGTTCTCCTTCGAATCGTCACGGCCCATCCCATCTTGACTTCTTCCTGGGGTGACGCCCCGGTGACGCCCCGACGCCCCGCCTCCCGAGGCACTGTCCTGTGAAGGGACCTGAATTAAATTACCCAGGCGTGCCAGGGACCCCATCGTCGAGGCCATTTCGTCGAGACAACCTCGAACCTCCCTCTGCAGCGTGATTGCCCTGACATCATTTCCATGCTTTGGTCGCCGGAACGACCACCACTCCAAGGAGTATGGGAACACGGCAGTGTGTGATCCGTCATGGACTACGGTCGACTGACTAACTAGACTGAATCTCACCCACTCCCACTTTCACTCCCACACCTCCTCCGTTTGGGGGCACACGCGCTATACTGCCCCTCTTTCTGTGGAATGCTTTCGCCTAGAACCGCCGAGCCCTGCTGCTGGGTCGTCGTGCGCCGTGCTAGCTATGCTTTGCCTCGCTTGTCATCATCCGCGGCCCGTGGATGGCTGCGCTGCGTTGATCTCACTCAGGGTCCCCTCCCCAGTGCATTGCTCGCCCTGTCCTGTCCTGGTCCTGTCCTGGCGTCTCACGCCAACTCGTCGAGCATCTCAGGTCTGCTATTGCGACCAAGGCCGCGGCGTTTAAATCCCTGCAGCTTTCTCGGGTAACTGGCAGCAGCAACAACAACACACAGGCCAGGTAGGCAGCCAGATAGTCAGGCAGGCTCCCTTGAGCACTGGAGCACAGCTCCTCACGCCCAGAACCCCAGCAGCTGCGGGGCCCACCTGTTGGCACCTGCTGGCACGGGGACGGACGCAAGGGACTCGAGAGGCGCGGCACGGCGCAGCTCGCTCTCAAGTTTCTTTGTTTCTCGAACAAGCACGAGCTGACAAGGCATGGTATGGTGTATGCGAGGCCGGGATTTAGGAGTGTCACTTTGGCAGGGTGGCAGGTACATGCCATACTGCAGGTCCACGTCCGAATCCTTGTCTGTGTCTATCCATCTGTCTGTCTGTCTGTCTGTCTGACCTCCAGGCCAAATTCATACTTTACAGTGTGTATTTCGAGACTTCAGCTTGATAAGCCGTAATGATTGCAGCTCTCGAGTCAGCCTCTAGACCTTGTTTCGGCATCAGCGTCACGAAATTCCGCCCCGAGGAGGGGCCTAGCGCAAGGTATGCACGTATGCGTGGCTGGCCCCTCTGCATGACCCAACCCGCGCACGTCTTTGTGACTTATTCAGTGCCCCCCGTGCTTCACTTCAGCAAAGTTCACAAGATCTCCGTTGCTCAATGCCTGGGCAAGCGAACAAGCCTGTTTCTTTCTAGCTGCCCAAACCTGAAAGGCGTAGGTCGCCCCGCTCATCCTGTCAATCTCACGGAGACGGATCAGGCCAACAAGGGAACGCAAACGTTGCCGCCATTGTGGGTGGTCTGGGGCGACTCTGTCTCTGCGGGTTTTCCCTTTAAACCCTATGGGCTGGCTGATCCCCGCTCTTTCGCGAGATGTGACGGCAAGCATTTGTTTGGCTATGTTTCCGTCCCGAGGAAGGGGCCCACTCACAAAAAAGCCGGTTATCCCGTTGATCGAGGGATTGCTAACCCTGAGCCCTTTCAATTCCCGTGGCCATTTCCTCGCTGGTTTCGTCGTCGTCCTTCGGGGCGGATTTTATTGCACGGCTTCGGCGGTCTCCTGGTTTTAGCCCCTGTACTTCACTGACCTGTAATTTACAATGATAACAACTCCCAGCCTGGGCAGCCTGGTACTCTTCTGGCGTGGCGGGCCAAGCCTCGAGCCCTCGCAGGGCACTTGTAATTAGTCGCCGCACTTTGTCATAGCGACCACTGAGTGATGGCTTTGCCCGCCACGAAGGCCCACCGAAGGAACTATTAATATTTCACTGTCACTCACCAACATGGGCCGCCGTTCTCAACCTGCCGGCCCCGAGCCAAATGTCAAGCAAGAACGAGGCTGCGCCGTGCTCTTCGCCCGCAGCGTGCAGGTGCTCCGTGTTTGACGTTTTGCCGCGACCCGCTCAGCCTCGCGGTTAGTGAGGACAGAAAGTACACGACCACATCATGCCGCCGATTTCGCTGTGCCTGCCTTTTTTTTTCTTTTCTCCTTTCTCGTCTTTCTAATTTCTCTCTTTGGCCAGGTGCTGTGGCGAGAATTGGCCAATCGAAACATTGGCATCCCGCCAAATTGTTTCCGTCTCTAAGACGATGATCAGGTTGAAACGTCGCTCATGGACCAAAATGCGCGTTCCACATCGGGCCGGATTTCATGAGGTCCCCTTTCCCAACCTCATAGCTCTAGGGGTGGGGATGCCATTCACAATCAAGCAAATTCGATACCAGAAAGCTTGGGAAGAGGCACGCTTGATAGCGTACAGCGGTTGCTATCACTCCCGTCTAATTCTCCCTGGCCCGGCCTCTCAGCTGTCTGGGTTATCTTAGGGGAGACGGCTGTGAAACAGTACCCGAAGCCGGGCTGTTGGCGGGTCGAATCCTTAACTGTTGCACATTATTCTCACCACGACGTGATTACGTTTTATCTGAAGCAGTAAGAACCTGGGCTTGCAGAGTGAGCTTAAAATGGATCAGAATTCATGATCTGCAAACCCTTGTGCCATCTCAGCTTCTGAGGCAGACGACTACCGTTCCGTGATCATCACGGACCGAGGTAACTCGCCTGCGGGTCTCCTACATGGCAAGCCCGCCGAGCATGCGGCCTTAAAAGCCGATAACCACGGTTCTCGTCTCCACAGGTGCAGCTTGTGCCGCCCTCAGATGCCCCGGTTGAACACCACCATCCCGCCATCTCCTCCGTGCGCGCGGAACTCCTCCTCGAGGCTGTCGGCACGCACCCTCTGCCGCTGTGGGAACGCGGCCAGCGCGAGCGGCAGCACCGCATAACTCGTCACCAGGATCAAGCCGAGGTTGATCGGCGTGGTTAGCCTGGGGTTCTTCTTCAGCCACTCGGTCTTTTGCAGCTTCACCAGGATCAGTGGCGGGATCACCATGACCGGGCTGCTGTTCAGTACCCTGGACAGGGCCGTCTCGGCGACCGCCAGCTGGGCAGCCTTCTTGCTCTTGCCCAGACTAGGAACGTCGCTCTCAGCCTTGCCCTCCTTGGCCAGGCGCAGTTTGTCCTGCTCGGACAGCACGGGGTATACGTCTATGCCAGTGCGCATCTCCTCGCCGCGCATCAAGAACACATTGAGTGCTCCGGCTGAGGCGACCGCTGCGAACGGTACGAGCCGAGACAGGATGAGGCGGGTGTTTGGAGGCAGCTTTGTGAGGCGAGGAACTAGGGAGTTGAGGCCTACTGCGACAGAGCACGATGCCCCGACGGCAAGGAAGTACGACTGTGCGATCTTGGAATAGGACAGCGGTGTGGATTTGTTTGCGTTGGCGTTGTTGACAGCCACGTTAAGAGACTGGTTGGTGATCTGCCAGAGGACGGTGCCCGTTTGTGTGAGGCCTGGCGTGAGCATGCCTGCTGTCACTATGAGATTGGAGAGGACGAAGCAGGACATGCGGAATGGCAGGAAGACTGGCTTCCCGGTGTCTGTGGATGATCGTGTGTAAGCCCATGCTGCCAGAGTCGCCAGCTGCGCACAAGTAGCCTCATACCAGGATGTAGGGTCGAATCGACAATCTTCTTGGCATTCCATAACTCTGGTGTCATCTCCTGGACCTGCCCCGTCTTGTAAGATCCCAAGGCTTGCTTCGCCTGTTCGAGTCCCGTCTTGCCCACGAGCAGTGTCCTATCGGCAGCCACCAGTCAGTCAGGCGGCCTACATAACAGCACCAAAGGCCGAGTCGTCTTCCTCGTCCGCCAGGCAACGACACGGATAGAGAAGAAACCAAATGGCTGCTTACTGCTCCTGCAGTGCTCCTGCAGAGATGCATTGTCCCTGGCCCGTCTTCGCGCCTTCGCCAGGGCTCGTGGCCCGGAGCATTTGTTGTCTCTCACCTCGGATCGGTTATGCCGGCGGTTTGCCTGACACGGCCCCAGTACGTGCTGAGGTCATACTGCGACTCGGGCAGCTCACGGTTTCCCGGTAGAGAGGCCGACATGTTGGCGCGGGTGCTTGGGGCAGCGCTTCCTGCCTCGAGATGGTCAAGATGGTCGCGATGGTCGTGATGATCAGCCAACCTCTGCTTCTGCGAAAGGGCAGAATAGAAGACCGGCACTGGTGTTTGTCTGGCAGACTCGATCAGCTGCGTCAATTGAGGCACAAGCACCGCTGGAGGCCTTGATCAGACGGGTTGCTGTCGAGTTGCACAATTTTGTGGAATGTGTCGGCGGTGTGAGGCTTGCTGAAGCCGTCGCAAACCGGGCGTCGCACAAGCTTGGTGTGCTTCTTCTTATCGCCGAGCTCGGCCCCATCTCCCGGGGTGGGCTGCCATCAGACTATTACCCGGCGCGGGGCAACCACCAAGGCTACCCAAAGGAATAACAGGTGAGGATGTGGTGTTGCTTAAGTAAGTCGCCATATCATCAACCCACCCACCACGACCAAACTCTGGGGCGTGTTGATCCTAGCCTGGCGTCTCTGTTTGTCTACAGTAGCGGCCCAGCTGGTAAACAGCCGTTCTCCTGCATTGCATCTTGCATCTTTAGCAGCATAGCTCTCACACCAGGCTCAGTAGTCCAATGTCTTGCACCCAATCCATCGAATCGAGTCATTAGGCTCCTTCACATATTCAGGCCTCATTGCTTTCTCGAGCTCCATGTAGCTCTGCATCGTCATTGTTTGCGCACATGTGAAACCGCCCGTGGCATCCCATATCAGGAGCTCTCCCTGCCTCAACTTGCGGCATAGCTTGGACAACAGCTCACCTGCAATCAGCAGCGACCACAGCCTGCTGCACGCTTTACATAGTCTCAGCCGGTCATGGCGCGAAACATTCTGATTCGGCATCTGCCCATTGCACAGTCAACAACAACCTTCCAAGCTGTCAGCTACCTGCTCGGGGTTGCGCTCTTCTCCATCTCCTTCCTTGTCTTCCTCAACAGCAGCCTCTCTTTCGTCCTCACTGACCTTCTCCACGTCGAAGATGGCGTCGGTGACATCGTTGGCACTCTGGGCTTCGTCGACGAGATCGTGGCCCTGATCGCATGCCCCGCTTGGGGCCTCATATCCGACCGGCTGGGTGTTCGCTTCGTTGCCATGGTCGGATATGCCATCATTGGCCTGGCGCTGTTCCTGTTTGTCCAAGCATCAAATGTCTACCCTCAGCTCCTCCTGGCGAGGGTCTTCTTCGCTCTCGGGGCAACTGCTACGTAAGTAGAGGACATCACCGCTTGAACCAACGGGCACATGTAGCTGACACGATCTTGCTTCACACAGAGCCACCATGGTGACAGCAACCCTTCCATGCCTGACTGACGACTCCGACTCCTCCCCGATGAACGAGAACGAGAATGAGACCGAGTCAGGCCAGCCTTTCCTCCGCCCAACCCACAACAACCGCGACAGTGTCACCCTCTCTGTCGAGTCCGATCTCACCATCACACCCGAGCGCTACACGCGTCCCGGATCCAACGGAGATGCCTCCAACGATGCGCAGTGCACTGTCGACCCGGCGCAGGGCAAGCCATCTATCCTTGCCGGCTACGTCGGACTCTTCACCGGCCTAGGCGCGCTAGTCTCCCTCCTGGTGTTCCTACCCCTGCCGGCCCAGTTCAGCAAGATCGAGGGTGTCGAGATGGGCGAGGCTGTGCAGTATGCCTACTATGTCGTCGGTGCGATTGCCATCCTCGTAGCGTCCTTTGTATACATCGGACTCCGTAAGCTCAAGGGCGAGGAGGGCAAAGGTTTCCGCACACTCTTCGGAATGAAGAAAAGGCAGTTGGCCGACGGATCCGAGCCCCCGCGACGCACCTTCCTTCCTTATCGACAGCTGCTTCGTGAAGCTGTCGTGCTTGGTTTCACGGACTCCCAGATCGGGCTGGGCTACTTGGGTGGCTTCGTGGCCCGCGGATCGACGGTGGCCATATCCGCCTTCGTTCCTCTGTTCGTCAATTCATTCTACAAAGACCTCCCCGGTGGCGACACACCGGAGTTTCAGAGGAAGGCATACATACTGGCCTCTATTCTCACTGGAGTTGCGCAGCTGTTTGCGCTCATCTTCGCACCCGTCTTTGGCTATGTTTCAAGCCGCAGCCGTCGCATCAACTACCCAATCGCCGTCGCCACGGTCTTCGGCGTCATCGGCTACAGCGTTTTCCCCAATCTCTCGACCCCAGAAGTCTCGAACGTAGGCGGTCGAGGCGGGTCTGGAGGCATTTTCGTCGTTGTTGCCCTAATAGGCATCAGCCAGATTGGCGCCATCGTGTGCAGCTTGGGCTCACTGGGAAAGGGCGTGCTGGCTGCAGACCCTCACAAGAAGGGAGCTTTGCCTTTGCCAGTGGGAGAAGCCTCGGTCGTCCAGACGGATGCATCTGTCGAGACTGGCGAGGGTGCACCATTGCTGAGCAATACCAACGGCGACGGCAACAAAGCGCAACCACAGTGCACCAGGGTCCTGTTGAAGGGCACCATAGCTGGTGTATACTCGTGGTGCGGGGGCGCGGCCATCCTGCTCCTCACAAAGCTCGGTGGGTATTTGTTTGACGTTTCGTCTAGGGGAGCCCCATTCTACATGATGGCAGTCTTCAATCTCATGCTACTTGTCGCAACACTTGGTGTGGACGTGGTACGTTTGGCCAAGCAGAAACGATCCAAGCATTAATACAGATGGTACTGCTAATTTTTTGAAATTTGGGTGGCACATTTTCTTCTGGCCCATTGTTTGGGACTTGGTTATCATGCAGGTACATACAAAGGAAGAAGCACCGAGGAACTCGACTGGGAGTATTACGCAAATACCAGATAGATTTTCTTTTACCCAATTTCCGGTTCTGTCGCGATGAATTACCCGAGGCCCTTGAGGCCGTCACAGATTACACACAATCCCAGATATTCAAGTCACCAGCATCCCACGTGCAGAGAGAATCCCCCAACTGACAGAATATGCCCACAAGTCGGCCTTGACACCGCTGATGTGCCTGTAGCCTCTCCCCAATGATTGTTGTTCAACACACCTTGGGAGACTTATATTCGTGTCTACAGGTGTCACACTCAGCCTTCAGGTCCGAGCGGGCGATAAGTGCTTGATGTAAAGCATTGGCTCTGACCTAGTTCCTCAACTTTTACCATTGCCTACCCAAGTGGTTCCAAGAGCAAGTCTTCTATGAACAATTTCGACGGCGTCTATGCCTTGTCGAATCTGACTGATCTTACAACTCGAATTTTCTACGAATTCGCATGGGATTACTGACGTGTACTACTGGCACTATTGAAGAAGTCTCAAGAGGAAATAAAATTTGTTGCAATTACTTACGAGTGAAGCTAACATATGTAAACAAGGAGGAAATGACAAAACCGAAACCCATTCATGTGTCAGAATAGACGCCGAAGTTTCCTGATTTCAGCCGGTTCCGTAATAGCATGCGACAAGCCTATCCACCATCTCTCCCATACGCCTTCCGAGAATATCTCCAGAGAATTTCGAGAGGTCATCGTCCAAGAGTGGGGAGGTGGAGCGCTCACCGTCAAAATCTCGCTGCTCAACATGCTCCATAAGGACATGCGCTGCGCTTCTGAGTGGGCGCTCAGGCACCGGTGAGAGGATAGTAGGCCCATCGTCTTCCCAGACCTCTGGAGACGAGAGCTCACGGACAAAATGAGACGGGCTCTGGGACAGATCAGGAGTAGGTCGCGAAGAATCAGGATACAAGGATGACAGGACACTGCAGGAAAGCTGCTCCGGAGCCGAATCAACATCGTCCTCGAAGTCATCATCAACCATTGCTTGCAGAACAGCAGGTGTCCCCGGTCGCACTAGATCCCGACCTTCCGGATGGTCTGCGTTCGAGAAAGAAACTTTGTTCACAGCTTGAGGCTCTCCTTCGCTCTGGAAATTGGAGCTGCTTACCTCACTTTGGGCCACGAACAGCCTTACTTGATCTTGTAGCCTCGCCATTGTACGCGCCGCTGAATCCATGGTCAGCTGCATCAAGCGGTTTTGAATTTGGTCCCGCTCGATGTTTTGCAGAACAGTGGTCTGCTTGCAAGAGTGGTGGTTCGGGCTTGGGCGGTCGGAACACATTTTGGCTAATGCTGTTGGTGACGAGGCCAAATGACGAATGAAAAAAGGTCGACTTCTGAGTGTAGGCTCGATTCCGTATACACCTTGGTCAACAAGATATGTACCTAAGAATGAGGGTTCAGTCGAATGACTCGCAATGAGGACTGGGATGGTCGTTGATTAAGTATGGAAGCCATGATTGCGATTGTTCAACATATTCTTGAATCATCCTTGTTTGATTCGGCAGAAGCCGACAATGCTCATTGTGGAGAGACAGTGCCAGAGCAGCAGGAGTGGATATGTGCTAAAAGGTCTTTGTAAGTGATGGTAACTTTGTGTGTGCAAAGCGGCTGAGAACAATAGAACGATACAAGAGGCTGAGGGCTCAGAGGTGGGAGCCGCCAAGGTAGGACGTCAACAAAATCCGGACCGAGCAATTCTAAATTGAGACAGCAGAGTTAGGATAACTTTATCATGTTCAGAGATCTGACAAAGGGCTTGAAGACCTGGCTGATGGCATGACGGTCATCCGAGCAAGCCGTCATCACAGATCGAGGTTGTGTAGAGTCAGTCCTACGCAGTGTGCCAGGGTGCGGAGTTGCCATCTTGGGACTTACACCTCCACCAGAGATTTTCCGTGCACTGCCTTCCATGATCGATCGGAAGGGAGGGCGAGCTTGCCCGTTTTGGGGCAGACTATAGATACCCATAAAGGGGCTCACGGAGCGTAGCATTCTGCTGATCATCTTGTCCAAACTGTGGCCGTATACCTGACTAATTTCGTATTGCAGGACAATTTTCGTACTGGAGTACGACAGCCTCAAGACCCCAACAAAACTGAGCGTGTAAGTAATATGATGAATAAGTGTGGAAATAGACTCCTGTACTAATTTCGAATAATTCGTTAATATATAAGAACTTCATCCTCTGTCTTCTTCATGTTCGATTCCTGTCTTTCGCTATCACATCGTGCGTTGTGGCCGCTTACAATCTTTTGACAATCGTTTCTATTCTTAAACACAGATACCCACCCTGTCGCCATGGCCTTTCTCCATGCAACGCGGGCATGTCTTGTTCTCGTTGCGATCTCGACAGCCGTTGCCTCGCAAGACTGCAAATGTGTAGGGTCAAATGCACAAATGAATGACGGGAGCATGATTACTGACCAACTGGTCAACTCAGGCGCCAACTGATACTTGTTGGCCATCCGACGCCGCCTGGTCGTCCCTGAACGAGACAGTCTCAGGCCGCTTGATCCAGACTGTGCTTCCTGCCTCGGTGTGCTACCCCAAAGAGCCCAATTACGACCAGGCAGCCTGTGCAGTCATCTTGAGCAGCTGGACCGCGTCGTCTTTTCATTCGTCCGACCCAACAAGCGTCGATGGGCCAATGTTCGCCAACAACAGCTGTAATCCCATCTATCCGAACGGGACGAGCATCAGCGGAGATCCAGATGCAGGGGGAAAAGGCTGTCAAATCGGCTTCTACCCGCCCTATTCTGTGAATGCCACCGAGCCGGTCCATGTGCAGGAAGCCTTGAAATTCATCAAGCAGTACAACCTGAGGTCTAACATCAAGAACACCGGACACAATGGCGCCAAGTCAGTATCAAACGTGGACCAACATCTTATCCTTCAATTTGTGCTGATGAAGAATTAGGAGTTCAAGCTATGGTGCCCTATCGTAAGTACCCATGCAAAGACAAGCGGGATAAGTGTAAGAACAGCGAGCTGACAAGGTGACCAGAATCTGGACACACAACCTGCAAAGTTTCCAATTTCATCAAAGCTTTACCCCGAAGTCGTGCGGACTGAATGGTACTGGTGCGAACATCACGTACATGGGGGCTACTGTCGGTGCCGGGATGCAAGACCAGACTCTCTCTGATGCATTGGCGAACCACAATGCTCTCGCTGTTAGTGGTACAAATTATGTATGTACATCTGACGAGTGGTATAGAGCCAGGGATTACAACTCCTAACCTCGTATAACACAGGATGTTGGAGTCGCAGGATGGTCAACTTCCGGAGGGCACGGCCTGGCGACCGCCGAGTATGGCATGGGCGCAGACAACATCATCGAGGCTGCTATCATCACACCGGCTGGAGATCTCATAACCGCAAATGAGTGCCAAAATTCCGATATATTCTGGGCTATTCGAGGCGGTAATGCCGGCGCATTTGGTGTCATCACGAGCCTGACCGTCAAAGCCTACCCGATGCCCGATGTGCGTCTGTGGACCTTCCAAGTGACACAGAAGAATGGCACTTCTATCGGGAATTGGTATAGGTTTGTTGCCCAGGTTCTCTCGTACATGCCGGATATGCATGCTGGCGGCTTTGGTGGCTATTTGACGACGAGTGCGCCGGCCCCCGGTTCTCAGCTCGGCCTCGTCGGCACGTTCTTCCTCTTCAACAAGCCAAACGGAACTATGGAGCGTCTAAATGCAGAGCTCCAAGATTTTTTTGGTTCCGAAAATGCAACTGACGCAGCCGAGATCACTTCTTCGACATTGTACTCCCAAGATCTGTCTAGTCTTCTTGCCATGCTCCCGTCATCTGAGAGTGTCGGGAAAGGCGGCGCTCTACAGGCATCCAGACTTCTTACCCGGGACTCACTGACAAGAGACCTCGATCTTGTTGCCGAAGTCTTGTTAGAAGTTGGACCGAACTTCGATGGACCGACAGTAAGTCTAGTCTCCTCATAATATCGGATCTTACTTCCGCTATTCTTCTGTTCACTAGGTTCTTGGAGCTCACTCTTTAACACTATCACAGGATGGTATTTCCAGCCCCAGCGTGTCAATGACAATGACTGGTAGCTCAGTGCCTGTTGACAATGCCCTCAATCCCGCCTGGAGAGAGACTGTCCTTCACTTTATCCACACAAGAAGCTGGAAAGATGATGTGCCACAATCCATAGTTGAGAGTGCGTTTCACAATGCTACGTACATTGCCGGGGCAAAGCTGCGACAGCTGGCGCCAAACACGGGCGCCTATATAAACGAGGTATGTGACGGAATGCAGCTTTCCCCAGCTGCCAGAACTCGAACCTTGCTATGCTACTGTCCGACACTGACTGAAACCCCTTCGCCCTATGCAGGCCGATATCAACGAGCCAGATTGGCAGTCGTCCCTTTACGGCGAAAACTACCCACGGCTACTCCAAGTCAAGCAGCAGAATGACCCTGACCAGCTCCTGTGGTGCCCCCATTGCCCTGGCAGTGAAGCATGGGTCCAGCAAGACGACGGTAAACTTTGTATGGCTGAGTAATAGCATGCATGGAGGTGGCTGGTAGCAACCACAATTTCGATAAGCAAGATAATTCCTGTTTCTTTTCTTTTGGCAACCTCAAGTGCTATCAGGGATAAAACGGGCCTCCAGTGAAGATGGCTATGAAAGACTCGGGAGCATTGGCGTCTGTTGGTGAGGTGTCCACTATGAGCAAGAGGAAGGCATTTTAAGTGTAGTAGCAATATTTGAAAAGGGCATCAAGTTAGAAGAAGGCTCAGAGAACGAATCTATTCATTTCTATGCCCCGAACGCCACTCTGTCTCCCTTTGCGTTGACTTAAACCGTTTTCCTCGCTCATGGTCTGAGCTGGTAGGTACTTCTACATTCTAGGTACAAGTCCTCAAGTCCGCGTAACCTTTCCGTGTATAAATGACACTGGTGGTAGGAACGCATGGGCAATGATCAAGCGGGAGATCGCCTGGGTAACAGCATTGGACTGTGAACTCTAGCACTGCTGGACCAATACCCAGGCAGTCGCAACGTGGATGGTGTAGTCTACCGGCTACTGTATTGACGTAGATTTTGGGCATCAATGATACTCGGCCGTCGGTCACAGACTCGCGCCTTCACACGAAAATACTCGATACTAGAGACCCACAGCCTCTTACGGATTCCCAGGCGGACGTGGCCACGAAACCAGGGACAATGCGAGAACGGGGAAATCATGGAACCAAGCCAATTTTAGACTCTCTTTCAGCAGTACATAGAACCAACCCTCAACGAAGACGATACGCACAACTTGTCGGCACCCGACAATCATCTTGTACCCTTGCCCCGTACTACAGCCCGGGCGAGAGGAAATCAAACAACAAAAGAACAAGGGTGATTCAAGCAAGAACACGTCGAAAAGGCACTGGACCAGCTTGGCTTGGATCAGAGAAGGTGAAATGCATTTTTTGCTTTTGAGATGTGGACATGACCGGCCGCAGCGACGTTGAGACCAAGCAGATAGATGAAAACCTGAACAATCCCCCCTACCCAGCCAAATGCCATGATCCCAACCATGTCTTTCAATATGCCCGTCGATCTTGACTCCCAGGGATCACAGTGACGTAAAATCCGTGAGACGATAATCTGGCCTTGTTGTATGTTGACCTGCAGAGCGCTGCGTGGGTGTATTTTGCGACGATTACTTGCCGCCCAGGCTGGGGAAAGCACTGGTGTCGTTGGTGTTGATGGGGGCAGCGCCGCCACGTCCACCACGGGGACCGCCACGAGGGAAGCCGTCACCACCGCGAGGAGCGCCTCCGCGGGGAGCACCTCCACGGGGAGCACCTCCACGGCGGTCGCCACGCTCGCCACCACGGTCACCTCGAGCGCCACCACGGCCTCCGCGGCCGCCACGGCCCTCATGGGAACGCTCATGGGGACGCTCATTGGGACGCTGCTCCGCCCTAAGATCAACGTCGAGGGTGTTCTTCGTCTTCTGGGCGCGCTCGCGCAGCTTCTTGCCGCCGGAGGGAGTAACGTAGTCAGAGTTCTCGTCTTTGACGAGGGCCTTGGCGCCAGCCCACTTCTTCTCCTCCTTGGAGTTGGCACCCTCGTTGGGCTTGCGAGCGGATGTGCCGCTGTTCAGCTCAAGCTTGTTCAGGGCCTGCTCAGCGTACCAGGCATCCAGAGTGACCTGCTTAACCTCGGGCTCCTGGGCCTCGGCCTCGGCGTCCTCAGCCTCGGCGTCCTTCAGCTCGTTCTTGGCAATAGCCTCACCGGCCTGCTCGTCGTTGAGCTCGGCGGCACCCTCGGTGGCACCCCATGACTGAGCAGCTTGCTTCTCGGAACCACTGCGAACACAATTAGCTCATCTTGACATAGAAAGGCCGGGAGGCGTGCCAATGCTTACGGCGCTAGATTCTTAGAGTGCCTGTCGTCAGCGTTGCGGTGATGGGTTGCGCCACGGCCTTAAAATTGTCAGGTCAGCATGCCTATCGAACTGTAGGGACGAGAAGAGTCAACGAGAACTCGGGATCTCACCTCCTCGGCCACGAGCGCCACGGCCACCTCGGGCTCCACCGCGAGGAGTCTCGTCGGTGGGCTTCCTCCGGTTGGCGCCAGAGCCAGCGCCTCCATCGCGGAAAGCTGCGTCACAATTGTCAACCATGATCATAGCCCTAATTGGGGTGTGCCTTTCCAGCCAGTAAATGTCCAGACACACAGGTGATGTTCCATACCAGTCTCGTTGGTGGAGAAACCACCTCGAGCTCCGGAGCGGACGCCAGAGGCAGGAGCGGAGCCGGCGGGACCAGTGCCGTCCGCGTTGGCCTTGCCAGTCTTGGTAGATGTCTTGGTGACGGTCTTGACGGGAGCGGTAGGGGTCTCGGATCCCTCCTCGTCGTTACCTGAGGTTCACGATGGTGTTAACAAAGACTAAGCTGGGCCAAGCGTGCTTGGGTGTGGGCGTGGGTGAGAGCGGCTCGCAGGTAGCAAGCAGGCTGAGGATGGGAATGGGCGCAATTTACCGAGGAGGTCGTAGAGGTTCTGTAGCAGGAGAGACGGCTGGTCAGTATTGACACTTGATGGGAGTGAGAGCACAAGAGATGGTTGACCCAACGGAAGCTGGCGTCGTTTGTCGGTGGAACGACGAGACAGGAGCGAGGGCAGAGGTGGAGGAGCTCTCTAACTCACCTTTGAGGCGACCGACATCTTGTCACCGGGCAGTTCGCCTTTCTGGAAAGGCGTGGGATGTGCGACGACAAAATGGGACTTGAGGAGACTAGGTGTGGTTTTGGAACAAGGACAGTCTCTACGCAGACATAATCCTAGGCCGTCGCGTTGCTCGGGTTGGCGAAAAGGTTGAGGGCAGGCGAGGCGACTCGGGTGCGGCAGAGCAGGGCAGAGGCAGGGCAGAGAGCAGAGCTTTTGGTGGGCAGCCCGGTGTGGGGAGATTCAATTTTTGCGGCACTGGCCTACCAGACTGACTACACACAGCAACAGCAACCCGTGCTGCTGTGGGCGAAGGTTGCGGTGCAGGGGGGGGGTCGGCCAAGGTCCTGCCGTTGGAGGGGGAGTGGGTGGCCCGAGCTCCACCTCTTCCTCGTCCTGCGCCCTTTTCGTCCAGTTTTTGTTCCCACTGGTACTGGCCGTGGACGGACATTGGAACATGGGTCACACTAGGCTCGTCAATGCAGCACCAGAGCTCTGCTAAAAGCCTGAAACGCGACGGCAGACAGGCAAGAACAGGCAGACAGACTGGACAGGCTGCTTCACAGACAGGCGAGCCATTCCAACCAGCAGATTCGTCAATGCGCCAGCCGTCACCTTACATAATCGCCCAGAGAGCAAGCAACCAGGGGGCCTGTTTTTGGCCCGCTCCAGCTAATTTCAATTTGGTGGCATTGGTTTGCTTCATTAGGGCTCCAGGATGACATTCCCATCCTCGCCCTCGCCCCCCAGCTCTGCTTTTGATTATTCCGCTTCTCCAACGTCAGACAACATCCGGCTCCAACTCAACCACGCAATCCGCCGCGACAGCTTCATAACTAAGCCTGGTGTCGGTCCCCGCCCCCTGGGACTGGACCCAACGGTCAACCTTTTTTCAGATCAATGCGAGGCGCGTTGGATCACCCTGGTGGATCGGATCGGATCGCTCAAAGGGCTGCCCTTGGCCCCTGGCCGCCAATGTTTGATGACTGTTCTCTGCCCATCCACACCACCTTGACGACGTCAGCGCCGATGCTCTCCCTGGTCTAGACGCTAAACGGATACACACCCGCCAGACCCACTTACAGCCGGCACCAGACTGCATGTCAATACTATACTTCATGCTGTCTCTTTGTATCCAATGCTTCGTGCCCGTGAAACACAACGTCGAAATTCCAGTCGGAGATGGAATTCGGCTGAAGCGATGAGTAGCACGTCTCGATAGGATGTCCACTGGCCTTGTGTGGATTGAGGTATTTGGGTCACTTGGTAGTGCTCGAGTACTTTTTGGCCGCGTTGCTCCCGCATGAGTACAAGTGGGCTCGACTGAGTTGTTCATCTCGAGATGAATGCACGTTGTGGCTTCATCCATTCATCCAAACTTCTAACCTTCAGGTCCTCGATGAGCTTCTTGAAGTTGATAGACATCACCCCATTGTTGTAGACATAGAATCTTTTCTTAGGGAAATACCATTTTCTATTATGCCATTCTAGATATACAGATTACACACATACCTGAAGCGACAGGACGGTGTTGCACTAGAGGATAATGCATGCACCCTTACCCCCCGGAATAATTAGTAACTTCCTGGAATCATCCGGTGGCAGCTATTATCAATCACCATGTAAGGAGCTTAATTTAACAGGCCACTTTGGTGATATCCATGAATATGTTATGGCACTGGGAAACTTGGAACACTCGTGGGCATAGCAACGCATTAGATGTTCTTCCACTGTTATCCAAAACAAGCTAATATAACCACGTCCCCATATCCACAACCTGGAAATTCTGACCACCTGAAATCAAGCAAACCAAAAAAAATGGTACGGCAATTGCAACCGCCTCAACTTCGTCGCTACACAATCGTTAGCCATAAAGCTCACACTCACCTAGGCATATAGCCCAAGTGACCCACCTGGGCACTACCTACTTGCCTTCATGCTGTCGGCTAATTATAATTCTACCATTTTGGCCCCAACCCTGAAATTTGGCGAAGCCCCCCAGGAGGAAGATAAGTAATCCTAGCCCTCAAGCTCAGCAACAAAGTCCTCCCTCCTCAGATCCTGCTCGGCTCTCAGCTTCGCCCAGCGTCCCACATCGTCCGGCATCTCCGGCCTATCCGTCCTCTCTGTCTGATCCGCGCCCTGCTTGAAAACCGACCGCAAGTCCTTCAAAGACTGAGATTTCTTCGCCGGACTCTTCAGGCTGGTCGGGGAGTCGACCAGGGTCGGGCTCGGTGTCCCGCTCTTGCTGGCCTCGACTCGGTCCCTGAAGCTCATGAAGCGCGAGCGACCGGCCAGGTTCCGAAAGTCGGTGCTATGCCGCTCGACCCTGATGCGCGGCGGAGACGCTTTTGCTCAGCGTCACTTAGCTTCTGCGGGAGAGAGAGAGGGTCTTTGGGGTGGGTGGTTGTCGAGGGGTGGCTCAACCTACTATGGTTCTTCGTATCCTCTGTGACCAACTCACGCGGGAAACCGCTGATGGGTAGTAAAGAGTTGGAAGAGTGGGGGTAAGACTCCTCCGACAGGCAGAGGGAGATTGTTGTAGTGGCGAGCTCTTTCGAGACAAATACGTGTATCCGGCTCAGCTTGAAAGACCCGCGTAAACACATGTCTGTTATCAGATTCTCTCCCACGGGCACCTTGACAACGTCAATGTTCTTTGCCTCTTCCTCTTGTATGATGAAGTATGGTGAAAAATCGTTGCGGAGGCAATTGCGCAAGAATTCTCCAAGGCCTTTCATCTCGTCGGACCCGTTTGCGAACCTGCAAAAGATCGCACCTGTGTTCGTCCAACAAGCATGTTAGTACAGTTCCACACGACTCGGGAGCAGAGATAAGTGAAAGGCATAAACCCTACCGGAGCACTCGAATCCCTTGGAAACAGACCGCACAGAGCTCTTGTCCTTCTCAAAGAAGAACGTGCTCGCAATGAGCCTGTGAGCGATCTCCCTGATTCTTGCAGTGGGAGGCATCTGTCTCAGGTATTGGTTTGTGGCTTTCTCCAGGTGCCTCATCTCATCGACATCATCCAATGCTGGGACCTTGCCACGCAAGTCCGGGTCGATCCTGATGAGGCGGCGATGGGCGCCTTGGCGGCCATGCCGGGATATCGAGGCTTCCGTGATGTAACTGTTCCAAATCTCGTTGCACCTCATCAGACTCCCTAAGCGATCCATGACAGTCTTCCACAGGTCCATTGGGAAAAAAGTCCTGGAATTTCCCAACTTGGCCTTGGCATTGGATGCCTCCTCCTCCTCCTGGTAAGACTTGGTCGATCGACGGGGAAGCCCGCTTTCGCCGTCTTGACTGTTCGTACCAGTGCCTATGGACAGGACGATGTCTGGCATGGAATCTGCGACGTCATGCCATATCCGTCGTCGTTCGTCGTGCGCTACCCAGACAGGGCAGTTATGGTATAGCGCTCCGTCGAGGTAGCTGTTCTTCGTGTCTTCCTTGAAGAATTTCTTGAAGAAAGGCGGCGCTGCCGACGTAGCTCTAGCTCTGTTCAAGTGTCAGTTCTGAGCACCTTCAAGGAAGAGTCCGGTACTTACGCTTCCCAGATCTTGAATTCCTTTGCCGGTCCCTGGGCCCGCAGGAATTCGTACCGTGATGAGTCTGCACATTGTGGCTTTATTAGACGCTTGCCCGACAACTTTGCGACTAACAGATGCACTCACCTTGGCTCAAAATTTCTGGCCTATTATAGTTCGCCAGGACGACTGGGTGCTGCTGTATAGCAGTAGTCGATGTCACGGCCACCTTTGTGAACATCTCGCCTAGGTCATTCTGGCCCCCAAAGAGTGGCCACTCCTCGAAGGCATCTTTCAATGCATTCTCGAATGGCCTGCTCTTGTACTTGCTATTGTGGCTCATAATCGCCAGCTTCTCAAGGAATGGGATGCCGTTGAACTCGCGTGGCGTAAAGGCCTTGGGGCAGAGCTCTTTGAATTTCCGAGTGCACTGATCCACACTCCAATTCTTCACTCCCAGACCCAAGGCGATGATCCCTCCGGTGCTGAACGAAGCTCACAAGTCAGCCATCAATTACATCTTTTTCGACTGGTATGTTCAACGGGGGCTACTTACCTCGTTCCAACAATAAGATCGAAGAACAATTGCAACTGGAGCTTGCCGCCAAGACAATTCTCTATGGCTTTGAGCACTTGCAACTCGACTATGCCTCGCACGCCACCGCTTCTGGGTATTAGCTACTGGTCGATAAATCATATCGGATGAAAAAGTGGAATGACTTACCCATCGAGGCATAATATTCGGACTCCGGCGTAAGGTGGCTTGACGAATACGTTCCAGGGTGGATCCCAGAGCATCTCCCGTTGATGCAAGGGACATCTGCTCATCACGATGGATTGTTTGGAAGCCCCTGGGCGGCCGTATGATTTAACACACGGTAAGCAGAGAACATGACCACAAGGCAGGGCATGCTCCGGGAGCTCCCTCAAACAGGAGAAGCACGTTGAGTAGCTGACATGTCGGGACGAGTCGCCGAGCCCCCGGTAAAAGTCGTTGAGGCGATTCAGATGAAGCTCGGCGGCGATGTCCTCGTCTATTCTCTCACGGAGGGTATGGGTTAGGTTGGAGAACTGGCTCTGAAGATGTTGGAGCTCGTTCCTTATCTGCTCCACCCAGGACTCAAAGAATTCATCTGGATCGATTGGGCACTGGTATCCTCCAGCGCCAATGATTCTTCCATCCCTGTTTTGGTGGCCTTTCGGGTCGTGGCCAGACCTCACGTTGCAGCAGCTCCCATAGCGCGGGTTCTGATAGCTGCATGGCGCATATAGGTGGATAAATTGGTCTATAGCAAACTTGCAGTATTCCACATAAGCGTCATTCAGAAGCTGGACAGTAGATCCTATTGCCACACGTTAGCATCTTGGCCGAAATGGATATGAAGATCGTCACTGACCCATCAGATTCTGTCGCACAGAATCGAGCATGATACACGATGCAATCATCGGCGCCATCTGATCGAAGATTCGTCCAGGGTTCTCAATTGTGGTTTCCGTGGCATTTTTCTGAATCGAAATTGCCAAGTTGAGGATATTTCCTCCGAAGTCTCGCGGAATAGGGTTGTGCTTCAGAGCTTCTTTGATAAAGTCAAAGGGCGTGTCGAGGTCCCTGGAAAAGTGATCATAAGCCGCTTGGAGGTAAACCTGGAGCTTCTCGGCCGTCGCCAGCATGCGCGATCTCTTCTTTGCGAGCAGAGAGGCCTCACTCCTCTTGCGCACAACGGTGAAGAGCTTCTCTACCTGCTGGTCCATGAGCATGTATCGGCCCCGTGAAGGAACTCTGACGGTCGTGATAGATGCGTAATAGCACTCGAGTAGGTCCTTTGTCGTCTCGATCTTCTTACCGTTCTCCCTCCAGTAACGTGCCTGATCCTCGAATCGCGGCTCGCGGAAGATAGCGCCACGGATACCATCGAGAAGATGTTGAGTAGCCTTTTCGTTGTCCCACTCACTGTCGTCCACGTTCTCAGTAGCATTGAGGACGATAATGGCGTGAGGAAGCGCTGGCTGGTTTAAAGACTTGTTGATTGAACTCGCGCCCCACTCCAATAGTTTCTCAAGCACTGTGGACTCAAACGCTCTGTGATTTATCAGCTAGTGCGTATCGCAGAATCGCTAGGAGTGCAAACGCTTACCGAGGATTTCTCAGGACAAACACAACCACGTCTGAGAAGGTGTAGAGTAGTCTGGGGTAAAGTTTCTTGACGGCGTATTCGCGTTTCTTGGTCTCGGGTGTGACAGCCCAGGCTATGTCCCTTTGTGTACTATGTAGATTTCTTCGAGCTCGTCTGCTTCTTCTTTCGATGAAGTCGGAAGTGCGACTCGAGGGTCGTGGCGAGCGCCCTGCGCCAGCTCCAAGTGAAGTTGTCATGTCGGATATCGGGTTCTGGTTCGATCGGTGACGAATACCCCGCGGCATAGCCTCTCCTCCGTCAAGCCCTTCGCAATCCGCATATAGTATTGGCGACTTGCTGTGATAGGTATAAGGGTCCGCGTACAGATGGACATCGCCCGTGGTGGGGAGTAGATCGTTATTAGTCGATGTGACAGGAGATGGGAACTTGTGGGTGGGATCACGGTCCGACGCTTCAAGTCGCTCAATGAGCATCTTTATCAATGTGCTTTTCCCGGCCCCTTTTGACATGTCAATGACAGAACCTCGAAGCCAACAGACTATCGCTACGCAGAGCGCTACTTACCAGTTTGGCCGATGAAAGAAATGAGCGAGGGGTACCTCTCGCCTGCCTCCTGAGTCTGGCCCTCACTCAAAAGCGTTGCAAATCGGCCATAGTCCTGGAGCACTGGTTGGTTCGATGCATCTCGGCCAACGCCGAACCATGTGGTATCCTCGTCGGCTTGGTGCTCGTTGTCAACATCGGATTCAGAACGAGTTGGTTCAAGGATTTGGCGCAGGATTCGCACAATATTCGGGTCGGATTTCTCGTGTGGTCGACCATCATAACCAACTGCACCCGGTCTGTGTAGTACCCATTCTGACCAACAGTCGTCGCAGAATGCCAAATTGTTGCACTGTATACAGCTGAAGGTCTGTTTGATTGTCGAGCGGCATTGGTGGCAACCTTGACTCTGGGTGCTCGAAGCCATGCTAGCCACTTTCAGCTGCAACTGATTCAGTCCGTACATGAAGAGACAAAACTGTACGTCGAGTCCGTGGATGGACATGGGAAGCTCGGTATTTAAATGGCTACGGATTTTGTTCAGGCTCGTGTAACCCACTCAACTAATACCACGTCGACGAACGCGCCCCCTAGGCTAATGCAGCCGGAGGTGAGCGAAACGCCCAAACACCTTTAGATCAAGCCACAAACAGGCGGGCGGCTCCAGAGCCTTGTTCTACCGGGTGCAATCCTCCTCGCGGCCGCTTGACTGATCGCCTGCGCAACGCTGCTAAGAGGGCAGTGCAGCGTGGTGGCGAGGCTGGCGCCCTGTGAAACTGATGAAACAGAACAAATCCGTTTCCTTCTGCCTGAGAAGGATCTTATTTTTCAAGACTGAACCCAATGACTCGTCGCCCGAGTGTGAAGAGGTTGCCTCCAAGTTCTGCGATGTTGCCAAGTTTGGCGTTGGATCTTCGGCTCCAACGCGCCTGAGATTTTCCGCGTATCTGTGGCCAGCCAAATACTGCGCGCCTGAGATTTCGGCTAACGCAGTATGTCACACCTTGAATGGGCCGCATGTACATTTGGCCAATAGTACCAGCACTTTTGTCGAGGAGGTGTGGTGGAACAAAAAACGCCCCTCGAACTGCCTGCGGGGCTGCTTACAAGGCCTTTCAGCTGATTTCAGCAGGACTAGAATATTTGCTTGGCGGCTCAAGGAACAATAGCCTGGTTTCGCCGACGTCCACGTTGTCTGGTAGTATGACGGGCTTCAGAATAACGTCTCTGGACACGCGCCGTGGCAAGGCGAGCTGACCATTTCAAAGGCAGCTCGAAAATGCCGGAGGAAGAAAAGAACAGGAAAAGAAGCCGTGGCGGCTCACCCCGTAAACGAATCATCCAAACGACCTTCGGACCAGAGACCATAGTAGTGACTTGAGTCTAACGTTCTCCCATACACGCAACACTGTATTTCCTAGAACAGCCTGAGAGTTCCGTTCATATATATTTGACTGGACCCGGAATCGCTGGGCCCTTTACACCAACTCAAAGCGATCTTTCCTCTGCCACCAGGATCTTTATTTGCAGATGACAGTCGCTTCATAAGCGCGGCGATGTAGCTGGTTGATGTGTGCCTTGCTCGACGTTGCCGCCCGTCATTTGCCTTCCCCAGTTCCACAAGATGTCTGCTTTCACAAATCCCAGGGACACCGAGAGGAAATCGACGAAAATTTACATGCGCTGCACCGCTATCAGTAACTTCATCGATACTGTGGAAGGAGTCTGTAAGTACGGACGTGGGTAGGCAAGGACCGTCCGAGAAGAAGGGTAACCCGAGACGAGAGACATGACGGGAGCGTGTCCGCACTTCGGCCTCGGAAAGACAGACGTTGCAACAATCGTGACCTTGACAGCCTAGATGTTGCTTTCTTCCTCTCTGTCTGTTTCTTTCTCTTTGGATCAAAGGGTAATGTGGAAGTGTGGACGGCAAACAAGTTGAAAAGGTGAGCTTGGCGTGAACTGGCCTGCGGTCAACCAAGCTTTGACGAGCAAGATTTGTCAGTCTGTTCTATGTTTATTACATCATTGATGGCTTGAGCCACCTAAACAAAGCCAAGATGTCCACCAGGTTTGTCCTCCCAAACGCCAAAGCACTATAATGCCATCAGAAGGCCGATGCTGTTTGTACTGAAACTGGACTACAGAAGTCTTGTTCAATCGCCACTGCCGCGCTGGATGTTGGTGTGCTCGCCTGGGTGCTGGGCGCGTCGGGGAATGGCCCAACTTCCACCCACTCCGTGAAGCCTGGCGTGATGGCTTCGGGCTGGATCCAAAAGAAGACTTTTCTGTATTCGGATTCTCTACCGTCCTCGCCCAAGCGGACCTCCAATTCGTCCATGATGTCTGCGCTCCTGACACGGCATTGATCCGGCGGCAATGGCGCGTCGACGTCGTTGGGGAACTCCGGTCGGGCCGGATCGAGACAAATACCGTGTTCGATCTCCATTAAGCGCATGCCAACGTAGTATAAATTCTTTGTGTTGAAGAGGTTTTCCCGTTCATGCCCGATCAGCGGCATGAATCTCAAGGCAGCGAGTCGCAAGTCCAATCGCCGGCACTTGAGGACTATGAAATAAAGATACGGCATGAACCCCATTTCGAAGATGAACTTCGCTTTCGGCCCTGAATCGCTTTCTTTGAGCTCGGCGAGCTGTTGCGTGAGACGTATCAGAATCTCAAAGTCATCATTGTATTCGTCGTAGAGCATTTCGCCGCTGTCGAGGCAGCAGCCGGCCCAAATTCTGCCTATGATGCATTTCATCTCGTCGAAGAGGTGCGACGGTAAATCCTCGGGACTTAAGGAGCTTTTCAACCTGGTATCACTGTAGTGGTTCTGCCACTCGAACAAGACCTCAAAAATGCGTCGCTGTTCTTCGTAGAGGTGCTCCGGCATCGGGAGGTGGCGCAGAGGGCCATGACGATAGCTGAGGCCCTGTCGTATTAGTCGGACGGTCCGGTTGATGAGCCAGTTCCACGCCGTGTTCCTCTCCTCGGCCGTAACGCCCACCGCCAGGGGATCCGAGACCAGGCCGAGTGGCTCTGGGAAGTCCCCAGTCTCGACACCGAAGAAATACGGGAACGTCGCGAGGCGCAGGAAAATCGGCTGGAGTTCTTGCTTGGCCCAGCCCAATAGCCCCTGTGGCATGCTGTTGCAGATGGTGATACCATGGCGGCAGTGCTCGATGGCCATGTCTTTGTTGCCTCGTATCATCTCTATGCAGATAAAGAGCAGGCAGACGAGCAAGGTCATATTCTGGTCACTGGCTGCAGAGATCAACTTGCCCAGCGCCAGATTGTACTGAGTGATCGCAAACCTCTCTTGGGATGCTGTCAGGAGGAGGCTGTGGCCTGTGTCGCTCAGTCCTTCGTACATAGAGCCTATACACACTAGAGAATGTCGCACGGCAGGCTCCTGTTGACCGACCTGGGACACAAGGATATTCCAAAACTTTTTGCTGGAGTGCCGCGAAAGCACCGGCGCGACCTGGATCCTGAAAAAATCCAATGCTCTGGCCTCCATGTCACTCGAAGTACAGATCGTACTTGGATTTCGCCGGGCAAGGGTGGGAACGATGTTCTGTAATGAGAGGAGATCCGCCCAAGAGTACGCCGCCTGGCCGGTTGGAAGCTCTGGGTAGCCTTCGCATTTGCGACGAGTGGATGTGCATCTCCGACATTGTGGTTTGGTCTCGTCACATTTGACCTTCCGTATCCTATATCCGATCTGATGAGTGCTTGATGGCACGCAGAGACAAGAATTCCAACTCACTTGCAAGTGAAGCACCCTGAGAATGGAAGAGTCAGCGATACGTCGGGTTATTGTGGAAGGTGTTCTTAGACGCTCACCTGTCTTCACTTTGGTGCTGCCTTTTCTGGCCATGACTGACTGCTTCAACCTGTTACATTGAAATACAGCACTTCAGTCACCCGAGTTCAACAGAGTTGGCGGAGTCTGTCGTCGCGGGGCCAGAAGAGAAATTGAATGTCATGAATGATCTACAGGAACTTAGTAAGGCTAAGGAAAGGTGCATCCAGCTGCAAGATAAGCACTACTTCTAGTACATTGCCGCCTAAAGGCGTGGAAGGATTGAAGAGGTGGCGCAGTCCATCATCAGCCGCAATGCTAGTCTGCTAGTCTACCATGTGCATAGGCGAGATGCTTCTCCTCCAGTGGTGTTTGATTATTAAGCTTGCCTCTTTGCACCCTTCCAAGGTTTTTGAACGTCCAGACTCAACGCAACGATTTTAATTTCAGCCTATTCCAGCAATCTCGACGCCAAAGGATAGTGGTCAAGTGATTACGAAATACTGGTCGGGCCAAGCTGTGTTTTTTTGCGATGAAACCAGACAAATGGTCATTGGTTTTGAAAGGGACACTGACTCAATTTCAATTTCAAAGTGCCGTCCCAAGTGATGTTCAATGTCTTCCCCACATACACGGTCTGCCAGAGAATCATCAAGGATACCACACGGAAAAGGTGACTCGATGAAAGAGGAGCAGCCACCTAATAAGAAAAGAGGTCTTGCCCAGCTTCGGTAGTGGGAAAGTAAGTGGAAATGTTGTGGTCATGTGAGGAGAATATCCAGAACGGCCAAGCGGCCCCAGTGCCGGAGCTTCATCAAAAGTAGACGCCGAGAAACCGAACTTCATGCTTTCCAAGGTTCCCCTCATTATTGCGCTCCCCAAACACCAACATCACACTGATAACCAACGGCTCGTCGGAATTCTAAAGCTTCGGAAGAACATTGTAGACATTTTTATGCTATCAATTCCGCCATGACGTCCAATCCAGATTTCAACAAAGAGACCACAGGCACAGAAGCGGCCAAAGCACTCGGGGCATCAATCAAGGGAAAGACTGGTTCGTGATGTACACTGACCAAAACCTGAAGATTCGAGCTGACTTTGCCCACCAGTTGTCATTACCGGTGTCAGTCCGGCTGGCATTGGGTTCTCTACAACAGTAGCAATTGCCTCTCAGGAGCCAGCGACTCTGGTGCTGGCCTCTCGGACCCCGTCCAAGCTGGACGCCGTGGCAGCAGATATCGAACAAAAGTATCCTTCTGTCAAAGTCCACAAGGTGCCTCTTGATCTTGCGTCCCTCGACTCTGTCAAAGAGGCTGCTGCCAAGATCGAGACTCTGGTCGACCACGTTGATGTCCTCATCAACAACGCCGGCGTCAGCAATTTGAACAGGGACGCTATACAGACCCCAGGGGACACTTGGGTCGACGCCAACTTCTTTACTAACCATCTTGGCTCCTTCTACTTCACCTACCTGCTGTTCCCCAAGCTACGCGCTGCGGCAAAGCCGGATGGACCGAAAGGTGCCACACGCATCGTCAACCTCAGCAGCCATGGCCACCGGCTGTCCCCTGTCCGCTTCTACGACTACCAAATTTACCACTATGTCTACGACGGAGTACCGGATAGCCAGAAACCTCCCAAAGGACTGCCCGAGGGATTTCTCAGGCTAATAGACGGCTACCCCGGATTTATCGGCTACGGGCAATCGAAGACGGCCAACATATTGCACGCAACAGAGTTGACCCGGCGTTTCAAAAAGAGCGGTGACAACATACTTGCCTTGTCCGTCCACCCTGGGACCATCGAAACGGAACTGTCGCGAAGCCTGGATGAGGAGGCCAGAAAGATGATCGAGGGCACGGCACCCCATGGCCAGTGGAAGAACCTCGACCAAGGCGCAGCGACGACGATTGTCGCAGCATTCGACCCGAAGCTTGCGGAGCTTGACATCGGCGGTGAAGCGTTCGGTTACATGTCTGACTGTCAATTGGGCGATGAACATCTCGCAGAGCACGCGAAGGACACATACAATGCACAGATGTTGTTCCACGAGAGCGAGCGGATGTTAGGGTACAAGACTGGCCTATAAACAAGAGGACGTGTTCACTCCCATTCATGCTTTTATAAATGGACCATGTCATAACAATGTACCCAAGACGCATGTAAAGATTCAACGTTTCAAAATCTCCATCTTCTGCATTATAACGTGTCTATCAACACAGTGGGAAGCTTAATCATCGTGTTTATGTACAGACATGCCTCTACCGTGCGTTCGGTATTGATCGCGACCTCTGTGAAAACGACAGAATATCACTGGTGGCAGTGAAAGACGCCTGGTAGCCTCCTCCCATGCCCTGTCCGCGAGAACGTAAGCCTCGAAACTTAGTTCGCCGCTCCACCAAGGAGTGCGGCCAGGCCACCACCCGCCGCGCCACCAGCGCCGCCTGCCGCCTTTCCGCCAGCAGCTGCTGTGTCGGCTACAAGATTCCAAGTCAGCCTTCAGCATACTGAGAAATAAAATTTCGTGAGACTGTTGCACGGCACTGTCTGCTCATCACATCTTCGTCTCACAACAAGTTGCGGGACCCTCAGAACTCCGAGGGAATGAGAGACAGCCGAAGAATAGGAGAGAAGAAGTATGTCCTTTGAGAAAAGGTCAAGGTAATATCCGGATCTACTTACCACCACCCGCCGCACCTCCGGCAGCATCAGCACCAGCACCAGCACCTCCTCTGTTGTTAGACGTTAGCTGCTTGTTCCGAAAGAGGACGAGATGGATTGTTCACTTACGCAGCTCCTCCAAGAAGTGCTGCCAGGCCACCTCCAGCTGCGCCACCACCGGCTAGACGATTTTGTCAGTAACATTCAAATTGAAGAAGACTTCCGGGATGCCCAACTAACCTTTGCCCTTGCCGCCACCCTTTCCTTGGTGGTGACGAGGCTCAATTGCGACAGCGGACGCCGTAGCCACCAGAGTGATGATGTAGAGGAACTTCATGTTGAAAGAGAGTGGATGGAGACCCGGCTCTTAAGTTTTAAATGAAGGGTTGGTATGTAATAAATCTAACGGCACAGCCGGAAATTGCAGAAGATACGAAGACTGAAATGTAAGTGCGTAAGACAGAAAACCATTCAACACCATGCTCCATCAAGTCGGAGGCGGCATACTTTATACCGCGATGAGTGACAACTAGTAGCAGGCCCCTTTTAGAGTAGGCGGCTGTGGGTGATCTGCGTCGATCCTCCGCAATCGCGCAAACCGCTCGACTGGGTGAGGCAATTGTCCGTCCGTAACATGGGCGGTGTGGTCTGAACTATCCTGAAGCCGAAGGGGTGGCAGTGAAGAAGTTAGTTTCGTTTCAATGCTCGGACGGATGTCTGCCAAGCCACTGACATTGGCAGACACCAGCCAGCTGATGAATGACCGAGGGAAAAGCTAACGTCCGATAAGCATAAAAGAAGCTATAAAGCATGAGAAAAGAACGGTTAAAGCGGCATGGTGTTTTAGGAGACGAGTACGAAATCTTCAGACGAGATGAGCAGCCGCCCAGCCGTACCTGCATCCGATGCGAGCGCAGTCAACTATGTTTGGGGAGAAGCAAGAAGCCGTCGCATCGAATCAGCACTACTACCCCAACCCCCGGCACCCATCCGGATTTCGCCAAGGAGATGGTGGAAACCTGGGGAATAGGGGGGGGAACACAAGTCGAAGCGCAGTTCTAAAGTTGGCCTCCCAACGTCACACACACCCAGCCACACGGGACCCCTTTTTCAAACGTGAATTCGACCATTATTAAGCCGAGAAGCCAGGTAATTCATCGCGGGAAATTGAAACATGCTCTGCACGAAGCAAGGCTCCTGTCCTGTTTAGGCAATCGCTCTGTCATGAAAGAACTGAGGGATGACCTACATATGTACGACTTCTGTCCAGGAGCAGCAGTCTGACTCAGGAATTTAACTCGTCGTTGCCCGGAATTTACTTTTCATGTTGGCAATGCTTTTCGCAAGAGACGACGCATTGCAGGAAATGTTTCCTTGTTGATCGGATGTCCGCATCATTCCAGGTGTCGCACGGCAGAGTGTTTGCTGTCTATGTCACGTCGCGTCGGACTTCAACTCGGCGTACCAAGAGCAGCCCTGGATGTCGTAAGGGGATGGTACCTAGGTAGCTTACAAATTATGCCGATTCTCTCTCTCATACATTCCCGAAGTGTGTTACAACGCAACTCTATCTGCAGCCCTACTTTGGTCTTCTCCTGAGAAGAGATGCTACGATTATAAGGAAGTATTGCTGTTTCTTCTCATTTGTGCGAAAGCATGCTGTCTGCCAACCTTCACCTATCATATACCGACGACCCCATGGTCCCCTCTCTGCGCTCGGTTGTTGGTGCAACGCTGTCGTAGCGAACGCCCCAAAGCATCGCATGCCTTACTAAATAGAACTATGGGCCGTCTTATTGCTTGTCCTTGTACCCGCGGAGGAAGCTGAGAGGAGTACTACCATGTCAGCTTCTGATCCGGCACCGGGTTTCCTGACAGCGTGCCTGGTCGACTTTTCTACGGAAGCTACATGTAGAGCGGGCTCCATTGATGTCATGGGTCAAGTGTCAAGCAAGCAACAAGACCTCGAAAGTGAGCTGAGGTTGCTGCACAGAGGTGATCTGGTGTGGGCATTTGATCATGGCACAGAGTCTGTAAGCACTCCTGCCGTAGAACTTGAAGGGAGTGCTAAACTTAGTAAGCCCAGGATTTGGCCCATGTAAGCTGCCCAGACCAATGAGATTGTATTTCAAACCTTTTGTTATTGGCATTGTTTGTTACTAAACACTGGGTCTCGAAGTGTTTACGACTACATGTAGGAACTGCCTACAGCTCGATGATAAGAGTGTGTACACGGATTAAAACGAGACCACCCACTTAGAGGCTGAAGGCTCGATAATGAAAACACTGCTTTGAAGGGTTGTCATTGTCTAGGAGAAAACGGTCTAGTAAATGGGGCCGATGCTTAACTTTCTACTTCTGAGAAGTCTAATATCTTCACTTTTTGACCAGGAAGCCGAACAAAATCTCTGAAACCAATCCGCCACCTCCGACAATGGTTATGAGGCCTGGAAGTGTTCTCTAATTCTGCTCCAAGCGCAATAGCACTTGAGAGGCTTGTGACTGAGACCTAATGACCTGCCAAATTGGCCATGCACAAGCAGGCTTTCGACCACAGGGTCAATTCGTTTTCCCTCGTTCTTCTCCTCCTCTCTTTGTGCCTGAGAGCATGTGGAGAAAGGGCCCCGTGACCTTATGAAATTGCGGAACTTCGATGTGTGCTTATGTGAAAAGGCTTTATGGCTGTGCTGCCACACTTCCTAGACCAGTGGCGGATGGTCTATACTTATGAGTTGATTAGCAGACGAACCACATTAGTGCTTACTAGCACAATTACTGCTCGATACTATGAGAAGGCGTCGTGAATCGTACTCGAGCTTGCTATGCTTCGTGATGCATGAAGCTTTCCTAGCCCAAGGCTGGTCATAAAGCTAGTCAGGCAGTATTGGTTCGCGCAACCTTGGAATTCCACCGTCGACCGTCTAAATGTTTAGCTACATCACATCACACCATTATTCGAAGAGGTCTTGATTTAAATATCTTTTCTGAACATAAGAAGACGGCCATTCATTCCAGAACCTACATCGCAATCCTGACCTTGCCTCTTACCCGAGAATAACTACCAACACCACCGAATTCGCAACGGAACCCCCCGCGCACAATAAATTTAACCTAAACCCCCTCACAAGCGCAATCGAAATCCTCTGATCCCTGCAGAGTATTACCACGCCATGTTTCGCCAACATCTTGTTGCTGTCTCGACTCTTGCGGGCCTTTCGGTCGCGCACCCTGTGGAGAACAGTACCATTTCGCAACCGACCCAATATCTTACTCCGAGCTCTACTTTCACTTCACTCGTGAGCAATGCGACGGGAACACCTCTCAACGCTCAAATTTCTAAGCGAGATGAAGATCCTCCGATAGATTGGGATAAATTCAGCGCCGAGGGCATCCACGGTGTGGTGGACATCGTCGATAATGCCATGGAAGCAATTTTCAACCACCCGGACAATGGACGTGACTTCATTACAGTCACTGTTCCTGGAAAACCAGCGGTGCCGACCACTAGTGCCTCGCCGCCGACCACCATCGTCGTGACCACCACCGTCGTGTCACCAACCACCGTCGTGTCGCCAACCACCATCGTCGCAACCACCACCGTTGTGTCGCTAACCACCGTAGTCTCACCGCCTACTGTAACTGAAACTGTTGTGAAGCAGCCTGGGGGTGGGTGCTATGTCTACGGTCCGGACGGGAAATTGGCTTATGGACCTTGCTCCTAAGGCTCAAATGTAAGCTGGCTCTCCAGGCGCCTGTTATTTTTTTTTCTCATTATTTCTACGCATGTGAATCTGTGTACCCGTTTCTGACTCAATATCATAGGCAAATTCCTCCAAACTTTCGTGCTCGCGGGCTCGTCTGGCGTGGTGCAAAACAATGTTGGATTCTCGTGACTCTGGTTACTTGCTTGTTGGATTTAGATCAAAGTTTCTTACACGCTTTTCAATGAAGAATGCGAACGAAGTCTGAGTTGCCTCACAGTTCCCTTTCGCCCTTTACAGTAATGGAACAGCGACGAGGGACCTGGGATATCAGCTTCACTTCATTTGGCGATCTTCCCTGTTTCGTTCAACTCGCCTCAGACTTTCTCCTGCTTTAACAATACAAAGATCTCCCACTTAAACACGAGGGTTGTGTATTCTTTGATACATTCCTCAAGTGAGTCCTATCTTATGTGTGCACAATGCCAAGGGCTTTCATTACGTGTCCATGTCAAATCATCTTCGCTTCGTTCGCACGTATTTGGGAAGTTGGCAGTCTGATTTCAAGCTATAGAAGCCTGAAAAGGACGTCTTTATTGCCTGTAAATCCTTCCACTTTCTGATCAACCATTTGCAGACATCACCACCGGTCATTAGAAAAATCACCTAATCGGAACGCAGCACGTTTCAACTCGTTATCTTCTAGAATTGCCCATCACGGCCATGTAAAATGCTGTCGACTCCTTGAAAATTCCGTTTCTTACATCACTACTAGAGACTGAGGAAGTTGTGATGAGTAAACTAGTAAGCATGTGACTCGCTGGTAATCTCGAGGCGTCGTCCCCTTGACCCTAGAAGCTAAACTACATGTATTCGGGCCCGTCCTGGACCGAGGTCTTTGGCGTCAAACCTTTTCCCGATGGGCTGCAATGTCCGGCCCGTCAGTTTGCAGCGAAAAGACTGCGAAGAGACTTCAAAGTCTCATCCGACGTATCTAGCCTGCGGATCGGCAACACTGCTAGCGACTGGCTTCCATGGTCCTTGAAGTCCAATACCCATTGGACCGGTAGTCTGTCTTTGCGCCCTCTGCTCTTGGACAAGCTGTTGACTGCGTCAGGTGACTCCCACTCCCATCCATCGCGAAGGGTAATGAATGCAGTGAGGCCGAAGTAACCCCAACTAAGCGATGATTTTGTGAATGGTGGTTGCCGCAGCGTGACGAAGCGGTGGTTTTTATAGGTCTCGTGTAAGATGAGATCGACAGAGTCGATCAGGTGTGTATGCGAGCTCTTTAGGAAAAAGTTCCAGTGGTGGGTACGCGTCATTCCCGAGAGAGGCGAGATGGAGGGCGGAACTCTCTTGTGCGTGTTGCCAAACTGAATGGTCATGAACTGGTCCGTCTCGGCGTCCTGAATGGCTCGCTCCCGGTACAAGATCGGATATGTCGACTCTAGCTGGGACGACCGGGTGTCATCTAGGGAAAATGTTGTCTCGGCCCGGCATACTGTGCACGCGAGAGAAATGTCATCAACGTTTGGCTCGGAAGAAGACGAAATTTGGAATGACGGGTCAAGAAGCTGAGGCTCGGATGCTGTCGCAATCCATGTCAAAAGGCAAGCATGACAGGTCGCGTGTCCGCATACGGTAGCTGATGCCGGACGATGAAGTAGTTGTCTGCAGATCGGGCAAAGGTCGTTGTCGTCGCACTCCATGATTTCAGCGATTGGAGGTTTTGACAACAGGGCTGCAAGCTTCCCGTGTGCACTGGCCCCGAAAAGTGTCACACCAGGCGATGCCGCTCCGGATGATGGATTCAAGCTTGTGAAGATGCACATGCAGTGAGGTAATATTTCAGGCCTGGTGGCGTGTGCTGTAACTTAGTTGTCAACAACCGTCGGGAGATCAAAGTGAGGTATTGATAGCCGCTTGTGTTTCATGATATGAGGAGAGCAATCAGCAATGAGTGAGAGTTGGTGTTGCGCGTGAAATCTGGTTCTCTCAGTAGTTGACTGTCCATTTATTCAGAAGTATTAATTGATGCTAGGCAGACGCTGCTACTGCCTGGCCCCGCCCAAAACTCGAGGCATAAACATTGCTGTTGGTCAAAGAACCGAGACAAAGTAAGGGCTGCATAGCTCGAAAGTGAGCCGGTGAGCATGGAATAATGGAGAGCTCCTCAGACTTCAATTCAATGCTGATGAGGTCGCTGCTGTTTGAGTCTTCCTCCCTGAAGGTGCCTCGATCGAGAAATGTGGAGAATCTCCGGTGCAGGGTGCATCTCCCCTCAAGCACTGTAGCTACACAGCATGCCACCCGCACCATCCGCCGGAAATTCACTTAAAATAAACCGACTTAATCAGTCTAGATATACGTTTTGAATACATTGGTAGCCAAGTCAATACCGTATAAGTCATGTGTCTTGCGGAAGAGTGAAGGTGGTGGGGGAGGCCTGCCCTGTCCAATCCCTCCGGCTCCTCATACGCCCCCCCCCCCTTCAGCTGCAAATGGAAAGGGTAACAACTCCTTCCAATATCTAATTACTACACAGGCCGAGAAACGGATATCCCACTCCTCTATGGTCGGTGACATATTTGGAAGACACATCCTGTTCCCCTGTCGTCTGCGTTCTATCTGCCCGAGAAGTGGGGACTCACGAAAATCAAGTGCTGCATGGGTGACTGACGTGATCTTTGCTGATAATGAGGAAAGTTCCCCTCGGCCATACTTATACCATGGTCTCTCTGCTGCGCCAAAATGGCTCACACTCCAAAGATTCCAGCAGGTGCAACAGATACCATTGCACTTAGAACAAACAACAGTCCATCATGGGACTTGCCGAGAAAACAGTTGTTTCAGAGGCCAGGCTCGACGGTTCTCAGGAATCCCTTGAGGTGAAGTCGAAAAGCTCGTGGAAAGGATATTTGTGGGACACATGGACCCTTCCCCAGGAAGAGCGTCGACTGTTGTTCAAATTGGATGCTTTCGTACTTACCTTTGCTTCGGTGTGTGCTTCGTCGACCTGACATCTCTCTGTTCTATCAAACGTGTAACACACTCTCTGACACAATGAAACCCTTCAGATCGGCTACTTCCTCAAGAACCTTGACCAAAGTAATGTCAACAATGCCTTTCTAAGTGGGATGAAGGAGGACCTACAGATGTACGGCAATGAGCTCGTCACCAGTACATCCAGTACGTATCTTTCATGATTGTCTCCTCTTCATTTATTCCAACGATCATCTTCATGTACTCAAATGATCTCAATTCCCGAGAGTTCCAAGATTCAGAATCTGATGTTGACCGGGAGTGGCTCTGAGCCCACCTCTACATGTACTCCACCAATGTCTATTGGAAATGTGTTACTGACACCAGCCAAGTCTATACTGTCGGATATGTTATAGGACAAGTACCCTCAAATCTCTTGCTTACACGTGTGTCTCCAAGATGGGTGATACCAATGGTATGTCTCATTTCTGGCTTGTTCTCCCGCTGCAGAACTTTTTAATCTGCTGATACCCATGCTGTAGCTCGAGTGCGGATGGGGCGTCGCTACCATTTGTACAGCAGCAGTGAAGTCTTACCGATCTCTCTACGCGCTAAGATTCCTCGTGGGCCTCTTTGAGTAAGTCTGATCCCGGAATCTCAATTCTCAGACCCATTATGTGCCTCGGACTATGGAGGCTAACTTTCGCGTGCCCCAGATCAGGATTCTACCCAGGTCAGCTTCACAAGTTCTCATCCCCTTTTGGGTTCTCTTCATAGGTTCTCCACAATAAATGCGAAGTTCTTCATGGCTGGTCCGGTACCCCGCGCACAATTGCTAAGCAGCTTTTGAAACATGCGGACAACATGCGGCATGCTACATCCACGATCCATGCGAGGTTTCTTCCAATCGTCTTCCTGTACTGACTGAAAGTACTTACCCTAGGAATCCATTATATGTTGGGCTCGTGGTATACTCCACGTGAAATCGGTAAACGGGCCATGGTATTCTGGCTGGCTGGCTCTATCGGGCAGATGTTCAGCGGTTTTCTACAAGCGGCTGCTGTAAGTGACTTCGAATTTCAAGTTTTGATTCAGTGAAATACCTACGTTGATTCCTTTTTCATTTGCGCACAAATTGTGTCTGAAAGCAATCTGTTGGGCTGTAGCTGGAAAAAAGCACGCGTTGGGCAGAGGTGTTCCATTCCAAGTGTACACGCGGACATTTATCGAATTTTTGTAAACTGACTTCGCATCACACAGTACACAAATTTAAATGGCAAGGGAGGGCTCGCTGGGTGGGAGTGGCTTTTTATCGTCGATGGCATTATAACAATACCGCTTGCCTTGGCAGGTTTTATTTTCTTTCCTAATATGCCTGGTGGCGGGAAAACCTGGTGGATCACCGACTCAGAACACACTCTCTCGGTAGAGCGGATGAATGCAGTTGGTCGAGCCGGAAAACAGCCATGGACGCGGGCCAAGGTTAAGAAGATCCTTTCCAGCTGGCATACCTATCTTCTTCGTGAGTAGCCTCCTCTCCTTCCAGGATCCCAGACATTGCGCTGTTATGAAGGCTAGGGTGTTCTGTCCCCAAGAGACCATGCTGAATTGATACAATACTAATTAATGGGATCTAGCTTTGTGTTACGTTGTCTGGAACAACGGCTGGCTTCAGCCAGCGATGGGCGTAAGTGATGCCCAAACGAACATCGCCACCTTTGCAATGCCTCGAGGGCCATATTCCATCCCTAGGCACTCATAGCTCCCGCTTCCAAAGAAGAGAAAGTGACTAATTCGGCCACCGCAGTACTGGCTCAAGAGTTTCAATGAGACCCCTGCCCCCGTCCCGGGCACCTCTTTCTCAGTGGCGGACATCAATGATTGTAGGTGGCTTCAAGACGCCAGTACCGTCAAGAATCCAGCTGACTCAAATTTCCGAATCAAGTGCCTCTCCCAACCACTGGCATCTTCATCGTGATGGCTTTGATTTGGGGCTGGGCTTCAGATGGGCCGTGTCACGGGGTGCGCTGGCCTTTTATCTACATCGGCGCAGTCATTACCGTAAGTTGTCAGCTCTCTTGTACCAAAATAAACAAGAAGATTGAATTCAACACTTACAACACTTCCTTTTTTACATACTAATTCTGAAGTCTAGCTCCTGTTCAGTATTCTCTTGCGCCAAATGTCTCTGTATGGCAACATCAACGGCCGCATGGTAGTCTACTGGATGAGCCAGATTGGTGTAAGTGATGACAACTCATGGATCGCATATGATCTCGTGTTTCTCACATTGTGAGCCACCTAGAACGGCGCGGGACCACTCATCCTGACGTGGATCAACGAAATTTGTTCCGACGACACCGAGAAGAGGGCGCTGCTGGTCGCGCTGGGCAATGATCTCGCCTACGTGGTGCAAGCGGTTGTAAGTTCTCACTAGAATGATTTGGCTTGATGCGTGAACATTCGCGATTTGTAGATCAGAAGCTGAGCTTGAGTCAACACAGGCGCCGAACTTTGTTTGGAAAACCACGGACTTCCCAGCCGCACGGAAAGGATATCTCTGGTGCATCGTCATGCAAGTCCTACTCGGTGAGTCTGCATCCATCCATCCGAAATCAACTGACAACATGCTTACAAGGACTTTTCGCTTCCTGAAGTTGTGGTGACTGCCTCCATTCAGCTCCTGCTCTGGCGAGACAGAAAGAAGGCGGCGGCGGCGGCCACTGAGGGACCATTATCGCCATCGTCTCATAGCGATGTTACTAGTGGTGCAGAGGCGCAGACGAGTGACGTCCATGAGCGCCAGAAAGTTGCCACCGATAAAATTTCGCCAGTGTGACCATGTCCATAAACTAGAATATTTTGACGACGCGGACTCTGCTGTTGAAAAAGCGTGCTTCTGCCTAGGCGTCTTCTGGTTGAGCCTTTGGCAGTCACCTTACGGCACATCATTGCGATATTTCGAACCCAGCTACCGATATTTCGGGCAAGTTTGCATCATATAGATAGGACTAGGAAAGATATCTATTATGCATTTGTGACTAATCTAGTACTTAAGTAGAGCTCCGATCATCAGTGTGGAAGAGCATACATTTGGTCGGTAAACTGTCCTACTCTGGATTTAGTAGAAATTGTTCCTATCAAAAATGAAATATGTCTAAATATATTATTACCATTCTACCTTATTTTTCCATCTATCAAGGCCACATAGCATCCCAAATGAACATCCAGTGCTTATAGTAATCCCCCATGGGACCAACGATCATGCTCCGACCGTACCCACCGGGCCGAATCTTGTACGGCCTTGAATATATCCCCTCCTCCTTCAGCTGTCTCTTTTGTATCGTCAATATCGAGAAGCTGCTCCTGCTGTTCCCGACGAAGTATTCGCTGCCGGCCAAGACGACATAGTCAACCAGCCCCTGCTGGTCCCAACTCAGCGACGCCAGCTCGTCAGCATCGTCACCGGTCAGCAGGTCCGCCTTGCTGACCACCGCCATCCCCAGCTGCTCATCCGCAGCAGCCGAAAACTTGTGCGCCTCGCTGAGGTTGCCCGTCGCCACGTACGCCGCCGGGAGGCCCAGCTCCGCCGCCTTTGACAGGTACCCGTCCTCCTGCTCCTCATACGAGGGCCAGAACTTGATGGCGTCGGCCTCGGTGCGCAGGTGCACCCCGAAAAAGGCGGACGCGTCCCTGCTGGCGGCGTGTGACCGTGCCTCGATGGCCAGTGGGTCCCGCGTCCGGGCGTGTTCTCGCGCGAAGGTGTGCATGTTCTTCAGGGCCTTCTTGCCGAGCCGCATGACCTGCTTGTTGAACTTCAGCAGCCCGCCAAACGTGTTGGACAGCTCGGGCCCGTCGTGCCACCGCGGGTATTCCCAGAGGACGCCTGGGTAGTCGGTCATGCGGAACAGTCGGGGGTGCTCGGCGTCTGGCGGCGTGCCGTTCTCGTCGGATTGTGCCCACTCCCTGAACGTGTCTGTGGACTTGTCAGCGCATGAATTGATGTGAGTTTAGTGGGAGGGGGGGGGGGTTTGGTTGGTTGGTACACAGGTTTCTCTGTGGTATAGTCCGCGCGATTCGATGGCTGGGTGTCTTACCTCCAAAGCGATCAGTGTGCTTATCCAGCTCAGCGCCATCACAGTTGCCCCGATTCGAGAACTCCCGCGGGCTGATCTTTTCTATCTCAGGCTCCCATGAGCCATTGTTGGGAATGGTTATGTTGGGGATGTGTGCCCAAGAGTCATAGATTGTGATTTGTGGGCAGGTCTCCCCCAAACCCTGCCGAAAGTTATCCTCGTCAAAGAAATAGCTGAAAGGCCGGTAGTCTTTGCCCGAGTTGATGTCGACAATGTTGTCGTCGTTTCGCTTCTGTATCGCGGGCATCACGATACCCGAGACGCCGGCCTCGATGGCATATCGCATGCAGGTGAGGATGAAGTTTCGGACGTTGCCAACGCCTCCCCAATTATTATCGCACAGCCACACGACGCCCTCGACCCATTCTGTGACTTCGTTGCAAGCACGTTCGAGAGGCCACCCTACGAAGGGCGCATCGGGATCGGAGAAGTCGATATCGCTGACATCTGGCCGTCCCAGGCCCTTGACCTGAGGGCTAGAGTTGCTGATTCTGCCATCGTCACCGACACGAAACCAAGAGGAGTCCATGGGCATAGCAGGCATCTGCAGGCGAATGGTCCAAACTGCGAGAAGAAGGCCTACTGCCACCGCAGGTATGAGTTGAGGGCGGCTCATACGCGCCATGCTTCCGAAAGTCTTGTTAATCATGATCCAAGCTGGCGGTGAGAACAGAAAGAGAGAAAGAAAGAAAAGTCGATGGGATTTGAACGCTTGAGGTGGCCCATTCGATGTTTTGACTAGCTGAAAGAAAGCAAAATAATTATTGAGATAGTCAGGCGGTGGCTTGCATTAGAGTTGGCGGCGAAAGGCAAAGTAATAATGAGAGGACCTCGTGCTGACGTGGGCATTGACGCCGAGGCGAGATTTCGTTGTCTTGAATTACATGTAAGACATACTTTAAGCCTTGCAGACAGAAGTTCAGAGCTCGAAAGTAATGGAGGAAATAAACAATAAAATGTTGTCCGACCTAAGCGAGCGTCAAGGAGGTGCCAGATGGTCTCATTTCTGCGCATCCCTTCGACTCGGAGGATTCGGCCTGATAAAGTTTGCTTCGTGTTTGAGTCCTTAGAACCGCGTGCGCGCCACCATGAAAGTGCTGATGCAAGGGCTTGGCGTAAGTCCAGCCTGTCTTGGCAAACGCACCCCATCGGCTATTAAATGAGACAGATTGTCTTGATTGAGAGTCAAGTGTGGGCCTCTTCAGCTCCTACAAAGTGTCTCAGCCGTTCTTACGAGATAGTGGGATTGATTCATCCCGCTCCTGCATGTAGCATCTCAGACTCATGTACCTTGACGGCTTGATTACTTATCTTTGATTTGTCGCAATGCCTTCTCTTGCGCCCAGTATCGGTACCTACCCTAGGGTAGATAGGGTACGCTCGGGCAATCAACAGTGATCAGCAGTGATCTTCGCAGCAAGAGGCCGGCCGCTCAAAGTCATGTAGCGTCAATTTGAGCACCATTTAATAAGCTTCACGCATCTAGACAGAGCCGTGTGTGTGCCCGGAGTAATGGCAATGTTCAGCAGCACAGCAGCTGTGCGGCATCGTACACATTCAACGATACCAAACGCGAACGGGGTGGCCGTGAAACACATAGTTCAATGAATATCGATGGTAAGCGCGACGGCTCACGCCGTGTGCTGACATGGTACATTACTAGCAGACCCAACACTCTGGGTGGGAGGTGAGAGGCGAGAGGCGTGAGATTCTTATCTGTAGCTCCAGGGTACCCGGTCCGTCGTCTCAAACAAGCGCTCTTTTGGGCATGCTTTAGCTATACTTTGGGCCCAAAGTCGTAGTCCGTCTTGGCGCCCGTCTGCGGTCTAGAGCTTAATTCGCCCCTGGCGAACTCGGCAGCCGTCGAGACGGGATGTACGGCGTGAAACAGTCTCCAAGAGTGTGCATTGTATCACTCTGTGGATATAGGGTTGAACATGTGTAGGAACTATGATGTGGGACGATCCGACGTTATATCTGCTCTCCAATGCGGGGACGGTATGTCCCGAGACTACCAAGAATGATTTCAACTAGAGGCATTGGGCACAGAGAAAAGAGAACATTTGAAGATTGTGGCGGAGTCCTGCCTAGCCCGGTGAGTGCGGCATTCAATCGCCGTTGTGGTGGGTAATCTAGTGAACCCTTGAAGAAAACCTTATTTGAGTCAAATCATGCTGTTATTAGCGCATGGTATATTATGCATACCCTGAAATAATTTTGTGGGTGTACTCTTGGTGGCATTGTCTTCCGCAGCCCAGATCTCTGGACCCTCAGACGCTTGTCGCCATGCCAAGCCAGGCATCGGTCCCTAAAACTCCAGAGGCTCGCCCGAACAAGCTCAGACGGTGAAGGGTCATCAAAGGCATAGACGTACTTGGGTGACAAGTCTCTCACTTGGGTGACAAGTCTTCCACTTGGGTGACAAGTCTCTCAATTAGGTTGTCTACGGAGCGGTAGACTTTGATAAGATATGGCTGTGCTGTGCGATGATCGCAATAACATGCAAGCCTGGAAGCCTTCAGTAGCCTTTTGTATCAAAGGGTTAGGCCATAACAACCTTCTTTAGGCACCAGAATCAGGCCTACTCAGAGGCACCTTTCCATCGCCTATCGACTAGACAGACGTATGTCTACGAACATAGACGGGCGCGCAGAAGCTGGGTGATCCTCTAGGTCTACCTTTAATAGAGAAAACAAGCGATACTGTGCAGAACTTAGCCACGTACATTTTTTTCGCCAAACTCGAAATATTGTATCACGGGGTCTTGAGCTCATCAATCCTCCTCTTCATCGTCGGTGAGGAATCCGGCACCACGCCCGCTCTCGTCTTGCAATTGTGAAGGAAGACTTAGTATTTCAGACTCCATCAATTTTCTATCCTGCATCTCCTGGCAATGTTCGAAGTCAATCATCTTTGTCCAGCCTTCGCCAATAATGAAGTTGTACCGGTTGACATCGCCGTGGAGCAGTCCCATCTGATGAACGCGGCCGAGGATCTCCGCGCACCTGGAACGATGCTCGATGCCAGCCGAGACGCCGTCGAGCTTCTCAAGCAGGAATCCTATGACTCTGCCTTCCTCGTGGATGTGACCCAAGAATCGGGGTGTAATATCAGTCTGTTGGAGGAGGCGCTAAATATGCCATTGTGTCGCGCTCGATGTTCGGGATCTCCCATTCAAAGCGTGCGATCTTTGCGATGTGATGTTGGCTGGATACAAACTGGCCCTTGCGGACGCACTCGAATGCAGCCACGGTAAGCTGCTTGACCCTTTCAAGCGACAGGCAGTCGACCTTTTCGGAGTGCCGCGCCTCGCTCACCCTACGTAGTGGACGGCTGTCGAGCGAGAACTCTGGCTCCTCCTTCCCCGCGCTGCGTGACACACGGGCGACGGTCCACCCGTCTTGATTATAAGGCAGTGGCGGCAGAGAGTATAAAGGCAAACAGAGCTCATCGGAATTCAAGGTGCCGGGCGAGACAACAACGTATTTGACTCTCTCGCCGCAGCGAATCCGCAAAAAGCTGTCGCTCCTCGGTGAAGTGTCCATGGAGAGGATTTCAGGCAGAGGTGATGATGATGACTCCATAATGACACCTGCATGGAGGATAGTGAGCTTAACAAAAGTAGGCCAGCCGGAGAAATGTATGGTGCGGTAGACTGGAAGAGCATATATTGCCTTGGGGGGGGGGGGCGCGTCAGAAATCGCGACGAATTCTAGCCATCAGGAACGGTAATTGAGCGGGACGATGTCGCCGGCCGCATATCCTGGCGCGTTGGCCTCAAAGACAATGCGACATCGCCACGTCACGCGGGTGCCTCAATATGGCCGCCATAGGTTGGCGCTTTATTTGCCTTACTTGAACCATATTCAATATCAAATATTGACAGCTTCAGAGTCCGAAGATCTGCTTCCATCGGGCAGGATCGTCTTGAGCCGGCGAGATATAACTTTTCTCCTTTTCCTCTTTTTGGACAATCGAGTCGTTGTTAATACACATACGTTTTCCCGAAAATGACAACAACAAAGAATTGTCTACTAAGTCCCTACATAATTTTCGAATAGAACTTTCATTGTCTGCGAGTATCTGTAAGCCCTGGCAGGAAAACACATCGGCGTTCAAACATAATCCTAAATGCTACCAGTATGTGACAGACCATCATTACATATGCGCCTCGTAATACCTACTTCTCCCACCTTTGCAAGCACAATCACTGAGGTATCATACCTGGGTCCTTGGTCCTTCAATTTTGAAACCCTCGAACTCAAAGGGCGCGTCTTGAAGTCCAGGCGCTCCCGCTTTCCCAACGACAGCTCTCTGATCCTATATGTGCGTCTTCTACTGCAGATTTCTTTGACTCCCCGGCCGCCTTCTTGCTGGCCGCAGCTCAGTCGAGCTGAAACATGGATTGTATTAGAATTTAGAAAAGAAACAGTATCCACCTATGGACAGAGATGAATCAACACTACATTCGTATTGCCACTTGTTTGAAGTCGGGCTGCAAGCAGAACTGACTGTTCACGTCTTTCTGGGTATCGGACAGAAGACAAGACCTCTATACAACCATGAGGAAGCACTAGGCGGCAGATGTATGTGTAATATGTAGAAAGCCCATATGTCTATTCCACAGGGACGCCACCTCGGAATTCATCTTCAACTTTTCCAGGTTCCCGATGCAAATGCAACAGTTGCATGTTGTGAAGCAGTGGGGAGAATCATGCATCATCGTTCGTCCATTCGTTCGACCGTTCGTGCACCTTGGATATCCAAGCAATAAGCAAGAGACGTGCTCAGTAACGTCCATGGCTGCCGTCGTAAACCCGAGGAAATTAAAAACACAAATAGACAAGCCGACGCCGTGCACAAGGACGCATGCGCAGAGGGTGAATGTGTGTAGAGAAATGCTCAAAGAAAATTGGTGCTACCCCACAGCTTCTCGATAGGCCCCTTGCACCGCCCACGCATGCTTCTAATAACGCGTATCTGTCGCAACCGAAGGGCGCCATCCCTAGTAGCCCCCTCCTCTACCGTCACCACGATCAACAAGGCTCATTGAAGCAATCGCGTCAGCCGTCCAGTCCTCCTCGTTCTGCAAGGATGGGTTGCGAGCGTGCCCGCCCGGCCCGTGTGATGGGTGCACATGGCCTCTCCAGTCCACGCCTTGAAACTCAGGTAGTCGGATCTCAGGTGTCTGCTGGTGCATGCCGGGCTTTTGATCAGAGCCTGATCTGTTGTCGTGATCAAATTGGCCGAAGTCGGGCAAATCAAAGCCATGCCCCTGTGGTGGTGCTGGACCAGTGGGCGTCATCTGATCGCGCCCGTTGCCGTTGCCATGGTCTCCCGGGCCTGGCCCGTAGTTGGCGTGCGCGTCAGGGGGGAGGGCAGAGATGCGCTCAAGTTGTGACTCAAGTTCCCTCTGTTCGAGAATCTGCGGAGCTGGTTCGACGTTTCGGAGAGTGCTACCGACAGAGGCCAGGCCAATCTGAGCGCCACTGCTGCTTCGATAGCTGCTGTAACTTGCCCGATGTGCCTCGGGGGTCGTATCATTCTCTCCGTTCCCCAAGCCGGTTGACGCATCCCTGATGGCGAACTGTGCTATCGTTCTCATCTTGCGGGATACCCAACCCGCGAGGATCTTGCCCCGTTGTTTCTCGCCGAGGCGGGAGCGCGGGAAATCACCCTTTGATACAAATGCGACGATGTCGACAATGATCTGGTGTTCATTGAGGATGGAGTCGACAATTACAGGTACGATTGAGGCGAGATATGCCTTGCGGCTGACCTCAACGACCACGACAACAAGACCGCCGGCCTGGAAGATTGCACTATTTGGGACGTTCGTTAGCAACTCGGATACCAGAAGTCGGAACCCGATTCATTGACTCACCAGCCTCCGGTAACGATGTTCCTGTGGCTTTTCTCCACCGACGCCTCGATATCCATGGGGTAGTGACTCAGCCCATTGATCTCGAATGTTTCTCCGATGCTTCCTAACACGAACAAGACCTGCATGTCAACTTGAGCACCACCTGGACCAATGGGTCTGCTGACACAGTGAAGAAAGCCGAGGTCACCGGTCCTCACGTAGCTAATACTTGGATCTCCGTCAAGTGTGCGCCCGTCGAATCTCTCTGCATCGAAAATGTCCTTGGAGCCGTAGAAGCCTTTGACGCAAGCCTCGGAATCGACCCAAATTTCACCATATTCACCGTCACAACAAAGTAGACGACTCTCCGGGTTGACGATTGCGATCTGCGTGGAAACTGGGACCATGCCGGAGTCCTGAAGGAGAAGGGCCTTGGGGTCTGTTTCGGGATCCGTAGGAATGACAAGACCACGTCGGAGAGCCTTAGTGTCAAGCCAGAGCTCGATTGGCTCGATGCACATGTAAGAACGAGACGCGATCATCGGGTTGAGGACGTGAGAGTAGACCGTGTTGATGGCCGTACGGTCAAGGCCGGTTGCTGCGAAGTGCAGCCGCACTTTTTGGAAGACATCAATCCGCGGCCGGCTCTCCGCTGATATCATCATGTTCTTCATCTCGTGTAACGTGAAACCCTTGCCTGGCATGAGAGCCATGGCATGGTCGAGCATTTGGGGCGTGGCATACGTGTCCTTGACCTTGTATCTGGAAAGAATCATGAACAAAGAGATCGGGTTCTGCGCAAACTCCACGGGCGACAACAGGTACGTGGGTGTGCCAATATAGATTCCCATGAGGCAGGTGTGGATGAAACCCAAACCCGTAGTACTCCTCACGCACCCCAGCACTGGCCGCGAGCTGGTCATTTGACATGTCTCCTTTTGGACCTTGCACATCCCAAGGATTGTGTCGTGCCCAAGCTGCACGGCAAGCCGCCGTTGATCGGGTGTCCAATAGGTCCAGATGATTACTGGGTAGCCTGACTGTATCCAGGAAGGGTCCACGGTAATTCCCAGGTCCCTCAAGCCGTTGTTTTGTTTCGGAGGCTTGGTTGTGTTGTAGCAGGGTGGCACATTGATCTTCAAGATCTGAGCGGACTGTTTGATGTGTTGGGCTACCGGCTTCATCTTGAGCAGGTGATCGACTTCCTGATTGACCAAAACAGCCCTGACATTGTAGTCTGCAACCAAGTGTAAGAAGGCTGGGACGTCTTCGGGTAGTCGATTTTGATCCATCGGAGCGCACGGGATAATGACCGCCCCAAGGTTTATACACGCGTGGACGGCGAATACAAACTCTTCCGAGTGCGTATACATGAGTATAACATGATCTCTCGGTCGGATCTTTACCTTGTTCTTCAGGTACATTGCTACTGCAGCAACCCTGGTGTCGAACTTCTTCCACGTGATGCCCTTGCCCTCTTTGCCTTTAGCGTCAATAGTACAGTAGGATAGCTCTTCGGGTTGCCTTGCCACTCTCCATTGGATGAGATCGGTGATGGTCCTGAAGTTGTTGAGTGGAGTAGACGTGCGATCATCAATGACGACCTCGCGGCGGTCGATACCAGAATATTGCTTATCAACTGGCCCCAAGACCTCAGCACGAGAGTCTGAAGCAACGTTGGACCAGATCCCCCCTATTGGATCGACCCCAATGGGCAGGTTTAAAACGGCGTGCTCGACACCAAACTTGACGTGCACCGCTGGCAGATTGCCGAGGTCAAACTCCTTCCGACAGAGCATATTTCCGATCTCCCTACGGCCGTTCTTGAGTACCCTGGGGAGCGAGTTTGGCGCAGTTATCAACACACAGTACACACGTAGATGGTGCTCCTGCATCAAAACGTCCATGCATCTTTCGGATAGGGAATCCAAGAGCGCAGTATCCAGTTGTCGAGGTGGCCCACCAGAGGTTGCGGGCGCTGTCGAAGCTGACGTTGACTCCAGGACCACGATGGGGAGATGCTCTTCATTGACAAAAACGTCGAAGGCAGAGCAATCGAAGATTTTGGGAATATTGCGCATGATGCTAACAACGAGGTGCTGCACAAAGAAATACCGGTACTCGGCCACCTCATGGCCGTGTTCTACCCATTCCACCTTCTGTCTGATCCGATCCTCGTACAATCCAAGGACGAAGACCTTGCCCTCGATAATGGTACCTAGCAGTCCTGTTCGCAAGAATTCTGGCTCCACAGGAGTGGGTGTGGGATTCCCAGGGTCGAACTTGTAAGGCCTAGCGTGGAATATCTGCTCGGTATGTTTGGGGAGAGCCCAAAAACCACCAGACAGAGATGGGGAGTCCACCCAGATCTCGCCGATGGAGTGGGGAGAGGCGAGCAGGCCAGTCTCCGGATCGACCACAGACAGTGTTGCGTCCGGGATCGGGTACCCGAAAGCGCCGATGCGGACAGTGGTCGAGTCACTGGATTTCTTCCTCGCCTCGTCACCAATGGCAACCACGAGAACCTCGTTGGACTTCAAGGCTTCTCTGTCGAGGAGGACCTCGCTCAACTCGTTCTTAGCGCGCTGTTCTGTGACACTGGTCGTGCCTCCACTGAGAAGACTGCCCCCGAAACCGTTCGACGGTTTCTCCTTCTCTTCTCTGGCTCTTTCTGCCTCGGAGTCTGTATCATCCTCGTCCATATCCAGCTTCAGGGGGCAACCCATACGCTCCTCCCCGCCGAGCCAGTCTCGGACGCTGATGACCATGCCTCCGTGTTCCGGAAGACAGAGCATGGGGGCCACTACTTCTCGAGCTCTCGGGTTCCTCAATGGCCTCAGCCATCGGTCTGCCAGGAGCTCATGGAACTCGCCATCGACCGTGACCGTGTCGATCAAACAAAGTTTTACTGACTGGAAGTTCGGCTCGGTCCCCTTCTTGTAGTTCCGGGTCGTCATTGGATCTTGCTGGTAGTTGTAAGCAGCTCGTTTTAAGCCAGGGTAGTCGGCAACCATAAGGGTGGCCCTGTATTTGGTGATGAGGTGCGCGTAGAGGCCGGGGACCTCAACGGCCTTGCTCTCCAGCCAGACAGTCGTGTGTCCCCCATAGACAGTAAGCAGGACGCCGAGTATCATACCAATGCCCTGACGTGGGTCCAAGTACGATAACAGTATCTCGCTGCTGGCGCCACCTCCGATCAGCCGTCCGTTCTTATCGCGAAGTGATGAGCTGAAGGTGTCGCCAGGCGAGTTGCTGGGCACCTGTGATACTATAGCGCTCAAACAAGCCATTTGATGCATGATGGTCCGGTGGCTCAGCACAACTCCTCTCAGATCACCAGTTGGAGCCCTAGAAAATTCGACATAGGCCAGATCTGGCACGGACAGTGCCGGGGTATCGTCCTTCTTCTTTGGGTGATAGCTGCCGAACTCATTCGTCTTCCACCACTCTACACCCTTGGGCCACGTGAGTTTCTGGATTGTAATGTCTCTCTGGAACGCTTTGAGGTTGTTGTCGGTAGTCAGGGCCAGGTGGGCTTGCGTCGATGTTAGAATCAGGTTGAGTTTCTGGTAATCTTGTAATTCGTTGATAGGCACTGCCACGACGCCGGCGATGAAGCAGCCGAGGAGGGCAATAGCGAAATCGATAATCTCGGTGTCGCGATATATGAGCGCAACACGATCACCCCTGTACAACGAGCTCTTATCCCGTATGACCTGCGCCACCTTTTCTGCCCTCGAGGCTAATTTATCCCATGTGATAGACGCAGTCTCCTTCCCACGATTGTCGAGAACCCAGTACGCGGGAAGCTTGGCAGATGTACGACCTCGATGACGTAGTACCGCCGCTATGTTGTCGAATTGCGACATCTGGACGCTTGAGTCGTGGGGGTCGAAGATAGCGAAGGGGACCTCGCGAGGTTCGAGCGGCAACTGGTATTCGAGAGTCTCGGCGGTGGGGAGGTCACTGGCCGTAAGCATGGGAGGAGCCATGGCAGCGGTTGGGGAGAAAGCGTCGCTCGAGGAATATCGCTGGGGCCCTCCATATTGTTCCGAGGCGTTGTGATCGTAAGCCTGTTGGCCGGCAAAGTCTGAAAAGTATCCTTGCGAGTCCAGCAGAGTGCCTGTCCTGCTGTCGTAGGGTGTGCGCTGCTCGGGCTCTCCATATCCGCCTTGATGTTCGGGGTTGAAGGCATAGTCCCCCGAGGCCATTGTTGGGGACCTGGTCGACTCGGCATGTCCCGAGTCCTGTCCCGGCACAAGGAACAGGGAGTCGCGTTGGCGCAGGCCAGGGCGGGAGTCGGCGAATATGCCACCTGGAGCAAGCAAGGAGGCTGGGTGCTGCTCGGGAGGTAGGGAGTATGGGGACTGCGGCCCAAGGCCGGATGGAGAAGACATGCCAGTGCCGAGGCCGGGCGAGGGCGGAATGCTTAGGTCGGGGGAGTTGGCGCTCAGAGCCGCAAGGGCGCCTGCGCGCGTGCCATCGTTGGAGGGGTGGGAAGAGCTGTCGGGAGAGTGGATGCGCAGACCGGACGGCTCGTGCGGAACAGGACCATACTGGGAGAGCAGCTGTGTCCTACGCTTTTGGTATCTAAGGGCGATCGAGGAAAGTCAGAAGAGCAGCGCACAACACACGATCACGTAGAGGGCAGTCGAGCGAGTGGGACAGCGTGATGGCGGGGACGGGGGCGCACGGCATAGCATGGTACGGCATGACATGGCGTGAGGAGGCATGGAATTCGTAGCTGGGGCTTGAGATGGAGTGGCAGTGGGATCGATCGCGGGACGGGCACGTACCCCTTTTGCGTGATATCGCCCTCCTAGAGGCAGAACAACAGCCACAGGTTAGCATGAGCGCGACACATTGGCAGAAGTGAGCTGTTGTAGCACTTTGGGGGGTGGCTCAAGGCTGAGTGAGTGACCCCGCGATTGCATTGCCGCGACTGGGCATGGGCATGGGATTGGGAATAGAACTGCGCATGGGCACAGCAGGCGGAGCAACATTTCAAGATAGCCCGGCGTCTGAGCGCAGGGCAAGGACAGGAGCAGGAACTTGACATACTTCTAATTCCTTGTCCAGCTCCTCCAGGCGGTCCTGCAATTCTGGGCTGAGCTCTGGCGACATCGTGTGTAGCAGTCGCAGTGGCGCTGAAGCCCGTCGTGGGCGTCTGGCAAGGAAGGACGGACGGGCGAATGGGTGGGTGGGTGAATGGAGGATGGATGGATGGATGGATGACCCAAGTCGAGTCGAGTGGACTGGTGGAACAGACAGACAGCCAGGTCAAACGACAGTCAACCCAGGCAAGGTCCAGAATTGATAGAGCTGCTCGGCTTTTGGCCGGCGGCCGCTTAGAGATGGGGGTTATTGGCTGGCCAGGAGATAGATGTTGGGATGAAGCGACCGATCAGCAGCGCAGCGTGCGAGCCTGTCTCTGCCTGCTTCTACCTCTGCCTCTGCCTCTGCCCCTGCCAATGCAGGCAGTCCGCGGTCGTGTTCGGGGTCGAAGTCGGGGTCGGGTCGGTAGGCTGGACTGAGAATGACTGACTGACTGACTGGCTGGCTGGCTCCAGTCGAGTCGGACAGTGGACTGCGGGCTGGTGTGGAGCGTGGGCTGTTCGGTGCCGTGCAGTGTTAATTAATGCAATGCAGTGCAATACAATACAGTGCACAGTGCAAGTGTACGTATGCTCAGGTGGTTGAGCAAAGCACAAGACCAGAGCGAACGGAACAGAGCGCAGCAAACAGAACGTACCAGTCAGTTACCAAGGCATGTCTCGTGACGTAAGGCGGGTTCTGGTTCCTTTTTGGGTCTCTTTTTGGGGCCCTTTTCTTGGTCTTTCTCTGGCCTGGCAGCGTCAGGGGCACGCAAACAAGCGAGCCCAAGTCGGGTTAGACAGGCAGGCAAGGCAGGAAAGCAGACAAGACGACCGTTACATAACCAGGTTCATAGGTACCTAGGTAGGTATTAGACTGACTTCCAAGGCTACCTACTCTACGTGCCGGCCGTCATGCGTAGTAGCGTTAATAGACAGCCCGGCTGGTTACTTAAGTAGACTACGGTGAGAACAGCTCGAGGTCCGTCGCCCGATGGTCCGCACAACACAAACCCTCGGAAAGGGGCTCAGCAACACAAATGAAACCTTGTAATCGACTGTCGATGCTGTACTGTACTGTGCTACGCAGTACTACGTGTCTCGTCTGTTACCTGACCAACCGCAGGGCCAGTCGCAATCGCCGCGGGCAGTCTTCGTCTTCATGCAGAACCTCGCGCTGGAATTAGATAGACGCGGCTGTCGCCAGTTGAAGACACAGAAGACAGGGTTCCGTGTCCTTGCTCTCCCGATGCGGCTAGACCGACCCCAGATACGAGGTCCACACACGCGATGGTGGGATGGTGGGGTCACCTTGGCCCCATGTCAATTGGTTTCGATTTTTTTTTCTCCCTCATCAGATCGGACTTTCTAACCACCACCCACGACCATAACCACAACCTCAATCTAACCGCCACCGCCGCCACCACAACTACCAACACGAGGCTGCACTCTAGGCCTTGTTGCATCGCTTGCGATATCCATCACTGCGGATTCAGCTGGCTCAAGCTGTCGCGGGCGGGCCTGGAGTGATACTAACACACGGGTAAGCCAAGCATATGCCCTCTCAAAACCGTCTTTTGCAGCTACCCTCTACCTAAATCCCCAACGTGATGAGATCCTTTAGCATTCACAGACCTGTTCTGAATCATCCTGTTGATAAAATGCATCAAACATCTCCTGATTTCCGCCCACTGCACTGTCACTTTGTCACAACTTGAATCAGCAACAATTCGCTGACATTGTCAACAGGTGCGTTGGTCTTGTCGCGGCGCCCCGTCAGGAACACTGCAGCCATTGCCCCTGGCCGGCTGCCAGCTGCCCGTTCCGCATGTAGAGCTTTTGGGGGATGGACAATTACAATAGCTTTGTGCCGCAAATCGAACACGCCTTCATCTCGCGCCTCCTCTTCATGTGCTTTGTCTGGTGTGCCGTCTCGATTGTCATGTACAAACCACTCGCCACCGACAAAATCAGACCCAGCCTCTCTTTGTCGCCCAGCTGGCCCAGAACAACAATGTCCACCTAGACAATGCCTTTCTGCCGTTGACACGTCTTTCTCGTTGTATAAAACATGCCAGGCAAACTCCTACTAGCATCGCACTACAGGACCATCTACTCCCATACCTCTTCGGATTACACATCATCCGCGCTTACAACAGAACGACGAACCCGGGTGCTGTGAATCGAGAGTGTCTGTGGTCTTAGCATCTCGCACTCTTTCTAGGTAGGAAGATGATCCCACCTTTCACTTTCGCCACTCTCCCTGGCGGGGGACTTGTGCCAATTCCTCAGCACATACGCACCTTTCTCGACATATCACACCAGCCTACTCAGGGCGGCTATGTTTCCAAGGAGCAAGGTAATGCTAAACAGTTTTACTATCGAATTCGACCCCTCTCCCCTGTTAAGAATCCCGTCTCCCAACATGTCTTGTCAACCTACAATCGTTGGGGTCAGCTCGAACGACATATCAAATTCGACGGCCACGAATTCGACGAGTACGTCTTCCACGCTAGCGCAACACGCCGCTTGATGTTCCGCGTAGAAAATCATCCGGCAAGGCCCAACTACTCCAGATATCCACGTGGCAGCAAAACTGCCCACTTAGACTGCAGATTTGCTAAATGTCCGACCAAAACCATCAGGCCTGGACACGTGCAAGTTGCTATATCGGAGTTCTCTGATCCTCAGAGTCTGGTACTTGACCCTTATCATAACGTCGTTGGCTACGTTCACCTATTCTGCCTTGAACGATTCTGTAAACTTCCCTCATTGCTCGCTGAAATGGACATTACGTTCATCCCAGCTATAGAGCTGGCTAAAGAAGCGTCATTCCCTGGGGCCTTGAACGTTGCCCAGCGTCATACGGTCACACAGTGGGTACAGCAAGCGCGTGAATCCTGGGGGCAGTTCAAGAGCCATTTTCCCAACCCAGAGACGCGCCCAGTCTATCTCCCTCAGGAACGGAATCGCCTCTATTACCGCCTAGCACAGGTACAAAAACAGCTCGCGCAACCGAACCCCAGGATGTATGCCGGTTTCCCGGGGCAGCAGGGTGGACTTTTCCCTCCAGCTGGGCCTGGGTATCCGCATCAGCCGCCGCCACAGTTGTACAACCCCCAGCCGGGGTCGTCTGGTCAGGCTCTAAGCGCGCTCGCCCAGCGAGCCCAGCCCGGTGAGTCTGCCAAAGCTTTTGCTAATTTCTGCGATGCAGAACTCGCAACTTCGCCTGAGCCGGTCGCACCTATCGTGGCTGGCCCGCAAGAGAAGGCCGCGGAGCAAGGGGTAGCTACCGTTCATATTCCTGTCAAGGCCGCTCGCGGGCGCTTGTCTCGAAGATTGTCAGCCCCTGGAGTACTCGGCGTCCAAAATGCAGGGATCGGGAAAAGGCCGCAGAGAAGCAAAGACTCGAAGGTCAGGGATGTCGTAGTAACAGCATCGGATCTGGAACGGTTGGAAAACCGCAGGTAAGGCAAGGTGAGAAGTTTTCTTTTTCTTTGTTTTCTGTGTAGTACACACAAGAGCTGGCTTTGTATTCCCTCTCTCCTTCTATTCCATTTGACATCATCGGAAGAGTCTTCAGTCTTCCATTCCAATAGGTAAAGTGTCAAGTATTTTGAAATTCGAATCATTGTATCCTCTATTTACATAAAACAGCTTGCACGAGATATGTAATCATGTTAATTTGTGAACGAAACGCTTGCGGGAGTAGAATCTATGTTTACATACATCATTTCAGATTGAAATTATGCAGTGCAGCCCGCATGAAAGTCTTGGACCGAGTCCACGCGCGCGCTACGAAACTAAAATTGTGTCCGTTTGAATGACACCTCAATCCAGGCCGCTGAACCCGTATGACTTTGGGTTTACAGAGTCGTTGATATTCAGCGCACAGCGCATCCAATTGTCTCGATCAGTAGGTAGTCTTGATGTGTCGTTGGTCATATCAGAGACCTGAGACAAAGCCACCTACTCACCCAGCCATGGCATTGATTTCTTCGATATCCAGAAGTCGACAGGTCCTGCCCTCGCAGAGCTGTACCACCTGCTTGGTCCCATCCAAGTCCTTCAGCAGCCGGTTCCTACTCTTTAACCACTCACTCTTGGTCCCATGACCGACACGTAACACTGTCCATCCTGGCCTAACAGTCTCATGTAGCCTCTTGATAGCCGCATTGACAAGCTCGCCCTCTCCGGCCAACACCACACCTTTAAGCCCCACCTGAGCCGCCGCCGCCGCACTCAGCAGGCCCGAGTAGGCGGCGGGCTGCTTCCGCAAGTCCAGCCCAAAGGCGGCGACGGTCTGCCTGCCCTTCTCTTCGTACGCGGCATCGCCAAGCAGCGACCCCAGCCTCAGCAGGTTCCAGGCGCTCACGCCGTTGGTGCCGGGCTCCGCATTGTCCGCGGCGTCCTTCGAGCGCACCAAGATGTCGGGCTGGTCCGCCGGCGTCGAGAAGAAGCCGTGGGCCCGCGCGTCCCAGAAGAGCCGGACCTGCGACTGCTGCAGCGCGTCGGCCCACTCGAGGTGCGAGTCGTCGAACGTCGCCTCGTAGAGGTCGATCAGGCCCGAGATCAGGTGCGCATAGTCGTCCGCGAAGCCGGGGGTGTCCCCCGGGCCTTCGCGGTACACACGCCGCAGCGTGCCCGTGTCGGGGTTGAAGAGGTGCTCGCGGATGAACCTTGCTGCTTTCTCGGCCCCGGCAAGGTAGGTCTTTGCATCCTCGGCGTTGCTGGCGGCTTCGAGTGCCGCGCTGGTTCTTGCAAGACCGCCGATCGCCATTCCGTTCCACGCTGTTATGACTTTGTCGTCCAGAGCCGGACGGGGTCGGTGCTCGGCGCGATATCTGAGCAATTTTGTACGCACACGGTCTACGATCTCTTTGGCTTCTTCTGTAGTCTTGTCGACGGATTTGGCCAGCTCCTCGAAGCTCATTTGTACACATAGAGTGTTCAGGCCTCTGAGCTCTCCTTGAATATCATGTTCGCCGTCGACATTTCCGGTGGGTTTGACATTCCAGTATCGCGTACATATTTGCAACTCGTCTTTCTCAAGCAAAGCGTCTAATTCGTCATAGTCCCAGACGTAAAAGGCGCCTTCTTTCTTCTTTTCCTCGGCTGTCGAAGGTGCCGAATCCGCGTCTTCACTTGCGTGGATGCCCCCATGCTCGGAGGCCATGGGAGAAGTAGTGAGGTATCGGGCAATGTCGTGGGCAGTCTGGAGGTATACATTTTGGTGGCTCAATAAGTAGGCGTCTAGGTACAAAGGCAACAGCTGTGCATTGTCGTAGAGCATCTTTTCAAAATGTGGAAGCGACCAGTCTTGAGTAACTGAATAGCGAGCGAAGCCATTGCCGATCTGGTCCTTGATGCCTCCACATGCCATGCGTTCCAGGGTGTGCAGCACCATCTTGTTGGCGTCAGTGCATGTTCTCTCACCCAATGTGTTTTTAATCAGACTGCCATGTGCTCCCAGGCGAATGAGATGTGTTAGATTTGCTGGAGTAGGAAATTTAGGCTCGCCGCCGAAGCCGCCGTAGGTGTCGTCAAATTGGGATTTGTAATGCTGGTAGGACTGGGTGAGGAGTTCCAAGGTCGCTTCGTTGTCATCATCTTCAGTTTCCTCAACCCCCGACTGCTCCGCAAATCTGCGCAAGGCTTCGGTGATCTGCTTCCCACTTTCCCTCACCTTGGTTTCGTTTTCGGACCACATCTTGCTCACCATATTCAGGACGTCTTCAAACGTCATACTTCCCGAGTTACCGGCGCTGGGTCCGGGCCAGTATGTCCCTCCGAATATTGGCTCCAGATCTGGGGTGACAAAGACGTTTAAAGGCCACCCGCCATGGCCAGTGGTCGCCGTCACAAAGTCCATGTACTGCCTGTCGATATCGGGACGTTCTTCCCGGTCGATCTTCACAGGTACAAACTTGTTGTTGAGCAAGAGGGCAATGCCCGGGTCATCGAAACTTTCGTGCGCCATGACATGACACCAATGGCATGCACTATATCCAATACTCACGAAGAGCAGTTTGTTGTGACGCTTCGCCAAGTCCAGGGTCTCGGGCGTCCACAATTGCCACGCGGTTGGGTTGTCCTTATGGGCGCGGACGTAGGGGCTTTTGCTCTCGTTGCAGCGGTTCGACAGAGGCTCCATGTTGGTTGGGTTCATCTGGTTGGTTGATGCAGTAGGAAGCGTTTGTTGGACAGAATTTTCGGCTCTCAGAGGTATGCTGCGAGCTTCAGCGACCGCAATGGGCAGACGGCCGGGAGTCGCACGCGTGCGCAGAGCATCTGAGTGCCTGGCAAATTACTTTACGAAAGTAGACTTCGTCACTTCCAGAGTTTTGTGAATCTCAAAGAACTATGAACTGGTTTTGTCGTGTGAATGGATGGGACGCCATCGCGTTCAAATTTAGAGTTGGCTGCGGGCAGAACGGAATCCGTAGCTGTGAGGTCATTGACCGCTTTTTGCCTGGCCCGCGCACCCCAGTTCCGTCATCCCAACCCGAGTTCATCAATTTGTCGCTTGACTTGTGGAAAAAGGACAGTTTAAAAACGAACAGCTGTTGAGTAATTGTACTCCATCAAGTTGTGTATTTGCAATAGAATACTCTGGACCATTGGACTGAAGAAGAGGACATTTGAAGACAACAGCCTCCATGTCTTCAAGCACATGTGCAGCGACATGGAATTCGTCAAATAATTATGCCCTTGAATTTCGAACCCGATGTCAAGAACATTGCTGCACATATTGCTCAAAGATGCGTCGTCCTTTCGAAGCTTCTTCTCTCGTGCTCCCCAAGTGTTGTGCATTTCTGGTCCTCCACCAGTACACATATTGCGCTGCATGGTCCCCGCCCCCGAGACTCATTGTACTTCTGAGGCAATCAAAAGTACTAAATTGATACCCAGGCACTTCTCCTGTCCATTTTTACGCAACAGATACCTCGAAGGGGCATATCAAGAAGGAAAGCAAGACAGCACACATATGGTCGATCACGATACGATGGACCTGCACCGTTTGTAGATCTCCACCACGCTGGTTTTTCACCTCAAGTGCTCGGTGTGCAGACCCTCGGGGAGACAACAGTTCACTTGCCACAGCGTCATTTCATCCTGCTGCGATCGCTACCTAGGTAAATGCATGCTTAAAATGGCTGTTAGGCACCTACCTAGGTACCTCTTTTGTCAAGCTGATCACGACTTCGACTCTGATGCACATGATTGCGATCAAGACCGCGGCGAATGCTCCTGGTCAAATCGCTGCGACTTTGAAGCAGCTCCATGGTAATTACGTGGGTGGAAGCTCTTGCCTTTTGCATCCATGCTCGATCTGCAAAGTGAATCTCAAAATTCCTCAATTCCATCTTCAGTCGAAAACAGTCACAATCGTCGCGGACCATCGCGGTCTTGATTGACAGCCGCCTTTTGAGCGCAAAATCGGATCATCTTAAGAGGCATTGACCTGTTCCACAGTGATTCACTCTATCAAATCCGTTGTTCTTGTCTACCTAGGTAGCAGCGGCGATTAGGCTGTTCCAGTCCTGCGATACAAACCATCACACCTGGGCATGCGCAGCCTTTGAGCTCAGATCTCACCACTCGTTCAATGTTCCTACAGAGGTCTTCCAAAGACTCAAATTACCGACCCTCCCTCCCTGTTTACGAAAACAGTGCCTGATCTGCCCAACTACGCAACGTGGCTGTCATCACCATACCGTCGCAGCACAAAAACATTGCCCCACCATCAAGATGAAGTTCAAGCTCAGCATCATCCTCGTCATCACGCGAGCGATCATCATCACCGTCGCCATGCAACCCAACTCCACCACTTCCATCAGCTCGATCAATTCGACCGGAGGTAACGTCGACTCTTACGGTTGCTTCAGGTCAGGCGAGCTGTGGGAGGACCTGGGCACCGACAAGAATGTCATTGACGCTTACGATCAGCAATGGTGCTCTGGGGCCGTTGGGTTCTGGACACTCGGGGTCAGGGTAATTAGATTGCGAGCCAACTTTTATTTGCCAGGCATTTCCAGCTAACAAAATTCTCACAGTCGTCACGCTGCGTACGTGGGGACCCAATTCAGCATGCCTTCAAATGGAAGTGGACGATAACCCAGATTCCTGACGGCAAAGACTGGGGCTATGTTTCTCACGTATGTAATCTCACGCAGATACAGTACTCTGCATTTCCTTGACACGACTTTGATCATCGTCCATTTCAGTCTCATGAAAGATATACACATGCAGATGGGTTTCTAACAGCTTGTGTTTCGTTCAACAGGACGTCTGCATCGGTTTCATTACACAAGCTTTGAAACTGTGCAAGAAGGGTGGGATCTTGAACCTGCTCTCAGGTCCCGGCACCGACGGGGGCGGTAAGTAGTTCCCATTTTTCGTCTCTTGTCACCTTATCCTCTCTAACCCAGAAGTCAAGAGTAATCTAACGGATCCCAGATGTTATCGGCATCAATGTCATGGCCGATCCTCAAGGTTCTCTTTCATGCTATGGCTAAGCTAGCTGACGAGAAAGGCCGCGACGACTTGGACAGTTCGGGTTGTCCGGACAGTACGGGTTTTCACCCGGGGGGGGGGGAACACTTTACGTGATACTTCGATACTTTCATACTTTTCGTAAGGCTACCGAAATCGTCAATCGTGTGAATGTCCGTCCATGCAAATGTGTCTTTGGTGGGTCCTCACTGAATTGCGCCCACATACAAACAACACTCAAAGCACTGGTTGAGATTCACAGCTCCAGGAGTTATCTTCATACAGCCTCTGTACTTTATGTTTAGACGGGAATACTTAACAGACGAACAGTGGGAAACAGGCACAATTTAGTAAATGGACGGACATTGGAAAACAGTTGTATGTATTAATAACTCACTAAGGTGGTGTTTGTATGATTAGCCATACTCACGGGAGCCGGAGGCACTCCAAACGGTCTTGGACAGCGCGAATGGTTCAGCTCACCGCATTTGCGATGAGCTCATCGCTGGCACCCAACAAAGAAAGGGACAGTATACGCTCATCGTCTTCAGGTGCCCGCATATCATTAGCTTCAGACATCAGACGCATCCGTTGGAGAAGGTTAGCAAGATTCTGTTGAGCCAAAACCATGGACGGTGTGTTGAAGGGGCAGAACGCGATAGGGCACTCGTGGGCATTCCACAGTGCGTGGTCAAGGAACTCGACATGGCCTCGAGGAGGTTGGTCTCCCTGGTCACCAACGATGCTTGAGCAGCCAGGGCACTTACAAATGTCACCGTCGCTCCCTGATAAGACCTGGTTCATTGCGCAACCTTCTACGTCGCATTTTCCCACACGGGAACTCCACTCATCCCTTGGAAGAACTAGGACGACATCATGCAATTGGTGATTCTCCTCATGACCCTCATCGAGAGGGTCCGCAAGGGAAGGGTTGCATGCCATACGCTCGGTGCGTACGGATATGCCGCAGATACAGTGATAGTTGACTTCGATACACATCTTCTTGCGCTTGAGAAAATTTATCGGAAGAAATCTAATGGTGTACCTTGAGTGCTTGATGATCTGTGATTGTGAAGTGGTGATGCCGAGAATGATGCAGATAGAGAGAAATACACTGACAAAATGCGCAGACACACAGTTTTGATAGGGGAAAAGTGACATATGAACATGGCCTGCATGACATTGGATCTGTAGAACAAGGACATTGTCTGTTGTGTAGGCTGAGTACAATGTTGTTATTGTTATGGCTGTCTCTAGAGCTCCTGAAGTCCCGCAGTCAATAGAGAAACCACAACACACGCATGGACAAAGACCACCGAATTCTTTTCGACAGAGAAACACGGCACACTGCTTGCAACAAGGGCTATGCGAAATGGCATTTACTTGTATTTTAGTGACATTTCCCTCCCTTTGTTCTGAGGTTTATTGACCAGGTGTACTGAAATGGGCAGACTTTACAAGAACAGTGTGCTTCTCTTTGTACTGTTCAATGCGAACAAAGCCTTGGTCTATGCCTTTGCATTCTTCAGTGAATACTTGCAAAGACGGTGTGGAATATGCACAGCCAAGTTAGCAAGTAATTGTCAGGTTCAGATGAGCATAGTGGCAAAAGGCTGGGATTATGTGGGCTGATACCGAGACTTTGTTGGGCAATTCGGAGTTACTGTAGACCATCTCACACGGAGCAGGGCAACCGGCCAATTCGTCGGGCTGGCGTGGTTGGGTGAAAGACGAGAACGATGGCTGGGCGTATTCAATGTTGCTTTTTGGGACAATTGAATGCATGGGATACCAAGGCAATGTTCCATTGAACCTGGGTCCTGTCTGACAGCCACGCGGATTCTGATGTCACGGTGGATTGGATGACTTTGACGCATGCTACCTTAGTTCGGTTCGTGGGGAACATGGATATACAGTGACACTGGAGGCTGCATGCCTCAGATGCGCTGCAATGCGATGCAATGCAGTAAGCTACGATCCACTGCTACGAGGGGCCCAGGGGCCCACGGGGGATCCTCATCAGCGTCTCGGAATGGAGCAAAACGCGCATATTGCAGTCAGGCGTGAGACAGCACTGTTCATTGTACACGGGAATTCATATCCATTTTTAACATGCCAGATAGAGTTGGCATGGGTACAGCCAATAGTCTAGCACTTTGGGTACCCAGTCACGCCAGTGTATGTAAGTACAGGGCACGTACGCGACTGGTGTACTCCGTGCTGCAAATGTAATACGACAACAGTATCAGGTCAAACTGCCAGGCCTTCCGGGTTGGGCGCGCCCAGCCGCCAGATGCACGCTGCTGCTCCGGTGCGGTGCGGTGCGGGCAGGGCCCACCTAGGCCAGCAGGTCGGGGAGCCCGAAGCACCCATCCCAACCAGTTCCCGTCGCAGCGCCGGATCGGGGTGTCAGCCAGGGCGTGGCGTCAGCTCTGCATGATGCAACAAGGCCGGGCCGACAATAATTTCAACCATCACTTGATGGGACGGCAAAGTGCGAGCGCGAATGCGAGTCTGGTGAACGTTAGAGAGGAAGAAAACATGTTCGGATGAGGAAAAGGAGCCAGAGGGACGAGAAAAAAAAGAGAGCAATGGATTGATCAAAGCGGATCGTGTAAAGGTTCAGTAGTCGAATTGAGCTGAGGCCCCCTGATGATCAGGGACTCTGGTACTGTGGCTGGCTGCAGGTGTGTGGGCAATAAGGTTATCTTGCCCCCATCCGCCAAACCGTCCGTCACCACACACCACCCCTCCCCTTCCCCATCCCCATACTGTTGGTTACCGTAGGGTAGCTTCGCCCATGGAGGCATTCCGTCATTCTTGCAAGGCCCCATAATTATTTTTCCCTTGTCGATCTCATCTTGAACGACCCACGGACGTTTTCCCAATTTGACGGAGCAAGGACAAGACAATTGATTGATTGGGCCAGCCAGAGAGGGAAAAAAAAAAAAAAAAAAAAGGAAGAAAAAGTGCAAGAAACAAAAGCCATACTGCGACAGCCAAAATTACTTGAATACTTTTACTAGCCCATCAGCCCCGGTGCCTGCTACCGACCGCGCACCCGTCTTGCTGGCCAGGGGTTTGGTTGATTGACTTGATGGACTGACTGACTGATTGATTGCACATTCCTGCCTGCGGCTGGGACTGGGGAGGCTCGGTCCACCTGCCCCGGCCCTGGCCCTGGCCCTGCCCTGTCTGTCAAGCGGCATCTGCACATGCTCCATCTCCTGCACCTAGCCTGCACCTAGCCTGCACCTGCATGGCAGCACCCTCCCTTGTCTCGCCAAGCTGCAGTCATCGCCAACCTGCCCACGCGCATTGTCCTTGTCCGTCCATTGTTCAACCCGAGGGCAGAGGTCTCAAGGTCTCAAGGTCCCAAAGTCCTGAGCTCCCGAGGCTGTTACCTGCCCTACCCAGTCCCTGTCTGCTTCCCCAAGGTTATTACACTGCAGCACCAGCTTTGCGACTGCAGTGACAGAGACAGAGACAGGGACCGAGACGGATACAGAGACAGAGACATACACAGATACAGATACAGAAAACCCCCACCACTCAGGACATCGGACTTAATACGGAGACCGCACCACAGGCAACGCCCCGGAGATCATTGTCGATCACAAGGGGTGAGACGCCTGCGGCGAATGCGACTGCACCTGCGACTACAACCGCTCAGCACCGACTGCAACGACACGCGACACTCTGCCATCGCAAGTGAGCTGATTTGCCTCCCGAAGAGGGAGCATGCTCCGGCGACAGAAAGAACTATCCGACTCCCAAGGTTGACCGAAACCACGGTTGCGAGCCCGCACGCTCACTCGCAGCCCGTGCCCGTGCCTCTCCTCCTACCCACTGCTACTCGGATTCCACATCCGGCCGGTCGCGCTGCCTAGCAGACTGAATACACTTGCTCCATCGAGCTTGACGCCCTCCCTCGACTGTCTGCCCTGCCCGGCCCTGCCCTGTCCTGTCCTGCGCTGTATTCGTCCGGCCTCGCCTCACCTTGCCTCGCCCCGCGCCGTTGCTTGCTTGTGGCCAGGGAGCATTAGCGTTGATCTGTCTGGTCGCTTCTGGGGTCTCTGAGTACTGAAATCTCCGGCCGGGCTCTCATCTACTACTCCTTTCTTTCCTCGCCTCGACCAGGGAATTGGCCCATCTAATCCCCAGCTGCCGTGCCCACAACACCCAGCGCCTCTCTTTCCCCCCCACACCTGATATCAGCTGCTGGCGCTCCTGTCATTTCAGCCCCAGCCCGATCGAGTCGAGTCGAGTCGAGCCGAGTCGAGATCGCATAGTCTAGGGCACGCGCCCAAGGGTTTGAGGTCTCCGACCCAGGCTGGGCACACAACAGCCCATCGGGCTATAGCCAGGGTCTCACAAGACACGGCCTCCGGCGACACGACCTTATCATAACGCGGACGGCGACACAGGCACAGCGCCGAAAGTGGGACCATCGATCAATCTCGACCCGGGCCACACGTTACCGGGCGCGATACAACGAGCACCACCACCAACAACAGCAGTCCTCTCTCCTTCTTGCTCTCCGCCTCGTTCCAGAGCCTACATAAAGAGAGTTCATCCCATCGCCGCAGTCCCACCGCTCAGGGCGTACGTGCCCTCAGCTGCGGCTCTTGCAGCCCTGCGCAAATCCGACAAGTCGGTACTGCGTGATGGCAGGCGAGGGGAAGTGGAAAGGCGTCGCCGGCGACGAGTCATCAACCTCGGCTGCAGTTGCGTCTGCGGCACCTCCGAAGCAGAAACCCGCCCTGCAGGTCATTGTGCTGGTCAGTCACCTCTTGTTTCCTCCTGTCGTTTGCCCCTGTGCAGGCTTGTATCACACCTAATTACAGTTGTGTGTGACCTTACCCCGCATGCTCCCACTCAGAACCAAATCTCGTCACATTTCACAGCACACATCCACCTTCGCCGTCTCCTTGCGCTCTTCAACCAGAAACCTTGTCTGCCGCCGGCGCACCCGCCCGGTCACCAGCGCTTCCAAAGGTCTTCTAGAAGCCGAACCAAACACTTTGATTTGCAACATCCTCTGCCCTATCATGTTTGCTTCGATTTGAGTTTCTTGCTGTCGCCTTAGCACGACAGAAACACTCCAGTGGGCGAGTCTCACTGTAAAGTTTGCAGTGGGAGCTTTTTGCCATTGTTGCAGACTTGCAACACAACACAACACAACACAACACAACACAACACAACACAACACAACACAACACAACACAACACAGCACAACCCGATCATGTCTTTCCCTCGCATTTAGCACACGCTTCAGCACAGTCAAATGCGAAAGCCTTGCTATTGGTTCAATTGATCAAGGTCGAATCAAGGGATCGACGGGTCTGTGGACTGCCAGCGCAGTGACTTGTGGGCCACTCAGAACGCTTGGACATCGGGCCCAGGGGTTTGGTTCGCAGTGGATCATCAATGCCATTCTCTGGAAAGAGAATCCATTTTTTTCTCACTTTCAGGCCATTGTTTCCGAACGCCCCTGCAGCCCTGTGAAGCCGAGCTGCAGATAGATCTGAGATCAGATCAGCCCTCCCCACATTCAGCCTCGTTTGGTCCTGAACCTGGCTGTTCTCTCCTAGTGGAGCGGTGAGCGTATCGTCCGGTTGCTCGGGCGGCGCGCCTTCAAGGCTAGTGGTCCAGTCCAGCCTGCTACACCAGTCAACGGGCTTTTTCGTCTCCGGCACGCCGGCTCACCCATATGGTGTAACGCTATCGCGTCCACCGCTCCGGTTTAGTCAACCTGCTAACCTGTTCCACAACAGGGCTCCCAAGGTGGGCCGTTGGAATCCAACGTAACCGCATTCCTCGTACGTTCGATATCATCGGGATGGAGGAAGGGCTCGATAATGGCCGTCGATGCCGGTGTGCACCTCGGCGCCATAACACGCATTCTCGAAGACACACAACCCCCAGATCTAGGCGAGACGGACGAGCTAGCATTACCACATGTGTTACGGAGCGGGCCCTTCTCAGGCATGACAGTGCATTCTGCATCTGCAAAAACAAATGCGGCCAAAATACACGCGGACCTGATAGACACCTACCTCATCACACACCCTCACCTCGACCACATCTCGGCCTTTGTCATCAACACTGCTGGGTTATCTGGACCAAGACGAAAGAAGCTGGCTGGGTTGCCAGGGACGATACAAGCCCTGAAAACACACATCTTCAATAATATAATATGGCCCAATCTATCAGACGAGGATCATGGGGCTGGCCTGTTCACTTACCTACGGCTGAACGAAGGCGGGTCACCGGCCATGGGAAACGTTGATGGCTATCTGGAGTTTAATGAAGGCCTAGCCGTCAAGGTGTGGAGTGTAAGCCACGGCCACAATATCGAGAAGCATGCGCCCCACCGCGGCAGCGGCAGCAACACTAGATTCAACAGTGTGGACGCCTCATCTGGCTTGATAGGGTTTGGCACGGGGATGCTCAGCCCGCGGTCGATAGCACACCATAACACGAGTCCGAGCCTGGCAGCATTCTACCATCAGCAACCACATCTCCTACCTCATGACCGTGCCGGGTCAGTCGTGCCGGGGTCCATTGCGATGCCGGGAGGGAGGGGGTCGGGAGCAATGAATCAGATGGGTGGGGGACCCAGCCCGACCGAATTCGCATGCGTGTACGACAGCAGCTCATATTTCATCCGCGATGTGGATACTGAGGTGGAGGTACTCATCTTTGGCGATGTCGAGGGCGACAGTGTATCGATGAACCCGAGAAACCTTCGTATATGGCAAGAGGCAGCGCCGAAGGTCGCGACGGGTAAATTGAAGGCTATCCTCATCGAGTGCAGCTACGATGACAGCAGGCCCGTGGAACGTCTGTTTGGCCATTTGACGCCGAGCTTCCTGGTGCAGGAGATGTCGGTCCTCGCCGAAGAGGTCAAGGCTGTCCGGGTGCGCATGGCGATGGACAAGGGGAAGAAGGAAACGGACCCAAGAAGAGAGAGTAGAAGAGGTAGTAAGCGGAAGCGCGAGGGCATCTATGACGATGCCACGATAGCGGTTCGGCGCAGAGCGTCGCGGGCGCTGGCGAGGCACAGCTCAGGAGACAGCGTCAATGAGCCGGTGAGCCCCAAGACGATGAAGATGCCCCGATCTGACTCGGGCCAGCGGAGCGTCTCGGTGGAAAGCCCGCACATTACGACTCCCACAGCCGAATTGTCTTTGACCGACCTCCAGGGGCGGACAACGTCAATCGCTGGTGGCACCAGTGCTCCAACTACAAATCCGACGCCGGCGGAAACATATCTGATGGAAGGGCCGCAGCTGCAAGGTCTGAAGGTGGTTATCATCCACGTCAAGGACAAGATGGACGACGAGGAGAGGGTGGAGGACACCATTCTAGACGAGCTGCAGGAGCACGAAGCATTCATGGACGTGCCACTAGGGTGTGAGTGGCTCATCTCCGAGGTTGGGCAGAGCCTGGAGGTATGACCTGATTCTTTCCGTCAGATTTTACCACGGCTGTCCGAAGTGATGAGTTTTACGTTTCATTTGTTTGGAAACCTTATATTTGCGTGTGCGTTGTGCCAAACTCAGCGCAACGCGAAGTCCCATTTTGAACTCCGCGACCGCTGGTGTTGATCTCTAGCAGGTAGACGATTTCATTTGGCCGGTGTTAAGGATTTGATGTACTTGGCTGGCTGCTGGGGAGTAAGGGCGGCTTCGTTCTTGGGATCATGTATACAGAGGGGGGAAAGGAGATACCACGGGAATTGGACTTGCTTGCTGTTCGTCCTTCACCAGTTCCAAAATGTAAGATCTTGTCGACATTTCCCACAAATACTATTCTTCAGACCAAATTCCATCGAAAGCGATGTCTATGACGTGTATGTGTGTGATATATGGTTTACTGGTAGCTCTTTCTATATTGCGCTTTTTATAAAGCCATTGACGCAGTCCAGGCGGTCGTCCATATCTATTGTGTATCATGATGGCTTGTTCTATTATATCTTGCCCTCCACATTGCTGTCATCCTTACCTCCCCTCTCCGCCTCGAGCTTTTGGTAAGCCTCCGAGCCACCGAGATCCTTGTCAAAATCGGGCCGGGGAAGCTCGAAGCCCTCGATTGTGCGGCCGTAGGTAATCCCACCTAGCCTGCTTATCGGCCGGAGAACCTGATTTTCCCCACAGCAACCTGTCAGCACGAGCAACGAGTGACAACAATCTGCACAAGGGCATGAGACTCACCGATGGGTCTATAAGGTTCTTATCCTCATTGATGGCGTCCTCGCGCACCCAGAAGCGCGTGCCCTCGACAACGACCATGGTCGCGTTCTTGGTGCCGGGCCTGCTCCGGCTCTCAAACTCGCGCACGCTCTCGAGCTTGCCCTCGATGGAGAAGACGGCCTCCTTGACGCGGGCGGGCTTCACGGTTTGGCAGTCGTAGGCGGGGGTAAGGCCCGAGACGGCCCACTCGGAGGCGCCGTAGGGGGCGTTGACGCTGGTGCTGTTGGCGGCCTCGACATAGTGTTCGCTGATGATGTTGACGGTGCACTCGCGCGTCTCGGCCAGGTTGTGCAGGGTGTGCTTGGCGGCGGCGGCGCCGGCCAGCGAGGCGGCGAAGCCGATGACGAACAGCGGCGGGTCGTGGCTGATGACCTGGAAGTACGAGAAGGGCGCCAGGTTCGTTGTTTTGCCGTCGGGTGACACGGTCGACACGAAGGCGATCGGCCGCGGCACGATGGCCGAGATCAGCAGCTTGTAGTTGTTGACGGGCGCGCGCCCCTCGGCGTAAGGGTCGATGGTGACGTGCTGCCGCTGCCGCTGCTCCTCGCTGGCCAGGTCGTTTGCGCCGGACCCGAACTTCCACGAGGGCGAGGCTGTCTGTGTGTACTTGAAGCCGTCGGCGCCGCGGTCAAAGGCCGGGCGGGACTCCTCGACCTTCTTGAAGTCCGGGTGCGGGTTGCGCTTGATCTCGGACTCCTTCATCTTGGGGGCGGCGGTGGTGTTGGAGAAGAGTCGGTGTTGGTGGTGGGGGTGTCGTGGGAGTGGGGATGATGAGGTGGTGGAGAGGCGTCGGAGGTGACTGAGGGATCTGGGGGTAGTAGATCTGAGCTGCATCAAGTTTGTCGGGTTCAATTGAGGGTTTTCAAATCGCGAGTCGTGAACCTTCTTTCCGCGACTTGCAGCAGGCGACGCCGAAGATATCCATCTCGTCACCACACCCTTTGACCCCTCGCCTCGGCCCAGGGCCTCGGGAGCTCCCCTACCCCCCACACTATTAGTGGTGATGATGCAATGCTTAACGCTCAGGCTGTTGCCGTTTAGCTGCGCGGAACTGGCAGGCGGGAGCCCCGACGGTACCCGCTGGCCCTGGCCCTGCGGTACCCGGCCTAAGGCACTGGCTGGTTGCACCTGTACTCGCTGTACACCTGAGCACAGTCTAATACAATATAATATGCTCAGCTGTATGTTATTCGGCCCGCACCAATATACCCACCAAGACATTATTATGAGGTCTGCAACATCTGATCCTGTTTAGCTGTTGACTCTCTGCACAATGTTGATATATTTTATAGTCCACCTCGTTTCGAGCGTGAGACTTATGTTGCTGACGAATGGGGCGTGCTCACATCTCCATCCAGAAAATCATATATTCTCGATGATGACTTGTTTCAGACTAATATGCAGTCGAGTATCTATTACTCGCGTCGTCAACAAAAACATCTGATCTTAATTATTTTCTTGCCGCTAATTCATTGGCCTCTGTCCTCGAGGGTTCTAATCAGTCCGTGTGACCGTCAGGCAAAGCAATTAACTGTCTTGCTAATTCGCACATCGTTCAGATGTGAAAGACACAAACATGCTCTTAATAAGAAAAAAGCTTGACATTTCATTTCATATAGTTCTAGGAAGACTGCTTATTTGCCCGTAGCATGCCTCTGGGCCCGGCAGACCATGTTCCAAGTGATCTGACGTCTTGATTCGTGATGTCGAGATTGTTGAAAAAGAAACTTGTGACTGTTGCGGCTTTCGGATCAAACCATAGTGATCCTGGTAATCGTCATGTTGTATGCCGTATTTCCAGTCGTCGTTGTCACGTTCATAAACATCACGAACCACCTTGTAATTCCTAGCCAAGCGACGGCCAAAGCCTTCCTCCATGCCAACTTTGCTTCGAGTCAGTTTTGTTCAAAATATGACCAAACTCTTCTTTGAGAATTCTCAAGATAGGTGCATACTCACAGACGATGAAATATACAAATTTCCCCAGTGTTGGAGCCCACACCATCACGGCAATCAGCTGGCCGTAATTGAAATTCCCAAGACGTACCAGGTCTACAGAGAACGCCGTGATCAACACTTCAGCAAAGTATGAAATGACCAAAGCAAGGAGCACTGCCTGGACGCTCAACCACCATAATGTCTGGAAGTAAGGCCAAAGGTAATTTCTCAATATCATGAGCAAAGCTCCACGCAATTCGTGACTACTTGCCGCCAGAGTGACTCTGTAAATATAAAAGTTTATGAGGCTTTGGACGCGAGGGACGGTCGCCAGCATGTCGATAAACAATGTCGCAACAGCAACGTAAGCAAACGGGAGCGCCACTCCGGCTCCTTTTCGGTCTTGATATTTACCAATGTAACTGTCCGTATTGCAGTAAGTCATCGGGTTAGGAAGACCTCCGCAGGCGTCCACCGGGCTCGAATCTTTGAAGTTCTGCCAGAGGGTCTCAAAGCTCGACACACGCGACATGCTGGGGGCCAGAACGACCTGAGCTAACAAGACCGTCGTTGAGGTCAGGCAAAAACTGTACCACCACAGCATCCCTTCCCGCTGAAGAACGCACTGGGTCAGGATGACTGGCAGGATGCTGTTCACTGCCAAAGCCTGGACGGTCTGGGCGTTGAGAAAAACTTCGGCAAAGGAGTCAGATCCGGAAGATGTCTGCCCCTCGATCCTGGATGTGGCCAGTGTAGCGAACTGAATGGCAATGACGAAATACGTCTGCACTTCCTGGAATTCCACCAATGTTGTTATAGTCGCTGCGTTCAGGTTCGTCCTTGCTAATCGATCCTGTAATATTGTTGCTCTTGTCCAAGCGCTGGGTCTTCTTGGCACGAATATCTTCCGTGCGAGGACGATTAAAGGCCATGCAACTATGCGACTCCAAGAGTTGAGAGTCTTCAGAATCAGGAACAAAAAGAGTGCGATACTCGTCTGCAGAAGATAAGACAACCAGACCTTGGGAATGATACAAATTAGCTTGACCATCCCAAATCTGTTGACCAGAGTCTTGATTTCAAGCACTTACCCCTGGACCAGCTATGTCCGGGTTGAGCTTGGCATCAACCCCATCGCAAAAGCCGCTGAGACGCTGAGATATGTCGTATAGGTTCTCTGCATTGACAGTGATGCCATTGAGCCCGCGTACGGAAGAGGAACAAATCCCGATCGAGCTGTTATTGCAGGATGAAACCGCGCATTGGGCGACGTCAGTCAGTACCTTGCTGCCATCCCAAGCAGTCAGATCGCCGATGCCCAATGAATCGATCGCACTCTCGATATAGCCCGAATTGGTGATTATGATTGTTCCATTTTCGACCAGCATAGAGATTGTGGCGATTTTGATACAGGGCTCAAGGTTGAATGGCAAGAAGAGAGTGCTTCGTTCATGGCATGTACTCAAACAAGTGCCGTGTTGACGTTGGCGATCCAGGTACTCCTCGGAGCTGTTCGCGCAACTGCCATTGCTAATCGAGAAGACTGCCTCTGGTTGTTCCTGGAGGGATTCCAGGACGGTGCTGATTCCGTTGAGGGCCGCGATGTTCAACGGCTCTGTCAGGGCCTCGAACTCCGTCTGACGCACCCCATTTTCGTAAAACGCCCGCCCTTCTTTATAGTAGCCCCAGTCTACAGATTCAAAAAGATAAAGAGGTTTTGTTCCATTGCTCACTGCCATATTAACAAAGTCCAAAGGCGTTGTCAAGGCCTTGGAGTATTCAAAGAATAAATCATGTTGTCAGGTCAGAACATTTACTCGAAGTGCCGTCGTTCAAGCAATGACCTCGCCAAGTCCTGAGCGGCTGGTGCTCGGCATAATGGCTCCATAAAAGCTTGCGTGAAGGATTGGTGGATGCCTTAGACTTATAGATCTCCAGCTTATGGACAAGCACTGGGTGCTATTTTTTGCCAGGAACCTCAGCTTGCAGCCGGGGGCCGTAGGTGTTGTGTAACATCGGGCGCTGCGGCTGTGTTTCGACAATTCCTGCGAGGACGAAACAATCGACTCCGATTGAGTCGATGGATTGGATACCCAGGCACTCGCCCCCACGCGTACGCCTGCCGGCTGTGTTTGACGCCTTCAACGTGAAAAGTGAGCGCACGTCATGGCAAGCTCGAAGATAGGCAAAGAGCGACTCTACAGTCAAGTACTTAAGTATTCATCCAAATTTAAACGCTCAGCCAAGATTTGAGGACTTCAACGCAGATTCGTCGGCTCTATAAGTAATCTATGCCCACTGAAATTTGCTCCATCATGCATTTGCAAATAGGTCTTCCAGGCTGCATGTGATTTATGCGGAAGTCCCCACCGTCAACCCGCAACATTTCGATATGCTCGCCAGCCACGCTTCAGCCAGGACTGTCAATCGAATGCGCAGACCATTCTCATATTGGCGGCCATATGAAAATTCGTAGTACTGAGACGGTGAGCACGCTGCCCACAACCGATACATTTCCACACCAGAACACACGGTGTAAATAAGGCTACAATGCCGGATTTGTTTCGCGGCAATCGGGGATTGGGTCGACCTACGTCAACTTTTCTAAACTTTGATCCTTTTTCATCATCGCTGCCGGTGGTGCATGATAGGATGCGGCCGGACATCATTGTTGATAACATGATAAGATAGAGTTGCCAGGCGGCTTGTTGGAGATGCTTATCGTCATGTGCGCTGCTAGCCAGTGTCGCACTGGCTTGATATGATCGACCTATCGCTACTAGATCGAGGCGGTGGCACGAAGCTTATGTCTGGCTTGAACCTTTTGTCTCACCTGGGCAGCTGCTTCCCTTCGGACGCCCTGCACCTAACCTCATCATTCCCTTGCAAAGCGCCTGGGAAGAATTGTTCAAATCATCAAAATGGCGTCGACGGGCAACTATGTTGCTAATAATCACGGAGACATCGACGAGTCTCAGGTACCAGGGACTGTCCAGTTGGTCGACATCGACGAGCATCTGGCAACTCGACATGCAAGGGGACACAAAGATATCATTCTCGTGCCGACGCCATCAGATGATCCCGAGGATCCATTGAATTGGTCGCCAGGCAGGAAACGGCTCGCTCTGACTTGCATTATGCTGTGAGTTTGGGTACATCGTGCCTGTCGTCTGGATCTGAATGGCTGACAGAACATTGTTTACAGATACACCTGGTTCGTCGGCATGGCTCTGTCCGTTGTATACTCGGTCCTGGTCCCTCTGTCCACGGCGCTGGACGTGAGTGTGGCTAATCTCAACGCCGGGACTGGGTATTTCTTCCTCCTATGCGGATGGGGGTTGCTGTTCTGGCAGCCCTTTGCTTTGCAGTATGGCAAGAGGGTCACATATATTGTTTCCACAGTCGCCATGGTTGTAGGTTCACACCATAGCCCCTTGGGAAGAACACAGCAAGCTGACTGAACCCAGGCCATCAGCGTCTGGAGCCCATATGCCAAGGGCAACGGCCAATGGATAGCGCGGAACATCTTGATCGGGTTCTTCGCGGCTCCAATCGAGGCCCTCCCGGAGACTTCGCTTACCGACCTCTATTTTGCTCATGAGCGAGGGACGTACATGGGCTGGTATGCATGGATGCTCGCGAACTCCAATTTCTTCGCACCGGTAATTACTGGTTTCATAAACGACGGCATCGGCTACAAATGGTGCTTCTTCATCCATGCTGTTTTCTGCGCCGTCATCGCCGTGTTCCTTTTCTTCTTCCTCGAGGAGACCAATTATGACAGAAAGACAGTTGGTGTTATAGAAGGGGTCCATACACCGTCTGCCAGCGACCCCGAGTCCACAAGCCCGGTGAGCGAGAGCAAATCGTCTCCGGAGAAGAGCTCCAGTGCGGATGCTCCTCAGAGCTCAGCAGCTGGACCTGCAACACCGTACAAACGCAAAACATACCGACAGAAGCTCGCATTGTGGGATAAGCCTCGCCCCTTTATGATGTTTTGGCGAGCCGCCCAGATCCTCAAGCTCCTCTCGTGGCCAGTCATCTTTTACGCCGGTTTCTCCTACGGGACGTACCTCGTATGGTTCAATATCCTCAACGCCACTGCCTCGATAATCCTCGGAGGGGAGCCGTACAATTTCAGCCCCGCCATCGTTGGCTTGTGCTACCTGTCATGTATCATCGGAGTCACCGTCGCCTCGCTATTCTCAGGCATCTTCTCGGACTGGTTCGTCATTCGCCTTGCGCGGCGCAACAAGGGCGTGTTCGAGCCTGAGCAGAGGCTCTGGCTTTTTGCGGCAGCGACTATAATACTCCCAGCTGGATCAATACTTTGGGGAGTCGGGGCGGCACATGGCGTACACTGGTTCGGTCTGCTGTTCGCCATGTTCATGATCTCAATCTGCAATGCCTGTGGAGTGACTTTGTCGTTGGCCTATCTGGTCGACTCCTACCGGGACCTTTCAGGTGATTCACTAGCAACCTGCATCATTATACGGAACACAATGAGCTTTGCTATCGGGTACGGGATCACACCATGGTTAGATGCTCTGGGTTACCAAAACTGCTTTATCAGCGTGGCATTTGTTGGGTTGGCGGTCTGCTCTGTCTTTCTGGTCATGATAAAATTTGGGAAGTATTTTAGAGAACAGAAAAGAGCTCAGTATTGGCACGAGGTAAGGGTCAGGATCGAGAAAGGACTGGTTCATTGAGGTTGGATTGACTGCATCGCACAAAGTTGGGCAGCAATATTGAATTAATTTCGTAGCGATTAGAGAGCGTGCCAGAATAAGTACTTATAGGACGATCAATCCGAGGAGACAAGCTGATACGCAGCTATTCAGAAGCCAATAACTCTTTCAATGCGATCCTCTTGACTGACTTCGACCTTGATGTCAGTCGTCACTACTATGCCCTGATTCTCCATCCAGGGATCTGTGATGACCTTTTGCTCGTCGGGGACCACCTCAACGCGAGCTTTGTTTGGAATGCCCGCTCCCAGCTCGAGGGCCATCTCAGTGTCATCAGTCAGGCCACGAGAGTCACTCGTCATAGAAACCCCCGTCTTAGTCCGGCCCAGCACAGTGCTTTGGAGCCGACTTATCCTTGCCATGCGATCTGACATCCAGTTGGCAAACTTCCGAGGCATCGCAGCCGCAATGATGTGCTTCAGGATTATAGATTAGTATGTGGAACGAAATTGGGGAATCTTGGGGCTATACTTACATGCATTGCAGGCAGGCAGGCTGCAATCAGGTAGATCGAAGGCTCGATCACCAGCCAGAGAATCATGACGTTGGTATAAGAGGGGGCGATGTATTTCGCCGTGTGCTTTTGATACACGGAAAGCCGGATCGCTGAGGCGACCAGCGCTGCCATGCCGATTCCGAACAGCAGCGTCAGAGCCCATTTCCTCGTCTTGGTTGCCTTGAGTCGCCAGACTGTCGGGAGCGGCATGAGAACGAGGGCGATATCGACGACGAGGTTGAAAGGGGTGACAGATCTGTAGAACCTGTCGACGTCGACACATGTGCCCTCGACGGATCTGTCCCAGAAATGGTTCACCGGTGTGCACTGAAAGATGGAGGTGATGGCGAAGGCCAGCCATTGCAAAGTGACAAAAGCTGTCACGGCCCAGATCGCGATCCTCAGGCGCTTGTCGGAGAAGATGCGCAGGTAGAGGGCGAGAATCGAAAATCGCGTGGCCGCATAGGACGCCAGAAGGAACTGTAGAAGTGCGAATATGAATTTCAACAGGATTGCGTTCTCTTCGAGGTTGAGTATGATCCGGTCCTCGTTGCTCCAGGCCACCTCCACCTTCACCATCGCGATTCCCATGGCACAGATTGGCATCAGAAGGCAATAGCCCACAATGATCCAGAAATCGTCCCACCAGAAGCGCAACTTCGCAATGCCCAGCCTCGAGAATGTCTTTGCCGCGACGATGACTGTGTCTACGACAATAACTGATATCGCGGCGCGGACCAGAGGCCTTGTGGCCTGCCACGACGTCTGGTCCGACACGAGAGGCCCTTGCTCCGCCGACATTGTCGTTGACTTGCTTGGCGACGGCCGGGATACTCGTTATTTTCTTGTCGTTCCGGGTCTGCGGTCAGAGGAGGGCGGAGCCGCCGCTGAGTCCTTGGAACACAAGTGGTGTCTGCGGAAGGAAAGTGGAATTGCCCGTGAGCTGGAATTGGCGTGTAGCCGCACGCAGGCAGGACGGTGAAGGTCGCGGAGAGAGTCAGGTCTTCTGGCACTGTTCTTCTACGGGGCACGAAGGCCGTTTTGGCACCTGCGGCCAACATCCTGGGTCCTGATGCGAGTCAGTTCACCAGCCAGGGACGATCTCTCCCTGGTACCACGGTTTCCTATTTCCGCAACCCGATCCGACAGGTCACAAACATAATGACGACCTTGACGAGGCTTGTTCTGGGGGTGAGTCGTGTTGAGAACGATGATCAGAACAAGCTTCCAGGCCCCTCCTTGTCACAAAGCCTGACCCGTCCTGGAGCCGGAACTTAAAATGCAAGGGGATCAAACTCGCAACAATGGGGAACGCCAGGAACGTCGAGGGCACTGACCACATCACAGGTCTGGGAAGGATCAGTGGGCGCACCTCTAGCATCACAATTGTTGGCGGCGGCCAGTCATAATGCTGCAGTGGCACATTGTGGAATGTAACGTCGAGCATCCGTGCGGCCACTTTGGGAGGGTGGACCCGCTGATCTCGCCACAGCCATAAGTCACGCACAGACGAGGAGTTCACGATTCATCAAATAGTGTAGCCATCACTAGGCTGTCCGGGGCACACCCAGCTTGTCGATATCCTCGATGGATGCTACAGTACGGCAGGCCTGGACTTTGGGTGGAAAGTGGGCGGGAACCGCATCCGCAAACGCTTGGCGGGCACTAGACAGTGCTACACCAAACAGAGACTCCCGCCCTCTGAAGATCGGCGGATGTGAAATTCGAGGACGTTGGCGTGGGTGAGTGGGTCCTGTTGTCGTAAGCAGGATCCTGGAACATCTCTAGCGTCGAGCCCATCAGCGCCGTAACGGTGAAACGAGCCCCTCCCGGCTGTGAATATTTCACACCCCCTTGCCACTTCTTTCTCCCCTCTTAACGCATCACAATTCTTGAGGAACACAAAGAGTACGGGTTGGACCTCTGGGAACTTGGGCACGGCCTACCGGCCTCTCGCTTATGCTCGTCCCTTCGCCCCAGCCGGCCCTTACCTGGAAGGAATTTTCTTAAAAAGAAAACTGAATTGAAAGCTTTGATGGTGTTTAAGAGAGAAAGTTTAGGTAATTTGGTAAATCTTTTTGATTGGCTGAAGCTCCGTAATTGACAAGGGGGTGTGAAATATTCACAGCCGGGAGGGGCTCGTTTCACCGTTACGCATCAGGGCAGCAAATCCACAGGCGGAACGACCCGTCAAGTTTGACCCGATTTTTGAGAATGTTTTGGGACGGCAATCAAGAAACCAATGGATTTCGGGGGCGCGACATTGTGCCCACGTTTGCACTTATCAGATGATCGCGGTGCGCACATGGCATATGATCTGTGTTGAGATGTGCAGTAGCCAGGACAAATGTCACAATTAGGAACAGACCTATCCTATCCTGGATTGCACGCGGCTGATATCCACTAGCCCTGGTGATATCGTATGAGATTGGACAGTTATCGACATGGGTTGCCAGCTATATATCAAATCCCCGAACTCTATCTCGAGTGGTATTTCCCGACTGCTGGCCAACGGGCGATTCGCGACCCTGTTTTCTGGAACACCTACTGCAAAGTGATCAGCGTTTTGACATAACTTACTCGAGATGATGTTGAGCCAGCAAGCAATCCCAGGACATACTTCAACATGCATAGAAGACTTAGTCAGAGCTCGAAGCAGACTAGAGCGCTAACAGTCTACACTACTACCGAGCAAAACTCAAAAGCTCCAGAGATTTCAGCGCTCGGGAGCCGAAGGCCAGGAAGTAACGCTTGGGACCACATGAATTAATTTGGTTCTCAAAGCCTGCGTACGCGCATGGGGACTCAGCATCCGTGCAATCATATAAAAGTGTACTTTTCTGACGAAACGGACCAGATCCACGTGTGTCAACCCACCCTCCTGCGACGATCTGCTGGAATACCGACGGGAATATAGGTGGTCGATCGCAGAACACAGACCACGAGCGGAGAGTCTGAGGACATTCTCGAACGCGCATGAAGCGCAGCCCGCATGGAGTTTGCACAGACCACGGCCCTCTGATCGATGCTACACTGACATTGGCGGTACCCTGGGCTGGGAGGACACCAATATCTTATACTACATCGACAATCTGGCGCATGACGCCACTTCTATTACCGGCTGCCTAGGTGCTCTTGAGGCGCTATGGTAGATCAGACGCCCGCCAAGAAAGTAAAACGAATTGCATCCGAACTATGGGATCTTAGATCTTCCCACTCTGTCACCGACGCGATATGGTGGTTCAGAGCACATTATGCCCTGATGACGGCCCAAAGTCGTATCTAATTTGCTTCTGATCGTTGTGCCAGAGGAGTTATAACCCCGATCCGAGCCTTCATGAGATATCGCTAGCCTTTGACTGGCTGAGCTCAGCCTGTCAATTGCATAGGCACCAAATAGACACGATCATCGTGGTAAGGTTGATAATTTAGAAGTATAAAGGCATCTTGACATGCGATCAGGAATGAGTTCTGTGAAGGTCATATTTCTCGAATCTGCAATCACATTATATTCTCAGAGTGAGCTGACCTTGAGGCTAGACACGATCGCACGGACATCGTTCAGGAGTATGTCCCACCCGAGGAGCATGCTGGTTCGCTACAATTCGGCATCAGTGCGTCTGGTCCGATGTTGAAGAACCTTCATCTGCCTATGTGATAAATTAGGCCCTCGGATACAATGCGATTTTGTCCATCTATGCTCAAGTGCTATTGAACCTTACATAGCGTTAAGCTGCACGGGTCATAAAAATTTTTATTTCAAAGCTACAAACCAATCATATTCAACGATAACATGGTTCGCATAATTATAAGCTCACTGCATGGTCTTCTTTGTCCACAGTGCAGCGAGCTTAAATATCAGCCTGACGCTTACTGAGCGACCGGTGGTGCTTGGCGAGAGCGATATAGAACTGGGCATGCAATTCTAGGAAGGTTCGCGACTTGCTCACCAAGGCCTCGCTCTGTACTAATTTTGGGATTGGTTGGAATTGTTTTGGAGAATCTGCTCTGCTTTCTGAACTGTCCCCTGTTAAAACAAAGCCTTCCATTATAGAGACGGCGGTACAAGTCCATAAACAAATGTCAATGTTCAACATCTTGTTCTCCAATTGTTCATGGTTTCTACCCTTTTTCAGATCATTTGATCACAAACCTCTGGACTTCTTGCTTGGCCTCCCGCAGACTTGTCGACATTGGGTACGACCCCTAGATACCTAGCTAGAGAACTGAAGCGACCGCAAATACCAGGTTGTGAAAGGACGATAAAACAGTGTAGTATAGCACCCTAATCAGACTGATGTAATACGGTACCTGGCCTATTAGACCATCCTTGAGCGGATTGGCATTCACGGCCTTCTGGCTGTTGATGGCGAATTGTAGAGAATCATAGTACCTGTGGGGGACTAAGGATAAAAGCATCAGTAAGATGATATCCGCTTGATAACCATTTGGATATATGACTTACGATGGTCTAGCACCATTATGATACTTGGGATTAGGTATAAGATGCTATAGATAGGGTAGGGCTTTGGGTTTGGCTGGTTCACTTCGCTTAGAAGCTGTGAGGGGTCCTTGTAAGGCCAGATATGGACGCCTGTGTCGACGTGGTGGAAGTCCCGCTGCTTAGGCTGCAGTGTAGTCGGAGGCACCCGAGGGACGAGGTCGTGGTTGTTCACGATCCGCCAAGACCGGCCTCGTGACACCTCGACGAGCTTGGAGGCCAATCTGGCCCATTCATTAGAGCCGATGCGGGGAGCCCCGAAAGTGTATTCATCACCCATGAACATCACTCCAGGGCTCAGATTCGACGGTGCAACATCGATGAGAAGCTGTGTGTAGCAAAGTGTCGAGTAAGAGCCTCCAAGGGAGTGTCCTGTGACGTGCGCAGGAACCGCGAGGCCGCTGGTGTTTGGCAACTTCTTCGCAGCCTCCCGATTTACATTGAGGATCTGTTTGTACGGGCTGCCCTTTCCAGGAAAAGTTCCGAACAGGCCCGTATACACCCCGTGTGAAACTTTGGTCTGCGTGCCGGCGAAATATTCCTGAGCGGCGGGGACCAGCTGATAGTTGAAGTCCACTGCCCAATCTTTGAGGTTGAGGGGGTTGGTGCCGGTGAATGCGATCCCGATGAATGGCTTGTCTTGCTGCTTTTCAGTCGTGAAGAACATGCCACAATACGGGCCATCCCAGCGCGGATGTCCGTCAGGGGTGAGGTCGCACAAGTCGCACAGCGGGAGGAAACGCATGCCCCAGACTTGTGCAAGCAAGTCGATATCCTTGTGCGCCTCGAGGTACAAGTCAATGGCGTCCGAGGCGAGTCTTTGCGGGCCTCCTTCCTTGAAGGAGCGGTACATCGCCCAGGAATCCACGTGCTGTTGTACGTCTCGTAGGTACATACCAATGCTCTCCATAAAAGGCAAGAAAGAGGTCTGCCAGTCGAGGTCTTCTTTGCCCCCAAAGACCTGCCTTCGCTTAGCTGCATTGATGGTTTCCATGTTATCGCGGCTCCAGTTCTTCAAGAGCTGTAAGGCCAAGCCGAAATCCATGATGCGAGGGGCGCCGAGGATTGCTCCTATTTCTCCAATCCATGTTGCGGGCCATGTTGCGACCCAATGCCTTAGTCTAGACCGGAGACCGGGAGGCCTCGTCTCATTCAAGGAATAAGTGACTGCCGAGGCAAGTTTTGCGATATGTGTTTTCTCCGGCTGGGCATCTGGACGCTTTGGAGGAGGTGGAGGTGGCTCAAAAAGCGATAATCGTTCCAAATTTCTCTTGGCCTGTTCGCGAACAAGGTTTTCGTAGACATCGTTGGCTAGGGCAGGCATGGTGAGCTAGCAGCTGTTCTTTTCGTGATGTGCTCTGGAAAAACGTGATTCTTTCAAGCAGGTAAGGATGAGATGTAATCCGAGAGGCAAGAAACAGCAAGTGCATAAATGAAGTCTGATGAGAATCGCTCGTCTTAAAATATCTAGTAGCAAAGCTCCAGCTGGGGACAGATCATTTTTGTGCCATTCCTGTCGTGGCCATAGTGTCTGATTTAGTGTACGTATGAGGCCTGATTGCTATAGGCTTATCTCAAAGACAAGAAAGATATGAGAAGCGGCCTTCATGTGACAGCATGTGAAGGTGGAATATTTACATGGAAATAGGCTGAGCCCATGCTGTCTTGCAGTTTCCGTAGACAGATAGACCTTATCGCCTAATCTGAGAAAGTCAATACAAGACTCCCATAGGTCGAGACTTTGATGGCGGGCACAAAGAAATCATTATACTAAAGAAGTTGGTATGTTCAGCTCTTTGTCACTTGTGAAATGCGATACCTAGGTAACTAGTTTAGCCTCACGTCACGAGAGGGCTTGGGACAAAACAGCTGGCCTTGGCACATCAATTCAAGTTGATTCAGAGCTACCTTCTTGCTAAGGAGAAGGGAGAAAGGGAACGTCTTGGGGTTAGGAAATAGAAATACTCAAAGGGCGTGGCATGGTCGTAGTGCTTGTATAAGGAATTGTGTATACCTGCATAGGCTTCTATTCCGCAACTCTGTTCATGGAAGATAAACACATATGAACACAGAGAATGTGCGCAAGTCCGGTTGTATACAATATCTCCTTTACTCTTGACTTCTCTATAAGATATTTCCCATCTCTTGATCAAGCGGCAGCGCCGTTCTCTGTGGAACCTGACACTTCCTTCTTCAATCGATCCAGCATCTTGGCGTGAATCTTGGACCCTGAATAGATGCATCAGTAAGCGTTGAATTATCTGATATTACTACGAACAATGGAAGAACCAATTGCCGCAGAGTTTGGGGTAGGGGGCGGGTTCAATTTGCTAATGAAGTGGCAGTGTGGACGGGCAGAGAAACTCACAGCCACCCTCATTGAGAGACTTTACAATTCCAATAAGCAGCCTGGAGCATTTAATCTCGCAAGCTTCCACGAGCTCAAGGCCACCATCCTTTGAAGGTTCGATGGTCCAGAAGGTGTCCATGACCACGTTGAGAGGGCTTTTTATACGCGCAAAAAGCCCCAGCTCCATATTCGTAAACTCATAGCTTGACTCGACGCTTGAGCCCCAAATGCCCTTCGGCATGGTCTCGACAATGTCGGTGACCTTGTACAGCGTCGATGTGCCCTGGGCCTTGACGGTATCCGGCAGAGCCGGCTCCGAGACCTCGCCAAGGTTCTCAAACTTCTGCATGTGAGGATTGCACTGTAGAAAGAACTCGTGGTCCTGCAGCATGGCGATGCCCTGCTTCTGGGTGACCCCTTCTGGCAGTTTGGAGGCATGCACCACCTTCGCGGACGCGCTGAGGACTACCGGGGTTTCAGCGCCAAGCCATCCACAAGAGCGAGAGTGACAGGTGGAGCTGTTTCCACATGTGGGGGTATGAGGACTACTTACACGACATGCTGCTGCTTGCCAGGTAGTGCTGACGTCTTCCGGATCCAATTGAATGCTTCCCACAATGTGTAGAGGCCGGGTTCTAAGGACTTTGTGTCGGTTCTGCTTCTGTGTTGAATCTGCGCTTGTGTTGAATCTGCGCTTACGTTCAGGCTGCCCAGGCACGAACAGAGGTGACCTGACTAGCCACGATGCTGTGACGTCTACTGTGTCACAATGTGCAGCTAACCCCTTGCCCCTGTCGCTCATCCGAGCGCGGGAATTCCGGCCTACCACTCAACAAAGGTCATATCCGATGACTTCGGTAGTTGTGCTGGTCTATGCTCACACCTTCTCTGCACATGTGACTCTGGATATCTTGATGAATTTCAGGTGTACATACCGACCGCAATCCTGCGTGCAAGATCAACCAATTTCCAATTTTACCACATTTGCGGAAGATTCCCAGGTTGTATCAAGCCACTTTCATGTTGGACTGAAACTCATTGGCCGATCAAGTTCACCGGGCAAAAACAACGGCAGCGCAAGGAGACGGAGTAATAAGAAAAGAAAAAAGAGTGCAAAAAGAAATCATCGTAGAGGCTTCCAAGTCAATGTGTAGCACTTCGTAATCAGGATACCAAAACCCCGGTGAGTCCGCCAGGGCATCAATCAAGCTCTGAAATGAAAAGATGAACGCCAGTGACCGCGAAACTCCAGATGAGATGAACATGACACTTGCAAGTTCAGTCCCTATGTAGTTGAGAAGCTCAACAGAATACGGGCGGATCGAAATGAAAATCAAATTTCACATATACTCGTATCCAATGTTGGGTCCGAAATTTGGGCTCATTGGATACCAAACAGGCTTTAACTCTACCTGGTTTTTAATACATGATCCTTCCAGTGATCATGTATCATGGCTAACGAATCCTCAATCACGCCCCCCGCTTCAGTGTCTGAGTATCAGCATGACCAAATCGGCGTCACAGCATGCCACAATAATGTATGGTTGAGATGCTAAGAGCAACAAGACTTTGAGAACAGTAGATACAGTAAGCCATTCACAATACTTCTCAAAGGCTGTAAGCCAGGAAGATGCTGTGGTTGCGACGTGAATGCTTTAATTAGCTAGCAGAAAGGGTTATGGGGGCTGTTCTAGGTGTGAAGTTGAACATGACTTTATATACATCAGAGTGTCACAACGATGCCTGCATGTCACAAGAACCGCAGAAGGCCGCTCGCACTTTGACCCCGGCCGCACCTCTAGGGACGACACAGCCTGCGCATGTAAGCCCAAGGTCTGTGGATCAGAGCTGAAGTATCTGAGGCCGATTCTGATTAGGAGCCTGTTGATGACCCCGAGACAGATGAGGACCGTTGTCAGGGTAGCGACAGGGAGCCATCGGCTTCGCCTTCTCTATTTGAAAATGTGGCTTGCAGCGGAAAAGTCTGATAGTCTTGGAGGAGGTTGAGAGCAGTCGAATCTACAGCTGACGATAGGCAGTGGTGAGATAAAAATGATAGCTTCGAGCGAAGAGCTTCCTTCAGACTAAACCCATACCTAAATTTCATTGACATCCCTGGATGTTGTCCTCTTGTGTTTTAATGCGCCCTTCCGAGCGACATCACACCACTTCAAATATCTTCACGCCTTCTAGATTAGCTACAACCTTTCCCCACCGACCTTTGATGATGGAATGCTCCTCAGGACTCAACTGTCTGACCTCACGGTTGGCAATATCAATGTTGCTGATGTCCCTTCAGCTATGTCAGAAGACGTAGGAGGATTGGAAGGGGTAGGCAAATTACCTAGGCATGTCTTGGAATAGGGTCAGGGCAGTTGGTGAAGGACAGGATGTGCAGGAACATTATTTGAAGTGTCTGTTAATGACTGCACTCAAGCACGTACTGTATGTATGCAGCGTAGAGTATTTGCCAAGCGCCGGCCGTAGCGTAACCTAGGATACCTGCATTCGTCAGCAGCTTGGTTAGAAAGTCGAATCTTTAGAAATCCCAAGTGAATGGGGTGGCTAGCTGCATGTGGCCACCCCTGCACCTTCTCGCCCTTCGCGCCTTTCTCCAACGTGTGCAGCAGCACTGGCAGTTAGAAATCACAGGAACTCGGAGGCTAGTAACGACATGGGGCCCGCTCCCTTCCCACGTCACGACTCAAAGGTAGTACCACGTACCGCCCGGGGGCACACCGATAGACAAAAACACGATGCCTCATCCTCAGAAGTCCTGACCACCTGCAGTCATCTTTGCCATCCGACTTCGAATCCAGCGGTGCAGTCATCGCATTTCCTGGGCCATGGACTCCGAAAAGGCTGCAGAACCTGCCCTTAACAGGAACAAGGATCATGATAACTCGCCCAGCTTGCAACGGAAAGAAGAAGGCGGTCTGAATCTCGAAGCCACAAGCCTTGGTTCCAGTCGAAGCCAGCACCATGAAAACGATATGGAGAGCCAAAATGGCATTGAACATCAGCGATCCAATACGACGGGGACATCTACGTGGTCTTCAGAGCAGATGTCCTTTCCCCAAGAGGTTCTGTTTGTCGCAACCGTCTGCTTGACCCAGTTCTGTAACCGTGAGTCGCCTGTTGATCAGACGCAATCCATATAGCCTTGCCATCTGTTCTGCCTCTTGGTCCATACCACAAATGGTCCGATTCTCGCCTGCAATGAACAGGCAGAATGCTGACTGATGACAACCGCTCTAGAGGCCTCATTTTGCGCGATGCTCTTCCTCCTGGATACCGTAGGCGACAGCCTGGGAGTGACCAACCCGTCTCTTCTCAGCTGGCTAGTCGCAGGATTCAGCCTGACCGCAGGCACGTTCCTGATATTCTCGGGGCGGCTGGGCGACGCTTTCGGCTACAAGTTGATGCTGATGATCGGCTTCTCATGGTTCTCCCTGTGGTCGGTACTCGCCGGCGTCGCCGTGTACTCGGGCTATACGCTCTTCGTCTTCGCCCGGGTCTTTCAAGGCATCGGCTCGGCGATTTGCATCCCGAACGCTCTGGCAATCCTCGGCGCCGCGTATCCCCCTGGTCACCGGAAGGCCATGGTCTTCGCCTTGTTTGGAGCCAGTGCGCCAGTCGGCGCGCTGACGGGTGGGATTGTGGGAACCTCGCTTGACTTGCTTTGGTGGCCTTGGAACTTTCATGCGCTAGCAGTCGTTCTCGCGCTGCTGACCGTCCTCACCTACTTCGTTGTACCGTCACCGCGCCCACCTAGATTCTCAGGAAAGGTGTCTTTGCGTAATCTGAACAGCGAGCTAGATCTGGTAAGCAGTTCCTGAGCTGGCTGCGTTACGACCGCTGGCACCCCTCTCCAAGTAGCATTTTCTGGAATATCAGAAGCTTGCTGACATCTTGATAGGTTGGGGCCGCGTCTGGGGTATCAGCGCTGATTCTATTCAATTTCGCATGGAATCAGGCACCCATAGTCGGCTGGAACTCGGCACAAGTCATTGTCACCCTCATTGCCGGTGTGATGATATTTTTTGGATTCTTGTGGACCGAGTACCGCTACGCCGCCAACCCTCTTCTTCCTCTCGACGCTTTCAATGCCGACGTGGGATATGTACTCACTGCTCTCGCCTGCGGATGGGCCATGTTCGGCGTGTGGTCGCTTTACGTCGTGTTGGTCTTGGAGAACATACGAGGTCTATCTCCCTTGAGGGCCGCGACCTGGCTTTTGCCTGTTCTCATCACTGGCCTGATAGCTTCTGTGATCACGGGCTTTCTCCTGGGACCAGCCAAGTTCACACCGCCTGTGGTCATGACCATAGCGCTCTGCTTTTTCCTGACTGGAATTACAATCTTCGCGACGGCACCGGTGGATCAAATCTACTGGGCACAGACATTCGTGTCCATTGCGGTTGTAAGCATGCTCCCAGTCCTTTCCAGTCTTCACTCTGAGACTTCTGAAATACCTCCCGACTTTCTGTTCAAGGTTACGTTTTTTGAAGCTTCTGAAGACCAGTTGCCACAAGAACGATGTATCAAATGTGCTGACGATGTAAATGAAATACGAATAGATTCCATTTGGTATGGACATGAGCTTCCCAGCGGCAACCCTGATTCTCTCCAACGCGGTCAAGAAAGAACACCAAGGAATAGCGGCAAGTCTGGTGGCAACGGTCGTCAATTATAGCATCTCTCTGGGAGTTGGGTTTGGTGGAACAGTGGAAGTTTACACCAACAACGGCGGAAAAACAAAGGCGGACCTCCTGAAGGGCTACAAGAGTGCGTTGTATCTGGGAGTTGGACTTGCTGGGCTTGGGCTGGCCATATGTCTCGTCTACTTGGCTAGAGACCTGTGGAAGGCTTCACAAAAGGCAAAGGGCGAGAAGCATACGCCTTCAGTCTCGCCTGTGCTTTAGTATGTTTCAACGCTGGGCAAAATTGCCCAAATGTATGAAACGTAAAAAACCCAAAACTCGTACAAAGTTGAGACATGCATTCGAATTCCCAAGCAATAGAGGTCTCACTGCGTGTGATGTTCAATACGTTTTCCGGTCGTTCTGAGCACAAATTGCAGTGTCGCTCGTACTCCAGCAGCTTTAGTGCCGGCCGATATGTCTACCTCGCACACTGAGATCGATGACTCCCACTGAACAGGATCTCTTTCAAGGGAAGAGTCGATCAGCTAGCAAGGCGGGGTGAGCCCCGTCGATCTTGTGCCGAGGCATTGCTTAGCATCGTCCCCTGGCTGGAACGCGGATCTCCGCACCCGCCGGTCAGTAATCCCGGTAGATCCGCCTGACCGTAGGCCCGCCGTGTTCGGACACGGCATCGTCTATTCTATAAGAATATGTCATGGACTGGGGAAAAGTTGTGATGTGGCAACAAACCAGCACCGCACGCAGCAAGTATGACTCTCTGGAAGTCTCCACACCCTGATCTCGAGAGTGAGTGATCGTGACTCAGACACAACAGTTTTGCCCATTGTGGATCAGAAATTGACGCCCCGAATCTCATAGTTCCAACAAATGTCACGACTTGGGAATGGTTGTTCGAGTCTGAAGAATATGTTCCCTTTCGAAATGCGCCCAGCTCCGCCGTTGGCGCATACCACAATGCTGTTTCCAAGGAACGTTTAGACTTCGTCCAAGTCAAGGCAAAAGCCACCGCTCTGAGCACCATCCTCGCCGGAAAATATGGCCTCCGCGCTGGCCAGACCGTCTCGATCTTCAGCACCAATACTGTATGGTATGCTGTTGCATTGTGGGCAACCATACGCGTCGGTGGGTGACCTCGTCAGCACAGAGACGAGATATTCGAGCATTAATGCATGAAACAGGGGGAAGAATAAATGGCGCCTCTCCAGCGTACGACGTGGAAGAAATGACCCATGCGCTGAAAACGGCAGACACCAAAATTCTAGTGACCTTACCCAGCTCCATCGATGCAGCCATCACTGCGGCCAAGAACGCGGGCGTGCCCAGGTCGCACATCCTGCTGCTCGAAGGCAAAGCCCCGGGGTTCACGAGCATCCAAGACCTGATCCAGCAAGGCCTCTCGTTGGCACCCACGGACCTATACCGCATACCACATGGCAAGACCAACAGGGACATGTGCGGATACCTCAACTTCAGCTCTGGGACCACCGGATTTCCAAAGGCCGTCATGCTGTCTCATCACAACATCATCGCGCAGTGCCTCCAGCTGCGGCAGCTCCAGCTCCTCCCGGAAGACGGCGGAGGTTACCGGACTATCGCGGTGATGCCGCTGTTCCACATCACGGGTCTGGTCCGCTTCATCACGTACCCGGTCTTCATGAACGGCGAGTGCTTCATGCTGCCGCAGTTCAGGATGGAGGCCATGCTCGAGACCATCATCGCCCACCGCGTCGAGGAGCTCATCTTCGTGCCGCCCATCCTCATCCGGATGGTGCGCGACCCGGTCGTGGACAGGTACCTACCGAAACTGCGCACGATTGTAAAGCGCTTCTCGTCCGGGTCGGCGCCCATGAGCCCCGAGATCCTGCGCCTGCTCGAGGCCAAGTTCCCGGGCACCGGGTTTCGGCAGGGCTACGGAGCGACAGAGTCCACGGCCTGCATCTCGTCGCACCCGCCCTCACACTTCGCGTACCGGTACGCGCACACGGGCGGCAAGCTCGTCGCCAACACCGTCGCCAAGGTCATCGACCTGGCTGACGCCTCGAGGCTGCTCGGCCCGGGCGAGACGGGCGAGATCTGCGCGCGGGGTCCGCAGATTGCCATGGGGTATCTTGGGAACCCGGAGGCCACGGCGGAGTCCTTTGATGGGGAGGGATATCTGCACACGGGAGATGTAGGGCATATAGATGACGAGGGGCTCCTGCATATTGAGGATCGTATAAAGGAGATGATCAAGGTCAAGGGGATACAGGTCGCGCCCGCGGAGTTGGAAGATCTGCTGCTTGGGCATGAGCTGGTTGAGGATTGTGCGGTCTTGGGAGTTGCAGATGAATACGCTGGGGAGAGGCCGAAGGCTTGTGTCGTTGTGAAGGCGGGGGTGAGTCCGAGTGAGGAGCTTGGCAGGGCTTTGTTGAGGTATGTGAAGGAGCGCAAGATCCGATACAAGTGGCTCGCTGAGGTTGAGTTCGCGGAGAGTATTCCCAAGGGGCCGACGGGGAAGCTGCTGAGGAGGTTGCTGAAGGCAAGCGACAAGAAGACAGACAGGAGAAAGGGGCTCTGTGTAAGAGATGATACAGACAGGGCAAAGCTATAGAGCGAGTCTGAGACAGGAGATTGTATATATAAACAAGTGGAAAAGGGAGATGGTATCTATCGTCCAACCGTAGAAACACAAGCTGCGCTATGCTTTGTATATGCTAGATCCTCCCTAGGCAAGCAGGATATCGTACCCATCCTTGTTGATGCGAACAGCACCGCCACCCATCCCATACTTGCGCCTGACCAACTCAAAGATTACCAGCCCAGCGCTCGTGGAGGGCACTTGGCGCAGCGCGTTCCACCAGAACCCCCGAAACAACCAACGCCTCAATGCGTTGGGCCCGTTGCCCTCCTGTGACTTGCTTTCCTCGACGCACTTGGCCCATGTCTCCTTGTACGCGTGATAGTATGCCCTGAACATCTTCCAGCGCCACTTCTCCCCTGGAGCTTTCGCGTCCTGATACTTGCGAAACTTGCGCGACTGTGCGTCGAGGTGTTCGAGGTGTTCCCAGTGCTCCATCTGGACGTGCGTGAGCGGGTGGATGATGACCTGCTGGGCAATCGAGGCCCCCATTCCGGCAAGCATGAGGAATGCAGGTTCGATGGCGTAATGGGGCTGGATAGTCTTCAGCCGCTGGCTGTCTTTGCCGTCGGCGGGTCTTCTACGTGAGAGGATGTTGACCACGTCCTGGCTGAGATCGCCATAGTACCACGCCACGAAGGAGTAGTATGACTGAGCCTTGAGGTACTCAAAGGTGCTAAAAAATACGGCACTCCCCAGGCTGTCCTTGGCAAAGGATAGGCCCCACCCGGCAAATATTCCTCTCAGCCCGATTTCTCGGAGCTTGGCATAGCTGAATGACCACATGCTCTGCGGCCGGCCGTTGGCGTCGCTGATGATCTCAGGACCCTTCCCGCCCCGCTCGAACCGTGCCTGGATCGCATCTAGCGGTGCCGCAGCGAAGCTCTGGATGGACCCGGCGAGGAGTCCCGCCGTGAAGGTGTCACCTGGGGACGGGGGAGGGTAGACCCTCTTGGTGGCCCTGCTGCTCTCCTCGTGCAGGCGGCCCAGGATCTGGAGGTAGCTCGTGTACAGCACAGCGCCGACGCCGACATTGGCGATCAGGGGAGGGGCGACCTGGTCAGGAATGATTCGCCACCCGTAGTTCTTGACTGCCGTAGCCAGGATGCCGGGGGTAGTGCGTGAGCCAACGGACTTGAACCACTGCCACCATGTCTGTTTGGCGGCCTCACCAGCGGTGGACAGGTTGGCCAGGAGGTAGTTGTGCGACTGCTGCTGCTGCAGGTTCCGCGCGTAGGCGAGGTAGTCGACTCGGGTACGGAAGAAGGCCTTGACGGGGGCTCTGAAGTAGAAGGCGATGGCCTGAGCTAGTAAGGCACGTGTACCCGCCGCAGTGGCGGCCGTTGCAGCATTGTTGCGCGGATTCCTGTCCGAGTCGGGGGCGGTGACGGGCAGCACGCCGAAGTCGAAGGGAGAACCAAGGTTTCCGGCGCCGCGGCCGGGATCAGTGGGGTTCATTGTCGATGAGACATCTCACCTGATGTGCTCAAGTACCGAATGAATGAAATGTCTGGTCTGTATGCGAGTAACAGACCAGGCGAGCGAATGTTGTTGTTGTGACGAGCGCTGAAACTGAGATTAGATTGACATAGAATCAGTCAGCCGGCCAAATCCGGTTTTGCAGCTGACCCGGTGGAGGCCTGAGGTCAGTGCCAGCTGGCCGGGACTTGGCTGTCTTCTGCCACCTGGCAGAGGCTCTTAGGCACGGAGGCACCTGACGCAGGCTGCTCCTGTTTTTTCCTTGAACACATAACCTTCAGTGCTTAGCATCCATTTGGTACACCCTACTCGCCCAAACCTCATGCAACTAAGGAGTTCATTTGTTGCCATGTGAGAGGGATATAAAAAAGATGCAGCTGCTCCATATTCATTAGATCGGTGATGACCGCCTGGCTGTGTCAGGATTTGGGCTGAGATGCCTTTCCTCTTCAGCTCAGCGAGGCAGGCGAGCCCTCGCTCCTGAGCAGAGATAAACCCCAGCCCATCAACACGGACTGCATCAAGCACAGACCCAACAACAACCACGGCGAACATCATAGTACGGAGCAAAGGCTTTTTAGACGGTATTTTCGATATCATGGGGTATCTACCATTATGGACTGCTGGGAGCCTGCAACTCCGTCATTGAGCGCCTAGGACAAGGAAGTCTACTTGGACTCCTCCTTCGCCTTTTTGAGAATACCCTCAGCCTTGTCAGACTTGTTCTCAAGCACCTTCTTGAGCTCTTCCATGGTCTCCTTGACAAGCTTTTCGCTCTCATCGGTGTGCTTCTCTGCGACCTCCTTCAGCTGCTTGAGCTTGGACAGGATCTCGCTGCCGTTGGGAATCTGGTCGATGTACTGCTCCAGACCAGTGCCGCTAGCAACCTGTGAGCCCTTGGACTTTGTCTTCTCCACTGCCTGCTTGACGTATCCTTCGAGGTCCCCTGTCTTGCCGGACTCGACCGCGTCCTTCGCCCTCTCAAACAGCTCCTTCGCGTTGCCCTGCTTCAGGGCATCGGCGTTCTTCTCCACCAGCTCCTTCACCTGTGGGTTCTTGTCCAGGAGAGGCTTTGCCTGCTCCATGCCCTTCTTCCAAGCCTCGTCCCCGAGCTTCTGCACCTGCTGCACCTTGTCCTCAACCAGCTTGCGCGCCTTGTCCAGGTTGGACGCTGTGAGGCCGCCGGCCACGACCTCCCGAACCTCCTTCCACGTCTGGTTGACCTGCTTCTTCGCCTCGGGGCCGTACTGGTCGCCCAGCTGCTTTAGCTGGTCAATGCTTCCGCCAAACTTGTCCTTCAGCTGCGGGTGGTTGTCGATGATGTCGCCGAGCGCGTCCGTCGAGAGGTCGGCCAGCTTGACAGAGAGGTCGGCGAGCGCCTCGTACACCCGGCGGAGACTCTCCATGCTGAGGCCTGCCTTGGAGATCTCCTGGAAGTGCTTGTATGCATCGTTGAGAATGCGGTCTGCGTCCTCCTTGTTGTTCTTCCTGACCTTCTCGAGGTCGTCGAATGCAGTGTCGACGTACTGGCGCCCACCGGGGATCCAAGTGACGTAGGAGTAGCAGAAGTCCTTGATGTAGTTCAGGGTCTGATCGGCGTCGGGGGTGTTTTCCTGCAGTTTCTGTGCTGTCTCATTGTACTTCTTGCTTGTTTCTTTGGTGGCTTTGTTCACAGAGCGTGCGATCTTGCCTGTGGGGCTGAAGTAGTACGCGCCATAGAGAAGTCCTCCAGCTGTAAGACCACCGACTAGGCCGGCGGCGAAGGGGGACGTGCCCGCAGGGGCACTGCCGCTGCTCGATGAGGACGCGGTCGTGGACTGAAAGCGGACCTGCTTGGCCTGTTGACACCTCACGGAGCGTGCAGCTCGTGGCAGCGCACGGACGACGGTCCTCGAGGGAATCATTGCGATTGAACTTGGTGATTGATGGCTTCTTTGTTTGTGGGAGTTCTGGTATGGTGGGTGGGCGATGGAAGCTGTTGAATTACAAGTCGTACGCGGTTGGGAGAAGAATGTTGGGTCAAGTATGGGATTTGAAGGCGTCGTTGGGAGATCGTCAGCCCTTTTCAATCAAATGGCCGAGACAAAATGCAGCTCCCATGTGATGACGCTTGTTGACGCAGGTACTCTTTGGCTTCCAAGGCCGAATTTGAAGAGGTGCATACCAAGCTTGTGGACGGAGCTGATCGTCCGCTTTGCGACAAGAGCGTACAAGACGCCAGTCACTGCGTCGTAATGACGTAGGGGGTGGCCACGACGACATCAATCTCTAGACTACTGCGAACCTTCCTACATACACACTAGACAGACCTCGAATATATGTGGACCTCCAAGAGATCAATTGCGATTTCGCAATGGACCCAATTGAGTGTACGATGTTCCAGCTTTGCAGTCCTGGATCGGATTTAGACGACAGGGTAGACTCGGCGCAGTAATTGATCAAATGCTCAGATTATGTATGAACCCATCATGCAATGAAGAACTTTGGCAATTGAGTTCCCTTCAATATACTCAGATTACGTGCTGTAGTACTCGGCCGCTTTGCTTTGTGCGGCGCGACAGGATCTCGGGGAGGAAGAAGTCCAAGACACACAGTGCGATGTGTCGTGGTGTGAGGCCCTTGAGCGGTTCATCCCAGCTGTGCTGGACCCCGGGGGTCTGGAGGGTGGGGGCGATGCTTGACGAAAATTGGGCAGCTCTTGGTAATTTTCTGTTCGCATCGCAGTCTCAACTTGTTCAGAGCGTGTGGGAGAAGCAGGCTGAAGAGATGGCTTTCGAGATTTTGCTGCGTTGCTCGTTTGACCAGTGAGCTAGTATAACATGTTGAGGTATGAGGGAAACGACAAGCCCTGACGGGTGTTCTCAAGGTGCTGAACCTGCCACGTCGTCCCTGATATCTAACATGCTCGTCTCCATGGCACCTTATGTCGAGACGGCATGGGCCATGCTTAGAAGCCCTGACGGCGGACTTGACTCGTGGGTGCCCTTGGCGAGACAAGGCCTCCTACAGTTCCCGTGCTAACATATATTTACAAAGCTAAGTGTTGAGCTGGGACATTCTTTGCGCGGGAATGTTTAGTCCAGGGACTTGTTTTAATACTGAATATTTACGGGTTATTGCACCAGCTCGTCGTCTCTCAGATGCCGCGCCGACAACATGATCGTGTCCAGCGTGGCGTGCCTCTGGTCCCAACCACCCTCAAGCTTCTCGTTTGTCGGCGCCAGGAAGCTCGTAGGCGTCACGCTGACATAGTTGTCCGTGGGCGATCGGTACTGCCCCTGCAGCGCCGCGGACGAGGCAGGGTAGAAGGGCTTCTCGTTTGGGACGTACTGGTACGTCATACACTCTGCAAAAGCAACGCGGGGGAACACCGCGAAGAAGGTGTCGTGGGCGGGATCCATTGCGTCCCGAAGGTTATTGATCATGGCGGCTGGAGTGCTGGCGGAGCTGGTGTTCGAGGCCGCAGGAGGCTGCAAGACGGACCAAGGGTTCCGGCACGTCTCCTCGGAGCAGGACTTGGTCACCATGAGCAGTGCGTTGAGGCGGTTGATGAGCCGCCTCGTCTCGGTGTCGTTGGCCCGGGTCACAGCCAGGTTGTCCAGTTCATACGGGTCATCAGACGTGTCGTAAAGCTCCTCGTCCCCGCTGCACCACTTGGCGTACAGCCAGCTGTTGTCGGCCTCGTCGATGATGCGCAGCGTCTTGTAGCTGTTTTCGGGGTATGAGGTGAAGGGCGGCGCCTCGAAGTGGCACCCGCCCCAGAACTCGACGTTCAGCAGTTCTTTGCCAACAGTGTCTTGATCCGGCTGCCTTCCCTGCCACTGGGCCAACAAGCTCCGACCATCAAAAATGCGCGGCCACTCCGCCTGGCTCACCCCAGCGATGTCTAGGAACGTAGGCGCGAGATTCAGGTGCGCCCCTGGAGCTCGCGACTTGACATTGGCTGGGACACCAGGCCCGCGCACGACGAAGGGCACGTTGGTGTCCTCAGCATAAGGCAGGGCCTTCCCGGCCAGGGCCCGGTGGGTGCCGATGTGGTATCCATTGTCAGAAGTGAAGACGATGAAGGTGTTTTCGAGCTGGCCGCGAGCGTCGAGTAGTGAGATCACATCCTCCAGAATCTCGTCTAGGCCCTGCAATGAACGGATCCGCGCGCGGAACTGCTCGTCAGCGTAGGCGACCTGAGTGGCATTGAGAGCGGGCAAGCCGCCGACCCAGTTGCTGCGGAGGGACTGGATGGCGTCCGGTGGGTTGAAGTTTGGCGTCCGTGGTGCTGTGGCGTTGGGAAAGTCGTTGAGGTGCCGAGAGAGTGCGACGGGGTTTGTGATGGCGGCATCACCCTGTTGGGCGACGTGGGGGGCTGTAGGTGCAATTTCGAGGAAGAACGGCTGGTGTTGATCAGACGTAGAGTTCAAGTTGGAGGTCAGGTAGTCGAGGCGTGCCAGGGCTTTTGCGCGGATGACGTCCGACTGATGGTAGCCAGAGTATAGGACCGGACGTTCACCATTCTGCGACATGACCACAGTGTTGTAGGCGTACGTGTATGGGTCGACCAGGCAGTCGGTATGGTCCCAGCCCTTCGGCGTTGTGTTGTAGTTGAGGACGGTATATCCATTGAGAAACTTTCCGATGTCTTGACATCAAGACGACAGCCGTCAAGTCAGTCATGTTATCCGCCGTGTAATTAAATGATGGGATTTGGACTCAAGACTCACATTCGACACGGTATCCGGCCGACTTCAGCCAGAAGGGCAGATAGTCTTTGTCTTCACCAGATAAGACAAACTTGTCGTAGTTGCCTCTGTGGTTACCAAGAATTAGATGTGACTTCGGAGCTCAACTCAAAAGCCCTCAAGGATCGTGACCTACCCGGGCGCTTGGACATGTGTGACGTTCGTGTTGTGTGCAGCCTGACCCCGAAAGAGCGAAGTTCGACTGGGACAACACTGGGCAACCGTGACATGATGGTTGATAAACTCTGTCCCTTTGGCCACCAATTCCCTCTGCAGTACGCCCTGGAAGTCGGTAGAGCCGAGGCGTCTGTCCTGGTCATCCGAAAGCAGTAGGATAATATTTGGCTGAGACTGAGCGTTGGCGGCGGTTACATGCAGGGCAAAGTTTGCCAACAAGGCAAGCAGGCTCGATTTCATGCTTTCCTGAAGTCGTTTTCCGTGCTGTGGACAATTACTCAGGCGGTAGAAGTACCCAGGCCTGTACGAAAAGACATATTGCAACCAATTGTAGGTATCAAGCCGGCGCTTTCCTGTTATTTACCCGTTTGTATCCGTGACATATGAAAAAAAAAAAAAAAAACCCTTGTTCCCCCACTGGCACGATAAAGTGGATCGTATGGTCATCCTCGGTTTACAATACTACGGTGAAGTGGTCCAGAGTAACTCTAGGGCTGTGACATAGCTGTCGGTCATTGGAAGAAGAAGAGGAATGCCTTCTAAATCTGCACTCTACCCCGCGCACCCGCCATTGGGGAACGTGGAGAAAAGGCCCAAGTCGGCCCGACCTCATGTGTTTGTTTTCCTACCCTATTTCCCCCCTTCGTCTTGACAACCCACCTCTGATATGAGCGTGGACATACTATCATCATAGGAGAGGACGTGATTTTCAAGTCTCCGGCGTGTATAGGGCAGTGCAGAGATCATATCGGCTACCTAGGTAACTTTTCATTAAGATTGATACTGTTAACAGCGTCATTACCACCAGCCAAGCTGCAAGACGCGCCCATCCTCCCTCGACCCCTGGATCATGTGGTATCTCGTACACCTACCGACTCGTGCGCCGCACCCCGCTTGAGCACGCAATTGCCCAGCCAAGACCAGGAGAGGGGATATGGCACTCCCTGGGAGCCGCAAATCTGCTTGTTTAGCCTCACTTTCTCCGCAACATATCAGAACCGGCTTTCTAGTCCAGGGCCGAGACTTCAATTTGAACCTGGTGTATTTATTATGTATGGGGGCTTGTTGATTGTAGAGGAATAGTTGGTTGAAGATGGGTGGTGACAAAGACGGAGGGGACTGCAAAGGCCTCGGTCGAATTATTTCTGGTGTTAGTGGGCCGGGGTTGATTTCTGATTGGTCTGTCTTCTAAATCGGGCAGCTGCTAGTCACCATGCGGTAGGGAGAGGAGATCAAAACAAGCCTGAATTGAAGTATCACAAAAGGAACATGAGGATGGTTCATCCTTGACGTGCTTGGCGATACTGCAAAGCAACTCGCAAGGCGATCAGTCGTGGTGTTATGCATTCACAGGCTACAGCGCTGCCTAGGAACCCTCGTGTTAGGCTGTGCCTGTATCCCCCGTCTTTGAGACATCTGAACTAGAGCGCAGCATGGTGTCTAAGAAATCTTGAACTTGGATAATTAACTATCATAAAACAACACTTATGATGAGACAGTGATCAAGGGTAACTGCTTATCTAGCTATGTGTTCTACGAAGACAGTGCAAAAACACCGTCAACGCCTTCGTGCACCTCGCTTAGTCAACCACACGCAACATATTGTAGGCAGGGTGGCCGATGGCTCTCTTGACGACGCTCATCGGGTCCATCTTCTGTCTCTTCGTCTTCTCCACGACAACCTCGCCGTCGTCGCCAACCTTCTCGACAATCTCCTCTTCGGCGTCCTCATCCTCGAAGGAGCCGTTGTCAAGGAAGACCTTCAGCATACCCTGAGAGTACCCGCTCACCAGCGCCGTGCCCTGGTCAGCTGCTGTCACGGGTTTCGGAGCCACTGGGTCTCCGCCAGAGCTCTCTGGCGAGCCCATGTGGCCGGCTCGTCCGCCGGCAAGGTTCCAGAACACGAGCTCGGGCATCGTGTAGCCTGCCTCCTCATACTTCTTCTGGATCCGCTCGTATGAGGTAGACCACCTATTCTTTTTGCCGTGACTGGCCGAATTGAACTGCATGTCGCTGAAAACAAAGACTCGCTTCACCATGTCCTCCTGTGTGACTTTGTTTTCGATAGCCATTGGCAGGATCAGCTTCTCGAAGACCGCGATGAAATTAGTCGACATGCCCCAATCAGACCCAAGGAGCTCTTGGTACTTGTCTTGCAGAGTGTCTGTGAGCCTGATCTTCTGCACCTTAGGGTCCTCACTGAAGGTGATGAATGCACCCCCGAAAGGCGGCTTCGTCACCTCGGCGACCAGCAGGCTCAGCCCGATTGAGGAATCCATTGGCACGGTACCATCGGGAAAGACTGGATATCCCATTGATCCGGAGACATCAGCGACGGCGATACAGTTTTCGAGCGTACCCGAATCCTTGATGCGCTGGACCAGTGACTTCCACTGGCCGTCAAGAGCTGTGGACTCCAGCTCCTTCATCTTCGCGTCAATCAGGTCCTTGGTCCCTTTGGTCCGCTTACCACTTATCCGAGGCCCGCCACGCACTGCTTTGATCAGTGTACTCGGGAGGAGGGTTGCGCCAGAGATCTGAGCCTTGCCGTCGGCAACCTTCCCGATGTACTCCTCAAAACGGTCCGTATCCTTCTGGGCGAAGAGTGGAGTGTAATTGTTCATTGCGATGGAGGGTACACGGTCATATTGAATCTTCTCGAAAGTCTTGGCTGTGATATTACGCTCAACCAATTCAAGATGCTTTCGGAGAGCTGAGAGTTCCTTGCGGTAGGACTCCCGAGCGTGCCGAAGGTAGAACTCACGTTGCTCTTTGTTGCTCTTGTCGTAATGAGCGAAACCCTCAAAGGTAGAGACTGGGTGCATGATCTCGGCGATCGAGGACACAATGAAGGTATGCTTGTCGTGGAAGCGAGCGTTGGATGGCGCCCACTTGGCACAAAGTGAGACGTTCCTCTTTGCCTTCGGGTCATCGCTGCGAAGTAGTGCTAAGTCACTCTGGAGCTGAGCAGCGAAAAGACGAGCTACCGTTACGTGCAAAGCTCTATAGACGGCGTCGTCTTCGAATGCCTTGATCGCGGCCTCGTGGCGATCGTCCCTCTTTCCGCGCCGAAGGGCCTTGGCCGTCTCTTCATCTTTTGGCCAGTTTGCTTTGGATTTCTCCCTCTCGATGTTGAGGATATCGCGTGGGTTTGCAAGGGCATCCAGCTTGCCATTGACATACAGGGCGAGGATGTTCAGGAGGTCCTTCCAGTAGCCGTGAGCCACCCCATTTTTGACATCGAACCGGGATGGGTCGTCTTCGTCCATGTCTTGCTCCACAAACACCATTTCGTCTTCATCAGCGTTTTTCGTGTTGTCCTTCTCCACTTTCTTCTGGATGACTGGACGGCTCAGCCACGCGAGGTTTGCGATGAGTGTCAGGGGATGGTACTTGGCAAGCCAGCCAGCACATCGGTAGAAGGTCTGTCGGGATGCCTTGCCGAGATGGATCGAACGGGCATTGAAGATGATCTTGAGGGTCGAGGCCGAGTCACATTGCCAAGCTGCGTGAAGCAGCTCCTGGAGTCTTGGGCCTGATATGACGTCCTCAAGTTCTGTGAACAAATCGACGAGGATCTCGTTGGTGGAGCGGTGGGCAACATCGGCATTCTCGGTAAGCATCTTGTTCTCCATATCTCTGGCTGGTTCTGCACCCATGCTGTCACTGTCCTGTCGCGATAGGAGGCCTGCCATGAAGGGATGGGCTTGGCCGGGAGCCTCAACGGCGGCATCTCCCACGTCCGCCATGGTATGGTCCTCATTTTCGCCGACTGACATGTGGACAAGATCATCTCTTATATCAGCAGTAGTTGAAGCGTCGGAGATAAGGACAGGCTCGGACTCAATTGCTGTGGCATTGTCCTCGTCTGAGAAATCCCCTTTTGTGGTGCCACTGGCGACTTGCCGTCTGACATCCTGTTCGAGAAAGGTCTTAACTTCGTTCTCAGAGGCCAACAATGCATGATGGGTGGGGAAGAAAACCGGGAAAGTCGACTTCAGGAACCAAAGGTCCCGGTTGTTCTCGTTTGTGGAAGCCATCTCGGAGTGGTTCTACTGCCTGGCCTTGATGAGGAACGGAGAGAGCGATGACAGGAGTGAAGACGCAAGGAGCCAAATGCGAACGAAGAATCTCGTCTTAAAAGCCAAACAAAGACATGAGAGGTTTCAAAAGGTGCGGAAAGAGTGAGTCAACATACGAGGAGGTGAGGCAAGAGCCACTGCTGCCTTGGTAGCTCTCCTGCTTATTGCATGCAGTCGGCCGCCGCGCCATGGCCCCAGACGGCAGTAGGACGCCGGCTGACTCATTGGGACGGCGTGATACAAGCAAATACTGGCACTGAACGGTCTGAGGCCAAACTGCTACCTCAGTCGAATGTCATCGGCGAGGATACATTTGCTTTGCGAACACAAACCCTTCAGTGGTTTGCGCCGACCCCAATTCTCAGATCTGGAAAACGACAGACTTGAGTACCCGAACCCTGAAATGAGCAAGTCAACAGGGAATTGGGGGGGGGGGGGGAAGCTTGTTGAGAAAGCATCGTACATTGCAATGGTAGAACTTGATGGGTGACTTTTGTCTCGATAGATTTGAGCGATCAAGACCAACACTGGGGAATTTCGCCGGGAATCACACAAGGCCATGTTGCTAATATTATCTCATTGCGGACTGCCCAAGCCTTCAGCGCCGAGCTTTTGAAGAGGCAAACGCTGCAAGATCGAGCATTTTCGTGTTGTGAACAAATTGAGCAAAACGGTGAGCATTTCGCGTGTATAAATTCTATTATGTCTATTATTGTGGCTCTAGTCCCCAAAAGTGTTTCTATGTTACGTGGTATCATGTATGCATTTTCTTCCCCAGGAAGCATCACCAAAACCGCCACCACTGCTTTTTCGTGGCCACCCCTCGACCCTCCTCCTCCTCCCTTCCGACAACCCGCAAGAAGACCTCGTCCAGCGTTGTCGGGCTGACACTGTAGTACTCCACGCCCAAGTCATCTTTATGGGCCTCGAACAGCTCGATCAGCCCCGGGGTATCCAGACCCTGCGCGCCAGCTGACCCACCTTTGGGTTTGCTGTCGTCGATCTTGTCGGTTTCCTTTCCTCCCTCGACCGCGCCGTCTTTTCTCACTCTGAACCTCAACAGCCCATGCGCACCGCCCTTGGCGCCCCATTCCTCAAATTCGACACCCTTGACCCTCTCGCCGATCCAGCTCTTCACCCGATCCATCTCAGCCTCGGTCGTCTCCGGCGCTGACTTCAACACAATCTGCACGACGCACCCCTCGCCCCACCTCTCACCGAGCTCCTTTCCAGTGCCCAGGGCCAGCATCCTTCTCTTCATAATGCCGACACGGGTTGCGAGCCGATCCGCCTCCTCCATCGAGTGCGTCGTGATCAGCAGTGCTCGTCCCGGCGCAGCAACGCCGAGCAAGGTGCGCCACATGATCCTCTTCGCAGCGGCATCCATGCCAGAGCTCGGCTCGTCGAGAAGCAGCACCGCAGGGTTACCCATAAGCGCGATACCCAGGCTCAGCTTGCGCTTGTTGCCACCGCTCAGCTTCTGCGCAAGTCTGTCCGCGAACGGCACCAGGTTCGTGGCCGTCAGCACCGCCTCCACGTTGGCCTGGACATCGGGCACGCCGCGGGCGCTGGCGTAGAACCGCAGGTGCTCCCGAACCGTCATGCTGTCCATCGCGTCGAACTGCGGGCAGACGCCGAGATTCTGTCTCGCCGAGGCGCGGTGCGCGGAGATGGAAAGGTCCTCGATGAAGACGTCGCCAAAGGGGCTGCCGTCCACACCGCGCGACGGCCGCACGTCGCCGCGCACCAGGGAGATGGTTGTCGACTTCCCCGCGCCGTTGGGTCCCAGAAGCGCGAAGACCTGCCCGCGTGGCACGCCGAACGTGACGTCTTGGACCGCGTGATTAGTGCGTCCAAAGAGCTTGTGCAGATGCTGCACGCGCAGGCTGTCGGTGCCGGGAGGGGACTGTGCGTCGATCCTCTTGATCTCGGTTGCGACGGCGGGATCAGCGACGGTCGAGGATGTTGAGGATGAGAGGGCAGCGTCGTTCTCGGTGTCGGTGTCCTTGACGGTGGACTTTCGGTGGCGCACGCGGCGGCTGAGGTTGGTTAGGAAAGTTGGTTTATACCCGCTGTCCCACCAGACGAGCACAGTAAAGAGAACCAGCGCTTGGATGAGCAGGTAGAGTATCGGTCCGCCATAGATAGTGAGTGCTCCTGGGTATGAGGCGATAGAAGTGTCGCGGCAGAGGAGCGAAAATTCGTTGAGTGTCAGTAGCAGTGCCCGGAGCAGATTGCCCGCAGGTGTGATAGTCGCGTAGGCAAAGTGGGCAGTCGTCAGGTCCGAGTTCACGCGGTAGGCAGGTGAATAAGTCAGTATCGACATGTACATAATAAAGTACAATAAGAAGAACACAGCTTGTCCCCCTGCTGCAGTGGCGAAACATGCTAGCTGGGAGTTGGTGACGAGCGAAATAACGTAGCAAAGAAGTATGGAGGTGAGCCCGTAGAGGAAGAACACCACGAATAGGTAGCCAGGTGCATACCAGACACCAGATGCCTGCGGACTTTGGTCAGTGTACCGTCTCGACCTCATGTTTTGAACGGAAAATTGAACTCACCCCAACGAAGATGCCAGTAACCACGGCACTGACAATCAACACGAACAGGAAATCGAATATCAAGTACGCCAGCCATAGCGGTGCAGCCCTTATGCCGTTACTATAATGCAACGCTCTCACTTTCCTGAGCCTCTCCACACACGGATACAGCGCAAAGAAGGCCGGATACACTGACATGGCCAAGCCAAAGTATAGAATGAGCTGCAGCGTCTTGCCTGCTCCTGGGGCGAACGGGACCGCGAAAGGCTGGAATGACGTTGTGATAGAGGTCCCTTCAATCACATTACCAATCGCATTCAGTGCCAGCACGCCATAAATGACTGCGCCGTTGCCAATGTAAGCCATAACTGCCTCGGGATCCTGGCCGGGCTGTAGGAAAAAGCCGCCTGGAGTCACATTGTGAAAGTTATTCGAGATGTAATCGTTGAACTCGTCCAGAGTATCCACGAGGTGAAACGAACTGGCGTTGAGTCCTGTCCGGCTCGTCAAGTTGCCCACGGTTATGAGGCTCGAAGGTCCAATTGGTATTAGAGGCGAGATATCGAGGGAGCCAAGATCAGAAACGGCTGGTGCGCTGGATTGAGCCCCTGGGTCACACCCGACGGCTGAGAAGCCGTCCAAAAACAGTGTCACCAGTCCAGCTGTGATCACCGGGAGGAGGACGGCAGCCAAGTAAGGCAAGTAGTTGCGCTTGAGGATCGTGAACCTTTTGTGGACCAGGATCAAGGTCTGCTTGGCAATGCTCGTCCCTCGCCCTTCACTCATCTGTATCCCAGGCTCCTCTGCGGAAGACGAGTCGGAATTGGCAGGCTTGTCGGGTTTGTCTGGTGTACTCTTCGGCCTCAGCGCAAGAGGTGCATCACTTCCAAGCTGATGGTCACCCATTTCTTCCGCCAACTTGAGAAAGACATCTTCCAGTGTAGGTCCTATTATGTCGTAGTCTTTGACACCACTTGCGCGCAATTCCCCAATAAACTTTGACGCTTGGGAAGAATCAGGGAACCAGTACACATGCCTGTCAGCAGTCTCGTTCCGCCGGACCTTCTCTGCGGCCGCGAATTTCTGATCCTTGGGCACAGAGATGCGATAGCCAACGCCAACCTCATGCTTCAGCTGCACAGCCGTACCCTTGACCTTGAGGTTACCCCTTGACAAGATGGCGACAAAGTCTGAGAGGACGTCGGCTTCGTCCAGAAAGTGCGTTGTCAGCAGGAATGTGCGCTCGCCGCGCTCAGCGAGGAGAATGTCCCAAATCTTTCGTCTCGACAGGGGGTCGAGGCCCGAGGACATTTCGTCGACACAGCATACGCGACTCCCTCCTGTGAACATCATTGCGAGCTGGAGCTTCCTCTTCTGGCCGCCTGACAGAGTGCCGGACTGGGCTTTGATCTTGTGGCCAAGATCACAGGACCGAATGAGGTTCTCGATCTGGTCCTTTCCGTCTCTTGCGCCAGCTGCTTTCAGTTGGTTGAATATCTTGACGTGTTCGAAGACGGTGAGCTCATCCCAGAGCACGTTCTTCTGCGGACACAAGCCCAGGCCTCCGGTTCCGTCAATCTCGATGGAGCCACTGGTGACAGTGTTCAGCCCAGAGATTGCGTCCAGGGTCGTGCTTTTTCCGCTACCGTTGGCTCCAAGTAGAACCATGATCTGTCCACGACGAGCCTTGATGCTGAGGTCATTGACAGCGTACACTGTCTCAGGCACCGCAAGTCCAAGTTTGCTAAGGACATTTCTGCGAAGCCAGCTAGGAGCCCAATGCTTGGAGAAGTTGGAGAGGATGATGGCATGATCTGGCGAGGACGTGGTCGTCTTTCTTTCTCGTGATATTGTGCCATACAACCACCTCTCAACGAGAGCACCTAGAAATGGAAAAACGATAATCTGGACAATGAGGAATATCCAGAACACGATGCCTGGCAACGAAGATGAGCCACTGGGCGCACTGCCGATGAGGTCTGCGGCAAGTGACTTTTGCTCATACCTCGCCATGTGAATGATGAAGAAGACATAGTTCATAGACGGAAATAGCAGACTGAGGACAGCTGTGGCGCCAGTGTCGAAGGGTCCTGCAACTTGAGCGATGATTGCCAGAATGACAGCCGTCATGGTCACAGTGATGCCCGAGAGCTGAGCCTTGCTGAAGAAACTGGCGCCCAAGATGGAGTAGCTGGAGAGCGCAAGGCCTATCAAAATGTGGTATATGATGAGTATACCCCAACTCGTGTGGACAAACGACAGGGCTCGGAGGATTGCACCCATGATGACCCACCCAGGAAGGTAGATGATGTCGAATGCGAGGTGGTTAGAAAGCAACCGAGCCGCCTGGATATGCCAAGGATGCTTTGCTGGAGTCATGGCTTCGATCAGTTGTGAGAGACCCAGCTCGCGCTCAGAGGCCATCAGACCGGTGAGCTGGTAGGTGACGCCGCAGATACCAATGAAGTATGCCACTCCCAAAATACTGATCAGAGCACCCATGTAGAGTCGCCGAATTAGGGCGGCCCGCTCCTCGTCGGTCGAGTCGGTAAAGGGATATTCGTCAATAGAGCCTGATGCCACGGCCCCAGATGTGCCATTTGCGGTTGCTGACCCAATGGCTGAGTCGATAGCCCGTTGAAAAGGGAGCGTATAGATTTCCACGTCATTATCTTTCCTGTCCACGAAGATCCTCTCCCCAAAAGCCCCGTCCGATCTGAGCGTGTAGTTCCAGATACCAGAAGACCCCTCGGTCGGCGAGGAGTGGAAGGACGCAGCGCCGAAGCACGTGCTTGCGCCGCGCAGAGTGCTAGCGCAGCTCGTAAGCAGATCGATATCTCGTTCGACGACCTCGACAGTCTTCCCAGCGCTCTCAATCCTCGCAGACACGGAGTTGATGACGGACTCTATACCCCCTCCCGTGAACCCATTGTTGACGAAGACGACCTTGTTGTGGTTTCCGGTCGAAGCTGAGAGTGCGTTTTCGAGGCTTCGTATGGGTGTGGCGGATCCTATGCCGAAGGTACTCGGGGGCACGAAGAAGTTCTTAGCATACGAGATGATAAACATCTGTGGCAGAGTTGCGGTTAGTAAAGCGGAGACCCATGGTGAAGCATTGGCGCGGCAGGGAAAGCTCACAAAAATAATTGGTGCCAGGAAGGCCCGTATGGTGGTGAAGAAGCCATGGCGAACGAGGACGACGAGTAGGTTCTTCTTGGTCAGGGTCCAGGTCTGGCGCATCAAGGCCATGGTGTGATGCTGACCGGCGCAAAGCCGCGCTGCGCTGGAGGGTTAAGCTCCCGAAAGGTCGGTCAAGGTTCGGGCCCAAGGTTTATGCGACGTCGGGTTGGACTGGGGGTTGATCGCCCGGGACGGCCGGGAGTTTCGGAGGTGAGAGGTCATAAAGGCAGGGCCGCTGCGAAACCCATTGCCGAGAGTTAATTGAAGAGATGAAGTTAGGAAGAGAAGGCCAGAGTACGCTTGTACAGGAACTTTTGCCACAACGGCCAGTGAAGAAGAGGAAAAAAGTCGGCAGGGCAACAAGGAAATCGAAACACGAGAGTCGTGTTTGGAAACGCCTTGCGGACGGACATTGCACCGTCGAACGTTGCGCACGTTGGTTTTGGCGGGCGTTCGGCTTCGGCCCGCCAAGTCCCCGTTGCGATCCGTTTTACCCACCTTGGGCAGGTCAATGACGCTCCGACTGGCAACCTCCCCCCAGCTAACAGGAGCCCAGCCTAGCTACAGCGCTGGGCAAAGCCAACAACAGCACCAACTTCTGTGTCTGCAAGCACGGTCAGCTTGTCATGGCTGCAACGCAGACGAACATGAACACTCGTATTTCTGTTCTGTGCCACCTTTGACGCGTGTCCGCCCATCGTGACTGCTGATGCACGGCACAGGTGGTACCCGGCGCAATCAGCTCCCCGGCGGCCGCGTCTCCACTCGGCACAAACCGAGGTTCCTCGTCAAGACGCGCTGTCCCATTGCTCTGCACCAGTCACGCCGTCGCACAGTTCAAGACCAGGCGAGGCACCTTGCGGCTACCTGTCAAGGTCGGACAAGGCTTGGTCACGTTGATTGCTGATCACAGAGCCGACAAGCGAGAAGTCTGTCCTTCTGCAGTTCCAAGCGAAGCTTGCTAAAGGGATCACGGCCGCCAAATCTCGCATGTCCGTGTCGCTGGAGCTGCCAAGTGCTCGGACTCTGGAGGCAGTGGGGGACTGGCTCACGAAACCGGACAAGATCTGACTGATCCTTCCCGAGGTTGGATCTCGAATCATGCCACCGCCCTCACCGTGTCGTCTGCCTGATGGTTCGGATTTACAGGCAAATTATTGTACCCAGCCGAAACAAAGATCAATATGACGGGAGAAAATGCCCTCTCAAGCTGGCTGATGAGAACGTGTTGGTAGATGGAGCAGCTGAAGGAGACTGTGGTCCCACTGGGAAGGAAAACAAAACAGAAGTCGGTACTACGTGTCAGCTAACCGGCCGGGTCTTTCTCCGTCGCCGCAATCCCCTTTCGTTCCAGCCCGCTGCTCCTTCTAGACCAATTCCAGTCCAACCCTTTCGGTTCGGCCAGCCGAACAACCAATCCTCCGCGTTATCCCCGTCCACCAGACTCTTGGCAGCGCACAAGCGGTTACACAGAACATCACCAGATTCGACTCCGAATTGGTGCTCTATCGCCAAGTCTACCACCGACTTGCAACAAAGAACAATCGGCTTCTCCAGGCTGCTCTCTGCCCTGCTCACATATCCAATAGCCTCCAATTCGCAGAAATCTCAGCTGCCAAGCATCACGCCCCTCCGTCGAGGATCTGCTGCAGATCAGGCTGCGCTTGAGACACAACTTCCAGTATCTCTGCCCAAGTCTGCTTCATGAAAGCCTCGTCCTTCGCAAGATCTCCGACCCTGTGCAGATCAATCAGCTCACATCACCGAACGAATGACTTTTCCAACGCGACGCGAAGGGAACTTACGGGAACAAGATATCGTGATGCCAGAACCGCCCATGGCTTTCTGGGCCCAGAGCCGTCGCGCTAACCAGCGATCGCGCACCCTCCTCGGCGGTGCGCGCAAAGACACCTTGGAAGAAGAACCCCGAAATCTGCGCCAATGTGCTGAAATTGCGGCCCAGGTCTGTCTTGCAGAGGCTCGGGCATACCCCATTGACGATAATATCTGGACGCCTAGAAATCGCAGACGGCACCGGAGAGCCCGCGACGCCACGCGCGACCGCTCCCATGACCGCCATGCCCAGTAGCTTGACCATACTGTAGCTCCTGGCAACATCCCATTTCTCTTTTTCATTAGCAGCCTTGAGCAGGCTGCCACCCGCGGATGTACACCAGTCCTTCTGCACCATGTTATGACCATGGCTATTGACGAAGGTGAGGTGGACCGCCTTGCCTCGCGCTACCGCCGTGGCACGAAGCAGCGGCAGCAGCAGGACGGCCATTAGTGCCGTGGAGAGCACATTCACCTGTACGGCCATTTCCCAGCCGGTGGGTGATTGCTCGAAGTTCGGGTTGGCGAGGCCAGCGTTCAGAAGCGCCACATCGAGATGCTGTGTGTCGTGGCGTAAGCTGCGCACGAACCCTTGGACCGATGCAAAATCAGTGAGATCAACTGTAAGGATGGCGATGTCGACCTGGCCGCTGCGACGCCCGGTGCGCTCGAGGATGCGCTTCTTGGCCTCTTCGCCTTTGGCAGCAGAGCGCACGGCGAGGATCAGTTTGTCGGCACCGAGGGCCACGTACTTGACTGCTGCTTCGAGGCCGAGGCCCGTGTTTGCGCCCGTGACGAGCACTGTCTTTCCTGCGAATGACACCTGGAAGTCTTTGGGCGGGTGCTTGCGAGACCACCACATGCCTGCGAGCGTGCTCAAACCCGGGGGAGGTCCTCCCGGAGCCTCGTGAGCAGAGATGATGTTTGAGTTCGCCATGATGCCTCGAATGTGTTGTTTTCTCGCGAAATTGTATGGTCTTTATGGAAGTATAGGTCTTGCAGCCTATCTTTAGGTTTGCGAATAATGCAATAGTTCACATATCCCAATAACCATTGGTCGTCTACAGGAATTTATATCCGCGATGGTGCGCCCAAGCTCACACCGGGGGACGAGCGTATTGCGGACGCCAACCCAATCCTTCCGCAGAGGCTGCGGCTACTAACCTTTTTCGGCACTTATACCTGGTTTGCTGCCCCTGCGTCTCTTCAGCGCGCCATCGTTTTGAGAACAATAACTCTTCTTTCATGCTTGTAAATTACGCCGAAAAGCCTTTGGGAATGATCTTAGTCAGGAACTTTGCACACTGGACTGTCCCTTTGGGCGGCCTCGCCAGAGATCAGACTACATGGTCTTCACTCTTGGCTTCAATTAATTTGTGAACTGTCATCGGAAACATGTAGCCACTTTTACCAAGTCGGCTGAGTATCATGCGAGATTATAGGGCACTACTCTTGTGGAATTCTAGTACGAAATTGTTGGATTTGCAACTGGAATAAGATTGTGATTGTCTCGATGGGCGAAGACAGAAGCGTCTGGAAAGCCCGGCGTGTCAAAAGGTGAAGCGAGGTATGCGGGAGAGCACTAGAGCAAGATGATGACACGAAAAGATTGGATGGCAAGGAAGGCTTTGATTTGTAAATCAGCGGAATATGTTCTGTTTCCTTTGAATTGGCGCACTTCAAATCCAGCGGCTTCGGTGGAACAACAGTAAATTATACCGCTACCCCAAGCCAAATGCAGCAAGGCTTTGTGGTTAACGCCCTGTACTTATGTATCGTCCAAGAGAATTTGAGTAATAATCCGATGTGCATAAGGAAGAATAGGAAGAATAGACTCTACACCTGTGATAAATCACGTAAAAAGTTAGAAGTCACAAGGGAAGACAAGGAAACTCAAATGAGAGGCATCGACCTATATACCATTGTTCTAACATTCTCGCTTGTTGCTGAGTCTGTTGAAGCTGAGGGGGAGTGGTAGTCGACCACATGTGAGGAGGAGGAGGACCGTACGAATACGGCTGTGGACCACCATGGAATCCAGGAGGAGGGGTAACTGACTGCTGATGATATCCAGGCTGTGGGGTACTAGACGTCGACATATCCTGAGGGTGCGGCTGGTGTGAGGTCAGCGCTCCTACAAATTGGTAGCTGATTTTGACAACAACCTGCCGGGCATTTGGAGACAGCCATGATGACCGTAGACCTGCGGCCTACACAGTCCGGTCCACACCTGTCTACTTCTCCTGCACACTATATGGTCTACGGATATGTAGAGTGAAATCTGTCATTCACACATGCCCAAAGAGGCGCAAGGAAAAGCAAGACTCCAGTAGCGCTCGACAGGTGCGGAAGACGGTCGATGCGGGCTGATTGCGTATCTCATCCAAGGCCGCGGCAGGACAGTCCTGGATTTGGACATGCCGCATACAAAGTTAGTGCCAAAGAAATGAGCTTCCTAGCTATGGAAAATAACGCGTAACAGCAGACTTCGAAAAGCGCCATATTGTCCTGGAGGTGCTCTCCAGGCCCCTCCTCATAGCCCTGTTTCGAAATCAACGACTGACAGTTCTCTTGGCATCTTCATCTATGTTCCTCTCACAGATTTCGGTCTAATCAACAATCTATGTCCTAGCAACCCCAAATAAAATTAGAATTAAGTGACAGAGAGCATATATCATGTGGCTTTGTTGGTATGTAGACCCAATATCTGCTGCGTTACGTTCTTCCAGCTCTGTTGGCGCTTATGAAAGAGCTAAGCTCACAAGCCAAATGGGCCTAAAATAAATGGCATCTATGACAACTATCAAATGCACACCGTGAACGATTCAACAGGTGTGTAGATACTGTAGTGCTACAACAAGTCTTCCAGCAGTCCACATTACATTGATGTACTAATTAGAGTTAGCTGTAGTGTGGGTTCAGCACCGGGAATGTAAGGGGGGAAATATGGCATGTTCTGAGAAACATACAGTATCTCTAAATCTTTACGCCAGAAATGGCTTGTTTCTCTGATGTGGTATGTTTGATTGTAGCTAGCAGCCAATTGCTAGCTGGCGGCGCTAGGTGGCATATGCGAAAAGAAAACACGCTAGGCGTTTAGGCCAGGCCATCCAGCCAGTATCACCGATTAAGATGTTCAGAAATCTGGTAAGTTACTTAGCTATGCCCGAGTTCTAAATCGGCGATACTGCCAGCCAAGCCTAACCTAACTATTTTTTGTTTTAGACTAAATTAATTACAGGTAAAGGAATACTACGGAAATTACGGAGATAATAGATTAACACTAAAACTTCAAGATTTACTTCTTCAACCCCATTAGTTCCGTGCCAAGGCGTGTACGGGCCTTTTGTTGCCAGAGGGATATGTGATGTCTGACAGACATGCTATGTATAGGCAAACATACCATGTTTCTCCCCTCGGATTCCCGCTACTGTTTGCTTGCATGCAACAGCCCAACGGGTGACATCGCTCCATTTGGGACTCCGCTTTCCCTCGTCCATTCCCAATGTGGATAGATCAGCGCTTGTTGGTCACCACTCACGAGACTGTGTGGCTGTGAATAAATACGGCAGCTGACCTTTGACAATTGACCAGGCGCAGAACAGAATCATCACCAACTCCAAAGCCCCAAACACCTCACAACGAGCTTGTCAACCTGCTAGTTTTCACTCCCGACCTGCTCCCCAGCTACGAAAAATGACTTATTCCATCCTGATATTCGCCTATCGCAAGCCCGGCACAACGCCGGAACAGTTCCAGGCGCATTATGAAGGCAAACATGTGTCCTTGATCAAGGAAATAAGCGGAGAGTATGTCCCAATATTGCCGTTGTTCAACAACTCTCTCATAGGCTTCTCTCGGGTCATTGTCTACCCGGATGGCATGCGTTCTCTGGAACGGTGAACAATCCAGAGTATGGCTTACCCACTGACAACTTACTCTGGGTTTCCAGACTCTTCCCATTGAGCCATACCCGGCGCTACATCCACCGCACAGAAGGCAAGACGGAGGACACTGAGCGCAATGCCAATTTTCCAGCGACCATCCTCTTGGGCTCGCAGACGGACTTTGCCTACGACGCTTTTGCCGAGCTGAGCTTTGCCGATGGCAACGCGTTTCAGACCTTTTTCGGTCACTGTCAGCAGCCAGAGAATGCTGCGCGGATCGCAGCGGATGAGGAGCACTTCCTCGATCGCTCACGAAGTAAGACATCGTTTGATATACGTGCGCCCCAGTTGTTGGAGGCTGTGAGACTTCAGACTTTCGAATGACAAAGGACTTGCTGACCGAGACATAAGCGACTATTGTTGTTCTTGGAGAAACATTCTCGACTACGAAGTAGTGCGACAAAATACTGTGTGTATGCCTCACGGCTGAGATTGTTGAGTATATTAGGCCGAGACAGTAGACCTTTGATAATGAAAAAATAACAACATTTGTTCTTCATAGCCAGTAGCTGCAGAAGCATTTTGCAAAAGTTCTAGCACCAGCTGCGGATTAGGAGTGTTTATCTATGACGCCTGTTCCCCTCCTCCAGTGTCACTGGAACCTGTTCATCCCAGAGTAGGATGACCAATGCAGTGCTTGAGGCCCCAAGCCCCCTACGGACCAGCAGAAAATACAGTAGGAGGCATGAAGACTGCCGACGCATAATTGAAGGAAGCCCCTCGAGAAGAGTAGAAAGCATGCATAGTGAGGTCACATACACATAATTGAGGCTTTTCAAAACAGTTCCTCCCCTCTCTAATGTATACCTTGGTGTGCTCGTCACCTTCCGTTGTGTGCAGCAGCTGAGCAATAGGCGTGATATGTCCACCGGCAGAGCCACTCACAATGTTACCCATCCTGCCGACCCTGAATTGACCGCAAGAAGGCCCCACCGACGCCGTCTTTGAAAAATCAAACAATTGTTTGTTAATCGGCAAATTCAGATGAACGCCTGGAGTAATACTGCCACAGACGGTGGGGCCGAAAGCAAACCGCGGATGGGGCCGCTCCCGTGCGGGGCCGAAGATGCACCCGGCACTAATACCCCGGATTTGAAGAATATAGACGGTGAAATTAAATGCAATGCTTTCCTCGTGATCAAGGAAGGTATATTTGTTGATCAACCTACATAGATTGGGTGGTAGTCTTACGTACCTAATGATGAGCAGAACGCGCGGCCTGATGTAGGGGTTGAGGTATAAAGCATAATAGGATTTCCCCCTGGATGAATATGTTTACCAGGAGGTTTGTGTATAAGAGTTGAATAGCCTCAGCTGTAGTAGCAGCATCGATCCCTGCTTTGTTTGGGCCAGCAATTCACAGATCAAATATACGTACCCGGTCTTTTCAAAATGCTTCTCCTGTCACTGATGGCCCTCTCGGCCGCGATGTTCGCAATGGGTGCCCCATCTCAGCAGGTGCCTGCTGCCGCCGCTTTGGTCAACAGCAGAGCCGCAGCGGCGAACACGACAGACTGCTCAAGGGATTGCATGACGGCGATAGTCACCCAGATCCTGGACTCCATGGTGGCCCACGACCCGTACAGCCTGCCCCTGGCAACGGTCTACAAGGCGACCGAGAACTCGCACCCGGCAGCGCTCGGCATGATGACGCTCTGGCGCACCATCACCGAGGCCGGCACGCCGAGCCTGCTGGCCATCGACACCACGAACGGCACGGCGTACTTCTCCCTGGACGTCAGCGAGGGCAATGACGCGACGCCATCGGTCCTCCGGGGCCGGATCGCGGTGGTCGACCAGCAGATCACCGAGCTTGAGCTGTTCATCAACCGCTACCGCGGCGACCACGGCTTCTCCTTCTCGGCCGAAGAGCTCCCCGCGAACTACGAGACCCTCATGAACCCCGCGGCTAACCGTACGAAGGCGAGCCGTGACACGTTGTACGCCCTTAGCGAAGCCCTCTTTGCCGAGTCCAGCGACTTCGTCGTCGACGTGAGTGACGACTGCCAGTTCACAGAGATAGGCTGGAAGGTCATCGATGCCGGTACCTACGACAACGGTTCCACCGACCCTCTTGGCTGCGCCTGGCCCGATGAACATCCTACCGATGCGAACGCACGGGTGGCCCTGGTCGTCGACGAGGAACTGGGCTTTGTCGTCACCAGCGGCATTGTCCCGGGTACGGTCTACCCCTATTCAACCAACGTCTCCGCCTTCATTCCCAACAAGATGACTGCGGCCCAGGCAGCGCAGGAGGACTATTACGAGGAGATGAAGGCCCTCGGCACCGTCACGATGGTGGCTCCCTTCGGCGGCACCGGTGACACCCTCGAAGTGCTCCAGTATTACGACGGCGAGCTCCAGGCCATGCAGATCAACGTCTATGTGAGCGGACCAAATATGACGTCGGCTTGGTTGTAGTTTTGGCCTGTAGCTACCTTGCTGTCGGTGGGTTCTCGCTTTGTCGGGACTGAGCTTGTCGAGGTATCCTTGCATGACTCTACAACTCTTGGGGTTCCGCTTTTCTATTCGTATGAGGTTGGAAAACGCAATTATTAATAAACAAATTATTTGTGCCAGCGACTTCTTGATGTTGTTTGTCTAAAGTCTACCTGTTGCTTCCTATTGACATCTACATAACCTACATTGACATTCCTGGAAGTGCTGGGAGCCCTAGATAGAATCGTTAGCGAAGCAAGTCAGGCATTCACGGAAACAGAAAGCTTACAGCCGTCAACGTCCTCATCGACCGCTGACTTAATAGTGCAGTCGTTTTGAGCCGACATACTCTGGGTAGAAAGGGTATCGCAGTTGACATAACAGGCCGAGTCCATAGTCTTCTGTAGCGAATCTTCTTTCCAACCGAAGACATAATCACCATGGTTTCCGTAGCCAGTCTCATCATCCATAGACCACACGAAAGGCTGTGAGCCGTCGACCGGCCAGTCGTTTGCGCTGTTGAATTGTCGAGTGTCCCAAATCGTTTCAAACATGAGCTGTGGGATCCGGACAGGGTGTGAGGCAGGGCAAGGCCCCCCGGACTCAAAGGTACCGTTGGCTGGGTAAGTTACGTGATCCATGTGGTTAGGCGAGTCGAGATTAACGCCATCCCAGCAACTACAGTAATGGTGATATTTAGTCAAGCCAGCATTTACAACGACGATTAAAAAAGGAGGCCTTACGTTGGAAACCGGACATTAACCATGATGCCGGCCGGACATGACTGAGATGGGAAGTTCTTGGTCTCGGGGTAGCGAGTGTAGAGATCTTGCAGGCACGTGTAGGTCAGTTGGCGGTATTTCTCCGCCTTGGCTGCTGTTCGAGCGCCTTGGTCACCAACGAGCATGCGGAAACCCTGTGCATTGTGTCAGCACATAATCCGGATGGAGCTCGCAGTTAGATGCTCCTTCGGATTCTCTCTGGGAGGGTACATACCGGCTTGAAAGCAGTGACCTTGCCCTTTTGCTCGTAGTCGGCGAGTCCGTCTTGCATATAATAGACCGTCATACCCCCGTTGGCGCCCTCGAAGCCCGCATTTCCCCGGATTGGCACTCGCTTGTATGTTCCATTGCGAGCCTTGAAGAACATGACAGCAGTCCAGTAGTTGGAAAGGTCTTCCGTGAACTGACAACTTGTGCATGTTGATAGAGCTGGGAGGTCATGGTCGCCTGGGTCCATGGATACATTGAAAGAGTTCTGTGGGCACCAAATCAGACATGACCCATGCTGTGAAAGCCCACAGTATGTAGGTGATAACGTACACCACCAACAATCTGATGTAGATGAGGAGATGGATTCACTCCTGGGTTGACTAGAGGGTCAAGCCTCGTCACAGTCAGCTGAGAACACCCGAATCTGATGAGTGCGGCTGATGGCACAGCTGCGCTCAGCGCCAACCAGGCGAAAGATTTGAAGTGCATTGTGCCTTCGTGCCGAGTGTTTGACTTTCTGATGGGCTTTGGGCACTGTAATTGATGATCTGAAACAAAAGTCAGGGAGGCACTCTGAACGATAGAAGGACTGAAATCATTAATAAACCACTTTTCAGGCGGGATATTCGATTGATCCCGGGAACTTCGCGTCGTGACAATTGCCGTTGAAGCGATATGAAGAATCTTGGTCTTGTATATTGATAATTCCAGATCTTGTATTTCTTCCGGGTAAATTGCAACCAGTTGTTAACACAGGCTGTGTAAGCGCCCTCTTCATGCACAAGAGACTCAAACAGCCGGGCCAAGCACGGCCAGTCTGAATCCGCCCTTCTGAGAGCGACCGTGTCGATCCCCAACAAGAAGGCACGATCACACCCAATTCACGCTGTGATTTCAGTCACAAAGGCCGATCCGGGAGCTCAAGTCGCATTGGATACAGAATACCGCTGGTCCCGCCTGCACACGGGACTTAAATTTAGGGCCGCGGGAGCTTTTCGTGACTGATCGCATGTGAAGACTGAGTTGGGTTGCATCTGATGACCACGCAGGCACTTTATATCTGGAGATATCCCTTCGACGTCTTTTAAGATGCAAGGACATCCAAAAACGGTACAGTGCTGCTGTTTTTCAATGCGATTCGGTGCTTAATCTTCTATTCCAAAGCAGCGAGAGCATATCGGTACTAGAATCCTGAGGTAGTAAACTTGTATTTAGACTATGCCTTCCCACAGAGAGAACGGATCAGATGGCCGTCTGAGGTGTGCATAGAGCTCGATTGCCTAAGGAAAAAAAGAATTATGTTACCGGTGCGTATACATGTGTACTGAATACAACATGCAACCTGGACTACAAGGGCCATAATATTTGAAGACAAAGTAGCCAGTGTCCATTGAAACCCAAATTCATTCTTTTTAATACTATTTATGCGATTTGTAGCAATATGCTCAAGCTCATGGACTGCTGCACAGTTCTCTTTCTCCCTGTCAATAGTCAACAACCAAAAGTCTACCGAATGGATGTGCATATTTTTCACTTCTTGAGACACCCACCTGATCATATGAGTGGCCAAAAGTCTTCACAGAATAATGAAGTCTCCATATTCCTATAGAGTAGACATCACAAATTGGCTCTCCTGTTTTGCATGGTTCTCACTGTCAAGCTTTGGTTTGATGACTGAAACAGGGCTGTGGCGGATAGTGTCGCAGGACGAAATTGAAAATGAGGCTGAGGACGTGCTTGTGAAGTGAAATTTTTTAAATGACAGTATTCAGATCGGGCCAACCTCCGTATCATTTGACGGTCGAAAGTCGACATAGTTCAACTGCAACGGCAAGTCGAGGCAGCGGTTGAAAACAAGCCCCTGTCCCGCATCCGATCCGGCAGCACGGGTCCACCCGAGGTCCACGGGTGCTTTAGCCGACATCGTGGACGTTCGCAACGTCACTTCTTCTCCAAGGTGAGCGTCTCATGATTCTTGAACTCTTCAATTAGACACTCTTTTGGGGACTTCTCGGAAACAATCACGTCTGACCACACATCACCACCATGCCTGTCCTTACTATAGGTTCCAAACGCCTGCAATACACAGACTACCCGTCCGCATCCGACGCGACGAAGGGGACCATTGTCTGCCATCACGGCCTCGGCAGCTCCCAAAATTTCTACACCCCCATCGTGCCCCGTCTCACCCAGGCTGGCTTTCGCGTCATCACCTTTGACGCCACTGGCGCAGGGCGCTCATCATACACTCAGATCGAGCAGTCCGTCAGCTCCCTCGCCGGCGATGTCCTAGGTATCCTCGATGCGCTGTCCATCAGCGACAAGGTGATTGTGGCAGGACATTCGATGGGCGGGATGGTGGTCTCCCACCTGGCAGCGGAGCACAAGGAGCGGATCCAGGCAGTAATTCTCATCGGGCCTGTCTACTCATCGGAGGGTGTTTCAAAAGTCTTTGATAAACGCATCGAGACTGTTGAGAAGGAGGGCAGTAAGTCGCCCTGGGAAAGTTTCCCAGCTGTGGTATGTGGTCACTGACATTTCATGAAAAATTAGTGGAGGCCATGGCAAACACAATTCCCACAGCGGCTACCGGTGCGAAGGCGGGGCCATTGGTCGCAGCCTTCATCAGAGAATTGTTGTTGGGTCAGGATAAGGCAGGGTATCTGTCCAACTGCCGCGTCATAGCTAATGCCACAAGGCCGAGGTACGAGAGTGTCCAGTGCCCTGTGCTGCTGCTGGCCGGTGAGGAAGACAAGTCGGCTCCCCTGGAAACAAGCAAGAAGATGTTCGAGGAGTTCGGGTCAGAGAGCTCGAACAAGCATCTTGAGGTTTTGAGTGGCGTTGGACATTGGCACTGCATTGAGGCACCTACAGTCGTGGGTGACAAGATTGTGGAGTTCTTGAGTTGAAGTACGCTCAAAGCATCTTGCGTATGCCCTCGAATGTAGTCTACCTAGACAGGAAGTGCTAGACTGACCAGGCGGAAACAGTCGTCTCATGTCACGGTCAGTCGTAGTCCTCAAGAATGGCACACTTCTGGTCCAGGATTTAATATTTGTTTTTGGCTGCATTTTCAACAGAGACGATGAGAGAGGCCTGGGCAGGGCCTCGCTGGGTCAGGGCAGGTCAATCTTGATCGCAATATGTTCAATCGCGTGTGATTGACATACTGCAGCAGTGCTCAGTCGCCTGAGTGCACGAGAACCCACCACAGATTGGAAACTGCGAGTTGCCAGTGTCAGGCCGGAGCATTTCGTCCTGGTGTTTCGAATGATTCCAAACACCTGCAAACATGGCGTCACTGTAAAATAACCAAGCGGCGTTAGTGTTGTTTCTTTTTCAGCAGCAGTCGCCACGCACCTGTAGCCTGCAGTGGGACTGGTGAAGTCACCAATTGACCAATCCCTCCAATCCGACGTCATCAAGCTGTCAACCACAGAAGGCTCGAACAGTATGTCGTACCACACCCACAAGATAAATAGGATGGCACGGCTGTTGTGTGAAGAAAAAGGCAGGAACAAACAGACCCTCTGAAGGTTCTAGATCAAAATAATCCAACATGTCTCCCGTTCGAGCTCTCCTCCCCAGCGCCAGACTTCTTTCCAGATCAGCCTCGACAACAGCGACAGTCTCAAGAAGCAGATCTGCACGATTTTCAAACCCTCACACAAATCGAATCGCTTCGCTTTCAAACACACAATCTTCATTTCACACATCCAGCTCATCCAAGATGGCTAACCGCACGCTCGAGTCGGACACCATCTCCGAGATCACCAAGAGGGAGAAGGAAATCACAGGCCAGGAGAACCCCGTCAAAGGAGGCCCTACCGCCAAAGCCCAGAGTCATATTCATCAGGACCTTGCCGACGGTCGCGTCGTGAGCGACATTGCCAAGGGCGAGGAAGCCATCACCCACAACGGCGCTCCTGTGGCCGGCGGACCAGCTGCCGTGGCGGAGTCGCAGGCTGCCCAAGCCCGCAATGAAGTAAGTCGCATGCACTCCAAGTCCAGAACACGGGGGCCTCTTTCTCTTTCGTATCGCTGACAACAGTACAGGCACAGAACACGTCCCAGGTGCATACCGGCACCCTCGATGGCCAGACCATCTCAGAGATCACGGCTGCCGAGAAGGAGCTCACCGGAGAGAGCCGTCCTGTGAAGGGTGGCCCTACGGCTCAAGCTCAGAAGCATGTCGGTGAGCCTATCAACGCTGAGACATTGCATGACATCACCGAGGGAGAGAAGAAGGTTGCTGGTGACAGGGTCAAGGGCGGCCCAACTGCAACTGCGCAGTCGGAGTTGGCAAAGTCACGTCAGTCTTAAGACTTCGAGGTTTGGCGGAAGCTCTCAGGCACGCATTGTGCGCGTGTAGTACAGTGGCGAGCCTGCCTGTGGGAGAGTTAGACATAGGCGTGGAAATTTGCGCGAATATTGTCTAGTTGGTGGCCTGCAGGAGGTCCATGGGTTTTTTGGGATGTAGAATAATTATTTCGATGTATTCCAACTGAATGCATTGATGTTCAATGGAGCTTATCGACGACATTCAATGTCCACTTCGCTGGCAGCCATTGCCAACAATGATAGTGATGACATTGTCGCATTGGACGACGCCAGCCACAGGATCAGCTGCTCACTATAGTTTTTGATCATATAAGCAACCATATTTGCTCCAGCTGTATGGCGTCGATGAAATTACCAGCAAGCTTGCCAGCTCACTGGATCAAGATGGTGTGGGCCGAGACGGCCCCGTGGGTGTTCTCAAGGGACGGAGTGCGGACTACGTGATCGCGTGTCTGGCAGCGCTTCGTGCTGGAGGCGCAAAGGTTGAGCAGATCATATTGACCATAGTGTCGCTATACTCAGGGTGAAGGATAGCGCGGACGAGTTTCTGGCAGATAGGTCCCTGGTTGACTCTTGTTGACCGCTATCTGGGTACTTGCCTTGAGGCTCGAGTACCTCGACGAACCAATTTTCTTGTAGAGTCACGAGAGGCTCGAAGAGTTCCGAAGCTGCTCACCGTCCGATCACTGTTATTAATGCAGCGAACTCGAACATGGGCCAGTATCGCATCTCTTGGTGTGCCCGGAGTGACAACACTACTGATACGCAGACTATCTAGGCCATTTGAATGTTTACAATTTATCCCAGAGGCAGAAGTCTTCAAGCATTCTTCCAGCACGCGCTTGGTGAGAGAATTTTCAACCTGGTAAGAACATTGAAATAACAGATTCTGGAAAGCACAGGATGTGTAAAGCTGACTACTCTAGGGCACTACAAGAACGGCAAAGCTTCGCCGATGCCCCGCATCACGTATGATCTACAATACAGACCGCTTTCAATCTATAGCTCACCTCTGCGGCCTGCGCTTTCCGTCAGTGTCAGCGATACGTGACCTGCGCTGGGAATCTTGATGATGTGGCCGCTTGTCAGCAAACCCTCCCGTTTTTGGGAAATAGGCAATGCACAATTCACATGTGCTGCGGCAGGCAGTCATCAGCGAACTGTTTCAGTGCTCACCGAGTAATCTGAAGGAACGGTGGAATGCCTTCCGGCTCTCAAAAGTCATTAGGCAGCGGTCAGCACTGGCCGCCCAACCCAACCCCAAACCAAACCAAACAGGGAGCTTATGTCCTTTGATCGTCGAAATCTAACCAAGTTGGCAACGAACTCTGGGCCTTGCTCATAAATGACCTGGAGCAAAGAAATAGGCTAGAAACAGGCAGACAGTGCATTCCGGCACGCCGATGGCCTGTGGAGCATTAGAAATACAAACGTTGTCACGCAGTCAGGGTTTGGGTGGAGACCCAGGGGCAAGTTAGCCTTCACGAGTCACTCAGGAATGTACGGGAACTCTATTGGCGTGTTCATTTTCCTTTGTTCTCAAGCATCTTCGTCTATGCTTACCACAGATTCTCCAGGGTCCCAAGATCCAGCCTTACTTCGTCCGATCCCGAGAATCCGTGCACTACACACAAGGATGGACTAGCCTTGGAGTTAATCATCTGATGTGTTCGAACATCCTGGATATCCCTTGCACAGTTGTTCCACGGAGGTTGACGAAGGCACCTCACAAAGGAGTGTCCGACATCAACTACATATAAGATACTCTTTAATCGAGTGAAGTGATGGCTTTGTATTTGGGTCACCGAGCGCTATGGGAGGGCCGCAGTCCCCTGCTAGATATTCAATACTCAGCCTACAGTACTTAGGTAGCGCGTATCAAGTACGGTACCACTGGCAGATAAACCGTGGAGTATCTGCTCGGGGTCATTTTGATACTCGGACTTTTTCAACAAACACATCCCGTCACAACAGAGCGACCGAGTCCATCGCGATCAGCTGCAGAGCTCCCCGGCTGCGTCGGAATCTCAACCAAAATATATAATAATTCGAGCCTAAGACTTGGCAGATTGGTATAATTTGCCACTCCTCGGAATCCACCAGCACATTCCATTCATGAGGTCGAATTTTGCTTTGCAAGCTTCCTCAAGCGTCGGATGCAATCACGAGCCCGACAGAAACACATGCAGACCACAATTTCTACCGGAGCTGCAATAAGCCGGTCGGCCCGTGCTGCAGGACCGAACACCGCGGCGTTCGGCCTAGTGGATGTGTAAGCCGACGGACCCGGAGATCTTAGCGAGGCCAGCGGAGCAAGAGACAGAAGCAGAGAGACTCGAAAAGATGTCTCAACTGGTACAACTTGATGGTAAATGATTCTCAGGCATAATTCGTGCACACAAGCGCAAACACGGGGCCAATGCGTACCCGACAGTAAAACACTTCAACAGGCAAATCGGGGGTTTCTCTGTGACAGCGGTCGCCAATTTTTAGGCCACTTACCGAGTGGGCGTTCTCTCGAATCATTTGCTGGGACGGTCCATGAGGTGCATCCTTTTTGGGGGCTGTGTCATCTGTTCAACGTGGTTTGCGACAGGGGCCTTGTTGATCATCCTTCACATGTAGCAAGCCATATATTCGGCCTTTGCATTTGTGCACGTCAGATGCACAAATTCAGGCGGTATGACCGAGCTTGACACAGACCTCTGGTGAGCTGACACAGGGCGTGCCGAGTGTTCCGTCTCGGGCTCACACCGAAGAACCCGCCGGGCTTATTTGTCGTTGACAGTTCAAGCTTGACAGGCATCCACTCTCACCCTTTGGTGGGGGGCCAAAACATCGGTCTCTGAATATGTATACTAAAGGCTCCCCAACCTCGTCCCATGTCGTTTGCTTAATCCAATTACACCACGTCCATTCGCCGATCTCAACACACCGCACTAGTTTGCATAAACTAAGCCACGATACTGCCTTCGAAACACCATGCCCTCACGTGTGGAGAGCATCCCGAGCCTCGAGCACAGCCTCGAAAATAAGAGACTTTCCTCAGTGCGAAAGCGCAAACACCAAGAGTACTATCAGAGATCATATGCGCTAGCACACCCAGCGCCCGTTTACACCGACAAGACACACCTCGTAAAGCACCTACGGTCGAGACAATTTCTTCAGATTCAGAGGATATCCCCAGAGACCAACCACTACGTACCGGACATCGACGTCATATCTTTTGCGCCACCGAAGGACCCAATCCGGCTTGTCTCGGCTCTGAAAGGCATTCTGGAAGGCAAAATAAAGTCAAGAGATGGAAAACTTCTACGTTTTCACAGAGACGATGTCTTGTTGACCAGATATCCCGAAGATGACTCGCAGTCAGAGCAAATTGCTCGCCCGCCTCGGACGGGTTCCGTCCTGGCGCCACTGGAGAAAATCGTTGGGCGGGACGTCGTAGCAGTGCTGCGGAGAGATGGAAACATCGTATTGGACGACGGCAGGCTTTGGACTATAACGAACCACCAGAACCGGTCCTTCGAATTCACCACCACAGACGAGCATGGAGTGAAGATAAAAACGAAATGGATCTTGTCAAAGAGGCGGTCTTCTAGCTCCGACGACCATGTACCAGATTCCCCCTCGACAAAGACACCGGAAGTCACTTTTAACTTCAGCACCATCCGACCGAACGCGCGCAGGCACGCCGTTCTGGCGACGCTGACTTCGTCGGCCCTTCAGATCAAGGACACCTACCACGAGCCTCTGTCAAGCTTTGGTACTACAGAGGATTCGGAGTCTTCCCCAAAGGTTGTCGATGAGGCCACGAGAAACGTCATCATGGCGACTGGTGTATGGCTGGTCCTTACGCTCGGTTGGTCCCCGGCCTTCAAAGCGTCTGCTGCAGATGCGGACCAGCAATCACCCTCCTGGAGGTGTGGCCCCATGCCTCGTCCATCGAAGACTTGGTGATGTAATGTTATAAGTTGTTATTTGAAAATTAATTGTATTTTAAGCGATGGACAGGTGTTGATTTGGTTTGAAGATAGCGCTGGCGGAATTCAATGTTCGGTATGAACTAGCATGAACTTAATCTCAACTATAAACACATGCAAGCACACCAGATCGTCTTTAGGCGTTTAATTCTGCAGGAACAGGCCGTAAATCCCCGAACAATCACATGGAAAGGGAGGATGAGGGGGTTGAATAAGAAATATTGAACATGATTTTCGTTGCTTTGCTTCTCTGCCCGGCTGATCTGATTGCATATGTATTGTGCCATGATTCATTTGCACATGCTGCCAAGAGACTCTCAAAAGAGTAAGGCTCCTGCTCCTGCGGTGCTCGAGCGTGGCGAAAGACGCTTGGAGGGTGTCAATTTCGGGTGCACAGTTGATTGACGTTGGCTGACCTCGAGTATCCATCAGAGACCGACCAGTGGGGATACCTGGAACACCTCATCAAATCGATTGGGACTGCCCTGTGTTTGATACCCTCTACAAAATGACCAAGAGTGGCAATTATCTGAGCTCTGTAGGTTGGGGTACCGTGAGGCTGCCTTGCCCAGGTACTTAGTAAGTATTCAAATGTTCAACCCGGGCATCCCTGAAACCCATTTCCACAATTTCACCAGTTGAATTCCACGACCAATCTTCCATCTTCCCTCCTCCATCCTCCGTTCTCAGCGTTGATGCGAGCTGAGTCGGAGTTCTCAGTAGCAACAGGACACTTCCTTTTCCTCATACGGTCATGCTAACCGTAATTACCGGTGCATCTCGCAGCTCCTGACCGCCGGCCCGAGGTCATATAAAAGCAATTGATATTAAATATATCAGAAATCCCCTGTCCCAATCGCGTCGTCCAGCTCCCATCAGCATGTAAATCCGATGTCCCCGCGTTCTGGAGCCAGCCTGTCCATCGGCCATCGAAGAGGCCAGGAGCAACCGTGAAGACCTCCTGCAACTGCGGGGAGGGAAGGCCAAAGGAAATGTCTCTGTGGATGATACAGCACGCGTCGCAGAGGAATGATGGGCTCATCTCTCAGTTCCACGGGCTCTCTCGGGAATACTTCGAAGAAGACCTGCTCCTCGACAGGACGCCTTGCCACTCCCATGTCATGAGCAACACTGCCTTAGAAGGATTAGGGTACAGCTTAAATACTCTCCGTGCGTGGCTGAGGGGCAGCCCCTTTCACTTTTTTAGTTTCAACGAGAAAGCTGATAACTTTCGGCTGAACGAGCTAGATATCGCTCGCGCATAGTGGCTACAAGTGGTACTGGCAACATTGAAGACAAGAGCACTGTCCTCACGTGGCGGAGGAAGATTGCCCCTCTGGGTTCAGAGGCCAACCCCACGGCCCTATCGCCGCATAATGTGCACTTCACCCTGCGGCGCCCGTCTCCCGACGACAAGATAATTGGCCTTGTTGACCGACCCAAAGTCAACCATCACCAAGCGAAGAATGTCACCATTGTTCAGGGTATGGGCCGAGCTGAATCCGTGTCTTCTTGGTCGCATCAAACGTTGGGAGGGATTTTCAAACCGACCAGCTGGTCCAGATGCAGATAGGTCCACCGATTGTTCCAGCGATCTGGATGACCATGCTGGGGATAATATCAACGAGGACTCCGACTCTCTCGAGTATCCCCCAATCTTCTATTCAGACTCTGACGGATTATCCCCAGAGCCCTACTTACCGGCCTTCCATCCTTGACACCTATCCACCATGGGCAGTAAGCGGCCTCAGAAGTCACAGACAAAACTCACGGACTTCCTTAGAAGATCGATGAGGGCATTGTCAAACAAAGCACAGCAAAGAACAGGATTAAGAGATCAAAGCACATAGCAGACGGCAAGGGCAAGAGATTACAGGACAAAATTAGGGACTTAACACGCGAGAAGTACAAAAAGAATCGGCGAGGAGGCAGCGCCAGCAAGGACAGAGCCTCAGATGCCTCGGCCGCCAATATCGTAAACAGCTGGCTTCAGGGTTGAAGGGGTTACGCAATTGTACGGATTGCAGAAGTGAATGGGGCTCCTAGACAAGCTGGCCGCCGTCAGCAAAAAAGCCGAGCAACAGGAGTTACTCGTCGTCATCACATGTACTGCAATGCGGCGGCAGCTCGACGCGATTTCTGGCTGTTCCCAATGGTCTTGCGAGGCAGGGAGTTCAACGGCTAGCTGTAGAAAACTGAAACCAGTATACAGTGATTAGAAGCGGCATTCAGGCGGACTGATGTGCAGGATGTCCCGTCCAAATCCAACATAAAGGTGCAAGTTGATCTTTCCTTCTATTTTAAAAACAAAACATGGGACAGGTTTGACGTTCTACGTGAAAGGATGGTTTGCTACTCACCAAGTCCTTACAAGTCCAGACGAGGGATAATACTGCGACACTTGGCGGTAGGTTAAATTTGCAATATTTCTACTCGGTCTGGCCATCGGGTGGTGGGGGGAGGGGGATGAATGTCCTCATTGCCGGTGAGAAATATAGATCAAAGTGTCGAACTGACTGATCAATATTCATCACATCTGATTCTTGGCGACCACGGCATAAATGTTCCCAGTCTAGACTGGCATGCATCAAGGTTGAGGCGGATGTGAACGCTGTGTATGTTAGCGCACTAAGGATAATTTGCCCATTCTTAAACCGCTGATAACGTCTTTCATCAGCTCTGCCTGGTCGATCCAGACCCCACCTATTCAAGCACCAGTTCACGATGGTCGATGGACTCAAGATGCCAGCCCATGTCCAGCGAGTCAATCACTGATCCATCCCTTGCAATCCACGTAGTGACTCGGCCACATTCAACAAAAGTCGATCGTCACACGTTTGAATGGCTGTGCCAGTTCGTAGAGTTCCAGTCACAGCAATTGTGGTTCTATTGTTTTTCAAAGGGGTCACAGTCCCCTTTTTCTCTCCTTTTCGTATACCGAAAGAGTATCCTGCACGCACGACGAACATAATTGATCGTCTATTGTGGTTTCACCTGCCCAGGTCGCCCGCGGGTTGAAACTACTTAGCCGCGAGGACAAGTCTTACCGTGAACCTTGGTCCGAATCGGATTCATCTGATGTTACCGTCATGCAGCCGCACAGGAGGTATGGTGGTAATCGGTTCCTCAGAAGGTTGTGGCCCCTGAGTAAGGTCAAGGGCCCACCCAGCTGTGCTGACTTACCTCACGCATGTGAATGGTGGGTGCTTCAGCTGCCCCTGCATTGCGGCGAATTGAGACCAGCGAGCCTCATTGACAGAGAAACATGATTCAAATTGCCGTGGATTAATTCCCGATGGACAGCGCGTTCAATTAGATTCGGACTACCCGTGATCTAGCAAAGTCGTGACCATATATATTTTCGACGATGTCTGGTCATCAGCACGTATGTCCAGTTGTGGTAAATGTGCATCTCATGATTGTACTCTGTAGGCTATGGTTTCCGTCCTGTCATGTTGCCTCGCTCTCGTGATCTGCAAACGCCTCCCATCGTCACGAGCTGCCCGTGAAAGAATAGACGACGCTTGCTCTTGCCGCCGGGAGGGCCTCAAGCCATCTTGGCGCGCCAGCCCGAGGCGGACCCAGTTGGGCTGCATACGACAGGATTTGCCGTTGTTTGCGTCAAAACACACAATGCTCCCGGCCGAAAAAAGGGAAGGCGTGGGAAACTGTCATCGGCAGAAATTGTCATGCTTTTCCATCCCGAGTTTGATGCTCAGAGGCCCGTACCACCCAAAGAGAAAACAGAGTGGGTCCCCCACAGTCATGCGCGGCTGCTCGCCCAGCTCGCCCGGGACGGGCAGCGGTTTAGGCCGCCCAGACGAAACAAGCTTCGTCGCAGCGGGGCTGATCACTGACTGGCCAGAGAAATCTCCTAGGGGCCTTTGCGGGTAGATTTCTCCGAGAAACAGGGTAGTCCGCTGTCAAACATGGGGGTTTCCGCGGCTTACTGTGGGCTCGGGAGGGTTCTGTGGGTTTACTGTTGCAGCGTATTCCCGGCCTCCCGCCCCTCCAACCGTCCACCATTCATTCTCTTTCGTCCATGCTATGCTTTTGATCGCCCGTGCCGGACAATAATAGCACAAGTCAGCACCTTTCTTTTCTGGTTCTTTGCCTGCTTCGGACGCCCACGACGAGACGATCACGTGGACCTGGCCACTTTAGGCGGGGCGTAATCAGATCATCCGTGATATCACATAAGTGGTATCTTGGCATGTTTTGAAGCAGTCTCCCATCGAGTCTCAGTTTCTAGTATCATGACGAGGCTCACCGTGGCCGCCGGACGTCCTCCACAAAATGGCGTAGATCCCCATCCACTTCCCTTGGCTTCCTTTTTGACATAAACTTGGCTGTTGCTTGGTTGCTCTTGGCTTCGTTTATTCTTGTTCAATTCCTTCATGATTTTCATGATTTTCATTCTTGGCCATCTGTGATGTGCAATTCTTGGGATTATTAGAGATTCTGTTATTGTTACCTTGTACGCTGAGCGTGTAGGGGTTGTTTTCTTGTCACTCCTTTGATATAATCCTTTCACTTAGATGGTCTAGACGGCTCTCTCTTTTTTCTTCTTCTCAATATGGGCTTCAACCCGTTTCGGTCCGTGAAGACTTTCTTCCACGACCTCAAAAATGCCCCCGATGCTCAGTACATCACTTCGGCGGCGGCACCGACTCAGTTTCCCAGCCAAGAGTCGTTCAACCTTCCCGAGAAGGTGCACTACCTCGAGACCAGCGCTCGTCTGAGCAGGCACTTTACACACGCGTCACTTGAGCAGGTGGGCCAGGTCGGGGCTGCCCCTCTGCCCCCTCGCCCGGAGAAGAAGAAGACCAATGTGCTCGATGCGGTTGTGAGGGCGGCAGGCTCAAGGTGGACATTGGGCGTGGTGCTTTTACTACTCATCGTCTGGGGAGTCTTGGGTGCCGTCTTCGGCCCCACGGATACCTGGCAGGTCATCCTTCAGGATGTATCCTCCATCCAGGCCTACACATCTGCCACACTTCTCATGCGGCAGCAGAACAACAACACTCGAGGCCTCCTGCAACGAATCTGTGGCCTCATCTCCCGCAGCGAGTCCAATGAGCGCATGGTCAGATCCCTGACGGCGGAGCAGCGCGCAAGGCTGAGGTCTTCAACGCAGAAGATCAGGTCTGAGGTCATCGACTCCCTGCATCACAAGCAGGACATGTTTGACAAGATCTCCAACGGCGTGGCCAAGGCTACTGGATCCATGATCGCTCTGATCATCTACTGGGCAGGCATCATTGGCTGGGTCTTCAGTGGGCTCCCCCTCAAGTTCTCGGATACCTGGCAGCTCGATGTCAACACGGCCACGGCATTGGAGATCACTTTCACCACAGTGTTCCTGCAGAACATCCGTAGCTCTCACGACAAGCATCTCGACAAGACGGTCCAGGGAATTGAGCGCCTCGACACGGAGATTGAGATGCAGCTCCGCCGCATGACAGGCGACATGACCCCCAACCCAACTATCGCCAGCGAGCCTTTCAAGTTGAACAGATGGGTCAAGGGTTTGGATATCTATGCATACATCATCGCAGGATCGATCGGTCTCGTCATCTCCGCCTTTGTCTTTGGCACTTGGATCCTGGTTGGAGACCCAATGGAGTTTGATGACAACTGGTTCCTGATCATCGGCACATACACGGGCCTGATTGGCTTCATCGATGGATTCATCCTTAAGAATGTCGACGCGCGTGAGGCCAAGCTATCAATGAAACACTTTGACAGGCTCATTGCTCAGGACACCAAGATCTTTGCGCTGATTGGCATTGAAGTGCCAGCGAGCGAGCACGTTGTCAAGGACTCGCTCAACATCCGCATCAGCAAGACTGTCGGAAGATGGGTCGAGAGCACCACCGCCAGTTGGGGATCAATCTTGACGGTCTTCGCCCTGCTCATCGTTGCTTCCGCGATGCAGTGGACCGAGACAGGCCAGCTGCTCTGCAACACCCCGACCATGATTGTCGAGGGCTTCCTGCTGCTGACACTGATCCAAGCCGAGAACATCGCGGACGAAAAGAAGCGGGTAACCTACGAGGACATTCTGAACCGACGGCTTGTTCTGGACAAGCATCTGGCGGCCTGGGGCGGGATGGATGGTGATGACTCGGATGGCATGAGCTTTGATGAGAAGGATGGAGTTGTGGTGCAGACCTTCAACATCAACGGCCAGGATGTCGAGATGGGCGGCTCCTTCTGAGCTCTTTCGTCGAAATGGGGACAAGTTTTCCACGGCAACAAGCCTTGAGACCACAAACAGTCGTTCCGACTTGACGTCGGAACGTCTGTCGGAGTGTATTCTTGTTACACGGGATTGGAACTAATTGGGTCTGGGGCAAACCGGAGTTCAGATTGAAAAACAATATTTCACAAACAACACAGCGACTGCAATGTCCTGTATAGCTGAACATGAGTGCATAGCGAAGTGCGAGTTACGAATAAAATACAGTCAATCATTACGGTGCGAAATGCTATGTTTCCCGTTCCCATTGTTCAGCTTTGGTGTTGGCAATTCAAGCTGTGCCTGCATTTGAGCACCTTTATGCGTAGCAGGGAGAAGTTGGCAGGAATGAAGCAACAGTGCCGACCGGCAGGGATTAGAGAGGAAAGAGTATTGGAAGGGCATCAAGACCGGCCACCGCACCTGCTCTGCCGACTCACTTCTTCAGGCACGAAATGTCCAGTTCACAGGGAAGGCTGTCTGCCACTTTGCTTTCTGATCATGCCTCTGTCACTGGCGGTGCATTCATCCTTCGCACAAGCTGCTCATCTCAATGCACACAGAGTCTGCTCCAAAGTCTCTCGTCACTTCTGATCACTCCGGTCAATCCATCGGATGGCACATTCCCGAGACTGCTAGGCGCATCCATTCACCTTGAGTGCTATTCAACATGCTGATTCTTCTAATCTTTGCCTTGGTCACCTTACCCTTCCTTGCATTACTCGCCCTTCTTCGCCCGTCTGAGCCTAAACATCACTCTCTAAGCAAACGCAATCCTTGCGATGGCATTGGCTTCCCTCAAATCGAGCTCTACGAGGATTACACCGAGCCGATGTGTCCAGCTCCCAACCATCTAGATGACCAGGGGAACTGTGAAGACTTCGACAACACCGAACAAGACTGTGCCAGCTTTTGTCAACTCACAACCACTTACGTCTGGGCCCGCGAGTCACCCTTCTTCGGTTCCGAATGCCACTATCCTATGCGATGCAAACTCCGCGTGACAGACTCGACCAAGTGGTCTCTGGACGGATTCGTTGCCGCTGATGCGCAGTTCGACAAGGCTCTTGGTGTCGGCATTACTGGCGGCCTTGGTTCATCTTGGGGTCACATTAACGGTCACGTCTGGTCCATCACCCCTCAACCTGGAGAGTGCGGGTACTTCACTTGGGTGCCGGTTACAAAGCGGACGTGGTGAGTTCAATAGTTACCTACCAAAGCGTACTAATCTGAGTTCGGATGACATTGACGAACTTTTACAGCGGCACAGTAACCAGTAGCCTCAAGATCGGTACGTCTTCTGACGGGTGGAAATGCCTCAACATGTCAAAAACCGTTCAGGACATCTGTCACGACCAAGTCTGGTATCTTAAGGGGAGGCCTGATGGCGTCGTAAGTGCCCACAACTTGAGCGCCTCTTGGACGAGATCCACTAACAACAATTCAACTACCAGGTGATATGGGTCCGTACCGACTGTTCAACCGGCCAGCCCTTGGGCGCACAAGACCAAGACACCGTGTACAATTCTCCAGGGGTTTCACTCTACGAAATCTCCGGGCCCACCATGTTTGACGGCTGGTCAACCAATACCTGTGTCATGAACGTCATCAAAGCTGTGAGCAACGGTATTTGGTATGATCTAAGAGTGACGGCACGCGGTCTGGAACTGGGGATGATTGGGAATAACGGTGAACTTCTCCTGAACAGGATCAATGCATGCGGAGACATCAGCTCTTGGAACTTCACATGGGCTGATGTAGCCTACCCAAATTCCACGTGGGACATGACAGCCAGCAGTACCATCTTTGTCAGGGAGAGCGTGTCGAAAGACTGCATTGGAACCGCTCTGGTGCAGGCAGGTGGAGTGGCAGACAAGTGTGAGTAGACTGTAGGAGAGATTGATAATTGATTTGGGCTGTTCAAGTCATTGGTGGTAAACAACCTGCAGTTGTGGCCTCGCTCAGCTTCTGATCCATTTTTTATTCATTCCTCTCGACGGTGTTTCAAGGAAGGAGCCGAATTCAATGCTTGTTAATCTTAGGCTTTGACACTTGCGTTGTGTCTTCATAGACCAGCCCCAATACACTGAGAGCGAGCATCACATGAATCATACCTTGTAAAACTCGGCCACTGCAAAAACATTACAAAATGATCCAATCGCTCATGAATTTCCAAACTGTGTCCGAGACTTGCGCCTTTCCATGTATTGCCTTTCGAGAACAAGCCGGCTGCAAAGCACGCGATGGAAGGACAGAGACGCTGACGTGATAGCACGCAATTCCACTAACATTCGGGACGCGAACGCAGCAGTGGACCCCGTTAGAGGTTCGAGAGCAGCAACCTTGAGAGAGTCCCGGTAGTCCCAAGCCCTCAAATCTATAGGGAACCAATTGGGTGGCTGCTGACCAGCTCCGCGATGCGGAGCAACCTTCATTGTAAAGGGAAATCTGTGCCAGGTCGGATTCAATTCGATACCAGCGGTCTCTCAAATAAGCTTGTGGGCGCTGTACGAGTTACATAGACCGTATCGCGTGTACGTGACCTTCGACAGCCATGAAGCAACTTTCCAAAGATGAGCTCACTTCACTGGCGGGCCAGTACTTCGCGCCCAAAGGACTGTATGAGTATATCAAGGGGCTGCCTTTCTTGGGCAGCTTACAGTGTAACACAACCAGCCTTGTTGCTGGACAGTGGACGGAGGTCGTGATCACTTACACTGTCGGAGGCAGTGGACTGGCTGACGGGGCCTGGATCAAGGGAACTTTCAAGTTCTACTCGGTATGTTTCGAGTTCTTTGGTCTACTGTATCAAATATGGCTGACCACACCGTCGTTCAGGACTGGGCTCTCCTACAGACATCCAACGAAAAGGCAGATAATTATGTATCTGCGGAATATCAATCAAGCGAGTTGCTGCCGTCTCAGACGCCTGCAACTGTTCAGGGCCTGTCAGTCCGCTTCGATCAAAAGGGACACGAGAGGCCCTTCCAGAAGGCCATCATCATTGACATCATCGACGGTTATCTGAATCCCGGCGACAAGATTGTCGTTCGCATCGGCGACACACGGTATGGTGCCAGAGGAACTCGGGTGCAGACGTTTGTCGAAGAGGACTTCCGGATGAGATGGTATATTGACCCGGTCGGAACATCTCGGTTCGCACCTATCAAGCCAGACTTGTCTTTCAGCATTCACAGTGGAGGGATCGCGAAGCTCAAGGTCATCACGCCCAGGGTTGTCGGCCCTGGTGTAGAATTCCCGCTTCACATCCACACCGAAGATGTCTGGGGTAATGCAACGCTCAGCCAACCTGGTCTACGAGCATACGTGAAAATCAGCGCTGAAAACTCCGAGAACATCTTGGTCGAGACACAAGTGCCTTTGAGTTCCGACGGATGGACCTGTGGCTCAAATACTGTATCCTTGGAAGCCGAGGGAGAACACTCAGTGATTGTGACACTGGTTGATGCAAGTGGCACTAGTATTCAGGAACATAGAGACAAGCTCTCTGTGAGCGGCCATCTGTCTGTTCCTCGAGTGTTGTACGCTGATCTCCACGTGCACTCGGAAGATACAGTGGGCACGAACTCGACAACATACAATTTTTCCTATGCCCAGAAGATCGCTGGCCTGGACATCATTGGTTACACTGCCAATGACTTCAACATCACCAAGGATCGCTGGGAGAAGACACTTAACATCATCAAGGAGACAAACAAACCGGGCGAAGTTGTCATCTTTCCCGGCACTGAATGGTGCGGAAACTCAGCAGCAGGCGGCGACCACAACGTCGTGTTCCTCGACGACCCGTCCAAGCCAGTCGAGTTCCCGCTCGACAAGCACGGCAACGTGGCCAGGAGCTTCGAGTGGAACGAGCACGGCCCGTCGGAGCTGCAGCCCGGGGCGTGGCCGCTCGACGAGGTCTACGCGACCTATGCGCACTCACCCGAAGCACACCTCTTGATCCCACATGTCGGCGGGCGGAGGTGCAACCTGGCATGGCATCACCCGCAGCTTGAGCGGCTCCTGGAGATCGGCAGTGCTTGGGGTCACTTTGAGTGGCTGTTGCAGGACGCCGTGAGGAGGGGATGGAAGATGGGAGTCTGCGCCAATTCTGACGAGCATCGTGGAAGATGTGGCGGTGGTGTACCTGGGACGGCGGTTTTTGGTACTAAAGGTGGTCTGACAGGCGTTCTTGCTCCGTCGTTGGACCGAGCAGATGTCGCCACAGCCCTCAGGGCTCGCCACACCTTTGCGACGACGGGCGAGAGGCTTGTTGGCCTGGCTTCCATCAGCAGCCAAGGGGCGGTCCAGGGCGACGATGTCCGCGTCAGCTCTCGGAGCGACGTGAGCCTCGACTACGCATTCTATGGGTCATCTGGATTCCCTTCGATCGAGGCATGGGATGCCAGTGGTATCATCTGGCAACGAAACCTGCGATCAGAATCCAGGCCGTCAGTCGCAGGCTCGCTGACGAAGAAGAAGACGCTTGTGGTCAAATGGGGCGGAGCCAGGCTTTATGATCGGTATAGAGAGGCGGTATGGACAGGTACCATTGAAACAACGGGGGACACCAAGATCAGCACTGTCCAGCCTTTTGGCGGAGTTGTCGATGTTCCGGAAGAGGTTGTGGAGCGGAAGTCAGACAACGTCGTGTCGTTCGAAACTCGCACCAGTGGCGATTTCGACGGTGTCTTGGTGTCGTTTGAAAATGATGAGAGGCTCCCGACCGCCGTCAAGATTCAGGGCACGCTGGGCGGCTACGTCAAGGTTGGTGATCCTTTGAAAGGAAACCCGCACAAGGCCCAGCCCACATTTGAGTTTGAAGCACCTCTCCAGGACCTTGTTGGAGATGAATGGGGGATAGCTGGGGGCGTCGGGCTATTTGTCAGTGCGGAACTGGTCGGCGAGGTCGCTCTGCCGACCCAGGTGGTAGGAGCTGTGCCCATTCCTGCTCGTGCGTCAGGCCAGCTCCAGTCTGTGTATCTTGTTGGGCGCGAATGGGACGGGGGCAAGGTGATCACGAGCCCGTTGTTCCTGGAGTGGACCTGATGACCCCCAAGCCGCAGATCAAAATGACCTGAAAAGCATCAACGGCATGCTGCCATTTGAACGACGTTCTATTGCTTCAGCCGAAGCCTGTTGCCAGTGAAGCCTGCTCATTGTCTCGTCAGTTTAGGTAGCATCAGTATGATGGGCAAGAGGGAGAACGAGAGGAGATCCAGACATCGCAATTGAAATACAGCAATCGACTTTTCATCGCAATATTTCTAGACAAGTTCATGAGTAGGCTAGGGTTCAAGCCCAGTAGCGCCCCCAGAATATTGGCGTTTTTGAGGCGGTAGTGGAAGAACCCTGGAGGCCCGTTAATGTGGTGAAAGGCGCCTGAACACGGTTGGTTGTTGGTGCAAGGTCCCACTGTCTAGCCACCCAAGCGCCCGCAGAAGACCGAAACAGGCCTTGTCAGAAGGTCAAAAGCTGGCCCCACCTACCAATTCGATGACTTCGGCATTTCAGCTCCAAACCAAAATCTTTTTCACTCCATTTGCAGCTGGAGTGCACACACAACACATACAACATAGATAGCGATCCCAAATCATGGATCGAAGACGACTTCCACCAGTACCCTCAATACGTGAGGTTGTCCCCGGCGCTGGTGTCAACATTGTGCTCAAAGCCGACCAGCCAACAGGCCGTACCGTCTCGGGCACAATCGGCGACGTCCTGACGCGCGGCAATCACCCACGTGGCATCAAGGTGCGGCTCACGGATGGGCGCGTGGGTAGGGTCCAGAGCATGTCCGCTACTGCCGGGCCCGCTTCAACTCCTGGGCAGTCGAGTGGGATCAGCGGCCCCGTGGGAGTGGCGCAGGAAGCGACATTCCACGATGGTCAGCGGCGGGACGGCCACACCCCAGGGAGCCGCCCGATGGGGGGTCGGCGGCGAGATGGCGGCGGCGACATCCGATATGCCGAAGAGCCAGAATTGCCGCCTCAGCAGATCGGGCTCGACGCCTACGTCAAGGAGAAGAAGCCCAAGAAGCAGGGGCGCGGGAAAGGGAACAACAGCAACAGTAACAGCAACAGCGCCAACGCCCCTGAAGATGATCGGCCCGTTGATGACCCGGCAACCGGCTCTCGAGCACCGCCTGACACGGCTACTTGTCCAGTTTGTGGAGAATTTGAGGGTGATGAAGTCGCTGTTGCGCACCACGTCGCCACGCACTTTGATGAGACAGCCGCGCAATGATCAGGGCATTGGCGAAGCATTGTGAAGGCCTACTTAGGGTACCAGGCCCGGAGTGGATGGATCTATCTTGGCAGTCCGTACAAGACCGGCGATATGCCAGGGACTGCATACTTTCCCTGGGCGACCGCCAGATCGGACGCATGTCTCCACGACTTCGTTACTCGCGCCTCAAGCCAGCAACTAGGAGCCATGACCTCACGAGCTCCCGCCTCGCTGACACCGGACCTTCCTCCAGCAAGCTACGCGGCGGACTTCAGCAGCAGGCGGGGAAAGATACCACAGCGTTCGGCGGGGCATAGCAGTTCAGGATATTTTGGCTATCAAAAGGACGCCCAGTGTGAGCCCATGTCCTCGAAGAATACATCTTGCCCAATTCCGTACGGGCCAACTGTCAATCTGGTCGCCCACAATCGCAAATAAGAATATCGCAGTCACCCCAGGCAATTCTACCGGCCAGTAGCAGCATCTCATGGCTTCATCATCCTTTCTGTTCGTTCCGATTTTCAACGTCGCAGATGACGGCCACCCGTCTCATACTCGAAGCTGAATGGGTTTCCAGGTGCTGTGACCCGCTTCCGAGGTGCAACATCTCCCACACTCTCTGACGCAACTGGTGTATAAATGCAAGGATGGCCATGGTCGCAAGAGCACGCGTATTGCAAGCCCTGAACAAAGCCAAAAAGTCGAATGGGACCAGTCTCGACAAGACTCGACTTGGACAACGCGGCAACCCGCCTGGCAGGACCGAAGTACCACCTCTGCGATCGATCCACGGGAGCCGCCCCCGGGAGTTTCGTGCAGTACCGACTCTACATGACCTGCATCGTTTTTCCCGATAGGAGGGCTTCGAAGTCCTCTTTCTTGAGCGGGTCTTCTCCACGAGGGCTGAACCGCTCACGCTCGATAATGCTCCACGTCGTCAAGTCGAATCTGTCCCGGATGTAGGAGTTGGCACAAACATGATCGTCGGGGCGGATCACTCTGAAGATATCCTTGCGAACTTCGTCGTCGATCTTAGGCACATATGGGAGAACTTCGAGGCCATCGAGCTTGTCGAATCTGATACCAGCGAATCGAGCATATCCACGTATATATATGTCGAAGTCGAACAAACGCGCCCGGTCGCGCGACCACAGCTTCACTGGCTTCCGAGTCTCGTCTCTGAGCAACCCGCACTGGCGCATCTCTTCGGCAAATCTGATGAACAGAACCATGATGAGGCCGAGATTGCAAACACTTTCACCATTGTTTGCCAGGTGACAAAGGTAGTAGAGCCACGCAAGCATGTCGAGGAACACACAGCCAACTTGCTGGGCCACCCCATGCGCTCGGTCCCAATCAGGAATCCTGTGCACCTTCGAACGTAAGCAATAGCCTGAGACCAGGAGGTGATGCAAACTGGGGGACGGGCTGAAGGAGAGACTGACCTAGAGAACTGCAACCCCGGTCCGAGGAGGAACATGATCAGAGCTTCACAATGGACCCACCTCTCATCCTAGGACTTGGCTCTGCCATAATCAGCAATCATTTCTTCGATCAGCTCTAGCATTCCGTAGGCCTCGTCTTGAATTTGTCAGCACTAACGCTTGCGCTGAGGGTGGGCAGCCAGACTCACGATCGCTCGAAAGGTTCATCCCGAACATATCGGGGCAGCGCAGCGGGACCAAATTCAAGAATGCCGTCCACTTCATGTATCCAGCGTAACTCATGATCCATGGGTGCTCAAGGGGCCTTGCGGGCTTGATACAGATGCAGGTCTTCCCATTGTCGCAAATCGTGGGAGCTTTTGGGGATGGAGTCACATCTTGGTGCTCTTGAAGGGCATTTTCATTGTCTCTGCCATTGTCTTCATCTCCGTCTCTGTCTCCGTCATCCAGATCGCCTCTGTCAACAGCCCAAGGGGGAGGGCAGATGCTCATCCAGGCCATTGGATTCTTCATTTCACCGATGTCTTTCTGGATTTTTTTCAAGATGTTGATGGTGCCGGAGACAATGCGCCTTCGTTCCCGAAAGGCAGGAAACCGAACAAAGGGTGCCTATAAACTCGCGTCAGCAACTAAAGCACATGTTTGAGATTGACGTGAACGTTCGTTCTATGTTTGTCCTTCGCAACGGTTTCCACCTTCACAGACAAAACAATGTCCATTGCGGGTGAGACTGCACGATGAAGGGTCAGAACTAGAGGGACTGACCGAAGGCAAAGGAGGATTCCTGGCAGCGCACGAGCAACACTGTCTTTTTGGTGCTGCCTGGCCTGAGGCTTTGGCTTTCCTCTTCACGCCAGCCGGAGAGGAATTCGTTTCGAAGGTGCCCGGACGAGCTGCCGCGCCGCCGACGGTACGACGGACTGGCAAGCCATTTGCCTGGTATTCGGTAGGCGGCTCTTCTGCTCCATAGTGAGCTGATATCAAGTCGTACGGGCCCATTACGTGAAAGTATGTTGGAATTGTTTGGAAACCTGGAAGTTTGCTCAAAAAAAAAAGTACCTTCAGACGTTGATAACATGGTTACAGATGTTATGAGCTTGAAAATGCTATGCCTAGACGTCCTCCCTTTTTTTACTGTCGGGAGTGTTGTTGTCTTGGGGTTCCACAGAGAAGGCACGTCCGGAACAAACAGCGATCCAATACGGCAGGCGTATCTCCGGAGGCCACAAAGTTGGAAGCAACTGTCTCTGGAACAATTGTAATACTTGCTGCTTCCCCGGGCCAAGCCCCGTGTCACGACACGGGGCTCCGGCCAGCCTCAGCCTGACCCTTGGGTCCCATGAAGCAATGGCGGCCTTGGCTTTGGAGTGGAGTTCTAACTTTCCCAAGGCGAAGAGAGCAAGGATAATCAGCAGCATATAATACAACGCAGAGGTGCTGCACATGGATGATCGATTACAGCCCACTTTTCAGAAATCTGCTGTCAGCATCAGCCAGGGACTAAGACATTTCTCCGGCAGCGCCCCGTAAGCAGATTGGCCGGGAAAGGGTTGCACTGCATATCTAGCTTCCAGTCTATTTGGTTTACCGTATAAAGGCTGACGGTACCTGCCCCCCGAGCTTTTACAAAGGTCGTCTGTATGCTACCATCGGATTTTTCTTGCGCCTGTCACCTACGATCAATCGTTTCCCACGCCAATCGCAACCCAATTGATTCCCGGACTAGTTACAAGGGTCTCCATGGATCACGAATTTGATCTCATTGTTGTTGGTGCTGGTCAGAGACGCTCCAAAACATAGTCTTCGTGTTGATCTTCCGCCGCTGACCTCCAGCGTCAAAAAGGTTGGGCCGGACTGACAAACGCGAAGACTTATCAGAGCCTGCATCCTCTTCATTCCGTTGTGCTTCTGGATCAGAACGCAAGCCTCGGTGGCACAGTAAGGACATCTCTAGGGCCCCTTTCTTTCACTCTGGCACAGCAAATGCATATGGCAGGTTGACGCATGAAGGTGACCCCTTACGTGGGCATCCATCTGGCCTTTCTTTGACCACGACTAGTGACCAACGAGCATGTTGAAGCTTCTCCGGTGCTATGCGTTTCCTTCAGTAAGACATCACTTATTGCTTCTCGATAGCTGACTCTGCCTACTGTAGTGGGCCAAGGAAAGGCTATATCCAGGTTTGAAGACCAATAATCTGGTTGGCACTCTTGAGTACCCAGACTTCCCTCTGGTGGCCGAGGAAGTCGGATTAGAAGAGGGTCAACATATTCCCGGGCACATCATTCACGAATATCTGTGCCGTTATGCCGAGAAATTCGAGATTGCGAGTAAGATACGGCTTGAGCACAAAGTGATCAGTGCCGAACATCAAGACCAGGGCGGGTGGAAAGTAACGGCTGAAGCTGGAGGCCAGACCATCAAATTCACTGCAGCAAGACTCGTGGTCTCCACGGGGCTGTCATCAGAAGAATTCCTGCCCAAATTTGATGGAGAGGAATCTTTTGCTTCACCAATATTCCACGTCAAGTATTTGCCAAAACATGCAAATACTCTGGATACAGCAAAGTCCATAACGGTTCTTGGTGGGACTAAATCAGCATGGGATGCTGTTTACGCATACGCAACGAAGGGGGTGCAAGTGAACTGGGTGATTCGAGGTGTGTTCTGACCCAAATCTCCCAGTGGTTTTCACAGCTCTGACATTCTGTCTAAATATAGCAAGTGGGCATGGACCAATTTGGCAAGCGCCGCCACACGTAACGCCCTTCAAGATGTGGCTCGAGAAACTTGTAAATACCAGGCTGCTGACCTGGTTTAGTCCGTGTATATGGGGATTCGCAGACGGTTATACCGGCATCAGACGGTTCTGGCATGGAACAGGCATCGGGCGTGCCATCACCCGGGCGTTCTGGTGGGTACTGGGAAACGACGTCGTTACGCTGAACAAGTACGACAAGCACCCTGAGACCAAGAAGCTCATGCCGTGGACCGAATCTTTTTTCAGCGGCACGTCGTTCTCAATCTTGAACTACGACACGAATTTCTTCGACCTCATCACGAACGGTATTGTCAAAATCCATATCGCAGATATCATTCGGCTGTCTACATCGACGGTACACCTTTCCGACGGGACATCATTTGAGTCAGAACTGCTTCTATGTGTCACTGGCTGGAGCCATGTGCCGCCTCTGACCTTTCTGCCGAAAGGCATCGAGAAGGAGCTTGGACTGCCTCATGTGCCATCCGATGATGAGCCCATCTGGAAACCAAGTCTTCTTCACAAGGCTGACAACGAAATCCTCATGCGCTTCCCTCGTCTTCGCGACCAGCCTAAATCTGCCAGGATGTTCGTCCCTTTGTCTGAAGCCGAGGGACTGTCTACTCGCCTCCAAAATGAGGTCGATCCGTCCAACCACACGAGACTCACGCCCTACATACTATACCGATTCATGGTTCCGCCGTCTTCCAAATTCCTCGCGACCAGAGACATCGCTTTTGCGGGATTCGCTACAAACTTTTCCACTGCAACCTCTGACTCCATCCAGGCGCTGTGGATCTCAGCCTTCTTCGACGGCGAGGTTGCAGTCCCAAAACCTGAAGATGGGAAATATGATGAGTTGGTGAAGAAGCTTCAGTATGACACGCTCCTCCACAATCGGTTCGGAAGATGGCGGTATCCAGCTGGTCGTGGCAGTCAGCTCCCCGACTTCGTCTTCGACGCGGTGCCATACTTTGACCTTCTATTAGGCGATCTAGGGCTTAAGGTGCATCGTAAAAAGGGATGGTTTGCTGAGGTTACCGAGCCGTACGGGCCGGCGGATTATAGAAATTTGATTTCGGAGTGGGTTGCCAGGGGTGCTGGAGTGTGATGAATTTCTACACATGATTTTACTTGCTATTGATCAAAGAGAGATGTCCTGGATTCACAATGCCAAGTAGGTTACTTAAGTATGTGTATTGACAGTGGTATATTGTGTAAGAAGAAAGATATTCAGTGTTCCAAGATCAGGTGCTCGCATTCGAAAGAGCATCCTTGATTAATTAAACAGCCATCATGGGCGGCCAAATTCGGATACATGGCGCATGCCCTCTCAAGCCTGGTCTAGGAAGACTCAGACGCCTTGATAATTTCCGAAGCTCTTTCTGCGATGGCGTAAAGAGTTGCAGTAAGATGACCGCTGACTTGTAAAGGTATCACCGAAGCATCAACCACGCGGACGTTGCTTGTTCCGTAGACCTTTAGCTTAGCATCTACTACGCCGCCCAGTTCCCTAGACATCATCGACGCCGTGCCGATAGGGTGGTAGTTTGGCTCAACTAGAGCTCATGTCAGTCCAACAGCCTGATAGCATTTACCAGGGAAATACTGACAAGAATTGGTGATGTAGTTGGCCCACTCCTCCTCTGACCCCGGGTCAGCTGTGAGGTTTCTGCCTATATACGCTGCAATGGGGTTTTTATGCCAGAAACTCTGTGCTTGCTTTCCAATAGCGACCTGTGTAGTCATGTCTATATCTGCGACAAAATACTGCGGGTCGATCAATGGTGAGTCGAACGCGTCGAGTGAGGCGAGGTGCACACTTCCTCTGGAAAAGGGGAGTAGGCACCACCAAGCGGTCAACAGGGAGCCCGAATAGGACGCTGTGATAGTCTCTCCTATGGTCACATTCTTTGTGAAGATCAACTCGTGCTGTATGCGGAAGATGTGCTCAAGGGCAGACACGTTGAGACCCCCGCGTGAACGTAAAGCCGCAGATTCAGCATATGCAGTTATATTTGCGCTCACCTCGTCCGAGATTTCCAGCTTTTCGGATCCCAAGAGGTCTTCAGCATTTGCAAATGTTGCGTATGTCGCATAGCCAGTTACGTTGAGTGATCCCTCGAAAATGAGATTACTGTTCGGCTGTTCCTGTAGGTTCTCGCCAACTCCGGGCAGATCGATAGCAGTATCTACTCCAATGTCTCCGAGTATCCTAGTGAGTGATAAATGTCAGCAAAGATCATATTTGTGTCGACGACTTACTCACTGTGGATTGCCTATCCCGGACATCTCGAGGAGCAGAGGAGTCCGAAGCGCCCCCGCGGAAAGAATTACTTCCTTGTTGACACCCACAATGATTGTGTTATTATTGTCATCAACATAGCGTAAGCTAGATGCTTTCTTGGTGCCGCCCACAATTCCTGTATCAAGTTCCAGATTCAAAGCTGTACCTCTGAAGAGGAATAAGTTGGCTCGGTGTTCCACTGGATAATAGTATGCTCTGGCCGAATCCCATCTCAGATCGGAATCTCTGTCGATAGTCATTGGCCAAACATCAAATCCGCGGGTTTCTCCACTGTTGACTTCTGGATTAACCTGGTAGCCAAGGCCTTCCCAAGTCTCCTGTACAAGTCCATGGAATGAGCCATTCGGCAGGGCATATCGGAAGCCCACGTGCAAGTCTCCATGCTTGCCGTGATACTCCGGCTCGAAATGGGCACCGACATCAGTCTGTTCCTTCGTGGGGGTTGTAAATCGCTCTTTCTGCTTGTAGTATGGAAGCAGCTCGGACCAGTTCCATCCTTCATTTCCAAGAGCCTCCCATGCGTCAATTTCCGCGGCGTCAGCTCTGATGTAGGTCATGCCATTGATCGTGCTGGTTCCACCGATGGCCTTGCCGGAGTGGAAGGTGAAGGATCGATTTGCTGCACTGGCTTGAGTTGCCGAAGGATAGCTCCAGTCAATCGGGGTGTCGAACGCAACGACGAAATTACCGGGGTCAGTAACATTGGGGTTGTTCCGTACGTCTTCCCCAGGCTCGATCACAGCAACGGTGATACTCGGGTCCTCAGAGAGTCGATTGGCGAGGACGAGACCGCATGTACCGCCACCTACAATCACGTAGTCGAAGCTGGTGGCAGTCGATGTCATGATGCCCGACATGAGAAGCAAGATAACGGTCCATGAACCTGTCTGAGCACCCATCTCGAATCTCATCATGCGTGACCCACGGAGGATAGATTTAACGCTGGTACTGTCACTTCACTGGACGGTGATCACAGGATGTGGCTGTCTTTATGGCACTGGTTCGAAGGACTGTCCCACATGACCATTTAGGTTGAAGGCTATGTTGACATTACTGTAGACTCCAACAGCCCATCGGTCGTACTTCGGAGCAATGTCTGCAGATCTGCGACCACCGGTTCGTGGCGCCGTAATGATGCAAGAAGGATTCGTACCCCGAATTCCACCATCAACTAGGCCAGTAAGCACACTAGCTTCAACATCTCAACCCCTGTCGGAGCCCAAGACGGGAGATCTCTACACCGAACTCGTGAGCCGTGTATTGCAAGACTGAAGACATGTAGCCCCTCCTTGGCAAGCATCTCGCAGAGGCAGAGACCTGACAACAAATGGAGGTTGGAAGGATTGTGTGTATTTTTTGCGCAAGTCTTTCTAGGCATGGAAGTCCACACCTTGATTCTGAGAGATTGTTGTCTTGGTATGAGAGGAACAAGGGCTTCTAAAGTTGTGTGAAGGGTGCTCAGACATTGACCTGTGACGTATTCACAATGGGGATGGAAACCAAGAGCGAATGAATAGAGAATAGTAAATGCAAAAGAAGTCGATTTGTTCCGATCCCCAACACATCTAGTTGCTGTACTTGGACACATAAGGCGTAGACAACTCCACCCGCTCCTCATGTTCCCCATCAAGCTGGTTGTATCCCCCATTGTACCCTGTATTGCGCTCGCCCTCTCCATAGCCAGGGTGCGTGCCCAAGCCGTACGCCGGAGGAGCGTTCAGGTCGGCTTGTTCCTCATCCTTGTTGTCCTTCTTATCCTTCTTCTTGTCCTTTTTGAGCATCTTCTTGATCTTCTTCTTGATCTGCTTCAGGACTTTCTTGATGGCCTTCTCCTCATACTTGTCTTGCTGGCTCTGGCTGTCCTGCTTGCCGTCGCTGTTCCCTCCTTTGCGCTTGCGTCGGCGGCAGCAGAGGCACCAACAAGCGGCCAGGGAGAACACGGCGAGCACGACAACCACTATGGCGGCGATGGCGCCGCCGGAGAGAATGTCATCCATGCCGTCTCCTCCATCGTCGTCGTCGTCGCCATCTCGTCTTGTCAGGAAGCTGACGGGGATGTTGCTGGCCAATCGAGCCACCTGGCGGATGGCGGGCATGGTGGGTTGTAAGGTGGAGGCTGAATGAGGATGCTGTGATGTTGATGAAGGTTTGATTTTCCGAGACGGAACGGAATTATACAGCAAAGCTAATTAATTGATTCTGGCTTTGCAGTGTTGCATTGAGTGAGGTACTGGAGGTGGGGATGACTGATGGCAACGGACATTCATCTCAACAACGGCATGTGGCAGCTGTCGTGCTTTTTATCCTTCGAGATGTGTTAGTCCTCTCTGTGCCAAAAATAAGACGCTTTTCTCCAGGGACGCCCTGTCCTGGTCCGTGGCTTGGCGGGCCTTATCCATAGATCACTCCATCACAGACCCTTCATTTCTTATTCAGCTAAGAATGTCACTGCTGCAATGTCCCGCCCGCAGTCATTCATGTCGTTGGTTGGCTCCAGCTGCGCGGGCTGACTCGTGCTGGCTAATCAAGGCAGCTCGTCCTTTCGAAATTTTGCACCCTCTCCATGAGAAGTGACGGAAGAGGCATTCTTCGGCCGGTGTGGCCGCACTATGCCAGATGTCCCGCCTGGAAAAGGCAGGGGTTGAATCCAGGGGGGAGGCGCAAGGCCGATCATGGCGTCTCCGTGGGGAAGCTTCCAAAAAACTTTAATTGTGGGTGAAGCCTTACCCGGGGCGGTTCCGCGTACCATAGCTCTTATATTAATAGTATATAGCAGCTGCATGGGTTTATTTTTGAGTTTTGATATACTACTGCTATTTTCTTCTTGACTCTGCGCTCAACTTGAATGTCCAATATTGCCATTGGAATCAACATGCTGCATGCCACCAAAAAAGGAATGCCGTAATCGCACCATTGTCTCTAATTACTATGCGGATGAGTTGTTGCTGAGCCCTGTCACGAAGAGCATTTCACACGCTTTGATGCAAAGTCATTCATGCGCCTGAAGCTGTCGGTAAGCCCGTTGCTAGGAACGTTGGGCCAGATTTCCCGGCAGTTGATCTTTGAGGCTGGATTTCGCTGCCCGGGTCCCGTCGGAAACATCATCCCATGTTCCACATCTGTGTGCCTGCACCGGCCTGATATTTTGTTGCTTGAAAAAATAGGATTGAAATCAGATTCATTGAATAACTCATAATGCAGGGACTGAAAGAGGGGACGATGTTGTAGAGATCTTCGACTGGAAGCATCGACAAGAGCAGCTCGTCAAGTCAGTCAGATCCGTACTGGTACTTGGTAGGGGATGATGCGAGGCTTGAAAAAGTCACCAGCACACTTTCAGTGTTTAAAGCCGACGGCCTGCTCAATTCAAGCCGCTTCGCACTTCCTCCAACGTAATATATCGAAGTAAGGATCGTTAGTACCACTTCACCATAATTGCATCCAGAATGAACTTCCCCAATGGTGTAGACGCCCACTGCCATCGGGCCTCGGTCGGACGGGGGTTTGCCCCCCGCACCGAAGCGGCACCGGGGCGCCCAGTTGCAAGATTGCCTCCGTCATTGACGGCTTCAGATCGGCGCTCTCCCTCCAAAAACGAAAAACTGCTTGCACCTCTTCTTTCCAGTACCACACAATATTTGTGGCTACTCATGTGCATAGAGAAATTGTCGATCTCTTTTCCTTCAGACTCATAAATCTCATCAGCTCTGTGGCAGTGCCAAGCGAAAATGCCACAGCAAAGCCAAGACTGGGACGTCCTCGTAGTTGGAGGCGGCAATGCCGGCTTCAGCGCCGCCATTTCCGCCGCAGAAGAACTGACCAAAATCGGCTCGGAGGCTGCTCCCCGCGTACTCATAATCGACAAGTGCCCAGAATCATGGGCCGGCGGCAATAGCTACTTCACAGCAGGGGCGATGCGCTGCGTGCACGACGGCCTGTCGGACGTCCTGCCCCTTGTCAACAACGTGGACGCCGATCTGGCAACAAGAATCGACTTGAATCCTTACACCGCGGACGACTTCCTGAATGACATGCACCGTGTGACGGACGGGAGATACGACAGGGAGCTGGGCCACAGGTTGGTGAATGACAGCAACGAGACGGTCAAGTGGCTTGCGGGCCACGGCGTTCGATTCCAGCTAAGCTTCAACCGACAAGCATACAAGATAGGAGACAGGCACAAGTTCTGGGGCGGCTTGTGTTTGAAGACTGAAGATGGCGGGAAGGGGCTGATGGAAGACCATCGGAGGGCGGCAGAAAAGGTTGGCGTGAGCGTCATGCATGGAACAGCCGCGAGAAAGATCGTGACAGACCCAACAACAGGACATTTCGATTCATTGGAGGTTATAGGGGAGAACGGACTGGCATCGATAATCCGTGCTAAGGCTGTCGTCCTCGCTGCAGGTGGCTTTGAGGCGAACCCGCGAATGCGTGCACAATATCTCGGACCCGGTTGGGACTTGGGACATGTGCGTGGGACGCCATACAACACTGGCGAAGTCCTGGAAATGTCGATACGCGACCTGGGGGCCAAGCAAACCGGTCACTGGAGCGGCTGCCACAGTGTTGCTTGGGATGCAGACAGCCCTGCCAACACAGGCGACAGGGAGACATCCAACGAATTCACCAAGAGTGGCTATCCGTTGGGCATCACGGTGAACAGGACTGGCGAGAGATTTTTCGATGAGGGCAGCGACATCAGGAACTACACGTACGCGAAATTCGGAAAGGCAATCTTGGCTCAGCCGGGCGGTGTCGCTTTCCAGGTGTGGGACGGCCAGGGGATACCGTGGTTGAGAAGCGAGGAATACCGCGATGAAGTTGTGAGGAAGACATTTGGAGAGACCATTGAGGAGCTTGCCTTGAAGCTGGAGAAGAACGAAGGCCTCGAGAGTGCAACAAGGCTGGTCGAAGCCGTCAAGGAGTACAACGAAGCTGTCGCGAGACACAGAGAAGAAAACAAGGACGTGAAGTGGGATCCCGCAGTCAAGGACGGGCTGTGCACACAGTCATCCACGAAGAAACTGCGGATCCCAAAGTCGAACTGGGCCCTGCCGTTGACCGAGGGCCCTTTCATGGCCATCAAGGTATGCTGTGGAGTCACGTTCACATTTGGTGGCCTTGCTGTAGACCCCACGACATCGGGGGTCATTTCGGAAGCTACAGGAAAGACGATACCTGGCGTTTACTGCTGTGGTGAAATGCTTGGCGGCCTATTTCATGAGAACTACCCAGGTGGCAGCGGACTGACGTCCGGGGCAACATTCGGCAGGAGGGCTGGCATCGAAGCTGCGGCCTTGGTCGTGAACTCGAAGAGCAGCACCTGATCTAAATAGCTTTGACATGCCGCATCACCAGATAGATAATCCCGAGTTGCGGCCATTCTTCACGTCGCAGACTTCCCAGGCATCCAGTCAGAGCAGGGAGATGTGGATTCTTGTGATTAGCTTTCAGCAGTCAATTATTGCACGTTGACCTTCGCTCTTGAAAGCCAAAGAGTATCCAAGCGCATTCTGCAATTAGAATGCATACACGAGTTAGTTCTTTCGACATAATAATGATATACTATGGAGCAATTAGACTTGAATGGGTTTCACTTCGATTTTGCGGTTCGACAACGCCGCGGAGTATGATTTTGATATTTGAGTATGATTTTGATATTTGAGTATGATTTTGATATTTTTGCGCTTTCTTTCTCATCATGTGGAACTTGGAGTCTTGTGAGTGTCTAATTTTGTCCTTGTGTAAATCTTGATACCCTCATTTTCTTTTTGTTCCGTGTTTCTGGTGCTCAGTCTGTCAAGTCAAATCCCGAAAACAGTCAACTTGGTGTTCTCTCTATCTGATCGTGATCAAGACTACCAACAGAACCCCTTCCTTACGATACTTATTCGTTTAGTTCTCTCATCATCGACACTGTATACTAATTTCAATACCATACAAGATAAGAATCGTTCTGTCCTCGCAACTCGCCATGGTGTAGTCGCCCTTATCCTTCGAAGATTCACCACTTGCCCACACCGATGCTCAATTGAATCTAGTCCTTGCAATGACAATGAAATGTATGAAAGCATCTATTGCACACATTGAACGTAGCGAAATTGCTACTGTTTACGAATAAGGCTGGCACAAAAGACCGCGACGTTAAGGCCCGGGGACCTGTCGAGTCTGGAAATGTCTTCAGCTCACGGCTGTCCTGATGCTACCTACATTGTAGCAGTGCTGGGTGTGGTGTACAGCCGGAATCAGAGACTTCGAGGGCTAGTCACAAATAGCCACTGACAAGTCTCCCATCCTCATGGGCTATTAATTCATGAATAACGGAACAGAACAATGAGGGACCAGCTCTGCATAGCTCTATCGTACCAAAGGTTGTTCTATTTTCCCACGGCACACGCGAGCAAGCAGCATCTGCCGAGAAAGATTCCAGGTAGACTTCATACTGGGAGACCCTTGCCACGAAAGATCAAGACTGGCGCATCCAGCCAAATTTCTCGTCCGATCATCAATGCGGGCACACTGCAACCTTGACTCGGGTCAATCTCTCTTGGCCCCTAAACCGGGAGTTCACAAGCCACTCCATGGGGTATCACTATGGACGTGGATTGGCACAGTGCATGGCAACACGACAGAATGTTGGCTTTAAGCGATGTAACATTTGGCGGTCCCTTCGCGGACAGACAGTCTACCGGATTATCTACATTATAACAAAATGCTGTGTTTCTCAAGACATGTACCTGAACCTGCTCTTCGTCGCCTGCCAGTTGAGCTCGTCCGTCGTAAGATCCCGCGCCCTCGCCTCCATCACATCCAGCGGCTCATAGACAGCGCCAAAGAGCGTCCCGTTCCAGCCGATCGAGTCGCCGGGGCTGGGCGTGGAGCCGACGCCGTAGTCCTCGGGGTCCTGGTGGGGCGTGGTCAGCTCGCCCAGGGTGGTGGAGTAGTTGGAGCTGAAGAAGGGCGCCTCGTTTGCTAGGTTGTACTGGGCCGAGCAGATCTCGTAGCGCACGCTCGGCAGGGACGAATAGTACAGGTCGTAGCGCGGGTCCAGGGCGTCGGAGAGGGACTTGACGGACCCGTCCGGGTGGAGGACCGACCATGGCGCCCGGCACGAGTCGCCGATGCAGGTCTTGAGCAGCAGCATCAGGCCGTTCAGCCGCGACGTCAGGCGGGTCGCCTCGGCGGAGCTGTTGGCCTTGATGGGGCTCAGCTCGTACGGGTCCGCCACCGTGTCGTACAGCTCGCTCTCTCCGGTGCACCACACTGCGTACATGTAGCTGTAGTCCTTGGAGATGATCCGGGCGGTCTTGTACGAGTTGTTGGCCACGGAGGTGGAGTATCCCATGTCTGAGATCTCGATGATGCCGTTGCCCCAGTATTCGACGTTGATGGTCTCGACCAATGAGACATCTGTGCTGGTAGAAGTGCCATTTGAGGTACCAGCAGCAAAGTAGGGGACGAGACTCCGTCCATCCAACCAGCTAGGCCACTCGGACTCGTCCAGCCCTGCAAAGTCGAGCAATGTCGGGGCGATATCGATGTGGTTCGACGGGATGTCGGTGGCCAGACCTGCAGGAACGCCAGGACCACGGATCATGAAGGGCACATGGGTGTCTTCCTTGTACGGAAGGGTCTTGCCGCAAGGAACACGGTGCTGGCCCAGATGGTAGCCATGATCGGCGCTGTAGACAATGACAGTGTTGTCAAGCTTCCCCTTCTCCTCGAGGACATCAATGAGGTGAGCGACCATCTCGTCCACGGACTGAAGAGTCTGGGCACGAGCACGCGCGACCTCGTCGACCCGCTCGATGACCGTGCTGTTCATCAGCGGAAGCTTGCCCACCCAGGAGGGCTTGTCGTTGGTAGCCGGGTTGAAGTTGGGCGTGCGAGGCGCCGACACGTTCTGGAACAGGTTCGCGTGGCGGGCAGCTGGCACCGGCGGCCACTTTCCGGTGTCGTTGAAGGTCTGATGAGGCGCCGTCGGCGCGACCACTAGGAACCAGGGCTCGCCGGTCGCGGTCTCGTTGGCGATGAGCTTCTCGACCCGGTCAACCGCCTTGGCGCGGACGACGTCCTGGAGGTAGGAGCCATCGTAGTAGCGCGGCGTGGCTCCGTCGACAGAGAAGACGGGGGTGTTGTAGGTGTACATCCAGGGATCCAGCATCCCATCGAACCGGTCCCATCCAGCTGGGGGAGTGTCATAGTTGTAGATGGCATATCCATTCATGACTGACTTGAAGTTAGCTTTCAAAGTACCGAAGAAGTAGTTTAGAGTGGGTAAAATAGGATGTGGCCAGCCTACAGCCTCTTGCGAAGGCCTTGTCCCGGGACAAGAGTCCAAGACAAGTAGTGATACAGGCTATGAATGGAGCAAGGTTTGAAATATTAAAAGTGTAGCCTGAAGCTGCTTACTCTTGCCGATGAATTCGGTCCTGTAACCGGCCTTCTTGAGGTAATGAGGAAGGTTGTTGTCGTTCTCCCCCGAGGCCTGGAACTTCTGAAAGCTACCACCCGGAAGCTGAACATTTGTGTTGTTTGTGTTGTGTGCCTGCTGCCCGCGAAGCATAGCTACGCGAGAAGGGCAGCACAGCGCAACAGTCGCATAGTGGTTGTTGAAGGTGAAGCCTGGGTCAACATGTTAGACCCATATCCACTCCACGCTTTCAGGTGTCTCCAACTGAATCGTCACTTACCCTCTCCCTGGATGCGACTCGTCACTGTGGACAGGTAGTCCAGAGACCCCAGCTCGATGTCCTGGTCGTCAGTCAGGACAAAGAGGATGTTAGGCTGCGCCGCCTGAACGAGCGACGCGGCGAAAGCACCGAGAGATATTAGGGACCGATACATGATGAACGTCGGGAACATCAGCGCCTTGTCGTCGGGACGCACAAATGGTTGCGACGCTGGAGGCGCATTGCACATATATATCTAAGTTCTACTGTCGGCGGGCCGACTGACCCCCCTGCAGCCCGGATATCGCTCATCATCTCGATTGAGTAAAAAAGCCGTTGATTCCTCATTTGCGTTCTGCTAGTTGCACGGCATCGAAGGGGGTCTTGATAATGATGGAAGGGTGTGGGTCGATGGCGCAATGGCACTAGCCGACGATGAGGGAAAATATCGGCAGCTCACATCACATCTTTTTGCTCCGCCGGCTCTATATTGCGGATACAACACGCAACACTCGATTTATGTGTCATTTACGTCGCAATTCAACGTCTGGTCCAATGTGCTGACGGATTCGCGTACAGTACGAGGAAAAACGCGGGATACGTCGTCTCTCCTTAAACTTTTGCCAAGGCCCCGCGAGGACATCATGGATGTCCCTGTCGGCGTAGTATGTATACGTCAGCAGCACAAGTACCATTGATGTTCTCAGCACCCTGGTCATACCCGATCGACGCAAGAAAAGGTGTGTGGGACACGAGTGGGGTTCAGCCCCGGAACGTGCTCAATACCTGTGGTCTGAGTTCCGTATATCGACGCTGTTCTTTCTGCTCACCGCTGCCAAACCGGTGGGATTGGCTATGGGGTATATTCTGTGTGAAAGGATATCTTGAAAGTTCACGTCAACCCCTGTTTGTACGAAGCAGCACAGATTCAGGGGTAGTTGTTCAAGCAAGCCCAAGTGACAATGTGACCCGGGATAAATGCAAGTGACTCGCATACCATAGCTTTCTGTCGATGATCGAGTTGCTCTAGTGTATCCGCGCTCGGAGACGTGATCGTCCCCTCCTTCCTCCCCCACTTTGGTGGCTTGAATCTTCGGCATGGTAAGCCGAAAGTCTTTTCGACCTGCTGAAACTGATATCTTGTGTCCGAATTCTGATGATTGAAATCAGACCTGGGCTGTCTGTTTGCTGATGGATGAATCTACCTAGTAGAAAGTCCAGTTTAGACCGGGCTATCTTCCCTATCTGCTATAAATCGAGCCACAATGTGTCCTTGACAGTCGTGCTGGCCGCTGCGACCATGATTTCGAATCCTTCTTTTAAGGGACACGGTTGACATGTGAATTAGCATAATGCAGTCATAGTATCACAACACTAGTAACGATGTAGAGAGGACGTCATGGGAGACCCACGTACTAGTAGTATGATATCGATACTACCTGTTCATTGGCTGGGTCTACATTCAAGGGTAAGACTATCTTAAACTCCTCGATACGTACCTGGGCATGTATGGTCTTGAACTCAGAGACTGATTGCAATCGGTTCACAGAAATGATACTTCGGCAGACGGAAGACCGTTAGCCCTCTTAACCAGTGGCTTGTTCATATGTACATTGGTAAAAGCCTATCAATCAAATATATACCGCAGAAGTCCATGCAGCCATTGTGCATATCAGCAGATGGCCGTTCGCATCTCCATGAATATATACATCGCGAGGAGCATGAGCCAGAAGAGGGTATGCTTCAACGTGGTAACTGGACAGGCCGCTTCAAAACATCAACACTAGGCTGCCTCCTCTGACCGTCCGTACCTTGTTCATGAAGCAGTAGGCTGGAACGCATACCATTCCTTGACACCAACAGCTGCATAGGCCCCGCTCCTACCCGAAGGGTTCAAGATAGCCCTAATAGACTTCGTCGAGACGGTCGTGAACTTCGTCTCCACAGGGCTGTTGCTCACAGCCGTCGAGAACGCCGAGCTATTGGCAACGCGGGCCCACTGCCCATTGTCCGCCAGGTACTCGATCCACCACGACGCCGGGGGCGCGACGCCGGCGGTGGCACCCGCGGGGGAGTCGGCAAAGAAGGCCATGGCGGCGCCGTTGAGCTGCACGGTCGCGTTCCACGTGTACGTCAGCGTGTTGTTGGACGGCGACTTGTCGGCCCACGAGCTCCAGTAGTCGGGCGGCAGCGGGTTGGCCTCGACACGGCCGTCGTTGACGGCCGCCACCCAGTACTGGATCGGCGTGCCATTAGTTGAGGACGGGGTCGCCGCGGCCGCGATGTTGCGGGTCGGCGTGCGCACCGGGCCGGCCCGCTTGGTCGGCGTGACCTTCTTGATCGACGGCGGCGTGGTCGTGTCGTCCCAGTTCAGCGCGTCGAAGGCGATGCTCCGGCGGAAGTGCGTCCCGCCGGTGGCGTCGCGCGTGTGGTAGGCGAGGAAGTACTTCCCCGAGCCCGCTGGCTGCTCGAAGACGCCCGGGTGCGACGTCGTGGAGGAGACGATGTCCAGGGCAATCCCACGATAGGTCCAGGGCCCCAGGGGGCTCGAGGCGGTGCCGTATGCGATGCACGCGTGGTAGCTGGTCGGCGTGCAGGGCGAGTTGGGGCCCGCGTTGTTCCCGGCGTAGAGCATGTAGTACGTGCTCTTGCGTTTCATGAGCCAAGGTGCCTCGAAGAATCCTGTCAAGGAGTTTACAGTGACTGGAGTGCCCTTGATGGTGACCATGTCCGTTCCCAGCTCGACACCCCTCAGCTGCCCGAATGTGCCCCAGTATATGTACACGTTGCCGTCATCGACTAGAACTGTGGGGTCAATGTTCTGGATGTTGTTTCCTGGCGACGGCACACTCTCTGAGATGATAGGGCCGGATGGGTGTGCATCCGTGAAAGGCCCAAGGGGGCTGCTCGCTACAGCAACGCCGATGGCAAATGGGTCAGAGTTGGGCGAGTTAGTCTGGGTGACGGGCGCATAGAGATAGTATTTGCCGTCGGGTCCAAGGACGATCTGACTGGCATATGCGGTGCCCTGGCTCGCCCATTTGAAAAGTGTCTGAGGCGCAGCTATGTTCTGATGCAATGTCCACTGTCCGCTCGAGGGCGTTGCAGTCTTAGACTCGAATATCTGCCACTGGTTCATGATGAACGAATTGACATCCGCGCCGGCCTCATCGCGACCGGCCAGGATATAGACCGTGTCATTGACCACAAGTGGTGCCGGATCTGCCGAGTAGATCGAGCCGTCGGCCAGGATTGGATTTCCAGTCGAAGTGAAAGTGGTGGTCGTCTGGCGAGACTCAATAATTGAAGGAGCAGCGTTGGCTACTGTGGCCGTGATGAGCCAGGCTCCAAGATACGATAAGAGAGGCGCCATAACGGGTTTTGGGATCAAAAAAAAAGAGCGACGTCGGGCAAGACAGCCCGAGGGTTGAAACAAAACAACGTGCAGGCGGCCTAGAAGTACTAAGAGCCTGAGATGGGCAAAGTCTGGCTGTGCATGTTTAGTTAAGAAATTGTTCTCTTTCTGGAATGGAAGAGGACCATCCTATGTGACATTTTTCCAAGACTTCCATAGACATCCACTAGTGATAGTCTCCCTTCTGCTCCTTTCTTGGTAGGTGGTATTTCGGGCACTTTATCCCCGAATACGCGCCACGGAGAAATGAGAGTGTTAACGTGAGACGGCTTATCTGGAGTCATGTGGAGAAATACGGCGGCAGACTTGGGCCCTGCAAATGTCCGCCTGTAGGGCAAGTTTCAACCCCCATGATTCAGTTCAATTGGCCCGCTAGTCCTGGTTATGCGAGCCATTTTCCATCCACTAGAGCTGACTCTTTAATATACAGGCATAGCGAAGGCGTCCAGGTCATACTGCCAGCTGTCAATGCTGCTCTGGTCGTATACACATTCCATCGAGGTGCCATTGTTCGCCCAGAGCGGCCTGAGAGGCCACGCGCATATCTGCTGGCTCTGGCCAAAGTTCTCACCCTGCAGCACCGTCGCGTTCAGCGTCACGGGCTCCTTGCCATTCTCCACCCAGTCGATCAGCACCGCCAGGTTGGTCTGTGGCCAGGGACCATTCGGCTCGTACGCATTGTAATTGCAGTGCGAGCCGCCCGGCACGAGGAACAACTTGTAGAAGTCGTTCATGGCCTCGATGCTCTCGTTGTACGTCGCCCCCGGGTTCAAAATGGAGCGGACAGACTCGTAGTACCGCACCGAAGACGCGGTCGGAATCGAAAAGTCAGACTCGCCGTGGTAATGCAGGATCTTGCCGCCGGCGTTCTTGAGCGGGGATATGTCGGGCCAGTTGGTCATCAGGACATCGTTGTACCGATTCCACCCCTTCCAGATCCAGTCGCGGAGCGTGCTGTACGTGACATTGTCGAGGTTTGCCAGGTTGGAGCCCTCCTCAAGATTGAGCAGCACTTCCACAAACGAGCCGCCAAGAGACGTGACAGTCCCTTCCCACTCGCCCGTCTCGGCATTGTACTGTGTCTGGGCGTCGGTGAAGGTAGAGGAGGGTGTGTAGCTGAAGTAGGCCCTTTTGCCCTCGTCGTCATGCAGGCCCTCCAGTATTTTCTGCGCCACAGCGATCCCCTCCGCCGATACAGTACCGTTCTGCGCGGGCGTGGCGGGAGTAAAACCCCCGGCTGGCGCTGCAGCACAAGAGTACGCCAGGCCCAGCGTTGCGTTGATATTGTAATTCATGGTGCACAGATCGGTGCGTGAGACCACGCCGTCAGCCTTGCCGTCGAGAGCGTCGCAGGCCGTGATCGTCTCATTCATGATCTTTTCAAGCTCGCATGGAGGTGGGTAATACCCCATTGTCTGCTCGACAACGTTGGCGTACAGATGTTGAACCTGTTGGAAGGCAAATCGAAAGGCGGGAGCCCCGATGACAGCACCATCGTAGGCATCTTCAAAGCGCTGCGCCTGGCTCCAGCCTTCACGACCACCTTCGGAACAGCCCTGCAGAAGAGTTCTATTAGATACATGTGCTCCGAGACGACAGACTCACTTGGAGGCTCTGGATCAACTTACTTGGTAGTACTTGTAAAGCTTGTCGGTCTCGGTCAAATTGAAGAAGAGCTTAGAGAACTCCCTCCCGAGAAGGCTTTGCTCCCGAATCGCCTGGTACCCAAACATGTACACATTCTGCCAATCGATCGTGCCGTTCTGGACCAGAAAGGTGGAGAGCGCATTCGTTTGAGCCGCGCCAAAGCCACCGTCAGTCTGGCTAGCCACAGCACCATACATCACCCCACCAGGCAGCGACCCGAGCCGCGAGTTGATCGCATACCCGCCTCCGCCAGTGAACAGGTAGCGGTTCTGGAAGGCCTCGGGCGCAGGCAACCAGAAGGTCAAGACCACGGCGTCGCCACGGCCATCATGGCTGTAGGTGAAGGTCACATTGCAATAGTCGAAGCTGGCGGCTGGGAACATGGGCGAGTCGGCCGGCCCAACAGTGTAATTGGTGGCTATGTTTGCCGTGACGGACTCTGCGTTTACACTGATCGCGTAGTCGTCGTAGTAACCGCTGGCCGGGAGGTGCGATGCCACGTACGAGGCCGTGCAGACATCGTCGAGGGTGACCGCTTGGGCGATCCCGACAATGGTGGCGAGGAGTGCCGTGTGTGAAAACAAAGATCTCATCTTGATCGATGATAAGAATCCAGATAAAGTTTCACTGTTGTCTCCGCTTCAACATGAAGAAGGATGATGAGACACTGCCTTAGTGGTCAACTCAATAATAAGCTTAAGGCACAGCTCCGCCCTATTATAGTCCAATATCTGAGCCATTTCGACCTCAGGTCCCACAGTCTTTGCTCAGTTCAAGGTGTCGTCCGAGATCCGAGCAGGTGGCAGCCACATGTATGCAGATTTCCGGATCACGAAGGAGGACGCGTCACGGGCGCGGTGGTGGAAGATGGTTATTCACGGGACTTTCCAGTATTTCTCTCGGCGTCTAGCATCGTAACGCCGATGTCCCTTGTCAAGCGGAGCCTAGAATTAATTTGCAGCGTCGTGGGGAAATGTCGGTTGGAGATTGCACATGCACATCTCCCGCTAGAAACATGCGGGGGAAGTCAATGTGCCCGGGTGAACGCACATCCATGGTCGAGGAAAGCTGCCCCAGAATGGCCGAGCCGGTGTGATGACGACACAAAACATCAAAGCAGGAACAGGACTGCTGTAGCCAGCAACCCAAGATTTGTGTAGGAGGTTTCCAAGATCTACAAGGCACGCGCGTCAAAAATTGCTAGTAGCCGGGCTGGACCTGCATGTGTAGGTCATGTACAGCCGAAAGCCGAGACTAGCACCCGCAAGACGTACTGAAGGCACACTACCTACCTAGGTACTGGATCTGGCGAGCTGCTTTTGCGCTGGGTACTAATCCGCTTTGGAAATTGTTGTATGAACAGAGCATTCGGCGTGACGCTGGCTTGGGAAGCGGGAAGAAGTATCAGTGCACGCTTCCTTGCAGACAGGACCTTGCCAGTGATTGCAGTGAAGCGAGCACACGTCAACTCACTTCCCCTTCTCCATGGCCTCGAATTGGATGGTGTTTTCGATTGGTTTCGAGAGAGGCTGAGCATAATGTTCAATTGAACATTGATATCTCGTGCTACTTCAAATATCCTTGGGTCGGCCCCGAATCTTTCAAACGCGCCGGGCGAGCTACATGTGCAGTTGCAACCGCATCTCAGGCACGCAATTTTAGACATCAAGTTTATCTTCATAGAGTGAGGGTAATTCGAATGATCGCACTGATTATATAGATGTGTCGCAGATTCTCCAAGATTCTGCAAGATTCTGCGACACCCGTACAGAGCAGCGTCTCTCGTGTCCAATATACGCTATTTCCTCGTATTTCCTAGTAAATAAGCCGCTTATAAACTAATACATTGTAGAGAAGGACAGATATTCAAGCTTACAGCACCACGCTCGCTACCTCCCGACTATATATGCAGTTGCTGTGAGATGCGTGCTCGGTTAGATTCATACCAAGTCAGCAAAGCAAATAAAATTATTTCTCGAGTATTTACAGTAGAGGTCGCATCTTGGCCAAGTCTAACATCCATGATCGGGGAAACACCATCAGATATAGGCCAACGATCTACATGACGAGCCAGGCATCTAGACTGAACCGGCTTGTTGTACCGTGGCGTTTCTATGTTATTTTGGCACCTGGGTGTCCATATCAGCTCAAATCGTAGTACAAAAGATCGAACGAATCTGCCAAGCCAACTAGGTGAACACGACAGACCCGACTGGGCCTTGTCTCGACTCGAGCTGTTGATGAGAAGACATGATTTATGCTGTACTCGGACGGCGGTATCACGAATGAAGGATAATTGTCCACTCACGTCGCTCAGCCTTGGATCTGCTGACATAGTATGAAGGATCATACATAATCTTCCAATTTTGTGCCACAAGATCTAGTCCGTGGGGGGATTGTGGCACGAAAAAGGAGTGTATGCAGTGCTCAAATCACGCTAAGCCGACAGCGGTCCATTCGGATACCATCAAAAACACGACCCGTTACATTCACCATGCCCTGCACCCATGGCGTGCTTTCTTGGCTGCACCTCACTCGGGAAGGTAGAGCACAACCTAAGCTCAAGCGAGCTCTTGATAGGCAAATGTCGGTCTGGGCGCTAAGGATTATGCAATTCGACCAAGACATTTACCAGACGGAGGAGGCGACTCGGAAGCCACTGATAAGTAGGCTCCAGCGCATATATATATCGAAGTCAGCTTATCAGCGCGTGCCCGCATGTTCCACAGAATCTCACAGGCCAGCCTCGAACTTGTGCTTCCAACCTTCGACCCACCTGCTCTGCTCAGGCAAGGGAAAAGTGATCCGACTGGGTCGTGCTCAAGCAGCACCTACAGGCCAGCGAGCCCGATACCGATCGCCGTCTAAATCGACGACAATGTCGTACAAATTTTGGAAGCGGCCCACGGCAGCTGCAAGAGAGGTTCCGGTAGGCGATGCCTATACCTCAGACTCCGAGCCATCGATCCTACACGATGGCGACCTCGCCTACACTCGCGCCAAAGCCGGCAATGACTCTGGGGCAACGTATCAGGAAGCCGTCGGCGCCCCTGTTGAGATTCGCTCGCCGTTGGGGTATAATGTTGGTTGGGTGACCATCATATTCCTCAATGTTAACCAAATGGTTGGCACGGGTATTTTCTCGACGCGTGAGTGCCCCAACCCTATTCGTCGGCTTGGGAAGAACAATAACTGAAGTCGTTCTGCGGCCAATAGCGGGAACAATTCTAGGTAGCACAGGGTCAATTGGTCTGGCTCTCTTCTACTGGGTCATTGGATTTGTCATGGCAGCCGCCGGATTAGCCGTCTACCTTGAACTGGCCGCATACTTTCCCAACCGCAGCGGATCCGAGGCCGTCTATCTCGAGCAGGCTTATCCGCGTCCCAAGCACTTTTTCCCTATTGCCTTTGCGGTCCAGTCCGTGATACTCTCTTTCAGCGCCAGCAATGCCATTGGTATGTCTTTGACCCTATGAAAATTGCAGCCGGGCGTAAAAGTGAGGGCGAGAGGCTGACAGACCACCAACCAGTATTATCACGTTATATCTGGCGCATCGCCGAGAGGACGCCAACAGACTGGGAATCCAAGGGCGTGGCAGTCGCCGCTTACACCCTGGCCGTGATCTGCGTCATCGCGAACAACAAATACTCACTCTGGGCGACCAACGTCCTGGGCGTCTTCAAGATCGCGCTCCTCGTCGTCATCTCGATCACGGGCTTCGTCGTCCTGGGCGGCCACACGAGCGTGCCCAACCCGGGGGCCAACTTTGACAACGCCTTCGAGGGCACGACGACCAACGGCAACGACCTGGCCAGCGCAATGGTCAACATCGCGTTTGCGTACTCGGGCTACCAGAACGCCTTCAACGTCGTCGCCGAGATCAAGCGCCCCATCCCGACCCTCAAGAAATACGCCACCATCTCGGTCGTGCTGGTTGCCGTGCTGTACATGCTGTGCAACGTCGCGTACTTCGCCGCGGTGCCCAAGGAGGAGTTCGCGGCGTCCAAGGAGATTGCGGCAGGTGTGTTTTTCACGGCTGTCTTCGGCGAAAAGGGCTCCAAGGCACTCAATGTGCTCGTGCTGTTGAGCGCCTTTGGAAACCTGCTTGCCGTCTTGATCGGGCAATCCCGCCTGATCCGGGAAATTGGCAGGCAGGGTGTTTTGCCCTGGACTCAGTTCTGGGTCTCTACCAGGCCGTTTGGAACCCCTGTTGGTCCCTACCTGCTGAAGTGGTTTGTGACGTTCATCATGATCGTTGGTCCACCAGCCGGAGACGCTTTCCAGTTCGGTAAGTCTTTTGCTATAAAATAAATGCAGGCGTGCTCTCAGTTGTGCGAAGAACGGAGGCTGACGTATTCCGCAGTGGTGAGCCTAAAGACATATCCCGACAGTATATTCCTCCTTGCGATGACGGTGGGAGTATACATCTTCCGATACCGCTACAAGCGCGTCGGTCGCGCGCGCGTGGAATTCAAAGCGTGGGACGCGGCTGTGGTCTTCTACTTCTTGACCAATCTCTACCTGTTGGTGATGCCATGGTTTCCGCCAGAGGGAGGGCCATACGCTGGCGACGTCAGTTTCTGGTACGCTACATACTGCGTTGTTGGCATCGGTGTCCTCATCGTCTGTGGTCTGTATTACGTCGCTTGGATGTATGTCCTGCCCAAGGTGGGTAAATACAAGGTTCGGCCTGAGATCCTCGAGGATATTGACAACAGGGGCGCCACGACCCACCGTCTTGTCCGCGTCCCGCTGGGCCAAGTCGCAGAGTGGGATGCGAATCACGATGAAGCAGGGAATACGAGGCGGAGGCATGTGGACGTTCACACTAGCCATGACAGTGCTGAAAAGATTGACAAATCAGTGGTATGAAGACGAATCAAGGTTTCGGGCACCTTAGTTGTCTTATCCAGGTGGAATTCGACTGAAGTAGTTCTCGGTCATTATAATACCACATGTGCATTGCCAACCAGATTTAATAGAAATCACATAGTGCATTTGTGCAAGGAAAAAGAAAGACTTCACACCAATTTGCATTGAAATTATAAGTGCATAATATGCTTTATGAGATACATATGCTCAAGCGCAATAATATGATAGATTTGACAAAATCAAACATGTTGCTATGTTCCTAATTACCGCGATTGCTTGCTTCAACAATTCGAATTAATTACATGTAGCAAATACACCTTGAACTTCCGCAATGTAAAAAAAAGACCACATTACTACTGCGACCGGAAAATAGCATCCTTCGAGAAGTAACGGCTGATGTCGTTGTCATGTCCGCAGTTGTCACACTTGTGTAGAACCTTTGATCCAGCCCCGGTGGATCCAGACTGCCCAGTCAAGCCACCAATGCCTGAAGACACACCAGAAGGCGCGCTGTGCTCAGTCCCGCTGCCCAAGCCCTGTGTAGAAGATGGTGCGTGTGGCTTGCCATCCGAGCCCAAAGCTCGTTCGGCGACCTTCTCGGACTCGTTGGTCCGGGGGTTGTTCTCGTGCTCCTTGCCTTGGCCATAGTTGGCGGCGAGGCCAGCAGCTCCCGCACCAAAGGCTGTCCCGGCAGCAGCATAGCCCATGTCTGAGCGCCTGTTATCCCTGCTTGTGTCGTCCACAACGCTAGATGAGGGAGCGGACTCTTGATTGTTCCACGCCTGCTTTGCGGCAGCTTGAGCAGCAGGCTGGGTCTGGTAGGCAGAAGTCTGAGTCTGGTGGCCGGCACCGATGCTGGTGGGAGAGCGGGGCGAAGACGAGTACTCGGAGCTTCCGGCTCCTACAACAGTGTTGTGGATGCCTCCGCTGGTGGTTGTGGTTGAAGGGTCTACCTGGCGAGATGTGGTGTCACGCTGAGCAAGGCTTGCCGGGGCTGCTGCACCGAGGGTCGTCTCGCGAGTGTTGTAGCGCGGATCATCTCTGCGCTCATCTGACCTGTTGGAAGCAAGCAGCCCTGCTCCGGCCAGACCCGCACCGCCTACTCCAGCTGCGGCGAGTCCCCTGTTACGATCACTGTCCTGCTTGTCATTGTCCCAGTGAGGATAGTTGCCGGCGCCGCTGGTTGCTCGCTTGGCCTGATCCTCTGGGTCGTGATGATGACCAGGAGTACCATGGGTATGGTGGTGCCCAGTGCTGCTTGTCTGGGCACCGGTGACATTCTGGCCAGTAACCTGGCCAAACTGCTTTTCATCCTCACGGTCATTCAACTTCCTGCTCGCGATGTAACCCGCTCCTGCGAGACCTGTAGCTCCTGCGCCTGTTGCGAGGGCTTGCTCTCTTCTGTGAGTGTCATTGTCACCGCTCGATGTCGTCTTGGATGGCGTAGCAGTTTCGGCCAACCCGGTGTTCTGGTTGGATCTGCTTGCATCTTGCTCATTGCTGAAGTATGGGTAGTTTCCAGCAGCACTAGTTGCCTTTTGTGCGTCGGTCACCGGGTCGTGGCGACCCGCCGAAGTAGTTGTCGAGTGAGACGTCTGCGTGAGACCTCCTTGCGTACCGTGAGAGGCAAGATCACGAGACGGTTCGTGGCTACTCGCCGAGGTGGCTGTCGGGTGAGACGTCTGAGTGAGACCTCCCCGTGTGGTGTGAGAAGCAATATCACGAGATGGGTCTTCTTTGTCGCCCCTTTGGGAGGCGTAGTAACCTGCCCCAGCGAGGCCTGCAGCCCCAGCACCAGCGGCAAGAGCTTCTTCTTCTTTTCTGTGGCTGTCGTTGTCACGCCCTGAAGTCATCTTGGTTGGGGTGGCAGCCTCGACAGGCTTCTGCGTGGAAGTAGTTGTCTCTGTGTGCTGGATTGGCTTGCTTGTGTGAGGTTGTGCTGAGGCGTTGGAGGCGACGGGAGTGGATTTCTTTTCATTTGGGTCATGGGCATGGGCCTTGTCTCTGGTTGCGAGGTAAGTAGCGCCCGCAAGCCCAGTGGCTTCAGCTCCTCTGTGGGTGTCGTCTTTGGTGTCAAATCTCGTATCCTTAATTGGCTCAGCCCGAGTTCTCTCGTTCGCTCTCGTGATGTCTTCATTCTTGGAGTCTCTCGTGGCTAAGTATCCCGCACCGGCCGTGCCGGCACCTGCACCTGCTGCCAAGGCACCAGTTGCAAGGCTTGAGTCCTTGTTCAATCCATGGTGCTGCTCTGTGGAACCAGTAGCTGGCCCTCCGGCACGGTGAACTTGGCTGCCACCTTCTCGTGGAAGATCGCCCCAGTAAGGATAGTTACCAGCATCGCTAGTTGCTTGCTGGGTTTCGGGCACTGGATCATGGTGAGAGTGTCCAGTATGGTGTTGCGCTCCTCGTTCAACATCATCTGTTACGTGTTGATGGGTTTGCTCCGGGTGCTCCTTGGTCAACTTGTTGTGATCGCCATGATGCTTGGTGGAAGGCTCATCATGAGGAAAGGCGCCGGGCGCGTCAACATCAGGCGTCTTGACATCGCTCTTGTCGTTCTCGTGATGACCCGTGAGGGCATCCTTGATCTTCTGTCCGATGGAGCTCATGATGACTTAACGCTCACAAATGTTGGAATTTTTCAGTAACGATATGCACAAGGCGGGGTCAAAACGTATGGGTGATTACAAGCAAATAGTTCAGTGAGGCGAAGAAGGGGAGCTCTGTCTTTAAGCTCGATCTACCACCAACCACCTCATTTCTCAGACAATGTCTGGCTTGCCAGACAGCTTAGCATACTAGCTAAGCTCATTGACATGTTGTGCTCGTGACATCACAGCGGGAGCTTCGTCAGCCGTTGATGATGTCGTGCCCACGATCTTCGGTCCAGAGCGTCCTCAGCTGAGCCGCTTGTTCCAGAGCTATCCCGCATAGAGCGGCCCGCCAGCGTTGTAATGGGTTAGGTGTGCGCTGTCTGAGACACTAAACAACGGCACTCGTGCGTCAATGACGAATGGCGCAAGCCACTGACAAAGGCCAGAATGCTTTAGCTGAATGATCGCCTCTAGGCCGTACCGGCATAACGGAACCTAGCGCCATCATGGAACATCGATTCAGCGCAAATGCTTGATGGGAATCCGAAATTCCGATCTATCAAAAACCGGTGGTACTAGTCCCTCTGAAAACACGAATGATAGCTCGAGACGATCCCGGTCAATCCTCGGCGAGGCTTAATTAGAGGAATTGGAGGCGTCTGGACAACCTGACCACGTGAATGATGCAGAAACATGGTCGGAGTTGAGATGATGCACGTGGCTGATCGTGTTGTCTCTACGGTCACTCGTTCCTCCTCCAAGCTATGATCTTAGTTAGGGCCATGTTGCGTCTTTTTCCCCCGTTGCACAAGGGTACCTCAGGTGGTTTCGTCTTTCATCCGTATACACACTCTGACTATCGAGCTGTCGGCGGTCCCTTCAAACAGTGGTAAACACTTTGTAACCCAGTGTTGTTTACCATGCAATACCGATAACAGTAGGTTTGAAATACAATTAAGGGTAACTTATGACTGGGCTTTTCTTTTTTCTTCGTTTTAGTGAGGGGAAGAGGTGATGAGGCGGTGATAGAGCCGTAGATATATATCTGAGTGCAACTACATATTGCGGTGATGCTATCCACAACTCATTGACCTGTAGCCTAATTCTAGAGCTAACATCTTCGACCGTTGCACATATCATCCCTACACTTGATCAAATCTAAAGGTTGAGTCGCATAGGTACAAGGTTCAGCACAAATTGTATTAGTGCAACATGATGGGCTGCCTCTCTGTCATTCCTACGGCTGTTTCACTCTGCCCTCGTTGGTCCAACATGGATGTCCGATATTAGGATTCAATATTCCGCGAGTTTCAAACTCCAAGCTCGACTAGGTAGCTTCATTGCTTATTCCGATGCTGTCGCAAGGGTTGCACATGTGAGCGACTGGCTTCACTATGGTACAACCATCTTCGTTCAACCTTTTTTCTCTTTTCTTTTGACCCTTTCTCAAGACATATCCTGGCCTGCGCATTTGGTCAGATCATAGCGCACCCCAACTACCGGGAACGTGTGCCTCGACTGCTTACATGCCAAGTATGGGGTATAGAGTTCATCATCCCGGTCCGCATCTCCCCACCACGTCAGGACCCAAGTAGCCGTATGCACATGTGCGTAACGCAGTCTTGAAGCCTACTCATTGGACCGAGGAGTCCTGGCGGCTGATAATACCCGCCGTCAAACAGGGCTGATCAGCTATTCTTTATATACTTCACTATGTGACCGCCAACATCTGTCACATCCGATACCTTACTCTTGCGTGGGTTAGGGGTCTCCAGCTTACACAGAAGTGGTCTGAGGCAGGCGGAGATTACCGAAACCCGTTGACAAAACTAAGGTTAAAAGATGGGGGCCATGGGGATACTAGTAGAATTGCTCCCTGGAGTTGTGCTTGTCAGCAAGCTAAAGATATAGAAAGCGGATTCTACCCGAGTACAATGGATGGCCTCGGCATTAATTCCCACGATTTTGCTTGCGCCCATGCAAGATACAACGCGTCATGCTGCGATCGCGCTTCGCTGATCTTCCGAAACCTTGGAAGACATAATAGCAGATCTCTTCTCTCCAGCGCAATCTCGACCCGTTTGCGCTGCATCCCAATCTCGGCAGGCTTGCATTCTTCAGAGCGAGCCAAGAACGCTGATGGAGATTGTTTGGAGCTGTTTTCAGCCATCGCACACCTTCTGAGATTTCACATCACAATCCGTGCATGGAGTAGAAGCCCACGCCGAGGCTCCCCATGGAAGATGGGAGTCGTCGAATTGAATGAGAAGGTCGGTCCAGCCGACACGGAAGAAAGCGTGGTTCGCCAAGCTAGAGAGCGGTGAAGGCCTTCACCCACCACCTGACCACATGGCCGTCTTCGTCTTGTCAGCATTTGAACGCGGCAAGAAGCGCCATTCAAATGTTCATGACCAAACTGGCACGAGCCAGCGAGTTTGGTGTAAACCCTGTCCCTTGCACGCAAACACTCTCCCCTGTCTTCGGCGCTTTCCTCTTGGCTCCGCCTGGCGATAGGCTCAGTCCAGACTCACGACGCCATTGATCACCCGGACGGACTCCAACAATTTTCGCAAGACTGACCTGGCGGAGATACGAGCCACTGAGTCCGAGTCATCCTCGACGGAGTTGCTTCCAGAATCCAATCTCCAATCTCCAACAAGCCGGCCAGCTCCAACGTCCTGGGCCCCAATAGAATGATGGATCAGGAATGGAGCTGCGCTCTTACATTCTTGCCAACTGCGGTGATGCAGCTGGTCAGACCTCGAACAGCCTCAGGTGGCTCATTACTGTAGTGTAAGCTGTGTCGTGTCGACTGTTGCGCAAGGACATGTCGTGCATCTCCGTCGCTGTATTTGGTTCGCGTAATTTTTGAGATGGTGTTCGTCAACTGATGTGCAGCTCGCCCTGGCGTTCCTGGGCTTTTTTTTTTCCTTGACAGGGAAGGGCGACAGTCCAATGACTGACTGTCTGGACACTGAGTCGCGACAAAGCCTGAACTGCTTACTACGAAATATGGGAATCTCCACTGCACTCACACAAGAAGACCACCCCGGTGCCTCAAAAATGTCCCGGAAACCTGTTCGCTGTCGCCTTTCTGAAGATCGGGCGTCAACCATTCTGGGCCACGTAGCATCGTTTGTACCTCTCTGGATGACCAACTAGCCTTGTGCGTTTGTCGACGTTGGCCGGCCGGGCGTCTCTAATTATAAACCATCTTGAAGTGGACAGCTGCGGTTCCTACGTCGTATCAATCGGCATCTGAAGCGGGACTGGGACCGATGAACACCTGCAGCAGGGTTCAACTCTCTTATCTTGATCCCTTTGACCGCAGCGACAAACGGTTCATCGCGTAAAGGGGCAGTGGGTTTTTGCTGCCATTGACAGGCGTCTCCCGCGAGTGACAGCACCGAGTGGGCCCCCAAACCCGCTGGCCACGATCTAGTCAGGAACCCTGCAACTCAACAACGGTTTGCCGCACTATCTTCTGCACAAATGGCTTGATGTCGCATTCCAAGCGAGCATTACGAATATCTTACGATAGGAGGCTACTAGCAACCCCAGCTTACATGGTCACAGGGTCTCGACTGGTCAAGCCACAAAACTCTGAATCTATCGCCGGTCGAGGATGGTGGCTCACCTCTACTCTACTAATCTGCTCGTCGCCCGGCCTGGCCGAGTGGCAGTCCCAGCAAATTAATAATTTTCTGCTGTAAAAAGTCGAGCAGTGTACTATGGTACGTGGTTTTGGCGAGTGCGACGCAACAACAAGTGGATCAAGGCGGTCAGTACATGGCTTTTTGTCCACACTGAGAGGAGTTCCTCGCTTGAAAACCCAGAAGATGGTGGTGGGTCTCGTGGGAAACTAGATCCACTGTGGGTGATACCACACCCCAAAGCGCCCCAACCCGGGGCCAATGTATCGCAGATCAGGCTCGCAAAGCAGGGATAGAGCTTGACATCATTTCTGGCATGACTGGCACGTGGCTTGACGGTATTTGAAGTCCAGGGCCTCTGCCGCGGGTCAGTAACGCGATCAAAATGGAGAAACCCAGGCCGAGGGAAATCAGGGGCGATCCATCAAAGGGCAGAGAAGTTGCCGCAAACAAAGAAAAACGGCGGCACACGCTAGCAATATGCATAAAATTACACCTCACACTCGTCTGACACTTTACTAATTCTGAACCGTCAGAAACGAGTTGACGACACGATGGCGACGCAGGCCCTCAGCATCTCCACTCGTCAGCTCAACTACAAGAACCTCTCCCGCGACCGCCACGAGATCCGGCTCCTTGAGGTCCAGCCCGCCAGTGACATCAATGACATTATCGTCGCGCGCCTCGTCAACCGACCACTGACTCCTGAGCTGGAATACATTGGAGTGTCGGCCCTATATGGGGATACCGAGGTCTCCGAGAAAGTCCAGGTGGACAACAAGCGCATCGCGCTTCCAAGCAACCTGGGACAGGCCCTGCGACATGTCAGGGCAGTCTTTTCGCAGTCTGATGTCAGCTCAAACGCCTCGGAAGGGGGAGACTCCCTGAACGAGGCGAGGAGATTCAGGGAACCTAAGCCCGACAAGAAACAACCTCGCTGGCTCGGCAACATCCTCCGCGGCCTCGGCTTCCAGCGCCCCGAGGTCGACCGCGCGCGGAACCAGAGCTCGACGCTGCTCATCTGGCTGGACGCGGTCTGCGTCAACCAGAGGGACGCCCGGGAGCAGAAGGAACAGCACAGGATGATGTCCAACGCGTACAGGCACGCCAAGGCCGTCGTGGGGTGGTTGGGGCCCAAGGACGACACGAGCGACAAGGCAGTCCACGTCATCCGCACCTGCGACAGGAGCCTCCCCAACAACTTTGGCACCCCCGAGGACAAGGAGCTTCACCCAGAGAACTACGCCCCGCACTATGTCTGGATGGAGGGTATCAAGCACCTGTGGGCATTGCCCGAGGGCGTCTCGGATTTCCGTGAGAACGACAACTTCCAAGCCGTGTCGAAATTCTTCTCGAGGCAATACTTCCAGCGTGACTGGATCCTGACCGAGCTGGCCATGGGCACGTTCCCGACGTTCCTGGTCGGCGAGGAGATTGTGAGCTGGTCCGAGGTCCTGCGGTGGAATCGGTGCAACGAGGAGTTGATTGATGTGTCCACTGCCCACTTCCCCAGTGATTTCAGGCAGTTGATCGAAACATTCATCCCACTTGGCACGGTAAGTAATACGTCAAGAACCCCTTCCCTTCTCAGGAGGTCACGAGGACAACCGCACTTTGCAACAAGAGTCCCAGCCTTCCCCGTTCTCCCAGAATGAGACTGAACTAATCGATCATGATCAGGTGTACACCATGCTGAAGGAGTTCGAAAAGAGGAGGGACAACCCAAGCTCTGGGTCCGACACAAGGTCGATGCTTACGCGGGGCTCGTCGAAGAGCGGCTGATCACGAAGCCGGCAACTTAAAAAATGGTCGTAGCGTGCGTGCGCGGTTTTGGTTATGAATGGCTCATGGCTTCCACGGAAGAAACGATTTTTCTTCTTCTCGATCTAGTGTTTATATACCCACAAGCATTCAGCAGCACTTTTCTATCTGATTACCCAGCCTGCCATCGGCCGAGCCTTCACGCCTGACCTCTCTCTTATGCCCCTGATGGCTGTTCTTGCGCTGTGTGCAATCTCGTCCTCGTTCATGTGAACAAGCTGCCCGTGCTCAACCACCACCTTCCCGTCCACGACCACAGTCTCGACATCCGCTGCCGTGCAACTATGTACCACCACGGTCACCGGATCGATGCCACCATCGACGATCTGTGCCTCTTCAAAGGGTGCCGCACTAAGTGGGACGCCCACGACCACGAAATCCGCCTTCTTGCCCTCCTCCAAACTACCCACGTCCTCATCCAGACCCAAAGCCTTGGCACCATTGATAGTCGCCATCTCCAGCACGGTCGTGGCAGGCAGGACATCAGCCTCCATCCTCGTGCCGGCCTGCAGCGTGCTCGCCAGGTGCATCTCGCGGAACATGTCGTACGTGTTGTTGCACGGCGCCCCGTCCGTCCCCAGGCTGACATTGACGCCCGCCGCCAGCATGTCCGGGACGGCTGCGACGCCCGAGGCGAGCTTGCAGTTGCTCGTGGGGTTGTGCGCCACGCTGGCGCCGGGGCTCCTCCGCGCCAGGAGGCGCAGGTCGGTCTCGGCGTCCAGGTGCACCATGTGCGCGAGGACCGTCCTGAAGCCTGGTGCTGCTGCTGGTGCTGCTGCTGCTGCTGCTGGGCCGCCGCCGCCGGCCATGAGGCGCGCGTCCTCGCAGAACTGCACCGGTGTCCGGCCCTCGTAGCAGTCTCGGTAGATCGCTCGGTCCCGCGCCGCCTCTGCACAGTGCATGGTCAGGTTGATTCCGTGTTCGTGGCAGGCACTCCCGATGGCGTGGTGTTCTGCAAGGGGTGATCCGCGGGGCGTGCTGGCTGCCATCCAGACGTGAAGTCGATCCGAGAAAGAGCCGTGGTGGGTTTGATGTGCTGCGAGGGCGGCGTCGATGGACATGTGAGAGAGATCCCTGTCTCGGGCGTCGGAGATCTGGTCATTGGTTTCTGTCCCCTGAGGCTTGACCAATTTGCCCTTTGGAAAGCTTGTTAATATAGCTGTTCCGGGTATGTTTCGAAATGACTCGGAAATCATGTAGCCTTACCAGACAGGCCCTGATACCAGACTCACCCACTGCTTTTGCAACGTTGTCGAAGCCGGCGCTGTGAGTGAGCATCGCCTCGAGAAACAAAGTCGTTCCCCCTTTTAGCAATTCAGCAATCGTTAATCGAGCAGCGTGATATCCATCCTCTGTGTCATAAGCAGCCTCTAGAGGCCAGATGGCGTCGCACATCCATGGATGTAGCCATAAGTCCTCGGCCAAGCCTCTAAGCAGAGACTGGACCGTGTGACAGTGAGTGTTGATCAAGCCGGGGATAATGATTTTGCCAGGCAGATCGACGATTCGAACCTCTTGGTCTCTTGGAAACTCAGGATGCGAAGTGACGGCTGAGTACTTGTCTATCAAGGCTATGCGATTGTCAACAACAAGAATTGCGCCGTTAAGAATGACTTCACGCTTTTGGTTGACCGTGATGATGGTAGCATGCTGGTAAAGTGTGGTTGTCATGCCTGCTAATTCGGGGTGAGCCTCGGTGGTAGGAATTGTCTTCAGTGTAACACAGTGTTGGTGAGTCGAAAATTAAATCTTGTCGGTAGTTGCATTCATGCGGTCCTTCTCCGGCATTTCTAAGCAGTCGTCAGCGGGCGGGGGATTCACTTTTCGGCGTACTCCGGTTGGTTGAGGGCTTCAACTTGCCAGAGGAGATGATAAGAAGATTGCCAGAGGCAGCGTATCATTCGAATCCTAAATCACTCCCGGGTTTCTTCGATCTTTCCAGCTGCGACAGTAGCCTTCAGGAAGGAAACTTTGGAAAAGAGACTGGTGGCGATGATATGGCCTTGTCTGAGGATCCCCCGAAGCGCGAAGAGGACGGCAACACTGATGAGTCGTACACAACGTCCAAGAGGGGCAGCGGTCTCACTGATAAGTCTTCTCGATGGCGAGGTCTCAAGGAATACCTGACCAGCAAGGAGGGTTGGGTTGGACAATATGTACGTTTTGATGAAACTGCGTCGTCCCCAATACATACGCACAGACATGGCTGATCATGCCCTTCAGGATTATCTTTACCTCGTTACACCAAACATATGGCCCATGAACAAGATTTACAAGGATCATGAGCCTCCGTTCTACGGCCTGAACGATGAGGTTCCGATCTTGCTTACCATCATTCTCGGCCTACAACACGCTTTGACAATGATCGGCTCTGTCGTCTCTCCAACCCTTGCCCTCGCCGGCGGCGCCTTCTACCTAGACACCGCGACGACCGAATACCTCGTCTCCGCCTCCTTCATAACGACAGGCGTCGCGACCGCCCTCCAGGTAACGCGCATTCACATTGCCAAGACGCCCCTCTTTATCGGGACGGGTCTCCTATCCGTCGTAGGCCCGACGTTTGACATCATCGCCATCGCCATCGCTTACACGACAAAGCTGTACGCCAGCGGCTCCTGTCCCACGAGCTCGGATGGGACGCAGCTCCCCTGCCCTGACGCCTATGGCGCCCTGCTCGGCTCGCTGCTGTGCACCGTCTGGATCCAGATCGCCATGTCGCTCGTCCCGCCCAAATTGCTGAACAGGGTCTTCCCCAAGCTCGTCACGGGCACGCTGCTTCTCCTGGTGGGTGTATACCTGATTGGGAACGGGATGCAGAATTGGGGCGGCAGCAGCAGTTGCCACGACGGCACAGGATTTTACGCACTCTGCCCTAGCATCGACGCGCCTCGCCCTTTACCCTGGGGAGACCCAAAGCTCATCGGCCTTGGGTTCAGCGTCTTCGCGACAATCGTGCTTGTTGAGTTCTTCGGGTCGCCCCTGATGAAATCCTCAAGTGTTATCTGCGGGCTGGCGGTAGGATGTGCCATCTCGGGCGCGACGGGATACTGGAGCCCGAGCCAGATCAACCAGGCGCCCGTGGTGACTTTCCTCTGGGTGAGGACATTCAAGCTCTCAGTGGACGGTGCTCTGATTCTGCCGCTGCTCATCATGTTCATCTGTCAGGGCGTCAGTACCATGCCTGATATCCTCGCCACGGCGGAAATATCCGATGTCGAGATAGAGGGGACCCGGTTCAACAGCCGGATCCAAGGAGGAATCCTCTGCGATGGACTGGGTAGTCTGTTCAGCGCTCTGGGTACTGCCGGGCCGATGGTTGGTCAGGCGGGCAACAACGGCGTGATTGTGCTCACGGGCTGCGCCAGCCGACGGGCAGGTTGGTGTGCCTCGGGCTTCCTTGTGCTGATGGGCATATTTGGCAAGTTTGGAGCCATCTTTGCGTCGATGCCGCCGTCCGTCTTGGGTGGAATGCAAGTGTTCCTGTACAGCACCATCGCTGTGGCTGGCGTGCGCGTGTTGGCGTTGATTTCTTGGACCAGGCGGAATCGCTTCATATTGTCAACATCCCTGGCCATTGGCTTTATGGACATTGTACAGCCGACATGGTTCAGCCAAGTGCTTGATTACAGTGGCTCGAATGTGAGCTTGTCTGGCTTCTTACAGGGCGTAAATTTGATTGTGGAAACGCCCTTCATCATTGCGGCCGTGATCGGCGTGTTCTTGAACCTGTTGCTCCCGGATGCGGATGCGGAAGTGAAAAGCGAGCGAGTACGAAGTCTGGCAGGCAGTTTGAGAAGTGATTAATGTATTTGAAAGGCATAGTCGACGCGGTTGATTTGTCGGCTCAGATGACATTGTCACATTTGGAGAGGACCATACGAGGCATCATGAGAATATCAGAACGGAAGATCAATAGAGATACAGAGCATTAAATGTAATGACTAAAGAATTTACAGGATGCTAATTCTTTTCTTTTCTTCTTTTTCTTCGCAACCAGAAGTTTTGGGTGTAAAAACTGTGACATCCATACCCAAGTGCATGCTCCGTAATGATAATGTTGGTCTCGGACTCACTAAATAAGCTCGCCTTGAGCGAACAACTGAGTTCCACAGGACTAGCACTCCTACCTCCTTCAAGCAAGCTGGCACTAAGAACAGTGTTCTGAGTTGTTTCGTCTTTAAGCTGTAAATGGTCCCTTTATACAGTCGTAAATACTTCAACGCCCAGTGTTTAATAGCACACAATGCCGATAATGGAAGGTTTGAAATACAATTTTCTCTGGCCTAGTGTTCTAAATATGCCCAGAGAATATATAGACATAAAGGCTGAAAGCTCAATGTGAGATATTCTCTACGTTTGAAGTGTGAGATATAAGGCTGTAAATTCTTTGTAAATATCCGAAATGCAAGGCCAGATACATGGGTGCACAATACAATACACGTAATTGATTTTGCAATATGATCTAGCGATAAAGACTATATGAAGGCGGCTAGGCACAAAGCTCGAGTACCTCAAGTGCTAGGCATATATCGCTTCAAATTAGATCCCACAGCCAAAAGATCGAAAGTAAATGAGCAATGCATTAATTGTCACAGTGATGTACATGGCCGTACTGTCACAGGCGCCCACCTCGCAAGGCCCCGGACCGTATACTTCCCACGAGATGCCTTCAGAGCTGATCCGAGGAGCTCCTACGATGCCACTGACGATCCGCTCATGATGATGGGCTCATGCTCTATGCAGCCAGTCCTGACTCTTGAGGCTACGTGCATGGTCTACGGCCAATCGCAACCGCGTGTAAGCTTTCCTGAGCCGCACTGCAACGCAATTGTTTACCGTAAAGACAAAATAAATTCTGACTTTGCCAAGATCATGTAAGTGAGGCTTTTCCGACAAGAGCCTAGGACGTTACAGTAGGCTGCTGACATTGCAGCAGTCTGGCTTGGAGTCACGAGACAGGCGACAAGTGTAGGTTACAACCATAGTGACATTGTGTGCTGGCAATGGGACCAAAGTCTACTTTGGTTGTATCACGGTGCATGGCTTCATGGAGCGATGCTATTCGCAGCCGATGATTGTGTAAACTTCCGAATAGCATCCTACCGGCACCGATGCAGAGGTCGGGAACATGTGACGCAGTTGTGCCACGTCAAGTGGATGCATGTGAAGGTCAGATCTCAGATCCACGGCCCGCTCCCGACACTGCGGCAATCAATGTGGTCTTTTGCTTGCTTTCTTTTTTCTCGATCTTGTGCCACGTCGCGAGGAACGCCACTCGGGCCACCACGTCTACAACTCAAAGTGCTGGCGCCGAGGCATTGGTTGAGGGATATATTGTCTGTGCCAGCCATGAACACCCAACACCTGCGAGCAGCCGATCTCCCCCGCATTGAATACTAGACTACCATTATATCTTCTCGGTTGCTGACAGTGGCAAATATGCGTGAGTCGAAAGCCACCTGAAAAGCAGGGCAGTTGGGCCTATATTGGACAAATTTGTGCGGAGAAGACATTTATGCTCTGGGGCATTGCCAGGGAGGTGCCTGCGTCGTCATGCCGGTCACAGACGGAGATCTGCCAAGATCTGGAGTCTTCCCGTCGCATTAAGGGACGGGCAAATGCCGATCTCCAGGGCTGGATGGATCCTTGTGGCGATTGTGCGCGGCAGATGCAGCGCGCTTGTTCAGGGCGGCAGTGCGGGTCATCACTTTTTGTAGACTTGCAGCTCGTTGATCCAAATCACGATTGCGTCGTTGTCTTGAGCAGTCGTCGAGGATCTGCAGGTGGGTGGGTGCCTTGATTGAGCCACGCGGCAGTGAGGGAACACCTGCGAGGGCGTCAAGCGAACTGCTGGTGGAGTCAGAGGGCCGTGTTCAGGCGATGGAACTGTCCGCAGCAGTCAATCCCTGACGCTAGCCAAGGCCGGCCTACGGACAATGCATCAAGGGACAAACAATCCAGATAGTCAGACAGCGTTGTCTGCATATTTGTTCGTTTCGAAACATGACTTGTTCTCCTGGTCTGGTAGTTGGGAGTGCCACCGAGTTCCGCGAGTTCGGATGTTGAAGTGGGAGCGGCCAGGTGGGGCCCTTGATGCACTGACGGCAGGTTACGATAGGCCAGATGTGGGGATGTTTCAAAACACTCCCTTGTCCCCCGGAAGTGCAGTCAAGAGTGACAGCGTTTCGAGGGAGGTGGTCGAGCGTTCATCCGAGCATGCTGTCGAATAGATTGAACGGATTTAGCTTTAGAGTCAGAAACGTTTGCATGCACCGCGAGCCAGTCAAAGCTGTCGAAACAAACCCAACTCGAAACGGGTTCGTCCCTTCGACGGCTTGACGGCTTAATTGTCCGGTAACCTTACTCATCGCCGGAGAGAAAATAAGGGAGGGAGGCATAATAAACAAGCCGAGGTGGTCGAATCGGGCCCAAGGGACCAATTGACGTGGTCGCCTCTTCTGTCGTGGTAGCCTGAATGGGAGGCCTTGTTTGGCTGTAAATCCCAGGTGTCGATCTCTGTTCAAATTGCTGCCCTGATCGGGCGCGCTTACAGTAGGTGACAGTCACATCCAGCGAGGTAGTCGAGGTAGCAGAAGGTGAAAAGGGGCAAAGCAGTGTGTGTGTTTTCACATAGGCTGCATTGACACATTGACAGGCTCAATCTCCCCACCGAGCTGCGAGGTCAAAGCCAGCCACACAACGGGCTGCAAGGCACGGCAGCTAAAACTGTCAAACGGCGCTAAGCCGACAGGGGGGGACGGATTCTCCCTGTCGCGGGATGTTTCTGAAACGGAAAGTCGACCACCAGCTCCACTTTGGGAAAGCAAGCGCCCAGGACGGGCGACTATGTCATCCAACGGAACCTGCCGACCGACATCGACGGCGGTCAAGTGCAAGCGCAGGTCAGGCACCAGCACCTGCTTTCAGGCACAGGCAGGGCCCAAGGCCCAACTGGTGTCCAGTCAAGCCAGTCCAGCGAGGCGAGATGGTAGACAAGTCGAGGCGGTATGAGGAGCAAACACATATGCTATGATCAAGGATACCTGCAATTTGGAGTGTTGTCCAGATCCAGGGGGCGAGGCCGTGGCGAATCAGGGAACGCGGGCAGGGTTGCTGTATTCGGAAGGGTGGCGGCGGCTGCATGAGAACAGCTGCAGAACCACGCAACGACAGGCCAGGAACTCGTCCTCGGTGGGCTGACGGCAACTCAATCAAGCACCCTGCGTCGTCCCATCTTTAACCTCACTTTACTTTCGACATTCCTTGTCCACCCATCCCCGTGCCGGCAACCTTGAAGAGACTTGGCTCACCGAACAAGGTTGGCAGAGTTTGGATCTGTGCTGATCATTGACGCCAGGGTGGGAGCGAGAGCAAAATCAAGCTTGCTGGCCACCCAGATCCCTCATCTTGTCAGCCTTGGTCCCAATGTCAAGCTTCGGCTGACACGCAGTAGGGGCAGCTTGTCCACGCTGGGCATCCGCTTGCGAGACTTGTGCGGTGTGCGGATGTGTGCGTGCATGTGCTTATGTGTGTTCGTGCGTGCCAGAGCGTGCATTTGGGATGGCAGATGTCAATCAATCCTGGGGTGAGTCCTCGATGCCTCATCACCATCACCTCACCTCAGTCACCCTTACAGCCACCCGAGTATCTGGCGGCCAGTCAGTAGATGTCCACATGTAGCAGTGACTACACGTACGGTAGTGCGGCAGTCTAGTGTATGACTGTGAGATCTATCGCCCGTTTCCAGGGTGCTCGCGAATTGCCGCCCGCACTCGTCTCCCAGAATATCCGTCGTGCTCCAGAATCGCTCCGACTTGGCACGGAACAAGGCCTGGATCTTGATCGCGAACCAGAATAGTCCGGCGGAATGGTGTGTATCTCCACAGGTCCTGACAGGCATCAAAGGCGGTCCAGATCAGAGTCTAGGGGCCAGGAGGGACTGCCCTCGCTACCCATCAGACGAAGGGCACCGGAGGACCAAACAGGCAAACTAAACACATGCGGCAAACAATATAGGGCAGGGTTCCAGGGTATTTTCAATAGCGACTGGACATCCGAGTGGGGTCTACCATAGCACTGAGGGGGCGAACAGGTGGAAACACGAAAAGCTGGGATGGGTTGACTGGCTCAGGGGAGCTCGAGCTCTGGCGCCGCAACTGTCAGGGTGGGCGCTTTCTGTGAATGGGGACCCTCCCTCACATCAACACATCCCTGCCGCCCCCTTCAACACCATGCCCGCCACCTTGGATCTCCTGCCTCTCCCACCTTACTTTTAACACGACGCGTCCCGACCGCAACCCTCCGTCCGATTCTTCCTTCTCTATCACTTCATCACATCTTCTTCGTTCATTCTTGACAAAAACACGCTCCTGTGGAGTCATTCTTTCATTCAATCCACGCCACCCTTTCCTCCCCCCCTTCGATCCGCCACCCTGCTGAGCAGCAAGCCGTATCGCAACTTTCTGTCTCAACCTTGACAAATGTGAGTAGCCATAATTTATCAGTCATAATTTCTTGTGACGCCCTCATTCTTGGCCCCACTGCGAATCACCCAGATTCCCAACCCATCTCCTCTCCAGAGACGTTCCCACTCACCCCCTGCATCAACATGCAGCTACCACTGCCTGCACATTGACTACACCTCATGTGGTCAAGAAGCCACAACCACGGGCAAGAGAGATGATCTGTCGTTCTCCATTGTCCACCGACATCTCGAAGATGTTGGCAAGGGTGACTGGCACAAAGCAACCATACAGTCACAATCAAGGCATTGTGACTGAATAGACGCAGTGGCTGTCTTTTCTATTGTTCTTGCTAGCTACATCTACACCCCCTTACCTCAGACCATTCCTCAAGTCCCTCATCACTCAAATCCTCCTTGCCATAAAAAAGAAGACACTGTTGTTTTCTCTACAATTGCCCATCTACATATTTTTATTTCCTTTCTACAAACCATTGTAATCTGCAAGCCAGATACGTGCTACAATCATCCTAAAAAAAATAAAGACCCATCTTGCGCAAGTCGCATCACAACAACATTTCAACTTACTGACATCGGACACTTTTAGATCTCAACACTCCTTCCAAGTCATTTCTTCCACAAATCAAGACATCGACAAATAGCTGTGCTACGTCAAGATGATCTTCTCCAAGCTCATCACGAGCGTGCTGCTGGCGCTCCCTGCCATTGCGGCACCAGCTCCTCAGGCCACTACGCCTGCTGCGGGCAGTAGCAGCAGCTACTGGGTCGCCGACATTGCCAGAAACGGAAGCCCTGCCTTCGGCACTGAAGGCTACAAGGTCTTCCGAAACGTCAAGGACTACGGTGCCGTTGGCGACGGAGCGGCTGACGACACTGCGGCCATCAACAAGGCCATCGCGGACGGTGGCCGATGTGGCCAGGGCTGTGGCTCGTCCACTACCACCCCTGCCATCGTTTACTTCCCTCCCGGTACCTACATGGTCAGCGAGCCGATCGTGCAGTTCTACTATACTCAGCTCGTTGGTGATGCCGTCACCCTGCCCACTCTGAAGGCGATGGCATCCTTTGAGGGAATGGCCGTGATCGATGCTGATCCGTACAACTACGATGATGGCAGCAACTGGTACACCAACCAGAACAACTTCTTCCGCCAAATCCGAAACTTCAAGATCGATCTCACTGGGCTCGATCAGTCCAAGGGTGCTGGTATCCACTGGCAGGTGGCCCAAGCTACCTCGCTGCAGAACATCGAGTTCAACATGGTTCAGGGAGGCGACACAGCCAACCAGCAGAAGGGTATCTTCATGGACAACGGCTCCGGTGGTTTCATGAGCGACTTGTCATTCATCGGTGGTGGCATTGGCATGTTCATTGGTAACCAGCAGTTCACCACGCGCAACCTGACCTTCAGCAAGTGCAACACGGCAATCTACATGAACTGGAACTGGGTCTGGACGCTCAAGGATGTCACCATTGATAGCTGCGGACTGGGGCTTGACCTTAGTACTGGCGGCCCTGGTGCGCAGACTGTTGGATCCGCCCTGTTCCTTGACAGCACCATTACCAACACCCCGATCGGTGTCAACTCCTCGTACGCGACGACACAAACCGGCACCAACGGAACCTTGATCATTGAGAACGTTGATATGACCACTGGTGTTGATATCGCCGTCAAGGACGCGAGCACAGGCGCAACCATTCTGCCGGGCAGCCAGAAGGTGGCCAACTTCGTGCAGGGTAACTCTCTCGCAGGCACTGCTGTCAAGGCTGTCCAGGCTGCTCAGGACGCCGTTACCAAGCCTGACTCGCTTCTCAACTCAGCCGGCGGAGTCTTCACTCGCAGCAAGCCCCAGTACGAGAACGTTCCTGCCGCCAACTTCGTTTCAGTCAAGTCCTCGGGCGCTGCAGGCGACGGAAAGACCGATGACACAGCAGCCATCCAGAAAGCCATGGACAGCGTGACCGCTGACCAGATTCTGTACTTCGACCACGGCGCGTACATTGTCACCGATACCATCAAGGTCCCCAAGGACATCAAGATCACCGGTGAGATCTGGCCCTTGATCATGGCTTCGGGAGCCAACTTCGCAAACATGGAGAACCCCCGGCCTGTTTTCCAGGTCGGCCAACCAGGTGACACTGGTGCCGTCGAGATGACGGACCTCATGTTTGAGACTGTCGGCGCTGCCCCAGGTGCCATCATGATCGAGTGGAACCTCAAGGCCTCTTCTCAAGGCGCCGCTGGCATGTGGGACGTTCACAACCGTATCGGTGGCTCCGCAGGCACCAACCTTCTCGTCGGACAATGCGCCAAGAACAACGGCACCACCCACGGCGCCAACGAGGCTTGCGAGGGTGCCTTCATGATGATGCACATTACCAGCTCCGCCTCTGACGTGTACCTGGAGAACACTTGGTTCTGGGTTGCCGACCACGACCTCGAGCCTACTGCCAACTCAGCCCAGATCGACATCTACAACGGCCGTGGTGTGCTGATCGAGTCCCAAGGACCCGTCTGGCTGTACGGCACCTCATCTGAGCACTCCGTCCTTTACAACTACCAGCTCGTGAACGCCTCGGCCGTCTACATGGCACTCATCCAGACCGAGACCGCCTACTTCCAGGGCAACCCGGCTGCGCCTGCTCCCTTCACCGTCAACGCTACTTGGAGCGATCCTAGCTTTGACACCGCATCCCCGACTGCCGCTCGCACATGGGGCCTCCGTGTCGTGGACTCCAAGGATGTTTTCGTCTATGGTGCCGGTCTGTACTCGTTCTTTGACGACTACAACCAGGACTGCCTCGCGACCGAGAACTGCCAGGACAACATGGTGTCGATCGAGAGCTCGGCTGTGCACCTCTTCGGCTTGTCCACCAAGGCTGCCGTCAACATGGTGACTGTCGACGGCGAGTCCAAGGCGCTCGACGCCGACAACCGCAGCACTTTCTGTGCCACGCTCAGCTACTTCACCAGCGCGGCTTAGAATGCCACTGCTGGCGATAGAAACAGCACCACCGGTTCGTAAGTGCAAGACAGCGGGCCCCGCTTTGGGCTTCGATCTCAACCGCACACAACGTCGACAGCTCTCAGGATCTGTGGACGGCACCGAACTCTACACTTTTCTGTTCTCGCATTTGTGCGAGATAACGACTTCAATTCTTCATGATCGGCCCTCAAGTGGCATTTTATTATGATTCTCTTCTTTTCATCCATGGCGTTCGGTCGGTTCAGGGAAACTGGAGATACCATTTGGATTTAAATCCATCGATTGCAATGAGAGCACCAGTACATAAAAGGATAAAAGGCTATGGTTTACGGTAGAGCCTCCTGCTCTGATTGATCAGTTCAAGTGCCCATTCCTGTCGTTTGATGGGAGGGCCAGTACATAGAAAGATCAATGGATTACTCTCAAAAAAAAAAAAAAGACTGCTTCTTCACCAGAGTGAGATGAAATGTGACATGACATGCATTTGATTGTAGAGAACTAATTACATCCGGCAGTGAACAAAGAATTGTGGCCGGGGCCGTTCTGCTGAGGCAGCCCGCCACGCTACGGTTAACAGCGCCATACAGCTGCGAAGCCTCGGCAATGTTAGTGCAGATTCGAATTTCTCAGGCCCCACTGGTTTCTGAGGCCAGCAAGCTCTAGCGCCCCAAGATTCCGGCAACGTCATAGCTCACAATGGAACTTGCATCAACGGCGGCTGCCAGTCTCTAGGCTTAGGCCAAATTGTCTGTCCGCTCGCGCTCGCGCTGGCCCCTTTCAACCTCACCAAGCCACAGAGTGAGTCTGGTGGCCAACTACGACGCGCAACGCTTGCTGCCTTCTACAGACCTAACCGACGACTACGGAGCTGTGCATCACGACCTCGAGCTACGGCTTGAACCTCTGCCGATCTCTCTTCCGTCCGCCCTCAAAACCTTCACCGACCACCTCCCTCCTTTTGCGATGGAAGACTCAGAAGCCCACAACACCAGATCACGCAAGAGCATGGCCTCCCCTTCGAACCGCGCCAACGGGTCCCTCCCAAGCGATCGGCCCGCGTCGCCCTCGCCCCACGGCGGCAGCCTCTCGACCAAGGCGCGCAACCCGCCCTTCCTGCCCACGCCACTCGAAACCGCCGCCCTGCTGCTGTACCCGATCCTCCTGACCTTCGGCACGCTCTTCTCGCTGCTCTCGCCGCAGGTCCGCAACGCGCCCTACATTCCGGTGCTGCAGGCGCACAGCCAGGACCCGAGCCTCTCGCCGTCGTACTTTGCCCGCAAGTCCAACGTCTTCAACGTCTTCTTCGTCAAGCGGGGGTGGGCCTGGGTCTCGCTCGCCTTCTTCGTCTTCCTCTTCACGCACCCCGCCGTCAGCAGGAGCGCCCGGCAAAAGACCCGCGGCCTCATCCGCTGGGGCCTCGTCACGACGTGGTGGGTGCTCGTCACGCAGTGGTGCTTCGGCCCGGCGCTGATCGACCGCTCATTCCTGTTCACGGGCGGCAAGTGCGATGTCGCCGAGGCGAGGCTTGAGGCCGGCACAGATTTCAGCAAGAAGGACATCTTCACGGCCGTGGCGTGCAAGACTGCTGGTGGCAAGTGGCGGGGCGGCCACGACATCAGCGGCCACGTGTTCTTGCTGGTGCTGGGGAGCTATTTCTTGCTGCAGGAGGTTGGATGGGTCTACCTGAACCACTGGCAGCGACGGGCGGCCGGTGGCGTCATCGAGCTGAGGGACGAGAGGAGTGTTATCATGCACGACGGGGCTGTTAAGAGCGCTGCCGTCGAGGGCGAACGCGACCACTCGGAGGGAGGTGAGACGATTCGTGCCCGGGGTGCTTGGGAGGCGCTTGCACTCGGAGGTAAACTTGCGGGTGCTGTATTTGTGATGAGCTTGTGGATGATCCTCATGACGGCTATCTTCTTCCACACTTGGATCGAGAAGGTATGTCTTCCCTCTGTCCCCTCTATGCTGCCCGTGCTAACCACTGTCCACAGCTTACTGGTCTTCTGGTTGCTTCTGCTGGTTTGTACGCCATCTACATCCTACCGAGATTCGTTCCGCCCCTGAGGGCAGTAGTTGGCTTGCCTGGCATATAGAGTTGCTGGGAGCGTGGGTAGTTTTATGGATAGAAAATATTGGAGAAACCAAGTACGCATAAGGGAAACACCCAAGTGCCCATAATTTTATCAATGATTTTGTCAAATCCATGTGGTCCTCTTCCCCTTTGTCTTTCTTTGAGCACCTTTCGAGCTCATGTCTGTCCAGCTGTCCAGCTCGCTCACATCTGGTCCCTGCTTGGTGTTCCTGACTGTCTGTGGTGATTACGTCATGCTCCAGGGTCCACCAAGCCTCACACTCGACGTTCATGCTCAATCCGCACGCTTGAGTCGCATGCTTCGGCCGCAAGCAGCTTGGACTGCTCCTATTAAAGCTTCATCCAAATCAGTGGACGAATGCTACGTGCTAGGATGTCAGCGGTCAAGGTTCCCGCCAATCTCCCAGAGCTGGTGAGGGCCAAATTCAACACGGCAAAGGCCAATGGCGATGTCAACTTCTACCCGACACGGGTCGCAGTCCTGAAGCCAGGATCGGTCCCGGTATGTCTCAGACGCCTTCTAAGGCGCCCTCTCGACCACCATACATGCTCATACAGACCATATGACCCGCTAACGCTTCATCCAGTTCCAACTCCGCTTCTCCCCGTCGCTGGCCAATAAGCCTAAGGGTGGCCCTTCGCCATCCAGCAACGACCCAGCCAAGAACACAAAGCCCTTCAACCCGTTCGAGGACCCTCCATCCACAGCTCTCATCTCAGAACTCCAGCCGGGCCACCGCTTGGTGCTAAACAAGTTCGCCGTCGTGCCGGAGCACTTCCTCCTCATCACGCGCGCCTTCAAGCGGCAGACCGATCTCCTGGGAGTGGACGACCTGGCCGTCGCGCACGCGTGCATGCGGGCCTATCACGACGATGGCGGGCAGGAGCTCTTTGTGTTCTTCAACTCGGGCCAGCACAGCGGCGCCAGCCAGCCGCACCGCCACTTGCAACTCCTCCCAGTGGAGAAGATGCGGGAGGGCTTGGGAGATGGGTCTGGGTGGTCGGTGCTGGCTGATCAGCTTGCTGGCAATAGGGACAAAGGTGGTATCAGGCTGCCTTTCGCCACGTTCGCTGAGACGATAGCTGCTGATATTTCTCCCGAGGCTCTGCGGTCGGCGTATGTCAGGCTGTACCGTAAGGCGTGTGGCGCGGCTGGCTTGGACGAGAGGGAGCTAGAAGATCTCTCGGGTGATGATGTCCCCGCAAGGATTAGCTATAACCTTGCCATGACGAGAACTTCGCTGGTGGTTTGCCCTCGCTTGGCAGAAGGAGATGTTGTCCGCGCCAAGGATGGGCAGGAGGTTGGGCGACTGGCTCTTAATGGAACTGTGCTAGCAGGCACTGCTTTGGTGAAGAGTGAGAAAGAATGGGATGCTTTACGGGACGACCCAAGCCAGTTGTGGGATATCTTGAGCAAGATTGGGTATGGCACATGAGGACTTTAGAGAATGAAGACGTTTCGTTCAGTGATTATGGCTCTGTATTTCCGCCGGTCCTTCCTCAGAATGGCGAATCTCTGAGTTGCTATTTATATTTATGCTTTGATACCACAGCCCCTTCCCCTTCAACACATCTTCCATCGCATTCAATGTGTTTTCTCTTCGCGCTCCGCTCCCTTTGTCGGACCGATGGAGCATCTATCCCTTGCGAGGACGAAGACCAGGACGAGGAGGGTCCTCCGTAGTGTCGCCACTGCTGTCCTCGTCGTCAGCCTCCTTCTCCTGGTCGAGGTCTTCGGCCTCCTCGTCTCCCAGGACCTCCTTCATCTCCTCCTCGGAGAGCTGAGGGTACTCCGAGTCGTTCCAGCTCGGTAGGGTCGTCATGTCTCCCTGGGCCGTGTCTCGAAGCCTCAGGACTGGGAAGCTTCGAGCCAGGGAAGCCTGGCCAGTGATCTGCGGACCAGGAGCTGCTCCGCTAGGGTCCCTCAGTCTCAGGACTGGTGGGTTCCGACGTCCCCGTGGCTGCCATGGGCCAGGCGGGAGCGGGCCATCCTGAGATGCTAGCCACCTAGCCTTCAAGGTGCTGACATGGGCGGTGGTGGTGCCGCCGTTCTTCTGGATGTAAGCCTTAACGGCATTCCAGATCCCATCCAGGCTCCGCTCCTGATCGAGGGGACCGGTCGCGTAGAGCTTCACGGCTTGATGGAGGAGGTTGTCCTACAGCAGAAGATCGCGTTAGCTTCTTTGCCCTTATATGCAATAGCGTGGATGTTGTTTTCGCTCCTGATTAAGTGGGGGTGTGAAACAACTTGGAAGAACTTACGTCTGTTGCGGTGAATATCGGCACACGTGGTGGGTTATGGCCGGGGCGAGTGAGATATAACTGGCGCAAGTTGTCCTCTTTGTCGGTGAAGCCCCACCGGGCTTTAATGGCCTTATAGGACATTCCCTGCTGCTTGGCCCAGATTATCAACTCCTTCTGCTCGTCCTTGGTCAGCCCCTGGACGCTCTGAATTTGGCCGGCAGCGGCACGCTCAGCGATGGTGAGGGGAGCCATCTTGAAGTGCTTGGGCCCCGGGGGTTGTCGTAGTGCCTGGGGTTGTCGGTTTTAGAGGCGGGATGGTTGTTTTGGAGTGCTAAAACCAGGCCTTTGTAAGTAATTAGTAGTTGGCCTAAATTCAACTGGCCGATTGAGATTAGGAAAGGAAAGGTTTGGCTGTTGTTGAGCAGGAAGAGTTGTGCGAGGGGGGGTGGGCAGAGTTAAATGTGGGTGGGGTACAGGCGTTGTTTGGAGTGGAAACGGCCCTGCTTCGAAATCACGATTCCCGTTTTGACTCTTTGTCAATTTGTAGGGCTATATGTGAGGGGGCAGGTTTAGAGGTTGCGAGGACGGGTGCCAGTGGGGTGGGTGGGTGGATGGCGAGGAGGAGGAGGAGACGACGAGGAGGAGGCCAGAAGCCATCAAGAGGAGGATATGAATCAAACTTACCTGTGGACTGTGATGAGCTGCCACTGTTGCTTTTGAGGTCTGCTTGGGATCTTTGGATTTGTTGGAATCCCAAGAGTGGTTGCTGTTGAGGAAGAATTTGAAGGAAAGTTGGTGGGAGGGAGGTCTGCCCTTAAATATTCCCAGGTCCAGCGCCTTGCGCCCAGGTCGTTTGTCCCAATCTCGATCAGCAACTGGCGATTGTGCGTTCCGTATTCACCGGTACACCAATGAACAACAGTGACTCGTCCAATCTCTAAATCTGTGGTCGGCCATTGGTGACCGGCTACTGGACACTCAGTCGATACACATTGTTTGCCATTTCTTGCTCTGTCTGCAGTATGGTCTTTGCGTATTGAATAGCAAAATGACCCATCACGTAGTTCCTTTGGAAGATCAATCAAATTGTATCGTTGTGGACGGTTGTGGCCGTCGTGCTCGGTGATCGTCAGTTGTTTGTAATCTTCGAAAAAGACGACATGGCATCCTATGCCAAGCACCAATTGCTACTGATTGTGCGCAGAGGACTCCGGAGTATTGTTTGAGTCCATGATGAGGAAAATGACAGAAAGCCACATCACTCAGCTGTAGCTTTGGAAATTGCACGATGACAAACAAGACTTGAAGAACCAACAAAGTCGACTCATTGGACCTCTGGCTGCTTTGCTATGCACTGAAATTTTGTAGGCTAGGGCTAGGAGGTCAATGAAAATCTAAAGCTCGGTCATGATGAGAGGCTCAGGGCGTCAGTGAAAGTGGAATGCTGGATTCGTGACGGTTTACCGGTGCCGTCATGAGAGGCTTTGCGGAGATTTAAGTCAGAATCACGCAGTTGACAGCTCTAGAGAGTCAGGGAAAGAATCTTCCCAAACCTACCAACAACTGGGCATGAGAAGTAGCCATCGTCGAAATTTTGGAAACATTAAAGAGCAAATCAGCCTTGTCCGCTTCTGCTACCCCCCTTGGGACCATTGAACTACATTGTATTCGCATGGATCCAACTACGATGGAAGAAGCCGAGAGCCGCTGGGCTTGCTATCAACTGCTTGATGCCTTCTTTCAAAGTACCCTGGACAACGCATCAGCAGCTGATGAGATTGGGAAACGCTACTTTACTACAACCATTCAACTTCCAAAGGAGAGAACTAAGGTGTTTGGTACTACCCATGGCTAAAACGGTGGTATTAATGTTGGTTTCTTTCAAAGACAGTATCATGGGTGTAGAGAATGATGGCGATGACCCGAATTTCAGGGGAAAAGAGGAGTGTTCCATGGTTTATGCAGGTACCGCATGCTTGGTATTTCTAAAGAGGTCGAATGTTTGGGTGTTACTTCTTAAGGAATCCGAGTGGTCAGATAGCTGCCGTTGCGGATCATCTGATGGATCGATTGGGACATTGAGGGCTGTCTGCGATCTTGGGGAGCTCCAGTGTCAATTTTAGGACATTTGGAGCAAGCAAACGTGAATCTTTTACTAGATGTCGTGAAGCTCCGAATGCTGGCCCAAAGTGCATCATCCAAGTGGCTGGTAAAGCCATACAGGCATCTTCTGAGGCTTCTAACAAATGGAAAATGCTGGAGCTGACTTGATTAGGACAAGCTTTAGAGCATGGAAAGATGGCTACCATCAAAGTGCTTTTATTTGGGTAAATGCTGAGCCAAAGCTGCCAGTAATACATATGCAGCTCAAGGACCTGTACTAATATTGAGACTCGAAGAGTATAGTAATTTATATTCGACTTTGGGTCCCGAGGTCTCTGTCTAACCATCAAGGGTCTGCGCTACATAGACCTCGGGAGTTCATACCGAAACTTCTTGAGCAAACCTCTCATGTCCCGGAAGTTGGACCTCGGAAGGAAGTAAACGTTTGTGTGCATAGCTGTCTCGCGACATGAGCCTTCGCAAGAATCTCCCCAGTGGCCCCGTCACCGGGCTCTGGAGGCGCAGAAAATGTACATGAAATATTGCTATTGCTTTTCTTTCGCCTTTCCACCACCCCCTTTTCTTGTCCACTACGGAGTGGTGTGCGTGTGTGAGACCATCCACACTGTCTGTCTCTTGTGTGTGAATGTAATTTAAAATAGATTTAAAACACTCTTGGCTTGCAAATGCATGCAAGCTAGAGTAATCTTCGAAATTATCTTACGACAGAAACAAAGAACGTGAACTCATATCCGGAAGTCATCTATGTCTTTAATGATGTTGGCCGTTCCTTGATCTGACTGAAAGACTTCTAGATAAACACCCCAAGCATATATGCAATGTCTAATATTCTGACCAAAATAGCACGATGGAGGCTTTGTAGAGCGCTTGATCATTCTAGTGATTATAAACAATACATCGTGAGCTAATCACATTCCAGCTCACAGCTGGTCACCGTCGTGTTCAGCGGCTCGACATTTCGCGTCGTCATGTTTTTCTAGGCTGGCATCAATTGATGTTTTCCTCTCAAATATCGCGAAACAGAGCATAAGCAAGTATTCGACGACGAAAGACAATGAAAGGCAAGACAAGACCTGCAACGTTGGTACCGCTGGCAGATACTTAGGTAACGTTACCACTCGGGAATCCTCACGATCGCATTACAACTTGGGGCACGCTGGCAGGAAGAAGTGTGAGATTGCCCGAGTGAGATTATTTCCAACGAATTCAAGTCTATTGACAAAGCCTCCAATTCTTGTTTTATCCATGGTCCTGTTCCAGTCTATGGAATATGACTGTTTCTTGTGTCTATTCCCGTCCTGTTAGCATTCTACACAAATACAAACTTCAGGGATGGAGACACACACGATCACCAAGACACCAATGACACAGGCCAGGCTTGAGTGTGGGAATTGGTTTCGGAAGAATTATTTTCTTGAAGTCCGCTCCTTTTTTCTTCTCTTCTTGAAACTTTTGCCGCATTTTTTCGGCAATAGTAGGGATTGATTTGGGCGCGGCCGCTAACACCGCCTCCATCGTTAGCCCCGTGTTGACCAGAATACCATTCGAAAGGTGTCACTGCCCATTGGCTCGAGTTGGGCTGCGGAGCTCTGGTTTGGAGATGACGGATTTGGAACCACACAAATGCAGCTACAGGTTGCCCAGAAAAGCAATCAAGTTCCGCTATCTCCGCTTGTGTGGCTCCACTATGCGGACATGACTTGTCAGACCCGACGACACTTGGTTCGTCTATGTCGTCCTCCCACACAAACACAGTCAGGCATCTTTGTTAGGTAGGTAGCAACAGGTTCATGCCCACACACCTTTGAGCCAACTGCACCTAGAGTCTTGATAATCAACCTCCTCGAACCGGTCAAGTGTTATCAACTTCGTCTCCAGGCTTGATGTGCTGGACGAAATATGTCACTACTCCACAGAAGATTAATCTATCGAGGGCTCAATGGGCTTAATATATTATCATGAAACTACATAGGAAATGTCGATAAACAAACGATTTGATGGTGATAAGGTAAAGAGGTTTGGCGGGCGATTCAAGCAGCAGTCCTCTCCGACTCTCCTCCGGTACACACCAATCCAATTGGTGGCTGGACCGCTCTCCTGCTCCCTTTGGCCCCAATTTATCTGCCCTACGGATTTTAGCAATGGACCAGAGCCTTACCATGGCTTCTTACCTGTGGCGGTAATGGAGTTACGGTGCAAAACCCGAGCTTTGCCAGCTCCAGAGCGCCCCTTGGCCCAGTCAACTAAGATTGTGTCGACCAACATCTCGGCTCTACTCATCATATAAGCCCTAGTAGCCACACTCTGTAGCCAAGTTGAAGTTAGTCGCTATTCAACAACCAGGCTCTTTAAGTGCACACCCTTCTACAACGTGGAACGCTGACAGAATCGAGGTCGCCTAGCCCATCTAATCTCAAGCCAAAAGAAATACAGCCACATGACAACCACGATGTCTCTATCAAGAACTCGATTGCCGGAGGCTGACAAGACTACTGCGAGCCGGGAGGCAAAACCTCGGTCCGAGGGTGAAAAGGACAAGCAGAACGTTGAGTTCAACGACGAGTCCACTGGATTATCTTCTACTATCGAGGCAGAGGAAGGAAAGAAGGAAGCACTTGCAGAAGATAGCGGAACTCCTATCGATGAAGAAGCCGTGCTTGAGACCTCTGCGCCACAGGATCCCGCAGACTGCCTAACTGGTCTCAAGCTGGGATTTATCGTGGCTGCGCTCGTTCTCAGTGTTTTTCTCTTCGCTCTGGACCAGGTTAGTCCACCTCTCTAATTTCGAGCGCGACCATGTCCTTCCAATCACAAGGCGAAATGTTGACTTCATGTCTCAGACCATCGTTGCAACCGCCATACCAAGGATCACCGACGAATTCCACAGCCTCGATGATATCTCGTGGTATGGGTCGGCTTACTTCATGACAGTCGGAGGTTTCCAGTCGATGTGGGGTAAAGTGTACAAATACTTTCCGCTTAAAATCAGCTTCCTGGTGGCGATTTTCGTATTTGAAGTTGGGAGTCTGATCTGTGGGATCGCTCCGAACTCAACCGCCCTAATTGTTGGGCGTGCCATTGCTGGTCTCGGCGGCGCGGGTATTGGGTCCGGGGCATACACGATTATTGCCTTTGCTGCTAGGCCTAAGCAAAGACCCACGTTCACCGGGATTATTGGCGCGTCATATGGCGTTGCGGCTGTTATTGGACCGCTTATTGGCGGAGTGTTTGCGGACAAAGTAACCTGGCGGTGGTAAGGATCTCATTTTTGCTTGTTCTTGCAAGTCTGGAAGAAACTTCAAGTGGGCTTGAAGTCCCGAACTCGGCCTCGACTGACTAGACAATATAGGTGCTTCTATATCAATCTCCCAATCGGTGGTCTGGCGGCTTTTATCATTCTCTTCTTCTTCCAAACCCCTAAGGCTGCCCAGCCGGCCAAGGCTACATTCCAGGAGAAGCTTCTACAGATGGACCCATTGGGAACCATACTCATTATGGGTGTCATTATCTCGTTTATTCTGGCTCTCCAGTACGGTGGTACAATGGAGCCATGGAATTCCAGCACTGTCATTGGCTTACTTGTCGGCTGTGTCTTCATGCTCATTGCCTTTGGAATTCTCGAATCGGTGCAAGGCGAGCGTGCAATGCTCACCCCGCGGCTCATGCGCAACAGAAACGTCTGGATCAACGGCATTTATTGTTTCTTCTTCGGGGGCTCGTATTTCGTCCCCCTGTATTATCTACCCATCTATTTCCAGAGCATCGACAATGCCAGCCCGATCAACTCGGGCGCACGCAACTTGCCACTCATCATCGCGTTCACTGTCGCTACCGTTGCGTCTGGCGGCAGCATTTCGAAGACGGGTATCGCAACACCACTCTTGCCAGTCGGCTCTGTGATCGCGACAATCGCCGCCGGGCTTCTGTATACTCTCGATATTGGGACCGAGCGAGGAAAGTGGATTGGGTATCAAATCCTTGCCGGCTTTGGATACGGCATGTCATTTCAGGTCCCCATCATCGTGTGCCAGGGAACGGCCGACCCGGGCGACCTGGCCTCTGTCACGGCTATCATGATATGTGAGCTCCCAAATATCTTGCCGATCTTATTTAAGCTCTATCCAAGCTAATAATATCCGTTGTCTGTAGTCTTCCAAACCACTGGAGGAGCATTTCTCGTCGCGGGAGCGCAATCCGGCTTCGTCAACCAGCTCATCAACAGGCTTCCCAGCGTCGCACCGGGCGTCGACTCGGCGCTGGTTGTGGCTAGCGGCGCCACTGAGTTGCGCAACATGTTCTCGGCTGACGAACTGGGCGGTATCCTCATTGCGTACATGGCGGGAATCAAGGTTGCTTTCGCAATTACTGTCGGGGCTGTGGGCATCTCCGCCCCAATAAGCTTGCTCAGCAGGTGGAAGAAGATCAACACGGAGGCCCTTGGTGGTGGTGCGGCGTGAGTCACCTATTTGCATAAGTTAGAGAAACGGTTTCTTTTAGTTTCAAGTTGTCTGCCATATAGATCGATTGGAGGGCTCGGGAAATACACGGAAAGAAGAAAACTGTCCACACTGGATACTCGATGCTCCCAGACTACGCGTCTCACGTTTTGGTTTTATTGGATTCCGTATCCTTGATCGATATGAGCAATGCCGTGCTAGTCGACTGGGTGAACTGCCAGCTCCTCGCGGCTGGTTGACTGATAGATGACGGTAAGTAGAGCCGGACTTTTGAGCCGGTCAAGGACGCCGTCTCAGTGCTAGCTGGAGCTCACGAGCTGGGTAGTGGCCCTGAAAGGTGACTGTCGCCAGCGTGCGGGTCAACTACGTTGTGATCAGGTCAACTCGTATCAAACCGAGCTCCAGGGCTCCTGCTATGAACCTGTTTGTCTATCCTCTATATTGAGAGCGACGTTCTCAGATCACACGATGCCTGGCAAAGAACAAGGAAGATTTGCTCAAATGAAGAGTCTCTCATGATGTAAATAGTCATCTACTAACGACTTATCGAGGGCTCTGCAGGCTGCTAACTATATTGCAAAGTGCCTGTAACAAATCTCAGAGCAACGCTGGAGCGGAGAGCGCTGGCCAGTCGGACAGTGTTGTGCTCATGGACCCCTCGAAATCAGTTGTCCTCCTCCTCCTCATCCTTCGCCTCGTACTCGGCCTGCTCCTCGTCCTCCTGGACCTCGGCCTGCTCTTCCTCGACCTCGACCTTGACTTCGATCTCGTCCTCTATCTTTGGCTCGGGCTCGGGATCGGACTCTGGCTCTGGCTCTGGCTCCTCCTCGGGCTCCTCCTCGGAATCATCGTCGAAAGACGCCTCCTCCATGCCAGGGACCTTGTACTGCTCGTACTCCTTGTGGTTCCACTTGAGAGGCTCGAACCTCAGGCCCTCACTCATGGCAGGCACCTCGGTGGTCAAGGTCCTGTACCGCTCCTTGAGCCTCACGATTCCGGCAGTGGTCTTGCTCCCGTGGGTCTTCAAGTACTCCTGCACCCTGATCCACAGGCGGGGCGGGACTCTCCCGTCGACGTCGTCAAGGTGGCCGCCGGCTATGGTCTCAACAGCCTGAAGGATGAGGTCGTCCTGAAAAGAAAAAACGTGAGTAACGCGAAGAGGGGGGGGGGGGGCAATAGGGAAGACTCACGTCACTATCAGTAATCTCGGCAACACGTGGGGGTGCCCGGCGCTGCTGGCCATCGGCAGGCTGGCCATCGGCAGGCTGGTCGTCGCGGTACTTGCGGTTGCGATAGTTCACACGAAGAGTGCTGGCTGCCCACTGCTGCCCGAAATCCTTGAACCTGAAGCGGCGGTGAATTTGCTCCCAGGTGATCTTAGGCCGCTGTGCAACTGCCCAGTCAATAAGCTGGTCAGTCTCCAGCTCGTTGAGGCCTTGGATGGTGGTAATCAGGCCCCTATCCAGGCGCTCTGCGATGCTCATCTGAGCAGAGTTGGACGGAGCTGCAGCACCGCTGGTGTTTGGGTTCGCCTGCTGGTTCGCCTGCTGGTCGTTCTGCTGGTCGTTCTGCTGGTCGTTCTGCTGGTCGTTCTGCTGGTCGTTCTGCTGGTCGTTCTGCTGGACCGCCTGGACCGCCTGGTTCGCCTGGTTCGCCTGAATGTTGTTGGGAACGGCCTGGTTGTTTGTGACAGCCTGGGCGTTGCGCGTGGGTTGAGCGCGAGTGGGTTGAGCGCGCGTGGGTTGAGGAGCAAGCATGGGCTGAGGAGCACGACTGGGCTGAGGAGCGTAGCCTTGGTCCCCGGCTGCAGCAGCAGCTGCTGATGATCCAGCCCCTCCAGTTGCTCCAGCTCCTCGCCAGCCTCCCACGTTCTCCAGTGGGAAGGCATATGGCGCTCTCTGGGGCCGCGGCGGAGCCTGCTGCGGGCCGTTCTGCTGGATCGGTCCCATGGCCAGAGGACGCGGGGGTGGGAGCGCAAAGCCTGTGGTTCTGTCAGCCTAACCATTCTCGCGGTTGTTTTATGAGGATGGCCGATTGATTTCTTACCTGGAGCTGGACCTCTATTTCCCTGGGGCGTTGGGAGAGGGAGAGGGGGAGGCGGTCCCTGAACAGAATAAAGGTTAGATTGACCATGGCAAAGCTGGGCATCGCGAAGGTTTTCGACGGCGGGGTAGCATTTTGTTGCAAAAAAACACTAGCCCACAGAAACAGAGTACGCTGGGAGGCATGGAAAGGGAGGGGCTCTTACCTGGCGATAGTTTTGATTGCCCATGGGGGGCTGTCCCATCCGGAGCCGCTGTTGGTTCTGTTGGTGGTCGCGAAGCATACGCAAGTAAAACTGCTGGTACCACTGCGCAGAATCGGCCTGTCCTCCACGCTCTCCTTGTCCCTCACCTTGACCCTCTCCTTGTCCTTGGTTGTCTCGATCCATGGCTGCTGGTGGTGCTGTGCTTGGGTGACAAACTTGGATTGAGGTGGTGATAAAACCTGACTTGAGCCAAGCAAATTGGGGTGGTGAGGATGGATAGCAAAGGACTGAGCTTTGGATCTCTGCAGATTTGTAGGATGGAGAGATCAAAGGTTTGGAAGTCGGGGGGGGGGGGCAGGAGGGTATTTATATTTCTGGATGGACGTCAATCTGGCCGAGGGCTAGCTGTGAGTGAATAATTTGACAATGGGCTCGGGGACTGATTGTCAAGGACCACCACAGAATTCACAGCTGAGCAAAGCCTTCGCGACGAACCATCGTAGCATACAAACGAGATCAGACGGAACGTAGTCACCAGTGCTCAGGTGATGGGTCACAGATGGAGGGTGTGCAAACGGCTTCACTGGTCCCCTTTCTCTGTACCACAGACTACATACAACACATGCTCCCAGTTATCAATTGATTCATCTGAAGATCAGCACCACTTCAAGGTATTCTTCTTTAACATTGTCCTGCCATTCCTCGAATCCTATTGGACCATTTCAATGGCAGGGTACTGTCCATAACAGAGGCGTCCAACAGCTGCACCCAATGCAGGCACTTCTTTTCCCTTCTGGTTCAATTCACTTATATGTGAGCCCTCTACCGACAAATTGAACACTCTCTGTTGGCGTCGGTCTTGATTTCAGTTGTGTTGTGCGGCATGAGGCTTCTGAATGGCATCACAATGCTGGCATGTTGCTCTTTTGTACCATGCCAGCATCCTCTAGACTCGAGGAGTTTCCCCACAAGTGATTCCACAAGCAGAGGGCTAGCGAGCGGCCCTTGGAAACCTTTGCAACAACTCAGCTTTTGCTGTAATCGCTCACATCCCACTCTTAGAAGCATGCTGATCGGAAGCCAGATTTTACGCACAAGTCACATGTGGGCTGTCATCACCGCAGCCGGAATTGACATTTCCTGAAAACAACTTTGCTAGGCCAGGGGAAGCATCAATTCATACCAATACATTGGATAAAAGGCTTTACTGATTTTCAATGGCAATATGCTGCAATTGGTCATGTTAACAGACAGCCTACAGCGGAAAATTAGGGTCAAGAGCATTTGAACAGCAACAACTTGAACGACTTGCTAGGAGCGGACCTCGACAACAACACCAATCCTGTACAAATAAAGATACGGCATACAGCTTCAACAGCATTACTACGATTTTCCAAGAGACCCGCCTCTGCGCTCCCAGCACATGAAGACGGCGTTGTCTTAGTCTCCGAGCTTGCCGGCGACCATGGTTTAGGATTGATGTCTCTAAACAAGAATTGGCCAGTGGTGGCGAGCCAAAGCCTTTCCCAGCAATTTTGATGCTTGATTCTGACCACCATCGTTGCGCTGTACTTGTTTAAGTGAAGTTCTGATTTCCTGTCGTCTTTCGCGGGGAGGAGATTAATTCTCACACACAATTGGGAGTCCATGTCTGGCAAGACGCCAGCGAGAATGGGATCAGTTCAGAGCCGTGTCTTTGCCTGGACATTGTACGGAGTCAACTTGCACGAAACCGAGCTAACAACATTGCTTTCTGCCAGCAACAGGTTGATCAAGTGGCTCTCAACTTCAACTTCCAGTGAACGTTACAGGACTTGTTTCTGGTCTCTCCTCTCCGAAGCCACATATTGATCTCAAAGACTACTGGTGTGCCAAGCCAGAAGTGATAACTAGCAGGAAGCTATGTCAAATAGCTTTGCTGTGCAGTCAGATTCTCAGTCAATCCTATCGTTACAAAGGACAGCTCGCGAAAAGTTGGTACGCCCGGCACCGCGGCAACAATCGCTGGACGCCGCGGTAACAATCCCAGCTGAGAAACTGTCTTCATGTCGCGAAATCACAGGGACTGTTTATCGGAGAAGCGATCCAGCCCATACTCATCCAGATTTCCGCGATGTCGTTATCAAAAAGTACATGGACAAGCTCCATAATCGAGGTCACCATCCTAGGGGCTTTCTCGACGCTGCTGAGCTCGAAGAACCATTGCCACTACGCACAGCATTGAACTACATTGACTAGACCGACCACGCTGCTCCCGGAAAACAGATAAGCCCGCTTCATAGATCGCGATGTGTTCATCACACAGCCGAGACCGAAAACAATACCAGCCGTGATTAACCAGAGCGTTGGGGAGAAGTTTCGCGATTGACCGCGGCTGAATGTCTGCTGGGCCGGGCTAAAGACTGATAACAACCGGTCAAGACATGCGGCTCTCAGGGGAACAGACATATGCACATGTAAGAGCACCTAGAATTCTCGCATTGAAGCATTAGCAGTTGTACTGATGCCCTAAAGTCTATAACCACAGGTCCCCTTGTTCTGAGCGGCAGCGACAGTGACAAAGAAGATCTCCGAAGTCCGAAGCTTCCCACTGCATGTGGTTCCTTGTCAGTGCTTAGAAGCTCTGCCTCGCTAATGATTAGACATACAAGTAACCTGCTCGGTCCCGGCCTATCACTTGCAGTGACGATTCTATCACTTCAAAAGAAGCTTGCAGTTGAAAGATTGGAATGGGAGCAGGAACCGGCATATTTTCCGGCGGCACCATCATCTTGATCACATGAAATTCCTCCTCAGGACAGCTGAATCTGTGGTCAGAACAATTTGGACACCGGATAATCACCGAGGTCTTCACATTCTCCGCCTAAGATCGCTGCGAATATATCAATCACACCGTCCGTACTGGCCACTACTGTTGTGCAGAATGCGACGCATCTGCGCCAGAACATCTGCAAGCCGGGTTCAAACCGGGCTGTCAAGGATCCAAGATAACTTTATCCGTTCCCTTGGGGCTTCAAGTAACTAGGTACTTCACCGAGAAGTCTCTCTTCCGCGCTGACTTGACTCCAATCGACGTATTGATCGCAGTCTCTTCATGTCTCTGGAGTCTTCCAAGACAGTTATGAACTAGATCTTCAAATTGTGAAGTCACTCTTCAGTCGAGTATCGTTTGACGAGGCCCCGACGAAGACAGTGAAGCTACCACCGGCCACGACCCATGTTTGCTCCACCACGTCCCAGTAGCTAATGTCCTTCCGGGTCAGATAAAGTTTGACGGACTGTGTCTCTCCATCACGAATCTGAACGTTCTCAAAACCTCGCAGTATCTTAGTCGGGTTGCCTGCCCCCGGAGGCATCTGAAGGTACAGCTGAGGTATCTCAGTGCCATCCCAAGGCCCTTCATTCCGCAGCTGAAACTCAACCACGATTGCAACATCGAAAAGCCGGCTGTCGCCTCCAGGTGCATCGGCAACGTAACCGATGGGTCGCTTTAGCGATTCGGAGAGGCTCGCTTGTGCTCGTACCACAAGGTTACTGTAGGTAAAGTTTGAATACGACAAGCCATGCCCGAACCAGTACCTGGGCGTTTTGTTGTCCTTCTCAAAGCCGCGGTAGTCGACTGAAACCCCTTCGGTGTAATTCAGCTGCGGATATGGCTGTGGCGTGGTGATGATGTGGGACTGTGCGTAGTCCGACTCGTCTCTTGCAATCGTGTAGACCAGCCGTCCCGACGGGTTCACAGTTCCATACAGGATATCAACCAGAGCAGGACCAAGCTCCTGACCACCTAGGTTGGCCCAAAGAACTGCTGTCACGTTGGGATGATCTATCCAAGCCTGAGGGATGAAGTCAGTCCATGAGCTTGAGTCTCAGAAATTAATCCAATATCGGGCAGTAATTTTGTTTTGGTTTAATTTTGGCTTGAAAAGGACGGCAAATTGCTTACCTCCAGATTCACCGGGCCTACAGACTGAACGATGGGGATAGTGTTGTCGCAGTTGTTCGCCACGGTTCTAATCAGGTCATCGCCGTTATGGAGAAGACTCAAGTTTCGATCAGTGCCCTCGCCGGAGAAAGATGCCACGACAGGGAGGCACACGGTCGCCCTCTTCGCCACGAAAGAAGCCATGGTCAGATTTGTTGTTGTCGACCAGTCTACCAATGTCAGATCTTGGCTGGCGCGCTGTTGTATAGCACTGATGGGATCCTCAAGTCGAGGGTCTATGATATATTGTTAGCCCAGGTTGCTGAAGACATGCCGTGCCATACTGACAAAATGTCGTGCCGGAACCGCCACCCCCAGTCAGAGTGCCCTGAGCAAGACCTGTAGTCAGAGGCGTCGGTCCGTAGCCCAAAGGTATGTTGAAGTCCGCAGGGTCGGCGCCAGGACCGTACCCGTATTGATTTGGCCCTTGGGGGTTTTGTCCTGCCGCCGGGCCAAAAAGCGCGATGGTGGTAGGTTTCACCAGAGGCAAGCCTTTTTTACCAGCAGTGTTCTTCAGAAGAACCATTCCTGCCGCAGCTACCTCACGGGCAACGGCACGGTGTCTTTGGCGTTGTGCGTTTGTAATGGTCTTGCGGGGATCGTCTTCCAAGTTGATTGAAGGATAGTTGCGGTCCTGTCCTAGCCAGAAGTATGGAGTCAAGATGCGCGTCGCCGCGTCAGTCAGACGCCACTCTGGAACTGTGCCATTTCTTACTGCAGCAGTGTAGTTTGCTCCATAATAAGACCATGTGTTGTTGGTGCTGGCCCGTGAGACAGCTATTCCTGGCATGTCTTGATCCAAGCCAGCCAGCATGGCGGGAACACCCGCCTTCAGGGCAAACCAATCACTTTGTGTGTAGCCCTGAAAGCCTAGGTGAGTCTTGAGAATGTCGTTCATGAGATGTGCATTCTGGGAAGCTTGAGAGTTGTTAACATAGGGGTAGCTCGTCATGACGCATGCTGTTCCGGCGCGCACCGCCTCGGCGTACGGCCAGACCTCTATTTCATGCAGTGTCTTGTCGTCAATGTTACTGGAATAGTACGTGCGGTTGTACTGTTGACCATCGTAACCGAGAAACTGCTTCGCTTCGGCCTGCACGCCAGCTCCCTGGTGCCCAAGGATTGTTTCGTAGCCCGCCACGCCGATGAGAAAAGGATCTCCTCCGAACCCTTCGAAGTTTGTGCCCCCGCCAGGGAATCTGGCCAGAGCTAAAACTGGCCCAAGAACTGAGTGAATACCTTTGGCTTTGAACTCCGTGGCAATTGCGTACGCGCGGGCTCGGATGAGCTCGCGGTTCCATGTCGACGCAGCCGTGACACCGGCAGGGAACCCAGTGCCGTAACTATGAGCGTTACCGATTCCTAGAGACCGTCAGCTGAACGGGAAATATTACTGATAAGCGATGCTTTTACTGACCTGTATCACTGTCCACATAGCAAAGTCCAGTGAAGTTGACCCTTTCTATAGGGGAGATACCCCCCTGGCAGGAGAGGTGGGGAATCGATGGAGTGGCACTATGAGCTTTCGATGGTCATCATCGTGGCATCAACTCCCAGAGTCTCACGGTCTTTGTTACTATCACAGGAAGAGTAAGTATGATCTAGCGGTTGGAGCTTACGGAAATCCGTTGCCAGTGCATATGGAAACCCTCTCTTCAATCGTCAATTCAGCAACAAACCGCCTAGCTCTTGCAATGGCAACATCCCACCCGCCCATTCCAGTTGCGTTGGGACTGGGGTAAGAGTAAGGTGTGACAGGCTCCTTAGGATAGAAGTCATTGGGTTCGACGATTTGGTAGTCTCCCTGGCCCAGAGTCGTTGAAGCCCATGACAGCAGTAAAGCATACGTGAGTTTCATCATGAGGATTCGGACCTTTCTTTCAGAGACGAAAGTGGTAAAACTGCGTCAAATCCGGGCAGTGACTGTTTGTATGTAATTTCCAAATTATTCTGGCGGAGGGGACGTAATATACTTCAGCGATCGGCCTTGGAGACCTCTGGCCTTCATAACAACGAACTCTTCCACAGGCTGATTCCGCTACCGATTTCGATTTGCCAAATCCATCTGAAGAACCGATGACACCGCACATCCTTCCCCGCAAACTGCGAGCATGATGTTTGCAGAACCCTGAATCGTTTGCAGTTAGTAGCCGGCATCTTTGTGCAGGCCAAGTAGCAGCACTGAGCAGGTGAACATTGAAGTCTCTGGGATTGTGACCGGCAATCGAGTCATTGGTCCATTACGTACAGAATGAATTCGAGGTTGCAATGACTGTGCCCCTCCAAACTGGACGTCAGAACATTCACTTGAACTCCAAGAAGCTGGCAGAAGACATATACATGGCTGGCCACCCTGGGGGTTGGGGATGGCGCTGTCTCGGGTCCTTACAACGGCCTAGACACCTAGGCATCTGCTTCTATTTTCTCGATTCCCAAACATTGATACAAGTGGTGCTCTGCGAACCAAGAACCGAGGCAACGTGTGCGATCTCGATTAAAGAGAGATGTATTATGGGGATACTCTGGGGTGCAGGGCGGAGCCTGTTGAAAAACATGGGGAACGTGGGGAGACTTACAGACGTCGGACGCTAGCCTTTTCGAGGCTTGTTCCGCAAACTCGACGGCGGAAGAACAAACATCGCCCGTTCTTTGCCTATCGGATACTCCACCATTAGAAATCCTTTCTTGCCTTGCTTTCGGACCCAAAGGCTTCTCCTGTCACTTTTCTGATCTTCCGTCCTAACCTTGGCAAGAAAAGAAACAAAAACATACCCCTCATTCATCGCCATGTCGAAGAACTACCAGGTCGGCGTTGTTGGCTTCGGCCTTTCCGCCAAGGTTTTCCAAATCCCTTACATCCAGTCGACACCGGGCTTCGAGCTTCGAGCTATCGTGCAACGATCCGTGAACGAAGCACGCGAGAAGCACCCTGAAGCTACCGTTTACAGCTCGGCGGCGGAGCTCCTGGCGGATGAGAGAATCGACGTGGTTGTCGTGTCTACTCCTCCGGGCACGCACTTCGAGCTGGTGTCAGGCGCCCTCAACGCCGGAAAGCACGGTAAGTCTGTTGTCAAAGGCCTCACGAAGGCATCTGCTGATGGATCGATCTCTCTCCAGTGATTGTCGAGAAGCCGTTCTGCCCTTCCAGCAAAGAATGCGACGAGTTGATCGCCCTCGCCAAGGAAAAGGGCAAGATCCTGACCGTCTTCCAAAACCGTCGTTGGGATGCCGACTTTGCCACCCTCAAGAGAATATTGGCCGAGAACAAGCTCGGTCGTGTCGTCGAGTTCGAATCACACTTCGACCGCTTCGACCCTGTTGTTCCGCCTCGTGACCTGGTAGACAGTCCTGGCTCTGGCGTCATCTACGATCTCGGTACTCACCTCTTCGACCAAGTCTTGAACCTATATGGCCCGCCTACAGGAGTGACGGGCTTTCTTAGCCGGCAGCGGGAGAGGACCGACTCCGGAGGGCCTTTTGATGCATGCTCGGTGTTGCTGCATTATGGCTCGGGCCTACTCGTGACGGTCAAGGCCAGTCCTATAAGTGCTGATGACCTTCAGTTACGTTTCTGGGTCAGGGGAACCAAGGGAAGCTACAAGAAAGTGAGTCAGAATGCTGCGAGTCACGAGAGCCGCTGTTCGCCCCTGCGATTTTACAGAGAAGAGACATCAAACTAACTTTTCCCAAGTACCATCTCGATGCGCAAGAACCTCAGCTGATCGATGGCATGAGGCCAGGAGATGCTTCTTTCGGCCTTGAGGAGGCGACTAAAGCTGGTAGGGCAACCAACCAACAATTCCTCCCATCCGTGTTTCGTCGTACTGATTTGTGCTCAGGATTACTCACGGTCGAGAAGGATGGAAAACTCGACGCGTCTCCATTGGAAAATGACCCGCCGCCAACGTACGGCGCATTCTACAGCATCCTTCATGGGGCCTTGGAGGGGAAGAAGCCAGTGCCGGTCGATGCCCGGGAGGCGCGCAACGTCATCAAATTAGTCGAGCTTGCCCGAGAAAGCTCAGAAAAGGGAACGACTATCAGCATCAAGTCGGACCATTTTGTGAAAGTCTGAACAGATTGAGCGAAAATCAATGTACTTGCGCTGGGTACTACTTATGTAGACAGTGACAGATCAAGCCACGTACTGTAGCTAGATAGCACTAGAGTATAGAAATTCCATCGTGCAACATCGTGCTATGGCCCTGCAAAGTCTGATATACTGAAAACGTTATTTGCGACATCTAGGTCAAAGTCCAGACCGATAGATGCCCAGTAATCATTGATGTCACAGTCTGCAAAGATGTCGACATCTGGCCATTCTCCGGCGCCGTAGTATGACTGATCCTGAGTTGCTGACGCTGGCGTCAGCGGGTGTCCCTGTGCCATGCGTAGGCTATTGCGTTCACTCGGAATTGTAGCCGGTATGGTAGCGTGACGTCGTGTATTCTTGAGTTGTACTTCGTCGGCGGCTCGCGCAAGAGCTTGCGCAAGTCGATATTTGGCTGACGCCGCCCACCATGTGGTGCCCATATTACGTAGAAGCTGGACCACTGACGCAAAGTGCTGTCGTGCCGCGGACAGTGCTGCTAGATCTTGCGTTGGCGGTGCCGAGACATCGTACCAGAATATGAGAAGGCTATTCACCACTGCGTAGACGGTGAACGGCCACGAGTACCGAAGTTGGCCATGGAGAAGCAGACACTGTAGGCGAGATAGAATGGCCAGTGCATGCACACGGCAGGCATCCCTTGATGCATAAACACCCAGGCTCTGTGGCTCAGGATAGAGCAGGAAGGGACGGTGTACAAGAATTCGCACCGCATCTAGACTGTTGTTTACCATCTCACGTTAGCGCTCAGGATGTCGGCATCGTTGCTCGCGAGAATGACCTACTGTGTCAGGAGGATTGAGCCGAATAACGAATATCTGTCTGGCTCGTTACTTGACGAGCCTCCAGAAAGATTGCCGCCCGGCAACAGTTTGCGCATGATCTGTTGCGCGAGTTGTTCGAGCTGTAGATCAAGCCTTTGCCGCAATAAGGCGCCCCGGGAGGAGAATAAGGTTGTGTGATCTTCGCCAGGCATGTACAGGTTTCTGACAGTGTCTTCCACAAGACGAGATAGAGACAGGCTCAACAGAGTCACTGACTGTGTCAGCTGGTCCTCGTCAGCGACATCCTGAGTGGTCAACAAGTCCACATCGCAATCCAGCTCGTTAATTAGAAAAGGAGTGCCCTCCTGGGCGGCATTAAGACGGTCCATCGCATACAGACACCACCAGAGACGGCGCTGAAGTCTTTGCTGGCCTACTGACGAATGACTGCTGGCCTCTTGCTTTCGGTGGAGTCCCATCTCCTGGCAAGCTCGGACGGCAATACTCAGGTTATCAATCGCTGAGTTCAGGCCTTCACGGCCTTCCCAGTGCAAACTTGCCAAAATGCTGGCTTGGATTACCGCGATCCTGTCAGAGGTGATTTCTGCTTCGATCAGAGGCCTGAGCTTGGTGTGTAACTCGTCGCAAATGCTTCGTACTTCTGAGACTCCGTCACTGGACTGTCCGCTATCGTGTGCATACCGCGATGCAGATAGAAAAACGGCATGTAGAACGACAAGTGACGGAGGCTCGTCTCCTCCGTAGTAGCGTGCAAGAAAGTCCTTTCGGTCTATGATGGGGACCATAGGGTGTACATAAGAGAAGAAAATTTCGAGTAGCTCAGCGCATCGTGATGGGCTGGGGAGCCTGAAGCAACCGGTTGCTTTGAGGTACTGGAGCCGGGGTTCGGGCAATCCCATGCTTCGATAGGATTGCTCCCAATCGCAGCTGTGAATGCCTGACCCGCGCATCAGAGCCGGCCGCCTGACAGTATTCGTTGGGTCAGGAGTTCGGAAAGAGCAGCTATTGGTGACGATCTTGTGCTTGAGTTCTTTGCCTAGGAGAGCAGACAGCGGATTTGTGCCCGCAATGAGCTTGGTCGACTGGCCTTGAGGCAGCTGGCCAGCTTCTTTCCTGTCCAGGAGGCTCAGCATGGTTGCATATCGCAACTCACTTCTCGGTCCATCGCTCCTTTCATCAGTGTTCTGGCTGACATGTGGCGACAGTAAGGATGAGCTTGCTTGGGCTACAATTGTTGTGCTTGCTGTGGCCGGTGACATCCCCACCCCTACGGTGTCCTCGTCGTCCAAGGAAGTCGGTCGGATCAGTGGGAGACTTGATGCGATCGAAGGCATAGACTTATGTAGGGAAGGGGCATCAGATGATCTGTGCGTGTCAGTCGAGGGGCGCACAGAAGTCGGCGACCCATCGGCTGGGTTACAACCGGCGGTGTTTTCATGCTCGCTGCTTCGATGACTGTTTGGACGGGCCTCCATCGGGCTCGACATCTCACCGCTGGTGAAGGAGCACGCCCATCCATCTTCAGCACACCTTCTGCAGCGAGACGAACTATCGATCACCGTGCATCGTTTCTAAGCGATCATCGTTATTAGGACTCAATTAGAAGGGAGGCATTTGTCACGGAGTGCATCCATACCTTGGACTCCTTGCACCTTTGGCACGCACGCAACGCCTTGCGCCTTTTGTTAGCATGCTCGTCATCGACAAATGACAAAATACCCTGCATGTCTTGCGAGGGCTTCGAGCACTGCGTGTGTCTCTCAGAAGCAGATTGCGTGCAAAGTGATGCCGAATTGCGGGACCGTGGACGTGTGTCATGGGCACAGTCAAAGATTGCCACACTCACTTGGGTTGGGGTGAGGCAGCTCTAGAGGGCAGGGGCTGCCTTGCATATATGCTTCCCTCGCTAACTTTTGAAGGGTCATTCGCCTAGCGCAGGCCGAAATTTACAGAAGCAGAGGCACCCCTGCATTTGGGGTAGGGCTTTCAGACTTAGCGTCGCTCCCCCTGTAATCGACCTCAATTGAGCCCCGAGGATTAGACGTCACATAAAAGATCCAGCAGATCAAGAACGTATTGAAGCCCACAAACTTGTGTAGTTCCTCGGTGGATCTTCGTTGAGACCTCTAAAAAACTTACTGTGCATCTTGCAGTTTCTTAATCGCGTTCCGTAGCTAAGTATATATATATATATACTTAGACACTGCCGGGGAATTCAAGCTGCTGCTCATCTAATTGATTATGCCTGCCAAGCCTTATACATCATGTCGTAGATCTGGACGTCCTTGATCGCATCCTCCACCGTTGTTTTGATATCTGCGCCGTTGACAAGACACTCGTACAGCTGCTGCAGTTCTGCTGTGTATGTGTCTTCGTAAGATGAGAGCACTGTCCTTCTCTGTATTTCCCCATGGTCGTTGACCTCCTCCACCTCTACCACGATTGGTAGAGCTTTGACATATGGGCTGTCGTACTGTTTGAGGGACCATGATTAGCAAACTGGGCCAATGGGCCCCTCCCATGCTGGTATCTATTCAGGCTGCAGTAACTGACCTTGATTGTGACCCTCTTCTGCCCCCCATAAACACTCAGATGAGCGTCGAAAACCGGAACCTCGTCAATTCCGCTCTCATATGTGACAAAGTACGAAGATCCGTCCTGGTTTCGGTACTGTAAGATGGCGTTGTAGAAAGGGTCATTGGCTGTGAATGCCGTGATTTTCTCAGGGAATCCCAGAGTCTCACGCATGAGGGAGATGTCATGTGAGCCCAAGCTCCCAAGGAACCGGCACGCCTTCCTCTTGTCATCCGTGATCTCCTGCTGGGGGAAGGCTTCTTTGAACAGTTGCTGGAGCTTCTCATTGCGCTTCTGGGTGGCACTGGCAGGGAAGTCGGTCCCTTTGACCTGGAAAGTCCCGCTCTGATTCACAAACTGTGCGTTAGGTCCGCTAAAATCACGCACTCGCGCGTACGAGATCTTGGGCATCGATGCCACCTCACGCTTGAAAGCCTGGACGTAGCTAGGTGCGTAGCGACGCATGTACCCGACAAAGACCCGGGCGCCATCCTTGGCCTCCTTCTCGGCATCGATGATGCGCTGGACCGAAGGAATCGACAGGCTCACGGGCTTCTCGACAAATACGTGCTTTCCGGCCTGGAGACTTCGGATTGCCAGCGGTGCATGAGTCTCGTCGGATGTCAGAATGAAGACCACATCCACCTTGGGGTGGTCGATAGTCTCCTCGGGCTTCGTTGTCTTATGGGCAATAAGAAACTTGGTGGCGCAGTGATCAACGTGCGTGGGAGAGACATCGCAGATGGACTCAATCTTGAAGAGATGAGAGAGGAGGAAGAGACAAGGGCCATGGCAGACTTGGAAAACTTCCTGCGCATGCCCGTGGGCACTGTCAGTCATGTAAGCATTGAGAGACTTGGCAAGCACACTTACTCCGGCGCCAATGATGCCTACTCCGAGTTTCTGTGGCACAGACATGGTGAGATTGATGCAATCTCGTGCTGTGTGTGGTTGACGGGGTCAGATGGGTTGCAATACCTGATCTGCATTGGACAGAAATCGGAGTGTTTTAGTGTATTTCGGGCTTGCTTTCGGTGACTTTTGAGTTTGTGCTGGTCCCCTCAATTATCAGGGAGTGGACAGGGCGGAGCTGCAGACATTTGAGTTTGATCCCCGTGTCATCAGAGAGAGAAAGCGGGATGCAGGCGGTCCTCCGCTTGCTGTGACTTGACCGGAACTCTGATTCGGGAGCTAGCCGAATACGGTTAGATCCCGTCCCGACTCGTCCCCTTCCCGACCCCCTGTTCCGACTACCTGTGTGGAAGCCACGGCGCTCGCATGTTGCATTCATTGGGTTGGGTTTGAGGGGCACCTAGCAGTCGTCAATCTGGGGAATATTTTCTGGGGTAATAATACTGGAGAAAAGACAGCGGCGCGTGACCCCAGGCCGGCCTTTGGGGGCTTGGGGACCTGTTCTCGTTGTTTAAGAAGAACCTCCAGTGCTGCTTCACTGTTTGTGCAAATCGCTTTGGAGAGATCCAAGAATCTTTTTCTCCGACGCAAGCCCATGTAGGAGACTTGCTCCCCTTCAACTCGGACTGTCTGATTGCAAAAAGACATGGCTCATATAGAAGATGCAAGTGCTCTTGGAACGGCTGCGGTTTTGAGACAGCAGGCTTCGGGCGACAAGACCGGCCTGAAGGTGCTGTGGTCAAACCTTCACGTCCTTTCAATCGCCTTGTTTGCATCATTTGTAAGTCTCGAACAAGACAAAGCCCACCTTTCTGTGAGGGCCTTCGAGTGCTGACAGGCCCCTCTGTGCGTGAAGGGTGGTCTGCTCTATGGCTACCAGCAGGGCGTCTTGGGTCAAGCGTTGGTCATGCCAGCTTTTCAACGACTATTTCCCCACATTGCATCGAGTTCCAATGCAAAAGGATGGTTGACGTCGATTCTACAACTCGGGGGCTGGGCCGGAGCGCTTTCCGCGGGCATCTTGTGTGAGGTCTATTCTCGCAAGCACACCATCTTTGGCGGAGCTCTCTGGGTGATACTGGGGTCCTACCTCACAGCAGGCGCCCGTGCGGAGGCGTACATGTACGCAGGACGCTTCTTCACGGGCATCGGTGTTGGGATCCTATCGGCGGCCGGGTGAGAACAAGTCAATGACAGGCAGCATCTTTCGACGTCCAAGGGCTAATTTACTGGCTACCATCACAGACCGTTATACAATGCCGAACTTGCCCCACCCGAAATCCGCGGCATGATCATCTCGATGCAACAACTCGCCACCACGCTGGGAATCTTGAGCGCATACTGGGTCAGTTACGGCACAAACTACATTGGCGGCACCGGCGACAGCCAACACGAGCTCGCCTGGCGCTTGCCTCTGATTGTCCAGGGCATACCAGCAGTCATACTTGCCGTCGGTGTTTGGTTTCTCCCCTTTTCGCCTCGCCTTCTAGTCAATCATGACCGAGACGAGGAGGCGCTGCAGACATTGAGTCGCCTGAGAAGACTACCTGTGGAAGATCCGCTTATTCGGATTGAATATCTGGAAATCAAAGCCGAGTGCGAGTTTGAGAAGAGAGTTTTTGAGAAGAAGTTCCCCCATCTCGCAAACAAAGCAAAAGGCAATAGACTTCTTCGAGAGCTGGCTCAGTACAGCAATATCTTCCGAACCAAGGACTCGTTCAAACGTGTGGCTATAGGAAGCATCATCATGTTCTTCCAGCAGTGGTCAGGTATGTTGTTTCTCATGTTGCGCTCTGGCTTTTAAGCTACCATGTTTAGCGCATTTCATAACATCCGCATTCATTTGATTCTTGAGGAGAAATGCTGAGATAAAGAAATAGGCATTGACTCCATCATCTACTACGCACCTATCGTATTTCAGAACTTCGGATTCACAGACAACACCATTTCTCTGCTTGCCACTGGTGTGATAGGCATCATCAACGTCTTGACCACAATTCCAGCTTTGTTCTTTATCGACAAAGTTGGCCGAAAGAAGCTGCTTATTTGTGGCTCCGTTGGTATGCTGGTCTGTCAGCTCATAACGGGTGTTCTCGGCGCTAAGTATGAATCTTCTTGGGCTTCTAACAGAGCAGCAGGCTGGGGTGCTGTCGTGATGATATGGCTCTACATCTTCTTTTTTGCGTTCTCGTGGGGTCCAGGTAGCTGGACTCTGATCGCTGAGATTTTTCCATTATCTATCCGAGCCAAGGGCACCTCCATAAGTGCGTCTTCAAACTGGATGAACAATTTTGCGGTGGCGTTCATGACTCCGCCGATGCTGGACGGGCTCCGATGGGGAACGTTCATCTTCTTCAGCGCTTGGTGCTTGGTTGGAGGGCTTTTCGTTATGTTCTTCCTCCCAGAAACAAAAGGGAAGACCTTGGAAGAGATGGATATCGTCTTCGGGTGAGTGTGGTCCGCCATGCCTCCAAGTCGCTGCTTGCTGACAACAATGAATTAGCTCCACCACCAGTATCGAGGATGCCGAGCTACTTTCAGCAATCAGGAATGAGATCGGTCTGACTCAATCTTTACAGGAAGGCATTAAGTCTTGATGGAACAATTCAGTGAAGGTCGGCAGTCGTCTCTTGTCCATCTTGTATTTCTATTGTTGTCTCAGGAATCTTGCTTCCAATATATTGCTGTGGACAGTAACTATACGTAGTTTAGCCAGATATATCTTATTATGGATACCACAATACTCCTCTATAGCGGAGCTCCCAACGTATCCGACTTGTCAATCTAGATCAGGGATTTTCGCTAAAAGCCAATTTATCTATGTACAGTATCTGAGGGCTGAAGAGGCTTAGCACCGGGCAAAGTTACGGACCGAGAGTGTATGTAATGGGAACGCTCTCGAGCGAGTCCAGAAGAGGCGGATAACCGGGCAAAATCGCGGACCGGCGCCCGCAGAGTGTAGATCACCCCGCAACAATACGAAGATATCCAACGAGCTTCTCCGGTATTGACTACATAGTAAATAAGCCATGCCACTTTGTCACCGTACTCGTTATCCCTCATTCTTGGTATGAACCCCACCGCTTCGCCTGCTAGCTGTGAGCCTGACTTTCCGCTCTTCGAATGACAGGTTATCTTCAAAACCCCACAGCACTGCGACCCATCGCCACGGCATTGTAAACATTTGAAGACCGCGACATCATGGGCTCTACGACATCTTTACACAATTTGACATTGGGTCTTCTGCTCCTTTTGTTTACAACATTCGCTCAATCAAGAATGAATACTTCAAGCGGTATTCGGGTCCATGCGGTTCCAGACGGTGTCACAGCCAGCACCGACTTCATCGTACAAGCTCGCATCAGCGAGTCTGGTACTTGGTCCTCTTTGCCTTCGTACTCTGTAAATGGTGCTGAGCAAAATCTGACCCGTGGTCAATTCAATCTACACCCCATTACTATCAGTTCTCTGGACTACACCCAGGGCCCTTTGGAAGTGCGAGCTCAATATAACGCTGGGGCAGTTCAATCCGCTACAGTTAGACCGCTCTCCCTGGGAATCGAAACCCTTGTTGAGGGAAATGTCATCAGCTTCACACTTGAACGGCATGTGGATCTTATGTTGGAAGTCAACAATGACAAGTGGCAAGCGTTGCACCTCTTGACCAATGAGATCGACGAAAATGCTCCAAGCCAAGATTCTGAGAATGTTTGGTATTTTGGGCCTGGCCTTAACAATGGATCGGCCTACGAAAAGGTTGATGGCGGGAACTTGACAGTCCCATCGAACACAATTGTGTACCTCGATAGCGGGGCATTTCTCAATGCGAGAATACACTTCAACAACGTATCAAACTCTGGTATCCGCGGGCATGGATTTCTGTACAATTCGCCCAATGGCGGCGCTATCCTCATCGAACGCTCATTCAACGTCTCTGTCGAAGGCGTCACCTCCTTGAACGCGAGCGGCTTCACTCTTACGACAGGCGAAGCAAAGAACGTCCACATTAACCGTTACCGATCCTTCACATCCACCGGAAACGGCGACGGCCTCGACTTCTTCTGTTCCCAGGACATCCTGGCCGAGAACTGCTTCCTTCGAAACTCGGATGATAATCTCGCCATCTACGGTCATCGCTGGGATTACTACGGCGAGACCAGAAACATCACGTTCAGGGACTCGGTCGTGTTGCCAGATATTGCCCACCCGATCAACATTGGGACACATGGGAACCCTGAAAGCCCCGAGACCTTGAGCGGTATCCATATCAGTAACATCGACATCCTGGATCACAACGAGGGTCAGATGTGGTACCAAGGTTGCATCGCAATTAATGCTGGCGACGCGAACCACGTGCAGGAGGTGCTCGTTGAGGACGTCCGGGTGGAGAGGATAACCAAGGGCCAGCTTGTCAACCTTCGCGTCATGCAGAATGGCAGGTGGACCACGGCGCCGGGCAGCAGTATCCGCAACATTACGTTCAGGAAGTTGGAGCTGGCTCTGGAGAACTCGAAGATTGTGAACCCGTCGCAGATCCTGGGTTTTAACTCGACGAGGAACGTTCAGAATGTCACCTTTGAGAATTTGAAGGTTGGTGGGGAGCTCGTTCATGACGCTATGGCTAAAACGCCGTGGTTCTTGGTTTCAGACTACGTTCCTTTGTTCGCGAATGAGCATGCCTTGAATGTTTCCTTCAAATTAGTTGAGGCAAGCAATAGTACATAGGAGTAGACAGTGAAACTGATATTGAGCAGATGGGTGAGCTACAAGTCAGCCTTCGATGCCTGATAAAGACTTTCTTAATTCAGTACCACTGAATGAGAAGCATTACATATGTAGCGTCGAAGAATCCAAAGGTCTCAAGTTCCCGTAATTCTTGATGGTCGCCGTCTTGGAGTAGAAGCTCGATCAGCCACAATGCCAGCAATACGGAGAATTGGAAGATCAGGCTTCTCCAGCTCAGCGTACGCACATGGATCGGGGGCCCAGAAGTGCATGAATTGTTCGGGCGACTCGGCTTGAAAACTTTTCACAACACTTAGATTTGGACGAGTGTCTCGGATAGATGCACATGAAAAGGCAAACATCGAAGCCTCAATTTGATTAGCGAAAAGACAATGTGTTATTATTGTATGCCTCTGACTGTACAGTATGACTAGCTCTCGGGTTCCCTAAGCCTTCAAAGCTTGACTCTTTGCCTCCAACGCTGGCCAATATACGGACAAGTTCATGGGCAAAAACGGTCTCCTAACCCACATTGAGAAACACTGGTGAGTGACTGAGTCGACCGATCCGTCATGTCTGGAGCCACACCCGCTAAATGCTTTCAATGTTGGAAGTCAACTGATCTTACATATGTAATTTCAGAGCAGATCTGTAGTTGCGAAAGAGCCCATCGGTAAGATGACAGAAGTGACCGAGGGCAATCTACCACACTGAGGAGTTGAGTATGCTTTCCAAGATTGAGGCGCTTCCATGCAACATTATGAGTGTGTATTTGAGTTTAACCCATCAAACAAGATTGTGTATTGTAAAAATTAGCATGCATGTGCAGTGCATGCGCCGTCCGCCTTTCCTTACGTATATTGATGAAGAATGGTTATTTCTGAGGGTTGACCACATGTCACAAGCTACACTGTTCAATTAATAAAAATGTTATCATTAGAAAAAGCTTTTAGAAATTAGAAGCTAAGATAAGCTGGTTAGCAATAGAGCCATGCCATGTAGACCTCGGCGCAAATGGAGATGGCCTCAAGCAGCAGATGCGTCTCGGCTTTGCCCGTGCACGTGCGTGATGACAATTATGACTGGCTTTTGCAGCAGCAGCAGCACCGACAGGCTGGCTGGCAGGGCAGCTAGATTCCTCACGCAAACTAAAGGTCAGACCGTCTGGTTTCAACCGCCCGCGGCTAGACCCGAAAGCCTCACTCAATGATGGGATGGCCCGGCGAACAGAGACCAAACCAACAAGAAGAAAATCGGGCGAAATGTACGAGTCGGGTCGCACAGCAGCGTGCTTTGTCCGGCCGGGTTGTGGCGGCTGGTCTTGCCACTGATTTGGTCGGAATCGATCCATCACCACCAGCAAATGGCTACTGTCGCCATCACCGGCGTCTGTGCGATGTGCTTGGCCTGGCGCGCTGGCATGCAGAGGGCATGCAAGCCGGGCTTCACCGTCGCAGATCCCCGAGTGGATTGAGTCGCACCGCATGCAAGTTGGCTGCAGATTACAGATCCTGATCCTGATCCCGGGATCTAATCACTACTCCCCCCCCCTAGTTTTCCCCCCGCGGGCCCGACTGCCGGCCGTTCTGCTTTGGGGGGAAATGCCTGTCTGTTGCTGGTTGCAGTCAGAGCCGCCGCCGCCGTTTCTCTGGTTGTCTGGGCTGGTTGTCGCAACGTTGATTCACTAGCCTCGTAATAAGATTGAGGTTCCGGATTCTTCTAGGGCATGAAGTAGGATCGACAGGGCTTGCGTTCTCTTCATCCGCTTCATTGTTATTAGCCTGCTTCCATCTGTGCCGTGTGCCAAAAGAAGTCCAGGGACAGTCGCAGGTGGAAAAGGGGCGCCCAATTGAGGCCATCGAAGAATTGCACCAGTCAGCGTGGTGTATTTTGCTTCCCTCAGTTTGTTTCTCCCTCCTCTCTTCCAGAACCTATTGGGGTGAGAATAGTTTGATACTCCCAGTGACATGACTCTGCAACGTTGATCAATGAATTTTTCGCTGCCTGCCGAGACGTTGTCTGATGGATCTCAGAAACGCAAAACATGGACAAGGACTCTGCCACCGATGTATTGCCTCTCGGTCAATCGCAGCAATGACAAAGCCTCAAGGTGGTCAGTGTCTAGAATATGACCAGTCTCAGTCTCGTCATCAAGAGTCGGTTAAGACACGTACAGACTAGATAGACATTTAGGTAGGCACGGCACGAAAGAGTAAAAATAGGTCTCTCCCGGGCAGAATTGGGGGCCCAAAGAGCTGAAAATGTCAAATCCAATGTCATGGTTGGAATGCTGACACTGGAAACACATCAACATCCCACCCAATCCTCTTCCCTCACCATGCCGGTACGCCAGTGCTTAGTTCCTCCTAACCCTTGAACGGCTTCGGGTCTTGGGCCTGGTTAGCGGCAGGACCCTGCGACTAGCGCGTTGTCTCGCCCTGCCTGCCCTCTTCCGAAGTCCTCCCTCTGCGCCCCTCAGGCCCGGGTGCCCCCCTTGCCCCTGCTTGACCCGTGCCTGCCTAAACCTTCCCGGGTTGGAAAGTGCAGTGCACAATGCGCAATGGCAGCCGCATGTGATGAGGGAAGAAGGAACCGGGCTGGAGCCCAGAGTCAGTCCAGCCCCCTACCGCGTCCTCCCCACCCCCCCTGTACCCCTGGTCCGGGGCGGTCAGTGCAGGGGAATGGCACGTCAGATGCAGGCGACGAATAATAGCATGTTGCAGGTGTAGTGGCCATGGCCGTAACTCAGTGGCTGTCGCTTGAGAGACGAGACAAAAGGTTGCATGCATCTTTTCGATGTTTTTCCCAATGGTCAACAACGTTTGCCTGTCAGCCTGTGTTGCCGGCCGTCTCGTCTCAGCATCGCTCTCTCTACGAAGCAGTGCGCAATCGCAACGCAACGCAGCGCAGCGCATTGCATCACCTTGCATCCCGTCGCCGTCCAATGGTTCTGCATTCCTCTTCTTTCTTTTGTCGCGCTCTGTCCCGGGTCCAGCTCCTGTCCTTGATTTGATTTGTGTCCTGTCTCGTGCCGTCCTGTACTCATCAGCGACAATACCATCATCATCATCGCTCCCTCATTCCTTCGCCTCGACCACGAACCACGCTCCACCATCCACGCCCAGCACTGACTGGCTCGCACGTAACCGAGATAGCCCAGCCGTCTAAAAGCCCGCTCGACTGTCCGTGCCCCATCTAGTCGTCTCGCCACGACTTGTACAACATCGCATCGCATCGCATCGCATCGCCTCACCTCCCTTCGCCTCGTGTTGTATTGTGTCGTGCCGGGTCGTGTTTGCGTATTGTTTTTTGAATCTGTTGCGTTGTTTCGTGTTGCCCCCTCTACCCAAGTCTTGGGAGACTGCATCCACGACCCGAACTGACACCGTCACCGGTTCCAGTTCCAGCGACAGCAACAGCAATTTTACATTGGACATTCAAGATTCAAAGAGTGAAGGCTGAAGACTGAAGGACCGAACGGCTGCCCTTTCCTCCTGGACAACCATAACAATCAACGCGCACCCACACTACAGCATCGCACATACCCACTTGGGGTCATTGCTTGCGTCGCCTCCGACTCACGACAGCATGGCGTCTCCCTCCGCACGCCGCGTCTTCCCAATCTCCGACTGGGCTCCTGCCCACGAGGCTCTCTACCCCGAAGCCGACAACGACTCGTCTATCGACACTCTCCCTTTCCCGACCAAGCCGCGCCAGTCCTCCTACACGCCCTCTCCCTCGTCTTCGTCGTGCTGTGCGCCCCTACCCCGACGCAGCCACACCACAAAACAACGCCGAAGCATGTCGTTGCCCTGGCGGCCCAAGTCCCAGGTCATCTCGCCCGTCGATATCGAGGCCAAGTTCCCCGACTTCGCCCTTGATCGCAGCCAGACGGCCGCCCAACTGGCCACCACCAACCCTAGCTCGGCCTTCGCCTCTGGCCCAACCACAAGCTCGGGTTCCGGCTCTGGATTCGTCGACTACGAGAGCACATCATCAGAATTCACCGGCGCTGCCAAGGGAAAGGGAAAAGGGAGGATAAGTGGTATCTTCAGACGCGCGTCTGTCTCCCTCAAGGGACTGGTCCATCGCCGAACTTCCATCGCTACAGATACCTTCGAAGAACCACGCGAACCAGCCCGATACCAACGATCGAGCCACGCCCCTTCGTTTTCTCATCACCACATCCAAACCACCCCAATCTCGCCCCTTGCGGGCTCCTCTCCCTCCCGAGTCAGTGCACAGCAGTCTCGTCCGACAACAAGCCACGGCATCAATGCGACGTGGCACCGCCTGCGACAGGCTACTAGTTTCCGACACTCTCGTGTCCTGTACGGCGACTTCACAATGCAAGGCCACGAGGTCCCTTATCAACCCCAGGACGACCTCCCATACTCGGTCCCTAGGCCCGGTATGGGCAGCGAACCACCTGTCATACCACGCAATGGAGGTTCGGGCGCACGAGCTGCTGCCGCTGCCTGGCAGCACGAAATGTTCCCCACTGTACATCCTCAGGGGCGAGCCGATATGCCGGTCTTGAAGAACAAGCGATTGACCCTCGATTCGACCCAGACCGACCGGGAGAGTGGCATTGGCATTGCTGTCACCAGCTCCGACTCCGACGCCGGCGACTTGCAAGACCTGGACATGGTGACGTCTGATGGTGCACAAGTTTTGTATGGTTGTGCTCCAGAGATAAGTAGAATCGACTTCATCGACAGGCTGCCCGCAGAATTAGCGATTCAAGTGCTCGCCCACCTCGATGCGGCAGACCTGGCGAGGTCAAGTCTCGTCTCTCGGTCATGGCGGGACGTGGTCTCCTCTCAGCACATCTGGAGGGAGTCTTACCTGCGCGAGAAGACCGGCACATATGCTACCAGCAACCCTGTCCAGCCAGGCACAGGATTAGGTGTGCCCGCCATCCAGCCGAACATCACGTGGAAGGACGCGTATAGAGTCACTGAGGAGCTGGGCCAGAGGTGGAAACGTGGACAGGCCGCGTCAATCTATCTCAACGGGCACTCGGACAGCATCTACTGCTTGCAATTCGATGAGTATGGCTCAGCCTTCCTTTGCTTACCTCATGGTGCCTGGAGCACAGTTGATACATACTGACCGTTTCTGCACAGGCAAAAGATCATCACTGGCTCTCGCGACAAGACGATCCGCATCTGGGACATGCATACCCTGGCGTGCAAGCTGGTCATCGGTCCTCCCGAGGTTGTCAAGGACGACGCTTTGCTCTACGACGAGGATGGCAACCCGACACACTCAGCGACCCATGAGCCGCATACTGGAGTGCATGCCGAGCAAAACCGCACAACTTCCGTACCCACGACGGTGTCTTTCCAGACCCACCACAAAGCTTCCATTCTGTGCCTTCAGTATGACGACAACATCCTCGTTACGGGAAGCTCTGACGCCTCATGCATCGTGTACGACGTCAACGGTGGATACCGTCCCGTGCGACGACTGCGCCACCACACTGCTGCCGTCCTTGACCTCTGCTTCGACGATAAGCACATCGTAACCTGCTCCAAGGATATCAGCATTTGCGTTTGGGATCGTGAGACGGGCCAGCTCCTGAAACAACTCCGAGGACACAGCGGGCCAGTCAATGCAGTGCAGATGCGCGGCAACACCGTTGTTTCCTGCAGCGGGGACTTCCGCGTCAAGCTGTGGAACATCGACACCGGCAAGCAGATCCGCGAGTTCCAAGGGCACACCAAGGGTCTGGCATGCAGCCAGTTCAGCGAGGATGGAAGATACGTGGCCAGCGCTGGTAACGACAAGGTGATTCGTATCTGGGACGCCAATACGGGCGAATGCCTCCGAGAAATGAAGGCGCACGAGAGCCTGGTACGGTCCCTGCATATAGACAGTGTCTCGGGACGGCTCATTTCGGGTTCCTATGATACCGACATCAAGGTGTTCGATATGGACACGGGCCGTCAACTGCTGGACTTTCCTAGGTGGCATGCCAGTTGGGTGTTGAGCGCCAAATCCGACTACCGCAGGATCGTGTCTACTGGACAGGATCCGAAGATTTTGGTCATGGACTTCGGCGCCGGCATCGAGGGAATCGACATGCTCGAAAGTGATTCAGCCAACAGGGTCGCGATGGAAGAGAACAACAAGGTGGTTGCTGAGGTCCAGGAGGATGTCGGATACATTTGAAGCTGAAGTTTATACCGGGTTGGGGCGAATTTTTCATGAACACGCTCATGACGACTTCGCAACAATACCTGCTGTCGAATGCGATGCAGCCAAACCCGCCATGAACGATATCGATGAAGTCCAATGGATCAGCATCGAACCCAAAGGCCATTCTTTCCACATTTCAAAGCGATACAAGACACAACTCCACAAGGCTTGCTGCAAGGGTCGGTCTCCCACTTTGACGTCGAAATTGGGATCAATACCGTTGAGGGTCGAAGAAACATGGCCAGAAAATTCTTGAGGTGGAATATCTGATTTCCATGTTGAGCATGACATTATCATCGTTAATCCTCATACTGCTGCCTTTCTTTTTTTTTCTTTGGCCGGCCGGCAGTCGGCCATAATGACTGGGAACTTGGGAAAGGAGTATCTGCATAGCGAGCGGCGGGCTACTTGCTTCAATTGTATGCTTGTTACATTTTTATTCATGAGCATATAGACCAGAACGATTAGATGAGTTTGGGGTTTTGAGAGCCCTGCCCGACTTGATCCCTGTATTGACGTCGTCTCAACCGTGTGGGATGCGATTGGAGCTTGGCATTCCGACTTTCTCGAACTACCCAAGATCGGATGGCATCCCCATGCATCTGTCGACCAGCATTCGTCACGGTCATGACATCTATCAACTTGAATTTTCCTTCAACTCAGCCCCTCGATGCATGGGTTCACGCGTGATATTCGAACCTCGGCCAAAACGTTTTTAATCGTTCTCCACGTGCTAATGATCTCCACAATCCCGCCTCACAGGCTGCCTAACCCGGCTTGTCCCACCTAATTGGTCGTGTATCTGCCGGAGCAGGTGTGAAGCATCGAACAAGGGCAGGGGTCAGAAGGGAGAAGGACAGGACGAGTAGGATAGGAATCTTGGGGAAACAGAAACAAAATGGGAAGTTTCTCAGGTGAAAGATAGGGCGAAAAAGGACGAGATGACGCATGACACTCTACTACGGTCCATGTATATGGCACTCAACGAGCTGTCCTTCGTCAAAATGTAACGCTGTGCAAATATAAGGGTGGCCAGTCTCCTTCCCATAGTCTGTGGAACACCGGAGCAGGGCCAGATCATATTTTCAACCCTGGTCATACGCAAGAACCATGAAGGCACTCACACCCACTCTGGCCGCGGCCCTGACGGCCATGTCCTCCCCCCTCTGGTCCCCGGCCTTGGGCGACATAACACAAGGCGTCGACCCGGCCCTCTTCGCCCGCCTCGACCGCATGGCCTCGCTCTCGCTGAATGTCTACACGGGGGCCTCGTGCCCGGCGCCAACAGGGTTCACCCGTGCGGGCTTCATCAATGAGACGACGTACGACATCCAGGGCCAGGTGCTGCGCGACGACGCCGCGCGCGAGGTCGTCGTCGTGTTCCGCGGGACCGCCAGCGACAAGAACTTCCAGGTCGACCTTAACGTCACGCTGGCGCCGTTCGAGACGGCCGCGGCCAACTGCGCCGGGTGCCAGGTCCATGGTGGTTTTTACCTCGCGTGGGTCGCGGCGCGCGAGCAGGTCCTTGGGTTGGTTCAGGGGGTGTTGGGGGCGGCGCCTGGGTATGGGGTTGTTATTACCGGGCATAGGTGTGTGCTGTACTTTATTTATTCTTTTCCTCCGGCCTCGGTTATCTATTCTCTGTGCCCTCGATCAATGGGCAATGATCAGAATAATTTGCCTCAAAACGGTCTGGTTAATATATACTCACAATCTTGTACTCGACGCATAGTCTCGGCGGCTCCATGGCATCACTGGCTGCCACGCAGTTTCAGCCAATGTTTCCGAACCTGACGGTGTTCACTTTCGGTGAACCTCGAACAGGTGACGCGATGTACGTCCTGGTAACGGAGACAAACTTCCTTGCGTCGAGTCCTAATGCAACGAGATACTTCCGCTCTACTCGTAAGTAAAATTATTTTTTCTTTGTACATACGAAATCGAGACTATTGAGCAGGAGCGTGGAAGTCATGGCTGAAACTCAGTCTATCACCACAAATGGCAAAGTGGCAATTGGCTGACCCTTCACTCGGCTCCCGCATTCTAGATGAAGATGATGGTGTCCCTAACTTTCCGCCCGCGAGCGACGGATATCAGTCCTCGACGCGCAACTCGTTCTGGCAGCGGGACCCGGTGGGCGCCAACAACACGTTTGTGTGCACGAGCACCAGCGACTTCCAGACACAGAGGCAATGTGGGGAGGGTAGGAACGGCTCTGGGATCAACACAGCACATCTTACGTACTTTGGGCACCCTCTCAATGTCAATGGACCGTGTCCGCCTTAGCGGAAGCAGTGGGCAGATTGGAATGCAGCATGACTGTGGAAACAGGGACAATGACGCTGTACCAATAGAGACGGACCAAGGTCGAGTAACATATATTCACTCGGGGGCAGCCATGTAGATACTGAAATGACCCACAAACAAACAGATACGGGCAATATGATGGAAGAGGTCTGATAACTCCGATTTGTACACACCCTTTTCTCAAGGGTTGAGCTGTACATGGCCCATATTTATACAGCGAAGACATCAGAACTATCTTTACAGATATTTAGCCGAAATAGCATCATACTCTGCCTGAGTGACCGGCGTCACAGACCCGTGCTTCAAGCCCGAAGGGAACCCAGTCGTACTCGAGCTAGACCACGACCCTCCAGCGATATCCGACGTCTGGAAGGGCCTGTACTGCGTGTAGTCGTCCAGCAACAGGTGATACAGCCCCGGGTCGATATTATCCGCAAACGCCGCAGGGCCCTCAGCCGGGCTCAGGCTGCTGACGTACCCGGGGACGCGCGCCCACTCGCCGAACAGCCCGCCGGTGGAGGTCTCCTGGTAGACCTGGTTGACGGTCTCGTTCTTGAGGAAGCGGGCGTAGGCGCCGCCGGCGCCCAGGTACTGGAACTCCTGGTCGATGAGCGGCGTGTCGGCGAGCGCGAGGTAGTCGGCGGGGGCGCTGAAGGTCACGAAGTCGGCCGTCGTGGCGTAGCGGATCCGGTCCAGGGTCGCGGTGCCCGTGTGCGCCGTGTCGGACTCGGCGTAGTGGCGCGCCGACCAGAAGACGTAGAAGAGGCTGTCGTCGGTGTTGTAGACGGCCGATGGCGCCCATACCATGCCTGCTGTTGCGCTGTCGATGCTGTGTTTCAAGAGGTAACGGGTTAGCCCAAGCGATTTTGCTGGATGAGATACATGTAGACCACCTACGTCCTTAATTCTGGCCCAGACCAGTCCACAAGATCCGTGGAGCTCCAGACGACGATACCGCGGCTTCCTGTCCTCGTGGCTGTGTCCCATGAGAACCCTGCGGCGTTGATGTCGAGGTCTGCCACAGATATTCGTTAACGTCTGGGTCCATACATCCAGGAAATGACGGGCACCTACCAGTGGCGATGAGATAATATTGAGACCGATCATCATTGGTCGTCAGGTAGATGTCTCTGACACCCTTTGTCCCGACTGTTGACGCGAGGATGGGCTCGCCACCGTTGAGGAAGGTGAAGCTCGAGGCACTGTTCCCGTTGGAAAGATACTGCTGAATTTGGGGCTTGGCATCAGAAAAGGTTGAAATGAGGTACCCAACGTAATCGGTCGACTGTCTGGTCTTAATTGCTGTCGGGCTGGCGACTACACCGACTGCTGCCGAAGCAGCAGTGAGAAGAAATGTGAGCGCGTGCATGTTGGAGCAATAACACTGAACTCGGCCGGGAACAGAGTTGTATCCTCTATAGTCTTGAACAGGAAGAAGCTACGGTATCATTCTAGCCCCTTGGTGCAGGCACAAATCACACCGGAAACCACAACTTTATAGGAGCATAGGACCGGGGCTGACGCATGAATATTGGCGTCACCTAGGACAATTGTTGATCGCGACCTTCGTCCCGAAGCGGCTCTCTTGTGATCTACATGGGTGCGCGTAGTCCAGTGTTTAGTCCTAAGCGTCCCAATCGGCTTGAGGCTGGGTTGGAGTTACTAACGCCAAGAGCATTACGAAATGGGGCGACTCATTGCTCGTCCCGTCCGGCGTAATTACGTCCGTCCATTTAGATTTTGGATTGTGAACAAGATTTGGAACTCTCTCGAAGTGCTGAGTGAATCTTGTATATGCGACACACACTTACTGCAGGAGTGCTGTGATACCACAACCTTAGACAAGCCGAACCCACAGGACACGGCAAAGAGGAGCATCCCCCCGGATCTTTTGAATCAAGGTCGATCTAATTGACAGCTTTATTACTCGATTAAAAACATTACTCGATCGTGAAAGACCCCTTCAGCGGCAGGTCCCTAGAACTCCTTCCAACATACACGCCATACTCTCCCCTCGCCAGCCTCCACTGCTGCTTTTGCACATCCCACACACTCAGGTCCCTCCTCGTCAGCTCAAACACTGCCTGCCTGCTCTCGCTCGGGGCCAGAGGGCCGACCCTCTTGAAGCCCCGGAGCTGCCTCGCCGGCGTGTCCTCGACGGGGATGCTGACGTATAGCTGCGCGATATCCGCACCGTCCACGTCGCCCGAGTTTTCGACCGTGGCCCTGACTACGGCAATGTGGTCCCACAGCTCGGGGTGGCCGCCCTGGACGATGGCGATGGCAGGATCGGGCAGCTCAGCAAAGCTCTCGTTCGCGGCTTTCCCGACGAGTGAGGTCGTCAGGTCGCTGTAGTCGAAGGTGGTGTAGCTCAGGCCGAAGCCGAACTCGAACCGCGGCGCGATCTCCTCCTGGTCGAACTTGCGGTAGTCGATGAACAAGCCCTCGCTGAAGTTTGTGGCGGGGAAGTACTCGTCGGTGACGGTAGAGTTCAGGACGTCCCCGTAGTCAGACTCGTTCTTGGCGACGGTGTACGGCAGGCGGCCGCTGGGGTTGACGTCGCCGTAGAGCACCGAGACGAGCGACCGGCCTGTCTCCTGGCCGGGGAGGCCAGCAAAGAGGACGGCCGTGACGTTGGGGTGGTCAATCCACTCATCGACGACGCGGACACCGGTGGAATGCAGGACGACGATGGTGCTGCTGCAGTTCGCGGCAGTGTTCTTGACGAGGTTGTCGCTGAACTCGTCCTTGAGCGTCGTCCTGTCGTAGGACTCGGAGGCGTAGGCGTTGATGAAGACCAGGCAGTGCTCGGCGTTGGAGTAGGCCGGGGACGGGTTCTCGGACCAGAAGTCCCACCGCAGGGTTCCTCGGTCCTTGCGGATGCGCTCCGAGATGGCCATGAAGGGGTCGACGACGTAGGACGGCGTGCTGCTGCCAGAACCACCACCGGTGATCAAGGTGCCATTGAAAGTCTCCCATCCGAAGTTAACCTCATAGCCTCCGCCGAAGCGCGACGGGTTCTGCCACGCCTGGGCCTTCACAGTAGCGTCGTAGCCGTAGATGTTGAGGAACTTGGGGCTCTTGAAGGGCAGGGTGCCGTTGACGTTCTTGACCAGCACGGTGCCCGCGGCGCCGATCTCATGGATCAGCTCGGCGTGGTCCCAGGCCTGGGCGTTGACGGCAAAGTGCTTCTGGGTGCTGGAGTAGACCGAGGGGCTGGGGAAGGTGTTCTCCTGGCGCAGGTAGTAGAAGCTGGCGAGCACACGCGTGACCATGTCGTCGAGCCGGGCGGTGCTGACGGAGCCGTTGTTGACGGCCTGCGTGAGGTTGTTGCCCCAGAAGCCGCCGTCGGGCATGACGATATCGAGCCCGGCGTTGGCGCTCGCGACCCCGGACTCGTGCGCCTGCCAGTCGCTGACCACGAAGCCCTCGAAGCCGAGCTCCGTCTTGAGCACGCCGTTGAGCAGCTTCGAGTTCTGGCACACGTACGACTGGTTCGCGCGGTTGTACCCGCACATCAGCGCCCCCGCCCCCTCTCGCAGGGCGTCCATGAAGGGGAACGCGTACAGCTCGTGCAGGGTCCTGTCGTCGACGTCGGCGCTGATGGCGGCACCGGCGGGGCCACCGATGCGGCGGTACTCCTGCTCGTTGAAGAGCCAGTGCTTTGGCGTGGCGATGACGCCGGCGTCCTGGATGCCCTTCGTGACGGCGCCCATGCCCACGGCGGCAAGATACGGGTCGTTCGACAGGCCCTCCCAGTTCCGCCCGCCGCGCACTGTACGGCCCAGGGGGCCGGCAACGGGCCCGAGGGCCACGTTGATGCCCTTGGCGTAGTACTCTTCTCCCAGAGCACGGCCGTACTTCTCCATGAGGTCCTTGTCGAAGGTGGCAGCGACATGGATGCCCGCTGGAAAGGCAGAGACGAACTCCTGGCCCCGGATGCCATCAGGAGCGTCTGCAAAACACAGGGCTGGGATATCGAGACGGGCTACGCTGCCAGTGTTGCCGACACACGCGCCAGTAAATCCCCGGGTGATGTTGCTCTTCTCCTCGAGGGTCATCTGTGCCACCAGAGCCCTGGCCCGTTTGTAGGCGGTGGACCATTTTGGGCTTGTCTTCCCGTCTCCAACAGCTGTGAGTGCTTGTTAGTATTCTCCACTGCTCTATATTATAAAATCGCCCACGGAGTGGTAGAGCTTACGTGTAGGATATACCGGTGGGCTCAGGCCATAGTAAGGCACCTCAGAAGGAGGCCCGGTGTCGTTGGTCTGGCTCACAACAACACCAGCCGTGACGGCGGCGAGCAAGGCGGCTTGGACTCTCATGTTGTCAAGCTCAGGACTTAGGGAGACAATGGAGCCGTGGGGAGTGAGGAATCTCGACACGACTCGGCCAGAAGTGGTGTCTCGAGCCTCATTTAAGGTGACTGAATTCCAATCGCCGGACTCCGGTGACGGCGGCCTTGACTCTCACTGTGGCCTGCCCCTCGCGTGCTAGTATCTGGTGAGGCCCCATACCCCCTCATTCGTCAAAAGAATGACGCGATAGCGAACACCATGGCCTCCACACAACCCAAGCATCGTGGTAGTGTACCTGGACGTGTGTGTGTCCCGGAAGATACCCGGCACTTGTTCTGCAGGTCCCGGCTTCTTCGCCCATCGCTATGGCGAGCTGAGGAGCTGGGCTAGTGTCATCCGAAGTGGATACCCTGTGGTCAATAGTCGTTGCCCAGACTTCCGGGCCGACTGGGGTGGGAACCTGAATGCGGAGAGAGGGCTGGGATGATGCGGGGTGGAAGGGCAGCTTGAGCACAAGGGACGAACTGGCGCGACTCAGTCCACTTCTGGCGGGCTCATCAGTTGATCATCAGACTTTGTTCAAGGTTCTTCCTCCGATTCGCAGCAATTAACAGCCCGGCCGGTCCGAATCTCTTGACTAACACTTGAGATGGAATGGATGTTGACTGCGAGCCAGTGAGGTCCACTGCCCCTGCTTCTGAAAAGATAGTATCGTGACCGGCCTGGACGTGGCAGGCGAGGACTGAGGAGGTTGCCGGGTTAGATAGAGCAGACGAGCGGTGACAACAATGACGGCAGTTCAGAAGCAATGTTGCATTAAGACTGGGGACTTGTGTCATTGCTTGAACCCTCCACTTGCATGCATACACACAGCAATCCTCCGGTAAAGACTCGGGCAATTATTTCCAAGGCACTTAGACCCGTGTCGAGAAATTGAAGTCAACGGTTCGCTTCGAAGTTGCAATGTCGAATGTGCAGATGCTCATCCATAGTCAAGGAGGCATGTTGGAGACCTGCGGACAAGCAATGCCTCGCTCACCTGGTCAGTCTTGACATCTGATGGCATCAGGAAGCTGGCAGAAACAGACTGGTTGTTTATTCGAGACATCCTTTACAGGTCATTCCGGGAAAGTTCCGGATTCGATACCTGCCGTTCATCCAAGTTGACAGCCAAGCCCAGGATGGTCGTAGAGCATCACTATCATGAACAGAGCGACTGTCTCTGAAGATTGAACAACTCTCACGCACATGCCGTTTAATGCCAAGATAAATTCGAGGGCATTCACGCCCATCTACAAGACGAATTAGGGGTGCGTCACGGCAGCAGGCGAAGGAGACCAGGTCTAGTATGTTCTATCGGTAGTCCAAAATATATACAAATGTAGAAGGCAATATTCGTTCATGATGCCGCTTGCCAGTTACCCGGCTAGTGACGACCAATTCACCCGCTGTACACAGCAGGTCCCACGCTGGTGTACTTGAAGTTGGAGTCGTAAATCGAGGTCGAGAACAGTCCATCGCTGGTCTTGTATGCCCCTGGGAACTTGACACCGGCCGGGTTTGCGGATCCGCCACCAGTAACGTTGATCTGGAAGCACGAGACGTAGGGCTGCGGCTGCCCGGCGCCAGCGTGTAGGGCGATGGCCTCGGCACGGACCAGATAGTTTCCTGTTGCGATACTGGCGGGCACTTTGGAGGGGAAAAGTGTCAGCAAATGGACTTACGGGAGGGAGAGAGAGGGGGAGACTAAGCCTACCGGTGAAAGCTCTCTTGCCGCAGTTCGCGTTGAGAATCTCGGTTCCCCATGACGCGGTCGTCCCCGTGTACCCGTCCTCGGCAACCTTGAAGAAGCTCGCCTGCGAGCCGTCGGCTGTCTTGGCGTCGCTGACCTTTGCCATGTAGACCATCACAGGGCCGTAGTGGTTTCCCCCGATGGCTGGGTTGCTGCAGGATCGGTCACCAGGCTGCTGGTGCATCTCGACGGTGAGAGGGGACCCAGCTGCAGCAACCAGTCAGTCAGTATAAATGACGACCTGGGACTAAGTGAAGGTACGCAGAGTGGAGGGGACCGACCTTTGACCTCGCAGAGTCCGGACGAGGCTGCCGGGCTGCGGCCGCACGCCATCGCGGCGTCAGTCACGCCGGCGATGGGAGAGTTGTCCTTCACGGTCCGCACACATGTCCCAGTCTTGTCCTCGGTCCCGACCCAAAGTTCTTGCCATGTTGCATGTGCTGAGACCGAAGTCACGGCGGCAAGGAGAACGAGTCCGAACTTCATTTTGCAATTTAGGTTCCGTGTAAAGAGTGAGCGGTCTGTTATTACAATCCGGTGAGTTGTCGAGAAGAGAAGACGGGTTTCCGAAGGTGCAGAATGCGGTGTAGAATAAACAGACTGCGGGAACACATGCTTTTAAAGTTGTTTTCGTTTCAAACCAAACCAAACTTCTCCCGCACGAGGGAGCTTGGAACTGGACCATGGATGGCCGTGCCGTGGCGGCCACAGTCAGTCTCAGCATGAAGGGCCGCCCAGTTCATCCGCCCAAGAATCCTTGATTAGCCGGCGTTAAATAAACAATGTAAACCGTCTTGGCAAACGGCAGCACTACCGATACGCGGGCCCGCAGGGGGCACTGATCGTCAATGCCGAGCACGCGGTCGCCAATGAGCGCGGCGCACTCGCAGCCAAGCTTTTTCTTACACACTGCACTACCCTGTGCATGATTTGGGAGGCGGCGCGAGGTCTCCGAGGGCCCATTCACCAGTCATCTTCTGGTGGGTCAGTTGGTCAGTCCACGGTATTCTGACCTCCGAGGACGAGGCTGGCCTGGGTCATTTGGTCCAGGTCGCCTGTCCATGTCTTACCAATGGTCGTTTCATAATCCACACGGTTAGATAAGGAGAGCTAATTTGATGTTTGCCTGGGCAAGTAAAGCCGAGGCGGGTACTGGGCAATTATACGGACAAATTCCTTCAGACTTGGTCGATAGCCTAGGGCAGTTTGGTTTAACAGAACTTAATTGTAATCGGCCAAGCGTTGTGGTTGGAACGAACGAGAAACCTTGGAATATGTCACCAGGGTGAAGAAACTCTTGTCCACACAGTAATTCATCTTGGTACATCCATCCATACAGCTGGACAGATGGACGAATAAGTGTATGCCGGGGCGGCTAGGCTATATTTTGTTGACTGGATTCAATTTCGCATGTCTTTGGTCCCTCCTCAAGGCTGGTTGCCGAGACAAGAGGTTGCATGCTAATTACAATGGGAATCAAAATAGACGGCTGTCAGCTTTTGACAAAACCCCAGTCATGATGTGCCAACTGAAGGAAAGGACGATGGATCGAACGGTGCCGCTTTGCCTTCAAAAATCCCATTGTATGAATCCACTGGGTGTTCTCATATCCAATTGATGTGATCTACCCTAGGGTAGTGCTCAGGCGCAAAGTGGCCGGGCTCACCTGATGCGCTGTCATTTGTCGGGATGATCTGCCGGGAACGGTCTCCGAGCATATAAATAGTACGCACATATCAATCAGATCTCTTTCCAAATTAGACCGGAACATGTGCCGGACACGATACGCACGATCATACCTACTGACCCTACCTGGTAGACTGTCTGACGGCCTCTTGAGCCAGATCTCGGAACGCACGGCATCATCGTCGCCGTATGACTAGTCGAGTGACAAGATCAAAGTGTTCAGTCGGGCACTCCGCGGTCAAAGCATTGGTTGGATATTGTTTATCGGCCCTTCTCCTGATGAAATTGATTATTTGACCGCGGACCGCTACTGCGGTCAATCTGACTCTGCATGAGCTCAACGACTTCCGAGCGGCGTGAGCCGAAGTCTGTCCAAATTCAGAATGGCACATGCATCATTATAAGTTATTGATGGCCTTCTATTGATGATCAAGGGCTCCTCGCCTATTCACAGTTTACCAGCCTTTTCGTGGTCCTGTGCCGCTCTTAACCCCGTGAACTAATTCCTCGCGCGTTTTTGCGGTGGTTGTTCCAGCTCCCATTCATACGGTTTTCGACCATAAACAACGTATCTTCGCGCAGATAATTAGTAAATGCTCAGACGTGAACGAACACTCCATCGAATGGGGCGGGACAGCTCAACTCACATTGGGAAGAAGAAATGCAGGCTAGAGTCGGTGATGTCTGTTTTGGCCTTTTCGACCAGGTCTTCGATATCATCCGGCTCCATGCCCAACTTTCTAAAGAGTTTCCAGCCGAATCCACGGAGGGCTCTGTGAGAATTGATCATCTGCCAGTATCCGAGTGATTTGAACTTGGCCTCGTCTGGCCAAGGGTTTCCTGGGAAAGAGTCAGCAACTGGAGGAGCTTTTCCGAAGGTGAGACTTTGGAAACAAAGCGTAAAACCTCCGGGGAACAACAACAAGAAAGGATTGAGCCGGAATGGCTGATAATCATCTTACCTGGAACGGGTGCAACATCCTCGACAACGTCCAGGAAGCCAGTCTCAATCAACATATCTTTATATTTGCCGGGTATATCAAGGTCCCGACCAATAGCTTGGCCACCTTGCAAGATAAGCTGAGAGAACCTCTCAATATTCGAGCCGTCAGCCGTGCCATCCGTGCACATGAGCTTGAACACAGCGTCCTGCAGCTCAATCCAGCCGCCGGGCTCCAGGTTGTCGTAGCACTTCCTGAACAGCGCCCGGTAGTCGTCGAAGCAGGTGTGCACCATGCGCAGGTGGATGTAGTCGAACACGACCGGCAGCGTCCACTCGTCGAGCTCGGCGTCCTCCTTGATGAACGAGCAGTTGGGCGGGCCCTCGGGCTGGATCAGGCTGAGGTCTGTGCCTATCACGTTTGTTGTCGGGTATTTCTTTGCCATCTGAATGGCCCAGATGCCCGTCCCGGTCGCGACGTCCAGGACGTTCTTTGGCGGCACGGGGATGGGTGCCTTGAACAGCTCATCGTCCAGGTGGACCTGCCAGAGCTTGTGCTGCAGGTCGAGGCGATCTTGTTCTGCCTGCATATTGGAGGGGGGGAAGCGTCAGCGCTGATGGGTCTCAGGGGGTGTCTATCTGTGTAACCGCAAACATGCAGGGTGCTAACGCACCGCGTCGTTTGGCAGGTAGTATCTGCCCTCGTGGTAATTGTGATATGTCCGTCCATTCTCCTCGTCCAGGACGGCGTCGGGCTCGGCGACGGACGCACCGCTCGAGTCTCGCTGGAGCTCTTCGGGGACGGGCCTCGGCGCGGCATGCAGTATGAATCCATTAAAGTCAAGGGCCGGGATAGACTGGGCCATCTCCTGCGTGAACGGTTCAAACGGGGCAGTGGCATCTCCAGCTCCGAACAGTGGTGCCTGACCTGCCGGGTTGCTCAATGCCTCGTATGTGCCATGTTCGCCGCTTGGTATGCCCTCAGAATTGAGAGGTGCATGACCGCTTCCGAGCTCGTCTGGCGGTTGTTGACCGTGAGCCGAGGTTCCAAGATCCGATTGTGGCTGGCCAAAGGGCAGATCGCCTGCATTATCGACATCCATTTCTGAGTCCATGTCTGCGGCTGTGCTACGTGGGATGTGCCGGCAAGGTCTGCAGTCCCGAAAAGTGCAGATGGGGTGAGATGCGGGCAATCAGGACTCATGCGATGCGATGCGATGCGATGCGATACGAGAGATACGCGCGGGCTGACGAATGGATCTATTACTGTACAAGCAGTAGGAAACAGCATGGGGGGCTACTGCCGTTTGGTGCCAAATGGCGTCTGTTCAGCGGCTTGCTGTATCCACCAGCACAGCAACAAAGAGCCCCGTAAAACGCCTGTGGTCAGATCGGTGTTGGCTACAATTGGGGCGGCCGATCTGCCGAAGCACTACCCCCGGGTGCCCCGGCTCCCCGAAGGAGCGGTCCCACATGTTCATGTCTCCTCGGGTGAACCTTAGACGACGCGGTCTGCATCTCCCGACAATTTCATGGCTGGGACAATGACACAGTGTTCCGTCTCTCAGATTATCAGTAAGTTCTAAGTTATAATTGCTATATGCAAGAAAAGACCCCAGTGCATACTCCTTAACCCAAAGCTATTTTCATCAGACCCGTTCGGCTGAGTCTAGACCGCAGCATGCATGTGTCTCGAGCAGCTGTTGCCGCCTCGGTGGAGCAAAACTGGGCGCCTGTTCGTCAATGCAACTGAACAAGCGCGAACGCAGCCTGGACATCAACAATGGACCCTGCATCGATTCGCTCGGATTGCTTCCCCTCCAACAAGATGAGAGCGGGCTCTGCTGCTGCTTTGCTGATGTGTCCATGCTGTTGTCCGGCGTGCCGCGTGCCTTGGCTGGACCCCTGGACGAGATGAGATGGTAATAGACCCTGCCTGGTCGGCGCGTGACGTCACCAAGCAGGTTGTGGCGATGGAAACACCACCACGCTGACCCTGGAGTGGTGGGATTTCCAAGTACTTCAGTGCTGCGGTTCTTGGAATGACACCTTGAACTTGGCGGCAGATGTTGAGTGAGCTTCGAGTATATATGGGACCAGGCCCCCAAGATTATTTTGCATATGATTAATATCCAACCACAACAGCGGATATGCAAGCAGCGATTTCTCGAACATCATCATTATCACCACCGTCAACAACATCAACAATAACAACAACAACAACAACCTCGATTTAATTTTTCACCATGAAACGGACATCAGCATCATCAGCCCTCAGGGCAAGCATGCTACTTATGTCTTTGGCTACCACACAAGCATCAAATTCCTCATCAAAACGAGGCCTTGCATACCTCGGCGACACACACGAAGGCGACGTCAACCTCCTGCTCTCCCCCAACTCGGCAATATCATGGTACTACACCTGGTCGGCATACCCCGTGTCGGACGTGAACACCAGCCTCACGTTCGTGCCCCTGATCCACGGCCTCGACGACGCATCCTCAGCAGACGTCCAGGGGGCCATCAGCTCGCTGCCGGCGACCTCGACCCACCTGCTCACCTTCAACGAGCCGGACGGCACCACCTCGAGCGGCGGGAGCTCCATCTCGCCGTCTGACGCCGCAAAGGCCTACATCGACGACATCGCCCCGCTGCGCACCTCGTCTGAGCGCAGCTGGAACGTCTCGCACCCCAGCGTCACGGGGTCCGGCAACGGCCTGAGCTGGCTGCAGGACTTCACCGCCGCCTGCTGGGACATCGATCCGGACAACGGCTGCCCCGCCGACTTTGTCGCCCTGCACTGGTATGGCAACTTTGAGGGCCTGGCGTCTTGGGTCGGGACATTAAGAGAGTTCTATACCAACTCGTCGTCCAAGAGCGGCGCGGTTGATCCTGACAACCTGAAGTTCTGGATCACGGAGATGGCCCTCCCGCAGCAGGACGCGGACGACACGGTGGCGATGATGAACCAGAGTCTGGTCTACTTGGACGGGCTGGATTATGTAGAGTCATATTCCTGGTTTGGGGCCTTCCGGAAGGACAACGATGTGAACGGCTTCGTCGGCGACAACGTGGCACTGTTCAACGACAATGGGGCATTGACGGACGCTGGCGCCCTATATCTAGGCGGAGAGGAGGCAGGGTTCAAGGAAGGCATGAAGGGTAGTGCAAGCGGACTTGGCAGTGGGAGTGGTCTGCTGCGTGCATCGCTGTTCGCGGTATTCGCGGCTCTTATGACCACCTTGGTCCATTTATAAGGCCGCTCATTGTGCTTATATTAGACATCATTGGATAGCGTTGAGCTTTAGATATACCCAAATCCATTTAGAATAATTTAGACTCCCTTTAAATCTCTGCCCTCATCTCATAGTCGTGTCATCTAGTATTGACACCCATGGCTTTCAAGTTTCTACATGCCCGCCTGTCTCCCAGCCCTGTGCTTTTCCAATCAACAAAAGGCTGTTGAGTGCTATAGAAATGTTGATGGGTATCACAAGACTAGTGAATCTATACTGTGGACATCGCTATATCACATAAGCGAGCCCCTCATTTGGCTGTATCGTTCCGGTGGAGAGTGCTTCCCACCCCTTCAGGACATCTTCCATGCCGTTGCCCCACGTAATCTTCAACCCTTTGATCGGGCTCTTTTTGAAAGATTTCCAAGCTTCCTCAAAATCTCCGAAGTATCGATCCTCGCCAACTTTGGCGATAGCACCGGCTCGGATGTCGCTAGCATTGACCTGCGCAGACTCGTACGTCGGGGGCTCGGACTGCGCCTGTTGGAAGCTGGCCAACACTGTTGATGAAGATTCTTCAGAGATTTCTCTGCCGCATTTGACCAACAAGAGGCTCTTGCGAGTTTGGGACATGGCTGCGGCCCAGGTCTGAGCAACGCCGCCGCGGCCACCAAAGTCTACCAGGACGATCTTGCTACCGTGAGGAACTCTGGCCAAGATATCGGAAGGTTCCTCGCTCGTGGAGATCACTTCGTCGTACTCTCCGGTCCCCCTGACGAACTCAGTGGAGTAGTCGCTGGCCGCACCGATGACTTTGGCCACTGGTTTCTTCTGGCCGTGTCTCAGCTCCCGCGCAAAGGACAAGGAAGCTTTGGAGCCCGGAGCGAGACAGATTATAGTGGCCCCCTCGATGCTCGCCTTCTCTGGACTCCAGTTGGTGTCGCCCAGCGATGGGCTGACGGTCTCCTCCGGGTCAGACGCGAACACGAAGCGGTTCATCAGATACGCCGTTTCAAACATGATGCGCACGATGGCATCGTACGCCACGTCCTCGGTCCTGGCCTCGATATCGGAGGCAAGCTGGGCGGGAAAGACGAAGTATCGGTTGTACACCGGCAAGATGTCCTGTCGGTGATCATTCTTGACATAGAAATGGCCCGGAACCTCGCCCGCCTCCAGCACAAGATCCTGCGCAAGCGTCCCGATCGGCAAGTACCCCCAGAGGTAGCTGCCCTTCTCGACGCCGGGGTGTGTCGAGTCGAGCACCTCGGCAAAGCCCCAGCAGTTGATGCGGCCGTACTTGGCGGCGTCGTTGAACGGCGCAGGCGTCGAGGGTGGAAGGAGGTGGATGCCCCACCATTTCATGAGGAAGCCAGCTTTGGCGTATGTCAGATTATTTGAAGTACTGTTATACGTTAGTCACCAGCTGCAGAGCCTGTTCGATGCAATCCGGAAGGTCCTAACCAAAGACAGCTGGACGTAGGCAACCGTAGCGGCACCTCGGGAGAAAGGGTTATACTGACAGCGACATCACCTTCGTCCGGACGCGGACAGAGGAGGGGCCTAGAGGGCCATAAGGAATCTCATCGGGTAATGATACTAAATTCTGGGTGAAGTATCGCTCTTTTTCAAGCACTTGTATGGCGGGAATTTCAGGCATTTTCTCACGTTCGTACATAAAAAGACTTTCTGATAAAAAGAAAAAACGAAGTGTTCAAAAGATAGATCTGTGATGACATGCGAATTGGAATATTTTATATGCTGACTGTGCCGCATATATGCTTTCCGGACTTCCGCTCGGTTAGTATCGAGTCGCCGAACGCTTCGGTGTGACTCTTACGCTCGCGTAAATCTAAGCGCGAGTCGTTGTCCGGTTCTTGCGATCCTTCGCACCTCAGTGCCTCTCTGAATTTTACAGTAGTAGGAGTAAATGGAATGAAGTTGTCGCCATGAGCCTGTGCCTACACTAACCGCAGATTTCATGGTGGAGCTAAAGAGTACACCAGAAAGTCAATTAAACGGCCCGGGCGCATTTGGGTCATCGCCGATTGGAGAAGCTCCAAGCAGCCGACACCGCACCCAATTCTCTCAGAACAACTCGTGGGGACGTGAGGGGAGGGATTACTATGTTCGGGCCCGCCGTGCTCGTTGGTTCTGTGCGTGCATGGAACTATGTAAGCTCGTGAGGTGCGGAGAGGGTGGCGAAATCCACAAGATGAGGGTTGGTTGGGTTCGCGTGCAATGGGGATTCAATATATTAATTTTCCCGCAAGCAGAGGGCCCAAGCTGGAACCCAGCCAATCCTGTCCGACAGCGTTTGGGTTTGTTTCCTCGTCTCGATGGAGGGGGAGATTGAATGGACTACGATATGTGAAACCTACGTCGTATTCACACTGATGGTGTCGCGATTACGACCCCGGAACGTCGGCCGTTCAAGCCACACTGGCGGATTTCGCTTTTTGCAGTTCCTGCACTACGACAGGCTGAAGATATGACTGGCAGGGATACGGCGGGAAGGGATGTGGCACACTCGACGATGTGTATGGCAGGAAATTAGTTGGTGGATGGAGGTAGCATTCGCGACCAAGGCCGGTGGCTGATTTGAAACGCACCTCCACACCCGGAACCTTGAAGGATGTTGGGCTTCGATATAAACTTGTCCGACCCCGCCGCCAAAGACGGGCGCCTCATGGCAGGCCTTTGTGTCGACATGATCTAGAACACTGCAAAACAGACACTTCTGCCTCTTTGATTTTGCAAAGATGAGTGTCGGCACGAAACGCATCAACGTGCCTCCTCAGCTTCTCCTGGAGACTGGCGACGACCAGACCCTGGGAGGCGCCGAGGAGCAGCCACGAAAGGTCCTCGACCTCGACGGAAATTTCTCGCTCGCCGATGGCCTCAAGAACCTGCCAAAGACGTTCATGCTCCATCCGGACAAGGGGACAGACCTCTCCAGCGTGATCCTCGTCCAGCCCGTCCCAGGAATCGAGGCCGTGAAACGCACCCGCCAGAGAATGGGCAACGGGGAATCAGGCATCTGGACAGCGACTCACTTTCACCCCTGGTCCTCGGCCGGTTCTGCCCTCTCCCCAACACGAGCCATCGCGGCACCCCCGAAGGACTTCTTCAAGTCGTTCCCCGTCAACACCTCCGTCAACGGCCTCTACCGCTGGCGCTACTGCATCCGCCGACGCTTTGCGCCCCAGGTGTGCGGGCTCAACACCATGTGCATCTTCGTCGACGGCGCCTGCAGCGACGTCGGCAAGTCGTCCGCGAGGGGCGGCTGTGGGTTCGTCTACGGCGCAGGCAACGCGAGCACCATCTCGTTCCCGCTGGAGAAGCGGGGCCCGGACGGGAAGATCTACGCGGCCACCAGCATCCGGGCCGAGCTCCGGGCCATCATCGGGGCGCTGGAGTTCCGGCCGTGGTGGGCCGAGGGGTGGGAGCGCGTCGTGCTGATCATCGACAACGAGATGCTGTCGTACGGCGCGACCGGGTGGCTGCGCCAGTGGGCCGGCAAGGAGAAGTGGAAGACGGCGGATGGGAGGGCCAGGCCCGATCGAGACCTGTGGGAGAAGCTCTCGGCGGTGATGGGGTCGTACGCAGACAAGGCCTGTGAGATATCGTTCTTTCTTGTCTCGAGGGATATGAATTGGGCGGCGGATCGTGCTGCTACTGCGGCTACTGAGAAGGGCGGCTATGTCGAAGGGTATAAGCCGCAGTCTGATAAGGCTGCATCGTGGGCGTTCACCGATATCTAACTAATTCAATATAGCGAACTTCTAATGAAACTGATTCTTTCAAAGATGACACAGCTAGACTAAGAGCTCGCAGGTCCACCACAGCGCGAATGTACCTGGGTAGAATGCATTGCAAGGAGTTCGTCAAGCTCGAGTGGACTGCTTGGCTCCCGTCCTATCAATAAGCTTGCTACCTTTTGCAAAATTATAGCAAGGAGTATAAGGAGCAGCAGCTAGGAGATAGGAATCTAGAAACTGGACCAGCGTGCATAAGCCAACGCCTTGTTTATTTCCTCATCGGACACAATTTATCAAATGACGGTTCGCACGGGAGCTAGGAACAGCCAGAACATGATTTATGCCGCAGGAAGGATGTTCGAGTCAATCTCACAAAATTATATGTCATTCTAACCCCTCATACAAGATCACGAAGACCGCCTACCTAGGTATTTGGTCCTCACTATCTGGTCCTCACTATTCCCGTTCACAACACTTGAGCCTATGACTGCATACCGGCACTACAAATTCCCGAGTTTGACGGTCGAGCAGAGATGTGACGACGCTATCTAACGAGAATATGCTTCTCATAGTTATCGCAAAGAAGCTGCAGCAAAACCTATACGTGGAAGAGGTGTCGCATATTTCGGTACAACGATGGTCTAGCAACAGGATTGCCATCAGTCTGGATGTTGTGTGACTATGCTGATTTTACGTGAGTGTGAAAGTGTGCCAACAGACATTTCTCAGTCCATCTCAATTGAAAGTCGTCGTCACGCGGAGACCAACCCGATGAACCCCTGCCCATTGCGTCAAGCATCGCTGCAGTCGGGCTTAGTATAACGTTAGCAATTTTAAAATCACGCTGCACACTAGACCTCCAAAACGGTTAAGTCAGACTATGCGAGCAAATGAGAACATGAACAGCTAGTCTAGTTGAACATGGAGACGAGGTCTTGTTTGAATAAGGAGCGCGTTTTCGTGTGAACATTGGCTCCGGAGAAATCCCTGGAAGCAAAGCCACTGACTCGTTGCTTCTTGCCAACGAAGGGGTTCTCTCCTCTCGGGGTTGAGGGCAGAGTCGCCGCCGAGGAAACCAGACAAACATTGCACTTGTTCAAGCGGGCAGCTGATTTGATTTTCTCTCTCCCTGACGACATTACCGTCACGCAGGCTGCTAGGACGATAAAAGTATTTGGGATACTTCGGGGAAGTGTTATTCATGAAAGCCCAGCCGGAAAATCGCTATGACGAGCAGTTCCTTGTCGTATTCTATTCTCGGGATGCGCACCAATAAGGCTAATTTCCCCAGATCTCGCAGCTCCCCATGGGGTGGGCCACCCGGCACTAGGCGTCCAAGCCCTGCAACCATCATTGCTAAGATCTGCCCATTGCCGCATGCAACTCCACTGGGTTCCCCGTTGTTACCGAAGCCGCTGCTAAGAAACCGCTCTCGTGCCTGATGATCAAAGATGGGGAAAGATGCTAATCTCGTGTTGCCGCAGTCCCGCACGCGACGGCAGGCGTCTACCCCTGATGTCGGGATATATATAAAAAGGAGCACTGCTCCGCGTCAGGTCCGTGATGGTTGGATCCTCACGCCTCACTTTCAGGAGCGTGATCCCACCATCGTCAACAGCCCGTCATGGCTCTCCTAACCAGTCTCACTCTTCCCCTGCTCCTTGTCCTCCCTACCCATGTCCTCGCCCAGTCCACCCCGCTGGATGCCACCAAGATATGCACCGACTACTTCGGCAACGACGCGGCATGGTACATCCCCCGGATCCCCATCTTCCAGTCCAGTGACACGCAGCTCAACGATGTGTACTATTACCGCTGGAACATCTTTCGGGCTCACCAGCGGGACCTTGGCGCAAATGGCTACATCTCGACCGAGTTCATCGACGACGTGTCGTGGGAGCTCTTCCCGTTCGCCTCGCTCAACGACGCGACGGGGTTCCACCTGGGCGAGGGCCGGTGGTCGCGCGACAGGCGGTTCGCGCACGACTACGTCGACTTCATGTACAACTACCACGCGGAGACTTCAACGTACGGTAACGACCGCCACTTCAGTGAGGCCATCGCCGATGCGTCGTGGCGCGTGGCCCTGGTGGACGGCGACTTCGACGCCATCTCGCAGCACCTGGACGCCATGAAGACCATCTACGACCAGTGGGACGACCACTTCGACTCGAGCAAGGGCCTTTACTGGGTCGAGCCGCTCGCCGACGCGACCGAGTACACCATCAGCAGCATCGACGCCAGCGGCGGCCAGGACGGGTTCACGGGCGGCGAGAGCTTCCGCCCGAGCATCAACAGCTACCAGTACGCCAACGCCAGGGCCATCGCGGCCATGGCGGCGCGGGGCGGCGACTCGGCCACGGAGCAGCTGTACGCGGCCCGCGCCGACTGGCTGCAGGGCAACTTCACGGCCAGCATGTGGAACAGCACCCTCGAGCACTTCATCGACCGCTTCAAGGTCGACAACCAGTACGTCAAGTACTGGGACTTCATCCGCGGCCGCGAGCTCGTGGGCCTGGTGCCGTGGGCCTTCGACTTCGTGCCCGCGTCCGACGCGGCCGAGGTCGACTACAGCGCCGCCTGGAAGCACGCCCTCGACGCGGACGAGCTGCGCGGCGAGGCCGGCCTGCGGACCGCCGAGCCCAGCTACGAGTACTACATGCGGCAGTACCGCTACGACGGCGTCTCGAAGCTCAAGGAGTGCCAGTGGAACGGCCCCATCTGGCCGTTCCAGACCACCCAGGCGCTCGGGGCCATGTCCAACCTCCTCGACCACTACAACCAGTCCGTCATCACCAACGGCGACTACGTCGACCTTCTGAGGCAGTACACGCAGCTGCACTTCGACGCCGCAGGGGTCCTGAACCTCGAGGAGGACTACTACCCCAACAACGGGTCCGCGCTCGTCGGGCTGGCGCGCAGCCCCCACTACTTCCACTCCGGCTACGTCGACCTGATCATGTCCGGGCTTGTCGGGATCCGGCCCCGCGAGGACGAAAATCTGGAGGTCAACCCGCTGGTCGACGGCAGCATCGCGTGGTTCCGCGTGGACAATGTGCCGTACCACGGGCACAACGTCAGCGTGCAGTGGGACGCGGACGGGTCCCACTTCGGCGGCAGCGCCGGGCTGGTCGTCGAGGTCGACGGGGCCGAGGTGGCTTCCTCGCCCACGCTGGCCCGCATCGTCACGCCCGTCTCCGCCACAGCAGCCGGCGCCATCGACAGGCCGATCGCAAAGTCGATCCAGCTGCAGAGCGACAGCACGTACCCCGTCGGCAGCAGCTCGGTCTCGGGCGCCGACGCTCAACAGATCCATGATGCCATTGACGGCCGGGTCTGGTTCTGGACAGAGATCGTCAACGGGTACAACTCGGCTGCCGGCGACGGCAATTCGTCGCAATGGTACGCGGTCGACTTTGGCGCCAGTACTGAGGTCAGCCGTGCGGAGATCGCCTTCTACGAGGGCGACCAGCCGGGCACATACACTTACGTGGACGGGACTTATGCCGCCGTGACGGGCACATATGCGGTCCCGGCGAGTTACACCGTGCAGGTCGAGGACGGCAGTGGTAACTGGACGGACGTGTCGGCCACGCAGGCGGACGAGCCCTTGGCCAACGGCATCACCAACGTTGCATGGGATGCTGCGACGACCAACAACGTCCGCCTCGTCTTCGTGCCGCAAGCTGGAAAGCAGGTTCGCCTAGTGGAGTTCAAGGTCTTCTAAGAAGCGGAGGCCGAAGAGATGGAAGAACTTGTACCTATATTTAAATTCAGCTTAAAAACGCAAATGGCATCGCCCCGTGCCGTCTACCCTGTGAACGCCAGACCCCGACGGCTTGTAGTGCCCTGGTCGGACCGAATTGTCGTGCATTTTGTCTATAAAATCCAACAACCTCTAGAGCAATTTGCGGTCGTGGGACTGGCTCTCAGTCATCCCACTCTTCATCCAGCTGGCCGATCAATCGGTCCTCATCTTCTCTGCTCCTCCCCATTCCCCGCCCATTCGGTGATATCGAAAGCGATCGGTAGCCTCTCCGGCTGGGCATGAAACGAGCACATGAGGAGGTCAATATGATAAATGTGTCCTACGGCGCAACATTGATTAGCTGCTTGAGCTTCTCCGCTTCCGTGACAGACTGGTCGCATGATTGCTCACCGAGACGAAGCTCCATATGCCCGCCCAGAGACTGTAGTTTGGCAATTGCTTCCAGCCCCTGGCGTTCGCTACAGTCCTCTGGTAGAAAACACCGCCGGCAAAGTAGACCGCAATAGCAATGAGGAAGATGAGGGCAAAGACCCCGCCTGGTCCTACGCTTCCGGGTTTGGAGGGCTGGACGCCGGCGCACGCATGTTGGCTGCGCACGACGAACATGTAGGCGCACTCGTCTGGATCCGCGCCGACAAAGGAGACAGTGGCGGCAGGGCTGACACTCTCACGGTCGCAGCGGAACGAGATGGTTGCGGATTTCCGTCTTATCTCCTCGGCCTTCTCGATCAACACGGTGTTGTCATCTCCAATAGTCACAGTATCCAGAGAGCTGGAGTAGGCGCTGTTGGTCGAGCCCCTGTCGGCGTCTTTTGCCTCGCTGTCATCCGCGCCTCTCTTCTTTGACGATGAGCCGCATGGTGAACCGCCGGAGTATTGGAGGACGAGCTGGCTCCCTCTTGGCGTCAGGACGGATGATTGCTGCCTGTTACGTGTGTCAGAAACCTGGCGTAGTTGCTTGCTTCAAACAAATCCAAGCTTACCCTAGGGAATATGTCTTTCCATCTTTGCCCTCATAGTATGCGCTAACATTCTTCCACAGAGCCTCGTCGATACCCACGATCTTCTCTGGTTTCTGTATGACAGCCTCGCAGATATTCAGAGTAAAGTTGTAACCGTAGTCGTAGCCCCTTGCTGTGTAGTCTTCTGACTTGGCGCGCTTATGCTTCCCATCTTTGGTCGGTGCAACTGCGATGTCTGGTCGTAGGTCGAAGTAGGCTTTGCCACCGGTTGCTGTTGCTGTGCAGGCTGTTGTGGTTGTGGTCTTCTCGTCGGCGGCCAGGGAGGTACCGAAGAGTGCCGCTGTCAGGAGCAGCAGGCGCGTTCGGGAGACCATTGTGGAAGGGTGTATTGGAGAGATAGTAGATGGTTCGGCTCGATGCTGGATCGGACGTCAAGATCCAGCCCAGTGTGGAGCAGCAGATCGTCGTATTGCCCCGTACTGGCCGCTAGACGGGATTGTGACGAGGGGGCCACAGGGAGGGTACGAGTCGTTTGGTGCGGATGGCAGATGGGATACAGTCGGCGATGTGAGTAAGTCTGATGGATGAATGAGGGCTTCGTCCAGTACGGTCCAGCCTGGCTTGTCGTCGAATGTTGTGTCAAGGGAATGAAAGCGTGCAGTGCTGCGTGGAGCCCAAGTCGTCAGCCGAAACATCGAACATTGTTGGATTGGGATGAGCAGGGGACAGGGGACAGCTGTCGCATTTTGACTGACGAGGGGCCGAGGGATGACAGCCCGTAGGTGGTCCTAAACAGTACGGAGAACGGTAGCCCGAATTAGCAACAGTTGATCCTCCGTCTCCGCCGTACAGCACAGTAGGTGCCGAGGTACGTACCTGCACTGCACAGAGGCACCTCACCTTGGCCAACCATAACTCGGTGCCTGGAATACGGCATCACCTCTAATTACTTGTGCACTGATGTAGCTAGCTACCCAGCCCTATCACACACTTTTAGCTACCCAGCAAGTGAGCTTCCTTTCCGGAGAGCCTCACTCCCACGCCGGCCTGATCGTCCCGAAGTTCAGTTCGAAACATTGCCTCAAATGGAAGTGAGGAGAGGTGGCCCGAGAGCTGCAGCAGCAGGTCGTCCACTGCTTCTCTCCCAGATTGAGTGTTACCAAGAATCATGCCCTCTCACATATCACCATCTGACAACAGATTGGTCCTTTTGCAAGGCTCTCCTTCCAATATGGCAAGGGACTTGTAACAATTATCAATTACTTGACCTCGCTGGACTTTCCCATGTCGAGCTGATCACCACCCTCTAATGTATGCCAGCTATGTTCCAGCCACCTTGTGCTGAGTTTGTATCTACATCCTGTGTTGAAATAGCAGATTTCGCACACGTCTTGCCCGGTTCTGGAGCTGCATGCACCGTCTGGCTTCCATGACTTTCCAGTTTATACGGGCCTTGGCCGATATCGAGCTGTCCATCCTGCGATTGTACTGTACCCATCATTCCCTCACTCGCTGTGTTTTAGGCTTGGTATCAAGGAGTAACCTCTGGTTTTCACCTTGCAGCTCAACCCCTTGTGCTACGTCATAGGCAAGAAGGGCTGTTGCATATCAACCATTGCTCGCTCACGACCTGAAGTCTTTTGTGTGAGGCCATCTCTAGCAGGCAGGTAAACACACCGTCGCCTATCGTAGATACCAAAGAAAAGGCAACGGGGGATGGGGAGCAGGGATGCTACGCTACAATGCGTGGGCGGCTCCACCCGTCGCATGCCGCCTAACTTGATTTGGCAGCGAGCTGGCGAAAAGTCTCGTTTGCATCATTGACATTTCAGCTGGCATTGACCTTGACCACAAAGAGCTTCAGGGTCCCCTCCCACTCCGACAGACAGCCAGTTATCGGACCACACGGCAGCTGTTGCATCCGGCTGCCCTCGCGAGGACCAGTTCGCTCGTTTACTTCGACCAACTCTTCGACCAACTCCTCGACAGACTCCTCGACCGAATGTGTTGCGTCGCAGAGAACACAATCCAACGCAGCTTCATCTGAAACCTGAATTCCACTGCGATGCCTCCCAAAACTTCTACCCCGGCCCAGCCTCATGGCTACGAGTTCTGCGGACCGTAGGTGGCCACCTCCACCATCTCAAAGAGGCTCATGCCGTGACTGACCTTCTCCGCACAGTCCAGGAGCTGCCATCGTCTCCTTCGGTCTTCCGGTCCTACTCTACCTGTTCTCCTTCGTCTGCAACGATGTCTCCGGCTGCCCCGCGCCTATACTCCTGACCAATTGGAAGACCATCGACTTTCAAGAGCTTAAACGCGAAGTCGGATGGCCCGCCGACGGGGTTTGGGGACTGGCAAGCTGGGAGGTCACAGGCTGGACACTGGCCTACTATCTCTTCAACGCGATACTATACCGTGCCCTGCCTGCAGTCGAGGCCGAGGGCGTCGAGCTTAGCAGCGGCGGGAGGCTCAAGTACCGCATGAACAGTAATTGAGCCCGAGGATGAACTGCTACAGAGATCTTTTACTGACTTTTCGTCACAGGCTTCAGCTCCATCATCTTTACCCTCATGGTCTGTATCGCCGGCACTATCAAGCAGGGCGCCTACTTCCCCGTCTGGACCTTCATGACCGACAACTACGTCCAGCTCCTGACCGCGAACATCCTGATATCCTACGCGCTCGCCACTTTCGTCTACGTTCGTTCCTTCTCCGTCAAGGCCGGCGACAAGGAGTTCCGCGAGCTTGCAGCCGGAGGTCATTCCGGGAACATGATATACGACTGGTTCATCGGTCGCGAGCTCAATCCTCGCGTCACCCTGCCCCTGCTCGGCGAGATCGACATCAAGGAATTCATGGAGCTGCGCCCCGGCATGCTCGGTTATATCCTCTACAACTGCGCCTTTGTCGCCAAGCAGTACCGTACCTATGGCTTCGTCACCGACAGCATTGTCTTCATCACTGTTGTGCAGGCCCTCTACGTGCTCGACGGCGTCTTTATGGAGCCCGCCATCCTCACCACCATGGACATCACCACCGACGGCTTCGGCTGCATGCTTGCCTTCGGCGATCTTGTCTGGGTGCCATTCTTTTACAGCCTGCAGACAAAGTACCTGTCAGTCTACCCCGTCACGCTGGGGCCAGTCTGGCTCACGGCCGTCTTCGCGATGCTCATAACGGGCTTCGCGATCTTCCGCCTCGCAAATTCCCAGAAGAACACCTTCCGCACCAACCCGAATGACCCGAGCGTCGCCCACCTCAAGTACATCGAGACCAAGACCGGATCGCGGCTCATCACGTCCGGCTGGTGGGGTGTCGCGCGCCACATCAACTACTTTGGTGACTGGTTGCAGGCGTGGCCCTACTGCCTGCCCACGGGCATGGCCGGCTACCTGATTCTCTCCGCGGGCACCAACGCCGAGGGCGCCTTTAAGATGGCCGACGGCAGGGAGGTCATCCAGGGCGCCGCCAGGGGCTGGGGCACGATCTTCACCTACTTTTACGTGGTGTACTTTGCCGTGCTGCTGATCCACCGTGACGGACGTGACGACGAGAAGTGCCACCGCAAGTACGGCGCGGACTGGGAGCAGTACAAGAAGACTGTCCGGTGGAGGATCATCCCTTACATCTACTAGATAGGGTGAGGGGTGGATCATGACAAGGCTCCCGCTGCCTCCCGCTGCTGTCCATACTGGTTTTCTACGAAGTGGAGCAGTACCAAGGAACGGCAGGAGATGCCTTTTGCTGCCATGTGGTTACGCATATATGCAGTCTCGCGATCGATAATTGAAAGTCGGTCTACGACTTGAGTATGCTTGCCTGCGCCTTTGCGCCACGGACAGCTTGACTTAAGCCGGCGTTATTTTGCCTGGGGTACTGGCAGGCTGACGGATATCTGGTTTTAATCTTTTACTGATCCACGTTGTGAGGAACGAGGACAGTGTATTGACGAAGTTCTGAAGGTCTGCTGTACTATATTACCATTTTCCGTACGAACTGTTAGGTACCAGTACATAGACAGCTACATCAAAGCGATTTCACCGTCTTTCCTGCACGCGTCATTGAACACCTCGCCCTGTGTGACTTTGCTTCTTGATTCCGGTGTCTCTTACTGTTTTTTTTCGTATGCCCGTCGTCCGTCGCGCGTCGTCCGTCGTAAGCCAACAATCACGAGAATGAGGCGAGAATCACGTAGTGGAAAAATGGCTGGCCGATTTTGGCTGGGATATGTCTACCCAATTTTACTTTCGGCGCTACTACGGCTTCATTGATGATGGAAAGATTGAAGTGTCTTCACGCATATGCACTCCGTGCTCTGTTTGTATAGATTTCATGAATTATCCATTAGCGACTACGATTTACCCATAATCGGGCGTACAGAAACATAGTGAAGTAGTCCTGCAGCATGTACTCATCATACCCAGCCGTTCACGCCCAAGAACTTCTCTCCCCCGCCAACCTGGAATGGCAGAACCCTATCACACGATTCGGCGTCGGTCTCGGGCAGACGAGCAGCGCTACAGGTCAGACCCACGCGCCACCCTCCCAACTAGGGCAGGGGCGCTTGCAGGTCCAGCAACCGGCTGCTGCGCCCGACGTACACGGTCTTGGGGGCGCTCGAGACCAGCCAGTCCTGGGCCGCCGTGTCCCAGTTGCTCAGGTCGCGCCGCGTCAGGTCGACGCTGAAGGTGGCCGTCTCGCCGGGCTCGATGCTGATCCTGTCGAAGCCGCGGAGGACGACGGGCGGGTCGTCGGGCCCGCCGAGCGAGACGTACAGCTGGGGCACCTCGTCGCCCGCCAGGGAGCCCGTGTTGGTGATGTCCGCCGTCACCGTGTACAGCACCTCGTACAGGCCCGGGTTGCCGCCTGGTGCGCCGCTCGCGGGGGTGAAGGGGATGGGGTCTGACGAGATTGCGTTGGGGGGCAGGAACTCCTCGGCTGTCTGGCCGTAGAAGGGGTCCTGGCTTGCCTCGGCGGCCGAGGTGGTGGTGTTCAGGTACGGGTAGATGTAGCGGGTGACGTAGTCCAACTGGTCAGCTGGGAAGGCGTAGTCTTCCAAGTTGGTCGAGTAGTTGGAGCTTCCGATGATGGGGGCCGAGGCAGAGGACCCAGTGGTGGGTACGTATGGGTCCGCTGAGGCCGCCGCAACATTCAAGTTCGCGTACTCGAAGGTCGTGTAGCTTAGACCAAAGCCGAATTCGTAGATTGGGGTAGCGTTCGTCTTGTCGAAGTGACGGTAGTCGATGAATGAGCCTTCCGTGAAGTCGTCCTGGGGTGCGCCCTCTCCATTGTTGGCTTCATACAGAACATCGGTGCCGTAGCTCTCGCGTGTTGCGCCCCAAGTGAAGGGGGTGCGGCCAGCGGGATTTACGTTGCCGTAGAGAACGTCGACGATCGAGTTGCCTGACTCCTGCCCGGGGAGACCGGCCCAGAGGATGGCAGTTATATTGGGGTTGTCATACCACTCAGTGAGCAGAGTGGGCCCGACACTGTGGATGACCACGATGGTGTTGTTGTTCAGGCTGGACACATTCTTGATCAGCTCGTCGCCGCTGTGCCACAGCGTGAGGTTGTTTCGGTCACCCTCGTTCCCGTCAACGCTGATATAACCCTCCCCGCTGTCAGCGTTCACGAAAACAATGGCTGTAGCATAGGTTTGCGTGACGAGAGCCTCGATCTGGCTGGTCGCGTAGTTGTCGAGAATGCTCTCGTATCGGCTTCCGTCGGCGACCGCCTGATTCTGAAGCGCAGTGCCGGGGGTCACGAGGTACGGGAAGTCAGCTGTTCCAGATCCCCATCCCATGGCCAAAGTGCCATTGTCACAGCCTCGGTCGGCACAACCGTTGGGGCCGTTGAGGTTGGGTCCCGCATCCTCCCCGATGACGGCGAGGAATTTAGGCTTATCGAGAGGGAGGGCACCGGTGTTTTTCAACAGCACAGTTCCCTTTGCGGCAACCTCTCGGATCAGAGCCGCGTGTTCACCCCTCACATCGACGTGGAAGTTGATCTGTTGATATCCTTCCTCGGCTCCAGCGTGCACGTATCCAAAAGTGTCCCTGGACCAAGAAGAGAAGTTGGGGTAGGGCTCGTCAACCGTCCGGCCGACCTTGAAATATGCGGCCATGATCCTCATTGCCATATCATCAAGGCGACTATTCTCTAGTTAGCGTCCTGCAACAAGGGTTTCGGGAACTTGCTCCAGAAGTCCACTCGAATAGTGGGAAAGATCGTGGAAAACGGGTTCTGCAAGTGAAGAATACATACTATAGGGGCAATGTGCCGTTCAAGACGGCCAGAGTCATGTTGGTACCCCAGAAGGAGAGACCTGAGCTGAAAGCCGTGTCACCGGGCATCGACATATCTAGGCCAGCGACAGCCGCGCCCACTCCAGTATGGTGCGCGCCCCAATCGCTCACGACGAAGCCCTGGAAACCCAGCTCATTCTTCAGGATGTCATTCATGATCTTCGAGTTCTGGCAGCCGTAGGAGTTATTGATCTGCTGGTAACTGCACATCACGCTGCCGACGCCTGCCTTGACAGCATCGGCAAAAGGCCACAGGTAGAGCTCATGCATTGTCTTGTCATCGATGTTGGAGGACAAGGACTCGGTGATGTTGAAGCCGTAGCCTTGTGCTTCGCCGGACTGGCGGAAGTGCTCTGTTTTGCGCGTCAGAAATTGCACTGTCATGCGGGTTCGTGGTCACCATCAGCTCTCACCTTGTTCGTTGAGAATGAAATGCTTTGCACAAGCAATCACACCAGCATCCTGGATGCCCTTGATCGTCTCTGCCATGCCAACGCCGGTCAGAACAGGGTCAGGCGAGAACCCCTCCCAGTTCCGGCCTCCAGCGGGAGCACGACCGATAGGACCTGCGACTGGGCCCAGTTGGACGTCGATGCCCTTAGTCCTGTGCTCTTCACCCATGGCCAGACCCCTCTGATACATCAGATCACGGGAGAAAGTGGCCGCCGCCGTCAGACCTGCGGGAAACGCCGAGGCCCAATCCGCGAAACGAATGCCCAGGGGTGAGTCCTGCAAGCACAGGTTCTTGTGGAGGCCGAGACGGGGCACTGAGCCGACGTTGCCAACGCACACTTCGCTCTCCCAGCTATTCTACAGTCAGTCCTGTGGTGGCTCCCTTATTTTGGAGGATTACCTACCCAGTTCCGGTAGTGATGTTCACCTTCTCAAGAAGGGTCATCTGAGAGACAAAGTCTCTGGCCTGGGCATAGGCATCTGCCCAGCCATCGGCCTCGGGATCCATCCATGGCGAGGGGTAGAATGGACCAGAGTATGCGAGCTCCGTTTGTCTCTGTTGGACCTGTAGAGTCGTGTAAGCGGGCTGAGAAACGAGAGCCGTGATAACAATAAGAGACCTGATAGTGCTCATGTTGCTTAAAGCTTCCGCGGGGGTAATATATTGGGTGGCCACCGATTTGCTCAGAGTAGCAGCTTTCGACCAGAACTCTGGTAGCGGCTAAAGCTCATATAGAAGAGCCGAGCTGGCAGGGCGTACCGGTGGCACTCGACGCGAAGGGACTGCAACACGCGACGCAAGCTTACCTTTGCAGGACCACCGATAGTGCCTGCAGTAGCAGAGCCGCAGGTCGCCGCCAGCCAGACGAAGGCCGCAGCAGGCGAGGACTTCATGGCGTGCAATGAGGTCAGAGACCGGGCCAATAATTTCGTATCAGCGGTGCTACCGTGAGGTGGAGTGGACGAGTAGCGTAACGGAAACTACGTTGTGCTACCGAGGAGCCGGGCTGCAGTTTCCACGACGAGATGGGACGAAGGGAAGGGGGAGGGCGATCAAGTATAATATATAGGCCTGGGTGGTGGTGGTCGCCCGGAAGTGAGGTCCTCGGTGGGGTGAGCGAGTGACTCGACGACTAAGTTACTGGGCATACCGCCGCATGAAGCCTGCAAAGTGATTGAAAGTCTATGTCTTAGGCAGGGGATATTTGATGTGGAGACGCGAATAGTTCATCCCAAGAAAAAAGCGACGTAGTATAGAGGACGAGGCCCAATTACCGAGGGGGGAGCAGGGCACCCATGTCCCACCAAGCCAGGACAAAGGCTTGGGAGGGCGGACCTGGAGAAGCAAACCATCAGAGTTTGGCCGGAGCTTCTCCGCATGGCAGGCTAGATCCCTGGCGACGCATCGTCATCCGTTGCCGTAATGCATCTTGTGCAGCATTGTAGCATCAGGTCCATTCGAGGCGAGCCGAGTCCCCCCAAGGCGTCCCTGTCGCGGTTGGGACAACATGGAGGAACGTGTTGAGCAGGCCCGTGATTTGTCCTAGATCAAGCCGTCCCTTATTCGAGTTCAAATTTATTTTATTAAGCAAAAGGCAGGAAGGGAACAATTCAATTTTCAGTGAGCAGGCACTGTCTGTGTTTACTGCCGTCCCATATGCCGTACTGCCTGGCTGTAATCCCCACCCCGGTCAGCCAGGGCTGATGTCTCGGTGATTTGCTTCTTGGGTGCTGGTCAGGGCTGGACCGGCTGACTGGGCGGATGGCCGGCCGAGTGATCGCCCAAGCAGGCTCGCAAGACAAGACGGCGTACAATACACAGCACAACGGCCTCATGAGGGCGTCATGGTGACCTGGCAGGGCCCAAGGGGACGGGAAAAGGGCCGATGAGAAGCTTGACGAGAACGCCGGAAGCAGATACAAGTAACGAGCTATGAGCTCCCGCCTCGCCGCTAAGACAAGCACAACACCGTTAGGCGCAGGGATGGCCGGTAAATGAGGGTCGAGGTTCGTATCGCGTAGTCTGTTGTTTGTCTTGGCCTTGGGGAAGTTTGCTGGGATAGTGATCCATCCTGTCTGTGCTCGCCTGTAGTCTACCCCGCACAAAATTTCCCCAGCCTTTTTCCCCTCCTTCCTGCGCCCCGGGTCTGGCCCGGAAGCTGGGGTGCCTGCCCAAATGTTCTTCTGGGGAAACGGTCACCGACCTGCAAGTGTGCCTACTGTAAGTAGCTCGACTTTATCGTATTCAACTTCCTTTGGATGTTTCCACGGCGGCTTCACATTTATTGCCCCCAAGATTGGCCAACCCAGCGTCTCCCTGCCTCTGATGCTTAGCATAGCAGACATTGAGTGGCACTCTCCACTCAAGCCAATCTTGCCGTGCTGTGCAAGACTAAAATCAGCACACGACTAGCTAGCTCCTCGTCGTCCGGACTTCATCGAGGCTTGTCTGGTCCATCCCAAGTCCAACGTCTGATTGCCGTTCGCGAACACACGCACAGTCCAGCGAACGCTCCACTCCCGCAACGCCACGTCCTCGAATGCAAGCCACCGGCCGCCAACACTGCTGCCACGCCACTACAACTCGACGAGAACGTTGCGTTGCGTTCTGTTGGTGGTTGCCTTGTCCTCCTCACCTCAGACTCGAGACTATAGTAAAGCCTTGGGTTGGATACATGTCTAGCAAATGCTGTGTGCATACATATGTACGGAGGACGGTCAGCTGTGCAGTCTCACTCACATACATACCCCGCTTCGACCACACCCTTCCAGGAGTTACTCCCTCGTCTGATCAGTGCTGCCCACGCTAGGCCGTCGAATTGAGTTTTGCTGTAGTCTGTAGTCCTGTACCCGTACAGTACCCACCACCCTTCCGAGCTGTCAGTCGACCGCGGGCGAGCCGTCTTGATCTAGCAGCGATCTGAGGAGTTTCCCGAGGCGGCGGATCCGAAGAGTCACATTTTTGTTCACCTCCCTAGGTGGCCTTTTGATCATATACGACGTACCTAGGTAGCGTTCGTCACACACTTTCCGATAGTTCGGGTGGTCATGCTCCTCTACCCGAGAAACAAGCACACTCTGCTGGTGGGTCGCATTGGCATTCAAGCTGGCGATGTGCCTCGTGAACTAGTTTCTTCCTGTGCGATAAAGTTCTAGTGGGTCAACTTTCTGCAGAGCTTTGGTGAAAGTAAACTGTAAAGTATTCAGGTACAGATTCTATTGTAGTCACGTAGGATCCCACGTCAATTGTTCACCGCTTGAGAGACCGGCACAGCATCAATAGACCAGACCCTCCGTGCGCTTGGCTGTCGATATCATCCAGTCCGTTAGAGCTTTGACAGTGATGGGTCAAGATACTGGGCGAATGCTTGCAATCAGAGTGCAATTAATTCATTGCCAGGTGCTACTCAGCGCAACGCCGCGTTGAGGCTCCTATCAATCTGGATTTTGAACAAGACCAGCCTCCCCATCGCAAGGTCCATTTGTGTCCATTATTACACCCGCCTTCCCAAAAGCGAGGAAAAAGGCGTGTTGGCCCCTTGACTCCATCCCGGCTACCCGAGTGATGTGGGCAGCGAAAACCCGTCACCTCATAGTGTTCTGACAGGCTTGCGGTTGCAGACTCAACCTATAAAGTCACTTTTCTCCTTCCCGAACTCGACGCGATGGATGAACCCTCAGGGATGGTGAGGGCGACAATCCATCTCCTATACAAGAAACCACGAAAACACCGCGGCCTTAAGACAAGGGCCGCTCCAGCCATGACAAAACACTCCGAGGCTAAGACCGGCAAATGCAATTCATACGAGGACGCAGCTAGTACAATTGTTACACAGGCGTAGTGCATACAACCGTTTCTGTTTCAGCTAGAAATAGAACTGTTGTTGCGGTGGCTGGCCCGGGGGTGGTTGCGCGAGGAAATCGAAGTTCATGGTGTCCAGACCCGAGTTCCAGGGGTCAGGAGACTCTGCAAAAATAGGCAAGATGGTCAGCTCAGCCTTCTCGCAAGTAATGCAGGATGGAGTACTCAGGTGGAGAAAATGTCTGAGAAGTGCTCGCTGAAAACTCACCCCAGAAGATCGAATCATAAAGCTCCATCGGCTCGATATAGGTGCTCGGATCAATGGGTGCGAGATCAGTCCCTTCGAGCGAAGGAGCCCCAGTAACGTATGGCAATCTGTTTGTAGGTCAGCGGTGTCGCAAGGCCATCATGCATTCTCAGTGTCAAGAGGAATGTCGGGCGTCGGACTCACCCTGAAAAGTCTTGCATGCCACTCCCATTCTGCATCTCTGCCATGGCCATCGCCGCATCTTGATGAGGATCAAGGCTCTGAAGACCCGAGGCTACATACGGTGCTCCAGTGAGGAGGTTTTGGCCATCCGGGGCGCCCACGGAAGGGTGCGTCAGCTGTCCAATACCCAGAGGCGTACGTGTCCCAGATCGTGTCCCTGTATCACGCTTGAACACCGAGGATCCCATCACACTGCCGTGGTCGTAAATATTCTTCAATGCGGCCAGGGCACGCGATAATGGTCCGGAAAGCTCGATGTCTTTGTCACTCTTTTGTATATGTGGGATAGGTGGGGACTGCTCCTTCGCCGCTGTAGCAGATAGTGCGGAGATCAAATCGCCTTGGAGCTGACGTATCTCAGGATCTGACTTGGTCTCTGGTAGGAGACCAAGAAGAACGGCCGAAGAGAGACCGTGGTACGTAAATGCCCAGGATCGGGTCGGTATTACGGAGAGTTGGTGCATGGCGAGGAACATTCTGACCGTCTCAGTCAGGTTGTCCCTGAACTTCGCAGATAACACTTTTCGTTCGGACGGCTCGAGAGCGTCGGATCCTCCACGTTTCAAGGCTGGTCGACAGCAGACCGAGACGACAAAGCAGGTGTGTAGCCTGATGGCAAAATGTTGGAGGCGGTCGACTGCGGTCTTGCAAGCCTCTTTACTCCGGATCTGGGGGATGACTTTCTCGCGTAGTCGTTCGGTAGCCTGGCAGTTATCGAGGATCTGCACAAAGCTTGCTTCGGCTGTGGCGTCTGGGTTAAGACGTCGGTTTATGATTTGGCAAAGGTGGTACATGGCCTCAAGGTAGGTCAAGCCGTTGCTCTCAGCGTTCAACGAGAGCGGGATCGGACAACAGGGAATGTTGGTCATGGGAGAGCTTGTAGACTTTAGTACCCAAATTCGTAGTGTAAGACTGCAGAGTGACGGCGAAGACATACCGGTCGAACGAGAGGGAAGTGAGAGTATCATGCCATACACAGCACCACCTGTGAGGTCAGCATTATGTCTCATTAGCTCAAAATCGACCAAACGGCTCTTACCAAAGCTTGCGTCGGATGTTCTCCTTCCTCTTCGCCTCCGGATCCGTAATCTCATTGTTGTTGAGCCTGTGCAGGCCAAGTGACAGTGCCAGGCGACAGGTGAGCCCGAGCAAGGCCCAAGACCCCTCGGCCTTCATGTCATTGAGGAGACTGAATGACACAAGGAGTAAAGCCTGGATAGAGTCGAAGTTTGGCCGCAGGAGGAAGTTACCCATGCGAAGGAAGTGGAAGGATATCTGCAGGTACTTTTGGGAGCTGCTGGTCCGTATATGGTAGGGTGAGTCATGGTACTGCGATCCCACGGCGAGGACTGCAAACAGGATGGCAAGCCAGGAAGCCGACACAGGCCTCCTGGCGATCTTGACGGCGCTCCGCGCATTCTTTGCCCGCTCTTCCAAATAGACCATCAATCTTGATTCCAGGTCATCAATGTCAATAACAAAACCCCAGAAGACTTGGGGTATCTCTTTGTATGTTCGGAATAACCTAAAGATGTTAGATGCATACGCCAGAGAGAGCTCGTTACCAGCACGCCGACAGCAGAACCAACACGGCACACACAGGCCAAACCTACTTCATAACCTCGCGGTCAGACGGCAGCTCAGCGGATATGTCCGCAGTTAGCTTTTCCAGGTGGCGCGAGGACATAAGCGGAAAGGGAGCCGAATTGTCCAGGCCAAAGATAGAACGCATATCTTGTCGGATGTTGTCGACGCCGGCTTGACGGTCGTTGGAGGAGCTCTGCTCCCTCAGCAGGGCTGGTATGCTGTTCTGTCCCAGATACCTCGTTACCTCAGCTGATTCGGGGTCAACTGAGATTGGTGTCAGAGATGATGAATCCTTGCGTTTTGAGCGGAATGGAATACCGAAAGCGCGCATGGCAGGATCAGATTTGGACTCGCTGCTCAGTTCGCGGGTGTCCTGGTCATCAGGAGAATGGGCCCTCTTCTTGCCGGCGTGTGAGGTGACGTCCGAGCCTCCGGTGGACTTGGATGATCGATTTGGCTTGTAGGAACATAGCTGGGGGTGTTCCCGTTTCACACAGTTCTCACATGGCTGCTTGTTGTCGCACTTCACCTTGCGTTGACGGCACGGCCAGCATGCGGTTCCTGACGGGGAGAAAGGTCGTAAGCAAGGTTTGCACAATGTGTGCCCGAGCTCTGAGAGGCGCGCCAGGACATATCGCGAGCGAGTGGCAAAGAGCGCATGAGAGGGACAACGGGGCAGGCAGGTGGCAAGGAGCAGAAAGGGATTTACATTGGAAGTCGCACAGGTCCGGAAGATCCGCTAGACAAATGAAAGAGGATGGCGTACCGTATCGTACTTTGCGGTGCGAGTGAATGATGCGGCTGGCCTCCTCGGGGGTGAGGTCGTCAATATTGGGGCTCTCATGCTGCTCCGCCATGGCGGCGAACCGCGGAACCGGCGACGGCGACGGCAGCCAGACGAGGGTTCAATGAAGTCGACAGCTACGGTCGTCGAGTCGAGTCGAGTCCGCTCCGGTTGCGCCGAGTCGGGTTGAATTCGGACAAGCTGAATCGGGCTGGTTTTGAAAGGGCTGGCTCGAGTCGGATCTGCGGGCACGTCGTCGCAAGTCAAGCAAGAAGACTCACGGCGGCCGGAGGGGCAGTGCAGTGAGTGAGTGGAGATGGATGTGAGTGAGCTTGCTGTGCTCCACCTGAGCGAGAGATGTCCGGCGGCAGTCGACCGGCGATAAATCCTCGAGATAGGACACAGAAACTGCTCCTCGGCAGGGCAATTGAGGAGTATGACTCAGTGGATGTGGTGTCGCGTGAGGCGAGGTGAGCTGATGATGGGTGCGAGGGGTGATGGCGAAGATAGTTGAAGATTTCTCGTCGAATTGGACGTGAGAGTGAAGAATTGCCTGTCAATCGTCATGGCATGGCATGGCATTGGCATGGGCATGGCTGATTAAGGTTTGCCTCTGAAAAGGTTCCAACGTTCGTTGGTCGGGTTTCATTGGATCGGGCTGCTGTCGCAGAAGTGGGGTATGAGCTGCGACAGCAGCGGCATGGCTGGACAGGCTGGACAGGCTGGGCAGGCAAGCTGGCAGGCCTGTGGCGTATATCCAAGTACCCTGTCCGAGATCGATCTCTCCAAGACTGAACCCTGGACTCATCTGCGCTACTGCAGGAGACCAGCGAGCTCGACCAGGCTCTGGCTCAGCTCACTGGCAGCTCTCAATCCGACGCTGGACAGGCTGGGCTGACCGAGGTGTTAGGCTGTGTCAGTTTGGTGCTGCAATTCCAGATAGTTCGTCGGATTATTATTAGCATACCACTGCATGCTGTGGTACTGTGGTACAGGGTCCTACCAGCAGTACCAAGCTCCTAGCCCCTTGCCACAGGGAAAAGGAAAAATAAACATAGAACCAACGCAGACAGACTACTAGCCTTTGAGCATCTCGGCACTTGCTGGCCCACATGGGTGTAGGGATCCGTGCTCTCGCCAGGTGCACTACACTACACTAGAGGCTACCCCGCTCTTAGCCTTCACTTCTTCGGCCGCCCCTCCCTTCTCTCCCTTCGCCCTTTCTTGAGGGTTTCTTGACTCGTTACCCCGCCAACAGCCCATCCCGCGGTTCAATATCACGATCCAATATCACGATCGAGGAAGGCTCACCTCGTTTGCGGTCCCAGCCCTACCTTCAATTCGGCGTAAGTTCAAATTCCTCACTGGGTGGAAACGCTAGTCAGTCCATTTCATGAGCTAAGCCCGCCATCGGATGGTCTGCTCTGCACTCCGCTGCGTGGCACAGACGACCGTGAAAGGCGGCAGATATCCAGGGCTGTCACAAGCAGTATTACTGTAAGACCGGCTGAGTGCCAACTGGTCTGTTAATCTAGATACTGGTCGCTGGTGCCCACACTTCATCAGGTCAATTCTATCCCACTTCCTGTGGTTCTTCAACCTCGGTCTGTTGACTCTTGCCGCCGGCCGTGTCCTGTCTGGTTCTCTCGCTATCATGCGCCAATGTGAGAATTCAATGGCTGACCAGTCGCTTCCAAGGCCACAGGTTCCATGTCTGCCATGAGACCTCCCCAGGCCTTGGATCCACAGCCACGGCACCCACGAGATGACCTGCATCGTTTCATAAATGAGCTCAACGTCAAGTACAGCCTTGGTATTCCAATACCAGATCCTGGTCTAAGCCCTGCCATGAGGAAGGAGCAGGAAACCCCCGCCACCAGGCTGTTCGCTCGCCTTGAGATTCACTACTACCAAGGCGGTCAAGGCGGACTGGAGGCTCTTCAACAATTGACGACGCAATTCGATACGGAAGCCAAACAGTCTTGGTCTCAATGGGTAAAGAAGCCAGGAGGCGACCCAGACACACTTCCCACGCCAAGTACTAGCCCTCTAGCGTCCAATCAGTTCCAGCGAGAAGTCTTACAGTCCATCTTCCTCAAAGTCCTAGATCGCTCTCGGCCAAAGAGAGCATTTAGTCGAACTCGAAGCGGCCCAGCTGCGTTTTCAACGGAGAAATCCACTTCTGCCTGGCCTAAGAGGGCTGCAGAGGCTGATGTGGCCAAGGCGCCGATCAAGCGTTCCAAGCTGGCAGAACAAGCTGCGAGTGCAGCTCAGAGTTCCAGTCCAGCAGGCCAGCCGAAGCCTGACTTCCTCTTCGCGGCACCGAGAACAGTCTCGAATGAATTTCAATACAGCTCGACCAGGACGTCAGACTCTCTTAAAGAGTCTTTCGAAGCGCTGAAAAGGTCAACTACATACTCAGCCAGCACCAGCGGGACATCCTTTCGCTCCATCTTCTCCAAGGTTGAGGCCCAGCCCAGCACGCAAGACACACTCCGGGCAAGCTCGCCCGGACAGAATAGAACTCTGTCGACCTCTCAGGATGACTTCATGCCCAGCTCAACTATGGTTGATGCCTTGCATAAATCCTTTCATGAGCACGAGACTTCTCTTGAGACTGGTTGCATGGATACCAAGCTTAAAGATGCCCCCTATCCAACAACGCAGACCACAGACTACTCGTGCCCCCCTTCCTCGGCACTCCTGGAAGCTCTTCGCTCATCCTCAGAGAATGAATCTCGGATCCAAGAGAAACAAGCAGTCGCTGAGACTCTGTCGGCTCCCAAATCTCGCTCTTATTTGGCGCAGGAGATATGGCGTATGTCGTTATGCTTCTGAATATACCTGCGTTATAAGCTCAACTAACTCACTTCAGCGACTTTACCGGACTGGCTCAAGCCGGCGCCGTTCCATATAGCCTGGGAAATCCTCCGTATTGGAATCCACATGGAGGTTGACCTGAGTACAGCATCACCGAGTTACAGTCCAGAGTGGGAAGATCAGGAGACCCTTCGCAAGGCTCTGCGCAAAGCTTTCCCAGGGAAGCCATTGCCTGCAACCTCAGACTCTGGCGCCTGGGACATGGCAACGCACCCAGACAGAGACCGGCAAAATGCCAAAAAGGATCAGCACGATGTGGTGTTCACGGCATCACTCGAATTTGCCAGCACAAAACCTAACTGTCCTCTCCGTCTAAGATTGCAACCTCTGAAACTCGATAAGCCCCATCGCTTAGGCCGAAAATATGGCGCCAACCGATTCCTCGAGTTGCTTGTCCCTTCTCCCGACCCTTCCAATCTGCCCTTGTCCATGAAAGACGAGCCCTTCTACGACGGACTTGTTGACTGGCTCACGCAACAGCCACACGCGTTCTGTGGGCGTCGTTATAGACCCTTCTATCTCAAAAGCGGCGGGCAGCGCACGGCTCCTAAGCATCTACAACTTGGGCCAGACCCAAAGCCTGTCTATACGGACCGTATCTTCTTTTTTGCTGAGGATGGGATTGACCTGGCCAGGGGTAGTCAGCCATCGACGCCTATCGAATCGATGATTAGCTGGGCCCTGGACTTGAAAGGCGGCAAGAATGATTCTCAACCAGTCCTAAAGCTCTTTCAACGATTAGCACTCGTCCTCAGCAGAACCACGCCGACCGTTGTCTTCGAACCCGACCAAATCAGACACCGGGACCGAGACCTGTTATCAGCCGATGGGAAAAGGGTAATGAATGACGGAGTGGCTAGAATGAGCAAAAAGGTTGCCAAAATCATTCAACAGACTCTCGGTTTAACCTCGCCCCCTTGCGCCATCCAGGGTCGACTTGGCTCCGCGAAAGGAATGTGGATCATTGATGTCACAGATACGAGCGATGAGATCTGGATTGAAACATACCCATCTCAGCGCAAGTGGCTTCTTGAAGCTGCGAATGATGAAGAACATCGCACTCTGGAAATTCGCAGCTTCCCTCCAGAAAAGCTGCGGTCTGCCAGTTTGAACCTCCAGTTTCTGCCCGTATTGGAAGACAGGGCTGTTGACAAGCAAGCAATGCGTAAAATAATGGGAGAGATGTTACAAGACAACCTGCGGCTGGAGCTTAACGACCAGAAGCAGTCTCTCAAGGATCCGATTCAGTTTCAGAAGTGGATTTCCACAAACTCAGCTCACAGAAAAGACCGGCTTGTCCATGGTCATGTATCTTTTCAGGGTGGCCTGCCACAGGAAGACGAAGAAATCATGACCTGTTTGCTCAATGCAGGTTTCGACCCCCTGCGGAACAAGTTTCTGAACGAAATGGCTTACAACGCACAACTCCGAAAGTGCCAGAAACTCACCAAGAAGCTCAACATCAAGGTTGGATGCTCAGCCTGTTTGCTAATGGTGATAGACTTCTGGGGCATACTCGAGGAAGGCGAAGTCCATATTGGGTTGAGAGACCGCTTCAAGTCTGACGTAGATGAATGGGAAGGGACGATGGTTCACGGTGTGGACGTCCTCGTCGCTCGTTCGCCAGCGCACTTCACATCCGATATACAACGAGTCAAGGCGGTCTTTAAACCTGAGCTGGCACAGTTGCAAAACGTCATTGTGTTCTCGGCCAAAGGCGGCATACCCCTTGCCGAAAAGCTCAGCGGCGGTGATTACGACGGCGATATATGTTTCTGTGTCTGGGACGATCGTGTGGTCAGCAATTTCACAAATGCTGAGGACCAAGCACAACCTGATCTTGGCGAGCACTTCCGACAAGACAAAATCCAGTTGCGACAACTCTTGTCCAGCCACGATGAGAACTTTGGAGCAGCTATCGGTGAAATGATTGAGAAATGCTTCGCATTCAACCTGGCCAAAGATATGCTGGGACAGGCAACCAACTACAAAGAGCGTCTGTGTTACGTCCGAGGGAATGTGCGAGACGAGGTGGCCAGGAAACTCAGTTCGCTTCTGAGTAATCTTGTAGACTCGCCTAAGCAGGGGATTGAATTCGACCCTGGAGCCTTTAGAGCTTTCAAAAAGTCTCTTGGGCTACCTGAACAGGTTGATGAACCGCTATACAAAAAGGAACACTGGCCTCTGAAACAGGAGCCCACGCACATCATCGACTATCTGAAGTTCATAATCGCAAAGCCAACCATCGATGATGAACTCAGAAAGTTTCACAAGCAGCTGAATGCCAGTGGAGCACATCATTGGGACAAGGATCTGTCAAGGCTTCACGACGAGTGGGGGCATTTTTGTGGTAGCAGTGAGCCAGAGCAAAATATCCTCAAATCTTTGAAGCGAGACATCAGTAATCTTCTCGACGAGTGGATCCGTCTTTCCAGCGACAAATCTATCAGCTTCTCTGAGATGGTGCAGCAAACATATAGTTCTTGGCAGGATATCAAACCTAACGAAGGCCTCCCCGAAACAACCTTGAAGCGCCTCCACCACGGTGGCCCGCAGTTTTCAGAGTGGGCTCTACTGAAAGCCAGCACGACTTTCAACCTCTTCCGCGAATTGAAGCCGCGTTTCGTCTGGCAGATGGCGGGCTGGCATTTATGCTATATCAAGTGGCAGGCCGTATCGGAAAGGGATGGGGTGGGCAGGTTTCCTGCTGTGTTGACGTCGTCGATGTTCGCCATCACAAAGACCGACCCGCGCTCTGTGAACTACCTAGTGGAGAGCCAGGCCAGTCTTAGAATGGAGGGTGATGGAGATGAAGGTGAAGAAGATGATGCATGAGCGGCGTCACTTGTCTCACCCATGATCCTATTTGACGATGTACATGCTACGATGATGGAACGTCGTGTGCAGATGTTGGTGCCGGACGCGAAGCGCGGGGAGGAACTACTGATTCAGATAAGGAATACAGGCACCATTGCGTCCGATGACAAAGTCCTGGTTCTCTGACATGCTGGAGCTAGGAGAAGAACTAGCTCGAGTGTGGAACACAGCTTGGCAGTAAATGCTTCCTTTACGACTGCACCCTATGCTTCGGGGTTGGTAAAAACCCTTTAATACAATCGTTCTAAGAAACCAATTGCCATGCTCGTGAGCCACAAATGTCTTCTCGACACTCTTGGTTGGTCCATTCTGTACCATGCTGGAAAATTGGTATCATCTTCCCTGACAAGATTCTCGGATAGTTACAAGAGCCTTTTCTCCAAGCCTCCAAGCGTTGCCCAGTCAGTCGGCAGGCCCCGAGCAGCGAGAATGCCTAGGAGATTAGGAGCGAGAGTTTGTGGCGACAACGCATTCTCAAGGGCAGTCTACACGGACATATATGGTGCCAAGGAAAGCCCAAGGCCTTGCCCTTACAGTCTGGTGCGTGATTTCAGATTGCTCGGTGGAAACTTGAGACACATCTACCAACATGTCTTACATTTCTTGCCGTAGTCGCGGTGGGCTTGGGAGTTTGTTTTCTGGAATTTGAAAATATACATTCCACGCGCCATTGGCGCGTACAAACAGAAAGGGAGAGATCCATCGATATATGGTCGGTCACCTCCATCGCGAAAACTCCACGAGTTGGCTCGCCAGTGCGCCACCTTTCCTACCGACATCTCCAGTCCTTTCCAATTCCAGGTGGCCTCCTGACAAATCCGGCCGTCCATTCTCTTCAGCGGCTGCCTCGCCTCATACACAATTCACGGAAGGCCGGCTACGCCATACGATACACGAGAGAGCATTTAGATGATGGCGTCCTCAAAACTTCTCGCAGTGTCCCTGGTGATGCTGGCGGATGCTCTTGGTGTCAGCGGTCGCCACCCACATCCGCCGAGATCAGCTCCAGCCACGGAAATCCGGGACGACATTGGCGCGACGTTCCGGGTGCAGCAGATGAAGAACCCCGGCTTCAAGGGCAAATCGGGGCTGGAAGCCATGATCGATGTCTACAAGAAGTACGGCGTCGAACTGACACCGCAATTGAAGAAGGCAGTTCAGGTCAACCCGCAACTTGCAGCAGCCCACAAGAGTTCGTATCATTCCACTTCCATCACGTCGAAGTCTCATTGAATGTTTCGATACAGGACAAACGGTCACTGCCACACCACCACCAGGTTTGGACATTGAATACGTCAGTCCGGTACAGATCGGGACGCCTGCTCAGACATTGTTTCTCAACTTTGACACTGGGTCTTCAGATCTGTAAGCATCTCTACTAGCAGGGAGTCTAATATCCAATGTTTTGTCTGACAATACCAGATGGTGCTTCTCCACAGACACGAACTCTAGCGAAGTGAATGGCCAAGGTCTTTATGTCCCCTCGGATTCAACAACATCAGTGGTCCAAGCAGGCTCTACCTTCTCGATTGGCTATGGGGATGGTTCGGGGGCGGCAGGTGTTGTATATAATGACGTTGTCTCAGTGGCTGGCTTCGTTGCGACCAATCAGGCTGTTGAGTCCGCTCTCACGGTCTCGACTCAGTTTACCGAGGACCCCTACAGCTGGGGCTTGCTCGGCCTAGGGATGAGCGGCGGCAACACAGTGAGGCCTGTGCCGCAGCTCACATTCTTCGATAACATCAAGGCCTCCCTGGCGGCTCCAGTGTTCACCGCCGACTTGAAGGCGGCGGCCCCAGGGTCCTACGGCTTCGGTTTCATCGGGAACTCGTTTACGGGTAACATCCAATACGCCCCCATCGACCGGACATCGCAGTACTGGAAGTTCGCGATCACGGGCTACCGAGTAGGCCCCGCGACGGTGCCGGGCAACCCCAACTCGGGATATACCACAAAGCCCTTGCTGGCCATCGCAGACACGGGCACCACGCTGCTGCTGCTGCCGGACGACATTGTCAACGCCTACTGGAACACGGTCACCGGCGCAGCCTTCGATGCTGACTGGGCCGCGATTTTGTTCCCCTGCACGGCCACTCTACCGGACTTCACGTTCGGTATTGGTCTGTACAAGGGTGTCGTGCCTGGACGGTACATTAACTATGGGAGGGCTGATGAGACCCGGTGCTACGGCGGCTTGCAGACCCAAGGGAACATGGGATTCGGCATCGTAGGAGACATTGCTCTGAAGGCGCAGTTCGCCATTTTTGACCAGGGAAATATGAAGGTGGGCCTGGCGAATAAGGTCCTGACAACTTAGCACCCCAAACTCTCATTTGTCAGGCGTATGGTCTGGAAATGGTTGTAGCATATAAGATTTAATTGTAATATGAGAGCTTTTAGATCTGATCGCAAAACTTGAACATGCCTACAGGTCGCAAAGAAGACTCTCCTCATTCCCACACTGTGATTCTTCGTACATGTCTCATTTCTGAACCTTTGAGTCTCAAACGACGATCTCACTCAACCTCGAGGACTGCATTTCACGCTTGGGACTTCCTGCAGCCGAATCCCATCAAGCATTCTTGAGTCTTGCATATAGACACGGAGTTATGCGTTTAAGCCATGCAATGCCCAAATTTCTGAGCCTAGATCAACCCCACTCAGATGCAGTAGCTTGATTATGTGCGTAGATTTGATCACAACGCGTCTATGGAACTCAGTGCTCGAGATCACCCACTCAACGTAAATCAGATTCCTCACAGATGAGCCGCACCTAGGTGCAAATAGTAGGTCGTCGTCCCAGGCCTGGGCCGGGGCGGAACGAAGCGTGCAGTATCCATCCCAGTATGGATCTGGGTCTCGAGTAGAATCAGGCACATTTATCTTGTAAAACAGATTCGTAGTCAGGCTAGAAGAGGTTCAGAAATTTTTGCGTACAATGAGCCGGGGGGGGGGGGTCGTTTAGGCTCATTACGAGCGGTAGCGCAGAAGGTTTGAATGATACAGCCCACCAGGTCTGCACAATCAACATCACAATCTTAGAACCAGCTGGAGGAAGGTCTAGGTCTTGGAACAGGTGCTTGATCAGGGCCAACAAGTGCTGGAGACAGTAAGCTGCGGCCACCAAATGTAGTTCTGTTTGACTGAATTATGGGAACCAGCGCATTTGTGCCACCATGCGCAATGAGAGCTTCTCGTGAATGATCTTGTTCATTCATTGGGATGCAACTATCCAGGGTATCTTTAAATTATGTACGTCAATTTTCGTTTATTCGGTATTCCAGCCTGCCTCAACTGACAACTTCCGGCCGGTGTCGGGAGAAAAAACCCAGGCGGACGAGCGGCATCGACAGGTGATCCAACCTCCCTTCCTTTCAGGCTCTTTCAGGGTCGCTTGCTCTCAGAGCTGCTCTCAGAGCGCAAGAAGGACTTGGGTTGCTGCTTCGACTCTTCGTCGTTCACTGTGAAAGCCTCGGACAGGCGGTTCCTAGGGCGGCACAATCAGATATCAGGCCGAACATTCGCTGATGCTAGTTTTGGCCGCAAACCCTTTGGAATCCAGGTCTCTCAACTGGACCTGGCTCGACGCCTCGACATCGTGGAACTGCACTGTGAATCCCCGCGAGTACTCGATTCCGCCGTTCGGTGGTTTTCGCGGCGCGCTGCTGTCTCCTGAGCGTTCTTGGTTGAATTCGTTGGTTCGGTTGCGGCTGCGCTTGCCCTTCGACTGCTGGCTCAACCCGTTCTTCGCGTAGTAGTCTTGTGTGCTCCGGTACGTCGATGACAGCCGCGGCCAAGCACGGAGGAGGATCAGGCGTAGCGTAGGCATACAACACGTTATTATTCCGACGTTGATCTCGATCGTGCTCCACAAAGAGACCTTCAAGTTGTTCCATGTCGGGTTATCGGTGTCTCCGAACGTGATCAGGCTTTGCAACCTGACAACAGATATGACAGTCACGAATGTGCCCGTGCAGAACATGATAGCCACTAAGAGGTGTATCTTGAGTCAGCAATTTTGAATTGTGGGAGATTTCTTGCAGGATTGGGGGGAGTCGAAAGTGACTTAGGCTAGGATATGGTCGAGAAAACTAGTGAGAAAAGTGTATGAGTTCTAAGCTTACCACCAATCTTCTTTTTCCAATGGAGCTGAAGTGCATGCAGCTGAGAGAGTGGGATCGCTAACATCCACACATCTTCTACAATCGAGATTGCGGCTTTGAAGGTGTCAGAGCTGTGCCAATTTCATGTCATGGGATTAAGCTTACCATTTGCCCAACCAAGAGAGTTGGTGTTAATTGGGCAGGTACCAGCGTGAAGCCCATCCCACTGGTCCCAGAAATAACTGATAGGTTTGCACTGGAAGACCGCGAGCAGTGCAAATAGAATACCCCCTATAATAAGCAACAGTCAGTGACAGTCCAGACAGAAGCACCATGTTCAAAGTTGAAACAGGGCGAGCATTAATTTGCTTTGGATCAACTCACATATTCCGTTGAACACAAGTGTTCCATAAAGCAACCACCTCACGGTCTTATTTGGAAAGATTTTCAGGTAGAAGAACAACAAGGACGTCTTGAGCAGGGCCAGCTGGAGGAAGTAAAGCCAGGCCATGAAATAGAAGAAATGGATTACCTAGCCATCGAGTCAGTAAAAGTGCAAGAAATACTTGTCGCAAGGAGATGGACGGGCAAGCAGAGAGCATTCGACCAGTCGTGTGCCACGGGCTATGCCGCTGCAATGTCTTGAGACAATCCTGGAGATGGCTCAAGGAAATGGCGAGAGTCCGCCCCAGATGAAATCAGAACTTGCTAGGAATACTTGCATTTGTGATTTGGTAAGGATGAAGCGTCCATATGTCTCTTCCCAAGCCGTTTGGAATAAGTCCTCGCGAGGTGATGACACTGCTAGGGACGCCGACGAGGATCGTTGCGAGTATGAAGTAGTCGTCGAGGCCAAGACCCGTCTTGGCTATGAATAACTTGAAGCTCAGTCGCGCAATGATTACAGCGCCCGAGATGGCCCCCAGGGTGACGGAGACGATATCGTAGTGCGTTCCTTCGTCCCTGACCGGCACGCCGCAGGCTGTGCTGGAGACGTTCTTGACGATGAGCGCATCCGGGATTGTACAGTTCAGGGTCACGCAAGTGGTGATTTCCGCCATTAGTTCCGCGTTGCTACACACGCATGCCGCATCAGTGCATTTCGAGGCTGGTAATTCGGTCACGAAGCATTTAAGCTACCACACCGAGTCAGTACAGAGGGTCGAGGAGCCTGGGCGAAGATGGAAGCGCATTCTCTTACTCCACAAGTTGGCAGCTCTGCTGCCAGCGCAGCAAGTCCTGAAGACCCATCGCTGCCGGCCTGGGCGTGGACAGACGAGACAGCGAGGGCCACCAGGGACAAGACCCGAGAGAGAAGCATGGTCACGGCGTTGGCTGTCGTTGATGTCCCGGGAGGGAAGGCATCAGAAGCAAGTCATGAAAGCTGGGAGGGTCGATGGGGACTGGGGAGAGTAAGAAGATGGAATGATCGGCCACGACGTGCAGGAGCCTCGGAGAATTTACATGCGGATATGGGCGATTTGATTTCTACTAGCGTCTGATGAGCACGCCAGTTGGAAAGGAGGCAAGATTCGCAGTTGTGGAGCATCTTCCCACAATACCACGGTGTACGTTGCTGGTGGCGCATCATCTAGGGATGGATGGAGGACCCCGAGGACCGGCTGCTAATCTTTTCGCCAAGTGGACACCACTACCCTCCATCGGCCATGTGGTCTTGGAGGGACTGGAGGGGAAGGGGGGCCTTGTCCTCGGCGTTCCGACCGGTTGAACAAGTTGCCACTGTGTTCGTATATTGTGTTGCGTACAGGCTTGGGTGCGTGGGCTTGGTGGGCAGAGTCGAGCAGCGACGGCTTCAAGTCGGCCGGATGCAACCTACCAGACCTGGGGTCTTCCCGAAGAACTGGAATGCAAGGCACAGGGGCCCACGGACCAGATATCCTATTATGTGCAACGTCGTGGTTGACATGCCAAGATGTTCGGCCCTTTGCAACGGCCTGCAGCAGGCTTTTGGGCGAATTGCAGGGCAGCCCGGGCAGCTCGCGGCGTGCTAAAGCAAAAGAAACGCACCAACGATATATGCGAAGCTGGGAAGCCGTTCCAGAAAAACTGGGGCCCCGTGGGCCTGAAGCGCAAACTCGCTGCGAAACAGGGGCGAACTCTCGCAGCCTGTGTTGGGAACTTCCTCGTTGGTTTCAAGCCATCACCGTCATGAAATGCATTCCGACATTTTCTGACAATTTGGACGTTGCCGTTGGCATAACCAAAACCCCCCTGGGCAATCCTATGTGTACCGCATCCCCAGATGAAGTCTCAGATGAGCTGCGCTGCGCTGCGCTGCGTGGTAAGCCGCACAGGGCGCCTCATATGGAGAACAATGGCGAGCCGCCTTCCCATTCGAGCCCCAGAAGACGCTTGTTGCCACGGACCTCCACCATTATCAGAGTGTCTCATCCGAGTATTATACCGTGTCGGCACGGTAAAGGGCCCTCGTGGTGGACTACTATATCTGAGCTGTCACCTGTCACAATTGCGCTACCCGTCGGCCCAGGCACCCCCTCTGGAGAAATTACAGTCCCAGCAGAACCTGCCCCCTTTCCGAGCCGGATCGACACGGCCGTGGGCCCGGTGAGGCCTGCCAGTGGAGCCTCAACCACGCTCGGTAATCGTCACGGAATCATCCGACTGCTGCTGCTATGCAATCGTGCCCACTGTTGAGCTGGGTCAAACCTCGCGACTCCGAGCGTGAAAGCGATTAAGTCCCTTGCAATGACACAAACATCGTAAAGTGGTCCTCAATCGATCACTTTTCTATCGATGATGCCCATAAGCTCTGGAGGGGCAGATCTCGACAATGATTTGCATACTTTTCGAGCTGAAAAGGGGCCTGAGCCTATTTGCTCCACATGGCGTTGACTACTATTGACAGCGATCATAAGAGATCTTCGGACTCAACCATAAACCACGCACCACCAGGAATTCGACTTATAGCAGAGATTCATTAGACCGTTGCAGCAGTCATCCGACCAGTTCGAGACGCACGTGCATCAGAAGGCACTGCCGTCGTCTGCCGGCATTCCTTCGCAGCCGTTTATTACTCGTACGTACATGTCCATTGCCGACATGCAGGGGCGCTTTCTTGGCCAGCTCATCTGCACACCAGGAGAGCTTGCTGTTTTGTGTGGCTCGCTTCGGACCATGCACCACTTCTATGCATTCGCCTCCCACATTTTGAAACAGACTTTTACATACCGGATTCCTTTCCGGTAGGGGTCATACGTGTGTCTTGCCATGTGCATGAGTAAGTATTTATCAACAGAGAAATTCTTGTTGGGCTGCTCAGCCCACGTCGAAATCCTCTCAGCCACAGCATTCACCTGTTTTGTCTGCCTGAGCTCGTCTCTGCCGTAGACAATGCTTGATGATGATAGCATCCGACGATCTTTCGGAACAGGTCTAAAATATGCCGAGAGAACTGTCACATCCAGAACGATACCACCCAGAGCCCCCCACGTGCCAGCTCTCAGGATGCCTGTCACTGCTACCATGTCCTGTGTGTCTACAGGGAGGTGATCCCCGTGCTCAGTGCAACGGGTTGTCGGAACCTGGCGAGTCTAGCTCTTCGATTTGTTCGATGAAGGATTCATGGCGTGTCTGGCTCCCTGGAAATGAGACCGGAGCCGACGTGGTCGCTCCGACGGAGTAAGCTCCTTCAACGCATTCAAATGCCGGATACTGATTGAATTCCCGTTTGGCGAAATTCACAACAGGGGCACATATCATCAGTTCTCGGGACACAAACCACTAGCCTCGGGCGGCGTGCCTATTTTACATCGAGATCGCAAGTCCACGGCAGCGGCCGCCCTCGTAATGCGTACGCTATCAGAGCGGACCAATCTCTCACCCGAGTTCAGACGTGCCGCCCGAAAGTCTCAATATTGCAACTCTGCTACGAGACCGCGCTTGTCCGCGCTACAAGAGTCAATCGGTCCCAGCCCCTCTGGACTAGGCCATAACAGTTTGTAGGATGCCACGGGGTTTCATCTGCTTCTGTCACTAGCCTAGAACCAATCCCACTAGGGCGTTAGAACAGCGAGCAATGGTCCTTGGCTCTGACGACGCTGCAGATAATTGTGACAGAGGCGTTGTCCTGATCTACACGTGCGTCGCTGTTTAACCGGTCAGGCCGGTGAGCCACTTTAACAGCAACTCTAAATCATCCCTCTGTCGATCCAGCCCGAGCGTACAGCTCAGAAAATGCACATAGGCCGGACATCCGGTCTTCAATTCGAGGGCTGGTCTTTCAATTCCATGCAAGATACTGGACTACGGACGGTGGGTGACATTCAAACTAATCAACATGCCTTGAGGTGACACTCGTCACGCGCAGGAAGCGCAGGAAACAGGTTTCAAAATGTGCTGTATCTTCCAAACTGCAGCATTCTACGAAGCCTTGAGATAATTAGGTGAAGCGATGCAGGATCAGTGATACAGAATCATAAACGTCGAACGCGGCAATTGCGGCACATGCGACCATATCCACAAGAAAATACCGGATCCCGTCCGCTCTCCGATAGTCAAGCTTGTGAGAGGGCAATTAGTAGTTGAGTCGGTGACGATCAGCGAATCCTGCCTGTTGCATGTGTTCTTTTTGCCCATTTTTTTGTTGCGAGCGTGAGTGGGGAGCGTTGTGGATCTATGGTGGACTCCATGTGGTGCGTACCTGTTTTCTCTCCACCTTGAGCCAAGGCTCACCGGCAGAATGGTTCTTCTCGGCTGGGCCCAGGACGAGTTCAGACGAACTAACCAGTTCCGGCAGGTCAAGCACGCAGGAGCTCAATCACACCGCAGGGCGGCGTGCCTGTGTTCACAGTCCCCTTACGACGCTGGATGCTGTTTTCTACATAGTACGGTCGCAAGCAGCATCGCTTGTCAACGTCCGTGACACCCACGGTCTTGGCTGGCGCTCTGGAAAGGCCGGTCTGGGTCTCTGATAATGGAGACCAGAGATGGGCGTTGGCTCCACTGTCAGCGTTAACCCACCCGCCGGCATCCGCGCGCTGCAACGACGGAGATTCAGTGTGATCCCGCAAGCCAGTTCTGAGGAGGGACAAAATGTGAGTATTCACATTTTGAAGGGCATCGTCTGAGGACGATGATATCGATCCCCGCTTGCGGACTTTAAGTGTCGGGTCAATAATTGCAACCGGGGAGCCAATTAATCAGCTTCTGGGGATACTCGGCTGTTTACGTACATTCACTGGCTTCAGGTGTCGGCTGTGGAGCCTTCACCTACACAGTATGGAGGTTGACAAGAAGTATTAAGTGAAGTGCTCCACCCGTATCGGATTACTGACCATTTACAACCCTGGGCGTGATAGTGATAACATAGACAGTCTCTACTACTCTAATGCTTGTCTTCGAGCTCAGGGTCCAACAAAGCCTTGACAGCTCGAAGTCGTTTAGGACTCATCCGGTCTGGCGATCCAGAGTACCATTTTCAAAATTGCCGCGTTGAGCTCGAAAAAAAGAACAGTCGTCTTGCACAGCCGATGTCACACGCCACTTACAGAGGTGAACATGGAGAGAGTAAGCCGGCATTCGACCCTCCGGATCTGCACCATGTCGACATAATATTCAATCGCAGTGCATCCAGTGCTCTCTCTGGGGATATTTGGTTTAAGTCGTTTGATAATAGAGAGCTCAGCTGGATTGTGATCCTGAAGAGACTAAGTTTTGTTTACACGATACCTAGGTATGTGTAAATCGCTATTACTAGCAACAAGCAACATCAAAGTGTCTGGTCAGGTGCGTGAGACCGTCAATAACTCCGATTTGTCTGGCTGCTGCTATCGAGAAAACTTCAATGCAAGGGAGCTTCCCGTTGAATTTATATACGTGGACAAGCGGCCACTTGCTGATCACGGCCACTTAGAAAGTCTCTCTCATAGAAGTGAGTCATCTTGCTGCCGCATGTGTACCCTAGGGTACATCAATCGCTTCTCAGAGTTTGTTTTCCAGCCGGATCGCCCACGGGCCAGTGGTCTTTTCGGAGAGATTTGGGTGAGTACTGTGGTGAATGCCGGTGATGTGTATCCAAGTCGTTCCCTTTGCCAGGGGCGGGGGGCAACCAAGTGTGCCCAGATGGCAGGCGCTAGCGGTCCGTGACACAGCCATGTGGCTCTATATCACAACAGCACATATTGGACGCCAATGGAACATTCGAATGCGAGAATAGCAAGGTCGTATGCAGGAATGCAGGGCGGTATTGCGCTCCCACGGCAGAAGTTACGCTCTCACACGTCATGTCAACAGTTACGAGACTTGAGTTCCCAACCGTTAGTGAGCTCTTATTCATTTGTCAAAAGCTTGTTTGACAAGGACGAAGGAATATTGGACGATCTAAAGCTGAGAATGACGGAAATGAAACATCGCTCAACAATTCTTCACACCGGCATCGTCGTGATTGGCCCCAGAGGCCCACCTGGACTGCCTGAAACATTCGCTGACTGGCTGAAAGATACTAAAGGCCGTATTATGCAATGTCTTCTATACCTAATGTACCGGCAATTGTAATTGATGTTGAGCAATACTCAATGATGTCGAATACGAGAACAAGGTGATGGTGTTATTGCAGTCTGGGAAACCACGTCGAGGGCTGAAACTCGGACCTCTCAGCTGAGCACAGTTTTGAAGAATGGGACGACTATCAGCTTCGGAAGTCTCAGAGGGTATTCCAGAGAGCCTTCTGTTTGAGATGACTTCTCTACAGCATCAATTTACCTAGAATGGTGGCTTTTCCACCCTCACTTGTTGCATCTCATCTTGAAACTGGACTAGGCCATGTCTTCCATTCGTGATAAGTCTTGACAAATAACGAGAACTACAAAGGTGGCAGGTGGCTGGCTGGCAGCAACTACCGGGTTGCCCATCGGGCTACCCGTTGGGGCACCGGAAGTAAGGTTTTGCTGATTGTTTTTGGGGCGAGATACGGCAGGCTTCAACGAACGACGTCGAAGGCACAACGCCGTTCGTGGTGTTTGAGGCTGCTTAGCCGGCCGTTAACTAAACTCAGTGATCGGTCCGATTCTTGAAGAAAAGGCTCTTGGCAGATTCCTTACATCATTCCGAAAACCTTCCCACAGAGTGTTGGGAGGGGAGGGGGGGCGCAAAAACAGAGGTGCTAGCAAAGCTAAATCCATGGCTCCGCGTCCAGGTGAGTGCTGTACATGGCCCTGCGGTGGGCGGAATGTGTTTTCTTTGGGCCATAAGGTCGAGACATCTGGAAAGAAAAAGACAACACATGATCACTCACCGTCACTAAATCCCCCCTCGCCCTCCCGGCCACCCTCAAAAGACGAAAATAAAAAAGTAAGACAATACAAGAGTTCGGCCATCAGTGTAGCGAGAGGACTTGTCTACTGACCAGTAGTCCTCTGTCATTTGCGTACCATCCGTAAAAATTGAGAGCCCATACATAGCCTCTGAATGCCCGTTAGATATGCGCACGTATTGGGTGCGATATTGAGACGTGGTCAACATCGACACGCTCAATGGCGGGTGACTGAGTACTTTGTCGTGCCACCGAACACAACTTCCTCGGGAAGGGCGGAGAGTGTACTTCTACAAGTTGCCTTTCTGGCTAAATGCTAGGTAGTGTCGATGTCTAAGGGCATGAGAAACAGCATCATCGTGATCACTCGGACGTCTTGGGCGCAGGTGGTTCACACTATGACTGAAATATGTGAGCCATAGTCGTCGTCGTCGTCGTTGTCTATAAAGGTATAATACACGATGGCTGAGTAGAAAGTCAGTCAATGTCCGTCCTTTTTATGTGGATAATTAGATCATCACCAGAACGCACTGACGGATGGATGACCAGTTGCTATCGAGCGAGTATGAAGATTTGTCTTTATTGATATCGGTAGCTGTCGAGCCCAAGCACAGCCGCAGGCCTTGTCTCATCATGGTTTCGAGACTCGCAGACCATCGTTTCCAAGTGACACGGTCTTGTCATCGTAGCATTTCCATACCAAGACAGGAACACTGGAAAATCAGACCGAGGCTGTGATGTCTGTGGAGAGGTGGATCAAAGTCAAGACAAATATATTCATGTCTTCTTGCATCGCTATTCTATTATTTCCCAGCCTAAAGTGACGTGTATGTGTTCCAAAGCCGTCTATACCCATTTCATGCATCATAAGTATTACTGACGAAATATTACATCTGTACCAAGACACCCTGCGGTATGTCTTTCGAAAGACCAGCCAGGAGGCTCAATGTGTGTGTCTGGGCAAGCACAGCAAAGCCCGTAGCCACCACCGCCGCCCTTCTGCGCAGCGGCGCCTTCTGGTTACTTAGTAACCACCCGTCGTCGGAAGTGGTCAAAGTGTATCCCTGACCCTTCACAATCAGTCTGTACGCCGTTGGTAGCTGTTAAGCCCCTGAATACACCGCGTTTGCCCCGAAGTGACCGAGGCCTTAATAGTTGAAGATCATGAGAGACGGGTTCAGAACTATAGGAGTGAGGGCGTGGCTCCCCAATACGACAGCCATGGGAACGATTGCCGTGAAGTCGGTGATTTCCCATCCTCGAGGAGCGAAGAGGGACAAGTAGATCATGCCGCCCGTGAAGAGGATCACAAGGACATACCTTTGAACTGGTCAGCGACAAACAGAGCAGACGGAGCGGGAAAATTCATGAAAGGATATGAGGGGCTACTCACAAGTACTTGAAGGACTTCAGGATCTTGGGCACTTCCTGGAAGAAGTTCGAGTTCTCCTTCTCCTTGGACGTCGCTCCCCACTGCATGTTGATGTGCAGCAGGTGGGCAAGCAGGGCGCAGCTGACGTGGAAGGACAGGCCGCCGAAGAAGATGGCCATCATCGGCGTCCACTTGAAGTTCTCGACGATGGAGCCCAGGAGCGACCGCTCGCCCGTCCGGTAGCGGATGACGGCGAGCGAGAGCCCGCCGGCGAGGTTGAAGACGACCAGGAGCGAGACGAAGACCTTCCACGAGGGGAGGTAGAAGTGGTCGAGACTATCATCGAACCAGCCGACCAGGAAGTAGTTGAGGACCGTCATTGGCAGGCCGACGCCGATGGCGAAGTAGGAGCAGATGTAGGCGAACACGCTGATCTTGGACGACAGCATCATCCGCGAGCCGAGGAAGGTCCGGATGAGCTTGGTGAAGGGGCCCTTTGTCGGCCACTTGTACAGTGGGTTGAAGACCATTTCGCTGCAACCATAAGCATACCTGCATAGAATATTAGCATCCAAAAATTACGAGGGAAAGCATGTATGAGCTCTGCGGGAAAGGATCGCATACTTTTGCCATCGAGCGATCTCATCGTAGATAGTCAAAGACACACCCTCCTTGAAGCCATCACCGTGGTAACTAGCAACGCGAACAGTGCTCCCCTTGATCTGCATTCGGAGTGCGATGTCGAAGTCCTCAGACACGTGGCTCTCAGACCAATAAGCAAGGTCCCCATTCTCCTCGACGACGCCGACGTCTTGCACCGCCGCCCAGCGCAGGAAGGCATTGTGGCCCACAAATGGGGCAACCTCGCCAGAGCCGATCGAAAACCGAATAGCTGTGTAGACCATGTTGGTGAAGAAGGTGATTCCGTTCTCGAAGTAGTCAAAGGCGACCTGCATCACGCCGGTCGAATGCTGCACGATGGCGACCTCGGGCGACAGGAACATCTCTGCTGCGCCGTAGAGCAGGCAGTCCACGGGCTAGGGAAACAAGGTCAGCAGTGATCTACAGTCAGGAGGTCTAATGTGTGTACTTACCACACGGGTGTCAGAGTCGACGATCAAGATGAACTCGCCAATGCGGATGTCTCCCTCTGCCATAGCCTTGGGGTTCTCCCTGAGGGCACGGCCGAGGCACTCGTGGTAGAGGTTGTCCAGCTCCTGCTCCTCCAGCATCGCGGGGTCCGAGTCGCGGTGCCCAGGCTGCTGTGCACACCGGGCATCCACCGCCTCCTGGAGGTGGCCCTCGACCTGCTGTGACAGGTTCAGGGCAAAGTTCATGTTGGAGGCCTTCTTGAACTTGCCCTTGCGCTCGAAGCCGTCCTCGCCGTGCTTTGGCCTGGCGACCCAGCCGATGTTGTTGTCGTGGTAGAAGTCGCGCCGGAACTGGGCCTCCTCGTCGGACATGCCGGCGCGCATGCCGTCGTCGTTGATGAAGATCGAGGCCGTGCCGCCGCGGGACTCGTAGAAGGAGATGGCAGCCTGCAGAGACTTGACGGTGGGTATGATGACGCTCTCCATGCCCTCCTTGTAGACGGGCATCTGGATCGTGATGTGGGGTGGGCTGAAGCCGAGGGAATTAGCGGTCTTCATGGACGGCTTAATACAGGAGTAGTGGCGGGAGTTCGTCTTCAGGCCGTTCAGAGGACCAATCATTTGCCAGATATCGCCAAAAATGACCTGGAAGAAGAACAGGCCGGCGAACATCAGGAGGGGGCAGGCGGCGATCAACGCCAGCCTGATCCATTTGCCGTCCATCATGCATTCGGACACCAGCTCGCCGATGGAGAAACCGTAGACGAGGACGATTGCAAGACACACACCCATGCCGACGAAGAAGGCACTGTGTAACATGAAGGGCCGGTTGACAGACTCTGGCCGCTCTTGTGACTCTTTTTCCTCATCCTCGTCGCCCTCGCCGTGCTCCTGGACTTGAACGGCGGCAGTCCCTTTCTCGGGGAACATTGAAAAGTTCGAGACGGAATCTGATGGTGACTGGAGGAAAGGACTTGCGCCGGCAAAGGGTGATGATATCGGGGTGTGCATCCCTGAGTTGCGACCCCAGACGTAGGTCAAGAGCTTGTCCTCCATCCTCTGGGCGTGGGCCAGGATGTGCTGGATCTCATCCTGCCAGACTAGAAGGACCCCTTCGTGCCGGAGGATGGCACCGTACTGGAACTTCTTGACACCCGAGGAAGTGACGGCGGCAAGGGAGTCGAGGATCTGGAGTTGAGATCCACCCTTCAGGCGGAGTTCCTGTTGGCCTGGGTAGAGACTGGCGATGATACCGGCCAGCATCTCCGGCTTCATGGTAACGGCAACGCCGACGTTGAGGCGCTGGACCGCGAATAGGAGCTCGTCGTAGATGTTCTCGGGGCAGCAAATGTAGTTGCCTCGGGACTGTCGTAACAGGACACCAAGGCCCTGTGACGGGTCCTTGATCGCTGGCTGTGGCATCCATCCGTTGGCAGATACTCTGTTGGCCAGGTAGCTGACCATCTGCGAAAGCTGTCAGTAGTAACTCGGCGGGTGAAGGGACACGACTCGACTGACTGTGCGGTAACGGAACTCATCGTCGTAGCCGTTTCCTGACGACGAGCCAGTTGTGTGGAGTGAAGTTGGTCTTGAGCGAGGAGGTGTCCTCGACGATAGACTCTCGCGTTGGAAAGCGGCGCGAGGAGGATGGATGGGGTGGAAGGCAATGTGATCTGGATCTTGAGAGGAGCCAGGAAGATGAGAAGGGGTGCTCGGCCCAACAGCCCCGAGGATGGAGCTGTCGATGGAGTGAGTGGGAGACATTCTTGGCCCCAAGCCGCTGTTGCAACGAGGAGAGAAGAAGTGGTTCCGAGGAATGCTTGACTTGTCGACGTGCAGCAGAAGGCCTTCAGACTTGATGGAACTCAAAGTGATCGTCGGAATGTGTCTTGTTATAGGCAAAGCAACGTGGATATAAACGACGGGACAGCCTCGACTGCGATGGGGCGACAAACGAGTGGGATATCAGCCCGGGTCACACCGTGCAAGGAAAAAGCTCGCGATAGGGAAGTGTGGATATAGACGCTTCCGCTGGCGTGCTACTACCCAAGCTCCCCAGAACAGAACGAACCGTCGAGAGCAAGAAGGCTGATGTGAACTATTGATGAAGCTGAAATTTCTCAGGCAGAGAGAGGTATGGCGGCGAGACTTCCGTAGCTGCAGAGAAGCCTCGGTGGCACCGAGCAGCCGGCAAAATATTGAGTACTGCAGCAAGACCTAGAACACATGGGACTGGAAGGAGACGATAAGAGACGGCCTTGACTTTTACCTAACCTACCATTGGTAGCAGCGTTTGGGGACCCTGTTGGCACAGAAGGGCCTGATGCTTGCATAGTGTCAGAGCGAGGTGTGGGAGCGAGTGCCTTGGGGCAAACGCAGGTGAGCGTGGTAGTAAGCTTAGCCTCCCCGTGGTCCTGTCCTGTCGTTGTCCCGCGTGTGTGCTTGTGTGTGTGCGTGTGTGTGTGTGTCTGTGTGTGTGAAAAGACAGGTCGAGGGACTTGATCTACCGATATCTGGATACGAGGTACATCTGAACCATGCCTAGGTGCTTTATCAGCTGCTTGGTGGGAGCGACGGAGCGATCGCCCTTCATGCAGCCTGTGCAGGAGGGAGTGGGTTGGCCCAACTTAGGCACCAGCATCGGATCTGGATGGGCGTACTGGCTTTGCATCAGCTGAAGTACTGCTTCGAGTCACCATTGCCCCAAAAATTGAAGGAAGCCAGGACAGATCGGAGAGAATTTTAGACGGGGCGCTGCATATGGAGGCTCCCCGATGCCGATGCCGCCTGTGCATCGGGCAATTCGAGGTAATGGGATGGATGGCATGGCCAGGTCTGGAAGCAGCCGTCGACTTCGATGATGGGGTGTTCAGCCTCGACGAAAGGGCTCGGGCACATGGCCATCCGAGCCGCCATGCATGTGGTTTTTCCTCACGGTGTTGTGTGTTGTTGCTGATAAGCCACGGGCGGAACAAGCCAGCTCTGGTGGCCGTTTTGGTTCACGGAGCAGCAGCAAGCAGGAAAGTAATTGGCCAATTCGCTTCTGCCAATGTGGGTTAGGCCTGGACCAGACTACGAGGGATGGACATCCCTGTCATGTAGAGGAACCTCGACCAGTCGCCCCAAGCCCTTCCCGTCCGGAACGTCGCCGAAACGGCTGCTTGTCGCTAAGAGGATAGAGTGCAACGCCACAGCCAGGAACGCGGAATGGTGGCTTGCCCCAAGATCAACGTCGATCGTCGACCCAAGATTTCAACAGATCGGGGAGCAAAGAAGATCTCGAGGTTCATCCAGCGGTTGAATGCAGAACTAAACTGCACGAAACAAGTAGAGTGGAGACGCTCGATGCTTGAGAGCGAGGCATGTGGGAACCGGCCATTTGGGACTACCTTCCAAGTATTCGAGCAGGCACAGTAGCTCCACAAGGGGGATGGGATGCATGGCCCTGCTGCAAGCCAGGGTAGCAAAGGATTTAGAGAACCCGAGGGGGGTCAACTTGAAATGGTAGGCAGCGGGCTAAAAATAATGTAATCAAAAGACCTGTCTTGGCCAAGAGGCAACGTCGTAGTGGAAACAAACACCGGCGTTGGGGCCTTTCACACCCTCTGGAGAGGACGGAGGTACACTACTTTTCACCGTGGTGTGGTGGTGTAGCACAGTGTAGTGCAGTGTAGTGTACGTACACATGTACTGACAGAGCCAGCGAACGGGGGCGATACGCTGTCGCCAGGCTTTTTGGCTCGAGCTAGTGATGCACCCTGCAGCTCCGTCGGCACTACTGCACGTTTCGACCTGGGTTCGACGAAGGAACACTCGGTCAAATGCTCCCGCGCTTCCACCACCACACAACAGCACCGCAACCAACTTCCAACTTCCAAGCCGCGGGAGAGAAAAAAAAATCACCCACATGTACATCTAGGCTGCCAGAGGCCCTGCTGAGCTGTCAACTGCGGTCTCCATTGCTCCTTTGACGGCGGAACCTGAGCCAAGTCCTCCTTCCTGGTCAGCGCCACCCGGCCTAATCAAGTAAGCAGCACGGGATAATATCGCCGGTGAGCCGTACTGCTGCCCCGGTCCCAACAGAGGAGGCCAGCCACCTTCATGGCTTTCGATTCTTGGTTGTTGGGACCATGGAAAACGGACCCCCCCCCCTTCTCATAGCTCGGTCCCGACGATGATACTGTTACCACGCCAGAATCTGCTCCGATAGCACTTCCCGCGGGCACATCCGCAAAGTTTAAATTCCCTTGGGTGGTCCAGCATGGTCCAGGGGGGCATGTACTCGTACTCAAGGTTACCTTCTTGGCTGTGGTTTCGAAATTTCCAGGAGATGTAATATTGTTTTTCCAGTCGACATTGCTGATTGTGGCAGGGTGGGCGGGCTTGCTTCTGCTTCTGAAGCCGGTGGGCAAATTACTAGATTATCAGTTTCAAGAAAAAGAAGGACAATTATCTATCAGAGCTAGGTACCCCGCAGATGGTGTTCTAGAAACTTGGTACTTAGGAGTGCGTTTTAGTCTAATATGGTTATCAATTTGAAGATCTCGAAGACCTTTGGCGCGAAAAAAGGGGCCCAAGGAAACAACCAGGGGTCCAGGGGCGCATTTCTTACTCAGCCCGGGTTCCCGCTCCAGCCAGTAAACGCAATGTGACCGTCCCAGGGAAGAAGGAAGAAAAACATCAAAACGCCAACTCTATCAGCAATACGAGATATTAGGTGCACATGTCATCATGACCGTCATTACAGCTCGGTGGCACCACATGAACCAGATCGCCACATCTTGACAGACTTGACCGTCATCCCTCGAGAGTCTCCCTCCCCCCAGGTCGGCAGCCACTTATCAGCATCGTCCCAAAACGTCCATTGGGCATTGGTCGCGGCGTCGACCCATGGCTTACTTCCCTTGCCGTCACTAAACGCCGCATAGTCATTAGCTTCGAGGGTTCTTCCTTGCTCCTGGGAGGGCGTTGAAGTTTGGGGGGACTTACGAGAACCACCCGTTCCTGGCTCCAACCGCAACGTTCAGGATGAGATAGAACTCCTGGTCAAACGGTGCGTTGCCCGTAGTGCTCGTGGTGTTGGACCACGGGTCGGCGAGCAGGGTATCATTCTCAGATTTCTCGGAGAATCCCCCTTTCTGCCACAGGGTTTTGTCGGCGTGGAACTTCGTGTAGAGGACCTGAGTGAGCCTGTTGTCGAGATACATGTATATGTACTTGTCCGTCCTGGAGGTGATGTCAGTGGAAAACTGCGGCATTCGAGCAAGCGAATGAATGGTAGAACTCACCACTCAATTCCAAATGTGTGGAACTCATTGGTGAAGTCGCCCCGGCGCTGAGTCCTCACAGACATGGTCTTCCAGTACGTATCGAGGACAGAGCTGGGGCCCCAGTGCAGTGTCGTGTAGTAGACATTACGGCCGCCCGGGTACGAGACGCCATTGCCTCGGGACTCCATGATGTCCATCTCCCCGCTCCTCGGCCACTCGCCGTACGCAGAGTCGGTGGGCATCATCCAGATTGCAGGCCAGAGCCAGTCGCCCTTGGGCAGCTTGGCGACGACCTCGACCCTGCCGTACCTGAGGCCCATCTTGCCCTTGGTGTTGATCCTGGCTGACCTGACTGGAGGGATCATCTCTCCCCTGGTCGAGTTTGAGTTTGCGACGCATGCCGAGGTGCTGGCTTCCGTGCAGGTGCCGTCCGCGGTGAGATTGAGGGTGTAGCCGTTCCACATCTGGTCTGTGGTGATGGATGTGGTCTCATTTGTGAGTGTCGGCACAATGTGGAGGCCTTTCTCGTCCGTGTAGACGTTCTTCTGGTCAGAGGTGGTCCAGTCGAAGCTCCTTGTCCCAAACCCATCGAGAGTTTCTTCGTAATTCCAAAACTTGTCATCCAACTTCCCCTGATCAAAGGCGTCCTCATAAACGAGACATATCTGGATGTTCAAATCAGAAAGAGAGTCTGTATAAGGGGCCGACATGCACTTACTGGGCCTGAAATTGCAGGTCTGATCTGGAAGAAGGCGACGACAGCTGCAGCACACACACCCAAGAACATGAACACATAGACGACATAGTTGTTGTACTTTGTTCTTTTGAACTTGGGATCCTCTAGCCATGGCTTCTCATATTCTCCTCGAAGTCGATAAGAAACAAAGCGTTTTCTGGTCCTGCTGGCGAAGAGACCAGAATTGTGTGTCGGGGTTGATGTGCCGGTGGGGCTCATGATGAGAGAGAATGGGGGGCTCTGAAGACCCAAGTCCAGTCAGTCTACGGATGACAGGGAGCAAAATCCGGGTCGGGAGTGTGGAATCCCTCTGGACGGTTTCTCAGGACTTGGGACTGGCAAAACTGGTCGGATTCGGGTGACTTTTGTTCTTCGCAAGATACTGGACGATCAGAGCTTGGTTCTGGCCAGTTTCTGGAGGCGCCTGAGAGAGGTTGCCAAATACGATCTGTTTCCGTAGTCGCCGATCCATCGAGACCAGACAGAGGATATCTGCCTGGCCGGCCTGGCGAATCGGTCCCGCAGATGTTCTTGTCGACTTCTGGTCTAGACTCGAGGGATACCCATGTCCACACCAACAAACCCCTGTCTGGGCTTGCAGATACGGATACATTGGCAGCATGCACAATCGGAAATAGACCGTCTCTGCTGCAGATGCCCGACCTCATCCGCCCCCACTAGGTGTGGAATTTCAGCTTTTCAGTTTCCATTCCATTGCCCCATAATGGGGTACACTGCCTTCAATTCTTCCCGTTCTGGGCTCTGGAGATTGTTCCTGCCTCACCGGATCGAGCCGAGAGCTTGCGCATGCGGCGGTAAATACAACCCTACACCTCCTCTGAGCTCAGCTACGTCTCTTGTGGGCACTGATGCAGATTCAATAGTACCCAGGAGCCCTGGAGGCCAGAGCACCCTGGGACCGTTATCAGGGCTCACCACAACATTCGAAAGGAGGACTGGGTATGCACTAATAAGCATTATCACAGGCCCTGGTCGCACGACATCGCTGTGGTGGGGGTTATATTGAGGACATGTATGACAGGGATAGCCGCGGACACCTGCAGCACCTCCATTAACAGGCCCATATCGTCGGGTCTCACAGCTGACAGCACAAAACAATCAGCGTGGCCCTCATGCATCATCCTACCTCTGACCTGGAAATAAATCATGGCTTCTGACCGCCGTCCCGAGTTCGTTGGATCCACTCGTTGGGCCATGTTCAGCCGCATGCAAAGAGGTGGACCGGACCAGGCCTGTTCGATGTCCAGTACGGGTCATATTTTGTGCTGTCTGTGCCACATGTGGCTATCTACTAAAGTATCTCCTGTTATTTCCTATGAAATTGTCTCAGTCGGCCCGAAATGATGCCTATCGGCTCCCCGTTGAGACTTGCACGTTTTCCTCGAGCATAACCTGTGGTCATCAAAGGTGCAGGTTCAATGTTTCGAAGGTCAACATGCCGCTCTACTTTCGCAGTCCTCAGCCATTTGAATGGCTACCAAATATCATACCACAAGCAACATATGTAGCCACCAAAGTGCTGCTAATTTCCTCGGTCCCAAAGGATGCTCGTTGACGGTACTATGGGAATCTCTAGCTTCAACTCATACGAGCCAACGCTCGTTCCTCTTCTCTCACGACAAGCCCTCTTTCATAATTCCAACTGCCTTTTTGCAAACGTCGTCTGACTTTCTTGAATGTTTCACTGTTCACCACGCAGTCATCAACTGCCGTAGTAATTCAAGATGCAGCTCATTTTCGCTGCTCCTCTCATTGGTAGCGTTATCGCTGCTCTGACTTCACCCAATGGTCTCTACAAGCAGGGGAAAGGTCTGCTCCTGCAGGCTTCTGCACCTGGCACCATCCTAGTTGCAGGCAAGCGAGACGAGCCCACAGCCTGCATCGTCCAAGCCGGCAATGGCGCTCACGTCGAGCCTGACACAGACGCGGGCTTCTTTGCATTTGCAGCCTTCTCGCAGGCTGCAACAGCTGCCGCCTCCAACCCTCCTGATAGGTATTCGCTTGTCCCTGGTTGGGTTAATTTCAAGGCCTCCAATGGAGACGGAACAGGCTATCTCGGGTACGCCCTGTCGGAACTCTCAGGTTACAAACCCGATCAATGTGCCGATCTGTGCAGTAACTGGTCGGGATCAACTTCATGTGCCTCGTTCGTGATCTTTCACGAGCGCAACCCGGAGCTGGTCTGGCCAACCACCAGAGCCCCCTCCGCCGCCTGTCCTGCGTCTGCCGACTCATCGTCCGTGACGCTGATCAAGTGCGTCTTCTACTCTGTGCCGTTGTACTCGGGCAATGCCACCAATGCCGGCCAGTATCAGGATGACTTCCACGTAGTCATCGCCGGCTCCACCGCCTTCAACCTAGAAGCCCCGGCCGTCAGCGGATATGCGGGCCCGACCCCCCTTCACAATGCTTCTCTGGATATTCCTCCTCCCGTTGGCCAAAATGGATACATACGTGTCCAGACCTTTCCTGACACTGCATACACCCCCGGCACTTGTGCTGACATGTGCGCCGACATCTCGGCATACAACCTCGATCGCGGAAGCTCTGAAGTGTGTACCTCTTTCAACTCCTACATTCTGTACAAGAACGGCGCGGATGGGTAAGGAGAATTATTCTTTCCAGTCGTCAAAAATAGTAATACTCCGATGGCTAATGTGGAATGTGTGCTCTAGTGTCTTCACCTGCACTTACTATAGCACCAATTACGGCGCTTCCTACGCTACTGTATGCTCCCACGTGCCTGTGTGACATGAATACAAGAACTAATCATGCAGCAGAATGCTGGTCAATTTGACAACAGTGGCAACCACTACACTATTGGAAGTAGCTACTCGTACTATCTCGTGGGTTCTTCCTTGCCCCTGGAGAAACGCGGCCTAGAGTTCACTGTCTAAGCTGAGTTCATTCCTCTTGCGGGTTGGAAGGGAATTTCATTGCAGTAGTTGGCTTCAATATTCTTTGGAGGTCGTGTAATTATCAGCCAAAGCTTGGTTTAGCTGCATACACCTTGCACGCAAGGGTGTTTGTGTGCTGCAGTTCTAATATCGCTAATTTCTCTTCTGCACAAAATCAATACTGGATCTCTGTCCAGCTACTTCATCTTGCCACTTTAAGAAGTTGACGCCTCAGGCCTTACCTTGCTGGTCTCTTATCGTGGAATTGTTCAGCTAACAACATTTAAGCCTTGATACCGTTTGAAGAACTTGAAGAGGCCAGTGAGGCCTGGACTCGGATAAAATTTCGCTCTACTTCCTGTCGAGCGGGTCAAAAATCAAGGCATATTCCGGTAAAACACGTCACGTCTTTCGCCACAACCCCAGATGGATTCAACCTCGCTTAACCAAATCACTCAAATACCGAGCTTATCTCATACTGTGTGGTCTGTACCTGGGCAGACGTCGAATCCAGAACACTTGGTATCAGTCAAGCATCATCGATTAAGGTTCACAAGCGCCATCCTGTATTATGTCATTCTTCCGGATGGCACCCAAGTTGCAGGGCTCTGTCTGCCAGTTAAATGAGTGCCGCAAGCTTATGCCTTGGCCGAGATCCCAACTCCCGCGGTGACACTCGTTGATAACGACACAAGCAGCTGCGACAGCACAGTCAGACAGCTGCCCAAAGTGTATAATGCTCCCGCTGTGTGGCCGTTGCGAGTGAATCGGATTCTCGCAGGGAGTGCCCGGAGACTGCGCCACACGTGGGGTGAAAATGGTGGCTTGAGTGGGTGGTGTCGTATTCAATGTAATCGCCGCCACGGGGGGTTGGGGCCGCCAAGCGTCTAATATTCCCTGGTGTTTTGTTGGATTCAAGGCACGGAATCGCGACATGTCACATCGTGGAGCTGACATACATGTCTAGCAGCTCTTCCGAGATAAGGGAGATGCAGTGAGACCCAGGATGTGCAAATTTAACTCGCGACTCTCCTGCCTGAAGAGGACTAAAGGGCCTGCATGTGCTAACTTCCAAGACTCGGGCCAAGGAAAGCTTGACCTTGCGAAAGTGTACTAGGAAAGACGTTAGACGCCGAAAATACGAAGCTCATGTACCGGTACTTCTCCATCTTCTCCCCTCCCCTCCCCTCCCCCTTGTACACATCGGTGCTAGGACATCATCCATAGCCTATGCATGCGGATGGATCCGACCCACCAGTCTGACAGTCGAGCTAAGCTTATTTGGGCCCGAGATGCCAACAACACTCCGCGGGTCAAGTATCACAGGTCAACTCCAGCCAGTTCAGGTGCTGTGCCTGACTACCAAACAGCTCGACAAGATAGGACCCTCAAATGGCCACGTCCAGCCTTCTTGATTATTTTTTCCGCGCCCACCCCACGCTCTCAAGCGGCTGGCCCTCGCTTCTCGACATGTGCCCGTGTTCCAGCGTGGCTGCATCCTCCGGCGCCTCTTCCTCACCGTCACCCCGTTCGTTTTCGGGAGACTCTTGGCTCGCTCTGCAATCTTTTTTCCGCGCGTGCAACGTGGAGGCAGTGCTGCTTTTTGGGACGCGCCGACACCCCGGCCCGGCCGCAGAGCATCTATATCTGTTGCCACGTAGATTAAAAATGTCTCAAACTCAGCACGGTTCGCTTTCCGCGACCACGCGCAGCTGAGACTTGAACACCTCCTTCATGATCTGCATCACCAGCCAGGTTGATAAAACTAACGATCTCGACCCGCGGGCTGCTACCCTGTGCTGGGGGCCCCCATGCCACGCCGGCGACCCTTATCAACGTGGCAGTGCCTTCGAGAAGCTCTGTCCGGTCTTCGACGACCAACCATATTGCTTCACCTGCCACTTCGTCGAGGAGCTGGCGCCATAGCTGAGATGCGCCTCAGCCGCCTCAGGCCATATGTAAGCACGGACACGGGAATCTGCAGATATCCAGCTAGGTTGCTCATGCAAAGGCTGGAATGTGGCCCCCATGTGCTGCTCTCGCCATGCTTGGTGTTGCGATATCTTGTTGGGTTTCACTGAAGGAGGGCGGTGACTCTTCATTACCTATCTTGCTCGTGGAACCGGTCAGTCTTCTGAGACATGTTGTCTTGCCGTTCGACACGTGCATCCGTCACGCCACTTTTCTGTTTTACTGTCCCGTCTTGGCTTTCTATTCTCATCGATGCCAATACTCGTCATCTGATGTGTATTTTTGACAAGCTTCCCTCCCGGGACACCCTAATGCAGAAGGCAAGGCATGATTTACCATGAAGTGTTGTTGCATCCCGGGCTGAATTGTAACATTGTTCACCGTCTGCCAAGTCTAAGAGAAGAAGATGAAGAAAACACACACTGTTATCCTTTGTACCTATCTCTCCTCTCATCTTACCCCTGCGTGGAGAGCGAAGGGAAGCTCTTTGTGTTTTCTGTGCTTGCGAATCACAAAGTGCACATGTGCACATTATGACATGTCGCATTGGACTTTCCCCTACAGCCACAAAAGAAAATGTTACATGCTATTGAATGATTTCAAAGCATTTCAGAAGCCAGTGATGCCGCTGAGTCGACAGTCAGGCACTAATCACATTTCGGTGTCTGACCAGGTAAAGCATACTCTACATATACATGAACGGCGATCAGAGAAGGACATAACCATGTCTCATGAGTGTTGCTGAGTCAAAAACTTGTGCTTTTGTGCCGGATCTACTTCTAAAACCGATTCATCACATTGTATTCCATAACCGTATTATGCTTTGCAGCGTAGACTATATAGGTAGTGCAACACACTTCCCACGCTTCTATTTTTTTCTACGAGCATACAGACAGACTCGTAGGCACCAGCTCGATGAAGCTATCATCATTATCAATAATATTTCACTCAAGTGTGGGCTCTCGTACGAAGATCTTTCAACATGTGAAGCTTAAGTCTCGTCGGTGACACCAAAGGGATAATCTCCGACTGCAACTTTGTCGGCCTTTCTGATGATACCAGTAGGTGGTCATTGTATGCGAGATCAGCATCACGCCTTGGACAACTTTATGTACAGGTAGATGATCAGCGACTGGTACTTGTTATCAACATATATTGGCTAACAATCTATACAGAGACGGCACTACTAGTGTGACTTTTTGACAGCCTTTGATACACTGCTGACAGTAAACAGGTCTATAGCTGGGGTTGTAATTATTCCATCTGAATGAGCTCATACCGTAGTGCTTGGTTGTCCCAAAATTAACCCTTTGCCTTCTTCTTTTCAAATAATCAGTAGATACACAGTCGTGAATCAAGCACTATAAAAAAACTTCTTGCTCCAATGTGATACCGCAAAATGAGCCCTGTCGTGTGAATGATTGGAATTATGATGTGATATTGAGCCCAGGCGACATCTTGGGATTCTAGATGGGCAACTCATCATCCCAACCCAGGACATCACGTCAAATTCTCAAAGCAAGCCTTTGTATATCTTGAATCGAACCGGGATCTGAGCCAAAATTGAAGCAATGCGTCAAGTGATGGCCTCTATCGGCAACGACGACGAATAGGGACGGAACAGGGGTAGAATAAAAGGCTGGTCCAGTGCCGTTACTTCATAATATGATCAAGCCAAAACTATCAGCTTGTGAAAGTTCAAAGAAGTCAGAATGTCAATGAAGATGCATTGATTTGCAAGTTGTGCGCAGCCACAACCACTGACGTGATATTGGGCCGAGATGTGTTTCGACTTCTTATGTACACTGATTTGTTCAGCGGAGTGTGTTGTGACCCGAGCTTGCGAGGGACGCGGTATATGGAGCGTTCTTATTACGATTAAAGCATCAAAGTTATCTCTGCTTGGATTAGTTAGTTTCCTTATCGCTAAGGTAGATTGACTGAGGCTACTATACTTTTTAAAGTATTTAGCCGGTAGCGTTGTTATATGATAATAAAGAAGTTGGAGGAAGGAGGTTAGATGTAAGGAGAAAGGAGGTAAGGAGAAAGGAGGTAAGGAGAAAGGAGGTAAGGAGAAAGGAGGTAAGGAGAAAGGAGGTAAGGAGAAAGGAGGTAAGGAGAAAGGAGGTAAGGAGAAAGGAGGTAAGGAGAAAGGAGGTAAGGAGAAAGGAGGTAAGGAGAAAGGAGGTAAGGAGAAAGGAGGTAAGGAGAAAGGAGGTAAGGAGAAAGGAGGTAAGGAGAAAGGAGGTAAGGAGAAAGGAGGTAAGGAGAAAGGAGGTACGGAGAAAGGAGGTAAGGAGAAAGGAGGTAAGGAGAAAGGAGGTAAGGAGAAAGGAGGTAAGGAGAAAGGAGGTAAGGAGAAAGGAGGTAAGGAGAAAGGAGGTAAGGAGAAAGGAGGTAAGGGTGTTGGAGAAAGGAGGTAAGGGTGTTGGAGAAAGGAGGTTGGAGGAAGGAGTTTAGGAGGTTGGAGGAAGGAGGTTGGAGGAAGGAGGTTGGAGGAAGGAGTTTAGAGGGTAAGGAGTTTAGGAGGTTGGAGGAAGGAGGTTGGAGTTTAGGAGGTTGGAGGAAGGAGGTTGGAGGAAGGAGGTTGGAGGAAGGAGGTTGGAGGAAGGAGGTTGGAGGAAGGAGGTTGGAGGAAGGAGGTTGGAGGAAGGAGGTTGTTGTGGGTGGTGTATAGGTAGATTTGTGGGTAGGTATATGGGTAGGTGTAGGATTAGCCAGCCGCAGGTTTAATGCTGTAAGCAAGGGGGTTTTAGGGGGTTTTCCCCCTAAATATTTAGAAGTAAATAATATGATTGTAAGCTTTGGCTCTATTAATCACTGTGGATGCTCGAGGCTAGTAATAAATAGATGTGGTAATGGAAACAAATAGACGTAGCAATTTGGTTGATTCCCCAGAGGGCCGTAATGTACCAAATTAAGTGGAACATCCACGTCTATTTTTTTACTATAGACATTTCGGCTTAGGCGGACTTTAAAAAGTACCATTTACTCATGTAGCAATGTGGCTACGGTTATGAAGGTAAAATGTTGGGGTTGTTTACCTGCTTCCTTGTACCCATTTAGATATTGCCATGAGCCTTCACTGACTACGCAAGCACTTATCTCTATAGGATAGTACAATGTGGTAGGCTGAGTCAATGGAGTGGGATAGAAGTGAAACTCAATCGGGGAAGCCATTGATAGAATGATCCTAGAGTGATGGCCACCTAACGAGTCGGCTTTCTGCAGCTACTTGGCCACTCTTGCATGTATTCAACCTACCTACAAAGCGGAAAGCGGATATCAGCCTTTCCAAGTCAAGAGACGGTACGGCGGACAGCTTGGTAACAACAGTCTAAGGACCTGGGTAGGTTGATCTATGTCCTATGTCTCGCTCCCTGAATTTCATAGTCGAAGAACCAGACTAGTAGCCGAGAAACATGGTGCTCATCATTACTTTCTCTAAGGCTATATTCACACCGGCCACGAGCGAGCCTAGAGCACCTCCAAGGGCGCCTGGCTCACGAACCACGTCCCGTTGTTCGTGTCGATCGTGACATTCGTCTGCTTCGTCTCGCCCCCCTTCAAGCTGCCGCTCTCCACCAGGCCGCCGCCGACGGGCCGCTGGAGCCTGTTCGAGCCAGCCTCGACGGTGAAGTTGGCGAGCGGGATCTCCCACCCGTTCCTGCTGACCACGGTCGGGAGCCCGAAGAAGTTGGCGGTCGCCTTCTTGGCCGAGAGGTGCAGCTCGTAGTAGCCCCGGTAGTACAGGTCCTGCCACTGGAGCTCCTCGTTGGCGTTCTGCAGCCAAGCGGATGCCTGGTTTGCCCTGTCGAGGGTGATGTTGGCGCCGTACGGGCAGGGCGAGGTCACGGCCGACCCGGCGAACTCGACGCCGATCGAGCCCTCGCCGCTGGCGGAGCTGTAGTTCTTCTCTCCGAGCCACACGAGGTCCGAGACCCAGGATGCGTGGGAGTCACCTGCAAGAAAGATGTTGTTATTGATCCCGTTATTATACAGGTGGCTCAGCGTCCTGTTTCGGTTCGATTGATACTGTAGAATTCGGAGTTAGCTACAAGACAGCCAACGAGAATGACAATTGCGTCTCCCCGGAGTAATAGGAATTTTGCTGGAAGCATCTTACCCCGTCCCAGGCGTCAAAATCCAGGGGATTCTCATCGCCATAGGCTATCGACTGGTTGATCCGGCTGAACACGATCTGGCTGCCTATGATGCGCCACGTCGCACCGCGCTTGGACGACGACGACAGCTGGTTGTAAAACCAGTTCTCTTGCCTCGAGCCCATGAGCGAACGGCCGGCATCATCAGAAATAGAATTGACGTAGTCTGTGTTCCAGTACAAGTCCGTGATGGACCGGTCGTACTGCCTGGTGTCGAGCATGATCAGGTCTGCGAGGTTGCCGAGCTTGAACGAGCGCCAGATGCGCAGGTTGTCGTCCATTTCGACCTGTCTGATGGGCATCCACTCAAAATAGGCTCGGACGCTGTTCATTTTACGCTGGTCCACTGAAACGCCGCCGTCTTTGACGAAGGAGTCCTCGGTGTTGTTCAGCTCGGAAGAGCCGTCCCGGTAGGTGTTGTCCGCCACCTCGTGGTCATCCCAAACTGGAATTATTCTCGTTTGTGTTAATTACCTGATACGGAGCCAGCAGGGAGTTCCAGAAGATTCTCATGAAGGAAGCATAGGCAAATGTAGCAGGGAAAGGCTTATACATACGGGAAGGTCTGGTGACTGGCGAGGAGGTCCAGGTCAGTGCGGTAAGTCGCAATACGCTTCCTGTAGTCGTAAAGACTAAAGATCTCCTTGTCGGGGAGCGGAACTCTGCCGATAGTTTGACCGTAGCCGTAGTCTCCATTCTTGTACTCGTAGATGTAGTCGCCCAGATGGACCACATAGTCCACCGAGTCTTTGCGGACTGGGTTTCCGTAGGCATTGAAGAAGCCGAAGGGAAAATTCGAACACGAGTAGACAGCAATTCCGATCTCAGTCACGTCGTCATCTTCATCAGGCGTGGTTTTTGTCCTTCCCAGGGGGCTCTTGTTCTCAGAGCCGCACACATTAAATTGGTACCAGTACAGTGTAAACGGCTCCAAGTTTTGCGCTTCGACCTATTCGAACCCGAGATGAATCAGTATATGAGTCTTCCACTCGCAAAGTGGCAGGTGTTCTGACCTTGACAGTATAATCAATATCCGAACTCGTGTAGATGGTACCAGAGTCTACCACATTCGCCAGATCCTCATCTGAGGCGACCTTATAATCGACGCAAACCGGAGCCTTTGACATGGCGACATACTCCTGAGTGTCATGGTTGTACAATGGTACGTAGCCGGAGACGGTTGCATTGGACTTGTCATTGTCGAGCACAGGACTGACGCGCGTCCAAAGGATCACACTGTCAGGAAACGGGTCGCCTGAAGCAACGCCGTGGGTGAAGTTTAATTGTGCTGGATCCCATGGGCTCTGTGGGTCATTTCTCTTGACCACTCTGTGGATAGAAACACCCAGAGATGGGTGGTGCTCCGAGGGACTGCGGTAATTGAGGTTCGAGGTCCAGGATGCTTGAACAGCCCCGGCGAGTGCAAGAATGGCAACGACTTGAGACTTCATCTTGTCGAACGATGGACACGAAAGCCGGCTGACTGCTTTGGACGTTGCGGCAGCTACAGTCGCGCGGGCCACCGATGCCGGAAAAGTCGTGAACCGGTTCGTCTTATATCTCCATCCCATGTCCTCTGTCTACATCATTAGGTAGCACTGCGTCTGGCAGGCCGAACTGCTGGCTTAGCCTCATCCTTGCAGTTCTCTGCAGGCGATGTTCCCTCCGCATCGTTAGCCCGAGAGATAATTCCTGCTTCACCAATCAGGCCGGCTCGATTAGGCATGCTGGCGACACCTGGCAGCAAGCGAGAGGCGTGGGCATGAGGAGTCCTCGCAGTTCGGTGAGGGCTCATTTGGTCTGGAAATTGTCCGCAGTGGATCGGGGAGGGGGGAAGCCAGGATGTCGTCGTCATAGTCAATATTTAAACGTGCTAGAGTCCTGACGCCGGCTCACCCGAGGCATAGAAGCTTTTTTCGACGGCCGACCGCCCGCGCGCGTGCTTCCACTGACGCGTTCCATTGGTTCCCGATGGTATGGGTACGTTGTGCACCAAAGGGGCCTTGGCAGGGACGAGGACTGCTAGACCAGGGACTCATTAACTGATCGGGATTCGGCCCCTTCAAGGATATCCGGTGCTCTGGGTGACTGGTCTAATCGATAGCTGTCTGCTTCTTTCATCATCCAGTGTGATTGCACGGAAATGCTATGCCCTGCCATGCCCAACCTCGGTTACCGAAGAATGTAAATCTGTGTCTCTCGGTCGCGTGCATCCAAAGCCTGTTGTCTTCTTTTCAGTGCTCCTTACCCCGCCCCGCCCCCGTCCAGCCGTCCCGCATGAGCTCGCTCCAACAAGTCAGTTGACACCCGCCACCAGAACCACTGACAGGCTTCAGACTTCTCACATCGCCACGACACGTCTTCCATCACCAAGTGAAACATATGCAGAGCTAACGGCTGTCTCTGATTGATAGTCGATCTGGCTAGCGACCTGATTCATATTGGCCTGCACATGCCTTAGCATTGCCTTAGCATGGTTTCAACCTGCGTGATGGTGCCGGCTGTTAAGTGTTGACAATGTACCTGCGCATGACTTACGCGGAGGGGCCGCACCGGGAACGACGATGATATATCTCACATGGCATTTACGTATTCGATCCAATCTTGTGCGCGGCCCAGATACCCGGCTCAAGAGCAGTGAAACTGCGTGGCCAAATTATTGCCTATAGGCAGCCTGGTATCATCGGCGTATTAGACGCCGCAAGACGTCTGATGCTGGCGTGTTCGGGTGGGGGGAATTCGCACATTGTGATCGGATCAGAATTAAACATGTTGCAGATCCAGCTCATCGATTCTGCAGTGCGGCATGTGGGCTCATGTGCGTGGTGGGTCGGGGGTCCGATCCCCCCGTGCGGAAGAGGCCGAGGCCAAAGATGAGAGACACGAGCACTGCAGCAGTGCTGCTGCAGTGCTAATGCACCTGAAAATACAGTCCAATGGGGTTCAAGATATTGCTCGCCCGATCGATCTACATTCTCACAATTCTCAGTGGCTGGACTGACTACATTGACTACATTGACTACCTACTTGCTCGCATTTATGAGATGAACGCAGCCTCAAAAGTGCTCAAGTGGCTTTAGATGCCAGATGGAGTACGAAAAGCCTCTCGCCGTGTCAAAAAGTCATGGGATGAGCAGTTTTGAACCGAATCCTTCAATACAGTCTTAATCCAATCTCAGCTCTAGATTGTCCCGTACGAGCTGCAGCGAACCTTCGACTGCTGCGCTGTGGCTTGCTCCGCCACGGCCTTAGGTTCAAATTGTTAGGCGTCGAACTTGTTCCACGGCCCGCGATTTGCCCGTGCACTCGGGATTCTGCTTTGGCACGCTTCCACCAATGCTTTTCGCCTTGCAAGCTCCCTCGTGTTGGAAGCCGAAAGTAACCAAGCCCAGCCAATTATGGCTTTTGCCCGGCAGATGTTTTTCTTGATCCCCCAGCCTGCAGTGCCGTGTGGGGCCCCCTCATCCTACAAGCAGCCGGCCGCTGGATGGCATAGTGATGTGGCGCGACTTTTCCTTTTCCTTCCTTCTTGCGCCTGTGTGGTCCACTTCGAAGGAACAAGCCGAGGACGTCCCCTAACGACCTATTCTGGTCCCATTGATCTATCTGAAGCAACGTGATATCATGTGCAGACAGCCACTATCACCCACTCCGGTACTGTCAGGGGGCGGGGAGATGCACCTTCCACTGCGCGATGGGTCAAGTGAGGCATCCTGGGGCTTTCCGCTGCTTCTTTTCCGCACAGAAAACTAAGGAAGAACGGAAACTCGCCCATGAGGTTGTGTTGCACAAGGAAATACGAATATACGGCGGCCTGTCTGCCCCCTCCGAAGGCTGATCACCATCCGCTATTCATAAGCTCTCAGTCCCAGAAACACAATGTCAATGCTGCCGTATGCAGTTTTCTGTTGAAAAGAACAAGAAACCATCAGAACTTACATTATTTCCTAATCCCTTGTCTACTGTCGAATTTCACTCGCTTATATCTCTCGACATGGACCGTGGACTTCTCCCCAGAGCCGACTCGCCCGGCCTCAGCGGCAGCCAGACATTGACAATTGCCATCTCCGTTGCCCTCGGGATTGCAATTATCTGCTCTGCAACACTCATCGGACTGAAGATCATCAAGCATCAACGCAGTACCAAGAACCAGTTTGAAGAGGCTCGGGTCCGCGACCCAAGCCTGACTTGGGGCGAGCACGACCGCAGGACCAAGCTCACCCGCTCGCGTTTGGTAGTCGAGGAGGAGATGCAACGAAACAAAATCATCCGAAAGACCCAGCAGAGTCGGGCATCAGACCGGAAGGAACCCGAGCAAGCAGGCGGTCGATGGGCCAGACCGACTCGTTCCCGTTCCAAGACGTGGCACGGGCGTGCAAAAAGCAACGACACGGACTTGGAAGCCGGACCTGAGCTCGAGGAGCGGTGCTTGGACTGGGGTTCCGCCGAGGCGCATGTGTTGCGGACCTTCCAGGTTCTCAATGGGAAGAAGCACCCATCTCACAGGCCGCTCAGTAATGAGGACGACGGGAACGTCCCTCGGAGGCCACCCACCATACGTTTGAAAACACCACCTCTGTTCTCGCACCCGATGTTCAGGACATCACACCCACCGCGGCACCTGAGTCTTCCTACGGAGCTTATTCGCACCAATACTGACCCGGGGCCCGTTTTCGGCTCGAGTGTGACAGCGGGCAAACCACGCGACGATGCTAGCATACTGAGCCCATGACTTCATGTGTTGCCGATGTGGACTGGCTGGCCAGTGAGGTGTTGCCATAATGATATTTGGACTAATTCACTAGTACGGGTGACGTTACGTTTGCATAAAGAGCATCTCAGTGAGCACATAGTATTTCGCGGCAAGATTGAATGCAGAACTATTTATTTCAACTTCATGAAGCATCAAAGGTGTCCAAAGTGACCACGAGTTTGTATGATGTACTCGACGAGGGTCCATCAGTGGGGTGTGTAACCCGAGCTATCAATTGACATAGACCACAATTGCAGATGTCATGGTCCGTGTCGACATCATGCGGCTTTTCCCGTGCAGGTGAGAGCTGAATCTCTGAATCCAGACAGAGGAAACTTTTCCGACTAAGATGTGCATCATTAGTAATACTCTCTTGTGATTGTGAAAGTAAAAGTCTACCCGGTGATGCCGTGCCGACAGGATGGGACAGTGCTCAAGTGTGCAAAAGATCTCAGTAAGTGCCGTCAGATTGCGCCCCGTCTCAGCCACACCGGGTGATTATCCGAGCCAGGTGGCAAAGGTCTACCTTTGAGTATTTTCCCACGCTTGTCTCCCTGCCATTCCGAAGGCTTGCAGTGACTCGCGATACCACGGCAACGGGCGGTCGCCGTAGCCCGTGCATCATCTGCGGGGCCTATCGAACTTCTACTCGTCCTGCTTCGAGACCGAATAAGTGTGAATTGCGCTTCTATGGACTGTCATTCCTGAAAAGGTCTCTCTAGTTCTAGACTGGGAAATCGAATTCATTGCCCGTTGTACCTCATTACTTCAGTGATGCCAGGCGTTGCTCGCAGACCTCTCTGAAGGTCTTCGGCTTCTTCGACGTCAGCATTTCCACGTCATCCGAGACAATCTCAAATTCTCCAAGCCTGGTCGCTTTTGTGAACGATACCATATCCGAGCTATTCCATGGGTTGCCACTATTGGAGGAAAAGTTAGCCAGGACGTCTGACTGCGTAATGCGTCTTTTCAGAGAGGGGAGAAGAAAAAAGCCCAACCACCAACGCCATCAGCCCGAGGAGGCTAATGAATCTCAATGGTGGTCGATTGGCACCTACTTCACCACAAATCCATCAATCGGCTCCCTTGGGATCCCCATAGCGTCAAAAATCGCCAGCTGCTCGTCATCCGTCAGGGACTCGTAGGCCAAGGTCTTGCCAACCGTCTCGCCCATGATCCTCGCCGTATCACCCCAAGACAAGAGCTCGGGACCCGTGATGTGATACGCCTTGTTTCGATGGGGAGCAGGATCAGCAAGAATGTTTACCGCGGGCCCAACGCAGTCGTCTCGGCTGATGAAGGCCATCTTCCCTTGCCCGGCATTGACACGCAGCATCCCCGCCTTCAAAGCCGGGGGCCCAGCAACGTCGGTGATGGCTTCCGAATACTGTGCGTCACGTAGTGCAGTCCAGTACACACCGCTGGCCCGTAACATCTCCTCTGTTGAGTTCAATTAGGCGGCTGGTCGCAATGACACGAATGGATGACTAGATACCTGTAGCTCTATGCTCTCTTGCAACAAGAGCAGTCGGATTTTCCAAGTGCGCAGAGAGTATAGACGTGTACACAATGTGTTTAATTCCTGCCTTGACGGCTGCGTCCACGGCCGCTTGGTGCTGCGGGAGCCTCTGACCGGCTCTGGAGGTGCTGATGAAGAGCATCGTGTCTGCCCCTGTAAAGGCTTCCGCGAGTATCTCTACAGGATCATCAAAAGAGCCCTTTCGAATGGATGAGCCCTTTGAGGCGTAGTCTGAGAGCTTTTCTGGGTCTCGGGTGAGCAGGAGGAGTGACGACGGAGAGACTCCTTTTGCCAGTAGACCGTCCACAGCGAGGCGCCCATACTGGCCTGAAGCCCCGGTGATGAGGATTTTGTTGTCGACGCCGCCCATGATAAGATTTCGTTACTCGGTGTTTTGATTGGAATTGTCTTCTGCTGCGGGTTGTTTCTTCACTGCAACGCCGCCGACACGATTGTTCTGTTGAGATTGTGAAATGCTCAATGTTTCAGAACATTGAAGTCAGTCTGACGGCTCTGTGCTTAAGACCAAGTAAGGCCCTTTGGGCCCGGCCCACTTGTTGAGTCGTGATGATCCCATCTTCACGGACTGTTAAGCTGGCCGAGCTGTGCTGATAATGCACGGTTAACAGATTAGGGTCACTGGCCAGTGGGAGCTATGCTGGGCTGTCCTGTCTCGGGTCCTGATTCGTGTAACGGATCGCCGGGAGAGACAAATAAGAGAGTCATGGCCCACAGATCTACCCATGGCAGATCTTCGGCTGTTCTACGACCTCCACCGAGGTAGCACTCGGATTTGACGATTGGGATTGCCACCGAGAAGATATGTGACGTTGATTATTACACTTCAAGTTCAAAAGTAATCTGGCCGCCTGCACATGTGCACTAAGGAATACTAGCTAGACCATGGGCTCGCCAAGGTTATTGGGAAGTGTCAGCGCTCGCTTTCGATGTCTGTCGAATGCACGATCCGAGAATGCATCCTGAGACGAGTCAATGTTTGCCAGTAAATATCATGGAGCTTCTTGCCCCTGTGTCACATAAGCATAATAGCGGTGCTTTAAAGCTTAAGTTCAATTGATCTTTGGAAAGACTGAACCATTGGTCATTGGATCTTAATGGTCGATATCACCTAGTAACATTGGCTGAAATGGTGTCTGAAAGACACTTAGTTTTGAAAGTAACATCAGTCTCATGAAGCTCGCTGAGGCATGGGGCATTAATACGATGTGGTTTGTGGCCAGCTTCAAAAATCAAGCAGAACGGATCCCACCGAAGGAGAAGGTCATTCCATCGAAAGAAACCATAAAGAAGCAGAACGAGGACAAAAAACAACAGCAAACTTTCAAGAGTACATATAATCAATATCCTGCAGTATCTAAACATCTTGAGGACTTCGAGTTCTCACCCGAGTGCCAGGACATCCGGCGAGTAAGTGTTGGCTGTACTCTATCTACGACCAAATCTGCCAAATTCAATAACGTTGGTTATCAAAGTCAATTTCTCAGACGTCTGGGTGAGACGGAGTCTCAACAACAAGCTCAAGAGCGACGGGAGGATAGAGAAGATCGAGCGACGGACGCTTTCGAAGCTATGGCAAGGCAGCAATGGCGACAACGAGCGTACCAATATGTTCAAGACCAGGCTGAATACCCTACATATCCTGGAGTGAACGAGCGACCCACACCGCCGTCTGATTTCCTCCAGACCTCCCACTCCGGCTCCGGCTCCGGCTCCGGCTCGGGATATGTAGCCCCAGATCTTTTAGTCGAGCATGATGGAGAGGCATACATCACTGTTGGCCAGCCAACGCACCAGTTCGAAATGGAGGATTATTCGACACCCGGGCCTCCTCCTCCAGTGGCATATCCCACATCTGGGAGAAGCCAAAGATCATCAACAAGGCATGCTCATCCGTCTTCGAGTCACCATGCGTCATCGGCACACACACGATCGTCCTTGCCTTCACAGCAACGCGGCGCATATACCGAAGAGGTGCACCCGGCGCCGCTTCGTGATCGACGGAGCACGCGTTCTTTGAGTGACTATCCGGGTCACTCTTCAAGGCCGAGTGATGGCGGCTGCTGCTGCATCGTAATGTGAGGGTTTCGTAGCAACTGCGCGCGATTGGTTTCTCGACTTCGGGAAGATGTACAAATAATTCAGGGAAGAGATCCATGACTAGGCCTCGAAAGTGACGGCTGACGGTGATGGCGATCCTTTTTGTTTACTCAATCTGCCTAAGGCTTGTTGCGCCACGTCTGGAATCTACACCACCCTTGACTTTTACACCACTTTCTCAAAATCAAGCTGGAATTTCCACTTCTCATCGCCTAAATGACCCCCAATTGCCCCTCTGTCCTCTTTCGATTTGAGTGAGATTGTCACGTAGACGTCGTCATAGGCATGTGCGGAGCTGCTAGGTGTAGTGTGTGTTAGAAGCAGAGTAGCCTGCGATGCTTTCGTGTCGACAGACTCCAGCACTCCAATCGGCCAGCTATAGGCTTGAGTACCCGTATGTTCTTTGACGTGTATTCCGTCGTGGCCGTTGAGGGCATCATAAGTCCGTTTCAGCGTCTCAAATAAACCCGTGTCTCCAACAAAGACCGATACCTGGTGGACTCCGACCGCGGTTGATGGATGCTTGATATTGTCTCCCACGTGAAAAGGCACACGGTTCTCCCTCGGCGTGCGATCAAGACACCAGAACGGAGCTTCCCCACCAACAAAACCATCGACCCCGGCTGCCTTGTTGAGGTAAGGAGATGAGATAATCCACTTCAGCTCGCTGCCGTCGGGCTTGATCCTGCCTCCTGGGGTAGGGCTGGTGTACTGTATTCCTGTGCCTGCGGCTTCGATCCGGCTCCTGATGGTGTTCAGGTCATCCTCGCTGTGAAGCGTGTTCGCCCAGTCGACAATATGGCCGGACCGCCTCGCCCCCCATCGGTGAGATTTCCTCTCCTCTTCCTTGCCTGGAACGAACGCAATGAGTTCGAAGTAGACACCGTCTTGAAGCAATATCAGCTTGTTCTCCGTGACCCCGTCGGCGTGGCGTCCTCCTTCCAGCACGGTGAAAGCGTCTGTGAGCCAGGTGGGGAGGTTGGTAAGGGTCTCGTATGGGACAAGAATGACAATGTGGTCTAGAATTGGAGTTGGTGCCATGTTGTTAATTGGGGAAAGGGAATGCTGATCAAGGTGGCCAAAATTCTTGAGTTTCGTCGGTGTTTTTTGTCGATGGCATGAGAGGGTTCCAAATAAGGAGGGGCCCTCCAAGTCATAGCCCGAGGTCGGGATAGAAAACCTGCTTAATAAGCACAGCCGGAAGGCATCTCAGCAGTTGCGACATTTTTTCCAAAGTTGCACCACCCGACATCGTCGACAGATATCTCCTTCTCTGGAATTACTTGTGCTATGCGGTAATATGTGGAGTAACTGGAAACTAAGTACGCCTCGGCCGAAGGAACTACGTCTGAATGGAGGCGTTCCACAAACCACAGACGCACAATTAAAGTCTGTCCGAAGTGATTGCCCTGGCATAATTTGGTTTTTAAGTTGCTGTATTATTGAATTAAACCTAGGTGTTCTTTCTTCAGCTTGCAAAAAACATATTCGCCGCAATTCCTGTCTTGTGAGTTTCTAAATCTCTTTCCACCAGGTTTCTTGTACAAGCTTTTGAGATTTAGTAAGTTCCTGTGCTTCTTCACTCTGTTGTGCTGGAGGTATTTCGTTTTTTCTAACACGAGAATATCCCATGTTACCGAGCCACATGGCTTCTGTCTTCTGCATGTCTTCTTGCTCGTCTCTCTGAGGTCTGGTGAGGAGATTACTCTGGTAGGAACGGTTGGCCGCGCTGATCCTAGCTGTTCTCTGGTTGTGACACGTACGGCTTTCAAAGCTGCCTGTGGGTTTTTGTTGTCGACGGCTATGCGAAGGACGCAGGGCTACTAGATCATCGGAAAATTAGTGTCAAAAGTGCACCCAACAGTTGTGTATAGTGCGTTGGTTACAACAGCTTCAAGTCCGGAGTCCATCCTACAAGACACACACGCACAAAGGTCCGCAAAATGCATCTTGCGAGATAGAACTCGAATGGTAGAAGTGTTGTCTGAATGCACTGTGAAAAGAGCCCCCCAACCATCGGTGCTGCTTACCTGATTTGCCAGCTCGCTTCTTCCCGATGAAAAGGCGGAAGATTTTAGAAAACCCCTTTCCTCTTGTGTGCTTTGCCATGGTATGGAGAGGAGTTAGCAAGTTTGTGTGTGCCGAACGTAGCTTGAGTTCGAAAAGCTCTTGGTCTTGGATGTGATACAGACACAATCTGACGGGGACTCTGGCGGCGAAGGGCGACCTTTTGAATAAGTGCAATACCCACTTCAGACTGCTGACACTCACTGCAGTGTCAACTTTCTTACTCATTCAGAGACGCCGTTCGGCATTCGACACAAAATGTCAAGCCTAAACACCAACAAGTAGTCAGGGCGGCCAGGCCAATGGTGAGCCAACCCACCTGAGGGGCCGCAGGGGTCCGATTTGGGGGAGAAAAGCAACAGGACCTGGCGCAGCTTAAACAAAAATCGTCGGACCTGACCTGGATGGTAAGTGGCCTGGCCGGGCATTTGGCCGGGGATTGCGACCTGTTTCGGCCGCAGGTGGCCGCGCACGCGACGTCAGTCGATGGATTCATGTCAGAAGGCTGGTGTTGGGGTCGGGCCTCGACCGCAGCAGTTCGTGGTCGTTTCATGGGCCGAGGACCCACTCGGGGCTCCAACAGCTCGATTTCGTTCCAACACGGATGACTGTAGCAAATCAAATCCAACAGTCATTGGAAAACGTTTCGATGCACGGGAGTCAAAAGGCTAATGTAGGCGACGTAATGAAACGTGGTTGGTTGAGATCCTGATGTCACCGAGCACCGAGATCAAAAAGATGCAATTGTGACCGTGCGGCCAATATATGAAGCCGTGTAGCTATGCACTCTCATACTTTACTACAAACGCAAAAATTCTAATTTAGTTCTCTTTGGAGACTTTCATTACAACCTTAACCATCCCGGCGACCCGTCTGCAGGTCCATCTCCTCAGGGCGGACCCTCTTGGTCTTCTTGAAAACCTTCCACCACAAGATGTTGATCAGGTAGACCGGAATGCCGATGTAGCTCGTCAAGAACTTGTCGATCTTGAACGGCATGAAAGCAGCGAACCCGTTGAAGATTATAACCAGCACAGTGATCACAAAGGCGATGTACGCTCCCCACGGCAACAGCGGGTTGCGGTACGGCATGACGCTCCTCGGGATTCCTTGAGCCTTCATGCCCTGCAACATGAAGTGGTAGCTGACGAGGATCGAGATCCAGTTCAGCGCGCCAAACACGGTCACCAGAGAGACGAAGTATCCGAAGACCGTGCTGGCGTCCTTGGTCACATTCATGAAGCCGAGGGCAATGAAGAGCGACGAGGCGGCGACTGCTGCAGTGGGCACGCCGCGCTTGTTGGTCTTGTGGAAGATGGCAGGTGCCTGGCCGTCCTTTGCAAGGGCCCAGATGGTCCTGGCGGCGAGGTAGATGTCCGAGTTGGCGGCGGAGACGGTGAAGACGAGCAGGAACGCGTTGATGACGCTGTCCAGCTTGTCGATACCAGCGATCTTGGCCGCGATGACGAAGGGGGACGCCGCGCCGCTCGTCTTCTGGGCAGTGCCGCTGATGAGTCGTTCGTCGTTGTAGGGCACTGCCATTCCAAGGCTGATGACACCGGCGACGTAGAAGAAGACAATACGCAGCAACGTCTGCCTCACGGCGCGAGGCACGTTCTTGCGCGGGTTCGGCGTCTCGCCGAACGCAACACCGACCAGCTCGGTACCCAGGTAGGCGAAGGTGGCCTGCACGACGGAGGCCCAGACGCCGAGGAACCGTCCCAGATCTCCTTCAATGCCGTTGTACTGCTTGAACGCACCTGGATCTTGCCAGTATCTGAAACCCCTTCGGTGGTGGTCTGGACCGCCTCCCAGAGCAATAATGAAGCAGACCAGGATGAGCATGCAGATGACGATGGCTTTGAGGAGCGACATCCAGAACTCGGCTTCACCAAAAAAGCTGACATGGAGCAGCTACAAGTGCGGTCAGCGCCAATTTCGGTCAAAAACTGGGAATGTCACAAAAGAGAGGAATTCCGTACATTAAGTGCAATGATAGCAACACCAAAGACAACAATCCAGATCGAGACGTTCAGGTCAGGCCGCCAATAGGCGATGATAATACCGGTCACAGTCAAATTGTTCGGCAAGACGATCACGTATTTGAAGAAGTAGTTCCATCCAGTTGCGAAACTGTAGGCGGACTCTTGTCAGTAAGGAGACCAATATAGCCAGAGGCAGGGGAAAATAGGACCAAAATAGACATACCCCAGTGCTGGGTCAACGAATCGAGAAGCGTAACCCGAGAAACTCTTCTTATGTGGCAGCCATGCACCCATCTCACCCAGTGCCACCATGACGATGTAAACAATGAAGCCCATGAGGCAGTACCCAATCAACATCGACCCAGGGCCACCGTTCTTGAGCGCAGTTCCGGATCCGATGATGAGACCTGTACCAATGGCACCGGCGATAGCCATCTAATGAGACCATTACAGTTAGTATATGATGCGAAGTCAAACGCCCAGGTAATGGGTCGTTTCTAAAGTTGTATGTTCCAGCCGGTAGGTGAAGTACTTGCCATATCTGCAGGCGGAGGTTAGCATGGCGGGTCTAGGATTGCCAGTGTTGCGCGGGCAGTCTTGTCTCTCAGTCACGTACTCAGCTGTCTTGGTTTCATGCCACGGTGCAGGTCGTCGCCGGCTTCCTCTACCTCGCCGACCTCGCCATTGGAGGCTACGCGCTCCTCCTCCACCGAGGAGGCGCGCTTCTCGTCGCTCTTCACGAAGTCGAGGATCCCCATCTTCGCTGGGTAGCCGTCCTAACAGTCCGCCTGAAAAAGGTTAATCCTGATGCGGACTCAGTCGGGGTCCTTGCTGTGCCGCAGGAGATCGATGTCCTAGGCCGGGCGACAACGAAGGGGACAGGAGGGATCAGTCCGGAGGCAACTTTTTCTATTCACTCGGGACGAACGAACGTTGGGGCTTGACGCGGCTTATAACAGATGCACACCCCCCACCCGAAAAGTCCCATCTGCGCCGAGAAAGCTACATACAGTACATGCCTGACAAACGGACCAGCAAATGGCGTGCTAGGCACATTCCACAGCGAATGAGGCCGGGGAGCTGGCTGCTTCCTTCAGCTTGGCACACAGGGATGGTTTCTTGGAGAGCTGGCAACCTTGACAGGCAATAATTCGCCCAACCCAGGTTAGACTAGCTAGCTGCTGCTGCTGCGTTGGGAGGGTCCCCGTCTGCCTTGTCTCAATGTGCAATCAAAAGCTGCTAATGGCTTTGTCCGGCAGAGGCAAGTCCTTCCAGTGGGAAGCTGGGGTGCGTCGCACCGCCAAGAGATAAAGCGGCGGGCGCTGCGGCGCTGATGCCCCAGTTCGTAAACGCCCAGCGCCGAACCCCTGCCCCGAGAGTTCGCCCGTCGTCAGCTTATCGTGGTCCTTCTCCACCTGCAAACCCCACTGAGCGCAAGGGGCGGGGGGCGAGTCGCGTGGTTGCTCGACGATATGGGGTCCCAAATCTGGGGAAGCAAAGCATTTAGTTATTGCATTTGCTGATAGGACCCGTTATTCTGGGAGAGTGGGCCTCGGCATGTGGAATTCTCTACACAAATAAACTAGCTATCTGTAGGCGCGGCATCTGGGAGAAAACAACTAAGCAACTTGGACAAGAGAAGCTTCGAAGCGGGAGCCCAGCAGTACAAGCCTTGTTCCTGAGCCACCCGAGGGCGATGTTTATCTCTGCCCGTTAGAGCCAACGGTCTTGGTGTTTCTTAGCCTTCCTCTCTGGTTCGCGCAGGCCGAGCCGTTTTACGAGCGAGGGTCCAGGGACGCCTCCGCAGTTTTACCAAGTCGCCGATGCTATCCAGCTTGGGTCACATCCTGATTGATTACCTTATTAAATCCCATGAGAAAGGTTCCAGAAGGGCGCTATCGCTTGGCTATGCTTGGCACTGCCATAGGCACTCTCTTTACTTATCGGATCCTTTCCCGACCTATGTCATGTCGTGTGGTCACATGCATGCAACCGCGGTGACACCGTCTTGGTCGCACCGCCTCCATCGACAGACGTGATGGGGTCTTGATTGGTCTGGGGTGCCAGCAAACATTCCCAGCTCCGTGGAACCACGCCCGAGAACCCACCTGGGCTGTCATTCCACGGCTGAGATGACCAGTAAGACACGGCTAAGCCTCCGAATTGCTGCAACATACAGTCACATTGATCGCCAGGCGTTGAGCTGAGAGAGGCTCCCAGTGGTTCCTCTGGTCCCTTGGAGAGGAGAGAAGCGAGGCCAGGCAATTAAAGACGATTCATTGGGAAACCCACCGTTATTGAAGCAAGTCGTCAGCCCTGGAGTGGAAAGATTTTCTGATCTTCAGCCACATGGTAGTAGTAATATTCACTATCGCAGAAAGGTGAGGCATTTACACGTGAAGCTAATGCAAAAAAAGAAAAAGTTCGACGACAAGCCTCAATCCATCAAGAACGTGGAGTTTACCCTAGTCTTTATCTCTGTGCTGCAAGATTAGGTGAGGCTATCTAACTTGGCCTCGTTGAATGCGTTTCATTTATTCAGTTGCGGGAACCGCCATGATGAAATCACGGCTATGAAGCTGGGACATTGGTACAACCATCAACCAGGTCCTACAGGTGTAAGTTTCTGCTTCGAATGTGGTGTCAAGTTTCCGCATTAGCGGGCACCAACAATGCCTTCGACTGCGCTGCATGCGCATCGATGACCAAGAATGCTCGAGGCCTGTATCTGTCTAGTAACCCTTCTCGAAACCAACTTCGACGCCCGATCTGCCTGCTGGTCTGATGTAGACGACTCGTGAAAGTAAAAGCCAGGCGGATTGCTTGGTGGACCTCAGATTTCTGATTTCTCAACCACAACAGGGCCACGGTAATTGCAATATGAACAAATCTGCGGTCGCCCTGGTTCATGAAACCACGGGAGTTGTGCTACAGTCTCTAATTACGGCACGTAGCTCTCGTCGCGTGCAGGTACGACCTCGGGACTGGTGCGCCGCAAACATGACCATGATGCGAACCTGTCGCACTATGCTTGCATGCTCCTTTTCTGTGCATCCCCTTGACCGCTCGACTCATTCTTATGGGGCTTCATGATCTTTTCCCCCAGAAGTTTTTTTGATGTTTGGTAACTGTCACCGCCCCCTACTCTCTCTGTCGTAGGGACATAAATATCTTCTTTAGGCCGAAACGCGTGAGAACACGCATCCTTTTCATTACAAGGAAACCCTCCTGCTCGGCTCCGAGAGCTAGCAATATATCCTCGCAAAACATTTATACATGTGCTTTGGAAGCCACGATCAGTATGAAATGGCCTATGAGAATCCTATTTACCTTGTGAATGATCTACGATATCCAATAGAGACGACATGTCGGTATCTCGGATCGTACAGTGTGAAAAGATCGGTTGCGAGCTCAGAAGGTTGTGCAGACATCGACAAGGATGTGTATGACCTCGACAGCTGCTTGAACCAACTACACAGAATCGAAAATGTAGTCGATCAACTGGTGATCAGTGGCCGCGGATTTCCCTATGAGTTGCGATTGGATATAAATGGCCGGTTGAGTTCCTACAATGAGTATTGGTCGTTGAAGGTAGAGGGGAGAGCTGGCCATTTCACATCATCTGGTTGCGAAATTTTGATGTGTATTTACGATATTATCAGTCTTCACGCGTAAGTGAATTCAAGACAAATGCGCATTGACTTTTGGTATTATGGCTGACAATGCAACAACAGAGCCAGTGGTGTGAATGGTTATGTTCAAGTTCCCTCACGGCGTCGTTAGCAGGAACGAGAGGGTCTTGCTGTACAATAATCAATTTCCTGTCACATCAGCTCTGCCCAGTCATAAGATGACGATCGCTGGACTTGGCCTCGCCGCAAGGGTATCGTCAACAACGACAAGAAGGGTTTGAGATGGAATCAACCAGAATTGAGCGAGGCACGGATCCGAGGTTCAGGGAAAACTACAGTATCCTCAAATCCATGTACTGGGCACAATTTTCAACAGACTGTGGCAATGAGTTACGATAGCCACGAAAATAATGTCGTCGACTCTGGGGTCGGTTCTGATTGAGGACTTCCACAAATTTAAGTATGCATAACTGAGCATATGACACTGCAATGAAGAAGTGAGCTCTGGTTTTGAATCAATGGCTGAATGCTCAATTATGCGAGGCGATTGGTGAAGCCTGGAGGGTGTGGGAAGAACCCAAAAAGGGCATTTCAGCCACTGGCACTTCGAGATGACTAGACCCAGAATTCCTAGGTATAACTCACGTCGTTCCCGTGCAGGCAAAATGACAGCACCTGTGACTGATAATAGAGCTTTTGAAAGGGTATGATACTGCAAATTTTGGGTGTCTGAAATACTTGAGGCAACTCTCTGCCAGTACTCCGTTATTTGTAAATTGGTCGGGCAAATGCCCTTCAACATCATCACATCAATGCGAGACCCAGCTGGGATACTCGAGCACACAAATATTCCAAGATTCTCGCCTGCAGATCGCCAACCAAGATACGGGGCAGCTCATTCTGTGCCACTCTCGATCACACAGTTCTCACAACTGAAATTGTGACTCCGTTCCCAACAAAGAGACCCATATCCGGGGCTGGACCGCGACTGTTGGGCTAAAGGGAAGGGCCTTTGTGAAATGACGTGTAGGCCGGAACGACCTGTATACGCTCTGCTGGTAGAATACGAGGCTGGAATGGAAAGACTGGAGAAAAGACATCCGCGAACACCGCTTGAGCAGCTTCAGCCTACAAGACACCCAAGTGACCCAAATTCAGTCGACACCGAACAGCTACGAAGCCGTTTCTTACGACGTCCGCCGAGACTTGATCCAAACCCGCGTCGATGATGCCGGCCGCTTTGTGCCAACACCACTCCTTTGCTTGGGTAGCTTCCAAGGCCCGCCGCCAGCTGGTTCCATGTCATATATGGAAAGGATAGCGGCGGAGAAAACCAAGATCTCCTTGACGGCGAATTGCCGACCCTTGCACATGCTTATCCCTCCGCCTGTGAAGCGTGTCAGTACTCTAAAACTGAGATTGTTACCACAAGATCACGCAAGCAAAGACTCACCATATGGCCGCACAACGCCCATCTCTGCGCCAACGGGCCGCTTCTCTCCCTTTTCGTTCGAGGTATCCCACTTGATGTGCCTTTCAAGAAGCCACTCTTTCGGCTCTGGGAATACATCTGGATTCATGTGGTTCAGCTCGTGGGCGCCGTGCGCATACGTCCCTTTTGGCAGCAAGAACGTGTCCGAAGACCCATCCTTGTCGCTGATGATCGCATCTTCCCGGATCACCTTGAAGCTCCACGCGCCGACATCCACCCGCATGGTCTCGATGTATGCTGCTTTGAGGAGGGGGCACTTGTTGACCAGACCCTCCACGTCGATGCTTACTATCCTCAGAGCTGCTTTGAAGCCAGGGCCAAACCCGTGCGCGGGCTCCTCAATGACAATGTACTGTGCGATCTCCTCCCTGATACGGGCGAGCAGGACGGCGTCGGAGTTGATGCGCCACAGCATCCAGAACACGAGCGGGTTGGAGTTCGCATTCATAGCCCAGGCCAGGCCGAAGTCGATTGCAGCCCGCTGGTCGATGGTCAATTTGTGTTTTCGATACACGTCGTCTACACGGCCCTGAACAAGCGGGCTGACGTTTTCGATGTCGGCCCACTCGGGGCCGGGGTTCTTGCCCACCCGATCTGCCTCAAGCGCGACGTTGAACGCGCGCATGCTTGCCATTGCTTCAGACCGCGCTCGGCGAGCCGCAATGGCTTTTCCGATGGGCAGGAAAGCTGGGAGATCCGCCGCGAGGGCCATGAACCCCTCGTCGAACTTCCACAGGTTCTGCCAGAATTGCGGGTAGTTCTCGACAAAATTGGTGCCAAAGAGCGAGACATTGGCTGTCGCGGCGACGAAGTTCCGCACGAGATCGAACAAGTCGGCTTCAACAGCCAGTTGGCCCTTTTTGTCCTGAATCGTTGCGGCATCCGCGCATTTCTCCCAGTCGGCTTGGTCGATCTCGCTCTCGTTGAACGTGACAAAGTCGGCAATATTATGTCGCAGCCGCTGAACGGTTCTATCCACCATCTGACTGAGGGACGGCTCGGAGCTAAGTGGTTTGTATGCCGCCAAGATGTCATCAAGCATCTTGTCGTACGTCTCCATGCTGGATTTCGATCGCGGGTACCCGAAAACGCTCTTCACGAGATGCCTGGACGCGGCATGGCCATCAGCGACGCGCACCGGATGGTTGATCAGGGAGGCCGTGAGGCCAGGCTTGAAGATGACCGTGTGCACGCCGCCGAAGATATTGAGCGAGAAAGCACCGCCGGGGTAGAGCTGCCGAAGGCCTGCGAGAAAGCTCTCGGAGTTGAAGACCATCTGGGGGATATGGCCAATGTAAGGGAACCAGTAGGGGACTGCAGGTACGACTTTCGCCTCCTTGCTGCCGGTGTTGTTTCCGGGGCGGCCATTGCTGGCACTCAGGATTCGTGTGGTGATGCAAACAACGGCGAAGGTCACGGCGAAGACAGCCAGGTGCTGCGGCTGGATGCGCGACAGCAAACCCTGGACAGGGGCCAAGAGGCCAGCCATTGTCAGCACTGGCAGCGCGACAGCCTGCACTGCCGACTCAGTGTCGAAGCAGGTCCGATACCCACGTGAAAAGGGTTTTCAGTTCACACAGTGGACTGTACGGTCGAAAGCAGTAGGAAGAAGTGCATCGCCAGCTGAAGAATACTGGCGACGTATGAATATTCTGTCAGCTACGCCTCGGCCAGCTGAAGGACCCTGGAGCTGGAGCTGGGGCTGACGATCGAGTGAGCTGGCGTTGGTCGGACAAGATGGAACAAGCGGATCAATGACGGACCGTGCACCAAGGTTGGGAAGGATCAGGTTGTGACCCGTGATGAGCCAGCCGATGTTGACGCCTCATCCCAGGTGCCATCGACCATGTTCACCAGCTCCATTCGGTGGGTAAAGTCATTGGGATCATGTCGTAAGGCAAAGACTCAAGTTTAGATGTTGTCAGGTAAGTGTGTGAACTCTCTATTAAGCTATTACCGGACATACCCCTAACCCTGGGGCACACCCTCCCTTTTACAGGTGGGCCCTGACTCTTCGGAGCCTGAGTGTTGGGGGTGGGTGGCTCGGACCTCAGTACCCTAGGGTACCTACAAGTCGTGCCATCAAGCCTGGATCCACCAACTTAACCACAAACATTGATTCGCCTGTACATGCTAAGATAGATATCGGGGTCTATCAAACTGTTCTCGTAAGTGCTAATAGATTCTATTGATAGCCATATCTCGAGCTTCGGCATGAAAGTAATTAGCTTGAGGTACTCACATGTGCACTCAGTGTAAACCTGATGTCCCATGGGACTCGTTCACTCAGCTTCCACTTCAAATGTTCTAGCATTGTCAAGACATGATAATTTTAGTAGTGGAAAGAATATTTGCTGCACCTCCCTGTGTGCAGGTCCTGCCTGTGTGGCCTTTTGATTGGTTATCTTTCATTATATCCAGATGTCTATCGACTTCCGCACTTGTGCACCGTTGCCATTCCCCCAGATACACGTTTGAGAAAACCAGGCACATCCATATTGATACCACGAACGTTGATATAAGCAGCATCGGAAGAGGAAGAAAAGTCTGGTGGGATGATGGTCAAAATTTACCAAAGGAAAATGCGCCTTTGGCCGGCATATATCAACCAGTCCTACCAAGTGTACGTGCATATGTGGTAAGCGTAATGTTCAGGTGGTAAGCCATGGTCTTGGTGAGAATAAAACTGACTATAAATGAACACAGCCCTGGAACTTTTGGATTCTTGATGGCTGTGGCTTTGGGAGTTTTGGACCTAACCTAAAGCCAAGTGACTGAGCGCAGCCGTCACCATCAGTTGACATCAATGCGAACACAAACGGCGTTCCTTACCCCGCGATACAGAAGTGGAGGATGCTACGATCTATTACAAAGCAAGATATCCGACCGAGTTCTCGGAGGTGTATTTCACTCACAGGGCGGAGGATCGGGTGCATTCTTATCAATCAAATCTACTACTAGTAATCAGAACACGTACCTCGGCGATACAAGTGGACGAAGACTGCATAGATGTGTATGGGCCCGTCGCTTCATCCAATCTCTAGGCTGCAGGCTCACACTCCTCGACCGATTCCCGAAGCTTTATTCGCTGGCGTAAACTAGACTTCAAATGATGTGACTGCCTGCGTGGGACGTCATCCGGCCGATCATCGGATTTTGGTGTAAGACGTGATCCTTGAGCAGCTGGCGCCATCTGCTTCCCCACCATGCAACCGCCATGCTCAGTATATAACAAACTCACAATGAGCTCGGCGGCAATATTAAGCCAGAAATGACTTCGTGCTAGTGTGAGATTGAACAACTAGGGTCTCTAACAAAAAGAAAATAAGCCACAATGTCTTTCGCCGAATTCATCTCCGTGACCTTTCCCAATGCCTCCACTGAGCTCCAGCCCATACCTGGGGCCAAGGCAGACCCGGACTTCATCGAGCGTTACTCTCGTGGATTAGACGACTATGACTTCAACTATACGCTCATCCCCTACGGATCGGGCGGGTTCGACCCCTTCACCATCGGAGCCACCATTCTCGCCAGAACAAAGAAGCTCAGCATCATTATTGCCCTGAGGCCAAACACCATGTTCCCAACCGTTGCCGCCAAGATGCTCGCCACACTCAACCACCTCGGCAGAGGCCGGGTAGTCGTACACTTCATCGCCGGGGGCAGTGATGCGGAGCAGGCCAGGGAGGGTGACTTCCTCGACAAGGACTCAAGATACGCCAGGCTTGAGGAGTACATCAAGATCCTCCGGCGCGCGTGGGAGTCGCCCGAGCCCTTCGACTGGGACGGCCAGTTCTACAAGTTCAAGGACTTCTCGAACGCAGTCCAGCCAGTAGGCGGGCCACGGGCCATCAAGGTCTCGGTCGGCGGCTCGTCCCCCCAGGCATACCAGGTCGGCGGCTCACTAGCGGACATCTTCGGCCTGTGGGGCGAGCCCCTCAAGGAGACCAGGGAGCAGATCGACAAGATCTACGCCGAGGCTGATAAGGCTGGCCGGGCCAAGGACGACCGCCCAAGGATCTGGGTCACCTTCCGACCCATCATCGCCGAGTCCGAAGACCTCGCGTGGGCCAAGGCCTACCGGACGCTCGATGCGCTCAAGGGCAACGGCGGCGCCGCGTGGGCCGGCCAGGGGAAGGCACCGCCAGCCACCGGCACGCCGCAGAACGTGGGCTCCCAGCGCCTGCTGGAGATTGCCAAGCGCGGTGAGGTGCAGGACAGGTGTCTGTGGTACCCCACCGTGACTGCGACAAATGCGCGGGGCGCTTCCACGGCCCTGGTAGGGTCGTATGACACTGTCGCGGAGTCGATCTTGGACTATGTCGATCTCGGCGCAGATCTTATCTCTATCAGAGGATATGCAAACCTTGACGATAGTATCGACTACGGACGACACATATTGCCAAGAGTCCGGGAAGGTCTGGCTAAGCGGGCAGCAAAAACTACTTAATAGGGGTAGAGACTGCTGTTTGTGGAGCCGCGTCTTACCAGTTGAAAGCCTATATAGTATCTTCATACACCGTGATATCCACTTCTATATGACTTGCTTGTGTTCCAAAACCTCGGCCCATGGAATGCTATCTCTGATGAGCTTCAATGTTCGTTGAGCACTAATGAACGAACTGTTGAAAAGTGGCACGGGGTAGCTCTCGAGGCCGTCTACAGGTTCCCCCCCGCAGTGAGAACGGTTATATTGTGTCAGCGGCTTGTCAACAGCATCGTAAATTCTAAATGGATCTCAGTCTATATCCCTCGTCATTATCATAGATATGGCAATTTTGAACTCAGTGGACGTTACCAGGCCTATACTTCAACCACTAAGGGTGGGATCGATGTCTTGGCCGATGTAGGTACAAGATCCGATCGTATACGACATATGGATATTATTCCAGGCAGTCTTTTGTGCCCTTGGTACTACTATAAGCCTCGCTAAGTCTGATTTCCGATGAGTTCAATGAGGTTTCACGGAGCATGTAAGAGCTTGGCAGGAAGACGATATACTGTCAAAATGTGCTAGAAGTTTTGATTGTATGCATCTAAGAAGATCTCAACGTGAGGTCTGTCTCGATGAGAGCCAAGATAATTACTAATGATTTATAGAGTGGTGTATCAAGCCCGACATAATTGTCCATTGTCGGAAACACTCCATGGCTCAGAACCAACGGCCTTGGTTGAGTAGAAGAGCCCACTTGGATCGTATTTCTGCTTGATGGACAGAAGAGTCTCGTACTTCGAGCCGAAGAACGTGTCCTGGAAGTTTGGCTGCTTGAAGTCGCCCTCATTGAGGTATGCACCAGAGCCAGGCGTCGCTGCTTCGATGATGGGGATGATAGTATCGGTCATGAGCTCTTGGTTGGCCAGCATGAGGTCCCAGTCCTCGGGATCGAACGACCAGACGGTTGTCAGCGTGGCGTGCACGAGAGTGCTCCGCCAAGCGGGCAGAACGGCGTTTTGCTCGTCCGTAGCGAACCCGCTGACGTCTGTCCCAACGCCGATCCAGGTGACACCTTGCTCAGCAATGGAGCGGGCGGCTTGGTTGAGGGCTGTGGCGTCGCCCTCAACGGCTGAGCGAGGGATGAGCCTTGAGCCGTACTGGGCGATGCCGACCTGAATAGCACCGACGGGAAGCGGCCCGAAATAGGTGTCGTAGTGTTTGTAGTATGAGCACGATTGGTTGTATGACGCGGTGTGGGTGACGTTCAACTCGTCAAGCTTCTGGACGAAGGGTGCCATAATAGCCTCGACTTGTTTTGCCGTCTTGTTGTAAGCTGTGAGTGGCGCAATCTGGAAGAACTGTGGTTTTGTTAGACATGGCTCAAGTCAAATCCGGGTTATTAATCAGCAAACTTACGGTGTTTGTGAAATAGTAGACCACCATGCTACCTGCGTCCACCATCGCGGGCAACGCGGCGTGGAAAGCGTCGATGGCCTCGTAGAATTGGTCGGCCGTTGTATCAGCCATGTAGAAGGCGAGGGTACCGCCTCCGACATACGTGTCTGGGAACGCCTTGACGGTCAATGATGTAACGACGGCATAGTTGCCTGCACCGCCACCGCTGAGAGCCCAGTACAGATCGGGGTTCTCTGACGGCGAGGCTGTGACAAGCTGACCATCTGCCGTGACAGCCTCCCACTCGAGGACATTGTCCGCTGAGAGACCAAACGAGGTGCTCAGGGCAGAGTGACCACCACCCTGCGTGTAACCACCGGCAAGCCCGACGGTCGGGCACTCGCCGCCAACCACGACGAGGCCCTGGGCTTTGGATGCAGCGAGGATTTCGTAACCCTGCACGCCTGCACCAACCTTGACAGCCTTGCCGGTGTAATTGGAATCGCTCCAATCAACGAAATCGATGTCCTTGAGGTAGTGAGTCCACACTGATAGTGACCCGGCTCCAGTTGATCGACCGAGATAGTCGTGTCCGGTGTTTCGAACGACGAATCGGATGTCGTTCTCCTTGGCAAACGCGATAGTGGCAGCCACATCATCTGCGTTTGAGACATTGACGGCGTAGCGAACGTAGTTGCCGAAGCCACAGGGTTTGCTCTCGGCAGTGAAAGGGTCACAACTGGAAGTTCGGGCAGGTGGGAGTTAGTCCCTCATACACTAATTGACGTCGTCACCACTTGGACTTCGGCACTTGTTTGCTTACCTCTGATTGGCAAAGAAAGGGGCCATCACCGAAGACGGGTCCGACATGCTGTTTGTCTGTTATCAGCTTGGTTCTTGAGAGCGCAGTCACCCATGTGGTCCACTCACTGTGGTGTTGGGGATTGCCACTCGCTCTGGAGTGCTGAGCAGGTGGCATTGTCGAACTGAGGGTCATGGCAACTCTGAGCCAGAGGAACAGTCTCGATAAGCCTTCCCCCAACCGTCGCATTCAGAGAATCCCAACTCTGAGTGGACGGCCAGCAGCTCTCCCCAGGGAAGCACTTGCAGGTGCCAGTGGCGTTTGAGATAGCCAGGGAAAGCGAAGGTGTGGCGCAAACGCCAAGAGACAGAAGGGAAGACTTCATGTTGCTGAAGAGCCGACAGGAGATTGAGGTGCTGTGCTGAGCTGAAGACGAAAGAAAGGAACCACCAGCGTGGCCAACGTCCATTTAATTGTGTGTTCCACGAGTTAATATAATGCTGTCATACCGCTTTGTGGCTCATTTGGTTCCCGTCTGCAATAGATTCCAACGCCATGCCAAAAGGATGGCGATATGGGGTCCCCCTAGACCCGGCCCTTCGAAAGGGTAACGCGTTAGGGGTGGAGCCGGAGGACGGAGGGCCCACCGCGGAAATCCTTGACCTTGAGGTTGATAGTAGACTATAGCGCAGGATGCCGGCACCTCCTAAGGCCGCAGGGCTTAGATCTGCTGATCGTGCCGTTGAGGACCTCGGGAGGATGAGAGACGGTGCTTTTTTAAAAAGTGGTCAAAGACCTGCTCGCCGAACATCCGAATCAGGGGGGTTGTTGGGGCACTTCCAGATGTCGCCACTGTTCTTGATATCGCTCTCCGCCCGAGTGGTAACCAAGAGAGATTCCCAAGTTTTGGCCAATCACTGCCTGCAAAGAAAATCAAGGTTTGGGACCCCTGTGGCTTGTGCAGGAGCTCGGCACTTCCGCGGTCTGGTGGTGGGGTGGCTGGAGGGGGAGCTCGACGCACCTAGCTGGAAAGTTGGGCTCTGCTGTTGTACACCCCGAGCTGTTACTCACTGTCTTTCTCGATTTACAGTGCTGACTCGAGCCATGCCCAGCCAGCGTTACCCTGATCACGGAACCGTACATGATATGATGTGCAGTAGTAGGCAGATGAACTATAGCATCCTGTTCAAACTGCCACGTGGGTGGTGTCCTACCACGTAGATGCCAGTAACACGTACGCATGTATGTCTTGCGAATAGTCGAAATTTACCTTCCCTATACAGCCTAGACCACTCCGACGACCCCTGCCTCCGAGTAGCGCCGGCCAACCTGCGCGGAGCGCGTTTGATACATCGTTCCATTCCGTTCACATAGCCCAGTTCCTGAGCCCACTCCCGACAATTTTCCAAGCGGAGTATGATTGCTGCATCGGATGAACACAGCCGAAGGGGTTCTCTGCCCCGATCCCGCAGGTTCCTGGCCTCGGGTGAACAGGCTCTTATTCGCTCCCTCGTGGCTAATTAACGGCCATGTGGGCCCTTGCCCGGCTACGGCCACCAGATTGAAATTGTCTTGCGAAGTCTTGAGTGTCCTGAAGTCCCGCCCAGACTGATCCCTGGCATACGTCAAGTAATTAAGACATCCCTCGACGACAACCGTCGGGCCAGCGGCACCAAGCAGATTAAGCTCCCTCCTTGATACAAGCTTTGTTCTAGAAAACCTGACCCTGAATCCGGGACTGCTAGTGTCAACGGGTGGTTCATCCAGACCGGTCACCGTTAAGGAGACATCCACCAATAAAACAGGATTCGAGTTGCCCACGAAGCTAATGTCCTCGTGTTTGCAGCACATTTCCCGAAGGATGTTTCCGAAGCGCGGGAGCCTCGGTCCGTTCGCCTCGATGTCCCCGCTTGACAGACGGCGGAGGCAGTTCGTAATTATCAAACAGTAGCCTGCGATCGTGACTAGGTAGACTTGGTTTCTCAGAAGGAGGTCAGAGCACAGGCCGTAGAGTACCCAGCCTCAAAGCATTGCCCAAATACTAGTGGCAAGATATATTCTTGATCATCACAGAAACCTCGGAACCCAAGGGGACTTTTATTTCCAACCGGCTGTCTGAGAAGGTTTGGTACCATTGGCATTCTCAGTTGTGGACACGCCGTATGCAAAAATTATCTCGGTAGATGCTTGCATAGAGTGGATACCACTGCATGGGCATCCACCGCAACCAGTGGTCTAGTCCTGGCTCATGCAGGTGTGTGAAGCAAGGGCCATGGCAAGCTGGCAATCTTGAGGTATCAACTGTTCCAGCGGTGATTCAAGATGCTTTTCAGGTCGATCCGGGGCTAGATTAGGTTGGCGTGCTTTCTGCCCCATTCGACTCATATTTGACCCTCTTCCGCTATCCAGAATAGCAGACCAAACCCTTGTGGACTCTTTGACGTTCTTTATTTTACACTACACGTATAAGTCGTTCGGCAACCGCTTCGTTCCGGATCTACAGCCATTCTGAAGGTCCCCATATTATTATCGCAAGATCTCAAACAGCCTCCACATACCCACCCACAACAGACGCTGTGTTCTCATCGAGTTCGACCGAGGCCAGCAAAAATGGGGTGGACTTTTAACACCGTCAATCCAGATGCGCCGACGGATGGGCCGAGAATATCGGCCATCGCTATCGGCATGACAACTTTAGCAATGGTGGCCGTGATTCTACGAGTTTATGTTCGTCAGCGAATGGTCAAAGCATTCGGAGCAGGTATGTCTAGTCAGATCAGCTTATGTGACAAGCTATCGATGCTGACGGCATGAATTCACAGATGACTGGGTGATTATTTATGCATGGGTGAGTAACCTTTCTACTTGGGATGCACAGGGCACTCCAGTACAAGTGCTCACATGTCTCAGATTGCATCTGCAGGCTTCGCTATCTTGTCTTGCATTCGTAAGTCACCACGATCCGATGTCCTTCAGAGAGCTAAACTGACGATGATCATGTTCAGAAACACGATATGGCCTTGGCCTGCACAGCATCACAGATCTGCCAACAGAAGACATCTACAACTTCGGCCTTGTGAGTTTCGACATCATCTGCAATGCCTTGATAGAGAAGCTGACGAAACAAACAGTTACAATACATGGGCGCTCCATTGTAAGCACGATATATCTACAGCATGTGTAGCACAAAGTTCCATGGCCAAACTGACACAATCTTGAAATAGTTACATCACAAGCATCTTAGCCTTCAAACTCAGCCTCCTGCTATCATATCTGCGATTCATCCCAAAAGGCGCCTACCGAAACGTAACTTACGTCGTCATACTGCTCACAGTTCTCTTTCATTTGGCTTTTCTGCTTGTGCAAATCAACCTTTGCCAGCCCGTAAGCAATGAAACCGCCGACTAAGTCTCCGATGTTGTAACTAAAGTACTTATTTCAGGTCCAAAAACAATGGGACCCTACCATCCTTGACGGATCCTGCCTCCCTGGCGTTCCGGTATATACCGCAATGGCCTCCCTGACCATTTTGTTCGACGTCACTGCGTGAGTCTGCTCCGGCCTGGCACAATTCATACGGATATCGATATACCCTCCAACATAAAATTGCTAACGCTTGCGGTCTAGCATGGTTCTGCCATTTCCTGTGTTGATGAGCCTCAAGATGCAAAACAGGAGGAAAGTCGTACTTCTCGGACTCTTCGGACTGGGTGTTTTTATCACAATCATCCAGATTATCCGGATACAGACCGTGAAGCGACTCGTCGTTTACACCGATAGCGCACCTCTCATTATGTGGTCCGCAGTGGAGGCAAACCTGGGGGTGATCGTCGCCAGCGTCCCGTGCCTGTCTCCACTGATCAAGTACTTCAGAGAGCGAAGCACGGCCGGGTCCAAAAGCAAGTATGGCGGAACAGGCCACCCAGTCGGGTCCCAGTATGCTTTACGCACTTGGAAATCGACCAACAATCCACGGGATACACATCTGGGAGGCTCGGACTCCGGCCATCGTTTCAATGCCGAAGCGACCGCCACAAACAACAACACGGACAGCACGGAGTACATATTGGAGCCATCCAAGATCATGGCGAAAACAGAGATCACGGTCACGAGAGTATAGGTGCACAAGTTTTGTTTCAGTGCAGCCGAAATTTTGGCAATTACATTCTTCTTCACTTTAAGAACTGATTCGGAGCTAAGGAGTCTGTTTCGTACTTGTTCGTTCAACCTGGCGATACCCTGCTATTTAGGCAATAAATGTTTATTGAACCCATCATGGCTCCCGGTGTCCACTAGACGCAAGCTGTCCATGATCTCCATCCATATCAATGATATCATTAGTCGTAACATCATTAGTCGTAACATCGATCAGTCGTAGCCTCCATCAGTCGGACTGAGCCTGGCGGTCTTGATGAGAGACCAAGCTTGCTTCTGAACTTCAAATGTTGACTGAGCCATCATAGCACTTTTGAAACGATACTCAGAGCCAAATGGTCGAAAAACCTTTGTGAGGCTCAAGACCTCGAGGCCACATGCATGGCCTTCACGCACTATCTGGCGAGAATCTCCGGATCTTCAAGACGCTGGTCATGATGTCCCTCGGAATGCGCCATCATGCTGTCAACGCAGACATTACATTTACATATTGGTATCGCACTCGGTTCGAAGCCTCTTTATCGCTACTGCCTCTTCCTGAACATCAAGCGGGACAGCGATCTGTTCGTGGACAGCAGAAATTGGTCAAATAAGTAGTATTAGCGACGGGGATGACAATCTAGCGTTGCTCCTTACGAGCTCAGTAAATGAGTGTTCATGTCATTGTGAGGATGTATCTAGTCTGCTGTGGCTCTGGAGGCATGACCCATCGAGGGAACATTTATGCGCCCCATTATATTGCAGTTAGCTCTCTCCAAATCATATTCGAGGGTCCACTGCTATTGAACCTCTGATGCATATGCTGATCTAAGTCAGCCACATGTATGCCCTTCTATAATGCTGCATTTCGTTTGTAGAAACGATGTGACGTTCTTGTAAAACAGCATGAACTCTCTTGGTATATGGGATGACAAGTCCTGTGACAGGGCTGCTTGCGACGACCAGTCACACTGCAGCGCGCTTGGCGACGACGGCCTGGCCCCAGCAAGCCCTTGGGCAAATCATGCTAAGGGTTCACCCTCCACCATACCGAAACCCCTGCCCACACAAAATCACAAGTAAGACCCGATGATTGAGCTTCAACCAATCTCAATACTAGTCAATTACTAGCGCATGATGACGAACAGAAAGCTGAGACGTCTGCCACACTGACAGATTGTCCTTGGCTGATAATAAGGGAGCGAGTTTCGCCACATTATCTTACCCCTCAAGCCACACATTCCCACCTCATTCCATCTCGGCCGTACTGCCTTGAGCTGCATCTTCTTCAACGGCCCATCTTCAGTCCACACAAATACCCCTGATCATTCCCGTTCTCGATCTGCAGGATCCACAGTTGCGAGGTCTTCTGAGTTGATTTTGCTTCCAAACAACACTCCGCGATGGAGGGCCTTAAGCTTATCGCCCAGTCGACGTTTGACAGGCATCAGAAGTTCCGGAGTGGCAACGACTCCCAGCGCTATAACGTCATCGAGATCGGCGCATTTGAATCACCAAATGCCACCTCAGGCACAGCATCAAACCGACAATCCACCTACGCTGCTTCCGACGGCGGTTCAGTTATCAGCAAGTCACAGGACGATGCATCCAAGGCAACTGGCACGACTTCGAACGAAGCCGGTGGAAATCGCACCACTTTCCATGAATGGACGGTGCATGAGGAAGACTTGGTCGCTTTCATGAAAATGAAGCCAGTGGAATCATTTACACTGAGTGCGAAGCGATCTGTGTCACAGCTACAACAACCCGATGCAAAGAAAGCCAAGGCGCCTGGCCAGGGAATAGACAGCGGAACGGCCAGCACCATAGGTCACTCGAGGAGTGTCAGTCTGCAAAGCAACAAGACGGCAAGCACGGTGGCCACGACGGCCACAACAGGCACATCAACCGGCAAAGGAAGTGATGAGGCTCCCAGGAAGGTGACGCAGGAGGTGGAGGCCGCTGCATCGTTGAAACTGGTATGCATCCAGCGTGCGGGCCTCGAGGAGGCCTCGAGCGCGGACACGAATACTCTGGCCATCTCGCGCGAAGCCTTCCTCCATATCTATGTGGACACCATGGATGCAGATCACGGTGCTCTTTATTTCATTGCTCGTGACTACGACGGTTTCCATGAGTACAACGACACAACCAAAGGGGTTGTGACGACCTTCATCGGCACGGCGGACTACGCGCTGGTGTGGACGTTCAATCGCCGCAGCCTGGAGACAAGAGGGCTGCTCATCGACCGGAAACCTCCAGAGCCAGCCAAGGACCCAGGTCCGGCTCCAGACACCACTTCAGTGAAGAAAAAGTCAAGCAAAGGCAGCATGGCGGCAGTAAACCCGAGCGAGGCCTGGGTGGGCTTCAGAAACATGCTGAAGATGTACCGCGGCTACATCTTCGCGCCGCCTTTGCTGAGCTTCGTCTCTTGCCTGCACATGCTCCACTCGTTCGATGACCAGCTCAGCGCAAGCGACCTGCCGCACGTCAAGGACATCGAGAGAAAGGTTGGCCACGGAGTAACGGAGACACCGAGGGTCGGAGAAGTGGCGAGGTCGACCCAGTCGAAAAGTCAAAGTCTTTCGCGGCAGTCATCATCTTATGCTACACGACTGTCAACGGAGCCGAGCTATGTCGACTTCTCTCCTGGCACACCGACGCAGAAGCCTATCAGCACCGACAGGCTGATATCCTGGTCGCAGGCATCCGGCGAGATCGCCGACAGCGCGGCCCGCAAGCTGCGGCAGATCAAGATGGGAAAAGAAATACTGGAGATGATATCGAGGGAGCACGAGACTGTAGTAGCAGACGTCGTTGCATCTTCCTTCCTGGATCGGTATCACAGGGCAATGCAAGGGATGATTGAGGCAATACCCGCGGTGGAGAGGCACATGGCCTCGCTGGAGGAGACGCTGGTGGACCTGAAGGCCCGGACGGAGAGGCTGAACGGGTTGGTATGTGCTCTTCATTGCCTCTCGGCCTACCATCCTCTTCAAGGGGGATTGAAGCTCACTGCGAGTGCGTACTAGATATCTGCGCTGTTCTCGCGCGAGCAGGCCAACGTTGATGGCATGTCCCAGATGGCGTCACCCCTGGATTTGGCGTTGACGGGCGGGGAGGCGGACGCTCCGAACCGGGTGGCTGTAATGAGCACAACTTTGATGCCGATTACACTCTTTGCTGCTGTGATTGCGATTGCCTTGGTGCGATGGTCTGTGGTCGTCCCGTGCCTGATTTTCTTCTTTTTGGGCTGGTCGACTGTCACACAACGCCAGCGGTTGAATGAGCCTGGGGCCTTGGAGGAGTCCCAGGCCAGGGACGAAGAAGAACGCCCGTCGGGGCGTTTGATGATCAGTCAATTGTCGGAAAAATTGCTACAGTTCTGAAAGCTCTTCATACTTGGCGAGGCGTGTGCGTTGGTAAGGTTGGTAATATCGCACGATCGACACATGGGCAGTGAAATGATGTGTATAAAATTTGCAAGACTACCAATAGTCAAATATAGCGCACCTGTTCCCCTGGAGCCCTTTGAGATCATTCAAAGTGTGGTTGATGTCACTCTTTTGTCCTGACGGTGTACCTCTTGACATGTGATATTGGACAAGTTGGCCCGCTGTGTTTTTTGGAGAGTCTCAGCTCGGTTTCCTGTTTGAGAATAATTACTTGTGTTGACGCTCTCGAAGATGCTGCATCTACTTCCTGTGGGCGTCTGGCATCCTTTGACCAAGGCATGGAACATTTTTTCTGCTCGTTGTGTACCGAAGCATGCACAGAGAGTCTGCTATCTGCTGCCCCAGGAGGTAAGTACCAGTTGAAATTCATGGGAACAGCTCACGCAAAGCTACTTAGGAAACGGTTTTAGCAAGTAGTCCAATACGTTGTCTTGTGGCCCAATGGTTTTTCAACAAAATATCGATTGTAGACACGTTTGGGTCTCTCGAAGCCACAAGTTCAACCCCCGGCCTGGGTACCGCGTCAGAGGATACCACTGATCAATCTGACAGAGTAGCTATAGATGCCGCCATTGATGATCTTCATCGACGCATAACATCGCTTCTTAGTAGGTGTCCATTGGTTGTGTGCCAACGTGGATACCTGGGCCACTTTTGGTCCTTGGTGGCGTGGTCTTCTTTCTTCTTCTTCTGATTGGGTTTGTTTTTCAGACCTCATTTGCTTCAAATGTTCTACAACAGCGGGTTTATGAGGGGAACCACCTGCATGAGAAAGTTTACAGGTATTAAGCAGCTACAATCTTGAAAAGCGTGATTCAGTACGCGGCAGCAGGCTCGGGGGCGATGAACACTACCACACTACCATGATCGGCCGAGGTAGAGAGCACCTTCCCTAAAACCCAGTGGAATCAGGCACATGAGGCACCCTGGGGCACATGCAGCTACAAGACCAAGCAAGCTTTGTACTCAAGTCGTTGCTTTGCTGCCGAAATTTCGAGACGACAACAAACACACAGCTGCACCTATGTTTGCCAGTCCTCTTCCCAAGCACCAATCCTTGAAAATTTGCACATCGGCTCTTCTTGAATCCATCAGAAATCCGCTCACCAAATCAAACTGCACCTTTGCGATATTGATTCATCCAAGTCAACCCATACTGCATAGCACGAGATCGAATCACGACCACGAAACGGTCGCAAAACTTTCGCGTACCTCGACCTCGATCGCACGCATGCCACTACCCCCATTCGAGTTACGAGATGACGACGCCAGACGTGGCAGGCCCAAGTCCTCAGTCCCACGAGGACGAGGACAACGAGCTGCACGATGATACCCTACCAACAAGGCCATCGCAGTCGATTGCTGCGACATCGCCTCACTGGCAAACCACGCTCGAGAGTCTGCTGCGCTTCCCCGGAATGGACCCCAAGCTGAAGCGCTTTCGCCCTGGCAACCCGGTTGACGCGATCGCCTTTGCGCTAGGAGCAACAGATTCGGCTCATACAATCATTGAAGACGACTGGGTCGCAATCGCCAAGCGAGTCTTTGAGATACAGACATGCTGTCTGCTGAACGCCAAGCAGCTCGATTTCGCAATCGACGCAGACGGTTGGGTCACCTGGAGTCCTACTGCCGAGTGGTGTGCCTGCGTCCTGCAACAGCTTCAGAGACGAGGCTTCCATACCACTTGTACAGCCTTGGTCGCTTTCGTGGTGAGAGTTTATTTGCACAGTCGGTCTTGGATCAGGTATCAGCTACCCAGAGGTCGCCAGAGACACAAGCGAATCAAAGAAGCTCTGAGACCTACACCGGATGCTGAGGTGATGACGCAATGCTCAATGGTAGCAAAGGGGTTCTCAGCTATTGCCAGGAGCACCCGGAACAAGAAGATCGAGAATGCCCAGGCCGCCGGCGGGCGTCATGAGGATGTCAGCGATGTGAATGAAGAACCAGTATTGAAGGAGGAATTGATCTCAACTGCCAGCAACTGATGACAGGAAACGCAACGAGTGGGCGAAAGTCTCAAGTGAGCGTGAACTCGGAATGCAGCCTCGCGTCTCACCTTACCGCCCAGGTCGATGACTACACGACAAACTCGATTACCAACCCTTCCCTCGAGTACTACAACCTCGACTAAACTTAATTCTGTTCGAACACAGATTTCTTACACTTCTCTTCTCGCATCTGCCTGTGAAGACTTTCGCCACATACTTCATCAACAACGACCCTTTGGAAGCGTTACTGTACAAGTACACCGCGGTCCCTTTGGAAGATCGAAGCCCAGCGATATGGACACGATGATCAATAATACTGTTGATGAGCCCAGATTCGGTAGTGCTGAAAGAAAAAAGCGGCGGGTTGTTCAAGTATCATGCTTGGGCGTGCCAAACAGGACACTCTGTACAATCATTCATTGGCGCAGGTGCGTGTTGTCTACAAGAATTTGGTCATTGAGTAAATGTAAGGATTTTGGATGCTGAATATCATTGAAAAACAGATGCAACCGCGCGTATTTGAGAGAATGGGCAAGAAGCAGCACTTTCGAAGAGCATCGGATCGAGAGCTGGCTCGGGCGAATGGCCCTGCATTGTACAGCTTGCCTCTTCACGAACTCTTGAAGATACTCCATAATTTGTGCGGCTAGACAGGAGCAAATGCGAATGACACTTTCTCGTACTCAAATTGCGCTCTACCGCTACAAAGCGATTAATGTGTGACATCACAACTGGGTAAGTGGTAACCACTGAGCGGCCCCTACTGGACCCAGGCCACTGCCACCCCAGAGTCTTGGACCTGCCGGGGAGCTCTTGTAGAGTCGCGTCAGGCAGACCCCTCCCTTTCCAGTCTTTCCTTTTCGTTCCTCGCCTTCTCGATCTTCAAGCTCAGTTTGACTGGGTTGGACCCCGGCGTCTCGAATATAGTGTCAATCTCCTCCAGGTTCAGCTTGCTCGTCTCGGGGAAGACAAAATAGGCCGCAACCAGCTGCAGGGTGTTGTACACTATATAAACGACCCAGATCTTGTACCCTACCTTCTGAATGCCCACACTGATTCCGTAGTTCTGCACCACACCCGCGGCGCCCTGGACCATATTGTAGAAACCCATTCCCTTGGCACGCAGCGGGAGTGAGAGGATCTCAACAGGATAAAGATTGTGCATGGTCGCGATCAAGGATGCACTGCAGACCTGGTAAATGAAGATCCAGACGACGGTCAAGACAGCCGTGGCGTGCGACTCATGGAGCGAATATTGCCAGCTCGTGATCGTTGCTGCGAACTGGCAGAGGATGAAAGTGATGAGGCCGGCGAAGATCAGCGTCCGTCGACGGAAGATGTCGACAAGAAAGGCACCCACAAATTCGAAGACGAAGTACACGCATGTCGAGCCGAGGTTGATGCCGAGCTGGTCGACAGCCGCGGTGATGCCGATGGTGTCGAGGGCAGGCGAGAGGTAGTAAGAGATGATGGCGCCGCCATTCCATTGCTGGAATATCGAGTAGAGGATCAAGACGAAAGTTCTGTACCCGACGGCTTTGGTGAAGAAGACTCGGTAGTCGTATGCAGCCCATTTGCCTGTGCGGGACGACTCGAGGGACTCTTCCATCTGCTGCATGATCAATGGGACGATGGGGGCGTCGACATCATTGTGGGTCGTCATGTATTTAGCAATGACCCTTCTAGCTTCATCTCGCCGGCCCTTGAGTATGAGATAACGCGGAGACTCGGGGCACAAGAAGTAGATTGTGCTGCAGACAAGCAGGGGAAAGAAGGCCTCGAGTATCAGCGGAATGCGCCACTGGTAGTTGCTATTCCCTGTTTACTTGGAGTCAGCATGTTTGACTTCGAGTCGCAAAAGATTTGTGCCTCGAGGCAATTATCCACATAGTATAGCACGGAATTAAGATAAGACGATGAAGCAGGTTCGGATCCCAACTTACATTTTGTGAAGCCTGTCATAGCGCCGATCATGATGACAGAGCCGAACTGGAAGAACGTGCCAAAGAAGCCGACCAGGCGTCCACGTAGATGCAATGGTGCGATCTCTGCCACGTACTGGGGCGCCGAAGCCATGGAAGAGCCAAAACCAAGGAGAAATCGGCCAACCATGAGGGCGGCGAGATTTGGAGCAAGGCCTTGAACAAGGGCGGCGATGATAACGATCACGTTGCCCGCAAAATTGACACCTCGTCGACCGATGACGTCCCCCAGAGCGAGGAAAGGGGCGCCGCAGAAATTCCCAATCGTCATTAAGCCATTGATAGTACCCAGGATGGCACCACTGTTTGGGAATCCAAAATAATCTTTTTCTTGTAAGCCTGCTAGTTCATGGTGTCAGGTGCAACCGTAGGCCAAGGAGACTTACCGTGGAAAGTGTCGTAGGAGTTAATGCTTCCGATCACACCCCAATCCACTCCATATCTTTATGTACATTAGTTTATCAAGTCACGAAATAATAGCCGCAGCTAACGAACGTACCCAGCCATATTGAAGCCCATGACGAGCGTAATCAGGGCAATGCGGTAGCCCGTGCCTGAGTGAATATCCAGGCATTCGCGAGAGATTCGCAACAGGTCTTCCTCAGAGATTCGTGTGACGACGACCTCCTCGATGTCCACGCCAAGCTTCTCAGCCTCGAGGGCATCATTGCGATGGACATCTGCCGCACCGGAAGCAGTTATCTCGACTGGCGCCGTCTTCGACATGCTGGGCGGGTGTGTGCCTGTCGCTTGGAGAGAATGAAGGGAGCAAGGAGAGGTGCGGTCCAGCCGTGAGGTGGCATTGTGTCTGCAGCTGCCATATAAATGGCCGCGGCAGCAATTGCCTGTCCCATACCGTCGGAGCCTGCTGTTGCACTAGACCGGTGATCGGTCTAGACTTCCGAGAGCAACGCTGCACGAGACCCTCACCTGCTCGACGCAGGAAGCCGATTTGTTGGCTGTGCGCGGCGCTCTGGCTGCGCAATCCGGGGAACCCATCATGTCAACCCAAGTAAAGCGCACCATGGGCTGATGTGTGGTGGCTACTGGTCTAGAACAACCCGAAAGAACATTCGGAGTGTGGGGATGGCGGGTGAAGTTGTGTTCCTAGACGCAAGCAGGGTTCTTCTCCACGGGTCGTTAGGTTGTGATCTCGCAGCTGGCTATATTTTCCGTCCACTGGGTGGCTCCCGTTCTTCTCGAAGTGCACTAGGCCCCCGGTCAAGAAGGAATAGGGCGCGGGGAAAGAAGCTGCATGGCTGTCTGCAGGCTGCAGCACAATGAACCCATCCGACGGCTGTTTGCTCTGAATCTCCCTAAGCAGTTGGATCCGGTGGAAAGGCGACGGCCCACCGACGCCATAAAGGACCCTGACTGTCGGTCTTATGATCAACGGGACTACTGGAAGCTTTAGCAACTGCACTGCGTCGCAGCGAAAAGGAAGTGATTGGCCCGGGATTACGGCACGACTTTCCTTGACCCCCGATCCTACGAATTCGAGCACGCCTAGGCTGTGTCGGCGTGAGCATGGATTCGAGCAGTCTCTCCACGGCGGCTCACAGTGTCCACGCAGGCACATCCAAGCCGGACACGTCGATTCCCAAGGACCAGCATCTACACCTCCACTACACGCAGCCATCCAAAGAATGGCCCGAGGCTTTGCCCGTCGGCAACGGCCGCTTGGGTGCCATGGTCCATGGCCGAACGACGACTGAGCTGCTGCAGCTCAACGAGGACTCGGTTTGGTACGGCGGACCGCAAGACCGGACGCCGCGCGATGCCTATCGGAACCTCCCTCTGCTTCGGCAGCTCATACGTGAGTGTCGGCATGCCGAGGCCGAGGAGCTGGTCCGGACAGCTTTCTTTGCGTCGCCGGCGAGTATGCGGCACTATGAACCGCTTGGGAATTGCTATCTCGAATTCGGACACGACCATGTTTCTGGGTATCGAAGTGCGTGCCTCACTTACAGAATACCGCATCACTCATGAGACTCAATTCAAAGAGTCAAATGGCCTCTCAAGGGTGCTCCTGAGACAACCAGATTGATAGCTTTGCTAACGAGATATGGGACAGGGTGGCTGGATTTGTCGCGGGCGGTCTGCGAGACCGAGTATCAATTCCGTGAAGGTGCAGACAGCGGCGAGCAGACGACAGTGAAGAGACAGATTATCGCGACTTTCCCGGACCAGGTTTTACTCATGAGAGTGACCGCAACGCGCCAGATTCGCTTCATAGTAAATCTGAACCGTGTCAGCGAGAAAGAATGGGAGACAAACGAGTTCCTTGACAGCATCCGAGTGCAAGATAACCGCATCGTGCTGCGAGCGACTCCTGGGGGGCAGCACAGCAACCAGCTGGCCCTCGTCCTCGGCATTAGCTGTGACGACGCCAGCAAGAGCTCTGTGGAGGCTTTGGGCAACAGCCTTATTGTGACTTCTTCTGCATGTACCATAGCCATTGGTGCCCAGACAACATTCCGAGTATCAGACCCTGAGAAGGCTGCCGTGGACGACGTCAATAACGCACTGCTACTCCCATGGAAGACGCTTCTCGAAAGGCACGTCACTGATTACCAGTCACTGTTCGACCGCGTCAGCCTCCGAATGTGGCCGAATGCTTCGCACATCTCGACAGACCAACGCATCAAGGACAGCCGTGATCCGGGACTGATTGCATTGTACCACAACTTTGGGCGGTATCTGCTGATCTCGTGCAGCCGCGACTCCTACAAGCCGCTGCCGGCTAACCTGCAGGGAATCTGGAATCCTTCTTTCGCCCCTCCCTGGGGATCCAAGCTGACTATCAATATAAATATACAAATGAACTACTGGCCAGTGGCTTCAGGCAATCTATTCGAGTGCGCGCTGCCGTTTGTGGACCTGCTGGAAAGGATGGCAGAGAGAGGTCGAAAGACAGCGGAAACCATGTATGGGTGTAAGGGATGGTGTGCTCACCACAACACGGACATCTGGGCAGACACAGATCCCCAGGACAAATGGATGCCAGCAACGTTGTGGCCTCTGGCAGGTGTCTGGGTCTGCGTTGATATGATGAAATTGGTGAGGGAACGGTACGATCGGAGCTTGCACCAGCGCCTGGCACCGATTCTCGAAGGCTGCGTCGAGTTCCTCCTTGACTTTCTTGTCCCATCTGAGTGTGGGAAGTACCTCGTGACGAACCCGTCGCTCTCCCCGGAGAACACGTTCGTCTCTGACGGAAGACAAGGTATCCTCTGTGAGGGGTCGACAATGGATATGGCTATCGTGGACATGGCTTTTGAGGACTTCTTGTGGACGGTCGAGAAACTGTACGGAGGCAGCCATCCCCTGGTTGATAGAGTTGAAAAAGTGACACTACCGCCGGTACAAATCAACGAGAAAGGTCTGATACAAGAATGGGGACTCAAAGACTACGATGAGCTTGAGCCAGGCCACAGACATGTTTCTCATCTCTTCGGTCTGTATCCAGGCAACACACTCCGCACCCACGAGGAGACGGAAGCGGCGAAGAGAGTATTGGAAAGAAGAGCTACCCACGGAGGAGGGCACACTGGATGGAGTAGGGCATGGTTGCTCAATCTGCACGCTCGCTTGAGAGATTCCGACGGGGCTGGCAAGCACATGGAGCTCCTGCTTGGAGCCTCAACTCTTCCCAACATGCTAGACAACCACCCTCCGTTCCAGATCGACGGCAACTTCGGAGGGTGCGCAGGCATTCTGGAATGTCTTGCGAGACGTTGGGAACCTGCTCTGTATGGTGCTGGCGTAACACTGCTACCAGCTTGTCCGAAGGAGTGGAGAAATGGGGAGCTAAAGGGACTTCACGTCCGTGACGGCTGGACCATCTCTTTCCAGTGGGAGGATGGTAAGGTGATCGATCCTGTGACGGCTCATAACTCGGCGCATGATGGTTCCTCAATGGCCGTTAAATACCCAGACGCAAAGATTGCTGTTGCTCAAGGGTTCGGGGAGCACCAGATAATGCACGATGAGTTAAAAGCCAGGGAGGGGGCATGTGGGGATTTTAGATGAAGATCCCGCTGACGGAGAAGGAGAAACCAGAAAAAATACGAGCAGTCAAGGAGTCACAGAGCCAATGTAATATACCTCTGAGCACGGATACCTCCACTCGGCGGCAGTGCCATGGGCATATTGTCGCCCTGCTTCCTCCTACAGACGAAATTCTCGTTCAAGGAGAAGGTATGCAGGCCTGACGGTGATATTAATCGCTTGGATCGTAGACTTCTCGAGTTTGGACCAGTTCATCCGAACCAGGTCACCTTGAGCCTGGATCTTTCGACTGACGACTTGGCGTGTGCCCCCCTGGCTGTCAACCGACAGACCGATGCATCTGTGCGGCGAGCAAAGAGGATATGACAGCCAGTGGAGGTTAGCATGCTCTGATATACTTGGACATGGCTGACCTGCATGTGGTCTGCTACATCGAAGTGAGGGTGGTTACATGGCAATGTTGGATCATGGGTGATGCTCCTGCGTCCCCAGATGAAGCTTCCGGCAGATCTGGTGACAGCGGTCACTTGATTGGTTGCAGGCCGGGCTGCTGGTCAGTGCACGGTTGCCGTGACAGCAGGCTTTACCACGTAGGGACTAGCGCCATGCCCGCGTCAGGAGGGACAGCAGGAAACGGCCAAAGAGGCAAGAGTCAACAGGGGGAACCCAAAACCACAGGCGCGACTAGGCGACTGGTGCTGCTGAGACCAGGGAAACACGGGCTGTGCTGGAGCAGGAGCATTCCTCGTCATTCCAAACTCGCGACACTCCCACCCACTACCGGCGGACCACCACCACCACCCACTGCGACGAGGCTTCACGACAGCCTGATGCAGCGTGTCAAGACGGTAGGTCATCCAGCAGTCGACAAACCCGGCGGACATCAAGCCTGACGGCCCGGCGACGACACGAATCCCCATCCACCGGCCGAGTTCCCTTCTCCCGCAGCGCGCGACAACCGCCAACCTCCTTGGGGCCCTCTATTTTGCGCATGAACCACACGCAAACGGAGACCCGAGATGATCCTTGGATCTGACTGAAACAAGGCACCGCCAACCAACCATCCGTCGCATCGCATCGCATCGCACGGCTCCAAGGAGAAATTCGATTCTTCATCATCGCAGTCGCCCTCTTTTTTGTTTTCATTCACCCCGCCATTCAAACGAGTTCACGCCCGCGATCCTTTGCTGCCGACTCACCCCTTTTTCCTTATCAACAATCCAAACCACCGCCCCTCTTTTACCGACCACCAGATCGACATTTCTCAGTTTAACCAACAATCACATGCAACTTTTGTAACGAGTGGCGCGCCTTCGTCACACTTTACGTTTTCACTTCTTCCTCCATCTTAGTACCCATCAAAATGTCGGCGTCCGAACCGCCGTCATCCCCGCCGGGCGGAGACGCAGCGCCAGAAGTGTCACTCGCCTGGTACAAATCGCAATACGAGCAGCTAGAGACCGAACTTGCAGAATTCAGGGTCTCCAGCGAGGAGCTCGAGAAGGAGCTGGAGAAGGACCTCGACGCTGCTGAAAAGAGGGAGAATTCGTTGAAGGAGAAGGCGGAAGGCCTCGGCTTCGAGGTCGATGAGTGGAAGGTAGGCTCGCCGCTTTCGGACATGTGCTACTGTCTGCAGAGGACGATCATCACTGACTCCACCTTCTCAGAGGAAATACAAGGAATCCAAGACTGAGGCGAACGCAGCCCAGAACGCGCTGGAAAAGGAGATCACGACTTTGAGGGACACAAATCGCACGCTGCAGCACAAGCTCCGCGACATAGAAGTTGCAAACGATGACTTTGAGCGACAAGCACGTATCACAGACTCGTCCCTTGAGGACATGGAATCAAAATACAATGCGACAATCGAGAGGGCAGTCATGATGGAGGAGGAGATCAAGATTGGCGAACAAGAACGGGAACAGCTCAGGATAGAGGCGCAGAGGCTACGAGAAGAGCTATCTGACCTCAAGATCGAAGCCGAGATCCTTCAAGACAAGTTCAAGAAACAAGAAGAACAGCGCCATCTATCCACGATATCCACAGATATTTCCATCCCCGAAAGCCCTATGTTCGACAACAGCACCATGTCCGGCGCCAGCTCTCCACTTGTTTCAACACCACCCGGATCCGTATCGTCATCGAAGACTCCAGTCCACGAGCCCCCCTCACCACCCATGTCAGATGCATCTGCCCCGATTCCTAAATCGAAGCCCAAGGGTCCGCCGACGAAAACACCTGCGACTGCTCCCGCAAAGCCAAAGAGGTCGAGATTGCCTTCGATGGACTCGAGTGTCACACCAAGACCGCGGGTGTCCTCGACGGCGTCGCGACCTACCACCGCTCGATCCACCAATGCGAATGCTGCGCAACGGCCTGCGCCCGCCCTCCGTAGAACTACGAAACCCATCCCCACCAGGGCAACTCCTCAAAACAAGATCCCGCCATCGACGTCCCTCACCCACATCCGCACTCTCACTGCTCAGATGCAGCGTCTCGAAGCTCGTGTTCATTCTGTCCGCTCAAAGCTCCCCGCACCCACTACCACGCCGCCACGTGCTTCACCTAGGTCTGTCGCAAGCAACAGCAACGTCACGATAAGATCCCGCAAGCGAGGAGTCTCGTCCGTGTCATCTACTGCTACTAGCACGACGCCAGAGGATGCAACGCCGACAGGTCACGGTTTCAACAGGAGCACCAACGGTGGAAGACACCTGCCCCGACTTAGTATATCTGGCGTTAGCAGGCTATCTTTCGGACCTCTCCCAAACCGTGGACCTATCGACTCCGGATCCGAGGTTAGCCGTCCCAGCAGCCGAGCTAGCACCTCGAGCTATGCGCGGCCAGTCAGCCGGGCCGACGGCCGTAACGACAGCATGATTGCGCCACCACGGCCTGTAAGCCGCGCAGGCGGTGCGAGGACGCCCCTAGGCCGGCCGATGAGCAGGACGAGTTTTGGCAGTAGTCTCCACGGACACTCAGTGAGCAGCCTGAGCCTCAGCACGGCGGAAGAACCCGAGCCGGAAGAGCGAAGCTATAAGACGCCCAGCAGGCGCGGAACATACAGTCGAATGGAGGGTGGCAGTGGGATCCCAACCCCAAGCGGGCTGCCGATGCCAACTTCAAGGCGGCAGAGCTTAGCAAGCGTTCAGCCTGAACCAATGAGGAGGCCGAGCTTAGGACCGGCGCTGGTTAAGAAGGCGCCTACGCAGCCTCTGGTAGACCTGGGAGAGACCTTCTAAGAGGACCCGGGAGATGAGGAATGAACCAAGCAGACTGGCCTCGACCAGGGCTCTGCATTTATATTAACTTCACATTGGCACAAATATTCTTTCCATTTGTCATCATACCCATTTCTTTTGTACACTACGAGGGCTGCGATCATTGCGACAGGGTCATTTACACGGGCGAACCGGTTCGGCGTGGCATGGGCATACGATGGTAACGGAGTTTATCGCATTCCCGTGTGAGTGGAGAGCTTTGATTCGTTGTTGTTTGGTTGGCAATCATCCCGATTCCAGCGGTACAGTGAGACCGGCAATTGGCCGACCGAGGCTGTCTGGATCGGCTGAGTGGTTGACTGCGTGAAGATTTGAGTGAGGTTGGGACACCAAATTGACGATGGAGGAGGTGGGTGCTCTGAGGATACAAGATGTCCGGAGATAGTAATATCACCACTGGAAGAATAATGGATTCTTGAGGTATCATTGAGTGGCCCTGGCAACGGTCCTGTGCGTCTGTGAGATCCATTGACCGCTCTCCATTGTTATGCATACCCGCGGTTAGCAAGATCGGTACTTTATGTGTGAGCTGTGACTTGTGCCCTGAGCAGAGATTCTAATCTGGTGGTAGAAGCACGACAGCAATATCGATAGGGTGCAATTGCAACGGCCATGTCTACTCGGCTAACGAAAGTATTCGCTGACTGGGCAGCAAGTACGGATACATAGTGCGGCTGACAGCACGGGGAGCCCACATGCAGTGCGACAGCCCCATCGGCCATCTGATAGTCCCTCCAACAGGAGCAGAGGATGACGTTCGGATGGGCGTGCAATTCCCGCTCCGCTGCCGGAGGATCTGCTCACGCCCACAGTGATCTTGCTTTATTGCTGAGATCGATGTGGCGGGGGGGAAGTTGATGAATTGGGCTCTCGAGTCGAGACGTGCCCGTCTGGCATCGCCGGGTGGGGACGCTGTGGGGGTAAGGCTGAGCTTAAATGGCTGCCCAAGCCAGGCAGGTGATGTTGGCGAAACTGGGAGGAGCAGGTTTACGCAGTCCAGTACAGTGACTGAGGATGTCGTTGCAATCCCGAGGCCGAGGACGAGTCCCACTCTCGATGCCAGCCAGCGAGCTCTAGCTGAATCGAAGAGGTACATCGATGTTAGAGATATTCCACTACTCGCATGCGTTCGACTGGGCCGCCGCATCCTGTATGCAACAAGCGGTACTTGGCGAGGCTCGCCGTGCCTGAGCAATATATTGCTCAGGGTCGCCAGTGGCACCACCCATCGCCAATTTAGTCGCTGTGCCACCTTGCCCAGGAGATCATCAACTACGGTTTCAAAGCCTCCTGAAAATAACCAGCGATGGTTTCGTTCCATCACTGGCAGTGCTTAGAATGACCGAGCATTACAGCCTTGTGTGTGTGTGTGAGTGCATCGCGGCAGCAGCACGGTTGCGCAGAGCGTTGTAGTGTATCGGCTCTTAGGCTCGCCGCAGGCGGACAAGATGTTGGGGATATGCGGGTGGAAGGCGGACCCTAGCGCTAGCGACCTGGAATCCCACCCCGCTGGGAAACCTTGGAATTACTGGACAGGGGTCACCGCGGACGGGGGTGCAGTACGAGAGGCTTGGAAAGGGCAGCCTCAACAATTGGGGGGATAGACAGACAGCTCATCTCTTTTCCTGGCAGCTTCGCCTGCCATCAATGCATTGCACTGCAAAACAGCGCGGGTTCTGCCGGAAGAATTCAAGGGAACACTCAACACAAACTGCGGCCGGATGAACGGAGCTCTGGACCTGCCTGGCCGACCGGCCCCGACCCAGCTTATCTCTCAGTTCTTCTCGTTGCATTTGGAGGAGAGCACAGAGTCTCGTCAGTGCCGTGCAGCTGTGCGTGGCTGTCACAAAGGCCCCGGAGATCCGCTAGACTAGGGGGGCCGCGGATCTTAGCGAGACGGGAATGCGATTTGGTTGAGGTTCCTTTTTTCCCTCGCAGAGCGCAGGAACGTGGGGAAAAGCCTCGATTGATCCATATCGATAAGAAGCGGTAGTTCGTCACGCCGTCGCATTCTCCGCTGTGACGCTGTTTCCCGAAGTCGATTGCTGGCAAACAATCGGATTTGCCGATGAGAAAAAAAAATCATGTCGGCGGTGTGAGGCTCGATGCAGTCAGCAGCAGTAGCGATGCAGAATTCATCTGGAAAGAAACCTGCCCGGAGTCCGGACAATCAACTGCTTAGAACCCAGAAGGTAGTACTGCGGTACAGTAAGAGAAGTTGGATTGCCGAGGACACGGGCCCGACTTCAAATCAGCCGTGCGTGTGACGGTGGCAGATCCCCATGGAGGGTTTTCGGGCACCGAAGGTTTGGCCCGGGTGGCGCTGGGCTGAACGGCACAAGCAGCTGAGGACGCCCCGCTTGGCTCATATTCATGTCAACGGGGTGCAGAGTATTTGTCTGAAACAAGAAAGACGTCTTTCTCTTTCCTGGTTTGGCTGAATGCTGTGTGGTGTAAAATCAAATCGGGAAATTGGCGAAAAGAAAGGGAGAAGGGAAGACGGAGCTCTCAGTCTTATCGATATGGCGATGTCACCAGGTATGCGGTACGTTCCCACCGGCGCGGCGAGAGACCTCTGTTAGATGCATAAATGGGCAGGACCCCACCATCCCACCAAAGATCCAAATGCCCCCAACGAGCCGGCGCGGCCTGATGATTGGGCGCACGTAGCTTCCCGCTCTGGTTGAATGACGGATGATGCAGGGCCGACCAGGGGGTGGGCACGAACCTTGTCCGGTGAATCGGGGAAAGGGTGGAGGATAGGCACTGGTCGATGGATAGCATTGGATGGCAATGACCTTGGATTGGTTTGATCTGGACTGGGCTGGAGGACGGCCGAAAAAAAAGTCAGCCCGTGTGCTCTGTCTGTCTGTGTCTCGGGCCTCGTTGGATTGCACCTATTCCCCCAGTCTACCTACATCTGTGTCCACCTCGTCCACACTATATCAGTTCCGGGCTGCCCATCTTCTGCCATCTGCGGCCACGGACCTTGATCGATTGAACCTTTTCCTCTCTTCCACCCCTTTGCATCTCCCTTGTTCTGCTCGAGCTTCTTCTCCAAGCTACACGGACCAAAAGACCTAGACGACCCCAAGGTCCATCTGCATACCCACGACCCAACGTTTCTCCTCCCCAAAGACCCTACAGAAGACCACAGTCCGCATAGAGCTCTGGACTACGCCTTTCTCCATTGCAGTCTCCTCCCTGTGGCCCATAGAGTGTGTAAGTTCGCAACCTGCGCCGCCCCTCAGATCTTCTACGCCGGACATGGAAAGCCATGGCGAGATGTCAGCACCGTAATCATGGGCAATGTTGTCAGTCCAGGCCGGAAGCCCCTTGGCGGATCGAGGCGGCGGCAGCTTACTCGGACCCTGCTCGGTGCTGACCCAGCCCTCGGAGCAAGACCCGTTAGTCGAATCCTCACGCTGATCCTTTTACAAGAAAACAGGCGTTTCGAGCTGTCCTCCCCCAAAAGTTCGGCCCAGATACCGGTCACTTTCTCGTCGACGAACGCCGCGCTTTCGCTAGCTTCGGCGGTCTTTAAACAACACATCCACATCCTAAATCCGCTGCTCCTTTGACTCGAGACTCATCCGACACCTCGAATTCGAAGGTCCAGCGCTCTCTGTATCATTAATGACCTAGATACCCCATCGTTGCCCACCCACCAGCGACAAACCCTCCCTCCCTCACAATGGCCGAAACAACCAGCAGCGCGCCTCGGAATGGCGTCGTTGTGCCCCAAAACAATGGCAAGCAGACATACGCCGAGCTGCACCAGATCGCAGACCACTTTATCGGAGGTAACAGAGTGGAGAATGCGAAGGACTCGAAAGTAAAGGACTTCGTTGTTGCAAACAACGGGCACACAGTCATTACGAATGTTAGTAATTGCCCAACCCGAGCAGACGCATCGGATAGTACAGACTCTGGCTCCAGACAGACGGATCCGAGCTATATTGTACAGACACGTGAGGCTGACTTGAACTTGATGAACAGGTTCTGATTGCCAACAACGGTATTGCTGCCGTCAAGGAGATCCGATCCGTTCGAAAATGGGCCTACGAGACATTCGGCGACGAGCGCGCCATCCAATTCACAGTGATGGCTACCCCCGAAGACTTGCAGGCCAATGCAGACTATATTCGAATGGCTGATCACTACGTCGAAGTACCCGGCGGCACCAACAACCACAATTACGCCAACGTGGAGCTGATTGTGGATATTGCCGAGCGGATGAACGTCCACGCAGTTTGGGCTGGCTGGTATGTCGAGATATTCATCAAAATCGCGACACGCGAACCATGGTTTGGACCAATACTGACCAGTTTCTGCAAACAGGGGCCACGCTTCAGAGAACCCGAAACTACCAGAGTCACTGGCTGCCTCACCAAAGAAGATCGTCTTCATAGGACCTCCCGGCTCTGCCATGCGCTCCCTTGGTGACAAGATTTCGTCTACAATCGTCGCACAACACGCCAAGGTGCCCTGTATCCCATGGTCCGGAACTGGGGTTGACGAAGTGACTGTCGACGACCATGGTATTGTGACCGTGGCCGAGGATATCTACATGAAAGGATGTGTTGAGTCCTGGCAAGAGGGCCTGGAGAAGGCCAAGGAAATCGGCTTCCCCATCATGATCAAGGCATCTGAAGGTGGCGGTGGCAAGGGTATCCGAAAAGCTCTGAACGAAGACGGCTTCGAACAGCTTTACAAGGCCGCGGCAAGCGAAATCCCCGGCTCTCCCATCTTCATCATGAAGCTTGCCAGCAGTGCTCGTCATTTGGAAGTCCAGCTTCTCGCTGACCAGTACGGCAACAACATTTCTCTGTTCGGCAGAGACTGTTCGGTTCAAAGGCGTCACCAAAAGATCATTGAGGAAGCACCCGTCACGATTGCCAAGGCCCATACCTTCAGGGCCATGGAGGACGCCGCGGTCAGACTTGGTAGGCTCGTCGGATATGTCTCCGCAGGTACTGTCGAATACCTTTACTCTCACCATGATGACAAGTTCTACTTCCTCGAGTTGAACCCTCGTCTCCAGGTCGAGCATCCCACTACCGAGATGGTCAGCGGCGTCAATCTGCCTGCTGCTCAGCTTCAGATTGCCATGGGTCTTCCCCTGCATCGCATCCGCGATATTCGACTTCTTTACGGCCTGGACCCCAAGGCTGCGACAGAAATAGACTTCGAATTTAAGAACGAGTCCAGCGCCAGGACACAACGACGACCTACTGCTAAAGGTCACACCACGGCTTGCCGTATCACGTCAGAAGACCCTGGTGAGGGCTTTAAGCCGTCCAACGGTGTCATGCACGACCTGAACTTCAGGAGTAGCTCCAACGTCTGGGGTTATTTCTCTGTCAGTACTGGCTCAGGTATTCACAGTTACTCTGACTCACAATTTGGACACATTTTTGCCTACGGTGAAAATCGGCAAGCTTCGCGAAAGCACATGGTTGTCGCCCTCAAGGAACTGAGCATTCGAGGTGACTTCCGGACAACCGTCGAGTATCTCATCAAGCTGCTGGAGACTGAGGCTTTCGAGGACAACACCATCACAACCGGCTGGCTGGATGAGCTTATCTCAAACAAGCTCACGGCCGAGCGGCCCGACTCGACCCTGGCTGTGGTTTGCGGCGCCGTCACCAAAGCGCATATTGCTAGCGAGCAGTGCTTTGCTGATTACAAGGCTGGTCTGAACAAGGGTCAAGTACCCTCCAAGGACATCCTCAAGACTGTGTTCCCTGTCGACTTCATCTATGAAGGCTACCGCTACAAGTTTACCGTAACGCGATCAAGCATGGACAGCTACCACCTCTTTATCAACGGTTCCAAGTGCTCGGTTGGCGTGCGCGCGCTCAGTGACGGTGGACTGCTTGTCCTTCTTGATGGGCGCAGTCACAGCATCTACTGGAAGGAAGAAGTCGGGGCCACTCGTGTCTCCGTCGACAGCAAGACCTGTTTGCTGGAGCAAGAGAATGATCCTACTCAGCTCCGGTCACCAAGTCCCGGAAAGCTGGTTTCCTATTCGGTCGAGAACGGCGAGCACGTTGCCGCCGGTCAAATCTTCGCCGAAGTTGAGGTCATGAAGATGTACATGCCGCTAGTGGCCCAGGAAGACGGCGTGGTTCAGCTCATCAAGCAGCCCGGTACTACCCTTGAGGCTGGTGACATCTTGGGCATACTGGTTCTCGATGACCCCAGCCGTGTCAAGCAGGCCCAGCCTTTTCTTGGCCACCTGCCTGAGTTCGGTCCCCCAATGGTGGCTGGTGACAAGCCGGCCCAGCGATTCAGCAAGCTTTACGACACCCTTGGCAATATCCTTGAGGGCTTCGACAATACTGTTGTTTTGCATGCCACTCTGAAGGACCTTATTGAGGTTCTCAGAAACCCTGAGCTGCCCTACAGTGAATGGAACGCCCAGTTCTCGGCCTTGCACAGTCGTATGCCACAGAAACTGGATGCACAATTCGCCCAACTTGTCGAGCGTGCCAAACAACGCAATGCAGAATTCCCCGCCAAGGCTCTCACCCGTGCTTTCCAAAAGTTTTTGGACGATAATGTTGCGCCCAACGATGCGAACACTCTTCGAACCACGCTTGAGCCTCTCACCACCATTCTAGATCTCTACATTGAGGGCCAGAAGGTCCGTGAGCTCAAAGTTATCTCGGGCATTCTGGAGAAGTATGCCGAGGTGGAGCGCCTGTTTTCCGGCAAGAAGCAGCAGGACGAAGAGATCATCCTTGCACTTCGAGATGACAATAAGGAGGACGTGTCTAAGGTCGTCACAACTGTCCTTTCTCACAGCCGTGTCACTGCAAAGAACAACCTTGTCCTTGCTATCCTCGATGTCTACCGCCCCAACAAGCCAAATGTTGGCAACATTGCTAAGTACCTACGGCCCGTACTGAGGACACTGGCGGATCTCGAGTCTCGCCAAACGGCCAAGGTTTCTCTCAAGGCCCGAGAGATTCTCATCCAATGTGCTCTGCCTTCGCTCGAGGAGCGCAAGTCGCAGATGGAACACATCTTGCGGTCTTCCGTCGTAGAGTCAAAATATGGCGAGTCCGGTTTGGACCACCGCAACCCTGCCTTGGAAGTGCTCAAGGAAGTCGTCGATTCGAAGTACACCGTCTTTGATGTGTTGCCTCAATTCTTCGCCCACGAGGATCCTTGGGTGGGACTCGCTGCCCTGGAAGTTTACGTGCGACGTGCGTACCGTGCGTACGTTCTCAAGCAGATCGAGTATCACTCAGACGAGGCGGACAACCCTTGCTTCGTTTCATGGGACTTTGTGCTTCGGAAGATTGGTCAGTCAGAACTTGGCTTGCCCATTGAGTCTGCTGCGCCTTCGTCCCCGGCCACTCCCGCCACCCCGAGAGGTGATTACGGTTTCGGACGCATCAACTCTATCAGTGACATGTCATACTTGACTCGCAAGGTCGGAGAAGACGCGGCTCGGCGCGGCGTCATTGTCCCTTGCAAGTACATGGATGATGTCGAAGATTTGCTAGCCAAGGCGCTCGAAATCCTCCCTCTGTCGCAAAAGAGTCAGTCCAAGAAGAGCAGCCTGATCCCTGACTTGAGTGGAAAGAGGAAGCCGCCTGTCCGCCGTGACTCTCAGGATGAACTTTCGAATGTGGTCAATATTGCTGTTCGCGATTGCGAGAGTGGCAACGACGTCGAGAACTTGGCCCGCATTGCCGAAATCATGGAGCAATTCAAGGGCGATCTCGTTTCTCGCGGTGTCCGCCGTGTCACCTTCATCTGCGGACGCGCCGACGGCTCTTATCCAGCCTACTACACCTTCCGTGGCCCCACGTACGAAGAGGACGACAGCATTCGACACAATGAACCGGCTCTGGCCTTCCAGCTGGAGCTCAATCGGTTGTCCAAGTTCAGAATTAAGCCTGTTTTCACCGAGAACAAGAACATCCACGTCTACGAAGCTGTCGCCAAAGAGAACGAGGCTGACAAGCGCTATTTCACACGTGCTGTCATTCGACCTGGCAGACTTCGCGATGAGATCCCCACAGCTGAGTACTTGATCTCCGAAGCCGATCGAGTCATCAACGATATCTTTGATGCGCTCGAGATCATTGGCAACAACAACTCTGACTTGAACCATCTGTTCATCAACTTCACACCCGTCTTCCAACTGCATCCTCGCGAGGTTGAGTACTCTCTGCAAGGCTTCCTTGATCGTTTCGGACCACGAGGATGGCGTCTCCGTGTCGCACAGGTTGAGATCCGCATCATCTGCACTGATCCCACTAGTGGCACGCCCTACCCGCTTCGCGTCGTCATTACCAACACCTCTGGATTCGTCGTCCAGGTTGAGGTATATGCTGAACGCAAACCCGAGAAGGGCGAGTGGGTCTTCAACTCCCTCGGTGGTACCACCAAGATAGGGGCAATGCACTTGCTGCCTGTTTCTACACCGTATCCGACCAAGAACCAACTGCAGCCCAAGCGATACAAGGCTCATCTCATGGGAACGCAGTATGTGTACGATTTCCCCGAGCTCTTCCGCCAGGCCATCCAAAACTCCTGGGCCGAAGCTGTCAAGGTCACCCCTTCACTGGCCGAGAAGCAGCCCCCTGTCGGTGATTGCATTGACTATTCCGAGCTTGTCCTTGACGACACCGACAAACTTGCTGAGGTCTCCCGTGAGCCGGGCACCAACACCCACGGTATGGTCGGCTGGCTTATCAACGCGCGCACGCCCGAGTACCCTCGTGGCCGAAAGTTTGTGCTGGTGTCCAACGACATCACTTACCAGATCGGCTCCTTTGGCCCCAAGGAGGACCACTACTTCAATAAGTGCACTGAGCTGGCACGCAAGCTCGGCGTACCCCGCATCTACCTTTCTGCCAATTCTGGTGCTCGTCTTGGTGTTGCAACCGAGCTCATGCCTCACTTCAAAGTTGCGTTCAATGACGCCGACAGGCAGGAGGCCGGCTTTAAATACCTGTATCTGGATGACGAAGGGAAGAAGCGTTTCGAGAACTCGGTCATCACGGAGGAGATTGTCGAGGATGGCGAGAAGCGTCACAAGATCACCACCATTATTGGTAAGGAGGACGGCCTGGGTGTTGAGTGTCTGCGCGGCTCTGGTCTCATCGCTGGTGCGACCAGCCGTGCTTATAACGACATTTTCACTTGCACGCTCGTTACATGCCGCTCTGTTGGTAAGTCGCATCCTATTTCGAGCTACATCGTTAGCATTTTACTAACCCACTTGCAGGTATTGGTGCCTATCTTGTCCGCCTTGGTCAACGTGCTGTCCAGGTTGAGGGCCAGCCAATCATCCTCACGGGTGCTCCTGCCCTTAACAACCTGCTCGGACGTGAGGTGTACACTTCCAACCTGCAGCTTGGTGGCACCCAAATCATGTACCGCAACGGCGTGTCCCACATGACCGCCGAAGACGACATGGCGGGTATCTCGAAGATTGTTCAGTGGATGTCTTTCGTGCCTGATAAGCGCAACAACCCTGTTCCGATCTCACCCAGCGCTGACACGTGGGATCGTGACGTCGTTTTCACTCCTGTTCCTCGCCAGCCGTATGACGTGCGCTGGATGATTGCCGGTAAGCAGGACGGAGACGACTTCCAGCCAGGTCTGTTCGACAAGGACTCTTTCGTCGAGACTCTGGGAGGCTGGGCACGTACCGTTGTCGTCGGCCGTGCGCGGCTCAGCGGCATTCCCATGGGTGTCATTGCCGTCGAGACCCGGTCTATTGAAAACGTTACGCCCGCTGACCCTGCCAACCCTGACTCCATTGAGCAGGTCAGCCAAGAGGCTGGTGGTGTCTGGTACCCGAACTCTGCGTTCAAGACTGCTCAGGCCATCAATGACTTCAACTATGGCGAGCAGCTGCCTCTCATGATCCTCGCCAACTGGCGTGGTTTCTCTGGTGGTCAGCGTGACATGTACAACGAAGTGCTCAAGTATGGCTCGTTCATCGTCGACGCCCTCGTCAAGTACGAGCAGCCCATCTTCGTGTACATTCCCCCTCACGGCGAACTGCGTGGAGGGTCTTGGGTCGTCGTGGACCCTACCATCAACCCGACTGCTATGGAGATGTACGCCGATGTTGAGGCCCGCGGTGGTGTTCTGGAGCCGGAAGGTATTGTTGGTATCAAGTACCGCAAAGACAAGCAGCTTCAAAACATGGCCCGGAACGATGCCACCTACGCTTCCCTCAAGAAGAAGCTCGCTGAGTCGCAAGCCAACAACGCGACCAAGGAAGAGCTGGAAGCCATCCACAAGGAGATCATTGCCCGCGAGGAACTGATCCTACCCGTCTACAACCAGATCAGCCTGCAGTTTGCTGACCTGCACGACCGATCGGGACGTATGAAGGCCAAGGGAGTGATCCGGGACCAGCTTGAATGGGTCAACAGCCGTCGCTTCTTCTACTGGCGCGTGCGCAGGAGACTCAACGAGGAGTACATCCTGCGACGCATGGCGACCGCCACAAACGTCGTTGGCTCTGCCAGCAAGGACCCTGTCGCTCTCCGCAACCTTCACCTCGCCAAGCTGCAAGCGTGGAGTGGCGTGCCCGAATTCGACACAAAGGACCGCGACGTGGCGACCTGGTACGAGGAGCACCGCCAACAGGTTAACGACAAGGTTGCTGCCCTGAAGGTCGAGGCCACACAGGCGCATATCGCAGAGTTGCTGGTGGACAAGACGGCGTTTGAAGGAGTCCGGGCTGCGTTGAGTACGCTGCCTATTGCAGAGAAGGAAGCTCTGTTGAAACAACTTTCGTCATGAGCAAAGTCACCAGGGCTCAACTTTGTTTCTTTTTAATGTTTTCCGTAGATGGCTTGTACGAACGAATGGTGGATACCTGGCTTTCTCGCATGGCGTTTTTTTAAAGGCTCCCTGTGTTTTCTATGCGACAGCAGGCTTGATGTGATGAGCGACGGGATTTCGGATTAGCACTAAAGTGCACGCTCAATTAGAGGGTCGATAGCCTTATTAGAATTGGTTCACCTTGAATGGTATGACTGCCTTGTTAACGAAAAAGTTTGTTTTCCATGACTCTCCAAATATTGCGTGAGGTGCCTTGTAGTGGTCAATAATGGTGTTGTGTAGTTTCACTAGTAAGCAGGACGACGGTGCTGCGTTGCTATTATATATATATATGTAATTGTCACAATATAAGAGCTATGTGCCTATGGCAACAGCGGCGTCGCTTTTGCACGAATAGTGCAGTGGCCAAGTTCGAGACAGTAATTCATCAATCAAATACTTAGATATTAAGTACCGGTGTGTGATATTATAATCAATTGTTGGGCTTCAGTAATCAGACACTGCGCCGTGTTAGACTCGGCATTTGAGGCGAGTGAATGCCGAGTCCATTGCTCCGCCCAATAAGCCCGTTTGGGCAGTCATTTGCTGTGCGACCGAGCAAGTTGCCGTTCACTGGAATGCATGGTATCACATAATAGCCGAGAGATCAGTCTCTGGAAAGCAACATGTTGATCAATCTATTTTTCTCAATGTAGCAGCGGGTCTTGACTGCGTTGCATCTCTCCAAACCGTAAAACCAAAAAAGAAAACTTCAACCAAATTTTGAGATCCCACAGGGGAATAGCGAGGTCGGCCGATAATCAAGCTGATGGATCATAAAGACCGTTCTTCTCCAGCATTCGCAGAGCTCGCGCCTCAGAACGACCTAGGACCAGTCAGCATTCTCCTTAAGTCAATCTGTCTGTATTGAGGACACAACCGGCTTACCAGGCCTCGCGGGTGCAACAGCCTCGTTCACGACTCTGAACTGGCGTGTCGTCTTGCCACCCACAGTCAGGACGAAGCCTTGAGTAAAAGACAACGTGTTGACACAGACTGTGAAGGTGTAGGTGCCGGCCACGGGGATAGATAGCCCGGTGAAAATGAAATAGATGAATTTCTGCGGCCCCTGGCTGCTGCTGCTGCTGCCGCCGCCGCTTCCGCCGCCGTCGCTGTGGATTGTGATGGGCTGGCCCCGCACGTTGTAGTTTCCATTCAGGATGCCGGTCTGGTCCTGTCCGTTGCCGAGGGTGAGCATCAGAGTTGCGAAGACATCCTTGGCGCCGTTCAGGTAGTCGTCGATGAGCTGCGGGTCGTTGATCCGTGCCACCACGGGTGGGATGAGCCTTCGGCCGACACCAACCACGCCAGGGGGTTGAACCTCGACGTCGACCCTGATCTCCTGAGTCTGTGCGGAAGAATCGGACATATTAGCTGGTGTTTCAGTGGGTGTGGTTATATAGTGATTGCAATGGACCCCAGGAGAGAAATTCGGATAAAGAAGAGACTGTGTCTTTGCTGTTGAATGAAAATTGAGGTTGACCGGATTGCTGGTAGCGTTGACGAAGATATAATTAGAGTTTTATTGGTCGACGATCTCTTGGTGACTGGAATGTGTTATGCTGCCTTTGGAAAGAAAAGCTGTTGAAGCGGACCATGAAACATGCAATACTTATAGTCGAGAAGGGAGGCCCGAATCATGAAGCCACTCGACTCACTCGGCCAACAACTTCACAGTCCCGATCAGCTGCTCACTCACATATGAAGCCATATCCATCATCGGCCAATTCGTCACTGAATCAACTCTTTCACCGGAAAATATTGACGTTCTTTGTGCAAAGGTTCACACTTCAGCGTGACTCACGGGATCAGCGCCCTTATCCAAATAAGTGTGAACGGAGACAGAATCACTCAAGTCAAAGCCGTTCCCAACAGTGCTTCCTGAAGTGATAACTTAACATTCAAGGGGTAAAAGTGAACATTATACCGATGAAGCATTAGACGAGCACATAGCTCTTAAGATATGTGTGAGATACCTCAGGGCCTGCCAGCCACTGATGTCCCCGACAAGTCTCGGGCAATCTCTCCATACATGGCTGAATACTTACTCGCTTGTGCACAATCCCGGAGCAGAGCCGCACGTAGCATGTAGGTGGCCATTCCTGGTGAAGAATTTCAGGGATCGACACGCACCGGGCAGGAAACCTGGGAAAGCATGGTCTCGTTCCCCACATGTTCAGCTTCAATGTCCGAAGCGGCCCACCATCCATCCGCCTTGTGAACCTCCGTGGCGGTCAACCGGGGCTGAGAGCCTTGTCACCCGGGGCTCGGCACCATCACGTTCTGGACTCTGCGGATGCAGGGCTCAACAAAACGATACACACCCCCACGTTGGCGGAAAATGGAGAAGAAGCCCCGGAGTGGCACTACGGCGTCACGCCAACAAGCGATGTGAATGCTCCGTCAGATTCTTCGCGGCCCTACCTCGTTTCACCCGCTGTTTAATGCACTCGATATGTCTCATCTATGAATTGCGAGACAACTCAATAGGCTGGAGATTATACTTCCTTTCTCTTCCTATTAGTTATTACTCTATGGTATTGGTTTTTGTGGGAAAGCCGTCTTTCGTGTGGGGGTCTTGGTGTCAAGGACGACATTGTGATGGCAGCCCTGCGAGCATATCTTGGAAAGTTCTCCGCACCTTGCTTCCTTCGTCGTTCCATAATCATGCAAAGGAGGAACAAAAAGTAGAGAAAAAGTAATATTTGCAGATAAGCGGTGACGTGCGCAGGCCACCTGCGGAACAGACCCGCCGAAACATCAAGGCAGGGAATCTGCGGTGCGCTCACAACAGAGTCATTCTGGAGCGCTGTCGTGATGTTCACGGGCTCAAAGATTGGAGACCTAAAAGCTCTAGCCAGGTTGGTGGCGATCAGCGCTGACGGTGGCTTGCCGCCTCGCCGCATTTTGTGCTGCAAGCGGACGGGTGTGTGTTCGATCCTGTCCATTTTCATGATGTAAGCACCAAGCTGACATCCAAGGCTATCTAATCCAAGCATGGAAATCGATTTTGCAATCGGATGCTTGACCTATATATAGAATCTCGGGAGCCTCAGCTCGAGAATTATCTTGCTCGTCAAACACATTCACCCAGATACCCTGGTAAGAAATTAAATGCAGAAGGTCGTCATAAGTGGCCCAGAAATCACACATTTTGGCTTAATTTCCCGTCAGACTCAAAGCGAGTCCGGTCAGCCCGCACCCTCGCCCATCTCATGCATGAACCACCAGACGACGCCCACATCGCTTCCAGCCCCAGCATGAAGCTAGGAAGCCACTGGTATTGGGCCATACAATGGTCAGAAATTGTGAATTTCGACGTCATGATACTTTTGTGTTCCGTAGGACAGCGTCTTCCAAGACGGTCTGGACTATGAGTAATCAATAATCTTGTCGGTTCATGAGATCGGTTCTTGCACGATAGGACTTACTGCAATGCAAGTTCGGCCCAATCCATTTTGGTCCAAGACAGATGTCTCGGAGCAAACGCATCAAGGGTCCCCTATGGCTGCCTTTGGCGTCCAGACATGCAGGCGTTGCAGGGTCCACACATCTAAGGTGCTCTGCGAGATCCTGCAGTTGTGAGATAACACTCTCGCTTGTGGCTCCCTCTGCATATGCAGGGTCTGAATCCCCACCGAGATCGATCACATGTGCACGCATTGCCTCGCCGAATTGGAAGCGATCTGTTGAGGATTCACGTCTCGGCTGCTGGTACCGCGGGATGGAGTGACACGAAGGGTTTGACCCAAAGAAGAAGGAGTGTCATTAGATGATCAGGTAATGTTTGACTCCATGCCAACTGCCTTTCTCAAGGCGGTGCTGTTTCTTACAGTTGTCTTCATCAGGTGTATTTTACGGGCCTCGCTTTCAAAAGAGTCTGAAGCAATCACTGGTACCAAGTCGATGTGTAACCGCCACGAGACCGGCGTAGTGGAGCTCACACCCGAATGGCGTCGGAGATGCTGGCCGCAATGGGTTACACGATGTCTGGCTGCGATGGCTGGGACGGCGAATGGTCTGAACGACCGAGGTTCAGCACCATTATTGTCTACGGATTTTAGGCCAAGTGCCAAAGTCAATTGTATTTGAAAAGTACTATTATCGGTATTGTGTGTATATCAAACACTGGGTCACGAAGTGTTTACGACTGTTTGAAGGGACCGCCTACAGCTCGATAATAAGAGTGTGTATACGGATTGAAGACGAAACCACTCAGCACCATTATCTATCCAGTCAGTAACTCTGGGAAGTTATCTCATCCTTACGTATTCTTTTGGGTCGAATTAGGGCGACAAAGTATACCAGGTCTGAGTTTACTTCATGAACCCCAAGCCAAGATCTGGTGAGAAGTTAGCGAAGCTCACACAGCGGAGAGAGTCTTAATTCCACATGCCAGTGAATGACACCAATTTCTCAAACTCGTGGACGAGGAAGCTGGACTGAAATGACGAAGTATAACACTTCCCACTGTTGCTGGAGTGACTGTCCTCGTTGTTCCAGCACGGTGACAGCAATGTGGGCGTAAAACTACACAATATCAACGGATACTATCCGCATTATAGCCATCGTAATGCTTAGACAGGACTAGGAAATCATTGTTGCTATATCTAGAAAGCCATCTGAACTATTACGTTTGAGTATTTTGTGAACCTGGCCGCTTTCTCCAACAGCTCTGTACAGAGATAAATCTAATTACCTAAGTATTGACCTATATGGAAACTCATTGCATTTAGGCAGATCCAACGGGAAACAGACAAGGAAGTACCTGGTCAGAGTCTTCCTGACAGGTGGTGTTCTAGCTAACGAAGGCTTTGATACGTGGATCAACACTATCAGTCAACATTGTGCCTTGTGTTTCAGGATCTGTTCTGACAACTTGCACGCTGTCGTTCATGTTTTCTTTGAAAGGGATTCACTGTGCATATGGAACCCGTATGATTATTTTCTATACACGTCGATCATGCATACCTTTTCGATATAATCACTCGTCCGAATCACCTCTTTGCAACAATGGTCACGGTACCTACGTATATAAGTGATAGTCACGGTATTGCTCTCGGCAATACAACGTCCTTCTTTTAGTTGGTGTTATGGCGCAATAGGCTTTCTTGCCCCGTCACAACAATTTTGTTAGGTATGAGCAAAATAGAATAATTAACAGCTCAATATGAGGCACCATCAACCATACCTCAAGTACTTTAGTACTCGGGATTTTGCTCACCATGCCAAAACACTTGGATACCAACATAGCCCAGATGATCCCGCCATTGGAGCAAAGGAAACGGAAGAATATGAGCATGTGCATTAAGTTCTTTCTTTATTGAATATATTGATATGAACAATCAATCGATTTGTCACACCCGATCGTGCACCAGCGGGCTTCTTGGCCTTGTGAGATTGCATTTCAGATACGGTCTTATTTCATGAAGGTGTGGAGCTGCGAATGAGCCCAGAAACATGAGATTGACAGTAATTGTAGCCAGCTTTAGCAACTCTTTAGCTGTAGTTTTTTTCCGCTGAAGGAGGTGACCTCCACTCCTATATCACTGTATCCAAGATCATACAGTATATTCACTGATTGCATTCGCTAATTGAAGAACAGACTTACCGAAGCATCATGGGATCGTCGTCTTCCCCATCTTGCTCCTTGGCTCTTCTCAAGTCCTTTTTATTGATTGCTTTCATCTCTGTCAAGAGTCAGGAACCAGCACCCCTATGGCTACTTGCAAAGTAGTGTTGCTATTTATTCTTTCTCGTTTTAGATCACAAGGGAAAATACATGCAGTCGAGCTTTTAACGTCTCAAGTTGCGTCACATTGCTTTGACAGGTCTGCGTTGACATCTGAGTGAGTAACCACGTGTGCTGAAAGTCTTGTATATCTCGTTCCTTTCGCTGTCAACGCGAGATGGCAGTTGCCTCCAAATAACGAGCTTGAAGGCTGGTTCCTCTTCTCCGACCCCATGATCGTTTCTTACTTCGAGGCCTCCTCCTTCCCATCCCCATCAAATTCTGCCGGCGTTCCAGGCACACTATAGCCAGCGATTGACCCCTGCCAAAAGAAGACCCCCAGACCGGCTGTCGTCATCACAACAGTAACCCTTAACAACCAGCCGACTATTCTCCCGTATGAGAAGATCCAGCTCGCCAGCCACTTCACGAGGGGCGTCACCAGCTCATCCTTCTCCCTTTCCAGCTCCGGGTTTATTGTGCAGATCAGTCCAATCAGTGCGAGAAGGACTAGTCCGAGGAAGACGCATGTTAAGACTTCGATGCATGCCAGTAGGATCGATATGTCCTTGGTGGTCTGCAGGACCTCGAAGCCTGCAGCCACGAGGGGGGTGACTTGTTCGAATGCCTTGTTGATCTCCCTGGAGTAAGGAATACCCATCTTGGGGGTTGAAACGCAACACGGTGACGGCGATCGAAGTAGTGATTAACAATTATATTATATGTGAGTAATTATTCTTCTTTTCATTCGAAGGCAGGCGGGGATCTCGGCACGAAGTTGCAAGAGCCCTCAAAATGGATCCCAACCACCCAAACACAGGATGCGCGAGCATTGTTATAGCATGCTCCTTCATAGGCACGCGCATGCGTATCGAGTGATGTCATGGCGGTGCAGCTTGGGGCTGATGCATCGGAAGCAAAGCACTCGGGGGTGGTGCTTCGAGGCGCGATTGGAGCAGAACAGCAGTAGCGCCACACCCTTGAGGCTGTAATTATTCCGAGTGGCCCCTTATTGCGCTTGGCCCTTCACTTGACGTTGATGTGGCTGTTGATGGGATGAAGAGCTACATGAGCGCGTGTCGCTGAAGTCTATATGGCCGGCGCACGTTGTCACGTCGAGCGGATGAATGGTGGCTTTGCTTTGTTGGTCTCGTTATTCACCAGTTGACATGGACGGGGAGGAAGCGGGGTGGCTGATGACACCCAGAATTGTGGCTGTCACGATTTCTCTCCAAGGTGATGACATAAGCAGTAGCTTATTCCCTAACGTCTGCCCTTAATCGCAAAGAAACAAACCATCTTCGCGGTTGTCATAAAGCATAGCTTCAATGTTGAATGTTTTTTTTTTTTGGTGAGTTGGCATGAGATCCTCCATGTTCTAGAGATCACCGCGACTTACCTGTACACATCGGCCCTGTCAAAACCTCTTGACTCACAAGACTCAGTTGGGCCATCTTCTTTGAAGCTGGTCTTGTAGCTGAAGGGGATCGTATTCGAGGCATCGGAGGTTGATATCGTGGAGACTTTTGGCTAGTGATTATCCGTTGGAAAAAAAACAAGAAGAAAAAAAACAAGAAGAAAAAAAACCGGGAGGCCACATTTTGGGGAGACAGCGGTGTCGGTATTGCACAGGTGGAATGAATCCCTACCCCAGAAGACATCGACGATACTTGGTCAAAGGAGGATGGCTTTAGGATCGTTGCGCCAGTGTGATGTGATGCTATATCCATCATTCGTTGTGGCTTTACTCCTTTGACCGAAAATTTATTCGGTAAAAATCACCAAATTTCGTGTTGGAACTCGAATAACCATGAATAACAAGACTCCGTGCATGCGTTTTGTCCTAGGGGACGGTACACAACTACGTCCCATCCCACACTACGAGTTCAGTGGATCAATAGATCCTAGATAATTCATCAAGAAGTTTGTCGGAAACCAGCCATCACTGTGGCTTGCTTTCTCCAACATGTGAGGAAAACTGCCAACAGTCGGCTTTTTGGGTCAAAAGCCGAGATCATCCATCACAAGACGGCCCAGCTCGTCCAGAGGTCATGCACACGATAACTTAAACACACCAAATATTCCACAAGCTAGGTCAGGCGAGGAGACTGTTGGCTTATCCTGATCATTGTGACATCTGGAGCCAGCGCTCCGAATCCGCTGTTCAGTGTCAGGTCGATGTCAGAATTGATCAGGCGGAAAGTGAGTGGCTTTCTACGTCGACGCGCGACTACCGGATGAGTTATCCTCGCCCTCGCTTTGGCTTTCTCGTGTTTGCGCCCTGTCAGACTCAAGCGAAAATGTGTGGCACACTGCTCCAAAAGAGTGACCACCCTCGAGATGTACGAGGGAGGCAGTGGTCTATAGCAGGGGAGGCGCGGCACAGAAAGTCAGGGCGTGAAATGGCTGCAATTTTGAGAATTCACGTTCGTCCTGCGCATGAAAAAATACATGCACATTGTGCTCTCTTCGGCCCTCTCCGGCCGCGGGAGGAGCTTTGCAAAGGCTAGAATGATTTGGGCGCCGAGGAACAGCATGGCCTGCGACGGGGTCTAGCAAAACCACATCGCAGTGGTACTTTGTCCCAGTCCCTCACAAAGGGGGGAACGAATTTGAACCAAGTAATACCCAGCTGATGCTGAAACGATTGCCGTGGTCGAAGACCCACGCCCTCAAAGCCCTGAAGAACTCAAGGCACTGCTCGAAGGAGTCAGCCTTGTGCTGGGCTCCGAAAAGTTCGTTTTGGAATGTTCTCAAGCAATTTAGTGGTTCGGAATGATCATGAGCAACATGGTATAGAGCAGGCAGCACACCTTTAGATAAGCCCTAGACGCCTTGTATTATTTGAAGGAAGAGAGGCGGACCTAGCGCCTGTATTGAATGGATTGGCCATGAAAAACCCTTCTCGACTTTGTTGAAATTCACCAGGCACCTCGACCTGAACCGGAACATCGAGACCTGATGTTGCCTCGAACCACGCCTGGGCTCGAGTAAAGGGGGGCTCTTGACGGCTACATGAAAGCCTCCAGTCATGCTTTCTCAGGTGGTGAGCGATACAATATTGATGTGGCCCCATGTCCGTCCAGATATGTAGATCATCTCCTGGCCTGATACTATCTACCCGGCCTCGTAACACTCAGTTTCTCCCGGAGGCTCCACTGTTGAACAGCGCCTCGTGCGTCTTTCCATCATTATAGTCACCACTTGAGCATATTGCAAGTGCGAGGCTGTGCTCACGATTATGTCTTCTGAGAAACTTTTCTCCCGATACACCCATGTGGTCCTCTCTTGCACCAAATTCTTTTTTAATCCGCCCCGTCGTTTCGAACGGCGATCTGTTGTGGAGAGCAGGTGTCATGGTGGCTGCAGCTTTGCCTTGCGGCCCAAGGCAGGCCTTCACAGCACCGGGCTGCTACGAAAAGCCTGCGAATTCAACTGGTCCGGGCGGTGTCCCGCTTGCGGGAATGACATGCATAAGACTCACCCCCGCGTAGGTTTGGGGGTCTTTAAATGCGTCTGCTGTGCGTATATTGTTTCTGAAGAGGCAGATGTGGCGTTGACGCGGGGGACAGGAGATGTGAGCACAATGCAGCATCTCGGAGTGGGCTGCTCTGCTCCGCGACCTGTATCTTCATATCATGCTGGCTTCAGCGTGAAAGTGTGGGATTGATAAGGTCTTGGTCCCGCTCCGGCCGATTTGGCTCCTCTTTGCTGCATCAAACGCGCGATGACAGTTGGTCCTGCAAAACTCCACGCACAAGCGCAAATCTGGTCCGTATCGTGCAGAGCTCGTTGTGATTCACCAAAGCTTCAACATTTGTCACACAATTCTGCCTTTCAGGGTGTGGCATACCGACGTCGTACGAGGCGAAAAACTGTCGCGAAGACACCTGGCTTGATTGAGTGCAGTGAAGCGACGCGATGCGTCCAGATACAACCACTGATGAGTGGGTCTGGGGTATGTCCACATAAGATGATCCTCTTTCTGGGGACGTTTCGCAGATCATCCCAAGGCCTGGCAGCCTGCCTGCATGCACGCCGCTCTCCCAACATCCAGTATTGTAGACCCCTGGTCTTGGAAAGAAAAGCGAACCTTCAGTTCTTAGCCTGTGCACTGGTCCTACCTACAAGTGTAGGAAAGTCTTCTGAGAGATATCTCCGAGTATTAGAAGGCGTCACACACGGTTGCTGAAAGGTTCATCAACGTGTTCGTTCTAAAGTTGTGGATGGAAATAACTAGCTTTGGTACTTTCCAAGGCTAACAATATCCATCGCTGCAGGCCTTTATTCCATCGCTTGACTTCAGGACGAAAAGTGGTATGGCTTTTGGTATGATCAGGCTCGCGTGCGATAGGCGACGGTAATTTTGGCAATTAATTGCAAATGTGTCTGCCAGTGCCTCACGTCCACCACTCGGTGGGCAGCAATTCAAGACCCGCGTTCACCGGTCTTCCACGGTGCTACAGGTAGACTGCAGTGCTGTTTCAATTACTGTTCAACCACGGCTGGAGCATGCAGCTTGGCGAGAAGACCGCGCCGGTCGCATAAAGTTCCGCGCCGCCGCGGTGAAATTCTTATGAGCATAGCCAATGTGTGGTTATTGCTGCAGTGATGGCCCGACCCTGCCCCTCTTGGACTGCGGCCACATGCATTGATTGCTCCGATCATAGCCATGACGAGCAGGCCCCTTTGCAATGGTGTGGTTCCACATGCAGGCAGCATCCAGCAAACCTGAAGTGCGGTTGACCGTTCAGCCGTTCATTGTCATTGGGAATATCGCCATGTCAACCAGTATATCGATCGAGCCTGTCTTTCAGCTGCAGCTGACGCTGTTAGCTCATCCCTAGCTTGTACATCGTGATGACCCCGTGGGCCCACCTGGGGTGCGAATGTACGCCAGCAAAGGCACTATCAAGTTCAGCCAGGCTTGTCAGGCTCCCATGTGAACATTCACGATGCTCGGGCCTTGACTCCAACTGCCATCGGGTCAGCCACCCGTCTAGAAAGGTCCATGATCTTGGTCTCGAATTGTCAGCAGGAGCTTCAATCTTGTGTGAGATGGCGCAATCGAGTCCAGTGGCCACAGTGGCCAAACATCTTGATTTCGGGGCAATATGTGTCATCGCACAAAAACGCGAACGCGATGAAAGCAGACGGCTCACCGGCTCGGCGGTTGTCGGTCTGCGGGTCCGGGCCGGAGGCGAAGGGGGGGGGGATGTGGGCGACAGGACCGGAATTGCGTGCCCGGGGTTGTCCCACCGCAAAAAGTCGATTGTCATCGGATTGCAATTTTCAAACATCGTGGAGCTTGCAGGGAGCCCAGCCGTCTCGCGACGCGTAACTGAAGCCATCACGCCATCGGCCTTGTCGCCGCCATACTTGACACAATTTCCGTACAAGGAAGCAGCTGAAGAGAACAGCGGTTGAATGAGTTCGGATTCTCGTAAAAGGACCGACGAGGTTTTGGCCCCCCCTGGCCCCCACGACTCTTGATGCGCTACAGTTACTAGAGCATCAATCTTATCGCGAATACTCCCACGTGCTGCAGTCGAATTGTCGAAGGCCGAATGTCGACGGAGCGATCCTGAGGGAGGGCTGAAGTCGTATGCGGGTCCAAAGGCTGGGGCAACAATTGACAAATGATCTGATATTCTAGCAGGCTGGCCCCCCACCATAGGAGACTTCTCCGGGTGTCACAGTGAATAATGTCTGTACGATTACACGCAGAGGAGAGATTGCCCGTTATGTAATCTAGCCCCAGATCTGCCATCCTGCGTAGAGGTTGAGGATTGTTTCCAAGTTCGAAAACTCCAGTTGCCCAGGCCAGGCCATCCCACTGTCAGAATCAGGGATCCCAGGATAATATCTGGGCGGGTGGAGCTGCAGATCAGTGTGCATGTCTACGTCGGAGAAATCAGCCACGTTTAATCGCTGCGTTTTTGAGGGCCTGCTAAGAGTACCAATTCTGTGCTGTGCCTTGTAACTTGTCGCGAGGCACAGCAACTTCAGCTTTTGTTTTCAATTGTTGGTTGTTCAATAGTTACTTGCAACTGCTGCCCGCGTTTTCTCTGATATCTCAAGACAGATAAGATCGCCAAAGGGTGACAGCCCATTCAGGGGCGGATATGCAGGCCGAACCGGAGGGGCGGCTCGCGGCAGTTACTATCAGAGAGCCCTGGGGGTGGAGCCTGCCAAAGAGCGGGTATCGGGGCGGCTGATCGGGCGGCTCAACGGCTATTCAAGGCGTGATTTTGGAGACGAATTTGCAAGTGGAGGCGGTCACGTCAGCCGTGCAAGTCCTGGGGACATTTGACTCATTGACGGCAGAGTTTGACTTCTGGCCAGAGACATTGCCCAGCGATGGCGCATTCGCCCCGAGGCTGGGGCAGCTGAGAAGAGTCGCAAGGCAATGTAAAGTGTTTTCCCCGATGCCGTAATCTCTCGGGGTTCTACTCTGCGCAGGTAGGGCTGGGTGCAGTGGGTGAGGAGCACTGTCGGTGCTAAGTACAGATAAGTACAAGCGACTTGTGGGGAGAGCAAATAAGGTAAACAGGGGGCCCGATGATGTGCTCCGCGCCAGGCCTGTCCCGACGGGTTCGACGGCCGATCCTAGATTGGCAGTCGCCCACGGTCGCCCAGTGCTGCTGGATTACACTAGATTGAGGACCTGGTTGGCCTGAAGGGGAAGGTTGAGAGAAAGGAGCGCGGGCGATGGTGCAATCCGCACTGGCAAGCAGCAAATGTCCAAGCCCACCCCGTGGATGGCATGGGCATGGCGTGGGCGTGGCATGGCGTGGCACGCTTCGCTCTTGATGAATCCATTTCATGCTGGGACAAGTCATCTCATTGTAGACAGAGAGAGAGATAGTGGGACAGAAGAATCGAGGGACGAGGATGAACGAGACGGGCACGGCAGGAGGAGGAGGTGGACAGATAGACCAACCCATTCTGGCCCAGTCCGAAGTAAATATCGATTCAACAGGAAGGGGAGGTTGAAAAGGCGGCCTGCACTATGTACACACTACCTTCTAGTTGGGCAGGAGGGTGGGCAAGGGTCACTCACAGACGGCATGGGGTAAATGGTACTTAGTTGCGCTCCCCTATGTCTTTCCCCCAATCTGTACCCAGTACTTGTCGCGATCTAATCTACACTTGCTGTAGTGTACGAAGACTACTGCACACACCCCCATGCGAAGTCGCCATTTTGCCGCTGCATCGCACCTCGCAAGCGTCTGTCTCTCGTCTTTTCCCCAGATTCCACCATTGCAAGTAGATACAGTGCAGCGTAGCACACTCAACCAACGACATCCACTCCTCCTCTCCTTCTTTGTCCTTGCTGTCCACCGCCTGCGATCCCTCCCTCCTCGCTCCTCACCCTCACCCCGCTGCGACGCAGATATTCTCACGCAGTACCGACCCGACCACCGACGCAGTCATCCACTCTTCTGCTGGACCCTCCTCGCCATCTTCCATCACGCTTCGCGAGCACACGAGATCCAAATCAGCCTGGTCTCCACCGCCAACCCCTGCACCGTCAAGACGCAACCCCGGGCAACGAACGATCAGCGACGACGTTGGACAAGTCTCGGCTACATAGCACAAGTAACAAGCACGGGACAGGGACAAGGACAAGGACGTACATCGACTGAGGCACGACATCGACAAGCCTCCCACCACCTGCAATAATACATACGGCACAGAACGGCCGCCTCCTGATTGCGGAATCCATCCTCTGCCATTGCGTGCCCGAAGCTCAGACACAGCACAGTCCATCCCTCCTGCGCCGCCCTCACCCTGACCGGCCTAGCCAAACCATAATACTGCCTTGCCTGCTGCCTTTCTCCCCGAAGAGACGACCAGCACGCCCGTATCATATCGGCAGAGAAGACCATCCCGAGACAGGAATCGAGTTTCATTTCTTTTCTGACCAGCCCAGTCTCCTTGTACGACGCCCAGCGGCCACCACTCACCCCCCTTCCCAGCACGCCATCTCCAGCTGTACCGATCTCACCGTCTACTTGTTGTCGGACCCTGCTGCAGGCTTCTCCAATGGAAACATAACTCAACAACTGGCGCCATCTTACCTCAAGAGCATTGGACAGGAATCAACCCGCGGCCCCTGTCCTGCACGACCGTTCCCCAACCTGGTCTCTTCGCACAAATACCATGGAGCCTCCATCCACTTCTCTGACAGCTCTTCCACGTCGCGCCTCCCAAAGCAATGACGCCCTCTTGCGCCCCAATGGCGCTACCTATCCTGCCCACAGCCGTTCTGACACACGCCCACGTTTCCCCACGAGTCCACCGCACACCGAGGACGGTGAGGTAGAGTCTGTTCCAGAGATCAACACTACAAAATTCGACAAGCTTCTCAATTGCGATAGAAGACGTCCCGAGGAGGAGCAGGAGGACAAGTCCCGTCTCGCCAACATGTCGTCCAGTCTAGTCGGCCAGACAGTCGCTCCCTTCCTCAAGGAGCATGTCCCCAGCTTATACGCTCCCGTATCCAAAATCGAGTCAGCCTTCCCAAACGAGCCATCGAGGCAGAAGGAGTACAACAGCAAATACTGCTACCGACATCGACCGGACTCAAAATGTCGGAAGGCTGCCGACGAGAACAAGATGGCTATGATCCAGACTGTACGTTTTCCCACCCAGAGAGGTGCAGGGTGAGAGAAGCCCGGGCCTTACTGACACTGGAACAGGAACTCGAGAAGCTCCCTCAGGCTGACCAACAAGCCATCACGCACGTCTGGAGTCTCTTCTCTGCTGCACCCTCCAAGCACAGAGAGTTGATGATCCAGGGCATCCTTTCTTCGTCCTGTTTCCCCCAATTAAGTCTTGTCTCGAGAGAGGTGCAATCTCAACTCAAGATCGACTTTGTTTCCGCCCTGCCCAACGAGATCTCTATCAAAATTCTATCTGCCCTTGATACGGTATCGCTTTGCAAGGCCGCCCAAGTCTCACGCCACTGGCGAGTTCTGGCAGATGACGACGCCGTCTGGCACCGGATGTGCGAGCAACATATCGACAGGAAATGCACAAAGTGTGGATGGGGCTTGCCTCTACTTGAGAGGAACAGGCTACGCAACTGGACTCGGCAACGACGGCTTGCAGCAAGCCAGAAGAAAGAGATGCCCGAACGCTTTATGCCTCTATCACCACCCACACTCCCCTTGCCGAATACACCCAAGACGCCCGCGTCTCCAAAGAGAACTGCCAGCCCTTCCGAAGACGACGCGCCGTCGAAACGTCATTGTGTGTCTCGGGTCGGCTCGACAGAAGACGCCATCGAGCACAGACGCCCTTGGAAGGATGTCTACCGGGATCGTTGGCAGATTGGTGTCAATTGGAAGTTGATGCGGTACTCTCAGAAGACCTTCAAGGGTCACACGAATGGCGTCACATGTTTGCAAATCTGGGACGACACTACACTTGCCACCGGCTCTTATGATAACACGATCAAGATCTGGAACTTGGAAAGTGGCGAAGAGGTGCGAACATTGAAAGGGCACACTCGAGGAATCCGTTCTCTCCAGATGGACGATACGAAACTACTGAGTGCCAGTCTGGACGGGACTGTTAAGGTTTGGAACTGGCGTACAGGCCAGTGTATGCGGACGCTTTCTTCCAGCTCCGAGGGCGTCATCTCTGTTCATTTTCAGGACGAGTTGGTCGCCACGGGGAGTATCGATCACACGATCCGGGTGTACAACTTCTCGAACAAAGAGGCGTTCTGCCTGAAGCACCACGAGGACTGGGTCAACAACGTCAAGGTCGACACGAACAGCCGCACCCTACTCTCTGGATCCGACGATTGCACTGTTGTCCTCTGGGACCTCGATACTCGCAAAGTCATCCGAGAATTCATTGGACACGTCGGTCACGTGCAGCAAGTACTGGGACTCCCAGCCGACTTCGAACCGGACGAGGATCCCGCCACTGCTGGCCAAGACCCCACTGAGACGTTGTCTGTCTCCAGCGGGCACAGCTCGACGCCGGTGCCTGTGAACTCTGACTCTGACCGCAGCAACCCAGAGCTCGAGCTGCGTGCTTCTTACGGGCCTGGGTTCATTGACCAGCCCGATCGCCCTCTGCCTGCTAGATACATCTTGTCAGGCGGGCTTGACGCCTCCCTGAAGTTGTGGGACAGCTCGACTGGCCGCGTGATCCGCAATCAGTGGGGCCACCTTGAGGGCATCTGGTCTGTGGAGTGCGACAGTCTCCGCATGGTGACCGGGGCCAACGACAGCTTGGTCAAGACATGGGATCCACGATCCGGCCGATGCACCGGTACCTTCGCCGGACACACCGGACCTGTCACATCGGTCGCCGTGTCAGACGCTCTGATGGCATCGGGAAGTGAAGACGGAGAAGTGAAGTTGTATAATTTCAAGCTGAGTGACGGATGCCGACGGTCCACCAGCCCTGGTGATGCGTCTTCGCAGTAATATTGAAGATTTAGGAATATTTTGGCTTGGGATGTGATTTGGGCGCGCTTATACCACTTTGATTTGGTTGGGAACGGGGTACAGACAGCATGGGACAACGGCGTATGGGGTGTTGCAACGATTTTAAAACTCCGACCATCAGTTGGCGGCTCAGAAAAAGGTGTTACGGAAAACAGGCCGGCACGCAAAAAATATTATGGGGTGAAGCATTTTCAAGGCGTTCAAATATTCGGGGATCCATCATAGAACTCTGAGGCACGGCCTGCCCGGGTTTACAGCTTGTTGGGAATTAATAAACCAAACATGAGACCATACTCTTGAAACCTGGCGTGATACACTGGGTGACATGTGATGATGACTGTTCAATATACCCGCCGTGGAAAGGGCTCAACAGCTAGCAGACGAATGCCAACATAGACAGACTGGACCAAGTTGGACAGGCGACTGGCAAAGACTGCGTTCCAACATTGGAGGCTCGTGCTTAGTTAGGCGGGTCGAAACTCATCAGCCACGAGATCGAAGCAGCACTTGGGGAACGGCTCGCAGGAATGTGAAGATATGCTCATTATTGCACCCCAACGCCTCAAGAATGATTCGGTAAATTTTACTGTGGGACTCTCTGTCCCGGTGTTCAGCAGGCAATTCGACGGAGTGCCTGCCTATGCTATGCGAAGAAAAGGAGACAAACATGCCCGGCCTGGTTCTGAACATGCTGACACAGGAGAATCATGCTAATCTAGAACGAATGTGGAAGAAACCGCTCGCAGTACAAGAGTTCGAAGAGTTCACCCAACGCTGAGAGGCAGCTTTGCTGGGAATGAGCCGCCTAGTCTGGTTCGAACGCCGCCCAGCCAAAGATCAGAAGCCAAGAGAACAAGGAGAAAAGGGAGGGAAATCTAATCCTGCGCCTCTGCCTCATCCTCGTCCCCATCCTCCCTCCCATCCTCGGCAACACCCCCCAGCCGCGTACCCCGGCCAGCCTTGCGGCGGCCCGTAGCACCATCGTTGCCAGCCTCGCCGTTGCCACGGCGCACCAGGCCGACGTTGGCGGCGAGGGTCTCGAACCAGAGGTGCAAAATGACAAAGGTCAGGGGCACGATGAGGGTGACGATGATCCACCACCAGTAGGTCACGGCGAAGAGCAGGCCATCCGGGCTGAAGAAGACGGTGCTGAGAAAGGACATGGCGAGCGTCGAGACCGAGGAGCTGTTGCGCTGGATGTGCACGGCGACCTCGATGGTGAAGTTGCTCAGGCGCCGGTTCAGCTGCGGGAGGGAGCCGCGGCGCCGGAGGGGAATGGTCTTGCTCAGGCGGTAGGTCTGTGTGTGCTTGTTAGCAATGCTGTTCTGTCGGTCGATGCAGGGTGGTGTTGGTGATGGGGGTTCTTCCTCGTCTTACCGAGTTCTTGATGCGGCTCGTCGTCCGGTCGAGGTACATGTTGACGCAGCGGGCCCAGAAGTCGCAGGTCGAGAGCTGCAGCTGCAGGATCTCGGTGGCGGGGGGCCCGAAGACGTCGCTGGACTTTTGGCGCGTGTGTCTGTGGTAGCCGGCTGGTGGGTGCAGTGATGATGATGATGATGCCGCCGTCCGCTCCTGTTTGCGGGATTCCCTGGACTCGGCCACGGACCGCAGGTGGTGGATGTGGGCCTGCATGTCCTGTATGTCTCTCAGTATGGTGCGCCACTGTGTGGCCAGCTCCTCCAGCTTTATTGACAGGTCGGTGCTGTTGGAGTCGTCATCGTTCTGGGGCGGACTGTTAGTGACGAGGACGCTTCCCTCTGTGGGGATGGGTGGTGCGGATCAGAAGGAGGCCAAAGTCTGAGGCCCGTTTGTGGGACCTGGGGGGGGGGGACTGACAAGTGCCAGGAGCTGAGCCCGGTGTCTTTTGATCGCGTCGCGGTAGAACGCTATGACTTCGTCGATTATTAAAGTGTCAAGAAAAAGCGGATTCTTCGCCAATGCTGTCAGGCTGTGGATGCTATCTGATATGCGCTTCTGCAATGCCTTGGGAAAGTTGATGCAGAAGTACGTCGTGGCGTCCTGGTCTGCTAGGGCCTGTGTGGTGGAACGGATATACCGTGCCTCCCAGACCCAGCTTTGTCTGAAGTCATCTGCAAGAGGGTCAGCACCAGAGCAGCGAGCATGGTTCTGAAGACCACCTACCTTCATGCGTCTCACTCATCGTCTCATCACCTTCGTCTATCCTGTCAAGTTCAGCTCTTGCCCGACTTGGACGAGCCGTCACGGCTGACCGACGAGGCGAGCTCGACGGCGAGACCCATTCGTCATCGTCGCTGGTGTCGAAGCCGTCTCCAGATTCCAGAGCGAAGTCGGCCTTCTCGCACAAGAGTTCCGCAAACCCAACCTCGGGTAATCTCTGGGAGAACGGCGTCCTGTGGCTGCCACCATCACCGGAGTAGGGAAGAAAACTGGCGCAGGGTCAGGAATGAAGTGGCCCCAACGGCGTGAGAGAGAGTCGGGCGGCAGGGGTGCCAGCTCACAATAGTCTCAGGGACGTAGGCCTCTTGCTGAGTACGGGCTCATCCCAGAATGGGTCGTCGTCTTCCTCTGCCTCGTTGCGCCTATCCAGGTAGTGCCTCAGTTCCTGTGGGCTGCGGCATCGATATGAATCTGGGCGTTTTCCCCGTCAGACAGTCGCCCAGAAACACATGCACAGGGGTGGGGAGGGGGGTGTGTTTGTCAGGAGGATTCACCAACGGGTTTCCGGCCGCCAACCTCGAGGACGGTGACTTCAGGGTCGTGTTGTTGTTGTTCGGGCCAGCCGAGGTCGTTATTAGGGTCTTGATTCATAGAGCATTGTCGTTGGAATAGCGAGTCGATCAAGTCACCCATTCTTCTTCATGTGTGGCGGCCCGTGTGCGTGTTGGGGATGGGATGGTGGACATCTAAAGCATTCCATTCATTCATCCAAACGGGTGGTGCCAATAGGAATCGGGACGGGAGTGAGCGAGTGGTGAAGTGAGATGGACGTTGGCTCGTGGGCCTGTTGAAGTCGGTGAGGGAAGTGGAGTCGTAATGAGCGTCTCGAGCCACACACGAAGCTTTGCCGAGTGGGCTCGTGCCTGGGGGTCTGAGACCCCTGCAGGCCAATGACGATCGATCATCAATGGTAACGTTCGAGCAATATGCGAGAACCCCAAAGAGAATGCGGAGCTGGTGCAGGTCGGCAATGCCCAAATCCTGCATGAGGATGTGGCGAGCAAAGTTTGTGCCGATGAACACGGAGCCTGGAGGTGGGTGCTGAGATGTCCCGGGCCGCAAGCAGCTTCGCCCACGGAGGGACGCCACACGCCCCAGGTGCTGACGGCTCCGGGGTCTTGGCAGGTCCAGCCACTGATTACATTATACCAGCATTTGCAACTCCATCATAGTACAGCCCACATGCATATATGATCTTAGATTCGAAGTCCCACCCCTGGCCTCACTGCTCTTGAAGTGGCTGAGGCGTCAGGGCACAATTCTACGGATGCGGCAGCCACTGGGAGAAGACATTGGAATGGAGGCAACGACACACCTAGACATGCAAGGAAATTGCACAACTTGATCTTGTGACAGATATCGGAATTGGTATCCCCGACACAGTCAATTTCATTGCGACCCTTGGAGGTCTATATGCCTAGGATACTCTCGACCAGGTCTTTGGGCTCATCCCAGAAATCCACAACGACGATTCCCATTCTGCTTCCATTCAAACTCTGAATAACTGGCAGAATCTGCTGGTTTACTCCTCCCATTGGGGTAGATGAGTTCCCAGCTCCGACAGCCATGACCTGTGGCGTCACTGCGACCGGCACTGCAGTGTTGTGCTCCGCCGATGCGAAAGTGATGAACAAGCTTCCATCGCCTTCGAAAGAATGTGAGGTGGCCATTACAAGGTGAGAGGCCGTGGCATTGAATTTAGCTGCGATGTTGGCCGCTGCTGTGGAGTTGTCGCCCAGATCGTCCGGCTCGTAATAGTCCTCGATGTACGCGGTCAGGTTCAGCGCCGTGTTGTACGAGAGGGTAGAGTTCTTGCTGTCGTCCCCCCACAAGCTCGGCGATAGGTGCAAGCCCGGCAGCGCAGCTTCGTACTCATCTGGAAGCTCGTCCAGGTCGAAGCGCTTGAAGAGCACAGCCTTGCCGCGTGCTGCGCCCAGTGTGGGCAGTACATCATGTGTTTGATCAATGTACTGGGCCGCGTCGGTTGAGTTGAGGATGTCAAAGATCATGTGCTGGGCTGTAACATCGAACGTGGCGTTGATAGTCGTTGAGCCCTCGTATTGGAACGAAAGGATCACCGTTTCCGAAGGGCGTAAATCCAGCCAGTAGTAGAAAGCGGTAACCACATCGTCCACCGTCGCCCGTTCAGACAAGAGGGCTTGCGAGTGCCAGAAGACGAGTTTGGTGCCTGTGGGATCCAAGGCAAAGCGCAGATCGAAGAAGCGCACACCAGCGCTCAGCGATGCCATCATGCTGGCGCTCTGGCAGCGGAAGACTTCTGGCGGGTAGATGGGCTCGCCATCACCTGCTGTGATGTTGGCAAGAGCATCCTGAGTGGCTTGCGTGTAATTCCAGGTTGCAGAATCATGCGTTCCTGGAATATTCATGAGCGACAGGAGCGTGTCATCCGGGTATACTGACATCCACGTGGAAAGTGAGCCATTATCATGAACAAAAGGGCCAAAAATCTCGGTCGCGTTGGCTGGGAATTCTATGCCATTGGCCAAATCTATGCAGCCGATGCAGCTGGCAGCGACCAAGAAATTGGCTCTCATACTGGATGACGAGGCTGCTAACAGCATAAGCTGGTGGTCGAGTTAAGAGAAACCACGGCTGACATTGATAGCTGGCGGTGGGTTGGATCGCCCCTTTATATGGTCACCCTTTTGGGCAGTGTGGTCAATCAAAGTCGCCCTATGCCGGGCTCTTCAGGACCAATGAGCGGGGCCTTTTGGCGCACGCATGGCGCCCCTCAGGTGAGATGTGCCAGGGGCTCAGTACTGGAGCGCACCAGGGCCAGCACGAACAGTGTCACGGCCGTCGTGACCTCACAGCACTATGTAGCAGCTTCAGAAGAGCTCTTTGAGCGGCTTGCCCGCACCAGAAGAAGTGTTAAAATTAATTCACAAATATCTTGTCGTCGGGTATAAATGGCGGCTTCGGTTCTAGATCGGCTTAATGAAGCCCGAGCACCAACGGAAGCAGTCTACGGGTCCCACTTCCCCACGTTGCACTATCAACAATGCGTAGTGCAACTACAACAAGACGTCACAACATAGATCAGATTCGTCTTCTGACGCCCTCCTCCGTCATATTATTTTACTCTCCCTACCCGTGGCCCCAAAACAACAACAGCCCTGTTCATCCTTGCTGACAGCCCAGTATGTCTATGACCATCGACGAAGTGGCGGGTGCGCCTCGTGAGCACCAGCCGGTCCCCGACATCCCATCCAATGTCTTGGAACAATTCAGCATGAAAGGCCGCGTGGTAGCCGTGAACGGCGCCTCAGATGGACTTGGGTACGCAGCAACTGAGGCCATGGCAGAGGCAGGCGCCCACGTTGCCCTGTGGTACAACAGCAACGACGCCGCGATCTCCAAGGGCGAGGCCCTGGCCAAGAAGTTTGGCATCCAGGCCAGGGCCTACAAGGTCGACGTATCGGACCCAGAAGCAGTTCGGAAGACCATAGGCGCGGTCGTCGACGACTTTGGCAAGCTGGACGTGTTCGTGGCGAACGCGGGCATGGCCATCTCCAAGCCCATCACCGAGCAGACCATCGACGAGTACAAGAAGCAGTACTCGGTCAATGTCGACGGCGTCTTCTACTGCGCCAAGTACGCCGGCGAGGTGTTCAAGAAGCAAGGTTTCGGCAACCTGATTATTACCTCGAGCATTTCCGCCCGCATAGTAAATGTGCCGGTCGACCAGCCAGTGTACAACTCTACCAAGGCGGCCGTGACGCAGCTCGGCAAAAGCCTGGCAAGGGAGTGGCGCGAGTTCGCCAGGGTGAACATCGTCTCCCCCGGATTCTTCGACACAAAGATGGGCGCGTCGCCACAAGTCATTAATGAGGGAATTCGCATGACGCCTCTGGGGCGCCAGGGAAACGTCAAGGAGATCAAGGCCCGTATGTATAAGCCCTCACCTGCTGCAATTGCCTATCCATCCTTTTTGAGAATCTTCTAGAATACACTGCTCCAGGTTCCGTGTAGGGAAACTAACACATACTAGTGTTCCTTTACCTCGCGTCTGACGCTTCAACGTACATGACGGGCAGTGACCTGGTCATTGACGGAGGATACACTCTACCTTAATTTAGTCAACTGGTATCAATCGACATTATTGGATGGAAGCCACAGGTGCGCAATTTGGTATGATGTTTCTGCCGTGGTATCTCCAGTCTGCTCTGGCACCACATTGACCTTATGCTGTGCGAGCCCTTCAGTCTCGTGGCCGTGCGGATTTCTGGCACTCTTGTTGGCCAAGGTTGAAGCCCTATTAGCTCACTGCTCGAGATCCAACATGAACCCAAATGGTAGGCTCAAATTGGATTGCTCGACAGCCTGCCTTGCCCGGCCATGCAAATCATTGCACACTCGATGCATCCTCTCCGCCTCCTCCGACCGCGAGCATTGCCTCTTATCCCCGGCCAGAATCTCAAGTAGCCCGAGAAATGGTTCAACGATCTGAAGATCGGATGGTGCCTGCGCAGATGCCGGCTGGCGCAGAACATTGCCGAGGAGAACCTCAACAGCTGCAAAGAATGAATGGAGAAGGAGCCTGCGTGTCGTCGTTTTAGTCGTAAAGCCAATGCGGAAGGAATTACGATTGCTTACCATACACAGGCATAATCACCTGACGGGGTTACTTGGATCAGGCGGAGGGCCTTGCGCGACTCAACTATGCAGAGACTTTCTGTGGCCATGAATGGTCCTGCGAGTCCAGCGTCTGGTGTGTTGGTTGATATGAGGTCCAGCGAGGGCAAGTGACGATCTATCATAACGAGGCAGTTCACATATGTGAAACGCAAGATGAGCATGTGCAGGAACTCAGTCGGAAGAGGAATCTGGAGCGGCTGCCCCGGGTTGTCTTCAAAGTCGACTGGCACGCTGTTCCTCCAATAAGACAGCACGGAGCTCAGCTCATACGCCACAGCCGCTTTCTGCGCCTCGGGCTGTCTTGTTGCCTGAACGGAGTAGAGCCTCTTGTAGACTTGTCCCTGTATCACCGCCAGTCCGATCCGGGTGTTGAAGAAATTGATCTTGTGGGACTCCGAGTCGTTGTGTCCGAGACCAATGAGAGTTAAGTCGGCAGGAGTTTCTGCGGGTAATTCTGCGTCCATGTCGTCGTCGTCCTGGGCGAAAGGCTGCCCCATCCGAAGACTGATATCTTTGTCGAGGAAGTAGAGAATCCAGAACACGCGCTTACGCTGTTCGACCTGCCCTACAGGGAGAGTCTGATCTTGGGTCTTCCTGTGTAGCCCCATGGCCTGTGCAAGCCTCACCGCAGTCGCCGTAAGCACTGAAGAGGCCTGTGGGTTCGGCGACCCTTGCAAGATAATGGCCATGCCTAGCAGGGCTTGGATGGCGGGTAGGCTCTGACGCAGTACACTCAGCTCGGAGACGACCGCAAGCGCGTTGTGGATATATCCGCACGACTGGGCGTTCTCGTACGCCGTTTCCAGAGTCCGCATCGCGCGGAACCGGTGTGCCAGTGAGAGGACGACATTTATGCAGGCCCACCAGGCCGGACTGCTAGGCCGTGATCCGGAATACTGGCGCTCAAATTGCTGGAGAAACTCCTGCTCATCGAATATCGGAAAATAGCGGTTGAAACTCCCAAAGGCGTCACTCACCAGTTCAAGAGCGATTGCTTTGGTTGGAAGTTCATGGAATGAAGGTAGGGAGAATGGCCCAAGCTCCAAACTTCCTTTCCAAGTGAGTGGAGGCTGCGACGGAGGAATCAGTGGTCCTTGGGACAATGGGATATCGCCTGATATCTCATCTTGGTATAAGAATGTAGGCAAGCCTAGGTCGCTGTCGACGAAGCTATTGCCCACGAGAGTCCCCTGTTGATGTCGTCGGCTTGGTGTTGCCTCGGCAGAGCTTGATAAGTGGAGATCTTCTCTCGCTTTGTCTTTAGATTTCATGTTCAAGACACCGAAAGGTAGGTGCTCCTTCTCTGAGGGGCCATTTTCCGGGCGGCCACTCTTCTCGAGTGTGTGTTGTAGCAGGCCCTCCAACTTTTTCAGCCTTTCCTCGAGCTTGTCGATGTGCTTGTAGCTAGAGAAATGTCAAGAGAGGAAAAATTGCGAGCAATGCTAAGGAGACGCACCCTGGTGGTTTTCGAATTGATTTCCTCGTCGAGATAGGGGTAAAGTGGCAATGGGCCTTAGACTTTGTGCACTGCGCGCAGCCTTCCGCGGTAGGCTTGCACTTGATCTTCTTCTTACGACACAAGTCGCAAGCCTGAGCAGATTAGATTGATTGCGACCAAAACCGATACATCCGTACGACTAACCTTTACGATCACCCCTTGGCCTTTGGGGGCTGTTGCATTTAGGGCTGTGGCCTCATCCATCTTGGGGATATGCGTGAGACAAAGGTATTCGATTTGATATTAGGTGAAAAACACGTTGCGACCAGTGTGTAATTCGCGGCCGCTGCCGACCAACACGCTGCCAAAATTAGGGTAAGTGGAATGCGAAATCTCACAGAAATCGTAGTTACAGTAGATCTGCGTGACGGGTGGAGTGCGGGACATGTCATGTTAGATTACAAATCACTGGTGGTGGTGCTTTATGCATTCAAAGCTAAAGCGGGACTAAGTCATGCGGTGAGACAGGTGAAGGGTGGCTGAACGGGTCGTTTATTAGCTCTCACTCCTTGATCTCAGAGCTTGCTAGATATGAGGACTCCTAGGCGAAGCTTAGAAAGCCTAGAGTTTCTGGTATCCAACACCTTTGACAAAGGTCTGCTGCCATGGCCCTTGAGATGTTCCCTCCGCAAGCTCCACGTAGAACTTGGCATGGGCCGGCCCATCGATAGCGCCGTACGCAGGGGAGCCATCTGAGTTTCTTTCATCGGCGTAGTAGAATCTGAATCAAGTTAGTGCCTTCCGTCAAATTATTCAATTGTGTGAACTTACTTGAAGCCCTTGTCTTGATACGCTTCTGCAGCGCATTGGATGATGTGGGCCGATGCGGACTTGCCAACGCCAAGATCCATCAGCTTTACGATTGGCATAACATTAGTGCAGTTACCCGTGTAGATGAAAGTCCGCGAAGCAGACTCGGGCAGCTGCTGGAAAGCAAGCACGGCTTGCTGAGCCGCTACGAAGGCGGTCGTGGTGTTGATGGCAAGGTCCCGGTTGAAGTCCTTCAAGGGAAGGCCCAGGGGGTTCTTCGCATCGTAAGGAGTTGCGGCGGCAGCTTTTCACACAGATTTAATTAGTTTATGGCACTGCCTCCCTTTGGAGTGGAAGGGTAGTCATACCATTGTAGACCACGACAGATGGCGGTTCGAGCTGCGACGTCACCTTGGCGAATATCTCAACGACGGAAGCCGGATCAGTGAAGTCGCCCCGGACGAGCAGCTGTGAGGGAGTGCTGTCCTCTTCTTTCAGACTCCTGGATGCTAGGGCGATCCTATAGCCTTTGGCTGCGAATGCTCGTCCAACATTCTGTCCGACTCTGGCACCGGCTCCAAGGATGAGAGCTACTGGAGAAGAAGAAGGCATTTTGGAGACTGATTTGGACTTGGAAAGGCGAAAGAGATCGATAGAAAAATGAGGAGCTAAAGGCCGTAAAGTTCGTCTGGTCGCAATTGATACGGATCGGATGCGACATGTTCTCTTCCGGAGGGTGACGAGCAGACACCATATATATGCATCTTTGTATTTATGCGCCCGTTAGGACGCAGAGGTCTTTGCCGTTATGATTACAGTACGATGTTCTGGTGGGATAGCGGACGCCCTTCAGCAACCTTGGAAGCTGACAAAAGTTGAAAATGGGGTGTCTTACATGCATATCAGTGCCGGCGCGGACCCTTTGAGTGCTCCGGAGGTTAGTGCCGGACCTAGAACACATGCTACCTACTTAAGTAGGCAACCAACGTCGGGCAACATGATTGGTGAGGACAACCACAAAGCCTCAACTGCCACACTCGCTTGGTAATTTAGTGACACCTGAGCAATTATCAACGCCAACATTTGGGACGTTTGAGATGTCATAGGTATCACCTCAGCATTATCGGCCTGTATTTCATTGCTCGCTTGCTTTGTCAAATAAAGATGACCTCGGAAAGAGCTTGTTGTCATACCCTGGGGTACCTAGGTAGTCTCTGAGAGTATTCTAATTATTTAGAGCCATTAGAAATACACCACGGGATATTCAAGGGAACTGTTGTTTTCTTAGCAATTGTAATCATGTTGAAACATGAAATCTATTTGAATGTTTGGTTCTTGGCATTTATTAATTTGTGATCCGTATTATCAATTAAGGAGCGTACTTGAACAGAACCTCAAGCTGCTCAGACGAGTAAGCAGCATTTAGCGCGAGCTGGAGCATGATGCGCGCCTTCTCAGGGTTCAAGTCCCAGCCGCCGTACGTGTTAAGCGCATCGCTGTCGTCAACGAACCCGCCCTTGGTCCTGCTCGAGACAACAACCTGCGTGTCATGCTCCTCCGCCAGCGTCTTCAGCACGGCTCGGCCGGGCGTGGTCCACCCACCAGCACCCATGCCAGCCAGGACCAGGCCCTTGGCGCCGGCCTCGACAGCAGCAGTCGCGAGGGCGGGCTGCAGGGCCTGGTGGCCGTAGAGGATATCGACCTCGGGCAGCTCCGTGGTCTCGGTGACATTGAAGTAGGCGCGGCCCAGTGGTAGGACGGGCGGGTAGTAGAAGACGGGCTTGATGTCGAGGAAGTAGCCTAGATAGCCCTGCTCCACGGCCTTGAACGTGTCGAGGGAGTTGGAGTGCGTCTTGGTGGTGTAGAAAGCGCTGCCGATGCGGTCGTTGAGAACGATCATGGTGCCGCGGTTCATGGCGGCAGTGCTCCCGGCCAGCGTCACGGCCTCGAGAAGGTTGATGGGCCCGTCAGCACTGATAGCAGTGGCCGGGCGCATGGCCCCGACCACCACGACGGGCTTCTCGGTCTGGATTGTCATGTCCAGGAAGAACGCAGACTCCTCCATAGTGTCCGTGCCGTGTGTGACAACGGCGCCCTGGCAGTAAGGATCGTCAAGGGCCTCCTGCACCATGCGCGTCAGATTGAGCAGAATATCGGGTGTTATGCTGCCAGAATCGACGTTGGCGACCTGCACGCCTTTCACATTGGAAACATTCCAGAGCTCCGGCACGGCCGCGATCAGGACGTCGACGCCGAGGGCGCCGGCCTGGTAGCCCGTGGTCTGGGCATTGGACGACGCGGAGCCGGCGATGGTGCCGCCCGTGGCGAAGATTGTGATGTTTGGGAGGCTGGCGTTGAAAGGTGTGGTCTCCCGAGCCGAGAGGCTGTACGCTGGGAAGGGAGAGCCAGCGACGGGCGCTGGGACCGCGAGGCTTATAGCCAGCTGGGATGCGGCCACGAGGAGGGTGCGGGTCTGCATCTTGGCTCACTGCTCTGCTTGGAACTTCTTGGGAAGGAAATTGGCTTGAAGCAGGAAGCGGTGGCTTGCGGAGTCAGAGATCTGGCCTGGATGAACAAGAAATGCCCTCCATATCCGTAGGACATTCGACACATGTGCATGTCTTATACTCGCATCGTTCTTGTCACGGCGCGTGCCCGCGGTCTGAGTTGAATAATTCATACCGATAAGACCCGTCAATGCAAGCCACATTTTGGGGTCCACCAAATTTAACGAGAAAATATCAATCTCGCCCGAGCTTGATAGTAATCCCGCGCTACAAGTCTTGGAAAATGCTGGAGTTCATGGCAACGCCGGGCCATCATCCTCGCTCGCCTTCCTTATCTGGGCGGCTCTGCCCAATCGCACGTGGGTGCGATTCGGATCCGTCGAAGCTAACGATGGACCCACGCACTACGGTCGGTATTTTGTCTTGCTTATCGGTGAGCAAGGGAAGCAGACCAAGTGCCGTCGGCAATGACAAGACCCCGATCTCGCATCCCGATCCGAACGGGCACGGAAAGATCCCATCAAGTGAGAGAAGCCCGGAGATATCAGCCCATTACGCGCATAGATTTGTCCACGTTGTGCCCGGCCTTGGCACGTCCTGATTCGATCCCGTCATCAAATGCGGCTCGCGTCCTGGCTTGAACCTCTTGAGCATCGCCACAAAGTATACATGATGTCTTGTCACAAGTGTAGAGATGATTGTCTATTGGTTGAAGCTGTTTTCACGGTATTTTGTATGGCATAATAAAACTATATACATGTACTAGTCCGCTAAAAGTGACTATTACATGCAAGGGAGCAGTGATAGCGGCACAATTAGTAATGTACCACCATTGCATTGTGTCTACTGTGAGAAACGAAATTTAAATGGATCTTGACAACGTTTTGGAACAGGTGCAGGGTCAATTCAATGGCAGAAAAAAATACTTTTAAGCCGCACGAAAGACCATATAGACGAGTCGCACTTGATCAGCTAGGCATCAATTGTGGAGTTTACTAAGAGCCTAACGTCTAGCTTTGTTGAGAGAAAAACTTTCACGAAAAGAAGGCAAGAGGGGCAACTTCCTGAGCTTACCAATAATAATATGATGCTTAGACTTATTACCGGGTAGTCCAGCGGCTATACATAACGGGCAGCTTAGTTGCGTTGCTCACTGGCGGCCTTACGGGAGTTGTGGATGACCAGGCCTGGTTGTGGTATGTTAGTGGACGCAAAGTTCCTACTGCTCCGCCCCCGCCCCCCCCAAATCGGCACTTGTGAGCCGTTCAGCATCCTTCTCTCATAACACCATTGGGAACAATATTTCTGAGCCACATCCTCTACCACTAGCTAAACCCCGGGTGCAGCCAATAAGTGGGTGAAGCTTGTCTCACGTAATCAGACTCTCCAACAGTGCCACCGGAGACTTTCCCAAATCTGGAATAGATATTGAAGAGCTGAATCGGTTGTGACCACCATTAGAGATCTATTTCCATCACTAACATCTATTAAAGCCCTACTTTCGTCGCCAAGACGCCTTTGCCAATCTTGCATCTGCTAATCTTTTAGATCTCTCGCAACTTTAGCAAACCTTCTCTTCTATACGCCCAGTAACTATGATTCCAGTCGTATTCAAAGATGCAAGCAACTGCTAGATGTGAATATGATTCCTGGGCCTCACAGGCAAAAGACCCAGCGCCGTCGCCTGTACGGGTGCTGGTGCAAACACGAACACACCTCGTTCCAGGAGAAGAATGGCAGCGCAAGATGGCAGGCATGAGGAATACCATCGCAAGACATATCCTCAAGACCGATTTTGACATGGACAAGGACCGCATGGAGGTTTACAACGACGTTTTTGCTGCTCCGGGCTATCGCTGCTTCTTTCTCTTTGACCATGCATCATCGCCCGTCAGCGACGGGGTTGCTGATGATGACATTCCGCTGCTATGGTACCGCTGGACCGGGGAAGAATTGTGAGATCTACGTGAACTTACTCGCAGTGACCTCTGCATACCTGGTCTCTCTCTAATCTGCTACAGAGTCTCTCTCGATCAAGTTCCGCCAGCGGAGATCCGGCGAAGGATAAAGGCAGAATACCCCTTCACAAACCGGGTCCACCCGCCGAAGACTCAAGCAGACGAGAGGGCGACCAAGGAAGAGCATACCAGTCAAAGAACGGAGATAACCCCCGAGACCCGACAGCAACGCCGCCGCGAACTGATACGCTCCCGAGTTCGCTGCCAAGCATATTTGTTTCGTGAAGCATACGACTGGTTGGCCAAGAATCCAGAGCAGGAAGTTTGGCTCAAAGATAACGTAGAACCGGGTGCCTGGAAGTGGTACGAGAAGATCAAGTCTAAATGGTATGGTGGCCCTCCGTGGGCTGAAGACTAGGGAATTCAAAACACTCAAGGCGAGGTTGAGGCTACTGTTGGCTGCATATGAGTACTGGATTGTCTGCTCATTGTTTTTCTCGAGGACCGAATTGAGGCTCGATGCTTGCGAGCATACGAACCGTCGGTATATAACTCGACTATATTCCAGTCCGCCAGGAAAATAACAGGCAGTTGGAAAAGGAAGAGAGACTCGTCAAGCGTACAAGGTAGAAAGAAAGAATAAATGATCCATGAATGCCCCACTCACTGCTCCTTCAAGCTAGCGTCACATGAGCGGCCGATCACTGGCGCTAAACACCAGTGCAACCTCAGGGCTTCAAGAGCATTCCCAGACTGCCTTCGTCATCCAACTTCCCCATTCAACATTCGTCAACATGGGGCACTATGAGCGAACACCCCACCTTATACGAGGAACTGCAAACCTCATCTGCTCAAATACGTCTCATAAAGTTGAGCCAGGGTGACACGGTCAGGAACGGACATGTTACCGGGGAGCTCACGACATTTTCGCTCACTGACCCACACTGCCCGGCGTTTACGACAGTCTCCTACACCTGAGGCGATGGCAAGGAGTACTGCGACGAATCTGTACAGCTGAACAGCCAGAAAGTCTTCGTCTTGAAGAATGTGTTGCCTCTTCTTCGTATGCTCTGTTCTACCTCTTCCGAGACTTTCAATCTTGCGGAAGACTGGTTCTGGATAGACTCGATATGCATCAATCAGGCATTAATCAGCGAGCGCACATCCCAAGTCAAACTCATGGGCCAGATATATCGCCAGGCTAAAGGCACGATTGTATGGCTTGCCGATGGATCCGATGAAACAGACACAGCTATCGAGCTATTAACGCACCTCGCCCAACGAAGACACGAGTTTCGCCGTGACTACAAGAAGCGAGGAAAACTCATGCCTGCTGACTTGGTAGACCATCCCGGCTGGAAGCCCTTGGGAATTCTTCTGGATCTTCCCTGGTGGAGGAGGGTCTGGACACTACAGGAATTCATACTCGCCAAAGACTTGACATTCTACTGTGGTGCTCAGTCCATATCCCGTCATGAGTTCCGGAGGGGCATGCACGCACTTGAGCTGTGCGGTCCTTTGGAGAGGTACATCAGGACCACGGTGTGGACAGCAGCATGGAATAGACGGAGGCTCATCCAGTGGTATGAACACGATCAGAATCGACATAAAATGAGCTTGGTATCCCTGATGGCGTTCTGCGGAGACTACCAGACGACCGACCCCAGGGACAGGATTTGGGCCGTACATGGCCTTGCTCGTGAGGAGGACCGGCAGATGATCGGCCGTCCGACCTATTGCTATGATGCAAGAACGCTCTACACCGGTCTCGTCCAAGCTTTCCTGAAGCAGTACAAGAGTCTGGACATCATTTGCTATGCGCAACTGTTCCAAAGCCGCGATGCAGGCTGGCCCAGCTGGGTGCCCGACTGGCGTGTCCTTAGCCCACCGTATGTGGTTCCTCTAATGGTCAACCAGAGCGCAAATGAGGCCCTTGCCAACTTCAGACCTATCACTGGACCACCGAGGTCGGTGAAGAAAACGAAAAGAATATCGGCCTACGAAGCTTCCGGTGCTGAATTACCCATGAATGATTTTCAGGATATGTTCAACCGTTTGGAATGTCAAGGCGTCGTAATTGACTCTATCGATGGCCTTGGGGGAATACCAGCATCGGATGGTCGAGTTGTACCAAGCACTGCATCCACGTCCCAAGCCAACATTACACTCGCAACTACTGAGGACAGAAAAGAGATATTTCAAGCACTCGTCCGCTCCTTAGTACTCAATCGACAAGACAAGTACCTTGAATTCCTTGCACCGATTTTACAATATGGAAGAGAGTTGAGGCAGCTCGTGATGGCTTCCAACGAAGGAGATCCTGAGATATCAGCACCGCTGTGGTTCCCGGGCTGGTGGAAGTTGAACAAGGACCTTCGTATACGTGGGGTCTCGATCGAGGATTTGTGCCGAACTGAAGACGCCTTTACTAAATCTACTCATAAGGGTGACTCCATTCCCAGACACTCGAAGAGCGTCTTTTCTAGGATAAGAGGCGTCATGGGGGGAAAGATCCGTCGCCTTATGGTCACAAAAGACGGCCTCTTGGGAGTGGCCCCCAGACGAGCACAAAAGGGAGACATTGTCTGTGTGCTCTACGGCTGCAGTGTCCCGGTGGTCTTGCGAACGTGTGGCACTGACACCAATTCTACATTATGCTGCGAATTTGTTGGCGAATGCTTCATGGACGGCCTCATGAATGGAGGGGCACTTGATCTGGGCAAAGAAGTCCAAAACTTCTTGATACAATAACATTGCGCATATGGGGTCTAGTAATCATCTCAAACTTTACACAATCTGTGGAAGACCTCCAGCATCCGACTCCTGCGAAAAGACAACCGAACTGCTCAGCTTCATCTTGGCGACAATTTACAGCTCATCCGAACCCTTCTTCGCGAATGTGTCCCGGAGAACAGAGATGGAAGGCGAGAAGAAATACTCTCCGCCCTTGGGCACGACCCAAACCTGGAAACCCAGGTCGAGGGTGGCCGCGACATTCTGCGGGTTGCCGCCAGTCATGGACCTATCACCCTCGTTGTGGATCGTGTTGTCAACCTGGCCGATGAGAGGGTCGAAACCCGGCACCTGGTTCGCGGGCGCGCCCGGCGGGAAGGCGACATTGTTGGCCCAACCTGTTCATTGTCCAGAATGTCAGCATACCTATCTTTACCAAGTGGAAGGAAAAGAGAAATGGGTTTCACTTACTCTTCTGCAGGAACTGGAATCCCTGCAACAGGTTGGACTGGTAGCTGACAAACAGCAGACCCCTGTCCTTCTCCGTCTTGTGCTGCTGCTTCTCGCGGTCATTGACCTCTGGACCATATTGGATTCCACGGCGCAGGACCCGGTGGGGGTCAATCTGCGCGTTGGTGAGGTCGTTACGCGGGTTCATCTTGCGGACGTGGGCCGCGAAGGGGCACTTGTCCTGGTTGCCCTTGTCGAAGTTGAAGACGTTGTTCCTGAGCGGGTCGTCTGCCAGCTTCTGGTCATCAACAAAGGGAGTGACCTGAATGGGCGCGCCAGACTTCCAGCGGCCAGTAAGACGAGCACCGAGAAGCTCGGCGGTGTTGACCTTGGGGTCGTTGACCTGAGGCGCATTCAGCTCCAGGAACCTGTCGAACTCAGGCACAAGCTGCTGCAGGAAGCGGAAGGCCAGGAAGCTGCCGTCTTTGGCCCAGTTTGGTCGGCTGACGGTGTCGCCCTCGCGACCGAGCAGGATCACACCCTGGTCCACTGGTCCCTGAGTCGAAACGTCCTTGCTGACGCCGGCGACGGCGGGGTTGGAGATGCCATCCATGAACCCGAAGCTTGTTACGAAGTCAGTACATCATTATTCACGGCATCGGAAAGCACAAGGTTATATACGTACTGCTCATGGCCGTCCTCCTTGCCAGGACGGGTGTGGCCAGAGATGTTGATCACTTTGCGAATCGTGTTCTTGAAGATGGCGAGGATCTCGGTCAGCTTCTTGTTTATGCTCGGCTCGCAATCTCCAGCAACAACAATCACACCGTCGATGGTCCCCTTCTTGAATTCAGGGATCCACTTGGGGTCGAAAGGCTTTCCATCGGCCGATGTTCCAGCGTCACCGAGTTCCTTTGCATCGTTAAGCATGCCGGATGTGAATCCGGTGTCATTAGCTTCGGCAGCATTGATCCCGATCTGGTTACAACGGCATGAGCTGTCAGCCGGCTATCCGTGGAGCAGAATTGACGAGGGGGGTGTAAGGCTTGTGGACAGGAAGAGAACTCACCTTCTTGAGGCCTTTGGAGGAGAAGGAGATATTGGCGAAAGCAAGAGACAAAAGACCCGGCTGCCTGCTCTTCTTGTGGGCGACGATCTGGTCCCGCCCGGACGAGACGGACTTGTCTGAGGCAATCAGAGGGACGACTTTGAGCAGGCGGGCACGGAACGCATCGACATGGTCCTTGTCGATCTCGAAGAAGAAGAATGTCTCGGCTTTCTTTGGAAGACCGGACCTTGAAGAAACATTGTTAGTCGTCCATCGAGGAATTGCAAGGGTGCAATGAATGATAAGACTCACAGGATGTCTCCTTGAATGTTGCCGAGGTCGAGGGATGAAGAAGCCATATTGAGTTGACGTTCTGTTTTGGAGGGCGTTGAATTTGAAGGCGTTGATTCTGAAGATGTCGACTCTGAAGGTGTTGATTTCGAGCTTGAGCGAGGGAAGTGAAGACAGTTGAAAATGCTGAAGGCGCGCGACCACCTCGATGGGCGCTGCCCTTTATCCTCTTCAAATTCTCCCATCGTATACGGATTTCTGGCGCACGAATTCCGAGTCCTGGCACACAAATTCCTGGCGCACAAGTTCCAGGCACACGATTTGCTGGCACACGAATTCCTGGCACAGCCTTGTGGAATGACAGACCGGCTCTGTCATCTCTTCTCAGATTCGCGTTCCCGAAGCAGGTGATATACGCTCAGCTTGGCGTCGAAGATGCACAGCCCGTTATACCATGAGAGTTCCAATATTTGATCAGTGACCAATCACAACTCGTTGTTATTTTTGCTGACCAACATCCCAAATATACTTCGGCCTCCTGGCCTGCGTCCTTCTCAGCGCATGGGCAATTAGGGCTGACTCCGGCTGACTGCTTTCAAGGCTGAGAGGGGGGACACAGTGTCGCCCTCGGTTAGGGCTGGCTGGCATGTAGTGACCTGGAGACGATCCGCTCACACCGACTTTCAGCTCTTATGCTGATAGGCCATTGAACGCCCCTGGGGAAGGACGTGTCAGCTTTGTGCCCAGGAGCAATTACACCGACGAGAACAAGGATAATAAGAATTATCTGCCTAAGCCAAGGATACCGTTCGTATTCAAGCCGCCATCAGTGCGGGCAAAAGGTCATCTGACTGGAAGCCTGCCTGCTTCAGCTCTTTTAGTTCTTTGTCGCTGGCTCTGGCTGGCTGCAAGTCTGCACTTATACAAATGCACCATGAGCTCAACGCTCATGTCTCGCACTAAGCGAGCTGTCATGGTAGGGCTGGCGGTCCGGTGCATAGCTATACGCTTTGTCCTCTACGTTGTCTCTCAGAGTACATAGAGTGCCTTGCTTGGTCTTTTGCATGTGCTAAAAGCTAAATAGCTGTGACCAATAGTCTAGCTGCCATTGGGTAGACAGTTTTAGTACGGTACCACAACATATGCCCAGACTGGGCTGTAGGAATGCAGCCTCTGCCCCTGCGTGCGCCTTCGGTTAAAGTTTGTTTCGATATTACGCAGCTGTTGCTGATTCAGATCGGCTGCCTCAAGTACATGTATTACGGGCCCGCGCCTAGGCGGCCTTTACCCCTTCGCCGCTTACACCCTTCGCATCAGATGATATCTGTTGCCATTTTTGCGCCCCCAACCGGAATTCCGACCCCGGCTCAAGGCATTATCCTTGATATGGGGAGCACTTGCACCACCTAGGTGGGAAACACCATTCTTACGACGACTTCTAGGCTGGAGTTAATGACGTGCTGGAGCATGGAGGTTACCGTGGGACCCGCTCACACCGTCGCATCCGCAAGCTATTTGGGAGCTGTTTCGAAAGGTGACAGAGTACGACGTTGATTGATGACTGTTTCAAGGGAGCAGGAGCAGTTTATTATATCATGGAAACTTTGTTTCCATTATTATAGTCAGGCTCAATAGGCACCATTCGAGGACCTGGTTTGGGAGGATTCACTGTCATTGCCTCATGATCCTGCCTCCAAAGTAGCCACATCCTCAACATCCAACGCCACAGGAAATCTCCTAAGATGCAGGGACATAATTCCCCCTCCCCGGCTATCGCCTCAATAAAGGTGCCTTATTCATCACACCTCCCCCGCCCTCCCACGGGCACCACCAGGCAGGGGGTTAGCTGAAAATTCCGGCCACCGCTCATCTATGTCGCTTCTCAGAACCTTGCAACAGACTAACAGACTTTAGCCACTGAAGCCAAGGATTACCAGCGTGCGCCTCAAATTCTGCGGGAACGACTATCACGATGAGTCAGATCAAATGGTTGCAGGCCTTTATTTTTCATGTGGCCTCTTTGTATGACAATTCCGTCCACATTTAAATTGAGTTGTAAATTGTAAAGCCAATCATGTCAAAGTCTCTAATGACTGACATGTCATTTATGACGACGAGGAGTGGGTGCGGTGCCAGAACAGTCCCGCCACCAAGTGAATTGTGTCTCTCGAGTGGCCAAAGCCTGTCGATGCCCGTTAGAAGGCAAGAATCGATTGGAATAACCTGAGCATCGATACCAGCGGGAAGGCTCAGTTTTCAATCCTGATTGAGTATACGGAATTGGTGAATAAACAAGCACATGCACCTAGACTCAGGAACCACGGAGCAGTGAATTAAAGACATTATTGCCAAAGTGGAACAGACTGCCTCGCTCGTTGTAGATATGAATATGGTAATGAATATATTTTCATGCAAAAAAGCTTCAGTCTATGTGACGTAGTGATCTCTCGTCGTTGGAGGAGATGTCCTGCTGCGAGAACTGTTGGTAGACTGCGCGGACAGAACCAAACAATATCTGGCGGTCCTTCGATCCATGCATAAAGGCCTAGGCATTTTTTTCAGCACAAGGAACGATGCCGTATTCGATTGCAAGCAGTGACCAAGTCCTGGAAATTACGATCCCCTGGGTCACGCCCCAAAGCTGCCAGCATTGGAGCATCCTGTGTGTGAAGTGTGCAAAGCATTCCCAGGTGCCACCCTTAGCAAACGCAACGGTGGGATTCGCTTTGCTTCACCATTGATCTTACCCAGTACACTCCACTCGTGGTCCTTGCGTTCTCAAGATCTTCCAACCACGACTACCAACCATTTGCCTTTCCCTCCATCAATCTTGACCACAGAAAACGGTGACCTTCGCCTGATTGGCAAGTGAATGACAGAAGACTCATGTACACCTGGGCACAAGTCCACGCGTTAACTATCGTGTCAATCTTGTCTTGCACCTCGAGAACCCTTCCGTTCCTTCCTTGTTCTGCCTTGATCGCGATCTGAACATGGACTTCAGCAACCCCGAGGGCGCTGCCTTCTCAGGCTATGACCTGTCTGGCTCCTCGCCGCCTTCCAACCAAAACGTTGAAGATCGCGACAACGGCTCTTCAATCGCTCAGGAAGACCACGATCAATCATTCGACTTCTCCAAACAGTCTGGCTCCGATCACGATTCGTGGTTCAGCTACCCATCTCGCCGCACCCTCTCCGACCGCGCCGCGATGGCGGCACCGTTCGAAGTCCCCAAGCTCTGGCGCGAGGCCATGCAGTGCGTCAGCATCAACGCAGGCCTCTACCCGAAGCAGATCCTCCAGAAGTACTACGACCTCTTCCCGACCCAAGCCGCCATCCACCCTGGCTACATCGAGCTCGACGTCTGGCGGTCCAAGAGGGCGACCGTCCGCGGCATCAAGAACGTGCACATCCGTTACCTCGACAACGACCCCGCAAAGATCTACCTGATGGTTATCTTCGTGGACGAGGTCGACCCAAATACCAACAAGCCCATCGTCCGCCTCGTCACCAACACCTCGATCCGCCACGTCCTGGAGGAGCCCTGCGAGAACTGCCCCCTCTGGCTCAAGGTCCACTCCGACGCCGGACTGCATTCGAACACACCCTACCAGATCATCCCGTGCTGTGACAAGTGGGTCGAGTGCGCCGACTTTGAGGCGCCCATCTCCAACGAGGAGAAGCAGGTGCCCGAGATGGTGTCGAAGCTGATCGAGGAGGTGCAGCGCAAGGGCCTGCTGCTGCATGCGAAGGAGCGGGAGATTGAGGCTAAGGATGACCAGCTTCGACGGCTGCGTGGGATGAAAGATACTGGCTCGGATGCCAACGACAATGCGGAAGCTGCGATGGGACTGGGAAGTCGGCTTCCTAAGTACAAGGTCGACTTTGAGACTTTGGAGCATTATTGCTGGGTCGTGGCCATAATGGCAATCATCCTCTTGATTTGGCTCTTGAAGTGATGGGAAGTATTCAATGTTGAGGTTGCTTGACATTCCAACGACGAAGACAGGGAAGAACGCCAGATAAAGGGAAGGGCACATTCGCAATTACAAACGTTGGAAGACTTGGGAGATGCACCAAACCGGATTGCTTGGATCGAGGAAACGTGCCACATTGAAAAGTTGAGGCAAGGTTCATTATCATTCAGGAGCATACAAAGAAACCCAAACCAGTCTGCTCTTGAGACAAATTCGAGCACATGGATAAAACAGTCATTCATCATGATCATCAAGCAATGTGGCCATCCCCAAAGCTTCCTCTCCTCTCCGTCTCAATCCTGTAAACAAGCTTTTCACCGCTGATTGGTCTCATGTGATGTTCCGTTCTGTCGTGGCCGCGGTTGGTCACGCCCGTCCCTAGCACGGCGAAGCCATCTGGCACAACCTTCTCCAGCCCACCAGGCATCACGCGCACCGGGTTGGGCTGCAGGAGACCACCATCGGACAGCCACTTATAAAAGGCCGCTGCAAATGCCCTCTTGACTGGAGATGTGCGTACCACAAGCTTGTGGTACTCGACGTCCGCTCCGAGGCCTTCCCAGACGGCTCCATAGATCGCCTCCGTGTTCACACCCTCTGTCTGCCACGCACCAGCCTCCTTCGACCTCACGACCGCCAATTTCCCGCCTTTGCGAAGTGTCGAGCTGACTTCTCTGACAGTGGAACCCTCAGATATAGCATCGTAAGCGTAGTGAACACCACCAGACGACGCCTTCCGCACCTGCTCCGGCCAGCTTTTGTCACGGTAGTCCACCAGATGATCATACGCGTACGGCTCCTCCTTGAGCATCTCCCAGTTCCTGGGGCTCGCCGCCCCAATCAAAGTGACCCTCCGGCCCGTATGCTCGGCGCTCCGCCTCACAAGCTGCGCGACATACATCCCCACCGACGTCGACGCGCCCGCCACGAAGAACGAGATGTCTCCCTGCTGCCGCCCCGCGCCGCCGCCGTCCCAGCTGCCCCCGCTCCGCACGCGCCGCAGCACGCCCTCGTCCGACTCGTCCTCCCACCGGAACGGCGCGTCCAATCCCAGCCGGAAGAACAGGCCCTGCGCGGCCGTCAGCCCGCACAGACTCACGGCCGCGGCCTCCTCGTACGGCACGTGGCCGGGGACGCGCCACACGAGGTCGGCCGGGCAGACGACGTACTCGGCGAAAGCGCCCGGCCGGTCGTTGACGCTGCACGCGCCCTGCAGGAACCCGGCCACGCGGTCGCCGCGGTTGATGGTGGCGGTGGCGGAGAGGTTGGTGCTGGAGCGGCGGAGCCTGCCGCCGCCGCCGCCGCCGTTGAGTTCGCCGTTCTGGGCGTCTGATGAGGATGATGATGGGCCCGCGGCGGCGGGCGGGCCGCGCGCGACCACGAGGCCGGCGAAGTCGCTGCCTACCACGCGGCCGGTGCTGTCCAGGGGCTGGGCGGTGTAGAGCGCGTCGACGGGGTTGAGGGCGATGGCCTTGACGGCGATGAGGAGCTCGCCTGGGCCGGGTGAGGGGAGCTCCCGCTCGTGGACGGTGGCCGTCTTGTTCTCGGCGTCGAGGGTGAGTGCTTTCATTTTGGGGATGACGGCGCGGATGGATATGAGATTCTTGGTTGCCGACTGCGGGTGAGTTGCTATAGAGGGGGCGTATAGCCTTGCTTGCTATCGCATCGGCAAGTCCTGAAGCTGGGTTTATGCTGAATTCGTGCTTTGTTAGTGAACAGGCGACGTTTGATAATGCGGCACCGGGTGTAGCACACATATGCAACGTCACTCGTCCCGCCTTGTGTCCTGTCGTCGGTGGCGTGAACTGGGCGCCTAAGTATATTGGTTGTTTATGAGTCCAAGTTAATTAGCGGTGTTATTGGCTGATCCAGCTTATTCCTGAACTTTCCACTGCACGAGGGGGCAGAGCAGCAAGCTTGCGAAGCATGACGATGAGTAATTCAGCACATGCATCAATGTTTGATGACGGGATAAGAATGCCTCCAATGGGCGAATCGGGGACTTTCGATTGTTCCCGCTGGTGGGAGGTTGGTCCATAGGCGGGTAGACTAATGTGTGACCTGCCAAAATGTAAGCAGAGGTTTCTGGAATCTGCACGACATTTCAAATTTCACCTTGCACTCCAAGGCCGCCATCCGTCAGATGAGGGCACTGCATGGGATTTTGCAGATCACGGAACACAAATTGTTCACCTGCATCATGCTCGGGCAAATGCATCGTTCATGTCATATTCCAAATGCTGCCATATTCAAATTGTTCATGGCCACTGAATAATAGGCCAGGTAAAGGTCTCACAACATCTTGGTCGTCTTTGAGCCCGCATCTGGCTTGCGAGGCACGACGAGGATGATCCGGGGGCTTCGTGTCTCAGTTTCAATTCTCAAAGTTGACCTCAATGGCTGGGGCATGAAGCAGCCCAATCAGCCAAGCAACTTTTTGGAATTGTGAGATTTTCGCTGCTGCAAAAGAAAATGTCATTCATTATGTATTTTGGTGAGAGCTCGCCCTCAAGTAAATAAATCCTTGGCAAAGTTGTCTGTTTTGGTCCGTCGCCATTCTTTTGAATCGCACATAGATGCTCGGTCTTGAGAACCCAGGCCGAAGCTAGAGTATCAACATGGCAGATACTACACCGGGCTTTCAAAGCAGCTAGGAAGACGTCAGAACAAACAAAATAGGATGTCAAGCAGCTGACATTTAGATCAATTAGATGTACCCTACCTCGGCAGCTTCCCCTGCACGTTTCATCCGACGTATGGATTTGGTTCTATGCTGATCGTCCTATCAGTGAATTACGTCGGCCAGGCCTCTCAACATCCAGGCGTAGCTAGGGTCGGGAGGTCCCCGTGCCCTAGACCTCGTCATAGCCTATGGGAGCAAGTATCGATGGCTTAACTCGGACATCCCATGCGACTGGCGGCTAATACACACAGCCGCACCAAGTGCATCATGCTGGACTTATAAGGATGCATCTTGCATTCTGTGAGTTGACAGACTCGACCTCGCTCGAATATCCATAAACACAATCGAGCTCGGAAACCACCTGAGCAACAAACTACACTGCAACCATGGCGTTCTTCGGCCTCATCTTGATCGTCGTTCTCGTTGGCGCGGGTGGACTCTACCTAAATCTAGACCGGATAGTCAACTATGTAGCCCAGATCCTCGTCGACTCTTCCAAGATGGACATCACCTCCATCGAGATCACCAACTGCAACGAGACGGGCTTCACGATCAACCTCAGCGCAAAAATCTACGACACCGGGCCGCTGGAAGCCAACATATCCGACATGACACTGTCCATGTTCTCCACCAAGTCGGGCAAGGAGTTCGCGAGGGTGACACTCCCCACTATCAACGCAACACCAGCAGGGACTGTGTGCCAAGTCACGGACCAGCGCGTCGAGATTCTCGACCGGGACGCCTTCGACACCTTCAACAGGAACCTGCTGCTGCAGGAGGAGCTGCCGGCCTATGTGCGCGGCAGCGGGACATTGACAGTCCCGTGGCCGGTACGGCTCAGCACCGCCGTGGAGTATAACAAGGTCGAGGTGCTGCGCGGCCTGGACGGCGTGCACATCAGCGTGCTCGAGACGAGGAAGGCGTCGCGGTCGCTGCTAAAGGGCAAGCCGACCGAGATTGAGGTCGACGTCTGCATCGCGTCGGGCTCGCCCGTGTCGATCGACATGGGGCTGACGCAGGTCTCTATCGTCTTCTCTGGCATGCGTATTGCCACCGTTCAGGCGGAGCTCTTCCTCAAGCCCGGGGAGAACCGCGTCACGTTCAACGGGGAGATGGACTTCCTGTCCATTGGTAAGAACCTCGGCACCGGGCTGAAGTTTTTGAAGCAGGACATCACGGGTGACCAGGATCTGGTTGCCTTCGTGAAGGGCGTGAGGGGCTCCCAGTGTTCGTGGCTTGACAAGACGATTCGGTTGATGGATAGTAAGATTGTAATGGGCTCAACTTTGGCGGACTTGGTGAATAGTATTTATAAGGTTGAGGGTGGTGCGTGAGAGCATGGTCAGATGCTGTATACCACGGCATAACGGTGTGGAATTGTTTCCCTGATGAGCGTGCTTTGGGGCATGCCAAGGGGCAAGAGTTGTGTGGCACAATTGATGACGGTGATTAATGTCGAAAAGAGGTTGTCATTAGGGGGAAACACAATTCTAATGGGAATTATTCGAGATGCTCGAGGCGTACTGTTAACCGTCTTTTAGTGTGCCCTCTGTTCAGGGCAATAGATCAGCCGTCATCTTGAGAGTTCGGACTCTCTCATCTAGCAACCACATAGCATAAGCCCTGTGCAGCCTTGCCACCCATTCAGGGATGGTCTTCTGATTCTTGCCCTCGCTGTCAACCCACTCGTAGTCATGGGCGGAGCCGAAGCGCACCTCCACCATCCCTTGATGGTCCACATCACCGACACTGAACTCGTGGCGGCCACCACTCATGAAGCGGAATGGATAGCCCCAGTCTGCGGCTACCTTCCGACAAGATGCCACGAGACCGGGTGAAAATACCCAACGGACGAGCAGTGGCTCGGGATGCGCCAGCGGGTGGAAGATGGACGGAGGCGGCGATGGGGGCCTCAGGACCTCGAAAGCTCCGTTGAGAAGCTGCTGGCCCCTGTGAAATCCATCCTCACCGACGTCACCTGCTCCTGTGGAAAGGCCACCCAAGAGCTTGCCCTCGAGGTCAAGCACGGGGGAATTGAGGAAGACGCGGGCCCATGCCTCGTCCGGGCTCAACTTGCGGCCAGCCCGATAATCATATTGGCCGAGTAGCGTTTTGGCAGGAACCTTGGCGCTGTAGACGTCTACATGTGGAGTATGGTGCTTGCCATGATGGTGGTAGGTGTTGACTGGGTCTGGGGTGGCCCTGAAGGCCGAGGTAGAGGCAGCTTCAGGCTGCAGGCGTGGATATTTGGCCTCGAGACGCGTGATTCTGGAGTGGATGTAGTAGGCTGGCCCGCCAACAACCGCCGATGTTATGACCAGACGGCGAAGCAACGGCATAGTGTTATCTTGTTATCTGAACGAGCATATGATAAATAGCTAGACTAGCTAGGCAGTGTGTGACTCGACTCATCAGTCAATGGTCAAGTCCGGTCCGAGTGGTACCCCTCCAGACCTGAGCAGCCGAGGCTGAGGGGAGCCGACGCCGTGGTAAGGGAGAGGCAGTGAGCTGGGCCTCGGCTCAGAACGGAGAGCTGGACGCCTGTCCCGAGAGCGCCCGAGCTGACACAGCCCATGTCCTAGGCGCGCTGGGAAGAATCCGGGGTACAGAAGCAAGTGCACCAGCGCGCCAGGTGTGCCCCACCAGTGACCCCTCCAACCCTCGCAAGGATTCCCCGCAAGACTCCAACGCGGACGCCTGGAACTCAAGCTCGGCTTGCTGTCGGCTAACCCCAAAACGGCGACGTCACCCCTTCGTTATGGCAAGGCCACATTCAAGGGACTCACTGACTGCTTCAATCACATGGGAATGTCTGTCTGTCTGTGCCTGTATCAGGGTCTAGCTCTGTGATGAGTCGCTTCCTCGTGCCATGAACCAGCACCTGCAATGAAGCAGGCCTGTTCAAACGAAGAGATCTCACATTGCATTGCTGACAAGACAGATCTGTGGCTAATCAATTGGCTACTTATCTGGCTTGAATAGTGACTGGTTGGTATTTGCCGTGCACCTCACCAAGTTGGAGGTTGGAGACGGTTCCTCCGCTGCGCCGAAGCCATCCCCAACTCTTCCTTCCCCTTAATTCCCAGCCAAGTCCCTGTGCCCGATGGCCGTGCAAAACGAGCTCACTAATAATGCAATATAGTACTCGTGCTGCTAGTACACTGCCTTTGATTACTACTTTCGGCCAAGTACCGTGCCCCCTTCTCTTGTCGCATGGATGATGGCCACTCCTTCTCGTCCCCTAGCGTCACGAGTTCAAAGCTGTACCTCGCTCCCAAGCTTATTTCCTAACAGCCGCGGACCAAGGGCATTTCCTTCTTGAGCCGCCGACCTGCTGCTCTTCTTTGAGTCACCCTCCCCGTTCTGTCGGCTCGTTCCTATCCTTTTCCTGTCTAGTCATGGGCCTGTTCCTTTCTTCCTTGCTGGTCTGGTCAGGTCTGGTCTATTATAGAACGGGCCGTCCCTGCCCACTCCTTCTTCCCAGGTGACGGCTCTCTCTGTCACATGCCTGCTTTTGACTCTTGATACCCTTTTCCTTACTCTTCGTCTTCCTTCTCGGTGCTGATATTCCCATTGTGCATCTATCTTTGCTCTTTGACTGGTACTAGTAGTCTTACCAAGCAATTTGAGATATTGGGAACGCATTCCTTTGTTGTTGCAGAGTAGAGCTGGGCGCAAGCTAGACGGACCACTGCTGAGACAGGGACACATTCGGGCACACACGGCCACTATGGCGACCAAAGTACAAGGCAAAGATGGCAAGGCACCACCAGGCGCGGCTGTCAACCTCATAGCAGGTGGAGGAGCAGGCATGATGGAGGCGCTGGCCTGCCACCCACTGGGTAAGTGAACAAGAGCCTGTCCCTCCCGAGCGACCACAATACAGCCGATTCACTAACATGTTCCTGGTGCCGTCGAACAATAGACACGATCAAGGTGCGCATGCAACTCTCTAGGCGCGGCCGCGTGCCAGGGTCCCCAAAGCGCGGCTTCGTGCGGACCGGCCTCGACATCGTCAAGCGCGAGACGCCCCTCGGGCTGTACAAGGGCCTCGGCGCCGTCATGACGGGCATCGTGCCCAAGATGGCCATCCGCTTCACGTCGTTCGAGGCCTACAAGCAGATGCTGGCGGACCAGTCGACGGGCCAGGTGACGGGGCGGGCGACCTTCCTGGCGGGGCTGGCGGCGGGCGTGACCGAGGCCGTCGCCGTCGTGACGCCCATGGAGGTCATCAAGATCCGCCTGCAGGCGCAGCACCACAGCCTGGCGGACCCGCTCGACGTCCCCAAGTACCGCAACGCCGCCCACGCCCTGTACACCGTCATTAAGGAGGAGGGGTTCGGCGCCCTCTACCGCGGCGTCAGCCTGACCGCCCTGCGCCAGGGCTCCAACCAGGCCGTCAACTTCACCGCCTACACCTACTTCAAGGAGGCCCTGATGGCCTACCAGCCCGCCCTCGAGGGCAACACCCTGCCCGGCTACCAGACCACCCTCATCGGCCTCGTCAGCGGCGCCATGGGGCCCCTGAGTAATGCGCCTATTGATACCATTAAGACGCGCCTGCAGAAGACGCCGGCCGAGGAGGGCGTGAGCGCCATGAAGAGGATAACCGTCATTGCCGGGGATATGTTCAGGTGAGCTTATTCTTTTGCTCGGGTTTTTTGGGCCATACCATTATTTGCTTCTTGAGTCGTCCCGACCACTGACACGCGGACCGCACCAAACAGGCAAGAAGGCGTCCACGCATTCTACAAGGGTATAACGCCGCGGATAATGCGCGTCGCCCCTGGCCAGGCCGTCACATTTACCGTGTACGAGTACCTCAAGGACAAGATCGAGAGGAGTTCGTGGACGTCGGTCGGTGGGAAATATGAGGAGTGAGCATACTCCTCCCGCTCGCAACCAAGACCGTAATCAGGAACCAAGGACGAAGGGCCATGGTAGGGCAGGGAAGGGCATCTTTCTGTATTCCTCAGGGACTCGGCGCTTAGAGCAGCAGCATATAGCCTGTATTCTCGCATTTTTTAAACATGAATCATTTGAGAAACTTTGAGTCTTGAAAGCATTGCGTGCTCCTTTTGCGCCTTGTTCTGCGCTGCCCGCAGCACTAGTGCATACGTATGCCCCTGAGTCCGTGACCAAGCATCCATACGTACATGGGAACTGCATCTAAATTGCGCCGCTCGACAACCTTTGATTTGTCTATCGACCGGGCCTCTTCGGTCTGCTGAAGCCCTTCCGCGCCTCGACCTTGGGGTGCAGCTCGGAAATGACGCCGTCCTCGGTGATCTCGCTGGGCTCCTCGACCTCGAACTTCTTCTCAACCTCCAAGCCACACTCGCTGCCGGCCATCTCCAGTACCGCCCGCTTCATCAGCGGGTACATCATGCGGTCTTTGATGGCCCTACGGCCGGGCGTCATGGGGCACGTGTAGAAGAACAGGAGCGGGGCGCCGTTGGACCCGGCATACTCGTGCTCGTAGCGGAAGAACGTGAAACGCGGCTCGGTGGTGGAGATGCCGGAGACGAGTTCGGTTATCGAGGTCGGTGAGGAGTTGGAGTCGGGGACGAGCTCGACCTTTTCGGTTTCTGGGTTGATTTTCTGGCGGAGAGAGATTCGTTAGCACAAAGGGAAAGCCCTACAATACCAAATGGTCCATATATCAGCATACCAGCGTCACCAAGCTCCTGCCCCCTTCGGCCCCCAGCTCCTTGAGGGCCGCGAGGGCGTCCTCGAGCACGGGCATGTTCATGCGCTGGCCGAGGTGGATCTCCCTGGACGCGGTGCCGCCCCTGGAGCCCTCGACGGCCTCGGCCTGCTTGACGTCCTCGAGGCTGCGCTCCTCCTCGGTCAGAGGCGCCTCCAGCTTCTCGTGCTTGTCGTGCTTCTCGAAGCCCTCGGGCGTGAGCTCGTCGCGCGTCGTGGCGAAGATGGTCTCGCGGAAGTGCTCGCGCCCCAGCTCGCGCACGAGGGTCAGCCGCGTCGACGCGAACAGCATCTTCTGCCGCACCTTGGCCGTGTCGGGGATGTAGCTCACGGCCGTGAGCCGCGGCGCCGAGTCGTAGCGCTTCAGGAGGAGGTACAGAGGCTCCGTGTCGGCGAGGGCGGGCAGCACGAGGGCGTTGATGTTGTCGGCAAAGCTGGCGGATGTCGATGTGGTGGTGAGCAGGGAGACGGGGGTGAGTGATTCATTTTCGATGGTGGCGAGGAGGCCGAAGTGTTCGTCGGATTGGAGGAGGTCGTTGAACTTGGAGGTGAGCTCCTGGGATGCTGTGGTAGAGCAGATATCGGTTAGCTGGAGGCGGGTTCCGGGGGGCAAACAACAGCCTTGCTTAGGAGCCTGATTATGTGGTAATATTCAACGTACCCGAGATTCCTGACTGCATCTTGAAAGGCAAATGTTATGAGGCAGCGTCTTTGGTTGTTGCTGCTTGGGAGAGCAGTCTCGATATGCCTGTGATCTTGCAGTAGGAGGAGTACGCGAGCATGGGAGCATCGTGCGACGTATATAGCTCCCAGGGGCTCCAGCTGGCGGGGTCTTTCTGTCTCTGTGACCTGCAGGCAACAATGACGCACCCATGGCCTGGACGTTGCCAGAGCAGCCACGCTGCAAGCTCCTAACCCTACCTCCTACACTGCAATGCGTGTTGCATGATGTTCAGAAGCTCTCATGAGTCTTCCTCACCTTGATGGAGATGATTTAAAGCTTCGATCAACGAGCTAACTGGGCTGAATCAATCGGACAGTCAATTTGCCCCCCAAGTTTCCAGCTGTGATGTTACAACATGCCTTCAGCTCTTCGCACCAGGACACCAGTCCGTCTAAACCCTGCATCGTGAAGGCGGTTATCCATATGAGGCACCGTGCCTTGCGCCTCCTTTCCGAAGCAAGTCGGATATAGACTTGGCAGCGATCAATTGAGGACTCAAGATGGACGCTCACAAGACGTTTTGTGTCAAGAGGCGTGGAGCCGCGGCCAGAGCGCTGCTGAATTCGAGACCTGTTAGGCGCGCGCCCCTGAGACGTGACGTTTGGCTGGATCGACGGCGAAGCCGGCTACACGAACAACTGACTCTTCACACGCTGTGAGATAGCCCGAGAGGCTCTCACTTGGGCATTCTGAAACATCTTGTCAGGCCAAATATATCAAACACCAAGCCTGGCCGGACTCACACTGACAAAAGGGCGATCCCGAGTCGGAGATTTTTCGACGATAGTGCCAACTTCAAGGCTACCTCTTTGAGTCAGTCCCACAGCTCCTCCCTCTCGGGCCTTTCCACAACCTTGTTTATTACCCGATGCTAGCTTGATTGTGGTTACCACGCTCCTTGAGATGTTTCGCATCGCCGAGGGCGTTCAGTCAGTCGACAAAGGTGCCAGCTCAGTTCCTGGCCACGTTTCGACGTGGCAGTCAACACCGACATCGAACCATTGAGATTGGGATATAGACCCTAACCCAATGAGAGTTATGCTCTCTCTTTAGCATTCTCTTGACATCAGAATTGGCCTGTCTTTGAGACGTTGTAATCAACCGACACAGCGAATGGCGTTGCGAGTTGGGGCTGCTTTGTTGAGCATACTGCGAACACACTCGCTAGAACACGTTGTTTCGTTTCATCGTGGTGTGGATCATCCTCAGGCATCGCAGTCGACCCGAGTGAGCCTCCAGGGATTCAGGGATTCCGGCTTGACACTGCCCAAAGAGGAACTCACCCTTGTCCTTTGGGCAGGGTTTAAATTCAAGGGGCAACACGAATCCACCGCCCTGGGGCGCGGTCGTACAGGCTACCTCCGTCAGTGGAGGCCCAGGACGATCCAGAACGCACGCTTTCCGAACTCCAACCAGGTTGACGTAAGGGCTTAAAGGCTGATATCACTTGAATAAGTCCCTGGTAGAACAACGGCAAGTCGTGTTCTCTTCAACACACTACAAACTCACTCTCCCAACACAGCAAAATTTTACCGACCACCTACGCAGCCCAATATGACAGGACCTCAAGAGCTGACCACCTTCCCCGACTCGTCAGGCTCCTCTAGAAATATGGACAAGGATTTGCCTCCCTCGCCACCCAAGTCTGCAGCTGTCGAGACTTTCACGCAGGCGCAATTTCAGAAGCAAATGCAACATGGAGAACAGCAACAAAGTTCCGGAGCCCTTATAGAGATTGTGGACTTGCCTGCACCACATAGCGGACACATCAGAATCCTGCAAATAAGTCGGGCATCGGCCTCTAATGCCATCTCGTACGCACTGCTCTCCGCCTTGCGGAAGGAGATCCAGACAATCCAATCACAGTACAGTCAGTTCACCGGTGCCGAAATGCCGTGGACCGAGGGTGATATCAAGGGCCCGACGAGAGCCTTGATCATTGCTTCAGCAGTGGATTCGTGCTTCTCTGCAGGCGCAGATTTGAAGGAACTGTTAAGCTTCACACAAGATCAGTAAGTATCTCAAAGCATCAACGCAGGCAGTGGTTTAGCGAGAGAGAGGTCTAAATCCGTCACTGATCATGCGAAACAGGATATATGGTTTCTTCTCAACATTAAGGGACACGCTGAAAGCCCTCTCAAACCTCCCTATACCTACGATATCAGCAATCAGCTCGAGCGCGTTTGGCAGCGGCTTCGAGCTCGCCCTTGCGACTCACTTCAGGATCATGTCATCGAACGCATATATCGCACTCCCGGAGACAGGCCTCGGCATAATTCCAGCCGCAGGCGGCACACACCGACTGGCCACACTCATAGGCGTATCTCGAGCCCGAGACATTATCCTGACAGGCCGACGGGTGACGGCACCAGAGGCCGTTTCTATGGGCATAGCAAACAGGATGGTCGACATGTCCTCAGAGGAGCCGGACACGGATGTGCTGGCGGTCGCGCGGCGGAAGGTCCTGGTTGAAGCGATTAGGTTGAGCGAGGAGATCTGCGAGGGCGGCCCTGTGGCTGTGAGAGCGACCATACAGGCGCTGAAGGAGCCCGGGGAGAAGACTGAGAAGGCCATGACGGAGAGGGTGGTGATGAGTGAGGACTGGATTGAGGCGCTGATGGCATTTGGTGACAAGCGAAAGCCGGTTTTCAAAGGCAGGTGAGCTTTATACGGTTCAGATGGATCTAGGAGTCATGTAAATATGTCGTCCGAAATCCAAGTTGCGGCTAGACATCAATTATTGTATACACGATTGTCTGTAGCCCATTTGCCCACACTTGGCGCCTGTGACTCGGGGTTCCTGAGCCGATTCCATTGAATTACGCTTTATAAATTCTCAATGTCGTAGACTTTGAATTTCGCTCAAGCTTAGGTACAGTGTGTATGTTTGTTGGTAGATGTGGTCCATGAATCTCGAGGGTCCATCGCAAGCATCTGTAGACTCGCTCCTGAAACGGCTGGCGAGCAGCACTGCCGTCGACGAGATTGGAATGGCCGTATGCGATAATGGCATTCGAATCATATAAGCAAATTGTCCCCCCGTGCTATAATATTCCAAGCTTTGGGGTTCAGATGAAATCCACATGTGGATTGTCCATGCAGGGCTTGATTGTTCCCAAAGTGTGAATACCGCCCCTTGTTTGGAGGTTCGGTCTTGATATCGGCATGGAACAGACATCTTCGCGGTATAGTTGACAATGTGTAATCCATATTTTGGTAATTCAGACCAAAAGCTTGGATCGAAAGTTGAAGACCATCACACACACAGGGACTTTGTTGGTAGTCTCAGTGAATGCCTTGTTTCCCTGTGGTGACTCCTGCTGGCGCTGATTGTCCTGCTATTCTACCCCATGACAATTGTATTCCACAAGTGAATAGGGTGGAATCAGCTAATCCAACGCCCAGTCCTCAGTACAAATACCCGGCTGCAATCGCTCTCCCTCCCTCTCTCTCTCTCTCCTGCCCAAGATTTCTTTGCTCTCCAGTGCAACCTTCTGCGGCCATTATCTGACCCCCCCTACTTCAAAAATCTTTTGCCTTACTTCTCACTACCTCGCTTGTCTTCATGCAAAATGGAGATAGACGACTCGGACAATGGCAACTCGGACTACAGTACCAGTGAGGAAATGGCATTTGATCTGCCTCAATATGGACTTTCCGGCCTAAGAATTTACTGCGGATTCCGTCGCGAGAAGTCCATCGACGGGCCGGACAATCATATGCACAGGCAGGAGTGGAGCACCGTGAGCGACGAGGAAAATGCTCGTTCCCTGACAAGAAGAGGCTTCATTCAACAGAATCATTCCGAGGCCATCCCAGTTGGGCAGGCGATCGACCTCTCGCTCCGCATGATGGAATCTCCTAGGTCAGTGGGGATCATGGCTAGAGTTGCCAAGCGACTTGTGGACGCAAACCCCGGAGGCATCCTGCACATCACACCTCAGAGCACACAAGAGGAGGTCGAGTCCTTGGTCAAACGCTGGCTAGCAAAGCTACGATACGAGGAATTCTTCAAAATCCAGTTCGTTGACCCCAGGAAGGATGGCGATGGGAGACCCTGCGATTACTGGACTCAACATCGTGCCTGGGGGAGGTACGCCGATTTTGATAATCCGAGGCCCGAATTGAGGAAGTGGCACCCGCACAATGCGGGAATGCTGGTTCTCAATGAAGAGGTAATTCATATACCCTACACTGAAAGTCTGGGACTCGGTAAAGAAGTGCTAAAAGATCGTTACAGCTCGTGGACATGCTTGTTTGGCACTCCAGATCAGGTCTCCCCCACTCTCGCTCCGAACACCAGAAATGCCTGTTCTATCTTGCCAGCTTAATCATCAAGGGAGTCCAGGGGTTTTGGATCCATTTCCTGATGCCCAGCATGTCCCACCGGGGACAAGAAGATCCTGAGGTAGTACATTCGACTGTGACTCGCGGCATTGTAACCGCGGATCAGTTTCATGTGCCCACGCCCTGCGCTGGTCGTCACTGGGAGGTCGAATTCTTTGGCGGAGCCCTGACCATGCATTACCTCAAGAGGACCGCCGACCTCGAGTTTGATGCGCACACCATTTTCGGTCGGAAGCTTTCAGTCGGTACACCAATGCTCCTCCGAACAGATAAAACCTCCCAGCACATCAACATGGAGAGCATCTTCAGATTGTTACGATTCGGTCAGTACAACCGAATCCGAAAGGATGTCGGCAAACTCGTTGTTTTGAACTGATGGATCGCTAACGCGGGCGCATAGACTTCTCGGAAGGGCATTTGGCCACGTACGGTGACAGAGTCAACCTCCTTGATCAGAACGTTGGCCCAATGAGCCAATACGAGGAATGCTTCAGAGGCTGAAGAATAGAAGGCGCCTTGGCCACTTTTTACGCAAACAGGTACGTTTGACTGATCCCTACGGACAGACCTCAAAATGTCTACTTACAGCGAATCCGGAAGATCATCTCACTCACGTTGATGAATCCCTTTCCCAGCAGGTTATTGATTTGATATGGCCATCCGCCCTCAATGCTATCTGCACCATCGAAAGCTTACGGTTGCGAACGATCCATTGACAAAACTGTCCCGGCGGCTGACGAGACTCGGGGAGCCAGGAGGAACACGCGGAGCGCTCAAAAAAAGAAAAGCATATCACGATGGACAGATATTTGCTGAAGGACTCGATCCTCATCGTAATGCCTTGGAGTGCGCGAAGTGAGAGTGTATCAGGACGGATTATAAGGGCTCTGTATCAGCTGCATTTTTCCAGCACTTTGCTTGGTCCATCAAGCTCGCACTACCTTTGCCCTGGCGCACGATGTTGATCAGTGTCGTCGCTGCGCAAGGAAAGCAGTTTTCGTCAACCGTCGAAGCGAAAGTGATCTTTCTTTCACCGAAAGACGCTCACATAATTTTTGAGAACAACCAGAAGAGCCTCCTGGCAGGCATTAATAATTCAAATTCTTATTAGAAACGCTGTGCTTCATAGACGTCTGCCTGTTGCAATCAGCCTTATTCTGACCTGAACGCAGAAGGGGGCGGGGCCTGCCAGTGGTTGTGACCAACTGGCTGTTCATATGTGACCCATATGTAGCCCATAGTATTTATTTCATCTGTGTGGTATGTTCGGCTTCATTCTTCTAATTACCGGAGAGATTCGGCGGTTACTGTAAGACCCTTGTCTGGTTTTGCACCCCGGACACTTATTGTCTGCATCGCCATGCCTATAAGTGCCTAGCGTCTGAGACGGATGAGCCAACCGGGCCTGGTGCACACCCAAATGCTCAATGTTCCATTCCTACAGGATCATATTCGGTCTGAAGGCAGCACTTGGTGGCGCAAGCATGAGTCCCTTGGCCCTTTGGACGGAGACTTAATTCCACACCACGGGCGTAAGCTTGCTTGCCCGACGAATGGTTGAGTCGAGATGGTTTTGCATCCCTGCGCCGCCCGCTGCTTGCTTGGCAGATCGGAGCGTTGCGTGCATCCGATCCGCAGAGGCTCGGGACACAGCAGTCTCCAGCGCGTGCAGGGTCCCTGTTTGAATGCCAACCTCTTGCAGCTACGGTGTTGCAAGTGTGCTTCTGCGACAACGTGGACTGATCCTTCGCGTTCGTGACATCGTAGACACACACATATGCTGCGCCTCAGCCAGCACAGAAATTAATGCAGGATTGGGACAGATGGCGGGGTATTTATATGTGAGCCTTCGGACCGCCATCTACTTGAACCACTTTCATGCGTTGTCTAAGCAGCCACAATTTGCTTCTCCGCAGTCTTGAAGCAAGCTACACCCGGCACGTATGTACCATTTGAAAAGCGCCAAAGTAGTAGCCGGGCATTAATTATTCAACGAGTCTCCCTCCCAACTTGATCGTCTTCTTAACTGCATCAATCAATGGCAGGGCAACCTGCGAGACGCGGCTATGGCGGGGCCCTCTTCGACCGCTTCGCGTCATGGCTGGAGGGCCTGCCATCCGAAACATGCAGCTACACCATAACACCGGTCAAGATCCCCCTCGAGGGCGAGACGGGCGTCGAGCTCGCAGCGGACCTCTACACCCCGGTCCTCAAGGCCAACGAGACGCCGGCAGGAACCATCCTCATGCAATGCCCCTACGGCCGCACCATGCTCGCCCTGAGCGCGCGGTCGTTCGCATCCCGCGGCTACATTGTGCTGTTCGTCTCCACCCGCGGCACCTTTGGGTCCGGCGGCGAGCTCGACCCCGCCAGGATGGAGCCGCACGACGGGCCGCGCGTTGTGAAGTGGATGCGCCAGCAGCCGTGGTACACGGGCAGCTTCGCGACCCTTGGCGCGAGCTACCTGTCCTACACGCAGTGGGCTCTGTTGGGGTCTGATGCGCCTCCGGAGGACCTGGTCGCGGCAGTCCCGAGTATAGGGCCTCACGACTTCGCCAAACTCCTGTGGGGCACGGGTGCCCTCTGGCTCACCTGCGTGGACTGGGCTTCCAACATGGGCACTCAGGAGTCGGTGTCTGTGTTCGCCAGTGTATATAACATGCTCACTAGCAATCTCAGGACTCTCGTTCATGTCAAGCAGTCCGTGCCGCTTGCCCAAGGCGCCAAATCATATTTCAAAGACAAGACGCCCTGGGTTCTTGAATGGATCAATCGCCCAGACTGGGAGAATGATCCTTACTACAAGCCCATGAGGCACGCCAAGGCTCTGACCAGCTCCAAGGTCCCGATCTTTTTGGTTGGTGGCTGGCAGGATGTCTTTAGTGAAAGCGTGATGGAGCAGTATCAGCAGCTTCGCGCGAGCGGCTGCGATGTGGCCCTGACCATGGGCCCTTGGAATCGTAAGTGGCTTCCGGGCACAATTTTTAACCTTCCAAGGAGACAAACCTGCCATATTCATAGTCTGTGTTACTGCCTACTTGCAAGACCTTTATTGGGATGCAACTTTTGAGACGGGCTATGGGCAGATACGTTCTACCTCTAACCTCTTTTCGTGCAAACCCTTTTCCTGTGTGCTTCGGCGACTAATTATATATGCTATAGATTTGCAAGCTGGCGTCGGAAATGGCGTTACAAACGAGACATTGAAATGGCTGGGTAAACACCTTGCTAAACGAGAGGAGAATTCATACCATCTGGCTATACACCGAAGCTTTTACCAACAAATCTACGAAGAAGAGCTGTTGCTCTGACATAACCTCGGGCCTCACGAGGCACTTCAGTGTGACCCCAGCACCCTCAGCGAATACAGTCTTCTGGCTCTGGTCTTCATTCAAGATCTGCATCTCCCTTTCGATGTCCAAGTCTCCAGCTGTTTGGCAATAGCGAGCATTGCACCAGAAAGAACCACCGTCGAACCCGTTTTGAACATGCGAAGCGCTGATGGTCCTACCCATGGCCACAATGAAATAGCCCGCTGGCCCGCTGGCCGGATCACCCCTCCGGAATATCAGGACGAACGGTGGCTTCTCTGCGACTGGCTCGGCTGTGCGTCTCTTGAATGTCTCGTTGCGACTATCCCAAGACTCCAGCGGGAGGGCCTTCAGCAGCTGGAACTCGCATCCTGAGGGCCACTCGGGCATCGTCCGGATGAGAAACACGTCGTATGATCCAAGGTCGAATTCCTGCAGCCTGTTCTCCTTGAGGAGGTAGATCCTACGTGGGCTGACGTCCGCCTTTGGTTGGAAGCTCTCGAGCCGATCTGGGTATACGCGCGTGTACCTCGCTACATCTGAGTCGTATCCTTGGATCTTGGAGACGGGCGACACGATGATACCCATCCTTATGCCACTCTCTCTGTCAAAGTTGACCCTCTTGCAATTCAGCCGGAAGAGGTACAGGCTCCGTCCCTCCAAGGAAGTGTATTCCTCGATTGGCACCTTCAACCTCACGCCGCGGCTAGTGATGGTGATCGGACCACCAATACCATGAGCACCGTCTGGTGTCAGGCACGGGGCGATATCGCCGGACGAGGCGAAGGCAGCAGGTGACGGTGCCAGCAGGCCAGAAGTCTCGCCTATTGGATTTGTGATTGCCCAAGCAAACAGGGACTCGTCGTCGTAAGACCTCACGATCTCCTCTTGCAGGCGGATGAAAGCCTTTGAACCTTCCCCGTACAGCAGCGGCATGGAGATGTCGAAGATTCCCAGCAGACAATACGCCATGTCTTCCTTGCGGGTTGTCTTCCGGTTCGAGGCCCATGACATCTTGCGCGCCACGCTGAAGAAGCGCAGGTTCCCGCCGCGGAGCGCCTTTGTGTCGACCCCGGTTATTGCGTAGATCCTATGGAGCAAGGTGGCTTTGGAACCTTGGGATGTCCATGTCTTGTCGTAGAATCTGACGTCCTCTGCAGCGATCATCTCCTGTAGCGTCCAACCGCGCGTGAACCAACGGCATTTCTCTAACCCTTCTGCGTTGCCTTCGGGGTCGTCGAGATCGGAGAGAAACGCATAGCAGACCTCGGCGTTTCGATACCACTTGAACATGGAGTTGATGGCCTCGGAGAGCTCCGCAGACGACGACTTGTCTATGCAGACAGTGTCGGCCCACAGGTACTCCCAGCCGTCTTCGAGAGCTTGTTGGCATGATCGCTCGAGCTTCCACCAGCTGTCCTTCCGGGTGTACTCGCGGGGCTCCCGGCTCGCCAGGTCATGGTATCCGACCTCATCTGGTCTCCATGTATGTGACAGGATGGCGTAACGGGGGATCGTTTCGCCCAGATGTTCTTCCAGCGTTCTGGTGCCGCAATTGATCAATCGCATTATGATTGACGGGCGTGGTCGCGGTTGAGAATGCAAATACGAGGCAATTTGGATCCATTCGGAGGTGGTGGCATGAAGACGCTTGCGACTGGAGGCCGGCGGTTAAGTACGCCAGCTTACATGCTTCTGAACCACATGGGCAGATGCACCGAATGCCGATTTGGCAGACCGAGTCTAGCCTGATGATGCACTGCGCCACGCCCGAGTTGTTCTAATATTTGATCACTGCCTGCGAGCGACGCCACGTATAAAAAGTGCATGGAATTTTTTCGTATAACAGCCCGAAGTTGCCTGGTAGAATTTTTCACACCTGCTGGTGCCCCCAATTATCACAGACTGAGGTTTGACATCGGACTATCGAGAAGGAAGAGCTTGTAGCGCCCGCTTTTGGTCAGGAGGCGTCAGCTGAACAACCAGTCGACCACACCAGGATTCCGGGACTGGAGCGTTCTCTTCCATGGCGCTCATGTCATCGATTGAAATCATGAGTAATACGGATTGTAGCCCAGACAGACTGGAGTAACGAATACCGGGTCATATATCTAGAGAGCCTTTTCCGAAATGCCGGACCCGACATAATCGCATCGCGTGACCGCCCCTTTCTCAGTTCAAGTCACTCAGCTCCTTGGTTGGCCAGCAGCCATTAACAGGAGGAGGGGGCAGTGCCTTATCCCACGCCCATTTCCTCGCCCAATGCTCGTCAAGAGACCCTTGGAGCAGCTGCACGACATACTTCCCGAGCACCGGCAGGAATTTCCAACCGTGGAATGAACCAATCGTCGCAATGTAGAGGTTCTTGCTCGCTGAATGTGCGGAAATGATGAAGTCTGCGCTGGGCGAAAGGGCATCCCTGCGCACTGAATGAGTTTCACGACTGAAGTGTTGGGTTTTATTCCCAGAGGACTAGGCGAGGTGCTTACCAGCAAACACGGTAGTTCTCTGTATTGAAATCATCGCTCAGTCTTCCGAAGATAGTCTTTCCTGCAAAGTCCACATCTTCTTTGAGGGTCGCTGGGACCTCGAATTGGGCATAGTCTGGCTCCGAGGGAGGGCTGGATATAGCACGCCCGTTGGGGTGTGGCCGCGTGTTTGTGAAAAACGTCTGCCCCCAGAACTTGAGTGTCCTGTCTCTCGAGTGAGGGACACTGCCGTTGCTCTGACCTGTTGTACCACATCAGCACCTCGAGAACCCACAGAACCAGGCTTTTATGAAGTTGTTTGGGATACCTCTCTCAGGCGGCAGTGCCGCAATCCCTACCGGTCCACCATACAGCTGCGCCGCGTTCTCCCCAGAGACAGGAGTAAATCCTTCAGTCACTCCGACAGCCACGAATCTGTCACCGGCGTGGAGCTCGGGCCGGTCTGGTGCGCTATCAGCGAGTAATTTGGCCGTATAGGCACCGGTAGACAGAATGACGCAGTCCGACCTGAGGACCTCACCGGCAGATGTGACGATACCTGACGTCGCTCCCTCCTCATCAAATTCTAGCTTTGAGACATCGGCCTCAACATACTCGACGCCCGACCTCACAGCCTCCTCGATCGTGCACCTCAATGCCTCTTTCGCCTCTGCCCATCCACTGAGTTTGTTGATGAAAACCTCCTTCACACCGGTGTAATCTCCATCCTCGAAAATTCCCCCGTATGTCTTCCGAGCCTCGTCCACAGGTAGGCCGAGGAGCCCCGAGTCGACGCCGAACTTCTTGAAGTTTTCCTGCACTCGCTGTGAAAAGTCCGTCGTCGAGACCCAGTATGCCCCGCTCTCGTGATAGAATGGCTTCCAGAGTGCGTCGTTGGCCCAGCGCTCTTTCGCCTCGAGGGCTAGTCGCATGTAGTCGATATCGGCATAGTCGGCGCGCACGACCTTGTTCCAGTCCCAAGAAGCGGCAACGCGGGTGGGTGCGGTGTAGGCGTCGCGGTCGAGCAGGATCACCTTCGCGCGGGGCTCGGCTCGGATTAGGTGGAGCGCTGTCGAAGCGCCAAAGACGCCTGCCCCTACAATGGTGTAGGACTTATCGCCGGTTGAGCTGGCGTGTTCAGTGCCCATTGTTACGAGCTTCTAATTCCTAGCCGTGAATATCGCAACCTATGCGGTCAGTTGTCTCGGTCAATGCTGCTTTAGAGCTTATATCACGCGCTCGCCGAGTACGCTCGCGGCAGGATATTGCGGGGAATGGTCCAGATATCTGCACGATTTCGTCAGAGGGAAATGTGATATCCCACCCAACCGTCGGGTTATCAGCGACGATCTACTCAGCACTTTCAGCGTCATATATACCACTGCATCTACACAGATATGGTCTTGGGAGATATGAGATCTTTCACTCACTGCTAGTAATACCTAGGCAGGCTGGGGGAATAGTACAAGTAACTGAAATGCACACAAAAGTGGGAAGTGACATGTTGATTGAAGCTGGCTCTTCGGACAAGTTCTAAAATATGTTTTTTCAACAGAAAACAAATCGACACAGCTTCGGGCAGATGAAATTTGGCTGGACTGGAGTTGGAAAGTCCACTTCACAAAGACTTATTTGTGCCGTCAAAATAAAATTTCATGGCCACACACAAGCAATGCTGCTGACTCTGTAAGACTACCTAGGTACCTGCAGACATTGAAAGCTTTGTGCGATATCATCTACATCCTGAAAGAATTTGTACCCGCCGGAACCCCTGGAAAAATATAAAGAGCATGTCTTCAACCACTCCACCGGTCAGACATTCTTTTCAGTGTGGTCTGAGGTTGACTCCTCCTGTCTTCTTAATCCGAAATCCTCTACTTTTCTAGGCAGACGACGATAATGCACTCGAAACTCCAGTCTTCCAGACCATCGCATTGTCTCAAGTTGCCTGAATGGTCACACGGCTACTAAATAGCCTTCGACTTTGGCCCTTCCACAGTGATCCTCTGCGCCTCAAGGCTACTCACATCCGTCTCTCGTTGAGCCTCACTCTCAACTTCGTCGCTGTCATTGGCGCCTCCGTCTTGTTGGCCGTAGTAGAAAATGGCCAACAGTGTACAGGGCACGGTGAAGCCCCATAGCGCAAAGCCAAGGATCATCTGCTTCAGGTTTGAGACTGAAGTCGCGCCGACCGCATATGCCACAACACTCCCAATCGACTCCCACGATCGAAGGATACCGGTAGTGCGTGCAATATCTCCGTCATTCTGGCCTCCCTTGATCTCGGCCATCAACCAATATATATATGTTTGCAGAACCTCATAGAAGAATTTGAACAGGAGGTACACAGCAAAGGCCGAGTTGAACCATGGCCCACCACCGAGATCGAATATGGGAGGTTCTTCCAGCCTGGACAGCTCGGACTCGATGACTGCGTTCCATGTCCAAGCTCCGGTCACAAACACCAAGACAAAGATGTAAACACCTTTGCTTCGGGTCGAACGGGAAAATCGCGTCCAATCAAGTATCAACCCCGTCACTAAGTCACCTGCAGCTCCCACAATGGCGGTAAGGAAGGATGCTAACGCCCTGGAACGGACAGTGAAGTAGGCTGTGAGTGGTTGATTAGCATCCTTCCTTGAATCAGGGCCACAATTTGAATTGCTGATGGAGATTTGAGAAAGACCAACTTGTGAGGTAATTGCTCTGATATGTCACACCAAATTGCCCAGCCATGAACACTGGTATGAGCAACAGCATCTCGCGGTTCCGCAGTTGCTTCCAGATAGCGCGAGCTTCGAAACCGAGGGTGGTCTTTTTCATGTAGGGGATCTTGGTGCCGTCCTGCCTAATGACCTTTTGCGGCTGAGACAGCAATAAGGCGAACGGTGCTCCAAGGGCTGAAATGGCCACAAGTCCCTGGTATGTGGTGTATGTAACCTTTCCAGCATGATTGGTGTTGATGTTCAAGGCCAGAGATATGGCACCGCCCACAAGCGGTCCTAATTGTCTAATACACATCCATATAGCGACGTATCTGTCTTCATAATTAGTAATTGTGATACATCATCGACCCATCGCCGAGCTGCATGGGATTAAAATCATCCGCATAGACTTGCCTTCCTCGTACCGTCTCCTCAGGCCACCCAACTGCAATCGCTGCTTCGCTAGCCCAGAACAGCGATGCTCCTATTCCACAGGAGGCGGCTCCCAACAGCATAAACCATTGGTTTCCATAACGGTTATTACAATATAATCCGGCGGCGTAAGGAGTATAAAATGCCGCGCCGATGAATAGAGTCCATTTGGCCGTGATTCTATTAGTAATGCCGCCTGCAATCACGCACCCTATAGACATAAGGCCATAGGTAAGCGCATTAGCAGCATTATTCAAGAATGGCTGCACAACACGTTAGATACAGAACAGCAGTGGCGAAGGGTATTTTTGATAGATAGCTGATTTGATTGCAAATTTCAAATGCAACTTACTGTAGCGTTGCCGCCGGCTCCCAAATTGTTGAGTGCGGTCCATATACCGGGCTCACAGAAGGCTACCAGCCCAACAACGACGATCTGAAAAAGACATGACCTGTAGATACGTACTAATCGATCAGGTGCCATTTTGGACATCGAAAAACGCCAGTGAGCGGCGAAATAGAGAGAGAGAGTGAGTACCAAGTTCGGCCAGGTAAACACCTCAGCTTTATTTTAGAACTCGTTAGTTATCACGGGTGGTAGTCGCCCGGGTAAGGCTTTTGCACCAGGGATAATCCGACAGACTTTATGGATAGCACGCCATATTTCTGGATCTTTTGCGCAATGTTTCTCGCAGTGCCAGGGGCAGGAAACAGGCCGAGTTGCCTCCGAGTGCGTTGTTTATGCTGCCGCCGTGAGCACGTAATGCCCCACGCATATGGTGTCTGTTACTCCTGCTTGCGGTGATATGCGGGCCCATACAACATACCAATTCCATTAGACTATCATATTGTCGGATTATCGCTATCAAGGGGCAAAGATTATCGCATTATGCCGATTGCGAGGCTATCAATCCGAAGTTTTGTCCGTTCTAGTCTCTAGACGTACGCTTGTTATAACATGCCACCTACCTAGGTATAAAAGTCTTTAAATACATCAGCCACAACTTCCCCCGCTCATGTCTGCATGCTTAACGAACACTCACTTGTACCCAAATTATACATAGCTTTTAAATAGTAGGGTTCCCGTGGCATCAAGTGGGACAACGAGAGGGAGGGGGGGGCTCCTCTGCGTTAGTAGAAATTGTATAGCAAGCAGCGCGTTTACAAATCAATCAAGTCTTTGAAATCTTGCTTAAACATATTCATTTGATTCATAATTTGAATTATTATTAGCGAACATTTTTTTATCCCCCTCCCCCCCTCCCCCCCAACACACACTATCTGGCTCGGTGGCAGAAGCAGCCATTCATTCCAGCCACACAAAGAAAATTGTCGCCCTTCCTTGCACGTGATTAGAATCAAGAGCCTTTAAGTCCTCTGGGATTTCGCCTTGGCCCGAGGCCACATTCATTAATTATCATCCCGTTGGTACTGTTTGCGAATACAACAGCCAGTAACTGGAGAGGTATGTGAGGCCGGCGAAAGACCCTGCCAACGTCACAAGGACTAATGTCTAGAATGCTCATCAGTATTCTCTGGCCGTGGTCCATCAGGTTAAGTGGATGTTAAACATACTCTAATGTCATAGTTTGACCACGGCGTGTTAACATTCGAGAAGATTAAATTGATCAATCCAATGATAAATAATAAAACGCCCACATTGAGAAGCATAGATGGCGCTTGCCACACAAACAGCTGACTCCAACGAGGTCGCCCTTGAGTGTCTCCTAACATATCCCGAATACGCTGGCGACGGCTTCTGTAACAACAGAGCCGATTCAGTGTCAGAGACTGCTGCATGGCAAGGCAGATGGAAGCCAGGTCCATGAGAAGGCTTCCATTCCACAATCCCTTGGTCACCCATGGCAGGCTGTCGAAACTTTGCCAAGAGAACGCTGCGCTTACCACGCCGGCAAGAAGACCACACTAATAACTCACATGTCATTTGATAAGCATTATTGCGATGCTGGCTCGCCTTGAAGCAGACTGAAGAGAGGTGGAGACTTACCGTGATTCCAACGTACGAATGCGAAGCTAGTGTCCTGTCAACCCAAGACATTGTGAGATCCTCCATGTCGGCCTCCTGGCCAGCTGTGGTTTGTGTATGGGCGACAAGGAGCTCTCTGATAGGGTTTAACGAATCCCTCCATGGTGTAGAGATGACACGGACGCCAGTTCGAACCACCTCAACAATTTCGGCCATGCCTTCTTTCTGTTGTCAAGGGCGATTGATATTCTCTCGAAGGTCTAAAAGAGCAGGTAGACACAGGGAACCTCCAAAGTCCAGTGGAGAGGCTCGAGAATCGGCATCAGCGAATTGACGAAGAAAATTTTCAGGTTGATGAAACATCGGAGACCTGTGAGGCGAAAGTTCGAGCGAGCGTAGCCAATCGATATTGTACAGGTTACACAAATCTATACCTACTCTGGTATAGATGGCGGCCTCACAGGGGCTGAGTTAGGCGGCTAGGCATGCATGCAGGTGAGAAGCAGTGCCACCAACGGAATACGAACTGGTAAAAGCTGTTGGAAAGTAAGAAACTTCCCTCAAGACAGTCCAGCATTAGCTATATACTTCATGGACTCTGTATCGCAGAAGGATCAATGTTTACTGCTCATCTATACTCACTATATGAATACTTTGGAATTACTGTGGCACTTTGTGTTGAAAAAGGCAACATCAATATCTCAGCATGGCTTTTTCAGCCGTTTTCGCACTATCGCATGATGAAGTAGATCCATTGGGGCAGGAGGCAGTGGAAAGGTGAGGCGACTTTTTCTTCTAAGGCTTCGTGTTGTGTTTACCCCTGTACTGATCAGAAACAAGCTGGGATCGCCTTTCGAAACGTTTGGTCCCAGTATACAGAGCGACCCGGAACAACTGGACAATGCTACAACGCATGCAAATTTACCAGTGTGTGCCCATCGATGCCGGGCCGGAACTAAGCTGAACTGTGTAAATAGCTTCGTGTTTGAATCAGCTATGCTCGCATCCTTCTCACGTCCTCGGCTTCTGAAGTTACTGGAATGCCTCATCGAAGAGGAATTCCTCAGTATAGCTCGAGATTTGCAAATGCCGTCCGACGAGGTAGAATTCCTGGATTGCATGAATCAAAAACTCCAGGATATCAGACTGAAGTCTGAGTTTGTCGATCGATCTTTCCAATACTTCAACAGACATTTCCTCAAGAGAGAATTGGAAGCGTTGGAAGCGTTGGAATTTCAAAAACTGCATAATGTCGGACTTCACTCTGAGATTGTCAATGAATCTTTCCGACAAGTCAACAAACATTCCCTCAAGAGAGCATTGGAAGATCACCAAAATGTCCCAGCTACTGTATACGTTTTACATATGATGAAGATTCAGGAAGTCTTCCTTCCTCAGGTACGCAAAAGGGTCCAAATCACCGGAATCAGACACATCATCAATGGAGGATCCTTGAACATGGTATGGGCATCAGCATTTGTGAACATTGATGGGCGTTCAGCATTACAAGCAACTCCACGAATTCGTCCTGTGTACATGGTTTCAGAGATGCTAGCGACTTCCAACTGGTCTGAGAACTCGTACAGCACCGGAAAATCCACCACAGGCCTCCAGCTCAACCGTCTCTTCCGCATACCAATTTTCGAACACTGGGCCCTTGTAGTCGGCAACTCGAAAGCGATCAGCACGCGTGGGAGCGAGGCATCACATGCGGGTGCTTTCCCGTCTTCTGTCCACCCAGAAATGCAAATTCTGTGATGTGAGCTTGTCAACGTGAGAGGCAACGCTGCGATTCGTGCTTCCTGTGAAGTCGTCGCAGAAGGTCCTGTTCATCCACCCATGATAATTGGCTGTACATCCTTATCGAATACTGCTATTCGAAAGCAAGGTAAGCAATTCGTATTTCCAATCTCGCGTGATCAGGACGACTGAATTTTATGAACGGCATTTGGAACAGCGAAGCAAGTTGTCACCCAAATGCCGACAGGCTACCACGTTACAAGGAACAATTGCCAAATTTTCTGTAACAGACTGTTTTCACGAATCAGCATTCCAACTAGGAAAGAAGAGTTGTCTGCGGGCCTCGAAGACATGTCACCACAATTGCGAGATCAAATCATCGAGAGGCGAAGGGTTGACCTAGCACGGTTTAAGATACTGGAAGCCAATGCTCAGACTCCTTTAGGTCTTTCGTCATTCCAGCAGCCTCCTTTATCAATTGAATCAGCTATTGATGCCTCACTTGGGGTTTTGATATATGCTGTTCTGCTCAGCGCACGAAAACAGCTCGAACAGCAATCATACGCCCTTCTCTGTCTCGTTATGTGCCTATTATACTTGCACGGAAACCATCGAGCCCTTCGCCTTCTGATGACCGCGCCCGGGATGACAGCGGTCTCACAGAAACAGTTGGACAAGATCATGAAAAAGTTGTGCGTACATAACGACGCGGAGACAGCGGGTACAATGACAAAAGTTGAGTGGAACAATTTTCATTATCAATCTGTAGGGCTGGAACACAAAGAAATGTCGCACCAGCTCCTGCAGGGCTCGAAGGAAGGATTGTGGCCATTCAAGGCCGTCGAGGCCCCTTGAAATGTGCATTGTGGAGAAACCTTGACCACACAATTGCACATGTGGGGAGTAGGAAGTCGGTCGAGATCATTACGTGTTACCCTTTCCGTGAATAATAAGTGGCACAGAGACTTCTATCTTGGCTTGTGGAGAGAATCAGATGTCTTCTTTCTTTTCTTCGCAATGAGGTCGAACCACCATTAGGGTATCGTTAGCGTCGACAACGTCTCCTTCCTTCACATATGTTTTCTCGCACACACCATCAACAGGACTCAGGATCTTGACCTCCATCTTGCACGACTCTAGGTTGGCCTAAGCAAGGGCGGTGTATGTCAGTCCAGTTGCACACAAGGCGGACCAATAAGGAAAGCATCCGGGGTGACACGGAAACAAAAACAAAAGAAGGAAAAGAGGTGAAGGGGGAACCAAAGAAAACGAGCAAAATGACAATTTGACACTCACCAAAATCGAGCCCGCCCTCAATATGTCGCCCTCCTTGACAAGCAGCTTCCAACATCTCCCCGGAATACCGGCCTTCACCCTCTCGCAGCCATCGCCATCGCCCTCCTCCTCAACCCCATTCCAGCCACACCCGCCCGCCGCGGCATCGGTTGTCTCGCGGGTGCCGACCAGCTCGTCAAAGAATGGAGCTGCTTCTATCGCAAGAGCTCGCCGTGCCACAGTTGCGGCAATTTCCTGGCGGTTGGCGTCCGTCCACGCCTCGTGCTCGGCAAGGTCCAACACGCTGTCCTCGGTGCGCAACAACTGCCACTGGGCGCCGGAAGCCTGGGCGGTGTTGAGCTCCGCCTCGGTGACGGGATAAAAACTGATCTGGTCAAAGATACGGAACAAACACTGCTGCCGCTGCTGCGGATTGCCGTTAGTTGGATCAGCGGCCACGGAAGGGTCCCAGATGTTGTCGACGGTGCGTCCCACGAGCTGGTAGCCGCCTGGAGAGTTGGCCGCGTAGACTTGTCACACATAAGAGTCAGTCATGGCGCGAGAAGTATGTTTGACTACCGTGGACAGGAGATGATTCGAGGTGCCATACTGGTACAACTCGTCTCTCGCCATTCCTAAGCAACATAAGAGAACGAGAGAAGCTGACTTGAGGGCCAAAGAGGGAATCACGGGGAGCGTGGATAGTGGCTTGTGGTCCATTTGTGACTTACTGCACATGTATTGCCCGCCGATACCGACAGCTCCCTTCGGAGTGAACGTTCTGGAAGGGTTATACTTGGACCCAAGCAGGCGATGACGGGGATCGAGTGGTACAGCGCAAGGCGAGCCGAGGTACACGTCGCCGAGGCCGAGCACCAGGAAGTTGGAGCCCTCCAGGATGTCCCGCAGGGCATTCCTGTCGAGGCCGTTGAGCTGCGCGAGGAAGTCGACGTTGCTCGGGAGCCAGGGCGCGTCGGCGCGGATCGTGGCCGCGTACCGCTCGACGGTCGCCCGGGTGACTGCGTCGTCGAAGGCGAGCGGGAGTCGAACGCGGCGGGATGGCACTTGGTTGGGGACCACGTAGGACCGCACGTGCAGGGTGAGGCGTTCCAGCATGGTTTGAGGCGAGGTGCCGAGGAGGTACTTTATGTGGAGCGTGCAGACACCGGGTGTGAGCTCTTCAGCGCCGGTTATGGCCTGCTTTGTCTCATGGTGCTGGATGAAGGCCAGGATCTCAAAGCTCTGGCGGAGCGTGAACGCGCTGGCGTTGCGGAACTCCAAAAGCATCGCGCAATCACCTGCCTGTCGGACCAGAATCGTCTGCTCAGTGTGCCGAATTGCACCCAAAAATACCGCGCCGGGTTCGATGATGAATCCATCCTCCGGTATTTCCAAGTCCGGCGGAGGGGTGAGGTCCTCAATGGCATTAAGGAGCCCGGCATTGAGCTCGAGAGCTTTCTCAACAGTGATGGGCCGAAGCCGAACCGTGTCTCCCGGACGGACCTGGCCCAGCTTCCACATCTCCGCCGACGCCACAACACAGAAAACGACGAAGCCGCCGAGGCTAGGGCCGTCGCAAGTCAAGACAACCGCATCGTCGCCCGTGAAGCTGACGCTTCCGATCGAGTAGGGGCTGTCGTGGATGTTGGATGGGTGCAAGCCGGCCTCGCCGCCGTCTTTCCGTGCCCACTGCGGACTCGGCCCCGTCAGCCGGATACCGAGCCGGTTGCTGTTGTAGTGAACGATCCATGCGCCGGCGAAGAGGGAAGCGAGGCCCTCCTCAGTGAAGAAATCCGGTGCGCCATGAGGGCCTGGTACTACTCCTATCGTCCATCCCGCCTTTGGTCGTGGTGGAATCAGCACGGCGGGTGTGACAGGGAGAGCCTCGTCGTCGTCCATATTTCCCAGCTCGAGGGCTCCCAGGCGAATGAGGTCTCCGCGCTGCAGCTTGCGGCCGGCGAAGGCTCCCAACTGGCCAAGCTGGAACGTGGACCGGCTACCCATGACGGAAGGGACGTTGATGCCGCCACGGATGGCGATATAAATACGAGAGCCGGCCTCTACCAGGCCAACCTTGAGGGTACTGCCGGCTGGAACACGAAAAGCCTTGTTCATAGGCACATGCTTCTCGTCGATGTGGACCGGGGCCGGAGCGCCGACTATAGCAACAATGGCATCACAGTGAAAAGTGAGAGTTGGGCCTGTGATACTACACTCAAGCCCAGCACAGCTTTGATGGTTATTGACGAGGCGGTTCGCAAGCCTGAAGGAGAGATCGTCGATGGGACCACTTGGAGGAACGCCGATGTTCCAATATCCCTTTCGCCCAGGCCAATCTTGAATGGTCGTCAGACTGCCAGGTTCTACCACCGTAAATGATGCTGATGTGTATCGAAAGTCATCCAGAGACTTGGTCGTATAACAACCGGACTGAAACATAGGAGATGCAGTCAACTGCCGCAAGTAATCGAGGTTGGTCACCAGCCCGGCCACCCGGGTCGCGGCGAGACCCTTAGCCAGTCTTTCGACAGCCTCGCGGCGGTCACTACCCTTTGCGATGAGTTTGGCGAGCATTGGGTCGTAAGACACCGATACATCTGTACCGCAGGAAACCCAAGTATCAACGCGCAGGTCGGGCATTGGAAATGCGAGTCCGAGGATGCGGCCGGCGCATGGACGGAAATCCTCCAATGGATCCTCCGCGTACAGCCTGGCCTCGATGGCAACACCTGTGACGGGGACGATGCCGTCCGGATATCTCTGGAAAAGCTTTTGGCCTCCGTCGGTGGCGATCTCTAACATGGCCTCGACAAGGTCAAGTCCCGTAACAGCCTCGGTGATGGGGTGCTCGACTTGCAGCCGGGTGTTCACCTCGAGGAAGTAAAACTCTTGAGCGTCCATGTCGTATAGAAACTCAACGGTGCCGACATTCAGATACTTGACTGCCGACGCGAGTAGCACAGCGGCTTCTCTCATCTGTGCTCTCGTCTCAGCCGGAAGCATCAGAGCAGGGCTCTCCTCCACGACCTTCTGATGGCGCCGCTGCAGAGAGCAGTCTCGCTCGCCAGCTGTTATGACCCGGCCGGTACCGTCCCCGAGAATCTGGATCTCGACGTGGCGGGCTCTTGCGATGAAACGCTCCAGAAAGACGGAGCCATCACCAAAATTGGCCGCTGCGAGCCGCTGCACACTCTGCAGAGCTCCTTCGAGGTCCTTGGCCTCTTTGCAAAGCCGGAGCCCAATACCACCCCCTCCAGCGCTGCTCTTGAGCATGAGAGGGAATCCGACACGGCGGGCCTCGTTAATAGCTTCCTCCACAGAGGCGACGAGCCCGTTACTCCCGGGGACGGTCGGAACGCCGGTCTCGGCGGCTATGGAGCGGGCGCGGTGCTTGAGACCCAGCTCGGACATCTGCTCAGGTGTCGGGCCAACCCAGATCATACCCTCACTCTCGACTCTCCGGGCGAAATCGGCGTTTTCGGCCAGGAACCCATAACCGGGGATGATGGCGTCAGCAGATACCGACTTGGCCAGCGCCAGGATCTGGTCGGTATTGAGGTACGTCTCAGTCACGGTGCTGCCCGGAAGCCGCAGCGCGACGTCTGCGTCGCGGACATGGGCGGTGTTGGCATCTGTATCTGAATAGATGACCACGGCCTCGATCTTTATCTTCCGGAGCGTTCGAATGATGCGAACTGCAATCTCGCCCCTGTTGGCGATGAGAACTCGGGTGATGCGCCGCCTTGGGAATGGCGGTTTTGTGTGTTTCGACATGTAGGCTTTCTAGACGCCTTTGCCGGCGAGTCTCGTAACTCCGAATAGATCGCAAGTTTTGGAGGAATCAACGCGCCTAGCAAGACGTGCGATTTGTGTTTTAGAAGTGGGCGCATGGCCACGGGCTCAGAAGGCACCCCTTAAATAGGCGAACGGAACCCCTATTCACTGATTGCCCCCATTCACTATCACAATCGACTCACAGACGGCGCTGCAGACCCAGCTGCCGTGCTCGATCCCGACGAAGCCCATGGCGAAGGGGAACGCAACGGTTGTGACAGAGCCGGCGAAAGCGGACTTGGGGACACTCCAACCCTCAAGATCCACTTTTCGGGCCGCTATTACGCAAACCAGACTTCGGAGGGACGGCTGAGTACATTTCATAGAGAGGGTACGAGGCTGAGGTCGTTTTTATTACATAATCGCTTGGTCCAGCTTCGCGCTCCTCGAGGTCAGGTGTCGATTGAGTGGGAAACTGCTCATTTGTGCATCGACCACTGAAAGCCGTGTACTCCTAAGGCAACACTTGAGCAGATCAGCGTTCGTACTGGTGGTGTGACTGGCTCCGAGCGGTGACGCCAGCAGCCCGAAGAGGAAGTGTCTCGCCGGCAACCTATCTGTGGGCGAGCTGTAGTAATTTGATATTCAACCATTGGGTCCATCACAACGTTCACTTGAACGGCGACCCGTCTTGCATGAATTGTGCAGGAATGGCGATTGCGCTCCAGCCAAGGAAACCGGCACAAGTTCCATAGGTGTCCAGCTTGGATTCTCATTGGTGGGATCTGTGCAACCTGTTCCAGGCAAGGAAATGTCGGAACATTTGGCACAAGAATTCCATCGAAGACGCGGAACGCAAGCGGAATTTGTTGTGTCGAGTTGCTGGCGGAGGTGCTCGGGGACCGAAAGGCTCTCGGCTTTCACCATGATAGTACAGACAGTGAGGTCCGTAACCATCAGAGTCAGCCCTCTGGTGAAAGTTTCTCGATGTTCGAGTAGCGCTCGGCGATCCATGGGCATTCATGGGTCGCGTCGAAAGGGCGGATCGCGCGCACTATCAAGTATTTGAGCAGCTGTCAGAACGTGGACCATCGAAGTATCCGTTCGCAGCGGGCTGCTCAACTATGCGCATCGAAACTTTGAGAAAGATACAGTCAGTCGGAGCTGAATCAGCAACAGAGTGGCCCAGCAAAGTCTGCCAATTAGCCTATGACCGCCATTATGACTTGTGACACAACCGCATGCAATGAGATCCAGAGTATATCCATACACTACAAGATCTAAAGACGCGTGTCTACAGGTATGGAAGATTGTCCATGTTTGGTCTTGAGCCCTGGACGGGTCACAAAGACCAAGAAGATGTCATGATGTTGTGATAAGTCGCAGCCTTTTCACATCCAATTTTTCCATACGAGCGGAGCACGTTGCGAAGCAGAAGCAACCTATTTAGGTACGCATTCGTGGACTTGGTACAACGAAGGCCTCGAATTAGATGTCAGCAGATAAGAGCTTCTCATAAGCAACGCAGCTCTAGCTGCCTCATGAGGGTTCTTGCGTGATGTAGAGTACAGAAGATTATTGATACTCAGGGTCTTTGAATTTTGACGAGGTTGTACATTGCCCTCGTCAAATCTTCGACGCCGATTGGCTTCGACCTTGTTTGTTAATTGGGCACAACGTTGCGTTCATCATGTTAGTGATTAGTAGCTATCCTTCATGCACTTTATGCCGTGCCCAGAGCCACCAAACGTATCTCCTTGGGGATTCAATTAGCCCAATTCCACGGCCTGCAGGTGCCCAAGCAGGCCGACTGGGCCAGTGTAACAAGCCGAAGACGCCTCCATCTTGGCATTTAGGGGGAAGGACGTCACTGGTGAGGAGGTGCTCATGCGCTCACGCTACAAGGGGGCGCAAGCTGCCAGCGTGCTACGTAAAGAATGCCTGTCAGCTTCGAGACCGGTTTTATCCCAGTAGATTCCATGTGCAATGACATCGACCATCCTTAGCATCCTTCGCGCACAACCTGGCCACTGACAGTGGTTACTTTGTGATGCGGCTCAATGCGACGATTCATCCTTAAAATCTTTATATGCGTCTAGAATAATGACAGCTCAATTCCACTTTCACATACGGAGATCGTAAAAGACGACTTGAAGCATCTTCACATTCAATTTTGCTGATTGTCGAGAGCGACATTAAGCTGGACATTAAGTATCTCCACGACAGGCTCCTTACACTGCTTAAACAACATCATCAATTGCATGCGATGGAGAACAGAAGAAACTTTCTCTGTTACTATGGATGGGGAGGTTTCTTTCTCATTTTAATAGCCGTGGTTTCTTTCGCCTACGGATTCTCCCAGAAGAATTTCTCGGCCCATCGCCGGGGACTCATAATCGCGGGCGGCGTGGCCGCCGGGATCATTTGCGCGGGAATCATCACATGCGTTCTGGTGAGCTGGCACCGCAGAAGGCGGGGTGCACTCGATGAGGAAGACCCTGTGGTACCTTCACAGCCACGAGTGCAGCCAAATCATCAGCCATCTATGACCATCAACTCCAACGACTTACGTGGCAACGTGGATACATATTCGCAACAGCAATCAAATCACCAGAGTTCTCTACAACAAAGTGGCGCTGACGGCTTGCCAGAGAAGCCGCCGCCTGCGTATTCGGCACGCGCCGATGATCGAGTCTTCCGTGACCAAAATCCAACCAGCCTTCTTAATGTTTGATGAGCGACCTTCACTTCACGGCTTCGAAACTTGGTACAACCCGAACGGCGCTTCGTTTCTTATACAGAAGGAAAACGACGGTTTGCTTTTATACGTTTCGAACGCGGAATGGAGTTGGTAGCCTGGAGTACAATATTCTTTTTGAGGTCTAACAACTGCATGTCATTCTCGGTACCGCTCAGCTCGGCGTGACACGGGTTTCGAGGAGGTGGGAGAACTCGAGGTTGATGTGAAGCAGGAGAGAGAAGCCTTGAATTAATACCAAACTCGTCTTTCTTGCCATGAAGAAATTCCGACAAGAATCAATGACCTTGGGAAGAATTGTGCCATGTGAATTTAAATGATACGGGCCAAGGACGCACGGTGGGGTTTGAGGCATAGTGAGTGCTCTCTAAAGCCTCGGAGGGTTCACCCATCATGTCAAGATGCACTTTGCACCTCACCATGGTAGCTTCAATGGCGTAGACAAGCCCTTGCCGAGTGTTGCCTCAGCTGTACCGATGTCACCTGTTGACGGTCAGCAAAGCCAAACAGTGAGCTTTGAGATTTAAGAGACTCACCTGGTCCTCTGGGAGCCCAGTACTCCCCAGTCTTGGTGATATCCAGCTGTTCTGCCCACTCCACGAGACTGTTGGCCGCTTCATCGGTCGTCACAGCTTCAATACCCACACAGGTCAGCACTGTTATCACACTCGGCATCCGCACAGTACGTTACATACCGCCTCCGTCGTCCCAGAACTTGTCGAATCCAACACCCTTGGTCATTTCAGAACGCATGAATCCTGGATGAACGATGCTGACCACCACACCCGCGTCCTTCAAATCGAGGCTCAGAAGCTTGCCCACCATGTTGAGGGCTGCCTTGCTAGCGTGGTGGGCGTAGTTTCCACCGCCTTCAGACTCGTGACGTAGAGTGATGCTTCCTGACTCGGACGACACGAGGACCACCTTGGAGCCCTTTGACAGCAACCCGGCGTGGAAGAGTGCGTGGACCAGGAACACGGGGGCGATGGAGCTCGTGGTGTACATTGTGACTTCCTCGTCCCAGTTGGGTCCTTTGTCGTTGAAGTCTTCAAGGGTAAAACGACCGGCCGTGATGATCTAGCATTTTTGTCAGTGCCCATCTGTGTTGAGGCTACCGAAAAGGTGTCAGCACTCACAGCGAGGTCCAGTGGTTTCTCCCCGTCCAGCTGACGTGCAAGGTCGTCGCCTACTTTAGGCTTCTGGAGGTCGATGTCGGACAGCCATTTGACGTTCTGAGGGAAGTCACTTGGCACAGATGATCGTGTAGTCGCGAAAACGGTGCTCGAAGGTTGGGATGCGTACTGCTTGGTGAGAGAAGCTCCCAGGCCTCTGGTGGCGCCCACAACCAATGCCCTCACCATGGTGTTAGAGGGTGTGGGATATGTAGTAAGTGTTTCCAATGTCACGTTGTGGTTTGTGCAGAAATAACTTGGCGTGCCTGACCCTTGCAAACTTTATGGAGGCAAGGAGGAAATGTTTATGTTGATAGTGTGTCTTTGAGCTGGACTTTGAAGACGTGAGATGGTGTCATTCCCGTAATGACGTCAAAGTGAAGGGAGGAAGACGTGGGCTCGGGAAGTCGTTAACAATCTCGCGCCCTCGAATTGGGCAGAATCTGTTAGTGGGTGAGATGGCCCACGGTGTGATGGAAAGGGAGGGAGTGTTTCCTTCCTTCCTGTGCAAACTTTCAACGTCTTCTTTTTTGAGGGCAGATATGCAGACACTTCTGATCGTCAAATTCCGCGCAATTGAATATAGCTTCATCAAATTATAACATTACTCATCAACACTTTAATGGCTACACCAAAACGCACCATAACCCTACTGAACAACGAACTGTGTCGAATGCGACTTGTACAAAGTTGTCGTGTCCAGGATTTCACCCGTTGACGATCGAATGAAGTTGACCTCCAGATTATTCTCGTCCTTGAAGTTGAGTGTGGCATAGCTGAAGTCGTCCGCATAAGCGAAGCGGTTCGAGGAGATGTTGGTCCCAACCGAACTCAGCCCTTCGATGTTGCCTGCGCCTCCTGCGACGATGTACATTGGGCTCTTTGGGTCATTCATCCCAGCCGGGTCCACGACGCTGTTGTTCACGGGCGCGAAGCGCTGCGAGTTATGGACGTGTCCGAAAACGCCCAGGTCGACGCCGTACTGATACAGCACCGGCTCAAAAGCGGTTTGGCACGCAGTGCAAAGGTTGTCACTCCCACCTGTCGAGTACCACGGGCGATGGCCTCCAACAATGACCCATGGCGTGACGGTGCGGTCGACCGACGCCAGATCGGCCTTTAGGAAATCGAGCTGCTGGCCTGTGTATCCAAAGGGGCCGCCGTCAAGACCAGCGGAGCCGAAGGGCGCGTCTGGGGCATTTGGAAAGTCTGTCTCGGTGTCGATCATCGTGACATGGACCATCCCGTATTCAAACGAGTACCAAAACGGCGGGTTGGCGAGCAGCTTTGCCTTGTTCGCGTTGACCTTGGCCGTAGCATTGGACGACGTGGACGAGAATGCGCTCGGCATATTCCTGCCGAAACGAACATTGAAGTCGGTGAAATTCTTCTGCCCCTCTGGACAAATCGCCAAAATGCCAAGTGTTCCAACTTCGGCACAGTCCGCCTCGTGGTTTCCGGGACTCGCCATGTACGGCTTTCGACTGGCGATGGGAGACAGCTGGTTGTAGAAATTCTCGGTGATAGCCTCGTACGCGTTGGCACCATCCAGTAGGTTTCCAATGTTGAGGAACCAGTCATCCGCGTAGGCTAGATCACCAGGATGCATGACCCACTCATAATCGTTGAAGTTTTCAGCCAGGCGTGCTATAGTCGTGTGGTTGAGCGCAGGGTCTATTGTAGGGATGGTGTCCCGCTTGGAAACATCGCCCTGGATAGTGTAGCCATTTTCTCCATATACACCGAGATCAATGACCACGCTTGTAGTGAATGGCGTCTTGTCACCTGGGGCCCTTGGACTCATGAAGCTCTCCACGGTCGAGTTGGTGGAGACGATTTTGTAGTAATAGGTTTGGCCTGCGGTCAGGCCACTGAGGATGACAGTATTAGACCACGTCCGAGATGTGTTATATGTCACAGAAATGGCCGAGCATTGCTCAAGATTGAGATTGCTGCTGCTGGTTCCGTACTGGACGCACGGCTGGGCCAGCTGCTCGAACGTGTTCCATCCAACTGAAATAGCTGTTAAGAAGGGCCTTCAGTTAGCACAGAATTACATATTTACACGCCTCTTGGCCGAATGTAGCGCCACACAGATTGTGGCTTACAGTTGACACCACTGATAGCCAAGCGTTGCTGGACAGGGGTTGTTTTGTCAGAGGGAATAGCAGGATAGTTTGCCGCGGCAGTAACGATGGCGATGAAGGGAGTCAAGCTCCAGACATGATTCAAAAGAGTGTTCATGATGACTTAGACGGACCCTAGCCTTGAGCATAAATATCACAGGAAAAAGAGTGCGTCGCAGAGGGCTCCCCGGGATAACTCAGAATGGCCTGTAAACCACCTGGGCATATGGGGCCGGCCCCATGATATAAAGGCTTGGCCTTCGACGGAGCGGCCCGCACACGCGTTCAAGCCATTTTCTATCTAATGTGAGGAATGCACACGCGTTAAGGGGACTGAATACAGCATCCAAGACGAGGAATGCTGCTCCAGGCTTAGCGTGCTCGTAAAAGTCCCCTAAGGCTCCCGTTGCAACTGGGGTGTGGTGCTGACCATTGACTCGTGGGGCTGTCCATTGGACAGAAAGATCCCGTTCTGCCGGTTGTGCCGACCACGTACATGCCCAATCTTAGGATCCGGGAAACGGGTTACGAAGCCCATTGCTAGGAGGGGAAGGTACGGAAATGACCCGTCGATAATTCGCCGAAAGACCAATCATGGCAGACTGAAGAAGTTGTCGGTCGACACATTCGTCACGTTCGCCCGGTGCGTGACCGGCGATGGCTAGACGAGACGTGGATTAGTTACATTACACAGCGTTGAACCGGTCAGGCGGCTTAGCATGGGGTTCAGGTCGCATCTGAGTAGCGTTGTTATCAGCCCCACCAGCTTCATTGCTACCTGTTCCTCGGATCGTGCATATACGATTGGACAAGAGGCCTCGCAAAGGTGCGCGATATGTTTGCTCCGAGGTACTGGTAGCTATCGCGAAGGAGGTATGGAGAAACGACGATAACAACTATCTTCTGAGTTTTCTGCTTCGTGAAATTGAAGATATAAGCTTATCGTTCAAAGATTGAGTACTGAAGTCAGATGAGAAGATCAAGAAAGTAGTGGGTAGTATCAAGCCTCGCACAAGCGGGTTCCTATGCCAGTGCTCCCGAGGTCGCTTCAAGCCGAGCAGTTCACGTCTGGGTTATTCTGTAAACACCTTTCGAATCTGAGACCACGCTCACCCAAGTGAAAACAATAGACGTAAATGCCAGTGTTTTCTTTTGTTTTGCTTTCAGCTATTATTGTCTTCATCTGGACTTGGTGATGAACCCCAAGGCGTCGCCTGCCATACAAATCGAAGGCAAATGGGAGACCCGTGCTGAAACTTTCTCGGTCTTTTTCAACGCTGAATTATATTGTCATCCAGACGTTGGGCTTGAAGTCCCTCATGATAAGACTTTATTGTGACCAACGGGAAATAGCCATTAAGAAATTCTCATCTTACAGAATGGCTGTCACGGAGCCGGCAGGACGCAAATGCACGGTCATGATCTTGACCGACACGCTGGCGATAAAAAGGGGTCTCAAAATTCCATCAGAAATAAATAGCAAGCCAGCGCGCCAACAGTCACAATAGAGGCGCAGCATTCCCATCGCCTCTCATGTCGCTTCCCGCAGAATACACCCTTTGACCACCAACTGGATCATGAAGGACACGGATGATCTGCCCTCTGCCGAACAACGATCGATCCATGCCTCTGACAATCTTGACCTCGTGCCCCATCCCTTCCAGCTCGCGAACCACATCCTCACCTATTCCTTCCTCGATATAGACTGTCCTATCAACTGTCTTGCTTGGATCAGTCGATTTACCTGGGAGGCTGACCCCGATGCAGATTCTGGGGGCGTCAAGCGCTATCTGCGGATTCATGCCGAACCGTAGCATGTTCATCAAGACCTGGACATGACCTTGAGGCTGCATAGCACCGCCCATTACACCGAAAACAGTATGCAGAGACCCATCTGCTGCATTCGTCACCAGCGCTGGAATTATCGTGTTATAAGGTCTTTTGCCCGGCGCGTAGAGGTTTGGATGGTGATCAGGACCAAGATGGAAGCCGGATCCACGGTTCTGGAGAACAAAGCCAGTACCCGGGGGGACGATTCGGCTGCCAAAGTTGTCCGCGACACTATTGACCAGCGAACACGCATTTCCGTACTCGTCTGTGACGCAGAGGTAGACTGTGTCACTGGTCTTATGCGTCCCGACTAGGTCCCCAGGGCCTGTGATATCTCTATATCTGGTTGGGTCGAATAGCTTGGCACGTTGAGAGAGATAAGAAGGGAATATCAGGTCAAGCGGATCGACAGCGCAAGTAGGGTCTGTTATGTGCCAGCTCCCATCGGCGAAAGCAATGCGTAACGCCTGAACGATCGCGTGAAGATACCTGGGACGTGTAAGTTGAGCCAAATTGACCTCTCGTTGTCTCAACGAGCACCGGTAGTTGGCGCGAAGTACTCACTTTGATGAATTGTGGTCTGCGCTCGTGAAGTTTGGGATCTTGCCATCTCTTTCCAGCTCAGCGAGGATACCGAGGGCCATTTGAGCCACGATTCCCTGACCATTGGGTGGGTGCTCCCACAAGTCAACAGATCCTTTGTCGGATGGCAGATCGAGTCGAATTGAAACAGGATCCACAGCCTCGCTGTTGTGGCTCTTCAGATCATCGAGAGTCAAATATCCGCTGTGCTTTTGGCTGATTTCCACGATTGCTTCCGCGACACTGCCTTCGTAGAATCCACTCTTTCCTCGATCTGCAAGAAGCTCAAAGGTTCTCGCCAAAGCTTTGTTCTTGATAATCTCTCCAGCTCTAGGGGCCCGATACTGTTCAGGATATGATGGGTCGTATTTCAAAAGTCCCTCCTCAGTGACCCTTTCCTGCAGCTCCTTCTCAGACTTTTGCCACTGAAGGTAGGGGTCAGTTCAGAGATTAGCGAATTTGAATCATGGGCACACCTTACATTATAGCTCGATATTTCACTGACGGGAACGCCCTCATTGGCCATTCCAATGGCAGGTGCAAGAACTTGTGAGGCAGTCACCTTGCCAGATCCATACTTGTCGAGGATGTCAAGCCATGCGGCTGCGGCCCCAGGGACTGTGACAGAGTGTATGGACGTGTTTGGTATGGAACCAGAATTTCGGTCTGTAATATTCAAGTCTCTGCAGATATCGTGCACGCTTGCGTTGGCGGGTGATCTTCCCGAGCCGTTAAGAGCGTGGACCTTTCTCGTGCTGGCTTCGAAGAACAGGCAGAAGGCATCGCCGCCAATACCTGTCATCGCCGGATCAACAACATTAAGCACTGCCGCGGCTGCTATTGCTGCGTCCTGGATGTTAGAGGTCAATATTTGGCTTCATCAGCGATGGGGATTTCAGGCTTGGCAGACTTACCGCAGCATTGCCCCGCTCTCTCAGGACATGAAGGCCTGCTTCAGTTGCCAGGGGTGAGCTTGTGCTCACGATGCCTCTGGTACTGTGTACCACACTGCGTCGGCTGGGGAAGCGTATGAAGGTCCCATCATCTGTGGGATAAATGCCACCAATCGGAGGCTCCATGTTGTGAGGTCTCAGTTCCCTCCAGTCTTGGGCCGAAGTTCGGTCAATCAAAGTGGAAGCTCTGCCAGTAGGCTCAGCCTGAGGGCTACTATCATGCGCGAAATTGATCAAGCCCGAGGGAAAGAAAGATCCAACTCGTCAAGCTATCCTGAGACCCAGAGAATGGCGCTGTAGCTCGTACTCTGCAGTTAGGTCAAACGTTTATGCGGACTGTTTGCGTCGCTGTTTACCCCGATGATCGGCGCATCTTAGTACAACCCGAATTCCTGTATGATGCAATGCATCTGATTGGTGGGAGCAACGTTCAGATTTCTGTGCCCACGACTTAGATATGAAGTGAAACCATATGCTAATTAAGTATGTTTGTTTTCTCACATTATGTTTAATAACACTGTCAGATACACAACTGGTGTCTGACATAGATAACTACACAATCACCGACCAAAGCTCCCATTTGATGCTTCAAAGTCCATCTCCCCTAAGGTGAAGTAAAGGATAGGTTTGGGCAACGAAATTATAGTTGGACTTGTTGGTGTGAGCAGAAATAGGACCGCAGTGAATTCCTTGTATGACGCCTTGCGCGTACAAGCTTTGTTCACGTCCTTCTCCGCTTGCCAGTACTGCACTGTAATATTTGGCAAGTCATTCCATATTTCTAGCCATCACTTGGGAGAGACTTTCTTTGAGAGGAACAAGTTCTTGGCTTTCCACAGCTCTGTTGCTAAGGAGACTGAGACCGCGTTTGGCAGGATAAGATCTTCTGAGGTTGTCAATGAGGCTATCAGAACCAGGAATTTCACCTCTATGTGAAAAATGCAGCGAGATGTATCGGTCAACGCAGTATCACGGGAGATCCGAACCCATCGCTTTCTATATGAGTAAGGCCTCAAACCGTGACTCAACTTCGCTTGACGGCTCGTGTTAAATTGATTTTGACGGAAGCCGCAATGTGCATCTTAGATGAAGATGGAAAGGTCAATTGGACTGAAGGAAGTACCGTTTACATTTTTCGAGTCCGTTGATTAGAGGCTGAGCAGTTCACAGCCGAGGAAAACCTCAATTTCCATTGAGATTACTGATTAATTGATAGTTCTATCTGTCTATATCAGGCTCATTTGCAGCCTCCCTGTTGAACCCTCAATACAGTGCTCCAAGCAGGTGCCTGCATTTGCAGCTGCATGAGTCAGTCGATCTATACTAGATATATATCTGGGGCGGCTTCCAGATTCTTACATGTTTGATCCGGGATGGCATGTGTCGAGTGTGTTGTGTCTCCCATGGCCAGTGCCAGCGATAATAGACCGTGATTCCCGACTGTGCACGATTGCATGCGTATCTTTTCGTGCTGAGTATCGTGTGTGCACAACTGAAAGTTCTGGATGAGAAGGACTTCATCGCATCGCGGCACATTTGTACTGATGGCGGAACCAAAGCTGAAGCTGTCCGGGCCCCTGGGGCGTGGTCGATTCGGGAATGAGTTCAGACTCGGGCTAGTCGATCCTGATTCCGCAGCCTGGCTTGAGAATGAGCGATTGGGACCGGAGTCCATGCTCAAACGACATCGTGTACCGTAAGGAATCGAAGACTGGGGGTGTTCTGAAGGTTTTCGTCTCCGGGGTAGATAGCGGGTGGAGTCTTCGGAACATACGCGGAACTTTCCCCGGGCCCTGCCCAGATATCCCATGGTAGTCCCTCTACACCTTCCGCTTCTTTACTCGATCCGCATCTTGAACGTATGTCATCGCTGCACTTTGTTACGCACAGGGAAAGATCTTCTGCTGCCGCCTGCTCAGGGCTCTCGAAAACCGTCTCGGGTATCGTGACAGGAACCTGGTAGTACTCGTGATCGTCCAAAACGGAGGTTGGGTGTACCGTTGCTCTTGATTCCATTGTGGACCTAGCTTGGCTACTCCCCCTGGTGCTAGTTCCACTAGAAGTTGTCCATTTGCTGGTGAACTTCATTGGTGCGAGGAGACTTGGATATGAACGTTGGAGTGTGCTTTCTTTCATGTTGCTATGAAGTTTGCCGCCGAAAATTTGCTTGTGTGAAGGTTTGAAATCGTTGTAGTCTTGGTTTCTGGGACCGCTTATGCAAATCGAGAAGAATGGCCGTAATAGAGGCGCGCAGGCTGGGGCACTCTCGGTCAGCGTAGCCGTGACAGTGAGATCAGGGAGCGACTGACCTGAAACCACCCCAAAGTTGACCTCCACGTTGGCCCAGATAAACATGCTTTGAATGTTGTATGACAGTTCGTCAGATGTTCCATCGAGACGTAGAGAGCCAGCGATTACAAAAATTGTCCCCACGCAGGTTCTGGCGAGTGTTAGAGCAGACTGTGTCAAGACATGACGGCAGAGGGTATCTCACATGATGCCGAACATGAACAAGACCATGACACCGAGTTTCCTGCTTATACTCATTCGAAGCTTTCTCAATTCGAATAGAGGGAGAGCAATAATTAATATATCCAGCGTGAGATGGCTGAACGCTCCGCCGGGGAACAACTTTGAGTCGTCGACGGGACATCGGCCGGGCACTGCTGGGTCCCAGTACTTGTTTATCGGCAGGCAGCGAACCATTCCCAGTGTAGTCTGATGGAAGTGACTTGTTAGAAACTATACATTTCAGCTGGAAGAAACGTGTCGGGAAGGAGAACACACCCTGATCACGGTCCACAGTACCGAGCATATAGTAAGTGCAATGATGGGGTATCTCAAGCGGCCGAGTGAAAACATTCGCCAGTACAGGGCCAGGACGGCGAGCTTCGCAAAACCGACGGCCAAAGCGTAGAATAGCACAAGAAAGAAGAGATTCATTCGTGCAGCTTTCAGCGACTGACTTGGCGACATCCAGTAGATCTCGGCCAGGTGCAGAGCGAGGCCGTCACAAACCCCTACACATATAAATGCACAAGTCAGCCTACATTGCCGTACATACCTTCTTTGGATTAATGAGAAACTTATGCTGAGGACGAGGGGACGTACACTTGATACCAAAAGCGCTGTTTCCGACTGCCCATAGCTGCATCGCGTCCAAGACGGTCAACCACTGATGCTTGTTCCGAGGCTGCAGCGTTTTCCTCTGCACTCGGTAAATTGACTCACATATGCAGACAGTGCCATGCAATCATCCCACCAAAGCCGAGCCTTGGTGACCCGCCGAGCGAGCAGGCGTAGAGCAATCGCGGTTGTAGAAAGGATCCACGGTATAGCCAGGGACAGGATCACGGGTATCTGCGAGCTCTTCATCGCGCGTGAAACACCTGGGCAGAGCTGTAGGGCTCGCAGCAGCGCATCGTGGCCCTTGCAACGGTTTCCAGCGAGCTTGGTGCGAGAAAAAAACGACCAACAAAGGTTGAACGTGATATTGTCAGTTGCTTCTCACTCCGCAGGGCCCAGTGAATGAATAGTCGAGGTTGTTGGAATGGTCAGAAATCCAGAAACCGAAGCATACACCGACGGCATTTGGGCTGCCTTTGTTGACGAGAGAGCAAGACAATTGCCACACTGGGCAGCATACTGCCCAATGCAGCACCTCACGAGTCAGATACCGGCAGCTCAATGCGACAGTGCCAACTTTGTTGATGTCGTTTCAAGGGCCGCCGCCGCCCGATCTGGGTATCTGGCACGATCGGTGAGGATGATCGGTCTTAAGCGCATGGCCGTAAGTGGTCAGATGCTGAAATCCCCAACGGCAATTAATTCTGCGAGCCGGGAGACAAGCCGGGAATAACGGACTGCCTGGGGGAGAGAGCATCACGACAGGGGCCATCCAGGAGTCATCGTGGCCCTGAGCGTCTGATCCTCTCGGATTCCAGAAAAAGCACGAGTCAAGAAGTGAAGCTTGTGTTGTGATCAATTGATCCGTCTCGGAGGTAATTGTTGTAATCATCGTAAATTCATTACTAACTATCCTCGAAGCTGAACTATACATCAGCAGCGGGACATATTGGACCCCGGAGCTTTCCCATTTTTGAATAATTTAGTAGGTCGTTGTACAAGGTTCAGTGGCATAAAACCATGCGAGCCTATGTTCACTGCTGCAGCGCAAAGTGGCGCAGGGTTCTCTCAGCGACGAGGCCAATGGCGCCTGCTCCGATCACTGCAAGAGTCCACGGATTGGCAGCCTCCTGGGCCTTGGGCCAGAAGGCATTCTTGGTCGACTTATACTCGGCGAACTCGCTAGCCTTGAGCGCGTTGGTCTTGGCATACTGCTCCTCCTGGTAGGACTCGGTCTGTGCATCGCCACCGACGTATCTCAGGAATGCATAATTGGCAGCCGGTGCGAGGAGTGTGACGGGGTGAAGCTTGCCAGATCCCCAGAGGAAGAGAGGGAACGAGAGATGGACGAGGGCGTCACCAAGATAGCTGGAATCTCTTGGTAAGCAGACGGTCTGGCAAATTTGCTGGCAACTGGTACTTACTTGGGGTGGCGCACAATGCTCCACACACCCTCGCGGTTCAGAGTGGCGCTGCCAGTGTTCTTCTTGTGCTTGTTAAGTTGATAATCCGCGATGACCTCCAGGGCGAAACCAGCGCTGAAGACGAAGACGGCAAGATCGTGAGCCCACTCGAACGGGGCTGAGAGAGACGAGCGAGCACTATGAAAGGGTCAGGCACCGCTTTTTGATTTCATTTAAAGAGGAGAAACTCACCTGGCGTACGGGTTGCGCAAAGACAGGGTGAAAGGCAGCGAGATCACAGCTTGCACGACCGCCTCAGGCAGGAAGTACTTGAAGAAAGCCTTGTTCCAGAAGCCAGGGTCCTTCTTTTCTGCAAGGTATCGGCCATCGTCGGAGCTGGACTTGGAGCTTCGAGAGGCGACTTGGTAGAAGAGATGCGCGCCCCAGGCTGTGATGCCACCGAGAAGTACTTTGTCCGGATACACCAGAGATGACAGAGCAGTACCCACAGACACACCATCATAGACAACGCGAGTACCGACAGCACTCCACCAGGCATTGGCAACTGGGCCAACAGGCCACAGCCAGTCTTTCCCGTCGACGCGATTGGCGACGCGAGAGGCGGCATAGGCAGCGATGCTGAGACCAGAGTGGAGGCCGAGAGACGGCAGCAGGGTCTCCTTCAGGATGCCGACAGCTGTCGCGTCACGGGGAATGTTGTACCTGTCAGTCGCGAAGTGGCCGCCGTATATGTCCTGCTCGGTGTGGCCACCGCTTGGGCCGCGAACGGGGATTCCGATCCGATTGCTGGTAGGATTGTTGGCCTCGCCTCGGCTCCAGTGCGACGCATACCGATCTTTCTCAGCACCTGAGGTGTTCCAGACTGGGACATTGATGCCTTCAGCCTCTGCATTGCGGGAGGCCGAGGCACTCAGATGAGTTTCGTATCGGTCCTGCTCTGCTCCAGAGAAGGTCGGCACGCGAAAAGAGGCACCCTCGGATGCGCCACTGCGCTGGGCCTGACGGCTGAGGTGGGTAGCCCAGCGGTCTTGCTCTGCTCCCGAGCCTCGAGGGACGGGGATGGGAATTGAGTCGGTGGTTGGGTTGTTGGGCTTGGACCCCCAGTGGGAGCCAAACTTATCTTGTTCAGCCATGATCTTCGACTGGCCTGTGATTCGATGTTTGAATTGTTCTGGTCAATGGCAGGACAGAGACGAGGGAGAGCTGGAAGCACTCATTTATCAAGGGAGCTATGGGAGCTTGAGCTCACGCGAGTGACGTGATGGTTGAACCAATCCGCGCCTGGCATGACATCACCATGATCTGCCACTGCCGTAGGGCGCCGTACGTGGTAATTAGCAAGAAGATCCCCATATTCAGGCCCTGGAAAACAGTTCGACCCATCTGGCATCTGATTAGCCAATTCATGATGTTTACTCGGTGAAGTGTCGTTGGCAGCGCCATTTCGGAATCAATATCAATTCGAGCGGACCCTAACCCTGATCAGTACCAGGAGCTGGGACCCCCACTCCTTGCCTGTTGTCAGAACATCGAGGTGGTTGTTGATTCTGACACAGCATCAATGTTACACGTTCATCTTTCAGGTGGTTTCCCCAAATATTCACACAAGTACATCTTACTGCCTAAATAGCAGAAAGGTGGACCATTCATTTCACTCAATTCCTACATGAACACAGCATTGGTTGCTCAGGCATAGTGACATATGATGCCATTTTTAATGCCGAGACTCGGATAACACATGTGCATGGAATTACATTGAATGTCTCTTGTCAGAAAGCTGCACACTTAAGTATTAAGTATCTGCGTCAAAAAGAGAACCAGACCCAAAATTTTCTGGCTAATCTATGTCTGAGTTGAGAGTTCCTCACAAACGTTGCGACACCATCAATGATGTGGTGGCTCAAAAGGTTCATGACAGGGTTCCATGGACACATGCTCGAGCTCTGGAGACGACCAGACTACACTGTGCAAGCGAGCGTCACATTCGCTGAGCATCTTCACAACTGCCCGTGTGGCTCATTTCGTCATAGAACTTGTGGAGAGAGTCAGCATACCGTATAAATGCATGTGAATTAGCAAGACCATCTCGATATGACTTCGCCGTTGCACGTCGTTTCAGTGTTTTGCTTCAGAAATGGTTCAAGGTCGCATGCAAAACCGCTGATCGCGACTGGGCGGTCGTGCTCGAGAGTGGACGTGCCTGACCTTCCTCCAGGGCTCTCATGCCACTTCTGACACTGAGCAATGCACATGTGAATAGAGGGAGATCTTTTCCACAGTTGGTCAGCCGGTGTACACCGGCCACTAGAATTGTGTCTTTCCCAGTGCGCGCCGAATCGCATGTCATGACGTGCTGGTAAACAGGGTCTTTGAACTGACTGCTTACAAAGGTGGCAGGGTGGCAATTCAAGGGCTCAGGAGTGTATCAATACCGAGTACGATTCATGGCCAGAAGATCCGGATTGATTACTGAGCCATGGGTCTGAACACACAAGGTCGCAGTGCCTCTTGAACGTGCCCCTGGGACCAGGAACAGGCCTTGGTTTCGGCGAATAGGGCTACTGGTGGCGTACAATATGCAGGTTGACACACTCCGAGTCCGTCGTGTAGAGCGACTCTTACGGGTGTACGACATCCAGACTGATTTTGGAGTGAGGGCTGGCGCAGTCGTTAATAGGTTTCCATTGGCATGTTGAGTGGGATTCCTGATAAAGTTGCATGTGTGTGCAGAGGCAGAATACGGGGGCAGAGGATGGGGCCGAAATGTGTTGAAGGTGCCTACAGTCCCGTATCCGCTTTAGGTGGTGCAGGGGGGAGCATCGTACCGTGGAAGAATTATTTGTATGCCAGCAATGCTCATTGAGTGTGAGACCTTCTGAAGCGCAGAAAGTCGAAAGAGAAGCTGCGCATTATCGTGCTTCTTTCACTTCGTCGTGAGGAAAGAATTTGGTTGCATTCCCTCGTATTTTCTAAGAAGGAGCGGTATGGACACCGTCTCCGTGGTGAAAGTCTGGGGTTGAAGCCTGCACAGCCCCTGGCCTAGCTGAGCAGCTGTGCTCAAGTGCTTACTTGCTTTTCAGGGCCTAGCTTCAACTGCCTCTTCTAAAGTTGCCGGAGTGACTCAGCTGAGATCGTTGCGCTAGGCTACACTCTGCAATTCTGAATACTTCAACAGCAAAAGTCCCAGAGTCAGGGTAGGGGTGCTACTACTTGTTTGATTCCCAACTTCAACATCACGGTTCCAGCGCCGGTCATCATTGCATATTCGTTGCATCACATTTGCAGTGCATTGCTCGCTCTTTAACAGCCCCCCCCCCCGCCCCCACAACACCGGCCCGCGTGGAGCTTGGATGGTCATTTCGGCAGGATGGCTGGAATAGATCTCGACATTTCCCGTCTCCGGGGGTATGGGCGAGTGAAAGAGCTTGTGGCCTACTTGGGTGAATTGCGAGCAGCCGCGAAAGACCCAGATACCGCCATCTGCCATGCTTTGCTAGAAGCAGTCGAACAGGACTTGATTACCACGGATACCTTCAGGTAGGTGGAATTGAGAACATGCCCTATCTCATGAACAAGTCAATTTGTGCCCCTTGCTAACGAGTGGCCAGCGTCTTCATTCCGTGGTCGAAGTCCCCTGCTGTCATTGCAAGATGTCTGAACTACGAGCCCAACGCGGACGTACGGGCAATTGCCATCAAGGAACTCGCCAGACATCTCAAACGCCCTAGAAAGTGCAACTGGGAGTTGACGTGGGAAGCTTTGGGAGGCACCGAAGGTCTCGTCCAAATCTTTTCCAGAAGCTCCGTGGCTGAAGTCAAGACGCTCTCTGTACTCATCGGATGCTGCAACCGAGGCGAACGAACGTTCGCGCGAAGAGAGCAGTGCATTGAAGAGCTCCTGCGGGCGCTGCTTCCTGGTGTCTACAAGTCTCCTCCGGAAATTCAAAGCAAGGACAAACGCCCTGTCCAGCGTCATTACGCCAAGATGTTGCCTGCGTGCTCAGCGAGCTTTGTCAACAAGGTGCTCGACTCGCGCGACAATTCCAACCCGCTTTATAGACGGCGTAATCTGGCTAAGTTGGCCCACAGCCACAGAGATTTACTGAGAGAGCGTGCGATCAAGCACCTCTTTGGAGGCGGCCCCAAGGACGAGGATGTTTCGCTTTATGTGGACACTTTCCTGTACGGCGATAAAGACTTCGCGATCAAGACTCTTCAAGGTCGTCTCGAGGGAACTGTCACCGAGCAGAGATGGGGAAGTATTGATGAGATCAGTGTCTTGATGCCCATCGTGAATCGTCTGGCCAAGAACGCTGGACCGACCGAGGTGAGGCGACAAATTCATGATCTAATCAAGGTGGGACTGGAACTACTAGGCAAAAGCCGAAAGCGGCGTGGATACAGTGACAAAACCTTTTGGGAGCTGACTTTTCGGCTGTGGCGAATGCTGCCGTCGGAATATGAAGATGTCCTGAGAGGTTGCCTGCGCTTGGGACTTGCAGAGTTACCGCACAAAAACCCCGGAAGCTATATTCGGGACTTAGGGTACTTGCCCCCAGGACCAACAGAGCGCTTCCTTAAACTGTGCTATCTTGACATTCCAAAACAAGGACTCGACTTGTTTTCCGCCAACGATTTCTCGGCCTTCGCTAAGCAGACTTGGCATGTCAACTTGATCCGCCTCCTCAAACCGGAGCATGCGATCCATTTGCTGAAGAAGTTGTATGAAGCCAACGCAGAGTATAACTTCCTAGAACCACCTCCAGAAACATCCATCCTCGCCATGCGACATGTCGGATCACAGGACAACTTCAATGTGGACTTGTACTTGACATTGCTTCAACGCGATGACCAGAAAGTCCAACAGAATGCCAAAGACGCTATCGACAGGCTCCGGAAGAAAGCCTCAGCAGCTAGGGAGCAGGCTGACAGAGCAGCCTTTGCAAAAGCAGCAGCAACATATGCGATCGCGACTGGCGATCTGGACGTCTACGGCGAGACCGTTGTCTGGCAGCAGCGCTTCGTTCGTGACCCACTGACAGTGAAGACAATATTCGCCCGACAAATAGTTCGAACAGACGAGGGTGTTGAGCTGCTATCAGCAATTCCCAAACCCGAGACCTTGGCCGCTGTGTCCAAAGACAATCACGCCCTGCTGCTGGACGAACTCTCGCGGCGCATTAAAAGCGCAGACGCTGTGCTAAGGACTCTGCAGGAATCGTATCTTCTCGCGAAACGAGAGCCATCATTCCACGAGTCCGACTGGGCACACGTCAAAGAATTGTTCAATGCAGTGGTCACTTCACGAGTATCCCGGTCGAAGACCGTGCAGAAGCATTTCAACATACCGGAAGGCGAAGTTTCTCGCGTCGTATGGGGAGGCTTTCTGGCAGCGTTCGAGTGGCTGGACGCGGATTTCATCAACCAAATCAAGGGACCAGTAGAAGCGCTTCTGCAAGGCTCACGACCTGGGTTTCTCGCGACTGCGACGAAATCATTGGTCGACATTGGATCGGAGAGGCGCAAAAGGCGAGAGGCGCAGAACGCACCGCAGCAAATTACAACGAAGTTGACCAGCAACGACAAGCCCTCGATGCCGGGGTGGCCTGGATTTCCCGGAACGCCGCCGCCTGGATTTCCTAGGGAGCCGCCGCCTGCACGAACATCGGCGTCGGAGAGTGACAGTCTCGAGCTAATGGCGTATGGGGCTTTGAGCACGCTTGCGAGGAGCAGCACGCCCGGATTGGCGTTGCCGCTCATCCTGCAGACCATTCTGGACAGGCCAGACGCTAGCTCGTGGCACAGGGGGATCCTGTCGCCTGGCTTGCTGAAGAATCTGCGGGCTACTGAGGCACACGAACTACTCATGGGACTCGCGAAGGGAATCGGTGAGAAGTTAGAGGAGCAGTCGTATGTTCGAGTGGGCGAGTCCGAGGCTCCAAAACATGTTCCGTCTCAGCCTGCCGTGAAGGTAACGACGGTGAAGTACCTTGCCCAGCTCCTGAACAATGCTGAGTTCATCTCGAATGACGCGGCTGTCGAAGTCCTGATCGAGCTGTTCAAGGCGGCACAGCACCGAGATATCCGCCTCGCGGCACTCGAAAGTCTTCTGAGTTTGCTGGACAGCGCTTGCACAGGCACACAGGAAGAGATGGAGGCCAATCCTACGATACGCAAGATCATGGCCGCACTGGAGACAGTCATTCCGGTCGCCGGGAGCATAAATGAGCGACGCCCCCTACAGCCGGAAGAATGGGCGGAGGCGGAGGAGACCGGAGTCCTGCCAGAGCTGTCCGACGTGACCTCGAGCACCCTGCCACCGTTGATGGCAGCAGTCGTCTGTGCCGCCTTTGGCAACGATCGCATAGGGATCAAGAAACTGGAAACTCAATATGTCAGGCGCCTGGTTCTACCCGTGCTCGAGCAGTTGCAGAAAGAACACACAAGATGGGTGGATTTGTTCCTGGCTAAGCACCAGGCCACTGCCCTGAAGAACGAGGTTCCTGAGACGCCAATGGAGCCACATCTGTGGACAATCGTGTTGACGAACTATTACGCTTCCATCCCTACGAAGTATCTCTACGATCTCAACAGATACGCGATTCATTGCATTGCGCCCACGCCCGCATTGAAGCAGTTCAGCACATCTTTGCGGGCTAACGCGGAGCTACGGAAAAGCCCCGAGGTACAGCACTGGTTGCATATATTTGACCGCGGTGTTAACCAGTTCCGCGCGCCAGATACGAACACGCTGTTTCAACTCCTGGACGATCAGCAGAAAAAGGAGGGTGAATGCGGTACTTTCCTCACCATCATCGCTCAACACGCTTCTCTGTATCTCGACAACTACGAGAAACACATTTCTGTCTGGGACCGTTTCGTAAACTCTCTTGCACCGACGGCGCAGATCATGGAAAAGGAAACTGCCTACAGGAGATGGCACGAAAGTCGCCGTGTCATTTCACTGCAGGTCATAGACATGATTCGGCATAAGAAGCAACAGAGGCAACGCCTCATGTTGCCCTCCACCACGAAAATGGAGCTCTGGCTGCTTTTAACACCAGGCTGGTCCAAGGGGAATGACAAATGCAGGGATTTTGCCTCCAGGTTGGAAGACTGTCTGTTGGGAATGCTCAAGGAAGATGATGGGTTTGTTCTGCGATGGCCCGAAATCGCGCGTGTGGCCTGCGAGGTGATTGCAGCAGTTGTCACCAAGAACAACGAGCGGCTGAGAGTTGCGGAATGTATGAGCAACATTGGCCGTGCTGGTCAAGCCTCGGATGTTACCAGTCGGCAGCTCAGGCTAGCATCAGACCTGATCAAGCTCGAGGTAGTCTTGAGGCTGATCGACCAGTGCGGGAAGAAGGAAATTGATGATCTGGTGGCCCGTTGTGTCAAGGTGTGGCGGGGATGTGACTCGGACGCTATCAGGGAGAGGGTGTTCAAGTGGGAGACGGAGAGGTCGTCGACACCCATACCGGACACAGGGGAGCTACAGAGATCAATATTTACCTTTACCTAATTAGCTACTTTTTCTTTAAGGTCATGTTCATAATAGTTCTGATACAAAATGCTTCTTTTGTCTTTAGTGTTTGCCAGCAATGACGGATAGCTCATGTTATTTTAGCGCTTCTTGACATGAAGCTATCCCCTAAAATGGAGTATAATGCATAGCTGAGAATTCTAGTGAATAGGAACGTTGGAGCGAATTTGCCGTACCATTCGCCGAAGATACAGACAGTTTGATTTCGATTCTCGACGGTTGATCCGGGGGCCACCATCAAAAAGTGTCCAACGGCCTGAGGAGCGTTGCTGATCAAGACAAATGGGGGATTGCCCAGTCTGCATGGAAATGCAGACCGGTTGAGGGCAGCAGGGGCTTTAATGTAAGAATGAAACCTGTTGCAGACAATATGCAGAGTGTGGAATAGACATGGGCAACTAAGCGTGATTGTGTCCTTACTTAAGTTGGTAAGTAGGGTTTGCATGCTGTTTGTATGATTTGGTCTGTTCCGCCCTGGCTGCTTGGTAGCGGAATGAAGTCGCACAGGCCTTACCAGGCTGAAAGGGCCGGCCCTTGCTGCAGCTACGCTACCCGCATACCGGCAGAAGGGTACGTCATCCAGGGATCTAAGCCAAGTCTGTCCAGGGATGGGTGGACCCCCTTTTTCTTCATCCTCACTAATTAGTGGGTCCCACAGGGCCGGGGCCAGGGTGCTGGCTCCCTTGACTCGTGGGTTATTATTAGTGCCAGGTGTTTTCCATCATCCCTCGACTCCAGACCTGAACCTAACCTTCTCTCAAGGGCTGGGAGATTGCAACGTCCACAACAGATTCGCTGCCAGCCCTCATTGTCGCCCGTCATCACTAGACTTTCCTTCCACCTCGCAGTCCAGTGCAGCCCGGCGCCCCGAATCCTGCTTGAATCGCGCCAATCCCACCCAACCAACCTACCATTGATCGACCATGGCAGGCGAACGCAAATCGGCAGAGGCCGACCGGAAGCTGGAAAGCGGGACCGCCAAGAGCTCGCCGGAAACTGCGAGCAGCTCCGGTGGTCTCGGTGGCCTGCACCCGGCCTTCTTCATCGCGTAAGTTTGCGCAACCCCGTGCCGCTCTCCGGCAGGCTGTCGTCGTCCGGGATGCTGACTTCGCGCGCCATGTCGTGCTGTGTAGCCTCTGGATCGCACTGAGCTCGAGTGTCATCCTCTTCAACAAGTGGATCCTTTCCACAGCAAAGTTCGGTAGGCGCGCCCCCTTTGACAGTGTTCAACAGACGCATGTGGTAGAGCCCAGCTGACCTGTATGACTTTTAGAATACCGTGAGTTGCATACCGTCGCACACCGTCGCACCGCGAACGAGCCGCTCGAGTTCACTTGCACGAACATCAGCCGGCCGATCACTGACGATTTCTCCCGCCGCAGCGTTGTTCCTGACAACATGGCACCAAGTCTTTGCCACGATAATGACCCAGCTCATGGCTCGGTTCACCAACATCCTCGACTCGAGACACAATGTACCAATGACACCACATTTATATGGGTTAGTACAACTACAACGTGGGCTGGACCTGGAGAGGATGCTCGTGGGACGGCTGCTGATGTGTGAATTGTTTCGTACAGACGTGCAATAGTGCCCATAGGCGTCATGTTCAGCTTGAGTCTCGTGTGTGGAAACCTGGCCTACCTGACGCTCAGTGTGTCTTTTATCCAGATGCTCAAGGTGCGTTGCGGGCGGTGGCCCACCAGAGTCGAGTTCTTGAGAGAATTGGTTCGCTGACGATGTGCTCCCACTGCCCAGGCAACCACTGCCGTGGCTACCTTGCTCGCCACATGGGCCTTCCGCATAACACCCCCGAACGTCAAGGTTCTCGGTAACGTCTCTATCATTGTCCTGGGTGTGGTGATTGCCTCCTTTGGCGAGATCAAATTTGTCCTGAGCGGCTTCACCTTTCAAGTCGGCGGTGTCGTCTTCGAGGCCCTGCGTCTTGTCTTGGTCCAGCGCCTCCTCGGGTCGGGCGACTTCAAGATGGACCCCTTGGTGTCGCTCTACTACTTCGCGCCTGCGTGTGCAGTGACGAATTGCCTTTTCACCGCGCTCGTCGAGCTGCCCCGCCTGACTATGGACGATATCTACAACCTTGGGCCGATGATTCTGTTTGCCAACGCCTTCGTGGCCTTCCTGCTCAATGTTTCCGGTGTCCTCCTTGTAAGTGCTCCTCTATTATCTCTAAAGGCAAGGTACCATGGCTGACTTTCCAACTCTCAAGATCGGCAAAACCTCGGCTGTCGTCCTCACCATGTCCGGCGTCCTGAAGGATGTGCTGCTGGTCTTCGCATCCATGCTTCTCTTCCACGACCCTGTTACTGCCCAGCAGTTCTTTGGCTACTCCATCGCTCTCGCTGGACTGGTGTACTACAAGCTCGGCGCCGAGAAGATCAACGCTCTAGCGAAGGACACACAGCTGCAGGTCACTCAGTACCGCCAGAGCAACCCGGCGAAGGTAAAGCTTGCAGGCGCAGCCGTCGTCTTCGCGGTTATTATTTTGCTGGTTTGGTCATTTGGCCCATCCTCCACCAGCCAGTATACCGAGTATGTGAAGGCGCGCGCTGGTTATGGAGGATAAGGAAGATGTTGCTGCCGGCGCCGAGAACCGGGCCGTCGTTACGTATATGGCGCAGTTGGAGGACAACACAGGCACTGCAATTGTTTCCGAGCTCTTTTAGACGGCCTTGCACCTCTCCGCCTGGGCACATTCGTGTTCGAACTTGTAGAAGGAGTGGATTTGATACCATGGAGCGGGACGATTGTGCAACTTGATAGTACAAGACAAGAGAGGCATCACTTGTTTGTATCATGTACGAGTTACAAAGAAACTCGGTATCTGTGATGACAAGTCAATGGTTAGAATCTGGATAGGTACACCAAAGTTGACCGGCCAAAACTTTCAATCATGGTTGCGGTGCTGCCGCTAAGCGGTTATGAGCTCCTTTTTTGTGCTTGGAACTCAACGTCTTCGTGGCTCAGTTGGTTAGAGCGTTGGTCTCATATTCTCATATGACTCGCAAGGACACTTGTGAGATATCCATCCAAAGGTCGTGAGTTCGAGTCTCACCGAGGACATCAACCTTAACTTTTGCTTCTTCTTTCGTCTTTAACTGTTCCAATTCATTTTCTCTCTTAACTCTTCAGGAGACGTACAAGCAATGTAGCCCGCTTTGGATATAATTGAAGTGTCCAAGCCCTTCAACTTTGGGTTGTGTATTTGTGTTCAGCTTGAAGTCATAGCATTCCAGTATTTCTATTGCTGCGTGAACCTCGGCGGTAATGAGAATCATGGACTGCAAATTAGATATGATAGCGAGTTAAGTTCTGTTGCCGTGTTGTTGGCTGCCCTCTGATCATTTCAAGGATGTCCATAGCTGTTGTCTCTTGCTTAGAAGTCGAAGGTTGCTTGCTGTCTAGGGCCCGGGCTGTCACTCGTTTTATTTTTCTATGCATTAATATTTGAGACGTGCTTCATTCCTCCAATATAACGGGCAAGAAACGGAAGCAAGAGTCTCGAACATTTCACATTCTTGATTTCATGACTGGGAACGTTATGTTGTCTCGTAGAACAATAAATATTACCATGACGGCATCTATATCTGATCCTGTCTAGCCCAGTGTTCGTAAAAACAACGCTATTCTATATATGTAGTCCCACCCATGCCTGACGCCATAATTCATTCTCTCCTCGATCAAATCAAAATCATTTACAAATTTCATCTCGCTTACGCCTTCTTTCCCTTGGCCGCGCGGGCGCGCTGGGTAGGCCTGACGCGGAAGAGGTAGTAGGTGCCGACGGCGACGAAGATGTTGAAGAAGCAGTAGGCCCACATGAGGCCAAAGTTGCGCCACCGGTCGTCCCAGAAGATGTTGCTGCCGGCCAGGTACTGGTCGCCGTTGGAGAGGGAGCAGTAGCGGCACGCGTCCGTGTCGTTGGGGTTCTGCAGGTTGCCGATGCTGCCCTCGGGGCCCGCTAGGTAGGTGGAGAAGTAGTCGCCGCAGGTCTGGCCCGACGGCGGGTTGATGATGGTCGTCTCCGAGACGGAGCAGGTCACGGAGCGCCCGTGGATCATGGTCGCCGACATGGCCGCGATCCAGTACGTGAAGGGGCTGACGCGGTACATGAAGGTCCAGAAGCCGGGCAGCGCGCTCGGGGTCTGCAGAACACCGCAGAACATCATGCTCAGAAGCATGAGGATGGTGACGATGGCTCCCGCGGTGGTGGCGTCCGGGAGGGCGGCGATGGTCATGTGCGCGAAGGTGCTGGCGTAGATGAAAAGCATGCAGGTGAGGAGGAGGACCAAGACCTGTCTCTCTCCGCTCTGTTCTGCGCCCATGACGGGGTAGTAGAAGCAAGCCCAGGTGATGATACCTGTGAGAATCTGCCAGGGGATCTCGACAATGACATTTGCGATCATGAATGCCTTCCAGCTGTAGGCCTTGCTTGGTCGCTCGCGGACTTCGTACAGTGCTCTCTGGGTCACAAAGAGCGGCTGGATCTGTTGTACAATGGTCGAGAAGAGGGTGATGATCTGGAAGGTTGAGAACACAATCATTTGCATACCGAGGCGACTGCCGCCGCCGCGGTAGAAAGAGAAGCCGACGAAGAGACCCGCAAAGAAGCCGAGGGCCAATTTAGACATGATGTAAGAGGGCATGCGCCAGTACTGTTGGAAAACACGGATGGTGACGGCTTTGAGCTGTGCCATGAATGGCATGGTAAATTCTGAATGGGCACCGTGGTCTTCGACTGCCCGCTCTGAACTCTTCGAAACGGCAATTCTGTCAATCTCAGCCTCAACATCGAGACGTTCCTGGCTCTTGAGCCAAATTGAGTGCCAGTCGGTGTGTTGCCCGTTAGCGATCTCCAACATGTATTCAGCGGGATTCTCTTGGGATCCACACTTCCGTGCTCCGTTGGACTCGAAGTACTCGAGCAAGATTTGGGAGTTGTTGCCGACGTCGCCAAAGTACACAGTCTTGCCTCCCTTGGCCAGGAAGAGCAAACGATCGAATTCCTGGAACAAGACGGCGCTAGGTTGGTGGATGGTGCATAGTACGGCCTGGCCAGCGTCGGCAAGCTTGCGAAGGAAGGCAATAATGGCCCAAGAGCTTTGAGAGTCAAGACCGCTAGTGGGCTCATCCAGGAAGAGCAGAAGCTTGGGCTTTGCTGCCAGTTCGACGCCAATAGTCAAGAGCTTACGCTGTTCAACATTGAGTCCTTCGCCGGGAACGCCAACGACCGCATCGGCAAAGTCGCCCATGTTAAGCATATCGATGACCTCCTCGACGAATTTGTACTTTTCCTCTGTGCTGACGGAGGCTGGCTGACGAAGCATAGCGCTGAAACGGAGACTTTCGCGGACGGTAGAGGTTTCCAAGTGAAGATCTGCAGGAGCAGTGTTAGTCCGTGAACGGAATCATTGATGTCTTATGTAGGCGAGATTGGAGGCCACTTACCTTGCTGTTGTACGTATCCCGTCTTCCTCTGGAAGCTTTCGTCCAAAGGCTTTCCGTTGACCAGCATATCACCAGTGATGACACCCATGGTAACTCTTTGCGCAAGAGCATCGAGCAGAGTGGTCTTTCCAGCACCACTGGTTCCCATGAGAGCAGTGAGTGTTCCGGGCTTCACCCAGCCTGAAACATGATCCAGTAGGCGACGAGTCTCTGTCTTGATCTGGACGTCATAGACGACGTCCTTCCAGGTGAAGATGTCCGTTTGTGGCTCCAAGGCGCCAACATTGGCTCCAGACTCCTGCATCTCATCGCCTCCAGGCCGAGCCACCTCGGACTGCTCACTACCGTTGGCGGACTTCTGGAGGTAGGCTGGGACACGACCGCGCTGGAACACGAGGAACTCTGCCGCGCTGCTCATGGAGGAGTTCATCTCGGTGACAACCGTGTAGAGGACGAGGAAGAACACAAGGAAGGCGATAAGAATACCAAAGTTGCGCCAGACATGCGACCAGGAGTAAGAGAAGCTCGTCTCGATGTACGAGTCTCCATTCACAGTCGCACGGCCAGCCACGGCTCCAACTGCATTGCACATCCAGGAGTCCCCAACCAGAGGCGTGTATGAAGGAATGATGCTTGAGCAGATGTATTCGTGGCCATGGAACTCGTTGGCAACCAGGATCTCGAAGGCGTAGAAGAGAGGGTTGATCCATCGAATCCAGCCAAACCACGGCTTCATTTCCGGCACTGCAATCATGAAGCCAGTGTAGATGCTGAGCGCGAGGATGAGGATACCAGCCACGCTCATTGCCTGTGACGATGTCTTTGTGGCGGCGGCGACAGTCCGGAAGATACCAGCGAACACAAACGTGGTGATGTAGGTGACGAGGAAGAACAGGAAGAACTGTCCAGGCTCGCGGCGCAGACCGGCCATGAAGTACAAGACGAGGTTGAAGCAGACGGAGATGATGAACTTGACTGGTATGTCGGCGACAATACCGGCCAGGGCTTCAGTAGCAGGGTGATAAAAGGCGTATGAGGCGTGTTTTTCGACGATGGGCCGTTGTGCGTAGAGACTGCTGATCTCCGAGACCGATGTCAGGGCGTTACACAGGACGGCGATGAAAAGCGCAGCTCCCTTGGCGTAGAAACCAGCGGTGGACTCGTAGTTGACGGGGGAGTAGAAGAGAGAGCCCATAATCAGCGCAATGACCACTTGCATGATGGCATTGACGACTGTGGCTGATTTGTCTCCCCACACTCGTTGGTAGGCTCGCTTGACATTCAAGCTGACCTGTTGGCGCACAGTGATGATGTATGGCGATCCCGGCCGAGCGTGCTTGGCTTGTCGGTGCCTCTTGGTTTGACGGAACGCCTTGAGCGTCTCGTGCTGCGTCTGGCTCGGGTGTCTCGCGAGCGCGTCCTCGTCGTCGGACAGTGGGTACTCGACCAAATGGCCTGCGATCTCATCCTGAAGATGGCGGAACTCAGGGGACGCGCGCCAGTAGGCCTCGAAATCCTCTGGTGTGCGTGGCACCTTGTTCTCCATGCCCTCACGAGCCTTGCGCTCGCTGGGGTTTGTGACTGAAGTCAAGAAGTCTCCAGTTGTCTGCCGGGGAGGGCAGTACCAGCCCTGTCGTTCGAAGAATCCTTTGGCTTGGCTTGCGGGTCCGTAGTAAATCTGGCGCCCTTCGTACAGTACAGTTGCCTTATCGAAGAGGTCGTAGATGGCTTGGCTGGCTTGGTAGATAGCAACGGCGTGGGCTGAGCCGAAAAGGTCGCTGAAAAGCCGAAGCGATTGGACAAACTTGAGAGCGGTGGCTGAATCGAGACCTCGGGTGCTGTATCAAAACGGGTCAGCAAAGATAGGGGGACTGAATGTGTTGGAGTAATAGACATACCTGTTGTCCCATGCAGCAAAAGGAGAACCAGCGAGCATCATCTCAGCGATACTGACACGCTTCCGCTCACCTCCTGACACACCGCGAACAAAGTCGTTGCCAACCTTGGTGTTGTACGTTTGTGTCAGGCCACAAATTGCCATAACAACTTGTGCCATAAGCTTGGAGTGATCGTTGCGGCTCATTCCGTCCATACGATCCGATGGTGTGCGCACCGCAGCAGCGAACTCGAGTGTTTGACCGACTGTGAGATGTGGGAAGTGCTTGTCGACTTCCTGGTTGTAGATCACTTCGCCCTTGAACTCCTTCTTCATGCGTGGCTGAGGGATACCATCGTAACTGATGGTAGAGTTCTTGTCGAGGCTCAGTCCGTTCAGCTCGCCGCACATGGTCTTGAGCATTGTGCTGCAGCCAGAACCAGGGCGTCCGAGGACGATCAACAATTCACCGTGTCTGAGTAGGCCATCGAACTTGTTGAGAATCCTCTTGGGTGCCTTGCTTCCCAGGGAGAAAAACTCGCCCGGTCGCATTGGGCCCGCCGCGAGAGATCCCACTGTTTGTTGTAATTGGACGGCGTCTCCGGTTCCAGATACGCTGAGATCTTTGAACATAACACCGGTTCGAGCCGGGCGGATGCCACGACCTTCGATTTGCTGGACGACATTTCGCACCCAACTCGCAGGGTCGAAGTTCTTGCTTTGTGGGTTTAGAGAGTCGTCACTGGTGTTGTGAAATGAGATAGCTTGAGACAGATCTGCGGGCTGTCCACCAACTCCTGATGCCTGAGAAAAGACGGTTGCGATACGCCTCAACTCTTCGGCGTCTTCTGGCTCGATTTCTGCGTTGACATGGTCGACAGCGGTTCCTTGGTCCGACGCGGTCAACACACGCGAGAGCTCTATTTGCCGGCCATACTCGTCGACATATTCCGTGGACGGCGACCCGGCGGCCGTGTCTTTCTCCATGGCCGTTATTTGTTCTTTTCGGAGTAGTGGGGTAGTAGGTATCGTAGGGCGGGGAGGTATTATGAGGGTCCTGGGATATGGATTATAATATTAACTGCTATGAGCAGAGCTATTGGTAAAGGTTGAAGTCCCACTGGGAAGATTGACTAGTAGCAGGCAAGTGAGAACATAAGATCTGAGCCGGGACACTTTGGATCTATAAACATCTGGATCTGAACAACTAAGACACTTCAGCCCCTATGATTGATAATGAGTCGGAAATAAGCTATAGGGGTTTAAGTCATCACGGGCCCGTCCCCGGTCCCGTTTCCCTGAGAACCAAGATAAATCCGGTGTGCCGCACTTGCGGCCCCGAGCAGTCGAGAAGCGTCTGCGCTGTTTTGGGCCCACGTCTTGGCAGCTTCGCAGTTTTGACACAGACCGAGCTGGACCCCGATCTGAAGGATGAATCATCTCGGACAGTAGATTAGTGTAGAATGATATCACAGACCCCTGCTGTACGACCGGGCCATTGGGGGCCCAGTCAGATTGTCAGCAAAGGGCCGGCCTGTAGATCATCGGCCCCTGCGAAGTTCCCGCCCTGACAGCTTGGCTCGGGATGCGACAGCAATCCGGCGCCCCGGGTGGCGGAGCCAATGATGGTCGAGGCCCCACGCCCGGGTTGACGGATTGCTACTTAAAAGCCGAGCTGGCGCCCCCAACAACTCGCCGTGAACAACTCTCCGTCAGCGCCGTGTCACCCAAACTCTCCTTGGCTTCCTCTGATAGCTCTGCCAGTGGTTCATGGCAAACAATGACGCCGTGTTCATGTCATACCTACTGAATAGCATGTGTTGACGACATTACAGCACTACTAGGCAATCTAACATTTTGAACAAAGTTTCGAGTCACTAGCGATAAGACCCCTAGGGCTACTGATTGTCAATTCACCAGCCCGTCTCCCATTAGCCCCATCGACATCAGTATGCCTTGATCTTCGATGTTCAAATGTCAAAATCACATCGATAGGTTGCTGCGATGCTTGGCCCGTCGGTACCTGTGTAAGTATCGTGGGCCTAGACCGCACATGCACGTCATTTTAAGCTTCCGAGCACAATGCCATGAACTGTGTGCGATCTTGTTCTTGTTTGAGCCTTACACGCCTAGTCACCGATAAAGTCCTTGCGCGATAGACTTTGTCCTGCGTTGCCGTGTGGGCGATCTTGGGTGGGTGGAATCGCCAAGCTCGCCAAGCTTACTTAGTAATTAACAGATCCGGCTTCGTGGCACCGCGGGGTGGATACACTCCATCCACGGGCATGCCAGTGTGCTCCACATGTGCCTGGTAGTGACCGGGATTCGGAAAGCCAGGATTGCCGTGGACCCCGTTGCAACAGGCGACCCCTGCGAGCATCTAATCCATTCACTCCGAGGCCGAGACGGGCTGAGAGGCAGGCATACAGCGATCCAGATGACGCCAGTTCGGCGACTTTTCGTTACATGACACGTGGGATCCATGAAATCTATTTCATAATCAATGGCAAAGGCAGAAGCTGATAACCGGGAAAGGCCATTGTTGTCGGACCCTCGGGAACCTTCTCGCACATTCTGCATCCTGTACACTTGGGCCACAGCAAATGAGGGTTACGCGTCTCACATTGACATAAGCCTTCCATACACAAGTGTGTACTGCGTGTTGGTTGCGATATGTCTCTTTGCCATGTGCAAGGCTCACGAGGAACTGTTGGGCTGGTCTGCTGTGTAGCCCACAAGGACCCGCACATGCCTCTTCAATCGCTTTTCTCGCCCACTCGGGGATCATCACGAGAGCTAACGCTTCCGGATGTCAGCTCTGATTCCCTTGCGGACTGGCCGACATCTACGCGCAGTAGAGGAATCGAGTGCTTGTGTGAGGTGGGTTTCCCTTTTTCTTATTTGCACAGGCTCCTTACACCGCCCCTCGTTTTGTCAGCTGACCAAGTCAATTCTCACTCCGTTCCGCATCGTTTGTGCTGCTGGATTACTCAGAACTTTCTTGGCCGCATCTAAGCCCCAGTCTCTCCATCGAAAATTGTGGCAACGACGTCCGACATGAATGATCCAGGGCCCCAGTTCGGAGGTCGACACATCTGTTTCCTCACAGCCTCTCTAATCTCAGCGTGACCGGGACAGTCACGCCAGTGCCGGTTTACGTATACAGCGCAGTAAGATGAACATATCATACATAAGCTGGACCTGAACCTGATGGCGCAATTCCTCGCTCTGTGTGAGTCCTCCGATCTGAGCTTGCCTCTGCCGCCAAAGTATTGTGCCGAGATATCGACTGCCACACCTATCAAATTATGCTCGCGTTTTTTGAATTGTTGATGATTGGGAATGCAAACATCGTAGGAATGGAAAAGGAGCTCACTTCAATTCCGACAGACACTGGTGATTTCTCAGCATTTTTTACCTTGCCTACATCGTTGGCGAACTTCGAATCACACCGTGGAAATTGTTCCATTCTCACATCGTTGTCGCAGCGTGGTCGTTCGCTCAAGTCTAGATGCCACCGCACAGGCGGGCACCTGCCTAGATACTTAGGAGAGGGCATGATGGCGCTGAGGTTCCTCCTTGGAGTGTTTAAAGCCACAAATTGGGCAAGTTACTTATCTTAGACAAGAAGCAAGAGTGATGCGTTCTTCTGTTCCGCACGTCCGTGGCGGGGGATTGGTTAATTACATTATTCTCACCACATGTGCATCGTCAACACTATCGACGCTGGCGGCTTTGCGCCTTTTCTAACACCACCATTGGAATAATTCAAACCATCTCCGTCCTGGGAGAGACTTTGAGGAAGTCACTAATTTACAAGATCTGCAACGAGGCTTACCAGAGCTCGCGATACACTATCAGGAAACGAATGTAGCGGTAGCCGCTGCGGGATACTCATTGTGGTGCATTCAATGTTCATGTTCTGGATATGGTACAGAGCCTGCTGCTGGCGTTTCAAAACAAGAACCTTGACCAATGTGATGGAACCTTGAAAAAAAGGATGGTGGCATGGTATTGGGCACAGCGGTGGCGTAGCGCTGTGCTGCAATGCTTTATTGATAGGTTCATCCTATCAGCACACTTCCCACAGCACCAACTCAAGCAATTGAACGCCGTGCGGAGAGCAGCTGAATCCGAGAAGACTTCATTTCTTCAGCCAACGCTGCTTACAAATGAACAAATTCCCACTGCCAGTCTGGGCCTTCGAACCATGGCGGTGGAGCTTTCGCACCCCCGACAGCGGTCTGATAGCGCACCGTTTTGTCCAAGAAAAGAAGAAGAAAGAAAGCCAGGCGCCAACTGCGGCCACAATGGCACCTCGATAAGACAATGCAGGAGTACTCATGCACGCCATGGTGTGACAACGTTGGGAGGCGTGAACTAGTACCTAATTGCACTTGTTGACCCCCTCCTCTGCTCTGTTTAATGGTGAGGGCAGCCTGGAACGCAGTTTCAACCCCGCATTGTCGGAGCACGAAGTTGTCACCACCATTTATGAGAGCCTTCGTTACATCCTGAAGTCGCAGCAGAATCTTCACAGTTCTCGACCCTAGCAAAGCCCCATCATCACTAGAGCATTGGCAGAGTGATCTTGCAGTATGAGCTTCTCATCAAGGGCTCTCAGATGGGCCCAGTCACAACGACTCCCTAGCAACCCCATTCCACCACCAAATCCGGGCCTCTTCGGTGAGGGGCTCTACCGGTCGTTGCTTTCAATGTACAGGGACTCGATCCAGATTTTGAAATATTTACCAACATCTCTATTTTGCTATGGGAGGTCGAAGTATCGATGTTCCTGGCCTTGTGGATGGCGGTTTGTTTGGGAAAAGCGGAAGACGGACGTGTAAGGAGTGTTGGTCAGTCCCGTCCGCTTCACCTGGCATTTCTTTAAGGTGCTAATAGGGCTTTAGCAAGTGTATTTTGGAGCTTGTTCTGGACTACTTATTTTATATTTGGTGACTTGGACCATTTCGGGCGAGATGTTAGAGAGGTAGGGCGTCTTTGGCTACAGAATGCAGCGCAGCCACAGGAGCCCTGGTCGTTTGTAATGTTCTTGGACAACAAGAACATGCTGGAGATTCCCTGTCCAGAGTTCCGGGATGATAAAGAGCTCTTGCTCCATATGCGCCTTTTCTTCTCATTTTGCGATAATACACGAGGTACACCTGTGATCAGCTTTTGGACTCTTGGAAGGGTTGACATTGCGCAGGCACGTCTATTCTTGTTTACAGAGAAACGCATCTCCTGACTTTCACCTAACTTTCTGCAGATGATAGGAATTTCAGCAGTCGGCCGCATAGAATCAACGCTTGACTTGGCCGTTCCGGGACGAATCTCAATACCTACCTCCTCAAACACCACGAGCAATCCGAAGGGAGGAGTTTGGTCGATAGCCTGCTTGACCAGGGTGTACTCAGTGATAGGGGTCAAGCGAAGACACGTTGCCTCAACTTTGTCAGCGTCTGGCGCATCGAGGCCGTAGGTAATATGGCAGCTACGCCGCTATTTATAAGTTTCCTGTTCTGTGTTATATGGCCAACGGTAGCCGTCCTTAGATTCGGCGCAGACGTACAGACTAGCATCCAGACGGGCGTGACGATCGCCGGTTTCGTTGTGACAGCAAGTAAGTCTGTTTGGCTCCAAGATTCATGCTAGCAGGGCTAACATGTAAAAAGGCGCCCTCTTAATTGCGCTTGTCGCTTTCCATGATAGCATGAGTGGTAAGGAATCAATCCAAAGCTCACTGCAGGAGCGGCGGAAGGCAAAGCGGAAAGTGGTAGCCAGTTCGCCTAACCTGAGAGCATTGAGGAGTGGGAAAGGCAGGTTCAAGGTCAGTCGGAGCAAGAATGTATGAGTACTGGCGGCTATAGCTTGTAGAGAATGGGACATTCAGCCCGAGAATACGTTGTGGTAAGCAAGGAGGGAGAAATAAAGGCAAAACACCTCGTACGCGTCATAACGGGATACATTGCGTGTTCCCTTTGTATGATCACGAATATGTTCTATGATGCCTTGCAATTCCACTTGCCACCTTGCGGCGCTGATTACATTGATGGTTCACCGCGCTATCCCGTGACCAGCAATCTACTTAGGTAGGCAATGCTTTGACATTCCGCACCTTGCTTTGGTCGAACTTGACCGAACGAGATACCTGTTCGGCAGTAGCGTCTCTATAGAGACCACCTATTCTACCTTTTGGATTAATACAAGACTGTGTCCAGGCCTCCATGAAATTTGATTTACTAACAATCCCTAAACCGATACCAAATTTCAACTTTTGCGAACTCCAGGGCTCAACGAGGAGCAGTCAATGCCAATAGCCCTGTTTGTAATATTTCTTCTTTAAAGATTCTTTTTTCTCAAAAGAAAAGCAAAGAAGGTTTTATATAAGGAATTAAATACATCGAGATGTGTATTTTATTATAAATATTCGTGTTCGTGAACAATATTGTACAAGAATAAATTAGTATCAATAGATATTATTTCATAAAGTTAGTGAGCTTTTGATGGTAACGGGTGGACCTTACACAGCCGTTTTGAGTGTTACTGTACGAGCATGAAATTTGACTACTTTGCCGACATACATTCGAAGGAAATACACCATCTCATGAAGGTCCACTAAGTCTGACAGAAACTTAGTTACCATCATGACTTAAAGCAACCTCCATAAGTCTTTCTTCGATTATATTAGTGCTGTAGATGCGGAACTCTTCCACCATTGACGCGTTCGAACTCGATATGGCGGGTTTGTATTCCCACATCACAATGTAACGCATATTCTTTTCGTGGAGTAGAGACCGTGACTGTCCCGCTGCTCGCTCTGAGTCCGAGCAATAACGTCGGATACGTCGAGTTGTTGCCAGATTGTTGGCAGACTAATACGAGCGGCGCCTCTCTGTCTTTGATGGCAAGGGCAGTCGCACGGCTACCGACTTTGAATATGCTTAATGGTACGTCTGGCCATACCTATACCACTCTATAGAACGCCACCTTTTATCCATGAGTCTGTGAAGGATAAGCGCAATGCTCCGTACACTTGCAGAAAAGCTGCTTGGCGACTCACAGCAGCACAGAAATGATAGACTCGAACAGAGTTCCTCGATTTCCGTTTTCATAGGAAGGAAAGTAACACATGTGCAAGTGATGGAAACAACTATGTCTGAGCAGTTCGCGCTTGTCCCCCTTCAAGGCTTGTGGTTTGATCTCACTTTGCTATATTTATCTAGATTTATCTTTGAGCGAGCTTTGCTCACTCGTAGCTCTCTTCCGGTATGTCCTTGATCATCCACGCCCCAGCCATAGCCGACAAGCCACCAGCTCTCAATAGCCATACTTCCAAGCCATTGCCTTGCCCAGTCTCGTGGTAACCGTGAGAGCTGACGAGAAAGAATAAGAGGCTACTCCCCAGAGCCGCAGCAATCTGAGGGGCGCTTATCGCGGCATTGTGAATACCAACGACTGTGGCGGCCAGGTCCTCAGCGTCGCCTCGGTCGACCGCTCCTAGCACGTCGCCGTGCGCACGACGGATATCTCGCGAAATCAAGGTGAAAGGAATCCACGTGCCAGCCGCCCAAGGTATTCCCATCAGAGCTACCAAGATATATGCTGACTTCAGACTGTCGAAGATGAATGTGGACATCATACCGATGCAGAAGATGATCTGGCAAGCCAGCCATATACCACGGAGAGATCCGAGGCCTAGTCGAAGATACCAGAGACGATGCTGCCGTCGCGATCCGTCTGGAATCCCTGACGAAGGTGCCGGTTTAACGAGCCGAGGAAGAATCACAGACGCGACCAGGGATACTGAAGCGAAGAGCAGCATGGCGAAGGAGCCGGCACGGGTTACGTCTCCTTCGTACGCAGCCGGGTCTCCGACGGTCGAGCGTAAAGCTGTTCCCCTTTGGAGACCTCCAACGTATCTGGCTGTCATATTAGCTAAAGTAGGGCACACGGGAATCCAGATGCTGGTGCTCTCACTTCGCAATATCGTACAGAAATGGAAACCACGCCAGCCAGCAGAAGACCTGCGCAACGCATACTCTCCTCACAACAGTCAGCTCTCTCAAGCGTACGAGAAGAGGCCTTTGAGTCTTCTTAGGCAACAGAAGCGGGGTTAGTCTCCTTTCTTGAGCAAGAGAACAGGTGATCGAAACGCAGATCGCTAGGTTTATCGACACCAGACTGCATAAAATCTGAAACTGAGAGAGGCCAAGGAAAAGCAGCTTTCCAGAAAGATCGGCCGAGCCGATGCCGTACCCAACGAGACTTCCCAGCAAGTTCAGCCTTGCTATCCACGCCTGTGCTTGTGCTTGCTGGTGTGTTGGAACAAGGTCAGTGGCCATGGCGCGGAGGCCCAGCTGTACAGGCTGTATGGCAAAGTTTGCGACCACAATGCTTGCGGTCACGAGGATAGACAGACCCCAAGACAAGGCATGGTGGTGTTGCTCCTTGTCGCTCACTTCCCACCTCGGAGCCGGTGAACAGGCGGTGGTGATTTCCTCGGCCCATGCCAGCAACAGCATAGCACAGATCAGGACGAGAGCGCCGACGACAACAAAGGGGCGTCGTTGGCCCCAGGAATGAGTACAGCTGTCACTCATGGCGCCGATTAGTGGTTGGAAAAACAGACCGGCGATGGGACCGGACAGCCATATGAGAGATATCGCGGTGTCGCGAAACCCTAGCGAGGCCAGGTAGAAATAACCGCTTCCGAAGAATACGGTGAATATTTGTTGCAGACCAAACCATCCTGCACTTAGAGTCAAGATGAATCCCAGGCTCTTGTGTTTTAGAGGTTCCGGGTCGTGATGGAAGCGATCCATCTTTTGTGGGTTCAGATTACTCCTCGAGTTGTCCTGGAGATCTCACCCTTTGAAAAAGCACGTATTGGTGATGCGTCGGCTTTATCAGGTGTGACGGACTCGACGGAGTCCTGAAGCTCAGACGAGCCTGGATGGTAAGGTGTTGTCTCACCAGTAGAATCCCTGGTTGTCGCACGTCTTGGGTCGTGACAGGCCTGAAAGCCTGAGAAGTGTTAACAACTTGAATACAATGGAAGGGAGCCTGTGTGCCGCACCACTCCAAATCATCTCAAGGACGATCTTCGCGCTTAATTTGGCAGGACTTCTGTCCCTCTATTCATATGTATAAAGTATCGTGTGCGCCACTTCTCTACAGGTTGGTACATTACTTTTGTGTGTGAAGCCAGCCAAGAAAGGGATCCCTGGGGAACATTACCAACCCGGGGGGTGGGGTTCAGGCCGCAGCAGAGTCCAGCAACAGTCCGGAAGTATTAAGAGTCCGAGGGTACGTATAGGGGTCGGAAAGCAGTCGCTCAGTGAGGATCCGAGTAAACGTGAGGATCCGAGTAAACTTGCGGACCGAGGCAGTGCCTTTGTCGAGGTCGGAATTTCTGCGGACCGGCGTAAGCTTGTGCGACAGTCCGGATGCCAGTATTTTTGAATCGGTAGAGCAATCATACTTATCTCACTTTGTCAACCTACAACTTCGTGTATAGTCCTTGAGGAAGACCCATGATGTTTACATTGGGAAGGAAGCTTGAGAGCAACCTGGTAGATAGGACTACCTAGGTAGCGCTCAGCACAGTGCGAATAGGGCTTGGAACATCGTTAAATGCCACATAATGAAGGAAAGAAGCGCAAAAGTGACTGGTAATGGAGAGGCCGAGCTAGATAGGCATTTATTTCGCATATCACACGGTATTAAGTTTGGGACACCAAGAAATAGCAAAGCTCAAGAAACACACTTGCGGCTACATTTGTACTTCGTATCTCAATCTGCACTGAGAGACCACTGAAAGATCAATGATTCTTTCGCCCCCACAACGAGCAATGAATTGTCCATGAAGTCGAGGCGGTAGCAGCACAGGAGAAAACAGCATGTCATGAAGCAGTCTGACCATTTCTTTTTCCTGGGTTAGACCGTCAAAAGGTAGCTCCCAAAGCTCTTTGAATCCGAGCCAACGTGATCACCAAGTAGTCCTGTGACAACGGTAGAAGCCAAGTACGACCTCCTGGCCAAGCCCGGTCTGGGGCTCGCGTCCCTCCTGCAACGCGTCCGCACAATGCTTCGAGTGCGGGTAGTTGGCCGTCTTGGTGTCGATGTACTTCATTTTCTTCTCAAATGCGTACTGCAGCTTCCTCCACTGAAAAAGGCAGTGTTCGTCGTGGTATCTAGCGGGCCAGCGAGTCAGCACGAGACCTTGCATGAGGCGTAAACTGTAGTGCTTTCCATACCGCATTGTGTAGACACTCGGGAAGTCTCCGTGGTACAACTGCTCCACTGTGATCTCTTGGGTCATGTTGACGTCGCTATAGTACTGTCGGTTCTCGAAAATGGGCGGCAGCGACGACGTGAGCTCGTGGAAGTAGCACTGCGGAGGCATCCATGAGTTGAGCGGTGGGTCCATCACACAGCCAAGCTTCATGGCTTCGGAGCTAGAATGGCCGCAATGGTTCCATTCTTGAGCCTCGAGCTCCTTGGCTGTCTTGGGGTGATGTAGCGATCTCGCCGTCAGAAAGAGGATGCTCGTGATCAGAGCCGCCGTCACGCATCCCACGCCAAATGAGGCAAGATTCCACCGCCATCGTCGCCGCGGACTTGGCGTTGTGTTTGTGTCTTCATCTGTCAACGTCTCGTACTCGACATCTTTATATGCTTCTGGCTCGTCTTTCATGATTAACTAGACCTGGAAGCAATTAGATCTAGAACCAGCAAGCTTGCGGAGACGTGAAGGCGTGCTGTGTCGAGCTGAATGAGTTACATACTTGGTCACCGGGATATGAATTAGCCTCCGAAAAATGAAAGAGATATCAAGAGATCATAATTTTTGTTGCAAAAGCTGTCCGAGATTACACCATGTCTAGCTACAAAGCTGACAGGCAGAGCGAGCCCGGGAACGTGGGGCGAGAGCCCGGTTACATACCCATGTTGGTATCTGCTCGGACCGGACGGGGAGCTGCACTTCCTGCTAGAAGGGGCCGTCAAATCGTTACATCAGCTAGGCCTATTCGTGTTATTATTGGCCGCCTTATGACACCGTATAGGGTTCCCGTTCAGAGAAACAGGCACTCCTGAGATCTGTGGAATTCCCACAACCATGGTCGAAAACGCACACAGCTCCCTGAATTTTCACGTAAATGCATTGGCAATATGCGCTACGTTGTAAAATGCCAATCCAAACAGTGTTGTTCGAAGTCAAGTGTTTGTTTCACGCGACACAGAAAGAAACCTTAGCGTGTTTTGCGGGAGCTTTGGTATTTGCTAAAGAGCCTTGGGTAAAGTAGCATCAAAGGTCTCTTAGAGAGGCACAACAGTAGCCTATTTATCATCTCCAGCTCCCTATACAAACTCTCCGCCTCTCTGGCCCCTACTAACACCCGCCAAGAGTCACCATTGAATACCTACTTACTCAGTCTCGGCAACGAGGCTGTACTTGGTGCCGTCAGCGGCGATGAGAGTGTCACCAGCTTCGGCACGTTTCTCCAGAGCGCCGGCTTCCTCTTCAGCAGCGACAATGAGGTAAGAGCGCTCAGCGAGATCACGGCGAGCTTTGCTGATCACCAAATTAGACACCATCATCCCACCCCGACAGGAACAGGACTGGAAAAACCGTTTACGTACCCTAGAGTAGTCTCGGGAACAAGGCTGTATTTGGTGCCGTCAGCAGCGATGAGCGTATCACCAGCTTCGGCACGTCTCTCTAGAGTGGCGGCGTCTTCTTCAGCAGCCACAATCAGGTAGGAGCGTTCCTCGACAGTGGCGGCGTCTTCTTCAGCGGCGACAATAAGGTACGAGCGTTTCTCGACAGCGGCGGCGTCCTCTTCAGCGGCGACAATAAGGTAAGAGCGGTCAGCGAGCTCTGTAGGGGCAATGGCACTGAATACAAATATTGTTAGCTATACCAGCCATTATGGGTTACTCAGAGATATGTGTTCTCTCACCGCTCGTCGACAGGGAGCGCAAGGCCAGGGGCGGCCATAGCAATGGCGCAAGCCAGGTACTTGGCGAACTGCATTGTGAATGGTGTGTTTGAGATCAAAGGCTCAAAGTAGTAAGTAGACCAGGAATATTAGCAGTAGCTACCGAGGTATGATGAGAGACAGAAATTCCAAGGTTTGTAGCAGGTAGTCTGGCCTTTAATTACCAGCCTGAGACTGAGCCCCGGTGGCATACTGTTTTCTCGGACCGGCCAGGAAATGTCACCGCTGGTCAGCGGCGTAAATGCGGCAAATGCCCGGCCGCCAAAGGATTTGAACTCATGTGTAATCCGTACAAGTGAACCTTCTTGTCTCTGGCCAGAAAATCTTACTGGTAAGCTGGGGACTAAAAGTAGAGTGTTCGCCTTCCGGTCCGGTGGTTTAAGAATCAACTGCCTCATCAAGTATAGTCTCGGTCTGTACGCCATCAAAGGTTACGTGCGCTTAGCAGACTATCTCTCGGTCCATGACCCCCTCCATAATCTTCTCCATACCTGAGAAGAGGGCTGGTCCTTGCAAAGTCCAAAGGTTTGGCTTCGTTGTTGCTCAGCGGACTGATAGGTGACAGCTCTACGAACGGCTGCTTACTTTCCTCGGCTAGCAGTGTTAGAAGACTTCAAAGATCGATTTTAACGTCCACCTTGCCGTGTTTTGGGAAGTTGGTAGCCGTGTAATGGGCCAGCCGACCAGCAAAGCCGCCTCAATGCCATCAAACTCCATAGCCAGCTACCCGCTGCTGCAAAGGGCGCATCCGACGCTTTCAGCGAGGCTCCGCAGCAAGGACAGTACGATACAAGAAAGCATTACCTCCGGTCTCTCATCTGGCCGAAAACACATAGTCTTCACAATCGTTCTTGCTATGACCATCGTGCAGTGGGCCCTCGTCGTATCGTTCTGGCGAGCAGGCCCGTCGGAAGGGCCGCTCGGCGAAGCTCATGGCTTGGTGCCAGATTGTATGTAACAACTCACCCACAAGAATGCATTTCCGTGCTAACCGAGAATATCCGCGCAGTTGGCACTACGGTGGTCCGTTTCAACTCTACCAGAGAAGATGGGGCGCGTGCCATGGACAGTTCGGATTCGGCATGGACAAAACTGATTCCTGGTAAGTGAAGAATCTCTGCGCTTCCAGTCTGCGTGATTGCAATTCTTGTTTGAACTGACTCCTTGCATCACAATAAGTGGGAAGTGGATTCGTGGTTGTCGATGGGTGGGACAAATTTACAGATACCTTGCCACCGCCAATACAGTTGAACGGCGACGACATCTTTTCAGTGTCCGTCTTTCACCAACTGCATTGTCTTCATTATATCTTGAAGGAGTTCAACAAATTGTTGCATCCGAATGAGACGAGCCACCACAGTCATGACCACACGGCAGAGCAGGGACACGATCACAGCGGGGAGAGCCAGGAAGAGGCGCTCAAGCACGTCGGGCACTGCTTCGACTATGTGCGGAACTCGCTGATGTGCTGCGGGGACGTTGCCTTCGAAGGCCAGGGGAGTGATATCGAAGACCCAGGGACTCTCGGGGAGGCTTCATATCATGTGTGCAAAAACTACGACGCGATCAAGGCTTGGGCCCAAGCTTCTCGCGCCACGAACATGGAAGGCTTCAGCGACTAGATTAATTTGAGCATGGACTTCCACGTGGACTTTAGACTCGTGGATGATTCTATTCAACACTAAAGGAGCACCTGATTCACCAATATTAGAGTGTTCACTTGGTTTTTGGTCAAGTAAGTATTCGATTATAACCAGGACTTGTCGAGGAGCTATGGACCCTGGCTTATGCAAAGACCTGATTCCACTCATGAAGCTGCGTAATCTCGTATAGCGTCTGAAGTGACGAGATCTTGTAGGACTTTTGCAGCAGTTTGCCTTGCTCGAGCTGAGCAGGCATTTTCCTTCAAGCGAGAAGAGGCCGGTTCCAAGAGCGCCAGACAATGCTCATGCAGGCTACCCAGCTAGACGCGTACAAGCCAAAGACAACGATGTAGATGAAGGCCCAGAGCCGCGAAAGAGGTGGTTGGCGCCATGAAACTGGCCTGAACTTGGAAGCGACGGTCAGGGTGTCATCGCTGCTATCCGTGTCGCTCAACTCATCTAGGTCGTACGTATCGTATGGGTTGATGTTTTTGTACTGAGTCTGGGACTCGGCGTCCTTGTCGAGCGGCATCGTAAGTGGATCAATGGCTAAAGAGCGACGAACATGGCTACGTAGCCAGCCGAATGACCAAACCCCCCGATAATGTGAGGGCGACGCTTTGGGTTTCTGGAAGGGCAATGCAAGGTGCATTCCGCTCGTGTTGAGAATACTGACGAAACCCAGAAAACAAACACACTCGTTCCTCCGGACTATAATCTGAAGCGTTCGCGCAGGCAGTGAGCTTACCTGGTCCGGGAACCGGGCATATTCTCTTACCCGGTGCGAGTGTCCGGACCGAGCCGGGTCAGATCCGGACCAGACAACTTCCTTGCGGACGGCTCCCAAGACGGATGCCTTGGGCTTTCGGAATTGGACCATGTTCTCGGAGGGAAATAACGAGCCATCAGATTAGGTTCCTGGCGGGCATCTTTCAACTACCTGCCCGATCATGACTACTGGTACAATGTCGTAAACCGCCACTCTATCTCTTCTCTCGGCCACCTTTCGTTGCGCCGAATAGACAGCCGGAATATTTTCCTAGGTCGCTCCATATCCCAGACAACAAGGATGGACAGACCCAACGCTGACGATGAGGTTGATCTCCTCAAGCGGTACTCGCATGATTCGGGGAGCCTAGAGAGCTCCGAAATCGACCGGCGCCACTACGCCGCTCAGCAGCAGCGTCTGTCGAAAAGTCGACGGCTACAGATTGTCAAAATTGGCTTGGATCTGGTTGTTCTGGTGTTTTTAGGCGTGGCCATCTACTTCATGGTCCAGATACAGGCGCAGACAGCCCACAAGCATTCCGACTCCGCTGCCGGCTCCGTCATGCACCGGCCGCCGGCTGGGTCGGATCTCAGCGGGGTGGTACCGTTGGGTGAGTTTGGAAAACAAAACAGTAGCACTTAAATTGAAGGTGTTCAACTCCCAATGTCCAAGGGAAGCTGACGAACCAACCCCGTGATCCTTAGGCGAAGTGGGCGGAAGGACCAAGTACAAGTCCTGGATGCCACGAAAAGGCCTGTGGGCAACTCCGCATGACTTCCGCGAGGCGACAGCATTGAATGGAACGCTCCAAGCCTGGAAGCGGGTTATCAAGCGTAAGCAGAGACTGTCACTTTCAGCAGATTTCCTCCAGACCCGACCGGTTCATGGCTGATTTGCTCTTTGCAGCCTTTGTTAAAGCTGATGACTCCTGGGACCATCGAGGACCTGAGATTCCGCTCATTTACGACCTGTTCGAGGTGTCCGCGTTTCATCAGGTTCATTGTCTGGTGAGTTTTATAGGTCTCTTGGCATAGTGTTGCCTTGTTCACTGACACTTTCTCACAAGGCCGGCATTCTGGAGGATTTCAGTTACATGGCCATGGGAATTCCCCAGGCCAAGCTTCCCAGCGTTACCAGACTGGAACGTCTCGACTGGGCGGAGCACAATGCTCACTGCTTCAATTATGTTCTCGAAGCAATCATGTGCTTCGCCGACACCACCACTGAGGGAGCGACTCCGGGGAACCCCCCCGCTGTGCACAAGGAGGCGACCCACGTCTGCAATGACTGGGATGCTCTTTTCGAATGGTCCGAGAAGCCGGAGCATAGAATGCCCGAGGTTGACGGGCTCCGGGCTGTGAATTAAATGGGTATTCTACGCCTGTTTGAACCTGACTTTTCTCCCGACCAAACCATCGAGCACCGCGTTTGCTTGGGCGATATGGATTTCGTGTGCATTCACATGTCTGCAGCCCTGTAACAGGAACGGAAGCTGAAATAATCAATTCTTATGACTTCAAATACAAGTCATGATTCCAAGTAGTAGTTTGGCTGCAATTCAAAAACGCTGTGCTTGAAATATTTGAGATTCTCGGCAAAGAGAAACGCGGCCCAATACTTCAGATACGAAAATTAGTATGCACTACCATCACCGAAGAATCCAGTCCTTGTTGAACCATTCGACATCTCATACATTTCACTGAATATAATCGGGATTGTGTAGGCTACGATAGGTAGATAAGTACCAGTTGACATACTGATCACTATGTCTTCTCCCCTTAACACGGCGTAGCGCCACAATATAGCTTCAGTCTCGCTAGAGAGGCACGAATGCTATACTCAGGACAATTCCTTACTTAGTACAAGGACTCGCATTTCTTGTCTACCTCTACCTGACTTAGGCAACGGGGTAATTATTACCTGAGCCCCTTGAGCTGCTCTGGGAAGTAGTCATTTGCCGCGGCATACTTCATCACCACATCCCAGTTTCGACACTGATGCTCTACCCCCAAACCGTCGCTTCTGGTATAGCCTGGATCCAAGGGCTCAACAGTCGCGTCTGCCGCACAAAGAATATCCTGCTTCTGATCAGCGTCTCTGGACAAAAGATTACAGTAAGAGAGGCTCAAGGCACGCACCCCGCGGATGAAGTCAAAACAGTGCTTGATGTGCATTCTGCGGGTGATGGACTCTGCCGTCTTGTCGTTGAAGAACACCCGTCGCTCCTTTTCCATCGCCATCATCGTGAACTCTTCCCGGATGGAGACAAGGCAGTGTAGCTTATGCAGCATGTCGATGCCCTGCGTCAGGCGGGCGCCGCTCGGGTCTCTCCATTCCATGCTCCACCAATGGTCCCGACCCCATGGGAGCCAGATGTCCGACGTCTCTTGGTCGAATGGACGCATCTCTGGATGGTCTATGAAAGTGTATTGCAGCGGGAGGAGGTGTATGGGGCTGCCCGAGATGCCACGAGACCACCGCATTTTGAATGAGACGGCGGATGCCGCAAGAAGGAGGGTGCAAACCAACGGCAACCACAGCCAAATTTTCTTCTGCTTCCTCTTCTCGATGAATAGAGGCAGAGTGCCTTCGTCCTCGTCTTCTGTTTTCAGGGCCTGCATGCCTCTATAGTTCCACGGCCAAGCATTCATCTTCATCATCTTCGACATCATATGCCTGAACGAGAAGGTTGGGAGGTTGGGGAACTGTTCGATGGGCTCCGTCGACAGCGATATCGACGGACTGGACTACAAGCTATCTAGGTAGGCCTCTGTTACACACCCGCATCTAGGCGTAAGATCTCGACAGTGTCGGAGCGCCGGGCGTCGCTGCAGGCCCGGCCGGTCCGAGGCGCCACCTCGGAAAACAACACCCCTCCCTTCTATCCGGCTATGCGTGTCCCCTCCAGAAGCACTTGACGCTGATTTTCCTGGCTCGACTTCCAAAATGGCCCTGTGATAGAATGAAGCTGTGCTTCCAGCCCTCATAATCCACACAAATCATCACCATGGTCTCCTTCGGTCTTGTTTACGCGAGCGTCGCCGTCGTGGCAAGCGTCGTCCTCATCGGACTCCCCTTCGCGGGGAGAGCCCCTCCGCCCGTCGTGCGCGGCACAAATCTCCCCGAGCAGGCTATCTTCGACGAGATGCACATGGATAACGCGTCCTACGCGTCCTGGAGCGAGAAGGCCGATCGTCTCTGGGACGCCCTGCTCCCGGAGAACGGCGGTTCCGTGCTCGCCACCAACCTCACCAGCGGGTACCACTTCTGGGGGAGGGTGTCCATGTTCCACCAGCTGCAGTGCCTGAGAGACATCCGGAAACAGCTAAAGGCCATGTCAGGCTCTTGGGACGCGTCCCGGGCCTTGATGGGCAACAGAGGCTGGGGCTCCGATTACGAGCAGCTTGGGCTGTGTTTTGACTACCTTCGGCAGGGCATCTTGTGCCACGCCGACACCACGCTGAACCCGGTTTCTTTCAACAGCGAGTGGGCCGACGGCAAAGTGGTGGATGGCAACATCCTCTGGCACAAATGCAAAGACAGAAGTGTGTTGTACGGTTGGGCGGAATTGTCTGGTTTGCCTCGTAACGTACGTCTTCCTGAAGACCCACGGCTGATTGACTACCAACTCAGGGGAAAGACTTGCTAATCCGGCTATGTATTAGTCTCCTCTCATTAAGGAACAGCCGATCGAATAGCAACGACATTGTCGATAGACGGGGGACTACAGGAGTATGAGGACTGCCAACGGATTAGACTATGTATATTGCAGCACGCTAGGCTTTAGTTCTCGACCATAGTACGTTGAGTAACTAGCAAGGCATGTAGGGCCTTTAATATACCTTATCACCATATCATGAGAGGAAAACGAAAGAGTGTCCATGTTTGAGGAATTGGAAGCATTTACTTTACGCCTCCCTCCCCGGCCCACATCTTTTCCTTTTTTTTCTCCGTGTATTTTACTGCCTCTGCTCGGCAGCTTTAGTTCTACCTGGCTTGTTCCTTGCCCGTTATTCAGGATGCGTTACCTTGCACGCCACGGGCTGAAATCTCTGCTACAGACCACTGCATTATGCACTACAACATTACTTAAGTCTGTAGGTGGCACCCCCTACCGTGCGGAGGCGATATGAGAAAGCCGTACGAGGCCAGGCTGTGTGAGAAGAGGGGGGGTTCACCTGGGCAGGATGGGCTAAGAGGGAAGAATAAAACAAGCGGACAAAAGGACCATCCACCCAAGCCTCCAAATCCTGAAGGATTATTTGAAACCGCCATTCTATCAACATGTCAGTTATCGATAGGCTCTGTGTTGCTCTGTAGTTACACAGTACTTGCCTCTGACTTGGGCGCCAATCGTGGCCCAGGTACTACTAGTAGCTTCAGGCCGACGGCCCGAGCAGGCTGGGCAGGGTCCAATGCAGCAGCGGCACCCTTCCGCTCCCCGGTTGGCTCCCCGGGAAGTACTTTGTGGTCCCACCTGCCTAACATGGACGATGAATCTGACAGTGGAAGGTACACAAGAACTTCCGAAGCGGCTTACGCGCCTCAAAAAATCAGCTTGAACAATTATTTCGGGCGGAGGCGGACGCTGAACACTTGTTTTTTTTTTTAGAAGAGGCAGTTTGCACTCACTTACTCGCTTCGTTTGCTGGCTCCTGTGAACTCCCTCTGTGAAGGGAAGGTTGAGGTTAGGGCAAGAAAGATACCAAGGCTGATAAGAACCTTATCTTTTCTGCCCTACTCCGGTAATTCTAATACGTACGAGAGTTAGGGATCGCTGGTATCTAAGAGCTTACAATCTTCAAGCCATAACATGGCCAAGCTCAGGATACGCACGGTGGGCTCGCAGAATGTGGCAGCAGGGAAGGGGTGTACACAGGGTTAGGGTTAATTTACACTAGACACCCTCTACAGCCACCATTTAAGGCTCCCCTCGCGGGCAGCGAGGTTGTAGATAGCTTCCTTGCTTTTCTTCAGAACCCCTCAACCTGATCAATTGTCTATCTCTGATCTGATCTCCAGGCAGCTGCCACACTCGCAGAAGCTCAGCACATTCATTCCTCGCCTATCACGAACGTCAACATGGCTGATGCAAGCAAGACCATTGTCCTCGTGACCGGAGCGAACTCGGGCATTGGCTGGGAGACGGTCAAGGCGCTCCTCCGGTCGTCGCGTACATACCACATTCTTCTGGGCACCCGATCTCTAGAAAAGGGCGAAGCAGCATTGGAGGCGCTGAAGGAGCATGTCGCCGAGTCAAACACCACTGTAGAGCTGCTACAGCTCGACGTCGCCAGCGACGACTCGATCTCTAATGCCTTCGACAAAGTCCAGGCCACCCACGGGCGTATCGATACCCTGGTCAACAATGCAGGTAATCTCATGCCACCCTTGCCCTTTATCCTAAGCTGTAGCACTATTCATGTCCTAATGTCATATGCTTACCTAGGCATCGCATTGGACGCGGATTGCGTCTACGGCGACATCAGCATGCGCGAGGCCTGGAACAAGGCGTACGATGTCAACGTGACCGGGGCAAACATCATGACACACACCTTCGTGCCGCTACTTCTCAAGTCCTCGGATCCTCGACTGCTCTTCGTCGCCAGCGGGCTGTCAAGCATGGAGAGGATGAGCGAGGCGCACTACCCTGTCCCCCCACCCCTCCCGGCTGGGTTGCCCAAGAAGGCTGCGGTCCTTCCGAGTGCTTACCGCGCCAGCAAGACGGCGTTGAACATGATGATGCTCTCCTGGCACTGGGTGCTGAAGGAGGACGGGGTCAAGGTGTGGGCCGTCTCGCCAGGCTTCCTCGCCACCGGCCTCGGTGGCCAGAGAGCAAGCATGGCCCGGCGGGGAGCGGCGCCTGCCTCGGCTGGGGGGGAGTTGACCGCCACTTTCATAGAGGGCGGCAAAGATGCTGATGTCGGCAAGGTCGTGGGCCAATCAGGCATACAGCCGTTTTAGTTTGGCTCTGAGTGGCGCTTGGGCTACTTTCTGCTGTCAGCAATCTCGTGGAACTCTGGTGTAGCTGCAAGCAGTCGGGGATTTCTCTTGTTTGACAGTATCCTGGAAGTCTATGACGCGACTGGGTTGCACAAGATCCTGACCGCTGGCAATCACAAGGCGGGGTCCGGGGAACGGTCGGTAGCCGACGAGAAAATAAGGAACGCAATGCGCTGTGCATCTCGCGAGAAGGAATGAGTTTGCATATGTAGTACAAACTGAGTCCATGCTGTAGGGAATCTGTGAGGCTCCCAGGCTATGTGTCTAGCCACTTTCGACCAGCCTAATGCTTTGCTGCTCTAGTGCTTGTCAATCTCACTGCATCATGAGGGCATCTATTTGTACACGGCGAAGGAGCCAGATAAGGTGTTAGACAAATGTGAGCCAATAGGGTAGCAACATCCTACGCACGAAAAAAGAAGGAGAGGCTATCTTGCAGCAAAGGCGAAACGCTGTCGCACAGCTAATAGTACATTGAACTTTTTCTCCCTTGGCAGAGGATTCAAGCAGGTTTTCGAGAGTGGTAAGCGGGCCCACAACCCTCTTTCTCATTCCTTAACAATATTTCTTTGGACTTCATACTGGTTGAAACCTGGGACTCGACGATATGCAGTAATACCATTACTCTTTGTCCCACCCGGCCCTTTCAAGGTGAGATGAGGAATCAAACGGGCCGGCTGGGACAAGCGGTGACGATGCCGATAGCCATCGCTAAGCTCCGGATGTTCAAACCGTTCAGAATATGGAGGAAAATTGTTCATAATGACTCTGAACCGGCACGGTCTAGTTTTATAATGGGGGAGACTATACCCAGTAGCGTAAGTGGTCCGGGGACCTGCTCGAATCCTCTGGTCGGGGAGGGCAAAATTCAAAGTGTCGAGTTTATATGCCAATGGAAAAGCCTTGACTACTCGTCATTTCTTTGCCCAGATGGGATTTCTGTTTTCTTTTTGCCCCGATACTCGGAATACCTCATCGTTATCTTCTCCCGAAGTAGAAAAGAAAAGAGAAGAAAAGTGAAGTAAAAAAGGACCAAGAGACCTGCTTTCTACATCTGTCCAGGCTCTCGGGCTTGTCTATAACTCTGGCCAAGCATGCCGACCGACTCGCCGGACCGAGACCGACCAAGAATCACCAGAAGACGGGGTGCTTGCACATACTGTAGGCGGAAAAAGATCCGCTGTAAGTGTTTCCCGTATCTCGCAGCTGATCAAGGCTCAGGAAGGCTTTCAGTAATGTCTAGAAGGACTCTGACATTGATGTGGACCAAGGTAATGGAGAACAGCCCTGCCGGCTGTGCCAGGTGAGCATCAAAGTGCCTGGGTCAGATGAGAAGAATTTACCTGATCATGTCCTACCATCTTCAGCGGCATGGTATCACCTGCTCGTATCTCTCTCCGACGGCCGAGACATCAGAGGCCGATCGACAGCTGCCACGGGCTACCCACCAGCGGGGGCCGTCGACATCCAGCAGTGCGGGCTTTTCTATGGGCAGTCCCGAACCGGATGCATGCGGTTCTGTCTCCTCTCGCAGTCTGATATCCTCAGACATCGAGTCCATGGACTGGTTCATGAGTCTCGCCACACCTTCCACCCCCACGCTTCACGACCTAGGTAAGGACTTGTTTAGCCTGCCTACCGACGAGCTGGCACCTCAGGTCTCGCAAGCCTCAACTCCACTACATATATCGCTACCAGAGTGCCCTTGGACGGAAAACTATCCGCGAGGTACGTAATCTACGAGGCTTCGATATGAAAGCCGCAAAGACGGGTGAGAAGCTACGCTGACCAATCTGCCAGCCTCAGAGGTCGGGATTGCACCACAAGCCTCCCGAACTCATGAGGACCCAGTCTCCAGCGTGCGAGGTCTCGAAATAGTCGATCCCATGCTGCAGGTAATAACAACAGCCGTACCAGGGCTCATCCCGGTCAACGGCCCCGAAGCGCCGGTAGCTCTCCAGCGAGAGCAAGATGGCGGGTTGACGCCGCAAAGTTCAGCGAGTCTAGCATTGAACTTATCATCAAATGGGTACACAGACAAGGAAGCCAGAGGGCACGCTTATCATGCGGCGCGGAGGCAACTGCTGTTCCCAGCGTTGACACAACTGGAAAAAGATGCTGAGCGGTCGCGGCCCCGATTTGACCCCTGTGTCTCGCTTCTCATTGCACTGTTTTCCAGGGCAAAAGTTGACGAAGCTGCGCGGCAAACGGCGGCCGAGGCGATCAGCTTCATCATGTCTCAGGAATGCCAACGCAGCCTTCCAGCAGCCTGGTGGTCGCCTGGCCTTGGGCAGCACACTGCCCGTGACATCGGATGGGGAGACCTGCATATCCAGTCGCTTATTCGCAGTAAGTACGCCTACACACCAGAGGGGATAGACAGGCACTATCTGTCGCCGTATCTCCGTCTGACGCTGTCGCCTTGCGAGTCAAGATCTTAATTGGTTGTATAGGTTGCTTCGAGGAGCCACTAGGGTGAGACTTATTGCCCTTCGTAAACACAGCTGCCCACTGGTCCCTTTGCTGATAGGAGTGGCCGCCAGTGTCAAGCTGTATCTAGAACAGCGCGAGGTTCTCGCTGCGGTCAATTTCTTTCAACCTTCTTCTAGGTCTCAAGCGATCGCCGTTGGCAGGTGCGTCGTGGTCACTCTAGCGGCGTGGGGGTCTCTATTGAAACCAGACCAGCGCAACCCGGAGAGTGCTGAGCTGATTGCTCTTATGGTCGAGGCCCACGACAGCTTGAATGCCGAGCCGGACTCGGTGGATAAATTCCTAGTATGTTTCAACGCACTGTAGCAGCTCCTTTTATATGTCCCGTCTATCGTTGCCAATGGTATCTGACCGCTTGTGCAGGCCATCGTAGCAGTTGTAGGTACATTAATTTTTGCCTCCTGATCCTTGTTGCGCGAGGCTTACCTTTCTCAGCTCCAACTTGTCCACAAGCTGGGCATGAAACACTTGCCCAAGCTCTTAGCGACTGCTGTGTCCATCATCCAGGCTCTTAGTCTACATTCGGCCGCGGCGTTGCAGAGCCTGTGTGCCGGCTCGCCGGGACTGGCCGCCAGAGTCAAACGGGCGTGCTGGATAGTGTTCTGCGTCGACAAGGTCAATGCGTTACGTTGGAAGTCGTTCTCGGTGCGTTGGTGGCTCGAATTTGCATCTGGTCACATTCTTTTGCCGTGGGGCTGGTTAGGCGTCTGCGAGTACAGCGCTACTAACGACTTTTCTAGTTGCTTCCAGATTCGTGTCTGCAGTATACACCGCCGCCCGTGGAAGATTGCAATAGCAGCCAAGACTGGCTTCTTGCTCAATGCAGATACAGCAAGCTATGTGCGAAGATCTACAACACAACATCGCATGCCCTTGAAGACCAGTCTCGATCTTCTGAGAGCAAGGCAAGCATCGCCGCAGAGCTCGAGGACTGGTACAAGTCGGTTCCCGACGACGGCCGGTTAGATGACAAAACCCCCAAGAGTAGCAGTCTTGCCAAAAGATTGGCTATATGCATGTTTTATCAGTACTGTGAAGCAAAGCTTGCACTACTCGATGTTGATGGCACATGTGTGGAAACTACCGAGGAGCCACCGCTTCGATCGGCGGTGATAGCTCTGAGTCGAGACATCTTTAAATTTAGCAACCGGATCGAGCCCGACGACATTGTCTATGATCGGTAAGGCACCGTGCTCAAGTGGCTGCTCCAATCACGCCATGTACCTCTGGCTATTTATTAAGCGACGCGTGACTAACGAGCTATGATGGACAAAAATAATAGGATTCTTCTGTTTCTGCCGTCGATCTGTCTGTGCAAAACTGCTACGCAAGTCTCGACGCACGGGACTGCCGGTTTCGAAGACGCGCGAGCCGTACTGGCCGTCGCGCATGGCTTCTTCGCGCGGATGTCGTCGGTGCTGCCCACGGTCGACTTTTTCGACCGCGTTACCGAGCTGGTTGACATAGCTGTCAGGGCCCACAAGAGCGTAGTATAACTTAGATTGATATTTAATTAAACTGGCTTTATATCTATTACCATTGAAAAGAGTGCTTTATGAAGGCGGTAGCGTATGAGGTCGGTGCTTAAACTTAGACTTGAAAGTCGAGCTGAGCAACTACGCGCCTCCTCCTCGACGCTTTCGTGGCATCAATTGTTCATTCGATGAAGGTGAAGAAGACCGTCTCCTCCTCGACGTGGACCCCAGTGCGTGCCACCCCGCCCTGGCGGATCCTGTACACGTCGCCCTGATCGGCCGTCAGCAGCTCATCTTTATCTGTCCATACGATGCAGTGCTCCAGGACCAAACGCCCAAAGTCTAGCAGGGAGCTACTCTTGCCCGTCCGGTCGGTCCCCGGATGAGACGAGGTGTCTTCTAGGATCCAGCCAACGCTCTGGCCAGAGAGCGCCGCCTGTGGCTGCGGCGGCTGTGCCCAGTACTTGGTCGCCTTACTACCCGTCGCCATGTTCTGCATCTCGGCCTTGGCGAATGTCTCGTTGAACATGACCACTTCAAGCTGCAGCGCTTCGCCTGGCGACAGTGGGCTCAGCTTGGCGTAGGTGTGCGGGCCGTCCGAGCCCCATTGATACATGGCCTCCAGTGTCGTCTTCCCGTCGGGCAATCCTCTGAGCGTGAGGCCTGTTCGCAGGCCCGGAGAGACTCTGCTGTTGGCGTCGATCCCTATCCACACCGAGACCGCTTGCGCTTCTGCAAGCCCGCTGCTCTCCTTCCCAGCTGCCATGTGCGGTATCGTCAAGCTGGCTTTGACTGCGGCGAATCGCTGGTTCGAGGGTGGCGTAGACAGGACGACGCCGGCCCAGTCGGGCGTGAAGGTGAAACGGGAGCTGGATGGAGCTGGCTGCACGTCTTGTCGCCCTGCACCCTGAAACTGTGTATTTGTTGCCACAACAAATGCTAGCACCGCAGCAATGGCAGAGGCGAATGTGAAGCCGAGCAGGAATGAAATTGCCACCTTCCTTTTGAGCGTTGCGACGACTGTGGAGTTTCCCGCCGCGGAATAATTCTGGCTGTCACCGTGGCCGCCATCCGCGTTGAGTGGAGGTGGCGGGATGGCCTCGTACCGTAGTTTATGGTTGAGAACAACTGTCTACATAAACTCACCCGCGCGTGAGTGATAGCTCTAGAGCACCAAGGGAATGAAAGGCCGAGACGGAGGACCTACATATGGCCAAGACTCTCGCAAGTGACGGCTGAGGCGATCCATAATGAAGTCACGACGGGCCTTTTGAAAACACTCTCCTGCCCGAGAATAGCTCGTGTGCAAAATTGTGCTGCTGTAAGCACACCTTCTATGTAGTCCAATTAGCGTCGACCGCGTCTTGTAATCGATTGGCGGGTTTTTCGGATCGGAAAATAGCAGGGAGGAAAGTAATCCGGTCCGGAACACCAGAGGAGCATATAAGCTCCTGTCCGGCGTGTCATCCGAGTCCTCCACTCTGGAGCAAGCAGGATGCTCATTGGTCTTTGTCAACCACATAGACGGAGGATGTTTGGCTTGTATTATTCTGCAACAACAATTTGCACCTGGTGCTGTGATGCAACTCAAGCTTAGTTGAGCTGAGCAAAATGTGATGCCTACAGTAATTATGTCCGTGACTCTTGTCGCCCTGTAGGCACGAGATCACTGTGGCACGGTGTGCATTCACGAGCCGGGAGATTCTTAAAAAGATTCTTAAAAAAAAAGGGACTTTTTCGAGTTTGTGTTCAACTCTATTCTATCTCCTGGCTTGACCACAGTAGTGCCTGCCTAGGTACTTAAGTAGGTACCTCATTTAAAAAGTCGGGGAGGTCATCATGTGGTTCTTCCCAGATAGGCAACGCCGAGTGGTTCAAATGCCCCGACACAAAAGCTCCCAGCTCCGGGTGCACCAAGGTGTTTCTCAAATCCGGGAAGTTACCACGAGCCCAGAGGGCTACCGAGTCGAAATCGCGGCATTGATGGTAGTTCGTCCAGACCGCCCAGGGCTCGATCCATCCTTCGGCCCAGCGCTGTGGGATCAACGTCAGGTCCGCGTGGCATTGAAGAGACAGGCGAATAGAGTCTATGCAGTGAGCTGCGTGCCGCGTTTCGAATTAGCTGATCTGCCAAAGGTGTTTCTTTGTAACGAGGTCTACTCACCGATGTGGTACGCCACTGGAATGTCTTCGTCTTCTTCAACCACAGGGTACAAGGGGTGGTACAGGACTGTTTTCTTGCGGAGGAAGTCCAGGCAGTGCAGCTGATGGAACACATCCAGGCCAAACAAGTAGCCGGAGCCGTCGGCGAACTCAATCGAGCTTTGATTCATGAGATCCACCTTGGCCTTGGGCACCTTGAGCCAGCCCTCTGCAAGCCGCATCCCGGATTAGCATCACAACAACACCTTGACCAGCTCTAGAAACCAAAAACTTACGCTTGCCTCCCATGTTTACTGTCGCCCAGGCCGCATCCGCCACAGCTGGGTCCAAGTCGGTAAAAGGCGATCGAGAGCCGATGGGAAGGCTCCATGTTGAATTCACCAACGACATTGGCGCTCCCGTCGCCTCTGTAGCGAATAGCCGCATTTAGCATATACGCTTCAATGTTGTCCCTCTGAGAGTCACCTTTTCCGTTTTAACACTTACCATATATACCTCCGCGCGGGCGGCCTGAGGTCGATTCGGAGCCATGTCTTGGCTGAAGGTTGGCAATGCTCCATGCGGCGTTCGCGATCAAGAGGAGAATGTTAAGCCAGAGGACGAAGAATTTGTGTCTGAGCGAGCCGAGTGCAGCTGCTTCTTTGTGACAAACCGGCGTCGGCAGTGACCCCGGGTCGTCAAGAAAAGGTACGTTCTCTTCGCTGCTCGATGCTTTTCGAGACATGCCGGATGCTGTTCTCGACACCACCGTTAGGAGAGAACCTGAGTGATGCGACTGACTGCCAGGCGGCTTGAGGCCAGACGAGTCCAGGGGCCTGTGCTGTCATACGTCCGGCGGGTTGGGGTTTCTCGGACCCTTCAGTCGAGGTCGGATGCACCGATTACCGACTTGCTTATTCTACTCGACTAACACCCACATAATTCCGACTAGTACCACACCTCTAGACATCCTATTCCGATCTCTTCCCGGACCGGTATCCAGTCAAGGCTGGTGTCTGAGGGCTGTGGCGGTTGGTCTCGGCAGCACCACACGGGACCCTGCCGAACCCCCTTGGGATGGATGGCCGAGCTATGTCTTTGGATCACACTGAAATACATTTTGTCTGGTGAACAAGATGTTGTCTAATACTGTAAGCCTGAAACAATATTACAACGAAAATAAACAAATAGGGAATAAGAAATACAAAACAGGAAGTACTTTGTGGGTTTCCATTATTCGCATGTTGCAGTCCAATCCATCAACAAATCAACGAAGCAATTCACACGTTTGGGTTCGGAATTTGTCCAACTTTGTTAGAGACAGTCTAGACCTTCGGTAGACCATCTAGAATCGCATTGGTACAGTGCCTGCATGGATGATCTTCGAGGGCAACGGGTTTTAAAGCCTGCGGGTCGTGTTGGGCGTACCAACCTGGTTGGCCCTCAAACCCGGTCAACATCAAGGAGGTAATTAGTGGTAACAAAGTTTCGTGTCCTTGTATTTCACCTGTTTCTGGGTCGTGTGAGCTCACAAAGGCTCAGAGTCATCTCAGATTGATACAAGACCTTGGACACCATGGTACCAAGATAAGAAGTCCTCTGCAATCACTTCTGTTAATGATTCATCGCATGGTGCGGACTTCGGTTCAGGCCGTCACTCCGTGGACGCTGGGAAAGATTAACAGCTGGGTATGCCAAGTGAAATGCCGGGTGGGCCAAGTGCGGCGTTGTTACAACACGGGAAGTCCATTCCTTGTTTTTAGGCGTCGAACAGGCTGTGACAAATCCGGATAGCATTACATAAAGTCGCATCCCTCGGCCGTAACAGGGATGCCAAGTTTGCTCAATGGGAGAAATCAACGAGAACGACCAACGACATCGGGGAGCCGAGCAGACTGGGCAGTCTTGGCAATAAGAGCAGGCAACCCGCTCATGGATGCGTGGAGCCGGGGTCGACGACGCAGGATCAGGGGACGAGGTGCGGAGTACACAACCCGCGAGGCGGGGACCGGGAAGAAGTAGGGGTCCTTGTGTTCATCACGGAGTAAATGGTGTAAGATTAAGGTTAAGCTTAACGCGCTTTGTGGGCCGATGCTAATATCTTGGCTGACCGGGTCTTCGTCGTCCCCGTCCTATCAAACATGGAGGCAGAGGGACCACGTCAGGCTTGAGTCATGTCTTGACCAGCATTGGATTTCGATTATGGGATGTTACTGCGAACACTAACTTCTTCTGAAGAAATGACCCTTATGCCGTACTCGGAGGTTCACGGCTGCATGCCTCAAATTCCGATTCCCCGGAGCATGTGTTCAGCCGGGGGCACTTTCGTTGCCACTTTTTCGCCTCCTTGCCCTCTGACAAACGCAAAATATTCAAAAATGCAAACTGTAAGTAGGTATTTAGACTGATGTTCCGCAATCCATTAGAGATTTCTTAGATAAAGACCAACTGAAAGAAAGGCGCTCAAAAGTACAGGACTGGCTTGGCCTGTGATTCCAGCTCTTGGCTTCGGCATCGCACTGTGCTAACGCCTCGCAAAATGTACCTGCGAAGACGTTGAGCATACATCTTCTTCTCTTTCTCTCTCTGGACCTTCGCTGTTGTCATCGCTGTCGCGGGAACCGTGGCCCGGTCGCGACTCGGTGTGTATCGTAATCTCAGTCGTCTTCGTCGGATAGGCATTCGGCGCAGACATGACATGACTGACCTCTCCCTTCCCAATGCGAATCTCATACTCCGGCTCACCAGTCTTTGTGATTTGCCTGGAGCGCTCGCCGTTGAATGTCTCCAGCGCCACGTCGTTCCCATGCCCTCGTCCTTGGCTCCGCGCGTAGACGCTGCTGTTTGAGGCGCCGCGCGTGAGGTTGACGAGCTGGTTGAGGATGCTGAACTCGAGTTTGAGCTTGACGCTGTATACCAGCGGCTTCCAGGCTGTCTGGATCTCAAAAAGATTGGTGAACTCGAGGGCGAGGATTGACACGTCGAGGAAGACGACCAGGACATTTACCCAGATCAGGTGGTTCATGACCTTCCGGGTGCGCATGTCGCCAATGCTTTTCTCGAGACGAAGGCGGTTGGTCGTTTCCCAGACGTACAGGGCAGAGATTATGATTTCTTGCACGAAGAAGACGCTGAGTTGGATTTTCTCGAAGATCTCGTAAGGCTTGCGGAACGGCTCTGGGTTCGCAGAATTGACTCCGTAAACCAGGACGATGACGGGGACATGGAGCCAAGTTGCGTTGGCGATGATCATGTATAGAACCAGCCGCAGGCGCTTCTGGTGGTGCATAACAATATGCAAGCGCGAGTATAACACAACCGACTGGCCCGTGATCATTGCGCACCAGCCGATCAGGATGAGCGTGGCAATAACAGTCGCCTCCGTTATCAGTGTCAGGTGCAGCAAGAGGTAGCCCGTGCCATTGAATGCGATTCCCCATGTCGCGATGAGGATACTCCAAAAGTATAAACCCGAGCGCCTTTTGAACGAAGTGAAAATTGAGACAGTGAGCTCGAGAACGTTGTAGAAAGCAATACTAATGAAGACACAAATGACGATCGTGACAATGAGCTTCTCGGTGTCGGGGTCGATGTCTGCCATGGTTGCTAGCTGTCTATGACAAGATGATGGGATGGCGCAGCGTGTCTAGCAGGACGCAGATTCACCAGAGATGGGAGTGATAGATTTTGAAAACCAAATGGGGCGACGCATCGATCTTTGAAGAGCAGATGGTATTCAAAATGCCGTCGTCCAGCCTGCGTTTCATGGAGTCACTACCGACACATCCTGAAGTCGCAGGACGTACAGGAGATACGAGACCACACATGTGCAGGCCATGGAGCTCCGACACCATCATGTCGGGAAGTAACATGTTGGCAATACGCCCTCGCTTTATGAATGCCGTGGCCAGTATTAAGTACATCAAATCCGGAAGACGGATAAGCTTCCAGATGGAGCTAAATCTGCGAGTGCCAAGGTGAAGTTACAGGTATAGGAACACAACCTCACAGTAGCCAAGACGCGGGCATTACTAGCAGGTTCTTGACAAGCTTCAGTAGTATTCTATCCCCCCCCCCCTAAGCTGCATTAATCGATGGTTCATCTGGTTAATCTTAATATGCCGACCCCCGCGACTTTATAATTCAATGCAGCAAGGATTCGCACCCTGAGGGATCTGGACGGTAGCATACAAAGCCACCGCACTGGCACCCAGCTTTTCTAAGGTTTAGCCTTTGCATCATCCCATCAAACACACTCCTTCTAGAAATTCCAAAATGATTCCTTCTCTATGTTTGCTATCTGCTGGGTGTATCATCCCTGTGGGTGCTGCCGACGTGCCTCCTGCCGCTCAGCGCGTTGACTGGAAGAGCTTCAATGTCCTTCAGAGTGTGCCCCCTCCCGCGGAGGCGAATGATTCGACGGTTTGTCACACCCATATCCATGTGGCTGACTGGCTGTTTCTCACTCATTTTATAGGTTTTTCTCTGGCCTGGTGTAACGGAAGAGTCTCTTGAAGCCAAGCCCTTCCACATATATGACGACGAGTTCTACGATGTCATTGGACAGGATCCTTCCCTCACACTCATTGCTACCTCCGATACCGACCCTATCTTTCACGAGGCTGTTGTGTGGCACCCTCCCAAAGACGAGGTCTTTTTCGTCCAGAATGCTGGTGCTCCTGCTGCAGGTACTGGTTTGAACAAGTCCTCCATCATCCAGAAGATATCACTGGCGGAGGCCGAGGCTGTACGCAAGGGTGAAATGGACAACGCGACCGTCACGGTAGTGCCTTCAAGTCCCCAGGTCATCAACCCCAATGGTAAGCCGCCTCATTTAATATCTGAAAACATCGGCTCACGGCATAATTACTAGGCGGTACGAATTACAAGGGCAACATTGTCTTTGCTGGAGAGGGTCAGGGTGCAGACATCACATCTACGATGTTTCTAATGAACCCCGAGGCTCCATTTAACACTACAGGTAAGTCTAGCTCGTCTATTCAGACGTACTTACAGCTAAAGCTTCAAGTTCTCTTCAACAACTATTTCGGTCGCCAATTCAACTCGCTCAACGACGTTGCCGTCAACCCCCGTAATGGAGAACTGTACTTCACCGACACCCTCTACGGCTTCCTGCAGGACTTTCGCCCTCCTCCCGGTCTACGCAACCAAGTATACCGCTACAACTTCGAGACCGGCGCTATCGCAGTCGTTGCTGACGACTTTACTTTGCCCAATGGTGAGGTCGATGCTCACACTCTTCCTGTAGAATTGGCTAACAAATGATAGGTCTCACCTTCTCACCCGATGGAAACAAGGCCTACGTAACCGACACTGGAATTGCGCTAGGATTTTACGGCCGCAACCTCTCGTCCCCGGCCTCTGTCTACTCATTCGACGTGAACGAAGACGGAACCTGGCAGAACCGCAAGACTTTTGCCTATACTGCTTCCTTCATCCCCGATGGTACGTTCTCCACCCATTTTTTGCTCTTCACAAGCTAACTTTCCATACTAGGTGTTCACACTGACTCTGCTGGCCGCGTCTACTCTGGGTGTGGCGACGGTGTTCACGTCTGGAACCCTTCCGGCAAGCTTATAGGCAAGATTTACACCGGCACTGTTGTTGCCAATTTTCAGTTCGCTGGGAATGGCCGGATGATCATTACTGGGCAGACAAAGCTGTTTTACGCAACTCTCGCTGCTTCCGGCGTGGGGCTACAGTAGTCGCAGATAACATCACCATCTTGTTGGATTGTTCTAGGCTAACAGCTCATTATAACTACGGGACTTCTTAAATCCTATGGGATCCACGACTTATTTTAGATTTCAACTATTTAATATAGGGCTCTCGCCCAGCTCTTAGCCATGGCTTTCCTAATAGACAAAGTATTCTTCGCTATGAATTCATGATGCGTCGAGTGACGTTTCTCGTGATGATTGACCAACCACAGATGATACATTAGTCACACAATTCATGTTCTCACACATGTTTGTGCAATCCGGCAAGGTCAACAGTAGCCGGGGCAGCTCCCGGTCCGTCGATGTCATCCATCGTAGAATATCATAAAGCCATTTTGGCATGTAATCTCAATCATAACCGAGTTTCTCCACACTGCATACTCCGGCTACCGAGACGGGTTTCGAGTACCGGGGTGAATCTCACCGTCTACCGGCTGACGCCCGTCAACTAAGCGGGGTCCTCGGGTATGTATTTATCTCAATGCCCAGGTATTATGCTTTCGTATAGTTACACCTCTAAGTATGAGCACACTTTTGGTTCATGCTCGAACTAATTCCTCATTTTGAAATCCTACAATGCTTCTTCGTTGAAGAAGACCTAATCAACACCTCAGGCGAGACGCGTGAGAGGCCACAAGTCAGCCAAAGCTTACCTTTTCTGCTTCTTATTCAATCAATATGTTGATCCGTCGTCCTCTATCCGCGGTCCTAGCCGCACAACATGTGCATCAAGTCACCGCCACTCAGGGATGGTTTCTCTCCCACTGCCACCATATTGAAGCACCTTGGGGCGCGTACTCCGCTATGGACTTCTACAACAATACGGACAAACAGTGCACAACTAATAGCACCAACGGGCCCGTTTGCGAACAACCTTCTGCTTCGGCGTACGTGGTGGACAGAAGTCCGATTCGATGGGAAGGCGGAAAAACAGTATGTCTCGTCCCCTTTGAACTCGCGAAGCCATGGTTCTGCGCCGTATAAGACTCGAGTTTTGACAAGCTGATGAATTTCACCTCGTCCAGTGGGTGATGTTTCCATATGTTCTTAACAGCGACTGGGAACCATTCTGGGTAGAGATAAACGAGGGTGCCCGCGATGTTGTAAGTAGCTTGATACAGCTTTCCTTCTGGCTCAAATCCAGATCAACTTTCCCGATCTTACGTCGTTGAGACTAATTCAATAACTAGGCTGTCCGTGAGGATTTGGTAGGCCATGCTGGCTATGGCATGAACGGCCCAATCCTAGACTGTTGGAGAGACCGCTATCAGTTCCTGCACGCAAACAGCAAGGCACGGTGCAGAGCGGAATATTATTGCCAAGGAGGTGTTCAAAACATCAAAGATATGATGTGGCAAGCATAATCAGGGCATGAAATGTCTTTGTTTCTGTGAAATCTCCAACTCGTGTAAGTCTCTATCATCTAGGTATAACATTCCAAACGAGAAAATATGAGACCGCGGAACAGAATCAAAGAGATTAAAGAAAAGCAAGAAGTTGTAGCTGACTAAGATACAGCAAAGAATGGAGGAGAAAGAGAAGCATTGAATCAATCCACTCTGACTAGGCAACTATGCCATTTGTCCAGTTGAAGAGGGTAGATGGGTCCCATTCGGCTTTGAGCTGACGAAGTCGATCGAGATTATCGCCATACCAGGCCTCTGGACCCTCGTCACCATGAGCATAGTTGACATATACTTCTATTCCCGAACTGCCGCTCATAGGAGCCAGCTTCTGGCGGATAGAGGTTGCGAACGTTTCAACCGTTGGCAGATAACTCTGGTCGGGCATGACGATGGAGATGATACTATTGTTTTGCACTGTTAGCTCAAGTTGAAGGCGTCGAGTCTTGGGGGAAGAACTTACTTCATGCCAAGCGTCTCCCTGTGGGGGTACGCAGTGGCATCTTCTGGCACCTCCATGGTGACTCTTCGGGGATGCATTTCGATGGCAAGCATGGAGCTGGGTCGCAGATCTGGATTAGACTGATAGAAGTCGTCATAGTCCGCAAGAACGTCTTCGAAAATGGCAGCATCAATAGAGTATAGGTTCAAGCCGTATATGGCGCGCTCTACGCCTTCTGCCTCGGGAGCACAATCGATAGAGTTGCCGCCAAACCGGTTCTCTTTGGTGAGCCTGTTCCACGGCAGGACCCCAATGTTCTGTACAACGGGCTCAAGGTCAAGAAACGGTTGATTCAGGACCGCGCCCTCGTCCTCAGGTCCCCAGTAAACCGTGTTGACCATCAACATCGACGCGTTGAAGTCGTCTGACCACAGAATGCCGCTCACGATGCTGTACGTGTCAGGCTGGTTGCCGGCGTAGGACTCTAGAAGTTCGAAGACGCTGGCACTCTTATCGGCAGTGAAAAAGAGGTCGGCGTTGAGAGCCTGGCCACCGTTGGCCTTCTCGCTGGCATCGTAGATCCTGTATGTGGCAGATGTGACCAGCCCTAAGTGGATGCCGCCGCCTCTGACGCCCCAGAATAGCTCACTATTCTCTGTGGCCGAGGCTGTCAGGATTTCTCCACTTCCCGTGACAATGCGGACAGAGATGAGCGAGTCCAAGATCAGTCCGTAAAGGCCCTGAAGGGGCCCGACTCCACCACCCAGAGTAACACCGACCATACCTGCGCATGAGCAATAGCCAGTCGCTGTAAAATTGTGACGAGTCAGTCCAAGCGATCAACCCACGTACATGTCTACTGCGAGTCTCAGAGTGTGGGACTTACGTATGAGCTTTCCTTGTTCGAACAGAACGTCAAAGACTTGGTCAAAAAGAACAGCACCACCCACTGTCACCTGATCGTTGGTGACATCCACGTCGACCTGCCTGAAGAATCCCAGATCGATATCGATCGCATTCTGCAAGCGAGCTGTTGTCGACGTATAGCCGTGTCCACCGCCCGTGCCCATGAACGCCACATGATTCTGGGATGCGTATGAAATCTGCAACACCAAGGTTCTGTCAGCCTCGCTCGATAATTGGCACGAAAGACCCGACGCGGTGAAGCCGTGCGAGTCGTGTTGTTGGTCAGCTCTTACGATCTTTGGAATATCCGTTTCCTCTGCCGGCTTCACGGCGATGAGGTAAGTCGGCTCGTAGAGACCGTTCCAGCGCTGCGTGACGTCGGTCGTCCAATTACCTTGGGCCGGGACATAGACTTCGGAACCCGCGGAGAGATTCTGCTCAAAGTATGTGACAATCTCGTCCGTGTCGACGGCCCGGACAGCACCCAGCCAGGCCTGCATGCAGGCCAAGACGAGCGCTGACGAGTAGGGAAGCACAGCATGCCTCATATTGATTGTGTCTTATGTGCAGATCGCCTATGTGACCAATGGGGAGAAGTTGAGTGCAGAAAGTGGATGCGTTCCAATGCAATGCAACAATGCCGATCTTCTTGAGCCTCAGCGCCTTGCATGAGTAGCTGCAGCCGTCCGTTTTATGAAGTCGGCATCTAACATGCTCACTCGGGTCTCTAAGGGTGCCGTTGGCCCCCTGATTATTGATTTTCTCGGGTGCCGACGACTACCGCTTCACTTATCTCATCCAACTCAGCCTCACATCACCAGGCTGTCACATATTGTCCAATGGAGAGCCCGTAATATGCCGTTTGGTAGCTGAGGCATTGCAGGAGGCGCATGTGATTTACTCGGCATGCGAGAGCAACGATATTCCTACATCCCAAACAGGTAGTAGGATGAATCCCAGCGTCAAGCTGAACTACGATATACTCAAGTGCTTACTACACCATCATGTTGATCGGGTTGTGTTGAGCGTGGTCGGATGGTTCGGGTTGAAGAAGAGTCACATTTGATATTGCTAGGCAGAATCCATCCACCGGCCGGAAATGTGATGGATGTTTGCCAAGTCCCGAGGCACCTCGACCGTTGGTGGGTCGTTATGTGTAGTCCGGGAATTTATGTTATTAATAGATGCATAAGATTCACTCTGTGCCAGATACTTATTCAACATCCTACAACCACTGAGGCACAGCCCATTCCCCCCACACCCTAATCAGCACCCTCCCTACCAAGCGACAGTCACATCAACATGGCAGACACGACCACGCCAAGAGGCGTACTTTTCACACACCAACAGGAGCTGGTCAAGCTTCCCAAGCCAATGGAAGACCTCCTCTTATCGTACTCGCACATCGCAGCCGAAGACCAACTGTCCCACGTCATCAGCCTCCGCGACGAGGCGTACAAGCACTGCCCGTACCCATGCATAGGCCGGCTTCACTTCCTCGACTTCAACCTCGCCGCGCATCCGGGCTACGAGGAGCGGGTCCTCCAGCCCCTGAGGAGACCGCGCGGCGAGCTGCGCGACGGCGAGCCCGAGCCGCTCCTGTTGGACATCGGGACCTGCTTCGGCCAGGACGTCCGCAAGCTCGTCGCCGACGGCGTGCCGCCCGAGCGCCTGTGGGCCAGCGAGATCGAGCAGTTCCTGCTGGACCTCAGCTTCCGCCTCTTCAAGGACGACGACCGGCTCAAGAGGAACCAGTTTCTGAGCCCGGGAGACGTGCTCGCGGCGGGCGACGACGCGGGCGACCGGCTGGGGGTCCTGAACGGCAGGGTTACCATGCTCCACCTGCGGGCTGTGTTCCACCTCTTCACGTGGGAGCAGCAGAAAAGGGTGGCGAATCGCTGCCTGCAGCTGCTTCGCAAGGATCCTGGTGTGCCCTTCCTGATCGTGGGTGGGCAGGTTGGAGATCTGGAAGCCGGTCCGTACGTGGTCGCCAATCTGCCCCCTGAGTTTGCCAACGTGTGGCGCCACAACGAGGAGAGCTGGCTGAAGCTCTGGCAGGAAGTGGCCGCCGAGGAGCAGTGGCGTGGCAGGATCGCCAAGCTCGACGTCTGGTCCAAGCTGATGCGACGGACTTGGGATGCTGAAGGCGCGGCCACGTATGCCGACGACCACGAGCTGGCCCCTGATGCTCCATTATGGCATGTCTCGGAAGTGTGCATCACGTTTAAGTAAACTACAGTACTTGCAAATATGTCACTGTATACACATAGCCACAATATAAATGGCAATATTCTAATTTTGTGTCTGTGACGAGTGTGACGAATAATCATCAGTCCTTTTAATGACTGTGAACCGTACATTGTAATCGGTTTCGTTCTCAAACCGTGTCCATACTCTTATTATCGAGCTGCAGGCGGTCCGAATCCCTTCATACAGTGGTAACGTTAAACAATCAAGGACCCAGTATTTAATGGCATACAATGCCGATAACAGTACGTCTAAATACAATTCTCGTACATCTTAACAATTCAAATTTATATGTTCACTTCATCATTTATTCTGTGATGGAAACCGTGCTGGGGCTCAACATTTCAGTTGACCAACAATTGAAGGCACCCCGCTTACTCGTCGTGAAGAGGGGTGATGCTGTTGGTTACACAAGACACATGATCGATGTGGGACAAGGGAGATGAGGGGCCTCGGGGTTCGGGACCCGACAAGGCACATGGCTCATCCTTCTCTGTGAGAAGAAAACAGGATGAATGTCCTGGAGGGGTTGAGGAGGAGGGGCTGCTGGGGGCGAAGAAACCGACCAGGAGACGCCCTCGCTCACGTCACCTTATTTACTTAACATACGATACGCCATGAACCCATCCGAATCCTGTGGGAATACCATTTGATTCCAGCGTTTTGAAAATGATACAACATCTCCCGCGCCTCTTCATCCTTGTAAGGCTCCTTTTCCCCCATCACGCCCGGGTCCAGGCCTCCGCCGCCACATGCAACATTTCTCTGCCTAGAGAGCTACAATACTCAGTCAAGACTCTGTTTGAGTTCTCAGACCAGACCTTCATCGAGAACATCGCGGTGCGGCGCAACGGTCATGTCCTAATCACCACGTTCGATCGCGGCCGGGTGTACTCGATCGATCCCCGGTCGCCCTCGCCGCAGGCCCGCCTGGCCGCCCAGCTCCCGGACGCCAACGCCGTCACGGGCATCGCCGAGATGGCCCCCGACGTCTTCTTCGCCGTCGGGGGCAATCTGGACCAAGGAGCCATGCGCTATGATCCCCCGTCCCTGCGCGCCTTCCGCCTCGACTTTGGTGGGCGGGGAGAGGGGGCCGCCACCGTCGACACGATCGCCCGCATGCCCAAGGACCTGAACCTCAGCATGCTCAACGGCGTGGCGGTCTTGCCCACGAGCCCAGCCCGTGGCGTGGTTCTGGCCGCAGACTCGGTGGACGGCCGTATCGTTCGAATCGATTCGAACACGGGGTCGGTCGACGTGGTCTCACAGGATGCCATGCTTGGCCCCCCAGCGGGATCCATGATACCTCTGGGAGTGAACGGCATACAGGTCGTGCCGAGTTTGAATCCGAAAGAGCATGGGTACTTGTACTTCACTAATTCGGCCCGGCACCTGCTTGGACGTATGCCTATTGGTCCGGATGGGCAGCAGGCTGGCGCGGCAGAAGACATTGCTTCCTTGGGCAACTTTCAATTCCCCGACGACCTCTTGGCTGAGAGTTCTACGGGCTCATCTTACATTGCGGTACATCCAGACTCAGTCGTGAGGGTGTCTTCTGATGGGATCCAAGACGTTATAGCGAAAGGTCTGCTGGAACCAACCTCCCTCGCGTCGGACCCACTAACAGGCAAGATCTACGTTGTCACTGGAGGTTCAGCTGCGCGGGAACGAATGTTTGGCCGCAGTGGCGGCACAGGTGGACAGCTGTTAGTGATCGCACCGGTGAGAGAGCAAGTCTGTCACATTGAGTGGGTGCGAAACCAAAAGCTAGGCGGCAAATTGACAAAGGCCAACTGCGGCCCCGTCTGTATCGATTAATCGATATAGGCTATATGAGACGATGGAACAGTGTCAAACAGGTGCCAGGCCGGCTTGCTATGCAGTGCGTCGATCCATATGAAAGACTTCAAAACGGCTTGCAGTTCGGCCCAAGACGTGATACCAGCACGTGCAATATAGATTTGTACAGTGTCCCTCAGCCAGGTTTCCCCGTGACAAATACACAGCTGTCCTACCATCAATATCCAGATCATGGCTTCATCAGAGACTTGTCCATCGTTCAACATCATGCTGTAAACGCATTCTTTGTATGGGGTCGCCAAGTGTGAATATCGGATCTTCACGTGGTCCCATTTCAAGAATATGCTGCATGTCAAGGCAAGCAGAGTCAGGCGTATAATATCGTCGAGCGATGCACTGTCAAAACTCAAAGATACAAGATGGTATCCAGTCCTTACCATGGTCTCGAGTATCAGGGTATCGGATATCGTGTTGTAGCCATTTGCAACATGCGAGAATTGCTCCAAAGTATGCCATGCCGCAACCAGGTTCATGTCCAAATCGTCAAGCGGAAACCCTACCCCGACTGATTTTCTTGTCGGTGCTATGCATAGTGGTTGACAAGTCGAAAGGATGTCTTCCAAAAATACTGGCTGAGCGCCGTTGTGCATGGCCATGACCAAATCGCATCTGATCCCAAGCAGAAGAAACAGATTAGCCTCGTCACCACAGAATTATCAAAGGAAGGTCCGCTCGCCGTATCCAACTCACCTTAACAATTGAATGAGAAGTTTAGGTCTGTCTCTCAGAGACATGATGCCGCCTCTAAGACAGACGACTCCACATATGCCCTGCATGTGGTCCCTCGCGACAGCGACTTCCCCTTTCAAGTGCGCAAAGACGGCGAGAGCCAGAACCACGGCTATCGTAGCATAAGACGTCTTGCTTTCCATGGTACCGTGGGCTAGCCTGAGCTGGAGGATCCGCAGGGTTCTGAGGTAGTGCGGCGACATAGTATAGTCGATATCGACACATCCCCCAGCCCACTTGAAATAGGTCTCAGACGACAAGGCAAGGGCGCTGTATTGAAGATGCTCATCAGTAAGTCCCTGTTGCTTGTAAAAGCCCTCTGATAATACATACTGAAGATAGGCTGCATCTGAGGCAAGAGGTTGGAGCCATGCAGCTTCATCCGCATCGTTGTTCCCGCACTGAAGGCTACTGCCCAGAGAGAACATAGCTTCTTTGGTCAGATCGCAAACTGAGAGCACATAGAGGTCAGACTATGTTTTGGAGCCAAGTAAATTGGTGAGCGGGCACAACCCACATTGAAGAAGAAGCCCGATAGTGGCCGGCGCCAGCTTTTCGGCAGTCTGTACAGACGGCGAGTACGATCCAAGACCCTTTGGGATTGAAGGTCGTTGCCAGACCGGAGGCAACCACTCCAAGCCGGAATTGTCCATCGACTGCTTGGCGGCACTCCGCACGTCTTCGGGCACGTGGGGGGCTTGTTTGTTACGCCGCCGCCGTTTCTGTCCGGGTAAAACCTTTCCAAGGTTCTTGCCCTTCATGACATGACTTCGTATCATGGCCCGCGTCTTGGGGTCGTCGCAGTGCATGTCCCCCACGAAGCTGATAAACGACAGAGACCCGATTGAGGTAGGCGTGCTCGCCATTAGAAGTCTGGACTGTCAGACCGTCGTCTGGCTCTTTTGCTTTAATTTCCGAAATAGTGTTGATGGATCTCTCAGCCTTCGCTGCCGACAGCGTCTTTGTCCATAGGTGGAGGAATGAAGGTGAACATCCGGGTAATCTAGGATTCCGAGCACGTAACCGCGGAGCAGTCGGGATCCTCAGCTTACGCCATATGCAACCACACCATCCTTCTTACCCGAGCTGTCACATCCTAGCTTACATGGCTACCGAGATCTGGACAGGTGTGGGGGTTCTGACATGCATAACATTGTTTACTCGAACGGGTCTAGCCGCAACCTCAACCAATAGGGGCGTACGGCCCCCTTCTCCCCTGTGAGACAACATCAAATTTAGTTATATGTATCAATTCCAGCACCGGTCTTGAGCCTTGGAAGGGGGTCCCGTGGTTCCCGTCAATGGAAATTGGCCGGGTCACTCATGACCTGCCTGTCTAATTACATGTACTTAATGGGAGCTGGGTTCAGGAATCGTAGAGGGCAGCTTAGCTTGTAAACCGTGACCTGTAAAGAAACATTTGTTGATCATTTGTGCAAGGACGCGAGGAAGCTCTCGTGAGAAAGTTCGCGAGATTTGCGCCGAAATGGCTCCTTCAAAACAGCTTGCGCCCAACACTGCGCCGTATTTCCCAAAAATATTCATCGAGACACAATTTCGGTCCAAACAGCCTCCAACTCCAGATACCGATTTGTCTGGTCATGTTGCCATTGTCACGGGTGCCAATACCGGTCTTGGTCTCGAAGCGGCCAAGCAGCTTCTCGCCTTGCACCTCTCGCATCTCGTCATAGCCGTACGCTCCGCAGCGAAAGGCGAAGCTGCGGCCGAGGCGCTTCGCAAAGACTATGGCGATGCCAAAATCACGGTCTGGCTGCTAGACATGAGCTCGTACGAATCCATCCAGTCATTTGCCGAGCGCGCCATGGAACAGCTCACAAGACTCGACATTGTCATTCTCAACGCCGGCATCATGAAGCTCAAATTCGACACAAACCCCGCGACAGGACACGAAGAAATGGTTCAGATCAACTATCTGTCGACCATCTTGTTGGCGCTGCTCATGATCCCTGTCCTGAAACAAAACAGGGCAGGCCGGACCACGCCTGGGCGCCTCACAATCAGCAACGCCTCGCTCGCTCTGGGTGCCAAGTTTCCCAACAAGAACAAGAGCCCGCTCCTGGCATCCTTCGACGATGCCGCGCAGTTCGAGACCACAGAACAGTACAGCGCCTCCAAGCTTCTGGCGCACCTCTTCCTCTGGGAACTGGTCGAACACGTGCCCGACACGGACGTCATAGTCAACCTGGCCGACCCAGGCTTCGTCAAGGGCACCGAGTTCGGCCGCGACCAGTCGGGCGCGAGGGCCGTGGCCGCCAAGGTGCTCGGCGCCATAGCCGGGCGTGACCATGTCGCAGGAGCTTCGACTTATGTCGATGCCGCCGTGGTCAAGGGCAGGGAGTCCCACGGCTGCTTTCTCATGAGCTGGGACATCAAGCCGTTTGCTGCCGTCTGCTACACCCCTGAGGGAAAACAGGCGTCCAAGAGACTGTGGGAGGAGACGCTCAAAGAGCTTGAGTTCGCTGGGGTTCGTGAAATTATTGATGGCAAAGGGCTTTGAGATCGTCGCGTCGACCCTTACAAGAATTGTCAATTTCCTATTTTATTTCTTTCCTTTTTTTGTGTTTGCAAACAAAGAGTCTGGCTCAACTTGAGAGGAATTCATCAAACTGTACCGGCGTATACTGTAGAGCATTCTTCTATAACTAGATCATTCTATAGCTGGAGGCTCTTCTAAGGAGGTAATATACAACAATAGCCTACTCAGCCTTGGCGGAAGTTTCCACAGATTGTATAAGTTCTTGTACAGACGCTGTTAAGAATTGATCAAAAGCCTCTAGGACATTTTGCTCCAACCGAAAGACGGAGCTGCTTCCCGCAGGACTCGCGGCTGGGCTTTCTTGCCGGCCGTCTCGCCCCCAAAACCTCTCGTCCGACAGCCTGGCGAGGAACCTAGCCAGCTTCTGGAGCTCGAATAAGAGGAGCATCGAGTTGATACGGCGCTCCGAGCGCGTGTCGAGGTCAAAGTCGCTCAGCTGCACGGGCCTGAAGTAGACGGACTCCGTTGGGGTCATCGTCTCGGGCGTGGCTGATGACGGCTGAAGACAAGTGAACACGGCGCGGTACCAGCTCAGCATGCGTGCGCCCGCCGTGTACAGGAGAAAGTCCAGGTTGGAGTTCGCCATGCAGGCGTCGCAGCTGGCACTCTGTGAGAGCATCTGCTCCAGGCCCTGCAGCGCCGCCGAGTTGGCCTTCAGGATGCCGTCGCTGTCCGGGCCGCGCCCGATCCCTCCTGGTGCCGTGTGTAGCCCCTGAAGTATGCGTAGGAGTGTCTGCACGCAGCGGTGCGTCTCTGGTGTTGGAAGTGGGGCGGCAGCATCCGGCGACGACCCCTGGGCCGAGTTGGCTGGCAGGTATGTTACACTGCCTGCGTGTTCGTGTTTGTGGAACTCCCCCAGGAAGTCGAGATCGCTGGCCAGGGGCGGCTCGGTAAAATTGAAGAATGCATGTGCATAGTTGATACTGTTCTGCGCCTGAGTGGGACTTGAGCCCCACAAGGTCGCCGACATGGCCGAGTCTTCGGTGCTGCTGCTGGGTTGGTTGGTGACGAGATAGTTGTCACCCACAGAATCCAGGATCTCCAAGGGTCCGAGGCCCTGCGACCTCATGGATGCAGGGTTCGCGCGCGTGGCAGGTGACGGGCGATCGTCCACCTCGTGAGCTGTGTTGGTGGCATTGGTTGATGGCCTGCCCCTCCAGCGGTAAGGGCCGTAGACGCAGTCAATGCCGCCGTCACGACACCTCTTACACTTTGGTTTTTGTTTATTGCATCGTACTTTCAATGTGGTGCAACGATCACACGTGGACCTAAGTTTGATTTCCGGCTCGGCTGATGGGGTTTGTCGACTATCATCCATGACTGATGAGATAATTATGACTCTGATCATATGACGGTATAATTAGGAGGGTACTGGGATGGTCACATTGGCTGATGAAAAGAGCTTCCACTACCAAATTTACTCCCAAATACCTAGGTGCAATGAGAACGAGCAAAGCGCTATATAGAATGCTTTTGTGGCTCGCGTCCACAGAAGGAGCAGTAACCAATGCGGATGACCGCATCGAATCGAATCCTTTCGCTACCGCGACAAGCCAATTGATACGGACCGTTTTGCCTTGTCATATTCTTGCCGGATAACAGCCAACCAACCTGGTTCTATAGACTGATTCCCAAGCTACCAACACTCCTCTTGGCCTTTAAGGATTTGATAAGCTGACAGCGTCAAAAGGAGGGGAAACGTTGGACTCCCGCGAGTGTGCACCCAACGGCTCGTTATCATCTCACCGCGCGCCGGCCCCTACCCTCCATCTCGGGGAAGTGGTGCCCCCACGAACCGGCTACCCGGAGGTCAGACGGCTGACGAGTACGCTTCTTAGTCAGGGACCTTATGCCACACGTGGAACATGGAAGTGAGAACTGACTGTGTTATGTCCAAACCTGCTCGCCGTAGTCTGAATATCACAAACACCTCTGTCTCCCAAAGCTCCGTCAGCCTGCAGAATAAGCATCTTTCGGCCATTCCCGAAGCCGAAGGTTTCAAACTTGCAATGTCTTTGTCCTAGTTGTGCCGTGCGACTGACGTGTCATTCGGAGGATGCTCGTTTTCTGCCGCAAGGTGGGCAGAAAGAGAATGCTACTACGAGCCAAGGCCACATGCGATTGCATTAACAAGTTGGTGCGATGAAGTATCAATATTATCGTTATCTGTTTTACCAATCTACTGATCCCTCCCTCCTTGATTCGCACCTATCAGGGTTGGTAGGAAGGAGGATTTAAGATTTCCAATTAAACGCCGAGACCACCCGAGGCAGATTTTAGTACTGTGCGTGCAAAAGACGTAGTATTTGTTCACAATTTATCTTTCTCTGGTAAATCCTCAAAGTCGTGGCTGTAGAGATTGGACCACACTACCAACCGACTTGACCTTCTCAAACGTCCCTCTCCCCCAATTTCACAAAGACAGGCTTCGGTTCGAAAACAAGAAAGGCCGCTTGATCCATCCAGTCTTTATCTGAAGAAGGCGAGAGCTCCATGTCAAAAGTGAAGAAGATGCGCGCGAGGATCAGCTTGACCTGGGCTAGGAGTACCCTATACATGTATTCATCAGTACTTCATGGGAACAGTCAAAGAAAATAGAATATTCCTGGTCATCACATACTTGTATCCTAGACAATTGCGGTTGCCCAAGGAAAAGGGGTGAAAGGTTTCCTTGTTGTCATTCTGGAATCGTTTATCGTACAACGCATGCGTTGGCGGTAGAAAACGTTCAGGATGGAAGCTGAGTGGCTCGTGCCAGTATTCCGGGTACGTCTGTGCAGTCTGGAGCGCCATCCCAATGACAGTCTGAAATTGCTTAGCAGAGTAGGGGAAAGAAATAGTTACTCGCATCGCATAGGACGAAAGGCGATCACTTACATTGCCAGGGATGTAGTGTCCGTCTATGGTGGCTCCTTTCGCGGGGACTACGCGAGGGAGATGGATGGGGGTAGGGTGGTGGATTCGCAGCGTCTCGTCGACGACGGCAGAAAGATATGACAACGACTTGACAGTCGAGACCTGTATTTCCTTTTCGTTGGCAAAGCTGCTTCGTACCTCGTCTCTTAGCCTGGTGTACGTGTGCGGATTCTTCAACAAAAGGTACGTCGCCGTGGCCAGAAGGACTGTAGTCAACTGGCATCCGGCAATGAGGACGGCAAGCGAATTGGTGTTGAGCTCTAGGCGTGTGATGCCCTTGCCTTTCTGAACTTTCCCGTCGTCGACGTTGCCGATGATGGGCGTCATGAAGTCAGCGCGCTCAATCCCGTCCGCGCCCATCTGCAGTCGCTTCGTCACGCTCCCTTCAGTAAATGCCCAGTTTCGATGACGGTGTTTGGAGGTCAACTGCAAGAAGACCCATCCGAAGACTCGATCCAAGGGGTAAAAGTAACTTAGGCTGTTGCGCACAGCGCCAAATTTTGCGCCAAGGAAGAATGCACGAATCCACTCGTGATTGTTGTCGCCCTCGAGGCCGTGGAAGCTTTCGCCAAAGGTCAAATCGGCGATGATGTCCAGGGAAGCGTATCCATAGAACCTGGCAAGATCCAGCTTGGTGTCTTTGGCGCATTCTCTCCTTAGGCGCTGAATCAACAGTTGGACATGCGATTCAACGATGGGGCTTTGGTCCCGAAGGGCTTGGTCCGAAAAGGCGCCGAGGAAAGCACGCCGGATCCGGGTGTGGGTCTCGCCCTCGGCCGTGAACAACGAATGGGCGTTGTTGAGGGGAGGGGTCATACTGTGAGGGTCCTTGGGCATCTGGTGACGCGTCTGATAGATGTCCTGCCACGCCCCAGGCGTGACGATGGTGAGCTCTCCAGGTGCGATGCGCACAATGGGGCCGTACCGCGCATGAAGTTCATCGAGCCACTTGTAAGTCTGCCCCTTCACGGCTGAGACTGCAAAAGGTAGACGCGAGATGGAGGCAGACTTGGGTCCGGGAAATTTGGCAAGAGGGTGTAGGTAACAGTAGTAGATAGCGCTCGCAATGTAATACTAATTGCATCCTCGACGTTAGAAGGCCAACGAAGTTTCATATTCACACTACCCAGGGATCATCGACTTCATCCTTACCGTGAGCAGTGTGGCAGTGGCAGCCATGAACCACTGCGAGGGGGTGGATATGGTATCCATGACCGTCCAAGAAGGAATAGACAAGGTATGGTTCATGATGTGAAAGCGCCTGGGGTCGCACAATAGTATCGTCTTGAGAGTGGAATGGGGACCTTTGGGCTACGAGCAGGAGTTGCAGCTGAAGTAGTCTATTCTGACAGGCTTTCAAGCCAAGCGGTGTCGTCACAAAATGCAAAGATGCACGCTGTTGATGATAGTCTGGATATGACAGTGTTTCGGTAAGCTGCATTAGACTGGATGGATACAGGTGAAATGGTGACAAAACAAAATGGGTTTCGATACCGGCCGGGACCCGAACCGAAGGCCGAGTACTTAAGCAATGTCGGTAATTAATCGGTAGATATGATTGATGGTGTACAGATGTAGACGAGGGACAAGACATCCCTCCCGATGATTTGCCACCTTTCACGAATGTTTCCCAGGAGCAGTAACCTGTGTGCTGATGGAACGTCGACTACTCCCATGGAGTAAAGGGTCTAGACTTACTGGCATTGTCGGATTTCCTTGGCTCCTACACATCTTATCCTGGCAGGCAATATCTGATGCAATAGTTGGATTTCTATATAGTATAATGCCAATGCGAGTATACTCTTCAATGCCCTCGAATCGCTTCGTATTTGCCAGTAGCAACAAAAATAGTTCAACACTTCTATACACTCCAAGACGTAAGCCAGACTCATCATGGCACCATCACTTGCCGTCTTCTGCCCTCAGAGCAAAGCTCCCCAGAGGGACTATCTTTCGGATCTGCGAAACTACATCTGCGCACATCAACACCTCGGGCTACTAGCCGAACAGATCCAGACACTTGACAAGACATGGCAATTTTTGGCAAGCAAACATCAAGATCTAGAATCTCTGGACCAAGGCCCCCGTTATATGCGGTTTTTCTCGCAATGGATCACTGAAGGGAGATCTGACCCCCTGGCCAATGTCATGTCCGGCATCATCTCTTTGCCACTCCTGGTCATTATCCAGGTAACTCAATATTTCCAGTTTTTGGAAATATCGGGAACGACGCATGCAGAATTCCTCGATGGCCTCAAGGGGAACGGGGGTGGCATGCAAGGATACTGTGCAGGGCTGTTGCCAGCTTTTGCCATTGCATGTGCCAAAGATGAGACAGACGTGATTGTCAAAGCCGCCAATGCTATGCGAATTGCTCTGGCCATTGGGGCCTATGGAGAGCTGGGAGATGATGCCAGTATTGAGGGTCCAACGACATTGGTTGTTCGGCTCAAGCAGCCCGGCCAAGGAGAGGAATTAGTGCACCAGTTTACAGGCGTGAGTTGTCTCCTTCTCCACCGGTCTGTTTTTGACGAGGCTAATCGGTGCAAATCCAGGCTTATATCTCTGCCATCACAGACCCAAAGACAATAAGTGTCGTCGGGCCTGTCGCGACACTCGAGAGGTTGTCTCAAAAAGCGCGGGACCAAGGCTTACTCGTCTCAGCCATGCACATCCGAGGTAAAGTGCATAATCCCGAGAACCTCGAACTCGCCGCCGAGCTGGCCCAGCTGTGCCAGGAAACCGAGTCTCTTCAGCTGCCTGATTCTGCAGACTTGCAGGTGGCTGTCAACTCCAATCTTGACGGCCAACCACTCCAGGACCGTTCCCTGACCCGTGAGGCTGTCTACACCATATTGGCGTCCAAGTGCGAGTGGTATAAACTCCTGGAGAATTTGGCAGCTTCTCTGGCAAAGACGCGGGTCGGAGATCACGAATTTGCCTTGTTCGGTATCGGCGATCCTGTGCCTCTCGCCCCTTTCCACCAGGCTCAACTGCGCGTCACCAAGGTGGACGTGTACCGCAAGGTTCGACAGTCGCAACTCGGCGAATACTCGTTCAACTCTGATGCCATTGCAATTGTGGGATCTTCATGCCGGCTTCCTGGAGCAAACAATCTGGAAGAGTTGTGGGATCTCATGGCTACAGGGACATCCAAGGTTGAAGAGATCCGCCCCTCGAGAATCCCAATCCACGCCAGCTTCAGGGCATCTCAAGACACCAACAAAAAGAAGAAGACTTTCTTTGGCAACTTTGTTGATGATGTCGACGCCTTCGATTACGCATTCTTCAAATCGAACAGTAGGGAGGCCGCTTCGATGGATCCTCAACAGCGCCTCCTTCTCGAAGTGGCCTATGAAGCCATGGATTCTAGTGGCTATCTCCGTCATCACAACCGGCAAGATTTCGACAGGGTGGGTTGCTTCATTGGAGGCAGCTTCACGGAATACCTTGATAACACTTCATCACACGCTCCGACCGCATACACATCGACGGGCACCATCAAGGGGTTCCTCTGTGGAAGAATCAGCTATTATTTTGGCTGGAGTGGTCCGGCCGAAGTCATTGATACTGCTTGCTCGTCGTCCCTTGTCGCGATACACCGGGCTTGTCAAGCCATTCGGGCTGGAGAGTGTTCTTCAGCCTTGACTGGGGGAGTCAACATCATGTCTGGTGTGCAGAACTTTCTGGATCTCTCAAAAGCGGGATTTTTGAGTCCAACTGGACAATGCAAGCCGTTTGATGCATCAGCAGGTTCGTAGCTCCTTTTTAACTCGTCCTTATTGTCAATTTAGACGGGATATTAACAGAGTTTAGACGGGTACGCCAGAAGCGACGGTGTCGGGCTTATAGTTCTGAAGCCTCTTGCCGATGCACGCAGAGACGGCGATCAGGTGCTCGGCGTCATCACGGGGGTGGCCACCAACCAAGGAGCCCTCAGCTCCAGCATCACGGTGCCTCATTCCCCTTCTCAGATTGACCTGTATCAGAGGATTTTGTCACAATCGGGCATGACTCCTGATCACGTCACCTACGTCGAGGCCCACGGAACTGGGACACAAGCAGGCAAGTCAACATCTCGCCGTCACTATCATGGCATGACGAAGCTCCCATGCTCAACATTGAACTACTCCCTCCTCTCATTGCAGACAACTTCGACTAATTTGTCCGAATGTAGGAGATCCTTTGGAAATTGCTAGCATCCGAAGTGTGTTCGGAGGCTCGGACCGGGTATCGAACGTCCACGTCGGCTCCCTCAAGGGCAACATTGGCCATGCAGAGACAGCCGCTGGGGTTGCTGGAGTGCTCAAGATCTTGGCCATGCTCAGCAAATCCAGTATCCCACCCCTTGCCAGCCACAAAAGCCTCAATCCCAAGATTCCAACTCTCACTTCCGACAAGATGGTTCTCGACAAGGCTGTGCAGAGCTGGGACATGCCCATCCGCGTAGCCTGTGTCAACAGCTACGGTGCTGCTGGGAGTAATGCCGCTCTGCTGTGTGCTGAGGATCCGTCCAGTCTCTCACGACGTCATGCTCAATTGGACACGCCGAGCACCACCAGGGGATTTGCGGTGCCCGTCATCATCTCTGCCGCGACCAAAGAAAGCTTGCTGCTGTACTGCAAGGATCTTGAGTCTCATCTCGACCGCAATCCGCAGGTCGACATTGGAGACGTGGCTTTCACCCTAGCGGAACGACGCAAGAGACACCGGTTTGTATTAACAACAACGGTGACAGATGTCACAGAACTGCGAAAGGTTCTACAGAGTCCATCCGAGATAAGAGAGATTCCAGCGAGAGACGAGAATAAGGGTGTCATCTTAGCCTTCAGCGGACAAAGCAGACAGTCAATTGGGCTTGACCCATATCTTTACGAATCGAGTCCTCGTCTACGCGGTCACATTCAAGAGTGTGACGCGTTACTGTCAAAACTGGGCTTCCCTTCAATACTGCCGAGCCTGTTCGAGACTTCTCCAGTCTCTGAAGTTATCGTGCTGCAAACTGGCACGTTCGCAGTCCAGTACGCTTCAGCGCGTTGCTGGATAGAGAGTGGCCTGAAAGTCGATGCCTGCATCGGCCACAGCTTTGGCGAGCTAACTGCCTTGGTCGTATCTGGCGTGCTCTCTCTCCAAGACGGCCTGAAGCTCGTCGCGACCCGAGCGTCCCTGATGAAGTCCGCATGGGGTCCTGAAAGGGGCACCATGCTGCTCATCCACTCCACCAAGGATATGGTGCACGGAATTATAGACCGCATCGGCAAAGACTTGCTGGAGATTGCATGCTACAATGCCAAAGAGAGCCAGGTGGTCGTTGGTTCGGCTCAAGCCATTGCGCAGGTGGAAGACTTGATCAAGTCAGAGCCAGGCTATTCTCAGACCAAGGCCCAGCGCCTAGATGTTAGCCACGGATTCCATTCGAGCTTCACTGAATCATTGCTTGCCGACCTCTCAGCCATGGCGGAGACACTCGACTTCAACCACTCCCCAAGCATTCATCTGGAGACATGTACGGCCGAGCCCAGCACGCCAGTCGGGTCTCGATATTTGACTCAACATACTCGAAATGCCGTGCATTTTGCCGACGCAGTTCATCGTCTAGAAGCGCGCTTCGGTGACTGCACGTGGCTGGAAGCCGGTCAAGGCTCGCCCATTATAGGAATGATCAAGCGTGCGGCTGATAAGCCTGACGCGCATCAGTTCTACAGTCTCCGCTCGGGTGACGGTAACAGCAAGCGTTCCCCTCTTTCAACACTCACGACAGACCTCTGGAACGATGGACTAGACGCTGCCTTCTGGCCCTTTCTCAAACCTACTGAATCTGATTTCAGACAGGTCTGGCTACCGCCGTATCGATTCACCAAGACCAGGGCATGGATAGATAACATCGACCGTGCCACCGAGTTACAGGAACTGTTGACAGCCAGCCAAAACCTGGCCTCCTCCTCGGTGAAAGAGATCGTCACCCCAACTGCCACACCTGTCTTAGTATCGCTACGTGAGAAACAAGGACCCAAGGCGGCAACTTTCACTCTTCACACCAATACAGAGAGGTTTAGTGATATAGTCAAGGGTCATGCAGTGAGGAATCGGGCCCTGTGTCCGGCCTCAATGTATATGGAGAGTGCCACGATGGCCATGCAGATCCTCCAACTTGATCTCAGCGGTGGCACGCTCTGCTTCCAGGGAGTGCATTTCGAGTCGCCGCTTGGCGTGGACTCAACCCGGCAGGTGACGTTGACCGTGAAGGAAACCACCAACTCGGGATCCTGGAAGTTTGGGGTTGCCAGCTCCGCAAACCAAGGCAGCTCCTCGAAGCTCACGACGCATGGCAAGGGAACCATTATCTTGGGGTCGTCGCCGAGTCTCGGTGCCTACCAACGGATCGCCACCGAGCGTGTCCAGCAACTAGAGTCGAAGCCAGGGACCGAGACCCTGATGGCCAAGAGAGCGTACGGCCTGTTCTCACAAGTCGTCACTTATGCCGACTTCTTGTGCGGTGTCTCGAGCATCACCATGGATGGTCACCAAGCTGTCGCGGATATCAAGATTCCCAGTGGACACGTGGGAGAAAGGGACAGCACGGCAATTGACGTGTGCGACACCGTGGCGATTGACAACTTCATCCAAGTTGTTGGGCTACTCATCAACAGTAGCGACCATTGCGCAGCTGGCCAAGTGTTTGTGGCAACCGGGGTCGAAACGGCCATTTTCAGTCTTGGAGATGGCTTCCTCAAATCCAAAGCATTCAAGGTCTACGCCATGTACACGCTGCTTTCGGACACGTCAGCCACAGGTGACATCTTCATCATGCAGCCAGATTATACCCTCGTTGGCGTCATCCTAGGGGCGTCTTTCACAAGGCTGCCAATCACTACGCTCGAGAAGCTTCTGGATGCGGCTAACAAGAACGGAAGTGCTGCCGCCAAGCCATCCAAGACCGTGGTACCCATCAACCCGCTGCCAGTATCTCATGTCGAAGACCTTGGTCATGCAACTCTGGACAAAGACTGGGCGGGGGATAGTGGCTATTCGAGTGAGGGAGTGGCAACCCCAGTGAGCGACAAATCCGGCGACGACAATATTGGCCGCGACAGTCTCATCGCCATTATCTGCGAGTACACTGGTGCTTCTTCGACCACCCTCTCCGAGGACGACACCATGGCGGCGCTGGGGGTCGACTCTCTTGCTTCTACTGAGATGGCATCCGAGCTCCAGGCACAGTTTGGGAAAGAGGTCCCGAGTGAGGAACTGATGCAGGAATCCTTGAGAAGTCTTTCGAAGTTGCTCATTGGAAGCTCGATGCCTCATGCTCCAGCTGCTGGAGTGAAGAAACAAGAGATTCTGATTGCCGAGACGACGGCCATCGTCGATACAAACCGGCCAGTTTCAAGAAACGCTGAGAATGTACAGAAAAGGTCCATGATTGCCGGGTTGATTGCAGAAATGGCAGGAGCACAGCATTCCTCTGTCACCAACGACATAACCCTCGGCGACCTGGGCGTTGACTCACTTGCCGCCGTTCAACTAAAAGGCGATCTGGAAACCGCTCTTGGTCTGGAGTTGGAAGATGACGACTTCCATCTTGCAATCACAGTTGAAGAGGTTTATCGTCTCGCAAACGCAATCGACGGTGACAAGTCCACGCCTTCACACCAAGACACGCCACAGGCTGCTACAACATCTGCCGTCAGCACAAACTCTGTCCACGACACACCGGCTAGCTCGGGCCGACAAGACAAATCTAGCTATACATCGGTGGGTAACCCAGCTGACGCACTGCGATTGAGCGAGCGTGACGTATCATCCATGGCGTCAAGCTGCGGATACGAGTCTTACTGGAGTACAGTAGGTCGGAGACAGGATGAGATTCTGGTTGCGTACATTCTTGAAGCCTATAAACAGCTGGGTGTAGATCTATGGAGCCTACCAGTGGGTGCAAATGTCCAGAAGATCGATTATCTTCCAAAGCACGAAAAGGTGATGCAGAGGTTCCAACAGATGCTTCAAAAGCACGGCATCATCGAGCGCACGCTAGAGGGGTCATGGGTGAGAACCGCCAGAACATGGCCCTCGACGACAGCTCAAGAGCTCTCCGCCAGGTTACTCAACAGCTTCCCTCGTTACAAGAGCGAAATCGATCTGATGTCAGTTACTGGACCAAAACTGGCCGGATGCCTCACCGGCCGAGAAAATCCGGTCGCTCTACTGTTCTCCAATAAGGGGTCACAAAAGATACTCGAGGAGTACTATCAGACTTCACCCATGTTAGCCACCGCAACTGAGCTCATGGTCGACATGATAGCGCGAACTGTCAACCAGTCAGACGGAAGCGGCCCAGTGAGGATTCTCGAGATCGGCGGAGGTTGTAAGTATTATCTCTTGTCCAGTAGCCCAGGCGGCTTGATGATGTTTGGTCCCATAACCAAACGAATTGGACGTAGTTGAGCTAACAAAATATTGCGCGCACAGTTGGCGGTACCACCAAAAGATTACTCGAGGCACTCCAAACCACCGGTGTCGATATCGAGTACACCTTCACCGACATCGCGCCGACGCTAGTCAGCCGCGCGTCCAAAGTCTTCGGCCACGTCAAAGGCATGGACTTCAAGACGCTCAACATCGAAACGGAGCCACCCAGCACCCTGCGAGGGAAGTACGGTATCGTGCTCAGCACCAACTGCGTGCATGCCACGTCGAATCGCACTGAGACGATCCGCCGCATCAAATCCCTGCTCCACCCGGGGGGCTACATGGTCCTCTCCGAGGTGACAGACATTGTGGATTGGTACGATATCGTCTATGGGCTGCTCGAGGGCTGGTGGTTGGCACACGATGGCATCTACCCCCTCCAGCCCCCCGAGGCCTGGGTGCAGTGCTTCCGCGCGGCAGGCTTCGACAGAGGGAACATTGCGGTTTCCGAGGGACCCACGCGCGACCTCTGTACCCAGCGGTTGTTAGTGGCTTCTCAGAAAGCCTTGACCGACCATGCTCTACCGAGACAATTGCAGGCCAAGACCGCACCGAGAACGGTAGTCTACAAGGAAGTGGACGGGGTTCAGATCCATGCTGATATATACGTACCTCGTACCACGACGGCAAAGGCCATGCCTATAGGTACGTGAACTTTCGCTTTTGGGCTATTTGGCCACTGGAAAACCATATTGCCGAGTTCCCAACCTTGAGAGTCCCAGCATGTCTAATTCTCGTCACAGCCCTGATGATACACGGCGGAGGACATATGACGCTTTCACGCGCGGCCATACGTCCAGCACAGACCGAATTCCTCCTGGCCAATGGCATCTTGCCCGTCAGTCTAGACTATCGTCTCTGTCCCGAGGTCAATCTCATCGACGGGCCAATCGCCGACATCCGCGACGCCTACCTATGGGCACAGCAGAGCTTGAAAAGCCTTGTTGCCCCCTGGGGTGTCATGGTTGACGACGCCAAGATTGCCCTCATTGGGTGGTCCACTGGCGGCCACCTCGCCATGACCACATCTTGGACAGCGAAGGAGGTCGGTACAACACCTCCGGCCGCTATCCTGAGCTTTTACGGTCCTACAGACTTTGAGTCTGGTGGTAAGTAGACTTGTTGGCTCCTGTGTGGGTGGCAAAAACTTGTTTGACTTACACATTTTGGCATTTAGTACTTGACACTCGACGCGCCGAAGAGTATCCTGAGAGGCAGATGTCCATGAGAAAAATCATAGAGAGTCTTCCAAGACAGCCAGTAAGTTCTCAACGCCGCAATATGAGGTTCATATCCATGGGCTAATATGAGACTCTTCCAGATAACCGGGTACGACAGCGGCAAGGTAGATCAGACTGGTATGGGCTGGGTAAAGCCCGGTGATCCACGATCCGAGCTTGTGCTCTCCTTGTTCAAAGAAGGCAACGGACTGCCGCTTATGCTCAATGGTCTACCGACGGTGGGCGAATCTATTGTCGAGGACCGCAACACGGGCAGCAGTGCCTTCCCCGAGGTGGACCCAGCCAAGGTCGCGGCCATCAGCCCCCTTGCGCATGTGACCAATGGCACGTACGTGGTGCCGACATTCCTCGTCCATGGCACACAGGACGAGCTGATTCTGTACGACTCGGCTCGTCACTTTGTGGGCGCACTACGGCGCGCCGGAGTCGACTGTGGGCTGCTGACGATACCGGGGGCGCGACACATTCACGACATGGATATCAAACCGGGCACGATCAAGTGGGAAGGGGAAGTTGCGCCTGCTTATGAGTTCTTGATGAAACAGTTGTGGCAGTAACGAGTGTCTCTATGGCTAGATGAGAAAAACAGACCTGGTCCCAGCCGATACATCCCTAGCAAGCAAACTAGCAACCCCTACACGAATATACAGCCTGTCCGATTCCTTCGATTCCACCGGGCGGATCAAAAGAACGTAGTATTCAACCTCGTTCCCTTCTGTTGGGGCCTTACCCTTCCCAACTACTACACAACTCCAGCAGGTCTGGGCAGACTCATTATTCTGCCCATCAAGTAGGGCCTTCTTCACTAACTCTGACCTCTTAATGACGAGGTCACTTGCCTCTACTTGCAACCGTCCATCCCATCGCTTATGATCCGAGTCCGAGACTGTAGGTGTCTTGATGTTTCCCGTCCACTCAACACCACGAAAGGGGATCTCCAGGAAACCGATCCGAACATAGTATGCCATCCAGGACCAGGAAGGTACCGAGCTATCGGAATTGTATTTAATCTTGTCCATTGGTCCTGGGGACTCAGCGTACCAAAGTATGGTCCTCTCCAACCACTTCCACAGAACCCCATACTGCGCCCCAGAGTCGAATTGTCTGGCTATGCGCGTCTGGAGCCCAATTATCGCTTTAGATCTGTCTGATCTTTCCGAGAGATTGAGTTCAGAGTACTTCCGGTATAGGTATTGCACCAGCCGGATCCGTTCGTCTTTGTAGAACTGGAGTCCAAGGGAAGGGAAGTTGCTGTCACCGAGAAATTGGGATTGGGGGCTGCGGAAAACTTTAGTCATCTATATCCCAGTGTTGAGTCAGAGCAAAAGTGGCAATGTGACTTACTTTCGGAGCCGGGCGAGCGTTTCACAGAATACACCTTGTCCGCACTCCCAGTAAACCTGCGTGGTGGTGAAGTAAATCGTCCGTCTCGACAGCGCCCTTTCCTGCAGAACCCAACCACGCGAGCTCAGGACGCTATTCTCGACATGAGAACCGAAGTTGTCGATTGGCTCGGCGAGATGAAGCAGCCCTGAGGCAGTCTGAATGCTGACCACGTCTCTTTGGTGCCTCTCACCTAAGAAGCCGGCAAGGGAAGACTCCGCAGAGCTTGCCGCAATCGTGCAGTACGCGTTGCTGAACACATCTTCCATCCTGCTTGCCTCCGATTCCCAATCTGCTGGGTTGTCCTGGATGATGCAGAGCGAATCGATCCAGAGGTACTGGACGTGTAAAGCCCTGGTCACTCGCACAGCGTCCTGAAAGCTCTGAGGCAGCCTATCATAGGGGATTGCCTCTTTCAGATCGGCAATGTTCTCGTCGTATGTGCAGAATCTCTGTTCTTTGCTCAAAACACCCCATCGGTGACTCAAAGCAAGGTATTTCCCGCTGGATCCCTCGACAGTCTCGACAAGGCGCATTGATTTGCCATCACCGTCACCCACGTCAATCACCCTCGTCGGCAGTGTCCCATACATCTTCGGTAGGGTCTGCGATGCTACGTAATGGTGGTCGTGATCACAGAGATCAATCCATGAGTTCAACAACGCGAATTGTTGATCGCTGGCCGCCTCGGGCAGCAGGGGGAGACCAGCCGACCCATGTGGATGGATCTGAGTGCTTGAGTCGGGACCTAAAATGAATTAGCCGAAGTTGGATGCGTGGTTTGATGTGACTGACCTGTGTCGCTGTATAGGGAAAAGACAGGTGGTCCATTGGGAGTGATTCGTATTGTTGAGCCGACCCGATAGAGTGTCAGGAGCCCCTCCGGTGGTGCTAAATTGACCGAGAGGCGCCGATACAAGAATTGACAAAGAACACACTGAGGAGACGTAATGCGAAGATCTTGCAGGTTTCGTTGGAGTTCGTACGCTGACCATTCGAAGCCTATTGTTGAACATAACTCGCATAGTCGGGGTAAAGAAGGCATCACTGGTCGCAGCTTGGAGACATCCAGGCGGGCAAGAAGCCAGCCCGCCAGATCTGTGTCCGGAACAGTCTCCCATCGATCTACCAACCCACTTGTTCTCTGTTTGAATTAGCTAGGGTGGCGATCTTTGTACAGGAGTCGAGGGAATTGTCTTACCGGCTATTGGAAATGTCAGAATGTTTGGAATTTACCGCGTTCAGATTGGTTCGTACTCACGTTCTTGACAACCCACAAAAACTGCGGTCAGCCACTGAAAGCCCAGGAAGCGTCAAAGATTGTTTACTCACATACTATGTCACGGTCAGTCATATCATGAGGAGTTTCAGGGTCATCTTAGACTTACTTCTTGTGAAAGATGGAAAACGTCGCTGGCTAGCCCCGTCGTGGTGTCCCTGCTCTCGGTCAGTATCGTGCTCGTCCGATTCCACAAATATGATGGATCCTTTGAACATTTCTTTGCGATCTTGCAAATTTCCTCATGCATGTCATCAGAATATAGCCTGGACTTCACATCTCCAACAAGCAATTTGTCCTCCACCAGAGCGAGCAGATCTCCAAGGGCTGAGTCCTCGTTATCATTCCGAAGCCTCGTGATCCATGTTTGCACGACGGGATGGATGATAGGTTTCCGAGATTGGTCGACGTGCCAGAAACGGTCGACCCTCGGTTCTGTGCCGCGAAGCTCTTCGTCAAATTTGGACTTGCCCGGACTCCCATCCAGCAACCAGATGACAAACTCCAATATGACACAACCCATGGACCACGTGTCGAATCTGCGTGAGATATTCTTGCCTGGCTGGAGTTCGATCTCTGGCGGCTCATATCTCAGAGTTCCGGTTTTGTTGGTTGTTACGTAGCCGATTTGCTGCCTCGCACGAGTTTCTTGTGCATGAAATTTCGCGATGCCAACGTCAGCAATCACCAACGTTCCCAAGCTTCGCGTTGCCTGGCTGTCTCCGTCGCCTGCAAACAGCAGAATATTTTCAGGCTTGATATCTCCATGTCGGGTCCCTTTCTTATACAGCTCTGCGAGCCCGCCGGCTAGGCCTTTGATCTGCTGCAAAGCCCAGGGAGTGAGTGCTACACGTAGCCGGCCCTCGAGGTGAGCTTCATCAAGCCAGACGCCACGGAGGTTACCCCCAGAAGCCCACGGGAATACGAAGTACTTCTCTGGTTTTTCTGAACCCCTCTCATATGTCGCAATGGCTTCGATGAGATGTTTATGATGCAGGCTCTTCATGATTTCCAAGGTCCCTTTCTCCTTCTTGAAGAAATTCTCGATTTCGGTGTCCGAGGCAGTGTCAATTCGCAGTTGTTTCACGGCCACCACGCAGACCCGTCTGGAACCCTCGATGGCCCAGGACAGATATCTTGGAAATTCAGTCTTCAGATGCTCCTCCAAGAGCCCGACCCTGTATACCATGCCGAAGTGGCCATTACCGCCGCTGGCGGATGTGTTCTGGAATTTCACATAAGGCAATGGGCATTCTTTCGGGATTTTGAAGGAGAATTCGCGTCGTTTGAAGGTGACTGCGGAAAGAATCCACTGCAAATTCTTGAAACTATCCTTGTCTCCCCATCTCCAGCCAGTACTGAAACAGTCCGAGTCCCATGAATGTTCCCGGTCACTGGGGCGAGTGGTTGAGCAAATCATGCCAGACTTCTCCTCGACTGGAAAGCTGTCGTCCTTGAATCCACCAAGAGCAAGTGAGTTGATGTTATGAACATACTCTCCAAGCACACAAATCAGGAACACCCGTCGGTTTGTGGCCGAGTATTGGACGAGTCGTTCCAAATCAGAGTCCTGGAAGTGCGATGAAAGCGTTGCCCTCACACGTGGGATGAAATCGCTGAAAGCACCCTGGGGCAGAAACCGGGGGTTGTGCAGGCCGCCCACTTCAAATTGTGCAACGAATTTGCCCGCGATTTCGTCAGCAGATATTGCGCGTGGTGGGCTTTTCATATTGTGAGAGTAGACAGGAGTCGATTGGGAGGAAAACTCGGACGCGATGAAAATAGTCTCAGCTTGAAGGATCTAAGCAAGGGGGCGACTGATGTTTGTGGAGAGTTTGATGAGAATCAGGCAGTGCCACCTCTTTATAATCGGTGATGAGGAATGCCGGTGCAAAGAGCATATATATTTGCCCCGAGAATGCTACTTCACATTACGCGTATGCACTATATCTCTACTCTGTGCCTGAAATCCAATTCCCTTCTCTCTGGTCGGTTCCTCAAGCTCAACAGCAACTCTTGATCGCAATGTATTTCCCGACTCAACTTGAGCCTCAAGCTCACTACGCCCGACCAACGTGGTGTCATCGATGCCGCTGAAATCATCAGTGATTGCCAAGGTATGATGTGCAGATGCATGGACATGCGGCAGGAAAGGGCCGCTTGACTGCCCGCGCATTTGCTGCGGCGACAGCAAATGTGCGAACATCTTTCCGAATACTCACTAAGCACAGCCCAGCTGACTTCCTTGATTCTGGTGAATCGGTGAGCGATTCTCGGACATAAGACATGTTCCGCTATCGTGTGGTGGTACCACAGGAAATATTAGGCTTCAAGTGGAAAGGCTACTCCGAGAATTAATTGCTGCAGATGTGGGATCTTGGAATCGGCGCAGCACAGCTTTTCATGTCGAAGCAGGCTTGCTGATCAAAGATCCCAATGAAGAAGGTGAATGATCCGAGAAATTTCATTGGACAGAGATCAAGTAGAAGGATTGCGGCGTACATGCACCATGAGCGAGATGGCGCATGCAGAGCCGCAGAGTTCCGGTTTGGAAAGCCAAATTCTGATGCCGCCAGTCCTCGGCTTCAATCCAGAGTTCTGGCTCGTGCTGGCACATATGTAGTCTTCAATTTCCTTTCGAGATGCAGCATACTCATCGCAATAGAATCGTGTTCTTGTGTATGTGACATCATTCCGAATATTGATGTGAATCACGGTGTTTCAAGGGAACGACGGCCCCTGGGCTGTTAATTCAAGCCCATCGTAGGCACACTGGCATACAAACTATCAGTGGTCATCAGGCTTTGGTGATGCGACCCTATCGATAGTCGGGCTGTTGTGTAACAGCCAGTCCATGCGGGTTGGTCTTGGCCATCACAAGCCTTCTTGGAAAGCAACACCCCCTGTCTGTTTCTCTGCCACTCATGCAGCTTCAATGGGCGCAAGACTATCTTCTGTTCAGTCCTCTGCCACTTGAAAAGGTCTATCAGCTCGGCCTTTTGAGCGGATCGGGATAAGGCTCTACATATAGAGCTTGGTGCAGCGGTAGCCTAATTCGGACCCTCTGAACAGTCTATCAACGTGTGCAAAAGTGAAGGCGGTGATGTGAGAAAGGTCATCGCTAAGTCGTTTAATCTCTATGCAGGACTAGACATTGCTCTACATGTGGCCTCGATGATACGAACAATATCTATACAGAAGCAATCAGCTTCGTAGACAGCTGCATAGTATTCCATGCACTAGGGCTTACGCGATGTATTTGGCCATGTGTCTCACTTCTGCTTCTTCAGACTACTGGTCTTTGCCAAGACAGCTGGGAGCCTAGTACCATGAAAAAATAAGCAACGGATCAAAGGAGCAATCCACGGACCAGACGAGCCTCGTCGCCGACAACTGGCATAAAAGATCCGTGCAAAGTAAAGGAAAACCAAATTTGGAATTGGCCAGACTGCAGGAAGGCTCCTATATATTCTTCGACATTCAGACCCAGATCATCGTCTATCCAAGATGGTCAGCCACAGATCAGATCTAGCCGTTAAATTTCTGCGCTTGATTCGGGAAAGACTGAACAACAGTATGGAACCTTCAATTTGGGGGGACTATGGCGGCCGAAACTTCTTTCTTCCCAGAAATTCTCTAGTGGATATTTTTACCGACCAAAACATACAAAGACTGCTCACAGACACGCCCGAGACTGTCATGATCAAGTTGACTGATATTACCGGCGCCAGGAAGCGCATAGAGATCTTTGCTACTCTGCTTCTCATCCAAGATGGTCTTGAGCACATTGGCCGTTTCATTAAAAAGGGGCTGTATGACGATAATTTGCCCATAGCATGGGCACCAATACGATCCTGTTTCCAGTCGGAGCACGGATATCCCAGGGCAGACTTGTTTTTTAAATACCAATACTGGATTCACGTCCCCGCATGGAACTTTTCACTGCCCGGTATTGATCTTGCAGACTACGATCTTCATTACATGCTACCTTTCACAGAGAAAAGGAAGATATCCAATGGAGGCCAGGGGGTCATATGGAAGGTCAGAATCCATGACAATCACTACGAGTCCAAAGTTTGCTCTGTGAGTATAAAAATAACCGTCGAATGGCTCAAATCAGATCTACTAATCAGAACTAAGATCGAGAACCAGTGGAAAGCACTTGGAGGTCCTTATTTTGCGGTCAAAGAGTTCAAAGACGAGTTTGAATTCAAAAATGAGCTAGAAGCGTCGCGGCAGTTCAGCGAGCCGAACACGAAACATGCACACTTGATGAACGTTTTATTCGCGTTCTCATATGGCTCCAGACACTTCCTCATTCTCCCTCTCGCTCAAGGTAGCCTTGACAAATTCTGGAGGAAGATCAGTTTGTTGCCGCGAGACCCATTGTTTCTGATTGAACAATGCCATGGGATTTCCGAAGGACTGCAGAATATTCACGACTGCAACGCCCGCCTATCAGGCCACAATCGCAAAATGGTTATGGGTCGACATGGGGATATCAAACCGCACAATATCCTGTGGTTCGTAGATCACTCTACTACGGGAGGAAATCGGTTCGTTCTATCCGACTTCACGCTTATGCGATTCCACGCCGAGGGGGCCAACGAGGAGACTACATTGAGAGACATCGGGGGCACCCAAACATATCGTGCACCGGAGAAAGACATCCGACCTAGGGGACACGTCAGCCCAGAGTATGACGTCTGGAGCCTGGGCTGTGTGTTCCTTGAGTTCGCCAGTTGTTATCTTCTCGGCCACCAGGCTACGTACGGAGAGCGTTTTATGGCCGCTGATGGACAACATTTCCATAGCTTCAAATCGGTCCGTCAGATGGACGACTACAAGGAGTGGATGTTCCCGGAAGATAAATATTTCGTCTTGTCCAGGGAGAAAAGTGCCGACGGTCAAGAAAGATTTGTTGCGGAAATCAAGATATCAGTTAGACAAGTGAGTCGAGAAATCTGAGCTCGTGAAATCCGCTTCGTGACACTGTCTAACCTTGTCTTCCAGTGGCTCATATATCTTCACGGATCAACACGCTGTTCAGATGCTCTACACCGCTTTCTGGAAATCATAGAGGTCCACATGCTCGTTCCAAGGCCAGAAGATCGATGGTCCGTCCAGGAAGTCCTCGGGAACCTGGCAGAGATCGTCCGTTTAAGTCAACAGAAGACCAGCCATAAAGAGGCAACGGACTATTGCCGTAAGGGAAATCCGCGGCAAACACGCCAATCAAGAGACTTTCCTCCTCTTTGGGTCGAAAGCACCAACCATCAGGGACGTCGACAAAGCTGGAGTCCACGGTTATTGGAGCAACCTGGGCCCGCGACGACCGAGAAATCTTCTACAAGGGGCATGCCCCATGTCCTGGCAGCATCATCAGAGAACTCCGTTGGCTCAAGACCAAACGTGGAACAGGTTGTTGCTACATGCGCGCAGCATCCAAACAATCTACCAGCACCCGCTGCTGAAGTCTCGTTGTGCTCACCGACCGTGGGCATGGAGGAAATTATTCCTGCTTGTGGTGACAGCTCAACCGTGGAGCCGGACAGACAGGTATCGACGCGCGTTCAGACTCGACAGGGAACATCCATGCAGTCTACCCGGAAGAGAAAGCGAGCATGAAGACAGCACAACACGACGTGCCCGGCAACGACGCGTCCAGAGAACACGCGAACGACAGAGAAAAGTGGTGTCGCTAGTGATGCGAGTGCTGACTTTGTTGTGAGTCATATAGGTCCATTCCTTGGAGAATTCCAGGTGCTCTCTAAAGCAAGGCTTCGCTCCATGTGGATAAAGTTGCGCGGGACAACAATGGCAGAATGACAGCATAATTAGATGGCTTGTGGCGGCCGTTCAAGCTGACTGTTTTGACACATACTTCGGCAATTTGTATCCGTACTGTTTCAAATTGAGTATCTTTGCTCGGGTGCGTCCTCAATAGACGTTGAGCCTTGCATGATTACATTTAAGTGGTTTCGTCTTTAATCCGTATACACAATTCTATTATCAAGCTGTAGGCGGTCCCTTCATACAGTGAGTTAGAGAATCCTACCACCCCGGTCAACAATTCCTACCACCCCAGTCATTCAGCTGCCAACTAAACTCCCAATCTGTACCCTAACCCTTAGAATTAATACCCTAACCCTAACCCTAACCCTATTCAGTTTATAACTAAATTTCTTTTTACAATATATCTCTTAAGTTTTTTTTAAGAAAAAACTTTATAGGTTGGTCCTTTAGGAACTTAGGCATAGCCTACCGGCCTCTTATTTATGCTTGTCCCTTCGCCCCAGCCGGCCTTTTAAAAAATAAAAAGATTAAGTTTTGGCAGCAAAGAAAGGGATAAATTTAATTAGGTAGAAAATTAACTGGGGTGGTAGGAATCGTCAACTGGGGTGGTAGGATTCTCCGACTTGTTTATACAGTGCTAAACTAATCACATTTAAAGTTTGGAATGTCAGACCTTAAGGTATATAATCGACCTTTCTGACAGCTGTACTTTGGAATTTGCATTCCATCCTCCTAGCAGCTATACTTTGCCCCCTTAGAGAAATCCCCATGTCTGGAGCTCTTGAGCAGAGGAACTCGATGATTATTCACTGAAAATCTTGAGCGCTCTGAGGATCGGCCCAGTTAATTGACCGGATTCAGCACTAGCTGAACAATAGAAGCCTGACGTATATAGAGGTATATCGGAAATTAATGACTAAGATACCATATCCGTGTAAGTTCCTGGTGATTCTCCTTCTGGGGGGACGTGAGATAGTTCCGAGATCCAGGGGCGAACCACGTTCATAGAACATGTGATATAGGGGAAGCCCCGGGAGCGGCGCGATGCGATTGCGGGTTATCCGGTCCAGGAAAAGACTTGGGATGGATTGAACCGATGCCTCTGGATTCATAATATCATCGATGGATCAAATTCTAGGACTCAAGGCATGTGTTACCACCTGTTTTTCTGGTCCAGCACAAGCGTAGCCTGAGGTAGTGAAAAGTCACTCGCCCGCCATCGCCGAACATCTCTTTTTCCAGGTCCTGGTTTGAATGCTCAGCGCCAAATCTGTTCCGGCGAGTATTCCAGCGAAATAGACTCGAGGAAGACTGTGCCAATGTCCTGGGGAAATTGATCCTAGAATTAAGTCGCAGGGTGTGGCTTTACTATGTAAAAAGTTCCTGGAGCTCCACCATTGTTGACAGTCTTGGGAATGTCAGAGGCGTTTTATTTCGTGCCGCCGTTGCCCGCCTGCATGCATGGTAGACATACTCAAGATTCCTCGATATGAATACAAACTAGTCATTGCCAGATCTGTCTGGCGATCTATCCATGAAGTCGCCAAAAGTGGGTGATTCCGGTAGGGCTTGGCAGAAACTTTCGGCCCCATTGATCCGCGAATGACTGGTGATATTTGGTCAGTGGTGTACAGGTAACTCGGACTGACCGAGAAATCTCGTCGCCACACTGAACACAGTCAACACCGATGCGGTTACTTCGATCCTCGAGAACCCTTTCACCTGCGCATGAGCATTTTTCTGTTATTTTTAGGGGCCTGGCGGAGGGGGATGCAACTTTGTCGAGGCGCAAGATGAGGAGCACGAGCACGCCATTTGACACCATCACGACTGACATCGCGCATGGCAAGTGTGCCATGGCCAAAGTAGCAGTGCAGGACTGCAGTGATCTTCGGGCTCATTACACTGAAACCACACAGGGATGAACCGCCAAGTATCATTAGTCGGTTCACCTACCCGTCGACGCCCAAAATGGTGTAGTGCCCGGTACCTGTGCCCTACAACTGGGATAATACTGACTCGGCGATCTGCGCTGCAGTAGCACTGCATGCAAAGTGGCACCGCCTGGCTGCTTAAGTGCCTATTTTTGGGCCTATCAGCAATATCTTGGCCAACCACCTTTACGCTTAAACGGTATGCTTGGGTTCAATACTTCGAGATCGTGTCGATCTATATAACAAAGAAGACGGCTGGTAATGTCTGACCACAGAATGTTGTGAGACATCGCTTCAGCCCGTTCTCTTTCATTGGTCCGCTTGCCTGCACTTGTGAGTACAACAACACTGCATGTGCAGATGGCTTCAGCCAGCCATGTGTGCGACTTGGAGCGGGGCGAAGAACATTGAACAATTTGACTGACCTATATCTTCTAGCCGTGCCTTTCGTTCTTTGTTTCCTCGAGTTGAGAGCCAGTCTTTATCGAACGATTGACTTTTCACGATACCCAACACCTTACCCGACTCTCGTTACCTGTCATTGCCCGGAGAATCTTCAACAGCAACATGTATATCTCAAATGCCCTGTCGTTTCTGCCACTCCTGACGCTGGCCAAGGCCGCCGCCCTTCCTGAGTACACCGCACCAGCTCCAGAAGTTGACGATACAACACTCTATGATGCTATTGTCATTGGCGGTGGTCCTTCAGGACTCAGTGCGCTGAGCGGACTTGCTCGTGTGAGGAGAAATGTCCTCCTCATTGATTCCGGGGAATACCGCAACGATGCAACCCGGCACATGCACGACGTGATAGGAATGGATGGTAATTTGAAACACCTGTCATCCAAATGATCGGACTGTGAGACTGACAATTGTGCAGGTGTCACCCCAGCTTACTACCGCTGGCTTGCGCGGGAATTACTTTCCGACTACAAGACCGTCACCATGACTAACGGTACAGTGACCGGTATCCAGGCCGTGAACGGCAGTGCCACGTCTTTCACAGTGCAGGCGACCTTGCCGATAGGCGAGAAGACCCTCATGGCGCGGAAGATTGTCCTCGGGACTGGTCTGAAAGACGACCTCCCCGGTACCCCGGGCCTCCAGGACAACTGGGGCAAGGGAATCTACTGGTGCCCGTGGTGCGACGGCAACGAGCACGCCGACCAGGCTCTTGGCCTTCTCGGGCCCCTAGAGGACATCCCTGGTCTCGTTCGCGAGGTGGCCACGCTGAACAGCGACGTCGCGGCCTTCGCCAACGGCACCGACACACCCGAAGCGCGCGCCGCGACCGAGGCATCCTTCCCGGACTGGGAGGAGTATCTGAAGCTGTCCAACGTCACAGTTTACAACCAAACGATCACATCCATCACCCGCCTCGAGGACGGACACGACGCGTCCGCGGACCCCAGCCTGGCCACGTCGCCCGAGTACGACCTGTTCCGCGTGGACCTGGACGACGGGACCTCGGTCGAGAGGGCCGCCTTCTTCGTGTCCTTCCCCGACGAGCAGAAGTCCACCGTCGGGGCCGACCTGGGCGTCACGCTGTACGGCGGCCGCCTGTACGCCGACCCGACCAGGGGCCTCGTCACCAACATCCCCGGCGCCTACGCGATCGGTGACGCGAACTCGGACAATGTCACCAACGTGCCCCATGCCATCTACAGTGGCAAGAGGGCAGCTGTCTATACGCATGGTGAGTGGCACCCGACACTGGCCCCCTGACCCTCGATTGGCCTCGTCGAAGATTTGCTGACTGACTTTTCATCCAGTCCAACTCGCTCGCGAGGACGTCGCTGCCCAGCTTGCGGCTGCCCAGACCAACGGCACTGCTGCGGCCGAGAAGAGAGATGATTTTGTCCTTGACCCGCGAGATGTCTGGGAGCGCATGAATGGCCAGCCTGGAGATCTTTTGTACGCTGGGGAATTCTGAAATGCAACATGACGCGGAAGCCTTGCAAAATAGTCAAGCAGGCTGAGAGCCCTCATGACTCTAAACGATAATGAAAATACATATTACATTGCAAGTGATTCGGTAATTTTACCAGCTAGGATACACCGAGCCGCGTACCTGTTGAAATCGACCTCATCAGAAACACGTATAGCAAGTTCTAGAGATCAGACCCCTTGGGTTGATTTGTGAAGGATTTACTAGAGTAGAGCAAAACATTAATCGAGGGCCAGGGCAATCTTGGGGAAATTATGCGGCCGCCTTCATCGGACTGTCGAGCCAGAATATGACTGCGATTGGTTTGGAAATGTCTGAGATGTCCACTGACTGCTTTCATTACTCATGCTTTTGCCACTTTGTGCATCGTCGTGCTGGCTACTTGTGTACTTAGGTAATTCTAATTCCCAATATCATGCCGAATGGTCACCAACACAGCACTTGAGGCATCTCACGCCATGAGTTCCGTGAACCTGTGTCGAAAACAGAATCATCAGGAATTTTGAAGCGTGCCGGGACTGGAAGACTCCACAATGTCATTACTCGGTCTCACTACCCTCCCGTTTCGCCTTCATCTTCTCCACAAGTGGCACAAGCAGATTCTCCTTCAGACCACTGAGGATTATCTGCATGTACGCTTCCTTTCCAAAGTCGCCAGGCAACATCTTGGTAGTACAGCGAAAGTCGTATGTGTGTTCCACAAAGTATCGAAAATGGGTGTCGACCTGAGACAGTCTCGTCAATGTTTTCCTGGCCTTGGCCGCCCCTTCCCAGTCCAGTACCATGAGTGCCCTCAGCTCCGTCATTTTGACCGGTAGGTACTGGAAGAAGAATTCGTAGATGTAGAACAATCGATCGTCCGTTCCAATATACCAGCCCTTTGGTTTGTAGAGGAGGATATTCTCAGGCTGGTCAAAGTAAGTGATGGTACCGGTCACGATGTCCCACGTGCTTTGGCCGTGTCTAGTGGTTGAGACACACTGCACAATCTTCGCTGGTGCTGTCTCATGGTCGACGTTCTCCTGTTGGAGTTTGATTGCTTCATTGATGAGGCACTCAGCAACCTTGTCCACAGGAATGACATCGAGGATCGCAGATGGGTCTCCATGCAGGACCTTCAAGCCTCCAAGAGCAAATGCTGAGAGAGGACCAGCCAGCGCCGCGAAGCTGTCAATCCATCCCGGGAATGGATGCTCACAGCTTGCAGATATGATGCTGGGACGCACAATTGTCAGTGGCGTTGACCCTTTCTTCTGGACGAGAAAGTGTTCGGCTAGGCACTTTGCGAGTGTGTAATTGTTTGGGTGGCCGGTCTCGATGCGAATTTGCTCAGGATCCTTCCGTCCGTCATGCAAGTCCTCCAGTATCTGGTGTGCCGACTTGGGCAATACGGCCATTTGTTCCTAGATAGGCCCCTTGGTGTTGGGAGTGACATATGCCGTGGACGTGACGACCAGGCGTTGGAGGTTCTGGCAGTGCTTCGAGAATTGGAGAATGTTGAGGCTGGCGGTGACGTTCTCCGCGAGAAGGACATTGAGTGACGTGTCAAAGGAGACGCAGCCGGCGCAATGAATGATGTGCGTCACTTTTTTTGTTATCTCATCATGAAACTCGGCGTCGAGTCCGCAGTTGGGCTCCATCAGGTCGCCAGGCACGACGTCAACATCTTTGTTCCAACCATTTGGGAGCCTCGAAAAACAGCCGGACTTGACGACTCCCTGCAGAAATCGCTCGAGGGCATTTTGGTTGCGTGATGATCGGATCAGGACCAAGATACGATCAAACTGTAGGTCATGTGCATTGCGTCGGCGGATGAGCTCCTCGAGTACGACTTTCCCAACGAAGCCCGTTACTCCAGTGAGCAGGATGGTATTGACCGGCATGTTGGAATCAGCGAGCAGAGAGGGTGTGGTGTCGACTAATCCGATCTGGCTTAAAGGAATGTGCCAATGCAGCTTTTCTGGGCTGAGGATGCTTGGAAAGATGCTGAAGGGGCTCTAGGGGACGCAGGATACGGACAGAATGAATGTTTTGATGATGTAAAGGAGTGTCTGCGTCCCAGTTAGTGTCGATGACAGCTTCGAATGAGCTGTCGAAACAAAAGGCGGAGGTGGCCAAAGACAAGTGCTCTCAGAAGGTACGATACGACCAACAAGTCGCATTAAGTGGATATGGCAGGAGCAAGGCAACTCAAGTGCTTGGTCGACTCTTTTCCTTGAAGCATGGGCATTGCCACAGTACTAGGTCTATGGAAACCACGATGTACCGAGCGTCGTCTTACTCCTTCCCCTCCCAAAGCCTAGAACCCTCAGTGCACGTTTAGGGTCCCGAGCGAGATGGATGCCCACATCATGCCACGGCGAGCAAGGACCCATTTGGGTTGTCGTCCAGAAGTCAGATCACGGAACGAAATTTACATTTCTCGGGACGTCATAACTCCTGCATTACTCCTCAATTCCTGTGCAGCGAGAAACCTCGATGGCGTCCTAGAAAAACGAATGCGGATCAGTTCTTGTCCATGATCAAATAGCATGCAAGTGAATATTGGTGCAGATATATCTTACCGGAACACCACTCGGCTCCCAACCTTCGACGAACTGGCTGGAGTAGATGAGGTTTGGGTTGCCGTGGACTTCAGACTCGTCGACCTGACCCCCTTTTGCCATGTTGTACCTGTGCTTTTCCCAGTCCGACAGTCTGTCCAGGCTCAGTCCAGTCTCCTTCTTGAACTTTTCCCTCTTCTGCTCTACTGTGCTGCGGACGTATTCCAGGTATGGAGGGTTCCCGGGCTTGACGACTGCCCCGGGTACGTCGAGCATTAGCATTCATGACTATGCCTTCAGCGTCAAGTGACATATGGAGGAGGACTTACCATTGTCTGCAGCCAGCACCGAACCAACACCAACCAGGCCAAGCTCCTCACACAGCTTCAAGTCAGGGGTGTAAAGTGGCTTCACGTGGTCAAGGAACATGAGGTCGATCTTCTTCAGCTTGCCCTCCGCGTGCAGCCGCCTCAGCGATGCAGAAGCCGGTCCAATCTCCACTCTCACAAAGTCATGCAGGCCTGCCAGATCAACGAGGCTGGAAATGACTGCCCCAAATTCTGGGTTGTACTCCAGGCTGTAGTACTGCTTCCCGCCTGCTTCCCTGAATGCGGCGCCAAAAGCGATGGCAGAGTAGCCGACGTAGCCGCCCAGCTCGACCATGACCTGTGGTTTCACGTCCTTGATGAGATCTGCCACGGTCTTGGACTTGTACTCGCCTACATTCATCAGATACTTCTTGGTCCTGCCATACTCGTCGATAGCCTCGATGAGCTTTTGAGGGTTGCCGCGTATTTCTGAGATTTTGGGATGGTTGTAGATGAAGTGCAGGAGGGCGACCTCGCGTCCATCGTCAAACTAATCGCGGCACTCGTTCAGCACATCAACATAAACATTTCCAAGGTACAACGGGTCATGGAACGAACATATTTATCCTCTTGTGGCTGATATGCCGTTCCCGTGAAGTTGGTGAGGCTGCTCATTTTGAGAGAGGAATATGGTTCTAAATCTGGTATTTTGTTCCTGGAACTCAAAATCTGGAATTCAGACTGGAACAATTCTGCTACAGATTTCTGTATTTTAATGAGCGAGCTGCTTGGTGTTTTGTTGTCTCGCGGGGTCGGTCTGAGGATAGATCGAGTCAAGGCGACCTGGATTTGGAGGTAAATATCGGCGGTCTACACCTGTAGTTGGGGTTGTAGGTCGTGCAAGCGACGAAAAGGGTGTGAAAGTGCGGGGGCGGGGGGACAGAGCTCAATTCTTGGGGTGGGCGGGTACCTGGATTCTGGAGCTCAAGCTCCTCTGTCTGTTCTGTCTTTGCCTTTTGCAGTTGCGTCAATCAATCAACCACCCCACCATTCTTACCTTCCACACAGACACCATCGGATTCGTACAGGCTGTAGACATGCTCCGCCCACACATCCATCTCTTCTCTGCGCGTTGTCGATACAATTGCGTTTTGTAATGATGTATCATCACTCCATGGCTAAGACGACTTGTACATGTTTTTGACCTCGATGATCGAGCTTTAGCCTTTGCTCCGTCCATGCAGCCTCTGCCTCCCCGTCAGCCCGTCCCTGCCGCCGCGCCCCTCGACGCGAAAACTCGTGACTTTGTCAGGGATCAAGCTCAAGAAGATTGGGCCATGTCAGCGTCACCACTGTCTTTAGCCCCACAGCTCCCCCAGCCAGGCCAGCCTGCTGGTGGGGCTTGCCGAAAGTCAATCAATCGACCCTTGCGCTGAGCCGCACCCGGCCTAACCCAAAGCAGATCGCCTGCAGATCCGTCGTCTCAGTCCTCAACTTTGACCGAAAACCTTGGACATGAGCACGCTACCAAGCTGCCCAGACAAGCCAGACGGCGCGGTCGAACCCCTGGTGCCAATGGGACGGGAGGACCTGGCCGCCAATCCCAGGGCCCCGTGGGGCTTTTGATGGAGATGCGTGGCGCATCTGGCGCATCTGGCATGACCGGTTTACCTTTCCGTCGACCGCCGTGGGGGGGGGGGGGGGTCCCACAGGGAAATACGATGCCGCCTTTATGGGATTCTCAACAATCACGTCTTCGAGGCATCGGCTCACCAATGCTCTGGCTACAGGGAAGACGGTAGTACGGATGACAACGCGAAACTCAGATTTCTTGTAAACGAGTCTATGATCCTAACGAGTCTTGACTGCACGAGAGCTACACCAAGGTACAATATACCTCCTGGACTGGTCTTTGTCCACCTGTCTCCGGGTACTGAGGACAGGAACAAGACCATGATGGACCTGGCTGCTCTGCTACGCTCCTTCCGGGACATGGCTCCAATCATTTCTAGACGCCGAGTCCTCACAGTTTTCCATCGGGCACAAGCGATCCCAGGACTTCTCAAGACGGCAGTGGTTCCAACGTTTTCATATGTGCCAAACCGCCAATCGAAGTCGTGACGACACCACTCGGTCAACTTGCTCGGGACACGCCCTCCTGGACAGCATGTGAAGCTCATAAAGAAGATATCCCCAGAGTATTGCTCCAGTGTGACTGTCAAAGCTCACCCTTCATCCCTCAGTTCCTAGACTTCAACGCCCCCTAGAACCCCTTTCCCCTTTCGTTTTGACACTCAACGTCTGTGTCACCTCATATCACTCCTTCATCCAGAATGTCTGACCTTAAGGCAACCGTCTTTGAGACGCCCAAGGGCTTCCATGTCGAGGGCTATGAGAAGATCTCCTATGACTTCTCCTTCGTCGATGGAGTCTTCGATATTCACAACCCTGGCCTGGCAGAGTGCTACAAGCCATGGGGACGCGTTCTTGCCGTTACAGACAAGAACGTGTTCGGCCTTTATGGCGACAAGATGGAGAAGTACTTTTCTCACTACGGCCTGACTCTAAAGGTCCACAAGACCTCCATCGGCGAGAAGGCCAAGACGGTTGATACCTGGTTGAGCATTTGTGACTCAATGACCGACTTTGGTATTATTCGAAAGGTAAGGCGTCCAGCGTGTCGTGACCGCCTCTCTGCGTGACAGCTTTGAAACTCATACTGACATCTTACCAGGAACCTGTTCTCGTCGTTGGCGGTGGCCTCGTCACTGACGTCGCTGGGTAAGCAGCTCCCCATTTTCTTCTCAGATTTGATCATTGCTGTACCCGCTCGAACACCGGGTTTTGAGTACTGGCTTCAATATCCAAGGCGTGACTAACCACACGCCCTACAGCTTCGCCTGTGCTGCGTATCGCCGGAACACCAACTTCATCCGTGTTCCAACTACGGTCATTGGCCTCATTGATGCCAGTGTAAGCATCAAAGTTGCTGTCAATTACGGCAACTACAAGAACAGGCTGGGCGCCTACCACGCCCCCATCCACACATTCCTCGACTTCACCTTCCTGCGCACTCTTCCTGTTGCGCAGGTACGGAACGGATTTGCAGAGCTCATCAAGATTTCGTCATGCTCCCACCTCCAGGTGCTCGACTTGCTGGACAAGTTTTGTGAGCAGCTGATCGACAACAAATTCGGCCGAGGGGACGGTTCCACCGAGGAGCTGACCAAGGCCGCTGATGTTGTAAGTTTATATCTGCGCTAAACCTGACCGCTCATGATGATGCTGACACCTACTCAAGATCAATCGCGAGGGTATTTACGAAATGCTGAAGCTGGAGTCCCCCAATTTGCACGAGATTGGCCTTGACCGCGTGATCGCGTACGGCCACACCTGGTCTCCACTCCACGAGCTCATTCCTGAGACACCTTTGCGACACGGTCACGCCATTTCCATTGACATGGCATACACTGCGACGCTGGCGAACCACCGTGGCTTGCTCAGCGATGCTGAACACACTCGGCTGCTCACTTTGTTCTCCCGCGCCGGACTCACTATCGACCATCCCCAGTTCGACGAGCATGTGATCGACAAGGGCACAGCAGCTATTCTCAAGACACGAGACGGCAAGTTACGTCTCGCCGTCCCTAACCCCCTGGGAAGCTGCACATTCCTGAACGATGTGAGCCAGGAGGAACTCCTCCTTGCACTCAAGAAGCACAAGTACTTTGCCAAGCAATACCCCCGCGAGGGTGCAGGTCTTGAGGCTTATGTCGACTCCAGCGACACGGGATACACGAACCAAGCATCTGAGAATAAGAGTGTAATGGAAACTGTTGCTGAGAACAGTGACGGGTTGAAGCAGAAGATTGCCGCCAAGGTGGCTAATGGCACCAACGGTCATACCAAAGGACACGTCAATGGACACACCAATGGTCACACCAACGGCCACACCAACGGCAACGGGGTCAAGGAGGTACAGAACTCTCAAGTGGAGAAGGTTGCGAAGACAAACGGTGTTCACTAGAAAGCGTGTGTATTCATTTTGCTACATAAAACCCTAGCGATCTAACCCATCACGGGTTCATCTTATGACATGATGAATGAAAAATCATGACGGGAAAAGCTTCCCGCTATTGGCATATGAGTTTCCGGTCGCGAGCAATTGCATCAAATATCCACTTAAAATGTAGATCTGATCTGATCTGATCTAAGATTGATCTGAGATTTTCACAACCGGCATGTAGATAGTACCAATTAGCACAATTGGGCACTGCACCTTGTCCCTGATGTTTTAATTGATGGGTCGCCAAATCTTCCCAAGCGATCTTCTAACTCACGTATGACCCTATGTAAATAAGGGATTTTTCGCGAGAAGAATTGAGGGATTGAAGCTCTGACAGCTGTAGCTCCGCCCATATCGACAGTGCCTCCACCCGCCTTGGACTCTCCGAGGAATGAGCTGTCAATGCTGTCAGGCACATTAGCCAGGAGCAGTTCATGCTCGTCACTACTGCGTAAGAGCGTACGCACCTGTCCCGTACGATATCGGTTTGCATTAGCCTCAAGCGGCGGCCCACCTTCGACAAAGCTTCATCCCTGCAAGCCCCGATGGTTCCCGAGCCGCCTGTGACAAGCGCATCGAATGATTCATCACGGAGGAGACCAGCCGGATGCATGCTTTCGACGATATTTTTTTTTCCCTGACCGAAACTGGTGGGCGGGTGTAGATCCCAAGCCGTGTCTGGGATGACTGGCTCAGCGCGTTCCCGCAGTCGCTGTACCATGTGTGACAAGGAGCTTGTTCTCCGCACGGGCGAGTCTTTGCGAGCACGCGTAGCGCCTGAGACTTTTCGACGCGGCTTTGATGGAAGGGTTTCTTGCGATATCACCAGCTCTCAAGCGTCGCCCATAGAGAATCATGGCTGACTCCGAAGCCAATGGCAAGCCAGACACCGTGGCGCCGGACGAGGTCATCACCGCCAGCTCTAGCCTCGCCTTTCTTCGCCTTCCCGTGAAGGACCACATCAAAACCTTCTTCCTCCTGGCACTCAGCATCCTCTTCCTGCCCCTAAGCTACATCGTCGCCATCGCCCTCACAGCAGTGCCCGAGACGGTCCTTGCTTACTTCCTGCCGTTTTCCCCCTTGTCGTTGACAGGCGCCCTCTTTCACCGGACCCAATGCCGCGCCAAACCCACCTTCAGGCAGCGGACTGTCCTCGTCACTGGCGTGGGCATGACCAAAGGCCTGACGCTGGCCAGGGCGTTCTGGCTGTGCGGCCACCGGGTTGTGGCGGCTGACTTTGACGCCAGGGCATGTACCGCCTGGACGCCCTGGAAGCAGGGGCGGTGGACGTACAGCCAGGCCTTCGACAAGGTGTACTCACTGCGGAAGCCCGCAGTCAGAGACGACATGAATGTGAGGGAGAAGGAAGAGGTTAGGACGGCGTATATCAAGGATACCTGCAAGATCGTCCAGGATGAAGGCGTCGATTTGTGGGTTTCGTGCTCCGGCGTCGCGAGTGCCGTGGAGGATGCCATGGTAAAGGAGGCTCTGGACACGACACCGCTGAGGAACGGACGGACCTGTGCATGCATCCAGTTCGACGTGCCCACGACGTCTACCCTGCACGAGAAATCGACCTTCATCCAGCACACCAAAGCCCTCAAGCTCACCGTCCCCGAGACACACGACGTCTCGTCACACGCACAGGTCCTCGACGCCCTCGCCTCCGCGGCAAAGAAGAACCCGGGCAGGAAATTCATCCTCAAGCCCGTGGGGATGGACGACGCCAACCGCGGCAACATGACCCTCCTCCCCCTGCCCACAACCCGCGAAACCGAGGCCTTCGTCCGCCGCCTCCCCGTCTCGAAGAACAGGCCGTGGATCCTGCAGCAGTTCATCCGCGGCGGCAGGGAGTACTGCACGCACGCACTGGTCGTCGACGGGGCCGTCAAGGTGTTCACGGCGTGCCCGAGCAGCGAGCTGCTGATGCACTACAAGGCTCTCCCGCGCGACGACCCACTGACCGCGCAGATGCTGCGGTTCACCACCAAGTTCGCCGCGGCCGCGGGGGCGGGCTTCACGGGCCACCTCAGCTTTGACTTCATGGCCGAGGATGACGACGCGGGCCGGACCAGGCTCTACGCGATCGAGTGCAACCCGCGGGCGCACACGGCCGTGGCGCTGTTCGCCCGGCCGGGGGAGCAGATGAGAGGGATGGTGGAGGCGTACGTGTCCGCCATGGACAGGTCTCCGAAGTCACTGAAGAAGGACAACTCCAACCCGGCTTTTGGGCTGGTCTGGCCGCCGGCGGACGCGACGCCCCGGTACTGGATCGGGCATGACTTTTTCGCGCTCGGGCTGCTCCCGCTGCTGGATTTCCTGCGGTGGCAGCCACGGTCTGGCGGGCTGCTTGTTGACGGGTTGGCCGAGCTCCTGCAACACGTCTTGTGCTGGAAAGACGGGACGTTTGAGCTCTGGGATCCGTGGCCGTTCGTGGCGCTGTATCATCACTACTGGCCGCGGGCGATATTGGCTGCGTGGTGGAAAGGGGAGCGATGGAGTCGGCTCAATGTGAGCACGACCAAGATGTTTATCTGTTAGCTGAAGGACAAACCCCATCACATCTGATGTCAGTACTGCTCCTATACCGTCTCTACCCGGTTCAGAGCATAGAAAGGTCCCGGCCATAGTAGCCACAACTCTTGAAGCAGCTGTACCTCATCATACTCTATAGTACCGCCCCTTGAGGCATGGTGTCTCCCCATGGACTGTCTTGTTAGCCACTCCTTAGCGACTCATTGAGACAAGCAGCTACATCAGATAGCATTACTTGCAGGCGCGGACAGTCATGAGTTTGCCGTGACAATCCTGTGACCGCGAACCAAAGAAAAACACCTATCCGAGTGGGTGAAAGTAGCGACAGCGTCTTCCTCTACCTTCACTTGAAGTTGAGCGGCGTCATTTTCCGTTTGCCGAAGTCTCCTTGCCGTCCTTCTGCATGTTGATGCCATCGCGCGCCCATCGGGTTTCCAAAACTGGTCGCATATGCGACAAGGATTTAGCATCGGTGAAGTCTGGCAGCTGATATTTCAAAAGACGGTAGGCTCCGGACGATTTTCCAATAATGGCTGGCAACAGTCAGATCCAGATTTCACGAGAGGTCAAGGTGCTGCAGGTTAAGGAAGAGAAGAACGATAAGAGGTGAGCTTTAGCGTGAATTAGATAACTATCAAGCTGCTGTGGCCCTAGCTTTCTCCACCATCCACCACCTGTCCCCTGCTTGGCGGGCAGCTCGAGCTGAGTTGTGGCATTCGCCAATGGGCAAGCTGCCCAGGTGTTGGAGCTACCCCTGTCCACTGTTGACCGCAGGGCTGCAACTGTCTCATCCTCACCGGTATACACCCGCTCAGGCGATGCTGCAGTGCCATTAATTCATCGATTGACTCCCCCAGCCTTCCGACTTTTCCTACGTTGTCGCATCGCATCACATCGCATCGCGGCGCTGCACACCACACCTTCCTCCTCCTCTCCATCGACCCCTCGCCCGGCCCTCTTTTCATCTTGCGCCTCGTCCTTCCGATTGGGTTCTCTGCAGCTTCCCACCCTCTTTTCCGCATCGTCAGTCTCGCTCAACTTCCCTGCGCGCGCACCTTGGCCGCAAACCAACTCCAGCCCAAATCCTTTCCTCCACACCGACGCATCCTAACACTACCATACTTCAGGTCCCACTCGCCGCAGTTCACAATGGCCGACGTTAACGACGACAGCATTGTCGAGGACTCGCCCGCCAATCCTGGCGCCGATGTCGAGATGGCCGAGGGCCTGGGCGAGGATGATACCACCGCGGTCGCCGGCCGCTCCGAAATCCTCAACGACGGCGAGGAGGAGACGGAACCAGTCCCTGAGCGCACCTCCTTCATCAGTTACCTCACCAGCCCTGTTGTCACCCTGATTGTCGGGAGTGTCGAGAACGAGACTATCTTGACGGCTCACCAAGGCCTACTGGTCCTCAGCCCCTTCTTTAAGGAAGCATGCGCTCAGTTCAGCGACGATGGGAGTGTGAGTGATCCCGCAGCTTCTACTTGACTCGGCGTGCACTCAGAATCCCCGTCTGTATTGCGCGCATCTCGGCAAAATAACCTGGCCTGCTAACAAAACCTGTCGCTCTCCCAGCCCCGCCAGATCGAGCTCCCCCACGACGAAATGGATGCGGTTGGCTGCTTCCTCGAATTCCTCTACACCGGCGACTACTTCCCCAAGAAAATTCCTGGCCAGCGCATCCTCGAGACAGACCCATCCATCCCCAAGGTTGACGAGACAGGCGAGCAGCTGCTTAAGCATGCGCGTGTATACACCCTGGCCGAGAAGTTCCAGGTGCCCAATCTTCGCACCCTCGCATCCTCCAAGATCCATTGCGTCAACTCCACCGCCAAGGGCGAGATCGCATACGCCCGCTACGTCTACGCCTACACTTCCGAGGCAGATAAGGGAGTCCGGGCCCCTATCGCCAACTTCTGGGCTAACCGCTCCCACACTCTGCGCGCCGAGGCTGAGCCGGAATTCAAGTCTCTCTGCTTGGAATATCCTCAGTTCGGTTACGACGTTCTTAGTGAGTTCAACTCCCAACCTCAAATCTTCGCGAGGTGTGCCTAGTCGCTAACATTATTTCTAGCTCGCGTACTCGACGACAAGCTCAAGCGCGAGACCAACGCCAAAATGCACCCTGCGACTGGCAGCGTGCGCAAGCGACCTCGTCACAGCAGCAATGCCTGAGCAGCCTGACGACAACTCGAGTCCTTGGAACGAGTTTACAATGTCATCCAATATCACTCGGCCAAGGCGATGTCACACTTAGATCACGTCTCGTGCGACATTGCTGCTCAGTGGACGCCATAGGCCCTGGGTGGCAACCCCTGTCCAAGATATACAGGAGATTGTTCTGTTGGATTTGCAGAACTGTACAATAGTTCCGATATTTGCTTCCTTTGGAATCATAATCTGCGGCGGGCCATGGGGTTGAAATCTACCTTGTGGGGGGCTGCACTTCCTGGACATACCCAGGATAAGCCATGGGACGCTTGGAGCAGGAGAAAATCACACATAGCATCAGGCTTGCTTTTTCTCATACTTATGGCTGGGTTGGAGACGGAATTATATGGTTGATGATCACGTACGTGTACAATATTGCGGCACTATGGACTTTCTCCTTTGCTCAGGATAGAATTCCTTGGGCTGATGGAAAAGGCGACAAGCTCTCCATCAAAATAACCTCCAGTCCGCAAATAAAAAATTCACGAGCTTTTGTCCTTTGACAGCAGAGCAAAATCACACATCCTAAGCACCAAGTAAGTTTGCATGCGCCATGTCAGAGAGGTGAAGGACGGGGGCTAGGTACAGTTCAGCGTTAGGAGTCCATGTGGAAGACCCTCAGGTTCATCCCAACCGAGTCGGGGATCGGACTCAAATTATGGCATAAACAAGGCTGGATAAAGAGCGAGCCTTAGCCAGCACACTCGAAGCAAACAGAACAACAAGGAAGGATTCGGCGCCCAGGCTGATTGCCCAGACATGCAACGCAGTCTTATTATTACATTCAGCTAGCTTTGTGAGTGTTTTTGTGAGTGCCCACGACTTCCTTCCCCGCACAATGTCTCTCACACCACAGACATCCACTTCCCGTTCCCCGTACATCATCGCCATCACCGCACGGCGCTTCGTCTCTCTTGTGGTGCAGGTGTAACCATCTCCTGCTGCCGAATGCTACGAACCATCCCTGCTGCCACTACGTCCACTAACAAAGTGCCCTCTCCTTGATCGGCCGCAGTGGTTGATGCAACCCAAGGGAGGTCAATCAACCTTACTTTCGTAGTCTACCTGCGCAAGTGGGGAGACTTCTGTCATTTGTCATTTGTTTAACTTCAAGATGGGTGATTACGGCCATCGTGAGTGCAATTTCTTATTGGTACAGTCCGAATTACTGAATACTTTCGTTATTCTGCAAAATGCGTCGCATGTCTGAACTCATCCCTTCTGCCTCTCACGTCCACAGCCCATGTGGAAAGGCACCCCCTACGCGTCTCAATATGGCCCCATTCGTGGGGTGTCTCCCCAACCTCACTCTTTCCACTATTCTCATCTTCGCCTGGCTCTTCACAGCACTGACGACCGCCATGCCAGCGGATCAGGACATTACCGGTAATCCACCCGATGACAAGAACAGCTGGTGGAAGTATGTCAGGGGTCCCTTCAGCAACAACATCTCTCCGGCTCGGTTGCTCGACAAGTACACCAGCGGCAATGTCAGCAACGCGCAAGGCTTGGTCAGGGGAGGGATCACTACTCTCACTAGGGACGGCCCCAACGAAGACATTCCATCGCTCGTGCTGGACTTTGGCCGAAACTACGCCGGGATCCTGACCATCGACTTCGCCGGGGCAGAGCCGTCCGGTCAGAGCCTTGCCAACACGACGTCCCTGCCTGGCATCACTCTCGCCTTCTCAGAAACACTTCAATTCCTGACCAACAGAAGCGACTTCACGAGATCAGACAACCAACCTGTAGGTGAGAAATTCACCAACGGCACGGACCAAATCGCGGTGCAGAAGCAACCGTACACGTGGACGAACCAGCTCGGATGTCAATTCCCCGAGGACCGCAAGGTCTGCTCGGACGGCTTCCATGGGTTCCGCTACCTGCGCATCTCGCTACAGGCACTCGATGAAGACGCGCCGTACACCACGGGGCTTGGGAGCGTGTCTCTTTCTAGCGTGAAGCTGCAATATTCCGGCTTTATCGGCACGCCCGACACCTTCAAGGGCTACTTCGAGTGCAGCAATGAGACCCTCAACCAACTGTGGTACGATGGTGTGTACACCAACGACCTAGCAACCGACATATTCCGCGCAAACGACACGGAGCCGCGCGACGCCTTCACCCCGGGCCTGGTGGACAAGGTCGTCCTGCACGACGGGGCGAAGCGCGACCGCGACCCGTACGTGGGCGACCTCGCCGTGTCGGCGCTGACGCTGTACGTCAGCCACGGCGATCCCTCCGCGGCGCGCAACGTGCTCGCAGACCTGGCCGACCACCAGCGGGCAGACGGCTGGATCCCGCCCGCGAGCATCCGCAACTACACGCTGCCGCTGTTCGACTACCCCCTCTGGTGGGTCGTCTGCTCGAGCGACCTGGTCATGTACACGGCCGACACCGACTACCTCGGCAAGTACTACCCGAGCCTCGTCAAGGTCCTCGACGTGTACTACCCCAACTGCACCAACGCCGGCGGCCTCCTCGAGAAGGGGCTGGGCAACAGCGCCGGCTACGGCGACTACGCGTTCCTGCCCCGCACGGGCGTCATCACGTACTACAACGCGCTGTACGTGCTCGCGCTCAAGCTCGCGGCAGACCTCGCCGACTTCCACGGGCAGCCCGCGGACGCGGAGAGGTGGCGGGCGCGCGCCGAGGCGGTCGGCCCCGCGCTGGTCCGCGAGAACTGGGACAGCAGCGTCGGGGCCTTCTTCGACGGCGGCCCTTGCCCCGGCGATAGCAGCAACAGCACCGGCAAGTGCCCCGTGCACGCGCAGGACGGCAACAGCATCGCGATCCTGGCCGACGTGGCGGATTTTGACGCATATTTTTCCATCACAAATTACATGTCCCGGGCGCTGGCGCGGCCGTGGGGCAACGCCTTCTACGACAGCAGCGTCCTCAGCCCGGAGGACAATTTCGACCAGCGCGTGTACCCGTTCATCAGCTACTTTGAGATCAAGGCGCGCTTCCGTTATGACGCGGACTCGGCGTTTGAGGAACTGATGCGGCTATACGGCTGGATGACCACGCACGAACCCTTCTCGACGTTCTGGGAGGGCATCGGCCCCGGGGGCGCCCCTTACGAGGACGGCTTCACGTCCATGGCGCACGGCTGGTCCACCGGGGTCGTCCCGCTGCTAACAAACCACGCCCTCGGCCTGAGGCCGTTGGCGCCCGGGTTTAGGCACTGGTTGTTCGCGCCGTCTTCCAACTGGGAGGGGATGGACTGGGCCCGGGGTACTGTCAAGTCGCTCTGGGGCCCCCTTTGGGTTCAGTGGCAGAGAGTGGAAATGTCTTTGAACATGATTGTTGATGCGCCCGAGGGGACCGATGGCAGTGTTGTTGTGCCCCTCGCGTACGGGGAGACTGAGCTGAGTTTGGACGGGCAGGTCGTCTGGACCAAGGGCGGGGGAGCAAGCGCGGAAGGTGTTGCTCCTGGTGATGGGAAGATCGTGTTGAGCGTCAAAGGTGGGAGTCGTCACGTCGTTCAGACGTCCTAGCCTTTGCTTTTCTTTGTCCTACGGCCATGTGTTCTGGCGACGGAGTCAATCCGTGAAGAACTCCCATAACTTTCTTCTTCGTGTAAGACACCTCAGATTAAGAGGCCGCGCACGTCTAGCTTAGGACGGGGTTGATGATACATCATTCTGAATAGTCTTGCTTTTCGCATCCGTTCAGTACGAGATGAAGGTAGGCTATTCTTATAATCTTAAGAATTCTGTGTTCTCGTGAATGGTTAGATCTGAAAATCGCTTTGCCATCCCGACTGCTATTCTCCTGGTCCATATTTCCTGGAGCCGTCCATGGAGTTGGACGGGCATCGCAGAGCCAGTACCGCAATTATGGCATAGAGGCCTTGCAACATGCTCTCGAATCTCGAATTGGCACAGCTCTGTGCAACTCCTTTACAGCTGAACAATCGTACCATCTGGATTTCAAGTACACGTTCTCGATGAATTTTCGTGGAACATAATTGGATTCGTCTAGCCTCTGTAGTCACCACTACTTGTGACGCTCCCGGGAAGCTCAATTTTGCGCTCGCCAGGGCCTATCTCGTGTGTATATGTCGTTGTTGTTTGCGTATTGTACGCGTGGGAGGGCGCATAAGTCGTTGGTATCGAGGAATCAGCAGATTGGAAGCTCGCTGGCACCTCGTAGCCGGCCTTGGAGTAGGGTGCGCCTTGAGCTGCTGCCCTGACTCTCTGGCGGCGCTCCCACAAAGCCCAACCGATTGCGCTGAGCGCGACAACACCAAGTGAGACTCCGACACCTATTGCGCTTATTTGAGCTCCGTTGTCTGTGCAAATCTGGTCTCCAGATGCTGCGGTCGAGCTGATGGCTGCTGAAGTTGTTGTAGCGGCAGAAGCCGATGCTGCGGATGTGGCTGTGGAGCTGGCGGTACTGGAAACAAGCTCAGCGCTGGAGAGAGCGGCGACTCCATAGATGAGTGAGGCCGAGGCAAGGGCGAAGGGATCTCCACCATCGGAACAAGCCGAGGAGTAATCGTTGTCATAGTCTGAGCCGACACAACAATAGAGCCATTCTGTGCCATTCTTCTTCCACCTTGCCACTCGCGCCGCATCAGCTGGGTAGTCGTCGTCTGTTGCATATTTAGTACCAACTCCGCCCATCAAGCTGCGGCAGTATGTGCGGCTTACCTCCCAAGCATTGCTGCGGACAGGAAGACCCCCAATTCCGATCTGTGCAGCTGCCGCGGTACAGCCCTAGAGGCCCGGAATCCTCGCTCGTCTCCATACAATAGCCATTGCTGAGACAAATTCCGGTCTTGCCGCAGCAGTGTGTGTCGTCTGAAGAGGTCGAACAGGGTATGTCTGCCGTGCCGACTTTCCCACTGGGGTAATAACACTCCTGACCTAGTGATGTCGTCGCGAGAACCGCAAGGGGAATGAGGGACGAGAGTTGCATAGTCGTAGAACTTTGGGCAGAACCAAAGAAAAAAGATCAAGCGAGCGAGAAAACGAGGGTGCACCGTCGAGCAGAAGCTGAAAGTCCGGCGTCGTCGGCAGAGGGCATTTAAGCATCATCAATACTGCACTAGCCCTGGTCCTGGCCCACAGCTCCGCCATCCTTCAGGAGCTTTGTGTAACCTTTCAGGCCCTTGCCTATCGCGACACGCCCCACTCTCTGCGACACGCGATAGCCTGCAAAGTAGAAATCATCAGGCTTCATTTCAGCCGCGGTGGATCTAGAACAAAAGGTCCCGTCGCTCGCCAAGTCCCCATAAGCTGGGTTCCGCATTCAGCCTTGGAGCCTGCCCAGGTGATGCATCAGCCCCCTATTTCCGTCAAGCCGGGGATGAACACCGAAATGACAGTCCGTCCAGGTATAAGTTCCGTTATCAAGTCGACCTACCCATTACTCATGAGGTCCAAGCCTGCACAAGTTGTTGCCTCGTCAAGTTCAGCACGGATCATACCCTCGACATCTGAAGCATGTCGAACACTGCCCAAGAACCGCCAAAATGACACGTTGGGGGCTGGAATGAACATCCCTTGAATACTCAGATGACCCTGAACATGTTGGACTTGACTCCTCTCTTCAGTCCCTCTGCTTTTCCGTTTTCGTACTCGATTCCTGCCGACCCACCACCGCCGGACATGCCCTCGAGCTTCAACCTCAGCTCCTCGTCCATCTCGGCGACTGTCTTCTTCTTTGCTGCACCAGATGGTTCGGCCTTCTTTTCCAACGGTGTGGTGTGGTTTGTTCCTGAGCCTTGCGCAGCGGGTTGAGCTTGTTTGGTGTTGTCCTCATTTGGAGTGCTGCCCTTTGCTGGTGGCGACGATGCCGCACTCGCGCGGTGGAGGGGCCGTTGTGCTTGCAGGTATGCGCGGGTGGTCAAGCGCAGCCCAGCGCTTGGTATTGTGGCCCGTTTCATGGTTGTTCTTATGAATTATGAGAGGATGATGTGATGATGGTGAGTGGCTTCTTATTTAGTTACGATCGAAGAATGTCTTCCCAAATGGTGTTCATGGCTGGATGAAATCTTCCGTCTGCGTGATGTCATCCGGCGCCTGAGGATGCCCTAACCCCAGGCCCTTGGTGACAACAAGCTCGCCTCCCAGCGCCCCAGAAAAGAGTCAGTGGCAGGGGGAATGGGAGCACTTTGAAGCTGGAAACGTCTGACAGGAGAGAAAATTGTCAATGTCTCGATGACGGCTGCCTTTTCAGTGGGAGTGTTGCTAGGTTGCTGTAAGAAGGGAGAATAATTGGACGCCGTTCTTCAGTCAGGCATAATCGACCCCAACTCATGGAAACCCTTCATTGATACATGATAGCAATGAACATATCTACCAAGTGAGTTCTCTTCTGCATGAATTGATCCATCATATATCCCTAAGCTCTTTCCATCATTCCTTGCTTGTATTCGCTCTGAGGGCCCAGAATTTGCACAGAAGGCCGTCAACTCTTTGGCACTCCTCCAGGTTTGCCTCTGGTGAAGAATTTACCTCAGAGGAACTCGTACAATGAGTGCCATGACGTTCAAAGTCATTTTGTATGCCTCTGCAGACATTCGGGGTGTGGTATTGTTGGCCGACATCCCGACTCAACGCCGGGCCGTCAGGTTTCTCGGTCTCCCCTGACGTGGGCGTATCTTACATGTCAGCCAAAGAAAGTAGCATCGTTCAATTTTGACTTACAGTTGACGGGAATACCCAAAGCTCCCTTCTTGCTCCAAGTGTTTTTCGAAGACGGTTACGCCTCGGGTGCATTGCACTCGCTTTCCCCGAGCCCTCGCGCAAGCAGAATACATATGTGGGATTTTGGGAGCGTTTCCAATATACGCTGTTAAATGTCAATGTTTCATTACACATAGGCGATCAACGAATGACTATATTACGGCTTAAAGTTCACCAGCGTTTCAGTACCACGTAGTAGCATGTCAGTACCACGTAGCAGCATGACAGTAACATGCAGCAGTATTTCAGTAACGCCCAGCAGTATTTCAGCAACGCGCAGCAGAATTGAAGTAACGCCCAGCAGAACTGAAGTAACGCCCAGCAGAGTAATAAGGATTTCAACCAAATACGGAATACGAAGAACGTCACCCAAAGGCCGTAGAGAGTGATGAGGACCACGACCTGTTCGGCAGAGTGTAGCCCGGCATTTTCTTCAGGCAGGGCGAAGAGGAAAATAAGAAGCCCACCGGAGAGAAAAATAATCATGTGTGAGATCGACTTGGACTCCGACTTGCGATCGAGAAATATTTTCCAGTGCGGGACTGGCATGTTCGCACCACTGGCTGCAAGCCATAACGCGATTGAAACTTGCGGCAGGAATTTCCAAATCTGGGAGGCTCTTTTATTCGATTGATCACGGCCGCATGTTGGATGGACAAAGATGATGGCGATCTCAAGTGCCAGTGACAGAACCACGAGATTTTATAAATTCAAAATTCCGGCGCTTGGGGGGTATGAAACTCAACCTCAACTGGAGAAAATCCAGGCAAGTCCGAGACACACAATGAAAGCATTTTTATGCATGTCTTAGCATCACTCATCAGTGGTCTTTGTCCATCAATGATGTTCTGTGAAGCAGCGGGTCCGGGAAAGACATCTGTTGGTGAGCTACTCATGACAGGTGAACAGATTGTGGCGACCAATAGGAGGGGTCAGCTTATTTTCAAGTATTTGAATAACTCTTTCAGTGACATCAGACCCCGGTTCTTTGTATCACTGGTTATCTAAATGGCTTGGTCGTCTGGCATGCATGGTGTGAAGATGACTTCGCTTGTTACTTTGTCACGGTGAAAGGACAGCGCATACACAGCGCAGATGTCGTAAAATCAACCCAAAAGAAGTCAGAAGCTCGCTCTGGAGTACAGAAAAAAACAGGTCTGTCCTCCTCTAAAATCAAAGGTAACCACCATTGTATGATTTCTTATGTATGCTCTTTCCATGTGAGTGACAACCTTCAGGTGAATTCGGATGGCCGGCAAATATCAGTCCAGTGGTCCACCCCCATGAAGGGCACATTCCAAACTTCTCTTGTTGAACTTGGTTGTTTGTTACTTGCACAAATTTTTCGACCGGTTTGCTGTGGCCGTTCCAAGGTTTTTGTGTTCTTACGTACACTGTATGCTTCCCGGGTACAAAGTTCTAAGAGCAAATGATTGGGATGAAGAGTATTTAGTGATTACCTCATAAAGCCCCATGTGATGACGTGGGGCTTGTGGCTGAGTTTCATTCGTTGCTACGTCTGGCCCTGTAAAATATGATATCAATGGCCATAAGAGTCCACACGTGGGCTTCTGCTTTTCCTTCAAATGTTCGAGGCCGATATCAAAAAGTGGACACCAACCTGAAATGCCTTGGGGACGAGGCCTAAGACATGACCTTAAAGGAATATTAAAATATAACAAGCACAAGTATGTCATTGAAAGACGTTACAGTTTATGTGAGCCAAAGGGACAAGTTGAAGATGGTGAGATGAAAACCTCACCTGTTTGCTAGAGGGGATGGATTTGATCTGAAGCACTAACCAGCCACGTCGCCTTGGATGCACGCTTTCCGCAAAACGATTGTACCATCTTTCTACTGTAGTTTGGGTATGAATTTCTGAGGGAAAGAAAATTATTTTTAGAGCCATCTCGGAGTTAAGAAGCTGTAGGAATGGGCGTGGGCACCGACTACCATGGGGGATCACTATTTCGGATACCCCACCATTTTGGACAGCCAAAATTCCCAACACCCACACAAAGTGTTTATACTTACTTATATATATCTTAATAACTAATAAAGTTATATATAAACTATTTATATAGAATTATAAATAATTAATTAATAAATATTATAAATTTAATTTAAATTAATTAAATTAATTTTACTCTTTAATTTTATTAAATATTAATTAAAATTATAAATATTAAATATAAAAGCCCTTATAAAAATTCTCTTTTTTTATATTAACCCCTTAATACTACTATAATACCTTAAAAGGTTTATATTAAAGAAAATATAGTTAATATTATATTTAATATTATTAATAATAATTTTTTTTTAATTAATTAATTTTTAAAAATAATATGCCCTTTTTTATATTTTTAAATTACTTTAAAAATAAATATATTTTAAAATAAAATTTTAAAACTTATCTTTTTAATATATACTTATTTATTATATAAAAAAGTTATATAATTAAATAAATGTTATATTAAAAAAGGTTAAATTTTATTTTTAGTTATTTTATAATTAAAAAAATTATTTTTTTAATATACAATATAAAAGATATTAATAAAAAGTAAATTTAATATTTTATTAATAAATAATTTAAAATTTATATCAAAATTAAATAAAAATAAAAAGTTTTTTATTTTTATAAGTTTATATTAAAGGTAATTAATTAATATTCTAATATTTAAAAATATAAATTTATATAAATAAAATTTAACTTTATAGTTAATATTAATAAAATAAATTTAATAATAAGTTATAATACATAAATTTATATTAATTAATTAATATTTATATTAATTAAAGTTTTATTTATAAGTTTAAATTTGTTTATAATTAAAACTTTAATTATTAAAAAGGTTAGAATTAAAAGTAATTAATTATAATAGTAATTAATAATAATTAAGTTTATTATTATAATTAATAAAACTTTTAATTTAAAAATTATTTTTAAAAAATAAAACTTTTAAAAATAATAATTTTTAAATAAATTTAAATAAATATATTTTAATTAAAAATATTTAATATTTAATAATAATTAAATAAATAATAAAATTAATATAAAATAATTTAATTATATTTTTTATTATAAATAAATTAATATTATTATAATAATTTAAAAGTTATATTATTAATTTTTAATAATTATTTTAATTATATTTTTATAAATATATATTTAATATTTAAATAACTTTTAATTTAAAAAATTAATTAATTTATAAAATATATTTATAAAACTTTATTTTTGAAATAATATATATTATTATTATTTATTAATATATTACTTTTATAAACTTTAATTATTTAATAATAATATTTTTAATATTATTAAAAACTTTTATTAAAATAAACTTTTAATTTAATAATTCTTTATTAATTTAATACTTATAAATAAAATCAATTTTATTAAAATATATAATAGAATTAAAAATAAAAAAATAATTAAAACAAATATTAAATTTAAATAATAAATAATTAAAAATTAGTTAATAAATTATTAAAAAATATTAATATATTTAAAAATTAATATTAATAAAAAACAATATTATACCTTTAAATTAAAAGTTAATAAAAACTTTAATAATAATATATTTATTTATAAATATAAAATTATAAATTTAATTAACGTGGTTCACCAGTCAGCCGTCATTATCACATGCCCGATCAAAAGTTTTACATACAAAAAACGTCCGTGCCAGCCCTGCCTACTCCTTCAAACTAGGCCCAATTTGGATGAAAACTTTAGTATAGATAGTAATATATAAAAGAAAGCTAATTTTAAAGTATAAGATTTAAATCTTTTATATTGAATTAGTTATATCGGAAAAATAAAAAAAGACCCCTGTATTTTTATTTTTCCGATATAACTAATTCAATAAAATTTCAAAAATTCTAAGACTTGAGAATAAGCTTCTTCATATATATTACTATCTATGTTGAGAGTTGCATCCAAATTGGGCCTAGTTTGAAGGAGTAGGCAGGGTTGGCACGGACGTTTTTTGTATGTAAAACTTTTGATCGGGCATGTGATAATGACGGCTGACTGGTGAACCACGTTAATTTAAATATTATATTAATAAATTATTAAAAATCTTAAAAAATTAATATTATATTTAATAAAAAAAATATTAAAATAACCTGTTTAAAGTATTATATTTAAAAACTTAAAATTTAAATTAAAAACTTAAAATTTAAATTAAATATTACAAATTTAAAAAGTATAAAAAGATTTTTAATTTTAATTAATAATTTATAAATATTTATAAGATATTAAATTATATATAATAATTACACTAAACCTTTATAAGATCTAGTAGGTAATCTATAGGGTTTATATTAACAGTTTAATATAAAGGTAATATTTAACTATTCACAATATAAAGATACTATTTAATTCCGATATTTGAAAATATAATTACTAATTATAAGGTTATTTAAATTATTAAACTAAATACTTAAATTAATAACTAAAAAGATTATTTTATAAAAGCTAACTACTATAGTAATAACTATATCTTTATATATTCCAACTTTTTAATAGCTTAATAGGATTGATAACTATCCTATTAACTGGTAATAGTATTATTTGATAGGATTAATACTGATCCTATTAATCCTAACTTAGGGGTAGGTCTTTAGCCCTAACCCTAAATCTTAATATATCCTATAACTTTACGCTCTAATACCTATTATCTTATATTATAGTATCTATCCTAGGTTATTAGGGTTACCTAAATAGGTCCCCTTAATACTAACCTATTAATTTATAACACTATCTCCCTTTTTACTTTCTTTATCCTTAAAGGTTTATTTATAAGTCCTTCTTATATTATTTATATATTTGTTTATATTTTTTTAATTTATTATATTTAGTAAAATTATTAAGTTTTATATTATAAAATTATTTTTTTAATTTAAATAAAAAGTTACCCTGTTATTTGCTGTTGCTTTTTTTAGTTTTGCTGTTCTGATGCCTTATTCCTATTGTAAAAAGTATAACCTGGGTAAGGACTGCCTAGTCGCGGATTCGGAATCCTCTCGGTACCTTACCTGTATCCAGCTCAACTTATTGAGCTGCGATATGCGGGGCCTGTTTTCTGATTAACTGAACAAGATCACCGTAAAGTACCGTTGGCTAGAGGAAGAACTGGAGACGGTCAAGGAGGAGGCTCAACTATTGAACGCGAAGATACTTCGTCTACGGAAGTAAAAGCGGATGTGGTATAAGAAGATAATACGCGCGGTGCGCTATAGTCTGGATAATATAGAGGAACTAAAGTGTGTGGAAAGTGAGGAGGCTGAGGCTGAGTGTAAGTGTATTGCTAAGTAATCTACTAAAGTTATTTATAGTGGCTTACTTAATTCTAGTAGAATAAAGGTATAAAAGTTTTAATTTTATATTAATAAAAATATTAGTATTTTTAATTAAAGTTTTATAGTAAATAAAGGTATTAATTAGTTAATTTTAAATATATTTAATTTAAATAAAGGTATTATAATTAGTAATAAAAATTTATTTATTAATAAGTTATTTAATTTATAATATTTTTAATTAATAAAAAAATAAAATTTATTAATTTATTTTTAATTTAATAGTTTTTATTAATTAATAAAGTTTTTTTAATTTAGTAAATTTTATTAATTTAATAGGTTTTTTTTTAATTAGTTTTATATATTTAAACTAATAAAAATAGTTTAATTAATAAGGTTATATTAACTAATAAAGTTATATTAATTAGTAAAGTTATATTAATTAGTAAAGTTATATTAATTAGTAAAATTATATTAATTAGTAAGGTTTATTTTAATTAGTTAAGGTTTTTATACTAATAATAATATTTGGTTGGTTAAAGGCCTGATTAGTTTAGGTCTTAACTAGTCTAGTTTCTAGGTTTATTAGTTCTAGGAAACCTTTTAGGTTAGTTGGTTATTAGGGTAGTTTGGTTTATCCTTATTTTACCTAGGGCTATATTCTAAGCTTAGTATTATTTAAGGATTTATTTATAACCGGTTAAGTTTTTAACTAATTCCTATATATTTTTATTAATATTATAACCTTTTTACTTAATAAGGTATTTTATTATTCCTTAATATTATTATATATTAATAATATTTTTTATTTTATACTTTTTATTATATTTATTAATTATTTTAATTTATATTTTAAGTTTTATATTTTATAATACTAATTTTAAAAATAAAATATAAAAGTTATTATATTATTTTATTCCTTATAATAATAATAGTTTATAATTAGTATTTAAAAGTTTTTATAAAATTTTAAATAATTTAATGTTTTTATAGTTAAGTTTATTATTAGGTTATTTAGTTTTAATATTTTATTAAAAAAGGTAAACTTTATTTCCCTTTTCAAAAATTAATTTTTTAATTTTTTTTTAATTTATATATTTAGTTATTTATTCTTATATAAATAAAAGTTTATTTTAAATATCCTTTTAAATTTATTTAATTTAGGTTACTTTTTATTTTATTAATTTTATAATTATATTATTTAATAATACTTTATAATAAGCTTAAGGTTTATATTTATAAATTATAAAAAAAGGTCACTATTTAATTATATTAGTTATTATACTATTATAGGTAAATTATATTAATAATAGTAATTTAATTTAATTATTTTATAATTAATTAATATAGTATTAAAGGTATTATTTAATAATTCAATTAATTTATTTTATTTATTTATTTATTTATAAATATATTATTATTAATAACTTATATTTTATTTTAAGTTATTTTATTAATAAATTTTAAAAATTTAATATAAATAGTTTATCTTTATTTAAAATAATTTTATATAATATTTTATAATTATTTATAATAATTTATAAAAATATATATATAAGTTTTTTTACTATATTAGTTTTTTTATATAGTATAAAGTATAACGTAGTTCACTAGTCAGCCGTCATTATCACCTCACCGTTACTTTTTACTAAATACACCAACTTTAGCCAACCCTAGCACCCCCATAGTGCAGAAAGGTCAATTATATTTGGCACCAATTGGTGCCAAATGGTCTCAATTGCTTATTTTCAATTGATTTGGTCAATTTGGAGTTATTAATGGTGTTGCAGTGCCAGTCCAAAGTAGATAACTTTTAGTGGGAAAATCGGCTTCCCTACCAAAATGGAGCATTTCAGCTATGGAAAATCAACCTCATTCTACACCATCCAAACCAACTATTTCAGCGGTCCACCGCAGACCGCTGCAAAATATGCTATTATTTACTCGGGATCTGAATGACTAGACTCTTCTGCATCTTTCTCACAGGTTCTTGTATTATACCTAGTCTCGCCGCAGTTGCCATATCGTTGTTTGCTCGGTCCGCCGCGGACCGCCTCCTCAGCACTACCAGCTATTTCACCCACTAGCCGCTTCCCCTTCTCTTTTTCTTCAATTATCATTTGGGATTCCTTAATAGTAAGTACTCCTCTAAGCTGTATTTAGCTTTTTTTAGCCCTTTGGCGTTTAGTAAGGCTGATATTAGCCTTTTTGAGAGTATAGACCCGATTATTTAAAAGAGTGATCTGATGTGCTATTACTTATGTGCCCTTTGTAAACTTTTCAACTGCCTGGATAATTGGTATAGGGGAGTTGCCCTGATGGTTAGAAATCCTGCCCTTAATAAAACTTGATTGCTGGACAGTCTAGTGGGCATTGGAGGGTGTCTGTAATTCCCATTTCGATAGTGACACAGGGAGGGATTACACCAGAGTTTATAGGTGGATATCCAGCTTGGAAATGACAGAGTCTGGGTCCTATGGAGAAATCCTAGCTCCTCTAAACCCAGATTTCATATTTTCTTCTGTAAAGACCTTGTCGTGGGCTGTCTTAAACGTAAGAAAGAACTTGGCCTTAGTGATGTGGTTGACAGAGGCCTGGATAAAAAGGTTAATCTCATCGCTATATACACGCTTTAATGGTGTAAATAATGTAACATCTAATAGCTGGAGTAAATAAGATAAATACGGCGGTATACTGATAGGGATAATACTGTGCTCTTTGCAATACTGCTTAAACTCTACTAACATATAGCTCTTATAGCTATTAAGAATAAGTATCCGGTACACACCCTTTATTTATTACTTTATATACTTATTAAAGTACTAAACCTATTTAAGACTAGTCTTGTTATCCGTCTACCCATTTGGAGTAGGCTTAATTACCTAGCTTAGTAGGAAGCCTAACTCTGTTGTCCAGTTGGCAAGGTGGTAAGCGCCTTAGATAATTACAAACGGTGGGATATACCAGCCCTTCGTATTAATGCATTTAATAGCTGTTACCTATTCCCGGTTTCTAGGCTATACAGATTTAGCCTTTTTATGTCAATTAAAACGTGTAATAACTATTAATGCGGTTATTACACCTATTATAAAGCCAGTCTTATTAAAGTTGTATAGGTTATTATCTGTAATACTATACTTAGCCATTATATTGCGAAGTAGGCGGAACTAGTTCCTAATAACCTTTGGATCTTTGCAGAGGGCCCTCTGGTAGTTATAAGGCTGATTAAACCTGGTTTTTAAGCTTGGTTGTGCATCCATAAAGCGTTGTACCCAGTTTTTGCTAACAGGTTTACCGTCTTATAATGCCAGCAGGAGGTTGGCCATATCTTCCACACCAGAAAGTTGTATTAGGAATCCTCGTATATTTTGCTTAAGTGTGTATCGGATAAGTGTATGCTTTTTAACTGGATTAAGTTTGTGTTGTGTAACGTATGATTCTTTACAATGTGGTCGGTTATTTATCCTGTTAAGTAGGGTAGTTCTGGGGACACTAAAGATCTAAGTAGTCTAAGCTATATTTAAGGGTTTCTTTTAGTTTTTTTTGGAATTTTTAATTGCCCGAATTGTTAGTTGGATTTTGTCTTCTTTAGAGTAGATTGGTATTATGGATGTTGATTTCTAGTGTGTTAAATATTTAAGTAGGTAAAGTGATGTGAGACTAACACAAAAAATGGGGACACGATCTATACCAAAAACAAACCTACCTACTAAAACCTTAATTCTTTAGACTAGCACTACAGTACCACTACAACTCTAAATTAACTGAATTAATTGAAAATAAGTAATTAAGACTATTTGGCACCAATTGGTGCCAAATATAATTGACCTTTCTGTATTATGGGGGTGCTGGGGTTGGCTAAAGTTGGTGTATTTAGTAAAAAGTGACGGTGAGGTGATAATAACAGCTGACTGGTGAACTACGTTATATACTTACTTAATTTATAAATTATTATTAAAATATTATTATAAAGTATTTTAGTTAAAGGTTTTTATAAAAAAAGTAACTTAATAATAAAGTTTAAACTAATAAATAATTATATAATTATAAGTGTTAATAAAGGTTTTAAAAGTTTATATAGTTTATACTTAAAAACTTTATTTTTATTATATAAGTTGTATTATTTAATAATTTCCTTTATTTTTTATTTAAAGTTTAAAATATTATAGTAATATTAAATGTTTTTAATTATTACTATAATATTTTAGTATTTATATATTAAGGCTTTATAAATTCCCTTAATTAACTTATCTTATTCCTTAAGGTTTATAAGTGTTTTTATTAAAGTGTTATTAATCTTAATTATAGTATTAAGTTTTTAGTTAAATATAAGGCTTTTATTTTTTTATATTTTAAAGATTATTTATTTTATAAGTAATTCCTTATTTTAATAATTTAATTATTTATTAAATATATTTACTTTTATATTTTTAACTTTATCTATATATATAACCTTAATATTAAATTATAATAAAAGTTTTATATATTTAATTTATTACTTATTAAGTTTTTTTATTATTATAAAGGTAATTAGGTTTTTATAATTTATATAAAACTTTTTTTTTTTTTTATACTAATAAAGTATTATTACTATTTTTAAAATATATATATAATTACTATAAATTTTTTATTTAAGGTAGTATAATAAGTTTTTAGTTTATTAAACTTTTTGCTAAAGTTTATAATAATGTGAACTTATCCTTGTTTATCTCGCTAGGTAAGTTCTCCGCTTGCTATATTATTAAAGGTATCTGTATATATCTTAAATTCTTTTTTTGGGTTTATTTCTTTAAATACTAGATCCTTAGTAATAAGGTCCTTAATTTCCTTAAAAGCTTAGTGTATTTCTGTTATTTACTAAAAAGTTTATTCTTTATATATAAGATTTATTAAAGGTTTATAGATATTACTATAATTTCCTATAAACTGTTTATAGAAATTAATATAGTTAAAAAATAACCTAATATTTTTAATATTTATAAGTATTAATTATTTTTTAATTACCTAAACTTTATCCTTTTATATTCTAATATATTTTAATTTAATAGTATATTTAAGATAGTTAACTTTTTAAATATAAAAAAAGCTTTTTTTTAGTTTTATTAGGAGGTTTATATCTTAAAGTTTTTAAAGTATTTATTTAATATACTCCTAATACTTTTTTAATATTTTTAAGAAAATAAGAATATTATTAAGGTAAATAATAATAAAGATATTTAAATATTTATATAGAACTTAATTAATTATTTTTTAAAATAATATTAATATATTAGTTAATTTAAAGGGTATAACTATATATTTATAGTATTTATAATAAGTTTAAAATACTATTTTTTATTCTTTTCTTTTTTTTATTTAAATAAGGTTATAAATTTTTTTTAAATTTAAAATTATAAATTATTTTATTTTTTTAAATTAATTTTATAACTTTTTAATAAAAGGAAATAAATATTAGTTTTTAATAATAATATTATTAAACTATTAATAATTTATATAAAGTTATAATTTTTTTTTTAATATAAATAAAATTGGATATTTTATTAGTAACTTTAATAGTTAAATATAACCTTTTTTAAAGTTTTTATTAAAGTATTTTTTAAATACTTTAAGTTTTTTTTTGTTAAGTTTATAGATTTTAGAAAACTTGGGGTTTTTCCCTTTCTATAAAGGTATCTTGTGGTTATAAAGGTTGTATTCAGGGATTTCTGTGTTAAGTTCCTTCTAAAACACTTTTCTAAATTTATAGTATTTTTTAGGTATTCTTTTTAGTTTTGCTAGGATACTTTATTTTTTATGCTAATAAAGGTAAAAAAGGTATCTCCTTATTTTTTATTTATATATTATACTGTATATTAATTAGCTTTAGCCTTTCTTATTAATCTTTAAGTGGCTTAATTCTTCCCTATTTTCTTAAGATAAAGCCTTTTAATATTTACTTTTAAAGGTATTTATAAGTTTATTTAAATATATTTTTTTATTATTTTTAATAATTAAACTTTATTTTATATTATTAATTATAACCTTTTTTTAAAGAATAATATTATTTTAATAAATTTAATTAATAATTTAATTAATTTAAAGGTTTATAATTTATAACTATAAAAGTTTTAAAATTAATTTATAATATACTATATTTATAATATTTAAAGTTATAAAAGTTATATATTTTTAAATTAAAATAAGTAAATAATTAATTTTTATATTAATTACTTTATTTTTATATTTTATTTTTATACTTTTTATAATATTAAACTTATAAAGGTTTTTTTTTTAATATTATAATATTTAATCTTTATTAATAATTTAAGGTAATATAAAGTTATTTTAAGTATTATTATTTAATAGTATATTATATATTTTTTTATTAATTTTTACTTTAAATAGAATATATATATAATTTTCTTAAATAATATATAAGGATTTATAATTTATAATTAACTATTATCCTTTTATAAATAATTATTATTTTTTCCCTATTATTAATACTATTTTATTAACTTTTTTTTATTATAAATAGAATAAAAAAGTAATTTATAGTTTTATATTTATTATTATCTGTATAAACACTTTAATAGTAAATACTAATTTAATTTAAAGGTAATATATACCTTACTATAATTAACTTTATAAATTACCTAATAAGTAAGGTTATTTTATTTATATAGCTTAATAATAGGTCCTATTTTAAAATATTTAAGAAAAAAGGTATATACTATTTTAGTTTTAAAGTAAACTTTATATATATACTGTATATATAAAATCTAAAAGATCTTATAATATACTGGATATATAGGCTAAAGGTATACCTTATTTTCTATTTACTTAGGTTTTAAAGGATAGTAAAATTTAAAAAAGGCCTTTTTAATAGGTATTCCTACTACTATAATACACACTATACTAGTATTTAAGGTAATTAGAATATTATATCTTAAGTACTATTTAAAATTTTTATTAGGGTTTTTTATAAAGTTTTTATTTTTATTATTAATTATTTTAGTATATTTAATATTTAAGTAATTTAAATTGTTATTCTTTATTATTATATTATATAGTAGTCCTTATTTTCCTATTACTAATTTTTTTTTTAATATAATTCCCTTAAAAATTAATTAAAAACTTTTTTTTTAAAAAAATATAGTATATATTAATTATTAAAATAAAAAGTTTAATTAAAAACTTTATATTTTTTATTAATATTTATTACTTATTTAAGAATAGGTAATAGATTTTTTAGTGTTTTATAATTATTAGGGTAAATTAAATATTCTATATAAAGGTTAAATTAAGAAATATAGTTAGTTTTACCTTTTAGGTATACTAAGTATTACTTGTTAAGTAAATAGCTATACTATTTAGGTAGCTTTTATTTTAGGGTTATATTAACCTATTGTTATCCTTTAGGGATAGGTTTCTATTATTTCTTAGGTTAGCGGTATTCCCTGGTAAAGTGTCCCTTTTTACTACAGTTATAATATTCCTTATTATAAGGTTTTCTTTAGGCTATATCAAGTTTTATAAGTCCTATATAAGTTCCTATTATAGTACTACTATATTTTTATAAGTATTAAGGTTAATTGCTGTTATAAAAGTTACCACTATACTAATACTTCTTTTTTATATTTAATAAATTTTAAATTTTTTAATAACTTTTAATATTTTTATAATTATATTTTTATTATTATTTAAATAGTTAATTATTAATATATATTATTATAATAATATACTTTATAAAGTTATTAGGTTAGTTTACTTTAAAAATCTTATCCTTAATATCCTTTTTAAATCTTTTATAAAACTAACTTATAAGTATATCTTTTCCTTAATTAATATAGGTAGTAAATTATTTAAAGTATATTATATATTTAAAAATTAATTTTTTTTATTTAAATTTTATAAGTTTATATTTTATAAATCTTTTTTTATTTAAGTTTTTAAAAATATCCTTAAAAACTTACTTAAAATAATTAAAACTTTAAAAGATTTTTTTAGTATTATTATTTTAATTATTATTATTATTTTTTAAATAATCCCTAAAAGTTAGTTCAAACTATATAAGTATATTACTTTTAAGTTAAGTATTAGTAAAAATAATTTTATTATAATAAATATTAAATTAGTAACTATAATATTTAAAATAAATATAATTTTAAGTAATAAATCTTTAAAAAGTTCCTTTATCTCCCTTATATAGGTTAGGCTTATTTATTTTATAAACCTTAACCTATTAAATTAAGTAAAGAAAGTTAATTTTCTACTAAAAAACTATAATTTAAACCATTATACTTTAAGTATTATTATTTTTACTAATATTAAAAAAGGTTAAAATTTAAAATATTATTATATCTTTATATTATTTAATTAATTAATTATATAACTATTTTAAATAAAAGTTATTAAAATATAATAATTATATTAAACCTTTATAAAATTTAATAAATAATTTATAAGGTTTATATTAATAGTTTAATATAAAGGTAATATTTAACTATTTATAATATAAAAATACTATTTAATTTTAATATTTAAAAGTATAATTATTAACTATAAGGTTATTTAAGTTATTAAACTAAATACTTAAATTAATAATTAAAAAGTTTATTTTATAAAAGTTAATTACTATAGTAATAACTATATTTTTATATATTTTAACTTTTTAGTGGTTTAATAGGATTAATAATTATCCTGTTAACTAGCGATGGTGTTGTTTGATAGGATTAATACTGATCCCATCGATCCTGACCTGGGGGTGGGTCCTTGGCCCTAACCCTGAGTCTTGGTGTGTCCCGTGACTCCGCGCTCTAGTACCTGTTGTCTTGCGTCGTGGTATCCGTCCTGGGCTGCCGGGGTTGCCCAAACGGGTCCCCTTCGTGCCAACCTATTGGTTTATAACATTATAGTAAATAAGTTAAAAATAATATATAATAAGTTATTAAAATTTAGGATAATTAGAAGAAAATTAATAGTAATTTTAAATAAAAAGGTAATAAAAATAAAAAGGTAAAATATATATTATTATTAAAAATTAAAAATTAGTTTAGTTATATATTTAAAATATTTAAATAATATAATAATTAAAAAAGTAGTTTTTAAGTTTTAATTTAATATATTTATTATATAGATATAATATAAGATTAATTAATAGTTGTATTATAAAATACGAAAGTTTTAGTAGCTGTATCTGAAATTGGCTGTCCGAAATGGTGATCCCCTATGGTAGTCGCCATCGGATTGCTGCTAAGGGCCGACAACCTCCCCTAGGTAGGTACCTAGATACGGTGTAGCTCCAGTGATGGACGGCGAGGAATACATGGACTGCCAGGGCCTACCTTATTTTTTCGACGTTATCAATGCACCTGGGGGGGCAGCTCCCTATCATGGTGGTCGTGACCTAGTGCCACTACCGGGCGAAGTATACGCAAATTATGCGATTGGTCGATGCCAAGCAGGGACTCCGGCTAAAGAAATCAAGGTCGACGGCCCGCCCGTACACAGCCATAAATCTCCTATTATTGAGCATGTAGTGGGCCCCATATTCCCTCTAGCAGAAGATGGATGGGTATTTCTATATTATCTATACGTGTACGTATACGAATATTCTTTAATTCGTATCGTTTGAATGATAAATACATCAATCATGATATGCCTCCTTGTATTCAGTGGCCTTGTTCTGTATCTTCATTGGACTCTCCGTTCATCAGGTCTTCATTCATTTAATTTCACTCATTCATTTCCAATCATTTCATTCGTTGAAACATGCAGCTACTGCACCTCCTCCTGGCCACTCCGGCTGCCGCTGCAGTTCTGGCCGGACAAAAGTGCAGAGCGACACCAGCGGACGCAAGCTGGCCTTCCACATCGGATTGGGCATCTCTGAACGCCTCCATCGACGGGAGGCTCCTCCGTACAGTACCAGCGGCCTCCTCCTGCTACCCTGGAAACCCGTTTGGTTCCACGCTCGATTGTCAGGATGTCTCGGTTGGCTGGAGCAACGGCACGTGGCATTCTATGCAGCCTGAATCTGTGGACTACCCCATATGGGCCAATAACTCATGCCTACCCGATGAGGCCTCGGGTTACTCGGCCGATCGTGGCTGTACCATAGGCGCAATGGCTCAGTACATTGTGAATGCGACGACCGAAGAGCACATTGCGACGGCTTTGAAATGGGCTTCTGAGCGTAACATACGCATCACGGTCAAAGGAACCGGCCATGATCTTAACGCGCGGTAGGTGACAGAAACGCAGTGCTTTCTGAACGCGAGCATTAACTGATATTTCTCATTCTTGTAGTTCTACCGGTGCTTACTCTCTCTCCATCTGGACGCATCAATTCCGGTCTATTGTACGCAACCAAGCTTGGAGCGTCGCAAACGCATCGGCCACAGAAGATGTATTCATCGTTGGTAGCGGCCAGCAATGGGGCAATGTTCTCAGGCAAGCCATGGCCCAGGGCAGAGTCGTCACGACTGGCCAGGACCCAAGTGTCGGCCTGGGAGGATACATCCAAGGTGGTGGCCATGGCCCACTCGCGAGCACCCATGGGCTGGCTTCGAACCAAGTCCTCCAGATGACAGTGGTCACCACCTCAGGCGACATCTTGACTGTGAATGATGCCCAGAACCAGGACCTCTACTGGGCGCTCCGCGGAGGTGGTCCTGGTCAGTATGGCGTCGTCACAGAGTACGTGATTAAGCACTACCCGGCGCCTGCCAATGTTGTGATGGGATCGCTTGTGCTGGCTCCAGCAAACAACTTGAACAAAAGCAGCGCAGTGTCATGGGAAGCGATCGCCGCACATCTCAGCGAGCTTCCTGATCTCATGGATGCTGGGCTGGCTGGTGCTGCAACTGTTGCAACGGGCGAGACTGCCACAAAGTTCTTCCCAACATCCAACTTTCAACTGCCGTTCACGGGATTGGCTTTGAACCAGATCTTCTGGGCTTTCAATACCACAGCCGAAGAGATGGAGGCCCTTGTCCAGCCAGTCGTTGCGAAGCTCCAGGATCAATACAACAAGGACAACAGCAGCCTCACCATCTCCTTCAGCGCCAGTCCTCCCACCAATTACTCGTCGTTCTTCAGCGCCATCTCTGGGGACAACGCAGCAGGCTCCGGGGCACTCAGCTCGAGCCGCCTCCTTGGCCGCAAGGAGCTCATCGAAACACCTCAGGATAATGTGGTCTCCTATCTCAAGATCGCCCTAGCCAATCAAAACGCGACCTCGGGCTCATTCGCCACGATCGGACTCTCAGGCGGCCCTGGTGTCATCAACGCACCCGAGGAGCGCTGGGGCGCGCTGCTGCCAGCATGGCGCTCCGCGTACCTGCACTTCATCGCCTCCGGGGGCAGTGTCGACACGGTCGAGGCTGGGTCACCAAAGGCTGCGCTTCAAGAGACGGCCGCGTGGTGTGAGGAGGTCAAGGAGTCCATGTGGAGGGAGTGGAGCCCGGATGCTGGCGCGTATCTGAACGAGGGCAACCCTTTCACCAAGGAGTTCCAGAAGACCTTCTACGGTGACAACTACGAGAAGCTGCTGGATGTAAAGAGGAAGTACGACCCGACTGAGACCTTGTATATTTTGTCAGGCGTGGGGACCGAGAACTGGGACTATGACTTGGACACTGGCAAGCTGTGCCGTGTCTAAAAGAACTAGAAGTGTGGGAATCAGGCAAAGTCGGACGATGGGCTGAATTCTGTAATTAGGTTTATTCATTCTTGCACATAGCAAAATCCACTGTTGAGTCTGGTTGAATTACATACTTAAGCATGTATCAGTTTGATTTACAAGATTAGGACATCAGTAAAGCGTGGATCCAAGAGTCATACGCGAAGATTAGAAAATCCTTGTACATCGTTCTGACAGACTTATTCTCGCTTGACATCAACGTTTTGGGCAAGCTGAAGCCATGTAAAGCGAGAATTCAAAGAGCATTTGGGGGAGGGCACCCCCTTCCGCAGAAGACAACCCCCGATGCCCACCGATGCAACCAGGGTTAGGACCAGGCACTTATTCGCCACCAGCAGCCCTAGAATGACGACGTCCCGGCTCCACGAACTCCGGTCGCCTTTTGCAAGTGCAAGTTATCTTCGGGTTACTTTTTCATCATGTACAAAACATGCAGCCATTCGACGATATATCTAGTACGGAGTTGGGCCTCGAGGACGACATCCTGATCCCTGATATGTCCTCGACGCAGGACCGTTATCTGAACGGCGTCCCAAAATGGATGAGACCATCAGGATCGAGGTCCTCGGCAACAATATTCGATCGAATCCGCCATGAAGCCCTTCCCGCTGTCATCAAGTGGACCAGAGCGGCCGTACATCGTCTCACACCTGTATTGCTGTCCCTCCTACGGCCGCGCCTGACCGTCCGCTATGTCATCTTCTCATTCGCCGCGCTTTGGGTGACCTACCGGTTCCTGATATCACAGCCCCTGTTCGCGTCCAAGCTGCCCGGATACACCGGGCCTTACAGCGTTGGGGCTCTTGATATCGAGTATCCGCTTGAGGCACCCAGGCGAGTCAGCGATGCCACTTTCAAGTCGAAGTCGGACGGCGATTACGCCTTCGAGGTTGAGACGGTGCTGTTCACTCTGTACTATCCGACATCACATGCGGCCCGAGGTTCCACGGCAGAGAAGTACTACTGGTTTCCGAAGCCCGTGTCCGCCACAGCGAAAGGCTACGCTCGTTTCCTTGGGATGGACAATTTCTTCTTCAGAGGCATCCTCACCGGGGGATTATGGCTTGTCGCCAGCGGGATCCAGATCCCAGCCAAGGTCGGCGCGCCGCTGATCCCCTCGGCTGAGCTGTTGAATATCACTGGCATGGACGGTGATCTAGCCAGCGTAGCAGACGAGGACGGGAGCAAGCTGCCGGTCATGATCTTCACCCACGGAATGCTCAGCTCCAGGACCGACTACACACATTACCTGGGCGAGCTGGCCAGCCGCGGCGTGGTCGTCGCCGCGATCGAGCACCGGGACGGCTCGTCGCCCGCAAGCCCGATCATCAAGCCAGGAGAGGAGGCATCACCGCGGTGGAGGTACGCCTTCGGCCTGAAGGACCTTGCGCCCTCCCCCAAGGGCGCCGACAATTTCGACACCCCGGCCCTGAAAGAAGCCCAGCTTTCTTTCCGCGAGGCCGAGATCGAAGCCACCGTGGACGTGCTCCGCGCGCTCGACTCGGGCTCCTCCACCACCATGCCCATGTCCAACTCCCGCCAGCCCAAGAACACGGACATGTCGAGCTTCAGAGCCCGTCTGAACACAACCCACCCCACGATCGCGGGCCACTCGTACGGCGGCACGGGCGCCCTGCGCGCGCTACGCCCCGGGCCCGACCGCGCCTCCAGGCTGCCCTTCGCAGGCGCCGTGATCCTCGACCCGGGCAAGTCCAGCGGCCCGCTCAACGCCGACGTCTCGGTGCCGCTGGCCATCTGCCACAGTAGCTCGTGGAGCAGGCCCGGGCCGAGCCTGTTCTATGGGCGGCCGCACTTCGAGGTGGTGCGGGACATCGCCGACGGCGTCAACAACCGCATGAGAGGAGGAGGCTCGGAAGAGGAGGGGGAGAAGAAGAATGGCAGAGGCGGCAGCAGGGGAGGAGGCTGGTTCCTGACCTCCCTGGGGACGTCGCACCCCTCCATCACCGACGCCCCGCTGCTTGAGCCGCTGCTCCTGTCGTGGGCTACGGGGTCGACCATGGACGCGCGCGACGGCATCATGCAGTACGTGCTCGCCACGAGGGACTTTATCCAGTTCCAGCACACGGGCGGGAGGCGGAGCGTTTTGGCCCTGTCGGGGCGGGCGAAAGAGGATGGGGGCGTGGCCAGCAGGGAGTACGATCCCAGGCACAACGAGGGGATGCCGGAGCGGTGGCGCAAGTACTGGCAGATCCATGTTGCGCCGGAATGAAGCATATTTGTAGCGATATTTGTAGAAGTAGAACCAGTGGAGGTCCCGCTAGATAAATCTGTAATTTTCATCCAGACAGTCAGTGGCATCGACGTAGACGAATGGATTCAAAGCGCGCAATACAATCGACCTAATGTTGGTCATTGCGACTGCGGAATAGGTAGGTTGTGGTCAGATGATGCAATTGACAACTAAGTAATATTTACAGACAGCCACAGTGCATCTCGCCACATGATGGATCGGCCGACATATTGCCTTCCGAGATGAACGAAGCAAACCGCTGACGCCGTGCCATGCAGACGACTAAGAAAATACCGAACGCGAGCCATGGTGAAACGCCCCTCTCACTACCGGCGATGCAAAACGCTGCTCATGGCGCCAAGATAACCTGATCTTCCAAGAGCCAAGTGTTGGTCCCAGGATTTGAAAGCCAATGTTGCCCTGTTGCCCACTAGAAGACGGACAAACCAATCCTGGGGCTTTAGAGACTGACAGCAAGAAAATGCTGTTCGAGTACCCAGTGGCGCCGGACCTCGAAATTGATCTGAAGATGGCCACTGAGACCTCTAACAAGTTCCGACCTTGAAGCTGGCTTTCCGAGCCCTTCCACTTCTCCTAATGTCCAGCTCCGCAGTGTCACTCTCAAGATCTGGCCCCGTGGAGCGACCATCTTCCGCCAGAGATGATCTCTTTGGAGGCCGACCTCTGCCTCGCTTCGTGGTCACCTCGCTTTCATCTCGTCTTGGCGTGCCCGTCTGGCTTTGCGTGTGGGTCGACCTACCACGCACAACCAACTCGTCGCTAGTAGCAAGAAATCGATGCACAGTCCGATGGTCCAGCACACGCTCCTCCTTGTCCCAAGGACCCTCAGGCTGCGTCTTTGGCCACATGTAACCATACAGCTTGGAGTGGCGCTCACAGCGCGGGCAAGAGGAGCGAGTATAGTAGGCATTCTGCTGGACAAATGCGGTAGTGCAATTGGAGCATCGCACCCAGGCCATGTCTGGCTCGGCGAGAAGGCGCGGAGTGAGCTGGTAGTCGCCTGGTTCGCGGTAGGTGACAGGGCCGCTTGAAGGCGCTGGTGAGTCATGGTCATTCGGCTCCTCCTCTGGCTCTGGATCGGCCAGCGTTGGCAAAATCGCGGGCGTCTCCCGAACAGGACTTGCATCGGGCTTCGGGTGTTTTCGAGGTCGTCCACGGCCGCGCTTTGCTGGGGTTCCAGCAGCACCCAAAGCCTCGACTGAATCGACAGCTTGTTCGGGATCTTGTGTGATGACAGGCGACGGTGACACAGGCTCTCCTGCTGATGCCGACTGCCGATTCTCGGCCTGCTGCCCTCCGTTACTGCTTCCAGGCTTGGCGGAGCTCTGGCTGCCAAACGCTGCAGCAAATTTGTCGATCGGGGTCCGCCCCTCGGGTGTGGCTGCTTCTGAAGGAGTATTCAGGATATCGTGAATGGACAAGCCACGTGCTTTTGGTAGGGGTTGCGGTGTACTGAGTAGCGGGACTGATGGACGTTGAACGCTCGCAGGTTCTGGAAACAGTGCAACCTGTCGCAGGCCACCTGGAGCCGTCTCTCCCGCATCTTGCTCCTGCTTCAGGTTCTCTATAGCCTGTGCGACCTGCGCGGGCTCCGACGGCATATCGGCAAGATCAGTGGTGTCTTCGGGGGTAGTAGCATCGGTGAGCACCGCTTCTCCATTCGAGGAATTAGACCGTGACAGTAAACCACCCGACTCAGCGTCAGAGCTACCGCTACGATCTGCGACGAGACTCGGGATAGGCCGGATCTCGTATTGAGTCGTCTTCTGCTTTTTCGAGGGGGTGACAGGAGGTGTTGCAAGGCTGTCCCGGCCTCGCTTGCGCCTCGAAGTGGTTTCTGGTCCTCCGGCGAGGCTCGATTCGGTGGTGGAGGCTCGGTCGCTTGCGCGCAGCTGCTTCAACTTCCCTTTGAGCACCCGTGGTCGGAGGTCGGGGGCAAGCGAGGGCGTCCTAGAGCTCGACTCTCCCCTTCCATATCTATTCCTTCCGCGTGTATTGTAGCCCTGCAAGGCCAGCAAATCGTCTTCTATACTCTTCTTGACTGGAACAACACCGTCAGGCTGCTTCCAACCATTGACCAGGTTGTTCTCGCAAGTCTGGCACAGACACTCGCAGTTGTCCTCTCCGAAGTAGTTCTCACCGTACGTGACGGTGATCTCTTCCCCTACGTCAATGCGCCGGATAGCAACGATGTCAATGCCGGCCTGACCAGTAATAACAAGCTTGGCGTTGGCACCGCAATCATGGTTGGCGAAGCGCGCAGGGCCCATGAACAGACTGGTCAACCTATTCCTGCTGCTCACGACAATGCTGAAGTCCTTCTTCCGTGAAGACAATACCTCCTCCTCCTCTGGCGTGATCACAACCTGTATTCCTGAGAGGTATCTAATGGTTTCGTTGCGCTTTATGGGCCTTCGTGCCACAATCGAGGCCTCGTGCGTGGTGACGGTGTATCGGTTCGTGCTGCTGACTTCGAAAGGGCAATCGGGGAGGTAAATTTGCATGTAGCGGCGGAGGTGTTGGGTGAAATCGGCCTTCTCCTTGGGAGTCTTGAGTGCATTGTAAAACCTCCTGAGGCCGTCTGTCGCAAGCAACTTCTCCTCGGCGAGGTCGACATTGGGACTGACAATCAGATGGGTCTGGATGAGTTTACTAATCTCGTCTTCTTTGACACCACGTGAGGGGTGGTAGGACGTTCGGTTCTTGGGAATTGTGGTCCAGTACCAAGCCTGCGGACAAATTAGCCTTCAATACGCGCGCTCCATCTGCAGGATTTTGTTGTATGAAGAAGTTGGGTCGGTGCATACACGATCGACGAGAGCATCTGTGAGCATGTCATCATAGGAAGACAATTGCGCCAGGGTCAGCGTGTGCTTCTTTGCGCTGCTTGATGATGCGCCGGGCATCTTGGCCATCTTGGGCATCTTGACAGATGGGCAATTGGCAACCCGTGCTGGTTGCGGAGGAATTGTGCGACGTTTCGCGGAGACCAGAGAGGCTTGTCAAGACAAGCGGTGGTCGCCGAGTTTATGCGTCGAGTCGAAGGAGTGGGCGTAGGTCGCAAAATGAGAACAAGTGAATGAGTGGACGCAGGACTGCAGATGATCCTTCCCTCAACTGCGCCTGCAAGCGTGAATGGGGGAGTGGAGTACGGGACGGTCAAGCCGGGGTGGAGTGGAGTGAGATGGATGGATGTCCGGAGTAGACTGCAGCAGGAGAGGCAATTTCAGCCGGCCTCGTCCAAGTATGCACTCGGCGAGAGTGGTTGGGAGGGAGAGCGGCTGAAAAGGAGGGAGAGGGCGGAGGAGGAGAGGTAGAGGTAGAGAGAAAGGGCAAGGAAGGAGGACGGGATCAAGCGTCCTTTCCTTGACCTAGCGCACTCTAGTCGGGAATAGTCCAGTCCAGGTGTTCGAGTGCGGACTATGCGGGTGGTGTGGTGGCTGCCACTTTTGAATAGTGTGTCGGTTTTGGTTTGGGCTGGGCTGGGCTGGCTGGTTCGGGTCGTGCTTTGGGGTCAGGTTTGTTTGTGGTGTTGGTATGAGAGTCGCTAGGTCTAGGCGCAGGAAGTCAGAACACAGGGACGGACGCTGACACGGACACAAGGCCAACAGTGCAGGTCATCCGCAGAAGTCAAAAGTAGCTCGCATCAATTGAGGGTTTGAGGCCCTTAGCAGCCGCTGTCGTCATGAACAAGGGTGACGCTTGTGTGTTGTGCCTTGGTGCACGATACACACGTGCATGCCAAACTACTAGTTGTAGATGGAATTGCCCAAGGAGGAGGTGGATGGCGAGTGGTGGACAGAGGGAGCATGGAGAACAGGCGAAACAGGAGCAAGAAGACGAACGGGGACACGGACACGGACACATACATACAATGATTACGGCAAGTTGTTGTTTGCGGTCAAGTGAATTGAGTCAGGAACGGACGATGGGAGGAGGGAAGGGCGATGAGTCGGACAGTGTGTTCAAGCTTTCTACCACTTCTCAGCAGGTCACAATGGGGAGGGATAAAGTAATGGCGATGATGCCCATGCCCACTATCGTGAGCATCACAGGGGGAGGGGATGTGACGATGATTCTATGAGAAAGGGCGGATTTGCCGGGAGAAACCCAACATTCGGATGAACCCACAGCAGATCGGTAAACTAGAGAGAGTGTCTGGCCAAGGACAAGCAGAGAATGCACAAACCAATCTTACCAGGGGCTGAGTCTGACTGTCGGGCTGTCTGTCCTCATCAGCTCAATCATCATCATTCTGCAAAATGGTCTCAGAAAATGCAGTGGCCGGGCAACGGACGGGTCCAGCAAGCTCGACTGCGACTCTCTGCGGACATGGACAAGGCACATTGCGCATGCAGATAGATGCACATGGCATGTGTGCGACGTTAACTCATTTGGAGGCGGCCCGAGCTGGAACCAAGGCCTGCCGATCATTACCTCTGCAGAAGAGACAGAGTCGAGTCGCCCGTCGGCGGAGAATTTCGATGGCTTTGAAGGCTGCTCTCTGGACCTCGGAGCACCGGCACTTCCAGCCCCCGACGACCTCTGAGCTTGCCGCCGCCGCCGCCGCCTTCTTCTGGTCCCGGCAGAATTTCTGAGAGCAGCTGGGACCTCGTCGATCAACCCACGCAACCTCGCCAGACGAACCTCGCGTCAAGCCGCACCACACCACACTACACCAGTCCAGGAGCGCGGTCGTGGGGGCAGAAGACGGTCAAGATGATTCAACTAAAGGTGAGCATCAGCTCCGACCACGCTCCTGTCACGCCCGCCGGAGCAATGCGGCAGATACGACAAGACCAGACGACTAACGCTCGCCTCTCCCTCCTCTCCCTATAGTCAATGCTCAACTGCATCGACAACTCGGGCGCCGCCCTGGTGGAGTGCGCGATGGTGGTGGGCCAGAAGCGGCACGCCAGCATCGGCGACCGCATCGTGTGCGTGGTGCAGCAGCAGCGCGGCGCCAACGCTGAGGGCATGAGCGCGGCCTCGGGCAGCAACAAGGTCAAGCGCGGCGACATCCGCCACGCCGTCGTCGTGCGCACAAAGTACAAGGTCCAGCGCATGGACGGCAGCGTCGTGCGCTTCGACGACAACGCCTGCGTCCTCATCAACAAGGCCGGCGACCCCATCGGCTCCCGCATCAACGGCGTCGTCGGCGCCGAGCTGCGCCGCAAGAAGTGGAGCAAGATCCTCAGCATGGCCTCCATGCATGCCTAAGCTGTGCGGCGGGATGCACGGACATTAAAGCGATGCGACAACGGCTTCAGTCAGGGCGGTTTATCGAGATGAGCGATTGTGACAATGGGAAAAGGACCCATGGCAGTGATACGCACCATGAGGCTTTCTCTGCGAGACTGTGAGGACATGCGAGAAGGGCAGGGCCACGACGATCTGTCAAGGCCACCGCTGCCAACCGGAATGCAAAGGAATGATCCGGCCGGGAGACAGCGGCTTCGTTGAGGTGCTCTTCGGATGATGCCAGAGGCACGAGGGCGTGGTAGACAAGCGTATGTCATCAGCTGTACTATGTTGTGATATATGGGGAGCACAATGGATACAGCATCATGGAAGGCGTTGATTGGGCTTGCTGTAGAGCATGGAAATCAAGAATTGAGACAGGCACAAATCCTGTGCCAAAGCACAAGATCACTACAGACTTGTATAAAATGATGTATTTCATGGATAATTACAACTTCCTGATCCAGGTGTGAATGGGAGTTCATGTCCGCCAACGCCGAGCTACTCTGGAAACTGGTAGACACAAGAATGTTCCTTTTCCAAATCCTTGACCGAAACTCCGTGCCCTGATGCATTTTCCTGCTCTTTTTTTGGCTGACGTGTCTCAGGTGGCGCTCCATTACGTCGCCGAATGAGCTCTTCAGTGGGGTAAATAAATCCACGGTTGTACCGAGGTAGGAAGGTGTCGCAGTAATGTTGATGGATGGAAGATCCCAGACCTACTGGTAGATCTCTCCACATTCGCAACAGACGTAGTACAGTTTCTATAGCGCACAAGAATAAAAGGTTAGGTGTCATCCTATGTGTAGAAGGTATCTCGGGCCATTGACGTAGACGTACCATTCCCGTGTCTCTCGTACGTTGCTGGGACTGGAAGAAGACCGCCTCGTTGTGGCCACATGATGGGCACTGCTTGATGGCACGAGGAAGCTAGTGTACAGAGATGATGCGTCAGCAGCAGGTTCTTGAATAAGAGAACAAGACATGTTTTCATCATCCTCTCAAAAGACAGCCCGCTTTGCATAGACCGCTCTCTTCTGTGCTGCTAGCTGCTGGGCCAGATGTGCTCTGATGCGGACGTAGGCCACCAGTTGGTCGTTCGACGTCTAAATGGAACAGAGTTGCGGACGACGTGGGTACGAAATCTTCGATGATTGTGGGATTGTGCCCTGTTGATTCGTGTATTGTTCGAGTGCGCGCACTAGGCAGCGATGGCTTTGCTGGGACTGCTGTGGATTTCCTGGTTCGCAGTCGTAGACTCGTTCTCAGGCTCCCAGTCCTCCATGTCCTCGTCCAGCTCCATAACGCCGGCCATGTCGACGATGTTGTTCATCATGCGGTTGAGGGCATCCTCATCGGCAATCATCTGCTCAAGAAGCTCCTCCTGGTAGGACTCGGGTGGGCTGGAAGGCAGGTGGTCGTCGTTTTTATTGTTGCTGGGGACGACGGCAGGGTGCAGTCCACAATCAGAGCACATGATGACCTGGCCGCAGCAGCCACAGATGGCAAGGGCAGAATTCTTGGAGGAGGAGCATGAGGAGAGAGACGTGAGAGGGGCATCACCAACCGTGGGATCAGAGGCAACGTCCTGAGTGACACCGGCGGTCTCACCGACCGTGTTCCTCAAGACGTTGCGATAGATGCAGTTGGTAGTGGCCTCCTCGGTGTGCTGGCAGGTTCGACAGGTGTACATGAGGCGGCGGGCGTCCTTGTCCTCCTTTGGGTAGAGCATGTTGGAGCACTCCGGGCAGAACTTGAAGGTGACCTGCTCAGATGAGCTCTTGGAGGCTCCCGCGTTGGGGGTGGGTGAGCTAGGAGAGGACATCTTGTCGGTAGAGGGCGAAGTTGCAGCACCAAGTATGGACTTCGATTGTGATTGTTTTTTGACTTCGAAGATTTCTCGAAAGGTTCGTTGAGGTCTGATGTTGTGTTGTGTAATGACGGGTTTCTGTTCTGGGGGTGGCGCGTCGAAGTTGGTGAATTGTCGATTGTTTTGTTTGACGGATGATTGAAAGATGGAGGTGGGCAGGGCAGGCAGGGAAGCCGAAAGCAGGCTTGCTGCCGATGCAGTGTTTTGGGTCGACGCGGGTGGAAAGGGCAGGCGGCGTAGTTGGCACTGAAAGGACCTAGACTAGGCACCAAAAGTTAGAGTACCCAGGCACGCTAGGGTCGGTTCGACGAATCAGACGACGATCGCAAGAGTTTGGTGGGGCAAGGCACCATGACTTGGGCCTTCGGTCAGTTGATGTACTGAGCCAGCACTCTATCTCATCTGGCCCCCGACGTAAGCAAGGTGAGAAGTACAGGAGACACTCGTGATCTTGGCTCGGTGTGATGGCAAAAGGTGATATTCCCAGAGACATTTGATACGTATTTACTACTGAGACAGAATCGCATTTTCACGTTGCTGATGCTCCCTCGTGGATAAGCCAACACTCGTCACCAAGAACGACTTGCAAGCCTGTGCCTGTTCTGTTCTGTTCTATTCTGTTCTGTTCTATTGTTTTCTAAAGACTTGAGCCGGCTTGAAACAAAGAACTGGTGTGATTGAAACGGGGGCATCGATGACTGCTCGCATTAGGAAGCTGATAGTGCACGCCATAGCACAGATCGAGTCCATCTTGATGTGGCGTCACACAGCACAGTACGCTTTTGGGCCGTGGGACGGGAACCGGAACAGGCAAAGAAAGGCCGGCAGCAATCGGTGGCAGAAGGCGGCGGGGAACGAGGTCACGATGGCCCCTGATCCATCCTCATGCTCCAGGCGGGTGTGCTCGTGCTCGTGCTTGGGCTCGCCCGCCCCTCGCCACCACTCAACCCACACAGCCCTTCGGGACAAACTTTATCTTTATTGCGCCAATCTGATGAAACGGGGTGTCGCATATCATGCAGCAGGCTACGCTGTCGGTACCTGGCGTCATAAAGGGTCTCGTGATGCCGTTCCTATAATGTACACACCGTCAGGTAGAGTGCCTCCCACACGACCAGGCTGTGCGTGCATAACGCCTGCTGCAAGTCCCCAGCACGGATTGGACATCTCATTTCTAATCAAGCCCACGGCACGCGGGAGCCACGAAACCATAGGAGGGTGAGTGCCTCAGAGTCGCAGTTGCAGCAGCTGAGGTAGCAGTAGCACCTGTGCCCATATCGTACATAGCACCAGCACGCTAGGCAGCCTGGCAGACTAGGTACCTAGGCACGCTAGGTCATCTTGATCCCCCATCCCCCACAGGGGCCGTGAACCCTCCCAGACCCCATCCCAGTAGCCGAAGCCGTCAGCTCCCCCCAACATTGGTTTTGATGATTTGGAGCTCAGGACGCACCCCGCCCCGCCCCCGCCTTAGCTGTCCCCGGCCAGTAAAACCTTGGGAGGCGGCGGCGGGGCCCACTCCCTGCACGTCACTTGGACAACCTCCAGGAGCCTTAGTGGGCGTTGCGCGCGCATCCCATCCCACCCTTGTCTTTACCTTCACCTACACCTCCAACCCGATCTCTGGTCTTGATCTGGATCACTTTGTTCCCCAAACCTCGACAAGCATACATATAAGTCGTCCATTCCCTTGGAAATCACACGCTTGTGTTACGGCCCATAAGCATACGCACAATTGCTTGCACTCATTACATTACAGACAAGGTCATTGAAGATGGCAGACACTCAGGTAAATCCATCTCTAGTCCCCTGTTTCTCCTCTTGCCCCGCCTTGTTTACTCGGAAAAGAAGCATGCTCTCAAGCTCTGCGATCTCTGTCTGGGGCTGTATTTCAATTTGCCGAGCTTGTGTGCTCTCTAAGCACTGGGTTCTCAATTTCTCTCAGCTAACCTGCCTCTGTTCGCAAACCAGCCCGAGACCGGCCTCCCTCCCAACTGGGAGGTCCGCCACAGCAACTCAAAGAACCTGCCCTACTACTTCAACTCGAATGATCGCAACTCCCGCTGGGAGCCCCCGCCAGGAACAGACACCGAGAAGCTTAAGGTCTACATGGCCAAGTTCCACAGCCCCAACGCCGGGTCCGGAGCCGCCAATAATGGAGGAGGCGCGGATTCTGGCAAGATCAGGGCTGCCCACCTGCTCGTGAAACATAACCAGAGCCGGAGGCCAATGAGCTGGAAAGAGGTACGTAGGGAGGATTTGTGTGCTTCCCACGTTTGGCTTGCTCTCCGCGCATACGTGCTGCCATCACAAGACCGCATTTGAGTGCGGAAAGGACCACCACCGTGCGTCGCGTGGCTGTGAGCCGGGACTTCGGAGCTTGTGCGAGACGACGGGAGTCAGCTTACGGCGTGAATCACTGCGGCTGAGAGCACATTTGTGAGGCTGAGCTGTGGGAGAAACACCTTGGCAGGGTGGCACAAGACAGGCATGACGCGCAACTACGTGCGAACGAGAGCTGAAGCTGACATGTTTTTTTCTTTCGCACGCAGTCAAACATCACCCGCGGCAAAGACGAAGCACAGAAGATCATCGAAGCCCACCAGGAGCGCATCAAGAGCGGCGAAATCTCCCTCGGCGACCTGGCAGTCACCGAGTCCGACTGCAGCAGCGCACGCAAGAGGGGCGATCTTGGGTATTTCGGCCGCGGCGACATGCAAAAGGAGTTTGAGGACGCCGCATTCGCGCTCCAGCCGGGCGAGATCTCGGGTGTCGTGGACACGGCGAGTGGTCTGCATTTGATTGAGCGCTTGGAGTAGATTAAATGGTCTGGGCACGGCGCTGCATAACCGTATGGCGAACGACAGCGTTGTTTGTAGGCGCAGAGCGCCCGGCCGCAATGACTTGACTCGACAATCTACTGAGACCATGGGTGACGATGACAGAGGGAAAAAAGGCCCTCGGCCGAAGCTCCGTCAGCAGCATTAGTGTGACTACACCTGCCAAAAAACGGTTCTCTTTTTGGTCATGATCAAGATGGGTAGTAAATCTACACACTTTGTCATTCGTCCTTGTGCTGTCACCATGGTCGACGACTACGCTAGCACATCCTAATCCTAAGTGTAAATGCTACCATGACATACCAGCTCTCAGTGATCCCGACCGTCTGGTTGCTCATATGCCGGAGATGTAACCCTAGAGAACAGCCATACCGCAAAACGCCAGTAAAAACAATCCCAAGTCTAATGTCTTCGATGCAGGGTATCTGGCCCATTCCACCATCAGGCACGCTCCTTCTTTTCTTGTAGTCGACATTGTCCCTTTCTTGTTTCTCTGGATTCGCGGGCGTCATCTGAAGTCAAGCCATCCCATCGTACTCATGTCATAAAATCATCATCGTCGCCGCTCCTCATCCACCAACTCTTGTCACAATCCATTCAGTCATAGGCCCCCGGACTGCGAACAACACCGTAAACACCCCAAACATGGTCATCGATAGTGCAGAGTACGGGGCAGCCTGGCTGTTTTGCTCGTACAGATGGGCGGTCCCCATTGCTGCGGCGTTGATTCCGATGGTCACACCTGCTGCCACAGTTGGTACAACAGACGGAAGCCTGGAAATGACACTCTCGTGAACTTGTGGAGGCACAGTCCGTCCAGTGTTGCTGCTGCTGGTGATGTCGATGTTCGCAGCGGCGTGAGTAACGCCCCAGCTGATTTCGTCGTTCTGGTAGTCTGGCCGTTGCTCGCCAAAGTGTGTGGCATCGGAGCTGTACCTGACCTCGCGGTCATGGTCTGTTTGTGACCCTGTCATCTGAGTGCCTCGCCCGCCTTCGCGACACGAGTATGGTGTCAACGAGTCCAGCTCGCGTGTTTCACCTATTTTGCCATGCCGGACAAGCCCAGTCCAACCACAACGTATCGATGTCTCGTTGCACCTCCCACCCGCTGCGGCGAAGCCACCGCCCGCAGCCAAGAACCCAGCAACCAGCTGGAAACAGATCCCGTTCACAACCACACCCACGGCATTGACGCCAGCGTCGCCACCCAGGCTTTTCATCGCCGGCCCGCCCAGCGCGATAGTGACACTCCTCGCCGCGAAACTGAGGTCCGAAGAGGCCGGGCGGACGCCCATCGCGTGGGCCAGGAGGGGCCAGGCCACAACGTTGAGCAGCGAGGCCAGGAGCGAGGTGATGACGACGGTGAATCCACCGGATGAGACGATCTGATGCCGGTACTCGAAAAGCTTCAGGCCCCAGGAAACAATGCCCGCGTTCAGTATCGACGTCGCCACGTCGCCGGCGCCGATGGGAATTGACCCCAAATGGGACCAATTTCTGGCATCGGTCGCCGAGGAATCGATGTGATGTGCAATCAGGTCTGAAACGGTATTGTCCGTGGAGAACCCGGCGACTACATCTGCACTGGGCTGATTGCGGATGCTAGACTTTGCCAGGCCGTAGCAGACGAGGAATAGCGAGGTCCAGAGCACCGGGTTGAGGAGCGTCGCGGCAGCTGCGAGTGTTTTCTTGTGTCGGTGGCCGAGGCTTGTCTGCTGTTTGGTGCGCATCTGGGCCGAAGTGAAGGAAAGCCAGACGGTGAAGAGCAAACCGAGGTCAAGATAGAGGTCGTTCTGCCGGAAGAAAGACATGGGCAGGCCGACAGGAAGCATGATGAGCAACGACAGCGTGAGGAACACGTTCTGCGACAGCCACGAGCAGACAACGACCGCGAACTTGTTGAGCAGCGAGATACGTGGTGCTGATGCCTCTGCACTTGGAATTGGTGCTCCATGTCCACGCTGATCGTGCTCGTTTTCGTTTGTGCCGCCGCGAGACTCGTCATTATATGCCAGCTTTGAGCCATTCGAGTCGCTGATGTAACCAGAGATAGTGCACAGCGTCGATACATCACTGATGTGCTTCCTGAATCGATCCAAACGCGAATGCTCTTCCGCCCCGCCTCTTAGGTTCGCATTATCGCATCGATCAATGTTCCACAGAGCCCCACGCAGTAGGAGCCTCTGTGGCGGTTCGGCGGCTATAGCAGTTGTTTGACCGCGTGCTGCCTCGACGTCCAGGACAGGGTTGCGCCGCAGACGGCATGTTATCTTCGTGCTCGCCAGTTGCACGTGGTATGCCACGGCGTACACAAAGATCGAGTTGAGTACGCCCGTCACAACTGTACAGTATGACGAGGTATGTCAGCCGAAATCACTGGAGCACCGGGACGTCCTCGAGATGATGATTGGAATAACTCACGGAATGCTGCTGTGAGAAGACCAATTTGTCTCGCTTTTACAGGTGGCTGGTCGATCAGGTTCATGAAAGGCACTGTGAAGCCAATAGACATGTGCTTATTGAGCACCTCCGTCTGTTGAAAGCGGTTGTTAGTATATGATTTTTTTTAAAATTTCTTTTGAGGCTGAAGAGGGTGAAGGAAAGAAGGAAATAGTATGCACTCACTGGAGCCCTGATATACTCGTGGTAGAACTTCTCCAGTCCTCTGCCAGGCTCAGAAAATAGTTCCTGGGCTGCACACATGACAAGCCAAACGAACACCATAGCGACGATTTGGCCCGGAAAATCTATACCCTTGGCCCAGAAAGGCTGGTCCCACGCGCAAGTCAGCAACTGGGCAACGAAGAAAAATGTGATGGCAACAATGATAGTGTAGTAGTGCTTGACGTTTTCCGAAGGGCTGGTCAGCCAAACGAACCAACCCTTAGTGACGGAAACCATGATACGGGTGCTTCAAGCGTATGCTTCTCTCGCTCAATGTCCCGGTCGTTTGTCATCCCACAGCCAGCCCAATACCCTGCCATACAGTGAATGTATATCTGATGAGCAGGGGTGAGAAGGAGGTATCAAGATGACTTGCGGCTAACTAGTGAGACAAGAGTGGACAGGCAAGTGAGTGCGTTCCCGGTCGGCCGACAAAAGTGATTCAGGCTGAAACAGATGGGAAGAGAAAATATGCCTGAAGGCAAACTGTGGGATGGAAACAAGAACTTCTGACGGAACTTGTGGTGGTAACCTAGGGAAACGGGAATGCAGGCCAGATATAGAGAAACACAAGGGGCACGACGGACATCAAAATAGCGTGCATGAATAAAGGGGGCGCCCAGCACGGCAATCGTTCGTGTGGATGCGGTGATGCCATGTACAAGAGCAACATGCGTTTGACAAGACGTCCTGTCATGGTACTGGCTTAGACGGACCCCAATGGCATGCATCGGTAAGTCCAGGTGTTGCCGGTCGTGGTCGAGTCTGGTGTGAGGCTGGCACGACATACACCGCGACAGCTGAGCCATCGTGCGCGCAAGTGTTGCAAACAAAATAACGGAGAACGGCGAAGACGACTAGGTTTCGCGTGGGTTGTTTGAGTGAGGCAGTTCTACGAGACTCGACGTCACCCACCCCTCGCATACATATGTATATGCTCTGTTTGCTTCGATGGGAGAGATGTGGCCCGGTCCCGTGAGTGACAACCCGCTGCTCAAATACTTACATATGTACTATGCAGCCAGCAAACGGACAAATGCCTGCCTGCATTATGTAACGTGCTGCTCGATCCGAGCTTTCTTTGTTGCTCGCAGAACTCGCAACAAGGACGGAAAGGAGCGTGGGGGATGGGCATCGATCACGAAGCCACACTCTGCCGAACCTTGGTGTGTCCATCACTGTTCCCGAATGTCTCAGGCACAAAGCAAGACACATGGGCGTGCTCACCGTTGGCAGGAGGTTGATCGGGGCGACCAGTCGGCCGCTAACACTGCCACTTGTGTTGTCATGGGCTGCCATGACGTGAGAAGTCGGTGAGCCTTGCATGGGAGTGGTCTGAAGACGGTAAGTAGAGGACGCCGGCATGGGCGAATAGCAGAGTGGCGGCGGCGGTGGGGAAGACAATATCCCGCCTAGTACCTGGGTGCATGTGGCAGGGTCAAACAACAAAAGTCTCCGGCCTCACATCCTGTGGCCACGGGCAGTGCCTGGCATACGGCACCGACGCGACGGTCCGCTGCTTCTGACCCGGAGAACCTAAGTTCAGGGGTAAAATATTGAGGCCTTTTGTACGCCCAAACGACTTCGCTAAATTGAGAGCTGCTGGTGGCTGGTCTTTTGCCCATCCCGAGAGATGACATCCAGCAGTGTCTGGTGTATATCTCGCTTTACTGCGGCTGAATGAAGAGTGGAATATGCAGTATTTCCCGTGAGGTTATCTGTTTGCTCTGACCAGAGAGTCCCAGGAAGTCGCCTCGAGCCGTGACAACAGACGGAAGGCTGAAGCTCGCATTCGTCCGGATTGCATCCGGGCGGCAGTTGGGTAGCCACGATGCTAGTACCCGACAGGTGACAGCCCCGGATAACGTGCAAAGTGCCAATATCGACAGGGCCATAACGTGTTGACAAGCAAGAATTTAGATGGGTGTTGCCATCACGTACCCTGTAACGCACGGCTCAAAGCGCCGCTGTCAGAAGGTTTACATGCACAGGTACAGTCACCGGCTGAAGTCTAGCATGTTGGCCGAAACCGAGGGTGCAGAAATGGGCGGCTGAGGATCGCGAGCCAATAGCCGGGGATCACGGTTGTGCAAACGAAAATGAAGAGCTGCTTCCAAACGGTGGGTCGCATTATGCCCCGCAAGCCGGTAGTCCAAGATCCCCTATCAGCTTGTTGCGCTGCAGCATGAATGCGTCCAGTTATGAGCGAGGGTGGCCTGGCTGGTGGCGAGGCACATGCAGCCATCCGCATCGGTATACCGGCCACCGGCCCACCATGCACTGCATGAGCTTTCCATGCTCTGTTACCTTGTCCAAGTTCAGCACCTCTTATCAATGTGTTGCATGTACACAGATGTTATAGAGTATGTGCTTGAGCTTGTGCAAGACTCAGCAAGGTCAAAGATTATGTTATCAATCGAACTGGGCACGTGATTGTTAGGGTGTCCTCGCTGTCCATTGCATCGGGAAATATTTCTTTCCATTGTAATGCTTCCGTCGTTCATGGCGTCGCGTCATTTTCTCAGGTACTCGGAAATTGTGAAGCCAGCCCAGGTTCTGAGAGCAGATGCCAACGAAAGGTGTCTCAGGCTGGCATCGCAAGAAAACAGAAACAAGCCGCGAGCGCCTCTGTAAGACGAAAAAGCAGGTGTCTCGCTTTTGACCAGCGCTTCGGGACGACCGCGGGATACCTCTTACGGTCGGGTAAACCCCGGCAGCTGAGCTCATGACTTTGTCCAGGACGTTCGTTAAACACTTGGTCGTTTAAGATCGTCTCGAGACGGCAACAATAGCCTGCAGAAGCCCTGTCGAAGCGCTGAACGTTTTGTTATCGAGCTAAATCGGTCTCGTGGTTAATGCCGTCTGTCAAAGATGCCTTGTTAGCTCACGGCAGTATTCTGATGCTATGCGGTGTGAGTCACACAGCAGCGCTGTTCGGTCCATTTTGGACCCTTGACAAGCGAAATGGCGTTTTTGTGCTCAAGGCAGTTTCCATGTCAGAAGACTCATAGGATCTGCGGTAATTTGTATGATCGAGGGCCGTTGGAAATTTGCCAGTGGTTTCGTAGCTTGAATAGGTGAGCAAATATCAAACATGGCAATTCGTCCGAGGGAAATGATGGCACAGGCAAAGGGTGGTCCTAGAATATGAACTCTCAGCCACTGGCACGTTTCTCCGAGCCAATCACCTAGAAGTTCACGACGCAGTCAATGAAGTGAGCGTGGAGATCCACAATCCGACTGAGGACATCACAGAAGCGAGGAGAGCCACCAACGAGGCTCTTCACCGTCGAGGTGCTGCGGCAGCATCCGAACCCCCTGAAGGGGCTAACGCAGTCACCAGGATATCATCAGCCCTCGCAGCATGGTCTCTCGATCAGCAGATCGTTGCAGTCGGTTCATGCACGTCCAGAAGATCGCCCGTGCCCAGCCGAGAAGGCTGAGTTGACGGCCTGTAGCAGGTAGCATGAGGGCCAGGGCTGTGAGTTCGGTCTGTTTGAACAAATTTGGGCCTGCGTTGGTGGCAGCTCCAGCAAACGAGGAGGCGTTGGGCACCGCTTGTTCTTGGCGCGATGCTTGATGATATGGAGATGCCACGAACCTGGAAGATGATGTCCAGATTTTAGAAAGGAAGAAGGGGGGAATTCCATCATGGCTCCTTGGAAGTGGTGATCGTGCCCCTGCTGGGTGAACAGAAAGCGACAAGACAAACGCACAGACGTGCCCGCCATGTCGTGCAACGGCTCCTTCCGAGCGAAAGTGGGGCGCCTAATTCAGGGGCGACGAGGCTCTGATTGGTTCACAGGGGTCGGCGCAACAACATCATCGCGACGTCTGCTCCTGTGTTTGTTTGTGCACCCGTCGACAATCGTCCCCGAGATGCTAGAACGACACGACGTCAAACGACAGCTTGCTTTAGGCCTCTGTCGCATGAGAGCGGGCCGCAGACCCGCTTGACCGATGATCCACGTCACAGCATCTCAGCTCAGCCCTCAACTCAACTGCGCATGTCGCGCCCGTCCTGAACCCTGCTCCGAAAGTCACCGCAACATCCTGACCGACGCCTGAACCCTACTTATTTCCATATCACATCACCATGGCCAATGGTAGCTTGGATGACCTGCTACGAAGATACGAGGTACCTGTGGATCGGTCCTCCCTCGAAGCCGTCTTCCAAGACGAGGAGCAAGCGAGGCTGCTGTCCGAGTGGGCCAAGTCACACCTCGTAACTGACACGTTGCTCACCAAAAACGAGCTGAATTCGTAAACGCCCCTGATTTCTGCCTTTGCGGTCAGCCCCTGCTGACCTAGAACCCAGATACCTGGCGATCGAACAGAATGGCAAGGCCGATGGTCTGGCAGCGTCTGCGGACCTGTCTAGTGTCCAGACTTTGAGTGACCAGGAAATCATAGACGCCATAGATGAGCTGAATCGCTCCACCGATGCCATAAACAAGCAGACCGAGACTCTACGTCAGCAGCAGAACGCTCTGTCGCGGCTCATCACATCCAGCGGCAAGGCTGGCGATGCTCGCTCTGACCTCGAGGTGAAGCGGCTCTACGAGTGGGAATCTAGCCGCAAGGCTCTGCAGACAGATGTGAGTCTGTCATTTGCCCGAATCACCTGCGTAGGTACTGATTCCCAAGCCAGGTTGAGCTCCTATCACAGGGCCTCGACTACCGCATGTCGGAGCTAGATCAGGGGACCAAAGAAGTACGCCGAGACTTGACCAATGTTGTTGGTGAAGCTCTCCAGTCGGATGACAAGCTCCTGTCTAGCCTTCAGAAGCTCGGTTGGGAACTTGAGACAGAAGACCCCGAGGAGACAGAAAGTGTCGGGCAGCTCCGGGAGATTTGCGCCAGATTGATCAAGTATACGGTGGAATGCATCCGTACGAAGTTGGACCGCACGTATCTAGAAAGCCTTGAGTCGGTCTCAAAACCAGGATCTGAAAACCACACGACAGCCCCAAAGGACGACCTCGGAGCGCTACAAGAAGAGCTGGAGTCACTTTATTCGGAAATATTGCCAGTCGCGCAGATGTCTGTCGAACAACAGTGGCTAGAGCCTTCCCTACAATCGCTTTCTGCAAGAAGTGGTCACGGCGCAAACCACGCAGCTGAAGCCATCCAATATGTGAGTCTGCTGACGTTAGCGTGTCCAATAAGGGAGGGCTTCAACCAAGAAATGATGGAGTTGTTTACTGATTGACGATTCACAGATCCTTCACTGCTTAGACCACCTTCAGGATCGAATCGGCCGTGTGTCTGACCGTGTCACATCATTCAAAGCGCACGAGAGTGCGACTGATATCCTCGTGGCCACTGCGAAGGCCGAGCTCTCAGCACCGGTTACTTCTGGCGACCCCAAACGCCGTGCCACCGTTGCTTCGAGATCATCGCCAGAACGTCGATTCCAGCCTCCCTTGGCGGACCACATGATGACCCCTGCACCTCGCCGTGGAAGATCAAACACAAAGTCTCGAAGGCGCTCCTCTGGTGTCTCTGACTCTCCGCTCGAACAGCTTTTGGGCGAGCTGGCAATCTCCCTACCGGAGGCAGACAAGGAAGACGCCGGCGCAGCCATCCCAGTCCAGGCGCAAGCAGCCCACCTGTCAAACATCTTGGCGGAACGAACGCAAAAGGCAGCTGACGTCGCCGACAGCGTGCAGTCAACTTTCGAACACACAGCTGTAGCCCAACTCGCCGAAGCACGTGTTGCACTACAGCTTATAAGGGACTCGGTCCTCGCGGAGAGCCCCTATGCGGAGGTGCACCTCGTGGACCCAGGCATCGAGTCCTCCATTGGTGTGCTGGCACAGGAAGTGCACAATGTCACGAACAGGTTGGAGGGCGTCGAGAGCGAGGCAGCCGCGTTAGCAAGGGGACGTAATGTGAGCCGAGACGAAATCATCTCGCGGTGGCGTCGCTGTGGCTAAGCACTGGCATTGCGGCAACAGGCTGCTATGTATCGGAATAGCAAATACTTGGAGCTCAGGCACGCGCTTCTCATGTATTGTGTGAGCTTAGGATTGACTCAAGTCCGATAGACTCTGAACGCACGAAATCGCGGAATAGATGAGCAAGCAAGACAACACATGGGCCCCTGACAGAAACATGGCAACGTGTCTCGGGACAGTGCCTGTCGGCTGTGTGTAACTCTTCCTCGCCCATGCCTGCTCGGTATGTTGCCTTGGAACACTTTGTGATTCTTTGGCAACCCCTCGCTGTCAGTGTCCCGGTGACTGTCTGCAGTATCGACCGTGCTCCCCTGTGGAACGGGTATGTTGCGTTCCCTTGCCGTTCCCGAGGCGGTTGCACCGAGCCGAAGCTGTTGGCCTACATAATATCCCGCCTTCTGGCTGGCGGAACCATCTTTGGGACTCGATCCACGCTGCGACAACGCGGCGATTGGTATTCGGTGTCCAGAAATTTCATCATGTTTGGAGGGGTTGCGTCTAGCAACGATGCTCCGTGGTCGAGTGACTTTTGTCCTGGCCTCTCTTCCCGCCCGTGTCGAATCCTGTGCGCTGTCTTTTGTTTCTCCGTCCTGGATCGAGACAGGCCATGCACACCAAGGTCAGACAGGGATTGTTCAACGGCGTCCACATCCACACATGGCAACCCGAGACAATTCTCTGGGGTGCTACAAGGTGTCTTGGCTTCTACGATTATCGCTTAGAAGCGAAATGGACCCCTTGATATCGTTGGATGCGATAATTGTGCTGTGGGATCAGGTATTGAGGGGCAGAACGAGTCATCTGCGGCCTTCGGGTCATCACCTAACATATTTCAAGCACACATTTTGTCACGGATCTCTGACGTGGCAAGAATACTCAGGCCCCGAGAGGGCTGTTTGAGTATCATATGGCCTCCTGGGATAAGTCACTAGGAAGACACAACTTGCTCGTAGACGTACCCTGCTCTAGCCCTGGACTCCGGAAAGAAAGTTGCCCCATCCCCCATTCCCCACCCCCAAGAAGAAAACCCGCGCTCCCTGCCTCACAAAGCAATTCACCCCCGCCCACCCTTAGGCGTCGGCCTCTCGCTCAGGTAAGGCGGCGGCACCTCGCCGACGCCGCCGACCATGAGCTCCTCGCGCTCCTCGACCTGCTGGTAGTCGGGCAGGGCGTTGTCCGGGTTGGCATTGTGCCAGGTGCCCAGCGGGTCCTCGACGGGCTGGCCCAGCTCCTCGGCCAGCTGCGCGAACCGCGCCGAGTACTCGCGCAGCACGTCCTCGCCCTCGCGCAGCCACTCGGTCAGCTGGTCGCGGCGCTGGCGCACCTCCTCGCGCGTCGACGCCGACACCGTGCTGAACCCGCCCGTGTAGGGCGGGACGTCAGAGGCCGAGTAGCCCGGGAGCTCGGGCTCCTGCTGGTCGCCGCCGCTTGGCGGGGGAGGGGGCGGAGGCGGCAGCGGTAGTTGCGGTAGCGGCTGTGACGATGACGGCTGAGCGGGTTGCTGCGGTTCTGGCGGCGGTGGGATGGGCCGTGGCTCTATGTAGCGGTCCTGGTCTGGGTGCACGGTGGGCGGCTGGACAGTGCTTGTTGTTGCTTGGCCGGACGGTCCTGCCGCGGATGAGCCAGGAAGGCTGTTTGTGTGGCCATAGCGGAGGAGCCACAGGCTGTGTTCGCGTAAAGATGTCCTGAGCAGTTCCAGTTCTGCTGCGAGCGAAGGGATCAGGCGTTTGAGGTCGTTGTATGCCGACTGGGACTCCGAAGTCGAAGATGAAGCCTCGGTCGGCGGGGTATTGTTTGGTTGGTTGGAGGCCATGGTTTAGTGATCCCAATTTTGAGTTGGCCGAGGCTCGAGTCTGAAAGTCGAAGGTCCGTCGGTCTGCAGGTGCGTGCTTGAGGCCTTCGAGTGACGTTTTTGATGACTGAGCGGGCGAGCCTCTGCAGGGGTTGGGCCCGGGCTGTCCGAACTGGGTTATGTAAGCGTAATTGCAGAGGACAATAAACAGCCTCCACTTGCATGCTGTTTCTATCCAATCTCATACCTCGACTTAATTAATTCATCATAACAGCAATGGAGCACATGGATCAATCATAGCATCTGCGACAGTTTAAAAATGCAGATCGTGCTTTTGATGTGTATCTACATTGACCTGATACACCACGAGGACAAATCCCTCAACGAGGAATTCATCTCTCCGGGACACTGGCCACCGGAATCATCCCTACAACCTCAACATAAATTTTCATTCATAACATCCGTTGTCCACATAGATGCACATAATCACAACTTGGAAGTAGCTGTGACCGTCATTGTGACTGTAATGTATGTAACCCCTTGTGAAGTGCTAGTCGTAGGCTTGACAGTGATAGTAGTCGTGATGGTGCTGGTAGAGACTGGGTCAGAGACCGTGGTGCTGCTTGCGACACATTGAGAGTAGAATGGACTGCAGAAAAATGTCAGCCAGCTGTTGACTTCGAGGTATCTCATGGAGGGCTCCGGGGTGGACTCACTTGTCATCCAGCAAGCCATCCCGACAGTATGCCCCTTTTGGGCAATTAGTTGGGCCGCAGTAGTTGAGGCCGCCGCCTGTAGATAGCGCACTATGTTAGCACCAGATGAACAATTTGAGAAGTGAAAAGTCTTGGGACGAACATTGTCCATAGAGGCTCTGTGTCCCAGCAGGCGCTGTTGAGGCGCATGAAGATTTGTCCGTGCTCGTGGTTGTCGTCGTCAGAGTTGTTTTGGATGTTGTTGTTTTGGAAGTTGTAGACTTGGACGTTGTAGTCTTGGATGTTGTCGTCTTGGATGTTGTACTCTTGGACGTCGTGGTTTTGGAAGTCGAGGTTTTGGATGTCGTGGTCTTGGATGTATTTGTCTCGGAAGACGATGTACTGGGTGCAGTGACAGTCACGGTGACTGTCGTGGTTGTTGGCTTCCCTGCTTCGATGTCGAGCCCGAAGGACACCGCTAGAAGCAGGGCGGAGATATAATACAGAGAGAACTTCATGTTGGCAGTGTATTTTGTTTCTTTGGAGAATTGGAACGTTGACAGTGATTTCAGCGTCCTACACATGCTTTATGTACCTGTTGCCCGGGTGTGTGTCCCTCGTGTTCGATCGTGGCAGTGCCAAGGTCAACATCGATGCACTCAGGGAGCGTTTGCTAGCTTCGGAAGCTGGAAGTGATCGTTAGACAGCATTGAGAGAAATCATCCAGTTTGGGGAGGACGCCTTAGTAGCGCCATTCGGTGTGATGTTCAATATTCTAGTTTTCAATAGTCGCATCTGTCAGTATGGTACCGTCATTCAGCCTATGCACGAAATGCGCGCTTTTCGGTAACTTCAGCCGGGCAGGCGGCGAATATTAATCTTTCGGGTCCGAGATTCTACAAAACTTTCACGAAGGAGATATATCATCCAGTAATTGTGCATTAGAGCGTTATGCGGTGTTGCCTAGAGCGTTATGGCTGCTCATCCATTGCATGCTCAAGTGGACGAATTCAAGTGATGCTGTTCGCGGTGGTGGTGAAGGAAGCAGGACATGCCTCGTCGGGTTGCTGTGTTCGGATCCCTTTTGAAGGATCAAAAGTGCCTAAGTGCCGTTTTATTTTTGATCGCGCTGTCTAATAACAGTGCACATGTGCCAAAACGTGCATCTGGATCAATCGCGAGACTGTAATCCATCGAAGCTCAGGAGTCACAAGGCTTCATCCTCGAAAGTTGTTTCAGGCGAATCTCCGTGGTATCTCGAATGTCTGGAAGGTAATTTCATTCACAGTTCTCAATCATAAGCCTGCCTACCTCCAATAACCCTGGCAAACGATAAGAAGCGACTCGAGGTCGTCTTGCACAAACTTGACAGGGAAACTCAACCCAGGACCCAATGCCCTCCGATCGTCGATTTGCATTGGCCGTCTCCGTATATCAACCACATTTTCGTAGTCCCTTCTTTGATCCAAAGATTTTCGACGATCTTAATTACTATAGAAGCACGCGAGATAATCTTCCGTCGTCCAAGGCGGCTTGCCGATTCAAAAGATTCGAACACATGATTTGGGTCATCGCCGGAAGCGGTAGAACAATGGCCAACATCAACAGCCATCTTAGCAAGCCTTTCAAACTTGCGTCCTAGTATACAATTCATACTACTTCCTTTCTCCGTCATGCAAATATTGAAGAATTGAAAATTTCTCCACGCAGTTTCAGCGACAAAGCAGCACCACAATTTCAATCCTCAGGTTCATAAACGCGTAGTTTCAACATGGGTGTCTGTCTGTCTTTGGAATGGAAAAAAAGAGGGATTGCAGAGACAAGAGTCCTATGCACGGGTCTTTTCATTACGGCCATTCTTGCGAGGGTAATCTCGATATTAGGATTCGACGAAAGGCCTCTACCAGTCTCTTCTGCGTTGATCAATTCGGAAGTTCTGCATTTTCTCTTCTTTGTTGTGCGTTCGCAGACCATCCCTAAAACGAGCTCTAGTCTGAGTTGTTCTGACTGGCGCCTAGGTTTCACTCCGTCTAGCACTCCTTGTGTTGACCTCTTTGCCATTCACAATTTTGGCTTTGCTTGGGGAAAAAGTCTGGAGGCCGGAGCTGGAAAATTTGGAATGATCGAGCGCAATAATCGGCGATTACATACCAGTGGCGATCCCAGAAAGTCACAAAACACGTCAGAGGCGTATCAAGAAGCATCAGGCTCTGTTCCACTGTTTGAAACGCAGCCTCGAGAATCTTTCTCGACATGCTCAAGTGGGTGCCATGACTGTGTCTTGTCAAAAGAGGGCGAACATGGACGACATGTCATGAGAGACAAATCGAAACGCAGATCAGCTCGACTCGCCAGTCAGCCTTGGACGAACCGGAGTAAAGTTAAAGGGTAAGTAGTTGGCAGAGGAGTTCTGGGCGTCGTGGCGCCTTAAATCCGTATATGCGTGCTTAGGTAGGATCGGGGCCCTGCAGGGTGTCATTGGGGCTGAGGGTCCGCCGGCCCAGAATGCCGGTGTCTGAGCGCTGGAAGGAAAGATACGCAAAATACCCGAGTGTCCAGTATTGGGAGCGTGGACGTTGTACTTCCGTCGCGCACAGGTGCTCAAGTGACAGGCGTGGAGGGAAGAAGGTTTTGGGCGTGGTTTGGCGCTCAAAGGGGCTAGTTGACGCAATTCAGAATCCTAAAGAGACCAATCGGTGCGTGAGCCTGCGAAACATACGAAAGTTTGAGGCCCAAAACAAGATGCCAGCCTGACCGTGCGCCGCCCTTTGCCCGTGCAATGGTCAAACAAGAAACAAACGCGCAAGGGACCAATGTAACCGAAGATATTTCTCTGCGACGCGACCGCGCATGGCACAGATGACACCTGACATTCATCAATCGAGCTTTCCCCCGCAAAATCTACCGATCCGGTGTTATACCCACTATCACAACTGTCATTGCCGAGTTAAGCTCCTACTGCCATCAACTTGTGCAGGGTGAACCCTCACCAGTACTTGTCGCCTTCATCTCGACGTTAATGACTCTCTCTTCAGGTCTCAACAAAGGCACTTGAGCCAAAGCCAACACGAAGGTCATGTGAGTTGTTGTGGTGGCTGATGGGAATGCATTTACATTTCTTGAACGCGTATTGGATATCATGTCTACTACTCCTGTCTTCCGGACACCCCGGAATTGAAAATATTGTATCTCGCGGCGTCGATTTGGAATGGGAACCTGTCTTTCCTGCCTCAAGATCCTCAGCAGTCCGCTACGCGTCCGCCACGGACTCGGGTCGAATCTCGCAGAAGGCCGTGGCGAACGGGCCGCCAAGCTGTCTTCTTCATCTTTTATATGTTTGCATATCTTTCACATGGCATTGATTCAGACTTTCGTGTAATGGTGGATTTGAGTTGTTTCTGATACGAAAGTAGCTTGCGGGTGGCTGATTCGTACGACTAGGTCATGTTTATAATTTCAGACCCATCGCGACATGTTTCTCTTGGTCGGGCCAGAAATGGCTCTAGGGAGACCTAAGGAAGCAGAAGGCAATATGCGGTCCAACACTCCACTCCCACAGCTGCGACGGCCCATGGAATTGGACATAGCACCAGCCCAACAGAAGTTACGATCATCCATGTCGGCAATATCTCTGAGGATGAAGGCGGCCAAGTCAACCATCAGGAGGACAACCAGCCTTCGTGGACCGAAGCCAGTGTTCCAGAGCCGTGGTATGGTCGTGGACGACGCTCCGTCTCTCGCACCTATCCGTATCCATACCCCTATCAATCTGAACAAACCCTTGCCTGATCTCCCGGAAGATACCAGCTCGAGGTATGGCGACGGATCTGGATCCGTCAAAGCCGAACTTGATTCAGATGTCTCAGTCCGTGACTTTGAAGGGTATCTCGACATGCTGGCCTATGTCAACAGACAACTGCCGATCATTCCGGCACCACGTCACTCCACATCGCAGGATGTATCCTCGTCACCATCGCTATCTATATGCAGCCCACCCAAGGAGGACGAATGGATATCTTCCCGACCTCCAAGCCGGGCGAGCACGATATTTTCTCGCAATGATGAGGTTCGCCGCGTGAGAACTCACAGTGGCTTACTCTCCCGAAACAGTCCTGCTGGCAGGACAATCACGCCCATGTCATCGCGCGGCTCCGAGTCCGGATTGCGCATCAGTACAAGGGCGTCTCTCCACACGTCTGTGGTAACAAGCAGGATTGATGAGCTCAGCGAGCCTGAGACCACACCAGTCTTGACACCGAAGAATGACGACACGCCGTTTCCAAAAGAGTGTTGCCATTGTGGTCTGGATCCTAGCAAGCGGGACACTAGTAACACGCCTTCTAGTCCTCTGGCTGCGGTCAAGACCCAAGACGTGACGAACATTAATTCCAGCCCTCTCACGGTCATCAATATCAGAGAACACGACAAAAACTGGAAAAGCAAGACAACTGGCCCGAGCATCACAGCCGAAGACGCTCAGGGCCGTCGTTTTGTGCTGTACCCAGAGACGTCTTATTTCGAAGCCCTCGATGGTACAGGCAAGGCGTCTACCGAGTCATCTGCACAACAAACACCATCGAGCCCGCATACACCGTCTCCATACTCACGACCGCTGAACCCGGATCCGTACGCCGAAGAGGACTCGACTCCCAAAAGGGTTGTCTCCCCTTTTCAGCGGCCCTCAAATCCTAGTCCCCGTGCATCCTCAAGCCCCACCTCGGACGAGGCTGTTCAAAACAAGGACAAGAATGACAATCACGACAAATGTGAAAAGGAAGAGGATCCAAGCTTCTGGAAAGATCCGGATGGAACGATTGTGGTATATGAAGGTATAGCCCGTGACGGCGACGAGGTGTTCTACGGCTCTGATATCAATTATCTGGGGTCTTTTTACGACTGCGAGGAGGGTTCATCTGGGCTAGGAAGCGCTGTTGACCTCGTCGGTCTCTCTTCTGGTCTCCACGTTATCCCCGAGGATAGAAGTTCTGAAGACCTGGCCATGTGGGATAATGAAGTCCTCACCTTTTGCTAAGGGGAGCGGACGTCAAATTGTATTGGACTCTCAAAACTGATTTCTTCGACCCTTCTTTTTCTCTTCTTTCATTCTTTTGTTTTTTTCTCTCCCTCTGTAGTGATGGGAGCCGACGGCATGCGTGGAAGCTGAACATTGCTTTTGGAGAGGCGTCTTTTTAAAACGAGCTACGAGAATTATGAAGAGTGACGGATATGAGTTATACCCAATTTCCTGGCTTTGACATCAGCCATGGAGCTATGTATACCTGAATACCCTTTATTTAGGATGGTTTCTGTTGGAATTTTGTGTATACTTGGCTTACCTCTAATTATTTGATCTTAACTGTGTCTGTTTCAGTAGAAATGTGAATTGCGATGGACGAGTAGTGCATATTGCGCACTGGTTGAAAAGAGATGTCATTCACTGGACTTCTCCTGACAACGTCAAACAACTTGTCTGAAATTAGGACATTCTCATCCATGCTAGAAAGTATTGAAAACGAAAACATGTGAATCCACACTGTTTGATCTGCTATCAGCCGTGCACGGAATAATTATTTACAGCCAGCGAAATCTCGGCAACCCAAGAGTTTTACCACTTCAAGGCGTCACAACAACCATTTCCCCTGGCCCGTTATGTTTTGCGGCCGTCTCCAACGCAGACTGAAAGTTGTCCAGTCCAAACTTCCCAACTATCTCCAGCCCAGCCTTTGGCCCAAGCGGCAGCACGCCCGCCTCGGCCATCTTGATCACCTGCAACGCCTCATCTCGGGAACACATGACCGTGCCCTTGACAGTCGCCGCCCGGAACGTGATATCCGAAAAGTCCAGCCCCACACCCATCACCCCGCACATCAGGCTGATGCGGCCCCCGAACCTGAGCGCCTGCAGACAGCTCTTGAAGTGGGACGACGCGGTCGCCTCGGGCGGGGAGAGGTCGATCCACACATCGACGGGCCCCCGAGCCGTATCCTTGATGGCGGCGGCGTCGGCGTCGACGTCGCCCGTGATCCTGACCGTCGACACGCGGGCGCCCAGCGCGGCGAGCTTCGCGAGGCTCCTCTCGTTGCGCCCCAGCGCCACCACCCTCGCGCCCATCGCCAGGGCGACGTGCACGGCGGCACCGCCATACTTGCCCGTCGCAGGCGAGACCAGGACGGTCTCGCCAGCGCGGACGCCGACGTCGCGCAGGCCGCCGTACGGCACCATGGGCGGGATGAGGTGGGTCAGGTCCTCGAGGGTGTAGCCCAGCTGGCCGACGAGGCGCTGCTCGTCGAGCGGGAGGCAGTTCTCGAGGGGCACGCGCGCGAACTGGGCGTAGGTCGAGTCGCGGAACTCGCCCTGGGCGAAGTTGAAGGCCGCGTCGGTCAGGCCGGCGAGGGTGCCCGACAGGTAGAACTCGGCCGGGTTGTCCCGCGCGCGGATGGTCATGTCGAAGAGCACGAGCTGGCCCGGGGCGATGGACGTCGCGTCCGGGCCCGTCTCCTCGACGCGGCAGATGGCGGCCGAGCCTGGCACGAACGGGGTGGGCAGGCGGTGCGGGCGTTTGTCGGTGTATATCTCGTTGGCGTACGCGAGGACGTATGCGGAGAGCACGCGGACCACGGCGCTGCCGGGGCCGGCTCGTGGTGTCTCTCTTGTTACCAGGGTTGTTGGTTCTCCTTTTGCATGGAGAAGCACCGCTTGGTGGGTAGAAGGCAGTTTGGGAGTCATTTTCAATATCAGGCAGTAATACACAGGAGGGTGGATTCTGAGGATCTAGACGGGACCCAGACTTCTACTGCACCTCTTGAAGGCTTCTCATTCTATAGTACACGACGGCTGTCAAATGTCGCCGACAAATGTGGAACTTACATGTCAACTGTCCGTCGATTGACTCGCAACCCGTGATTTTGGGATCTGGATTTATCATATGCGGCTCAAGAATGGTCCGTCTCGTGCATATATCCCATACCACAAGGTTTCAGAAGTCTCCGAACGGGAGCACGGTCTGTCTAGTAGTATAAGTGCAGCACTTGAAGGCGGGACAGGGGCAAGCACAGAAGCGAGAGACGTAGTGGGTTCTTATGGGGTAGAAGCCTCTCGGCCTCAACTTGTAGCCTGCGAAGCATGATGGTCGACAGAGTCATTGCCAAGGATTTCGGATTCGGAAGGGAATACTGTACCAATGCAATAGTCGCAGCTTTGTTGCAAATGTGATGTCGCTGTGGTCCTATGGCCGGCGGCTGCGGTCCGGCGATGGTCTACTCGGAAGTTGTCCTTGGACAGGCAGAGAGAAGCACCGGCCGGCGAGGGGCTGTCGGCCCCGACCTCAGGACCCGAGTATGGGGTGCTCAGTGCAGTGCGCACACGCCGCACAAGCCGCACATGTAGGCCATTGTAGATCGCCATGGAAGGATTTCATCGGAGGCATCCACGTCCGTGATGGTTTCTCCCACTCACGCAGCCTACACGTGTAATAAACAAGTTGTGTTTGCTGGTAGACATGTTTCTCCAATGGGATTTTGCATGGGATGGATGCAGGCACAGGATGGGCGGTGTCTGAATCCTTCACAAATCCGTCTCACACTGTGCCCAAGTGCCCGAGAACCCGACCGGGCGAATGAGAGAGGCCGACAGGTGGAAGTTGGTGTCGCGCAGGATGCACGCAGATCTTACTTTCCAGCACAGACAGCCAGGCAGCGCTGCTGTACCACGATCCTGCCGCCTGCGTGCCTGTGTGTGCCTTGCGAGATTAAATTGGACGCTGACAGGGCTTTTTCGTTTGCCTTGGCTGAACGATAATTCTTGTGATCGCAGCCAGACGATGTGTTTTTTGAACTGTACACAGTGTTGACTAAGGCCACAGCAGTGGAAATAAACTGCCGGGATGACGAGGTGGCGCTGGACCCGACTCCCGAGCATTACACATTAGCAGTCAGGCAGTTGTTTTCCGTTAGTGCACGCAGTACGGAGTTGAAATGTGTAACGTGCGCTGCGTACTGCGTATTGACGGTCGTAACCGTATCAGGACCTGTAGACTTCGGTTGATCGCATTGCCAAGATCTCCATTGGCACCCTCCATCAATCCATTCCTCCCCCCAGTAATGCCCCCCCAGTCTCCCACTTTCCCTTCAAACCCTCTTTTTTTCTCCCTTAGCGCTGCCGAGGGCCACTTTGGTCGCGTGCCCACTTTTATCCCTGGACGTTCCGACCGATTCGACTCGACTCGACTTTGCGTGATCGCGGCTCATCTCCGCCAAAGGAAGCGAACTGTGCTGCGCGACGATGGAGCTGGCGAGCTGGCCTCATTCATTGTTTGGACCGTGAAAAACTTCTACTGGCGATTTCATCACGATGAAGACCGTGGCTCGTTGGTAGAAATCAGCGATCAACACCACCACCGCGGTAACCCCACGACGGGCAGCCCCGACGGCGAGCAAGAAATTAAGCATGCTGTGGCGAATGAGCTTGATGAACCCTTGCGCAACCTTTTTCAGTGGGCATGTCTGCGTTCGCTCTGCTTGTTGCTGCACCCGCAGTTTGTGTTGTTGAACACAGTGCCTCGAGCAAGGGCCGAGTAAAAAGCGGACTCGGCTGCCCACATCACGGGAAAGAGAGAAAGCCTCGAACTTTTGGTCATTGTTGACTTCATCTACTGCATACAACACAAGTTCTGTCTAATCATGTGCGATCAAGTCAGACATGTACATTTTCAAAGTACAGTCCTGCCTAACAACATGGTATGTGCAGGCATTGCTGTTGACCGAGTCGTCGTGCCAGTGCCCTGGCCCATTGTCTTGGCAAACAATGCCTTGGCTCGACTTGGGATGATGCCTTCGCGGTCAGACCAAAATGCATACAATGCAAAGCATGCATACAGACATAACTGCATCTATTCATTGGTATCTGGCATCAATTTCTGGCGCGGCCGTTATCTATCATCGGCGAGCTTGTTGGCTGTGGAAGGCTCTCCCTCACGTGAGGAGCAGCTCTGATGTCCCTTGTTCAGCCATCATGTATGACAACAGGCTCCAGATGACAGTTTTTCCAACGAGAACAGAACATCTACTCATCTTTCGTCTCAGCCTGCCAATCCTTCACCCTGTAGTAAGAGCATTCTTGATCGCAGATTGGGGGCTGAACATGGAGTAGACTGGCAGGGAGGATCAACATGGTGCTGCTGCTGATGATAATAGTGATAATAATAGGGCTATTGTGAGCATTTGCAGCCCCAGGCCACGCCGGAAATCCTTCTGCACTTGTTGGCCTGGCGGTCGCGGCAGAGGACAGAGCAGAAAAATGCTAGGGACGGCTGAGGTTGGGATGCAGTGCCGAGCAGTGGCACCCAGGCATCTGACTGGCTTTCTTGTAGCACGCTGGGCCGCCTGAGCGGTTCTGCTTACCTCCTACCCAGACCGAGACTTTCACTGGGATTTGACTGCTCCGTCTGCTTGTGCTTGTGTCAGGAGAGCAGAAATTCGCCTCCAAACTCCAAAATTGGTCGGTCAATCAACTGGTTTCAGTCGATCGGTTTGCCTTCCCCCCTCCTCGTTGTATAGCCCAAGCCTACACAAGCAAGCCAGTCGGTTCATCGAGACGTTGAAATGCACAGGACGGCACGATCATTTGCACTGTCCGATCCACTAAATCCGGGTCTTGGCAGCGCCTGGTTTGCCCAGAACGGCACGCTAACCAGCTCAGCACAGGGGGGCGGAGGACTGGCTCCTGCCCATGATTAGATCTTCATGGATTGAGGGTCGAGGTTAGAGGATGGATGTACCGCTGTACCTTCTGTACCGCACTGTCCCATGGTCGCTCGTGTGCCGCCCAAGCCAATTTGTTGTGCTTCCTTCCTCCTGTCCTGCCAATTTTCCCAAACAACAACTTCTTCACTTCTTCACCCTCACCGACTCCCGCCTGGGTGTGCCTTTTGCTTCCTCCTCCATCCACCCCTTCCTACGGCGTTGAGGACCACCGATATAACCTCTCTTTGGACGATCATTGGCTGCTGAGGAGCGGACACCGGATCGGCATCAGGGCCCTCGACGTTCGCGAGACCTTTCGTGCTGTGTGCAGCGTCGGCATCTTCTATCTTGCGATTCGCGTTTCTTTCCAGCGATACCCGGCTCTTCTATGGCTTTGGCTTGCACTGTACATTTAATACCAGTGTCTTAACAAGTACCCCGTGAAAGCTCTATAGCCACCAGCGCCAACTGTGTCTCCGTTTCGACCTGCGGACATCCGACTCGCCAGTCCGACGTGTTCCTGTATATAGCTGCATCTCGGCCAGCCCAAGTTTGAATATCAACCAGCCCTCACCAGCTTGCTCAACTTCGCGCAAGGCTTCGGCCGAATCGATCTCGATACAATGTCGGCCGCTGGAACCCCCGACGATGACTGGCATCCCCACGTCTTTCGCATGCCCGACTGGGTAGAAGCCTTCGTATGTACCCGCCGCCGACGCCTTCCCTCCCTCCAACTTCAAGTCTGCTTTAGTTCAACCGCATGTGCTGACCTTGTCTCCCTCTCTAGTTGATCGTGACTATCCTCTTCACGTCCATGTGGCTCACGCGAACAAAGAACTACTCCATCTTCGGGAACAACCAGAGCTACAGCCCGATCATAGCCTCGCCGGCATCCGGTTCTCCCAGGACGTCCATCGACAGCGACCCGATACCGACACATAGAACTGACTATCCAACCAAGACCCGCCGCGTCTTTGGCATATGGACCGTTCGAACGCCCAACTCGTCGCGATTTGCCCGCTACTACCACTCGCGCCTCCTGCAGAAGTTCCCCTTTCTGGTCGAGATGTTCTACTGGCTTCTGCAGTTCTTCTTTTACCGCATGACTGCACACATGGCAGCCCTCTACTACGGTGGCAACAAAAACCTTTGGGATATCGCGCAGAACCACGGCATAGCACTGCTGGAGCTGGAGACTGCCATGTTTGGGAGGAACTCCTTGACGGGCACCGCGAGGTGGATTGAGTGGAACGTGCAGCAATGGTTCCTCACCGGCGCCAAAGCTGGTGATTTCCGTGGCATATTCCTCACTGTTCTGAACCGCTCCTACTCTCTGATCCATATCCCCGGAACTGTTGGGTACGTTTCCATTCCATCCTGACTTTCTTCTGTCTATTCTTCCTTTGGACAAGCGCGCTGGTTGCGCGCACGACCGTCTCCAAAATTTTGGAGATGTTTATGCTTTGCCGCGCGGCCTCGGACGCCCCAAACTCCCTTCCTTGTTACGACTAAACGCTAACCATCGGCTCTAGTTTCATCGCATTCTACTACTACGTGTCGCCGACTTTTACCCGTTTCGCGAATGTTCGTCGAACCATGACACTGCTGAATCTGTTCGCCTTCACCATCTTCATCCTCTACCCGTGCATGCCGCCGCGTCTGCTGCCGCCGGAGTACGGCTTCATCGACACGGTCAACGGCGAGTCTGCCACGTCGGTGTGGCAGAGTGGAAATTTTGTCAACCGTCTGGCCGCTATGCCAAGTATGCACTTCGGCTATGCCTTCTGCATCGGACTGGTCTTCATCTATGAGAGTGCCGCATTCAGTGGAGTCAAGGAGATTTATAGGCGCTACGGCAAGACTCGCAACCCAAGCCAGACATGGCTTCCCGTCCCCGACACGGACGAGGAGAATCTGAGCAACACGTCCGAAGTCGAGGTCGAACAGCACTCTACCAGCGAGCGGTCCACCGCATCACGCATTGCATTCTTCGCGTTCGGTGTGTGGTACCCTTCGTGGGTCTTGTTGACGATTGTCGCAACAGCGAATCACTACCTGATGGACGCCATGGTCGCGACACTGGTTGTGCTGATGGGTTTCATGTGCAACCGGGTCCTGCTGAACTTCTTGCCACTAGAGGATCTCTTGCTGTGGACATGGAGGCTGGAGAAGCCTGTTCCGACTACAGGTATGAGGAGGAGGAGACGTCTCCGGGTGGATGCTACACAATATTAGGACCATTTGCAAGGGGACGAGGGCGGCAGCAACTTGAGAATACTTTAAGTTGTTAATAATTATGGGACCATGATGAGTTTTTGCATATAAATTTTGCATAAAACACTAAGCTTATGGATAGCAATATCAAATTACACTATGTTGAATATATCAAATCCTTGAATGCCGTGCGCTGCCACGAGCTGCGAGCCATTCCAACCTAGTAAGCTTCCTCGATCTTCTTCATGCTCCTTGGCCGTATCTGAAATTCAGCCTTAGGTATCCTACCCATCAGTGTCCTAGTCACTGAATAAGCACTTTGTCATCCAAAGTTAAGCTGGGAAAGTTGATGTGCCTGTGGGGGGGGGGGGAGGGTGGCAAGCATTCTGCAAGCATCCTGCACGCATATCAATGCCTCTATGCATGCTGCGTAAGTCTGCGCACGGCTTTCAATGCCCTCGACACCTCCCAGCCTGCAAAATCAGGGTCCATGATGAGCCATTGCGACGACTAGTCCCGTCCGCGGCGGGGCCAAATACCAGCCTGATGGTGCGCGGCTCGGCGCTTGTTGCCGAGTCGGCCTCGCGAACCGATACCAGTATGTTTCGTTTCATGCGGCGGATAAGTTGTCGGGGCCTCGGGACCCTTTCATTGGATTGTGGTTCCCTACTGACCCGCGGAGCCGGGGGGCGCCCACAGCCACGGCCTCGTCAATGCAACAAGCTCGCCCGGCCAGGGGTTCACCTGGCTTCGCACACCTGTCAATTGTTTCACGCAGAGTTCAGCTAGAAGGAATATTCTCTTCTGCTATGGGTCCTCGGCGGGTCGCAGACTGGCGAGGCGCATGAACACTGACGTAGACATCGTCAAGGGCCGTTGCGCGCAAGAATGCCTGAGTCGAAGAGGACACTGATGCTAAACTGGGAGGACCGCTCCACTCTGGGAGTCAATGGATGCTCTCAATGCTCGCCGGCGGCCGGGTCGACGTGGCTGTCCAGCCCTTTAAGCGGGAATCTTATATCCAATATCGACTCCCAACATCAAGGTTCTATTAGTCTCCCTGGGCACATGCAGGTCCCGTATTTCCACTCGACTTTACGCAACTGCTACTATAACACCGCCACCGCAATATGACGTCGAATGTTCGGGGAGACGATCTACAGGCCACATTAAATCAAGGGCTGCACCGTCATTTTAGGCACAAGAATACGAACCACTTCCCTCCTCCAAGGCAGACTGACTCTCCACCAAGTACATCCTCGCCCCCGCTGTCACCAGACCTCAGCCCGGACTCAGAGGACGACTACATGCACATACTCGAAGGATTTATGGACGGGAACACACCCGCCTCAAGGCATAGGAGGCAGGCGTCAGCAGCGTATCGAGGCGTTGAGTATGCTCTGTCTCCAACATTGAAAAGCCCGGCGATCGTCTTCCCCAGGATCCCGAGTCCTCTCTCACCTCAGTACTATCAACGACCCTCATATCAACCCCAAACGCCTGTACAAAATGGGATTCGTCTACAGTCGCCAACACCACTGTACAACAGGACCCAGAACTTCCGCCACTCGCAGCAAAAACACAAGCCCCCGCCGCTCCGCCTGCAGGCCGACTCCCCAACCCTGGGGCACTGGACGCAGCAGCAGCAGCAGCAGCAGCAGCAGCAGCAGCAGACACCACCCAGCCCGATCCCGACGCCGTACCTCCTCGACGACAGCGGTGACGATAGCGACGACGACGAGTTCCCGATCCGGCCGTCGGCGGCGCTCCTGCCGCACAAGCAACAGGAGGACAAGGCCACACCGCGACCGCGGAAGCGGCTGCCGGACCTGCTGCAGGACGTGCTCGAGATCATGAACTCGATCACGAGCCAGCAGAGCCAGCTCGAGGAGGAGAGCATGGCGCTGCAGGACATGGTGGAGCTCGTCGTCACCATGCAGGAGCAGGCCGACGAGCTGATGGAGTACTCGGACCTGGTCGAGGAGTACGTCGATTTGGTCAACGATGAGGTGACCACCACCCTGGCTGCTAGCAGCCCGTCGTCCACATATTCGTCTGATACTGTTGATGTGCGGGAGGGCGGTGGGGCCGAGGCGGAGGACGGGGCCTTTGTTGAGGGTCCTGTGGCGCGGGAGCTGGCGTCGAGGGCTGACTCTGGTGTGAGTGTTGGCGATGACACCGTCACTGATTATGACGATGTGCCAGTGAGTCTCGCAAAGGAAAGAGGTCAGGCCAGCAAGAGAATCGCAACGAACACTCCGGGAAAGGCAAAGCAAGTGCCCAGGGAGCCACCGTTCAGGGACTCTGGGCTGGGCTTGATGAGCCCTGACATGGCGTCCCCGAAGACTGTGAGTAGGGGAAAACGAGCACCTCAGAGGGGTAGGGGCCGGAATAGTCGCACTTCGGGGACAAGAGGGATGGCTTCTAGGCTGACCGGCCGATGAAAGGTGGTGAGCTGTGATTGACGAGTAAGGGATAGGTGTCGGGTTAATCGTCTGTACCTTGGTAGTCATCCGTCTAATTGGGTTGCGAGCTCGAATATAATGATCCGATGCTTGAGCTGCTGTTCCAGACTTGCTGCCTAGGTATCACTTCGACTACTTGGGTGACTTCGGAGGACGACCGCGTCACAGTCATGCCCGCGAGACTCGGAGCCAACGCTGACAAGCTGGTATGCTTATGAGCCACCCCAGAGGCTTGCGTGCTATGTAGGTCTCGCGCGTCAGGTTCAGTTGGCATATTTAAAGGCGGACCCGCCCACTGGTTCCGACATAAATTTTATCCTCCACAATCAAACAACCTCAAAGATCACACACTGAAACAAAAGCGAATCATCAGAGAAACACACTCAATACTCAAAAATACACAGAGATTTACTCAATCAAGGTCAATCACGATGTCTTGGAAATGCTCATGCGGTCGTTGGCTGTCCGATGACGAGAAGACGTGCCCGTGCCAGAGTTCTTAATTCAGCACGTGAGCGTTCTGATCGGCAGATAATGGTTTTGCAATCTGTAGGTTAGGTAGAAATGAATTGAATTGTTGATCTCTTAAGAACTCCTTCTCGTTTGCACTAAGTCATTAACTCGAATGTATCTTGACATGTATATGCATTGCAAGGAGCTGAGCCAGGTTTCGCGTACCCATGCGGACTGGAACTGATCGATATCCTAAGTCGACCACTATTCATCCATCTAAATAGTCATCATTGTCCCGACTTGAGAAGAGAGGAAACTTTCTGATCAAGAGCCTCAAGTGAGTCGCCATGCCGTGGGCCGAACCAAAAAGGGACCAGTCTAGCTAGTCCACTAACGATATGAAGCCCACTAATTTGTGGCAGAGATGCGGAAGTACGAATCGTGGACAAGCCGAATTCCGTCTACGTCATGATCCCTGTCTCAGTTCACAAGCCAGGGAGGCCCAAACTCAATTTTCACGACATTCCCAGTCCGCTGGCGTCACATGCACGAGATTACACATAGTGACATTATTACCCCAAGACACAAAGCCAACCCCCTCGAAGCCGGAGGTTGACACATCTCGACCTGCGCTGAGCCAGAACAGAACAGGAGACAAATAGAATCTGAATTCTTCGACAGTCAGATACTCAAGATGGCAGCATCTACAGAAGACGCTTGGCCGCAAACCATGCGCGCCTGGACATACAGCAACGCCAGCGTCGGGCTCGACAACGCTCTACAGCTGCAGACCTCAGCTCCTCCGCCACCAAAGACTCTGCTGGGAAAGACTTCCGTCCTGGTCCGCGTTAGCCATGCATCGCTCAACCCAGCCGACTACAAGCTGCCCGAGCTGGGCCTCCTGGCCAAGTTCGTGATCCCCTTGCCCGCGAGCCCAGGGATGGACTACAGCGGCACGGTCGCCGCCGTGGGCAGCGACGTCAAGGAGTTCCAAACCGGGCAGAAGGTCTTCGGCCGCGTCGACCCCATCAAGAACCGGTACGGCACGCTGGCCGAGTACATCGTCGCCAAGGACGGCGAGGGCATCGCGGCGGCGCCGGCCGGCTGGGAGGACAAGATGGACCAGCTCGCCTGCGTGGGCACGTGCGGCCTCACGGCGCTGCAGAGCATCCAGCCCTACGTCACAGGGGCCGCCAAGGCCGAGCAGGTGTTCATCAACGGCGGCAGCGGCGGCACTGGCACCTTCGGCATCCAGATCGCCAAGGCGCTGGGCCTGCACGTCACGGTCAGCTGCTCGGCCGCCAACGCCGAGCTGTGCCGGGGGCTCGGGGCCGACGAGGTTATTGATTACAAGGAGCAGGACGTCAGCGAGGTGCTCAAGGCCAAGGGGAAGGTGTTCAAGCTCGTGGTTGACAATGTGGGCTTTACGCCGCCCGAGCAGGAGGATCTGTACACCGCTGCGAACACCTTCCTTGTCGACGATGGGAATTTCATCCAGGTGGGTGGAGGGGCCAGTGCTTCGCAGGTGAAAGCTGCTGTGTCGAGGTCGTTCATGCCTGGGTTCCTCGGAGGAGGAAAGAGGAAGTTCACAATGGTCATGACGAAGCAGAGCCATGAGGGGTTGGTGAAGATAGGGGAGTGGATGAAGGAGGGTAAGGTCAAGGGCGTGATTGACGAGGTCTTCCAGTATGAGGATGTGCCCAAGGCCTACGCGAAGTTGAAGACGGGCAGGGCAAAGGGAAAGATTGTTGTAGCTGCCGCGAAGTAGTGACCACGTGAGTGAGGCTGGAGCGAGGTTGGAGGCTGGAGGTTGAAGAGTGGGAGCAAACGGGTTGGCCACGCCCCTAAAAGACTGTAACTTGAAGCGGCCAGGATTGAGAAGTTCACGAGATACCACAGGTTTCATTAGGCTCGTTGTAATGAATATTTATCTTCTGCTTGAAATCATCGCTCAACCTCATTCTCTTGGCCGTATCCGACTGATTTCAAATGTTCACTATTCACAGTGTGAACACAGGTGCATGTTTTATTTAGCAATTGTTTGACGGCGGTTTGAGTCAACGTGGAGTCATTAAATCCGTTTGAAACCAAGCATATTCCCGCTGGAACTTAACGGTTGACATGAAGAGACACTGCCCAGGTGACTTTGTAAGGTTTTGAACAGACGGTGGGATACGAATGTGGCCTGCAATGTTATGAATGGGCCCGATTCAAGAAAAGCTTGGCAACGTCTGCCATTGATACCATTCCCTACGCCCCCGTGAAATATGCCCCTGGGTGCCATCCTCCCGAGGACTCGACGGCGCTGCGTCCTTTTTTTCTCTGTCCAAAGCACGTCAGGCTGATCTGACTACCATATGACCAACAAGCAGCATTCAATATATGAGAAGCACAATTATATGTATTTACAAAGCCCTTGGTCTATGTGTTGTGTGCGAGCTTCTGGAAATCCTATATGGAACACTTTCTCGAATTGTAAGCGAACGATGCAGATGTTATCATGACTGCGAATGTTGATTTTAGAACAGCTCCACCCCGTGGCTTGTTTGTACTTGATGTCTCGCAGTCAATTCCCAATTATGCCTTAATTACACATGGATTGGCGGTATTTGAGTGTGTTTTAATACAAATTCGCGGATCTGATGTTGCACATTTCCATGGGAGTCAAGTAATGTGCAACTTTGAGCTCACCTGAATGATGCATGTGTGATCATTGTATATAGAAGGATCGACAAGGGAAGAATAGCCAGTGAGATCATTGATAAAGGCAATTATGCATTGCATACGTTCCCGACCCCGGTTATCCTCCACTTCACGTTCAGTGCCCCACCACTGGCATCTCCATCCTGTCACTTTGTGTGCCCGCCTGCGCAGGAACAGCTCTATTTACCTTTACATTTCTATATCTCATTACCAGTCTGTACTGTCTGGCCAGTGAGGAGACGTCGATTTCTCATGGTCAGCCACGTGCCGGGGCCAAGCTCATGTCCAAGCTGCAGGAAGCGACGGCGGGTGGTTCCGCTGAGTGACAGCACATGGCAGGGGCTGGAGAGGGCCTGAGGAAAAGCGGAGATGATGCTCCGGTGGGATTACATCAGACTTGCATGCGCACCACATCACCTCCTACACCTTTGGCACACCTGTGACTGAGCTCGCAGCACACAACAGCATCGGCCAAGATCCAGGACGCAGCACACAGCATCAAGCAATCGACAACACAAGCTGCACAAGCTGTACAGCATGATATACTTGACGTTTCCCAGGGCACTCCTGCCGCCCAGACCACTGCCCACTTCCCGAATTCCCGATGCAAAGAGGCAGTTGTGTGATTCGGGCCTCCACTCCTTCGCAGTAGCGTGTCTGCCCCCGTCCACCTTGCCCATGAGCGGGGCGTAATAGTGATCCCATCGAACATCACATCTACGCGGTCTCCCTCCGTGGCTTCCTCCTCAGCAGATCTCACTGACGTCAAAGTGCGGTTGCTCATGGCTGATCCAATGCCTGCTTCTGAATTTCCAATGATGTTCGTCCCCATCGTTCCCACCTCCCTCTATCTTGCACCATTTAGGTCGCATATATGAAGCCGTGTCCTGCATCACTTGCTTTCCTAGAGCGCCTGCCTCGACCTATTGACCTTTGCTATCTCTCATCAGTCCCTGAACTCGTTTTCCTGTACTTCAGTCTATGGCTTCGCTTATCCCTGATTCTGTAAGAGCCGCAAAAGACACCATCATGGGGTCCGGAGGAGACAAGATCGCCGACCTGTCCAAGGACACCCAAGAGCCTACTGACAAGACTCACATCACATCCGACTACGGTGTCAAAGAGCCTTCTAACCCTGACCACTGGCTGTCAGTCTCTAGCGAGGACCGTCAGGGGCCAAGCCTGATTGAGGACCCTTTCTCCCGTGAGAAGGTGAGACTGTGACCTGTCAATTACACAAAGTCTATGTGTCCGAAGTGCTAAGCTCCACAGATCACCCGTTTCGATCATGAAAGGATCCCAGAGCGGGTTGTTCACGCCCGTGGCACTGGCGCATTCGGAACGTTCCGCATCAACGAGAGCCTGAGTGACCTCACCTTCGCCCCCGTCTTGACGGACACATCTCGCGAGACTTCTGTCTTCCTCCGCTTCTCGACCGTGCTTGGAAGCCGAGGCAGCGCTGATACTGTGCGGGATGTCCGTGGATTCGCCGTCAAGTTCTACACCGAGGAGGGTAACTGGGATATTGTTGGCAACAACATTCCAGTGTTCTTTATTCAGGACGCAATAAAGTTTCCTGACATCATTCACGCCGGCAAGCCTGAGCCACACAATGAAGTTCCCCAGGCACAGTCCGCTCACAACAATTTCTGGGATTTCGTCTTCAACCATACCGAGGCTACGCACATGTACATGTGGACAATGTCAGACCGTGCCATCCCTCGGTCTTACCGCATGATGCAGGGATTCGGTGTCAACACATACACACTCATCAACGCCGAAGGCAAGCGATCCTTTGTCAAATTCCACTTCACTCCCGAGTTGGGCGTACACTCCTTGGTTTGGGACGAGGCTCTGAAGCTCGCGGGTCAGGACCCTGATTTCCACCGCAAAGATCTCATTGAGGCAATCGATAACGGCGCTTATCCCAAGTGGAAGTTCGGCGTTCAGGTCATCAGCGAGGAGGACCAGGACAAGTTTGAGTTTGACGTCCTCGATGCCACCAAAGTCTGGCCTGAAGATCTTGTCCCCGTTCGCTACGTTGGTGAGCTTGAACTCAACCGCAACGTCGACGAGTTCTTTCCACAGACGGAGCAAGTTGCTTTCTGCACAAGTCATCTGGTTCCCGGAATTGGCCACTCCGACGACCCTCTCCTGCAGGGCCGGAACTTCTCTTACCACGACACTCAGATCAGCCGACTAGGTGTCAACTGGCAGGAGCTGCCTATCAACCGACCAGTCTGTCCCGTCATGAACTTCAACTCAGACGGCCAGATGCGCCACACCATAAGGAAGAGTACTGTCAACTACTGGCCTAACCGGTTTTCGAAGAATCCTCCCGCCAAACCTAACGAGGGCTCATATATCGAGTATCAGCAGAAGGTCGAGGGTATCAAGCAACGCACGAAGAGCAAGAAGTTCAGAGAGCACTTCAAGCAAGCAATGCTTTTCTACAACAGCTTGACTCCATCCGAAAAAAGCCACCTCATGAGCGCTTTCGGCTTCGAGCTCGACCACTGCGATGATCCCATTGTTTACGAGAACCTCGCTTCGCGTCTCGCCGACATCGACATCGACCTGGCCAAGGACGTCGCCGAACTGGTGGGCGCAAAGGTCCCCCAACAGAAGAACAATCCGAATCATGGCAAGACAGCAAAGGGTTTATCGCAATTTGACTTCCCTCCAATGAAGACCACCATCGCCAGCCGACGAGTGGCTATAATAATCGCCGACGGATACGACTCTGCGGCCTTCACTGCCATCAAGACCGCTGTTGCCGGATCAAAGGCTACCCCCATCATCATCGGCACAAAGCGGAGCGAAATCTTTGCTGCGGGCCAAAAGAGGGAGCAAGGCAAGGGCATCCAACCAGACCACCACCTCGAGGGTTTCCGGTCGACTATGGTCGATGCAGTGTTTGTGCCCGGTGGCAGGGAATCCATCGACACGCTGAAGAAGAACGGACGCGCAGTCCACTGGGCACGTGAGGCATTCGGTCACCTGAAGACCGTCGGTGGCACCGGAGAGGCTGTCGAGCTGTTGCAGGCAGCTTTCCAGCTGCCGGTTGTGCAGCTTTCGAGTGGTGCAGAGGCCGTGGAGAGCTATGGTGTAGTGACACTTGGCCAGGTCAGCCCCGACAGCTTCGGAGAATCCTTCACCATTGCGAAGGAGGGAGCCGGCTTCGTGGGTAAATTCCTGCACTCCATCTCACTGCACAGGAATTGGGACCGAGAGTCGGATGGGCTCAGCAGCCAGGTGGCGTACTAAGGCGGCAACAGGGTGATTACTGAACTGTACCTGACGGGCATAATTTTGAGATTGAGCGCATAGTTAACGAATCACGATTCGCTGAAAGCTTTTAGGACTTCTGTTGCACCAAGGCGGTGTCTATTCATTGGAAGCTGTGATTCTGTGCTAGCACTTGAGATTTGCTTCGACGTAGCCCCATCCGATTCATCCGTCCACCTCCTGGGTGTCACCAGCCCTCAGGCCACTCTGAGGTGCTGACCTCCACCATCAAACAGCTGATGTCGTTTTCACTACGGTTTGACAGGTCCACGCTCGTGATCATCGGTACCTCCTCGTGAAAAGCGCATATCATTCTGAGTGCTATCTGTACCACCTTCTCATGGCGGTTGTTGACATCTGGGGTTAAAACATCCTTAGAGTCCATGGAAGCATGACACTTGTCGCAACCCTTGTGGTGGCACTCAATTATTTCCCGTAGGGGTACATTGGGATCGTCTTGTTCTGGTGGACCATCTGGTGGACCAGAAGCCGGAGGTGCATCTTCAGCAGTAGTAGTGTTTCCTTCATTGGGTGGGGGAGCGGCGGGCGCCTCTGAGGTCGTGGTTGTGGTGACTTCTTCGCCCGCGTCGGCTGACGTGCCAGCGGAGGGGTCTTGGGTTTCTTCTTCGTGGTGGGTATCCATTTTGGTGTGATTATTGTGGTACAATCGAGCGGACGGCACGATAAGGCCAGGGACTGTAGGTGTGATTGTAACGTCGCAGATTTTATACATCAATTTATGGGTAGTCGGTTGCCACTGACGTGACTGACTTGAGCTCTAGCTGGGGCCTTTCTTGAATCACTCGCTTGTCTGCTACAGAGGTTTGATTTTCGTCTGACACACAATTGGCACAGTCACTGGCACACGGTCTTGAACTTTTGAGTACCTCCAAATAAACCCTCTTTTCATTTTTCGGCTGTCTCGACAGCATCGAAGCTTCTAATTTTTGTTTATCTGCTGGCAAATGAGCCACACAAGTCCTCCAGCAATCTATACAGCGCGCATGATCATCTAAATCACGCAGCCTGAGACTTCAAGTCAACCCAAATTTGAACGCTTGACCACCATTTTGATATCCCTTGAGCCTCGAACCATCCAACGAGGAAAGACCAAATCTTCCAAATGCGCCCCTAACGCCAAAATCATTCTTTCAAAGTCCCGAAAACAGGGAACATCGCCAGACACGAGTTTAAGTGTAATAGCGAGTCGTGACTGTGTATCGAGTCGTGTGTCTTGGACGGTGCTCCCTGTCCGACCGGTGTCTTCGGTTGACTACCACAACCGCCTGCCCGGTGTTGTTTGAGTTGTGGACGGTGCTGGCATAGTTGCTGCCGCTGCCGTAGTATGTGTGGGTGCAGTAGTATCCCGATGGGATGTAGTACCCGCAATCGTAGCAGTAGTAGTACGAGTTGTGGGTCATCGCTTGTTGTTGTGTTGTTGTCGTTGTTGTGGTTATGTAGATTGTGTTGTGGTGGTTGTTATTCGCCAACTTGATGTGTTGGCTGTTGTGATGATGAGAGTATGGATTATGGGAAGTCTAGAACTCACATCCGGCCTTTTAAGATTCTGTCTTCCTTTTATTCTTTCCGCCTGCAACCACCCTGCCTGGAGCGGCCGACGCTTGATAATGGCTGGAGTCATTTGGGCCTCCTAAAAAGTCGGATGCCTCCGACCTTTTGCAACTCGAAAAGAATATCCCAGTCACCGGACCGAGAACGTGGTTGATGATACCGTTCAAAGGGGCTGAGGTTAGCGCGGCCGAAAGAAAGGTCGGCCTAGTTCCTTAAAGCCCGTGGCTTGGAGGGTGTAAGAGTTAGCGGTGGGGCACAGCCGCACGGGATGCGTCTTCTCGCGCGTGGCCGTCAGCTATTAAGGGATTGACTCATCTTGGAGGCTCTGCTGCGGAGTGCAGTAGCTCGAAACAACGTGACCTATGGGGGCTGTTTTTACACTTTCGGTGTGAGGCCTGGGGTCTCATGCCCCTCTGACTGACAGGCTGGTCAGCGAGGTGGCCTGTTGGGGTTACACCCAGTTAGGCCAGAGGTTTCAGCCATTGTTCTTGTCCCATAGCAGTGATTTGTGATTTTGCCCAATCATGTCAGCTGAATTTAACACTCTTCGTTGCCACCATTTGGGTGACCTAAGTAAGCTTCCACGTAATATGATCAAACACCCTTTACGACTACCAGCGGCCTGCTGAGGTTCATATGTATAATATGTTAATTCCGGCTTTGCAAGCAGGCCGCCAAGCTATGGACCATCAAGATACGCGTTTTGTTGCCGAAGCTACCTGTTTGCTTGGTACGGAAAGGCCGGTCAGGTACTCAAGGGCTGCGGCACATGCTCACCTCGATTTCTACACATCTGATCATTTTCCCACTTTCCTTGGGAGTTTGAATATTGTGTTCAATCCTTACTAACTTTCCACGTAACCAGCCTTCCCCCAGTGATCTTTGGCTGCAGGATTGTGTATGTGTATTTATGCTTACCTCATTAGTGCCTACACATCCCTACCTTTCGTGGTTCTTTTTGCCAGTATCTCCATCCCTTTAGGGGGAAGGGTCTAATGAAAGTCAGCTAATTGTGGTTTCGTTTTTAATCCATGCACACCCTTTAAGACCAGTATTTAATAACAAACAATGCCAACAACAGTAGGTTTGCAGTACATTATAGACAAATAAAGAGTTTAAGAGTATTCTAGTATGGTCGAAACCCTGAGCCTCTTAACCAGAAATGAAATGGGTTAAAAGTCAACCCCCCGGGTTTTTATACATCACTTTCACAGTTGCTCTCGCGAGAACCTTCTAGCCCCGAGGTCATGACAGCATCAGTCATCCAGAATAGGATCACGCACTGCCAACGACACGTGTCCTCTCTGCGACCGGCATACCGCTCCGCCGGGCTGATCTCCGCCCACCATCATCACCACCGGATGTTCCATCTCTTACCGGTCTGGAGTACGGAGTACTCTAAGTTATATCTCTGTCTCTGCTTCGATGACACTGTGCACTTGTGAAGCTGGAGAGAAGCAGTTTGAGCGCACACACATTGGCAAGTTGTACAGCAGATTAGCCCTTGCTTTTAATTAACGACCGACTTCCATGCTAGTACATGATTGCCACGAAGCAGACGAGACAATGGAGCAGAGAACGCAGAGGCGTGTGAAAATTGTGAGACCAATCTTGACACAATTTCCGATTTCCACAGAGACCAAGCTCGCCTTGAATGGTGCTTGTAGATGGCTGGATTTCAACAGATATAGCAGACTTAGCCACAGAATCAAAGCCCTCAAGAGAGGCAGAGCCGGTTCGAGATAAGGTTTAAAGCCTTGTACATTTGAAAAACAAATAGCTTACTCAAATCTCCAAAGGCTGTCAGATTTACGTTCACCAGTGCTAAGGTCACAGTCAGTCTGAAGGGTGAAATCCCCGAAAAGATTCCTAGCAGAATCATCGCTCACTACATAGGCACCATGGAAACGAACATCAGAGAAGCTTGGAGCACTGGGCATGGAATAGTGCAATCAAGGTAGTAGAAATTTCGCCCTTCGGCCCCCCCCCACCCGCTGCTCAACCTACTGTATGAGAGCCACCTTGTGCACTGAGATTACTCGCTGGCAACTTATAGCATCCCTGACTTGGAATACTCTCGCCCTGGTCCCACTAAAGTCCGCAAGTTAGAGTCGTTGCACGCTCCGCCTAATGATAGAAGGAACTCACGTGTTCATGGACACAGCCATCGACCCAACGCCATCTGTCCGTGGTCGAGTATCGCGCGTACGACATGTTGGTAGCTGCAACAAAGCACCAGGCGGTGCTGGCCTCGCTACCTAGTTTGTTTCCGTTGCAGAAAATGGGCCAGATGGTTTGAGGACCACTCGCGTAGCCAGGGTGGTGTTGCTAACATGCGTTCCAAGTGTTAGTATTATTACCACATCATTGATCTTGTATATCATGTCAAGGCACGTGTATGTTGGAGTTGGATTGGCCGACGTACCGTGTAGGTCGAGTCAATGAGCGAAAACATGGTCCTGGGATCTCCATCAACGACAAATGAGCGGTAGAAAGCATAAGCTCTCTTTGCAGTCTCTTCCACCGTCACGGAAGGGTCCGGCTTGCATAGTGCAGGGGGTGCTGGCAGATTGCAAAGATTCTCTCTTTTTGATAAGGCTTCACCCTGTGCGACCGGAGCCGCAAGGCCAATGGCAGGCGCCAAGACGCTGGTATAGAACAGAAGTGAGAGTTGCATGTTGGCGGCAGCGTGCATGACAATGGTAGACCAGAAATATTTCTTTCTTTGGTTCAAGGGATATCATAGTAATTATATAGGCCATGGTAGAGGAGGGGAGCAAGTGGCATGTCAACGATGATTCGTTGGGGTGCTTTCTTAATTTAGCCGCCTATTTCCCCAATCTACGATAATCTATACGGATCATCCGAAGGAAACCTGATTGTGTCATCCAAGGAGAGTAGACTAGCCGTGGTAAATCCCTGGAAACACGCGACCGCGGGTAAAGTCTCCTTCCTGGAAGGTTCAATCAGAATTGCTACGGCCGCATTGGGCGCGCAGCGGGCCAGGGTAGTTCAGATCTGTATTGCTCTCAATCTGGAGTTCCTGGGCGTCGGTTTTTGAAGCCCCGTCATATTGGCCTTGCTTCTTTAGGTGATTCTGTCGGCCGAAGTTCGAAAATTTCTATGACAACGAGTCTTTAGATGATGGTGGGACAAGTTCAAGAGTCTGAACCAGCAATACAATCCTAGCTAAAAAGACTGTTGACTAAGAGACCCAGGTGCTGTCACTGCCGACTGAATACCTTCGGTAGGTTCAAGCTTTCGCATCTACCGGAGTCCCAAAAAGTCCCTGCGGTAGAATGATCTTTGCTATTTTGATAACCCAACCTTGGACAGATTTGTCCGAGTCTTCTCGTGTCTTTGGAAGACAAACCTGTCGATTACTGTTGTTTGTTACCTGCATGCTTCATCCTGGAACTAAATCGGTTTCTTGCTCTGTTCCGGCCTTTCTTTTTTGGGCCTTAGACTGTTGTCCGCTCACTATCACATTTCACTGCTCCAATATCCTAATGTGCTCCAAAGTCAAACCCTCAATTGCAGCTCATCGTCAAGTGAGCAACGGTTTCAACCCATTTTTCTAACGTCGTCTCGCAGAAATTGGACATACGTTTGACCACCCCCCCCCCAAGACCTCCCCTTCGACACTCCGATATGCCTCCATCTTTTCAAAGCACTCGTATAGGATGTCTTACGCAAGTATTGGAATGCAACACTGGTATTATTCTTGAGGGGAAATTATGTCCACTAGTACGAGAGGTATTAAGACTTTGTTCCTCCTTTCAACAGTGCATACTTTTGGCAAAACTACCTTCCACATCAAAAACATCTTGTGGAGCTTTCGAGACAGATGTGCGTAAGAAACGAATGTCGCGATTGGATTATTCCAAAGGTAACAGACTTGTCATGCAGGTCAAGACGTCACGCGTGAGACGGCCCAATGTTGAGCCATGGTTTGTGTGCGCACTATCCCATCTCGGGTACTGGCGCCTTCATTGGGATCTCCTGCGTCGTCATTCCCAGGGCTCCTTGATATAAAGTGACAAACCAGACCGACATCATTTCCTCAACGGATGACAATTCGAAACCTGAAATATACGTCCACAGCTCCAAGTATTTGTCAACAGACACCACTCTCTGAAGAGGGCTCAACAAAATTGAACATCAGCTCTGAAGGGGTCGCATCAAATATCATTCGCGCGGCATTTGGGATCATCCTACCAGCCTGCCTATAGACCCAAATTACACCCACCAATTACTCAATCCACAGTCAAAGATGGCCTCTAGCCTAGATTCTCACAAATTGCTCCCAGTTGCCAACCCTACATCCTCATACTGGCGCAGCGAACTCCATCACCTAGACTCACATCGATCGACACCTGATCTCCCCAGCGAAAGCCAAGTCGTGATCATTGGAGCCGGTATTGCAGGTGTTTCTGTAGCGTGCGTCACTCGTCCCCCATGACTATCAAGTCGAACATGTCCATCAAGCTCGGCTGATCTCTGCTCCTAGCTATCATCTTTCCAACTCGCCCAACCCACCATCTGTTCTCCTCCTCGAAGCCCGCCAGACCTGCTCAGGGGCGACGGGACGCAACGGGGGACATGTCAAGTCGAAGACGACAACGCTGATGACGCAGACCGACAAGTTCGGCACGGCAGCTGCTGATGAATTCGCGCGGTTTGTGTGGGCTCAACTCAAGGCTCTCAAAGAAGTGATAGAGAAGGAAGACATCGACTGCGAATTCGAGCTTCGTCGAAGCTACGACGTCTTCAAATCGGAGGAGGAAGCAGCGAAGTCAGAGGTGAAGTGGAAGGAATACCTTGCGAAAGACTGCGAGTGGACTAGCAACGTGCACTGGATAGGGAGCAAGTTTGCAGAGCGGCTGACGAGCATCAAGGGGGCGAAGGGGGCGTTCAGCGTACCAGCGTGTTCCCTGTGGCCATACATGTTCGTCACAAGCTTGCTCGAGAGGGCTGTGAGCAGGAATCCCGGTCTAAACCTACAGACCGAGACACCAGTGTTGAGCGTGGAGACAAAGGAGGACGGTTCGACTATCGTCCACACTCCCAGAGGCTCAGTCACGGCCAAGAAAGTCATCTTTGCCACAAACGCGTACTCGGCGGCCCTGCTCCCAGAATACCGTGGTGTCATCACGCCTTACAAGGGTACGGCGACGCATCTGGCTGCAGAGGAGGGTTGGGAGCCGGTTTTCCCGCACCTCAGCCACACATACAACATCGACTTCGGGCTCGTGCCTGGCACTGAGACCGTGGACTACCTAAATCCGAGGCCAGACGGTGGGATCGTGGTGGGCGGTGGGAATTGGATATACCGACAGCAGCGAGAGCTTTGGTACAATACTGTGGATGACTCAACGCTGATAGAGCCGGTCATAAAATCGAATTATTTCGGGGGTTACATGCAGAGAACTTTCAAAGGCTGGCAGGACAGCGGCACAGGAGTGGAAAGTATCTGGACTGGGAGTAAGCGTCTTAGTCCCTATTTGTGATGGCTGATACTGACAAAGCAAATATAGTTCAAGGAGCTACTCCAGACGGTCTTCCGCATGTTGGAAAAGTTCCAGGGAAGCACTCCCAGTGGATACTTGCCGGGTTCAATGGCGGTGGAATGGCTCTATCATTTCTTTCTGCAAAGGCAGTTGCCAAGATGGCATTGGACAATGTGCCGTTCGATCAATCTGGAGTGGATGTGCCCAGTCTCTTCGAGACCACCAAAGAACGACTTCAACAATGAGGAATCATATAGTCTCTCCTTTCGGGGGAGGGGGCGTCTTCCCACGAATTTATCCTTTGTCAATTAATCGAAGTCCTCAATTCCACATTGATATTTCTATTCGCTTATGCTAGCTTCGCACTGAAAAATCGTTGCATACAGTCGTAGATCAAATGACCCAGGCAAAGGCCGCCATCGCGCCGACCAACAGAGACGTGGTGACTCCCGCCCCAGTTCGCCCCGCCCCAGATCCCGAAGCAGCCGTTCCACTGGGCGAGTCCGCATCCGACGTCCCAGTCGACGAGCCATCGCTGGAGTTGCCCGCGACCCCGGCGGAGGCCGCAGTGGCGGGCGCCGCGGCCTCAGCAATGAGCAAGCTGGACACGGCGGCGAGCACGTTCAGGCCCTCGGCGACGCCGGAGGGGCCGTATTCCCCTTCCGGCTCGACGAACGTGTCATTGCGCCAGTAGAAGCTGCAGCGGTGGCTGGCGGCCCCGTCGTCGCTGCTCTCCCCGATGCACTGCTTGGCGCCGGCCTCGGCCGAGGTGCGCAGCACGGGGAGCAGCTTGTCCGCGAGGAAGGGGGCGACCTGGGTCGCCGACGAGAGCCAGCGGTGGGCGTAGCCCTTCATGAAGAGCATGTCGGTCGTGCAGGTTTCTTGGTCCTCGCAGGCGACCTCGTAGGCGATGCCGTCCGGGAAGAAGGTCTCCAGCAGGGCGTCGGAGAGCTTGTCGGCGCGCTCGCGCCAGATGTCCGAGCCGTTGGTGTAGTTGTACATGAACGCAGCGCCTTGCGTCAGGACTGCCGCGTTGTAAGACCATTGGAACTTGGAGATATCGGTGCAGTTGTTGTCGACATTAGCACCATCGTACACAGCCCAGGTCTCAGTATCTATGAATCCAACACCGGTTAACCAGTTCCAAGTATCCTCAGAGTAGTCGGCGAACGTAGAATTTCCGGTGAATCTGGCGAGGCGAGCTCCCATGTTCAAGAAACATCCGTTTGAAAATGCTGCGAGAGATGTGAATAACGAGGATAGACCGTTAAAATCAGCCCTGGCAAATGCTCACTCTGTTTCCAATCATATCCATTATTCATTAGTGGGATTTGCCAGCGAAGGCCACCACCACACGTATCATCGTGCCTGATCGGGTCTGCCTGGGTCCGCCACACATTCTCCGCGAGGTCGATCCACCGTGGACTGCCCTCGGGCGACGGTATCTCGTACTCAGCAGCCAGCAGCGCCGCTGAGCCCCAGAAGCACTGATCCTCGTTTCCCATCGAGGGCGTCCAATTCATTGGCATGTAGTCATTGTAAGGGCCCACCTGGAACAGTAATGCCTTGGTGATGACGTCCTCGTAAGAGTCGTCGCCCGTCAGGTGCCAGTAGTCGAGATACGTGCCGAAGAAGCTCGCGCCGCTGTACCAGTAAAAGTCACCGGCAGGGGGAGGACCCGGGAGGAGACCAGGGATCTCTCCAGGATCTTCGCCGTGGTAGAATGTCATCATGTCCTTGGCCAGCGACCGCGAGGACTCGACGATGGCATCGTGCGAATCGACCTTGAGTTCGGCAGCCGCGCCAGGCAGAGCACCTAGCAGCAGCATCGGCCCAAAAAAGGCCATGGCGGAGGGAGCGACCATTGTGAGCTTAGCTACTCTGATGCAACCCGGAATTGGGACGTGGGAAGGCGTGAGAATTCAGACTGAATGTCGAAACAAGGGCTTTGTGCATGGGCAAAGAGTGACTGAACGATGTGAACGAGCGAGCGTCGATTTAAACACACCCTTTCCCTTCCGAGCGCCTAGACGTCCTCGTGGATCGTGATATCAGAAAAGTGACAGAAGTGACAAAGAGACAAACAAACAGGAGACACACCGAACACCACCATGGAAAGAAGACCAGAAACAGACGGCGCGCTCTCGTGAAATGAGCTCCTGCTTACATACAGATGGCAACCCAAAACCTACCCGCCGCATTGGTTAGCTTCTCGGGCGGTGCCTGCTTGGCGCTGGGTGCGCTAGGCCCAGTCGGTCAGACAAGGAAATCAGGCTTACCTTTCCCTCGTGTTGTTGCTGTTGAACCCGTAGACAGGCCAAGCATTGGATGCAAGGGGCGCCGTTCCTAGCGTTGGATTCCAGAATCCTTTTCAATGCGCCACCCTCCTTCCACTCCTTATTACCCTTGGCTAAATGCCCATTCTTTGCGTCTTCACGTCGTCCTCAACCCAAGAAATTCTCAGGCGCACACATTTTCGCTTTGTAGCTGTCTATATCTGCATTGTTGCCGTCGATATGAGTTCGTAGTAGGAGGCGGATCGATATGCTTCAGTGCCCTGGTCGATAAGCCGCAGGAGGTGAGACGGACATAGGCTCTCACTGCTGGTGGTCCTGGACACGTGAAGAACGAGCCCGCTGCCGTCTTGAGACGTCTGGATAACAAGTTTCAAAGTTAATGTTGGCGCGAAGCGGCAAAGACGCGGCCTTGTTCGACGTCTACCAGTGCAATTAACCATGATGCCTTGGGTAGACAAGGTCGAGTTGAAGGGGTCTCGATTGTAATATAAACATGAACATAATACTGTGACAGGGACGTGCAGTATATAATGGTGAGAAATACTCATCCCATGCCGTGTAAATCTTTCCGAACGCCTCCCAAATCCCAAACTCCTCCCCGCTTTGATGGTGAGCGGGTATGCAATGCTTCTCTGGCAGATCTCTCGGGGATGCCGCCCGCCCTCTTCCTGAACGCCAATGGAAATCGACCGATGCTGACGGATCCGTGCGTGAAAACATGTGGAAGATGGAACCGCTGCCGCACGAAAATGCTATGCGAAGTAACAAACACAACGGGCTATTATGTGACGGGCGTATTTTCACAAGGTCCTCTTCCGCGCTACCCACATGATGACTAGAAGCACCCCGGAGAAGCCTGCGAGAAGCAGGAGCATGTGATCGAAATCGTCCAGATGGCCGCAACCGATCTTGCAATAGCCTACAGCTCCACCTTCATGCTTTGATGAGGGAAAAGAAAGCGTTAGTACTGATGCTCCCACAAATATATAGATAGACGGGCAAGGAAGTAATTCGAAGGGGGGGTGTCTGTTTCCAGTCGCTTACAGTTGCTCCGAGGGCCAAGTCCCATACGTCTGTGGTGGCCATAACATTGCCATCTTTGTCCAAAGCGTTCGCGACAAGGTATGCACCATTGTACTTCAATGGTATGACTGTCTCGTACCCGCGTTTCTTCGCGTTTTGTGTAAACGTGATGTTCTCCCTAAGATTGCCCTCCATCTGTCCATTCGTGGTTAGCGGTTTGCGTGACTGGACTTTGCCTGGAGACGTTGCGTGTAGGCTTGGCTTAGTTCAACTCACGAGATCCCAAGAATGCACCTCCGTGGCTCCGTTCCAGCTAAGGTACGCAAAATTCTCATCACCCGCGATGCTCGGCTTCCAGACCGGGTAGGCGGTCCAATCCATGGTCCACGCGCGGTACACTGGCTGAGTGTTGGTCGATTCGTCAAACCATGGACCCAGCATCGCATCCAGGACGATCTCGCCATCTTCTGTGTATTCAGTAATGACCGGCGTCGTGCCCCAGCTCACGAGAACGTTTCCATTGTCGAGCTTCTGGATTCCTCCCATTGCCCAGGATGCGATATCCATCGGGTGATAATACTCATGCACAACCTCGACAGTCATTTCAGCGGTGTTGATGCGCAAGTGAAGACCCCTGGAACAGGTACCCTCAGGGCAGCCGGGCGAGGGGTTGCCCGGATTAAGATCGTGGTTGTCAAAAAGGGTGATCTCTGTCATCTCGTCATCTAGGAACCGGGCAGTGTGCTGAAAGCCGAAGTTGGTGGCATTGCCGCCGCTCAAGTCGGTGAACTGGTTGTTCTTCCCGCCAAGCTGCCAGATTACTGACCCGTCCTTGCCGTCGATATATACCAGCGACTTGATGCGGCGTCCAGATACCAGGAAGTTTCCCTCCTTAGTCTTCTGCATGCTGTTGATGTGGAAAAAGTCCCAGCCGACCTCCTCGGTGGGCGCACCATAGTCACCAGTGCCCCAGTTGACCTCTGTCTCGTTGAGGTCAAAATGATGGCTGGCGCGCCACAGGAACTTGAGCTCGCCTGTCGCGATGTCAATCTCCTCAAAAATACTGTCCAGAAGCACGCCATCTTCTGGACCGCCACCTGGTGCGTTACTCATGTCGAAGGGAATCTTCTCGTAGGCCGTGATGAGGGCAGTTCCGTCATGAGTCAGTTGACATTCGTGGGAATCGGCCTTGGTGTTGATCATCTTGGCTGAGATGTTATAAGCCATTTGGTAATTTTCGTCGTACAGCAAGCAGTAGCCCAAGCCGTGTCCGCGGTAGTCACTGCCTTCCCAGAACGTGAAGTATGGCTTGTCGTTGTACATCTGTATCCTTGGATTATTGGCTGACGGCCATGCTGGGTCGCCATAGACCATGCTGAAATCCTTGGTGTCGATAATAAATGGTGTCGCTGCTTGCTTGCCGGCGACTGATGACATGAACAAATACCTGCTCAGCCCAGACTTCTCAGGGTACCACTGGTTTACCTGGAACAGTAGGCCGAGCGTGTTTGTTGACTTGAAAGATTGATTAGGATGTATGCCATAGTTGCCCTCGTTATAGTTTTCGTAATCCGTGACGTATGGCTGGGAATACTCCTCAGCCGCCACGAGGCCGGCTCCGAGGGCGAGGCTGCCGACAAGGACGGCAGGAAGGTGGTTGAAGAAAAGCATGTTGTGGTCCTGAATCTCAATCTGAGTCAGGGTCTGGTGGGTCAGGCTCGGGTAGACCAGAAAGACGACTCGACCAGTGAGGAGGAGTCAGGGCCAATGTCGACGGGGGGCAGGTTGGCTCAAGCTGCTATCATCGCAAAGGAAAGATGGCATGCGGCATGTGCGGGAAACCAGCGACAAGAGGTCTTAATAGTCTAGAGGGGCGCGCACGAGCCGAATTGCTGGCAACTTGATGAGCAGGGTGCACCGCCGATTTACATAGGGGAGCTCCTCCACCGGCGCCGATGCAGTGGATGCCGGGACAAGATGATGGAGGGGTCCCTCCACCCGGGGTGGGGAACTCGGGGTGGAATAGAAGGGTCAAAGGTAGGCTTCTGGAGATTTGAAGGGGTTGTCGTCTTATCGATCTGCGAGAAAGAATGGGATTATCGACAGGAGATGAGCTGAGAAGCAACCGCTGCAGAGGTGGTAGGAAGTTTGACGCTGGTTGATTAAGCAAGCGGCTGCACCCCCTTCTCGAGTGCAGACTGCAGGGTTCGGTTGTCGGGGAACGAAAGAAAACGCTAGTGGATGCTTATTGTTAAGAGGAGGGATTGCAGACGTCGAAAAGAGTATTCTAAAGTAAGCGAACTTGAGAAGTAGAGTGTGAGAAAGGCACACAGGTAAGGAGAAAAGGAGGCAAGGCGACTAGAGAGAAGAGAGAGAAGAGACGAATTCGGTCCAAAGCATCACGCTGCTTTCGAGGCACGAGGAGATTTTGGGTTATCCGGTAGGGAAAAGAAAGGTACCGCCAATATTGACTTGCATTGAGAATTTCTCCTTTGGGTTGTCTGGAAACCTTTTCGAGAAGCAACGGAAGGAAAGCAGAGACAGTGAGAGTAACGGCTGACCCACTGAAGAGACCAGAAAAGACACACATGCAGCGACGCGTAACCTCCCGAGGTGGGAACATGCTCCCTCCATTACGAAAGCCCACGAGGCTCAAGTGTCCTGTCCTGGCAGCGCCTCGTTGTCCCCTTTCCCCTGTCCCAACAACCTGACTGGGGGCTCTCCCGCATGGGAATTGATCTTGCTCTTTCGCGGCCTGCTGTGTGGCAGGTGCAGGTGGCAGAAGTGGGTACGCTGGGGGGTCCTGGAAGATGGGTGTGTCGTCATGTCATGAAAGAAAAGATGGAAGTGGCATTCTCCAGGGGAGGGGCGGGAGAGGGAGGGGAGCTGGGGTCGCTGCAGGCCCTCCCAATTGGACAGGACGCTGTAATCGTGGAAGTCGGTCGTTAACTTGATACGGCAAAGCGTGGACGCTGTGCCCAGGTAAAGTGCCAAGACAGGCGGAAGATCGGCCAGCGGCAGGCCTCCTAACTGCTGCAGTTTCAACGGTCGAAGCTCTTGGGTGATTCTGTACTGTAGATAGACTACAGCTAGCCGATGTCTCGATGCTGAGAACAGGACAACACAACTCCTCAATGTACCACCAGATCGAGACTCCAGTGTCGGCTAACCTACGTCTTGGTCGTCATGTCACGCAAAACCCACCCAAACAAGTGCCGGCCCAGAGTTTTATTTCCATCCCACGGGGACCAACACCGCCAACTGCCACTGGCAGGATTGGCTGCGGCCGGCCCTGAACGCTCGCCTCTGGACCCACACAAACCCCCTGGATCGGCCGGGCCTCAACATCCAATGCAACTTGTTCTAAATTTTACACCAAGCAGGAATGCGGATGATTTGACATCCAGAAAGGGGATGAAACGAACCACAGATTACGACGACCACGGCCCGTCGACTCGAGCAAGGCATGCTATTTGAGAGCACCCACAAGCCGTGTGTTGGATCGTCACCAACGAGAGGATCTATTTCGTCCGCCTGCGTCTACGTCGACCAGACTGCCATGCTGGCCAGATCGCTCAGGGCAGCCCAGGGCCCCTGCAATGGAACTCGTCAGTGAGCAAGCAACGACCACAAGGTCTGATCCATCGTTCCCCAGAAGGAAAAAAGGATTCGACTCCGTAGATGTTGGTTGGAGAGGTACTGGGCTTCCGGAGAGGTGACGCCTCATCAGCACGCGACCACGTTTTCAACGGCAAGCGCTGCGGCTCGGCGGCATTGTCACGACGGCCCCTGTTGCCCCGTAGTCGCTCTGGACCCACTCCCAGGGCTGACCACCCAGGAGGAAACAGTTGAAAAGCTTGGAGCCGGTCTTCGTGGATGGAACCTCCGCGACCGTCAAACTGTGGTCGCTACTGCGTCGCAGCTGTGCACCTGCTGTGCATGTGCTCATCAGTGACACGAGAGGAGCTTCGACGTCCATCTTGGGACGGGGCTTGAATTGGGCCAATGCGAGTTGGTCACCGCGACAGTTGCAGTCTGATTCAAGCTGGACATGGATCGTCAATTTCATACCGGAACTGCACCACACCGACTTCCGCGGCTAGGACCGATTCCCGAAGCACTGATGAATCCAAATCTCATGAGCAAGGTTTGAACAGGACATCAAAATTTCGACCTCGGAGACGCGTCACACAACGCACCGCCAGCTGTACGTAGACGCGTTCAGCCTCGCCTGCTTGAGCGAAACCCTTTCGGTACTTGGCCCTACCATGCTTTATTTCTAGTGGTTTTTGGGTGTATTGATCAAGACAACTCATGCGCTGCGATTATCGATGGCAAGTCTTTGCCTACTGGAGCGAGCGAATTGGTACGGATCATCGTCATCACCGACCGAACTCAACGAGACTCCTCAGCCACCTTACCACCTTGCCTACACCAGGCGCAATATTTCTGAAGACATGACATGATAACAAGTGCGTCAACTGGTCTTACAGCTTGGCTAAAGTCTTCTCTGCCTTCGCCTGATCGCGCAGGATCTTCCGCAAAATCTTGCCCGCTGGACTCTTTGGGATCGAGTCCACCAGCACGACACCACCCCGCAGCTTCTTGTGGTTCGCGACCTTCCCGTCCACCCATCTGGCGATCTGCTCGCTTGTGAGATCCTTGGTGCCCGGAACCACATACGCCCTGCCGAACAGAAACCCACACATATTAGCAGCCTCTTCATACACAGTCTGGGCGACAGGGGCGCGCAGCCGAACGGCCAGGTCTCCACAGTGTTGAAACGACAGGTTTGTGGTCTGCTTACCTTGGTACTTCGGTTCCCTCTCCCTCGACCCCAATCACGGCTGCGTCTGCAATCTTCGGATGCGATAGAAGCGTTGCCTCAAGCTCTGCCGGCGCGACCTGCATCCCTTTGTACTTGATGAGTTCCTACCAAGAATACGTTAGCTTTTGCAAGCGTTTTCGTTCGGCCCAACACCACTCCTTCTTACGATTCGCGGACCCGCGATCACGCCTAAGCAGTATCAAAGGGGCAAGTCCAGACTCACCTTCTTCCGGTCGACAATGTAGAACATGCCGTTCTTGTACAGCCCAATGTCGCCCGTGCAGAACCACCCATCCACGAAGCTCTCAGCATCCGCCTTCTCGTTCCTCCAGTATCCTTTTGTTACTACCGGTCCCCTGACCCACAAGTCACCCCTCTCACCAGGCTCGACATCCTTCCCTTCATCATCTACAATCCGTGCCTCGTGGTTTGCGACGAGCGGGCTGACACTCCCAGTCGATTCGGTCTCGCCAGGCGGCATAGAAGTGATGGCACCGGTCGTCTCGGTCAACCCCCACACCTGCGTCAACCTCGCCTGTCCCTTGCCCATCTTCTTCTCTGCCTCAGCCTGTGTCTGCGAGCCCAACGGGGCCGCCCCACTAAACGCGTGATCGATGGTGTCGAACTCGTCTGTGATGCCCGGGTGTTTTGCGATGGCAAGGTAGATCGGGGGCACGCTGAAGAAATTCGTGATCTTGTACCGCTTCGAGTATTCGAGGAACTTTCCAAAGTCGAACTTGGGCATCCAGTAGATGGTGCCACCGCGATACAAGACATTGACGAGGTAGCCCTGGACGCCTGCGATGTGCGCAGCAGGCAGGTGTGCCAACGTGATATACCTGAGGCCTGGCCGCTCGCGTGCCAACCACTTTTTACCCGGCTCCATGTTAACATAGGCCTCCGCGAACAACATCGAATGGCTCAGCTTGACGCCCTTGGGCAAGCCAGTCGTTCCGCTTGAAAACAATATGCAGATAATCGAGTCTTCCAGCTCCCTCGGGTCGGTAATGCGCTCCCACTGCAGTGTCCTCGACGGCGAGAGCTCCAGCCTCCTCCCAGTCCCCTGCACCCTCAGCTCGAGCGCCGGGTCGTCGCCGAGGACCAGCACGCGCTCCGCCGGGAACCCGAGCTGGCGCGCCGTCTCGTGCGTCACCACCGCCGTGTGCGCGTCGCATATGATGGCCCTGGGTTCGACCAGCCCCACCAGGTATGCCAGCTCGCCCGCCGTGGACGAGGGGCTGGCGGCGCTGTAGACGCCGCCCGCGGCGACGGTCGCGTAGAAGAGCGTCGGCAGCATGTAGTGGCCCATCGTGTTGACCAGCACGACGTCCGCGTTGCGGCCCTGCCGCCCGATGCCGTAGGCGTGCCGAAGCGCGTGCGCGAGCTGTGTCGTGAGCTGCCGGGTGCGGCCCCTGGTCAGGTGTTTGTGCTGGGCGTCGGCGGCGTCGGCGGAGACGATGGTCTGGTCGTCGGCCTCGCAGATCTTCGAATCTGGGTAGTGTCCGCTGGGTCAGTGTCTTTGAACCGCGCTAGGGGACTTGGGGTGCCGGGGATTCTGTACCGAAAAGCGCTGTCAGAAGATCTAGATTTGGTATGTCCATTTGTTCGGCGGCCTTGTAGATGATGCTGCCGCCAGGCCCGCGGTGGACTGTGGTGGCCATCTTGGAAGCCCAAGCGTATATTGTAAAATACGGCAGATCCAATCTCAAGTTAAGCGTGCTTAATAGAGCTCCTTGGACGGATAAAACCCTAATATCTAAGCTAGAGCGCAAGTAGTGGCAGCAACAGCAGGATGTAGGAGAAGACCATCAGACTGATTGCAACGTATTTCAGAACAGGAGCCGGGGCCGCACGAATCATGAACATCGTCGGGTTGCGCTTTTGCCTGAAGCCGAGGGAAAGGACGAGTGCTCAGGGCGAGGACATTGGGGAGGGGTGCAAGCAGCTAGTGCCAAATCATACTTTCGCCAAAAGGGAAATAGAGAAGATGCCAATCACTCGAGGGAACCCCTTTTGGGAAATGCGAATCCGATCTGTTTGCTCCCCCATGCAGGCAGGCTACATGGGCCTGTTGCTGGCTTGCTGGACTGCTTGCTCCCGAGGTCGCTTGAGCTTCCACCCACGGGCCCACTTCCTGGGGCCGCGACGCTCTGACGCGTTAGTGACGGGACTGCTTCCAGCCCTGCTCAGAAGCTCAACAGCCCGGGTTAGGTCTTTTAGCAGTGCTGGGCTCGCTCGCACTCGCATCCATGGGTCTTGTGAGCTGCACAGTGGTCACGATATGTTCATCGCCATGCAGCCCAGAGGCACTCGAGAGGTGTGGTCGGACAGGCCAAGGGGACATCTGGACGATGTCCAATGGAGCTTGTCGACCCCGCAATTGTTTCGCCTCGAGAAGCGGGATACCGAGGCACGGCTCAGGGGTCGTTGGCGGCTTGTTGCATGGTCACATTCGTTTGTCTTCGTGTGAATTCATCCAATGAGATGACCTTCATGAACGACCACGAGTGCTTGCCCGTGTTGCAGGCTGGGGGCGATGACCCAATGGTGTGTGTATGTATAGCGTGGTGCGGGAATGGAGGGGTTTGGAGGACACACAATTTCATTTGAGCAGAGATTATCAAATAGCAGACAGGTATAATAATCGGACGCATTCTGTACGGCTGATTGCATTCATTGCAGCTGATAAAGTACCCTAGGGTAACAAGTATGGGTGTGTTGAGAAGGCGGGAGAGTTTGTCATAGTCAGAAACTAGGCCAGCTGTCTATCCTGAAGTGACGCCTTGAATCACTTGTTCACGAACAAATCAACCTTGGTAGTTCGCTACCACCAAATACACGAACAATGCTAGCCTGTACGTGTTCAAAAAGGCACCGCAATGTATCGATCAAAATGCCAATTTATTCATGGCGATTCCCGTCCACAACGCGTGCGACAAAGCGAGATTTTACGTTAGAAGATCTCAGCGGTGTGAAGCATCCTTGGAGAATCCGGGATTTATCCTGAGTGAAATAGTCCATCTTTGCAATGCGAGTTAGACCTATCATTATCTACAACATTTTTTGCACACGGAAGCGAAAATGCGGCTCGAACTCTATCTCAGGTGAGATCACGCCGACATGATGACCTGCCTTAGTCTCATTCATGAAGCTGACACAGCACATGGATATGTAAGCCCATGCAGCCACCAAGGCAGATATTTCTTGGGAAACTGTTCAAATGGTACTGATTTTCTGTAAGAATAACATGGAACACACAGAGGAGGGCGCCAATATAGCCTTCGAATCTCTTTTGTTTATATATGTGACCTTCAAAATACTTTTTCACAGAAGTCTCAAGACTGACTTTGCAACACACGTTTAATCCCAACCACACATGCGCAAGCCGTCGGGCTGGATCTTCGATAGCATACCCGTAAACGAAGCAAAAAAGGTCCTAAGTATGCCAATGAGTCCGAGCCAGTAGAGTAATCTGGACTCATTTTTAGGGATCCAATCTAGGTCCCAGACCCGAGGGTCTATGTTGGGTCAGTGATCAGCACGGCGGCGTTGCTTTACACCTCCAGTCCTACAGTGACAATGATGACTTCCTATTCGAGCAACATATATATATATATCAAACCTTAGGAAGTCGGTCCACTACGACAGCTTCGTCAACAATACCACAACGTTATCGGCTGCTCCCTAGTCTTCCGCATGGGCCCGCCAGGTAGGAAGCGCGACCCGGCTGTCTGGAGCCGTGTCTTAGCGGGCGATCTAGCGGCTTTGGCGCCGTGCCCAGGACCTCGGGACCGACGTAGACGGCTGCATGTAAGACGAATGGGGAGTCATTGACGTAATTCATCCCAAGCCATAACGGTTCAGTAACGGTCAATAGACAATAAAGGCAAGACGAATGTTCGGATTCAGCTCTAATGGCTAAAGGCGGTCTCATACTCCCTTTTGAACTTCTAGAGTGCGGTGGCTCAGGTCATGCCTGTGATTACACAGCGAGCTCCTTGACAAGCACCTTTTGAAGTTTTTCGGAAGAATTGGTCGGGGATTCCATTTTGCAAACCACTGGAGAGAATATATGAGAAGCAGAAAGAATTTCCTCTTCTATATCTGGATCAGATTTACATGTGGTTATAAACATTTCGGTCATGAAGCGTTCTCTTCAAATCCTCGCTCTTGTGGTCATCCTCATCGTCTCCACCGCACTCACCCTTGGTCTCACCTACGCTCCTTGCTATGCCTCCCTCTGCTCCGAGGACTACCTGCCTTATGAGACGCGCCTTCACATCATAACATTTTACTCCATACTTGCTAGCACTGGCTGTCTGCTGTTCTTCCGCGCCATCTTCGCCAGAGCCAGATGGACGAGCGAATTCTATCTTGTCCAGCATGAAATTCCCATCTTGGGGAAGCGTATCAGCCTTGGCGGTGCCGCCGTCTCGGTTTGGCTCGTTGGCCTGGTTCTTGCGACCACCGCGTTTTGGACTGGCCCACTTCTGGCATATTGGGCGACAAAGACCGAGCCACTGGACTGGGCGACTGCAAAAGTACGCCTCGCTGTAACAGGCATCGTCGGACATCATGCAGATCTATTGCTGGGTTTGGTCATCATTCCGGTGTCGAGGAATAGTCTGCTCGGCCAAGTATTCCAGCTGCACCAGAGCACACTGCTATTTGCGCATAAGCTGATCGCCTATCTGCTCTTCATTGCGGCCCTTGCACACGGGGCTGCGTATTATGTGAGTGACGCCATGTCGCTCCATCGGAGGTCGGTCACTGATGATTTGTTTTTGAAGACTTTTGTTGGTGCATATCGACCTGCCCTCCCAGAGCAGAATAGGGCTTTCAATGTCGACAACCCGACTCAGACAATGACAGAAGCGGAAAATGGCAGTGGGTGGTATTATGCAACATTGCCGACTGGGATGCTCGGGTTCCTACTAATGGTTGCAATCATAATCACCTCTCTTCCAGCTCTGCGGCGCACGAGTTACAACACTTTCTACTACGTGCATCTGGTTTGTAGTTTCTGGGCATTTGTTGCATTGAGCATCCACGCCAGCACCGACTTCTACTTCCTCATTCCTGGACTTGTTTTGTGGATCGTGGATTGGGGTTGGAGACTCTTCCGAGGCACAAATGGAGGTTTGGGCCAAAAGCTTGTTGGAACACTTGAAAACGCCGGTGACGGATGGTATAGGATCAGTGTCCCAGTCACGTCGAAAATGCTTGATACATCATGTGACGCCGAAAAAGGAGCCCACATCACCCATCCAGTTCAGTCTTACAACTTGGTGTTCCCAGAAATCAGTAGATTACAGAACCACGCTTTTACAGCCGCCAAGGTTGGATCCGGCACAGAGGGGCCGGTATTCCTGCTGCAACGGTCGCAGGGAAAGGCGTCAAAGAAACTGGAGAAGGAGTGGACTTGGAAGCTCGGTGCAGTCGTGCCCGAGGTCGGGGCCCGACGAGACGTCCAAGTGAGGGTCGAGGGCCCATACTATCCGAGCGATGTCGGCTTCACAATTGCTTTAAAAGTCATCTGCATCGTTGGTGGCACGGGGTTAACGGGAGCCTACAGTCTCGCCATGTGGTGGTTAAAGAATCGCTCTCAGGATGCACTGGCAGACTTCCAGCTGCTATGGACAGTGCGTTGTAACAACACGACCAATATTCGCGAGTGGGGGGAGCTGGAGAATATCGTCGCCTCAGTCCCAAACATGAGCATCGGGGTACATGTCAGCTCGGAGTCCGGTCGCATGGACAGTGAAAGCCGCCTCAGGGAAATGCTCTCCAACAGCCAGGGGAACACGACTGTGCCGGATGTCCGGCACAAGGCCTGGGTATACGTGTCCGGACCCGAAAGCCTCTTGAGCACAACAGAGATGGCTTGCTTGGCAGTGCGAAGGAATGTCAGGAATGCTCGGGAAGAAAAGGATTCGCAACCGTGGCTCGTGGAGGACCTGGAGTGGTACTCTGCGAAATGGGAAGTGTGAGGTTGGGGGCTTAAGACAGCAGCTCGAGTCATCAGCCCTGATCATACCAGAATAAATGAATTCTTGTTGACGAATTGAATTGGTCATGGTTATCACTGGCTAGTATTTTTACGCATGAATCTCCGTGACACACAGAATGCAGAGTCCTGCGACGTGCTCACCATACCTACTTAGATTGGTTTGCTGATCTTCAGTCGCGCTATAAAACTGCGAATAAGGTGAAGATATCATCCCTCCGCCGAGCAGACCGAACCGAACGGGCTTCACAATGGATTTCCAACCGCCATAAATCATCAGAGATTGCGGTCTTCTGTCATGATTCGACTTATTTGCGATGATTGATATGTGACAGCCGATGACAAAGGTCAAGAAAGAGCTGAGCAGCGACATGGCAGAAGTCCGAGCACCCAACCTTCTTTCAGGCTACCTCTTGTGCTTAGGAGTCCAGGAAGATCTCTTCTTCTGGGACCGAGTCAAGTATTGCAGCAATATCAGATGGTCCTAAGTCAGAATTGCAGTTTGAATACAACGCTTTGGAGAAACACACCAAAACCCCTGACCGGAAATAGCCATCGTCACAGTGAGAAGGCTACCTAGGTAGCACCAGCAAGGTTGAGGAGCATTTTAATTTGATGGCAATGAGCCCGCTTCCAGTGTCACACTTGGGCGGAGGACAAGATAGGATTAGTGGGTCTTTTCCGCCTGACCACCTTGAGTCTTGACCACAAGCTTGAGCGGGCCGACAGGCGGCTACGACTAGCTGGCCGGTTGACGCCGAGTCCGCTAGGATTGTCCATGGTCGTCAAGAGAATCTAGTTCATTGGTATTGTGGGTGAGGTGGTAGGGTTTAGTGATACCTTGAGTTTCCTGAACCGCGTATGGAGACGAACGTGGAGGTTTAGACTGTCCAAACTTTGGACCGTCCCTCAACGAATCGCCCTTCCCAAAGCTACACTGGTGTAGTACCACATCCTTTTTTCTTCGCGAGAAGCAGCCATGCAGTAACGGGAAGAAGGCGTCTGTGTTCTCGCTCTATATGCAGGCTGAGTTTACGACGCCAAGATGGCTTGATTCAACACCATCGTGATACCAAGGCCCAACCCTTTGGTCAACATCCAAATAGCGACATGGAGGACGGACGGCAGGCTCCGATCGATTTGATCTCGTGCCTGCATGTCAACTAGGACTCATGTTCTTCTTCCCGTGCCCTACTGTAGTAGCTTCCTTTCCGGGCTCACTATTTCCTCCCCCGAGGTCCAAATGCCAGCTTTAGCCCTGCTGCCCGTCGTGCCCCGTGAGGAGGATGTAATGTAGGGTCGGCAAAAAGCCAATGCCATGCACGATGGCCCTTTTGCCCACAATGCACGGACGATCTATCTTTGGCTGCATAATAGGCGGCCGCCCTCTTCTCTGCATCTGATGCCGATTGGGCGAGTAGCACGTGGCCGCAAGGATTATTCAAGACTCAACGGTCTGGATCGCCCTGCGGGGGCGGACTTAATAGCGAAATGCGACAGTGTGTGAGTGGGGTCGTATTGTGGGAAATATTATTCTATTTTCTGTTCTATTGGGTGAATCGGACTGGCAAGGCTTCACGCATGCCATATAGGTAGCATTAGGTGCTACATCGAATGATATGGCATGCGGGCATTCGGCGGAGAGGGAAACACTGCGTTGGGCTCAAGTCGCACACAGTGTGATCAAGGTGAGCGCCTGTTGGCCAACGTATCCCTCGAGAATGCCGCGTTACCATGTCCGTCAGCACTAATGCTGTGTAAACCGTCGCCAGCGAACGAGAATCAACACTCCGACGCATAACACTCAAAGAAAAGGCTAGAAAGGGCAGTCCTCCCTGCATGGCCACTGCAGTCCTTCGATCTGGACCCGTCAGCAGGGAAGTCTTGGAAGGCAAAAGTGGTATGATTTTGTGATTATTTGTTGCATTGTTTGTTACCTTGGGGATGATATAGGCCTCCTCGATGAGGAGCTCGAGGAAGATAGGGGCCGCCAGAGGCCATTCTGACAGCAGATAAATGCCAGCGACCTGGCTTCCACGGTCCCCAAACTGTGCTGGCTTCCTCTCCCATTGCCTGACATGGTCTACTAGTCCCAAATCTTATCCGACGATACCAGTTGTCAATATGCGCTTCACGTCTTTCCTGCCCGTGGCTGCTGCCGCCCTACTCTTGGGTGTGGCTTCGGCAGCGGATCCGGCGCGGAATACGCCTCCTCCATGTGCTGTAAGTGATCTTCACGGGCCTCTGCCGATCTCCCCCCGTCCTTCCGTGCGCCACCCGAGACAAGTGTTGCGACCGTGAGCTAACCCGGCCTCGACGCCACCTGCAGGTCAACTGCACCATGTCCGTGCTGGGCAGCGGCGTCACCTCCTGCTCGCCAACCGACACGGCTTGCCTCTGTGCCGACGAAAAATACCAGGCTGAGGTTGCAACATGCGTAGCATCGACCTGCACAGTCAAGGAGAGCCTGGTAGCCAAACGCCTGGGCCTGCGCCAGTGCGGCAGCCCGCCTAAGCCTCAACAGAACGACGTCGCCTCGTTGACGGTGCTCTTCACAATTACCTTCTTCCTTGTTATGGTGAGGCTTACGGTCAAGTTCCTCGGCCACGGCGGCGGCTGGGGCATTGATGACTGGCTCATGTTGATGGCATTTGTGAGTTCCACGACTCCCTCCTCCTGCTTCACTGGAAGCTGACAGATTATTCACGCAGTCCTTCTCTATTGCCCTTTACGGTGTCCACCTTTGGCGGATCTACGCCCTCGGGCTCGGCAAGGACACGTGGGAGGTGCCCTTCTACAACATCACAAAGATCTTGATCGCCTTCTTCGCCAACGAGATGCTCTACATTGTTCACATCTCGGCCACCAAGCTCTCGGTGTGCTTCTTTTTCGTGCGCATCTTTGACGCGTCGCCCGTCTTTCGCCGCATCGCATATCCGGTTATCGGGCTTAACATCTTCATCATGGTCTTCTTTGTCTTCATCATCATCTTCCAGTGCAAGCCGATCAATCTGGCCTGGACCGGCTGGGCTAAGGAGGAACCAGGCCACTGTCTTGACATCTACAAGCTCGTCTTGGGCAACGGCATCATCAATCTTGCCATGGACGTTGTCATCATCGGTCTTCCAATCTACGAGACAACCAAGCTTCAGCTCTCCAAGACCAAGAAGGTAGGCGTGGGTCTCATGTTCGGGATGGGATTTGCGTACGTATTCATTTCCAATATACCTATTAAGCACATACTTACTGACCCATACAGGCTCACCGTCGTCGGCATTGTGCGCTGCGTCACCTTCTGGCGCACGCGCTCCTCGGCAAATCCGACCATCAACCTCATGCCGCTCGCCTACTGGTCCTGCGCCGAGACGCTGGTCGCCATCATGTGCGCGTGCCTCCCCGACAGCCGCTTCTTCTTCTCGCGCCTCGTTCCCAAGTTCTACAAGACGGTCGCCTCGTCAATCTACCACAAGTCCGCCGACAGGGCCTCCTCCGCCACGCCGGGCTCGTACCGGACGATCAGCAATCTCAGCGGCTCGAAGGGGTCCTCCCGGAGGCCGTTGCAAAAGGCAAAGGGGAAGGAGGAGGATGCGGAGATGGCCGGCATCACGGTCACCTCCACAGTCACGGCGTCCACGGCGTCGCTGTGAGGCTTTCCGGCTCAAGTATCACTATCGGCACTCGAGGGAAATGGATCTGGCTGTGTTATTACAGGGTGTACCATTTATTCTAGAATAGTTTCTTGTACCCTTCCTTTGCTTCCGGATATTCTCGAGCTCCTTTTCTTTGCAAATATTTTATGCCAAAACGGGACTAAGTAATGGATTATCAAAGAACCGGACTTCTAGCAGGGTCTTTGAATGCAAATCCAACTGTCTTCAGAATTTTGTGAAGTTGGTGGTAACCATATGGACTATATTCACGTGATAAGTTGAATCTCGCCTTGAGACACCGAGATTTGTTTCGAGCAGCAATAAATCTTAAGTCCGGGCACTCACGCTTGTTTTAGGCTGCCTTGGGATCGTGTTCTCATCGGGAGCCGATGTCACCTCACAATGCCCTTTTTGAAACAAACGTTGGTGTCATGACAAATAAACAATTCTGGACCGCTTCAGAATTTTAGTGGCGTTATCATACTGCTTACTTGTGGCTTGGATGGAGCGAAGGATTCATTCATCCAGGGAGAAGTGTTGAAGGATTGGAGGCTACTAGGCGCGAGTTTGCCAATAGCGCGAGAAAGACCGAGAAACTCGGTCTGTTCGGCATTTTGACGTCTAAGCAATCAGTCGAAACGCCGTGTCTAAGTCGCCTTTAAAAAGTCATGGAGTTCCCATCATGGCTACACGAGCTGTCCGACAGATATATTTGTGTTTAAGTTCAAGATAGATTCATTACCACTTCTGATATTCCTTACACAACAGCTCACCTCATCATGTCGACCCAAAAGTTGAACGTGGCCATTGTCGGTGCTGGTCTCTCAGGCCTCACACTCGCTTTAGGCTTACACGATCAAGGCATCCCATGCACCGTCTATGAGTCTCGACCAGGTCCCCTTAACATTGGTGGAGCAGTTATGCTATCTCCCAATGCCCTCAAAGTTCTCGACGCGTTCCATTTGTACGACGACCTGAAGACCCAAGGATTCAACTTCAGTCACCTCCAGTACAGAGATGCTTCCGATCAACTCCTCGAGACCTATGAGCTTGGTAACAAGGGTGAATATGGCTATGAGGCACTTCGTATATATAGGCATGTCCTCATCGATACTCTCTTGGCCGAGCTCAAGCGCAAAAGCATCCCCATACAATTCGGCGCAAAGTTCACACACGTCATCGAGGAAACTCCGGATGCAGTCTCATTTGCCTTCGCGGATGGTTCGACAGGCACAGCCGACGTACTTGTCGGCGCAGACGGGATACACTCGAGAGTCCGAAAGTATATCTATCCGGAGCTCGAGCCCAAGTTCATTGGGATGGCAGCAACCACCGCCGCCGTGCCGACCGCGCAGCTGAAGCTACCGGAGGGATATCATCTACCAGTGACCATCACCTCGCCGCAAGGTGCCTTCGTCATTGCTCCCCAGAAGCTCGACGGATCGGAGGTACTCATTGGGAAGCAGAGGCGGGTGGAGGAGCAAGACCGCGCAGCTTGGGAAAAGGCTTTGGCCGACAAGGAAGACGCTGTTCGCTTCCTCCAGAAGGACCGGGACCAATTTTCTGAAATCGTTCAGAATGCTGTCTCCCACATCAGCCCCGAAAAAATCAATGTCTGGCCATTCTTCGTCGTGCCCAAGCTCGATCGATGGGCCTCGGAGAAGCGACGCGTCATCATCCTGGGTGATGCCGCTCACGCCATCCCGCCTTCGGCCGGCCAGGGGATCAACCAGGCGTTCGAAGATGTTTACATTCTAGCACTGCTATTGGGACGATCCGATGAAATTGCCAACCTACAAGATGCGCTCAGCTTCTGGCAGTCGTACAGACAAGAACGAGTGGACAAGGTCTTTGAACTGAATCAGCAAATAGACCTGAGGCGGATGCCCACCAATGATGCTGTTGTTGGAGAGGGCAGCGGGCTTCGGAAAGAAGACTTCGACTTGGAGTGGTTGTACAAGCCGGATTTCAAACATGTGGTGGATGACTGGATTCTGAAGCAGAAACATCATTAATTGAACTTTGCTTTTAGAGGGAAAAGAAACGTCATGATGTGCATGAAATGGGGCTTCACTATTAAGTGTGGCTAGAATAATAAGGTACAAGCTGTTTTATGTATTAATCGCAACAATGTTGCTTGCCTCGTACTACTATCTGCTTGAAAGGTAATTTTTCAGCAAAAGCTCCGTGACTGCTGCCAGTAAAGGTTGGTCAGATTTGTTCGCGATTCACCTCCCTCGATACCAGAGGTGATCCAATGTAATTTGCTTTAGGAGCTCTCAGAAGTATCATTTTCAACTTCCTCCATCACGCTGTTCTTCTCAAAGTCAATGTAAAAGACACGCTCGCGCTCTGCGTTCCAGTAGAGGTGCTTCTCGCGTTGGTCATGACGATTGACACCTGCGTCTCTGATCTCCATCATGGTTCGTTCAGACTCTTTCTGCACGATCTCCTCCGAAGGTATATCAGACTTCCCACCAACCACCAACTCTTCAATAGGCGCACCCGCGTTGGACATCAAAAGCACGTGGGTGATTTCCAAACCGCTGACGGTCTGGGTTCCAAAGGGACATTGTAAAACGAAGAGCCCCAGACACACGGGAACGCATAACCCTTGAATACTATCCATTTGCTGATACATGATGTACTCATTCATTAGCCTGTGCTGATCGCTCACGGCCACACCTTTGGCGCAGAAAGTATACCCGAAGCCTGCAAGAGTCATTTTGAAGAATTCTCCGTGATGACCTTGACTTGAGACAATAGGCTTCCGGCAAAACAGATCTTGGTCGATCTGTAGTTGTTTCTGGATGAGATGAGCGAACGACTGACCATCAAGTGGTCGTGTTGAGTCGTAACTTCTCTTGGGTCCGCTATGCCTGGCGAAATTGGGACATTCTTCGTCGAATGAGTCGCCATTCTTCAGCCCCAGAAGGCATTTTTGGGTGCAATATTCGCGGCATGTTGCATCAACGACTCCCAAATTTTGTGCCTTCTTGATGGCCGGCTCTATCGTTTCATGAAACGCACTACTGTCGTTGCATGACGGAAGCAGTTCAAGTGCAATCCGAGGTAGAGACACCGTCATATTTACCCAGACGCACCTATCGTAGTGCAGGCGAAGGAGGTTTTTGTTCGGAGGTTCAGAGTTTGGGAAGCTTGCTGCCTTCCCGTTAAATTCTCTGATCGCGTCTGACGGCACAAAGCAGCGGATGCGAAACGTCTCGGGGTGGACGGCGAGGAGACCTAAAATCCAAAATTCGTGTAAATGTGACAGCATGATGATCTTGTTGCTTGCTGGCTCGTTTGTTGTCTCCTCGCTAACGCTATCGTGATCCGAGCCTTGTACGACAGGTCTATGAGTCGATGGATCATATATTTGATACCAGAACAGCCCTGGTGCGCACCCATTCTTCCAGGAGACTTTATACCCGGAGATTGCGCAGCAAACAAGCGAAGGCTTTCGAGGTGGCTGGGTCAGTATTGCTGGTTCTGGATCACCGCCGATCATGCCAGACAAGGGAGCCACCATGTCAACTGATACAAGGCCATGGGCTGACTTTAACGATTGAGCGCTCTTTGAACTCATAATGGCTTTAGAAATTGATGCGTCGCGGAAATATCGTGGAGAACGGAGCATGGGGTCCTGGAATTCATTGAAAGAGGTAGGTCTGGAGCCACAAAGGCCGTGGATACAGATTCCTGCGGATGTGAAGATTGTTAGCTCAATTTCGTTTTCTTTTAACCAAGGATTTTAAAACACTTCGATTTCACACGCCGCTTCTTGTCTCGGCGTGACACAACAGAAGACATTGACCTACTCTGAATATGCCCATAAGCAAATGTCTCCATAGCGTCTTCAACGAGTTCTTTCACGTTGCAGCAGATGTTGCAATGGCGGGCGAGGTAGTAGCGTCCGGGCAAAATTGGATCCAACATGTTGCTATGCAAGTCCTCTGAGCTCTCTACCGTGACTCCTTCAGAACACATTCCACCGAGGGGCCATAAAGCCCATGTAAGACTGGCTGGTTGTTCGTGAGGTGAACCAATGCATTGGTCCATGGTTAAACTGACCGATCGTAGAAGTTGGTCTAAGGCATCTTTGAAGAGAACGTGTGGATTCTTTGGGTCTTGATAGAGTCCCGCGAAAGGTACTCGAAAACGATCGACAAAAATCACGTTCCATGCTGCCATCCGCAGCTCCCGATCTGTAACATCCATTACGGCAGACGAAAGTTAATTCTGGTGCGTTCGAAACGTAGGAATGATGAGATAAAAGGCGTTCTGGCTCTTGCTGAAATGTTCAGGGTCGGACTGACGAGGCTTCTAGTTTGAGAAGCGATGGAAGCTGTCGCTTGTTTTTCGCGGATGCCCGTGGGATTATAAAGGAAAGCAAGGGAATTTAAAGATGAGTTTGGGGAGCTTGCTTGCCACAGATAGTAGTGACGGCTCAACGATGAACGTGTGAGTGATGTGATTCATGTTAATGCCGCTATCACTTCCATCGATGACAAGACAGTAATGGCATTTCCCGTTTGATCAATGCATTATAAACCAGCGCTACAACATTGATTGCAGGGCTTGAAGGCAGTATCTGACACGATCGAATTAATTTTATCACCAACGACGGACTTTCAGATTGATTATCCAATATCATTCCTCTTGGGCAACGAAATATGCCGTGATGCTAACGAATAAGATAAATCGGAGAGGTAGAAATACGAGACTGCTCCTCAACAACTACATATGTAAGCTACCGAGTGACCCCGAGATGGGGCTAGACGTAGATGTAACAGAAGGGGCCTGCCATAGTATCGAGGGCCTCCCCTAGCTTGAACGAATTTCCCAGCACACCGTAGTCCACGTTGTCATCCAGGGTTCCATTCTTGCTCGGTGGGAAGCCGCCCATTGTAGTGCCGCCCGAGATTTCGTGCAGCCTTCCGGGGAGGCCCTGGTTTTGCCATATCCACCAAATTCGATCGATCATGCCATGATGTAGGTAGAACGCAGGGTCGCCTGGGGATACAAAAAAGTCCTATCAAACCTTCGTCAACTTCTGCGATCGGAAGAATTCGAGAGAGGGAGAGATTGTTCGACTTACACCGCCAGGGTCTCCACCGATTGTGTAGTGGCCTCCTATATGGACACCCCAATCATTCGTCCCTAGGCCCTGTCCTTGCATCTTGTCTTGGAACGGCCCAACCTTGGCGTTCGTTGTTATGAGGGCTTCCGTATAATTGGCAGTAGTCTTCGCGGCACTGTATTTGTTCACATCCCGTCGGAGACATCCTGAACCAACCGTCAGCTTGCCTGTGATTCAGTTCTGACGTACGAAAGCCCTGCAGTGACATGAACTGTGGAGTTATTTCACGGAATTTGGATGGGTATTCAAGGAGTGGCCGTAGGTGACATCAAACCAACAGAAGACTTACGGGGATTATGACCTAGACCGTCACTCTGAGGATTGGCTGGCACTTTGAGCGAAGATATAGCGGCAATCGGTCCCAAGTTCACGGACATACTGAGCGCAGCGCAAGTCAGTCAATATTGAAACTTTGGTCCGATGATATCACCAAAGCATAGTACGAGTATGGCTGGTCTGCTTACTTTCGAAATGGCCCATCAGTCACGCAACCGCCACCCACATCAGGAGGTATGACACCGTTGGGGCCTCCACCCACGGGGACTCCGCTGTATGAGAATTTGGCGCCGTTTCCAGACAGGCTCGATGCGTTTCCGTTAAAGATAGGAGAACTGATTGGGTCGGCAGCATACCGGGCCCAATTATTGTACTAAGGATGTGTCGATAACTCAGAAAGTGGACGATAATAACACTCGAGATGGCGTATTGTAGCCAGAATGACTTACAGGCTGGTAGCCCTTGTAGCCACACTCCTCTCTCAAAGCAGTCTCATACAACCACAGATAGCCACGGTGCCAGCCGAGGAAGTTGGCCTGTAACTTTTTAGTACATGCACTCATGGTCCTCGGAAAATGTGGGACAGTGGAGATGAGCTTAAGCGTACAGTCCCGTGTACCGAGAAAGTCAACGCGATGTGTACAGCAACGAAGTCATCGAACCGGCTCTTGGCTCCTGGTACTTTCGCACTGTCAGACCTGGCCGGGAGTGACTGGAGGCAGAGGACAGCTTTGATATAATCTTCCCGCTCGGGCACGCTGAGATCGCTCCTGTGAGAGACGAATTAGCAGCCAACAGGATTTTCATAATTGTGTGAACTGATGTACCATTCGCGGCGCTTTACAGCTGTCTCGAGGGTGCACTTTCCAGGTGATGTTTGATTGCCCAGATAATGCTCGAGATTATTCAAGCCAGCTGTCGCCAGACGGTCGACAGCATCCTCGGGGTAAATACCAGCGGAGACAGGGGAAGACGACGACAACAGACACAGCGCGAACGTCAGCGACGAGATTTGAATGTACATTCTGACTTTATTTCAGCAAAAATAAGAGGCTGCATGTGAGGATATCCGTCACAACATCATTCTCTTGGTCGCTCAGCCCACCGCTGCTTTTTATATGCAGGCATGGGAGGAACATTATCCCCAGGGTTGTCCGGGTGGTCTCGGATTAACCATTGCATCAAAGGTGCCTGCGAACAAAGCCATAATGTTCTGTCATACTTCATATTAAACCACCGTCTTTTCGTACTTCAACGGGGTTCTCCATATTACAGCTCTCGAGGTCTCGGCGATCTTGATTCTGTCACCGCAGTGGCAAATTTGACCAAACTGGGAAGGCTGAGGTCTATCTTGTTTCGTTGACCATTCAAGTACATTCCAGATCGGGTTTGCATGCTCAAATCATCTAAGGTTCACGCCGCACATGGCTTGTCGGACATTAAATATCATTGCATACACACCAACATAACACCGATGTTTGGTATCGTGCTCGTTTTGACAGGGGCGCTCATAGCCAATGTTTGCGTTTGAACATATTAACTGCCTCAAAAACGTTGTCCCATGGGACATCTTTTCCACGTTGAATTATAACATCCAATGCCCAACCGGTTACATGAATTCCCGGGGTTTGCACTGTGAGTACGAATGTGCTGGCACCCACGGCCCGGGTAAATAGAGTCTGCAATGGCGGATCCCGACGTTCCACCCACTCTCGGTTCTCAGTAGGTACTGTCCAGATCGATCTCATCCTCCTAACTACTGCCTGACATGCAGGCGGACATGGCCTAAGCCAAGCCTCCTCGACCCTCGTGCCTCCGCCCTAGCCCTAGTGTGAAGGAGGCCACTGACGCGTCAGTGTTTCCCCACATCATATGGATCTTCTTGGCCGCTGTTGATGGCGAGAAAGCATTTTCTTAATATGCATCCAAGACAGATCCTCGCGTTCTTTCCCTATTTCAGGATGTTATTCCGCGTGTGACAATGTTGCGTCGTAAGTGCTAGCCATCAAGCCTCCTGTCAATGTCATCTCGCTTGCCGGCAGGTTCATACGAGCTAGGGCGGCTAGAAATTACATATTGAAGGTCAACAACAGTGGCGTTTCCTTGGCTCAACAGGTATTCCACAACGAGGCCGATACAAGCTGTGTGCTCTTGAAAAGGCCTCAACAGGTAGGCCACAAGTTGGGTGGTCGCGACCTCATTTTGGCTGGCCAAAGACGATTGTGTTGCGACGGAGATACAAGGGGAAGGCTTGATTAGAGATGTAAAGATGGGTTGGTTCATATGATCGTCAGGTTCAAGTTTCTCAGGAAACACCTTGCTCTCTGTAGGTTATATAGAGCGGAGCTTCGCCGTGAGCATTCTAATGGGAGGATAAATGAAAAGAGGCACCCGCAACTTTCCTGGAACCGAATTCCGTAGGAACTCGGTACTGCGGCTGCCTCTAAAGTGTCATCAAGAACCAATTATAGCGACTACACTGACACATCGAGCCAGGCCTCAAGTGCTGTAAATAGCTTTCTGAATGATGGATCGTCCACAATGGCCTCCGCGCCTTCGATGTTTTAGGGCAGAACAGCCTTTAACTCACTTACCTAGGTACTAATTTGCAAAGAGAATGACAGTGACTTACAAGAGTGACAGTCACGAATGATCTGAAATATTGAATATAGAAATTCTACTGCACTGCGTCAGTCGTCATGCTAATGGAAGGTATTCATATCACATGTTGCACCAGGAGACGGTAAAGCCATTCAAGTTTCAGGGACAACTCAGGTCCTTTTCAAAATAATGTAATGTGCTCAGTGTTCAACATTCTGATTCAGGTCCAGCCTTAAGGGTATCGAAGGTACAAAGAAGAAAAAAGAAGCTTGCCCACAACGCCTATGCTATAAAATGACAAATCTCAAATCCCATCCTGCTTTCACATGAGGCCAAGTCAAGCCCAACGCTGATCGCTAGGATTCGAAGAAAATATACAGAAAACCCTTAGACCTCGTCCTCATATGTGAAGTGGAATAAGAGGCTCTTCAAGGAGTTCGTGTCGTGACGCTCATCGGCAGCGAGCCACCCATGAAAAGCTGTTGGTAGTTCTTCAGCGAAGATGGATCGTTGATGAACTGGAAGTCAAAGTTTCGAAACAGCTGTGGATGAAGTCAATATCTTAAACTTGAAACAGCCATGAGGCAGAAGAGTTGGTTTCGGGCTTACCTCAACGAGAACTTTGTTCAGCTCAATGAAAGCGACGGTCTTGCCAGGGCAGCCCCATCTTCCGCTTCCAAACACAAGGTCCGTCTGCTTCTTCATGACACTCCTAGTCTTCTCGTCGGCCTCGATCCAGCGCTCAGGCCTGAAGATGTTGGAATCCGCCCCAAAGACGGACACCTCGTGCGCCACGGCCCAAGTGCTGTGTCCGATCCTTGTCCCCGGGGGGATGAACTGGCCGTTGAATGTGTCACCCTCGGGGCCGACCTGCTTCATGATGAGGCCACCAAAGGGAGGGTTCACCCTAAGCCCCTCGTAGATGACGGCTTCGAGGTATGGAAGCTTCACCGCCTCCTCGTTTGTTGAGGGCTGAGAGATTGTGCCGTCGGCAACGGCCGCGTCAATTTCCTTCTTGAGCTTTGCCGCAACCCTTGGGTTTGATACGATGTGCGATATTGTCATCTTGATCGCATTGGCAGTGGTGTCTGAGCCAGCAATGATTGGGAACATGACCTCAGACTCCGCGGAGCGTCGGTCCAACCCGTGCTTGAGGAATGATCCCTATATTTGGTATTAGTCATGTTTTAGTTGTAACTGGGACATGGAAACTTACCAGAAGGTCTTGTTGCTCTTTTGCGTCTGGGCCAAGACGACTGGCGACTAGTTCCCGTGCCATTCCCATGAGATACCCAACACCCCAGCTATCTGTGGGCTTGGGGCCAACAAGCTTGAGCAATGTGTTGGAGAGGAAGATCTTCTGAAGAGGCGGAATGTCCGTAAACACTTGAATCCACTCCAAGGCGATCTTGACAATGGCAATGATACCACGGACGTCGTTGTTTGTCTCGAGCAGGCCCAGAGGCTTGCCGAAGGCGAGCTTAGACTTGGAGTCATGGGCATAATAGTCTGCCAGTCTCCCGAAGTCGACCGGCTTGACTGACTCGTCTGACAAGTATTCACGCTTGATCAAGCTGACCAAGGCCTGGACCTGAGAGTTGATATCAGACTCGAGGCCGGGGTTGTCTTTACCCATGTACCCAGCAGCCACCTTGGAGCGGAGGGCCATGTGAGCGTGTTTGTCCATGATACTGCCCATCATGTCGTGGTAAGGGTCGAGTCTCGTTGCTTGGTACCAGCTGCTCCGCTGGTAGGTTGATCGTGCCGCCGACATCCGGCGAAGATGGTCGGGGCTGGACGCAAGGAGGTCATTGGGACCAATCCTGACCAAAGAGCCATATTTCTTGGAGAGCTCAAAATATTCGAGGTGAGATCTGCCGGAGCGACGGATCCGCAGCATGGGCAGGTATGAGATAGAGGCGAAGGATGGTCCCGAGAAAGCGGATAGTCGACGCCATGTCATGAACCTTGTGATAGACAGATATAACACAATAAAGAGTAGGAGAAGCACGCCAGTGGCTGCAGGCTTCGACTGGAGGTCGAATCCCTCGACCTTCCGAGTGGTGAGCACTAGGAGGTTCGCCATCGTGGCAAAGGTAGTGGAAGCTTGATATTGAGATGGTGGTTTCAAGAATTGCCGCTAAGTAGCGAGAAATTCTTCGACTGGCTGGCTGAGAAGAAGGACAACGATATTGAAACTATCAATATGGTTTAAACTGCTGATGAGGATCTGGTCGACTTCACTTGAAGCTCGGCGTGACCATGATGAACACCCTCCCATATTTAAAGACCGAAGCCGTGACCACCATTGAGACAGATGAGGCACTCACACCACGGCCAACGTCAGGCTCAGAAAGGAGTCATGCTTCCGAGGCTTCCCTCGTCGCATCGCCTCATTCCTGACTGTGTAATCAGGCAGGACAATCGAAAGATGGTGTGCCTGAGCAGTGCCCCAACGGGTCAGCCATCCCGCTGGCTGTAGATGTATACGCCGGGTAGAACGGCCGCTCCCTGCTGGGGGTGGAGGGGGGCGCGGTCCGAATATGATACTCGAGTGTCGGATGAGGGTCGGGGCGCGCACGTGGCCCTCCTCGGTGACTTACGCGCACGACCCTCCCTCAGGGGGAACGACGATGGTCTGCACTTGCAGCCAACTCGAGCCGCACTCTTTGGTGTTGAGTGGTGTTGAGTGGAGCGGAAACAGGCAGGGGTCCCCCATTGATCCTCGCCAGGATTTCATCCGCAACGCCGCCCCCAAAAAGGGCCCCACGGGCTTGGGCCCCGTCCCACAAGCCAGGCACATGGCTAAGTCGTACTGGCAATGTGTTCGCCCGTCACTGACGCAAAAGATAAGAAACCGCGGCACGTTGGGTGCGCCAACATGCAGCCGCCAGACGCCGCCGGCCCATTCGGTTCGCACTGCGGCGTGACATATACGAAGGAGGATGCGCCGCCGAGCTGCAAGCCTCGAAGTGTCGTCGGTGTAGGACTCTCGATAGCCGAGGCGTCACCGTCGATGGCCGTGTGACTTGATCTCCAAATAGCCGAAAAAAGAAAAGAGAGAGAACACGAAGGCGGCGCGGAGGGTGGAGGGGGGGACGGGGGGATGAAGTCGAAAAGTTTAGGGCGTCCACAAAAGGCCAATACTATTCCCGTTTTTGGCCGGCCTTCTCAGCCGCCACCCCTCTGCTTACGAGGGCGGGCGCAAAAGATTGATCGGGTGCACCCGACAAGACGGACGGAGAACAAGTGCGCCTCACAATCTCAAGATAGTCGCGGTCCTGGGATGCCCCTTTCGGCTCTAGGGCGGGCGGCTTACGGGCTGGAAGGGTGGGTATCCGCTCCCATTCGACAGGCCGACTATACGCGAGCTGCGTCGTCTTACGGCCCGAGTGACTCGAACGGAAAAATGGGTGCCTGACTTGGCGGGTTTTAGGGCTGAATCCTGAGTCCACCGAAGCTCGGTGAGCTGACATCAGAGAAGGAAGCTTCGGCGGTGCCATGGGATTGGGATTGATCACGAGGTATGCCTATTTCGAGCAAGGGGAGGATAAAAAGCCCGTGGCTGCCTGCGAGTAAGACTGATAGGGCTGAGTTCCCGGGGGGGCTTCCACACACCAGGATTTAGACTACTTATTACATGCACCCGGCAGCCACCTTTCCTTTTCCCCTGCGGATTGGGCAGCACAGCGTCGCGCCTCCTGGTGTGTTCTCGGTCTGGTGACTACCGGCTCGCCGGTAGCGGTGGCTGCGCATTTGATGTGGTGTTCATTGCTGCAGTTTGCGATAATTACCAACATCCACTCCACCCTTGCATGCACATTGCGGGTTAGACTGTACAATTTGGACCTCAATCCCCCACCCAAACGAGCCGTGCCCCTAAGCGCCAACCACTCAAAGGGGAAATCAGGGCGCGATCACTTCTTGATGTGCAGTGCCTCCTTGACCTTGTCTAGCTTGGACTTGTTCTCGCCCTCTGCATGCTGTTCACCGGTGGCAGCTGTGCTGCTACCCTCGACGCCCACACCAGGGACCTGGTCGCCAGTAATAGCTTTGTCTCCCTGCACCTTTTCGTGTTCATGTGTCAATAGTTTGACGCAGGCGGCGCCCGTGGCGCAAACATTGGGCAGCGACTCACCTTCTGTTCCTCGACCTCGGCCTGCTCCACGACGTCGTGGGCTTGGGCAGCTGCGTTGTCCGTGATCCCGCTCATGATGACTTGTTGGTGACTTGTGATGATGTGATTGACTTCAGTTCAAGTTTGCTGTAGATTTGCCTGAGGAGGCTTGGTTTTGTCTTGAATTTGTTCAATGTCCGGGTCAAGACTTCAGACAGCGAGAGGGACTCCATCCCCTCCATATATATCGAGGGAAATAGACCGCGAGAAATTGATGAGTACGCTTGACGTTACTGTCAGTCGTCATGCCGAGTCTTGTTCGGGGCATGATGACCACTTGGACGTCATTCGACGTGCGACGGAGGGGTCCTCGACCAAAGAGCTCGTAGCTGTCATCAAGCACATAACCGCCTAACGTCCCCGCATCGACCGTTGCGAAAGCACAGGTGCGACGTCCAATTATGTCTGTGAAGCCTGCATCTGTGTGTTGCATCGCCAGATGAGGTGGCGTCGAACAGCAGAACGGCCAAGCTTCGATGTGAGCTCTGAGCGGCTCGATGTCAGCGATTCGATACATGCCCGCGCCTTGACGATGGACCGCGTGATGTTGAATACGAGCCCGTCTTTAGTGGAGAGCGCGGCATCTTCAGTTCTTCGTGTAGATCAAATTTATTATATAATATTGTATGTAGTCTAGAGCTTTCAACACGTTGGGCTCAGCGCTCGGCCCCTGCGGCCCGCCTAATTCATTAATTAACATGGAGTCGGCGGACGGTTTCAGGGGCACTGCATTATCTGAAACACGGTCACCGTGGCTTGATGACGGCCAACTCAAACCCGACAACATGCCCTGCACACCTCCAAGATATCAAATCTTACACAGGCAAGAGCCTGCGATGCAATTGCGTTGCCTGCCATGACTTGCCGGCAGAGGGCGATGTTACCGTCCTGGCTGCTTCTACTTATTGGCTGCTTACGTTTATCCGACGCCATCTCATCGTGTACTCGATTTCCGTACCTTGACTCGCATGACCATGCTGTGTGCCCCATCGATGCGACTGCAGCGAGATGGGCGTCTGGAATCTTGGGTAGCAGTTGGCTAAAGGGAGATGCCTGCCATGGCTTGGGGTCGGACAAGTTCTGCACCTTCACTCACCCGGGGTTCAACCGCGGGCTCGGTATATCACTCATCACCACGGACGGAATATTCCAAGACCTATCATCTACCCTTACTTTCGATGCACTAGACGCTGAGAATGGGAAACTTGCAGCCGTGCCGCCTTACGAAGCCAAACAGATACCAGGCAAAGGAATTGGTCTGGTTGCGAGCCGCAATATCAGGCAGGGACAGCTCATCATGGCTCGCACTCCGGCAGTTGTGGTGGATGGCGCGGCCTTCGACAATCTGAGCACGACTCATCTTACGCAGGCACTTTCTCAAGCGATCAAGTCTTTGCCGCAGCAGCATCGAGACGAATATCTCCAACTGACAACCCACGACGACGCCACAACCTATGAAGAGAGGGTGTTTAAAATCTTCGCTAAGAACAACTTCAGGACGAAATCCAACACTGGGAAAGATTTCCACTCCACATTTACCGAAGGTTTGGCCGTTCTCCTCGACATCTGTGCACTAATTATGCGGCTCTGACATCTTGGCTTGTAGTATCACGATTGAACCACGACTGTCGGCCTAACAGTGGATATCATTTTGACGCCTCGACGTTGTCGCAAAAGGTGTATGCGGCTCAGGACATCCAGATTGGGGAAGAGCTCAGCATTGCTTACTTTGAGTACGCTCCATTCGATGCAGTGATATCCCACACGTGCTGACGGCACTGAGCAGTCCAATCCAAGCCCGCGCCACGCGGCAGCACCAATTACAATCTCACTGGGGGTTCGAATGCACATGCGACCACTGCAGCGCGGAACCGAACTCGGTCGCCGAATCAGACGCGAGAATGGAGCAGATACACGGCCTGTGGAGGGAACTTGACGATTACTCGGCGGCCTCGACTGGCTCGACCGGCAAAGCAGAACTACTCGTGCAACTCTACCACCTCGAGCGTTTGGATACTCGAATGCACGAGGCACACTATCGGGCCGCGATCGAGTGGAACGGCGTGGGGGACTCGGATTCGGCAGTGCAGGCAGCAAGAAGGTGTCTCGATAGAGGAGAATTGATGAGAGGGCCCAATGCACCCTTTGCCAGGAATATGAAGCAGTTGATCGAGAAACCGCAAAGTCATTGGAGTTGGGGATTTCGCTTGCGCAGCCAAGAGCAAGCATGATTAATAATCATTTCAAATTTATAATGCACTTAGAGACATGGCTGGAGAAAGGCTCCCGTGGATGCTGTTTCGACTGGTCCAGCCATGTGCGTCTGTCTTGGACAGCGGCCGCTCTTCCACCTTCATGCCATTGTCAACATCAGATACTATCTCCAACTAGTATAAGCAAGTGATCGCATAGAATGACCACTCGGTAGCATCTGCGTAATCTTTAAGTGCCAAATGAGGCTGCAATTTGATTGATGGGCTCGCAGTTCCATCTGCTTACCGTGCAGATCGGTACCTCGCGGCTGTGTACAGCCCGGCTAAAACAAGTCAGCACCAGGCACAGAATAATACCACAGAGGGCCACTCTCTGCAGACAAGCCTCACAAGTGATAATCGTCTATAAAATAATGGTCGATGTGATGATCTGCTAAGGGATCACCTCTTACGAAATAGTTTCCTAATGGTAATCTTCTCAACGATAACCTCTTCAGTGATAATCATCTGTGGCATAATCTCCTGTAGGATCGCCCCCCATAGCATCATTTCCCATGAGATTATTTCCATGGCACAATCTCGAACAGGATAGCGCCTCTTACGGGTAGGATGACTTGTATCTGAGAGCATATCACGGTAATCCAGGCACAGCCTGCTCAGCTGAACCGATACTGGTTGGGAAATACAACCTCTGCTCTCTTATTCCTGCACAGGACTTGATATCACGTATATCGGTATCAAGAGAATCGAATTCACTTAGTAGGCTGGCTTCTCATGGGCTCCGATAGTGGGTGATGCTCGGGAGATGACTTGGGTGTCATTATCAGGGTTGCCTGTGCGCCACCAAAGCTCCGATTGCCTACACTTGTGTTGTCACCAAAGTCTTTCAGAGACATAGGCACCTGCCGTAAGAATAATTTGATGCAAACCGAATTCGAATAAATCTTGATCCTCGATTCCGAGAAGAGAGGAAAGAGAAGCAAACAAACAGAGGAAGGGCCATGGGGTTTGAGGTGGTGTTAGATGAGCAGCTCAAGTAAGCTAGCGCTCCCGCTCCCGCTCGCACCCCAGCGCGCCCCCTACACCGCACGAGCTTTCTCATGCAAGCCTCAGCAAAAACATCGTCGGATTCAAGATGCAGAAACACAGGGCAAACACACGTGAATCCCACCAAGAAAATACAAAAAGAACAGGGTCTTACCGCGACTCGAACGCGGGGCCTCTCGCATATGTGATTAGGGTGTGCCCTAAGCGAGAATCATACCACTAGACCATAAGACCTGTGTTGATCCCAAGATGAGATGTGATTGGTCCATGGTTTGTTTGGGATCTTATAGAGTGAAGACTTTGACATGTCAGTGTAGCCAGCCCACTCAGTTGGAAATTGTGAGAAACGAAAGTCGAACCGAGTAGTGTCGTCCCGAGCGATTCCATTTGTTGGGGCCCCATCTTCGTTCTTATCTTGCCCGGGTCATGGGCTCATCACTCCAGCAAGGTTACCCCGTATGTTGAGTGAGTGACAGGGCGACGCGCTCATCACATCAAGTCAATCATCAGATGCGAACTCGAGCCAAATTTGAATTTCATCATCGACCCTGTTCAGCAAGGGCAGGCTGTCATAAGATTGGATTGCGGCCGTTCGCCCCTTGCCTTTCCACCTTCCTATCACGGGCCAGCACTGGCGCCCCTATCTTGAGCTACCACTTCTCCAGCTAGGCCAGAAAGGCAAACGGTGAGCAAGACCGGGCCCATTCACGAGATAACAATCGAAAGAAGGCGTCAATTCAAGAACTGGCTGGTGACCTACAGCAACTCCATCAGATGCCCTGACTGCCTGAGTGTCCCACTTGGTCCCGCGTGTGGCTTTGACGCCGTTGCTGACGCCGTTGCGTCTCCTCACCCCCCTCTCTGCCCCTCCACCCTCCTGCCCCTCTGGCCATTTGGAGTCCCTTGTCGGTCGCAAGTCTTGTGAACCACGAACTGCACCACTGGCAAGTGAGGGGTCACGACGAACTCTGACCACCCACCCCCTCCTCCCAAGGTTCCAACCCAGCCTGTTGCCAGGGCAGTACCAGCCGAAGCCACACATGCACCTTCACTCTCGGGGTCCATGCAGCTTGATTGAATCAGAGTTGACTCGTCCCACAACTTCATGCGGGCCGGGGCAGCAAGCGCAATTAAGTTTTTAAGCTTTGTCGGTCTACAGGTGCCCACACACCCCCCGTCCCCGGCTTGCAGATTGATTCGCGCATCGTGCATGCGGCGGTTTTCCTGCCTACTATCCCCAGTACGGAAGCTCCAGCTCCAGGGCTTCTCCTCCTGCCTTTAACCGCCTACCCCGACACCCAGAGGCTTTTGCCCCCTTGCCGGAGCTTGTTCCCAAGTCATGCAAAATCACGATGCTGCGGCATTACAGCATGATCCGAACGCATGGCGCGCGGGGGAAGACGAACTGTGGGCTGGCTTGCACAGCAGCCCGCAGATCTATCTGCTGCTGTGCGGCTTGAGCACTGCACTCTATCTCTGCTGTGCGGCTCGAGCATGGCACTCTATCTTCTAATCTTGCCTCCGCTAAGGTCCTTGTCCCACCGGCCCAGACCTTCCGCTTGATCCATTTTGAAGCTTCCATGACGATCACAGCAGAGGTCCCCACTCGGGGAACGCGACCCCCTGCCGGTTGGAGTTCGTGTCCCCATGGACGGCCCCAAACTAGAGTCCCCCTGCCAGTTGCGCGAGGTTATCTTGCCGTCACGACAGGGTCCCATTCTGCTGGGGCGATGGTAACGGCAGATATATAAAAGCTTTGCCAAGGGGCGGGTCCCATCGCTTGGACAGATGCTAGGTCCTCTTGGCTACGTCCTCCTCCGTTCCCAATTCCACAAGTGACACCACCTCAGGTCAATTGGCCGTTTATCGCTGGTGAAGCTTGCCTCAAGTCGACGCGACGCGCATCACGTCCCACGATGCTGTACAAGCAATTGGTAGCCACCGCCCTGTGCGGTGCGGCAGCCATTGACTCAGCCCTTGCCAGTCCCTTCGATGGAGGGCGGCTCCTTAGCAAGAGGGAGGTGCCTGGCACTCACATCCTCCACGAGAGGCAGATGCCTCACTGGTCCCGGACGTGGGAGAAGAAGCACAAGGTCAAGAAGTCCGCGGTGCTGCCCATGAGAATCGGGCTGCGGCAGCCCGAGACCAAGCTTCAAGAGGGTCGTGACCTTCTGTCGGAAAGGTCAAACCCTCTGTCCCCGTACTATGGCCAGCGCATGACTCCCCGAGAAGTCATTGACTTCTTCGCGCCCCCGAAGGAGACAGTGGAGGTTGTCAGGGACTGGCTGGTTGCCGGTGGAATCAACGTTACACGGATCTCGCAGTCTGTCAACATGCAGGTATAATAAGATGCCCGAATAACTGTATATTTCACAGCCCGGGACTTTAGACTGACATATTCCAGTGGATTCAATTCGATGCCACGACCGCAGAGGTTGAGGATCTCCTCTTCACCGACTACTTCTACTGGGAGCACACCCCGACTGGATCCGAAAACATTGCAGCGGAAGAGTATCACATTCCCGCCAATGTGCAAACTCACATTGACTGTAAGTGCCTCTACGGCTGCCTCGTGTCTCTAATTTGGCCTTCCTAGGCGTGAAACTCTTGTCCACACGTCATAAAAATCAGTGACTGACTGAAATTTACAGACATCACCCCCGGTATCAGGCTCCGCGCGGATCCCGGTCGCGTTCGCCGCCTCAAGCGCAGCGCCGAGACCGAGCAACACGCCAAACGCGCTGTGAAGGCCATGAACACTGGGGTCGATGTCATCGGCCAGGACGCCTCCAGCCTGCCGCCCCTGAACAGTACCAATTGCGACTCGTATGTCACGCAGGAGTGCATCCGAACTCAGTACAGCATTCCCAAGGGCGACAAGGCTGCCGAGGGCAACGAGCTCGGCGTCTTCGAGTCTCTGGGCGATCACTACGCTCAGAATGATCTTGATGTGTACTGGTCTACCCTGTACCCAGAGATCCCGAATGGTACTTACCCAATCGAGAAGGGTATTGACGGTGCCTACGGTGCTGCCAAGGTCCTCGAGGAGGCAGGTGTCGAATCGGATCTGGACTTCGAGGCCGCACAGCCTCTCATCTGGCCCCAGAGGACGATACTCTTCCAGACTGACGATGAGTATTACCAAATAAATGAGACGGCCGCCAACACACCGCTGAAAGGGTTCTGGAACACCTTCTACGACGCACTGGATGGGAGTTACTGCACATACAGCGCGTACGGCGAGACGGGCAACTGCGTCCTCCCCGAGTGCCTGGACCCGGCCTACCCGGACCCCAACCCAGGTGGCTACACGGGACAGCTTCAGTGTGGCGTCTACGAGCCCACGAATGTGATCAGCATCTCGTACGGCGGCGGCGAGTCTGACGTCCCAAGCTACTACACCAAGAGGCAGTGCGACGAGATCATGAAGCTGGGCCTGCAAGGTACCACTGTCGTGATCAGCTCCGGCGACGATGGAGTTGGTTCTTTCGAGGGCGATGGCGGCCCGAACGGCTGCGCTGGACCCGAGGGGAAGGTCTTCTACCCGGCCAGTGACGCAACCTGCCCTTACGTACTCGCAGTTGGATCGAACCAGTTGGACAAGGTGTCTGGCAACTCGTCGACACCCAAGTATGTCGAGAGCGCCACAGCCCGTTTCCCCTCAGGGGGCGGCTTCAGCAGTAGGTCTCCCGTGTTCTCACTCATTTCAAGCTGTTCAGTTTAGCTCCAGGTTCAAGAATGGCTTTGGACCCCCGATGAAACAGACAATTCCGACATATACTGACTGGGATATTCACAGACGTCTTTGACTCGCCCGACTACCAGAAAGACCAGGTCGCAACTTACTTCGACACTGTCACTCTGAACTTCACTGGCTACACCGACCCAGGTACCAATTTCTCGGCCGTCGGCAGCGGTGTATACAAGATCGGCGGTCGAGGATACCCTGATGTGTCAGCTATCGGTGACGACTTCGTCGTCCGCGCGCAGGGCTCGTGGGGCCGCGTTGGCGGCACGTCTCTGTCCGCGCCTATCTGGGCTGCCGTCTTGACAAGGGTCAACGAGGAGAGGATCGCGGCTGGGAAGAGCACCCTTGGTTTTGTCAATCCGACCCTGGTGAGTTTTCTCTATTGACGACGCATGCACGGCAGGTCAATATTTGAGTACATCGCTGACTTTGAATTCGGTAGTATGCCCACCCTGAGGTCTTCACGGACGTCACGAATGGTTCCAACCCCAACTGCTTCTCCACGGGTTTCTTGGCTGCCCCTGGCTGGGATCCTGTCACTGGGCTCGGGTGAGTACTCGTCGATTTGTCCGAATCCTTGGCCATGGTATGCTGATAACTCTTGAACGCAGATCACCCAACTACCCTAAGCTTCTGGATCTTCTGTTGAATGTCTAGTACAACTCATTATTGTACCTGAAGACCCAACGATTTTCGGCTATATGAGCGTTGGTCCTGGTTGAACATGTACTTTTGATATAAATGGTGTACCCGATATAGAATACACTAGGAATACGATAGTATTACCAATACAAGAAATGACCTACAAATAGTGGAACGATACTAAACATATGCAAGAGGAGTTGGGAACCTAATCCGAAACTTGAGGCCTTCTTATCGAGCAGGCCGCCTTCTCTGCAGCACTTGTTGCGCAAAATTCCTACACATGTCGCCATTTTGCTGGTCAACGGCGTGAGTTTGTTAATGTCTGGTAATTAGAACACGCGGCTCTTTGTTTCGGCGTGTTTCTACACCAACCAGAGGCTCCGATGAAATTATAGTCTGCATGTGTCGCCCTTGTCACCCACTTCGGCAGCTGTGCGTCACGCTTGACACTGCAACATAATTTAGTTCACTGAAGATGGTCTTCATTAGGACATTGCTAAGGCCACTTAAAGACATGTGCTTCTGGCACAGCTGAATGTCGAACCTTAGTTGTCGCCCATTTTGGTAGATAGCCAGGGAATCTCCGCATCGACGGATCCCATGGCACCTAATATCATCTCCAATATACCCCAGGTCCCTGAACCTGACAGGACAGCCTACTCCTTTTGCGTCTAGCACCCGCACACTAGAGGTGGAAAATAAAGAAGTTTGTCACTGTCACTTCCAATACGACCGGCCGGTCGGTCCTGCTCCGTGGTAGACTGCCATTCACCATGAATACGGAATAGAAGCCAACCCTGGAATGCGCCACTGCTTAACAAGGCCGGAGAAAGCTCCCGCTTGAACAATTGTCTAGAACTAATTTTCCTGATCTGGTGTCTCGTCCATTTAAACCGGGATGGGAGAACTCGAGGCCGTTTCAACTGTCCCGCCAAACAAATGATCTTCCACAGGGGAAGAGGGAAACAAACAGTTCAGTAGCTGCTATCTGGGAGTATTAGACTATAAATTCTCCGTACGGCGCATCTTGTTGCTCACCCTATTGACCAATTCCTGTCTCACGCTACAAATCTAGCCCACCAGCTCGACATTTCTCTGGCTCAGCTCAAATTTTATTAACCGTCACCCAGTCTCGGATTTCGATTTCATCGTCCCAAGATGCACATCTCGCTCGTCACGATCGCCGCCCTCGCGGCCGGCGCGCTCGCCTCGCCCTTCGGCCCTCTCGCCGCACCCAGCCTGGACTCCCGCGCCCCAACGGGTACCAAGAACCGCCGCGTCGACACGTGGGGCGGCTCCGTGTCGCTGGGCCCCACCAAGAGCACGATCACGAAAGCGGTGACGACGCTCGTCCCCGGCACCGCGCCGTCGACCCAGAACGGCGAGCTGTTCCTGTGGCCGGGCATGTCCAACGGCACGGGCGACCTCGTGCAGACGACGCTCGAGTCGTGGCCCGACAACTCGTGGTGCGGCGCCGCCAAGGGCCAGTGGTGCGTGCGCGCGTCCGTGTTCGGCTCGTTTGGCCAGCTCGACGGCACCGCGTCGCCCGTCTCGGGTACTACGAAAGTCAAGATTGTGTACGAGCTCCAGAGCGACAAGAACACCTGGGTGCAGACTGTGACCAACGCGGATACCGGTGCGGCCCTGAGCACCTACAGTCATGCGTCTGGTCCTTATATGAGGGGTTATGGCACGGGCACGGAGTGTAATGATAATTGCTCTGGCAGTATCGCGGCGCAGAAGTATCTGAACACCGTTATCACGCTGGCTGGTGCGGATACCACCTTTGGAAATACGATTGCTACTGCTGCGGGAGGGACGTACAAGGGTCTCACGTCAAGCAATGGGGGTCAGGTCTGGACAATTGCTGAGATTGACATTCCAGCCATGGTCTAACGGGGTGTGGTATTTACGTGAGGGAATAATCGAAGGAGCATGAAAGTACCTGGGAGCCTTTTGTACATAGCCCCTCCCTTGCATGTATATTACTTGCATTACTTTTGGACGTCTTGGCTTCATGATGAGTTGTTCAATGACACCGACCTCTGCATCCGTGTTGAGTAGCTAGTACAGTACCTAAGGTAAGAGTATGGTACAAGACCTCACTTTCGAGGGAAGTCTCCGAATGACGCTGAAGTGCAAATTCAGAAGATGTTCACGACCACGCTCTTCCAGTGCCGTTCAAACTTGCACCCAGTTCGATCTCCTGTACTGTGCCACGATCACTCGAATCAGTGAAGCCGCCCTTGGTGCCTTGTTCCTTGACGACGACCACGGTAGTCGCACGGATCATGTGTTCTGGGCCGGACTGTTCCACATCGTGTAGACGGCGGTGATGCTTCCTTCCGCTGCCGCCGGAGTGCGAGTGCCATGTCTGCGTGCCCATCCACGCGTAGACAGGCTTGAGCAGGGAGTGGAAATTGGGCAGGCACGCACAGATGATGCCGACGTCGAGTTCAAGCCCCGACCATATCCCGACTTCAACAAAATCCGCTGCACAGATGAAAGGTCAGAGATCGGAGCTCATCGGAGCTAGGCGAAGCCAAATGACTTTGCTCTAATTGATTAAGGCTGGGAGAAGGAATGTCTGGAAATTGTGACAGGACTCGGGGAAAGGTGGAAGGCGGAGCAAAGCAATTACAACTTACAAGTTGGATTATGTGACAGAGTGAATTCGTCAATCGTCGTAAGGCGGTATAGACTGACGGCGACGACACTTGGTTCGACGAGCATGATTAGTTCCGAAGTCAATACCAGTCTGAATTGTATGGCACTCACAAGATCCCAAACGCGAACATGATAGCTGACAGGATCCTCTTCCGCAGTGACAGGTTCAAGCGCAAGATAAAGGGGATAGGAATCAGCATGACCCAGAGGTCGATGGCGATGGTGACGAAGGCGCCCGCCCAGAAGATGGCGTGGGTGCTGATGCAGGAGCCCCCGCCACGACCGTCCCAGGCCTTCCAGAAGTAGTCGATGGGCGTGCAGCCGAACAAGATGGCAAGGTCGAAAGCGATGCAACATGTGATGATTAGCACAAAGCTGAACTGGATCAGCCGCCGTGCGAGGGGGACATGGCCGATCAACCGGTGGTAGAACAGCAGGATCGATAACCGCACGAGATCGCGGCTCGTGATGTATAGCACGAAAAGAGAATACATCGCCTTCAAGATGGTTGTGATGTCATCGGAAGGGACAGCCCAGATGTCTGTTCCCAAGCCATGGGATTTCACTGCACAGAGGGGTCAGCTTAGCTGCGTTGCAAGAATGTCGATTTGTGAAAACTTTAGAAATAGCTGCCGACGTACTTGACCATGTTATTGTCGTGAATGCAACGCAACCTAGCTGTAAGCGTGGGAGGGCACTGATCAGCGCTCGTCTAGCTAAAGTAGGCCGGCAGCAGACCGGAAGAAGAAAAAAAAGGACGACTTACAAAGGACAAGGCCACAATAAAGTCGTCCCACCAAACCGGGACTTTCGCCTTCAGCCTCGCGATGACGCGAAGCAGCACACAGACTGCAGCGACCACGGTGAAAGCCACGAGTACAGGCACATAAGAGTGGTCAACAGTCGGAGAGATCCCACAGGACGTAGAGGTTAGGTTCTTGGTGAACAAGGCCTGCCGGATGGTGCAACTCTTGGTAACACATGCAGTAGCTTGTGTATTGAGATCCTCATTGTGACAAATGCAAGTCTGGTTCGCAATGGCACAGTTTGAGTCTCCAATTGCGATGACCAAGCATTTTCTCTTGAAGAGACGTTAGAAACAAGAAAGAACTCAGATGGTTCATGTGCAGAACTTACAGCACATTGGGGCAAAGCAGCGGCCAAATCCTGAAAGGTCGACATCGTGAGAAGTAATCAGCGATATAATACATATATTGCTTGTGGCTCGTTTGAATACGGAAGACACAATTTCTTTCACGCTCTCTGCACCTTTACCTTTATTTATATTCAAGTATGTCCTCGCCGACGATCGTGACATCAAGTGTTCGATCTTTGACCACGGCCACATGGCTGCGCAGCTTTCAACTCATTTCAGGTCTAAAGCTGAACGCCTTGTGCGCGGTCGTTTTCTAGGTAGAAACAATCTGCAGGCTGTGTATATTGTAACTTCGGCCCCCTATTTTTAGGTAATAGAGACTGCACATGCAGGCTCTTTGAGTATCTTGAGTGTTGTTCAGGCGGCAAAGTCTTGGCCTGTTGGCTGTGATGATGCGGGCGGACGGTAGATCACCTCAGGTGGGCGTCCGACCATGGGTGTTCATGCAGCATAGACTGTGAATGCAACATTGAAGTGTTGTACTACACACAGGCTGCGGACGAGAAAAGCAGTGGACTAGAGCTCGGCGCCCTGGAATACGATCGTCAAGTCTACATTGAAATACTCAAGCATAAACAAGAACTTTGACGTCTAGAATAATCAACGAGTTAATCTTCGAGTGAGTCCAAACAAAATGAGAAAGAAAAATCCATCTACTCTCAAGTTTGTAACATGAAGTTCGTCATTGTGTTTAAGTGGTGGAGAATATCTGAGGCCATGCTGAACTTGGTGCTCAAGGTAGACAAACGGCTTCTCGGCTCCACTTGTGCATCTGCAATCGGCGACAGCTGCAAGAAGTGACACATTGACATGGGAGGTTTTTCGAGGATCGGCAGCCGACATGCATCCCAGCTGCGTGCGCTATGGAATGCTCGAACCACCGATCAGAGCGCCGGGCGCAACACTTGGGCAGCGGCGAACGCCCAGCCTTATTGTTTGTACATGATGGGGTCGCATTGCTCGCCGTTCGTGGACACCCCTACCTGCGCGTGGGGAGACACATGCAGTATGTGCTGGGTGGCTCCCCCCTCCCAACAACCGATAGGTTGGTCGCTCTCCAACAGCCGGGGGCCGAGCGTAATGCGCTGGAGGCTTGGCTTCAAAGTCTGACTGCGCTCCCTGAGCCGGGAACGCCGGGTCTTGACCAGCGACTTCACACCCCGGAATGACAAACCGCTGCCACGAGTAAACATTGCTACTTTTGCATGCCATTTCGTCCATCTCCTTCAACTCTGTTTTTCTGCCGAATGCATTTCGAGTAACAGCATTGACTTTCTAGTGTATAGCAAGGATGGGTATCAGCATAATAAAAGCAAGCAGTGTAAGTTATTGACATCGGATTTTGGATTTGACCTGTTCAACGCTCGGGATCCGGTACACTGACATGGTCTCCGCAGGTTGTGCTCTTGCTTGCGCCTCTCGCTGCATTACTGGCAGCGCGAGTGCAGGTGCTCTCGCTGGCTTATTTCAATGCGCCGGTGCGGATGCCCAAGCATGCAAACTTCACTTCGTACGAGGTCAAGTTCGCAGACCAAATCCGGAACTGCGAAGATGCGGTTCTCGTCGAGGCCCGGGGTCTAGCACTGTTGGCCTGCGACCCGGGCCGAGAGACCTGGAACACCGTCATGGTAGGATATTCACCTCCTGACTCTTTCTTCACAACATATAAGTCTTACCAATGGCAGGGCGACTTTGTTGACGGCGCTGAGCCTGATCCTAATGCTGAGCTTTACGCCTACAACTACGGAAATGTATCGCTGCCAGACGACGAGGCTCTCAAGCGTATCGAGGTTATTGGATTTGACTCGGAGCTCCGCACAATAGGATTTGAATACCACGAGCCCAGCTCTACCCTATTTGTGACCAACCACGGGCGCCAGGGCTCCCGAATTGAGCAGTTCCATCTGGATCTAGAGGTCCTGACAGCCACTCACATCGCCACGATCGCACACCGGCTGATTAACATCCCGAACTCTATCGCCGCGGTGGGCGAGTCAGAGTTCTACGTTACAAATCAGCACTACTTCACAGCCCGCGAGCACCCGCTCCTCTGGGCCTTCGAGACTTACGTCGCGCCGCCGCTCGCGACCATCGTGCACGTGCGCATCCTCGCCAACGGGACCGTCGACGCCGAGGTCGTGGCCCGCCAGGCCTACCCCAACGGCATCGTGCTGCTCAACGACACCACCCTCGCCGTCGCCGCGACGAGCCAGCGCACCGTAAACCTGTACGCCGTCTCCCAGCCGGCGGCGCAGGCCCACCCGACCCTGAAGCTGGAGTCGAGCTTCTGGCTGCCGTTCCTGCCCGACAACCTCGCCGTCTCCAAGAGCGACGGCGCGCTGCTCGTCGCCGGCCACCCGCACCTCCCGAGCCTGGGGAAGTTCGCCCGCTCGCGGCGCGTCTGTCACCGCCCGGAGGTCCTGGAGGAGCAGAACCAGGAGGCGCGGGACATGTGCGCGTCTGTGGGTGCCGCGTCGTGGGCTAGCGAGTGGACGCCAGAGGGTGGGATTCAGCACATATACGCTGGCTGGGAGTACCCGACAGCGGCGTCGGTGGTGAGAGACAGGGAGAGGGGCGTGGGCATCATGGCGGGGCTGTATGCTAAGGGGTTGTTGATTTGGCGGGACTGATTGCAGAGACTGAGACGAGAGATGGTAAGAATATGTCTTGCTGTGTGCACCAGTGATGATATTCAGTCTCTACCGACCCTCGTGTCGCAAAATTGTGATTATTACAGGAGCTTTTAGAGGAAATTAACATTATGAGTCTAACCTAAATAAGGTGAGGATGAAGGACTAAATAGTTGCTTCACGGACCCCTTATCCACACTACGTGGAGTATGTAGCTGGTAGGCAGTAGTTATTTCGTTTCCTCTCTTTCTAGCAACCGTAATGTATGTACTTGTTCTGCCCCTTATAGAGAATAAATGGTTCATAATAGTTGCTATTTACGGGCTGAATACTCCACGAGGTGGGTAGCGTTGAGAGGCGTTAGTGAACGCAATGCCACTATTGATTGTCCCCTACACCATTTTTAGACTTGTTACGTATAGGAACCCATTCGCTTTCCGTCGTGTCTTACGACTAGTATCATTGTCTGTACCTGATACTTCAAAATGCACGTTCACCGCCTTGATATATGATGGATGACGTCTCTGAGCACCACAGAGAGCCTCTCGTGATCAAGGATCGAAGAAGTATGGTGGCCTGCCCCGTTTCCTTTCATCGGGATGCAGCTCTGTATAGAGCTCGGTGTTGACAACCTCCCAGAATATAGACGTGGGCGTGATCACGCGTGCCACCTTCTCCCAAGCGCCCTCATCGTAGGGCTCCCCAGCGGCCTTTTTGCGCATCTCGACCTCGGCAGCCTGGTACTCAATCGTTTCCGGCCAATCCGATGGACGTACCTGCAGGCAGTATATCAGTGTCTTGCTTACCCACCCGTGTGGCGAGGGATGAACCGAGAGAATCATGGGTAGGGTAGTATATCTCAAGGTATACAGCAGTAAGAGGTATCTTTGGTGATTGGTTCTGCTTTGTGAGATGCTTTACCCTCTTCAAGAGAAACGTCTGCGCAAGTAGAAAAGGCAGAATGTCCTCAGAATTCTCAGACAAGGGGAGACGAGGGGGGCTTCATCTGAAGAGGGATCATCGGCTTACCGAACAGTGAGTGCGTGGACGTCGCTCTGGGATCTCCTGACGGTACTTATAAATGTGGTGCTCAGTCATACCCATGTATGTGTCCCAGCGCCACTTGTTTTCGAGAGTGATACTTATCGGAAGGGGGCAGCGCGCAGGATTTGGACTCCGCGACACGAGGAATTCCACGAGTCCGTCGAACTGCTTTTCCGTGGGGGGCGCCAGAGTGGCGAGTAGAGAGCTGTGTAGGTATATCCCATTGCACTATTCGGCCGCTCTCAGTATTTGAATTTCATCCACGTGAGGTCAGGTGAACTCGTTGTGTCTCGACCTCTTCACCACTAGTCCCGGCTGCAGGGCACTTGAGGGTGTGCTAAAGAGGCTTGCTCACCTCTTCCTCGGTCTGCCCACGGTCAAAAAGGACTATGCCTCCAAATATTCGAAATTCAGCCCAGTACCCTACCACATCTTCTAGTCCGTTGGAAAACCTCTCCGGATCCTTGTACGACGGAGCGAAGAACAGGGTGGGCGGCCCACACTTGGTGATCTCCCTTACACGGGCATTTTCCGGAAGACTTGCGAGTCTTTTCGACCGCCAAACCTCCCACTCAGCGTGCTTATGCACTCCATCGTCAAGCTTGTATAGGTATGCGGCGATGTCATGGCACGCAATCACGACGATTTCTAGTAGTCGGAGCTTCCAGGCGACGGAGCCCACTTGGGTATCCTGGTAAGCCTGGAGTGTCTGGTTACTCAGGTTAGCAGCCTCACTATATGTGCGAATGTGACAATAGATTTGTCAGGATTTGCAGTCTCAACCTTATGCGGGACTTCCAGGGACAATAGATCAAATTGTGAACGGAAGCTGCGTGTCTTCTCCAGTACCCCGGGACACAATTCTTCATGCTGCATAACCGGTAGCCCCTCATAAAACCAGTGATCTTCCGCGTAGACACCAGCAATTGGCATCCCGTCCATAATCTGAGCATAAGTCTCCTCAGCGATTGAAGTTGAGAGGAGATTGTCTAGGGCTTTTTTGAGAGGTTCGAGATGCTCAGCATCTAGGTGTTGAAGAAGCATGTTGATACGTAGTAGTTGTTAGACGCTAAATAGTATGTGTGACAGGTGGGTTTTGCAGCTGGAGTCAATATGCCCTGAAATGTTGCGGATTGGAAGGAAGGACTTCAACTTTAGAAGAAGCTCAATGAATATTGTAAGGGTTCTGTGGAGTGGAGAGTGGAGAAGTGCGTCCCTTGACAAGCCTAGCAGGTTACATACTTAAGTATGTAAGCAATGGGGGGCGCAGACTACTCCACAGCCACAGAGCAATTAGTCTAGGGATTATCTACAGTTTGTTCCAACCATGTACCCGGAAGTCGTCTGGGTCTGACGAGCAGCCAGCCAAAAAAAACGCAAGACCAAGCATGCGGAAGTCAACCTGGGCAGAAGGAATAAGATGCGCGCTTGGCATATCACGTTCCAGTATAACTCCAATCATAGCAGTGTCATCGGTGTGGCCAAAACAGAAGCCACTCCTGTCTGAAGGTAAGGGTCGGGACACATTTAGGATAGCAGGCCTATCCCGAGATCTATAACATTAGATGGAGACGTCAAAAACTCCAATTTCACAGCATCTTTACCTCCAGGGCTGTCAACTTGCTTTTCTGAATAACAATGAAAGGCACACTGACTTTCTCACAATACTCAGAGGGCCAGCCATTTCCAAAGACCATGTGCACACTCACACGCCCAGGGAAGCTCGCACAAAAAGCACCGCAATCTGCAGGTTAATTCTCGATGAGTCCGTCTCACCCATTCGTTGCAATTATACACGATGTAGTGGTGGTAAGTTGAAATACTGAAAATTATTGACATCCGCGAAGTAGTTGAGAATCTCCTGGGCCACAACTAGGCTATTCCGCCATGCTTGAAGTAAACAGTTTCACTGAACCCCTGCCGTTTCCCCCAACACGGCGAATACGAACTGCGGAAGGCGATCTCCCTCCTCGGCGGGCACTTTAGTTGGGCCACGCTAATTATTAAGGTAGCTTATGTGGTAACCTACTGCCAATAATCCTTGATGGTCTTAATTCGCTGTGCCAAATCAGCCACTCCCGAGCTTGGCCCCCACAGCGCTCGGTAACCGTGCAGAAGAAACCTCGACGCCGTCGAGCTCTGTCTGGATTTAACATGACGACCGCCACTGCACCCTTCAATGTGGAGGATGGTGCTGAGCATCATCCCGTTTGAAGCACGGCTACAGCCAATAAAGGATGAACAAAATCAAACTTGAATGCTCAAATGGTACCTAGGTAGGTATCTGATCTCATCGCCTACAAATTGGAGATTCATGTCAGTTTCTGCGCATGTCACACTGATGGCACCCTTGGTGATGGGCCCAGCCGCACTTAGTGTCTGGGCGGAAGCTAGGAGGTGCAGCCACCGTAAATTGTACCATCGACGTGGGTACGCTGTCGAGGAGTCACGGCGTGAGTACAGAATAAATGACTGGCGATACGTGCATGCACGCTCCGTGCTCCTCCATCCGGCATGGTCAAATTTCACGACAACTACTTCATGCCTGCATTTTCGAAGTATATAAGATCCTGTCTTGTTTACTTCTTGTTTTCTGGAAAGACCGTCTCGCTAGGACGCAATCATAATCTGCATTCCAGAAAAGAATTGACAGGATCCAAGCGACCACAAATTTCGAACAGTTCAAGGGTCTTTGAAGCTATATCACGATGAAAGTCTCCTTTGCCTGTGTCACCTTGGCCCTAGCCGCCACCGCACTCGCCCTCCCGGCGGCCGAGCTCGAAGCTCGTCAGAACAGCGGATCCTACACCATCACCGGGCTCGGAGCGCGCAAGAAGCAGATCACCGCCGCCGGCGCCGACAACTTTGATCTCGCCATTGCCATGCTTGAAAGCGAGCGCATGACAGCCGACTATGCGTACGGCGACAACAAACAGCAGGACAGCGCCAACTTCGGCATCTTCAAGCAGAACTGGGGCCTTCTGCGCGAGTGCTGCTCGCGGTTCAAGGGCCAGCCGCAGAGCAACTGGAACAATGGCGCCGTTCTGAAGTGGGTTCACGGTGCTTTGTGCTCTGTACTCTGTTCATCTGTGATATGTGTTGAGTGCTGACTGGCAAAATAGCTCTAACCTTAACGCTGATGTCCAATGCTTGAATGAATGCCAGAGCTATTACGGCCTCGACAGATGGGTCGCTGGTCATCGTAACGGAGCTACCGGTCTTGCAAACCCCAATACTCAAGACATCCAGAGTAGGTCATATCACCACAGCCGTGATCTTGAAGATGGCAGCAGGCAGATGCTGACAGCAAGCCAGACTACCGAAATGGCGTCAATTACATCCAAACTCAGCTGACTACTCAGCCTAATGGCCTCACAAACGACGTTCGTTACTGGGTCTACGTTGTGCCTATCTAGACTATTTCGAATGTTCAGATGTGTCTGATTGCATGATGTTTTTGGTGGCCAAAGCCTGTAAATATTGTTGTGGCGAGGTCATGCGAGTCAGGCTGCGTTCAAATTTCGCAAACAAGAGCAAACTTCAAAAATCTGTTCCGATCTGCTTTTCTCGTTTATCATAATTAATCTGTGATTCATTTTGATCCCTGTGTGCCCCATTGCGTCCCATAATATATTTGATATCTCATAATCATGACCGTGTATGGATGATTTTGGATGGCCGGCGTCGGCTCGGCCACATTATCAAAAGTTCAGGAGTTGAGTATAATATCCATCGCATACTCAACGCATGCTTAGATCCATACCGTGCAATAGGGGCCCGCAGAGGGGGTCATAGTGACCCCCACGGGCCTAAACGTGTATTTCCTTACCTCACGGCTTATTTTGCTTCCTTAAAATGGTTACTCGGAGAGTCCCCTTAACACAACGGTCAATCTGGTCCAGGTTTTAAGACATATAAAAATTCCTAGCAGTTAAAAATCAATTTTAAAAGCTGAAAATGGTTACGGAGAGGAATTAGATTTCCGGTAAAGAATGGATTTGGTAGAGAGGTCCCTTCCTTTTAAGGAGATCCCCTCCTTTGGAGTAGATTCCCTTCCGATTTCTTAACGGTACCCCTCCTGCTTCGGGGTAACGGCTGGCCGAGAGAGAATCCCTTCCTCCCCCTTCCTACGGCTTTCCTTATAGGTTTGAAGCTTATGTGTGTGTATATAATTGAATTGACTAGGTCTGCTAAACTGGAATCTGAACCTGGACCTCTAAAGGTAGTGAAGTTGAGGGAAGGAAGGCGCCCCTTCCCTTCCTCCCCCTTCCCTTCCTCCCCCCTCCCTCCCTGTGGTGCTGGTACATACCGAAGGCTTTGTGACCACTTTCTTTCTCCGTAACCGTTTTTTTCCTCTGTAACCGGTTTTCCTCCGCGACCGGTTTTTCCTCCACGACCGTTTTTCTGCTCTGTAACTGTTTGTTTTTGAGAAATACCTTTGCTCTCGGAAATAGCCTACTAGGAAGGAAATATCATAAAGATGATTTTAAAGGGAAGGTAGCTTATGAGGTAACGGGTGGTCATAGTGACCCCCTCTGCAGACCCCTTCCGCACGGTATGGATGACTTGGATTGAGCAAACACAGCCATTATGATTTCTGAGATCCCAACTTGGAAGGGATGCGAACAAGAAATCTAACATTGCCAGTAGTCTCGCACCTGTTTGGCGTCAGACTCGCCACATATTGTAATAGAACAGATCCGGAATGTTTGTCGAGGAAGCCCAGGACTTCATGGAACCGCATGCGTCCAAGATCCACTGAACTTTCGCTTCAGTGATCCTTGATTAGCTTGATCACGCACACGGCCGAAATTTGGCCTAGAAACCTTCCAATTTCCCAGTAAAGGTTCCCTCCTGGACTACACTCTTGATTTTACTTATGTCAGTGGATTATCATTGCCCTCGCGGATGGGAAGAGGCTCATATGAGGAGGGTTGTCCCAGTATTTACAGCAATGAAACACGAATTCATGAGCGATGTACCACTTCTTTTGGCATTCACTGATACCCCATCAGATCTTAGCGCTCCATATTCAAATCCAGGATCGACTTTGCGCCGTGCTTATTCTCAAGGCCAGAGTGTCATCAGCTGATTTTTCCACACTTAGCTTACATACAGAGAATAGTGTGTCGCTCGATAGACTTGGTCACGATAGTGTGTGAGGGATGCATCTCTGCTGCATGCGGGCTTACTGACCGTGCCTCCTGGCTCTTTGCCGCCCCTAATTTGAGCAAGCTCCAGTTTAAATAGGATCACCAGACCACACACACTGATTAATCCAAGATTAGCGACCCCAAAGAGGAGCCAATACGGTTGGTTGATATTTTCTTCAAAGTGATGCCCACAAAAAGAGGGGGAAATGAAATGCCTTGTGAGCACTAGATTTGTTTTATGTTGTCAGGTGTGTTAAACATGATGATCTAGAACACCCTCAAACACTTCCAATAGGAAACACGTCTAGCCTTGCGGGGAATGAAATACCTTTAAGCAATACGTAGGCTGCAAGCAGGCTGCCTCGTTTGAGTCAGCAGGATTTTATGTATGAGTGTCACCTCGGTGAATGTGTATTTACATTTCTCTCCTGTGTCACCCAACTGCGCCCGGCGTAGCTGCACCATTCCCAAAATGGTTAGCGCTGGAACTCAGCGCTGCCTTAACACCCAGACGGAAGCGGGGCCAACATTTCTGTCAGCATTAGGCGTATCTCAGGGCTGAATCCCTTGACCTCATCACCAACCTCCGTTCCTCACCCTTCATTACCAGAGCCTGGTCAATAAAGCGGCCGCCCCCCACCAACGTGCCCCAAATATAGCAGCGCCGCCTTTAAAACGGCCGCTGGTCTCGCTGATGCCGCTGAAGAAGCTTCGCAACTGGCGCTCGACGCGACAGACGAGATCGAGGTCCAAGAGGCAGAAAGAGGCCATTCTGGAGAGCGCCATGATCGATCAATCAATCGGCGGGCAGCCAGGCCAGTCGCTGCTGTCGATATTTCTCAATGATTTCACAGACTCGGATAATGAGGCCTCGGCTGAGGTCTGGGCGTGGGGCCTGGCGCGCACCCCGGACGTCAAGGGCATTTACATCGCAGAACCTCGCTGGGTCAACCTGGGCTACTACATGACAGGCAGTGACTTTGGACGGTGTATCGGGCTTGTTAGCAAGCTGCAGCCTCCTCTTGAGGGCGGCGATCCCCCCTTGACCACTGTTCTCGCGGGTCGCTTGACCGAGGATATGATCAAGAGCAGACAGGTCGACGGCAGGCCGCTGAATGACGACGAACGGGACTTGGTAAGCAAAACCGCAAAAATGCGCATCTTCAGGCAGTGAAATAAGGCGTGCGGAGACATCTAACAGTGTGCTTAGCTTATGCGATGTATCAAGCCAAAGAACGGGAGTAGGGATGATTCTATCAAACATGCAGAGCTTGTCGCGTTGGACTACCTGACCACCATGAGGACACGATGCAGTCGCTTTGATTCGTACATTGATGTGGCCTGTTTGGACAAGCTGGCGAGTCCCATCAATCTAAAGACCCATTATCATGATGAGCTCGTGGCTCGGTCCGCACAAGAGCTGAACGCATTCCAAACCATCATGGAAATGCCCACTTCTGAGGAGCCACAGGTCGAGCAACGAAGGACTGAGCTTCGCAAGTGGTACAGCAAAGCACTCAAGAGGAAGGAAGAGGAGTTCGGTGGCGAATCTCCTCTCAAGGACCTCAGCTACGAATACCTGTTCAGTGAAATTCGAAAACACGACAGAGTCATCTTCTTCGGAGGCGCCTCATTAACGGTTCTACAAGAGCTGCTCGAGAAAGAGCCTTTGCTTGGCAAGAAAATTGAATACTATCAACAAGGCGGGACATTTAACTCCAAGCTAAACATCCTCGGAAACCCATACAACTTTGCGCTGAACACCGGCGCGGCGGAATACGTCTTCAACCATTCAAACAAGCTTGCAAAGTTCACTCTTATCCCCACGGATACTACAAAGAGGCTTGAGTGGACGGTCCAAGGCCTGGCCAAACTATCCCCGGCAGTCGGTGTCCGGTCTCTAGCCTTCCACGGAAGATTTGATCCCTGGGTAATGATGTCCGAGAAGGAGCGTGACGGGGCTTCCCACAGCACCCAAGAATTTCTTGCCTGGCGCTCAGAGTGGGCCAGTGATCCTAAGTACTCTACTCCAAGCAGTAAGGGATATAAGGCAGTCATGGCAGATCTGACGGCATTTCTGGCCGCATTCACCGAGGTCTTTAGCGAGTTTCAAACCAAGCAAGGAATATTGAAGCAAACTTCGATTCGGGTTGCCATGGAGCAAACGATTCCAGACAGCAATCAGATGGTCCTTCGAGAGGACAGTGCATCAAAGATAGAGTGTTTGATGTTCAAGCTCCCCGAAGGACAGGACGCAGTGTTGGTGGAGGACGCCCCAGGTCTCTTAGAAAAAGCCTTGGAGACCGTACCGTCATCTGACGATTGAATGCATCGGCCGCCGATCAAATGATACGATTCATTCAATGCGAGATGCGCAACACTCCCATTCTCTGGGGTCAATTTTTCGTTGATTCGACCATACCCCAAAAACAAGACGACATAATCTACTTCTGGCAGCCTAATAAGGCTGGTCTCTTTAGAGGAGGCAGCCTGTACCGGGAAACGTTTCCGTTCAATTCACACCTGGGCCCTTTCTTTTATTGGCAGTTACTTGCTCGGTCCAGGAAGTGGCCATTCTTTTCGGAGCTCACGCAGGGAACTATCTCAAGCGAATTTCTATGGTTGGGCGCCAGATATTTTTTATGATTACAAGAACAAGAGCCGGGCTGGAGTAGTTGATCGCACAAGGTAGATGATATTTTATGAAAGCAATGACAAATTTGGGAGCGGGCGTCTTTCCAGCCCGCTTTGACTACATTGCCCCTGGCATATCCATGGCTTTGATCTTCAAATGGTCAGGAATCGAGCTGCCGGCTCGGGTTTGAAATTCAGCAAGCAACAGATGATATTACTTATGTTGCTAACAATTGCCATACAGCGCTGCGTCTCACGACTAGGCCAATCAAGCTTACCGCGACTCGCCACCGCCACCCTCAGCACATATATCTAGAGCGTGTAGATCAGACACAACTTGAAGGTCATGCTACATTGACCGTGCCGGTAAGCGTCTCCCAAGCCTAAGTTCTTGCTTTACTCCGCACGCAGCACCGTAAACTCGATGGCCAGGAAACCACCGTACCCCATCAGCATCATGACACCCAGGACCTGCCTCACGACGGCGAACTTGCAGAACAGCTTGCCGCCGACGTTGACGATGAAGGCCAGCACGATGGACGCCGTCCAGAGCCACCAGGCCTCGATGCGCGCGATGTCGACCTGGCCGAGGCCGCCGTCGTCCTGGTGGTCGTGCCAGTCGTGGCTGCCGATGCTCCAGGCGGCGATGCCCAGGCAGAGCGTCAGCAGGAACACGTTGCTGCCCACCGCGTCGGCCACGAGGAGCCCAGTATGGCCCTGGGAGCTGCTCATCACGGCCAGGAACTTCTCCGGCAGCGTCGTCGCCAGGGACAGGAAGGTGGCGCCGAAGGCGCTGTCGGACATGTTGAGCGTCGAGGCGAGGTGGATCGACGTGCGCGACAGGATGAAGCCGCTCAAGGTGAGCGCGGCGAACCCGCCCAGCACCTGCAGTGCCGGGCCGAGGGTGTGGTGGAATTTCTTGGGGGTGTAGCCTGGCGCGGGCATACCGAGGAGGGTGGTGGTCTCGTCGGGCTCCTCGCCGCGATTGCGGTGCAGAATGTGACGGTCCACGAAATGACGGTGGCGATCCAGGAAGTGGTGAACGTGGCCGCCTCCGGAAGACGAGTCAGAAGAAGAGCTTGATGAGGAAGCATCGTCATGGGCAGCGGCTCCAGACTCGACGTCGTCTCTCTCTTCATGCTCCTCGGTGTAGAACATTGCCTGCCAGATGGTCCACAGTACGAGCAAGATATACAACACGAAAGTCGCAAGCAGCATGCCCGCCACAATACGGTTGAATACAATATCGGCCAGGGCGAAGAGCGCCACAACGGTCGTCAGTGCCAGAAGGCCCTGAGTGGCCAGCTTCGAGGTCCTGTCGAAGCCCTCCCAGGTGCCTGTGGAGAAGACAAGGCCAAGGGCGAAGGCGCCCAGGATGTTGGCCACAGAGCTGCCGATGACATTTCCCACAGCCAGCGCGGGACGCTCCTGGGCAAGACTGAGGGACACAACAGCCAGTTCTTCCCATTCAGAACCGGCAATGAGGATGGCCACGAGGACCTCGGGCAGTCGGAGACGCTTCGCCAGCGTGGTGGCGCTCTCGACAAAGAGCTTCGCGCCTCGCTCGAGCAGCGACAGGCCTGCGAGGAACGCTGCGATGTGGAAGAGGGTATCATAGTCTGCCATTTTTGCGGTGTGGCACAAGGGCAAGACAGAGGTGGAGGGTGGTGGTGAGGGAGAAGGAAGAAGTCCCGGCTCTCATATTCCTCTCGTGTCTCTGCACCTCGTCGACGTTGAAATAAGAATTCTCACCGCCATGGCTCGAGCTCCCTGACAAGGGCTCCGAGCTCCATTTTGAGTCGCGTCAGTCGCGTATTCGTCCATATGTCAAGAATCCCCTGGTCAGGCCCACCTCATGATCCGCAGAGGGGGAGCCCCAGGATGTCGTGAGCCCTAACCCTTGCCCGAAAATGGGCCCATGCAGGTCGAGGGACGGAAAGCACTCGGCCGGGGACAAGAGAGTCGCTCGCGTCGTGCAGAGGTCAGACGGCTGGGGAGATTCGCACTAGCGATACTCTTGGACCTCTGTAGGCTATGGACGAACGGTGTGGTAACACATGGCACGTTCTTCTGGACTTCTGGGCAGTCTGGCCCCTACGATGGTGGCGCAGTCGTGAGCCCCTGCATTTCGCCCCACGACACAGCGACGCCCCATTGAACAGATGTCATTTGTCCTACCTGGGCTCTCGTCAGAGTTTGCAGCGAGCCAGTGATCGGTGTGGGAGCAGAGCTAGAACCGCTCTAAGTTGCCGTATATCCGGACTGAGGTTCAGCCCTTATTAGGACGACACTTGAGCATTCCAATACTAAGAGTCATGAGAAAGTTTTGGGTGCATTGTCCCTTAGCTAGGCCACTGAACAAAAAGGTACCCAGAAATGGCTGTAATACAAGGCCTGAAGCACATTTGCACCGCTTCTTTCAAATGTGTGTGCCTCGTCCATCATCCAGGCACGGTAAGATGGAGTAGCTCCATGCTGCTGGATAATTCAGGGTAGCAAGAGGTAATTATAGGTATCGGTCTCCTTTATTGAAATTGTGAAGTGAGAAACCATGCATTGAGCGGTATGTAATTTACAACTAGACAGGTGATCGCCCTCATGTATTAAAGGATTGCCTACCTGTGATCTCAAGTCAGCGGCCTTTACAACAGAGGCAGTAAAAAAATATTAATAATTTCAGGCACTCATCCATATATGTATGAACTTATATACAATAGCGCCGACTATTAATATGTATTTGTGACTACATAGTGGCAGTGTTGTAATTAAGTCAGACTAATATAAAGGAAATAGATAATAGAGTCTAATGACAGGACAAATGGAGCACAAACGTCTAGGGATTACAATGTTACCTATTTCAAATGAAAGTCATGGGGGAAAGAAGAAAAGATAAGTGTAGAATGGCGCATTCACATACGGGTAATCACGTGACCACCAGGTAGACATATCACGGGCGTAGGTTGCAGCCATTCGGCTACTTCCTTCAACCTACACAACAGCTATCACCGAATGAAGCAACCATACCGAATGCCATCTTTCCTCGACATATATATGTACGAAGACCTACCAACGATAAGAAATGCAAAGCTCTTATTTACCTGAACCCTGCCTCGTTCAAGGCGCAGGACAACCCTTTCCCTTACCTTCCTTTGTTGTAAGCAATCCCATCCATACTGCAACACAGAGTCCCCGAAGACAAAGACAGCCTTGCCCTGCAAACATTCAATCTCTTGCGGCGTAGACAGGTCAAATCGCTACTGCCTTATTTTCAACATGGAAGATGACTCTGCCTCTGATCTACAAGTCTTCAGATTCAACCCACATTGCCTTGACAACACCGAGGACCTTGAACGGTATGAGCCCGGAGGATTTCATCCTGTCCATCTTGACGATTATTATGACGACAACCGCTACCGAGTGGTCCACAAGCTTGGAGCTGGCGGCTTCTCGACCGTGTGGCTTGCTCAAGATCTGCCGGGCCAGCAGTGGGTGGGCCTGAAATTTATTGTTGCAACTGAGTCTGAAAACTGCAACGCCCGCTCATCTGTTATCATTGCAGATCCAATCCTTGCCAGCTCTGAGTTGCTGGTGAGTCCTGAGCGTGAATTCTGGGTAGACGGCCCCAACGGGCGTCACCTGTGTTTTGTGCTGCCCTTCGTTGGACCAAACCTTGCAACACTATCTTCTGGAATCTACTCCAGAATCTCATCTCGTTTATCGACAAATCTCTCCATGCAAGCAGCACAGGCTATGGCACTTCTACACACTAGGGATAGGTGCCACGGAGGTATGTATCAACTGCTCTCCCACACGTAAAAGCTACGTGCAAAATGCGTTTCAAGGTGCTAATCAATTTGATAGACTTCACAGCAAACAACATTTCTCTGGCAATATCAGAAAATATCACATCACATAAGATTGAAGATATTTATGGAGCCTTTGGGCATCCTAAGTCTGGGGCCCTTGGACTTGCTGATCCAGATGACCCAGGCCCGGGTCTGCACGCGCCGCAATACTTGGTCCAACCCTTGGACTTCTTTGCTTCCAGTGAGAACATACTCACCAAGCAGATTCGCATTCTGGATTTTGATCAAAGCTTCCGATGCGACAATCCGCCGAAACGAGCAGGCACGCCTGCGAAATACATGGCCCCGGAGGTTATCGCTGGTGGGCCACCCAGCAAAGCTTCAGATGTTTGGTCACTGGGGTGTACCATTTTCCGGCTGCGGGCGGGCAGGGACATTTTCTTCGACTACGACACATTCAGCCCCGCGGACGCTTTGCAGCAGATCCACAGGTTCCTCGGTGATCTTCCAGACAGCCTGGGGCGGGCGTTGTTCGATGCTGAAGGCTACCCAACCGAGGATGATAGCGGCACACCGCTTGTGCATTTCAGGGAGAAATCTGATCTTAAAGCTGAGATCAAGAAGATCTGGGACGAGCCCCCATCGCGGTTGATGCGCAGAAATGGCGAGATTGATACCACGGTATATTCGCATCCCTATAACCCTGAGAACTCTCTATTTTCAGAAGAGGCCGAGAAAACTACTCCGTATCCACCGGCGTATCGATCCATGTGCTGGAAACCCACGGCAGTTTCCGTGGATGGTGATCACTATATATTTTATGAAGACGCGACGAGCCCGTTTTGGGGTGCGTTTCCTCTAATCACAGATGACGAGGCAGAATTGCTCGGGGATCTTTTATCACGGATATTCGTCTATGACCCTTCAAGGCGTCCAAATATCCAGGAAGCTTTAGAGCATCCCTGGTTCAAGCAGTACGGCGTGTTGTCGGAGGAAAGCATCTAGTCTTCGCTGTAGAGAGGCTCGCCGACTAGATACAACTCTAGATCTACAAGGCTGCCAGTACGGCGCGTCAGACATAGTCAATCACGAAAGCAGCAGCGCGGACCGCGTTCAAAGTTTTCCAGTATAAATGTGTGACATGGTTTTAGGTGCACGATCCCGTAGGTACTGACACGTACGCTGGCTGACATGGCACCCAAAGCGAGTCTTAGAACAAGTGGCTTCAAATTCCCGTAAGACTTCGCTACAAGATCCAATTCGATTCTGATTTACAGGTACCTCGTCTCCTATAGATCCAACCCACACATCATGCTACGTTTCCCGAGCAACTTGACTATCGCTCAAGGGCAGACCTGATTTTTACTGATCCAACTTGTCATTGCCGGTCCGAGGCAGCCGGTGCACGCGCACATCTGCGAAATAAACTTAGTCAATGCATGCGCAGTCATTGGATCAATTTTTGTACCTTCTGTTGGGGCGTAGCTGTCCCATCCGTACCGGCAAGACAATTCAACACCTGGTTCTTGTTTCCAAAAGACAAGAACTCGTTGAAGCAGGCACTGGCGTTGATGACCGACCTACAAGAATCACTGTTGACGTCGCAGGGGCCATCGGACAGGGCGGACGAGATGAAAACAAGAAGGAGACTAGTTTGGATTCGCATTGTGTTGAGCTGGGTTGCAAGCAGGGTGACCTGATGTCCTGGCAGAATGGAAGCCACGGGAACCTCATGTTAGGACTTAACGAGGTATTCAAGACTACTAATAGCATCAATCGTAACACAGATTTTCACGCCATCAGAAGAGGAACATTGGTACTATGGCTAAATGTCTCGGTACGAGGGGTGGTGAGCCCCTTTTCGGCAGTTCGGCAGTTGAGCCTACATCTTACTAGGCACTGGAAGATATGATCCGGAGTAGGATCACTCTGACAGCTACTGTCGATGAATCTTCATTTCATTGGACAACACACTCACCATGGGCTTGGCTCATCTAGTTTATAGTGCTCATTCAACTGACAGGTGAGCGGTAGATAGGGTTGAGAAACAGCGCTTGGTTTCTACATTGAGTTTTACACTACCTAGGTAACATTTTCCTCATTCTCTCAAGCGAAGGGGGAAAAAAGATGGAATAAAGAGATACCGAAAGAGTAGCAGTTCTCTGAAGGGTATTATATTGCTGCAATGCATGATCTAAATGACCGATAACAACACTCCCGCGCCGTAACTTTCAGTCTCTTGGGCGGCCTACAACCACACACTGAACGAGAAATAAATTCTTGGCTCACCGTCAGTACCATGAGAACAGGCATCATTCCATAAGCATTACGAATCGGCACGTGAGAATCCGCAAAAAGCTCGATAAACGACTTGTATCACAAGTTTCATACCACTTTACTATAAACGGAAACGGAGGATTACCCTTCGTTCCCCATCAGAGCTCGTCGTTCATCACACCCATCGATATTCATGTACCACGTCACTCAAACGTAGCTGATTCACCAATGGGTGTTGTTACGGAAATTGATACTGTCCATCGGCTCATCCTACTTGCCACTGATAGGATAGTTCCGAGCATGACCTGTCCCACCCTTCGCCAGCTATCAACGGTCTGTTCTAGAGAAAAATGTAGGCAGGGACCACGTTAATCCACCACCCACGGAGAAACATTCGCCCTCCAAGATAGAGCTACGTGAGGATATCTTTGAATTTAAGAAGTCCCACTCAGAGTAAGTCGTTGATACCTCATGCCTCGTCAGTATTTACTGTTCCTCACTGAAGCTCAACGAAAAACATAAGGCACCAGAAACATAATGTATCGTCGTGTACTCTTCCTCGTGGCGCTGTTCACGCTGAGCAGCGCCCTTATACGCTTCCAATGCTCGCAACTGGTAGTCCAAAGACTCGACCCGTTGGTGAACCCTGGGCAGGTTCCGTCAGCCCATGTTCATCAGATTGTCGGTGGTGTACGTTGATGCTCTCACGTTGATGATGCTGTCTCTCTAACGAGAACACACAGAATGCATTCAATGCCTCGATGGACCCCTCAAGGGACCTTCCCGGTGCATCAACATGTACCACATGCTCCTTCAGCGAGGACTTTTCCAACTACTGGACGGCGGTGCTGTACTTCCGCGCACGCAACGGGACATTCAAACGCGTCCCGCAGACGTCACAGATCAGTGGAGCCCAGGGCGGCATCACCGTTTATTATATGCAGGATGCACTCTACGACACGGCCCAGAAGTCCAAGGTCAAGTCGTTTCAGCCGGTAAGTCAAAAGAATAGGACCCAGCTGCCTCTATATCGTGACTTTATGTAGTCTGACGATACCATCAGGGCTTCCGCATGTTCATCGGCGATGTCAACGCACGCAGCAGAGAGGAAGTCCTCAAATTCCGACAGCTGACCTACACCTGCATGCAGGACGCATCGACACGGGCACCCGAGACACTTGGTACGTCCGGCTAGCGCCCCTTCACCCCTGAGCTTGGGTTCGATACGGGCAATGGTACTAACACACACACACCAAGGCATGCCGACCAAGCCCTGTCCCGCCGGGATCATGGTCAACGCGCGGTTCCCGACATGCTGGGACGGAGTGAACCTGGACTCCCCGGACCACATGGCACACATGGCATACCCCGAGAGTGGCACCTTTGAGAGCGGCGGGCCGTGTCCAGCCAGCCACCCCGTGCGCATGGCGCAGGTCCTTTTCGAGGTCGTCTGGGACACGCGCCAGTTCAACAACAAGGCCGACTGGCCCGCGGACGGCAGCCAGCCTTTCGTGTGGTCCTTTGGGGACGCCACTGGGTATGGAAATCATGCCGATTACGTCTTTGGCTGGAAAGGCGACGCCCTGCAAAAGATTCTGGACACACCCTGTGTGGTGAATTGTGCGGGAGCAAAAAGCCAGTCCACCGCCGCCATGAATCAGTGCAAGCAGGCGGCCGTGGTGGATGAGAATATTGACGGATGTACGTTGCGTGATCCAATGTTTCTGACACCATGACAGCTGCTGACCTACTGCGCTCTATCTAGGGCTCACCGAGCTTCCCGGTGGTCACACAGTCCAATACGGAACCAAGTAGTGGTTAGAGTACATCTCTACCCTCTTTCAATGTTCAGTGATGATTTCGTGCTTCTGTACGTGGGGATAATTTGACGACTGCGAGATCTTGCAAAGGTTTTAAAGAGGGTCTATGCCAAAGGGATATACGAGGCGCAGATACCTTTCTTTACCGATCATACCTTGAATGTCTAGTAGTGTACGTATGAAGAATGACCAATGATACGATTTTGTCTTGCCCGTCCTTTCGTCTGTGCTGTACACATCGCGATCGTATGCGACGATGTACAAATCGTACGTCACTGTAGGGGGATTTCTTGACATCATGAGGAGTCTTTATGAGACACTTAATGAAGGAATTATTGTGTGAAAAGTATTTAGAAATAAAGGAACATTTTGATCAGGACATGTGATTCGTAATTATTGATAGCGCTGCTGGTGAATTTGGCTGAGATGGTGTAGAACCAACGACTGGCTGCTCATAGGAGTCGAGGGTACCTTAGAATGTGGCCAGGACATTTTTCCGGCCCTTTGGGTGCGACCACATGCTGAAGACAGTAGGGGACACGTTTCGCCGAGGGCAATATTATGTCAATGGACGCGCGCCGATACGACACCGAAAGGCACCACGCTGCAATCCGCTTCCTCAACAGCGTGCTCGAGCAGAAGAGGCGCGGCGCTAGCTCGCATTCCATTCCAAGCTAGGGCCCCAGGTGGCTATTATCTTTTGGCTCGAGCAAGATCGCTCAAATCAAGCAGAACGTTGCAGCGATTGATGGGGGTCTGCTTGTAGCCGGGACACTGAATGGTGTCTGGGAGACTCTGAAGTAATCAGCCGTGGCCACTGGAGATGAAAGGCCCTAGAATGGGTGGGAACTCAGCGTAATTGATGCCGCAATTTCAAGTCGGCTGGACGAGATATTCGTTTTACCTCAGCACTTGAGAACACAATGAGAACGCTTTTCAACATCCCATGGAGATCGGCTTAAGTAGTAGCTGGTAGAATTCCTGTTGCTATTTGAATTTATACCTACGACCCGATGAGCGCTGTCATTCCAGAGAAATAAAATCAGGTAACCACGCGGTGAAGCATGTCACATCGGATAGATTCTCGTGGCCAACTTGAGTAACAAAAGGAACACCCTGCCCTGGATTGAATTATCACTTCTTCGCGAGGTCATCCACGACGGCTTTCACCACCTCGTCCAAACTCTCCGGTTGAAGACCAAGCCTCTTGTTATCCACAATCTTCTCCTCATAGTCGCCACCAATACCCTTGCCAAACGTCAAAGCCATCAACAGCCGCTGCGCTGGAGCCATCCCCGCACCGTTGGCAATCTGCTCTTTACAATCCTTGATGACTTCCTCGCTAGGCTGCGACGAGACATCCCAGTCGCTTTCGTTTGTCTCCGTGACACGCATAGCCGAGGCCCAAATCTCCCGCTGCGTGATGTGAAACGAGCTGAAGTACACCCAGGCATTCTTGAGCTCCGCGAGTTCCTCCTCAGGCCAGCTCAAAACGGCGGCCAAGCTCTCGCCCACGCGCTTCAAGGTCGTGAAGTTCGTCTTGGTGTTACCGTCGTCGTAGAAACTGGCCATCTTCGCCTTCGCGTCGACGCCCAGGCCGAACGCGCCGAAGCCCATCACATAATCAAACCACAGGCCGGTGACCACGCCGATCCACGAGCTGACCCCCAGCTCCTCGACGAGGTCCCGGTAGGGCTTCTTCGCCTTGATGAGGCCGATGTGCTCGTTGAGTGACGCGTTCGGGTCGGCGCCGAACTCGCAGGGCACGATCCACGGGACGCTCGCCTTCGCCGCGGCTCGGAACAGAGGCACCTGGGCATCGTACGCGCCGAAGGTCACGGTGGTGATGAGCACATCCTGGCCCTTTAGTGCATCCACCAGAAAGCTCTCGTCGTTGTAGTTGCCGCGGTGAAGAGCGACGTTTTCGGGGACGGTGGTGTTGGAGCTGGCTCGCGTGATCACGCTTACTTCGTGGCCGGCTTCGATGAGGCTGGCCAATATGTGCTTGCCAACGTTACCGGTGGCACCGACGAGTGTGATCTTGCGATTTTGTCTGATAGCCATGTTCACTGAATCAAAGCGTTGACCTGTCGGCTGTTAAAGATGGCTTGCGGTGAATATTCTGTTTTCGTTGTCTTTCAAGTTCTTGCAAAGACAGTGTGTCCAGAACTTTCTAAAATCTTACATCTGAGGGGAAATGCCTTTATATCAGCTTGGACTTGGGTCACATTGTGTGCTGATGGATGGACGGCGCATTCTAAGTTGTGATTGTGTAACACTCGGACAGACAATTCAACCTTGCGATGTCTCGGAGCAATTCTGTGTGCCGCGTGCATCACCGAATACTCGAATTCCCCTTTTTGTTTCGAGAGTGATTCACCTTGAAGCCCCTCGGAGCAATTCGACGTGTGTATTAGTAACAGGTGTGGTTGTTTATTTATCATCACGCCGTGTTAGTGCATCCTCCCGGGCAGGAGTTCGGTGCCGAAGCCTGCCCGCCATTCCCGGTTGTCGAGCAGCTTCAGATACTGTCACCAGGACTGGTAAACGTACTAGTTAAGATCTTGCAATTCTCTGATAATATTGTCCTGTATCGTTAATATTTCCTATAGTAGCTCTCTCTGCATTAAGCAGATGCTCTTTAGTGCTGGATGAATATTGAAGCCTTAGCGTTTTCAATAAGCCGATAACGTAAGTCGTACTTACATATTACAAGCACGGCAGGAAAGCCCAATGCTGATCCAGCCTAGAAATGAACTGCGTTGACTGGTCGTGAGGAAAGGAAGGTAGCAGTGATGTACCTACCTCTATAGTGAATACGCCACTTGGGCTTTACGGCACGATGACTTGAAATGTGCACAAAATTATGTGGATTTAAAGAGTAAGTATGTTGGCCTGAAAAGGAGAAGGGGCTCTGCCAGGGTGTGGGGCTTATTGATAAGGGGACCGGTAGGCCCATCTACGCTAGCCCATAGCCACCAACCCTCACCCCTCCTGTTCAGCTGCCCCTGGATCTGGAAGGAGTCTGGAAGATGCATGGAACTTGTGGAGCCTACGACAGTGGTGGGTGCAGATAATTCAAGTTGGCCATGTTCGAAGCACGACAACTCCCCTACATATGTAACCAATCTTTCCGACCAATGCTGCTCCGGCTGCATGGCACGTGGGTAAGCAAGCAGAGCAACAAGATGCAAAGCAGTCAATTCCTGATGGTGCTCGATAAGGACTGTCCTCTGCTCTCGGTGTCTGATGCGCGAAGGACCGTATCTCAATCCTCCCACGACACGGCCACGACCGGTCTGCTCTCAAGCAATGTAGCCCATGCCATGCCACTCGAGCATGGAGGTCAGGATGCACAACCCCTGACGTTGATGTGCAGATGATCTGATAAGATCATAGAGTTCGCGGGTGTGAGATGGCTGGGGTGTGTTAGGGCTCACCACCACCTAAGTACCTAGGTACTCCGGTCGTGGTAAGCTCCAAGGCACAATACTCGAGTACGATTCTAATGCGCCAATGCTAATACAAAGCCGACTGCCTTGTATTTGCTCCATACTACGGAACAATTATATTAGTATCATGTATAATGTCGGTCTAGCTGATGATATGAGTAGTGATCTTGAGACGCTACTCCAAATACCAAGTGCCCTAAAGAATGGGGCATCTCCTAGGGGATCTACGCTAGCCCATCCCAAGTCCCTGAACCTTGTCAGCAAAAGGGCCCGTACCTGCAGCACACACAGTACAAGGGCCAATGAGATTGCGGATTTTGGAGTACCGTATACGTATAGATGCATCCAGGGCTGGGCCTGACAGGCACACAGAGATATGCTTTGGTGAGTAGTCCCGTCCTTCACATGCTATGGGACAGGGGACGGGTTCGGAGTATCCTATCCCATCTCGGCTCATCCCAATGGAGCTCCACACTCTGTGGCGAAGTCTGCGTCGATTAATCTTGCATTTTGCTGGCCCCGAGGGGCCTCGGCCCTGTGCATTGGAGAGCTAGGCAAGCTTCCAAGACGGCAGGACATGGCTTGTCTCAAATGCTCATATGCTTTTGTTGGGACTGGCGCTTGTCGTGTTCAAAATTCGCCCCCACAAAAGGAGGCCCCTACTGTACAACGCGCCTGCTGTCTGCCAAGGGGCTCGATGATGTAATCTGTCCTTCACCAGCCCAGCAGCCCTGCCCTGCATGAATCTGCGATTTTGGCTTTGCTGCATCGAAACACGGGCTAGACCACACTACCCTGCCTTGGCCACTTGCTAGACTAGGCCCGATGTTTTGATCCATCACCTCCCTGGAATATTTTCTTCTCTGTCTTCTTCCTTCTCCAGCCCTTGCATTCCTTGCATCGTTCTCCAACCCACCTCAACTGCGCAATCATGGCGCATCAGTCCTCGACCACGGCCACGGCCACGACGACGACTACGACGGCAACGCCCCGGACGGTGTCTCTGATCCCAGACGCCAACGAGTCCCTCCTGAAGCCTGGCCAGAAGCCCAGTTACATGACCCGTCGCGGACCACACATCTCCGAACAGCCATGGACACTCACCAACTGGTACCTCCATATTGACTGGTTCAAGACGACCCTGCTCATCTTCATCCCTATCGTCGCCGCCTACTACGCATGCTACACGCCATTGACGCGCCCGACTCTGATTTTCTCCGTCCTGCTGCACCTCTGGGCCGGCATAGGTATCACAGCAGGGTACCACCGCCTCTGGTCTCACTGCTCCTACACGGCGACCCTGCCCCTCCAGATCTTCCTCGGCTTTGGAGGCGCCAGCGCCCTCGAGGGCTCAATTCGGTTTTGGAGTTGGGGCCACCGCGCCCACCACAGGTTCACCGACACCGATGCAGACCCGTACACGGTTCACAAGGGCCGTGAGTTCAGATCCAGTCGCGAGGCTACTTACACCACCACTCCCACTACACAATCCTCCGCCTTCTCCTCCCCCTCTCCTCCATTCTTCCACCAACCCCACTGCATCAACCTCCTGGCCGCCTGAGGTGCACAAATGCTGCGTGTGATGGCTACGCCACCCTGAGCAATCGAAGACTCTGCTCCCTTCCCTCAACGGAACACGATGCTGATCAAGGGACAACACAGTGTGGCACGCACACATGGGCTGGCTCCTCACCAACCAAGACTACAAGAAACATGGCCGCACCGACATCTCCGACCTCTCCAACGATCCCTTCGTCGTCTGGCAGCACAAGTACTATGCCCCGATATCTATATTCTTCGCCTGGGTCATGCCGACCCTGGTCGCGGGGTTTGGCTGGGGAGATTGGAAAGGCGGACTCATCTACGCTGGTGTTCTCCGTGTCGTGACTGTCCAGCAGAGCTCTTTCACCATCAACAGCCTTGGGCACTACCTTGGCGATCAGCCCTTCGACGACAGGCGCTCCCCCCGCGATCATTGGATCTCGTCTCTTTTCAGTCTCGGCGAGGGATACCACAACTTTCACCATGAGGTATGAGAACATCACCGACTTCACACATCGGCGTCCGCATTAATCTTCCCCGCCCATTTACTGACTTGCCCACCAACAGTTCCCTACCGACTACCGCAACACGACGAGATGGTTGACCTACGACCCCAACAAGTGGTGCATCGCCACCTGGAAATTCCTAGGCCTGGCGAGCGACCTGCGCACCTTCTCCCAAAACGAGATCGACAAGGGCAAGCTCCAGCAGGAGCAAAAGAAGCTGGACCGGAAGCTCGGCGTCCTCGACTGGGGCAAGCCGCTCACCGTCCTGCCCCTAATGGAGTGGGAGGACTTCCTCGACCAGTCAAAGACGCGCGCCCTGATCGCCGTCGCCGGCCTCGTGCACGATGTGACCGACTTTGTCCACCAGCACCCGGGCGGCAAGGGGCTCATCTCGACCGCCATCGGCAAGGACGCTACCGCCATGTTCAACGGCGGCGTGTACAACCACTCGAACGCGGCGCGCAACCTGCTGGCCAAGTACCGTGTGGGCATCATCCGCGGGGGCGGCGAGGTCGAGATCTGGAAGGTGCGAGCGCAGAAGCGTGCCGAGATGATTCGGGATTATGATTATTCTATCGTTGGGACCAAGGAGCACATTCAGTAAAATACACAAGCATGAGGGCAGTTGTGGGTGAATAGAAAGTACATACACTAGACTGGGCGGGTAGACAGTTGTCTTGCTGTTTTAAGACTTATACACACAACTAGTTAATTATACTGTCTGCCTGGTCTCACGCGAAAAGGCATGGCGAAGACACGAATTTCATGCCAGTCTGAGTGTGCTAGTGAATCCAAGAATATGCTGAGTATCACTGAGGTAATCAATACACATTGACTTGTTTGTCCTACCCAGGGAACATCAGTGAAAGCGACCAGACGTGAGATTAAACATGTACGGCCCATGAATAACTATTAATATAGCTTACAACTCCAGGTCAACTGCCGGATGCCGAGCATGATGGTGCTAAAGTTAAGGCTAGTCGCAATGAATCCAGCCCGTGGAAGGGAAACCGATGAGGAGCAGGGATGGGCGCACGTCAAAGTTGAAACTAAGCAGACTTGCTGACCAAATAATCTTCTTCCTAAATCCGAAGTGGATATCGTCAACAGTACTAGGAAAATGACCAACCTCTATGGAGAACCACGGTTCCACAATACGAGCCAGCTGTGCGGAGGAATTTACCTAACCCATAAACGCCCCCCCCCCCACACACACACCACCATCCTCTTATAATAATACCCAAAGCGCGAAGCATAAGTACCTAGGTATCTAGGTACTGAAGACATCAGAAACCAGCCTTTCCAGCCAATGCCACTCAGCTTGCTCCCCCTGTCGTGCCCCACAGCACCTGCATTATCAAGTCCAAATTTGAATTTTCCTGTTTGTTGAAGCAGTGGCCAAAGAAACACAAGTTGATATTGTACATGAGTAGGCAGTGCAGTTGGGCTGTGTTAGGCACAAAAGGCGGCGCAGATATGCTGTGTAACGCGAGCAACACCTCACAAGCCCGAGGCCTCCGCTGGTCCATCCAACTACTGGGACCGTTCACATCTTGCTGAACAACGCTGTGACCAAATTTTCACTGGACTCTGTTCTTTTCCAGACTTTAGAAGCATCGCTTTTAGGCCAGTATCATCAGACGCACTGTCGCTTTTCTTAGGAGAAAAACCAAAGCAGAAGAACTCTCCGCCCGGCGCCCATTAAGTTCACCATAGTCTCCACAAGTGAGTTCGCAAGTGAACATCTACTGCCCCGGTGTTGATAAAGCTAACGCAACGAAGCCTAGCAAAATGAACCAATCCGCCCTTTCAGATAGGCCATGGATAGAAGAAGAGACTATCTGTGAGGATTGCCGTGCGATTGATTTCAGCCCTATTCGACGCTGTTATACACAGAGGACCACTGTGGAAAGGGGATCATCACAAGCCACTCTCAAAGTGTATGGCAATGCAGTGTCGGTCTGCAACGTCGGCTCCAAGTACAGTTTGCCGCCTTCAAATGGTTGTGTGCTGTGCCTCGCCTTGTTCGATCAAAGGAGATGTCATGTCTCGGAGAGCTCACGCGGAACTATCGACGAATACCTCATTGCCTTGCCCATCATGGATCTCAAGTCTCCAGTTCATGGCGGTGCCGCGCAAATCTTCGCTGAGGAAACTCCGGTTCTTCTGATTCTAAGCCCGTCTCAACCAAGTGACGGCTACATTCTCAGTTCCAGCGACGACAACTTCTGGGGGAAAATTGCCAATGAGCGCGACGGACCCGGATATCTGATCTGTCGAAAGACGAAGCCTCTAGGCGGTTTGGGTTCAGATCGGCCTTCTGCATTTTGCAAGGACTCAATTCGTGGGTGGCTGAGGACCTGCGATGAGCATCACCGATGCAATCTTGTGAATCAAACAGTCATAGATATTGATCTTATCGACTGCGAAACCCGACAGGTCATCTCGGCCACATCCAGCTTCCAATACCTAGCTCTGAGCTATGTTTGGGGTCAAGCGAAGACCCTCGAGCTGCCCGAACGCAATACCACAAACCCCATCTGCGCCTTGCCGAGAGACTTGCCGAGATGTATTTCAGATGCGATGGATGTCACGAGAGCGCTCGGGTTTCGTTACTTATGGGTCGATCAGCTTTGCATTGACCAAGCGAACCCAGAGCGAAAACACCAGCAAATTCGGTCGATGAGCTTGATCTATAGTTCAGCCCAAATCACTTTGGTCGCTGCGGCAGGAGATGACTCGAACTTCGGCCTGCCAAATGCACCCAGCTGGCCTCAGAGATCAGATGGAGTGAACATCGATATCGGCGAATATGAGATCCTCTCTACACAGAAGATCGGCCGTCTAGTTGCAGTTGAAGCATGGTCCGGCCGTGCATGGACATATCAAGAGGGGTTCTCCTCACGCAGAATGCTAATTTTTACGCGAAGCGGCATTTATTACGAGTGCAGTGACGGCGTTTCAAAACCTCTTCGTCGGTCAGGAACTCTCCACGGACAATGGCTTTGGGGAGGTTGCGCTCACAGTGGTAGAGCGCATCCTCAATGGGAGCCTCTCTTGAAAGAAGACGATGTCAAATGTGGGCCTCATACTCGGAATCAGCTCGAAAATATGGATCGTAAGGTTTGGGACCCCCAAAGCTATGAGGACATTCTGAATCATCTCATCGACGAGTACTTCACGAGGCTTGAGGAATACACCAATAGGCATCTAAGTCACCAGTCCGATATTCTGATCGCATTTGCAGCAGCGATTGAAAACTACCAGAAGCTTCGCATTGATACTGATATGCTGCCGCATCTCGAAAGTGAGGCATGCATTTCAAGAACGACGGAGCACCAGTATCCAACAATGCATGGCCTAGTGCTTTTTGGCTCAGGTCGTAAATATCATGAACATACAATTGTTCAAATGTTGTCTTTCCGTCACAGAATTTGTCCTTCAGCTCATTCCGTATCCCGTCGACCTGAGTTTCCGTCATGGTCATGGGCCGGGTGGCTGGGGCGAGCGACTTGGGCAAGGGCCAAACAAGGACAACTGTGGACTTTGACCCTCGACACATCACACTTTGCTCAACCTTATCTATGGGCTGGTAGAGCGGGCTTAGCGAAACTCAAGGAGTCGCTCAAAGTAAGATTACGAGCATTACGCGACGACTTAATGGAGCACATCGATGTCTCACTCAAAGATATACTCAAAGGAGAGTATGGAGACGCCGAATTTTTGGAGCACGCTTATTCATCACTCATGCAAAGGTCCGAAGTAATGAGTGACCTCTCTTTGCATCAAGTCGATGAATCAGTCGCAGACATATTCAGAGGAAATTACGAAGACGCCAAAGTTTTGGAGCTTGCTGATTTATCACTCAGAGCCAAGTTTCAAAGCATACAACATGGCTTTTCCAACCCCGAATGGCCATACAAAGAAACAGATGTGGAATTACCTGACGATTTTCCGGCCGTCAAAGAGACACTTGAACTAGACTTCCGAGCAATACGAATACCTGGCGAGTTTGTCGACGTCACAGACGCTGGAGATGGGGATTGGAAATGGGAACTTTTCGGCCGGCCAGCTGAAATACATATGTCGGTGCCCAGCACCGCAGATTACTTGCTCAAGAATATTAGGGGCGGGATCTTTGAGCTTGTTCTGCTGGGATATAGTTATCGTCACCAGTCTCCTTGCTACATTGATACTCGAGTTCTCGCGCGGGCTGATTTTGGGGGGTTTGACTGGACTGGCGCACGCTGCCCTACGCGTTCAGATTTCAAACATGCTGAGGTTGATATTTGCGGTCTGATTCTGACTGCTAGTGATAGTCGGCCGTCTACTTTCGAGCGCATAGGTTTGCTACAGTGCTCAGAAGTACTCTTACCCACTGACTTTCGATCCCGGCTCAGGATCAGTGGAGATTTTATTCAGGGAGGTGGATTGAACCTAGATGATATATGGTCCGGGACACTTGTGTAGTGTTGAAGTACAATAGCGTTTGAATTCAATGAAGCCTCTCATGAAACATCGAGCAACTTATATTCAATTCACTTCAACTTCAGTGAAAAGCCAATAATACCAACTTGGCATTCAACAGATGTGCTAATTTTTGGACGATTACAAAATCGGCTGGCTACAACGGAGCAAAATGGCAATTATGGATTCGTAAGTGATCATATCGTGTGAACATATTCCATCACGAGATATACCTTGACTAAAGAGATAATTAAGAACATTGCCGAAGGCGCTCACGACTGTTGGCTCTGAGAAGCGTGCTTTCAGAACACGCGACGCCATCATCTATTTCATTCTCCATACATTGCAAAGCCTACAAGTCATCGCCATGATCAATAAAATGCATTCAAAGGTCCCAAATTTTGAATTGAAACATTTTATTGACCCACAAGAGTTGAACAACGTTCTATTAAGAGGATTTGAAACCGTGTGTTGGTGCTGCTTTTAGCAAGCGGCAGATCCTATCGACCCTACACATTATCTGACGGGGCATGGACCGTTATACTGGTAGTAAAGAACTCCGTTACTCCCAGCATTTAGCAGGTCTACGGCACACCTCCTGTGGTGTCTTACTAAGACCAACGTTACCCCGGGCCAGGCTCCCGCTACCTGTTTACCAGAGGCCAACCCCAGATACATCTTTTAATATTTCCGCCGTACGTTGTTTGTCCGTTCTTACTAGGGGAATGGCTATGGCATCAAACCGAAGTCAAGAAGAGCAAGAGTCCAGCGTCATTCAGCTCTTCTTCCCACACTCGTAAATATTCTCACTACTACTAGTACCACGCTCGGTGCAATGGACTATCCGACCGTGGGCACTTTCTTTGTGAGCGTGTCTAAGTCTTGAGAAATTTGATGAATCTGCTACCGGAGTTACCCTTGTGGCTACTTGACGTTAATATGTACGACGGGGTGTGAGAGATCAGGGCTGGGACACCGCAGTCCGACATGCTGTGCCCGGTGACTGTCTGTCCAATCGGGCGCTTCAATTTCTTTTGACACTCTGATTCAGGATCATATTTGTGCATTTGCAACGTGTGGTAAGCGGTCACTATGGCTCTCGGCTAATTGGTTGTTGCCTAGATGTCAATAAAAGACGTTGCGGGGTCAGCTTAGGCCACAGCGCTTGAACCTCCAACAACAAAACAATCCAATTTTCATGATGGAAGGCTCTCTGTCTTTCTCTGGGCGTCAGATAGCTGTCACGGTCAGTTTGAAGGGATCAAGTCCGTAAGCATATGCTAATTTCTTGTAGGGGGGCTGCTCTGGGATCGGTCTCGCAGTCACCAGGACCCTACTCGCACTTGGTGCAACTGTTTACGTCGCAGACATCTGTTCTCAGGTCCCAACGGTGCTTCAAGACGAAGGGAAGTGCGACGTCACTCTCCAATGCGACGTAACGAAGCGAGAGGATGCCAAATCCTTCGTGGACTCCATACCCGGACGGCTCGACGGACTTGTAAACTCGGCAGGTATCGGCAGCTGGGAGGGCAAGATCGGAACTGACGCGGTGTTTCAAAGAACGATGGACATTAATGTGACGGGGACTTGGAACATGGCGACCGAAGCCATGCGTCGCATGTCGACCCAGGACGATATTGAGGCGCCAGGTGTCATTCCTGGTTCGGTACGCAGCGTCGGCCAGGGCTCAATCGTCCTTGTTGGAAGCGGAGCGTCTCGGCGCGGCGTGCCTGGGATGGCTGCGTATACCGCATCTAAACACGCTGTCCTCGGGCTGACCAGGACGTGGGCGCGAGACTTTCCCAGACTGCGCGTGAACTTGGTTGCTCCAGGTAAGTGTTCGCACATACGCTTTCTATGTGGCAGGCCATTGACACAGTCAGGTGCCACTGAAACTCCGTTGGCTGAAGCTATTGTTGCTGGTGCACCGAAGGACGACCCTACTGTCGCCGTGGGTAAAGCCCAGACTGCTTCCATACCCAAAGGAAGGATGGCGTATGCAACTGATATTGCGGATACTATCATTTTCCTTCTTTCTGACTGGTCAAGCTTCATGACTGGCCAGTGCCTGCCAGTCAATGGAGGAAATTCATAGTATTACTTATCAACTGTGAGCATGGAAGTGGTTTCAATGTTATCAGCACGCCCTTAATGACGATGCTATCAAATAGGCGAGGCGGGAAACGAGTGACGAATTCCTTGGGGGAGATTTTGGACCACGATCCTAGTGAGCTTACATTTATATTGGAGCATAGAACACGTGGTCCTAGTATGTAGTCAATACCATACTCTAAACAATTTTAAATTGCCTTAGAGCTAGTTTATATACACATAGTGCAACTTGACTCAGGGCTAGGATAAACCCCACTACTCATATCCAATTATTAGGATGTGAAATTGTTGTTGGCGACATTTGTGGTAAGCGGCGGGTCCTGCAAATCCTACGTTGCCAACCAACAGAGCAAGGCCCACTCACCATGTTGAAGCTTGAGCACAGCCCATGACCTAGATGCTAAAATAAATGGAAAGCAAGACTCAGCTCTCTCGAGCAGCCAAACATTACCATCATAATTCAAAGGACCAATGGCTAGCTCACAAGCCAGCCCGTGCAAGGGCACAATCCTAGTGACAGGCGCGAACGGCAGCCTTGGCAGCACCATCGCATCCCAAATCGCGTCGACACCAGAGCTCGCCGCCTACCACGGCCTCTACGCAGTCCGCAACGCGGAAGCAGCACCCGTCCTGAAGTCCGCCATCGCACAGAATGAGAACAAGACCACCAATCCACACCGCCATGACATAATCTCCGTCAACCTAGCAGACCTGGCCAGCGTCCGCGCCGTGGCAGCCACCATCAACGCGCGCGTGGTGGCGGGCTCGCTCCCGCCGATCCGGGCACTCATCCTCAACGCGGGCTACCTCGAGTTCACGACGCAGGCGTGGACGCCCGACGGCTTCGACATGTCGTTCGCGTGCAACTACCTGGGCCACTGGCTGCTGACGGCGCTGCTGCTCGAGAGCATGGATCGCGAGGCGGGCAGGGTGGTGGTCGTGGGGAGCGAGTCGCACGACCCGCACAACCCCAAGAGCAAGGCGTCGTTCGGCGAGGACAGGTGGCTGGAGTTTATGCGCGACGGCAGCAGCGGCGCCGTGGCCAAGGGCACGTGGAGCACGTCTGGGGAGGACCCGAGCTATCATGGGGGCTTCCGCCGGTACGGGGCGTCTAAGTTCTGCCAGGTGATGATGATGTGGGCTTCCTTCCTTCCCCTTTGCTTCTTCTTATCGCGGAATATGTCCGCTGACTTCACACACACAGTCCCGAACTCCAGCGAAGGCTTGACACGGACTCAGCCCTCTCAAGAATCTCTATCCTCGGCGTAGACCCGGGCTCCATGCCTGGCAACCTCACGCGTCGCGGGCCGTGGTTCATTCGGCTGCTAATGTTCAAGCTCATCATGCCGTGGCTGGCGCCACTCATGGCGTGGCTGCAGCCCAACGGCCCCATGCGCACGCTGAAGCTCGGGGCGGCGGACGTGATCGCTGGTGCATTCAATGGTACATCGGCCCTCAAAGGGATGTACTTTTATGGGCCACGGGCCGAGGAGGTGACGGTGGAGGCTCGGGATGTGAAGAAGAGGGAGAGGCTCTGGGTTGAGACTGTAGGGTACACAGGGCTGAAAGAGGGCGAGACGTGTCTTACCAATTGGAACTGACATCGAGAAAACGTACGAGATGTCATGTGGTTGAAAATGCTTTTTCTCAATCACTGGGTCTCATCCGAATGGCTTTCTGTAGATCGAGATGGATAGGCATTCATCTAGAAGAGATAGACTTAGAGAGATACGCGGCATTGGCCGTCTTCCCCTTCCTTTACCATGTGAGTACTTTCAACCGCCGGATTAAAAATGACATGCTTTTCAGATATCCGCCGTCGTGGAAGACAAGCTAAAATTTAGGCTGGCCGTGCTCGAGGAAGAGCCTGACAGGGTGGCTACAGTGAAGAAATTGGACGAGACGCTTGCCATCCCGACCAGTTCAAAATGCTTGGGGGAAAGGGGGCCCAAAAGATGTGTCAATATCTGCAAGAGCTCACTCTAAAAGTCTAATATTTTTCTTGCGGAAGAGCCGCATGCCTGATTTGTTTATGACTTCTCTTTAGTCAAATGCCGCACGCCTGTGGGGTCTTAATACTAAAAGATATTTGCTCTTGCTTTAATGGTGACCTGTCGACAGTAAACTAATGATACTGGTCGTGAATACACTGATTACTATAAAACCTGATTTAAATTTTCATCCAACAATATGTGGCATGACTCCCAGGCTTAAAGGGTAGGCTTTGCGCGATGGAGAAAAAGTGTCAAGCTCATGTGGTGCACTGCAAATATGCATCTAATTGTGACCAGGCAGACACATTATATACCAGTGGATCGAAATGAGTAAAATGTATTGATTACAGCATTTCGGAAAATAATTAAGAGTCTCCCCGTCAACTCCCACGTACTGAGAGGAACTGACCAGAGTGGACTGTGACGAGAACCAACATTCGAGCTGAGGAAGCCAGCATTTGAGTTGGGGTGGAACAGTAGAACTTGGATCATATGTGCTCCTCGCCTCGAAGGCTGAGAGTCAGACTCCGAGTCTAGAACGCATTGCCAAGGATATATAGTATTGAACTCCGTGTCAGGAATCCCAATGCACTTAAGACATTGACATGAAAGCAACAATGCTTATAAGTTTCTCGATTGTACTAGATCATAGCAATGGACTACCTTTCGAGCATTATCGAAAAACGTCGTGGCCTCCTTCGAAACATGCCCCGTCTGCTTGTGTGACCTGGGACAAAATCTGTCTTTCTATGCGTCGAACAGCCGCTCTTGAAACCTCTTTCCAAGGAATGTCATCCCAAAAGGAAGACCCTTTATTTTTGAACCCGAGTCGGTCTCATCCGAAAAGACCTGTATCACCCTGTAAGCTGCCACACCCATCCCAATGGGCAGCCAAGCCCATCCAGCGCTTGGGGGCTTCCCGCCCCGCGCTCCAAACCCCAATCCAGTGCAACCCGACCAATGCAAGCTTGCAACCAAACGCCAGCCTCCCCCGATGCAAGGGACCAAATCCCGTGTAACAATCATCGACCCAGAAGAAACAATCAAAATATCCACCCAATTAATCATTAATAAGGAAATATCCACCAAGCCCCCATCTACGAGCTCTCCTCGGCAATCCGCGCCTCGTCAGGCGCCACGGCGGCGGAGCTCATCCGGCCGTGGTACCCCGGGCCGGCGGCGGGGTGGTCCTCATCGTCGACATCGCCCCAGCCGGCAGCGCCCCCGCCGGCGGCGGTCGAGTCGACGCTGCACCTCGGGCTGATGCCGGAGAAGCTGCTGCGGGCGCCGCGGCTGAAGCGGCGGCTGCGGCCGAACTTCATAGTGAAGGTGCCCAGCATCTCCTGGTGGCGCAGGTTCTGCTCCGTCAGCGGGCGCTCGCTGGGGTGGACGCGGCGCGGGAAGCCGCTGCTGAACCCGCCTCCGCCGCTCCTCTTGAGGATCGACTTGGGCGGGGAGTTGCGCTTGGGCGAGGCCTTCCTGCTGGACGAGTCGCCGCCCTCCTTGCCGCCGTTATTGCTGCCGTCGCTGCCGCCGCTGTGGTTGTGGCTGTTGTGAGACCGCCACGAGGCCATCTTGGACAGGCCACCGAGCCGCGAGGAGCTCTTGGAGAGCGGGGCGGGGGTGCTGGGCATGGGCGACGTGCCTGCCGTGCCGGCTGTTGGTGTGTCTTGGCCGTCGTCGCTGCGTGCGCCTGAGGAGGAGGAGGAGAAGGATTTCCGCACCATGCGGTTCCAGGTTTCCCGGATCGCCATGTTGGGATGTGCCGGGTTGTGTATGTGGGTGGGTGTGTGTGTGTTTGTGTCGACCTCTCCTGTCTGGTTACTTTTTGGGTTTGGTGGGATGTTGACTCGCGGCCTTGAGGTGGCGAAGAGTTGGTTTGTGGTTGGAGCTTGTTGATGCTGGGATGAAAATCCGGGGTAGGTTCGTTGGTTTGGGTGGTGGAGAGGGCGTTTGTGCGAGTCCAGCGCCTTCCGAATCGAACCCGGGTGGTAGTGGTAATGATGATGGGGAGCTTGGGAGGAATCAATTGCTTCTTCGTATTGAGTGGTCGCCGGCGAGGGGTCGCGGGTGGGCGAACAAAGAAATGAAAGAGACGGACACAAGGCGAACGAACAAACGGCTCCGCGACGTTGCGGGAGAAGCGTCTGTATGTAGTCGTAGTGCGACGCGACGGCCGGTCGTGGGGCAGGTAGATAGACTTATCCGACCAAGGCCAACCCACATCCAGACTACCGGCTTGTGGATGGACTCGAAACGCCTGGTACACGCATACATCCCATCTTAGTGTAGCCTCTGGGGCTAGGGGAAGGCCGCACACGACACACCCACACAATCCCAATCCCACACACCCTTCCCGTTCGGGCAGAGAGGGCTACCCGATCGAGGCTTGGTTCCCTGCCTTTGGCCCCTCCAGACCAGAGCCACTGTTTCGGCGAGTGTGTCGGTCCTGCTCGCTCTGGCTGGCTCGCTCCAACATCGGCGGTTTCCTCCTGCACTACACTAAAGGCTCAAGCTCGGGGTTGCAAGCCCACAGTGGGGTCTCCCCACCCTATTGGGGCCGCGGTGGGTCCCTTTCAGGGTGGCAGGGGGCAGGTGCTGGCCCAGTTGGGAGCCGCCCCCAGACCCACAGATCGGGGGATCAGGGCCTAGAACCAAGGGTCGTCGAGGGCGGGTGGGTGGCACTGGGACAGGTGGTCAGGAGGAGGGAGAGTGGTGGGAGCGACCCTGAGGCAGAACACAAAAAAAAAAAAGAGCGCGGGGTGGTGTGGCTCGAGCGTACCGCCCATTTTACGGGGTTACCGTGGGCAGACCATCCCTGGGCATCCTCAACGTGTGGTGTGAGGGTTTGTCTGTTCACTGCTGGTGATACCACCTCAGTATAGATACTCTGCATACCATCACCATCACCATCACCATCACAACATTCTCCTGTGTCTGCTCTGCCCTCAGTCTCGTTTGTTTTGACACCTGCCGTGTGACTTATGTCCGCACAACATAACGGTATTCGGGTATCACCTGCACACACACACACACACGACACAGGGCACTGACACTTTACGTCCCTGTTCCTCCCTGCGACACCTGCCGCAATCCCACTCTGACTTTCTCGTGTCTCCTTCCGGTACCACCTCCCGAGACCAGGGGCCCAGCTGACTTTTCCCGCCGAGCGAGTGCCTGGAAAGCCACAGCCGTCCACCCCTGAGATCCCGGGAGATCATCTTTTTTTGACTTTTTCTGGCTGTATTTCTCTGCAATCAGATGACGAGAAGCAAGAAGCCACCTGGCCAGCAGCATCGTGAATTTTGCTGTCGAGATCTTTGTCTCATTGATGCACGGCAGGGCCCGAAACCCATGTGCCGGTTTAACAGGATAATTTTGAGCCATGAGATACAGCGAGATGTTTCTGCGAGGTGATTCGTGTTTATCCTGACTGCCAATACAGTCTCAGACAGCCGCCAGAAAAGGAAAATCCACGTGCCAGGCTTCTGGTATTTGGAAAGTCAGCAAGGCGAGGCGAGACATTCTTCAAAGTGCGGGAGATTTCCGTCGCTAGTACCAGAGAAGTCTGCTGCTCTTGCAGCTACCAGACTTATTGACTAACGGTCTCGCAGTGGATAACCCAGAAGACCCATTAGCTGCAAAGCGACCGGGCCTAGATGCGTAGTTTATGCAGATAATCAAGCGATCTCCTAACCTGCAGAAGAAGTGGGGGTATCAAAGCAAGAATCAACGCACACCTGCATGAGAGCTCGCTAAGAATCTTCACCTTATGCACCCGGCGTCTCGCCTTGCCCGTCTGTCAGCCTGTCTCCTGTCTGCCCGTCTGCCCGTCTGCCAGTCGGTGCGCGCATTCACTGCACAAGAAGGTGGGATGCAACCACTGGCAGCTTGGCGCGCTACGGTAAACCCTCCTACCTCCCTTGCCTCCTACCTCGCTCCTCGCTTTGTTGCGAAGTGTGTGGTGGTGTGGCGTGGGCGAGTGCGGATCGGCTCTGCTCGGCTTCGGTTTCGACCGCCGTAGGGCAGCCCGGCACGGCGATCCCTGGCTAGCCCGGTCTCTGCCCCCTTCTGGACGCATCTAATCCACGTTACCTAACCCTGTTTGGTCCTGAAGAAATTGCGAAGTCTACGGCGACGTTTTCCCACCCGGCAGCCCGGCAGCCCGGCTGTTGCCCGTAGTCGGAAGAGGACGTTGGACTATCAACCCAACCGCTTTCTCCCCAAGGTTGCATTCCGCAAAGCACTGACAAAGTAAATGGTCGGAGACTTTCAATCCAACGGCTTCCATTTCAGAAGGAACCTGGCTCTAGGTGAACGATATGCATGCACATCGAACCTTCGCAGTTCTCCTTCTCACCGTATAAGTCAAATAACAAAGCCATCGCCGCCATCGGACGACTCTGCTCAATAATAGCGGACACTAGTGAAAGACTCAGTTCCAGGCCGTTTTATTCCTTACGCCTTGTCTGACTGACTGGCTAACTGACTGCACACGAGAGCGAGCGTAATTGGTTTCCGCCTTGACAAGCACGGAGGCTGACTGCCATCCCATCACGACACGTTTACGGGATCACGTCCCCCCGTCCAATTTCAAAACAACTAAAATAGTAAACACGGCAACAGCCTATGCCATGCCATGCCATCCCATCCGAGTACACCAAATCACCGAGCCAGACACTCGCCTCCAAACACCCCTGAGCTGCCCAGGCCTAGCCCACCCACCGCGGTCAGACCCCACGCGAGGGCAGCAGCCTCCCAGTCCACCTCCTGACTAGGCAGCGAGTCGCCCTCTGCACTGACTTTCACCTCCTCTGGGGATGGCTCGTACGTCTCGTCGCCAGGCTCCTCCTCAGGATCCTGCTTGACCTTCCTCGGCCTCCCCCTGCGTCGGGGCGTCGGCGCACCCCGCTGCTCTTCGCTGTCACGGCTGGCCACGCTGCTGACGCTGGGGACCCGCGCGTTGTGCTGCCTGCTGCTCCGGCGGACGGACCCAGCCGTAGACGCCTTGTCATGGTCCTCGTCTATTGCCTTTGCTTCCCCATGAACATCGCCGCTGCTCTCGTACAGTGGCACGGCTGAAGTGAGGACATCACCTGCCTTGAGGGACCGAACGGCAGCCCAGACCCCGATACTCAGGCCGCTGAGAAGTACGTCGTAGCCGACGGCTGCGACGATAGGATGATCTGCCATTGACCCCAAGAGCTTGCCGGAGGCCGTTCTCGCGCGTTCCCACTTCGACCGCTCCTCAACGTCCCACGGCAGCAGTTTGCTGTGGCGGTGATAGTGGGAGTCGGGGAGATTGTACCTGAGGCCGTTGAAGGTAGCCGTGCCGTGGAGGGCAAGGCTCAAGAAGGACATAAGCCTGAACAAGTCGATAAAAGCAGAGTTGGCCTTCTCAGGGTGAGGATGAACAAGACCCCAAGAGACCGGTGCTATGCTCTGCAGGATCAAAGGGGCAAAGGTCAGGCCTCTCGCCACTCCAACGACGCGGTTGAAGTTTGGCGTCTCTGCCGCGTATGGCAGATAGAAGATGCCCGCATAGCTGAGCGTGATGGAGAGCAGGAACAGGCCTGGCTTGAGCGACCAGTTCTGGGGTTTGGGAGGAGATAAGCTGTCGCGCACACGGGTCCATCTGTGCACAGGGAAAATCAGTGGACTGAACATAGTTCTGGGGCGCTTGAAAGTCGCGTATACCTTGTGGATGGATTTTCTACCGCAGGCAGAGGTGTCGGTGTCAACAGCAGGGCCACGTAGAACAGGTTCTGCGCGAAAGACAGGTTGACCAGATGCGCGAGACAGAGGAACGCGAAGAGATTCGGGATTCTTCGCCTCATTCCTTCAATAGCCAAAAGTACACTCCAGGGAACTAGAGCCAGGTCAATCTGCTGTCCCCACCAGAGTCGGCGTGCTTTCTCGGCAACAATCTCGAAGGCATCCTGGTAGATTGGCGTGTCTGCCAGCCAGCGAATCCGGTAAATGGCAAGTTCAGTGGCATTCGGATGGGCAATGGCGGTGCTGTTTGTAGTGCCATCTACAGAGAGGTCACTGAGGATACTGAGATTTGATGCAGTCAGCCAGTGATTGATTCTACTTGTGGGTTACAAAGTCAACAAACCTGGCTGGAGGCTTAGGCAAATACCCTCTTGCGTCAGCCCAAACCCGGTATGAGAGTTGAGTATAAGTGTAGGCCGAGTAGATCGCAGTGCCGAGACTCAGCAGCGCCAGTCCAATGAACAGAGGCACGAGCTTCCTTCGCCTGTCCTGTCGCAGTCTGACATCTTGAGCTGGAGACAGCGACTTGTACGAATGGGCAAGGCTGCGTGCGACTTTGCGGGTGAAGTCGATGGCGCTCAATACGTGGAGAGCCACGAGTGCTATGCCGCGGTAGCTGTTTACTGAATCAGTGACCCTGCAAGGGTCAAAGTGCCCGTTTGAGGAACCCACTTACCTCAGCTCAGGCTCGATGGGGACCGGCGCCATGATATCGATATTGTCTGAGACGACAACACGAGTGTGACGATGAGAAAGATAACGGGCTGGAAATGCGATGCTTGTACAAGAGACGCGATTCCTGGCTTCACATGAGGCTGGCGCGAAGCAATGAGATCGCGTGCCTGTGATTAGATACCCCAGCTGAAGGGGTCCGTAGATGTACTGATACCTCAGAGAGGACAAATGGTGTGCGGATATAATGTACTGCTACTTTTCTTCACAGCGGGTGGTCTAGCCCGCACCCCTGTCAGCGCTCAGAGCACCCCGCGCTACAGTGCACTAGAGCTTCTTCAGTGACAGGTTGCTGCATCTGCAACTGCTACTAGGCACCTGCATCATTCCCATTTCGCGATCAATTGTCTGGCATCAGACTGTGGTCCCCGGAGGACCTCAGATTACCACCATGTACCACCTCGCCAAGGGTCTTTACCTACTGGCGACCAGCAAGGAAGGTACATAAACAAGCAATTCTTTTCCAGCTACGTCTTCACATCCAAGCTATGCCCCCCTGCCCTTGCAGTCAGCTAATCTGCTCCCTTCCCTCCCCTGGCAGAATACTCCGTAATCCTCCTCGGCCTCGATAATGCAGGCAAGACGACGTTCCACGAGCAGGTCAAGGCGCTGTTCCTGCCCGAGGGCCCGGAGCCGAAGCTCAACACCGTGCCGACCGTCGGGCAGAACGTGTCGACCATCTCGCTGCCGGACATGTACGTGAAGCTGTGGGACGTGGGCGGGCAGCTGTCGCTGCGCAAGCTGTGGCAGAGCTACTACGCCTCGTGCCACGCCATCATCTTCATCATCGACAGCACCGACATCGGCGACGGCCGCCTCGACCACGACCAGACCGGCCGCCTCGACGAGTGCCGCCTGGTCCTCGAGGACGTCCTCCAGAACAGCGAGACCGAGGGCGTCCCGCTGCTGATCCTCGCCAACAAGCAGGACAGGGAAGACTGCGTCGAGGTCGTGCGCATCAAGGAGGGACTAGTCAAGAAGGTATTTGAGGGCGAGAAGGCGAGCAGTATCCGGGACTCGAGGGTACTTCCCGTGTCAGCGCTTACAGGGACGGGCGTGAGGGAGGCCATAGAGTGGGTTAGGTCACGGGTGAAGTGGAATAAGGAGTCGAGACCGCCCGTGATGCGGTGATGCAGCGCCGGCCTCAGCATCTTACAGGTTCAGAGGGGACTGTCTAGGGATAAGGAGTTCAGGCGTTGCTGGTATGGATCACAGGCTTGAAGGGGTAAAGCGTTTATAGAGCTCTTCATCTTGTCAAACAATTACTTGCGTTGCATAGCCAAGGGAAATCCAGGGGTATCACGATTTTGTCTAAGCCTCGACCTGCCTCTCATTTTCTGCTGATAGCTCCGCTAGCAATCCTCCCTTGTCTCTGCTCTTCACGTCCTCCGCGAGCTTCTGGTCCACCAAGGTCGAGAACTCCTTCGCCTTGGTCAGCGCGACACTCCCGCACTGCAGCAACGCCACCGCGTCGACGGGCGTGCCCCCGAGCTTGGAGATCTGGCATATCTCGCCGTGCCTGTTGAGGCTGACGGTGCAGCTGCCGACGCGCACCTGCTCCTCGGTCCAGTCGGCGTCCAGCAGCGCGGTCTCGGCGTCGTCCCCGTAGAAGCTGAAGGTGACGCAGAAGGGCGAGTGCAGCCAGCTCAGCGGGACGGGCTCCCTCTCGGCGGGCGTGTAGACGGTCAGCACCTCGCCCTCCATGCTCATGTCGGGCTTGCGGAAGTGCCGCAGCGCCGCCACCACCGCCAGGCACGCCGCGTCCACCAGGTTGCCGTCGTGCGACAGCACGTGCAGGTCCACGCGCACCGACCAGACCTTCTGCCCCGCCACCAGGCACAGCGACTCCACGTCCAGGGCGCCCGACCGCCGCACCGTCTTCTCCAGCGTGCGCGACAGGAGCACCTCGGTCTCGGTAGGGCGGTTGACCTCGAATGCTGGAGAGGCCATGGGGCTGAGCTCGGTGACGATGTTGAAGACGCCGTCGAAGGGGCGGTCGGGGTAGGGGACTGTGACTTCGGCGGAGGTTTTGGCGAGGACTCTGGGGGAATCAATTGGTGTTAGAGTGCGCTTCTTCCAGTTCTGGAGGTAAGTGAGATCGGGGTCAGCATCTACCTCGTCTTGCCGAGCTTCACCTCGGCGGAGCCATACTCGTCGCCAAAGCTGAGATCGATCGGCCGGTACTCGTCCAAGGCGCGGTTGTCAAGTCGCAAGTGTTCCTTGAGGGCTTGCGTGACGAACGCCTTCTCGTTGAGGGAGGGTTCTGCTTCACGGGGCATTTTGAATCCGTGCTGCCCAGAATCCTTCAGGTGATACCTCTCATACCTGGGGCCGCTGCGGGTGTCGAAGCTCTGGGGCCTGCTTGGCTTCTGCAAAAAGATTTGGGCCGCGGGGTGATCTCATCGCGGTCCTTGGAGCGAATTCTGCCAGGCGGTCAGACCTTAATTTACAGGGTTGCATTGCAGGGGGTGGTCTCCGAAGCCTGTAGTTCGGGACGACCGCGCAACTGCAACCTCCAAGAGAACCGCCGTTAGTAGACTTTGCGGACCAACATTTCCAATCTCAACGTCGCAGCCCATTTTCGACCTCTCGAAACAGTCACTCTTTATTGAACAGCTGGGAAGATGACTACCGCCCACAGACCGACCTTCGATCCGGCCCGTGGCAAGGAAACCCTCCGCGGTCCAGCCTACCACCAACGTCTCCTGCCAGCACACACTCAACTCAAGTTCCGGTAGGTCTAAACACACGGAAACTTTCTTTCCACCAAGCCCTGTCCGTCCTGACTCCCAGCCATAGAAAGCCAGGCCAAGGCGGCGACGCCGACCGCGACACCCGCGACCTGCGAGCGGAACTCCTAGCCGCCGAGCAAGCACACCACGCCAAGCTGACCGGCGCCCCGGTGCCGTCCAGCAACGACGATGAGTCCTCGGAACCCGCACCCGCCAGCCGTGGCGCCAAGCGCGCTCTCGAGGGTGGGTCAACGGCAGGCGGTGACGAGGACGAAGACCCCGAGGCGAAGCGGCGGCGGATATTAGAAGAGACGCGGGACATCGACGCAGACGACTCAGACTCATCGTCCTCTGACAAGGATGACGATGACGATGACGACTCGGACAGCGATTCGGATAGCGACGATGAGGAGGCGGAGCTGCAGCGCGAGCTGGAGAGGGTCAAGCGCGAGAGGCAGGAGAAACGCGAGCGGGAAGAGCGGGAGAAGGAGGCGGCGGAGGCGGAGCAGCGGGAGAAGGAGATTGCGAGGGGCAACCCGCTGCTGAACAACAATAGTGCCACAAAGACTGACTTCAGCGTCAAGAGGAGATGGGATGACGATGTGGTCTTCAAGAACCAGGCGAGGGGTACGGAGGACAAGAACAAGAGCAAGGAGTTTGTGAATGACCTGCTGAGGAGTGACTTCCACAAGCGGTTCATGAGCAAGTACGTGCGGTAGAGGATAGGCACATTTGGGAGGGTGTGCAAACGGCGACGAGACGCCACTTTGCGACATGGAATGGAACGCAATGGGCTGGATCTTGGTTGGCCCGTCTCTGCGAGGAATATTGATATAATTTGGGCATGAGCCGTCGAGGTCACTCAATGGCTTGGTAGAATATGGGGGCAGCTGTTCGTTGTGGCTGAGCTCATCGTTGCACGATGATACAGTGGGTGTCAAGCGACATAGAACTAGGTTGGTGTTCATAGAGAACGGGACCAGACTCTATTTATTGGGCTTCGGGCTCTATTTCGTGTCTTCTTCTGTCCAGAGTCGCAGCAGCCTTGTTGATCGCAGCGGCACTCCGTTGAATCACTCTCACACTGCTTATGAGGATCCCTTTAGAGGCATACTCAGGTCAGCATCTTCTGGCAGCTTCATAGTGAATAGAAGGGCGTTTCTGAACGACGTACCAGCAGGAACTACCACCCATGGTGCGTTGAACCCGACATAGTAGACCCAGAAATACAGAAACTCTGGTCGACTATACACAAGACCCATGTACCTCTCATTGACATAGCATGTTGAGTAGTACAGCGCCACACCGTACAAGTGAGCCACGCTCACGACGATCTGGAGGGGCTGTCGCAAGCCGCTGCCTCGTGCGATGGACACCGCCGTTGCGAAGCACAACGGCCCCCATACGGTCTGTTCGTCAGTTCATTGGTTAGTAAGCTTATAGATAGCAATGAGTGGATTCTGGATGTAGCATACTGCTGTGATTGTCTCCACACAGATCATGAAGGGATCTGAAGTCAGGTATCTTGAGTCCGACAGGGCATACTCTTTCCACAGCTGGGCGAAGAGATCCTGAGAGCTGGCAAGTCTCGTGTAATTTATTACAAAATATCCTTTCATTGCAAAGTCCTGTCAGAGAACTTTAGATTTTCTTCTGAAGTGGCAATCAGGTCTATACCTTCAAAGAAGCAGTGAAGAGAGCCGCCTGTGACTCCATATTAGCACAAGGATCGTCGCCCGATCCCCAGGAATCACGAGGCTTACACAGAATGAACCAGCCAAGAAGTAACTTGTCAGAAGGCCTCAAATAAGGATTGAAGCGTGTCGCAAGCCATAGCGCCGTGAAGGTGGTGATGCCCAGGAGACTCCCAAACCGCACAATCAGTTCGTTCACAGAGCTGGCATTTGGAATGTAGTCTGGAATATCTGCGCCCAGAGGGTAGTAAGGGTGACCCGGTGAGGAAAATGTCTGAACCATTGCCACTGCATACATCACCAGTCGGGAAGCGCTCAACACCTGCTCCCGACCCCCTCATAAAGCTTCAGTGTTGGATACAGACATCTCTAATTTGAAAGAGGACTTTGTTTGGAAAGCCAGGGTGGGAACAGAGGCCCGGGTTAGGGTTCGTGGTCGTCTTGCGGATTCAGGGGCACCGTCCACGACAGCCACGCGACGACACTCTTACATCAAATTTAACAGAATTACAGCGGTAGGTTAGCAAAGCTTTTCTTGGTTCGGATGCCATACTCTCTTAGGACAGTTCCTTCTCAAAACTCATATCAGCCGTGACATAGGCTCAGAATACCTGACTGTATCTCCAAGCTAGGTGCATGCACTCGAGCGCTGCGGGTGGTGTCCAGGGGCCAGTCAGCACTGAATGGCGTGCAATGGCTGCCATGTGCCTCGTCCAGCGCACCAAGAGCGCATTCAAGCCATGTGTACCTATTGGTAACACCTTTTTACACTTGAGCCACTTGTTCAACTAGGCTATTTCCGTCACCCGGAACGATAGGCTGCCTCATTGCGTCGATAACGGCGCTTCGTTTTTGTGTGTGCCCACTTGAGCAGGGTACAGGTATGCTTGACTTTGACCAATATGTTTGACAAGTGATATAATCTGCTCTTCTGCCACTGCCTCCCCATTGATACCATTTACCTATCGCTGACGGATGTATAGATGCTCCGATCTGTCTGTATCATCTTGCGTGTACTTCATAAATACTAGGCCTGGACGGAGGCTCGATTGGAAGAAGAGAGACAGGCCTGGAAATGCCGTCAGCTCAGCCTGCAGCATAGCCTGCGAAACATTAAGTAGGCAAAGACTTGTGTGACCTTCTGCAGGTGGAAAATGACTTCCCCGCAGTGTCTCGCATCCAGCTTTTCCACATTCATACATAGTCCGCCCTTGTAGATCTTCCCATCATCGGGTTCTTTTCATCGGGAGCTTTTAAGCTCACAGTTTTGTTCTCGAAAAATACAGGCCGCTCTAGCTCTAATATTTCACGCGCATTTGCAGCAATTTACTTCACAATCTGCTGAAGTCTGCCCTAGGGTACTTGAGCGAACGCTCCTTCACGTGCCAGCTTTCTGGAAGCGGCATGGCGGACCAAAACATGCAGGCGCCCATACATCCTCCGCTGGAAAGCATACAGAACACTTCCTCTGTTGTATTTGGTGGTTCTGCACAGGACTCGGAATCCTATGTGAAGAGCCAAGCGCAGCAATTTGCAGGAGTGCTGATTAAGTTACACAAAGTGCCGGTATGTCCGCTTTGAACCAAATCACCAGAAGCAGGAACTTTTACATTGTTCGTTTCAACTAGCTGGACCATCACGAATTACTCACATATTGTGAAAACGGAGTGGAGAGAAAGAGAGTTGGAAAACCTTCGGCATGCTGGATTTGCCGTCGCCTAATTTCGTCCATCTCCAAGACTTTGGCCAGAGGGGATGGGATCTTCATTCTTGATTCATCCACCTCCAGCTGTACCCTGAACCACGAGCTTCTGATTATTATCCGGATTTTTCTGAAACAGAATGCTCTAAACCCGGATGATATTACAGTAGAGTCCGCGAGTCCGGGGCCTCTGCGACTCATCCTTGGAACGAATGAACCCGGCGCCAGGGAAACGATGACAGCTGGCCTCAATCCTTCCAAAATACACAATAACAACATTTCGACAACGGTTTTGCAATCCTGGGACGTGTATCAAGACATTCAACCCACAAAAATGGGTGTACCGGAGGTTTGGATTCCGAAGGCACCCTCCATCCCGAAGAGCTCGAATAGCAACGAGTGCTTGACGCTTGTGAAGGCGTGGCTTAATGACTGTCTCCAGAAGCATCCGCAATGCAGGACTCACACGATTCCTGAGCTCCCACGTCGCGTTCTCGATGTCACAAAGGGACAAGTGAGGCTGTACGTCCCCAATCAGGGGACGAGAGGAGCTTGGGTTGCATTGAGTCATTGCTGGGGCAAGAAGAATACTTTCAAGACTACACTCAGTACACTTGAATCGTTTGAGAGCGGCATCGAATGGGAAGACCTACCGAAGACGTTCAAAGACGCTGTCATCGTGACACGAGCACTCGTGGTGCAGTATCTCTGGATCGATTCAATTTGTATCGTTCAGGACGACGGGTGGGACAATTCTCATGACCTAGCTTCAAGCTGCTAAACATGCTAATAGGGTATAATAGAGGTGTAGATTTCCATGTTGAGGCAGCAAAGATGTGCGATATATATCGAGACTCAATTTTGACTATAGGCGCCTCCTATTCTGCCAGCGACTGTGCTGGCTTTCTAGAGAAGAGAATAATTGACGATCCTATTGAGATCATCAACCCGCAGAGATTACAATCTGTTCGCTTTCGTCGGGCGATCGACCACTCAGCGATGTTTCGCCACGATCCAATCCATGCTCGAGCCTGGACTTTCCAAGAAACAATCCTTCCGCGCCGCCTGCTTTCATTCGGCTCACGGGAAGCATCTTGGGAGTGTGAGGCCCTCAGGAAATGCGAGTGTGGTCAAATTGAGTACGGAAATGACGCCAGGTCAACTCCCGACGAACTAGGACGAGCAGCCTATCGAAAGTATACAAGAGCGATAATCGAAGGCAGATTTTATGCAGGGAAAAAGCACGATCTCCCTAGACTTCCAGCGCATCTCCAATCACCTGAAGCTGATCCAAACCCTTATGTTAAATGGACTCAGGAAGTCTATGCAAAAAAGTTGCTAGCTGCAGCACCAGCGGTTGAGAACCAGGAAGCAGCCCGTGAATATGTCGACGATATACGCCGGGGATTCTCTGGATTCACTCGAGTACGTCCTAAAAGAACCTCAGTGGGTGTATTCGCCCATTACTTCGATGGGCTCGTTAGCAAAGATCCTGATCCTCATTTACAGCACGCCCCCGGGCCCTCCGACACTGCAATTATGCAGCTCCCATCAAGAGATTTGCCTGCCTATTCAAGATGGCTCGAAAGCACCTACGTCAACAGCCTGGCCATCAGCACTTTCCATCGATACTGGCGGCGAACCCTTGTTCCGGAATACACACGTCGAGGGCTTTCAAAAGACAGCGATCGTCTCATTGCTCTCCAGGCCATCGCTAGTGACATATACTCGGGAATCCACGATCGGTACCTTGCTGGATTGTGGGAAGGCGATCTTGTCAACCAACTGTGCTGGCAATCCGCCGACGGTCAAGCCCTCCCCGCCGACAACCAGAGTCCCTCATGGTCGTGGTCTTCAATCCGCGGACAAGTTATTCCCTACCTGGCCGAGAAGTTTGAAATCAGTAAGACTGAGCTGCCACAAATCACAATTGTCAGTGCCAGCTGTGCACTAGCAAGCGAAAACCCTTGCGGGAGGATTTTGAACGGGTCGATCACCGTGAGAGCGTGTGCCAAAAAAGTGCGTTATATCAAGAACAGGGAAACGGGGCTATTTGAGTTTCATGCATATGTTACGAGAGATGAACATTCAGGGCTCACGAAACTGGTGCCACTGGATTTGAACTTCAGCCCTGACACTCCGCTAGGCTGTCAGCCGGATGGATCACTGACCAGATCTGCCGAGAGGGACTCCTTCAATTTCAGACATCACGACAACGCCATGAAAGCCATTCTTTTGTTTGTCAAGTTTACTGTAACCAGTGAAGGCAAGGTTGGCTGCGTACTCGTATGCGGTCGCGTGTCAGCGATGTCTAAATACCTATCGCCGTCTTGGAATCGGGACTGTCAGTTGTGAGGGTATCGAGGAATTCATGGAACAACATATTGAAGGCAAGGGGGAATTCACGCTCATCTGATTGACTGATCTCGAACTACCATAGAACGACACTCTAAGTTTGTCTCACAAAAACCTTCATTTCCCACTCAGCGACACGACGTCATCTGTTGCTGGGAAGAAACGAGCAACTTTGGTATCCATTGACTTCAAATGGCCCGCTCTAGGGAGTTTATCGGCGCGATATCTTCTAAGCGACCAGCTGGTTAGGTGATGCCGCTGCAGTCTTGGGGAGAAAATGGGACAATAGCACCGAAAGCATCTTTTCCAGCTCGAAACATGCTTCCCTAACATTGAATTTCTTCGTTCTTAATCCGTATACATACTCTTATTATCGAGCTGTAGGCGGTGCTTTCATACATTTTCAGATGCTTAAAGACCCAGAGTTTGAGAATATATAATGCCGATGACAGAGGATTTAAATCTCGATTGTGATGTCCAAACCTGTCTATGAATTTCCACAACACTCAATGTTGTGGTCAGCAAATTAGCTAGGAACACACATCCTCTTTGCACGTTTCTTTTTCTTATCTTTTTTTGCCTTTGTTTCTCTTGATCTTCAAATAATTATTTCAAAACCATATGCAAATAGTACATTCATAGGTAGCTTTGAACTTTTGGACCCTGGAAGCTCTCACGAATAATGAGATGCCTGGCTTGGTCACCTGCAGCCCTGCCAGACAATGAGGTGTGTCTCAATCCGGCCGCTGGGCCGCCCGAACGAGACCATGTGCTGAGCCGATTGGCGGAAGCCATTCGTCGTCTTACACACTTCAACTGCCACTACGCATTGGTAGTTCGTCACGCGCACCTCCAGCTGTCTATTTCAAGCGAAGTAAGCCCCCCCCCTGGTCAGTTAACTCGCTCCCGCACACCACACTAAAATTTGTAGGCAACACCGGGAACTTACTATTTTAGCCTTTTTACTATTAAATAACTATACTACTATCACTACTAGTACTATTTAATTACCTAATTAAACTAAGTAAAGATATATTTATTTAATAAACAAAATTTAAATTAACTTTAACCTATTATATTAAGATATATAAGCCCTATTTATTTTAATTAAAAATAATACTAACTTAATTAGCTTTATAATTAATATATTTTAATTATTTTTTAAAATAGAAATTAATTATATACTATTATAAAAAACCTATTTATAATACTGTATTATATAATTTATTAATAATTATATTATAATACCCTAGTATATATATATATATATATAAATTAATAGTAGAAATAATTACTATTAAGGTATATATTATAATTATAGTTAAATATATTACTTAATAAGTAAAAAAGTTATAGGTTATTTTAAAGATTATTAGAAATAAATTAATATTTATTAAATATATAATTTAATATATAACGGAAAATATTAAAAAGGTTGTTAATAAGTTAATTAAAAGTAAAGCTAGGTGTCACGGTAGCAGGCAGGTGATCCCAGGCAGGTGGACGTCGAGCGGCAGGGTAATCAGACAGGTCTTCTATTTACTACGTACAGGCTCTATCCTCAGTAGGCACAGGCTCTGTTGACAAGACGTAGCTCGAAGAGCTACGAAACAGGATTCAGGACAGGATTCGGAGTTTTGTCAGAGCTAACAGCTCACGTGACTGGACCCTAACCCGCCAGGCTAGGCGTCCACAGGGGGCGGGAAGCCAGGGCTGTGACAGTACCCCCCTCTCTAGGACCGAACTCCTGAGAGGTCGAATCAGGGGCCAGGCTTGTACGGGTATCTCCTATGGAAGTTGTGCACAACTTCCTGAGCGTTCTCCAGGTGCGATGCGGGCACCTCTTCAGGGTCGTCGTATCCAGTCCACTTGACTGTATACTTCAGGCGGGGGCGGCCTCGGCCGCGGCGATCCCAACGGGAATCCAGAACCTCCTCGACTTCCCACTCTTGTAGTCCATCCACTTCGATAGGCGGTGGAGGCTCATTCCTCTGGGCGGGCAGCGGATCATCGGCAGCAGGTTGTAACAGACTGACGTGAAAGACAGGGTGAATCTTCATAGACTCGGGCAGGACCAGGCGATAGGCCCATGGGCTAACAACCTTCTCGATCCGGAACGGGCCACAGTTCTTCCAATCCAATTTCTTCGCAGGACGCAGAGTCTTGATGTTACGGGCGTCGAGCCATACCTCCTGGCCGACCTGGTAGCGGCGAGCCGGGCGGCGTTTCCTGTTAGCTTGTTCCCTATAGCGGGCTTGGGAGGCAAGCATCTCGCTTCTCATGTGGTCGGTGATCTCTTGCATTCGGACCGCAAATCTCTCAGCATCACGCGCAGCGGGCTTCTCAGGAGGCAGGGAGGGCTCAAAGCCCAGTCGTGGGTGGAACCCGTAGTTCCCAAAGAACGGTGTAACGGAAGTAGTCTCGGAGGCGGTGTCATTCGAGGCGAACTCAGCTAGGGGGAGCCAGTCTGACCAGTCGTCTTGCAGGTATGCCACATATAGGCGCAGGTACTGTTCGAGGATGGCGTTCATCCGTTCCGTCTGCCCGTCGGTTTCCGGGTGGTATGCGGTGGAGAGTGTAGCAGAGATTATTAGACGGCGGGTGAGGTGTTTCCAGAATTCAGAGACAAACTGAGGGCCCCGGTCGGAGACGATCGTCTCCGGTAGGCCGTGTAGCTTCCAGACGTGCTTGACAAACAGGCGAGCCGCTTCTTCGGAATCGCATGTTCCTTTACAGGCGATGAAGTGCCTCATCTTAGTAAGGCGATCAACTACGACCATAATAGCGTCATGTCCCCGGCTGGCAGGCAGGTGTGTAATAAAATCGACTGAGATATCTCTCCAGGCTCGCTCAGGGACCGGGAGGGGTTTTAGTAGGCCTTGGCGGGCCTCTCGGTTCGGTTTGGCCCGGCGGCACTGGTGACAATTCGCAACCCAGCGTCGCACAAAACGTAGCATCTGGGGCCAGTAGTATTCTCGTTCCAAGATCTCGTAAGTCCTCGCAGACCCAGGGTGGCCGGCAATCGGTGATTCGTGGCAGGAGTTTAGGAGCTTAGCTTTCAACTCGGGCAGATCCGGAACATACAGGCGGTTTCCATAGTACAGGTATCCATGGCGGTTCTCACACTCGGCCAGAGTCAGCAGCGGATGTCGAGGAGAGTCCTCTTCTAAGGCTTTCAGGACAGAACGGGGAATCGGGTCCTCTAAATATCCTTTCTCGAATAGGGCGGACATCTCCTCTCCCCAGAGTTGGCGGGCCGGTTCTGTTCGGCGGTGTACTGTGGTTAAAAAACGTACGGTCTTTTTCTTTGGTGGTAGTGCGGGATCCAAGTTTTCTTTCTTCAGGACAACCTGGCTTTGATGCAGCAGTCTCTCATCCCCTTCTTGAGGCATGTCCTCTGACCTCCTGGTCAGCGCGTCCGGTTTGGCACCTTGTTTCCCTGGGCGGAACGTGATCTGAAAATTGAAACGGGACAGGAATTCTGCCCAGCGGGCCTGGCGGCGATTCAGCAGTTTTGTTGTCGTGAAATACTCCAGGTTCTTATGGTCCGTAATGACTTTGATCGGGGACGGGGCCCCTTCCAACTCTGGGCGCCATTCCTCAAAGCAGCGTATAATGGCAAGCAGTTCCTTATCGTATATCTCGTAGTTGCATTCTGTCGAAGAATGCTTTTTCGAGAAGAACGCAACAGGTCGCAGGATTCCGTCGTCCCCGTACTGGGACATCACTCCGGCAGAAACAAAGTCAGAAGCATCAGTTTCCAGTATAATGTCCTTTTCCCAGTCGAAACAGGCTAGTACAGGTGCTTGCGTAAATGCAGTTTTCAGGTCGTCAAAGGCTTTCTTGCAGGAGGAGTCGAAATCAAACTGCACTCCCTTTTTTGTCAGGCGGACCAGTGGTGAAATGATCTTAGAAAAGTCTCGGACGAAACGACGGTAAAAGTTGCCAAACCCAATAAAGGCTTGCACGTCTGTCAGGCAGGTCGGGGTCTTCCACGAGACAATAGTCTCAACTTTTTTCGGGTCCATCCGGATACCGTGTATACCTACAATTAGGCCCAGGAAGGTTGTCTCTTCGACAAAGAACTCGCACTTTTCTATTTTAGCATACAGGCCGGCTTCCCGTAAGGCGGTCAAAACCAGCCGCAGGTGTTCTTTGTGCTCGGACCGGGTACGGCTGTAGATCAAGATATCGTCCAAGTATGCTGTGCAGAATATGTCCAGGTACGGCCTCAAGGTGTCGTTAATAAACCTCTGGAAGGTCGAGGGGGCTCCGGTCAGCCCGAACGGCATCACTAACGTTTCAAATAGACCGAAGCGGGTACGGAAGGCGGTCAGGTACTCCTCCCCTTTACGTATACGGAGGTTGTTGAAGGCGGCGATTATGTCAATCTTTGAGAAGTACTTCATTCCCTTCAGGTTGTTCAGGGTCTCCTTCGTCAGGGGCAGTGGGTATCGGTCTTTAACAGTGACATTGTTAAGGGCTCGATAGTCCACACAGAATCGTAGTCCTCCCCCAGGTTTAGACACAAACAGGACTGGTGAGGTAACGTGGGAGGCGCTTGGCCGGATGAATCCCCTTCGCAGGTTTTCATCTAGCCATTCTCTCAGAGCGGTCAGTTCATCTCGGGACATAGAGTATAACGGGCCAAAGGGTGGCGTCTTCCCTTCGATCAGCTGGATATGATGGTCGTATGGACGGTGGGGTGGTAGTCTCTCAGCCTCCTTGGGTGAGAAGACATCGGCAAACTCTTCCAGTTCCTCGGGTAGGGTTTTCGCAGGTTTAAGTTCCTCGCAGGCGGGGCCCAACTGTTGGGCTTTCAGAATGTCATCGATCTGTTCCAGGGACGCGGTAAACAGGCGGTAGCCTTCCTTACGGGCGTAAGCGGCGGCAGCTCTCAGAGTAACCTGGTATGGTTCGTACTTCCTCAGGATATCAGGGCAGGACAGGGGGCGGTAGGTCCGGGCAGTTTTTGGTACATCTTGCAGCGCTTTTAATCTAGCAGGTCTCCCAGGGACGTTGCAGTGGCGGCGGCAGTATTCACTATCGAACGTAATTGTATGGGAGGCGAAGCGGATAGTCGGGTCGTGTTGTTTTAGCCAGGGCATCCCTAAGACAACAGGATAATAGGCCAACTGAGTAACAAACATCATCATAGTGACTTGGAAATGGTCGTTGATGCGGCAGGAGACCAGAGCGTAGTGGGTAACAGCGTCCTCGGAGGACCTCCCGTCAATCACTTCCAGGTTAAACGGTCTCCTCAGGGGCAACAAGGAAATCTCGTGAGCCTCAGCCCACTCCTTGTCTATAAAAGCTTTTCCCTCGGCTCCAGTATCGATCAGGGCGTAGGTAGGTAATTCCTTCCCTTTTACAGTCAGGTGTGCAGGTAGTATAAGCATATTAGAGCGCTGGTTTTGCTCTTCCTCAATGGTCGGTCCAGTAACGGCAGCGGCAGAGATACGTAGGGTGCGCTTGTAAGGAGCCTGAGGGCGACTTACCCCAGGCTCACTCCGTTTATCGAGCTCTGGGCGGGGGAACTGCTACGTCCGCGAGCGGGCGAGTGGTGTGCGGAACGAACTGGCGAGCGGGAAGGTGACTGGGGGGTGGGAGGAGAGGGGCGGAAGCTCTGTACACGGGGCGGGCGGTTATCCGGCAGGTGACACTGGGCGACAAAGTGATCCGACGAACCACAACGGTAGCATTCACGGCGTTCCTTACGGCCATTAGCCCGGCGCTGGGAGCTTAGGTCCATCGGGTCGCCGGCAGGGAGAGGTGGTGCGGGTAGCTTCTGGGTAAAGGTGGCAGCAGGCTTAGTTGTAGTAGTATGTGTCTTCGGGGTGGTCTGGGCAGGCGTGGAGACAGGCTTGTGGCGGGAGACTTGTTGTTGATGTTGGCGGTAACGGTTATCCAGAGACTGGAGGTGTCGGGCATAGGACCGGAACTCATCAGAGTCAGCAGGGTTGTGTAGGAGCATATCCTGAAGCTCACGGGAGATTCCCTGAAACAGCAAGGGAGAGAGGGCGGTATCCGGCATTTCCCCCTCCAGGGCGAGGCGCTGGAACTCGGCAAAGTAGGTACTGAAGTCCTGGTTGCGTTGCCTTAACTGGTACAGCTTATTTCGGGAGTTCTGGATACGGTCTGGGTCCCCAAAGGCTTCTTCCAGGTACTTCAGCAGGTCCGGGTAGTCCACAAACTGGGGGACACCGTATAGGGTCTTAGGCAGGATCAGTTCATACGCCTTTCCCGTAAGGCGTCCAGCGACGTAGGTCAGGCGGGCGGTAGCTGTAGAGAAGCGGTCGGCGTTGGCGGTCATCTTGGCGTAGATCTGTTGCGTGAAGCGGCGAAGGTCGTGGCGAGATCCGTCAAATTCCTTTGGGTCAGGTAGTTTCTCGCTGAGGATGGCAGAACCGGCACTTGTGACAGGAGTAGGCAGAGTCGCTCCCGGTACAGCATCTACAGTTCGGTCAACACGGGGTCCAGCAGGGACGGGTTCAGTGGCAGGAGTCTGTACAGCGGGTGTGGCGGCGTTCAGGAGCTGTAGTTTTTCCATTTCAAGGCGGATGACCTCCTTCTGGGCGGTATCGTACAGGTCCTTCTGGTAGCCGATCACCCCATCTCGCTTGGACAGGTCGGAGCGGAGGGTAGCAATCGTGGCGTCACGGCTCAGGGTTTCGACTTGGGAGGAAGAGACATCTTCCTCGAGGGTGGACGTGTACTGGTTAAGGTTGCGCAAGTACATCATCCAGTCGGAGGGGTGTTCGGCGACATGGTGGGCCAGCTCCTCCGGAGAGTCGGTACTCAGGGGCGGCTGCGGACGGTTCGACATAGTGTCGACGTCCAAGGGTGGAGCTACGTAGTGTCACGGTAGCAGGCAGGTGATCCCAGGCAGGTGGACGTCGAGCGGCAGGGTAATCAGACAGGTCTTCTATTTACTACGTACAGGCTCTATCCTCAGTAGGCACAGGCTCTGTTGACAAGACGTAGCTCGAAGAGCTACGAAACAGGATTCAGGACAGGATTCGGAGTTTTGTCAGAGCTAACAGCTCACGTGACTGGACCCTAACCCGCCAGGCTAGGCGTCCACAGGGGGCGGGAAGCCAGGGCTGTGACACTAGGTTAATTAATAGTATAAATAGCTTAAAAGAAATATATAGTAATAATTTTAATTTTAAAATATAATTTTTATTAACAAATATTAAAAGTAATATTAAGATTATAAAAACTACTTTATGTTATAGTTATTACTATAGTTATTACTATTACTATTATTAAATACTTTAAATAAAGTAGTATTAATTTTAATTATTAAGGTTATTAATATAAAGTCCTTTTAATTATTATTATAAAAATAAAAAACTATTAATATTAATTTTAATTTTAAAATTTTAAATATTTTTAATATATAAAAAAAGTTATTTATTAAAATAAAGGAGTAAATAATTAAGGAATTTAAGGGTAAAAAAGGTATTATAATTAATTTACTTTATATATATATTAAAGTTAGTAAAGTATAAAAGTATAAAAATATAATTTATTAGTTAATATTAGTAAAAAAATATATAAATTACTTTAAGGAAGTATTTAATTATATTAATTTAATAAAGATATTTTTTTAAAATAAAGGATTATACTTTTTAACCTTTATATATATATATAAAGTAGTATTTAAAGTGTTATAAGTAATATTAATATTATAAGTTAAAGAAATATTAAAATATTTAGTAAATTAATTATTACCTATATATTTATAATAATAAATAATAATTATAATTTTTTATAAAAAACTTATAAGTAATTAATAATATAATAAAAATATAATTAAGGTGTATATTATAAAGTTAATTATTATTATTATAATAAAGGTAAATTTTTATAATAATAGTACTATATAATAAAAAATTATATATATATAAACCTTTTTAATATTAATTTAAGAATTTAAATATAAGTAATTATTAATAGTGAAATTACTTTATAAAGGTTATTAATAAAGTTTTTTTTTGATAATAATAGTAAACTAAAAATAATTAAAATAATAAAAAATTTAGTAATAGTAGTATTAATTAGTTTATATTTTTATAAAAAAAGTAAAAAAAAGGAATAAAATAAAGGGGAAATAGGTTTAATATAGTAATTAATTTATTAATTATACTTTATACTTTTAATTATAAGTATAATTAATTATAATTATTATTATATAGCTTTAAGGAATTATTAGTAATATTATTACTACCTTTATTATTACCTTTAAACCTTTCTTTTATAAACTACTTAAGTAGTTTATATAAAAAGTTAAGGTTTATTATAATATTTTTATTATTATTTTAAGTTATTAATAATTAAAAAGTTTTATATAAAGAGTTTATATTAAAATTATTATAAAAGTATTTTTACATTTTTTTTAAAAAAAAGTAATTTATAAAATTATATAAGGTAATAAAACATAAAGGGTTAGATTTATATAAGCTTTATAAAAAAAATAATATTTAATTTAATAAAAAGGGTTTATATTAAATTATATTAATTAAAAAGTTTATAAAGTTATATTTAAAAGGGAAAAAGGATTTTTTAATATTTTTTAAAAATAATAATAATAATAAAGATTTATTAAAGTTATTATTAAGCTTATTTTTAGTTATAAAAAAAGTAGGTTAATAAGTATTTTAATACATTTTTAAATAAGGGAAATAAAAGTAATATATAAAGGGTAATATAATTAATAATAAAAAGTAGTTTATAATAAAAATAATATTTTTTATATTTAATAAAAGTAGTATATATAGTAAAAGGTTATTTTATATAAAAGGGGTAAAGAAAATTTAATATATAAGTTATATTAAAGCTTAATTATTTTTATTTTAGTTTATTTATATTTATAATTTAACTTTATATTTATTTTTTATATTTTTTAATTTATAATTATAAAAGTATTAATGTTTTTAATTTTTTATTACTTTTAAGTATTATTAGCTTATTTATTAATTCTAAACTTTTTTATTAATACTTTTATATAATAGAAATAACTCTTTATAGTTTTAATATATTATTTAACTTTATTAATATAAAAATAAAAGAAATTAGTAAATTATTAATTAATATTAAAATTATTTATTTTATATTAGTATTAATATTATAAATATTTTTTTAAATTATTAAAAAAGACTTTTATAAAGTTAAAATTAAAAAAATATATTAATAAATATATTAATTTTTTTTTTTAATAGTTTTATAAATTTTTTTATTATAATATTATAAAGTATTATTTATTATTAAAATTAAAGAAGAATTTAAAAATAGGTTTATTTATAATAGAACCTTTTTAAAGAATTATAATAAAAAGAACTTTTTTATTATATAGCTTTTATATATAGTAATATTAAATAAGTTATTAATTATAAGTATTAATAGTATATAGTAGTAAATACTTTATTTAAATTTTTTTTATAAATAATATATTATTAATTAATAATTAATTTATTTTTTTATATTATTTTTTTTATTAATAGTTAATTTATTATAAAAAATAAATATATTAATTATATATAATAATTTTAAGATTTTAAATAAATAAAAATTATAAAGATTTTTATTATATTAGTAGGTTAATATATATATTTATTTATTAGTTTAATTATTTTATTTAAGGGTATAGGAAATTATTAAAAATAAGTAATTAATTTAGTAATACTTTATAAAAAAATATTTTATTTTATTAAAATATAAATTTAATTTTTTAAAAAAGACATTTTTAAATTTTTATATTATATATAAAGTATATTTAATAATAGTATAATATTATAATTATAGTATAGTAACTATAATACTACTATAGTAATAATATTTATAATACTATTACTTATAGTTATAGTTATAGTATAGTAATAAGGCTTTATAGTATATAGTTACTATAACTACTATATACTATAAATTTAAAAATAAAAACTTATAATTTTATTATATAATTAATATAGTTTATTAGTTAGTTATTATTATTACCTTACTATTACTTTTTACTAAATATACTAACTTTAGTTAACCCTAATACCCTTATAGTATAAAAAGGTTAATTATATTTAATATTAATTAGTATTAAATAACTTTAATTATTTATTTTTAATTAATTTAATTAATTTAAAGTTATAATAATACTATAGTATTAGTTTAAAAAATTAAGGTTTTAATAGGTAAGTTTATTTTTAGTATAAATTATATCCTTATTTTTTATATTAGTTTTATATTACTTTACTTACTTAAATATTTAATATATTAGAAATTAATATTTACAATATTAATCTACTTTAAAAAAGATAAAATCTAATTAATAATTTAAATAATTAAAAATTTAAAAAAAAAACTAAAAAAAACCTTTAAATATAACTTAAACTATTTAAATTTTTAACATCTTTAAAACTACCTTATTTAATAAAATAAATAACTAATTATATTATAAAAAACTATATATTATATAATATAAATTTAATTTAATTAAAAAATATATATTTATTTAATATATATTTAAATAATATATATAAAACTTTTTAATATAACTTTTTAATATAAAAAATATAATTAACTTTTTATTAATATTATAAAATAATAAATTTATTAATAAAAATTAAATATAATATTTTATAAATATATAATTAATTTTAAAGATTAAATTTAATTAACTTTATAACTATTAAAAAAACCCTTTATAAAGATTTAAAGGTTATTAAAAACTAATTTTATTTACTTTATAATATAATAATTAAATATAATATTATAAATAATAACTTATATAACTTTAATAAAATTAATTTCATAATAAATATAATAACTATATTAATAATTATTATATATTTTAATTAATATAAAAAATTTAAATTTATATAATTTAAAAATTAAAAATAAATAATAATTATTAAATATATTAATATAAAAAGTTAATATATTTTATTATTTATAATTATTTAAAATATTTATTATTTTATTAATTAAATAATAAAATTAAATTTTTTATTAAATTAAATAATTAAACTTATTTTAAATAAATAAATAAATGATAAAATTAATTTTAAATAAATTTAATATTTTAATAAATATATAAAATAATAAATAAAAAGTATATATTAAATATTTATTTTTAATAATTATAAAATTTATATATTAATAAAATTTAAATAATATTATAAAAAATATAATATTATTTTTATTAATATATTATTATATTTATTTTATTTATTTAAATTATTAAATATTATATTATTTATATTATTAAAGTATATATAACGTGGTTTACTAGTTAACCGTTATTATTACCTTACTATTACTTTTTACTAAATATACTAACTTTAGCTAACCCTAGCACCCCTATAGTGTAAAAAGGTTAATTATATTTAACACTAATTAGTACTAAATAATCTTAATTACTTATTTTTAATTAATTTGGTTAATTTGGAGTTGTTAGTAATGTTATAGTACCAGTCTAAAGTGGATAACTTTTAGTAGGAAAATTAGCTTTCCTACTAAAATGGAGTATTTTAGCCATAGAAAATCAACCTTATTCTATACTATTTAGACCAACTATTTTAGTGGTCCGCTATAGACTATTATAAAATATACTATTATTTACTTAGGATTTAAATAATTAAACTTTTTTACATCTTTTTTACAGGTTCTTATATTATACCCAATCTTGCCGTAATTACTATATTATCGTTTGTTTAGTTTACTACGGACCACCTTTTTAGTACTACCAGCTATTTTACCCGCTGGCCGCTTCCCCTTCTCTTTTTTTTTAATTATTACTTAGGATTCCTTAATAGTAAATACTCCTCCGAGCTATATTCGGCTTTTTTTAGCCCTTCAGTATTTAATAAGGCTAATATTAGCCTTTTTAAGAATACAAACCTAATTATTTAAAAAAGTAATTTAATATACTATTACTTATATACCCTTTATAAACTTCTTAACTATTTCAATAATTAGTATAGGGGAGCTACCTTAATAATTAAAGATTTTACCTTTAATAAAATTTAATTACTAAATAGTTTAATAGGTATTAAAGGGTATTTATAATTCCTATTTTGATAATAATATAGGAAGGGATTATACTGGAGTTTATAGGTGGATATCCAGTTTAAAAATAACAGAGTTTAAGTCCTATAGAGAAATCCCAGCTCCTTTAAACCTAAATTTTATATTTTTTTCTGTAAAGACCTTATTATAGGCTGTTTTAAATATAAAAAAGAACTTAGCCTTAATAATATGGTTAATAAAGGCTTAAATAAAAAGGTTAATCTTATTATTATATATATATTTTAATAATATAAATAATATAATATTTAATAATTAAAATAAATAAAATAAATATAGTAGTATATTAATAGGAATAATATTATATTCTTTATAATATTACTTAAACTTTGTTAATATATAGTTTTTATAGTTATTAAAAATAAGTATTTAGTATATACCTTTTATTTATTACTTTATATATTTGTTAAAGTGCTAAACCTATTTAAAACTAGTTTTGTTATCCGTTTACCTATTTGGAGTAGGTTTGATTACTTAGTTTGGTGGGAAGCCTAATTCTGTTGTCCAGTTGGCAAGGTGGTAAGCGCCTTGGATAATTACGAACGGTAGGATACACCAGCCCTTTATATTAATACATTTAATAGCTATTACTTATTCCTAATTTCTAAGTTATATAGATTTAACCTTTTTATATTAATTAAAATATATAATAACTATTAATATGGTTATTACACCTATTATAAAGCTAATTTTATTAAAGTTGTATAGGTTGTTATCTGTAATACTATATTTAGTTATTATATTACAAAGTAGGCAAAACTAGTTCCTAATAACCTTTAGATTTTTATAAAGGGCCCTTTAGTAGTTATAAAGCCGATTAAACCTAATTTTTAAACTTAGTTATATATCCACAAAACGTTATACCCAGTTTTTACTAATAGGTTTACTATTTTATAATGCTAGTAAAAGGTTAGCCATATTTTCTATATTAAAAAGTTGTATTAGGAATCCTTATGTATCTTACTTAAGTATATATCGGATAAGCATATACTTTTCAACTAGATTAAGTTTATATTATATAATACGTAATTCTTTACAACGTAGTCAGTTATTTATCCTATTTAGTAGGGTAGTTCTAGGGATACTAAAAATCCAAGCAACTTAAGCTATATTTAAGGGTTTTTTTTAGTTTTTTTTAAAATTCTTAATTACCTAAATTACTAATTAAATTTTATCTTCTTTAAAGTAAATTAGTATTATGGATGTTGATTTCTAGTATATTAAATATTTAAGTAGGTAGAGTAATACAAAACTAATATAAAAAATAGGGACGTAATCTGTACTAAAAATAAACCTACCTACTAAAACTTTAATTCTTTAAACTAATACTACAGTACCACTACAACTCTAAATTAACCAAATTAATTAAAAATAAGTAATTAAGACTATTTAGTACCAATTAATACTAAATATAATTAACCTTTTTACACTATAGGGGTATTAGGGTTAACTAAACTTAGTGTATTTAGTAAAAAGTAACAGTAAGGTAATAATAACGGTTAACTAGTAAACTACATTATAATAATAAAATTAACTTTTTTATTTAAATCTTTATTAATTATATTATTAAAATTAAGTTTCTTTTTATATTTAAAATAATTTATAATAAGGTTTTTATAAAAAGAAATATAAAATTTAAATTTAAAAAAATTAATTTTTTTTATAAAATTTAAATTTTATTATTTTTAAATTAAATATTTATTTATAAATTTTAATATAATCCTTTTTTATATTATTATTAAAATAAAAATTATAAATATTTTTTAATATTTATTAAATTATTTAATAATTAAATTTTATTAAAAATAAAATTTTTAATTATTTAAATAGTTTTTTTATATTAATTATTTAAATAATTAAAAAGTTTATAAAGAATATATAAATAATAATATATTAAATTATTTTTTTAAATAATTAAGTTTATATTTTTAAAAAAGCTAATATTAGCTTTACTAAATACTAAAGAGCTAAAAAAAGCTGAGTATAGCTCGGAGGAGTATTTACTATTAAGGAATCCTAAGTGATAATTGAAGAAAAAGAGAAGGGGAAACGGCCAGCGGGTGAAATGGCTGGTAGTGCTAAGGAGGCGGTCCGCGGCGGACCGAGCAAACGACGATATAGCAACTGCGGCAAAACTGGGTATAATGTAAGAACCTATAAAAAAAATACAAAAGAATTTAGTTATTTAAATCCTAAGTAAATAATAATATATTTTATAGCAGTTTATAGTAAACTATTAAAATAGTTAGTTTAAATAATATAAAATAAGGTTAACTTTATATAGTTAAAATACTTTATTTTAATAGGGAAGTTAATTTTTTTATTAAAAGTTATTTACTTTAAATTAATATTATATTATTACTAATAACTTTAAATTAATTAAATTAATTAAAAATAAGTAATTAAAATTATTTAATATTAATTAATATTAAATATAATTAACCTTTTTATATTATAAGGGTATTAAAGTTAATTAAAATTAGTATATTTAATAAAAAGTAATAGTAAAATAATAATAATAATTAACTAATAAACTATATTAGATAAAGAATAATTTCATAAATATTTTTATATAGATTTTATAATATAAATAAATTATACTAAAAAAATATAAATTAATATAGTTAAAAAAAATACTATATGTTTTAATAAAAACTTAAGGAAAAATTTAAAAAGTTAATATTAAAGCTTTTTTTAATTTTCAATTTAAATAAGTAAATAACTAAATAACTAAATAACTAAATAACTAAATAACTAAATAACTAAATAACTAAATAACTAAATAACTAAATAACTAAATAACTAAATAACTAAATAACTAAATAACTAAATAACTATTATAAATTACTATTTTCTTTTTTTATCTTTATTATAAATATATTATTTTTTAATTCTACTTTTAAATTTAAATATTATTTAAACTTTAATAACTTATTAATTAAATTCTAATTAATACTAAAGTATTTTACTATTAATAATTCCTTTTAAGTTTTATATTATAATTTAGTATAATATTAAGTATTAATAAGTAAGCTACCCTAATAAGTAAGTTACTTTTTTATACTATTAATATAATAACCTAAATTATAATACTACAATAAAAAAAATTAATTAAATTTAATTAAAATTAAAATTTATAAATAATTTTACCTTTTTTTTATATATTTATATATTATATTTAATTCTACTATAGTTATTATATTTATTTTTTTAATAATTTATTATAAACTACTTTATTAATATTACTATTTATTTTATTAACTAATTTCTTTTTTTTTTAATTAATTTTTTAATATTTTTTATATAAAATACCCCTTTATTTTATATATAAGTTTTTTTAACTTTTTAATATTTAAAAAATATTATATTTACTTTTTGAAAAGTATTAATTTTTTAAATTAATAAAATAATTATATAAATTAATAATTATATACTCTTTATTAACTAATTAATAATAATTAAAATTAATATTAAAAAACTTCCTTAATAATAAAGAATATAATTTTTAATAAAAATTAATTAAAAAGCTATTTATATTAAATTATATAATATTTAAAAGATTTAAGGTATAAATAGTATTAAAAAGTTTAGTATTATTATTAATATTTAAATTTTAATATTTAAATTTTAATATTTAATTTAAAAAAAATAATTTCTTAATTAAATAAAATTAAATTTATACCTTTAAAAACTCCTTTAATAATTTTTAGTTTAAAAACCTTACTATATATAGTATAAAAGGTAAAAAAAAACTCTATTTTATTAATATATATAATTTAAACTTTACTATATTAGTTAATTGTTTTACTATATACTTTTTTAAATAAATTAAAATATTTAATATTTAATAATTAAAATAAATAAAATAAATAAAATAAATAAAATAAATAAAGAAATATATAAAGGGTAATAATATTTTTTACTTTATAATATTATTTAACATTTATTAAATAATAACTTTTATATTTATTAAAAAGTAATAATTAATAAATACTTTTTTTTTATAATATAATATATTTTTTAAAATATTTAATTTATATTATAATAATAATATTAATTATTTATTTATTTAAACTTATTTTAATATTTATTAATTAATTAATAATTAATAAATTTAATAATTATTAAATTTAATAATTAATAAATTATGATAATAATTATTAAAGTTATTATTTATTACTTTATTAATTTTTTAACTTATTAATTATTAAACTTATTAATTTATTAATTATTAAACCTATTAATTATTAATTAATTAATTATTAAACTTATTAATTATTAATTAATTAATATTTAAACTTAATAATTATTTAATTTATTAATTTTTTAACTTAGGAATTAATAATTAATTAATTAATAATTAATAATATATTAATTATTATTAAACTTATTAATTACTAATTATCTTATTAAAAAAATTAATAATTAAATAATAAATATTATAAATAAATTTACTTATTTTTATTTAATTATATATTATTTGTATTATTAATTTTTATCTTTATTATTAAATATTTATATTATTTATATAAACTATATTATACCTTTTTTATAAATATTTAAGTTTAAAACTTATAATAATAAACTTATTTATTATTTATATAAATTTAATTTAACTTTATTATTAAAATTAAATAAATACTTTATAAATATTTATTTATTTTAATATAATTTATTATAAGATAAAGTATTTACTATAATATTTAATAATATTAATATTAATAATTATATTAAAATTATATTTTTATTTATAAAACCTTATTTATTTTAATTAATAATATAAAATAAAAAAAATTTAATTAAAAGGAAAATTTAATAAACACTTTAATAAAAAAGATTAAAAGTAAAGTTTTTATATAAGTATTTAAATTATATTATTTATATAATTTTTTTATTTATATATTAATATTAATTTAATTAACTAAATTTGTTAATTTTTAAAATATAATTAATATTATTATTATATTTTAAATACTTTTTAAATAAAAATAAATAATAACTTTTATAAATAATATTATTAAATATTATTCCTTATTATAAATATAAATACTAATATATTTAATTAGTTATATAATATACTAATTTTATTATAATTATACGTTATATAATTAAATAACCTTAATAAAAATAATAAATATAAAATTAAAATTAAATATATTTAATACAAATTAACAATATAAATTAAATATATTTAACTTTATAATATTATATTTTTAAATAATTAAATAAAATAGAATAATATTTATTAATATATTTAATATTTATTAATATATATATATATATATATATTTATATATTATAATATATTTATAAATTTAAAAAATAGTTTATAATATAAACTACTATAAATTATTATAAACTACTATAAACTACTATACTATTTATATTATATTTAATAATTTTAATTTATAACTTTAAAATAAGGTTTATATTTTATAAATTACTTTACCTTTTTATAAAGTATTAGATATTTTTTATATATAATTATATTATATATTATTATTAAAATTTAATGTATTTTAAAACTACTATAAATTACTATAAAATACTATAAATATTATTTTTAATTATATAATAATATAATATTTTTAAAATATTTTAAAAATTAATATAAATTAAATATTTATATATATTAATTTATAAAGTTATAATAATAAGATTTAATTTTATAATATATATAAATAACTATTAATAATATTAAAATTATAATTACTAAATATTTAGTTTTAATTATAATTATTATACTTTAAAAGTAACCTTATATCTTTATAAAATTTAATTAAAAATAACATTAACCTTTTAGTAAATATAATTAAATATATTATATCTTTTTCTTGAATATTATATTAAAATATAAATATATTAATTAAAGTAACTTATTAAAGTTTATTAAAGTTAAATTAATTTATTATTATTTAAAAGGTAGTAAATTAATAATACTTTTAATATATTATATTTTAAATATAATTCTTTTTTATAAGGTTTTTATATTATTTTAATTAATAAATTTAAAAAAAGAATATTTAAAATTTAAAAAAGTTATAATTTATATTATATATATAAAATTTATTAAATTTTAAATATTTTATTATTATATATTATAAAATAAGTATTTAACTATTATTATAAATATAAAATATATATTTATAATAATTAAGAATTTAATAAAAAAATATAAATATAAATTTATAAAACTTTATTTTAATTAAAATTATATATTAAATATAAATTATAATATTACTATTTTACTTTTATAGTATTAATTATATTTTATCTTTTATATAATATATTATATATTTTAAAAATAGTATTATATTAAAGATTAATTTTTAGGTTTAATAAACTTAAAAATATATATAACTTAAAATTTATTAAATATAAGTTTAAATTTTTAATTTCTTTTATTAACTTAAGTAGTAAATTATTACCTTTCCCCTACTTTTCCCCTATTTTACTTAAGATTTTTTATAATTTTATACTTAAATATTTTATTAAATAATTTAAATAATAAAATATTTAACTTTAAAAAGTATAGGAATAGTAAAAAAAAATAAAACATATTAAAAGAATTCTTCCTTTTTTTCTTTTAAATTTCTTTTCTTTTTATCCCTTTATACTTTTTATATTATAAAAAATATATTTTTCTTATTATAAAAACTTATAAAAACCTTAATAATACTACTATTAAACTTATAAGGCTTTTAAACCTTATATATTAGTTATAAATCTTTTTTTTAAAATTTTTAATATTTATTAATTTAAATTAAATAATATTTATAACCTATAAGTAATTTTATTTAAAAACTTTTTTTTTTATTTAATAGTATACTTTATAAAGTAATATTAATATTCCTTAATCCAAAAGTAACTATATAAGTTTTTTTTTTTTTTTTTTTTTTTAACTTTAATAATAATTTAAATTTAATAAAACTTTTAAAATATTCCTAATATATGTTTTTATTACTACCTTAAACTATATAATAAATAAAATATTATATTATTTTAATTAAGCTTTTCTTTAAATAAAAGAAAAGTAGTTTTATTATCCCTATTGTAATGATCACACTAAACCTTTGTAAGATCTAGTAGGTGGTCTGTAGGGTTTATGTTAGCAGTTCGGCGTAGAGATGATACTTAACTGTTCGCAATACAAAGACACTGTTTAGTTCTAATATTCGAGAGTATAATCACTAACTGTAAGGCTATTCAGGTTATTAAACTAAATACTTAAATTGATAACTAAAGAGTCTGTTTTATAAAAACTATCTACTATAGTAATAACTATATCCTTATATATTTTAACTTTTTAGTAGCTTAACAGGATTAATAACTATCCTGTCGACCAGTAATAGTGTTGTTTAATAGGATTGATATTAATCCTATTAATCCTAACCTAAGGTGGGTCCTTAATCCTAACCCTGAGTTTTGGTGTGTCCTATAACTCTGTACTCTAGTGCCTGTTATTTTATGTTGTAGTATCTGTCCTGGGCTACCGGGGTTACCCAAATAGGTCCCCTTAGTACCAACCTGTTGGTTTATAATACTATCTCCCTCCTTATTTCCTTTATCCTTAAAGATTTATTTATAAGTCCTTTTTATATTATTTATATATTTATTTATACTTTTTTAATTTATTATATTTAATAAAGTTATTAAGTTTTATATTATAAAATTATTCTTTTAATTTAAGTAAAAAGTTACCCTATTATTTATTATTACTTTTTTTAATTTTATTATTTTAATACTTTATTCCTATTATAAAAAGTATAACCTGGGTAAGGATTACCTAATTACGGATTTAGAATCCTCTCGGTACCTTACCTGTATCCGGCTTAACTTATTAAGCTGCGATGTGTGGGGCCTATCTCCTGATCAACTAAATAAGATTACCGTAAAGCACTGTCGGCTGGAGGAAGAATTGGAGGTAGTTGAGGAGGAGGCTTAACTGTTGAACGCGAAGATACTTTATCTGTGGAAGTAGAAGCGGATGTGGTATAAAAAGATGATGTGCGCGGTGCGCTGTGGTTTGGATAGCGTGGAGGAATTGGAGTGTGTGGAAAGTGAGGAGGCCGAGGTTGAGTGTAAGCGTATCGCTGAGCAATTTGCTGAAGTTGTTTGTGGTGGCTTGCCTGGTTCTAGTGGAATAAAGGTGTAGGAGTCCTAGCTTTGTGCTGGTGGAGATGTTGGTGTTTTTAATTAAAGTTCTATAGCAAATAAGGGTATTAATTAGTTAACTTTAGGTATACCTAATTTAAGTAGGGGTATTATAACTAGTAATAAAAATTTATTTATTAGTAAGCTATTTAGTTTATAGTGTTTTTAATTAGTAGAAAAATAGAATTTATTAATTTATTTTCTAATTTAGTAGTTTTTATTAACTAGTAAGGTCCTTTTAACTTAGTAAGTTTTATTAGTTTAGTAGGTTTTCCTTTAACTGGTTTTGTATGTCTAGACTGGTAGAGATAGTTTAATTAGTAAGGTTGTGTTAACTAGTAAAGTTGTGTTAATTAGTAAAGTTGTGTTTAACTAGTAAAATTGTGTTGACTAATAAGGTTTGTTCTGACTGGTCGAGGTTTTCGTGTTGGTAGTAATGTTTGGTTAGCTGGAGGCCTAACTAGTCTAGGTCTCGACTGGTCTAGTTTCTGGGTCTATTAGTTCTGGGAGACCTTTTAGGTTGGCTAGTTGCTAGGGTAGTTTAGTTTATCCTTGTTTTACCTAGGGCCGTATTCCGGGCCTAGTACTGTTTAAGGATTTATTTGCAACCGGTTAAGTTCTTAACTGGTTTTTATATATTTTTACTAATATTATAACCTTTTTATTTAACTAAGTATTTTATTATTCCCTAATATTATTATATATTAATAATGTTTTTTATTCTATATTTTTTATTATATTTATTAATTATTTTAATTTATATTTTAAGTTTTATATTTTATAGTATTAATTTTAAAAGTAAAATATAAAAGTTATTATATTATCTTATTCCTTATAGTAGTAATAGTTTGTAATTAGTATTTAAAAGTTTTTATAAGATTTTAAATAGTCTAATTTTTTTATAGTTAAGTTTATTACTAGGTTGCTTAGTTTTAATGTTTTATTAAAGAAGGTAAACTTTATCTCCCTCCTTAAGAATTAGTTCCTTAATTCTTTTCTGATTTGTATATTTGGTTATTCGTTTTTATATAAATGAAAGTTTATCTTAAATATCCTTTTAGATTTGTCTAATTTGGGTTGCTTTTTGTTCTGCTAATTTTGTAACCGTATTATCTAATAGTGCTTTGTAATAAGCTTAAGGTTTATATCTATAAACTGTAAAGAAAGGTAACTGTTTAGTTGTATTAGTTATTATACTATTATAGGTAAACTGTACTAATAATAATAATTTAACTTAATTATTTTATAATTAGTTAATATAATATTAAAGGTATTATTTTATAATTTAGTTAATTTATTTTATTTATTTATCTATCTATAGATATACTACTATTAATAGCTTATATTTTACTTTAAGTTATTTTATTAGTAACTTTTAAAAGTTTAATATAAACAACTTATTTTTATTTAAAATAATTTTATATAGTATTCTATAATTACTTATAATAATTTATAGGAATATATATATAAATTCTTTTACTATACTAATTTCCTTATATAGTATAAAGTATATGTATTTACTTAGTTTATAAACTATTACTAAAATACTGTTATAAAGTACTTTAGTTAAGGGTTTTTATAAGAAAGGTAGTTTAATGATGAAGTTTAGGCTGATAGATGACTATACAGCCATAGGTACTGGTAGGGGCTTTAAAAGTCCGTATAGTTTGTGCCTGGAAGTTTTGTTTTTGTTGTATAAGTCGTATTGCTTGATGATTTCCTCTGTTCTTCGCTTGAGGTTTGGGATATTATGGTAGTGCTGAATTCTTTTGACTATCGCTGTAATACCTTGGTGTCTGTATACTAGGGCTTTATGGATTCCCTTAATTAATTTGTTTTATTCCTTAAGGTTTATAGGTATCTTTATTAAAGTATTATTAATTTTAACTATAGTGTTAAGTTTTTAGTTAAGTGTAAGGCTTTTATCTTCTTATATTTTAAAGATTATTTATTTTGTAAATAATTCCTTATTCTGGTAGTCTAATTATTTACTAAGTATGTCTGCTCTTACATTCTTAACTCTGTCTATATATATAACCTTAATATTAAATTATAATAAGAATTTTATATATTTAACCTATTATTTATTAAGTTTTTTTATTATTATAAAGGTAGTTAGGTTTTTATAATCTATATAAATCTTTATTTATTTTCTTATATTAATAAGGTATTGTTATTATTTTTAAAATATATATATAATTACTATAAATTCTTTATTTAGGGTAGTGTAATAAGTTTTTGGTTTATTAAACTTTTTGCTGAAGTTTGTAATAATGCGAACTTGTTCCTGTTTGTCTTGCTAGGTAAGTTCTCCGCCTGTTGTATTGTTGGAGGTGTCTGTGTGTATTTTAAATTCTTTTTCTGGGTTTATTTTTTCGAGTACTGAATCCTTGGTGATGAGGTCCTTGATTTCCTTAAAAGCCTGTTGTGTTTCTGTTATTTACTGGAAGGTTTATTCTTTATATGTGAGATCTGTTAAAGGTTTATAAATATTGTTATAGTTTCCTATAAACTATCTGTAAAAATTAGTATAACTAAAAAATAATCTAATATTTTTAATATTTATAGGTATTAACTATTCCTTAATTATTTAAACTTTATTTTTTTATATTCTAATATATTTTAATTTAATAGTATATTTAAAATAGTTAACTTTTTAAATATAAAAAAAGTTGTTTTTTAGTTTTATTAAAAGGTTTATATTTTAAAGCTTTTAAAGTATTTATTTAATATACTTTTAATACTTTTTTAATATTTTTAAAAAGATAAAAATATTATTAAGGTAAGTAATAATAAAAATATTTAAGTATTTATATAAAACTTAATTAATTATTTTTTAAAATAATACTAATATATTAGTTAATTTAAAGGGTATAACTATATATTTATAGTATTTATAATAGGTTTAAAATACTATTTTTTATTTTTATTTTTTCTTTATTTAAATAAAGTTATAAACTTTTTTTAGATTTAAAACTATAAATTATTTTACTCCTTTAAATTAATTTTATAACTTTTTAATAAAAAAAAGTAAATATTAGTTTTTAATAATAATATTATTAAACTATTAATAATTTATATAAAGTTATAGTTTACTATTTTATTTTAATATAAATAGGATTAAGTATTTTATTAATAATTTTAATAATTAAATATAACCTTTTTTAAGGTTTTTATTAAAGTATTTTTTAAATGTTTTAAGTTTTTTTTTATTAAGTTTGTAGATTTTAAAAAACTTAGGGTTTTTCCCTTTCTGTAGGGGTATCTTGTGGTTGTAGAGGTTGTATTTGGGGATTCCTATGTTGAGTTCCTCTTGAAATACTTTTCTAAATTTGTGGTATTCTCTAGGTATTCTTTCTAGTCTTGCTGGGGCGCTTTGTTCTCTACACTGGTGGAGGTAGAGAAGGTATCTCCTTGTTTCTTGTTTGTGTGTTGTGTTGTATATTGATTAGCTTTAGCCTTTTTTGTTAGTTTTTAAGTGGCCTAATTCTTCCTTATTTTCTTAAAATAGAGCCTTTTAATACTTACTTTTAAAGGTATTTATAAGTTTATTTAAGTATATTTTTTTACTATCCTTAATAACTAAACTTTATTTTATATTATTAATTATAACCTTTTTTAAAAAAATAGTATTATTTTAGTAAATTTAGTTAATAATTTAATTAATTTAAATATTTATAATTTATAATTATAAAAGTTTTAAAATTAATTTATAATATATTATATTTATAATATTTAAAGTTATAAAAGTTATATATCCTTAAATTAAAATAAGTAAATAATTAATTTTTATATTAATTACTCTATTTTTATATTTTATTTTTATACCTTTTATAGTATTAAGCTTATAGGGGCCTTCCTTTTAATACTATAGTATTTAATTTTTATTAATAATTTAAAGTAATATAAAGTTACCTTAAGTATTATTATTTAATAGTATACTATATATTTTTTTATTAATTTTTACCTTAAATAAAATATATATATAATTTCCTTAAGTAGTATATAGGGATTTATAGTTTATAATTAACTATTATCCTTTTATAGGTAATTACTATCTTTTCCTTATTATTAATACTATTTTATTAACTTTTCTTTATTATAAATAAAGTAAAAAGGTAACTTATAGTTTTATACTTATTATTATCTATATAAATACTTTAGTAGTAAATATTAGTTTAATTTAAAAGTAGTATATACCTTACTATAATTAACTTTATAAATTGTTTAGTAGGTAAGGTTATTTTGTTTATATAACTTAGTAATAGGTCCTGTTCCGAAGTGTTTGGGAAAGAAGGTGTATGCTGCCTTAGTTCTGAAGTAAATTTTATACGTATACTGTATATATGAGATTTAGGAGATCTTGTGATGTGCTGGATGTGTAGGTTAGAGGTATGCCTTGTCTCCTGCTTGCCTGGGTTCTGGAGGATAGTAAAATTTAGAGAGGGCCTTTTTAATAGGTACTTTTGTTATTACAATATACACTATATTAGTATTTAGGGTAATTAGAATATTATATCTTAAGTATTATTTAAAATTTTTATTAAAGTTTTTTATAAAGTTTTTATTTTTATTATTAGTTATTTTAATATATTTAGTATTTAAATAGTTTAAATTACTATTCTTTATTACTATATTATATAGTAATCCTTATTTTCCTATTACTAACTATCTTTCCTAATATAGCTTCTTTAAAAATTAACTAAAAGCTTTTTTTTTTAAAAGGTATAATATATACTAATTATTAAAGTAAAAGGTTTAGTTAAAAGTTTTATATTTTTTATTAGTATTTACTATTTATTTAGGAATAAATAGTAGGTTTTTTAGTTTTTTATAATTATTAAAGTGGATTAGATATTCTATATAGAGGTTAGGTTAATAGATATAAAGTATTTTACCTTCCGGGTGTACCGGGTATTATTTATTAAATAAGTAACTATACTGCCTGGGTAGCTTTTATCTGGAGGTTATATTAACCTATTATTATCCTTTTAGGACGGATTTCTATTATTTTTTAGGCTAGTAATATTCCTTAGTAAAGTGTCCCTTTTAACTATAGTTGTAACATTTTTTGTTATAAGGTTTTTTTTAGATTGTGTCAAGTTTTATAGGTTTTATATAGGTTTCTGTTATAGTACTGCTGTATCCTTATAAGTATTAAGGTTAGTTACTATTATAAAAGTTTTTACTATGCTAGTATTTCTTTTTTATATTTAATAGGTTTTAAATTTTTTAATAACTTTTAGTATTTTTATAGTTATATTTTTATTATTATTTAAATAGTTAATTATTAATATATACTATTATAATAATATACTTTATAAAGTTGTTAGGTTAATTTACCTTAAAAATCTTATTTTTAATATTTTTTTTAAATCCTTTATAAAATTAACTTATAAGTATATCTTTTTTTTAACTAATATAGGTAGTAAGTTATTTAAAGTATATTATATATTTAAAGGTTAATCCTTTTTATTTAAGTTTTATAAGTTTATATTTTATAAATTTTTCCTTATTTAGGTTTTTAAAAGTATTTTTAAAAGCTTATTTAAAATAGTTAAAGTTTTAAAAAAAAATTTAATATTATTATCCTAATTACTATTATTATTTTCTAAATAGTCCTTAAAGGTTAGTTTAAACTATATAAGTGTATTGCCTTTAAATTAAGTACTAGTAAAGATAATTTTATTGTAATAAGTGTTAAACTAATAACTATAGTGTTTAAAGTAGGTATGGTTTTGAATGATAAATCCTTAGAGGGTTTCTTTATCTCCCTTGTATAGGCCGGGCTTATCCATCTTATAGGCCTTAACCTGTTAAACTAAGTGGAGGAGGTTAATCTCCTGCTAGAGGGCTATAATTTAAGCCGCTATACTTTAGGCGTTATTATTATTACTAATATTAGAGGAGGTTAAAGTTTAAAATACTATTATATTTTTATATTATTTAATTAATTAGTTATATAGCTATTTTAAATAAGAGTTATTAAAATATAATAATTATACTAAACCTTTATAAGATTTAATAAATAATTTATAAGGTTTATATTAGTAATTTAATATAAAAATAATACTTAACTATTTATAATATAAAAATACTATTTAATTTTAATATTTAAAAGTATAATTACTAGCTATAAGGTTATTTAGGTTGTTAGACTGAATACTTAGATTAATAACTGAAGAGTCTGTTTTATAAGAGCTATTTACTGATGGTAATGACCATGTCCTTATATGTTCCGACTCTTTATCCGTCTCTTGTGTTGGACCGTAGGGACCGTTGGCGATGTATGCGGTCCAGCCTCTTGTCGCTGGGACCGCTGACGGTCCTGTCGGTCCATCCTGGTCTGGTGGGTCCCTGACCCTAACCCTGATATCTGCAGTGTCCCGTGACTCTGCTGTTTAGTGTCAAATGTTCTGCGGCGGGGTGTCTTTTCCGAGCTCCCTGGGTACCCAGGACGGGTCCCCTGAGCGTTACTGTGTTGGTTCATAACAATATAATAATAAAATATTATATATAAAAATTAATATTTTACTTTATAATTTAAATTATTTAATATAATTTATATATAATATTTTATTATTATATATTAATTTATTAAAATAGTTTTTTTAAATAAAGTTTATTTAAAATATATTTTATATTTATATTTATATATAAATTTATATAATAAATATAATAAAATCTTTAGAATTAAATTCTTTAATATATATTAATAATTTAAAATATTTATTTTTAATTTTAATTTTAATTTTTAAATAAATTTATATAAAAATTAAATATTTCTTTTATTAAAAAGGTTATAATTTAATAATTAAAATTTTATTAATAATTAAAAAATAAAAATGTAATTATTAAATAAAAATTTATTTATATATAAAAAATTATTACTATTATTATAAGTTTAATTTTTATTAATAATAAAAATTAAATTTTTAAATTAATTAAAAAAGTAATAAAAATTTAATTATAATAAAACTTTTAATAAAGGTATTTAAAGAAAAAAAAATTTTTATTATTATTTTATATTTACTTTATTTATTTTTTACTTTTTTAAAATTCTTATAAAGTTATACTTAATTTATAAATATATTATTATAATACTTTTTAAAGTTAAAAAATATAATTTTAATATTAAGGCTATAAATATTATATTATATTTTAATAATAATATTAATTTTATAATACTTAATAAAATTATAAGTAAAAGTAATATTTTTTTAATTTTTATAACTTTAAATTAACTTATAATTAAAGTTATTATAAAGGTTATTTTAAATATAACTTTTAATAATATTAAATATATTTCTAATTATATTAAAACTTTATAACTCTTTATTTATTAATATAACTTAATTTATATTTATTTTATAAGTTATAAAAAGTTCAAATTAAAGTATAATAAGGTTTTTAAATATTATACTATAACTTTAACTATTTATACTTATAATTAATATATAATATACTTTATTAATAACTTTAATACTCTTTTTTATATTTAAAAAACTAATATACTTTTTTATTTTTATTATAATATTTTTATTAACTTATATATAAATAGTTTTAAATTAAATTACTTTAAATATACTTAAATTAATTATTTTAATATTTACTATATTATAAATACTTTATTTTAACTTTATATTAATTCTTTTATTAATTATTATAAATTCTTTAAAGTAATTAATTTTTATTTATAACTTATACTTTTTTTAAAGTTACTAAAGTTATTATAACCTTATATATTAATTAAAAGTTTAAAATTATATATATTTATATTTTTTTCTAAAGTTATATTTAATTTATAATAAATTATTATTACTTTTAAATTTATTATTAATTATTATACTATTATTTATTATAATATTTAAAAATTTATAACTTTGAAATTTAAAGGTAAAAGTATTATTATTATAACTTTAAATAATTTTTTTAATAATAAATTTATATTTTTTTTTAATAACTATTTAATAACTATAAATTAAAATATTATAAGTTTAAAGGTTAAAGTAAATATTATTATTAAAAAGCTAAATAATATTTTTAAATAACTTAATTATTATAAAGGTTTTAATAAATTTACTTAAAAGTTGTAAATATATTTTCACTATATTATAAAGAGTTTATATATTTATTTAATTAGGTATTTATTAGTTTTTATTTTAATTACTAATTTAACAGTTTATAATATATAGTTTTTAGGTTATTTTTAGGTTATTATAAAGTTTTTTTAAATTTACTATTAAGTAGTTTTTAATAAAATTAATTACTTATTATATATATTTTTTTTTATTTTTTTTTATTAAGAATTTAAAATCTTTTAAATTATATATTTTAAAGAATTATTTTTAAATTTTATTAAAAAAATTAAATATTATTTTAATAATATTAAAGAATTTTTTAATAAAATATTAAATTTAATATTTAATATTAAAAATGTTTTAATTTTTATTTTTTAATTTTAAATTAATTTTATATTTTATTTTTTATAAAAAAATAAATATTACTTTAATAATATTAAATAACTTTTTAATTAAATATTAAATTTAAAGTTTGATATTAAAAAAAAAAATTTAATTTTTAATTTTAAATTAAATTTAAACTTTATTTTTTATAATTTATTAAATTATTTAAATTTTATTTAATTTAAAAAATTAAATTTATAATTTTTTAATTTAAATAGAATTTAAATATATTATTAATATTTTTAAAGTAATACTTTTTTATTTATAATATTAAATTAAATATAATTTTAAAATTAAAAAAGAAATTTAAATTAAAAGCTTTAAAATAAATTACTTTTAAAATAAAAAACTTAAAATTATAAAAACTTTTAAAAATAATTAAAGTTTTTAATATTAAATTTTTTAATTTTTTTTTATAATATTATATTATAAAATTATAAAATTAATAAAACTTATAAAAAGAAATATTTTAAAATATAAGTATATAATATAAGTATTTTATTTATTAATTTATTTATTATATATAAAAAGAGTTTTATTTTATTATAAATATATAAGTTAAAAAAATAAAATAAATTTAAATATTTAAAATATATAATATATTTATATTATTTAAAAATAAAAATACTTTTAATTTATTAATAGAAATATTTAATATAACAATATTTAAATAAATATTAAATTTAAATTAAATTAAAAAGAATTTTTTAAAAAATTTTAAAACTTTTTATATAAACTTAATTTATTTAATATCTTTATAATTAATTTAAATATTATTATAATAATAATAGTTTTAAAAAGTTTATTTTATTAATAATTTCTTTTATTTTTTTAATTTAATTTTTTTAATTTAAACCTTATTTTTTATAGGATTTATAGTACTATTATAAAACTATATAGTATAGTATTACTATAACTATATAGTTATAATAGTAGTATAATAGTAACCCTTTATAGTATATAGTTTCCGCTTAAAACAGACAGAGGCACACTGGAACTCCGCGTCATTAGCCTACGGTTTATCTACCATGCCTGTGGCTTTCTTATCATCATGACCCAGGCAACAAAACCCTCAACGTTCCTCAACGTTCACGGTCTATCTTTCCGGATTACATACCCTGTCCAGTTTCGATGGCAGCCTTCCATGGAAGAGGCTCAAGTCTCACTCATAATCAACCGGTGATGTGAAAGTTCAAATCCAACAGGCAACATGCTCACTTCTGTTCTCGTCCTATCTGCTTTGTTTTCGTCATGTCAGCCATTCTCCTTGTTCCGAGACGCAAGCCTCAGCCAATATGATGAGAACCAACAAGTCCTCGGCACCGACGGGCACAGAATACCCCGCAACCGACAAGCCCGCGGCTTCGCCGCCCTGGGCGACAGCTACAGCGCCGGCATAGGCACCGGCCTGGACGACAAGGAGCTCCCCTCGGAGGGCGACTGCCGCCACGGCGTGCACGCCTACCCGCAGCTGATCCACCACGACCTCAACAACGCAACAGGGCTCAACACGACCTTCCAGTGGCTGTCGTGCACCGGCGCCGTGACCACCGACATCCTCTCGGGCGGCGGTGCCAAGGGCGGCCACGGCCAGGTCGACGTGCTCAACACCTCGCTGCCGCTCGACTTCGCGACTCTGTCGGTGGGCGGCAACGACCTGGGCTTCTTCGACGTGATGAACGCCTGCATCTTCCGCTTCTACTCCTTCTACAGCGACACTTGCGAGGCGGCGCTGATTGCCGCCGACGCCGCCGTCAGGAGCAACGTCTTCGAGCAGCGGGTCGAGGTCATCTTGCTCGAGGTGCTCGACAGGGTCGCGTGGGAGAGGCGGCCCCGCTTCAGCGTCACCGTCACGGGGTACGCGCGCTTCTTCGACGCCGCCACGCCCGCGTGCGACGATATGTCGCTCGGCGTCTGGTACGGCGGGCCGAAGCTGTCGCGCGACATTAGGATGCGCATGAACGCGCTGGTGGCCGCGGCTAATGAGAAGCTGCGGCGGACGGTCGCGGTGGTTGACGGGCGGTTCAGCGGGGCCAGGCCTAGGGTGTTGTTTGTCGACTATGATGACCTGTTCGAGGGCCACAGGTTCTGTGAGCCGGACGTACTGGAGCCGGCGTATAACCGGACGGACAGCTGGTTCTTCCTCGTCGGTGGGCCTGACAATGCGAAGAACGAGACGACATGGCCGAACGGGACGAATGGCGACCCAGAATCGATGGGGTATGAACGGGAGAAGGTCCTGTCCCCTCTGTCGCCCTTGGTCGACCCTCATACGTGCCTGGCACACGCTCAGGGGAGGGGCGACTGGGGCGAGCTCGCGCTATGCTACATGGCTATGGCGAAGCATCGCAACCCGTCGCTTCGTCCGGCGCACGGCGAACTGACGGCTCAGAATGGAATGTGGTGGGTTCCGACGTACTACGGCAAGACATTCCATCCGCGGACACTCGGCCATGAGGCCATCAGGGACAGGATCTACCACGTGTGGGAGCAGTATGGGCTGTAGCAGGTGGGCAGGTTGTTCGAGCAACATAGGATGGGCGAACGTGGACATCCTTATTATTTTTTTCATTTTTTTTGGCATGTTGCAAACGGACCTCGATACCCCTTTTTCATCATCATCATACCCAACCCTCATCTGATATCAGCACATCGCGTCAACATCGCACAAACGCGTGAGAATCGCGCCGCGACACGTTGACCAAAGTGCAATCACAAAGCCCAACCCCTCACCCCGCCACCTACATGAAGGGACGAAAACAAGGCAAACAGACGACCTTGCTGGCGCAGGGGTAAGTCTCGCTGGTCAGACTTGCCCGGCCCCCAAACCAACTGCTGCCAAAGCACCGGGTTCAAGCCCGGCGAGTGCCCTCAAAAGCACTCCAAAATCCAAGGACTTAAGGGCTTGCCCGCAGGACGGACTGATGTCTGTAGCCCCGAGGACGCGGATGCCGTCCGGCGCAAGTATTCATCAGGCCTTCCTGTTGTTTCTCCTTCCCTGGGAAGAATTATGTGACTCGTCGCCTGAACGATTGTGGGCGGCTAACGTTCAAGTGCTGGGTCCTGGATATTTTTGTGCTTCTTTTGCCTTCCCCTTTCTCTTGCATCTCACTACCCTCGAGCCACCTAGCTAGATAGACGTGGTGGTTGTTCAATTGACGTCCAAATGGGGCACGATCAATCTCAAGGAACGGTGTTTTTGACTTTTAGCTACATTGCACGCTATGATTTCATACATCCACGATAGATGAAGAGTAAATAATACTACATGACCTCCTTGGACTCCCCAACCCGCATCTGATACAAGCATCCGTCCACCCGTCTAAAATTGATAAGTATGCATCACTGAGGAAGGTTTGTCAAATGCAGTCCCATGCCCCGTGTGGTCCCTTCTAATCCGCCATGCCAAACACCTCCCCAATCGACAAAGTGTTGCTCCTCACACCCGTCAGCGTGATCAAGATGCCCACCAGGTCCACAATCAGCAGCACCATGGCCGCCATCATGAAGCGCGGATTGAAGACGCGGTACAGCATGAGGTGCCTCCTCAGCCAGCCGGCCCACGCCATCGTGGCCAGCGACTCGACGGCGTAGTACGAGACAAACACGCCCAGCGCCCGGCTGACGCTCTCGAGCACGCCCTTGCGCTTGGGCCCCGTCTTCCACAGCACCACCAGCGGCACCGACGCCGCTGCGAGGATCTGCCCCGCGTACGTGTTCAGCACCACAAGCAGCGGCGTCCACGGGTACCGGATCGAGAAGAGCGGGATGAAGGCCGCGTCCCACTGGATGCTGCTGAGGACCGCCTGGTGGCCTGTCTTGAAGAAGTGGAAGTTGCCCAGGAGGCCCAGCATGATCGGGCCGATGGTCTCGCCCGTGAGCTCGTTGAGGTCCAGGATCTCCATCAGCGACAGCACCTGCCACATCATGATCGCCATGGCCCCGCCGCCCATTGGCTTCGACACTATGATACACGCCGCCATGATGTTGAGCGGCAGGAAGAGGTACCTGGCGCCGTTGGCATTGGCGTAGCCGAGGACGGCGATCTGGGCGCGCTTGGCGTTTGTGGAGGTCGTGAGAATGGATATGCAAGGTGGCGCCCAGATGAACGCTGTCGTGCCAGCGACGACGGCGACGGCCAAGGCCAACTGTGCGGTGTACACACTGAAGATCTTCAGTGTGCCTTCGGACAGACCTGTGGCCCAGTTCTCGTTGTCTGCTGTGTCCATAGTCCAGTAGACAGCAGAGAGGAAGAGGGCGGCACGAAGGGCATAGCCAATCCACGTTGGTGCCAGGCCGTTGTAGGAGCGGGTGGGGATGTAGTATGCCCGGATGATTGAGGGAAGGATGGCAAAGACTGAGAAAGGTATGGCCAAGTGCCAGGTTGCCGAAGTGGAAGATGCTGAAGACGCGTAGTAGGTCGTCATACAGTAAGGATACTGCTCGTCGCGACACAGTTTTGAGAAGGATACAGCTCGGCCAAGGAGGACAAAAAGGACTGAGTGGTAGACAGCAAAGTATCGATCCGCCAGCTTCTCGATGTTCAGAGACGCAAGTGCACTCGCAAGACCAAACGTCGTTGTGAAGAAGAGAAGAATACTGTCTTCCCAAATCGTGTACGAGTTTGACGCGAAGCCGATCGACTGGCTGATGGTGAACACAGCAGCCATCCAACCCCAAAAGCTTGACGGAATGGGCAGCACGAAGGAAGTTCGAAGAAGAGTACCGACAACTAGAACAGTACTCGCAATACCGGCTCCCGCAGCCCCCAGCCGGTAATCTTGTGCATGAGTAAGAGCAGCATAGGCAATCCCAAGAATCGCTCCTGGCACCGCGCCAGTCACGGCAGCCAACGTCACAGTCTTCTGTTGAGTTTGGTACGAAGGAACTTCCGAGTCCGCCTCAATGCCTTCGGCCTCCAATTTCCTCTCCGCAATGTCTAGCTCGAGGTTATCCAGGGCAGCGAAGTCGTCATCTTCATCCTTTGTAACGTAGAGAACCAGAGCGACCAGGCCAAGCCCACTAATAACAAGGCCGATGAGCATGCTAGGCACATCGAATCTAGCCCACAGGCTCTTGTATATCCTCAGTGTCTCTGCCTGGTAGTCCATAAATGCGGTATACACAAGCGCGCGGGATTTGCCTTTTGTATCGTCTTGGAGCACCTTCTCGGCGTTGCTGAATAGGGCAGCCGGCGTCCCAGCCTCACTCGTCTGCTCAAGGCCACGAGCAGCAAAGTAAGATGCTTGGTAACGATTAATGCCTGCTGCGGTTACACGAGCTGCGGATGCTAGGCTGTTCCAAGAATCTCCTTTCTTTCCCGCAAACGCCTCTTCGATAGGAGTACCCAGGTTGTTGTAGGGAATAGGAATTCCCAGTAGAAGTGCAAGGGTCGGAACAAGGTCGATCTGATTCACAGGTCGTGTCTTGGCCGTGGCAGGCGGGACGACAAACTCAGGTTTTGTCCTTCCGAAAACAGCCTTCTTCGAGTACATCCATAGCGCAGCCTCGACCTCATCATCGCTTTCACCTCCGTGATCACCTTTGGGGTCCATGCCATGGTCACCCATGACAACCAGCAATGTGTCGTCATCGATGGTCTCGACAAGGTTCTTAATGAAGTCGTCCATTTGACGCAGCTTTGCTGTCATAGCAGCATGGGCAGGTCCGTAGCGGTGGCCGGCATGGTCAACACCAAGGAGATGCCCGATAAGAAGATCCCAATCCTCTTTCCTGTCTGCCTGCAACAGTGGGAATATGTGTTCAAGAACGCCATTGTCAACGGAATGCAGGTCCCAGACGTTGAAGCTGTCATACGACCTGCTGATGTTGGACTCGAAGTATCCCGGGAACAAGGCATCCCAAGTGTCATCTCCAAGGTGCACAATCTTCTTGCCGGCATCCCGGAGTTGAGTCAGCAGGTTGTCCTCCTCGATAGCATTTCCTGCGAAGTTGCTTCCCATTTCCATGAATGTAGGCAGTGTTCCGGTCGTAAGCCCCTTGAGCCTCTGTAGCGTTGTCGTCGGTGGGTCCGCGATAAAAGGCCTCAGGAAGGCATTGTTGGGTGACTTGACGGCCGTTTCGTGCAGGAACGGGAAGGCGTTGTGGAACTCGGCATCGTCTTCTATCGGCACAGTAAAGTCGTACCGCAGCGCATCGATCAACACAACCACCGCCTTGTCGAAGGTCTTGGGGTGCCAACAGCCGCCGTCCACTGTGCCCCGGCCCTTCCAGTCGGACAGAATGCCGGTATGCTTGCCATCTGTGAGGTCCACGGGGTTGGAGTCACAGCTTGACTTCTCGTCCAGGACCAACCTGGTCAACAAAAACCCCGATGTGAAGTATGCGATGCCTATTACGTGTATGCAAAGCATCCAGACCCAGAAGCCAAGCGTCCATCCCCATCGGCGCTCGTATGCGGTCTTTCGGCGAGCCTCGAGGGCTTCACGCTGCCTCTGTTGGACGCTGGCTTTCTTTGGTTCCTCACTTGCGCCCTCTTTTTTACTACCGGCCTCTGCGGTCTGTTGGCGGCGTTTGGCTGCTGCAAATTGGGCGGCAATAGCCTGGTAGTCGGTCGGAGGCGTCGGCCGCGCACCGTCTCGAGGATTCGGCGGAGGCATTGTGCCGTGTCGAGGAGGTCGATGTGATGGGCAGAGTGGAGATGTTATTCGATAGAATGAAAAGATTAAGAACACATGGTCAGAATTGAATTAAATCGCTCAAGGAGAGGTCAGGACAGGAAATTGACAGTTTGTATCGAGGTCCAGATTACCCTCTCTACCAAGATTTTGGAGCTTCCGAGGTCCCCTTGAGCTCGAGTGCTGTCTGTCACAGAAGCTCCAGGGCCCACTTGGCTGCAGCTCTTCCCCACGTTTCACCCGCGGCAGGCATCATCGTGTGCCCTGGACTTGACCACTTTCAAGGGTTCACCCGAACTCCAATCCCACCAGGCTTTTTTAATACACTGGATAGATCTGCTGTATAATACTTATTTACTTTACCATCTGGAAGACGCTAAACAATTCATCTTCATCATTACGCATTTTCGGGCAGAGCATTGAGAGGCTCATCGAGTCCATGGACCTGGTTGCGATGCCACTGCTTCTTGGGCCAATAGTCAACTGTCTCACTGCACCTGTCGCAGTTGATGGGTTCCTATGCAGTGTCAGTCACTTAGCGAGAGATCTATAACGGAGGCAGGAAACCATATGAACAGCGACTCGTTCGACAAGAATTGTGCTCGATATCTCCAGAGCCATGACCAGAGGCTCACCTTGTATCGTTCCTCTAGCTCGGACGGGTTCGGACCAAGCCGTTCAGTGTAAATAACAAACAGGCCCAACAGCCCCTCGTCATCGTCTTCGCCATACTTTAGAATATCCTGCCGCAGCCTCAGAATACCCTCGGGAGCCGGGTCAGGTGATACACCGCTGTGCATAGACGTGAAGGTAGCTGTAGGCCATGTAGATGTGCGAAGAGCGGTCGTGGCCTTCCACGGACGGAACAACGTAGAGAATCTCGTCGCTACCGACCTTGGCGTGGAGCAGAGCGTAGATCTCATCGGGAGAGCCGCTGTCACAGAATGGAACGAACGAGAAGCCGTCGATCCCGTGCGGCAGGTCGTTTGCGATTAGGAAAGCGTTCATAGTAGACACACGCACCTTGAGTCCGCGGAGGACGGTGACGAGTTTGGCTCCTGACATTATTATGAATTCTTGTTAGGATACAAACCTCTTGTTCAGCACTTATACCAACTCGTTCCAAGGCAAGACTCGACTGATTGGCTACCTTGGGTGGAACGCGCTCGACTCCGGTTCTGGTTAGGGGGTGTTTGGGTAGGCAAAGACAGTGAAAGAAACCGAGGCTTGGGATTTGGATACTATGACGTTTCATGGGGAGGAGGGTATTGTTCAGGTTGGAAGCAGCCAAAACGGAGACCGGTCCCACACTGGCGACAGTTGTTGCCTTAATTATCACTTTTCTGAACTCCTACGCCACACTTTGGCTCCTCTAGTCCATCTTGCGAGCATTATTTTCAGATGACACGATTGTCAGAGTAACACCCTATGCAAAAGAGAGTTCACTTTCTTGAAACAGTCGTCCACCTTCCACCGGTGAGCCGCTGTTCGTGCAGAGTACATACATCCCTTGACTAGGTACGCTGGATACAAGATAAGGTCCAGCTAGACCACGGCCACTGTTGATATAGACCTGGTCCTCAACTCGAAATTTGCCCTATATTCAAGATTAATGGTTTGTGTCATCTTGGGCTAATTACCAAAAGAAAAACATAGGGAAAAATGCTGGCATGTTCAAACACCGCTAAAGTGATCGGCTGGCCAGTTGCTAGTGCTTACTGCTTTATATGTTGAGATGCGTGGTCTAAAGCCATCATCCTCCCCGCGCTGAACATCATTGCCAGGCTCCGTATCGCTACTAGGCTGTGCAGTTTTGCCCGCCTGCCAGGTAGCTCAAGTTAGCCGTGTGCCAGTCACTAGCAGGGTGCTTGTGACAGGGAATAATACTGTGCTAGAGGCCACTTCCGGCTCTTGTTCTGGCTCGGTCTTTGACTCGGGCATCCTGGCGTCAGGACAAGTGGACCTTCAGATTCGCGAAACGAGGAGACGAAGGAAAAGTATCTGGGTAGAGATCAAGAGAGATGTGGAAGGCTGTCTTGAAGCACGTTCAGATGATGACTGAGATTTGTGGACAAGAATGCCATGGAATTATCAGGCCCCCACGCCACCTGTGAGTGTCTGCCTTGTCATCCGCATGTGCGGGGCTGCAGCGGGTCTCACTCCAGCCCCATACCTGAATGTTTCGATTGGGTACAAAGCTCTGTCGTGATACATCCGATAAAATGTGGGCGATTCTTCTCGACACACCTTTACACAGAGACTTGGAAACGAGGCTTATTACCCTGCTCGACAACATGCAGTGTCGATTCTCAGACAATGCTTAAAACTGATAAGGAACAAAAGTGTGTAACAAGATCCCAATGAGAGCGCTCGCTTACAAGTATGTGTAGCTACCTAGATACCCTGGAACAAATCGCAAAATGTCCGCTGCCAACGATGGTGACCAAATTGAAGAGACGTGTGAGAGACCATGATGATGCTCTTTATGTACTATGTTGACAGTTACAAACCAAAGTAAATAAATATCGTGCCGGATACCCCCGTTACACGGCTCTTCTTAGCACTCACCCGTCCTTCTACAATTTTCGGCGCTTTGCAAAAGCACGCATGCGACTTCTCCTGATTTAACAGGATAGAATCTCAAGACTAAAGGAGAGGCTGGATCTCCTTGACTCTCAGGAAGGCCAAGAAATATTCCTGGGCTGCGCCCATCGAGATGCAAATCCCGAGAGACTTTAAGTCTTTGAGGATCTTTCCAGTGCTCTCTCAGTATATGGTAAGAGCATGGAAATCAAGAAGGGTCCCGAAGCTACTTCAGCTTCCATTACTTTCGAGGGGTACTTTGAAGGGGAGGAAGTCCTAGGCTGACAGTACCAGATGATCTGCTCGAGCGGAGCTGCCATGTTCTTGCGTTGCCTAAATCGTGGGACCGAGATGTCGAGAACCTCAGAAGATGGACCAGTGGCACAGGCTGCATCAGTCGAAAGGAGACCGAATACCTCGACAGAGACGATGACCTCGCAAATCTCACCGGGTCTCTCGACAGCGCCCTTGCTTATAGCGAGTCTATTGTCGAAGACTGCAGCTCCTGGTTACGTCAACACATAAGCCGGGTACGTGGGTGGTACAGAGCTCCGCTACATCCCGGCTTTTCTCATGTTGCCCAGCCTATATTTAATGATTATCTAATAAGGCATAGTATATACCAATAACCCGTGGCAGAAGTCAGAACGTAGATATGGACCGCAAGATACATATTCTTGGACCGCAGCTACAACGTTTCAGCAGGACTTTGGCTGTTTTCTGTGCCACTGCAGTTATCTTGACACCTGCATTTATTCTGCCAAGCATTCATGGTCTGGTCGGCCGTCTACTAGGAAGCTTGTTCTCTACTTTAATATTTCTCACAGTACTGTCATTTTTCACTAAAGCCAACATGATTAAGATCGTTACTGCCGGCACAAGGTACAAGATGACGATATGGGAAGTATGCGAATCGACTGTGCTAACCTTTATATATTACAGTTACGCTGCTGTTCTTATCACGGTTACTGTTGATAACACATCTTCAACAGCATACTGTATTGGATCTTCTTAAATACCATTAAATCGACTTTCCTTAAACTTGGATTTGGAAGTCCCTGGTAAGCTGATCTGCTACGTGGTCTCGGAATACCGCAGCCAGTCGTAATCCAAACTTATCATCCATACTAACTCCAAATTCCAAAGTTAAACAACGATTAACAGCCGCCTGGTACAAAGTTCTAACAAAGTGAGCCAGCCTATAAGTGCAATTCCTTTTGAGCTTCGATTCTATTTCGGGTGGCGGTGGCGTAGGGTGACCGGCCTTGGTCGTAATAAGATCGCTTGCGCTCTGCCATAAACCAATCTCAAGCAATACTACACCAAGTGAGTAAACGTCGTACTTCTTCTGATGGCCTTTTCTCGCTGTACCTTACCTTGACGGATGGCGGTATAGGTTAAAGTCTATATCGTCTATAGCTCGACTGATTGAAGGGTTGGAGTTTAGACGGGAGAATTTGAATCCCTTTAAAAATGGCTCGGAATAGTCAAGTTGTTCTCGTAGACCACCCTTCACATAGAAGAAAATAATGTTATAACTGCTGATACCCTGATGAACCCAGCTAACACTATACCATTTTTAAATAGCCCTAACAATTGTTAATACTATTCTTATCCTTGCATTTAGCGTCGGTCAATCGTGCCCTTTTATTTTCTGTATAACTGTGTTTAAGTCCATATATTGATAACGCTTGTAAATAGATAGAACCTCAAAGTCCAGCGTATATATGTGGGCGGATTCTTTGTGTGACCATCTTACACACTTAAGGGATCGGAAGTCTCTACTCTTTGGCGTGCCTAACAGCTTCACTAAAAGACTTAAATGATAATGTAAGGCCGGCAAATCTGACGAGTTGACATAGGAGCCGTAGGCCTTAACCTCCTATATAATTAAAGTCCCGGCAATATAAGGGTACAATATTTCACCCTCTGTGTTAGCTGGATCGAGAGGGACAGTATGTGAGTCGGATAGTATAATTATCCTGCGAATATAAAGTTAGGAATTAATCCTAAGTGCCCGAATGGTTTTGTTTTCCACCGTCTCTTTAAGGATATCTTTGCCCTCTAGAGCGGATGTTTTAAGGATGCTTTTCTCCAAAACATTAACAATTCTACTTCCTTAACTGTTAAGCTGACATAGGAACTTAATAGCCTGGCGCTTCTTCGCTCCTTCATCTTCCAAACCTGCGGTAGGACTGTTAAGGCTCAATTGATAGTACTTCTCAACGAGAGTAAGCACGGTAGCCCAAGCACGGGCAATTTCATCTTTCAATGCGACACCGATCTGTTTAGCAAATTTCTTTTGCCCCTGGTGCAAATCTTGTACGGCTCGGTGAATGTGCTCCGTCTTCTAGAATACATCCAAACTTAAGACAAAGTACGGAATACCTTCTCTCAGCCATTCGTTGATACTTCCTGCGCTTTCCACTATCATGACCTCCTTCACCTCGACCAGCAAGTGGAGGAATGACTTGTTCGCTCCCTCTATATCCACTTCAGCTATAGATAAATCACGTTGGAGTAGTTCCAACAGCAATAGACTATGTCTGGGCTTAAGGCTTATATGAACCGGGGTGGTGAACAGATCCTGTTTGCGGCCGCAAAGGTGGCCGTAGAGGTCCTTCATATTGACGCTTCCGTGTTATTGGACTGCCAGCTTCAGCTCTCGGAGCAGGATACTGGTGAAGGATCTACTGCCTGCTCCTCTGGTCTTCACTCCCATTGCAGCAGCGGCTATAACCTCAAACTTGCCTTTGCCATGCTTGCGGTCGCGCGCTGCCTGGGCTACGTAGCAGCAGTCAAGGAGGAGTAGTATGTCCGTATTCGAATTCATAATTTCATCCTGAATTTTGTACCATTCCAAAGTTGGATCACCATAATTGTGCCTTCAAATTTGCGAAACGTATCAGCTGAGTAGGTGTAGAGTCTCGACCCCAGTCACTCAAGTTGGGGCCACAGGCATGGATTGTGAGATAAGAACAGAGACTCACGCTGACCATACAGCTCTACCTTCCTGGCCGCCATGCCTGTCGTCATCCAAGTCTCCGTGACCGCCATAGTGGACTATGAGTAAAGACGAGCCACATGTAGTATCATCTCTGGCCAAAACCTGGCCGATGACACCCATCACTTGGAAGTATGAATGATTCGACTGAATTGGGACTTCAGTGACTGTGAAGCGGAAATCATCCTTGAATGCTGATTGTACAGCTTGGGCTTCTCGCTTGAATCCTTCATCGCCCGCCTCCCAGTAAAGTGTCAGAACCGTCACACTCACATAGCCACGGGTTTGGACGGCAGACTTGAGGTCAATACTCAGAGTATCGATCCAGTTGACTGGGGCGTGGATTTGGTCCATGATAGCTATGCTTGTATTGATGAGACTTCCAGTGAGTTGTTGAGTAGCGCTCACAGTCTGTTCAGCGTTCTAGGGCCAAACACTCAACGTACAGACGGATGGAGAGGGGCCCCCGTAAGTTGCGGCGGCCGGCCCTGAGTGATAGCCAATCGCAGAGGTTTGTACGGTCTCGGGCGCATCCACGCAGCAGACCACGGGTCTCTGGCAAGGGCCGTCTTATCTCCGCCGCTCAAGGGCTTCTAATGGAATCTCTCTTTATTTTTTTTTTATTTTTTTTACGTATACTCGTGGCTTATCCGAGTGGGCCCAGCGTGCGGGTTCTTCCCCTTCAGTGTATCCTCACATCTTAAGCGAGCTGCTTGGGAAAGGTCTTCACCCAACGGCCAGTTGTTTTCGAGGGATAGTGGTGGTTAGCTTTTGTTGCCGGAGCAGGCCTCCTACAGCATATGTAGCCGCCGTCTCGAAATGAGCTGATTCCAAATCATACAAACGCACCACGTGTCTTCCTCGCCTGAAAACGCTTGGTTCGCGAACGACCCGCTGCCTGAGACCCCGGTTGCACGCTTCCAGTGGAACGTCACACAGCTCGGCAAGCCTCCACCACAATCTGCTGACTGCATTGCTTCGGGGCCCTCAAGGACGACATGACCACGTTTGAAAGGTGGACATTTTGATTTGGGCCCAGCTGTCCACATAGCTTTCTGATTTGAACCGACTTGTGCCAACTACCTAATGCTACCCCCAACCCACACTCACTCACACCCCCACCCAGGAAAAAAGATTCACTCCACCAGTTGACCTCGAGGCAATCCGATGGTCTTGCATCCATTGAGCGTCCTGGAGTTCATCAGCACTACCACAGAAAGCTGTTCCTATTTCACATCTTCTGTACCTTCCCTGAGTTATCCCAAGTCACAATTGTAATCATGGAAGAAGACGACTCGCTTGCGACCAGTTGGACCTTACCGACGCGGAGCCGAACTAAGTCAGTGCCTTCGTCAGCGCTCGAGTTCCTCCAAAATCTCAGGTCTCGCAAAGTCTCCGACAACCACGAAAATGGTCGAAATGATAGTCACCAAGCACTGGAGGCAATGATCTACATGCTTTATGACCGCGGAGTCCCTGGCCCAGCTGTCGTGGGACAAGTTCCGAATAGACTCGTCCCACAAAGACTCGGCCAAGGGTCCCAGTTCATTGTCTACACACAAATTATGTACCAATTCTACGGAAATAAGTCTTATACCGAACTTGTAGCCGTAAAACAGCCCAAGTTTGACCTAGACTTCAAAGGAAACGGGCAGCTTGACCTGGGAGGCGCTCAGGCGCGGCGTCACTTGGAACACATCATGCTCGAGATCGAAGCTCTGACAACACCCTCATTGCAGCATCCCAACATTGTTCGCTTGTTGTCATAGTCATTTGACGAGGACAGCCTTCACAGACCCCCTGCTCTTGTCATGGAGTTGGCTTCGTCTGATTTGTTAAAATATTTGACTATAAGTGGGTGCGATGTACCTTGGCCGCAGAGGTAGGACATCTGCTCACAAATCGCTTCGGGACTTGATGCTATTTACGAGGCCATGATAGTGCACGGCGACTTGAAGCCTCATAACGTCTTGATCTTCAAGTATAAATCAAACGGGGAAAAAATTGTTGCAAAATTGGCGGACTTCGGTCTTTCCATTGGAGATTTGAGAAGGGGGGATCATGGCAAGGAACAACTTAGCGGCACCCCCAGATGGCAAGCCCCGGAAGTCGAACGTGCCGAGTACCTGGATGCTCTGGGGCTCCGACTGGCCGATAGCTACTCATTTGGGCTACTTACGTGGAGTACATTGTCTGGCCGTGGTTCATCTCCTTCCAACTTAAGTCGGCATGTGAGGGATGCCGTGCTCGAGACCGAAGTACAGAAGGCCATGGATGAGGGTTCTTTCCAAGACCCACAAACTTTGCTACCAGCCTTACATGAAATAAGTCTCCTCCTTCAGGAGAGCCCTGAAGAGAGACCGACCAAATTCTTTGCTCTGTTTGATCATGACTTCTCTCAGGGGCGATCGAGTTCGAGCAATCATGATATCGTCGACAATCATGATACCGTCGACAATCATGATACCTTCGACATTGACAGCCAAAGCATCATAGGCGCGATAGGGTGGTGGGAACCATATAACATTTCGCCTTATTTTGTTCCCGACCTGAAGTTACAGTTTCTCGACAAACAGCAAGCTATCGCACCTGACTTGCTCTTCTCGCTATTCCTGTGTCTCAGCGGTCGAGCTCAAGAGCCGTCATTGATGATGTCGGATGTGACTGTCTGGAGAGTGCAAGATATATCCCCTCTCGCAGTCCTATATGCCTCAGCAGAGCTTGGTTTCTTGCAAGCGCAAGCTTGTCTAGCTTGAGTCTCCGAATTCTACGAGCCAGAGACTTTTCCAGAAATGGAGCAGTGGGTGGTCGACTCGCTTGAGGCCGGTATCATGACTGGGTCAATCGTCTCAAGGCAATGGCTGGAGAAGCTACACCCCGCGAAATTGGAACTCTGTGTTCGAGAATTTCGGGAGTTGGGTGGGAATTGTCAACTTTTCTTGGATGACCGCCTTCCAAGCCCTAGATTGCATTCCTTAGTAGTTGACGGGACTGTTAACGAGGTGAAGCAATACCTGGACTCACACCCGGCTCTGGACATCGAGGAGAGAACATCACTTGACGAAATACCGCTGTTCTTGGCTTGCGCGCGTGGCTTATATGATATTGTGTCTGAGATATTAGACCGGGGGGCAGATGCATCAGTCTATTGCACCGAGTTTCAAGTTACCTGCCTTCACTGGCTTTTTACATTCGACCCCGAATCTCAGCCGGACGTACTCCGAAGGCTCACGCGTGGTGGTGCCGCTATTGATGCCCGGGCGCTGCACCCAATGCCCTTCAATTCTTATCCGTTCGTCCTTCCAGCCGGAACGCCTTTGCATTAGGCGGTGGCACTTAACGCGCACGCTGCCATAAAGACGCTTGTCAGCCATGACGCGGATCTTTCTGTCCGGGATGGATCGGACCCTTATAGATATAACCGCGAAGTGATGATATTAGATAAAGTCGGGGGGGTCAATAACGAAGCTTTCAGTGTGCCTGATGCGGATCGGGAGCCCCTGGGGCTTTCTCCACTTGACTACGCCGCAATGGACCACAATCCATTCATTTTTGAAACCTTGGTCGATCTGGGGAAACGTGTTTCGGTGCTTGATGTGGATGAGGAAGGGTTCAATATACTTCATCGGCTTAGTGCTAGTCCTCTTCGAAGAACGAGGCTGGAGACTCGCTTCTCCTCACTACCTTTCAGAGGGAACGGGCACCGCCGTGCTGCCAGACTACGGCGTACTATTGCTGCTGTCAAAGCACTCGGTGGTGTTGATGGGCTGAACCAATTCACCACTCCTTGCATGGACCGTTCGCCCACACGCTCACGCCTCCCAATTCACCATTATACACCCCTGATGATGGCCGCTCTGAACATTGACTCCGATATTGTACAGGCTCTGATTGAAATGGGAGCAGATGTAAATTTGCAGAACCACCAGGGCCTCACGGCTTTGCAATGCCAGTGCGAAGTGAGCACGGTAGCGCTGCGCAATGTGAGAATAGTGATCGCTGCTGGTGCAGATATCACACACAGGGATCAGAATGGGGACACAGCTCTATGCATAGCGGCTCAGGGCGGATTGCGAAATTTGGATCTCATGGGGCTGCTGTTATCCAGCGGTGGGGCCATCACGGACAGGGGCAACGTCTTCTGCATGGTCTCGAGAGCTATGACCTTCAATGGCGTGCGTGCTGGTCTCAATGATGTACAAATCGTGGCCCAGGGCCAAGAAAGACAAAGACAGGATGAAAAACTTGCTATGCTACTGCGAAACTTCGTTTGTCGGCACGAAGACACGGCAAAGAGAGCTGAAGTGTTGGAGAAGCCCAGCTCCAACGGAGAAACACTGCTTTATTGTCTCTCTCGATCGAGGCTGGTCAAAAGTGTGCAAACCTTGGTCAGCTACGGCATTGACGTGAATGCAGCATCAACGCCGTTCAAAGTCGTTGAGGAAAAGAATATAGGAAGACCAACGAGCCGGGCCAAGATGGAATGGCAAGGAACGGCGCTCGATATAGCCATAATGGAAAAGGACTCTAAAGTCGGCTGGATGAAGAGCAGCAATAGAAGAGCAGTGGGCCGACCGTTTGGAGCTGCTCATTTAAATTCTGTGACCGAGGAGTTTGACAGAGTCATTGGAGTGCTGGAGGGCGCAGGTGGACTTCGGATAATGGATGACCCACTAAAACTTCTGCAATGAATGAATCAATGAATTTATGAATGAAGGAGTAATTGATTCGGCTGAGACACTACATATCAACGTGGCTGTGGTATCTTCTAATGCTAGCCCGTAGTATCTCGTCAGAGCCCGCATAGAGCATCTTTTACACATCATCAATCGATACCAGATCCGCACTTTTCACTTACCACTGTACCCGGTCTGACCTAAAAAATAATCGTAAGCGAAAACTCGTATGGGCGGTCCCTTTGTATAGTAGTAAACACTCAAAAACTACGCGTTCGATAACATACCATGCCAATGACAGTAGTTTTTTGGCTATAATTATTAGATCACCTTCTGACAGCTACACAGACGAGGCTAGCGAGAACAGCCTCCAGCGGCGCCGTAGACTAGAACCGTTGACACAAGTAGCCCAGGACTAACACTCGGGAAATCAGTCATACGGCGAAAACAATGTTCCGTTGTAAACTGGCATACATACTAAGTTTGCGGTGCTCTTGTACTGCATCATGCATCACTGTGCAGCACTTGCGACAAATGAGCGGCGAAGACACCATGACTCGGCCGCTGGACTTTGAATCCGTGTCTTGCGTTATACTTTATACAGACTTGTAACATAGAACTTAATGACGAACCGGGAAAGATTACCGCAACAGTCGTTTTCGGCCAGATCTCGTTCAGGAACCTTCTTTGATTCTTTGGGCTTGGAGACCAGTCCTCGTACGTATGTATTTCATAAGTCTATCTAAGCGACTAACCATCTTATTGGGCAAACCTTTCCATGAGGATCGCAGACACAAGCACATCCATTTAGCTACCTTGATTCAAGGTGTAGATCAACTCGGAATCCGTGAGGGCTTTCTGGCCTTCGATGTGCAAACACGTGTAATAGATACAGCTAGAAGGAACGCAGATAACTCTCTGTCAAATTTTCTGGTCGACTGGTCGACTAGATTACATGCAACATGGAAATAGACATAATTGCTTCAATTTCGCCAAACCCAGCACGAGGACCATTCATTAGGTCAGTGAGGCAGTCCTTTTCTGACGCACATGGACTATCATAATTTCAGTTTCTGCAATTGAGCATCCAAGTTTGGAGGCGATATCGAACATTCAATGTAGGAGGAAGTCTGGAGCAACATTTACAATTAGCTGTGAACAAACCACCGTCACTTCCTCATCCCTGTCATTGCATCACAGCGGGGCAGCTGCCCTATCATTGCAGTCGAATTGACCACTGAACGTGGGGCGATAAACCCCACGCAGCAGCAAGTACCGCCGTACCGCGCCTGCCCCTCCGCAGTCGGACAAAGTGCATCATGCTGGACAGGGGTGTGAATTTCAAGATCTGCGACCGAGTTTCTGGAGCACACGGCAACGAGAAGTTAGTCATAGTCTAAGCTTTTGGGGACGACGCCGTACAAATTTTTGCCAGACCTTCAATCCCTCAACTCCACTTAGGCTTAGACCTGCCGACAGAAACCCAGAACACAGGGGAGACTGTCCGAGGAGCACCATGTCGTCCCAGCTTCCCGATCCCACGGCAGACCTTGACTGGTCAGGCTTTGTCGGCCCAATCCACGAGCGCTTCAGGGCCTCGGCCGAGGCTCACCCGGACAGGACATGCATCGTCGAGACCAAGACTTCCACCACCCCTGAGAGGGTCTTCACGTACCGTCAGATCTACGAGGCGTCCAATGCGCTCGCCCACTACCTGCATGATGCGGGAGTCACAAATGGGGATGTGGTCATGATCTGGGCACATCGGTCGGTCGACTTGGTCGTCTGCATCATGGGAACCTTGGTAATTTCCTGCACCCTTACTTTACTGTGGCGGAACTCATATTAACGGGCTTCTCAAGGCATCTGGTGCTACGATGACTGTGCTGGACCCGGCATATCCTCCAGCTCGCCAACAGGTGAGTCTCACGGTTCAGGGGACTGCACAGCAGACCTGCAAAGCTGGCCCCAAACCAGCAGAGCATCTCGAATTCCGTGCAAAGGAACGGGTCAAGCGTTTCAGAGTTCATACGGCTAAATTTGTTCCCTTAGGTCTACCTTGAAGTGTCTCAACCACGAGCCCTGGTCAGGATCGGCCGGGCAACAGACGAGAACGGCCCCCTAGCTCCTCTCGTCCAGAGCTATATCGACGAGTCGCTTCAGCTCAAGGCCGAAGTGCCCGAGCTTCGGCTCCGTGATGACGGCTACCTTTTTGGAGGAGAGGTTGATGGCAAGGATGTGTTCCAGAGCGCAAGGGAGAAGGCATCCTCACCACCCGACGTTCTTGTTGGGCCAGACTCAAACCCCACGCTGTCTTTCACATCAGGAAGTGAAGGACGGCCCAAGGGCGTGCTTGGACGGCATTACAGCCTGACCAGGTACTACGGCTGGATGGCTGAGCGTTTCAACCTGTCATCCGAGAGCGTTTTTACCATGCTCTCTGGAATCGCCCACGACCCTATCCAGAGGGATATTTTCACACCACTCTTCCTCGGAGCACAATTGCTTGTCCCGGCCAAGGAGGACATTCAACACGAGAAGTTGGCCGAATGGATGAGCGAGCACAAGCCGACCGTCAGCCATCTGACCCCAGCTATGGGTCAGATTCTGGTCGGCGGTGCCAGCGCACAGTTCCCCAGCCTACAGAATGTCTTCTTTGTTGGTGACGTTCTGACGACAAGAGATTGCCGAGTGCTTAGACGACTTGCAGTCAACGCCAACATCATCAACATGTACGGAACCACCGAGACGCAGCGAGCAGTCAGCTACTATGAGATCCCAAACGCTGCTAAGAACCCAGATTACCTGAACAAGCTCAAGGATACCGTTCCTGCCGGAAAGGGCATGCAAAACGTCCAGCTACTAGTGGTAAGCCGAGAGGATAAGACAAGGATGTGCAAAGTGGGCGAAGTGGGTGAGATCTACTGCCGTGCTGCTGGTTTGGCCGAAGGTTACCTCGGAGACGAAGCAAAGAACGCGGAGAAGTTCCTCAACAATTGGTTTGTCGACAACAAGAAGTGGGTAGAGCTTGACGCAAAGAACAGCAAGGATGAGCCATGGCGAAAATACTACCAGGGACCTCGAGACAGACTCTACCGAACCGGCGATCTTGGGCGATACCTGGAGACCGGAGACGTCGAGTGTACGGGACGCGCCGATGACCAGGTCAAAATCCGTGGTTTCCGTATCGAGTTGAACGACATCGACAGCAACTTGAGCCAGTATCAACTGATTCGGGACTGCAAGACGCTGGTGCGAAGGGATCGGAACGAAGAGCCGACGTTGGTGAGCTACGTCGTTCCCGAGGCCAAGGAATGGCAGCGGTGGCTCTCTTCATTCAACTACGAGGATGTCGAAGACGAGGGTGTCGAGATGGGGTCTGTGACGGTCTATTTGAAGAAGTACAGGCGGATGCAGACTGAGGTGCGAGACCACCTCAAGTCTCGCCTGCCAGTCTACGCCGTGCCGACCATCTATATCGTGCTCAACAAGCTGCCTCTGAACCCCAATGGCAAGGTTGACAAGCCAAACCTTCCCTTCCCTGATGTTTCTGAACGCACAGAAGAAGCGTCAGAGGAGGACTTGAAGAACTGGGAATCCCTGTCGGAGACAGAACGCGCAGTAGCTCAGAAGTGGGCTGAGCTCGTTCGTGGTTTGAACCCGAAGACCATCAAACAAGATCAGAGCTTCTTCGACCTGGGTGGACACAGTCTTCTGGCCCAGCAGCTCCTCTTGATGACGCGTAAGGAATTTGGTGTGGACGTTTCCATCAATTTGCTCTACGAATTCCCAACTCTGGGTGGCTTTAGCGGCCAAGTTGAGAAGGTGAAGGGAGGCGCAAGCGTGGATGTCGAGGAAGGCGACCCGGAGTACGCAAAGTCCTACGACGAGCTGGTTGAGATCCTGGCCGACAAGTATCAGTCGGCAGACGCTGAAGCTGCGGGAGATGCCGAGAACTTGACGGTCTTCCTCACAGGAGCGACCGGATTCTTGGGTGCCTATCTTATCAACGAGATTCTTGAGCGGACGAAGCCCAACATCAAGTTGATTGCTCATGTGCGAGGCGCCAAGAACCCGGCTGCTGCCCTGGAGCGGCTACAACGTTCACTCCGCGGAAACGGGGTGTGGAAGGATGACTGGAGCTCAAGATTGAGCTGTGTCGTGGGAGACCTGTCCCAGCCACAGCTCGGCATCGACATTCTTACATGGAAGAGACTGAGCAAGGAAGTGGACGTGGTCATACACAACGGTGCTTCAGTTCATTGGGTCAAACGGTACCACGAGATGATGCCACCCAACGTTCTCTCGACCATTGACGCCATGAGGCTCTGCAACGAGGGCAAGCCCAAGCGATTCTCATTCGTCAGCTCCACGGCTGTCCTGGACTCGGACCACTACATCAAGCTGTCTGAGGACTTGACCAGGACAGGACAAGGCTCGATCACGGAAGAGGACGACATGCTAGGCAGCCGTACCGGCCTCGGTACAGGCTATGGCCAGACCAAGTGGGTGTCGGAGCAGCTGATCCGCGAGGCGGGCAAGCGCGGGCTGCAGGGTACCATCATCCGACCGGGCTACATCCTGGGCGACGCCGAGACGGGGGTGTGCAACGTGGACGACTTCATGATCCGCATGCTGAAGGGCTGCATCCAGCTGCAGAGCCGGCCGCGCATCATCAACACGGTCAACGCGGTGCCGGTCAAGCACGTGGCGCGGGTGGTGGTTGCCGGGGCGCTGAACCCGCTCCCCGGCGGCGTGCAGGTGGCGCAGGTGACGGCGCACCCGCGGCTGCGGATGAACGAGTACCTGTCGATCCTCGAGTACTACGGGTACAAGGCGCCCGAGGTGTCGTACGACGCGTGGAAGGACGACCTGGAGCGGTTCGTGTCGGCGGGCGGCGTGGAGAAGGACCAGGAGCAGCACGCGCTGATGCCGCTGTTCCACTTCTGCATGAACGACCTGCCGGCCAACACGCGCGCGCCCGAGCTCGACGACCGCAACGCCGCCGCCGTGCTCCGCCGCGACGCCGACCGCTACACGGGCGTCGACGAGAGCATGGGCTACGGCGTGTCGAGGGAGGACGTCGGCCGCTACCTCAGGTTCCTCGCCGAGACCAAGTACATCAGCCTCCCGTCCGAGAGGGGCCGCCCGCTGCCCGAGATCAAGGCCGACATTGCGAGCGCCAAGGCTGCTGGTGGGCGTGGTGGAGCCTGAGTTCTGGCCTGGGTGGGTGTTTTTCTCCAATGGTTGACGTACTAGAGGGTTAGATAAAAGAAGACAGAGCAAAATCGAGGATCGAATGACGTGAGAGCTTCAACATCCCTCGCAAAATGAGGGGGAACAGGTCAACATGGCCTCGACCAGCACTCAGTCCCCTAACCCTCGAACTTAAAATCAGGTCCTCTTGCCCTTGTTAGTATTGACGAATCTCCGGTAACCCAGCGGGAACCGACCCCTTGAAAATCGCGTGCTTAGGTCCAGGTTGGTCTAGCGTCCAGCAGAGCTGAGCAGGAGTTAAAGGATCGTCGCTTCTGACCGGATTCAACAGCGCTCTCGAGCATTTCTCGACACGAAGTCCATCATCTGCTATCGCCATAGCGTAGGCCCAGTCTTAGAGCGTTTAGCGGCCCTTAGGACTTCTACCTAGGTACTTGCCGGGCGCTGAAGTGGTTATAGCCGACAATTCCCTCGGTTTTCGACTCATTTTCCTCCTCATTTCACCCTTTATCTCCCACCACGTTTTTGCTCTGTCCTCGTGCTGTTTGTGAACATGTGGATCAACCCTTGGACGAGCTTGTCCAACAACAGGGATTAATATTGGCGTCAGACAAGCGCCTCTTTTCTCTTAAGCTTCTGCCTCCACGTGCCACGCGAACCACTTAAGCTCTTCTTTTTCCCCGCCGGATCTCGCGATGGACAGACACCGGGAAACTTTACCGGCAGAAGCGACAGCCGGACCAGAGCGCACGGTATCTGGTGCGAATGCTGCTGCTGCTGCTGCTGCTGCTGCTGCTGCTGCGCCTCCCCTGCCATCGCCATCGTCGCTTGCCATGGGCCTGCGCGGTGGCTTTGAGTCTTCATATGGGCTGCAGCAGGAGAAGCAGCAGAGCAGGCTCCCTGATTGGAAGAATGCCGTGCCGCCTGCCAGGCGCTTTCGCGGCGCCCCTCGCCCCGGCTGCACCATGTGCAGGCTGCGCAAGGTGAGCCTATAAAGAGGTCCTCTTCCTCAACGCATGCTTGCCAGCCCAACAAGCCGGCCTGCCGTGTAACCCGGTCATTCACTTACTTGTACTAAATCGTGTTTTCTTTAATAGGTGAAGTGCTCTGGTAAGCCGGCGGGGAATGGCCCCTGTGCCTGCTGCGCAAGGCTGGAGTACCCGTGCAGCTTTGTCGAGGAGGATGATACCGGTACCGAGCAAGGTAAAAAAGAAACACACGTCCTGTTCTCGGACGTTCCCCCCCTAGATCATCACAACGCCTCACTCACACCGCACTTCGCGGCTTTGTAGGCAAGGTGTCTCGGGTGGCGCCGTCCAAAGACCGCACAGAGGCTGGGACCGCGAGGAAACGAGCCCAGAAGGCCTGTAAGGAGTGCCACCTCCACAAGACAAAATGCTCTGGGGACCTTCCACGATGCACGCGGTGCGAGGTGAACGACTTAGCGTGCGAGTACGTGGCTTCAAGGAGAAAGTTGTCCCTTGCTCCTGCGTCCTTGTGGTCGGCATCCCAGAGCGAAAACCAGGACGCTGAGACTAGGCCTGGCTTGCAGGATGTCAAGGACGGCGAGAAGCCACTAATATCACCCGACAACTTCTCTATCTCTCCGGCGTTGACGTCCCAGACTAGGCAGTCTTCTATTGGCAATATATATGGCGAGTACGTACCTCCCTCTCTAGCTTACACCGCAGCGGACTAAGCACGTGGCTCACGGTCTTTTTTCCTTCTTTTCCTGCAGGGACCTCTTGGCTCAGAAAGACACCCTCCTGAGACACTTTGATGTCTTCTTCAAGCTATGGGCGCCAATGCCCTGCATGGGCATCATGCAGCGCGACACGACCTACGCCGAGATCGACGAGCGCCGGCTCCACCCCATCGTGGCCGCCGCCGTGTGCGCCATGACGTCCCGTATCGTACACCCGGGCCAGAAGCAGATCCCCTTCGCCGACCGGTGCGCGGACCAGGTCGACTTCTACCTGTTCCGCGCCATCGACTCGTTCCTGCGCAAGACGGCTCACGAGAACCTGGTGGTGCTCGTCTGCGCCATCTGCCACTTCTGGCACGAGAACCAGATGAGCAAGGTCTGGATGTACATGGGCCTCGCCGCCCGCCTCATCACGGCCCTGCAGCTCAACTGGGACGGCGCCGGTGAGTCCCCTGTCAGGCAGGAGACCAACCGCCGGCTGGTGTGGGTGTGCTACATCCTGGATCGCCTGCTGGCGGGCGGCTTCGACGAGCATCTTGTGCTGCGAGACGATGACATGCACTTGAAACTGCCTGTCAGCAACGAAGTGTTGTTGCTCGAAGCCGCACGTACAACAGAAACACCTGGGCCGCAGCCCACCCCTCCAGCCGGGTTCGTCAGCACACCAGGTATCTCAAAGGTCTTGTCCCTCGACGGCTACCACCTGAGGCTCCATCGACTGAGGCATCACATCCTGGGCGTTACGAAACGGCTGACAAGTCCACCCACTCCGCACCCTCGCAGGCCGCGACTCGAGGCTTCCCAGGTAATAAAACTCGTCAGCGGCTTCCAGAATCAGCTCATCAGTTTCGGCCAGTCTATATCTGACGACTTAAAGCTGACCGACGCTAACATTAGCCGCTTTCTCAGCTCGCCAGACGGTCCTAGCTTCATCATGTTACACTCCCTCTTCTGGCTCCTCCACGTCGACCTGTACCGATTCACCATCCCCGGCATACGCGAGGAGGCCAACCCGGAGCTGGCCCGCCAGCTGCCCCGGGACTTTGTCCTCAAGTCCCAGAGGCAGGCCGTGGGCTACGCGGTTAGCCTCGCCAGGTTCTGGCGCACGCTGCAGGGCATCGTGGCCAAGAGGCCCCCTGGGGACGGGACGGAGAGGCTCCTCACGGTAGATCAGATGTTTGCTATTTATGTCGTCCAGCCGACCAAGATCCTGCTAGCCGCGAGGCAACACCATCTCTTTGACGGTCTGGAAGACAGCACGGCGCCCCTGGTGCGGCAGGAGCCGGTCGACGATGCAGCCCTGGCGGCCCTCGTCGAGTCCAACATGCAGCTGATACCGCCCTTCGCCCGCTTCTTCCCTCGTATCATGGAAACAGTAAGCCGCCCCCTCCTCCGAGGCTTGTTGCTGTGCATCTCATGTCGTACTGGCAGCCAGCATGTCACACAACCCTTGACTAACCAGCTGCCCGGCCCCAGACCCAAGACCTCCGCGAGGCGGTCGCTAACTTTACGCACGAAACTCGCTATGATCAGCCCGAGGCGATAGGGTACGTACAACCGCACACATTCATGATTCCTGTCAGTGTCATCACCCTCCTGTTCACCTTACTAAGGATGTAATTACTTGTCGCCCGTATAGCGCGCCCGCCGTCAAGCCGCCCGAGAATATCCGGCTGCCCGGCCCCCACTACGTGCTCGAGAACGCGCTCGTGCAGCGCGAGACGGACCAGGACGACCGGGACAGGGAGAGGCAGAGGAACGTGTCTGCCGCGGACGCGTGGTTCCGGTCCAAGAAGAACAAGAAGAGGTCGAGGGACGAGGGGGTGCTGGGGGAGGGGAGCTCGGCGGCGGAGACGACGCCGCCGATGACGATGGAGATGATGATGCTGCTCAGGGCACAGGAAGAGGAGGATGAGGCGGCGGCGGCGGCGGTGCCCGTCAACGGCACCGCCCCCGAGATCCCCATCTGGCTCGCCGAGGCGCGTGGCTGCGACCCTCTGCCGCCGGACACGCCGCCGCAAGACGTCGGCGCCCAGCAGCACGCGTGGATGACCTCGTCCTCGGCCTCGTCCCAGTCCGGGGTCGGGCTCGGGCTCGGGCTCGGCCTCAGCAGCAGCAGCAGCAGCAGCAGCAGCAATAACAACGCGTACCTCTTCGACGGGTCGTGGGCCATGCCGCAGCTGCATGCCGACTACTATGGCATGGCGGTGGGCCACAACCACAACCACCACCACCACCCGTACGTGCCTCAGCACCACCACCTCTACTCGGGCTCCGGGGCGACGGCGCTGATGTACGAGCGGGCGAGGGGCAGCGCGACGGCGGCCACGCCGCCTGCCATGCACGACGGGCCTGACAAGAGGGGGATGTGGCTGCCCTACCCGCAGCAGCTGCACCTCAATGATGATTTCGTGGGCCAGGCTGAACGTTGATGTTTTGGGGGCTCTGAGGCATTGTATATGTTGCGCTTCAGGTCCCCCTTTATTGGGTATGTAAGGCAAAACGATATTTTTGTGCGCACCGAGGACAAGGGCCAGTTGACGTAGTAGATGCGGCCGGGCTCGCCGTGCGGGATGTGCTCGCTCGCCCGCCAATCACCCCCCCCCCCCGAGGCTGTCTGGAACGCAGCCGGCAGCAGTTCCATCGTGCCAATTGTCCCATCTCAGCGTAGAGGACGCTCTCAAAAAAGGCCAGCCGCCGCCGGCGACCACCCGATCTCGCGTCAGGCTATTGAGCGGGCCGCGAAGGTTAATTCTTCGATCATACCGTAACATGTAGGTCCCTGTGCCCTACCATCTCACACTTCGCCCGTGGAAGCTCTGGGCCCATACAGCGTGATTCGTGGGTCGTCTGTGCGTCGAAGTCAGCTTTGAGCCAAGTGGCATGGTTAGCCTGTGTAAGCACGGGGCCCAAAACTCACCTTTTGTCATGCTGACTCCATACGCGAAGTTCAATTCCCACCGGGGCGTGCGTCGAGGAAACACCTGGACACGACTCTCTTCCCAGCCGGAAGGGGCCGTAAAGGAAAGCCGGCGCTCGGCGTGAACAGCATCCGGAGTCTGGATCTGGGGCCGCCTCTTGAGCCGCTTCAACGCCGACCGGGCAACGGCGTCATGTAAGATCTTTTACTTTCTCACTAGACCTTGAATGTTCTTCATACTAGGCACGCAACAGTGCGCTGGTGATGCACCAAAACGATATCTTCGTACCACTTGGACGAGTATTGAGAACACTGGTGGTCTCATAGGCCTGCTTAAAATTGGACTTTCCAATTTTCTCAGTTAGTCACAGAGAAAGAGTCCATGTCGCCTTTACTCACCACGCTGTTATAGCACAACAATGTACCACTCAATGAAGCGAGTGGATGCTTGCCTTCGCTAAGTCAGTTTGAGCCACATCGCAGTAAAGAGGTATCAATGATTATAGAGATCCTTGGTATCGTACTCGCAGAACTTTGCTTTGGGGCGCTTTTGGAGGATCAAGACTGCAGACGTCAGTATAATCACATTGACTATAAGGCGGCGATGAGAGCATTAGGACCTCGCTGCTGTGAAGGATTGGGGAAGCGAGTTGAGAGCAAAAGTAGGTGGAAGCTATGCAGACGCATTTTGACTGGTGTTTCAGAGGCTCTTTCTGCATACTTAAATATCACATGAGACCTGGAGACAAGAGATGCTGCAAAGTGTTGTATGCGTTGTTGAGCAATGCTGCAGTTCGTTTCGACAGGGATAACCATCTGAATGAGATGCTCCTGCACATGATAAATGCAGATGGTTTCTCTCGAGAATGTCCATCGATTGAGTGATTTTGTGATTTCAGCAGTACATAGTGTCTCTCCACCTGAGAATAGAGGGCAGGAATCCAGATGTAGGGTATAACCAAGGATGAGCTTAATTCCATTTTGAATCGTGCGACATTACTGATGCCTTCCAGCCCCCAAACAGGCTCCGAGCAGGGGGTTTCTTCGTCGATAACGCTCATGATCAACAAGTAAGCAATAGTCTTCTTGGCATTCAATATTGAATGCAGCTGCCTCAGCCTGCGTCTGCTACCAGGCAATGATGTGCAACTGGATGCTCGTTTGGGGCAATGACATCGCATGATGATGTCGATTTTGATCGTCTTCTGAGAGCACCTACTTCAGTCAGCAACTTACCGAGAGCCTCATTCTTAGTAAGAACCATTTTCGCCAAGGACTTCAATTGAGTGGACTCGGAATACCTACGACAAGACTCATATCGGGTGCTGGGAGACTCGTGCGTATATAATCACAACTTTTCTGCGCCCCAGGCCTGGCCTCACAAGGGTTTTCTTTCAACGCGCTGGCTCCAATCAAAGGCTTGCCCATCGTCAACTCCGATATCTTGCAGGCTTTGCGATAGAAGGTTTCGTATATGGGATCGTGATTTGAAAATGCACCTATCTCCTCAAATCTTGGTGGCACTTGTTGCCTTCGCCGGTGTCCCGGTTATCGAAGCATTGCCTGTAAATACCTCTCCGGCACCTATCAGCCCTATTATCAAGGAAATCCAGCGCCGCGCGGACTACTGCGACGGAACAACGTGGGAGGACCAGACCAGCCTCGGCTCACCAGTTGTATCGGACTGTCTCACCCTCGCCGACCGCTTGGGTGAATACATTTGGTACATTGGAGGTTCTGGACAAGAGCAGATTGCACAGGTATGTACTCCTGGATGCACGAAATCACTCTCCGCTCAATGTTGCCGCGCTCGAAGGCTGAAGAATGAACGCCAGTGGGGGACATGCGCTTTCGGGGTCACAAAATTGGACTGGCGTATTGCTACACCCTCGATTGGCAATGAAAACGTGAGGGATCTTATTCGCGGAGCTGTTCAGAAGTTCCAGTGGAACTCACGGATAGGTTCCAAGGGCGTGACATCGTGCAGATGGAATGGTGGCATGACGGATATTGAATGGGGAATCTACCACGATTGAAAAATGTTTTCCTGTTAGCAGGGACTTGAGTCCGACAAGATCAAATAAGCATGAGGCGAGGAGCATAGTCCAGGTGGTCATGTTTTTGCGGCAGGTCGTGCGTTGTTTGATGAGGAGACGTCGGTCTTGCGCGTGGCTGGAGACGATACAGACCTTATATTGCGTGAACTGTAATTATACCCGAAATTCGTTGTATCACTTCATGCGCATCGAGACCGGAGTAGGCCACTTCACAGTCAACCGGGCAACGGCCTCATCATAGTACAGGACCTGATCCGCGCAGCAGGCGAGAGCGGCGTGGCGCAGGCGGACTGGCATTAAGACTATGAATCTGGGTATCCAGGCTGATGCCGCTTGACTTTATGGGCGGATCTGGGTCTGATAGGGGAGGATTTTAGGGTGTCTTTTTCATGATGTATAAATAGAGGTGTGTACAAGTCATCTTGGGATTGCTTCAAGGTCATGTCAAGAGTTTGATGGAAGGAGGGTGGATATTTAGGTATATGATGAGAGGGATATGGTGCAAATAGACACCAGTAAACCATTTGACTACTGTATGTTTATTTCGTAATTAGCACAAGAGTTGACTGAACACGCAACCGTCACCTCTCGGTATTCTCATGGCGACGACAAGTTGTTTCTGTACACTTGGTGTAGCCCAGAACACACCCACTCCTGCGCCGACATCTGACCAGGTCTCATGCGTGTCCAATAGTGATCGCATCGAATTGCCAACATATCACTTTCACGAATCCAAAAGAAGGGGAAGAGAAAATCGCCTCATCAACCAAGCAAGCGAGAAAAGATGTCGTGGAGCCCATGCTGTGAAAGCGGCGCACGCGACTCTCGTGCGCGAGACCCAGACGAGACGTCAAAATATGCACGACATCCCGCCGTTGGGCTAAACCCCCAGAAAACACGCACCCAATGAGCCCCTTTCACCTATTCCATTGTTCGCCGCTCTCCTTTTTTGGGTTTCGGCTGGCGGGTTGGCAGTATGGGGGATGGGGGGGGGGGGGCGGGCGGCCCAGCTGCCGCACTATGTCTCATTCTGGACGTACGCGACTCGCCCGTGGTGCGAGGTAGGATTCTTCTGCCCCGCGCAAGGCGTCTGAGCGGTATGTCCCATCCCGCAGCCGCCGAGCCTGGGTGTGAGTACCCGCGGTAGTAGTTGTACCTAGGTAGACTATTGTGAGAATTGACGAGCGAGAGCCGTGGGAAAGGGTGGGGTCCTGCTGGCGATTATCGGTTGCAGCCTGGGCGATATCTCAACTTGTCACTTTGTAGATTACGCGATAGAAGATCGCCGCGACTACGAGTCTGGTCACCTGCTCTTTTACTACACGCCCTCCGCTCAGAGCACGGTCACTCGCGCCAAACACCCTAGCGCCTTGTCGCTGCCGTTCCCCAGGGGGGGGGGGGGGGTGGAGGGCGGGCTAATGAACATGAGACGAACTACAGCCGGCACGGCCATGTCTCACAAAGTTTCAATTTCTGGGGGGTCGATTATTTGCAGCCACTGTTGGTCAAAGTTCCAGTTCAGTTCAGTCCAGTCAAGTCAAAGCCACGAGTTCCTCCCCTCGCCCCGGAGAGGCGTGGAAATTTCCGGCTTGGCAAGATTAGGTTTTTCTTGTTTCCGCTGTGCACCCCGGGCTTTTTTTAATCTCTCTCTGACTTCCTGGAATTCGAACTGTGCCTGGAAAGGAAAATCAGAGGTATCTCCCACCAGCTTCATGAAGTCAGAAAGGCCGTAACCAGTGTTTGGCCCCAAATGATTCTTCAGCAGGCGCTTGGGTATGCACGGTATGGCAGATCAGGTTCTGGGCCCTCTGCGGCTCCGCTCGGCTCCGCTGTGTGGAAAGCAGTGCCTTGTTCAAGTCAGCGATGTGCGTCTGTTGACAATGGTGTCATGCGACAGTGCTCTTTCGTGACTCGGGACCGATGTGGAGGCCCATACAAATAGGTCTATATGTACCTAGGTACGTCTTAACCCAGGGTACCAGGATCGGAACACGAGCACGGCGGAATATCAAAACTTGATTCGGCTGAGGCCGTATCCATGTCCGATTTGGTGAGCGAGCCGGTGGAGAAACAAGAGTCCATATCGGCGCAAATAAGGAAGGGTAGTGAGCAGCCGACAACACAGTCTTGGATCCGATTCCTGGCGGCTTTTGGTAGGAAAACCTGAGAGTAGCATTGCCGAAAGAAACACTGCTGCTTCTAGGCTCTAAGAATAGTGATTATACAATATTAGAATGTACAAATTCCGCAAGCCAGAGTGTCAAATGTCAAAGAAAACACTCCTTGCAAATGCTCGCTTGATTTGGAATTCATCCTCCTGGCCCCCCAAGACCTGCCGCCCAATGCAGTGAAATGCAACACAGAACTTGACTTGCAGTCGCGCGCCGTATGTACACACGAGATGCCCGCCGTCGTTCTGCGGTAAGTATGCCTCGAGAGCACACCATATAGGCCGCGTCACTTGGGTGCCTGGGTTGGTTCTTGTCCTCGACCCTCCCTCCTGCCTTTCCGCTCCGCGTTCCTCCACATGCCCAGCCCTAGCCACTGAAGTCGTGGGTGAAGATGTCGGTCAACTGGTCGACAGGATCGAGAAGCAAAAGCGTGTGCAAGGGGTATCCTTGGCTGCAGACAGTAAAAATTGGCAAAGCGACACCTCTCCAAACGCCCTATCCCCTTTCAGAAATTCGGTATCAAAGTCGTTACTGGGGTGAGGGCTTGTTTTTCGTCAAGCCCCCAGGTATATATGTGTGAATGGTCGTAATCGGTCGGTGACATTCGGTCGAGACAGCAGTCCGCTGCGCTCTTAGTGGTAGTCCTCGCGCTGCTTCTCTCTCAGGCCTCCAATATCGTCCATGTCAATGGAGTAGAACTGGTGGCTGCTCTCCTTCTCGTAGGCGGGGAGCTGCTCCTCGTCCAGGGGCTCCATGCCGACGGTCGCGTTCGCATTGTCTCCGACTCGCACGACTAGGACGCGACCACTCTTGCGACGGCCGCCTTCGTCCTCCTCCTCGGGGAAGGTGATGTGAATCTCCGGGACGTTATCGGGCGAGTGCGGGGGCTGGTTGGGATTTGCCAGCATTGGCTGCCCATCCTTGTTGAAGACCAGCACGCTAGAGTGGCCGTTTCTGGTCTCGATGGTCAGACGGCGGTGGTTACTGGTGCGCTTCGTGTCTTGCACGACGTCGTTGTACTGGGGGAGGGAGTCCTTGCGCACTCTCTGCTGCTTGTTTCGCATTCTTCGGAGTATGATCAAGACTCCGGCGAGGAGTAGGCCGAGAACCACGACGACACTCAGGATGATGATCAACAGGTTGATGACGTGGGTGTTACCCTCATCATCCGCGGCGAGGCCATCGCGCATGGCGAGGTGGTTCTGTGCGACCAGGTTCGACAATGAAGGCATGGCGGTGGCTGTTGCTGTTGCTGGTGTTGTTCCTGGCTGTGGTCTGTTTTTGTGTGTACAGGTGTTGGTTCAATAAATGAATGTGATATGGAAATAATAGTGATAATGATGTTATGTTACTCTGGATCGAGCGGTGACAGTGACGGTGACAAGACGATTCTACCATGATTGTCAGTTTTTTTGATACTTGCACGGTTGGCCAGTGTGTCTCTTGGACCATGTCTCGCCGCGGCTGGTTGGACAAGGGAGGAAGGGATCTGAATCACGGGCGTTGGATAAGATTGAATAGCGCGGGCGACATACCTCTTCGAAGAATGGTCCAGGCGGTCAGGGTGGAAATCAGGATCACTAGTTATTACAATTTGGATTTTGAAATGTCGGCCGGGCTCGCACTGATTTGTTTATCGTGTCGTAGCGTAGTCGTCAGGAATTCCAGGGCGGATGGGCCAAGTACACAAGGGAAAATGAGAGGACGGAAACTCGACTGAAAGAATGAAGCCGAGACCAAGGAGAGAGGGAGGGAGAGGGGCTTAGGATCTAATCTCGAGGGATTATGTGCAGTGCAGCATGTGCAGTATGGGAAGGAACGAATGTGGACTTGACGACGCCGGTGACAATGGACCAGGTGGTGAAGGAAAGGGAAAGAAAGGAAAGGGTTGGAAGGGGGACAGGAACGGGCAGACCACCTCCTTAGATGAGATCGAGCCGCTCGAGCCACAAAGAGAACGAGCGCACCAACCCGGGCCAAAACCCACACCTCACCCACACCAACCCAGCGCACACCACACCACAACAGAACACACCACACACCACAGTCTCCTCCGTTGCCGCTGCGGCTGCAGACTACTGGCCAGCCGCCCGTGTGCTTGCACACACAGGCTTGCACTGCCAGTTGGGCCTGGCCTAGATTGGACTGTCAATAGCTGGCTGGGGGGCGGCCACGGGGGTTGCAGGTGGCAGTGTGAGGATTCGTCGCTGGCGCTGGGGGACGGAACGGGTTCGATGCTACTAGACTGCAGATGCCAGGGACAGAAATGCAGGTACGCACGGGGGATGGCAACGGCGCCAAAGCTCGGGTGGAAACCACGCCCGCGAGGCTCTGTCTAGTGATTGGCGGCGCCCTGCTGCACCCCTGATCATTGCCGCCCTAGCGTCAGCTCAATTTCAACGCTCAGGAACACGCACCCAATCAGCCGCCTCGCGTGTTTGCAAACGAAGGGAGTGAGTGGGGACCCCAATTTGGGATCCATGGCAGCCTCCTGCTTGCTGCTTGCTGTTTCTCGTCCTCCCCCTTACCCCTTCCGGCCGGGGGACCAAATGGTCAGGATCGTTCAAGGTCACGCTGCCCAGGATCAGTGCTTTCTTTGGGTCCAGCGCCCGCCCCAAGCGGTCCTCGCGGTCCAGATTTGACGATGTGCATGGCTGAAAGGATCGCCTCGCCTCGCCTGCCTCGCCTCACCTCATCATCAGGACGGGGGGCAGTCGGGGCGTCAAGGCGTGCCTCTCCCTCTTCTCCTCCTCCCCCTTCTACTCACTCGCACACTCCTCTGTTGCCAGTGGCCTTGGAGCACGGTAGGTGGAGGAATAATCGTACGAAACAAACCACAACCCAGGATTCAGGGCAAAAACCCACCAGCCCGGTCTTCATGTCCGAGCCAAGAGGTTCATCCCGCCCCCTAGCCCCGACAAGGACCGTCAAAATCAATAACGAAGAAGGTTCTATCGCTGGCCAGTTCGGCTTACTGCCTGCTTGAGGCTGGCCCTCGTGTTGCATCGCCCCCAAACCCGTCAGCCCAGTCCTGGACCGAGTCCTCCAATCCAATTTATTATGTATCTATGCGTTGCCTAGCCTGGCCTGGCTGCGGTGTTTTCCTCGTGCATCTGTAACGTCACCACACTGACGTGTTTTATTAGCAAACATGAAAAGAAAACTCTTTCCAATAGCTCGAGGGTTACACGAGGACCACGAGAGCCCCAATAGAGTTTGGCCTTACCCTTAATTCCATGCTTACCATGTGTCGCAGTCTGAAAATCATGAAGATCACCTCCGATTCATGTCGTCTAGACCTTCTCACGCGGGGACTCCTTCATGATCTTTTCTTTTCAGAATTCATTTCAAACCTTTCTGACACGCAGCAATGCAGCGAGGCAATTCAAGCTCTCGGGTGCCGGTAAATCACAAAACTGACTGTCGTGTCCACCATCCAATCGCTTTTTACCATTTGACTTGATGGCGGTCACCCATATTACCAAAAATAGGGTTGGGATTCAGTTGGTCGTCAGTCTCGAGCGAATCGCCTTTCACCGTCGCCAATGACTTTATCCGGACTCCGGTGTCCAATGTGTCAGCAAGCAATGTCATCTGCCGGCCGCAACGAGGTTCGGCATTGGCGATGGTTTCGTTTCCTCGTCGATCTTTGCGGTCCCCGAGGCATGCAAGGCTGGAAGGCAAGCCCAGCTCACCTTGCCTCTGACGGTGACACGTTTGCTGTGTGGGTCTGCTATGAGTGGCCAAATGTCCAGAACTCCACGCCAGTCGGTTCGCAGCGCACCGAGTCGGCGATCTAAGCTCACGGCTGGTTGGCTGGCTCCGGCTTCAACGTCTCGTCATCTGTCTACCACATCTGCCGTTGTGCGAGTCTGGCTTGCGCCCTGCAATCTCGATGGCAGGCTGCGCGGCTGCGGAACCATGTCGTGAACCATACAAGTGTCTTCGCCACTAACCGAATGCCTGCAGCCGAAGAAACGGTTTGTCTGTCCTACAGACGTGTATTGTCGGTTGTCTACTGCCTCATCCGCTGCGTGCCCGCCATCTTTGCCCAACACCAGGCTAGGGGGTCGACGAGCGCACTCCATGCAAACCGGTTGCAAGAAGCATTGTACGTGAACTGATATTCATGCGACATGATGAAATATCGTGTGGGACAACAGGCTGCCGCAGTTGGCGACCACGATAAAGTCGAAGAGAAGAAGCAAAGCTCCTCGATGACGCACAGAGCACTTTCGTGATTGAATGTCGTTGATGATCTTATCATGCCGCGTGTGTTGAGGACTCGAGGCTGAAAGCGGCAGTCCTGACCTCACCGCTTTTCTGTTCACGCAAGGATTGGCTTTCTTGGAGACACAGTGTGCTGTTATCCGTGAAATCCCTCGTCGGGGAGCTCGCTAACAGGCCAGCATCACTCCGTCCGAAGTGTTAAGACGATCTCGCGAGGCGTCGTGACGGGACAGGTCGCCCGAACTGTCATTGGCGACGTTTCACTTCTAGTCACACAAGGGCGGGGTCTTGTCTCCCCTTGGAGCTTTGCCCCGGTCTGGTTCTGGTGGAGCCCTTTGATTACTCGCCTCGAATGCACGCCATTGTTTGCTTGGAGCCCTTTTGTTTTGGAAAAATGTTGTTGGCAGAATCGAATCCTGCGTTGTGGTTCTCGGATCGGCGAAGGTTTGTTGGATTCAAAAGCGCCGGATGAAAATAGAACTGTAACCCAGGGCTAAGCCCAACTGGGAGGATTGACAACGGCGATGTCAAGCGACCTGTCTGGTCTAGTTGGCTGCTGTTGGTGCAGAAAGGCCTCACAGCGGCTCTTCCTGCGGCCAGCGCCTGTCTATCGCACTAATGACTGTACTGTACTATACGCCTCTCCTGAAGGCAAGATATCTGAAACGTACCTGGGTATCAAGGGCAATATGACGATCATTGCGTCCTTGCGAGAGCTTTGACAGCCCCTTCCGCGTAGGGGTAGGTGCAGGTCCCTGTGGGGAGGGGATGGAATCATAATAATACAGTACGAGAAACCCGGTATCGATGGATACATGCGGCCTGCCACAGCCTACCGGCCTTTTTTCTTCCCACCTGCAGATGCAAGATCCGCCCGCCCACGGGTCGGTCTGCCCCACTAAAACTGCGGGGCATTCCGCGGCTGAAGCCTGAGCGTGCATCAAAGGGGGGATCCGGAGCGGAGTGACCTCGAAACCACTGGGCATTCTGTACAGTACATTTGTACGGTACCAATTGGGAATTGGCGGTTTGTTGTGACAGCGTCTGGGCTCCGCCCATTCAACTTCCACGTTTGATACCACTATAAACTTTGTAACAATCTGGTAGACTGCCATGGATACCGGCGCAGTGGAGGACGGAAAGAATTATACGAGGCTAGCTTATTGCTCGCAGATCTTGTCTGCCCGGCGAAAGTGGCTTGAAAATTAGATTTGCACGTTCCTGGATGTGCACACATCTCAAGGCTCAGATTTCGCGATCAGCGTTCACGGACAGCCATGTGGCCTCGACCGCACAAAACGTCGCCTCGGTTGCTGCTAGCCTGACTCCTCTGTCACATCTCCTGTTCCCGCCCTTGTGGGCAAGATACCCCGTTGGCCAATGTTATATACGTGATTGAGCCGATGTGGTTATTCATACAAGCGAGCAAAGTCTCTTTTTTGTTCTGACGATACGCATTGACGGCGTCACCGACGCCCTCCCTTGGGTGGAGTGTTAGTGGCGGGCCAACATGCCAGTTCATTGCCGTGGCAGAGACCACCCTATACCGCACCTGGAGCTTCACAGGTGGGTGAGAATGCCAATGGGCCCTGCTCTAATTAGATGCACAATATTGAACTGTGTCAACGCGGTGCGTACAGTGCATTTTTTAACTACAGTGGTGACCGCGGCGTGGGGGGAGAAGGGCCACCGGCCACCGGCCACTGGCCACTGACCACAACCATTGACGGATGTGTCGATCTGAGGGCATCTGGTATCTGGTATCTATCTGATATCTCTGCCTGAGTGGCCTGAACCCGAATCTGTGTCTCCCTTCCAAGCTGAGGCTGGCCAAATAGGGAATTCGCCCTTCTCTCCCTGCTGCCCTGTTGCCCTGCGTCGTTCATCGTTCGCCGCTCGTGCTGCGAGCGCCCTTCCCTTCCCTCCTCCCCTACCTGCGCTTTGGAGGGAACAGAGGTCCAAAATAACCAACCCCATCCCATCCCACCGCAGCTTCTTGTCCATTCCCTTGCTTGTTGGTATCTACAAATCATATTCAGCACATACATGAACGTACAAACAAATTTCCTGGTCGTCCGTTGGTCTTGCAACTTTTCCAGCGTCCTTCGGAGACAAGAAAAGAGTATCCACACCACCATCTCTGATCGTCACATACAACGCCGTAAATAGCCCTGTATATCATCAGCCAACAGCAACCAGTTGGCCGTCCAGGTCGCCAGACGCATTCACATACCCACTACAACAACTCGCGCCCGTCACTTCGTAGCTACTGACCACGGGCAGGCCATTCGACTGTTGTTTCGTTGTCCTGCAGTGAGTCGCTTTGGGTTCCAATCCAGTGACAGGCAAACTGACAAAACTCATCCACTAACCATTGGCCGTAGAGGACCACAAGCAATATAAAGCCGTCTATTTGCAGAGGCCGCACTTAATCCCGCGAGCTCTCGACGACAACACCAAAAAAAGATTGTTGCAGGACTTTTGCCTCTGCAGCAAGACGACCCAGCCGCCTCATCCGATCTCTTGACTTTCGGGAACTTCATACGCACCTGCGAGCCCGGCATTCGCGGGCAAGCAAGCAAGCACTCGGTCGGAGGGCGTCAGCCTTACGAGCTAGTCTATACAACATTGTGGGCTAGTCCGGTGGTGCCGCTGCCAGGTTCCGTCATAAAAGCTGGGGAGAGTTTGCCCGACCCGGCGCATTTTAGTGCGCGCCCACAAGAGGCTCTTTGGCTTATTCCTGCATCAACACTCCCAAGACCCGTGCCGTCAGAGAGCAAAAGGCTGTCGGTGGTTCAAGGACCAGAGGCATAGAGCGCTCTCGACAGGACAGGAAAAGGCCAGGGTGATCAATCTCGCTCGCGGTGAGTCGTGTGACTTGTGACATCCGTCTCGGACGGGTTTGCCCCTGACATGCTGCTAACAATGCGCTAACGTCGAACTTGTGGCAGACGGGGGCCACACCGGAGTCAGTATCTCAAACATTCAAGAAGCTCTCCCCGCAAAAACCCAGGCACCTAGCACTCCTTCTCCGGCCTCCGCTCCTTCTCCTCTCACTTCTCGCTGCGTTTCTGGAGCTCTCGGCCCGTCGATAGTCATCTCGTGCAGTGGGTGGACAGCACAGTACGTCCCGGCACAGTGATTGCATTGGGGTGCAGCCCAGTTTCGGTCTGGCTCAATCCAGCTCAGCTTGTCATTAAGCTCTCAGCTTCAGCTTCTGTGAAGTGCGCAGCGCAGTGCGGTACGGTGCAGTGCAGTGTGCAGTGCAGTTGTACAAGGCTGTCTTCCTTCGCTCCAAGTGGACTGCTGGCATCTCTGCTCGGCCAGTGTGCGTACTTTGTAGCCCGTTTCCAGGTTCTCCCCGGTCTGGTCTCAGGTGTTTCGCACGCTGGATCATCCACATTTGCTGCCCCTTGGCGCTGGAATGCAACCTTAAGACTTCACAACTGCAACCTTATCCTTCCCGCTGCCTCGTCCCCCGTCGACTGCATTGTCGCAATCCACGCCCGACACTTTGTTTGCATTGATCCAGCATTTCCCACGCCTTGCCTTGGCCTCCGACCGGACAACGCAGGACGGCACACGATTAGGAGAGAGAGAAGACTGTGTGTACACCAGGGCTGGAGAGCGCAGGCAAACTCGTCTCCAGGAGAATTGACAAGGTACGGAGTACACAGACACAGGCACAGGCACAGATACCCGCACACCCTTTTCGGGCAACCCTTTCCCTCCCCGATTTTCTCTCTCTCTTTCTCTCTCGCTCCCTCTCACACCCACCCACCCACACCGGAGCGGCATGCGCTTCGCACTAGCCTGAGCACCTCTGAACCCTTGCGAGGATAGTGGATCGACTCGGCGGCCCTTGGGTCCAAAAGTCAAACTCCACTGGCTCGCCGGTAGTGCCCTCCCTCAGTTCTAGCCTTGGGCTGAAGGTGTGCCTGCCTGCCTGACAGCTGAACGCCTTTATCTTAGCGCATCTGCAGCACACACTCCAACTTCACCACAATCCGAATCCCTATCCTCCAACCCGATTTCGATTTCCTGCTCCAATACACCAAACCAGACCATCCCTCTCTTCTCTGTAGATCTTCGTTCGCCCGCACCTCTTTTATCCGCCACCTATTACGATAATATCAGGTTCCGTCTTCCAATCTAACATCTGTATATGGTCTTCGCCGCACGCAGCCTATCCACCATTCCACAACTGCCAGGACGATAATTTCCGATTCTCGATCGCGAGGCTCCGCTCCGGAGTGACGCCCACCATGGACAACACCCAAACTGTGAGTATCCCACAGCCTCGTCCCCGCGCACTTCTTTTACACAGATGCGAAATGCGCCGAGTCCATAGCACTTGTCCTGTGCCGTCTTTTTGTTCTCCGGACATGGCTTTACCTTCTGTGACCTCCCCGGGGTAGCAACACCTCGCCGGGGCGAAGAGCCACTGCCTGGAGACTGCGGCTGACCACCCGACGCAGATTCACGGCCAAGTCCCGAACCGCAATTCCAAGTCCACAAACTTGTTCGCTCCCCTGAGCAGTAACATATGGTCCAATAACCCAATTTCAAATGGTCTTTCCTCTAGGGACAATACGGGCGTGTCCGGTGCGTACAAGAGCTGGGATACCGAGGGCGCAAAATTGACACAATTCACAGCGTCCGGCCAGTCTCTGAACTCTGTACAGAGACCAAATGGCATCGGTGGATCTGACGGCAGCCGATGGCCCAGTGGACTGGCAACATGGCCCTCTCCAGACAACATGCAATCTCTGCCGAACCCTTCAAGAAGCACATCCCCTCCATCGGCGTTTCAAAGCACCTCCAACACTTCTCCGCCCTTCAATCCGGGTCGCTTACCGAATGAAGGGCAGAGTAGCAATTTTCCGACGACCCTCGCATCCCTTAGCAACGGCCTCATCAGTCGCAACAGTGTCTCGGGAGTCCCACAGCCAGCCAGAGTAAACAGTTTTGGGGCTGGATACGGTGGCTTTCCACGGGGCCCTCCAGCGGCCGCCGCCTTTGACGAGTCCGCGACATCACGCGAATCAGTACTGCCGTCATCGAGACATTCGGAGAGCGAAACATCACTTCAGTACAACAAAGATGTGTCCGGTCTCCCGCAAGGGATGCCATCGCATAGCCGACACGCTTCTCGACCATCTTTCAGCACCGCATCATCGTCATACTATCAGCAGAAGCCGAGCTCGAGATCCCAGAGTCTGAATCCTTCGAGTGACGAAGTGATTTTGGACGCTGCTCGCCAGCAACTCCACAGGGGATCGATAGCAAGCAACTCTCCAGCTCCTCGTTACAGCACAATCCAAGCAGGCACACCTGCACCTTCACAATTTGGCCGATGGGGAGAATTCACGCCTAGCAACGGAACCAATCAGGGACCCTTTTACCCCCAGCAGGAACAGAGGCGGGATTCGCTGGCAAATAGCATCAACCAGTCAACAATGAACAGTCCTAGGACTTTCGGCAGCGGCAGACCCGCCGATGCCTGGGCAACTCCAATGGCACCGGTGGATCTCGACCAGTTCGCTAGACTCCAAAGATCACAGAGCCAGGTCTCGAGGCTAGCCACCCAATCACCCTATCTCGATCCTACTACATTCAACCAGATCAACCAGAACCATATACCCGACCTGCAGGCGCATGCACACCTAATGCAACAATTGTACCAATATCAGGGATACCCAATCCCAGGACAGCAGTTCTATCCTCCCACTGCTCCTGCTGCATACGGGGGTCGACCCGGGCGCAACCAGAATCCTTACGAGAACTACAAAGCAACACCTCAACTACTAGAAGAGTTTAAGAAGACTTCCAAAGGTGCCAACAGGAAATGGCAACTCAGGGTATGCGACGACTACCCCCCACCGTAAATCCAAGTACTAATTGGTCTCTAGGACATCTTCGGCTACGTAACCGACTTCGCTGGTGATCAACAAGGCTCGAGGTTCCTCCAAGAGAAAATTCCCACGGCAAACAGCGAGGACAAGCAAAGAGTGTTCGACGAGATTCTCGTGAATGCCAACCAGATGATGACAGACGTGTTCGGCAATTACATCGTCCAGAAGCTTTTCGAATTCGGAACCCTCGTGCAGAAAAAGCTTCTCGCTTCAAAGATGCAAGGAAATGTTGTGGATCTATCCATGAACATTTACGGATGTAGATGTGTACAAGAAGTGAGTAGTCTATACAGCATCGCGTCATGTCGCGCCCTGTTGACCCGATTTCTAGTCCCTAGGTTGCATTCTCGTCGATCAGCAGATCGAGCTTGTCAAGGAGCTCGAACCTGACATCATCCGCCTCATGCAAGGCATTCACTCAAATCACGTTATCCAGAGGGTCATCCAAAAGCTGCCCCGACAACACATCGACTTCGTTTACGATGCTGTCCGTGGCAAAGTGTTCACGTTGTCCACGCAACAATACGCTTGCAGGGTGATCCAACGGATGGTTGAGACGGGAGCACAAGCTGACAAAGCCTTTATTCTCGACGAATTCCGCCTAGTCGCGCCCAAGCTGGTGACGGATGACTGGGGCAACTACGTCGTTCAGGCTGTCCTCAAGAACGGAGGGGACGAGGCACGGAGAGAAGTAATCCGACTCTGCATCGACCAATTCTTGGCGTTCTCGAAGCAGAAGGTCGCGAGCAACGTGATGGAGCATTGCATCCAATTCGGGACAATGGAGGAACGGCTGGAGATCTACCATCTGATCATGAACACCCGCACAGAAGATGGCAGCGGTCTACTGCAGACTATGTGGAAAGACCAGTTTGCGAATTATGTCGTTCGTAAGTTGAGCCTAGCCTTGCTGTTCCCTGTTGTACTGGATCGCGGGCCACTCGCTGACGATGAACAGAAAAACTTTGCTTCCACCTGAAGGGTGTTGAGCAGGAGACCCTCATCAGGGAAAGCAGGTCTTACTATCTTGCGAGAAAGAAGCCCAGTCGACCGGACGAGAAATGGGCGGCCTTTGAGAATCTGATGAGCCAGTTCAGAGCCACCATCTCAAGGCAGGGCAGTATCGGCAGCGCGAACGGCGACTTGAACGGTGTGACAGCATCACGGCCAAGCTCACAATCCGATATGAACTCGGCGATGCCGACTCCAGCACTCACGACGGGCGGTAACAGCCCACGGACCAGTTCCTCCCAAGCCACCAACGACGGTACAGCCGAGGCCGATACAGCCAAGCCTTTACGAGATCTTCTGAACAAATTCGACGAGGCAAGCATACATGACAAAGTGCAGGCCTAGAAACCCTTGCGAACTTCCAAACCCTGGTGGAGGCCGCGTGGATCCACGCAGCCTTCACCTTAGCTCACCATGTCTCCCGGGCAGGGCTCGTTGGACATCAACTTCTTGTGTGGTTTCTACGATATTCGCGTCTGCTTCATGTGGTCACTGTCACTCGTTTTGACCGAATCATAGAGCAGTTAAGACGGCTTGCTGATTTTGTGGCATCGCCAAGCCATTACTTATTCTGACGCATGCGACGCGGGCACTACCAGACGGCGCGAAAAGCAAGAGGCATGCGATTTTCTTGCGCGACTTATCATGCAGGGTTACATGGGCAGGCGCAGCGTCAAAAAAATAGTTAATTGGACCGGATGGGGCCAGTATTGGGATTCTTGTCTATTCTTTTTGGGGAGGCCTGGTTTCTTGTTTATTTTTGGGGATTTGGATTCACCACTATCGTCAATGTTCCTCTTTGATACCATCCATGTCTTCCCATACATTGGACACCGGCGGGTCACTGAGGGGCTCACATTAGCTGGGCACAGCGGACAGGAGGTTCGGCAGGAAAGGCCCGGGCTCGGGGCTCTCGTTTTGCTTCCTTCTCGCCAACTCTCTTTACCTCTCTCTCTCTATCTCTGTACTAACGTAGTCGACCTCCAGCGGCAGCAGACGCCTTGTTTGCCAATTGTCGCTCGCTTCCCCCCGTTTTTTGGTACACATTCTGTTGTTCATACTTTTGGCTCGGCTGGGTATATTATGGGATCACTTGTTTCTCTTTTTTCCTCACTCGAAATCGGGCACAGTAATGAGCGGGTGAAAGACTCAGCATAATGGATAGGGCGTTCTTGGTCTTCCACAGTACAGCGGTGGTTTTTCCTCGGTCTTTTCATAGGGGCATCAGGGAAATTAAAAATACAACCAGAGTTTTTCTGTCATTTGATGAATGCCAACTTGTCCCTTGTGAGATGCTTGACACGGTGCGTGACATGGTCGTCAGCCATCGAGTTTCTCCTGTCGAGAACAAGCTGCGCTGGAGATGGCTGGCTCGGCCTCTGCCTATCATGATCCCTAGATGCCCCCCTTGAAGTCAAACCCCCGTTCAAAAACCCACCTGCCGCCCTTCTCATACCTCCAGAGCGCACACCCCGTCGCCAGGCCCTCGGCACCGCGGAACCCGGACCGCACCGCCTGCATGGCCGCGTCCACAGCCTCGTCGCTGTCAGCCTTGTTCTGCACGGTCCAGTGCGGCCGCCACCCCGCCTGCCGGTCCTGCTCGCTCAGCACGTCGCGCCAGCGCTCCTGCAGCGCACCGTGCAGGCGCCTCGCCGCCCGCAGCCCCGCCGGCTCCGCCTCACCGTCTCCCTCCTTCCCCCTGCCCCCGTCCACGACGCCGATGCCCACCCCGCGCCGCATGCGGAACGGCGCGCCCGTCGCCAGCCGCATGGGCCGCTGGGCGCCGCAGAGCTCCTCGAGCGCGGCGGTGATGGTCCCCGCCGCTAGCTCCGAGCCCGGCAGCGCGTGGAAGAAGGTCAGGTGCGCGGGCGTGCGGTTCAGGTGGCGCGGGAAGTGGGCTGTGCGTAGCGCGTTTAGGGGCTCTGAGAGGGAGGGGGTTGTTGTTAGGGTGAGGACGCAGACGGATGCCTCTGGGGAGGCGGTGCGTGGTTTGTGGTCTGGGTTGGTGGGCTGTTGGCGCCTTGGGCTGGGCGGATTGGGCTGGACTGTGGTGGTGGTGGCCCGGGGTTTGGTGTGGAATTGGGTGGTTCCTGGGATTGGCTTGCTGGCTGAGGTCGATCGAGGTGCTGTTGTGTTGGTTGCAGAGGGTGAGGGTGTTGAGGCCTGGCGCCCGGTCAGGGCTTGCGAGTATAGCATGGTTTGGTGCAGCGGTGGGAAACGGTGAGGAACTTTGATAAATATACGGAACATTTCTGCTAGAGGCGCAGTAAAAAAAGGCTCTGCTACGTTGCAAAGCAATTGCTTATTTCTGATCCAGAAGTGGCTGAAAAAAACCTCGGATATCTCCTTATAGCTTGGACGCTAGGACATGGTGACATCAACGATATCTAGCATACATTGACAGAAGCCACATTCGCGAGTATTGTCCAGCCCATTGATTTCTTTCCTATGCTTTCAGACTACCAGTGTGCCATCCATGATATATCCTCGGTGTAAAATCCAAACAGACTTGAATCCCAGTCTCTGATTGCCCTCCTCATGCCTTCAATCATTTGCATCCATAGAAGGCCATGCCCGCGTGGGCCAAGAACATTCGAGTGATGAGCCTCAGGAAGGCAGTGCTCGCATTTGCATATAAAAGCGCCGTAGGCAGCATGTGCCATCTCATGCACTAATGTTTCCATGAGAATTGCCATTGTTGTTGGGAAGCCTTGCCGGAACGCGTCGAGATAGATCCTTATATTGCCGTTTGTAGCAAGTACTGTCTTCGCCAAGGGGGGTTCTTCTCCGGCGGCGAGACGCCGGTACCCAACATTTCCGATCTTGAAAATATCGCCTTTGACACAAAGGCTCACAATGGGGCTTCCTGGATCAACAAAAGATGCGCTAGTGAGGGAGCCGTTGAAGAAAAAACCGTCGAGCGCCTCCAGTGCAATCTGAAGATCCACATTCATTTCGGGGCTGTAGATTCGGGAGTGGGTGTTGATCAACAACCCGTATTGTGAAAGCGATGCCTCATTGCTCAGCCAGCTTCTATAGACTGTGACAAAGGCGTTCTTGCACATAAGCTGCTGGTATGTTAGAAGGCCACTAGCGGTCTGTCGCGCCACGAGCATGATGAATTGGGGCGAGTGGGAGTGTGGATGCAGCTTCGATGTGCTGTACATCCATGATTCAGTAGTACCGTAAATGGTTTGCCTAGGACAGGCCCTAGGAGAAGGGTTTCCTTGCAAGTTGCTCATGGTTCGGTGTGGTTGGATGTGTTTGTGGTAGTCCTGATGATATGCTTTCGGTGATGATAAGTCTCCTGTTCAATACCAAGGCGAACCGGGCTTCACAGTCTCAATATATATACGTAGCCTTGGAAACCATTTCCGCTGCCTGGTCATCACATAGATATTCACTCGGCCACATTTCACACATGTATTCAGTACAGCTTAGATTCTTTCGGTGTTTCAGCTTGAGATATTTCCATTGTAGGTAAATAAAACCATGCCTCAAACTCCCCCTTAGCTTGCTTGAACAAAGGCAATGTCATTTCCAGAGGTGTCACAAAGCCACTTCAAGTCTGCTTGAAACTTGATACTTGCCAGACACAATGGTGCTCGAGGCGCTCGCTTTGTGCGGCATGCTGCGCAACAAATTCATGTCTCAGCGCCTTCGAGTGTGATGCACGACGGTTTCAATGAGCCAGTCAAATGCCAAGTAATTCGATATATGCTGCGAAAGGGACCAACGCCGAACAGTAATTCAAACCCGTCCACTTTACCAAAGGCATGTTTCCAAACGCTAGCATTCTTCCGTATTGTCCAGTCTTCAATCCGATTTACTCAGCGGCGCCTTTCTTCTTCCGTGCTTCGAAGTTTCCATCAGACATCCTTGATCTTATAGTTGACCCAGCACCATGGCTCCTCTCAACTTGTTCGTGCAATTCCCACCAATCGACAGATTCCGTAGATGAAACCACCCACACACATTGCGCCTACGCCCTTCGCGATGGCGTCAATGACTATTGTAGGATCGTCGTTTCTAACGAGCTTGGGATTTTGATTTTCCCCCTTCTTGATCCATTCTTTGTAGCCAGCCGCCCGGCACTGCTTGCAGTCTTCAGGCGAGCATTTGAGACGACTGTGGTTGTGGGGGTCTTGGCGGTGGAGAGAGCGTTCTGAAACATCTGGACAAGACTGATGTCTGTTGTTTGTCGTCTTTTGAGGTGGTCTCTCGGGTTCACGAGAGGATTGCTGAGCTGGTGTTTGTTTCGATGCGCTGTCTACTGGTGACAATGCTCGTGATGGTACTGGTGAACGACGTGGTGACATCCCTGGTGGTGTGTCCGGGGACACAGTACCAGAGTGCCGGGTAGGGAGATTCCAAGAGGCCATGTTTTATTCCGGCTGATGCTCTGCAGTGTGGCAGTTGTTGTTGTTCAAAGGATGAGGTATATAAAGGTCTTTGGTGGAAGGATCATAGGTTTATGTTTGTAGTATTGTTCGGATGGAAACAGATGTCTTTTTAAGCTATTCGGTAGGTAAGTTTATTGGGGGAAATGGTTGTGGGTGGTGGGTGACATTCTTTGCAATTAATGTAGACTAAATAAAGTATGCAGTACTTATGTAAACTAGCATTTGATGTCACCTGCATGCAAAGTGCTCAGATCAGGTGCAGGTGGTACAGCAACAGGTGGAAAGAACACGCGCAAGTATCGTGATTAAATGCAATATTCTCAAGGTAGAAGAAAACTGGCTCACACGACGTTCCCTACCGGATGCACAAGTTCTCAACCCAACGTGTAGCCCAGATAGGCCTTGGACCACTAACTACAGCATTAAGCTACAAAATTATTCCTATGATTTTTTACTGGTTAATACGGATAACGGCTCGAGATCTTAGAGTAGCCCCGAATAAGAGCTACTTCCACCAGCGAGCACCTTGATACCTAGCGCCACCCCGCTCTCACAACTCAATCACTGCTAGCTGCACCCTAGAAGCATCATCAAGTTCAAGAAGACGGGGTAATTGAATTTTAAAAACATGTCACATTATGCACATGACATGAGATATAAGTGTCGGTGAATGAAGGAAGGTACTGCATGGTCCCAATGAGGCAAAATGAACATGAATAATACTAAGTAGACAAGCATGCAAGTCCTGATAGCCTCACAATTGGCAAAATGGACGACCACGGGATCGAACCGTGTACCTCGCGCAAGAGGACACCTTTCTTTTGAGGGAAGACGGATGCTAAGCGCGCGCTCTACCATTTGAGCTAGACGCCCTTGAGATTCTCAGCCAGTATCGGTAATCATATTGGTGATATGACTAGTGACTTCACCGTTCTGCGGGTAGCTAGTGGAGACCACGGAGCTTATCCAGGTACAGAGATTTGATATGTCCAAAAGCGGGACTCCGAGTATTTTATAAAGTCTGTAGCAGTTCTTGGACTCGAGAAGCAGGGAGTCTTTCCTATTCATAAAATACTTAGACTATAAGGTCTATTACATGGCCTTGCTGGTGCCCGCACATGAGGAATGAAGTACCCGAATCAACTAACCCTGTCCCTGCTTTTGTCTAAATCCAGCACTGGCTCACCATATGAGGATCGGCTTGACTGTAACACCGTCCACCATGTCCTTGATTGCATTCAGGTAGTCTTCGGCGGGGTAGAATTTGACCAGCTTATCGACAGGCAGGTTTCCGTTCTTATACCACCGGATTAAGTTCGGGAGATACTAAGCAAGATCATATGAATTAGTGGAATCGTTCAGTCACTATCATTTCTCGTGGCGGGCTATAGTCACCTCTTCTGGACGCACGCTCCCCTCCATTGATCCTTGGATCGACTTGCCCGACTGCACAAGTGTCAGCGATAATTTCACAGGACGGTGGCCTGTTGTATTTACCATTATGTATGGGACTAGGACGATCGGCAGAGCTGCGTCCATTGGTGGGACACCCACCAGGATCATCTTTCCCTGGTTGGCTGTGAATTTCGCACCTTGCTCGATCAAAGGAACTGCTCCAGAGGCGTCCACCGTGATGGTCGTCCCGGTCCCTTCGGTAATCCCCTTGACTTCCTCTGTCAGAGTACCCTTGATATTACCTGTATCTATCGTGTGAGTTGCTCCGATACTTTTCGCCAACTCGAGACGCGACGCAACTCGGTCAACGCCGATTATGGTTCGGCAGCCTCTGATTTTAGCACCCTATATTGCACTCAGCGACTCTGTGCCTCGCACGAAGAGGTTATGGGAGTGCACATACCATGATAGCCGCCAAGCCTACTGCCCCGAGCCCGAGAACCGCGACTGTGTCAGCCGGTTGGGCGTTGGCGAGCTCGGTGATCGTGCCGGCTCCGCTCTGGATGCCGCAGCCAAACGGTGCCAATATCTTCAACTCCTCGTCATTTTCGAGCAGGTCGGTGACTTTGAATACAGATGTCTCCTTGGCCTTGGTCACTCGCGCAAAGCTCGACTGGCCGAAGAAGGAGCCGGCGATTGCTTCCCCGGGCGCCTCTGATTCTGAGCTAGAGAAGACGCCCTTGGTACCACTGAAATTGATCACCCCCCATTGCTGGCAGTACCCGGGGGCACCAAAGCGACAATTGTGGCATTGCTTGCAGAATGAGAATGATAGGATAACCTTGTCTCCCTCTCTGACTTTGGTGACCTTCGACCCGATGGACTTCACGTACCCAGCACCTATTTAGGAATGTGGTCAGCCATCAACAGCACGCGAAGAACTCAGAAATCAGAAATGGTCAGGGTTTGCAACCTTCGTGGCCGAGGACTCGCGGATAAGGGGGCAAGCCGAGGGCGAGTGCTTCATCCGGATAGCTCCCGCAGATGAAGTCAGTGTGGCAGATCCCGGCGGCCACGATCTCAACAACGACTTCGTCGTCTGCTGGTGGCGTAAGAGTCACCTCCTCGAGGACCCAATGCCTTTTGCCATCTTGAGGCGTGCGAGACACAATGGCTTGTGTTTTAATTTGTTCACTGGACGACATGATTGCTGTATACTAGAGCCGAAAGAATATATAGACGCTCGATGAATCTAGAAGAAGAGCAGAGAATAAGAAGAGTTCCCCTCAGTTTGAATCTGACCTCTGACGATCAGTGCTTACCCGATCAATCTCACCGTTCTTATAAAGGTCCGCATCCGACTTTACACTACGGTGTTTCGGATCGGATGTGTCTTCGTGTGATTCGTCTCTGAACCAGCCTTCCATGAGTTCCTCCCCCGCATTGGGAACATAGCCCCTGTTCTTCCCCAGATAATCCCCGCGAAATCCCCAGATAGGCGCTACTCAAATCCTGATGTACTGGCCATTTGTTCGAGACTCTGGGCGTCTGCTATGTACTTTTGGGTCGCTGAAACATGGACATGGATGTCACCGAAGTAGCCGTCTTCTCGCCTATTCTACAGGTCTCTTAGCCGCATGTCGTCCAAGTGTCTTGCGCCTACGGCACTCAGCTTTAGTAGCCGTGTCAAATGGTTCAAGGCGCATTTTCAAGCTAAGCATTTTATAATTACCTAGGCAAACACTGTAATCGCTGTTAAAAGGCAACACAAGTGGCGATCTCCAACAGAACACACCAATGTCCGCGGGTACAGCTGCCACTCTACTTGCCGCCATCCTCCAAATCCAAGTCCAAACCAGCCAAGGATTTCGGCGAGAATTCCAAGATTCAGACTCAATTAGTTAGAGACTTCGCTTGGTGGCCATGGAGAATTCACGGTAACAAACTAGTTTTCGACGCGACTATGATTAAGCAGTATGCAATTCAGTGGTTGACATTGGCAACTAGATGTCCTCATCCCTCTCGATACCGGACGAGGAATGGTAAAGCAATATCACCAGTGCCATACTCTTTACCAGTACACTGCGATGGCGCTTTCGGGACTGCGAGTCTTTCATAATTTGTCCAACCCGGTATGCCGAGCCGAGGTTATCCACTGGAGGCTATCCCGGAGGCTATGCTACTCGAGGTTATCCTACTAGAGGCGATCTATTCTTTTTCCAGGAGCCGGATCCACCGCAATTCCGTCATTGGAGTCCTGTGTAGCTTCGTCGGATGTTTCGCTGCCAGAGAGTCCCTTCTACAGCAGACCGGGTTAGCCAGGGCTGCCTTATGTGTTTTGAAAGCATTGCGTGGGTCATTAACCAAGCACGTCACCTTAACGCAGTCAGATATACAAAGAGTCTAGGAGCGCAACAAGTAACTGGTGCGGGCGTGAGGAGCAGTCTGCAAGCGCGATACCCCACCTGGGTAGCCGCATCTCGAGTGGATGACCTGGAATCATTGCGCAGAGTTCAGTGTATCTACCTAGGTGCGAGGTTTACGGAAGGCGCGACGGTCGTGGACCGTCAATGATGGTCCGCTTTCGCCGCCGGTCGTGCTGTAGCTTTCCAAAAAGACAACAACAACAACAACAGCTATCAAATGACCCTTTCTTGATCTATTTGAGACCCGTCACCTTCTGAGTCGTTGACAGATGCGCCCTTTCACCGAAGGAAGAAAGACTGGTCGCCACGGCTGTCCCTGCCACTCGCGCAATACCACGGATCCTTCCAGAACCACGCGATCCTTCTACTCTGTGCGAATCGGGCTTGCTGAAGTGCAGATGTAAACAAGTGCGAAAGACTGTTGCTTGGCCCATGCTCGATTAACCTAGGTAGGTACGCTGTTCTCCCTCTTCTCTCTTCGGGCGCTCGTTGAATAAGAATATGAGCAATTCCATTTTCAATCCGGTATGCCCTAATGACCCTTTGAATGCGGAATCCTTCACTGTGGGGTTTTCTCTGGGCTTGTTTCCTTCAAATATGTCTCAATACACAATGCCAAGGGGTAGGCCTGTGCCTTCATGCTGTCCACCACTTTGGCCGAGGACATGAGCCAGGCACCCGACACTTTGCTCAATTTGTACATAACTTTGAAATACTAACCCATCGGTGATATAGTATAGACCAATCATTCATTCCAAAAGAAATTCTACACTCACTCCAAAAACATGGATTCCGACAGGACTTTGTATATAATAATTCTTCCTCCCTTCCGAGGTTTCTTTCAGTCACTCGTAAAAGTTCAGACCCTTTCTCAGACCAGTCCGAGCTGACAGCTTGCTACTACCATGTCTAGAGCCGCTAATTCGCAACGGACCACCGCAAGTAGGTGCCAGTACCCGACCCAAGGCCACCCTGTGGTTAATATTGTTGATTTTTACGTGGTAGTTGCTGCGCGACTCTTTTGGAGGGACACCCTGGGGCAGTCACACGGACCTGAATTGTGCCTGACTGGACTGCTAATTCCCTGGGTTCCGACTAGCACTTGGTAACTTCCACCCGACCAGAGTCGCAACGGTGTCCTCAATCGAGATCAAGCCGGCTATACAAACATCCTCTCAATCAGTCAGCCGATCACGCTGGACGACACAACCCTGGGTGGGACCTCTACAAAACATTTTGTCCCCGGACCCATACTCATCGGTAGCAGCATTTCGACCATGCCGAACAAGACCACTCACACCTATCCTACTGAAGCGCAGCAGCCCACGCAACCGTGCAGAATTTGTCAAGTGCAGCTAGGCCTCGAATGCCTCTATATCACGCGCCGCATTTATGACCGCGGGACAGATGCGCCACCTTTGCCCACGACGACCAGGACCAAAATCACCCTGTGTGCCTGCTTTGCTGCCACGCTTTGCTCCCTTTACATCCTTTCAGACGCGCCCAACCGTTGCCGGAAAGGCCAGAACAAGAGCCTTGGTCATCTCTGGGCACGACAGTGGGCCAACATGAGGAAGAATGCACGGCAAGCCAGTCATGGGGCGGGGTGCCTGGCTGGTTGGTTCCAGGAATGGTGCCCAGCTCTAGACTGGCCAGACAAGATGCAAGACCAGGATTACGATTTCTGTGAGATGGAACGAGAGCCTGGAAATTCATTTCGCCTGTGGTGAAATGGATGGGGAACAGCACTGGAGTTGAGCTGGAGATCAGTGACAACTTGGTTACTGCGAGGAGCGCCACTGTCTAGCCACACTCGTTGATCAGCTTTGGGCCTGTGGATCAAGTATCCCTTGCCCACACCCAAGGTAGAAGAGGAGGGCAAACTACGCATATTATAAAGGTATCGAACGAGGATGAAGCTTGAGTGAGAAGTATAAGTCACGATGGCATCTGTGGATGTGGCGGAAGTACATATGTAACGACGGTCGCCTCCGCAACCATACCATACCCGCTTAGATCTAGAGAAGGACAACAACAAATACCAAGTTGACTCGTCTTGCACGATATCGAGAACCCTTGCCTTCTAATGTCAATATATCTTGGTGATCTGCGCAGGGGCTGACACACATGCACGCTCGATTCCTGCCGGTTTGGTCGCTGAGCTTCGGCGATCTCGCGATTCCGGAGTTGAGGGCTTCGCGGAAGCATTCTGGTCCGTTGCGCGCCTGGGTGAGGATTCCCTTCATCACACCCTGGCGAAGCGTCGTCATATCATCGAGGCCGTTCACGTATCCCAGCCGGGCAGTCTTGAAGGTGCCTACCATGTCAAGTGTGGACAACCTTTAATTGTGACGCGTGATTACAAGTTCCTCCAGTCGCTCTATCACTGCCGTAAATCAGGCATAATCAGCTGCCTAGTTCGAATCCTTCTTGCTGGATAAATTCGGCAGGGTTAAGTAAGCGCCGATTGCCGGGCATGAAATCTGACAACGTATGCTCTTTCCCCACTCCTTTCATCATCTGGGCATGCCTTGCTACGTTCTTATCGTGAAATAGTTTAGACGAGATGGCAGGCCCGGCGTTCTCATCACCTGAATGGTACCGCAATCTCAAGGATACAGATATCAGCACTGACATTGGTCGACTGACTATTTACCACCTGGGATTCAAGCAAGCGGCGGATGATACTCTGATATTCCCGCCGTTAGACTTCTCTACCACTCCACGAGCCGTGCTTGATGTCGGAACCGCAGACGGGTTATGGATGCGCGATGTCCAATCCTCGCTGGCCACGCCGCCTCACGGTACACATACCTTCACCGGTACTGATCTGAACCCTTCATTCTTCCCCAGTACCACCCTCACGAACATGACGTTTGTCAAGCAAGACATCAACGCAGCTCCTCCATCATCCTGGCAGGCATCCTTCGATCTCGTCCACCTGCGCATGATACTCATCGCCGCCGGATCCGGTGACAAGCAACGTGCCGTCGTCAACGAGCACATCAAGCTTGTCAAGCCTGGCGGCTGGATTCAGATCGGGGACTGCGACCGGATCTGTCCGACGCCCGAGGAGGAGAACCCGCGCTACCACGACATGTTTGCATGCATCCGGGCGGTGTGCGAGGCGTCTGGGGCGGATCCCTTGGAAGCGCCGAAGATGAAGACGTGGCTGGAGGAGGCCGGGCTTGAGGACGTGCAGGAGCGGATGGTGATGCGAGCAGTAGGAAAGAGGAATGTGGCGGATGTGGATTTGGGCAGGAAAGGCATTGAAGCGGACTTGATCATTGCGCGGGCTTTTGCGGGAGCGGCAAAAGGTGAGTAGCCGTACACCCTATATCCTTGTTCACATCTGTAAAGGTGATGACATGCTGATTGTGATAGCTTTGGATCAATCTCTAAAGCCTTTGCCAGACGCGAGGTTGGATACGTTAGAGGTTGACTTGGAGAAGGAGTTGAACGAGACAGGGGCATTCTTCCCAATGCGCTTTATATGGGGTAGAAAACCGCTTTAATTATTAGATAAACTCGTTTTGCGCCGCCGAAACAATCCCAGTCTACCTTTCGCCACGCTTGAATTCCTGCGATTCCAAGAGAGCCCCCTCTGATCCTGGTTTTAACATGTTGTGAGAGGGCTCAGTGGGTTGTTCAGCACAATTTTGCCGCTCGTCCCTTTTACAAGGACAAGCACATTGCTTGTATCGCGCATCAAAGACCAGTCAGCCTTATCTGTATCTTTTTGGTGTCTCAGTGGCTGAGATCTGGCTCCTCTTGTGGACAAAGCCACCCCGGCGCGACTTTGGTTCTCCTCTCCCAGTTCCTTTGAGATCCAGACACCCACATCAGCCAACTTCTTCAAGTCCACACCGGTGCGTATGCCTGCGTTATCGAACAGGTATACAATGTCCTCCGTGGCGACGTTCCCCTTTGCACCGGGTGCGAAAGGGCAGCCGCCGAGTCCCGCGACGCTGCTGTCAAATGTCTTTACGCCGCACTTATATGCCTCCCAGACATTCGCCACGCCTTGTCCACGCGTGTCGTGGAAATGTCCGGCTAGCTTGTTTGGCTTGATTCCATGGTTTCCGAGATATTCGATCAGTTCGCGCACCTGTTGCACGGTCCCAACACCCGTAGTATCTCCCAGGCTGACTTCATAGCATCCCATGGCGAGTAAAGCCTTTACGACGCTGAGGACGGCATCCATGGGAGTTGGACCATCGTAGGGATCAGCAAAAATGCAAGACACATAGCTATATTCATTGTCCTGACTGTCAGACTTATGCATTGGAACAACTTGTAATTTTGTTTTTGGAGAAAGGGGAAGGGGTATTTTGTCACTTGCCCACGAACAGCCAGTCCACTCTCAAGAGCCCTCGCCGCCACATTCGTGGTTCTTTGGAGGCTCTCCTCTACCGAGCAATTGATATTGGCGCGACTGAATCCTTCAGTTGCGCTGACGAAGACTGCCACTTCTTGAGACCCATTTTCTATCGCGACTTCTAGCCCCTTCTTGTTGGGAACCAGACAAGACAGACGAGGGCCGTCTTTCCTGCGCTGGAGGGCCTGTACCGAGCTCGAGGACAGGACCTGGCGACAATCTGCGAGTTGTGGAATAGCTCGTGGAGAGACTACTGATGTTATTTCGACATTTTTGAGACCAGCTTCTACCAGCCTGGCTATCAAGTTCAGCTTGGTACTCGTTGGGACATTCTGTTTGATGCTCTGAAGACCGTCTCTTGGTCCGACTTCGAATATGCGAATAGATGTCATGTTGCATAGTTTTCACTCGATCTCGCCATACGCATCATGCTGCTTGCCGTGTTGATATCGCGTTGGAATATGAATTCTATATCAGTATGAATGCCAGTGGTGGAAATACGTCATAATGTAAGCGAAACAGCCTCAGCGCCGCCCCGAGCCCGTGCATGTGGCGGTCTCACTTTCGCTTTGTCCGGGGCCAAGCGGACCGGACACCGAAGTCCGCAAGTCGCCGGAATAAAAGACAGCTCCCGCTCAGACTCTGGAATTCTGACTAGGCTCGAGTACAAACCGAAGACCGAACGTGAAAAGCCTCGAAACATGTGGCGCACAAAGTCCACCAAATTGATTGGCTGGAGGCCAATTTCTGGGCTTCATAAACGAACCTCTAGGTCAAATACACTCAGTACCGAAGCTATGGAACCTTCACGATCTAAACTACCTAGGAGTCTATCGAGGCTAAGGTCAGATCTCGCAACCATGCGTCTAGACTCATGTACTTCCACTCATATCTTCGCCCGGACTTCACGACTCTTCACTAACGCATTTCCTTTAGCGCGTATCAACTGCTTCTTGTACTTTCCACTACCGGTCTTGGGCAGTTCCCGGCCGATATCCTCCTCCCCGAGCCAGAAGATATAGCGAGGGGCTCTGATGCGATCCATCACTGCCGTGACCCAGTCTCGGATCTCCTGGTCAACCGGCCGCACTCCACCGGCGTGTCCGAGGAAACAGGATACCACTTCACCGTACAGGGCATCGTCAAGCCCTACCACGCAACATTCATTAACACTAGGGTGTTCGAGCAGACGGTCCTCGATCTCAACGGGTGAGATATTCTCGCCACCTATACAAGGTGACAAGTCCACGGTCAGCGAACACTCAGACGAAAAGTTAAATAGAAACAAGAAAAGACCTACCCCGAATGATAATATCTTTGATCCGGCCGGTGATGTGCATATACCCGGCCTGATCAATAAAACCCTCGTCACCGGTGTGCATCCACCGAACTCCAGCCTCGTCTGACTTCATGGCCTGTGCCGTCTGGGCCTCATCCTTCAAGTAACCTTCCTGCAGTGCAAACCCGCTTGTGCAGATCTGGCCCCGCGTCCCACGTGGTACGATGTTGCCATCATTATCCACGATCTTGCCGCCTGTATGTGGGAGTGCCTTCCCCACAGTGTCGAAGATCTTGTTGAGGCTGTCCTCCACCGAACTGATGAAGGTCACCGGGCCCGTCTCCGTCATGCCAAACGCGGTGTGCATGCAGGGCATCTTCATCTCGCGCTGCAGCCGGTTTATCAACGCCGGAGAGACTGACGAGCCCCCAGCTATCCCCGTGCGTACCGTCTCGATGCGCCGAGGTGTCTGTTTCAGCACCTCGAGCATGGACAAGAACATGAGCGGCACGCCGAGCAGTGCTGTGACCTTCTCCTGGACCACCGCATCCATCGCCGCGCTTGCGTCAAATGTCGGAGATGGGAATACAATCTTGCTTCCGTGGCAATAGGATGTCAAGAAACCTATCACGAGACCAAAGGCATGGAACAATGGCGGCGGACAGCACATGACGTCCTGCTCCGTGAGATGTATCGCAAGGCCGATATAGCGACCATCGTTGATGACGTTACTTGAATAGTAATATGTTAGTTTAACTGAAAATCACTTTTTTGAAAGCACTTGAGAGCAGGGACAGACTTATGAGTTAGGGCGGCGGCTTTCGGGAGTCCAGTCGTTCCTGTTGCTCATGTTATTTTCAGCTCGTTTCAGCACCAGGAGGATTGGTCCACACCTGACGTGAATTGTAAGTTCACCACATCCGAAGGCGTCACTCTGCGCTCAGCCCTTCTCAGGCTGTCGTCGCTCACCAAGATGGACTGCGTGCTACTCATGAAGTCCTTGTAAGTTTCGCACTTGGGTCCTTCCTTGGGCGGCAGAATATCCGCGAGAGAAATCAAGCGGCGTATTGGAAGCTCTCCTTGGGTGGCGGTCAGAACCATTCGCATATGGCCCGCTAGGCTTCTGCTTCCGACCTCTGGAGATATGAAGAGCACTTTGCAGTCTTGATTCGAATCAAATCAGCATATGCTTGATACGGGACTCTCATGGGGGAGGGGGCCTCAGGACTGACCAGTGCGCTCAATCATGGCCTTCAACTCATTAGGCGAAAATGTGTTGTTGAACACAGCGACGGGACAACCGATCCGCCCAGCCCCGAGAAAAATCTCGATGTACTCGTAACAGTTCCCAGCCATGATGCCCACGCAGTCACCGCGTTTGAGACCTGCGTATGCCAGGAGAGACTTAGCCATCAGGGCGCTGCGCTCCCCAAGCCTGGCGTAAGTAAGACGGGCCGACTGCCAAGGCACAGCAACCGCTTCTCGATCTGCATATTTCGACGCCTGCTCTTTGGTCAGGTCTGCGAGTGTTTTGTTCCATAGGGGAGGCAAGCGTGGTCCTTCCACCACAGACAGTGACGTCTCGTCACCGTGCTCGCCCTTTGCTGCATGCGCGGCCATGATCGTGCAATTTGGGTCAATATGTGGGCTTGCCAAGTTCCCATTCAGGTTGAAAGCTTTGAAACAAGCTTTACACACTGGGAATTTAAAAATGTGAGTAAGCTGACCGTCCCCAGGGTAGTGCGGGGTCTACACACAACCGGTCCGACTGATTCAACTTTTGTCCATACAATAGATGAAGCTTACTAGCACAAGACTATATATAAGACGGGATCTGTCAGACGGCAGTTGACAATCCAGACAACTGGATGTGACCGTGTAAGCGCTACTGATATGTTGTCCTCCCAATTATTCCCAGTCGAAAGATCGAATGTGGATAATCGGAACGCCGATCTGGATGACACACGCTCAAAAAGGTGAGATATTCTTTAGGCACTCCAAGCGCATCACGTTGCATGATCCATTCAGATGGTCGAAAGACGTTATACCATTTAATTCTTTCACTATTTGTTAGCCCAAACACAATCGCCCGGCCACGCACGGGTTCAGTCTAGTAAATCGTATTATGACCAGCTCCACTCAAGTGTCCGCTGCGCGACCACAGTATCTAAGTGAGGAATTGTTAAAGATACCCATGCATTTGCCACAGGACGAATCAAATATCTCCAGATTGACCCTAATAGGGACTTGTTCCTGTGCCGTCAAGTCTACCCCCAGACTGCAGTTCACCCTTAACCTTGGAACCCCCTAACCCCCAACCGCATTCCGCCCGAGGCCGGACACTGACCGGCTGTATTGGAATATTGTAAAGATTTGGAAAATCTTTTGGCGGAGCACGATATTGTCTTTTCAGAGTACTCTCTCAGCCAAGTGTGGTTCCGGGGCATGGTTAGCCGGATCCAGGCGGGGCCGCGGTTGATTCCGCATAAAATTGGCGCCTGCTCCTTGTTCGAAGCTTGCACATCCATTCCGTGGAATTCGGAGCTTTTTGAGTTCCGGGGAACACAATCTTGATGCTCATTCGATGTCTTACCAACCTTGAATAGTCATACGTACACATCCGTGGACTGCCCAGATATACGAGATGAAGACCGGAAGTTCTTTCCTTAGGTTTCTGAATCTATACTTCAGTGAAGTAGATATAAATATACAAAATCAAATTACCATCTTCAGAATCTTGATGTTGATTAGCAGTGACCGCCTGTCAGTCTTCACACCTTCTAGCTCACTATATTCCAATACGCAGACCGCTGAAAATTGAAAGAGAAATCGCCCAATATGGCTGATGCCAAGTGGAAACGCACACCTCAGGCTTCGGTCGAGTCTCTTCCAAAGGCTAGCCTTCCAGAACAAATGATACCAAACGATGTCGACGCCGATGCTGTACTCAGTGCATGTGTTGAGAAGCTACAGAATTTGAAGGCAGATGATCTTCACGTCAATAGCTACTGGCGTGACCTTTTTGCTCTCACCAACACTTTCAGAACTTTCAGCCTGTCTGAACAGATCATTCCTGCCTGGAAAGAACTCAGCACCAGCCACCAGCCTTTGAACTTCAAGTACATAGAAGGCAGCGCTCATCTTGCTCCGCCGGGGCCCACAGCGCTATTCATTAGTGGCCGCTTCACGTTCAAGATCGGAGGGGCCTTGCCAGAAACTGGCTCGGGTGCAATTGCCATCGTCTCCGATGGGAGCGAGTGGAAGATCTGGTTCTTCAACACCGTCCTCGAGGAGATTGATGCATTTGGCAACCCGGACAAGGTACCGAAGGCTCCTAAGACATCATTGACCAATGGGGTCACCAACGGAAAGGTGGATAAGCCAGTCGATTGTGTAGTCATCGGAGCAGGCCAGAGCGGCCTGGGCGTGCTGGGTCGTCTGAAGGCACTTGGTGTCAAAGGAGTGGCACTGGAGAGAAACGACACGATTGGAGGGAACTGGACTGGACGGTACGACAACGTCAAACTCCATACGAGCAAGTACTATGCCGCCTTGCCTGGCGACAAGACTTTCCATGACGATGAGCTACCGTACCTGCTTGGCAGCAAGGAGTTGGCTCAAGGATTCCAGAGATACGCCAGGGACTTTGTCTTGGATGTCTGGGTGTCTACAACTGTAGAGTCGGCGGAATGGGACGAAGCCTCGAAGGTTTGGACTGTCCGAGCGGAGCAAAATGGCAGGGACTGGTCTATTCAGAGTCGTCATCTCGTGTTTGCCATCGGTGCGGTTGGTCAGTTCCCAAAGATACCTCAGATCCCGAATCGAGACATGTTCCAGGGGACAGCCATGCACTCGGTTCAGTACAAATATCCAGCAGCGTGGAAAGGCAAGAAGGGCGTTGTCATTGGCACCGCCAACACTGGTAAGTCAGAGAGGTGGATCATTTTGGTCAAAGTGCTAATCAAGAGTTCAGGACACGACGTGGCGGAGGACATGGTTGACGCCGAGTTGTCCACGGTGACAATGGTCCAGCGCAGCCCCACTGCCATTCTACCGTTCAAGTACTTCAAGACGCTCCACCAACCACGCTACAACAAAGAGGCCACCATAGAAGAATCAGATCGCGCGGAGTGGGGCATGCCCGCCCCCATACTCGGGGTGGTGTCCTCGATCATCTTCAAGAACTTATACTCTCAAGACCCGGAGCCGTTCAATGGTCTTGGGAAAGTGGGCTTTCAGGCCGAACTTCCCAACGTACTAAAGATCCATGAGCGTGCAGGAGGGCATTATCTGGATGTCGGCTGCTCACAGAAGATCATCGACGGCAAAATTAAGGTCAAGGGGGGAGAGATTGAGAGCTTTACTCCAACCGGTCTGAAATGTACCGATGGAAGCACTCTTGATGCGGATCTGATCGTCTTCGCTACCGGCTTCAACACCAACATACGAGAGGAGATGGAAAAGGTGGTGGGGCCGAAAGTCGGAATCCTTCTTGAAGACAACAATGGCTGGGACAAGGAGGGCGAGACCCGCGGCGCATGGAAACGACATGGTCGTAAGTGACTACTTCTCCGCCACTTGATCTTCTTGCATGATTTCTAATATTTTGATGACAGATCCGGCAATATGGCACACGTCTGGGGACCTGGGGATGTCCAGATTGTTCTCCAGATTTCTGGCATTCCAGATCAAGGCAGATCTCGAAGGGGCCTCGTTTGAACCATACACCAAGACTTTTTGAGTGTGAATATCCTCGAATATAGTAGACATGTCATGCAGTAATTGGCATACATGAGATTCTTCGGGTAACGTATCACGACTTTCCACTTTCCCTCAGATACATTGTAGGTGCGAGATAGAGCAAGCAGGTGCTGAAGTAGGCTGCGCACATGAACTTGCCGGGCTTTGCGGGATGTAAAGCTTATCGCTCGTTCTTAGACTCCCTTAGTATTTAAGTAAACATTTTCGGAAGCCCAAAGACCCGCAAATTCTTGGCCATTTAAGCTTGCCCAACATCTCGTATCTCGTGTGGGTAAACATGCAGCAAAAGCACATCATGTCCTCCTGTTCACGCAGTGAACCAATACCACCTAACTCTTCCGGCATACTTCCCCGCTTGGGGAACCTCGTATCCAAGCTGCTTCACCGCGATTGGCGACCTGATCCACAGTGATCGTCCGGTGACCACTCCGGGAATACGCGTATCCAACATTTACGATTATTATAAAGTATGCAGAACCAGACTGTCAAGATATCATCCCAGAATGAACTGTATTAGCTCCCAGCTTCTCACTACAGCAACCAAGAACGAATTGGTGTGTAGCAGCGATGACTCTCACGTCGTTGATCCAAGCTGTCGCCTTCGTGGCCATCGAGCTTCTACCGTCTGTACAGGCAGCTCCCTCACCTAAGTCGCACGTGGCAGTGAAGACCCGCGAAGGTGGGGTTGGTGTATTGGACATTGCAATACCACCGAATCGCAAGGACGACAGATACTATACTGTGAGTGACGCATGGACACAATGGAAGCTATAGTCGTCTATTCGAATGATCTGATCTGACAGCGTTCCTCCACAGGTTGACATAGACTTTGAAGGTCAGAGTCTGCCGGTGCTTTTGGATACCGGTTCTGCGGATTTGTTTGTAGCTTCGACAGAATGCCCCACAACAGATGAATCGAGCGGGTGTCTTGGACTGACGGAGCAATTTGTCATTGATGTAAGGAAGCGCGAATTGCATTTCATGACCACTTTGTCCCCACCGTCTGAGGTCTAGAAGAGCTTCATCCTTTCTTGATGTGCCCACAAGTGTGAAACGAGGAAAATCCCTCGGATGACACAGATACTGGCTATCAATTTCTCAGTACTAACAAAATTTCAGAACAATACCCGCATCGTCTCAAATGAGAGCTTCTATACCATTGTCGGGGAGGGTCCGGTGAGTGGAAATCAGAGCCTCTTGGACGTCGGGCTGGGCGGTATAGTTGCGGATGATTTCGCCACTGGTATGTTTGGCCCACTCACATACTACTCGGGACATATTTGACTCAATATCCCCACAGGGCTTATATACTACGCGGTGAGGAATCAATTCCAAGGTGGAAGTTTCGCCGGGCTCATTGGCTTGAGCATGACCGCCGTTTCACGGCAGACATACTTCAACAAACGCCCTCCGCTATTCGACGCGCTCGTCGCCAGCGGCAGCGTGGAGAAGCCCGTTTTCTCAATCAGCCTTCCGCGGCTTGGTGACCCGGACTCCGAGCCCACCGGCAAGTTGACACTGGGCGGTATCGAACCGGCGTATGCGGACCTCAACATCACATATAGTGATATCATCAATAGTACAAAGTATGCAGACCTACTATCGCACCATCCACCAGGGTTTGGCAGGATCATGAAGAGCAATTGTGGCATTGGTACTGATTGTCTTCAAATAGTTATAACTACGATGACTTCCCGCTCCAGGCGCAGGGCTGGGCGATCGAGTTGCAAGGGCTCCGTGTGAACGGCGTGACTGTTAACCTGACCAGGGGTCGTAAGACATCTCAACTCTTCATCTCACGAGGCCAATCGCTCACCACATTCAAATATAGTACTCGATGAAGCCGGACGCTACACGTCGCTCATGGACACGGGATCGTCGGACATCCTGGTCCGGTATGATGAGCTTGTCGCTATCTCCAAGCTCTTCAATGGACCCGTCATCTTCCAGAATGAGCACGACATTTACTATGACTGCTCGATCCCGCAGCTGCTCGAGCTCCGCTATAATGAACAGTGGTTCCCTGTTGACCCGCTGGACATTCTCAACCCCAACGACCACGGGAACGTCAACGGGACAGAGATGTATGTGCTTGCTTTGCCTTCTCACCCCCACCACACCTCTCCTTATTTCTCTTCAGTCTTTGTTTTCCGCATGTTCCTTGAAATTCTTGGCCAATCTCTAATCCTTTCTTGACCCGGCAGGTGCAAGGCCCAGATCAGCTCCTGGAGCCGTACGTTCGCCGACTCCATCATTGGGGTGCCATTCCTACGTTCAGCATTCAGCGTTTATGACTATGTCACACCGAATCTTCTCAGCGTGCAGCCACGTGTGGGACTCGCGCCGCTGGTGGACGCGCAGGCAGCCGTGGCGAGGTATCCTCAGGTGTACAAGAACCGCCTTCTCTAGTTAGCACAACCGCACTGGTGGGTGAACCTGGAATGTCCCCTATTTAATGGAATAACATGATTCGAATCAAAGTTTAATTCAACACCAGTAAAAGTGTTGACGGTTCTTTATTTTCATAACCAATTTATCTCGGGTCTGCAGCCCTTTTCACTACCCATGTATCTTCCATTCACGCTTTACAAACGTGACCATCCATGCTCCAATGACCCACAACATTCATGACACAAGCTAGCAGTCCGCCTCTACGCACAAGTCGACCTGTGGAATATATATATAGCACATTGAACTGATGACAGTTATCATTAAGAGCAAGTTTGTAAAATAAGCAGAGTAACAGAGCAAAATGGCAAAAGATCGACGCCGGCATGATTCGAACATGCGCCTCCGAAGAGAATAGATAACCAGAAACCCATGAAGAGTAGTTCTAGTCTATCGCATTAGACCACTCTGCCACGGCGCCCTCATAAAAAAAGTGTCAAAACATTAAATAATGATGCAAAGTCTTGCCCTCCCTGAGAAGAAAGTCTCTCTGTTCTCACATAAGACTTAATTCGTATTTTTTACAGGAACTGGTCGGCTAGAGCCAAAATGGTCAAAAGGAACCTAATAGAGTTACCCTAGATTATTAGTACGCTAGGACCCTACTCTACTCGCCGGGAGATATACCTTAGATGTGTTCATGGTGTAATGGAGCAGAAGTGGTTTAGTTTTCACATAATTATACACTAAGAAGAGCTATCTGGCCAAGGACGCTGGTCTCTGGGTGCCGAACTACTGAAACATGTCCTCATCGTGCGGTAGAATCATATAGTTCAACCCCGTCTATCGCCAGTATGTAGCGGCTGTAGCCTTCGCAACCAGCCAGGCCCGATCAAGTGCCTCCACAACATCCTCGGGCAACGGGCCCTTCTCAAAATCCTTCAGATTTCCTTGCAGCTGCTGAAAGTTGCTCACGCCGACGACAACACCGTCATTGCCGCCCTTGACCCTGGTCTTTAATGCCGAGTGGTGGACGATCCATCTCATCGCAGTCTCCAGCAGTGTCAAGCTGTGCTTCTGCGTCGCCTCCTCGGCTATGCTCAAGGCCTCCATGTTAGCCTTATTCAGGAACCGGTCGCGGTATAACTTCCCGTATTTGTAGGAGTCCGAGAACCGCCCGTCGGCTGGCGCGAGATCTGCCGACTTGATCTTTCCCGAGAACAAGCCTCCTGCCAAAGGGTTATAGACCACGATGTCCATGCCAAATTTGCGACAGCATGGGACAAGCTCAGACTCGATATCACGAGCTAACCTTACCGTCAGTTTCCGGGGCATTCGAGAGAGCGGCATCGCACTCACTGATCACGTTATACATGGCCTGATAGATACTAGGTCTGACCCAGCCCCGCTCCTTCGCAATAGTGCAGATTTCGGCGACCTCCCATGCCGCGTAATTCGACAGGCCTAGCCGCTTGAACTTCCCCTCTTGGTAAAATCTGTTGACTTCGGCCAGCGTGTCCTCGTATGGGACCGAGCGGTCGGGCGCGTGCAGATAGAAGATGTCCACTGAGTCGGAGCCGAGCTCGTCCAGAGAGCTCGCGATGAGCTTTCGCAGCTGGGACGGCTCGTGCATGCCGGGCTCCTCGGGGTAGATCTTGGTCGCCAGAGTCAGGCCGCGCTCCTTCCACTTGGCGTCGCGGGTCCAGGCCTCCTGCTTGCCGCCCACGTATATCCGTGCGGTGTCGACTTCATTGTAGCCTTGCTCCTGGAAGTAGTCCAGGTGTCTGTTGAACTCGTCGAGCTCTAGGATGCGCGCTCCTGCCTCCTCGTTCGAGCCTGAATCTTTAGTCAGCGTGAACGCGGCTGGAACAGTTGGACAATAGTAGGCTTACCATAGGTCATCAGCCCTAGAATAACGCGCTCTTTGGGCCTTTGCAGAGTTGATGACATCATGTGTAAATATCACAGATCTACATAGAAAAGACCATGTAATTTTCAATTAATCGGAAGAAGCTCGATATTGATCAACAAATACAGTCACTGAGACTGCTGCCATTGGGGTGATGTAGGCGTTTGATATCGGCTCTCGGAACACCTCCCGATGGCTTACTATCATTGACCTGTAGCTATCGCGATCGGATGTAGTACCGGATTGTGAGGGGGTTGCCCAGAGAGCCCGAGATCGGGCGTTCGGGAAACCCTCCGAAGCTCGGCATTGCTAATTTATTGTCGCTGCAGCAATCTCAAATGATGGGATGTACATGTAGTTCAAGAGCCCGAGATCCGACAATCGGGGGTTTTCTGGCAGCTGCTGCTTTTTAACAGCTCGCGACTCCATCAGCACATGCTCAACTACCAGTACAAAAAGTGATGAAGCATCCGGTGCTACACGCCGTGATAGTATTCCTCGATGCAATCACAAAGGACCTGGTGCCCGGAGAGTCGAGGCCGATGTAAAAGTTCGACATGCTATAATACCATCTAAGTATTTGGGTTTCAAAGTGAAGTATGTACTGGATAGGCCGAATATAAAAATTGGTTTGGCCGACTCTGGCAGAATAGGCGGCAGGTCACAACAAATGGCCCCGAACTTTTTGATTGAGCGGTATATCTCAATATCTAACTGCGCCGTCAACCTCATAGACAGATCCGCTCACATACCTCGATTCGTCCGAGAACAAGAAAATCGCCACATCCGCAACACCCTCAGGGGTGCCCCATCTCTCCAAAGCGCAGCTGTTCCCGTCAGTAATGCTTCTTTTTAAAATTGAAAATGGGTTGCGTACGCCTTGGCCCACTTCTCCACGATCTCGCCGCCGAGCACAATGCCGGAGTTGGTAGGAGTGTTGATGTATCCCGGGGCAACGCAGTTGGCACGGATACCCTTGGGACCGACCTCATGGGCAAGGCTCTTCATCATTCCGATGACTCCGTGTTTGGTCATATCTGTTTATGGCCTAATCAGTACTTTCTCTAGAAACATCAAGAGTGCCCGTCTGAAGGTGTAGCAACCGCGTAGTGCAATATCGTTGATGCAATATGTGCTCTAATTTAGCAAACTTACTGCCATGATGTCAGCTGTCTTTCCTTCCTAAGCAGATGGATGTTGATGGAATACCTGTAAACAGATTGCAAGGGTGTACCGCGGGTGCCGCTCATGCTCGAGACAGTGACGATGCTCGAGCCCCTCTTCAAGTGCGGCAAGCTCTCTCGCGTAACGAGGAAAACGCCCTTCAAGTTCGTGTTGCATTGCTTGTCCCAGTACTCAAGCGTCGTCTCCTCGAAGGGGATGTTGGTGGGATTGATGCCCGCGCAGTTGAACACATGGTCCAGTCTGCCAAACTTCTCCAAGATGGCGGATATGAATGACTTCACATCTGGCTCCGAGCCAACATCGACTTTTTGTGTGAGAACCAGGGCTTTTGGAATTTCTGAGGCTAGGGTCGAGAGCGCGGTCGTGTTGATGTCGCAAAGGGCTAAAGAAGCCCCGAGGGCTGCTAACTTGAGCGTGGTTGCGCGGCTGCGTGTAAGACCTGTCAGAGATGTTCTTGTGCCCCTTGCACTGTGGTGGGTAGGTAATTCAGCAGATTGGACGGCAGACTTGGTTCTACTTGCCCAATTCCACTGGCAGCTCCGGTGATGAGCACAACTTGGTCCTGGAACTTTCTGGCCATTTTATCGCGACGTTGATTGTCCTGCCTGGTCTTTGCTAGTGGTGAGAAACCTTGAGACTTGATAGTGAGATAAATGTCAGGCAAAGAATAAGAGATTCTTCCTCTGATCGACATCAGTTGACTATCGACCTTCGGGTCGCAGCCCCGATCCTATCTGGACCCGATGGCTTACCGGCCTGGCCGGAAACCATACCGATCTTCTTCTCGTTTGTTTTGCTCCGCCCTATCCCGAAGACATACCGCTTTCACATGCAACGTAGGCTAACCTGCAATCAAGCAAAAGAATTCTCTTGGCTGAGTTGCCCCGCTGAGCCATAAAAGGACCCCTCACTCTTGGAAAAGTCGCAGACTCGCAGGAGCGATATTCAAGTATGCACGTGTGGTACATATTATCTACACATGCGACTTTGCGGGCTTCTGAAGTCTAATCAGAGGGGTTCTATAATATGATGGTCGTAATCTCCGTGGAGACTTCATCTCTACTGTATGTAGGCACCTCGAAACCTAGATAAAAGGGCTGATCCTACCACAGGTCGGCCGATCTGCCCAAAGCTACCCTAGGGTATCCATGAATTCAGGGCCTACGTGTTCTGCATGCTGACCTCATGCCCCGCAACAGTCAGAAGAACAGAGACTGGTAAACCAAGGGCGGCCGATTGCAAATGGTGAGGTCACGCATCGCATCAGCAATCCGTCTGAAGGCGGATTGGCGGGGAGGGCCGGGGACTTCAGTGCTCGTCCAATTTGCTGTGATGGCATGGCTATAGCTCTAGAGGAGCCACACTAGATTCCAGATTATGTCAGGCATTTGTTGTCTGAAAATTGGGCTTACTTGCATGACATTAGTAGCTGTGTGATGAAGGTGAAGCACAGCATATTTCTGCAGGCTGCTGCTTACGTACCTGCTAATTTATCCCGCCTGCTCCCTCTTCTTCTAAGGTACTAAGTAGACAGCCTGACGTCGAATAAGTCTAATACCAGATATGTTCCCGGTTGTCATCATGATAGTTGAACGATGTAACTTTCAAGAGGCCTTCACTCGGAACAAAATATCTACTTCGGCGAGTCTTTTGCGGAATCTCTTCGATCGCTCCTAACTCCTTGTCCCAAAGCAGCATTCTTTCTTGTGCTGGATCGTCAACTGAGGGCCAGGTACCGAATGGTAGACACAGAATCGTGCAGCAGCCCTCCGCCTCGTCTGCTTACTGTGCATGAAAATGCATTTCCTGCAGACCTCTCGCCTCCGAGCACAACATTAGCGTTCAACAGCTTTAGGGTCGCAAGTGTACAAAGCATGTCCCTATTCGCTAAGTAGGCCTACCTCGCCATGCGGCCCCTCCCCGGGTTCCACCCCAACCTCCATCGATGCGTCCAATTACATATATTTCTGAAAATGCACTGCTGTACATGACCTGTCGCCTGAGACTCGTTTAGCACAGATGTCCCCGTCCCTCCCCCTCAAAAACTCTGTGGGCGCTCTAGAGACCACGCCATGCGTGTCAGATGCTGTCTCCTGTAAACGCTGTCAGAGGACAAGACTAATAGTATCCATGCCAATACAACACCCGTCGTGGACATCGTTGTTTTATGAAACTATGAAAACTCCTACGTTAACGTTTCCCTCGATAACTTTACAAGCCACCCCAGTACGGCATTATTATACTTCTACTTCTACGTACCCAACCTTCTGGTAGGGAACAGTAGCCAGGCTAAAGATGTCGTGCATGGTAATGGCTCAGCCACTGCGGAGTGTTCACTGGTGAGAAATGAGCCTATCAGTACCTATGTATCTAGCCACCTTCCCCAGTCTCAAACGCGGTGGTCACATATTGACTGTTCCTTGGTGGGACAAGAATGGCCCATGTCCCCAGAGACTTAAGAAAGCATCGAAGCCTGGCTTGAACGAGTTCTGCATCAGCTTTCGTATCAGCCTGGTGTAAAATGGAGTCCTCAAACCTGGTAAATAAATTTGGTGAGCAATTATCATCAGCGCAGTCCTCTCAAGATCCATCTTCTCCATGCAGAGACCACGATTTCCAATCCGATAATGGTGCAGGAAAAGAAACGAGGAGCTCCCCAATTGGCAGTGCAGATGAAAGAGATGCGCCAAACAACTCCACTGGACGAGAATCTTTGGCTGAACCGTCTTCACAACGATCTATTAACGATGAGTCCGTGTCAACCAACCACAGGCCATCTATTTATCAACCATTCGTCGACAGTAAGCAGATCAGAGTCTTGTCAATCGATCCTGGGCTATCGAACGACGACAAATTAAGCTTGGGACCAATACGATGCACTTTGGAAATTGTATCTCTCGATGATTGTACCCCGGCGTACGAGCAGATGCGTAAGTCGCTCCGAATCGACGCTGGCAAGCCTACATGGTTGTCTTTCTGGCACGTTTGGAGCTTGCACCCTGACAAAGAGCATGTAGGAACCAGCTTGATGACTGAGGATACTCATGCCAAAGGTGCCAGATTTGACGCCCCAGTTGAGGAACTCGGAAAGCCTCAGCCACGCTGGAACTGGGGAGACTACATTTCTCTGAGTTATGTCTGGGGCGACTCATCAGACAAGAAAGAGATCTTTGTCAACGGAGAAAGCTTTACGGTCACCCAAAACCTATTTGAAGCGCTGGCTCAGCTACGCCAGTCTTTCGAAATTCGCGAGGCATACCTTAAAGTTTGGATTGATGCAATTTGCATTGACCAGGACAACATGAAGGAGCGCGAAGTCGAAGTCAAGAGGATGGACTTGATCTACTCTGAAGCCCTGGCTGTCAGAGGGTGGATTGGTTCACCTCGGGCTACCACCGAATTCGGAATGGCAACTACATGGCTGGAAGGGGTTCGAAATCTAAGAACACCTGATTTCTTGGCCTCGATCGTGCCTAGTTCTGAAGTTGCACATTCGTTGACGACACTTGCTGCGGCTCTGTCCTATGAGCCATATTGGGAACGATTGTGGATTATGCAAGAGATTGCCCTTGCATCCTCCCTGGTATTCTGGTACGGTCGCTGGCGCTTCACCACCATGGACATTCAAAACTTGCTATTTGTGGTCGAACGGGATGGCATTCTGCAAAGCTTCCCCCAAGAGTCAAGTGAGCTAGGGGTTGTCGACGTACTAGTACAATTCTCTAAGCGTATGGCCTCTGTATTCGCCCGACTAGCCATTCTCCGGCAAATAAGACGCGAAAAGATTTTCCAGAGCGCGCCAATGCCCTTGATCGAGATCCTCGGCCTCGCACAATCGGCCAGAGCAAAGGACCCCCGGGACAAGGTATATGGAATTCTGGCCATTCTCCCTAAAAAAAATTCCACCCGAGTCCAGCCCGACTACAGCCCGAGTACCAACGACCAGAAAACTTACACTGTCTTCACGCAAATATGTCTACAAGAGGAGGGAAATCTGAACACTTTGGAAAGATTTGTCAGACGTCCTTCCTCGCAGCTGGGAAACATGCCCAGTTGGGCCTTCAATCTTTCGACAGATGTATATATGTATGAGAAATCCGGCTTCTTTCGGATGAGTGACGGGAAACTACAAGCAGATAAGGGCCGAAAAGGAGTGCTGGGGTTTTTGCAAGACAATCGGACACTGCTATGTGACGGCATCCTTGTCGACACCATCGCCAGCCTTGGCGCAGCGCTTTACAAACCATCCAATGATCAGATGATCTCCATGACGATCGAGCCTCCAATAAAGTCATCTGTCTTTCATGAAGGGCCATTTCATATGCCTGTGGATGACAGAGTTAGACTCGCCTTGGCTCGAGTATTTTGCCAAAACAGCGCCTACAATTTCGCTGATGGGCCATCGCTGTTGGATGTTCCCTGGGTCACCGAGGAGGATCTAGAGCTCTTGCACCCCGAGACTGCTCGGGGGACGGTCAAGAAAGACACCAACGACACAGATGCAGGAAAGAAATGGCCCACTTTCGTGGAAACGGCCTACGGGGACGCTATATTCCGCACCCTCCTCCACCCAAATGCCACATTTGATGTAAAAGGGGTAGGTCTCCGCCATTACTTCACATCGGGAGACGAGTTTTGTCTGAGTCCTCAGGCTTACCCCGACATGTCAGAATCGGTGAGCAATATTGTTACCTGTAGACGGTTGTGCACAACGACGGATGGGTTGCTTGGCACGGTGCCAAATCACGCGAGGCTCGGCGACAGGGTAGCAGTCTTGTTCGGGTGCGATATTCCTGTTATCCTCAGGCCGAGAGGGGAGAAGTTTGAATTCCTTGGTGGTTGTTTTGTGGAGGGTTGGATGAAGGGTGAAGCAATCGAGAAGCTCGATCAAGGACATTTACAAGTGGAGAGGATTGCTCTATGTTAGATTTTGCTTTCAAGTCTAATATGCTATGAGCATCTGTTTCTCGGGGGGAATGGAAAGAAGGGGGAAAGAGAGTGTCAAAGAAAGGAAGGGGAAAAGAAAAAGATGCTTACGTTTAGACGCGAAGATCTTGACAGTGTCGAGTGAGATACGTCGACTGGTGAGATATTATGCATGTTCCTCGAATCAAGAAACAAGGAGATCACCCAGTACAGAAGCTAGCTCTATACAGTTCCGGTCCACACGAATAATGCGAATACTAAACCAACCGTATGGGCTCGCTCGGCGGATACAGTCCGACTTCCCCTGATACAACACCAGAGTGATAAACCTCACCCACAAGCACACAATCCACCCCCGCAAGACTTTCACCATATCCACCGCCTCCACCCCCAAGCCCAACCCTCCTGACAGCAAAAGGCGTGCGGATCCCAGGGAACACACAGACCGCATCCCCGACCTCGGCACCAGCAGGCGCCAGGCCAAGATGTCCCCCCAAGGACGCGAAGAACCGCCCGCCTCGCGTCGCGCACGCGCAGTGGTACGCAAACGCCGAGACCTCCTCCCGCGCGGCCCTGCCGAGCTGCAGCCCGTCAAGCGACCCGGCCGCGGCGCACTGGCGCCGCTCGGCGAGCCAGTTGTCGAAGCCGCGCTCCGTCGGCGGCGGCCTCCTCCCCGTCGTCCCTCCGCGCGGCTGCTTGGTGGGTCCTCGACCCCGCGGGACGGTCTGTGGCGTTGCTGCTCCCGGCCCGCTTGCGGTCAGGGTCTTCCAGAGGTGGGTTTTCTGTATCTGCTTGCGTGTGTCGTCTTGTGGCTGGGCGGATATGAGTGTGTCGGCGAGCCCTGCCATTTCCAGCACCTCTTCAATCCAGGCGGCTGTGTCTTGCACGTAGCGTAGGCGGCCTTCGCGACCGAGGGCTAGGCGCTCGGAGCTTACTTGGGCTATAGTATCGACGACGCATCCGGTGATGGTTATCGTGCTCGGTGTCTGTGGGTCGTAGGACACTATGGGCTTCGTGTCTTCTTCCGTTGCGTGGTAGTTGCCGGTGGCTGCGATCTCGTCCAGGGTCATGCCCTCCGTGAAGGACGTCCAGTCCGGCACCCAAGAGGGAAGGCGCAGAGACCGCTTATGGCCGACGCCTGCAGCAGCGAGAATGATGACCTCTGGATCCCTCATGAGGATACGCCGTGTGACTTGTATATACAAATCCTCGGCCCCAATCCTGTAGTTCGGCCTGAACTCATGTTCATCTCTATCAGTAGGCGCTCCCACTATGAGATCACAATATGCACATCAGCTTCTGGATTACTCAAAATGACGGTACCTTCGAATGTTCACTTACAGCCCAGCAGAGCAAATATTCTGTCCCGAGGATCAGCGCACCGAAAGTGACGAAACCGGAGGAGCAGCTGCTGGAGGGTTGTCGGGTCTTTCTCGGCGCCCTGAATACCACGAGCAACCGCGATACTTAAAGGGTTCCTGAACGGGGCCTCCAAATGAGCCATCGGCGCCCCCACCGCGTGATGCCTCTCCATGACGCCGAACAAGACGCCGTTATTGTCCACGACCCACTGGCAGACCTGACGAAGCTCTTCCCAACTCACGGCGTGGCGGCCGCACACCACCATGGCGTCGGGCGCGAGCGCGGCCTCCTGGATCGTCCAGTACCGGGTGAACCACGGCCTGAGGATGAGGTGCGCGACGGCGGCCCAGTAGGTGGGGTTCAGGCCTGCGCCGCGCGAGAGCTTTTCGAAGTCGTCGATGCTCATGGGGGGAAGGATGTCGCCTTTGGCGTTAATAAAGCCCCGGGTCAGCTGTAGCAAGTCCATCGCGTGGGTTGTTGTTTCGTCGGCCGTGCCGAGGAAGATGACGACCTGCTGTGCCTGTCTGTATATATCGCCCATGATCGCGACTTGGCTTGCTCTCTCGTCGTTGTCTTCCTGGTTGATGCAGACGGAATCGATCCATAGGTACAGCGTGCTGCCTGGAGCTACAAGCGTACTGACGATCTCGAGGGTTACCTTGCTGTAGCCGAGCCGGGTCTCAATGCCGTCTGGATCGCAAAAGTACCCGGCCACCGACGCCTCACCCCATGCGTAGGAAATGGCATGATAAGTCGGATTATCATCGAGAGCGGCCTGCACCAGCCGTGCGGCGACGGTCGATTCTTGGCCATCAGATTGCGCCGGGCGCGAGACCTCGAGGAGACGGACCTCCCTTCTCTGTTCGTCCAATGGGGTGTAGAGAGGAGATGAAGGTCCTCGCGGCTCAGCAGCACGACGGCGCCGGTACGAGGCACGATCTCGAGCAAGAATGCCCCATAGTTGTTGTTCTACTTGGAACACGTCAGCAGATGTTTTCGGCCTCTGAGGATGCCAGTAGAAGCGGGGCATGGCGAGAGTTTGTTGGTTGGGTCCAGAGACGAGAGCTGTGATGGTCTGGAAGACTCAAGTATGCATGAGCTCAGCTCCATGTTTGGGCTCGTGACTTGGAGTAATTTTGGTACACGGCTGCCTTGCGGGCTGACTGCGTTTGCATAACGCGACTTTAGGCTTGGCCCCGAGGTTGGTTTGATCCTCAATCCTCCTGGGGCGGGAGAGACTCGCACCATCAGTAAAGCAATATTTTGATTTTCTCTTCCTTGCCCTATCCCAAGCCGAAGCGCCAAAGCAGACCCCGATTTTCCATCCCTCTATCTATCTAAGCCCACGACTCCAGCCCCTTCAGGATACACCCCTCAGCACCCTCACTCCTGCGCACAAGCCTTCCAATCCTGTAGGCCTTCTCGCCCTCCGCCTCCAGCACCTTGACAGCCTGGTCCGCGTCCGCGGCAGACACCACGGCGACCATGCCGACGCCGTTGTTGAACGTGCGCGCCATCTCCTTGGCCTCGACGTCGCCAGCCTTCTTGAGCCACCTGAAGACGGCGGGGGCCTCCCAGCTGGCCACGTCGATCTCGGCGGCCAGGCCCTTGGGCAGCGCCCGTGGGACGTTCTCGGTCAGCCCACCGCCCGTGATGTGCGACAGGCCTTTGATGAGGTTCTGGCCCAGGACCTTGAGCAGCGGCTGGACGTAGATGCGGGTCGGGGTGAGCAGGCTCTCGCCCACAGATCCCGCGGAGCCGTCCCACGGGCACGCATCCGCGTAGCTCAGCCCGGCGCGCTCGACAATGCGGCGCACCAGCGAGAAGCCGTTGGAGTGCACGCCGTTGGATGCCAGTCCGAGGAGGACGTCGCCTTCGGCCATGGCCGTCAGGCGGGGCAGCCTCGCCTCCTTGCGCATGACGCCGATGGCTGCGCCGGCCGCGTCGTAGTCGTCGCCGTGGTAGATGCCGGGCATCTCTGCCGTCTCGCCGCCCACCAGCGCGCACTTGGACTGCCGGCAGCCCTCGGCCACACCCGAGACAAACGCCGCGGCGTCGGACGGCTCAAGCTTGCTGCAGGAGTAGTAGTCCAGGAACATGACGGGCTCAGCGCCCTGAACGACCAAGTCGTTCACGTTCATGGCCACCAGATCGATGCCGACGGTGTCGTGCTTCTTCATGCTTTGCGCAATGATCAGCTTCGTGCCGACTCCGTCGATGGCGCCCACCAGCACGGGTGCGTTGGGGTAGCCGGCGGCCGAGAGATCGACCTCGCCGCCAAACCCGCCAATTTCAGCGTCGGCACCGGGTCTGGCGGTTGATCGCACAGCCTTCTTGATCATCTCAACAAGCTCATTGCCCGCATCAATGCTGACACCAGCCTGGGCATAAGTCAGACCTGCACTCGGGGCGGCACCGGATTTCCTGAATGCGCGGTGGGCAATATCCTTGCGGTAGAACATGTTCTCAAATTGGATGAGCTTGATGCCTTCCTCATATGCCTTCTTCACGGCCTCTTCGAGGCTGGACCCGATCGCATTGGCAGCAATCACACGGCCGCCTGCTGTCTGAAGCTGGGTGCCTGCCAGTTTGGTGCCAGCATGGAAGATGGTGATATTGCTGCCCGCAGCAGGGGTTCCCACGGTCATTGGAGTTCCCTTGGCGTAGCTGTTGGGATATCCACCCGCGGCGACGACCACGGTTGCGCTGAACTTGGGCTGCACCTTGAAGTCAACAGAGCTCAGGTAGCCCTTGGCGCAAGCCAACATGATCTCGGCCAGATCAGTGTCCTCTGACAGCAATGGCAGGACTGTCTGCGTCTCGGGGTCGCCGAACCGCACGTTGTACTCCAAGACCTTGACACCGTTGGGTGTGATCATGAGACCGGTGAAAAGACAGCCCTTAAAGGGCATCCTGTCGTTCCTCAGACCAGCAATGGTCGGCTCGAGGACCTCCTTGTCGATGCGCGCCACCAGCTCAGGCGTGGCGATGTTGGTTGGCGCATAGCACCCCATGCCGCCCGTGTTGGGGCCCTGGTCACCGTCAAAGATGCGCTTGTGATCCTGGGCGGGAGGCAGGGACTTGATGGTGTATCCGTCGCAAAAGGACAGTATGCTCAGCTCATCACCAGTCAGGAATTCCTCAATGACAACCTCGCTGCCGGCGGAGCCAAATGCCTGGTCGACCATGATCTCCTTGAGGGCCTGATGGGCCTCCTCCTTGCTTGTGGGGATAATGACGCCCTTTCCGGCGGCCAAGCCAGTCGCCTTGATGACAACGTCGTGCTGGACGGAGTCGATGTAGGTCTTGGCCTTGTTGAAGTCGGAGAAGTTCTCGTAGGCGGCGGTAGGGATGTTGTGCTTCTTCATGAAGTCCTTAGAGAAGGTCTTGCTGCCCTCCATGCGCGCCGCGGCCTCTGACGGGCCAAAACACGGTATGCCAACATTGGTGAAGAAGGCCTCGATGCCGGCGACAAGAGGCGCCTCAGGGCCGGGAACAACGAGATTGACCTGCTGCTGTTGTGCGAGGGCGACGAGGCCGGGGAAGTCCTCGGCAGACACGGAGGAGTTGTTGGTCACCTTGGGGCAGGTCGCGGTGCCTCCATTTCCTGGGACCGCGATGATGGACTCGACGAGGGGCGACTGGCTGAGCTTCCAGGCGAGGGCGTGCTCGCGGCCTCCGTTGCCGATGAGCAGGATGCGGAGGGACTGGGAAGCCATGGTTACGAGGGTGGGAGGGAATCAATTCAAGACGAAGAGATCGCTCAGGGGGGTTTGTGACAGTCAGTGATCCTCGACATCTTTTCTCTCTTCACTGCGCGAAACGCAGAAAAACGCGGCGGGAAACGAGTCGCGAAATTTTAGCTGCCCGCAGGACCCCTCCCCCGCAATCCAAGAAATTCTGCCCACAGTCCAACCCAGTCCTCCACTAGTCCTTCCTAGCTTCCAGTCCCAATCTGCTTCTGATTGTGGAAGGCGGACCCTTGCGCCCTTGCATTGGCTTCCTCTAAAAGCTTCCAGACTGCCACTGCGTTGCAAGGCTGACGTGATACGCTAAGGGTCCAACCCTCCCAATTACCAGCAACTCTTCGGCGCCAGACTCACTCACTACGCCTACCTTGAATAGAAGTGTTCGACTTACACGATCCCTGGGAATATCCAGGGCTCTCTCACACACGCAACCAACTAACTCATTTCCACCACCGTCTCCAAACCTCCAACCCTCATGGCCAGCACCACCACAACAACAAAACCACCCCCAGACCTCCCAACCCTCCAGTCCTCCCTCTCCCGCCTCGCCACAGCCGCCCACCTCCTCGACGGCTTCGTCCACCGCAACAAGAACCAGCACCGCGGCACGCGATGGTGGGCGCCGTTCGACATGCTGCGGCGCAGCGTGCGCAAGCTCGTGCCCGACCTAGAGGGCGCCGTGCAGCGCGCTGAATTCCTGTCCTCCTCGTCATTATCAGCAGCGCCGGCCAAGCGGAGAAAGACCACCACCAAGGCTGCAGCCCAGCAGCCCGAGCTGGGCAGGGTCGAGGCGAGGGCGCAGTGGGTGTACGACGTAGTAGCCTCTAAGGCGTTCGAGTGAGTTTCTTCCCTTCTCTTTCCCTTTATGATTCTGGCACCGAGAGCCCCCGAACCCGGGGGGGGCAAGTCCCAGGTGAGCGTCTTGCTGACGCGGGCGACAACAGGGCCTTCACGCAGCTCGTGGCAGACAGGCAGTTCGCGCAGCTGGGCTTGATGCTCATCGGCGTGCTGGCGCAGGTGGAGGCGGCGCTGGGCCCGTTCCTGAAGCCCGCTGAGCCGGAGGGCGAGCCTGAGGGTGCTGCCGTGCCAGATCCTGCCCAGTTGAGTGCCGGCGTCGCTACGAGACCAGACGCTTCCGTTGCACCGCGGGTCGGGGCCATGGGCGCCCAGCAGGAGGATGACCTGGGAGTTGCGATATCGAGGGACGAGCTCGGCGGCGATGAGGATGATGAGATCACGTCGAGGGCGCGGCACCCCTCGCCGCCACCAGAACACCCGCCTCCGAAGGAGAAAAGGCCCGAGAAGGGTGAGGCTAGAGGGAAGAAGAGATCCAGGGCAGATGACCCTGGCTCGTCAAGAATAGACAAGCCTGACAAGCCGGCACGGTCGGAGTCGTCGAGGGACGAGAAGAAGGCCAAGAAGAAGAAAAAGAAGAAGGGAGGCGATGAGTTCGACGACTTGTTCAGCTCTCTTGTATAGAATTTACGGGCTGGTCTACGGGGACTCCAAACTCTGCTCTAGGCAAGTCAGGCCTTGGGATCATCTCATCTATACACTGAGTACTGGGAGACAGCCCATCGCTCGGGGACGAGTCGCCCAGTTGAGCAGCATCTTCATTGCGAGACGAGAAAGCTCCCTCGCCATTGAAATATCACGCCTGAGACGGGGCCTTTCTTTCACACACAATTAAAATGGAGGAAAATATCATTGCAGGTTGAAACCACACATCTAGTCATTACGAAAGTCACACTTGGACGCTTGCCTAGGATAGATCCCAGTGCTTTCCCATGTCCTCTCTCATGGACTTTCATTGCCTGTCAATCCCATATCCCAACTTCCAACTCATTTTTTTTTGGTCTTTTCGACTACACAGACGCCCGATCTTACCCAAATTTAAAGATGAAAAGCGCCCTGGAGTGTCATTCTCCAAATATACTGGTGCAGCCCAAATCGCCTGCTGTCAACACATTGATACAAGTGCAGAGGGCACTAGCGATAGAGAGAAGGCTGGTCCCCGGTTGTGCACCTCAAGGCCACAGAATGAGATTCGCATGCTGCCAAGAAAGTCGATTGACAGGATTGAAGAAGCCAGCGACCTTCTCTTTCCGATCCTGTTGATCTCGACTATCATTGCCGGTTCTGGAATTCTTGTCTCCGTCGCTTGTGTCTGGGATGGCTGGCATATTCATTTAAGGGCCGGTGCGGGTGTACGACCAAATACGAGCACGCATGTCTCCAGAACCAGTGGCGAAGTAGTTCCCAGTAGGGCTTGGGGCCACGGAAATGACACTATTCTTGTGGCCCTGCAGCATGACCTGAGTATTTCCAGTCCGGGGGTCCCAGAATTGTACCCCTCGGTCCTTGGATCCCGACATGACCCACTGAGCATCTGGTGTCAGAGCAACGGAGAGAACGAAATCCTAAGAGACGTTAGATCGCGTAATTCGAAGCGAGGCCTGATTGAGACTTACCCTATGGCCTTCAAATGTCTTGACACATCGTCCCCCCTTAGGAGCCTGGTTCATTTGTCCAGGTCGGGATGAGCTGAGCTCCCACATCTTGATAGTCCTGTCCAGACTGCCGCTGACGAGGTCTTTTCCGCTGGGGGAGAATGCAACACTGTAGACACTATCCTTGTGGCCGTCAGGGCCCTCTAGACGTTCGACAAGGTGGCCCGTGCCAATATCCCAGACGCGGACACTCTTGTCCAGAGAGCCAGCTGCGACAAGTCGACAATCAGGAGAGATCGCCACGGTGGTGACGCCATCCTCTATGGTGAGCGTCAGCACGCTGGCAGATGTCTCAATGTCCCACAGTCTGACTGTGCGATCGCCACTGCCTGAAGCTATCGTACGACCATCGCGGGAAAAGTCCAAGCTATATATGTCCTGCTCGTGGCCAGAGAAGGTATTGCGGATAGTGCGAGTCTGGATGTCCCAGACCCGGATCAGCTTATCCTCGGCGCCAGTGGCAAGGTACTTGCCGTCAGGGCTGAAGCAGACGCTTCGGATGTACAAGTCGCCGCCAGTGTCGGCGTTGTCGTCCTGCAGCACGCAAATCTTGTCTCCAGTGACGATATCATAGATCTGGGCAGACTTATTGCACCCAGTTGCGACATACTTGCCATCCATGCTGAAGCGAACACAGCAGACAACGCTCTCATGCGCCAGAGTGTGAACCAGGTCCACATCAAGCATGCGTGGAACAGTCGGGTTGAAGACGACGAACCAATCATCTCTGGCCTTCTTGTGCTGGGGGGCCAGACGCTCAACATCGAGATCGCCGAGCGCGTTGTTGGGAGGATGATGCGGCTGGGCCATCCTGGCGTGGTCCGGGGTCGGGTGTGTGCCGACCTGAGGAGATTGGCCTGGGCCTCCGGGACCCGGATACGGAATCGGAGTGTTAATCTGAGGAGTCGCCGGGCCACCACCTGGCGGTCTACCGGGTCCACCGCGCTTGCCAGGTCCCGGACTGGCGGTGCTCTGGGGGGGCTGGGACGGGAAACCGCCCGGAGCTGGGCCTTGGGGGTACTGCTGCTGGAAAGGCGGTGCCTGCGATGGCGGCGGAGGGGGCGGCGGCGGGCCCTGGAGCCCTGGGGGAGGCTGCGGCATCTGATGAGGAGGGCCCTGCTGCTCCTGTGGAGGAGGAGGGGGCGGGGGGATAGGACCACCCTGACCACCCTGGCCGGACATGATGGCGCTGAAGGCGTTTGTGCCCATGCCGATGGCTGGCGGAGGGGCTTGGGGAGGGCCTTGATGGGGAGGCGGACCGACCATGGCACCCTGGGGAGCGCCGCCTCTGGCCTGTTCGAGCTGTCGACGGAGGTGGGTGACCTCTTCTTCGAACCTGCCGGGCAATCTTGTCAGCGGACGTGCGCAGGCGCATGGGCGAGTCTGATGGGGGGGGTATCCTACTTCTGCTTCAGAGCCATGTGGGTTTGCTCCATCGCGTAGACTTTCTCGCGGACCAATTGCATTTCATTAACCTGTGTTTGAACTGCGACGTATGTTAGAAGCTGGGACTGAAGACGTCGCGCCGGGCCGGCACCGGTGGTTCCTCGCGGCAAGGTCAGGTGTGCTCACTCTGGTGCTCGTAGTTTTCGCACTGGCGGACCTGGGTCTCGAACTCAGAGCGGATGTTGTCGAGCAGCTCTTGCAAGCGCGGCGCGCCATTGCCTCCGGGAGGGACGCCTCCCATGCCTCGATGCGGATACATGGACATGATTGCGACACCTCAATTGTATGTGCTAGTATCGACAGTGTTTGTGATGACGACAGAGCCTCGTATCGACGCTGTAGCGAAGACGACAGTATAGATGATCAAAGATGTCGTGTTTTATTGTTTGAACGGAGCGCCGGGCCGGGTCACGATGGTTGAGTCGGACCAGCGATGGTTGTGGTGCTTTGGGTCTGAGTCTCCGTGGGATTGCGATCCAAGCGCGGGCTTCTCGTGTGTTTTTTCCGGGCGACGATGGTGAGCTCCACCGTCTGTTGGTGACGACGTCGGAGGCAAGTAAGGCTGGGTGGCGGTTGCGGCGAGATGGTCGCTGATGAGGAAGAGACCGTCGGAGCCAGGCTGCGTTGGTCTTGCCGTTCGTGGAGGATGGCGGGAGGGGGGCAGGGGCAAAAGCACGAGGAGAAGAGGAGAGGCGCGCGAGATTGAGGAAGCAAGCAGCAAGCACGCACGACTGATTTTAGGGAACCCGAGCCAAGCCAAGCCTGAGCACTGGGTGGTCCTGGCGGCCCTGCCCTGGTACTGGGAGTGGGAATGGCGGACGAGCTAGGCAAGGCAAGGCAAGGCAAGCTGCAAAGCAGCAGCGCGCAGAGCAACTCACCTAACCTCCCGCTTGGTTGCTGAAAAGAATGGGGCGGCGCGACCTAGCGCAGCCGAGTGGATCCACACCTAAGACAAACCCTGCCCGCAGCCGAATCGGGCCACCCACCGCGGCCCTGCACCCCAAGGATGCCCCTTCCTTTTCTGGGTGTTGGTGGTGCTGTGTGTGAGTACCTGTGTACCTAGGTACCACCCGCCACATATACTTTTGCTATGTGGACTACTGTGTATACTCCATTCCGAGGCACCTGCCCACAGACGTACTGCACATGCAATACACTAGACTACCATACTATGTACTCCGTACACATTGCAGGAGCCCGTGGTTTCTGTGGCTGCCGCCATCCGGTCCTGTGCAACAAATATGTATGCAGGATATGGACGTACCATGTAGTGTGAGGTGCATCGTTTCACAGAAGGGGAATCGCTCCCACCTCCCACAAAATGAATGTCACGATGTCTCCATTCGACCAAGCGGGGACAAACACACAGAGTAGATTATCTACATTGTATGCACAACGAGCATGTGTGTTGGTATCATATGTACATCCTCGGGGCCGTTGGGTTGATTGTGCGGGATTGATTGGCAAGATGCGACACTTTGCCTGTGGGGGCGGTTGGTTGCCCAACATGGCTAGCAGCGAGGGTTTTCTGTCTTGGACGAGATACCTGATGGGGGCAAGCCCCGAGGGAAAACGTGGCTCTTCGCGGGTGAGGCACGCTCGGCTGTTGCCTGTGCTGTCAGGCCTTGTCTCCGTTGCCCACCTTTTATGAGCAAAGTACCGACGTGCCAAAGTACATTCGGGACCGAATCCAGGTGGCAGGTTGGGGATTCAGGGTTTTTCTAGTCAGGAGGCCCCCGACCAGCCGACCTGCTCAAGCGCCCAACCCTTGGATGTTTCTGGCGTCTGTGCGCTCGCAGTATATTTCATCACGGCGTCTAAAATAAAGTTGGGGCCGGATGGGATATTGGCGGGCACAGTCTGACTGTGCTTTATTTGCGGGTACTACGCCATTGCGTACTCGACATCAGATCTCTGTTCCATCTCCGTCTCACTCACGCTCTCGAAGAAGCATCGATTCATACACTGCCGTTTGGCCCACGACCTGCTGGGATTACATGCTTTGGCCGTTTAATGCTCGAGACGATCGGATCGAACCTCTTCAGATCAAACCTTGAGGCAGCCGTCAACTGGCCGAGGACTCGATATTCTCACTCAAGGTGACACAGTACACAGTACGTACACGTCGATCAGAACGGCACTTGGCAGAGCCCACCGCGGTCGAATGTCTCCACACAGCTGCTGCGAACTATGTACCATAGCAAGTGCACAGCTTACCGCAGGATGCAGGACATGTCACCGTAACATTTTTCCCACTACGGGCAGCACGGGCAATGCATACTGCTGAGTACAGTGCTTATCGTATCACCACCGTGAGGAATTCCCTCGCGGGCGTGGAGGTCGGCGGATCCAAAACAAGGGGGCCGCAAGACTTGTGCGCTAAAACGGGCACCCTTGCATTGTGGCACAATCAGTACCTACGTGTAAGTATACTGCAAGTGAGTGTTGCAGCTGCAGCTGCAGCTGCAGGACTTGGAGTGGAGGGCGAGGGGCGAGGGCGAGGCGAGGGTGAGGGTGAGGGTGAGGGTGAGGGTAAGGGAAGTAAGACCGGCAGACGAACGGCCATGAACCATCCATCATGGAACGGGACACCACTCGGTCTAGCACCAAGATTTGTACTTTGTACCACAGTAGCTGCTAGTCTACTGCAAATGTTCCGAGTCCTTGTTTTAAAGGCTGACCACACGGCACTAACCTACCTCACTTCTCCGCAGCACACTTTGTTTCCGCCCAGCTCATCCCGTCTTCCCAGACCAGACGACTCATCGTCCCAACTTTTAGCCGATATCTGGCACAATGCGACACCATGATTAGCAGGAACCTCCTGTCTGATCACTTTACCTAAATGGTATCTGACACCAGCTTGTACGAAAAGGGGGGGGGGATGTGGCACGTGACAAATCGAGGACCAAGGAATGAACAGCCACCATCCCCAATATCTTGTGACATAATCATTCCTTTGTACGAGGTCACACCAGCAAGGGCGAAGTGATCTTTCTTATGGTTGTCTCTCCAAACCATGGACATCACCTGATATGGGAAGCGGTGGCCGTAAAAGTTTGATGGAGACGAGACCTCCGCCACTTGCAATATAGAAAGTAGTGGGCTATCCAGGTGAATATTGGCTGCAATGCCTTCAACGGCGAAGCAAGCGAATGCCGAAACCGATATTGACACCGTGACACTCCCGGATTTGCGGCTTCCCCTTGAGTCATGATCCAACAGCGTCGCCTTTCGGTTCGACGGGAAAAGGGATCAGGCCGAAGCCAGACTCCTCAGCTACACACGTAGACAGCGCCTTTTGCTCAAGTCAATCCAGTCCCAAACAAGTTCAGAAATTGATGATCAAAGTTGGTTTGGCGGCACGTACAGCTACATGTAGTATCGTTGCTATGATGGGAGTTCGGTTTAGTTTTGCGCTTTGCAATAGAGGATGTCGCTGCAGGGAGTTCCACAAACGTACACATGCACTCGTCTATTAGCGGTCTCTTTCTACACGCCCCTTATTGTTTCTTAGGGTCTTTGCATAGCGATTTCTCGCGGTTCAATGTACGAACTGGGATCTTGTCGTCCGTGGAGGCCTGGCGCGTTCGTTCAATCATGGCAGCAATGCCGCAGCATGATGTGGTTACTTTTCATACTCTGAGGCCTCATAACTGTGTCGAAATATTTTCGCGAAGGTAGATGATGCCAGACGTTCAAATTCCGCCCTAATCTATTGGCTCCCAGTGTAAATGGTACGGAGACAGCTTGTTTCTTTGAAATTGCTGCAGTGTTTTTCAACTGAAAAAATTGACAAATGATTTTTCAGGTGGCATTAAATGATGTCTGGCCTCACGTTTTGGTAACTCTATCAATTTGAACGTAGAATGCTGATCGGGTTTTGGGATGCCGATGATAGCTACAACATCACCAAAGTCCGCTTAGACACTGCAGGTTCCCATTGTTCTTGTATATTATTCCTCGGTGGAAGTATATGAGACGGCGTCTCTGAATGGTCTCATCACAAACAAATAGAGGGTTTGAGTTTCAATGCCAAAATCACTCGTTCAAGAGACTGAAAAGCTTGGTGAGCTAGTTAAAAATATGTGAGGTGAGATTTTCACATGGGTGCACTCACCTCAAACAGATTTCCATGCCCTGCGTCAATGGCATTTAGTTCGGCACAATCGCGCTACACTACTAGTCTAGCATTCCCAGATTAAAATTCCCTGGCTCTGTCGCAATCAGGCTGCCTTGATTCGGCAATACAGATATCAGCAGGCCAACGTCGAGAATGATCACCACAAGGGCAAGCAGAAACCTCCAAGTTCTTTCAATAGGCCAGCAACGAGCTATTAGCTGAGCTTCTTACTTTTTAGTAATATTGATGTGTATATGAGAACAATTGTGCCTTGATCTCCAATCATTCCAATCATCACATACACCTAAGGCTTTGTTAATTCTTCTTGCTTCCATTACAGATTCGATGTCTTAACGTCGCCTTCCCCCAGTCGATAGATCGCCTCACGTAAATCCAAGTATGGGACCAGGCTGACCAAGTCATTTCAGTGGAGCAAGTATCCAAGAATGAATTGTCTCGGAATTGTGCTCCAAGAAAACCTAACATCTCAAGTCGAGTAGTTCCGCGGCTTTTCCGTGCCTCTTAGTCAGAAGATACCATGTCGTTTTAATACTTTAGGCGTGGATTGATGAATGGCCATTGGTCACGGAGTCTGTTCCACTGGCTGCATGTGCCGAGTTCTGTCGGTATGGGTGCAACCAACAGCCCTCGCCCATGGCGTACACTGGACCATGAGACTTGCGCCGAAAGTCTTGGAGCCGCGCGAGATATCAGGTATCTCAAAGACCCGGTTCCGCGGTGAAGAATCATGATGACAAAATCTTTGGTCGCTACACATATGCTGTATCGGTATCAATTGATCTCAAATGAGTGGACATGACGGCGCACGACGTCTATAGAAATGATCAAATCATCACCGGCAGGTATCCTTTATGTCTCCAATTTCTACTAGCTTCAATTTTGTTAGCAGACGTTGCAACGGGGGCGGCCTTCTAGAGGAATAAGAACCATTCGCGCTCACAGGAGAGACACTCTTCAAAATAGTCTCCTCTGAGTAGTCCTACAGCGGAGTGTTTTTGCTCAAGGTTCAAACTATGTGAAAGACCCCAAACAAGAACAGTTTAGTAGGATCCAGCAGTCTTACTATGCCGCTACATATGCCAGATCAGTCTTACTATGCCGCTACATATGCCAGATCAGTCTTACTATGCCGCTACATATGCCAGATCAGTCTTACTATGCCGCTACATATGCCAGATGGTCGTTGAAGGCGGATCCGATATGGATTGGCCCAGAATCTGTAGCTATTAATTTCACAGTGTGCGTTCAAATGTGCAAATTTCTTCTGGTACAGACTGGAATTTGTAGAAATCAAGCTTTTCTTATCTGAATCATCTTAACGTCAGTCGCTTATGGGCACGGTCTTTACACATCTTCCCCCCAATAGATCTTGGGTGTTACTGTAGTGTTCCGGTGAAGCGATCCAAATTATGTGATGAATAAAAACTGTAACCAAAATTATTGATCGCATGAGACATGATTCTGTTTACCAGAGAACTGATTCCTTAAGGTGTCCAGCAGTAGCAGCAATAGACAAGATGTGAGCGATTAATTATCGACAAGGCTCCGGCAGGTTACACGTGTGGTGCCGGACATTTGGAGTCGGTCTTTTGCAACTTCTCCGTTTGCGCCGAGGCAGTACTTTTATTTCCAGTCTTCATGTCAGCAACCCCTGAAGGGTCGGCCAATGGGTCGAAAAAAAGTGCACTTCCCTGGGGATAAGCTTTTCAAGAGTTTTTCAGGATACGAGTTGTTCCACGGAGGCAGCCACCCCCACTGAGTAGCACCGCAGCGGGCCTGCCTCGGTCGCGCCGAGATACATCTCACATCAGCCCAGAATGACGCGTAGCCAGATCTTAGGTCAAATCACAGGTGCGACGGATAAATGCCAGTGTAACAATTTGAACTTTAGTCGCTAAAAGTACCTAGGTAGTATCAGCCTCACCCAGGCTCCAAAGCATCAAAACCTCCTACATTGCATTAGTCTGTCTGCTACCCAATAGCTGGTGTTTTGGAAGAGCGAATAGTGTCAAATTGCTAGTTTGCATACTGCAAAGCCGACCACTGCAGTTGTCTGGGATGCGTACGACTCGGCCGGACTTATTATATGCGATTGAATTGGATGTGCTTTCAAGCCCCGATGCATCTTGACCTCGGCTCATATTCCTTTTGCAGAATGACCTCGGGACCTCATCAAGGCTGCGAGCGGTGGCCTTGTCATGTTTGTCTATAGAGCAGGAAAAAATGATGCCTGGGACGGTCACTTCATGTATATAAAATCATTCAGGTCCTCTGTGTGAGGATATGGTTCTTAGTTTCCCGAGTTGTGTCTGTCACTATCACTTTTCCGAAACTTTCATCCAACGTGCTGTGCAGCTTTTCTGTTTGCAATGTTCTTTTCTCATATCCCCTCTTAGTCGTGATACTTACGATTCACACCATTGCGAGATCAACTCTTTTTCATCCATTCTTTCCAGCCCTGGAGGTTCATTCTTGGTATTTTGAAGGCCCAACATCTACGCGTAGAGGTACCGGCATCCTTAAGAACCCTTGTTTCAGCTTTGATAATGTGAGACTTCATACTCCTCCCATCTTTCTCACTTAGCGTTCCTTGTGTGCTGAGATTGGTTTTACTTACAGGGGGTCGTCTGGTGATAATGCACTGCTAGGGGTTGGAACCTGGGCCGCTGGAGGACAATCCGCAGGCAAGGATAATTCGACCCATAAATCTACCAACAATAAGGAAGCAAGTGCGCAACTCAAAGACGACGAAATGAGCGTTCCACTTGCGTCTTGGGTCAATAATACTCACGATGACCCATGGAGCCATGCTGTCGGAGGTGTCAGGAGCAAGCCCACAGGCGGGGCAGGGGCGAGGAATCTTTAGGCCAGAGATTCAGGACGTTCTGTTTCCAGATCCAGAAGAGTGATCAGACACAAGTCGGATAAGTTTTCACGCGTGTGTATGCGGGCATGTCGGTCATTAACGGTGGAGTCGTCAAGTCTTGGGCAGGACCCCGGACGTTGTTTTGCTGGTCGAGATCCAATTCAGAAAGTTCGAAACGTATCTGTATAATTTCAAGTTGAGAAGATATTCTACAGGATGTCCCCAAATTTCAAGCGACACACCAATTGTCTCCTTTGGGGCGTACTTGCCCTCTTTCACAGGTACCTAGGTAGACAGGACACTTCCACAAGGTAAGAGGAATACAAGAGTGCTAATTCATTTCATCATAGACTCAGGGTCATCGATAGGTACATACTAACATGGCACATTTCCAAGCTATGTAATCACGTATTCCATATCAACAACAGTTCACATCTCCTAGCAGTTCTTTGTAGAGAAACCTATCACTTCTTGCGAGTCTCTTCTTATGAAGAAGAATTTTCTCTGCTCCGCATTTCTTGTCAGTCACCGCAAATCTGCGACCGGTTCTCACATCTCGCTCTTTGCAAGAAGGTATCAATGAGGGGATTCTGTCGAATCTGAATCGTGTTGCTTCAGATATTACTCTAGCGTGTGAGGTATTCCAGCAGCTTATGGCACACCGTCTAAATACTGAGGCTTAGAACGCGTGAGAGGTCTCCACCAGCCAAGCTGTCGCAAGATCGATGTTGCTTGGCAATATCGCCTCTTCCCTTTAGTGCTGCAGGAGGCTCCGCGTATCTGGAATATTTGGGAAAGAAGCAGGGATATCTCTGTAAGAGCGCACGATGGCAATCATAATGGTCCCTTGCCCCACGGACAGTTTGCGAAGCCTACATGAACACCTTGGAGAGGGCTGCAGGTTCACAATCAATAAGCTATTGCGATGATCTGTAAAGCGAAGGAGCAAGGGTATTCATAGAGCTCTACATGAACTAAATATTATCAGAGACTGTACCTAGCGGGTCAGGCATTTGTCGCTGGGGCCGTTATCCAATACCACGGTACCGCGCTGCGGTCCACAAGACCGCCAGCGCACTTCACTTCATCTAATAACAGCATTGGCACTGATGAAAGAGTAGTGTCAGACAGTGCCCCATTTCACAGTCAACTTCGTCGGAATCAGAACTTACTATGACAGAGCTGCCGCTGATAGAGCAATCTGAAGCGGTCCCAAGTGTGCCACAGTTTTGGTTGCTGCCAACAAGAGACTGACAGACGGAATCAGGGGACTACGGTATAAAGAAACGGTCAGCTTAGAACTTCGGAGAGGCAAGGGCAACCAGGGATCCAAGCGTACGCAACCTGTGGTCACCGTTTGGCATCCCGCCTGGGCCAGGCCCACGGTCATGGCCGACAGGAGAAGACTGGTGATAGAGAACTTCATTTTTCCAAAGTGTTATTCCGTCGTGATTTATTTGATAAATAGTTTGCAAAATGCTATGGGAAAATAACTATGAATAAGGTTTCGAAGATGCTTCGATCGGCGATTAATATAGTTTGAGATCTGGGTAGTAATCGCTTTACAATCTGCCCCTATTTTACATATGTTCAGTGCTTAAGATGGAGTCCTCACAGAAGGAGTTGTTGTTCAATCGTCCGAATTCCCTGATAACCCGCATTATTGCGAGTCAGCAGATCGAAGCGAAAACTCTCTTTGATTGCCGTGACGAAAAGGTGAAACCCCTGCTTCTTTTTATAATGTCCCGAGTTTCGCCTCCCTCAGTTAATGGCCCCCACATCCACTGACTCCATGAATGCCAATAAACAGCCACCGGAAGTGCTACGCACGATCGCCATAGATATTGCCCGGCGAGTTTCATCGGGGTCGAAGTGTCACAGATGGCAGCGCTGGATTGAAGCCATGCTAGACCAGCAAGTTGCAAGTTGCCGACGGTTTAGTGGCTGCGTACTTAAGTATGTGATGACCCACCGACATCGTACGCAGGTAAGCCTAGCGCTGCTGTGGAGTAATTACGCGGACTGCCGATGATAATAAGAAACACGACTCATATTCCATCGACCATCGTTGCAGCTCTCCCATACAAACAGGATTGGTCGGTGGGCCACAGGCAAGCCTACGTAAGAGATGGAACGATGTGAGCTCCTTTCGCGGAGAAAATTGTCGGTCCGTCTTGAGATGGCAAGATGTCTCACTCAACATCTCTTCGCACCTGACAGATAATCTACTACTACCTAGGTAGAACCCAGAACAGCAGCCAACCTCGAACACTCAATATTTCATGTCTCGGACTCCACATTCAGCGGCCTTGAGATGGAGAAGTCGAAGTAGAAACAGCTTTGCTAGGTGGTTCTTCCAAATAGGAGGGCCCAATTGAGATTCAGGCGAGGCAAATGCAACTTATTAGTAATTAAAGACATGTTCATTGAACATGCGTGCATTAAAACTCGCTTACAACTATTAGCATTGTAATTAGCTATCCTAAAGTGTGTGTTGTCTCCTTTTCAAGCTAACACCAGTGGACAATATCTCCGCCCTGCGCCAGCATCATCTCCTACTCACGACCTCTGAGATAATCGCCTTGGCTTCTCAGCCGTGTGGTCATTGCACTGTAATGTGCTAGGTACCCCACTTTCAAATCACTCCTTCAACCTCGATGCTGGCCTTGACACATGTATTCCTCGTAATCCAGGTCCGGCCGTCCCTCCCAGTAGAGCGTCTCTGGATCGCTCGAGTCCTCAAATGTGTACTTCGCACTTGCCTCAGGCACGTAAACCTTTGGTAATCCATTTGCTGCCGCCCCCTCGGCGAGCAATTGGCACTGACAGGCGCGCTCCATCAGAGTCATCAAGAAGCATGCCTCCTCCACGGTCGTTCCAACCGTGAAAAGCCCATGGTTCTGCAAGATCATACCCTTGCCTTTAGGGCCTTTGGGCAAGGAGGGAGTCAGCATATCTGCCATGCAAGATGGTTCTACTTGAGGCGTACCTAGGGCGGCTCCGATCCGATCACCTTCTTCCTCCGTGAGGACGACACCTCCAAAGTCCTAATCTGAATTCAGCACAACATTTCCCCAAAACCTGGGAACGGTTATTTTACCTGATATACAGCTTGGGCCTCACCGTAGAGGTATGAGGCATCTTGGGTGATCATCTCGAGTGGCTTCCCGAAGGCACTCCAGGCCATGCCGTGCGGGCTGTGCGTATGGCAGGCAGCAATGACGTCTGGCCGCGCCTTGTGCACAGCGCTGTGTATGAGGAAGCCCGCAGCGTTCGCTGGTCGGCTCATGTTGCCTGCGAGAAATTTCTCAGCGCGGATTCGGCTGGGCTTGGGCGCGGACAAGAAGGAAAAGAAACCGCCGATGGGCACGCCCTTGTAGTCAACAAGGATCATGTCGCTCGCCTTCAAGAGGCCAAAGTGCACTGCCAATGGATTCTTCACATTACAATATGAGTATGGCTCTCGGTAGCAACGCCACTGGAGAGGCCCCTATAAGCGTAGGTCTGCTTACTGTCCAAAAGGTATGCGGGTTCTCTGGGTCTCGCACTGAGATGTGGCCGGCGAGGCCGTCTGTGTAGTCTTTGCGCGCGAATACACGGAAAGCGAGCGCCATTTGCTCAAGCAGCCATTGCCTGTGGGATTCAAATGTGGGGTGCTTAGGGATGCCGGGAAGGCAGACCCCTTGAGACAATAGTTGAAGAGGTGTCTTCTTAGTCTCGTGTGTCTGATCATCAGCCTGCGCGGAAGGTGCCATGATTTGTGTCGTGGTTTGGATCGAGCTTTTACCTTCCAAACATCTAGACTTGAAGATTAGGACAGATGGAAACCCGAAAGGTGAGGCCGTCGCCAATTTATGGTAATGCATGACATTTCAGTGTGCAGCCATTGGTCTTCCTCGGTGCTGGCACCAGTTGAAGCCCAGAAGATCGCCGCGGTGCACCTTACCAAATACGGCAATTAAGTACGACGTCCACCACTGGCGTGCCTGTGCCCCCATGTGCTCCGTACTTTTTATCCAAAAACAGGCAAACCTTTGGCGGACAAGATGATAAAAACACCGTCATCATCAACCGAATTGGGCAAAAAGATACGACCAAGAATGGTCATCCGGCTCGACGCTGCTTCCGCGTGGGGGGGGGGGCATATGCACGCCACGGCAACATTGGTTTGGATCTTGATCCTCATCATCTTCCAAGGAATTGGTTGTTTCTCACTGCTTGGAGCTCGTACAATTTGCACGACAAAGGTTAGAACTGACACAACACCCCCTGTTCACCAAAGAAATCATGGTCCGGATGATTAATAGTAGTAGCGGTCTCCCGCTCAATATTAAAGACGAGCCCAATCCTTTCTGTGTCCGACCATCTTCGCTTAGTTGCCATATGTTACTACCTTCCGACTTACTAGCACAACATGCAAGCCGTTCTGAAGCGCAGCGTTGTGGAAGCGCGGACCACAGGAAGTGGAAGCTGCTCGATTCCTCGGCGGTTCCTCTCAACCACACAATGCCAGCATACCTGGACAGGTTCAAGGTGCAAGCAACAAAAAGTTGGTTTGATTGTTCGTCTACGCTCCCTTTTTTGCCTCCTCGATATATGATCAAGTACAAAACTGACCAGCTCCTATCGTAGCCACGCCAGCAGGTATCGACAGCCACGAATATTGATACTCGCACACGACGTTTATTATTTTCAAACACGAACACTCGGAACTTTTATATTGCAGCGCAGGAAGCCAACGAACGGTCAGACTTGGGTCGGACGTCCACCCGAGTACCCGTCCCCATCGACGGCAACACCGTCGAGTTCTCTTCCATTCTTCTGCGAGACGCGTGCCAGTGCAAAGCATGTGTACACGAAGCGACAAACCAGAGGCTCTTTTCGATTGCAGACATTCCTGCCAACATTCAAGCGCGGACCGTCGAGCTCGATCCCACTTCGGAATCAGTCAGCATTACCTGGGACAATGATGCGGCCGGCTATGCTCAAGACCATACTACAAAATTCGAGATCGCAGCGCTGCGAAAACTGAGTGACTCGGGGTCTCCGCCGGGACATAAGATGTCCCCGCCATCGCAGTCTCTTTGGACTCGCAGAGCTCTTAGCCTGCCAGATTACGACTACGATACGTACATGACAGATGACGGCATGCTTTACGATGTGATCAACCAGCTCCGCGTGGATGGGCTTGCCTTTGTGACGAATGTTCCCGGCACCGAAGAGGCTCTGGCCACCATTGCCACCCGCATTGGTCCAGTCAAGGACACATTCTACGGCTACACATGGGATGGTGTGTAGTGGTCACCCCTTCTGCTCCGGGTATCTGCCCAAGCTAACCGCCAGTGATCATCAGTCCGCACCGTTCCACAGCCCAGCAACGCCGCATACACCTCGCACGACCTGGGCTTTCACACAGATCTGCTTTACTTTCAGAACCCCCCGCACATCCAGCTCCTCCACTGCATCCAGTCCGCATCCTCAGGCGGCGCCAGCGTCTTTGCGGATGCCTACCGCGCAGCCGTGGACCTGTTCCACGCCGACCCTGAGGCCTTCGACATCCTCGCGACAGTGCCCGTGAACTACCACTACAACCACCCGAGCGCGAACATGTACCGCACCGCAAAGCCCGTCATCGACCTGCGGCCCTTGCGCATCGGCGACAAGGCGTACACGCACATCCGCGACTACATGCAGGCCTGGCACGAGCTGTCGGTGCGGAGCGGCGGGCCCGGCTGGACCGAGGCCGTGCTCGTGGGCTGCATGGACAAGATCAACTGGGGCCCGCCGTTCCTCGCGCCCCTGTCCAACCACGACGACGGCACGCCGCCGGGCTGCGACGGCAGCAGTGCCGAGCCTGCAATCTCGGCGCTGAACCGCAAGGCCGACGCGTGGCACGGGGCCGCGGCCAAGTTCAACGGCCTTCTCCAGCGCGCCGAGTACCTCTACGAGCGCAAGATGGACCCCGGGGAGTGCGTCTTGTTCGACAACACGAGGACGCTGCATTCGCGGAGGGCGTTTGACGCGGCGGACGTGGGGAAGCCTAGGTGGTTGAGGGGGACTTATGTGGACAAGGATCCGTACTACAGCAAGTTGCGCGTTTTGCAGAACAAGTTTGGGGAGGAGAAGGGGAACTAGGCCTGCAGCAGTCTTTCATGTAGTCTACTTTCGGGAACAGAGGGTCCAAATGAATTGAGAAAGGACTTTATTTAGTCTTGCCTGTTGCCGTTACCATGCTAATCAAGTACCATCACGTGATGTGTGATGTTGATGTTGATACCTGCGGAGGATGTCAACCCTGCCGGGATGGACAGGCTCCTTTTGTCACTTCTCTAAACCATGCAGCGACCACCATGAACGAACCCTCGTCTTCAATCAAGGGTAGCAAATCTACCGTCGATATCAAGCGCACCCGAAATCAGAAGGGGAAATCACGGTCAGGTTGTTCTCGTTGCAAGATCAGACGGGTAAGACTTACCACCCATGCAAGCTCAACATCCTGACCAAAAAAAAGGTCAAATGTGACGAGACCGGGCCGGCTTGTCGCAATTGCATCAAGCTCGGGTTCCCATGCCCCGGGTTTGGGCAGCGGCTTCGGTGGTCGAGTAAGCATGAAAAAGATCCGGGTGCAAGTGCATGTGTGACCTCGAGCGAGGACGTCCCGGAAGATGGCCGACCAACGAGTGACGGAAACGGGCGGGGGACCAGCAACTCAAGCGGCCCAGACCACGTCGGCTCTGATACCATCGATGGCTCACGAGGCGACTTGAACGCACTGCCTGTCGACGCTGACTGTTGCGGCCAACTCACGCTTCCCACAGGCTGGCAGCCGGCACCACCTGTTCTGAATGCGTTGCTGCTCGACCAGAATGCAGCAAGCCAAGATCCAGCGGCGATGGTGGCCCCTCGCAGAGCCGATGGTCACCTTGGTCTGTCCTTTGGACAAGCCCCGGGCATCTTCCCGCCCCTTGCCCACCTGCCGACCATGTTGATCGAGCACTGGTTCCGGTACGTCTGCCCGATGTGGTCGGCCTTCGACTCGGACATCAACTTCAATCGACAATTGGCCCGGAGCACTTGGACCGTCTCGGGCGCCGTCTTCTATGCCATGCAGGCCATGTCAGCAGCCTGCCTCGTGGACAGCATGCCCGCCCTCATCGGAACGTTGCCCACGCTGAGGACGCAAGCCACCACTGCCATCAAGCAGATCATAGCAGACCAAGGGTCCATCTCGTTGGCGCCAAAGATCACGGCCGATCTGGTCTTCGCAGTCTTTGCCCTGGGGACGTCGTCGTCCTGGGGCTCCCCGGCGCCAATGGAGTTGCCGTGGCTGCAGGTCGCTCGCAAGCTACTCTCCGCCTGGGAGGTCGGGCGTTCGCAACGGGACGGGGCACTGCGCGCCTATTTCTGCCAGGCTTTGACGTACTGGGAGATGCTGTTGACGATAAGTGGGCTTGGCTCAATGCCGGACAAGATAACTATGAGACAGCAACGACACCAGAACAGGCTTCGCCAGGCTTTATTTTTACCAGATGGCCCGTCAGATGTTGCCGTCGAAGGCCCCATAATGTTCGATCCGAGACATAATGTCTTGGGGACGAGGCCGAACTCCTGGTGTGGCGTCTCGAATGAGGTTATCGATACTTTTGGTCAGATACTGGCCTTGTGTCGCAGTGCGCGCCGCCAACAACAAGCTCAGCGAAACCATGACCTAACGATGGTTGGGACGACAACTGCTCTCTGTGACATAGCGGTCGCGCACGAGTTGCAAAGAGAACTCTTGGCCCTGGATTTCGGCACCCTCGTCTCCATTGAGGAAGCGCAGGGGTTTCACGTCCAGACGCAAGATGATAAAACACCAATTTTCCACCTGGTGCTGACAGCGGAGGCATATCGGCAAGCCGGACTGCTGCAGCTGCATCTTACATTTGTCGATCTTCCGAAAATGCCTTTCAACGGACACTATGACATCGATCCGAATGAGAGCCTGTTCAAAGCAAGGCAGTGGGTTGTGTAGTAGATGAGCCATCTCGTGACGAGTTCCTCCACGCCTTAAGCCTGCATCTTCTGGCGACACTTGACAGGATTCCCGTCGAGTCGGGCTCAAGCTCAATGCACTCGGTCCTCTACCTTTCCGCAGCAGCAGGCCTCAAGTTCGATACCTCTTCAGGACCTCAGGATGGCGCTCAGACGACCAGCGCATCTGCCGCAGACAGCCTGTTTGAGCAGAGCGCGACGAATGACCCTTTCGGATTATCCATGGATCTGGGCTCGTTCGACGACATCTTGCTTCCGCAAACTCATCCTGACTGCATATTTGACTACCCCGCAGAGTCGGCCTCGACAGATCCTCACCCGAGCTGGACGATAGCCAGAGCCAGGCAATTCGTCCTCACGCGGCTTAGTGGACTCCAGCAATCGGTGCCACAGAGAGCGAGGGACGGCACACTGCAGCTCGTCAATGCCCTCTGGGTTGAGTACGACGCTGCACTGCCTGGCTGTCCGAGCGTTCACTGGTTGGATCTGGTAGCGACTGGTGCAAGAACTGTTCTGTGGTAGTAAGATACGCATCTGGCCTTGGTCAGCCTGGTAGCCTGAAGGGTCCCCTATTCTACTGGCCCAAGCGGCACATCGTGAAAGTTGTGTGAAAAGCTCACTTAGTTGTACACGCTTGCGCATTCAATGTTGGTCCGAGGGCGCGAGGGCGGTGCTCTGGGGTAGAAAATTAGGCCTTCAATGTTGCAAGTACCATGCCTCTTTGAGTTGAGGCTGCATGCGGTAGCAGCTGAAGGAGCTATCCAGAGCCTCACATTCACTTGCGCCCCATGACTATTCTGCCTACTCGTGCAGAGCCTCTGGTTATAATGTTTTAATGCATGTAATTGCCCAATATAGAGACCTAATATAGAATCTGTGAACTATCTTTCTAGTTTCAGTCCTGGGACGCCTCTAGAACCAGATATGGAGTATTCCATTCCGGCGACAGAAAAAGAATTCCACATGAAATCTTCGGGGCCTTCTTCTCCCAATACATCTTCCTGCCCAGAGATAATATGAGGATGTCATGAATCTTCCGGACGCGATTGCCGAAGACTGACCAAGCCCATTCTGCACTCACAGGATCTCGGCACGATGGACTTCCTTAAGAACACTCCTGAAACAGACTCATACTTTTTGTCTGTCACGCTAAGGGATTGCTCGGGGTGTTCGTCTCCCATATTCCCGGATGAGGCACCTTTTCAACTCCCATTACAACTAAACCATCATTATGGCCACAGAAAGAAAGCCGCAAAAGTATGAGCACTTGAACTCGGTTGGCGATACAGCAAGATCCTCGTTGGAAGATGTGATAAAATTGAATGAGCCGACCGGACCCAGCACTCGGGGACGTCACTCACGAGTATGCTTCCGACCAGAAATTGATGCATGTGGGCGGTGGAGAGCATGACGCATCGCGAAACTAATCTCTCTCTCTCCACGATAATGACAATACCAGGACTATCTGCAGCGGTTTCACTTGTGAAAGAGGTCCATTGTGATGCCGGCATTCGGCGATGAACAGGCTATGAAGCCGTACCAGATGTGATCAACTCAAAATCTGGGCGAAAGTCTCCCGTAAGCTCGTACATTGTCTTTGGGGGCACTACGGCGCTAGTACCCGGCATTGGCTCGGTGTGTAAAAACTTTCGCGTCAGTGGCATCCGCTGATCACATCCACCCGTGTTTGAAGACGAGATGTAATGGTAGCTCTTTTATGCAGATGACGCCGAGCGAGGAGATCTTGCTGCTAAGGGGAAGACCCTGGACAGTTCTCTTGCGGCCGTTGTTCTGTGGATGTCTGCAACTGCAATATGGTTGGACAGTTCCTCATCAGTCGCGTTGTACCGTCTGGTTATGCAGTGGTGACGGGGTTGAATACAAACCACACAGAACTATGAGTCTTGCGATCTTTACGATCTAGCTTCAACAATATGACCGGCCAAGTCATCAAATTAGTGGTAAAGATATTCAATCAGGCAATCAGTAGGCTATCTTACTCTAGCTATTATCATCAGCCCGCAAATTGAACATTAATACTACGGGCTTGAACCGTGCAGCTACGATGAGAGGTCCGAACAAACGATGATAGGCCATATTGATCCATTGTGTGATATTATATAGTTGCTCATGTTCTCGGCGCCCGGTTGCCGAATGCAAGGTCCGGGACATCTCGCTCTACTCAAACCACAGACACGTCCCAGCTTAATCGAGTGTGCTAGACAGCTGTATTTCAAGACTGTCCAGCATCTTCCGGCTCACTTGGCCTGCCTCCCAATATTTCAGGGCAGCGGGGCCTTGCTGATGATGTTCTCGCCTAGAATATAAAAAGATTCTTTCGATGCTCTCATACATCATGGGTCCAGGACACTGTGTTGTCGATGGCCCACTTGTGGATGGCGTCAAAGTTCCGGCATGTGTGCAACGTGCTGAAGTCAGGCCAGAAGTCTTCTGCCTCGTAGCCATACTCTGGATACTCTCGGAAGGTGAATATGCCGATATCACCGGTGCACATCAGGTTGATACGGATGGCCTCGAGACAGTGGTCTGAGAGGACGAGATGTCAGCGCATGAAAATTATAGAGCGTGTAGTATATTGACTTACCGACGTGACCCTTGAGGCCGTTCTCCTCTTCCTGGATGTCACTGTAGATGTTGACATAATATTCTTTGTAGACGTATTGCCTCAGCAGGTTCAAGCAGTGCAGTTGGTGGAACACCTCGACTGCGGCGCGATAACCCTCCTTGCCGGTCTTCGGGTCCGTCACTTTCAGCGAGTTCCTGGGCAGTCCTAGCCTGTCGAGCTCTTCTTCTGATATCATTTGGTCGCCCACTATTGAAAAGACTCAGCACACGCCTGTAATACGTAGTCATAAAGGGCCGTTCTACTCACTGTCGTTGGCGATGGAGTCCCATGCCTCATCCACCTTGGCACCATACCCAACAAAGGGACCTTCGACCATGGGTGTGAGGTTGAATCGAACTGTATCATATTTCACGGTTGGGGCCACCGGTGCTGGGCTCGTGTTAGCTCAGACTGATCGGGGGATCATGTTTGATTGAAGCGTACAATAAGATGAAAATTGTTGTGTGACCTGAAGGTCTGACGGCCTCGCCGTCCTGTTGCAGAAGGACAGCGTAAACAGGGTCATCGATAAGGTCAGAAGAACGGCGTGTCCTATCCAAGCCCAGTGCTTGGACACGAATTCCGAAGCTCTTGTCCTGGCATTTCGATGGTATTTGTCGTCTCCTAATCTGAGTGCTAGCCTGTCCTTCTCGTATATTGTGGACTCTGAGCTGCTTCGACTCTGTTCCTCGTCTAGAGGCACGGCTTGGTAGTCTTTCGCCATTGGGGAGAGTAGAGGGTATTCACACGCAGAATATGTGATGAATTGAAATGATGAGGGCATGCCAGCTGCTCGGACGACCAAATTAGAAGGGGATGGAATGAAGAGGGAGGAGGAAACACCAGGCTTCCTAGAGGCCGAACGTCAGGAAGAACTTGGCTAGTCGTCCAAGCGGTCTTGAGGCGTAGATCATACGGCTAGACTTGCTTCAGATCGCTTCCTCTTGCCACGTCGATGGGCCAAGCCTTTGAGAGTGTATGATCAACGTGAGTGACAGAAAATCAATAGTGGGCGTTTCTCGTGGAAGATGTGTAGACTCGGTAAAAACGGCACCAGCGCAGCGGTACTAGAAACAAAAGAAATGGGAGCGGCGTAGAACCATTACGACCCAAGTTTCTCGAAAGCAGGCACATAGGCCCCTTTGAGGTTGAGACGTCTGATGTTGGCGGCGACATGGGATGAGACAAAGTGCAGGGCCAGGGTGTGTTTTGGAAGGGGGGGCCAGTGGACAGGACGAGCAGGTGGCCGCCCTCGGTCTCAAAAAGTTTAGCTCCTCGCTTGGTGGCGTAGGCCGGCCGTTAGCGAGGGCATTGGGTGGAAGGGGGGATGAAGGGCCCCACAATAACCATCAAGACGACATAAGGTTGGAAAGAGACAATACAGAGGGTTCCGGCACTTGGACGGCTGCTCTGGAGCCAACTCTAACTCGGACAAAAGTGAGGTAAAGCCGTGTAGTAGGAAATTGTCCGAATGGGGTGTCAGGCACCTCGACCAAAGTGGACTCGAGCCAATGCGATGCGGTTCAATGCCAGGGCATGCTGCCAAGCCTCTGTCGCGGGAAGTTTGAGCAGGGGCTGGAGGTCGAAAATGGGCTACCTGTTAGAAGCACTGGGCGTTTCACCTGGGCAGAATTGGCCCGCGGGCCTGCCCAAGACGTCAACCGCCCCTCCCAGGCTACTGCTCCAGGCCCCTTGCCCACCCACCCTTCATCAATCTTCCCATGGGTTCGGTTCATCACGACCACAACCATGACCATGACCATGCGGCCAGCAGCAACCCGTGGCATGGTGCGTGCTCGCATTCTTCCGTCCACACGTATTCGTAGGGCTCGCCCTTCCCCACACTGACCACGGTGGTGATTGGTGTCTCGGGCTGAGAATGCGCCAAAAGTTGCAGTTTCAGCCGCATCCCAACCTCCAACACTTCCAACGGCAGGTTGTGCCCAGGGCGGCTAAGACTGATGAACATGATCCACTCGATGCCAGTGTGAATCATGTCAGATCAATGGGCTTGCACTGATGGGCGCCCACCGCTGATCTGGGGTACAGGTAACACGGTGCCTGGGTGCTTGCGAAATCGCGCATCTGATTTGCGAGTGTGAGAGATCTGAACCTGACACAGCATTAGCCGGGCCACTCATGGGCGCCCACCAGCCAACACGAACCCTGACGTTCCTCTGGAGAGCTTGATGGAGCCGCAAAGCTTGGCTCCTGCAAGCTTCTAACCTTGTGTCGACCACGGACTGCCCGGCCACTCAGCGGCCAGCTACAGTGGCTGGCCTGCACACGAATCCACACAACACATTATGCTTAAGGGGCTCCTACAGCATAGGCCCGGGGTGCATCGCGCTCTCATCCCTGCCTGCTCGAGCACACACACACACACCCGCGTATACAGCACATTGCAGCGTCGTGACTCTCGTCGGCCATCGCACTCGGTCCCTCTGACAGGCTTTGTGGGTCATGGAAGAATGTTCCCCTGGGGAAAGGGCCTGCGAACTTCGTCCCATCCCCCCCTTGGTCCCAGCATGTGGTCCACGATCCAGAGGCAGGGACCAGGCCCCGGCCGAGAAACCCATCTCTGCTCGCTTTCGACCACCCTCCTAACCGCTTGTGGTGGCGATCGAGAAGCGCCCTAGTAGATGAGACCTCGCCTGCGATGCCCCACTGCCGTCATTGCCGTATTCCTGGGAGTCAGCATCCATCATGAGACGTGACTCTCAGACACACGGCTTGCGCAGATCAAGTTTGACGTTGTCGCTTTCGTCCCAACTCCTGATGATTTCGTCCAGGGACGAGGTCTAGGGCAGTTGGGCTCGTTCATCTTCGTCTTGACCATCGGCTAAACGGCCAGCCTCCCTCCAGTCCATGGGTGTAAGGCGTCACTCCCCATGGAGTCCAGGAGTTCCCAACGGGGCAGACCAAGTGGCCACCTCCGTATATAATACCTCAAAACCTGCTCACTCCCCAAACCTGCTCACGCCATTCTTCCTATTCTGCAGTTGAGCTCATTTCATTCTTGGCATCGTCTCATTCCCTCTCCTTTTCCCAACTCTAAGTCACTCTTTGACCCGCTGCCGGCCAGCTTTGATAGTACGATTTCTCAGGCAGGAAACATACGACGCCATAATGCACGCCCCATCAGTCATCAGCCTCCTGGTCTCAGGACTCGCCGCGACCTCGGTCGCCGGCTTCGAGCTCAACGCCCCAGGTGCTTCCCTGTCTCGCCGCAGCGTCGCCCTGATTGCTGCCGCTGTCGGGCCCGCTCTTGCTCTCCCCGCTGACATCTCCCTCGAGGCTCGTCACCGTAAGTGTTTCTCACCCTGTTTCCTGTGGGGCAGCCACTTACAAATTTTTAGACCAAGGCAAAGGCAAGAAGAAGAACAAGGCCGCCGCCGCCAACGCCAAGCGCCAGGAGGATGACGATGAGGAGGAGGATGAGCTAGAGGAGCGTGACCTCGAGGTCCGCCACCACCAGGGCAAGGGCAAGAAGAAGAACAAGGCCGCTGCCGCCGCTCGTGACGTTGAGGAGCTTGAGTCTCGCGAGCCCCACCACCAAGGCAAGGGCAAGAAGAAGAACAAGGCTACCGCTGCTGCCCGCGACGTCGAGGAGATCGAGACCCGTGAGCCTCACCACCAGGGCAAGGGCAAGAAGAAGAACAAGGCCGCCGCCGCTGCCCGTGATGTTGAGGAGTCTGAGCTTGAGACTCGCGAGCCTCACCACCAGGGTAAGGGCAAGAAGAAGAACAAGGCCGCTGCCGCTGCCCGCGATGTTGAGGAGTCAGAGCTCGAGACTCGTGAGCCTCACCACCAGGGTAAGGGCAAGAAGAAGAACAAGGCTGCCGCTGCTGCCCGCGACGTCGAGGAGATCGAGACTCGTGAGCCTCACCACCAGGGCAAGGGCAAGAAGAAGAACAAGGCCGCTGCCGCTGCCCGTGACGTCGAGGAGATTGAGGCTCGCGACGTTGAGGAGATCGAGACCCGCGAGCCCCACCACCAGGGCAAGGGCAAGAAGAAGAACAAGGCTGCCGCCGCCGCTCGTGACGTTGAGACTACCGAGCAACTCGAGACCCGTGAGCCCCACCACCAGGGCAAGGGAAAGAAGAAGAACAAGGCCGCTGCCGCTGCTCGTGATGTTGAGGAGATCGAGACCCGCGAGCCTCACCACCAGGGCAAGGGCAAGAAGAAGAACAAGGCTGCTGCTGCCGCCAACTAAAGCAGGCTTCGTGCCTGACTTCTACAGCCTTCGATTCGCTCGGATTATCAAGAGCGTCTCGAGGGTGAGAGGCCACGATGACAAGACGGCGGCTTCTCATTTCCTCTAAAATGGGTCGTTCCTAAATGCCACTTTTCACTCTTACGTACGAAATAGTTCTGCTCGACGATGCGGTGTGCTGTTAATGTGTTTGGGGGTACATGGTCGTCCTGAGCTGTGCTACGAATTGCGGATACTAGACCCGAGAAACTACAAATGTAACGAATATTATTGACCGAATCATTGCTTCTTCTTGATCAAATTGTGAACTCACTCGGAATGCGCTGTAGTAGATAGAGCCAATCTCGTAATGGGTTTCCGCCTTGGGCGGGCGAAAAAATGACCAGACGTCGTCGTGTGAGCCGTTGGACCCACAACCAGGGATCCTTCACCAAACAAATTTTGATCGCTGCCGCTCATCATACGCAGATGAAGCTTGGCACGTCCTAGAATGAGCTTAAAGTCCGTGGCGACCAGCATGGTTCGCACAAGCCTCTCTGATCACTCATCAATGCTGGGCAGTACCAGGCGCTGGCCCCTACGCAGCGAGGGACCCCGGAACATCGCCCCCCTCCCCTTCTCGGGGTGTGCCGAAACACGTTCAATGCGACGGGGATTTGGTGCGAGACTCTCAGGCTAAACTCCGAGACCTATTGGTGTCCTGGTGCACTGCATGCTATCCCGCCTGGTGGGAGGAAGTGTCGCAAGCAAGCTGACCCTACACAGGTAAAGTTCTAGCGCGGATGCGTTTCATCACACCCTCGACCAGCCGTCCTCTCGACCAGCCCAATCCGATGATCCAGCCCACCCACGAGGCATCAGCTCGAGGAATTAGCCTTTGCCTCTGGGCCGGACGAGCACCCAAGCCTCATTACGCCGCTGTCTGACGCGGTCTTGTTCAGCCCTGCCAGGCAATCCAAACGCAAACGGTCCTCCTTTGGACAAACAAGCGCGACCACCAGCACCAGCACTACCAGTCCTGTAGTCGAATCATCGCGAGCATTGTCATCCCGGCGAGGTTGCCCTGCAGGTGAGGCCTTGGCCCTCGCAGCCTCTCTAACTAGACCTCCAGACGGATTCGGCGCTGCAAGTCACGGTACGCGAGGTCCGTTATTGCCGGGGACTGCGAATATGCATCGAGGTAGATGAGCCCTTGATTCTGTGTGAGGTGTTTCGTCGAATTCTCGAAGGGGAGAACACCTGACGCGTCAAGAAAGGAAGGCAGTGTTCAGTGCTTACTTCCGGGAATATCAGATGTAAAATGCAGAGTCCCGATTGGTGAGGGTGGTCGCCTCGGAGCGGACAGCCCTCCTAGAGTGCATCATGCTCCTCGACACGAAACATCCGTGCACATTGGTTTCGACGTTTTGTCTAATGTCGTAGTTGTTCTCCTAGCCACGCAATTCATCTTATTTTGAAATCTCACGGCTTAGATCTTTCATACTGCGATTCCGGGCGGCCCTCAGGGATCCCACGGTGATCACCCGTCCCGTGGCCTGGTCACCATGTTGCAACCTGGTGGCACCCCGGCGCTGACGACTCGCTATTTGTGCTTGAAGAAGACACCCTGTATACCTCGAGACTGCCGAGCTTACCGCCCTTGCGCAAGGAGCGGTAGGATTGGAGTCGTCGACTCGGGCGCGGCAGCCGGGTCAAGCCCGCCCTCGGAGCCGGAGAGATGTGGATTAAGGTTCCGGGAGGACAACCGTCTCGCTCGAACCCGCCATCACTGGGCTCTCACTTCGAGCCAATCACCAAGCCATTGAGTTCCCATGGTCAAGGTGATCAACTCTGGCCTCGGAAATGCGTCAACTTCACTCCTGGCCCTTAGTATGTTTGTCGAGAGCTCAAAGTGCGGTCGGCTCGGCCGAGTGCAAAGTCCTTGTACCGGGCAATTCTCTCTGATGCACAGAATTGAGTGATTCACTGTCAACTTTGTACCTCCCTCGGTGTGACCCGGCCTGTTGCCATCCAGGTCAAAACCGCCTCAGCCGCCCTCAAAAGTGTAGCAGAGGCTCAGCTGGGGAATGTTCTTCCCTTCATCCAACGCGGAGACCGATGGCCAGAACCTCATGAGTCGCGGAAGCTCCTATGTTGTAGATTCCAAATGGCAGCAGGTGGCCGGTCCACGAAACACGACATAGTCATCCCCTGCTGGATCGTGGAGGTGACGATGATGTGCAGCAACAAAGCTCGCATCAACCACCATTCACCTCGTGCACTCCGAGCAGAAGCGGGATGCCCACGGGCGTTGAAGTTAAGCAAGTCAATGCCCCTTCGCAAAGGTTATCCGAGTAGGTCTTCACCCGTGAGGCAAGGACTTGCGCGCTCCAGGACGAGAGGCCCTGGCCCTCACCACATGAGCAAGGCCCTCACCTACCCATGTCCTTTGAGTGACTGACGAGTATGGAAATTATGGGCGGCCCTTTCCAACTGTGGACAATCTGGACCCCATGCGACAATGCGACCCGACGGTTGTGACTTCGAGGTTCTCTCAGCAGGCCGGGCACACGGTACTGTTGGGATCCGGCGTGCGTACATATGCGAGTCCAGTTGCTTTGCGCGAACCTGCGAGGGCACATGCATGTGTGTGCATGTTACGTGGCGGATGGGACGAAGTGACGCTGGGTGGGATCGGTCCTCCTGGGGAACAGCTCGGAGTCCCGAGCTCTCCGCGAAGCTCTCCGCATCGACTTCCAGAAGGTTTGCACATCGTTGCGGAGCTGAGCTGGACCGACTGGGAGGAAGGAGGGGAGCAATTGCAGGCCCGGCAGCTCGGGCAGGGTCGCATCGAGTAGGAGGCATTGGCGAATGGGGTCGGCAGGATTTATCTGATTGGGAGGGGCAGCGAACACCAGCAATATGCTTTGCACTACTATGTCAGAACACTAGACCTAGCTGTCGAAGCTCTCGAAGCTGCCACTTACACGCGTGGAACCTCCTTGAGCTAGCCAGGGCTGGCCCAGAGAGATTGAATGAGACCACTTTCTCGCATCGCTCCCGCCAGCTTCCGGGCGGCGCCACAGCACGCTTGGGAGGGCCAGGGACGAATCAAGAGCCGGCGGGGTCAGGCAGATGCTCCACTAGTCGTGCAACTCCCTGCGCCGTTGCACGACTGACAGCAGACGGTCATGTCAGACGCCTGTCTTTGCCCGATCCGGGGCGGGTTGGCGTGGTGTAAGCGGCCGGCGGTGGGAGCCATCCATTTAACATCGTACTATGGTAACCAGGGTGCGAGGGCGACCGGTGGAGACCCTCATGTAGTGGCCGTGCAGAGTACAGTACACTCACTACTGCGCAGCCACAACTGAATCGGAACTTTGAAATTTGGGTTGACGCAGGTCGCTAAAACTCTAAATAAATAAATATCAGAACGGACGGCTCTCGCGAGCTGCATTTCTCCCCAGATCTCTAGATTCTGCTGTTTGCCACCGACTTGTGAAACCCTGCCTGCATTTTTCTTGCTTCGGCTCGTCGATTGGGAGGAACGACAAATTCGGGTGGTGTTTCTTTCCGCCATCGTGCATCGTCGATCACAAGGTTGGACCTGGACCCTGGTCTTGTCTTGTTTTGTTTTGTTTTGTTTAGTTCTGGTCTGTTTGGTTGGTCGAACTGCAGCTTGCTTGTCCTCGACTGGAACGACAGTTCGCAGTCAAGGGAAACACAAACGGGAAGGTCTTCGGCCCCGAGATTTGTCGCCCCAGGAATTATTCTGCCGCGCCAAATCGCAATTGCCATCCTATCCAAGGGTACGGGAATTAGTGGTCGGCCCGTCACATCGAGGTCACGTTCGCTGTTTGGTATTCGAGGGTACGGTACACAACGTGGAAAGACAAGGCGGAGGAAACCCTTGGGGACGATCAACCCCTTCCTTTCCTTCACTCTGCATCACAGGCCTCGTGCCGTTGACGTAGGCAAAAAAGTCTACGACACCACCGCCTCATTCCAAACGAGTTGACTCCACGGTCACTTCTCACCATGGATATCGTACTCGAGATCGTCGACACCCTCTTTGGGGACTACTTATACGCAACATTCCACCCGGCGCAGCCTGCACCGTACGACTTCCCACACCCTCCATCCAACGAGACGGTCAACGACAAGGCCTTCTCAGCATGGACTTACAAGCCATCAACGTACTACTTCTCCCTCGAGCCGTCGCAATATGCCTACATGAGCCAATGGCCGCGTGACAACATCTACCGTCAGGCCTTATCTCTGTTTCTTGTTGTCTGGTAAAGTCACCCACAGATCAATTCTTACTTCCTGGGGATCTTCAACTAACCAGCGTGTTGCAGGTTATTCGGAGTGATCATCTACTTCGTCTTCGCGTCCCTGTCATACGTCTTCGTGTTCGACAAGAAGACCAAGGAGCACCCAAAGTACCTCAGGAACCAGATCTCCCTCGAGATCAAGACGACCATGACCTCGATGCCCTTCATGTCCATCTGCACCGTGCCCCTGATGCTGGCCGAGGTGCGCGGCCACAGCAAGCTCTACGACACGGCCGCCGAGGGCCCCTTCGCCGCCTACAGCTGGGTGCAGTTCCCCTTCTTCGTCATGTTCACCGACTTCTGCATCTACTGGATCCACCGCTGGCTGCACCACCCGCTCATCTACAAGAACCTGCACAAGCCGCACCACAAGTGGATCATGCCGACGCCCTTCGCGTCGCACGCCTTTCACCCGCTCGACGGCTTCGCCCAGTCCTTCCCCTACCACGTCTTCCCCTTCTTCTTCCCCCTGCAGAAGCTGTCCTACGTGCTGCTCTTTGTCTTTGTCAACTTCTGGACCATCCTCATCCACGACGGCGAGTTCGTCTCGGACAACCCCGTCGTCAACGGCGCCGCTTGCCATAGCATCCACCACCTCGCCTTCAACTACAACTACGGCCAGTACACCACCCTGTGGGACCGTATGGGCGGCTCCTACCGCAAGCCCGACCCCAGCATGTTCGACAAGCAGGAGAACATGTCCCAGGCCCAGTGGGAGAAGCAGAGCAAGGAGATGGAGAAGATGGTCAAGGTGGTCGAGGGTGTTGACGATAGGTCATACCTGCCCGAGGCCAAGAAGACCAAATGAGGTTGCTGTGTGGCCAAAATCAATCCCTTGTGAGATAGGGGCCCCTTGCAATGGTACCGTTTCGACCGGCGAATTGAATCGGTATCATCGTCCTCACGCCCTCTGAATGGGGAAGACTCCCAGATGTGGAAAGAGACGAGACGAGATTCTTGTATGTAATTTCAGGCTCCCGCCCAAGTTATAGGGCTATGCATCACAAGAAGGGAAGGCTGTTGACATTGCTCGGTCTCCAAACCACTTGGTCGCCGTCGTCACAGACCTTCCCGATACCTCTCCATCCTTTCTGGAGAAGGGTATCAGGAGCATTGTACATCTGTTTTAATAGCATGAAGAAGAGATGAGACCAAAATACTTTCCAGTCATTGCTGATTCTCGATGACCTCAATCAAAGAAGGCGCTTCGTATTGTCCCATCAAGTACGCACCTAGGAGGTGACAGGATGAGTGGCCGCAGAGGGCATTTGTAGAACCGAGCGCCACTGTCGAATCTCCCTCCTCTTCGAGGCTTCTCTGGTAAGTGCCCTGCCTTCTTTGTTGGCATGTTGGCTTGGCTTTGCAATTATCAGACAAAGTTACAAAGCTGTGCGGATGGCTGTCACGGTAGACGTTGTCGCCTACTCTCTTTATCAATCTCAAGTTTGAAAAGAAAAGAAAATAGTATCCTGCTACTGCTATATTAACTATTTCCCGGAACGCACGTCCGCACTCCTACCAGATCACATTTCATCACCGCCGATTCAAATGGCTCTACTGCTCTACAGCACGAGCAGGCAGGCTTGTCGGTTGCCTGGATACCTTCAGGCGAGATAAAGACACTGCAGTGGATTCGAACCAATCTTTTGGCCTTCTTGAAAGAAATCATTTTGAGTGGCTTGAGAACTCCCACAAGCATCAGAAGCCCCGAGAAATAACTTCAACACATCATGAAGCTCATCTTGATCAATAGGTTATTGAACAGACACGGAGAAGTCAACTCGGGAAGAGAGTAACCCAAAAGAGGTAAAGAAGTAAATTTCCGCACAACACTTGCATCCTGCGATCTGCGGGCTATGAGCCTAGCGCTTGAAGGCATCTATTAGTATGCTTTATATGGGCAGTTTCGATTTATGGCGACTCACTCACCTCTGGGCTATGTAGCTGACTTGGCTGTTAATATGCTGGGATTATTTTAAGGCTGTATTTACTTTCCTGTCATTTGGCTGTTACATGTATGCGTACCGGAGGATCCAGCGTCTTATGAAGATGTCGTATGAGCCATATTCCCTGGGTCTGGCTCCATGTGTAGATGTATGTATCATACTCAGCTCACATGATTAGTATTATGAGCCCTTCTTATTTTGATATGACCAACATTGTATTCTTGAAATGGGTTAACAGAAGACATAATAACAGATCAACCTAGGATAAATCTTTGGCTTTAGTATCTCTCAAGGATCTGATACCAAATATTTCTCTAGCATATCTGGGAATTGTTTTACTGGGGCACTGAGAAAAGTCCCAGGCCAAGAAAATTCCATAGAACTCATAGCTGCCGCTGGCTAGATAGGTACTCTGTTCTAGCAAGTAGTTGAGTGTATTTTTGACAGCACAGATGTTGCGTCACATCCTTGATGAACATGCCTGTTAGATCTTCGGCACGACAATGGGAATGAAAAATGCTTGCGGAATGTATATCTTTTTTGGTTCACCGCGTTAATCTCCTCACCCATATGGACTCAATATCTTAGTTTCTCCGGTCTCTGGCAGCCGCATGTCCATCTGCAATTCGCATAACCCTCGATCGAACCTCCCAGGCTTCAGGACTAAATAATGTGCACATTTCGTCTCGAAGCCCGGTTCTCTGCTTGTCTCCGTGGGCTTTTTAGCAAGACGAAGCAGAGGTTCAGCCCACCAGAGTTCATCTTGGGTATTTGTTGTTCGTGGAGACATAGCAAGCATATGGTCATATTTATTCATTGACAAGCTGGTGGACAGGCTGTGAAATGCAGTCAACATCAACATCCGTTTAAAAACCTTGTCCCGTTGAAGTGCTATGTTTGCATACATGACCGTTTAGGCTCATTGACGACCACAGCTTCTCGCCCAAATCCGCTGAGTTGGAGCATCTTCTACGAGTGGAAATTATACTCTCCCAGGAAACCAGCTGCAACAACGCAACACCGGTGACAATAACCACCTGCCTTTCATTCACATGCAGCAAGCGGTGTCAGGAGGGGAGAGGCAAGCCAGTAGGGAGACAAGGCCACGAGACTTCTTTCACATGCAATGTAGACAGAGAGAAAAGGACAGCCGCTTTGATTGCTCGAATGTCAACCAAGTACCTATCAACAGAAGAGAAGTAAAGTATAGGAAATCCGGCGTCTGCCTCGCACAATGTGCATTATCACCTCCCGAAACGGGAACCAAGGGCTGAAATAAAACTTGCCAAAACCAAAGCACGTCGCCCATACGAGCCGAAGCAGTCAGGTATACCAATCCGTCAAACGCCGTCGCAAAGCTGGCCATCAAGAACGAGATACGAAAGCAGAGTTATGATCAGCGATCAGTGCCTCATCACATCCCTAACCACGGCCCAGTCCATCCATCCCTTTCACACCGATACCTATCTCCTCAAGAAAAGCTTACGAACTTGGGATCCTTCGGACGTCCATCCGGTCCTATGCCGTTGTCTCGGAAACGGTTCTCCATGTAGACCTTCCTGGCCTGGTCGAACTTCATCCTGCGCTTCTTCATGATCTTGAGAATCTCCTTCTTTGCCCCGTCATCCAGTCCCGCTCTGCCGTCGCCATCCGCCACGTTTCCAGACAGATCGAACGTCGTGGAAGACAAGCCAGCCTCGATGTCTCCGGTGAATGAGCTGGGGAGCCGATCGTAAAGGTATCCGCCGCCCGGGAGGCGAATTTCGGAGACGAGGTGCGACCACCGGTCCCGCGTGAGATACAGCGCGGTTATGGAGACGAGAAATAGAAACACGGTGGAGTATAGAATGTAGGCCATGGTTGCGGAAATGGGTCCGTGATGTTCTTCGGTTAAAAAATCGCTGTGATGTATTGAAGTGATGTGGATAGTTCGGTCGGGCTTCCCGAATAACGTTCGGATCGATCGGGTGACGATGCGCCGGTCGAAAGGACGAGTTGATTGATTGAAATGAACAAAAGAGAGTTGGTTTGGGTTGCTGTGAGCTAGAGACTCTGTGTCGCAGATTTCATTTCCATGTCGGGAGAGCAAAGCCTCCAAGTGTGCATGATGAGGACGCGATGGCGCAGGAACGAAGGAAGGGTCGGGTGGTTACAGAGTCTCAGTCGCAAAGTTGCAGCGGCCCGAGGCTGACGCAACCAACCAACCTATCGCGTATCAGACGCGGCCGCTAAATTGGACTTCGGTCAACCCTCTTCTCGCCTGCAGGGGGCTTGAGGGGGGATGCCCGCAGGGGGGAGGGGGTGCCAAAAGTGGCCTCGTGGGAACCCTCGACCTTACGTAATCCGCTCCCACAGAAAGAATCTCCTAAGCAAAATATCACCGACACCACCACGCAGTATCGACGACAACGAGATCAGCCAACCGCCTTTCGACGCCGTTTCTTCCTTCACGACCTCACCAATTCACACCACAGAACCGTCAAGATGTCTCTTCCTAACGTTTCTGCCGATCTCGTCTGGGAGATCACCCGTACGTGTCATCGAGCCTGTCTGGCAGAAAGAAATGCACAAGCAGGGACACCACCATTCGAGCGCGGCCCCTAACATTGTGTCATAGGCAACAACAACTCCTACCTGGTCAAGCGCAACACAGGAGGTGGTGTCCAGTTCTCCCGCGACCCTCTCAACCTGGCGAACAAGAACTCCCGCAAGGTACGAATAGCTCGAGGGCATCTCAGTGGCCCGGGGGTAATGAGGCAGCTCGTCAGACAACAGGGGCTAATGAATTGGTCCACAGCACGCCGGATACGTCAACGAGAAGGCCGTCGGTATCTCTGCCCAGGGTGACAAGGGCGTCCACGTCGTCTCCAAGACCAAGGCCTCCACCCAGCCCGCAAAGAACTCCCACAAGCGCACCTTCGGCTCCCACAACCGCAAGTATGTCTACGAACCCTGAAGACCTTCTGCCAAACTTGGCGCCGGGCAGCCCCCATCTGACAGAGCTCTCCCCTACACAGGACCTACAGGAACATTGCCTCTTCCACCGCCAAGTCCGGATACCGCCCCGATCTCCGAGAAGCCGCTATCTCCCGCGCCTCCGCCATCCGCCGATCCCAGCGACCTGTGAAGCCCGAGCCGGAGAGGAAGCTGCGCGGTAACGCCGCCAAGAAGGCTGCTGCCCAGGAGTAAATTCCTCGGCGTAGCTTTGGGAAAGGTATGCTGGACTGTTGATGGCTGGTGGCCGATGAGCCCGGACAAGCTGTTGACATTGCCATGGCATCGCATCTGAATTGAGGACTACTTCGGTCTCGAAAGAGCCACTTGGTATCGTCCGGCGGAACAATGCGGCATGTTGATATCATTACAAGGAGTCAATGGTGGACGGTCAATGCAAATGATGTGAAATCCACATGGTTTGGTCTCCCGGATAGTGCGGTTTGGCAGGCTGCGAAGCTTGTGTGGCTGGAGAACTGCTCCTCATAAAAAGGGCCCACGGCTCCGTATCGAAATAAAGTGACAAGACAAAGGCCGGGCTACGCGGCACCCAGTACAAGAGGGGCAGTTCTGTGCTTAATGTTCCGAAGAGCGTCCGAGACTCGTGCTTCACAAGCCTGCGTGTTCCAGCTCTCAGCGTGATCCAACTGACCCACATGGAAATGCCGCAAATGGCTGACCACTGACATGCATCGTGCTCTGACGTGCCTCACGATTGGCGCCACTGCATTCAAATTGCGCAACACCAACATAGATGGCAATCATCGGCGTTGCTGGAGATACCGAATATGCCCGAACTTCATCACAGTAGCCGAGCCTGAGCCTCGGGACAGCTCCGCTAGGTAATGGGACCTTGGAACATTATCGCCCTGTGAACTTGGTGCCGTAGTGATTGTGACATGAGCACATGTGTGCGCCTTCACATGGGCGGAGGTATCGGAGAGTTATGCAAAGCTCCATTTCGAAGCTGGAACATGCCCGGTTGAGCCCAAATAATCGTGAAGATAGGCACCAGACAAGGGGGCCACCAGGAATGCGGGCTTTTCTCTCGGTGCCAGGACTGACTGATTATGGAGTGGGAGCTCTGTTGAAACTTTGCCCAGCTGGTCCTGTGCTTCTGTTTCCCAGGTTGAGACTCGACCGTGTCAGCGAGACGTGGGCCTGCTCTTTCCATTCTTAGCAGCTGCAGCCCTTGCGTACCCCGCCATCTTACCCCAAAGCCACCCCGAATCTGGAGCTCCCCCCCCTGACACGACCTCCTTCGCCGAGCCTACCTGCACCGGGAAGAGCCAAGGTGTAACAGACGCGGGAGCTGCCATCATAACCTCAACAACCCCTCTCCATTACCCCCCTCAACATTCCTCTCTCTCTTGTGATACCTCGAATACTCTTCACTTCCCCCTCCGACGAACATCCATTCAGAACCCGTTGCAAGTCAACACCAACAATCACACGCCTTGTCACTGGTCAACTCCTCTATCGACGATACCCCACCAGAGCTCTTTTCGCTGTGAAATCGGACCCCTCCCCCACCCACTTCACAGGCTCAACTAGGTCAAGATGGTCAAGGCCGGTATGCTAGCACACAATCACGAACATGCAAAGCTGGACTGTGTTTGGGCTGACATGTATCAATAGTTGTCGCTGGTGCCGCTGGCGGTATTGGACAGGTCAGTAGCCAGCCGCAAGAAGAATCTGAACTCTGACGGGGAACTCCTGCTGACCGCCACCTCTTGCTAGCCTCTGTCCCTGCTCCTGAAGCTCTCCCCCCTCGTGGACGAGCTCGCCCTCTACGATGTCGTCAACACTCCTGGCGTTGCCACTGACCTCTCCCACATCTCCTCCAACGCCGTACGCTCTCCTCCAACAAACCCCACACAAAGAGAGGCATCTTACTGAGCTGTCACGTAATAGAAAGTTGCTGGCTTTGTGCCCGCTGGTGGCCCTCGGGACCCCGACACCACCCAGGCAAAGGCTGCCCTGAAAGATGCCGACATCATTGTCATCCCCGCTGGCATTCCTCGTACGTGCTGCAATAACCATTCCAGTGATTTTGTGGCCCGAGAAGCTTACAGTAAGCGATAGGCAAGCCTGGCATGAGCCGTGATGACCTCTTCAACATCAACGCTGGCATCGTCAAGGGCCTCATTGAGATCGCCGCCGAGGTTGCCCCCAAGGCGTTCATCCTGGTCATTTCCAACCCAGTCAACTCCACCGTACCCATCTCTGCTGAGGTCCTGAAGGCCAAGGGTGTCTTCAACCCTCAGCGCCTGTTCGGTGTTACCACCCTCGACATTGTGCGAGCCGAGACGTTCGTCGCCGAGATCGCTGGCAAGTCCAACCCTCAGGAGCTCACTGTCCCCGTCGTTGGCGGACACTCCGGCGAGACCATCCTGCCCCTCTTCAGTCAGGTCAAGCCCAGCGTCACGATCCCTGACGACAAGTACGACGCTCTCGTCAACCGCGTCCAATTCGGTGGTGATGAGGTTGTCAAGGCCAAGGACGGTGCCGGTTCGGCCACTCTCTCCATGGCCTACGCTGGCTACAGGTAGGTTGAAATCCCGCGTGGTCGATAGAGCTTGAACTGACAAGACGTCAGATTCGCCGAGAAGCTGCTCAAGGCTTTGAAGGGTGCCAAGGGTCTCGTTGAGCCATCCTACGTCTACCTCCCAGGCGTCCCTGGCGGTGAGGAGATCGCCAAACAGACCGGTACCGATTTCTTCTCCGTGCCAATCGAACTCGGCGTGAGTACTTCAGAAATCCTCCTTGTTGACAATGTGGCTGACCCCTCCTAGCCCAACGGAGCCGAGAAGGCCATTAACCCTCTGGGTAACATCACGGAGAAGGAGAAGCAACTTCTGGCCAAGGCCATCGAGGGCCTGAAGGGCAACATCGACAAGGGCGTCGCCTTCGCCAACGCTTCGCCTCAAAAGTGATTTCCCCTTTCACCTCTATTTCTCCGCCGTCTTTTTTGGACCATCTTCATTTTTCAATCTTTTGACAACGCAAACAAAACACCGCGGCCAGCCCATGCGACTAGGCAGAGTGAATCTTGCGAGATTTGACGAATGAAATCAATCAAGAGTTAGTCGCTGATCTGTTGCCCCTTCTCTTAGGTTGTGAGTGTGTTGTCACATTGGTCGGAAAGATGCTTCTGGGTAGTCGTTCCTTTACGGCTTGACGTATGGAGGTCGGGTAAATGAGATCAGCGCCTTCTTTGCGCTGACGAGGACCATGGAGTCCATTCCTCCCAAGTGTTCTCCATGTGAACGGATAAAAGGGTATAGACGGACCCGCTCAAAATAAACACCGTCAAACACACTGAGTGTTTCCTCTACACAGTGTATATGCATGTTCGCTGTAATCTGTAACGCTTTTGCAAATGATAATAGCAGGATGGTGGCTGGTGCAAAGCACGCGAAGCTTGGTGAGACCGTTCATTTCGTTGGCACGGTCTTGATCTGGAATACCGCACCAGGTAACTCGCTCGTCTCGGCCTGTACTGTCGCATTAACACCCATTGCCGCCAATGCGCCTCTCACGACGCCACAAGGAAACCATAGGAACTATTATTCTGGTGTCAGTAGAGTGTCCTCCAGGGTAGTGTAGGAGTAGGTACGGTAGATCATGAAAAACATACCGGCTCCGCTCGTTGAACCGCCCCTCCTCCGGCTTCTGTGCTCATCCTCGAGAACGGCCGGAACGCATTATCCGTCAGAACGTAAACTCCCTAGACATTCCGTTGTTAGCAGCAGCCCCCGATCGAGAAGTAACTAAGCACCGTATTATGTGCCCAGAGGGTAGCCTCCAAACGTACCCTGTGGTTCGTCTTCAGGTTGTCGATCTGCTTGCGGAAGACCAGCATCCAGAGGTCCTTGCAGAGGAACTTGATCACGTCGAGGGTGTCGTTGAAGCGCGGGCGGTCCCTCGAGAAGCTGCAGCAGAGGGCAAAGGGTGGAATGTCAGCTCATGTTCCCACTTTTTCCGCGGATATTCTCGGGACGTTTTGGTCGAGGGGGGGGAAATGGAAGAAGGGAAACGCAGCAGAAAGCAAAGCTGGCCCGCGACATACCGCTCGACGAGTCCCTGTCCCACCCTATAGCCTAGGGTCTCCAGCCTGTAGAAGACGGCGTCCCTCTCTTCCTCCTCGTCCATGACGGCGCGCGGGCCGCCTCCTCCTGCCGCCGGCCCCACGACGCCCGCGGTCGAGGACACGTCCTTTTCTGCTGCTGCTGCTGCTGCTGCTGATGCTGCTGGCGGCACGACCGAGCTCGCCGCCGCCGACGCCTCCAGCTCGTTGGTCACCCTGTAGGCCATGGGAACCAGCTCGATCAGGAGGAAGTCCAGGCACGAGGCGCTCAGGAAGGTGGCGGTCGGGTCGCCCGCGTTATAGGGCGGCATCACGGCTTCGAATGACATCGTGGCTTTTTTTTTCTTTTCTTTTTGGGCTGTGCTGTGGTTGAAGGGCTCGCTGTCGTCCTTTTGTCGCTGGGAGTGGACTGTTCTCTCGTAATGTTGTCGGAGCGGGCTTCCTGGTGGTCAAGGATTGGGGGCCGCTGCTGTCCTGTTCGGCTGGGTCTTGGTGCTGCTGTCGGTGTGAACGGGTAATTGGCTGGCCTGTAAGGTCGAGAAAGTCGATTTGAGCGAAATGTAGCTTGTGATGCGTGTTTACTGGCGGGAAGCTGGTCTTGCATATGGGTATGTGGAAGATGATTGCCCTGAAGAAGCTACGTCGTATGCCTCCGGTACACAGATACATGCATACAGTCTGTCTGGGGTTGGCAGCCGCTGCGACCAGACCCCCTGCACCTGTGAGCTGCTGCTTATCTTATCGCAAGCCGAGCTCGCTAGGCCGAGGTGATCCCTGAGACCGAGGGGGTCTCCACCACTTCAACTCCATCCGACACTATCACGGAAATGGGGAGTTCGCCGGCAACAAGCACAAATTTCTGGCACCGGTTTGGGATCTTGAGCATAGTAGACTGGTTCGTGACCATCTCATAGTGGGCTCTCAGAAAGTCAATTTGACAACTTCTCGCTTGTCCAGTCACAGACGTTTCTCACCTCGGCATTGGCCGCAGTCTATCTCCTTGTTTCTATCTATTGCGTATATATACCTATGTAAATATATGCACATACTTCTTCTGTACCAAACGACTCAGGCATATTGTCGCATAGCGAGCAACAGCACAGAAAGTCATGATGGACTACATAGCCCTGCCAAAAATTGAGGTGAGGATTACACTGCGCGCAAGGGAAAGAGGATATGCCCTTATGCAAGTTTGAATTATATCTGGGAGTCCAGGTTTCATGAACAACGTCCACTCCTCCTATCTCCACCCACAGGTTGCTGGCTGACAAGGGATTTCTTCTCGTCCAGCTCCACGCTCACTTGAGCGGGAGCATCAGTAGGCAATGTCTTCACGAAGTCTGGCTCATGAAAAAGGAGGCCGGCGAGACTGACCTCGCTGATCCGCTGGTCGAGATGCCCGACGGCAAGCACGATTACAACCTCAACACGTATGTGAACAGCTGACAGGCTGCCCACACCACGTCCTCGTATTGTGCATGTCAGTGGTGGGACCAATAACTCACAAGTCATTTCCAAAACAAAGCTTCTTCCCCCTGTTCTCCTCATACATCTACCACCTCGTCAACGACCTCGCCGCCCTGAGGCACACCACCCTCTCCGTGCTCCGCGACTTCGCCGCGGACGGCGTCGCCTACCTCGAGCTACGGACCACGCCGCGCGCGCTGCCGAGGTTGGGCCTCTCAAAGGCAGACTACGTCGCCGCGATCTTGGCCGTTATCCACGAGTGCGAGGATGAGCAGTCGTCATCGTCGTTGTCGTCACAGTCAACAGCATCAGGCGCCTCCGCGGCGGCCACGCTGCACACCCGGCTGATCCTGTCGGTGGACCGGCGCAACACGCCCGCCGAGGCCGCCGAGGTCATCTCCCTGGCGCGGCGGTTCATGGGCGACGGCGTCGTGGGCGTCGACCTGTGCGGCGACCCGCAGCGGGGCGGCATCGAGGCGCTGCAGCCGGCGTTCGAGGCGGCGCGGGCGACACCCGGGCTGGGCGTGACGCTGCACTTTGGCGAGGCCGAGGCGAGCGGGTCCGACGCCGAGCTGCTGATGCTGCTGCGGCGGTGGCGGCCTCACCGCGTCGGTCACGTCATCCACCTCAGCGACGCGGTCAAGCGCGAGGTCGCCGCGTACCCCGGCGGCCTGGGGCTTGAGCTGTGCCTGAGCTGTAATGTCCATGCTGGTATGATCAGCGGCGGGTTCGAGGCGCATCATTTTGGGGAGTGGTGTAGGTTCTGTGTTTTTCTTTCTCTCGTGTGTTGGTCCTCAGACTTTTGAATATTCGCCGCGAAGGTAGGCGAGGCTGACAGGAGGCTATGAATAGGGAAGGTTGAAGAATGCACGGTAGTGCTATGCGTAAGTGCCTTTCTCTTCTATTCCATATCTGTCGTCGGGGGTGATGATGGCTCAATGACGAACCAAAATACAGACCGACGATGTGGGAGTCTTCGGAAGTCCATTGTCAAACGAATACAGGCTGGTAGCCCAGCACTTTGGCCTGTCACAGATACAGATACGTGCATTAGCAAGAAAAGGCATCGAGGTCATCTTCGGAGGGCCCGAGGAAAAACAGAGGCTGAGGGACATAATGGGTTCGGCGGTATGAGGCCCATCTAATTCATCGTGCGAGCGTTGATGCCCTTGGCTCATCGCGACGTTGTGCGAGTTACGCGATTAGGACAACGGCAGCAGTATCCGTGCGATACTCAGTCTCTCAGCTCAGTGAACTGCCAGGGACAGCAGGTGTGGGCGTAGCTTGAAGTCACTGCTTGTGGAAGCGTCTTACATCTGCTGAATGCCCAATTTAGTAGATTATTTCCTGTAGCCATTGGGACTTCGTCTCCCTGCTTATTTGTGACTTACTTTGCCGCAATTCCACTTTCACAAAGTCACAATGGTAGCACACCAAACACACTAGTTCTCGAGTTGCTTCATTGCTCTAAATTGTGAAGACGCTATATGCACACGCTTAATCCCAAAAGATACCTCCTCAAGCCCCTCCCCCGTCCTCCCGTACTCCGTCCGAATGCAGGTAAAAGCGGTATAACGAGAACAGTGGCGCCCCTTGCGCGGCCTGGGCTACTCCTCAGCCTGGTCCAGCTCCGTCGACCGGTACTTGATCTGCAGGGCCCATTTGCTGCCAAAGTCGATGCCGCGGCGGATCTTGGTCCCCGCCCTCTTCCACACGGCGGCCCCGAGGCCGATGTCGACCAGGAACAGGCTCCAGTCGAGGACCGAGTCGTCCGACACGTGGCCCGTGACCGTCTCGTTGTCGTCGACGTCCCCGTACGAGATGGCCTCCAGGAGGCCCTTCTTCGGCGCGCCGACAGAGACGACGTACCGGGGCCGGATGTACAGGCTGTGGCCGTCCTGCACCGTGGGCTCGCCGGTTGTATGGTCGATCCCCGTCGGCACGTCGACGGCGAGCACGAACGCCTCGTTCCGGTTTGTCCACTCGATGAGCTCATAGACGGTGGCTTGCTCGGACGCGCGCAGGTCCTCGAATGGCGTCACGTGGCCGAGCAGCGCGTCAATGATCAGGGTCACCGCCATGGGTGGTGCTTGGGGGCGCACACTCCTTGGTGCATCCATAGAAATGACCGGTATCGATGCTTGCCTCACGTGCTCGAAGAGCTCGCTCTTGCTGCACACCTTGCCGCCAAAGTTCTTGAAGAGGCGTAGTTGTCTGGTCATGTCCACCGACAGGTCTCGCTCTCCTCTTTCTATGCCGACCACGCATAGGATAACGTTGATGCCCTTGCACCGCAAATGACGGCCTGCTGCAATCGAGCGGTAGCCGGACTTATTATTGCCCGCCAGAATGACTACGGTCGGCGAGACTGAGGACGGGTCACTGTCCGCAGCTGCAAGCCGTACCTTGAGAGCTGGGTCTGTCAGCGTGTGGAGGCCGACTTCTGCAATTCCACGGCCAGCATTCTCTGTCATCATATCCTCCGTCAGGCCCAGGTCGTTCTGTGCTATGTTCTCGAGGTTGAGCATCTGCAGCGGGGATAGGACCTCAACCCGGCGGTCGCTCTGAGCGGCGTAGAAGCCGGCAGAGGAGGCAGCTGTTGGCAGCTGTTGTGCATCAGCATTTTTGGCCTTGCGCCGGCCCTTGGCAGCATCGCGAACACTTACGCCAGAGTTCACCCGGCTTGGTGCCTGACCCACGGTGGTGGCGCTGGCCTTTCTAGATTGCGATCTCCGGCCCGAGTTTTTGCCCTCGCCTTTCCGGGAGCCCTGCCTGCTTCCAAGTTCGCGCCCGCTCAATCGCTCGCTACCATTTCGCACGCCATCATCGGCCTCGCTCTTCCAGAAATCATCTGGAGGGCCCTTATCTGGCTTCGATGACGGAGAGGGCATATCCAACACGTTTTCTGTGGGATGCAAATTCTTGCCCCCAGCTGTGCCTGGTTTTGGCCGGCGGTTGTGGGAGACTAGGCGTGCGGCATCGTCGATCTGGTCCTTCTCACGCATCTCGGAAAATATGGTGCGCTTGTCAAACTTCTTCAAGCTCCCTTCAAAATCGAACTCAGGCATCTCTTGTACGTCCGTAACGTCCTCAGAAGCCCAACCGTTGTCGTTGGCATTTCCCTTGTTCCGGCGCAATGCTTTGTATGGTTGGAAAGAGGCTGTATCTTCCAGCATTGGCGTCTCCCGCCAGCCCTTGCCCTTCTTTCCCTGGCGCGCCCCCTTGGAAGGAGTGGCTTCCTCCACAGCGCCTTCTTGGCCATTCTTCTTTCGATTCCTCTTGCGGTTTTTCTTAGATGCGGCAGCCTGGTTTTCCTGCAATTCGGCTGCAACTTCTTCCTCAGCCGCGGCGGTGTCAGTATCAGCCAGCTCAGCTCGCACGTTCAAACCCTCCATGGTTTCTACCAAGCTTCCCTTAGGCGTCTGCTCCCTAGAGGTCTCCCCGAACGTGACTTTCGGGATTGGCGAACGTTCCGCCTTGTTGTTCGAGATTGGGCGATTGGAAAATGCTGATAAAGGTTGTATTGTTTGCGGCGAGGCGTTGGCCAGAGGCGCCTGGCTCACAGCGCCTGGCGACGCTCTGACGGGTGGCTTTCCCATAGAGAGGATCGCAGGGTCCACAAATGCCGCCTTGGAGGGCTGGGGCGCTGCGGGGGCCGTCTCTTGAGCAGCTGCTTGGAACAGTCCTTGTAAGGCCGGAGCAAAAGGCGCGGCTTGCTGGTGCTGGTGCTCTTGCGTCGGCGGTTGCTGCTGATTATGGCCCGGGTACACGGAAGAGTAGGATTGCGCGGTGGGCGTAGTAGGCGAACCCATACTCTGGTAACCAGAAGCTGCCGGGTGCTGTTGCACTTGCGCAAGAGGCGCGACCGGCGGGGTGGGCTGCTGGTAAGGCTGCTGAGGACCGGATTCCTCCTGTATTTGGAGATCCGCGATATCACCAGAAGCGATCACGATCTTCCCGCGCCATTCCTTGTTCTCGATCCACACATTGACCAAGGTGACATTTTCGCCGGGGACGAGCCGTTCGATCTTGCCTGTCAGGCTGATCGGAGGGTTCTTGAGCCTCACAAAGACTGCCCAGCCCGCCCACGCCTGAGGGTTCTCCATATTGTTCGATACTGCTGGTCGATTCGGCTGCCTGCCACGAGTATTCGGATTTTTAGACGCACGTGAGGTTGCCTGAGGGGCGATTGCAGGAATCCTGGGAGGAGAGGAAGAGACGGGATCGAAGTGCCGGGTCTGTTTGAACGTCTCGCGATCCAAGGTGGGAGGTTGGCGGGGATGATGATGACCGTCTGGTTTGTGGGAATGCGGCAGAGGACGTCGCGCGACCGAGAGCTTGGGACGGGCTCCCTACACTTTTCATTATCGATAACGGAAGGACCCACCAAGAGCTTCTTTACGCGTCTGAGACCGACAGGTGCGCTAAAGGAGGACCTTGATGACCACCCAAGGGAAGGTCTCAACACTTCCGCCCCTTCTTGTGCTAAACTTTCATCGGGTTTCCAGATGAACTTTCTTACAAGTCGAGTATCGGAAATTAGTAGGTTGAGCATAAACGCAATTAGAGTATGCACATGGCAATTCATGTATTACCGCATCTCACAAGCCAGACAAAGCACAGAAACCTTACACTCATAGCTCTCCCTTTCCACTCAGCTGTTGTCTGACGTGGGTGTGCTTGAGCCCTTCTCCGATTACTTGAACGTCTCCACGACCTCGGCTATGGTGCCTCTCCTCTTGCCTTCGAACCGAGTCGGCCTAGGGGTTAGTCTCGTTCGCATGATTGTTTCTGCATGGTCATACTAAAAGCTACTTAAACAATGCCTTCATTTGTCCGGCTTCTTCATCCCAAACAGTTCTCTGTAGCGATATCTTCTTAAAGACCACTTCAGCTTGCAACATGCAATTGCAGGTTTAATTCCTATCAAGAACTCGCTGATGCAAAGCCGGTGTATGACGTTTCACATGTACCAGACCAGACCAAGGCAAGGCCAATGCTTTTGAGGTCCTTGTACATTGGTCGCTCCGGCATGAACATCGAGGTGGCAGGGACGTGAGGATGGCGCATGCGTTTCGGCTAACATGGCCGTCAACGCTCACTCCTGCTCCTGCAGTGAGATATAAAGACACCAAAGATGGATTTGGCTGATGCATGGCATCTGAGTCCTTCCGATAAATATTTAGGAACACACCTGCGCCTCTTGGCTTCCAAAAGCGCCTCCCAGAGGTCTCCTCACAAATCATGCCTTGAACACCTCGGGTCGTAAGGGTATTATTTCTCCTGATTTCTCATGTACAAATGCCCCCGAGCTTAATATCCATACGCTTCCATCGCCTCTTCCTCTTCGTATTCGTAAGCCACGCTTGTGGGTTTGGTTGGCTTCGCTGATTTGTATGCAAAGTTCGCAATGGACGAGCCGGTCTTCTTCTTGAGGGCCGACTCCGCGCTGTACAGCTTTTGGTAAAATGTCACCACGCGGGGATGCGCCATGACCTTTCTCCTGTCAAAGCGGAGGACCTGCAGTCCTTCCTGGGTGACCGCTCGACTGAGGGCAACGTACGCCTGGCCTTTCTCGAAGACCTTGCCTAGATCGACCTTGACCCGCGCGAGGGTCTGGCCCTGGGCCTTGTGGATCGAAAGAGCCCAAGCCAGTATGAGCGGTAGCTGCTCTCTCGATGCCTGCACCTCGCCAGTCGGCGTCTCGACCTTCCAGGGCTCCGAGCAGCAAAGCATGATCCTTGCTGTGCCATCGACGGCATGGAACTGCACCAGTGGGAACTTCTTCTTGTCAGGTCCGGCGTTATCGGACAATTGTCGACTGAATGCGGCGAGCCTCTTCTTGACCTTCGGGTCCACGTCATCTCCGTCGGCATGCTCCTCATCGAAAACGCCGCCCGAGATTTCGAACGCGCTCTCTGTCGAAAATCCAATAACGGTGCCTAAGGATCCGTTCACGAGAGTTTCGTCCAGGTTCTTGATCAGCATCACTTGGGCTCCCTTTTTCAGCTCTAGTACCTTAGGAGCCATCATGTTCCCTAACAGCTTGTCGCGGATGTTCGGGTCGCCCGCGTCCAATGCCTCGTATCTGTGAACCTCACCGGGAAGCTCTCTCAGTCTCCTCTGGTTGGAATTCTCAACCTCTTGCCTCGTTGGGAACCTAAAAGATTATCAGCATTAGGCACAGTCTTGGGTGAAAGAGGGAAGGAGACGGGGTGGCTGACAGCTCGGTGACTTCCAGACCGTCATTGAAATGAATTGGCCGAGACATCGACTTGAAGATTTCAACGGTCTTCTCACTAATGTGACCGAGACGCATCTCGTTGAGCATCTGCGCGAAGACTGTTTGACGTCAGCAATGAATACATGCCTTACGGCCATGTGCAGAGTCTAGCGCCTACCTGGGTCCTTTTGACGGAATACCTCAGTGAGTCCGATTGTGTGATCGATAGAAGTATTCCAAGTAGCCGCTTCGAAGGCGAACTTGGTATCTCTGCTGTGGCTGTCCGGAACGGGAGGCAACTGGAAAAAGTCTCCTGTGATGACAAGTTGAATGCCGCCCCAAGGCCGGCCATTGTTGCGGATGATTCTCCCTACTTGTGATAGCTTGTCAAACAGGTCACCATCTACCATTGAGATCTCGTCGACAATCAAAACCCTGGTTCTCATCCAACGGTTTTTGGCTTTGCCATTGCGCCGAATCTTCTTGACGAGCGTTTGAGCGTCATCCTTTCCCAGGCCAATTCCGGCAAAACTGTGCAGAGTCATGCCCCCAATGTTGCAAGCTGCCAGGCCGGTGGAGGCAGTAACGGCAAGGCGTTCTGGATCCTTTGCGTACTTCTTCTTGAGGTCCTGGATGATAGCTCTCATCAACACAGACTTTCCGGTTCCTGCAGGACCGGTGAAAAAGACGCTTTGTCCCTTTTCACACACGAGCTTCTTGACATGCTCCTGCTCGTTGCTCAGAGAAATTGCCGATTGCTTGACCGTGTATGATTTTACAGCCTGCTGTATGTCTTCCACAGAGGCTTCAGCGCCAGGTGCACTTGGCTTCTTGGATTTGTTCTTCAATAGCTTTTGCTGCTCCTTGATGGTGCCGGGAGTAAGATCCCATGTCCGCGACTCTTTTAGTTTTGCTTGAGGTTTCGCTGCTGGAGTTGAGTTGACATAGGTCGAAGATGATTCTACACCATCATTTCTCTTATCGAGGTACTGCGGCGGCAGGGACCGCTTCTTCGCAATGGGCTTCGACGAGGGTGCATCGGCGTCTTCGGGGAATGCCCGTTTGGTGCTCTTTTGGGATTCCGTCGATTGCGAGACAGTTCTGGAAGGCTGGAAGTGAGTGGGCGAGGATTGAGACCAAGACAGCACGCTGGTATTATCGGTGGGAGGCGCTTCGACAGCTCTCTTGGCCGGCGTGGACTCTGGTTTTAGGGACGGGAGAGCAGAGGGGCATTCGTAATCCAGATCAACCTCATCGCTGAAGTCATCGTCGAAATAATCGACCTCGTCGACGGGCTTGCCCCGCGTTGCAGCTTGATCATTCGCACCAGTCAGATCTATGACATCGGGGCTTCCGTCAAACGAGTTCTGGCTGTTGAGGAGCGAGGCAAAAGGCTTGCTGTTGACCGTACGGTTGACCTGAGGCGGAGGATTCATCGGCTGAGAGGAGTTGGACGTTCGAGGCTGGAGGGGCCCGGCGGGCTTGGATGACTGGCTGAACTTGGACGAGCCATTGTTCTGGAACTGGTCTTTGATGCTGGTCTCGCGCCTCGGGCTCGGGCTGCTCGAGGGAAAGAGCTGCTTGGCCAGAGGCTTCGCAGGTTGTGGTGCCTTGTTCTGGGCCGCATAGGTGGCATTGGCACGCTTGAACATGCTCATGGTGGGCGGTGGGTGATGGAATTGGATGGTGGCATGTGTCTGGGGACACACACGGAGGATTGTAGCAGTCCCAGCCCAGGTCTTAGTCCTCAGCCGACTCAGAGATCGAAGGGGGGAGAGGCTGGATGTGCCTGCAGTCATGCAGCGCCGGTGCAGAGGAACTGGCGAGAGACTTCGGTGGGGAAGTCGTGCTGCAGCATATCTTTGCTATTGCTGGGCCTCGGAAGTTGGTCGCTCGGTCCTGTCCCAGGCGGTTTAGAGTCTCAATCGCAAGCACGCTGGGAAGGGGCAAGCGCGTCGTGCCTGGCCTTGACGCGACTTGTGCGTGCGATTAGATAAGAGGGGCCGACAAGAATACACAGGGGTCTGCCACCATCGCTTCACGTATTCATGCCGCCGCGGTCAAGGCGCAAACAAATTCGACCAGAAACCTCGCGCCGCATGGACTACTTCATACGAATAACGGCTCCTCCTGTCTGCAACATTCCTTAGGAGCGGAAGTCATGACCAAGGCTGTAACACACACCCAGACGTCATTCATCATTATTGCCAGAGCCCTGTCCCTTCCTCTCAGCCTACTGCACTGGGTGTAGATGATAGATGATAGATGATAGATGAGGAAGAGTCGCGACTGACATTACTGTGGAAAGCTGAATTCTATCTAGCAAGATACCACAAAAAGCACAGCATCTGAGGCATCGGTGAACTATGGAGTCCTGGATCCAGCGTTTTTTCACAAACATATGGACGACCTGAACTATCGTCCCATTTCCCAAGCAACAGGTTAGGTAGTCTGGATCAGCAACCCAGTGCTCGGTATAGCCTAGCCTGGCTATCTGTCAGAGTCGTGGGCCAATCACTACGCCTGTCATTCCAGGTAGCCAACTGGATGTCGAGCTGACGCTGCACGCAGCCGTAAGCGGTAATGCAGCAGCCATCTGGACGGGGGCCGTCCAACAAACGAGGGTCTCCCCAAGCTGCCGTTGCGTGCCGCATTGCGCATCCCATAACACAAAGGCCTAGCCTATATCTAATCAGCACCTCTGTATAGCATGGCCGAGACCCCCACGCGCGGTTCCTCACTCCGCATGCGGCTGCCCCGGGGCACGACGGCTAACCTGCACTAACCAACTCCCAACATCTTCCGAGCCCGAAGCTGCGGTTGAGGGGAGTCGTCATGGGCCGCCCGTGGGGCCGGTCGGCCAGTCCGCTCGCCAGGGCCTGCGCAGGCTGGCAGTCTGGCCCGGCTCATCTCAACACAAGCACCACAAGCACCACAAGCTTCCAAATATCCAAGACCTTGGCCGCGTACTGTGTGTAATTACTTGGCGAGAAGCACACAAAAGGGCTCGGCTCGCCGCTCGATCAATCAGATACGTCTGCCCAGGTGCCAAGTCTGCGCCGAGAGGCTTAGACCGGACCCAACAGTCAAGGAAGAGGACGACACAATCGGGCGTTCGGCCTGAGTGCGAGGCAGGGCGGTGTCCCTGGTGGGTCGCCTGCCCCCGTTTGTGACGTTTCTGCGTCCGTCGATCGCCTCTGGCCGCATTGCGGGGCCGCGGGGAAGAAAAGGCAGAGTGCAACGACTCGCGCACGCAGCACCAAGAAGCCTGGCAGCCCGGCAGGGCAGGGCGAGTCTCTCCATCGCAGTCATGAATGCGATCAGATTTTTGTCGTCTTGTGGATCTGGCTGTCCAAAGCTCTGGACCTTCGGATGACAGAACCAGGCCCCTTGTCAGTTTACTGCATAATATAGTACATACATACGGGGCCAGGGGGCCTCGACGCTGGAGCCGGGGATCCGGGGCCCTGGATCAGCAGAAGCATCTTTCCTTTTGAACGACATGGACGCCGTGCCGATATCCAGAGTCTTCCAGGGTAATGTTGACTCTGAGTGGTCGCAGACGTGCTGGGCTCGGCCCCACGGGCTTGAGCCTCAGTGCTACCGTGCACGTGCGCAGACCATGTCGTGCTGTGGCACGCTCAATGCCGTGGTGTTGCCATTTTTTGACCGTCACTTCTCAGAAAGCTGCGCATAGATATAGATAGACAGCAGTCTGATACAGTAGACGAAGTGCAGAGTACGCAGCAAAGAGGTGCAGGGCAGCCAGGGAAGCATGCATCAGCTGCAGGGCAGCTTCTTTTAGATCTCTTGGAACCAACAAGAGGTTTCTTGTTTTACCAAGAGATTCGATCCCACAGGATGAACGTTTCTCGCTTGTTCTAGAGCCCCACAGCTACTTGCGATCCGTCACCGTCACCGTCACTCACCTTCAGCTTCACGGACTTCCGACTCTCAGCCCAGGCCCAACGAGTGTGGATGCGAAGCACAGTGAGATTCAGTAGAGTAGAGCACACGTACTGTATACTGTAAGCTTGGCCGCCATCTCACCTCCCTCTTCTCATGGCCCTTGTAATGCTTGTATGACCTTGGCACACACCGCGCTGGAAGGCCTCATGTGACTGCGATCATTGTCCATCCGTGGAAAAAGAGCAACGAGATACATAGAGCTAGCATTGCGCTGCACCCGCCATCACGACGCTTATCGACCAATGTTGGTCGCCTCGTGGGAAGAGTGGGAAGACTGCAGCACGCCCGCTGTGCCGCTGTGGAGCATTGTTCAGGGGCCGCCCTGCTTGCAGCTCCCGTGGCGGTCGGGGACCCCACCCTTCTGGGGCCCCCATCCATTGCCACTAAAATAATCAATAACATGCAGCTAATCGCTCGAGAACCAGAACCTTGAAAGACAAACGCATGGGCTAGGTTGTAAGTTTTTTTTTTCCTCCCTCGCCCCTCGGCTGCTTCTCTTTGGCTGAGCCTCTCGCTTTATATAGGTGAAGGAACAATCCTCTCGCCAACCGAACCTAGTTTTCTAGGGTTTCTTCCCATCTCTAGGCTACAGAGGCCTTAAACAGCCTGGTCGCATTGCATTGTTCAGTCCCAACCGAACTACTGCCGGGTCCGTTTGTCACCCGGTTGGACCTCGCAACGCAGTGTAGTTGCCGTCGTTGTTGCTCCGCCAATCTCGTGCCAAGTCGAGCCGAAAAGTCAACGACTAGACTGGGTTCGACGCAACGCAACTCAACTCAACTCACGATCCCAAGTTCGATGACGCTGCTACAGCCTCTTCTTGCTACCTCTTAACAACTCTTACATCGCGACGAGAACCGACTGATCCGGCTCGCGCGGTCTGACTCGCCTTAACAACTCGACAACCCTCCCGCTGGGCCGTCCACCTGCGATTTTCATGTATCGAAAGACCTTCGGATTTGGGCCACGATCGATCGACTGGGGAGTCGCAAGCCCACTGCTCGGCTCTCTCCGGCTGTCGCAACTCTACGACGACAGCCTCCAGCTCTCCCAATTCCCAAAGGGAGGCACGGTTTGAGTCTGCTCCAACTCACTGGACCTGACCAAATCTTTATCCCAGGTACCCATCTCCAGTCCTCAACATGGCTTGGGATCATCTTTCTATCACCAAGCCACACTTGGTGTACATCATCCTCGGTGGCTTCACCACCTTGTTTATGCTCTGTTCCTCCGTCATCAAGGAGCGGGCCTACATTGGTGAAGCAACCATCGCGACTCTCTGCGGAGTCATATTCGGGCCTCATGCCGCCGACCTTATCAACCCCATGTCATGGGGAAGCACCGATATTGTGACCATCGAGTTCTCCCGGATTGTCCTGGTCGTGCAGTGTTTCGCCGTCGGTGTCGAATTGCCCAAGTTCTACATGGAGAAGCACTGGAAATCCGTCGTCTTCCTCCTCATCCCGGTCATGACCTTCGGGTGGCTCATCACCAGCCTGTTTATCTGGTGGATGGTGCCCACGCTGAACTGGCTCGAAAGTCTGGTCGTCGCAGCCTGTGTCACCGCTACCGATCCCGTCCTGGCATCCTCGGTCGTCGGTAAGGGAAAGTTCGCCAAGCGTGTGCCCAAGCACTTGAGAGATTTGCTGTCCGCCGAGTCGGGCTGCAACGACGGAATGGCCTTCCCCTTCGTCTACCTCTCTCTTTACTTGATTCAGGACAATCTCTCGGCCAAGGACGTCACTTACCATTGGATCGTCTACACTATCCTATACGAGTGTGTCTTTGGCGCCGTGTACGGTTTTCTCATCGGCTATATCGCCCGGCATGGCATCAAGTACGCTGAGAAGCACGACCTCATCGACCGAGAGAGCTTCCTCGTCTTCTACTTCGTGCTGGCCCTGTGGTGCGCCGGTTCAGGCAGTATTTTGGGTGTTGATGATCTACTGGTCGGCTTCGCGTGCGGTGTGGGATTCTCCAACGACGGTTGGTTTACGAATAAGACCGAGGAATCTCATGTATCCAACGTCATCGACTTGCTCATCAACCTGGCATACTTTGTCTACTTTGGCACAATTATCCCCTGGGAGCAGTACAATAGCGTGGAGCTGGGCTTGACGCCCTGGCGGCTCGTCGTCATAGCTATATTCGTCATCTTCTTCCGCCGCATACCCATCATGATGGCGCTGAAGCCGTTGATACCGGACATAAAAACCTGGCGTGAGGCCCTGTTCGCTGGCCATTTTGGCCCGATCGGAGTCGGCGCCATCTTTGTCGCCATCCTCGCACGTGGAGAGCTGGAACACGAGGAACCGGTCCCTCTTTCAGACGTACCAACCGATGTGAATACTCCGCATTATCATCTACTCACTCTAGTGTGGCCAATCGTTACCTTTATGGTGATTTCGTCCATCATCGTTCACGGCTCATCTATAGCCGTATTCACCCTTGGCAAGCGCATCAACACCCTGACAATCACCATGTCGTACACAACGGCCCCGGAGGATGGACCATCTTGGATGAACAGGTTGCCTAGGATTTCGTCTCAATCCAAGTCGCAGGCCAAGACCATGTCCGATACCGAGGGCGACGACCTCAGGATGCCCGATTATCCCCCTGGAACCTTGCCTCCGATTGGATATCCTGGCAACTTCTTGAGGCGTCAAAAGGAGGAAGATCAGCCGAGCCGACAGGGTAGCCGCACATCGTCGCTTGCAGGACGCAAGCGTAGGAAGAAGTGGGATGACGGCATTGGTCCCGGCGGCCCAGTCACACAGTCGGCAATCTTCCCCGCAAGGCGGAGTCAGAGCGAGCAGACCTCGACCACCCTGCGTGACAGCCACTCGCCACCCGACCAAGAGAAGGAGACTCCTACTGCGTCTCGCAGGGGCTCGACCATGGAGGATCCCGAGAAGCGTGCTGCTGTGCAGAGGGCCGAGGATGACGCCGAGGAGGAACTCGAGAAAGAGGCCAGTCAGGAAGCAGCAGAGTATGAACGCTCGGGAGAACCAAGTGGGTCTCACGAGAGGCCATCCGAGCTTGAGATATACGACGAGGGTGATCACATTATCGTTGAAAACCGCGACGGTGATGTGATCGCTGTTGAGGCTCCAGTTGACGAAGACTACAAGGAGGATAAGGTGCAAGACCTGAAAGAAAAGCTGGAGAAGGAGGCGGGACCGTCTCAGTGGACATACGATGCGCTGAAGAAGAAGATCGGCCACTGGCGTGACGAGGAGGTACAGAAACGGAAGGACAAGCAGAGAAACGACCGACGTCACGAGCCGGCCCGCGCGTACCAATTCGGCAACACCATTATCGTCGAGGACGAGGACGGTGAGGTCGTCAAGAAGTATGAGCTGCCATCCCAGAGAGGTGAGAGCAGCGGCGCGATGAGCCAGAGTCTTAAGTACATGGGCATGGGAGGTCTGATGAAGGGCGCCCACAAGCCAGAGGAAGAGGGCGCGTCGAGCGCCACAGCTGGTGAAGCGTCTCAAGGCCGGCCCAGATCGGACAGCAAGCCCGGGGTGACCCGAAGGCCGACCTGGGTCGAAGCTCTGGGAGGGCGGGGCGGCGAGGCCCAGAAGGAAAAGAAGAAGAACGTGGCCGATGCCGAGATGGAAGACGACCTCCACATCCGGTTCACAATCGACGGCGTAGGCCAGCGCATGAACAAGAACAACTTCATCACGGAGATGCGCAAGCTGGACAAGAAGACGCGGCGCGAGGTGATTGAGCAGTCCACAGCCTCGGAGCGGGTCAAGACGCTGGCGAAGGAGGAGCCACCTATGCCCGGCACGGCGGGCACAGAACCCATGTCCGCCCGCGGCAAGGCCATCAGCTCGCCACAACCGGCCGCCGGCGTCTCGCCGCAGCCGGGCAGCAGCTCGAGGCAGCAGAAGGCGCCGGCCACCTCCCCGGCGCAGCAGCCCGCCGCCATGTCGGGCGGGCGCTCGTCCGACTCGGCCGACAACACGTCGCGCGAGGGCTCGACCAAGGCGCGCGTCTCGCCACCGGGCTCCTCGTCCTCGGGCAACCTGTCGCCCCTGGAGCGGCGGTCCAGCGACGACGCGCCGAGCCACGATGTGCCCGAGACGGCCGTCGAGCGGCGGCGCAGGCTCGCGGTGCTTAAGGGGCTGGGCGGCGGCGAGGGCGACGACGAGGAGGAGGCCGGCGAGACGCCCGCCGAGAGGCGACGCAGGGAGGCGGCGCTCGGCGTTTCTGGCGGGGCTGCAGGCGATGACGATGAGGAGGAGGAAGAGGACAGCGACGATGACGACACCCCAAGGGTCCCTCCCGCGCGGCGAGGTATCAGGTTTGCCGAGCCGGAGCGAGGGCGCAAATAGATGACCTGCCCTAGGGTGGGCTGCGGGTCCTGGGAATGCCTTTTAGTGTGTGTTCATGTCTTGGTCCGGCCTTCATGCTCAATGGGTTCGTCGAGCCTTGGGCTGGGGCTGTTCATTGCATAGCGATGGGGATTCATGATGGCTTACTTCTTTAGACGTCGACTGAGTGATCCTTCGACTGTAGGAATAACTTTTTTATTACGGGTCATGAGCTTGGACGTCAATGAGCCCTTTTACGTATGCTTAATATATATCTTCAAGTCTAGACTGATATTGTAATATTGGCTGTCTCGTCAATCTCACAAGTCTTATGCATCATTTTCTTCCATGTAATCAAACTGCGCAATGAACGTGTTTGCTGCTCCGATGGTACATCAGAGTCTCCTTCGATTCCGGGCTTCTTTCTCAGCCAATACTACGAAGGAAATGTCCCTTTCCCGATAGCCAACAAACTTGTTGAGATATCCTCAGCGCATAAGAGTTGACTGTTTGACCACAATATCTCTATTTTACCAAGCACCTCCTCGATACATTACTTGTCTCATGACTGACCCTGGAGAGCTGGCATTACATGTATAACCATACGGCGATGAGGTTCAATTGCAGGAGAATATAAGGCTTCTTGGGGCTTGGAGTGATACTCGATACCTAGGTAGCGTTGGTCTTGAAGTTTGCATCCCGGAGCTTGATATTCTCAGCGCACTTAAGTGGTTTCGTCTTCAATCCGTATACACACTCTTATTATCGAGCTGTAAGCGGTCCCTTCAAACAGTCGTAAACACTTCGTGACCCAGTGTTTGATATACACACAATACTAATAACAGTACTTTTCAAATACAATTGACTTTGGCACTTGGCCTAAAATCCGTAGACAACCTCGTGACATCAGCGCACTTAACACGGCCCCACGGCACAGCCAGCTGATGTTGACTATGATCGAATCCATGAGCAATACGACTACGAGCTTGTCTTGGAGTGTCTACAGGTTGATGTGTGTTCAGACACATACTGATTAGCATCTAGGCATTCCACCGCATCCTTGAGGGCTTCGGGTCTTGCCCTATATCTTATTCTTCCTCAAATACACGGATTCCCAGATCAGTTTCATCTAGATAGTACATTTCTTAGAGCATCTGTGGTGTTTGAGCCTTTCTTCTGTGAATGCGTTCCGTCCAGCTCCTTTCCGTGTATTTCTCCTGACCGTCTCCTCTCGAAGGCGTTCTGAGGAGGCGAATGTCCCAACACAGTGTTCTCTTTCTGCGTAACCGGTATTAAAAAGTCTGGTGACTGTACTCTGTCAATGTGAGTAGGAAGTTGAATGTTCTAAGAAAGTGCAACTGGGTCCCAGAGTCAGAAGGTGCAAGTTTTATCGAAAATCGCGGTCGTTGCCTAATTCCAGTGACTAACTCCTGGGTCACTGCAATCGAGCTAGCAGCACCATTCAAAGTGAAAACAACAACCTCAGCCCGCAGTGTTTTGAACTGCAAAGTCCATCACAAGCTCAAGTCTTTGACGCCTTCGTTATCGTTCCTGATAGCCTCACGCCCAGCCGTGTTCTTAGCGCCACAAATCTACGGGTCGGTGGCCCGTGCGCAACCTTGGGAAGATGGATTTTAGCCTCAGATACTTTCGCTGGGAGCTCCAGATTCCTCGTCCTGCACCTCAACCTCGACAACCCTCACTTGCGACTCGCCTTCTCTCCCCAATCCCCTTCGAGTGTGAGATCGCCGCCGGTCTATTTACAAGTGACCGCCCAGTTGAGCAATCGGTCCCGCAGCCAGCGACCCCAAGCGAGCCAGACTACGTCGACGTCAAACCCGACGACGCCGACTCCGATTCTGATTGGGACTTGGTCGACGACTTTGACGACGACTTTGACGAGCCTATCGACGACGACGACAAGATGGTGCAACTGGTCGAGGTAGAGGACGAGCACTTCCAGCACGGCCAGGAGGGCCCTGTGGAGGACGATGGCGACTTCACAGATACTGGTACGTGTTGATTGCATTGATTTTCAGCCTTCCCAATCCGCCCGCCTGCCATTCCGCTGCGAGCTTGTGACGCAATCGGTCAAAAAATTGAGAGCATCACCAACGCACCCGCAGCCTCGCATCGAACACAACCCCCACACGCTCTTGCATGCCAACATATCTACCTTCACTTAATTCCCCGGCCTAGACTAATCTGATAAATCTGCATAACAGATTCCGAAATCTCCAACGACTCCGACTACGACCCCGCGCAAGAGTCCCTCGCCGAGCGGCTGTCGGCCCTGCGCGACATCATTCCGCCCACGACGCGGTCCTGGTTCTGGAACAAGTTCCAGACGACCGAGCGCGTCGTCAAGGGCGTCATCTTCTTCGCCGGCCGCTCCATGTGGTCCATCTCCGTCTCGGCCCTGCTGATCGGCGTGCCCTTTGCCCTGTGCTGGGCCGAGGAGCAGCAGGTCATCGCCATGGAGCAGGAGGTGCGCATGCGCGAGATGGGCGCCGACGTCCTCACCGCCGGTGGCGGCGACGGAAACACCGCTGACATGGTCGGCCAGGCCCTGGGCAAGGAGGGCGGTGTCGAGACCAAGGCTGCTGGACTCTGAGCGGCTTTCCCAACCGCTTTACTCACTCGCTCGGCACGAAGACGGGCAAACGAAGTCAGGCAACCATGAGGGCCGTTGTGGCGAGCTCTCAAGGAGGCTCGTCTTGCGTTATCATCAAATTGTACAAACATCATCGTCGGATTGATTCTGGGGAACGTTTTGAATCATCCCTTGCTCTCTCCACTTGGATAAAATCCAGCTTCGGGGGCGATACTTTCATGAATGACGGCGGTGACGGCAGCAGTATCTCGCTGCAGATGGATGAGAACGACAACGCGAGATGCTAGGCGAGACTTTCACATGCGTGTACAATAGCTTGGGATCTGCTTGGCATAGCAGCCAAGGATCAAAACGGGGGGCTACATTCTCATCTCTCCCCACCGGCGGTGAGAGGCTTCTCGTGTTACATAAATTTTTTCCTCATTTGCATGACATGCCTCAGCTGGCGGAAGACTGGCTGACGGTAACGATAAGGAGAAATGGAGTCATGAAATCTGATTTCATTATTATTTCACATTGCCGTCCGAGCTCATCGTGACCCATCCGTGACCTGTTGTTTTCGCGTTTTCGTAGGACGTAGGATTTGAGGCGAGAGTAAGACTGGGCAAGTGTGAGGTTGATGAATTATTTATGATATCATTCTTGAAACACGTTTCGCTTCGAGAAAGCATCCATTGACCAAATTCCTGGTTTTTATTTTTTAGTCCAGGCCTGAGCCTCGCCTCCGTCCTTTTTATACGTCACACATTATCTTCACGCTAGCACTATCACCATCTTTACCGCGACCGACTGAGCCGAATCCATGACCAGAGAAGACAGGGGACGAATAGTTACACGTGACAATTTCATTCTCTAGAACGCCGCTCGATGTGCTGTTTGTTTTTCTAAGAAAAGAAAGGGAACACTAGTCTGCGTGGGACTGAGTAGGGGGTATTTTTGCATAGCAACGTCATCAAAAGAAAATTCCACCAAGCTTCCAACATGATCCTCTCTTTTTTCTCGAGGTCATTGTGCGCCGGTAGGGTGGTTGTCCAGGTCGACAGCCTCGACCATGGTGCGCTGCTGCGCGCTGTCCCGCGTGAGGTTGGTGAAGTACTTGAGCGCGTCGCTGCTCTCCTTCTTCACCTTCAGGGTCTCCTCGCGCTTCTTGCCGAGCTGCTCTACCGACCGCTGGAGGTTGAAGACGACGTGGTCCTTGGGTGTGTGCAGCACCTTGCGCACAGAGCCGGATATGCGGTGGGCATTGCTGTGTGCGTATTCTATCGACTCCAGCTGGGCTGAGATCTTGTTGGAAAGGCGGTGGGGCAGAGAATGAGGGATTTGGCTGAGGACGTAGGCACCGGCCGCGACAGCTTTGAGATTGTTAGCGGTGAGTTTCGTGGGTTAATGAAAGGGTGAAAGGTGGGGGGGGGGTGGTCACGCACCAGCAACCACAATGCCAGGAATGATCATCCGGCGAAGGTTGTCGTTGCCCATTACCCGGGCGACGCTCAAGGCGTGATTCATCCAGCCAGCACCACCGATCATCTGCGTGCCAACTGCCGTGGCAACCGTGAGAGCCATGCCCGTTCCAGCCACCTTCTCTTGACGTTGCATCAGAGTCGACCAGTCTACAAAGTCCACCAGCTCTGTCGGGATGTCAATCTGCTTGGCCAAGACGTCGCGCCTGCGCCGGAACATGACATCCGGGTGGAAGTTGAGCCCGGTGTACTCGTTGCCCAGGTGCAGGATACCAAGCTGCTTGATGGCGTTGACACCACCGACAGCCTTGCCACGTGCGTACTCCTCACAGTCGTTGACGCAAGCCTGGATACCGTGCAGCATTGCCTCCTTGAGACTCTCAGCATAGTCAAATGCTTGGAAGAGTCCGGGATACGGAACGTCGAGGTCTTCGTCGGCATGCAAAATTGCCAGATTGAGACTGCTGCGAGTGTGCTGGTAGACGTCATCGCACGTCTCGTCTATCGTGTGGTTCACGTCGTCAGTGATCTTGTTCTGAGCTTTCTTACTCGCTTCCAACTGAGGCTCGAGTTCCCGAAGCTCCTTGCCCACGCGCTCGAGCTCTGATTGGGCAACTTCTGCATTGACGTTGGCCAGAGAATTCACGTCGTTCAATATATTGAGAAGGTAATGCTTGGCAGGTGCCAGCTTCGACCGCGCGCGTTTCTCCAGAACGAATCTTCGCAGAGACTGTTCCAAATTTTGGAAGTCTTGGAGCTTCTCCTTGTCTTTGCCTTTGCCCTTGGGGTCGTTGCTTGGGTCATCACCACCGCCACCTCCACTAGAACTACCACTTCCACCACCGTCAGGGCCACCCGGTGGCGATGGCGCCACCGGGATCGCGTTACTTGACACGAAGTGAACAAGTTCTTGTGCTTCTTTGGACGTCCTGGGGCTTATGCCAGACACTTGATCGAGGATCATTTTCTGACATCGTTGTTGATCTCTAATCATGTCGAAACCATTGACAACGATGAAAAGATACGCCTTTTCTGAGGCCGCCGCCCACAAGAATTCCTTGGCTGACTGAGTGAAGTGGTTGGCGGCTGAGACCACAAAGACCACAACATCAATCTCTTCTTGCCTCGCAAAGACGGCCGTCGTCTTGGTTGTGTCCGAGTTGAGACCAGGCGCGTCGATAAGCGCGATGTCCACGACACCATTGTTGAGCAGTGACTCGTCAATCGTTCGGACATCCTTGACGTAGACTTTGCACATCATGTACGCATCGTTGTCGATAACAATCTTCTCGAGCTCGTACAAGGCGTAAACGTCGTATGTGGTCTCGTCATTGCGGTCGTATTTGACATCCTTGTGAACTGCGTGGACCTCTTCGATGCCTGAATTCTCCCGAGCGTCCAGGACTTCGCAGAATATGCTCGTGCAAGGCTGCTGGTCTTCAGGTAGGACCTTCCTCCTCAGCAAAGCGTTGCAGAAAGTGGACTTTCCGGCGTTCAGGTCACCCGTGACCAAGACCTTGCTGGCTGTATCCTCGATTCGTTCTCGCAAGTTCAAAAGATGGTGGATGCTGGAGCTGATCTTGCCGTCGAGGAGGGCAGCGATCGAACCCTTCTCCAATGAGTGAACCAATTGCGTCTGATGTAGAGCACCCAATTTGAGGTCCAACTTTAGTACAGAGAACTCTTGGGCGATCTGAGGGGTGACCAGCCTGGGCTCCGCAGTCGGCCGCCTCTCGGCCGCTCTGCTCGACTCGGCTGCCGCAGGGTCCTCTCCCCACGTGGCGGCGCGCCTCAATGGCGGCGGTGCAGCGGAGGAGGATGCACTGGTGAAGTCGTCGAGGTGGGAGAAGGTTTGTTGGTATCTGGGCCTCGCGGGCGACGCGGGTTCGACATCGGATTCGGCGCGCTGGACGGAGGGGTAGTGGGCAGGCCATTTCACGTTCTCTTGTTGAAGCTCTTTGAGAAGATCGATGACCCTGTTGATGGCACGGTTGAGAGCCCCGCGGTGCTGGTTGTACCAGAGCTGGTGTACGGCACTCGGCTGGATGCGACGGTCAGAGCCGGCTGAGGTGGGAGTGTCTGCGTGTGTTGCCGAATCCCAGGCTGGAGAGCCGGGCAGGAGGGCATTGCCAATAGCGCCGCTGCCGACAGAGCCGCCGTAGCCAGAGTCGCGCTCGAGAAGCTCCTGCAAGTGTGCTGCGTGCTTGGAAGTTGACCCACTCCCGACAGTCATGTACGCGGCTGGCTTCGCGTTGCCGTTGGAGTGATCTGCGACGTCATCGGGATTCGAGGACTCGTCGTCGGGTCGTGCTACGGGCGCCTTGCCCTTGCCGTTGAAATAGTCTTGGCTCATTGTGAGTTGTGAGTGTCCATCGGAGGTGATAGGGGATAGAGGTGGGAGGGAGGGATGGAGCACAGGAGGTAGTCAAGGATGACTCTTATTTTTCGCGGAATGGAGCTTCAATACCGTGACTTCATGCAACGAGAGGCGAATGGCTCCACGATTTTTCGTCGGCATGAAATGGCCGGACGGATTTCGATGACATAAGCACACCGAGGTACGGCCCAGCAGCAACAGGCAAGTAGACTTTCCGCCGCGGAGCATTTGGCTTGTAGGAAAAGCTAGCCTGTTTAGGTAGGTGTACGGATCAGAATGAAGCGCAGGAACGTACTGACCCAGGCCTCGGGACCTTGGCGTGTGCTTTGCAGCAGCGCATCCCGGCAGCACGCCAAGTGGGAACCACCTGGACTGTCAACCTTGGTGCCTGTCGGTGACGAACACCTCTCGCCGATCTCCATCAACAACAACTCAACACCTCCTGGCAGATTGCTCCCCAGAGTCACCTCGCGATTTCGATCCAGCTCGACTGGTGTTACTGTTGCCTCGCTGCATCCTCGCTGCATCCTCGTCCACGACAACAGCACCATCCGCACTGATAACGCGATACCGATCTTATCACACCCCGCGGACCCAGTGCAGGCGCCATGAACGTGAGCAGCATGCAGGTTGTGAGCAGCAAGGGGAGGCGCACTTTCTAACCACCGCACTCTGCTTGCAGATTCTAGAATGGGCATTTGGAAAGCGCATGACGCCCGCCGAGCGGCTGCGCAAGAACCAACGATCTCTCGACAAGGCCATCCGTGAGCTCGACCAGGTCCGAGTCAAGCTGGAGAAGCAGGAGAAGACGCTGGTCACACAGATCAGGCAGAGCGCACAGAAGAACCAGATGGGCGCTGCGAAGATCCAGGCCAAAGATCTGGTCCGGACGAGGAGGTACCATCGCCTCTTACTGCTGAGCCTCGAACGGAATCGGACATTGGCTGACTCTTAGTTTCCACAGGTACATCGAGAAATTCTACGGCATGCGGAGCCAGCTGCAGAAGATATCTCTGCGCCTACAGGTACGCCATCGGTGGCCTCGCGGCTAATGGGATAGGGTTGAACTGACCGATGGCACGCAGACCTACCGGACGAATGAGCAAATGATGCAGGCGATGAAGGGCGCCACGATGGCGCTAGGCAGCATGAACAAAAGCATGAATCTGCCTCAACTACAAAGGATAGCCATGGAGTTCGAGAGGGAGAACGACATAATGGACCAGCGTCAAGAGATGATGGATGATGCCATAGACGACGCTATGGACACCGGGGTGGAAGAGGAAGGCGACGAGGTCGTCGAACAAGTTCTGGAAGAGATCGGTGTGGACCTGAGTCAATCCGTAAGTGCTCCCGCGAGACTGAACACTTCTGCTGGACATGCATGGCTGACTGTTCTCTCATCAGCTTGGCGAGACGCCTTCAGGCCTGCCGGCCACAGCAGTGGCGGAAGGCAAAGTAGCCCAAGCGATTGGCAGTGGCGGAGGCGGCGGAGCCGACCCTGGTGACGATGATCTTCAGGCTCGCCTGGACAGTTTGAGGAGATAAGGGGCCATGAAAAATACCCGATCCATGGCAGTGACATACTTAATGACGGCTCACCTTACTTGTGGTGATTTCACATGCTGGCGTTGAGGGTTTTGTCCACTGCGAAGCAGGTATATGAATTACCGTTTGGACTTCTTATGATAGGAAGCAATGACTCGAGCACTTGGTGTCTCTGGCGAAGCCTCAGTGTTAGGCTCAGCTTGAGTCTGGCAGTGGTCTTCATACGAGTCGGAGTCAATTACTGGGTGACTGGATTTGGGTCATGACAATTCCCGAGACAAATAGAATAGTCTACGGATGACCAAGAGCAAGAGCAAGCAATCCTTTCTTCTCCAACCCAGTAAGGTATCCCAGATGATCCAAGTCATGAGCTTGAATGCATCTGCATCAGCCTCGGGCAGCGGGTAGATAGCTCCATATGCAGAGCTGCCCTGGTGGGACTGAGGGAGGGTGCCTGACTTGTTGCATACTGCAACCTGCTAGGAACCAAATAGGAAATAGCTCCCATAGCTCCCGTCTGCCCGTACACACCTGAGTATATTATGTGGGTTGGTGTGCGCGTGAGGTGATGTGACAAACCAGGTTGGTGCTGCAGTCGCAATTTTGTTGTTCAGTCAGGCCGATATCCATACACAGGCAGTCCAAATGATCTCACTGGCCAGAAGGGGTCCAGATGGTTGCCCGTTTAGAGTTGCACAGCGCTTATTAGCACCTAACATGCATGCTGCAGTTAGGTATCTACCCACCATAGTAAGTATGCGTGTGAGTGTGTGTTGGTGGCCCAAGGTTGCCTGGCCCGGCCTGCGTGCCAATCCTGTTTGAGACTAGGAAAGCGCTGCTGTGGTGTAGCGCCGTTGTTGTTGTTGTGGTGGTGGTGGTGGTGTGTGTGTGTGAGTGAGAATGAGTGTATGTGTAGACTATGTGTGTGTGTGACCTTTGTCAATCGGTTACCAGTTTCCGCTCAGTCCAGCCCAGGCCCCCCTTCCGCCCCTTCATCCTCCCACCCACCCTGATAGACTCTACCTGCTGCCTTTTTGTGAGGTGCCTGAGTCGTTCACAATCACAATCATACTCGTTTCTTTGATGCTGCAAACAAAACTACCTGGCATTTGTTTCACGCAATTCTTGTCCACGCCCAAGCTCCCTTGGAACCGGGACCCCTACCTGCGAACCTACCCAGTCACTGGCATCATTGCATCATTGCATCATCCGGCCTTTTGTCACTCACTCACCTGTCAGACCCCAGTACCCACCCACCCAATTGCCCTTGTGGCACCCTTGGACCTCAATCGACAATAAACAAACCGACGCCCAGCTCCCTACCTAAACGTGGGATTATACCTATAAAGACGGCGCTTTGTGAGGTCAGCGAGGTCAGTGAGTGAGGCCCAAACCCCTTCGGCCGTGCCCAGGCTGCCACGCCGCAACCCGATTCAGTCGATTTAGTCGCCTATCTATAGACTACCTGGGCTGTTGGCTCCGCTCCGTTGCTACCGCGGGGACTCCTGCAACCAGCGAAACTACACACCCTCATCATTGCCCGCATTCCTAACAACGACCGTCAAACCCACTTGCTGATCTCACCGCAGTACACAATTCGGGCCCGTCAACTATTCCCTAGACCTTGGACACACTTTCCGTCTCACACTCACATCAACACCCCCGCGACAAGCTACGACACGACACAACATCGCTACGCGCACAACACCGCTTCCTGCCAACCTGCACCCGCACAACGTCATCCCGCCACGACAGCTCCAAAACCCCACACCTCAATCACCTCCTTCTTCCAGCAACCTGGCAGGATCTAAGCGTCGCAGTCTCTCCTCGCACGGAGGTCTGCTGTTCAATAAGATGTTCGGCGGCTCATCCGGCTCCTCGCCTAAAGCAGAGAGCAATCCCAACCCTTCCGCGTCCTCCAACACCAAGACAGACAACAAGTCTTCCTCGCCCTCGCCCGAATCTCCTGGAACCGCCGCCGAGAATGGCTCCGGCGCCGGTTCTCCTCCTATCCCAACCAAGAACGCTGAGCAGGTCACGACCGGCGAGAAGCGCAGCGGCAATGGCAGCCCCCCAAGTACCTCCGCCACGTCTAAGAGGAGGAGCAGCGGTGTGAGCGGAAAGGCGAGTAGTCTCATTGCGAGCGCCAAGAACACTCTCAATTTCGCTCAGGGTGGCGGTAGGACCGGCAGCGACGCGAGCTCCGCAGCTCAGACGCCCATCCAGAAGCTGGGCAAGGAGGATCCGTCTCTCGTCGTCCCGCAGGGCCAACACAACAATGCTGCCGGCGAGTCACTTCCCGGTCCCAGATCTACATTTCGCGTTGGTGTGTGGGAAGACAGGAATAAGAAATGTCGGAGGACGATGGAAGACACGCATGCATTCCTCTACAACTTCCTCCACACCCCGGCGCCTGCTCTTGCTTCTGAGACGGGCAGTGCCAAGTCCCATGGCTCCTCCGACGAGGCCAGCGCGCAGGCTCGTGCCGAGGGAATGATTGAGACAGACAATGGCTACTTCGCCATCTTCGACGGCCACGCCGGCACCTTCGCAGCGGACTGGTGCGGGAAGAAGCTGCATATCATCCTGGAAGATGTCATCAAGAAGAACCCAAATGTGCCTATACCGGAACTGCTAGACCAGACCTTCACGAACGTGGACACCCAGCTCGAGAAGCTACCACTTAAGAACAGCGGCTGCACGGCAGCTGTCGCGGTGATGCGTTGGGAGGACAGGGTGCCGAGCAACTCGTCTCAGACCGGTTCCCAGTCAATTGCGCCAGCGTTGGCCAAGGCTGCGGAGAAGCCCTCTGAAGGGAGCGAGGCCAAACCCGAAGCCAAACAGAACCCAGAGGCTGAGCATGCCAAACTCAAGGGTATTGCGTCAAGACAACGCGTTCTGTACACCGCCAACGTTGGCGACGCCCGGATTATCCTGTGCCGTTCTGGCAAGGCCCTGCGTCTGTCATACGACCACAAGGGTAGCGATGAGAACGAGGGGAAGCGCATTTCCAACGCCGGTGGCTTGATCCTTAACAGTCGAGTCAATGGCGTGCTGGCGGTAACCCGGGCGCTTGGCGATTCCTACATGAAGGACCTAGTCACCGGACACCCATACACCACCGAAACCGTTATCCAGCCCGACATCGATGAGTTTATCATCATTGCGTGCGATGGTGTAGGTCCCAGCCCCTTACCTTTCCCCGTGAAACTCTGCTGACAATGTCTCACAGCTCTGGGATGTCTGCTCTGACCAAGAGGCGTGTGATCTTGTGCGCAACGTCCAAGACCCAGGTGCAGCTGCGAAGCTGCTGGTAGATCATGCACTAGCCCGGTTTAGTACGGACAACCTGTCCTGTATGATCGTTCGATTTGACAAGGACGCACTCGTGGAGAGCCAGGCAAACAGGGGCAGTCGCCTTGGCGTCGAAGGAGATCGCGTACCTGTCGGCAGTAAGATCAGCGAGACAGAAAAGATTGTCAGCGCTGCGAAGAAGCAGATTGCCGATGGTGGCTCTGCCGTCGGCGTGTCGGCGAGCAACAGCGGCAGAGGCCACGACCCCATACCCGTGTTGGACGATGAGAGTGGAGAATCCTTCACGCCGACTGCGATTGAGGGCTCCGTGGCAGAGGAGCCGGCACAAATGGACGGCGAGGTTGCAGACCCTGCGTCAAGCAAGCCAATAGACTCCAAAGAGGTCGCGCCGGCCCCGGCGTCGAAACAATCTTGACGCTAAGAGAGGTCGTCTCGTGATTTTTCTTCCGGACTTTTTTCTTTTCTTGTTTTCACAGGTCTCAAATGAAACAGTGGACACCCTTGAGGAGAGCTGTAGGAAGGAGTCTGGCAAATGGGGCCTCAACCGGTGGACACGGAATGATGCGAGGGAGAGAAACAAACGTGCGGACATTTTCGGATATCAGGCCGGTCCGCGCGGCTCTCAGCCTTGCAGGAGGGAGGGGAGGATGACTACAGGCAAGCGGACTGCACTGGCGAGTGCGAGGGCGAAGAAACAACTTTGACACTGTCATTGTGCTTGCAGGCAAGGCATGTGCTCATGAAGTCGTGTGTTGTATATGCTTCCAGCATCCCTAGGTATGCCGTTATGCCTTTCTCGCGACCCCAATTGAAAACGAATTGATATGGGCGTTCTATGTGTCTTTTCAAGGTGGCGTTCTAGAAGGACGGGCGTGGGCTCTATGGAACGTTCCTGAAACCAAGTGCGGGCCATTATGCTGTGGTGCTGTGTGATGGCATGTGCGATGTGTGATCGATTTACTTTTTTTCACCCCTCGTCTTTCTTAAAAAAAAGCCTTGTATGCACGATCTGGCTCGCAGGCGATCACTATGAGATCGCGCCGACATGAGACCAAACCAAACCTTGAAGGAATAAAGAACCGAACCCAGAGCCCGGGGATCTGGGAAGCGCACGCCGCCTGCCACATGGGTTCTAGGGTCGTGTGTGTGTGAAGTGTCGCACTGGCCACCTGCTCATCGCAAGAGACGTCTGATAGGAGAACTCTACTGCAGTCTACTGCGTGTGCCGGTAGACTCACACTATTGTAAAGACAGGCTGACCAAACGACGAATGGTATCTAATCGGTCTTGTAGGCTGCACGCATGTGCTGTGCGATCGCGCCAGGAGTCCGAGCTGCCGGACTGCACAGCAGGATCCCATGCGGCCCTTGCAGCACTTCATCCATCCGTACATCCACCCAATCCACCTGGCGTAAGATGGGCAATGCAAGGGCAATAACACCGTGGGCTCCGTCGCACTCTCCGAGGATCTTCAGCGATGGGGCCCCCAATTTTAGGGGACGAAGACGGCGTTGCGGCTTGAGGAGGGGTTCCATAGGGGCGAGAGGGAGGGGAGGGGGCCGGGCATCAAAGGGGGGGCCAAGCGGAGGGCGAACCGCGTGGAGAAGCGGCGCGCGACGTGTCACTTTATCTCGATTCGATGCCAGTTCATGCGCGTTGGAAATTTCAAAGGGTCTGTTGCTATGTGCAGCGCATGTACCGTACAGTAACAGCCTAGTCTATACTGTCCGGCAGTACAGTAGGGCTTGGTATGAATGATACGGTGCTATGCTACGGTGAAGTCCATGCAATGCAGCACATTGTGGGACGACCGAGAGGGAAAATGAGCACGAGCAGGCCGGCCGAGGCTGGTATTGCGGTTGGGGATTGAATGTGATGGGATGGGCCTCTGTATTATTAGCCAACGGATATGTGGGTGAGGGAAGATCATGCATGCAAGTCGTCTGGCCCGCTGTTGATCCGGGGATCGGCAGGTCGACTTTCCTCACAGGGCAGGGACCCGGCGGTGCGTCAAGGCGTAGTCGAAACAATGACTGGAAGTGCCAGAGGAGGTGACAGGCGCGGAATGCGACGGCAAGATTTGAAGGCTTGCACCCTCACCCAGTAATAAGGAGCAGTCAAATCTCTTGGGATGAGGAGCATGGAGAAGCATTACACTAACCAGCTTGTAAAGGGGGCGGGCGGACGGGAGGGCGGGCGACCGAGTGCCTAGCTAGTGGGGCCAACATGTCTGTCCGCAAATTTGATTGTACGAAAGTTTGAGGGTGATGAGGAGGAGATCCAGCAACGGCGAGGCGGCATGTGCTGATGGAGCAGAGGCGTGTTGTGCGAGTGGAAATGGAAGTCCTTTTTAATCAATCACGCTGTCAGGCTGCGTGCCATCCTGGCGATTGTATCCGAGGTTGGCTCCCGTGCAGTCGCAGTTGATGGTAAAAGGCAATCTGCCCAGGCACAGTTCAATTAGAGCACACCTCGAGACGGCGAGCAGGGGATTCCCCTGTCGGCGCAAGCAGCGCCAGAACTCCAAACGCGTTGTGGCTCCAGACGTCTATCTAAAGTAGACTAGGAAGGTGTCGTCAATCAGTGTGCATAGACAGACTACTCTATACCCATGATACAGTAGCCAGGGCCTTTGATGGAGGGGGAAAAAGCGGTCCAGACGATTTCATGTGTCCCAAGTTCAGTCAATGTACTCGTCCACGTCCTCGTTCGCGCCCGCGTCTCGTTCCTTGGTTCACGCTGCACGTCCACCGGCTAAGCCAGACTCACGCGCCCGTGACTTATGAGTTGGTTATTGACCAGGATATCGCAAGTCGACCTGCCCATGTAATCTGCCCTCCTACCGCATAGACTACACATGCACGCACAGCAGTGCCTCCACGTACTGCCACTTACTTGCTAGACTTCCCAAGCACTGCTGCAGACAGACGTCTGTTTCGGACGAGTCAGAAGCGAGTCCGGCGCTGCCTGTCATATATTCTCCCCACAATTAACCAAAAGAGCTTCTTTTTCCGACAACCACGTTGCTGCCCGCGGGAAGCAGCTTGCCGCCAGTCCTCTTTTTGTAATTCTCCTTTCGGGAACTTTGTTTTAAGATTCGGCGTTCCTTTACGGAGTGCCGCCTTGCCTGTGTCGCAATCCCGGCCTGGCGTGCTGGACCTTCCCTGTCCCGCCGTCCCCTGCCTGCATTCTGCATTCTGCATTTTGCATTTCTGCTGCATAGCCAACGCCTTCCGTTCATTCATTTCCTTATCGATCTCTCCATCTTTCACTCCCTCTCTATCTTTTTTCCGACATCCAACCGTCGACGACAGCCAGCTACCCACCCACACGGCCCTCACGCCACCGTCACAGCTCGCCCAGCCTGTCTGTTCCCCGGAGCACCTCACCATCCCCAAATGCGACTGCTCTTGGGCTGAGGGAGACCAGAGAACTCCATGGTCGCGACCGTTTCGTCTGCCGCGTCTGCCAACGGCCCTGGCTTGGTACCACAATCGTCAACCAGTCACGCCCCTGAAATTACTCCCGGCCTCGAGAGCCCGCCTGCTCCCCACCGACCCCCCCCCCCCAACACCGACAGCTATACGGCCACCAACCTCAACGACAACCGCTGCGCTGCGCTGCGCTGCGCTACTGTAGCGCACTACCGAGCGAACGCGACACTCGCCTCATACTGATTGCCACGCTGGCTCGCAGAAATGTCGCTGAATGGGCTGGACGATGCGACGGTCAAGGAAGCCTACGAGACCGCTGTTGCTGAGCCCGGAGGATGGTATGTAATGTGCAATTTCTCGTCACACACGGCCGAATTCCGCCCCCCACGGATGTGCGCAATGTGCTATGCAAGCTCTTGTGCACCTGGTCGTGGAGCACATGTCACGTCAATTGTGCAAACCCATCACTGACCCCGCCAATTGTGCCCGCCTACAGGTTCCTGCTCAAGTACACCAGTCGCGATGAGGTCGCAGTCCTGGCCAAGGGCAGCGGTGGCACCGTGGACATGCGCAACAACATTGCCCAGTACGACGAGACGTCACCGTTGTTCGGTCTCCTGCGATACCGCCGCAGGAATGTGCTCATCAAATACTTGCCCGAGGGGTGCTCCCGATTGATCCAAGGTATGTCTCAGTCCCCTCATTGTTTTGTTGCCCTAGCTTGGGCTCTATCTGTCTTTTGGACCCCAGCTCCGTGCCTCTGGGGTTCACTTCCGGGGAGGACCTGCTGACCTCTTCACTTACTCCTCTGCAGCACGACTCGCCGTCCACTTCAATGCGGTCTGCGAGCGCTTCGCTCCATATGATACAACCTTCGACATTGCCGAGGCCAAAGAATTGAAGGATACCAAGCTATCCGCGGCTTGCTCCCTGCACACAGCATCCGAGTCTACGTCGTCTTCCACAAGCTCACTGCGCCGGAGGAGGTTGATGGAAATAGCCGAAGAGGAGGAAGGGGAGCAAAGGACAGCCAAGAGACAATCCACGGTAGAGGAAGAGGAGGATCATCAGCCAGACATTGACCCGACCGAACCTCGGCCGCGCTCGCCTATCACTGGCCCACCTGTCACTCTCGACCCGCAGCTCGCTGCTTCGCCAGAAGCATCACAGTTCGCTGGCAGCACAGAACCTCCATCCTTCACTGGCGCCCCGAGGCCGGCCTCCCCGGCCAAGTCCTTCGAGACGGACACAGGCCGGCGCATGTCCTCACAGTCTTCACGGCAGGACTACTACAGCTCCTATTATAACAAGCCAAGAGTAAAGCTTGGGCCGCGACCCTCACTCGATCCGGCTGGAAAGCAAAGCAGCTCCAGCTCTGTCCGCCCGGTTGCGTCCATGCCTGCGAGTCTCAAATTGTCTTTTAAGGGAACGAAGAGGACCAAGACGCAGGACGACTCCTCGTCCGTGATCAGTGAGGAGCCAGGAGATAACGCACTCCTCACCCCATCGATACCCATCCCCGGCGATTCTTCACTCCTCCAGGCCTTGCGACCAAGCACCAGTGGCGGGAGGCCATCTACTAGCTCCGGCGTGTCAGTCAAGTCACTGCCGTCGATATCAGCTCCCACCAAAAACACAATGACACCCGAGAAGTTGCGTCTTATGAAGGCAATGCAGCTACGGGAAAAGAAGAAGAGGGCAAGCGCGCAAGCGCCCCCAGTGCCTGTGGTCCAGGTGACAGCCGACCCTGAGGAGCCTGAGGTCCCGAATGCAGGCACTGAAAACCATCAAGACGAGACCCAAGCTCCTGCGGAGAACGACCAAGCTGCAGACCATCTGTCCCTCACCAAGATAGAATCTGAGGGTGATAATACTTCTACTGTCCCAACCGACCATGCATCGGTGCGCACGCAAACAGATTCTCGGCCACCCTCGCCAATATGTGCCTCCTCGGAAGTCGGCGACTCGACCAAGGCGTCTTCTGTGTCAGACTCTACAGAAGAAACAATCCAGGGGCAGGGAGATAAAAATGAACATGAACCTGGGCATGATGAAAAGAGCGCGCAAGAAGCTGAGACGCTGAAGCAAGATGACGCACGGCCAGGCGAAACCCCTGCTGCCGGCCCAGACGACGCTGAAATCGAGAACTCCCCTGGGGCCGAGGGACAAGAGGTGTCCCAAGCGCCACTGACTCAGACGGAGAAGCAGTCCGATCCAGAAGACGTCCAAAGGGAGGTGGAAGAGAAAGCAACACTTGTTCAGAAAGACCTGCCTGCTGAACATAGTTTTATCCCAACATCCAAATTCGCCAAAGCCATGAACGGCCAGGCCGTCGTGGAGCCCATGGGTCCGGACCCACAACAGGTTACATCTGTACCTGGAAGGATTGATGAGGTGGAGCCTGCCCCTGTGGACCCTGCCGAGAGGACACAAGACGGATCAGCCGCATCACCGCCCAAATGGAACCTCCCAATTTCAAAGTACTCAACCCATGATTCCAGCAAGACTCTCGCTCCCTCCCCCATCCCAGCCATTGTGACTTCCTCGACCGATACGCCTGATGGAGACAACCAGGACCTAGCCAATGCAGCAGACACAATGGAAGCCGAGAGCGCTTCTAGCGAGAAGCGGTCAAAGAGACCTGATCCCATCAATACGGACTTGGACCTCCCCGACAAGCAGCCAGTACAGGAAGGTGAACAACCCACGGCCGAGCCACAGTCCGCGACCATCCCGGAGGACAAGCCACTCATAATCGCTTCCCCAGTCGCCTCACCGGTCACCGCCACTTCAACAGGTCAGCCCAGCGAACCACCGACGCCGCGCATAATGCGGACCGTATCGAGCCCGATCCGGAGCCCACAATTGCCAACCCCTGGAGCAGCAACCCCGGCCCTGAGATCCGTCTCACAGGGTGCAGCATTCCACTCGAGGATGAACCAGCAACCAGGCTCTCACCTAGGGACTAGAGCGCCTGGCAAGCTCGGAGGCGGACTCGCATCGCGGATCAAGGCCTTTGAGCAGCTCGCGACTAAGCCTCCCTCACCTGGTTTGCCCGTCGTGGCTGCCAAGGATCGTCCATCCTCGGCCTTCTTCTCGGTTCGCAAGAACAGCATCAGAGACGGGGCTCAATCACCTGCGGCGATTGAGAGAGCGAACTCTGTGCGGGGACGGTCGCCAGGTAACTCGCTGGAAACCTCACCAGAGGCTATCATCAAGCCCTCACGGGAACGGTCTGGATCTGTCGCCAGCCGCTTGTCAGTATTCGAGGGCGGCAATGCACCTAGGGGAAGGCCTGAGTCAATATCAGTGACGGCTAGGATTGTTCGTGATCCTGGCCCAACTCCCCCGAGGACGCAGGAGACTCAGAATGACTATGACAGCAGTCCTTTGGAGCTCAGACAATCACCGCTGATCATTGATCACCGCAAGGCCTCAGAGACACCGGAGTTAGAGCATATCCCGGACGATGCACCGCCTGTGCCGACGCCCCTAGTTCATGCAGGGGAACCTCAGCCACGTAAGTCGCTCCAGGAACGCCGACTGTCCAAAGCCGGGTCTCAGGTTGCCGGTGATGAAGCGCGGGATGGCCACCGGCCAGGGCAACGGACATCTTTGACCATGGCGCGGGACTTCCTCCGGGACTCGATGGTTGGTAAGGACGGTGCAAGCACGCCCCGACCACTATCGATGCACCAGCATCACACCTCCCTGATGGGTCGCCTGAGCATCAGCTCAAAGCGCACATCTTTTGGTCCCGATTCTGCGACCTCGCCGGTGAAGCCTCTGTCACCAACCTGGACGGGTGAGTTGAGCGAATCCGGTGATGACAAGAAGTTGAAGGAGGGGAACCGAGCAAGCCGCTTCATGCGACGTCTGTCCAGCTCATTGAGCCCGCGCAAACAGTCGACTCCAACGATTTCTCCCACACTGGCTGAAGAAAACGTCGCTGACGTTGAAAAAGCTACACCGCCCAGAGCCATGACAGCACCTTCGGTCCCCAGCACGGCCCCTGTTGCCGCTTCCCTAGGCGACGTCAACGTTCAGTTCCCCGACAACCTCCTCTGGAAGCGACGGACGGTATCGCTTGACACGATCGGCTACCTGCTCCTCAACGCAGTGCAGGGCGTCACGTCGATTCGGGAGAAGCAACTTAAGCGGTATCACCTGAGCGAGTTCAAGACACCCTACGCGCCCGAGATCGAGTTCCAGGAGCTTCCCAACAGCGTGTGCTTGGACTTCGTCGATGGATCTAGCCTGCAGATTGCGTTCCAAGACCGTGCCGGACAGATGCACGGGCTGCGGAGTAAGTTCAGCCCAGGACCGGGGATCAAGGTGAAAGTTTGCTGATGACAAGTAATAGCACTCCAAGATATCCACCGGAAGCACATTGCCACAGCTTCATAAGCGACACGAGCCTCGAAAGATGTCCTGTCCTCTCAACCTGTTTATGGCGGCCCACCGATTCGGATGGGCGACGGGCCCACACATAGCCTCAGCCGAGGAATTCCTTATGTCTTGCAAAGCGAACGACTCTGATCGAAAACTCTTGACGACCCAATATCACCTTTTAATCTGCTTCGTTGACTCTGGCCTCGATTGGACGCCAGTTTGATTTAGAAAGCCAGCCTTCCTGAGGAAGTCGCCTTTTTTGAAGCGAGCGAATTGCGGTGATTTTCTATTTCAAAATCCCTAGGGAGGTCGGCCGAGAACTGCGGTGTTGAAATTCTTGATCCCATATCATACCCCAAATATACTCATCCTGTTTTTGTTTTTGTTTTTCGTTTCTCATTTGTCCCCTCAAACAATCGTCATCATCGCTTGGAAAGAAAAAGAACTGGATTGAATTGTCACTTCACGGCTGAGCCCCAAGTTTTATTTTATTTTTGCTATTAACGGATTTGATACCACAACACCACCATACCCATCCTACCTTGTGGGGGACATTGTCCTGCCGACGGCCGACCGATTTGTCCAATTTTCTTTCCTTGTTTTTTTCGCACGTGCGATGCTGAGGTGTGCTTGACTGGGGGTCCTCGTGGCCTGGAGGAAGTATCGAGAGGAGGGAGGATGGAGGTGGAGGAAGAAGAGGGGATATAATCCAGCATCACCATCACGAGGCATCGCTCTGGCGGGGGTTTCCGGGTGGGGTCGGCGGGCGGCGCCAGCTTTGGGGGGTCTATTGTTTCCTTTTCATTTCCACCGGGGAACCCAATTCTTCCAAAACAAACCAAAACAAAACCTGTATATATTTACATTAATATTCCCCCTGGATGGAAATGGCGGGAGAGACCAGCACCGCCGCGGAGATGCGACGACGCGGTCGGGTTGAGTCAAGAGGTGGCTCTCCCCTGGAGGGGCGGAGGTAGTGAGTAATTGAGAGGAAGTTAAGAATACCTTTGCTGGTAGTAGGAGGCTGTGTCTCTTCGTATGTCGCCTTCCTTGGACTGGATCCATGGTCTGACGAAGCTAGTGAGATGCCCTGTTTTTGTTTTGTGTGTTGGGATGGTACTGTCAGCCTCCCTCTCTGATCCGGGTGAGTTGATGAGATTTTGCATGAGTCCGACAGGCCGTACTGTCACACAATGACGCCTGCAACTTGAGTGCAACGAATAAGCCCAAGACTTGGACTTGGTTCACACACATCAATCTCACAGGCATGCACGGGGACAATGGGAAAGATCGCCGTGGAGAATCCCCGGCGGGGAATGTAACTTCTCTCAGATGCCGGTGCAAGAGAAGGATAGGTAGCTATCTAAACCGAAGCTGGCTTCCTACTGTAGCAATTGGTTGGCCGGACGGGTGGTAAGGGTGTAGGATGACTCCTCGCCGAACATGCGGACCAGGCCAATTGCATGCTAACCCCAGAATGGAATCCTCACTTATTATCCATCGAAATCCTAGTCAACTACCAAAATACTCGAGTTCCTCAAACTCCACACCTTCTCTCGTCTCTCACTCAGAAACACAAAGCCACATCCACCACCAAAAAATGGCCACCCCCGGACCCCCAACCCCAGCAGAAATAACCCGACTCGTAAGTGTAGACTTCGACGCGGCGGCGGTCCAGCGCATATCCCACCGCGCCGTGCCCCAGCAGCCGCCGACGATCCAGCCGCCGGACCCGTCGTGGCCGCTCGCCTTCGCGGGCCTCGAGTCGCGCATCCGTGGCGCCCTGGCGCCCGGCGGTGTCCTCGTGAGCATCGCCCACGTCGGCAGCACGTCGGTCCCGGGCCTGCCGGCCAAGCCCGTCATCGACATCGACGTTGTGGTTGCCGACCCGACGGACGAGGCGGCGTACGTGGACGCGCTCGTCGGCGAGGGTTGGGAGGGGACCGGGACGGGCATGGGCGCCGAGGGCAAGGGCGCCGGCTTGCAGTTCATCCTGCGCGAGCCCGAGTGGCACCAGCATCGGTTCTTCGTCTCCACTGACCCTGTCGCCAATGTGCATGTCTTTGGGCCGGGGTGTCCCGAGGCCGTGAGGCATCGCATCTTCAAGGAGTGGCTTCTCGAGGTGAGTGAGTGAGTGAGCGGGCGAGTTGCTCGTGGGACCCCGTACAGTCCCCCCCCCCCCAAAGCAAGCAAGAAGGTGTCCCAAAGATCAGGAACGAGTCGTCACGGTTGAGAGAAGAACGAGGCTGGGGGGTTTTCTTTCGCGGCTCTTGTCTGATCTCTTGGCTGACAGCTTCTGTGCCACTGCGGGAACAGCACCCAGAAGACCGCGAAAAGTACGCGGCGGTCAAGCATGAGGCGGCCGCCGCGAGCCGCGAGGCCGGCGAGACCGTCCAGGACTATACTCTCAGGAAGGAGTCTGTCATCTGGGAGATCCTGGACCGCGCTTTCAGGGCGCAGGGGCTGCTGCCATGACCTGGTTGGTTTCGTGCCTGTCCAAGGACATCTCGCCTCGGGGTTGGTAACACATTGATTTCAGAGGGTTCTCACATACTCTCAGGAGCTTTGCAATTTCTCACTTTCCATGAGTCTGGCTTTGCTTAGGACCAGCTTATAGCCTCCTCACTAATATCTACCTCGTTATTTTGCTCACACTTGGCTGGATGGTAACATCAGTAGCTGCTTCAAGTGTGAGCCGTGCAAGCCCTGGTGCAAGCATGCACGAGAGGGCGGAACATATTTTCACAGGTGGCCTTGCTCATGAACGAATCCAACACCAGCCAATTGTGCCGCTTCTGGAGCTCTGTGGCTCGCTCGGCTGCCCGGTAAGACGGCGTAGGGATTCTGTTGCATGATCTCTTTAGACGAGTAGGATCTGTATACAAAGAAGTGTGAAGAAGGTCGAGCCCCGTCAATCAGATAGGAACTACATACAGTGCACTCAGTAATTCCAATAGTAGAAAGTAAGCTGATGGGTTCGCTCTGTTCACTCTCACCGTGTCAATCCGTGCAACTTGATAAATATACCCTTTTTAGTGGGATAACCTCCCATGGGATAATGATCTATAGCATAATCGCCATGGGATAATCGTCATGGGATAACCTCCTATGGCGTAATCTCCTATGGGATACTCCTATGGGATAATGTTCTTTGGGATAACCGCCTATGCGATAGACTCGTGGGATGAAGTCATATATCGATTCGTTCAGGTAATCTCGCCAGGGCCGGGTGAGACTCTTTTGCCCAGACATGTCTTTCTTTCTATTCTCTTCTGTTACTTCCAAGCACACGCGAGGAAATTGAGATTACTGCAGTGGCAATGTATGCAGGTATGGTGCCGGAATGGCAGCAACGAATATGCACACGGCTGAATACACACTGATTGACATGGAGCTCACCCTATCCTACACATCAGAGGTCGCATGTTGTAAACCAAAACCGCAACGGATGCCACATACACCACAGACCACAAAGAAACTCCATCTTAAACCCAATAGAATACCACATGTTCATTCACTCACACGATTGTAGCACAACACACATAAATCAACATCACGGAGCAAGTAGACACACCACCGAAGACATGGACATCTTGAATTTCTTCTCTCACCTCCTCCTCTGGACGGAGCTCTTTTCACCCCAGTGATAGTGACATTGTCCCTTCTTTATTCCGATTACGCTCTGACTGACACACACGCGCGCGCGCACTCCCCAGGGCTTCCTCCTCACGACCGCGCCTCCTCCAGCTCCAGCTCCAGCTGCCTGATCCTCTCGCTCTGGTCCTGCGACCCGGCGGACACGACCCTCTTCTTGAGCGTCTCCACCTCGCCCGTCAGGTGGGCCATGGCGTCGCCCTGCGCGCTGATCTTCTCGCCCTGCGCCGTGATGACCTTGGTCTGCGCCTCGATGAGCTGCTTGATCTGCTCCAGCGACGCCTCCACGTAGCCCGAGCCCGACCCGGACTGCGACAGCGCCGGCGACGGCTGCGCACTCCGCGCCGAGGACGTGGCGCCGGCGAACGTGGATTTGATGGGTGAGGGGGGCTTGGCCGCCTGTTGTGGTGCTGGCGCGCTGCTCTTGGCTGGCGACTGCGGCTTGGGCTCTGAACGGGTCGGCAGGGCGGCTCTTGATACTGGCTTCTGAATCTCCTCGAAACTGGACGTCTCGGCCTGGTCCTCCTTGTCCTCCTCGTCGTCCTGGAACCTGGAAGCCGCCGCAGCCATGGATCCCTTCTGCTGGGCCATAGATGGCGGTGCTGCGCGGCTGGTCGCCGGTTCGGGCTCGGGCTTCGGCGCAGGCTTGGCGGCCGGAGCAGGAGTGGGCGCGGGCGCAGCCACGGGAGGCTTGTAGTCGGCTGCGACTTCTTTGGGAGCGTTGCCCTCGTACTTGTCCTCGAGGTCAATCTTCGGTGGGAGCGCGGTCTTGCCGGAAAGCCAGTCTGAGGCGGACATGGCTGGCTTGGACCCCGTGCAGGGCGGGTAGATGTCGCTCTGAAAGGTCTCGGCACGACGGGGCACGGTGAAGGAAATAGGCTCGATGTAGAGGTCGTTGACGGTCTTGTAAGCCCGCATAACCTCGTTCTCGTGAAGCTGCAGATGAGTTAGCAGTGTTATCTCCAGTAAGTCTGTGGGCGGCTCGACATACGTTGACTCCGCGCTTGGGCATGAAGGCGAGGCCTCGTTGCGGGTCCCCTGACTTGTACTCGGAGAGGAACTCGAACTTGTCGTTCTCGTACTCGAAGTATCGAATGTTACCGTCGCTGTAGGAACGAGTGTCAGTCAGGTTCGCGGTGTTCTGGCCAGAAGCTTCTAAACTCACCCCTTGCCAGCAAGGTACAGACAGTTGGTGCTGTCATCCCAGAAAGGCATGCAGACACCAGAGATGGAGTCAAGGTTGTTAAAGCCACCAATGGGCTTTTCCCTACCCGGCTCCCACAGTGCAAGCTGCCGGTCGCTCATGCGTGAGAAACCCGTAGTCGCAATACGATTGTGCTCGCCCATCCACACGGCACGGCTGTTCTTTGCGCCCTCGTGGCCAGGCCCGATATGCGCCGGCTTCTCCTGACGGACATCCCACACGCGCAGCTTCTTGTCTCTCGAGGTCGTGACCAACATGTTGCCGGATGCATTCCACGATAGGGATTGGACGATATCGCTGTGTTTCAGCGCCAGCGGGGACTGTCCGGTGCTGATGTCCCACAGCTTGATGCTGAAGTCGCCAGAAGCCGAGGCGAGGATGTTCTCGGCGGCGGGGTTGAAGAGGACCTGGCCGACCTTCCTGCGCGATTGTTAGAAGCTTCCAACGCAATGTCGCCCATCTCATAGTCCGTATGCGTCGTACCTGGAATGCCCAGCCAACTTGCTCACTGGGGTCACGTCTGCGGGCTCTTCGGCGTCGGTGAATAGAGTGAAGTCCTTGGGGACCTCCCATATAAAGATCTTGCCATCGTCGGAACCAGATGCGATGATACGGTCGTTGAAAGGGTGCCAATCTGTATCCAGCACCACAGCTGTATGCCCACGGAAGAGAGGTATCACATCGGGCACCTTTCCCTTCTCATTCAGGGGGATGACCGCGAATGCGCCGCCACCGCCAGATTCCCAATTGACCGAGAGGTATTCAGGGTTGACCTATATCATCGCAAGAGAACGTCAGCACTCAGCTTCGACATTCCGACGCAAGTATTGGGCTTTCCTTGACTAAATTGGTGTCCCAAGCATTCCTACTGATATGGAGGTTGTCGTAGCAGAATTCCTTTCGGGTGTTTTTGCCGAAGACGTGTCCTGGAGGATAGCAAAGCGCAAGAGAGTCAGTCATGAGCCAACTACCAATCCACACGAGACCAAGAGGCGCCGCGACACAGCTCGACGGAGCTCGTCTCGCCCTGCTCGCGTGCGTACTCGACCGGGGGGAAACACCGAGGGGTAGGGGGGGGTTGTGCAACACTCACGATATTTCGACGCGCGCACGAATCGGCCAGACATTGGTGCTGGAGGAGGGGGGTGGTCTTTTTGACAATACTCGGGGTCGAGGGCTGTTGGTTAAGAAAAAAAATGACAAAGGAATCTCGAGGAAAGGGAAAGCTGTTCAGCTGGGTAGAATGATGGAAGGTCAGTCAGTTAGGTAGGCAAGCAGGCGGGTAGGTAGGTCGGTCGAGAAAGGGGTCGCCTTTTGGGTATGGAAACGGTGGCCAGGTCCAGGGTAGGTACATGTACAAGGCGCGCAGACTAACAGCAGCTGGTTATCGGGGTCTCCAGTCTAGAGTCGCCAAACCATGCATACGGACTACGTACTATGCAGCAGCAACAGCAGACTACGTGTACAGAGTACTGTCACTGTCTGACTGTCCTGCGCAGCACGTTGGGCAACCCCCCCCCCCCCGGCGCATTCACCCCCCAGTCCACCCCAGCTTGCTTGCATAAACAGGTGGCCCCTCCATTAGTTTCACCAATGAGGCTGAGAAAAAGGGCGTGCACGAGCCAGCAGAGCCCACCCGCCCACCGACCCGCCCGTGGGCAATTATGGGCATTCAGGGGTTTATTTAATTCATACAGTACATCATTCAATCAAACATCTATGCTGATCGCCGTCTCTTTCTTCTTGTTTGCCTTTCGACATATAGAGTTCAAATACAACACAGCCGGAGCAGAACCAAAGCCATACAGTCAACAGGAGTGGAAGGGAGGATGATTGGATATACCTCACTTACCACCCGTGTTGACAGTTCGACCGCTGTAAGCACGTCAAGTCGCCACGGCGCAGAAATATCTACATGTACAGTCGGCTTCCCATAACATTCGCCGTCTTGGTATTTCCCTTTCATACTCGTCCGTACGCCTCATGAAACGAAATGCAGTCAGTGCCCCACAGACAACCCCCAGCCAGGCAGAACTCCGATTTCCCACACTTGAACGCAATCCTACTGCCACATTGCAGTCCCACCGTCCCGAGTCAACGCCATTACTCATCGCCGTCCTCGCTCCGGGCAGCACTGCTGACCCCGTTGGTGTTGGTGTTGGTGTTGCTTGCCGAGTTGTTGGTCAGCTTGATCCTCGGCTGCGGCGTGCTGTTCGTGGTGGGGGCAGCTGAAGTGTCCTTCTGCGATGACGAGTCCTCGAGTTCATTGAGCTCGGGGTGTTCTTGCAGCTGCTTCTGATACTCTCCCAAGAAGTATGTCTGCCGTTATGTCAGTTACGCTGCCTGAGAGCGACAATTCATCATGCTGGCGGAAAAGCTTACCTCGATCGTGGTGGCATCAGTGTGGATCAGGCTGCCGTCGTCATTGAACAGCCTGCAGTTGCTGCACATGAGCTCGACGTCCTTGCGGAAATCGCTCAGGCTCTTGTAGTCCTCCTTCTTGATCTTCTTCTCGATCTGCGTCATGGCGATCGGGTTCTGGATGATGACATAGTAGTCTGCCCAATCCCTCTTCGGGGGCAGCTTGATGAATGGTCCGATAATCAGGCGCTTTGGCGGTCCGTCATCTTCGTCGTCCTTATCGTCCTCATCAGGCTCCGGGTCCGGATCATCGACCTCAAGCTTCATCAGGCTGTCGTAGAGATGGCGCAGGCTGCGTTGCAGCACCTGCCGATGCTGTGGGCCGGCTTTGCCGTCCACGCCATTGGCGGCACCCAGGGACTTTGGCCGCGCTTGAGGGCCGCGTCGCTTCTTTGCTGGTGGAGGCTCGTCCTCGCCATCTTCAGCCTTTCGTTTCTCAATCTTGATGCCGGGCTTGCGGCCTCGCTTTTTCACCGGCGTCTCAACCTCGGGTTCTGGCTCCTCAGAACTGGCGCGACTAGCTGCCGGTGAACCTTCAGAGCCGTTAACACCTGACGAACGCTTGAGGCGATTCGCCTCTCGTCGATCTTTGCGAGCCTGTTTTCTGGCGGCAGCAGCCTCTGGGCTGTCATCATCGTCGTCAACAGCCAGTAGCCACTGCTCCTCGGTCAATCCATCGTCATATCGAACCTTGGTCCTCTCACGGGCGCCACGGCCGAGCGAGACTTCCGTTTCCTCAGGAGCGTCTGGGTTTTCTTCGTTAAGATAGATATCTGGTAGCTCAGCTTCCGTCATTAGACGAGGTACACCCTTGCAACCAGGCCCAGTGCCGTAGATCGGATCCTTGAACCGGACCTCATCCATCTGTTGGAACTTTACAAGTTCATCGTCGCTGCGCGCAAGAATCATGTTCAGCTCTTCGTCGTCCATCTCCTCCTGCTCGCCGATTTCGGCCAGGTCGGCAGTTTCGAGCAGTGTGCGGAGCATGGCGTCACGATCCGTCTCAGAAGACTTGTTGTCGAAACGACCGGCTTGAATGACCTTGCCATCCATGTCAAGCTTGAACCTGGCCCGCTCAAGAATCTTCTCCTCCACTGAACTAGAGCTGATGAGACGAAGAATGCGGACCTCGTTCTTTTGTCCGATACGATGAGCACGGTCCTGAGCCTGCAAATCCTGATGAGGGTTCCAATCAGAGTCGTAGATGATGACGGTGTCCGCCGTCTGCAGGTTCAGACCCAGACCACCGGCACGGGTCGAGAGCAAGAACATGAAGTAAGGAGAGTCAGGCCGGTTGAACTCGTGAAGCAGCTCAGACCGTTCGTCTGACTTGGTCGTACCGTCCAGCCGAAGGTATGTGATGCCGCGCAAGCGGAGGAAGTCTTCCATGATGTCCATGATTGCCGTCATCTGGAAGAACATGAGTACACGATGGCCTGTAGCCTGGTACTTCGGCAATACACGATCCAAAAGCTCGAATTTACCACCAGACCTCCACAACAGATCGTTGCTGACGCTGGCGGGGTTCATTTGATTTTCGACCTCGTCGAACACAAACGGATGATTGCAGAGCTTTCGGAGCTGCATGATCATGTTACTCAGACCCTTCGCACTGCTCTTACCGCCTTTACCGTCGCTGACAGCAATTTTATTGTGAGTGACCATTTGCTTGTAGAGGCGGGATTGCAACGCGGAGAATCGACACTTTATGACCTTTTCCGTCTTGTCAGGCAAGTCCTTCTCGACGTCCTTCTTCAGACGACGAAGCAAGAACGGACGCAAAACCTTGTGCAGACGACGAATGACGAGAATCTGCTCTTCTTCTGTCAACTCCATCTTGTCTTGACTTCCTGTGTTGGCAAATGGAGTGTTGAACCACTCGTCGAAGGTCTTGGCAGATTTGAAGATGTTGGGCAGAGTGAAGTTCAGCATTGCCCACAGTTCAGACAGATTGTTCTGCAAAGGAGTACCCGTGAGGATGAGGCGGAATCTGGTCGAGTAGTACTGCTGGATGGTGGCGCTCAACTTTGAGTTGGAGTTCTTCATACGATGACCTTCATCAATAATCATGTGGAACCACTTGATCTTGCTCAGAATGTTGCGGTCCTTGATGATGTACTCGTAAGTGGTGAGCAGAACCTGGAACCTGCCCTGCCGGATCTTGTCCTGCTGCACCTTTCGAGTGTTGGGAGGACCCTTGTATACGACCTTGGATACCGAAGGCGCCCACTTGTCGAACTCGAGATTCCAGTTTGTCAAGGTACTTAGAGGAACGATGACAAGGTAAGGACCCATCTGCTGCTTTCTCTCAATCAGGTACGTGATCAGACTGATGGTTTGGATCGTCTTTCCCAGACCCATTTCATCGGCGAGGATGCCGTTGAGGTTATTGTTGTAGAGTGAGATCATCCACTGGAGACCCTTGACCTGGTACTCCTTCAGCTTGCCGCCGACGAGGATGTCCGCTTGCTCCGTCACCTCTTCCTTGATGCGATGGGCAACAGCATAGTAGTCGATCTTGCGGCCACCGCTCTCCTCATCTTCCTCCTCCTCTTCTTCTTCACTCTCCTCCTCCTGGACGATGTCGCCACCGTAGCGCTCTGCAGCAGCTCTCTGCTGAGCTTTGACCGAAGAAGCCAGTTGATGCAAGAAGCCATCGGTTTGGCGCAGGAGATGAGTGATACGCGTGTCCTTGGCCTGGTCGAGAAGCTTGAGGTAAGCTTCCTCATCGTTAGCCTTGAGAGCCTGCAGACGCTGCTTGGCATTTCGCTCAATGCGCTTCTGCTCTTCCTTCTCGATATTGAAATGATGGTTGTACATCAATTTGCCCATCTTGCCCATCCTGTTCTGCTGGCCCTGAGCAGTGACTTGGATCTCGTTCCGGTGGTTGAAAACAGCATGCAGATAGTCGATATGCTTCTTCTTCTCGCGGTTCTCCCTGGCGTCCCGCTGCTGCTTCTCAAGCTTCTCCGTGATCCGAGCCTCCCGCACATTCTGCTTCTTCAGTCGTCGATACATACTGCGATTTGTCGTCATAGCGAGGTTATCATAGCACATCATCTGGCGACCAATCCTGTCGCGCAAGGCTCTCTGTTTTGAATACAGCGCGATCGACTTCATCTCGATGATAGCCTTGCGTCTCAGGGTATCATCAACGGTGAGTGTCTCTTGGGAAGTATCCCAGTGCGCCAGGTTGCCCGGCTGACCCTTCAATTCATTATAGCGAGTGCTCATTCTGTTGAACACAATTTTCTCACGATCGGCTCTCAGCTGATCAAAGTCAATTCCATGGGGAAACAGGCCCGGGATGAAGAGCCGGTTATCGTGCCGTGCATGTTCGAAGACGCCGACAGTCTTCTGCAGCATCTTCTCGGGAAGCTGCAGCCTCTTAAACTTGGGCTCTTTTGGGGCCGATGCAGCCTCTTCGGGTTGAGCGGATTCGATACCGTTGGGTCCAGCCTTGCTTGGGGTTTGCGACCTGGGACCCTGAGATGTGGGTGTGGCAGACGACTGCTGAGCAACTGAAGCCTGCCGCCGTTGGCGAGACTGGAAGATTGACTGTTGCAGATTGACAGGTACGCCGAAATTCTTGGACAGCATCTTGAACGCCTGAATCTGTTGCCTGAGAAGGTTAAGATGGGCTGGAGTGAATTGTCCAGGCGGAGGGCCAACGGGAGATGCAGCAACCGCGGCTGGCCCATCACCTGAAGCTGATGGTAGAGCAGAAGCACCCAGGTTGGATCCAGGACCTTGGGATGTCTGGGCACCAGGCTGAGCACTATTATGTCCGGCTGGACCGCCCACTACGCCTCCGTTGGTAGCTGCAGCGTGCTGTTGTTGTTGCTGCTGCTGCTTCTGCTGCATCTGCTGATGCAGTTGTTGTTGCTTCCTCAGTTGAGATTGCTGCTGCAATGCCATGAGGAACTGCTGTGTCTTGATGAACTCGGGATCGTTGGGAGGTGTCTTGTTCGCCTTCATTTGTTTGAATCGCTGTGCATTGTCAACAAAGAAAGTCCTCTTAGCCATGCGCCAGGGGGTATGTCATCAGCAAACATACATCGTACATGTCCTTGATCTGCTGCTGCGTCAAGTTGGCAGGGAGGCCGGCGCCCGGGAAGTGCACCGGGGCCGCCGCAGGCTGTACGGAAGCCATAATTCCGGGTCAGAGAGGGACGGTCTCAAAAAGGATTGAGAAAATATGTTTTGCCGCGAGGACCAAGTATTATGTTGAGTGCATATCTGTCAAGCAACGCGCTAGGTGTGACAAGTATTACTACAAGCACGGCGTGGTGAACGAAGGACCAAGAAGTGTAGTTGATAGAATCGGAGGTAGCAGGGGGGCGCGTCGAGCCGGAGGTCGAAGGGCGTGTCTGCGTCGTGCAAAGGTCGAGCCGGGAGGTCAATGAGGGCGCGGTGCCGTCGACGTGGGATGCACAAAAAGGGCCGTGTCGGGTTGTCAAAAGACTTGTATAGCGTAGCGTCGATGGGGGGGTGTTGCTAGGCACTCTTTTGGGGCAGGTTTGCGATGCGATGCGACAGGCAGGTGAAAAGGAAATGATGGGTGCGCGCGCGGTTGCAGTTGTCGGGTGGGGGTGGGATGCGCAGCAGCAAGGGAAGGGAAAAAGGCTGGCAGGTGAATTGGGAAAAACGCAGAAGCTGGCCAAATACGGGGTGATTTGGCGAGAGGCTGCACGAAAGGCGCGGCAAAATCGCGTGCAAACAAGTTTGCTTGGTAGTTTTCGATGGTTGTCGATGGTTGCGGGCGGTTTTGCGATGTGTCGCGCTTCGCCTTTGGATGGAGTGGGTGGGAGTGCTTGGTGATTGAGAATGGGTTTGACCACAAGGCAGGTCGCGGGCGCTGGCTTGCTGGCAAGGTTCGTAGGCAGCTGCAGATTTCTGGAGGCCTGAGGCAGCAACGGTCGACTAAGTTCTGCACGGGCCACCCGCTAGTGATCCAAGCAGCCAATGACACTCGGGCCCGGCAAGACTAACCACTATCGTAAACCAGGTCCCCTCTGGTGTCATTTTCGCACCCACTGCACTGACCCTCTGGACCCTTTAATGGGCAGATAGGCACATAGGCCTGGTGTCCATACGTTTCTCGTAGTTGCTGATGTTCTCTGCGACCCGGCCTCGGTCCCAGCTTTGGTGGATGGCCATGGTAGTTGGGCAGTGGCTACCGATTTTAACAGTTTCCCCGGTAGGACATCTGGAGCCAGAGCCAGCTCACGCTGGGCGTCCCGAACTGCAAGCATTAGGAAGGTTCGGAGGACAAAGTGGGCATCATTGCCACAATTATGGAGGGCAGTGGATGGAATTTCAAGCTCAAAAAGCAGCTTTTCTAAGCTACACCTTTTGTGCAGCTGAAGAGGATATTGTGCAGCTTCAAAAGTATCAATTGTATAGAGAGGGTTGAGGTGGATATCAAGGGCTCTGAGGGCCCAAAGCTCCCTTGCCCCTCGGTAGAATATAAGGATGAAATCTCTATTTGAGGTAAGTACTCGAGACAGATCCTTGAGACCGGATAAAGATATTGATTTTGGTTTCTCATATAAAAATTTGCTAGCTTAATTCCGAGCGAATTTAGGATTGACAATAATTTAATGATGAGAAACGGTGTGTTGCTTTCTGATAGCCATACGAGCAATACTGCTCACAGGCGTTTTCAGAGAGTTAGAGTCAAGAACTGGTATTCCCACATACAAGTTTTGAATGACACCATCGTGTTCTTGGAGCGAACCTTGGGAATCGATGTCGATACTGAGGAACCTTACGCCGTTTGGGTTCTTGCCGGGAAACTGGGGCTGCTGAATGCCTGAAGGTAGAGAAACGCGGCTTTGATAACCAAATATCCATCGGAGAACCAAAGTCCCTCCCCAAGGAGACCGGTGTGAGCTGGTGGCATTGCTGATGCCTCGTTTGACTCCATGACTTTGAGGGCAGGTAATCTCGATCCGAGCTCTCGATTTCCTTCCGAATCTTTCTGTTCCATCTGATCGAGAGTCTTGGAGTTGGGTCGAAAAGAATGCTTGTCCGTCCGCTCCTAACCGTCCCGACTGCTCGCAACATATAGTAGCTTGTTCTTGATTGGTATTGTCGGGTAACCTTGTGGACGCAACTAGATTTTGTTGCAATAGGCACGCAGATATGTTTGGTCCTGAGAGTAGGATTAGACTATCGTGCGTGTCTGATCAGTTGTATAGCTGAATAGAGCTTCAGTTCGTGATTAAAGGAGGTTGTTTGGCTAAGAAGATTCCAAACATTGCGCATGAAAGCGTCTGGTGGATTGGAGACGGCGGCACCATTATAAATTTATGAATATGTAGCGCGGCCTACAGCAGACGCGCTACAAAAGAAAGTTGGGGCAACCCGCCTTAGCAAATCCTGGGAGTGCACTTAGTAGTCCTAGTAGCAAAAGGTGTACCTGGGGGTTCAAGCTCTCTTAAACACAGAGTACCTGTACAACCATAGCCTTGGGGAAACCTAGGAGCCTGTCAAATCTCGGATAGAATAGCCCGTGAGCACCAATCCAATAACTCTGCCGGTGACGAGGAGCGAATAATTGGTGTTGTACAGCGATTTCTTTTGCCCTTTACAGAGAGCGGACGTGTGCTGTCCCGGGTGGAGCAGTACAACATTGAACCTACATGCAGGGTATTAGTTGCATGCAGTAGCGCTCTAACCATAATCTACAATTATTACTTTTACTTGGATTGAATCCGCATTAGTCTCTACTCGAACATACCCTGCCCTACCACTACAATCCATGTCAACGGATGAGCCTCGTTGTGCACCTATTTCTTGGCGTAATGGTCCATTTGGTACACATGTTTCTAACTTGGGATTGAATGTTCAGAGACGGATCTGAGCTGAAGTCAGACAGACTTAGGCCAGATGTATTTCTTTTTCCGTTTTTCTCTTTAACTTTTGGCCCCTCACAAAAACCCAGCCAGTGATGGAAATAGCTGGGTGGGCCGACTCTAGCTGGAGTCATGGTGGCATGGTAGAGGACTGTATTACCTAGGTACGCACTTATACGTGAAGGGACAATCAATCAATCTCTGAAGGGCCGGATGTGGTACAGATGGCATGGGGGTGTCACCCGTAGACAATCATGTCTACATACGTAGGCATCTCTATCTCTTCACCTTCTTCTTATCCGGCCCCTCTTCCTCCTCGTCACTGATATCTGCATACTGAGTAACCGGCTGCGTCTCCTTCCACGCATTCGTGAACAGCGGGTCCTTCTTCGCAACATCCGCATACTTGAGCAGCGCCTCCCTGGGGTCCTCGTGCAGCATTTTGCTGAGCGGGATGTTCTCCTCGATGTGCTTCTCGTCCGGCTGGCTGCGCATAAACGGCGTGATCAGCTGCACCTGCGGCCGACGCGGATCCAGCGACTTCCCGGTGCCCGTAACGCCGGCCTTGCGCTGCTGCGCAGACAGAGCCCCAGGCGCGATGATGCTGTCACCGGAAAGGCCGAGCGTCTGGTCCATTGTGAAGGCTGGGTTGTCGTCGACGTGTCGCTTCTTGGGCGCTTTGCTCATCACGTCCACCGCGCCGCGCTGGGACATTGACGGGTTGTAGAGGACATGCGTCTCTGCATTTGCCGAGCCCGTGATGATCTGGTTCAGTTTTGGGTGCCAGTCCGCGACGATCAATGGCGCCCCTGGTGTTATTGGCGTCACATGCTCTGCTTTGAGGTTGCCAGGGTTGAGGATGTGAAGATGTCCAGACGCGGATCCAGTAATTATTGTCGTCGAATTGGGTGAGTATTTGATGTTGGTCATTGCAAACCTGTCCGACGTGGACGGGTGCTCGACCGAGACAAGGGGCTGTTTGAACTTGCGGGTATCCCAGAGTTTGATCAGGCCGTCGCCACCTCTGGTCACGATCATCCGACCGTCTGAACTGATGTCTACGCCACCGGTCCAGGTGTCTGGCTTGTGTGCGTCTCGAACTTCCGCGGTTGGTCGCGTGAAAGGGGCGTTTCCACTATACATTACCAACGATCCATCCAGCGCAGCCGCAACGATAACGCTGTTGCCGCCTTGGGCCGGCGCACCCCAGGCCACTGCGGTCATCCTCGTCCGGCCTGCAGTACCTGCCGCTTTGGATTTGAAGACGATAACGTCCTTCTGGCTGCGCTTATTGTTGATATCCCATATTCGCAATGTGCTGTCCGTCCCTGCAGTCACACACAGGTTCTTGTCCGTCGGGTGCCATGTGCCGGTTGTGATCTCAGAGACGTGCCCTTTTGTATTGTGCATGTCCCTCAGGTACATGTCTCCCTTCACAAATTCCGTCAGGATGTCTCCGTCCCTCGTCAATATCTTGGCTTGTGGGTGCGCCGAGATGCACAACAATGCGCCGCCAGAGAGCGGATTGAACTTGACGAGGTTTATTGGATATGACTCTGCCGCCGTGGTAGAGCTCTTGGTCTCCCATGGGTCTATGCTTCGAAAGGCGCGTAGGGTAGTCGGCGTCATGGAGGCAAAGTCGTGGAGCTTGACAGTCCCGTCTAAGGAGCCAGTCGCTAATCTCGAGCCCGAGGGATCGACAGACACGCTCGTCACGGTTCGATCGTGGGTCTTGAGGACAAGCTCGTGAGAGATGGGATATTCATCTTCGTCGTCGTCGTCGGACGAATCATCCGAGTCGTCGTCGCTGTCGCCATCAGAATCAGATTTCGAGCCTCCTTTGGATCCTTCATCGTTCACCTGTTGCTGGTCTTTGGGCTTCTCTGCGGTCCTCCTGCTGCGATCTATCTGCGCGGCTATGTCGGCATCTTTTGACTTCTTTCCAAACGATGTAGGGAGGAAGGCTCGCATCGGATCATCGGCCGCCAGTTCTGGGCCCTCGACCTCAAACTCATCGCTGTCGCTCATTCTTGCTTTGCAGTGTGGCGATGGAAAAGGGTTCGTCCCGGAACGCAAAGCTGTGATTGGATTATGTGACGCTGATATTTGTAGAGCAGGGCTACCAAAAAGTTCTTGTTGGTAGAAGAACCAGATTACACGAATGGAGTTGATTTGGAGGATTGACAATGAGATGTAAATGCGCCGGCAGGCATCAGTGTCTCCCGAGACCAATGTGGTGTAATCTATGTAAACAATCCTCAATTGCAACCCCATCCATCCCCCTGTACCCTAGCAGGGAGCTCTACGACCCGCCAAAATTGCCCCGCGAATGACGTTCACCCTCTATCAAATCACTCCCTCACCTCCATCATGCTCGCAAACTCACCCCAAGCCTCACACACCACCACGATCCTCTTTTTCGCGCTAATCCTCATCGCCTTCTTCCCAGGGATCTTCCACTACCTCTGGACACTCCCGCTCAGCCTCATCTTCTCAACACCAGCGACATACAACGGCGGCGGCCCGGCAGCAGACATCAGGATGGGCTCGTGGTACCAGAAGCAGTTCACGCTCCCCAGCAAGTCCCGGGGCTCATACCTGGTCACGGACCACGTCGTCAGCTCGCTGCCCGAGCTGAAGCAGTACAAGGTCGGCCTGCTGAACCTGTTCGTCCAGCACACGAGTTGCGCGCTCAGCTTGAACGAGAACTGGGACGACGACGTTCGCGCCGACATGAGCGACGCTCTGGACCGGATAGCACCAGAGGCCGGGCCGAAGGGAGAGGAGCTATACCGCCACTCTGCTGGTGAGACTCTTTCTTTCTTTCATCTCTTACTGTGATATTTGTGAGGTTTGCTAACACGAATGGTCCTCCAGAGGGTGCTGACGACATGCCTGCTCACATCAAGTCGGCCTTGGTCGGCGCATCAGTGACGATACCTATTCGAGACGGAAAGCTGGCCACAGGTACCTGGCAAGGCATATGTACGATCTGCTCTTTAAACTGTTCTGATGATAGAATGCTGACCTCAGCTCTTCAGGGTATCTCGAATTTCGCGCCGCGAAGCACCAGAGACGTGTTGTCGCGACGATCCAAGGAGAGAAGGCATAGAAGTATTCTGTACGCATTACAGGGTAAACTATGGGATTCACTTGCTTGCCAATGCAATCCTCAATTTTCCGTCGGAACGTGAAGGTCCCTACTTCTCACTTGTTTGAATTGGTTGGCAATTGCAGCCATTGTTCCTCTCACGGAATGACCGACGTGAAGCCTAGGTTTCCGACTCCGGCACTCTCTATTTTAAAGCATTCGCGTCCTGCAGTTAGGTGCCCGTGTGGGTATGATTAGTTTCATTGCTATTGTGCATGTGCCTGGCACAGCAATGCTTCAAACCTATGGCACTCAACCGATTCCGGTGGATATCGAGTCTATCTTCAACAGGCGACTCATCATGCAGGGTGTGACCGGCCGTAACAGCAAAGAGTCATCCGGACATCCAAGATTTTGATCGCCCGCCCTCTTCACTTGCGTCTGCCATTTGAAGATACTCCATTCTGAAGTTTTCCAAGCTCTCCCAACCCAGGTCTGCTCCAGGTTTACTCTGGAGCGTCTTCCTCTTTCATGTTGACGTCACCACCGGCCAGAACTCGGGTCCTGGGGACGTACCCATCCGGCGCTCTGCCACCCGGAGTTTGAGCCACGACCGTGCCGTTCTCGTCGACGAATTCGAAGTTATAACGGCTGAGCAGGTGGGGTATGGCGGAAAGCTGAGGTCCGTAGCGGGCGGTATTGTCGTAGAGCTCGAAGAGCGGGACAGCCAAAAGCTTCATGTTTTTAGGGACACTCAGAACCTCTGTGGAAACGTAGAGTCAGAAAACAATCTGCATTGAATTGTTCAGGTCGGCCCAAGCTGTACTTACTGGTCTCTGGGAGCTGGATGAAGTAGAGCTTCTTGCACTCCTTGGGCCGAGTGACATGGGCAGGGACAAAGGGGTACATGAAGGTCTCGAAGTTGGGGCGCCACCACTGGGCAAGGCTGTCGCCAATGTGCCAGTCACCCGCCGTCTGGCCGTCTCCCAGGCTGCCGACCGGGGCCAGGCGCTCATCCAGCCTAGTCTTGAAGCCCTCGATCTCGTCGTCCTCTGGTCGCAGGTAATCTCCTGGCAGCTTGAAAAAAGCATTGGCGATCTGAAGCATCAGGATGTGGGGGTGGTTGTGCTCGTGGCAGACGAGGATGCCCTCGCAGGTGCGTCGCATGCCATGTAGGTTGTAGTGCTCCTCGAGGCGCCTCAGTCGGGCAACGACGCTAGGGTCCTCCTCAGGCTGGGTTTCCTTGACACCGAACGTGTAGTTAGACAATGGGTAGAGTCGGATGGTCTGCGGCTGGTTTGCTTCGAAGGGTAGAGGGATGGTGGGTGGCTTTGACGAGCGCAGCGCATCGGGCGCGATTGTGGACATGACGGCGACCTGGACTGAATGCTAGAATGGCTGGTTGAATCGGGGTAAGGGTTTGGTTGGGGATCGTGGATAGTCTAAAATCAGTCTTTCGTGGGTTTCGAATGTTCAGTAGCGACAATGAAGAGCCGTCGTGATAGTATGAGGAGTCGTGAAAACGTCGGAGGCAGTCTTCTAACAGTACAGGAGCTCCTGCTGTAACACGAAGCTCTACGGAAGTCGGGATACTGCCAGGGACTAAATGCACCTCTACACCGAAAAAGGCTCGGCGGTGAGGATCCTGGCTAGTTGACCCACCACCGGGTGGTGCCCCGGGCCCACTTATCCATGTAAGTCAGTACCTAAGTACTTAAGGAAGTACTTACCTCTTACACGCAGCTTCAACGTGAATTCTTGCGAAACCTTCGTTGAATCAGCCACAGCTCAGCTTGCACAATAGACTGAGTCTAGTTGACGGCAATATTCTTGTATTGGGATCACCTATCTGAGCAATGCACCTGGTTGACCATAGTTGTGGCAACCTCACCAGATAGGAAGACTTAGACGTTACCATTCGCCTGCACACAAGCCAACGGGTGTTAGTAAGGAGGTAGGGAGGCTACTCAAACTCCCAGATAGATCTAGGTTTCCTCATTGCTAGATGGACGAAGATTTATATGGGGATCAGGGATATTAAGAATGTACCAGTACAGTACTCAGAGTGGAAAACTGGCGCCTCACTTACATCTATCGAGTTGTGTCACGGACTCACGGAACTCGACTTTATTTCTAGATACCGATTCCCAGCTCCTGAGAAGTATTCCAGGCAGTCGTGTAGGGTGACAAGCTGTGCCAGATTCAACCCAAAAAAACGCTAAGCCCGCCAACAGTGTGTGACTTTGGATTGTGCAGCGGTCGACGGTCTTGACTGTGCCAAAACTTGATCTTGTTAACTCTAGACCTCGGCCACGGATTGCTAAACAACTCAATTCATTACCTCACTGTCCGAATAATTATCATCATCATCATCATCTGCAGTATACCCATGGCCTCTAATACACAAGGAAACCCAGATCGGCGCTCGAGAGGAGTAAAGGTGGAAGTACAGACGCGGACTGTAGCCGTCCAACCACCTCGAATCCCCTGGTGCAGCTGGCTTTGGGCGTATTCCGGTTCGTCAGCGTCACCTTCATCGTCGCTGTCACCGGATCAGCCAGCAAGGGCCGCCCAAACAAACGTCACACCGCCACAGTCCACCCCACCGGCGCAACATCCCTCCAGCACGACTAAATCATCAGCGGAACAAGATATAGAGCGGACGGGGGAAGAAAAGCATTCGTCCCGGGACAGCAAGGCCCGCAAACCTCGCCACGAGGAGATTGAATTAGAAGACTTGCCGTGTGCGGGAGGGTTCAGGAAGGAATGCTGCCACGGCCTCTGGAAATACAGAAGGACTGCCACCGCGAATGCTGTTCTCGGCACTGTTCCCGCCAAAGTCGGTACTCGTGCCACTGCAAGTCTTGTGCGGACTCCTTACGCCGAGAGCGGGAGGATCGCGAGCAACGACATCAGGAACGGCTACGCCGGCGGAGCGACCCCAACTACGTTCCGACATTCGAGGACAAGGTTGATGATGCGCTTGCAGTAGGCCTTGTGGTGCTGACTGTCGGGCTCTTGACCTGGGTATTATGGACTGAGGTGAAGAAAGCGAGGGCCGCATGAGGTTGTGTTGCTTGCCTTCAGAGAACACAAACTTCCACCCCGGCCAACATTCCGGCTGGCCCCACGACAGATAGAAGTACAGGCAAGGTCCCGCGGAAGGACTGCAGCAATACCGTGACGGCGACCATAGGCTGATAATTCTCCTCCACGGTGGCCAACGTCGCGAACGGCAATGGGAGCCATGCCGAGCGGTGTGATAGATTCAAATCCGCTGGATGATCAGAAATAAAATACGGCAGGGGGCATTCAAAGTCTTGGACGCAATCCGATTGGTCTCAAATCACTGTAGTCGTTGGTCTTGTGACCCAGGCATGGGTGCTAGAAGTGAACAAGGCTGGCTTGACTTCGTGATGCATTGCCTCAAGGCTCAACGCCGAGTATTCTTTCCATGGGCCATTTTGGTGCGAATTAAGGCTATGAGAGTGGCTATGGTAGACCTGATCATGGTGAAAACCTCAGGCTTATTGGCAGGGCGATTAGTCCATGTTCACTTATTGATACAAAAGGGCCACTTACTGGCGATATTATGCTGGTGATGCTGATAGCATTGTGGGCGAGGGAATGAGAAAAGGGCGCGCGTGGGGGATGGACAGACGTCGGACAGGCGCGCCAAGAACAACCCAGGGGTTTGGAGACCACTGTACCTCAGGTACCATATAGATACTTAGTAAGTAGTACTTTCCCAGGTGTAGTTGACAGGGGATGTTAGGTCGCCAACGCCGGTGTGCTAGATCTCACTGGGACTGCAGGCTTGACTACTTCGTCTTGTAACACTAACTTCAACTCGTGAGAACGAAGTTCGAGCATCAGACCAGGGTGTTCCCGGAGACCAATCGATACCTCTGGCGGTCAAGACCACCTCTGTCACAGCCAAAAAGTTACTTCAAAAGTAACAAGAGTATCCAAAGCCCCCAGCTGTATTTAGCCGGCGGCCGCAGGTGATGACGATGGCCTCGATCTGCTTGCCCACTCGTCCGGATCACTGCCGGCTTCCGATGTCTCGCACTGCCGGTCTTCCCGGCGTCATCGGTGAGCTCCCATACGCGAGCAGCCACGAAGACATGCGAAAAAAGGAGCCGCAGCCTCCCTTCGACGCGGCTCACACATGACCCATGTCCGATTCGGCCACGCATGCTGAAGCAGCCTCCCGCATGGTCGTTCACGCCGTCCAATAGCGTCCCCCTGGATAAATGAATGGCGTACTCGACCCCCCGTGGAACCCCCGCATATGTGCGCCTTTGGGCTTACAATACTGTCAGTGGAGGTGGCCATGCGACCTGCATACCAAGGTGGCATTGCTTTAGCTTCCGATGACTTAGACCATGCACAAGTATATAATGCACATGGGCACTCGCTCTCGACTGTTGACGATGAGGCCTGCCTTGAGCCCAATAATTAGTTTGATATTCATCAACACACTGAAACCCCAGAGAAACACATCAAAACACACCCCAATTTGAAACCACCCACAAAATGGTTGTAGTTCCAGTGCTAACGCCCGAGGAGAAGGAGCACTTCCTCACCCATGGCTGGCTCAAGTAAGTCCACATCCCTCCTCACCCATGCCACCACCCCCAAGATATCTAACAGCCAACCACCCAGGATCCCCGGAGCCTTCACCAAGGAACAAGCCGCCGAGATAACCAAGGACGTCTGGGTCAGGCTGGGGATGGACCCCAACGACAAGACGACCTGGCACCGGATCTGGACCAACATGCCGCACCACAACACCTTCGATGCGGCCGACTTCGCCCCCCGCGCCTGGGCCGCCGTCAGCGAGCTGTGCGGCGGCGAGGACCGCGTCGACCCGGCCTTCCGGCACTGGCGCGACAGCCTGATCGTGAACCTGGGGTCGGCGGAGCGCGAGGGCAAGCCGGACCCGCCGCGGGACCTGAAGCGGTGGCACGTCGACGGCGACTTCTTCGTGCACTACCTGGACTCGCCCGAGCAGGGGCTGCTGGTGGTGCCCCTGTTCACCGACGTGCCGCCCTCGGGCGGCGGCACCGTCATCTACCCGCGGGGGATGCGCGAGGTCGCGCAGCACCTGCGCGACAACCCGGCCGGCGTGTCGCCGCGCATGGTGCCGCGCGGGCACCCGCGCTTCGGCGACGACTACCGCAACGACGAGGACCTCAGCTGGTTCCAGCAGGTGGCGATGCGCGGCGCCGACGACGACTTTGTCGAGGTCTGCGGGAGCGCCGGGGACGTCTTCCTGCTGCACCCGCTCATGCTGCACTGCTCCACCAACAACGCCCTGCGCCACGTGCGCATCATCACCAACCCGCCCATAGCGCTGAAGGAGCCGTTCCGCTTCGACAGGGACGACGGGAGCGAGTACAGCCTCGTGGAGAGGGCGACGCTCAGGATGCTGGGGAAGGAGGGCGAGGGCCTGAAGGGGTGGAAGATTACGAAGCCCAGGGAGGGCATCGTGCCGGAGAGGATGCGTATCCAGGAGCAGTGGAAGCAGGAGGAGCTGAAGAGGTTGGAGGAGCAGCGCAGGCTGGCCGCTGGTGTTACGGCCTGACGAGGTGGGTTAGACGTGGTACGACTCTAGATGAGAAATTGTCACAAGCGAGGGCCTTAGAATGTCACTCATGTAAAGACCATTGATCAAGTCTCTGGCTCAGAATGTGTTATTAAAGCAGGCTTGCTAAGTCCCTATCCTCCCTAATGCCTCCTTAACCTGTAAATGCCATGTCATAACAGCAACCTGTTGAAAGACACCATTCGTGTCGAGAGAAAGAACCGCAATGAGAAAAAGTTATACAGAAGATGGTGAAAACATAATTAGCCGCGCCGAGAAGGGTATCTTCCCTCCCTTTTCCCTGTGCCGTGTACATGCCCTGTTTTTGGTTGTCCCTGAACTCCGAAATGCACGTTTCCAAGCGGCTCTGGCACAGCGAGCGCGGCACTCTTTTCTGGCTTTGGAGTACCAGCGGCCAAGTCTGCTGTGCTGGCACGCATGAGAAACGGAATTGAAAATGTAGACGAACATTGACGCAAAGGGAAATCTTGTTCGTGCAATTGGAGCTACAGGCTGTGATGCCTGAGCCATCGCCTGACCCTTCCTATTAGCTCATTGACCACTCCTTCCTCAGGCTGCTCCTGAGTTTGTACCCGCTCCGTCTGGCAACTTTCTCCATATGTCTCGCTCTGGAGGATCTCTTTGCGCGGCCATCCCTCAGCTCCGACACTCGCTTACTGGTGCTCACTTGCGGCAAAGATGGATCGGATTCAACATCTGCCTCCCCTTCAGCGTCCAGTGTGTCGTCCTGAAGCGGCTGGGTCAATTCGAGGTCCTCCTCGGTCGGTGGAGCACGATTGGCAGGGCGGAATCCGACTGAACTCTCAGAGGACATGCCAATTCCGACAGCATTCTCGACCTTTCGACGCTTGGCTGGGAGATTGGACTCGTCCTCGTCGTCATCAACCGCCCCACGCTTCTCACTGCGGGCCTTTTGGTTTGTTGGAAGAAGACCTTCTTCCTCAATTGGCTTTTGCTGCACAGCCAATTTCTGAACAGCTCCAGGTTGAACAGCCACTTGCTCTTTGGGACCCTGCTCTGTAATATCTTGCTGTGCAGAAACTTGCTCCGTTACGTCCACCTGAGAACGTCTCGGCCGAACATCCTTTCTTAGACGTGGCCTCCTCTGGCCGGAAGAAGAACCCTACTTCTTGTCTTCCCGCGCCGGCGAAGGGTCGGCCTGCGAATCCATCGAGTTCTTGCCACGAGACTTCCTGCTTCCCGTCGTGTGCGTCCAACCTCGGATCTGTGTGGGTCCGTGCGAGGGCGGTGGTGCGGTAGCTGTGTAGTCCCTGATACCTTCAAAAGGATTGTACATCAAGGTGCGTAGCTCTGATCCATTGTTGTCCCAAGTCTCGTGTCGAGGCGCGGGCTTGATCTCCCTGTATTGTTTGTTGTTGTTGCTGTTATTGCGGCTTGACGATATGCTACCGCTACGTCTTCCTGGAGAGGTCGAGACTGCTGTATGTGTATTTTGATACGGGGGAGGGCTCTGTAGGATCTGACCTTGATGCCCAGGGCCCTGTTCGTGCTGTGATGGATGCTGACTTCCCATTGGTGTCCCTGATTGATGTGGATGATGCATGGAATAGGGCGCGGGCTGCTGATGACCGGATTGCATCGTTGGCTGGGCCATGTACCCTGGCCGAGGGCCTTGCTCTGTAGACATCAAAGGTTGATCGGGTCCATATCCGTTCGGAGGATAGGGTTGATCAGCGTATGCTTGAGGCGGAGGTGGCGGGTAATGCGCCATTTGGTCATTGGGGGTCATCATGATATGTTGAGGGCCTTGGGGCCCTTGGGGTCCTGGGGTTGCTGGGTGCATGAGCTGACCCGACCCCGAGCCACGGTGGAGTGGTCGCAGCGGTGGTAATGGCTGCGTGTCAGCGCCAGCTGGGTTACTAAAGGGGGTCCGTCCAGGAGATCCCTCCGTAACTGTAGCTGGCCTTGGAGCAGGAGCCAGTGGTGGTCCAGAATACTGCATCATTTGGGGAGGCTCAGGATAATCTGGTGCTTGAGGCGGGCCCTGCTGCGTGGGAGTGGATGGAGAATTGAGGGCAGTCTGGAAGAAGCTTGTCTGCGGTTGCTGAAGCGCGTTGCTGTGTTGTGACGGCTGTTGTTGCTGAGCCTGCAGTGACTTCTGATGCTGGAGAGCTTTTGGGCGCTGGCCATCCTCGAACAGCTGTGGGTCCAAGAGTGCATCATCCGTATTAGGGACTGGAACATACCGATCATCAGACGCATGGGGCAACTGGCGCGCCATTTTTGACTGATCGTAAGGCATGTCTACTTCTCGATATCCATATGACTCTGGAGGGGCGGGTGGAGGATGTCCCTGGTGACCAGGCACCGGTTGCGGAGGCTGCATCGCCTGCATCATGTGCTGCCGTTCGTGTAAAGTCTCAGATCCTTGGTAGGTGAAATGCTCGGGAGGCGCCAAAGGGGACTGTGGCACCTGCTGATCATGGTAATTTTGATGAGGCTGCGCGGCATATGTTCGGTCTCCACCCATGAAGTGCTCTGGCATGGCTAATCGAGGCGCAGGGTCTTGCTGGGGATCAGGGTACTCTGGAGATCCCATTCCCCCCGCTTGCACGAGCTCTTGAGGATCCCGTAATTGCTTGGGACGAACTGGCTCAGGCATTTGAATTGGGATTCGCGGCGGCTCTTCGACATGGGAGCTGGGTGCTAGCTCTCCGTGCGGTTCACCAGCTTCCTGGATCGCAATATCCGCTAAAAGCTTCATGGCGGATATGTCTTCGGTAGGTGGGGTGGAGGCTGTGACGGGTGGTAGGTTAGAATTGCCAAAGATGTCTCTCACAGCGTCGTAGGGCCTCGACATTGTCGAAGGTCGTGACAGGACAGGCGAGGCATTATGGGCTTCTTGCAGGCTTTGGGTTTCTTGGGCCTCTCGAGAATCCAAGGCAGAGCCAGCGTTGACGAGCAGATCGATGTTACGAGCACCCAACTGCTGGTCTTGCTCATCTTGAGCCTCATCTTCTTCCTGCTCAAGTTTAATCCGATTGTCCTCGCGCTCATTCAATAGCCTCACTGTTTCAGGATCATAGAGGTCGTCTTCCGTCAGGTCTTCCTGGTCCATGAACCGGCTCAGCATGCTCTTGAGGGTCTTCTTGACGTAAGCTCCCTCAGCTTTGGCCTTTGAGATTGACCGAGATGTATGTATGATCTTGCCGTCGGGCGGTACAAACACAGTAGGTTTCCAGCCAGACTGATATGGCCTGGGTGGTTCTTCGTCGTTGACAGAGCTTTCCATGAAGAGACCGTATTTTGGGTGCAGCTTGTGCTTCGCGATCAGGTCCTGATCGAGATCACCATCGGCATACTGTGTCGCATCGTACGTCCAGAGGGTACGGTCAAAGAACATAGCATTCGAGTTTGGCTGGCCCAGGAACTTCTTCCGCTTGGCCTTGGTGGCGCCACGGCTCTTGTCGTTAGTCGAGTCGCGGAAGCCGATCTCGTGGGGCTCATATTCGAATAGTGCTGGAAGCATGATGCGGTTGTTGGGCATGTCACCTGCCCTGGCTCTCTTGTTGATGAGCCGAGCGCCGTGATCATCAGGCTCTGCTGCACCATTGGGGAGTGGCGGCAGGGTCTCGTCCTCCCCAGCATCGGACTCCTCTGCCTCAACCGATGGCGACCGCGCAGGTACCTGCTTCCGCTTCCTACCCCGGGTCGCCGCCGTTGGCTCATTTGGTGGTGATGGGTTGTCGTCATTATCGTCAACCGGTGAAGGCGAAGGGGGTTGGCTTGCAGGCTCATCTGGGGCCACTGCCGAGAGTAGGCCACCAATATGGCGCGGCAGATCTGCGCCAGCCTTGTTGTCCAGGGAACTCACAGGGCGCTTGGGGGTGGGTTGGCCTTCGAGGAGTTCGGCACCCTTGCGCTTGATGGGAGTGCGGACAGCCTTGGACTTGGTTGCCTCCGAGGCCAGTTCTGGATGGAGATGGGGATATGGAACTTCTACGCCCTTGTAGATCTTCCGGTAGATGCCTTGCTCGGCAGCCTCCTCCGTGGTGATTGACTTGTAGTTCCACGAGAGGTCCAGTTTCTTCAAAATCATTAGACATGGGGATTGTGCTACGTAGGGGTCTGTGATATGGGACACTTACATTAATCGGGTCTCTGGATCTCTGCAGGTCTTCCAGGATGTCGAGGCGCTTGAGCTGAGCGTCGAGATAATCCTCAACGAGGTCATCCCAGCGGTTCTGGCAGGTGTGAGCAGATTGTACGAGGATTCAGGAAAAGTGCTGTATCAATGATAAATGCCCATGACAGATTGATTAAACGCTTACTTGAAATGATTCGCCCGTGTAGTCGTGTTTGGCGTTCCACTCGTGGTGTGCGGTTGTGGTGCTGAGCTTCAATTTTGCGTCAAGCTCCGACAGCCGACCTTGGAGTCGCTGGTCCAGAAAGCGGGTGATTTCGGTGTACTGGTCGACCTCCTGGTGGGCGTCAAATTTGGACTTGAGCAAGTCAATATTCCGGTCTGCAAGCTCCTCGAGAGCTGGTCTCATGGCGGCTGCCACGGTAGCATAAGCATTTTTCAGATCGCGCTGACGCTCATGAGCTGCTTGGGCGCGAGATGTTTCGTAGACCTTTTGGCGGCCCCGTCGCCCGGCAGTAGGTTTTCTACCAGCACGAGCAGAAGCAGCTCCTCTGGTGGAGGAGCCTCTCCCTCTGCCACGACCTCTCTTGGTCGGGCTGGGTTGTTGGGGGGCAGGGTCACTCATGGTGCCATTCAAGTGGTGAGGTTGTAAGTAAGTGCAGGGTGAGACGGGACAGAGAGGAAGCGTGGTTCAGGATAGGGTGGCAAGGATGCGTGTGTCAGGGACCGCGAGAAATGAGTGACCTGACGAGCAGCCGTGACCTCGGTGAATCCAGGCTGCGAAGTTTTGGCGGCTTGGGGGACAAGTGAAAATTGGGTTGGCGACGTGCTGTTTCTGTGAGGAAGAAAGTGATGTGATGCCCGGCTGGGCTGCTGAAAGGAGGATTGGCTGTCTGTGTGTGTGTGTTGGTCTAATCCGCCGGGTGGGATAATGGCAGCAGAATGCGAGAATGAGAACAAGGCCGTGTCGACGAGATCAACAAAGGCAATTGGGAGACGAAGGGGCTGCAATAGCACGGCAGGATGCATCAACGGGCTGCTCGGGGCGGCTGTGGTCAGGATATCTTGACTGATGCTGTCGCCATGTCGGTGTCAATGCCAAAGGGGATCCAATCCAATCCGCTACGGTCTGGTGGCTGCTTGCTGGGCGAGGTACAAGGTACTTGCGGAGATTTTCGACCTCAGCACCTACTTTGCCGCTTTGGGTAACAGAAAAACCTGACTTCGACACCCTGGCGCTCCGGAAGGGAATGAAACTGCACTCTATGCTTGTGAACAATGGCATTTCTTTCTTCGCCAGGCCCTGTCTCGCCTGCTTATTATTATTATCAGACTTCAGGAATTGTTGTTGCAATGTCGACAGCGATGCCTATGGTGGGTTAGGTTGTTTTGACTGGGCGCTGCAGATGCTATCCTCATCCCACTCACTCATTCAGCGAGCCAGCCAGCCAGCCTTCCCCAGTCCCCCTACTTAGTAGTCCTTAGTGCTCTGTCGCAATGGGCCAGGTGTCGTGGGGTTGCTGGCCTAGTAGTTATTTATTGCATTTGGCCGACCTTACTTCACGCATCTGGTTCTTCTCTCTCGTTCACACTGCTCTGCTGGCAGAGTGAATCAAGCTTACAGGCAGGAGGCCTGGATCATCACACGTGGTTGGCTCTGGCTCGAGAGGAGCTCGAACATCCCCGTCACTGGGCCGGCGGCGTCACAACAAACTCATTGTCGGCCGCAGCTCTTGTTCGTTCGCCTCATCTCCCCAGTTTTTTTTCTCTCTGTTTTTCCTCTGATAGTCCACTTCTTTCGGTGCACTCGCTCTACTTGTGCGCGCGACATGTCAACTACTGCTACTGCTGTCGTCGCTATTCAAGCAACTCCTGCAACGCTATCGCCACGTCGTCAGGGGAAACACCACCTCGTGCTCACACTCTACGGCAGTTCTATCGGGGATGACTTTTAATTCTGGGGTTGGCTTCCTAGCAGCAGCAGCAATACGCTTCTGCAGTGACCTGGCATTTTATGGCAAGCTGTAGGATAGTCGTTTTACTGTGTAGTTTGTTAAATACTCAGGGATTCATCTGACTGCTATCCCATGCTGTGGTATCTCCTTATTTACGGAGTCAGGGCATCTCGTCTCGCGTCGCATGCCGTAACGGTGGGGCGGTCGCCATTTATGGGGCGTCGGAACAGCCACAGCCATTGCCGATTCAGAATCTCCTATTCACATTGATGATATATCTGCGTGCGTCTCCTTTTCCGCCTCCATGGCAGGATCGACCCGTCTCTGAACTTGGCTCTTTGGATATATCGCATTCCTATTACAAGCGCCCCTGCAACGTTGGGGGGAAAAAACGGTCTGCCCGGAGGATCAGTCATGGACTTCCCAAGGGTTGAAAGTACTCGATACTTCACCCGGCTTATGTCACCATCTGGTTGGTAGTGATTGGCTCATTTCCCTCGCGCATCTATTTCTGGGGTCAAGGGTTGACTAGCCTCCAAAAAGCGGGCTCGGCCGCGAGGGCTCATGAAGCTCATCAATGCGAGAGGACCATTCCGGAGGCCGTGACCACCGCTTCTCATTAAGACTGTTTCATTTTCACTTGCACGCCGTCAACGTCACACCTTCTGGCTTACCGATGAACATTCAGAATCATGTCGAAAAAACGGAAGACTGTGCCTCAGAAACACAAGCCAGCCTCGCACAAGACCCAGGACAAGGACAAGACACCAGCCCACAAGACTGGAAAACCACAAGCCAAGTCTGGCAGCGCCATTCCTAAGACTCACGCTCGGGATCTCGAGCCCACCATTCCTTTCTCGCCCGAAGATACCATACTTCTCATTGGCGAGGGGGACCTTAGCTTCTCCAGGGCCCTTGTGGAGCACCACTACTGCGAGAACATCACAGCAACCGTGCTGGAGAAGGATCTGGAAGAACTCACTGCCAAGTACCCTCATGTGAAGGAGAACGTGGAACTCATCGAGGCCGAGGGAAACAAGGTGGCTTATGGAGTAGATGCCAAAAAGATGGCGCCGTGGTCCAAGAAGACAGGCAAAGACTCGGCTGGCATCATGGACAGGATAAGTGTGTCTGCCTCTGCGCTCGTCACCTCCTCGGCAAACATTGCTAACCATACCTCTACGCAGTATTCAACTTTCCCCATGTGGGAGGAAAGAGCACAGATGTCAATCGCCAGGTGAGGTATAACCAAGAACTGCTGGTTGAGTTCTTCAAGAGGGCGTTGCTCTCGCTGGCGCCAGGAGGAACCATCATCATCACTCTTTTTGAAGGCGAGCCGTACACCCTTTGGAACGTCCGTGATTTAGCACGGCACTCAGGATTGCAAGTCGAGCGCAGCTTCCGCTTCCAGGCCTCCGCATACCCAGGGTACCACCACGCGAGGACACTCGGCGTCGTCAGAAACAAACAGGGAGACGTTGGTGGGGGCTGGAAGGGCGAGGACCGCGCTGCTCGAAGTTATGTCTTTGTGAGGAAAGACGAAGTACCGAAGGCGGTTTCTAAGAAGCGCAAGCGCTCGAGTGACGATGAGGACAGCGACGATTCGGATTGAATACGGGACACGGTTCCGCATTGTGCAACAATCTCAGGTCAACCAACAGGTTCGACCAAATGGGCCATTCCGCGCCATCGACACATTGAATTGGGCCTCCACAGCACATCAAGCAGTCCTCTTGCATCCCCCGAGACGAAGAGCCTGTGGTCGAGTCCGCAAGAGCGAATCTGACCTCGAATGAACGCAGACTGGGCAACGAAATCAAGCGACCCAACAATGGCAATATCATCGCGTTGAATGTGAGGCAACATGGACAGCCTGCGACCGACAGTATAGCCTTTCGTGTGCGAGTCAACATTTTGCATGACCACGCCATCAACAAGTCCTCGCACTGCACAACCTAGCTGCCTGAAAAGATTGGCCAATTGCGTACAGCTGGCACATACTGTGGCAGACGGTATTATGTATCGACAAGCCACCCGAATTTTTGAGCTAGAACGTCGCTTCATCTACAATATTGGCCGGACGAAGTCACGGTAAATGGCTTCGATTTTCGATAGTACTTGAGTATGCGCAGGCCTGAAAGGCTTTCCAGACCGAGGAGCAGAGGCTGCATCGCTACACGACCAAAAAAACAAACAATCACGTTTCCCAGTTGTCCAGTATTATTGTGGTATGTACAATTTCGAGGCTTGGGATGGCCGCGGGACAGAGTCGTCAAGATGATGATTGAATAACAAGTCGCCCACAAGTTAATTACACAAGATGCAGTGAGGTTCGCACCGCCTCCAATGCACTCCAGGGGCATCGCAATGTGTGCTGAGCTCGCAGCAGCAGGCAGAGTGGGTTTCGCGACATTGGCCCTGCCACAGGGACGTTGGCCAGCCACGCATGAGACAAGCTTTGAGAGGCCGTAGCAGCTAGAACAAAGGAGCCAGAAATACCAGCTGCTTCAGCTTCCCCGGGTTAACAAGGCGCTCATTCTATAGCCCGACCGGTCAAGCTCAGCTCAGCTCGCTTCGCACCAGCAACACCCTGGCCACGAGAGCGTGAAACGAAACCGGATCTCGGGCTAGGCGAGCGCCTCTCACCCACGAGAGGAACACAACCGCCATGCCGTCCACGCAGCCCGTGTCGGCCTGTACCTAGTCGGTCGGCCGGCCACTCCCCCCAGCATCTACCCGTAATTACACAGCGCCGTTCAACACAGCAAATGCAACATACCGCAGCCCGCCTCCAATATATCTCCCCTTCCGAACATAGCACGGGCACGCATGTAACAAACGCAGATAGGCACACTGTGCTGCATACCTGCGAAGTACAAAGGCAGGATACCGGGATGGTGGTGGTGGGAGAAGCTCAAAGACAATTCCTCGATGCCCTCAGTGTTCCACCCCTTGTGATGTGATGCAGGTAGCCGGCCGTCCTCAACCTCCCTCTTCCTGTGTCACGGTTGCCGGTATTAGGGGCCCCACACACCACCAGGGCCACGCGCCGAGACGTATGTGTGCTATCCAGACCCTGTTATTTGTATGATCTCTCTCCTGCCCTCTACTCGAGGTGCGGTTCTACGCCTGTGTCTTGCATAAGGCAAGGAGCGACGGAATTTGTTGAGGCTGCATGACTCTAACCCTGTGCGGACCTGATGAGGGGAGCCCCAATCTGCTGCTGCTGTTCTTCCTCGCCGGCATTGCGTCTGTTTCCCGCTGGCCCCCAAAGCGGTCACGATCACCGGGCCTTCTCATCCCGATCTCCCTGCGATGCACCAATTACGGAGACCACATGGGCAGTAGCTACCTCGCATCACCATGTCGGCTTGTACCGAGTCACATCACACCCATCTCCACCCCGCATACACAAACAGAAGACTCATGATTTGGGCTGCTCATGTTTGCTTGTCACCTCATGAGGCTCGGGGCCGACCATGGACCGACCACGCCCGCATCGCCGCAACGCGAGGCGCATGCATATTTTTTCTCCATGCGTGCATACATATACGCAACTGCTCATCGTAGACAACGGAGACGCCATCCAGTCGGCTCGCCGTTCGAGATCCCGCCCAAGCACCCGGAATGCGCAGGCTAAAGCTACCCTGCAGCAAGCATCGGCGACACATGATATCCTGCCCATTTAGAGGGTGCGCGCGACTGTCCCTCCGGCAGACAAACGCACGACGACGGACCGGCTTCCCCTCCCCCCTCCTTTTGTTGCTGCCACGTTCAGAGGCAACTCGACCCCGCGGGCATGTCTCGAGATGGATATGTGCATACGACAGCTGCACGGCACGGTCCAAAGGGGGCAGGTGGGTCAATCGCCCGCCCCGGGGGGGGGGGGGGGGGTTCCCAAACAGCCTAGCAAACTATCCCGCAGGATCTCCCATGCGGGACGGGAACGTCGACGGCGCAGCCATCCCCGGGCCCAGGGACGGGTCCTGGGTTTCCTCGCGGGCGGGCGGTTGTTGGTGTGCGTAACCTGCTTTGGTGGACATGAGGGAAGCTGCGCACGCGAGCCAACGCGTTTGACCAGCTAGGCGAGCGACGGGCTCGGTCTTGGGGGGAAGGGGCACACACGCGCAAGGCGATGCAACAGTGTTGGTTCGTGCCGGTGATCTGGTCTGTCTGAGACAAGGCCAGCCTCGTCCACCATAATCGGGTTGGAACTGCATGCTGCGAAACACATCGAACAAAGAGCCGTACCCCAGGGCCACCCGGGGGTCCGGGGGTGATGATCGAGGAGGGTATCATGGTGGCAGCATAGGGGTTCATGGATGGGCTGAGCTGGGCTAGGCAGCGTTCATGATCAGCTTCCTTGCCCGGGCTTTGTTGTGGCAGTCAGGAGGCCAAGCAAAATGACTGACACAGACGGGTTACAAGTGTTGGGCAGCATTCTCCTGCTCACTTCTCACATATGCGCGTCCCGTACTGCGCACAGGGTGAACAGGCTGTATTAATTGCCCGCATTGAGGCGCCCGGTTCCCGCAGTCCCTGGGTGAGGCGGCCCCGGTCCTAGGAAGGCCCAGCTCCTCCCAGGAAGAACTTCTTAGTCACGGGTGGCGGCGATAGATCAGTGGTAGTTGGTTAATGCTACCACCATGCGAGATGCAATTTGCATAATGCGCACGCGAGGGACGGGACGGGGACGAGGGGAGTCCAATAGCATCGGGAGGTTTATTGCAAGTCCCAGATAGGCGAGGTGGAGGTGAATTACATGATGGCCCACGGCCGATGGAACCGAGTTTCTCATCAGTAGTGATTGAAATGAGACAAGACCCAACAAGCCACAGAGGAAAATTGACAAGCACCATCCATTATTTGCTTCAGACTGACCAGACGCCTCGAACCATGTTCTCCCAAGACAGGACCGGCTCCCCTCATACATAGTGGGTGCTAGACAAAGAATAAGGCGGCAATTGTTGAAACGTGCCCGCTGGAAGCCAACCCAGGAAGATCAGAGAGAGCATAGATCCAAGATGCGTCGCTGATGCCAGGCGACCTTTCCGTGCACGTACCGCGGCTGATCACTAGCCAGCCATTCTCAGCGCAAGGAAGTCTACACGCTCGACCGTTCCAATTCCCGAGGTGGCCAAGACGTCCTCATACCGGTCGTCATGTAGCTCTGTGCGGCGACTGGTCAATATGGCCGATAGACTGAGAGTTTGCCTCCATCTGCCCCGAATGTGGACCAGAAAGTCGCTTGGCAGACGTAGAAGTGAAGACGAAATGCTCGCTTGGCTGGAATAAATTAATGTTCTTCCTGGTAGGAATAGAAACCACAAAAGACTGGCACACGTGGAAAGACCCATCATTCTGTTCGAGCGCCCCTGACCCCCATGCGCCCTCCTTCCGACCCTCCCAAGGTTTCCCAAAAGATGTATCCTGTTGTGTTGCGTTCTTGCTCTTGGCCCTTGCGTTGTCCCTTCCCTCTATAGCCTCATCCATCGTTAAAGAAGAGGGGTTCAAGAAAAAGAAAGAAAAAAAGAAAACCTTGTGTTGCTTGCTGATTTTGGGAGCCAAAATAGCGCACCACTCACTGCCTCCCTTGGACCCATTCTGACCAGAGGCGCACACACACTTGTCCTGCTTGACATACTATCTCCAGACTAGGAAGAGGTTTGATCAGGAACCCAGACTCATCGCGAAATTTCGTCTCCCATATCCGAGTTGCGTTGCGCAAATTCGGTCGGGCCCGGATTATGCTCCTTTGAATATTAAGTGTACCAATGATCGCCAAGAGATTTTTTTTTTGCGTGCGGTTCAAGAGCCGAACAAAAAAGGGAGGAAAAAGAAGCTGTCCTGTCGTCATCCAGCCGCTGGCTATACCATCTATTCCTGTAGAGGTGGAGGAAAACTTTTTGCAAAAAGCCGACGCAAATTTGTGATGGTCATGGATGTCGTCAGATTACGATCGAGATGAAACGAGGGCTGCGAAGCCAAGTGGTGGTGTAAGAGAAAATCACGTCAGCCGGCCCAAATAGTCGAGTTCTTCAACGTCGAATTCACGTGTTCCATCGTTTGTTGTGGGTTTGTTTCCCAGCATATTCAAAGCCGCTGCCTCCTTCATCGTGCAGCTGTCCCCGGCCGAGCGATTCGATCTTCAAGCTGGGTCCAGACAGGCTTCTTGGGTCGTGCTGCTGTGTGAGATAATTGGGGAAACCTTGCGTCGGATGCGAGTGGACAGACCCCTGTGGAACGCTGGCCGTCCGATATATACTGGTGGGGCCAGTGTCGTAGGAGCCTCGCTGCATATTGTCGAAGGATGCTGCTTCGACGTATTGCGGGGTCTGTGCAAGAGGGACGGGCTGCTGATGCACATAGGAACCTGATTGATGTGCCTGCTGCTGCTGGTTATCAAAAGAGGAGTACATCGATGGCGTGGCAGGTGGATTCGTCGCCTGCCAACTCGGGTACATTCCGGATGTGGTTGCGCTGCCATACTCTGAGGGCGAGGCGTACAGAGACGGCCGCCGGCTCGATGCGTGGGGATCCGGAAAGTTCTCTTGTAAGGGGATTCCAGCCGCTTGAGGAATTGCGGATTGCGTGCCCATAGAGCTACCTTCCACGAAGTTTGGCTGGCCAGAACTGAGATCCGGCTGCATCATCGATGGCTGGTGGTGATATTGGTGGCCTCGTACTGGAAGGTCTCCCAAGAATGGTCCACCCTGCAGGTTGCCCGCCGGACTTGGTTCACTACTGGGAGCCACCAGTAGGCTGTGATCTGCGGTCTTGGGGGTTGAAGCAGTCGCCGGTGCAGGATTCTGGTCGGCATCGTCGTCCTCCTTGGGAACGTCGTCTTCCTCATCGTCAGATTGATAGTTATCAGGGACCTTGTCATCGGCCATGACCATGGCTTCATACTCGGCGTCTGCGGGCACTCAGGTTAGAATATATGGGGGAACAGAATGTTGATTGAAAGGCGTACCAATCTCCCCGTTTTTGTAGCGCTCTTCGTAGCGAGCCACCTTGAAGATTTCTCTGAGATATGGCTTCTTTTTGGCATTGTTAGGGTTCTCTGCGTCTCCGAAGAAGCTGCCAAGTGCCTCGAAGGTCGCTTCCTCCAATTTGCTAACGTTCAGGCCGTGCTTCTGGATATCTTTGTGCTGCGAGTGGTTTGGCTCCGTGATCATGTGAAGTATATGGTTCAGGAGATAAACACGCTCTGTCTCATATCAGATCTCAGGTCCACTGACATTCGGAAATGAGAAAACTTACCAGGCTTGTAGAGATGATCAGGCTCCTTGTGCCGAACTTTTTCGTCCCTCGATGAACCCCAAGGCTTCGGCCACCAGTCTGGTGCTTTTGCATCTGCCCCGGTGTAAGGATGATTGGACTGCTTCTTTGGCGCGATCAGTTTGACCCATGCCTTGGCGATCAATTTACAGGCAGTTTGCTGTATGTTCTTGAATCGTTGGTCGCAGAACTTCCAGACCTCTTCTTTGTTGCCGACCCTGATGCCCTTCTTGGACAGGACCACCTGCACTGCCGGAAGGTCGTCGTCCAATGTGACATCTCTCCTGCCAGACAACCCGCCCCTCTGCCTCTTCCGAGTCCTATAACAGGTTTCGTCGTCGTAGGCAAGCAGTCCTTGGGCACGCCGCCGGTCATATTGTCGACGGCCACCGTATGCGGAGCTCATGTGAGGTCGAGCTGGATCTCCGTGCGCCGGGTAACCTTCTTCATACGAAGGACTAGGAGCTGTCGCAAGACAACGTTAGCGAATCGTGCGAACAACTTCGGAAAGCGGCTTCGTACTTGGCATTACCCTTCCGGTCGTGTACCATTTTTGATATCCATCCAGATCGATGTACTTCGACAGCACTTCTGGAGTTGCAGCTTCTTTTGGCCCGGTGAACCTCACCAATTGTCCATCGTCTCTAATTCCTGCCATGATGAAATGTTTGAGTGGGATGTTGCAATACTCGTCAAACATGGTGCAAATATCCTTGGTACGGTATCAGTATTTGCCTGTGTACTGGTAGATCTCGTCTCTTACCATGGGAACTCTGTGCTCGTATATGGGATCATTGGGAATCCGGGCTGGCATCCTGTCGGCTGGATGCCAAAGGCGCGACCCTGGGTGGCTCGGCTGAACCATCTTCGCAAAGTTGAGATGTGTGCTGCAAGCGAATAATCAAGACCACACGTGCGCTTCGTGAATGTGACAAGGCAAGACACGTTTCACTCGTGTCGATGGCCTTTTATGGGGATTTCAGCAGCCAAAGCGTCTCAGAGGCGAGGGCAGCGCGGGAAGTCCATAAACTGAGTGTTGGTCAGCATCGGCGTTCCGTATCGGTGAGGCTGAAAGACAGGCATGAAGACAAGGGTTGGTACAAGCCAGACCTTGACCGATTTTCTTTTGGCCTCCCTAAGAGTGGTTTGTAGAGGTCCCAAAATTGCCAGTGAGACAGGTGACAGCCAATACCATGAAGGAGACTGAACGGGGAAAGAGTTTATGACTGGGTATTCCACACAAATGAAAGAACTGAATGGCCCATGGAAAATTATGACTGATCCCGACTGATTCGTGTGGCAGGGAAGCAGGCTTGAGCGGCATGTATGGCTGATATATGTGCGAGGGTAGGTCTAGGGCAGCGTAGATTAAGGAAAGCAAGCCGTACCTGAAAAGAACAACTGCCGATAGCTCTTGGTTGCCCCCTCGACAGACGGCAAATTTCCGGGCAGCAACCAGGTCGAGTTCAAATCACGGACCACTGGCACGGGTCTTGCGTGTGTGTTGGAGCGGGAGCTTGCTGAAGCCGAGTGGGACGGGAAGCGGATATGCACCAAACTGACACCCTGACGACGGCACGATCGACGGTATCAATCCTTTTGGTACTGCTTTGCTGGGAATAATCAAAATGATAGAGAGAGGCCCGTCAACAACAAAGACAGAATGCTGGCTTGTGTCAGATCGGACCGTGTTGCTGCGGCCAATTCCAGGATTGCTAGTCCTTGCACAGGGCGCTTGGACAAGCGGACCAGCTCGCTGTGATCACTTTCCCAGAAGAAACGGGCGTCACAGTCTTCTTTGTCTGCTGTACGGCTGTGAAACATCGGAAAGCTGCTCTCCACTTGCCCACGAAGGCCTCCCCAGTGCAGAAGTGACAACGGGTGTCTTGGGCCTAGGCTTCAAGCGTGTGACCAGGAGCCCGATGCCTCAGCGTTTCGTCGGCGCTGACAGGGAATAAAGGATTTGTCCTGACGACGAAGAAGGCGTTGACGCACAACAGACGGTGACGGACACGAGCTGAGCAGACGAAGGGAAAGGACTCTGGAATAGCCTCGGAGAGGTCGGGCGAAGTATTGTATCGCAAGGATCGAGTGGGACAGAACTCGACTGCACAAAACCGTACAGCCCGGTTTTAATGAGTTGTGAGCAAAAGAGGTGACCGGATTGTTTCTCCTGTCGTGTTTGGTAGTCCAATCACTGTTCACCAGGGTGGCCTGGTGGTCGCGGCAGATGGCAGACGGGTGGAGTCTCTCGGCCAAGGTACCAACAGACAATGTCGAGTAGTATAAGTCAAGGTGAGAATTGCGATGAAACCGAGTCCGTAAGCGGGAAGTGGAAGCGGCAAGATGGAGGCTCCTAGATCACCTGTTCCAATGGCCGCTGCTCACCAACCGTGGCCGCAGTGATCGAAGATCGAATAGCGCAGAAGCGGAATGGCGAGAAGAGATAGACCTGGACTGACGCCTGCGGCGGCAAACGAGATGGGGATACGTTCCGTTGGCTGTGTTACCGGGAGGAGCGATCGAGCCTTCCTAGCTCCTGGATCGTTTCGGCGCACGGAGAGGGAGAAGGCGGAAGATAGGCCAAGGAGCTGGGCTTGACTGCGAGGAAGGAAGTAATGTATTTCAAAAAAGAATGCGAGTGCCACCATATGTACGTGTGATGGAGTGAGTCCCCTTGTGGTTGGCAAGGATACTCAGATAAAACAGAAAAAGACATCCGCGGGCTACACAGACCCTTGTCCCATGCAGGAGACAGTGGGGATTCCACAGAGCCCAGTGCGTATTATGGGCCAGGAGACGACTGCTGAATCTCAATTGTTGACCAGGGCATACGCTTCTTTCTACCGTATGTAATCGTTAAAACCGGGGTACGCACCAAGATGGATCTCGGCAAGGTCGGCCTACTGAACTGCGACCGGAGTGGTGATCGGGGAAGGGCCGTAAAAGTAACGATGATGAGCTGGCCTGCTCTGCAATAGAGGATGCCGCAAAAGATGGAAGCCTTCCAAACGGAAAGGTCTGGTTATAACGTCAATTAAAAACGGGGTGTGATGACACCCTTTGCCGTACTGTACATGCTGGGGGAAATAGAGGAGGTGGTCCAACAAGAGCCTGTGTTTGGGTGGGGAACACGGCGACTGGTCGAAGGGTGGAAAGGGCCTTGCCTGATGCATGGCGGGCTGCAGCATGTAGCTCGATGGGTATACAGCGCGCCATATTGGCTGCGAGCCCGCACAGTGACGAGAGGGGATCTAGAAAAAAAGCAAGACAATTGCTGATATCTGCGGGCCGGGTAAGAAATTCCGGCTTGTGGAGGGCAAGAGACCTGGAAGCCCATGTTCAGTTCATCTGCCTGCTCGAATCCTTCCGCCTCGCCGTTCGACCGCCAGCCAGTATGCCGATAGATCAAGGACGCATTTCTGTCGAGGCTGACAAGGCGTATCGGTACTCGTCGTCACGATTGAATCCCTGATTGCATAGGGCAGGGCATACACACATCGACAGCCTTGGGTGACAGCAGAGCCAGCACCGTCGCCTCTGCGGTCATGCATGTATACTTGTCGGGGTACAAGAGCAAGCCTGTGGTACATGAGTACTTGGGCCTGTGTGTGGAGGATGGCAGGGTGGGAAGCAGCCAAGCTTGGCTGGTTGAGGATCTTGCTGCAGCCGCCGCAGATGAGGAAAAGGGATTCTAGATGGCCATGACCACTGTATTCAGAGGCAGAGGTGCGAGCTTTGATGGGGAAAATAGGGGTAGTCTTGCGTGGGCATCGACATTCAGCATCGGTATAGCACACTGGGTCGACGGCGCACCAGCTTGCCCACACAATTGAGAACATTCTGAGAGAGGCATCCCCTGGTGGGGAGACATGGGATGCTTTTCCCACCGTTGTGGTAGTACTCTTGTGGGCATCAAGTGGACCTGTCAAGTGCAAGGCATCACCAATACCCCCGATCCCAGCCAAGACAGCCCCGGAGGCGCTCGAATGTGAGCTTTCGCACTCTGCCGGGGGCCGCTTTTGGCTGCCGCCAGGTGGGATGCGAAACAAGCCAGAGTAGCATCTGGGGGCAGAATAACGAAGCCATTGCGAAATAAGCGTAGATGATGAAGAAGGCTGGACATGGTCGAGCGAGAAGACGCCGGGGAGAGGAGCGCGTTCCAGCTGCCGGAAGCACTGGCGGAGTTACGGCAATAGGCTGTACCGCACACAGGAAGAGCTACAGTAGCAGGACGATGGTGAGAGGGAGCAGGGCTCAGCAGGATCGTTGTGGCAGAGACGCGCAGCGGAGCAGAATTGAGCCTGGCGAGGCCTGCAAGGCTTTCCACAATGCACACGAGTTGGTGTGAGGGTGTGGTCAATGGTGCCCTGGCTCTGACAAGGGCCTGGTGTGAGACTCTGGGGACACGCTATGCCGGATTGGCAACGAGGCCTGTGCCAGTACCCAGAGCCGAGAGCTCAGAATCCACAACTGCGCCGGTGGGTCTGTCTGTTGGACGGGGACGAGGGCGGGACACGAACTGTCCTGTACTTTGCTGTAGGAGTAGGGCTCTGCGAACACAACCGATCCTATCGCGACAGCACTGTAGTAATCCAGCCCCACGACTGGCAGAGGCGTCGTGGTCCGCAACGCCGCGGCGACGTAGAGGTTTGAAGCTGTCTTGGCAGATGCCAGCCAGCCAGAGTCCTCTGAGCGTGTGAGAGAGGGGGGACGGAGGGACGGAGGGACGGAGGGAGATAGAGACAGAGACAGAAAGTCAGCTTAGTTTTGACCAGGTAGACAGCGCGTCCGTACTCACCTACACAAGGCAGGTGGGCTAGAAGATAACTGTAGACCTACAGTAGGCACCAGGTCTCGTCTCGGGATGTGTAGACTAGACTGCAGTAGACACATGCTGTAGAGGCCGGATTTGTGGGTTTATTGCTCTGTTCGTGGGGCGTCCAGGCCACGGCACAAAATCCGAAATACACCACTAGCAGCACTTAGGTTGCAGTAATTAAACCGCCCCTCAGTTCCCACCAACTCGGGAAGCTCCACCGTCAGTTCCATCCCTGTCCCCAAGACGGACACCAACGGACACCAGTCGACACGATTATTACGTCAGGTTCCTTGTCGCCCAGTCGTGCTTGCAGTGCTGCCCTCTGGTCGTCCCTCTCTGCTTTCACTCGCCTCGCCTCGCCTCAGGTCACTTCCATTCCAGGCCGCCTCGCCTGTTGCTGGCGCCTGCCCACGGCGGCTACTTCCTTTCCTTGCGGGTCTGGGGATTACGTGACTCGTCAAAAAGTAATCTTGGAGTGCTCGATCCCTTGAGACCACACGGCCATTTCAGCAATCGGGTCGAGTCGCGGCCTGGCAATGATGGTGGCAGTTTTCACCAACAAGTACAAGCGCAAGAACAAAAAAAAAAGAGACTGCAAAAGACGGCACGGCACACTCCCGCATGATTTACACAAGGAAGCTAAAAGTCTTCCCCCCCCCCCTCCTCCCTCTTCACCTTGCAGCACGGCACCGTGGGTAGACTACAAAGTACAGTACATCCTGTTTCCCAGCTTGCCAGCTCACTCATCACCATCATCATCATCCTCATCCTCATCACCACCACCAGCAACAACGCCGGCACCAACTGCTCAGCCAGCCGCGCCACACTGCACCCCTCCATCGGATCAATCCCTCTCTTTGGTAAACTGGAGACCCTTCCTGCACAGTACTGTGTGTAGCGTAGCGTACCAAGCATCAGCATGCTGTCCCCACCAGCCCTAGAGAGCAAGGCGACACTCCACCGTCGGATGCCCCCCACATTCAGAAACGGGTCTCTCCTCGGCGGCTGCCTTCCTTCACAAGAAAAACCCGTTTGCAAATTGTGGGTCGAGGCCTCTGGGCTCTGATCTCGATCTCCCTGCCTCTGCGATTCAGACGGGAGACATTTGATCAGTCACAACGGCGACATGATGCAAAGGAGATTCCCGCGCCTGTCTCAGCAATGACCGCCTGGCGAGAATACATCGACAGCATAGATCCGCCCACCAGAAAACAAAAATACCCAGTCAGCCAGTCTAGCACGTCGGCATCGTCGCAGCCACTGCAGCAGCACTCGAGCTGTCGCCCCATGCTGGTCTGCATCATGCCGCCAAGCCAGACGGACGGGATCAGCCTCGGAACGAACCAAAGCAGAAGTCCAAATTGCCAGCCCGTCACCCCGTCCAACAGGGGACACATGAGGCCCGGCGCCATATCGGAAACTGCTCCCTAGCGAGTACCGTACAGTACAGCACAGTGACCCTTGAAAATCCGGCCCCGTGGACCTCTCCTCGTCCGCCGTATTGCGATCCCTTACCTAGCGCTGCAGTGGCGGGACGGCGCGATACTACGCACTGTAGCAGTGGGCCTCATGTTCGTACGGCCCTCGTCCCGAGTGGTCATCTGTTCGGTTACCACATGTTCTGGACCACCCTCGGCAGAGAAAGAAGCAAGCGCCCCCCGTGTCCTCCCTGACGAGCTCTGTTTCTTTATGCCAGCAGAACAGCGCCGACTGATGGCCGCTGAAGGAGGGTGGCACGAACCTTCCCCCCGCAACAGCACCGCCGAAAGGGCGGGGGGGTTTGTCGAGCAGTTTTGGTAATGCAAGCTCATCAACCTCGTGGGCAATTTGTCAGGCAGCGTCATCCCTACCAACCGTCTTATGTGCATCATGATATGAGAATAATGGGCATAATCTGCCGGATCTGCAGCAGTGCGTCTTCCGGGACAGGTCGTTCGTCCGATTTCTCCAATTAGCACTGGCGCATACTCAACGTGACCCCACGGCTCACGCGGGCACAGTGACCATACCACAGCATAAAGCCTGTTCAACTTGGGCAGCACCACTTCGTCTGCAAGGTGTGTCCAGTATCTTGGGTTGACCTCCACCGCGCTCTTCGACTTACCAGCCGTCTGGGGCATTATGTTGTAGTTCCTCTAACAATTCTCACAGGCGGCATAGAAAACGCATGCTGTTCGATTGTCAAGGCCCGAGTCCCGAAGATTTCGGATGGTCTTGTTCATGTCCAAGGCTGACGTGTTCCAGGTCGAAAGTCAAACCTGAGCTAACGGTTCATCTGTGTGTGTGAGATGATCAACTCTAATTGCCCACCCGCCTTGATTCTGGTGGCCATCCCAGGTGTCAATTGGGGGGGGGGGGGGCCTTCAATAGAACTAGTCAATCACGGCCGCCCGCACGTAGCCTTCCATCCTGCATCGCTACCAAAGCACTATTCAGCCAGTTGTATTCGACCGCCTGGTTCAAGAAACAACCACCTACCTGATGGCCAACAGCACATCAGAAGTATGCTCGTATGCTGAACGTGATTGCTATGCTTGGCAATCAGGCAAAGCAAATGGACAAATCTTGGAGCCAGTCAATGGCTCTGCTCTCAACTATCCAGCGAGCTATGATCTCTGCTCGCCCAGGTGAGCAATCATACCTTCCAACATGCAGCTTTCAACTCGCAACACGGTAGATCTCACAATTCGGGAGCTACCGAGATCGTTTTTACATGTCGATATTCTTGGGTGGTTCCCCCAAAACTCGCCTCGTTCTCGTTGGTGTTCCAGCCCTCCCCAGACCACACCAACGCGGGCAGCCTTCACCGGTCTCGATAGCCTCTTGTTGCCGAACAGCCGCCCTGCAAGGGCACATCAAAAGAGGTGTGCGTGCCTCACTCATCATGTGGCCACCTCTGTCTGTCGACTGGTGCACCATTGTATCGGGTCTGCTGCGAACCCTGGTCCCCCGTGGTGGAGTGCCGGATTGAAAAAGTGATGAATCCATGGCTCTCACAATTCAATGATGCCGACTCAACAATTCTCCAGATCCGGGCCGACATCTTTGATGTGCTGCCACAATTCGGACCCATCTTCGCTATCCTAACCGCCCCAGACACAAGAAGATGGTAGTGGTGGCTTGCGACTTGCCCCCTGCTGGTGGACTTGAGCATACAATGGTGCTCTTTTTGTCAAAAATTATGGTGTGCACAATCTCGGATCCAAGAGTTCGGGTTCCTTGTGCAGATACCCAAAATGCACAACGCCTGGCAGTGGCCGCAGTGGTTCTCGGCTCAGAGCTGACATACGCGAATACCTCCTACACGGAGTGCCACCTGTTTTCCAAAAGACCGAAGCAAACCTCCGGATGCTACTACAGACACGTAGACTGCTCCAAGCGATTGTCTCTCCCCTTTCCCATTGCGATCGAGGCAGGCATCGGACTCATACGAAGTCTGCTCCCACCATATCCCAATGCAAAGGAGGCTCCAGCGACTGTGACCGACCATTGGCACAGGAAATTGGCCAAGTCGAATAATGGCGTGATACACTACGTCGCGTGGCTTGGTCTCCATTCTATTGTTACTCTGGTATGCCCGCTCGGTAGAGATTCCGCCATCCGAGGGACGATACTGCAAAAAGCCGTCCCCTGTGGAGGCGACAGGACCCAAGGCCCACAAGCTAATGAAGGGTACATCCTTGGCCGACACAGTCCGCCCAGCTTGGTGATCGTCGGTGTGAAAGCTCAAAGAGTCAAGGGCAGTCATCCCGGTTAGGGCTCAAGGGTACACGAGAGTCAAAGGGCGGTTTGGCCCCACATTTCCTGTCAAGAGCGGGAAGCATTGACAGAGTCAAGGAACAGGGATTGACATAAGCTCACCGACGTTCGAGGCTAACCCTCTCGTTCCGACAACACGTCTTGACAACACCATGAATACACCGTCCTCAAGGTCATGGAGCCCCTCTCAAAACCGGGGAAACAATCCAGGAAACTCTCAGCGAGAGTAATGGTTCTTCGCAAGGGGGGATCCTGCTCTCCGAGCCCCCGGCCTGACTCGAGGTGGAGTCAGGCTGGGCCTCCTTCGTGGTATGTGTGCATAATATTGCACCGTCGCAAGCACAGAAAGCACAGGCAACAGCGAATACTACCTTGACCCCTTCAGCAGCCGGATACTGTTTTGGGTGGTAGTGGTCCACCCACTCACTGCCGGGATTGCGCTGGAACCATGGTTTCATCGCGAACCACAGCTCACGATGTAACTCTTGCCCGCCCGTCCGCCTGTTTGTCACCCACCAACGGCCCAACATTGATGGGTCGCATGCGAAATGCAGCCAGCCATGCTGTGATCCTTCCAGAAATGTTTCTCAGTGGTTGGAATAGCCCGGAATTTTGTAAGCCAGCGTCGACTGCTACTTTGATTCGACACATGTCGACGACATCTCATTCGACGGGGTTGCAGCACACCCAAATCTTGGTGACTTTGAGGCACAGTGTACCACTGGGCAAGTACTCCTCTTGTCAGACGCTGCACCAGGCATTCATCGTTTGCTCTTGGCCAATTCGTTCGAAAGCACACCAAGTTACGATCGCTCGATATTCAGACTGCAGAGACCGGTTGAATCGCTCGGGTGGCACCTAAGCCCCTTGACACAGATTTGGGATGTAAACCCTGGTCTACGGCCCCAGATGCGGAAAGACACGAATCATACTTGATTACACGTGGTCTAGCCCCTTGGTAACGACCATTTGGCCGCGAGGCCATCGCGCCAGTAAGGCAGTAAGCTTGGTCCAGCTTCTGTCAACAACGGCCCAATGTGCCTCTGCGGAGACCGTTCGGGGCCGGCCAGGACGTCCAGGATCAATTCAGTGGCTCAAATCAAAGACCCGCTGTGAACACCCTAGCACTTTGTGGGCATGCGACGAGACCTGGCTGCCTGCCTGCCGGGCACAGTTGGACGTCGGCGCGGCACCCTGAACATGGACTGGCGCGAGAGTTATGTCCTGATCCAGCGCCAAGACAAATGGCGGTCTCTGCTAGACATCTCTTGTCGAATACAGAAGAGTTGTCGGCGGTGAAGCCCCTATTCCCGCCTTCAACCGCCGCGGCTCAGGGGATCCTATGTGCGACGGCGCTCCCTGGAGCCTGGAGACTTTGCGACCCGTGAAGTTGTCAGACAGTGCTAACATACCGACTGTTGCAGTTCAAGCCGGCTTGGGTGCAGCCATGACCGAACGCTTGCTTCAATGTGGGCAGACAAGGAAACTCAACGCCTCAAAGGGCTTGTGAAGCTCTCCGACTACCGTACTACTCTGCGCACAGCTACCTACTACTAGCAACACTCGTGCGATCCGGCTGTCTTTAATACTTCATATCCCATGAGGGATGCAATGTGCCAGGCAAAGAGAGCCTAGAAGTCTACCCGCAATGCCACGCCAAGCAGACAGCCGTAACCCCGTTTCGAAATCTTGTGCATCCAACCCCCCCTCCTGCTATGCATGATTGCAGTATCGACGGCATGCACAGTCCGGAGATCGGCGCGAGAAGTACATGCCGTGTCACGCGACTAAGTAATTCTAGCCGTGTTCGCTGGCAAGGTCGATGATCAGCAGGAGCCCCAATGGTTCCCGCCTTGTCGCGATTTGGGGGTTGTCAGCAACATGCCTGTTCCGACATCGAGACTCCCAGGACAGCCAGTGTGTACGGGTGCCAGGCAAAAGAAGACCCCCCACCTTTACGACGGTCGAATTACGTGGTGACTGATTGCCGCTCGTGTGAATACCAAGCGCCGGTAGTCTCACCTGGAGTCGGTCCCCGTGTCGCGTCCAGTACTCCATTCCGTCCTCCATACCATCCACCAGCCCATGTCCCAGCATCTCGACTGGCGACAGTGAGGAGCCTCGGAAGTCTTCGAAAGCTGCTGTGCGATTCGCTGTAGAATCCTGATGCACGGATCTGCGTGCCCAAGACGGGAACTCTCTGTGGGAATAACCCTATCACATGTCCCCGACGCCTCTCATACTACCCATGTACAGCAGTAGAGTACATGCTAGCAGCAGCAAGTGACCTGGCTACTTTTGATTCTATAGGCACATATAGCCTAGGGGACACGCTCGCGGAAGCACGCGTGCAGATCAGCCTCCCGGCGTTGAATATCTCGTGGGATTTTGCAAACGTCTCGTTTAAAGTTGCCCGTCACCTGTGGAGCACCATTGATCCTTCCGGGCCATTTTGTGGGCGCTTCACCTCTCCGCGGCAATCCTCTCGAAGGCATTGGCTCGTTTGCCTTTATGAAATCACGCTTTTCATGTGATATGGTGTTTTGCTCTCCCTGTCTCTTTCCTCTCGTGTCTTTGCTCTACGCGGTCTTTTCGGCGACATCGGGCCTGTGTTGGCGATTCAGAGTCCGTGAGTCGGAAGGTGGGTAAGCAAAAGGTCTGAACACCAACATCGTGCTGCCCAGCCTCCGTCACATCTGTGTGCTACGCGGCGCAAGGGTCAGGCTAACTCGGAGAAAGGCTTTATTTCACCGACGGCAGCCCTGCTCGAGTGCTGTACATTCTTTGGACCCAAGATGTCCTCAACAGAACGCGCGACCATGTCTCAGCTTTGAATCAACACACTCATCAAAGTCAAGTGGAGAGATGGCTAGCTTGTTTCGCCACGCCTCGCCTCGATTCGTAGCCATGATATGCGGCGATCCCTTTATGCCCAGGGCTGCGGGATTCGTGATGCAGCCCCCGTCGCAAGAAGTTATACTGCCGGCACGAAGCTGAACATAACGTCAAGACGAACCCTGGTTAAACCACAGGGCTCCGTCATTCTGAGGACATGGTAGACTACAGAGGCAAAAGACCCCTCTCCTCGGGCCCCTCCTGTGCATTTCCGAGAGGTGGATCTATGCTGTCAGAAAGGAGCTGCGCCGCATTGCTCATCATCCAGGGAAGTCCCCGGGGATCATCTTCCCAACGGGCTGCGGGCCTGCTGCGCGGGAGCCGCCCCCCGGTCTCCCGCGTCGGCCTGTTGGTGCGCGCGCGAGAAAAAGAGACTTTTGTTTCCCTGGCGAGACCGCGAGATCCAACTGTGTGACAGCTCATGTCTCCGCATGAAATTAAGCCACGGAGGATCAGGGGAGGCTGAGTTGTATTTCGGAGACAACTAAAAAGAAAAGATACCCCGGGGCACTGAGGCTACAGATCCCCAGGTGAGATCTCTCGGCCCCCCGCCGTTTGGGACGGGAGGGATGTAGGGACAATGCGTGGGCCAACAGCGGCCTGACCACAGCAACAAGCATAGTAATTCATTCGGCAGCGACTCCATCCGCATGTTCCGATAGTTGCTTCTTTCGCCTGCCGCATGGAATACCCCGGGGGGGCTGGGGGAAGGAGGAGGAGGGGGGGGGGGAGACGATATGTGGACGCGCCCCGTCACCTTGTGTTTTTTGCTTCTTCTTATTTTTTTTGTGGTTTGGCTCCTTCTTCTTCAATAGGCAAGCCACTGCTTACGCACGCAGACACGCTCTCGGTGTTGGTGCGGTTACACAACGTCCCTAGCAGGTCACTGGAGAAGTCTCACTCTCTCCTTTTGGGCCGCCCTCGCCTATCATGTCTGGAATCCGCACACCGACACACCTTGGTAGAGGGCGCGCCGCCCACACCACCGGGGGATCTTGGGTGGTAAGAACTATGTACAACCAACAGCACATCGACGCAACTCGTCTCACCGTCGGCCCCCCCCCCTAACGCCACCCACCCACTCACCCCCCACATGCCTGCCGAGATTGTTCAAATTCCCATCCGAGATCTGAGATGGCCTTTTTGAAATTTTTAATATGGTCAGAGGAGGTCGTCTCCGTGTAACTATGTGAATTAAAAAGAAAATGCTTTGACCCGCTGCCTGCCGGTTTCATGCATTGCTTCGCTCACACTTTTGCCCTGCCGAATGCCAGAAAAACCACGACACCACCAACACCTTTTCAAACTAGCCCAAGCCCAAGGCCCAAGGCGATGGGACTCTAATCTGGTCACATCCCATCCAACAAAAATACTACTTAGTACTACTACTCCCTCCTCACTCCCCATCCTTGTCCAGGCCGGCCTGCTTGACCAACGAGTAGAAGATGCCCTTGCGGCCGATGAGGTCCTGGGGCGGCCCGAACTCGGCCACCTCGCCCCTGTCCAGCACGACGACCCTGTCGCTGTCGAGGATGGTGTTGATGCGGTGCGCCACGGTGATGATGGTGCGGTTGGCGAACAGGGGGCTGCGAAGCGTCTGCTGCAGCATGGCGTCCGTCTCGACGTCCACCGCCGCCGTGGCCTCGTCCAGGATCAGTATGTTCGAGGGCGTGAGCATAGCACGCGCCAGGGACACGAGTTGCCGCTGGCCTTGTGAGAGATTCGAGCCTGCCGGTGGTCAGCCATCATCATCATCATACATTTATCATTTCACACAAAAAAAAAAAAAAGGCTTGTTGGTTTCCGCGTGAGTTTTCCCGAGCGTTGCTCAAGGATGGAGGGGATGATGTAAGACGAGAAACGAGGGGGGGGGGGAGGAAGGAAGCGAAAGGGCGGGCTGGGCCTCCGAGCTCATCGTCGGCTGGGAAAGTTGGGGGTGGTGAGACGTTGCCGGCTGTAATACGAGCCAGATCGAGCCATGTCCAACCAGGCCATGTACGACCGGGCTTGTCCAGCCGGACATGTGTGACCAGACGTGTGCCACGTGAGGTTGCAAGGTATGGCAGGTAGCGTCCGGCTCGAGTGCAAAGTGAAGGGGGCATAAAGAGCCTAAAGCTGTGTGGATGGCCACGAGACCAGAGTTTCCTGCATGTAATGGAGATCATGCAGGCAGGCACTTCTCCTTTCGGCTCGCGAGGAAGATGTGGATGAGAGATGACAGCGATTGCCATCCAGCCACCCGCCCGGAGAACTAATAGTCTAATGAGACCGCCGGGCTGGCCGCTGACTCTCCACCCATCACATCCTCATATCTGCCAGAATGGGGCAAAAGGTGCAGACCGCTGTTACAAGTGGCGATGCTGTGCGAGGTAGGGTGTACGAGAAGGCCGACGGAAAGCGAAAGGGATATATTTGTATGTTTGTGAACTCACCTGCTTCCTGTATCCGTGCTTCAAGGCCACCATCCATCTGGCTAATGTGGGCCTTTAGTCGGGCGTGCTGGTAACAATAGTCAGTAAAAGGATCGCACAGCCTAGTAGACCGACGCGCCACGGCATAAACGTTTTCTGCCATGTGGCAGGGTCATTGGAGAGGATGGCTTCTGTGTAACGACTTACCTCGAGAACGCTCCACAGCTCGGTATCCTGCAGCATCTGAATCAATACTCATGATCTCATGGCCGGAAAGAGTTTAAAAGTGTCAATCATGTCGGGGGGCTTGTGGCAGTTCCTAATTCGTTCAAGGACATGGGACGAATTCGCCGTTCTGGGCATTGGAGGACGATGAGACTGGGGTGACTTACATCATGTACGTGACCCGGATCCAAATTATCCCTGACGGTCCCTTCGAAGAGAGCAGCATCTTGAGGTATTATCGCCAAGCGGCGTCGGAGGTCCAGTAGACCAATGCTAGACGTGTTCATGCCATCGATCGATATATTGCCGTTAGCCGCCTCGATGATGCGGAACAAGGCAAGCGTCAGACTAGACTTTCCAGCCCCAGTACGGCCGACAACCCCAATCTTCTCATGAGACTTGATGTCAAGCTTGATGTTCTTGAGAACAAGATCCAAGCCCTCGCGGTACCTCGCGCTGTAATTGTTGAAGGAGATGGTACCGGAAGCGGGCCAAGCAGCCGGGGGTCGCTTTTGAGGGTTGATCTCAGCTGCCTCGCTGGGAAGCCGGGCGTACTCTAGCACTCGCTCGACGGAGACGATGTTAGTCTCGACCTCGACGGTCTGGCGGACGATCCAATTGAGCGAGGTCGTGATCTGCAACGCGTATGACATGGCGAGACCGACCATGCCCTCATCCAGCCCGCTGTGGTTCACGACGGACACGATGGCGAGTCCTGCGGCCGCGAGGATGACCACGGCGCCGATGAACTCGAGGCGGATGGCCAACCATCTGTTGGCGCTGATAGATGGGAAGAAGGCCTTCAGATTGGAATCCACTCGCCACTCGTTCTCAAGCTCGAATCGCTGTTGCTGACGGTAGGCCCGGATTGTGGAGATACCACCCAGTGACTCTTGAAAGTGAGCGTAGATCGGGCTTCGGCTAACACTATCCAGCCGCTTGAGTTCCCGAGAGGTTCTCAGGTAGTACTTCTGTATCCAGAGGTACATGGCCCCCATTGGCAGAATGAAAGCGACGAATGCGGGTGTCGTGAAAGACACGACAGCCAGCGTGAAACCTGACTTAGCCACATTTACGAACAGCATATTGAACGTCCTTGCAAGTACCTCGTCCACTCGGTAAATATCAGACGAGAATCTGTTCAAGATTCGGCCCGCGGGTGTCGTGTCGAAGAATGACATAGGACTTCTGAAAATGGCTTTTGCCATGCGTTCATGCAACTTCCGCGAGGCCTCGATAGAGCAGAAGATCCACAGGATCAGCGTTTGAACAACCGTGAGACTGGCAGAGCCAATTCCGAAGGCAAAATAGATACCGATGTATTTTCCAACATCGTCATTCACACCAGAACGGGAATTTTTATCGGCCCAGTCCTTGAGCCAGAAGTTGCCTCCAATCTGGGCGGTCTGGGCGGCCAACAACGCGGCCAAGTACACGGCTACAGCCAAGGGGTCATTCATCTTTGCGTATTCGCCATAGACAGACCACTTGACCTTGCCCTGCTCGGTGTGCTCTTTCGCCTGTCGTGTCTTGCTGGGTGCGGCTTCTTCGTCGGTCAGCTTGCCGCGAGGACCACGGAAACTGGCGGTGCTAGCCCTTCTCAGAGTCGCCATACTATCAGAACGTCCACTGGGTTTCCCTTGACGTGGCCCTGGGCGGATGGCCTGGAGAGAAGCAAGCCCCTCTTGTGCTTCTTCCATCTCGTCCTTCTCTTGGCTGTCCTCAATTGAAGAAATTTCACTGTCGAACGACCCATTGCCAGGACTGTCAGCAGTGGCTGGCCCGGGTGTCGAGGGGCCCGAGTCTTGACCAGCAGACTTGTATATATCCGCGACGAGGCCACGCATGGCCACGAGTTGCTGCAGAGTTCCTTGCTCGACAATGCTGCCATCCCGCAGCATGACAATGTAGTCGGCTTCGGCCAACACGGGGATTGCGTTGGTGGCCAAGACACGTGTCTTTGTTGACAACAGGCCCTTGGGACCGAGAACATTGTCGATGATGTGACGCCCAACATGGGCGTCTACCGCAGAAAGAACGTCATCCAGGAGATACACATCAGACCGCGCGTACACAGCGCGGGCCAGAGCAACACGAGCCTTTTGTCCACCGGAGAGAGAAATGCCTCGCTCTCCGACAACAGTCTCATCTCCGTCCGGCAAGACATTGAAGTCATCAAGCAGCGCGCACGCCTTGACTGTCTTTTCGTAGAAGTTCGAGTCGTACCGATAGCCAAAGATAATGTTCTCTTTAACTGTGGCGTTCATGATCCAAGGTGTTTGGGCGACGTACGCGACGGCGCCGTGGACGGTGACACTGCCCTTAACCTTGTACAAGTCCCCTATCAGGCTCTGCAGGAATGACGACTTGCCGCTTCCTACTCTGCCCACAACGCAGGACAATTCTCCCTTACTAGCGGAGAATGTGATGTGTTGAAGGGCGTTCTTGTTCTCATTGTGACGGTCCCATGAGAAAGTGCCATCATTGACTGAAATGGTCTCCTCGCCACCCTCTTCAACTGCTGGCTTCCATGATATGGCATCAGGCTGCAGCTCTTCCGCAGTCAGATAAGCGGTCAACCGACCCACGGCTACGGTAGCCTCCACGATGGATGATATCACCATGGGGAAGACTGCGAGTGGGAAAGACAGCAGGTTGAAGAGCGTCAGAGCCGGGAAGATGATCTCCGTCGTCAGAGGCTCCTTGTGAGTGAGCACAAACACTGTGAAGGTGATGCACGACACGAGGAAAGGAGTTGTGCTCCAAGTGAAGTTGGCAACTGCCTGCGCCGCTCCTATCTTGCGAAGGGTCTTCAACTCCTGCTCGTTCCGCACGTAGTTGAGTTTGTTCATAAAAGCAGCTCCCCAGCTGTACAGCTTGATGGACTTCATCATGGCCACTATCTCGGCAATCAGACGACTCCTGGAGTCCTTGTTCTTCATCTGCTCCTTCTGCAACGTCTTCATGAAGCGAGCTACGATGCCGTTCAGGGGCACCATTGCTAGCATGATGCCAACACCGGCCATCATCGACCAGCCCACCAGCTGATACAGCGAGATCATGCAGATGGTGATCTGGAACGGGGCAGACCACACCTGCTGGGCGAACTGCGCCAGGTCCTGCAGACGTTGAGCGTCCACAGCCATGTAGTTCACGATATCGCCTGTCGACTTGGCCGCGCGGCCCTCGTTAGATAGCTTCAGTGCCTTCCGGTATATCGAAGAGGTTAAACCAGCCTTGATCCGCATGCCCGTGACAAAAGTGCCCTGGAAGTACTGGTGAATCATGCTGGTCTGGAACACGGCAACAGCAAACATAGCCAGTGCGATCGAGGCACCCTGGATCACAGGCTGCGGTTCCCTGCCCGGTTTGTACGAGGCGACGAAGCCGATGAGCAATTTCAACAGTTGTGGTTGGGTGAACGCGGAGATATCGTTCATGATCTTGAACACACCGGCGAGCGCATATGGGCCACCATACGCGTGGAACAGCGCGATCCATAGCGACGGGCGCTCGCGGTGCTGCAATTGGTGCTTCCACGCGGTCTCGAAAGCCGAACCGGTCTCCTTGCTAGTATCGCTCTTCTGAAGCGCCCACAAGTCGTCCTCGGTGAGATAATTCTTGTAGCCAAACTTCATAAGCGGCGTCATCCACGAGAAGGTGAGCCGCGAAAATATCGTCGCGTATTCGGCCGGGCACTCCTCCTCGTCGACGAGAGCCTCGTACTGGCTGGTTTGCTTGGGCCATCGCCACTCCACAAGGAATGCGACCACCGAGAAGCCAAAGCCCACGCAGTAAGTCACAAAATATGCTTGGTTCGAGACGTAGATCTGCTGGGAGATGAGAGATCGTAGCTTCACAGCCAGAGCTATAAGCAGGAACAGCCAGTAGAAGAGGACGACAGCGTTTGCGTTCCGCAACCTGGCGTGCTCGAGCCATTGTATCGAGAAAATTACGGCGAGAGACGCTATCGTGAGGACGGTCGTCCACACCCTAAAATCGCCAAACCATATATGAGGGTAGTTGATAATCTGGATGACGAGCTGCGCGGTGAAATCGGCGATAACGAGGGCAAGAAGACTCTGTCGGGAGCAAAGTTGTCAGCGCACATGCTTTCTCTCTCTATCCCTCTTCCCCTATCTCGCACGCAGACAAAGACTGCGCCAAGATCAATCCAGAGGTGTTGCGCTTGTATGCATACCTGTTTGGTCCAAAAGTGCCACCCCTTGGACACCTCGGTAGGTTTCCTCGTCCTCAGCAGCCACACCACAGCTAGCAGCCCGATAACGACGCCGAAGAGCGCGACGGAGGCGACCCAGACGTCGAGGAAGCAGGGCGTGAAGTCGTAGCGGAAGGGGCTCAGGGGCCCCCAACCCTCCTCGTTACCGCATAGCGGCTGCTTGAAGTCCTCGCCGGCGGTGAGGTAGCCCTGCCCGAGCTCGACGCGCCACGGCCGGTAGCCGGTGAAGGAGCCCGAGTCGAGAACGGCCTGCTGGGACGGGTCGTCGCCACCAAGAACGAACTGCATCTCCGGGCGAGTTGGGTTCTCAGTCGTCTGCGCGATGTCACTCGCGGGCTGAGGACATGCTAGGGAGAACGGTGTCGTTGGAGGTTTTCTACAGACGCCGTGGTGGTCTTGCTAGGCGGAGTGGTGTCGGATGTCGAGTTTCGAGAGACAAGAAAGAAAACTTAGAAAAAGAATGGGTGCTTCCGGAGGTTTGGGTCGCGTCTCCGGACGGACACTGTTAACAGCTGCTTTGGGCTTCGGCGTTGAGAAAGTGTTAGATCCGAGCCGATGACGTTTTTTGTCCTCGTCATTCAACTCTCTTTCCAATTAGTATTCGGATGGCACTAGTCCAGTCAGTTCCATCCGTCCACAATTATCTGTTCAGGAAAGCTGTTTCTTCTTCCAATGCTGGGCAGGGAGGTCTTTTCTCGCAATACTAAGCATTGGACAGCTCACCCATCGGTCAATTGAACAACCCAGGCCGCGGACCAGGCAGACGCTTGCTTTGTAATGCACAACTGAATCTTCGCACTTCTGACAGTGCATTCTGGGAGGGTCTATCGTCCATGTGCAAGCTCCTCCGGCTATCGGGGGGCGGGACTCCAGAGGTGGGCCGCCGCTGGGTGCCTGATAAGCGGGCCTACCCATGCAGCTTTCATGCAAGGTCTCGGGAGCCAAGCCATGGCAGTTGTCCGTTCGCACCAGTTCCGTTTGGACCGGAGAACTAGTCCATCCAGGCTCTCTGCCTGGCCAAGCATGATATCTTCGGCGTCCTGGCAAGTCACCCTGTCCGTACACTAGATAGGCTTTAGAGATCCCAGGGCTTTGCGACCGTCAGCCTTGTCCATTGCATAGCCAATCGGGTGCTCATTATTTATAGTGCCACACGCGTGTGCTTTTGTAGACTATGTCCACGATTGCTTGTAAAAGGGCCGCCCTCACCAATGGAGTCACTTGTCACCAGCACGAACGATCTGAGGAGACGGAGTTAACCTCGACGAACCGCCATGGTATTTTATTCAGCCAGCCAGCCGTTTGTGCAGCATCAACGCTCATAGAGGATCGAGCATGCAAGATTCGCCTTCAAGTACTCCTGCCAGGTTAGGCTAGTCCTCGAGAAAAGACCGGGCATACGTACACTGCCCTCCAAGGTATATTCATGGTATCATTATATCAGGGCGAAGGAAGGCGACAAGGTATTCCTTCGGTGCCTCCAGTCTCCCAGCACCACGAGCCAACGCCGTCTTACTTCCACCTTCTCTCATCATCACACCCAGAGCTTGCTTCATCGTAGATCTGTTGAGGGGAAGTAGCGTGGCCCGGCAAAACCTTTCGCAAAAACGCCTTGGACGTCAATGTTGGATCTGTTGGTATTTCACAAATCAGCGTTTGCTCCACGAGGACGGACCGATGAATCAAGAGTGCAACTGGTCACTCCTCCTGGGATGCTGGTTCCTCGCGCCACAGAAGACAGATGCAGAGGTCGAGGAGTGATGCTCGGAATACGTACGTCGGATGATACATCTTGAGGAGAATATATCTCCCCGAAATTGGAGGGTCAAACTTGATGGTGCACCTGTTCTTGTCCTTCTCAATATAGAACTTTGCGTGCGGTGCGAGCAGCTCGCCGCCGACAGCTCTGACGGCTTCCTGCGTGGCAAGCTGAGATGCCTCGGCAGCTTCAGCCAGGGTCATCTCCTGCGTGTCTCGGTCCGTGGGCGGCGGCGGCGGCGTGCCGTCGTCGTCATTGAACCGCATGTCATCGCTCCAAGGCGCAAACCCGTTCTCGCCTTCCTCGCTGTCGTCACTCTCAAACGGCAGTGGCCCAATCCTATTGGGCGGGGGTGCTTGCCGTCGAAGCAGGCCACGGGGCGCAGGCGAATCCTCGGTATCACTGCAGTCCGTGGCCACTGTTACTGGGAAGGGCAGAGGCTCGACCGGAAACACTGCTGCTTTGTGCTCCAAGGCCTCCTCCAAGCGGGCGTTGAGATTGATACGTCTTTGACGGACACGGCTTATAGATGCCACGGTTCCATCTTCATTGTGCCGTACAGACGACGCTGGGCCCCGACCGTCCCGTTCTGCATGCGTCCTTGCATCGTCCCGGGGGACGTACTGAACCTGATACTGGGCCGTCCTGTTGAGCACTTCGTCACATGCCATGGAAACAAACACCATACCCTCCCTAATTCTGGTATGGGTTAGCTCCCCATTAATATAAGCAGTTCTTAAGTAGTCGGAAACCTACGGTGATGAGTAGTTGGCACTCGGGGCCCTGATGACCAATTCTGTCAGCGTGAAGACCGTGGCACCTTGGTGCTTCAGCACAATATTGCAGCGGTTCCGCTTGGTGCAATAGACAGACTGGTCGCTCTTCAGTATGCTTTCCGGAGGGTTGATGTTGCTGTCGGCATACATCCCACCATCACAGCTCTCGATCTCCATTTTCAGTTGACCGGGCTCGATCTGTCCAAACCTGCCATAGCGGAAACCCTTGAAGCTGGACCCCGCCCTCTCGGAATCCAGCTTGCGTCGCTTCACCCGACGGCTGTCTTCGGCCTGCTCTGGATGAGGGGTATGTGAGTGGGATGTCGGGCTCAGAGGGGATGACATCATGGCGGTGTTCGTGTACTCTAGAAGCGCACGCAGTTGCGAATTTGCATCGTCCAAGTCGTACTCGACGAGGTCTTCGAAGCTGGTCGGATTCGAGGTTCGATTGTCAGAAATTCGGTACCGGTCAAGGTATCTCTCGGAAAGCCTTTGGCGAGTGGGACGCCCACTCGGGCCGGTGGGCGTGGATGTTGCAGAGCCTCGCCGCGTGCCCAGAGAGCGCAGAGGTGGGAGTGCTGTCGCAGTGGCTAGACTAGCGAAGCTGGGCAAGGGTTCAGGGTGTCGCGGAGCAGGCTCTCGTGAGAATCTGCGTTGGAGGTCCCGTTGGTTGGTCGACATGTTTCCTGCAGAAGCACTCTCCCCGTCGCTACTTGTTAGGCCTGGACGGGGTCTGGGTCTCGTAGTGGCTCCCCCTGCAGTGGCCTCAGAAGGTTCTCGCTCCCAGCTTGTGCGTGGGTTGCCTTCCAGATCTCTTCCAATTTCAACCCTCTGCAGCAAACGGTTCCTCGACGCACGTTGTCGCTCGCGCCGAAGTCGATTAATGATTCGTTCTAGTTCGTCGTCCCCTCGTACTTCGGCCTGAGAGAAGTCCAGTAGACGGCGATTGTCTTGATACTGGGTGGGCGTTTTGTGTCAGAAAGATCGCGGGTGTTGTGGGTGAAGGTGGAACCGAAATAGATGCAGGGTGTCACTCACTGGCATTTCAAGACAAAGATCACAGCGCAGGCGAAACGGCCAATAAAGCGCCGCACGTACTCCAATCGCTCGGTACAGTGACGTGGGGGTTGACAGCACCAGCTGTCTGCTGCACTGCGTGGTGCGTGAGTCAAAGCTGTTGTTCAAGGTGCAGAGAGTATGGTGTTGGCTAGGTTATCAAGATGGGATGGCGAGTTGTGACGAGGCTGTACGGGAGTGTGGTCGTTGAGAAGGAGGGTGAAGTGCGACGTCAATGCCAACAGGGACCACTGATGAATCCGGTTGTGCTTAGTAGACTGGACTATCATCCATTTTGTAGAACACTACACGCTAACCCCTCTATGTATCTACAAGCCATCTATCTGCCTGGGCGGCAGGTCGGTGGCCCACTGACACGATGCAGACACGCATGCTGCAATGGCCAAATTCCCTGGAGATACAACTAAGAGGAGTAGAATGCTAGGAGACTACCGGCCAACACATTTTCTGAAGACTGTGAGGTGTAGAACAGGAGAATCTCATGCTCAAAGTACCCAGTCGTGGCAATCCGAGCCTAAGGGGACCCAGCCATTGGGGACCCCTGCTCAGTAGGGCGAGACGTGTGGGCCCGGGTCAGCACGCCTGCACAGGTTCCCACTCGTACCAGCCTGCCTCCCTACGCCTACCTACCAGGGGTGTGCGATACAAGCTGAAGAGCTGCCTTGCCTACCTACGTAACTGCAGGTGCCCCAGGCGGTTGGTGACTGGTTGGAAGCTGCAACGCAAGAACCCTGGGCTCTGGACAACGGCTTAGACATTTACGATCTGCCTTCTTCTCAACCTGGACATCTCCCAACACGAGCCATTCAACTTGAGGCTCACCGGGGCAACACTCACTGCGTTTGAGGTGCACAATCGAGCTCCAGCTGCAGAGGCAAGCTCGGCAGTCACCGGCTCAGAGCAAGCACCGCGATACGTACCGACAGACGGGAGGGTCAACATACGAAACTTCAGCTGGTCAAGTGCAAAGGGCCGAGACTTGAGGCACGACAAACAGCCAGGAACTCAATTCTCTCATCACTTGGGTTGCTTCTGTTTCCTTCGCGAGGATTGAACCGCACTTGGGAGGTCATTCGAACATCCGCGTCCTTTTCAAACCTCAGTGCCTCATTGAGGTCCCACCACCACTCCTCCCATCTCAGGATGGACCACCAAGCGCAAACGGCCCAAGGCCAGGAGGACAGCACCTCCTCGCGCACAAATGCTCAGCCAGAAGGCTCCAACGCGACGCAGGCCCAGCCCGCACCCGATGCCAGTGCCAATCCTATGCCGCATAGCGACTTCTCGAATCTATCAATGCAGACTGAGATGCCAACAGACATGAATCTACTCTCCATGTTGCCACACGACGGAAGCTTGCTGGGCGCGGACGCGCTCATGAATATGCCAATGATGATGCCAATGATGATGCCCGACGGCTCAATGGATGCCAACGGCATGTTGGGCATGCCGCAAAACGCAATCAGCAATGGTAAGCCCGCTACTACATTGCCAAACCTCCTTAAGCTCACACCTTCGCAGATGAGATCGCCTTATATGACAGGCAAATACGTCTCTGGGGTATGCAGGCGCAGCAGAAGATCCGCAACGCGAACGTCTTGCTCATCACCATGAAGGGCCTGGCAAATGAGATTGCGAAGAACTTGGTGCTGGCGGGCATAGGGTCCTTGACTATCATCGACCATGAGAACGTTACCGAGGCCGATCTGGGATCCCAATTCTTTCTCTCTGAGAAAGAAGGCCACCTAGGAAAGAACAGAGCCCAGGCAGCCTTGCCTCAAGTCCAGAAGCTCAACCCGCGTGTCACCGTCATTCCCGATACCGACGATGTGCGATTCAAAGGCGCAAGCTATTTCGCTCTCTTCGACATGATCATTGCGACGGACCTTGATCCAGACGCTCTCAACATCATCAACACCGCGACGCGCCTCAACATGCGCCCCTTTTACGCGGCTGGCACACACGGCTTGTACGGCTTCATCTTTGCCGACTTGATCGAGCACACATTTTCAATCGAGCGAGAGAAACCGAACGTTCCCACAGAGAAGGGGCCAGAGACCAGAACTCGAAGCATCCTCCGGGTCGATACTAAGAAGGAGAACGGGAAGGTGATGGAGATTGTCACCAAGAAGGAAGTCTACAGCACTTGGTTGCTCGCTAGCGACGGCGCCTTTTTGCCTGAAGAATACACGAAGAGCAAGAGACGACTCAGAGCGGTCAGCCCGGCCTTGTCGTGCCTGCGGGCGCTGTGGGAGTTCCAGACAACCCACAATGGTCGCAATCCGGGACCAAACCAGGCGGACCTCGCTGCTTTCACGAAATCGGCCACTCAGAAGCACAAGGATCTCCAGCTGCCTACTGAGACCCTCACAGCTGAGTTTTTGCGAAGTTTCCTGCAGAACATCGGGTGCGAGGTTGCACCCGTGACTGCCATACTTGGCGGACAACTGGCGCAAGATGTGATCAATGTACTTGGTCAGACACAGCAGCCCATCCAAAATACTGTGATTTTCGACGGCAACAACATGGAGGCTAGCCTGTATCCTCTCCATCCCGAAGGAGCCCTCGGCGCCTCGCTTCTTTCTATGGGGATCGGCGGGATCACTGGAATTCCTGTAATGGGCAACGGCGACATGAACGGACTGATGGGCGACCCTTCGATGATGAATATGGGAATGCCGCCGATGGACATGAACTTTAATGGAGCGCCCATGGACACCGGCGGGCAACCTCAATTCAACACGGCGGGAGCGGGCGCGGGCACGAACGAGGCCCAGACAAGCTTCACTGTTGCAGGAGCAGGCCCAAGCACGGGTCCGGTCGCTGGCGCCGGCGAATCACATCCAAGCGGCTGATTGTTCTCATTGATCGATCACATGTGAGCGAGCGACTGGACTGCATGGAAGAGGTCTGGGAGAATGATGCCGGTGGGCGAATGCACAAGAAAGGATATTGATTGGCTACCCCGTCATTTCTCTAGAGAGGGTAGAGAGGGACTCGGTTCTAAGTATGCATCTTGAGGGTAAGGGTGGGAAAATGTACAGTAATAATGGTGTCGTGATACCTCGGGGACACGCCCAGGAGAGGCGTTGGTTAGATGATGAAGAAACGTACCGGGATGAACGAAGCATTGGCAACTCGAAGCTGAATGGCTGGCCCGACTGAGCCCCACTGCTCGCGCGATGATGCTGAATGACTACAACGCGGGCCTTCCCGTTTTGGGACGGGTTAATGGTTCGAGGGGTGGCAATGCAGCCAGCCAGAGGAGAGGCAACAACGGCTCACCTTCTAGACTGGTTGACTCACCGGTGATCATATCGATCCTTGGGTACGCACATCCAGCTTTTACCTGCCTCCGGCGCCAAAGATAGGTGAAACCGAGCATCGTAGTCATTCTCACCCAGGCTGTGTTGGAAAAAAAAATCGTCGGGTGCTCGTAAGTCGTGCTCGCCCGCCTCTGCCTAGAATTTGCATACCATCTGCGCCGCTGTTTGCTTCCCTGCGGCGATTGCAGATAAAGGTCGACCCTTCCCGGCCGCCCCAAAAATTCTCTATCAGCAACACCACCAAGCAACCAAGCAACCAAGCAACTCTGCAAACGACGACCCGCACTTCCATCTGCGATCCTACCACCCCCGACTACTTCATATACTCTTACCAGCAGTCAATTACCCTCACAGGGCAACCACAATCATGGCGGTGCGAGCACAATTTGAGAACTCCAACGAGTGAGCATTTACCCCGCGGCCCCGCGATTCCTCTCACCCAAGTTGCCCGCGCTGACCGCAAACCACCCAAATCGCAGGGTCGGAGTCTTCTCCACTCTCACAAACTCCTATGCGCTCACGGCCATCGGCGCAAGCGAGAACTTCTACAGTATCTTCGAGGCCGAGTTGCAAGATGTCATCCCCATCGTCAGAACCACCATTGCCGGTACCCGCATCGTCGGCCGGTTAACAACAGGGTATGTGTTGATATCTGGTTTGGCCCGGCCTTGGTTCTTGTCGCTCGTGGTCGCGAGAATCAGGATGACAGGGTGGCTAAGGAGAGCCATCTGCTAACTTGGATCCCCCCGTAGCAACCGCAAAGGTCTTCTCGTCCCCACCAGCACAACCGACCAAGAGCTCCAGCACATCCGAAACGCTCTCCCCGACGAGGTAAAAATCCAACGGATAGAGGAGCGCCTGTCGGCACTAGGCAACGTGATTGTCGCAAACGACCACATCGCGCTGGTACACCCGGACCTGGAGCGCGAGACGGAGGAGATCATCGCAGACGTGCTGGGCGTGGAGGTGTTCAGGCAAACGGTGGCCGACAACGTCCTGGTGGGGTCATACATGGCGCTCTCGAATCAGGGCGGCCTGGTGCACCCCAAGACGTCAATAAGCGACCAGGACGAGCTGTCCAGCCTGCTGCAGGTGCCGCTCGTGGCCGGCTCGGTCAACAGGGGCAGCTCCGTGGTTGGCGGTGGCATGGTGGTCAACGACTGGATGGCAGTGACGGGGCTGGACACCACGGCGACGGAGCTCAGTGTCATCGAGAGCGTGTTCAGGCTCGGCGAGGGCGCGGCCCCCGGAAACATCAATACCAACATGAAGGAGACCATGGTGGAGTCCTTCTACTAGAGGCCCGGGCGGGACTTTTCCTGGACAAGAGCCTTGGAATACCTTTCGAGGCGGTATAGCCAAGCCTGTCTGTAAAAGACGGCTCTTACCATAGTAATGAAGCTACATTGTCCAAGATTCGATACTCAGCACAGGCTGTCCCAGAACCTGTGACATGACGGCCATTTATTGTATCAAATGTTTGGATGAGGGGAGAAGCTTTCATTTGTTTCTGACCAAGCTCAGGACGATCAATCATTACATGTGGCTCAGGCCTCAGGGTGGTTTTATGCTTCCACGCAGTAATTGTTGGCGGGTCAACTACACCCAATTCCCAGAGGCTTTGGTTCTCGCCCAAAGAGGCTATTCTTGAGAAACTTCCCAATGGGGGGTGGTAGTGTTGGCACGACACGGCGCGGCGTTCCCGTGAGACGATCCCCGTGTGCATTGTACCCAAAGTTGGTCACTGTCTTTAGAATACATCGCTGTTGCCAGACCCAATTTCCAAGTTCGTAAGGTAGCGAGCAATTAGCAACATACGAGAGTAGAATGAGCGACTGATGTAGGATTCAAGAGCAGATGCTGGTATATCAAGCAATGAATCGTGCGCAGTGGACCAAGATCTCGTGATATTCAGATTGCACAGACATTGAGCCTTGTACGTATGTCCCACCTACCTGGAAAGCGAAACTATCCGTGTATTCAACCGTTGCCGCCAGACACGCGATTCACGATATCCAGGATTCATTCAGACGGACGGAGACTAGACGAGTCTTGAAATGATGGCCAGAAGGGGGAAGGCTGGATCGACAAGTGAAGGCCACCAGGTGTCGGCAATCCTTGAAGTACAGTCCTCACATCAGCTGCATAAACCATCGTGCGCCGTTGGTAGAACGGAGCCGGGAAGATGGATGCTGCCACCGTCTCAACGGAGCCACTTATACCAGTACGCATTCCACCGTGCCCACGTTCCGATCAAACCAATCATACTGTATTACGTCCTCATTTCACGGCTTCAGCTGTCCCAAGCGGTCCAGTGGCTCGCCTTTGGAGATCCTGAAGTAGCCCACTCTCTTGTACGCTGCACAAGAGAAGTGCGCGTAGGCCTCGTCTTCTTCACCAGAGCAAGGGGTGACAACCAGTCCCACTAGGTCGACAATTGGAGTAGATCCAGGTATATGGAGCTCTCTTAGCGGGATACAGAATAGATCTTCGTCCTCGATCTCACCCTCAACGTCCGGGTAGAATATGCCGAAGCAATGTGAAGCCGCGAAGGTAGCAGAAAAGGATGGCTTCTCGGGTAATTTGATCACAAAAGCTTGGAGGCGAATATAAGCGTCTTTCAGCTGTCCAGTTCTGTCTTCTCCGACGGGCTCGACGTCCACTTCCACCACCTCAGCATACTCTCCTTGAAAGTCAGGTTCGCATGCATATCTCGTCGTTCCAGGAGCATCAACTGCAGCCCAGCTCCAGCTGGGCGCTCGATACTCCTGTGGGCGAGTCGAGGGCTGCAGGGGAAAGAGGGTAAGGTCACCGACGTGCCAGAGTAGGCCGTTGATAAGATTCTTGCGCCACAGGCCTGCCAAATATTCATCCTCTACGAGTTTCCCGAACTCCTTCGCCAACCCAGCGATAGCGACAAATTTATCGTATGGCTTGGTCAAGGCACATTTGACGTAGATGTCGAGCAATGAGCCCCAGACCTCGTAAGGGGTCTCATACTGTCGTACTGGTATCTGACCGGTCCCACTGTCAGCTTGTACATCTCCAGAACCATGCGTAGGCAGGACATGCTCGACAGCACAGGCCCACGCCTTGATGCCAACGACGTCGTCTTCCTCCATGTGAGAGGTACCCAGCTGGATCTCCTTAGGAACGTGCTCAAGAACCTCACATGAGGTAAGCTCGCGACACTCCCAGAACAGTTGTGTCTCACAAAAGTAAAGGGTCCGGGGAGCCAGCAGCCTTTCTTGGAGGACCCACGCACGCTGGTTCAGAGGCGCTGTTTCCATTGCCGTTTGCCAAAAGTCCTGAGGAATGAGTAGGCAGTCTTTCGCACCAGTGTCGAACGTCGGTCTGAATTTGCAAGGTTTCACTAGATCTGGGTTGCGCCGTCTGAAGAGTCCCCCATAACCATCATTTGATGCCATGGCAGCCAGTGTGATGAAGGCGTTTGTGTAGACTTGGTTCATCAGAGGCGCTTCGGCGTTCCAATCCTGCTCGCTGCCCTGTATGATACAAAGAGAGTCGATCCATATGTAGCGGAGGCCAAGCTTCGAGGTCACGTAGACTGCATTACGAAAGTTGCGGCACAATTTCTTGACAGAGACGCCATGCTCGAACTGCTCTTTGTTGTGCTGCCCCATCACCCAGAATTCTTTCTTGCCCCAACAATGGCTCAAGGCAACATAATGCTCGCCCGAGATGCCAGGTATGCCAGAAGTCGTGACAAGCCGGACTTTCCCGGTTTTTCGATAGTCTGTAATGTCGAGCAGGCGTGTTGGCACCCACTGAGGATTAGACTCGCTGCATGTCTTGTGGGATGAGGAGCATTGGTCGATCCATTGCCTCGTTAGCGTCCAGCATGATTCATTTTTGGTCGAACTTGAGAGTTGATCCACAGTAGAGAGCACTGCATTTTAGATCAGCGTCCAGTCTTGCTTCTCAGCTGTCTTCTGTGCCGTGCGGAGACGAGGGACAATGTGACTGACTCTTGGGGTTCAAGAACCAAGCGCCCGGCCAGACCTCAGAGAAATCATCGACATTGTAGAGGTCGTCACCGTATTCGAACATCAGAGACCCTTGGACGAGGTCTGTTTCTCCAGTAAACAGCAAAACTTTGCAAGTCAATCCCATGAACCTTTCGCTCTTCGCGACCTTTTTCTGCTCCTTAGAGAAGCTGTTCCAGAGGTCTGGGCGGTCCAATTAGTTCAACAATTTTTGCTATGGCCATGTTCAACGCACGAGTGCAGATGTAGCATTTTGCCCGGACAGCTTTCCGAAGCGTTTTATCATCATGTTTATAGCATGCCGTCCAGGTATTCCCTGGCGGAACCGCTGAGATGGACTGACACTTCGGACAGAGACTAGTGTTGTCCGGAGTCCTGAAATGATTATGCGCGTGACCTGCGATCTCCGAAACATGGTTCTGTCCCATGGCGAGCTTGTGTCCAAATGTTCAACGGAGCATTGTAGCTTGCTTGCCACCAAAAAGAAAAGCAAATTGGGAACCGAAACACCAAGGCCGTGATCACCGTGGAAGGTTTGACTTTGGAATGTAGCCTCCAGCTGCCATCTGCAAGCAAGACAAGGCTGGCAGGCGACCAGGCAACCCCAGGCGACCCAGGCGACCATTCAGGCCGCCGAGTGCAAGGCTTGCTGCATCCAGCGTCATACCCAGATGTGGTGGCCGGTGGACCCTGAAAATTCCATAGCAACCCAGCCACCCACCACAACACAACTGAGCCGGACTCGAGGCAACCAGTGACGCTGTTGTGCATTACCTTGGCAGAGCCTTGAACAGAGCAAACTATATTTCTGAAGTTTCCGGCTCACCCGTTGGTTCGGCAGCCGTAAAACAAAACCGTGAACTCCTCTCTCTCCCTTACTTATTACAGAAGCCAGAATCTCGCACAACTCTCTTCGCTTTCACTATTCCTCCTGTTCAGCTCCCCGTTGGCTGCAGACCCTCTCCCACCTCCCAAGGTTGCAGCGAACCCCACCGTTCCATCGTCTCCATCGCCTCGGGCATTTCAACACTCACAAAACGCGCACAGCTTTCTGCAAAGTGCAAGCCAGGAACACTTGCCAGGTCAAGGGTTGAAAATACGTCACCGAGCACTGGCTCAGACAAAAGGGAGTCGACACTGCCGCCATATACCGACGCTGCGGCCCATCTGCCTGTTGCCGCCGAGGTACAGACTGCAAGAAAAGACGGGGCCAAAGAAGAGGAGAGACAAGCAAGCAGCCAGGGACGGGGGACCAGGAAACAGGGATTGGTCTGCTAGAGCTGCAGGCCGGCACGTCAATCCTAATCGGGGACCCTGGAGGGTTTATGCAACTACTCCGCTTGTGCAGGGCATCTCCCAGATCTCAGCTGCACAGCACGCTGCGATCCCGCCGAGTCCCTGCCGTGGCACCCGTCCGCCCGTCTATAGCACCACATCGTCGACGCCCTTCCTCGCGGCGACAGCGCGGCAGTAGTTTTTAGCCAGGCACACGCCAGGCACGGCCTAAAACGATTCGTTTCGTCTTGGGTCAAAGACGGTGTACCGCCGCCCCATTTTCCCTTACACAATACAATCACGCCTGGCCCCGCGACGACAGGGGGACACCAGATAAACCGGACGGGTTCTCCTTTTAACGGACCCACCACGTCCCCACGAAACCTATAGCCACCATGCTAACGTCCGGCCTCGATCCCTCTCTCCCAGACCGGGGCCATCGCTCACCGCGTTCACATTCGCCAACAGAGTCCCGAACCTCCCCTGCTTCTGCCGGGCTACTTGATCTTGATCATCGTCCAGTCAGTTCCAGCTTTAGCTCTCTCGACACGCACTCACGAGCACAAGCCCCCCTTGGCCACGTTTCTGTACCTCGCCCCTTACAGGAACAAGAATACCACGGCGGCTACGGCCACGCGAACGACCGACGAGTGGAACCCGCTCCTCTTGCTGCTGCTCCAGTACACCGCACGGGGCACGGTCGAGGCCAATCACTCACCTACTTCCTTCCCGCAAGCATCAGGGCAAGACTGCAGTCACCAGTGAAGCCATCCGAGGACAACCCCTCCGTAGACGACCAAGAAGATATGGGCTTCACCGGCGAAGGAAGGAAGACCTTCAGGCAGTCCGTCCCCCAGGGATATCCCACGGCTCAAACAGCTCAGCAAGACCCCGACGATTGCCCTTCCCCAGAGACGACTCCCAAGAGGCTCGTCAGGAGCCAGACCGCCGGTCCTACGGACAACGCAGCCAAGAACACGACAGCCGCTGCAGCACCAGCGCCGGCTCCCGCCAAGATGTCTCTACTCTCCATGTTCTCGAGAAATGCACCAGTCGTGGTGACGCAAGCCGAGCACGATGAGCTGCTGAATATGAAGGTGGAGGAGGCATTGTTCCCTGCTGGCTCACCGACCAGCAAGGACACATTCTCGCCCGCGGCATACAAGAACCTGCAACAGCAAGCCACGGGGTTGCTGTCCAAGATGCAGAATGCTTACCGCCAAAAGGCACAGGCGCTCTCCGAGCTCGAAAAGGAGCGGGAGGCAGATAGGGACGAGCTGGAAGAGGCCGAGACGCGTGCCACGCATCTCAAGTTCCAACTCGAAGACATGGCGCACAAGGCGGTCGAGCAGGAGCGCCACATGAAGCAACTGATGGAGGAGCTCGCCGCGGAGCGCCGCGCCAGGGCCGACGACCAGTCCTCCCTGCTCAAGCGGCTCCCCACGGGGATTCAGTCAGAAGCGGGTAGCACAATATCGGAGGACCTGGGTGTCGACGACGCGGAGGAGATGCAGAAGCGCAAGTGGCGTAAGAGCAACGGCACCGACGTCAGTTTCGAGACGGACGACGACAGCATCAGCTTCGGGGAGGGCGAGAGCGTGTTCTCGCGCCCGCGCAGCCCCTCGGCCTCCACCTTCACCACCACCCGCGGCGGCGGCGACACCAGCAGCGTCATGGACTTGCCGCTGCCCACGCCGTCATCCACCCGCGGCGGCAATGTGAGGGCGTCTGTGGCCTCGTCTCGCAAGAGCACCTCGCAGATGAGCACGTTCCAGAAGCTGATGAAGGGCATCTCGGGCGACGACGGCTGCCGGAACTGCAAGGGCCAGGACGCGAGCGTCGCCTGGGACACGGTCGGCCTGCTGAGGGACGAGAACAAGGGCCTCAAGTCGCGGGTCGGCGAGCTCGAGGACTGCCTCGAGGGTGCGCTCGATACTGTCAACGGCCTTGTTTTATGACAGGGCTAGAGACTCGGCCCCCGTCTTCAGCGATATGGATACCCAACAGCGGCATGGAGGGAGGGATATTTCTGGGTAGCTTACTTACTTGGGGGTTCCTTTTCTCTCTTTTTCCTTATTTGATACAGCGAAACACCACACTCCACGGAGTTGAAAGAGTAACCCGGCCTTGGCTAACTGGCTTTCTTGGCTTGCCCCTTTCTTGCATACGGCGGCGCTCGCGGGCTCTTCTCTTTTCCATGTATTTAACATTCTTATGTTTCGATTCTTAGGCTCCCGCCCTTGACCTGTTTATCCTACTACTATTGTATGGAAAGGCATATGCTTAACACTCACATATTTTTTTTTTTTTGGCTGGCGCACCGCACTCTCTGCCTTGCGAGGCTGTTGAGGGACTCGTCCATGTTTCATACCCCCACAATTTGATAGATTTCGGATACTTTCTCATAGTCGGTCAGGGTGCAGACAATGGCGGCTTGATGCTGCTGGAACCCCAATGACAAATGCTCGTCGCCTGATGGTTGTGTGCTACTGCTCTGTGGTGTTGTGACTCATGAGTTCCAACTTGAAAGTCGCTGTGTTTGTGGTGTGGCGGCTTGCTGGTCCTCGGATGGTCCCAAGTATCCTATCATCCGAGGACTCGAGCGACTAGCGTTGGTCGAATACCCCTTGTATGAGATGAAATGTTTGGGCAACCTAAGTCGTGAACCATGGATAATCCAGCTTGGGTCTGAGTAGAAACTCCCATGCTTCGCATAGGCACCAATTCGTTCTGATATACTTATTTGAAGGCACGGATACAGACGCGCGGCGCATCCAAAAGGGCACATGCGTCGATCCTCCATCGCATCCTTCTTTCCCTTCAGGGCCATCCCGCTCCTCCCGACTCTCGAAATAGACCCTGCTCATTTTTCAGTACCAAGTGTCTCATTGCTGTCCTAAAGTCACACCGTAGTTTGTTAGACGGGACTCGAAGCCGTTTGTTGAATGTGGCCCGTGTTCCTTGGGGAACCTGCCAATGTTTCTTCGTTTTGTTCGTGGTTGAATAACATTATCCAACTGCCGGATTGTCACGTGCATAGCACCGAACAGATTGCTGCTTCCATGGCTTGATGTATCTCTTTTCGGAGGCCTGACTTCCACGTATGATATGTACACTGGAACACTCCTTGTTGTTCCCAACCAGCCAAGCTCCCTCCTCTGGCTCCCTAGGCCTCAGTGGTGACCCTCGCCGTGGTGCTCATCGTGGTGCTCGTCCTGCAGGAATGCGTACTCATAGCCGCAGTACGCCGCAAATGCCACCGTCGCAATACCCAGGCCGGGAAAAGAGTTCTTGAGCCGGTTCCATCTGCTGAAGAGTCCAGTGTACCGCCAGTTCTCGCTGTGAAATCGCACGTCAGCCGTGCTCATTGGTAGTCTGGGTCATCTCGTCCAACTGACTATCGCTCCCATGGGTCGTAGCGGGGCTTCTCGATGGACTCCTTCAGCTTGCGGACGTCGAAGCCGGTGACGTTGCCTGTCCGGCCGTTGACGGCCCGCAGGATCCTGAGGTTCTAGTCAGTCAATTGAGCCCGTGGGGCGAGGAACAGAATGTGTGAGCGCACATTGTAGGTCGCAGCAGCATGATGAGCCAGTTCAGTCTGTCAACAACTGCGCTGGTGGTTGTGTGAAGGGGCTGATGAGGTTGGACTGGCAAGTTCGACTCGTCGGACCGAGCAGCAGCAGCAGTCGCAAGGTTGGAGGCACGCCAGGCCTGTAGTGCCTGCCCAGGTACCTATGTACCCGCCAGGGTGAATCTAGCGTGGTCCCGCCCGGTTCTGCGGCGGCGCGGGCCCGCACTGGCCCAGCCGTGGAGCTGTCAACTGCTACTGTCAGTCGCCCATTTAGCATGGTGAAGTGCATCTCAAGACAGACTTCACCAACTGCAAGGCGAGGAACACAGCGAACTACGATCGCTAAGGATTGACAACACTATTACCCAAACATTCTCACAACTGCATCTTCATCCAGCCGAGGCTGTCGACCCCTGCTCGACGAGCATCCCACTCTCGTTCACAGATGCGACAGCGCGCTGAACACTTCAGACTGAATACGACTCCCCCGACACGACCAAGACAACAAAGACCTGGGCCTACAGAGCTGGGCGCAAGTTGACGATGCCTCCACAGATATCGAGGTTCCAAAACGGACCGAACAATGTTGCTCCTTACCAACACCAGTTCGCCGGCCTGAACCCAGGCCACTCCAACAACTACACACCACAACTGGGCGGCAATCCCTCCCATCTGAATCCGAACGCCCAGATCCCTTCCTTCGCTACGAACGGCAATGTGCTCGGGCTGGCAGGAGGCATGAACTCGGCCGCTGCGAGCTTCGGCGTCGGGCACGAGTCGGGCCTCGGTGGGCAGGCTGCTAGGATGGGCTTTCACAACGCGGCACTCCAGCATCCACAGCACGCCCAACAACAAAGTCACTCCATGATGGGGGACCAGCCTGCTCGCAATCCATTGGCTAAGGGCCGGATACGAGAGGTGTGGAAACATAACCTGGAGGAGGAGATGGGTGTACTGCGCGACCTGGTGCTAGAATATCCATATATTGCCATGGTGAGTCGTCGCATGGTGCTGCCCGAGCGCGGGACTAAAAGGAAAGTTCTTATCTGATCTTCTCACAGGATACTGAATTCCCCGGCGTCGTTGCGCGGCCAATGGGTGCGTTTAGAGGCAAAAGCGACTACCACTACCAATGTCTGCGGGTCAACGTAGATCTTCTCAAGGTCATCCAGATCGGCATAACACTGTTTAATGAGGATGGGGAGACGCCGGCGACACGGCCAAATTCGACAAACTCGACGGAAATCGGTGGTGCAGGGCGGAAAAATGCAAACCAGAACCAAGTTCCACACGCGTGGCAATTCAATTTCAGCTTCTCACTCAACGAGGACATGTACAACGAGCAATCGATCGACTCCCTCAAGCACGCCGGGATTGACTTTGCGCTGTTGGAACGGGACGGAATCGATCCGAAGAAGTTTGCGGCGCTGTTGATACCGTCCGGTCTGACCCATTTCGAAGAGGTCAAGTGGATATCCTTCCACGGAGGCTACGATTTTGGCTATCTCACGAAGCTCCTGATGTGCGAGCAAATGCCCAACGACGAGCTTGAGTTCACGAAACGCTTGAAGAAATACTTCCCGAGCGTCTACGACGTCAAGCATCTCATGAAGCACGCGATCAAGCAGCACAACTCGGGGCTCCTGACGCCAAGTGACCCGGGCACGACAGAACTGCTGCAGAAGTTCGAACAAAAGTCCGGCCTCGAGAGCATAGCAGAAGCCCTGAAGATTAAGCGCCTCGGGGCGGCTCACCAGGCCGGGTCGGACGGCCTCCTCACGGGCAGGGTGTTCTTCTCGATGCGCGAGAAGGTGTTCAACGGCGACATTCCCACCGAGCAGGTCGGCAAAATCTGGGGTCTCGGCGTGCCGGATATTGGCGCACCGATGGGCGCGGCCCAGCAGCAGGCAGCGGCAGAGAGCACGCCCCCACAGCAGGGCCAGAACAACAACACGAACGCCGAGGGGACGCCCAGCACGCCCAACCAGGGGAGCGCGGGCCTGGTCAACACGCCGGCCGCGCAGTCGCACAACACGAACGGCGTCAGCAGCATGGGGCCTATGACGCCCGGTGGCGGCGGCGGGGTCTTTGGAAGCTTCCACATCGGTGCCAGGTAGGGTGGCCCCGGTGATAAGGAGCAGGGAGACAAGGAGGGGGGAAAGAAGCCGCCGCCAATTGCTGACTCCGAGATCTGTGACACGCCCGACTGTCCATACAACTGCCGCGTGTTCAACCCGACGCAGGCCTCCCGGCCTATATGGTCCTCACGGTCCATGCTGCCCTCGGAGGCCACTGCACCGGCCACGGGTGACACACCGGCTTTATGGTACTCAGAGCACGCACGGGGTGGACCGCACTCAGGGCACACTCGGGGTGCGCCGCACTCACACGTCATGGACCCGAGGGCACCAACCTTCGGTGCACCGCACTCAGAGCACACTCGGGGTGCATCGCAACCACACATCATGAACCCGAGGGCATCGGTCTTCAAAGAACGGCGGCGGGGGCAGCGGCGGACCTTCGGGTAGTGGGCTTCGGACTCTTCCCGCCCTGATGGTTGTGCCCCAGCGAATGCCCCAGCAGCGTTGTAGTAATGAGGCGGTCGGTCATTATGTCTTGTCTCCTCTCCCCGTTCGGGAAGGGGGGATTTTGCTTTTGGCCTCAACAACCTTTTTTGCGCGTGCGTCTGTCTGTCTGCTTGCTTGCTTGCCTGTCTTCATTTAACGGAGTTGGGGGGGGTGGTCGGTTGGAGAGTTGCAAAAAATTCGGAAACTCGCTCGGAACTTTGGGCCAGGAAGGGTCTCTGGTATAGGGGGCAGGGGAGCTCTTGAAACCTTGTGTGTACCCATACTTTGTCATTGTGTATTTCTGCAAGGTTGTCGTCTATCTTTTCTTCCTTTTTTGCTTTTCTTCTCTGCCAAAGGGGTATGGGTGTGGATACCTGGTAAAGCACAGCGGAATATATGCATTCTCATCAACCACTAACACTACTACTGCACAGATGATCATATGATCGTGTGCTCCATGTTTCAATACTTGGTTCCTCATTGTATGATCTCGTTTAGTGTGGCATGACCAATCAGTCACTTATCATTCTGTAACGCTACATCGCTACACTACTCTTTCATCTTGTCATTGTCATTGTTCAAGAATTCCTCCCAGTGCCAGAAACGCCACACACCTGCCCTCCAAGGACCATGTTCGCTATGCTGTAAGGGAAAGATAATAAAAGGAAGTAAACCTCGCTGTGACCCAGATCCACATATGCACGGATGGCAGTCTAAGCAGGTTACGTGATAAATACCTTCTTCAATTTGTCCGCCGTGTACACGTCCCCTGTCCGCAGATCCTTGACTTTCCCCGTTGCCAGGCCCGCCTTGCGCGAGTACTCCTCCAACTTCGACTGGCCATAGACGCGGCCATTGGGCAGCAGCATGAGGTCAGGTTCGACGTGGCTCTGGGTGTGGTGGGCGTAGGGGACGTTGCGGGCGAGCTCATTGAGCTCGGTGGAACAGATGGGGCACACGGAGCTCGTCAGGCTGGTGTGGTGAGACGGCGTGGACGACGAGCTGGCCTGGGAGCTGTGGCAGGCAGGCGTCTTGAGGGCCGAGAGGCCTGATTGTAGGGCTATGTGCAGCAACGGGAAGGACGGGAGGCCCAGCAGCGCATTGTGAGTCTCGGTGAATATCTCGGCCAGCTTATTCCACCGCGACGGGTCGTACATCTCCCGGTGCTCGTCATCTGCGGCGTCCGGTGGGAAGGCGAGCAGAATACCTGCCCGGCCGTCCTCGTCAGGAAAATCCTTGAATGGGAAGAGAAACTTTTGGGCGAAATTGATGGCCTCGAGAAGTTTCTGGGTGCGGACGAGCTCTATGTATTGCTGGAAGCGAAGTTGAAACTCGAGATTGCTCTGTCCAGCAAGGAGTCAGCAAATGCCAGGGAATAATTCTGCGCTGCCAAGGGAGTATGGCATTGACCTACATCCATCTTTCTCAACTCCTTCTTGTTCTCCGCACACCAGTCCAGTGCGTCCTTAACATTCTTGCTGAGCAGGCTCTGTCTTATCCTGTTCATTTGCTCAAAAGTGTCGATATCTACCAGGTCACCGATGCCCTTATCCTTAGCTAGGGCCCTCGCGCTCTTGCCATAGCCCTGTCTCATGAGATAGTCGACCAGCAGTCGGTCTAGCCTCCTCCGTGACCAGTGCTCGTACTTGACATCCTCAAAGGCATGCATCTCCTGCAGGTCTGACAGGTGCTTCACCCTGGCGCCGACCTGGCGGTAGAGTCGGGACTCCTCTTGGTCGCAACTCTCGAGCTTCCGCTTGGCGCTGCGTACGCGGGTGATCATACTGTCGAGGTTCTTGAGGACCTCATCTGGGTCGGCGCTACCTTTCAGGGCGGCGGTGGCTGTGTCCTTCAACTCTTTCTTCATGATGGAGCCCTGTTTCTCGATGACAAAGTGAGCGGAGCGGAAGTTCTTGTGAAGAAGCTCGTGTGGGAGGCGGAGGAGGGGTTGGTCCTGGCGTGAGGAGGTCCGTTAGCTGTGTCTCCGAAGGGGTGGTACCGTGTGAGCGTCTCATTGTTTGCATAGACATGGACTTACAAGCAGGAGATGATTGGCATGGTCAATCTTGGTGACCGAGTGGTCGCCCATCTTGAGTTCAAATCAGGTGCTTCAGAAACACTGTAGGGAACGAATGCTTCCAAATCAGCCTGTGTGGTCGGTTTCGTATGGGAAGATGCCTGAGGAGTGGGTGTTGCAATGACGCTCCGAGGTCGTGGTCAAGCCGATAAGCCGATAAGAAGCCGCTCCTTACTGCTACCACAGGTGCGTGCGTTTAGCGCTCCTGTGGCATGGTACTACAGATTGATGAAGTGAGCAGTCCAAATGCTTAGTACTTGGCCGAGCCGGGTCTTGTATTACCCAACTGCGTTACATGTCATCAATATCGACGTCAGGACCGCATTTTCGGCCGAGAAGGAAGTCCAGCTACTGCTCTGCTAAGATTTGGATGTAGACTAGCCACTGTGGGCTGTCATACTTAGTCTGCCCACTAACTGAGCTGTCAGTCAAGCTGGAGGATGAGTGAGCTTTGCTGTCTAGGCTCCAGGCGATGGATGAATGCACCTGAGATCGGTGCACGCTGCACACAGCTACGGTCCAGGAGGGATGGTCCTTCCCACCCGGGCAACCTTCACACCATCTCAGTCAAGCCTGCCCAGGTGTGTGTCACTTGACCCAGCTTGGCAGACAATCTTGTTGTCTGCTAGTCACCCACGGGGTGGGTTTGCACGAGTCTACGTGATCAGTAAGTGAGGAAGCGTGAGTTGGTAGGATAAGTGTCCTGCTGAGACAACAGCCTCGTCACAGCACTCTTAGTTGAGTCCTCTCCAGTCAGGGATCCCAAGGGTTGTGGACCGTGGACTGGACCAACAACACTGGTTCGATTAAACCCGTCACAAAACCTTCACAACTCCGTGGGCAGCAGCATATGCGCCTCTGTCTGTCTCAATGTCAGAGAGATTGCAGTCAACCAGCCAACAAACAGCCAAGAGTCAACGGCCAACGGCCAGCAACAACCTGCTTTCGGCGTTATGTGGTGACCGTGGGGTGTCGTGTCTTGTGTTGTCATATGAATGAAGCAGCATGCAGCCAGTATCTCACCGGTCCCTTTGACATTTACAAGCCTCAGCCAGTGTGCATCCTGTGCATCCTGGACATGTCACCCGAGAGCTTGCGACCTTCACAAGACAAGACGCCTGCGACGGATGGACGGGCTTGGAAGGCTGGCGGCGGGTTGGTGGGGTTGCAGCACAGTAGGGTGGCATGGTGGGTGGGAGGGTAGGGGATGTATGCTGGGTGGGGTGCGTCGACGCTAGAGCTGAGGTCGGGAGTGGATGATTCAGGCGAGCAGGACCTGGTATGAGTGGCCAGACCGGGCATGACTTGTGGGGACTTGGCGCCCTGGTCCGAAGAGCGAGAGGAGAGACAGACTCGACCACAGTCACTCTACCCTCTCAAAGCTTGCTGCTTGGCCTGGCCTGAGTGCTAAGGCCTTTGGCGGCGCGCGGTCCCCCCTCCACCTTCAAAAGGCCGCCAGGTTCCCTCCAGACACTCATCCAGCTCACGTGAATCTGAATCTGGTCACGAGCATCCACCCCCCTCCAAGGCGACGAGGCGCCCGACAATACAGGTGTGCATTCATCAGCATTTGTCTTTTTATGATCGGACTTGGTCAATTCTGACCCTCAAGAAGCAGACACAGCCCCTGATACCATCAAATCCCCATCAACTCCCCGTAATAGTTATTCCGACGAGGTTTTGTCGCCCATCGCCGCCCAGATCCCGCACTGCCTCCCTATCAAACGCAATCAGCACCTGACTTGCCACATGACAAGAGATAGATCGTGTAAGTAGGCCGTCTCGAATTTCCCCCCATGCCGTCAAATCAGACCTCCAGCATCGTGTCCAAAGGTGGATCCCAGACCGCATTAGCATTTCATATGCCATCTTTGGAATCTATCTCGCCGTCATTTCTGTCGCTCAGGACGACCTGTCCTCAATCCAGACAGACCTGGCTCGGCCTTCAAGCTGCACTCACTGCACGTCGTCTGAGACACGCCGAGCTAGGCGCGCCTAGAAGCTCAAGTGAGCCTGACGCGAGCATTCATGAGAGGTTCAAGATGAAGTTCAATAAGGGTTGAGTGGCCTTATTGCATCTGCCCCGGCTTGTTGTTGAAAGACACATCTCGTTCCGGCCCGACTGAATGGCTCCTCACCTACCGTGAACTCCAAACAAACAGCGCCGCAGTGTGCCCCAGCGTGATAATATGCCATCTCCACGTTCCCTTCACGTTCTGACTGAACCGTTCAGGCACACGGCCTTGAGGAGCCCCAGAGCACAATGTCTTCAGAACTCGCTGCGCTGGTGATGGCGCACGTTGCAAACCCGGAGCCCGATCTTTCAGCCCTTACCAGCTCCCCGCCTCAAAAACGGAAGCGCCCTGGGGAGACCTCTCCAGACCTTCGCCGTTCCAAGCGAAACAATATGGGCAGTCCCGATCCAACAGATGCATACGTCAACAGCACAATGGATACCGCCCAAGCTGCTGCCGCCGGTGTTAATGTCTCCGACTTCAATGCCCTCCAGCAGGCCGCGGCTGGTAGTGACCACGCCGATGCCGCCGACCCGGCCAACGCGTCCAGCACTGCCGCTGCCGCCCTGGTCTATCCTACTATTCACGCCCCCCAACCATCCGAAGAGAACTTTGCTGCACATGTTACTGGAGATCACGATGATCAACACAATATGGAGCTGGTCCCGTACACACATGATGTTTCTCAACCAGATGGTCTCCCTATGGACCATCAGGCACTAGCCAATGTTGCCGCCGCCCACCAGCCCCCAGATCCTAGCATGCGGCAGATGGAGGACATACCGGGAGCTCGTTACTCTACAACACCAAATCCAAAACCGGCTGTGGGTTCCGAAGAGTGGCATAAGATGCGCAAGGATAACCACAAAGAGGGTGAGGTCCCACACCAGGTGCCTGCTTATTTCATGGATTCCTATACTGACAACTTCCCAGTGGAACGCCGCCGCCGAGAAACGATAAATGAGGGCATTAACGAGCTTGCAAAGATAGTGCCCGGTTGTGAGAAGAACAAGGGTTCCATTTTGCAAAATGCCGTGCGTTACATCACCAAGCTCAAGGAGGACGAGCAACAGGCGGTCGAGAAGTGGACCTTGGAGAAGCTTCTTACAGAGCAAGCCATCGCCGAGCTCAGTTCTTCTAATGATAAGCTCAAGAACGAGTGTGACCGTCTCTACCAGGAGCTTGAGATGTGGAAACGGGTTGCGCAAGGCGCGGGGCTGTCCCCTGGTGGCAACCAGAACGGGGACAGCGTCGATCAGAGCAACGAGCCGAGGCCATAGGTCAACTTCGGGCGGCTGTGATGAGCGCATTCCTCTCTGCTTCTTCTGCGATTATTAGGTATACCCACGTGGTGATGTCTCTTGTCACCACCTTCTATTCGACTATAAAGGATTCGCGTTCATCTGATTTTTGACGTTGAAGGGTCGGGCATTGCAGGGCGAGCTTCTTTTCAAGTACAGGGCAGGGCGTCAGGGATTTTGGGAGCAACGGCACATGTGTGCGTGTGCCCTTGGTATGCTTTGATAATGGTGGGTTGCTGTTTGCTCTGGCATGGCAACTGTTTGTCTGTAACGGTGGAACAATTGACAGCCGCCTCCATGTGCGAGGCATGGCGGTTTGCTTCCATAGACTTCGTCCAGGCATTGGCGTTCCGGGCGAAGGATGGCAATGTCCATAGGGGTCTTATACAGGGATCAAACGGACTGAATATCATACCATGGCCATCGATAGTGCCATCAGGGACTGTGATTAAATCATGAATTTAATCCCCGAAGTAAGTCGACTGAAGGCAAAGAATAGTAGCCTAGTTGTGATAGCTTGCGAGATTGTGAAAGGGAAGAAAGTACTCGAGACTTCGGACCACAAACCCATGAGATCGAACAGTTGCTTACTGCTTCAGGCACGTGTAACCTTCATCGAGGTGTACAGAGATCACCTGCACAGGTGATTGCACGAGCATTTTCTCCGTCGCATGGACATGCCTCTTTGGGCCACAGGAGTGTAACAAGATCTTGGGGTGGTGGTACTGTGTGCTGGGCTGAGGAGATCTATCCGCCTACCGACGTCGGCATCGGGGCAACGCTTCGAGACGGGCCGGGAGTGCGTGCCCAAGAAGGCCAAGTTGGAATTGGGAAAGCAAACCCGCTACAATACAGAAATAATAACCATGACAGAGAGACAAGGCCGGACCGGTCCAAAAGCGCACGAGGTCGAGCAGCCGGATCGTCACCGGCTGGACATGCCTGAAGCGGAAAGGTGTCTACAGGGGCCCGGCGAAGCTTGGCCTCCGCCTCTTGTTAGTGACTGTTGAGATGCTGCCGACATGATGGTGTTTGTGAGCTTACAGTATTTTCTTGAGAATTAATTATGAAGAACGGAAAAGACTCGTGCGTATATCAGGAGACCAAATACTCCTATGCAGAATTACAATGGCGATAATAGGATCTCTTCGCTGCCACGAAACAGATACATCTCCTAGAGGCCTATCAACAAGATGATGCTTGGCCCCGGAGAAGTCAATTGAGCTGCAGGTCGCCACTCCACTGATAAGCCGGTAGTAGCCCACCCCGCGATAGGCCTGTGCCAAATGCGGGACCCTGCTCGGGAGCTCCCCTCGTCACTGTCACGGCCGCCCTCGAGACGTAAATACTCCCTCCCCTCGCGCCCACTTCCCACCCTTCTTGCTGCGTGCTTTGCTTGTACTTGCGACATCGTGGTGTACTGTACGGATCCAATTGATCAAGTTTTTACCTAGTTTTCGTGGCACTCGATTCCCTGCAAGTCTTTATTCAGTCCATATTTTTAATCCTCGGCGAAATACCGCTGGGCCCCCTCCGAGTTGCGAGACTACGGCACCAAAAGTATAAAACAGCCCGCCATGTCCGCCCTCCGGACGCTGTCACGGCGCACTGCGTCCAGCTCAGCCCGACTCATCTCCTCTCGCTTCGCACCGGTTTCCGCTTCTGCCCTCTCTCTGTCTAGCAGGTCATTCTCAGTCTCCGCCAGCAACATGGGCCGCTTCGATGGCGTCGAGCCCAGCGCTCCCTCGGTCAAGACGGCGATCCCTGGCCCAAAGGCCGAGGAGCAGACTGCCGAGCTGGACAAGGTCTTTGACACGAGGAGCTTGAACATGCTCACCGACTACAAGGCCAGCATTGGCAACTACATTGCCGACCCGGACGGGAACGTCCTGCTTGATGTGTAAGTTGCCCTGGGTCACTGCTACTCCTCACCTCACCGACATGTCAAGACAGGGCGTGGGCTAACGCGGTGTCACCTCGGCATGTAGCTACGCTCAGATTGCATCTATCCCAGTGGGCTACAACAACCCCCACCTGATCGAGACCATGAAGAGCGAGGCCGTTGTCAGCTCTCTGGTCAACAGGCCCGCCCTGGGCAACTTCCCTCCAAATGACTGGGCCGAGATCCTGCGGTCTGGCATCCTCAAGGTGGCTCCCAAGGGTCTGAACCAGGTGTTCACGGCCATGGCTGGATCAGATGCCAACGAGACGGCTTACAAGGCGGCATTCATGTGGAAGCGGCAACAACAGCGTGGTGGTGCCCACATCGAGTTCACCGAGGAGGAGCTCAACTCGTCCATGAACAACCAGTCCCCTGGTGCTTCTGAGCTGTCCATCATGTCCTTCAAGACCGCCTTCCACGGCCGTCTGTTTGGATCTCTGTCCACCACCCGCTCCAAGCCCATTCACAAGCTCGACATCCCTGCCTTCGACTGGCCCCAGGCCACCTTCCCTCTGCTCAAGTACCCCCTGGAGGAGCACGTCGAGGAGAACCGCAAGGCCGAGCAGGACTCGCTGGCCGAGGTCGAGCACCTCCTGACTACATGGCACCTGCCCCCGTGCGCCGTCATCGTCGAGCCTATCCAGTCGGAGGGTGGTGACAACCACGCGTCGCCCGAGTTCTTCCAGGGCCTGCGCGAAGTGACCAAGAAGCACGACGTGCTCCTGATCGTGGACGAAGTTCAGACGGGCGTTGGCGCGACGGGCAAGTTCTGGGCGCATGAGCACTGGAACCTGGCGTCGCCGCCGGACATGGTGACCTTCTCCAAGAAGGCGCAGACCGCGGGCTACTACTTCGGCAACCCTGAGCTGCGGCCCAACAAGCCATACCGGCAGTTCAACACCTGGATGGGCGACCCAGTGCGGGCGATCCTGTTCCGCGCCATCATCGAGGAGGTTGAGAAGCACCGGCTGGTGGAGCAGACGGCCCGCGTGGGCAACTACCTGTACGGCAAGATCGCGGCGCTGGGTGAGAAGTACCCAGGCCAGTTCGCCAACCTGCGCGGCAAAGGTCAGGGAACCTTCCTCGCCTTCGACAACCCAAAGCGCGACGAGTTCCTCAAGAAGGCCAAGGGCCTAGGCATCAACATCGGTGGATCCGGCGCCAGCGCCGTGCGGCTCAGGCCGATGCTGACGTTCGAGGAGAAGCACGCCGACATCCTGGTCGAGGCCCTGGAGAAGATCGTTACGTCACTGCAGTAAGGGCAAGGCGCGACTGTTTATTTGTTTATGGGGAAGGGGGCCTGGGTGTGACGGCACGGTGACGGGTGATGCAGGAACGGCGGATTTAAGGTTTATGAGCTGTTCAGCATGACTGGGATGGCAGGATGACTTCTTCTGCTCTTTTATTCCCCTATCAGGAGTTCAGTGCGTGCAAGACATTAAGGGGGTGGACAGCATTCTGGTTGCATATGTTTTCTTTTGGTTTTGCGTGTGGGATATCAACTCATACTCGTGCGGGTTATCCCTGCGTCGGGCAATTATTCATCTAAGTATCATGGCCGAGTTTTAGTATCAAATACCGATGGGCTGGAATCTGGAGATCTCGCGCGCGGGCGCCATTGTTTCACGCTGCCGCCAATATGTAGCGTACCGTAGTGCTGGTGATGACCTCGTTGGGCCTTGGAAGCAATACACGGCAACAGGGGACTCTTGACTGTAGACGGGTGTTTTTTTTTTAGGCCAGGCATGAATAACAATGGTCGCCCGAGAGCCAATGATTTGCCAATGCACTACCTTTGGCACCGGACTGCGACGAAGCTATTGTGTTGTGTCTAATGTCTCGCTGGGCCCTCGGTGATCAAAGGCATTGAGTTGTCGCGGGTGGACTCGAGGCATGATCCCACCGCGCTGGTGCCATGCTGGTGCGGCAGAACTTGCGGTGGCAGCCTCGCCTGTGGCGTCATGCCGTTCGGATTAAGGTTTTCTGGCGTGTTCTGTCTTCGCTTCCTAGACCCCTGATTAAATAGGTCCAGGGCTGACTGCCGGCTGGCGAAACTTCATGCCTGGCGGATACACTGCTGCAGGTGTATGTATATTTTTTTTGTTCAGTGACTGACTTGTGCAGCGTATCCAGCCAGCCAGCCTGGGCCCCCAAAGCGACACCGCCTAGTGGTAGTAACATTGCTAGGTAGGCTGGATTTTATGCGTTGGAGATTTTCAAGGCTGAGGTTTGACTCGGTTGCTCTCCGCTCCCCCAGGCTGTGGGTCTCTGCTGCAGCCTGTGCTGTCGATTCGAGATCGGAGACAAATGAGATCGACGATTGGAAGGGTTGATCACGATAACGCCTGTGATAGGAGGAGCCACTCCCCCAGAGAGTCAACAAAACACCTCGCAGGCCTGCCGCTGTCTGGCCTGTGCCACGACAGCGGGTTAGCAGCCCGGATGCTGCGAATGTCCCTGCTCGCCTGAAATCGATGCCACCCACATGGGGGATTCACAATTTGACAATCCTGACAAACAGACAGAGGAGTGATCGCCCAAATCCAAACGAGAGGAGCCGACGGATCCAACCACCAACGTCGCTCTGCCTGTCTGTGATTTGTGCGTGCACCCTGCCAAGCTAGCGCAAGGCCTCCGGGCGGAATGAGTTGAACCGCAGGATTTGAAATTGGGTTATCAAAGGCGACATCTGCACTGATTCCGAGTGCCCATAATAATAAACCAACAGTACAGTAAGCAGTAGTCCAAGCAGTTGGACCTAGGGTACAGACTATGAGCTGCATGCAGTCGGGCAGTCAGGTAAGCAGCGCATTGAGGATTTCCAATCTCCAGGGCCGCCAAGGGCCAAGAAAGCTTTGATGAACCATCCACCATGGCTTACAAGCAGGGACGACCCGAATAAAACATCCCGGGACGAGTGAATTGTCCGCGCCCGTCCCATGTCACCAGACTGCTGCCGCGCGAGGTACAGCACAAGGGACACCACTGTCGTGGGCCCCCCGTCTCGGTGCTATATGCATGCACAGCTGCACTTACACAGTAACACTTACACACGCGCTGGCGCGGCAGCAGTAGTGCCCTCCATGTTTGTTCTGGAAAGCATGATGGAAGGAGGGACATGCCGGGCGGGCGAGGCGAGGCTGGCGACGATGATGTCGTTGGGCCGCGCTGGCATAACACAGCTCCTGAGTCCTGGTAGGGTTGACCCTTTCTTGCACCACGCTGGCGCGGAGAATTCGCTTTGCAGGGCTGCAGGCCAGACAACCGTTTGTTATGCCCCGAGCATTGTCTCGCCGGTGACGTTTGACGTTGATGTGGTTGTGATCATGAGCGCCTGTGACCGATGCCGATCGAGTTGGTCATTGTGATATGGAATTGACGGCTGCTTGCCGGGTCGCCCGGGTCGCCCGGATGGACTGGACCGGGCTGTTGGAGGGTTGAGTTGAGAATAGGCTTGTTAGCGCCAGGGGACCCGTTACATGGGAATGGCTAATAATGTGGGCAAGCAAAGAAAAGAGAAAGGGCCCTAGAGGTTTTTTCGCTGGTCTCGCCTCGCGTGGCCTGGCTGCTGAGGCCGAGCCCGTCATCTCAAAATTGATATGAAGGTCCCAATCTCGCTCGAGAATTCATCCCGTCCCATCTCGCCCTCCCACACTTCTTGTTGAACGTCCCAGATTCTCTTGTGCGCAAGCTGGTTTCTGCCCAACCGTCCGTCTGTGTCCGATCTCCCAAACGGCAGGCGTCTCGACGGCACACCAGTTACTCCCCAAGTCAAGTCGCCCTCGGCCAGCCCCAGCTGCTTACCTCGCGCCTCTCGGCCCCCCTTTCGGCCCTGCAAAAAGGAAAAAGGGATCGCCGATCCCGTTGCGCTCAGTCTGCCCAAAGCTTGCTCCCTGCCAGTTGCCAGCCCAGGTGCATGAACTCCCCTGCCTAGGAGAGCAACGCACACACCGAAGAGCCGCGAACCGTCACTCGATTCTTATTAATTTGCCCGTCCTCCGCCCGGCAGAGAGTGCGTGTGTGTATCCTTTGCAACTCGCCCTCGCACAACCACCCAGACGAGAACATCAACCGTCTTGTTGTTGCACAGCAATTATTGTTGAGTAGCAGAGAGCCACAGCACCAGCTCAATACCATTCAAAGTGAGTTAGCCAGCAGCATACAGTTCGGGCGCTAGCGCTCGCGTCGCCACTCAATCCCCCCCCAATCCAACCTCTTATCGCGGTGCCCAGGGCAGGAACTGGCGGTGCGCGCTTCTTCTGCGCCTCCCCGGCTCCTTCGTCCTCCTCCCACCCCCTGCGCTGTGGACTATTCCGGTGCAGCCGACCGTGTTCAGTGCAGCCTGCAAAACTGCAACCTGCAACCTGCGGCGTGCACCTTCCCACACCTTCAATCTCTTCCTGTCAAAGCTCCTCCGGCAGTGTGGCCACTTGCTTCTTTTTCTCCTGCACAATCCCGCCATCCTCGACCAACTCGCACGAGTCTTTCTTCCCCTGTCTGGACTGTTTGCCACGCCAATTTCCCGCCCAATCGGTCCGGACAATCTTACAAAACTACATTGCACCCATTCAGTCCATCCGTCAGCTCTTATTGACTTTTGCTTCCCTCACAGCTCCTCAATCGAAGCCACCTGCTCAATTGAACCACCACCACCTTAGGCCAGCCTCGCAAGCATCCTCGTGAGCTTCCGGCCTGTCAAGGACCGAGCAGAGATGCCTAGCAAGCTGTCAAACCCCTTTTCAGCCCTCGCCTCCAACATGACGCCGCACGAGAAGCTTGGGGACCGCAGGCTGTCCCAGTCTCGCACGAACCGTCTGACTCAGCTCTTCTCCTCGTCACCTAAGAACAAAGAGCAGGTCTCTGCTCAGCAGTCCCTGCTGGCTGTACAGCAGGTCGCCACCTCGGCCCAGATCACCGCTCCCTCATTATCGCTGCCGACCATCTCCCTGTCCACCGCCACCGCCGGTGAGGTCAACGACGATGAGCCCTCAACCACCTTGTTCGAGCCTCCTTCAGACGCAGAGAACAGGATCAAGAGACGCGCAGAAGCGCAGTTTGCTCCTCTGCTTCACTCAAGCCACCGATATGTTAGCAGGCACCATGGCGGCACCCTGGATCCTCCCATCGAGGACGAACCTCCTTACTACTACGTCCTTACCACATATATCAGCTACCTGCTCTTGATTTTCTTCGGCCACGCACGCGACTTTTTCGGCAAGCGCTTCGGCGACCAGAAACGCTACAGCAGCATTCGAAGTGGAAATGGCTACGCTCCCCTTACCGACGATTTCGACAGCTTTTATATCCGTAGGCTGAAGAGGAGAATCGACGATTGCTTCTCCCGCCCCACTGTCGGTGTTCCCGGGCGCTACGTGACACTGGTCGACCGTATGTCGACCGACTACAACCAGAGCTACACCTTCACCGGCACATACACCCAGACCCTGAACATGAGCTCCTACAACTATCTTGGATTTGCCCAGTCCGAGGGTCCTTGTGCAGATGCCGCTGAAGAGTGCGTCCGCAAGTATGGCATGGCAGCTTGCAGCGCTAGGGCTGACGCCGGGACATCCGACTTGACGCTCGAGGTCGAGAAGGAGATTGCCCAGTTCGTTGGAAAGCCTGCTGCGATGGTCTTCTCCATGGGCTACGTCACCAACGCTGGTACTTTCCCGGCTCTCGTTTCCAAGGGCTGCCTCATCATCTCTGACGAGCTCAACCACGCCTCTATTCGAGTGGGTGCCCGTCTTTCTGGCGCTATCATCAAATCATTCAAGCACAACGACATGGTCGACCTGGAGAAGAAGCTACGGGACGCCATTTCTCAAGGCCAGCCTCGCACTCACCGCCCGTGGAAGAAGATCCTGGTCGCCGTCGAGGGTCTGTACTCCATGGAGGGCAACATGGTCGATCTTCCTGGCGTCATTGCCCTGAAGAGAAAGTATGGCTTCTACCTTTACGTCGACGAAGCTCACAGTATTGGTGCTCTTGGCCCCAGAGGACGTGGTGTCTGCGATTACTACAAGATTGACCCTAACGAGATCGATATTCTAATGGGTACCCTGACCAAGTCGTTTGGTGCCAACGGTGGATACATTGCTGCGGAGAAGCCCATCATCGACAAGCTGAGGAGTGTCAATGCCGCGACTCTGTACGGAGAGTCCCCGGCCCCTGCCGTCTTGGCGCAGATTCTGGCCTCCCTCAAGATCATTGACGGCGTCCTGGCCCCAGGGCAGGGAGACGAGCGACTGCAACGTATCACCTTTAACTCCCGCTATCTCCGACTGGGGCTTAAGCGCCTTGGCTTCATCGTGTATGGCCACGATGATTCTCCGATCATCCCCATCATGCTCTACAACCCGGCCAAGATGTCAGCATTCAGCCATGAAATGCTCAAGCGCAAGATCTCCGTGGTCGTTGTTGGCTACCCTGGCACACCCCTGATCAGTTCACGAGCCAGGTTCTGCGTTTCGTCTGCACACAACAAGGACGACCTTGACCGTGTGCTGGCTGCTTGCGACGAGATTGGTGATGTCCTGCAGATCAGGTTCGCGTCAGGTATCGCTGGAGGTATCGAGGAGCCACTACCCACGGGCGTGTCAGCCGAGAACGAGAAGGAGTGGCGGAAGGCAAACGGACGGGAAGTCGTCAAGCCACCTCGCTGGAAGTTGGAGGATGTTACTGAATGCGGCGCGCGTGATACCCAGTTGCCTCTGCGATAGGTTCTGTTCAGGAACGTTATCTGCGGGCACTACTTAATGTCTATTATTGTTTAGACGATACCACCTGAGTTGTGTGTGAAGGAAAAAACAAAAAGCAAAACAAAGAGGACAAGCAAAAGGGATCCCTCAACATGATGACGGCGTTTTTTGATGTATACGTATATGAAAACCCTTTTTTCACTTCTGTGGTCTAATGTCGGACCTTGCGAAATGCGCATTTACGTTGGGGACGGTTCCGGGAATGAAAGAATGGACTTCTTTCTTGCTTCGCCGCTGTCGAAGACGGGCTGGGTTCGGGATCTGATATACCTTTATTTTTTGGTTGCATTCTTCAGCCGGCCATCGCTAGAGCCTGGATGACTGACTCTGGAAGGAACAGAGATTATAGATAGTCGTCGAATACGACATTCTAATACCCTCTCACATCGGACTTGACCAACTTGTCTCCGTGTACTTCGTAAACGCCCCAACACGTCCTTAGAACTTGGCCAGCACATGCTTTTCCGTGGGACAGCCTCGTATGGGGTGACCTGTGAGAGGGCTTTGTACAAGATTGGTTACTGTGGTATTACCTATTTCAGAATCATCTCTCGTGTCTTGTTGCGCAGACCGCAAGACGGATCTCTCGCTTTATCATATTCGCTTTCTACCGTCCATCCTCTTGAGCTCCTGACAAGTCTTCGGGAATTCTGCAGGCCATATATCCCATCTTCGTGTAGTTTATAATGTGGAAACTGAGAAAGCCGTTAACGGCTATCATATGTATGCTTCAGGTCCACGTATCATTTCGTGTGTTGCATAGGCTTCTGATAATATGTACAGATTGACCAGCACCTACACTCTGATGACTGTGGTTGTGATGAAGACGAGTTTGAGCTGTCGGGACAGTGTGGTGAATTCTGAACTGTTGCAGGCTAAGATCACAAAGCCGAGTTTCAATTTATGATAGCAACATATCACCAAATGAATATTAATTAACAGTCAAACCCTTCAGAGAAATCACAGCCCAAAATCAATGACGCTAATCGCGAGTACTCCCATGCCATCACTGTTCTTTGAGTGAGAAGCTATTTAGATATGGCCCGTGCGCGTTCCTCTCACGCGCTTCATGACTTAAATTGCCCCTCAACGCGTCTCCCCAAGTGAAGCATCCCTCAGAACTGATGGGCGACCGGTCAACACCGACCAAATAATCTTGACCACCAGATTCCTTTGTTCAGCACCAGGTGACCTGCTTCAGCTCAGGCTCTCTGGTGCATGGCTGCCTAAGAAATTGATCGCCACCATCGCCATCCATTCAGGTTCATCGCGTTAGCGCATTCGCGCTTTTGGTAAATGGTGCTGTCATCCTCCACTTCCTGATCGCAACATTCATACAGATACACCACTCTGTGGGTGATCATCATTTCGCCTCATGACCAACAAACATCACCACACATACAGAAATACCGAGCTTGTCTCGAGATGAGCTCATCAAAGCGCCGCCGACAGCAGCAGCAGAGGCTCACCTTCGAGCCTGTGTCTGAGCCCAACTCACCAGCACTGGGACAAGGGCTCTCGCCTGCAAGGGTCAGGTTCCAGTCACCCAGAAACCGCAGTCCAAGTAGTCGTTCAGTCCGACCTCTCAGAATGACGCGATCTGCGGGACCAAAGCAGCAGACTTTGGACGCGTCTCTTGGTATGTACTGTCTTATTCATCTCATGACTCAACCCGTGCCTGTGGAACTTTCTCGTGCTTCTCGTTCCTTTGCATCAGCTGGTACATGATAAGTGCCATATTCAGTAATGTTGCAAACAGCTAATGCACCCTCCTAGGTAAAGCCAATCCTAAGAAATCGACCAGACAGCTGGGGGTTGCGGAAGGTGAGGATGAGAATGAGCCTGTTGTCCTCGGAGACGTGAAAGTGCGACAGAGGCAGCCACCTTCCCCTCCTACATCGTCTTTCATCTCCAAGTCAAACAAAGCATCCCGTCGCATAGTGGACAGTGACTCAGATACCTCTGTTGAAGAGGATGGGGAACTAGACGACACTGACGGCGAGGGTCCGTCGAGACCCGAGATCACCCGCAGAGGTCTCAGTCGCCCGACCAAGCGAAGCGATAGGCCTATTGTCGTCTTGGACGACAGCGACGATGACGAGCCCATAGCCCGTTCGTCCCAATCCCTTCCGAACCAGGCAGCCGTCAGTGACGACTCCGACGCACCGCTGGTGACACCCCGGTCAAGCATGCGTCAGAAGGGCCAGATCGTTGTAAACCAGGACGAAGATACAGATGACGACGAGGATGAGGAAGAAGTGCAGAGCCCTGCCAAGAGGCGCAAGCTTGCCCGCATCGCTCGTCAGTCGAGTCCTGTGGCCAGCAGTGATGGCTTAGATTCGCAGTCGAGTCGATCGATCCGCCAAGTCACTCCGCCAAACAAGAAGTCTGCTTCCCCGCAGTCCTCGAATCGCAAGATGAGATCGAGCGCACGCAAGAGCCACCGTTCCGAGAAGGAGAAGAAGTTGGAGCTTTTGCGCCGCCGAAGGGCTGGAGAGAAGGAGCTCACCATGACAGACCTCGAAACGTCCGATGATGAGGGCGACGAGGACCAGGGTGGTCTGTATGATACGGACTCAGACCATCAAGTCCTTGACGTCTTCGAGGACGAGTCTGACGTGGAACCCGCGGAAGCTGCAGCACCTGCCAAGGAGTCCAAGAAGGCGAAGAAAAAGCAGAAGAGCCAGGCCTCGAGCAGACGAAATGAGGACGAAGACGACAGCAACACAGACATCAATGGAAATCTGCCAGACTTCGTCGATGATAACGACGATACCATCGGAGTCCCAGATGAAGCATTGTATCAGATGCCTCTGGAGTTTACCCGAGCCTCCCACAAGCCCCTCAAGGCTCACTTCAAAGATGCTGTGGAGTGGCTCGTCCACCGCAGGATCAACACTGACTTCGAGAAGGACGATGAGGTCTACAAGACGGCCTGGGAGCGGCTTGACGATGAGATGGTCGGCCTGGCACGATCGAAGTTCATCTCGTCTGGCTGGAAGTCTGACTTCTTGCGATCTCTAAAAGCTCGACCGCACATAGAGGTGCTCGAGCTTGGGCCTGGTCATCTCAGCGCCGACCTGGAAAAGTGTGAAGCGGTAAGCAACATCTAGATACAATTGTGCCGTTTCCAAGGGGACGCTCCCGCCATATTTGTGGTCTGTTCACTGTTTACCTCGGACGCTTGAGATAGAATTCCCACTACCCCGCTCTACTGTTGGCCTGAAAGTCATTCTCGATGTTCTGAAAGCTAATTCTTCATACTGCAGTGTGGAAGATCGAACCATCCAGCCACGTGGGTAATGTGCTTTAGGGGAAAGCCATATGACAGCTACCTGTTGGATGAGTTGGACTACGACACGACCAGCGACTCAGAGGAGGAAGAGCCAGACGAGGAAGAGCACCTGGACCGCGACAAGGATGGCAACAGCGTTCTACCCGAGGATAAGCAATTCTTCCTCGGCACGGTGTGCAACAGCAACGCCGAGGCGGCACACGGCCTGCTGCACTGGAAGCCCGCCCTGCGCGACTACGTCTACAACACCCTGCAGGCCGAAGGCTGGCTGACCCCGGAGAAGCTGGCTGAGCGGGACCAGATGAAGCTCAAGAGGCGGCGCAAGCTTGCCGACGGCATCGTCGAGGGCTGGGATGAGCGCGGAACTCTCAAGCGCCTGTGGGCTGACTTCAAGCACACCCTCGAGGTCGCGCAGACCCAGGACACCACCAAGGCGTCCAGGGGCGGGCGGAAATATGGCAGGTGATGCTTGCTCGCCTGTGCGGTGCTGCTTGACTATTTGCACTCAGATGGCCGGAAATTACCGGGCTTTCTTGGACAGCAGCTGATACTTCTGGCACAATGCTTTTTCAGTTGCTGTCTGCGATGCACAAGCATCCACGAGTTGTCTTGGATTATGGGCCATCTTTAGGTCCCGTGGCCTTTTTGTGTCACAAAGTGTAGAATCCTGTTTTCTGCGGAGTCTCTTGGATCGCTACATATCGCCTGCCTTTAACAAACTCCAGGTGCCGAGGGTGCACAAACGTACTTGTGTCAAGACAGGCGCCTTGACTGTTTGGCATTGGCTTTCTGGCAAGCCGGGCTTTTGGTCTTGGACAAATGAAGGGATTGGTCGGCCTTGAGGGGATGAATATTGGCGTGTGATGATAATGATTGAGATTTGAGCTTGCTGCTCGTCTGGCCAGAGTGGTGGCCACCGGCTGGGATGGATGCCCCTTTTCTGTTTTTGGAAGAGGGGAATTTTCTACTAACCAACCCAGCTATTGTCGATCGGAATGTACATACCAAAAGTGTTTTTGGCCCGAACCAGATGGCGTGAGGGCGTCATCAAGGAAAGCCACTCGAAGAGAATGGGGCTTTTTGCTTGAATGAGTACGTGGTCGGGCTCTTCTGATTGATTAGATTGAATAGGGCTCTCACGAGCCGGTGGCTTTCATGGAAGGCAGGGAGGTGTTCTTTCAGACACACACACAACACTAATTAATGATAATGACAACGACAGCACTGAGCAACAGTAGCTTGCAGTAAGTCCATCTCATGACATTGACTGGTGAGGCTTTACTCTCCTTGTGAGCCAGTCTACTATGTTCTGTGAGATAATCACCAACAGGATGATCAAATAACTGCAGTAGGTTTATCTACTTTAGAAACTGTAGATTAGTCTGTCACATACCCATTCTGTCTTACTTCCTTTGGCAGACTGGGCATCTTGCATACAACCCTTCATGGTAGGCTGTGTTATGCTATGTTGTCTCTCTCTGGGTGTGGTGTTCTGTGAAGGAGCTCGAGTGCCCAATCTCAGTCTGGTGGGTCGTTATTCCTACGGTGTAATATACTGCTCACCATCTATCAATATGTTCCACACTTCACTTTGAGCGTACGCAGTCACGCTTCGTCAACGCCTCCAGTTCAAGAGGCGCTCTAACCTCGAGTCAGATATCTTGACCAAATGAGCCGGCATGTGTTCACGCATTGGGCGGAACGGCACCACGGTGCGTATCTCACACTGGCTGGATGAGACTACCTACGAGGCAGCCGAGGTCATTGACTGAGAGATGAGAGCGAGGATAAGGTCGAAGAAGACGAGGGAGCCAAAAGCCGAGGTGATGGTAGCAATGGAGCAGCAAGAGAGCCATCTGCGAGACACTGTCACTCTCTCCCATCTCACAGGCAGGCAGGCAGGCAGGAAAGCAAAAGCCCACGGAAAGACCGCAGACATGGTCGGCCCATTCCCTTACTGGTTCATGTTTCGGCGCGTAACGCACAGGCTTGCGCTTTTGCTCCCGGGCGAAAGGGCTCCATTTTTCCTGTTCCTGAGAGAGGAGAGAGGACCGATAATGCATGTTTCATCCGTACGCTCTCTGCAGCCTCAATCCCGGCCGTGGGCAGTGAGCGTCCCCTTCGCAGCACAAACCCAACCATACGATATTGTGCCCGCCAGACGCCCAGGTTTTTGTCTCCCCGCGAAGTCACCCCAGCTACGAGCGACGGTCGTCTTCACGACGAGCGGGATGGAGAGACCGCGGGAGGGGGATTGGGGGGGGGGGGATGGATGTGTTTAATTTTGTCCCAGAGAATCGAGAGAAAAAAGACTCAGAAGAGTATCCTGCCATGTGGGGGAGAATCTCTTCCGCAGTATCGAAGACAATTGAGTTCCCATCCATATCAAAGCCACAAGCCATCCATCCATTCATCCATCCATCCAAGTTCCCCGTCCCACAACCCCCGAAGCCATGTCCAGAATTCGTCCGTCCGCCCGGCCGTCCGTCCGTTGTGCTGCCCTCCTTTCCTAGGCCAAGATCCGTCACACCCTGATAGCTCCTTCATCGCCCCTTGTCATCAATGCTCCAGTCCATACATGGAGTGGAGCCAATTCCGAACGAATATACAACAGTCGACAAGGGGGGGGGGGGGGGCGGGCACGGAGACCGTCTCCCGTCCAACGTTCCCCCTATCATGCTGATTAATATGTCCCTATACATCAGACAGTACGGCAACCCGCCTCATATGATGCCACCCGGAGGATCGTAGCCACCTCTCGTGGAGGCTGCCGACCCCAAACCCGCGCTCCCGGGCGCCTCCCCTGCTGCGTCGGCCTGGGCGTTGTTCGTTTTCCTCAGCATGAACATGGGTTTCTTGCCCTCCTTGTCCAGCTGCTTGAACAGGATCAATGGTTTCTCCTCCAGCCCCAGACACCGTTCCTGATCCCCGTATACTATATAGAGGGCGTACTGGTCCCACGGCGCGTTGATTTGGTATTTCTTCAGCGCGGCCGGCAGGACCTTGTAGCACGGGTCGTCCAGGCTCACCCTAAACGACTTGAATATCTCGACGGATGCGTTGCTCGAGCTTGGTGTGTCGGGGGCGGGGGTTTGCCCTCGCCTTGGCGCAGCGTTGGGTTTATCGCGCGGGTCGTAGCCATGTTCGTTCTCGCGGAAAGTGGATCGGCTGGAGGGGGTCGGTTGGTCGCGGTAGGATCGAGAGCCGAGGGTTGTCCCGGCGATGCTCGGGGGCGATGTGGGTGAGGGCATATTTGGTGATGGGTACGAAGGCGAGGTTGCGGTTGGGCCCCCTGATCCGTTCATAGCTGCTAGATGCGATGATGACATGACAGCCCTCTCTGCGGCGCTCGAGGGGTCTAGTGTCTGTTCGACGATGCTTCGGTCGTGGGCTGTTTGTAAATGTGAAGGTGATGTAGTCTTTGGTGTCGTGCCGAGGACGATTCGCTTGGTAGAGTATTGCCGCTTGAGGCTGGCAGACTGGCTACCCACTGTGGACGGCGTGGGCGCCGGGGGCGATACTGTCGTGTCATAGCTGTATGCCTGTTGCCCATTGCTCACGTTTGGCAAGGGCTGTTGGGCGTCCTTGGCCAGGCGCAAAGCCGGCAGCATGTCCTCCCGTAACCTCCGGAAGTCCTCAGCCAGTTTCCTAAAATCCTGCTCAAACAAGTTCATGCGCTCGTCCCGTAGCCTCAGCTGTTCAACTAGATGTTTTATGTCCTTCAGCGTTGCGGTAGCGTATTGGGCCTCTGCGTCGGCGGCTGGAAAAGAGGTGTCAGTCAGCATGGTCTTTATGGAGGCCCAAGATGGATCGGACCCCGTCAGACGCGATGATGGGCGAGCATAGCATACATAGTGGTACATAGTGATCGTTCTCTATTGGGACGTCCTGTGCTTTCTTGACGTCGTACACACTCTTGAGGACGGTCAGTCTGTGACCGACACTCGTGATGCCCATGGACTTGAGGTCATCATGGAGCAGGGCAACCAGGGCTTCTCCGACGATCTCGTTTTCTGTTTGGGTTGCGCATGTCAGAATTCTAATGCCAGACAAGGCGGCAGTGACGGCATTTAACACGCACCAATGAATCGATCCGAGTATTGTTGCAGGCCGATTGTTGCGATGAAATCGGCGACCTCGTCGACCGACCATTCTGATATAATGGTTTCGGGCAAGCGATCGGCGCTCGATCGGTAGCCGTACGTGGTTGGGGTGTGTTCGTTGGAGGGCGGGTCTGAGTCGGTGGGCGAGATTGAAGCGTCGGTGGCGTCTATGGGGGAGCTCTCGTGGAGGTCTCGCTCGTATTCATCGTCGGCATCAGACTCGGCGTAGGCCGTGCCGGTGTTGAAGCTCATGGTCGGGGCTGAGGCTGGCCTGGGCTGAGCTGGGTCAGGGCAGGACAGGGCAGGGCGGTTGACTTGTGGTATCGGGCTGCCAAGGTTGGGTCGATCTTGAGACAGGCGGGTGGAGGTCGACGATGGAGGGGGCAGACCGGTCGCTGAGGATGGAGGGGAGACAGGGCGAGGCGCGACACGGATTGTCGACGGCAGATTGGGTTTGGGCACACGCAGACCTATGGTATCGTGTGCTATGGCACGGGTAGGAATGTAGTGTATGTATTTCGTCAGGCGGAGGGCGGTAGTGGGTTTGGGCTCGGGAGCTGTTCCATGAGTTTAGTTTGAGGAGGCTTAGCTCGTCACCATCGAGGTGCAGCAGCCAGCAGCCAGCAGCCAGCAAAGATCCACAGTCCACAGTCCACAGCCCACAGCGGCTACAAGGAGGGAGCCTCGCGGTCAGGCACACGGTGCTGGTGATGGTGCGGGCCTATCCTATCTTTTTTTCTCCCCTTCCCCTTCTTCTTCCTTCGTGGCTGGCTGACTGCAGAGTGGGACGAGGACGAGAACGAGGAAATAATTGACAATGTCCGGGAAGAGACTCGTGGAGTTGGGGGTTCGAGTAGGCACAAGCTGTTTGTCCAGGACGTAGTAGACCAATTGTTGTGTGGTCTTGTCTCTCCGATGGGGCCCTTGTTGCTTCTCTTGGATCGAGCCAGGAGGAGCAGGAGCAAGCAAGCAGGCAAGCAGGAGGAGGAGGGCGCCAAATACGGTGCAGCACAGTGTGTGTGTGGCTGCACGGTGCGGGTTGGACCAGTTCGGTTCAGCAATAGTAATAGTATTGCAGCAATCAAGGAACAGCCAGGTCAGTGCCCGTCGGGGAAAGGCTGGCACAATATGCTGGTGGAGACGGCGTGAATCGTGGGAGTGGATTGGCCCGACCGTGGGTGGGCTGCGACGGCGGAGACTCAATGGCCGGGTGCTGCTACTGGAAAGTGATCTTACAGCGGAGATGGTTTAGATAGTCTCTACTGTGCTGTATTGGCAGTATTGGCTGACAGGCAGTATTGGGGCCGGATGGTTTGGATGGATAGGATAGGATTGCTTGCAGGCGGGCAAGATTTGGATCGTCGGGCCTGGCGGTCGGCCAGAACAGTCTGTCGACAAGAAAGAAGAAAACGGGCAGGCTTATTAGTATTGTGTTACTGTGGCCTACTGTACTGTACCTATTGTACCTGTGTACATGTACCTATAGCACAGCACCTTAGGTACTTAGTACAGTACGTAGATAGACAGACAGCTTGCCCGGGTGGACTGGACGGGTGGGGAACGGATCTGAGCAAGGTCGTTCGTCTGTCTTTCTGTCTGTCTGTCTGTCAGTCAGTCTGCTTCTCTATTACCCCCTCCGCGACAACTGAGGTGATGGCCTCATCAACCTGCGACCCTCGAGTTGATTCGAGAACCACTCAATGCCCATTCAATCACCTCCCGATGCCAATGCCAATGCCAATGCCAACACCTGTGCCAATACTACCTACGGCATTAATGCTAACGCCATGCAACGGCGCCCCTGGCCCATCCATGAACGTAAAAATGAATCCGGCCTTTCCTTTCGCTCTTCACACTTCACACAGCCTTGACAGTGGCGGCGGCTAGTCTCGTGATTGGACGACGGGACCTTGCAACCCCGCCTATCAACGGCTGCCAGGACATCCAACCTCTCCTTCTTTTTGCTGCTCCTCCTCCACCACCTCCTTCCTGTCCCCTCGTTGCTACTGTCGTCGCCCTCGTCGTCGTCGCCAACTCGTCTCTGCTCAAATCACGAAGCCTTTTGCAAGTTTCACGACTGTTCTGAAGACAACCGAGCCATGGCCACTCGCTTCACTCCCTGGGCCCGTAGACGAGACATGACACTCGCAGCTGGCCCCTCCTCCCACCTCTGACCACGGATGATCCGTCGCTTTGACGCTCACTTCGTCACTCACCCATTATCCTTCGGGCCTAAGACGACTTGACTTCCACCCAAGGTGCCTCGGCATTGAACCTGCCAGAAAAGCCCGGCCCCTTACCGTTGATCGCCGCTATTCCATATCCACTGGACGGTCCGCAGAGGGAGGGACTCGTAATCGCTGTTCCCGCCGCTCCGAGCAGGCACTGGTTGCGGATGGGCTCTGCCCTGTCACGCCTTTCTTCTGGCTGGCTGTCATGTCATGTCTGAGCTTGGATACAGCAGCCAAGCCTTGTCCCCCGTCATCCCGCCCTCTCACAGCGCCACACACTCCCGCCCGAGTGGCTTCTCCTCTGCCCACGCAGTCTCCGGTGCTACTGCAGTCTAACAAAGGCCTGCGATACAACGTGTAGGTGCAGCCTGGCGGCCAGTCGGGGACATGCCCTTGGCCTTACAGGAAGGGCGTCCAGCCCTACGTAGACTACAATAATTACACATTCCCGTGCAGACCATGCCACCTTTAATTGTTCCTCCCGCCGGCACGCCGTGACGGGCCCATCTCCCCTCACGTGCTGCCCACACTTCTTAGTTGTATATATCTCGTCATCCATACTTGCTCAAGGCCGCATATCAGGCATCGGCTTAGCTTCGCTCCCGGAAGTATAAAATAGTGGGCACCGGCCCATCTGCGGGTCAACAATGCTATAACATGCCGTGCATGTACTCATGTACTCGCCAACCTGCGCACAATAGATTGTTGAGCTCTCTTGCCCCCCCGTCGGTGGCGATGGGGCCACGAATCCCATCCCCAAATGCCCAAATGGGGAAAAGAAACAACACCTGTACCGATATAGGCTTGAAGTCAGACAGCTCAGACCATAGCCAGCGCCTCCAGCCAAATACCTACCCAATTGGCTCGGGCGGACCACGGGTCTGAACCGGGCCAGGAGCCCTCCTCCGCCAGCCTTGTGACCTTGTTTGGGGCTCAACACGCTATATCAGGCTCATGAGATAATACGGCGTTTTGGGACACAGCAGGGCCTTGTCGGTTCGCAGATCCTATCCTGATCAGCCTTGTCAGTATGGGGGGCGCCCGAGTCAGTATCCTCAACGTCGGGTGCTTCAAACACTATGCAATACCCCGTGGGCAGTCTGGCGATGGGCACTTGCAATCTAATTCGGATCATTGCAAGTAGCCGGCCCTGTTATTACGTGTGGATCTTTCATTGCTATGGGTGAATATAAGAGGACTATCGTGCTCTTTCGTGAAAAGCGTTATACTCGTTCAGGAAAAAGGCCACTCCTAAACATTACTCCATCCAATTACAGGTTTCCAGGCCAGCCGTGCCTACAAGGACGAACTGCGTAAGGGCCCTTTCCCTCCAACAAATACAACCAAGCTTGCGAGTCGGAGAAGCTAACACGGATTTCGCCCAGGACAGAACTTATTCCGTCAGTCCCGCTCGACCAGTCCGACCGTCCATAATGCAAGCATACGCCATCATCCTCGCCATCCTCGGCCTGGCCGCCACCGCACAGGCGGCATGCGGCGGAGAGGGCTCGTACCAGGTCCAATGTGGCTCAACGTGCTACAGCTGTACCACCGCTGATGAATGCAATGACTTCGCCGTCGGAGCGCCGACATGCTGAGGGCTCAACGTGGGCTGGAGGTAAAACATAATGTTCCATATTGGAACTGTCTCACAGGGGAGGGAGTGAGCAGGGGATGAAGACTATGAATTATTAAACGCCTATAGGAGGGTTTTCTCAAGAACAATATCAAGGCCAGACAATCACAAAAAATGTCTCGCTCTCCTATACCTCTGTATACACTACCGTATTCCTACAATAAGTCGCCACACTTCTCCAGCTTGACAAGCTTCACACGCAAATACGTGCCACGCGCGCCTGCGACATCTTCCACGTGGTTAACAAATCCACGAAACAAGCGTGAACACAAATATTAATTCCTACCGCTCGGGTCACGAGAAAGGTGTGATAGAGAACAAAAAATACCAGGCGGACGTCTTTTTCGGAGAACCCCCTTTCCTTCGCCCGGGATGAGAACTTTCCCACCACACCACGCCCGCGAAAGGCACACACACAGTTGAAACACCCGGGCTAAAGCCAACCGCGAGGCCCTGCGGGTTTCACTACCGCCAGTGACACGGAGCCCACCACCCATCAATTGATTTACAGTCAAGCTTGCGAACGGAGCGCGCGGGCGGAGAGGTGATGTGTTGCTTGGCTCCATTGTAATTCCAAAGGAGGAAAAAAAGAATTGCAGGTTCAGCCCGGTGCTCTTCGCCCTTCGCTCCTTGGCCTTTGCCTTAAGGAAGGCTGACTCCGTCATCAGCCAATGCATGCAAAAGACAGCGCCCACCAAACACGCGATGAGTCGATGGGCCCAGTAGACCCCTGATCCCTACACCCTTACCACACACTACGCACCCGATGGTTTGGGCTCGTACACTAGGAAGGGGTGGGTAGGTAGAGTGAGTGTGCAGCAGTCAAGGCACAAGGGCGGGCTTCTTTAGGTTGGGGGTGTGTGTTGGAGCTGATGAGCTGATGCTGCCAAGGGTCCCGGAAGGGCCAAACTGCCGTTCCTCGGGTGTGGGCAGAGCCTCAACGACAAGGGAGAAAAAAACATTGGACGACGGACGGCCACTCCGCTCGACTTGTCCCAAGAATTAAGCAATAACTGACAAATCCTGCCGACGTGACGCGGAATTCCGGGCGCTGCAGCACCAGACGAACGAAATCCGCCCAGCTTTGGATATACAGAGGTAGCGACATGTCGATTAACCACCCACCCCCTCCCAAAATGCAATACTACTCTACTATTAGCTGGTGCATAACACCGTGCATCCACACGGCCCGAGGCAGGGCTGGCTGGGCTGCATCAGGTAGATTAACAAAAGGCGAGCGCGCCACGAGGAAGCCACCCCAAAGGACCGATTGTTCCCATACTACGCCCGCGAGAAGGCGTGCGCCGGCAGGGATGTGCATTCTTGCCTATAGTGGTGCCTGGCATGGAGTTCCCGTTGAGGTCATCAGGGCCAAGCAAACGAGCTTGCCCACGTGTGGGGGGAGGGGAGGTTCGACGTGCCGGAATTCAGCCGGGCAGGACGAGAGCTGTTGCCCAGAGCTAGAGCTGAGAGACAGGGCGCGGGGGGTTGGAGGGGGCTCACGAAGCACCGCTACGAAGCACCGGTTGCCTCCCAGCAAACCTGCAGACAGCTTTGCTGTGGACCAAGCAAACGAAAGAAGGAAATTAGTCCCCAAGAATTAATTCTTCTGTATTGTTCTCCATCCTGTATGTCTGACATGTCTCCTTTCCGAAGAACCGTCATGTCCAAGGAGGGAAAAAGTAAATAGCCTATGCTCCTGGGGAGTCACTCCTCATGCTGCCTGCCTGCCTTCTTCCCTTTCCACTCTAGGGATTCTGTCAGTCCCCTAGGGAGAAGCCACTGATAATTATACAAAGGTTGCAGTCCTGCGACGCCAGGCAAACAGAAAAATACGCCCGCAAAGGGAAACAGAGACAAGCCGAAAACCGGGATCAGGTAAGAGAAAATCGCCCACGCCTCAGACCTTTCCCTGCATGTCCAACGCAAGCAGCACCTGCCTAGCCTTTCTTCGCCGCCAGTTTTTGTTTCTTCCTCCCTGCCCTGCTTTGCCCCCGCCTCTAGCCGCATGCCCATCCTCAAAGCCTGCTGCTACCGCTATAGTACTCCCTCGCGCGCTCGTCGTTCAGCTCCTGGCTCGACTGCCCAACCCCCTGCATCTCCTCGATGTCCGAGATGGTGTCGTTGAAGATCTTGACCAGCTGATTGAGAACCTTCATACGGTTCCACTCATGCCTGGACAGCCAGATGTGGTCCATCAGCTCACGGTTGATCTGCTCCAGCTGCTCGATCGTGCACCCGGATGTGCGCTCCGTCAGGTCGTTCAGGAATTGCTGGACCTGCCCGTCGTGCACCACCGGCATGTGCTGCGACGACGCCGAGGACCCGCCCGAGTTGTGCACCGACGAGTTGTCAGACACCGACACAGGGTCGTTGAGGATATTGGGCAGGCCGATCCTAGAAGCTCGTCGCTCGGTGGGGACCTGAGAGGAAGTCGGGCTGGTCTGTACATTCGACGCACCGTAACCTGCGTTGCTCAGCTTGCCGTGCGCAAGAGCGTCGGCTTGGGAGTGCATCCAAGGTGATTGACTGGAGCCTGTGTGTTGACTCGGCCCAGACTGGTGGTCGCCCGGTGGCTGCGTGTCGGGCAGCTGAGAGATGTTTTCCACGTCACCGTGGAAACCATTCGTCGCTTGAGTGCTCCAGTTACTCGACGACCTGTTCCCTGTCGATGGGTCGTTGGTCGTTGAAGCCTCGTTCAGTACGGCAGAAGGCGACACACCATACGGTAGCGACGTCAGCGCTGACATCTGTGATACTTGCGTCTCCACTCCCGCAGCATTTCTGGCCGAAGAAGTGGTGCTCGAGCGTTGCACGACTGGCGGCGGCCCCATTTGCGATAATGGTTGAGTTGCCTCATCACCGCCGCCCTCCTCGGGCAAGCGAGAGGGCACCGAGTTGCCGTTGCTCATGTAAGAATCTCCGGCCTGATCACGTCCTTCAGGGCTCATCACCCTGAATCGTGCAAGCGTCGTGCTCTCAGGTGGCACTGGCGCGCCGATCCGTATGGGGCCGACTTGGGATTCGCTATCCTCGCCGTTTATAGTAGACTCGACCATGCCGATAGCGCTTTGCATAGCGGCCTTCTTTTTCGACTTTTCGGCCGCTTCGGCCGCACGTCGAACTTGCCGGTCATGGAGCGCATTCCAAGGGTCTGGGCCGCCGAGGGCATTTTCGATTTCACCCATGTCCACGTCCACATTGCTCTCCATTTCATTTGCCTTGAGGATCTTGTCTTTGTCTCCCATGTTCTTCGAGTCATGGACTAGTGTCTTGATGTCTCTGTAAAAGTCCTTGGGTCGAGCATAGTATCCGTTCGAAAGTCGCTCTTCGATGGTGGTCAGCTCGAGATTGTAATAGAACTTTCCAGTGTCGACTTCAAGCAGTCCGTCCGTTCCATGACTGTCCTTGGAGATTATGTACGGCCGATGCTGCGGCACATCGGGGCTGATATAGTTGGGGTCCGCCTCTTCGAATAGGTACCGGATCCTGTCGTAAGGTATCATCGGCTTGTAGAACACTCGGTATTTTCCTTTCTTCAGCTGGTCCATAACCGGCTGCAGTCTCATCTTCAAGTGGTTCAGCAGTTGCCGGTCCCTCTTCAGCTCACTCTTAATTTCAGCCTTAGACTTGGGTTTCGGCGGAGGCGGCGGAGCCACGGGTAATACTTCCAGGACCCTCTTCTTCCTGGTGGACGGATCGGGGAACTCAGAAGGTGACTTCTTGACGTGCGTAGCCATGTTGGAGAAGAACTCCATGCGGTTCTCCTATTTGGCCGTCAGTTGTGCTGACTACGGCGGACAGTGGGTGTGCAACTTACGCTGTTGGGGCGGGCAATTTCTACCCTGTTCTTCCTCGAAAAGGGGAACAAAGCTCTCAGGATATCCCTATCGATCTCGCTCGCCTCACAATCTGCAGTGCCAAACAGTAGGACAGATTCGTACGGCGGTATGTCCATGAGCATTGTCGTCAGAACCTTCAAAGCTGTGGCGCCTAGAGTCGCATACCATGTGTCTACATGAGGGATGTAAACCACGCTTGGCTTGTGACGTTTCACCTCGGAGAACATTCCAGTTATGACCTGCTCGGGTGGCTATATTGAAGATGTCAGCGATTACGCGTTCGAAGCAGAAAGGATTGGGGTGGATACATACCCGCCCGTCACCAAGAATCGTCGCCAAATCGCAACGCTGTACATGTACTCTCTCAAAGTGATGTAGTATAGCGGATGAGATGTAATTTTGACCCATACCAGGCTGGCCAGTGATCAGCAACCTCGGTCTGAACAGACGGGAGCGATCAAAGTCTTGTTGCAAGTTCTCTCGCCCAAAACCATGGTCAGAATCCTCATAAGGTTCAAACATTGCCTCTTCCAGGGCGGTGATCTTCGGCTTCAACGGCAATATCGTCTTGACGGTTTCCTCGATTGCCGCGAACTGTTCCCGGAGGAGAGGTGCGACGGCCTTTGGCAAAGGTGCCGCGCCTGATGACGCAGACCGTTCAGAAGAAGGAACCATCTTCTTAATAGAGATCATGAAGTCGGTCGCGTGTATGCTGATTTTGGTGGGGTCGACTACCAGCTTCTGTTCCGAGGAGTATATCTGAGGGTATGTTCTCTGAATAGCGTTGAGAGCGGCCTCCGTGCAGAGTGCTCGTAGATCAGCACCGCCGTAGCCCTTCGTGTTTTCTGCTAGGCTCTTCCTGAAGTCTGGCGTAAGACCCCAATCCTTTGTGTGTATGTCGAGGATTGCGCTCCGGCCGTCGACGTCCGGCAGGGGGAAGTAGAACTCTCGGTCAAAACGACCCGGTCTCCTGAGAGCAGGATCAATATTATCCGGTCGGTTGGTGGCACCAATGACGATGACCTGACCACGCCCATCCATGCCATCCATCAAAGCGAGCAGGGTTGACACAATTGAGGCGTGGATCTGTTCTTGCTTACTAGACCGAACAGGTGCCAGGCCATCAATCTCATCGAAGAAGATGATACTGGGTTGTGTCTTTCTGGCCTCCTCAAAGAGCAGCCGTAGCTGCTTTTCGGCCTCACCCACCCACTTGCTGAGAGCGTCGGCTCCCTTCCGCATGTAGAATGTGATCTTCCGACCGCCGCTACCGATCGAGTTGGCAAGAGCCCTTGCGAGGAGAGTTTTACCTGTGCCAGGCGGTCCGTGGAACAGGACACCCCTTGGAGGTGTGACGTGAAATTGTTGGAAGACCTCAGGGTAAAGCAACGGCAGTTGCACCATCTCCTTGAGCTGGTTGATGTGGCCTGCTAGCCCACCGACCTGGTTGAAGTCCACATTCATATCGACCCCAAGAGGGTCAGCATCTGCAAGTGCTTTCTGGTTCTTCACCTTGCCCACGTTAGGCGTCGCACCGAGTCCAAGATTCTCCAGGTGTGAATTTGCCGCCCCTTGTGGTAGGCCGGGACCAGCAGCTGCCGTAGGAGTCACGCCAACAGCACCGGGGACACCGTATCTAGCACCCATCTCATCGTCACTGCTGTCCGAGTCAACGCCTCCAGCAGCACCTGTACCCCACGGTCCTCCCAGCAGTGAACCGAGGCCACCAGCTCCGCCGAACGGACCGTAGGTCGTGTTTAGGTAGCGGTCGCCGCCCCCGCCATTGCCCCGCTTCCGACGCCCTGGGGTGTTGGCTGGTGCTGCTGGCTCTTCTTCCTCCTGTTCGACGTCCATCTGCTGAAACGTTCTTATCGTATAATCCACTTTGTTACGCTTTCTCTTGGAAGGTACCTCATAGGCGATCGGTGTGGATTGACGTCGACGGGCGGCACGAGTCTGGGAGCGAGAGGTTCGGCGCAGGTCGTCAGCCTCTTCAGCCAACTCATCGGGATCAAGCATCTCGTCGTCAGTATCTCGCCGGCCCCGCTTCTGACTTCTAGCCGCTGCCTGGCTTCTTCCGCGGGAGGGTCGTGAGCTTGAATACTCCCCATCGTCGTCATCATCATTGTGGACGTTGGCGCCTTTCTCAGACCCGGAACCCTCACCACCCGACTCGTCTGGCTCGAAGTCACTGCTTTGGTCCTGGCTATTCTTCTTCCCTTGATCGCTACCCTTCCTCCTTAATCGGGTACCACGCCGTGGGCGTACATCAGACTCATCGTCACCATCTTCAGCAGCAGGCGCAGAGTTGTTTTGGCGGGAGGACCGGGTCGTTCTACGTCCAGTTAGGACATCATCTGAGTCTTCCTCTGCTGCCTGCTCCTCTGGCGCCGCCTCGCCCACCTCGCCCGCATCGTCCGCCTCCTCCATTGCAATGTCACCCTGGACGGGAGTCGGAATGTCCTCGCCCTCTCCTTGGTTTGCTGGGCCTTCCGGAGCGGAGTCTTCGACCACGTCGGCATCAGCATCGCCCTCCTCAGCCGGCTCATCGACCGGTTCCTCTTGAGGTTGGAAACTAGTCTCGTGGGACGCTTCCTCAATAGGCTCCGCTGTCGGCTTCTTTATACCCTTTGCCGCCCGAGTGTTGCGAGTGGCACGGCTCAAGGTCTCTGGGCTCTTGCTCCTCGAGCCAGCTCGAGCTGACTGCTGATGCCTCCCCGATGTCGTGAGCTCCACGAGATCTTCGCCTTCCTCTGTCTTTGCTCTGGTGCGTCGAGTGGATGGGGCGGGCGGCAATGGCTCCTTTGCGCCTTTCCGACTTGCCTGATTAATTTTCAGTGTAACGATCCTCCCCCTCACCTTGGGCTTTGGAGGGTCCTCTTCATCGGCGTCCGTATTGACGATAGAATCATTAACAATCTCATCTTCCTCGCTTTCCTCCCTGTAGCTAGGATGCTGGACCGCAGCCTTCCTTGCGCGGCGACCAGAGGCATTGACGGGAGCGTCATATTCGTCTTCCTCTTCAGATTCATCTCCGCCGAAGGAGCCCTCTTCGAGACTATCAGAGAGATCTTCATCTTCGTCGATGTCTGAGCCACGATACTTATTTGAGCGGGGACGGCCGCTGGCTTTGCGGGATGTACGTGGAGCCTTCTTGGTCCGTCTTGGTCTGGCCTCAGATGGATCGAAGTTCTCATCTTCGGGGTCTGACTGATTTGGATCGAAGCCTTCGAGGGGGTCTCTCTTCCTCTTTCCCGGCGGCATGATGGGCAAATGAGCAAGGTCGAGGCGCGACAGAGAAAAGGAAGCTGTTGTTTGGATCGAGGTTGAAGGGCGCAGGCGCTACAGAAATTGGCTGAGAATTGATTCCTCTTGGAGACTACAATGCGTCAAAATCCAGCGATGACTGCATCAGGGCGGGCGTCAGCTTCTCGTACGCGCGATCATATTTGGCGGGGGGGAGGGTGGTTGTGAGCGGTGGTGGACAGTAAAACATCTACAGCATAGTGTTTATGTGTTGCAGGGAGATGTGGGTGGGAGAGGATATGGTATAGTAGTAACACAGTTGGAAAATCGTATTCAGGGGCACACACATTGCGATCCAGATGTAATGTCTGCAATAAATGGTGGATGGCAGGTATTGTGGGTGGTAGTGGTGGTTGACGTGCTGCCTGGTTGCTTGCCAGCGCGTTCTGGCTGCACCGGACTGCACGCACTGCGCGGCGCTGCGCTGCACTGGGTCGGGGGTCAGTAGGGACGGGGCAGCGCGGCAGAGGGTGGTCGGGGGACGAGTGGCAGAATGATGAACTAGGGCGATGGCCGAAGCATTGTGCGCACCACGGAGAAATGAAAAGATGCAGGAATGAGCATGCAGATGGATGAGGTGAGTTGCAAAAGTTTGCCGCGATCGAAGAATGATGAGCGAGCACTGCCTAGGCCTGACGGGACGGGGAGGTTGCAGTGGGCAATGGGCAGCGGGCAGTGGGCAGTGGGCAGCAGAGCAGGCCTTCGGCCTCTGCGTTCACGGCTGCGACTGGCTGGGCGGGAAAATGGCAGCGACGCGTTCCCGGCGAAAGGTGGGCCCTTGCAGGCCCTAGGCCAATCACAGGCAGCTAAAACTACGCCTCAACCCCGTAGCTCATTCACGTCCGCTGAATCACCAACGTCGGTGGCCTCGACCTCAGAGGAACTGCACACGAGCTGCACAGGTCGGCCAGCACAGCAACAAATGACAATAATCCACCTGCGCTGCACTGATGACGACGTGCCTTGGTGCATTTGGGTCAAAATGGAGGCCAATTGAGCGCATGCGGGCGACAAGAAGTACGCATGGCAATTCGCGACACCACGATGACTTCAAAAAAAAGAAAATAGACTACCTGAATGGGAAAGTTGTTTTGGCATGTGTCGTCACGTCATCTGCTGCTAGGTTTTCTGGGGTAGGGTGCCGCGCTGTCGGGACCACTCCACATGGGAGATGGGGATGGGGACCGACGCGGCGCTGCGCTGATGAGGCTCAAGAGCTTCGACGTGGGCCGCTGCTGAGGGGTCAGGATCATGGCAGATCGGCCTCGGCTGTGCCCGACATGCCTCGATGCCTGACGCCAGATGCCAGATGCGATCTGCCTGGGCCCGGGGTGAGTGACTGAGTGAGTGACTGACTGCTCACCAGAATGGAACGAGTGGATGGCAAGGGGGCTGTCCGCATCCGCGGCGCCTGGGCAGTAAAGAGAGGGTCGAGCCTGGCCGGCTGGCCCACGGAGGCCGACCACACACTTTGTCTCTCACATTCGACCCGCTGGCATGCCGGTCCGTTGACTGAAAACCGTGTCCAGCTCGCCTATCCAGGTGCAGCCGATGGTTGTCTTTCTCTCGAGCAAGAGCAAGTATTGACCGCCTGGTGGTATGTCGAGGCATTTGAACTGTTACTTCGCCATGTCGATCGGACAGCAGACGATGTGCGAGCACCCTATGGTGTCATATCAACTTGAGGTTCTGCGCCGTGTTTCGAGGCGTCGGACCTAACATTGTCAGACCCCGCCCGTTGCCACTCTCGGGCCCGTTTGGTGGAGTTGGTTGTGACTTCTCAAGCCCTTGTTAGACTTCGCAGCCCGAACACCAGCGGCGAGTATCCTGCTAGCTACAAAAAAAGGGCTTCAAGTTTCCACAGCATCTTTGGCCTCTGCTTTGCTGTCGGGTCTGGTGCGGTGGAGCTACGGAGCCACGGTATCACGCTTATATGCCATATCCGTGATGATCGGCGCGGCACGCATGCGTGGGTCAGATAGATGTCCGCTAGGATGCAGGGGATAATATTGAGGGTTAAACCCTATCACAGCCCCCCTTCAACCTCATCGCCAGCTCTTTCCTTGGAGGCAGTGGAGTGAGTATTGGACACAGAATCAAGCACCCTTGACTTATGCCCTACTCACTTTGGTGTACCAATGATATGTTCAGACACACGGACAATTACTCCAACTGGCTTTTCTGCGTGCTATGTCCTTGATCCGGCCGTCGAACTGCCGCCCACTATTCAGTGTCCACACCACAGAGCACCGGTGTTCTCATCAATTCGAGCCACATCGTTCACGTGTTAGACGAATGGCAAATGCTTGAGCAGCGAAGTAAGCAAAGAAACGGCTTGCTGTTGTCTTACAGTTGATCGAGCGCTAGAATTCGCCCAACATCGCTTTTGTTTGTTCTCTGGCCATGGCAAGATCTTGCGATATGCCAGGAAAGGAATGCCCCCTTGCGTGGCAAATATGCAATTCCCTGGCACAGCAACATGTCGTACTGTAAATGCTACAAAAAATGATGATCCAATGCCACACACGAACAAGGTGGCATCGAGTCCCCGCCCCCTTCTGGCCATACCCGTCTGCCTGTCTACCGCCTTACCTGCCTGATCTTCGGGAAGACCAGCGGTAATTTGAGCTGGGCTTTGCAGTCCGTCCTGCCATCGACCTTGGCCTTCCTGATCTGGGCACCGATCTCCATAAAGTATTGATTCATTTGCTTCTGTTCGAGGCCGAGGTCTTCCTTCAAGTCCCAAGTATTCGTCTCGAAGTTGTCCAAAATGCACGCGAACGCGCAGCAGTGCGTCACAAGCAGGTCGATGTGCTGCTTGCGCATGATGCCCTGGTCCGAGAACTTGCGGCGAATGCTCTCGACCACTGGCGGCGGCGCCGGCGATAGCTCCTCCGCGAGCTTGTCCTTCTTCAGCACTTCTTTCGTGCCGCGCTCTCTGCCCTTCTTCGACGTCAGGTAGAGCAGCGTGAGGAAGTAGAGGTACCGCAGCACCCTCAGGCGCAGCACCGCGTTCTCGCCAGAGCCGATGCGGTTGATCCGGTGTGCGACGAACCTCGAGCGCAGTTGGATATCTTCGTTGCTCTTGACGGCTTCCGCCCAGTCGTTCACTTGTATCAGCTCGAGAATGTCCTTCCCGATGAGCTTCTCCGGCCGGTAGACGTCATGTATCTCCTCGGCCTCGTAGTTGCCCCGCGGTACCGGTTTAGCAGCGTCCATCGCATTCTGCAAGTCTTCCTTTGTGGCCACGCTCATCGTGACATCCTTAATGCTTGCCATAATGGCCTTTTCTGACGCATCAAGCGCCTGTGGCGCGCTGCCGGCTTGAGGTTTGCGCGGAGAGATCGCATTTTCGGTGATGGCTGCGAGCGCCTTCTTCGCCTTCTTGGTACCAAAAGTTTGGCCAAGGTCGGCCTTCAGGTTCATCATGGTCTGCGACAGCTTAGCTCCGGTGCTTGCAACGTGAGACCCAGTGAGCCTTACCTGATTCAGCGTCCGCGACTGCATGTCCTCCTGCGGTGCCTGCTGAGCTCGGACGGAACCCCTTATTACCATCTTCTTGGCCTCGACCAGCTGCAATTGGCCACTGGCCGGGTCGAAAAGCCCTATGTAATGTTTGAGAAGTGGCTGCCCAGCCCCAACCCCAGCCGATGGTTTGTCCTCCCGCGCCGTATAGTCGACAGTTCTGTGGCTCGAAGAGTGGAGGAGAAGATCGTTTGCGCCATGTTTGGACCGTTTCGTGGGGGCTCGGGAGTATGTGTTGTACGTAGTATCTTTCGAGACCGAAATGCCTGGAGCCGAGGCTACTATAGGGGGAGAGGCTTGCGATTGAACAACAGAGGTGACCGTGATGGATCTCTTCTTAGACGCAGAGTCCGCAGACACCTTTTTCTTCTTCTGCTTAGTCTCAGCACTTGTGTCATCCCTGTGCTTCCTCTTCTTGCCGCTGTCCGCCATGGTCTCGTAGGTATGGTCTAGGTACGGGATGCGACCGAGTAGTTTCTAGGTGTGATCCGGGAGAACCGTCGCGGCTCGAGTAAGGATATTGTCCGGGTCGCCCGCTACCGAAGCAATTGAGGCTGTGGGGTTTCCCGGTTTTTTTCGAAAAGGTCAGGTCAAACAAAGAGTGTATGAAGGAAATATGGACTACGGATGCGGAAATCGTTGAGTGCATGCAAGATACGAAAGATAATGAGGGACCTGCTCTTTTTTTTTCTGCCACTTACCACCTTCCTAGCGCGTAAAGCTTGAGCTGAAACCCCACAATTCACACACTACATCATCTCAAGAATGGTCGCAAACGCACAGCCAACTTTTCGAATTGAGGCAGGTTGAGACCCAGTACGAGACTAGAGTAAAATACTTGATAGAATTGCAAAGATTCAAGCCTTGAAATCCTGATATTGCTAGATGCGCGCCTTAGACTGAGCTGGGAGTCCGGGATAGCACTAACTAAGCTTTCTAGCGCTGAAAAGGTGCTCGACTTTGCAGCAGACCTGGGTCGCAAAGAAGGCGAGTAAGAACGAATGTTGATGAGCATCACAACCAAGGGGAAAAGGCAAAAGTGAAGCGAACTCCTTTTTTTGATTGTCAATGTCTCTCTGTCTCGTACCCATGAATATTTCATGGGCGTATCAAGCTAGCGAGGTGGTTGGCTTCTATGGCGCAAACACTGGACCGGTTTCGACCTCCATTTGACGTAGACAGCTCTCCCAAAGCACATCAGAGGCCAGCCCTCAGGCGTCCTCAAAAGTCCTTCCAATCTCCAGTCCTCCACAGTAACTTGGGTCCAGGAATCTCAGGAGATCCGATCCTCCCCAACACAGGCGAGTGGTAACTGGGCGGCGTGGCTTGAGGCAAGTGATTGCCTAATTGCTGGTGATGAATTGTGGTTGTCATGATGGCTCTGTGTGATGCTCAAGCTGGCGTGAGGTCGAGTGGTGCGAGTTGTTTACTTGCTGTGATGGGGGTCAATCATCTGATATCGACAATAGTGGAAAATCCGTGTTGCAAAGACTTACGATCTAGCCCTCATCTTTCTTCTCTTGCGCTTGAGGCGCCTGACGCGCTTCTTCCTCCACTTGGCTCTCATCGTGAACGATTGGGGCTGTTGGTGGGGTTAGCTTGCTGTTTGCAAAAGGTGACGTCGGTGGCAGGAAGACCGATGAGTAGCGCCGCCGCAAGAGGATGCATCAATTGATTGAAGACCAACTGAGCACATGCTCGAGCAGACGGCCGCAGTCATCTTGGTCCTGCGAGGGAATAACTTACTTGGTTCTGGATGAGGTTGCGTTGGATGGTCGGGAGAGAAAGTTCGGGAGGGGAAAGCTGCGACTCGCAGCTTTTTGAGTTGTGGACTGGCGACGCTCGAATGAGCGATGGTCACGTGCCGCATTATGTAATCTGGGCGAACGGACAGGGATCAGCCTTCGAACTGGCGACGACAACTTTGAGACGGGAGGCTGCTACGAGCGCTGTTCATTTTTCTTTTGTTACTTTATGAAGGACTTATACCGACAACTATGAGACTCTAAACGTCACTTCCCATAAATTAATGAGTGTGCCGCCCTCAGAGACCGCGATGCTGCCCCTGGAGCTCACCCTCGTCCTTGCAGCCACCCGTGACATGGGCATTGGCCTGCGAGGGACCCTGCCCTGGACCGGATTGAAGAAAGAGATGGCTTACTTCGCCAGGGTCACAAAACGCCTCCCTGCTTCAGTAAGACGAGAAAAAGTCGCAGGCCTGACTGCTCAGCCAGCATTCTCTCCGAGAAGATTCACTTACACACGTCCAGGTTGAACCTCCCGTGATGAATGCTGTCATCATGGGCCGCAAGACGTGGGAGAGCATACCGCCCAAGTTCAGACCGCTAAAGGGAAGGCTCAACGTCGTCATTAGCCGCTCCTTTGGGTCATCCCCAGAAGAGCCAAGCAGTGTGGAGACAGACCCTGTCAAGGCTTCGTCTCTCGAGCAAGCCATCGCATACCTGCAACGGAAGCCACACGGAAGCTTGGGGCGAGTCTTCGTGATTGGGGGTGGCCAGATCTACGCTGCGGCACTGGAGATGAAGGAGGCCAGGAGGGTGCTGCTGACAAGGGTCATGTCCGATTTCGAGTGCGATACGTTCTTCTCTCTCAAGTTGGACGGTGAAGGGCAGAGCTCCCCGGAGTGGGTGAAGAGGTCAAAGGATGAACTAGACAGCTGGACTGGAGAGGTGGTTCCTGAGGGTATTCAAGTGGAGAACGACACGTCCTATGAGTTTCAGATGTGGGAGAGGACGAGTTGATATCTCGCAATACCAAAATAATACATAACCCGGCCAACTCCGATGTGCAGCCCTTTTCCTGCATGAAGCCCATGATTTCTTAATCTGTACAGTGAGATGGCTACTTGAAGCCTCAATTGCGGCCTCACTTGAAGCGGCTGCTAGGCTTGGCTTTAGCTGACTTGGCCTCCGTCGCAGTACTGTCGGTGATTTGCTCAAGCGAGGCTGGCTTATCAACCAGCTTCAACTCCGCCGTGGGCTGCGTCTTGAATACACTCCCTCCATGATACAGCAGCGCGGGGTCGAGCATCTTGTCCAGGGACCTCGAGACGGACCTCATCCAGCTGACAATGGCGGCAACATGCCTCATGTCGACGTTCTCGTCCGCCTTGAAGATGTTTCTCCACACTGCCGACGCCATCACCGCATCGCCCTTGACCAAGCCCTCGTCATACGCCAGTATCACGCCGCGCCAAGTCTGGAACAGGTTCTGCAGGTGCCTCTGCCGGATCATGCGCGATGACATGCCGTGATTCACCTCCATCACGTCCTCGGCATTGTGGAAGAAGTGGTTCACAAGCTGGTTCTGCCACGCCTGCCACTGTTTCTTTTCGAGGCATCGTAATCGTACGACTATGAGGTAGAGGTGCAGCATGGTGACCTGCGACCATGTGCTGAATGTTGGGGGAAGACCAAATTCTGTGGGTCACGCCATTAGCAAATGCAGGCGCCTGAGGCCGTGGTGTAGAGATCTGAGCATACCGTCATGCCAGACGCCCCCTCCAACTCCAAGCTCCTCACCATCCTCTCCAATTGGTATCTCATCCTTCTTCCTCATCTCCGGTGGGATCTTGTACGCGGCCGGTGCTGCGCAAGCCTTGTACATGCTCTCGGTGGCGCCAAAGATTTGATAAGGCTGAGCTGCTCTCGACGGCAGCAGCTTACTTGCGATGCCTAACAGTGTCTGCGCGATCCCAGGTTGCTTCTCAGGTTGGGGTGAGCCTTGCGAGCGGCTCGGTGCGGTCTGGTGGAACTGTCGCGTTGACGCCCTCGCGATCTCTGCGACGGTGGCCCGCTGGGAGATCGCTGGGCGATTGAGCTCGCGCAAGAGCCGTAGCTGTTGCCGCGCAACGTCGCGACATGGTCTGCAAAGCCGGTCTGCCATATTCTGAAGTCGGAAGGAGTGTGTATTATGATCAATCCCAGTGGGCGCAAAGAGATCTGTCGGGGCTGTTAGGTCCAGATTATAGATGTCATTGACGCTTAGCGCATCGACGTCAAAAATATTGCTGCTGACATCCTTGTAGACAGAATGCCGAGCTCGGCTCCGAATAACACACACAAGATATTCGGAGCTCACATTTGACCTCATTCATTTTTCCTATTTGACCTTTACAATAATCTACATCAGCGCAGCCTTCTTCCTTCTACTATACAATTAATATGTTGAGAAATGTACGCAATATTGACCTAATTAGTCTCGAGAGTCTTCATTCTGACATGGTCTATAAAGTGGATTAGAGTACGAGAGACCTCATTAGCCACGCAACACACTTCAGTCCATAGGGGTTCAGGCTCGCTGCGATGTCTTTGTATTATTATCTCTTTTGGTGCTGGGGGCTCGTAGGAAATGAGACGTTTCATTAACAGGAACAGCGCAGTGACGAGTCAAACAGGGGGACAGCCATTCTTTCGCCTAGTACCCGCTGTAGGGCTAATCGTTACCTCCTGTGATCATGTCTCTACGGAGGTGATCTGTCCATCGTCCCAACCTCCTACTAGACCATGTCCTAAGGCCTATGCCGGTATCATTCGTAGACTACCTAGGTACCTACCCCAGACCCGTTTTACACCTTTGCATGTGAAGGCAAGCCAACTCCTGTCGCCTGCTTTCCCCCTTCCCCGGAACCATGGTCATTAGTCTGACCAATGTGAGACCGACTGGCTCAGCTAACCGTACCGCGAGAATACCAAGGACGCATTAGTGCCACCGAACCCGAAAGAGTTTGACATGGCAACATTGACGTGCCTGGCTTGCGACTGGAGGGGTACGAAGTTGAAGTCTGCGCCCACATTTGGGCTGTGCAGGTTCAGGGTTGGAGGAACAATGTTCTAGAAAGTTATCAGCGTCGCACTTGGTAAAGGGCAAGTTTCGACGGTATCGTCTTACATCCGTGATTGCGAGCACGCAAAATAAAGCCTCAATCGCACCGGCTGCACCAAGCAAATGGCCAACCGCGCCTTTCGTGCTGCTCACGGTGACCTGGCTCTCCCTCTCAACGCCTTCCTCGCCCAGCATCAGTGTGCCGATGGCCCTAGCCTCCGCCGCGTCGCCGATGGGGGTGCTCGTCGCATGTGCGTTGATATAGTCGACCTGTCGAGGTCTGATAGCTGCGTTCCTCAGGGCTCGTTTCATGGCCAGAAGCGCCCCTGAGCCGTCCTCTCGGGGCGCCGTCATGTGATGCGCATCGCCACTGCAGCCGTAGCCGGATACCTCAGCCAGAATGTTTGCACCTCTGGCCTTGGCGTGTTCAAGCTCTTCCAGAATGAGCACAGCGGCGCCTTCTGCGACGACGAACCCGTCCCGGTCCTTATCAAAGGGGCGGCAGCTAGAGCTGGGATCATGGTTAAAGGCGGTAGATAGGGACCTTGACCTTCCGAAACCTGCAAAGGTCAGGGGGTGCACGCAGGACTCCGCACCACCGGCGATCATGACATCCGCATCGCCAAAGGCGATAAAGCGTGAGGCGTCCCCGATAGAGTGGGCGCCGGTGGTGCAGGCCGTTGTGGCGGAGTGGTTGGGTCCCTGGAAGCCATACTTCATGGAAATATGGCCCGCGGCAAGATTGATGAGGATCTTGGGGACAAACAACGGAGAGACTTTTTTGTAACCCTACCTGTGGTCTTAGCTTTTCCTCGGCCTAGTTGTGGTCCAGGAGGCCAGGCTCACATCTTTCTCGAAGGCAATACTAGTAGAGTACATTTCGTCCAGGTTGCCTATCCCGCTTCCGAGGCACACTCCGGTAGCCTCCAGGTCCGCCTGACTGGAGGGGTCCCAGCCAGCATGGTCGAGCGCCATCTTCGTAGCTGCGACGGCATACTGGGCGAATCTAGACATTCGCCTCTGCTCTCCGACTTCGAGCCAATCTGAGGGGCTCCATCTGCCGTCTGTCTTGCCAGTGCTGCCACTAGGCACGACTCCTGCAACAGAGCTGGGAAGACCTTTCCAGTTGGTCTGAGGCTCGACTGCAGAGACATCAACGATGCCAGACTGACTAGCCAAAAGGCGCTGCCATGTCCTGTGCGCACCCACCCCAAGAGGGCTGATAGCGCCCAGACCTGTCACGACAACTCGTCGCATGCTTCCATTGCCCAAGTCGAGTCTCGTCCTGACTTGATGGCCAGAATGGAAGCCCAGGGCCTGGTGGATCGAAACAGTGGCTGGCAGCAGGTGGGTTTTCGCGTGAGACGAGGAAGCTTGGTTGAGTTCAGATGGGAAACCGGGGGAAACCAGATGTTTAAGTTATGGTGAAACTGACAGTTGGCGGTCACCGAGTTTCCAAGCTGATGCTTTCCTGCTCTATCGCTCACTGGGGGTCGTAGTCAATCGGCACAGTTTAAACGCTCGGTAGATCCGTCCGTACCGGGGCTAGTGCCTCTTTCTCAGAGCGCGCGTGTTTCTGGCAGATAAGCGGAGAGACGGTTCCGCATCAGGCAGTCGGTGGGCTTCCTCGACGTTTGACGTTTCTAAATCTAGACCTGAATAGGCGCGGGCCAGGCTAGGCCAGGGCCCACGAGCACAACCAGGAGGACCCTGACGACAAAGACGACGTAAGACTCCTGGCGCAGAGCGCTCCTGCTGCCCTGAGCCATCCTTCTGAGGCGAAAGGGTCCCCCGTTCCCCAGATTTCCCACGACAACACCTTGCCACATCCGCTAGTTGACAGGCGTTGCAAAGAAGAAGTGTGTTCTTTCTTTCTTACTACGGTAGAGATCTCTCTCTGTCTCTTCTCCGCCCCCGGATTTTTGCATTGGTGCAGTTGTTTCCTTCTTCCTCATCTAAAACGGCACTGTCTTAGCAGCCACGTCGGGTAAGCAACGACTCGATCCTCCTGCCTTATCTACATCAGCACCTGCCCTTACACATGTGCCAGATCTCACTCTCGCTGAGACCGTTTGAAATACGGTCCTGAGTCTCGACAACGACAAAGTTCACACACCAATTGACGGTCAAGCCCGTCTGTTTCACTTGCACCACATTTCACCAGCACGCAATCTATCTTGAAAAGCGTCAAACTGAATACTAGAGGCAAACATATTCCCGCCGTCGGCGTGTTGTGCACGAGGGATTGGGTTGGGCCTATCGCAAGAGTGCATCCGCATCTCAAACCAGGACTATCGCGGCTGCGTCCGTCTCTTGCAGCGTTGCATTGTTTCCCGCGCTGCTGTAACGACGAACCATCCAATATTCTTTGCAGAATACAAGCCTGCTTGAACAGCACACACTCGGTATCGCCAGTTTATGCAATCTGTGCTTGCCGCAAGTCGGTTTCAGCCTGCCCACGTTCTGTTTCTGGCCCCTTATCGGACGGCTCTCACAAGCTCTGCGGCTGTCCCGTCCCAACGCTACCGACAGGGAAACACCACCACCACAATCTGGAATTTCGCCTGTGCATGAATTGACCACCCGGTTCCCATTCGGCAGCGTTGTTTTCCATGAGACCGCGCAATTCCATATCGGAAGCTCACCATCAACGTCGCCCTCTGCCCTCCCACAACCCGCATCTTGAGGTCAACGCTAGGTTTCAGCGTCACCCTCCTCCATCTGCCATCCATCCCGCAGATCAAGCGTGGCAACCCTCGACTAACAAGCCTCCCCGGCTTGCCATCTACCGCTGCTGTCCAAGCATTCCCGGCTCTCTGGCTCCTGGGGTACTAGTCACAGGCCAGGACATCGGTTGAAGCCCCGGAAAACAAGCTTCCTTGGGCGGACGGCGAATCCCAAAGCAGTTCCTTATCTGCCACATACTTTTGGCGTTCTCGCGTGACGCTTCATGTCCGTCTGGGATCGACAGAGTCTAGGATCGACGGAGTTGCTGGCTCTGAGCTGCACGGGGTACCGAACCCATCACGTCCGCTGTCGTCTGTTGGATAACCAGACAGCCCCTATATAGCGCCCACCCCTCTCTCGCACACCACCCTTGAGCTCACAGCGCTTGCCCTGTTCTCCCTGTTCTTGGTCTCTGCAACATGGACCAACCATATAGTGACAAGTCGTCTGGTACGGCATCCAAGTCCAATATGGCAGGAAACGCAAGCAGCTCGAGCTCAAAGGTTGATGTCGTGGAGGTCAGTGGAAGAGAGGTGGAGGCATACGGGTCGGCATTCGATACCCCTCTGGGTCGTCGAATGTCGCCTGTAGATGACCTCAAGCACCGCTTATCGCTATGGGGTGAGTCTAATCTCCAACCAGATGACAGTGATGAAGAAGGATCAGAGTACGAACTTCTCTTAGACCCCAACCTCCCCGAGGAGTACACACGACCGCCTCTGGGCGCTCCCCGTGGCTCATCGGCCTCGACATATTCCGACGAGGAGAAAGTCTTGGATATCAACAAAGAAGGGGAGGAGGACTCGCCCTATCCCGAAGTCAGGGCTGCCGTCCGGAATTATGACGTTGACGCGCCTTGCAACACAGTGAGTTGACCGACCCTTTAGTACGGTCAAGTATGTCTTGCTGACCTCCGACTACAGATCCGTGCTTGGACCATAGGACTCATACTCGTCGTCGTTGGCGCCTCTATGAACACCTTGTTCTCACTCAGGAACCCCGCCATTGGTCTTGGTGCTTTGATTGCTCAGATCATCGCCTGGCCCATCGGTCATGGTTGGGCCAAGGTCATGCCCAAGCGGAGGTTTAACACATTCGGGCTGCGGTGGTCGTTGAATCCTGGACCATTCAACATAAAGGAGCACTCCATTATCGTTGTGATGGCCAGTGTATCCTTCTCGGTTGCCTATGCCACCGACATCATCCTTGCTCAGAAAGTGTTCTACAAGCAGGATTTCGGAGTGCCCTGGCAGCTCATGCTTACAATATCAACCCAGTCTCTCGGTTACGGCATCGCTGGTATCATGAGGAAGTTCCTGGGTAAGTGGGACCAGTACAGAGGTGTACCTGCAAAACTAACGATGATACAGTCTATCCTGCGGCGATGATTTGGCCTGGAAACTTGGTCTCCGTAACGCTGATGAACGCCATGTACGAGGGCAACGAGAAGCCAGATCCCACCGTTCTTGGTGGTAAAATGCCTCGTTACCGGTGGTTCGCAATCATCACAGTCGGTGCTTTCGTCTACTACTTCATCCCCGGCTTCTTAGCTCAATTTCTGAGTACCTTTGCCTTTGCCACCTGGATTGCTCCGCAGAACCCCGTCGTCAACCAGCTTTTTGGCTCTACGACTGGCTTGTCAATTCTTCCCATCACTTTCGACTGGTCCCAGGTTGCGGGTTTCGTTGGCTCGCCTCTTATCCCGCCTTTCCACGCTATTGCCAACACCCTCATCGGAGTCTTCACCTTCTTCATCGTTGGCGCGTCGGTTTTCCACTATAGTGGTGTTTGGTTCGCCGAGTTCTTGCCCATGAGCGACTCCAGTACCTACGACAACACGGGTTCCTCATATAATGTGTCGCGGATCTTGACACCCGAGTTCACCTTGAACCAAGAGGCCTACAAGGAGTATTCGCCTCTCTTTATTAGCACAACATTCGCCATGTCTTACGGCCTGTCGTTTGCTGCTATCGCTTCTCTCATCGTGTACACGTACCTCCATCATGGCAAGATGATCTGGGGCCAGTGGAAGAACTCCAAGACCGAGGATGATGACATCCACATGAAGCTGATGAGGAAGTACCCCGAGGCTCCAACCTGGTGGTACATGAGCCTGTTCGTCCTGATGCTTGCCCTCGGCTTTGTCGCCGTGCTCGCTTTCCCTACCAACCTGACGTGGTGGGCGTTCTTGCTGTCCGTGGCGATCTCGTTTTGCTTCTCGTTACCGATTGGAATCATCCAGGCCATCACCAACAACCAGATCGGTCTCAACGTTCTGACCGAATTCGTATTCGGCTACATCCAGCCTGGTCGTCCCTTGGCCCTCATGATCTTCAAGACTTTTGGCTACATCACCATGAGCCAAGCCCTCAGCTTCGTGTCGGACCTCAAATTCGGCCATTACATGAAGATCCCGCCCAGGACTATGTTCATGGCCCAGGTGGTTGCGACGACCTTCTCGTGCTTTATTCAGATCACGGTCCTCAACGCTGCGCTGAAGGCCATCCCAGAGGTGTGCACAACGACTCAGCGTGAGCACTTTACCTGCCCGGGCGGTAAAGTCTTCTTTTCTGGTAAGTTCTCGTGCGCAAATGTTGTCGAGGCGACTTGGACTAATTGCTCCTCTAGCCTCCGTCATCTGGGGTCTCATTGGACCAGCCCGCATGTTCTCTCCCGGCCAGATCTACTCGGGCCTCTTCATCTTCTTCGGAATCGGCACCATCGTGCCCATCATCTTCTATTTTGCCGCCAAGAAGTGGCCCAAGTCACCCGTTAAGTACCTGATGGCACCACTCATCTTCGGCGGCGCTGGCTCCATCCCGCCAGCCACGCCGCTCAACTACCTCTCCTGGGGCATCGTGGGCTTCATCTTCCAATACTACATCCGCAAGCGCTACTTCAACTGGTGGAGCCGATTGAACTTCCTCACGTCCTCCGGTCTCGACCTCGGTCTCGCCCTCAGCACTCTCACCATCTTCTTCGCCTTCACTCTCAATAACATCAACCCGCCCAGCTGGTGGGGCAACGATGTCATCACCACGACCATGGACTTCCAGGACACGGCCATCCAGACCGTGCTCCCCGAGGGGCAGACTTTCGGCCCGGCGAAGTGGTCGTGATCGTGATCGTGATACATGTCTAGATAGAGCAAGAGTACATACATCTTTTTGGAGGTGACATCTTCCCTCGCGGGAGTGGGAAGGGGGAGTTCAGGGTAATGGTTTGGGTTTGGGTCCCTCGGGCTTGTTTTATAGCACGTATGGCGGTAACTAGCGGTGTTTTGGGGGGCATTTTTTACTTTAATGAAGATATTTGCTCAATTATTTGATCTACATGTGACCTCGATTTTGCGCGATGTGTTCCGTTTCTGTATATGCCCGACAGCAATATAAATGCAAGATTCCACTCAAGTACTACCATGGCTCCTCCCACCCACCAAACAGGCGCATCGACCGAGGAGAAAATCCTACGCCGGGTGTTATGCTCTCGTCCACCTTCTCAGCCGTCAAGTTCTCCCAGCCTTTAAGCTCTTACAAACTGAAATCGCCCATTGCCATTATCCATGAGTCTGGCCCTCATTACATGGGCCATCGCCTCCAACTTCTCAGCATCCTCCGGATCTGGGATCTTAATCTCATCTGCCCTCCAACCGTCTAGCCCGTAGACGAGCAGCGCGATTAGCGACGTCTTGAGAAGCCGATTGTGCCTCGAGAGTATCATGTTTGTAATAAGGAGGACAGTGGTGCCCAGCGTTTCCGCGAGCGGGAGGATGAACCAGGGCCATGTGACTCGAATATAGGTCTCGTTGATAAAGGTGTCGCCCGCAAAGGCCGTGGCTCTGCTGTTGTCGCCGGGGGCAGAGCTTCGTATTTGGTTTGTCAGCGCCTGCGCCATGCTTTCTGTGGCATTCTTCATGTCTGTCGTGTATAGGAAAGTCGACAGATCTAGGGACTCGTCGTCGTTGTATGATCCTGCGTGAGGGTACACATCCACGATTTCCCTTGTGAGAAGCTTGTATATGTAAGGGAAAAGGTTGGTGTTGACGTTTGCTGACACGTTGAATAAACGGCCCGTCGAGTTTGCAATCAAAGGTATGTACGCCGACCCATCTAAATATTGTCCGCTACTGATTTCATCTGATTTCCACAGCATCTCGGTGGTGCTTTCGACATTGCTGATCCTGCTGGGAGTCGCACTGACGTTGTAGAAGGTTTGCGCGCACCAGTACCACGTGCTGTAATACGCCTCAACTTGGGGTGCTTCTGAAAAGTTCGCATACTGTTGAGTGTCGTTTATCACCTTGATAGAGAACAAAACCATACTACCTGATCCAGTGTCGCCGATATCTCCCTGTGAAGAAAATATTGTAGTCGGCTTACTGGTGCCGGCATTTTGTTCGGCGTAGGACATGTTTAAGACAAACGGTGCCGTATAGTATGAATTGAGAGGAATATCCAAAGGGAATTGATACGAACAATTCTGCTGGTCGTCAAATCTTCCCGTACACTTTACTTCGATCCTGTCCGTCAAATTCAGGAAGTCGCCGCATATTCCTAGGGTAGTAAACTCAGCCCAAGAGCAATAGTCACCTGGGCAGGAGAAGGCTGGCTGGAAGATGGACCCTGAGAGACCATCGATAATTGAAGACTGAAGCTTGAAGAGGTCTTGATTCCACTCATTGGCGAAGTCGAAGTCTGTTCGTGTTCAAAGTTGTTCTAAGTCAGACTTGCGACTCCAGATTGGAAGAAAATTGCATCAAGTCCAGACTGCTTGATTCAACTTACGTCCAGTGGACCCATCTGTGTCTTCAATAAACCCCTTGGACTCGTATGCACTCGCTACACCAATAGACGCGGATGTGTTCGTGAGTTTAGTGCCCCTGGTTGGGAAATCCAGAATTTGCTGGGCACTGGGCTCGAAGCCAAGAGCCACCAACGAGACGATAGCCAAGGCCGACACCATGAGAGCCCTCAAACGGAGGTTGAACAGAGCCATTAAAGACCCCCACGGGCCCCGACTGGCCTCATCAAGGACCTGCAGGTGGCTGAGTCGGTTGGCGCGTCGTTCAAAGTGTCGCCACTTGAGCTGGCTGATACACGACGCAATGGGCACCATCATGGCCGACTTTCCGACAGTCGTGAACACTGATATCAAGGAGTTGGGCTGGATCCACAGCGGCCAATCCGCGAGGGCAAGGTTGTTGGCTTTGAATAGGACTCCCAGAATGAGGCCCATACAAATAATGCTAAGGAGTGCCCCGCCTATCTCCCACCACCACCACCAGGAGATAGTATTTCCCTTGGACTTCCGTTGAGGGGGCGGTTTTCGAACTGCGGGAGGAGGTGGACTTTTGGCTCTCAAATGGCTAGGGGCATTCGTTAGAGGCTGGTAAGGTGAGGAATTACTCGGTGAATTGTTCTGCACGGGCGTGGAGAGACCCGAAGCGGATGTGTAAACGGATCGTATCAGCGAAACACTGTCATGAACACTACCATCACCGACATCAAGCGAGTCTCGAGATAGCACAGACTCCAGATCGGATGTCAGCGCGTCAACTTGAGGGGTTGTGGGAATGTTTATAGCAGGTTGAATGTTTGCAGTACCAGCGTGCGGCAGCTGAGAAGAGTCCATGGCTGTCAATATTCGCCAATTATCAGTCAAAATCAGAAGTCTTTCTGTCGTGCTGCGCAGGAGAAAAAAAAGAAAGGCTCCATGAATTTCCGGGATGAGGGCCTTATTTGATGGTATTAAACTACGCACATCTAAAGCACTCGACGGCTTTCTTGGGGGCTCAAAAGTGAACAGCCGATAGTCCAGGCAACCACCTCGGCCGCATCTCAACATCCGGACCTTTTGAAGAAACGGGAACGTTACACAACTGCGGTATGATGTAAGAAGACGAAGAGCTTTTAGCCTATCACCTACCACTTACAGGGACATGTGCAATGAGCCACCTGCAGTGGAACCAGTGTCAGCTGGGATTTCCTTGTACGTCAAATCCGGGTTCCTTCTCAAGCATTTTGGCCCCCATGCCGTCTGAAACATGAGAGAGAATAATTCGGGGCTGTGCTTTGGAAACGTGGCACCGTCAAGCATAGCACGTGTGTTGGAACCCAGGAAGACTCATCTGTAGTGTAGCCATATGAGTTGCACGGTTAGAGCCCGACAGCGAGGGTTGCGGTCACGCACTAGAACTCCTGCGCTCATGAGGCAAGGAAATCTAAGTGAACCGATATAAATTCGAAACACAGGCTCTGGACCCGAAGGACTACGAAGCTTTTTCCGTACCTACCTAGGTAGGTACAAATAGGCAGAATTCACGGTTATAACTTCACTCCTATTGTCTCGTGACAACTATTGCTGTTCCGGCTTAGTAAAGGAACTCAAAGAATTGAAATAGTCTATAACTTCACTCTTCGACCTTCCGTGGTTCAAACGATTATGGACCTATGAAGAGATCGCAACGGCCCGATCTGCTATACTCATATGCGGGTCCTCAATAGGCCCACCTATGTAGGTATCGGATCTCATCGACAGGGCAGCATTTTATATCGGTCTCGATTACACAGCCGACAATATCCTTTGAAAAAGACTCTCGAGTGTCGATGTCGATGTACTGTTGGAAATCCATCGTAATTACTGCTCACTTGGAGGTCTGACCTAAGCGGCAAGGCTGTATAAGTGCTCAGACCCTCGGGATCGACTATCATAAGCAACTCTCAAACTCGGGCTCCGCAGCTCGAATTCGGCTGTTTGGATACTCACAATACCATTTGATTGCTTCCCCTTTTTTGGTATCTCACAAAGACGGCAAAATGGTAAGGGGTACAGCACAAATTACCGCCGTCATCCTCCAGCTGTCCCGCGCCCTCTCACGGACCCTCACCCGCTCATCCTCTTCAAATGTTGCGCCGCCCAAAAACCTTTTTCCCAGAACTCGACTCGGTCAGCACCCGCGCCATGCTGCGTTCCTTTCGCGAAATAACATACACACATACCCACGTATACACATATATCCGTACCAGGTTCTCGTACTTGAGAGAGTTCACTAAAGTTCGCGCGACAAAGAAACGCCCTAAATGCCTCCCCCCCCCCAAGCAATACCATCCATCAGTACCTTGCAATTCTTAGCCAGAAAATCAATGCTTCGCGATCCCTTTCACTCCGCAAACCGTATCATCGGATAGAGCGGCACATTGCCTACACCCCCGCCTTGCGCCCCTCCGCCGCCCTGCGCCCCTGGCAGAGGCGGCGTAACAAACGCAGGGGTACCACCTGGACCCGAGACGTCAAACCCTCCGAGAGCAGCATCGCCAAATATGGCCGGGTCGGCCAGCTGCTGCTGCTGTTGCTGCTGCTGGGCCGGCGCGCCCGATGATGACGGCCCCTGCGGAGTGGCTGCCCAGTTCTCCCACAGGGTATCGAAGTGGAACCACTCGGCGTCCAGGATCGGGTCGCCCCCGGCTGAAGAGGTCGTCGGTGTCAGGGCGCTGGGCATCATTCCTGGTGAAGGCGAGGGCCCGCAGGCCGGGTTCGGGTTGTTGGCGGAGTCGCGCCTGTGCAGGCCTGGGGCTTGTGGCGCTTGTGGCTGCTGCACGTGGTGGGGTGGCATCGATAGGGCCGGGTCGAAGGTGTTGGAAGCTGGCGCGCTGGTCGGCGCCTGGGTGGGTGTCGAGTGCGAGAGGAAAAAGTTGGCCATCGGGTCCGGGGTGCTGACCAGCGCGCCGGAGGGCGTGGTCGGTATGGAGGCCGGGTCGCGCAGGGACGAGTTCGCCGGCGACCTAGACACGATCACATTATGGAACGTCGTCATAATGTAGACAAGTCTGCTGGCCTGGGGGTCTGTCTTGGCGCAGTAGGTCATGATGGAGAGGGCTTGTTGGTAAGTTTCGGCGTACGCGGGGTTCTTGTGGAGCGAGGCAAACTCGTTGCTTTGTACCACTAGGGCTGCGGCAAACAAGAAGTGTCTGCTTGTGGTCAGCCATGAGCGCAGGGGGTTGCAACATCAACTGTGAGGGATCATACTTACATTATGAACGGGTCACGCTGCGGCAGGTAGTTGCCCTCGTGGCCCATCTGTACCAAGGACACGGTGTGGTACGCAGCGTTGACACAGGCCTCGGAGAACTTTTCCATCTTTGAACCAGGCCGAATAGCTGCGCGCGGGACCCCAAGCCTCTCCTGCTGCATCCTGTTCATAAGGAAGAGAAAGAAAGGCCTGGTCAGGAGGATGACCGCGTGGCAGTAGAGCAGGTTGACATGGATGATTGCCATGCCATGTGCCGGGTCGATCCCCTTGTTCATGGCTTGTCGCCAGTGCAGGCCGGCGTGGTATTTCTGTGGGCCGCCCTTACACTGCTCCGATATCTCCTGGGCCAGCTTTGTCGATATCTTCCGCTGAGAATATATCTTCTTCAGTATGATGCCAATCACCTGGCAGCTCCGCACAGCGGCGTTCAGGCCGCCCGATGATGAAGGATCGGTGTTTGTGTCAGCGAGATATTTCTCTTGCCCTAGATATCTCTCAGGGGTGACAAGCGCCTCTGTCGAGCAGTCTTCTTCCGAGATTGATGTTGGCCGGCCCAGTGCGGCTGCCAAAAACCGATCGAGAATATAGAGACTTCTCCACACATTGCGCCTCTCAACTCTACTGGCCACCGGGAAGATCACCATCGTCTCCTGCCTGTGGAGCCCAAGAGCGAAGCCAGACCTCACCGCCATACCTTTCACACAATTAGTATTGAGACGTCATTCTTCGTCGATATCAAATATCTTACCGTGGTAAGCGTATGCAGCATTTCGTTTTGTTCTTGCCAACTTGAAAAGCGACATGAGCAAGAGTGCCTGGACGCTCCAGAAATCGGCATCCTCGAAGCCGGACGTCGGGTCACATAAGCACTTGGCGTTCATGAAAAACATCTCGGCACGGTCTGCTGTGGTCGTCTGCAGGTTTTTGATGACACTATCATCGTGGCTACCAGGAGCTGGCGTTGCCAGCACTAACCCGATGGCAAATACCAGGTACAGCAGGCAGAGGTACGTGGGCTCAGCTGCCAGTGGATTTTGATAGCAGGCTTCAAGCCGTTGGTTGAAGGACTTCCTGTCGAAAACCTCGATTAGGCCGTTGGTCTGCTGAGAGTTAGCATTCGTTCGGCTCAGAGCTGTTTACCGTGTGAGGATGCTATCTTGCGATATAGGTGGGGTGTCGACGGTTCATTGTGGGCTATCTGGGACAAGTGAAGTAGACTGGAGTGAGGCTCACGTTGGTAAAGTACGATCTAATAAGAACATCTGCCGTTCTCCGGTCTGGTAGCAAGAGCGACGTGCGAGTGTCTGGCGGGAGGCTCGTCGTCAGCTCCATCAGCCGGTGACGACTGGGGTCCATTGTAAATTGTGAGGGCCCATCTACACTCTCGACTATCATGCGGATGAACTGCAGGTAGGAGAGGGTAGCGGAGTCACCGAGGTATACTATCAGCCGCTGTTAGTGAGACAGACTCATGCGGACAGTGGCGCATCACCTACAAAGCCTCCCAGTGGGGTCTTGAAGCATCCGTGTCTCTGTGTAAACTTCGGCAATCTCGTCGGCACCGCTCACGGTACTTTGTCTTGACTGGACCTCGGGTTCTGGCTCTGCCTCTGGCTCAGCCTCCCGACCGAGATGTCCCGGTAGGGGAGGCGCAGGTATCGGCGTGGGGAGGCCCAGGAGTCTCGACGGCTCGGTTGTGTCCACCGTCTGCTGCGGGCGGGCTGTTTGTACATCATCACCACCAAACCTGGCTCTTTTAGGGCCGGATCCCTCGTCAGACTCCAAGGTGTCCGGTGTCGACTTCCTACGTTTGTTTGGGGACGAGCCCGACACCACGATCTCGCCTTGGCCGCCATTATATTGCGCCGGGTGGCCATTACCTTGGCCTGATAGGTAATCACAGACCAAGTTCCGCTTCGTGCACGTGTTGCACGGTTTCAGCCCATTGCACTTACGACAACTGTTAGCATCGTCACTGGTGTGTATATATATATATATATATATGTACCATCAAGATAACCTGTCATGGGCTAGGGAGCGATGTGTAGGGTCTAATAGGGGGTTGGGATATTCCAATGCAACAACAGCACTAAAGCCTGTCCGCTCTCACAGTGTACAGACGCGTGGTACCAGTCCAGCACCGGCGGCGTGTCTTACTGCATGGAGGCTGGTCCCTGACGAAAAGGCAGAGATTGAGGAAGAGGCATCTGGTCGGGGCCGAACATGTCCAAGCGACGACAACACCAGACGAACCCATCATGGGAGCTGTTCATGCGGGATAGGAGAGGCCTGGACGGCAAAGCAGGTGATTGGTCTAGATGCTGACATGATATAAACAACACGAAAGGCAGCTTACCTTTTGCTTCCGGCGCTTGCAAGACTCGCAGGCCTGGGCGGTACGTATCCTCTTGTCATCCGGGACCTTGGGCCTTGTCATGGCGACAAGCTGGGCCGCGGGTAGGGACTCAAGGTACAATAACGGAGATGAGATTGACGGCCGGAGAATAAAAAACAGGGTTCGGTGCCGCCATGGGCGGCCCGACTCCGGCTTATCGAAGGTCCCCCCGGTGAGCAGGAAGGCGGATGTCAGTTCTGGGCCACCAGCAGGAGCAGGTTGGACGGGATTAAGGTGGATCCGGACAGTTCCGGAGCTCTCGGCCTCCTTGGGGGCACGGAATGGGTGTGTCGTTTCTCGGTGGGAAAAATGCCCGCGGTGACAACTGACTGCTAGCCTGCTGCGATGGAAGTGCCGGAGTGGTCGGCTAAGGCCCCCTGTGGATGTATGTCTCTCTTCCGTATCAAGACCGGGTGTTCAGAGAGACAGGAACCTATGTGTGCTATGCGGCTATGTCCCTCGACGGATGACGGACGGGTAGACGACGACCAGTCTCTTGCGGTCTGGCTGGCCTAGCAGGCTGGCTGGCGGTCTGCCTGTGTGCCTTTCTCTGTCTCATCCACAGGAGTGGGGTCGGCCTAGTGCGCGGCGATAGGGCTCATGGTAGAGACTGTATGAAGCGGCTTAACAACGAGGACGGGGTTTTCCAGGGAAACTGAGTTTTGGGGCCGACGAATGCGGTGAGTGAATTGAGGCTGGCGCGCGTGGCACGAGAAAGTGAGAAAGCAATTGCCGTTGGGGGCGAGGCAAGCCCATCGGAAGAGGGGCAGATCCGCCGTTGTAAGTATGGGTGGGTGAGCTGATTGAGAGTATAAATTGGGTTTCCCGTGCGAGGCGAGGCGGAGGGCTGGGGGGCTGGAATGCTTGCCCAAAGCGCGTGCGTGATTGCTTCCTTGCCTTGTTATTTCATTAGGCTCGGGTGACGAGGGTAGAAGAAGAAGGCTCGTTCTTCCCCCTCCTGCCAACTCATCCAAGACGTTCCTTGCCTACGCACGCACCTGCCTGCTCACTTGACTTGTCAGACTAATAACCTTTAATTGACCTCGCAGCTCTTGCTCGCTGTTGGACGAGGGGACAGAGAAGCTAGCGAAACGCGGGCCTTGGACCAACAGTCAATCGCGTTGATGCTGCTCTCATTTCCCCTTTGCTAGGCCAAGGCATTTACAGCAACGGGGGCGCGGATGCCCGGAAAGCATCCTGTTGCATTCCTTTGTTGAGGGCTGACTCGCAGCCCGCCTGTGGCTGGCTGGCACTGCAGCTCGACTTCACCCTGCCTGCCCTGCCTGGCTGCCCAGCGAGGAATGTAACCCCTTTAGCCATTCCGATTGCAGGAGCTCTGGGCTTTGGTTTCGGGCGTGCCTCTGCCTGCCCCCAACTGCCCCCAACAGTCGCAATATCTAGCATCTATGCAGTTGGCCCAAGGGTGTGCGAGCGTCCACGCCATCTCGATGAAAGCGTCGCGTCGTGGTGCAAGTGTGATGCGGCCATTTGCCGATCTTGCCGAGATGCGGGTTGGGGAGACGCACCGAGAGTTTAATACTAGTATTAATACTAGTCTTTAGTTGCATTACTAACTAGGCTTACTATTAACAGCAAATGCTGGGAGAAAGACGTGCCTTGTGCCCAGAGAGAGAGCAGCATCGCTTTTCCCAACACCGTTTTGCCTTCGTTTGAGGAAATCGCGATAGTGGGTGCTGGGTGCAGTTGCCGGTGGAGCGTCCAGTTTCGGGCCCCCCATCGGATACGACACCTACTGTGTAGCCCTTCAGACCTAAATACATGGCTAGAATTACCCCCCGGCCGTATCTAAACTTTACTGTTTGTTGTATGTGAATTATATATGAAAGGTAGGTAAGGATCAGAACCAAAACCCCTTATTACATCGATATATAGCCCCTGCAGCCCTCCATTCCCACTCAGACGGTGATCGAGTACGGCGCCACCCTGGGGTCAAGCGCCTGCCACACAAACGGCATGCCCTGGCAGAGCCCCTGGCCGTCGAATCCGCGTGCGGCGACGCGGTCGCTGAAGGCCTCCATGGCCCCCTTGAACGCCCCGCTGGCCGTCGCCGTCTGCGGATTCATCTTGGCGAGCATGTCCGGGTCGTCGAACATGTGCACGAGGCTGCGGTTCGTGTTCTCGAGCAGCGGCCGCGCGAACAGGCCCGCGAAGCTGAGCTGCGTGACGACCTGCTTGAACGGCGGCAGGAACGCCGCGACGTCGGGCGGGCTGCTGTTGCTGCCGCTCCCCTTGGTGGCCGGCACCTGCGAGTAGAGCGCCGGCGGGTGGAAGGGCAGCGTCGACGACACGGACAGCAGCTCGTTGGTGTTGACGGCGTGGTGCGCGACCGAGGCCAGGTGCGCCACGTGCGTGAGGACGTCGACGATCGTCTCCCGCGTCGAGATGGTCGAGGGGAAGTCGTGTGCCTCGGCCGGCCCGTTGGCCTCCTTCGCCCACGCCTGGAGCTCGGTGTCGGCCTTGACGTCCGAGTCGGAGGCGTAGTATGAGTCCACGAAGGACTCCATGAATGTCCTGATCGCATCGTGTATCACGGATCCGTCCTCGTAGAAAGGGAAATGTTTCAATGCCGGGCCAACTTTGGAGTTGATGAGACCCCTTTTCTCCAGATCGGTTACGAAGTAGTTGGCTTGGAAGGCACCGCTGCCGCCGTTGTAGAGATCAGTGGCATAATCTTGCGCTGCGGCACCTGTGTAGCCAAACACCTGGTCCACCGCACCGCCGGGCTCGAACAGGATGGACGCTGCGAGAGGCTGAATTGCGAAGGCCTGAAATGTGACTGTGATTACAACAGGTCAGTACAAGCCGAACCTCAGGCTCAATGGGTCATACTCACGGCGACTGAGCAGGGCCTGGACTGGATGCTCCACACTCAACGACCTGATGGCCGCAAGCCAAGTGATCTGCATGACCTGGTGGGTAGCAGCAAGATGGTTCCACTGTGCAAACCAGAAGTCGTTGACGTTGAACATGATCTTTGCGAGCAGCCAGTCGGCACCGTCGTCCTCAGGTGTGTAGATGGTACTCTCCCCAACGCCGGTCCGTATGGCCAGTGGGAGGAGATCCCCGGCATTGTCGATGACAAACAGTGCGTCGCAGGCTGCTGCAAACCGCTCGGTCCGAGGAAGATTTGCCTGGTTCGAATGATCCGCATAGAAGAGACGACCTTCCATTAACAGAAGCCACACGGGCGAGCCTGCAACTTTGAGCGACACCGAGTCGTCCACATAGAATGGAAGCCAGTCACTCCCAGGGATGAGCCTCCTTAGAGCGTATGGGCTGGTCGACAAGCGCTCCATCGAGAAGAGCAGATCTTGGGTATAGTTGGTGAGGACACCCGGCACAGGGCCTTTGGGCAGTGCATTGGTCCACTCGCCATCGTACAGCAGCTCATAGTCCTCCACTGTCTTCAAGTCGTTGTACTAATCTGGCAGTCAGTAAGAGGCCCCTATCGACAAGGCTTGGTCACAACGGCGTACCTTTCCAGCCGCTTGCCCGGCAGTGGCGGCCGTGGCGTCTTCTGTCACCAGAGCCTCCTCAGGCGCAAGGTCGGCCTGAAGTGATGCCAGGTCCGCCGCGCCCTTTGCGGACCCGAGCGTCCCAGAGGGATAAAACGGCCCGCCAGCCACTGGTGGCCCGTACTCCCACCCAGCTCGCGTGGCGTCGAGTTCTGCTGTTCGTGCCGCTTGGTCGCTCGAGTCTTGCGGCAGCGAGTACCTGACGACGGTCGACTCGTTCCTCCTGACCTTGTCAATTGCCACCGCAGCGCCAGCAGCACCCTGCACGGCGAGCAGAGTGACCGCACTCGCCAATGGCTGTGAAAAAAGCATGTTTGGACGATGCAGCCAGTGTCTTGGGACTGGGGAGTGTGGAAGAGTAGGTCAGCCTCGCTGAATCCTTCCTGTGGAGGGGGGCCTTGCGGCGCATGGCGACTTTATGTATCTCCGAAGAGAATTACTGAGACGCATTTCCGTGTGCAACCAACCCACACGAGCACCACCCAACATTATGTGTTCGTGCGGCTGAGGCCTCGAGGTGTTGGTCGTTGGGGGCTGATTCTTGTGTTGGTCCAGCCGTGCCGCAGGTTGGTCTGCTCCTTCGCTGGCCGGGCGGAGTCAGCAGGATCGACATGCTCGCAATCAGGATCACCAATTTACTTTTAGCTGCAGCTCAGTTCTGATCCACACGTCAGGCGCGAATTTTCCCCGGCTGTCATTGCTGATGCCACCGCAATAAGTCGGTGTCCGTCTGCTTTCGTTGTGGCCGTGTTACTCGGGAGTCAATTGGTGGGTGTAAGACGTCCATTAGGAAGCACATCGAAGCCCACGAACAGAGAGCCTTCTAGAGTGACCATCTGACAAGAGTATCTACCCACTCGGAGAATTTCAATTGGCCCCTCAAAAAAATCATCACACTTATCGCCAGGCTTCAGTGATCCTGCAAGACATGATCCCCGGCACTTGAGCATTGGATTGCGAAATGCCTGTTACATTTTATAGCCTTCTCATCGCAGCCAAACATGCGTGCGGGTAATATTCTAAACGCGATTGTCAATGGGCCGAGGGTCAAACTGCTTCGCAGCAAATTCTTTGTAGCGATTGGTGTTCCGAGCGCGCCACAGCTTGCCCTTCCATAGAAAAACAAATGCGAACAGCAGGACGGCAAGACCAATAGCCCCGATCGTGTTAAACACATTGGCCATTCCGACGCGTCCGATCCATGGTGTCATGGCGAAGACAAAGATGGTGCTCAGCGTGTTCCTCGAAAATGTGAGCGCCACCAGAGCATCGCCAATGATCTAGGCATGACCTTGTCAGCATGGCCTCCTTGTAGCACGTGGCAGAATTGCCTCACCTCATTATAGGCATCAGTCATATATGTCAAGGCGATGCTGGAGATAGGCGCCGATCCAAAATTGCACATGCCAAAGGCGAAGGCTACAGCGACCCAAGACTGGCCGCCTTGCAGGGCGTAGCCTGGCTACCTCGTCAGTAAAGGGTACCCCACACAGACGGGAGGAATAGGCGCAGCTGTATCCACATCTGAGAAGTGACAGAGTGCCTCGCTCAGAGGTGATTGGCTCTTGCAGCTTGGAGCTTGCGCCTCAAACGGGGGCCGAAGCGTCCCCTGAAAAGGCCAATCTGCCTAGACAGCAGACCACGCGCAGATGTGTTGGGAAAGCCCAGGTGCAAGAGTAGGACAAAACAAGGGAGTTCGTACCAAACCAGAAAGCACCCGCCACCTGGAACGGGATGAAAGGCACGAAGACCCAAAGACGCATCTCGGGCTCATAGATACCCTGATTCCTCTTTGCCAGTCTCAGAATGGTCCAGTCGCTCAGGGGGCCGCATATCAACGAGCCCAGCGTATTACCAATGAAAGGGGCCAGGTTCATGAGTCCGATCTGAGTCGAGTTAAAGTCATAAGGCGGCAGGATCATGTTAGTGCTGAGGGCAGCAGACATGACTGTCGACCATGCCAAGAGCACAGCATAGACCAAGGACATGTATGCCACCCCTGGGATGGTAAACAGTATCTGGAAGGGCTGATACGCGTGCCGCGCAAACAGCATGAATGGCCCCGGGGTTGTGGTGGCGAGGCTGAGTCTCTGCCAGTAGGTCTTGCGAGGTATGGACGGGTCGATATGAACAGATGTGAGGGGTTCCTCACCGGGTGACATATCTGACACAGCCGCCTTCTCGGGGTCTGATGCTGGCTGCTTCTTCTCGGCCTGTCCTTCCGCATCACTATTTGTGCTGCCCACGTCCGGCGACGTAGGAACGCCATGGATGACGGCTGCAGTCCAGTCGAACTTTGACTCCTCGAACCCAAAGATGAACGCAATGAGGACGACTCCGAAGAAGATTGTCATCCACCACCAGACCCACCTCCACCCCTGGGAGGCTGTGACGAACCCGGCAGCCACGGGGGCCAGGCTGGAGCCGAAGTTGCTCGCCCAGATGTAGATTGAGTTCATCAGGCCTCTCTGGTGGACGAAGAAGACATCGGCGACCGTCATTTGCACCATAGTCTCGGCCAGCGACCCCACCCAGCATTGGAGCGCGTTCACGCCCCACCAGTCGCCCGCTGTCACGGTCCGGGCAGCCCAGATCATGATGGCCATCTGTGCTGCACTGCTGAGGATGTATATTGGCCGCAGACCGTATTTGAGGGCGAAGGGAATAAGCATGAAGCTGCCTAGAGCAAGCGTTGCACAGCCAATGGCGTACGTATTGTTCCTACATCAACAGTCAGTGTCCGATGCCCCAGCAGCTTCAGCGAGACCTGTCCGTCCAGCGACGATCAAATTGCCAATACGAATGTGAAGACCATCCCAACTCACATGAGAACGGCATCGAAGCCTAGCTCGTCCATCATTGGCCCCCAGGTGGGCGTCGTCGCATTGATCTGGCCGAAAGCCATCATGGCGTAGAAGGTCGCGAGACCAAAGTTCAGATACTTCCTCCATCTGGGCCACGTCAAGGGGTCATTGGGGTCGCTGCTGGGGCGGGGCTGCAGGATGATCTCGGTCTGAGAAGCATGCCCATCTTTTACCAGGAGCTTCTCGAGGCGGACGGTCCCGGGAGGCCACGCCGCTTCATCGGTCCAGTCTTCTTTTCCCATGATGGTACTGTGGCACGCGAGATCAGTCGTACTGTGGACGATGAAAGACAGCAACCGATGGCCCTACATCTCTCCCTCACAAAATGTCTAGGGAGGCCTATGACGGCCATATATATTCGAGCGCCCATCTCAGCACCACCCATGGGCTGTTGCCCATGCTATCGTTATCTCTTGCTGCACGCTATCCAGAGATACAGAGGTCGGGGAGGGACATAGGTGTGGCCATGATAGGTTCAGATAACGGTGCCGGTTCGACCTGCTGCATATGACATATGAGGAGGTGACGATTGGAGTCTTGATTGTAACCTCGATCTTACATAGTGGAGGGTGGAGGGTGGAGGGTTAGGACTGAATGGGGGCCTTTGAAGGGGGTGTGGCTTTCGTGGCGCTACTTAGGGGAGGGGGGGGGACGGGATGAGGATCATGGTGTGCACAGAGGAAAGAGGCTCAAGCAACGAAGGTTTCCGATACTAGCCGCGGGAATCCCCTTATTTCACATCGGACGACAGATCAACAAGTCCAACATGGGATAATTGACCAGGGACCGGCCATAATGAAAGGAAGAGCGTGAGTCCGGCGAGTCGGAATCGGAGCGAATGTTGAACCTTGACCTTGACTGGGCGCGGCCTGTGGGCGCACAACAGGCCCGTCGGAAGGCGCACCCAAATGCTCGATCTGCACATCCGATCGATTGCCTTCACAGGCTGCTCCCGCTACTATCGCAACCCTCGATTTGTTAGACGACTTGCAGACAGGAGGAAAAGCAGACTAGACTACTGTACACACCGTCTGAGCACCAGACACTCACTCATACCCGCACCAGTCCCACGATGTCTACGGCATGGGAGGGGGACGGACGGCTAATAACCCACCGTCTCACCATCAACGACACCTGATATACCCTATTCCCCCCTCCCCAGCTGCCGCATGCATAATTACGAGACGGGTTTTGCTCAATGTTTTTTTTTCACCTATGAAAAGAATCAATTGGCTCTCCCCCTCCTCGTCATCTGCTCTCCGCTCTTGTGATACCGCCTATTCGATGACGCTGCTGCTGGACGCTGCCCTGCCCCTTATCCGCACCTGTCACATAATAATGTAGACCCAGAAGTCCACCTCATCCCACACAAGTACCGACACAACCCTCTCCCATGCTTTAAAGACGGAACACTAAGGTTGTTGATCGACCCATTGTCTATCGGTCCTTTTGCTTTTTATATATTACATATGTAATACCCGTTCTTCTTCTATGCTCGTGGTCTGGGGAATACAGCATCTATTCGCACATTTATTTATACCTTACATTCTGGCGGTATTGGGCCCCCCGTATTAGTCTTCCCCCCCCCCCCTCCTTTCACAAACCCACATCCGACTGGACCCTCCTTCAAACAATGGTCCATGATGGGTTCCTGCTGCTAGTCGGCACATTCAGATCGCCAGAGGTTTACACACTGTTGTTCAAACCCGCCAGCCAGCCCGATGGCAAGGCCTCACTGACGGTGGCCAAGACGTCCCCGGCGGTGGGGGGCCACTCGTGGCTCGCCCTGTCCAAGGACAAGACGCGGCTGTACACGACGTGCTGGACGGAGCCGCCCTCGGTGGCGTCATACCGCATCCGCGACGACGCGTCGGTCGAGTTGCTGAACCAGAGGCCGGTGCGGAGCCTGAGCGGCTACGTCGCCGTGACGGACCGGTACCTGTACTCGGCGGGCGGGCCGACGGGCGAGGTGTTCGCGCTGGCCGCCGACGGGAGCATCGGCGCGCTGGCCCAGGAGGTCTCGTTCCGCCGCGACGACGAGCTCGACGACGGCAAGCGCAACGGTGTCGCCCACGGCAGCTTCGGCGGCCTGCGCCACGGCTCGCACTCGGCCGACCTGTCGCCCGACGGCCGCAGCCTGTACGTCGCGGACATCGGCCACAACTGCATCTGGACCTACTCGGTCGACGAATCCTCCTCCACCACCACCCAGACAAGACCGCCCCTGACCCTCGGCACCAAGCACATCTCGCCCCGGCCGCACGACGGGCCCCGCCACACGTGGCCCCACCCGGGCGGCCGCGTGCTGTACTGCGTGCAGGAGCACAGCAGCATGGTCGACGCCTTCCGCGTGGCCGCCGACGGCGTCTCGCTCGAGCACCTGCACGGCTTCGGCATCCTGCCCGCCGGCAGGCGCTGCGAGGACTTCTGGGCCGACGAGGTGCGCCTCAGCAACACGGCCGAGGACGGCGCGAGCCCGAGGTACCTGTACGCGTCGACGCGCGGCCTGCAGCCCGGGACCAAGGGGTACGTCGCCGCCTACGAGCTGAGCGAAGGGGGTGACATCACCGGCCCCGCCGTTGACATCTTCGAGACGAGGACGAGCGGCGGGCTCGCGAACGCCATCGAGCCCGCGCCCGGGCCCATGTCAGAGACCGGAGAGGAGTTCATCGCCCTGACGGACAGCGAGCAGGGATTTGTGGTCATTCTCGGCTTTGACGGGAAGAAGTTCAGGGAGGTCGCGGCAACGAAACTGGAGCGAGAGAACGGCGAGGTGGCACAGGCCGCGACGGCGGTCTGGCTGTGAGCATTTACAGACACATGCATCGAGCGAGGGCTGATGAAGCCATGGGCAACGATTTCGGAGCAAATGTATCCTCCAGAACAACACGTAATTAGGAAGGAATCTCAGGGTGGGCTTGAGGAGGACGGAGAGCTGGATGCGAATCCTCCCGCGGGTGCAGTTGGAAGCCCATGTCCAGTAGCGGAGCTAAACGCCGATGTGTCCGACTCATGGGACATTGTTGGTGATAATGCGCGTCAGACGTCAGCGGGCGTCGATCAGTCAGATACGAGTCGACAAGACTCGATGGGATCAGCCCATCACAAATGAATCACGATTACTCCAGTAAAATTCTAGTTTGCGGTGTGCATTTAACGCTTGCCACGATGTCTATTGAATGCAAATTGGTATTCGTACAATGTGCGCAGGGCTGTCTGCGCATTGTTTTGTATTTCAATCACAAGACCAACCGCCCAGGCTCGTTCTCCAAGACCATCTTGACCCTCTCAAGGAATACCTTCGCCCTCTGCTCCTCTGACTTGGGCACCTTGAGAGAGAATACATTCACTCCCGTAGAAAGACCCGCCGGCCTGCTGGCTGGGGCGGCCGTCGTCTTGCTGGCGGGACCGCCGGCAACGATATCATATATGTCAGGCTTGGCTGAGGTGAAGGTCTTCTGCGAGAATGATGGCGGTGGTGGCAGGGCAGAGATCTGTGGGAGATAGTGTCCCTTTGAGCCCTGCGGCCCCACGTTGTCCAGGCCCAGCACTTGGTTGAACAGCTCGTCCGCGGACGGCTTGTAGTCGGCCGCCAGGGGCAACTCGTCGTTGGCGACCTCTGTGGCACGCGCAATGAACGCCGATAGTGGCAGGAAGGCGCCGAGGGTCTCCTGAGCCTTGCCTTGCACCTCAATCACCTGCGCTAGAGAAATGGGCAGAGTAACCTGCAAATCCTCCACTGCGGGTGCAGCCGGCTTGGCTGGCTTCTCCTCTGCGCCCTTTTTCTCTACCTTCGTCGCGGCCACCTTGATATTGCTAAGATCCAGGTGTGCCAACTTCTGGTATCGCTCCTCCACGCTGGACGCCGAGTTGGCCTTCGCCTTGCCAAGATAGACTAGAACGTCGCCCTTCAACAGACGGCCCTTAGGTCCTGTCGCAGGAATCTCGTGTACCTTGGACTCGTCGACGCCGTTCTCGTGCAGTAGCTGGATAATTGATGGGAACAGAGGGTATGTCTGCTTCTGGGCCTTCCCGCTGCCTTTGGAACCGTGCGTAGCAGGCTCTGATGTGGTCCGCTCCTCCTGTGGTACTGACTCTGGTTGAGAGCTTTTCTCTGGTGCTTTGGGGGCAGATGCTTGTTTCGGGCCGTCCTCTGCAGGGAGTTCCAACGAGCTGATGTCGTCTCCCTCCTCAGCGATAACGGCAATGCGCGCGCCGACTTGCACAGCCTTGGCGCCGTCGCCGGTCAGGACCTTCATCATGATGCCATCTTCCTGGGCCTCGACGTCCATGGTCGCCTTGTCGGTCTCGATCTCCAGGAGGACATCACCGGCAGAGAACTTGTCGCCATCCTTGACCTTCCATGTTGCAATGTTCCCCTCGGTCATTGTCGGGGAGAGGGCGGGCATGGTGAAGTTTTGGGCGGCAAGGGAGGCCGTCGACGTCCGAAAGCCTGCGTGCGCAAAAGAACAGTATCAGCAAGAGGCTCACTAGGCGCAGTGGTGTGATGGGTGGTTGCTGATTACGGACCCCGAGCAGCTGCCTCATGAGGCAATTTGGACCGCGCCAGCCTGGCAGACAGGCGGCAAGCAGAGGCGAGAGAAGCCATCGTCGGCAACTCTTGTCAGGCGACCCCCAGAACGAGAGTGCAGGTGAGTTGGCGAGGTTTGCGAGGACGAGGCAGGGTGGTGGTGGGCGGGTGCGAAAACGGAGGGAAGTCTGTCGCGGACTGCGAGAAATAATTTGGCCCTCCAAGATCCCGTTGGGAACCGATCGGTGTCCGGGTCTCCCCAATTGATGAGCTTTTGCCCGCTGTGACAGGGGTCAGGCCAGCTCAAGCTCCGATCCTTTTTTAGCTCTGTTCCACCCGTTTTCGTGCAGGTACCTGGTGTAGGTACCTGTGGCTGGACTAGGATACAAATTGTATCAAGCTTGAGAATTGGTCACTAAATATTGTCTTTCTGGCTGTTACCAACCGGTTCGTACAGAATTTGTGACGTGCCTCCCCTGCTATAGACCCGTCCTCGCCTAAAGTCCCATCTGCTGCGCCCACACACTATGTACACCCCAGAGATGGCCGAACATTGAAGCACGAAGCAATGGACATAAAGGCCCGAACAATGTACCATCAGCTCGCTCTGAATTGCCCGACAATAGTCCGGCAGCCTACTAAGTAAGAACTGTCGGCATATCCACATTAGAGCATTGATAAACATGTACAATACTGATTCACAGCGCAATTGTGTTTCAACCATGATTAAATAGGCGCTGTGACTGTGCTGACTAGTTTTCATAGACTTTATTGTAGCGTTAGTAATTTTGATGTTACAACAGTCTCCATGTTGAGATTTTAAGTGTGAACCCTGTTCCTTCTCAGTGCAAGAAGTTGGATTCTTGCTGCTTGGCCTCATTCCAGCTACTTGTTACTGCTCTATAATCCTTTTCGAATTTCCTGAAAACGGGATACCAAAATCTCCAGGTAAGTAAGGACAACCACAGCTGATGGCCGATATAAGACTATGTGACTATCAAAGAGCTATTCTGTGTACGACCAAACTATATCTCGAAATGCCTCACTGCTCCAGGTCCATCTTGATATAGGCCACTTATTTGATCGGCATCTGTACCCTACCCTGCAAAGGGAGTTTACAGAAGCTAGGGCGGAAATGGCCCTCTATTGCCTGAGAAGGCACTTCTTCTGCAAGACCAAATCTCGACTTCATGGCATTCAAGTGCCCAAGGTGCCTCCTTCTCAAAGCTACTAATTAGCTATTTGGTATCTTCTTGCAGCCAACACCCCAGGAATGACATCCCATAGAGATATGCGGCGCACCCATTGGGCGATAGAGCACATTGATGGAACAAATGCTCAAGAGTGATAATGCAGGCCCTAAGAAAAGGATAGAAAGAAAGTAATAATTGTGCTCTACATAATCCATGGCTTCAGCCTGGCCCACGCTGGCCCACCAGTGGAATGGCTCATTTTGGATCACTCTCAATCATTCCGAGCGGTCTTACTCGTGCTATTTCACATTACCATGTTCAGTGGGTCTGCATTGCTGCTTGGCCCATAGCAGCCCAGCCGTATAGATACGATAGAGTTATCCCTGTCAACTCCGCATCCTCGCTGCAGAGCAGGGGGGTTGAGGGGGGCAGACTGTTTGGCTCTCCGCTGGCACCGCCCGGGATCCAGTCTCCCAAACAAAGGTAGCCGCTGGTATAATGTACGGCGTTAGCCTCCCTGCTCGGGCTGTAGTTAGAGGCCGACGTCGACTTGTCGAGTTGTTTGACACATGCATGTAGGAATGCGAGAGCTGACGAAGGCTCCGGTATGAGAGTTAACACAAATATATATATATATATATATATATATAACGTGGGTGGACAGCCAGCCGGACAGGACACCTGCCCGGACAGTTTTATCACATACACCAACTTTAGCTAACCATAGCACCCCCCCGGGGCCAATATATCAATAAAAATTGGCACCAATTGGTGCTAACTACTTTAAACTCCTTATTTTCAATTAATTTAGTTAATTTGGAGTTGTGGTGAGGTTGTAGTGCTAATCTGAAAGTTTAAAGTTTTGGTGAGCGGGTTTGTTTTTGGTGTAGATCGTATCCCGATTTTTCGCGTCAGTCTCGTATCACTCTTCCTACTTAAATATTTAATACGTTAGAATTTAATATCTACAATACTAATCTACTTAAAAGAAGATAAAATTATTTTAGTACTTTAGGTAATTAAGAATTCTAAAAAAAATTAAAAGAAACCCTTAAGTGCACGCCAGGCTGTACGGATTTTTAATGTTCCATATAGCATAATCTACGACAGGATGAACAACCGACCACATCGCGAAGAATCACACGTTAACAACCATAAACTTGATCCAGTTGAAGAGTAAACACTTGTTTAATATATTATTAAGTAAGATGTACGAGGATTTCTAATATAGCTTTCTAGTGTGGAAGAAATGGTTAACCTTCTGTTGGTATTGTGTGATGGCAAACCTGTTGGCACCAAATGGGCTCGACGCTTTGTGGATACACAACTAAGCTTGAAAACAAGATTCTCTCGGCCTTATAACTACTAGAGGGCCCTCTACAAAGATCCAGAGGTTATTAGGAACTGGTTCCAACTACTCCGCAACATAATGGCCAAGTATAGGGTCCTGGACGACAACCTCTATAACTTTGATGAAACTGGCTTCATAATAGGTATGATAACTGGAATATTAGTTGTCATATGTTCTGATAGACGTGGAAAGGCTAAATTTGTGTAACCTGGCAACCGGGAATGGGCGACAGTTATTAAATACATTAATATCAAGGGCTGGTATATCCCGCCGTTCGTGATTATACAAGGCGCCTACTATCTTGCTAACTGGACTACAGAGTTGGGGTTTTCTGCCGATTAGGTAATTAAGCCTACTCTAAATAGATAGACAAATAACAAGACTAGTTTAAAATAGATCCAATACTTTAACAAGTATACAATTAAGTAAACTAAAGGTAAGTACTAAATACTTATCTTAAATAAATATAAGAGTTATATATTAGTAGAGTTTAAATAATACTATAAGGAGAATAATATTATTTTTATTAGTATACTACTGTATTTATTTTATTTACTTTAACTATTAGACGTTATATTATTCTTATTATTAAAGCGTATATACAGTAATAAAATTAACCTCTTTATCTAAACCTCCGTCAACCACATCACCAAACCCGAGTTCTTTATCACGTTTAAGGCAGCCCATGATAAGGTTTTCATGAAAGACAATATATTATCTGGATTTAGAGGAGCCGGTATTTCTCTATAGGACCCAGATTCTGTGATTTCTAAGCTGGATGTCCGCCTATAAACTCCAGTATAATCCCTCTCTGTATTACTATCGAAATGGGAATTATAAACACCCTCCAATACCTACCAGACTGTCCAGCAATCGAGTTTTATTAAGGGCAAGATCTCGGCCTATTAGGGTAACTCCTCTACACTAATTATCCAGACAGTTAAGAAGTTTATAAAGGGTACATAAACAATAGCGCATCAGATTATACTTTTGAATAATCGGGTCTATACCCTTAAGAAGGTTAATATTGGGCTCGCCAAGCGCTGGAGGGCCAAAAAAAGTCAGGTCCAGCTTAGAGGGGCACTTACTATTGAGGAATCTCAAGTGATAATTGAAGAAAAACAAAAGGGGAAGCGGCTAGCTGGTGATATGGCTGGTGGTGGTGAGGAGGCGGTCCGCGGCGGACCGAGCAAACGACGATGTGGCAACTGCGGTGAGACTGGGTATAACGTAAGAACTTGTGAAAAAGATGTAAAAGGGTCTAGTCAGCTAGATTTAGAGTGTATAATAGTGAATTCTTAAGCGGTTTGTGGTAGACTGCTCAAATAGTTGGTGTGGCTGGTGTAGATTGAAGTTGATTCTGTATGGCTGAAATGCTCTATTTTGGTGGGGAACCCGATTTTCCTACCAAAAGTTAGCCACTTCAGACTGGCACTGCAGCCAACCCAACCACTCTAAATTAACCAAATCAATTGAAAATAAGCAATTGAGAGCAGTTGGCACCAATTGGTGCCAATTTTTATTGATATATTGGCCCCGGGAGGTTGCTATGGTTAGCTAAAGTTGTTGTATGTGATAAAACTGTCCGGGCAGGTGTCCTGTCCGGCTGGCTGTCCACCCACGTTATATGTAGTTCAGATCAGTGACATTGTGCCGCGGTTCCTAGCCATTCAACCGTTTCATACCTACACAAACTCTCTAGATTCAATCATTTCGATATGTCCAACCAAAGCGAACTCATGATGGATCATGCCAATGTGGTAACAACCACGCCGAGCGGATTATCACGAACAGCCTCTGTGCCAGTCGCCGCCTTGGTGGCAATTGGAATACTACTGTACCTGGCCTACCGCTGGGCCTTGCCCAAACCAATACCCGGCATTCCGTACGATGAGGCCGCATCTCAAAGCCTCTTGGGTAACGTGCCCGAACTGTTGAGGTTTGCAAAAAATAACGATGGCAATATTGTTCCCTGGTTCTTCAAGAAGCTCACCGAGAAGAACGCCCCGATGGTTCAGGTCTGGATCAAGCCCTTCCAGCCACCCGCTGTCATCATCTCCGACTACATGGAAATCGAGGACTTGATGGTCCGCAGAACCAAAGAATTCAACCGAGGGAAAGGGTTCAAGTGGCTATTTGGACAGGTGTCTCCTGAGTTCCATATCACCAAGCCATCTGGCTCGCCAGAACACAAGAGGAGCATGCATCTCGTCCGTGACTTAATGACACCGAAGTTCCTGAACGAGGTATGCACATAGAACAAATCTCAAGAAGCAGATACCCCTAGACCTAAGGTCAGGGTGAAGGATTTTTCATCCCAAAGCTAATACTGAGTTCAGGTATCTGCGCCTCAAATATATCGTTATGCCTCAATGCTGGTGGCACTTTGGGAAGTCAAAGCGCAATATGCCAACGGTCGGCCATTCGATGCGATCAACGATGTGTTCGACTGCGTTTCCGACATGGTAAACGGAGCTGCTTTTGACATCGAAGACACCATGAGTGCCACGAAGCACCAGTTAAGATTCACCGCGGCATTGAAAGATTCAAATATGAAGGGCCGAGAAGATGGCTCCCTTGATATCCCGCGAGCATCTTATCAGCCAACACATGTGGCCTTCCATCGACTAACAGAGTATCAGGGTGAACAAGCCCGGTCTATCAACGCCCCGGTCCAACATAAGCTGCGGATACTGACAGACCCGGCTTTGAGAGATGCGTTCAAAGTGGTGAGACAAGTATTTACGGATGAAATTAAGAAGGCTCTGGCTCGGATGGAGGGCAAAGACGACATTGTGATGATGTCAGCACTGGATCAGATACTGTTAAGAGAAAAGCAGTATGCTGAGAAGAACGGAACAAAACCTGAATACTTTCACGGACGCATCACAGATGAGGTAAGTGTGCCACCAGAACTCGACCTCAAGCCACGAAACTTAGGGCCTAGGTATACTTCGCATGCTCTCTAACACTAGCCTAGGTGTTTGGTTACTATACAGCCGGTCATGAAACCAGTGCAACGAGTATCAGCTGTAAGGCTGCGAATTCCCGGACTCTCGTGAGCCGACAAAGGCTGACAGGGCTTCGTTATAAAAAGGGATGACCAGGTACCTCGGTGACTACCCCGGATGGCAGGAGAGAATCCGCGAGGAACTCCACGCAGCATTCCCCGCCGCGGTCGAGGAGAAGCGGCAGCCAAGCGCAGACGAGATCAACAAGAGCCGACTCCCAAATCTCGAGGCCTTTGCCGAGGAGACGCTCCGCATGTGGCCGCCCTTCTTCCAGGACAAGCGAGACACCATGTGTGACACGACGCTGCTTGGCGTGCGCATCCCCAAGGGCACCGAGATCCTCATCCCTACGGGGGGCCCAGGCGTCGCCCAGCCCGCGATCCCCTGCCCGGAGGAGCTGCACAGCGACGAGTGCCGCAAGAAGTTCAGCGTCCCGCCGTGGGGCCCCGAAGATATCACGACGTTCAATCCCGAGAGGTGGCTCGTGGAAGACGAGAGCGGGGAGCTGTCTTTTAACCCCAGAGCAGGGCCGACGTTGGGTGAGTAAACAACAGCCCCCCCCCCCCAGAACCCAGACAAGCTGCGAGGGCCGTAACTTACATAAGTAGCATTCGGGCTTGGACCGAGGAAGTGCTTTGGGCAGAGGCTGGCATACATGCAGATTCGGAATGTCATCTCGCTGCTCCTGTGGAACTTCCGATTTAAGAATATGGAGGGCAAGCTTGCTTCGAAGGATGCCAAACTTGAAATGAGTGTGGTTCCCAGGTACTGCTATGTTGCTTTGGAAAAGGTTTAATCTGCCGCAGCGGGTGTAGGGGGCTTTGAGATGACATGGTGGAAGTATTATTTGGCGTAGAGGGGATAGATATGTAGTATTCTCTATCTACACCACAGGACTATGGACAGGTCGACTGTCATCATTCCTTGTGCCTCTGCTATTTGAAATGCCTTCAAGGTCCTCATGTCGTTTTGTCTCTGGCGGACCCAAGAAGAAGCAACGAGTGCTGATCCCAGCCCGGTAACGGTCCCGACCAGGGGCGATTGGCCAATCAGTGCAGATTCAACGCCGAAAGCCAGATCCCTGTCGCCGGCCGAATGATTTTCGGGTGCTCCGGCGCATTTCAACTTCCCATGACACCACCACAAGTCATTCATTGTTCGGCGTTTACGGCTGGCCTTTCTGCTTTCTTCTGCATTGCCCTGCACTGCGACCACTAATCAGGACAATCTTTGTAAGCAGCGGGCATCATCAACTAGCTACCTGTGACCCGAAACCTGCAGTCATGGCCTCCTGCTCGAGGGGCCACGGCTTCGGCCGCGACATGCTCCTCCTGCTCCCTCTCTCTCGACCCGCCACCACCCACAACAGCTCCCATTGCTGCGCGACACGAATATACCGCGCGCGCCATATAATACGAGCGACGCGAGCCTTCGAAACCTCCGCCCACCTCCGCGCCAAACACAAACCCGCTTCCTCCGGCGTCAAGCAGAAACCAGCCCAGAAGAAGCCACCCCCGCCGGTCGTGCCATACCGCCAGCCCACGCCGATTGACCGCGCAGCAGCAGTAGCAGCAGCAGAGGCGGGCGCGGCGAAGCCGAACCCCAAAGCCCTGTCGGTGGCCCAGCAGCTCGCAAAGGGCGGCTCGCCCACGGTGCTCTACGAGGGGCCGTCGCACTTCTGGCTGCGGGCGTCGGGGCTGTCGGCGTCCGTCTTCTGCACGGGCTACGTGGGCGTGCACTACTGGACCATCATGGTGCACCCGCCCGAGGGGCTGCCGTGGTGGGTGCCGCACGCCTTCGTGCCCATCCTGATGGCCATGGGCTACTTCGGCGGCCACTTCGCCCTCGGCGCCGCCAACATCGTCAGCTCCATCCGCGCCCTGCCGCGCGACTCCCTGCCGCGGTCGTACCTGACGGGCGGCACGGCGAAGAAGACCAAGGAGGAGGAGCGGTCGCTCGTCGCCCTCAACGCGAGCCCCGTCGCCCTCGAGGTCTCGCTCAGCCAGATCCTGCCGCTGATGCCGCCCAAGAAGATCGTCGCCGCGCCCTCCGAGGTCGCCCTGCAGTTCAAGGTCCAGCACACGCCCGTCGGCACGGGCGAGGTGGCCGGGTCGCGGGCCCCGAGGGGCGCCAGGGGTGTCATGGACAAGATTGCGGCGCCGTTCGAGGCGCTCGGCAGGGCGGTCAAGGCTCCTTTCGGCGGGATCGTGAGGGGCTTGACACAGGAGGGCTTTTCGAGGATCTACGTCAAGGGTCGCAAGTACAAGATCGATGTCTTGGGCGGGAAGGTGCTGGATAATGGCAGGATACTGGATCACCTCGTGACCTACCAGCCGAATAGATCTTAATAAGCGCTTCAGCAATGGAAGACTTGCAGGAACAACAATGACATTAAAACTACTACAGCATTGAAATCTATTCCCTGAATGGCAACATATACCCTCAACTTGGCTGCTGCACCAGGCTGCTGCCCAATCAGCCCGGCGAGGTGACCTCTCTTCGCCAGCTTCCCGGTGCTCAGGTTTTGTAATCGACTCTCGCCTGGGGCCGGAGCTTCATCGTCGCGCCAGCTGGGCCAACAATCCTCTGCTGCTTGGAGGCCAAGTCTCTCAAGTAGTCCGCCGGTGACCAAGCTTTATTCGGTTTCGACAAGCTGGCCCACAAAGGGTTTGGGTCCCCCCTGACTTTCCATGTGCTGCAACCCGTGAGCACTGCCTTTTGGAGTGTTGTAAGCGTTGCCATGTCTGCCGCATCCACTTGCCAGTTCGCGTCACCCCTTGCTTGTGTGATGAGGTGTGTGACGTGTGCCATAAAGGCCGGGAAGTGTGTATCGAGGACGTCTTTGAAGCCAGCAGGCGTCCCGTCCTCTGTCACGGAGTCTATCACGTAGACGAACTTATCAATGAAGCCTATGATAAGAGGCCAGTCGAGCCCCCTGGAGGAATCGTCACCATGCTTCGCTATTGATCAGAGATTGTAAGCTCATCTGCATGTCTCATTTCTTTTACAGTGTATTTTAAGTACTCACCCAACCAGTAGCCGTCGTTCGGGCTTAGGTGATACATCTTCTTGAAGTGGTCTCTGAAGAAAACGTCGTAGTTGGCATCGCCGTGCCGGTAGTCACCATACTTGATTTGGCAAATGACAGCGTCGACGCGCAGGTTTCCCCCGTGGACGCGGCAGTTGATCATCGCATTGCGCTCATACATATGAGGCGGGTCCCGTAATTTGTTACCGGTGTTCGACCCATACCTTCTTAGCTGCCTGAGCCTGGTGTCCATCCACTGCAGACACGCTCCCCAGAGCACACCGTACAGCCACCCAGCATCATGAAGTGGACCGTCAAGGTTTGCGAGGTCACCCGCGAGATCCTTCTGTCCGGCTTGGCTGAGGGGGAGCAGCGCTTGAAGATAACCCAGCGTCTGCTCGGCCTGCTCAGTCTTCTTCTTTTCCCCTTCAACGGTTTGCTGCATTGTCTTCTTTTCCTCTTCCGCAGATTTCTGCATTTCGTTGAGCTTGCTGGCCCCGCCATCATCTAGCATATTCAGAAGCGCTGCCATCATCTGTCCTGCTTTTCTGTTGCCAAAGAGAATCATGTCGTCGAAGCCGTAGCTCTTAAGGTCGATGACTGCTTCCGGTCCCAAGGTTGGGTCGGCCGCTCCGCTGACTGCAGCTGAGAGCTTGCTTTCAAACTTTTTTCCTGAATAATTCTTCGCCTCTTCGTCACTGAGATTTTCAAGAAGCAGCAATATGTTTTTGCGAAGAGTATCCTCTACAAGCTTTTTCCCTTCATCTCCTTTGCGGATCTTCGCTCGACCTATTGTGACCTTGTCATGGTCGAAATTCTGCTTGCGTTTCTTTGGGGCCATGGCTCGAGTATCAATGTTTTGGCTTGTATTGTATGTTCACAATTGCTCAACTGCAGCTTTCAGCACAAGAAACAGGGGTTTGAACAATACGTCGCTCTGTGCGGCCGATGAACATACATAAGAGGGCTACCCGACTTATGACTGAAAAGGGGTTGTTACAATCCGACTATTTATGATTCGATGGCCTGACCCGGATGTGGCTTTGTCAGTTCCTGGTGTCTGTTTGATGGCCCATCTCATTCGCCCGTTTCCGGACAGTTCGTACGGCGCTTACCAGCATTTTGATTGTAGCACGAGGTTCTGCTTTGTCCCGAAAAACACACGTGAGCGGGAATGAAGAATGTCAAAGTTTGGGCACAACATAATTAGTTTAAGCATAGAAGTAATTCATCACCCCATGTAGACCATCCGTATTTCTTTCAAGTTGTAACCCGCCATATGTGGTGTTTAGCTATAGGGTATGACAAAACAGAACGACTATAAACGGCCGCTGAACTTTTAGCTCTAGTCACTTAGAATCGATACATGCATTCGTCCTCGTGAATATAGGAATGAACAAAATCATCGCCCTTTCAAGTTCACTTAAAGAATCGGAATTCTCAAGAAACCACTACAAATCCTCGGAACACTTGACATGCCCGCTCCTCGTTCATGAAAACAATAGTTGCTCTTACATGGACAATCTCAATATTCTCGCATTTTTCTCCCGTTTAAGTGATAAGTTCTCCTGAGCCAATATTGAACAGTACTCAACTCTGATCTCAGGTTCAACGAAAAATTATACGCATGCCCGTTATCTCTGGTACTTTGATGCAAATGCTCTGCGAGCTCTTCATGAAAATCTAGCTATTCCTATTAATTCTGCTGCATTCAGTGTTAACAAACGTCCTTAAATGGCATGTAGCTTTGGACATCTCGAGATGAGCACAGCTCTATTGAAAAATAAATACCTTGTTCTTCACTCTGTTCTATGCAGAGATATACGCCTGCCTTCATATCGCATCAATCACTCAGAAGGCCCGCACGGTCCCAATCTCTTACAGCTAGCCACTTTTCCGGGTATGTTACTTTAAAAGTTCTATTATACGCACGAAGCCGTTTTGCCGTGCTTTCATGGTGGTCGTTGTTCAAATTTGCGTCTTGTCTACGGCTTGACATTCACGCGTGGTAACCCTGGGAAGTGCGAGACGAATGTTTTGGTTGGGAAATGCCATGAAAGGTTTACTGCTCTACTTTTCGAATTGGTGGATTCGAATTGCGTAATGAGGATACTCCCAGTTCGATGCATGATGTTCTCTTTCCCCACCACTCGGAGGGTGGAATCTCGGGCGCGAGACAATCTCAAACTTTATTTGGGCCGGAATCACACTGTGCCGGCCCGCAAAACCCTCATTTTGAAAAGCCCGATAATCTGTGTCAAACTTGACCCAGTAGCCGTGAATTTGGTTATTGAAGGTCAAAATGTACCAGATTTGAACGTTGATGGTCACCACTGGTAAGATTTGGGATTTCACTTGGGCAGTGATTGATGTTACCATCGAAACGATGTCCCATGTCTGGTATATGATGTTGAATGGAAAACATAATTTCCCTGACAGCTCCCCCGCGTTTATGCCGTATAGATCAGGTAAAAGCTTCCCTCAACATCGGAACATGAGCAACAGGCAGAAACGCCTATGTATTGCTATAACAAGGCAACACCTTGCTTGCGTCTTGTCAAAAAATCGATGTGGCGGGAGATCACGATTGTTGTATAAAGTCAAACACGTCAACTTTTGTGTTTCTGTGTGTGTGTGTGTGTATTGTTTACCTATCTAGATTTTCGAGTTTGTTGATGAACTCGTGCGTACGTGCGTACGTGCGTACACTCATCTACACAGCTGGGAATTCCACCATGTAATTCCCTTGATTGGAAATATTCTTGATTGATTATTTCAACTAGAACATGCAGAAACTGCCCTTAGATATATCGGATTCGAAACATCTTCTGAAGATATGCATGTTCTCAGCAATGCCCCGGGCATTTCCAAGTTGATGCCAAACCAAATACTCCATCCTTTCTAGGCCAGCCACGTCCACGCTTAAGAACTCATACGTGAGAAATCCCGAAGTGGTCCCACATCTAGTAAATCACGACATGTTCGTTGGTCCAGATGAGATCTGATGTGGCAGGTCTTCGAGATCACGCAACGAACCTAGCAAGACCACGTAACCACTATTCGTAGCGAATGGTAACACATTCCTTGGGGCCGATACGTCACTAAGTCTACAGCCTTGTCTGTCAGACACATCATTTGTATGAATCTGCGGCGTCTAGTCACCTCTTCGGTTTCTATCGTCTTCAATGGCAGGATACACATTGCCCTGAGGAACAAAATTGTACTTTGGAGCCTTTGTCATCAATACGAGCATCGTGTTATATTCTGATTTAAATAGAATCTGCCAAATCAATGCGATGCTAATAGTGTAAGCTGAAGAGATTCTACCATAGGAAACACGTGCGAATGTCTTTCGGTCCGTACCCTCCCCAACATCTCGCGCCGCGGGACAGTCTTGACCACTTGGGCACAATACCTCGATATTCCCTTATCAGGCATGCTCAGAGAATGGAGGCATGTGGATGCATCATCCTAGGCCCGAAAGCAAACCCAAATAGCTCCATCATATCAACCTCATGTTCTGTCATTATTTCGTCAAAGAGACAGGGCATCGCAGTTATCTTGCTTAGTGCCCCAGAGTGGAAATAGTTGTCCAGCGGGCTACAGCGGCTACGGCCAAATACTAAAAGAGAATCGATGGATGGTGCCACAGGGCATATCTGCGCGGATCAATGTCAGATCTGATCGAGATCCAGCCCCTCTCCAACCAGTCAACAAGGACAGCCAGCTGGCGTGCCTAGGAACAGCTGCAGTGATGATTGGAGCCCGCGCGGGCGTTTCCCGAGCCTCTTTGGTGGATGCGGAACCCAGACCGAAATGCTTCCTTGGGCTTCTATTCGTTTCGATTACCGTCCCCGCGGGAAATTGTGTCTTTCTCCTGTTGAGTTCAACGCGATCCAGGGTTATGCCTTGTCGGGAGCGGTCCCTGAAGATCTGAGCATTGCACCGCGCCATCGTGGGCAGCGGGGCCGTCTCTGCTCCATATGCTCGGCCATCAGGCCATAATGAGGACTGGAGTGTACCGCGAAGCTCCTATCGCAACTCTTTCCGATCATCTCCAGGTACGGGGCGGTTTGTCTCTCCGCAATGTGACTCACACTCCAAACATGTGGAGAAGGCTGTTCTTGAGAAAAGCAGGTAGAGCGCCCTCGGGAGTCTCCAACCGCCGTGCCTGGCAGGTTTGGTAGGTCAGCAGCGTAGCACGATAGCCTCAGGACCCCTTCGACTCCTGGGGCAGGAGGAGGGGCCTGGAGGGGCAGAGGGGCAGCGTGTCCACCGTTCGTCGACCCCTCGTTTCTGCCCTATACACAAGCCCAAAAAACCCACAACCACGCCACGGGCGAAACCCAACCCAGCGGCTCGTCGAAAACCCACCTCGGTGTGAGGGCGGGATCGATGACCTCACACCCTCCACATGTTGGGCCCTCTCCTCTGCTGCCAGAGAAGACGATCGGATGTTCCTCGGGGCGGTAAGTCAGCCTCACAAAAAAAATTGGTTGTGGCTATTGATAGCAACTGGATCTTGAACTTTCGAGTGGGACCCGCAGCGAACATTCCCTCGGCACTTGCCAGTGCATGGCGCAGGCGAGGGCAAGTCTGGGGAAAGCTGTCACCATGCATGCATGCAGCAGCGGCAGCAGCAGCGGTCAGGGATAGGGACCGGCCTGGAAAGGAAAATAGAGAAGGCATGTACTGTGTAGACTAATCAGAGAAAAGAAGGGCAAGGGGAGGAGAATAGAAAATTTGCCGAGCGTGCCCTGTAGGACCTGCAAGCGAGTGGGCCCATCATAGCCGTGGAATCCTCCGTTTCAGGCACTTCGTTCGACTCGGGCCGCCGAAGGAGGCGCCCCGAGTCCCACCGGTCGGCGGGCGCGTAGGGCGTGAACAAGGTGAGCCATCCAATCGTTGTACCGTGTTCTTCGCTCACCTCATACCACACGGACAAGTGCCACGCGGTTCTTGGGATCACGAGACACAAGGGTGCGTAATCCAGTATGTGTGGAAGTTCCCGAGGGTGATATTACATGGGGGACGGCGTGTTTGCTCACCGCAGCTTGAATGGAGGCTTTCCCACTCTATGCGCAGCAGTTGGTTGTTATTTGTGGTGTGTCCGACTCATGAGCTGGGAAATGTTCAGACGAACGATGACGGCATTGCTCAGGGTAGGCTCAGGGTATGTTCAGGGTCAACAGGAAAAAAAAACAGTTAGAATGGAGCCAGTCACCTCTTCTCCAGGGAGGAAAAGGCTGGCTGCACGTCAGACGGTCGGTGGGCACATACTGAGCATCCACCACCAGCGACACGTTTGTCCACCAGCGGACATCATCACGTGGACTAGAGATGTATGCAAACAAGCCAAGACCAATTACCCCCCCTCCCCTCCACCTACGAAACAGCCCTACAGATAACAAGATATCATCACCATGCGTGTCATCATGCCCATCATCACCCGAGACAATCACACAGTCACACCAAGCCTTTATCAACGGCAGTACGTGCTCAATAGGGAAGGGGTAAGCAGAAGAGGAGCGCACGGAAGAGGAAGAAGAAGAAGAAGAAGCAGAAAAGTATCCCGACCGATCTGGCGTCGCAGTACAGATTACCGGCACGTCGGATTGCCGGTGCAAGAAACCGCAACGCAACACAGCAAGCAGCACAACTCTCTCTCTCTCTCTCTCTCACACACACGCCTCGGGCGTAATCGGAACCTCGCCGCGAGTCATGGCGGCCACGCCGAAGAGGCAGTCCGTCAATCAACCCTGCCGCGGGGCCGCAGCCGATGAGAATCCAATCCCCCTCCTTCTGTGTGTGTGCCCGTGTGTGTGTGTGTGTGTGTGTTTGGTGACACCCACTTCCAATGCAATACCAGCAAAGGCGTGGCCAGCGAATGCCACATCGTAGACACACCACGAGGTTTTTTTTTTTGAGGCGGGTTGGATGCACCGCATGAGGGCGGGTCGCTCACCCAACTTGCTCGAGCGCGGGCGGTGCGCGACTCGGATCCGGCAGAGGGAAAAAGCCGTGCATCCTGTCCTGTCGTGACAACGGGCGGCACCATGTGACTCGCGCGGTGGTTCGAGTATTCCAGGAACGTCGGACGGGAAAGCATTCGATTTTTGTCAGGGAAAACGCAAATAAGTAACAAGGCGTGCAAGCAGGCCTTCTCTCTGGTTTGTTCTGTTCTTGACCCGTGACCGCCTGGGGCAGTGGGCTACCGCTTCGCACCCGGAGCGCCGTGCCCGTCCACACATTTTTCCAGCCGTGCCCCGTTCAGACTAGGCGCCTCGTTGCGGCCAGTGAGTGATCAGCCTCCCCCGCGTGGACGATGCCATGTGTTTCAAGTACCTCGAAATAGCCGTCATCTTTTACCAGAAACAATGTACCCCAGGGGAAAAAAGCCACTCCAGGAATAACAAGATTCAGTCTCGGCCGTTGACGACCAGAAATAAGCATGTTTTCCCCAGAGTTGACTTCAGCTGTGTCGACTAAATCAAAACATTGTCTATTTTCCCCGGCATCCCTGCTATCTAGATCTATAAGATCTTCAGCCAGCGAATGAGGATCCTTGCCAGGTCCTGGAAAAGGAAACTCAGTCCCTTGGGACGGACAGGGGGGGCTTCTTGGTTAGGCCTTGTCACAAAGTCCAGCCACCGCTTCTTGGCACTGTCCAAGGTAAAAGGAAAAAAAATCCCAATGCAGCGACGAGAACTGGCACTTCACGGACGAGGCACCCGGAATAGAAAGGCCGGCAAACTTGCTGATGAGAACGAAGTCGACCTGCATATCAGACCCACACGCCTGCGACGACAGCAATATATGAATCAGTTTGTTTTTCCCTGTTCTCACGGGTGCATGGCATAAACAAGTATCTGCGGTGTAGACAGGTCATTTTTTTCGGGACGAGACAGCCAACACCACGAACATGCACAAATGACATTATTCACAATGCCTGGGCGCCTCTCACCTTCTTTTCGAAAATAGCTTCCAAAACCCGCAATGATTACCGGGCGAAAGCCAACATCGTCCGGCACCGCCGCCCGCCTCCGCAGTCGCTTCTCCCAGTGTCCGGCCCCCCTCACCTTCTCCCAATCCTAGCTTCAAATCGGCGGGCGGGCGGCAGTTAGCAAGCACCGCCTGTACCGTAGCTTGCGGGCCGTCTCCGCGCGGGTGTCTGTTCGCTGTGCTGGCTGTGATGGGCTGGCCAGACGTGATAGGCCTCTGTCTTGCAGGAGGTGACGCTCGCCAACCGACAGACGGAACCACGGGGCAATCCGTGCGTTAGAGATCTCCGGTCGATCTACCACGGAACAGCAACGCCATCAAACTCTGAATTGCTCACCGCGAATCCTGACCCTCTCCTTTCTCCGCCCGCACCCCCATCCCAGGAATTTCAAATTGAGAATGCCGAGGGAGGGCGAGGCAGTCGACGTTTGCAATCCCGCGAGACGTCGAATGATCCTGCGGCACAGGTCTGTGTGCAGGTAGGGCAAGCGTCAGCTGGTCCGACGTCTGGTCTGGAATGTCTCAATGGCGGTGAGGATGCCAATTGGCGTATCAAGAGACCGAGCAGCCGTCCTGTGCATTGCGTGGTGCAACACATGCTGCCCATCGTAACATTTAACTGCAACGCATAGTAGTGTAGCACCTAGGCAGTCTGATGTCCCGGGCCAAGCCCGCAGACGGTTTTCTCCCTTGCGAGTGTGGGGGGCTCTCTGCTGGCGCTCGAATGAACGGACGAAACGCATGATGATTCCGAGCAGCCCCTCCAAAGAAGTCAAAAGGGTTCTCGGGGTCAGGGACAGGGATTCATGCACTTCGCCGTCTTGGTCGTCTTCCCTAGTGCGGTTAGAGCGCCCAGGCGTTGGTCAGTCTGTGAGTACATTTTCTGGTACTTGCCGCCGAGAGCGCCGTTGGAGCCAACCATGCAAGCACAATCATGACGATCCGGGGTCCAATATCAGATTCGGGCACGGCCCTTCACAGATTAGATCAAGTGCCGCGCACCCTTTCGCAGATCTAAGGGTCTGCGAAATTGTTCATTCTTTTGACTGTTGTCGAGACATCAGAGAAGGTTGCGTTGTTCTAGAAGAGACCACGTAACCCTCGTCGCAGTGAGGCAGTGCTCGTCTCGGAACAGCTGGAGACTGATAAGATTCCTGCTAAAAGATGTGGTTCGCAGCTCACGCTAACATGCGTCCAACGGCACTTGGGTCTAGTGAAAGCGCAAGTGTGGTGGTTTCCGGAGGCCGGAGGCTCCCAACGCTGCGCCTAGGATCGCCGGGCTGCATGCAAACACTTAACCAAGTAGCGTGTGTGTGCGCTCCAGAGCCTGTGTCATTGGCTCTATGAAGATGAGGTGATAGACCTGCATGGCCTCAATGCGGAGTGTCTTTTTTCATGTCGCAGACATAGTCTCCTTGTTGCGTCTGGTCTTGCGTGGTACTAAGTAAGATCAGAGGCACAACAGTCTGTCGGCTGACGAGTTGTCCTTGCAGCAAATAGAAATAGATGGCTTATTAGTTCATTTGGCTTGTGAACTCAACCTCAGTTCGACAAGGGTTGCACCGGCCTTGCGATGACAGGTCAATGGCAGGGAGATCATGAGTGCCACCCCCTACACCATCTTCGATATTTCTGGAGTGAACACCCACCCACAGGACACCACTCCGATTAGTCCCGTGTGCTAGTGTCGTAGTACAACCATCTGGGCATGCGCCGCCCACCGCTCTCTTATTTGACGATGACACCTCCAGGACAATCTGTCTGTGTGGAGCGCAACACAACCCTGAGGCAATGTCTGGCGAAGGACCTGGGTGTGTTGCAGGAAAGCGTGACTTCGTCAGTTCCTGTTGTACCAGGTCGTCCGTGAGTGGCGTGCCTAAATGCTGATGGTAGGCCTAGCACATCCATTATTGATAGTAAGCAAATTGACATCGTGATTGCTGAAATTCGCCTACACACCGAGTGGGCGGAGGGTTCGGATGACTGACTGGCGTTTTCGACCTCTGGCCCCCCGATACGAGATAGGAGACGCTAGTGAGGCTGAGACTCGTGATCATATCTGGATGGCCACCGCCGCTGAGGCTGGCTGAAGGTGCTGGTGGACACCGGCAGCTTTGACGTCCTCCTTTGCAAGGCTGAAGGTGTAGAGGGCCAGTACAGCAGAGGTATAGAAAATGCCGACTGCTTTTCCCAATTGGTGGGCTGTAAAGCCGTGGGACTACAACCATTCAAGGACAAAGGATACCTAGTCCTGGAACTGACTTTTTGTGTGTACAACTTGTGTCTTACCCGATCGAACAATCTCCTGGTGCTGAAATATCTGCCATGCCTCTGCGCCGGTCACAATCTTTTGTGAAGTAATTACCTGGGAGAGATATAGAGAGCGTGTCTGTGTGTGTGGAGCAGTTTGTACATAAAGCGAGTCTTCTGGAACCCACGTGCCCTGTGATAGTCACCTTCAACGTACGGCTGAGGAGCTATACACCCGGAAACTTATCAAATGCGGAGAAACTATGATCGATTTCGTTGATCAATTACTCAGATCAGCGGACCGCCATAATCAGTGAAGATGATCATCATGACAAGCAAAGAGACTGAAACGAAGTCGATTGCGACAACCGTTGTTCCTTGGTTGAGCTGGCTTCGAGTCATGTATCTAGGAAAGGAGTCGATCCTGCTGGGGCGCCCTCGACCAGAGATAGGCAACTATGCACACATTAAGTAGCCCTGTGCACATAAGTAACAGCGGAGATAATGATGGGGATATTTGCATCTTGCCAGTTGTCCGTGTGGGCCTATGGAAACGTGCTGCATAGCAGGCCCTGGGAGTTTGCGATGAAGCCGTACCGGGTGTGCCTGACTGGCCATTGATGCAGGTGAAGACGTGAGAGACAGTACGACAAATGTCATCGGGGCCAAGTCATGGGTCCCCTGGTGGCTCCGCGATACACCATCCAAGGTGGGGGGCTGCATGAGAGACCCATGGATGGCCATTCCTGGCGCATCGTGGGCTTCCGCACCACACGCAAAAATGCCATGCAACATGAGTGCCGACCATCCCAACCAAGACCGCTGGTGGATTTGATTATGTGGAGGCGATGACATAGTTGCGGAGCCAAGAAAATGTGCGATGAGAGTGGGAGACAGCAACGATTGGATTTCTGGATATCCTTGGGAACCATGTGGTCGGCCCATGGCCATCAGGTCGGCTCATGGACCGTCCAGGTCGCAAAGAAAGGACACATTCGGTAATGCGACCTATGCGACCTGCACTTTGGATGCACAGTGGCGTTGACGGTCCGTTGCTGACTGCTTCCCCAAAAAAATCGGCGGCTTATGGTAAGAGCTCTGTCCAACGCAGAGAAGACGGGGAATGATTTGCGGAGGTTGTTTCAGGGTCCATTCCAACCGTCCAGGCGACACAGACGAGGACGGTGAGGCTTTGCTGAAACGGGCCAACTCCAAGGGCTACACGGCTATCACGAGGGCCGGCTTGCCGGAAGAATAGCGCTGCCTGGAGGTCTGAATGGTCCTCGGAGCCAACAGTCGGCCGACGGGCGCGAAGACCTGTCTGTGCAAGCCGCTGGCCTGTCAGCATGTCGCCCAGCCAGCCAGCAATTGGTGTTGGGTGAAGCCGTCTATTGTCTTGGTCAAGAACACGGGCGCTAGAAGACTGGCGAATCGATGCAGAGCAGACACCAGTCAGGGTACCCTAGGGGACAAGGTTGGCGCGGTCCATGGAGCGACCATGGCAAATGGACCCGTTTTCTTCAGCTGCATGGGAAGGAAGATCCGAAGGAATTTTCGTGTCTGCGCGTCCGGGGACCGGGGGACTCGAGGAGCGAGAGCAGCAATGAGAAGAGATAACGAGGGTGAGAGCGAGTCTGTGTGCACTCCCGGCGCCTCGACCATCCAGAAGAGTCGGGTCCGTCTGTGCAAAAAGCCAATTGGACCATCGACACTCAGATGCAGCCCGAAGGGCGGTCAGAGACGGATTGATGTAATAATAATGCCATATATCGAGGGCGGCAACGGAAATAAGCCTGCTATTCCAACTCCCCCGACAAGCAGGAAAGTGCAGCGAAAAAAAAAAGATTTTCTCGAAGGTGTGTGTAAGTCGGTGTAAGCCTTGGTCGCATTCTGGCATCCTGGCGCTCTGGGCTTGCACGATGCCCCCGTTGCCGACTGGTCTTAGTCGCGCGTCGAGCCCCAAGGTAGCTTGCAGGCGGGGCGCTCGTGGAAGGATCCCAGAAGCCCGTAGCTGTGAAACGAGCCCCTCCCGGCTGTGAATATTTCACACCCCCTTGTCAGTTGCGGAGCTCCAGCCAATCAAAAAGATCTGCCAAATTACCTAGACTTTCTCTTCTAAATACCATCAAAATTTTCAATTCAGTTTTCTTTTTAAGGAAATTCCTTTTAAGTAAGGGCCGGCTGGGGCGAAGGGACGAGCATAAGCGAGAGGCCGGTAGGCCGTGCCTAAGTTCCCAGAGGTCTAACCCGGTACTCTTTATGTTCCTCAAGAATTGTGATGCGTTAAGAGGGGAGAAAGAAGTGGCAAGGGGGTGTGAAATATTCACAGCCGGGAGGGGCTCGTTTCACCGTTACGCCAGAAGCCGACTGACGCCATTCAATCCCAAGTGGCACCGCAATTTGACAGGAGAGCCACTAACGGTTTGTGCATGAATTGCTCAGACCAGGAATTAATGAGAAGAGGCCAGGGAGCTCCGGAGCTCAATAACACCAGTGGCGTGTCAATGAGCTGAGAGTAAACAAAAACTTTGCTCGGGAGATCCATTGCCTTGGTGATGGAAGGATGGATGGACGGGAGAGGGGGAGAGGCGGACCACACTAGAGTCTAGCCCCCCTGTGTAGCTGCCAGGCTACAGAGGGCATGTAAGTTGTTTACAGCGGAAGGAGCCGACTGCATCCTCAACCATCAACATCGTCAATTTGCAACACACCTGAGAAGGAAGGAGGCTCTGGACAGCTGCAGGTGCAGGTGCAGGTGCAGTCGCAGAAGTTGCAGATGGGACGGTGCGAGACTTCCCTGTTGGCCTGCCTGTTCAACAACTCGCTGTGGAGAACGGGGAGACGGACAGTGGTCAAAGTCATCCTTGAGGGCCAGGGACGGACGGCATCTCCAATTCTAGACTATCTACACTATCTACTGTACCGTATCGACAGGACAGGACCCATATGCACGCAGTGATTGTCGAGTCGAGTCGCGTCGCGTCAGGGTGCTGCCGTCGCTCTGGCCGTTGAGATGGGGGAGGCATCATAGCATAAAGACAGCACAACGTTTGACGGCTAGGCCTCGGTATCAATGCCATTAAAGACGCCGGCTGGGAGCTTCCCTGGCCGCTGATCTGATCGCCTCCTCGGCCTGAGTCCGACGCTGTTTCTACCGCCTGTTCAGCCCGCCCGTCTTGCTCGTCCAATTCAATTCATCTCGGCGCAAGTCTCAGTTGACCGCAAGATTGATCGTGGTGGTGCCTATGAGCAACACAGCAGCAACAGCAGCCGCAAGCAGGAGGGTGGATTCTGATGTGCATATTGCGGCACAGAGGGAGACATGAGGCTTGCTTGCATCATGCCTAGGGGCTCGAAATTCAACGTGGTGTAGTCTAGACTCTAGACCAGCTATCCAGCGGTCCTGTCGAGGACTCAGACATGCATCTCGTATGTAGTGTACTCTATGCGTCTGTAGTGGATAGAGACCGTTTGACTCTGCGGCTGCACAACCTGAATCTGGCCTGGCTTGAGCCCCCAACGCTCAACCACACACCCTGGCATCCATCCATCCCACCCACCCACACCCACACCCACACTCTCTGTAGCGCGATGCGAATGCTAATGCAGCCTCAACCTCCCCAGCACCCTACATGATCGGATTGGACGGCTGACCTGCTCATGCTGCACAGTCAAACCGTTCCGGCCCTTGCGGCGGCAAGCGCCAGAGACAGATAACTGTCGTGACCCATCTGAAGGCCATCGGATTTGAGAGTCTGGTGGTCACGGGTCAAGGAGACATAGCAGTCAGTCTACGGTATAACCTCTTCGAGATGCGAGCCGTGCACTGCGTACAATCATAATCTGGAAGGATTCTCCAGTTATCCGAGACGCTAATGTGAGAGATTTAGAGTGCGACCTGCGTGGAACTCGCCCGAGTCCGGGGAGGGTCGCATCAAGTAAACAAACGGCTGCCTTCTCAGGGAGGGCGAGAGGATGGGAAAGGACTAAGGTAGGGTGGGAGATGAGCAGCCTCAGCATCCCGTGCCCGTACAGCAAGCAGCGAGCACAAGGCTGCAAGTTGAGCCAGAGCTTTGATCGTATTTGATGCATGGAATGAAATGATTGACTGATTGTCTTTCGGAAGATGGTATGTATCCACAACCCACCACGGCTCGAACAAAACCCACAACATGTGTGCGAGAGAGTGCGTGTGTGCTGTGGGTGCTGTGGGCCGCGCAAGAAATATCACCGCTCACAACCCAGTCGACCGGCCGACCAGACGTAGGTTGTAGACGAGAGAATCTCCAGAAGACGCGCCCCGTGCACTATCAGCTACCTGGCAGTCCCGCTAGACAGGGACCCCCTGGCAAACTGCACCCTGAATCTTGACTGGGGACGTTGCTGGTGCCGACCCACCCTGCCACCTCCTACACTGGCATAAGACTAGCTCGACGCCTACCAACTGGGACGAAGGGCCCTTCACCTCTTACCCCCTCTCTCCTTTCCCGCCCCGTCGTCGCAATCGAGAGACCAGCCATACAAACACGGTACAATCCTGTACACAGTAGCGACGGAACTAACCAAGGCGGTATACCTAGCCCGGTTGTCGTCGAACCGTCTCTACCTCTCCCCTTCTTCACCACCTCCGCCTCCGCCGCCGCCGACCGCTTGGATACAGTCTTCCCCCCCCCTCCTCCTCCTCCTCCTCCTTCTGAATATCTCCCTCCCTCTCTTGCAGTCAGCCTCTTTCATCGCTGCGGCCAGTGGACAACAGGGCCGGTCAGTTCGTTTACGGACAGTCAAGTCAGCAACAGTAAGTCGACATTTTACTTCCTTGTGCTTGCTTATCGCGGGCTCGCCGGTCACCTTATCTCCGGTGTTTTGCTTTGTTTCTCCTCCCCTCATCGCCTCTGCCCACCGTTGCCCGGATGATTCACTTTGCTCGGCTGCCTCCGTTGGCCCTGCTGCAAACCGCGTGCCATGTGTGCCTCGAGAGTGGAAGCCAGAATCTGGCGAACTCAGCGGGAGATGCAGGCTCTGAGAAGGGGAAACAAAGCGACACAATCGAAAACCTCTTGTCGGCATCGTCCCATATGAACCGTTTCTGTCCATGTATTGTCCTATCCCGGATGTCCAACTGTGCCGGCCTTTGCCCACTGCGTGTCATGTCACAAGCACATTGCGGTGTGTATGGAGTCGAGTCTACTGCTGTGCCTCGTCACTGAGGGCGACTGCGGCGTGTATTTCCCTGGTCCGAACGTGCACCGCAACCGAGCCACAGGGCGCCTCACACAAACAAAACAATCCTCCGAACTTGGGCCCTCAGCCTCTCGAAATTCGACTGCCTAGCTGCTGGAAACATGTCCTCGACACCACTCTCGTGACAATAGCCGCCTTTGAAACCTCGAGGCCTGCTTGAAACCCAACAGATGGCGGTAGAAAAGCCACTACTGGGCCATTTCGCTTGAGGCCCCCATCCATCTCCAGCCCACAACCACGGCCGCGACCCTGACCACGACCACGGCAACAGCGCCCCGCACCCTGGATCCTTTTGAATCTTATATCACCCGAGCACGACGACACGGCTGCGCTCTTGTTTCCAACGGTCGGACCCGAGTCTTAGGCACTGGACCATACCTGGAGCTGGATCTCGGTGCACTCTTGCACAGCACAACATATCACAATCCCCATCGCACCACTTCGTGGCTCCTCCAGTCGAGTCCTTGCTTGCAATCGCCCTGCTTCACAGCCCCTTTTTTGTTAAATAACTGTGCCGCCTCCTGTGCGCCGTACACTGACAATATCACCTCACACAGGCTGCTTGCGACCAACCGCCGCCACTGTTGCTCTCCTCAAATTCCCTCCTTCATCTCCTGGCCGTTCTTAAACAGCAACGAGGATATCATCACCCTCGGCCATCTACCGCTTCGATTTGCTTTCCAACTGCTGTCGCAGCCCATCCCGACCTCACGACCGACCACTTCACTGCTTGCTGGTTTTATCCCAAATGCCTTCCCAGAAATAATCATGGACTCAGAAGACGGAGAGCTGTTCATCAAGGTACTTTTGCAACCCCCGAACCTCAACATTCTTATGCAAGGCTGTGTCGGAGACGTCGACGAGGCGCAAGAAGCTGACGATGCATTGTTATCATAGCAACTGGCCACTTTCGTGCGCACTCACGAAAAGGCTCTGGCAAACGCTTTGCAACTGCGAAGGCAAAACCCCCCTCGACATGGAGCCTCACAAAGCGTTTCCTCAGTGCCGACCGCAGGGCTAACGACACCGACCACCATCCCCGAACGACCCTCTACTGCCGCCGGCTCCTCTTCGAACGGACTGGCCGCTGCGCTGTCCTTCGGCTCCTTGAACTTTACATCTCAAACGGCTAAATCAGCAAAGTTGGCCCTCACACCACACCACCTGTTTTACCTACTCTCGCGCTTCGAGGAGCTTAAGATACCTGTGGGACCTATGAAAGTGCGCCTTGAGAATCTACATGATACTAGTACCTCAGCGAACTATGTGTCATTCCTTAGCCAGTCGCAGCGCTCCAAGACTCGTAGCTCAGATGTCGGTTCCATCCGGTCGGTGTCTAGCATCCGAAGTGTCATGTCTGGAATGTCTGCGCTGTGGACGAATTTGGGTATCGGATCAGGCATGTCCGTTGCTCGTACCGAAAGACAGAAAGCTGCCCTGGACGCGGACCTAAAGTACCTTTATTCGGCCTTCACTAAGGTACCGTGCCTTCGCCTGGCACCGGACTTCCGCGCTCGACTCATCAAGGGTTACGAGGAATTCCCCTTCGACTCAGCAGTGCCATTGCACATCTTCAAGAACTGCCAGGCACTTGAGGTTAGCGACATCGACTTCCGGCAATTCTTCGGCTGGGATCGCATGGCGGATCAGTTGAGGTCCTTGACGGTAAAACGAGCAAGCCTAACTGACCCCGCCGACATTCTCATCGACATCGTACTTGACGACATGGATAAGAGGAGACGGCGAACATCAAAGTCACATGCGTCACCAACAACTACATGGCCCGGAACTGCCAGTCCACGGCGGAGTATGACGATGGCGACCCCTGCCGAGTTGAAGAAGTCAACATCAGCACCGGGCTCACCGGGTACACGGGCTGTTGACCTGAGCGTAGGGTCTATGGGGAGCGAGGCGGCTGTCGATCATGAGAATGAGCTTGCCGCGCGGAATAGCAGGCGTGCATCTGTCGCTGTTGTCGAGCTACCTAAATCACCAACGAAGAGCTCACGTCCTAGGAGTCACTCTCCAAGAAGGCCTGCTAGCGCTCGACACGGTTCCCACCACGTCCGCGGCTCTCACAAGGTCCATCGCTCAGGCTCGGGCAGCTCGCAGTCGAGCATGTCTGATTCTTGGCACCAGCACCGGGGCAGCACCTCTAACCTTCTGTCCACTGGTGCGCTTCCCCCGTCGAAGTGGCGTTTCTTGAGGCATCTGAGTCTCGCGGAAAACGGCCTTGTGTCAATTCCCGAGGCAAGTCTTGCGCCTTTGGCCAATACACTATACTCGCTCGACCTGTCCTCGAACGAGTTCAACGAGATACCCGACAGCCTGGCCACTCTCACCGCCCTCCGCGCTCTTAATCTGTCCAAGTGCACTATTGGGTCTCTGCACTCGCTCACCCGCAACCCTCTCCCAGCAATCACGGCACTGAACCTTCGGGACAACCGCCTCCAATCGTTGGCAGGTATCGAGAGATTGTATCCACTTGAGAGACTGGATTTGAGGGACAATCGTCTTACAGACCCTGTTGAGCTCGCACGTCTGACAAGAATCCCCGATATCCGTGAGATCTGGGTCGAGGGGAACCCCTTCACCAGGACACACAAGGACTACCGCATCACAATCTTCAACCTGTTCAGGCAGTCGCCTGGTTATACTGAGGATGTCTTGATTGACATGACGGGTCCCACTTACTCGGAAAGGAAGCATCTTGTTGAACGCACTCAAGAGCCTGCTCCTGTTCCTGTCATCAAGCCCCTGATCCCAGAATTGAAGGCGGTTGACGTGAGCAAGCCGGCAATTGTCTATGACACCCCCAAGGAGCCCGCGGTGCTCCGTAAAGAGCGGCCAGCGCCAAAAGCGACAGCCAGTGAGGTGAACACAAACTCCACTCGAAGTCGTCGCAGGGCGCCAAAACGACGGATTGTGGACCTGGCCGACTCCCAGGCTCACGTCGCCAGGCAGCCAGATGAGAACGAAGCGATAGGGGCTATGACGGAAAGCAACTATCGTATATCACAAACGACCGAGATACATAAGAACAACCCAGCCGCGACCGAAGAAACCCGCACACAAGCGAGCCGTGGCGTGCCTCGCATCGATACATCTGTCATTCCTAAGTTACCACCTGTGACACCTACTCAGGAGATTGGAACTCCAACGTCGTGGACGGACTCTCAGAAGTGGGATGTCGGCGGCGAGATGTACCGACGCAAGATTGAGGCCTTGCGAACCCAAGTCGGTGACGGCTACCTCAACGTTCTCAGTGAAGAGCACTGGGATGTAAACGGTACACCGCACTTTCCTGGTTCGCGTTTCGGTCATTCCGACTCACCCATACACCCGGGCTCGGCCGTACATCGACCAACTCTGCAACCTATTCACAGTGGTCGAACACTTGGATGAGCGCCATTCTACACCACTCACCATTCAGCACCCTCCGACCGCACGACAGCCGATTACGACGATACCCACCCATCCTTTACCAACAGGGAGTCTGGCTGTTCAATACATCCATCCTGAGTTCTTTTCGAAATACCCAAGTGCTTTTGTTTTAAATCAAAAAGAGTAGCGCGGTTTCATGGTTGGCTTTTTCAAGATTCATCATTTTCACCGGAGCATAGCGGAAAAGGCGTTTTCATGGTTCATCTCACTTCCCCTTACCGACATATACTACAAAACCACAAGACTCTATCCGCCCGCCTACTACTGCGTCTCCATCTACCCACAGAGACGGCAATCTGCGTAATTACGAGGCTACGTACGACTTGGCCACGATGTTCATGCCAGCTCCATGACTTGAGTCCTCAGCCTGGTTGGCTGTGTATTTTGCGTTGTCTTACTGTTTGCCTGGCACCGGTGTCACCTGGGGGCCAAGGTTGATGCAACTCTTTCCCTTTTTTTTTCTTTTTTGGCGTGTTTATGGCTCTGGTAGAAAAATGGTCATGAGATACTCTTGCGATTCGGCAATCTCTGGCCCTCAGGCCTGCTGGCTGGCGTCCAGGTTCTTCTCTTCGACAAAGATATCTCTTGACGGTGGGATCTGGCGTTTTGTCGTGTTTGTGCCGGTCCGTTTCTGCATTTGGCACGACAAATTCTGCATTTGAGTTTTTCGTTACTCCAAGGTCCTCACGAATGTTTTGCTTGAGTTGTATTCGGTGTGAGCATATTTCTGAGCGCTGCGTTGTCTGATTTGATTGCCTGGCGAACCGGGGAGAGGCGGGAGGAGATGATTGCTTGTCTGTTGAGGCGTGGCGCGTCAGAGGATTTGTTGGTACCGTATTTATTGTATGGTATGGACGGACGATAGATAATTGATCGGCCCTAGAGGTGGTCGATCTACGTGGCCTGGATGGTCAAAGAAAGAAATGATATTACGGCAGAAATAATCCGCGTCCCATGCTTCGTTTGACTTGGTGCTTCCTTCGTCACTCGCTTGCCCTCCCGAATTGTGAATGTGAACCTGCTGTGACTAAGACCTAACATACCACGAGGGAAAGTGAATCTCGAGGGCACTAGAGGGGGTAACTCAACAACACACAATCTAGGACATATCAAATTTCGGTGTGCTCAATAATTGACCGTCAACGGAGACCCGCTTAACCACCTAACCACCTAACCTCCTAACCTCCTAGGTCCGCCAAGTGAGTCAGCAGGTCAACATCCTTGGGACCTCTCACGGTCGACTGATGAGACACCTTCTAGCTCTACATTTACCGGTTCTCTTACTCGACTCCATCTTCTTAAGAGCACGACTTCAGATATTGGTCTGCACTTACGCCGATCGCATTAAATCCCGAAACAAGCGACATGGTCTCCCTCTTGGACTGCCCAGCCGAGCTGCGCCAGCAAGTCCTACGCCTCCTCCTCCCGAGCGACATCCGCGCGGCCGGCGAAACCCCGCGGACGGCCCCGCTGTGCCCGCTCATCCTGACATGCAAGACCTTCCAGCGTGACATTTACAAGCTCCTCAAGAGCTGGTGGCCGGTGTACCACTTCGAGCGGCCCAGCATGGTCACGGCCGGGCGGTGGCGGCCGGACGAGCCGCACATCCGCGACATCCACCTGCGCCTCTTCGCGGACCTGGACCCGAAGGAGGCCCACAGCTGGGCACCCGCGGGCACCGGCGGCGTCGTCGACGCGGAGCCCTGGATGCAGTGCCTGGACGACCTGCCGCGCGCCGCCGTGCGCTCCGTCGTCGTCGACCTCAACGCCGCGCCGGCTTGGATGACCCACCTGCGGCCTGACTGGGTGCGCGCGACGCTGACGGACTCGCGCAACCGCAGTCTTTTGGTGGGCTGTGCCGACGACATCGTGGAAATGGTGAAGCAGCTGTGCGAGCTCTACGGGCCCGGCGTCGCGGTCCATCTCGGCGGCGAGGTGTTTGGCAAGGCCCGTGGGCCCGTTCTCGAGATCGTGCGGCGCGCGAAGAGTGAGGCGGGCCGAAACGACGTCGAGTTCGTCGGGACGTGGCTGAGCGGGCCGCGCGAGGTGGAGACGAGGCTGTCGCTCGCGATCCTCTGCCGGTGCTGGCGCATGGAGCTGGGCGGTGCGGCGGCGGAGGCGAGGTACGGGGATAAGAGGATGTCACAGCTTCGCAATCTGGTGAGTGCTCCCGAACGGGCTGTTGTTGCACCCCCTCCCCCTCCCTTCTCTGTGATCGCGGTGAGAACAGGTTAGCTGACAGCGAATCGCCAGGCGTGGAAGGCAGGGCTGACGGCGCCGGACCTGGACCTCAAGGTACTGGGGCCGGTGAGCTGGACCAAAAACTCCGGCACAGCATACTACGTCAACGCACTGGAGGACGAGAAGCGCACGCGGGGCGAGCTCGTCCGTCTGCTCGGCCTCGCGGTGGAGGTGAGGAGCGGAGACACATCAGGTGGCGCGACGATCGACTTCGCGCCGGCGGTAAGGGAGCGGCGACGCCTGCTGCACTTGCTGGCTCAGGACCTCGGGCTGGCGAGCACGAGCGTGGGCGACGCGGGGGAAAAGTTCGTCAGGGTCTCGCGCCCCGCGGAGCCTGAGACGCAGCCTGAGCCAAATCGAGGCCGAGGTCGAAGTCGAGGTCGAGGCTGAGGCTGAGGCGACTGCTCATGGGACTGAGGTGCTCGAAGGCGGCGGTAACGAGAATCACCAAATGCCTGGAGACGAACATCATCAAGTGCGCGGAGATGAGACCTGTCTTTAGTTTTCTTGCCTTGAAAGGTTATTATTCTACATTGTTCTTAGTAGCCAAATTGACTCGGCGTTTCGAGAGGTTGCTGCTGAAAGTGTTGGTGCGAAGCCTTTGGCTGCGTGAGCTCCAGAAGCAATACTTCTTCAATTGAGCCCCCGGGCTCTGGCTGCTATGAAACCGTTCATCAAATCCCGTCCCAAGAATAAGGCCCCTTGGTGGTCAGGGCTCAGAAGCCCTACCAGGTCAATGATGGTCCAGTGAGGGAGGGACTAGGGTGCCCGAGTGGGCTATGCTCGTCCATGGCAACATCGATTGCTCTCTTTTTTTGTCTCCTATTTCTCGACCAGGCCTCATTGACATATAGCATCATGGACTGCCCTAGTGGCTACCTAAACCGTTGTCGATCAAGATGAGAGTCTTCGTAGGTATGCTGTGTGACAGCTGGTGCGGACAATCGAAATACTAAGTCATCTATTTTCCCCAGCTCCAAACAGACTGGAAATGTGGCCGGCTTTACACTCGCTCAATCCAAATTGGTGGCAACTTACAGTCAGATACCCAAGAATCCGACAGATTGATCTTGAATTTAGAGTTTGTTCACCGCTGTTGTGGTTAGCAATTCGGCTAGTGCTGGGTGTTGGATATTTAAAAAGGTGGTCATGAGTAGAAATTGAGCTTCATTAATCGAACAAATCGAAGTTCATTTGGAGCAGAAGGTCGTAAGGGTTGGCCAATTGATCGATGTATGGATTATGGGGCCGAGATTGGGTCGCAAGAGCATCAAAGCGGAAGATGGGCAAACTTGCGGGCTGGCCGTGCTCAGGTTGGACCAGACGGGCAAGTGGAAATGTTGCAAAAAGCGCATTGGAAACAGGAGACAGCGATTTGTCAATACGCGGACAGCAGAAGGCTTGGGTCAGAATACCCACGCCTGCCCACCAGTCATTACTCGACTCTAGCCATCGCGAATCAGCATTTCGAGCGAGCAATTTATTTTTGAGTGCAGGGTTCTTGGGTGCGATGTAATGCGCCATGCTGTGCGCTCAATGAGAAGTGGGGATTTTGCGGGAAGCGGTTGACTCCTGCGCGAAGGGGCAGGAGAACAGACGGCAGATTGCTAGGACATTCATTGGCTACGGAGGAAGTAATGGTGAGATGGACGCTACCTTTGCCCAGACCCATTTCGTCTTCTGTTGCTGAGGGGCGAATCATGGGGAGGCGGGTCGACGGAAAGGGCAATCCAGTCTCGAGGGGCCACGCTGGACGGCGTCAAGGCTGCTTGGCAACGGTCAATCGCTCGTCCATGCGGAAAGAAAAGCTAGGAGCTTTGTGGCAGGTGTGTGGTCTAAATCCGCGAGGTGTGGTAAGACGTTCGGGACGGGAGGAAGCGAAGGCATGGATACATGGGTGGGCATGGCCTGCATAGCTTTAGATCGATCTACATGATTAAAGATCCCGAGTGCTTGGGGTCGCTAGCAACAAGGTTTCATCGCAGCCGGTGTTGCTGACGCGGGTGCAGGTGCGGGTGGCTGGCGCCCAGGAACAGACGGAAGAAATGATGTGTCGATTGGTGACGGCGACAGAGGCAAGCGAGAATGGATTAAAATGCGCACACCACCACCACCACCAAAGAGCTGTGGGTCTGGGTCTGGGTCTGGGTCGGCCACAAACCAGGACTGCATCATCTGCAGTGCCAGGTGGCGGCTGCTGTGGAGGGCAGGGGGAGCAGGCGAGGTGGTGACCTGCAGAGGGACCCCCCATGTTCCTCTCCCCTCCCTGGCTGTGTACAGCACAGCACAGCACAGTACAACCCTTTTTTTGCTTACCTCGGAAACGTGCCGGGCCAATTGCTTGTCTGATGGGGCGCGAGTCGGGGGATTCCAAGACGCACGTCACGACCCGGGAATCTGGGGTACATCTAGAGGACCCCTGTGGGGACGCAGCGTGTTCCTGATCGGCGTTGGGTCTCATCGAGGGAAGGGTCTTGACACTCACCCAATTTTATCGACCTGCCAATGTCCAAATCGTACATGATCATGTCTGCTGGACCACTCGCTCAATTCCCTAGTTACTGCTTAACTCATTTGCAACAACAGTCAATTGAGCGGGAGACTCCAGTCCTTCCATGGTTCGCACATAGACTCTTGGGTGCTATTGAATCAGGGAGACAGTTGACATCAAGACAGACTGCAATTGAGATACCGTTAGAAGTATCTGGGGCTCTCATCTTGTGCACGCAAGAGAAAGGCGGTCCAAGTATGACGGCATACACACAAAGGTCGGGACGAACAGCGGTTTACACTAGAGACATGGCACGTCTATTGTTGCGTTACACTGAATGACACTGACAACCTCGCACTAATCTTTGGTGGATAAGTGGTAAATGATTGACAGGGGTAGCTGTGCCTGACTACTGCACACCCTGCATGCTTCGTCCTGCACCAGAGGTGCCACTTACATAAGCCGGGGCAGGTGGGGACCCACCTTCCTGGTCTTTTCGCAGGCTGCTCGCGCCTTACCTAATTAGAGCTGCGCGCGTTCGACCTCACCCCAATTCTCGCCCTTCGATTTGGCCATCTGTCGCACCGCATCCATCCTCCTACACTCACCATATCCATTCGGCCACATCGCGCTTACCGTCGAATAGCTGCTTTCCTAAGCATACATCCTTACTGGCCACTCAGACACGTCGGACCCGATGCCATTTCCTCCTCATGCCCTCCCGCAGCCTCGCCCCCGCCACCCCTTGACGACGCGAACCCCCACACGGCGATACTCCCCCTCCGCGTCTGCTTGATACGACACTCCCCCCTCCCCCGACACAGGTGCCATGGCATCCAGGCCTTCTACACCCCGGAGCTCACGCTCTGGACATGTGGCAGGTCGTGGTAGAGTACGCGCCCCGCACGACCCAGAAGAACCGCCTCTGAAGAAGCGAAAGTACGTCCCTGGAGGCCCAGGGGGCGGCGGTAGATTTGTCCTCGACGATGGGACTGCCGAGTCACCGGCCGGGCCCTCAGCCCTATCGACCCCACAAAGGCCTCGAAGCGCCGCCCGCAGGACCTCCAGCCGTGCCACTGCCATCCTCCCCCGAGAAAGAAGTACCCGCCTCGGCGCCGCTGCCAACCGCTCCTCGCGAGGCGATGTCGAGTTCAGCTCCGCTGCCGCTGTTGCAGCAGCTGTTGCCCAGAGCGAAGGCTACAAACCAAGAGAAGAGCGCGGCTGGGAGGAGTTCCATCCTAATCTTGATATCGAGGGGACTTTTCTCATGATCCACTCGGAGGACGTGGACGGCACCAGAAAGTCGACACCACCTCCTATGCCCGCTCAGGCTTCGGTCAACGGCGTCAGCACCCCATCAAAGGATAATGAGGCCACGGCTGCTGGTGGCGCCGTTGACTCCGCTGCCCAGGCAGATGGCGCGCCTGCGGCCTCTCAAAATTCGGTCCTCGAGACACCTTCGCGACGGCGACCTCGCCCGACTAGAGATGCCGTGTCTTTCTACGCCACTCGATCGGACTTTGCGTTGACCCCAAAGACACCTAAAGTGCTGTCCACTCTGAATCAGACCCCTAAGGAGCGACTTGACCTAAAGAACCCATCGTACCGCAAGACAGACCGCATACTACTCTTCGAAAGCAAGACGTTCGGCCAGGCAAAATACGTCGAGAAGGCCATGATGAATGTGGGCTATCAGGAGAGCGACAATTTTATCAGACCCGAGCGGGGCCTCCTGAAGGCCAGCGACGCCCATGTCGATGAGGATGTGGATCAGTTGCTTGGTCAGAAGCCCGACGGCGAGGTGGTTGTTTCACACAGCGGATCCAACCTTGGACGCGTCGAATACGACATGGATGAGCAGGATGATATGTGGCTAGAGACGCTCAACAGCCAGCGGAAAGTCCATGGGCTTGAACTCGTCACCCGTGAGGTCTTCGAGATCACAATCACCAAGATCGAGAAAGAATGGCATGCCTTGGAGAAGAAGATACCGAAGCCAAACCCAAAACCACCCCAGACCCACAGGCCGCGGTCAAGCTCTGCTGCAGCTGTGAACGGCGAGACACAGGCTGGCGAAGAGCAAGACAGCAAATGCGCCATCTGCGATGACGGCGACTGTGAAAACACAAATGCGATAGTGTTCTGCGATGGATGCGATCTCGCGGTGCACCAAGATTGTTATGGCGTACCCTTCATTCCAGAGGGACAGTGGATGTGTCGAAAATGCCAGCTCGCGGGTCGTGGCATTCCGGTAAGTGATATGCACTACTCCATTTTTTCAATTTGAAGGACTTGGCTGACAGCGGGTTCGTTAGACTTGCATCTTCTGCCCCAACACCGACGGCGCATTCAAGCAAACCAATTTTTCCAAATGGGCCCATCTTCTTTGTGCCATATGGATTCCCGAGGTCAATTTGGGTAATAATGTTTTCCTGGAACCGGTGATGGATGTGGACAAGGTTCCCAAAAACCGATGGAAGCTCCAATGCTACATCTGTAACCAGAAAATGGGGGCCTGCATACAATGCAGTAACAAGGCTTGTTACCAGGCCTTCCATGTCACATGCGCACGCCGCGCGCATTTGTACTTGAAAATGAAGACCCCACAAGGTGCCCTCGCGCTGGATGGAGTCTTGAAGGCTTTCTGCGATAAGCACTGTCCCCCAGATTATGACAAGGAGCATGCTGTCGCCGCAGCAACCAAGGATGCAAAGAAGTTTTACAAGAGGACGATGAAGGGACGCATTTGGGCTGACAGCCAAGCTGTGGCTCAGGAATTGGCTGCTATTCATCGCAACGCCATCACAGAGCATCCTCCTCAAGAGTCACAACTGCTTGGCGACAAGCTCTCAGGAGCAGGTGACAAGAAGAAGGGACAGTCTGGCAAGATATGGAAGCTGCCGTCAGGAGCACCCGTCATTCCACAGGCAGTCTTCGACCTTGTTGACAGTGGGCTGGCCCGGTTCGCTCTCCGCAAGAGAAAAGAATATGTTGCGGAGGCCTGTCGTTATTGGACGTTGAAGCGGGAATCTCGTCGTGGTGCTGCACTCCTCAAGCGTTTGCAGCTGCAGATGGAGTCATTCTCATCCATGGAGCTCACAAGACGCGACTTCGCAGCCATGGGGCCCTCAGGAAAGACGCGGCTCGCCAGGCGTATTGATTTTGCTGAGACTTTGCTCAGGGACCTTGAGCAGCTGAAGTCTCTTGCGGACGATATTGTCGTTCGAGAAGCATACAAGCTGGAGGCGGCCGAAATGGAGCAAGACTTTGTCGACACATGTTACTTCCCCATTTTCAAATTGCTCCTACCTGTCATCGGCAAGGCTGAAGCGTGAGTACCACCTGATACCATGAATGAGAATCTTGTCCTAACATATGATCCACCAGGCTCGACAAGAATGTCTTCCGAGACGGTCTGTTACAACTAGAGGCCAAGTTCGAGAAGCGCTACTACACTACGACGCTGGCATTTGCGCACGACCTCTGTGAGGTCATTCATGTTGGTATCAATGCCGAGGAAAAGCCCTCGGCATCAGAACAGCCAAGATTCGAACCGATTGACGTCTCACCTACTAAGCACAACCCCTACTCGGAAGCAAGAGACCGTAAGAGACTTGGTAAGCGAATTCTCAAGTCAGTGCAGTCACAGTTGGAGGCTGCTCTGAAAGCGGAAGCCGATATCACTTCGAAGCCCTTCGAAAGCCTCCTAAAGGAATTGGAAGGCATGATTGACGCTTCTTTGGAAATTCGAAAACCCTTTGGACCCTCATCACAACTAGAGGCGCCCACACAGCCTAGCCAAGATGTGATAATGGTTGACGCTGCCGAAGACGGCCATATTACTGTTGGGGGAGCTGAAGACAATCATACTGGCGACGTCACCGAGACTGTCGACCAGATGGACATCGACGGCCAAAGTATTCAAGTCAAGGAAGAGGAGTCTGCCCAGGCCAACGGCGGCATCGATGAAGATGCTACTGCGCTTGGCGAGGATGTTGCAGGTCAAGCAGCCAACGACAAGGCTTTGCCTAGCCTTGTGAAATCCGCGCCTACGCCGCCTGACACGAATGGTTACGTACCTGTGTCGCATCACTCACAGCAACCCACACCCCTCACACCACCGCAGTCCAACGGGAGCCTTGGGAGGGCAGCAGACAATGCCCTCACTGAAGGTGGTATACCGTGGTACCTCAAGAATTTTGAGCCCGACGGCACAACAGCCATTGAAGAGCAGTGGGCGGGCAGGGACGCCGTGCGCAGTCTTAGTGAGGAGCTGACTGACATGGACGAGGAGGAGCTCAATGATCTCGAGTTCAACGTGGAGGATAGCACCATCACCGCGTCGCCTGTTGACGCGCCGCTGGCCGTCCCGTCTGGGTCATCGTCGGTTAGGAAGCTGCGCTACGGCGGCAGCACCGGGATTGGGAACCCAAGGAAGCGATTGAGATCTTCGGGCAGACGACGTTGAGAGCGATTAACTAGGGTGCAACTGTCTAGATTTGGATGTACTAGTAGGCCGTCGCTTTGATCTTTTGATTTTCTCGTTGCTTTCCTGTCTTTCGCTGTTTGCTCGCCGGGAAACTCGTTCCCCGCCCCCGTCCCATGCTTCTCTGGATGGTTCCAGTATACCTTTGTTTTCCTTTTTTAACAGTGCTCGGAGTGGTATACATTTCAACGGCGTCAGGAGAATGGCTCGGCATACAACAAAAACCACTTGCGTGGGTGGTATAATCGACCTCGAGGAAGTTGCAAATTGGTTTATGTTTGAGAATGGTGTTTTCCCTACGGGGGGCATCACTTTATGGACGGAAAATTCAGCATCGGTCTTTTACAATTCTTTTCTTGTCGCGCGCCAGAAAAAGACACTACTTCGTACGGGCTTGGGCCGGTGACTTGGGCGTGACTTGTGCCTCGTGGCTGCAGCTTTTCGGGCTGCCATCAAGGTGTGCTTTGCGTGCCAATACAAAGACTGTTCCCGTTCTACGTCACACTTCTGCATGACTGTCTGTTGTAACTGCCACGTGAACCTTTTTTGCTAAGGAGTCAAATATGTTCGATGGTCTCAAATAGGACGCCGCAACAACTTGACCTGGCGTACTGCTCGTAGATCATCGTCTTGCCCATTACTGTGAGCAGGTACAGGCCAAAGAGCACAGCCCAAAGAGCAGAATGCATAACCAAAAGCTCGTTCCTCCCTAATTTTGCTCTTCATGGCCATTTACCTTCTCTTCTCTTGTGCTAGCTTGGGAGCTCTCCTCGTCCCAATCCGGCTTGATCACATACAGTTCACTCCTAGAACCACGCCGCCTCGTGCAGTTCAAGGCCCTCCAACGTCAACCTATCCGTTGCTCGGGTATGGCCTCGGCGTCCCATCTCGGTCAACTCTATCTGGAGAATGGCAGCAATATACGACAGGGAGTCTTGATCAGCAAGAACATACCAGGAGGGTGATAGATACAAGATCGTTGAGCAAGAACAAATTGTTTTATTTTTTGGTACATTCTTCTACCCCTAGTTAATGATGACCGTCATCAGTGCCTCTAAATGTACTCATAGTTGACCTCGTCGTCCTTATTGTCCACTGTCCTTGTTGCCCTCAGTATCCTCATCAGTGTCCTTGTCATAACTACCCATAGTCATGTTTGTTAACCCAGCGTCGGCGGACGTGTTCTGCGTGTCCTCGTCAAATGACAGCACAGGGTGAAACGATTGGCGATGAAGGACTGGCGCGCAGGAGATCGAATTCGTACTCGCGGTGCATGTTGAGGTAGGAGGTCATGTCGTCACAGTCAGAAAGCCTGAGCTTGTGAACTTCGTCGAGGAGTTGTTGTCGGGAGTATTCGTCGGCAACACCGTACGTGGTTTTGAGATAGGTTCCAAGTGTGGCGGGTATCTTCGTGTGTCAGGTAGATCTTGAGGCTCTCTGGCGATGGATGGAGAGACAGAGTTGAAGACCCTATCCTGCGCAACCTTAATCCTGGTAGCTACAACTGTCTTCTCATCGTCTTCTGGTGTGTCCAGAGAGGGTGTGGGAGGTGAAGTAAGCGATGAGCTGCCACGGAACTCTGTGATGTGGGTATCGGGGTGTTGTGGTGTGAAGGCTTTGGGGCGCGGCCTGTGTCGGGTGGCATGCCGTCCCTGTCGAACCTTTTCGTCCCGAGGTCTCCGCTGAAGAGGCCATCTACTGGCACCATTATGTGGATGCCAGATTGCTGATCAATTAGAGAAGGATGAGAGATGACGCTTCAATCTCATTCGCAGCGTGGCTCATGAAACAAAAGGTGCGGTGCTGTCGATGTACGAGTCCACCGGGCGATACATCAAAGTTGTCCGGGTTGATTGGACACGATGATTCCAGGCCGCCCGGCACGCCTGTAAGCATTGCCGTGTTCGGGAGGCATGCGCTTTTGCCGAGAAGTAATTGAATATATAATATGAATAAGGTATGCGGGGGAAGCCGTGTTGGGCCCCTGCGGCACGACCCGTCAACGCGCTGACCTGAGCCGCGAGGAAGCATATCTCTGCAACAACCCCGAGCTCGGGCGGCCTGTAGAGCGCAGGCGTCGGGGATTGATGAGGCTCGGAATGGACATGAGGCGGCGTCATGTCGCTGGTGTTGTTCATCTTGACGATGAGATGTGCTGATGGTCGGGTGTGTCATCGACGGCGAGAATGGGTGTGTCTTCACATGGTGGCGCTGCGTCCTGGCCGTGGTATACTGCCTGTAGACCAGACAGCAGCTCTCTGGTCTTTGCTGCCTCGGGATCTGGAGAGATGTGGCCGTAGACTTCAGGAGGGATTCAAGTAGGCCACAAGCTTCCACGTGCGCCTTGGTCTTTAGGTGTGTCTTCTTGTGACCAGTGCGTTTTGATGTCTGCTTCTTGAGACATATCCCGCAGACATCAGCCGTCGGGAAGGGAGCTTGGCGGGGTGTGCCTTGCGATCTCCCTAATTAGATCTGGCGCCCTCGTCTTCGCCTCGTCCCGGAGGAGCTTAACGATTGCCTACGACCAGACCGGCACCGGCACCTGCAAGATGATAACACTAGATTACGTGCTTAGTCTTGTTCTCGTTCTCGTAGAGTTCTGGCTCATCAAGGCCAAGCCTTACTGCATGCTTGTTGCGACCCTCATTTTGTAGGCCGTGCTCAATTTCTCGCGTGTGAAAGCTCGCCTTCCGGACCTTGCAGAGGAAGATCTTGTGGAGGACGTGCTGCATGCATATAGGGAGAATACAAGCTCTTGTATGGCGTGCCATCAAAGTGTCTCCCAGTTTTGACCAGCGCATGGATGATCGGGTAGGGGACCCTGTTCCGGTGCTGGCGGCGCTGCATGATCCGGATGAACCACTTGAACCCCAGATTATGCATCTTCTTGCGCACAAAGGTGGTTGCGGTTTTCCTTTCCTCCCTATCTCCGCTGGCTAGGGCGTCTAGCTTCTCGTTGACGTTGTGCTTTTGTCGTTGGCGCAGGGGACCTCCTCACGCTTGAACAGCAGCTTTCTTGTTGCACCTCTTGTGTGGAAAGCATGTTCTTCTGGGACCAAGCTGATGTTGCAGCAGACGCTATTATGGGGATGTGGCTGTCACGCACGTGTTGGGTCTTGGAATTCGAGGACCTCGCGGCAGTCGAGCACGTCATCTTCTTAGCAACGCTAAAGAGTCTCTCTTTCTGATATTGTTGTCGAAGTTGTGATTGGCGTTGTAATCAATGTTGTTGTCGACGTTCTGCTCAGATTGTTGGTCTGCTTGATGTCAGGGAGACTTCCTCATCCTGATGGTGTCAGTATGAACACATTTGTGTGGGGGGGGGGGGCTGAAGAAGAACTCACACTAGAGCTTGGAAGCGTTGCCCTCCTTGCTCTTCTAAAGTTGTCGGCCTTCTCAGCCCAGCAGGTGCAACGGCCATAGTACCAAGTCTTTGTTGGTCTGTTTGATATCAGGGAGACTTCCTCGACCCCGTGTTTGCTGCCGAGGTTCCGTCGAAGCAGCCGATCGCACATCCCTTTGAGTCGATACGGCCATCCGTCAGACTGATGTACCTGTAGTCGCTCCTGGCGAGTCCACTCTAATGGATTTGAGGTGGTACCCGCAGATTGTGGCCAGTTTGTTGTCCTGTGCGACCTCTTGAATCAGGTCGCTGGTGTTGTCGAACGGAACTGCGCCGAGACGCGGCCAGGATTTGAGGAAGTCGAAGCAATTTTCTGACTTGTCCACTGCACCGCATCACTGATGGTCTTCGTGAATCTCTTGTGTAGGTTGGTCTGGTCCTCGACTGCTTATGTGAGGACTGAGAGCGCGCGGTCCCATGGTGTGTCTTTGAGGGCTATTGTAGTGGTCTGGCTAGGGAAGGCAGCCTTGGTTGTAGTACCGGTCTGTTTCCTGGCCTGTATGAACGATTCAGAAGCCCTCTTGATCTGGCTTGATGTCGAGAAGTGTGTTGCTGAAACGATCTTGTCAAAGTCATACCCTTGACGTTGCAAGGCAGCGTGGCTTGTCGCATGGAAGGGGCACGGCGTCCCGTTGAGGAGCAGGCCTTCCTCGAATACGTGCTGGGAGAGCCCGTGGGCCTCGGAGATGAGCCAGCAATTATTTCTGATGCGTTCTTTATCATGCTCGGAGACTTTTGCCTTTCTTGTAGGGGCCCGCATCTTTAGGAGGCCTGTGAACTGCGTCTTGGGCAATTCAACGCAACAAAGTGCGCATTTCAAGTTATCGGTTGCTATATAGATATGGCAGTGTTAAGTAAATATGGAGGAAAAGGAACAAATGCAAATATTAAGACATTGAAAATGTTGAGAGAAACATGTCAGAGAATCGCCGATGAGTATGAGTACCTAGGTATATATAAGTCTGTAGACTTTGAGAAGATGGATGGAGAAGAATCTGCTCCAGACTTACTTTGCGTTATATTTATACTATTTCGTCACCATCGGCTGAGCACCAGCCTCCCTCAGAAGCCCACACTCTCTTCCCCTTACTACTCACCACTTTCATTCTGCTCTCTATGCCACTGCTGTATCTGAAGTTGCCATCATGTCTGTTTCCAGATTATCGGCTGATTGTGTTTGCCGTGACAATTGGAAAACCTCGTCCAATCCACGAATATGTTTCCATCTGGAGGTGGCTTGCTGTTTGTTCGAGAGGATGTTTGATGACAGTCTGTTTGTGGGAATGATGTTTGCCCGAGAAATAGAAAGTGCACTCGAGAATTTTCAGCTTCAGAAGGCCCTCGGAGGGCGTACGTGCGCGTTTCCATCGAGATGAGCATGGAAGCATTTGTTGAATGCGAAGTCCTGAGAGGTTTTTATGTTTGCGTAAACTGCACGTTCTGATGATGCCAAACTGTGCACACAACAGGGCTGAAAGCAAAACACATTGTTGGAACCTGGAGTGGAAGAATCTCAAGGGACTCGAGATAGAGCTTTGTTTGTGCCGAACGTCATTTGCAGGACCGGTTTCTGATCGAATGTCTTGATACAGTGATCCTATTCTTCTTCACTGACATGGACCCAGAGGCCCCTTCCGTCCCATGAAACAGAAACCATTGACTCTGAATTTTGACAGAAGCAGTTTTTGTGTTTGATATCACTTCCATGAGGGACAGCAAGTGATGCAGTTCTTACGAAGTCCACACGTTCTTGCCATGACACATAATTGAATACCTTTGCATTTGATCAGCGCTCAATGAATAACGGATTCTCGCCTCAGTCTCAACTCTCACAAGGCCCGTCCTTTGAAAGGAGGGACCTCATTTGACAGTGACTTTGCACCCCATGAGTGTGTCATAGCAATGAAATGCACGATCTCATACGAGTTGTTGGAAATATCAAGTAGATGTGCGGAAGAGAGGAAGTTCACCTTACTCCAATATATCGTTGAGTATATATATAGACTGTAGTCGGAGAAGAACGGAAAGCTGTCTTTGTGTGTGCTGAAATAATCATGGAATGGAAGAACCAAGTCCACTGCACATAATTTATCTGTACTACTCTCCGTATTCCAATAAGATCTCTACAAGTGAATCAACTAGATGCGATTCGGTACTTGCTCTCTGTACCCAGGTAGTACGACTATCATTGCCAGACACATCTTCACAATGCTGCTATGCTCGACACTAGGAAGTCTATTCCATCTTCACAACAAGACGGGATTCCCCTTCGGAGAGAGCCGAGCCCCGTAGGTTAGACGCAAAAGCTTGTACGACGGCGAGGACGCTCAGACGTCCTGACACATTTCGGCGTGGATGAATCAAGTATGCACTGGCAGCCTAGCAACAGACCTCCGGCGCTGATCAGTCTTGGTGATGTGCGTTTTGATGCGCTCGCCTTGATACCACAGCTGCCATGGCGGCTTGTGCTCTTGCCTTGTGTGTCACGTACTACAAGTGCCTCCATGTAGACTGACACATTGACTTGCGTTGCACAGCAGAGGTAACATGGGGTCAAAACTTGGATATATCTTCATCTATGGGATACTGCAACGTATTCCGCTCCGCTTGCACCCGCACAGCCATCCGATGGCACTATATCGAAGACCACCATGGATGAGAGAGGCGCGACACGATAAGTTAGTTGCTAATGGAGGAACTCAACGAACGAGTGCCCCTGGATTTGACATTTAAATCTCATCTTGATGGCCCGATCTCTGGGCAAATGCCGCCGTCAGGAATGACACCGGAACGACACCTCCGTATGAGCAACTAGCCTTCTGACAGCTCCTGCAGCATCTCTCCAGTCGCGCTGGTGGTAGGGCCAGCGGATGCCAGAAGTTAAAAAAAAAAGCCAATTGTCACTCGCCCGGCGGCCCGAACGCGGTGCACATGTGAGAGAACTTAACTTTTCTTGACTCATGCCCGTACCTTGATAGTCTGCATGATGATGGGCTCTCAGTCAAGTATGACTGCATGGCAGTAGAGCAATCTCATAGCGACGCATAGGAGTTGCTGAGGGCTGATAATAAGGGCCGCGTCAATCGGTGGCTTACCATATCGCAGGGGGTGCGAAGCTTGTGTGGTTTGCTCGGCCTTGGGGGAGGGGCCAAGACCCTACTACCGACGCTGAGAAATAGGCCTAGTCGTAGCACGCGGAATGATATTGGAGGGACTCCCGTTGACGGCACAAGACAGTCTTGATAATGTGTGTGGCGGAGCCGGGTTGAGGAACACAACACCTTGCAGACCGCCTCTCCGGAGATCTAAATGTCGCAGAGACTACCTAGTGAATTTGTGGTCATTTTGGTGGCAAATGCCCTTTTCGTCCTTTGATCCAGCCGGCAGTTGGGAGCTTACGCTGGACCCCCGTCATGCATCTTGTTGCATTCGACAGCAGATGGCGATTGTGGTGAGTGCTTTAGCACCTGTCAAGCGGGCTGGCAATCTCTCTGAAGGGAGAACTAGTCATACAATGGGCCGCAGTGACCAGGTCGATTCTATATTCGAACCGTCGAGCACACCAGGAGGGTCTCGATCTTGGATCGCGGATCATCGAGAGTAGTCCAGACAGCACAGAGCGCGTGGGACTTGCTGACCCACCGGTTGGCCTCTCTGGTCTGAGAGTTGCATTCCTAGCCTGTTTCGGCCATGCAAATGTTGAATGTTTTGCAGGCGTATCCGCGATGATCGCTCAGGGACACGTAGCGAACATAGCTGCTTAGCTGCTGAATGGCCCCGCCAAGTGAGGGAAACGGAGCGCTGGCGGAGTACATGTTGTCATACGGGCCGGTCACACGGAGGAGAAAGCGGGATGAGAGGCCGGGGTTGGGACGAGGGGCAAGCCACCGAGACTGCGGCAGGCAATCCCATTTCGTGATAACCCTGCGCAACTGTACAGTTTCAGAGAGGGAGATAAAGCCCAGGCGCCGTCGATACGTCCTCTTTGTGCCTGTCAATCAGCATTTATTTTTGTATTCCGTGCAACAGAAAGCAGTCGAGTAGGCGGCCGGCTGTTGTGAAACCGTAGAAAGCAATTCTGAAGCTATGGAGTGGCTTCTCACCGCACAACTTCCACAAGTCACTGGCTGCAGTGGTGTTCAGTCTGACAAGCCCGCGCGTAAGACTGGCGTCAGCTCATGTCGGATTTGGCATGTCACTGCAGCTACGGCCGCGGGCTGCGAATGAGACCAGTCTGTAGGCGGTCCGAAGGTGACCATGAGGCTTGGGCAGGTGTCAATGAGGGTGCCGTCGCAATCTAGGTTAGTTAGCTCTATAGTTGTAAAGCTGGAGGCGGCGAATGGAATGGGCTCGCCCAAAGCCCCCTGATTTGTTGCGCGAACAGCCTATCTACCACAATCGATGCTGGGTGAGCGGCGAGGCAGACACGGCAGTCTCCAGGCTGCTAGCCGTGCTCCGTCAGTCCACGTGTGCCGTCAAGCTTCGATACGCAGTAGATGTGTCTCTGAGTGATTTTAGGGCGCCGCAATGCTCGAATAGACGGGCTGCAGGTGATGGTGGGCAGGTCGGCGCGCAAGCGGCCGTGGGGGAACCCCTCTTATCCGTCGTGACTGGTTGACCACTTCAAATCTTGATCCTCTAGGAGCGGTCCGTTGTGGCGCCCAGAGAGCTTCCCACGAGCGTCTCCTTCCAAGGTTTTGCTGATTCGGTTGGAGCTTATGATACAAAAGCTTGGGGACATTCCAATGTTGCCATAGATTGCATCGGGGCAGACGAGCCATCTGATTGAGGATATCAACATCCTCCCGCTGTGATGCAGTGCTTTATCCAAGCCTGTACTCATGGAGCTTTTCTCGTTGTGAGGCAGCCTCGACGTCGAGCCTCCAGACTCTGACCAAAGCAGAGCGAGTGGCTCGTCGCGCCTCGGCAGGAAATTTTAGGAGGATGAGATATCCGCAGTTGGGCTTCTAGATCCCATGCAGGTGGAGACATATCAGAGGTCCCGCAGTCGCGATCGATTTTGGACACGGATTTTGCAGGCGGGACTCCGTATTGCCACGCCCAGACCAGAAATCGATGGGGTCTGATGGTGATGGCCCAGTGGCCCAGTGGCCCAATGTTGATCCCGCAAGAGCGGCACAGTTGCATTCCAGAACAGCAATAGTGCCTCGGCAGGGGGACAAAGAAGGGCCAAAACAGAAGAAACAGAGGTAAAAGGGAGTAGGCGGAAGTGCGTGTGGGGAACGCTGCTCGCGGAAACGGACAGGTCTTTGTACTGCGAGGTGAGGCTCGTGTGCAATGACGATGATCTGAACTCGAGTCCTGCCAAGCTGAGGGCTCTGCTACTGCAACGACAAGGGAAGGGCATGTAAGGTATCCATGGAGCTTATTGTTAGTCCGTACAGCCAGAGGGGTGGCTCGTGGGAGGGAAACCAGAGGCACAATCTCCTGTTGTTGGGACGGTCGAGGTCGAGTACGAGGGTCGGGGAGCCGAGTGACAGAGAGTAAGAAGTCACTGAACCTTATTCGAGCCCTGGGAAGGGGTGGAGCCTGGTCGGGCAGTGCAAGCGGTGGGCTGTGATTGGGCACTTGTCCGTTTTTCGCGCTAAAAGAGGGGGTAGTCTGCAACTGGCAACTGCGACAGAGTGTGCGGTGCCTTCCTTTACCCACTGCCCAGGCACGCACCTACCTTACCAGGCTTGCCTAGGTATCCATATCCACGCCAGCCAGGCCCTAGGCAACCGGTCCCCCAGGTGCTGCTGCTGCCCAGCTGCCCCCCAAGGTGAAGAGCACTGACTCTGTTGCCATTCTTGCTTGGGGCGCCGTTCTGACAACGAGCCTAGCGTACCACCACGCCCTGAGCGTCGTAACCGCCCCCCCGTCGTCTCCGAAACACCTCCCGCACTGTTGTGGTAGGTGGCAGCCAGCAACGGGCTGCCCTTTGAGAATTTCCAAGGCCCCCCCGTTTTGGCCTGACGTCCCCGATCTGCCATTTCCAATCCGACCTTGGGACCTGGGACATTTTGTTGACCGACATCTCTCTTTCCCCCCCAAAACCAAGGCGACCAGAGTGAACTGTCAATCAATCCATCCTTACGGCGACATCAAAACCCGATCGAGGCCTATTCTTTGACGCTGCACTTGAACACTGCGAAAGAGAACTGCATCTCCAGTTTTTCCATCCATAAAACAACGCGACGACCTCTGGCGACAGGCTTTCTAGCCCCATTCCCCATCCCCATCCCCGGCGACCAAGACGACGAAAAAAAATCCACACTCGTGGTCTCCTCCCTCAACCCCCGTGCTTCCCGCCCTCGAAACTGCCACGGCAAACAGGCGATCATCACCTCCTCGAGGCGACGACGGTTCATTAAAGAGCCGCATCAACTTCGCACAGTCTTCTTGTGCATTACCAAGAGGTAAACCATACGCGACTCATCCAGCAGTGAACCGCTCCCGCGGCCAGGCGATCCACTCCCGCCCCCGCTGCTGCTGAAGCTGAAGCTGAAGCTGTCTCGACGCGACTCTCCCTAAGACGCCCGCAGCACAAATACTCCTGCCCAGTCGACTCTCTCAGATCCAGTCATTTGGCTCTCATCACCGTCTGCGAAACAACACGCCCGCTGCAGACGCTTTCATTTTGAAAGCCTACCACAGCTGAGATCACTTCCAAAAAGTACGTACCCATCCCGTCATCCCGCCCGATTTCTCTGTTCCCCCCCAGCCTTGTTGCCTCTCCTTCGCCTTCGGCTTGTCGATTCCATTGCCTTCCTTTGCCCCTCGATCTCTCACCACCGGGACACAATGAAAATGCATGGCTCATTGGGCTTCTCTGGCTCACGCACTGTCAAAATGCCGACCTAATGGCAAATGCTAATACTTCATCTCCAATCTAGCCACGAGAAGTGCATCGATCCACTGGCCTGCCTGATTGCGTGAAACCCCGTCCGGCCCCAGCGCAAACCATCCCCTCCGGCGCGTCCACTCCTCCTCCCTCCTCTGCCTCCTCCCGCCAGCTACCGGCGGCCCTCCGCAATCACCATGGCAGATCAACATGACGTTGATTTGGACTCGATAATCGACCGGCTCTTGGAGGTCCGGGGCAGTCGCCCGGGCAAGCAAGTCCAACTCCTCGAGGCCGAGATCCGATACCTCTGCACCAAGGCACGCGAGATCTTCATCTCTCAACCCATCCTCCTCGAGCTCGAGGCTCCTATCAAGGTACGCTAGGCCCCGTGTATTTTCCTGGTCGTGGCGGATCTATCTAGAGTCTCGGGCGCTGTGCTGACCCCACCTCTTTGGCCCCAACAGATCTGCGGCGACATCCACGGTCAATACTATGACCTCCTTCGTCTTTTCGAATACGGCGGTTTCCCTCCAGAGGCAAACTACCTTTTCCTTGGTGATTACGTCGATCGTGGCAAGCAATCTCTCGAGACCATCTGCCTGCTTCTGGCCTACAAGATCAAGTACCCAGAGAACTTCTTCATCTTGCGTGGCAACCATGAGTGCGCCTCCATCAACCGCATCTACGGTTTCTATGATGAGTGCAAGCGTCGGTACAACATCAAGCTGTGGAAGACATTTACGGACTGCTTCAACTGCCTGCCCATCGCAGCCATCATTGACGAGAAGATCTTCACCATGCACGGCGGTCTGAGCCCCGACTTGAATTCCATGGAGCAAATCCGACGTGTCATGCGACCAACTGACGTAAGTTTCCATTGAAGGACGCCCTGTCATTCCTGTCAAGGCTGCTGGCCGCCTTTTCCTCGTGGGATTCTTTTGACATGCATACTGACGACAAATTTGAAGATCCCTGACTGCGGTCTCCTTTGCGATCTCCTGTGGTCTGACCCCGACAAAGACATCACCGGCTGGAGTGAAAACGACAGAGGCGTTAGCTTCACCTTCGGCCCCGACGTGGTTTCTCGCTTCCTGCAAAAACATGACATGGATCTGATCTGTCGTGCCCATCAAGTGGTTGAGGATGGATACGAGTTCTTTTCCAAACGTCAACTTGTCACCTTATTTAGTGCACCGAACTACTGCGGAGAATTCGACAATGCGGGTGCCATGATGAGCGTCGACGAGAGTTTGCTCTGCTCGTTCCAGGTTCGTACCAGGCAACCTTAAAAGAGTCTCAAAAGAGTCGTGTGACTAATCTCTACTTGTGCAGATTCTCAAACCTGCTGAAAAGAAACAAAAGTACGTCCCCGGCCTCGGAGGCAGTAGATCCATCACTCCTCCGAAGAAACAGTCCAAAACCTAAGTTTGAATTCACGCGCCAACACCTGGTAATTTTAGGTTCGGAAGACGATGATTGCTTCATCAATAAGCTGCCCGACAACAGTCATACCTGACTCCCATCACGAGCGGATTTCTGCTGCCACCCCCGTGTCAGAATAACAAGGCCCTCTATTCCGGTTACCCCCCTTGTGTCGAACCCTCGGCCTCGATGTACAAACCAAACCATTCCGCGTTGACCAGGGGACACGCCCTGAGTCGCCCGCCTTCTCAAGGAGAGGATCCGACTTGCTCAACCGTCTCCGTGGTTGAAGCATATGAAGATCCCGACCATGTTGAATATACATAATGGTAGTCTTTCTCTAAAGCTCATTCTCAAGATGAACTGAAAGGCGGTCATCTGACCATCGAGTGCACCAACGCTCTTGCCAGCTCTTGACCATTCTACCAGACAACTAATTCACATCCGCCCTTCTTCTACGATATCGATGTGGCGTGTCCTCGATAATCTGGATCCTGCCTGCTATGGTATAGCTGGAGAGGGGTGGCAAAGTCGTTTCTTTCTGGTCGACGTCGTGGATGGTTGCCTGTGGAGATGCTCCGACAAGACTCTTTTGAACACCGAGATCGGTAATAAGGGGGAAAACACGATGTCCTTTATAGAGAGAGGATGTTTTGATGCGTGGGCAGTTGACAGCGGATGGTACGGTTGTGCCGGGCCGGTCGGGTCGGACCACTGACGGGAAAAGGGGGACGAGGGGTTTTCTTAATCGCCATGTTTAAGTATTGTTACTGTTGAGTTTGCGGTTTCTTGCTGATTTGACCTGGCCGCGTCTGTTTGTGATTGTTCGTGACGGAGTCTTCCCACTCAGCGGCCCACTTCAATATGCTACACCATGACCCCTGGCTTGCTAGGGTAACGCCGGGTGAGGAGGTGGTCGGGTTGGGGATGGAGAGCCTCGACCAAGCAGAACATTCTCGTCGGAACAAATGTGACGAGATACGATATACAATGACTATCGCACATCTCTAGATGATTATGTCCGCGGAGACAAGTAAGCGTCTCGTGACCTGAGCCAGACGTACTCACCGAAAGCCAACAATCATGACGACAGTACGGGCCAAAATATGGACTTCGGTCGCCGTTGCCATGTCCCACTTGGCGACGGCATCCGGACTGGCCAACAACGCTCGGCCACAAAGCGATTGATGGCCAAATCGCCGTAGCAATGACAGTTGAGCCCTCCCCAATGCCCCAAATTCATTCGCAGTCCTCGCACTTTTCCTTGCTCTCACACACGCCGGATGATTTCCCAGCGGCCCCAGCCTGGACATCCTCTGCCAGCCTTACGGCCGCCTCGCTCGAGCCCGGGTACCCGGCACCCGCTGGGCCCGCGGCCTCCAGCTCTGCCCTGGACGGCTTGTCCTTTTGCCCTTGGCCCTCACCTTGCTGCTGCTGCTGCTGCTGCTGCTGTGGCGGCGCAGTCTCTGCCCCCTCCGCCGCGCCAGGGCTGGGCCCGCCGGCGCTGGTGCTAGCATCAGCAGCAGCCGGCTTCGGATGGTTCCTGTCGACGTGCCCGAGGTCCCGGCCCGGCTCGATGACGTCTCTCACGCGGCGCTTCAGCTCCTTCGTCTCGGGGAAGCCGCCGTCGGACTTGCGGTCCCAGAGGATGCGGGCCTGGACCGCCGCGCCCCCTGGCGAGGAGGAGGACGTCGTCGTCGTGGTGGCTGGGGAGGAGTGGAAGATCTCGACGGTGAATGTGCCGCCCGTCGAGGGCTGGAGGGCCACCTCGCCCAGGGAGGTTGAGAATGTTGATAGGAGCTCCTGGGCATACTGCGCGGGGGGTTAGTCTCTAGGTTCCTCTGAGGTTGATGGCAGGAGGTAGTGTATGAGAGTGTATTTGGGTGTCGTGGTGGGTGGGTGGGTGAGTGAGTGAGTGAGTGCTGGACGTACGTATGCTGCTCTCAGCATCCATTTGCACCTGGTCTTTGGTCAATTTTGTGTCATGCGGGTTGAAAGTGTGATGCTTGATCTCATTGTTGCCGTTGGGCTTAGAACATAGGAAACTTACTGAGTACAGAACTTGATGGTCACTCGAGGCAACGGGTAAGGGGCGCCAGTCTCAACTCCGTCCGCCATGGCCGAATGCTTTTACAGAGATCTATTTCTTGTTGATCGTTTGATGTTGTAGTTTGGCGAAAAAGCTTGTGCACGAATACTTGTCTCGGTCATGTAGATTCACAGCTAGTTCTCTGGGCAGCACTTGGACTGAGGAGAGGATTGCTAAATGCAGCTACAGCACCCGCCGATGATGCAAGAGGTGTGGTTGCAGCCGGCCGGTGGTCACCGGGGGAGCTCCCCCGAGACCGTTGGTGGGTGAGGCGCCAGGGTGGGAGCCCCCTGACCCAGCACACCGGCGCCCGAACCCGGGCCGGTTTGTTCAAGTCGGATCGGAACGGTCAGGACGCGACTTCAACCTTTTCTTTTTAAACTCAGCGACATTGTCAACGGTGTCTGTGCTAAATGGCTTGGGTGCTTGTGTGAAAACGTTGTCTGGGACGTCCAGTACCGAGCAATCGGGAGACAGAACGGGCGTGTGAGAGAGAGGCGCCGCCCACTAATTCTGGCTCACAAAAGGCACTTGATCACATATGGGATAACAGGACACACTCCTGCGAGAAATTCTTCTACAGGATAATCTCCTATTGAATCACCTCTTATACTACGCCAGCTTAGAATCTTAGCTAGTGGCGCAGACAAAGGCCACCAGGAGTGCATATTCAATACAAATGACAGCACACATATACGAAAAACACTTCCATGTATTTGAAATCCGAATAAACTCAATTTTGGATCCCCAACTCCTAAAAGCAGTCTTTGACCGAACAAAGAGGGGGTATCAATATGTGCAGTAAATCAGGCGGGTATTCGATCGGCCAACACTTGCTTGCGCGCGGCCATCGTCTTCTCCCGCAGCTGTGTTATCGACATCTCTAGCTTCCCCGGAGAACCTGCTCATGATACCTCATGCTGACTCCTCCCATTCCTCAATGCTTGTAAACCTTCCACTCCACGCCCGCAGAGGAAGGATCGCGTTTGCAGTCCATCTTGCCCTGTACCGAGGGTAAATTGTCGCCATCTCCACACTGTGACATGACGGAATGTATGATGTCGCTGACGTCCTGGTTTCCGATACTGTGTGGGCAATTCCTGGTCAGCAAGCCGCCATGCCACAAACGGATCAAGTGCTCCGCGAAGGCGGAAGAAAGAGGAAGATAATGACCCAACTTACGGAATTGTCCCAGTAGCGGAGTCGGTATGACGCATCGCAACGACACACGAATCAACACGCGCGAACTCCTGCCACGAGTTGGCCGAGCCAAAGCCCGTGACCAGCCAGAAGCCGTCCCTGTCCTGAACGTAGTCGAGGAAAGTCTTGCAGTCCGAGACGGAGGGGCCCTCGTCATCCTCATTCGTCGCGAAGCTGCTGTCGCCGCAGAGGTTCTGAGGGGATTTGGAGTTGCCCCATGTGACTGCGCCGGGGGGCGTGAGCTTTTATACTTCCAATATCGACAGGCTAAGACCAAAGGGGGGAAGTGGGAGAAGCTTGCCGGGGCGGACGGGGGGCTTACAGTCGCGTCGTTCCATCCGGTCGTCCTCGCGGAGGGTGTCCCTACCAAGGCCAACGCTGCGGCGAACCGGGTGGTGCAAGACGGTGTGCGAGGCAACATGGGATCCTGCGGGGAGGCCTGCTGCGACGCCAGCAAGGGCCAGGAGGACGGCTGCGAGAAAGGCGACGAGCCGCGACATAGTGCTTGGCGCGTGAGAGAAGAAGTGCTTGCTCGTGCCGTCGAGTTTTCGAGGTGCTGGCTTGGTGCGCAAGAGGGAAATAGACGGCCGCCAGGGCGTGTCGGTGGTTTATGTATCGCGAAGAGCAGACGCGTCGATCTGGACCAGACTGAGCTGGGGGCGTTGGAATGTGGTGTCTCGAAACCTCGGCAACTCAGGTTTGGAAAGAAAATCCAGGAACCGTTCCTCGACCAGGAGGGGGGGGGCTATTTATCCTCGTCGAGAGGCGATGACCGAATGGTCGAGAGGGAAGGGGTGGTGGGCGATCGAGTCTCCTTCCGGCAATTGTGCACAATAGAGCTCAATAGAGCTTGAGGTCGTGCACTTGGAGGCCGGTGATGTTCCATTGGTCGTAGCGCAGAGCATCCCATTTCCTTCTAGTCACAATGGTAAGAAATATCGGACAATGCCATTGGACCTGCAGTCTTCAGTCTGCCGTCGAGCCTCCCCTTCCCTACGAGTCGACTCACCCCACTGAGAATGAGACACTCTCTCCGTCCTTCCCCCCAAGCCACTGCTCTTCTGAACCGTCCCTTCTGAGCCCATTCGCGAACCATTTCGACCAGGGGAATGAGAATCAGAGCGCGGATGGGAATGAGGGTGAACACTGACCACCAGGACAAAGGAATGCTGCTAAATTCCACCCCACGTGTTGTTGTGAGACATATCCTCATGAAAACGGAGGAGACTGAACAAACTAGCGACTTCCAAGCGCGGGACCGAGAGAGACGGGAAAGGACAAGATTGGCATCATTAACAGACCAGAATAGCCGCGCAGACGGGAGCTCAGAGCACATGTGAAAGGTATGCGTGTGATCCAAGTCTGATGATACCACAGGGGTCCGGCTTGATTTAAAGTGATAAAAGTGCCGTTCAAGCATATGGAGAAGTCCGAGCAGTCGAGTGTCACAAGGGGCAAGCCACTCCGCCGCCGTCGCTGCTGTGTCCCACACCCAACAAGAAGTGAAACACAGAAAAGAAAACAAAAGAGACTAAAGAACCGAAGAGCTCCCATCACAAGCCAAGGAGCAATGAGGGCCCAGGAGAGGATGCCGACGGTCCAGGCAGGGTGGACAGAAACTAAGAAATACTGGCGCCCACAACTCGTGACCCATGGTGCGCGCAAATGTCTCGGGAAGCTTTCAAGGTTATCTTCGGGCCGCACAAGCACAGTACACAAGGAGAATACTAGACCCCACTGGCCGGTGTCGTGTGGCTCGTCAACAACGCTGGAGAGTGGCAACGCCATGAATATGTATCTGCCTGTCTGGCTCGAGGTTCTCTGGGCTTGACGGCTCATTGTACAAACAAACCTACGCAGTTGCCGACAATAACGCAGCTTCTCAGCTAGCTCGTGGAACGTCTCAAGCAAGGCTTGCCGCACGCCATGAGCTGGATTATAAGCTTTCCGTCGCCGACTTTTTGTAAATTGACCACAGTGTACTGATCCCTCACGTTGAAGAGGTCTCCGGAGGTGTTCGCCGTGACAGAGGTGGTATTCACGTTTTGGAGAGGCCTAGACTGACGAGGTACAAGTGAAGAAATAGTGTGACGCAGTATTAATAACATGCAGAATTATCCCCCTTGCCGGTATCCACAAAGCCCATAAGCAAGAGGTTTGTATGATGAAAGAAAAAATAACAAGACCATTATCGTAACCGCCCAAGTGAAAGGCTCTCCTCCCTCGGATTCCACAGGCCAGGCAAGTTCGGCGGCGAAAAGTCGCGGGGAGGGGCGGGGGGTATCGATCGAATTTGGCCCTCTGTTGTCCCCTGGGGCCGAGTCTGCGTCTGGTCCCCTTCCGTCGTTCGATTCGTGCTTGCTTCCGAATCCGTTCCTCTGTCTCGTGGTCTGACGGCCAGGAAGTCAGTGTCGCAGGGGTTCCGTTTTCCGCGTGTCAACGCCGGCCGAGCAAACAAATAAAACACGAGGCAAAACGCAAAGAGTCCTCCCCGCGGTGTCGCCGTCGCCGATTCGTATTTCTCGAAGATTGCCGCTTATCGCTTTGGCTTTTCCATCGTTTCGAGATCCCTTAGAAACATCACATCCATCATTGATTTGTCGTCGCTGATACTACATGACCAAACAGCACCCGCCGCTCTGTTGTGGTGCGTAAGGGTCCTCGCCCTTTGGCACGACACCCCAGACGGAGATGATCATGTAATCTCGAGTGCTGTTGCAGTAGGCGATGATGCTGTACGAGGCGCTTTGTGTCAGCATGTGATGCTGCGTCAGGTTCATTCACTCCGATCTCACCTCTTGCTCGCCTGGCTGACGGGGATACGCTCTCGCTCGAGGTCCTCACGCAGTCGGTTGTTGAGCTCGGTTAGGCGGCGCAGCTTCAGGTCTGCCATGCTCTGCTTGTTCTTCTTGATCTGGGTCGGGTCGCCGACATCACGGGAGGTGTACTGAGGCATGGTGGGTGCGTGAGAGGAGTTGGATGCCGAATTGGCCCGATTGCGAGAAGGGCGTCTGGAGGGAGAGGACGACTGGGCGGAACCAGAACGTCCAAGTGCGAGGCCGGGTCGAGTGGGCGATCGGGGTCTTGGGTGATGGCGGAGTCGATCCTTGTCTTTCTCTTGCTCCTGCTGGTCAAACATCGTGAGAGTTAGCAATGCTGGGAGTTATTGCCGATTGAGGCGGGGTCCGCTTGACGGGAGACGGGGTGACGCGAAAATGTGGCTTAATGCTGTCTTGTCGGCCGGAAGGGCGGGCGGGCTGGGCTGGGATGGCGGACCACCAACCTCTGACGGTGAGGTTTGACAAGCGGTAGGACCAGTAGGACAATTGGCAATCGATCGGATGTTGGGGTTTTCAGGGCTGCACAAGGGGGAAAAAGGGTTTGACTTACAATTGAGGCTCGGCAAGAAGTGCGGTCAGGTATTGGTGGGCGATAAAGGAGAGGACGGCGGGTTGGATTGGATTGGATTGGAATGTGCAAAGGAGGGAATGAGGAGTTGGAGGACGACGACAACACGCTTTGATGAAGCTGTGCAGTGCAGCGAGTGCAGCGAGTAGCAGATTATTGGGAAGAAGGGAGCCAGCCTGGGAGAGAAAGCCGTCTGCTGTTGCGATCAGGTAAGCAGGTGGACCCAGCCCCGGGGAACGGACAAGTACATGGGTCTATGGCCAGGACTAGTGCAGGCTCCAAGTACCGTACAGGACAGGTGCAGATGGGATGGGGTCGGGTATGGGGTGCCTACCTCTAGTGCCAGGTGCCTGACGAAGGGCCTGGGGGGGATTGGGGTTCTTCCGAGGGGGGAGGAGTAGGCTTTGGGGGGTGCGGTGAGGACCAAAGGACCTGTGCAAAGCACTGCAGCACTAACACTGCAACACTGCAATCAAGGTTGGCCTGGCCTGGCTGCCGGTGGTGGTGGATGGTCAGGGGTCAGAGGCTGCTGTCACTGGGGCTGAGAGCTAGACTGGAGCTGCAATAGCAGTAGCAATAGCAGGTAGCATTGGGGCGAAACAACGCAGACCTCTTTTTTTCCCCCCGAGCCTCCCTTGACAAATAGACGCAGACAGCTTGAGCTTGACCTTGACCACACAACACACACAGACAGGAGAGGAGAGGCTGAGTCTACGGGGCACAAAGGGAGGGGGGCAGGTGAAGGAATAAAAAGAAAGAAAGGGCGGCCGGGGTATTTGGTTTGGGTCTTGGGGATGTGCAGCAGGCCAGCAGCAAAAGGAGAATACGCGAATCAAGCCAGATTGGAGAGCCACGATTGGCTCGGAAAATGCTCGTCGAGATTGCGGCTGGACAGGGTTTCAACAGTAGAACGAGGGCGAGCACGGGGACGGACCAAGGCAAGGGCCCTTCCGCCGCCCTCCGCCTGCGACATTGCAACATTGGATCATTGGGTCATTGGATCACCCAGCCCAGCCCAGCCCAGCCCTCCTGGCCCGCCTGCCAATTGCCCCAATTGCGAATTGCCTTCTTCGGCTCTCTCTCCCCACTCCCCACCCCATCACGGAAATGAGATCTCTCTTGCCTATTTTGTCTCACCGTTTGATGACATTGTATTGTGGAAAGACTGAACGGCACGCACAATTTTATCGTTGAGACCCAGCAATATGAGATTTTGCGCTCAGACTACGACTCCTCCTATACTACACCTAGGTAGATAAGCATGCAGCCCGAGACGGGGAGGGACGAGGCAAGCTTGGCGAGGTGTCCGACTAATAGATTTTCGGTGCTATCTTGAACCAGCAGGGTCTCTGACCATTTGTGAAGCTTATCAGAGTATCAAGCTCCAGCTGTGTGTCTGAGAAAAGCTTTGGCTATCCGAGCGGGAACAGCTCAGGACTTTCTCAGGGGATCAGGAGAAGCCAGGGGGCAAAGCACCTGTTGCAATTATCACGGATGCGTCTATCGAGGATTTCCTCCTCGCGTGGATAGTACTGTATGTAACCTCAGATATGCTGAATGGCGGGGTATGCCCATGGCCCCATGCCCATGCCCATACCCATGCCCGTTCGAGCTAGGCTGGTCTGTTCCGCAGTCCGGTTCTGTCCGTCACCAGCCAGCAGCACCACCACTCGCGAAAACAATAATATCCAACAGACATTGTCCCAAACATGGTGACCTCGATCCTGCGACTGAGAAGCACTTTCGTTCAGGATCGAATCGCTCAACCATCTTTGTCTCCCTGTCACTGATCGCGCAAACCTCCCCAAGTACCGCATGCACGTGACCTGCACCTTTCCTGTTTCGGACTAGGCGTTTCGCACAACACACCAAGGAAACCCACTGGCCTCTCCCTCTCCAAGTTTTTTTTGGCTGCGGCAGAGTTTGAGCCGGCTAGGTCTGACTGTCACTCCCTCGACCTGACTGCCCGTCCGTCAGGCAAGACCCCCTCGCAGATTTTCCAAGGAGAATCAACAGAGCCAAAGTCCATCGACTTTTGGTCTTTCAGCGAATTCTGTTGACTCTCGCTCTCTGGGAATCTCCCTCCGCCCATACAACCAACCACCACCCCTGAGGAGGAGACAAGACACAAGTCTGCCCAGCATGCCGCCCCCGCCGCATCAAAAACCCGAGAATGTCCTCAAGCGCGCCCACGAGCTCATCGGCGTCGGCCAGGCTCCAGCCGCCCTGACCCTCTTGCACGAGCACATCACCTCCAAGCGATCACGAAATGTCCCCATCGCGTCGCTGGAGCCCGTCATGCTCCTGCTCGTGGAGCTGTCCGTCGAGCAGAAGAAGGGCAAGCTGACAAAGGACGCCATGTACCAGTACAAGAACATCGCCCAGAACAGCAACATCGGAACCATCGAGCTGGTCCTTAAGAAGTTCCTCGAGCTCGCTGCCGACAAGGTCACCGCTGCCCAGGCCAAGGCCGACGAGGTCCAGTCCAGCATCGAGGCCACCACCGGCGAGGCTGGCGTTGATGATCTTGAAGCCACCGAGACACCAGAGTCGATCCTGCTTGCCACCGTCTCCGGCGAGCAGTCCAAGGATCGTACCGACCGCGCCATCGTCACTCCATGGCTCAAGTTCCTCTGGGAGGCATACCGGACTGTCCTCGACATCCTCCGAAATAATGCCCGACTCGAGATCCTCTACCAGAGCACTGCCATGCAGGCCTTCGACTTCTGTCTCAAGTACACCCGAAAGACCGAGTTTCGCCGCCTCTGCGAGCTGCTCCGCAACCATGTTCAGACCGCTGCAAAGTACTCTCAGCAGATGCATGCTATCAACCTGAACGACCCTGATACGCTGCAGCGACACCTCGAGACTCGCTTTCAGCAACTGAACGTGGCCGTCGAGCTGGAGCTTTGGCAAGAGGCTTTCCGCAGTGTCGAGGACATTCACACCCTGCTCAACTTGAGCAAGCGCCCACCAAAGAATATCATGATGGCCAACTACTACGAGAAGCTCACCCGCATCTTCCTCGTCGGCGAGAACTACCTGTTCCATGCTGCCGCCTGGTCCCGTTACTACCAGCTCCTCCGCCAGTCCGCCACCTCTGTCGCGACTGGCCAGAGCAAGAAGGCCGACAACCCGGCTGCTACCGAGGCCGACCTGCAGAAGGCTGCCTCGTTTGTCTTGCTGTCGGCTCTGTCCATCCCTGTTATCAGCACCACGAGGTCTCGTGGTGCCATGGTCGACTTCGATGAGGCCAAGAAGAACAAGAACTCTCGCCTGACTCACCTGTTGGGCATGAACTCGGCACCTACTCGAGCTGTCCTCTTCCAGGACATCCGTGCCAAGCAGCTCATTCGCCGTGTTCGCCCCGAGATTCGGGACCTCTACAACATCCTCGAGGTCGATTTCCACCCGCTCTCCATCTGCGAGAAGATCTCGCCGATCCTGGCGCAGATCGGCGCAGACCCTGACATGCAGAAGTACGTGCTGCCTCTGCAACAAGTCATCCTGACGCGGTTGTTCCAGCAGCTGTCCCAGGTGTACGAGACTGTCGACCTGGCTTATGTCGAGGGCCTTGCCAAGTTCCCTGAGCCCTTCCAGGTCACTCGTGCCACGATTGAGAAGTTCATCATGAACGGCAACAAGAAGGGCGACCTTGCTATCCGCATGGACCACGCAACTAGTGTGTTGAGCTTCGACAAGGACATTTTCTCCTCGGCCAAGGCTGCGAGCGCCGGCTCTGCGGGTGGGTCCGCTGAGGCCGATGCTGGCATAGGATCTGTCCAGCGACTGCAGAGCACTCCCGCAGAGATTGTACGGACTCAGTTGACTCGGCTGTTTAAGACCCTCCACACCACCTGCTACTACATCGACCCAACATTCAATGAGGACCGTATTAAGGCTCGCCAGGCAGCCCTCGCTCGGGCCAAGGCCGGCGCTGAGGAGGAGCACCACGAGATTTTGGCTCGCAAGGAGGTCATTCAGAAGCGCAAGGAGCAGGCCTCTGAGATCCGAGCGCGCATTGAGCGGGAGAACGCCAACGCCAAACGCCTCCGTGAGCAACAGCTGCAGGAGGCCGAGGCCCAGCGATTGCAGCAGGAGCTCAAGGAGCGTGAGCAGAGAAGGTTGCAGAAGGAGCGCGAAGAGATCCACAAGATCGAGATTGAGAACACCATCAAGGAGCTCAAGATCGGGACCAAGCAACTTGGCATCGACCCTGATGACCTCGCCAACCTGGACAGCAGCCGTCTTCGTGCTATCAAGCTCGCTCAGCTCGAGCGTGAGAAGAACGACGTCAATGAGAAGCTCCGCATCACTGGCAAGCGGATCGACCACCTTGAACGTGCTTTCCGTAAGGAGGAGGCCAAGAAGCTGGGTGAGGACTACGAGAAGCAGCGCGCCGAAGATCTCGCCGCCTATGAGAAGACCACGAAGGAGACCCTCATCGAGCATAAGCGAAAGCACGAGGAGGCGGTGGAGCTTAAGCACCGTGTGGAGCGTCTTGTTCCCCACTACGAGAGGTTCAAGGAGAACCTGTATGAGCGTCGTCGTGACGAATTTGACAAGAAGCGTCGTGACGCAGACAGGGAGATGGAAAAGGCAGTCGCTGCGCGCAAGAAGGAGTTCCGGGACAGGAAGATCCGCGAGAAGCGAGAGCGCGAGGAGAAGGAACAGGCCTTGCGAGAGGCCGAGGAGAAGGCTGCTCGCGAGAAGGAGGAGCGCGAGCAGCGCGAGGCTCAGCGTCGCGAGGAAATGGCACGGATCAAGTCGCAGCGCGATTCAGAGCGCCAAGAGGCTCTGGAAAAGGCTGCATTGCAGGCTCGTCGCGAGGAGGAGGCTCTTGCGCGTCGTCAAAAGGAGAAGGAGCAAGCCCGCGCCATCCCCGTCCGCCAAGCACCAGCACCGTTGGAGCGCTCCGACTCTGCCGATCGGTCATCTGGGCCACCTCGTCTGGCCCTGGCTGGTGGCAAGCCCAGCTGGCGTGACCGTCAGGCCGCAAAGGAGGCGAGTGGTGAAGCTCCCGCAGATGCGCCTCCCGCGCGCGCCACTCCCCCACCGGTCGAACGCGCCCCGCCTGCCGAACGTGCCGAGCGTGCTGAGCGTGCTGAGCGTGCCGAGCGTGCTCCGCCGGTCGAGCGCACCGACTCAAGCGAAAGGGCTTCCGGGCCCCCACGTCTGGCCTTGGCCGGACGCGGTGGCAAGCCTGCCAGCAGCTGGCGTGACCGTGAAGCTGCCAAGCGTGATGGTGGCGGCGCTGCTACTGGTGAATCGGAGAGAAGTGCACCTCCGCCTGCGGCTCGCCAGGCCTCTGGCAGGGGCGAGAACGGAAGGGAAACCCCCCCTGAGCCTCTGACGGCCTCGCGTGCTCCCGGCAAGTGGGTTCCAAGACACCTTCGGGACCAGGCTGGTCAGTAGACCAGTTCATGAAGTAATGTGGCCCAGGAGTTATACAGGATTCAGTCACTGTCTATTGCGGAGGGTTTCTGTGTTTTAGGTAGTAGTTGTGGTCTAGAGAATGAAGCGATGGTGCATCCCTCGATCGAGATCAAAATTGTAATTGTATTAGATACATGTGTCGTGATTTCATGCGGGCTTCAATTTGTATTATCTGCCACTCCCCATTGATTTGATATCGCGCCTGTAGTTCAAGGTGACAGCAGATGTGTACAGAGTTGAGATGGATTGGTGCCGACTCAGCAAGGCACTTTAGGGAGTAAGTAGTTAGTCTAGCCATCCACTCGAAGTAGGTACCTAGACGAACTCTTCAGCGCCTCGCGCCAAAAGGTGGGCCGGCCTTATCTTATCGGCGAGGCTGTATCTTTTTTCTCAGTCGCCATTCAATCGCATTCTCCTCCCACAGATCGATATCATACACTCGCCAAACGAACAGTCCTCGTCTACTGCGGTACGCTCAAGATGCGGCCCCTCACAGAGCCAGAGACGCAGACTCTCTTCCAGAAGCTGGCACACTACACTGGAAACTCCCTCAAGAACCTCATCGCGCCGTTGGACGACTCGCCCAACGCCGACCGTTATGTCTTCAGGGTACATAAGGACAGAGTCTACTACGTGCGCCTGTCCATAGCTAACCTCGCCGTGTCTATTGGTAAGTTACAGGCCTTGTCCCCGTCCCTCCCTACTTGCTGCCATGACTCTTGGACACAGAGGATTTGGGGGTAGCGAGAGAGCGAGGGAGTATAAAAAAGAACATGGACCGAAAGGCTAACATTCTCCCCTTTCCCCCACCACCCAGAACGCGACAAGCTCGTCTCCCTCGGCATCTGCCTCGGCAAGTTCACAAAGTCGGGCAAGTTCAGGCTGCACATCACGTCGCTGCCGATCCTGGCGGAGCACGCGCGGTACAAGATCTGGGTCAAGCCCAACGGCGAGATGCCGTTCCTGTACGGCGGCAACATCGTCAAGGCGCACGTGGGCCGCTGGTCCGAGGACTGCCCCGAGCACCAGGGGGTCATCGTCTACGCCATGAACGACACCCCGCTCGGCTTCGGCGTCACCGCCCGCTCCACCGCCGAGGCGCGCCGCCTCGACCCCACGGGAATCACCTGCTTCCGCCAGGCAGACTGCGGCGAGTATCTCCGGGACGAGGATAATCTGTTTGCGACGGGTTGAGGAATGTCTGGGCCTCTGGGATGTATATGACACTGAAAAGGTGAGCCGGGTGGTACATGTGGGCTGCGCCGGGGAGTTGAGATCAAGGCCCTTCGCTTCGCCCGCCCGGTAGAAAGAGAGACCCGCGTTCCAGGACGTGAGGGTTCAAGAATGAAGAAGAAATACGGCAGGCTGGACATAAAGTGTCGCCAGAAAAGCACTCGGATATGGAGCCCATATACAAGCATGTTGGAAGGCGTTTTGGAGTTCAAAAATTCAACCCAATTCGGAGATGTTCCGTGGGAGCTGTTGCGAGTGGGCTTGCCTACCTTGTCTAGATACCACAATAAAAAGAGTCTTGCTGTCCTCTTTGAAATGTCTTAATATTTCAGCATTTTCCGGAACCACCCAACCTAGTCTGCTATACCAAGAACCTTCTACGCTGGCTGCCCATAGAGCGAATCACAGACTCGATGCGTCGACCAGCTTGCTTCGGAATATGTCACCCTTGAGCCAGGGTCTTTTTCCTCATGGTGATGGGATGGAGAACAAATCGAATGAAAGCAGGTTGGGTTTCACGAGAGCAGTCCAGTCCACGTGTGACGGTGTTAAGGGAAATTGACCCGAGATTGGTATTTTGTATGAGGGCTAATGCGGTGGATTCTCATCCTATCCAAACCAACGAGGTTGACTGTATTGGTCTTCCGCCATGCAAGAACATATGAAACCACTTTTAAGCCGAGCATCTATGAGATTGCCTGTATCCATTTTTATATCGAGCCCCCAAATGCCTGTCGTGCCTCGACAATATGCAATGCCACAAACCTAAGCCGTGGGTATCGGCGTCTGCGGCCTACTGCCCATGAAGAAAGTGATGTGCTCCCGCTCCGCGACATAGCCGCTGTCGGCATAGCCCAGCAGGCCCTCGATCTCCTTGCTCTGGTGGCCCTTGATGAGCGCGACCTGGGTGGACGAGTAGTTGACGAGCGCGCGGCCGACGTCGAGCGGCTCGCCGCGCCACAGCCTGCCCCCGCTGGTGGGCTCCGCGTCGGCGGGCTCCCGCTCGACGACGAGCAGCCGCACCGACTCGTGCTGCCCGAAGTGCCCGTCGACGTCGACGATCCCCGCCGGCAGCAGGCCCGCCTTGTCGAGCAGCGCCCGGTAGCAGCCCGCGTCGATGTAGACGTCCCCGTGGGGCTTCAGCCCGTGCAGCAGCCAGAACGACCGGTCCCGGTAGGGGGACGGCGAGGGCAGGAAGCGCGTGTGCAGGGGCACGTCGGGCCAGTTGAGCTCGATGCTCTGGAGGGACGCCCTCGACTGTGCCAGGGGGTCCTCGGCGTGGTGATGGTCGTCCCCGTTCGAGTGGGAGTGGTTCGACCCTGGGGACTTGATGGCTTGGATGTGATGCGCGATCTTGGTGATGTTACCCGGGTTGGAGGCCCGGGTGATGACGGTGGTCACGCCGGCCGAGGTGGCCAGGCGTGCGGCAACGAGCTTGGTCGACATGCCTCCGGTCCCGAGTGATGACCCGGCCGAGGAGGTGTCGGCGTGTATGGACGCTATGTCCTCTACTACCTCGATGGGCTGGGCGTCTGGGTGTGTGCGAGGGTTCTTGTCGTATAGACAGTCGACATCGGTCATGAGGAAGAGAAGGTCCGCGTGGACCATGCCTGCGGTGATGGCGGACAGCGTGTCGTTGTCTCCAAACTTGATCTCCGAGACTGCCAGGGTGTCGTTCTCATTCACGATGGGGATGACGCCCGAGTCCAACAGCTCGTTGAAAGTGTTTTGCGCATTCAGATACCTCGATCGCTAGGGAACAGTCAGCCGGTCAACTCACGTGAAGTGAACCAGGGATGAGCGGCATCGGCAAGAAAAGGCTCACATCTGCTATGTCGTTCCGGGTGAGGAGAATCTGCGCAACAGGCTGTTTCAAGTGGTTGAACAGGCTGTCCCATATGTTCATCAGACGGCACTGGCCGATGGCAGCCAGGGCTTGGAGCTGGGCAACATGTTTTGGACGCTTCTCCTTCTCCATGCGCCTCATGCCGACGCCGATGGCGCCGGACGAGACGATGACGACGCGGTGGCCATCTTCCCTGAGTTTGTGGGCAGTCTCAACTATGAGGGACAGGTTGGAAAGGAGAGGCTGGTGGGTCTTTTCATCTACAATCGAACTGGTGCCTGGTTGAGCATGTGAGTCAGCCCTGTGTAAGAGCTCAACTTTGGGATCTTGTTGCAGAGCCAGGGCAAGTTCTCACCAAGTTTGATGACTATGCCGAGAGACTTTGGTCCCTTCATGTCTGCCACGGGTTTGGTCAGTCAAGAGACCTGAGAAACAACCTAAAGAATGACGGGTATACTCCATGGAAAGGGAACCAGACGACCACGGGGGAACTCGTTCCTCTTTTCACTGGACTTACAATGCGACTCGTCTCCGGGATCCATGGTGTGATTCTGCAAGTACCCCTGGAGTGTCGGAGGGGGCAGCGAATTACAATGGGTAGCGAGTGCTGTTTACAGCCGAGTAGCCTGGTTTCCGCACGGCGCAAGTGCGCAGCCGTAAGCACTTTTACCACGCAATGGGTAGGCCTTGCAGGTTTTCAATGACTACCGCCAAGGGTAGAAGGCGCGGCACCCGGTGGGGCAGCACCTTGTTCGGTCACTTTTGGACCGCAGCGCCGGCCGTTTTAAACGCGGAGAACCCACGGCGTTGATCCCTGTCGCCAATCCTTGTCCGTTCCGTCTCTACCGCTCCAGCTCCTGCGCCTATGCCTGTGCCTGTGCAATGCCTGCTCCAAATTTCTTGGGGAGCTCTTCGAGCAGCCCACTAGAACATCGAGGACCGGCTTTGTGCATAGACTACACGACAGGATTGTTTTGCCTTGAGTCCAGCCTCGCGAACGTCATTTTCACCGTGTTACCGCCCCGCCGGCGAACGACTTCCCACTGCACCGACATCCACAGCAGCTGCACCAGCTACCGGTACAGCTAGGTAGCTACCTCAGGTGCCGGCCTCCTGCGACCTCCCGCCCATCATCCAACACCACCCACGATGGCCTCGGCCACAGCCCCGAGCCCACCAGGCTCAGACCCAAGGACAACATCCCCACCCTCGTCCACACCAGTCACCTCCCCACAAGCACAAGCACAAACACAGGCAGGCCAAAATGCCCCCAACCCCTACCTCGAGAACAACCCGACACGCACCGGCTTCGACCCCAAGACGCAGTGGTGGGTCAACTACTTCAAGATCCTGACGGGGCAAGTGACGAACGAGGGCGTCTTCCACTACCGCGAGCACCGGTACCGGGCCAACGAGGCGCGCGACGTGGCGCGGTGCGAGGAGCACCGCGACTGGCTGTTCGCCTACTCGCCGACGGTGCGCTTCCTCAACGACCGGATCGCCGAGCTCAACCACGGGCAGGGGATGACCCCCTCCAACGTCCTGTGCCGCCGCTGCCCGGCGCGCCTGACCGCGGGGCTGCAGGTCGAGCGCCAGAGCGGCGGCTTCGAGCCCGCCCACGGCATCCTCGTGTGCGCCAACGAGGTGCGCAACCGCGGCCACCTCGAGGACACCCTCGCCCACGAGATGGTCCACGCCTACGACCAGCTGAGGTTCGAGGTCGACTTCCGCGGCGAGAGGGACCTGCGGCAGGCGGCCTGTACCGAGGTAGGTCGAGCCAACCCACTTTCTGGGGTTTGTCCCCACGTGGAACGGACGGGGAATTTGCTGGCTAACGTTTTGCTTTGTTTTCACACAGATACGAGCATCGATGCTGAGTGGCGAGTGCAGGTGGACGAGGGAGGTCCTGACGCGGGGCAACTACACATTGACAGAGCAGTTCCAGAACTGCGTGCGGCGGCGGGCTGTATCATCAATGATGGCAAGGCCATGGGTGAAAAACGACGTGCAGGCCGTCAAGGTCGTCAACGAGGTCTGGGACTCGTGTTTCTCAGACACGCGGCCATTTGACGAGGTGTATAGATGAGGCACGGGATAGAGAAAAGGAGGGGGCAATACCATGATACTACTTAACGCTGAACAAAAAATGTATTTCTACAGACGATGATATCGCGAGCGAGCCGCCTGTGTACGTGTGCTGTGACCCTATTATGGTTGTGCTCACGATTTTGCAATGAAGGGCAGGTCAATAAGAAACGCTAAATGCCAATGAGTAACTCCTGAAACCCACAATGTCGCCTATGCCTTTGCCGACACCGTACCCTTCCCTGAGTACCTTAACGCCTTACAAATGTCAAACAAACATGTCACTACGCATCGACCACGCCTGGCTCAGCCAAATCCAGCCTCCAAGGGGCCGGGCCTATCAAAGTCCGGACGCTTTGTGTGCGCTGCCAATGCGATCATTCACCACCAATGCAGTTTTGGATCATTTACTCTTCTCCCGGTCGGTGGCTCGTTCTCCCTTGACGCAGTGCTTCAAGATCCAAGGATGCGTCTGGACATCCTCAAGGGGCAATCTCTTGGTCGGATCCAGTACCAGTAACTATGATTCAATGTTAGCTCTGCCCTTGGGAGATATTATTAAGCAAACGATGTGTGGTTTCGTACCTTTTTAATGAGGTCCCTAGCCTCAGGGCTGACAAAGGATGGGATAGTCATGTCCGCCCGGGCAATACGTCGATGGGTCATCACGGGAGTGTCTTCAAAGGGCGCCTCGCCGACCAGGAACTCGTAAGTCAGGACACCCAGACTCCACAGGTCAACCTTCTCATCGTACGAGTTGTCATTGCTGCCCGACTTGACCATCTCTGGCGGGAGGTAGTCCAGCGTTCCACAGAGGGTAGCTCGCCTGCGATTAGGCGCGTGTACACTCCAGCCAAAATCCGAGATCTTGATCTCGTCATGGATACCGACGAGGATGTTTTCGGGCTTGATGTCCCTGTGGATAACATGCTTGCGGTGCAGGTACTTTAGTGCCGATGCCATCTGGGCTATGTACTGGGCGGCCTTCCACTCGGGGAAGCGGTTCGCCTTGCGAAGGAGCTTGTACAGCTCGCCCTGGCTGGCGTACTCGAGGATGAGGAAGATGCGCTTCGGGTCGTGGAAGTGTCCATATAACCGAAGTATGTTGGGGTGTCTCAGGTTGCTCTGGATCTCGATCTCGCGGCGCACCTGCTTCTCGATGCCGGACCCTTGCTGCAGCTCCGCCTTGTGCATGACCTTGAGTGCGCAGATGAAGCCGCTGCTGCGCTCCTTGACCAGATACACACGCCCGAATTTCCCCTTGCCAAGCGGCTTTCCGATTTCAAACATGCCGAGGTGGAAGATGCGGGGCTCGTCCATCAATGTCAGCTGTTGGGACTGCTGGTCGGCCTCGGCCTCGTCTGACCTGCGAGAGACAGTCGTGCTGGCGGAGCTGGACTTTTCCTTCTTGGATGGCGAGGTGGGGTTGCTGTTGGCAGCCTGGGCTTTCCGTTGTACTGTTTGAGAAGCCAGTGTGATGGTGGTGGACTGTGCATTTTTCTTGGTGGGTGACGGGGGTAGCGTTGAGGCGGCTGACGAGGAGGGAAGTGCTTGGCTTTTTTTCTGTGCGGCCTGTGAAGGTAGAGTCACGGTGGTGACTGTGTTTGTGTTCTGAGATTGTAGAGCGACTTTGAAGAGGCCCGGACGGCTGATGGACTGGGAGAGCTGTGCGGAAGAAGAGGCGACAGTCTAAGCAATCGGCGGTTCATCAAAATGGGGGTTTTCACGGGGCAAGAGATTTGTTGCTTACCTTGGACTTGTGGTAAATGCGACCAAGCTCACCAGGATCGTTCTCATCGGTGATGGACATACGCTGGAGGCCAGTCTCCAGCGCTCGGGTCGCCGCCATCTTGTGAGGGAAGAGGGGGAAGGGAGGGGGGGAAGGATGTCGTCGATGTTGCACTTTCGCTGATGAATTGACGTTTTACGTTGAGATCCAGAGAAGGCGTTTGTTTCGAGTTTGCGTGATTGCAGTGTCTAGGTGCGAGGCGGAATGGTGGTGCTGTGGTTGCAGAGGCGGAGGACAGGATTTTGGAGGCTCGGGTCGTGGATTGTAGAAGTGGGCAGGAGGTTGGAATATCTTGGTGGCTGGCCCTGTAAGCTCAAGTGTTGATATTTGGACGAGTTGCCGAGCAACAGGGCAGGTGGTGGGGCACCTTGGCCCTTGCTTGGTTGCGGAGGCTACGGGTGGTATCCTTGTTAGCCCTCTGCGGCTCACAGCCGCCTCTCTGATTCAACCTGTTGGACCAGGAGCTATTCAGCCCGCCTTGATCGCTACATTCACTTTTCTTTTCTTTTCTCTTCCTCGAGTTCGCGTCAACTTGGCTACAAACACGTCGTCCTTCAAAATGAACCACACACTGCCACCATATCGCAGTAATTGATTACACGTAAATTGATCAGGGCATCCCCAGAAACACTCGGACAAGGGTCAGTTGCGATCTCCTCGGAAACGACTTATTCAGTGTCTGCCAATGCCTTCTGAGACTCAGAGAGACTGAGTTGGTTTAAGAAGGCTTTATTTTTCTGTGACAGACCAGACTTGTGTAGGCCAGTGTTAAGTGGCGGCGAGTCTGTCCTGCTCTCAATAATCAAATTGGTCCTTTGCACATCGGAGACGTTTGGCAGATCAGAAACATGTATTCAAATACGTTGTTCTTACAACTGCACATCCTCCTGACTCTCTCCAATTCCTTTTGATTAGCACAGATTCCTCTACTGCTCGCACCTACTTTGAATATGTACTAGTATTTTTGCAAAGCAGCCGCGTTTTAGAGCAAGGTTGTCAGTTAGGTTTCTTACAGCCAAACCTCCGCCTCCGCTACAAGAGGGAGGGTGTAGTCACTGAACACGGCTGAGTCTGCATCGTAGTAGTTTCAAGTAACAGTCTGTGAAGTTTCATATTCCGTGTCGACTTCGACAGGACGTACCGAATTCAAAGACTTGCAGTGGCAATAGTCAGGTGGACCGTAACTTATGGACCAACCGCACGTAAAATACGGCAGTAGCGATATACCAAGTAGCTCGGAGCTCTCACAACTCCAAGCTTGGAAAGTCGACGAACGCAGTTTCACACACCCTTCGCAACGTCTCACTCTCAGCCTCACCAGGCAACATACAACATTGGCCCCGACGCAGTTCAAAGGTTAGAAGCCACAGCGGACAACCCACGCCAGGACCAACACTCACCACCATCACCATCATGAACCACATCAGCTCGCCCAACGAGCCCTTCCCCGCTCCCACCATGCTGGCGCAGGCGACGACGACGCACAGGCAGGGCAACTTCGAGGTGTCGTCGCGCAAGCTGCCCATCTCCAAGTCGGGCCCCATCGACGACATGTCGCGGCGCCTGGGCATCCCCATCCCCGAGATGATCTTCGGCGACAACCTGGTCGCCGTGCGCCACGCCCCCTCCGGGTGGGCGGTCGAGTTCGCCGCCGAGCCCGCCCTGGACGCCGTCGACAAGACCGGCGCCAACATGCTGCAGGTCGCCTACGCCGGCGAGTGGTCCTCGTCCCGCGAGCAGTCGTCGGCCCACGACATCCGCGAGGTCGTCAAGCCCTACGACTGGAGCTACAGCACCACCTACCGCGGCTCCGAGACCCCGGCCCTGCACGGGCCCGAGCCCGGCCGGAGCCTGCAGCCCTGCAGCGGCGGCGCCGGCAAGCAGATCCCGCTGGAGCTGCTCAAGCGCCGCGACCCCATCCTCTTCTTCGACGAGGTCGTGCTCTTCGAGTCCGAGCTCGACGACAACGGCGTCTCCGTCTTCAGCTGCAAGCTGCGCGTCATGGAGCAGCGCATGCTGCTGCTGTGCCGCCTGTACATGCGCCTGGACGGCGTCGTCGTGCGGGTCCGCGACACGCGCGTCTACGTCGACTTCGAGAAGGACGAGGTCATCCGTGAGTACACGGCCAAGGAGGACAACTACGCAAATGTGACGAGGGTAAGGTGAACCTATCTGCAGGAGGCTTTTCCTCCTGCACGCTCGCTGTTCTCCTGGCGGAACATATGTTGCTGACACTTGATTCTGCTCTAGGGTCTGCGCATGTCAGGTTTGCATCCTGACGCTGTCACCGCTGCCTTCAGGGACGCGAACCAGCTGGCGCATTTGTTGCCTGTCGTCGAGCAGCAGATAGACAGCGTTTCGCTTTCCTCATGATCCGTGAACCTCAACGGCGCATACTAGTATCAGGACTTCAGCAGATGTCGTGGATGGCCATGGCATTTGCTACTGTGACTACAAAGCCAAAGCAGCTACTCATCTGCAGAGACGCCACAGAGGCAAGCCGGCCCCAAGTGTGACAGAGTGTACTTCACTTCCCTCAACGGAGCCAGCAGGCGAAGAAGGGTAGCTCCGCCTTGATAAAGAGCCAATATGCGCTTGCAGACAACTTATGAGGTGACATTGCACAGTCTTGGGTGAGCTAGAGAGTAGGACGAGAGGGTGTACGTCCCCAGATCAGACTGGGCGGCGATGGGTGAGACAAACCAAGAGATACATCGGCAACGCCAGAACACCACTCACCACTGCGGTTGTCACTTTGTCGTCCAAGCCGGCCGACGGTCTGATCAGATGCGAGAGCACGAGCTGCCTGGAATCTTCCTGTCACCCAATTGACAACGGAAGACCTTTACGGGTACACATTTTCAGACGAGTGTTTGCAGCCGAGAATAACCATCAAATTTTCAGCTCCACAACTGCAAGAGGTCAGAACCAAGTCTGTCATGATAGGCGACCAAGGGCTCTCATTTCGGGTGGAAAGGCATATCTAGCAAAAAAAGCCATGTTCCATCGTGACCGCGCCTCAACCCATCATCCAAATTACCGCACCAGTCCACCCAAACACAAGAACAAGCAAAGGGGTATCCCAAACCTCGCATGTGCATGATACAAAAGTGTGAAGACAACCATCCACCACCCCGTCCCATACTAGCGCCCCTCTGGCAGCGGCGACGAGGACTCGACACGTTCCTCGTAGTCCAGCTCCCACTTGTCCACCTCCTTGAACTTCTTGGACGCGGCCTGCAGCTCCTCGCCCAGCTCCTCTGCCGCCGCCTCGGTCTCGTCCGCGTCGAACATGGTCTCGTCGAGGGGTGTGGATGCGTCCTCGCCAACTTCGACGGCGTCTCCATCAACCATGTCCTCCTTATCAAATCTGCGTGACCCATACGTCCGCCTCGTGGAACGTTTTGCTGGTGCAGGCGTAGGCTTTGCTCGATTTGTCTGGTCTGCCTTGGACGACCGACCACTCACTGGCTGGGCAGCCCTCTTTCTCGAAGTCCGAGGTTGGTTCGAGACGTCATACACGTCTTGCTGCGGCCCGGGCCCCTCGTTCTCTGACCCTTCGTCGTCGCGGCGAGCCTTGCGCCGTCGGCGAGGGAGCAGCGCAGCGAGATCAGCGGTGGACAGCTTTGGTGACTCCCTGCGTGAGGTGGTCTTGCCCTTGCCCTTGGACCCGGCATTTGTGGCCTTCGGATTTGGCGAGTGTGTCAGGGATGGCGGTTCTGAGATGTCAGACATGTCGTCGTCCAAAGCTGGCGTCTTCGTGCTTCGGCGCGCCGCACGGCCGCGTGTTTTCTTTCCCAACATGTTCAGTGCGGGCCACACCATTGGGCTGCCAGCCTCAGACGAGCTACTGCTGGCTGGTGGGGCGAGGACGCTGTCGTCATCTAGCTCTGGGGTGTGCGAGAGGAGGCTTGGTGGCGAGGACCGCTCGTCCATCTCTATGGATTGGTGGACTGCCTCTTCATCCGCTTCCATCAGTCGTCTCTTGGCTGCCTCAGACTCGTGGCTTTCCGTCGACTTCCTCTTCCGCGAGCGCGTCCCACCCTCCACCGACTTAGATACGTCTTTCGCGGCGCTGGCCCTTCGACTCGACCGCCGCACAGGTGTTCCTTCCGCCTCGGGCAGGAAAGACTCCTCCTCGCCGTCAGACTCGACGGCATTCTCGCTAGCCTGAGACGCAGCTCTCGACCGCTGCACAGACATTGATGCCTTTTGCGCAGACGACAACAAGATACTCGGCTGCCGCGCGCGCCTCTTGAAATTGCCCAGGCTGAAAGTCGAGCTCAGGCCGGGCGTCGTCGGCCCCCGGCTGCTGGGACGGATTGGCGCGTCGTCCCTCCCCACAATGCTGGACTGGCGGCGGCGCGTCTGGCGCTTGAACACACTGACGTTAAAGGTGGACGTATCGGCCGAGCGCGTCCCCGACTGCTGGCCCGTGGCTGTGGCGGTGGTGCCGCGGCTATCGTCCTTGTCGTTGTGCCCCGAGATGTCGAAGCTGCTGTCGAGGTGGCCGAAGATCTCGCTGTCGTTGATCTCAAGCCCAGAGAGGTCGCCGGCGCGGCCACGCGGGCCCAGCAGCGACGACGCCTCCATCTGCGCGTTGCGGCCCGCCTCGACCACGGGGCTAACGACCATGTCGGAGCTGTCGCGCGCGTCGGTGGTGGTGGACGTGAGGTCGTCGAGCCTGCTCATCGCGGCGTCGCGCCGGGTCCTTGAGCCCTGCAGGGCGGTGTTGTCCATCGCGTTGCTGGCCAGGCTCGTGCGGCTGCGCGTGCTGCGTCCTGTTGTGGTGGCTGACTGCTCCGAGAGCGCGGCGGCCTTCTTCTTCTTTTGACGCTCGATTTCGCGATCGCTGACACCGTAGATGTTATCTGTCGAGTCGGATTGGATCGGCGCCTCGTCTCTCACAGTCCGTGGTGCGGGTGCGGGTGCGGCGTCGGACGAGGAGTCTGCCTTGCGCGACGCGGCGGCTCGCGACCGTGTTGGTCGCGGCATTGCGGTGCTTTGGTTGTTGTTTGTGGGGTGGTTACAAAAGATGCTCAGTAGGTGTACTGGATGAACACGATTCAGATGCTCGAATTGCGTCACAGAAGCAGAGAGGCATGCGCCGAATGTACACACGTAAGGATCTCTGTGGGGGAATGATGGGCCAGCTCTCAGTTGGTGGTGGAGGAAAAACAAGGGAGGCCAGCCGGACGCGCACCGCGTCGTGGTCCGTGCACACCAGAGCTGCTGGGCCCCTTTTAGGCCGGCTTCTACCTCTAGTGTACTGTGTAAGTCACGGCAATGAGTCGATTTGTGTTCAATGCACAGAAGTCACATCCAGAATATGACCATCGTCTCGAAATTGACATTTTTTTTCAACGCTTTGCCCCAAGGGGCCTCCCCATTAAAAAATAGACTACAGTATAGCTAGCTGCCCTGTAGACAGCAGATTTATATTGAGCTCAGCATCGGTTGGAAACGTCTCTGCATATACAATCCCCCTGAGGCGTTCAGAGGACGTATCCTCCTGTATTAACACAATCCCACTCCCTCACACCCACCCCCTCTTCCAACTCAACGCACCACCACAGCACGTCCTTGGCCTTGTCCAGCTGCCCACTCTCCTCGTGTGCCCTTGCGAGCGCAAACCACGCCTCTGAGTAATTCCACCCGGTGCCTAATTTCGTGAGGTTCGACAGCAGCCCGTACGCTCTGTCGCGGGAAGCGAGTCGGTCCACTTTAGGTATCGAAGCCGCTTTGTACGGTGGCTCGAGGTGACTCTCGTGGTGGGGTGAGGTCGGGCTCTTGGGCAGGCCGTTTTGCTTCAATGGCTCTTGTTTCTGTGACTTGAAGGCGCCCAGACCCAGGGGGCCTGTGGGGAGAGGCTTGGGCGAATCTGCATGCTTTCGCTCTGGGTACACGAGCTCTGCTGTGCTCTGGTCCGTGCCCGGCATCGCCTCAGATCCGCCGACAAGATCGAGACGTGGGAATGCTGGAGGTGGCACTGTCTTCTCACAGTAGAGATCGAGCAAAATGTTAGAGAGCCCCACGATGGCTTGGGGGTGATCAGGAAAATGCGTAAGAGCCGCTTCGAAATCCTTGCGTGCGGCGTCGACGTCTCCTTTTTCGAGCTGGAGATGTGCATTCTGCTTTGAGGTCAGTGTGTCTGCTTTGACGTGCGATTTCTCCCGGGTCAACTCACCTCGCTCCAGACATCGGCCCACAGCTCCTCAATCGACTTCTGGCCGCCCCAACCGGGCTTTCTAAGCGATGAAGAGCCCGACGATTTCTTGCCACTGTCCGCCGAGGTCTTGCCCATTTCCGATTCCATCGTTTGAACCAGTTTCTGTGCTTCGTTGACCGCACCCTTGGCATCATCGTACATCTCGGCCCTACGATAAAAGCCAGCAATCATGAGCCAAATCTTCAGCAGGATCGCACTCCTGCGTGCTTTCACCTGGTCCTTGTCGAATTGTATCACTGGCAGAACGGCACCAACAGGCTCCATGCCCTCCAGTGCGATCCCAGACATGTCTGGTGGAGGCGGTCGGGCGGACCAGTCGGACATTTGTGAGTTCGCCCGGCTAGCAGATGATGGCCGCGACAAGGGGTTGCGCTTGTTGGCGAAGGTGAAGAAGTCGGATGCCTGTAGGCCCTCAGGTCCAGGCATAGGCGTGTAAAATGTGTCCCCATCAACAACTGTCGCAACGTGCGGAGCCGGCCCGGTGCTCGCAGCACGTCGCCTAGCCCCTTGGCTCTCTCTCTTACGCAGCGAGTCCCTCCTAGCAGACTCGCTCCGCTTCTCGTTGCTAGTCGATTTCCTGCGCGTACTACGAGGGCTACCATTTTCTTGCGTGATCTGGATCGTGGGTGCTCGGCTGATGGTCTGTATAGTCTGTTGTGTTTGTGGGCGGGGCTGAGTTGATTCCGCGTTCTCATCGGTTGCTCGTACGGTGCCATTGCTGTCTCGCCTGTCCGCACGACTATTGCGGTTACCAAATATGCCGCTCCTGATGCTCCTGAAAGTGCCCGAAGTTCTTGGCAGGACTGCCGCCTTAGGTGGTTCAAGGGTTTGCTTCGACTGAACGCTGCCGAACAAGCGTGAGAATAAAGTCAACAGTTCCAGGCTGGCGTTGACAGCAACTCTCGGCCCCTCGGTGACCTCGACGATTGCCAGCTGGGTCATCTTGATCTCCAGAATATTCTCCTTCTCAAAATCGTCCATCTCATCAACCAACCCTTGGCCCGCGTCAGGGTCTTTCTCCGCCTCGTTCAAATGATCGCTTTTGAATTGGGCTTGGCGGCCGAAAAGCACAACAGGATCTCTGAATTGTTCGAAGGCGCACTCGCAGGTCCTAGCTGCCAGCACATACTCCTGTCTGGCGCTGAGCAACAACGACAGGAGATGCCAGAGTGGGATGAGCGACCTTTCCCGCCAGAATGGGCCATTATGTAGAACTAGCATCTCGTCGCCCGGTGCTCTTGTCAGAAGAGCTGTCTTCACAAGCTCAATGGCCGTGGTGAGCTCCCTCTGCTCGGCGAGCAGCAGTCCAAGTGCGAACACCCCCCGGACATCAGCAGAGGTGGCGAAGTCAGCAGAAAGAGAGATGCGCAATGATTTCATGGCCTTCTTCTGTACATCTGTTCGAGACGAGGGGTCGAAAGTCGTGCGAGCCCATTGTGCATGGGCTAGTCCGATGGACTGCCATGCCAGAGCCAGGATCTTGGCCGGTACGCGGTCTCCAGTAGCCGAAGACCTGCCTCCGTCTTCTCTGACGGACGCCATCGCACCACTTGGCTGGGGCGAATCGATCTTTCCAAGCCAGTGCTCAAGCTCCGAAGCCAGATCCATCGCTCTCTCGGCTGCCTCTCTCTCTCCGAAACGGCTCAAAACCGAGATACACAAACATATTGTCTCGAGTACAGTGGCATCGTCGTCAAGTGTCTTCTCTTCGTGTCCTGTTTTTTCAACCCGAGCCTTGCCCTTCTGCACAATGTCGAAGTATGAGTCGAATGCCTTCAGGGCCAGCTCGAACTCTGCCACGGAAAGGTGGACAATGAACAGGTTCCTCAGTATTGCAGTCGAATGATAGGTCTTCGTTGATGCGCGGTATAGCATCTCAAGAGTGGACGCGCTGAGACCCGCCTTGCCTCCTTGGCCCAAATCCCTCTCACTCCATCCGCGACCTGTTAGAATAGTCCAATTCCGCATGAACATCTCCACAAAGAGCTCAACTTCTTCTCTGTCCTCATCAGCTCTTGGGAAGGTTGTTTCGTTGAGCAAGAGTGCCTCAAATGCGCTCTCTGCCTTCTTCAACTCAAGTAAAAGCTGGCCCCTTGCGGCTGGCTCGTTTTGCGCAGGGAGCAGGTGTTTCATAGGATAGGGGAGGTCTTCCTGTAAGATTGTCGACAAGGCCTCGTAATATTCGAACCAGATCCGGCGTCGTGGTACCGACCCTTTGAAACCGTATCCACCAGCCATGCTTGTCCCTTTCGACGCATCCCACCACCTCGCCCAGGACCGGAAGCCAGCCAGCGAATTATCGTCTTCCAGCGAAACGTCCCCTTTGCCGCGACACCCATTAGATAGCATGCAGTACTCAGTCAGGAATAACTCAGACCAATAACGCAGCTCCTTCTTAGCCGACTGGCTGCTCCAAGAAGAGGAGCTCTGCGGGATTGCAGCCTCGAAAACGGCGAGAGCGTCAACCTCCTTCCCGTTGCGCGCTAGGCAGTTGGCGCGCAGGTAAGCGGACTTCAACATGCAGACCCTTGTCCATTCTGAAATGTTTTCCAGGCTCTCCACCTGGTTCTCTTCGAAGCCCTCTGGCAGGCGAACGAAGGCCAGGTTGTATTCTCCAACAACCCAATGCAGCCATCCGACGCAGACCTGGGCTTGGAACCTGTCCTCGGCATATGTGTGTTCTTCGTCGATGAGGGTCAGGACCTTTGGCAGGTGCGCGGCCACTTCGATCTCCGTGGCTGGGACGTTGCCAGAGCCCGCGGTGTCGGGGCGAGCCGCAGCGGGCTTCTGGGACTTGGTGGACTTGACGATGCCGTGTTCGACTTCGGCGGTCAGGGCGAGACAGGCGCGGTTTGGCGCATGCTTGCGCACCTTGCGGACAAGCTCTGGAACAGCCTCCCAGTCACCCTCGCATCGCGCGGTGTCGAGCTGGTCTAGGTAGTTTCTCCCCTTTGTGGGATTCGGAGCCATGGTGATGGTGGCTCGATGATGAGCATCAAAGAGGCCCAGAGGATTGGGTGGTTCTCGATGGATCGTAGGTCGGGAGGGAGGATGGTCGCTAGGCAGCTGGATAGCAATATGTGATGGCGAGCTTCGGGTTCGGCACTGTCATTGGGAAAAGGAGCGCGTCGAAGTCGAGGGTGAGACGGTGTGGTGCGGTGTGGTGCGGTGCGGTACAGCGCAATGCAGCGATGGTGGTCAATTCAAGAAGCTGGGGGGCATCGACAGGGGGGGCCTCCACTGGAACCACAGAGTGGGATCAGCGTGGAATTGGGACGTCTAAAGATGGAAATCGTGATTGGGGTCGAAATGTGGTGTGAATTGGGGGATGCGCTTCATTCATCATCAGCATCGGCGTCGGCGTCGGCATCGGCACCAGCATCCGCAGCGCACCCACGAACGTTCACAAGGTCGCAGTGCCGGCGACACACAAAGCAAATAGATCAGCTCGACAGGAACGAGATGACAGCTGCAGGGGAAGCTTCGCAGGGTCCTGCCTGCCGAGGGTCCGCCTAGAAACGGTGGCCCCACAGTGAAGATTGTCTGCATCACCCCTGTAAACATACCTGTACACGGTGACCGGGATGCCGGTTGCTTTCTCTAACCCAAATTGGATTTTTTTTTCGTGAAGCTTGTGAGAAGTGAGGACCTCAATCTCAGCCTCAACGTCGCTGTTGCATTGGTTTCGTTTCGCCTGTGGTGGAATCAGAGGTAAGATTCAGACGCCATATTTTCAGACGCACAGTGCAGTCCGAGACTTCGACACTCGTGAGCAGCGGCAGAAGACAGCCCTCAAAGGTCGGATATCAAAAGGTTCAGTTCCGTATAACTCTGAGCAGCAACATCAGGTCTGAACGGAATGAGCATGTCACTCCCTCCAGATCTTCAAGTCCTCTGTCGACGGCTGGCTTCGACAGATCCTGATGACCTTCCACGCCTCTGCCCATCTCTGATAAAACAAATCCAGCGCTGTCAAGGAGTGCTCTCGCAGCCTTCAGACCAGAAGCCCAAAGAAGGATCCCCCGAATCTTCAGTCCTTGTACACAAGTTGAGGACACAGATCACAACACTGCTGAACAATGGCAGAAGCCTGTCTGGGCGCTTCTCCGCCGCAATTTTAATCAAGGGCGTTATTGATACTGGCGGCTGGGAATCCCTCCGGACATCAGAGCCTTGGGTTCGAGGACTGCTTTCTATTTTACAGGTACGTGGTGCAAATCTCCCATTGAAAAGGCTCTGCATGGGTACTGACCCGTTCTAGAAGAATGATCCGTATCCGTCAAAGGAGATTGCCGTCATCACCCTCACAAGGATATATACGTTGCTCCATGAATACCAAGCTCTGGTCAGGGAGATAGCAACTCCCACTCTTCGTGACTTTGTCACAGCTTGTCTGCAAATTGTCAAGCCTCCGGCGTCCTCCAAAGCCGGTCCACCACCAGTGCGACTGGTGGAGACCATAGCCAACGCTCTATCTGCTATTACACCCCTTTATCCGACGACTGTACGCCCCTTTGGGCTCCAGGTCAGGGCTGCTTTCAGGGTGTACTTGGCCCCTACTGCTTCAGACAAGCTGGCCGTCCCGCAAGGACTGCGATCTGCATCCCGCCAGCTCATTGTCCTTCAACATTACACAACCCCCAAGAACGGGAACGCAGACGAGTGGATAAAGACCATCGCAGGGTTCCTCAACAGCAGCCATGCTACTGCAGACCAGGTGTTCCGTGCTGTTCAGGAGTCATGGGAGTCAAATAGTGGCTACACTCGGAAGGCTGTCGACTATGACGAGGAACCGCAAGGTGGTAGTGACTCCGAGGATGAGCTCCCCCCGTGGACGGGTGTCTCTGGCGGAGCGGAGCGCCTTGTAGGACTCCTGGAGACTATTGCGGAATCACTGAGGTGTCCCACCAAGACACCGGTTACACTTCCGGTCTCCTCGTTTCTCGACTTGACAGCGCGAATCTCCATGGTGCTGCACCCTAGGAAAGTGTCACGCGGGCAAGACGAAACACAACTCAACTCCGCCATTGGTCGAGAAGAGAAGGAAGAGTTATGGAGCGCCCTCCCAGATGTTCATGTTGCCAGCATGAACCTCTTGACAACCCTTATACGAAGACTGGAGGATGGCACCGTTTCCATCGCAGCCGATATTCTTCTCCAGGCCGTGCGAGTCATCGACGCAAACCAACACATCCCATTTGCGCGAGAGCGAGGCTACGTCCTTCTCAGAGAGCTTCTGCTCGTCCACGGACCAACCATTCCCAAGTTCAGTGTTAACTCTCTTGAACGCATCGTCCAAGGCTGCTGCCGCGACCTGTTAGCGGCGTCAGGCCACGCCGTATCCAAGCCGCCTAGCGGTAACAACGCCCAAAAACAGGGCAGCAATAACAAGCCCTCATCAGCAAAGGCATCCTCCAACGCCGACGCCTATCTCAGCACAGAAGACAAAGCAAACAAACCTGCCTCCGACCTATCTGTGGCTCACCTCGAAGCAGCATCCGCGCTGCTCGAGACACTGCTGTCTCATTTGCCCCAGCAGCACCTGAAACAGACCCTGCGGGCCCTGATCGACCGTACGGCAGTCTTGTCACACAATAGGGACGCCATGATCTCCAGTGTTTTGAACCCATACAGGACGCATACAGGAAAAGCGCTGGCAAGTGTGTTCCCGTTCTTGGCGAGAGACTTCCCGCGCGACCAGGCCGTGGAGGTCTTGAGGTCCAACCTACGCACCGCATCTGGGCCTTCACTCGTCGGAGCGGAGGATGGAGACGACGAGACGATACTTGCACAACTACAGGGGGGCTCCGGAGGCCAAGAGGATGTGGAAGATACAGCGGCAGGCGAGAAGAAAGGCTGGGGAAATGGCTGGACTGGTGACAAGGCAGAAGACGAGGAGATGGCCGATGCTGCCCCGGCGGGCTTTAACCTCGGTACGGAGGCACCCGCATCAGTCGTCACCACGACTGAGACCACTACTGTGCTGTCCGAGACTATCCCTGGCGGGTCCAAGCAGACAGTCATGCTGTCGTCTACGCTGAAACGCAAGAGCGAAGAGCTGGAAGAGCCGCCGGCGAAACGCCTCGATATGGGAAAGGCCCCGGAAGTATTTGGCGGCCCCACTGGAGTCGAGCCCAAGATGGATGTAGACAACGAAGGTGGCGAGGATGAGAGTGACAGTGACAGTGACAGTGACGGAAGCGTACATCTGAATGCGGCCTTAGACGAGGATTCAGAGGACGAAGATGAAGATTAGCTTCGAACTTAGCTCGTTGAGAACACAACAGTTTTGGGTGAAGTAGCTACCGCGAAGAAACTAGCCATCAAGATTTTCACTTATATTGCCATGTTTTGTTTTGGGATGTTGATAGCTTGTAAGCTGCGTAGACTGGAAGCCTGCTGCTACTCACCGAGTGTGATATTAGTCATCTATACAGTATTTCAGGGTCCCTGTGATCGATCCAGTCCCTATACACTATGAATCCCCGACTCTTCAAATATCCCTAGAGGGCTTCTCACCTCAGAATAAGGGGGCGATCATCAGTCCCGAGCACTACGAGTGGCCAGTGTCATCGACAGGATGCTTTTGAGTCATCAGGAAGAAAATGGGCTTTCAGCATCGAGAATCAGGGTATACAAAGTCTGGCCATCTCTCGCCAAACCTAGCCTGGCCAGGGTTTTTGGAATCGATCCGGTGGAGATAATCGGGCCATCTGGGGTGTTCCGTCACCCAACCCCATAGCCAAGCCTGCAATAGCCTGTCTAAGTGTGCCACCAGCAGACATGCTTTCTCCAAGCTGTCCCGAGGTTTTTATCCCAACGCCAACCCGTCCACGCAAAAATGCACGCAAAACCAACAGACCATCGCACGCGTGGGGATGCCTCAGTCCCTCAGCCACGCGCGCCTCTTCTCCTCCTTCTTGGCCTTCCGCTTCTCCTTCCACTGCGCCAGCTCCTTCTTCGTGGGCTGCTTGCCCCTCCGCTCGGCCTTGAGGCTGCGCCCGTCGTGCGAGTTGGCCGCGCGGTCCACGTCAAAGTACGCGTTCATCTGCCGCTGCGACTTGGCCGCGTCCGAGAAGTTGTCCGGGTTCACGTCCGCCGCCTGGAACTTGCCCGTCCGGCTGTTGAACGCCGCCGCCTGCGAGTATGGGTCTGCTCCCGCCCCCGGGCCCCCTGCCGCCCCCTCGAGCCCCATCTCTGCGGCTGCCGCGTAGTGCGCGGCGGCGGTGGTTGTGGCGGCGTCGTCGTCCGCCAGGTCGGCTTGCTTGTAGGCTTGCGCGTAGGGCGCGTTCGGGTCCCAGGACCCGTGGATCGCGGGGTTATAGCCGCCTGCTACGGACGAGGGCTGTGATATTGTTGCTTCTGTGACTGCTGCTGTGGAGGATGATGGTTCGGCGGGGGCTGTCGCGGGCTGGACTCTTGGGTTGTCCCATTGTGACATGCCGGTGAACCTGTTGTAAAAGTACCACGCCTGCCTCGCGGCGTCCCACATCGCATCCCAGCCATCGTCTGCTTGCTGCGGAGGTGCCTCGTTCGGTAGAGGCGGCGCAGACGCATTGCTTGCACCACGTTGCGCTTGCTCGTGTGTAGATTGATGGCCTGGGAGCGGCTCGTCGGGTAATGGCGGTGCGTCGTTGTGTTCTGCAGCTGGGTTTGATTCTCGTGGTGTATCGACCGACTGGCTTCTGCTCTGGTAATTGCCTCCGGGGCTGTCGTCCTCACTGGCCTCTCCTTCTTCTGAGTGCGCATCAGACTGAGGTGCCGCTGCCACAGGCGGCACCTCGTCCTTGGCGCTGGCTGTCTCGCTGTCCGACGGCATTGGAGGCCGCGCTAGCTGTTCGGGCCTTACAGATGGCAGGACTCGGGTCGAGGTCTGGATGGTGGAGGCTGTTGTGTGATGTTAATATGCATCTCAGGACCAGCCCGGGTATTTACGTGCTTTGTATGGTCTAAGAGGCTCTGTTGTTGCAGATGAGGAGAAAAGTTGGCGACGTCAAGGCCGAGGCTGCGGTATTCAAATAGTCCAGGTACGGGCGGCAGGGCTGCAGGGCCTTGAATTGAGGTGGGATCTCCCGCACAATGACTCGACCCAATCAAACTGAGGCGGTGTGGGGAAAAGGGTGGGGGGCAGCTCGCAGCCCTGTCTGGCCCTGTCCAGTGGTGTGGTGTGGTGTCGGTGAGCTTCCAGTTCAAGGTTGACAGCTAGGGTTAGCTCTCCAAAGTCACCCTGGACGTAATGTTTTCCGCCGAATTCAATCTCGATCAGATGCAGGGCGTTGGCAGTTGACTGCTTTGACAAACAGAGGGTGGGGCAGTATGGTCGTTCACCATGACAGGTAAGCTGCCCTTATTTTTTCCATCGAGGCATAAAGATGCTTCTTACGCCCTCACGCCATTCAAGACACACATGTTTGAGATTCAGATACATGTCTTGATAGTGTGCCACACACATCTAAATCCTCCGGTCTACAAATTCAATCCTCAGAACGACAAGTACCCCCTCCCTGCCAGCGCACTTCGTCTGCTTGTACGTTGTTCTTCAAATTCACGAATCAGAATCCATCCAATTCAATCCATGTACCTGGCCGTTCATCATCCTCAGAATGGAGTCCAAAATTGCAAGGGTTGAAAGCGAATTGATGTGCAGCAGAAGCAGGTCGACATTTGTTCAGAGACGGTGCAAATGAGGGTACAAGCAGAATCAACGCGAACTGTCCCTATGTCAGTAAAAGACATGAGAGATTGAAATCAATTAGACGTGTACAAGGGTACTTGATTAACCAGACTACTTCATCAGCGCAGGCTTGTAGCAGGACGCTGGTCAGTATCTTCAGGACAGATTTCCTCAGTATCATGTGCATGTGTGCATTCTGATTTATGACCACAATATAAGAATAATCTCTACCTCACAAAGCATCACCATCCTTCTGACGGCATTAATCAAGGGGTGGACTGTTGCTCACAGTTACGAAGGAGAACGTTGAGGGCTCACTTCTGATGGATTTCACTGTGACTCTCTCGCAAAATAATCTTGTTGTTGTGTCTTGTCTCTCTGACCACTCTGTTTGAACCTCACATGACCGCCTACACATGCTATATTCTTACATTTATGATTGACACTATCATACCGCACGTAGGACGTCTGTAAAGGCGGTCACTATAAGCCCCAACCTACCCATAAATATTTTGTCCTTGAACTCCTCTGTACACTGCCTTTTCCTGCAGATGTCCTAGAGTCTCTTCAAATTCAACTTCACTATCTTTCAGAATTTGAGTTTGCAATCAAAACCAGAGCCGGATTCACATACATTTAATCATCAATTGAGCGTTGTAGAAGCTTACGATCTGAAAAGGGGCAATCGGAAACGGGGAGTGGGACTCTTTCTTCAGCGGGCCTGTGTCCCAAAGCAAGAGGGCAACTCAAGAAGAGTGTGAAGAAACCTCTCCGCTAATTCCAATTCTGCTCTGTAATCAATGCTTCCCTTCAAATCAAAATTTGGCCAGTGACTTTTACAAGTGCGACATGGAATGGCGTATCTTTTGAAATCTTCGAATCTCATCACGATCTTTCATTTGTCTCGAGATAGTCCATATCTGTAACGGTACGGCTTATGTATACTGCTAAAATAACAGCCAAGTGTCTTTGATTGTTATCGGCCTTTTGGCTGTGGCACTTGAATGCTAGCAGTAGTCAAGCTTCCTCACAACACCACTGCTCTTCTTAGACAAGGAACTACAGAGGTGGAGCACCTTGTTGACGACGCTTATCATGGAGTACATTACGTCCGGGTCTGTCTACGTCTCTACGTGCCGCCTTGAGGAAACGAATCGAGTCGATGGCAGCATCGCAATCATGCAACAAACGGTGCCATTTATACAACATCTGTCTTAGACCCTTCCCCTTCGCTTGCTCTCAATGCGCGGACCGGCACAGCTGTGCGGTTCACAGTGCAACAATTATTTGAGGTAGAGGCCGTAGGCTTTTGGTATACTCCTTGTGCCGTGGGCAATACACATTGTGCGGAGCCTCCTCATCACACAATTGCTGCTGGGCAGGCATAGGCTCGTGGCGGACGGACTGTTGTCATGCATGATCCCAAGCATCGTCATTGTGGCCGTGCTGTTGTCCTGCTGAAACACGATCTCCAGCTAGAGATAAAGTTCGAAATGTAGAGGACTCTAATTGCAAGTCATGTACACAAGATGACGATCAAAGGAGAAAATAAGTTGAGAACTAGCGTGTGATAGTCTTGGCCGAGAGGGGATCTCTGTCGCAACGATGAATGCACAAAATAAAGAACATTTTCTCACCACGGGACAGGGCACAGTACGAGGCAATAGGAATCTGTGAGTCATTTTCAATTACTGTTTTGTCGGCGCAAAACAAATTCATTTACGCGCAGACGCAATATGCGATTTAGAGAGACTGCGAGTGAGTTAAGTTGAGGCTGCCGGGGTTTAATTGAGCGAGCAGGGGATCGGCAGCAGCCTATCTAGGCACAGTTCGTCCAGACCTTTGGTCCCCTAGGCCCCCTGTCACTCCCCAACTATGAGGTCAGCGGCCCCACGGTTGGTTGACTGCTTACCTGCCCGTTCTCGGGAGTCAGGACCAATCGTCACCTTCACAATGCATCAACCATCTGCTACGAGAAGTAGTTAGTGCCATAGCCTTGAGTGAGAGGCGCGTCTTACTTTCCTCCCGACAGCTTGCCACAATCTGCCCTCACTACTCTGCTATCCAGTGTTAACTGCCTCTGCTCGCTTCCCTTTATCCCAGAGAAGGAAGAAGGTAAGCCCAGCCTGCAGGACCTCGGCCAGCCTGAGCATCGAGCTTCTACCAAGGACCAGGTCCACCACATCTTGCGCCTTGAAGTGACTGGGTCGCCCGCCCACCTTGTGACCGACCGCCTCAACTCTTGTCTACTCCTGCTGTTTGGCGAGTTGACTTCCGCCAGTCTTGACTTTCAATCCCGTGAACTCAGCGCACCGTCTCCGGGCGAGTAGAGAAGAGCAGCACCTGCTCACACACCATCACCCCATTTCAATCCCCTCGTTGACGCACACCGCGCCCACTGTACAGACAAGCCGCCAAAGCCATGGGTCTCCGATACAACACTTACCTCAACGGCAACAAGATCTACGGTTGCCACAACTGCAAAGCCCACCTTGCCGACCACGATGACATTCTTAGCCGGGTGAGTCCCATTGCCGCAGCCGCGATGCTCCCCCGCCCGCCTAGCACACTAGCCCTGCTCACTACCTCCTCCACCTCGTCCCCATCACACACACGCACAGTACACTACGGAGGTGGCCAGAAAGAGACAGGAACTGACCGTTGTCGCCCTGCCAGAACTTCCGCGGCCAACACGGTAAGGCCTACCTCTTCAACAACGTCGTCAACGTCGACAACTCGGAGCCCAACGAGCGTAACATGACCACGGGCCGCCATGTCGTGCGGGACATCCACTGCCGCGGGTGCAACACTTGCGTCGGCTGGAAGTACGATAAGGCATACGAGTCGAGCGAGAAGTACAAGGAGGGGAAGTTCATACTGGAGGCGGAGCTGCTGTGCATCGTCAGCTAGGTGCCCGGCCAGATTGGCGATATCGACTTTGGCTGGTGTCGGGGCTTGAGCAGGGTCTACATGTCACTCGACGCGATGATTGCGTTGAGGGAACAACTTGGCTTGCCGTAGCCGGCTGGCCCATGTGCATTTGCATAGATAGTGATTCGGCGTTCTACGGTGGAATAACTAGGCATCAGGATGGGTGGGAAGGCGAACAGGTTCGGACAGGATCGGAGCAATCATCTTTTTGACAGTGATTACGGCGCCAACCATGTGTTTGTTTGGGCAGAAGTATTATTTCATCATCATCAACACTGCCTATTATCAACTGTTCCTGCGCGTCGCATGCTCGTGCCGGAAGTTGTCACTGTGGACCTGGCACTCCGAACCTTCGATAAGAGAGTGCCTGCATGTGTCTGTCTCTGTCACAAGCTTTGAAGAGGCGTAAAAGCTTGACATGGCGGCGAATGCAATTGCTGGATTCTCAGCTGACCGATGTTTCGTTCGTCATGGGCGAGTCAGCGGGCTGATGTCTACTCTATTAAGTGCAGCGCCAGAAGGGCACGAGGACAGCGACCGGGCTCCTCCCACCAGCGACTTAGATAACCGGCCACTGCAGCAGCTCCTTATCAGACACGGCTGTCCCGTCCTCGGCACCTTTCCCTAACAAGACGGACTTACACTGTTCAGCCACCGCCCTTTGACACACAAGGTCCGGGCTGCACAGTCGACCTTACGATATCAGGTCATGAATAGAGATTGACTTTTTATTCTTTCTCTTTTTTCTTCTTTTCTCCCGGGCACTGAGGGAAAATTTTCTTCTTATACTTGGACGGTCGTTGCTGCGGCCGTGACTCCTTCGACCGCTGTGGGTTTCAGCCATATCTCGCTTGCGCCAGATAAGCGACGCTGCGGACGTCACAGGATCACCTCGGGACCGCCTCGGTTGACCTCGCTCCATCTCCCAGAACAAACAACGACAACTTCTGATCTCGTCGCATCGCAATCGAAACAGCGGTGCAGCTCCAAGGCGAACCTTTCAAGATGGCCTCCAAGGCTGCGATCCCCTTCCTCGTGGGGATGATGCTGCTCACCGGAGTGTGCAACACCCTCCTCACCAAGTACCAAGTGCGTACATCCCACCCCCCAGTGGCAGCAGTGTCAACGACGTTGCTGCCTGCGCGGTTTCTTCAGTGAGCTAACCCAGAGCCACGCGAAACAGGACAACCAGTGCGTCCGGAACTGCGACGACCCCGACCCCAAGCGGCGCGCCCACTTCGAGCAGCCCGTCATCCAGACCGCCCAGATGTTCGTCGGCGAGATGGGCTGCTGGCTCGTCGTCGGCCTCATGGCCCTCTGGAGGCGCTACGTCTCCAAGGACTCGTCCGCCGCGGGCTACGAGGCCGTCAACACCTCCGAGGCAGAGGCCGACGTCGACGCCGCGAGTATCCACTCCACCGAACCCCTGAATCCATCCGCCGGCGAGGCCAACGGGGCCAGCTCCAGGAAGCCACCTAAACCCACTGCCAGCGACGCCACGCTCAGAGGCTTCCGCGTTGCGCTGCTCTCGCTGCCGGCCATCTGCGACATCCTGGGCACGACGCTGATGAACGCGGGCCTGCTGCTGGTGGCCGCCTCCATCTACCAGATGACGCGGGGCGCGCTCGTGCTCTTCGTGGGGCTGTTCAGCGTCCTGTTCCTCAAGCGGCGGCTGCACCTGTTCCAGTGGGTCTCGCTGGTCGGCGTGGTGACGGGCGTGGCGGTGGTGGGGCTCGCGGGCGCGATCTGGCCGGACCAGCAGAAGAAGAGCACCGGCGGCGGGGGGGACGGCGCGCACGCCGACGAGGTTGGCGCCGACGCGCTGCTCGCCATCGTGGGCGTGCTCATGATCGCCGGCGCACAGATCTTCACCGCCACGCAGTTCGTGCTCGAGGAGTACCTGCTCGAGCGGTCCACCATCGACCCCATCCGCGTCGTCGGCTGGGAGGGCGTCTTCGGCTTCTCCGTCACGCTGCTGGGCATGATCGTGCTGCACTTCGCCGTCGGCCGCACCGAGCACGGCCGCTACGGGCCCTTCGACATGGTCGAGGGCTGGAGGCAGTGGACCCAGAACCCGCAGGTGCTGCTGTCGAGCTTCCTGATCATGATCAGCATCGGGTAAGACTTGTTCCTTTTCACTTGTTATGTCTGAGCGGGAAAGGAAGGGAAGATGCTAATTACGTGAACCATACAGCGGCTTCAACTTCTTCGGCCTCTCCGTCACGAGGACCGTCAGCGCCACCTCCCGCTCCACCATCGACACCTGCAGGACGCTCTTTATCTGGGTCGTGTCGCTCGGCCTCGGCTGGGAGACGTTCAAGTGGCTTCAGGTTGCCGGCTTCGCCCTGCTCGTCTACTTCACCTTTCTGTTCAACGGCATCGTCCAGCCGCCCTTCGAGTTCCTACGGCCCAAGGAGGAGGTCGAGGAGCTCCTCCCAGAGGAGCCCGTGGAGCACATGTGATGACTAGACCTCTCGGGTTAGATAGACAGATGAGGTTTACAGGCGGTGAAGGGATACAGAGGGGCTTTGTCTCAGATATATAATATACATATATTGTGGGAGCAAAGATCTGCTGTGGGACTACAGATATGTCGTGGGATTGCAAATTGCATAGGGCGGCTGGCGTTATGGACGGGCATTTGGAACGGGAATAGGTACGGGATATTTTTACTTTGGCGTTGTGATGTTCAATCCTGTAGCAAATAGTGCCAAGTTTATAAATCGCTTGGAATCTCTTACATTCTTTCCTGATGTCTTTCATAAACTACCGATGTCTCTGCAAACTTGATTGAGCGCTCGCGTAGGCGAGAATCCACCCGAGACACAATAGATCTATTCTGCATGTTGTCTATCGTTGCAAAACCCTTTCCCAGCTGAGGTCCATCATTGCTCAATTACCCATAGCAGGGCACACTGTAGATACACGCACGCGGACGCCGCCATTACTGTCACAAAGTGACTCTCGTGCTACCATTCCACGACCAAGGCTCCTTCAAGCAAGCCGGGTATTATGTGCTGCCTGGTTCAGGCCCGGCTACCGCCGTAATATATACTTTTCGAAAGCGATTACAATTCGTATAGAAGTATTCGCGTAGCTTCATGCTTGCTTTGCTCGTGATCGCATGTTAACGCCCCATCCCTCTCTCGTATATACAGACCTTCAACACTCTGATAAAACGTAAAATCTTCTCACATTCAGGAGCTCGCCTTCTCCTTGACATCACCATCATCCTTGCTCTTCTCCTTTTTCAGTGGCTTGTCCTTGATGTTATTGTAGTGCTTGATCCCGAGCTCCTGGTCCTTCTCCAGCCTCGCCCTGTCGCGGTCCGTGAGGGGAACGCCCTCGATGCTCTTCACCTTCTTGCCCTCGAAGAACATGACGAGGCCGCCCACGGCGGCGACGATGCAACCCAGCGCCACGAACAGCCCCGTCGACCAGCTGGGGCGGTCGAAGCGGTTCATGCCCCACATGACGCCGGACAGCACGCACTGGAACAGCGTATTCCACACCATCATCCAGATCATGAAGTCCATCTTCCACACCTTGGTCGCTGGCGCGCGGACGCCGGTCAGCGGAGCCGGCGCGATCTTGCTGACCGGGACGGGGACCACCGCCTCCTGCACAACGCCGGCCCGGATCTGCTCCTCGACGTTTTCGGGGCCGACGTCGATGGGCAGGGCCTGGGAGTCAGGCATGCGGAACCAGTTGCTGTGGATGCCGGCCAGGCGGCGGAGGCCGTCCTTTTTGCCCTGCAAGCGGAACTTCATCAGGTAGTACAGGTCGCGGAAGCGCCAGGGCGCGAGCCCGAAGCCCGTCAGGGAGAAGAGGGCGGTGAGCACCTGCGAGTCGTACTCGACCCACTTGCGGCGCGGCGAGTTGATGTCGTCGCAGGTCGGGTAGCACATGGCGGGCGAGGCGTTGCAGAGCAGCAGGAACAGCATGCCGCCCCAGGCGACCACGTTCAGGCCGTAGAGCACGACGCCGAACCCCAAGGGCGTGATTGAGTAGCGCAGGAAGGCCATCGAGCCGTGCGCAAAGGCCTCCCGCTTGGGGTAAGAGGGCGGGAAGTGATAGCCATTGTCGAAGGGCTCGGTGGTTACCGCCTTGGCGTCGTGCTCGTGGCCGCCCTGCTCGCTCGTGGCGGCGATGGTGGCCTCGTCCGACGCGGCTCTCGAGGGGTCCTTCTCGTTCGAGACTGACGGGGTTGCTAGCGTGTCGTGTTTTGGTGTTGTCTTGACGTCCTGTTGACGACCTGCGGCGGTGTTGAACTCGGCACTCTCTCGTGGTACTGGATCGACGTCGAGGTCCGACATTGTGGTGCGTCGTCTGGGAAGAGATTGGGAGCTGTTGGTGACGCTGTTTCTCCTGGGGGATTCTGCACCAGCGACGGCTGATGAGGCAAACTCGCTGGAGGCGGCCATGAAGCCGCCGGGCGGGTTGGACTCCTCGAAATCTTTGGACAGGCTGCGGACCTTGTAGGATATCCTAGAGGCGACCGACGGCCGCCTGGAGCGTTGAGGGTCCGCTGGAGAAGGAGACTCGGCTCCTGGGGCGGTGGCCTGGTTTGGCCTGTCGGATTCGGCCATATTGACCGTTCCCGTGCTGACACCCGATTTAGAATGGTGCTGATTCTAGAAGAGCATGTGTTGTAATCGCAGGATTGTGTATCGATGGATGAGCAAAGCGACAGAGCAAGAACAAGAGCAAAGCGAAGTCAGGTCGATGATCAGTGGTCAATTAGTGCTGTTAGACGACCACCGTAACTGACCGCGTTGAAGGCAAGACTATGACTGCGAGTAAGGGGAAGTGATGGGGGAAGGAATTAGGTTTTGAGGCCTGGAATGGTTAGAAAAGAGAAACAGTGAAGTCGAATGGATAATCCGGTACGGTTACAATACAATCAAACAAGACGACAAGGGTGCATGGGAGGAAACGAGTTGTGATGAGTGTGGCGCAAGAGGCAGGGGCGGGTCATACCTTCAGCTAGCAACCCCCAATGCCTTGGCTGGGTTGTCGCAGAGCGGCAGCGACCACTCAGGAGGCCCTGCGGGCCACCAGGGCCGCGTCCCCAAGGATGACAAGCGTCATTGGCATTAGCAGCACGGGCTGCAACATTGGTTGACGCCCCGACAATGCTGCTATGCTGTAACAGCTAGACTGTGCTCATCATGGCCAGGTTCTCCCGTCGCTACGTGATGTCATTTGTGTGACTGTGCAGTGCGAAACACAGCACTGCAGAGCAAACCAGCTCCGTTCGCCTGTCACGGCATTGTGTTTGAGTGTGAGTAGACTATGAGTGCAGCTGACATTAGGCATGTGAAACCGGTAGATGCCCAGTATTGAGATCGTTCCAGGGACCTCTCTAGATTGAACTGACAGCGACGGTCTAGATTTCATGCGGGTCTGGAAAAGTGGCGCTCTCTCGCTCGCTCGCATCGGTGGAGCTTCGGGCAACAAAATGCGTATTTCGCATTTGCGTTTGACTTTTGACTTTGTCCTAGTCGTATTCGCTCCCGTTACGCCCTTGCCGTATTCCGCAGCTTTTGAGTGGCTGCTGTAAACCGAAGTGTACTGCCACTGAGCCCGCAGAAACCTATCCGAGTATCCTCATATAGAATATGTTTTTCTGTACACAGCCACTGCTTCAGTAGCATGCAGTAACTCACAAGTCTCCATATGAAAGAAGGTCAGCGTCTCGCTCTCCTCAAATGGCTAGGTACCTTTTCAAGGGCGGCGACGGAGGCCAGGCCCGTCCTCCTCAACCAATCTCAGGGTTAGACCCTAGACATGAACGACCAGCGACCATCAAGGGACTCGCGTGTGTCTAGTTGAATATTTCACTGAATTTCAGGCTCCACACAAAATACACTCACACTCACACTCACTCACAGACTTTTTCAACAGCCAACTCTCACTCATTTAATACACACAATAATCATTCAGGACAGACAGACACACGATCAATATGCAATTTCCTTCTCACCAGGAAGGCCTGGCCAAGGTCGTCCGCAACAACCTTGAGAACCAACAAGACTGGAAGCAAGTCACGTCGCACTCCCAGTCCTCACAGCCCAGACCCTTACTCTCCGGCCTGCCCCCTCGCCGCATGTACATCCACCCAGACGAGCAGATCGACATCATCAAGGCCGAGAAGGCCCTTGGCGAGACCGTCCCGCAGGAGCCCGACTACGAGTGGGTCCTGCCCATCCACATCTCCGAGAAGCCCACCATGGCCGCCTTCGCCGCCGTCTTTGACTCTGTCGACGCCCTGCCGCCTGCCTCCAAGCTGGTCGAGGCCGAGGGCGACGGGGCGCCTGACTGGAAGAAGTGGAGGGGCTCCAAGCGGGGGAAGAGACTGCTTCTTGCTACGGTTCACAACGACTCTACTGTGGTCTACTACATGATGCACGATGGCATTGTCAAGCCTAGGCAGAATTAGGACCAACTAGTTGCATTCCAGGACTCGAATTATTTCATCGGCCCCATCGGAATCTTGAAGGCCTGAGAGCCTGAGGGCCTGGACACCGAGAGGATGGCTACCTTGTGCCATGAGGTCACACGAAGGCTCTCGCTACTCAAGGCGTGAAAATCACCTTCTGGACCTTCATCTTGTCGAAAAGTTCGTAGCCCTCTACCGCCTCCGAAAGGGGCATGATCTTGTCGAACATGAAGCTGCAGCACTTGTCAGGCGAGGGACTTCGAAACAACATCGGTGGCTATAGGGAGGACGCGGTCAACTCACCTCAACTTGTCCTGGCTCTTCGCCAGCAAAGCCAGGGATTCGGGGAACAACGACCTCACCGGGCACCGTCCCATTTGAAGCCTGACATTTTTGCTGTCTCAGGAGTTAGCAAAGGGGAAGCCAGACACGCTCATCGGTCGACTCACTTGTACGCTTCGTCACCAGACCAGGGAATCTGTCAAGGTTGTCAACATATCGCTTTCCATAGCTCGGCCCATCAAGCTTCGGTCGAGACTCACCTCGGCATTGTGCACGCCGATACTCGAAATGACGCCCCAGGGCCTCAAGAGGTCAAACGCCGTCCTCAGCGCCGGGCTCAACCCGACAACCTCTATGACCGCATCCGCCCCCCTGCCCTCCGTAACACTCTTCACCTTCTCAAACATACCCTCCTTGTCCTTCACAAAGTTCAGTGGCTCGGCGCCTAGCTTCTTCGCCTCCTCCAGACGGCTGTCTACGGAGTCCACAGCGAAGAGGTGCTTTGGCTTGTACTCGAGCGCCGCGATGATGGCGCACAGCCCGACGGGCCCGCACCCGACCACCACCACCGTCCCGTTCGCGATCTCGCTAGGCGACAGCCGGCCGAAGGCGTTCTTTGCGCCGAAGTAGCCGGTCGGGAAGATGTCTGCCATGAGCACCAGGGACTGATCCTGGATCTCGGGGGGTGCTTTCACCACGGTGCCGTCGGCATGCGGCACCCGCACGTACTCGGCCTGCGCTCCGTCTCTGTTTCACCTCGTCAGACTGGCGGGCTCGATTGCTCCTAAGCGCCGCGCAATGGCGGACTTGGTGGGCTGACTTACAGCTTTGGGCAGCCGAAAAGGAGGCTGTCTACGCAGCGGGAGGAGTAGCCGCTCTGGCAATAGAAGCATTTCCCACTGCATCGTCGTATGCAAGGTTAGCCGGGTTTTGGCTTCTTATCTAATCCTTCTTGGACTCGTCTCTTGGTTGTGTGTATGGGAGCGTACCAGGTAGTTGTGAAAGGAGAGACGACCTTGTCCCCTTCCTTGACGGTTTTCACATCTGCGCCAGCCTCGACCACGACTCCGGTGAACTCGTGACCCATAATGAACCCTGTGGCAGACTTTGCGTGCCCACGGAAAGTATGGAGCTCACTTCATTTCACGGTTGTTAGCCCCAGGCAGGTGTGAAACCAACAAATCTCAAGTCCGTTCGGTGTTGGAGTGAGGGAGGGACGCACGAGCCGCACAGCGCCGCTGCTTGGACTTTGACGATGATATCCCCGCCATGTTGCACTGGACAAGCCTTGATTAGCAGGGGTGAAGAGAGATTTAGAATAAGAAAACAAGGCCCATCCTAAAAGCATGCAGTTCACCTCAAGGAAGCCATGGGCCGCTCGGGCGAGTCTTACGCTTAGGGACCGGCCGGTCCTGGATCGACACCTTGTACGGGCCGTCGAATATGACGGCCTTCATGGTTTTCTCGGCCATGTCTGTACAGGGAGCGCGCTTCTCGCAAGGGGTCTTGTTTGGAGGGTTGTTAGGTGGCAGTTAGCAGTTGGTGAATTGAGAACCTTGAGGGGACCTCGTTGCGCCGGACTCGAACGTCAGCTTTTGCACTCGCCTCAAGAGACCGAACCTCGGTACGATGCCCGCCTCTGGGAAGGACGTCGTTCAATTTCTGCGGGGAAAGGTGGGAACGGGGCCCCGGTAGCGTAGCCTCCCATCATGCCGGTTCTCGGCGCGCCTCGATGAGCCTGCGCAGTCTAGACTAGACTGTCCAACCCAGTAGACTCTAATCAAGCTGTGTGGGGTTCAGAAGTGCGTGTGTCACTCGAGTCTGTCTTCCCACAGGCTGCATTTACCCCTCGTCAAGTCAGATCGTGATCGTGATTATCTTCGTTTCTCGTCCACGGTAGTTATCTCAAGGCTTGAGACATAGGTACTACAAGGTTTCAAGCCTCGTCCACACGGGTACCACAGGAGAGAGAGAGAGGCGGCCTGGGTCCCTGTAGCTGACCAATAGTATAACACGGATTTCAGGGGCAATACTCAGGGTTTCGATCTTCACATCTATTTTGGGGACTTGGTATCAGCAAAATGTAGCATTGAATTCTGTGGGATAACCTCTCATGTTAGGAGCGGTGATGTTATTCCCTCCCTGAGTCGAGGCTGCTTGTTCTTCGCCCTCGACTGGCCGCGAAGACGGTTGCAGGCTTGTTCTCCGAGCAGCCCAGGTCATGCTGTGCTCTCTCTGTGACACACTCCCAGGTCTCGAGTCAAGTCTGTCCGTGGTGCTTGAATCGTCGACTGTATTTGTTTGTTGAAGCTAAGTTCGAGGAATTTAATTGAAGTTCAAACGACATACGACATGCACCTTCCCCTCGCATATGGATATTCCGAGGACGATGCCTCTTGCTGTAAAGGCCATTGCGACCTCACGGACCTAGGACTTGCGATTAGGGCCGGCCATTCCCATGAGCCGTTGGTGTTGAATTTTGTTTTGGGACTTACCACTCTGGCGAAGGGAAATTCCGGAAATCCTCCAAAAATTCTCGAGAATCTCAACTGGCGTGCTCAGCGGCTCCCAGAGATTGTCTCCTGTCCCATTGAGCTCGATCCTGATCGCGAATATCCAGGACTGAGCTATTGCTCGTACAGTGTCCCCCCCCCCTTAGCACGTGATTTCCATGGCCTGTAGACGTGCTTGCGCCGGTCCTTATTTGCGTTGTTGATATGGTTGCGGGCGGCAGTGAGGGTTTGGGCCACAGCGAATGAACGTAGTGGCTTGCACAGCACACAGCTGGCCTCTTCAAGTTCATGGAATACAACAAGTCACGAGAGATCTACGAAGGAGTGTGGCAGCAGCTACATACCGACTTTGCAGACCAGACAGCTATTATCACGTACTCCAAAAGAACGAAATCTATACGACATCGCATTGTATACATGGGAAGACAAGGGGAAACGCTGGTCTGCCAGCAAAGTTTACAATATATCAAATGACCACATGCAGAAAGTAGCACAGCCAAAGTAACAACACTCCTTATCCTCGCCTCGGATACTTGCCAGTGACCTGTATCTGGGGGGTCTTGAAGATGTCCCAGCCATCAGTAACACCTGGGTCCCCAAAAGGCCGGAGCGTGGCAAAGCGCATTCTGTGATTGATAGAGGTGTGTTAGCAGAGTGCCAGACGGACAGAGTTTCCCAACAGGCAGACTAAAAGGGGTCGGTCGACTCACGTGTAGTTCCCAAGCTCAACCTGGCTGCCGTTGCCCAGCTTGCCGAACCACCAGAACTCGTGGTACGAGTTCTGCGTCTGGGCATTGCGGAACAGATCTACCTCGGGGTAGGTGAAGGTGTCGTCCGGGTCGTAGAGGTCGGGGTCGAAGTAGCTGAGGCTCCCGGCGAGGACGTGGCTGGTCGCCGGGCCGATGTAGCCGTTCTCGCCGGGCACGGGTGGGTATTCCCACTGCTCCTCGGACCAATCTGGCTCGTAGATCTGGGAAGTTTTGTCAGTTTGTTGGCATGATATGAGACATGGCTTCATAGGGGCTGCTCACATCCCAGCGGACCTCCTTGCTTCCCCAGATAAGTTTAGAGTAGATGATTGGGAAGTCCGGGCTCGATTTGTTCAGGTCAAAGGAGTAGACACTGATTCTTAGTCAGATAGTAAACAGTGTGATCCTGTAAGTGCTCAACTTACTAGTCCCTCTGTGTCGTGAAGGGGTATGATGGCCGGTAAATAGGGCTGATCTCAGCGTTCAAGTCCGCCGCAAGCCCTTCACATATTCATCAGCTCGGAGCTACACTTGCAGATTTGACTGATATCCTCGGTCAAGAGATACTTACCTAGGTATGGCACAGATACTTGCTCTCCATTATTGCCTGAGACAATTACCTTTCCACTATAGACGGGGAGGGCAGAGGAGTTCCAGCCCAGACTGTCCGGGTTGGGGAAATTCACGCTGTGGGAATCAGTAATATGTTCTTTCGTTCATGACTTGCTGTTTGATACTCACGTTACCGTCCTGCTTTCGCCTGGACCCAGCGTGAATTCATCCGGCACAGAGACCTCGACCGGCAGGCTCTTGGGGCTCAACTCGGAGAAGCTCTTGAGTCTCTTTTCCCCGGCCCAGGGCTCGACAAACGAGTACCAGCCTAGGACTTCCACCCCGGCCGCAGCCTCGTAGGAGAAGGTGTAGCTCACTTCATTGCCTCCATTATTAGTGACGGTAATGTCGTGGCCCCCACTGAAGTAGTGGGTGTCGTTGAGAGCGATCTTCTCAAAGGATATCTCGGTGGTGTAGTTGACAATCTTGAAGGCATTGATCAGCCCGTTGCCAACTTGGGCCACAGGAGCGGCAAAGCCGTAGTCGGTTGCAGTCCCGTCCGACCATGGCAGGGAGGTTCCACTGGCGATGATGCGCTGGTGCAGCGTCCTGGCAAAGCCCTTGCCTATTAGTTACCGGTATTGTCAGCCACATGAGTCAAATGGTCTAATGATAGACAAGGTTGTCCGAATGAACATACCATGCACAGATCGGCCTCCGTGGACGCTGATGTACAGAGCCGCGACGCCCGCTACATAAGGGGTCGCCATGGATGTACCAGAAAGTAGAGCATACGTGTTGTCAAGGTAAGTGCTGAAGATCTATGTATTTGTTAGCGAATCAATAGTGTGCTGGGTACATGCCATCCCTACCTGACCACCAGGAGCAGCAATATCGGGCTTGATCTGCAGATCATTCGAGGCCCCCCAGGAGGTGAACGTGTTGGGGCGACCACCAGCAGGGTACTCCAGACCGACGACCTGCTCAGGGTTTATGGAGAAGTTCGCGGTAACGTTTCCCCCAGCTTTGACTGTCTCAATGATGGCAGCACCGGCATCGGCGGTGATGAGTCCGATGAGGCCGACATCATCAGTCGTCCCGGGCGTGATAATAGGACTCTCGTTGTTGTAGAAGAGGATGTACTCGGCACCAAGGGCAACCAGGTTCTGCTGCTTGATGGCGAACGTGCAAGTGCCTCTCCTTACCAGGGGAATCACGCCTTCTAGTCTTCGCGTGCCATTGGGGTAGGGCTGGCATCCGTCGGCAGGGTCCGTAGTGTTGAAGTTCAGAGGAATCACAGGCCAGTCGGTCACATTGGTTGAGAAGTAGTAAGTCGATGGAAGATATCCGGCCTGTGCGATATCAGAACGCTGATTTACGATGGATAAAAGTGGGGGAAGACTCACCTTGACGGTTTCGCTTTCGCCATCAAGAGTCGAGGTCAGCTCAAAGGGTGATGCGGGATAGATCTCAGTCTCGACTGAGGCGACGGCGAGAACGTTCTTGCCAGAGGACCCGGTGCTCCCGAAGAAGGCCCCAGCAGCGCCCGAATTACCATTCGCAATAGTGACGACTACTCCCTCGTCGACAAGGCGAGAGGCGACCTCAGCCCAGGCGCCAGTAGACCAGCCTCCTGGCGAACCAATGCTGGCGGTAATGATGTCGACCTATTAAGTTTAGTAACACAATTTTGAGACATTGTTGGATAATTACCCTAGGGTAAGGAGTCACATACACCATCGGTATAGGCCCGAAGGAATGCCTCAATGAGTGTTGCCTCATCCGTGCCGTCCTGTTGGGTATTAGCGATCTGGCATATTGCAACAGTAGTTGATCAGGAGACTCACAAGTTGGGCAAAGACCTTATAGGAATAAAGTTCCGCTTCGGGTGCCACTCCGGTCCAACTGTGTAAGTGTTGAAGTCAGTCAGGATGCAGATCGATCCAGAGGGATCACCACCGAGTCCAAGCTCACAAATCAGTCTTGCCTGCAATAATTCCAGCAACATGGGTGCCTTCGATAGTGTCAGTCTTGCTTTGCTTGTCTTTGTAATTTTTGGAAACCTACCATGTCCAAGCTGGTCCTCTGGGTCGTCATCAGGAACCTTGGGCTCGCTCGGGAACACTATGCAATGTTAGTTGCAAGCCTGTCTTCGCAGTTCTATCTCAACTTACACCCGTTCCCGACCAAGTCATAACCACCAGCAACCTTAAAGCCAGCGCCGAAGCCTCCGCCTAGCTGAATAGAACAAAGACTTAGGACCACGACAATTATTCTCTTTCAAGGAGGAGCTCATACCGCAGGGTGCTTATACCACGTGCCAGAATCAACAACGCCGACCTTGACACCTTGACCAAAGATGCCCCTGTCGTGAAGCTTGCTGACGCCCGTGGCATTATGCGTCGTATAATTGCTGGCGGCGGCAGCATCTCCGATGGACGTGAGACCCTCGACGGGCGAGAGTGCCACGCGCTTGTTGGGCCAGGCGCGAACAACACCGGCGAGGCCCAGCAGGCTGTCGACGTTGTGGTTGTCGGTCTCGATGCTCGCGCCCGAGAAGACGTCCGTCTCAAAGTCCTTGACGACTTTGATGTCGGCAGCCAGCGCAACATCGCGGCGGGCCTTGGATGAGCCCTGGGAACAGGAATCAGCATTTTGACGTGTGTGTGGATGAGTGTACAGATTGTATATCGTAAGTGAGGCACGAGGTCGGCACACTCACCGCAGCATATTCAATGATGAAGCTTCGGGGGACAGTAGCCGTCACGTTGGTCTCTTCGGGCACCTGGCGAGCAGCGAATGGCTGTGCGCTCCCCAGGGCAGGAAGCGCACAGAGGAGGAGGCCGGCAGTGCTGAGGAGGCGCATTTTTTGGAACCAGCAAGTCTGCCAAGATCCCCACGTCGCGTGGAGCTCCGGCTCTGTTCACGAGAGAGCGCGCCGGTGGGCTGCTGTTAAGTACTTCATTCATCTGTGTCTCCCCCGTTGTTCACGGCCATGTCGGTGGATCCTCCTGCGAGAAACCCTCGGGCTATGACTCTCCAGTGCAGCGTTGCATCGCGGATACGGGTGGTGGCCAAGAAGCTTTTCTGGCGATATCGCCATCGCTTGTCAAAATGAGCTTCCTTCTTGGGAAGACTGACCCGCTGCAGTTCGCGCGGGGACTGGGCGCTGGAAGGGCATGGTCAATGAGGCCATGTCTTTTTGTAAATCTGGAGGGCCAGTCTCCCGACACGCAAAAGCACCGAGTAACGACGTTTGTGCATTGATGTCTCGTGTCCCAATCTGTCGAGTTTGGATGCGCGTCAACTGGTGCGATCTTTGTTGAATGTCGATCAACCCGCGTCGACTATCGTTGTGCATATACGACAACCAGCAGAAGAATACCAGTACCCCTACCCAGGTAACAATCGTTGTCTAAACACTTGCCTAAGTACCCGTGTCGCTTGATAATTACCTGGCTATCTTGATCGGACTGCCTGGCCCGATACTTGCTTGGGTGACATTGCCGAGACTATACCCCTGGCCAAGCAGCTGCAGAGTGCTCGATAACGTCGTATTCCGCAAGATAGGGACCTCGTATTCCCCCCTCAGAAGACAAGCCTGTAGATTGACAGGTGAGAAAGAAGCAAGTCAATTGTGGAGGTGTCATCTGGTCTACTCCGTACTAGTAACGATCGTGATATTCTAAAGTTGCACGTGCATGTGTGTATCCCACCCCAGCTCTTCAGTCCGCATGTCCTGGCTTGTTGCCATACCTGCCAACAAACTCCAAGATCTGTAACCTGGGCTCCTCATACGGCTCATAGCTAACTCTTGCAATGATCTAAATGATTGGGATCCTCTGCTGTATGTTTCCCGTGGCGTGTTCGTTCTGTGTTCCTCCTTCCCAGGCATCAGAGCCCGTTTCTAACAGCAGACCATCTTTATAACATGCCGGCAGACAGACCTCCCTGTTCTCGTAGCAGTTGAGGCTAAGGATTAGTCGTCATTCAGGACGTGTCCTCCTTCTCAGGCATATCGATGATGTTACGCTTCCCATGAAGGTCCACAATAAACCGCACCTCTGCGGGCATATCTTTACGATTCTCATGGCACAGAACATCCATCAGGCCGCACACATGATCCTCCGCAGTCCTGTACCCCCTCAACATCGGCTCCTCGGGACAATCCAGCGAGGGCCCGTCGTCGCTATCAAAGTTCTCCTAGGCCTGATGCGCCTCAATGTATTCCCGGAGCTTGTCCAGATCTACACGCCCTCGGTTATCATACCACTTCCGGATCATCAAGCCCCATTGCCCTTTCCGGAGCAGGAACTTCCCACTGTCAATCATTGTGTGTAGTTCCATCATTTCTACGAAACATTCAACGTGCTAGTAGTGTTGCCTGGTATTTGAACCAACACCGTGTAGACGGAGCAGACCATCGACACTGATGCGGTAAGGGGTGGTGATTCTGGGTGCGTCAGGGTCCCCGTTGAGCTCCGCGATGCAGATCTCTTCAGCTCGGCATCTGCACCTGGTAACGGTCGTAGTCACTTGCTCTAGGAAGGCGGCGATCTTCGGGTTGTTCTCGATTTGCTCGCGGATCTCTCTGCCATCTTTGCGGAGGGTTTCGGTAACATGTCCGGGGACGTTAGCCATCTCGGCGTCGGTGAAACGTGCGCCACTGCTGTCGGTCGAGGTGGATGGCCTGCTTTCGGCAGAGACAGGATAACCTGAGGCCTGGTAGGTGACCGAGAGGCTTCGCTGGCTTGCTCGGGAGGACGGGGGATATTTTGAGTGTAGGCTCTGATTCCACTTCAGATGGGTTTTGGTAGATACACTTCTGTTTGTTTGAAAGAGGCAATTGGCCGCTCGAGAATATTTGGATGCTTCAGAGGATCCCTTTCATTTCCTTCGAGTGCAGGAAGGTTAGGTAAACGCGGGATGTGGAGGAAGCCAAGGGGCATCACTGTGCTGGTTGCTCCTGCAGTTGATGGCCAAACTCAGGGCGCGGTACCAAGCACCTGGGCGGATGGCAAGTGCAGAGGTATCATTGCAGGCAGTGACTACCCTACTGCTGTGCTGATATGCTCATGAGACCTGAAGCAGCCTCATGACATGGCATGAGTGCGAGATGAACAGATTTGCTCGCTGTAGGGCTGATACGCTCCCTGTTGGGAACTCGATGCATGTGATTATGATTATAAGCCAGTTTCTGTATGACCACTTTACCAAGCATTTGTACGTCTCGGGTGGTGCTACATATATGTCTGACACTACTTGTAAAGACTAAACACTGAGCCTTTAGACCAAAATCGTCTCTTGCTTTCCACGAAGGTGAGCTACTTGAATGCTAACCCTCTCAAGACGCTCATGAGCGTTTTCGTGGTGATCCGGCTATCGTGATTGATCCCAAATACAGGGCGGGATCTTGGTCGGACGGGAAAACTTCCCACTGCCTTGTGATCCCGATGTTGTCTTTCTCGATAGTTTACAAAGGCTGCAGTCGCATTTGCTCGTCCGGGTTAATGATATGAGGGTATCTGCCAGGACACAGCTAGGATCACTTGAGATGGACGCTCGTCACATTGAAAGGAGAGTGAATGGCATGCAGCAGTATCGGTGACTCAGAAGCTCGGCGATGACTGGCTTGAGCGAAATCACGCATAGTAGAAGTGCGTGAGCGAGGCTATGTCCGGAAATAAGCCTTGAAACGTCCTGAGGTGCAGAGCTTGAGGCCACCAATGCATTGTTGGAGCTGTGAAGAATACGCCCGTCTGCGCGCCGGTCTGGTCAATCACAGGGTCATGTTGAAAATTTCATATCACTGGAGTCAAGGTGATAGGTGATGTGACATGCTTCATTAGGTCAGTCTTATCTAGGTTAATACGCTTTCCCAACCAAGCTTCATTACAATATCTGAATCTTTGCAATGTTGTGAATCTGAACGGATGGCGCCGGCGAAAGCTCCGTATCCATTCAACGCTGGCGGCCAGAAAGCAGGTCCTGAAGTCCTTGATGTAGTCCGCAGGCCGTCAACTATGAGTGACCGGCGCTAAAACCTTATGTCCCCTGAGGGCGTTCACCTTCGACGGGGAGTCTTGGTTCGCTTTGGATGGACCTAAAAGTCGGTGGTTTCTTATTCAAAGTAAGAAACCCGACCCGCTCTCATCTCCCCCTACACACATAGCCTCTCTAAGGATGACTTCTTCCACATAATTTAGGTATTGAGAAGATGAATCTAGATTCCGGCCGGAATATTGTTTAGGCTCCGGCGGGAATGGGAGCTGATTACTGAGAGTGGTTCGTACCTGGACTGTATATTGTTTATAATGAGAAGATACGGTTAGTAACCAGTACCGGTGATGGTTTGCTACACCAGAGAACGCGTGTTGATGCTTCGTGGACAACTGAGACGGATTCTGCGGAGCAGAGAATATGAGCGTGCCGCGCCAGCAAGACGGTGAGACAAGAACATTGATCAGTGGTTTCGATCTTAATCAGTAGACATACTCTTTAAATCCACATGATTTGGTGCGTAATCCGAGCCAACGTGCCGTCAAACCTAAGTGACGTCTCCAGGTGTCTGACGTCTCAGTCGTCCAGCTAATAATGCTGTGACATTGAAAACGATGGAACCACGTCTAAACTAACGATATAAGCCCTGCAACGTTCTAACGAGATAGAATATTACTAATATTACATACCACGGCCACAATGATGTGCGGTACGAGGATTAGGTCTATTGGCGCTATCAACGAATGTTCTAAGCTAAGGAGCAGGATAAAGAGGGAGAGCGAAGCACACGCGTTGCTTGGGCCTCAGAAATTGTTGGCGCGTCCGTAGGATCTAGGATTGGGGTCCTTGTGACGGTTGGGGTGTTGCCTGACTGTGACCGCCGCCACAGGTTAAAGGGGTTGTTGGAGGGTCAGCTCTGTCGTGCACCATAGACGCAGTCTGCAGGGGCCTTCCTGCAGCTTACTCTGTACTGGTGTAATGCAGAACGCCAATTGAGACCCTGAGATAAGGCTCGGGGCGCCCAGTTGTCCCACAGCTCGACGGAAAAGACCAAGATACCTAGGCAGCAACTGCTGGAGGATGCGTGGCGTTATATATCACACCCACTCACCCAGCACACTCTAGTACTTCTTAAGCACCTACCTGCCTTAACCTGTTTTGACTGCTCCGCTGATAATTTTCATTCGCCGAAGTTGAATTTTTACGACAGCCATTATGCGATATCTGTCCGGCCAATTCCTGCGAACAAAGCTGCATCGGCTCATTGAGACATGTGAAGCGTCGAAGGATCTGTAATCTTGCTTGCAGCGTCAAGATGCTGGAGACTCTGGAGGATCTGCAAGAGTTCTTCCGCCGAGCCATCAAAGCAGATGTCGAAAATGGAACACTATTCGAAAACAAGCAAAAGCCGATCCGCTTCTATCCCGATGACTGCAAACGCAGACTAAATGAATGGTTCTGTGAAAGAATATTCGGTCTGCTGCTCTCTTCTGATCCATACTTCAAAGAACCTGGACTCCGAAAGGAGCGGATTCAAAGCTACTACAAGAAAATATGTCCTGGACTTCGTATTATCTTCATCATTCTCTTTGCCTTCACGAGTTCAAAAGACCTTGGAACAACACTGCGTCTGTTTCGAGAAAATGTTCTTGAGAAGAACCTCGATCTCAGCGACAAGAGTCTGCCCCTTCTGGAAGCATCTGCCAAGGAATACTTCGGAGAGAGCGCAGGGAAGGCATTCTTCAAGCGCCAGCTCGAACTTCTTCCGAACACGCTGCAAGAAGGCGAATTCCGACAAGTCTTTCCACGCTCGAGGATCCTGCCATGGTTTGATGAAGCAGATTCTTTTCTTGGGGAAGGCGCCTACGGAATCGTTCATAAAGTGAACATTGTCCGTGGGCATTTCATCTTCAAGGAGCCGAGATCACGGAATGCGGACGTAAGTAACAGAAATGAGCTTTGACCTAGGAGACAAAAGGCTGACGAAGATCGAAAGCCTGTCCTTCTTGCAAGAAAAGACTTCCGTTCAGATGGCTACGAAGACTTTCAAGCCGAGGATGCAATTCTCCAGCAACTCATGAGTTCAACAAACTGCCCCTCGAGTATCATGCAGCCGATCTGCAGCGCGATTTATACGCCCCAGACGGAAGGGCCGCCGTCTTCAAGTATCTTCTTCTTGCCTGCGAAACAGAATCTCTGGCACTACATGACGGAAGAGGCAAAACCAACATCAGATGCAGACCGTCTCCGGAATATCAAGAGAATGTTGGGTATATGTTAAGGGCTGGACTGGTTGCACCGCAATTTGGAGTATCGGCTCACCATGGGTGAATCCCAGTTCACTGCATATTATCACTGCGACTTAAAGCCAGATAACATCCTCGTTTGCGAAGACCCGTCCACTCACTCTCTGGTTTTCAGGATATCCGACTTCGGCCAAGCCCGAGGCCTGCGCCAGAAGTCGAGTGATGGCAGGTACCGCAGGGCCGGTTCCATGATACCATTCCCAAATGGCCAAGGGGAATACACCTATCTCCCACCGGAATGCCAAACGCGGGAGTCCCAAGCTTCGGCCAATTCCACGACCGATGTGTGGTCTTTTGCATGCATTCTCCTGCTCATGATTATCTTCAACTATGGCGGCAGCGATGCTATCAAAGAGTTTCAGACACGACGTCATGAGAGCTCGCTCAGCGATGAGAAGAATGACCGATTCTACATCGACAGTGCGAATCCGAGGCTCAACCCGGCTGTCATTAACTACATGAAGAATTTTGAGGAAATGCCTGCTGAGCCTCAGATAAATAGTGATATTGATCTGAGGTTCACCCAGTCGACATTGAAGTATCTGAAAAAGTCGGTGATGGTGGTTAGGCATGAGAGGCGCCACAAGATCGGAGAGGTGTTGAAGACACTGCGGAATAATTTCAATGACCGTCCTCCGGCTCATACGAGGTCTTCCCAACGCACTGGTGTTCCTGATAGTGCGATATACTGCAGCAACTTGCCGGATGGAAAGATACTCTTCTTTTCAAAAAGACTAATTCGAGTCTATAAGCCAGGGCAGGCAATTCCCGAGGGTGGTGATGTTAACTCAGTCACAGGTCACGACGTGTGGTCTGATCTGCCACATCTCCGGCCTTCGCTCAAATCATGCACTATATCTGAGGTCTGTACTGTATTCAGTCCGAGTGATTCCTCTCGACCAACAGTGCGTGTGCCCAAATTATTGCCATCTTCAGATCAATGACTGATATAATCAAAAATAGGTTGCTCATGTACACGGACTTGAAACCAATAAACACTACAGGATACTCCTTAGTGTAGGGCATATCAATGTTGACAGTGTTGCCGTATCGCAAGAGGGCACACTGATTGCCATATGTTCTAGATATCTCAGACATGAAGGCTGTCCAGCTCGAGTGAGTCTCTGCAAGCTGGAAGATCTCAAAAGGTAAATAGGGCAAATTCAGTACAACAGCAGGTATTACCCTGAATCCTAACATGATGATCCTATAGTGCTACCTCCCGGGTATCTGACGACCCTTCCTCTGTCACAGAGACCGATTTGAGTCAATCTGATATTTTGATGAACTGCCGCCTTGGAGACTCCGGGGGTATAGTTGACTCAGAGAGGATTGTTGATCTCTGCTTCTCTGCCGATGGTCAAATGTTATACTGTGTGTACAAAATACAACTGAGACAGGATCAGGTCAGAGTCTGCTTGTGGAACACCAATAATGGCATCAAAATTACGGAGAGTATCATCCAGGACGAGGTATGTTAATACTCAATAAAACGAGTTCATCATTTGAAACTGACAGGGCCAATTAACGAACAGAGTCCTATATCACGAAAGGGTTTCTTTTTGGAAAATATTGTCCCCTTCACTACCTTGAAAGGCTTCATTTACATCACGAATGAGGATTCAATAGGTGTACAGACACTACACAACAATAGGCTTCACAAAGACTGTGAAAGGTTTCCAGGGTGTGCAGGGTTGAAGACCCTCTTGTTATCATCTGATGATCAACGATTAGTAATGATCTCTCAGAAGAAAGATGGATTGCATATCTACGGCTGCTGGCTCCACAATTTGCAGATTCACAAGCCGGATGAGCTGAAAATTGGTCAGAACACTCGAAACATATGGTATGATCCACTTGAGGACAGTGTATTCCTTATGGACAATGATGGCAAGCTGGAACTTCACCTCACTATTTGTAGTAGCCGGGTGACACACATCATTGGCCTTGATAGACTTTTTGTTTCAGATGTAGATGACCTCGGATCGTGAGATTTTATCAATTCTCGACGAATTATTGAGGCTTCATCTTAATATATCATACTTTACATCTAATTATCTACCCCTATGCTCGCAGATGGCAGCCCTAGTCTCTGAATTGATGAATACATATAATAACACATGGCAGGTGAACCCATTATCAACCAGCAACCCAATCGCCTGTACCGTCAAGAATTCAGTGAGCAGTTGGCTGCGCCACGATCTCATCACCTGCTGCCATTTTCATCTTTGTCAGTCTGCACTTGAGCAAGCTTGCAAGTTCAATATCTTTTTGAAGCCCTGGACCTCTTTAACAGCATGAAGTCTGCCCAACCCCTCGTCTTTTCCTTAAACCAGTCGAAGTCAATAATTCCAAGAAGATCACGATATCTTCGAGGTTTTCCAGGCGAGTTACCCTGCGAATTGTGTTTCAGATGGTTGTCTAGACGTTGAAAAATGCGCTCAACGTGGGCAGCATCTAGGTTGACACCGTATCTGAACCGAGGATACCGATAGCTCACAGAACGCCCAGCCAAGGTGAACTTCCAACAACATGTCAGAATGATGAAGATGAAAATCTGGAAAAGTATCAGAGTTGCGTTTCTGAACAACTGACGTTTGAGCCAGTGCCGCGGCCCAAGGGAGATGATACTGACGGGGAGGAACGCCGCGAAGTATTGAAACATATCCTGATTTAAAATCGACGTCATAACACCACCGACAATCACAACGCCAAAACAGAGTGCGGCCGAAAGTATTGAAATGATACGATGGCTGACGTACCACCTTCTATCTTCAACCCTTGCGATCAGTTTAATTCTCGCGTAAGCACCATAGTCGGGGCTTCTTTTGAGACTAGATGGCCCAGTCAGCTCAGTTCTCGAAGTCTTGACCGCAAGCCGCAGACCACAGATGAACCTACCATCCATAGAAGTGGAACGCAGCAAGTGATTCAAAAGCCCACACCAAAATGCATGACACAGAGGACATCTCCGTAACGGCGTCAATCACCTGTTCAATTCACGTTTAGAGTGTGATCATGGCAGTTAGAAGGCAATAACAAGGCTACTTACGCGGAGATACGTGCCTGGCGACGGATGATACTTGAGAAAGGGTAACCATAGTAGCCAGGATGACACAATAACCGCCCGGTAAGGAACATCAAGCTTGCTCTTCACCGAAAGCCAAGACATAACTTTAATGGTGAGACTTGATTCAGCATCGTGTGTCTTGGTGTAGGTGTATGCAAAGCCAAACAAAGTCCTTGTTGCAACATATAATGCCGTGCTAGATGTTGACGCGACGTTTAGCAATAATAAAACATTGACAGCTGTTCCCATTCCCTGTGAAGACTTCTCGGCACTGGTGACAAAGATTGATGTACTAGAATTCCCGGTCCAGGAAACGTTGTGGCTAACAATCCAGCCGCCCCAGAGGTAGATGAACATTGCAACGGCAGGTACCCAATGAGCATGTTCAAATGGGTTATGTGAAGTAGTGTTCAGAGTCTGGGGCCCTTCGTCAAGTGGAGGAGGTCTGAGTTCTGGTGGAATGTCGTCCGATGGAACAACACGTGCAGTGTTCGCCGGGATAGCACTGTCGCTGTTACTCTGGAACACGGCTTCTTGAGCAGTTGCTGCAACGGTTTCTATGCCCACGAAAGAAAATGCCCCTAAGAATATAGAGCTCGCGAGTGACGTGAACCAACCTCCAGCTATGGAGTTGCTGTGATGAAATGCAATATCCCTTGGCTTCAATGATGCCTGCGCTGAGCCTTGATCGTCGTGACTAACTGCATCACGTCTTTAGTCAGGGTTTTGAAGAGTTCAACGGCAGATATTGAAGGCTTTCTTACTCGTTGGATTAATAATATTCATCATCAAGATAATCACGAGAGCAAGGACAAGCTTCACTGATCCTGCCAGTAGCTCGATGTTACGAAAGACCTAGGCAGAAAATCAATTAGCATAAATGTCTTAGATTGCCCTGTTTCGTAGAAATTATCTACTTACCATGATATCGGTGAGGTTGGCCAGGATGGGAAGGAAAACGAAGAGTAAGCTGACAACTGCGGAAGTGGCCATGGTGGGCTCCCAATAGTCCACCACGCTACCAACGGTTGTGATAAGTGAAGCAAAGGAGAAGCAATAAGTAAGCCTATTCTACAGGTCAGCGTCCACTTGATATATGAATGAATACTATTAGAGGATTACCAGTAAAGAAAAGCCACTGCTTTGGCAACATCTTTGTCTACAAATTCCTCGACGAAAACAACCAATGCGCCTCCGATGGGCCAGATTCGCAGCATTGTGGTGAGCCCTTTCATCATCATCAAGGCAAGAACACCAAGAAATGAATAGGTATAGATTACAGCGGCCTCACCTCCCACGTGGAGTAAAGCCCCGGTTCGAACGTAGTAACCAATTCCGATAACCGCACTTGTAGCGATAAGGAAGATGTGGTAATCGTGGAGCGCCCGTCTGTCAAATTGATCAGCTCAATCATTCAAGGCAACACGATTGGAGACAAATATACCTTAGCGACTCATTAGTCTGCTGGGCCTCAGACTGAACGGGCTGCCCATTCGTATCAGGTGCTGTGGGCAATGCGAGGTGTATTGGTGCCGGTGCAGTGTTCAGTGTTGTCGTCGAGACGGGCCTTAGGACGCTACTCGGGGCTGGTGGAAGAGTGTGAGAACTTCGAGTGCTGCTGTGCACCGACTCGAATCCAGAGACTCTAGAGACTGTGCTGTCAATATGATGAAGCTCCAGCTCTTGTTTATCTTGGAATCGAGATTCATCCTGTGCATGTCCTGCCTCAGAGGTGGGCTCAGGACGTGAGCCATCGTAATGGTCGCGGGGATGAATGTTGAGGTTTGAGTCAACCATATTTGTCCGTGGTGGCATTTATCGTCCTCCAGATAAACGAAAATGGGGAATTAGCTCAAGTTGGATTCTTTTGCCTCAAATGTGCCCCTTTGTGTGTGGGAGGGCTGGTGCGTGCGTGGTGGGCTAAGATTCGGACATGATATGGATGGTCACAAATGAAGCGCTCTGTTTTTGGGTCTCGATTTTCGTTCCGTTCGCCTTCTGCAGAGTTTCTGAAAAGATCAAGTAAGGCCAGGAAGCAGTGGCGCCCGTGTCGGTGTAGGGCCGGCACCAGGTCAGAGGAGGAACGCCGAGCTGACTGAGAAGGTTAAAGGGGCCAGCATTTTGTACAGTAAACAACAAATATTAGGCAATGTGTTCATAACAAAGCCACTCACTCATGTACAGAACCCTAGAAAGGCCAACAGAGAGGGCAATACTTTTTCTTGTCGGCGAGTACCTTGCCTACCTAGTAGGTACCCCAGCCTCGCGACCTTCTTCTGTGCCCTTGACCGAGTATCTAGCCCACGAATTAATCTCGGTTAGAATTAGCTGAGAGCACTGCCACTCTAGCTGCCCCAGACCATGTTCGGAGCACTCTGCAGGGAGCACTCAAATTCAATCCTCATTGGGAGAGCTGCAGCCACCTACGCCCGAGCTGTATGCGGATACATATGTAGGCAGCCAAGCCGTGGAACAAGAGCTGACCACCCAACTGCCACCCACACCACGTAGATAATCATCCGCCACAGTGTCAGAGCCACCACTGGTTCCGCAGACGCGGTATCATAAGCCGGTCTCTCGGGGAGGGGAATTGTGTACCGAGTAAACGGTTGTCGAATAAGTGGCGGCGGATCATCACCTGTGGGCCATGAGTCAACTTAATTCCACTGACCAGGCTGGCTACTCAAGGCTGCTGCGTTCCAGCACTTCAAAGGCAGAGAATTCGCAGATGTTTACCAGGGCTTGTGCTGTGGTGTAGATGACTGCGTCATGAGCAGTGAAACATGCAGCTCAATTTCCCGCAAGGACTCCAACATAATGTCCAGCCGATACCTCAAGCGCATTTTTGGACCCCGGAGCAAGGCACTGTGAGGCTGTACTCCCAAGACGCACAGATTATGTAGGCAGTTGAATGGTCCAAGATATCAAGGATCGTAGCCTGCCTGCCCAGTTGGTAATGGCGCCATGCAGTCAGGCCAGCCACCTCTTCACCAGGGCAGAGAAGGGGCGCGGGTTACTTGTTGCTACGAACCCAGGTAATTTACTTTTTCATCATGACGGCTATTCCCTTCTTTGCAAAGACGAAATCGGCGGCCACAGTACTCAGCAATATTTGATCATATTCACATGGTCCACATGCATTGAGACTCACACCGATCAACCATCGGAATATCGAGAATCCGCAGACCAAATAATCAAATTCCGAGCCCCCTTCATCATGTCCGGCCGCTTTACCGTTCAAATTCGGTACATCAGCCGCAAAGATCTTCTGGAGCTATTGACCCAAAAGTGGGGTTCTTACGGCTGGAGTGAGGCACACTTCAACATTGTGGTCAGGTTCCTTCACTCCTTATCACTGCCAGTGTTGCCTCCTGGCAGGAATGCCTCGTCTGACTGCATATGACTTAGTTGATGAACAATGTGTTCCACTATAGCGCGCCTCAGGAGCTTCCAAAAAGCGAAATGAAGTTCGTCATCTTGAACTAGCAAAACTGAACAAGCTCATGGCGTTCTAACAGCTCTACAGCATTGCTACTTAAACGAGGGGGGGGGGGGTTAAACCGTAACACGAAGGGGACCAACCAACTTGGGGCTCCTGACCCCTCATTGATCAGGTCTGCGATAGGCTTGTACGCTTCACGTAAATTCAGCCATGTTGGGCAACTCTGGAATCGTAGTCTTCATTGCAGGCGTAGCAAGGCGGAATAGTACATCGAGATTATCCCTCCCAAATCATACCTGCTTTGATTGTCCGTTCGTCTTTTATTCATAAGCCAGCCCACTTCATCGAATTCACTATCTTACCTCTTGGCTTCCTGTAACTATTAACATTCAGGTCTCATTCCCGTCCATTCACGTCCATATCAGGCGGGCTTCTACGCCATATCCCCCCCCCCGGGTACACCGCACCACGCAAGTGCCTATTCGGCGGCTAACATAACCGGACATCGGAAGATGAGAAAGAAGAGTGATTGCCCCGTATTTCCAGGGCTGGAAAGTGAGGCATTTTCCGAGAGCAAGACAGCACATATCGAGTTCCTTGAAATCAACGATGAGACACGAGGCCGTATCCTGCAAGGCTTCCCAGGAGGTCCACATCAATCTACACGAATCACCAATAATCTTGACCTGCTTCAGTACTTGTGTCATAGCAAGGCAGAGACACGAGTGGCGTAGGTCATCCTAACCTCGGTCATTGGACACATAATGATTGTTAACATGAGGTAGTTTGATTTGTCAGACATTTTCATGGGCACAGCTCGAGGTCTCGAAAGATATGTTTCAGACATTTGTGAGTTCGGAAAAGGCTATTGAGGAGATCTGGGACCTCGCCCTATCCTTCAGAAGTCAGGTCTCGGAGGTTGAGCAAGCATTTTCAATGTGCGCCTGGCGCTCAACGGCGGCAATGCATGGTACGAGAGCCTTGAATCCAGTGGGATGGATAGATAGTCCGCTGACGACATGGGCTTAGAGATAGCATACGTTTTCAAGTACCCTGTAAGAAAGGTGTGCGAGGGTCTGAACTTTTGGTTCATTAGACAAGGCGGAGTATATCACAAATACGCATCCGACCCACAAAAACACAACTGGCTGCTTATATTTCCAAAAGCGGATTCACTTTCCTCAGAAGGAGTAGTGGACATCATGACAGCAGAACAGCACCCTCTAGCCCCCCATCTGGCCTTACACTTCTCCCACTTGGTTCAATGGCGATGGTATATGGCAGATTTTCATGCAAAGTTAGAAACAGCCGTAAGTGAGGACCTGTTGATACCGGTACCCAAAGACAAGGCTAAATCGGCTGTGTCTAGGCAAACACTCTGATGAATGTGGAAATTGAGGCAAGGTTGGATTTTGTTGAAATGTACAGGCAAATCTCTGGCCTCCGATTCGTTGAGACCAACTTGAAGCCTCTCGTGCCTATCTTCGCCGCGCATCACAGAGTGTTGGCAAAGCTTCGCGCATGGAACCATGATGTCCAATGCATGCAACAGATCACCGAATCGTTGGCACAAGACTTCTCTTCACAGCTTGACAACCACGAAGCAAAACTGCAGGCACTAGAGCAGAACGTACAGTTTCTCCTGTCACGTACCGCTAGTATCATCCAGATGGTGAGCACAGAACTTCAGACACCAAACCACGTTTTCTATTCATTGACCAATGCCGTCAACCCTGGAAGGCATCGGATACGATCAGCCTGAAAAGCCAAAATACTACGGAGGATATGTCCAATCATATGCTCTCAGATAGTGCCGCGATACGTGTGATCACTATTATGACCTTGTTTTACCTCCCGTCTTCTTTTGTATCTGTAAGTTGCGATTCCATGCGCTGCGGTATGCGTCCTATACGAAACGATCACTTACGAAAAGTGCCAGGGTTTTTTCGGCATGGGTTTCTTCTCAACCACAGATGCCACCCTGGCTGGATGGACAGTTTCACCCTATCTCTGGATCTACCTGATTACGGCACTCCCGCTCACAGCTCTTACAATATGGTACTGGTGGTGGAAGTCCCGGTCTGGCAAAAGATATGCAAGAATTTCAGTAGTGTGAAGCTGGGGATCAAGCTGTATGGAAGTTTGCTCATTTAATGTACACGCGTGGACTCACGAGTTGATTTACGGCATTGTCACTTTAAGGTTTGTGTGTGAAACATCGTCCTGCCTAAGCGGTAGAGCTATGTGGAGATTCGTTTTATTTTACACGGACGATGGAGTCAGTTCATCTGAAAAGCTTTGGCTCCATGATAAGGTTTTGTTTTGAAACAAACCCCCTAAATGTACTAGGAAGGACCCTCTTGTCGATCAATCTCTACCCGACTATCCATAAGTCTCAACTCATAATGCTCTGCTCCCAAGCTGGTGCCAAACGTTTTATCTTTCTAGAAAATAATTGTTTCACAACACCTAAGGTCATGATTTCTATTGATTAATGCCCAAGAGAAATCTTCTGACGAGACAGTGAGGAGTATTTAATCAGGGTTGCATGACTCTCTGTACCATGGTAAAGGGATACTTTTAGCCTTGCTCATTTCGGAGGGCTTGGCGAGGAGGCTCAAGGTCCGGTCGGCCCGTAGGAAGGGGGCACTTACAGGAATGGTGACAGAGTCTGCATATGCATGTTTATATATCAAGCAAGCAGCTGCACGCTGCGCAGATCATTAGACCACCTGCACACCTTCACTTCTGCTCTATCAACGTGTTGTATTCCTTCGCTCACAGACTTTGTCTGCTTCCACTCTTTTCATCTTCGTGGCAACTGTGTTGTCTTTCCACTCTTTACTCTTCTATCGTATATATATATATACACAACCTCACTCCTGGCCATGAGGTCACTCACCACCTTAGCCGCCCTGCTCGCGGTGGCCAATGCTCAGGCATACAATACTTCTTCGCCCAATGCGACGGACGCTCTGACTGTCGATGTCGGATCCGGCAAGTACCGGGGATTCGAAGACGCCGGCACTCGCAAGTGGTATGGCGTTCGCTTTGCGGCTCCCCCTACAGGCGCCAACCGCTTCCGGGACCCCCAGAACCCTGAGCCATTCGACGGTGTCCAGGACGCCACCAAGTTTGGTGCCATCTGCCCGCCCCAGCAGGCGAGCGACTACACCCTGAGCGGGCAGTCTGACCGGTTCGTCGTGGACGAGGACTGCCTGTTCCTCAGTGTCACTGCTCCGGGCACCACCACCGACCTCAAGCCCGTGCATGTGTTCATCCAGGGCGGGGGCTTCAGCTCCAACTCCAACTCCAACTTCAACGCCAGCGATGTGGTCACGGACGCTGAGATCGTCTCTGTGCAATTTGTAAGTCGCACCCCGAACCCAATTACCCAGGCATAGTGTCCGGTATCAAACTGTGTCGCCCTAACAGGAAGCATAGAACTATCGTGTTGGAATGACCGGCTTCCTCTTCAGCGAGGAGACTGCCGCAGACGGTAGCCCAAATGCCGGCATCAGAGACATGATCAAGTGCCTGCAATGGATCCGGGAGCACATCTCCAAGTTTGGCGGAGACCCAAGCCGCGTGACGATCGACGGTGTCAGCGCCGGAGGTAGCGCCGTTGCCCTGCTGCTCGCTGCCAACAAGGGAGCACTGGGCGGGAGCCTCTTCCACGGTGGAATCGTCGAGTCGGGCGGCTGGGTCACCATGCGCAAGGTTGAGCAGGGCCAGAAGGAATATGACTGCCTGACGGCACAGACTGCCTGCAACGGCACTGATAACAGCCTGCAGTGCCTTCGCGAGGTGCCTCTGAAGGACCTCTACAGCAGCACTTGCTGGTTCGGTCCTAACGTTGACGACGACCTCTTCAGCGACCGCCTCGTCGAGAGTAAGCAGCTTCCGCAGACCATTTTCGTTCGTTCAGGAGAGAGGAGCATGCCATATCCGTGGCCTGTGTTATCAGTTGCCTCGACCTCTTGAGACAGACTTTGGGGCATATGTTCACTCCATTCGCGTATATTGATGGCTGACTCTTAATACTTGCAGTGTACGAGGCTGGCGACGTTGCGGATGTGCCGACCATCATGGGAGCCTGCGCCAACGAAGGCACGCTCTACAGCTTCGACAGCTCCGCCAACACGACTGCGGCCTTCAACAGCTACATGACTGGTCAGGTTCCCACCCTTACCAACTCTTCACTTGCAATCCTCAACGACCTTTACGCGTACCAGCCGGCGCCAAACTTCCCAGACACGGGAAGCCTGTACCGCCAGGGAGCCAACGCCATAGCTGACCTAGGCACTCACTGCCCGTACGTATAACTTTTGCTCCCTCATTATGCCGTGGAGCACAAGTCTAACATTTCGACCAGAATCAAATTCCTGCAAAACGCCTTGGCGGCCAAGGGAACCCCGACGTACCACTACAAGTACGCGGTCCGCGACGCCGAGGACGAGGCGGCGGGCCTGGGGGCCTGGCACGTCGTCAACAACTACGCCTTCTACGGCGTCAACAGCACCGACATGGACGCGCCGGCGAGCTACGTGGACGGCAGCAGGGCCGCCGCGCTGAGGGTGGCGCGCGACTACTGGACCAGCTTCGTGCGCAACCTCGACCCCAACACGGACCGCAGCGGCGGCAGCGGCGAGTGGGCCGCCTGGTCCGGCCCCGGGGCCGAGGCCCGCGAGAGGCTCGTCATCAACACGGCCGCCAACGCCACCCGCATGGAGCACATGACCGACGCCCAGAGCCTGCGCTGCGACGCCGCCCGCAACTTCACCCTCGGGCTCGGCGCCGGGTGGCCAGCGGACCTCACGGACCCGGCCAACGCTGTCAACCTCGATGCCGGGCTCGCGAGACAGGCGCTGGCGGCCGCCGACTGTGGTTTCGACGAGGGCTGCCGCGCGCCCGATTGCTCCGTCATCCCGCCCACGAGCGGGCACTTCCCCGAGCAGGTTGCCAACGCTGAGTTGGTCTGCCCTGCGAAGTCGGGTCTGACGTCTCGGCGTTCTCGTCGCGCGTTCGTTGCCTAGGTCGCTAGGGTGTATTTGATGTGTTAAACAATTGAGATAATAATAAAGATGGGTAGTTGATCCCGAAGGATGTGTTTCGTCGGAGGTCTCACCGAATCGTCTTGAAATGTTGATTGTCCCATGCTAGATTCTAGCAATTATAGAACCAGGTCTCGGTTTAGTGTCCTGGGCGAGTCCACTACGTGACTGCTACCAATCGGCATGTGTATGGAGTGATACTAAGCGGTTGCTTCTGTAAGACACATTAGAGGAACGAAATCCTTCGAAAAAGCTTGATGTAACTCGTCAATCCCACAACCTCGATCTTGAATCTCTTTTTCGCGGTGTTATCTTCCGTCCAGACATAATGTGTCCCTTTCGAAACCCAGACAATCCCAGTAGACGACTAGTTTCCACAATCCAGGAAGTATTCATTATCACGCCTTCGCGGCAGGATCTGATTGGTGACTTTGGCTCTTTGGCGTCTAAAAATCTCACATTCGACAGACACAGCCATTGCCATTACCACCTTGCACTGCTTCCATTTCTCGAGAACACAGCCCGGCTCCTCTCAGTCAATAATGGCTATGGCCTTCCGCTGCTGACGATATAGCTTGAACACGAGCATATCAAACAAGACAAGGAAGGGACCGCGGGTGGAAACTGTACTTGGGTGTCGTCGGATGGGAGTGGTCGATACACACATAATCTTGATTGGCCTGTCTGTTATTGGCAGCCAATACTGCCGCGGCTATGAAAAACCGACCATGTGTTGTTTCTGCAGGTCGAAGTCTCACAAGAGGCCCGGCATGACGACGCTTGCGGAGGCAACGCACACCAGCGACTCTACGACACCGACGCATTATACCACGGCGTCCACGCTTGGGATCAGAGCGTGAAGGAAGTAAAATGAAGTAGCGTAGATCTCCAAGGATGGTGGGCGGATTGCCGGAGAACCAGACAGACAAGTCTTCACAAGACGGCGCGGCCACATTGACGGTGGTGCTTCGCCCTTGGAAGCCTGGTCCTTTCTCTGGCTCGCCTTATCATAGACTTGATGGGGAACTCTCGCTCGAGGACATTCGCTCGGGACTTCCTTGTTGTTGTGCAAGAATACTTGCGAAGTTCAGGATTATTCCCCCCCGTCGAAAATCCATGTCAGGCGATGGGACACCTCGTCGAGAGTTGATCGACGACTTCGTGCCGAGCCTCAGAGAATGAAAATCGATAGCATTACATGCTTGATGACGCACATCGTGGTGGCGTATGTAGAAGCATGCCTGCGCATGTGTGTGGAACATAGATATCTCGGAGGAGGTGTTGCTGACCCTTCCGGCCCGGCCGGCGGACACCAGGCGGCCGAACTGATTGATGGGCCGGACTCGCTGACGCCGCTGACTTATTGGAAAAAATGACTGGTCGCGTAACTCGTGGGATGCATGCAATCCGTAGGTGATGCCTTTACAACCCGGTTGGCTGGAGGAGCTTCACTTGAAGAGCCCGGTGGCCACCCACTCGTTCGGGGCGACAGGCACTGAGTACTCTGAACCCCCATGTCTTATCAAAAGGTTTCTGATACTTCTGACTACTCACCTGGCTTTGATAGCACAAATACATTGTTCAGCCCAAGCATAGCTCTAGGCGCGAACCTGCTGGAATCTGCGGGTGACAAGTCACTTGGGAGCCTGGGCATGAGTGGCATCCCACCGAACCATGTCCAGCTCCGGTGTGGGATGTGAGGAAGGACATTGTCTCGGTCTGGAATCACCAGCAGGAACCCCAAAGCGGCACAGCAGTCGACCGAGACATTTCCTGTATACGCTCGATGAGGACCCAAGGGCCGTGGCCGGTCCTCCTGGCACATCACCGCTACTGGCGGCTGAACAGCTTTTCTGGTACCTCCTGCATGACTGCAGATGACGAGGCCGCCCTAGATCCGTATTCTCCTCGACCAACCTCTGGCCATCCTCGACGGGTAGGATCAACTGCATCGGCATTGGGCGCCTAAACCTGCCCAGGTGCCTGGTAACTGCATCGCACACCGCTGTGATCCCCACGGAGCTAGCTGCACTTCTCGCACCTGCTTACATTGGCGACGAATGCAAGTCAGACGCTCACGTGGTGCAGTTCTTGTTCACCCCACGGGCGACAAATGGGCAGCGACTGCCCTGGACGAATGGCACGCCGTTGGGGACGATGATCTGTCAGGGCGAAGAGCTTCGCCTTCACTCCGGCCCCGGTGCTAAGTAAAGCCGCTAAGCAACGAGAATGCCAGCCGGGCGATCTGTGGCCCCACCCAGAAGGACTGGACGGAAAGGAGTTTGAAGACGCTGTAGCGAACTACAATATGGTCGGTTGCACAGCCTAGGCCGAGGTGGTGCCAAAATCGGCAGCTCACAAAATGAGATTGTCTTGTTTGGCAGTGCTAGCAGCGAGCTAGCCAGCCGCCATGCTCAGAGCCTCAATTTTCATAGGCGGGTGCGTGCATGCTAGTGTGTTCTTGTTCTGCAGCAGCATCAGCACACCGGGTGCGATCGTCAAGCGGGAAACCCAGGAGGGATCCTCCACGACCCGTGCCGGTTGACGTCAGCCTCTGATCGGCCTTGGATACTCGACGAGTCGACAGTCACCGAGTCCTGAGGTGGATACCAAAAGTTTATCATAATGGCCCTATGGTCCCCGGTCGCGAAGATGCGTAGGGCCAAGTGAAAATCTCGTCGGCCCATCGGCAAGTCGAAGCGAGAAAGCCTGCGCTTCATTTATAACGTTGAGGCTCGTGTTCGAAATCCAGCCAGCGTGCCTGTAGTCTAGCTGTACCGCTGTACCCGGACGTGTTCGCCAGAATCTTTGGGGGTGATTTGCGGGTGGCCAAAATCTATTGGGCCGGGCCTTTTTTGAGGCTGAGCGAATGTGTACCACGTTGGCGGCGCTATTCCCGTCACGACGCCTGTACGTGTTCGAGACATTCGCAACGACTGGTCGAGCTCAGCCACCATCTTATTTAACAGCGTTTTCATCTCCGGCAACTCCATAGTTACCAGGCCGGAAGGCATCCCGCCATTGAGCTTGCGTGTGCTTTGATGGTAAGCGTGGTATTGTGTGTGTGTGAGATACTTTCACCCATCTCCGGTCCCTGTTTCTGTTTTGAAGTACATACGGCACGGTACGTACGGTACATGTACCAAACAGACCCGTGGCACCAAGTTTCGGTCGTTGGTCGTTCAAGCTTTAGCCTCAACAGGCCAGGTCTTTCTCCGCACTCGAGATAGGCCACGCGACGTCTCCATCAGTCCCACATGGAGTCATGCGATGAGCGGACGCACACGACGAAAATCGACAAGCGTGCTCGGGAAGGGTATCGAGAGGCTGGACGCAGATAGGCCACCCCCAGGACGAGCCTGACGTGCCCGGGGGGCCAAGCAGGCCGGTGAGTGGGAGGGTCATCTTAGCTATTTGCCCCCATCGGTCTCAGTGCTGCTGCAGGCATGATAATTCGTGGTGTTATAGTCGCCGAGACGAGAGAGCAAGAGAAGAGGGGGTGGGTGGGCAAGGACGGGAATGGAATGGTGGAATCAAATGCCGTAGCTTCCAAGGTGCTTCCTCCCTGAATCTTCTCATTAGCAAATCTGGGCAAATTGGACCATGATTGTCGAGCATGACGGTCATCTCCCGCTGGAATGGCTGCCATTGTGAGTGGAAGTCGAGTGAGGAGGAGGCGCCGTGCCACTTGACTGGGCACTGGACTGGGGAAAGCGTGGGGAGAAGGTCGCGCAAGAGGTGGGGGCTAGGGCCAGCCTGCGCCCAATGGCAGGCGTTTCTGACCCCACTTGGAGATGGGGTAAGGAGGCTCACCACGCAAACGGTCCAGACGGTCTGGGCACCGTTACGTTACTGTACCCATATTTTCGGCTGGTAATCAACCGTTACCGGCGATGCAGCGAGATTGGGGCCTTGGGACGTGCCGTTAGACTCCAGTATTGCACAAATAAAAGGGCAGCCAGCCCTCCTCCATCGGCGCTAACGGGAACGGCGAGATGGGATGCTGGGTCCCTCCTCGGTGCCGGTCGTAGCAAAGCGTATGGGATGGGATGAGAGATATTATTGGGGTGGATGATACAGTATGGGATGGGATGGGATATCCCGTGGCCCTTTTTTCCAAGGTTGTTCTGTGTCTGTGTCTGTGTCTCAGAGGGAGAAGGGGATTATGTTTGCTTGGAGGCCGTCGAAGGATCGATCCATTGCGAATCGCCAGCGCCAGATTGGGCAATCTGGCGCCGTGCCCACGGCCATGATTGATGAGTTCGCCGATTCGACAAGCGGCCAAGAGCAAACCTGTGGGTTTGACGTCCCGAAGCCTCCGACCAAAATCTCACTGATCGACACCAAGTTGCGAGCCAGGACCCGGGTTCTCGAGAGCCACACATGCGGCAAACATGTAGGAAGTAGTACCAACCAACCAGGCAGGCGTTGGGCACCCATGGGGGCTGCAGCTGTCTCCGAACAACTGGGTGCTGGTCGCTGACTGCTATCGTTTCTGGACACGGCCTGCATGTATACCTGCTAAATATCTATGGCTGCTCAGCGCCCTTGTCAAGTAGGACAGGGGGCTCCTCCTGATTGAAGACGGGTGATTGTACATGGTAGGCCAGGTGGGTGGCACACCCACACACACGTACTCTCTCTCCCTCTCTCCCTCAAGCCTCAACCGTTGTCTCTACTAGGGCACACCTAGTCTGATGGCCTGCCTTTACGAGTGTAACTATATACACGCAGACCTCACCTGCACCTGGCGGGCGGTGGACGATTATCAAGGGTCCCGAGGTCAGTCCCGAGCGGTGCAGGTGACGAAGGGGGCGACCCTCGCGAGGACGGGTCGGCAGCACATGAGCTGAACAGCACCACTGCAACGCTGTGCGGGCTTTTCCAAGTCATGTCGTTGGTAGCTGGCAGGCTTGAGGTGGCCTGAGTGGTTGGCTCTTCATGCGGCTTAATGTGGTGACGGGGGTCTCCCCCGCCCCAGCTGGCTCGCGTAACGGGCTTCCCCGTGGTCGGGTACAGGTACAGTCAGACAGTCTAATAAGGAACTGTTTCCCAGCGTTGCACCAGGGGGGTGGTGCGAGCAGGGCCCCGCGATGTTCTGACGATCGTTTCGTTTGACAGTCCCGGCTGGCTTCTATTGGGTTCTGGTGCCCTACTCTAATAAGCAAAGCACTACTCTGCTATATATACAACAACGACATGGTCCCGTGTGTGGGAGGGAACAAGTTGTTTCCCTTCTGGCCTTGGCCCTGGCCCAGTTTCAAAAGAAGGGCAGTTCGTCGTCGGTGTGCATGACGGCCTAAAATAAGACTGGGCTTACCAAGGGCGTTGATAATATAACCGAGGAAAAGGAAGGGGAGGCGGGAAATGCATAATACGCCGCTGTTATTCGACCATGAGGCTTAATTGGGGCTGAAGGCGGGCAGACGTCAAGTGTTCCGAGAGCTTCCTCTGCTTCCCCACCCCATGAGCATGTTGTTTGTCGTCACAATCCATTTTTGCAATCCCGCTTGCATTAGAATTTTGGGCAACGACTCAGCAGGCCGAGTTTTGACGCTGCTGACAGGCCCTTACTACCCACTTTTGATTTCCATCCATCCCTCCCGAGCTGCCCTCCGCATCCACAATGCCCGCCCTCCCAAAGGTTAGCTCTCTCCAGGAGGACGGAACGAACCTACAGTACGGCACAGCAGAGCACGCACAGCTCGGCACCGCTCACCCAGACCCAATTCATAGCTTGAGAAAACGGTGCGACTTTGCTCGGGTCAGATGGGGCCACACCAACTGACTGACAGGCTGCTGCACCTCTCTCTCTTTTTCCCCCTCGCTGCCTTGGCGCCTGAATCAGTATCCGGTTCCTTTCTGCCTGGCGTGCATTAATTTGCCCTGTCCCAAAGATTGTTGACTGTGTGGTGTTGTACGTGCGTGCGTGCGTGTGTGCGTGTTCGTCGTGTTGTCGGGTTAGTCCACATTTACTCCGTACCGTGCCATACCATACCGTACCAGAGCACCAGCCAAGCCGTAATGAATTAGTGAATGATTGAATGAATGAACGGATGAATGAGTGAATGAGTCGACAGGCTCACAGGCAGACAGATAGGTGGACAGACAGGTGGACAGACGGACAGCCTCAGCCTGACCCGTCCCGTCCCTCACGTTCCCGTCCCATCATCAGCTAGCTGCCTTGCGAAATGACCCCAGAATCAGCCCAAGTCCTCTCCCTTCCCAATCTCACCAGCTTCGTCCTCGCCTTTCCTTTTTCCCACCCATGACGTGACACATGGCATGCATCTATTCACCAACCACTCTCAGTTCAGTTCTCGCCCGTTATAGGAGTTGGCAGTGGCAGTGGCAGTGACAGCGACGGGCGGCGTCGGCGCCTGTGACGTGTGCCACTAGGGAACTCTGACTCTGCTTTTTTTGCTTTTCGAGTCCCCACGGCCTTTCTCAGCCTCAAAGTTTGGGCACGCCCAGACCGACTCGATTCTAGATTCGGTGCCCCCATTGCTTCATTGTGCGCCCTCTGGCCTGCCTGGTCTGCGTGCACGTCGCGCGCACTCGCACCTCGCACTGCACCCGGAATACCACCGTAACCCAAAAACTAAAACTACGATCCTCGTTCTTCCCTGACACCCCCCAATCTATACCTGACCGACACCACCTCACCCGCCCCCCCCCCCCTTCAGTGCCTCGTCCCACCTTCCTTGTCCCGTCCAATCTTATTGCTTGTCTTGTCTTGTCTTGTCGACCAGACCTAACCAGACCTAAACCTGCCTGACCTGGCTCGGCTGGGTGGCTAACACCAGCGCCGAACAGCCAGCTTCCCTGTCGCCTGCTCCGCCTTGTTTTCCCAAGGTTACCTTCTACCTGCCAGCTTCGACGACGATCGCGAGCCAGCCAAATCGAACCTCCCAACCTCCAGCCCGGGAACGGAGAAACGTACAGCGGTCCCAGATTGCATTGCATTGCATCGCATTTGCGCTCGCCCGTCCGCTCACCCGCTCGCTCGCAACGCTCAAATCCAGGTCCTAGGCGATCCACCTAGAGCCTCGTCTCGCCCTGCTGGCCTCCCTCCACCTCCCGAGGTTGTTACTGATCTGATCTGATCAGATCAAACTGTCTCGATCCGGCACGTCGTCAGCCAGGCTGTCAGTTAGGCAGTCAGTCACTCAGTCATCCAGGCTCTCTTGTCTGCTGTGTACTGCAATCTGCGACCAGCATACACTGTGTCCCCACGCCAGCCGCCGTCCTAGCTGTAGCGCAGTATAGCGCATCGCATCGCATCGCATCGCATCCACCTCATCATATTCGGTCTGAAGCGCCGTCTACAAGGACGGTTTTGGGTGGTCACAGGCTGGGCTGTGCTGGATCACATTGAATTGTGACTAGTTCTCTATCAACATCTGCCCCTGCGACAGAAGAGGCGCTGGTGCCTTGGTCGGCTGTCAGTCCGTGTCAGTGTCGGTGTCGGTGTCAGTGGGCTGGTGGTGCCAGCTAGTTCGCAGTCGGCTCGGGTCTGGAGTGAGAAACAAGGTCGCCATCCCTCCCGACCCCAGGTCGAAACCCCCTCACCAAGGACCCGTGGACAAGCAACACCCATCGCACTTCCTCTCTCCCCTCCCCCCATCATCCTTGCCGCCCGGCGTGTTCCCCCGGTTTTTACTCCCAGCTGTTTGTTCGCCCCGCTCAGCCTGTCGCTTTTGGGACAAGGACTTGGGGGTCCCGGTCACGCGCCAAGCATTTCCCCATATCATTAAGAGGCTCTGTTTCGCCGCATTCCTAGGCTGTTGGGGCTCTGCGGGCTACACTTCGTTTACACCGTCCTGGGCACCTCCACTCCCCAACCTTCTCGCCTCACCCTCACGGGCTACCGCTGCCTGGGCCACAACACCACACCACTTCCTTGGATGACCACGACCGCCGTGCTACAAAGGCGTCTTCGCCCGTTGTTTTAGCTCCCGTCTTACCGATTTCGTACCAACAGGCGCAAAGGTGCCGAGGGAAGTGAAGAGAGAAACGAGAGCGCGCACATACATACACACAAACACAAAGGGCACAAGAGCTAGGAAAGCAGGACGCCGCGCAGGCTTGAGTACTGCTTGAGGAGCTGGTAATTTGCAGGGTTGGAATCTTGTTGGCGCCCACAAACAAGACATCGTCGGTGGAGCCGTGCGCCAGCGGCCGTTCCATCACCCCCGTCTCTATGACCCAGCCTCCTACTCTCATGGCGAGTTGACCACACACGTATGCAAAGCTGTGAGCACACCGGAAGCAATGACTACTGCCGCTGCTTCGGCTTCTGCCCACGACGTATACGATCCCGATGCTGTGGTGCCTCGGAATAGCCCCTTGCTGGTCCCGAAAAAGGTAACCTTCCGGCCCAGCCTAAGTCCTCCACCAGACATCCCGCTGGTTCAAGTCAGTCCACCTCCCAGTCCTGGTAGCAGGAAAACTAAGCGTCGACCAAAGGTACGGCCAAGTCAAGGCGATGCCGTCTTGATAGGAATCATGGACAATGGAAGGCATCCGGACATCGCTACCATGGCTGGTCAAGAGGCGTTGCCGAGCGATTCGGAGGAAGTCTCCAGCAGCCCCGACACTGACAGCTCGATGGACGAGTCAGATATAATGGATGCGGACGATATAGGGACGAATGAGGTTGGTCAGGCACCGGGAGGAGGCAAGGGAAAGGGTGATGTCCTGCCAGGCTCCCCTTCTGATCTGCAGTCGCTGGCTGGAGGAGCTCTGGCGGCTCTTGCCCTGGGGGATCACAAGTCTCCCAGCGAGGATGGGCGGACATCAACTACCATCGGAGATACGGATACAGAGGCATCGCGGCCTTCAGATTCCTCACCTCCTCCTTCTATACCTCGGCCTGAGACAGCCATCCGGAGGGACGAGAGACCACAGCCTGTCATCCCGGCTCCGTATAGCCCTACCGACTACTATTCACCCCGGACTGGGACCTTCGCATCGCCTACGGGCAGTCTCGCGGGGCCTCTTGGCGAGCTCCCGCCGATTCAAAATGCCTCACCAAGATCCGAGTCCAATGGTGGAATCGCGCTCCCGTCCATCAGAGATCATTTGGGTCCGGAAGCGCTCTCGCCTGCATCCTTTCAACAGTCTCCTCCTGCTATACCTGGGCCCGGGATGACTCGATTGCCGTCCATAAGCCACGCATCTCCGCCCATTTCACCACACGATCTCTACGCTCGCGACCCTCGCTCGCCACACTCAGTTCTGTTACCACCTAGTCCATTCTATCCGTTCCCTCCAGCCGGCATGACGCATCGACCCAGTCTCGATTACAACAGCGGCAGCACGCCAAGTACCGACCACTCAGCTTCTACGCCTGCGACGTCCACTCATTCGGTTGCGGATCGAATGAGTCTAGACGGTATGGCGTTTTCGAATCCTCAAGACATTGGCCAATATGTCTGCAAGTTTGAAGGATGCAAAGCCCCTCCTTTTCAGACTCAGTACCTTTTGAATTCACACGCGAATGTCCATTCTCAAGCCCGACCACATTATTGTCCGGTAAAAGGCTGTCCTCGATCGGAAGGCGGCAAAGGTTTCAAGCGGAAGAACGAAATGATTCGTCATGGACTAGTCCATGAGTCTCCTGGATATGTCTGCCCATTCTGCCCAGATCGGGAACACAAGTATCCCAGACCGGACAATTTGCAAAGGTATGTGGAACCCGCAGTGCATTCAGACTCGATTAGTTTTGCTAACAAAGTGTAGACACGTTCGAGTTCACCATGTGGACAAAGACAAGGACGACCCGGAACTGCGCGACGTTCTGTCTCAGAGACCAGACGGCCCAAGCCGCGGTCGCAGGCGACGAGGCGGACCGATTTGAACAGCGTCAAAGACGAAAGTCGGCCTATCACAAACACTTCAGATTCAATTCTACCTTCTCCTGTACATATTCGACACTTTGACGATACCCCTTCCCAACGCGGCTTCGTAAATCGACAGCTCGACAACATCTACTTCTCGCTCGCTGTACATACTTTTTTCGACATCTATTTTCCCTATGTCATTATGGAATTCTCGGGAAGGAGTGGCAGCGCAACCTAGGGGGTAGTCTTCAGACCAGGGCATGCCACTTCAATTGCTCTCGGGGGCGATTCCTGACGGTGGCTGTTTGGAAAAATTGGGACGGACGGACGATTCTCTTCGCAGGTGGAAGCTCGACGCTCGCGTGATGTCAAGGTTATGACTTCACTGAAGCGGGCAGGGATTTGGTGATACTATATTCCCCAAACGACTTTTTGGTTTCGAAGCGACGAGAATAGGGTGGGTTACCAGAGCTCCTCTCGGCGAAGATGGATTGCAACGCGTATAGCAGACGACATTAAGCTAGCTAAATGCTTTGATCGCTTTACCTTGCAACCAGATGATATAACCTGATGCTATTATCGTGCAATGCGGGTCAGAAGCCGACTACCCTGGCGTGAATTTGACAGACTGTACACATCACAAATCGTTCTCGCAATCATCATCACGACCTGTGGTGCAATTCAAAAAGAAGCGGCTGTAATTTCGACGAGTCGAGGCCGGTACAGCCATTGATCGATGTACCGGTGAAGGCGCCGTGGACGTTTTGCACCAAATTGATATGTCGGCATCAGGGCACAATAAAGAGTACTGATATCCTGATGAGCTCAAGAATGAAAACAAAACAGACTCCCATCCATGCCAGTATGTATAAGTGATGAATGACACAAAGAACCAATCACCCACTCAGCAAAACCTCTCAGTCAGTCAGCCAGCTAATCAACCAGATCGAATCAATCATCCACGCTCTCCCAGGGCCCGACGCCGATCCTCCCGTCACTAAGCACGTCGACCTGGATGCCCTGGCCCTCGCGGTGGACGCCCATCTGCTCGACGACGAGCCACAGGCCGCCGGCGCGGCGCGCGGCGTCCGGGTCGAGGTCGACGTCCCCCGTGCGCAGGCCCATGCTCGCGTCGGCGAACTCGCCGTCCGCCGTGACAGCCGCCGCCCGCGCGTGCGGGCCCGTCCCGTACTCGAACGACACGCGCACCGAGCACGGGATGCTGATCGGGCTCGCCGTGCCCGACGACGCCGGCGGCGCCTGCTCCGCCGCCGCCGAGGACGAGGGCGGCCTGGCGGCCCCCTTGGCGGTGCTGCTGCTGCTGCTGAGGATGCCCAGGGCCGACGAGCCGCCGAGGGAGAGCGGCAGGCCGCTGGAGGGCCCGCCGCCGCCGCCGCCGCCGCCGCCACCGTCGAGGGTGCCGGACCGGGCGACGACGCTGGTGCGCGTCAGGCGGGAGATTGTGACGCGGGCGCGCTGGCGCTCGCTCTCGCCGTCGCGGAAGACGACGGGGTCGAGCTCGGAGCGCAGGCGGCCGGCGGCGTCGGAGAGCACGGGCCGCAGCTGGACGGGCTCGTCGGAGCCGACGCGCAGGGCGAAGGCGGCGAGCTGTCCCGGCTCGAAGGTCGAGGCGACGACGGTGTAGGTGCCCGCGTCGACGGTCTGCGGGCGGCGGGCCTCGGCCAGCGCGCAGCCGCGGCGGTACTCGCCCGACGAGCACACGATGTCGCGCACCGTCAGGGCCGTGACGCGGCGGCCGCCCTGCGACCACACCAGGTCCACGCGCACGGGCACGTCGTCGGCGTCGGTGGCCAGGTGCAGCGAGATGGGCGTGGGCCGCGGCACGACCAGGGCGAACTGGGGGTTGTGGAAGAAGGAGGCGGTGCGCGCGTTGCCGCCCGCCGTGCGCCGCGTCCACGCCGACTCGAGCTCCGTGTAGTGCCTCAGCGGCGGCGTGGCGCTGCTGATGGTCAGGGGCGAGCGGCTGAAGAAGGACAGCGTCGACGGATACTTGGGCAGCGGCAGCCCCTCCTGCGCCACCACGACCGTGTAGGCCGTGCCGGCCTGGGCCTCGAGGCGCAGGAGCGTCTGCGGGCTGTCGACAAAGGGCGATTGCTGCGCCGGCCGGTCGGGGAGCTGCACGCAGTGGCCGTCGGCGTTGTCGAACAGGTAAATGGACATGAAGCCGAGGCTGTACGACGGCGCGTTCGGCCGCCTGGCGTGGCGGCTTCGCGCGATCGGGAGCTCGCCGTCCTGGAAGTGCCGCGAGAGCAGGATCCAGACCACGCCGGATGTCGGTGATGTGAAGGAGTACTGCGGGTTGTGTGCGAAGGAGCGCTGCATGGCACGGCTGGGCAGTGTCCATGTGAAGTGGTGGTCCTGGCGGTCGGTAAACAGGATTGGGTTCCAGTTCAGGTAGAGGGACTCGAAATTCTGGACGACGTCCTCGAGCGAGATCCAGAACGTCCCCGTCAGTTCGCCATATGGCGATGGGGCCGAGACGTCTGAGTTGGAGCGCTGGGCTGGGCGCGACAGAGTCGGTGATGGCGGAGGATATACTTCTGCGTCAACCGTGGTGGTGGAGCCGAACCCTTTCCAGACGAGCCCGTCGCACCAGGGGTTCTTGAGGAGCATCCGGCGCTCGCCTGTGTTTTGGACTTTGAGGTCCATGACGGCGTAGTCGTGCTCGCCTGCCAGCCCGAGCGTCTCCTCCTCCTGGCGTGAGAGGCGCCCGGTGCCTAGGGTAACTACCACATCGCCGTACTCGAAGGCGTTCTTGATACGCTTCCAAGTCTGATCAAGTTCAATGTCGTCGCTGTATAAAGTCACATTAGCAGGTGATTTCTCAAAAGTTCAGAGTATGTGAGCCCTACCTTTGTAAAAATATTTGCTCTGGTATCCATCCGGTGAGCACCCAAAGGTCTGTTCCGGAATTACTGCCCGGAAAATCATAGCCACCACGTATTTTCAAATACGCCTTCTCCATAAGAGCAGGCCAGACGAGCTCCGGGTTCCTCCGGTCGACGACGAAGAATGTTCGAGATGTCTTGGAGGTTGGTAGGCGATCATCGACGACCACCTGGCGAAAGCAGCCGTTGAAGTTCAGGCGAAACATGTACTTGCCATTCTGTGATGCTATAGGTCTGCCCTTGCCATAGTCGAAAGGGTACAGCAACGTCGGCAACAGCTTGCATACCGTCAGAAGAGCACAGTGGGATATTCTTGACAGGGGATGGTGGAAAATGACGAGCTTACAGAGTCCTTCTTATTGGGGTTCAAATGACGCATGACGGCACATAGACTCGCCACCACCGAGCAGTCTGTTGTGATATCCTGCACGAGGTCGCTGTTCGTCTTGGCAACCATGATGTTTTCGAACAGCTCCGGGCCCGAGTCGTTGAAGATCTCGGCGGGACGTTTCCAGCCATCAAATATGTCATTTTGTTTCTTGGAGAATGAGAACTCCGAGTTGTCACTTGGTGTAGGATAATCAGAACAGTTCAGATGTCTTCAATGTTTGGTTTTGGGGGGAGGTGAGAAGTTGGGCAAGACTCACGTGAAAAGCGGCTCATCCAGCTTCTTGCTCCGGAAGACAGCCGGGTCAGGATCGGCCTCCCAAGGCGGAAAGACACTGCCATGCAACTTGGAGGACCGCCACAGGATGGTCTTCTCAGCCGTGGGGAGCTCGCGACTCTGACGAGGACCCCTGGGCTTCGGGGCCTTGGGCGGCGGCGCGGCAGTGGGGCCCGACGTCTTGAGGGTCTCGGCCTGTGCGATGAGGTCGCGGCACTTGCCCTTCAGGCGGGACTTCTCAGCAGCCGTGGGGGCTTCCTTGACGGCCTTCATGTACAGCTCGGCGGCCTGGATGGCATTTTTGAAAGCCTCCTGACCAGAAGTCCGGCTGATTTTGGCCTCATATTCCTAGATGCCGTGTGGTTAGCCTCAGGCATGCTGTTGTCCGAAAAGGGGAGGGGGGGGGTTGGTCCTGTCAGGGAACGGAACTCACTCTGGCCTGGGCCTCCATGACGACGACGCAATTGAAAGGCAGACGGCGAGGCGGTCGGTCCAAAAAAGGCTACTCATACGGCACGGGGTTTATTAGGCCTCCATTCATGACCACGCTTGGCCGGAGACTCGAGGTGGTAGAGTCAAGGAAACGCTTGGCTAAGAGGCAGTTGTGGTGGCATCACTGAACACGGCAACATGCTCAATATCTCGGTCTTTCTTGTCCGGTGCAGGAAGGTTGGTGTGCATCTGCGAGGCGCAGGACGGACATGTGGATCCTGCGGATGGATAATGAGGTTTTGGGCAAGCGAGTCTATCTAAGGAGGAGCAACAAAAAGCCAAGGCTGCGGTTTCAAGAAACGGACATAACCACTTCAAACCGAGTCAGCCGAGAGATGCATATCTATCAGAATATCCAAGCGTGTGTGGTAGTGCGAGAATGGGGGGAGGGTGGACGTTTCAAAGAGTCAAGCCTGCACAGCCGCAGCAGGCCATAGATCTGATCCCAAAGTTCAATGGTCTAACCAGCCGCCAACTGAACCGGTCTGCATGGGATATGAAGAGATGCTACAACAGATGACAGCTTACCCCGGGCAGACTAATTGGCCAGTCACAGACAGAATTGTATCGATATTGAGGAGCTGGTAAGTAGGTCTAGAGTCTATTTCAGTACTGGTGAAATCTTGCCATGTTTGATAAATGCCTTGGGAGACAGACTTCTATCTTTAGACGGCTGGGCATCGACTTGGCTCTGTCCAGTCCAGTCTTGTTTCTCGAGGGTCTGTTCTCTCGAGGGTTGAACCCTCCCTCAAGTCGCGGAATCGTTCACGGAATATCTTTCCAGTCTGCCATCATACACTGTAGAGATTCGTTCAGGGCTTAGCTGGTGAGCAGCGCAATTACTGAGCTCCGATGAGTTCCTTGCTCTTTAGCCCCCGTCAATGATTACCCAGTCCATATTACCTACTGTATTGCAATTACTCTGTCTCCTGCAGAGATCGGATGGACACATAGGTTTGTACGCAGTGGCAGTGGCTGGACCACACACAGACGGTGGGCCGACGTCACCTGGGCACGCAATTACCGTGGTGCCGGGCCCCCCTAAAGAAACGGGGAGCGGCAGGTCGGCTCAAGGGCTCCACATGGGAACCAGCCCGATGACCGAGGTCCACGGTTATCGACCTGCTGTGCTCCGTCTCGATAAGGCTTTCTTCGCCTTTGACCACCACGCCGGGGATTTTTCTATTGTCCCCCTGTAGGCCTTTGTATCTACATCCGTTGCACCACGGCCTCTGAAATCACGGTTTCCTACGTATACTAATCATTTCTTATTCTCTTCATGGATTAATAGAACTCCGCAACTAGTTCCCTCAGAGCCCCACGACGGCCGCCGGTGTTCGGCGAGCTCGAGACCGCCGATTACGTTTTGTGCCTCGGTCCCTCGACACGCACCACTTCACCTTTCTCTTGGGCCTTCTGACTTGAGAAACAGTCCAAACTTTGTATTTGGACAACGACGATTGAATAATGGCCATCCAGTCTAAATCCGCCCCAATTGGGCCGTGGGGTAAGGCGACAGCAGGCGCCGCAGGCGCAGTGCTCGCCAATGCCCTGGTTTATCCGTTGGATATGTACGCTCCCCGGCCTTGATCCCCTTGTCAACAACCTACACATAGTTCTAACGCCGTCTTCACCGCAGAGTCAAGACCAGGATTCAAGTCCAAGAAGTGCGCAAGCCCGGCGACACCCCCGACCCGTCCTCCGTCACACCGCACTACACCTCTACCTGGGATGCGCTCTCCCAGATGTTCGAGGAGGATGGCCTCCCCGGCTTGTACGCCGGCATGAGCGGCTCGCTCCTCGGCGTCGCCTCCACCAACTTCGCCTACTTCTACTGGTACAGCACCGTGAGGACGCTGTACTTCAAGGGCGCAAAGATCTCGACGCCGCCGTCCACCGCCGTCGAGCTGGCCCTCGGTGCCGTCGCCGGCGCCCTGGCCCAGCTCTTCACCATCCCCGTGGCCGTGGTCACCACGCGGCAGCAGACGCAGAGCAAGTCGGAGAGGAAAGGCATGCTGGAGACCGCCAAGGAGGTCATCAACGGCCCGGACGGGCCCACCGGCCTGTGGAGGGGGCTCAAGGCCAGTCTGGTGCTGGTGGTGAACCCTTCCATCACGTATGGCGCCTACGAGAGGTTAAAGCCGCTGCTGTTCCCAGGCGGCAAGCCCCTGAGCGCGTGGCAGGCCTTTGGTGAGTGCTTTGCTTGATCAAGCCTTTGTGGATTATGGCATCTGGTCATCGACGCTTGGTGCTAGTGCTAACCTACCCCGCCTCGCAGTTCTGGGTGCTCTGTCCAAAGCTTTAGCAACTATTGCCACGCAGCCACTCATCGTCGCCAAGGTCGGGCTGCAGTCGAACCCTCCATCATCGAGGAAGGGCAAGCCCTTCAAGAGTTTTGGGGAGGTGATGCAATTTATCATCAAGAATGAGGGTCCCCTGGGACTGTTCAAGGGGATTGGCCCCCAGATACTGAAGGGAATCATGGTGCAGGGCATTCTGATGATGACCAAAGAACGGTAAGCGGGGTTCCCAAGGCTCGAGCCCTAGGCATGATGAACAACTGTGCTAACTCTGCTTGTCCTTCAGTGTGGAGATTATGTTCATCCTTTTCATCCGCTACCTGCAGAAGCTGCGGTCAGAGCAACTGGCGAGAGCTGCGCAGCTGATAGCCGCGAGGAATGCCACTGTTCCGATTACAACAAAATAGACGTGCGAAAAGACATATTTCTTTAGCATGAGCGTTCTGGTTTCAGGGACCTCTTCGCTCTTCGAGTGATAAGAAGTCATTGAGGTCATGTTTCTTTGTTTTGAAATGGTGCTCGCGAGTTTCGAACAGTGACCAGAGAACCGTCTTCTGGGGCGTCATTCCGTTACTGCACCGGTGGGGTTTTTGGGTTGAAAGCTGGCATTGCACATACATTTTGGTGGCGGGCTAGACAGCAACGCAGGAATATGAGTGGGTTGGCTAGGGCTAGATAACATTTGTTCTGATTCTTGCACGTATATAAATGAGCAAATTAAGTGGTTTAACATTTCACTGTCTGATAAATCGCCGTGCAGAGCGAAGGACGAGTTCAAGTCCTGCGCCACGGTTGGTCTGGGCCCGTGCGTCTGACTCACTCAAATAGTCACTTTAATGGAAATGTCCGACTTTCACCGGGGGGCCACGGACACACACAAACTTCCCAAAACTCTGCAATCTGCGCCGAAATTGACCTAACATCAATCAACACCATTGACCAACCGACGAACCTCCAAATCGCGGCAAATCAGTCACAATGGCCAGTATGTCGGATCGCTTGTCCCGAAGCAATGTGATTTGCGATCTCTAGATTACTGACGGCTTTTCGCAAACAGAGTCGAAGAACTCGTCTCAGCACAACCAGAGCAAGAAGGCTCACCGTAACGGGTATGTTCGACCACACCAGCGACGCACCTCCAACCCACCATCAACGCACCACATCCCGACATGAGGACGACGAAGAACATTAGCGCAAGGAGTCGCAGTGATCATGGACAAGTCGTACTGATGGAATGTTGGCAAACAGTATCAAGAAGCCCAAGACCAACCGTTACCCCTCCCTGAACGGAACCGACCCCAAGTTCCGACGAAACCACAGATATGCTCTGCACGGCACCATGCGGGCTCTGGTGAGCACTCCCGGACTCCGCATCTGAGTTATCCACCGCAGCGACGGTGGAAAGTCGATCGCGAAACTGACAACCATCACAGAAGGAGAAGGCCGAGGGCAAGCGCGAGACGGTTTAAGGGGACGCAACGAACCAAAGCGAAACCGAAAATAGATACCGATGACGAGGGATTTGGCTTGCGACAAGGCATCATACCATTATGACGGTCGGGAACAAACTACAGGGGCGTCTCTTGTGCTTATATCACCCACGCTTTTGAGCATCACGGTTGGGATGCCACCACGGCCGTGATTCCCCAAATTCGAAGGCATCAACGACACACCTGCGCACCCACCGTGTCCAGGCCATTTGTGCTCGCTCTCCCGGGTGACATGCTCCTCCGCCCAGGTCCTGGCTGTCGGCTGGACGAGCAATCTCCAAAGCCTGCGGCTCTGGACGGAGATGATGGTCACTGACCATACCTCCCGGACTGATTTCCCTTCCCCATCGCGGGGAATCATGACAACCCCAAACACAAGGCATTAGTGTGTACAGCATTGAACTTCACTCCATGTTCACAATGACTGAAGGATAAACCGTGCCAAGATCGATCTCTAGCCTGTCTATTACCAAAGGCCTGTGTACCTTCGCTGCTCAAGCGGCCTGGGCCCATGAAAGACCGGCTACATCTCTATGTCTATGTGACTAACAATTTCCATGTCTGATTGATCTCAGACATCTGTTTGAGGACAGTCGGGCGACAAGAGGAGTCAAGGCCTCACCGAGTCTGCACCCAAAGTTTCTCATTCCAATGATAGATGCCCACTACAATTCTAAGTAGCTGAATGTAATCAATGTTTCTTGAATTAAACGCTCGCACCTATCAGGTTGCAAGGTTATGGCATGATATCGTGTGACACTTGAGCTCCATCTAGCGCTGCAACGCAGCACATAGCAGTGTGTGAAACGTGGAATTTCCTAAGTATTTGTATGCCAAGAACTAATCGGTGTTGGATCCGAGAAGCGACCAAAAGAAGGTTTCTCTCGATTCGTGCTCACGATCTAGACCATACCACAGACGGCCGGCCCGTATTTCGAATTTTTCTATTTGACCATCCGGCTGACCCGGAATCGCCTATCTGGAGACCCTGTGGCCTCGGGGGAGCGTGACTGACTATAAGAGTCAGGAACTGCCCGCAAAGGGCGTACGTCTCCGGAATATCCTGTGCTATCTTTAGCCATTCTGTGTGCGTGCGGCTCAAAAGCCCGCGGATCGAAAGGGGTGGCGGCCGTATCTAGCATGTTCGGGGTAGGTTTTACGGGGCCCAGAGGGATCGGGGTCAAATCGATTCACTGGAGGCTGGCCCACAGGATATTTTCCTACAGGAGGCTGTCCCACTGGGGGTTATTCTCCTGGGCTTGCCTCATAGGAGGGTATCCATAGGAGGTTATCCCACTAATGGCATACACCGACGGAGCTCGTGTGCATCCCTCTGATGGGTCCCGAGTGAAATTTCAGGAGCTGAGCAGATTTTCAACCTGCGTAAGCTCTGCTCTGAATAGCAAAACGGACGCCTAATCAGCCGGGAATGCGTCGGAGAGGGTCTGCTGGAATACTGCCTGCTCGCCAGGAGATGGAGGGCCGCATGGGGCGCAAGCCGACGCCGACGGCTTAGACATATCTGGCCATAGTGTGGTGTCTGTCTCTATGCGAGTTGAGACTAGCCTCCACTGCCAGACTGCACAATGACTCGCAGTGCACAGGACAGTAGGAAAAAGCTGCCGAAACCTCTTTGTGGATGGCGGCGTTCCTGAATCAATCACTCTCAATCAATCCCCGGGTTTCTTCAGGCGAAGGGCTGGCCAGTCAGCGAGCCTGCGGCCATCAGTGTGTGGGAGGATGTTTGGGGGTTTCTAAGGTTAGCCAGGCGGCCTGGCGGCCTGCCAGCCAGGTTCGGTAGCTGGGCCAGTCAGGACTCAGGACTCGCTGCCCGCGTTGTCGGCGCTAGTGGGCCTGGCGCCCGCCGAGGCCTGCATCACAGTAGGTAGGTACCGCACAGGTACTCCGACTCCATGGCATGGCAGTGGATCAGGAACTGATTTTCGTCGTCCCGTTATTATTATCATCTTCAGCATCATTATCACACATCGCCTCTTGTGATCAGCCACCACGGCCAGCAATACGGGAGAAGAGATAGCCCTCTTGAGCTCGTTCGGGAGCCTTGAGACTCCTCTTGGGCATCACATCTGTACGTATGTACTGTAGGATTATCCCCTCCATTCCTCATTCCCACCCTCCGTCATATTCTGTGCACACAGACATCAGCCCCTCTGCCAGAAAGGCTTCTTCGGCTTCCAGATTCCCGTTTGGGACCCTGCTGGTGGGGCGAAAGCCTTCTCTTCTCGAAACAGTTTCTGGGGCCATATCTCCTTTCTTTGCCCCCCATCTCCCTCTCAGCGGGTGCAGTCCCGTCGGCGAGCTACCGTGTGATCTCGAATCGCAAATCTTACCTTGCCGTCGATCTCTCTAGCAGCACAAATTCATCTCAACTTCTTCCTTCCCGCCCCTGCCTTCGTCCTTTCATCGAGAACCTTACACAGTCATTTGCCAATATAACCCCCCCGGCAAATGCCCCATCACCTCACCTCTGCTGCATGTGACCCAAGCTCGAGCTGCAGTACTTCCGAGGTTTATCTTGCGCTCAGCCCATCTCGAACCCTGCCCAGCCCTGTCGTCGTCGTCGCCGCCGCATTTCAGGCCCACCTTGGCGCGGGATCCACAGCACTACGCCGCCCCCATCCATTGCCATTCCCAGAACGGTCGCCTCTTCGAGCAGCCCCATCCCCGTAGGACAATCCAGGCTAGCCGATTCGCTGACACGGTAATCCTGCAGTCCTCCGAGTATTTCATACTAGACCAGCCGAACCCCTTATTTTCCATTCCTGCTCACTTCACTTCCACTGTGCTCGGCCGCCTTTCGACTTGACTTCACTCGTCTTTTCCGACATCTCCTTTGAGGTCAGCCGGTCACTGCAGGAGCCTACGAAAAGTGCGCATCTCTTTGTCTTATCCTTCGTGACATCGCTTTCCTCGGCCACGACTTTTAATCCTGCAAACGACAGAGCCGAGCCCAAGCCCCAAGCCCAAGCAGCCCCACCCATCGTAATATCTATTTCGAAAAGAAGAGGGCTCTCACACCCAACCCCCCTCCCCCCTCCCGTTTTAGCATAGCCGCACGGTTTTAGGGGAAACTGTCAGGTTGAAAATCTACGAAACGCTACATAGCTTGTCACGGGCCACTCGTTGCCCCCGACACCTCCATCCGATTCCTCGAACAGCCTTCCAGTCTTGTTTCAGGTCCCATGCGACACGGCCCTGTCCAACTCGCAGACCGGCAGGCCAGGACTCACTTTTAATACAACCACGTACCCATCTTTCACTTTCCGGTCTCCGCTCCATCGAGCACCTGTCTCGGCTACCATCATCGACTCGACATCGCCTTTGTTGATTGGTTAGCTCACAATGTCCAACATCATGAGCAACCGCAACAGCACCCCCGAGGCTGGCAACGCCTCCTCCCTCCGACCGCCCTCCTCGAGGGCCATTGGCGCCGGCCACCAGCTTCGCGCTTCTGCCGACATGGCCTCCCTCACTGGCACGCCCCAGTCCAAGCAGATCCGTCCCAGCTCCGATTTCTACGGCCACTCGCAACATGGCCAGGGCCAGGGCCAGGGCGAGCTTGACCCCCAGGACAAGCTCGCTCAGCAGTGGATCGCCGACATTGATCAGTATGAGACCACCTTGGAGGAGATGGCAGCCGCAACGCTAGACCAGGACTTTAAGGATGAGCTCAGTGCTATTGAACAATGGTTCCGGGTTCTGAGCGAGGCCGAGCGTACTGCCGCTCTGTATGCCCTGCTGCAGCAAACCACCCAGGTGCAGATTCGTTTCTTCATCCAGGTCCTGCAGCAGATGGGCAAGGGGCACCCGATGTCAGGGGTTCTCTCACCTGCCAACTTTGACAAAGGTAAAGCGTCCACCACTTTGCTACCTGTGCAACGGAGATGTAGCTAACACCATGGGAACCAGACCCTCTTTCGAGCCGCCTGAGTGACGCCATGGGCAAACTGAGCGTTGATTCTGCTAGGAACTCTCTCGCCCGTGCGCCCTCCACGAACAAACGGCAGTCTGGCCTCGATTCAAGCACTATCAATGCGATGTTCCCCGATGCCGCCGCTGCTATTGCCGTCGAGAAGGCTAAGTACACGCAATCGACGGGCACTGCCCCTCCATCGAATCGAAACAGCACAGTCGACCGATCCTCCCTGGTCGCACCTACAATTTCAGCGCCGGATGACTCGAATGGCCAGAGCCCGTCTCCATGGGGCCAGGACCAGAGACCAAAGTCATCCACCGGGCAGACGCCCATGGGCCAGTTCGTCCAGCCTCCTCCGTCTGCTGGACTCCGTTCTCCCCGAGCACAGATCTCAGGCAATCAGCAGATCAAGAGCCAGACTATTACTACCGGCGGCGAGAAATCGGGCAATGATCTTCCTCTGCTCTCGCCATACGGCCCAAGCGGTGGGAACTGGGCTTCCATGGTGAATACGCCCATGGTCGCCAACTTTAATCCCCAGCAGCAAGGCAACAACCAGGCGGATATGGTGGCCAACGCCACAGCGATGAAGCTTGCTGCGCTTTCTACGGTCAACAATCGCTTTGCACTCGACGACGTGCGCAAGTACCGCCGTGCTCGATCAAACGATGCGCCGGGCGCTCCGCTTTCGCCTCTCCCCCCAGGGATGGGCATGCCTGGCCAACTGAACATTGTCATGAGCAATGAGCGCGGACAAGTGCTGACGCCTGAACAAATGATGGCCATCCAGCAGCACCAGCAGCAGCTGGCTGGCGGCGACCGGTCGCGACCCAACTCTCCCGGCTTTGCGATGCAAGGTGGTTTCCAGCCAATGGGCAATTTCGCCTCTCCTCAAGCCAACGGATTCCTCAACCCATACAGCAGTGCTTCGCCTCTGCTTAACAACGGCATGGGTTCATTGAACCTGGGCGGGATGTCAATGGGAGGACACCACGAGGGCTATCTTTCTGACCACTCTGATATGAACCGGGGCCGTTCGCCACGTGGTCGCAGGGGAACTAGCAAGCCCCCGGAGGACCCGACCGATCCGACCCTGTTGCAGGATATCCCAGCGTGGCTGCGCAGCCTTCGCCTGCACAAGTACACTGATAATCTTAAGGACCTCAAGTGGACCGAGTTGGTTGAGCTAGATGATGCGGCGCTCGAGGCTCGCGGTGTCAACGCTCTTGGTGCAAGGAGGAAGATGCTCAAAGTATTCGAGCAAGTCCGGGGTAGGTCATGAGGTACACCCAGCCTGAGTTGAGTGGAAACTGACAGTATTGCACAGATGCCAAGGTCACGGGCAAACTCCCATAAGAACTTAATATTTATCTCGACTGGTCGAAACGCTGCACTTGGATTTCACCAGGACGTGAGTTGACCTCACTTTTGGAGACAGAAATACCTGCGTTATTTTCTTCCGCATAGAGCTGTCTATGGATGGGAAAGCGGGCGGCAGCAATCTTCATCAGTACATCTTTGACTAGGTCGACATCTGGATACACGCTCTGGTATATTCAAGGAGAGGCTCCGGCAGATGCGCCACAATCAGTTTGAGACACATACCAACCACTTTTTAGGAGAGGAGGCGAATGAGGTGGCCTATGAGATGAAGGATTGAGAAACGGAAACTTCTTGGAAGGACAGAAAACAGTCAGCTCGTGCAGACGAGCAATGGGCGGGACAGTGTCAGTGCTCTCTCGGTAGTGAAGATGAGATGCCGTCATAGTCTGGTTGTAAGAAACAGAAAGACAACACGATTCCTTGGAGCATGATCAACACTGAAACTACCAGTATGCAAAGATTAGAGGCTGAGTTCACCAGAGATCTATCTGTGTAGGCATGTCCTGGTTTCCACAACGTGAATCACTGTCGGCGGGCTAGTGGACTCGCGAACTGCAAGACGGGACGGACGTATCAACTTTAATCAGAGACAGTCACTGTCAGACCGAGCGCCTGCAATTTGAATTGGCTTTCTCTGGTACCACCGAAAGCGTTGCATTGGAGATAGAGTAGAAGTTGAGCTGTGACAGCCCAGTAGCGTATTAAACGCTACCACGTAAATTTGAAAACTACCGAAGTGCCCATGTGCCTAAGCTTACGCATGGGCGGTACATACCGAAGTACCTCGAAAACCAGTGGGGCAACCTTGACTTGTAGACTACAGGACTCGCATCCGCGAGCTGAGTCTTCAGGACCTTGATGCGACTAACTAATCGCAAAAAAGCATCTCATCTCATGGACTGAAAGTACGTCGCGTCAATAGCATCAGAAACTTGGCCCAACATGGAGGCGGACTTCCGAGAACTCTTGGTGCCAGTACAGCAGCCAGAAATCTCAAATATCAACAATGTGCTCTCCATCCAGCCCCTGCCGCAAGCCTCTCTTGCAGCTGATGAGTATGTCTCAAGTTGTCTATCATATCAAATTTCCTGGCGTATCTCAATGTCATTACTAACAATTCATTAGCTACCTGGACGAGGATGATGATTTAGATGTGGTAGGCCACCAGGAACAAGACGAAGAGCTCGAGGTTTCCGACGCCGACTCTGACGACTTTCGCCTCAAAGCCGACATTGCCAAGCTCGATGCCGACGTCGCTGCCTTCAGGGCCTCTATGGCTGCCGAATCCTCTGATGATGAGGAGGATATGCTGGACCCACGGCTGGCTATGGGCTCGGGTCTGCCTCGTAAGCGAAAGCCCAAAAGGCCCAGGTTAGACATCGCGCCAGGGTCCAAGCGCCGTGCGGCCGTCCTGAGAGGCAGCAACATTGCTGCCCCCTCTGCAGACATCATGGTACAGCTGTCCGTGGCATCCGAGGCATGGGGCCAAGGGCGCTTCGAGGACGCGCTCGAGATCACACTGGAGATCATCCGGGTCAACGCGGAGACGTGGGACGCTTGGGTCATGCTGTCGTCGATCTATGAGGAGACTGGCGCCATGGCCGACGCCATCATGGCGAAATGCTTCGCGGCGCACCTGCGGCCCAGGGATTTCAACGGGTGGCTGAACTGCGCCCATTTCGCCCTGGACGACGTCACGCCGGGGCAGCGCGAGATTAACCTCGGTATTGCACAGCTGTGCTTCTCCGCCGCCATCAAGGCAAACCCCAAGAGTCTTAAGGCCCGCGTCGGCAAGGCGAATTGTGCGCTGGAGGCGGGCAACTCGAACGTCGCCGCTGCAGAGTACTCCAAGGTGCTGAAGAGGAGGCCGTACGACATGGTTCTGCTGCGCAACATGGCAGAGGCGGCGTTCGATGCGAGAAATGCGAAGAGGTACGTCGAACAGGCCAGGGGGTACTACGAGAATGTGATCCAATGGATCCGTTCAGGCAGACAACCCTTGAGGGGAATTTTTGAGTGGTCGGATGTCATCATCTTTGTCGAGATGTGTGCGTTCCTGGAGAAGTACGCCGAGGCCGCTTTGGCTCTGCGGTCTCTGGCGCGGATGCTGATCGGGAGGGCGGTCGAAGAGTTCTGGGACAAGTATGAAGATGACCGGGAGTGGGATCAGGAGGAGGACCGCCGGAGGGAGGTGGCCGACTTTGATACTGGCAAATATCCATATGCAATGTACGGCGCGGCGCTGCCACTCGATCTTCGGGCGAAGCTGGCTATTTACCGACTCAAGCTCCAGCAGGAAGAGGAGGCTACCCGCCACATGCAGTGGATGAACTCACAGGACGCAGAGGTCTACGCATTCTTCATTGATACCCCTTTCGTCATCAAGGATCTGGCAAATGAGCTCTTTGAGGCTCGCAGGATTACGACCGCTCTGGAGTTTTACGACTTGTACCGGCGGTTGACAGGAGAGCCCGACGCAGAGATCCTCGTGCAACAAGGAAAATGCCATCTAGAAATGGAGGACCAGGCCACAGCAGAGGAATGCTTTATCGCCGCGATAGAGATCGACGACGACAACATTGAAGCGCGTTACGAACTGGCCCAGATGTACGAGACGAACCAAGAGCAAGAGGAGGCTTTCCTCTTGGTGAACGAGGCTCTCCAACTCGAGCGCGACCAGAGGCGAGAAGCCCGGAACAATGGTGAAGAAGAGGACGGCGACCAGGCGGCTAAGAAGACGAGGCAGAAACGAGTCCGGCAGAAGGTCCTCCGCGACAAGGCCCCCCAACCAAAGAGGGCGAGGCGTGTGTATATCCGCCGCATGGCGAACAAGGCGCAACGGGAGAAGTACGAGGAGAGCGTCACCAACAACTTCAAGGATAAATACCAGCGGGTATTGGACCTGCGCGAGCAGGTGGCGAGCGGCAATAAGGACGCCGAGGCGGAATGGATGGCGGCTGCGCAGGATCTAGTGGACGACTTCCGGTCCTTCAAAGAGTTCTACCCCTGGGACAAGTACCTCAGCTTCATGGGCTATGGATCGTTCTTCCAGGAGAACAGGAGGAAGAGAGAGCAGATGCAACAGCAACAGCAGGAGCAAGCAGCGCGGCAGCAGGGCGAAGACGACGGTGACAAGGAAGACGGGGATACCGCTGAGCCAAACAATGAGCTCGAGGCCATGGCAGAGCGATTGCAGCAGAGTAAGTTTTGTGCATATCTCCTATGCCATCATGAGCTAGGTCAACTGACAATATCCAGACCTGGCGCCCGATGAAGGCGATGGCACATTGCAGCCCACCCTGAAACGAAGCGAGCATCGTGGTATTCCTTTCGACGAGTGGCTCGACCTCTTCCTCGAGTACGCCATCAGCCTCGCCAGACACCAAAAGGCAAAGGAAGCCTACCTTGTCTGCCAGTCAGCGCGCGACTCCATCGTCTACAAGTCCAGCGACAACACGTTTCTCATCCACGTGGCATGGGCTGCGTGCGCGGTGTACGCGGCGGACGAGGAGACGTGCGTGGCGGTGGCGCGGTTCTTCATGCGCAACAACGTGGCTGCGACGGATAGCTACCGTGTGTTCAGCGCGCTGTGCCGTGTGTGCCAGTCGCCCGTGTCGTGGTACGCGAGCGGGCCGGCGCAGAAGTACATCCTGCGGCAGATCAAGGCGATGGACCGGACGCTGCTGCCGCACGACATTGCCGAGTCGGCGATGGGGGCGTGGGACCGGGCGGTGCCGCGGGACGAGGGCGTGGGCCCGCGGCACGAGGCGCTGGACGTGGCGCTGCTGATGCTGTACGGGCACATCCTGCTGACGAGCACGAGCTACACGTACGCGCTCAACTACTTCCTGCGGGCGGCGGCGCTGGACCCGGGCAACCCCATGGTCAACCTCAGCACGGGCATCGCGTACGTGCACTACGCCATGAAGCGCCAGGCCGAGAACAGGCAGTTCATCATCGCCCAGGGCATGCACTACATGTTTGAGTACTACGCCGCCCGCGCCGCGTCCGCCGACGTCGTCGAGCGCCTCGAGGCCCACTACAACGTCGCGCGCTGCTACCACCTGCTGGGCATCTACCACCTCGCCGTCGAGTTCTACGGCCGCGCCCTCACCGAGGCGAAGGAGCACCGGGAGAAGCAGCAGGCCCAGGAAGAGGGGAACGGCGAGGAGGCGGTGATGATCAAGGACTTTGTGTACGAGTCTGCGGTTAACCTGAGGACGTACTCGCTTACGAATGGGGACTATGAGAGCGCTAGGGCGTTGACGGAGGGGTGGCTTGTTTTGTGAGTTGGTCCTGGTGGCCCTTCGGAGTCTTTGTTTTTGGAGCACAGGCAGGTGGATGACCATAGAGAGAAATGAGGCCTTGCAAAAGGGAGGACGTTCCGGTGTATACTCTTTTCTTCTCATTGAGCTCGCTGCGGGCGGACCATACTACTGTCTCGTGAATCACGGTGTGCATTGAAGGACTTGACCGTGTGCCGTCCAAGGTAGGACGTCCTGAGAGACTCGGGAATTTCGGAGAGGGCCTTGAAAGTCCGTTCAGGAAAGAGGTCCAGTCCTACATCTTTAATCTAGAAAGAGATAGTCCTGTGGGTCATAGGAGTCCATCCCACACGAGGTTATCAGGATCCGGTGTGATGACTGGCCTGGCAAGGGCGGTTGCCCTCTGAATTGGCTTCCTGTGGTGTGGTCGCATCTATGGATACCTCCGCTGCACCTCAAGACGTGCTCCATGACGAATAGTAAGACGGTGCAACATTTAGAGCGCAGTTTCACCTGGCCTACCTAGGGATTTTCCACAATGAGGTCCTGTTATCTGGAGGAGCTGGACCCCTGCATACTTTGCCATGATAATGGGGGTTAGTGAGGGGGCCTGAATGGGCAGGCCGTACCAACACCTGCTAGCTGCTGTGGGTGCAAGAGACGATGGAGCTTGACCCTGGTTCAGTTAGAGCTCCATCATCGTCACCCCTTCCGAACTCCGATTCCGAGCTATGGATTGTGTCGTGAGTTCCCAACACATTCATCCCATGGGTTACTGCTGCTGCGCCGCTGCAAGAAACGAGAATTTTCCAATGAATTATCATCCGTAGATCAAGTTTCCTCCTAAAGGTATGAGCCAAGCCGTCACTCCGCTCTTAGACTACCTCTGGAATCGTCACTGACAAAAGGCATCATATCTTCAGCTTGATAGATTCTCAAGCCATCAATCGTGGTCAATTAGAAGCTCCTGAGCGTTTCCGGGGCCAATTGGGCTGCATACGCCCCCCATCATGGAGACGACCAGTTACCAGAGGGGGACGGCTCCAAAGCAGGCCATGGCCAACCTCGAGACTGGCTCATTGCCTCCGCCGTACGAGGCCGCCGCGTACCCCAAGGCACAATCCACACGGCGCATGTGCAGGGCCTTCCCCTTGCGCGCCGGCGTGTTCTTCACGCTCTCGCTGTTACTCTTGTCCTTGAACACATACCTGAGCTACTCATCCCGGCGGGCCACCCTGCCCGCCTTGGAGGAGAAGAAATTCCAGGCCGGCATAGCCGCATGCAACGCCCTCACGAAGCTGCCCACCAGGCTCGACCCCAAGGACCGCACGCAGAACCCCAGATGGAACCCCATCAGCGGGCAGAACCACACCATCATCCTGCGCAACGCGACGCTCTTCGACGGTGCTGACTTCAGCGATGAACCTGTGGACATCGTCTTCTCCAATGGCCTGATCACCTCCGTGACGCCCTCGCACGGGGCTGCCACCGCCGCCGCCGCCGCCCCGTCCGGCGCGGAGGAGGTCCAGCTCCACGGCGCGCACGTGACGCCGGGGCTCGTCGACATGCACTCGCACCACCTCGTCGAGGACTGGCCCGCGATCAGCGAGATCGCCGACGGCAACGAGATGCTGGGCGGCCTGGGCCCGCTGACGCCGTTCGTGCGCGTGCTGGACTCGATGAGGGCGTACGACGTGGCGACGAGGCTGATCGCCAGCGGCGGCGTCACCTCCAGCCTGGTCATCCCGGGGAGCGCCAACATCATGGGCGGCGAGGGCGCTGTGGTCAAGAACGCGTGGCGGTCCGGCGCGCACGGGGAGTTCGTGGTCGAGGAAATGCTCCTGGAGCACGGGCTGCCGGCCGCCGAGAGGAAGAGGTACATGAAGATGGCGTGCGGCGAGAACCCCATCGACGTCTACAAGCACACGCGCATGGGCAACGCGTGGGTGCTGAGGAAGTGGCTGGCTAGGGCGAAGGAGCTGGTGGACAGGCAGGACGGGTGGTGCGAGGCAGCGAGAGCAGCAGTCTCTACGAGAGAGAGGGCCAGCCTCGTCACAGAGAAGGGAGGGTTCCCCGAGGAGCTGGAGCTGGACAGCACGGCGGGCATGCTCAGGGGCCGGGTGGCCATGCACAACCACTGCTACGAGCCCGAGGACTTCGAGACCATGCTGCGCATCTCGCGCGAGTTTGGGTTCCGCGTCAGGGCCTTCCACCATGCCATCGCGGCCTGGCAGGTACCGGAGATGCTCAAGGAATACGGCGAGTGAGTTTGCGGTCCTGCCTGCTTCCTTCAGCGTTGCACCCTGAATAAATGAAATCAAGCCCCTGTCTACGTGTGTGCATCTACTGATCAAGGCTCTGCAGGAACCTCACAATGGCCACGTTTGCAGAGTTTGCCCTCTACAAGAAGGAGGCATACGCCGCAAGCCTCTCAGCAGGCAAGATCCTGAACGACCACGCGATACCAGTCGCCTACAAATCAGACCACTCGATGGAGGACCTCAACTCAAAGTACCTTCTGCTCCAGTCCGCCGTCGGGCACAGCTTCGGCCTGCCGGCAGACAAGGCCCTGCAGGCCGTCACCTCGGTGCCCGCCGCCTCGCTCGAGATCGACGACCGGCTGGGTTACGTGCGGCCGGGCTACGACGCCGACATGGTGGTCTGGGACTCGCACCCGCTGTCCATCGGCGCGACGCCGAGGCAGGTCTTCATCGACGGCGTCGCCACGCTGGACCCGGCCAAGGTGGACGAGGGCTCGGCGCGCGTGCTCACTCAACACGGCGTGGACGCGCACCGCGGCGCCGGCAAGCCCGCCATGCGCGCCACGCTGGCCCGCGAGGAAAGGGGGCGGGTGTGCTCCGGGTCCCGGGACCCGGGCAGGGCGTTTGTCATCACCGGCATCACCAGGTCGTTCCTGGACGAGTTCCCCGGGCTCCTCACGGCCGATCGGGATAACAACAACCTTACCATGGTCATCGCCGACGGCCGGGTCGCCTGCCTCGGCGCCGGCGCGGACTGCCGCGCGGCAGCCAGCCAGGTGCGCGGGACCCACGGCGGCGGCGGGCAGGGCGTCACCTCCATCGAGCTCCGAGATGGGCACCTCAGCCGCGGGCTGGTGGCGGTGACGTCGACGCTCGGCATCGCGGAGATCGCGATGGCGCCGGCGACGGGGGACGGGATCGTCAAGACGGGCGGCGGCGGCGGAACCACCCCCGCCGGCGTCGTCGACCACGCAAAGTACGGCGTCAGCCTCGGGGGCGGCAAGGCCACGTCCAAGACGTTCGCGAGGGCGCGGCTGGGCGGCGTCACGCGGGCGGTGCAGGCGCCCGTCACGGAGGGGGGCCTGGTGGTGGGCGTGTCGACGGGGATGAGGACGGGCGTGGACAGCACGTTGCTGAATGGGGGGCTATTCCAGGACGACGTGGCTTTGCATGTCGCGCTCGGGGAGGACGCCAAGTTGAATGTCGGGGCTGTGAGTGTTGCCATTGAGAAGTTGAGGGGGCTGATTAGGGCGGGTGGCAAGGAGGGTGCGAAGGAAAGTGGTGAGGGCGATGTCGTCGACCCGTGGGTGTTGGTTGCGAATGGGTCGCTGCCCTTGGTCGTCAAGGCGGACAGCAATGTGAGTCTCCTCCACTCCATGGAGTTGGCTACGGAAGTGGCGATGCTAACTGATTGTTTCCCACGCAGCATGACATCCAGCAGGTTATTCTGCTGAAGAAGGACTTCCCGAGTATAAAGGCGGTCATTTTTGGAGGCCACGAGGCGCCTCTGGTAAGTGGCATACCTCTTCCCTCGGCCCATCCACCATGGATGGTAGAAACTATTTCGGAATGGTGACCAACTGACTTGGGACTTCCCTCCAATCTAGTTGGCAGAGGAGATCGCCAAGGCAAAGATACCTCTGATCTTCACAGCCACAAGGCCCGGGCCGGACTCGTGGACCAAGAAGGACTCGCCGCCTGGTCCACCCTTGGGTCGAAGCCCGGCGGACATGCTCAGCGAGGCGGGGGTGTTCTACGCGGTTGCTATCAACACTGATGGCGGTAAGTCCTTTCCTTTCTCTGCCCATGCGCCCACCATGACACTGTTGCCTCTACTTTGGAGGCAAATGAATTGCTCAGTGGCTCACACATGTGTTTTCACTCAGGACCCCCCGGGGACGCGCGCATCCAGTCGTTGGCGCTGGAGGCGTCGTGGGCGGCAAAGTACGCGGGGCTGTCGGAGCACGAGGCGCTGCGTCTCGTGTCGACCAATGTGGAGGAGAACCTGGGCCTGGAGAGGAGCGGCGACGTAGTGGTGTGGGAGGGCAATCCGCTGCAGTTTGGGACGCCGGTGCTGGCGTTCCAGGCGCAGGAGGGCGGGAGGCTGGAGGTGGGCAGTTGCTGGCCGAATGAGGCGGATGAGTGATTGTCTGGTTGGTGGGTGAGGTTGATGGATAGATGCTGGGGCATAGACCAACGCATGTAAATATATTGGTGTTGTTCGTATTGGTGTGGTGATCTATCTATTTGTCCATCTATCTAGGACACTGGAGGCACGCAGTCCATATAGATGAGCAACCACAGCAGGATCAGAACGCACGAATGGTAGCCCGTCGAGCTATGAAAAGAAGAAGTTGATCGGAATCACGCTCCGGTTGTCGTATCTGCAGAACCGCACCGCCACGGCTCACGCATAGGGCACAGGTTGCCCCCAAGACAGACCCAAACACCGGCTTTCCTCTTTTCCCACAAAAAGATGTACTTGAACACAGTGGCTGTCATGACACGTTGCACGACCCCGTCTGCCCGTCCAGCTGGGTTGATGTCAGCGGGGGGAAGGGTAGCTGCATGCGTGCCTTGTGTCGGGGAAGACTGAGATTGGGCGAGATTCCCGAGCAGCGGCCCCCTGTGCGGGAGTGATACGTCGTGTCTCGCCCTGAGGTGAAGGCTTTTTAACCCGTTTTGGTTTCTTCTTTCTTTTCCCCCTTCCGCGTGTCTGCACTGCTCTCATCATCCTGCAGGTCGCCACTCGGATCACAGCTCCTCCTGCAGCTCAAGTCCCCGGCCATCACCGACACAGGAACAATTGTCGGCGTCAGCCGAGTAAGAGGGAGACGGAGGGAAAAGCTTGCACTAGGCGAGGAGTCGGGATGCGTGCCGATCATCAAGAAGTACGTAGATTAAATCAGAGATAAGCATTTGGGTTGGGGGGAGGGGCGCAGACGGAGAATTTGTTTTCTGTCAATCCCTTTTCCCCTCCCGAGCTGCACGTGGAGGGGATGGGGGGGCACGCAGGATCAGGTACATGAAGCTTGTGATTGGTCAACCAAACTTTGAGCCATGATTTCACCCAGTCAAAGGCGGCATTGGCAACTTGATGAAACAAATCCTTTCCAAGGGTTTGGGTGGACTGCCCAAACTGAGGTGTGTGGTAGAGTTGAGGGCTGGGCGGCAGCAGCTAGAGAGAGGGTGGGTGAGGTGGTGGCCTCTGAGCCGCGCGCCTTGTAAGCGGGCATCGTGCACGGAGGCTTATCTCACCTGTCCGCGTATTTAGTTCTGCTGTAATGTGCTCTCAGGGGTTGGGGCAGCATCAGCCAGGGGCACAGCGAAAATAGGTCAAGTGGGTGAGTAGTGACTGCTCAACTCGGCTCAACTCGTAAAGACAAGTGAGCCCGTCTGAAAAGGAAGCCACAGTAATAGATAAAACGTCACCCGCTGTCAACTCGGGAGAGTCGCTCGGAGGCTTTAATTTAGCCATGTTTCACCAAACCAACACTGCAGATCGTTAGGCTAATAAGGGATGAGCCGATAGGCCATGTTTTGTTTAGACTTTGCGAGAGTTGGGACGAACCATTAATTGGAGTAGGATAAGCCCCTATAGGGTGTTATCCTATAGGATCACCTCCAAGGGGTTGACCTCCAATGGGTTATAACCTTCGGAGGGATTGACTCTGGGAGGATCACCTCTAGCAGTTTACCCCTCCACACCTCCAGTGGGATACCCGCTCTACCCCCACGCGCAAGCCAGAATTGCCAGGCCTGAAGGGTCTTTTTTTCTGTGCGGCGCAGTCTCTCAAGGTTCCTGCCGAAAGGGGAGATTTCGCGCTCAGGGTAAGTTGGCTGCCGAGGTGGTTGGTTGGTTGTCAATGCCCGCGTCCAGGCTTGACCCTGTGTTCATTTGCTGCCGAGGCCGAGATCACGGAGATGGCGTTCTGCGCAGTGGCTGAGGCTAAATAAATTGACAGGTCAGAGCTCTGCTTGGCCTGCCTCATGGACTGACTACATGATGCCCGTGCAAAATGGTGGTCAAGTCAGTTGGATGTTTTTTGCTGTGGGATGAATTCGACAGGTAAGAAAGCCCCACTGAATTGAGTTGGGCTCGACCAAATCAACAGTGGATTTGGTGTGTAAGACAGAGAGGATGGAGACCCGCAGCGGTCTAGACGTTGAGCGTCCTCGCGTGGTGAGCCCCCTATCTCATTCTCACCTGCTCACACGCACACACCTGGTAGTGCTTCATGGTAATTGGACGCCACATACTTCGCAAGACCCTACCATTTTCTTCTTGGAACAGAGAGGAAAGCATTTAGGATACCACACCAGATTGTGCATCAAGTGCTTAAACTTGTTCGCGCCCCCCCTCCCCCCAAGGCCTGACCATTCTGGAGGGTAAGAGGCCTGTTGGCCGCCGCTTCAGCAGAGGCACAGATTCTAGAGATGGACTGGACTGGGCAAGGGCACAGTACCAACAGTAACCACCAGTCAGTCAGTCCTTGAAACAGCCGGCCTGCATCTCCGAGCGCCTGTCAGCCAGCCACTAAACTACTATGCAGTAGTAGCGAGAGGGAAACATGGACTGTGCGATTGTCCTTGGTACGCTGATGGTAGGTAGGTAGGTACATCAAGGTCGCAAGTAACACATGTTCATCTGATAGATATTCAAAGATTCCCCCTCAACGAACCATCATCACATGTCGCAGCAATAATCCTGTTCCTGGGAGGATTCCTTCGCGCCCAGATGACAGGTCTACTGTATCTACTGTATCTATCAACCATAATCCTTTGCCCGCCCCAAATACCGGCCTAGCCAGGGTGGACCCCTGCAGCACCGAGGGGCCCTTCTGCAGGGGCACCACCACCTCTTGGACCTGCATGGGCCTAGTCGCCTTGGTTTGCCGCCGCCAACAGCAAAGAATAAACAACTCTTCTCGTCTTGATTCCTTGCCGTGGCTGCCGCTCTGCCAGCATGGTGGTGGCCCGGACTGTTTTTTTTGTGTCCCCTCTCTAGTATACTATGTAGTCTACCTCACCCCCTGCCGCCTGCATCTGCACCTAGGCGAGCCTTCGCGCTGCCGCCTCGCCCACCTTGGAAACCCTCTCAACACCAAGGCCCCGGCGGCTTGGGGCCCAGCATCCCCTCTATATTACCCTCGTGTCCCTCACCTGGGCATATCTCCTGCCGCCGGGCTGTTCCTGTCTCTTTCTCTCTCTCTTCCGTCGTATCCCGCCTATTCGCCTCCTCGCCTTGACTGGCCTCTCTTTTTCTGGTCTTCTTCTTTCCCAGCTCACTCATTGACAATACAACCCACTCTCATTTGCAAAAGCTGCTGAGCACTTACATTCTTTGACAAGCCAGTCAACTTGCTCCTCGACACTTGTGTCGGTTCCCGTTCCTTCAGAAAATCAGCCATCACAGAATCTCAACTTCCCAAGTGGATAGAAACTTTTCGTTGTCCCTGTGGCAAATCTTGTCCTTCATTCTGCTTGCCTTGGTTCAAGCATAACCTCTTGAAAAGAGTCCCAGCGGAGATCACTTCCTCTCGAAACGATACATACATACCATCATCCTTCAAAGTACAACCCGCATCAAATCTACCGAGATATCAAAATGAGGTACTCAGCTCCGGCCTTGGCTGCTCTTGCAGTCGCTGTGCAAGCAGCACAGGACTCCAGGACTTTCGCCGTCCTGCGCTTCTATGGAGATGGGCCCTTGCTGGAAGACCTCGTTGATCCTATCGTGTCGCCCGGAAAACCCTCCTCCCATATGCACACACTTATGGGAGGCAGCAACATAGGCGTTTCGGCCACCGGCGAGACCATGATGGAGTCCAGCTGCAGCAACGCCCTCATCGTTGGCGACTTCTCGGGCTATTGGGTGCCCAAACTCTACTTCCACGACCAGGCTGCCGGCACCGTGGAGCCGGTCGACATGTTCTACATGAACGTGTACTACTTTTTTGAGCCCACTGACGACGACATCAAGGCATTCCCCCTCGGCCTGCAGATGGTCGCCGGAGACGCCTCGCTCCGGTCGTGCCCCGACTTCGGCGGAGAGCTCCAAACCGACGGCTCCAGCCCCGTCCAGCCCGTGCAGTTCACCTGCCCCCGTTCCGACTACAACGTCCCGGGCTGGCCCTCGGCCTCCGAGTCCGACGGCTCCAAGGCCGGGATCCAGGACCCCAACAACCAGGGCGCCGGCCAGGGCTTCCCCTTCGCCGAGTGCGACGGCTACGCCTCCCCGCTGCGATCCGATGTGCACCTGCCGTCGTGCTACGACCCGTCCAAGGGCCTGACCGACTACAAGAACAACATGGTCTTCCCCACCACCAACAAGGCGACCGGCAAGCAGAACTGTCCCGAGGGCTTCATCCACACCCCCCACCTCTTCTACGAGATGTATTGGAACACGCCCCTCTTCAAGGACAGGTGGACGCCCGGCCAGGGCTCCCAGCCCTTCGTCCTCGCCAACGGCGACCTCACGGGGTGCTCCTCCCACGCCGACTTCCTGGCGGCCTGGGAGCCCGACGTGCTGCAGCACATCATCGACACCTGCAACGCCGGCGACGAGGGCATGGACAAGTGCGCGGGCGTCACCGTCAGGGACAGGACCACGACTTGCGACGCTGCCTCGCCTGCCCAGAACCGCATCGCCAGCACACTGAACGCCCTGCCGGGGAACAACCCCCTGGCTGGTTGGGGGGTCGGCAGCTCGGCGAACGTGGGATCGAGCACTGGCTCGAGCTCTGGCACTGACACTGGCTCCGGCACTGGCAGCGGCTCTGAGTCTTCCGGTGGCGACGACAGCGCCCCTAGCAGCGCTGCCCAACCCGCCGCCTCTTCCTCCTCTTCCTCCTCCTTCTCCGCCGCCGCAGCATCCCCCATCGAGCTCGCCACGGGCAACACCGAGAACGAGGAGGCCGCAGCCACACCCAAGGACAACAGCCCCCCAGCGGCGCCACATGTGACCCCCGCGCCGGACACCGCCGCCGCCGCCGCGCCCCCGGGCCAGCAGCAGCCGGCGGTGGTCTCGTCGTCCGTCGTCACCCTGGCCAACGGCGTGGTGTCGACCATCTGGGAGACGCTGTGGGTGACGGTGACGCAGACGGTGTACGAGCGCCAGGTGCAGGAGACGGCCGTCCCCGTCGCGCGCAAGAGGGACGTCGGGCACGCCCACGGCCACGCGCATGCCCACGAGCACCTGCTCAGGCAGCGCTCGCCTCACGCGAGGCGGGTCAGGCGGTAAGGGGGCCTCGTGTGGTGGGGAGGAACCTTCTTTTCTCAGAGGCAGCGCAGAAGAGAAATCTTTTTTTCTCCTTCTTTCTCCCTCAGATTTTGCACAACATTTTTCACTTCGTTTTTGGGGCACGCGCATATGAGCCTTGCCTTACACCATTAGACGACCAGGGCGGACAATTCAGTTCTTGTACACGCGGAGCGACTTAGGGTAGGATTTTAGCTATACCGGCTGGGATAGAAGACGGATTCTGACACATGGCTGAGTGGGCAGGGGGTGTTTTCAGTGACGGGAAAAGTTGCACGGCGCTGGGAATTGGACATGGAGGAATAGGTGTCGGGCGAAGGAGACAGAGGGGATATCATATCCTGACGACTTTTATGATTCGACGCTTTTGTCCTTGTCTAAGCGGCATTTGCGAGTGTGTATACATCAACAACAATATAAAACAGCTTCTCGGGCTTTTTACTGCTGAACATCTGGAAAGGATCTTCAAGGTTGGGTGCGTCTGCGCGGTGTTAAGGAGTGATCATGTGCCTTGTCTACCCCGCGAGCATGAGGCATTCTGGCTTCATAATTAATGTATTTATGAAGCAAGACCCGTGGCTAGCATTTATGTCATCAGATGAACTCTTCTGCCATCACTTCGGAGGACTCACAAATAAGACTGGCGTTGCTCGATGTAGGTTTGGTTGTCTGAGGTCAAGATGCAAACTTGAGCGGATGCCCAGTGTTGCAGTTGCAGTAGCAGTGGTGTGTGGTGGACCACCCCTGCCAAACTTAGAATTCTTAGCGCACTTTGTGGCACGGAAGCTGCCGCAGCGTTTTCTCTCGCCGGGATCAATATCAGCATGAAATTTGCTACACCTCTCTCTCTCCACCACACTCTTGGGGCATTAACCACCGATGCTCGTCTCAAGGTCACAGGCCTGCAAGGCATTTCCTTCTGGTTGTGAGAACCTTTCTTGACCTTGATCATGTCTCTCTATCATGAGGCTGCATCTGTCCTGCAGCAAGACTCGTCGTCGGGGGGCAATCTGCGGTCCCGAGTCTTCGGCAAGAAGGACCTGAAGTCCCCTCCAAACCAGGTTTACGCCCTGGCTCTGGAGACCTGCAAATGGTCTGCAGTCCTGACCGAGGTCATTGACCACTCTCAACTACTGAAACACGAGAAAAAGGCAAGGCACCCTCCCTGTTTGGCCCGTGCATCCGCTGACCCCCTCCTCAGCTCACGCCAATCCTGTCACTCCTCTTGGTACATGATTTTCTACTAGCAAAAGGGGGCATCGCCTTGCCAGCTTCACATGGTCTTAGTGCCACTATTGGCCGTCACAAGTCTCGCCTGAACGCCGAGTTCACACGTGCCAAGATACGCAGAAAGTGCTCATCTGTTGATGCCCTCAAGGACCAGGTGGAAGGCAGCCTTTACGCCAACAGCCAGCATCCTCGTTGGATACGGGTCAATACCCTCAAGACCACTCTCGAGGATCAACTTTCGACAACATTTGGGGACCACCAGAGGGCTGACTCTGTTCAAAAGGTACTGAGCGGTACCGGCAAGCTCATCTATATCGATGAGCACATTCCCAATCTCGTAGCTGTCTCCCCCAGATTCGACTTTGCAAGATGCCCTGCCTATAAATCTGGCCAAATCATACTGCAAGACAAGGCTTCTTGCTTCCCAGCTTATCTTCTTGATCCAAAGCCGTCTGAAGGAGACGTTATCGATGGCTGCGCTGCTCCGGGGAACAAGACGACGCACGCTGCTGCAATCATCAGGTCGCACAGTGATGGCAAGGGACATCCGAACAGCAGCATCCATGCTTTTGAGAAAGATGTCAGGCGAGCAAAGACCCTTGAAAAAATGGTCAAGATGGCTGGCTCCGACGATTTTACTCAGATCCATCAGGGTCAGGACTTTTTGAAGGTTGATCCTTTGGACCAGGGATTTGCCAACACCAGAGCAATACTTCTTGATCCAAGCTGTTCAGGAAGCGGTATTGTTGGACGGGACGACATGCCGGATTTACATCTACCGGCAGCTGACGGCGCCGCCACCGCTGGTAAATCATCAACGAAAGCAAGGATACCATCCAAAAAGCGAAAGCGTCCAGCCGACGATCCGGATCCAGACCACGTCCTCATCGATGACGATGGCAACACCACCGTCGTTTCCTCCGAAAAGGACCTCGAGGCCCGACTCGAAGCACTCTCCTCCTTTCAGCTGACCCTGCTACTTCACGCGTTCAATTTCCCTGCGGCACGCAAGATCACATACTCAACGTGCTCTATCCATTCCGAGGAGAATGAGCAAGTTGTCCTGAAGGCATTGCAATCAGACATCGGGAAAAGGCGCGGATGGCGCGTCTTGCCTCGTGAGGCACAAGTCAGTGGAATGGAAGCCTGGCCCGTCCGGGGTCAGGTTGAAGCCTGTGACGGTGACAAGCAGGTGGCCGAGTCCTGCATACGCGCTTACAAAGATGACGGACGAGGAGTCATGGGATTCTTTGTGGCTGCTTTTGTGTGCGATCAGCCGGACTTTGACGCATCTTCTTCGCCATCTATCACGAAAAAGAAATCTAAAAAAGGAAAAGCTACTACGAACAACCATAGGGGGCAAGTCGAGACCCATCAGAATCCTCCGTTGGAAACTTCTCAAAGTCCGAATGCCAACGGGCGCGGGATTGACTCAGCAAATATCGGTGATGACGATACGGAATCCTGGAGTGGCTTTGAAGACTGAGTCGGGATCCGGGAGTCCCGCCACTTGACCATCGGTGGCTCGTTCGGAGCCGGTGTCTAGTGGCTCTAGGTGAATATCGCCTAGCCTCTAGTGCACGACAGAGTCCCGACTAAATTGGCGCGGTTTACGGCAGGATAATGAAGTTCGAATAGTACAATGTCCGTGTCACAGTCCTCCGCCAACCTGCGATCGACCATGCGCCTGCGCGCACGAATGTTCCTTGGTTCCCGGGTTTTTGAATGAGCTCACCGGCGGACCATGTGTACTGAGCCTTGACATGATGATGAGCTGTCCGGGGCTGTGTCATGCTCATGGGTCCTCGTTATCGGGAGGATTCGAAGATGTGTGCCGCCGGAATCAGCTATCATCTGATGATCGGTGGTGTCCGTCTGACACATCCTAAATCAGCAAAACAGCTTTAGTTGACAACTAATCGACAATGGGATGAGCTAGGATAGCTTACAATGGGATAAACTCCGTCGTGCGCAGAGACGTCAGGCTGCCGACTGCTCCAACAGGCCGTTAAATCCGGATTTGCTTCAACCAGGTTCGAGATCTTCAACACGGCGGCTTCAGCCGCGATGGAGTTGCAAATCCATCCGTGCTCACAAATGATGAATCTGGCAGCCGTGGCCAGGCATCTAGGATACCCCACGGACTCAAATCAACCAAGCTTCTGGACTCCCAGGCGGGTGGGACGAGATTATGAAGCACTCATCTGGAACGAGTCGTGAGCCGAGGCACCGCAACCGGCCGAGCTTGGCGTTGATCATCTTGAGCTTAGGGCAGGCCGGTGGTGGGACCCGCAGAGCCGCTCTCACTCAGAAACACGCTGTGATCCCTGGTCCGGCCCGAAATTTCTGGGCAGAGTCTGCAAGGGATTTGCCGCGCTGCCATGTTGTGCCATTGGGTAGTCGTCTCCCTCTGGATAAGGACCTCGGCATCCCACTTTCATGACCCTGCCTTATCAATCACTGCACCCGGGTGGGGACATCTCGGACGCCGCCCCTTAAACGCGAACCGACCAAATGGGTGTGTGTGGGGTCCTGGAAGCAGGCCACCCGATGAAGGAAGCGAGACGAATTTTGTCAAATGGCCGTCCTCTCCTGCTTTGCATAGGACGCAGTGTCCCTCTTTCCGTCTCACTCCCAGCTCCTGGTGCGCCGTCGATCACAACCTTAGGTCCCCAGATTCCAAAATGACGAACTCGCCGTCGAGCACGTCCCTGGAGAGCTCGGTCACCGCAACCGAGGCCGACGTCCAGTCGCAGAGTGCAGGCATGACCAGCGTGAACCACTTCAAGATCGTCTTCGACCGGGCGGGCGTCACGAGGGAGGCCCTGCAGTGGAGATATCCCGGCCACGGCACCGAAGAGAGCCCCTACGCTGTCGACTTCACGCCATGCGACCCCTACAACCCTCAGGAATGGACAAAGACCAAGAAATGGTGCATGACCATCCTCACCGCCGTTAGCACCCTGGCTGTCGCCTTTGTCAGTAGTGCGTTCTCCGGAGGCCTGGCATATATCATCGCCGAGTTCAAGGTGTCCCAGGAGCTCTCCATTCTCGGCCTTTCTCTCTTCGTCGTGGGATTTGCTGTCGGTCCACTTCTCTGGGCGCCAGCAAGTGAGTTCTATGGCCGGCAGATATTGTTCACCGTCACATATGCTGCTCTAACAGCATTCAATGCCGGTGCTGCTGGCGTGAAGTCCTTTGCCGGCCTGGTCGTCCTGCGCTTCTTTGCAGGTGCCTTCGGCTCTTCGCCACTGACGAATTCTGGTGGCGTCATTGCCGATATGTTTTCGCAGAAGGAGAGAGGCTTTGCTACTGCCTGCTTCGCAGCCGCCCCATTTTTAGGACCCTCACTAGGTAAGTCTGTGCAGAACGACTCACTGCCATGTTGATAGCTAACTTTGTATGTGTGTAGGACCGATTGTGAGCGGTTTCCTTGGCGAGGCCGAGGGCTGGAGATGGATTGAGGGGCTGATGGCTATATTCACGGGTGTCCTGTGGATTACCTGCTCCCTTCTCGTCCCCGAGACCTATGCCCCCGTGCTCCTGCGGATCCGCGCCGCTAAGCTCTCCAAGCTCACCGGCAAGGTCTACATCTCGAAGATGGACGTCAACAAGAAGCACCACACGATGGCGAAGCAATTCAAGGTCGCCCTCTCCAGGCCGTGGGTGCTCCTCTTCAGGGAGCCTATTGTCTTCCTTACTGCGGTTTACATGGCGATAGTCTACGGAACTCTGTATATGATGTTTCCAGCTTTCCCCATCGTGTTCCAGCAGTCCAAAGGATGGGGCCCCGGCGAGGCTGGGCTGGCGTTCTTGGGTATCACCGTGGGCATGGTGTTTGCAGTCGCATATGCAATGTTCGATAACGTGAGATACGCAAGGATCGCCGACCAACACGACGGCATGGCCCCTCCGGAGGCGCGTCTGCCCATGGCGATCGTTGGCTCAGCTTTCATCCCTATCGGTCTCTTCTGGTTCGCCTGGACCAACGGGAACAACGTGCACTGGATTGTGCCTATCATCGGCAGTGCATTCTTCGCGGTTGGCATCGTCCTGGTGTTCTTGTCACTGTTGAACTACCTCATCGATTCTTGTAAGCTTTATTTCTCTTCAACCCCTGGATTTGGCACGGTACTAACAATATTCCGCTTAGACGTCGTTTTCGCAGCCTCAGTCCTGGCAGCAAACTCGGTGCTGCGGTCCCTCTTCGGCGCCGCCTTCCCGCTCTTCACGGGAGATATGTACACGAACCTGGGCCTCCATTGGGCGGCCTCGATACCGGCATTCCTCTCGGTAGCCTGCATCCCCTTCCCGATCATCTTTTACATTTACGGACCCAAGATTCGGGCCAAGTGCAAGTTCGCCGCCGAGGCCGCTCGGGTTCTTGAGGAGATGCGCGGCCAGGTCGGCAGCGAGGATCCCGAGCTCGCCGAGGACGAGGCCATGGAGGAAGTCGAGCGCGGGGACAGGATGGAGAAGCTTGTCAAGAAGATGAGCCGCGCCTCGGGGAAGAGCCGCACGCGTGGCCTGAGCAGGGTCGAGAGCGGTGCTGCGGGCCCAGGCCCGGCCACAGCGGCTGTGCCTAAGGAGGTCGACAACGAAAAGGAGGAAGTTTGAAGAACCACGGTCGTGACCTGTTGTTCTGTTGCAAGATAGCGCGGCGAAGTTGGCGCAACAGCCGCACACCCCCCCCCCCCCGCCAACCCTTTCGCCACTCGTGGCTTCTGCGAACTTTGATTTTATTGTTTGGGATACCTCAGCATTGTAAGGCGTTGCATTTAGAAGGGGGAAAGAAGTAGGGACGTATGTGATGACGTCCTGAAGATTCCATGAATTACCGACCAAGAACCCCCAAGGATATCATTGGGTCAGCGAGACGACGCCATCCGAGGAAAGGTTGATTTAAGATTTAATGTATAGAGAGAGCCGCCTTATTTAGAATTAGATATTGCCTGATACCCATCAATCAGACTTTGGCGATCTCACCTCCTGAACAACTCTATCTGACGTGATATGGTCGTGCCAAGTCGATCTCCCGAAACTATGGGCCCTCGTTGCAGGGTTGCCCTGTCTTCCTTGAATCCCCTGGCCAAGGCTTGTTTGTCCACCAGGGACGATCAACACTGTTGGTGATTCAGCTCGCAGGGATTTGGGGTGGTCACACTGGAGGTTATTCCCCTGGGTATTATTCCCCTGGAGGTTATCCCATTATAGGTCATCATATTGTAGGTTATCCCACCGGAGGTTATCCTGCCATGAAGTTATCCTACCAGATATTATCCCACTGGAGGCTATCCCACTGGCGTTTATCCCAATGCGGGTTATTTCCCTGGACATAATCCCACTGGAATTGAATAAAATGGCACAGGTGTTCGCAAACCCTGCGAGCTGTATGGGCTGGACGGCCGTCGGTTTGTTGGCTTGTCGGCGGTTTGCTCTCGAGTCAAACGAAAGGTCGTTTCGAAGGCGTTTCCCGTTTACCTCTGGCTTCGAATGCTTGAGGTGACCCTCGGATGCCCTTCTCAGAAGGGTCGTTGCGCTTCATATTTGTGCTTCAGCACGCTCTTAGCCTCGTCACATCTTGACACTGCCCCTGGCAGCAGAGTCGAGAGGGATACTGGGTGTTTGGAAGGTGGAGATGTGTTTGTCTGCTCGAGGAATCTCGCCATCGGGACCCAAGGAGTAGTAGCTGATGTATATCGGTGTGGCTCGGTCACAGCTCTCGAGCATTGTTAGACTTGACGTAGAGAAGAGCGGTGAAGTCGTCCCGGGTTGTCGTATGCGTTGATAAGACCAAACTTTCGTTACCCCTTCGAACAGATTGGACAGCAACCTATGCAGCCACCATCAGGAGCAACACAGAACACGCAACCATCGCTACGATCTGGAACGATGGCGCTGGTTGGCTCTCGCCACGAGAGGATGTGCTCCCAGCCAACGTCGTCTGCGTCGGATTTCCGGCCCCAGTCTCGACCGCAGTTGCATTTCCAGCCGACGAAGAAGCCGCGTTGCCGGGCAGCCCGCTCGTGGCCGGGTTCGGGACAAATGGGACACCGTTCATCATCGCCTGCACAGCCATGCCGTCGCCAACGCTCATCCAGTCAAGCTGCACATGCAGAAATCTCGGTCAGCCGTTCGGTGCGGACACAGGCATCAGAAATAGGGACGCGTTTCGCGTCCTCAGCAACAAAAAAAAAGACCCACCAGGATGAAATTCGGGTTGCTGCCGTAGAGGCCCGCGCAGATGTTGGCCTGCGCGGTGATGGAGGCGGCAGAATTGGTCACGTTTGCTGCAGCGCGGTTGGGGATGAGGATCCCCGAGATGTTGGTGTCGAGAAAGTGATTCACGAGGACCATGCGCCCTTGGGGGGACGCCCCTGGTGGCCGGTCGATGGAGCATTGTGCGAATGCTGGGTCGGTGAAACTGGCGTGAAGAGAGAGATGTTAGTAAGGGGGCTAGTTCACGGTGCTGCTTCCTCCCGGATGATGCTCTGACATACTCGAACGGGGTTTCTCTGTTTTCAACCGCGAGGTTAGCTTCTAATACGCCAAGAACTGTATGGATATTGCCACGTTCGCGTCTTCGTAGGCAGTCGGGACTTACATGATATAAGGGTCAAACTCGTTGAGGATATAAGGCACGGGCTCTACAGCCGGGAAGTCTGCAGCTCCATGTCAGCCCAAGAGCGCACGCACAATTTCCCTCCTCATCAGGATTGGCCCGCGCACCCATAAAGACAACCAACCGTTGTCCGCTATCGATCATCTGCCCCAAGGTAGGCCACTGGTCCAGCGTCAGGTTCCGCCCCGGCGCAAAGGCATAGCCCTGGATGCCAGAAGCCCTGAAGACGGCATCAAACGCGGAACCCTGCATGCCATCCTGGTTGGTGAGCAGCAGCGTGACGACCTCGCGCGGGTTCGCGTCCAGGAACGCCTTGACGTCGCCCAGGTACGCGGCCAGCGGGCCCGCATCCTCGAGGATGCACAGCGTGTGGCACAGCTTGATGGTGCCGTTGTCAAGGTGCGTCTGGCCCTGCAGGAAGCGCACGCCCTGCGCGAGCTGCGCGCCCACGGGCGTCTCCTGGTTGTCGGCCGGCCCCGTGCCCACGAAGGCGCTGTCGTGCGAGCCCACGAACGTCGTGTTGCTGTAGCGCCGCCCGCAGAGCGCGCTGTCTCCGTTGCAGGCGGCCGCGCTTGCCTGTCGCTGCTGCTGCTGCTGCTGCTGCTGGGCGAGGGCGACGAGGCCCAGGCCCGGGAGCAGCAGGGTGGCGAGAAACCCCATCGTCGGCGTCGCGGCGGTGTTGAGGGGCGGCTCGGAAGGTTAGCTCATGTGTTGGTTTTTTTTTTCGCCCGCGGAATGGCAATGGCATGAACTGTTTTTTGGTGTTTCTACGAATAAATCAGCAGAGTTTCTCGGGTCTTTCCTTGACAGACGGAGACGAAATGTTTTAAAAGAGTCCTTTAATAAACGTGGCTCTGCGCCTGGGCCGTGCCGGTTGAGACGTCGTCCCGCCCTCTTGAAACACTGCGAGCCTTGACCCCAAACGGAAGTCCATGGCCACTCAGCCACTTGGCGAAGCCGGGGAGACTCGGTGGCGAGAATTCTTGGATCATCCCAAGGTTCTTGGTCTAACAAACAAGGTTCAAACCATCCAGATGGACTAACTGCAGAACTCCCTCCCTCGCTCACTAGTCGCACGTGTTCCGAACACATAGTACAGCTCGCACGGATGCCAAATGTCTGCTTGTACTTCACCAATACACTTTTATATTGGGGTAATCCACAGTATAACAGTTTGTAGTGGAGTAAGATACTCCTCCTCTTAATCTCACCTGCTTATGACACTTGCATCTAATCCAGACCCTATTTGCCTTGGTCACTATCCAGATGTCCACATAATTATTTCTAAAGTTAGCAAAGTCACAAACAAGAGGATCTTTGAAAGCTCTATAAAATCACCCGAGCATGCCCACTCCCCTTGGGTAGTGCGCCCGAGTCCTAATTTAATGCATGCAGTGACCGAGCGAAACTACATCTCACTTAAAGGCGAGACCCGGCGCCGTTAAAGATGACAGTATCTTGCTGTACACGTCCATGAAGACACGTGATAAGGCAAAGACCGACTCACAGAAGTCGGTCAAAAAGTCCTATTCCAACGCGACGGAGATTTCCATTGCTATTTACCTCAGCGAGCGAATTTCAGTAAGATTTGGTACAGCAAGGTGAGTCTGTCCAGCCTCCCTTTTGCATCTGATCCAGACTGGCGCTTTTCGAAGTTTACGGCTCAGTTTTGATCTCGCTCTCCTTGTTCTTTCCGCCAGCATGCGTGGTTTTCGGGACTCTCAGTATCCAAGTAATCGCGCTCTTGTACTGCTGATACTAGTAGTAAATCAACTAGTACGTGCTTTGTAACATCACAAGTAGACTTTTGTGGTCGATCGTACCGCAGAGTCGTCACCAAGGGGCATAGAAATCGGAATAATCTATGTCCCCAGATGGATGGTCTCTTCGGCAGTCGGACGCTCATCTTCTCGTGGTTGAATAGTTACGTTCCGTCTCAATATAAGTGTGCATATCAAGCAGCATTGCCTGTGCAACGATGATTACGTTGCTTTACATTAGGCATCTCAGGAATTGGCGATATGGATCGCCTTAGTGTATACCTGGACAATACAACAACCGACCTGTTTTGCACGTTGTGGACTCAGCCACATCCTTTCAAGGCGCACGCTTTTTGATGAATATCTCCGCCAAGGAGACATGGGAAGCGCTCCGTGCCCTGTTAGCTTTTAATCACTTGGACATTCCTGGCTTGCGATTGTTTGAATGCACTCAAATGTTGATTCCCAGAATCGTATTTGACTAAAAGAATGCGTTGCAAAATGAAAGTACAAAAAATACATAACCAACACCAGGCAATGCCAGCATCACTTGCCACTCCACCCCAGCGTCAAGCCTCTTCAATTGAAACGCCAAGGGCGCCTCGATGAGTCTCCCAAGCCCGAGATTACTTGCATTCGTCGCCCTTCGCAGTGAACTTGATGGTAGTCTCTCCTTCGTACCACTGCATCTTTCTCGGACTGGTTCCTGCAGCCACAATGCAGACCTTGACACCGTTCTTCTTCAGCGCCGGATACTCGATACGCGTCCAGACGTTGTTTGGGTCGAGCTTGGTTCCGTCGGTAGTGTAGAGGTACGCAACCCCCTTTGAGACTTCCGCCAAACCGCCACTCAATGCCTCTTGCAATACCTTTGTAGTAACATGATGACTCCAGTTGCACTGCCTGTCAAAGGCCTTCGAACCGAACTCATTCCACACCATGTTGTAAGAATGGCCCCCAATGCTCTTGGCGAACGAAGTAGCCTGCGAGGCGTCGACGCCTGCGCCGTTGTAGAAAACACTTTTGGGTCCAACTTTAGGCTGGTTGTCCTTGAGATATTTGGCAGCGACCGCTTGGGTCACAACTTGTCCATCGTCGGCCTCGAAACTGTCACTGCTGCATGTAGAGCCAGCTCTCTCCAGGAGAATGGGGTTGGAGGTTGAAGTGTCAGTTGGAAGGGCAGTGGCAATGGAGAAAATTGCAAGCGAGGCGACGGAAAAAAGGTTGAGCTTCATAATGAATAAATATTGCAGAGGTTGAGTAGAAATAAAGTTGTGTATAGCACTGTGAATATTGATGGAAAGAGATGAGAGTGATGAATTGTGTGAATGATCTGAACATTCTCTTCACTACAGACGCCGACAGCAGGTAGGTTCTTATAGATCTATGTTGCCCCACTGTCTCTCGCTATGCTACCTGAGGAAGCCTCTTTTGGACGAGAAGCTTATTGTGTCCCTATCTGCTCGTGAGAATCCCGCAGCCACATTATCCAGCCAACTCCACGGCTGTGACGGCGCAGGCCACTCCCGCTGACTCTCCTAGGACATTTCCCAGCCAGTCCAAGAAGCAATTCCACCCAACAGTTACAACATACATGTGGAAGAGGCGTTTGGAACGGTCACAATAACTGCACTTTGGGTGGCATGAGCCCTGCGCAATATCGGCGAGCGGATCAATGGCGGGTTCGTTTCGTCGAAGAGCCCTCACAGTTTCCCTTTTCAGAACGATGTATCGTGACTACGGGATCAGCAACGCCACCCCATAGTCTGTCGAAAGGGTCCATGGATGGAATCCCCCATCCAGAAATTGTGGGCCATGGCATGGCATGGGATTGCTTCTCGGCCTGGACAATCCAGATCTAGTCTATCACGACCTAAGCCAGGACCGCTGACTGCCCAGGTGGATTGAGACCCACATTGGCCGGGATCTCGTACCATGCTGCGTTTCCAAAAAAACACTGAAAGTTCAAACCAGCGAGATATTGTCATGCGACTTGCTGACGCCGCTAACCTGTTCAACTGCAGTTGTGGATCAGCGGTCTCATCCCAAACTCCCATATTTGATTTGATTTGCTTTGATTTGTTTACCGCCGTGGGCCGTATGGCAGCGGCGCCGGTAAGAACAGCCGCCGCCATAAGGCCACGAGGGCCGCCTTCCTAGGAGCATGGTGCCATAGTCAGGCATTATGTTGGGTTCTCAAGGGTTCATAGCTTGTTACGGGGCAGGACAGGCCCGATGTAAACACCAGTCCAGGCGGCGACTGAGCGCTTCTGCTCAAGTGGCAGTCAGGCGTTTGCGTGATGTGATACTCCATTGGCAGTCCAGGTCCCCGTAATCAGTTAGCCTCTTCCCTCATTGCCCAACTCTGAAGTCCTCTTTCTCACGCTGCCTACAATGACTTGTATCGCCAGCATTTATGAGATAATTGGCCTGCGAGATTGCTCACCGTTGTGTGCTGCCTGGATTTAAGTGGTGCCACATACCCAAGTAGGTACTAGGCCAGCCCATAATTTTTTACGTACTTAAGTAAGCATATAACCTCTGCGTTACTATTTGCGGCACAGCAGCTTCCTCAGGATTGCTAAGCGATATCGAAGCCTTGCGACCCGTTAACAAGCCCTTTGAACGAGATGGCGCGAAGATAATTGATTCACTGTCAACCGGCACTCGGTCCCCACTGTCGGCTACGTAATCGTCCTGGCTGTTTTTAAGACGGAGGAGCAGCTGTCGCGGCATCTTTGTCCCTTCATTCAAGTTCAATCGCAAGACTCTCAGTAGGGAAAAATGGAGACCACAAGATTTGACAAATTCCAAGAGCTCCCCGTAGAGCTGCGCCAGCGAGTATTCGAATTGGCTTTGCCATCCCACGGTCCGCGAGCTCTTGGGACTCACTATGTGCATCACCCAGATCACCCAGCTTTGGCCCTCGGCGCTCAGCCTCTATACCGTGCGTGCGTACTAGATATCGCACTGGTATCTAGAGAGGCGTGTGAAGCCGTCCGTCGAATCTACAGCATCTACCACGCCGGTGTCCTGACCATTGTTGCGGGACAGTGCACAGGATTCATCATGCCAGTCCAATTCAACCGGATGACCGATACACTGTTCCTCGTCGGTCGCTATCTGGGAGCCGACTGCTCTGTGCCTTCATGCACCTGTCTGCCGTCAATGACGGCAGACGCAACAGTCCCCCTCGCTGTCCCCTTTCTCTCGCTGGTAAACACCGCAGCGCACGGCGCCTCGAGAGACGAGGCAGACCGGAAACTACGCACCGTCTTCAAGAGCCTCACGGCCCGCAAACACTGCACTATTGTCATCTCACATGGCAAATGGCCCATGGGCGGCGACCAGAGGATCGGACAGGGCACGTCGCACGTCGACGCAGAGCGTCAGGTGCTCATCGACATCTGCGACACGGCCAGCGTCGACAGTTACAAGGCCTGCGCGGCAAGACCACCCTCGCTTTTCTCGCGGTGGGGTTCCCACGGGACTGGTGACGGCAACAACGGCGCCCTCAGCGCCGAGCGAGACGTCGAAGCGATACTGCACCACATCAGAACACGCTGGCTGGAGCTCAATGGATGTTTCGAGCCACAGCAGGGCGTCGACGGGAGGAGCAAGCCTTTGGTGGAGTGGACGGCGAGGCCGCCGAGCTCCATTGAAAAGCCCACAAGCTGGGAGAAATTGGACTCGAGGGACTGGGCCTATGAGGACCCCGTTGCGAAGGCTTTGGTCGACAAGCTGCCAGAATTCACGGTAGCTGCGCTTGTGGGAGACCCTCACGGTAGCTGAGCCTGTGCCAGCTCAGGCAGGGTAAAACATCCGCGAGAGAGGTTGAGTTTTGGAGATTCGAGCCATGAGGAGCTGTCGGAGAGCTTATAGATACACACTGGAGCTTATCAAATTTGTGCCAGAGTGACTTGGGCAGCCACGTGGATCTCTTCTGCTTTCGTTGTCTTTCGTCTTTTTGTTCGTGTCTGGGCATTTGGCAACGTACAGCTAGACGATCTCTTGGTGATTGCTGCATGGCTCATGCTCTTGGCATCTGCCATTGTGTGGCATTATAAAATTTATTTCGTGTACTGGCTCTACGGCGTTTTGGGCGGAAGAGTGGCGCCAACAGAGGACTTCCTTGTCTCTTATGCGTCTTTCATACCGCAGATTGTTACCTGGAATGTTCTATTCTATTCTTGCTTGTGGTCCATCAAGTTCTCTTTCGTGGTTTCCTTCCGCCGCATTGGATCCAAGTAGGACCGAGCGTACAGGATTTGGTGGTGGATCATTTTCTCCCTTGCGTTGGTTGATTGGATCGCTTGCATTTCGGACATCGATTGGAACTGCTTTTTGAAGCCCTTATCCTACATTACAAGTGAGTCCCAGCTATGATAACTAGCACTTCACTATATGCCTGTCACTTCATTAAGGTAAGTAATTATGTTGGCTAATAGTACTAGATAATTTCAAGCCAAGTGTTCGACCGCGAACCATGTGCGATTTGATAATATCACATTCTAGGCAAACATGGCCGTGGACGTTTTCACTGATATCATGATCATCTTAGTCCGCGTTGTGGTTGTTCGTAAAGTCCAAATACCTTGGAAGAAGAAGGCAGCGCTTTTGGGTATCTTCTCCGCCACTGTTCTCATCATGATCAATTCCATTGTCCGCGTTTCCCTGGTTAGAAATGATCTCAACTTGCTTTAGACGGCTTTTACAACAAGAATGCCAACAAGTGATGTGCCAGACTCACTACCTAGGTAAGTTATTCTGTGAGAGGTCATCCCTAAAAGAGTCATAATTGTCACTTTACAAGCATAAAATTGATTTCTTGTGAGTTCTGCACCAGTACCAAGAGACAAAAGGTAGTATAAATTCAGGCAATTGGTAAGCTGAAGAGTTGAATGGGCTGACGGCGAACATTGAACGCGAGTTGAAGGAGAGACAGACAACTCAAGTGCTCTGAGCCGGTCACGCCTCCCACACCCACCTTTGTTTTCAACTCTAAACCTCATTTTGGACTGCCCTGGGGATTTAAAATATTTGTGGCATAATTCAATCTGTCGAGATGCCCACCCATCCCTAGAAATACGATTGAAGAAGTGATGCAAGCAAGTCGTCAAGTGTGCCCAGCGGGTACGTACCTTGCGACGAGGTGCACGGTTCACCACCATATGTAAACGGGAAGGCGCGCTCCACACTTCCAGGACGGGACGTCACAACAATACAATTTTGTTCAATCGACACGAACACACCTCGTCCAATCTCCAACCACCACACAAAAACATTGAATCAGACGCTGTTTATTTGAGTGACATTGCGCTCCATAGTTACATATGCCTTTTCTTTTTTAGCCCACTGGTGTGATCAGGATAGTCAGTGAGCCTACCACAGAAGCCCCGGCGCATCACACACCACCTCAAGACCATGCCCCTTTCGAAGATCCTCAGAGCACAGCTAGGCTCAAGACGGACGGTGGCCCGTCGTTTTTCCCAGCGATCGACTGGTGCTCCGCGCGAGAGGCCGCCATGGCTACAGGCGGCCTTTGACGACGCCGCGAGCCCGGCCAGACCTTTCGCCTGGACTTTGGAGAACCTGGAGCGCAACAACGCGACACCGAAGTCACCTGAGAAACACCGGATCCACAGTCGAGGCGACAGTGAGCGTCGCATCTATGTGTTGGGTGTGGGGAACCTTGGGCGACTTTACGCGGCTTGTCTTGCGCAGCTCTCCAACCCACCTCCCATCACGCTCGTGGTTCACCGACGTAGCCTCCTGGAGCACTGGGCAACAGACCCTGGGATCGAGATCACCCGCTATGGCACTCCAGAGCGTGTCTCAAACCTCGACATAGAATGGTGGACCACCGACAAGCCATCCATTGGTCCCGTCAGAGAAATTGCAGACGGAGGACGGCTGGGCAACCTGATCATCACAACCAAGGCACAGGATGCCATGCCACAACTCGACTCTCTGCGTCAATATTTGGACAGCTCGTCCACCGTACTGTTTGTTCAGAACGGTGTGAATCGGCTATGGCCTCCTCACGGCCCTGCGTACAACGCTCATCGATACCCGGGTGGTCAGCACCCAAACTGGTTGCACGGGGTGACCATGCATGGCGTCTACTCCGAAGGACCCTTCAAGAGCGTCCACGCTGCCCCAGCTGATATCACGATCGGCCCCGTGTGTTCGAGTGAGGAGCACCCAGAAAGCGCCAGGTATCTGACCGAGATGATTACCAAGGCGCCGCACCTTGCAGCCCGCGCAGTATCGAAACCCCAACTGTGGATCCTTCAGTTGGAGAAACTTGTTATCAATATGATAATCAATCCACTAAGTACCATCCTACGCGTCAAGAATGGTGAGTTATTTGCCGACAGGGACAGCGATATTGTCAAGGTCATGGATGTGCTCGTGAAGGAAACGAGCAATGTACTCCAGGCCCTGGTGCGACATGAGAGCAGCACAGAGATCCTGCAGGGTGACGAGTTGTCTGGAGAGGCCTTGATACAGCGTCTCTCCGCCACGAGGTTGCGCGAATTGTTACACCAGGTTGGAGAAAAGGTCAAGCACAACAAGAGCTCTATGTTTCAAGACATCGAAGCCGGCAAGCAGACTGAAATCGGAGAATTCAACGGCTGGCTGGTTGAAACAGCCGAAATGCTAGACCAGGGCCTAGACGTGAGCAGTCACAAGATCGTGATCGATCTAGTAGAGCAGAAAGTGAAGCTCGATAAGCACGAGCTTGGCAGACATGTGCTTTCTGCGTCGTTGATAAAGGATTATTAATACAGCTGCATTAATCGAGATGTGTCAAGGTCGAGACGGGAGACAAGGCATTGGCAACGGCCTCAGGGATAAAGCACCTTGGCTTGGACAGTTCATCGCAGCATCGCTACCCGCGGCCGAGTCTCACCCGGCCAACTCTTCTATGGCGATGCCATAATACTGATGAAACTCACTGTTGGCTCGGAAAGGATCCGGGAGACGAACCGAATTAATAGCCAGAAAGGGATTGACTCCCAGGGCCAACTTTGCAGCTCTGTGCGCGTAGCCGCGAGCCTTGTCCCAGAGAAGCGACCAGCATTTCGGTACCGGAAAAAACGCAATTTGGCGAAGAGGCGGTCCGCTTCCAACCTCATCTGATGCTCCGATTGATCCTTCGGGAAGGCTTGAGCATGCTCACGCAGACGCTGGCACACCGCTCTCGTGTCTTGCATCTGATGGGCTGTCATGCCTCGATGCCTCCATCAGGCCCCCCTCCCCCAAACCGTCAAGTCCTTTCATCGAAGAGGTGCATGAAGAAGTGGCCGGCTCGCTCACTCGCATAGTCAGAGAGGCTGCTGGGCTGTCGGCATTCTTCCAGTTTCCCAGGACTTCGGGGTGCCTTAATTGCGCGACATATAGCCCCCTATAAGTCGCCTTCTTATACACATATAGAGCAGGTGCTATTGCAGTACAAGCTGCAACCATTCGTCCCGGCCTCCACATCTGGAAAGTCTGATCCACTGGCGCGGTCGCAATAGGAGTTTCTGCTCCCTGAGGAACATTGAAGGCCCCACATCGGCTTCCCACGTCTCTTGTCGATGACCCTTTGTGGTCGTTGGCGCATATCGCGCACCAAGCCGGTCGCAGCCCAAGCCTAAGGCGTGCCGTCGCAAGACACGGTTGATTGGACACCCTTTCCCACTCGCACGTCTTGGGAACTACGGCGTGTTTCAGGCGCGTTCTCGAGGGATTGAACGGTAGATGGTCAGCAATGGGTCCTCTGATGCAATATCGTTGGCGTGGCAAATCGCGCAACGTCCACTTCAGGCCGAAGCTGGGTCTTGAGCCAATCGAAACAACGACACCGACACGCTTGGGATATTTGAAAAATTTGTGACTTATAAGCGACGCGAGCTCTAGCAATTTCTCCCACGCTGACCGACTTCTTTCAAGACGTCGACTTGCATAATGGCACTGGTCTCGGCCTTATCTGCACCAAAGGACGTTGTCGGGGTTTGGGGTAAAAGTACAAAGCCGAGACTGCAATGTTTCTACCCAAGCAGAATCCACTGAATCAGGGTCCGTCTGATAATTCGAAAGACCCAAGAGTTTAGCAACTCATCTCCGTCTCCAGCGGCAATCTACCCATGTCGAGATGTTCAGACCGACAGGTCTTGCTTAGAGACTGCGTAGCGTTGCATTGCTGTACATTTTCTCATCCCTCTGGATCCCCTTCTGGGTCCCGAGCGCACGACCTCAGCAGAAGTACCTCGAAGCTAGGCGGTACAAGGCCGGTACAAGAGCCAAGCACAGAGTACCTGGGTAGCCTGGTCAGCACGCGCCTCGAGCTGGGCTCCAACGAAAAGCTGGGTAGCTGGAGCATGGCAGATGGGCACAAATCCCCGATTGGCCGTCCAGTGAGCACCAGGCACATGTAGGGATGTCGCGACCCGTTCTCGCTTGAGCAGGCCTGACAGACGGTCACTTGGTGGGTCGCCTGACCCCAGGCCTGCGCCGGCCGCGTCGGAGATTTCCCAACTTCGATAATTCGGAGGATTGCAGTCGATAAGAATGGGACAAATGACCAAAAGCTTCTGTCCTTGGCAGGGCGACCGGCTCATCTTGACACTGGCCAGTCAGTCCCCAGCACTGCCCAAGAGAAGCAAAGATTGACTCCACGGCGGAAGGCCTGGCACGCGCATCCGACGGTTAGCTGGCAGATGATCCCGGGAGGCTCCTGCAGATCGCGGCAATGGCCGTGGGGAATTAACTCCAGCCAGTTGGCAGCCACCCATCTTGTCTCGGGAGACTCGAGAGCCACAACAGAAAGCCTGCGCACCGATAACCAAGCCGTGGGAACCGGCCAGAGTCGTATCGATCAGGTCGATGCTGTCGTTGACTCAAGGAAAGGAAACAAGGAAACCAGAGCAAGCAAGAGGACAAAGCAAACACCATCACTTACTTACCACGGTGCATCATCACGCTGAGGAATGGAAGAAGTGACTAGCAGCGGCCAAGACGCACTCCAATACACACATGGAGCACACCGAGATTTGGAAGCTGATGAAGTAGGTAAGGCGCAGATAAGCTTCAATGTCCCCGTCAGTGCAACATCCCGCACCGACTATAGCCGACCGGGGTTAGCAACAACGGCGGATCGACCGGGTCAAGAAGGTCCATCCGCTGGCAGCTGGAACAGACCATTTTGCTTTTTCTTCCCTTAGAGTCCGAAGGAGACCCCATCACCATCAACTTTGGGATCACGACGCATATGCCCCTTTGGCCGGGCTGTGAGCTGACTCGCGCTCCCAGCCTGTTCGATGACCACGATCCCACGCATGTCCCGAGGTAACCTTGGCTCTGCAGCTCCTCCTGCAGCTCCCCCCGCAGCTGCGAGCTCGCCGCCTATTGAGAAGCGCACCGCGGCTGGACGGCTGCAGGAGCTCGCGCTGATACTCGACTTAAGGCAAGCCTTATCACACTCGCTCGGGTGACACAGAGTTGAATCGATGGTGAGGATTCGCCTGTTAATCGCAGATGAGGCCGGGCCATGCTCCGACTCCAGGACCGCAGTGGGCCATGTACCCAAGATGCTGCTGTGCTTCCCGGTGTGCTCCCGGTGGGCGGGTTTCCAGTCAGAGCCTCGTGGGGTAGAAGAGCGACAAGGAGATCCTGACTGCATCGAAACCCCGCGACTTGTCGTCGAACCACCACCCACGGCAGTTGCAGACGCAACCATCACCAGAGTCCCACCCATCACAGGGGGTCTCGGCAGGTCTGGACCGCTCATACAGCTGGGCATGCGTGTTTCACATTGAGGGCTGTCGAGCTGTAGCACAGCTCTGTCAGCTGTGGTGCGGCAACGCGACACCACGTGGGCAAGCTTCAAGTCACGTCTTGACAACTCATAGCTCTGGAGCTCATTGGAGCGGCCGTGGCGCACACACACACCTGGAGAGGTGGGTGAGCGCATGGAAGCTAAGGCGCCGTCGCGCCGTGGGCTGGGCTGGGCTGCAGTGTGGCACCAGCATCTGGAAACTGCCACCTGGGCCTCACAGCACGTCTTTCATGCGGCGCCAACGCCCGCCGCGCCCAGTGGTTGGGCCGCTTGGTGATTCTCCAACGCCCTCTGCAGCACAAGAAACCCGGCGACGCCGGACACCGGGCACCAATTAACATTCCCGTGGGTTTGGCATCAACTTGCAAAACCTCACCTTTACAGTCTCTGTCCATCCCTGCCGCCAATCATACAGTACAACCCGGTTGCTGGCGCCGTCAAGTCAACATGCCAAAAGCAGCCCGGCTCGTCCTACTGTGTGAGCAATACCACACAGGGTGTTCTTCAACACCGTCACGGCCGAAGCGGAGACTCCCTACATCACACTCCATGTATGATTGCCTGTGCCTACGGTACCTCTCGATGTACCAACGCCTCGCTGATACGCCGCGCATCGAGCCATCAAGGGTTCGCTGCCTCGTTGCGTCGATGGGGGAGGGTAGCGCGCAGCTGCATATGCACGATGTCTCTCACGCACGCACGCACACTCGTACCATGTACAGCGGTACACTCGCATCACCAAGGTACACTCGCATCACCACGGGAATGGCGAGGGTCCCGCGCTTGCGCATCAAGGGTTGTAGCTGCTCATCATGAGACGCAGCACATCAGATGAGTGGTAGTGGCAGCAGACGTGCGCCCTTCGTCCCAAGCTTCGGCATGTTTTCTATTGCTGTTCGCCATGAGGAAGCGGTCGATCGGCAATCTCTCCCGTGGAAGATACGCTTTGAACCATGGGTCGCAGCGGATCTGGTATCTGCAATTGACTTCATCATGGCGAACGCTTGCGCTCTTGCGCGTCTCTGAGCACTCACTCGTTGATGACCGACTCTTCCTCTCTCTATCTATCTTCCGCTCTGTCTCTATCTCTCTCTACCGCGCCCGGGCACAGAGGTAAAAGGAATCACCCAGCACCAAACCCGCGCCGCACAGAATATGGTAGCATTGCTCGGATGTACTGTTGCCACCTCGGAACCAAGTAGCCCTGGTACCGAAAAAGTATCCGTCCTCACCTGATTGACCGCGCAATACCCCCTCCCCTCCCCCCCCACCAAAATCTGTGCGTCAAAATCTTCTTTCCTCCTTTCCGAGTAACGTCGTCGCATCCATTACCACGGTAGATAGAGTAGGCCAGAACGGCGGCCAGTCCAGCTTTTCGGCAACTAATAAGATTATCAAAAGCTACATGGCACGATTCGGAGCAGGCAAATAAAACCGGACGGCCAGGTGGTGGCAAAGGCCCGAGGGCTCGGTTCGGTACTCTCTGCCCATTCCTCTGGGGAGGGGGAGGGGCGGTTTGGCCACCGGTAAGACGGACGGGGGTGGGTGTGCTTGGGCGCGGGGATGGAGGGACGGGAGGAATGTGAGTAAGTGAAGTGAGCGAAAGCCTTGGTTCGACCAAGTTTGGTACCTGGTATGTGTCACCTCATTTTGACGGTGACGGCATGGCACGGTGCCATGGCCCTTGAGCGTGTTCGATGGGACGGACACCCGGCCGAAAGAAAACGGGCAAAAGGCCCGACGATCAGTCCACGCGCCTCCCGCACACCCCCTGCGGAATCTCGTTTGAAGGTATTCCTGCGAAGAGCAAGGCTTTTCACGCTGTTCCTTTTTTTTTTTTTTTTTGCTCCTTTATGTGAGTTCACACGAGGTGATCGGCAGCTCTCCAATCCAGATTTGTCGCCCGCCACCTGCAGCTGCAGCCCTGCCTGTTGGTTACATGCCCGGTGGGTGCTGGGCGCTGGGCCGACTACGATATCCCAGAATCTTCCCAAAACGGCAGATTGATCTCCTCGTATTTTCAAAATCACTGCCACAAACCTGACGAGCATTGCGATCTGGTTTTTTATGTGGGCAAAGTCGCAGAGAGTCAGGAGAAAAGGGCCAATTGGAAGAGATGCGGGTTTAGATCATTTTTTAGGATTATGTACTCAGTCATGAGTCAAAAAATATATATGTGGTAGAAACAGAGGAGCTTTGACAAAGAAGACACCCGGCGATGATGATATGTCCAAGTACGTGCCTTGCGAAGATGCCAATCTCCAGGCCAACAATGGCGTTGCTCTTGCAATCCCTGTCCCGACCTTTATGATTTTCCTGACGCCTTACAAGATGTGCAAAAGTGGTATTTTAACCGAAAAGGACTGCCCCCCCCCTGGTCAAACCGTCAAACCTTATCCCTGCTCGCCCGCATTGATTCCCACCTTTCCAAACATTACTGACTACCAGGGGAGGTTGAGATCCAACCCGGCGCCAGGCCTGGATCAGCGAGTCGTCGATGCGTTGATGATGCTGAAGAATCGTAGGAGTGCCCGAGAGAGCTGCCGAATGTATCGTTAAACGGGCCGTGACGCGTATACCAAACCGACCCTTCCTCCGTTTATCCATCTCTGCCGTAAAGGCCAAAAGGGACAGTGCAAGCTGCCAATCTATCGTGGTGCTGAGGTAGGAAAGTCATAACAAAGAAAAGCGCCACAATCAAAAGATGTAGGGCAAAAATCCACAAGGATCGGGTATCTCTTAACATTATATTCCGTCTGAGCTTGCTCCCCCTAGCTGATTTGAAGACATGGAAAAGGCGTTGATGTTGCTGTGAAAGCCCTTCGCCGTCGCTAAAACCGCAAGCCAGGGCACAACTCGGGAGACTGTCCTGTACTTGTCGCGACGGACTGGAGCGCTCTAAATTGGTGTGAGCGAATAACACCTGTAACGTGTAATGCGCGCCGACAATGCGGCAGCATGATAAGAGGTAACACCCTTGCCACACTGGTTGTCGCGAGATGGTTGGAAGTTCAGCCAACAGTCGGCTGACAACAGACGCGTGCTAGTAGTTGCCGGCGCTCTTGTCGCTTCCTAGGCAGCCAATATCCCGCTACTGCTGGAGATGCTGCGTGTAGACCGTATTCGATGGCTGGGCGGGCTGGTGCGTGTAGACGGGATTCGAAGGCTCAGCATGCGGCTGAGAGTAGACGCTTGTGTCCCCTTCAGGAGCCGAGACTCCTGGAGAGGACGCTGATTGCTATAAGTTCTCGTCAATGAGCTGCGCAGCCCTTTCTCGACATGCAGCAGGAGTAAAGCCGGTGCCGACTTTGTTCGCTACAATGCGCCATTTTTCATTCTCATAGTCCTGAAGTGCTGTGCGCAGCTTTAAATCCTGCGTGTCGTGGTATTAGCGTTGCTGACTCCGAACGGCTACTGCTTGCTGTCTTCTTTGGGAGGCAAACAAATGGCGAAAAGGTTGTCCAGATGCGAGGTCAATGGAAAGTGGAACTCACCGTCTCGTCTGTCCACTGCGTTGTCTTCGCCTTGAGTTTGGTGCAGTATCGAACCTGAAGGGTGCCACTGGAGCGTCCAGGGAAGAAGTCGGCGATTTGTTTCCACGTCAGGCTCTTGTTCTCCTTCAAGTCTATGAGGAGCTGGTCGTCCTCGGGGGTAAACTTTAGTTTAGGTCCCCTGGGCCTCGGTGCTGGTTCTGGCATTCCTTCATGTCCCACAACACTTGGCGCGCCTCCTCCGAGCGTCTCGTCCCGCCGCATTAGCTTCGAAGGCGGACCCGTGTCTGGGAGACGGTGATGATGATGGGTCGGGTGGGATGACCCTCCAGCAGCTGCATACGCGGCACCGAGTGGGGTTTGCTGCATCGAGTCCATGTCCCCTTGTTCAAGGTCCGGCAGGCCATGGACCGAAAGATCAAGATCGTCCGGCCTGGACCGCTTAACGCCAGGGCTTGGACCCGGAGCCATAGACGGATAAAGAGGAGCAACTACAGAGTGCGGAGACGGACCTGGCCCACCAAAATGCGAGGGTCCAGGATAGGACTGCCGGTGTGCTCCTGGGTGTCCGCCCAACTGCCCCGGGTCCATGAGGACCGGGAGCGGTCGGTGTGCAGACTGGTGATGGTGCTGCTGCTGCTGCATGGTTGTGTAGTGCGGCTCTGTTGGGCTTTCATGGAGAATCGAGGGCCCCGTGTGATGGATGGAGGGTCGGTGATGTTGCGAGCTGTACCCATGAGGCTGTTGGCTCTGATCGCCCGGATGCGAGTCCTGTGGTGAGTAGTCGACATTGTAGTCCCCTCCTATTCGGTAGTTGCCCGCCAGCGTGTCTCCGCCGCATGGGGTCCGCCAGAGCGAACCGCCCTGGCCGGGAGCCGGAATCTGGATGGAAAGAATTTGACTGACTGGAGCCCCGTAGGGCTGCCTCGGGTACTTTGGGGGTGATTCTGCTGCTAAGTAGGCGCTGATCACGCCTTGCTGTTGACGATGTTCTTCGCGGGCTGTGCAGTAGTTGCGCCGTTGCTGGTAAGACAGCAACCGAGTTCATGTGTCGGCGGCAGAGTGGCGGAGGAGTAGTGGCGGTTGTCACCGAAAGGTGTGTGGTTGAGTACAAGTCGGTAATTGACGTGGTTGGCTATTAACGCTTCCTTGGAGTTTGGCGTCAGATACTTTGGCGGTGGTGGCAGAGACTCGATCACATCCCTCAGCGACTCATAGCCACCAAACCAACATCCTTCAACGAGACAGTCTGGAACTCCAAGTGACGGGCCGGTATTTATACTCCACGGCAAAATGTGTCGGGCCAGGAAAAGATAATATAGACACGTTGGTAATGACTCTTATGTCGTCTGATGTTTGGTGTCGTGTGGAAGGGTAAAAGTCTAGCAAGGTGTGGACGCCGAGGGGAGGTACCTTCTTTAAGGCTCTCTGCAGGCCAACAGTAAAGCAGACATGCGGTCCGCCAGCCATGTGCGAAACAGGTACTGTTCCTGAGATGGTGCGGAGACTTGATTTACCTCTACTGAGCAGGGACGGTAGCATAATTTGGGGATCTTATGCCATGGCCTACCCACTGGGTATAGAAACGAGACCCCGGCTTCGAGGCGTGATGCAACGGGAATACAATGGTACTCCGTCGACAGGCTCCAGACTGATGGACAGGGGGGCCCTTCCCTCGAGATTCCCCAGCACACTAAGCCAAAACAAGGGGAAAGTGGCATCGTGGTAGAATGGTGTGGAAAAGTACCAATGCTTTTGCTCAGGGTAAGAGAGAGCTGCGAACAAAGGACGCACCAGGACGGCCAGTGCACGCGAGCGCGAGGATCAAGCTCCAGACAACGATCGGGCCTGCTTGGAGAGGCAGTGAATGTGGAAAATGGCCCCCGAACCCGTGAGGGAGGCGACAGCCGACAGGGGACTTCGCTGCTCACTGCTGTGTGTGGGAGGGGATGAACAACAGGGCATGGAAGTACTCCAGGGTACGGCAGAGAGCCCAAGGTACTTTGCTGGCACCCTGTTCCAAGGCGAAGCGGGGTCCCTGATGATGGAGAAACAGGGCAGCGGCGATTATGGAAGCCAGAGCTTCCGTTGTTCTGCCCCGGAGGATGGGGTATATTGAGACTGGGGTCCCTATATCAGACATCAGAGAAAGCGCGGTCCTCAAACGCCATAGGGCGAGGTGCACTACAGGGTCGTTGCAACCGAAGAATTAGTGACCCAGATTGCCGAAGCGCAAATGTCAGGGAACTGGCCGAGTTGAGGGTGACACGGGTCACATAGGCGCGCGTAGTCGCAGTCCTGAGCGGCCTCATGTCGTTTCTGTGGGGATTCGTTGATAGTCAACCGTATGTGTCCAAGCAGCAGGAACATCGAGCTTGCCTACTGAGAAAACAGGCCCGAAAAATGCGCCGCACTGCCCAGGCCCGCAATCCCAGACGCCGATGCCGTAATGATGCGTCGGTACAGACCGACAAGTCCAAAGGTGGGAATAAACGACATCGCGAGGGGCTCGAGGGCTGGGTATGGAGCAGCTCGACAAAATGGCGATCAAGGATGGGGCCCATCCTGCCGGTAGTCTGGGTATAATGCAGCCGCTGAGTAGAGGATGATGCAGCATCGCAGATGGGCTGCGCCGATTGACAGCCTGGTAGCACGAAGCAGGTCCGCAAGCATCTGAGCGTTGTTTGCTGCGTGGACAATATGGGATGACACCGCGCTCGGTTGCGCGTATCCGTTCATCCCCCCCCTGGATGCATTTTTTGCCGGCGATATTTGGAGGGTCTTGAAATGCCATCACCGCCCACTGTAGAGTCCCAGAGGATTTCTACGTGGCTCGCGATTCGTTCTCCTGCATCGGAAATCTCCGTCCTCCTGTCACTAATGAAACAGCAATGGTAGTAGCAACAGCAGTAGCAGTAGCAGCGACAGCGGCAACGAGAGGTTCCAGACAATGCACATTGCGCCGGCGAACAGAGTTCTGGCCGAGAAACCCTGTGGAGGGGGGGGTCTCATCTGAGTGCTGCAGGGGCATCGTCACCCCTGCTTGTCGGCATCTCCAAGATTGCGCGATTCAATGCTCTCAGATCCGCAGTGGACGGTTTGATCCTCCAGGGACCCATTTTGTGAACAGCCGATGGCAGCGTTCTGCGGGAGGAGAGATAGCTCTTCGCGCGCGTGCTTGCTTGGGACTGGCACTGGCCGTGAGGGCGATTGGGTGACTTGGGTGACTGGAAGACTGGGCGACTGGGCGACAGCAGGCGCGGGCTGAAGCATGGAGCGGTTTGGGGTCAGAGGCAGGGATCTGCATGAAGGAAACGCGTTTCACGGGACCTGGCAATTAAAAGCTGGATTATGCGGGACTGCAAATAGGCAGATTTGACGTGGTGTGCTGGATCTTCTGGAAGGCGAGGCAGCTTCTAGCGTCGACCAGGGAGGCAGCAGCTGGGGCTGAGGGCAGGGGAGCAGGGAGCAGTTCCACCTGATACCGGCGTGCTGGATTATCATCGTCAGTTTGCGTCAGCCTGTGCATGAGGACATGGTGGTGGACGAACCATGGAATGCCCTCAAAGGGGAAGTTGGCCCGGTATTGGCATCCATTGACCCCCTCGCCAGGACAGAGAGAGGGTCCGGCCCAGACGTCTGACGGTGGTCCCAAGGGGCGTTCTGCTGTTGCTGCTCTCGGAAGGGGGAGAAGGCGATGGCAAAAGGAGGCGTTTTTAGGACTGGTGCTGGGACTGGGCCCCTCAGGATATGTTTCAGAAGGAGGAAGAATGGGACAGAAATGCCAACGGGAGGAGGGTTTTTTTTGGTAGTCTACTCGGGCAACACGGCAGTCGTCCGAGAAAACGGCCAGCCACCAAGTGCGGCCGTATCTTTCTCTCTGCCTGCGTGTGTTGGGTAGTCGGGAAGGTCGTTCCGTTTCGCGAGGCAACAAGTCCCGAAAAGGGCAGTATCAGTCCCGAATGCAGCTGCAGCAGCACCTGCACCTGCGCATGTACACTCGTATCCTCCAAGGTTGGACGCTATGTACCCATCTACTACCAACCCGGGGGCCCTCGTGTAAGGAGGCAGGGTAGGCAGGTACCCACGCATGGCAGGGTGAGGAGGGGGCAGAGCAGGGCAAGTACACGATGCGCATGACGCAACCTGCTGTGCTGTGCTGTGCTGTGCTGTGCCCCCATGTTGTATCTGCCGTATCCGTACATGCCATACCATATCGTTGGACCAAATAGGAAGCCGCGCGAGAAGATGCGAATGTACGACAGAAGGACAGAGCTGTCGTCTGTTACTCATCACTGACTGTCAACCGATTGAAACTGATTGACAGGCGGTGCATTAGACTAATAATTACTCCGGAGCCGCGGCAACATGCAATGCTACCCCAGCCTGAACCGCCTGATGGGATCAAGAGCATGGATCATCAAGTCTGGCCTGGGTGATGGGTGATGGGTGACAGCTTGGGCTTGGTTCGGCTTGACGGTGGCATCATGGGCGGGACGGACCATCGCAAGATCCAACTCTATCTGGCACCAACTCCCGTGCCCTACTGAAAGACCCCTCGAGGATGGAGATGCGGACCTGCGGACATGCGGACATGCAGACACGAGGGGGCTGGCCTGGACATTGCCGACACTCTGGGCGAAGCTATTGACTGCATCTGCATCCGCATCGTCATCGCCCTTGCCCTTGCCCACCCCGAGCTGGCAAGTAGCTGTGCGGCGGGCGGCATCCCCGCGGTCCAGCAAGTGGACGCAATGTAGGTCTGCCCGTCGATAGTCGATGATCCCACAGAATGGGTCCCGCCCTTGTTCCCAACCCAAAGAGGGGCCCGGAAGAGCTGATCACCGATCACCAAAAATAGTTCGAGCAGGGGAGTGATGCATCATCCCTCCAACGTTAAACAAATGCGTCACCCGCTGCTGCGACCCTCTAACAGCAGAAAAATGTGCAGGCCAGGCTCGGCAGGCCAGGGCAGGACAGGGCATCTTTATTCAGCCCTACCGCGGTGGCCCCAGGGATTCACACAGACCCCTTGTGATCTACCCGCCCAGAAATCAGGGCATGCTCTGGCGATAGCATCAACCTGCCTCAACGCGGAAGAGGAGGGTGGAAGGGGAGCAGCGGAGTCCCATGACAACCTTTTCTCACGGACTGACCCCCGCCGTCTCAGTCACTTGCTCGCCCACCGCAGTGCTTGCCGACTTGTGTCGACATTCTGACACATGCACCAGCGCATCAAACACAATCCAAATACTCTGCAGATCATCCGAGATGGTCCAACCCTGTTCACCAGAGCAAGCGCCGCCGTGGACGGGGTGAACCCACCAACCGTCACCTGGTCAATTCCCCGGAGGCCCCGTCCCAGCACTCAGCACTCAGCACAGGACAGGCAGGCCACCCCGAGGAATTTGGCAATGGGTCCCGGCACTTGGGCCGTGCCAGACTCTCACCAACATCAACGACACCACCGGGCTGACTTGTCACGATTCAATTTCGGACCGACCCCCAGAGAAGCGGAGAAATACCTTCAAGGACGCCCAACACGGCGGGCGAACCACTTCGTTCCACCTGAGGGGACGGGTTGACTTGAAAGGGTAATCAATTTTCCAGGTTCCTCGTGAACGGTGCGCTGGCAAGTAAGCTTAAATCTTCAAACAATAATGACAGTCTCCTATCCCCCCTTGACCCAACAATGCGATCCAAATCCAGGAAAAAAAGAGGCGGCCCCTTTCCTGTCGGGTCTTGGGACGACGCGTCGTTCGTACAAAACCGGAAGCAACGAGGAGTCTCTGTACTGCCGAAACTCCGGCCGCCCCTCTGCCAGACAAGGGCCCACGCTGTATCTCCTGATCGCCAGCGATACCTCTGCGCCACCTAGATCACTCAGGAGGACATTGGAGCTAATCGAGAATTATCTGCCCATATTTGCCTCGCCATGGAGGCTTGACGAGACAAGGTTTGCCTTCGAAACCAGATGCAAGTCCTTTTGACACGCACGTGGTGCAGAAACCTTGAGGATGGCCGGCGCTTCGAGGCTGCTTTGTCACAATCCCGTGCACGGCGTCGCGGAATCCGCCCCTTGCATCAGTGCCTGAACCAGCGTACCCGCATATTCTACTGTGTAAGGATCTCGCCGACTTCCTTCTAGAAGGCAGATCAGAATCGAAATTGCACAATTAGAGTGTCTTGGGCGGTACTCAGCCCGATCCGCGTACATACGGCCAGCTGGCATGCATCCGTGCGGATCGCTACCGGACTGCAGGCTGACAGCTACGGCAAGGATATTCAGGCACCGGAGCAGGGGGGGGTGAGGCCAGAATAAACTTTCGAATCTGACCGAAACGACCGAAATACACAGATGCTTCCCTTTCCCAGCAGGCCCTGTAGGTATGCTAGAAGATGTCAAGCGGGTACCGGCAAAGGGAGCCACCGTGGTGTTGGATCGCTTGGCTGACGGCTGCGGGATGATCTCGACGGCCTCCCACGCCAAACGACGACAACAAGATGATGTACCACCTTTCTCAACGCCACGTCCACCTCCACGCCCACCACCGCCGCCGCCGCCGCCACGAACACCACCGCAGGGATTGAGATTACTCGCAGGCCATATAATCGGAGATGGTCTATGCATGATAAAGACAAGATGAATATTGAGCCAACGAGCACGCCCGCACCCCTAAACGTATCCCGGTGCTCTCAGGAGGGTGCGCTGCGGCTGTGGACGAGTTTGGGGCGTGGGGAAATTTGGCGACGATCAAATCCTCCCTGCCGACATCTCAGCCACACACGCATGCGTGCTGTGTATGCAGTATGGTACGTATGTGTGTATGTGTACATGATGGGTGTCTGTACGTGCGTACATTTTGTACTCGCTCTCCCGACAACATGGTGCAGGCCAATATCCACGCAGCCTGGCATTTAGTACCAGCCCTGTGGATCGCGAGCTGGCGGTCCAGGCGGTACGGGCACGGGTACCGTGAATGGCCGCCTCCTCCAACTACACGCCCGATGTTCCCCTTTTTTAGGTTCAGCCGCAAAGGAAAAGCCGTTGCGCCTAGTCCAGGAACCCGCTTACGCCGTCGTTCTAGACGCCGCCACCGCCGCCAAAACGGAATGGGAGGAGTTGGAGAGACCACTACACATGAGCACCCTCCCTTGGTGCTGATCTTGGGGCCCGAAGCACGGCTTGCGACTGGACAGCCAAGTTCGTCCTAAAGCCAATTACAAATTTCGAGGTAATGGGAGCTAAGTCTTGACAGCTCCCACCAGGTGAGCTACCAAGAAATGCTTGACCCTGAGCGTGCAACGTTGTCCCCCGGAATAGCAGCAGGAACCCTGGGGAGCTGGGTGAGCTCGGTGAGGTATACCAGCCATGCTAGCCGGATGAGGCATCGTCGACCTCGATGATCATCCTTACTCCAAACGAGAGCGGGCCTACTGGAGACCAGGCTACCGTACTATGTGGAGAGCTAGGACTCCAACTACTGCACGGTACACACATTTGTGCATCTAGACTACAGACTGTCAGAGGAGCAGCAGAAAAATGCCCGACGAGGCATTGATGCATGAAGCTCTGCAATTTCAAATCAACCACGACAAATGATTACATACCCCAGACAGCTTCTCTTCTGGGGAGAGCTCTCCTGCTTGCTGGCCATGCCTTCCCCACTCGCTGGCTCAAGTCTGCGCCCGGTCTGCCGGTGTACCTATTCGATCCCCACCGGGAAGGCCAATCGCTTCCTCGACGGAATAGCCGCCTTCCCCGTCGCCTGTTCAGCCCTGACAAGACCTGACAAGGTGACAGGCCGAGAGGGTGCCAAAATTCCAATAGACTCTCCGGAACAAGCAAAAAACCCCAGCAGCAAGGGGACACCGACCCCGAGTACGACAGCTCAAAAAAAGAAACAGCGGGAAATCAAAACAAGAAGAAAACAAGGTAATAAAAAGACGCCGGCTCATTTGGCGCACGCGCCGGTGCGACGGGAGCGGAGCACGTGCCCAGCAGCCCCAACCAAGACCCCCCCCCCCCAACCCCGAACGAACCTGCTTGACTGCTTCTGGAAAGCTCATGCGGTGTCCGCGGTCGCTTATTCCTGTGCGATCGTCCCCAGGCCCCACGCCACGCCAATGCAGGTACAAGTAACAAAGGCTCGTTCTTTTTATCACGGGGCTGTGGGTTGCGGACTGAGGTGCTGGATCCAACGTCATTCATTGCCAGGGCACAGGCAGAAAAGCTGCACTCGCAGCCACGGCTGGCGCGCGGAGGATGATGGCTGAAAAATGGGCAGATGACAGCACACAGTAGACTGCACACTGCTACGCGACAGATTCACGGCTGACTGTCTAGATAGAGCGAAATTGAAGTAATGCATGGCTTTGCTTTGCAGGCTGTTTGCTCTCCTTTTTGAGTATTCACATCAAACACATCTTGTACAGTACAATCTCGGCTCTTCTCCCTCGAGACAAGGGAACCAAACACACAGCCTCGCCGATGCCCTCGGAAACGCCGCGTCACTACATACCCCTATTACCAAAGAGTGACCGTATGCCACACCCCGTGGCCCAGAATTCTGCCTCCAGAATGGTAAAGGAGGCGATCGACAGCATCGGAATGCAATGCCGGCCACATTCAACCTCACGCATTGTGCTTCCCGCCCTCGATTTCAAACTCGACATGTCTGGCGGAGGTTGGCTCTCCGCGCTGTTCCCCTTCAGGAGTCGAGACACCTCGACCATTTTCTCCTTCCTTGCTGCACTCGTGGGCCCGGAGTCCGGGCCGGCGGTCCAGATCCTATCGCATGCGTAATTCAGGCCACTTGCGAATTGCCCACAAATTTCGTCCACTCAAGACGCACCGAATTCAGCTCACGCTTGCTTATGCGAAATTGTCGCTCCTGTCCACTCCGATGTCCTCCAGCTCGGCAAAGCTCTGGAAATGCACCGGCCGATGCGTGTCGCTGTAGAAGGGCATCGGCGTGTCAAGCTTGACACGGACAGGCTTCTTCTCTAGCCCGGAGAATGCCGAGCCCATGAAGCTGTAGTTCCACTGGCTAGTCTCTGGCACCAGGAAGAAACCCCTATAGCGCGGGCTCAGCAGAAGCTTGCGCTTTTCGCCCATCGTCGTAGTGAAGCCCTGCGGTTGATCGCTCTGCAGGTCCTTGTTGTCCACTCCCCACTTGTAGCCCTGGGGACTCAGGGCCCATGCGGACAAAGACACACTGCCCGGCGTGAAGGATACCGACACCGTGAGTGTCGGACTGTCTTGCCATTCGCTGTGGGCGTCGCGCAACTTGGCATGTTCTGTGACGTCTGCCGCAGACATGTAGGGCAGCTCATTGCCGGACATGGTGTGGATCAAACCGAGAGGCTCCAGACCCTTCAATAACTCGTGCTGAGGAAGCTGTTGAGGCAGCTGAACATTTCGAAGGCCACCGATCTGGGGAACCAAGACGATGCACTTGATTTCTTTCACCTGGTCGTACTTGGGCGGCGAAGACCCGTACAGATACCCAGCCACCTGAACACGCAGATCTGCAATCTGGATGAACCGCTTGAGTATGTTGTTCGGCATGACGTACGTTGTCTCCTCTGCATCATTGTCTACAGGAGAGACGTAGATGTTATTAGAGCGAGTACGCAGATTTGAACTTGCGATGGCCCGAGTGCGCCATTCGGTCTTGGATGCAAACGTCTGCTGTTCGAACTGAGACGTCGTCGTGACAATAATTTCCTCTCCGTGCACGTTCTGGGTCTTGGTAGTGACGGCAGTGAGTTGCTGCTGCTCTTGTTGCTGCTTCTCGATCTCTGCAGCCTGTTGTCTCTGCAGTGATGGAGCAGAAATCTCCATACCAAGAATGATATCACGAACCTCACTGCTTGTCAAGCTGGAGACGTTGACGTTGTTCTTCTTTCCGTAGTCGTTCAAGATCAGGTCTCTTAGTTGTGTCTCGACCTTGATCCAGTCCTCATCCGACAAAGTTGGCCAGATGTGGTGCTCCTGTGTAACGACTGTCTTGTCAGGGCGTAAGACGAGCTTTGTCTTATCCATATTGACATGTAGAGCACGTAGAATCAAAATTAGACGCGAGAAGGCGGTATACGACGAGATACTCTTGAGCCACTCATCATAGAGGTTGAACAGCACCATCTGGGGCTCCGTCGCTCTGAGGATCATGTCGCCCAACTTTTCGACCTTCATCGCGGCCTGGAACGGCAACTGCAACTCCGAGGCCCGAATGGAAATGTTGGGGAAGTCGAGCAGGTTCACTTCGAGAGGATCGAGAAGGCCTTTGCGAGTGACGATGAGCTGTTTCGGCTGCTCTTCCACCGGCAGGGATCGAATCAGTGCAGCAACTTCTTCAGCTGTCTTCCACTTCGCCAATTGACCGAGGCGCTTCTGCCCGGCCCATACGCTCGTGTGGATGATCTTCAAGAATAGCTGGCCGGTTCTCGGGTTGAAGATGAAGATAGCACCGTTGATTGGCTTGGTCGTCAAGTTTCCTTCAAAGGTCTTGTGGATGGTCACACGATAGACGTTGGTGTCGTCAATGAACAGCTGGGTCTGGTTGCTGAAAAGTTCCGAGTAGTTCTGAGAGTTCAAGAACTCCTGGTTGCTCTCAGAGGCGTACAACTGGAGACCTTTTCGAATACGCTCACGAAGAACATAGAGGGCAGGGTTCGCCTTCATGATCTTGGCCATGGCTTGTTGACAGAGCATCTTCAGACCTGGGAAATAGTGGCCGTATGCCGAGTAAAGGTTGTAAGCAAGGTCTATTCCAATCATTAGGCCGGTCGCGGACGGGTATAGACTCATGCTGTCGGTTGTGTAGTCTAGATATTTGGCACGGACATATCGCTCGATGTCGTGGGAGTCGTAGTCTCCGTATCTCAATTGGACGTCGACCCAGAACTTGTTTGTCGTGTGTGGTTCGATGACATCCTTGGTGTCGAACAGCATCGAAGGTCTGGTCACGTTCCACTTGTGGCTCGCAAACAGCTGAATGTCGGCGCAAGAACTGTTCATCTTGTACGACTTTCGAGGATGTATCGTCTCCTTCTGTACGCTTTCTATGCTTAGAGACTCCAGTTCTTGGTCAAATACTTGACAGAGATCCATGACAACCTGATGATATGTTAGCAACATCCCCGCAACGCTTGGGAGCAGTGACCCTCACCGATTCATGGATCTTTTGCCACAGATGGGCTCGGAATATTTGGATCAAGGAGATCTTGAGCGTCGGGATTTTACCGTGGAGGAAAATGCCGGTCAGATCGAGTTGCACCTGCAACACATTAGTTACGGTACAGATGAGGGGCAACGGCCTCCGATGTACTTACTTGGAAACCAACGTAGACGTTTGCCCTGTTTATCGTCTGCGGTAAGAGTTAGCATAGTGTACATTGACGATGACGGGTAGTCCCGCAAAGGGTTATTCCAATAGAGGGCCTCCCATTGGAAGACCATCCCAAGAGCAGATTATTCCACTGGAGATTATCCCAGTGAGAAGTCATCCCACTGGGAGGTTATCCCAGTAGAGGTTATCCCAGTGGAGGTTATCCCAGTGGAGGTTATCCCAGTGGAGGTTATCCCAGTGGAGGCTATCCCAGTGGAGGCTATCCCAGTGGAAAATTATCTGAGGGGAAGGATGGATGCCTGAGGGCCGCAGAAATAGGCGATACTTACGGGTGACCACCATAACGTGAATCGACGATTCGGAATTTGGTTCAGACCAGACCGCTGAGCATTCGTCAGCTTCTTGAATTTCATACTCTCCTCGAAGCCGGACGCCTTTTCCCAAAAGAGACCCTCCCAGGACGGGAATCCTGTTGCCTTGAAGAGGGTGTGCTCCAAAATGGTCTCAACACCACCGAGAGCCTGGATCACATCGGTACTGTTATGCTTGTCAGTGGTCGATCTTGGAACATCTAAATCACCAAAAGACTTGTGCTCACCGGTAGCTATTGAGATTCCAGAGCTTTCCATCATGTCTCTGGCTCGTCCACCAGAACGGATTGCTCTTCATTTGCTGGTAGATCTTGAATTCCGCCCTCGCCCTGAAGCCCTTGTCAAAGCTGAGGGTGCTTCGGTCCTTTTGGAAGAGTGTGTTGATGCGCGGCAAGCCTCTATCCCAAGAATCCTCTAGGTCTTCCAGAGTCAGGCGACGGTTTTGTTGGTTGGCTTCGAGACGCTTCTGAGAGTACTCTGTCCATACTCGCTGCGAGTCGATGAACTCCGACTCCCACGGAATGATGTATCGGAAGATATTCGGAATCAAAGTCTCCTCGTCATGTGTCATACCCGCGCGGAAATGGGTCACACCGGTGTCCGTTTGTTTCGACCACCGCTTGTCGCTCGCTGGAATCAGGATGTGTGATCCTGAAATCATACCTAGGCCTCCAAGCTCCTTCGGTGTGTAGAAGACAGCTGGTGGGAATCGCGATGGCATCTTGGAATTCAAGCCTATCTTCACGCGCGTCTGAATCTTCGTCTCGCACTTGACAATGGTGTCCAGAAGAGTAATCGTGGACACCGCTGCTTCTCGGTAATAAGTGAAGAGGGCGATGAGTGCGGTGTTCCACTTGTTGGCAATCTTAGTGAAAGTCGTGGATCCAGAGGACATGAGAATCTGCCTGATGCGGTTGTTGAACTTCTGAACATCTTCTTCAGTCACTTGCAAGAAGGCATGAGCTGTTCTCTCTTTGCTTTCATTGTCGACCAACGACCAGACACTGTCCTTGACTGGGAACTCTTCGTTCTGATTACGGATCTTCGGCAAAATTCGAACCTCGAACCCAGACATTGAGAAGAGCAGATTGGGGTTGTCTCGGCTGTAGACACTGGCAAACGTGTCATCCCATTCGATGGTCGTGATAGAGCGCGGGAGGCGGTTCTTCAGATCCCAGAAAACAGCTCGCCCAAGGTTGACATCGTGCCTCATCAGTCTCATACGAGAGTCTTTTGGCCAACACTTCTTGCTCTTATACCCGATGACGTTCTCAAAGTTGGGGTCAGGCTGTTCAGTCAGGAATCTTTGGATCAGATCTCTCGATTCGTCCGCCGTGAACCTCAAGAACATCCATATCCTATCGATGTAGCGGGTATAGAGACGAATGGGATGCTTCGTCTCAGTCTCACGATCACTGAATTGAAGGAAGTCGTTGGGCTTGTGAGGAGGACCAGCGATCTCTGTCGCTCGCTGAGGCCCCAAGAGTAGAAGATCAAGGACCAGGCCATAGTACTGGAAGACGAATGCAGAGAATTGAAGACCACGAATCATGCCGTAGCTGTTGACATGGTTCATATCCTTGTAGGTCAGCGTGACGTTATTCTTTGCGGTGATGTAGTCTGCCAAGTTGTGGTCCATGACCAGCCGAAGAAGCGAGTTCAGAAGAGTCAACTCAATCTTCTCATAGATCTTAGACAGTTGCGTCTCGATCATGACGTTGCATTCACCATCCTCGGTGACCCAGACGTTCTGCAGATTGTTGATGCCTTGAGCCCACTTGTAGGTAAGAAGGGGTGGCACTTCTGAATCTGATGGCTTGATCCACGCGGGGAACAGATGCCGCTGATCGGCCTGATACCAAAGGTATTGGTCCAGATACGCGTCACTTATCTTTTCGATGGGCTCAATGTCATAGACCGGATTGATAGTGCTGTAATTGTCGTTCATGTCGATGCCAACCTCCTTGAAAGCTCTCTGAGTGAGCAGGAAACGCTTGATACGTTCCAAAGTCGTCCCAGGGCTATCATAGGCCTGCTCAATGAGGGCCAGTTCTTCACGCTGGCTCTGGTTGAGACGGCCCTTGGTTGAGTATGCCTCACGTAGTCGTTCGAGAGCCAGAATCAGAATTTTGGTGTCGTGCTTGTACGAGACGCTGGGGAACGGGATGGGGGAAAACTTGCGCGATTCCAACCAATGGACCATGGTCGTGTAAATCGCCACAGCTTCCTCAGAAGAGACATAAGGGCCGTCCTTCATGTGATTGTGCTGCCGTTCTTGCTCCGCCTTCAGCCAAAGACGCGTGAGACGGCCAACGTTCTTCTTGGCAACCGTCTTATCAACCGTGGCACCTCTCCTGATCCGTTCACGGTTGTAGTGCGCAACCGAAACCCACCAGTCCGCCTTTGACTTGACATACCGCAAGATGATGTTCTCAATGGCGGCGGGCAAGCCAGGAACCTTCCACGGAATGTTGCTCTTCCAGCATCTCCACGCTTCAGAGAGATGTTGCAGCACCGTGTTCACCTTGTTCTGCTTGATACCCTCCGGCATCATATCCATGAGATCAGCCATGACGGACGCTCGGAGCTCCAGGTCGAAGTGAGACTCAACACGCTGCTTCGTCACAGTCTTGGCGACACCCTTGGAGTGGCGACCCTCAAACTGACGCGACAGCAGGTTACCTAGCCAACGCTCCAGCAGAGGAATGATTCCGCGCATAAAAAACAGCCAGACTCTCCAGGCAGGGGCCCAGAAACCACAACCGGGCCCCTTCCCGACCGGGCCAGCATTGAAGCGGTAGTAGATCAGATGCTTCAAGTCTTTGCAGGTTCGAATTTGGTGCATCAGCTTGTACTTGTAGCGATACATTCCTGTGAGCTGACCAACGTGATTAAAGGCGTAAAGGATACCGTCAGCGAGCTGGAAGGCGTCGATGTTACCGAGCCGGTACTGCACTTGAGCATCGACGATGAGTTTCGTGAGACGCAGGATCTCACGCATGAGATGGAATGCATTTCCAAAACGAGACTTCTTTCGCTCTTTCGTCGTGAGCGTCTTGACAGGCTTCAAATTGAAGTTGTAGTCCAGATGAAGATATGTGAGATTCTTGCGGTGGATGAGAAGATTGAGCATGTTGAACCCCTGTCGGCAAACCTGAAGACCTGCTTCAACCCAGTCAATGGTTGTCTGCTGGAAGAATTTGGTAGCCTTTAGCGTCCTAAGCAAGTTCTGCCTCTGAAGGGCCTTTGGCTTCTTCTTGTGGAGCTCGTTCAGAACATAGGTCTTCAGCATCTTTTGGTACGACACTCGGACCTTGACAGGCTGCTTCTGCGGGCAGTGCTCAAGATACCACTGCTTGATAAGTGGGACATCTTGTGCCCGAACCATGCGACCAGAGCGACGGTCGAAGGGGAATGGTGCCCACCACAGCTCAATTGCGGAGGCAGTGTCATCGTTGTACAGATCCTCGTCAGCAAGAAATGGTTCCACGCCAGCCGGCAGAGTGAAGGCCTCTTCCTCATCCTCTTCGATGTTGCCCTTGCCGAAAAGTTCATCCTCATGGCTGATGCTGAGATTCTTTGGGGCAACGTCGCGCGACGAGATTGGATTGATGGTCTTGTCGAAGTAGAATGCGGGCAAACCCGGATCATCTGGACTGCTGTAGACTGTCTGAGGATGAGAGTGCCAAGACAGGTGAACACTCCGTGGTAGGGAATTGTACAAGAACGGAAATGAGACCCTGTCCTCGGTACGGACCGGGGTTCTGAAAATGATTCGATCGATTGCATTGAACTCGCCAAAGTCCTCGTCGTTGGGGTCAATATCCTTAAACAACGGCTCGAAACGCGGGCCACCCGGAAGGGCGACATTGAGCGCCTTTGCCGACAACAAGCTCTTGAGTTCGAAGAGATAGAAATAGTTCTTGTCGAAGACATCTGATATGAGCGGCCGACTAAGACGGTACAGATTGGCCATCTGTTGTAACGTGAGATTCCACGTTTTGTAACTTGGCCCGTTCACGTGAGACGTATCATCGAGTGGCCTGTGGTCATAGAACCATTCCTGGATGGCTTCGTCATCTTCTTCGTCCAGCTCCATCTGGACTGGCTCCAGTGGGTCAACGTCTTCGAGGTTTTCGGACCACGACAAAGGAGGCTCCTCATCATCGAAGGGAGGAAACCTCATCCGCTTGAACAGGCGACGGTCACTCTTCTCTTTCCGCATGATCACCCACATCGCACCCCATTGTGCGATGAAGACGGGCTCAATAACGCGGGGTATCTCATTGACAAGCGTCAAGCACCCGTTCACGTGGTAGAGAACCTTCACTTCTCTTGCGGACTCCCAAGGCATCGGCATGTTTTCCAACAGCTTCATGACTGCATGGGGCATGAACTTGAGTGCACCCAGGTAACTCCGCTTGTCGGCGGTGTATTTCTTCTGCGACACATCGCCGATGTCTTTGACGATCTTTCGTAGATGCTCAGGGGGCATGTCAGCCTTTTGCGTTTCCACGAACCCTCCCTTGCGCTTCTCCCCAAAACGATTCCGTTGGAGTCGAAGCCATTCCTTCTTCTTCTGCTCAAACTTTGCGGTATGGGGGTCCGCACTGGGTCGGAAGCCTGGTGGGGGAGGTGGTGGTGGCGCGCCGGGAGGGGGAGGTAGCTGTGAAGGAGGAGGAGGCATCGCCGAGTCGGGAGGGGGAGGCGGCGGGCCCCAGCCGGGAGGAGGCGGCGGAGGAAGCTGAGACATCTCGAGATGGTCAAGCCGCGACGGCAAATGTCAAGGCGGGTTTGAAGAGGCTCAGAGTCGCGTGTGTTCGCGGTCCGCGGTCAGCGGTCGCGAACGCGGGACAGGTTTCACCTATGCGCGTAACCTTAGCAGTGGGTTCGATGGCTGTCGTATTAACGTTGTGGTTCGTACAGCCGACTGTGGTAAAATGCATGCATTGAGGGTTTGCCGGCGACGACCAGAACTCCGTTTCTGATGAGATGGGGAAGGGTGTCGCAGCTCGTTGCTGTACGGGGAAGGACTGGACGCCTGTCGTTGACGAGGCGATAAAAAAGTTCCCGCCCGATGCACTATGCTGTAGCTCGAAGGGGGGGCACGGACCACATCAAAGTCGGATGGGTCCTCTCCAAATCCTAGGCAGCTCAAGCTGTTCCCAGAGTACTCGCTCTGCCGCGGTGAGGACAATCATGACCCGGCAGCACTTCTGCCTCAGGACTGCTTGATAATTGACCTGTTAACTCAGAGAATGTCTAGAGTACCTCAATAAATTATTCCGTAGGCATCAGGCTTGAGTGACTCACATATTGGCGGACAAACGCGTTGACAGCTGGCTTGGGCCGACACTCACTGACTTGCCGGCCCGTCTTTTTTCCCCCACTTCTTCAAAGGACTGCCTCGAAAATTCATCTCACTCGCCTTTCGCGGACCCCTCCATCAGGAACTACTGACAACCCGCGAAGCGACTCGGCTGCACCCCTTAACCTGGTCGAGATATCCACGAACGGACCGTCGATCAAATCAGTCAACAACAAAGACATCATGTCTCGCTTCTTCCGCGGCGGCAACGACAGCTCCTCGGAGAGCAGCTCCGACGAGGAGGACCTCTACGAGTCCGAGGGGGAGGAACAGCAAGCGAAGGAGGAAGAGTCCGAAGAGGAGGAGGAGGAGGAGGAAGAAGAGGGATCTGATGCCGAGTCCAGCGACAGCGATGCAGGCAAAGCCAAAGGTGCTTCTCGTTTCTTGGAGGGATGGTCCGAAAGCGAAGAGAGCGACACCGAGCAGACGGCAAAGGTGAAGTCCGCCAAGGACAAGCGACACGACGAGCTCGAAGCCACCATCACCGCCATCACAAACGCCCAGAAAATTAATGACTGGAACATCATCTCCAATGGTATGTCTCTGGTTGCGCGGATCCTACGCAATCATGTGCCCGTCTGTGATGCTAACCGGCCACAGAGTTCGACAAGCTCAACCGCCAGGCTGAGAAGCTTAAGGTGGCCGGAAAGGCCCCTAAGCCTTATGTCAAGTGTATCGCCGAGCTTGAAGAATATATGAACGAGTCGATCGCCAAGCAGAAAGTCAGCATCAAGAAGACGAGCAAGCAGAACGCCCAGGGCCTCAACGCTGTCAAGCAAAAGATCAAGAAGACAAACAAGGAGTACCAGGCCCAGATCGAGGAGTACAAGGAGGACAAGGATGGATACTTGTGGGAGTCCGAGGAGGAGGAGCCGGCACCCAAGCCAAAGAAGGTCCGAATCGCTGATGCTTTTACCACAACCACTGATGACATGGACGATGAGGGCTTCGCGACGGTTGGCAAGGGCGGCAAGACTCTGCTGTTCACACCTGAGAGCATCCTGAAGCACCTGCGCACAATCATGGAATCTCGTGGCAAGAAGAACACCGACAAGCAGGAGCAGATCAAGATTATGGAGAAGCTCAACGAGATTGCCAGCACACCCTACCAACGAATCCGCGTCCTCCTCACACTCATCTCCACCCGTTTCGATCTGGGCTCCGGTGCGACTACGTCCATGCCCCTGGACCACTGGAAGGCGGCTGAGAAGGAGATTGGTCAGCTGTTGACGACTCTGAACGAGAACCGCGACTACGTCGTGATTGAAAATGCCGAGGAGTGGGAGGATGACGAGAAACCCCCTACCCTGGAGAAGGACCAGAAGTACATCAAGGTTCCTGGAAGCATCGTGTCTTACATCGAGCGACTCGACGATGAGATGACAAGGTCTCTGCAAAACATCGACCCTCACACGTCAGAGTACATCGACCGCTTGACGGACGCAGCTGCTCTGTACAACCTCATCTTCCGGGCCCTTCTGTATTACGAGCAGCTTCAAAAGGACGAGGCTCTGGCGATCGAGCAGGATAACATCAACCGAATCGTCAGCCGTCGTCTCGAGCATGTCTACTTCAAGCCCGCACAAGTCGTCAAGACCCTCGAGGAGAACTCTTGGAAGTCGGTGGCTGCGGACGTCGATTCAGCAATCACACCACGAGACAAGACCGTCGAGGCTCTCGGACTCGTCAACATCCTCAGCACCTATCTCTTTGCCAAGAGTGAGGGCATCCACCGAGCCCGTGCCATGCTTTGCCAGATCTACTTCCTCGCCCTCCACGACGATTACTACAAGGCTCGCGATATGATGCTCATGTCCCACTTGCAAGAGACGATCAGCAGCTTCAACGTTTCAACACAAATCTTGTTCAACCGCACGCTCGTCCAAGTGGGACTTTGCGCGTTCCGCAAGGGTCTCGTCTATGATGCCCAAAACACGCTCCAAGAGATCTGTGGAAGTGGCCGTCAAAAGGAGCTCCTGGCTCAGGGTGTTATGATCCAGCGTTACAGCCAAGTCACACCGGAGCAAGAGCGACTAGAGAGACAACGACAGCTGCCTTTCCACCTGCACATCAACCTCGAGCTCCTTGAGTGCGTGTATCTCACCTGCAGCATGCTGTTGGAGATCCCACTTCTGGCTCAGATTGGCTCCTCGCCCGACGTCAAGAAGCGAGTCATCAGCAAGACTTACCGCCGCATGTTAGAGTACCATGAGCGACAAATTTTCACCGGACCTCCTGAGAACACCAGGGACCACGTCATGCAGGCTTCTAAGGCACTGGCTGCTGGCGAGTGGAAGAAGGCGACTGAGTTCATACACGCCATCAAGATCTGGGAGCTTATGCCAGACACCGAGAGCATCAAGGAGATGCTGGCCAAGCAGATCCAGGAGGAGGGTCTGCGGACATATCTGTTCACATACGCACCCTTCTACGACACGCTGGCTGTTGAGACTCTCAGCAATATGTTTGAGCTGGATGCGACCAAGACCGCTGCCGTTGTGAGCAAGATGATCAGTCACGAGGAGCTAGCTGCGGCTCTCGATCAGGTCACCAAGACAGTCATCTTCCGCAAGGGTGTGGAGCTTAGCAGGCTCCAAAGCTTGGCTCTGGCCCTGTCCGACAAGGCGAGTGCGCTCATGGAGTCAAACGAGAGAACACTGGAGCACCGGACACAGGGCACAGCCAATGCTTTCGAGAGGACGACGCGACATGGCGGCCGTGGCGGACGCGGGGGCCGGGGTGGCGGAGGCAGGGGCCGTGGTGGACCAAGAACGGATACTGGCCCGAGACAATCGCAAGGCTTCACAGGCGGTGCCCTGGGAGTCCGTGGTTAAAAGGACGATGTGTTCTGCTCTGGGTGACTTATTTTATTCGGCCTTAATTGCATGGTACCGGTCCTGCTTGTATGAATGAGTGGAAAAAGGGATAGGCAGCAGACTCGCGTCAGTAGAAATAGCGAGTTTAGACGGCTGGAATTGATGACCTGATTTTTACGATATCATATTCCGCACGCCGCTCAGCCTGAGATGCAATACCGAGCAATGATCGAAGAAGCCTTGTCCAAACCGATTGTTATAACATGGCTGCTTTGACAAATGGCACCTTGGTGGCCAAGTGACTTCGTGCACATATCAGGGGTGGCGATTAGATAAGATCCTCTGCACTAGCGGCTGGCACCTACAAAATTGTAAGAGCTTCTGGTTCGTGGCCGCAGTATCGACCCGTGTTTCTCCCCGCAGAGAGTAAAGACACCCACAATGCCTCCCAGAATACCAATCTCGCAGCTCGCACGATGCTGCCGAACCTCATTTGAGCGACGAGGCGTCCCGGGGACCGCGACCACCCCTCTCGCGTCACTGTTCGCCGCGCTCTCCATACAGCAACCTTCCGCACAGCCATCGAGGTCGCAATCACGGAACGCATCCATCCTGGCAAACCTCCGCGACAACAAGGGCGCATACAACAAGCGCATCCGGAAGGGTCGTGGTCCATCCTCCGGCTATGGCAAGACATCCGGTCGCGGTCACAAGGGTCAGGGGCAGCACGGTCATGTGAAGCCTTGGTTCCAGGGTGGGCAGACGCCCTTGATCTTCAAGCACGGTTCAAGGGGCTTTGTGAACCAGTACGTATATACAATCCTTGCCCCTCCTCTCCTCCCCGAGTCCTAGGACAGAGGGCCATGATCAAACATGCTGACCATTCTTGTGCCACCACAGTCGCAAAGAAGTAATGTCCGAAGTTAACCTCGACCGCCTGCAAGCCTGGATCGACGCGGGCCGCATCGACCCAACGAAGCCGATCACGCCCAAGGAGATCGTCAAGTCGGGCCTGATCGGGCGCGCAAAGGACGGCGTCAAGCTGCTGGCCCGCGGGTCGACGGAGCTGCGCGCGCCGCTCGAGATCGTGGTGTCGCGGGCGTCCACGGCCGCGATCGAGGCCGTCGAGCGCGCGGGCGGGAAGATCGTGACGCGCTACTACACCAAGGATTCGATCAGGCGCCTGCTCAAGGGCCAGAGCGTCAACACGGTGGAGCCGCTGCCCGTGGGGCCAGAGCATGTCCAGGCGGTGCTGGAGAAGGCGCGGGCGGGCCCTTTTACTTATCGACTGCCCGACCCGACGAGCCGGTGGGATATTGAGTACTATCGCGATCCGGCGCATAGGGGATACTTGAGCCATGGCTTGAAGCCGGGTGAGAGTCCGTCGTTGTATTTCAAGGTGCCGGGTGAGCAGGTCGTCAAGAAGGCTGCTAAAGCTAAGAAAGTGGAGGACGGTGACCAGCAGCTGTTTTGATTGCGAGTGGCCCATTGATGTTGTATATTCTCGGGCACGCATGTTATAGAGCTCAAGTGTATGAATACATGTTTCAGCATGAAAGAGTCTACTGCTAAGGGCAGGTTCAAGGTCAAGAACAGAGCGTCTGTTGGTAGGGCCGTGTAAGCGCAGAGAAGAGTCTCGAGCCTCGTTCGCGGTTCAATGAGAAGTACAGAAGTTGACTGCCTACTGCTTCGTTGCACTCGTGTGACAGACATAGAATGGTGTTGGGTCGTGGGATTCTGTTGGAACCCAACCACCCTGTCTTCACTTTTGTTCTGCGGACCGGCACGCTGAATATTGAGGGGAAGCCTGAGTACTCGCGCCCAACTGAGCAAACTTGGGCCAAATACATATATATAAATTTATCACAACTTTGTTCGCGAGCAGGCGCATTATGATAGATCGGCCTCTCAAGCTCATCTCGAAGGAAAACCACACACACGGACGTGACTCTGCAGAGCAAGTCTTCAGGGATGAGCACTTAGGCAAGAATCCCAGGCGCGCCCGTCCTAGGCTGGGCAAGGGCCTCCTGTCGCTGAGCCGAGCAGTCGCTTAGCGCTGTGCCTCCCATTGGGTGGGGAATCGCATCCTGGAGCTTCCCATGCGCATGTTCCAGGTTGGAGCTTCGATGCCACTGTTCCGTACTTGTAGACTTCTCAGGGTGATCTAGATTACTTACGCGTCCGAGCCAGCGACGACTATCACGATCGGTCTTGCTGAAATCCCTCTCTCTACGTTCCAGCTTGTGTCGTCGCACCAGTTTGCTCTCACCGGTCTTCCAAGTGCCTGCTGCCTCGGCCCAGAATCCTCGGCGCAACTCACCGTTACGAGTCGATTACGTCGCGTGCAGTTGATCCTACTCGTGTGTTTCGCTTGCTGATCAGGACTCGAGTCTGCGTTGCGCAACGTCGCCCTGAAACCCGTCTCGACCCCAGCCAAGGACGACTCAACCTGAACAAGAAGTAATGTCCCTATTCGGAGAGCCCGAGGCGGACGAAAGCCCGTCGATGACCTCGTCGTTCGCGCGCTCTCGGCAGTCGCTATTCGACGAGGAGGAATCGAACAACCCGTCCAATTCGAACTCTATCTTCCAAGACGACGATGTAGCCGGCAGCAGGACAGGCTCGCCATGGGACATGCCCACGCCGCGCAAGCAGCATTCGAGGGCCGATCTCCTGCGCAACCTGCTCCCCGCCTCCGACGTCCCGGATAGTTACATTGAGACATTCGACAGCGTCGTGCGCGACGATGGCAGCGGGGGCAAGGTCACGATGGGGGGCGTTATGCGCGTCCTTGCCGCAGCCAAGATCGGCGCAGACGATCAAGCCAGAATATTGGGTATAATTGCGCCGGGCGGCGGAGAGGTCGCTCTTGGGAGGAACGAGTTCAGCGTGCTCCTGGGCCTCATTGGCCTTGCTCAGGACCACGAGACGCTCAGCCTGGATGCAATTGACGAACGCCGAAGAAGTGAGTTCCCTTCAAGCCTGCTCTGCTCTGTCTGCTCCCCTCTGTCTCTCTCTCTCTCTGCCAATGCACCGATCCATCAATCCACACTTATTTGCCCACCTCGTCCACGCAAGCGCCTGTACCGCGGTCCGCAACATCCATCATAAGGCCTTTATCTCTTATCTGTGACCGCCATTGGCACCATGTCCTGCAGGTGGATGCGCTGTCCGCCCGGCTGTGTTGTCAATTGGCCCGCCCACCTCCATACCCATCTCGAAAGTCTCAGAGCTCCTGTGGGGCCCCCCATGCCCCTGCTGTGTGCCCTGCTTTACCCTACCTGACGACACGCATCTTACGTGCTCGAGCGTTTATAGCTCGCCGCGTTCTTTTCCACCGTCATACGGCTAACAATCCCATCTCCTCGTACTAGACCTTCCAATCCCAAACCTCCCTGGAATTTCAGGGAAGCCGGCTGCAGAACTCTTTGCTCGTACCAGTGAACTCGCGGCGAAACCTCCACAGAGGCCGATAACTCCACCAGCCAAGGATACGCCACCCACACAGCCGTCGATGGAATACTCAGATGATCCCTGGAACACCCCAGATGTTCACAAAAACCATAAACACGCTGCAGAGCCCGCGCCTCCTAAGACCCATGTCCCTGAAGAGCATGTTCAAGAGAGCCCACCCTTGAATGGCCATGACGATAGCAATGGCACCTTCGAGAGCACCGCACCGCCTGTACGCACAACCTCGACCTTCACTACAGCTTCAGTAGAGTCCACAAGAGAGCCCGACCCGGTCCCGACGCGTCAGGACTCATTCCCACCAGCTACTTCTCCAGGAGTCGGGTGGGGGGCCGGTGACTTCTTCGGCGGCACTCCGGTGGGCAATCCAGCAACCTCCAATCCAGTCACGAGCCCTTTCGGAGGACCTCCGGGTGGCCATGTGGGCAGGGAGCCAGGTGACCAGCGGCCCGGACCTATCTCTAATAGGACGATAGGCAGTGGCAGGACCGGCAGCGGCGTCGAGGAGCATATTGTTGTGAACCTGCTGCCCGAGAAAGAGGGCATGTTCATGTTCCAACACCACAACTATGAAGTAGGAAGTGCCAGGAGGGGAAGCAAAGTAATTCGAAGATACAGCGATTTCGTTTGGTTATTGGACTGCTTGCACAAGAGATATCCTTTCAGGGTATTGCCGCTCCTCCCTCCAAAGAGAGTTGCAGGTAAGTCAAACATTCCCCAGATGACGTAACTTGTTACTCGAGAAGTCGGAGCTGATCTCCTCATAGTCAATGGGAACCACCTGTCGAACGATGGCGCCTTTATAGAGAAACGTCGCCGCGGTCTCGCCCGGTTCTTGAACGCAGTCATCAGGCATCCCATCCTCAGTCAAGAGCAGCTGGTCATTATGTTCTTGACCGTGCCCACCGAGCTCGCTGTCTGGCGGAAACAAGCCACCATTTCCGTCCAGGACGAATTCGCCGGCCGTGCTCTTCCGCCAGGCCTGGAGGACTCGCTCTCCCCCGAGCTCGAGGAACTCTTCCAGCGGACGCGGTCTGGCGTGCGGCGAAGCGCCGAGCTGTACATTGGCGTCTGCAGCATCATGGACCGGCTCGTCAAGCGCAGCGAGGGCGTCGCGGCCGACCATGCTAGGATCGCCCTCTCGCTGACGTCCCTGACCGAAGCGACGGCCGACACATACGCCTCCGACACCAACGAGGTACCGCTGGTAAACGACGGCCTGGTCGCCATGAGCAAGCACCTGCGTACGTCGCAGACTCTTATGGAGGACGAGGCGCGCGCGTGGGATGCGGGCGTCTTGGAGGACCTCAAGAGGCAGCGGGACGCGCTGGTCAGCGTGCGAGATCTGTTTGAACGGCGGGAGCGCCTGGACCGGGACAACATCCCCGTCCTGGAGAGGCGCATCGACAACAACGAGACGAAGCTGGGAAACCTGAGAGCCAAGCCGGATGGCTTGATCAAGCCTGGCGAGATCGAGAGGGTTGTCGAAGCCATCATCAAGGTAAGCTCCAAGATGCCTCAGCCGGGGTCCCCTGTCGCCTCTCTCTCCGATGCAACAAATGCTAACCAGTGTGCCCCCACAACAGGACAAGGAGTCGATCGTCAACCAACACAACCGCTCCGTCTTCGTCAAGGAGTGCATCCGCGACGAGCTCATCACCTTCCAGAACACGCAGTACCACGTCTCGCGCTGGAACCAGGACTGGGCTCAGGAGCGCGTCAAGTACGCGGAGATGCTGGCGGATAACTGGCGCCGGCTCCTCGACGAGCTCGACGGCATGCCCCTAGGCGACTAGACTGGTGCGGGGAGGGAGGGTGTTCGTTCAATATAGGAAGCTGCATAGAGCTTCTACCAGAGATTATTATATATAACGGCGGCCATGCTTACAGGCGGGGGAGCCGATGAGGTGAAACGATTACGAGAATGAGATGGGGAGCATGGAGAAGAATGGAACGTGTGCACACATTTCACTGCATGGAGGTGAGAGGTATAAGGAGGGGGGGGAATGTGTCTCGAAATGTACTGTATACTTTGTTGCTGCAGAAGCGTATAACATAGCAGAGAGTGCCGTTTTCCATAGCGATACCCATTCATTGTGTTGCTTCTGGAAGACGACTTGTCGCGTGACCGTACTCATCCTTCCAGTCGCAACACCTCAGCTTAAGTACCCACAAAGGGACACACAAGTTCGTCAGACCCTACAATGCAGGTGTGGCACACTGGAAAAATGCAACCGTAACAATTGGTATTTTACTGTGGTATTTGGGGTCAAGGCCTTCGTGTCTCTGCGAAGGTGAGAAGGAAGAGGAGGCAGCGCATCAACCCATAGCATCTATGTCCGTTCACTTCCGCCAGTCCAGTCCCTCCCCATCACCTGGGCCCCTGCGAAGCATGCTTCGAATGCTTCTTTGAATCAAAGCACAATCTGCGATGCGGCTTTGCTCTTTGGATTTCGACCAAGCCACTCGCAGCCGTGATCCGTATTACGCCGTCGCTCAATGAGTGCAAATCTTTCCCCTCCTCTGCCAAACAGCTGCTGTTTTTCAAAGTCTGCTCACTTGGTTCCCATCCTCCCCAAGGCCGTCCTACAGGTCTTTCGCATTCATAGCGAGATGCCCTGCTCAGATGCAACACCGATGCATGCTGTCCGCGATGAAAGCTGAAAACAAGTGTTTTCCCATTCCATGTCGCCTCGAGAGATGAGTCCGCTGAGAGCTTGTCGGGCCACTGGATTAGTTAACCTCCATGGCCTCGGACTGCTCCTGCTTGCGGTACCAAGCCACGAACTCGTCAACGACGGCAGGCCAGGAATCCTCCTCACTATAGAAGCTTAGAGCCTCGTCGTCCATCGACTTGTTGGCGAACTCCAGGGTCATGTTCCACATGTCCTTGTTGACGGAGCGCGTCCACTTCTCGCCCAGGAAGTTCTCCCACATCTGGGCCCAGTCGCGGCTGGCGGACTTCCAGGGGCGGCCGGGGGGTGCGAAAAGTAACTGCCAGTAGACGATGGCGTTCTCGAGGGGGATGGACTTCTGCTGGGCCTCCTTACCGGCGATGAAGGAATGGCGGTAGACTTTCTTGAAGAGGGCGGGGTCGGCGGACAGCTGGTTGATGAGTTTACGAATGTGGCTCTTCTGCGCGGTCTTGGTGAAGGTGGAGAGGTCGGTAGCAGACCATCCGTTGACGAAACCGTTGCGGGTGATCTCACCAATGCTGGGCGACTGGACGAGCTCCATCACCACGAACTGCTCGGCGTTCTCCATGTTGACGCCCAGGGCCTCGAGGTACTCTTGGGTTGTCTCAGCAGTGAGGGACTCCTTGGTGTCGCCTCGGGCTGGGGTGACGAGATCATCGAAAGCCTTCTCTATGGCCGCGACGCGTCCACTGTCCACACCGGCGCCACTGCTGAGATAACTGTAAACACCCATGGATTAGTCGCGATTCGAAAGAATTGGCAACACAAGAACATTCAAACAAATTGGTGCTGGAGCCCGCCGTGTTCGTTGCTTTGTGGTGAGTGAAGTAGTGAGTGGTCGCGTCAAGTGCGAGGAGGGAGTTTGTGAGCGCGTCAGATGTTCTCTGACGATTCCATTGGCATACCGTGCAGTGTCTCTCGCGCCTTGCGCAGCCTGCTTTCGCTTGGGCATGATTGCGGGGGTAGATGAGTGGTGGTGCGCCGAGGGTTGAGGTGCTGCGGTGGGTATCGTGGGCGTGGGCGCGGGGGTTGTCGCAGGGGCTGGTGGCGAGGGTGTCGGGGCGTTACTCCCACTGCGCTTGGAGTCACGACGCGTGATCTTGACCAAGAGCTTCTTTAACATGTTGAGACACGTGCCAGAGTCCAACAAGGTACAAGTTTTGCTGCTCCAACACTCTTTGTCTTTTGTCGCCCGCAGCCTTCAGGGTCTGGTATGGAATCTTTGAAGCATCCAGCGCCAGCAGGAAGGCCATACAAACACACAAGTTGCACTAGCACAAAACCCCTGGACTTCCACTCCTGGCTGCCTTGGATTGTGATTTGCTCCACATATAACAGGCAACGCTGGCTTTCGTCTGAACAGCAGCCACCTGAACAGGTTTCGAGCGAGAATTCGGTTCGAGTCGGTGCGGCCCTCCTGGGCAAACGGTTGAGGACACCCACGGTAGGCGGCAATCTCGTCCAGGGCGCGGCAAGGCAGGAAGACAGTAGGGACAGTGTCGAGACGCCAAATCAACCTAGAACTTACGTATCGGCGGCTACTTCCAGCCTGTAGTTGGCATTCTTTAGAAACTATTTGGATCAAGAAATCAGTACAAAGACTACTAAGAGCAGCGGGCAGTGCGTAGTGCCAAAATAGTCCCGCACTTGGGAGAGAGGGGCTGTTGCTAATCACGACAGCTGGACAATATAGAAGTGAGGCGAGGTGAGGTGGGTTGATAGGGAGGAGGGATCTTGGAGCACAAGGGTCTTTTCCGGGCAGGGCTAGAACAGGACGGAAGAGGACAGGATGGGATGAGATCGGATAGGAAGGTATAGGATATGGCATCACACGAGAGGCAACGTTAACATACCCGCTGTGCAGTCTTCTCATTGGCACCCGTAGCTGCTGCAAACTGAGCAACGAGCGCCTTCTGAGCGCTGTTGAGAGGAGGCATCTCGGAAAAGCCAGAGGTGGTCGGTCAAGTGGTCGCAATGTGTCGTCGTGTGCCAGGGTCGGGCCGAATGTTTCGGAGCCGTCTCCCGAGTTGATATGGGCGAGGGTGTCGATCAGAGTCAGTGCCGGAAGGGGACAGACTCTGTAAGCCGGGCCGGGTAGAGACAGTCAGAGGGTCCTCTGTGCACAGATGCTGCCCAGGTCGCCAGAGGGCAGTGGGTGGTCGTCGTGAGGAGACAAAGAGGGAGGGAGATCAAGGTGTGGAGTTGGGGAGTCGAGTCTAATGGACTGAAGGTCTTGGGCACGCAATGGGAAGGGAGTGACGACAAGGCTGATGCGGGCCATAAAGTCCTGGTGGGGTAGCCTGGGAGTCTAGGTGGGGCTCGCCGGAAAGCGAGCCTACAAGCCATGCAGCAATGGATCTTGACCCGACGCTTCGTGCCATCTGCGGAGCAACATTGAATATTCCGAAAATGGTCAGGTAGAGAATATTTCATATATCGTTGGTAACTCCGAGAAACAGCGACAAAGCAGTCTTCACGGCCCAGACGTGCCTTCCAGCTGTTTGAGAGCCCATGTACTTTTTTTACCAGGGCAATATTCGTGCCGGAATAAGTCATCATATCCACCCAGCGAAGCTTGCCTTTGAATAGATGACAAGCGCAAGGGTCAAACTAGATGATTTAGTAATGTCACTATCAAGCAGGAGTTTATCGAGGAGCCCAGACCCTCGAATGTAGCTAGAGCAAGGATCAAGTTAAAGCACACAAAGCAGCATTGAGTAGCACCATTGAATGTGAGCGTCAGCTATATAAGCATTTATATATTGATGCCCGCCCGCTCCTCTCTTAACGGTGGACTACTGGTATATCATCCAGTTTCCCTTGCCCACATCAACATAGCATTCCAGAACACACAAGTCACGGCCCGATCGTGCAGTGATATTTATTCCAATATCTTCTTGCACCTGTACCCCGCGCAATTGCAATGCCCGGGCCAGATCTCCAGCCTGTCTATCCGTGAAGCAACCAAATAAAGCTCCTGTAAAGTTGAACATTGCTATACAGGCCACAAAGGGTATTCCACGTGACCTCGTCCTTCTTCCTGCCGTCTAACCCCTATGTCCCTTTTCATGTAGCCATCTCGTGAATCCAGAGCATCGTGGTATCTTTCGGCCAATAATCCAACACGTATATACCGAATCGACCCTTGAATCCAGGCTCCGTGTAGTTGGGGATCCAGCATCATCATCAAACCAGTCCAAAGACCCAGCCCCCAACTTTTTCTCTCCTCACAAAGTAGACCAATTCTCCTTCCCAATCAACCCGCCTCTCCAGAACCCCTTTACACCGAAGAGTTGGTCCAGCTGATCTGGCCGAAGCGGCTGAGGGAGTCGAGCTTGCCGTCGCCGAGCTTGACGCTGGTGGAGCGGATGACGCGCGGGTCGAGGTTCATGGTCCTGCGGACGACGCCCTGCGCGGCGGGCGACGCGTCGTACCGCATGGCAAAGTAGTGCCCGTTGTGGTGCAGCATCTGGTACTTGGAGATGGCCCGCGGCAGCGCGAATACGCCCCAGTTGTCCACCGACCGGACCACCCCGCCGTTGCGGAGCACCAGCTGGCCTGCGGTGAGGACGATCCTGTTTGTTGTTGCAGCCTGTGGTTAGAAGAAGTTTTTCTCGTTTGGGCGCTTGCAGGGGAAGGTTTCGTTCGTTTTTTCGAGGGCAGGGCCCGGGGGGAGGCGGCAATGAGCCGTAGGAGGGAGAGCATACTCTTTGACCTCGGCGAGGCTGCCCGTTCGGACCTTGCAGGAGCGCAGGAGCGTCAGCGATTGCCCGCAGAATTCGTCCAGTGGAAGCATCTATGGGGAGAGACTCACTATTCCTATCATCTCATACAGCATTGTGGCGGTTTGCGATGCGGCGACATCGACGAGGGGGCAGCTAGAAGGAAGGCAAGCAGCCAAGTATCGTAGGAGGTGCGTCTCGGGGCGTTTTCTGTCGCAAAGCCATTCACGGCGGATGAGCTAAGGCGGGACTAGCCGCTGGGAATTTTTAAGTGGGCCGGGCAGAACTGCTTGGCTGCTGGTTGCCACCTTCAGTGACCCCTGGCCCGTGTCTTCCAAGCAACCAAGCAACCCGTTGTAGCATTTGACAAAGAAAGCTGGCCATGATCGTCACTTCTTAGTACCTATATTCATATACAAATCCAGGGTCCTTTCCAAAACCAGAGCTCGAGGCATAACAACTCGGTGTACAGTCAAACCATGGCCAAACGCCTCTGGGGTCAAAAACATGTAATAAAAAGGCTTCTTTCTTCTTCTTCTCAGTTATGTAGTATTAGCGGATCTATGAGGACCAACTCGAGCCAGTATGAACCAAACGCCAGGATGCGCGACCATGATCCCGGCGCGAAATCATCGGGCGAAAAGCCAACGCAATGCCAGAAAATGAAAGTCCATCCACACAAACACCTCGGTATCTATCTCCTGTTCCATAAGTGGTGTGGAATATTGTAAAGTTTTGTAAAAAGGCAAGAGAAGAGGCATAGAAATGAGCAACGCCTCGCCGCCGAACTCCGGTCCGTCGCAGAATGCCTTTGCCTCCCATCGCAAATATGAGCTTCCCTTCCGTAACGCCGCGACCGCCCCAGCCTTCCTTCCTTTCCCCTTCCTTTCAGTAATATGGTGGTCGAAAGGGAAATGACCCTCATTATGACCTTGCGGTGGCACAGAAATTGTGACCCTCGCAAAAAGAAGATAGCCGAGGACGCTGCCCATGCCAACTCAGTCAGGCAGTAGGTATTAAAGTAAGTTTCGAAACATGCACAGAAGCCTGCCAGCTTGTCACACCCTCAGAAACTGCCATGTGTAGGTAGCTTAGGGTCGGATAGAGCGAAGCCTTCCCTGAGAGGCTCAAATTTGCTCAGAGATTCGAGATCTCAAGCCGACAGGTGAAGGATATCCTGTTAGAGCTCCGAATTCGTTCGCAACGTTTTGAGAGTGATGATGTCATGCAGGATGAAAAGAGGAGCGACATCAACTCATTCGATGCGCGAAAGCACCAGAGTCTACTCGTCGTCCTCACTGCGTGGGAGCACAGCCGACTCAATACCGGTCCACTGTTTCTCGATGTACTCACTATTACCGCAGGTCAGCTTAATGTCGTTTCGACTCGGGAGATAGCCAGGCCAGAGGACATCAACTTACGCAGGACGCTTCACCAAAGGGATGCCCTTCTTCTCCAGGAAGCTGAGGAACCGCTTCAGGGTCCTCTGCCGCTTGAAGAACGCCATCACAATGCCCCGGTGCTCGACCTTGGCGACGGGCCTCGTGTGTACGACGATCTTGGTGCAGTCTGCGCCACCCTCTAGGCAGTACTCAACCAGCTCGAGCTCATGCAGGCGAAGGTGGAAGTCCAGCGGCTCCTTGTACACGCCCCACGAGGCCGAGGGCTCGACCGTGCGCAGGACCTGGTGCTCGAAGTGGGGGCTGGTCTTGTCGCTGATCCAGTGCCAGTACTGCGTGTGACTCATATTGGTCGTGTGCTGCGCGGTTTTGAGTTGCATGACGCGGAAGTCGATCGACATGATGCTGTCACCGCTGTACGAGTCTGTCGACGTGTAGCCATCATGTGCGAACTCGTCCTGGCTCGCATTATTGTGCGGTCTGAATGGGTAGTAAGGTAGGGATGGAGAAACCCCAGCGGCTGTCTCAGCGTCGTGCTTGCTTGATGAATTAGGCCTGCTGCCTGACCGTTGCTTCTTGGCGCTGCGTGGCGACATCGCGAAGCCCGTTGGGCTGGCCTGATCCTCCTGCTTGAGCTCCTGCTTGAGGCTTCCACTAGACTGCCGCCTCCGCTTTCTAGAAGGGGTTCCGTTGGCGTCCTTCGCCTTTGCCTTGGCCTCCTTCGAAGTCATGCCCTTCTTCACTCCAGAAGGCCGCCCGATATTTCCCACTCCCGCCTTGGTTCGGAGCGCTCTCAGCTTTGGGTCATGGTAAAGCTCGTGAACCGTCTTGGCCAAGCTGAAGTTGTCACCCTGCTCCACGGAGAGCTCGTGCATGCGCTGACGAACCCATGCGACTGGCGTAACATCTACTCCGAGTTTGGGAAGCTCTTCAATCACCTGGGCCAGGCGGAAGATCGTGTCGTAGCTAACAAGTCCCTTCGTGATCCACTTCTTGCCAACGAGCTGGTATGGGTGGAAGTCGGTCTTCTGAAGGAAAGTCATGATCGTGTTTCCGCGATTGACCTGGCGGCCGGCCAGGAAGCGGTTCTTGTTGAGCGCGAGGCACTCCTCCAGCTTCCTCCTCCAGCTGTCAAGCTTCTGCTGGGTGACCTGGTCGAGTACCTCCCACTTGGGATCCCAGTAGGGGTGATCAGGCGTGATGCGCTCGAGAGGCACGCCTCGCATAATCTCTGGCTCTGTAAACTCAACGCCGTTATCCTGCAAGAGGAGAGTGTCCTTAGAAATCTCCGGGCCTGGGTCTTGTTCCACAGATTGGGCCTCTTCTCCATCACCGTTGCCCAAGACCGAATCATCAACGGGCTCGACATCCTCCTTGCCCGTCGCCGCCATGTTGGGAAGTGATTTCCTGCCGCCCTTCTTGCTCGGCAGGGACTTGCGCTTGGGCGGCACGCTCGAGGGGCCGTCGAAGGGGTGAGGTTCTGGGACGGAAGATCTGAACAGACCACTATTGACTGGAGTAAACCCGCCGAAGGAGCTTCCCTCACGAGAGGGCGGCACTGAGTGTTCACCCAGGGACGGTGAGTCGTGGTCTTTCCGGGTCGTCTGCAAGTCTTCGTCCCGCGCGCGTATCTGGTGATAAGACGACCCTGAGCAGCCCTGCCGGTTCCACTCGCAGTTGGCACATCGCGGAAAATCCTCACCGCCAACGATGACGCAGCCGACCCAGGTTCCTGCCCGGTTGACACAAGACGTGCAAGGTGAGTCTTGCTCCTCCCCGGTGGCCTGGATCATACAGCTTAGCCACTTTGCTCCCTTGGCATCACTCGGTTCGTATATGCTATCAATAGTCTCCTGTGTGAATTTGCGACCCGGGCGCACGACGACGTGGCGTTGAATGGGAATCTGCATGATCTGGCGAGTGAATTTATTTTCGCGGCCGATACGCTTGACGGGGACGATTCGGTTGCCGTCGTAATCAAAGATTTCGGCACCAGTCAAGTCCTTATCAGGCGGTGATACATCTCGTGGCTCTGACAGTGGGGAGCTGTCGGCTGAGACAGGCTGGTCGGCGTGGCCATTGAAGTGCACGGGGACAGCGGTAGGGCCGGCCCAAACGGGCGTGTCGCCATTGGCCTTGGAGCTGGCAGTTCTGCTCTCCCGTCTGCCCTTTGGCTTCGGATGTCCGTTCTGCCGTGGAACTGCACCGTTCTGCTGGGATTGGGACTGCGCGGTCCGGGACTTGTTATAGTTGAACCAAGCTCGCGCACTCTCATCCTTGCGCTCCCGGTCGGCAGCGGTGATCTGCTTTGCCTCCTCGAATTGGAGAGAAAGACCGTCGATATCGGCCTCTACACCATCACACTGTCTCTTGACCTCTTGGAGGCGCCTGGATAATTCTCCCCGCTGCTCAAACAGCACGGCGAGCTGCTGCCTCATCGGGGCCGTCCTGGCTTCAAATTTGCCCATCATGGTCCGGTCCTCTTCGGCCCGGGCCTTGATGGTGTCGGACCAGTAGCTGGCCTCGATCTCGGCCCAGTCCTGGACTTCATTGTCCGCCATGGCTGATCCCATTCAGCTCGCTCGTGAGCTGCACATCCGAGAATTGACTAATGCTGGCACCGGATCAGGTGCTCCAACAGGTAGCCGTTCCCACCTGGTTCACGATTTGACACGGTCTGATGCTATTTTGCAGGCCGGTGAGAAAAGCGCATTACTGTGTGACCATCAGCAATGCATGTGAGAAAAAAAGACGAGAAAAAAGGGTGAGGGTGTGCAGGTGTGCAGATGCACGCAGAGGCTTACGGATGAACATGGGACAAAGGTCAGTGGCTTTGCACGCAATTGCGTAAATACCCCAAACGGTGGTTAAGTGGAGAGTAGCAACGCTGTGGTGGGGGATTTAAAGAGAGAGAAAAAAACTAGAGGGTGCCGTGGTTGTGGCGGTCGTGATGAGTAGGTGGTCGGTGGTACGAGATGCGGTCGCTTAGTTGAGCGGATACGGTTTCACCGGGCGGAAATGAAAGAACTGCTGTGAGTGTCAGACTAAGTCGTTTTCTGGTAGGAAAATAAAGTATTGCGTATTTTAAAACATGCCGGGCGGGGCGGAAGGGCAGGCAGGGCAGGGCAGGCAGGCAAAACGAGAGAAAGTAAAGCATGTAGTAATAATAGTAATAGTCTCTCGGCCGTTGATACCAAATTCTGGGAAGGGAAGCAAAGGGGAGGGAATTTGGGGGGGGAGGGGCGGAGAGGAGGGGCGTTTACCTAGTATGGTTCGACGGAAATCAAAAAAGTTGATTAGACGTTCGTGACGGTCATCGGCGAGAAGGACGGACGGACGGACAGGGGCGGGTCTGGGAAGCTTCGGGGCGTCAGCAATGGATTGGGCGAAGGAGGTGAAGTGAATGCGAATGGAAGGGCAGGCAGCGGATGTGCTTTGCTTAGCATAGTCGAATATTCATGCGGTGACGCAGCAGGCCGGCTGGGTAATGCAGCGATTGCAAGCAGTGCACGTACTGACCGAGACTGTCGATAGACAGGCGAGACACGACTCAAGCCGACGTGCCCGTAGACCCCAAATATGTAGTAGCCGCAGGAGCGGAAATAAAAACCCAGTCCAAAGTCTCCAGAGTTGGGGTACTGCGGTGGTGCGCGGGCCAGATAGGGCGTCCAAGATATGCAGATGCGATGCAGATGCAGATGGAGACGTAGACGTAGGTAGGCGTGGATGTGGATGCAGATGCAGATGCAGATGCAGGTCGTGGGCGCGAGTATCAAAAGGGGGGGGTGGGAATGATGGGTGGAAGCACGAATACGCTCACACGTACGGACGGACGTACAGGCAGACACAACACACCTAAACACACACACGCACTACAGAAGCAGTGACGTTGACGATGGGATGTGAGGTCGGCGTCCGTGGGTAAGGCAGGTACAGGAGGTAGGTGGGAAGGTGGGTATGTTGAGAGGCCCAGGAAGAAAATGAACGGGAATGGAAAACGGATGGTGAGATATGCAGAAGAGTATCTCGGGAGGCGCAAGAATACTTGGTAGCCCAGTAGGAGGACAAGTCAGGAAAGTGAATAGATAAATCCGAGATTCAGTCAGTCAGTCAGGTAGTTAAGTCAGTCACAGACTTGCAGCCTCGACTACCAACAAATAACCTACGGCCCGAGGTGGGCAAGTAGAGCAGATTCTCGTGGACAGGGGCGGGAAAAACGATCAAAACCCTCAAACCCCCCCAGAAGGCCGCGGCGTTGGGAAGGCACGGGCAACTAGTCTGTTAAGTATTAAATTGCGCAAACGCCCTCCTGAGCTCGTATATTCTCACTCACTCTCTCTCTCGCCCTCTCTCCCTTGCTGCCTCGACGCCGCATCTCGCCTCAGCACTTGCGCTGAACGCTGCACGCTGTACGCCGGGCGCTGGCAAAGATGAATTTCGGGGCTTAGGGAAGCTAATAATACTGCGACCAACAGAAGGACGGATTTCTCAAGATAGCAGCTGGGACTAGGTGGGTCCGCACCCAGCAGCAGCTTCTCAAACGGGGGCAGGCCAAGTACGGATACCTGTCTGTGGTGCCGTTTAGTCAAGAAATCATTCGGTCGGCGGTCGGTCATTTCTTATTCACTACAGTGCAAACGAGGAAGGTACAGGGTGCATGTAGCTATACTTGGGTCCAGGGGTGGAGCCTCCTAGGACTATCTTCCCTTTCCCCCCCAGCAGCCACACTATCGTCATCCATCGCGAAACCTTTTTTTTTCTCCTTCTCCCCCTTCTCTCTCTTGTGCACAGAAGATAGCATCACTAATCGAGACATCACCCGTCAAACACAGTTTCTGGCCAAATTCACCATTCCGTCTGATGAGCAACCAGTGCAGAGGGACACACAGACACACACGAACACACACACACACGCGCGCACAAACGCACGCATGCGCCATGCAACTGAGGGCAGTCGAGGTTGGGATGAAAGGGTTCCGTGACCCGATGGGTCAAACTAGAATACTATGGGTACATGCCACCGGGGCTTGTCTCGGGCCTAAAACCATCACCCACCTGGACCTTACTATAATGGCACTTACCTATCACTTACTCACTCACTTTCACCTGTCTGGGTGTACGCGGCAATAAAGCCTCACACCCCCTGTCAGCTGGCATCTCATTCTCCCACTCTCCCTTCTCCCCTAACAAAATCAATCTGTATTCTATATTCATTACCAACCATCTGGGCTGCATCCATCCGTCCAACCATCCACTCATCCTTCCATCCTTCCACCTCCCACCTTCCACCAACATCCGGAGCCAACAGCAACATGTGCAGCCAAGAAAAGAAAAGATGAAAAAAGATCCCAATCTACTACTAGTGAATCATCTAGGCCACCAACCCAGTCTCGATTTGCATCAACAGAGTCGCACTACCTGCCTTAGGCGGGAGCCCTCCGTCTATAGCCTGAAATGAGGGGCATTGCGAAACGTATTATACTCTCTGCCTAAGGTTGGTACTTGTGTGTGTTTACGTAGTCTGGGTACTTTTATTACAAAAAAGTTATCTAGATATAGGGGTCACCAAGCCTGGCCCGCCCACCAGCCCCCCCTGATGGATAGTGAGACTGGTCTCTGTTCAGTCCATCGTCAATCTCTCGGTCTCTGGCTCGTATCACCGACGCCTCTTGCCCATCCACATGCGGGCATAAAAAATTTATTCACAAAAAAAAAGTACCCTTGCCTAGGTGCCAAAGTGCCAGAGTTGCAAAAGTGCTCAGCAACCCAGACGTCGATCCGCGACGCCGATGCCGTCTATCCTGCCCACACCCCTTTATAGATCGACCCCCCTTCCCCACCCCACTCTACCACGACTGCACGCTCACTCCTATCTGGCGTTCGGGGGGTGCCAAAACACGCCACGTAATCCCAGGGAGGCCATGCACATGGATTGGTGTTTTTGATTTAGGCTCGGAATTATATACGATTAGTCTTTTACTACTAGTACGGCAGCCTCTTGGATCATCACATCAGAAGCCACTCCAGTCCAGTCCTGTCCGGTCCGGCTGCTCCATCCACACCGCACTTCCCTTCTTGGTAACCCTGGAACGCCGTATGCCCCCTTTGCAAAACAATCGCTGACACAATGGCCTATTATTCCCCCCAAGATTGCAGCATGACCTCTGCCAGAGTCGTTCTAAACAGGGCTTTCGAGCTGATTGAATGACCCCATTTCCACCAATTATGATGCCATGCGTTGTCTCCCTCCGTCTCAGCCTGCGTTGGCTGGAGGACCTTGATTACCTAATATTTTGAAGAGTATCGGTGCGCAGTCGCCGCAGGTGAAGGCGAATATGTGTGATCGTACGGGCTGGCCTGAGAATAGAGATCGTCCTGGTAGACTGTGCCCCGGCGCTCCTCCTCGGGTAGCAGCTCCTTCACCTCCCAGTTGTTCATCCTAGTTCCAACTGAGAATTCGAGGTCTTCCTTGGTGATGGAGTCCCAGTACTGCAAATCGTAATGTCAGTAAAATTTCGTTTTGGTTTGGAGCACCAAGCGGTGCGTGGAGCCCGCCGGACGAGTGTTGACATACCTTGTAGACCATCATCACCGCCAGTAGGTTGCAGATGGTGGCAAAGAAAAGACCATCCACGTAGTGACTCACGGCGTCACAGATCTTGTCGCTGAAGGCGTATAGAATGACCTGGCCGAGGACAAAGAAGAACAAGCCAAAGGCAATGTCTCCCATCGGCCAGCGGTCCTGCAGTGTCTGGCTCACCAATATTATCTGCATCACCAGGTATATGAGCAGCTGCACGCCGTTCAGCAGGTACAACACCACAAACAGCCCCACGGTGTTGGTAGGTCCCAGGCCGGCCCAGCTCTTGAAAGTTGCCAGAGACACCAGGAAGGATATGGCAAAGGCGACGAGACAAGATAGCCTCAGCATCCACAGTGACACCGGTGTGCCGTCCTCGTATAATTGGAAGCCCACGAAGCCGTTGATCATTAGGCAAGTGATGAGGGCGGATGACAGGCCGTTCTGCACCGCGACAAAGTACGGATAGGGGCCTGAACCTGGAGGCACAACACCAGCATCAACGCACAGTGAGATGAACGTCAGGAGCATGTAGATGTAGAAGCAGTTGATGATTTCCTTTCGGCCTGTAATCCGGGCTTGGTCAGTTTTCCTGCGACAGCTAAGGGCATCGAACCAGCGGGGGGGACGTACCGACGGCAGTGAACTTGCCGCGCACGTGGAGAATCATGATGACGGTCATGGCAAGTGCGACGATGTGTATGGCGCTTGTGGCCATTTGGAAGATGATTGTGTTGGCCAGCTCGATGTTGCGGGCATAGCAGTTTGTCTCGATGCCGACGCCGCTGGATATGGAGGTGATGGGGCCGACGGCTGCGCACAGCGGCAGCGGTGCCGTCTGGCAGAAGGACGTGAAGTCGCCGAAAGGCATCTTGTCGGCCAAGCTCTTAATCGGGCGAGGGGGCCTGGTCGCGGTCGTGCTCGATGCTCCAAGGCGCGAGGTTCGAGGGGAGTGTCGGCAGCGGCAGCGGCAGCGGCAGCGGAGGGCCGAGTCGAGTTCAAGAAGCCGAAGGCGAACCCAGCGACGGAAGGAACTCGCAACGGTCCAATCGAGGCCCGGATCGATCCTCTCTTCACTGCGCAACTTCTCTCAACGCTCCTTCTTTTCCGGCGCCTTCCCGATAACACGTCCGGGCCGTGAGCGACACAAGGCGGTTGAGGGCCACCAGATCAAGGTCGAAATTGTCGATTATCTTGCCTGGTCTTTGCGTTGTCGTCGTGGGCGAGCGCGATAGTGGAGTGTGAATCGTGCGTGGAGACCCGAAGTGGGAATGATACGAGCCAGGGGAATACGAGGCTGGCGGCAAGAAGGTGCGGAGGCGGATGCAGGTGCGGGTTCAGGTGCGAGATTCCAGATGCGAGATACTAGACTGGATTGATCGATGCAATTTGGCTGTGCTAACGAGTGCAACAAAGACTGACTGTGATGACAATAGTGACAATGGTGAAGCGAAGGTCGGGCCAGAAGTGAGCGAGTGAGCGAGTGTGTTTATTCGACGGCGCAGCTTGTGCCTGCTGTTCCCTTGTCCACCTCGACTAGACAACCGACGTCCTGATCTGACGTTGCGATGGGGACATGGGTCATGGAGGACGGACTGGGAAAAGAAGCTGGCTGGCTGGCTGGTTGTGCTGCTGGTTGCCGTGGAAAAGAGGGCGAACGGACGGGACGGGGGGCTGGACTGGAATTGCGGGCTCTCGCGTCAAGAAATACACAGATTAGCACACAAGAGTAACCAAGTAACCCAGCACCTGAAGGCTGGGAATGCGGGTGCTGGGGTCTGGCTCCTTTCCCCATCCCTGGGCCCTTGGTCCCCATTGGCTGTGCCCACTGCTCCCTCCCTGGGTCTGCTGGGCTGGGGCCGTTGGGGCTGCAGAATTTAGACTTTTGTATATGCAGGTCATGCCTGCTTCGTCTCTCGGGTGATCTTCGACTCCACCACCATCGTCATGAAAGCGGTGTTGCATAGTACACAATTAGACGCTCTTCAATTCGAAACAGTGCAGACATATGTAGAACATGCCAACATGCATGCCGTCCTCGTTCACGGCTGAATCATACGGGTTCAAAGTCGAAGAACGACAACGTCAAAGTGCCGTTGAACGTGAGTAGAGCGTCGGAACAGAGTTGGACATGGGAACAGAACGCTCGCATGAATGAGTCCAACCAGGAGTCTAGAGCCTGTTCATCGCATCTCTCTCTGCCAATAGCCCAGTCCGGTCAGAGCGTCCATGCACACTAGAGGCCACTACACAAGACAAGAGCAGTGATGCAGAGTCCAATAATGATCATATTGATGCTATGCTCACAAAGCTAGAGGCACCGTCACAGCCTCCCGCCCTCTCACTCGTCATCAGATCCATCAGCCATGGCGGTATCTCCCTGGCCTGCATCCGCTCCTGGTGACGCCTTCTCCCGTGCCGGTGCCTCCTCGTCGTCGTCACCCTCGTCGTCGCTCTCAAGCACCCGGCCCCTCCTCGCACGCTTGCGCCGCTGCACGCCTCCCTCATCGTCCTCCTCATCATCACCTACAGCACCTCCCGCCTCACCAGGAGATGCAGTCTTGTCGACGTCCATCCGTCCCGCACCGCCCTCGTCGTCCGAGTCAGGCTGCGGCTCCGGCGATGAGATCGCCGACGCCGGTGAGTCCTCCTTCGGCGACGGGGCGGGGGAATCTGCGTCACTATCGTTGATGAATTCCGCCGACTTGTACTTGCTGTTCTCCTTCTTGGTGAGACGCCTCTTCTTCTTGGGCTGCCTCTCGCGCTGTTGCTCCTCCTCCGACTCATCACCTTCGCCGTCATCTCCGCCCTCTTCCTCGTCTCTTCTCTTCTTCGACCGGCGCTTGCGGTCACCGCCTTCGCCCTTCGACCGCGCCGCTGGCTTGCGCTTCCGCTTCACTCGCTCGCCCGCGCTGTCTTGGGTCATCTCCGCCTCAAGCCTGTCACGCTCCTCTTGCGCGCGGCGCTCGGCAATCTCTCGGTCGCGTGCTGCGATTCCCTCGCGCTCTTTGCGGATCTTCTCCTTCCGCTCACGCTCTGCTTCTTCAACTTTGCGCCTCTCTTCCTCACGACGCCGTTGCTCAGCTTGCCGCTGCTCCAGAGCTGCTTGGATCTTCTCCTTGTTCTTCTCCTCGTATTGCTTCTGCTGGTCAATCGCACGCTGCAGTTGATTCCTCTGGGTGTTCTGGGCCATGTTTGCGCGCTGTTCTAACTCGTGCTTGGGGAAAGGAGTGTCTGGGCGGTTGGCGACTTCAACTAGCATCGTGATCGCAGATTCCAGCCCATCGGCTGCCTCCTGAAGTTGCTGCAACGTCCTGTCCGTCTCCCCCATGTCCCTCAACGTCATGGCCAACTGGATCTGCACAAACGCCACATTGAACTTGAAGTGCACTTGCTCCGGGGCAATCTCCAAAGCCTTTTAAATCTGGTCAGCTGGGAAGTCTCCTTGTGCGCCTTAGACAGAACACTTACTTTCTTCGCAAGCTCCAGCGCCTTGTAGTAGGCGTTTATCTCAGGAGGGATCTTCTGGCCGTGCGCCGCAGATATGCTAGCTTTTCCTCTGCTCAGCCAGGTGCGGCCCAGGCAGGAGATGAGCATAGTATCCTTGGATTTGCCCTCCTTCGACAGCGCCATTTCGTAGCTCTCGATCGCTTTGGAGTACTGCTTCAACTCGTGGTACGTGTGGCCGAGGTTCATGTACACGTTGGCATCCTTGATCGTCTCACGCACCTGGAGCAGGATCGACAGAGCAGTCCTATAGTCCTTCTTGGCTTCCGCCAGCGCGATGGCCATACCTTGCGCGGCGTATGCGTTATTCGGATCCAGTTGCAATGCTTTGTCGAAGAACTCAACTGATTTGTTGTACTCTTTCTCCCGCCTCTGCTTGTCGGCCTCCGTGTGCAGCCTTGTTTCTCTGGCATGCGAAAGATGCATGTTACCCATGGAAACCAATGCGTATCGATCGTGCTTATCAAGTTGCTGCAGGGTCCGCTTGAAAGTGCGATATTCGTGGTCTTCATTCAGGTTCTGTGGTCTCTTCTTGGACGTGACCTTGCTGAGGTACCAACCGTAGAGTGCTCTGACTTCGGTATCAGATGGCTGCTCGTTATAGAGCTTCGAGACCCATTCAGGCCCCTCCTTGTTTGGATTTTTTCGTAGCTTGATATATGCCAAACGAGTTCGGGCATCAGTGTAGTCGTCATGGCGCTTAAGAAGACGCTCGTACACATCAATTGCCTTGTCGATAAGTCCTCTGGACTCGTAGCTTCGGCCGAGGTTGAAACTAATTGTGGTGACGAGGGCATCGGTATCCATGTCCTCGTTGTCACCAGTCTCCTCGATTCTCATGCATGAGTCCAAGGCAACCTCGAACAACTCACTTCCGAGCTCGTGTTTCTCTGCTTGTGAGTAGAAGCAGCCAATGTTGTTGAGGAGCTGCGGGGAGAGCAGCCTCCGCTTGGCTGCTTTCTTTGCACTTTCGTCAGTGATATCACTGGGTATTGCGGAGTCAGAGATCTGGTCGAGCTCCATCTGTTCCACTTGTTGCAAACATTGCAGGGCCTTGTCCGGGTGTTCAGTCTCATATAGCCGAGCGAGGTTCAGAAGCACCGAAGCGTCAGGAGCCACATTCTTCTGAGGATCTTTCCACGCAGATCTAACGCCCTCCAGCAGGATCATAGCTTGCTTGGCTTCGTTGGTCTTATTCTCCTTGACAGTGGCGGCCTCGTTGGCGAAAACTTCCTCGGCGTAGATCGTCCCAAGTAGCGTCATGGTTTCGTGGTTCCGGACCTGTTTGTTCATTTTCTCGAGGTGGTATCTTGCGCCAGGGAGATCACTCTTCATGACCAGAAGTTGTGCCTGGCCAAACTTAGCCGGTAAATATCCACGCTGGTCACCTCCTCGCGCATCATCGGCACGTTTGTAGTGGTCACTTGCACGGTCAGCGTCACCGGCGTAGTGTTCCTTGCGTGCCAAAAGATACCAGCCATCACTGGCGATAGCGTTCACATCTGTATACTGAATCGCCTTGTGTGCCAGACTATCCACGTTTGCGTAGTTCTTTCTGGATAAGAAGTATCCAGCAAAGGTGGCGCAAGTCAGCGGGGAGTCCTTGTCGAGCTTGAATGACCGTTGTGTGTACTCCGTCATCGCCTTCTTGTAAAGCCGAATGAAATCGGGGCTGTTTGTGGGGACGTGGCCGCTGCTGTCGAGGTAGAACAATCCAAGAAGGATATTTCCAACTTTTGAGTCAGGATTGATCTCCAACGCCCTCTCCCAAGCAGCCTTTGCATCATCTTTGAATCCGAGCTGCCAAAAGCAGCATCCGATGCCAATTCTTGGGTCAGGATCGACCATGTCGGGCATCTTCTGTAATACATCCTGGTACGCCGACAGAGCTTCTGGATATTTGGCCATGGAGAACAAGGCCCTCGCCTTTCCCATGACAGCCAGCACGTTCTTTCCAAATGAAACTCGAATGGCGTCCTCAAAGGATTTCAGGGCGGACCGCAAAAGCTCTGCTTTCTCTGGGTCGATAGAACCTGTGCCGCCTGATTTCGAGGGTGGTTGCAGCGAAGCGCGCAGGAGGTAGAGGACGCCACGCGCAAGGAAGAGTGGCGGGAACGCTGGGTTTATTCGTGAAGCCTCATTAAGGGTGGCCGTCGCTTGTTGTAGGTAGTATTCTTTGGTCTTGGCCTCGGACGCGAGCTGTCCTTCTGGCGCGACTCGAGGAGCGTCACGACTCTTCCACAGGTACATCCAGCAGAGACAGCTGACCAAGCTCAGCTTGTCACGCTGGTTGATGGTCTGGAGAGCATTTCCGCGAATCAGTGTCTCAATGGCATAGTCGACCTTCCTCTGCTTGGCATAAGCCAGAGCGACTGCCATCCAGTATGTCCGGGCAGCATGTTCAGCTTCGAACAGATCGCATAGATCGGAGGGGTCGTCCATCAAATTCGTCAGATCAATCTCGACGGCCTCGTCTTCTTGATCCTGTACAGGAATATCGAGTGTTGCGGGCACATCTGCGAATCGCTTGCTCGTGTACACGCCATCCGAGGCCCCGTTGACCCCATTGAGGTGGCCATTTTGATGCGCCGATGCCATGACTGCTCGACAGACCGCCGAACTAGGGAATGTCGAGATCAAATGTTTTCCTGTTGGCGACCTTTTGTGTTCTCGGGTCGCAAGTCACCGAGTCGCGGGAATCGAGGCGAGGTTCGAATCGCAGGAACGCGTTGCGCGGCGCTGTCGAGAGGGGAGGGAAAGCTGCCGCAGAGGTAAGTCCAGTACCTATGATTGAAGGCTCATTCTGGATCGAAGTCAACTTTAACGAAAAGCAACATTGGTAGTTGCGAAATGTGATGGCATTCGCTTCGGAGAGGGAAGGTAAAGAAACAGAGGTTTGGTGTGAGGGAGCTTGGTTCTTGAAATTCATCTGGCCAAAGTATGAGGCTGAATGGCAGCTTGAAAGCCCCCTGCTAGCAGCCCACCAGGGGCATGGGTCCTTGTCCCACCCAAGCCAAGTACACAAGTACCCTCCTCCCATTGCTTCCATCAGGGTTATCAACCCTGACTTCTTCCAACCTCCCCCCCCCCACACCCAATCGACCAAGTTGACTTCAGTTGAAACAATTCTTGGTTGACACAGCATCAATTATATACCTTTTTCGCCGCCGGGAATCTTCAGTCATGTAACAAGGAACATTTCATATTCATGAGTATCCGTAATTGTTAGTCTTTTTTCTTTTTTGGCAAGCTAGGAACAGCAATAACAGCTCGGCTCCTTCCCCTCAATCAGCAGTCAGGTTGATATCACAAAGGTCTGCTGCTTGAAATGTCCTCACAGAGTTTTCATGTATTTATGTTGGGCATTATGAAAGAATGCTGGAGTCTGGAGATCTAGCACGATTTCTGGAAGATGATGATGCTGCCTACCATGTTTGTCGAGTATTGAAATCTAGCATGATGACAGCTTGAGGAGATGTCCAAAGAGATGCGAGTATTTTTGGGTAATCTTGAGGCACGCCTTGACTACTTTTGATGATGACAGTCTGTTTGCAGATGTGTAGACAAATATCACGAGGTGTGTCATGCAGGAGGTCAAGTCCATGTGTCTCTTAACTTGTTCAATCATCCCCATGTTCGACTTCCTTACGGACGGGTGCTTTCATCCCATGACTGGAGATCGAATCTTCACAGCACTTGGGAGTAAAGAACGGATATTTTGGTGGTGCGAACCAGAAATTATCGGGCTGTAGGTACCTTCCATAGTCTCATCTCAAGATCGACTGAACCAGGGCTGGCTAATGAGATTGTTTGTCCATTTTCAAGAGATCATTATGATTCCATGAGTTATCAACTCGTTTTCAAAATTAATTATACATATGATCTTTGGTCTACCGCGTAAATGTCGTACTTGAAATTGATTTATCTCTTCAGTTCGAAATATTCGCCTCGTCTAAATTTGAACTGTCGTCCTTCTTCGAGATCTTCAATCAGTGACTCGTTGATAGAACGAGATGACTAGCACTGTTCCATCTCGTTTTAATTTTTCCAGCCTTTGCAAACAGCCCTGGTAACAATACGACAACATCATTCTTTCATCTCTTGCAAGGCCAGTCCACCATGTTGAATTTGGGCCGGCTGTACCGACTTTGCAACCCTCCAACCTGGCCTTCAACTTCTATGGTGAATTCACGTCACTGCTACCGTTTACCGTCAACTGCGCATCTTCTCAACGCTGGCAACCGACCGGGCCTTGCACCACTTACCGGCGTCCACACTCTTCCATGCTGCTAAGCAATGCCTCTCCTGCAGTCTTAGTTTACACGTGGTGATCTACGTCCTTGATCGTGCGCGCAACAGCCAGCCAGCCCCCAAACGCGTCGCGTCATCAAACAAATCAAATCGCGGTACACTCATAAAAGCTTCAGATCGAACATCATGGCACCTCTTCACCTTCACGCCAGGCGAGTCGGTGTGATGGCGGTTCGTGATGCGCCAAGCGATTACGGCACGTCGTGCTCCAACGGCGCCTGGGCCTGCCTGAATACGACGGCTCAGTTCGGCATCATCTTCAGCGTCATCGTCATCGTCATAACTATCGTATGGGTGTACTGGTACACTGTCATTCGGCCGAGGCAGGAGAAGATCAAGGCGTCTGACGAGGATATCGAGCTGGACCTTGGCGACGGTCGTACCATTGTCGTCTCGTCTGGGCCATATCAGAGGACTGTGGTATTTCGAGGAGCTCGGTCGCGTTCTCCGCCGCCGCCAGCATACAGACCTCCTACGCCTGGTGGTGGTGGCTCGATTGTACTCGAAGGATTGGCCAGGACGACTCAGTCTCCTCAGCCCTCTCCTCGAGGTGCTCACACTCAGATATGGCCACCACAAGCTCCTCCACAACGACCTCAGACTCCCCAGCAAGCACCAGCACAGCCGATGAACACTCCCAATTTCGTCCAAGGGTATCCTTTTCCTGGATCCCACTCGCAGCCGATACCATTGGCAATGTATCCTCCTCAGTTCGTGGTGCCTGGGCCGCCTCCACCCCCGCCAGCGATGATGTACCCTCGAGCACAACCGCAGACATACTTCGTCATACCCCCTCCTCCTCCACCGCCACCCGTAATGCCAGCACAAGGACTGATCCCTCCACCTCCACCACCGCCCCCAAGCCAGCCACCAGGCGCAGGTTTCTACCAACAGCCACTCGGGCCTCACAGCCAGCTACGGACTCGGGCTCCTTCTCTAGGCCACGCGTCCACTATCGAAGACGATGACTCTGATCGTGGTGGGTCATTGCCTCCAGCGAGCCCCCCAGGACCAAGAGCGCCAGCAGGTGGCTCCCTAGTCACATGTAGCCGCACGCCCTCCCCGAGTGAGCGGCGGCGGCTACATGCCCTCCGTTATCCAATCCCGAGCCCTACCCCATCCCCGCCGCCACAAGGACGACAACGTGACAGCACCGGAAAGGGAAACCAGGGACAGGGTCCTTCTCCCCAACAAGACGATTCGAAATCTGACAACTCCACATCAAACGACACAAGCTACAAGTCAGTCGACAGTCTTGACTCTGACTTGCGCACCGACCTGGCCAGCCTCCTCGTGGATGCCGAAGACCGTAAACGTGCCCGCGAGGCCGAGCGCCTGCAGGCGCTGGTTGACCGGTACGATAAAGAGGAGGAAGAAGAACGACAACATCGCAATGGAAATGGGAGAGCGCAGGGCGGTGCTGTATTGCCTCGACTTCCAGGACAGCCCATGCCCCACGCTGTCCGTCAAGTTCAGGCAGCCGAGCCGGTCGCAGCGACAAGCGCTCAGAAGCAAGATCCAGAACGCGGTCACCAGGTAGGCGGGCCGGACGACGTTGACAACGAGAAGGACCAAATAAATCCTCCAAAACGGCACGTCGCATTCCACGAACCATCTCTTAAGATCCTGGAGTCTCGAGTTGGCCGCCCTCCCCGACCCTCACAAAGCCCGGCCAGGATTCCAACACGAGAAGACCTCCACCATGGCGAATCTCGAGTGGGACGTCGTCATCGCACCGCCAGTACGGACGAGAGAATAGTTGATCGACCAGTTGCGCCAGTCTCTAAGATTGCCGAGTCTCGCATCGGTAAGCACCGGTCCCCATCACCATCTCCAGAGCAACCAGTCTTGCGCAGAGGCAGCCACAAGTTTCCCGACACCGGTGAATCACGAGTCGGCCACAGCCATGGCGGGAAACACCGCGGAACGCACCGTTCCGAGACGGTTTCCCCAGGAGCAGGCTCGGAGTACTACAACACACACGATGTAACCCACGGCGGCCATCCCACAGTCGATGATGGCTTCCTCCTCAACATCGCTCGATCCGAGGGCCCGCCTTCGAGCGCTGGCGCGACGTGTGGGACGAGGAGCCAGGCTTCGAGTGATAGCAGCGACCGGCGACAGAGGATGGGCATGACTCCGAGCAAGTTCAATCGTGATCGGGATCAGCGAGGCTACGAGGAAGCACGGTATTTTGGGTCGTCAACCGAAGAGTAAGCAATGAAGAAATGATTCCGTCGAGTTCACAATGCTGACCAAGACAATTCGACACACAGGTCTGACAACGATGAAAACAATGAGTACGGCCGAAAGCCCAACTGGGGATCAAAGCTCGCGTCCTTCCTACCCACCATCGCGAGACTCACGACCAACAACCCAGTAGTGCAGGAGGTAGCGGACGGTATCGCGGACGAGGTCAGGAATCGGGAGAGGAGGGAAGTGGCCGCGGAGGGACGGCGGACCAGCGATGGGCGCGGACAGTCCAGGGGCCAGGAGAGTTCCGACAACCAGCAGAGCCCTCGTCACCCACGGCCTGCCCAGAGCCTCCCGGATCCCCGCCAGCGACGCGACGCTCGTCGCCCGCGATCGCAGCAAGAAGCATCACGGCTGCCGAGGTGAGCAACCCGACACGCAAGTGTGTTCACCCGCCAGGCAGCTGACCGTCACGCTTGCAGATCCTCCCACGACCGCTATCGCAGCCACCGACGACGGCCGAGCACGATCGCCGAGGAGCCACGCGACAGCTTGCAGCTCTCCCTCGAGCGCGCCGCTGAGCGCCTCGCAGAAGAGGCCACTGAGTCGGCCTTGAATCGAACCCGTTACCACGGAGGTCACTCAGGCGACCAAGATGACCAACGTCGTCGTCGGCCGCGGAGAAGCAGAGAAAGGTAGTCTTAGGTAACGCACAAGACGATCGCATCACGCACATCTTGAAGGTTGATAAGGGAAGTGGCGATGATCTGCCAACATTGTGTACCAACAATCCACGCGACTCATCTCCCCGAGACGCCCAGCAGCTATTCTTGGCAGGCCCATGACGGCCCTGGTCTCAATTTCACCAGGCCAAGGCGATCATCTCCACAACCCAATAACGTATAGATGCGTCGTCAAACCCAATGGCACAACCATAGCTGCGAGAAACATAGCTGCACAAGCCCCCAAATAGAACACGGTTGGCAGTGTGCCGGGCGGGGCCAGATACAGATTTGTATCTCATGTAGCCCAAAAATAGCATATAATCGTCAAAGTATGAGTGAGGCGCGCGCGCACCCAACACCAGCTGTGCCATGACGGCCGCAGGAGGTCGGTACTACTAACGGTAGGCACCCACCAGAAACTCCGAACCCGATGCTTATTGCGGAAGCGATGATAAGATAGATCAGGTGTGCATGTGCAACTCCAATCGGCTTCACACCCAGAGGCTTCTTCCAAGGTCGAGCTGTGCCATGACATGCAGTGACGCCTCGGAACTCTGGTGTCTCTGTAGACCAGCCTGGTGACGGGTGCCACGCCGAATTGTGGTGACCTGTCCGGAGTGACCACTTGATTATCAGTCCACTTGAGGTTTCCTTGGGTACGGCACAGTCTGAGTTGTCCCTGGGATGGGACTGGTTAGCAATCATCTGACTTTGACTTGTGGGTGTGGCTCGTTCGTAACAGTCCCCGCCTCAGGGAGCCGCTAGCCTGTTTTCCTTTGCCCTCGCTCCGTGCGACCGACGATGAGGACTCGCGTTGCTTTTCTGAGGTGAGCAGTCAGAAATGCAGCTGCTGTCCTGGCTGTGTCATTGCTGTCACGCTGTCAAGGTATCCATCCCTATGAAGGTCCCACCGTGTTGGAGGCAAGGGCGATTCGATGCCAACCACATCACAGGGAGGCCGACGCCTGCGCCTACCGGTGTTGGAAAAGCAACCAGTCCGGGACTATGGGTCCAACACAAATACGTCGTGTTCCTCCTCTTACTGTATTGTACGTACAGTATCCTCGGCCAGCGTAGACTACCGCGGGGTCACGGCCGCCCCTGTTCCATGGCCCTTATGGCTGAAGCACTGTGCAGGATGGAACCATGATTGTTGAATTTGCACTAAAGTGGCATCGTGGCGCCGTTGCAAGCAGGAGTGTGCCCTTTTGTTGCAGGCTCCCGCAGGACAGGGGTAGTCGTGTGTGGTGATTGCTAATATATCTGGCTTCAATCGGAAAGGGACCACGGCAGGAGACAGACGGGCTTGGAGGGGGGTGGGCGCACTGAAGCTGCTGATTGTCGCTTGTGGCCCGCTGACGGCCGGGCGTAGTTAGTTGGGAGGGGGTTTCCGGTATGAGGCTTTTTGGGAGGCTTGGACAACAAAGCCGCCGCTTCCAGGTCCCCCTGGGCATCCCCGGTGGATGGGTGGCTCTAGTCATCCCGAGGGCAAGCAGGTGGTCTCCTGTCGTGGGCAAAAATGCACTAAAACGAGACAATAATCGCGAATATATGGTTGGCTTCCTCGGCCTGCATTAACCACATCCATCGTCAACGTGGGTTTTGGGGCCAGGCAGACATGCACTTTGAACTTGGCTTACGAGGCGTGGCGTGGCCCGTCGCACTTCGGCTGAGGAGGTATCGTCCGAACAAGAGACCGGTGGTGTGTATTCCCACCCGCACAATTGCCTGTTAGCCTCCGGGGAAGTAGCCAATGCGACCGTGGTCAAGAGTGTCACCACCATGGGGTGCAACATCTGGGTCGAGTGAGCGCCATCAGCGGTCCCTTGAACCCAGATCTGGGAGTCGGAACCTCCTCGCCTATCAAGTAGATTAACTGTCTCCTATACCATACTAAGCGATGAGATGCGGGCCTGTGCACACATGGTCGCCCGTGTCAGATTGCTGTAACCATAGGCCTCTGCGGACTGCGGTGAACCAGGAAGCCACACACCAAGACATCGCGGTCTTTTGGTGTCTCTATCCGAAAGTCTGCGTGATGTTTTCACAGGCGCACTTTGCTGCACAGGCCAGTGCCGCGGCGTGAGTGGGTTACATGTGGCCTTGTGAAGTCGTCTTTTGAGGGGGCTCGACGACTGGTCATCCGCCCCATGGCATCAGTTCGCACTATGCCGAGCGACGGGAAACGGGTGAGTCCTTGACAGAAAGCCCGCAGCCGGACTGCAGGACTCAGTCAGAGCGGGGTCAGCATGGCACTCATACGCAAATCATGATGTCCAAGATGACAGGGTTCCAGTCTCAAGATTAGACCGAGAGAAGGATTTCAACGTCTCGTGGAGTCCCGCAGAAACCTTCTTTCAGCCCGAGTTGCGACTCGTAGTGACGGGCGAAGCTGGGGGAAGATCTTTGTGATCCGGCAGGGTACCGTGGCCGGTAGGTGGATGACAGTTTCGACGAAGCTTGACCAAGAGTCAGTCAGTCACTCCCGAGTGCTCAGAGGCCGCTGTGACCAAAGTCTGTCAATATCTGTGTTTGATAAGCTGACTTCAAGCAGCGTCGTCGGGTCGTCGTGCTGTCGTGTCGTATGCGAACTTGCCACTACACAGGGAGGGCCTGCATTGGTGTGAGGCTCCAGACGCACCGCCAAAACGATTCATGAGCCCTGGTGAGCCAACTTCCGACGATCCTAAAAAAAAAATACAAGTGCGCCAGTCCGTTGCGGGCGAACCTTACGGGTCTGAGCGAAGCAACCGATGCCATGGGCGTCTCGCCCCATTGGTGCGTAGGCTGCCCGAATCATGGCGGTGATTACTGCCTCCAGGGAGCTAGGCAAAGCAACACTGGGGCTATTCAGGTCTGGGTCTGGGTCTGGGTCTGATGAGCTGAGCAACACAAGTCTGGTTGTGGAATCAATAAGATCGCCAGTGAGGCGGTCTCACTTTATGGCGGTCGCCTGTCCCACTGGCCGGGTTGAGTGGTAGTATCGAAAGGACGGGCAATTTTGGTGATCCTGATGGCTATGACGATGAGTGGATCGTAATTGTCTGGGCCTGGGCTGGCTTGTCCTTGGACCTTGGGGGCGCGACACCACAAGCTGACATGAAAGTGCAGGTCACCACAGATGATAGCTTTGACTATGTCTGGGCCTTCGGATCTGCATTAGCCGGACCTTTAGATTGGCAGTGGTTTCGACGTAGGCTTGGGAAAGTTTGTCTATAATCTGGTAGAGGTAGGCCGAGTTGCCGATAGAGGGACACTGGCACTGGACATGAACCAGCTGCTGTCCCGGCACAATCGCAAGCACTGTGCAGTCCTGCGTGCCCCATGTACCTCGTCCCCAGAACCTTACCCTTGAAAGTGTGTGTGCGCGCGTGTGTGAGAGTGTGTGTGTCACGGCACACCGTATTATGACCGGGTGGTTGGGGGGGTTGCCGTGGATGTGGACGGGGGTGGAAATGGGAATGGGGATGGGATGGGATGGATGGAGGTTGGTGAGATCAGGCTTTTGGTTCAATTGTGGTCAAGCCGAGGTGGGATGGATTGGATGGATGCAAGGGGTGGTGATTGAAGGGAGCAAGATGGCGGCGACGGATCATCTCACAATTAATCAGGAGGGCGTAAGAGACCAACAATTAATTTCTCAAGGGGGAAGGTGTTGCCCCTCGAGACTGGACTGCCACAGCAGTGAGTGCACAGTAAATACGGATGTGTAGGTACTTACATGCACACACCCAGACAGCCCGGCCAGCACCCTCCTGGTCCGCCAGATACAGTGCGAAACACCAGAGCGGAGCGCCGTCGATGATCTTGGTTTTGGGTTAGCAGCCACGGCACTGGGCAATGGCGCTTTGCATAGACGACGTGATCAAGTCGATTCATTGCCCGACATGCGACATGCGACATGCGACATGCTTCGACCAAAAGGCTGTGTGAGAGGTTTTCCCCACTCGATTACCTGCTGTGCTTCTAGGCCTGAACCTAACCTGGCCTGCCAGGCCTGGAGGTGCTTCCACAGGCTACAGCACCCTACTTGCGCCCTGAGCATCGCTACCAGCACCACCACGAACCCTGAGCGCCCGCTCGACCGTCAAGCCAACTAACTCTTGGTCCCGCTCAGACATGAATCGTCCTTGTCCTCCTTGGGCGGACTCAGCGGAGCCTCTTGACGACGACAAACCCCCTCCGAAACTGGAGCCAAAGTCTAGGCATGCAAGGCCAGGAAAGCGAGCAAAGAAGCCTGCACGGGCCAAGGCGGGCAACGACAAGAAAAATCCAATTTACGCGTGAGCGATTCTGTGTCGCGTCACCCTGCTGCAAGCTCTTAATTAGTGTGAACCTTGCAAGAGCATGGGAGCTAGCTCCAATTCCACAATCCTGCCTGGCCGACGTCATCCAATCCAACAAGACGAGACCTGTCTCTGCCCACATTGTTCAACAACGAACGGTGCCAGTGCTCAACAACTCCTACCCTAGGTCACGGCCTGCTGTTGCCTGTCCGGCTCGGGTCAGGTCAGGTTCGAGTAGTCTCGGACTCCAGAGCCGACTAATGAAACCGAAGTCGAGGATTGTGATGTGCATTGCTTCGACCGATGGATGGGCCTTTGCTGCCGCGGCGGATCCGTCATGGATGGATGTATGTCATCACGAGATACAGCACAGCTCTCGTTGCCGGTGACAGGGGTCGGCTCGTCGACGTCGCTTGATGGAGCTCCTGTTATCCCGACCGACACTTCCGGCCTCGATGCCCGGCAGCCCGCCCTTTTGGCATCGAAGCACGGTTGTGACTGGTCTTGCCTGCGTATCAGCTCAGCTCGGCTGCTTCAACACGGTTCGAGACGGCTCGCATCTGCCGCCACCCAAGGGGCAGACCATGCTCGCCTTGCCTTAGTAGAGCATGACTAAATGTACTGCACCGACGCCGATCCCAAGCACACAGCCTTTCTGGTGTTGCGCGGTCAAAGTCGGGCGACGAGACGGCTGCAACCTGACGCGGGAAAGAGGAATAAAGGGACGACGCACTACAGCCACTCGCTCCCTGAACACTTCCTGCCGCAAGCGCTGCGAGCAATCACATCACACCCTTTCGCCTTCGGTCCAAGGCCGACAGGGCAACCGGCCTGGGCTGCCTGGTTCGGTCTACGCCCCCTGATGATTACCTTAGCCCGCACCCACGGATGCGCGGGCATGACAGGACCGCCGGCCGATGGCTGAGGACAGGTATCAGGCTTACAACTGACCGGGGTTCTTCGATATCGCCCATTGAATCCAGAGGAATACTCCCGAGAGCCCCTTGTCAGTGAGCGACATCTGTGGGCGACTATAGATGCCCTCGACCCTGCATCAGGCTCGCGCCCGGGGACGCATTTCAAATTATTGTTAGACCACTGCGGTCACGCACCGCTGCATCCAAAAAGAAAAGGGGGTCTCGTCAGATAGGTATCAATCATGCAGACTTCTCGTCGCACCACCACCACTATCAGACACAAGGGAACGCGATGCCCGATTCCACACACATCCTACAAACGCTGATCCCCGGCCTCTCATTGTCTCTATGCCCCACACAACCAGCCGCCCAGGCCGCTTCGAATCTCGCAAACGGCCAGCCAGAAATCCGTCCCGACTTGGTGATGCCCGTACCCCTGCTTCGCTTGGTGGTGTGTCACACGTTTGCACCCTTTGCGAAAACGGTTGCTTCGGGGCCTGTCTGAGGGGAATGGCCGCCGGGATGCAGGAGGCACCAATCAGAGACAAGTTGCACAGTTTGATAGCGCATTCTTCCGCAAGCCTTGCGCAAGCTCTCACGGAGCGTCCACACAGCAGGGAATGATGCCTGGTGCAGCATAACGCGGCGTCAAGCCAGATTCCTCTTGCGTCTTGCCTGGTCTGATGTGAGAAGTCTGAGAGCGCCCAGATCATTGCGACTGGGCCTAGCTAGCTAGCTCTATGTCCAAGTCGAATATCGATCCTGTCACCCAGCAGTCGCCAACCGAGCCAACCAAACCGCTAGGGGCCTGGGCCTGTAACCGGGCCTGACAAGCAGACCAGCTGGAGCTGGGGAGAGCCACGATGCCTCCACTGCCATTAATATCTCGGCAGCTCAGCAGCACGCTGGTGGCGCGAGCCAATGGCGGGCGCCTTGACAAACCAACCGGCTGTCTAGGCATGGTACATGTGCTTGCGCGTTGCGATGGCGAAGCAAGGAAGCAAAGCAAAACGAGCTCGCGAAGCCGGCCCCCCCAGCCGCAACGCAATCGAATCCGATCGCACTTGCCAATGGAGCGAAATGTCGGCGTTGCTGTGCGGTTGCGTTGCGTTGCGTTGCGTTGCGTGGCGGCACAGCGTCACAGCCTGTCTCGATTGACGGAGCCCCTTTGGGTCGTATTGGCACCGCAGCGCAGCGCCGGTTCTTTTCGGTATCTTACGCCGAAAAAGGGCAAGGCTGGCTGCCACTCTCAAACAAACCTTTTGGTCTGGGGGAACATACGCAAGATGTGATACGAGAGACCATGTCATCTCTTTTCTTCAGACTGTCAGAGGTGATCCTGTCGCCTGTGCCCCTTCCTTGAAACCCCAATGGACCAATATGGGGTGCATTCAGCCTCGTCACAGTGGCCTCGATGCGCCGTGTAGGGCGCTCCGAAATTTCGTGCCCACTAGCAAGTCTCTCTGGGGTCAGATGCCTCGGCGGGATTACCGTTCGAGACGCTCCCATCCCAAATGTGAACCCTGCAGCATCGTGACTTGACTGCATCCGTTCCCACAATGCAGGCCCATGAATGGTGCATTTCTGATATGGGTGATGCGTGGATGATGATGACTGATGGAACAGGGCCAAAACGCGCACTCTCGGATATACGCAATCTATCAGCGGCGCCGGCATTCGACAGCCCTTTCATCTGATCAACGCCCCTTGGGATCCATTCCCCATTCCACCTCCTCGCAGCTGGGGGATTGAAGATATGGACCCGGTCCAGCGTAGTGGTGGTGAGGGCTCTATGGATGTGGAACGCAGCAGGATCCAGGCGCTGGCCCGGCAGATATCGCCATCCCTCTTGATCCTTGCTTTGGTCACGTCTCCCTTAACACCCCTGAGCCATGCCGAAACCTACAGATCCGTATTAGATCCCCCCCCCCCCTCATACGAGGCCCAGCCACGTGCCGATTCCGACGAGGTGGGAAAAGAGGATGCGCCTCTTCGAACGAGATGACGAACGTCAGAAGGAGATGGGAGATGTCAGGGCAACGGGCTTAGGTTCCTGGACGACCGTGGCTCCGTCGGCCTACATGTCCAAAGTTGGAATTCCAGCTTGGGATCGGCCAGCAGCCAACAACGGGGGCGTTTCCCACGCCTGCGCAACCTGACCCACACTGCAGGCTCGCTGACCATTTTCTATTCAGGACGGCCTCCAGGAACGGGCGCAGCCCGCGCTAATAGAGGCGACAACGGCCGCGAGTCTGCCGACAAAGTTTCACTTGCTCGCGGGATAGACAGCCTGATGGAGCAGGAGATCAGAGACTGCTGAGCAAAAGGTTGAGGCCCGTCCTGGAGCAAGACCGACAAGAATCGCTACGGGGGCCAGGGTAAAATACGAAAGAAAAAATTAAACATCAGCACGCCCTTTTTTTTTCTTATTTCTTTCCCTATTACTCTAGCCCCTCCCCCACCAGGCCTTGGCCTTGTCCATAGTCGGCATCGCACTGTCTTTGCGCTCTCCCTTGTTCTCACATTTTTTGATGCTGTGTATCCTTGTTCAATGTTATGTATATCCAACGAAACGCAATCGGCAGAGTCAACTTGGCTGGGCCCGCCCGTGGTCTGTAATGAGCATGGACTCTGGAGTTTGATTCTGATTGAACTAGGGTTGAGGCGGATGGATACAGACCTCCTTTCATTACTTTTTGAGTCCCGCGTAAGAGGCAGGCGAACAAGTTCACCCAAGTATCCCTGGGCAAGCTTGACCCTATTCCGGCCAGACAGGTACAAGGTAGACAATGACAGGTCAATGTCTGACTGACTGGCCAACGATAGTTGCCCTGCAGTCAGTCAAGTCAGTCAGTAAGGCAGGCAGTCAGTCAGTCAATCAACCAGTGTACTGTGCCGGACCAGATTGCCCATGTGCTACAAAGAATCTTGGGTAGCGTGCGTCAATGCTGGCTGACCTTTATTGTCCCATTGCCATGATCTTCGTCAACCAAAGCAGCCTATGGCCGTAGGTATCTGGATCAGAGACGCTCCATTGGCTTGATACCATGGATCGGCCAGTGGGCACAGTGTCAACCACTGAATACGGACCTCTCCTCGGCTTGCACCGTCAAGTCAGCTCGATCCATCCGTCTCCTCTCTTCTCCTCACACCTCCAGCTTCCTCGGCCAAAGTATGTAGAGTCCATGTACGCACCGCCTGCATGGGGTATCGCACTGTAGCCTGTGATGTCCCGAGGCCTATAGTGGTTTACCCTGTACAATGTACATAACATGTGGACAGCAGGATGACGGCTGGACGGTCGGTGGCTGCCAAGGAGAACAAGAACAACCCACCCCAGGGCACAAGCACACGGGATCCGTCCTCCCTTGTCCAGGAAAGCCTAATCCGTACTATACCTGTATGTACTGTGCATACAATTGTTTTCGAGGCTTGCAACCGGGCCGAGAGGGCTGGACAACTGTCCTGCTCTGTCCTGCCCTGTCCCCTACGGCATCCGGGTAGGTTGAGACCTGGCGGCACATGAAAGCATCAAGGCAAATGAACGAGGCGCCCCAAGTGGACGAAGCCAGAGTAAGAAGCGCTCCCAGCAAGCGAGAACAGCCGTGGACGAATGCATGCATGGGCCGGGAAGGGGAAGCGATGTCTCTTGCGTGTCTGTTGTGCTTGCCCGTTCGTTTCGTAGCTCGTTCTTTCTCTCCCTCCACTCCACTCCCTCCCCCACCCCCCGGGACGTGCAGGGGAGGGGGTCGCAAGGAAGAGGGGGGGAGGAGGGCAAAGGACAGCAGCAGAAAAGGGCGGACCACCACTGCCACCGCCCACCGATCCCGATCACCACCACCCAGTCGGAGCGCCAGAGTCAAAGCAACAGGGCATGTGGGGAGGCACTTAGCGACTAGGACTAGAGGGGGGCCAGAGGGACCTGGCAGGGCCCCGGAAAAAGGTACTTGGCGCAAACGTAGGTCAAAGTACGTACATAGTGTACACATCCAGCCCAACCCAATCCAATCCAGGCCGTGCCTCGTTCCTTCCACTTCCACATCCACATTCCCTGTCGAACTGGAACTGGTTCTGGAACTGGCACCACACTTGACAGAGTGAAGAATGAAGCAAATATACGGACTAATGTGTACGGTAATGGCTAATCTCTCTTTTAATCTTTCGAGCTGCTTCAATTGTGTCGCTTCCCTTCGTCTTTCCCTCCTCTGGTGACCAGACTCCAAAGCTGTTGTCGAGCTAGCCTTGTTTCCACCCCATTCCAGTTCTACCTCCCGTTGCTCGCCATCCACCGCCCACTCTTGACTTCGTCTTGAAGTCAAAACTATCTCGTTGGCCCGCCTCCACCGCACTCCAGGTCTGCCCGTCACAGACCTTTCCGTCGTTGTCCTCTCAATCCATTGTGGCTCTAGTCGAGCTACAGCACGGCTCACCCGTCCGTGAAACCACCAAGCTCGCGTCCGTCAGGCCAGACCGACCTCTCAAACCACCACCCCTCGAACCAAGCTGGCCTCTTGGGTGTGAACCTCGATCCAACTTACCGACCCCTCTCAGCAAGACATCGACCGACATCGAGGCTCCTGGCTTCTGTGAGAGGGACGGGTTCTTGTGGTGGGGCACGAAAACTGGTGCAAAAAGTCACCTGGTCACCCGGCGCTGCTGGCTTCCACCCGATACTCAGGTGCTCTCGTCACTGTCTTCCAGAAAGTGCAAACCGTGAACAGCCCCGTGGGGATGTCAGCGGCTACCTCTGACTGGCCATTGACAAAGAGTGAACAATAGGAAGAGCTGCAGAGAGAAACTTGGACCTCGGCCAATTTGTGAATAGGCGGCGAAACGGTGTCGACAATACCCTCGAATGCCACGAATCACCAACTGCGATTGATAGACAATACGAACGGGGCAAACCGACGAAGTTTTGACCATGGTCGATCGGCTCGGAAACTTCTATACCACCACTTAAATCGCGGACCCTTCAAGCCATCAAGGCACTCTTAACACCAAACGATCGATTTCCCCCAATTTGTTCAAGCCACTTTTTTTTTTGCTCACAATTCCATGTCTTCGACTTTGACATCGACCATTTTAAACAAAGGTTTCCGTTCCTCACCTCCACGATCTTCGAGTTGCCAAAAGCGAACACCACTTTCTTCACAACGATTTACGGGCAAGGTTGCTCATCGCTCGACGAGCGGCCTTGGAACGCATCCCGGATACAAAATGAGTGCTGTCTACCATGGACCACAGGCGGTAGCATACGACAGCCGCCTGCCAGTCCATGAGCATCAAACGCTGGCCCAGATTGAGAGGTCTCGGCCCTACGCACAGGAAGCTCACAACGGCATGGAGAGCTACGATAGATACCCTGGACAGAATCACTTCCAGCAGTATCAACCACAGGTTCCTCCACAGGCACGACATCTCGTCAGTTCGGCGTCACACCCTGGGTCGAGACTGCCAACCCGACCCTCAACACCAAATTCGACTCACTCCAGTCATCCAGCCTCAGGCTCGAATTCTTCGAATGGCGACGTTCAATCTATGGTCCTCCACAGCCTGCAGGTCCCAACCTGCATCAGCCCAAAAGGAGGAAACTTGGCAGATTTTGCTGCACAGGTAAACTTACCCAAGACCCATGAGCATCTACACTGAGCCCTGATAGCTAATCTTTCGACACAGTTGACTTGTCTCTTCTGGTTCGAGTCGCCCAAGATACTGAAAACTGCCGAGACAATTCGGTCCACCCCAAAGGAAACACCCTTACCGCAGCCGGCCCAACCCGCGTATCCTGCTGAGGCTTTCAAGAAATGGGTCCAAACAGTTCTATCTACTACGCAAGTCACGCAAAACGTGATCCTGCTGGCTTTGATGTTTGTTTACCGGCTCAAGATGACCAACCCATCTGTGAGAGGCCGACCTGGGAGTGAGTACAGACTGCTGACTGTGGCGTTGATGTTGGGCAACAAATGTAAGTGACACATAAGAGCACCACGTCAAATTTGTGATTCCTCGCAGTTGCTGACAGGGCGGACAGTCTTGGACGACAACACCTACACCAATAAGACTTGGGCCGAGGTGTCGGGCATCTCTGTGCAAGAAATCCACGTTATGGAGGTCGAGTTTTTGAGCAACATGAGATATGCTTTGCTTGCATCGAAAGAACAGTGGGAAGAGTGGCTTGACAAGCTGGGTGCGTATTTCGAGTTCTGGGCGCGTGTGACCAGGCCGCCGTCTCCAGCAATGATACCACCATCGCCGACACTGTTCATCCCGTCACCCACGATTGGGAAGGGCTACTCTCCTTTACCGTCCCCAACAAGTTCCTTCCAGGCCAACCAAGCCCTCTTCACGTCGAGGGCTGAGAAGTACTCACCTCCTACCCTCTCGTCCAACCACAACACGATCTATCACCAGCCTCTTTTCAGCAACGGAACCAACGTTTCGCCCTTGGCAAACAGGCCCGACCTGGGTAACAACAGGAAGAGATCTTGGGACGAAGAGGCTGTCGATCCGCCGGCGAAGCGTGCTTACAGGGCGGCCCCGCAACTGACAGGACCATTTGTATCATCTTCGACGCCGAACACAAAACCACAGCCAGATCCTCGACGTCTACCTATTCCAAACCTGACACTCAACACTGCCCATCACGCACCATCAGCGGCGCCACCACAGTACCCCTCGGCCCCGTACTCGATGCCGCAGGCGGTGACGCTTTCCTTGCCTCCCCTAGAGCCTGGAATGCGAGCCATGTCGACCGTCTATGCACCCCCGACGACTTCTTGGGCTCCCACGAACATTGGATCTTCACAGCCGAGCATGCCGTCCGCCCCGGCCCTCACTACGCCGACCTCGCATTATCCCCCAGCGTCGAACTCAGCCTACGGCACTCCAACAAAACGCCTCAGCCCGATCAACACGCTTGGCAACGCAAACTACAACGGATCTTCGCCCATCCACGAGCAGTTTCCCCACAACGGTTTCGCTACCCCAATCTCCCACTCTCCGTCTGTCTACTTGCAGCAGCGTGACAGTCCTTACAGACCGATCCGGCATGTGCACACGCTTCTCAACCCGCCACCGTCTGCCAGTTTGCAGGGTTACCACCTACCCGCGATTGCACCGAGCCAGATGCACTACCAGCCAATCGGCAGGCGGGACGACTTTCGCACCGGAATTGTGCCTGAGTATCGAAACCAGGCTGCATATGTGGGGAACTCTCGGAATCAGGGCATGACGCCGTCCGTGCCGAGCCAGCAGCGATATCCGAATCTGGTCAACTAGAAGTACACCGGATCTCGCGATTCGAGGCAGCTAAGCCATTGGAGACTTTGGGCTCCATGGGAAATCATGGAAAGCCGACACATATGGTCGCCTTATTTTGGCCCCGTGCCACGATGAGGTGGCTTGTAATTTTACACGAGTACATTGTTCAAGACTATTTGCATCCGCATTCGCATGGATCAGGCGTTCATATGGAAGGGAAACGTGCGCAGCAGAAAAACTTGCATCGGAAGCGCAGCAGCGCACGGGAATAGCCGCGCACATGAGTGGCATAGCATTGTGTGAGCTTTGCAGACAAGTTCTATCCGAGTTCTACGGCTGAATCAGTTCATGATAGCTCAATGAAAGGATGAAGGAAAAGAGTCATTGCATGAAGGGACATGAGCCCTCAGATAGAATCTCAACCAGCCCCGGATGATCGCTGGGGCTGGTACAGTCTACACCAAGTAGACTGAACCCAAGCGAAATCGAATAACATGATATTCTTCCAAACTTGCACAACCACCTCACGCATGTGTTGCTTGTTTTGAAATGTGTTCTCCCATGAGCTCACTTTCATGTACTTACGACCTAGCTCGACGACCCCTCTAGTCCCAGGACTTCAGCGCCTAGCCAACTAGTACGCCTCCCGACTTGGAGTCATCCATACATCCGCTCCCGTGTTCATATCACAGAGCTGCCACTGAACACGGTCCCAGACGGCCGGGTTAGCTCGTGCACATGCTGATCGCTCCAAGCGATTAGCACAGAAACCAGGACGATTCATTGTCTTCTTGGATACTTGGAAAGACCACACTGGGGCCGCTTGGCAGTGGCTGAACGTATGGCAAGCATCAGATGCAGAGCAAGGCCCCACTGCTGTGATCCATTCTCCTGGTCAATGCATCCATGCGTCAGATTGGGCTATTTTGACGCCCGCCTGGGTACTTACTTAGATGTTGATCGTGCGGAAACAAGCGTCGAAGCTGCTTGGGTCTTGTGCCATAGTACGCTTCTATTCTGACCCAGTTCAAATGCTGATGACTCATTCACTGTGCACAGCTGAGTGTGTGTATGTATTCAAGCCCAGCATCCCACGCCCGAGACAAATATCTTCCTGGTCCATTTTGAACCCGCCTCTCCTGGCGTGGTTGGTCAACTTGTTAACGCATAGGATCCATGCAGACTGGACACTGCTCTATTATTGTTTGAAGAAACCTGTGTGACTTAAAATCAATCCTGCTAGGTGTACCTTGACCTCTCCACTGGAACCGTTCCGCTATTCCCGTGTGTATGAAGATCGCCATGTCTGCACGCCACCATCGTACGTGACGGCCCAAATACCTGTGGTTTGCTTCTGCTGTCGTCTTAGACAGGCGATGCATTTGTTAGCCAGCCTTACTTTTCTCAGTGTCAGTGGAGGAGACACGCCACTTCGAGACACCAATTTCTTGCGTTGCCCGAGACAAGTGGCTTCCGAAAAGAGCGGTCCGAGATTTTTGCAATTACTTTTGCCGGTCCATTTTGAGACCTGGCAGCTGTCAGAGTCGCTTGGAACCTTGTCTTTGAGGAACGTTATTTATTGTGAATAGGTCAGAACCCTGAAATCATTTTCATCCAATCTTAGAGAATTGAAGATTCTATGACTCATATTAAAGAACCAACATGTGCATGTCTCGAATCCTGTAAGAGTAGATGATACTTCCGCAGAAAATAACTGGAGTCTGTGGTCAATGTACCTGGGGAAGTATGTTTGAAAAACAATGGACAATTGTAAACCGCAGTTGTCTTGAATGTCGAGTAGAAATTGGGGCTGTCGAATGCTCCCCAAGCGCGCATGTTGAACATCATGGGCAGTGTCTCGAGTTTTGCCGACCTTTATCTAGAATATGTGCAGATATTTTATGGCAACTGTGTACATAGGTACTTGGGAACTTGAACATTCTTTTCTGGTCTGGAAAGGCAGTCCAGGCGAATGCCCAACATGGACCAAGCTTGTAGTGAAAGTTTGCTTTTCGAGTTTACCGTCCTTGCAAGACAAGGTCGACTAAACAGCTATGAAGCTCGCTTGCTTCAGAAATAATCATGTGATTCTTCGAAGCCTTGATTTCTTCTTCTTCACGATATTGCTTGAAAAAGGTTAAGGTTAGAGACAATGATAGAATAATGGTGAGATACTTTCCTTGTCTACTTTCACATCCAGCTATTTGCTTCTTAATGGAGTTTGGCTGGCTGTCAGCAGATCTCCACCCACCCACACTACAATGTACCTGAGTGCATGTATTGTATCTGCAGTGTGACAGTCCCTGGTAATGAGGAGCACCTGCAAGTTTGTGATCGAATCTGACTCCCCACGACTGCCCCGCTTGACACGACACTACAAACCTCTCTGACGTATTCCCAGATCCCAATTGACCAGCTCCTACAAGAATAATGACACGCTGTCAGTTCTGCGACAGGTTGTCCATTCTCGACTTGGTCGATCGGTATCACATTCTGGCTGAGCAGTTCACCGCTACCAGGGTCGAGCCAGAAGTGCTGTACGACCACCATCCGTCGTTTGAGGGCCTTGAGCTGGCGGCAGAGTGGGGGTGTGATCTCTGTGGATTAATACAGAGGCTTTTCAAATCAGTCGACGGCCGGGACACGGACTCCTGGATATGGCCAAAGTATGCCCTCGAGTGCCAAAGGAAAGGCCCCATTTCCGTGCAAAGTCTGGTCAAAGAGCTTCCGGACTCGAGAGTGCGGATGTGTCTCTATTATAATTTAATGTACGACGTTTATGTGCTCGATACTTTGCTTGTTCATGTGGGTCTTGAATGGGCCAAGTTGGATTGCGAAAGGACTTTACCAACACTCAGAATGAAATTAACGGCAACCCCTGGTCTGGAAGGTATGTTTTTCGTCTGATTTAGCTATTTGGAAGAGTCGTTTGGCTGACCATATCTAGACAAAGCTGTGGTTGTTGACGTCAAGTATCGCCTCGGCAGTCTCCCGGTTGACCCTTACACTGGATCAAAGACAAATTTCGAGCTCGCCAGAAAGTGGCTGAGCAACTGTCAGCAGCAGCATGACAATTGTTTGTCTGGACGTCCGCCTAGCCTTCCAACCAGAGTTATCGATGTTGGTATCGATGCTGCATATCAAAATGTCCATCTGGAAGTGAACACGAAAGGGTTAGAGGCCGAGTATGTCGCCCTCAGCCACTGTTGGGGCGGCAAGATCGCCACCATGCTTACCAAGGACAATCTGGAGATGTATAGTATGGACGGCATCCCATTGGAAAAACTTCCTGCAAATTTTCAAGACGCCATCAAGGTGACACAGGAGCTCGGGATTCGCTATCTCTGGATCGACTCTCTGTGTATCCTCCAAGGCCAGGACGCAGATGACATAGCAGATTGGGAACAAGAATCGAAGGCAATGACCATAGTCTATCGTGACTGTACACTTACGATATCGGCTTTGGCGTCCGAGAAAAGTACAGACGGTTTCTTGACATACAAGACAGATGTCGGTGAAAGTGCAGAAGAGACATCCACTTGGATCAGAGTACTACCAGTCGCTTTTGGTGACAGTAATATACAGGCCGAAGTAAGGAGATTTGACCCAAAGAGAGAGGAGTCTCTTTTTGAACTGGAGACAGAAGGCCCTTTAGCTCTTCGAGGATGGACGCTCCAAGAAAATGTGCTCTCGCCCCGGCACTTGTTTTACGGTGCCAACTTGATCCACTGGGCGTGTCCATCTGGATATAAAAGCGCAAACGGACTGCTTGGAATCCGGGATCGCGACCAAAAGTACCCGGACCTGTCGCCTATTCTTTTTGATGGAATTCTCAGGCGGAAGAGCCGAGCTCTGCAGTATGACAAGGAAAAAATATTCCAGTCCTACTACGACCTCGTGGAACGCTTCAGCGCGAGGAAGCTGACTTGCCCCTCCGACAAATTGCCTGCGCTCTCAGGCATCGCACAACGTCTCCAGCCGATACTCGGCGACTATCTTGCAGGCATTTGGCGGGATGGTTTCGCGCGTGGGTTGCTGTGGTGGGTCAAAGAAGGTGAAGACGATTCAGCATGTCCTGCTTCGGAATACCGAGCACCGTCATGGTCCTGGGCTTCGATGGACGGTGCTCTATCGTACATTTATTTGGGACGTCTGCAACCGGAAGATTCTCTCGATGCTCATTATATTGATCACAACATCCACCTTGCTGACCCCACCAACCCGTTCGGCCAAATCAAGGACGGCGCCTCTCTCACCTTACGAGGGTTGACCTTGCGAGTAGTTCGTCCACTCCCATACCGCAAGGGTGAGGATTTCGATCTATGCAACATCCAATTTGACGAGAAGCCGAGCTGTGGAAACCAGTCGCAAGCATCGTCCAGCATGCTCAAGCCTGACAGCGGTTCCAACGTTGCCGGAACAGGCTACCCTTCGAAGATAGAGCTAGGCAGGTATCGTGTAAATCCTGGGCAGTACCTGATACTGCTCCTTCGCCTGTCTATCAAAACCTGGGTCTGATGAAAAAGCCATATCGTGTCTTGTTTTGGAAGGTAGACCCGGGTCACGCCAAGACTCGGATGTCTTCAAAAGAGTTGGTGCACTTGAGGGGATTTTGCCATTGGTCGAACTGGGGAAGTGGCAAAAACGCACACTTGTTCTGGTGTAAGGCTTCATTGCGGAAACAGAAGCAAAGAGATTCAATCTAAAATAAGTATCTGTTAGATAAGTGGCGGCTAGAGAATGGTGACGGGACCGAGCAATATCAGCTTCAAACGGCAGCCGGAAAGGGTAAATGGTAAATTGAAAGTCTTTCGGTATTGTACCTAGGTAGTCTACATGCGTCATGTTTGATTGAGAAGCTATCAATTCAAGTTTCAACCCAGAATGAAATCGTCAACAGTGAAATTTCCGGTTCAAACAAGAAAAATTTGTTAGTGGTGGAACCATGAAGTCTCAGTATCTTCATCGCACAGATCCGCAACCAGCTTGAGCCCGTCGGGTTTGCGCAGCTGCCCAGGTGATGAAGCTCTTTCGGAAGCCTTCGCACAACGCCCTCGGCAAAACCAGGCCATGAACACAAAGGAGCCACATCCCCGCCCACCCCGATTTACGAACATGTTAGATCCTGGTGCAAAGAGAGGGAGTATCAAGCTGCCTCATGTTAGATCGACGAGAGCTTTCCAGAGTGGCCGTAACCTTGTAAGCAGGGAATTATGTCCGATCCCGTTGAGTTAATAAGTCCGCTGTGCGTGTGATGATAGATTATGTCCGTGGAAGTTCCATAGGCCCTGACTCTCCGACCACCTCCAAATGCGGACTCCTAGTCTCCTCGAGGCCAATCAGGGGACTGAGACTCATTCCCCACGGGGTGTTAGTCTTTCCCCATGGGGGAGTCTGCTTGGCGCCAGGCATGAAGGTTAACAAGCAAAGATTACCAGATGCTACGGTGCATAAGTATTGGTTGCTTCCCACCTCAGCATCACTAATATCTCCGTCTCCTAGATGCAACCATATTTTTTATTTTCCAGTCCTTTCTAGGAAATTCCAATCTTATCGAAGTCTCAAGACTCTGTGACTTGCCATTGGCAACCATCATGGATAACAAGAAGAGCACCATTACCGATCACCTCGAGGACGGCTTCTCCCACGGCCAATCCGCCCCCGTGATCAGCTATGACAACAAAGGCATCAGTGGCATCATCCGGTCGCCCTACGTGTTTGGTGCCGCCCTCTTGGCCTCCTTTGGTGGCTTCTCCTTTGGTCATGATCAGGGGGTTGTCTCTCTTATCCTTACTTTACCACAATTCCACCAACAATTCCCGGAAATAGCCCCCGGTCACCCTCGCTATGGCTTCAACACGGGCTTCATGACTGGCATGCTGGAGTTTGGCGCCTTTGTCGGTTGTATATTCTTCCCTCTGCTTGCCGACCGATATTCCAGAAAATGGGGCCTCGCCGTGGCGACAGTGTTCTTTTGTATTGGTGCCATAATCCAGACGGCCTCACACAACTACGGTACTCTCGTCGCCGGACGAACCATCGGTGGTATTGGTGTCGGCACTCTTGCCATGGGAGCCCCACTATACATCTCTGAGATTGCTCCTCCCAACCTCAGGGGCTCTCTCCTTGTTCTCGAGGCCATCTCCATCGTCGTCGGGGCCATCATTGCCTATTGGGTCACATATGGAACCCGCGAGATCGCAAGTGACTGGTCTTTCAGGTTGCCTTTCATTTTGCAGATGGTTCCGGCCCTGGTGGTTGGCATCGGGATCCAGTTCTTCCCTTACTCGCCCAGATGGCTGGCCATGCGTCACCGCGACGAAGACAGTCTGCAATCTCTCGAGAGGCTCCGGCGCCTACCCAGGACCGATGACCGTGTCCAACAAGAGTGGAAAGGGATCCTCCGTGAGGTTGAGCTTCAGGAGCTCGTGCTTCACCGTGAGCATGGTGCTCACACCAACTTTGTCGTCCTCGAGTTCAAGCAGTGGGGTGATCTCTTCAAGCCCAAGTATCTCCGACGCACCACGGTTGCACTTGCTATTCCGTTCTTCCAGCAATTCTCAGGTGAGTGCTCAGGTATGATACCTCACTGATGGTGAAGAGACTAATTTGTTCAAAGGCATAAATGCTTTTGTGTACTACGCACCTATCTTCTTCGCCGCTCTCGGACAGAGCTACGAAATGTCCCTCATTCTAAGCGGTATGGTAAATATCTGCCAGTTCGTGGCCGGCATCCCGACCTTCTTGTTCCTGGATAAGATGGGACGGCGAAAGCTAGCCATCTTTGGAGGCATTGCTATGGGCATTCCACATATTATCATGGCCGGTGTCGTTAGCAAATACAACAACAAGTGGGAGAGTAACCCCGGTATTGGTTGGTTCGGCGTGGCTCTTATCTGTAAGTACTGGCCAATATTCCCCAGTCCAAGTGCTTTGCTAATTCTGTAGATATTTACGTCCTCGCATATGCGTCTTCATATGGACCATTGGCTTGGACCCTCCCAGCAGAGATTTTCCCAAGCTCCAAACGGGCGAAGGGTGTTGGAGCTGCAACAGCCATGGTCTGGCTGGCAAATTTTATTATCGGCGTCATTGTCCCTGAGATGCAGCTTAAACTTGGCTGGGGCACTTACCTTTTCTTCGGATGCTTCTGCTTCGCTGCCTCGATATTCTCGTTCTTTTTCGTTCCGGAGACGGCGGGTAAGAGTCTGGAGCAAATTGCAGGCATATTTGGGGACAGCCTTGAGGATGAGGAGCGCGAGCTGGAGACACATGCCGCCGAGGAGGCGTGAGTGCATGACAGGCTGTCTACGAACACGTCGCAATGCAATGTCTGATAATGCAATGAGTCAATCAAATATTTCAGTTACCAACACATGGTCCAGATGGCCGAGGCATTGGTCTGTCTACATAGCCCGGTGCACCGAACTATCATGGTAACTTACTGCTGGTCTTCAGGGCGCTCTGCCAGAATGCTCTGTACAACAAAAGACAGACCGATGTGAGTATTATAACGTATGACACAACTGGAAACCGAGACAGTCACATATATTCTATTGAAGACGTACAGTGAACGGCCAGGAAAATATGCTTGGTATGAATGTACAGCACGAAGGTTTCTGATAATAGTCTATGGCGTAGTCTATGGTATCGATTGCTCAACATCTATAGCCAAACAGCATGCTTGATTCCGCTTTCTAGGCCCTCGTCTAAAGTGGCGATCAGAGTCCACACGTCACCTCTCTCCCCGCTGATGCCGTAAATCCAACCCCGCCGCCCTCCTGTCCACACACTACGACATAAATGCCGTCATCACTGAGACGCATTCCACGAATAGTGTCAAGATTGGTTCGCACAAATTTGGTATCTAGCACTTTCCTCCCATCATCTGACAGCAGGATGATGGCGATAGCATCCCCTGGCGGCAACTCCTTGGGCACGTGTTCGAGATGAGGTTCAAGCTCCGCGATGTGTCTTTCCCACCTGTTGCTAACATACAAGACATTCGGGATGTTGGGGTGAAGGCAAATCTCGGCGGAGTCCATCATGAATTGGTGGTCCCGATGGACACTTGGAGGGATGACGCTGGGTGCAAACCCGTTGATGGGCTGGATGTCTTCGCGGGGGCTGGTTGACAAGTCAAAGGCCACAACAATGTGTGAGAGCTCTCCGATGACATACATTGTTCTCTCTATAGTATCAATTAGCTGATAGACTTATATGAGGGGCTGTCGAGAATTGAGGGGAGACATACCATCAGGCGTGAGCACGGCATGTCGAGCGCCTGTTCCGGGGGAACACTGCAGCCAGCCGCATACTTCTAGCTTCATCTGCTCTCGACGAAGGATCCAGACGCGATCCGAGCCCAAGTCTGGGGCGTATATCAGACCTCGTCTGTCTTCGAGTATCTGGTGGGGGTGGCATTGACGCTGTCGACCTTTGTTCGGACCGTGTCCAACCTGTTTGTAGGGAAATTCCGGCAACAGTTCCGTTCGCGGGCCATTCGTAAGTAAGAGCCCTGCTTCTTCGCTGACGGAGATCGGATGAATCGCAACGGAGCCTCCATTATACTACCAACTGTGAGCGCGCGAACTTGAAATGTTCACCATTGTCCATTACTCACAGTGCTCAGCGCCAGTGCAGATTTGTCATGTAACGTGGTGACTGTCCAACGGATATGAATAACAAGGTCGAAGACGATTGCAACGAACAAGAATGCTCACTTACAATGCGCGGGGGCTCCTAGGGTCGGCTGTTGACTAGTGATCGTGCAAGTCTTTTTAATGTGGTCGATTTCGAACGTGTATAAGAGACCTGATTCTGTGCCCTCGGACAGCCCAACCAGGCTATCAACGTCTCCTTTCGAATATGAAGGCTCAACCCAAGAGACGTTGAAAGGCCCCGGATAATTGGCCACAATGCTCAATTCTCTCTTTTCGACATCCAGGGCGAGAGTGGTGAAATCGGCTCGCGTGCCGGATATGAGAAGCATGCGTTTCATGATATCCAGAGTGGGCCGTGAAGAAGAAGAAAAAAAAACAAGGCTACTTGAAACGCGAACTGCCAATGGCTTGTCACTACGTCTGGATGGTAGCTATTCGAAGTCGATTCGATCGGGCAAGTAGCCGGAGCTTACAACGATGATAGGTCGAAGGCCCGAGATCTGGTAGACGACAAATCGGACAGGTCGGTTGAGTGATTGCATGCCTACTCCGGTCCGAATTGAATTACACCAAAGGCGTAGAGATCTGGTTTCCGCTTGCAATCCCAGAAAAACAACGCGATTATCCCTGCTGGCGCGTCGGAGGTACTTGTTCATTCACCGGCCCGTCCTTGGGAAAAGTCCGATCGGCTAGTTGCCCTCATCCCATGTAAGTCCGACGTCAAGGCTTGGCTTGATGGAAAGCGCCGTACATGTATCTTTAATTCTTGCCCAAATAATCACGTTCGCAACGGTAGTATAATCAATATTTACTTTTTTGCTTGCTTGACTGTCAACTAACATTTCTCTATTCGCTTGTACCCCTCTGATCTCAAGTCAACACAGCAGAGTATCGGTAATCGTCAAGCACAATGGCCCCGCCGACTCACTTCACGCTCAACACGGGTGCCAAAATCCCCGCTGTTGGTCTCGGTCAGTGTTCATTCTTGAGCCACTTGATGCTGTTGCTTGATGTCTGTTGTTAAACTTCTGTGCACCTACAGGAACCTGGCAATCCAAGCCTGGCGAGGTTCGAAAGGCAGTGGCATTTGCCCTCAAGGATGGATATCGTCACATCGACGCAGCATTGTGAGCCGAGACGCGCGCTACTTTGGCAGCAAGTGAGCATTCGCTGACAAGATGTAGGATCTACGGTGGGCTTTCCCCCGCGAACGAGCGTGATTATCAAAGCTCAGTCTAATAATATTCCTAGGCAATGAGAACGAGGTTGGTCTGGGTATCAAGGATAGCGGGGTGCCACGCGAAGAGATCTTCCTTACCAGCAAACTTTGGAATACCCACCATCCCAATGTGAAAGAAGGCCTGCAGAAGACCCTCGACGCTTTGGGAGTGGACTACCTTGATCTCTATGTCAGTCTCTGTCGTTGCTGTTGCTCACCTCGATAACACCAAGACTGACAATACACCCCTTAGCTCATTCACTGGCCCGTTCGACTGGTACCGGTAAGTATAGCAGCCCCTAATCTTTGGCCCCTCTGAAAATCCTAATTCTCATCGCGTCCAAAGAACGAGTCCAGCAAGCTTCTTCCGGTAAACCCCGACGGCACCCGGTCGATCGATCGATCATGGGACCAGAGCGAGACCTGGCGCCAGATGGAGGAGGTCTACAAGTCCGGCAAGGTCAAGGCCATCGGAGTCGCCAACTGGTCGGTCCCGTACCTGGAGGAGCTCCGTAAAACTTGGACGGTCGTCCCGAGCGTGAACCAAGTCGAGCTGCATCCTTTCCTCCCTCAGCACCAGCTGCGAGAATACTGCGACAAGCTCGGGATCCTCCTCGAAGCATACTCGCCTCTTGGTTCCACTGGTGAGTTCCGAAGTCATCCAAAGAAATCCCGTCTTCTTGGTTGGTGGCGTTGATTGAAGCTAATGTCGTGGCCCTTGACAGGTGCACCCATCATGTCAGATTCTGATGTTCAGCAAATCGCCGACAAGAACGGTGTCTCAGCCGCCACCATCCTCATCAGCTACCACGTCAACAAGGGCGTTGTGGTGCTGCCCAAGTCTGTGACCGAGAAGCGCATCTCCTCCAATAGAGGGGTCATCTCGCTCTCCAAGGAGGACCTGGCCGTGCTTGATAGTCTGGCTTCCAATGGCAAGGCAAAGCGGATAAACACTCCTCTGGGGTTTTGATCTTGGCTTTACCGACTGGTACAGTCCTGTCAAGTTCAAATGAATTAAAGCCAAGTAGTGCAAACCCAATTTAAAACTGGAGCTATGAGATATCATTTAGGCTTCACAGCATATTAGTGAGATACAATTAACATGGTTCTTTTATAAAAGCCTTTTAAATATAAAAAAGGATATTTATTCCCCTTCTTTATTATAAGTAGTTTTATCTTTAACCTATATATACACTCTTATTATTAAGCTATAAGTAATTCCTTTATATAGTTTTAAATACTTTGTAACTTAGTATTTAATTGTATATATACACTTTAGTGCACAACTCAAGTTCACATGTTATGAAACTTAAATAATGTCTTAACTGTCTCCATTATCACTAATTATGTCACAACTATGTCTTGTAGGGAGCCGAAGCGACGCCCTCCTTCAAAGCCTTCAGCCGCATGGCAAGCAGCTTGGAATGATATCGGGTGTAGGGAAGGTAGCCGACCATAATCCAGAGGTTAGGCACCCCACTCTCCCGATACGCAGTCTTGAACTCTCCCTCCTCGTCAATTCCCCAGATGGGCCCACACTGATCGGCTATCCTGTCGCCGAGGGTGGACCGGACAGAGTCGATGGTGTTGGTGAAGCCGGTCGCAAAGACGACCAGGTCGAACTCGCGCTCGCGGCCGCCGTCGAGGACCACCTTGTCCTCGGTGAAGCGCTCGATGTACCCCGGCTCGACCTTGATCTTGCCGTTGATGATGTGCTCGCAGGCCCCGGCGTCGAAGTAGAAGCCGCCGTTACGAGTCTGGCCCAGGGTGGCACCCCCGGTACCGCGCTGGCCGCGCCATGTTCGCAGGCCGCGGGCATTTAGCCCCTCAAGCAGGGGCCGGTCGAGGTTCTCAAGGACTTTGGCGTTGCGCCTGAATAGCTCCTCGCCGGGCCCGACAGGGGTGGCAAAGAACAGCCGGTCCTGTTCCTCGAGATCAGGGCGGTTCAGCTTGGCATCGGGGGCGTAGCTGCCAATGACGCGGGGAACTGAGTGAGTGAGGGACATGATGTAGGTGGGAGACCGCTGGAGAAGGGTGACATCGACGCCGCGGCGTGAGCAGTCGAAAGCAGTGTCGAAGCCCGAGGATGAGGTTCCAACCACGCAGACCTTCTTGCCAACAAACTCGCGGGAGCTGTCGTGGGCGGTCGAGTGGCGAATGACACCGCCCTTGAAGCTGGTCATGCCGGGAACAGCGGGGATCATAGGAGTTCCGCATAAGGAGGTGGCCATGACGACCTGCTTGGGGTGCAGTGTCCTCGTCTCCCTGCCCTCTTTATCGATCACGACCGTCCAGTTGCCCTGGCTGTCCTGTTCGGCCTTGACAACCGACGATTTGGTCCAGACGTTGAGCTCAAGGGCCGACGCGTACCACTCCATATAGACTCCTTGCTTTTGAGAGGGGGTGTATATAGGCCAGTGCTTGGGGTATGGGAAGTAAGGCAGGTCGTCAGCCCAGTGTGGGAAGTGAAGCGAGAGGTACTCGTAACATTTCTTCCAGACGTCACCAATCTCCTCGCTGCGCTCAATAATGAGATTGTCCATGCCGAGTGCCTTGCACCGGGCGGCCAGCGCCAGTCCGCTGTTGTTATGTTAGCACCTCCAGTCGAGGCCAAAGAGGGTGCTTTATAAAAAAAAAACTCACTTTTGACCACCACCAATAATCAGAACTTCAGGATCGGCAGCGTCAACGTCAAGAGCCCTTTGCTTCTCCCAGCTGATGGGGCCGGTCATATGTCCATCGGCGGGGGGAACCTCAGGGAATTGCTTCAAACTTTCGGCCACGGTGTGCATGGTGTATATCCTCCAGCCATCTTTGGTGAGGATGGCGTTGATAACAGCCGAAGCAACAACAACCTCGGTCTCAAATGATACGACGAATTGCAGTTGAGTGTAGTCAGGATAGGGGCGGTCGATCTTGGGGGCGGGTGTGAGGAACTTGAAATGAGTGGCCTTGGTGGTAGGGAGCAAGTTTCTGGCTGCCTTTAGGATTGCTGGTGTGAAGTTGAAGGTTCGATAGTCCCAAGTGAAGGAGAGCTTGTCTCGCCAGACGCCTGTACAATGAAGTCGGTCGGTCAGTAAGTTTGGACCATCTTGAGTGGGACGGATGGAGAGACTCACCATATTCAAGGAACAAATCGGCGAAGCCCTGGGCGTCACCTTTTCCTAGAACCTCCGAGAGGCTTGATACAACTGTCTCGGCCCCTTTCTGAGCATCGCAGTCCGCTGGAATCTCTATCTTGAGAACATCGGAAGTGGGCAGCGCGTGGTTGTACTTAAAATCGTACATGTAGTCATCAGCGACTGGAGGCTTCGCGGTGGCCTCAAGCTTGACGCTGCTGACGCCGAGCTTGTTCTTGACATAGCTCGTGTCGATGTTGCTGTCTATGGCAGACTCGTGAGCGTTGATGTAAGGAGCCATGGCTGCTGCTAAGGGAATCTATGAGTGTGGAGATACTGGAACACCACCCCCCAGCAAGCGACAAAATACCAGGCATATATCCATCCTATACATGGCCACTCAACACTCTCTATACTTCGTAAAGTCCGACCACCGCAGCCCCCCGTGGGGCACAACATCGTGTGATGGACCGGGGATACTCAAGCTCAGAGTACAGTATTAATTGACGACGCCAGCAGAAGGGCACTGTGGGGGCTGCTTCGCCTACGCATTAAATCCGATCTAGCCAGGCGATCGGTCTTTTCTCCGCACACTCGGTCAACTCCATCATCTCCGGTCCTTCCCTCTCGATTGTCACCTCACACTCACACGGACCGGTGGAAACCCAGAGGGCCGGACCAATTGACCCCCATTGGACAACACTATGCGTCGCCTCCGCCACGAGGGTGCAGCGCACGAAGATGAGGCCGGTGAGGGCTCGAGACCCCGCAAGCAGCGGAAACAACGGCCGTATTACAGTTGTGCAGGTGAGTTGGCCGGGGGAAGGGGCATGGGACAGCGCTGGCAAGGACATGAGAGAGCCGCCAGCGATGGTGCTGATTTTATATGCCCGTCCAGAGTGCCGCAGACTGAAGATGAAGTGCGACCGAGAAGGTAAGATTGAATTGTATCGTAATCCTAGTATATACAATTCAGAGGCTGAAATAAACGTTCTGTTGCAGTGCCGTGTTCAAATTGTGTCCGGCGACATCGGGTTGGATTTTGTATTGCGGCACCCACAACTAGCATGGGACTCTCTCGGTTCGTCTTGTCCTTGGGCCTCCAATTGGGCATGCACAGCTCAGCTAAACGTGATCTGCTATTTTTCAAGCCCGGATGAGGATTCCGGACATCAGGTTGATGCCGGACCAGCGCAGCTCGAACATGGTCTGAACTCTTCGCCTGCTCGCCTTGCCATGGAGCATCAACCCACGCATGAGGGGCCTCATGCGCCTCAAGAAGACCATCAGGCACAGCAGCATAGGCAGCCATCTGCCCCGGAATGTACTCAGGCAACCAGCCCAGCACAGCAGTCCACGAACCGCCCGCAACACATCCCTATGCAGGCCAACCCCAGCAGCCAGAACGAGCTCAACACCCTCGCCCTTCTCGCCCACGCCCTCGAGCCATGCGCAGTCCAGGGCCCTTCCCCAGCCTCCCCTGCTTCGGTCCCTCCAGTCAGGATGGCTGAAGCTTTGTTTAACATTCCAACTGGGGCCAGTGGTTCAAGCAATCCCGCCCGGCATTCCATTGACGATGGCCAGCAGAGCGGCTCCCACGGCACCTTGATGTTGGGGAAAAGAGGCCGGTCCAAGTATCTCGGCCCTACGGCGGGAAGTGAATGGCTCAAAGAGGCAAGTCGTCTGTCTGGCCTGAAAGGCACGTAACGAGCTGACCCACGCCAGTCTGAGATGCAAGACGTACCGGAGACTCCGTTGATGACCCGGGCTCCTTCTCCAGAGCATATCCATGGCTCGGCTCCCCCTCAGTCCTGCCTTTCAATCTCCCACGCCGCTCCTATCGGCTTCCCTCTGACCGCCTCACCAGTTCATATTAGCACCAGGGAGTTGCTGGCATGTCTTCCCCCGAGAGAGGAGGCCTGGACACTGGTCGAGTCGTATTATCGCTATTGTGCCTGGCAGTAAGTTTTGTAGACCGTAGACCGTAGAGGAAGAGGCCGCTGACTTGATATCCAGCCATGACGTTGCTCCGAAGGCTCCCTTTGAAAGGACATTTGACCGGGTCTATAAGCGTGCGGAACCGGGCTCGTCTTCTCCTCCCATAAATCCTCAGGAAATTGCGCTCGTTTTTATTATTATGGCTCAGGGCACCATGTTCAACATCGAGATGCCCGATTGTGATTCATCTGCTGAGGATTGGCTTCATCTCTCGGAAAGGGCTTTGGTCAAGGGCCACTTTCTATCGAATAACACCCTCGCTGGACTCCAAACTCTAGTGAGTTTTCAGATATGGTTCCCTACTGGTCAGCCACTAATATCGTAAATTTTCAAGCATCTGATGGCGCATCTGCAGCTGTGAGTAAATCACGTAGGCGGCTATCCCAGGGCTTCTCGCATCGCTGACATATGAGCAGGCAGCTGGACAAAGACCGGCGTGGTGATAACGCCTGGCCGTTGTGGGGTCTCGTGATGCGTTTAATTCAAGCAGTAAGCGTCACTCTTCTTGAAGTGCAGACAAAAATAAGGGCTAATGGTTCCCATAGATGGGCATGCACCGGGACGGTGACTGCTGGAACCTACCGCAGGATGTTGTCGAGGAGAGACGCAAGGTATTTTGGGAATGCAATTCGGCCGACATTTTCCAGGCACATTGCTTCTCCAGACCGTATGTGTACCCACTCCCTCATGTACTTGTTTTCGGGACAGAGCTCAAGCCAGATAGATCCGCCATCAACCCAGACCATTGTGATACAGCGTTTCCCTCCGAGCCACTCAAGCCGAACGGAGAGAAGAGTTACTCAATTGTCCGTTTCGAGCTATCTCTGCTCTCTTCCGAGTGAGGTTGCACCCTGAGCTGACTCCGGCCTTGACCCCTAGCTAATCAAATTTCAGCATCCTCAACATGGCGATGAAGGTGCGGAAGCCGGCCTACTCTGATATCACAGACTTAGACCTCAAGCTGTACGTATTCACGCTTGACGATACGTGTGCAAAATCTGAGACATTGTAGCTGCGAGTTCGAGAAGAACATCCCCTTCTCACTTCGTTGCCGAGCAGCGCTCTTGGCCACGCCGTCTCGATACCCTCAGCTTGAAGCGGCCATTGAAGCATCTCCAGAACCATCTCGAAGGTCACTGGCCATTTCTTTTCAAGTCCGTCAATCCTTCGTTCCCATCCATCAGCCTGCGTGAGTTTAAAGCTTACTGGCATCTCCAGCAAACAAATCTCGCGCTGAACATCTCCGAGACCATCATTAATTTGCATCGACCCTATTACGCAAAAGCGCTCTACGACGTCGATCGTATCGATTCTATTTATAAATCTTCATTTTATACCGTTATTGAACGTTGTGGAGTAAGGACCACTCTAACATCATCTTTCATCACCACTTGTTGACCTTTGGCAGATTATCATCAGCATTGTCACAGACATCCACACTCGGTTTCCCGCTGTCAGCACCAGGCAGTGGAATTTTTGGGTCAGTGCGTGCTATTCATGAATCGAAGCCATTAAAGCTTACAATTTTTACAGTATCACGTTTTCAACTCTGCCTTATGCTTAGGGACCTTGGTGCTGCGCGACCCGGGCAATGTCATGGCCGGCTTCGTCCTCGCCCAAATCGACGCCGCCATCAGCTTGTTCACCTCGCTGCTACACCACGGCGCTCGCACCCCCCGTTACAAGCGCAACTTGCAGTGGCTTCTGAATTTACGCACTCAAGCGCTGTCCAAGACCTCGAAGGCGTCCAACACTCAAGAGGGCGACCCGCAGCGAGACGCCGACCAGGACCAGCAAAGCAACCACGGAGACGGGCATAGGGAACAGGACGAGGATTTGGAGCTGCTCGGCTGGCGGACCAGGCTGATTGAGCGGGCGGGCCAGGGCCGTAAGAAGACCATCAGGACTATCCCCCTTGCTGAGACCCCGACCGGCTCTCAGATCACCGACATTGCGATGCCCAGTGCTTCACTCCCTGCGGTGACACTTGACTCCACGAACGACATTGTAAGATGAGCTTCCATTCTGGTGATGCTCAGAGCTGACGCATTATTTGCTAGCTACGCGACTTTTGGGACCCGATGCTCCTGCAGGATGTTTTTGGACCTCCTAATGATCACCCAAATGTGAGCGAAGCATTGATCCCGCCTTCATTCCGCCAATATCCATTCTTCCCTTTTCTAGAGGGACTTGGGCGACTGACGAATTGTTCAGCCCTTTATGGCCAACGGAGCTACATGGTGGGATGACACTCGGGATGGTGCTACCCAAGCACGAGTTTGATCAAGCTTGGTCTTGATGTGCTCAAGTGCACACAATGGTGGCAACGAGTTTCTCGGTCATTTGATGACGGCATCCTCGGGCTCAGAAGGATAAGATGTCCACAGGTGATCCATGCTAAAAAAAGCCATTATCCCAGCAAAACTTCTTAGAATCTCAGTCACCGTTTGTCTTTGGGTTCTCCATGATAGGCAGGCCGTCGTCATCAAAGTAGACAGGCACACCATTACGGAACGAGTACTGCAGGGCGGTGGCAGTCTTGGCCGCCTCGTAGGCATCATCCGGAGTACAAGTGAGGGGCTTGTCGTCGAGCACAACAGAAGCAAATTCGGAGAGGTCGTTGAGAAATGACTTGTCATAAAGGACGAACGCATCGGGGGTGGTGGCCGTCCGCACCCCGTGGGAGTCGCGGACCTCGACACGGTTGATGGTCGAGTTGCCGTTGACGATGGAGTGTGCCTTGGTCCCGCACACGCGGGTGCAGCTCTCGAAGCCGTTGGTGAGGGTTCGACCCAGGTGAGAGGTGAGGATTTTGCCGTTGGCGAACTCGACTATGGCCCATCCGTTGTCGCAATCGCCGTACTTGGCGAGGTCTCCGTAGACAGCCTGCTGTCCCATGGCGACAACCCTGTTGACCTGTTTCTTGGGGTTCTTGAGGCCTGACTTGACATCCAGGTAGTATCGGCCAATGTCAATCTAAGTGTCGTATTAGTATTAGGGAATCTGTGTCAAGCGAAAGCCGGGAATGTAGCGTGCGACATACATCGTGAACACCCATGTCAACAAAGATGCCTCCGGACTGTGCGGAGAAGGTGACGAAGAATCCTAAAAGGTGTGATCAGCCATCTGTTCCAATCAACAGATGAATTTTCTCAGGGGGTACTCACCAGTAGGGTCCTGTTGATCGAGGCATGTGGTCTCGACAGCATGGATCTCGCCCAGGGAGCCATCCTCGACCATGTCCTTCGCAGCACGGTATGAATCGTCATCTACGCACAAATCAGCTTCAAATACTGACTAATAAAGCACTGAGGCTCATAAGAATGCCAGTATACTCACATCGTCGGCAGAAAGGGACCAGGAACTTGAGGTGAGGCTTGGACTTGGCCTTGGCGAGCACCTCCTCGGTAGTAATGACATCCACCGAGATGGGTTTCTCGCACATGACGTGCTGGGTAGCTATCAGCCTCAAATTTTCTGCATCATGGTCGAAGTCATTGATCGTTGGCACCACTCACTAGACCCAGGTCAAGACCCGTGCATATCAGAGGGGCGTGTGTGGCAGTCGCGGTGGAAATGAGGACAGCCTCGGCACCGCTGTTCTTCATACAATCCTCGGGATCCGCATAGTACTTGACAGAGGGTGGGAGGTTAGCTGCCACCCACTTGTCGCACCCAGATTTTGTGTCGCAAGCGGCGACGAGCTCGATGCGAGGCTGCTGGAAGGCGAGAATGCGTGCGCGGATGGCACCCAGGCGGCCGAGGCCGATCAGGGCGACTTTGAGACGAGGCTGAGTGGCCATCTTTTCGAGTATTAGATGTATGTATGCGTGATCATTGGAGGTAAATCCATGACCTTGGAACCAGCCTCAAAGGACTTAATAAACTGCCCCATGTTGAGGTTTTCTAGTAACAAGCACGCCGGCAGGGCAGACCAGGGCCGGAGGTTGTCGAGCACAGTTCCCCGGTCGGTTAATTATGTCCGGCTTTGCACGTCCGATCCGACGACACCCACCAGGTAGACTGGTCAGACTTTATGTCCGACCGGCTTTGACATATCCGACCAACCAAGACGAGTCTGTCGCTAAGAATGCACATGTGTCAATACACTGTTAACGCGCTGATCAAGTCGCCTTCATTGTAACACTGTTTATCAGCATCAAGGATTGAAGCAAACCTGGACGGTCTACCAACGACACGTGTGCTAGTCCCATTCCTCTTTCAAGGTTCGCTGGCACCGATTGCGTGATGGACGAGTGTGGAAGGAGGACTTGCAGTCTTGGTCTCAGGACCAGGTAGCTCAGGACTAAATCAGCATCAGAGCAATTCAATTCAAGAGCATGTCTCGAAGTGATGAATGTTCACGAATGAGCTCTTGCGCATCAAGGCTGTGCTGCTAGAAGATGAGATTTCCAGGCTGCTCACAATTCTAGAGGTCCGAGGTGGCCTGACTGCTGCTGTGGTTCCTGCACTGGTTTGAGGCGAACATTACTGAATTAAATCTGTTTGGAGCCAACCATTGAAGAAGGTCCCAATCGATTCAGACAAGTAATGCTGACTAGCAGGCTTCCGTTAGGTGACGAAATACGGTAGTAGCCCCACTTCTACGGAACCCATGAGACGCAGGACACCTTGCTACCTGAAGGAAGGAACGGTCTCAACATTACGGTTCAGAACATACCATTGCTGGGTTTTTGAGACAGCACGTTGCTTGCACCGAGCCAAAGGACTACCCCGTGGCTAGGCACTCATTTGATGACGAAGTCGAAAGTCCTGAGGTCGAGCTATTGTGCACATAGGCGCAGTCTCGATTGAGCTGAGGTGCTTCATTTTTTTCAGTTTAGTTCATCATTCCTCCGTTCCATTTTTCCATTCTCGTCATTCTATCGAATACCTTCAGTCATGGCTACCACAGGCTCCACCGACCTTGCTGCTTACGCGTCAAGCTCACATGTCAAAACCGAGACGACGTCAGCTCCCAAGCTCACTCCGATTGAGTTGGCAGCCAGAGGCCTTGAGATAAAAGGGCGGGAAATATTTCAGGACACGAGCGACCATATCGAGGGATCGCGCGTGGAGGAGCTCATGGCGGTGATGCAAGCAGCCACGCCAACGGCAGGCACCGACATGGCGTATGGAGACGACGAGCCACAACGCGTTCGCCTGTGGAAACTGTCAGCAGCCAATGCCCCCATTATCGTCTTCGTCCACGGTGGCAGCTGGAAAGCTGGCACATACCTTGACTCCGTCGGCTCGATCAAGATTGACCATCTGGTCAAGCAAGGCTATGCCTTCGCGTCCGTCAACTATACGCTCATCCATGATGTTACAGTGGAAGAGCAGGTACAGGAGGTCGCCAACGCAGTAGGGTTTTTGGCCAGAAATGCGGGCAAGCTCGGCTTGGATCCGGAGAGGGTTGTTCTGATGGGCCATAGTTCCGGTGCGCACGTCGCAACCCTTCTGGGCACCGACACAAGCTACTTGGAAAAGGCTGGGGTCGACATCAAGACTGTGCGTGGGGTTGTCTCCCTGGATGGATCCAACTTCAACGCAGCAACAGAGATGATTGACAACCCGGGACCCGTCGCTCAGGGCACGGCTTACGCGCTCGGGACTGATCTGCCGCGGCTCCAAGCCATGTCACCGACTTACCATGCACAAGCGCCGAACGCGCGGTCCTTCCTCATATTCCAAGTCCAAAGGTTGGGTGATATTCGTCAGGCTATTGAATTTACCGCGGCGCTGAGGGCTGCGGGGACCGAATACGCCCTGCACGTGTTCGAGGGACCCGGGTTTGAAGGCCATGTGGCGATGCTCCTGAGACTCGGCGACCCCTCGTACCCTGCGACATCCGTGTTGGACCACTGGCTCGCGAGACATGTCCCAGTGGCGTGATGGCTTATTCTACTTTTGCACAATTAAGATGAACAGAGAGCACTTGAGAATATCGCCTCACCAACATTTAGATCAGTTGCGATATGCCACCTCGGTGTCCATACCGGTTCTTTTGCGTCAGGGCTCCAGGTGTCTTCAGTCACCACCGTGCCTTTCATCTTTACTAGGAGCGGATCATATATATGTGACAAGTATCATTGACCACACCTGATATATGAGCCCTAGAATGGCCAGGTTTCCTTGCACAACATGAGGGTTGATACTCGCTAACATAATCAGTGATCACGGGGCAATCGAGACGTCGGCGTGTGGGTTACTACGTAAGTAGCTTAGCTGCATTGAGAGCCTGGCAAGTCATGCTGTCTTATCTCCACAGTCTACGAATAGTATGATACCATATTGTCTGCTAGTCGTGAACACGTTAAAGTACTGGCCCGAGATATTTGACCTTGATACCTGGCATACTTGGGCATTTTTCATGATGCAACGAGTCATTGCGTGATTATAGTTGAAAGAAGCATGAGTAAACGAGCCAGTTCACAATCTTGAGCTGTGTGCTTGTTTCAAAGGACCGAGCAGCACGCATGGGCTTTCCACTGTGAAGCACAGGGCCTCATATGACTAATGTGAATTTAGAACACCGTTCCATTCTTCAGATGCCGCAAGACTGTTTCCATTAACCTAAAAGAATCTATACGCTCTTCTACAGGCTCCAATTCTATCAGCTCACGGTCCAACATAGTGATGAAACACTCGAGCTCCAGCAGCGGGTCCTGAATCCAGTCTCACCCTTCTCACTGCATCATATGTTAGCGTTGCAGCAGTATAAGCCTACAACCTAGATACGCAAGCAAGGTCTCCTGCTCATAGAAGCGTAGCAACAAGTCCACCCTACCCCACCACTGTCTTGAACTCCATCCTCCCGTCCAACCACAACGGGTTGGCAGCCTCATAGACTCACTGTATGCTCGATGTTGCGCATTAGTCTATGCTCAAGCAGCTGTTTCCCGTAGTAACGCCCCGCTTATGATTTTATGCATACATGTGCCTCCCACATGGTTCCATATTCTGCTCGGAACAGCGGCGGCGACTTCGTCTGTTCAGGATCTCCGTCACCTAATTGGGCGATCCCATGCTCAAAGGGCATAAAGCAGCCACTCACATATGCATGCGATGTAGACTTGTAAATTCATCTATGTTTCTATAATTGTATGCTTTGCAGCATATCAAGTAGTTCGCCAATGCTTCCTAGCGGCCAGCACCTGGGAGCTCGACAGGACGTTACCACGAGGCGTGAAGTGGGTATAAAACACATTTCTCGTCCACACTACTGTTAGCATTAATAACTGGATTGTACACTAGAAAAACAAAAGTAGTTAAAGAAGATGGGCATTCTCTTCATAATTTCTTCTATCTTGTCGACTCCTGACATGTGATTTACCCCGTGACTTGTGTTGTAAAACATCATTCAGTGACGTGCTCATGTGTACATCCTTCGACCTTCCCGTCCCTGACCCGCAACCGACTCCCGAATGCCGGAAAAGTGGGCTTGATCTACCCGGGGGGCGTCAAGGGCCGGGTAGAAAACTGGATGATACGCAGAGAACGACTTACAGGGGTGCTGGTAAGAAGTAGAGACACACCAGAAAGCAGCACTGCAGCTACTGAGGCACCTGGTGTGGTAGGTACCGGCCTGGTCCTAGTACTTGTCCCATGGCACTCGGTGCCGATCTACCCAAGCGTCTGGTACGGGCTGGCTGCACAGACAATAGCGGTTCGGCGGCTTGCTCTACATGACTAAAGGCTGTCGGTCATCTTAGATACAAGGAGAGAGCTTGGGGTTCCCAAAAAAGGCTTTAAGCTCGTGCCTCCCAGGCGCAGTGGCATGATTAGTTTCGGCCAGCTCGATGTTCTAGTGAAAAGCTGCAGTAAGAAGTCGAGTGGGCGATTGAGAGAGCACCTGAGATGGGGGTTGCCCAAGGGCGGGACTCGGCTGAGGTGTGCCCCACAGCCGCTGACGGCTGGTGGGCGAGTTGGTGGCCGGCGAATTTCTGCCCGAGGTGGAATGTGCACGATACGAGAAGCCATTCCTTTGCGTACGCGTACGATACACGATTACACGGGAGACGCCTCGATGAAGAGGATGGAGCAGGCCGTGAACAGAGAAACGAGATCGATCACACACACACACACGCACACACGAGTTAGCTGAGAGGACTCAAAGTTCCCAGCCGTAGAGCCGGGCAGAAAACTATGCTCTCCTACGTTGTGGCCGTCCTGGCGTTCGTCCTGCTCTACAACCCAATCACGCAACTGCTGTCCCCTGCGCAGCCGCAGATCCGCAGAACCCCACGGCCCCAGGTCAACGAGACCTTGCTCGCGCTCGAGGACGCGACGGACCAGACGCTGCTGCAGCAGTGCCCTGGTGACTCGTACACGGTGCACATCTTCTCCAAGGCGCCCTTGGTCGTCTACATTGAGAACTTCCTGTCGCCCGGCGAGAGGGCGCACCTGCTCGGCATCAGGTACGCTGCATAGATACTGTGGGTAGTACTTGCTGACTGGGGCGCAAATGCAGCGAGCCCGTCTTTGAGCCGTCGACTATCACAAACGACGGCGGTGCAGAAACCCATTGCGACCAGACCATCCGCGACTCAGAGGTCGGATTTATTCCTCGCTCGGACGAAGTGAGGTGCATTGAGGCACGCGCGCGGGCCTTTCAGGGCTGGCGAGATGAACTCTGGATAGAACGCCTGCGCACCCAGAGGTACCGACCTGGTGGCCACTACAGTCACCACTTCGACTGGAGCTCATCCTGGGGAGGATGGGGCCGGGTAAGTAGCTTCATGGTCTGGGTTGATGCATCCACCGCCGACAACGACGACGGTGGGCTTGTGGGTGGCGGCACTGCGTTTCCCTTGCTAAAACGCCCGAGCCTCGATGAGAGGTGGTGTCGCTTCGTGGAGTGCGACAAGGTTGTCACTGGCGACGACAGTCACGCTCAAGACGCCACAGCCGCAGCTCCGGAGCAGGACGCTAGCCGTGGTGTTGTCTTCAAACCTTTGGCTGGCAATGCGGTCTTTTGGGAGAACTTCAGACCAGACGGCACTGGGCGAGGTTGGGAAGAGACATGGCATGCGGGTCTACCTGTCATCCGGGGCATAAAGGTGGGCTTGAACATTTGGACTTGGGGCAGAGTTGATTAGGCTTGCAAGTGAGGGCTATAAACCTGTCTACGGGATATCGCATTATGATATGGCGGGTTTCCGGGCGCCAGTCAAAAATCTCCACGGTGGCTTCGGAGTGGCGAAGTCTAGATAATATGCAGCTTACACCTCTAGGAAGCACACATGTCTCGGATTGAGGACGCATCGTCGGCGTTGATCACCAATCATGCCCCTCTGCGCGAGCGGGATCAGCTGCACTCCCTTCCACATCCCACTGACTCGGGTCCAGACAATATGCAGTGGCGCGATACCCCTCTGCCTGAACCCAGCTGGCAGTCGACGGAGCCAAAATCGGCAGGCTCGTTGTTTTGACCTCTGCCAACAAGACCTGCTTGTTCACTCTGGGGAAAACCTCACGGGCATGGTAGGTTTGCGAGGACTTTATGTATAGTGCGACGTCGCCTTTCAGAAGCGCCATGCGCATACGGACGAATCCGGGTTTCCAATATAAGCCTACATAAAAAAAAAACCGACTTTCGAACACGGCGAGGCTGAGGCACCCAGCCAACTTTAGACAATCTACGATGAGGTCGTTCACGGTGCTCGATATCTTGCCGCCAATATATTATCCAGGTCCGGGGCCGCCCAGCCAATGGAGGGATCGCCCACCCAGTCCCATCGAATGACAACTGCACGATGAAGAAGCAAGCCGAGGCGCTGGTCCATGGTCAGGGAGCGAGGTCGCAATGAAGGATGGCTTCCCCATCATGCTGCATGGTGATTCCAAGTACCTGACGGCGCAGGTGAAGCCTGTCGTGAACCCCATCCAGCTCCCTGGCCGGGCTCCATGCCCCGTGGACGGCGCGGCGTGCGGCCCTAGCGCGCAGTTCCACCGGCCACGATCCACCAGCGCGGGATTAAGAGGACTCGTCCGCTGAACATCCTCTACCCGCAATATACCAGGAGGATAAAGAGCCCGGAGGGAAAAAAAGAAAGACCAACCTGCAGCGACAGGTTGACATCAACGCCATGCCAGCCATGTGAGTTATGAGGAACGAGCGCATAGACTAGTCCTAGTTGTTGCATTCGCATATGCAGCACAGGGGCTTAGGCGTCTCTCAGCACATAATTGCGTATGCGTCGGCTGAGATACAGTACGTTGACCCAACGATAGTCGACCCCAACGACATCGAGACCAAAGGCTGGCCTTGTGGAAATTGTTGTGTAAGGAATGCAACCCACGTGTGCCACCTTTGATACCTAATCTGTCATGTGGAACGGATATTTAGGTAATTGGGCGAGTATAGAGCAAAACATCGTTGTGGAAAAGGGGTCCTGGGGGGAGGAACTTCAAATCACGAGCAGTCCAATTCAGAGGGGAGCACATGCCGTTTCGCGAGCGCCTCGATGGCTGTGTGAGGGGCAGCCTTTGCATCTCGAGCTTGGCCAGGGAATGGGGACCCCCACACTTTGTTGCGACTCGGTGCGAGTATAGCAAGGTTTGATGTCTTCCCCTTTGGACCTGCTGCATACATACGATGCTCAACTACGAAATATACATAAATTGTACATCTATACGGTTGTATCTGGCCTGGATTAGAGGGCATTATCGACATTCCGAACAAGACAGAGAACGTCTAAGATCTTGCAGTATTCATTCTCCTTACGCAGCCGCCACTCAGCCTTGGGCTCGCCGTGGTCGTGGCGGATAAAAAGCTCCTCTCGTCGAGAAAATTCGGTTGCCGTCCTGCCCGGCCCACAAGTCTACATAGCATCAACCCGGGTCCCTTGTAGACTAGCAGGTACATAGAACCCACCGGGCGGCCCTCGGTCAACTTTCGGGGGCATCCATCATGTCCGGATTGATCCTTGCAGAGGTCGGCAGGTCTGCGTCTTAGTTTTGTCTTGGTCTCGTCTTATAGGCGTGCCACGGGGTGGAATCCTGAGCTACTGTTAGACAAAAGATGGAGCGAATATTTGGGAGGGTTGTTGTGATACATCATAGGGGGGGCGCGGTTGGTGCTAGGCTCCATTTTTGATAGTACGTAGATACATAGTGGTTAGTACCTGAAATCCCTGGGACCTTGGGAACGTCGCTTCTTGAACGGATGTCGGTGCCGTTGTTCCACCAGATCGCAAAGGAAAGGCAGTGACATTTGTGGGTGGTGTGCCCTGACGCCCTGGCATACAGAGAGGCTATTCCCGAACCTTGGACAGGGGCCCCATGGCCCACAGTAGGACGTCTGGGCGATGGGTCTGGGCGGCCCACCTTAGCGGGCGACCCATCAGTTCCATCAAACAGATGCCCCACGGCCGAGGGATGGGCGATGAGGGGGGCCCTGCAGGGACTTCAACGTCGATGGGCCAGTGGGTCGGGGAAAAAGAAAAACATGGTCAAGATGACCATCTCATGATGTATATCGACGCCCTCAGCAGGGCAGCTTGCCAACCACATCTGTCGGCCAGAGATACTTTCATTGACTGTTACGAGGGGCAGCTGCGAGGCGGGGGGAGCACCTGGACAGACAATGACGTCCTTAGCCTCGCCCACGGCCCGCAAAGACGTCGACAGACCCCCATGCCACTTGCAGAAACTAGCAGACACCTTGCCTACACACTTTGCCTTCCTTGCAGGGCCTTTGCCAGCTTTTTTGCCGACACAGGTACCCTCTTTCCGACATCTGGGACCGCTGCAGGCTGGATACGGTTGGGAGGGGAATGCGACAGCCCGGTGTCTCGGCGGCAACTCAGCAAGTACCTCCGTATACTGACAGCGGCCGAGTGGGATAGGCCCGGCTCCTTGTCCCATCCCTTTCCCTTTCCCCTTCCCTTTTCCCCATCCCATGGGTATGCCATTCAGCTGAGAGAGAAGGAAGGGGAGAGGGCCTCTGCGGTGCCGTGTACCTTCCCGGGACCCATCGACCCGCCCCTCTGCCATGTACATAGTATCTGTATCATGTATCTCTGGACCTGGACCTGGACCTTGATCTTGTTCTGGGTCGGGCGGGTGTGTGTGGAAGCCATAACATAACAGCGACGGCCGTGTCCGCTAATTGGAATAGGTCAGCGCGCTCTGGTATAAATAATAGTTGCCATACTACTTCTCGTCGAGTCGTGGTGGACCAGAGTCTTTGTTGTTTTATTCCTCCATCATATCTCTCCCATCTTGTCCCTCTCGTTGCTTCTCTCAAGAGTGTCCCAAGCCTGCCTACTCACCCAGAACCAAGCACTACAACAACAACATACTCCGTGTGTACTGTATGTGTGTGAATTAAATACATATAAATATACAAAACAAGCCGATCACCATGTCTAATCGCCCGATATTTATGGCAACGCACCCACGTGCGTGCTCAACCGCCTTTGAAAGGGTACGTGCATATCCCACAGCCCTGCCGAACTCTTCGTCCATGGGTTCTGGGGGCCCTTTCCGCGATGGCATTACCAGGCTTGAAATGGCGTGCTCGCCGTGCTAGTTGGTGAACCCTGAGCTGACCTCGACTTTTCTTGTCCCCTCATAACAGGTCTTTATGACACGCCGTGACATCCTGCAAACTGCCCACGAGCCGTTTGGGGATGCCTTTTACTACGGCCCTGAGCGCCTCAGCGTGCGCTTCGCCGACGATGAGGAGGCCAGGGTCCAGAGCGGCTTCTCCCAGTCGACCTACAAGACCATCATGGACCGGCTCGAGAACGACAGCAAAGAGGTTCGATCCAACCCTTCCCAGCTTCTTGCTGTCTTCTGAACCACCATCTTCTTTCCCCTCGGCTTAGAGACACCACCCGGATCTTGCCTTGTGTTTTCCCTCCCTCCTTGTTCCTGGCCGAGATTGGACTGCGTTTCGATCCTCTGGCTCTTTGCCTCTCTGTTCGCTCCATTGGCGCAAGTGCGCTGGTGTTAGATTGCGAGAGAGAGAGAGAAAGAGAGACCATGATTCGGACAAAACTGCCGCTGGTCTTGGTTGGCGAATCCTGCTTTTATGGTCACCGAATAGCCGATCTTTTGAGCCTATTTGTTCGACCTTAAAACAATGGTCTCACTGCTCCTCCCGCTTCGTTGTGCGATCCCACAGAGGCGCACCTTCAGGATACCCCACCCCCTCGTTCGAAGCGACGCGACGCGAAGCGAAGCAGGCAATTGCCTCGGCGAAAAAGAGATATCAAGCAATGTGATATGCTCAGTTACTCACCATTAGCAGGGTAAACGAGTCTTCATCAAGGACATCGCTCACTATTTGCTCCCGCCCAATGGCACGCCCGCCAACGTGGCTCCCACCCTCGTCGGTGGCCACAGCCTGACAAATGGCTCCGACGTCGACAGCAACGACGGCCAGTCCGCCAACGGCGTAGAGCACACAACCGGTTTCGTCAACGGCCCAACAAACGGCGAGTCCAACGACGGCCATGCTGCCGCCGCCCCCACCCACACAAACGGCTTCGTCAACGGCCCCACAAACGACAACGCCGAGGAGGACAACCCGACCGTGATGCCGACCGAGATGATGCGCGGCTTCCACTGGACGTTCCTGATCCGGCACCCGCGGCGGTCCATCCCCTCGTACTACCGGTGCACGATCCCGCCCCTGAGCGAGCTCACGGGCTTCCACGACTTCATGCCGTCCGAGGCCGGGTACGACGAGCTGCGCCGGCTCTTCGACTACCTGCTGGACCAGGGCATCATTGGCCCCGCTAAGGCCGGCGACGAGGCCCCCCTGGACGAGGCGCTCAACGACAGCGAGCGCGAGCCCAACAGCTGCTCCATCACCGTCATCGACGCCGACGACCTGCTCAACAACCCCGAGGCCATCCTCCGGACCTACTGCAAGGAGGTCGGCATGGACTACAGCCCCGCCATGCTGCAGTGGGGCGACAACGACAACCAGCAGTACGCCGCCAAGGCCTTTGAGAAGTGGTACGGCTTCCACCACGACGCCATTGACAGCACGTGCCTCAAGCCCAGGGCGGGTCATCATGTAAGTTTCTTGTTCCCCGAAAACCACCTTATCCGTGTCCAGAAGGAGAACAACAATGGCTGACAAGTGACTCTTTCTCCCCCACTGCAGAAGGTCCCCACCGTCGAGGCTGAGAACGAGGAATGGTGCAAGAAGTACGGCGAGGACGCTGCCCGGGTCATCAGGCAGACCGTCGACGCAAATGTCGCCGATTATGAGTACCTGAAGTCCTTTGCCATCAAGGTCTAAAGGCACGATTGGGGGATTCTCGCTTTGCTTTTTTCTTTCTTGCTGGTTTGATGAGTAATGAGCGCATTGGGACAAAAGGTTGATATTATGCTATCACTATTTCGATGGCACAGGGTTTGATACATAAACAAACCAATGTTTTTACAGTTCGCCAAGTCGACCTGGGCTACAAAAGCCCTTGTCTCTGGCTTTCTAAAGTAGCGTATTCCAACATGTTGCTTAACATGAGTTAACATGAGGACTTGACACCATAGTGTATATCTGTTCTCCGTGTGTACACACGTCAAAATGCTGTTGGTACTTTGCCTGCGCAAGTGTCCCTTCTTTCTCTGTGTCTACAACCTAGTCTCCTGCGACGGACTCCCGTTCTTTCCACCAAGCCACCCGAACCAGCCCTTCTTGCCGTCCGACTTTTCTTGCTGTGCCCCCGCAACGTTGCCCTGGACGTGCTCGGACTCGGCCTCTCCAGCCTCCACATCTCGCTGCTCTTCCAGCAAGTGTGCCGTCTTGAACCGGGGATTCGTGATGTGCTCCGGCAGCCCGGTAGAGTGTGTGACGTTCTCCGACCATTCCCTAGCCCAGTTGCGATCCAAGTCGTTGGACCAGTAGATCTTGGCCTCGACGAGCGCCTCGGCAGGCTTCGCTGCCGCTGCCTTTGGCTTTCTCCGAGATTTCGACTTCGCGGGTGACGCAGGCTTGTCGCTTTCTGCATCGGCCGGCGTTTCGTCGATGTTCTCCGGTGCTGCCGCACCCAAAGGTTCGGACTTGACCTCCTCCTCTTCAGGAGCTGGTGCTGCCGCCGCCTCAGCGTCCTCCGCCTCAGCATCCTCCTGCAGCGCCTTGTCCGACCACATCCTGTTGCCCCTCCCCGCGCCGGCCAGGACGGCGGCTATGTCTGCGACCGCGTTCGACCTCTGGTTGTGAATCAGATGCCCGCGCGCCCTCCTGCTCTTGGACGCCAGCTCCTCGGCCTGCCACCCCCACTCGAGCTCGTGCCGGCTGCGGAACTCGCGCAACTTCTGCATCACGTTGCGGCCGACGACGCCGAGGCCCTTGGGCACCTCTATCAGGCACAGGGGCTCCCAGTAGTCCCTTCTGAGCACGGCCGGCTTCTGCTTCTTGACGGTGAAGGGGATCTGGGAGAGGCCCTTGTGGGAATCGCGCTGCAGGGCGGTAGGAGAGCGTTAGTCATTACAAAGTACAACTCGGCAATCGCAGGGGCCAATGCCCTCCTGAGCATGGGGTAGCGGTGGTTTCGTACTGGTAGTTCGGGCTCATGTGTGTAGATGATCATGCCCTGGGCAATATGGTGGTGCACCCAGATCTGCTCGCCGAGGCCTCGCTTGAAGCCGGTCAGCTCAGGCCGCGGCTGCTTGCGCTTTGTCGTCGTGTGGCCATGCCGTATGCTGACCCTTGAGACGCCAGTGGACAGTCGGTCGAGTATGCCGACCACGGATGCCGGCGAGGACTTCATGGCGACTGGTCGTGTGGAGGTCGCAGGGCCAGGTCTCAGGTATGTCGACCTCTAGCCGTCAACGCGCCGAGCAGAATTTCCAGGAGCTCATTATTCCTTAGCTAAGCGAATTGACCAGGGCCGGGACTAACACGGCTTATCGCTTATCGACCGTGGGCTTCGTTTTGGGGTCAGGGTTGGCTGTGAGGGGGGGGGGGTCTCAATTGCCCGGGTTGACCGTTGTAACTCCGGGGGCCTGGGCCGTGGCTTCCCGTTGCTTCCCGTTGCTTCCAGATGCTTCCAGGCGCTGCCCGCCAATGACGTCGAGCAGGCTCTAGCAGGCTCTGGCAGGCGTTGGTAGGCTCTGGCATCATCCCACCTCCCGCCAGCTTGTGCCAGCCTGTGCCAGCTCCAGGTGGAAGGACGTAGTCGGTCACTTGGAATCTTGGAATCTCGTCCAAGTTGTTCTGGGCGACTCTATGACTCCACTGCGCAATCAGGATAAATCTATTGTGCCTCAGAGCTCACAACGCTTTCTCACCTCATCAACAAACACTTATATCTTCTTCACTTCACAAAGTGACAAGATCAAACTCAAGCAACACCCGCACCACTGTCTATATTCACTTTCTCTAATTTCTGTTGTTTGATTTACCCGACGCACGACTTGACGATTGCTGATTGATACCCATACTCTCCGCAAACACGCACATATAACTTTACTTTTGCTTTCACGTACCACCTTGATCACGACCTAATTCATCATGAATTCCAAAATGGAGTTCACGGACCGGGCCAAGAAGGCTTTGGAGGACGCCATGGCTCTGGCCGAGCAATACGCACACAGCCAGCTCTTGCCAGTCCACCTGGCAGTGTCTCTTCTTGAGCCGCCCCCAGACCAGTCCAAGGATCAGCAGAATGGTCCTACGTCTATCAGCAGCACTCTCATGCGGCAGGTCATCGAGCGAGCACATGGTGACCCGCAGCTCTTCGATCGGGCCCTCAAGAAGACGCTCGTCCGTCTGCCTAGTCAAGACCCACCACCGGAGAACGTCTCCATGGCCCCAACGTTCAACTCGGTCCTCCGCAAGGCCACGGAGCTGCAGAAGGTCCAAAAAGACACTTACATCGCCGTCGACCATCTCATCACAGCACTCGCCGAGGACTCAGCCATAGCCAACTGCCTGAAGGAGGCAAACATCCCCAAGGCAAAGCTTGTGCAGGATGCCGTACAGGCAATCCGTGGCACAAAGCGGGTCGACTCCAAGACAGCTGACACCGAGGAGGAGTCTGAGAACCTCGCCAAGTTCACCATCGACATGACTGCCATGGCACGGGAAGGCAAGATCGACCCTGTCATCGGCCGTGAGGAAGAGATTAGAAGAGTCATCCGCATTCTGTCTCGCCGAACCAAGAACAACCCGGTTCTCATCGGTGAGCCGGGTGTTGGTAAGACAACCGTCGTCGAGGGTCTAGCACAACGTATCGTCAACGCCGATGTGCCCGACAATCTGGCTCAGTGCAAACTGCTGTCGCTCGACGTCGGTGCTTTGGTTGCTGGCAGCAAGTACCGGGGTGAGTTCGAGGAGAGGATGAAGGGTGTTTTGAAGGAGATCCAGGAGTCTAAGGACATGATCGTGCTCTTCGTCGATGAGATCCACCTTCTCATGGGCGCTGGATCTTCGGGAGAGGGAGGCATGGACGCAGCCAACCTGCTGAAGCCTATGCTGGCCCGCGGTCAGTTGCATTGTATCGGTGCCACCACACTGGCTGAGTACCGCAAGTACATCGAGAAGGACGCTGCCTTCGAACGTCGTTTCCAACAAGTCGTCGTGAAGGAGCCTTCCATCCCTGAGACGGTATCGATCCTGCGAGGACTGAAGGAGAAATACGAAGTCCACCACGGTGTCAACATCGCCGACGCCGCCATTGTTTCTGCCGCCAGTCTCGCAGCTCGATACCTCACTTCTCGTCGCCTGCCTGATTCTGCCGTCGATCTCATTGATGAGGCAGCAGCAGCTGTGCGAGTGGCGCGGGAGTCCCAGCCAGAAATCATTGATAGTCTTGAGCGGCGACTGCGCCAGCTGAAGATTGAGATCCACGCCTTGTCGCGCGAGAAGGACGACGCATCCAAGGCCCGCCTACAGCAGGCCAAGCAGGATGCTGCAAACGTGGAGGATGAGCTGCGGCCTCTGCGCGAGAAGTACGAGAGCGAGAGGAAGCGCGGCAAGGACATCCAGGAGGCCAAGATGAAGCTCGACCAGCTCAAGGTCAAGATGGAGGAAGCAAGCCGAATGGGTGATCATGCTCGTGCCGCCGACCTGCAGTACTACGCCATCCCCGAGCAGGAAGCCAGGATCAAGCAGCTCGAGAAGGACAAGGCTGCCGCCGATGCTGACTTGCACGCCAACCCAATGGATGGTGGCGGCTCAATGATTACCGATGTCGTCGGACCCGACCAGATCAACGAGATCGTTTCCCGCTGGACCGGCATTCCCGTCACTCGACTTAAGACTACTGAGAAGGACAAGCTGCTGAAGATGGAGGGTGCCCTTGGCAAGATTGTTGTTGGCCAAAAGGAAGCTGTCCAAGCCGTCTCCAACGCTATCCGTCTCCAGCGATCTGGTCTCAGCAACCCCAACCAGCCACCCAGTTTCCTCTTTTGTGGTCCGTCTGGAACAGGTAAAACGCTGCTTACCAAAGCTCTTGCCGAGTTCCTCTTTGACGATTCCAAGGCCATGATCCGATTCGACATGTCCGAGTACCAGGAGCGTCATGCACTCAGCCGTATGATCGGTGCTCCACCCGGATACGTCGGGCACGACGCAGGCGGCCAGCTGACAGAAGCCCTTCGTCGCAAGCCCTTCTCCATTCTTCTCTTCGATGAGGTTGAGAAGGCGGCAAAGGAGATCCTCACTGTCCTTCTGCAGCTCATGGACGATGGCCGCATCACCGATGGCCAAGGGCGTGTTGTCGATGCCAGGAACTGCATCGTCGTCATGACATCTAACCTCGGTGCCGAATATCTGGCTCGTCCCAATGCCAAGGACGGCAGGATAGACCCGACTACTCGAGAGCTCGTCATGAACGCCCTGCGGAATTACTTCCTCCCTGAATTCCTCAACCGTATCAACTCGACAGTGATCTTCAACCGCCTCACCAGGAAGGAGATTCGCAAAATCGTTGACCTACGCATCACCGAGATCCAGAAGCGTCTCAACGACAACGATCGCAACGTTGCAATCTCAGTGTCGGACGAAGCCAAGGACTACCTCGGTAACGCCGGATACTCACCTGCCTACGGTGCACGGCCGCTGTCTCGTCTCATCGAGAAGGAGGTTCTCAACAGGCTGGCTGTGCTCATCCTCAAGAACAACATCCAGAACGGCGAGACCGCCCGCGTTGAGCTTATTGACAACAAGATCACTGTCCTTCCAAACCACACCGACAGCGACTACTCGGATTCGGAGGAAATGTCCCTGGACGGAGAGGAGGATGCCGTGGATGAGCTTGTCAGGGATGAGGACATGGATGAGGACATTTACGACTAAGAGCTGTTTGCTTTTCGGAAAGGCATGATGTGGAGTTGGCAAAACAAAAAAAGCGGATGCTTTCAAACTGTTATGAGCCTGATGAGCAACGATGGATGGTGGATTCTGGAGCCAGTCTTCTGGGAATGAAATGGGCTGATAAAATTGGTACGGCGTTTGGAGCTTTAGCTGTAGTACTTGGGACTTTGTCTGGGATAATTAATACAGTAGCGATTACTTGATCCATTGACTTTCATCTTCGGTGACTGTGTGATCGTTTGGCCCTGCTCTTGTTGCACCAGCTGAGTCTTGAATTCCACACCATCTTCCTCACAGGGATCCAAATTAAACAATGGCCACCCAAATGGACTGTATTGATTTATTCTGAGAACATTGGATTGGACTCATCTTGTCGGGGGTATACTTCTAAAGGATTGATTTTTGCAGGCTGCTGTCGTTTACGCCTACTTCTGTTCAATCGCTCTAGCACCATATACAGCCTCTCCGTGGTATCTAACAAGCTTTCACGGAAATAGCCTCTAGGAATTGGGAGCCACTCCTTGTTGGTGCCATCCATAATCAGTCATCCATAAAACACTGCCCTTCCAACAGCTCAGCTGAGTATCATCTGTCTGATGTTTGGGTTGGGGGCAACACGACAGCAATAAGGGCATGGGAAGTTGCAATAACGGAGGGATGGTATTGAATCATCATGTCACGGATTTCATGCCTTTCCTCAAAAGCATAGTACACAGCACAAAGCACAACACGAAGACGTCTGATCCGTTTCAACACACGTGATAACACATTTGGCCGAGATGGAGCAAACTGTTTATTGCATTGCAGCTAGCTCGCATCACGAAGCTGATCATCGCGAGTCTTGCTATGTCCCGAGAGGGCTTTCCTACATTCTGTACACGTCCCTTGCCAGACGAACGCGCAGCTCAAGTCTCGACTGGATCGAACTGCATCGCACATCGCAAGCCTTCCTTGAAAGACTCTGCCTCGTTTTCACCACCCGTGTCGAGGCTCCTGGAACATCACGATGGGAGACACTGCTCCTCGCCAGAAGACGGCCTGTGTACATGCCATGTCTTGAACTTCAGATCGTCCCTTTACACCTAAGATGAGATGGTCGAGCCCTTACGTAGGGAAACAACGTGCTGCCCAGCAATTTCCACGGCAAGCACCTTCGAGTTGATATCCCAAACGGAGTCCGGTAGCTTTGCCAGGCACCCACAGGCGACGAGTCGAGGAACTGGTTCGCATGGTCTTCATCCTGTCACAGAGCCAGCACAGCATTACTTCCTCTGGAGGAGGGAGTTTCGCAGAGTTCTTCGGCGATCCTATTCCCACCTGCTCTCCTCCCTCTCGGCCTCGCTCTTCCTCAGCCTGGCCTCGTCGTCCTCGTCCACGACCTGGCCGCCCCTTCGGTGCCGGCTCCTCTTCGAGTCGGAGCCACCGGCGGCATCCTCGGTGTTGCGGCGCTTCAGTCCCGTAAACTGTGCCAGCCGCTGCGTCTCCTTCAGCAGGCGCTCGCGGTTGCGCCGCTCGCGCTCTGCCGCGTGAGGGTCGAGGCCCGCAGGCTTGGATGTCGACGCCGACGAGGACCGCCGGCTGTCCTTTCCCTTTTCCCTGTCCCTGTCTCTGTCTGCGGCGGGACCCGAAGGGGGCTGCTTCGTCGAGGAAGAGGACGTGCTGGTCGAGGTCTTGGCGAAGGCGCCCTTGATCTCATAGCCTTTCGGCGCGTTGAATATGGAGAAATTCTTGGATATGCTACCTCTGGGGCCAGTAGGGGGGTTGAAGGGCTTCACGTCCTCCGCCGGCTCTGTTGGGGTCGGGGGCTCGGCGGTAGATCGCTTGCTGTGCCGTCTTTCGCGTTCCTTCTCACGCTCCTTGTCGCGATCTCGGTCACGCTCTCGCCTTCGCTCCCTGTCTTTGTCCTTCTCCCGATCTCTGTCCCGATCAGATCGGTCAGACCGGTCGTGGTCGCGGTCTCTGTCTCGGTGTGATGGGCGGTGGCTGGACTTTCGCTTGTGATCTCGGTCGTCATCGCTATGGTCCCGCTCGCGGTCTCGCACCTTCTCTCGGTCCCGATCCCGATCCCGTCGTTTCTCCGAGTCTCGCTCCTTGCGACTGCTGCGGTGACTCGCCTTGCGCGAACCAGTAGGCGAGGCAGATCTCGACCGGTCGGCGTACTTCTCATCCCTGGAAGATCGTGACTTTGGTTCCTCATCCTCGTCATGATGTTTCTTACTGCTGCGGTGGCGGTGGCGCCGCTCCCTGTCGTAGTCTCGCTCGCCATCCGAGTCGGAATGGTTGCGGCGGCTCTTGCGCTTGCGATCTCTGCGCTCACCACTACGGCTTCGCGAGGGAGCTGCTGCTGACTCGGAGCGGTCGCGGTCTTTGCCGTGACGGTCCCGGTGACGGCTTCTATCCCGCTCCTGGTCCCGACTGCCTCTGCTTCTGCTAGTGCTTCGCTCCCGGTGGTGTTCCGAATCTCCCTTCCGCGGAGAACTACTCCGCGACTTATGTTGCTCACGTTCATCGTCAACTGGGGTGGCAACGCCGTTCGCCGGGGTACTGGGGCTTTGGACCCTGTTGAAGTTCTCGCCACCAGGGATCTGGTAACCTCTAGCTCGTAAGTTAAGCAGGCTGGTGTTTGGCAGACCTTGACGCATAGCCTTTGGTCCTTTAGGTGCATTCAGAGGTACGTCAGGCACAGGGGCCGCTGGAGGTGGCATTACCCCAAAACTTCCCCCGCGAGGATGATGGCCGCCAAAGGGCGTCCCCGAACCTGGTCTGATACTTAAGTCTGCAGGTACAAAATTGCCATTTGGGGGCGCAAAAGTCGGGTCACCACCACCACCACCTGGCCCTGCTTGATCTGTGTTGATGGGCTGACCAGGACCGGCCGCATTGTCTGGTCCGGCACCTGAAGCTTCTGACTTAGTGTTGCCGTCTCCATTCTCGGTCACCGACTCGGTCTTATCGGCATCTTGCACGCCGTCCTGGCTTGCCTCGGGACGGATGGTACGGCCGAACTCGTCGACACTCTTGTCCCCTTCGCCTTCACCCGATGATACGTTGGGAAGCGGCTGAGGGCCATTTGCGTCCTTGTCCATCATGTTTGAGCCATCTTGCTGATTCATGTAGTTCTGGCCCTGGTAATTCCCTTGTTGTCCATAACCAAAGCCACCACCACGGCCGAAGTTATTGAAGTTCCCGCGACCACGGAATCCTCGACCGCCTCGATAGAAGCCCCTCCCGCGATAGGCATTGAATTGGTTGTGAGGGCCAAAATTACCTTGATTGTATCCTGTTTGGTAGCCAGAGTTAAAGTCTCCATAATCACCGTTACCCATGCCAGAAGCATTTGGATGATTGTAATTATTCTGGCCGTTATTCCACGTTTGCGGTCCGTTCCAGTTACCATCGGCGCCCATGCTACCATTGAACCCTCCCATATTGCCGTTCATCATGCTCATGTCCATGCCTGGTCCGAAGCCATTGCTCATCTGGTACATGTTCATCATCGAGGGGTCCATGCCCATGCCTGGCATTCCTGGGTGACCTGTCAGCCTAGGCCTCATCCGAGCACGGAGATGTTGTCACTTACCCATCATAGGGAACCCGCCAAAGTTGGGCGCCATTCCGTTCTGCATGGCCATCATCATCTGCATTTGGTTGAAGTCACCACCGAAGTTCATGTTGGGGAACGATCCGTTCATGCCACCAAAGCCATTGGGGAAGGATGGATTCTGCTGGCTGTTGTCTTTATTATCCTCATCGCCATCTGCTTCTTCTGGGGCTGCCTCGGCGTCTCCCTTGTCCTCATTCGATTCGTTCTGCTCTTCCGTTTTGACGTCTTCCGGATTCTCAACCTCCCCTGACACTTGCTCGCCCGATGGCTCGATCTACAGCGAAGTTAGTACGGATCAGGTGTATAGGAGGCGAGATTTGCGCAAACCTCATTTTCAGTCGCAGATGTACGGTCCACGTTCGTTTCCGTGGTTTCGGGAGCGGCGTTCTGCTCAGCGGAAAGGTCATCCACCTGAGCCGATTGCTCGCCTTCTTGTTGTGTGCCTTGAGTAGCAGGGGCAGCCGCCGCGTCTGGATTGCCGTCGTCGACCGATGGCTTGTCATCAGGTGCGGTTGGGGTCGGAGCAACTTTTGCATCGACCGGCGTCACGGGTGTAGACTCCTTGACCTGAGAAATGTCTCGCTTCTTCTCGGCAGTCTTCAAAAAGGCCTTGGTCGTCATACGGAGGGCTTTGTTGGGCTTGCAGTCGTCGGCTGACATTGGAGTGTGCTCGCAGACGGGGCATGTTGATCGCAGGGCCAATTTGCCTGTTCTTGTCAGCGGACGAGACCGCTCATCCTGTGAAGATCGGTATACTCACAATTCTCGCAAATCATCTGCTCGCAACAGGGTGTTCTGAAGGCATTCACAGCCAGCTTGCTGCAGATAGCGCAGCGTAACTTGATTGGGACTTCATCCTGTGGCAACGAGCTGGATGATTGTCAGCTTCTGCGTCGTACGAGGGAGGTGCTTCAAGGTGATGAGCATACCTGATGAGCTCAGCCAAAGCAGGAGTCACCGTCACGTAGGCTGCCGCCATGATCTGCGATTACAGGAATCGAGGTCGTAGAGTTGCTCGCATGCGCAAACCAAGCGGACGGCACGGTGACGAGACGCCGACGGTGGTGATTATATCGTAGAACAGTGATTCTCCATCTGCGAATGATTGTGGCTTCGTCGCCGTATCAATTCAGCAGGGGGCGATGTTTCGCACTCTGGGAGGTATTGTTTAGAGATAGTCTAAAGCATGTCCTGTCGAGTACCGCGGTAGCGATGCAGCAGTAGATCGCGCGCGTCTCGAAAAATTGAAGAGGTCGCAGAATGGACACTTTGGGCCTGGTCCGTGCGCTAGGCCATTCCGCAGCCCCACCCACCGTTATCGCCTTCCAGCGGGAGCGTCTGCCAACCCGCCCAGGGACTCGTCCGCCGCCTCAACCGGCGTGGGGTCAAAACGATTGCGACAAGGCGAAACGGCCAGTATTGGTATTTTTAGCACAGACAGTTGAGAAGATTCATCAGAGGAAATAAGTAGTTACATTCGCTACTTGACTGCAGTGACGGGAATGTGCTAAACGCAAGACGTATTACGCCCAAGTGACCTGCCCTCGAGACTTGATCTATCACCCCAAATACCAGACATCCTTTGGAAAAAGAGAAAATGCAATGCTTTATTGATAACCTCCATCTCGGACAGCCGCCTGAACACCTCTCAGCCTCAGCACGCGCAACCTTCCTTGCCCGCTTGGTCACGCGGACCAGACAGGTTAACCCGCTGCTCTTCGCCTCCCCTACTAGCCGCCTGAGATGCACCCTGGCCTCTGGCGCTCTTCAGTGACGTCTCCGGGATAGCGTTTGCGATGGCGGTAAACACCTCCGTGACGTTCGTACCAGTCTTGGCACTGGTCTCGAAGAACAAGAGCCCCTCCTCTTCAGCGTACGCCTTGGCCTCCTCGGTCGAGACCTTCCGAGCATCACCGGAGTCGTCGGCATCATCTCCTCCCGACGCAGCCTCGCCACCAGCACCGCTATCACCCGAGGCGTCGTTTGTAAGATCCAACTTGTTGCCCACCAGCGCAATCACGATGCCAGGGGACGCCTGTCGCTGCAGCTCTGCTACCCAGTGCTTGGCCTTGATGAGGGATGTGGGCTTGGTGAGATCGTAGACGACGAGAGCGGCTTGGGCGTTGCGGTAGTACATGGGTGCCAGGGATGCGAATCTCTCCTGGCCAGCTGTGTCCCAGATCTCAAACTTGATGGTTCTCGTGGGCAGGTTGCATTTTTGGGTGAGGAAGGCGGCGCCGATGGTAGGCTCCTTGTTTTCTTGAAAGTCATTGTTTACGAATCGGAGGACAAGCGATGACTTTCCGACAGCCTGCGGGTGGGAGAAGACGTCAGTCGGATGTCCTCATCGTGGATGGTCGTGCAGGGAGGCGTCTACTCACAGCTTCGCCTAGGAGCACCAGCTTGACGCTGCTGGAGGGTTTGGGCGCATTAGAGTCCGCCATCGCGAATCGATCTGACGTTGCTGGGTTATTTTCTTGAGTCCCAAAACAATTTGGAAGTGAAACGTGTAGGACAAGCGGCGAGATTTAGATGAAGTTGATCGGCGTCGGTGTCGGTGTCGGTGACTGGGTTTGATCGTTCGGAGGCAATCCAACAAACAACCCACATGCGTCAAAGAGGTGCCTGTCCAACAGTTGGCGAGAGTGACCAGGGCGAATGAGTGAGTGACGTTAGCGGGTGCTTGGGGCAGTGCAAGTGCGGCCCTGGCAGCAGGGATTCTTGGTTGTCTCAGCCCCCACCTAGCTCCGAGGCAGCCAGTTCGACTAACCCCAGCGGCTTATCTTATCATGGACCCTTGCCAAAAAGTTTGGTCGTTATTCTGCTTTTTTCTTGTTCTCTTATTCCTTTCCCGTCCGGATATTTGATGCATAGTAGCAAAGAGACAGCCACACCTCGCTCGCAGGGACTCCGAAGTCGATGACAAGACAATAGACGGCCATCCCTCAACAATTACTTGCCCACCTCGGGAAACATCCGCCAGCATGGGGGGATTTGACGGGGCAAGGAAGAACCTTTTCGACGAGGCCGACTCAGGGAGTGAGGGCATTGGGGGCGACGCAGACAGTAAAGACCTGAAGATCAACGAGAATTACGCGCGACGATTTGAGCACAATAAGAAGCGCGAAGAGAGACAAAGACGTAAGTTATATGCACCCCAAGTTTCCCACCAGACATCGCCAACGATAAATGTCGCGCGCAACCATCTTCCTTGAAGAGTGCGACGCAGACATTGTGATACCATTCTCTCTACACTCACTACCATTCCCTCCAGAAAGCCTGAGACGCATATTATGTATGCGCGATGTACATGCCAGCTGCTAACTACAAATAGTCGAGGAAAAGTCCAAGACTCGAGCGGCAAATGGCCAAGACGACGACTCCGATTCAGACTCCTCAGATGACGAGACCGAGGACGAGGATGGCTTCCTAGCAACCGAACAGCTCGACGCCGAGATTTCAGCTACCCTGCAGGCGATCAAAAACAAAGACCCTAGGATTTATGACCAAGACGTCAAATTCATTACGGCACTGGACGAGGATGGCGCAGCTCCCAAAGACAAGAAGGAGAAGCCGATGTTCCTTCGCGACTACCACCGAGAGCGCTACATGGCTGGAGACACGGGAGCAGACGACGAGGCAGAGACCGACCAACCCAAAACCTTTGTGCAGGAGCAGGCGGATCTGAAAAAAAACATTCTTGCAGAGATCAACGCAGCGGACGACGGCGACTCGGATGATGCCGAGGACTTCATCAAGGCAAAGCCGAGCGAGGCCGCCGCTACGGAGAACGGGATCCATCCCTCAAGAAAGGAAAAGGTAAAACCTGCCGAGCTCGATGTCTCCCTTGCCGACAAGGACCCGGACTTATACTTGTCGAACTTCATGGCGTCAAGAGCATGGATTCCTGAGAGTAGTTCGAGGTGGGAAGCGTTTGAGTCAGACGAGGGAGAGGGTAACGACGATGCGGACGAGTGGGAGGCGGCTTATAACCTACGATTTGAGGACCCTGCAAAAAGCAACGAGTTACTGCAATCATACTCACGAAAAGTTGTGGAGGCCCGTACAGTCCGGCGAGACGAAGTCAAGGGACGAAAGAAGCAAAGAGAACTGGAGAAAGAGCGCAAGGCAGAAGAGAAGCGCCAACGCCACGAGGAACGCGCCCGGCTCAAACGCCTCAAAATCGAGCAGGCAGAAGCAAAGTTGAGGAAGATCAAGAAAGTCGCTGGTTTGAGTGGCAAGGAGCTCCGGGAGGAAGAACTTATGAAGCTGCTTGACGGCTCTTGGAATAATGAGAAGTGGGAGGAGGAGATGAACAAGCGCTTTGGAGAACAGTACTACGCCGAGGCAGAGGAGGTGGTGTCGGAGTCAGACGAAGAGGGTTTCGGTAAATCGAGGAGGAAGAAGCCGAAGAAGCCGAAATGGGATGACGATATCGACATCAAGGACATAATTCCAGACTTCGAGGATGAGGAGGCCAAACCAGACATCAGCCTCGCTGACGAAGAGGCAGAAGGTGAGGCAGCTGAAGGCGAGGTAGCTGAAGATGACGAAGAACGGCCCGCCAAGAAACAAAAGACCACCAAAGAGCACAAGGCGGAGCGGCAAGCCAGCAAGCAAGCCTCCCGGAAAGAGCGCTCCAAGATTGAAGCACTGGTCGAGCACCAGATGGAGCTCGACGACCCGACCGTGCTGGCTCTCTCCAAGAAGAACAAGAAGGCCGCCGGCGCCGAGGCCGCAGGCTTCCGATACCGGGAGACCAGCCCCCAGTCGTTCGGCCTGACCCCGCGCGACATCCTCCTCGCGCCGTCGGACGCGGCGCTCAACGAGTTCGCCGGCCTCAAGAAGCTGGCGACGTGGCGCAACCCGGACAAGAAGAAGAAGGACCGCAAGAACCTGGGCAAGAAGGCCAGGCTCAGGGAGTGGAGGCGGGAGGTGTTTGGCAGGGACTTCGAGCACACCGGGCCCACGTTCGGCTTCGGCGGCTCCAAGGACGACGAGGCGGACGCTGCGGTGGACGAGAAGGCCAAGGACTTCGAGAACAGCGCTGCCGCCGGGTCAAAGAAGAAGAGGAAGAGATCCAAGGGCAAGGGCAAGGAGGCTGTCACTGCTTAGGCGACTCGTATCAAGTGTGGGATGCTTCTCTCGACCCTGACTCAAATGTATTAATCTTCAACATGTGTCGATCACCCATCAAGTGCCAGAAAGCTCTCCAGCATCCTCGCATGGGATAATGTTGCGCGGCATGTCAATTTCTCCCAGCCTCTGTCCCGCCGTCTTCAATTCATAACCCACTCGATGTCAGCAGCACTAGTTCAACAAATCGAAGCATGAAAATTGCCAGTTCAGTAGCAAACACTTATAAAGAATCAAAGGCCGCAAATATTGGAGCGTCGGATTTTTCGTAGCCAGCAGCGGCTGATATGAAAATACAACATGCGGGTGAAGAAGACAAACGCAGTCTGGTCACTCCGAGCGACGGGCAATTCATGGGCACCGCAAGGGCTGATTCATCACACAATTGTCTATTAGCCTGTACAATTTCCCCGAGTACAGTGTAATAATGCTGCACATTGACGGGCCTGGCGCGTGCCCATGTACGTCTCCCGCCCTTCTCGGCTTCCCCTTTCCCTTCTGGTATACCTACCGATTCCCAGGCGCCCCTTGCTTGGTGCAGTTTCCCAAACGTCATAAAAACCCATATACATTAATTGGCCGCCCCGGTTGCCTGACGCCGTGGATGCTACAACTACGTTCAACCAGGTCGTCTATAAAGACCATCCCCACGCCATGAGAATCCCTCCCAGTTTTATGTCGCGACTGATCGACATCTAGACCGTCATATCCCGCCAATTCATGGGTTGTCAATGGCCCCCACCCATCCCGGAACCGTGGGCGCTGGAGCCAAACATACTACCAAAGTTGTCGATCGCAGACGCCAGGCTGCCGACGTCGCCCACCTCAGTCGTGGGGAACGGCATGAACCAGCCCGCCGACCCGCCGTCGTGGCCGTGACCGTGCCCGAAGACGGTGTGGTGCGGGTTGTTGTGCGGCCCGTCCGCTGACCCGCGCGACGCCTCCCTGCCGCCGTTGCCGTTGTCGGGGCCGTCCCACCCGGGTAGTCCGTCCATCATTGCCGCTGTCGCGTTGGGGTCCAGCCCTGCGGAGACGTACGGCGGCCCCATCATCGAGTGCGGGAGCATGCCGTTCTGCGCCAGCTGCAGCGAGAGCATGTCGTGTCCGTACAGCCCGTGGTGGCCGGCGCCGCCGAACTGCCCGTGGCCGACCGTGACCGGGCTGATGGGTGAGATGGTGCCGTGGTACGCAGCCGAGTGTGGCGTGGCGCTGAGGGACGAGAAGCTCGCCGCCCGGCTCGTCTGGCCACCAAGTGCTGCGCCTGGGTAGCGGCCCTGTTGCTGTAGCCGCTGCAGCTGGTCCGGGGTCATGTCCGTCATCAGCGGTTCCAGGTGGTGGCCCGTTCCGTGGGGGTCGCTACGAGCGGAGCTTATACTGTGTCTCTTTGCTGCGAGAGCCTTGGCCTTCTTCAAAGACATTGAGTTAGAGCGCATTCCCGCTTCCTTGGTCTGCGGAGACAAGGTCGTGAAGAACTCTTCCACGGTGTGCAGCTCGGGCTTCTGCTCCAGGACCGCGTCCTCGCCCTTCTCTTTCTTCTTGTATATGGCTGGATCGACAAAATCGGATTGTGATACGCCGTGGGGGTATCGATCAAACCAGTCCCCGTACTGGAAGATGGGGGATGAAGACACATCGCCGGGCAGAGTGCCACGCCGTGCTGCGTCGGCACAGTTTCGATATTGGTCTCGCAGGTTTTCTGTCATGAAATGGAACATGCCCCAGAAGCGCTTCATCTTGGAAAGTGATTTGATGTTGATTGCCAGGTTTCTCTTTGAGGTTGCCTCAATGGTTGGGTTGCCGGAGAAAATGCCGAAGATGTGCACTGTGCTGGACAAAAATGAGCAGTAACCCACAAAAGGCGCAGTGATGAAGTAGGATTCGGAGTCCTTGATGAGCTCGGAGATGCGGTTCGCCGCGCAGAAGGCCTTCGCGCCGGCCTTGGTGACGAATGTTTTGGGTATGTCCTGGAGAGAGTTTGCATTTGGTGAGGAGACGGCGAATCGACTCAGGAAGAGGACGTTTTGCTGTATGGCAATGTGGAGGAAGAGGAATTGATTCGCCATTCCTTCCGTGTCGTGTAAATGGAGATTATCCGGATTATATACCAGCGACTCGGGCAATGAAGCTGCCATGTCCTCCGCTTGCTTGATGAGCTTCATGTACTCAGAATCGGCGTCCCACATGGATTTGTCGTCCAGGTCTTTCCCGCCCTGGTTGAGATAGTTTATTACGCGGCCCCAGATTGCGATGGCCTTGATCATGTAGGCGGCTACGCCCATGTTGTTCTTGGCGTCTTCTTTCTCCATGTCGTCTGAGGTGGCACTGTTTGGGACCTCGCCCTGCAGGTTTTCTGTCAAGCCTGGCATGTCTTCAAACTGGAAGTTCTTCTCCTTGATCGGTAGCGGAATTCTCAGGGTCTCTTCTTTGATAAAAGTCGGCCGGTCTGTCCCAGATGAGTTGAATCTGTCCATTAAAAAACATGCCCACATGGTCCTCCTGCGAATCTCGCGATCTGTGAAGCTAAGCCGGGTGCCAGGTCTCAATGGGTCGTATTCGAGATCCTTGTGCAATTGAAGAGCGAATGCCATTCTAATTGCTTGCCCTGCCAGAGCCCAGCTGCGTCCTCCGTGGCAAGTGGCAAACTCATGCAGCCCCAGTATAAGAAGGCATGTGAGTATGGTTATGTTCGGCCACTCGTATCTTTTTGTAACGATGTCTCGAGCAGCGGCGGCCCACTCCTCGCCTCGCAGGAAGGCTGGCGAAGTGTTCAGTTTGGGATGGTTCGAGAATCGGGCGGACATGGCGCACACGGAGAGAATAAGGACAGGCGGCAGGGTTCCAGCTCTGCATGACTGTCAGCGTGTCCTTGCAGCGTTAAATGCGAAGGGGAGTAAGACCTACTTCAGCTTCCTCATGTAGCTTGGCTTGTGAAGTATGTGATATGCTTGCCCATAGACACTCTCAAAAAACACGTCTGCAAGATGCTCTTGAATCTCTCTGGATGGCAAGGACTGTACTCCCTCCTGTAACAGCTTGGTTTCCTCGGACTCGTGCACCATCATCAAAGAAGTTGGCCTTGGTGGGCTTTCGAGGCCTGGTTTTGCGGGAACTTTCGCCCAGTTGTCCAAGTCCTGGCCGAAGGCCTCCTCGGCCCCGCGTTTTCTGGAATTCCCCTTGCCTGATGAGAGAGCGCCAGGAATGGCGGGTTTCACTACTGCACGCGGGACAGCGGATGAGATGCCGTCCTGCTCGTTCTTCGGGACGATCTTGATGATGCGCTCTTCCATCCTCTTCAATCGCTTGTCGAGCATAGCCATATAATCAGTCCGGGGCGCGGCCTTCCGGGCTGTAACCTTGTACACACATGGGATCCGAGAGCGGAGACAATGTTTGCAGGCAGGCTTCTCACCCGAACAGCGTATCTTCTTCCTCCTGCATGCGATGCATGCTAGAGGCAACCTCTTGCGTTCCTTACCAGCTTTGGTCTTCAGCTCGCTCCATGCCGGGGCGGTGTCTGATTTGTCGTCCTTGTGTTTGGCGCCTAGGTCGGTCCCATCACCCGGCCCCAGCGACGTTAAGCCAAACTCGTCCGACACAGGGTCCTCTAATGAGAGGCCATGTTGATTTGCATCTGGGCTCCCGTCATCTGAGCCGTCCACGCTTGATCTTCCTCGATTGGAATCAGCGGTGCCGTAGTAGGGAGCATGTGCTGTGATTGACGGCGCTGTCATCTGGGCGTCTGCCATGGTTGAGGATATGGACTGGCGCTGTCGGTTGGGGAACAAGCCTGGGGCATGTTCCTCCGAGACAGCAGAGCTAATGGATGAGCGTTCTCTTAGCCCTTGATATGTGGAGAAGGCAAAGTCGTGGGTGAAAAGGGCACTGTCCGGGAAGGTTTGTTGGTGGGACGTCGCGAGAACGGAGTTGTCGTAGTGAGACCGGCTTAGGGAGTAGGCGTGTAAGTTTGAGTCGTGCTCAGGTCCAATACCTCTATGGAAAAGGTCGGGACGTAAATCAGCAGGGAGGGCCTTGATATTGAAATGGGATTGAGCCGCTGACATGGCTATTGCTAATGCAGAGTGCTTGGGTCAAAAGCAGCAAGTGATCATCGACGGCGCCTTTTGGTTTGGTGGTGCTGGTCTAGAAGCAAACAGGCACAGGGTGCTGAGGGGCAAGGGCCGGCAGGGTCAGGCTCGAATCGGAACCTCCTCGGAGTCCAATTTTGAATTCAGATCTTGGGGCGGGTTGGTGATGGAGATCAGGACCAAGGCGTCTCCAACAGCGAGCTTTGTTTAAGTTTTAGGGCGGGACGGGGCCACTCTTCTCCAACTGATGGTCCGACAATTAGCCTTGTCTTCTTGGTTGTCCGTCAGTCAGTGTGAAATGCTGCTGCTGCTGGTGTTGGAGAGAACGATGACGGCGGCGACAATGCAGGTGAGGGGGCAGCAGAGCAGACAGTTCACCAAAGCACATTGGCCATGATATGCCTGTCTGCTGGGGTTGCTGGAATAACCACAGGGATTTTTTCTGGTATCTCGCAGCCAAGCTTGTTGATTGATATGTCAGCCTCCTCACTATATGTGCCCTCAGCGACCCCCAGAGAGGCAGGCGACAATAGCTCGGGCTCGAGATCTGGGTCCGGGGGCAGAATGGCAATAAACAAGGGGGATATTCAGGCTGTCGGGAGCTGGTCTTGTTTGACTGGCCCGGGCTGGGTGCAGTGGGCTGGTTGGTAGGTTTTTGGCCGGGCGGATTGGCCGTGGGTTTTGAAGAAGAGCGAGCAGAGCTCAGAGGGGGGAGGAGAGGCAGCAACAAGGCGGGCGGATGAAATGGGCTGGATCTGGTTGGATCTCTAGCGGAGAGGGTGGGCGCTCCTCCACCTGCAGCAGCGAGAGGGAGAAGTGTGGATACACCTCTCACACACAGTAGTCAGGGTACGGAAATAGTGTACATACCTCCTGGCGAGGTCCAAGATGATTGATTATTATTGAACTCTCTCAAGCTGGGGTTCTCCACTAAGCCCGGATCACAGTATGCAGGCGGACCCGCTCTTCTGCAGTAGCAGCGGCGGCGGCAGGGTGAAAGACAGTAAGTGAGTAGGGTACTAGTCTGGCTGTCTGTCTGTATGTGGAACAAGCAGCACTGCGTGACGCGCTGCACGGCGCTGCACCGCACGACAGGGGCCAGGGGGCAGGGGCTAGACAGTAGTGCGCCTGCGACTTTGTTGGGATGTCGATGCGTGCTGGACCTTGTCTCCTCCCGTGGGTGGAGGACGGAAGAGGGTGTTTTCGGCGGTCAGAGACTGTGGGGTAAATGGAGTCCAACGGTCGTGTGCGCTCCCGTGGCGTGGCTTGCGAAGACCTCCGCCTTATTAGTCCGAGATGGATGGATGGATGGACGGACGGGTGGGTGGCTGTCCGTATGGCTGGTTGTATGCTTGTGTAATAACGCCTGCGCTGTTGGATAGCGTGTGAGCTTCCGAATTACTTCGGTCGAATTGCTGGCTGCAGGCTGGGCTTCGATGTGTGTGTATGCGTGCGTGAGTGTGTGTGTGTGTATGGGCAGGCGCCTGTCTGTTTGTCGAGATATGTGTGACCGTGTCTATCACGCATGTGATCCGTTCAAGGCAGGTGGACTCTGATAAATCGTTGAGGTTCTTCAGACTTGTTTGGCGGGAGCAACAGGATAGAGGAAACTCAGGGAGAACAAACAGATAGTCAGGTCAATCACGGCGGTGGGAGGTTCGCCTTTATGGTCCAAGTGCCCCAGATATCCTGAACGGCGTGTCGGTCGTCAAACCGATGAAGCACTTGTAGGGAACGCGTGCAAGGGACACCGTAAAGACACATCCAAGCACCTTTCCAGCTGGCGATGGGCAGGTGAAGCGAAGCGAGGGAAATCTGTTCAAGGTGCAAGGGTGTACGGATGATATAGTACTCTGGTACATAGTACACCACCGAGGCTCGAAGATCAGGCCGTGCGTCTACTTGGCTGGATGCTGGGAAGAGGGCCGCCTTAATCCGTATCCATCCACACAGCAAGGACACAGGTTTCTCGCCAGCCAAGTTGTCGGATGCGAGGAACTAGCCGCGGGAGCGATGTGTGTGTTGCAAGGGGGAATAGCTTGTGATGGTTCCTCATCGTCAACATGTGCTTACTGCACGCACGGAGAGCCGGAGCAGTCAATCAGTGCGCGAGTGCTGTGGTAGGTGTTAACGACGATGCTAATGCGTCGGTGGATCTGATGTTGGTGTGAAGGGGGGTTTGGACGCACGCTGAGCTTTGGCAGAACAACCAATCATGACAGCAGCGCCGTCGTAGGTGGGGGCGGCCCCCGTCAGCAAAAGCTGCCCTGCGTAGGCATACTTTGCACATATGCCCCGAACAGCCTTTCTTTGCACCGTGCTGTCCCTCTGTGTGTGTTGCTGTATATGTCTTGATCAGCGGAGTCAGCCCCCTGCGCCGATTCGCCCCCGCAGCAGTGCGTGCATGTGCGTATGAAACTGCAGACAAAGTTCTTATCGCTGCCTCGGCTCGCATCGAATCGACATGAATTGTTTAGTCTACATATTCGGTGCCTTGTATATTCAATCTCGGGACGAATCTCGAGCGTCGAGCTGAGGTGCAGAACCTTAAAACGTTCTACTCGAGCACGAGCCAGGGCACCAGCCCCGGTAATGAGCGTTGTCAAGTTTGGTCGTGATAAGCCAGGATGTGGGCCCGTTGCGCATCGGAAACCAAACCGTTGCGAACCATGGGGCCGGGGGACGATGCCGGATGCTTTTGCTACCAGGGTCTTCTGTGGCTAGCACGAGGCAGAAGTCAACGGGCCGGGAAGCCCAACGAGCTGGGGCTCTAGAGAGGACCGTTTCTCACGATGCAAAAGGCCAGGATCCGGGCTGGCGGGGCAATCCGATCATTAGCCGTCGCAATGACCTGGTTGTTGACTATGTTACACGCAGATATTTTGGCACAGGCCAAGTGCCGGGCCCAAGTCAACAGTTCCGACCTCAAAAATAAATGACCCGACGGCTGCTAGGAAAGGGTCGAGGCGGTCTGCGCAAATCGTAGTAGGCCTGGTGGAGACGACAAGTTTCGACAACACAGATGGCTTCCGAGGCCCGTGGTCGCCGATTATGCGACAGAGCCGAACAGTCGCCGTTCCAGACTCTGTCCACGGAGATAAAGTCCCTTCCATGACGCCTCTCGCAGCGAGCGAGACTTGGACTATGACTGATTGTTGACGGATAGCTCCACCATCGTGAATGCGACCAAGATCCTGGGGCCCGAGCCCGAGCAAGGGGGCCAAGACCATGAGGTTGCCTGCAGGAGTAGCACGAAGTCAAAGTGGTCCGTTTGTGGCCCATACTAACAAGCTTCCAGGCTTAGCTGTCCTGTCAAAGGACAGTGGGCGAAGCATGAAGCCAGGGCAGGGGGTCAGTGGCCAGGGCCAGGGTCCAGCGAGCAGCCTGTCATGCCAGATCACACCAAGATCTCGACAGGAAGCCGAAATGTTAATTGTGATGGGCCGCTGGGCTCGCATGGATGGCATAGCATGGTGCACACAGCACAGCGATGACCTCCCTGCGCCACCAGGCGGGCTGGCGGGCAATAACTTTGGTAGGTTTGGCTCCCATCCCACACACTAGCCAGCCCGTTGCCTGAACGAGGCAAGTCAATGTCTGTGTGCGCGTGTTGACCTTTAAGGTTTGTTTGATGGGCTTGTCAAGACCGGATCTGGCACGATATGCCATCGCTCTTACCGGGCGCAGAGGATAGGATGAGGCGCATGATTCGAATGCGTTTGCTGAGACCAGAGCGAGGAAGGGGCCCGATTAATGACTTGCTTGAGGCCGTGTCGATCATCATGATCGCCGATGTCCCAGAGTGTCTCGAGTTCCACGTGGGGCACGGCGAGCAAGGCTGTCGAGGTGAGGAAAAAAAGCAACAAGCGGGCGAGGGAGTCTGTGGTGGTGTGTTATGTCACAGGGTCCTGGTCCCAGGGGGGGGTCTAGTGTGGTGTACATGGTAGGTAGGCGCGTAGTCCACTAGAGCAAAGCAGATTGCTCAGTATGCTTGCTCCCTGTCAGGCTCGTGTCTCACAACTCACATCTCACATCCTGACGTGCGATCCATATCGACCTGTCAATCTTGTTGAGCACGTCAGGCTCGGCTGTCAGTAGAGGTGAGGGTATGACTTTGGGGGAAGGGGGGTTACAAACCACGGGGCAAGATAGAGAGATGAATCAAGCGGGCACTACAGACGAAAGGTCGTGTCTGCTAGGCGGGCGGAGGCGAGCTGCTGCGGAGAAGGTAGCGCAAGGTACATGTCTCGCACACCTCGGAGTAATAGTAGATGGGGCGTTGAAAGCTTGCCGGCTCGATTGTCTGCACGTGCCCACAGGAGGGTCAAGCGAGCTCTCGACAATGGATCTGACCATCTGTTCATCCACAAACCCCAAGACGGCTCCAGCCTCAGGGCGACCCGTCCCGACTCACCGTCACATCCATCGCGGAACTGACGGGCGTCAAGCGTCAAGCGTCGACACGCCTCTCCAAGCCCAAGCCCAAGCCCGTGTGCGGCACAGATATGGTTTGCGTGATTTGCATTTTCCCACCCTGTCTTGTCGTGCTGCGTCGGCGGTCGTGCTTCACCTGATCTTCCAGGAGCGCGTGGGTGCACTTCTAGAGTATGTCATGGTCGAGCTTCGCCATGTCAGTCAGCATCAACAAAGCACTTGGGCGTCGAACGCTTTCCGATGTTCTAGAAGCCATGGCTCCTGCCGATCCTGTGACGGATAGACAGGCCTCGACAGACACGACAGAAAGCCACACACAGACAATCAAATCAAATCAAACTTCATCATCATAATGATCAGCAGCGCGGCGAGTCTGCGACGCGCACCGATTTGCTCGTCGATAGCAGTAGTCTGGCTCAACCTCCAGCCAGCTCTTTCCTTTTGGCCTAAAACGCCCCCTGCACCTGCACCTGCACCTCCACCTGCGTCTGCACTTGCACCTGCACCTGCCTGCGACTTGCAGCCACGGGCCAGACAGGCTGACAGGGAGGAGGCAGGGAGAGCTGCAGCTGCACCTCTGTTGGATGTTCCCGCTTTTTAAGCTTTCGGCCGGGCCAACTCCCCCCCCAAGCACCTCCCAATCCAGTCATGCGTCCCATAGCACTTGCACCTGACAAATATCTTCGTCAGCTTTCATCGTCCACCATGGCCCATCACCCATCACCACCGGGGGATTTGGATGCTGGCGCATGGGAATGTTCACCGACGTGGATGTGACAGCGATCATGGCCTCACCTTGGCACGAATGACGTCCCATCCCTCGTCCCTGCTCCTCCCACATCCCCCCCTCCCCCAATTCCTTCCCCCCTGCCGTCAACACCATCGCTACAGCGTCGCAGTTCCAACATTCTCCCCAAGCTCACATCCTTGACTCCCAATTGGGAGCCCTGGAGCCTTGTTTCAGCCCTTTTTTCTCTTCGCAACCACACACTCACACACTCACACTCAAAGATCGCCCCGCTTGTCCGCTTGCCTTCTGCCCATCTACAGTAGCAGTGCTGCGAGTGCTGCATTACGTTACGTTGTGGTGAGCCAGGCGCCCGTCAGTCAACGTCTGATGTATGGCGAGCGCTCACTCAAGGTATGCTGCTGGGCATGGCATGGCGTATGGCATGGCGTATGACATGGCGTAGGCTGCTCGGCTGCTGGGATGCTAGCCTGCTAGCCTGCTGTCCCGCCGGCTTGCAACGACCTTCGCAAGGCCTGCCTGCATTTGGTCACCCTCCAATTCCATTCGCCCTACGTTTGTCGCCTACGCTAGCTGCTGCTCCCGGTCCAGCCTCGTGGGCTCAGGGTTCAGGCCCGCGTAGTCGCCGGGTGAGGCCAGGCCGTGCCAGGGTCTAAGACTCTCACTCATCTGCAATCTCAGGTCTGTATCAAGGCTCCTTGCTTGCTGCGGTGGAAAGCCACTTATTATTACCTACGCCGAGACACAAACACGACACGACACGACACGACTCAACACGACACGGCACGATCGTCGCTTGACTCTCATGCTGTGCCCCTTGCTCCTGACACAGCCTGCGTTCCTGGGTACATGTCGTGTGATCTGGTCAGGTCAGCATAGCATAGGGACACGCTTGGGAACTCCGCTTGAACTCCCAATCTGATGAACAGGAGGCTCTTGCACTCGGGCCACCGGCGAGGCGGACTTTCTGACAAGTCCTGCTGAACCTGGTTCCCGGGTGTCCTTACCCCTGCTTCACCGCTCACCGTGCTGCCCATGATCAGTTGAAAGTCTGGCCAGTGCCGGGCCAGGACCCCAACAGCGCCGAGATCACACAAAGTGCTTCGACCAGGCAATGGACAGTCCAGAGGCCTCTGTCAGCACTTCACCATGTGCTCTATCCCTGTTGGTGATGCCAAGCGCAGAGCACCACCAACCCTCGGCGTTACTGTACGATGAGACTTCATCTGATACTTCTTACCTGAGCCTCAGGATGCTACGCTTGCTGCTGTCAACCGCCCCAGTACAAGGTTCGGATGGGACAGTTCGCATCACAACGCTGACTCCTGCCAGGAAGCGGCTGCTTGGTCGAAGCGAGCAACAAGCCACGTAGCAACTGGGAGCCGGCGCGCGCGCGTCTGTCGTCCAGAACTTCAGGTGTTTTTCTGTCACACCGCAGCTGCAGCCCTCAAAATGCAAACTGCAGAAGATAGGGCCTTTCGAAGCGAGAGCAGAAGGCGAGCTGCGTTGTATCATTTGCGTTGAGCATCACACAGCATGATCCTGGTCAGCATCAGATCCAACAAGAGAGGCCGCAGAAAGACGCAGCACCCGAGACCAGGACTGAGACCTTGCCGAATGACTGGCAGAAAGGCTTTCGAACATGTAGGATCCTTCTGGCGCACGACATGTCCGCCACACAACACTTGACGGTCGATCACTGCAAGCCACTGGTCATGCTACACAAGGAGGAACCAACCGAGCCAGTCACGCCAGACCTCCAGGTGATATTGCGAGCGACAATTCATTATGAGAAGAAGAAAAACAGCCGCCAGGTCGCGACCCGGCCCGTAGTCACTGTCTCATAACACGCCTTGTATGGCTTGATTTTTTTGCGGAGCAGGGATGGCGCACTTTAGGGCCGAACTACTGTCAACGCTGGAAATTGGAGCTGACGCCGTCTGTTGAGAAGCACGCCGTCCATCAACGCCGGGAATGCGGACGATCTTCAGCTGTGACCGGTTACACGGGAACAAGTGTTTCCGAATATGCAGGACGAATTAACCTCACAACTCTCAGGGGAGCCCAGCCTCATTGCTCACCGTACAGGGACAATATCGATACAAACTTCCTCACCTAAATTCAGAACGGTAAAACCACGCGAACGGTGGCGAGATTCACAATGATCCGCGGCATCGTCAGCAAGTCAGTCTGAGATTGCTGGCCCATGCTCCTCAATACCGGCAGGATCTGTTCCAAATAGACTTTGCCATCCCTGACGGCGCTTCTCCGGCCTGGACCATCGTCCCAACTCCCAATTCAACGTGCTCACAATTAAGCACTACGCATCCAGCACGGACGGGGGGCTCCACCGCATCAACGAGACGCTGGGGAACGCATGCCATCTAATGAATCTGGGCGCAACGAAACCGTTGTGTCTTGGCAAGCCGTGAAGCTCCCGAGCACAACGCACACTTGCAGGGCTCTAACCTGCTCTGTCGTCCAATCTTTCTCGATTCCCTAATATGACCTGCAGGTTTTGCATTGATAAGCCCCCCGGCCTCGAGGGCCACGAGATTCGCCTTTGTGAGCAGTACGGGCGATCAGACCGCAAGACGAACTCCCCTTGATCGCCCCCACTGTGGATCGGCCTCGCAATTCCCAAAGATACGACTGGTTCTTCAGCTACCCGAAGCCCGCAATGAGTGGCTGTAACCTTGTAAGGTGGTACGGAATACTTCAATGGCTAGTTTTCGTAATTCTGGTGATCATGTTCCCCCACATTTGTGACCCCTCCATTTGTTGATGCTGCCATGGTCCTTGCCTTGCCATCCATCCGTCCGTAGTCTGGCAGTCTGGCAGTCTCGCTACCGGGTTACGTCTCGCGCCGCCAACCATTGACCCGCTCGATGTGACCCGGCGTGTGATCCTCCATTGCGCCCTCAGTCATGTGCCCTGCCCTCGAGAGGTAGTACCAGTAGTGTACTCCGTACAATGAACATCCAGCTTCACTCGGGGTGGGGGTCCTATCGCAAAGAGGTAGTAGGATTTTCCAAGGCTCGGGAGGAAACGAAGGCTGGACAACCAAGATCACCTCACCTCAAAGGCAGTAGCTATGCAGCATAGCGGAGTGATCAAAAGCAAAAATAGTTCACTGAAGCGCATCTGTCATTTGTCATTTCTTCAGATCTTCAAAAGGGGCTGGGAAATCGAATAACATGTCCTGATATGGGCCGGGGATGTATTCTTCCGCAGGGGAAATTGAACCGCCCAGTCCCAGAAGGGACTGGCCACCTCCCCAGAGTGGAAATACGACGACAAATCCCTCTACAGCCACAACCTGGCCTGCGAACATATCACAAGTACAAATATACACAGCAAGCTGAGGTGACGACAAGTCCAAGAAACAGCAGCAGACAAGCATCTTTGATGCCTAAGTGGGCCATCGTCTGTTCTCGAAAAGAGCCTTGCTTTAATCTCTCACCGAGGGAGCAACAGCTGCAACGCCCCAAACAACCAAGCATTTGTTTCTACAGACGGACAAGGCAGTCCCTGAAAGGCTTCCCGGGAGGTTGTTACCCACGTTGGCTGGGAACCGGGGGTCAGAAAACGATAATAACAGCGCAAATCAAGCGCCTGGTCTGTCTCATTGGGGGGCGCGGGCCGGGAGGAGGGAGGGGGGGAGGCGCCTTCGCAGGGCCCAGCTCAGGGGACCGTAGTGGGCCTGGCCTGCGCTCGCGTGCAAAGAGGCAGTTTGATCCGGGCGGCCACCGTGCTCCTCCTCGTACCTGGTCTGTCTGCCTTGCCCCTGCCGCTGGTGCTGCTGCTGCTGCTGCTGCTGCTGCTCCAGCTGCGGACGAGGGCAAGGGAGGGAGCGAGCGCAGAAGATCCCTCCCCGCCCAACAAAGGGAACATGGCTTACCTGGAATGGAAACTCCGCCTTCGTCCAGGGTGCTGGGGCTGAGCTGGGATGGGGGAGGGAGCGGACAGACGGAGGTAACGGATGGGATCTGAGCAGCCACCGGCCGATCGCGAACGACACGATGAGCAAACGAAACAAGCGACGTTTCCTCTGTGATGGGCAGGGTAGATCGCCAAGGGCAGGGCTGGGCAGGGAGCGCCGACACACGACACGAACCAACGGCAGGGCCCACGTAGATTCTGTCTCAGGATTCCTTTGAACGCCAATATCAGCGCCGCTGTTAAGGAACTTTGCTGATCACAGTACGACTGTTGTCGTGTTTGACATATCTGGGTTTGTGTTCATGGCTCGGCTCGACCATCCGACGGACCGATCGTGGTGGGCTGTTGCACGTCTTACTCACGTTGAGTGTAGTAACTCGAATCATTGGGTCAGAAGAAGGTCAGGTCGGCGGGGTTTCAGTACGACAAATGTCCATTGAGTCTAAAACACGCTGCCAACGCCGGAACATATGCTTCTTCATCTCCTCGTACTCGCCTGGGAAGACAGACACGCTATGCTATCCTTCCATGATGCCATGCCCGTGGAAGCCATGACGGCAGTAGTGACACGAAACAACCCAACGCCTTGCTGTCATCCAATCCATTCCTTGTAAAACCGCACCCGTACACCTCAAAGGCTCTCGGTTGGGAGGCAGCCGCTATCCAACGAAATCCAACCACAGTCTGTAAGTCACATCATGCAGCCGTCATCGCTCCGCTGGCCAGGAGCGGACTTGCTCATGCCTGACGACGATGCTGACCGCCGCTGCGATCGACGTACACCGGTATGCCGTAGACACAGACCGCCGCGGCGTTGAGGTACTTGAACTTGCAGACGCCAGAGTTCCTCGCGCGGGAGACAGCCTCCGGCAGGGACGCGTCGCCGTATTCGCAAGCTGTGCCACCGCCGCCACCCGCGGCGACACCGGCGTCGTCGCTGCCCACCGCCTCCGCGGCGGGCCTCCTCCGCGAGCCAGACCGCCCAGGCTTCTTGGTGTCACGTCCCGCGGCGTCATCAGCAGCAGCAGCACCAGCGACATTATTGGTAGCCTTGCCTCTCTCCCTGGCGTCCTCCCTCCCGGGGAACGTGCCACTCGCGACCAGTCCCCACTCTTCAAAGACCCTACCCGTGTACAGGTCGATGTCCCTATCCGTCACGTCCCACAGCGTCCCCACCACGGCCGGGCAACCAGCCAGCATGTAGCTCCAGACCAGGCCGTAACACTCGAAGTCGCCCACGTCAGTCAGGCTCGCTGAGCTGCAGCCCATGAGCAGCGCCGTAGCGCGACACTTGTCGAGCCTGCGGATCGTGCGGTTGCGGATGTATTGCGCGCCGCCGCCGTGGCCCATGTAGAGGAGGATGTCCGAGGATGAGAGCGCGATCTCGAAGTCGGACTCGGTGGGAGCCTTTTTGACAATGCGCTTCCAAGAGTCTCCCAGCGTAGAAAGTGGCTCTTCAAAGGTGGCTTGCGTGGTCTTGAGGTCGCCGCTGGTATTGAGCATGTACGTCCCAGAGTTGATCGAGACGTGGTGCCCGGCCGGATGCTCTGGGCCGTCCGTCCCTGAGGCTGTGCGCGAGTTTTGCTCCAGGATTAGTCTGCGGAGGCATGCCAGTGAGGGCACCCGAGAGATTGCTAGCCCTTGTAGGCACGGCAGTGACTCCCATGGGAATGTGTGCAGAGCCTTGTCTAGGACCAGAATTGTATGGCTCCTTGTCTCTGCGCCTCCCAAACTCTTGGCGTCGGCGTGATAAGAGTGGAGTGCGTCCAAAGTCTCGACCGCCATCGAGTCGAAGTCGATCTCGTCGTAGGCGTTGCGTTCGCCATGGAACTGGAGAATGTCAACGACGAAGTAGAGCAGATCGTTGAGCATCTCTTCAAAATCGCCTTCCACGTTTGTGGCGTCTCCGAATCCCACAAAGAGTTCGAGGATTCTCATGTCAAGTGTGACTTTTGCCACTGAAGCCTTAGACTTCTTTCCGCGGACTTGTCGACGTGACGGCAGATGTTTGTCAAGAATGTTGATGAAGCTCGTGTGGAACTTTGCAAGTAGCTTTGGGTGCCGCTTATGCTGTGAGAATATGCCCTTGAAACCACCAAGCCATACTTGTTCAATCCTCTCTAGCAGCTCTCCCATACGTACGTCCAGAGCTTGCCGCTCAACCCACCAGGCTGTCTTTGCACCCTTGACTGAAAAGTCTCGCTTGGTGTGGCAACTCTCATTTGCCTGTTTGATGATATCGAGCAGTTCTGTTCGACCCTGTTGGAAATCGAAGACATCACTGTCGGCGTCCCGAGAGCTTGCCCGCTCCAAAGGGAGTCGGATGACGAACGGACTTTGGCCGGCCTCTAGCTTCGAGATACAGAGATCGTGCTTGTTGTCGCTAAGTGAGATGGAAACCACACTCCACTGCTGAGGAATGATGTCGATGTACTCGCGCTGAAATTTGCATATGTCGACCACTGGACTCAGGCTCGCTCTTCTTGTCTCTGGAGATCGTATATCCTCAGGCCACTCCAGACCATTTCTTCCCGAGTTTTTCTCCGTCATGAGGGCATTGTACTCTCTGCGCCAGGTCAAATTCCGCGCCATTTCCACCGCACAGGTGGCATATCCTGGATGCCCAAGAATACCGGACTTTTTGGCTGAAGGTGACGCCGCTGAGAGAAGAATCACCACAGTCTGTAGCATACCCAATGTCCTGCGTACTTCTCTACCATCGCCCATGACAGATGCCATGGTGTGAGCTTCCAAGAGCATTTCGCGCGCCTCCCGCAGATTTTCCAAATAGCCCTGAGGATCGTGTGCTGCCGCCTTTTCCAGAACAAATGGAGAAATCGCCGTCTTCGAAGGAGGAGATGCCTTGATTAGCGAGAATCGATCCGACTGCGGTATGCTGCTGACGGAGGGGAAGGAAAGGGTTGATTCTTGGATTACAGAATAGACAGCATCCTCAGACATCTGTTCCATGCTCTGCCCAAGAAGTGACCTTGCCGTTGTGAGTAGTTCAGCCAAGATGTGAGAGGCGACCTTGGACGGTTGGCGAATCTCCCGTAAAAGTTGCCAGGCCCCAGACCAGTCTTTCTGGTGAATCATCGACGACGCTTTTTCGATCATGACAGCTGCCTTAAGAGACACCAGATACGCATCCTCTTGCTCAACGATTGCCAAGCTAATCGGCTCGGGCTTTCTCGCTGGGACCTTTTTGGAAGCGGTCCTCGCCACCGTCGCCTTCGCTGTACGTGTCGCCGTAGTGGTTTTGGTCGTTCGCTTATTCCTGATGGGAATCTTTGTCTTCGTTTCAATTGGCGCAATGCTTTGGTCTTTCGGAACCCTTTCGTTGCTCTCAGGGACGCTCGTCATGCGATCCAGCATCCCCTCTGCCGCCTCAATCATGCCCCTTTCCGAGTCGAAATCTCTAGTCTCGCGGTAGATATTGCTGAGTCGGCAGCACAGACTGACAAGCCTGCTAGAGTAGTCACCGCCGTCAAGCCTGGATCGAACCTGGCCCACTGCTTTCAAAGCGTCTTCGAGCTTGCCGGCTCTGGCTGAGATGCAAGACATCCAGGCATCACACTCAGCCAGGTATGCTTCGGAATCAGCAGCCTGCGCCACCTGCTGAGCCTGTTCTGCATAGTACACTGTCTCCTGGTACATGCCCAGGTGAGCATAGATATTTGACAGAAAGAGTAGGCCCCTCAGCACTGGATGTGCTAGCTTCCAGGATTCGGGCCCCGAGATGGACCAGTGTGAGTTTTTGTTCTTCTCCGCCAATGTGTTCAAGGAAGTGTCCAGCTGCGAAGAAGACTCATCGGCAGACTTGTCTGGCTGCACGCACGTGGCAGCCTTCGCCTTTTGCTCGAATCTCAACCACTCCTGAAACAACACGCGGGCAGCATTTCTGGCGTAGTTGAGAGCGTTCGGGGCTTCTCCCCGGCCAAGAGCAACAGCGGAATACATCAAGGAGGCTTGAGCCAACATTAATTTGTGGCTCCTCGATCGACCAGACAGGTTGATTGCTGAAACGGTATCCTTTGCCTGGGATAAGACCTCGTCTGCCTTCTCGATGCTCCCGATTTCCATATAGTACTCTGCGTGCGAGAGAAGAAATCCGACAATTTCCTCACGGAACTTTGTTTCTTCAGCGTTAAACGACTGTTGGGCCTGCTCTAGGATTGTGAATGCTTTCGAGGATTGGCCGACATTAGTCAGCTGTAGAGCAAGCGCTGCTGAGATCTGCAGGTTCGAGGGTGTGTCCAAGTCGGCGGTTTTGTGTCTTAGGTCAGAGGCAAGTTGCAAGGCATCCAGGAGGACGGCATTACGGTTCGACAGTCGGGCATAGTCTGCAATAGACTGCAAGTGCTCCAACAACCAGGGCAAGTCATCGATTTGTTGGTCAATGCTTGTTGAGCTGTCGAGAATGGATCGCCAGGCAGATATGGATTGCACAATCTGGTCGTGTTTTGGTGGTTGACAGGCCAGTGCAGCCATGGAATTCGAAAGAGCTTTCATGTGTGGAAGGCAGCCCTTCAGGCCGATATCCTCACCCAAAACTGCCTCGTCGCTGATAGATGCTGCCTCTTCCAGATGAGACTGGATTGAGTCGAGATTTTTTGAGCCTCCTATGTTGGCGACCAGGAGCCGTATAAGAATTCTTAGTCTTCTCACTGGATACTTTTTGACCGAGCACAGCTGAAGAAGTGCTTCAATACAGGGATCGGAAATGTCAGCACTCCCAGTACTAGGCCCATTCCTCAAAATAATGCATTCAAACCGATGCTCAAGAGCAGTGAGTCGTTCTGGCTCGTCCAGATGAAGAGTCCAATCAATCCAGCCCTGTTCCAGCCGGCCGATAGACCGTAACGTTGATGAAAGCTGCTCGGCGTCTTTGCTGATTGCCCAGGCCTGTCGCGGCGGGAGTTCTTTAGAGGCCTCGGCAACTGCTCGAAGAACACCGTCTTCAATCAAGATGTTCCTGAGGCTCTGCAACGATGCCAGCGCATCGTCCAATCTGCCGGTGTCCTTGTACAGCTCGCTTATGCGCTCGAGCTTGTATAGTACCTGAGCCCTTGTCCGCTCGTTGCTTGACCGGTGTTTGACACATTCGATTGAGCGACGCATGGCTCTTAATGCGACGCCAAGATTCTCCTTAGCATTGGCTTTCGATCCTTTGCTTGCTTCCATGGAAATGGTGTGTTGAATGTAGTAGAGATGCGATATTTTGGCGTGGTAGTACATTGAAGGGTTAACAGAGGCAAGATCTCCCAGACCGTCGAGAAGTCCAAGACAGTCAAGCAGGAGCGAGTCGAGTCTGTCCCATGCTAATCGCTTCTCGTCAATGCTGGTCTTTGCGAGCATGAGCGCCGAGTCCAGGACATGAGGTGCCGATTTGACCATAATAGTCCGTCTCTGTTCGTATCGCAGGAAACCTTTCGTATCGTCTTGAGACGATGGCCGTTTGCCCAGCCACCGGAAGCAGAAACGTGGCAGCTGATGAATAAGGTGTTCTAAGAGCCCTGAGAACTCGCCCGAAGGTCGATACTTGTTACCCTCTGTGTCACTCAAATCCCCGTACAAGACATGCATAGCCGACTTAAGGGCCACGATAAGGCTGTCCAGGAGTTCATCCAATTCGTTGCTGTCACCTCGAAGTTGCCCCTGAAGTCCTTCGAGCACTCCCTGGAGCAACTGGTCCTGCGACGGGTATTTCCATGGGATCTTGAGGCGGTAGGCCAATAATGTTGCTGAAGTTGCGCAACACCTCGCCGCTGAATCTTGAGTCGGATCGATTGTTTGGCTAAGCTTTTCAGTCCATGAAATCGCGTCGCTGTATTGACTCCCTTCCCGAGCCAACTTGGCCATTGCCTGGTAGATGCTAGCCAACGGAGACTTAGATGATTGGATTGGCTCGAGGTTTTGAGACGAAATCTGGTCTTGAATGATGTTGAAGGCGGCGAGGCAGCTCTTGTAATTAGTCGTCGTCGTCTTCCCCGTTCGTCGTGCATACGCACTCATGCATCTTGAGAATGGTGCAAGAATCTCCTTATCCACATCACCCCTGTGACCGGCCAGTTTCCACCAGCTGAGTCGTATCTGGAGGGCGATGGCCTGAAGCTCGAGTGCGGCCAGCGGACTGATGCTGAGTTTTGACTCCATGGCGACGTCATCCTCGCCGCTTGAGATGCTCGGTGCCAGTGCTAGGAGAAGCTGTGACAGAGTTTCGAGCTGGCGAGCAGCTTTGTCCTTCTCAGTCTTGGTTGACCCGGCAGACAGGAGTAGGAGGCTTATAGGCGAAAATTCATTACTCTGCTGGATGGATGCGCGAGCCTTCTCAATGTCGGCTGGTCTCTTCATCTTGGCCATGATTCTGAGGACCTGCATCTGTGTGCTGATTATTATGTTCAAGACCTGGCCTGAGGGCTTCGCGCCACAGAATTCCAGAATCTCAGCGAGGCCCAGGGATGAGGTGGCCGATGCAGTTTTGGATGGCTTCTTGTCGGCTGAAATCAGGTCGTCCAATATCTTCTTCAGGACACGCAGCTCCTTCACGGCATGCTCGACTAGTCCCAACCCAATAAGTTTTGCAACCAAAGACGACATGCCGGCCTCTAGCTGGAGCTCTGGCAAGTTGATCCTGCCGGCAAGCCGTAGGTGCCGGAGTGCTGCCAATGCGACTCGGGCGCACTCGACCGTGGACAAGCAGCCTGTCGAGGCATTCAACTTGGATTGGGACCGCGCGGGCTTTGTCTCGAGTTCGGGGGATGTTGAGACTCGGTTGAGGGACCGGGGCTGCATTGGCGTCATGGGTGCTGAGTTCGATCGTCGGACGCGCCTCCGGGGAGCAGTCTTTTGTAGATCCTCCGCTCCTGTAGCTGGCGCCCTGGGCGTCGCCGGTGGAGGAGCCTTGACAGCATCTCCGAGCGACTTCAATGTTGTGTTGATGATATGTGTTGCAAGTATTGCCTTCTCTTTTGCTGACAGCTCTCCCTTTTCCTCCACTGCTGCCTTCTTGGGTCCTGTTGTTTTCGATGCTGTGCCATTGCGCTTCGTGGCCGTCGTTCGAGCTGTCTTGGTGGTCTTCGCTGCCGCTGCCGCTGCAGAGGGGTCATTGTTGTCTTTTGGAATGAGAAGTTCTTTCAGGAGAACAGTTGTCGCAGGAGTACATGTTGCTATTGATGCAGCTGCTGTCTTGACCTGCTCTGCCTGTTCTTGTAGGGACGCCATGTAAAACTCTTGGAAAGCTGAAGGTGACTCCTAATCATATCATGACCAAGACTGCAGAGGATACTTGAAGAAAAGACTTAGGTAATGAGAGCAAAGAGCAACAAGCAATCGCAAATGCAAATGCAGATATATGGTGCGGTGCAGTGAAGTCTCGCGAAATTCCATGTGTGAGCAAGGCAAGTTGTAGTCAATCAAAGCTCACCCTCGCCAACTCGGGCAAAAAGCGGTTGGCACAGCAACCCGTAGGTACCCATGTGCCGACTGCAGGGGTCCAATTTATTGGCCTAGCTAGTTCTTGCCTTTAGAGCAAGTCCCCCAACTTCTGCCACTCGACAGTTGCAAAATAACCTCCCCCACTGGACATTTCCCAAGTCTCAAGGACGACAATTGGTGGTGGAATCGAGGAACATTTCTCGTATGTTCGTCCCATCCTACCACGACCTCCTGCAACCACCAACATCCGCGAAACCAGGGAGCCCATAGCAACCTCGCAAGCTTCTTCTGATTGCGAGAGCCCACCATTGAACCGCTCGACGACCAATCCCGACGAACCATTACAGCGCAGTCATGGATAGACTCGCGATACAAAGGATAATACGATCGCCTGCCCTCATCCGGCCAACAGCAGCACGGCGCTTGATACCCCAGACATCTCGACACAGCGCGCGCCTCATCAGCTTGCAGCCCCGCGTCGCCGAGACGTCCTTCTGGAAGTCGCTGATCCCGAAGCCCTTGCGCCGGGATAACACGGCAAGCGGCCAGGGCGACGCGCCGGCGAAGGTCAAGTCGAAAGAGTGGAATCCGGCGACGTTCTTCATCTGCATATTCCTGCTGATCGGCTCCATGTCGATCCAGATGATCGCGCTTCACAAGAACTTCGACGCCTTCATGCGCCGCTCCGACGTGCGCATCGGGCTGCTGCGGGAGGTCGTCGAGAGGATCCAGAACGGCGAGACGGTCGACGTCGAGAAGGTCCTCGGGGCGGGCGATCCGGACAAGGAGGCGGAGTGGGAAGAAGGTATGTGCAGCCCGGCTAGGCCAGAGGAAGGCAACGTGTGAACACACTCTGACGCGCGCGCAGTCTTGAACGAGATCGAGAAGGATAGTGCTTTGCGCAACCCAAAGAAACAGGAGAAAGTCAAGGCACCTGCGACATCACCACCGATCGCGAAGGTTGTCCCAGTCGCAGAAACAAAGCCAGAACCTGCAACTGTACATGAGCCGGCGAAAGGACGCACGGCCTACTTCTTCTGAGATCTATCTTTGCTATGCAGGACACGATTCCGCTATAAATGCGGGCAGATCTATCATGAAAGCATATCCTTGAACACGCCGGCTCCCCTGCTGTCTAGATGCGTCGAATCGCACGGGGCAGATTCCCCGGGGGATGATCGGCTCAGAGCACTGACCAAATCCGGCAACAATCGTTCTGTGGTCATGTCTATCCTCACTCCCTCAGCTCCGCTCTGACCGGCATGTAGGTCGGTGGCGAAGGTCTCTTCTCCTCTCACGCCGCCCATGTTCACAATAGCAATGGGCATGCCACGATCCTTGGCCCGTTTCGCCAATCTCCAGGCCGAGTACGTAGCAAGCGAGGTGGCCAACACAAGCATCCTACCAGCCTCGTCTACAGCCTGCTCCGCGGCCACTTTCACGCTGCTCGGTATGCTTTCGCCAAACATGATGACCGCGGGCTTGAGAATGCCCGCGGTGCTGGGCGACGCCCAGGCTCCGTCCTGGTCAACCTCAACCCTGTGCCGGGTCCCATCCGGCGCAGGCGGCGGGGTGGCCAGGCAATGCTGGCAGGCCGGATAGCGGAACGTGGTATAGGGCGCGTCCGGGAGGTCCACATCTCCGTCCGGGTTCGTGCGCATCCCCCGGGCCCTCCTCTCGTCCGGGTTCTCCGTGTCAAGCGCGCCCGAGGCCATGGCCTCTGCCAGGAAGGCAGCCCAGGCCGGGTTCAGCCGGGCCAGGTCCTCCTGAAAGACGTCTCGCGGGAACTCATGGTGGCAGGATGTACACACCAGTGACCTTAGATAGCCATGAAGCTCCAGGGTTCGGATGTGTGGATGAGCCTTGGGGTGGAATGAATCCACGTTCTGAGTTATAACGTTCCGCACATTGCCGTAGCGGCCCAGATCTCTGACCGCATGGTGGCCTGCATTTGGTTGCGCCTTATTCAGAGTAGTCCAACCCAGGAATGATCGGGCCCAGTACCGTTTCCTGGCCTCATGTGAACTCAGGAACTCATGGTAGTAGATGGGACGATATGTCTTGTTCAGACGATAGGTCCCTTTAGTCCCCCGATAGTCTGCCAACCCCGATGCCACAGATAGCCCGGCTCCAGATAGGACGACGGTGTGGTCCGAGAAGCCCCTTCTGCGCGGCAGAGGAGATGTGAGGAACTCGCCCAGCGCGGTCACGGCCCCCTGGAGCGTATTGGCCGAGGCCGGGATCACAGGAGGTGGAGCGAACTCAGCAGTATAGGGAATCCGTAGAAGAGATTTCTTCATTGCTCGCTCGGTGTGTGGTTCCTTTGCTTTTCCCTCTCCTTCCCTTTTCTATTTGCAGTCCCGGAGCTAGACACGACAGGTACGTAAGCCCTCCACGTACGCGGTCCTGCGGCCAAGACTTTGTTGTGGGAGGGGACGGGATATGGAGAAGATGTTCAGGGGCTGGATGGCTGTGTGTGTGGAAGCGAAAAGAACGGATCTGGCTGCAGAGATGCCCCGGTCCAGGTGTTCCGAGATCAATGCGACATGGGGCGGAGTGAGAAGAGGAGTGCGTACTGCAGCAATAAGGGTTTGCTACTGTGATCTGGCAGGTTCTAGGTAAGTAGTATGTTCGGGATGAAGTGGGAGCACACGGGCTGCGAACGCTGAGATGTTACCGCAGGCTTCTGATTTGGGCAGGTCGTCGTCGTCATGATGCCCCATAGGCCCTTTCACTGTAGGGCCTCGCCTCCCCTGCCTCCTTGCCGACCTGGTAGGCTGGTCTCGGCAGAGCCACGCCAGAAAAAGGTAAGCCCAGCAGGGCCTATCCGGTACATAGCACGCCGCCCACGCCGCTCCGCAATAAGGCAACGCAACCCTGGGACGCCTCATGCCGAGGGTCCCCATTTCCCGAAGGGACCCCACCATCACCAAAAAGCCTGCTAGACAGACATTGACAGTTGAATTCAAAATAGCCCAAAGCTCACTGGACGGGACCAGTGTTCATCCCCCCCCCTTCCCTACACTACTGCATCGGGCTTAAGGTGGCATCCAGCGAGTGGTGCGACGGCACGGCTGGCAGGCGGCGGGCAGATTGTCAGGAACAAGGTTTTGAAACGTCCTGTCAATTGATGCTTATTATGCTTGAGTATATTTTTGTACACACAGGGGTCTACATGTGATAGCATCGCTGCGCTCTGCATGTTTATTCATTGTGCCTGTGAGGTTAGTGTATAGTAGATATACTCATGAGAAAGCGGAGGATGAATGGGTGGGCTGATGACAATGATTTAGCATGACCTGGTGGGATGGGGACGGTTGCAGGCCGTTCGTTATCTGTTAGGGTACCTGACTGCCTGAACTGAATGACTGACCGACTGGCTCTGCACCTGCGCTGCAGGACGGGCAGAATTAGAATTTCCAACTCTGCGATGAAATCTGCCTGCAGTTTGTAACTCTCCTGTACCTGCAGGATAGATTTGCGCAACTTGCGACAGAACTCCATCCCGACCGTGTTTCCAACCTTGGTTCGTGCTCTGCGCGCCTAAGCCTCTTTTCCACGCACATTGCCCCCCCATCTGCCGCACATCACTTTACATTACATTACATTATCCTACATTAGGTACACTACTTTTACATTGAGGCGCATTGTCCACACACCCACTTGCGCGTCGCCTCGTCCTGTATACTCACTCTCCTTCCCACTCCCCGACCCCAGTAATAAGGTTGTTTCGGCGTGGCCTCGATTGATGCCTCCCTCCAGCCCCTCCTCCTCATTGTCCTTGCGAATCCCGTCTGGGTACAAGTATGCAGGGCCCCAAATCAGGCTCACGCTCAAGTTCTCCAACAAGTCCCGGTCCGCACCTGTTTCCGTCCCGAGGTGTGCTTCGATCTGCTCCCGCATTCAGACCACATCAAACCACTTGAGGCCACCTCAGCCTCATCAGCAACAGACCCGTGTCTACCAGACCTCTCCCTCGTCCTGTCCTACCCCTTCTGCTTCTTTCACTCCTTCACAATCTTCTTCATCGAGACCATTACCACCTACTACACAGTCGCAATTCTCCCAGTCACCTGTATACCATCACAACTACCGTTTGCGACCGACTTGGCTGTCTGGCATTATGGCGACGGCAACCCAGACTCGGGCGCACGCTGGCCATTCGCACTCCCACCACGACAATGTCTACCTGACCTCCCAAAACAAGAACGATGCAGGCGTGCGAATCACCCGGATCGGGCTCTACTCCAACCTTGGAATGGCCATCGCCAAATTCATCGGCGGCTACCTCTTCAACTCACAAGCCATGATCGCGGATGCATGGCACAGCATGACCGATCTGGCCTCTGATATCCTGACCCTCGCGACCGTCTCCTTCAGCCTGCGACCGCCGAGCGATACATACCCTACTGGCTTCGGCAAGGTCGAGAGCTTGGGCTCCCTGGGCGTCTCGGGCATGTTGCTCGCAGGGGGTGTGTTCATGGGCGTGAGCAGCTGCGAGTCGCTGTACGGACACTTCTTCATGGACCCTGCTGCAGCGCAAGCGTTGCTGCACCACGGCCACGGACACAGCCACGGCGCGGGACCAAGCCTACACGCCGCCTGGCTGGCCCTGGGGACAGTGCTGATCAAGGAGTGGCTATATCATGCGAGTAAGTCTTGAAAGCAGCAATCTCTCTTTTCCAGGAGACGTGTCGAGATGTGTTGCTGACCTCTGTGCGCCCTGCTACAGCAATGAAAGTCGCAAAAGAGCGCAAATCCGCCGTCCTGGCATCCAACGCCATCCACCACCGTGTCGACAGCTGGACCGGCATCGTCACTCTGCTCGTTATCCTCGGCGCAAACTTCCTGCAAGACGCGACGTGGCTGGACCCCGTCGGAGGACTGCTGATCTCGTTCCTGGTTATCAAGGGTGGCTGGGGCAACACTCTCTCCTCGCTGTACGAGCTTGCCGATCGGACCATAGACGATGAGGTCAAGAGATCAGTCAGGAAGCAGGTGTCGAAGAGCCTGGAAAACGTCACGGAGGGCCATGAGGTTGAGCTCCGTGATGTGTCGGGCATCAAGTCCGGCCAGAACTACCTGATTGATCTGAAGCTGGCGGTTCCCAGCACCTGGACCATCGAGGATGTCCGAGATGTTGAGACCGCGGTGCGCACATTCATCGGAAGCAAAGTCCGTGGTGTCAGGAAAGTCCGGGTACGATTTGTGCCCAAGAGCGCAGATGGCGAGACTTCCAAGTTCGACGAGTTCATCTCCGGGAGCGTCAGCCCACAATCAAGCCCGGAGCCCGAGGAGCACAACCACAATCACGAGAACGGCAATGGCAATGGCAACGGCAACGGGCACCACAAGCAAAATTGAGAGGATATGATTTATCTAGGGCACGATCTGGAGTGAGCGGGGAGGGCGCTGTATCAGTTTAAAGGCTTGGCTTGGATTGTACATACAAACTACCTGAGGAGTACAGATATACAACGAGGCCGGGTGGCATTTGGGCGGCGTTCAGGAGATACGGAAGAAAGGGGTCACTTGACTGGCCTGTCACGATACTACCAAAGAGATGCATCGCATTTCGATTCGTTTGTCAGTTTGAAATACTATCGTCACGAGACGGTCTCTGTTCACCACACCACCTGATTTCTGCTGCGAACGGCATGATCGAGTAACAGGTGAAATACCCATGTATCTGCAGGCCGGATGGGAATCAACCCAGGTCAGACGAAGGCCGGGCACGAGAAAGAGGACACGGCCAGGTACCGGGCCTCGGTGATTGGTGCGGCAGCATGACGGACACCTCTCTAGTGCCGCGACGGCATTGGATGACCTTGGCCGAATCGCAAGAATGATCTCAGGCTAAAGTCAGCAATAGCTCATTCGCCCACGACAAGAACAAGGCTGATTGTCGACCTGCTCTCACCGTAATAATAACCGTAAACGTGTAATGTCATGCCCCGCGATGCCCCACGTCCGTTCACGACGTCCGGCACCCGTCCAAGAGTATATGTGGACACGCTTTCGCCACCTACAGGCTACTTGACTTTCACATGTGTCGCATGTTCCCATCATTCTAGAGTGAATTGACCAACTTGCGTTGTTTGAACCTGTCTGAAAAAAACCGTCTTCGAGGCTTTCGAACCCAGGAACATACAGTAGAAAATGAGTGAAGAGGGCCCCTTGTATCTGGGTTTCGACCTCTCGACCCAGCAGCTCAAAGGTGTGCCTCCCTCGTGCCCGTCCTCGTCCTCGTCTTCACCCTCATCACCCTCGCTCTCATCCGCCGTGCCAACTATTACATCACTCCACACCATGTACACAGCTCACACCCCACCACAGCCATCGTGATCCAGTCCGACCTGCACGTCGTCGCCGAGGCAAAAGTCGACTTTGACGCAGACTTCGGCAAGCAATATGGCCTCACCAAGGGCGTGCTCGTCAACGACGACGAGGGTGAGGTCTTCGCGCCCGTGGCCATGTGGCTCGAGGCCATCGACCTGGTGCTCAGCCGCCTGAGGGACAACAAGGCCCCGCTGCACCGCATCAGGGGCGTCAGCGGCGCCTGCCAGCAGCACGGCAGCGTCTACTGGAACCACGACGCCGAGAAGCTGCTGGGCGCCATGGATGGGCGCGGCGCCGGCTCCCTCAAGGACCTGCTGGCCGGCTCGCTGAGCCACCCCTACGCGCCCAACTGGCAGGACCACAGCACCCAGGCCCAGTGCGACGAGTTCGACGCCGCCCTGGGCGACAAGACGAAGCTGGCTGATATCACCGGGAGTGCAGCGCATCATGTAAGTCTTACTACAGCACAATAATTGGAGCTGAAAATATCACTTCTTACCGAGTTTATACGGGGAAAAAGTATTGCTCACACCCCCCTGCTCGCAGCGGTTCACAGGGCCCCAGATCATGCGCCTGCGCAAGAAGCTGCCCGACATGTACGCAAACACGGCGCGCATCTCCCTCGTCTCGTCGTGGCTCGCGTCCATCATGCTGGGCGCGATCGCGCCGCTGGACATTGGCGACGTGGGCGGCATGAACCTGTGGGACATCCGGGCGGGCAAGTGGGACGAGAAGCTGCTGCTGCTGACGGCGGGCGAGCAGTCCGGGGTGGCGGCGCTGCGGTCCAAGCTGGGCGAGCCGCGGCAGGACGGCGGCGGCAGCATGGGCGCCGTCTCGGCCTACTTCGTCAACAGGTACGGCTTCAGCCCGCAGTGCCAGGTCGTGCCCTTCACGGGCGACAACCAGGGCACCATCCTCGCGCTGCCGCTGCGGCCCCTCGACGCCATTGTCAGCCTGGGCACCTCGAGCACCTTCCTGATGATCACGCCCAAGTACAAGCCCGACCCCTCGTACCACTTCATGAGCCACCCGTGCACGCCCGACCAGTACATGTTCATGCTGTGCTACAAGAACGGCGGCCTCGCGCGCGAGCGCGTGCGCGACTCGCTGCCGCCCGTCGCCGCCGGCGAGCCCGACAGGTGGGCCAACTTCAACGAGGCCGTCCTCTCCTCCCCGCCCCTGGACGTGCGCGACGCCGCCGCCGACCGCGCCAAGCTGGGCCTGTACTTCTACCTGCCCGAGATCGTGCCCAACATCAAGGCCGGCACGTGGCGGTACACGTGCGGCGCCGCGGACGGCAGCGGGCTGCAGGAGGCTGGCGAGGGCGGGTGGCCGGCGGCCAAGGACGCGCGCGCCATCGTCGAGTCGCAGGCGCTGTCGATGCGGCTGCGGTCGCAGAACCTGGTGCACGCGCCCAACGACCCGGCGCGCCCGGGGCTGCCGGCGCAGCCGCGGCGCATCTACCTGGTGGGCGGCGGCAGCCTGAACCCGGCCATCGCGCGCGTCGTCGGCGACGTGCTGGGGTCGGCCGAGGGCGTGTACAAGCTCGACGTCGGCGGCACCGCGTGCGCGCTCGGCGGCGCGTACAAGGCGCTGTGGGCGCTCGAGAGGGCCGGCGGCGAGACGTTTGACGAGCTGATCGGGAAGCGGTGGCGCGAGGAGGGCGCCGTCGAGAAGGTCGGCGACGGGTACAGAAAGGGCGTCTTCGAGCAGTACGGTGGCGTGCTGGGGGCCTTTGGGGGGCTGGAGAAGAAGATCCTGCAGGTTGCGCATAACTAGACTTGGTGTTGTTTGGGCGTAAATGGCTTCATAGACTGAAAACATGTGAAAGATTTCAATATTTGACGGTGTTGATCTCACGGTTGTTGAATAATGCACATGTTCATCACAATATACAACACTCAAGAAGGCCGACATCTCCGGCCATGCATGATGCATATTTACTCATTAATACTTGGTTCCAATTCCATCATACTATCTTTCATCTGAAGATTGACCTGAGAACACATGAGATTCAGCGGTAAATGGAACCAAGATACGAGGACGTGGACCCGATATACAACCCTCCACTATGCCGAAGTAGAGGATGACACAGGGCTCTAGGCACAGCACTAACAAAATAAATGCCAAAGCACCTCAGCTAGAAAGCCTAAACGTACGACGTCACCACCTTTTCATCTCTCCCTCGCCCACCCTCTCTCACATGCAAATAATACCACGTTGAGATTCATCCATTCGTTGAGAAACTAATATACACATAAACAATCACCAGCCATACTGAAAGATATTTACATTACAATTATTACCAGGTCGAATCCCAACCCAATCATTGCACAAGTTGAACTCCCTCTTTTCCCCTTGATGAACACAGGAGCGTGTCACACCACTTCGAGAGACGAATAGCACGGCTCCAAGAAAAAGAACGAGAGTCAATCAGTCATTGGATCAATCAATCACCGCAGAAACATGATACTGGGACCCGTATCATACCTCGACTGCATTGTATTCTGCATATTCCTCGCGCCGCAGCTCATCCTCAATGTCGGCCTGTTTGAGACCGTGGTGACAGTGCTGCAAACGCTTCCCTTCTTGAGTAGGTACAGACCAATCGAAACAAAGCCATTGTGGCCCAACCCCGGCTGACACGCGATTTTGCAGTCTTCAAGCTACCTGTGGCATTCATCTACGAGCGCTACTTCTTCAGGAGCGAGGAACAGCCAGCTTTCGTCCGACAAGCTTCCCCCTTTGAGGACTTTGTCGTCCGGTGTGTGCGGTATGCCTTCGCCAACATCCCTCCCAAGGTGGGCCGCGTCTTCTTTGGGAAGGAGGTAGCCTTGCCGTGGCTGAGATGGCGGTTGCTCCGCCATGGCTACCTCAGATCGCCTGTCTACTGGAAAGAGTACCAGGACGACCACATCCGAGGGGTATGGGCAATCCACGACCCTGCGCAGAGACCGGACGTGATTGTATACTATGCTCATGGTGAGTCGTCCCCAGCCTTGGCAAGAATCGACCGGACGCTGAAGACATTCAAGGCGGAGGCTTTAGTATGGGATCGCCGTACTTCTATCTCGAGTTTCTTCTCACTTGGCTCTCCCTCTTGAAGCAGGCAGGATATAAGAATCCGGCCGTCTTCGGTTTGGACTATACGCTCGTGCCCGACTCCAGCTTCCCGACCCAGCTCGCCGAGATGGTGAGTGGGTATGAGCATGTCCTCAGCATGGCGGGTGACGACCCATCCATCGTCTGCGTTGCAGGAGACTCAGCGGGAGGAACGCTTACTCTGAGCTTGCTGCACCATCTCGCGCATCCCGTGTCTGCCAGCAAAGGCAAGCATTTGCCGGGGGATTCGCGCCATCTCGAGAAGCCTGGCATGGCCGTACTTATCTCGCCGTGGCCGACTCTTCAGTCTCAGCTGTACAAGAACAACCGTAGCGACTTCCTCGATGTGCCGGCGCTGCACCTCTATGCTGCGCAGTACGCGGGCAGAGTCGATCTGATTGACGATCCCGTCACGTCACCCGGGAACTGCACGAACCTGGCGTGGTTGAAAGAAGCAAGTCCATCGAAAGGTTTACACATAGTGTACGGAAAGGAAGAAGTGTTTGCACCAGAAATTAAGAGGTTCGTGCGAAAGCTGGACGATGCAGAGACGCTTGTCACCAGCCAAGGTGAGACAGGCGGGATACATGCGTGGCCCGTCGCATCACTGTTTCTCAGCGACACGGAGGACAAGAGGCTCAAAGGTCTCGGGAGCATTGTCAAGGAGATGAGGAGCCGTCTTCCCCCGTCCAAGAATTACAAGCCCGCGGGTTGACTCTCGAGTGAAGATGATGCCATGTCAGATTAGATCAAGTAATTTATTGCCATCACTGGCGCAGCTAGCCGGGAAGGAACCATAGCCTGGGGCTCGGCTTCTTCTTGACTGCTGGAGATCGCCTCCGGGAAACGGATTGCTCTTCCTGTATCATCATCCATGACTGCACCGCGGGAAGTAAACATCGACGATGCCAAGGCTTCTGAGGTGACCAATCCCCACCAGCCGGGGCCTGCCTCCCGCAGGTACTGTGTACTGCTCAGGCTGAGGCAGCGGCTCGAAATTGAAGACAGCTTGACTGATGAGGGGCAAACCCGAAAGTAAACCTTAGTTAGTTACCTTTGCTTACCTTCACAATGCCGGCTCTTTCGGCTGTCAAGATGGCCCACCGTGACGGAAGGCGACTTCTAAAGGTGAAAGATGATGATGGTGACGGCCGGATCGTTTGTCTCTGCGCACAAGACAGTCGCGAATGAGCCGAGAGGAAAGAAAAAAAAAGGCTTGGTGCCGATCCCCAGACGGAGGGCGTCGGGCATGAAAGGCGGGAGGGCTGATGGGAGGTTGCCATGCCTCTTGAGGACAAGCGCGTACCCGAGGTGACCTGGCCTCTCGCAGAGGCTGCTTCTGCGGGCTGGAGGCTGGAGGCTAGCAGAGGTTGGGCGGGGACGACGTGCATATAAAAATGGCCAGCATGTCCCACGAAAGGAACTCGTGCCGTGCCCCTCATCGAAGAAGGCCCTAGCTCCGAGTCCACCCTCCCTTTTTTTAGCATTTGTTTACTCCAGCACGCGCAGTGCAGTGCGCAGTTTGTCCGTCCAGTAGCTGCGTACCGTACCCAACAGTACCAGTGCCAGTACCGGTACCTCGACGCGCTTGACTGCCGAGAGAGAGCGCATCACCACTACCGACGGCCTGGATATCCATATCCATCCATATCATACTCCATATTCAGATTCGAGATCGGCCACTTGATACTGCCATTCCGGATCTTGCATTGTGCAGCAGAAGTATCCCATTTGACAGAGATCAGACAGGCTGCGCTTGGTTGCCTTCTCTCTCTCACTCTGCATGAGAACTTTAGTTCCAGGAGTCGTCATCACCAACTAGGCTGCAGTGTGGTGACTTGCGCACCCTCAGCCGTAGTCTTCTCGCCAGCAGTTGGCTGTCTGGGTACTGTAAGAGACTGGGTTCGATTCGTTACCCAAGGTTCTTTCTAGTTCACCAGCAGGAGCGCGTCTGACCGGGCACAGGCTGAGACGGAGGAGTTGTCCAGCTCCACATCTGGTCTGAGGATTGATCGCATCCCAGCTGTGCATCTGCCTGCACGACCAGGCAGCAGCTGCTCTTGATTTGGAACCTAACGACTTGAGGCTTGAGACGACGACGATCACGACGGCGTGAAAGGGGTGGTCGATTGACTAAGGGCTGCAACAAAAGTTGACGAGGCAGGCGAGAACCCAGGAACGAACTGTGGAAGCTTTGGAGAAAAGGCCTCCGTTTCCAAGCCCACCCACCCAGTCTGTGTGTTCTGCATTAGCCCCCACCTGCCCTGTCACCTTGCCCCTCCATTGCAGCTCCCCCAAGAGCCCAAGGTCCAAGGCCAAGGTTGCAGGTCGCAGGTTGCAGAGGTGCTCCTTCCCGAGCTTTTTGTCTCTCACCTCTTGTCTAGCAGCCGTTGAGAAAGCAAGGTTCTTTGCCCTGCACCTGCAACTGGGCAGCTGCATTGGCGGGCACTCTTATTGCCTTGGTCCTGCGCAAGGACAGCTGGAGCGCCGAATAACGGTCCCACAAAAAAAGTATAAGACCCGTTACGTTCCTGTCTGGCCTTCTTTGTACTGTACCGTCAGCCAGTACTGTACCGACAATCCCTGTTACGTTATTTGTCCTGAGAGGCCCCCAGGTCCAGTTTCCAGGCCCAGTTCCAGTTCCGGCACCGTTTTATTTTTTTGGTTGCCCGCAGCAGGAAGAAGCGAGAGTTTGAGTGTGTGTGCGTGCGTGAGAGAAAGAGACAGTGGACCAAAAAAAAAAAAGAACAGACATGTCTGACGAAGGCACATATGCACCTAAAAGCCCCGACCTCGCGTCGTTCTTTCAACCTCAACCCGAAAACCAACCCCAAAACCAGCACCAACACCAGCACCAAAACCCAACCCCAAACCCAAACCCACTTCCACATCTGCACCAGCACCAGCACCATCAGCAACCACAACCCCCACCTGTCAGCCCCTCGGCCCAGAACATTAACTGGTACCACACCCCAGGCGCCGACCAAGGCCACTCCCGATCTTATTCATATTCTGCCCTGTCTGCCCAGAGCCCAACTGGCCCGGCCTTCTCCAGCTACTCTTCCTACCAACCTCTGAGCGCAACGACGCCCACAGTCTCTTATTCACCGCGTTTTTCGCCCCACCAACAACACCAGCAGCTGCAATCACATCCCCAGTCACAACCACAACCACAACCAACACATTCACAGCCGCAACAGCCTCCTGTCTACTTTCCGTCTCCCGCTCCCGTCCCCCACCAGCAGCCACCTGCCCAGCAACAACCCGCCTATCAACCACCACAATACCCACAACACCACGCCTACCAGCAGCAAGGATATCCTCAGCCACAACAATATCCACACGAGGTGCAGCCGCCCTACCTCCAACCCGAGGATTCCTTTCACCACCAGCAGATCAAAACGGACTTCCCGTCCGACACCATCAAGTCCGAGGACAATCCAGACGACTTCAACATGCCACCACGACGCTCTGCTGCAGCTGCTGCTGCCGCCGCCGCTGAGGCCGAAGCTGCAGGGATGATGGAGTCGCCTGTTAAGACCAAGTTCCCCACTGCCCGCATCAAGCGCATCATGCAGGCCGATGAAGAGGTCGGCAAGGTTGCCCAGCAGACGCCTATCGCCGTCGGAAAGGCACTCGAGCTATTCATGGTGCAGTTGGTGTCCAAGAGCGCCGACGTCGCCCGCGAGAAGAACTCGAAGCGCGTCACCGCCGCCATGCTCAAGACCGTCGTCGAGGCTGACGACCAGTGGGACTTCCTGCGGGACATCGTGAGCAAGGTTGAGCACGACAAGGACGGCTCCAGGGCCAAGGCCGCCAAGACGGAGAGCAGCGACACCGAGGAGGAGGTTGAGCCCAAGAAGAGGAGGGGCGGTCGCAAGAAGAAGGCGGCCTAGGAGAGACGCCGAGGAAGCCAAAGGAAGGGAATCACTCAAACCACAGCCACTACCAGTAACGAATTAGGGGGATGAGGTCATTTTGAATCGGGGGAGGAAGCGCGTCGCGTTGCAACCAGTTGCTGCAGGGGAACGAGGCAGGCGGACCCGAGGAGACAGGAATGGCTCCCGGTCCCAGTATCATAGCCAGTCTGCCGCGGACATCCAGAGCTGCAGCAAGGAATTTTGTCGCGGCACGTCGACCAGAGGGATGTTCTGGATCCCAGGTTAGCTCACGGGTGCATGATGTGTCGCCCCAGCGTGTTGTTTGGCTGTGGAACTATTGCTGTAAACAGTGGCGGGCCGCGAGCAGGAGGGCCGCGCGACCACCACGAGCGTCAGTGTCGACGGCACACGCCTTGCAAAGCTTTCGCGAGGCGAAGGATCGGCAACATATGTATCATACAGGCCAGTTCCAAGTCGCGAGGTAGCGGGCATGAACACGAAGAAGACATGAGGCGGGGCAGCTTGTCATTAGGTAGCAAGCACACCCGGTTGAGGCTGCTGAGACTCGAATGCGTGCAATAAAACATGAGAATTACACATGCACCACTTCAGTACCCAATGCAGAGGATTGAGCCTGGGGCCCATTCGGAGCAGAATGCGTTACCTTACAGGCAGGCAGCCAGGTAGGCATACAGACAGCGCAAGCAGATCGAGTTCAAGTCAGATAGAAAGGAGAAACGTCCTTTTTCTTTTACAAAGATCAGCGAATGTGACAACGTATGGATTCGATGTGGGTGCGACATCATGTATCAGTTTTGCTCTTGCGAGCTTAGTAGACAGACATGCGGAGTTAAGTATGTATATAAGCCGCTCCAACCCAGCCGGTCGAGTTCCGCTGGGGGGGAAACGAATCCAAAGTCGACGTAAACAATCAGAACCTCTGTTCTTCTTCTTCCTCTTCTTGTGGAGAGCCGACTATATATCCAGATCCGAATGTCGGATGGTCCCAACGCCGTTTCAGATGCTGTTGATGGTGATGGTAGTGTTGTTGATGATGGTCAAACATGCGTGTCCATACTGTCATGGCTCAAATTCCCATCTTCTATAGTCGTGCGATCGGCCCTCATTGACTTGTCCCTGCTCTAATATATGCCCTGCGTTCGATATTGGAATGTGTCGTACCTGTAGACACGGTCAGTATGACTATATTTCCTGAAATCCTCCGTATTGATGACGCTTGCCAACTTACAGTCGAGTGTAGTAGCTCCCGATAGACTTGTTGATCAGGTCTGTCTCGACGAACTGCTCCGCATCATCGGCGCTCAGCTGTAGCTGGAAACGCTGTCGCAGGTTCGTTGTCACCGTCACAACACCGGCAGCATAACAAGGCATCTTGGAATCCCGGCCCATCATGGCAACGAGGTCGACAATGTTGTCGGCCGATCGTCGGAGCGCTGTAGCATCGTCAGTGGTGAGCCTACTTGTATATGCCTGTGCGGTCCGTACCTTGGAAAGCCTGCTTGCACAGTCGTTTGAAGTCGTCCCACTCGGGAGACCCTATCCCGCCAAGAACCTCCACGTACTCGTGGGTGAGCTTGAACGGTGCTGCCTCGAATCCAACAGACCCGGGGGAGTTCGACAACATGAAGCCGAAGTCGATATGTACAATGTGGCCCTCATTGTCGATCAAGACGTTTCCGTTGTGACGGTCCTTCAGCTGTAGCACATACGAAATGACACTATATGCCGCGAGCGACCTCTTGAAAGCGTCAACGCCAGCTTTGTATGGCTCGCTGTCGGGTGCACCAAATGCTTTGGCGAAATGGTCCTTCAGAGTCGCGATCCGTCTTTTTGGATTGGCGCCGGCCTCGGCCTGTGCCAATGTCAAACTGCGCTTGATGGAATGAAGTGATACACCATTCGTGATCGTTTCGATGAGGCCCGAGGACTCGCCCGTCACCAGAATTCGCATCACCTTCACCCAAACCTCAGTCTTGGCATCGGTCCATATCTTGTCGCAAACATCGATGAGCTGACAGGCGAAGGCTTCTTGCCTCAAGTCAGCACCAGTCTTCACAATGACGCTCATCAAATCCCAGTTTTTCATCCAGCCGTACGGTGACGATCGTCTTATACGTTCTTTCTTCATTTGCCAGGCTTCACCAAAGACGGCCGCACTCGGGTCGTCCCGGTCCCCCTTTCTTTGAAGGCCACCAGTCTTAAAGTCGTTTTCCATTCGTTCCACGCCAGCACTCGCATTCAATGCCGGATCAAGATTGGTGTCCTCATCGACTTCTTCGGAGTTGGCCGCTGCGTTTTGAACCGTGGTCTTTGCCATTATCTGGTCAAAAGTCGGCCCATGTCCATCGTCTGCCTCGAAGTTTTGTTCCTCCAAGCTCTGCATGCTCGCAATAATCTTCGCACGGATTGCCGCTACCTCGTGCTTCGGTCGTTTGCCACTCGTGGCATCCAGTTGAGCCAGCATCTGGGAGGCAGTTCGCATATGTGTTGCTAACGCAGAAAAGTCCGGCTGGTCCACAGATGCGTTCCTTGGGTTTGTGTTGATGGTCATTCTCCTCAAAGAGCGGCTGCTAGGACTACTGGAGCGACTCGTTGAGGTGGCTGAACTCCTCGGCGTCACCAACTCGGAACTCGTCGACACTGTTGGCGTTAGACTTGGTAGGCGCTGAGGAGCTGGTTTCCTAGTTTTGATGGCCTTGCTGTCGACGGGCTTCAGCTCGGGTGACGTACCGAGGTCTCCAGAGGATGGCTCAAAAACGCTGTCAGCAGATTCCGTAGAGGGCTCTGGTATCTTCGACGTGGGTATCTTTGGTGACTCGGAAAGGTCGAATATGCGTCGCCTGGACCCTTGCTCTGCCACTAATGTTGCTAGTAATCTTTGGTTGTCTTGAGAATCGGGGTCGAAGGTAAAGTCGTCGCGGAGGATCTCGACCATCAGTAGGTAAGGCACCTTCTCTGCGCTGTTGAGAACAGTTGCCTCTGCTGGATTGATCCTTACGATCCTGTGGTGTTTGCTCCTTGAAGGAGACCCATCTGTCAAAGTCGGTGGACAGATCACGGGAATGTCTACTTCAGCCCTATTCGACATTTCAGTTAGTAAATTCGGCATGCAGGAGCTGTGCGACATGACAGAGGAGCAGGTCTCAGAGTAGACCTTTCGGAGTCTTTGCACTCCCAGGTCGCGGTAACAATCCAGGGGACACATGAGATCACACGGTCGCCAGCCAGTGGGATATCGACTATTTGATCACTTGTGGTCACCACATGAGGGATCCTTCCCAGCCCAGAATCCTGATCTCAGGATGCGTGAGCCGATATGCCTCGCTTTTGAGGCGATCCCAGGTATTGTCACCGCTAACTGCCTCCTCAACCACGTCTCACCGTTCGAGGAACAGGTTCGAGGAGAACCAGGGTGCGGAAAGTACTAACGGCAAGTCCTGCGCAATCAAGGCCAGCTCAGCTCGAAGGGCGCTCAGACGAGCTGCTTTCGGGACAACGACCAGCCTATTCGAAATGTCTTCCAGTGCGGTAAGAAACTGCGTTTGGCATCGGAAATAATTTTGTCTCAAGAGCCTTGCTCTCTGAATCGTCGACATATCGCTCTTACTCAAAACGCCTTTGGCGCGTTCGGAATGCCGACGGGTCAACAGCGCGTTCTCGGATGGGGGTAAACCCGCGGTCACAGGGGTCGGAGGCCTGGGCGGAAGAGGCGACTTCACTTCGGGCAGAGGGAGGGAAGCTGTGCTGAGCCGCGCATCTATAGCCTTCATGTCCAGGTGGCTCGTTGGTCGCTTCGGCGGTTGCGCGGGAGTAGGGACGGTCGAGCCAGAGGATGAAGTCGGCCGCGAGGGCGGGAGATTCTGTTTTCGTGGGGTGCCTGGTGAGTCCCTGCCGGGAGGTGAGCCCCTGGGATCTGGCGCGCTTGTAACACGGCCGCCATCTCTCGTCATGCGCCTTGCCCTGTTCGCCTGAGCGGCCGAGACGGTTTGTGCCCTGGCTATTTTCGGTTGCGTTGGTTCCAACACCACATCGTCGATGGGCTGTGGTTTCTTGGCCTGCGCCACGGCAAGAGGCCCTGCCCAGTGGGGCAAGCCAGGAACGGCCACGCTGGACAAAATCAGACTGGCCAGTACGGTGACGGGCAGCGGATTCTCCTTTATCTTCTCATGCCTAGCTGTGTCTCCCAGCCCGAACACTATGTGCTGGACCTTATTATAAACCCTGCGACATGTTCTGAAGGCCTCGGAATGTGGGTTGGAAGAGAGATCGGTCAGGTAGCTCTGGAACAGCCAGAAAGCCTGAATACGCATTAGCAGGAGAGCTCGTGGCTCGCATCCGGGAAAGGATACTGACTAGCAGAGCTCCAGAGACGGATTCTTCGCAGAGGTCCAGCAGGAACTCCTCCAGTGCCATTGACTCATTGTTGACGCTGATGATGAGATGGCACAGCTCGGGGAGGAAGAACTCGACATCCTCGTAGGGGAACTGGCGTAGCTTATTGCACAAGACATAGTGGATTCCAACATGGTCGGCGTATCGACTGCGCGTGACAGGTGTTAGCTCGAGCGAGTGCTGGGTATGGCATGGTGGCGGGCGCAGACTCGAGGGGACTCGAGGGGACGTACGTGAGGTAGGAGACGGAGAGAAAGGGGTTCTGGTTGAAGACGTCGCTGTCAAAGAACCTCTGTAAGAGGTCCCACGACATTGGATCCGCAGGTGGCCGACAGACAGCTTATTTCGGGGCTTGGTTCGGAGCTCAATGGGACGGGGACGGAGACGGAGACAGGGACGGCGGCGAGAGGCACGAATACGAGGCAGTCTATCGAGACGGGGCGGGCGCGAGGAAGGAGTGACGGGAATACAAGCCGCGAGCGCGGATTGCTTCATATAGATTCGACATTAAAGTGTTGTAGCGAGTAATGAATTTTCATGGCCGACAGCTCAGCAAGACATGGGTGTACGAGGGGACGTTGTCGGCGTCGTCCAGCGGAAGAGGGAGGTGGTGCTTGTTGTGGTGTCGTGGTGTTATAGTGCAGCAGAGCACAGAGGGTCAATGCAATTGGAGGCAGCCAGGCTGTATACAACCAGATAACCGTAGAATTAACGGTAAACTACTGTACCACAATGGTCCGCTCCGGGCGGGAAGGGTCTTGTTTGGGTGTAGTTTGACCCCCTCGGCGGGAAGCTCCCCGAGGCCGTCCGGCACTCTCTAGCTGTCCTGACAGTCCTAGCAGTCTGTCACTGCAGCCCATTTGTCAACATGCGCTTGGAGGAAGCTCCCAGCCGACCCCACCTGCCACCTGCACTCATTTGTCAGGCGAGAGGTACCTGGCACCTGGCAACCCTGGGATGGTCTGGGTGTCTGGGTAAGTATTATTATCTACCGCGATACTGAAAATGTGTCGCCTATTCACCGAAGCCGCTTTGGGCTATCACATGTTCCAGTCTTGTCTTGATCGCGGGTATCACGCTATTGTCTCTTGATAATCCCCTCCCTCCAGCAATCACGTCACCAAATCTGTCTTCTCGGTCGTCTGGCGCCCCTTGGCAGGAGTCGAATTAAGCTCACATACTTTGGCCGAGCTGTACGCTTCCGCGCCCTGAAGTATATGAGCTTGTCGGCCAAGTCGCGATATTTCCAGCAAGCCGCCCAGCGCCACCAGCAATTACTCGTAACTCGATCATTTTTGATACACACAGAATCATGATCGCCATCAATAGTCCTGTTCACCTTGCCCCCGCCCCTATACCCCAGCTTGTCAGGCCTGTATCATAGCAGATGCTTGCTATGCGCTCTTTTGCCAAGCTTGGCACGCTTAAGATTATCTCCAGTTTTAACCCCTTTTCTTGACATCATTTGTGAAATTCTTGCTTGCTGTGCCCGCGTTCAAAACTCATCGCAATGGTTGGCCGTCGTAAGCTGCCATACTTGGGATATTATATTTCAGCTGTTCAGGCCGACCGGCGTCCCTTTTCGGACCACCCTGGGGTCCTCCCGTGGACCCTCCCAGCTGTGGATACCAGCCAGATTTAAAGCATGCATTCAACAAGACGTGACGTGGACAGACCAGCAGAACCGCCCGCTTGAGGCGGTATTTAACCGAAGCCAGAGTTGAGTAAGATGGGGAGACTGTGAGCTGTCAACATTGGAAGTCTTCTCTGACTTGTATGTGATATGTAGCCCGTCAGCAAGTAAAAGCATAACGTCTCGCGTACCTTCCCTTTCCTCTGTCTACCATGCAATCCCAAGTAACCCAGGATATGAGTCAATACTACATATGTACGAAGCACCTGGCAGCGACGAGGTATTTCGCCCACTCCGTAAATGCGCTGATTTCTCAAACCCCACGTTTTCTTTTTCTTGTTCTTCCTTTTCAACAAACGTAGACGACCAGGATGGAGACTCTTCGACTGGAGAATCATAAACGAGCTGGTTGGTTCAACCTGTATGAAGTTGAAATAGACGTTTTGCAATCTCGTGGTGGCTGCACCTTTAAGCTAAAATACAAGGTTAAATGACATAAAGTGAGACAGGCAAGGTGGCCCATGGGAGACACTGCAACGAGCTGCCACATGAGTAGGTGAAAGATTTCCTGCCGGAGTTTTCTCACGAGACTCTATTCAAATATGAACGAGGAGGTTGACTACTGTATGAACAGGCTTGGTCTGGATGATGCAGAAACTGGTGCAAGATAGATGTGTGAAGTTGAATGCTCCTCTATTTTGTGAAGCAATGTTCACAATGCAGCTGTGGCTTACAAAATGATTTCATATTGAATCAGGCCTTTACAAGAGCTAAGGAGTTTGCGAGGGTTCGACATCTTTGCTCCTTTTCTCGTGCGGGTTCAAGATCAACAAGGTACTGCTTTAAGTATTCAATAGAGGAGACCGTATTCACTTATAGCCTACAGTCCTAGTGATACATAAAAGAGTTGAGCGATAATGTTGTTGCCATTGTTCAACTCCCAGAGAAAATGAGTACCAACATTGATGAAAGGTGTCGTCGTGGCCAAGCTCAACGAGACCTAACTGTGGATCAGCTATGAGCTGGCCCAAATCTGCTCTGGCAATGTTCATAGCTCACTATCTACAATTGAGATGCTTTCTCCTGTCTGCAGCTTTTGCTGGGATGCTGCTTAAAAGACAACATCATATCAGCACAAGAAGCCCAGTGAGGGCTGTTGCCTCAAGTGCGCTTTAATTTGCATTTGAGTCACTAGTAGTCGCGTTCGTTTCCCAGGGACCAAATCGTGACACTTTGGGAGAGCTGTGCAGTGGAAAGTCTCTACATCTGTCTTGAATGATCTTACATTCCACTCATTTCTCAAAGGCGAGTTGGTGAAATTCGTATCACGAACGAAAGTGTTGATCGGATGGAAAAGCCGCAGCAAAGCAGACAAGCTCTCGTCACTTGAGGCTTGCGGTGCTCCTTCGAAGTTTGTCCCGTATTGTTTTCAGGTGCCCTCCTTTCTAGTGAATGCAAGGGCCTTGGGATTCTTGATGCACAGGGTGACAGAGACTTTTCATCTGAACGTCGAACTGGTCTGGCCGAATTGGTCGCTTGCACCTACCTCGCTTTTGACCACTTCCTTCCTTCCGTTTTTCTTGCCCACAAACCGCCTTCGACCACCGTCGCCACTTCATCTTTCCGACTTCAAGAAGAACTTCCCTCATCTCCGACTGTAGGCACATACAGTTTCGCGTGTTTCTTTCCTCCACATTGCCTTCAACCCAATCCAACGAAGAACCCCAATCTCAGAATCAAGAACCCTCCAACATGTCTGAGCGAACCTACTCCCCATCTTACGACTCGCCCGAGCCTGAGGGACCTCGTACGCCTCCTCACAAATGGAACCACTTCGAAGTTCGTGCTCTGGTCTGCCTCATCATCAAGGGCGAACACAGGGTGTCCAAGGATCCCATGTACATCACTGACATTCTCAATCGCGCCCTCAACCCTGCCTCATCGGGCAAGAAACCTGCTTACAATCGCGACATCCCCCACGACGAGGTTCAGGAGATGCTGAAGCGCATTCTTCTCAAGAAGATGCACGCGGTGGATGTGTCCGAGCGCAATGTTCGGTCCCAAGTCACGCGTGTTAAAGTGAACGCCTTCATGCGAAACCTGGGCTTCGACGGCAGCAAAGAAGAATGGAAGTCGGGCAGGGCGAAGGAGGCCAGGGTTGAGAATCAGAAGAGATTGACACGTTACATGATCAGAAAGGAAGGGCGTCGACCTAGCCCTCGGTCGCAGGACGAGACAGGCAGACGGAGGATGCTGCTTCGCGAGCCAAGGGCGAAGCGGCTTTTGCGTGGTTGGGGCATCGGCGCCAGTTTCTGGGAAGGTGGTGAGTGCTCTCTCGGACACGCAACTCCTGCAACTGAATTACACTAATCTTTCTGCCTCATTAAGGATCCCACGGGGAGCAACGCTCTAGAAACAAGAACAAGGACAGAGATTCTTCGTCATCATCGGAGACCGTGGTCGACCCTGCCGACATTCCCTACATTTCCGATGAGGCCCCTCCTACGCCTGCTGGCTACGCCCTTGGTCGCAACGATGATTCAGTCATCGTTCGAAACAAGCCCGGTAGATCAGTGGCCACGTGGGCCGGAGGTTTTGCTCCTGCCAAAGCGACTCCAATGACGAGTTCCATCGCACCTGCGTCCATGTATGGAGCAGGTGTTTCCCAGCACGCCCCTATGCTCGACTACGGAAGCTACGGAGGTTTCGACGGCCTCTATGATCTTCAGCAGCCTCCCTACCAGTGGGATGGAGGAGAGCAAGATGGAATGTGGTATGGAGCTGACGCAGCAGGAGGCCAGCGTCTCTCCACCAGCAGCCAATTCGTTGGCCGCAAGTTCTAGGAGTCCGGATGTATGTTGGTCGTGGAGCCTGGCGGTAGTGTTCGCGAGCGAAGTTGCACAACATACCCGCGTGCCAAAGAACCAACCAGAAAACCAACAGCCACATAAACACCTTGATGTTGTGCCAGGAACGGATGCAGGGGAGACAGAATATCCCGATTTGGCGTGGTATTCGATTGACAGGCAGAAAGGATGCACATGTTGGGGGCTCTCGATGGAGGCGAAGAAACATTTCGAGACGGCCCACGGTGTCGGAGAACCCCATCAGTCCTTTACGGAACAGTATGGACATTCCAGAACGCCACAGAAAAAGGTTGAGGCCCCCACCCCAGGCGAAAATGAGGCTGCCGAAGATCAGCTGCGATATGGATTGCGTCGCTTTTGTGTGGTGATTGGACCGCGATTGAGTGAGGAGGCGGCAGACATGGATTAAAAGTATTGGCTTGGGCTGAGAGCGCCAGAACGGGTGTGGTATCACCACATGCTGGCATCAGGGGGCTGAATCCTCCCAGATAGATGAGGCGAATGCAGCAGTCCTCTGCAAGGCCCCAAATGATGAATTACGAGATCTCTCGCATTATGCACCTTGATCCGTACGGATGATCCGTGAAGCCACGCGCCTCTATTGTTTCCTCTTATAGATCAAGCAGTGCCACCCGAAGCGGCGTGGTAAACCGGACACGCACCTAGTCACGCGTACCACCGACAGCTTTGCCATGATTTTGCTGCAGGATGAGTGTTGCATGGTTATGTACATGAAGGGACATACAGGGGCTGAGTATTGTTCGATTTCCATTCCCGGGCCACGAAGGCATGACCGAGGACCTTGGAATTTCAGCTCGGCTGCATACTTAAGTATTAGGATGACGAAGAGGCTGGGCAGACGAACTCTGTTTAGCTAAGCCTATGTACAAGTCAATAGCAATTCCATAGCAGATCATAGAAGAGAAGTACAAAGGATTCAAATGCAGGAAGACAACCATATCAACACAAAAGCTGGGCTTGAAAAGTATGCAATAGAAAAGAGAGACAATGAAACCAGTAATTCGTAAAGAACATGTTGTTAGCTATTGGAGCAAAAGAATTAACCTTCGGCTAGTAAAGAGGCAATGCAGAAGCTTTTCTAGATCAGATCTAACAAGGGTTACACAGCTGGAGAGAGAGGCGCAAGTGAGGTCAGGCATATCAAGGAAGCAAGAAGGAAAAACATGCAAAAAGCTCAGGGAACAAAGTCGGCCTAGACTATGCCTGCGTAGGTGTGAGCCAAACTATTATGGCATAAGGAGGAGCAGCAAGAGGCGGGATTTAGAAGCAAAAATCAAGCCTGGCGAAGTTGATATCTGATGGCCCCTGAGACAAGCATAACGAGCTTAAGCTTCCGGGGAAGATGCTTTGATTGTCTACCAGACATCGTTCCCGACCTGCATGTGCATATATTATAGGTCGTCGGGCGGCGAACAGGGCGAGCAGGAGGGGAGGCAGACGGTGGAAGCCGGGCAGTAGTGGGCCATGTGGGCCATCCTCGATCGACAAAGGAAGCTCGCCCCGTGGGAAGTCACAGCAACGACGGGGGGCTCGGAACAGGATGTGCTCATGGCCCATCCACCAACCGCGCTGGCGGTGGGGACAGCTGCTGATCAATCGAGTGAGTGGCCGACTTCCGTCCGATGAGGAGGAAGAAGACAAGCCATCAGGAGGAAAATGGGTTTTCTTCTCCCTCCTCGTCGGACGGAAGTCGGCCATTTAGAGGACCAATGGCCCCAGGGACCAAGTATGCGAGATGTCAACCCGTCGAACCGAAACCGAGCAGAGCAGGCTACACCTGGATGCTGGGCCTATTCCCAGGTTTAGCCATGTTTCTGGGCATCTATCTGCTGTGCGTCAGGATGTCATAAGCCGGTGATGCTAACAAAAGTAGTCATCAAAGAGTGAGCCTTATTCTGAGTGCCCCTTGATCCTGACGGCATTACATGATCTTCAACAGTCGCCTCCTTGCCCTCGCTTTCGCACAAGGCTATTTGGATGAACGCATAGCCGGGATGTGTCCAGATGTGGCTCTTCGGCCGAGCGACAAAATACGCGTAAACCCGGATTTTGCACCTAGTCTATGTACTGTTAGGGAGAGCATCAACTGGGCCCGGTACATCCCCGCATATGGGCTGTGTAGTCGCATGACTGACGCACGATCAAAATTCAGTACCGGTCATGGCCGTGCTATATGGGGACTGTGTGACGGGTAAATGGCGCTGACTCGTCGCATTTTGATTAATCAAATCCGAATATAGACATCCGGACTATCCCTGAGCGGATACAAGTGACAGAAGTGAAAGGCAAAAAAGGTGTCTATAAAGATTCTTGTTTCCCCAGCCACGAAAGCTTGTGTTTTATTCTTCAGCATCCAGCCTAATCCAGCCTTTGTAATCACAACCTTTCTCTAAAGAGCGTTTCTAGTGTCTCAACAGATTTTCAGCACAAACACCAAAATGAAGGCTTTCACCGTCCTCCTCAACCTGGCTCTTGCCGCCTCCGCCGCTGCCGTCGCCGTCGACAGCCGTGCAACTCTCCCGGGCTTTGAAGAGCGCGCTTGCGGCACCACTGGTGGTACGTTCTCACCAGCTCTTCCTGCCTGATTAGCCAGCTGTGTGGCCAGGCTATACGGAAAATCTACGTTAAAAGTAGAGTTGCTAACAATGTTCTCTTCCCAACAACAGCTCCTTGCACAAGCGGTGACGACTGCTGCACCTACTGCGATCCTTACTCCGGCTGGACCTGTACCGACCAGACCGAAGCATGCATTGCTACTGGCAGTGAGTTCAACCCTTCCTCTCTCTCGAGTTCATTCATTGGTAGTGTTGGGAGGCTAATATATCTCCTTTCCAGCGGTCCCTGCCTTTGGCCAGAACGACTGCTGCAGCAAGGCTGTCGACTCGGCTGGCAAGTGCACTTAAGCAACTTGCATAAGTCAAATATGTACATACACTAGCTAGTAAATACGCAAGCAGCAATAAATAAGTCGTAAAAAATAAGCTCAGTTGAATTTTGTCATGGTCCAAGCCGACATGCAGATCAGAAAATAGGCCGGCAGCGCCAGCCACTCGGAAGCCTGATGTCCACCACACCAAGGGGGAGACAGCACAATTTTGCTACACAGACACAATTTTCTGCCTTGCTAACTAATTGAATAGTCTGTTCCGTAGCTCGTGTTCCCTCCGGAGGATACTATCTTGTAGGAGCATGAGAAGTATCCCAGGTGCCGTGTGTTCAACCCAATTCTGTGAGTTCGGCTTCGATTCACTTCAAACCTGATGACCAGTGCCGCTGACTTGTTCATCCTGGATCCTGTTCAGTCACTGCATGTGAGTTGTTGTGTTATCTTCCTATGCCAGGAATGTACAATCGCAAATCGGAGATATGATTGGAAAAAGGATACCAATCACGTCATGAACTGTTTGCGCATTCTGCAAATTATCAATTCACCAAGTCAATTTTTTAGAGGGTTTTAAAGTTGTCTTTTGTTGTTTAAATTAGATCCAATTGGACTATCGGTGTGGATCATGGTGTGAATCCGGCTTACGGTAGCTGATATGTGGCTTCCGAACATTCTTTCGTGCTTACCTCAAGTGCTACCTAAGTACCTAGGTACCTACTTGTAGGTGGTCATTTCAGTCTCAGTGTTTGAGCCTATGTGCTACAAAATCCACTGCAACATTCATTCAAGTCACTTCTATTCAGAGAGTTTCTGGTCCGGTAAATACGTCAATTTATTCCCTTTGAAAGCCCAGATATTACCATCATAGTTGAGTGATGATTCGAGAATGGAACAGAATGAAAATAAGAAAATCAACGTTGCAACAACAGCGACAGAAGCGGGTTTATCTCTTTGCAAGATAACAGCGAAAAACACACCAAATACCACACGGCCCCCAAGAACTCAAGAAAGCGTGAAGAACGACCCCGCCGGCCCGACATGAGCCACGACAACCTCGAAGAGCGGCAGCTCGCCCGCGCCGGCGCCCATGCTACCGCCGACGCGGCCGCCCGTGACGCTGGCGCACAGGCGGCTCAGGTCGTCCTCGCCGTACGTGGTGAGGTCGTAGCTCTCGCCGGCGGCGGCGAACACGACGCGCGTGACATTGGCGCGCAGGTGCTGCCTGTTGTCCGCGGTGCTGCTGCCAGGCGCGCCCCCGGCGCCGCTGTCCGCCTTGTTGTTGTTGAACGCCGCCGCCGAAGACGACAGGTGCTTAAACAGCGACGGGTTGTACTCGACGTAGCGCAGGGCCGCGGCCCGCACGTGCGCCCGCGTCGGCGGCGTGCGCACCACCATGCGCTGCTCGCTGACGTCGCCCGTGCCCGGGACCCGCGACTTGATGCACAGCCGGTAGTCGATGGCGGCCAGGAACTGGGGCTGCGAGGGGGGCGGGGGCGGCGGCGGCGGCGGCTTGATGGGGCTGGCTGTTGCGTGCGTGGGGGTGGATGAGGCCGACGATGAAGATGGTGGGCCCGGTGGGGGTGGTGGCGGGTGGGTGGTCGGGCGGGCGTTGTGGCCGAGAGAGACCGGGGGCGAGGACGTGAGGGACGGGCCGGCGGTGTGGTTACTGTTGAGGTTGATACTGCTGACGGCAGACTTCACCTGGACATGCTGTGGTGGAGGGTTGAGTGATGGAGGGGGGACCAGTCTCCCGGTCTGTGGTAGTAATGGACCTTGAAGGGGAAACATCTGTGATGGATGGGGCCTCGAGCCACCCACTGAGACATGGTCCGGGTATAGAGGATGACCTGGATTCCCAACCATGAGCGGCGGGTGCATGGGAACTCCAGGCCCGGCCCTCCAGCCCCCAGGTTGTACAGGGTTGAGGGCAGCTGAAGGCATATTGACCCCAGGAGGAACATGGCGAGCGATGGGGCCACCAGAATTGGGGTTGAGTGCCCCCGTAGGACTCGAGCGCTGACGGTGAATAGCGAAGTGTTGCTGAGGCCCATAGTGTGGTCCTCGCGGCTGGCGTCCTTCGTGCGGAAAGTCCGGGTCATCCCGTCTCGGTGAGCAAGAAGAGTGTCTCACCCGCATGGGATACATGTGGGTATTGCGCGAGGTGTGGGTGCCTCTCGCCCTGGGATAGCGAGAGCCGCCCTCGTCCTCTGTCAGGCTCTCGTAGGCAGACTCGGCGTCGAAAGACAAGGCGGAGTCCCCTAGGTCTTTGTCCAAGTCGCCCCCCAGGATATCGGACGCCGATGAGATAGAAGAGACCCCGTCGTCATCGTCATCGACTAGATCTTCAACCTTCCTGGAGCAGGGGGCGAATTCGAAGCCATTGGTGGTGATGTAGTTCTGGACTGCGTCCGCAGACTTGACCAGAAGCAGCTCATATGCTTTCTGGACAGTGTCGGCGCTCTCGGAGGACAAAAGTGCGTCCCTTCGACCGCCCTGCTCAGCCCTTATGACCACTGTCTTGAAGTTCCCCAGGGGCTCGCGGGTGAGGATGACACCTATGTGGGCATCACGAGCAGAGAAGAAAGAGCAGTTCTCTATCAAGTGACGCATGAGTATGAATTAGCCCATGAACAAGCAAGACGGGGGCACAAATGCGGGAATACGTGTGTATTCTTCGACGACGTATGGGAACTAGCCTACCGACTATCTGCGCGCGACATCCGCTCATCGTCTGTCTCCAAGTGCCACCGGCTGCCATGATGGTCCTAGAGGATGTCGTTGGCCTGGTGGAATTCGCCGGATAGTGAGAGGAAAGGATGCAGTGGAGAGGGCGGAGGGTCATGGAGCAAAGGGAGCACAGGCAATTGAGCCTCTGGAGACAAGGGAACAAATGATTCGACTGAGGCCCCCGCACCAGAAAGAACTGGAAAATGAGCACATTGTCTCGTTATATACCAGGTGCAAAGCTGAGAAGGGAACATGGTTTCACGACAGAGCCTGTACCATGCAGCACAAGCACGGCTCGCCTCATTCTCCTGATAGGCTCAAAAGGCTTTACAAACCCGGACATGTAGCATACCGAAAACAACATCAGCACAACGCCCTCATACGGATACGGACATTGATGTTACAGAGTGCTCCTCGATATCTCGGACTCCCGCACGTGGTCCTCGCTGCGAAACTCAGCCAGGTTTGCTTCCTAGAAAGCATACGGACCGGTGGGGGCTGGGAGGCTGCTTGGCCACAGCACTGCACCACCCCCAATGCAACCTCGTTCAACCTTGGGACACAACCCTCTGTGATACACAGAAGAACCCGCCCAGCTCACATGCCTCTATCCTCTGGTCCGGAGTTGTGCTCCGCTAAGCCACTGAGGACTGTCCAAGCGATGACGCGGAAGTGGAAAGGGCGGCTGCATTCTGGACGACTCTCGATGCGCACCACCGTAGTCTCGGCCAAAGTCGAGTGTCTCGTCCACCAGTCTCACAAAGGCCTGAGCGGTCGAGCAGTGTGCTGTCATCGCTACGTGTAGCGTCCGAGCCTGGTTCGCGTCACGCTGTGGCAGAGACAATGGTGCTTTTGTGCTGCCCGAAACGAGCAACATCAGGCGGCTGCTACTGAGGACGTTCAACGGAAATCCGGAGAATCTGGAGACTTTGTCCTCAACCGTTGGCAATTGCAAACTTCGCACTCATCTGATTGGCTTGTCTCAAGTGAGATTTCTGTCGCGTGCATTAGATTCCCGCCGTGCGGATGTGTGTGATGAGATGGCCAACGTTCGGCGACCGATTTCTGAATGGTCAATTGGTATTACGAGCAAGGCATTGCCCGGTAGATAATTCAGACAAGGCAGATTGGCCCTATCGAGCCGCCTCATTGCCTCGCGAGGCTGCAACATCTGGCGGGCAGTGAAGGTGGCAAACAACTCCGTTGATCGACAATCAGTGCCTTGTCGTATTGGCTGGTTGTGTTTTGACATTGCTTTTTCCTCCGCTCGGTGCGGTTGCTGATCCTGCCGTACGGCATCTTGCAGCCCTGCACTCCTGAGGCGCTCATCCAACCGACAGTCTCTCCAGCCTATCTTGCAAGGCATCCACAAGAGCCGTCTCTCTGTCCAAAAGATTTCTGACCTGGGATACCTTTGCCTTTCTGAGCTCAGAGGGTATCCTTAGGCTCATTACAGATGACCCAGGGCTACCCTCCAAGTTCCCATCACCTGATTTGTCCTTGCCCTCCAAGCCTGTCACCTGCCCTGCTAGCTCATCCTTAAGTTCCTTGATCTCTCGGATGCGCTCCAGGGGTTGCTGTGACTTGGGTGCGCCAGCGACCACTACTGCTCCCTTGTCGCCACTGTCAGGTTCTGACAGGTTTTGTTCGAAAGTCTTGACCTCCTCCACCCACGCCTTTTCCTTGTCGCTGAGTTCCCGACTCGTCTTCTGCTGGACCTTCTTCCTCAAGTTCTCGAACCTCTGCATCAACTCTTCCTGTTTCTTGCGTCGCGCAAACACGGCTCGGGTTAGGCGTGTATCGTCCGACTCTGTCGCATCGTCTCCGCCTGTAACCCGATCGATCCTACTCTTCAGCTCGTTGGCCTTGACAATCTGTTCCTTCAGCTCCGTCCGCAGAGCATCACATCTTCGGAAGAGCTCGGATACTGCCTCGTTAAGACGGCCCGACTCCGTACTGATGATTTGATGCGCGTTGGAAAACACCTTGAGTGTGGCTGGTGACAGGCGGACTTGCTGTTGCATCAGGGCGACATGCCTGCTAGTCATCAGCATTTGCTGAAGCTTATGCAAATTTGATGATTGATCAAAGACCGCAGAAGGCTGGTATGCGGGTCGTGGCGTAAACATTTCTACTGGGACCTTCTGTTCCGGAGTCGGCTCGTAGAACGGCGTAGGCGAAGATGACGCTTTGATAGGTGGAAGTTCGTCCTCAGGTGTTTCGAGAAGCAGGGCCAGCGGATCAGATGGTTTTGCCGAGAGGATGAAATAACCAAGGTCAGGGTCACGGATGGCGACACAAGCAGCCAGGGAGTTGCCGGGCGGTGGCTCAACGTAGATTCTGTCGAATGACGATTTTCCGCTTGCGATCAGGCCAATTCTGAAATCCGACCCTGCCTCTGACTCCGCATTCAACTCGCTTTCAAGCCGGAAGACCCAAGGAGACAAGGACACATTTGTGATACCGGAATTGTGCGTGACGAAAAAGGAGTATCGAGACGTCGCATCGTGACTGAAGACAGGCCAGCAGTCAGGCGTTACCTCGGACAACGCAAGGACGTCCAATGTCTCATAGGTAAGTAGAGAGGGCAAGTCCTCACCGTCAGTGAACACACTGGGCTTGGACTTGACGCGTGGTGGCAGCCACTTTGCCTCGACACCATTCAGATCCAGACAAATTCTGACTTGTCCGCTTGTGGATAGAAGACAAACCACAGTCAGGGAAAGGCCCTCCTGTTCATTTTCGTCGAGTTCTAGAACCTCATCCTCGCCGAGCATGAGATCGTCTGTCTCCATTTTCTGGCCAATGACATAAATATCTGAGAGCTCTATGTCAAGGTCATCTTGTTCGTCTTCGTTTGGGTCCATGTCGAAATTGAAAGGTCCTTGAAGCCTGGGTATCAATCCAGGGTGTGTTGGACGTCGATATACCTCGATGGGTGGCTCTCCCAGGGAATCTTGAACAATTTTGGGCTCCTGATTGTCCAGATCAGACATCCACTCGAGTTGCTGCTGCGCAAGTAGCTTATCTTGCGGGGAGACCGCGGGATCATCTTCGATGGCTGCCAACTTGGCCACGATAGAAACTGACAATGAAGGCACAAGAGTAGGAGGCGGGGCCCAGAGCTCTGGCAGAAGTGGACACAAGGCGTAGACATCGCCTCCTCTCATGGCAATGTACAGAGTCATTGAAGACCAGAGCCCAGATCCCCTGGCAGCGAAAGATGCAGCTGCCACCTCCATGTCGAACATGTCTGGCGAGAAAGAGGTGTTTGTCGCCGTTGTGGAAGCTGTGAAGTCCTGGTCGAGAGTGACGCCATTGGCCAGCTTCTTCAGATCGACAGACAGCGTTGGAGCGTCAAACGACCATCGGTCAGCGGGGGAGACCTCCCAGACCCGAACCACAGCATCCTCCGTAACCGTGACAAGTGACGAGCCTTTGACACCGAGAGGATGCCAGAGCGCAGACATGACCGCCGACTTTGATGTGACATGAGTTGTTGGGCCCAGTGTAAAGAACTTCGGTTTGAGAGGGGTGCTGTCCGGCGCGGTGAGATGCGAGGAGTCGGGGAGGACGCAGACATGTACAGTATGGGCAGTCAAAACAGCGAGGTAATTCGAGTTTGGTGAGACAATGATTTGTCTAATCTCATCGGCCACAGGAGTCTTGATGATCTGCGAACACTGTGAGCTTGGGTCTCATCGCGGGCTGATGCCCATGTCCATCTTGTTGTTCGCTCCAACCTACCCTGTAACCCTCAGCAGGCCTGCCTTCAGAGCCTTCAGAGTCAATTCGTGTCTCGTCGTAATAAGAGAAAGAGCCATTAGAATCCTCCCTCTTGATGCGAGTACTGGCTGGCTTCTCGGCCCAGGACTCCTTCAGGTACACCAGGTCGCCCCATCGTATCTCTCGATTGACAGCGACAAACACCTCGGTGCCGCGGCTCGCGATGGTCCGTCGTGGGCCACGTCTGGCTTTCTTGTTCGAAGAATAGAGGGAGAAAACAGACGAGTTGAGGTCTTCTTGCGAGGCCTGGAACAGAGTGTGTCCTGGAGCCGGCTTGCTGAGCCAGCTCGGCGTGTATGATTTGACCTTGATGTTAGACATGTTTTGCGACCCAGGTCACTGCTCCTGGCGGGTAGCAATGCTAGCAAAATGGACTGTCGATTGCCGTGGTTTGTTTCATGCGATACGTCGTCGGAAGGTCCGAAAGGCTGGTTAAGTTTGGACCAAGAAAGGTCTGCGAATTTGGAGGTGGAAGAGCCAGAGCCCAATCCAACAGACGTGCAGCAAGAAAGGCGGCGGCAGGGGGAAGCTTCACTTGACATTTTTAGCGCGTCCTTTGAGCTTCCTACCCGCGCCTGGGCGACCTTGACATCGATTGGGACCCACATTTGGGACTGCATGCAGCTGCACGGTTCAACTTACACCAGATGAGCGACTGCAATCCCGTCTACTGAACCAATTCCTCAATACAACATCACCACTTACGACATGATGAGACCACACGTCCGAAGCACAGTCGATAGGCTCGACCGTCCAAGCGCCTACTACAACAGTCGGGTAAGTCCTTTCCTTGCTGTCGAGCCGAACGAATCCGCGAAGCTAACACTTACCACTCGGGCAACAGTCCAACAAGCGCGGCCGCCGCAACGATCGCAACGATCGCAACGATGAGCACAATGGCGACGCCGAGCCCGAGCAACCCCAAGAGGATCCCCTTGCGAACGCGACCACGCTCTACGTGGGCAACCTGTCATTCTACACGACTGAGGAGCAGGTGTACGAGCTGTTTTCCAAGTGCGGCGAGATCAAGCGACTGGTCATGGGCCTGGATCGGTTCAACAAGACGCCCTGCGGCTTCTGTTTCGTGGAGTACTACACGCACCAGGACGCACTCGACTGCATGAAGTACATCGGCGGCACGAAGCTGGACGAGCGCATCATCCGGACGGACATGGACCCGGGGTTCGAGGAGGGCAGGCAGTACGGCCGTGGCAAGTCTGGCGGACAGGTATATATGGCTCCACGGCAGAACCCTCTTTCCGATCTACGTCGCTGACCAAGCTATAACAGGTGAGAGATGAGTACAGAGAAGAGTTTGACGAAGGCAGGGGCGGCTTGGGAAGAGCTCTGCAAGGAAGAGAACGCAGCCTGGAGGGCGATGATTATGGCCGCCTTGCTTAAATAGTGGGTAGCATGGCCTAAGAAGACTGAACCTGAGGATATGCAATAGTTCAGGCTGGCTCAAAGAAGTGACATCAAGTTAGGATGTCACTGGCCATCGAGAGGGGAGGCGCGCATGGACCAAGGCATCGCAGATACACTGCAGGACCACAGGTTCGACTAGCTTTACCCGGAGGATGGCCCGCCACAGGAACGCATTCAGCCCATTGGAGACTAACTTATGACATGGAGAACATTGCTGAAGGCAAGATGACGCACAAGGCGCAATGCTGGACGCAAAGCATCGCCTCTCATTACGGAGCTGGGCTGCCTGCTTTGGTAGACGTATCTACATAAGTCTACACAAGTCTAATCCTGTCCACATACAAATATGTTCATACAAACCTCTGCCATGACTTTTTATGATATCGTCAGGCTCGATGCTTTCATCTGCCACGCATTCCTTCATCTTTCTGCCTCGAGAGTCCTGTCCGTTCCGGAACTCTGCCAGGATCCATCCCCTACTACCGCAAATGGGCGCGTCTGAGGTGCGTGTCTTCGATCTGATATCGTATGTTTCGTGCCCACCTCGAACTATGCGCCGTGATCGCCCACACAGAATGGAGCAACTCGTTCCCCAGCACGTCGATCCCCGAAGTTCTAAAGTGACCATGTCGTCGTGTACAGCCGTCTAATATCCAGGAGGGTTGACGCGCTGAGATACTCTCGTCCACTTGGGTAACTCTGAGAACGCCCAGAAGGTCAGCAAAGAAGAATGATGCATATCCCCGACGCACTTCACGTCCCGTACATCGATTCACCCCCCCCCCCCCCCAGGCATGACGTACTGTGTATTCCCTTCCGATACCTCTTCTCCTTGCGGTCGAAGATGGTGTACTTGTCCTTGGCCCTCATTTCGTCCTCCTTGGGCATCTCGGCCTTCCACCGCTCCACGGCCTTGGTCGTCTCGCCCTTCTTCGCCAGCGCGCCGTCGACCGTCGCCACGACCGAGTCCACGGCCCGCAGGCGCAGCCGGTGCCGCCGCTTCTGGAACTTGGACAGCCGCCAGGGGATCTTCCACAGCAGGCCGCTGTTCAACGGATTTGTTATTCTGAAGGGCCCGAACATGGCTGCTGCTGGTCGGTCCGCGGGGAGGGCGGAGTGTGCGGCCGGGTGTGTGGGTTTGGTGCGACACGACGGTTGTGAACGTTGATGTCGACTCCACGTTTGGAAGTTGGGAATTTTGATGATTGCTCGCGCGCCGGCCGGGAAAGGGACGGGATGCCCAAAAGAATGGAGCTAGCCCCCTGTAGTTTGGGGTGGGGCCAATCGGTAGGTACCGTGACTGTGGGGGTGTCCTTGTGGCCGGCCCACCTCAAGTCGCAAGCTGGAGGGACGTCAGGTTGGGATCGCAAAGGCATCCGTCCCCCGGTCCAGCCAAGTGTGTTCTCAGAAACACGGCGGGAGAAGGGAGAGTACACCCGCCAGATGATCGATCGATAACAAAGATGTCCTACTACTTCGCCATCATTGGCACCCAAGACAACCCCCTCTTCGAACACGAGTTTGGCACCTCTAAGCAGGGCGGCGATGGGCAGTCGCGCTTCTCGGACCAGGCCCGTCACCTGAACCAGTTCATACTGCACAGCGCGCTGGACGTCGTCGAGGAGGTGCAGTGGAACAACGGACAGCTGTATGTGCCAACAGAACCCCCAAGACAAGAGCTTCGCCAGCTCTTGTCGCATCACAACCCCCTATCCCAAAACCACGACCGCATATATATGCAGTCTCCGTCCCAAACTAAGTGAAGCCCTGGCTTATCTGACCCTCTCCTTTCTTCCCGCCGGCAGATACCTCAAAGTGATCGATAAGTTCTTCAACAACTACATCTCGTGCTTCGTGACGGGCGCCAACGTCAAGTTCCTGCTGCTGCACCAGCCCTTCGGCGGCTCCTCCTCGTCCGGCTCCTCGCGCTCGTCCACCTCTATCGCCGCGAACCCCACCAGCGCTGCCACCGAGGAAGCCATCAAGAGCTTCTTCCTCGAGGTCTACGAGAACTGGGTCAAGGCTGTCATGAACCCCTTCTACAAGGTCAACATGGAGGTCAAGAGCCCAATCTTCAGGCAGAGAGTGTTTGCCGCCGGGAGGAAGTACTTGTAGATGCGTGGTATTGACAGCATGGGTCGTCAGAGATGTTGAGCATCAGCGGTATACGGGAGTCTATCGGGTGAGCAGGGTTGGAGTTAGGCGAATGATATATCGAGGAATAAGTAAACATGAAGGACTTCTTTGGTCACGCCATAGAGACGGGCAGCCTGTCATGGGATGTGCTGTCAACAGCAGGAGACCTTTCACTGGTCGATGCACCAAGCTGTTAATTCATTGAGGTATCGGGTCACGCGTCACATAATAGTCACGGCACGGGAGCAAGGTGTAATTGAGTATGTTCATCAAGTGTATTTGCGGCGCACTTGCATGTTGACCAAAGGGAGGCCGTCGCCGAATTCTGACGCCCTGTCATTCCGGTTGATCCGTGAAACCCCAACGCCCGAAATCAACAAATGTCGCAGTAGCCTCCGCCCAGCTTTGCTGCTGTATGATCGTCAAACAAAATCACCAAGCCCCAACGGTCCCCGACCTCTAGTTGCCTTGCCCATGCTGTATCGCGAAGGTGCCCAAAAAGCCCAAGTGCAAAAACAACAGAATGCATCCATCTTCCACACGCTCCCACAGTCGTCCGGTGTTGAGAAGCGCAGAAGCTGCTTAACCACCGAAACCGTACAGGGTACGGCCCTGGCGCTTGAGGGCGTAGACAACGTCGAGGGAGGTGACGGTCTTGCGCTTGGCGTGCTCAGTGTAGGTGACGGCGTCACGAATGACACCCTCGAGGAAGGACTTCAGGACAGAGCGGGTCTCCTCGTAGATCACTGTTGGATTGGTCAGTGGGCTGTCCCTTGCAGATGCGTTGACATCATGAGTAAGACTTACTAGCAGAAATACGCTTGACACCGCCACGACGAGCGAGACGTCGGATAGCAGGCTTGGTAATACCCTGGATGTTGTCACGAAGAATCTTTCGGTGGCGCTTGGCACCGCCCTTTCCGAGACCCTTGCCACCTTTGCCGCCTGTAGAAGAGTATATTTAGTAAAAGAGCGGGACAGATAATTATGTTGTTGTGAAGCGGTTGGTGAGGCTTGACGCGCTTGCATGGGGTGATGATGCAAGACGCGTCGAGGTGCAGTGGTGTCTCGCCCCACCACCACCAAGCCGGCCAAGAGAGGCGGTGTTGGTGACGATGCAGCAGACAGAACAACACCAAAGCCGACGCGTTTGAGGACGGCGACGAGGTGAAATGGTGATATACTTACGTCCAGTCATCTTGAATGAAGTTGATGAAGAAAAATGTGATGTTTATTTGATGAAGTTGATGTCGTGGTGGACAGATGGATGGTTTGTTATGGACTTCGTGGGTTGAATGATGGACAGTGAGAAAGGGGAGATAAGAGAGTGGAAGGAGAAAGGTGAGATACGAGGGGAAAGTCGTTTAATAAGGGGAAGCGGGCAGTTGACTGATCTGGGAGGGTGATCTGGGTTGTGGTTTCTGGCAGGCGCTAGTCAGTTTTGGGGTCTGCTCTTTCCAACGCTTTAAAAAACGAATTTGCAGCTGCGAAAGCGACCTGAATCCATGCTGGCTTTAGGCGTGCAAAAGCGGCCATTTCTGTTGTTTCGCCGTCGGCTGGCCCGTGCACACCGCTCCTGCTGTCTCGGATTGCAGGGATCCGCACTAGCGTCCGCATTCTGCTAAGGTGACCTCCGCCCGGTGGTTCACCTTGAAGGCTTCGAGGCAATCAGTATATCCATTCAGGACCTCCGCCCCTCAGCCTTTCAAGCCCAAACTTCTCTTTCAACTTCATTAATGCATTCCCTTGTATTTCCCTGAAATCATATCGCCCTCAAAAACGTTTTGCAGCCTCCCGATCCAAGGGCGCAGCTCTCTATATGGCGATGCGCGGCTCCGCAACCCAACCCGAAAAGCGCCCGTGAATCTAGCAATAAGGCTATTTTGACCGCTAAACCAGGCATGCATAAGAGAATATGCACGGCTATCAGCATCCCCTGCCCCACCTGCAGCCGCGTTATTGCTAGGCGACCCCAAACGCGACAGCTTTACCATCCTCTCCATCAACAAAGCTGCTCACAACTGCATCCCGCCCTATTGTTTGAGTAGCAAGCCAGATAGGCTCCAAAGTAAAGACAAAGAATGCAGACCATCGACGCAGATAGTCAGAATCGTTCCATTTGTCGCAGCCTGTCAGCCTCACTCAGTACGAGACGGAGACATTCAAACACGCTCATTCCCACTTGACCGCGTAGGAGGTGCATGTCCACAACGATCACGGAGGAACAGCTCTACAACACGAGCATGACCTCGATGATCATCGACTAGATGATCTTATGTATTGGATACCCTGTCATGCCCTTTGCTATTTGGGTAATTCCAAAATTCCCTTTACTAAGCGGAATACTATTTTAATCCGACAACGATCCAAGCAAAATACAATGCCGACGCAGCTTTAAACAGTTACACAGCGGCGAGACGACCCACAACATACAAATCCTTCAACGGCGCTGGTTGACTCTACACACGTAGGTGGTATCATCGCGTCTTGTGAGCACACTTTACTAGACTACTAGGTGGCAGTGCCCTGCCTTACTACTGTACATCCCGATGCCGTGCCTGAGTACTACTACACAAAAATGCGACAAGCGAGAAGCCGATTTCAGCCCTCGCCCTACAACGGACCCGAAGGCCCCCATCCAGGGTCCAGAGGCCGTGACAATATGAATCAGGCTGCTTTGGTCCGTTGCGGAAAAAGGAGAAGCCAAAAAGATTACGCCTGCCTGCCTGCTGCCGTCCCTTGGCCCCTTGGCCCCCCCCAAATACTTGAACGCCTGTGCCATGCCCTAAACCTTGCCATGCTCCGTACCATGCTGTTTCGTTGCTCGCCCGTGGTCACTGCGCCTTTTGCGGCCCAGCATGACTGCTTATCTCCAGGGTGATAGTGCAGACGTGGCCAGATCGAGCCCAGCCGCAAACAAGGCCCCAAGTCGCGCCAGCCGGACACGTAACCCATTCATCATTGAATCATAGAGTCGTCGAGGCCGTCATCCTCCTCGAGGCTCTCTATCGCCTCCTTGATCTGCTGGCTTGCCTACAGAGGGTGTCAGTCATGTTGTGTGAGTCACATTGGGTAGGATGCGAATTACCTTGGGGTCCAGGCTCAGCGCCTGTGTGAAGTGGCGCACGGCCTGGCTCTTGTCGTTCTGCGCCTTGTACAGCTTCCCCAGGAGGAAGTGCACGCGCGCGTCGTCCGGCGCGAGGTCCTTCAGCACCAGGAGCTCCTTCTGCGCTGCGGCAAGGTTCCCCACGGCCAGCAGCGCGCGGGCCTTCCTGAACCGTGCTTGGGCGGCCTTTGGCGCCAGCTCGGTTGCCTTGTTGAAGAACTGCAGGGCCTGCAGGACGTGCTTCTGCTTCTCGAGCACCGTGCCGATGCAGCAGATGAGGACGGCGTTTGTGGGGTGTATTACGTGCGCCGAGTGGAAGTGGGTGTATGCCTTGTCGTAGTTGCCAAGCTTCTCGTATACCATGCCGATGCCGTAGTAAGCGTTGTAATGGCGCCGGTCCGCCGAGATGGACTGCCTGAAAGCTGTCAGGGCTTTGTCATACTCTTCGTTGGCCATGTGCTCGTGGCCCTGGAGTGTGTAGGCATATGCGAATTTCGGGTCGAGCTGCGTCGCTCGTTTGAAGCACTTCAGGGCCTGTTCATGGTCTTTTGCCAGTGACCATGCGTTGCCGAGAGCACACCACGATTCTGGGGCGAGCCACGCTGAGTCTACCAGCTCATGCGCGAGGAATGACAGATCCGTCTCTCGTTTCAGGTGCCAGAGAATTGTCGAGTAAACCTCCATGTCTTGAAGGCGAGTTGGGGATATTATCCTCAAACGTCTGAAGAATCTCTCTGCTTCAGGATACGCTGCTTGCTCGTACTGGGCCCGCCCCATCTGTGCCAGTACCCATGCGGTGTCCTGGTGTGCGCGAGGAAGTGAGCTATAGGACTGCAGTGATTCCTGGCAGTTGAATTGCGAGAGCTGCTGATAACCATACGCGAATCTTCTCAGAAGGTCCAAGACAAACTTCAACGCTTCCTCGGATCTAGGTCCTGGGTCCGAGGGCTTCTGAGGAAAGCGTTGCGCTGCCAAAGGTTCCTTCGCCGCTGGGCCCTCCGCCTGGTCAACATCCATGTTCGTGTCCTCAGTTCCACGTCTGTTGCCACTAACCACACGGCCGACTGCTGGATTCGGATTTGGTCTAACGAGGCGTGAGATAGGAGCTCTAGCCCTCTTCAGCTCTCGACCATTGGATGGACCAATTGTAGATGCACCGGAATTGGGTTTTGTACCTGACTGCTTGAACATATTCAATCTCGCACTACGTCGCTGAGGAGCTTCCTCCCCGTGCATTGGTCTTGAGTGTACAGGCTGTCCAGATACGGTCCGCTTTCTGTCAGCTGTGATCGTCGGCTTGAGGAGTGATGCCGCTGTGTCGGACGGTGCTTCGGTCTCCTGGGCCCTCTCTCTCCTCTTGGACATCAGCTTGTATCCTCCGCGTGGTGGCGCTTCCGGTCCCGTGTCTGCAGCGTGCGGCCTATTCCTTCGGAGTGGCGCCTGGGGCGGCTCCAGATTCGACGGTACCCGTGCTGGGTTTGTGTCAACATTCGACCTATGATTGGTCGGCGTTTCCATATCGGCTTGGTTGACTGAAGGTACTGCCGCAGGCCCCAGCCGCGACCGTGCCGCAACAATCTTGGACATGAATTCGTTAGCGTCAGTGTCAGGCGCCTGTAAATTGCTAAAGGATGGGATGTCCTGGAACGCTGTTGAGCGCTGTGGCTCAAAGGGATCCGCAACGTCGTGGGCGACCACGCGTGACGACTTCTTCGGAACGTGGAGAGGTTCAAGTGTATTCGACGTAGGCTCCTTCGGGTCGATCGCAGAAAAGTTTAACATCTGATCGAAATTCTTGACAAGATTGTCGTTGAGCTTGAAGATGTTGGGAACCCGGACCGTCACGCCCATGTCGCATAGTGAGGTAAAGGCATCCCACATTAGAGGATTTGCCTTCAGAGCTTCCTCAAAACAAGCAATCGCCCTGTCCTTATCGTCATAGCCTCGATGAAGCTTCCCCAAGAGACAGCTGCAGGCTGCAGCATCAGGATGCGGCGCTCTCAACCCGGCGGCATGCTTCCCCATATTACTTTTCGAAGCCCATAAACCCCTTGACTTTTCCAGCGCTGTGATCCCTTCTTTCCACAATTCCATCCGCAAGCATGCCTGTGCAAATACGAAGGAGCAGCCCAGATGCGTGCCCCTATATCCGGAAGCCTTGCTCACTTCATATGCGGAGCGATCATCACCCAGCCGTAGGTGGCAAAGGGCGTGGAGAAAGGTAGCCTCTGTTTGTTTTTCCTTATCCTGGGCGCATAGCCTCTCGGCGAAGAAAAGAGCATTATTAGGTGATATGTTGTCGAGGTGGTAGTACACAGCCTGCCTCAAGACCTCGTTGGTGCCGGCGGGGGAGGGCGCCATGTTTAAAGAGATTGGACTCCAGCCGAGCCGTTATAGCAGTGAGATAGGTGCTGTCACCGGGCCCTTCGATCCATGGGAGAGTGTCTGGAGAATTTGTTCAAGACAATTCGGTGAAGCGGGCGGGGATATCGGTCGCTTGGGATAGGATCGGACAATGTGGGTAGGTCGTCGAGAGGGTGCAAGCCGAGCACTGGGTCGAGGCAGTTGGTCGCCGCTTTCGTATGGATGATTGATGAGCTGGGTTGTGGATGCAGATGTGGTTCCTGGAGCGCCGGGATGAAATGCAGACATCAAACCGAACGATATAGAACTGAGCAGAACAGAGCAGCACGGTAGGAGCGCGTACTGCCAGCGGCGTAGAAGCAAGTGCAGAGCGATGGGGGGTCGGGTAGTCGTGGTCGATCGTCAAGTCAAATCCTGGAGCCAGAGAGCACAGCAACTGCACTGTGCAAGCACAAGTGACTTCAGGTAGAGGGTTCGCGCTTTCCGGGATTCGAAGGCAGCATGCGCGTCGTGACAAATGCTGATTGCGGAGGAACGAGCGAGGTCATGTTTTGGCCCCCGTCGCGGATTGGCACCGAAAGGCACGAGGACGATCCGGACCAAAACAATGAGGTCAGTTTGCAGCGGCGGATTGGCAACTGCAAAAGGCTTCCCAAGGATTCGAGAGGCGGAGAAGCAACTCCGTGAAGCAATTAAGATCCCGGAGAATGGGGAGAGGAAAAAAAGTGGCAGGTCGTGAAGTTCAGGTGCTGTAGCAGGCTGTTCTGCACCGCACTCTCTCCGATGTTGACGTTTGGCGCCTCCCACTCAGTCGATCCGAGCAGCTGCCCGCCAGTGATTGGCCAGCAACTTTGGCCGCTGAGCAACGGCCTTTTCGCAGCCCCACGGGACCCCCAGGTACCTAGGCTAGTTCTACCTGGGTCTACCGCAGTCTCCCGTACATGTAGACTGGATGCACATGGATGGATCCCCGACTTCTTTTCAGCCTCCCGGCCCCGAATTGAACAACGTGGGATCATTACCGACTTCGACATCATCTCGGGTTCGCGCCAAGCTCGTCCCCATCACCACGGACACCACGGGACTCTCACCAACGCTTGCAGCCCTCGAACCCATTTAATCTGTTGAGGCCTGCCAGTCTTCTTCCTTCTTCTTTTCATGCCCCTCTCGGTCGCCCTCATATAGCCGCATCGCCAAAAACCACATCTACCTCATTCACCACATACATATACCTCACTGGTCTCCAACATGGCTCAAAAGGCAAAGAAAGACCGGGCAAAGTCCAACGCCGAGTCGCTGAAAAGTCTGCACATTGGCGCCGCCATCGTCAACGGCCTCTTCCTCCTATGGTCATTCTTCATCAGGTCACGGTCGCTGTGGGCGTACGTGCTGCTATCACTGCCCAGCTTCGCTTGCCAGTTCGCACTCGAGAAGGCCGGGCGGCCGTCGTTCGACCGCTCCACCGGGGCCCTGAGGTCGTCGGGTGAGGACCTTTCCGCGCCGGGCCTGACGGAGTACATGTGGGATGTTATCTGGGTCACGTGGGCGTGCCAGGTCCTCGTCCTACTCTTCGGCAACTGGCTCTGGCTGACCTGGGCCGTCGTCCCCGCCTACGGTGCCTACAAGGGTTACGGTCTCCTGGGGATGGCGAGAGGAATGGCTGGCATGCAGGGCGCCCAGCCGGGGCAGCAGGAAGCGCCGTCGGCCGTGAACCGGAAGCAGCGACGTGCTGCGGCATGATGCAGCATTGAGCTGCTGCGCGGAGATGTATGTCTGTCTTGGATGGCGCTCTATGATTCTATGGTGCACCATATGTACTGTGCCCTCCTCTACTAGCCTGTACTGTGCAAGTTGTTACACGCTATTTGGTCAACTCGGAAAGCATCGCCGGGTCTGCATCTTTAACGAGGACATGGATATGCTCCAGGGCGCGGACACTCTGCAGAGCGACCCAGTTCTTGAACCACATCACACGCTCCTCGCCGCCTGGACCCAGCTTGTCGGAGAAGTGCGACTTGACGAAGTCGACAATGAGTCTCCTGCTCTCGGGAGTCACATCTCCGGTCACTGTGTCTGTCGGAATGATGGTCCGGGTCCAGACGACTATGTGAGTAATGTCAGGCGTGAGGCCGTAGGGCCAGTCATTGACAAGAATTGTGTAGTCGGACGGATCCTCGAAGGGGATCTCAGAGGCGGGTGTGAAGGGGATGGAGCCCCAGGCCTTTGGCAGGCGATTTTGCAGCAGGAAGTTGGTCATGGATCCGTACGCAGCTTTGGTCTCTGCTGTCCACTTCATATAGCGGCGAAGGTCGGAAGGCTTCCGCTTCAGCACAGAGAGGTTGTTGGTGTCTGGAGAGACAGAAATAGTTAGGAAAGGGTTCCCACATAGTGCACTCATAATATACCACAGTCTGAGACTGACGGTATGAGCCTCACTTACCGATGATCTGCCTTAGCTCGTCCCAGTCGTGGTACTTGAACTCTTCATCCGTCTGCGAGAGGACCCACCTGTCCACATCTGTCAACGGAAAGGGGGCATCCTCAACCTTGTCGCCCATTTTCAGTAGCTGCAAGGAGCAAGTCAGCTTGGAGTCGGTATAGATGGAGCGACCCCAGCACTTTCGAGGTGGACTTACCGGTGGTGATTCTCGCCGGTGCCGGCAAGTGAGTAAGGTTCGGGTGATGAAGTGATCGTCCTCTCTCGTCAGACAGCTCCCAACCTTGAAAAATCCCGAAACGGGAGAGGATTATCAGCCTCAACCTCTCAGGTATTGCGAATTTTGAAAGCTGGATGATATTTGATACGGTCAACCAAGCATGCGACTGGCGAGGACAGTCCAATCGGTCACACTCACTGCTGACAGTGCCGAGTGCTGTGAGAAGGACTCAGCCACACCCCACTTCTGACGGCGTGGCAGCACACCCGTGGCGCACAGCGCCAGTGGCTGATCCCGCTGCCCGAAACATTTCTAGACCCGCTGTCTACTGCTCCTACCTCTCTAGTCTCAACTTCGATTCTACACCGTGGGCCATCTCTCTGGGCACTGCAAGTTCCGCAAAGTTCCCGCAATACGTCCTGGGCAAACTTATTGTGCTGGGGACCTTGTGGGTGCTACCAGCATGTCCGAGAAACAAATGCAGCGTCCTTGCCTGCATGCACACCTTCATCCGTGACGATCCGTCGACGCAAACGTGATGGTAAAGTACAAGAATCTTATCAAGGCGACTTCTCACAGCTTGCCACACATCATCGTGAATTGCACTTCACCAAACTAGAGTTGGAATTTTTCACTATTTCTCACTTGTGCTCTCCGACTGAGGCCAATTGCGCGAAGCTCACACGTCATTGCTTTAGGCTCCAACAGTCGTTGGAAAAGTCGAGAGCGTGCTCACTCAGGCATATACCTTTTTGCCCCTGCCCTCCAGCAAGTCCTTCAGGTAGCTCTCATACGGGGTGAATTTCACGTCCGGGTAGAGCTCCTTGCCCAAAAGATATCCCAGGTACTTGGCATTCTCCGGCGTGTTGTCTCCACGGATACCCCATGAGTAAAAATACTCGGCCCCCCAAAGGTGCGTCTCAGGTTGACCCGGCTTCGCGAGCTCAGCAATCTGGGCCTGCAGCTGCTCTCCGGATAACTTACCACGGACGAGATTAGCAAAGGGTTCAACAGACATGGAGATAGCAGGGGAGGTTCAGCATACGTAGTTGCGCTCTAGTTTCTCTCCGCTCAGCTCTTCGACCTTGTCGACGATCTGCCGCTGCGTCCAGACCTCGTTGTAGACGTAGACCATTTTGTTCAGAGTGCGAGGATCAGCAATGATCCTGGCCACATAAGTACCGATATCTTGAGTATAAGTGAGACCAGAGGGCGCGGAGCCGTCCCCGAGAAGATGCCTCGCAGGCGCCATGAGGCCATAGTCGATACGTCCGGAGGGGACCCTGGGTGGGCTCAGCTCGTACCACCAACCCACGTCAATGATGGTGTACGGAAGGTATGTCTTTTTGATGTGGTTGAGGACCTTCTCCTTCTGCTAGATCATTAGCCGCCGGGCTTGTTTTGTGAGGGATGCGGTTTCTGCTGACCGTCTCGCGCAACCTCATCACCCCCGTCGGAGGAGAAGCTGTCGCAAAGGTACAAGGGATGAAGCGGCCAACCCCAGCCTTTTTCGCCGCATCGACCAGAGGAATTTGATCCAACAGGGCCGCTGCATTGATGCTTGAGATGACCACATCAGCGCCCTTGAGAAGGCTGACCAGGTCATCTTCGGGACCTCTCAAGTCCGCAGCCACGACCTGGACGCCCAACTTCCTCAGCTCGTCGTTGTTTTTGCTGTTGAGCGATGCCTCTCGGGACACAGCCGTGATGTCCTGGCAAATAATGTCACTGATTAGTTTGCCGCCTTTGTGACCGCTCCACTGGGGACAAAAACATACAAACTGCGTTGCGGACTCGACTAGGGCCTTCACGATGGAACGGCCGGTCTCTCCGGATGCGCCAAAGATGATCACCTTCATTTCGGCGGTGCAAGTAAATATGGCGTGCGATGATGGAAGATTAGCAAGCACAACAATTTGTGGTCTGAGGTGCGAGGATTTTCGACGTCTATGCACTGAGCATTGGAGAAACCTGAGATGCGAGGTGCATAGTTGTAGAGAATGCTACAACTCCAATACTTTATATTCTGCCCACCAATGGCTCTAAGAAACGCATTCGGCCGAATGACGGACGACTGTGACAAACACACAGTCCTATTGTGGAAAAAGGCTCTACCGTAGCATTGTATTGAGTTACGTCTACGCAATCGGGCAAGGGACAATTCTCGACCAGTCGGTGACTTTTAGCAACCAGGAGGAGCCCGCAGACTACTGGACTAGTGTGGGTCATATTGTACGGATACGTGTAAGTCGTACCAAACCCACTTTCGAACCGAGACCGAGCGCGACGTTATGTGGACCTCTGATTTTACTTGGCAGTGTCGACTCCCCAGACTTTGGCTAGAGCTCGAGTTCCGGTATTGTTTGTCTTCCAGGCGAGACCAGTGGTTATGAGGCACATATACAATTTGTACATTATTGGTCTTTGTTTATGTGGTATTCACGGCAGATTCTCGTTGTTTCAGTAATTATATCATTGATACGATCCAACGTGTTCTTATGATAGCAATCAGCACTTCAATTTGAGTGCGACCCGTAATTGATGATTTCAACATAAAGGTTGTGCGGTTGCATGGTGGACATTAAGTCACAATACTACAACTTTACGTCTCCTTGTAAGTGACATCTGGAGCTTCGAAGATTGATACTCTCTAATACACATAGGAAGCAAGCTGTGGCACTTCTAAGATATAATTAGTGGTGAGTAAGTCTTTGGTCTGAGATTATGTGAACTTAGAAAACACATATCTTTTGGCGATTGATAGAGACAGGCATTGAAATAGAAAAATTAAATCATGATTCTCTGTGGCTTATACTCACACACAAAACTGAATCCAGCATCGGTTTCTCGCTCAATGAAGGAGGTCCCGGTGCAACCAACACAGCTAAATCTTGTTTGTTGGAAGCCGATCTCGTTAGCCTCGTCTGTGCGGCTGCTGTGACGGTACGGCTTATATATACTGCTAGAATGCAATCAAAGCACCTTTGATTGTTATAGGTCTTTTGGCCGTCAGGCTTGATTTGCTAGCAGTAGTCAAGTGCCTTGACAGCTGCCACGAGGCTGTCTACCTAGGTACGGATTTTAGGCCAAGTGCCTCAATTGTATTTGAAAAGTACTGTTATCGGTATTGTGTGTATATCAAACACTGGTTCACGAAGTGTTTACAACTGTTTGAAGGGACCGCCTACAGCTCGATAATAAGAGTGTGTATACGGATTGAAGACGAAACCACTTTTGTTTTCTCATTTGCGGGCGTAGCCTGACGTGTTCAACAAGTCACTAGACAAAGATGAAATTTGCATTTGCGCATAAGGCTCATCAGTTATGTGATGATATGTGGGTGGTGTTTGATTTCGCGCCCATATTGATCTTGCTATTATTCTACGAACTCTATTTCTTTGTATCCCAGACAATTATGATGCAGTTGGTGCTTTCACCGAACTCGGTGATGTAAACCCGAACGCAAAAGGCCACGTCCCTAAATGGAAACGAAAGTACCTAGGTAGGAAGAAAGGACGAAAGAAGAGTCTAGTAGAAATACAAACACGATGGCCCTGCAACGCCTGTAGCGGACAGTATATCGCCACCACTCTATGTAAGCAACACGGCATAACGCCTCCTTAATCCTCAGCCTTCTTCGTCGCCTTGGTACGGAGCTTCATCATGAGGTACACCATGGCGTAGCACGCGACGACAAACGCGACGACGATGCCGGCATTCCTCCACCCGTTCGACTTGTCCTCGAGGTTGAGCGTGCGGAGGAAGTCAGCGCCCTTTGTGTACTGGCACACCTCGCAGCCGGCAGTGGCGCCCGGGTTGAGGAGGTTGGTGCCGGCGCCCATGCCCTGCTGGTAAGGGCCAAGGTATGCGCCGCAGGTCTGGTTGGCGGGCGGGTCGAAGACGGCCAGCTCCCCGGCGCTGCACTTGACGTCCTTGTCCCAGGTCGTGAAGACGAGCATGGCGCTCATGAGGTAGTTGTACGGGTCAAGGTAGTATATCCTGCGGGGGTGAAGCAGTTAGTTTGTTGAACGCATCACCTAGAAACGTGCGTGGTTGTTTTTATGCTTACCAGTATCTCCAGAAAGGCTCGATCTGGCTGTATGGCACCATGACGCCGCAGAACGACACCAGAGTTGTGATGACTAGCGGGTTGACTAGAGACGCGAAGACGGCATTGGGGGTGTATGCGGCAATCATCTGCCCGATTCCAGTGTAGAGGAACTCGTAAAAGATCTGGTCTCGTGTCAGCACTCGAGAACTATCTATATTGTATTCTTTTGTATAACACTGGTGAGGGACTTACCACGACGAAGAAGACACTACCGGCATTTCCTGGTGCGGAGGGAAGGCCAGCTGTGAAATACCAACACACGTAGTACAATAGGGCGCAGACGAGCAGGTAAGGGACCTCCGAGACTATCAGGCCGGTGACAAAGGGAGCCCAATGGTACATTTTACTTTTCTTCTCCCTCGCCTCGTAGAGATCGCGGCGGTCCAGGAAAAGGGGCTGGAGCTGTGAGATGACTCCCGGTGCCACAAAGATGAAGTTGAATATGGTGAAGAGGTTCTGCTGAAGGTCCGTGAGGCGGTCCCCGATCATCCAAAAAGTGAAGCCGTTGAGGAGTGAGAGGCTGACGTGCAGGGCGAATTTGTTGTTGATGTACTCGGTGTTGCGGAAGAGGGAGACATTCATGCGGTGCGTGACGAGCTTGACTTGGGTCCAGATCCCGGCGGCGAACTCGTGCCCGTCGTCGACGGTTGCGGACTCACGACCTGCGGCCTCCTCGATCATCTCGTCCAGCTCTATGCAGAGTTTCTCGTGCTCTGGGGATTCCAACCACGTCTGATGCCAGTCACGGCCGTTGGATTGATGTCCAGACCCTGTGACTACATCGATCATGTGCTCAGCCGGGTTGGCCTCGGCAGGACAGGGCTCGCCATTGCGAGCAAAGTAGCCCTTGAGCGTATCTGCATTATCGCCGATCTCTCCGAAATAGGCTGTCCTTCCTCCGGTAGTAAGAAGTAGAAGAGTGTCGAATTGGGTGAACAGTTGCGCTGATGGTTGATGTATAGTCACGAGGACCGCCTGTCCAGCTTCAGATAGCTTGCGAAGGAATCGGATGGTATTGTAAGCGGCCTGACCGTCCAGTCCCGAAGTTGGCTCGTCGAGGAAGATTAGGATGCTCGGTTTCGCAACCAGCTCCACACCAATGGTCAGACGTTTTCTCTGCTCAACCGAAAGGCCGGCTCCGGGGCTGCCGACCAGTGTGTGCTCAAGGTCGTGGAGCTCGAGGAGGTCGATGATTGTGTCCACGTAGCGCAGCTTTTCTGCATCAGGAGTATCTCGAGACTGGCGCAAGAGGGCCGAGAACTCCAGCGCCTCCCGGACCGTGGCCAACGGCTCGTGAATATCAAGCTGCTCGACGTAGCCTGCTGAGCGCTGAAACGATACTGGGATGGGGCGGCTGTCAACCAAGACGGACCCATGGATCGTGCCCTCGGTCTTGCGCTGGGCGAGGACATCCAGAAGTGTTGTTTTTCCAGCGCCGGAAGACCCCATTAGTGCGCCGAGCATACCGGGCTTGACGTATCCTTGAACATTGTCAAGAAGGACACGGTCGCCATCTGGTGTCTTGACGGTATACGTCAAATTCTTCCATGTGAAAATGCTCTTGTTTCGGATCAGCTCTGGACCATCACCACCATCGGCGTCAGCAGACCTGGATTTACTCTGTGTCTGCTTCTCAGTCTGCCTTGCCTCCTCATCTGCGGGCTGCAATAGGTGCTTTGCCTTGCTGTTTTTCTCTCGTGGAATCAGAAGGCTGCGGCCGCCCTCACCTAAGAGCTTCCACCTGGAGGTGAAGACGATGGTGAGGGCAACGAATAGCACCCACCACGCGCAGATGATTCCCACGTTGCGCCAGACGTGACTATGACTGAAGGACATGGCAGCGAGATATTCATCGCCCGTAAGGCTTGTAGCACCGGTTCTGGCGCCGGAGACACCAGCACATGCTTGCCCACCCTCGTTCGACATGTAACCGGGGCCATTTGGAATGATGTTGGGCCCGACGCAGGGTATCACTTCACCGTGGAATTCATTGCCGAGCAGGGCTTCGAAGCCATAGGCCATGGGATTGATCCAGAAGATCCAGCTAAGCGAGGGGTGCATCTCCGGTTTGAATATCATATAGCCCATGTAGACAAAGAAAGCAACGACAGATAGACCCGAAACCTTGGTAGCGGCGTCGAAAGTCGGGAAGGCCGCGCCGACAAGTCTGAAGAAAGCTGTCATGGACATGGCGGTGACGAAGTTGGTGATCCAGTAGGTGAAGAAGGCCTCGGCCGAGGTCTTCAGGCCAACCATGAAGTACAGCACAAGGCCGAAATGCGAAATTTGGAACAACAGGATAGGGATGTCGGCGACTATCTGGGCAATGACGACGGCGGCTGGCCTGTACAGAGCAAAGGCACGGTGCTTGGCTAGGATGGGCCGGCCTGTGAACGAGTCGGTAACCTCCGAAAGAGCGATTAAGGCATTGTACAAGATTGAGAAGAAGAGAGCGCCGCCCTTGAGAAAGAGACCTAGGGAATTTGCCGGGGCGGCGTAAAAGAGCGAACCGCCAACGAGGGCTTGAATGACAGTAGCCGCTTGCTTCATGATGAGCGTCGCCTTGTCACCCCACATGATCTGGTACTGTCTGGTGACAGAGGCTCTGACCTGGGTCAAGAAGCTGGAAGTGACAGGAGATGTCGCGGAGACACCCTTGTGTTTCTCGTGAGCCACCGACTCCTTGAACATGGTCGTGTTTTCCGCAGCCTCGTTGCTTGAAGCATAGGTGCGGCACTCCTCTAGCATTTCCAGCTTGATGTGTGATTTATCGTAAGCGGCGAGGACCTCATCAGCGGAACGGGGAAAGGAGTGCTCGAATCCGGGCGCGACGAGGCGCTCTGTGGGAACGGTGACGCCCGTCAGGAAGTCGGCCGAGTTCGACCCGGACTCTCTCAGGAAACCAAGGCCCTCCATGAAAGGCACTGCTTCTTTTTGGGGACCGTAGTAGATTTGTTTGCCCTCGTCCAAGACGAGAACCTTGTCGAAGTGCTCGTATATGCCGTTGCCTGCCTGGTAGAGGGTGACGATGGTGGTGAGACCGAGAACATCTGTCATGACTCTCATTGCCTTGATCCACTCAAGAGCGGTGCTAGCATCCAGGCCCCTCGTGGAGTTGTCCCAGCAAAAGACACTGCCCCGGGTGGTGAGGCATTCGAGTATAGAGACGCGCTTCCTTTCGCCTCCTGAGACTCCTCGAGTGAAGGCGTCTCCTACTTTTGTATGAGATGTGTGGGATATACCGGCTAGTCGAAGCAAGAAGTCCTTGTTGTCCTTGACGTATTGATCGGCCGTTGTGCCAGGCGGCAAGTGATGGGGAACTTTGTTGCGGGCGGCGAAGTTGATTGTGTCCTCGACGGTCAATGTGGGATAAAATATCTCTTCCTCCGTATTCATAATGATGTGGCCACGGTAATTCTTGGCTTCTTTTGCGGTCATGTTCCCGAAGCTGACATCTCCTGTGACCTCTTCATAGCCGAGCCGATTGTTAGAGAGCACGCTCAACAAAGTCGTACAACCAGAGCCGGGACGTCCGAGAACAAGGAGCATTTCGCCGGGCTTGACGCTACCGAAAGAGTTGTCGATGATAGTCTTTGTGGGAGCCGACTTCCCATCTTTGTGGAAAGGGTAGAATTGGGAGACGACATTTTCGTTGAAGGTGGCATCGCTGCTGATACCCTTGACAGTGAGGTTCTGCCAAGTGACTCCTAGCCTCCTGGGACTCTCTCCTGCTTCTTCGTCTCGTTTCCTCCTTGCGTGAACTTCTTCTGTCATGTGCCATGGGGTCCTTGCTCGTGTCGGGAACTTCTGGATCGCTTCTAGCTCGCTTTCCGAGCCATTTCGCTGGTCACCTGCCCCTAAAGCAGACTCAACGTCTGTGATCGACGACTTGTCAGTCATCTCTGAGATATTCATTATCGCTCGACAGGCTGACGGGATACAAAAGATGCCACAACGGGCTGGAGTCTCTACTGCACACAAAATGGAATGGAAAATGTCTATTGCCCAGCCCAAGACTGAACCACTGGCACGTGGAACACAACTTCACTTATAGCAACAGAATCCATTTTACAGACAGCACGCAATACTGTTGATGACACGTTCATCGATATCGATATCTAGTGCTGATTTGTAAAAAAGCAAATTTGCGCAGCCTCGAGAAAAGGCCTCCACGATAAGAAATGTATTAGTGATGGTGTCAAACCTTGGCTGCAGGCTCCACATAGAACAACAGCAGAAGTTGAACTTGAAGGGCAAAAGGCCCCAGCAGGCTCGGCATCCCGAAGCGGCCCGGCTCCTCTGTGTCGGGTATGATTACTGAGCACTATTCCAGCTCACCCTTAGCTTGTCGCTTCAGCCTAGGCTATCGCTACGTACTTAGTAGATAACTATACATTTCCCCTGACATCCTTTTCATGACCCGTCTTTGGATCCGCCGGGTTCGAATGCGAACGAGACCAAGGCTCTACGGAAGGCTGCGGACGCCGAGCCTCCCTGCCACAAACCATCTTGTTTTCCCTCACTAATCCACCCGAAGGGTGGATGTATCATAGATGTGGTAATCCTCAATCTGTCTCAGCGGCATCTGTCTTTTGGGGGCTCCAGGAACTACGCGGCAACGCGCAAGCGACTCCGTGTGAATGATGAATGACCAGAGTTGTACGTGGTGCCCGCTGCTCAAGCTCAACTGGAGTTCAACGGCACTGTCGGGCAACAGACTAAGGTCGGAAAACCGCGACGAGCGAGCTTATCTCAAATGTGAAAGACGACGCGCTCAAAGAATTGATGCTGATTTCTGGCAGCTACTTAAATGGGTTGAGGATGACTTGGACAGAGTCACAGAATTGAGCCAGACTAAACCCATGAATTTCACATTGATGCTGTCATTTGTCGCTCTTGTCAGGGTCATGGGTGAAGTGTTCATTGGAAGTACTGATGCATCGCGCATAGTGTTTTCTTTTAGACATGAACGTGTCAGCACAACCAGCAAATGAAACGTAATGCTCACTTGTTTAATGTAGGTCAACGAGGTGGTCCATATAGCGATGGCAACCAGCTGCTGCCAGCTGTGCGGCAGTTGGGGTCTTCGGGGACCCAAAGGAGGTGTACGAAGTAGACCTACCTAGGTACCTAGCCTAGTGCCGCGAACCCAGGCCCGGCTGCCCCAGGTCGGACTGTCATCGGCGTCGATTGCCAATCTAAGGCTCGAGCTCTTGGGCTTGTGCCCCACCAAAAAAAGGTGCCCCGGGACATCTTGGACCCTTGCATCCTGTCAGTGTGGGCCGATTCGGGCTCCGCCGTGCTCGAAGCTCCTCAACCGCGCGTGTCCCTCTTCCCAACAGAGAGTCCGATACTTGACCGACTTCTTCCCGAGTCCAAACCAAAGGGACGACAGACCATCCTCCAGCGCGGGGCCTCGACTCTTTTCCTTCAACTCGAGCGGCCTTGTACGGACGAGCTCACAGCGCAGTCAAGTCTTTCGCAATGGCCACCAAGGAACCTTTGAGCTCGAAAAAGTATGTCGACGGGATCTACATCCCCGTCGGCCTGCTCGTTGTTGGCGTTGCCATTGTGAAGAAGGAATGGCTCCCATACGCGGTCGTCGTCGCTCTTGCACTGGGCGCCATCAAGTTCTGGAGGAGTCGTGAGTTTCCCAGTTCCTACTGCCTCAATGGCAGAAACATTTCGGAACCCGAACATGCCCGCTGACAGCTCTCGATCACAGAACCTCAGAAGGCCCTCAAGCCTGATATTTTCCAAGAGTTCGAGCTCAAGGAGAAGACAATCCTCTCCCACAACACCGCCATGTACGTTCTGCGCCATCGAACCCGCTACCAAAATGTCTGAGTGAATGAACCCCGACTGACCCACGCCGCAGCTACCGCTTCGCCCTCCAGAGCCCAGCGCACATCCTCGGCCTCCCGATCGGCCAGCACATCTCCATCGGCGCCGTGCTGCCGCAGCCCGACGGCACGACCAAGGAGATCGTGCGGTCCTACACGCCCGTCAGCGGCGACGAGCAGGCGGGCCACTTCGACCTGCTGATCAAGTCGTACCCGACCGGCAACATCAGCAAGCACCTGGCCTCGGTCAACGTCGGCCAGACCATCCGCGTGCGCGGGCCCAAGGGCGCCTTCACCTACACCCCCAACATGGTGCGCCACTTCGGCATGGTCGCCGGCGGCACCGGCATCACCCCCATGCTGCAGGTCGTCAAGGCCATCATCCGCGGCCGCAAGGCCGGCGACCGCACAGAGGTCGACCTCATCTTCGCCAACGTCACCAAGCAGGACATCCTACTCAAGGAGGACCTCGACGCCCTCGCCGCCGAGGACAAGGGCTTCAGGGTCCACTACGTCCTGGACAAGCCGCCCGAGGGCTGGACAGGTGGCGTCGGCTACGTCACCAGCGACATGATCACGGTAAGTTCTGCCTGCCCCCGAAAACCCCTGACTCCTGCGGTGTCAGGGGCATGTTTTTCCTTGTTATGAGAGGCTAATGCACACGCGTAGAAATGGCTCCCCAAGCCCGCCGACGACGTCAAGATCCTGCTCTGCGGTCCTCCCCCCATGGTCAGTGGCCTGAAGAAGACTACCGAGGCTATCGGCTACAAGAAGGCCCGGCCCGTGAGCAAGCTCGAGGACCAGGTCTTCGCGTTCTAAGAATATCCGGTAGACTGATGAGACGTGAGAGAGCTCAGCGGCAACTGGCAATTGGAACATGCACTCCCACTTGCAATGATTCGTTGGGATTATAGAAACTCCGACCAGGCCGGAAACCCCGGTATCTGAAATGAACTCGGAAGCCTCGGTCGCCGAGTCATGTATATGTTTCTCTGGCCCGTGTGTACAGTCCGGAAGCGTGTTTACTAGTTATGCTCACAAAATTCGGGCGAGGGCGATCGAGGTGCGTATAGAATGGGTGGTGTCTGCGGGGGTTATGATAGGCGGAAAAGGATCTCATCAGAGCTAGAGAGAGGTATACTAGAAGACATACTATCTACAAGAACATCACCGCCTGAAAGCCATACAAAGGTTCGTACCGTTGATGCCCCCCTCTCTCACTGCTCCTTCTTCTCCAGTGCCTCCATCTGCTTTTGGGGCCCGTAGCCCGTCTTGAGGTACACCGCAAGGAGTTTCCAGGCGACCCACGCGAACCCGAGCAGGACCACAGCCGTTGTGCCGGCGCTGACCCAGCCGGACCTGTCGACATCCAGGACGGGCACCCGCACCTCGCTGATGAGCCTGCCGCCCGCCTCGCTCGGCACCGGGTCGACATGCCAGAAGACAGTCCGCGGCCCGAACAGCCCGTCGTAGCCCAAGTTGACGCGCTCGAATGGGCTCGCGGGGAACTTGGTGCCCTCCTCGGTCGTGCAGGCCCAGAACACGGCCGGGTGCGGCACCTGCGCCGCGCGGTACCCGCCCGGCGCGGGGCTGAGGTAGCGGAGGTGCAGGGGAACCTCGGCTGTCCAGAGCGTCGATGGCGTGGCGACCCTGTCGGAAAGCGGCACCTTCAGCTCCAGCAGCGCGACCGAACCCCACGACTTCAGGGCGTAGTCGGGCGCCTCGAGATCGACGGGCTGCGAGATGTAGCGCAGGGCGGTCAGGTTCTTGGAGCTGAGGAACAGCACATCGGACAGCTGGTACTTGTCGACGAAGACGGCCCGCGGCAGGGTCAGGTGGGCGTGCAGCGAGCAGTGCGAGCCGTCGCCCTTGCCCATGTTCGGTGAGTTGATGGCGGCGCCGTGGAGGCGGAGCTGTAGCGTGGGGTGCAGGCCGGTGGGCTGCTGAAAGGCGGTTGAGAAGGAGGCGTCATCGACGTGCCGGTGACGGGCGGGAAATTTGAAGATGGTGGCTGCGGGCTTCTTGTCCTGACCGAGGACGGTCAGCGAGCCGGACAGGCCCAGCTCGTGCGGCTCTATGCCATGGGGTTCGTCCGTGGCGAGGATGCCGACCTCGACGCGATGTTTGCGGGCCTCAGGGCTGACCACGCTCAGGGGGCGATCCTGGAAGCCCCATGTCCCGGTCACCTTGAGGGCGTGGGAGATGGTGTCGTAGGAGACGTCGAGGGAGCTGGCGGTGGACAGCAGGTCAACGCGGGAAGCGCATGATGACGCCTCTGTGGGTGAAGATGCTGACGTTGATGCTGGTAAGGGGCAGAGATTGTTGTCGACGTATTTGGTGAAAGTTGACAGGTCCTCTAGGGGCTGGTAGTACTGGAAAGCAGTAGAGTGGGAGAAACGGTCACTTGGAAGTGATGTAAAAGAGGTCTATTGCGACGTTAAAATAAGTGGTCTTGGAAGATTGGTCACGGCACGTTTGTATATACCTTTGGCGTATCACAATCTATATCACCAAATGCTGTCCGTAGTGCAGCACACAGCTGCCCATCGCTGTGTTGTTTGTTATCAGTGTGTGTATATGTATATTGGTTGGATATAACTAAAGGCTCGAGAGGACGGCTTACTCTTGAAAGGTGGAGCCTGCCCGAGGGGTGAAGAATACGTGAAGTCCAGACGACAGGCGAGAGTAGAGTGGGCTAATGGTGCGGTACGGATAGGAGCTGATCCATCTGATGTGAAGCTCGTGACAGCTCTGCAACACCTGGCGCAGCTCCTCGGGCAGCTCCTCCAGGGCTAGAGTGATGCGGTCTTCGCGAGCTGCGGGCAGGGCTGAGCCTGTCAGGCTGGTGTCTGTGACGACCAGGGAAGCTGGGTCGAGGGCATCGGCATCCTCTGGCCTGTGCAGGAAAGTGATTCTCTGCCTCATGTTGGCGTTTCGTGGGGTTGAGGGTGGACACTCGCACTCACACTACTCCTCCCTAGGGCAAGCCTCCGCACTGGATCGGTTCGGATGGGACCGATATTATCTCTGCCGGAGTGCTTTGCTGAAGACGACACCAAACAAGGAGTAGATAAAGCTATGCGCAGCGACAAATCACGTCTTGGCTTGCCTCCTCCCAGGCGTGTGGCTCGTGACATGAAGCTGTGAGGACGGAAACTACTGGCTGTATCGGTCCCGCATGGAAGGTGGCCCCGGCCCCCCTGTCAGCCGAGAGCTCGATTGCCTCACCGAGCTGCCAGGGATCGACTGGGACGGGAAGCTGGCTATCCGCACAGCTCAGGGGCTCTGGGAGCTCAAGCCCACGGGGCCTCCACTGTGTCTGCTGTGTCCCCAAGCACATCCGCCCCTGTCACCTCGTGCGCATAAGAGGTGCCGGTCTTCTTCCTCAGCCGCTAAGCCGGATCGGATCACCGACGACAGCCCCGTTCAGCTGCTTCAGCGACGACACATCATCCCAAGCGTCTCGCGGTTTGGCATCAATGCACCCACCGTCTGCCAGACCAGAGCATTTCCCCCTTCAAGGCAGATATGTCTGATCATATTGGTATATCTGTGTCTTGGTAAATGGAAAAGACCGTGCCAGACAAAGCACTGATCGCCCCCAGCGTCGTCGTCTTCTCCTGCAGAAGAACAATTCTCCGTAATTTCATCCATCCATCACATCTCCTTTCTTGTCCGTCTCTTCTCATTGATACCCCCTGCTGCCAGAGCCTGTCTTGTCTTGTCTTGTCGTGTCTTGTACTTTCTTCTCCTGGATTTACCCGTCCATCCTGCCGGTCAACCTGTACGGTCTCCGCATTCATTGACACCATACCTTGCTGCTTGTGCAGCGCAGCGCGCATGTCCGTCCCTACTTCGGTGATCCGATCCAGATTAGAAAAAAGTCTGGCTCGACTCCGGGAGTCATGGCGAACCTACAGCAGCCCCAGCCATACATTGCTATAAGGACGAGGAGGCCGGACGGTGGAAGTTCCACGAGCAGCGTTGACTCCACTGTATGTTGTCTGTCTCCGGCATGTTGTCGTGCTTCGTCGCCACTTATCCATTCCGCATCCTCCTCATGCCATAATGCGTCCCGAGGAGACTCCAGTTCTCAACTCACCGTTCCCTTCTCTGCAGTATGGCTCAGGCATCGGTGATGCCCCCTCTGCTACACACGACACAAGTCGCGTGAGCTACCATGTGAAACACCTGGACACCTTTACTCAGACTCTTCAAGAGGTGAGGTCTTTGCTCCCATCCTGCTGCTCAGCATCAAAACAGGTCAGCTTACATGGGCGGATATAGTCTGCCAGTAGGGCCTTTCCAAACAAAGGCCGGTCTTCACAGCGCTACAAGAATGTCCAAGTACTTCTCCTGCACTGGAAAACGGACGACCTATTTGTGCTGCCAGAGCTTGAAGACCTGGCGACATGCTTCAGCGGAGACTATGGTTTCAACACGGACATCTTCGCAATACCATCCGACAACCCCCACTTGGATCTAATGTTAAAGATCGGTGCCCTCATCAAGGAGCACGAGTCTGACGATACCTTGTTTGTCGTCTACTACGGCGGCCATGCCAAGATCGACGAATCCAGGCAGAGCACCTGGTGTGCAACTCGACACTCTGGGTCTCCGTCACTACAATGGTCTGCTATCCAGACACTGCTGGAGCGCTCCGTATCGGACGTCTTAATACTACTAGACTGCTGCGCCGGGGCAGCTTCAGCGACGTTTCCTAATGGCAAGAGTATCACCGAGACAATATCAGCTTCGAGCTGGGATGCCATCGCACCTGACCCTGGCAGGTACTCTTTTACAAATGCGCTTATAGAGGTCCTGGGAGAGTGGAGGTTAAAGACCTTCTCAGCAGCCATGCTACATGCCGAGGTGTTGGCTCGCTTAAAACACCCTCGTCCTATTCGAATCAACGGCAAGCGCTTTGAGGCTCGGTCGACTCCTGTGCATTTCATGATGACATCGGACCACAAGGCGCCCAGCATTGAGATGAGCCGGATAGCACCAGATGACCCACAGCCTCCATCACCACCTCAGTCCTCCAGTTCCCTGGACGGCAGGCTCCTTGGTCGCGGCCAGGTCGACAATGGCTGCTTCACAGAACCGAATGAAGACAAACCTCATGTCATGATCTCTCTGGCACTCGAGGATGATCAAAGGCTTGACCTGAATGCCTGGGAGCAGTGGCTCGCCAGTTTCCCAGCCCTAGCCAAATATGTGACGGTACAGGGCGTCTTCAAGAGCCACTCTACCCTGCTCCTGCTCTCCATGCCAGTTTCGATATGGGACCTTCTGCCAGAGGACCAGGCGTGTTCCTTTGTGGCCTTCATTCGATCCAACAATCTCATCAAATCGGCTCAGAAGCCTGAGCCACCTGCTGAAACCCTGGCTGATTTGTACTCGAGCGACAGGGCATCTGTCTTCTCAGGAACAACTTTCAGAGATAGCATCGTGGCATCTACATTCCCAATGCACCCACTCAGCCCTACAGCGCAACAGAACTCCTCCCTGGCCGAGACTGCGGGACCCCATAGGGGCGGGAACAGGTCGGGGAACTGGCGAACCCAGACCAGTATGTCACTGTACCCGGAACATATACCTCCTCAGTCACTCACGCGAGTGCCCTCGGGCAATTCAGAAAGACCATCGCTGAAACCTTCGCTGTCGATGGCCTCATTCCGGACCGCTCCTTTGTCGGCTGTCATGGGACTGGGAGAGGCAGCACTGGAGGGCGGGATCATACGCAAACCTTTGCTCAACCAGTCACGGAATGCCAAAAGAACTGTCTTCGAGAATGATCGTGACGTTCCCGAGGGCCCACCCTTGGCTGCTCATGTCGTCAGCAGGCTAGAGGACTACTTTCAACGCGACCAGCATCCCAGTGACGGAACGACAGAGTACTACGCTTCTCACCTTGGTATCGAAGCAGCGGATGTTAAAGTCAGTTCTTCATGCATTTTGATCAACTTCGTACTGTCAGTGACTAACAAGTCTCAGATTTGGTTCCATCATCGACGGCAAAGAGATAAAGCAGCAACCAGTCTGGACAAGTCAAAAAAAGGAGATAATAGGCCTAATAGTCAGCCTACCCAGCCCGCACCGCAGACTATTCTCGCCAGTCATTTGAACGATTTGCTTGGGATCTTCACGCCAGCCCAAGTCCTCTTCATAGATCTCAGGTCTCCATCGGAGTTCCAGAAGTCACACATCCATGGTGCAATTAACCTCCGGGTACCATTGAAGTTTCTCAGGACTGCCAGCCTGGACATGTTGGGCCACACCTTCACCGACGAACAGAGTCGAAGAGCCTTTTCGAGGTGGAGCAGGACTAGATGCATGGTCGTGTACGACCGGAATATTGAAGCGACATGGGAATGCCCCGTCGCGCTGGCACTTCTTGAAAAGTTCAGAAGTGAAGGCAACTGGTCCGGGAGGTGTTTCGTGATGAAAGGGCCATTCCGCGAGTTCTCTCTCTCATATGACAAGTATGTCACGGGCGACAGAATGACGAAAGCCGCCAAGAAATACGAGGATGGGCTCAGGGCTGCCACACCACCAACCGTGGACACACTCAGGCAGAAGCAGGCGCGGTGGGAGGAGTGGCTGCGCCGGGTAGAGCGTGAGGAGCCTACAAGAGAATATGATCTTACGGCGGCCATGGTGAAGGAGCGGGCCATGGTCGTGGACGGGCATCAGACAGAGCTCGAGGCAGAGTTCAAGGCACAGTTCCCTGACCTCTACAAAAAGATGGTAAATCCACCACCCTCGCGAGCGCCACCGCCGCCACCACCATCTAGGAAGGACGACGAGGTCGCGATCAATGATGAAGATTATTTTGACAACATGAAGGCACCCCTCGTGGGCCACCTCACGACAGGCCTTAATAAGATGCGCGAAGCCAGCAACGGCGGTTTACAAGCAGGTTATTCCTTCCCCAGCGAAAGGGTTCCGGACAAGCTGGGCGAGTTCTCTTCCCTAGACTATGACGACTTCGACGAGATCGACCCTAGAGAGGCCTCGCCGTCGCCGTACTATGCCTCCGGAGGGGGACGGTCCGCGGCCGGGACTGATGTCGGCAGTATGGTCAGCCATTCCAGCAGCCACTCGAGCGCTACTGGTACAAAGAACATCCGCGAAGCACAACAGCAGCAGAGACAGGGGCTCTGGAAGCGGTTGAGAAGCAGTAGTGGGAAATGAGGCGAGGACCGCATCTCCGACCGCTATGATGGCCCCTTTCGGCGATCATGTCAATCCATGTATACAGAGATCTATACGTGTAGCATGACTGAAATAGATATCAATTACCCGTCACAGATGGTCTCTCACGGGACTTCATTCCCCTGGTAACAACACTACATATAGCACGGCCGCGCAGCTGTGCTGAAGCTCTGCAGGGGAAAGCTGAAGGTGAAGAAGCATTGCAACCTCACGTCCCTCCTTGTGTCCGGTCAAGTGGTTTCCATTAGATATACTACATTAGCACAGATCACCTCCGTTTCACAACAAAGGGCCCTCGCTGCCGGAAAAAAAGAAGACCAAAAAGTTTCAGCTGAGATCAACGCCCTGAGCCATCGGCCGGCCGTGCTAGACTGCTTGCGGGAACCGTGACGGGCGTCGCGTCGTCGTCCGGGAAGACCCAGTCAGCGAGGGGGGCGGGAGGGCGAGATACCACCGTGTTGGAGCAGAGTAGCACCCAGCCGTTTAGCAAAGTAACCCACACCCATCCATCGATCACTCCCTCCCTACCTCCCCTTCCCATCCGTCGGTCTGTCTCCCAAGCTCCTCTGCAGGTGAGCCAAGTATAAGCCCACCCATGCCGGCCCTTAAATCTCATGATTTCAGTTCGGTCTAGGTTCGCCGTCACACCCGCGTGGCCATCGTAGCAGTAGTGTAGCCGTCATCACTGGGACTCTATATCTCTCCCTCTCACCGTCAAGCTCCTCGCCCGGCAGACAACTGCCGCCACAATGGGTGGAGGGAAGTGGGAAAAAAGAACGATCGAGGCTTGAGATCGACGTTTCTTGTTCCCATCCCCCCCCTTCACCAGCCACATCGAACCCTCCATTCATTTTTCATCCGGTGTAATCACCTCGTCGGTCGGGGCCCAGGTGTCCCATTCTTGGCTCTGCCGATGTCACCAGAGACGAAAGAGAAAGAAAGACCAAAAAAAGGCCCTGCCCGGTGTCAAAACACCGGACCACTCAGCCGATCGCGACACAGGTGAACGGATCATTACTACTACCCTCTCTCGTTCGCGTATACGTAGGCATCCGTAACCTTGGCTGTTCACAAGAAGCAACTCTCGACCGATGCCCTCCTCCTCCCTCCAAGCGAGATAACATTCACGAGGCCCTGCGGCCCCCCCTTCCCCCTTAAGCAATCCATCGCGTACTAGATATAGCCCCCGTCAGCCCGCCTGCATGATATCACCCCACTAGAGAGATTCTTTTTTGCTTCTGGGGGCCGTGGAGAAATTCCAAAGGCCCCTTGGAAGCCGACGGGTCGGGCACTAGTAGGCGCGGTGAATGCAACCTGGGGGCCCTGGCAAGGAACATGGACAAGTGATGAGAGCGAGGGCCGAGCAAGGCCTGCCCAGCCTTGCCCAGCCGCCTGTCCTTGCTCTCTCTGTGCTACGCCAGTGTGGAGGAGGAAGGAGGATGAGGACCATGATGGTGATGGCTGACGCCGGTAGGAAAGCTAGCAACCTCCCCACCTCTTCTCTTTTCCAAGCGGCGGCACTTGGGGCCGGCGATCTGTAGGACCAAGATCGACCGAAGCAAAAAGGAAAAACGAAAGAAGGAACCCAAGATCCAAGAAACACATGAGAGGGGGGGGGGCGCACACCCAATCGCAGAGCTCCCCGGTCTCGTCGCAGGGGATGTGCGATTGGTTCCCAAGGCACAATGTACATACATATAACATGCTTGCACGCTCAAAGAGCCCCATGCGACGGTGGTCTGTACATAGGGCTGCGTTGGGTGGCGCTCTGTTGCTGCGAACACCGTCTGTGGTGCCGCCGGATCTGGGGATTTGCGGTGGTTTAAGGTTCAGTCAAGGTCGCAGATTGATGATAGTCTACCAAACTACAACAACACACACACAGAGTCTCTCTCTCTCAAGGCTCAGCTGATCGCAGACTGTGCAGAAATCCAGGCACACACCCACACACATACACGCACATGGGCCAGGGGAGTAGACATCCCGCACAAAAGACGAGGGGAAAAGTTGGGATCAATCCTGCGTGTATGCGTGCTTGTGGGTATGTGTGCTCGCGTGTGTGTAGTGCATGGGACTGTGTGATGCAGATTCGCAGCCTCGCCCATTCTGGGTAAAAGATATCCTGCCTAACCACGACCGGGCGTCTGGGCGGGCATGAAAAAGAAAAGCGTCCGTCCGTCCGCCAGTCCGCGCCGTGACAATGCCGGCCGTCAGGTTCCCAGGCCCAAGGGCCGGCGTTAGTACCTCAGGACTAGTTGTTTCTTTTCCGCCACGGAGCCTCAGCTCGCCAGTTGCGATAGGGCGTGTGTGTGATGATGGGCCCCCAGAATGTTTTAGCCCGTTTCTGCTTTCCTCACAAGGCTCCCTTCTTCGTCCTGTCACAGGATGTCGGTGCCGGCACCGGGAACGCAGGTTTCGAAACTCGGGACAGGGCAGGAGAAGAAGCACGCAAACAGTGGTGCTTTGCCACGACTCGTCATTGCGTCCCTCTCATTGACACTAAAGAGTCCGATGCCAACCGGAAACCTGTCAGTGTATGCACGTCACAGCCCTCTATCCTCTCGTCTGGCAAGGACTTTGGTCGAAAGCACGGCGCGTCGGAGAGTTTTGGTCGATGCGGCGACCGCGATTCGCTGTCGCACCCCAACTTCGAGACGTCAAAAGAGATGGGATGGCTGCGCCACGCTCGCCTCCTCCCCGTCAGCTGCCTGACAATCGTCTGACCGGCTGCGGGCCCTGGCGACGATGTTCGTATCAATTCTCGTCGCCCTACCGCCGTCCAATACCAGCGGCGTGCCAGCCTTTTTCGCGACTGGCCAGAGTGAAATTCCTGCATCATGACCTCTCGGCAGGATCCAGCAGCCCCTGCCGACGACGTCTACTAAGGCTGGGCATCTGAAGAAACAGTGCACCTGCTGCCTCATGAGCTTTCTTCCGCTGTGACCTCCCGCCTCGCCTGGATGATGCAAGCAAAACAGCTCAATGCCACCGGCGCAGAATGCAATAGGCAGCAGGATTCTTGCTACGACCTCAGGACCCGTTTTTCGGGTTATCCGGGGCTGGTGAGATCCCTAGCCCCCCTCTTTATGGAGTCCAAGCTTTGTAAATGCCCCCCCTTCTTACAGCATCAGCTCGGACTCGTCTCGACAGGACCCCGTATTTAACCCTGGCACTCCCAAAAATCCAAGATGGTAATCCGTTCCCATGCGGTGGGATGGCGGGTGAGGACGGAGACGGAGATTTCCATGGCCTGATCTCTGGTACCAAATACTGGGGATGTCCTTGCGCTTGCCGTGGAGCTTGTCACTTTAATCGCGACGGCGGCGGGGGCCTGGGATTTCTGACGGGGTCGATCTCTGTGGACGGGACCCCCCTCTCAGCATCGAGGCAAGGGTACCCGCGATCATGGCTCTCCCAAGCCAAGGGTGAGCCCTACTCGAGGCCCCTGAAATGTGTCGTTCCTTTAGACGACCCGCTTGTGGTCACCCGCAGCACTGCGATTCGCCCGCCCTCCCCTGTCAGGCCGGTGATGACAGCTCGCCGCCCCGCCCCTGATTGCATTAGCTAGATGGAAGCCAGTGCCATCCCAGTCAGAAGGATTTCGAAGCCATCGATGACAGCCGGCACGGACTCTTAGTTGTCGCGGCTGGCGCCGCTGTGGACTGGCTCGTCATGATATTTCCAGCCCTGGGCTGTATTGTTGGGAAGGATCGAGTTTCATACACACGAGCAAATATCGCTCTGCTGCGCGGCATATTGGCTCGTTTCCCACGAGAGTCGCGGATGATGGTCCAAGCGAGCTCCTCGTATCCACATCAGTCGAGCAGCGGGTGACGCCGCTGACTCGATGCTGAAGATATCCCGGGCCGGCGGGTGGGGGACGTGGGAGAGTTCAACCCGCCAGAGGACGTGCCGATATCAAGGCAACGGGCCCGGATGAACGTATTGAGAAGCTGTATTACTCCCTGGATAGAAGATTGAGTAATGGCTGTCTTTCCGGACAATAGCAATATCTGGACGGAAATTAAATCGCAACTGGAGTGCCCCAACAAAAGTTATCCCGACGCCGGGCCCACTCCGTCTGCGAGAGAGCGGCAACCGCAGTTGCAAGAGGCACTTTTTTTTCGACCGTGATCTCGACCCGGTACATAGAAGACGGCCCACAGAAGAGCATGCCGAGTACGTTTACGAGAAAGCGCCCTGATGTGCTTCTCTCTGGCCTGCCGCTCCATAATACGCGGACGGAAGGCGACCCTGCTCCCCAACCGTCGCGGCTTGTGGAGTTGAGTCGTGGCGATCCTTCCTGAGGCATGGGGGTTGGTGGGTTTTGACACCACTCGACGTGGGCTCGATGGAGTCCTCCGCCTCCCACGCTCGGAGCAGACTTAATGCGTCTTCAGTCGCGAGTCCCCACACATGGGTCCAGCAGGCGCTGGCAGCATTCCGGAGGCACAGGGGGGTTGCAAGTCGGCGAATCATCAGTCTCGCTGGCGCCCCTTTTGGGAGCTGTCAAACCTGTCATTGACCGGTAAAACCAATCCACGATCGTCTGATACCCAGCCATTATTATGATCTGTCATATGCCGAAATGCATGTTTGTAGCCGAGCCAAGTCGAACTGATCGGGGAAAACAGACCGATTGGCAGTGAGCCAACCCCTACAGCCGTCTTGTGAGTCGCTGCACCTCGCTGTCGTTTGCATCCATCACATGACCTGGGGCGTGTCGCCCTTAACAGAACAATATTGCCAAGCAATCTCCGTTCCATCCTGTCTGCCTGTTCGCTGCTCCTCGACCCGATTGTGCCTGTGTCCCGCTGCCATTGTCCTGCCTGCATGCTCGGGGTCAGAGTAGATGCCGGCTCGAAACACGTGGCTTCATTTCGCATGGGGCGTGGGTCTCAGGAAGGCTACAAAGTGTGGTTGACGCCGCTCGTGATGTGACCTTGATCTCAGTTCACACAGAATCCTCCGACGGCCTGAGGGCACGCACGCACTGTCCGACAGGACGGACGGACTGACTGACTGACTGACTGACTGACTGACTGACTGACTGACTGACTGACTGACTGACTGACTGACTGACTGACTGACTGACAGATGATCAGGAGTGTGAACTGGAGCGCTGTCCGCCTGTGATGACGCGTTTCGTGCTCGTGTGGGTATTGGTACAAATCTCCGCGTTTGCACACTAGCTTCGCCAGGGGGAAGTTGCCGCGATCTAAATCCCGAATAATTGGTCCCACAAGCAAGGTCTAGTCCAAGTGTGCTGCTATATCGAGGCATGGCCAGTCGGTAGGGCGAGATTAAATATCGACAATATGATTCCATATTCCAGATGATACATGAACTTGATATCGCTTGTCTCAAGGCAGCACCCTGGCACGAACCCAAAGTTTCGAGTTGACAACCCCAGCCCGCAGGCCAGTCCCTGCTACGGGGCTGCCCAAAGACATTCACAGACGACACGGGCCGCGACATTATTTTTGGAGGAGCTTGCGTGTGACAACGGTTGACAGCAGTGTTGCGCGGTTCAACAGACGTGGTCCCCAAATTCCTTCACATATGGGAGGACCAGGACTGCATAACTACCCGGCGGAACCGTGCAATATCGGGTCCGAAACCATGCTTCAGGCGCGGTTTCTTTGATTGGATGAAATACAGATTCGTCGACAACCCCGCGTGCTTCCTCTGGAAACGTACAGCGAGGATGGCATGCATTTTTTGGAGGCAGCATCGCATTACTTCTGAAGCGAACTTGATGTCCACTCAGACAATGCGTCGTGCCCATAAATGCTGCCGTATGCAAACATAATTTTCTAATACGTTGAGGCAAAGAAGCTGGGTGTTGGGTTGCAGATCAAGAAGACGTGATGCTTGAGCGACCGAGGAAGACGTCTCGATTCGAGGCTCGAATCAATCAAACACACGCCGCCGGACGGCTTCCCGCAAGCTTCGGAGGAGCTAAGCCCGGGAGGTCGGAGCGAAGACACAGAGGCTCGGGATCATGGTGACGCTGCGTAGCTGTCTGTGGCCGCGGCCGTAATTGGATCGGGCGCTCACATATGTCGGCGTCGACAACGCAGTCGTCATCAACAACAAAAGAAAGTTGAGACTTCGTTCAGGAGCGAAGCGCTGCCAGTGGATTATGCGCTTGGTCCCTCCGCAGAATCATCTCTTTGCACTGTTCGGTAGCACGGCACAGGAAGGGCTGTAACATGAGAATGAGCTATGGCCGTCACACAGGGCGTAGCACAGAGGGGGTCGCGTCGAGCTGAGATTTGGCGTTCTGATCCACGGATGCCGGCACGGAATACGACATATATCGTGGTCGGGAGAACCAAATGTTGGGGTTTGTACCACCGGACGGAGGGGGCTGTAATTGGCAGGTCGCCAGTACTCGTGGCACCTCGCCTTCCGCGTTTGTCATTCTCGAGGTGCGTGCGTCCGCTTGTGGTACTAGTCGTTCTGGTCAAGTGATCGTGCTGCTCGTCCCTGGCCATGGCCATCGATTACGGCCGCGAATGCACTCAGTGCCAGGCGCCGGCGACAAATGTCGTCCTCACAAGCCACCGGTTTCTGACCTGGTGCAAATGCCGTCTTCCGCCTGCGAGATTGGCGAAGTCTTACCAAGCTGCCTCCGACGTGCTTGTCACAATCTATTGTGTATCCCCACGCTTTCTGATTCAGTTTAGGTATCCTCCGACCGAGTACGTCGAGAGATAGAGTCCGGATATGCAGCTTGCCCAATTCATGCGCCTGCGCCGGTGTGCCATTCGCTTGGACTGCCGGTAGATATGAGAGGCAATAGTGGGAAGGTTGAGAAACACGTTATGGATTAAGGGCCGACAGTGTGTCGCGGCCAGGTGGTATTCGGGCACTCGAGCAGGCATTAAATCCCGTGGCCTTGGAACCTCCGTCAAGGGGTTCATCCTATGGGCCGAGAGCTGGGGACGGTGAAAGCCCCAGTGCTCCAATCCACCAACCAGAATGTGGCAGAAGCCACTGGTAACTTGTAGCAAAAGAACATTTGCCGAACAATGCAATTTAATTCTGAGGTTCACAGCCTTGTAGCCCTTGTTGTATTATGCACAATTCCAAAGAACGGGTATAAGATGTCCACCAGCGTAATGTTTCCAGTGTGACGGGATTTGCCGCCGCCATCGAGTTGGCGTGCTTGACAGCGCTGGGGCTTTCCAAGGCCTATCCCAGTCGTCGGTAGCGACTCAGGTCCAATGGCAACTGGAAGCGGAGCTGGATCTGACAAGGCTAGCCGTGCAGCTCCTTACCACTTGGAGACATTGTCGCGAGTAGATCCCTGCTGCCGACGGGAAGCTTTGACATCCGCAGAGTTGGCCCCCCGTCTCTGCGCCGAGCTGGAGATTGACGGGAGGATGGATCCACATCCACTCCACGAGAGAGTGACACTCTTGGAGAGCCCGACATCAAATGGACGTCAGTGTAAGTATTTGCTTGTCTGACCGAATGTGGAGGCGTCGACTTTGCACAACGTCGTAAAAGCGACCGCTGCGTAATGACACCGTAGCTCAAGTGTAAGACCTCGAATTCGTGACAGACGAGGCTGTTCTCGACTCAGGGGTTGACGGGAACCAACAGTGAGTGAAGGACAGGCAAGTGCAGCACTCACCCGGCCCAGGTACTGGACTAGCGAGCCCTGGATCAGAGCCAGTCTTCCCAAAACAGTTGATGTGCCTGGCTTCGTCGATCCCGGTCAAGTATCCAAGACGGCCCGGCTGTTCGAGCAGACGAGCCGCAGCCAGACTGCCATATCGTGTGTGTGGCAGCTTTCCAGCCGGTAATTCTTCCGGTTTCCAGAAGCCGAGTGAGGAGGCCTTTGATCCAAGACTGTTCGAGAGCCCTGGCACAAACTTAGTTTCTGGAATTGCTAGACGGCAGGACGGTCGCCATGTGGCGTGGAACCGAGTTGAGACATATGATCTTAGTCAATATCGAAGACACGACAAGCCAGACAGATATCTGTCATGTCTCAAACACTCCCAGACGCAGCCCCGGTCTGTTATCTAGTTGCAGCTCGCAGGATCAATCGCTCCCACGACGTCAGGTGTCACTGTTCGCCGGCATCTGAAGGCCCAAATAGTCTTGGGATAAAGCGTGATGGTCGAGGCCGGTGCATAGGAGGTGCCCTACAGCAGCAACATTGGCAGCAGCATCGGATGCACTGGGACGAATTAAAGACATCGGTTGCGCTTTCGATCGTGCTGGCCATGCAGGACCTGTAGATCGGACGGCAGCCTTACCAGAATCATCAGAACCACCAGAATGACCCACCCACGGCGCGCAACGCGGTTGAATCTCGGGCAAGCACTGTAGATCAACAGTCCAATTCCATCTGTGTAATTCCGAAGCCCTCGTTGATCCCTGGCCCGAGAACTGGGGCAAATCCACCTGTAAGTGTGGAGTACGAGGGCCGCGCATGTCGAGGGTCATAGCAGGGTGTGTGGTGATGAGTGAGCAGCCACACCTTCACCGAACCCTTTTGAGTTAGGAGAGCGTTACACCGGAAGATTTAATAGGTGGCGTATCGTCTTGGATCAACGCGATTGTTTGTACTCGATGGTCTCGGTCTTCTCGGTGTGTGCTTGTTCGAATGATATCCCGTCCAGATTCCGACATGGTGTTAGCTTTCCCATGACAGCGGCAGCAGGAGAGCAAACAGGGCAACTCCCCCTCACACCTGTCGTGATCCATTAACCCCTCCCAGGAAAGCCTAGCAAACAGGCTTTTCCGTATTGACGATTCATTGCGAATGAGATTCAGATGGAGAGAACGACACCAATTACTGCAATCGACATTTCCCCGTGAGGAAAGCGCCCGATCACGATTGCGAAATCGCGAGTGGAGTTCCGCGGGTGTGTCTGTGTGTGTTTGAGCGTGGAGCTGTACCGTGATTCAATGACCATTCTCGTCTCACCGACCTGCTTGCTTGCTTGCTTGCTGTCGAGGCATGGCTTGCGTGCTTGGGCCTCCGTAGTGGCGTACCTGCCACCGTGCCTGTTGCTGACGGCAGACCTGAGGCAATTGCTATCTGTCTGCCCGGATAAGTGCAGGTGATGAACCACTCGTCCACTCGTCCCGTCGACCGACACCGTGGTTCCTTGCCGGGCCCGCCCCCAGTAGATTACCGAGATTGACAGGACCCAATCCCTAGGTAGGACGCACCAGCGCAGCAGCCTTGCCAGGGACGCCACAATCCAGATTGCAACAAAAGGGCCGCTCGGTCAGGGTCACTATGCCAAAGGGCCAAGTCGCCGAGGCAAGGTGATAGTAGACAGCATGGTCCTTCTTGGCCGAGTGCGGCGCGGTGACTGACTGTAGGCACTGTACACGATGCGCTGTTCTACGAAGTCCTCTTTTTCGGGAACATCCTGTGCTAGGTGGCGAGCACTCGAGGGATCGGAGAAGCTCAGTCGGGTTGACTTGGGGCCCAGCGACGTTGCAATGAGATGGAGGCTGGTGGGCAGCGGCAGCAAGGGGCCTCAAAGGTGACGGGGATTGCAAGGCCTGGCAGTTCGAACCTTGGGTGAGACGTGGAATAGAGGGCCGGGCCCCGATTATCCATATCTCGGTTCTTGTCACATCGTCTCTGATATTGATTGAAGCAAGGGGTGACGGAAGATGAATGATGTCGTTTTCGAATCCCGCAAGCGTCAGGTTGAGCAACGACGAGCTTGGGCATTGTACAGTATCTATCACAGGTCTGACGAATGGGGCCAATCTCTGTGGACGCCTTCCCACACTGACGAGCAAAATACATGCACAGTCTGCACTGTCTCCAATACCTATTGTACGGGGGAAGGCGCGCTGGAGACGGGGAATCGGGAGGCCAAGAAACAACCTTGCCTGTTGCACACGTTCCTGCTCTTGCGCCTCTCGTGCCTCCCTCACACAATCCATCGTCCTTCTCTCTTGGGAAGCGACATCCTTTGGGCGAGGCCAGGGGAAGGAAGGATCCAGAACGGGGAAAGAAGAGTGGGTCGTTTAACGGCTCCGCACAAACGCGCGCATGTTACGTAATTGACGGGGAGTCTGAGCAGTCCGCTTCGTCAACGAGCCCATGTATGAGCCTGCAAAAGCCAACTGCTTGACTACCAGTGACTGCTACACATGGTAGAATGATGCTGCAGGTTGCTCTACTGTGGTAGAGAGTCAGATAGGCTTCAAGCTGCTCCCGTCACTGTGCAGTCAGGCAGTCTGACGTGTCAAGCCAGGAAGGAGATCGCTCTAGCCTCTGGGCTCTGACGATGGGGCTTGAGGAGAAGTTGAAGTCCCATGGCCGGCGGCGAGTCATGTCAACGTCGAATCTTGGATGGGGAAAGGACCACAGCTGCAGTCAGACTACACACACTACCTAGGTACTCTGGCGATTGCCAGCCTGCGACAACCGACGACCCCAGAACCGAGAGACTTGCCGGCAGGACAAGACAATTGTGCAGTCTGGGGAGAATCTCACTCAATAATGTCATCGCCCGCCCCAGCCCGTGACTTAGGAGTCAACTAGTCGCTTGCGGAGTGCAGATCATCAGGCAGTCCCAATATTGAAAGACCGAGGTGCTCCCTAGCTCGAGTGCCCCTGGTGAGTAATGTTGCAGTGGCTAGCGATTCATTGCAAATGTCGCAGCTGCTCGCTGTCCACAGCCAGCCGCAGGAGAGGCGAACAGAGGAGAGTCGAGTGATTCGAGTGACTTGAGTGAGTCCACATGGAACGGGAGCCCTGGTGGTCACTGCATCATCATCTGCATCACATACTACTGTACTAGCGAAAGAGGCTCGCACTGCGAAGCCCGGACGAGGAGGCGGTGTCTGATCTAGGCTGGAACATGGACGGGTGGCATTTGGATTTCTTTTTCCTTTTCCTTCTAGTCCTTGATTTTTCCTTTTTGGCTTTCGGGAAAGATGTCAGAAAGATAGTTTGAACCTTCGTCAGCGACTGGTTGGCCGTCGGTCCGGGGAGGCGCTTGTAGGTCTTGGGTAACACAGATCCCCGAGAGGAACGGGATCGGGAACAAAGGGTTCGAGGTCGCGGTCGTGCACATGGATGGTGCGGGATACTTAGCTAGGACGAAACCATCGCAGGCTGGCAGACGGGGCAGCTTGTGTTGGGGCGAGCCGGGTTGGCCCTGGCCCATCAGATGTCAAGCCGCGCAAATGACAGGAGGTTGGAAACGGATCTTCATCGGCTGCACCCACAGCCCACACCCTGCTGCTGATGAGCATTGCTGGGTCTGCTCTTCCCTGGCACCCCTTGCCCTCCACCGTAGGCCCCCTGTTCCCCCCCACCAAGCTGGGCAGAAACCGGATGACAGTGCAAGCGAGCCCAATCGCAAGCCTGCGCTTGTCAACTGACAGCAAGCCTGTCATGCCAGATCGCCCGTAAATATCGTCCTTCCCGGCAGATCTGCAGGCTGAACCAATCGCATCTCCCACCCGGCATCCCAGCAACATCTTGGGTTCTTGACAAGTCGACTGCGGCGCAGCATGTTTGGGGCTCTCCAATCGCAGCCGCCCTTTGTGGAATCGAGGCACAAGCCGCGATTTTGACACATCCATCATCTGTCAAAAGGCTTGGGCATTAGGTTTGAGATCAACATTCCAGATCTCGGCCATCACGTGCTGGTGAGCCTCCTTGGCAAAAGCCCCCAGGTCGGACCCGCCCCTGTCTGCATGACAGCCGTGCCCTGGCCGGTGGCCCGCCAACTGTTCCATCCTGGCCTCGGGAGGGTGGTGAGAGTGGTGAAGTTGGGTGTGGGGTGGATCGTAGTGGTGTGTGGTGCTGCATCGTCGTCACACCTTTTGCTGCCTTCCTTGTTGCACCTCCTCCCGCTGCTGCTGCTGCTGCTGCTGCTGCTGCTGCTGCTTCGGGGCCAGCACTCAAATAGGAGCAGCAAGCGGCGGTGTTTCCTCCATGAAGAACTGTCATTTCGGCCTCTGCTAGTCAGTCCAGGCGTCACCGGGTACGTACACTGCACTCGATCCAACTTTTGACTTTGGCATTTTCGGCGTCGTCTGCTTGGCATCCCAATAAACTTCGAGATCCTCACTCGCTAGACCCTGGTTCCCAACATGTCAGTGGCGGTTGAGCTTCCATAGACTCGGGGTTGGCTGCCCCCTATCTTTTCTTAGACTCGGTGTCCGTGGATGGGGGCTCGTAGGCACATAACGATCGGGGGAGCTGGTCGGCTCGGCTACTGCAAGCAGACATGCTAGATTGCTTTCCCCATTGATTGACTTGGAGTCGCACGCCATCACTATCCTGTCAACGTAAATCATTAAGCTGGTTGGTTGTGTTGCAATCATCGCTGGGTGGCAACCCGTTTTGTTTCTGACCCATCATGCTCATTGTCATGGGCCCAGAGACGTTGACCATCTTGGTATTGGCACCGAGTGGCGTGCTGTCAGGCGTGAGGCGACACACGTCAACGTTTCCAACCCCTTGTTCTGCAGGACGGCAGAACAGATGAATCTGACGTCGAGTGTCATCTAGAAGCTAACCCGGCTGATGTTTGAAAGGTTCGCAGCACGCGCCTTTTGTGTTCTTCCCAAATGTTTAGCCTGATCTGACGTACGAGCTGTTGCTGAGCGATTGGCTGTAGGATGAGACGGAGTCTGCAGACAAACGAAACAAAGGCAGGCCCCCCGACTCCGCACACACCGGGCTCAGGCATGGGCACCTCGCGGCCGGGTCCTGGGCAGCTGGGCCATGGGCCACCTCGGACGGCAGCCCACGACTCGGTACAACACGAGCCGCCGTTGCAGGAATCTTGTGCATGTGTGTGAGTATTTGGGACGAGGGTGTGGATGAAGCGGCACCACCAGAGCAGGAGAGTAGTCATTTGGTCGAGCTTGCGAGAGTTGCGAGAGAGCTGTCGTTGTTTGCCATCTGCTTAGTTTCACCACAAGACCCTTGGCGGCAAGCAGATGACGGTCACGGATCATGCCCGATGGCCTCGGTTGTTGCCTTGTCCGCGACCCAGGCACCGCGCCCTAGGGTAGCCCGGCGTAGCGTTGGGAAATGCAGGCTGAGAATCATCATCAATGTGTCATGGCGGCAGCAAAGGGCACTTCTCAAGCCACCAAGTCAGCGCCCCGCGTGGGGTTGAAGCTTCCAAGTCAGCACTGGAAGGTCGACATTTGAAATAGTGTGGCAGTAGGCACCTGTGGCTAAAGGTTGGAAAGGCGCACGGCAAAACCGACGTGTTGGTACCACGCCGTTTCCCAAGGGCCGGGTCGGGAAGGGGACCTGACCTGAGCCCTGAGCCACAGTGCACGCCAACGTGGCCGAAAGTCTTCGGCTTTGTGCATCAGCCACGGCTGCACTGGACGGGAAACGGAAAGCAATACACGCATGTGTGTTGAGTGCGCGAGTGTGTGAGCGTATGTGTGTGTGTGTGCGCATGTATACAAACAAGTACGTACTGTATTGTATGGATGGATGGTTGGGTGGGTGGCCAGGGTGTCAATGGTTCGCGGATGACTGTGCCACACAGCGTCTCCCGCATCGCTGGTGGAATCTCCAATCAACCTAGATCCATCGGGTAATTTAATCGTCAATAAGGCAGAGATCCAGACTAATAATACGGGATCATCGTCGATGGACGGTTGTCAGTTGACAGCGAAGTGGTGTGGAATTTCTCTTGTCGATTGGCAGGGGAACAGATACAGATAGATCTAGCTAGATAGATACCTGTCGAATGAGTGATTACCCACGGAAATGCAGTAGCATGCACACCCACCTGGGCATGCATCTTGTCACCCACCGGCGTCTTAGGTAAGCGAGCTTCCTGACCCCGATCCGACAGTCTTCCATCTGTGCAGTGCAGGTAATTGCGTACAGTACACCCACCACTCCAGCTGCACCGTGTCAACGTCTACCCGAGGGCCAGGCCAGACCAGGCCAGACTCGAGATTCGACCCGAGCCCACACATTCTGAGCCGAGTCGGCCATCATGTACTATGGTAGATGCATAGCGTAGCCCAGATACCCACATGTTATGGCGTGGGCAGCGTGCAGCTGGCAGCGGGAAGAGTTGGGCAGCTAACACTGCCCAGGCTACAGTACAGTTTTGTTAGTAGCATGGGGATTCTAGTGGCATTTGCATTTGCAACGAGTAGTGTACGTGTATTTGCATTTCCGGTCCCTCTCCCGCCCTGATCGGTCCCTGCCAACAGACGCCAACGCCAGCGCCATGACCTTGACCATGACCATTACCATGGGCACCATGACCATGGGCCATGACATGTAGCAGACAGCAGGCAAGCCGGACCTCTGCGCTACCTACTTTAGCCCCATCAACGTCTTTCTCGCTGCCGTTGCTCCCGGACTTGCGCCTGGCCCTGTCGTCTAGTCTCCCGGAACGGAGCTGTCTGTTTTTGCCCTGTCTGCCTACCTGTCAGTCAGTGCCAACCAGACTTTTCATCATCGCAGACTACTGTAGTAGCCTTCGGATCGGGGGTGTGTGTGGGAGGACGGACACTGGGAGAAGGGCGGCCGAAGATGCTTTTCCTCGGGAACCTCGCTAAGTGCCGTGTGTATCTCTAGTCTCCGTCCCTGTGAATCGCTTCATGCCTCTGCCGCGCTGCTGCTCACTTTCCCATCATCGGGCCCCTGACCCGGGCTCCTCTGCAAACCCCCTTCTTCAGGTCCGTCTTCTCCATTCCGTCCCATCCCAGTCCCACCCACGAGCCTTGCACCTGGCTCGACGCAGCCCCGGCAAAGGGACGGACGCCACCAAGGTCAATGGCAGGTCCACAGCGGGTCTGCTACCATGGGCATCCCTGGGGTGGGTTCTCTACCCTCGCACCCTCCACGGGCCCCCTTCCCATGCAACGGAAACCGGGTAGGTAGCACTGGCATCGTCCACTTCTCCTTGGCCCTGTCTGCTGCCCATTGGGCCCATCGCCGGTGCTCCCAAAAGGAGCTACCACGGCCAATGTACCCTGATCGCCTGCTAGTCCGCACATGTACTCTGCCCATGTACATAGACACAGCAGCAGCACGACCAGCAAGCTGTTGTCATCCCTCGCATGTCTGGGCTTTTTCAGGCTTAGTCCCTTCAGTCAACGGCACCTCTCCACACCCAGCATCTCGAGCTGCTGGGATGATACATGACCATCTTCACCACCTTGCTCTTAAATTGTTTCCTCCTCCCATTGTTTAATTCCTCCCGTCCGGTACCTGGAATCTCTCTCTCCTGTCTCCCTCCCATCCCTTGCCCGTGACAACAGTACAAGCCCACAAGTAGCGACTGCAGTGCTGGACCCGGGGCTAAGCACCTGTCAGTTTCATCGCGTGCTGCTCCTCCTGTTGAAGATTCATCTCAGCTCCGACACTTCTAGACCCCCAGCCAGCACACCCCAGTCCACATCCCGCGACTCTCAGCTATTACCCCTTTAGGCCACAACCCTCCTGTGCGTTCGTCCGTTACATTGGCGCCTTCGACCTGCTCTACCCTACCCTACTCAGGAGTTTATGACGCTACGGCACTTGGTGTCCTACAAAAGGATTCATATCTGCCTCCCGTCCCACCCTACCTGTTACTGGTCACAATCCTCTATTTACAGTCCAACAACCCAACATCTCTCCCCCCGCCTGATCTGACAAGTCTCGAGAGATCGTCGAACCCACTCCACCTCACTACCACTACACAAACTTGATCAACATCACCAATCATCCACTCAAGTCGTTTCGGAAATCAGCTTCTCGACCTACGTTCTGCAGCTCAAACTCAAGATCCGGTCCGGGTCTGTCTTGAGGTAAGACACTCGCAGCTGACGGTGGAGGTCAGGGCCAGACATAAACTTTTGTCTGCCTGCCTGTCTGACTGGCTGTCTGGGAAATTCCCCGAAACACTGCTAACCAGACAACTCGACCGTAGCAGCCGCTGAGGAAAACCCAAAAAGGCGAAGGCCCAGCAGGTTATGGAATATAGTCCTCCAGGGACTACAAGAAAAGATCCTAGTCAAAGCCAACCTGAGCAGCCTCCCACGATGTCGATGATCGCCATGGTTACTCCTACTCCCCATGCACCCTTTAGGCGCGACTACTGGGACGAGGGCCGGTCAACAGACTACGCCTCTTCCAGGCCAAGGTCCGACGCCGACAGGATCGCTCTCCCATCTATCCGACAGGTTAGTTGCGTCTCTTCCTATCGTTGTAGATCGGGTCGACTAACCGCTGCACCAGGCTTTCCCTGAGTTGCAACTTCAAATCCGACCACAGGAAACCTCGGGAAGAACTCATTCATCTGCTGCGTCGCCAACAGGACCGGCGACAGGAGTGATGACCCCACCAGAATATGTGCACTCACCCAGCTCATCAAACAAGCGAAGACGTCTGTCGATCGACGACGAGAGAGAAGAGCGGGCCAGCCGAGTACCAAGGCTCTACAACAGCCCTCCACGACCTGCAGAGAGGCCAGTGTTCCGACAAGCTTCTCCCGTCCCTGCTCCTAGGCCACACACAGAGCACTGGGCTACATCGAGCTCCAGGACCAGCCCCTATGTTCCGAGTTACGGCCTTCCAGCAATGCGGTCCTCGCCGGTGGCGATGGAGCACGTCGAGCGTCCCGAGCCGAGGCCAACTCTGCCTAGCTTCCCGCCCCCAATGAGCACGGAGCGTGGCTCTGCCCCGATGCCGCGAGTCCGTGGCCACTCGAGCGACGATTATCTCCAGGAAGCTCCGCGGCAGATCATGATGCACCCGGCCGACCCAAGGATGGAGACATCGCCAATGTACCGCCAGAGCCCATACGCCTATGGATACCACCACCCATCGCGGATGCAATCACTTTCAATGGGTGCAATTCACCCTCTCGACAGAACACCTTTTTCAGCGGTTGGATATGGCCCTCATTACCAAGAGTACATGCGCTTCGGAGAGCTGGGAATGGGCATGAGCGGGGACAACAAGCAACGAAAGCGAAGGGGCAACCTGCCCAAGGAGACGACAGACAAGCTGAGGAATTGGTTTGTCGGCCACCTGCACCACCCGTACCCGACCGAGGATGAGAAGCAGGAGTTGATGCGCCAGACCGGCCTGCAAATGAGTAAGACCAAACCTTCTCACGTTTTCCCCACCAGTTCGGTATGCTAATCTGACCCTCAGACCAAATTTCCAACTGGTTCATCAATGCGCGCCGCAGGCAGTTGCCAGCAATGATCAACAACGCACGCGCCGAGTCTGATGCTATGTCTTCAGGACGTAGCCAAGACGGCAAGGTTCTTCCCTCGACCGAGCGAGGTGACTACGACGTCGACGGCAAACACCGAAACAGCCCTACCATCAGCGATGGCGGCGACAGCGCATACGACGACGACCCGGACGCTCGCAGGCAACCATCACACCTGAAGCGCGGCGGCAGCTACTAAGGCAGCTGCTGCAGATGCCATCCCAACAGGAAACATCTTTCAAAGTCAAACACGATTGTGATCACCGCAACACAACCTTGATTGGCACTCTTCACTGCCACTTTTTTAATGCGGCACTGTACATATTATTTACCACACCGTCTATATCTGTGGGAAGACATAATGATATTCATCAACTACGGGGGCATGGGCTGTATTTTGCGGGTTCTTCGTCATGAGGCGAACGACCAATTGCTGGGACAGGCTGGAACGGGCAACACAGGCTGGCACCTCTGAAAAATCGGGCGGTCAAATTAGGAGTACATTGGCTTTGGGAGGGCGGGTTTCTGCAATAGACAGAATCACGGCATCTGTACAAATTCATTACGCGGGCAACGGGGAAAGAGGGATTCTCCGGACTAGAGAAGATACCTTTTGCATACATTCCCGGCTAGGGGGGGGCACATGGTCGGGGATGTCCTTTTAGGGCCTCGTTCTTTTTTATTTTGCCATCAGCATATTGTACGACACGCATAGTGGGAGCAGAAATTCAAAATCAAAACTAGTCAACAATACTGTTACAGACCAGTCCAGTTCATTCATAGTGGTCACCCGAACGTGGGCTTCTGTGAGCCCAACACACCAGTAGAAGCCACACAAGACAATGTAGTCGAGTTACACAGAGACAAGATCACGAACTGACGTTCTTGTCTTGTCTCAAACCGCCGTGCGGGATGGTCCCCTCCCAAGGTCACCTGGTCCCCCCGCGCGCGCGTGTGCTCGCCGTCCTGCTCGAGCTACATACATGAAAAACATTGCTTTGTTCCATGTGCGTTCATGCGCGTTCGTAGGTACTTTTGTGCCCGTGGTTGTCTTTCCTTTTTCCTCGATACCTTTCCATGGCGCCGGGTTCCTCATATTAATAAAAAAAAACCAAAAAACCCACCCCACGCAAACACACACCGCGCGCCCGTGCGTGCGTGCAATCAGCCCAGAAACCCTATGCGCAGCAGCCACCTTTGTCACTCTACTGCTGCTGCTGCTGCTGCCCTTCCTTGGTTTTTCTTCTTCTTCGCCTTCTACTACTTCCACTACTACTACTACTGCTTTCCTTGTCCCACCCTGCGAACGCCATGCGGCAGTTGTTTCAGACGACAATCTCTCTGTGGCCGGGGCTGTGGTTCGGCACACCTCTCTCTCGGTCTACTCTCTCGCTCACGATCTCACTCACACCCACTCTCTCTGTCTCTCTCTCGTGTGGACGCCGGCCCTTAAGGTGTTTGTGTTACCTACCTAGGTAACATACATACATACTTGCATACATACATACATGGGACCGTGGCACACGACAACGGGATCTTTGCTTTTTCTTTCACCTCCTCCTTCCTTTTCCTCTCCCCTTCCCTTGCCCCTTCTGCTTCTACTCGGCTACCCTTCCCTGGTCCTTGGGTACGGGTGCCGGGGATTAAACCCCCTCCCCTTCCCCATACCCCCTTGCACCCCCTACCCTCGTGTGTGTGTGTTGCCCTCTTACTGCTGCCCGCCATTCCTCTCTCCCTTCCCTCCGTGCCCCCAGTCGCAAGTAGATTGAGCTGGGTGCACACCGTCGGGGACCTTGGGGTCGACCCCGGCGGCGGCGGCGGCAGCAGGGCGGTCGCACGGGGCCAGATGCTTTATTCCGACCAAAGCCACATGGCTATTTGAGGTTACCCAGGGACGCGGCCGGTGACGCTTGGGGGAGAGCAGCAGTGGTTCGGGCTTGTGCGTTTGATCTACCGGTCGCCGTTCACGTCGAGTTGCTAGCCCACCCACACCCCCTGCTGCTGCTGTCTGAGAGAGAACAGCCGTCCCGTACGAGGTGAGGAGGACCTCAGGCAGGTTGGTGGGTGGTGAGGGTGCGCATGCACGCGTGCGAAGAGGGAGGAGGAGGCATACCTGTGATCCTCCTGCGCGACATGACAACGTGATGGTGGCTTACCCCCCATCCCCCCCTTCCCTTCCTTTTCTTCGATCGATATCGAATCGCGCCAAGGGGCTTTGTGGAATCATGTCGATCATCACAAACTCACACCCGCCCACACTTTGTCTGACCTCGCGGGGACCCAGGAAATCAAAACAGAATGAGGTCCCTTGCATTCCCGCTGACTTTGACGGCGGCAAGCCGATTCAGCCTCTCTCCTCTCTCACTCTGTTCCCCACGCCCGCTTCCAGATACCTGGTCTAGTGCACCATGTCTCGAACTGGGGGCTTCCCAGAGTCTACAATTTGCTCATTTCCAATTTAAACACACCCCCATGACCACGGGCCCGGTCATCCAGGCGTCATATCTGCGTGTTACAGTGATCCCAGGGTGATATCGTGTCATCTGGGATATTCTCCCACCCCGAACACCAGAGTCTCCTTCACTTTTCGGTACGTGGATCGCCCAAACGAAAATAAAGCCCAGACCCCTTTCGATGGAGCCGTGTAAAATTTAAAGCGAGGTTGCCGTAGGGCTTGCACACAGCGGCAGACTGCGACGCTAGGGGATCTCATTGCTACCTGCCAACCTCCTGAGTAATTTGGGGGCGTGAGAGAGCCCTGAGATTACACCACGCAGTGGCGGTGACAGCGAGTAAGCCGGTGAGGCGTAGGTTGAGTGATGATGATGATGAGGAGGGGTGGTGCTACTGTACTTGGCCACTAGCCACAGCGCGACGCATCACCACCGCACACGACATGACACGACGTGGTTGTCTCTCTCACCGTGCTGTGACTTAGAACTGCTACATGAGAGGGCTCAGGGAGGTTGCGTGGCAGGGCCGCCCCATCCAAATCCCGATCACATTCACAGGCGCCAGGTCGTAGCAAGAGAACTGGCACCCGAGGGTAGGAAAAGAGAGTTCGGCGCTAACGCATGCCATGCTCTGCTATGCGGCCATGTTGGTGGTCGGCCTGCCGCCTGCTAGCTGGGTGGCTCGTTGTAGGCCAGGTCATGGTTGGAGGCGGGTCAGAGAACGACTGGTAAATGCTACGACATCAGCCGGGTGGAGGGATTCGCCTTCGATCCGTTATTGCCGCCACTGCTCCCCATGCTGTGCTGTACAGTAGACTAGACTGTCGAAGGCTGATCGGGGATTGCTTGCAACGCACAGAATGTCACGGAGCACCGCCAAGTTGCGCCTCCCCCTCAAGATCTGCACAGGCTGTCGAGCAAGATTCATCCACGGACGGGCTGGGCTCTTGTGATCCAACCGTCCAGGACAGGCGGCGCTCTGACAGCCACGATGGGCCAATTAGGCCTTGTGATCTCACTCGGATCGCGAGTGATGGAGTTGCAGAGCATTAGAGCTTGGAATGAGGCATCTGAGATGCTGACTGCTACGGTGCCATACACGGTGCAGGGATATCGTGGCGGCGAGAGAAGTCTGGTTGAAGATCTGGTCGAGCTAAGATCTCGGCCTCTGGCGTGTTTGCCGGTTGCCGGGCTTGAGCTCATTATGGCTAAAAAGGGGGCTGAATGGACGGTCAAAGTTCAGGCTCTCGGCGACAACGTTTTCAACCGGCGCGAATTAGAGGAGAAACCTCGGGGCGCGAACGGCCTGGATCTTTGACGCAAAGGTGCGATGAGATTCTAAGAGATGCTCCAGCAGGGGAAAGCCGACCATACGCAAGTGTCATGGTCCAGAGCACAGTCTGGTGCCATGGCTATGTGCTCAGAACTCATGGCGCCAGCGTGCCTTGCAAGCGTGCCCACGCCCAGTGACGGGACTGATTCAGTGACAAAGTGCAAGCGGGCGCAGCGTTACCAGTGTCGAGGTTTCACATTTGCACTGGCTGACAATGACACCTCGGGAGGGAACTGTGACGGGGGGCCCTTGGTGTAGTGGCGACTGCGGAGTATGTGCGCTGTGGCTTCTGGGTACTATGTTGAAGGCTGCATTGCAGCATGCCAGCGGAGAGGCTCTGTGACGCGATCCAGACTTGTCCTGACCGTCGATGACTGCACAGGGGCTTTCGCGGTGGCAGACGGACTCCCATGGTCCTCCACGGCGGGTCAGGGCAACGGCGAGCCGTGGAGTGGAAGCCCTAGAAGCCCTGGTCGCGAGCCGTCGGCGGGTCTGTCGAAGATCCCAGCTAGCCAGGCAGTCTAGGGAGATGGGCACGTCGAAAGGTGGCTTCACTAGCACAAGTGTCAGCTGAGGTTGAAGCCGGACCTACGGGCCTAATACAGATGGCAAGACGTCACGTCACCCCTGCCGCTTTGCCCTCGGGTTGAATTGAGACGGGCATTTTCCGAGCGAGAATCCTCAGCACCATACTGCACCGTATATCATCTGCAAGAGATCCCTGGCGTCTCTCCCTGTGCGGTCTGACAGTTGTGATATGTGACAGAACACAGCCTGTTGTCCAGGGTACGGTCGCCGGTCGCCCACCTTGCAGGGCCGAGAACGTTCGCGTGGATATTCTCTTAAGCGAGGCTTAAAAACCCAGCCCCAACAACGAGATCTATGGCGTTGATGAACACGATCATGATCATGAGATGATCAGCACCAAGTGGGGCGCGTCGGGGAGGAGGACGACGACGACGAAATCGAGGACGGGGAGCAGGAGGGAGGCAAGATTGAATACTGTACGTGCTGAAGGTACATGTAGACATGTACGTCGTCAATTACCTACGATGTATTGGATGTACTGATGTACAAGCAGCGGGCTGCATTCGCGGCGCCCATGGACTCGACGTTGTTTGGTTCGTGCCTTGCGCAGGCATGATATGATGTGTGTGGATCTGCCCGCCTCAAGGTGTGGGGTCCCTGTCAGTCTAGCTGGGTGGAGGGGGTCGACGGGGGTTCGACGGGGGGTGAGAGGGGGGGAAGGAGGCAGCGCGGACCCTGCAAGAGCATGGATCAGGGTGGGTTTGATCGGCCCTGACAGTCCGACCCGAGATTCCACCACTCGCCCTCACTACCAGCTCGCACTAAAGAATGGCCATCGAAAGGAGATCTCCGCCACTAAACAGCCCCCCTGCTGCTGTGTGTCTCCACACTGGAATGTATGTGTGTGCGTGTCTGCCAGTCAGTCTGCGTGTGCAGTAGCCGAGATACACCACGGTTGGTACGGTATCCATCCCTATGTGCATGGCTGCATAAGAGCAGATGCCGCTAATGTACGGTCGTACACGATACTTGCAGACCGAGCATCTTGCCCGAAAATTGTTGGGGCTATAACCGGACACACAAAGGACAGGGAATGCCATTGGAATGGAATGACACTCACACGGGCTCCAAGATCCTCGGGGACATCATCAGAGTCTAGATCAAAGACGAGACCGAGTACTGCACTACACCTGTGGCAGCAGCACACACACATACACACACAGAGAGATAGAGAGAGACACACACAGAGACATACACTCTCTCTTTCTCTTTCAGTCTCACCAAGGCCCGTCATAGCCAGGTAACGAAATGACTGCTCGGGCACGTTTTCGTCACAGTTCGTGCTGTTAGCAGCATCTCGTGCGTTCTGGCCCCGTGTTCACGGCCGAGGCCAAGCCTCCGTTGTCTGGCCCTTCTAGCCAGACGGAAAACAAGAAGCGCTGACAGTATTCGCATCCGCCTCCTTCTGATATAATCACCATCATGACGCCTCGTCGTCCTAGACCAGTCACCAGTCACCAGGCCCTGCTGCGCTGTCTGGCAACCCTCCTGCAGGTTGAAGGCTACCTGCTCTGGCCCAGATGCCTCGTCCCGTCGTTCCCCCCTGCCGTTGAGATACGCGAGAGCTGATCCTGCAGTGACAGATCATCGTTTTCGTCGCCAGGAGACTTTGCTACGGTGGCATCCTATCAGCAGCTGGGCCTCAGTATCCGTGGCTGGCTGGCCTCCAACAACAATACAGCCGGTGAGGATACGACATGACTGCTGCGGCCTGCATGCCACCTTCACAGTCAGGGCTAGCGGGCCAGCTAGCTTTTGGCACGCCAGGCCCGTCAGGAAGTGGAACATGGACTTTGACCATCCAATTCGTCAAATCTCACCGGAAACCTTCGAACCCCTAGTTCTGCAGCCACCTCAAACTCCGCCGCGGCAACGCTGCCCGCCATCAATCTGGGCGCGACCGATTCCCGTTGAGTGTTGCAGATCCATAGCTGACCGGTCTTTACATTTCTCCGGTAGCGACTGTCACTGCTGCCGCTGTCACCAATTCTGGCCTAAGCCCACTCCACTTCCGCTGGACCAAGATCTTCCTGGCTCTGGTGACCAACGGCCCAAAAGGTGGCGACAAATTTATACGGCAGATGCAACGGCGGCTTCACCTTCCGGAGTCGATTCATTTCATGTGTCTTGAGGCCCCCCCCCCCCTCTCAAAAAGATTCACGACAAGTGACAGGTGACGTTCCGGGTGGCTTCGCAGCGGCGCCCACCACCCACTCGCCTAGACAACCAGATTTAAGCGCTTGTCAGGATCCACTTCCCGCCCATCAATCTTGCTGCTGTCTTGCTGTCACCTGCGGCAATCGCAAGACCGTGCGCCAGCATAGTGGCTTGTTGGCGCCATGCTGTCTACCACGCAGTACAGCCAGCCAGCCAGCCAGCCAGAAGCCAGCCAAGACCCCGTCATACCCAAGATCTGGCTTGAGGCTAATGACATGCTGGCTGCCCGACGGCGAGCCTCGAGCTCGGGTCATCCCTTAGGGAGACCCCTTCAGGAGGCCCATGATCCCGTGTTCGGGTTACCGCCTCCAACCCAGCCCATAAGCGCTTCCGGACCGTCAGTCACGATAGCCAGAGGGCTGGCATGGAGGAGCGGTCAAGAGCGCCCCGTGTCTTGTCTCGAGTTCACCCATCATCGCACAAGGCTCGACGTCCCGGGGCGGTTGTCTCAGCTGGATCTGAGACCTGGGAAACACCGCGGGCATGAGAGACAAACAACACATGCCCTGGACAGTGCCCATGATGTGCTGACACGTGCGCCACGAGTCTCAGACTCCAGGTTTGTCCAGAAAGAAATGCCCCGTCCGTTTTTTCAGCTTCTGTTTTACAATCTCCGCGGCCCGGCTGGTTGGGTTAGCCACTACTAAGCCGTGCATGCTGGCGCGAGGAAGCTGACGCAGGGCCGCAGTTGACAGCCCAGATCATTTGCTGCTGCGTATTGGTTAGCCCGCCCTCTGACGGTCAGAGCGTCTTGACACACGGCTCGGGATTTTCGGCGCGCCCAGGGCTCGCGTGGGGATCAGACTGGGCCCTTTTCTCTGGCTCGCCGGATACGGTACTGACGATTTCTCTGGGGGTTTTGTCATTGGCGCGCTTTGTCTCGACTGTGTTCGCTATAGCGTCGAGCCCCGAACAATATTGCGTTCTGGTCAAGTGGCCTTGCACACACAACAACGTTTCGGGCATGGCTTTGTGAGGGACACTTGGTCATGTCTGGACTCTTCAACCACGAAAGGGACATGTACGCAGTTGTAAACTTTGATGTTGAACTTGACCGCACCAGACCAGACACCGTGAGTCCGGTCCGGCTACGTGTAACGGAGAATTCTGGTAGCATTTTTCGGATCCGAGACCGCTGACCGACCGAGTGCGGGGCGATCCGCTCACGTCCGGCAGTTACTAAACAGCGGACGGGGCTGGCTATAATTGGAGAAGATGCTTTGAGCCTTTGCTTGTGCTGATGACCTCATGGCTAGTCTTGTCTCTCTCCGTTTGTGTTCACCACGTCACCACGCGTGTGAGATAGTACTAGTAGGCAATCTTGAGGAGGGCTGAAGCACGTTTGCTTGCTCACCGTCAGCCTGGCCGAGTCTGAGAATTGCACACACTGCAGCGCAGCCTTGCAGCCAACAATTTTGAAGCAGCTGTCAGGCGTCAGCCTTGGGTTGCGAAGGATCTCAAGTCAATGACGTCACCAGTTCAGCCTCAGCTGCCGGGGCTCGGCTCAAAGTCACGCCGGCTGAGATGTCCGAGGTGCACCTGGAAATTTGCCTGCCATCAAAGGAGTGAGTACATGCAAATGGCAGCCCTGTAGGGCTGTAATCACGTACCTGTTGCCTAATGAGCCTATGCACAGTGTTGTTTTCAACAATTGCAACACCCATTATTGACTTATGAATTGGTTGGTTCACGCCCTGAGGCTCTTATGATCGTGAAGGACATCGGCCCACTATGTCGAGCGAAGACCTGCCGCCCGCCGAAGCGGCGCCGGATCCGGAATCGGGAGCCAGTACCGGACTGGAAGCCCTGGCCTGTGTCTCGTGCCGGGCCCGGAAGTTGAAATGTGATCGGACAAGACCGGCGTGCACAAGGTGCACAAGGGTAAAGTCGGAGTGTTGTTACCCAGAATCAAGGAGGAAGCCTGCTTTCAAGCGCAGGAACGTCAAGGAGCTTGAGGAGCGCCTGGGTACGTCTTGTTCCTGGAGCCCGCCGTAAGGAGCTGGACGGGATTGACTGAGACTCTCATCACAGCACAAGTCGAGGTGTTACTGAAGGATGCACCCAACAAGACTGCTTCTTCCGCCGAGGCTGCCCTGCAGAGCGAGTATGTGTCGCCTCCTCAGGGCTCCTCTGTCCCCGAACAAGGCTCACGGCACTCATCAGTTCCTGAAGCTGCTGATGACCCTTTTAACTGGAGCTATGGGACAGGAGTCCCGGGGCGAGAAGCAGACGGGGTCTCTTCTGGTAACGATCGGGCATCTCGACCGTACGTTTACCCTGATTTAATGGCGGAGATGAAGTATAGGCCCAGGGCAGATGATGCTGGTGCGTCACGGAATGAGCTGCTTGGCCTAGGGCTCTTTGAGGCTCTTCCCCCGACAGAGATGATTGAAGACCTGCACCGAACTTTCTTCATGAAGCAGCACCCGCTGAATCCCATCATTCATCCTGGCCGGTACATGCAGGCCTACCATTCCGGAGTCCATCTCCGCCCACCGATGGGGCTCACCTATGCCGTATGGACGATGGCTTCGAATGGTCACGAGAAATACTCTGATTATCATGACGCTTTCCACCGCCGAGCAAGGCGGTACCTAGAGGATGACGAGCTGAGAGGCGAGGGCGAGTATTTTCTCACAGTGGCTCATGCGCAGGCCTGGGCACTCATTGCCACAGACGAGGCTCGTTGCATGTGGTTTACTCGAGCGGCCATGAGTACTGCCCGCTGTATCAAGCTGATTCACATGATGGGCTTGCATCGTTTAGACGACCCGAGTGCTGCGGAAGAGATGGCGCCTACAATCGCCCCTCCAAAAGACTGGACCGAGCTCGAGGAAAGGAGGCGGGTGTTCTGGGGAGCATTCTGCGTTGATTCTCATGCTTCGATCAGCACAGGGTGGCCAAGTCTGGTTGACATGAGCGAGGTCAGTTTCACCAATACTCAGTGCGCGAGTAAGAATTTCATACTAAGACTTTTATAGGTCACAACCCATTTGCCCAGCACTGAGGAGGCATTCAACAGTTGCAACGAGGAGAAGAGCTGCCGCGTCGAAGACGTCTTCACAGGGTCGTCGTACTCATCATTCGCGGGAGCTGCTGTGATCTGTGTCATATTCAATAGGATCCTTAAGCATGTCCACCGCTCTAAGCCTGACGACGGCCGAGACAACTACGACTACGGCCGGTACTGGAACAACCACAGGGATCTCGACAACATGCTGTCCAGCGCCTTCATGTTTCTACCAGAGCGTTTCCGACTGCCTAACAGTCTGCGAGACCCCGTGGCTGTTCACACGAACCTCAACCTCCATGCATCGATTATCTGTCTTCACAACAGCGCTTATGAGATGACAAAAGAGCACGCCCTGCCTGAACATGTCAAGCAAATAAGCAAAACCCGCGTCTTGACAGCCGCGCACGAAATTGTGACTATCGTCAAAATGACCAGTCACTCGAACGCGGGATACAAGAGCCCACTGGTCGCTCTCGCACTCTACGTCGCCAGCTCGGTCTATACCACCATGGCGCAGGACGACGGCATGCAGCCGAGCTACACCGCAAACCTTGAGTTCCTCCTGGTGGCCATGAACGCCATCGGGAAGCAACACGTCATCACCAAGTCGTTTCTCACGCAGGCCGTCGTCGATCTACATCGTGCCGGGCTCCTCGGCCTCGTGCGCGTGCCGCGAATCGAAATGCCCGACACGAACAAGATAGTAACGGCGTGCGGCAACAACATACCCCTTTTCGCCAGATCCAGGCTTTCAAGGATCGCAGACATCCAACCACCTCTACCCAACTTACCCCTGAACAAGAACCTGACCAGCATGCAACAGAGGGAGGCCCAGATCATGCAGGTCCTCAATTGGGACCTCGAGGTGCCTGGCCGCCGGGAAGGACAAGACACGGGGAACGCCAACAAGCGCAAGCGCATAGCCGTCTCCCCGGAGCCGACGTCGGGGCCGCCGCAGGACTTCACGCCCTCGCTCTGGTTTCAGCCGACGCAGGCGGCCGAGGTCACATCGTCGGACCCTACGACGAGGGGCTCGTCGCTCTCGTCCGCCTCGGTCTCGGTCGAGGACAAGTCGCCAGCTGGGGGTGGTGGCGGTGGGCGCCCCAACGCGGCGCAGTTCAGGCTCCCGCACCGCGGCGGCTCGTCGGCGGGCTCGTCCCCGTCCGCCGCGGCCAACAGCGCCTCGACGCCGACGACGCAGCCCAGCTCGGGCTCGGGCGTTAGCCCGAGAGCGACGATGGGCGCGGGCCAACAACAACAACAGCAACAACAACAACAAGCAGCGGCGGCAGCAGCAATATCATCGGGCGCACCGCAGCAGATGGCCGACCCGTTCGCCACGGACCACGTGGACATGGCATTCTTCCAGGGCATGCAGGCGTGGGACGGCACGGGCCAGGACCCGGCCGTCTTGTTCTCGCAGGTGGCGGCGGCCATACAGGGCGGCGGCGGCTTCAGTGCAGGGCTGGATGACGAGAGCTGGATGATGATCAACGACGCCGGGGGCGGCGTTGGTCCTTCGTGGGATACGGGGCAGGGCGGGAGCGGGGGTGTTGGATGAGCGGAAAGCGTGTGGACACGCCCGAATGTGAACAAGGGGGGGCCTGGGCCTCTCTCTGTTCATCGATATGTATGATACGACATGATGTTGCTTATGGAGCGTGTGTTGGGCTGGGGCATATGATCATATTGATAGATACCTCTCTTGTTGGGCATCTTGCGCGGAGTTTGTATGGGTGTAGAGTACGGTATTCGCCACTTTTTTATTCGCCCTCTGGGCCTATCGAACTTTATTTCCTCGCCTAGACGAGGGCAGTGTATGTGGTGGATACGGCCAATAGTCCCTGATTTCGATGAGCTTATCGCCAAGTGGTGCTGGAGACTGTACAGTAGAAGATCACTCCTACCCCTTTTACCTCGCAGAGCACATCCACAAGCCGTCCCTGACCGCCAGCTCCTCCGATCGGCGGAGGGGGGACGTGCCCGAGTGATGAAGACATTCTGGCCGGATTGCCCGTCAGTTACCTACCCATTTTGGTGTTCTCAGGGCCGAGACGGTCAAGTGCCCCCTTTTCTTCTGCGATATCTCGTCGGGGAAAGCGATACATTCAACATCTGTTTTCTCTCGCATGTGCAGCCCAGCTTATCTATGTAGGTAGAATGCACTAAGAGCTTAGGTTGCTCGAGTGTGCGACCTGGGCATCCTCGTGGCGTGTTCATGTGGCGTGGCATGATGTCTTGATCGAAAGTTGTGATGAACCATATGCGTTTCATATTAAAGATGCACTCAGTCGCTTATCGGCATTCCAGGCATGGGCTGGGTTGGGGGAGCGGGTGGCATCGCATCCGTCATGCCAGATTTGCATGATTTCCATACTGTCTGCCCAAGGTCGAAGTGGGGGGGGGGGGGATTTGGGGCAGGGGGGGAGGCACGCAACGCGGGGTTATTCTACAGATAGATATGTCATCAACCCCGGCTCATCTCGACTCCTCCCCCCTCTCCCTATTACGCCTCCCTTAGTTTGCTTCAGTTCACAGCCCCGACACGAGACGATAACATATCTACGTGCGCTACGATACGACTAGTTGCTCAGAGTCCAACCTAGTCATATTGTTCACCACCACAGACGTCAAGTCACGTCGAGTCCCCATAGGCAGCACCAACAACAAGCAAGCACCACGCTTGATATTCCATGATAACTCCCACTGGTCCCATCATACATCGTCGTTCGGTGACGTTGTGAACCCGGTGCCTCTTCTAACCTGTCATTGCACTTACATGTGGCCCGGCTCTCCTTCACGATGCGACCGTTCCCAGGCGATGGTCCGCCTCCGCGACGGAGCCCGCGAGGGGCTGATATCGAGCCCCCGACCGCATTCCAGCATCCCGTCGCTGGCCAGCAGCAGATAACATCTTACTTCATCGGCGGCGAGGATGCTGTCGACGCCGCCCTGCAGCAGTCCCTGGCGAGCTTCACTGCCGGTGGTCGTGATCATCGCAAGGCGGGGTCGGCCGAGCCGGAGCCTAACCCAGCCAAGCACACCGCACAAAGTGACCGTGAATCGATTTCAACCTCGGATCCTACAGATGCTGATGATATTTCCCTGATGTCTGACACGGCCCCGAGCAGACTCAATCTGCCAGGCCCCACGAGTAACCTCTCGCAACCGATAACGCCCCTGATGCTGGCCACACCAGGATCGCCCTCTGCCATCAGTGACTCGATGAGTGTTTCGTTCTCCGAGGACATTGCAAGCCAGGCTCTCAGCATGAGCCAGGATCTGGAGCCAATGGAGGCCTCGGAGATGATGGACAGCGGCAGTGCCCCCCAGCTTGTCATGCCCTCTATCAAGATGCCCAGCCGGCGGCCATTTACCGACGGGGGGAAGCGGATAGGGAGGCTCAAGGTCCTCGTGGCTGGTGACTCTGGTGCGTAAACGAGTGTGACAGGCCAACATCTGACCCTCGCTGACAGGTGCTATCCACACAGGCGTCGGAAAGACATCGCTCATCAAAGCTCTTGTTCAATCCTGTGAACATATCGTCCACGTCGACCCGATAGCGCCGCCCCAGTCATCAGCATTGCTTGGCCGGCATTTGAGCCCCCGACGTGGAAGGTCCAAAACTTCCAAGAACAACACCCGGACAACCGAAATATCAGAGATATTCGCGAGCACGAAACCATATCCAGAATGGTGGTCGGATCTGGACGATTTTCAACTTCTTAAACGTCGAAAGAGTGTCGATGATACCATCTTAGATAGGAACATTTGCTTTATTGATACCCCGGGATACAGTGACGGTGCTTCTGTGAGTAGAAAGTCCGCCATCTCAACCCTCCTGGGTAGGGTGGAGGAGGGGAAGAGAGGGCAAGGTGATGCTAACCTAGATCAGAGCATGGAGAGTATTACTCCCGTAATTCGTTATATCGAATCGCACTTCGAAAAAGTACAATCAAACGCGTCGCCGGATGCCGAAATGTTGAACATGCTCGGCGGCGACGGAGGTAGTCAAGTAGATGCGGTCTTTTACCTCATCCATAACAGCAAGTCGGCCTTAAATTTGCTTGCAACGATACTAGCTAACACTTTGATGCAGAGCTGAAGCCGGCCGACATCAAATACCTGCAGTTGTTAGGATCTCTGACGAACGTTATTCCACTTGTGGCCAAGGCCGATAACATGACTCTCGAGCAAGTTGCAAGGAGCAAGGCTCAGATCAAGAGTGAACTGATGGAGGCAGGAGTGCGGCCATTCTCATTCACGATGTCTTCGACGGGAATGCGTGGTGATATCGAACCGACATATCCGTATGCTGTCTCGAGCACTCCAGGATCAGACCACGACATCATGGACGCGAGCCTTTTGATGAGTCCAGACTATGTCCAGCCACTCATGCAATCAGAACTCGCAGCTGTGGTGAACCAAGTATTTTGCGAGAATGGGGCATCGTGGCTAAGGCATGCTGCCGCCAAGAAGTTCATCCAGTGGAAGAACACGGAAAACTCGTCCAGGCCAAGGGCACTCTACAGACCGATGGGCTTGCCAGCCAGCCCCTCCATGCCGCTCATAGCTGCAGGCCCGTTTTCGTCGCCGGTGGGAGCAACCTCGCAGTACTCACTTGTGCGGATCGCCGACCACACGCAGAGAGAAGAGCGACTAGCCCAAATACGCCTTGCCAATTGGGCGTCCGAGCTGCAAAGAAGCCTGGCAAATGAGCGAGCCCGTTATGACGCACTCGCGCGCGGAGAGAGGGCCATCTGGCTGACGGAAAAGCTTCACGAATGCGTACAAGACGGGGAGCTTGTCCCTTTCTCAGCCCGGGATCGCAGCGCCTCCCGGCCGAGCGAGAAGACTAGGCGGAGAGTCGGCCGCGGCCGCGGCTACAGCACGTCGACCACGCAGAGTCAGGATCCGCTGGGGCTGCTACGCGTGGCTGCGAGAGTGAAGGCAAACGGATGGGTTGCACTTGAGGTGCTCGGGGGCGTAGGAATCCTGGGTGGCGCGGCGATGTGGTTTTCTGGGCAGGACTGGCCGACTGTTGAATGGGCCGTGGACCAGTGGTCCGCTTTCTGGGGGGTTGAGAGGTGATTTGGGTAATGTGGAAGGGTGGCCATGGAATGTAAGCTAGATGGTCCAGCATGCTGTCTCATTCTGGAGGCGATGGACAGACCCTCCACTGCCGTGTGTATGGGATAGATGCGACATCGCGGCTTTAATCAGAATCAACATCAGAAGCAAATTTGTCTTCGGATACCTCTCAGAACTAGTCGACTTCTTGTGTGAAAACACAACTGCAAAGAATTGTGGATGGTCCTTAAAAGCAAGCTACCAGCTGCTGCAATGTGGTATCCCAGGTGGTACTAGTCAGGCCGCCTGACAACCCTGCAAAGAAAGTAGCCCCACAGCCGCATGCACTAACATTGAACCAGGATCGAAGCGTCTCACCTTCCCATTGCACTGAACTTCCGCGACCAGCAGACAGCCTGGACGAAATATCCACAGACTTGCCCAACAACCACTTCGCGGTTGCCCAAACGCCGCATCCTCCACAAGCATCTCGACGCCATAATGGCAGCCGAAAACCAGTGGGGCGTGACGCCGCCCATCTCGACTTTACTACCAACAGAGGCCGAGAAGCGCGCAAACGATGCCTTGTTCACAGAACTCAAGGCGCAGAACACCTACGAACATGCGACTGAGACGCAAAAGAGGTAGGCACAGGCAAAGCACCGCTGCATCCAACGCCACGACGCGACGCTGGCAATGCAGTCGACCCTCTTGTATCATTTGCAAGCATGCCTAACACAACATGTCTGCCACAGGGAGATCGTCCTCAAATCGATCCAATCCATCGCTGACGTCTTCGTGCAACGCGTTGCCCAGGAGCGGCACTCCGAGAATGCAGCTATCGTCAAGTCTGCCCGAGGCCGTGTTTTCACCTACGGTAGTTATCGCCTGGGAGTCTTCGGTCCAGGCTCTGATATCGATACCCTCGTCGTCGCGCCCAAATACGTCACCCGAGAGGACTTCTTCGAACACTTCCCCGGTCTGCTCAACGAGATGGCGCCCGCTGGCTCGATCGAGGACCTGACCGCCGTCACCGATGCCTTTGTGCCCATCATTAAGTTTGAGTACTCTGGCATCAGTATAGATCTAATCTTCTCCAGAATCGCTACCGTTACGGAAATACCACCCCTCTCCACGCCCTGGGACTTGCTGGACAACAACCTCCTGCGTGGCCTGGACGATGCTGAGCTGCGGTCGCTCAACGGCACAAGAGTGACGGATGACATACTGAAGCTGGTCCCCGAGAAGACGTCTTTCCGACTGGCGCTACGGGCCATCAAGCTTTGGGCGCAGAGGCGTGCCATCTACGCCAACATCATGGGTTTCCCTGGAGGCGTGGCCTGGGCCATGTTGGTGGCCAGAGTTTGTCAGCTATACCCAAAGGCAAATGGCGCTGTCTTGGTCAACAAATTTTTTCACATAATGCAACGCTGGCCTTGGCCGCAACCTGTTTTACTGAAGAAGGTTGAGGAGGGCCCTCTACAGGTCCGAGTGTGGAATCCCCAGGTATGGACCGAGTACCAACTCCTTTACAAACTCGTCCATTGATCCTCTGCTTACCAACTCATGGGACAGGTTTACAAGGGAGACTCGTATCATCTCATGCCCATCATCACTCCGGCCTACCCATCCATGTGCTCGACTTTCAACATCACACACTCGAGCAAGACGATCATACAGAAGGAGTTAGAGGATTTTGCGCAAGTCGTAGACCAGATTCTGGTCGGCAAGCTGCCATGGAAGTCCCTTTTCGTCAAACATACTTTCTTCACTCAAGATTACAAATACTATATCATGGTCAATGCAGCCAGCACGACCAAGGAGAACAGCAAGATCTGGGGAGGCTTTGTGGAGTCCAAGATCCGTCTTCTTGTGCAGAACCTGGAACGGCACGCTTCTGTTGAGCTCGCACGCCCATTCAACAAGGGTTACGAACGCAAGCACAAGACCACACGAGGCATGGAGGAGTGGAACGCGATTCTCGACGGGAGTTTTAAGAACATCGTGAAGGATGGTGATGCCGCTGACGACAACCTCAAGGCAGAGTCAGGCAATGACATAGCAAAACCCGAGCCGACATCAACGGCCGAAGTCAAGATAGAAGAGGGCGGTAATGGTGTCGAAGTCAAGGGTGCCGAAGCAAAATCGGAAGATGACCCTGATGGCCCAAAGGATGTGTTCACCTCGACTCACTACATCGGCATCAAACTGCGCGAAGGTAAGTCCTAGGCCCCACCCCCGAGCCGCGACCAAAATGTCGGTGACATGGCCTTGCGATCCCCTCACTTTCCGAAACGTGTATGTGTCTTAACACCAGGCGGATTGACAAAACAGGAGCGAAACAACTCGACTTGTCTTTCGAGGTCAACGATTTCAAGGGCATTCTTTACGCCTGGGACAAGTGGGAGAGCGAGCTTCAGCATTGCTGTGGCATCAGCGTACAGCACGTCCGAAAGTACGTCCAGCGACCCAATATTCGGATTCAATCCGCCTCGTGTGTGAGCTGACTGGTGAATGTTGCAGCTGCAACCTGCCCGACGACGTTTTCGAGCCCGGCGAGATCAGACCAGCCAAACCTAAGAAGAAGGCATCGCAAGCCCCAAACGGAGTCAAACGAAAGGCGCCTACTCAAGTATGTTGTGAGGGGATGGTTTATGTCCGCAAAAAGCCGGGTTGACTTGCTCCGGGAGACTTGTATTCAGCGTGTCGGTCTTCTTGTTGCTAATCGTTTCACAGGACGCCATAGATACAGCCAAACGACAACAGACTTCGACGGTCAGCGCTGGTTGACATTTGAATCCCTAACGTTCTCGACATCTTTTGTTGCACTGATCTTTCTCATGCAGGGAGGCTACCATCAAAAAAAATCAACCTACAGAAACCTGGCTAGCCGGCCTATGCAGGCCCGTGCTAGCTGCATACCCGGCGCCTTACTACCACAGCTATTCACGATCGCATTCATCTCTAAACTATCCAGGAGCTGCAGATTGACGCGAGATGCGATGCAATTGGGGGAATCTGCGCTGGGAACGTGCCCTGCCACCTTGGGTCGTCTGGTCGGCCTATTTGGATTAGACGTAGAAGACATCTCAACAACGACGAAAAAGGGGCAGAGCTGCGAGGGCCAGGCCAGGAAAAGGAGGCCCTCCTTCGACGCATTATACGCTTTGCTGGCTATGTATGATAGACTAGAATGGACCAGCACAATAAAGCTACATTTTAGAGGCATACGTGCCTCGCTAAAACATCGGTACATCTTTTGGTGTGTTTTGTTATGGCTCGCACAGAGTGATTCGGCCAGCATTTGAAGATTCAGCTGTCCCTTGCAATTGCGGGATGAGGTGTTCTATTGTGCCCTATCAAAGGTGCCTGCCGTTCGCCTAGATGCTATACCTGAACGCCAAAGTAGACATGCTCGTCTCGAAAAATCAAATTCACATGTTAAACAGATGCTATGCGCTCACTCGCTCGTCCGGGTCTCCCAGACGTCCTCTCGTCTCCCTAGTCTTCCTATCTTGTCGTCCCGCCATGACACCAATCTCCCTCACGAGGCCTCCGTAGGCACCTCGATGAGCGCCTTGAGCGCTGCGTCGAAGTCGGGCAGCTCGCTGGCCGTGCGGGCGATGCTGGCCCAGCGCACGACGCCCTTCCTGTCGGTGGCGAAGGCGCCCGACAGCTGCCAGCGCGTGCCGCTTTCGGTCGTCCTGTTCCAGATGCCCTCGGTCTTGCCCAGCTGCACGGCGTTGTAGATGGAGAAGGGCCCAATGGCGTGCCAGTAGGACGAGAGCCCCAGCCCCCACGCCGCGTAGACGTCGCGCTCCTCGTCGACCACCACGTCCGTCTCCCACGCGCCGCCCACGTGCTCCACCCAGTCGTCCGTGGCCGCCTCGTCGCTGTGAGAAACGGCTATGCAGTGTATTTGCGGGTGGTGCCTGATGGAGAAGGCGGTCAGGTTGCGGAAGGTCTTTTCGGCGACTGTCAAAGTGGATGCGTTGTTAGCCTGGTCCCGGCGGTTGAGGAGTGTGTGGGTGTTGGCATGGCTTACATGGACAGCCGCAGTGTCGTAAAAAGACGACTATTGTGGGCTTGTCCGGAAGCTTCAACTTGTCGTGCGACGGTGCTGGGTCGCCGACTTTGGGGACTGGCGCAGTCTCTTTTGGCGGTGGGGACTTGAAGGACTGGAGTTCTTTTGTGAACATCTGCGTCAGCGTTGGAGGTGCCATATTTCGGTTCCGGGCGTGCTAAGGATTACGCTATTGTGCTAGGGATATATGTAAACGAATGTCGTGGTGGAAATAGTTATGCCGCACTATAGTAAGCGAATCCTCGGTTGAGGGCGGGATTGAAAAGGGAATCGGATACGTGACTTGGGACTTCGAAATTGGAAGTTGGACCCTGCTGTTCTGCCTCCACATTTCCATCTGATAAGATGGAGCTACCCCTGTCTGCCATGTGCGTCATCCCGTCCTTGGCTGGGCAGGAAGAGGCTGCATAAATCTGTGAGCAGTCTCTAGTTAAAGACAGGGTCCGGGTTATGCAACTCTGGGTTTGTCACGACCTCTCTCCGGCTCAGAGACAACCGAGAAGAGTGAGTGAGTGAGGGCCGACCGGCTCATCTTTCAAGGCCAAGGAAAACATCTCTTATCATCCAAGATGCATGAGATAATTACTCTGCAGCTGGGCCAGCAGAGTAACTATCTGGCCACGCACTTCTGGAATGCCCAGGTTGGGAATTACCTCTCAGTGAAGCACAAATTCCACGATCGCTGACGGCTGGCCAGGAATCATACTTCACGTACGCCGAGAATGAGGAGTCCGCCATAGACCATGATGTGCACTGGCGCCCCGGGCTCGGCGCCGACGGCTCCGAGACATTCATGCCGCGGACCGTCATCTACGACCTGAAGGGTGGCTTCGGCTCGCTGAAGAGGATCAACGCCCTTTACGACATCCAGGACGACGACCCGGCGCAGACGTCGTCCCTGTGGGGCGGAAAGGCCGTGGTGCAGAAGGCCGAGCCGATCGAGCCCAGTGCTTACCAGCAGTCTCTGGACGCCGGCCTCGAGCCGCCGCAGCTCACAACCGAGTCGGTCCGCTACTGGTCCGACTTCAACCGCGTGTTCTACCATCCCCGGAGCATCGTCCAGCTGAACGAGTATGACCTGAACTCGAGCATCGCCCCGTTCGAGAGGTGGGAATCGGGCGAGGAGCTGTTTGCGAATCTGGACAAGGAGCACGACCTTGTGGACAGGGACCTGAGGCCGTTCGCGGAGGAGGCGGATCACATGCAAGGTATCCAGATCATGACGACTGTGGATGATGCGTGGGGCGGCTTTGCCTCACGCTACATGGAGAAGCTGAGAGATGAGTACGGCAAGACTACGATCTGGGTTTGGGGCCTGCAGGAAGGGTTCCAGGGCGTGAACAGGGTAAGCATGATGACTATGAATGTGATCCCCGCGGCCAAAACGCCTTTTTACTGACGGTTGCAATTTTAGGAAAAACGCCTACTCCGGCTAGTCAACAAGGCGAAGTCGCTCACAGAGATTTACAAGCAGGCCTCGCTCGTCATCCCTATAGCCACTCCGTCCTCGCTCTCACCGCGGCTCCGCAACGTTCTCTCTCTGGACACCTCTTCGTCTTGGCACACATCCGCGCTGCTGTCCGCTGCCATAGAGTCCGCCACACTTCCTTCTCGACTCAAGGATTCCACTAACAGGGACTCCCTCGGCAACATGACGGACCTGCTCAACCTGCATGGCAAGCAGACCGTGGCCAACCTGCAGATGAGCTTCTCCGGAACGGGCGAGACGCCGCGTAGCGAGGAGGTGGGCGATGAGCCCAAAGATGGGCTGCGCCTTGATTTGGACCTCCGCCCGGCAGACGATCTGGGAGATGTTCGGAAGCAGCAGAATGGATACCACCGTGCACCAAAGATTTTCAGCCAGGTGCTGGCGAGCCGAGGGGAGCGGGTGGATGGTACTGATGAGGAACAAGGAGACGGTGAAGAGGAAGATGACAGGACACGGCGGCGAGGGCAGCGTGAAACCATCAGCAGAAGGTTCGTGTTCCTATTTTCCCTGCCCCATAGCTGCATGTGCGCCCTTTTTGCGATGAATTGGTACGAACTGACCGCACTCGTACTGCAGATATCGATCCACACTGAGCTACCCGCTACCGGACAGCTTCCCGCATATTTTCAGGGATGAAAAGGGCGAGGATCTCAAGAGTAATGTGGCTGTGACGACATCGCTGTCCACGGATGCAGCGCTGTCCGGCCGGCTGAAGTCACTCCGGTCGACGGTGACGAGGCTGATCGGCGTGGAGGACAGGGAGACGCTGAGCAATGAGCTCGCTGAGATGGCTGATGAGTACCACGAGGGCTGGTCGAGCGGGAGCGACAGCGGGGATGATGATTGAGGGACGAGGAGACTGAACATCGCCAGAAGCTACATCTCGTCCTTTCTCGGCTCATCTCCGAGCGAGAGGTCATCACCTCACTTGTGGCGATATTTGGACACGAGCCACAGCCGAACCGCGCCGTGTAGTATTGCATGCACTTGTTCGGGCTGTACATCAATGCCGTTGCGTGTTGAAGTCGCAGATCAGCCTGCTTGTATGCAGTACAGACTTTTGACAGGCAGGGTGTGGTAACACTAGCTTAGCTGTGGCAAGGCCCATACACGGGACGCTGCAGCTGTCTCGGGTGCGCACATGCATGCAGCAGGACCAAAGAATCATGTTGATACACCAAGGATCAACGTCGGAACACTCAATACTTACTTGAGACTGCCCAGACACCCCTGCACTCAGGTGAAGTTGTAAGATGCGCTGTACAGTAAGAGGTGCTCAAGGGGAAAACACACAGTCGCCCTTGGTGATGGAGGCGAGTAGATGAGATAAATACTCCCGAGTGTCGTGCTGGATGGCCCCAAGTGAGGCCGCAAGGTGTTTTCATGACTTCGTGAGTGCAGCTAGCTGACCATGGTCCACCGTCTTCGAAGAATTCGTTTACCCAGGATTCCATGGTAATATAAAGCAAAATTGAGTTGCAAACCAGACCCGAATCAAGGTATACCAAGATACTTCGGCAACTCCCAAGGATCACATTGTATCCCTCCATTTCCCACTTCACCCAGCCAACACCCTCTTCGCAAGCTCCTCAAATGCCGCATCCACAGCATCCCCAAGCCGCTCTACCATCACATCAACCATCCGCGCTTCAACATTATACGCCGGCATGATCATGACATGGTCGCCCCTCTTGTTGCCAGCACAGCCCTGGCCGTGATAGATCATCATGGGCCCACCCTTCCTCCCGCCCGCCATCGCCTTCTCGTGAACAAGCCTCGCGACCATCAGCGCAGGGTCAAACGGCCCCCTGGACGCCCTGTCCCGCACAAACTCCACACCCCAGAACAGGCCCCTGCCGCGGATGTCACCAACGTGCGGGTGGCGACCAAGCCGGCGTTGCAGCGCCGCCTCGAGATGCCGGCCCTGCTCCCGGGCGTTGGCCACGAGGCCCTCGCGCGCGAGGATGCGCTGCACGGCGAGCGCGGCGGCCGACACGACGGCGTGGTTGCCGAAGGTGTGGCCGTGCGTGAAGGCGGCCCCGGCCTTGTCCATGGCGCCGACGACGCGCCCGCCCGCCAGCACCGCCGAGCACGCCTGGTACCCGCCCGCGAGGCCCTTGCCGACGCACTGGATGTCCGGCACGACGCCCTCCTGCTCCCACGCGTGCAGGGTGCCCGTGCGGCCCATCCCGCACATCACTTCGTCCAGGATGAGCAGCGCGCCGTGTTGCTCGCACACGGCCTTCATGGCCTTGAAGTACCCGGGCGGCGACGGCACGCACCCCAGCGCCGCGCCGACCACAGGCTCGGCGATGAAGGCTGCGATGGTGCCCGGGCCGGCGGCCTGGAAGACGTTCTCGAGCTCGGCGGCTTTCCGGATGACGAAGGCTGCGTCGGGCTCATCGGGGAGCCTTTGCCGGTAGGCGTTGCAGGCTGGGATGCGGTGGACGTTTGGGAGGAGGATGTCCTCAAAGTTGGCCCGCCTGGCTCGATGGCCAGAGACGGACAGGGCACCGATAGTGATTCCGTGGTAGGACTCCTCACGGGCGATGAACGAAACCCGCCGGGGCTCCCCTTTCCACACGAAGTACTCGCGGGCTAGTTTGAGGGCTGCCTCTACGGCCTCGGAGCCTGGTAGGCAACCTTGTTAGCTCCAAGGCTGTGTGATGGGAACACGAAGCTGTCACATACCTGAAGACTGAAGGTAGACTTTGGTCATCTTGCCTCCGGTGCTTTGGACCAACCAATCTTGCAGGTCAATGGTGCTCTGATTGTCGAAGAAGGCCCATGGAATGTAAGTCAGATTGCTGGCTTCTGCGTTCATTGCCGAGAGGACCTCTGAATTTCCGTGACCAATACATGTAACGCCTGCTCCACCACAAGCATCGAGGACCTGGCGCCCGTCATCAAGCTGGAGATAGTGGCCTTGGCTTCTCACCACCACAGGTAGGCCAGTCTTGGACGGTGGGCTGGTGGCCATCGTTGTTGAAGTTGCAGACTTGATAATCTTGATATCTGTCAACTTTTCGGAATTGGCGCTGTGAGCGTACAAGACGGGTCTGGTGCCTGAAATGGCATCCCAAGACCTCTTAAAAATGGACACAGTTGGTGAGAGTCGACTCATCCCTTGATGGTCCTCCACGGCAGTTGGCTTTACTGAACGCATGTTGTGAAGAGGGAGGCAGTGCGACTGGCAGCGTCAAGGCAACAAGCACGAATTGGACCCCAGTCAGTGCTATGAAGGTGGATTGAGGGCACAAGCCAGTGACTGTAGCAGCCATCGATTCAGCAAGAGTATTATATACTATTTCGGCGGGCACCTGTTCCTTGGAAGGTTGTGCCAACGTATACTTGTAGCCCTCAGCAGCCAATTGTGCTACCGCAGTGCGCATTCTTGCGGCAAACGCCGGCGCAATCACAGGTCATAGAACCAAATACAGAGTCTGTACTAGAATGCCACAGGTCGACCGGCCCGGGAGCGACATATAGCATCCGTCAGAAGCAAGCGAGGATCGCCGAGAGACGTAGACGGGCAGGAGCTAATCCTACAAGTCCAATAAGGGTATTGGCGGATGGTTGCGTGGGGCTGGGCCCAGAGATCGTGATGCGATGCGATGTGACGTGGTGGTTGTAGAACGCCGAAGTGAGCACACACAGTCTCCATATCCGCTCCAACTGAAGTCCGCGCCATTCTCACGAAACATTGACTTGTGAGCGTCTTGCTTCTTCCGTCCTGGCTGCAGCATATGGTGCCCCTCGCCAGGCAAGGTCGAGTGGATGTAACCCACTCGCAACGCAGCAGCCAAGTAAACGGCTGGTGGGCGAATAGGCGTTGTTGATTGCGGCACCCACCATGGGCGAGCTTGACCCTGCTCCTACCAAGAAACACATTCATGGTGAAGATTCTATGTCTGTTTGACTCCTAAGGCATCAGCCACGTGCCTACCATCAGGTGGCTGAAGCTCGTCCGTCGCACATAGCCATGAGGGAACCAAGCCGCCGGGACTTTGTGCTCTTTCTCCATCAGCACTTGCTAACGGAAAGAGACAGCTCTCGCAGAACACAATCTGCAGGTGAGGGACCAGTCAAGGTGACCGTCCTTGAGAGGAACCCACAATGATAGGTGCATGGGGAAGCAAAAGGACGAGAATTGCGCATTGTCGTTAGCCAGGAGTAGACTGACAGGTGGGAAGGACTGCATGCCGCATAGGAGGGGAGACAGGGCCTCACGAATGAGGATTGAGGAATGGCTCGAGGCAGACAACCTTGTGCACCTGCATTCGAACATCTACAGGCGCAGCAGATTCTGTGCAGCAACGGGTACTTTGGCGGTGGCGCCACGTATCTGCACAGTCCGTGGCCACTGGCATCTTCATCGGATGCTGAAGGCCGGCGGATGGGTGAGCGTGCCTGTCCATTCAGCGTGCTGCCTCGATATTGCTGTCGCAACCCTTGCCTGGAGTCACCTGCTCGCCTGCATAACCGAGAAGAAGACCTGTCCCGCAGTGTGGCCGGGCCGGGAGATGGCGATAGAGCTGGGCGCCCATGCCGAAGTAGGGTGAAGCGGTCTCGCGCGGGGAATGCGAAGGCGCTTTTGTCCCGGTCGACTCGAGGCCTAGGCCAAGAAAAGCTGCAAGAAATGACCGAATGTCCAATCAAGTTGGTCATTTGCGCTGGCGTTCAAGAAAGCTGCATCTGACTGACTGGCTGACAGCCTGATTGTGTGCCTCCCACCTCGCAAGTAACCCTGTGCTGGGCATGCGTTTCTGTTGCGCATTATCTTGCATTGAGCATGAGGGGTTGACTAGGAAGGGGGAGGGAAGGGGGGCCCTTGATTTCAATGATGCTAGAATGCTGGATCTGGAAGACCGAGCGTCAAAGGAAGAACAGACCATGAGTGCAAAGACATGATCGACAGTAGGATCCTGTTGGGAGGAAGGGAGGAACCTAGCTGCCTAGCAAAGCTTGCGCAGGTACTGATAAGGTATACGGAGGGAGACAAGGGCCATCGCCCACTGACAACACATACGCAGGAAGTCTGTCGCACCACAACAGAGAACTTGGTCGATGCAAGGAGCTGTCTATTAATTACATGGAGGTAGGATGTGCTTACAGCAATCCGGTCTATGCACTTTGAGCGACCGACCCCCAACCCCAACCCCAACCCTGTCGCCCAGCTGCAGGCAAGGCCAGCCCCCCCCCCGAAGCGTGTTCCCAATTTAACCAGGCTGCCATGGAAGGCGCATTGTGTACTTAGAGTAGTGCAGTTACGCGATTGACTATCGCCGCGCGACGGCCGGGGAGGGACCCTTTTCCTTGGGAGAGTTTGCATCATGACCTCAGACCTCACTCAGCCCGCCCTCATCACTCTTGCTGCTTGCCTCCTTCCGGCACCACACTAGATCAAAACAACCCGGGAAACCAGCCTCCCTCACCTCCCAATTTCAATCGCCGTCACCACTATCATCAAAATCCACCCTCATTCTCATCACCATATTTCCTCCCTCTGGTCTTGGCCGTCTTCCGCGCTGCACCTCAACTCGACCAGACGCCGACTCGAATGTCTCTATCAATTAACCCCCCAGGCCATTCTTGTCTCGAGCACTTAAGCGGCCCGCTTGGTCTATTGACTTTTCGGTTTGCGCCCGCCAACTCTCCTTCCATCACGGTGCACACCCGAAAACCTGGCCATTCACCCACCACCGTGTGCCTGCAGCAGTTAGTTCGTCCTGCCACCTAGTGCATCGCCGGCTACTGCAACCACTTTATCGCGGACTACCCTCAAGGTTCAAATAGCGCGCGTGCACACCTTGTCCGTCAACGGGTCCATACCCACATCGGCGCTCCACTCCCTCCACTCCCTGCCTCCCTCCCTTGCCACTTTTTTTATTTACTTTCACTCGCGTCTCGCCGAGTCACGTCTGAACCATCACGGCCTCATCCTGCATGGTCGCGCTCTGCACCTCGAGTCCTTTGGCAGCTGCAGCCCATCGTCATCATGCCTAGTCCTTCAAAGCGCACCCAGCGCGCACGGCGCGATTCCACGCGCAAGGAGCTGGCTTCCGACCGCCCCGACGACTCTTCTCCCTCGCGTCCTGCTAAACGCAGAAAGAAGGTTCGTCTCTCTGTCTGTCGACTTGGTGTTTGCCATGTCGTGCCTTCCCATGTCGTGTCTTCCCATGTCGTGTCTTGCCTCGCCTTGTCGTGCTGGCCAACGTCCACTAACGCGCCTGCTTTCCAAATTTTAGACCGAGGAAACCTCTCCCTCTCCCAAGGATGTCGCCGACGAAGAACCCGAATCCAGTCTCGCCCCCGATTCTAGTCTTGTCGCCGACGACTCTACTCACAATGCGAAACCTTTCGACTTTGTTGTCAACAAGGTCGCTGAGTACCTGAAGACACCCGCGAACCTTGTGATCCAAGCCAACAAGGACCACTCCAATTCTCGGCTTGCAGCCGAGGACGGTATCAATGCCTATGCTAAGATCGTCGGACTCGGGTGGACATTTTATGTGAAGAAGACGACCATCAACATCGGCCGCTCCTCTGACCCTCCGCAACCCGTTGACCCAGACAATGATGACGAATTCATCCATGTTGACTTGGGACCAAGTAAAATGATTTCGCGCCGTCATGCGAGCATCTTCTTCAGTCCCAGCTATGATGGGGGCTCCGGTCGCTGGGTTCTACATGTCAAGGGCAGGAACGGGGTAAGGATCAATGGCGTCCCTCTGCCTGTCGACGAGGCGCAGGCCCTGGGCAGTGGCGACGTACTCGAGATCGCGACTATCGAGATGATGATGGTTTTGCCCGAACAAGAACCTCTCAGAATATCTGAACAATACCTCGAGCGCGCGGGTCTGTCTGAGCGGGATCTCCCCACCAAGACGGATGACACTCGTGTTCATCCACCAAGCTCCACCACAGGCAGGCCTGGTTCCTCACACGGCATCTACCAATCCCGACAAGGACGAGGACAGCAAGCCATTGCGCCTGCCCCACCTGACTACAAGCGCCCAGGAACGCCGCCCTCTGTACGGAGCAGGCCCCAAGCAGTGGCTAAGGCTTCGCCGCTTTTCAGGAGCAATGCTACGGGGAACATGATTTTGAGCACTAACGACATGGACCTCAGCCTTGAGGACAACAAGGCCATCAAGCCTCAGTACAGCTATGCCCAGATGATCACCCAGGCGATCATGAGCACTCGGGACGAGAAGCTAAATCTGAACGGTATTTACACGTACATCATGTCGCACTATGCGTATTATCGGCATCAGCAGCCCGCTGGCTGGCAGGTTAGTGTCCCGCCTGTGTTGCGGTGGCTGCACTTTACTGACACTTTTCAGAACTCTATCCGCCACAACCTTTCACTCAATAAGGCATTTGAGAAGGTTGCCAGGTCTACCGATGAGCCCGGGAAGGGAATGAAGTGGCAAATAACGGCCGAATGCCGTGATGAGATGGTGAAGAATGCCTGGAAGGGTGGCCGCGGTGGCCATCGTGGTTCCTCAAATCCATCCTCGCCCAGTGGGCTGAACTACATCACCCAAGGTCCGAGGGAAATGGCAGCCAAGGAGCCCAGTCCCCTTCGCAAGCGCAAGGTATCACCCTCTGGATCACCGCAACCTCGCTCGGCTTTGCGCATTTCACACACGACGCCCGAGCGTAGCTCTCGCCGTCTTCAGTCTGATGACACTGCGGATGTCGGAGACGGCAGTCCCCTCCCGAGACACCGACAGTCAAGTGCTGGGGCCTCGGCTGCGCTGAATGAGACCGCTCCGCGGTCACCTCTCCTAACGTCCTCGTATCTGCCAGAGGACGGATCATCTCTGGTGACCCCAGCTCCACTCAAGATTCACCCCAGACTCGCGCCTCCAAGCACAGCTCAGCGTCCGAGCCAACACATGCCCATGAGCTCACCGGCTCCTTTCTGGAAATTTGCCGAGTACGGCAGCACCCCGATCAAGCCTTTGCCGGACATCAGCCCGTCCAAAAACCCAGGACCAATTCCACAGAGTAGCAGCCCCCCACGCATTCCCAAGTCTCCTACGGGTAGTCCCATCCAAAACGGTCGCTCAGCAACTCATGAATCCATCAAACCTGATGAGCCGGAGGATGAGGAGGAGGGCATCGATTTGACCAAGTAAGTGCGGTCGCGCGCGAGTTCGATCTGGAAGGAACGAAGCTAACATCCCGATCAGAGGATTCCAGAGCATCAGCTCCTATCACGAGTCGCTGAACGCATCCATGTCCAAGGGGAATTCATTTGAATCGGCCAATGGAACCAAGTCATAGGCAATTGACTTGGTCAATCCCACTGCCCAGGCCCAGGCTTCCCGGAATCGATTATCTGGACACAGAAGAGGTCATATCCAGTGGCTCGGAACGCGTCACAACCAAGTACAACGAGGCTCAAAACCTCGCAGTGCTATGAGCCGAGTATCTGCAATCGGCGAATACCATGGACACAGTGTACTACACAGCATTGGCAATGCAAAGACGTAGCACAGGAAATTCCTAAATGTCCATCTGCCAGCAACAATTCTTGCACCTGGATCGAAGTGCTACCATCACAAGCCGCTCAAGCTACGGCCTGTGACTAAGGATTTGGTTTTGCCGTGCTAGCTCACCTCAGCCAAGGTAATAGCTCACAAGAAACGACTGAATCTCTGACGTGGACAGGGCGAGCAGGCACTGGATGCTTTCCCTAATTGACTACCTGGTCAACAGCACTCTACCAGCCTTCTCCTGGGCTTGGTGACAGATTCAATACCGCACGTGGTCGCTTGCAATTACTGATTTACTTTACGTTCGGCCGCACTGTCCACCACGGCGATCATTGTGGACACAATGTACTAATATACTATACCAATTCCTTGCTTTCAAATAGTTTCAAGTTGCAATTCGGGTATCGGAGCGATTGCAAGTTAACAGGAGTTTGGGGGTTTTCTCACTGAGCGGAATTGTCACGATTTGATGATGTCTTGGCTGCTGCTTTTTGCTTTGACACGGGGGGCGAATTGAGGTCTCACTCAACTACGGTCATGTACGATTACGATGTATGCTTTACGCTTTACGCATTATGCTTGGTAGGGTTAGGAAAAGAGGACTCGGGGCTTCGACATGCAGGTGTCAGGCTAGCGGAGCCTGAGTCTGATGGGTACGGTCTTCAAAGATCTACGTCACGTTCATGAATGTCAAGGCATGACTGCATTAGCAATTCAATATCCGGAAAAATGGAGTGAAGATTTCTATTTTCACGCTTGCCTCCTCCCTGCGCCGGCTTTTAGTCTACTGCTTGCTATGTGTAGTGGATGTTTGTGCACTTTCCAAATGTGAACTTGTACTCCCGTGGCTCGTCTCCGCGCTGGAGCGAAGAAGATCCCAGCCGCCTTCATCCTTTGCTGTTGTTTTGTTTTGTACACGTGTTTTGATACATTTGACAGTGTGCGATATGCAGACGAGTAAGATCTGAGTAGAGAAACGCCGCCCCATGTAATGAATACTCAAGGTGGGAGAGTTGAAAGAGCCATGCCAGCAAAAACACGCGCCATCGCTCCTTGCCTTTGCCTCCATTTTTGATCAGGTTCCGCCACCGCCGCCACCGCCTCGTCTGTTTCGACAAATGAGTTATGGCTGCCGGTCATTCGGTCTCTTTCTCTTCCTTCATGCGGCGCGGAACAAATCAGCAAATGATGTCAAGATACCGCTGCTGCTCCCGCTGCCGCCGCCGGTAGGATCCCCCAAGGATCCCCTTCAGGCAGGCCCCTCTCGGTCAACTAAACCGCGGTGTGGACCTGGGCGCCACCGCGGCGGCTCTTGGGGTTCTTGCTGCGGCTCGCGGGCTTCTTTCCGCCACCGGACTTGGACTTCTTGTCCGCACCGCCCTCGATGAACTTGATGAGCTCGTCGATGTTGCGGGCGTCCAGGGAGGGCTTGCCCTGGACCTCGTGGCTGGCCACGCCGGCGGCCGCGGAGGCGGCGCCGCCCGCGACGCCCGAGCGGACGCCCGAGGACAGGTTGCGCGGCGTGAAGCGGATGCCGGCGCGCAGGCGGCGGGCCTGCACGTCCTTCTCGTGCTTGGCGATGGACACGGCGTTCTGTGTCAGCTGCTCGAGCCAGCTCTCGGCCTCCTTGGTGTTCTTGTCCTCGGGGCCCAGCTCCTGCAGGAAGATGTTGTAGCTCTCGCGCATACGGTTGACGGCACCCTTGGAGTCCTGGTCCAGCGCCAGTGCCTGCGCGAGCTGGAACAGAAGTGTGGCACTGTTGATGGACTGCTTGCCGAAGACCTTGTCGCAGATGCGCAGCGACTCCTCGAACCAGCGGCGCGACTCGTGGTAAGCCTTGAGGTGTTGCAGCATCACGGCCGCGTTGTTGATGGTCGTGATGGTGTCCGGGTGGTCGGGCCCATAGATGATCTTCCATAGTTGCAGCGCATGCTTGGCGTACTCCAGCGCGCTGCGGCTGTCGCCCAGCTGGTGCAGGAACAGGCTGAGGTTGAGATAGTCGAGGAGGGTCTCCTGCGCGTCGATGCCGACTGTCCTTTCCGCAACCATGATGGCCTTGCGGGCAAGTTCGACAGCGGCCTCCTTCTCGTCCAGCTGGAAGTAGAGCATGGAGAGTTGGTGGTACACGCGCGCCACCTCGGGATGCAGTATGCCGTGGATCTGCTCATGCAGCGACAGTGACTCGAGCAGGAGCTCTTGGCCCAGCTTCTTCTGGTTTTGTGCGATGGAGATTCTACCTGCCTCCAGCGCCTCCTCAGCCAGGGAGCTGCGCGGCGAAGAGTCCTTCACAATTGGTACAACGTTGACGATATCGTCAGCGGTGAAGGTGTGGGGCACCACGGTCGAGGAAGCGATAGAGGCTGGAGAGCCCTCACGGGCCTTCTTCTTCTTCTTCTTGCTGTCGCCGTTGCCATTCACAGGTGGGGCCTCAGCGGCGATGGGCTCTGGTGCTGACGACGCTGTGAAGGCGTACTCCTTGGACTGCACCTGAAGACCAAGCTTCAAGCAGATCTCGCGCAACACCTGAACTGGGCTGAGCTGTGCGTGCCATTCAGCATCAAGCTGGAATCTAAACCGTTGAAACGTCTCGAGCTCGACAGCCTTTCTCAGGCTCTCGGGGGTGACAGTCTCGAATGATAGGTCTGCGTCGCTGTAAAGAGCTCGCAAGGACTGCTCAATATCCGCAGATGGCTTGGGGTTCAGTCCATCGCCGAGGAAGCAGTTAAGCAGGTGCGCAATGCAGGTAGATGTGAGGGGCAGGGGCAGATATCTGAGGTACTTCGCAGCGACGTGCTTGAAAGACCGCACGATCATGTCTCGCACGCAGACGTCACGCAGACACTGCAGCCGTGACCCTTCGCTCAGCGACGCAATCTTGCCCAGGTATCGCATGTTGATACCGCGCTTGTGAAGCAAGTTTCGCAATGAGGTGCCGTCCATTGGGAAGCTGATATCAGATTCCTTCAGGTCGTTCAGCAACTCCGGGATGGCAGTCTCTCGAAGATAGGCACAGGCTGATCGAACGTCCTGCTCGTCTGCCGCCAGCTCTTCCTTTTCGGCATCAGTCTGAGCCTCTTGCCCACTGAAGACATCAGGGTTGAGAGCGAACTTGAAGTTGTTGACATCAATTCGGTCGTCTTGCTCATGGCTTGGTGTGGCCTCCTCGGTCTTCTCAGCCTTCTCAACCGCCTTGTCTTCGGTCTTTTCATCCTTCTTATCCTCAGAGCCCTCAACCGCTGGCTTCTTTTCAGAAGACTCCTCCAGGGCCTTGGCGTCCTTCTTGGCTTCAGCACGTTTTGCGATCTCGGCGTTCACCCACTCGCGCATCTTGTGGCGGTGGACAAGCTCCACAAGCTCTCCTCGCAGCACCGTCATGCGATGCGGGTAGGCGTTGGTCTCCTCCTCAGCAGCGGTCTCCTCCAGCCATGCGATATCCAGTGGTGTGATGCGGTAAAGATCCAGCACATATTTCCGGCCGTCGGTTCCCAGGAGACCCTTCGTTTCAACGCTGGCCTCCAAGTCAAATCGCTTGCCATCTTTGTCCCAGACAGCGTGCTTCTTGACCTTCATAGCCTGAGAAAGCTTCTCGAAAACGGAAGTAAACTTCTCGTTTGCTGCCACAACATCCTTACCATCAACCGCACCGTAGTCGATCTGGTTCTCGCCAGGTTCCCGCTGCTTGAAAATTCCCGGAACAATGCTTTGACCAACTATCCTCTTGCCAAGGTAGTCCACGACAACAGTTCCGGGTGTGTAAAGACCCTCGATATCCAACTGGTTCACGACCTTGACACCAGCCACGTCCTTGCCCGTGGCAACACGAGCTGCCTCATCGCCACCCTCCGAGGTAAAAGTGCCCACTCCGTCCGCGCCGAAGGAAAAGAATACGTTGTTGTACACATAAATCTGGGCATCCCGTGCCTCAGTAGGGTTGAGAGGCGCGACCTCGCCACGAGCTACCTGGACAGCTCCCCTTGCAGCGGCATCGTTGTAATCGGCGTAGAGTTTCGCTAGCAAACGCTCCCTGAAAACACGGTCCTGAACGTTCTCCTTGGGCAGCTCCTTGGCAGACTGAAACTCCTCGTTCCAGTCCCGCAGAGTGTCGGTGTTCTCCACACCAGCGATGAGGTAGGATTCTTGTGTCCTCGTCACATCAGGCTGGTGAGCACAGAGTGGGGAAGTTGATGAGGGTACCACCCATGGTGCGGAAGGAATGGCATTGGTAATCTGGAAGGTTGCCAGTGGTTCTCGGCGGTTGTTGTATTCCTGTAACTGGACAAAAGAGGCTGCAAATGATGGGGAAACATCGCCAATGAGGCTCAGAAGCGAGTGCGCAGATGCGCCCTTGGGTGCCAAGCGGGGCAACGGGTCGAACTTTGCATTGGAGGATTTGTTCACGAAGAATCCCCCAACGTGGGCCGTGATCTGGAACTGTTCGCCCTCATTGGTTGTCACAATCAGGTACAGCAGGTGTCCCTTTTGACGGAGATGCACGGGCGGCGGGTTCCAGGGCGAAAGTTGGATAGCCTTCACAGTCTTTGGGGCAGGCTCTTGCTCTGCTGGTAGCAAGGACGACACTGGAGGCACAACGTCAAAGTTGTATTCCTCGACCGCGGCTCGCTCCTGATTCGCCTTGTCCGCTGTGTCTCCGGCTTCTGTGGCGACCTTTTCGTAAAGCGAGGCTCCAGCGAGAACGCCTTGAATGGTGTCGGTGCGATCGCCTGATGCGCCAATGAGTTCACGAACCCTGATAAGATGTATCCTTGCCTCTTTCTCAGTGTATGGGTCCTCGACCAGGTGGATCTCAGCGTCGGGGCCGATGTCATTGATCTCGTTGATGGCAATGAAGTCGTTGATTCGTTCGCCCTTGTGTTCGAGGTGGAAGCACGAGTACTGCAGAGCTGCTGGCAGCTCGATAATGGATTGTCGAACTTCGTGGACTTGCTCGTGGGGAGAGACCTATTGGGTAGAGATTCAGCGCCTCAGAACACCGTCTTCTTGACACATCCTTGCTAACCATGATGTTGACCTTGCCCGGCTCATGGGGCAGGATAATGTTCAACAGAAACATAGCATCTGTAGCTCATTAGCACAACAGCCCTCACCCGACGCATGACCGGGCCGGCGAGTCCGGTACTGCAGTCCGTCCTGTTGAGGAGCGGGCATACCTTCTGGGTTTGGCTCCACCCCATCGTCCACAACCGGAGCTGGGGCAGCGCCATTAACTTCGGATCCTGATGTTTCTGGTGCAGCATTCTCTACAGTCCAAGGCTCAGTCAGCACTCACGCGACCAAATTAGGGTCAAGAGGTTCCGAGGGGGTATTGGAGCCCGTACCAGCCGCAGCAGCTGTGTCCTTGGTTGCATCAGCCATTTTGGATGTAAATTTGAGAGCCTGGGCCGAGACGAGATCAAAATGGTCGTCAAGGTTACTCTATGTACAGCAGAGGGAAATGGCTTCCAGATGCGCCGACCCAAAAAGAACGGTGGGGATGGGAATTGGGAGGGATATGGGAAAGACAAAAGCGCCCCTTCTGACTTGAGAAGGAAAGAAATGGGGCCAATTCGAGATACTCAAGGTATATCTGGAACGGACAAGGTATGTGAGGCGTAAAAATAAGAAGGAAGAACTAGAAACCACTGCCCACAGCTCGATACTCTTTGCTCTCTGCGCTACATACGTCGACGATTTTCAAAAAATTCTGCGCTAGGATAACCCGTTCTCCCGGCAAGACGCGGGTGCCCGGGCAGGCAAGGGGCGTCTACTCCGTCTCCCATGCGCCGACGTAACCGTACCGTGCCTCATAACAATGCACCTTTATCCAACATCCAAGTGTCTTTATATTTAGGTAGTGGCTGATCAATGCATTTCGCTGGTGAGGTGGCTACCATACGAAAATTCTTCAGCATCAGTGCGGTGGTCGAAGGCGTGGATCTAGTTCACGGTTGGCGGGCATCAGTCCACTCCGTCATTCCATTGGCCCGCAGCCGACGTTGAGCTCCCGACGTTTGGGAGCTTGGATTCTGGGGAACTCCAAACTCTGGAGAACCCGAACCCTGGTTGCCGTGGTCAAAGTAAACAAGACCTCTCCAACAGTGGGTAATCCATTCTTCGTACATAGACGTCAGCATCAACAACATCGCCATCGTAGCCTTCACCGCCGCCCCAACATCAACACGCACTTATCTCAATTTACGGGCTTACATTTGCTTCAATTAGCTAAGGAATTCTCACGAAACAACATCGTACACAGGACACCACTAGACAGGCAGATGATGGGGAGCATCTGCCTGTGATCTTTTTGGTCTTATCGACTCATTCAATATGGAGCCATTGGATACCCAAAATCTTACATCACGGCGCACACACTCTTCAGCCAGTCGCAGGCAATCTACCAGAGAGAGTCTGCAGCCATGGACACCCACTCGCTGCCATCGCTTGCTTCGCCCACTCAAGACACATGTTTCTGCCCTCAGGCGCGAGATCGATCTGGAGGACTTGGAGAGATTGAGTGATGATGTCGCACAGAATGGCACCGCTGAGACGAGCCGTGCCAATCCCCAGCGTACCTACTCGCGGAGAGGACGAAAGCCGCGGGTGAATCCTGACATTTCAGGAGGCCCGAAGAATTCCACCACGGGTACGGCGAAGAGGATACCAAAGAGGAGTATCACCCAGCCAGGAGAGATCGTGCTTCCAACGCCTGTAATACGCCGGGCTAGAGGCCAATTACTCTCGTCACCTATCCAACAACCGCAATTGGCAGATGTGGGAGGGGGTGCAACTAGGAAGAAGCGGTTCGCGTCATTCCAAGGCCAACGAACGCTGTCCGTCATTGCAGCTCTGGAGAGCGATATGCAGCCGCTCCGCAACCGGGTCTCGGCAACCAAATTCTCGCTTTACGATTCCATATTACGAGCCGTCCACTCCCTTCTCACAGCCACTGCAGTGTCTTCTCCGGGCCCAGTGGGGGGCAGATCTCTCACAGCGATGTGTCTTCGCAAGGTTCCCGACTACATCGGCGAGCTCGAGTACTGGGAGCAACGTGACGCGGAGGAGCAGGGGACCAAGTCAACACTGCAAAATTCGGAAATCTCAAATGAGATTTACAGCGAGCTCGAGGCCATGCTGCCGACGAGCCTTGGGGCCAGTCACCTCAGAACGGTCGTCCGAGCCAATGGGGTGAAAGTCGTAAGAGACTCGATAGCCGAGGGTCTGCTAGACGACAGTTTTTCAATATTGCTTATCAAGCTTTGCTGCAAGACACAGTCTTTCCGGGAAGGCGAGGAGCTGCTGCAGGAGCTGACCGACCGTTCTTATCCGAAGCCCAAAGGTGCCCAGAGCACTTTCGACGAGAGCCGCAAACTCGCACCTCTGAGGATGCTGAGGGACTTCGCGAGGGAGTCCGGCCGACCACAGTTCATGCAGCGGCAGCTCTGCAGATTGCTATCAACCCAACAGCTTCCGCTTCTGTGGCTGTCCACCGAGGAATTCGGGGCAATTTGGTCCTGTATGGTTAGGGCCCTTTCCAGAGACGAGATCTGCGATGACACGACATCTTTCACGGTACAAATGATCACAGCGCTCTCGACGCAGGCTAGGCTTGAACCCGCGTCTCTTAGAACCCACAGTACCGACCTCAAGAGCTTGTCACAGCAGACTTTAGTCAGTGCTATCGCAGCCATCACAACATTGCCTATCCTGGCCCAGGAGGCCAGGTATTCATCTATGCACGAAGTCAGTCAGACTAGGAAGTGTTTAGCAGCTCATAAAGTTAGATATATCATCCAGAGATGTATATTTGAGTTGAGAAGGTCCAGGAAACCAAGTTGGGTGGCCACTGGCTTAAACCTGGCAGCTTTCCTGACGAATACATCACCAAGCAGCCCCAAGGATATCGAAACTTCAGGAGCTTTAGGTCGAACCATATGCGGCCAAGAAAGCAGGGAGAGTAGACAGCACCACGAAGCAGTTACGGTCCTCATTGGGTCCATCGCGCATTACTGTGGTCGAGGGTCAGCGGAACCGTCACACTATTATCTCACCAAGCTTTGCGATCAGCTCGAGCAGGTGTTGTCTACCGAGAGATTTCCTAGCACATTGCGGATGGACTGCGCTTTCGTCCTCGCGGAGCGGACCAATGATCTCCGTGATCTCGCTTTCGCTGAGTCACTTGACACAACGAGGACCACCCAGCAGGTCATCCCGACACCTCGCAGGAAGTCCGCTTCGTCATCATACCGTTGGGACGAGGACATATGCGAGTGGATCATAGTCACTCCAGCACCAGTCCAGCGGCAACGACAGAGCTTGTCGTCCAGCATGTCGCCACCTCCGGAACAGAGCCTTGGTTCCGGTGGGGGGCATGGAGCAGACTCGGCGAAACACGTTCAGCCGAAACAGAGACAGAAACTTGCTCGCGGTGTAAAGACACAGGCAGGTTCTGCAGACACAGAATCACGGCGCCTTCGCAGCGGCACACCGCTGGGCAAGCGGAGCTGGGGAGCACGTCGATCGGTCGATCCGCTGGACGATGATGATAGTGGTGTTGAGGCTCTGGGCGCCCAGCGCGACAGCAGCTACGAGGATGAGGTGTTTACTCGCCAGAATGGCGCAAAGAAGCGTCGCACCACGGCTCTGAAACCATGTCGGGCTATTTTGAAAACATTTACCAACATTGCTCGCGACGATGTGTGCAGCGAGGACGAGCTCGGCCTCTGACAAGGCGTCTCGCGGTTAGGTGTTGATTGTTAATGGCAAACTGGGGGAGTCTTGGGTGGGAACGACACCCGCAGGCATTGGACAGGAGGAATAGAATGGTAATTCCGTATGACACGTCAGGAATAGAAAATGCATTAATCTGCCACATGCTGTGTGCGTGGTTGCTGTCGCAGAGCCAAGCTTGTGAGGCTGTCTACTGTGTCAAGATTGTGGAGCCTCGGGACGTGTGGGCGGCGCGCAGAGCCGCATGTGCAGCAGGGACGAAGAGTGCATTGCACGTAGTACGTGATATCGCGTTAGTTGTTCATGGCTACTTGCCCAGTGCCTCTCTTGAACGGTCGTGATAGGGACGCAGTGGGTCCAGTTTTCTGTTACCGACCGTCTGTCATGATGTGATGCTGATGGAGATCTCAGGATAAACGGCACTCCATCGCTCGCATGGGCAGTCGAGCCGAGCGAAACTTGGCTTTTTGACGCACGACCCAAAACAGAACATTCGGTCTCGCTTGATCTTGCCGTTTCACCCAAGACTGAACGAACATGCGTCTTGGGGTGTGGGTGTGGCATCTTGTCAAGGGCAGCGGTGATGGGCATAGTCTGATCTTCCTACTCGTCGGCGGTCTTGCCCTAATCCCTGGCGACGATCTGCTACCCTACCATAATAGCCTGTTCGCGGATCTTCGCCGAGGATCGCTACCGCCGAGGCGACGCCGCCGAGGTCATGGTGTCATGTGGGTGACGCGTATGAGCTCCTGTGAAAGAGCTTTGGCCGTCGCCTTGGTGTGCTTAGCATAACTAGGATTGGTCTCGAGCATTCCTTGGGTTCCTAAAATGTTTCGGGCTGGTGAAGATTTCACAGAATAGGTGAATGACTACCCAATCTTCGTCTCAAGGTGGAAATGCCGGCCGGCTCTCTGATCAAGCCCCCAAGAGATTCAGATGGCATCTGCTCCTCTTAAACTCCTAGCCCGTTTCATCTACGACATCCTAATTGTGTGATTGGACCGACAGCACCCGCAAAGCTGGACGATAATGGGAGAATTGGAGCGACGTCGCCATAGGTGAACGCCTTACTGGGCAGTCCAATGTTTTCCTCGGCGTCCATGAACTCTGTCGCGCCATGTCTCGCTGGCAGGTGATAGATTGAATCGGCACTTGGCGACTGATAACTTGGGATCAGCTGGTCACCATGAGTATCGGACGGAATTTGTACCTAAGCGACGTCGTTCCAGCTAGGCTGCCGTGAAACCTATCAAACTCAATGTGGAGCTTTTTGAGTCTCAATGGGAGTTGATAGATGGCCAGACGCAACTGAAGTTGACCAGCGGCATGTAGATTAAAGACGTGGCCTGCCGAGCGCCGAATCTGCAAGTCTAATCAGTGGTTCTCTTGCTAGTGTTGGAACTAATTTTGGGCTTGTAGAGCACAGGATGTGCTTGTCCGTATCAAACGGTCGACTGAAATATGGAGCATCGCAAGAAGCTTGTTCAATGTTGCGAATAGCTTGGTTTTCGCGGACCGATTAACCGTGGTGGCAGGTCGATGCTGTCTCAGCAACCTACCCTGCAATCGATCGCTGCCGTGGGGCCCACGCGTCTTATTGGCGTGAAATATAGAGCACTGAGATGGGCATCTGCAGATCTGGCAGTGGGCAGTAGCGCACTCTATGAGAAACCGTCGATACAAACCTTCAGATGGGAAAAGCAACCTTGGAGTGTGGTCACTTAATCATGTCTTAGACTGTTCTTGCGCGTGCCCTAGGCCATCAGCGCTAGACCAATGTCGAGGCCCCCTTAGTCATTTCCGTTTGCCAGGATCCCCGCCTGTATTCTGGCCACACCACGAGCTGCAGGGGAGGGGGGCTGGAGCATGATGTGCAGAGGGAACCATCAGCCTCGGGGTAGATTGAATTAGTAGGAACGTCAGTAGCAGTCTAGCTGTGGGACCACGCAGTGAGCGATAAGTGTGGTTCTTCTGCGTGGGCATTCAGTAGGTTCTCTGGTCCTCGGGACAAGCCAGCGCCCCGAGGCAGTCCCCAGATTTCGGAAACGATGATGGAGAACTCGTTTCCTATGGACAGGATCTCCGCAGGCCCGCTGGGGATCAAGATCGGCCTGGAAGATTACGATTGAACCAGCTGATTCTGCCGTCAATACTCCAGATACGAGGATATTTTTGCCCAGCGTTCAGGCGTCTTGCCAAAGTTCAGTGTGTAATTGCACGGACTCGTGGCAAGCTGGGCTGAGCTGCGACTCCACCAATTGAGGGCGCCTAAAGGCGGCAAAAATACCTAAACAGGCATGCGGCAGGGATGTCAGCGCGAGAGGCTGTCAGGGACGGGAAGTGAGAGGTGATGTGGGTGGGCCGCCCCTGAGCAGAGTCGTGGTGGGGCAAGATTGTTTGGCCCGTTTCACATGTCCGTGTGCAAAAGCCTGCTGTCCAATGAGCCGTCGTCAATCGACAAGCTTCGACAACCTTCGCCGGCCGCGAGGGATATGAGAGGCGTTGATTCATCCGTCGAGTTTTCCACCCCGCCAGCGAAACGGAACGAGACAGTCTCGGGAGGCGCACAACGCGGCCATCTGCGCAAGTTGTGGTTATCATTCGTCATCCGGCAATGCAAAGGCTGAAAGGACAAGGCGCAGGAAGAAACTGTGAAAAGTTGGGATGACCAAGCATTTGACAGCAACATCCAGGGTGCCGGCTCAGGGGCCTGCTTGTTCGCCTCCTTGGCGACAAGCCGTGCAGATACCAAAGTAAGACCAGCATGACGGAACAAGCCAGAAAGCGAATACATCACCGGCTCCAGGCTCAGGCATCATCGGTCCGTGGGTGCTGCGGTTGCTGTGGCATATCCTGGCGTTGCTATGTTTGTTCAGACGACGGGAGGGCTCCGTGGCTGAGGAGAGTGATTGGCGGTGCTCCCGGCCATAGCCTACGGAGCGCCCCCGGGATTGCCCTGGCGCAGCAGTTCGTGAATCATGGGCGAGTCGTCGCAACCGCGGAGCAAAGGCCTGACGACGAGAGTTTGAATGGGTGGTGCAGATCAGAGCCGCGATTGTCGTCGCTTCTCTGCCGTTTTGTCGATTACTCCGTACTCCACCGACCAGGCAGCTGTTGAATGGCAGATGGGAGATGGGAGGGTTTGAAAAAGCACATGCATCTTTCGGGTCGATCCCTGGACGAGTGGCTGCGGTGCCAGTTTGTCGATGTCTGGCGGGCGGACAGGCAGGGTGGTTGACTCCGTCAGGTCCGTCACTCTCGGAGGAGCCCCAGTCAAGGCGTGCAGGGTCAGAGGGTGCAGGGTGCAGCGCAGACAGAGGTGACAGATGCGAGATAAGCAAATAAGCAGATGCAAAAGAGTTGCGGACGGTGAGACGGCTCATAGCAGGCGCGCGCCGATATGTGGGTTCCAAGACCCGTGGACGTTTCGGTGTCGTGGCCAGCGCGGCCCCAGGTTTGCTTGGGAGCTTGGGCAGCCGATCCATGTGCTGTGCAGTGCAGTACAGTACAGTACAGCATGTGCATCCAGAGCACAGGTGCTTTTGAGCCACCGCACTGCAGTACGCAAGCACGCAAGCTGCATTACCGTCCCACCGTCGGTGACACGGTGGCACCGTATCGCAACAGGGTTGGCTGACGGGTTGGTGGGCTGGCGGGCTGGCGGGCTGGCGGGAAGGTGCAGGGTACGTACCCGGGCACCCAGGCACCCTGTGCCTGTCCACCCTCCCCTGCCCACCCTACCCCGCTGGCGTGTCCCTCCCCTTCCCTTCCTTCTGAGGAGCTTCCAAGTGCCCATGGTTCCCCTGAGTCGTCGCCCTCGCCCTACCACTGCCAGGACTGCTGGCTGTCCCAAGTAGATCGCCGCACGTCTTCGACAGGCCACTTGATTGGACCCCACCAGGGTTCCCACTTACGACGGCCGACCACGTCCTTGGCATATATCCGCCCGTCACGTCCCCTCCCTCTTGCTTCTAGCCAGCGGATCCAGGTCGTCCAAGATTTCACTACGCTTTTCTCATTTCACTTCAACCCAGCAGTCCGCGACTCTTGACAGTCTGACTCCGGTCTTTCTCTCTCCTCTTTCACGGTACTCGATACTCGATATTTTTTCCCATCGAGTTGTTGGGCCACAGGCACTCCTTTTATCATCTTCACTTCATCATCGGCTCCTTTTTCTCATAAGCCCCCTTTTCCCCACCGCAGCAACATCATCGCATTTGCTGATTCACTCGCCACCACAACTCACACACCACAACGATATAACGGTCAAAGCAACTGGATTTGTGATTCGGGCCACAGTCAAACAACAAATCTTCTTCCTTCGACGCCAAATTCTTATTGACCACCTGACTGTGTTGGCTGGACTTGACTGAGCAACAAGGGGACCAAAACGAGACCAAGCACAGCCTCATTTGAACAACAAGAGAGAGGACGAATCCGCCTCCACAACACTCACTATATCATACGGGTCCTATACGAACATTCGGCAGCCCTCGCCAAGACGCGACCCGCCCGGACCCGCCACCTCGGAGCATTCGACTCACTCTGCATTCCAGTCTATTTCGTGCTGGTCTCGAAATCAAGACATCCGCCCTTTCTAACTTGACTGCCTCACTCTTTCTGGCCCTCGAGGCCCAAGGGCGCCACTTGATCGTCACGATTTCCACGTCGAGGACGACAATATAACCATCCTTCACACCTAGGGACCAGGCCGTCACCCAGGATCAACACCGTATATCTCCCTTACACTTGAGAGGTACTCCGGACTCATTCCATCCTCTCATCACAACTCATTCAAGATGGCCGGAGAAAGCAGTGGTGGCGAGACGGCGCAGGCTATCAACCCCTTCGTTGAGAACCAGCTCCTCTCCAACTACCTTTACTACATCCTTGCCATCATGGCAGCTTTGGTTATCACCCACAAAGTATATGTCACACTCGTGAGATATGTGCGGACAGTCTCGTCCCTGAACAACAGCACCCAGTCCTACTTCGCACAGGAGTCATGGGGCCATGCCTTCTTCAAGAGGAGCTTGCAGTACTCACCCGTCTTCCGCAAGAGACACAACCGCGAGTTCCAGGTCAGCTCCGCCGTCAACATGGGCACCCTTCCCACCCGGCTTCAGCTTATCGGTCTGCTTGGCTACTTCGCTACCAACGTGGCTTTTTGCTGCATTGACATCCAGTTCCAGAGCAACTTCGAGAGCTGGACCAAGATGTTCCTGTACCGCACCGGCGTTCTGGCCGTCGTCAACATGATCCCTCTCTGGTTGATGGCTGGACGCAACAACCCTCTGCTCACGTGGCTGGGCATGTCTTTCGACACCTTCAACTTGCTGCACCGATGGTTGGGCCGTATCGTGGTCCTCGAGGCGCTGGCTCACACCGTCTGCTGGATGGTCTCGAAAGGGAAGCCCTTCTCCGTGGTCATTGGCATCACGGTGAAGAGTCAGTTCCTCATGTTTGGTCTCATCGGTATGATCGCTTTCCTGTTCATCTTCATCCAGGCAAGCAGTGTTTCGAGGCACGCCTTCTACGAGACCTTCAAGATCCTCCACATCATCGCTGCCGCTGTGGCTATTGTCGGTGTGTGGTACCACCTCAAGATCAAGGATTTGCCCCAACTCAAGTACCTGTACGCTGTTGTCGCCCTTTGGTCCTTCGACCGCGCTGCTCGCTTGATCCGCCTTGCATACGCCAATGTCGGCTCAGGCGGCACCAAAACTCTCGTCGAGGCCCTGCCCGGCAATGCCGTCCGCGTCACTGTCAACATGGCACGACCTTGGGCGTTCGCTCCTGGCCAGCACGCGTATCTGTACTTCCCTAGCATCAGCTTCTGGCAGTCTCACCCTTTCTCTGTCGCTTGGAGCGAGGAGACGGAGTCGTACGATGAGAAGTTGCCCATGGATCGCAACGAAATCCTCTCGATGCGCAAGACCAGCATGTCCTTCATTATCCGAGCACGAACAGGCGCCACCGGCTCTCTCTACAAGAAGGCAGCCGCATGCCCCGATGGAAGACTGGTGACGTCGTGTTTTGTGGAGGGGCCTTACGGCGGCGATCACAAGCTGCAGTCGTACGGCACAGCCATGCTTTTCGCAGGTGGAGTCGGCATCACTCAGGCTGTGCCGCATGTGCGCGACCTTGTCGCCGGGTACAACAACGGCACGGTCGCGGCGCGGAAGATTGTGCTCGTGTGGATCATCCAGAGCCCCGAGCACCTGGAATGGATTCGCCCTTGGATGACCGAGATCCTGGCAATGGAGCGCCGTCGCGAATGCTTGCGCATCATGCTGTTCGTGTCCCGGCCTCGCTCCACCAAGGAGATCCACTCCCCCAGCGCGACCGTGCAGATGTTCCCTGGACGACCCAACATCGAGCACCTGATCGGCGCAGAGATGGAGAACCAGGTCGGCGCCATGGGCGTCACTGTGTGTGGACCCGGGGCGCTGAGCGACGAGGTGCGATTGGCCGTGCGGAACCGCCAGTACAACGGCACCATAGACTTCTGCGAAGAGGCCTTCAGCTGGTAATTGCTCCTCTGAGGGCTCTCATCAGTCATTACCACTGCCAGTCGACAGCTCGCTGCGCTCGTTCGAGCGTGTACTGTCGCTCGGACAACAACCTCCTTGCGTATACCCAGCGCGTCCTTTCTGGGTGTGTGTACATATTTACTATTCATGAAATCTCTCTTTTTTCCTAAACCTCCGCGACATCCCGTCGTCCCAAATTGGGGCGCGTCTCGAGCGACGACAGATATAAAAGGCACGTTCCTTGTACATGTGAGCTGTAGTGCTTAATATGGCACGTGTGTGATCAGAAGAGTCAGATATTTTTGCATTGGTAGCCGCTACATTTTGGAACGAATGGAATGAAATCAATCTGCCTCAAACTTTAGGCCACTATGGCTTCGCATGCGTTATGTGACTCAATTTGTTCATTGTTGTATGTGAACTTGCCGGCGTACGAAGCCGTCATGGCGCGTACCTCAACACGGACTGGATCCTTTACGCCTGCATCTATCCCAAAAATGCTTATACTGACAGGCTGTACTGAGTGTTCACTCAAGTTTATCTTTCCCTTGTTGGGTTTTCTCCCTTCTGTGACTGAATATGGAAATGGGCCCCAAACTCGCATGGGCCTGAGCTGTCATGCGCCGGTCTCGTCTTGTTTCAAACGCTGGTTAAGGATGTGAAGCCAGTAAGCTTTCGTGACCGCTGTGAAAGAAAGGAGTAGTTTCAAAAGTCCAGATAAGGACTTTATTAATTTCCGCGCAGAAATCTACTTTTGCTGTGTGGAAACTCAGAGCGGATTGAGTTTGGGTTTGGCTCTCGGCTGTGACCTCGTCATGCTTAACCTCTCCCCTGAAAGGGAGATTTCCGTCTGATAATGGTCCCTCAAATCACTCAAGTCCGTGCGAGTTCTGATTTACCGTTTTCGAGGTTCGAGCTTGGAGATAAGCTCTTGTCCCAGGTGGCATCCCCTGGCAGGTCAACACGCGTCCAGCTGAAAGAATGCAACCTCATGCAACCTCATGCAGCCACATGTCACTAGTCTGGGGCAGAGTCCTTCATGAAAGTCGCCGCCGAACCTGCCGACTTTCTTGACGACTCGGTTGCCTTTTACAAACAACCTGTGTCCCGGCAATATCGCAATGAGAGGGTCGCAGTGAGAAGTACATTTTGGCGGAAATCTGGGTCAGCCTTACTACCACCGCTATCAAGACTTTCTTCTCTGCCGTAGTCATGACACAGTGCCCTCTCATTGTGCTGGGAATCCATGCAGGCCTTTCATGTAGTATAACGTATGTCATGTGCCCTGCTGAAGTCTCTGAAACTTTTCAGAGAGTGGGCTACAAGTCCATATCGAGTATATTTTACCCTTATTTTCTCACGACAGAATGCATCCACTGTATGAGCCCATTTTATCTGGCGTGGTTGAAGACGAGCACGGCTTCGGCTACATAACGAATGATGGGGCCTGCTCAGTTACTGTGGCGGAAATTGTGAAGGTTGAGTATGAGGCCTATCCTAGGTGGCTAATGTCTAATCATTAGCATCACCAGGAAGTCATTTTTCATCACAAATGGGCATGTAAATTTTAGCCTGGCAAGGCACACGCACACGCAACATTGTGTTAAAAGGAGGACGATGACGAATGGGCTAATAGTCATCTGAAGACGTTCCTGCCAATCTATCCGACCGATTATTTAGGCAAGCACAGGAAAACCTTTACAAGTTTGGTAGAATCTGAAAAGTGGCTGCAAGTGGTCCTTTACGGCAGATTGATGAGCTGAAGGTAAGTAGCATAGAATGAGTCGCAGGACCCTAGACGAATCCGATTCCGCCTGCCACGATGTGATCTAATGATTCAGAGCTATCACAATATTCAACGAGATAGTTGACATATTCCTGAGGAAGGGCATTGTGCTCCGGTCGTGCGCTGCCCACTTGACTTGGTTCATCCGCAGCTCAAGTCTATGACAATGACGGGCAGAGATGATGGTCTTCCACGTCAGCAGGCAAGGCTGGGTGGCCAGGCTCAGTATATATATTCCTCGTCTGCCTCATGATGACGACACGCGATACTGAGACCGGACTCGTTGTCGGCGTCGTCCTAGCCTGTGCATATCAACGGTCGGCACGGGCCGACTTTAGTTGTGAACTAGACACAACGGCGTGGACCTGAAGGGGCTAGGAATTTTGATTCGCTAAAGACAGTAGTTCATGACGATGGGTAGTGAATTCAAGGCTATGAATTACCTATACGGTGCTTTCTTCTCGTGTCCGGCGTACGTGCCAACCTGGATGAATATACTGATGACCGTGTTCTGTGCCGACATTAAATGCTTTCCTCCAAGCGGAAACGTGGTACCGTATCACAATAATCAAATGCCCTTAAGCGAGCTTCTGTATCTAGCACACGCGAAATTAGGAGGAAGACTGCAAAATATTTGGCTGACCTCGTATACTTAGTAATGTTGATGCTACACCTGGGCAGATCAAGAGCATTAATTAGTTAGGGTGACCTTGATCAGAGCGCAAAGGAGAGATTAGCGCGAGGCCGGACACAGTAGAAGCACGGCTAGTTCGAGACCAAAAGATGTGTCAGGCGCTTTCGTGTCATTGGAGGCCCAGGTCCGGGATCAAAACTTTTGGAGACATCATCATGGCTTCACTTTAATGGTTCCGGGTTGGCGTGATGGATCAGAGCAAAGCGAGCCGGTGACTAGCTGAGTTATGCACCGGCCTTTCCCCTTTCATTATTGTTCAAAACAGTGCCCAATTCTTTATGTTGAAATCTTGTCATAAGTGCATATTGTAAGAAATGTTGTTCTTTCGCGCCATCTACTACAGCAAGAATTTGACCAGGCTAGGTTGCTGACCGTCTCGCAAGTATGTCAGGGGAAGACTACAAATGTGAGAAGAAAACGCAGCATTTTTGAAAACAATAATGGGACATTTCACTTCTGAGACTCAAGCCGATTCAGTATGACTTGGACTTAGTTTGAAAGGTTTGAATAGAAATTGACTCGGAGATACAGTCCGAGTAGTATACTAGTAGTGCATGTATTGTTATCTTGGTGGTGGACATTGTGGCCGAGCCGAGTGCAGTGCACTTGACTTATCAATGGCCTTGAGTACCTTGGTAGGGGAACAGGGCCATTTAGAGTAAGTGATTTCGTCTTTAATCCGTACACAAACTCTTATCATCGAGCTGTAGGCGGTCCCTTCATACAGTGGTAAACACTTCGTGACTGTCACGGTACCCACTGTTATGCGGCCCGCCATATAAACGCCACAGCTTCGCCTGCGGCTCGTAGATTTCTAGTTTTCCTTCCTTTGCGCAACAACAAGTTCTCAACCCAAGATATCCTACCAGCACTGTGACAGTGACCCAGTGTTTAATAACATACAATGCCGATAACAGTAGGTTTGAAATACAATTGTGGCATTTAGAGTTCACTGGAAAAAATTCAATGTAGGTGTAGAGGGATTGTAGTGTACCTATAGTGAGGACGAAGCTGGCGCACGTGCTCAAGCAGAGGTCGTCTGCCTGCGAGGAGCTCGAGCTCAAGATAGCCTCCAGGGCAAGGTGTACGTGCTATTAATAGATTGCCGTGCTCGATCCTCTTGCAGGCGCGTTATACCATTTTCCATCTGACCATGACGATGTCTGCTCCACTTTGTTAGCCACTAGCCCGGTTCACGATGCATGACATGCCATGGAATAATGAAGCGAATGGCCAGCGCTGCTTCTTTGCATGCCAGGAGTATGTACCTACTCCGGGCTCCGGCTTCGCAAATGGATGAGCACAGGTCTGACCCTCGTGGGCTAGATGTTGGAGATGCCGAGCTATACAAGTGATGGGCAGTTACATGGACCATGCTCGCAATTTGCGGCTGTGGTTTGAAGAAGGGATTGACCAAGCTGTTGTATGAGACAGCGAGCGAATGTCTCTGCTTTCGGACGTATATGATGCCGTGCAACACGCGACTGATGGAGCTTGACTTTGTTGACATGCATGTTCTTGTGCTACACACCAAGTCCCGCTGTCCTTTGGAAGGCTCTCCTCTCCCGTGCCCATGTTCCAATGGAATATCAGAGACCTGCAGACCCCACTTGGGGGAGCCATAGATATTGTTCTATAGTCCAGGTGCTGTCTCACCTTTCTTTTCCGGATGAGCCACGCTCAGCTGATCTCTGACAGCTGCGTCGCTCTCCAACATGTGGCTGGGAAACCGCAGGTGCAACTTCTTGTTTACTCCTAGGGCTTACTTTTTAAACGCGAAAACAAGTGCGGGAGGGAGGAAGAAAGGACAGGGGGCGTCGTGCAAAAACAATGGGCTTCTGCGACACAATTGGACGTCTGTGCTGGGTGGCTTCCTGCAGGGTGACTGCAAGATGACTGCAGGTAGATGAATGATGTGATGCCAGGATATTTTGCGTTGGGTCTTTCGGTAATCGAGGTAGCATCGGGTCAGGGCCGAGGCGGTGGTTGGTGGTCGGGGCAACACAGCCCACAGTTCGCTTCTGCAGACACGAGCAGGTGCCCAGTCCAGTAACATTGTGAAACGACGGGTTATATGGGTTATGGCTTTCTTGCCGCCCGGTGTGTTTTCCCCCTGTGACACCCTCGCGGTAATTTTTACATGCAATACATGCATGCATGCATAGGACAGTGTTGGTAGGTGCGATTGGACTCCTTCTGTTGGGACATTGGCGTTCCCTGGGCTGGACATGATCGTCGCAAATGACAGCTATTTAGGCACTCGGTCAGTCAGTCGACAGTAGGGAGAGAGAGCGAGTGCGTGACGAGCAACCAGAGAACCGGGACTACTGTATGAATATGCGCAAAGTATGTTGCGTATATGCCGTACCACCCAGGGTAGCATCCAAGATGCGCAATGCACGTCAACAACATCAGGTGCGGGGGAAGAGAGACAGGCAGAGAGGGAGAGAGCGGAGCCTCAGAAATCTTGGAAACAAGTGTCTTGTCTTGGTTCGAGACGAAGCTTGGAAAGTAGCCCCAAAGTCAATCCATCGTCGGGCCATTGCCATTGGGGAAGGCTGGTCTGGGAGGCTGGTGGGCGGGGTCAGCCTTCCTAGCGCACAGGCATATGCATCCCTATACTATATCCCGGTGGGGCTAGCGGCGCGCGCAGTTTGGGATGGGGATGGTTCCTCCGGACGGGGCCGTTGCCCTGGAAACCGTCTTGGCGGTACCTGGGAGAGCCTGGGAGACCTGGGAGAGGCCGAGCGCCAAAACTCAACAACCGCCTGTCACAGGTAAAACCGGCCTGCACGCAGGAGCAACCCGCAGAAGCGAAGCAGAACTGCGCCGCCTAATTTCCATCCTCATCCTCACCTCACTCGGCTCAGCTCGACCCCCAGCTCTCTCAACCTCAAGTTGGCCTGACCTGACCTGACCTGACCCAGTCCAGTCCAGTCCAATCTTGCACAGCCAGCGTCGCCTCTCATTTTCACATTTTCATTAATTTTCATGAAATGCATTGCTGCTGCCGTCACTATCCCAGCCGAGCTGTGAGGGTCCTGAGTTTGTATCTGTTGTGATACGATACGCAACACATCCACGGCTGCCGCCAATTGCCTTTGACAAGCGGCGCATTGCACCGCATCGCATCGCTTGCTCTCGCACCACACAGCGCGTGTGGCCCAGCTGTCAACAATCCACCCCTCCTTCCATCCATCTTCCATCTTGCCTTCGTCTGTCGTAAAACGGTGGCCGCATCCAAGGTCGCAACTGAAGTGGCCCAATCTGATCCAATCCACCATAATATTCACAACACAACACGGCAAGCACCCAAGCAAACTTGAAGCTTGCTTCCTGCCGCGCTGCAGGCCACTGGCCCACTCCTGCGCCGCACCTCACCACTCGCTAGCTCTTCTGCTTCACACATTGACACATTCTGTCAATTACTGCCGTCATGGACCCCGGCTACCTTTCCCAGCAGGTCAACACCATCATTGGCCAATTGCACGGCCTATTTGACGAGATTGGCGTCCCCAGCCATGATCGCGAGTCTAGAGAAGCAGAGGTACGTGAGAGACCGTCTCATTCAACCCACTTGAACTTCGAACCATGCTTGGTGACCTCGTAAACTGACTGGAGGACCCACATGTGCAGCTGTTCGCGGCCCTGTCTGAGGCCCTGAACAATCAGGTGCGCCTTGTGACTCATGAGAAGAAACAGATCATCTCTGAGGCCCAGAATATGATCACAACCATCCGCCAGATGGAAGCCTCGCTGGAGGATCCAAAGCCTCGCGGCGACTACCACAGCCAAGATGATGGCCTGGACATCTCTTACCCATTGACCAGATGTCTTCAGGGATTGAAGGAGAAGCACGCCCAGGTCAGCAGAATGCACAAGGAACGATTCGCCCAGGTCAAGAGTACGTGCCGCCACCCCTCCCAGCGCTCAGTCCGCCATCTCATCTCTACACGCAAGACTGACAGCTCATAGAACTTGTCGAGGCCCTCCAATCTTACTCGTCACATCTCGAACCTAGCTTCGTCAAGCTTGCGCTTCCGCCAACCGGCCCAAATCAGTCTATCCCGCCTACTTTTGACCTGTCTCCCTCGTACGTTGATAAGCTCGACAATGAGTTCACTAGGGTCTACGAGGAGTACACAAAGCGCATCTCAACGGTCCAGGCACTTTCCGAGAACATCATCCAGCTATGGGCTGAGCTCGGAACCCCACAGGCCCAGACTGATGGCGCCATCGTTAAGTACTACCGCGACGCTCCCGAGCAACTTGGCCTGCACGAGGAAGATGTTGCGCGACTCCGCGCCAGGCTAGAAAAGCTCGACAGCGAGAAGAAGAACAGGGAAAAGCGTCTGCGTGACCTGAAGGACGCGGTCGAGGCCTTGTGGGAAAAGCTAGGCGTTGACGAGGCGGAGCGCAAGGCATTCCTAAATAACAATCGTGGGTGTGGTGTCCGACAGATCAACGAGTTTGACGATGAGCTGGCCCGGCTCAACGAGCTCAAGCGGCAGAACCTGCACATCTTTGTTGAGGATGCACGCTGCAAGCTACAGGAGCTCTGGGATGCCCTGTATATGTCGGAGGACGAGATGCTCGAGTTTACACCCGCCTTCTCTGACGTGTATAGCGATGCGCTTCTCGAGGCCCACGAAAGTGAGATCACAAGGCTAGAGACGCTCAAGGAACAACGTGCGCCAATGCTGGCTCTTATGGAGAGACACCGCAGCCTAGTTTCGGAGCGAGATGAGCTAGCTGCTTCAAGCCAGGACGCCTCGCGGTTGATGATGAAGCCACAAAAGGGCGAGAAGCGAGACCCCGGAAAACTGCTGCGCGAGGAGAAGATGAGAAAGAGAATCGCCAAGGAGCTGCCCAAGGTGACAGCTGATCTGCGAAAGGCTCTCGAGCAGTGGGAAGACGAGTGGGGTCGACCATTCTTCGTGCATGGCGAGAGGTACCTGGACATAATCGAAACCGACAACTCCAATAGGGCAGCCCCGGGGCCCCGATCGAGAACACCAGCAAACACCTCCATGCCGTCAAAAGTAACCAGCGCGACCAGGTCGGCACCGCCTGTCAGCAGGTCCAACAGTGCTGTTAGCAACAGCCGCTCGCAGGCGCCCAGCCGGGCTGGAGCCAAGACACCGACCGAGAAGTTCAACTCTCTTCCAACCAAGTGGTCGAAGCCACTGGGTCCCCAGACGAGCATCAACACGAAGGGCAGCCCGACCCGGATCCCAGCCCGCCCTCCGCTGTCCAATTTGAAGCACGCCAACTACTCTCCTGACAAGTCGAGGCCAGAGTTGGAGAAGCCCGACCTTGTGAGGCGCGGCACGGTTCCCTCGATGCGTGCTCCGCCTCCCAAAATGAGAGACCTTGTCGCTGTGCCAGAAACGGAGGTGGAGATACCTGCCAACTACTATCAATCATCTGATCGAGGATCAGGCATTATCCGGCAAATCGAGCCCGAGGACGTGTATGACGACCGACCGAAGCAGCGCAGTGCAGAGTACGAGCGTCCCATCTCGCATCACGATTTCCGTGACTTTCCGGGCAAGGCCTCCCTCCGCAACCAAGACAGCGGGCCTCGCTATGAGCGCTTCGCGCAGTCGTACTCCCAGGCGCCGGGCCCTGCGATCCGCCAGATCTCGAATCAATCTAGTGACTCGAATGGGACTGTGGTGACGGGGTCGGAGAACTGGGAGACGTACGATGACAACTCGGAGCCAGAAGAGGACATCCCAAGTGGGTACTACGCCAAGATTCGTGCGGGAAGGACCGACTATGGCATGGAGCCCCCGAGCAAGTTCAACGCAAGCCAGCAGGCAAAGCGCCCGCGAGGGATCCCCCCTGCACTGCAACAGCCGCATGTGATTGTGGACGGCGATGGTAGACGCGTCTACTCTGGGAGTTCCGGCTGGACAGATGAGGATGTTTTCTAAGGAGTGAAGCGTGTCCGTCGTTCGCCGTGAACAACATTCTATTCTCACGGCCACCGGGGGCTTTTCTCTTTTTGTACCCGATTCGTTCTCGACCCTACTTATACGGCTCTTGAGAGAGCATGCCGCAAGGTTGTTGTAAAACTCGAGAGGCTCGGCCGGCTGGCCGCGTCGTTCATATTCCAGTCCTTTTTGGTTCAAGGGCTTTCGATTCTCACTGTGGGCGGTTCCTGGAAGGCATGGGGGAAAGAGGGAGACGTGTTTGATACCCGCCATGGATGGATGGGGTCTCGTTGGCAGGGAAAGGGAAAGGGAACAGGAAGGGAAGGAAACGGATGGAAGGACTCGTGAAATCCCAGATTTTGGAGTCAGGATAATACCGGCGTTCGAGGTTTAGTGCTTGTTTTTGCTGTTCTGATGTTCATTCTGGGAACACTGAGACGGACGACCTGAGAGAGAGTCTGACTTGATGGCAGCTAGCTGCTCTGCCATGATCAATGCTGACGACTAACTGACTGATTGATTGTATGCTTTTATGGCTGGCTGTATCAAAAATCAACAGAGAGAATTGGTATTCGATGCATTAGTATCAAGTGTCTTTTAGTACACAGTAGCAGTGATGGTCGTAGGATGCTGATGTCGAAGTTGGGGTTGGGTTGATTTGAGTGAGATTATGCATCTATAGGCTTTGTTCTAAAAACAAACCAGACCAGGGCATTCCAGGGCCCGGGGATCGACAGGGTTGCAGGTTGAGCGTAACCTCGGGAGCTTTCAGCGCCCTTGCAGGTGGATCAGTGGCGTTGGACAGCTTCGCGATTACATCAGATCCCCTATTTCGTCACAACACAACCGCCTGGCCACACTGGCCGCTGCTGCCGACCTCCTGAGCAACCAACATCGCATCGGTCTGTAGAGATCTCCTCGACACGCCCCTTCAGCGCCTGCTCGGCACCGATAACGTGACTCGTCTACGTGTACGTGAACCGAGCTCCAGGCCATCCTCGAAAGCTCCATCAGCTATCCCTGGCACGCACATGACCCGCCAGATCCCTCGAAATGCCATCTCTATATCCCGAGTGATCCATCCTGCATGCTTGAAGCAGCCACGTATTCCGACGCATCCCCCTCGTCCTCTCGAGTCCAACTAGCCTCCCTGCCTATGAAAGGCCATGCATGCCTCGAGCACACCGCAAAGCAGCCGCCCGAACCTCCGTCCTGTCAGCTCCAGCGACCATGCCGGCCCGCACAAGCTCACGCCCCAGGAGGCAGCCTTGCGAGGCGCGTCCCTGGCTTTCTCCAAGCAGCAGCAGCAGCAGGCCAGAAACACACAGCGACAGAGTCTGACGCCCAGCTCAAATGAACCAGCCTTCCATTCGCCGCAGGACGGCGGTGCGCTCGTGGCGGCTACGTCGGCCTCGAGGATGCGCTCCCCGACGGGCAGCATCAGCAGTCGACAGGGTGGCCAGCTAAGCAGGCAAGGCACGGGGGCAGGGAATGGGAGAATAAGCAGGCAGACCACCGGCAACAGCAGTATCGTGCCAGACAGCGACATAGGACAGGCCACTGAGCAGAAGAGGGAAAGACTGGCACTGTTCCTCGGCTCCCCCGGCTCCGAACAGTCGAGGACACCGTACTTACTGCCCCCTGGTGGTAGGGCGGCGGCCACGACGGCAGACCCAAAGTCCTCAAGCTTCATAGCTGCTACGCTCGCAGCGAGCAGGAGCGTTAGCCCTGGCTCCGGCCCGGCCGTGCAGAGCGTTGGCGATGAGAGGGTGGCCGCGGGGAGACCACGTCTCGGTGAGCCGGCACCCATTCGGAGGAAAGCGAATGTCAGGACAGGCAGCCCGGCGGTGAGCCTCTCGACCACAAGCTCAGACGGCCTCCCTGACACGGCGAACCTGCCCCCCACGAACTCGTTAATCTCGATGTTCGAGCTCAAGGGGGACCAGGACGTGGACCCTGTCAAGGACAGCCCTGGCCGTCCTCGTGTCAACAAGTCCAAGGGATGGCCACTTCCCGATGTGAAGCTTGATGATAGTAACGAAGACAACGGAGGCTTGGGAGTGGAGAATGTCAAGCCGCGACGGAAGCCTGTGCCGAAGACGAAGCCTAAACCCAAGCTTAAGACGAAAGCCGGGGACGAGACTCCGCCTCCGCCCGTCGTCAGGAGAGCCGATACCGAGATAGTGTCGCCAAAACCTAGGAGGCCTGATACGAAGCCCAGGTTGGAGTTGGAGGCACCCTCCTCTTCGAATGGCGTGGCAGAGAAGCCCGATTCCACGAGCCTAGATGAGAAGAAGCCTAAACCAAAGCCGCCAAAACCAAGAAATTCGGAGAAAGGCGAAGCTAAATATCAAACGACAGAGGCCCGTCCAGAGCATCAAGACGAGATGGTGCACGAACGAAAACCCCCGAAATTACCAGCCCGGTCTTCCTTCCCACAGGTTACAGCCAAACCACTACCGCCGAAGAAGAGGCAGAACATGCAAAGGCTTTCCCTCGCTCCTAGCACCGATGGCCAGGATATGTCCAAACCTACGTCACCTGAATACACGGCGGGTGCTAGGCCTTTGACGGCCGAGTCTATGTCATCTAACGATACTTTCGTTTCAGCATCCTCGACGCCTACCCGCGCGGAATCACCGCCTGTCTTCGATCCTGCCTCTCGCACGCTCACCCCAAGGGTCCAACCACCGCGTTCGGCTTCGGCCCGACCGGTGACCCCTGCTTTTTCAATCCGACAAAACCTCACCGGCTCGTCCCAACTTCCTATAGACTCACTGTCCGATGCCATGATGGCTGGTTCCCTTGCGTCAGCGAGACACACGCCCGTGTCCATGATGGGCACCCGCACGCCGCCACCAGTGCCGCCGTCCCGCCGCATGGGAGGCACGAGGAAGGCGGCAAGCCGGGCGGCGTCACCGCACCAGATGAAGAAGACGCTGCGCGACCAACGCCCGAAGTCAGACGACGAAGACGCACGAAGGCCGCACCACAAGAAAGGGCTCATCAACAGCAAGAAGCATACGCACCACGAGGGATCCCGGCGCAGGTGGCGCGAGGAGATCACGGAGCGCGAGCGGAAGCGCTACGAGGCGGTGTGGGCGAGCAACCGCGGGCTGTTCCTGGTGCCGGCGGCGCAGGCGGCGTGCTCGGACCCGGAGCACCTGCAGCCGCAGCCGCAGCCGCATAGCCACAGAGGCGGCCCGGCGACGCGCGACCAGGGCCACGAGGTCCTCTCGGAGCACGTGGCCAGCGTGGTGGTGCGCGACATCTGGGGCCGCAGCCGGCTGCCGGAGGCGGAGCTGGCCGAGGTGTGGGACCTGGTGTACGGGCAGGGGCAGGAGGGAGGGCCGCGAGTGCGGGCGGCCCTGGGCAAGAGCGAGTTCGTCGTCGGCACGTGGCTCGTCGACCAGCGGCTGCGGGGGCGCAAGATCCCGCCGCGCGTGGGCGACAGCGTGTGGAGCAGCGCCAAGGGGCTCTGGATGACTGCCCCAAACCATCACCACCATCATAAGAAGGGCAAGGCGAAGGGGAAGGGCAAGTGAAAGAAGAGGGGATAGGGGTTAGAACGTGGTGGTTTACAAGACGGTCTGGGATCGGGGGTTAGAGAGAGAGGCATTGCGGTTGCAACATGTAATATGGCATCACCTTCTCCCTCCCCTCCCTGGTGTCCTTTTTTTGTATTTGACATAGATCCGGCATCGATGATACCCCCCTTGAGCAGTCTTTTCAGATAGAATTGTAATACACCTGGTCTTCACACGGGACTTGCAGAGATTGTCCTCCAGCTCGCTTGTTAGGGTGAGTGGATTACCGATACTAAGCAGTACATGTTTGTTTGTACTCTGACTCCGAGACAATATATATATGTACATATATACCTTCTGCCAACTGGCTCTGCCGCAATTATATTGACAAATCATTGGGCACATACTCTTTTACACCCACCCGCCCGCCTGGGGAGAGGGCTATAGGGAGCTTTGCCACTGTTTCCATTACGACAGGTGGCAGGCCCATCAGAGGAGAGCCATCGGTGTAAGATCGTCAACGCCAGGATGGGTGATTTCATCCGTGGGTAACAAGGGGGCAAGCTGGCGTGGGGGTTGCTCGGTTTCAAGGTGCCATTTGAGCTACCCTAGCGGCAACAGCAAAATACCACACAATTTATTATCCCTTCTCGCCCTGTACGCCCTGGTCTGGATATTGTGTCTCCCACACTTAGACACTGAGATTTGATAAAAGTTCTGCTTCAGACCTGCGAGCCCAACAAACCGAACTCGATGGCTACACCCGGATCCCAGAGCTCTCGCGGCTCCTCGGGCGGGTCTAGGAACTCGTCGGCGCGCCAGTCCTCGTAAGTCTCACTCAGACCAGCGCGGCCTCCTCAAGTGTCTGACGACCCTGGTGGGACGGCTGAGGCTTACTTGTCAGCAGGGGAGACACTATACCGGACGCGCTCTCAGTCGAGGAGTACGGGAGGCTGTTCAATGCATACCGCGAAGGGAGTGAGTCTCGCTGCTGCGTGAATCTATCAACCAGCCGCGCAGTCACAGCTTATCATGCTTACGGGTCGTTTTAGAATATCTGTTGCCCAACGATGGAGTATGAGCCGCAGCCTCTCGAACCTCGTGGTTCTATAAACATGTGCTATGTAGCTAACATGGGCTGCAGGATGAACAAGACCGTCTTGGTAAAGCACACACACACTCAGCTCCACACGCAGATGAAGACATAATCTAAACACAAAAGGAACTGACACCAAAGGGCCCCCTCCCTCCAGACCTGCAGCACCACATGTGGCGCCTCCTCCTCCGCGGCAAGCTCTCGGCGGCGCCGGTGGGCTCGCCGTCGCGCGTGCTCGACATCGGCACGGGCACGGGGATCTGGGCGATCCACTTCGCGCGCGAGAACCCGGGCGCCGCGGTCGTCGGCACCGACCTGAGCCTGATCCAGCCCACGGACAACCTGCCGCCCAACTGCCGGTTCGAGCGCGAGGACAGCGAGGAGGACTGGGTGCACGACGGCCAGCCCTTCGACTACATCCACTGGCGCCTGATGTGCACGTGCTTCGCCGACATGCCGGCCATGATCGCGAGGGTGTTCGAGAACCTGGCGCCGGGCGGGCACGCCGAGTTCCACGACGTGGCGTGGGAGCTGGTGGGCGCCGACGCCGAGGCGGCGGGCGTGCTGCAAGGGTCGGCGCTGCAGCGCTTCTTCCGGCTGGCCGTCGCGGGCGGGAGGGCGTTCGGCCGCGACTTCGAGGCCGGCCGCAAGTACAAGGACTGGATGGTGGCGGCCGGGTTCGAGGGCGTGGTCGAGACGCAGGTGCTGGCCGCCGTCAACTCGTGGCCGCTCGACCCCGTCGACAGGGCCATCGGCACGTGGTTCTGCCTCGACGTGCACCGCGTCCTCGACGGCACCACCAAGCTGCTCGAGGCCGGCGGGATGCCGCTCGCCGAGATCCCCGGGTTCCTGGATGAGGTGCGCGAGAGCATCACTCTGAGGACCATGAGGGTCTATTGCCCGCGTGAGTTGGCCCGCATCCGTCATCGCCCTGGACACCAACGTTTTATGGTGTTTTTTTTTTTTGGCTGATTAATCGCCTAATAGATTACGTCGTCTACGGCCGGAAGCCGACCGTGTCGGCTGAACCTGCAGCGTGATTGAAACGGCCCCGGCCGGGCCCCATTCGTCGGCCGCCCCTGGCGCGGGCCTGCGCCGCACACCCAAACAGCCTGCGGCAATGCTCCGCGAAACGATACAGACATGGTTTTGGAAAAGTACGGCAAGATTGGTCCAGACTGTCGCCGTGGGAAAAGCCCAGCTGGTCATTGATTCATCGTGGTTGGCTGGCCGCAGATTGCTCGGAAACAAGTGGCGCGGGGGAGCATTCCAACACAAATCAGTCTTTCTGCCGCTGGTTGCCCCATGAAACCCCCAATGGCCACAAATACAGACCTTGGGTGCCTGACATCCGGTTCTGATAACTTCAGGACTGCCGAGATTAACAGCGCCGTCCTCGGTCCTCCTCCTGTTGTCTTCTGAAGACCGATGCGAGTTTTGTTGAAGTATCGACTTTTGGCCCAGAACTGTGCGATATCTCACAAAACTAACTCATAAACGTACTTACACTGCACACAAACTTAGCCTCTTACGATACCACAACGACCATGGGCAACAGCGCCTCCCGACAGCTCAACTCTAGAGCTCCACGGGAAATCTATTATGACCTCGTGAGCGACAACACCTGCCCTCACAAAACTAACAAAGCTAACTCAAACATATCCAGGGCTATAGTGATATAATCGCGCGTCCCTTAATGGCCCCCGCAGAGGCGCCAAAGATCAAGGCGCGCAAAACCATGTCCTTTGCTCGCATGTCGACAATGTCCTTTTCTCGCAAGTCGACCATGGGAGATCGGAGGGTAATCAGTGGCTATCCAAAGAACTATCACTGGTAACGTGAAAAAGGGGTCTTGCCGCTGGATGTACACACAGAATTCTCACACATTATTGTCAGGAGTATACAGTCAAGTCGCCACTACCGAAACCTCGCGTCTTAGCACCATACCTTAGGGACGGCTGACGGCACAGGAGGCCTTGGGATCGCCTGGTTGCGTTTTGGGGGAGGAAAAGGCCAGGTTGCTTTCTTTCTTCTCGTACCTTATGTTTTTGTAATTACTACCGAGATCATTTACCTCTGGTGTTCAAGATTGTTCACGGGGAAGGGCGGGCCACCTACGCGAGGACTCTTGAAGAGTATGGAGTGGTCATCGCTTAAGACACAATTTGAATTCGGTGTTTGAGGAGTAGGCAATGCGCATTAAATATTACAATCATCAAGGTCTTCCTATAAGTGAGAGGCGCCCTCTCTCTCTCTCTCTCTCTCTTTCTCTCTATAAAACTGACGCGGGTATCATCGAACCGAGTAGAGCCAGACTTCGGGGCAGATCTCCACCTACTCCCTTCTCCCTTCTGCCTTCTCCCCCCTCCCCATAAATATATAATGAGCAAATCCTCTCCGGACTCGGCTGCTGCAAAGGTTTCCAGGCTTGAATTAATGCTGTCCGCTTTTACGCTGGGTAAGCAGGGTACGTATTCCAGTTTCCCGAACCTGTGTTTCGAAGGAGTGATATCTCCATATTTGGCACCAAGCTTCTTTGGAAGGGTCCCAATGTCATCCTGTGATATCCAGGATCAGAGGATCTTCCGTCTTGTTTTATCAAGTGCGTGCAGGCATCTTGATCCACGATGTCTTGGTATCTGTTCATCTCGAGTCGCAGGACGAGGACCTAGACGCCGGTGCCAGTGAAGGTGAAGATGCAGGTACAGGTGAAGGTGAAGGTGCAGCTCCAGGTGGAGATGCAGGTGAAGGTGAAGACGAAGGTGAAGGTGCTGAAATTTGAGAGCCGCGGGACAGTCGCTTGAAGTGGAATACAGAGGACACTCGATCCTTCCATGATTGCCGGCGTTGATCCTGCGATGGCTCCGTCTGCGACGCGCATATCCCACCAACAGCGTGGTCATCTCGCTGGTCATCCTGGTCTCGCTGCGCCCAAGACGACCAGCGCCTCGTCTGAGACGGCGCCGTCTGCGAGGCAGTAATGCCAGCAGGAAGTGTTGCTCGACGATCCTGCCTCGTCGACCCTGCCCCTGGCAACTGTGGATCCCGCTGGAGCAGCGTGAAGGGGTTGAGCCGCTGCTTCACCGACTTTTGTCGTTGCACCTCTGGCCTCTTCACGACCGGGCCTTGCTGCGCCGTGGTCCCTCGCAGCAGCCACCTGAAGGTGACATGGCCCGTCGGCCAGCATTTTGCCGTCGACGTCAGCTTGCGGATGAATGCGTCGCCGTTTGCGTCCTCGATGCATGACTCAAGGATGACCATTATGTCCAAGTTTCCAAGCCTATGAAGTCGATGTGTCAGTGCCAAGTTCAGGAATAAGAACTATATCTCAACAGTTGAGGGAAAATTTGAAGGGCAAGATTGTGGACGAACGTGATGCTCTTCCCGGGCGGACATTGGACCAGGAGCTCAAAAGTCTCGCAGCAGGCGATGGTGGTCCATGTGTAGTCCGTAGAAGACTGTTTGTCGACCTCCCAGTACCCACGGAGGGGATTCTGCACGAACCTTGCTTTCAAGAGGACAGCAACCTCTTGGCTCTCGATTTTGCGTTCATTTGGCTCAGCATTGAGAGGCTGTAATGTGTCGAGGTGGTCGCAGTGCCTCTGCGTACCGATCCGACGTATGTAAGGGCGGAGATACAGACCAGTAGCTGTTTGGGTGTTTTGGCCCCTAGCGGCCTCGGTGTCGTCGGTCAGTTGATCCATTTTGGACCGAGGGTGCTTGGTTTGTGGAGAGTGAGCCTTGTTGACCCGGGATTAGTAGTGCCCGGAGATCAGTGGAGAAAAAGAGGTGATAATCGCGTTTGTGCAATTTGGCAGCTTGAGTCGTCGAAATCTGATGTAGTAGCACTTGAGCTTCGTAGATTCCAAAGACGGACTGGACGGTTGGCGTGTTGGGACGACTGCAGAATCAGAAATGGGCTTGTTCGGCTGAATTTATATCAGGAGATGGGAGTGAATTGGACGGAATCATAGACGCCGGCGAATATCGAGAAGAATCGACTCGTCCGCACCAGTCCAGTCACTGGAACAACAGTGCAAGTCTACCATTCTAGTCACACTTCAGAGAAAATCGCCGTTTGTCACTAGCCACCATGAGTGTTGATTTCAATGTGGATGTGGAAATGCTGTGACGAACTTAAGTACATGCGCTTAGATAATGATACCTGAAGTCCCAGCTTTAGTCTGATGCTAGTCTCCAGATGGCGCTCTCGAGGCCCTCGTTTTGGGACGAAATGCCATAAGGGTGCGACAAAAATTTGGACCAATCCCATTGAGCTGCGGGCTGTGAATCACAATTCCATATCTGTCACAGAAACTCGTTGCACCGACTAGAATCCTGCTGTGCACCAGTTTGCAAAAAGAAGGAAGTCGACTCGGCACTCAGTGAGAAACATTGTTCCATCGGACCCAAGTCAAAAGAGGCTGAGATCATATGGTATCAACATGAGCGTTCATAGCACCGCTTCTTTCAAATATGTACAACAAGAGATTTTGGGCAGCGTTGGGTTTAGCTTGCTAATATAGACACGAGTCGCTCACATAAATATTCTAATTGCTAGCAACAAACACTGAAGTGCTGTTAGTGCAAACTACAAAAAGCTTATATCATTAAATGTTACATTTGACCACACAACACAGCATCTATATGGATAATGGGATGAGAGCATTTCATGTTGGATTGAACAAGATTCGTTCTTTTCCATCCAGACTTGAGAACAAGCCAGTTGACGAGATTTTCATATTTAACATGAGATCTCAAAGACACATCTATCCCATAACAAGTACACATCCGCATAAAATTGACTTATGGCAGAGCTCACCGACTCATGTAAACCAGCGCTTCAAAGATCTAAATCGGACGGATGCAAACCTTGGAAGGGAGTGATCAAAGACCACGAGGCTTTCACGTTTATAGCTTCAAGGATAAGCACTGGAAAGCTTCAAATTCGCGTCGGTGGCTCCCGCAAGTGCACACAGTTTGCACCCACCTCTGTATCAGGCAGTCCAAACCGAGAGCGGCTTGTTGACAAGCGATGCCGACGGCCGCCGACCTGACCTGCAATCAGGTGGCTCGGGGGGTGGGATGATAATAAACGGGATGACACCGCAAGCGGGAGAAAAATGGTTGGCGCCGAGGAGGTCGAAAGTCACAATCTCTCTGGGTAGCCAGTCTTGGACGACCGACTGCAGTCACGCAGCGGGATGGACTGACCCAAGCTCTAATTGAACGGAGCGCAGCAGCTCAATTCATCTGCAAGGCAGGTGAATACATGTGGCCTCCCGAAACGCGGGGAAAGAGGAAAACCACGAGAGCAGAATAGCACGAACAGGGATTCCAAACGCAGCGAGCCAATGCCGGACGCGGAATAGCGAAGTGGCTTGCTCTGTTCGATATTATGCATAACGAATTGTAGAGTATCCGCTCGTACTCTAGTTCCTGATAGCTCCCACAGGCGCAAAAGCTTACAACCGCCCAGAAAAGGCTCACAAATGTGACTTTCACGGCATACCGGCATCCGTAGATACAACTTTCAGTCTGCGCTGAGATAGCTAACTATATATAAGAGTCTTGTAGGAGGATGCCAATCACGAACCGTGCTTTGGAGGTTGGCTAGCGACGTTTCTTACTTCGGTCTCGGCGATGCTTCCTGGACCGCAATATAGATCGCCTCACTAGGAAGCTCTTGATATAGTCAATGATCGGATCCCTCATCAACACAAGAACTGTTACGAAACTCATTGGCGCGGCAATCATCCAACTTTCCAATGGTGTCAGCGATGTTATGTCCTTCGAGGCTCACGAAGTGACAGTACTTACAAAAATGTGATGCCACGGCTAAGGTCGTCGAAGGGTTCGAAATTTTGCTATAGCATCCAAAGTCAGCGATCTGAACCCCGGTGGGAGCAGGTCGAATGGGAACGTACTCCAAAGTATCCAGTAAGGAACGTGAGGGGGAGAAAGAAGATTGTGGCAAGGGTCAGCTGCTTCATGCTTTCGTTCTGGTTGGCAGCGATCGTATTGAAGATCAAGTTGATGAGCCCATCCGCCTGAGCCTTGATGGCGTTCAAAGATTCTTGAATCAGCACGCAATGATCCAGTACATCTCCAAGGTACGTGTATGTCATTGGGGTGATGATGACACCCCTCGAACTGTCCTGGAGGTGGATTGTGGCAGATTCTACAACAAATGGGTCAGCTGGATCCATGACTACAGCCTCCCGAGCTTGTAGACACTTTCGGGGGCTTTGAAAACACCAAAACCGTTGCCTCGATACTCTGGAGACAGATTAGACAGTTATGATGACGTGAGATTGCTTACCTTGGCTCATTTCCGTCTTGTGATCTCGCAGTGCGTTGATGAGGTTGATGACTGGGTTAATGAAACTCAAAATCTTGTTGAGCTCGCAAATAACGATATAAAGCTTCTTTGTGTGGGTGATGTCGGGACGTGTTAGGATATCCAACTCGAGGTCTCCGATGACGTCGCCGTAGGTGGTAGCCACGGGGATCGCAAGGTCAATGACTGCGTCTATGATAGCTTGTCCGACCATCGACGCATCGCATGATTGCCTGAGGACCGTATCTCGAGTATAAAGCCGCGTCAAAATAGGCTTCTCTATGATGTCGGCAGAGAGTTCGAAGAAGGAGATGACGGTGTTATCATTCGTGACGAACATCGACACCTGTTCTGCGATCACAGCGAGATCAAGAGGAGCCAGAGCCGCATGCTTCTCCATGAAATCGACCCTCGCTTCATTAGGGCCAGAGTTGTACCGTTGGACCGTTCTCTCCAGCGTTGCCCCAGACGCCGTGGAAAGATCAGTGTCCCATGACTGGAGTTGGAATCGAGAGGTCTCAGCGCCGCTTTCGAGTGAATTCTCGTGCTTGGGTCGTCTGTTCTGCCTGGTTCTCCCAATCATGCTTCTGACTGTTGACGAGATGCCTTTCGCAAAGCCGGCCCCCTTCTTTTTCCTGTGACTCTTCCCACTGCGAGGACTCGTCACGTCGGAGTCCGAATCCGAGTCGCTGCTTGAGTCCTCATCTGACACGCGCACAAGCTTAATCATCGTGAAGACGAGAAACGCGTGGTTTGAGTACCTATGTCGGTGATATCAGCGAATGTACGCGCCGCAGACCATCCTTTCCCACTCACCAATCTGTTTTCGTCCTATTTCTCGTGTTCAATAAATCCTCGATGGATAATTTGTGTAGTCGTTTGTGCTGTCCCAGAGTCGAGACCACATCCCAGCTCAAGCCATTTACATTGATCCATCGACACTTCGCCCAACTCGGCTGAGGCTCCTTCAAGAAAGGCCCGAGCCCGTCGTTATCGAGCCTCGTGACATGGATATCGTCATGTGAAAAGTCGACAACGGTTATACCACAAGCAGCCGAGAGCTTCGTCAAGGAGGCGCGACCTCCGTCTGTTTTGAAAGGATCCAGTCCCGGTTCGGCGCCCGGGTGCCAGCCCTTTTCATGCTCGAATTCGCTAAAGTCGTCGATGCTCTTGAAGGTGGCTGCTCGAGTGACTCGACGGCGGATCGGGGAGCCTATGCTGGTCATGGTTCGTTTCCGAGTATTCAGGGGCAAATCTGGGTCTGATTTTGTGACGGTACGAGGCGAGGTGGTCGGGGCACGGAAGAGACCAGCATTCGAACCGGCTTCCATTTCGTAGTGCACATGTTGTGCTTGTCGGGAGGGCGTTTCTGACGCTGTCGCTGACGCTTGAGCCTCGGAAGGCTCTGATATCGTTGTATTGATGGGAGCCAACGGAACCGCGAAGTCTCGCGCCGTGGTTGTGCCGGGCTGCGGCTCTTGCTGTTGCGACATGTTGGCGTGTCTGCGACTGGACGCCCAGTGATCCTTGGTGGGGGTAAGCTATGGTCGCCTGAAATCCACGAGGGCTGCGCGTGCTGAGCTGGAGTTTCGCGAGTGATAAAATTCGGGAGCGCTGATGGGTTCCAGCCCAGGACAGAGAATGAGGAGCTGAGGATGTGTGCGCATGTGAAAGGAAATAAGGTGTGTCTGACAGTTGGAGCCAGGGTCCACGATTCAGCAGGGAACCCAAACCTGCAATCCTAAAATAACCCCAGTGCAGCTAGCTTCCCCTGGCTTCAGGCCGGCGGAGAATCTCGTGTTGGAGGGCCAGGGTTCGACGGGAGGTTCCATCGCGAGATTCGCCATGTTCTGGTGCTGGAGCACTCGAAGTATAGCGCACACAGTTGTGTTGTCTGGGCTCCATCGTGGAGATCGGGGCCGGCCAAGAGTCGCGTCTGAAGTGGAGGTGGTGGGTCTCGGGAGATAAACTGTGGGAAAGCTTCGATCAGTGGGTTTCTTAGCTTAGTCATCATCAACTAGAGACGCGACGAACGACGTTGGATTAAGAATTGCCCAGCAGCTCTGCTGGTTCCTTGTCCTTGTGGGCTTCGGTCCAAACATCCCGACTTGGCGTTTATGATGGATTTAGCCCATCCCAGCAGAAGGACCCTTCCTTATTCTTCGCTGCATGCAGTATTCCCCGACTTTCCCTCCGGCCGGTGTCAAGCTCGACGACCCACTGCGGCATAGAGAGCGACCTGCTGGCGTGTTTCCCAAATCGAGATCACTCGCAATATTGAGCTGCCAAGCGGTGGGACAGCTCGGCACTGACAGCTTCCTGTCCCAGCCTCAGCAGCCGGCCTACCCAATCACATTTGCACCGGGCCGAGTTATTGACAATCATATGGCTTCAAGGTAGCATAAGCTTAAGCGAACAATGCCCGTCCGCGAACCCAACCCGCTCATCCTGGCTCGTGAAATACGGAAAAATTGCCTCTCATATGTCGACATGTTTGCTCGGTGAGCCGCGATTGTCCCGGCCGGATGAAAGCTCTGGCTGGACTTTGGCGAGATTCAACAATGTGGCGGAAACCCGACACCTCCTAGACAGGCGGTCATCGTTGACTGTCACTCAATATGACCATAACCTAGTCATTTTCTCGGCTCATGCGGCTTTACCTGCCCTCAAACAGCCAGGAATATAGCAGGCCGTTTTACCGACGGGAGACGAGCTCATCCGGGGCCAGCCTCTTCAGCCTCGAGGGGCCAACAAGGAAGGCTCTGTGCCGAATAATGACCCATCACATATCACAGACCGGGGCCATGGAACTTTCGAATGATTATTATCCGTGCCAAGGCAAAGAGACCCTACTACATATTCTCGGCTAGAGTACCCACATGCTTGGGCCACGTCGCCGCCCCGTCATAGCCCGTGTCTCACTCGAGCCTATCTTTCGCTGCGCGACCAGGATCGGGAGGCTCGACGTCGCTTCCCGCCTGCTAGGCTCTTCCGAAATGCATGTCTCATCCGGACGCCTCGAGGACGCCTCAACAGCCGCAGGGGCCACCTCCCCATTCCCAGGTCCGCCGAGACCTATCACGAGGACATCGATTCTATACCGCCACGGAAAATGACCTGAGCCTCTCAACAAGGCGACTGACGAGAGCGACCGGTCTGGCATGCCCAGGCTGCTCGCAAGAAGCGCCGAGGCAGGCGGTGAGGATACGATTGGCGGGCCCAAAGCGAGGATGACGATTGAAACTCGTTCTCAGTCACGCGCATCCTGCTTGTACACTGGGCTGCTCAGAACTGGCGGTCCACCGGCCTGCGGACTGCTACGCGCTCGCCCATCACACGGCGGGCAGGGGTTCGAGCACGATGCGAGGTACAGAGCGACCTCCCGCCGCGGCGGTTAACTGCCGTCTGGTCCACACCTGCTGCTCGTGCCTGCTCGGCGGCGCCCACGTTGGTGACAAGGCCGGTCGTAGTGACAAAGACGGTCGCAGTACGGCCGAGACACCACTTCGGCTGAGGCACCCAAGGCAACAAATGGTCTGTGTATCTATCTTTCGATCATGACCGAAACCATTTCCAAGTCCCGCTCATCCTGACAGGCGCCGTGACGCTATCGTGTCTTTTGTCTGGGCTGGGTGAGATGTGCTTCCGTCAATATGACTCTGGCCTAGTAAGGCTGGGGTGTGCTCGCCTTATTTAATGCAGAGTGATCAACTCCCATCTGGCGCTCGATCAGACCGAGACACTCGCTTCTTAAGCGACCTTCTACTGCGTCTGCCATCAGAGCCTCTTCATAAATTCTTGTCTTCGGCAACCCCTCCGAGAGTGACACAGGCGTGACACTGCGGCTCAAGGACCCTCTCTGTCATAATGATCACACCTGACATTTACACACCGGCTTCAAAAGCTCTCATCACCTTCTGGCAGAGGCTTTACCGCCTCGTTGGGTTCCGAAATGGCCACAACTTCGTCCTATGGTGCATCTTCGCCCTTGGCCTGCTCGGCTTCACACTCAGTCGCGTCCCATATCTGGACTACTATGGCGTATTTTGCAAGCCAAAGTCACTGACACCAAACTTCCACGCCGCACCCGGGGAGTGCTACTACTTCCTCAACGGTGGACGAGAGCAGATCGGCATGATGATACACCTCTATGGTATAATACCATGCTGCCTGCTGTTGTTCTTCCAATTTGTGCCGATTGTGCGGCAGAAGGCAGTCTTGTTTCACAGGATCAACGGGTACATCGTCATAATACTGATGGCAGTCGCCTTGGTTGGCGGTTTGTTGGCGGTGAAGAACTCATTCGGAGGCGATCTGTCGTTCCAAATCGCCAATGTATTACTCGGCGCGTCAGTGACCGTGTGCCTCGCATTGGCCATGATTAATATCAAGAGACTGCAGATCGACCAGCACCGCGCCTGGATGCTACGAGCCTGGTTTCTGGTAAGGCGCCGTACCTCCAGGGCATTCTTTCGCCTTACAGATAGTCAAATATCGGTTGCTGTACGTTCTTACTGACAAAGTCAACAGGCTTCAAGCATTATCACAATGCGCCTCATCCAAAACATCGTCTCCCGCGCCGTGAGTGGGCAGGGTTACACGGCCACACGGCCCTGTGCCCAAATCGACAGCGACGGCGTCCTGCCCAGGTCCGTAATCGAGCAATTCTGGCCCGAGTGCGCAGCGTATTTCACAGGCGAGCACCTTGACCAGCAGGTCCTTGTCAGGGCCGACTACTACGGCCTGCCGATCGAGATTAATGTCGCCATATCCGTCGTCAGCGGGGCGTCCGCCTTCATAGCGCTGTTTCTGCATGCCATCGGCGTGGAACTATACGTGAGCATACACCCACAGCGCAGACAACCATTCTGCGGAAAGAACGAAAGCGCATCCAAAACTGACCTCTGATCCCAGCTCCGCCTGACCCCAGCAGAGTCGGATCGTCTGCGCCAGGTATCCTACCGCAGACAGTCGGCATCGGGCCTGAGACATCCCGTGCATGCTGGCTTGACCGTTGAACGGCTCGAAGGTTCTGCCAAGATGCCTTCTTGCGTTGATGGAAAGGAAGTTGCTGGTTGTGATACCGCCTCGCAAAGTTCCTCTGATGTGTTAGTTCAAGGGTGACCGGAATTCCTGGAGCTCTTGTGATCTTCTCGCGTTGATGAACTTGGGACATTTTTGTGAGAGGGAAAAGCGACGGTGGTACATGAAGAATGAAAGCAATTCATCTTGACTCATCTTGACTCATAAGTGCCAAGTAAAAGCGGAATCAAATCCTATTTCTCTTGCATCAATGATACTGTACCTTTTTCTTGGGCCTCAGCACCGATTTCCTCACTTCGTCGCTGGCGTTTGACCCCAGTATGCGGGATCTTCAGGTTGCGGTCAAATGAGCAACTGTATTTCCGGGTCCAGCATTCAAGACAATTCCTCATCGACAAGAACCTTTGCATTGTGGTATCATGACTGCCAAGTGCTCGCTCCGAGCACAAATATCGACACACGTCAATTTGGTCAAGCAGTGGGTTTACTTCTTATTACACGCAAGGGCTGTTCTATCGAAGGGCGAAAATTTGTCGGTAAGCACACTGAAAGGTATAAATAGGTACTACTGAATCAACGAAGGGGCCCTCCATCATCATTGAGGGGGTAAAAACACGAATTGAAGCACCACGATATCTACACTGCCTCGAAAACTCCTTTTCCTTTCCTTTCCGTTGAGAAGTCTTCACGGGACCAAAGAAAACGCCGCAGGGATCTGGCAAGGTGCAGCTTCCAGTCTCCCATTGCCAGGAACAACGCAAGTCTTGTTGTTTTCACTCACCGGCGTCAACACAAAACTCTGTTCTCCTGCAAATGGAAACAGTTGCCCCCTGTTCGTCAAGCCGGACCCATCGGCTCTGCCCCCGCAGGAAAACATATTGACCTGATCCCCAGGTTGTCTCCGGAGGTCAACAGAGATACAGCCCTGGGTGGCGGTGCTCACAATCAAAGCAGCCTCGCCACCGCTACCGTCGTTGTGCTTGCCCGAAGTGATCAAGTCCCAGGTTGTTGGATTGGCGCAGTCCACGAGTGCTACAGGGATGAGGTTCATCCTGAAATCGCCTGCTGTAGGGTCGACGGAGAGACACTGGCCATTGGGGGTGCGGATCTTGGTGTTGCTCACGGCTCGTACGGCCGTGTCATCGCGTTGTTGGGCCTCGTCTGTGGCTGCCTGATCAAGAGTGTTTCCAGCGCCTGAGACTGCCGCAGGTTCAGCGGTGTTGACTCCAGTGGCACCAGTCGCCTTGGGGGCAGAAGCTGCAGCGCCGGTGGCTATCAGCGCGTTAGTAAATGAGACACTGTAGAGAAGCTTTCATCCTCGGGCTCACTTCTAGGCACCTTGGCTGCGGCAGTGCTAGAGGCACGAGTGGCCTCGCCGCTAAAGAGGAACTCCTGTGTAGAATCCCCAGAACTACAGTCGGCGACGTCCAGAACATTGTTCTTGACCGCCAGACACCTCCCTTGGGCGTTCTGCGGTTGGAATGCCTGAGTGCTATTTAGCTGGTTGAATGGGAATATTTGAGAGTTCGTCTCGGCACCCCCTACAAAGTGTCAGCATGTCGACGTCAGAGACAAACGAGGTGGGTCGACTGACCTCCATCAGCTCTGCCGCCGCAAGAGAAGAGAAGGACTTGATCGCCTGCAGCACGGCGGGGGTCGAAGTTGAGGCAAGCATTTGTCGAAGTGCTGACGATGAGCATCGATTGAGCGGTATTTATGTGCTTCCCCTTAGTGATGATGTCCCATCCTTGGCCGTCTGTCGAACCACATTGTGCAACTTTGATAGGGGTCAAGTTGGCCCGGAAGTCGCCTGAGAGCTTGTCAACGGAGAGGCATTTGCCATCAGGAGTCTGGGAGTGTGCAATTAGCCTCGTGATAATGTGCCGCTGAAAAGCACGACATACCTTGATGTTGATGTTGGATGAGGCCCTGGTTGCGGTGTCGTCACGTTGTTGAGCCTCAGCAAAGGCGGACGCATCAAGGGAGGCAACTTCCTTGGCCACAACAATTGGGTTGGCGGAGGCAAGGCCCGCGCAAGCGAGGATGGAGGTCAGTTTGGTGATCATGATGGATATATTTCACAGATGAATTATTGTGTGCGAAGGCAATGCGTGCAAGTGATATGCTCGAAACAGGAGCCGTAGTGCTGAGGAGGTTGATGTGGACTGCAGATGGAAGGAGCGGAAATGACAGAAGGCTTAAGAATTCATGAAGAGAGAGAAGGGAAGAGAAAGTAAACAAAAGAGAGTGTAGGATCACTATTCTGCTCGTCAAAACCTGCCAAAGGGTGCGACTTCTCTAAACCAACCGAAGGCATTGAGAAGGCAGGTAGGTGCATCCATGGGTCTTATACAGAGAGCATTGCATCCTGTGAGAGAAGAAGGACCGGACAATACCTACCAAGGAGCGCTGCCGCCACACTCTTGGATTTGGTGAGGATGTTTCCAGTTGGTTTCGCAGCATGGCCCGCTGTGAGGCGGCGTCGAGAAATTCGCTGAGCCCAAGTCGGCGGCGAACATGTTCGAGGCTAGCCAGTGCTGCTTGACCGGAAGGAAAAGGGCCACATGGCAGATTGAAATGGTTGCCACGCGCGAAGCTTTTCGTTTGCGTTTGCGTTTGGCGCCTGGGCTCAGGACACGGCCGCGCCTGCATCAAGAGGGCGCGAACATGCACCACCTAGGGCGGGCCTTCCTGGCCTCAAGACCTCTTGGGCTTGTGCATGTGCGCTTGGTTCGACGGGTCGAGATACCAGGCCGGCCTTGGATTGACCAGAGATGAGATGCAAGGAGCGCTGAGGAAACGCCAAGCAACAGTGTTCCCCCTTGGCCAGGCCTGCTGTTGCGGCTGCAAGACGAAACCCACACAGTTGCACAGCAGGAGTTGGGCGCGCGCCACACGCCTGGCGCTACTGCCAACTGAACTGAAGACTCCGAACATGAGACGAACTGGCGCTGGCTAGGAAGCCGCAGGGGGCCCCCTTGCCGCTGATCGCTCGATCGCATTCGATTGGGCAGGAGACACCACAAGCACCCCGATTAGGAAAGTAGACAGGGGTTGAGCCCTCCGATGCTGAACGCACGAGTTGTGCCCTCGCTGAAGGCCGACGAAGCGTGTTTGGCAATAGACAGCCTGCGAGTCCGTCATGAAAGATACCTTGAGCATGGTGACGGCTTGGTCAGAATAAGCGATTTCCAACCCTCCTTGGATTTCTCCCAATGCGTTTTCCTACGCATAGCTGGACTCAACACACAGAAACTCATTAGAATTTTAATCCCCAAAGCTATTCGGCCCTCGACACATATTCCGCTCCGATACTACGATACAAGGTATACATACGACGTAGCCAGAGATACGCTTGCGCGGTGAAAGCACATATTTGTACACCATGAACACACATGGATTCATCTACCTCTTTCCCATAAATGAATGGATTCGATCTTTGCGAAAGTGAGGACAGATGCCCACACTCACGGTCTATCTTCAAAATCACGAAGCTTCGGGTGTTACAGAGATAGCCCCGCCCGGGAATCCATCGCGGACCCCTGAAGCACCGATAGAAGAATCAATCAATTAATTTCAAGTTGCAGCTCGGCGAGCTTCGGTGTGGATTCCAGACGTGGCAGCTGAAATCACATGGGCAGATAAGAACCAGCCATTTGTCCAATAGCAAATCTCTGGTCCTGATACCCGAATGTGAGCATTGAGGAACTGCACGTTTCCGAACCCGCGTACGTCCGAGGACGAATCATCGCCGCATGAGGCTTCTGCATGTCGCTGAAGAAGGACACTCAATCCCACACCTCACCGCCTAATGGACTTGCGCTCTCGGAAACCTATGTCGGAGACAGCGTGAGAACTTTTCAAAGCCATGCCGATCCTCACCGGTAGAGGTCTTTCAGCTGCTGGCCTGTATCACCTTTGCCACATAATCAGGTAGGACCGAACTAAGACTCACATTATGCAACGAGGAATACAGCTGAGTCGTAATTGGACGTTGACTGTGAGTCGACTGATGCTTTCTACAGCTACAGATAAATGAGCTCGTGAAGTCCTGAAGTCCCGACAACTGAAGACAAAGGACGCCCTTATTTTCCCATCCGCATGAGAATTCCTTTCTGGTCAAAAAATCCCAGCTCAATTCGTTCGCGGACAATTGCCACCATGAGTGACCCTCAGGAAACACCGCTTGTTGCCACGCCTCAGTTCTGGACTCGTGATGGACTCCCCGGCAGAGGTTCTGTTCATTTCGAGGAGCTGGTCTCACGTATGCCTATTTCCTCCGTTGCGAAAAAGGTCCTCCTGTGCCATTACGGCAGATAAACTAATAATTAAGGCAGGAAAATTCGAAGAAAGGGGCACGATTGATCCCTTTAGACCAGAAGATGATCACTGCGGAATATGGGAGGATGCCCCAAGCCCAGAGTGTCATGCTTCGTTCGGTGATCAGGGGACAACGGCTTCTGTCTCTTGTACCGGTGGTCTCATCCAGATGAGTCAATTCTTGGGGGCTGGGCACACGGGAGTTTTTGCAGTGGACCATATCAAAACTCCTGAACCGTACCTCATTTGTTCAAGAGCAAGGACTTTGGACGGCATCGCGAAGGACGACGTCGACTCAGCAGAATCCTCATTTGGGCTGGTGCTACCTGAACCCTTTCGCCCTTGGAAACCTCAGGTAAAATGGGTGAATTGGAGATGGCCACGATATGAGTGGGACACGGATGTCCCCGATGTGAAGGCTTGGTCCCAGTGGGTCGTGCACGACAACGTCGTTTTGCAGCAGACTGTCCTGGAAAATTTGGGCGCCACGCCTGTCAGCTACGGCCAAGTGCAGCTTCGCAAAGAGATGCTGATACGAGACCTTGACTATGAGGACGTCAATTATCCATTCAACGAGAGCCAGGAGGAGGGATACGAGCGGATGCCAGGTCCTTTGGGGGTGGGTTGGGTTGCAGTCCACCAACTGGACCCCCAAAAAGCGAGTGAAGAAAATGAGGACGAGATTAAAACTGACACGTCAAGAATGGACAGCATGTCTGATACTCCAATGAGAACATCGAATTTGTCGGAGGGCTTGACAGCCGGTCCGCAAACGGGCTCCCGGAAAGACGCACCCAAAAAAGTTCAGAATGATATGAGGACCAATCACTTCCGACAGAGCCAGGAGAGTCTACTGAATTCTTGGTCTGTGCCAGACGCACACGCCGTCGCTTGTGTGATGGCTTTGTATATCGATGGCTCAGCTGAGGAAGTTCAGTCAAACGGAGATTGCCTTTATTTTGAAGGACGGCACCTCGAAAAGAAAGGCGAGTCTGCGAGTATTTTGGAGATCGTGGCAGCATACAAAACGGTTGTTCTTCCGGACTCCATGACACACTGGAGCAATTTCTTGATTACTGCTGAGGCAGCGGATGTTAACAGAATATTGAGGATGGAGACCAGATACCTATGGGGAGACGGTCGTATCACATCACTGTGTGGGCTGAACTTGTCGACGGTCGATCCGAAGGCTTCGCAGCCATACGCAACAGGTCATGACGAAGTCGCGGGTAGCGCGAGCTCCACCGATCCTGGCACGAAAGAGAAAGCAACAACCGATGACGCGCAAGAAATTTTCGAGGGTCCTGCCGCTCCTCAGCAACCCTCTACGAAAACCTATTCCCGTTCGGCGAAGGCAATTCATGGTAGTTCCGCAGGACCATCGTCAGGAGAATTATCGCCGAGCAAAACAATGGAGTATCTTGCATGGCGGCATTTGGAGCACATACTTACAGTATGTGCCGTTCCCCTGGTCTCCCCTCTTCTCTCAGAGGACTCCCACAATAGCAGTCGCAGTGCTTCAAGCGACGAAGAGATCATTGCGATAACATGTGGCGACATGTCTGGCCATCGAATATGCACTTCCGCCAGCTTGTACGTTCTTGAAGTTCTGAGATATCCCTTGACAAAGACTGACCTTTAGTTCTCAGCTTCGCATTTCAATTCCTTGTTGATATCTTGTGTCGTCTGCGGTGTGTGGGAGATTCTGAGTACATTCGCGACCTTCGACATCGGATTAAACGTGTGTGTAAAGGTCATATGCGATGGCTCGAGTTGATAAGAGATTGGGGTGACCCAAGCGCAGCCGCAGAGACTAGGACGCTCTGGAGGACAGGTTGCTTTGCCGCGAATTATTGGCCAAATGGTAGGCCCATACAACGGGGAACCTCATCTTGGCAGCCAAGAAATGCTATCACGGATACAGCATTTCAGATTCTCAAAGCAACTGGGTATGTGGCATATTTAAAAGACGAAGACAACGACAAGGAAACAAACGAGTTTATGGGTCTTCTTAAGGATATCTGGGTGCCATTGCTCTACACACTGAGCGACCTAGACATGCGCGGCGTCTTCGCATGGCCACATATTCACGACGATGGACTCAACAGGTACCGATTGGACGACCACGTATGGTTGTGGAGAAGCCTTGCGGCGCTCAAAGACCTTGGACTTTGGCAATACCAGCCACTGATCCGGGAATCCAACGGTAACGTAACTTGGAATGGCTGGGATAACCTGAACCACAAAAGAGATCGGTGGTTGTGTCAGATCAGCGGCCTCTCGATCGATTCGGAACGTAGGGATGGCAAACTGGAGGCTGCGTTCGACACACATTCATATCTCGCGAAAAATCTCCAGCCAGACCAGGTACAGCAAGGGATACTTCAGCGGTTCACCGTCGAGAATGATGTGGTGTCTAAACGAATGTTGGCTGTTGCTCGGTCATCCAGCGGCACACGCTTCCTACTTCATGGTCGTGATACCGCCTTGTTCTATGGCTACGATCAAAACATTTTCCAGCCAGTTGCTGGACTATGGAAGAATACCATGGAGTGTCAACATCACCACATAGAGAATTTGGATGGTCGATCCGGGAATACATTACGATATGCCCTTCTTGTCATGGCTAGTGCTCGCGGATTTTCCATTGACGGAAACTCACCCCTTGGGTCACTAAGGCGCTCTGTCGAAGCCCTCATCCGCCTGAGCGCTCATAATGGGTTCATCGCGGGGCAGTGTGACTCCGAAAGAGGAGATAAAGTATGTCCGTTCCTTCTCTTTTCATAAAGGCAAGCACCCGCTTCACTTCAAAGCTTATCCTCCGTGAGTAACCTTGATGCAGATCAGCGCTCTGACATATCACAGGAGGAGGACAGAGACTACTACTACCACGCAGCATTCGAGGCTAGTTACATCCTCCTTCTTGACACAAACCAAATCAACGCGGCTTTCGACCCGAGGACGAAATTTTCAACGCAAACACATTCTCTCGCGGTGTCTAGAACGAACTCGGAGGATAGAGACGCTCAAATTCTTCATCTGATCCGTGAACTGATAAATCCAGAGGGGCGAGAGACCATCACGACACGACTCCTCGGTGGACAGCTGACTTTGACAATGAAAAAGTGGACGCCATTCAACAGCAAGATAAATGCGCAAGGTACCTCCATTGTTGGTGAAGAGTGGCTCTACAGCTATCCAGCTTTTCTAATGACAGGTCAGATTGGGCCGAAGGAGCTGTTCGTTATGTCCTTATTCGGCCTACACGCAGACCAGGAGCAAGGTGACAATCTCATTGGCAAAGTCATTTTCGAGGAGAAGCCCCAGGCCTACATAAGCGTCAAGTATCTGCAACAGTACATGGTCTCTAAGCGAGACCACTCCGAGGCGGCGGTCTTTGTTGCCGATATGCCACAACAGAAGTTTTGGAGCGGCAAAAAGCCAAGATCTTCGGTATACTCTCAGCGAATCGTATGGCCCCGAAGAAACGAGAACTCAGAGCTCTGGGGTCATATTGGAGCTGCTCGGTCAGCATGGGTTGCAAAGAAACGATTTCTCTGGCTGCCTCATGCCAACGAACAAACTGCGTTCCTCTGCTGGGCTGCAAGCACTAACGCTGAAAAGCCTGCCATGTCCCTATTTTTTGATCGACATTCGAACTCCGATAAGTTTTTCTTCGATGGTACTTCAATGACACGCAACACTTGGCAGACTGAACTCCACTTAAGTTTCTACATGCTCGTCAATATCAAAGGGGGGGATTATGCCAAGCCCCTAGGACTTCCTCGTTTCTTCAAGGCCAAGCTCCCAGGAAATTCCAAATGGATAGTTCGTGCCTCGATGGGCTTTCGGTTTGACGGGGATTTCTTTGACCGGTACTGGACGTGTCATTTTATTCAACACGTGCCCGGCCTTCCCCACGCTGCCACGCACGAGTGGGGCTTTGATTTCAACACAAATGGGTTGAATACAGACCCTAGGGATCGAGAGAGGCACTGGTGGCAGAGAAGAGTCCTTGAGCTTCACCTGTATGGACGAATAGTGAAATTGGTCACTGGAGCCTCCAAGGACATCCTGAAACACGTGAGAAGCAAGTTCGGAGTGAGAGATGACATACTCTCTTTTTCAGTTCTGACCAGCGAAGTGTACGACTCAATCAAAGACGATTGGCAGGAGTACGAAAGCATTCTTCAGGTCGTGGAAGAAGAAGCGACACCTGTTATGAGCATACTTCAGAAATGGAGGTCGAGAGAGGATGATCGCAGTGAGGAGCCAAGGTGGACGCACAATGACGAGAAAAAGTATCGCTTCTATGTCAGGAAGTTTCGGCGAGAAACGGACAGAGACAGCTCGGAGCTTCAGTTGGCCCTTGACAACATCCATAAGCTGAGGAGCGCGCTTGTCACGAAACGCGAAAAGCTTCAGAATGAACTCGACAGGGAACGACAAGGCAACATTGGTTACTTCACATATGTCACCGTGGTCTTCCTACCTCTTGGATTTGCAACATCCTTCTACAGCATGAGAAATCAACCCCGACAATCATTGATTCAATCGCTTACGCACTTCGCGGCCGTTGCTTTTGCGGCAACAGTTGTTCTGCTGTTGGCTGCAAAACCATTTTTCGCTATAGCTGATGGTTTGTTGAGTCCCCTGAAAGGCTATGGACGAGACATGGCTCTCAAATTTGAGCAGTACCGTCATCTCACCCGACAACAGAGCCTACTGGTCCAAAAAGATGTCGACAATCACAGGAAAGCAGTCACAAAGAGAGCGCGTGAGAGCCATGACGATGCTTCGAAATCACAGACTGCGCAGCGTCCGAAATTACAAGCGAAATCCATGCCTCTTCGCTGGTTCTGGTTGAACTACATTTTCCTCGAAATTCCTGCTCTCCGATTGTCCCTGGCCCTAGCTGCATTCAACAACGACCACGCGGATTTCAAAGCCGTGTTGAGAGTTATCCTTGGATTGGGGGCCTTGCCTATCTACTGCATGTCTCGTGCTCTTCAAATTGTGGTCTCTGTTCTGTTGAGCCTGACCAGAATTATTGGTGAGTTTGTAGTGAAGCACTTGAGTCGGAGTCAGAACTACATCAGGCTGCAACTAATCTAAAATCAACAGTATCCACCTGCAAATTGCTTCTCCCTTCAGGGCACAATTACAAAACTCCAGGAGAACCAAAAGATGATGTCCTCAGATACTTCAAAGGATTGACAGATCTTCCCTCGGTCCTGGATAATCTGAACCAAGTTGAGACACATTTGGAAGAACGCCTGGAAGAACGCCTGGAAGAACGCCTGGAAGAGCGCCGGAAAGAACGCAGGCAGCCGGCTAGAAACAAGAATGCAGAGGATGTCAAGAAGCTGGATAATTAGCAGCAAAGTACCTAGGTAGCTGAGAGCAATGAAGGATAGGACATGCTTTGACTTCACAAATCCCTCCTTCAAGGAGCGACCAGAGAAATGCAAAATTTGAGTTTGAATTTGAACAGTGAGCTGTCCGATCTTTATTACACCAGAAATATTAATAGTACACCTACTCGTTTGAATGTATTTATATTATGTTGCTATTTCGTAGCATACATTCTGCTAGTCTTAACGCCCGAGAAGTTGTCATTTGTGCAACACATGAATGCACTGGGTTACTTGTTTATGAACCTAGATGCAGTAGATCAGCCGAATGAGTCTACTTGTTACCTGTGCTATTTGAGATGTATTTTATACGTACCTGCCTTTCCAGCAGACAGTGAGACAGACATAAAAAAGTATTTGCAGAGGAAGACCGGATCAATTGATGGGTTGCGGCGAGAAGGGTCAAAACGTATGATGGCCTTAGAGCCATTTACGAACAGTCTATTTCGAATCGTTCACCAGAAGGTTAATTGAGATTTAGAACTTTCGAGCGATGAATCAAGCCTCAGGACATCTGCTGGGCTAAGACGAAATGCCTCGTGTTTCCCCCTACTCCATCCTGAAGCCACAATCTGGGAGCAGTTGGACAGTAATCGTGCGCGTCGAAATGAAAGGAAAAAGGGCAGAGTCCCATGCAGAATAAAAGAACAGGGACATCAAAGACTGAGTAACAGAGAAAGTGCCGCTAGAGAACAAATTAAATATGAGAACAAAACTCACAACAATCATATCGCCATGGGTTCGAACCCGGGCGTCCCACGTTGCAGCACTCGTCAAAACAAAAGCGAAGTGTCCGAGGACTAGTGGATTAGATCCAGCTGGATTGGGTGGTAAACCAATTGCTAATTGCGGCAGCTACTTCGCTGACCAGAATTCGTTGCAATGTGTTATGAACGCAGTATCGAGTGGTTGTTGGCACCTGGGTGTGAGGGACTCTGGTTAGGCAGACGCCAGCTGAGGGTTGAGTCACGCCGGTGTCAAGTCACAAGAGCCAAGCAGGAGCTCTCGCACCATACTTTTTTGAGCAAAACGCCAAGATCCGTTGTTTTCAGCCTACCTGTAATTGCTGAAGAACTCTCACATGTCCATTAAGTTGTCAAAGTTTGATGTAGATACGGGGAGTCGCAGTGTACATCAGTCACAAACATCAGCAGCGGCAAGAGCCCTGGAGGCAGGATAGCCGACAGCGCATACCGGAAGGTGCTTGCGTCGATATGCATCTAGATGTCTCTTCAAATCATGATGAAACGCTATTCGAAGTATCACCGTAGACTCCAACGTAATATAACAAGGGGCCCCGTGGGGATGAACCTGTATCGGAGGGCACAACTCTAATATTCGGGCCTCTGACACTGTGAGCCACAGCAAGGCCATCTAGGGCTTGCCTGGAATCTTAAAGGTTTTTGAAACAGATGAGAAGGAGCAAGAGCACAAGAGCATGACGAGAAGAGGAGCCTCGAAGCTTGTGTCGATCATCAGCGGAGGGACATCTTTGAAAAGCAGAAGATCCAAGTAAGCGGTGGTATCATTCCAAACTCAAAACATTTTGGTACATCAAAACGCTCGCGCGTGCTCCCAGAAATAAGTGTGTCTTGAAATCGCTGAAGTTTTGGAAGAAACCAATTAATCATCGAGATGACGGGCCCCAAAACAAGGAAATCGCCATTAACCCCTAGAAGCTGTCGCTGGTCTGGCCCGCTATTTCTTCGAGATGTATACCTCCAACCCTTCCTGTACAACAAAGAAGGTGGCGTGCGCCCGAAGCTCCCTCCCGGGGTGGACGAGCTCAAAGTGGTAATCCCGCAGAAGCCGAGGGCAGACCTTGTTGATCTCGAGCAGAGCAAGGTTGCGGCCGATACACACATGGCTACCGCCACCGAACTGCATGAAAAGTGTCAGTCTCATCACCGCCAGGAAACACTCGACTTTGGGGGGGGGGGTCTAATTACCTGGAACATGTATCTCTCCATCCTCTTCGCCTCCTCAGCATCGCCCAGCCAGCGCTCCGGCCGGAAGACATCGGCGTCATCCCCAAAGGTGGCCTTGTCACGGTGCAGGACCCACCCGTTCACCGCGATGGTCACCCCGCCGGGGAAGGACTGGCCGTCCACCTCGGCGCCCTCGGGCGGCACCAGGCGCGCGATGTTGAGGCCGACGGCGGGGCGGACGCGCATGGCCTCCTTCAGGCACGCCTGGAAGTACGGCAGGTTCTGGGACTCAATCCAGGAGATGTTGCCGGTGGGTGGGATGGTGCCGTCGGCGACCGCCTTTTTCATCTCCTCCTGGATTCTTGCGTAGACGCGCTTGTCGGAGAGGATCTGCCAGAAGAAGGACTGCATGGTCGAGGCCGTCGAGTCGGAACCGGCGAAGCTGTGGCGGCGTTAGTGGTTGCTGGGCTACATTTTGTGCGTGGCGAGCGGGCTGGAGGACACCAGCACCAGAGAAGGGAACCTACATCGCACCGTGAGCGACAGCAAAGACATCACCCTCCCCAAACCGCTGGGGGTCCTTCAAGTGACCCTTGATCAAACTGGCCAGCAAGTCCTGCCGCCCGTCACCGCCCCTCCACTTGCCCTCGCTCTCCTTGTCGAAAGGTTTCCTCCGGCCGAGCTCCTCAAGCGCCATACGAGTAATGAGAGCGTCCTTAGGGTCGAGCCCGGGGAGCAGACTCCGCAGAGGGTTTCTCCTGAAGAAGTGGTCCATGAACGGCACCTGTCCCACAATACCGTTGTACCGCTGCATCTCATCGATGGTGCGGATCGCGCCGTCGACGTCCCGGCCCTGCTCCAGAAACCCAAAGCTCCTGCTGAAGGCCACCTCGCCCAGGACGTCGAAGGCGAACCAATGGAGCCAGTTGCCGAGATCCACGATAGGACCTTCGGAGAGGTCCTTGATCTGTCCCCCGATCTGTCCTGCTGCGGCAGCGTCCATCTTCTGCATCAGCAGCTCGATGGTGTCGTCGATGAAGGGGCTGAGCTGCTGCATGGCTGCCATGCTGTAGGGCACGTTGGCGACCTTCTTCTTCTGGGCGTGGACATCTTCACGGTACTCGGTGAAAATGTCTGGGTTCTCCGGCGGTGGGAAGACTCCGTAGAATTTGGTCTTGTAGAAACGCTTGCCAGCTGACAGAAGCGTGCGCGCGGCCTCAGGAGATGACAGGGAAACCTCATTCGGTGCGATCCGCACAATGGGCCCGTACTTCTTGTGCAATTCAATATGCTCAAGGTGTGTGTGAGTTGAAGCTGTTGAGATCACCTTCCACAGCCTCGTCACCGAGGCCAGCCATGGGCCAGGATATTTTCGGAGTGGTGAAGCATATCTCCTGTACAATGCGCGCAGCACGATCACACCGGGAATTACAACAAACCACCACCTTATTACAAAAGGCAGGAGACCTGTGAGGAACGCGCGAGTAGGGGAGATAGTCCCATTCTCTGTCTGGAGCCTGTCGATGGGGCCAGCCATTATTGTATGAGTATAAGCACTGAGCCAAGGGTTGAACCTAGAGGGCTAGAAGCATGAGTGTTGAATGGCAAGCAAATTAAGAGAAAATCTATCCGTCAGGGAGAGCCGGAACTGAATATATGGGAGACCACCTCTGGGCCGTTATAAGATGAGACGCCGGGTCCGGGCATCGTCAATGGCACCCCACACCCTGGAACGAAAACACCAACAGATTTGTCAACGTGGAGTAATCTGAATATCAGATCCATCGTGCGTTAGATCCGGTGATAGCTCGCGGGGAACCAAGATCTAAGCTCCCGAGGTCTCCTGAGCAAGAGACAGACATACTTCCGAGTTGGTGGATAACACCAAGCCATCGGTTGGTTCATGCCGTTTTGGCGCAACGCTTCCGCGCCGTAGTTGCGCGTCGTTTGTGTCACGCTGGCGGTATCGAAGTCGCTGTGAGGGCTGTGGCCATAACTTGGCAAACTTTCGGCGAACCAAATATTTGCCGATTGTCAATGGTCCATCCCAGCCTCCCCAGCTTCTCAGGAACTACTTGGAGCCGTCTATGCGGGGGAATCCGCACGGTCGAACAAGCTGCTCAACGGTTTCTAAAAGTGACGACCGAACGAGATGACGTCCAGCCGTCTCGATAAGCTTAGCTTTTGCTCAGCTGTTGTGAGCCATGACCGTTGAGAGCTTCGCTCGGTACTTTTGATGTACGCGCACCCTCAGCTGTGGACGAGCAGCCGGACGAGCCTAGCCCCGACGTCCGTATTTCCGTAGTGACAGCCAGATCTGCAGCGTGATGGTCCCATTCCCCAGCAGTGGAACAGAGGACTGAAGCAGGATGGTCCTGTTAAAGATGATCACACTCCACAAATAGAAACGTCTCAGGGGGCGGGACGGTGGAGATTACCCCAGATTCTACTTTGGCGTACCAAGGTCAGCGTCGGTAATAAGCAGCGGTCTGTAGGAGGGTTGGCGGTGTCAGGGCCGAGCTGGCTGTTCGCTTCTCCGAACGTCACGGCCGATTGACGGTTTGGGGGAAGATCATTGTCCCGCCATTCTCCAGGTCAATCATTGAGCGGGTGGCTCATATTCTAAGTTCAAGCGAGCCTCCTAGAGGTGTCCTCGATTAGGAACACGCTCACTGAGGAACAGTTCTTCAACTATTGGTGTGCATCAAACTCACCAGATACATGAGCGAAGTACACACATGCACATGTCGTCCCTGTGTCGATGGTGTGCTATTGTAGGGCTCCAGTTATTAACGCATGCAGCCCAGAGATGGCCAAAGGGTGGAACCCAATATGGGTGACTCCCCGGCCAGTGTTCGCATGGCCATTAGTCATCGCAGCCGGGAGCCCCAACTGACATCACTCGAAATTTTGCTGAGCAACGCGGACTTGGCGGGATCCTCACCACATCCACGATAGCCTCAAACAAACCGGCACAATGGCTCCATTCGCGCCGCCCCTGGCCTGTTCAAACTCTCTGTCAGCTGCGAAGCTGTTCGTGCAGCTCGCTCCAAAGCGAGGTGCGGAGCCCGTCCTCGAATTCCTCCTGCCCCGAGGCCGCTCCGCCACCTCCAGGAGGGCCCTCCACAGCAGCTCCGTCAAGACACTACGGATAGAGACAGTGAAAGGCACAGCGCATGGGAACTTTCCGGCAGCCATGGGATGGAGGGTGCCCAGAGAAATGCTATCCGGTAATTCTGGACCTTCAATGACAATACCGAGATCCTTCGCCTACACATCGAGGAGGAGTTACACCCAAGCAGTGTACAATCCCCAGCAGGATGAGGACGGCAACGACATGAACCTGGATATCACATCCAGGGCAGCAAAGGTTCGTCCGATATGATCCCCGGCCAACCACACATCCCCGCGATCAATCGCAACCCATCTGGATTCCGACTGACTCAGCTCACTCCCCCACAGCGCCTCACCGAGATTATGTCCAAGGACAACAACCCCCAGCTCGCCCTTCGCATCCAGGTCGAGTCTGGCGGCTGCCACGGCTTCCAGTACCTCATGTCGCTCGTCACGCTCCCGAAGTCGATCCCCCCGAAGCCCGCTGCGGCGGCCGAGGCCAGCGAGCACCCTGGCGACGGCGCCGAGTCGGGCGAGGTGCGCGAGGACGACACCATCTTCACATACACTCCCGAGGAGGGGCAGCCGGGCGACCTGACCGGCGCCAAGATCATACTGGACCAGCCGTCGCTGGATCTTCTCAAGGGGAGCAAGGTGGACTTTACGATGGAGCTGATCGGGTCTCAGTTCAAGATTGTGGACAACCCGCTGGCGACGAGCAGCTGTGGGTGCGGTACGAGCTTTGATATCAAGGTATAGACAGACACCACTCTTACGGCGGACACCGTCAGTGTACAAAAGAAAATATAATATTTTGAAGTATTCAAATGCACCTGCGACATTCACAACCCAGAATTTGGAGGCAGTGAACCGCGGTATTGTATTACTTGACCTTGCTACCACGCATGGTTCTCTCCAACAGACGGTGACCAGTCACACGAAGGTACAAGGGGGTGTAGGATGGAATTTTGGAGTCTTTTCCGGAAAGCAAGCAGACTTTTTCTCATTTAACGCCGTGCATCCATGCCCAAGTACCATTCCATTCCGTAGAAAAACCATTCAAAAACCTCCACCGAGACCAAACAAGACTTAGTTCATCTGGCGGATGAGAGCGTTGATGTTCTCCTCACGGTTGCCCAGGTCACCACCCTCGATGAAGTGCTTGAACTTGCGGGGGCGGAAGCCACCGTTGGGGTTGGACAGCTTGAAGGGCCACAGGAAGTTGGCGGCCTGCTTGAAGTTGGGGCCGACGGTGTAAATCTCGTGGATCAGATCCTCCACACAGATGATGCCGTACTTGCCGAGGTTCTCCTCAACAATGGCGTTGTCGGTAAGAGCGACGCGCTGCTTGTTGACCTTCCCGTATCCACGCTTGTAGACGAGCTCCTTGACGCTCTTCAGGTTGGGGTAACCGTAGGCGACCCAAGGCTCAATGACCTTGATCATCTCGGTGATGGCCTTGGTGACACGGACGAAGACACCGTTGTTGATCTGCAGCAGACGGAGCAGCTGGAGGATCTTGCGGGGCTTAGGGGCGATCTTGTTGATACTGCACAGCATGTCAGTGACGGTTCAAGACAAAACGGATCGGACAGCAGCAGAACATACCCCTTGATACGGACAATGAAGATCAACTTGGCCTCAGCGGGGACGTAGAACTCGCCGCTCTGCTTGGCGACACGAGCCAGGCGGATCTTCTCACGCTCCGCATCGCGGTACTCCTGAACGTACTTCTCAGCACGTTTGAAGATGACGCCGCGCTTCTCCTTGTTGGCCTATTGATTGAGAACAGTTAGCGCTGGCTGCCAGACCACAATATATGTTGACCATCAAAATTGTTTTGCATCGATCAGACCCGAAAGACAGTATATTCGCGGACATCATCGACCGTAGTCTAGTCGAAGCGTGGATAAAAGTTGTGCATCACTTCGCTTCCCAACCCCTCGCCGAGGAACTATGACTGACCTTCTTCTTCTTCTCGATGTCGGCCGACCGCTCAGCGCGAGCCTTCTCCTGAGACTTGCGCTTCTTCAGGAGCGTCTCAGGGACCAGAATTTGGTCGTTGGTGGGGACGGAACTATTGGTGGGATTTCAGATTAGTACGTAGTCCGGCATACTTCGGTGAAGTATGGAGAGCGCCGGTGGAGAAGTGTTGCGAATGCGACATTCTCTGCATGGCTAACTCGTTTGCTAAATTTTGATCGGTGAGCCCAGGGGTCAGAGCAGTTGCAAGTGCATGCTGCAACAGACGACGGGAGCAATCTCATCCGACAACACCTCGAAATCCGAGAAATTATGCTCGCGGTTTCGCATTCGCGTACAAGCAGCTTCTGGCTGCCTGCAAGCTGTGCTACTGGGCGGCAATGGATTTAAGAGAGAAGGCCTGGGGAAGCCTTCAACTCCAACACCCCACGAGACATCTCTCAGTCTACAAGCTGTGTCTCAAGCCTGTGAGAAAGAGGGAGAAGCGCAGGAAGATCGAGCTGGCTGCAATTGCTCAGACTTGGTGTCGCGAGACACGGAGAGCAAAAGCTTTCCCAGCAGGAGAGGACGACGATAATCTGCAAAAAATGCTCCGTGTACCAGGCGGTGGAGAGGGGAGAGGTGGCAGCTGGCACCATCGAAGAAATGATGCCAGTCGCATCGCGGGAATCAAACATACGTCGCAGGCATCTTGAAGATCGGTGTCGTCGACTGTCCTTTGGAAGATGGTTGTCGAATGAATGTCGTTGGGCGGTGGAAGTTCGTCCAGAGCTACAGAGAAAAGAAAAGGCCCCTTAGCGGTCTTTGGATGGGGAGATTTTGAAAACCTCGCAGCACTTAATTTTGTGGACTTGGCTCTGATTGGTGGATGGGGCGACCAAAGTGGGGCAAAACGCCTCACCGCCCGCCCACGGCCACAGGCTGAATTTTGCACACACCCGATTCTGCAAGCTCGCGATCCTCTTCTCGACTTGATTGATTCTTCGTCCTTCACACGCATAACTGTCAACGACCCAGTCAACCAAAAATCCAACTCAAGATGCCTCCCAAGGGAAAGACCGTGCGCCCTGCGCAAGAGAACATCTCTCTCGGACCCCAGGTCCGCGAGGGTAAGCAGATTCCTCGATCTCAAGACGACCGCAGGCAGCACTGCGCGGAAATGCATTGTGACTGACGAGCCCCTCCATTTTTGCAGGTGAACTCGTCTTCGGCGTTGCCCGTATCTTCGCTTCCTTCAACGACACCTTCGTCCACGTCACCGATCTCAGGTTCGTCAGCCCTTGAAAGCGTTACATCCACAACACAGGAGATGCGCGCGCCCTCGAAGGACACACAAAAATCGAGACCTTCAAATGGTTGGAGCTGCGGCTAACATTCTGGGTGATTCCAGTGGCCGCGAGACCATTTGCCGTGTCACCGGTGGCATGAAGGTCAAGGCCGACCGTGACGAGTCCTCCCCCTACGCCGCCATGTTGGCTGCTCAGGACGTCGCCACCCGCTGCAAGGAGCTCGGCATCACCGCCCTGCACATCAAGATCCGTGCTACCGGAGGTATGTTTTTCTGACAGCGCTATGCGTCTTGTGACCGCAGTCCACTGACACCGACGACACAGGTAACGCCACCAAGACCCCCGGCCCCGGTGCTCAGTCTGCTCTCCGTGCCCTGGCTCGTTCCGGCATGAAGATCGGCCGTATCGAGGACGTCACCCCCACTCCTTCCGACTCTACCCGCAGAAAGGGTGGTCGCCGTGGTCGTCGTCTCTGAGCGCCCGGCACCTTCTTCTCTTTACTGGGCGGACTGGCAAGGGAAGTCCAGGGATTCGGTGGCTACTGCATATGGGTTACACTGTGGCGTTGACAGTTACGAGGAGAACGGCTTGCGCCTGGTCTCCATTATCTACAGCTTCTCTAGGGAAGTTTGTCACATGATGCTTATGGCACAGCTACACCAATGAAGAACAAGTCAAAGCACTTGCACCCATTTGCAAATCTGTGTGAATCTTTCATGATCGTGACATGACGTGACAGTTGAAGACAGCTATATGTTTTGCTCTGCTGCTGCTGTTAGTACATGCTTGTTAGTACAAGGGCAAACTATTCATTGTTGCCGTGCTATCCTGGTAAGATCCTGAATTTTGAAAGCGGATCGCATCAGTCAATATGATGAGTTAACATTGGGCTAGAGGACGACGCCGCGAAAACATATGGTCTATGGAAATTCAAATATCTTCTGGTATCGAGCAGTCTAGTCTCATTGGGCTCTGTCCAAAGCCTCTCACAATGAACCACCTCGGTATCTTACCATGATCCAGATAGCGCCTCGCTTTAAAAAATCATAAAAACAGATTCAACGTGAATGGTGATCATCTGTCACCATTTCCTCCCATTCACTTATATTCTGACCTCAAAGTCCAGATGCCTCTCATCGTGCTGCCCGCCTGCTCCATCCTCGCCACCGCGTTGAGCGCCGCCTTGAACGCCTCGGTCGCCTTCTTCGTGTGACAATACGGGTTGAAGTGGTCAACAAGCACCTTTGACGGACATTTGCCCCCATGGCGCCGGACAAAGGCTGGAATCATCTCCTTGAACTCCTTGACCCCGTACCGACCGTTGGTTGGTGGTGTAGCCGAGCGAGAGCTGGTGGCACTCCCGCCGGCGCTGCCGCTACCGCCGAGACCCTGACGGTCGCGGATACCAGCCAGCACGCCCGCTGAGCTGGGCCCTCCTCGCCCGCGGTTGACGTTCGGCAGGCGCGGGGCACCCGCCTGGCCGTGCTCACCGGTCCACGTGACGGTGCCAATGGGCACGCTGCGGGCCTGCTCCCGGGACCGACGCAGATGGTCGGCTGCCTCTGCGGCAACACGGTTCGCCTCACGCTCAAGAATGTTGCGGTCAGCCTTGACTGTCTTCTTTCCGTTGACGATCTCGTCATGCTCCAGGGCTTCGTGAACCCCACGCGCGAAAATTCCGGCCATGATGCGGTCTTCATCACCAGAGTTGCCGTCGTCGCCCTCCTTGAAATCTTCCACGCCGGCCACACCGTCGATCTCCCGCAGGTTGTCGCCCTCGGCCTCCTCGTCATCTTTTATCGCTGTATTTGCCGCCATTCTAGCATGCTGGTCCTCGAGGTCGTAATTCGCGTTGCCAGGTGCTATCTTCGGCTTCGGCTCAATATTGCTGGTGACCTCGCTACCCTGGAAGAGTCGACTCGTTTCTGTGGCACCGCCGTGGTCCGTGTCCAGAGTAAACAGATCATGCATATCGCTGAGGTTCAACGTCGTGCGCTGCTTCGGGTCCTTGAGGACCTTGTTAGCGAGGAACTGCTTGAAGATCTGTCTATGGTAGATCTTCTCCTCAATTGTGCCGGCCGTCATGAGGCGGAAGATGGTGACCTCTTTCTTCTGTCCCAGTCGCCAAGCTCTCTCCCGGGCCTGTACGTCGGTGGAAGGGTTCCAGTCCGGATCGTAGATGATGACCCGGCTGGCACCAGTGAGGTTGACGCCAAGTCCGCCGACTTTGGTGGTCAACAGGAACACATGAATATCCGGGTCATTGTTGAATCTGTCAACAAGTTTCTGTCGGTCCTTCACCGCAGTCTTGCCATCCATGCGAAGAAAGCTAATGTCGCCCTGCCGCCTGATGAACGCTTCCAAGATATCAAGCATTTGGACACCCTGGCTGAACAGCAGAATCTTGTGGCCAAAACGTTTCCACAAGTGGACAAGCTTTTTTACGACCTGCATCTTGCCCGATTGACGTGCTGAACCCCATTTGTAGTTCGGTCTGTTCTTTCGGTGCGGAAAAAGGAGGTCTGGATGATTGCATATTTTCCTCAGCTGGTCAATACCGAATAGAGATTTGCGAGTCTTGTTAAGGATCGCGTTCATCTCATCGGACCTCAGGAACTGCTCATAAGCATCTCGTTGGACGGTGGTCAGCTTGCAAAACAAGACCTGCTCCTGCTTCTTGGGGAGGTCTGCTGCCACATCCTTCTTCGTCCGCTGGAGAAGATAGGGACTGATTGTATCCTTCAAGGTCTCTGCGCACTTTTGCGCTGTCATCACCTGAAGATTGGTCGCGTTGGCATACCCGCCCATCTTGATGGGAATCTCGAATTGGTTCCGGAAGGCTACGAGAGAGCCAAGACGCATGGGGTTGATAAAATCGAAAAGTGACCAGAGCTCAATCAAATTGTTTTGCATTGGAGTGCCCGACAGGATGATCCGATTTGGTGTGCGCAGCTCCTTGCAGCATATTGTGATGTAGGTATTCGGGTTTCGAATCTTGTGCCCTTCATCCAACACAGCGTAGTCCCATTCAACGGGGATTAGCACGTCACCGTAAGTCTGGAGACCAGCATATGTGGTCACCAGGACATGGCCATCCCTGACCACTCGATCCACGATCTTTTTCGCAGCATTGCTCGATTTCCTCGGCTTGGCGGCATCTTCCCACGTATCCTCATCTTCGAAGCGGGCCTCTCTTCCAAGGTTGAGCATACCGCTGCCAGAAGAATGCAGGATGGAAACTCGGAGAGCTGGCCACCATCGATGGAACTCGCTGACCCACTGCTGGAGCACGGTGGCTGGAGCCACGACGAGGACCGGTTTCGTGAGTTTCTTGCTGTAGTGCAAGGCAGCGACAAAAGAAATCAACTGGATGGTCTTTCCCAGGCCCATTTCGTCGCCAACAATGCCCCCGACCTTTTGAGCATACAGTTCCGCCAACCACTGTACACCAGTCTTCTGGTAATCAAAGAGCGACGGGAAAATGTCACCGGGCAATTTTAAGTTGTTCTCGAGGTAATGGTCAGGCTGGTCGGGCGAGGGCTTGAACCATTCCTCCTCGCCATCATTGTCCACTGGAAGTGCATTGTTCTCTTGCCTGCGTCTTCGCGCCCGACTTCTACGCCCGACCCAGTCAGAGAGTCGCATCTGATAGGCCGACTCATCACCGTCATCGATTTTACTGAAGTCGACACTCCTTTCATCCTTCTGGGAGCTCTTGGGAATTTTTCTGGGGGTGACGCGAGTGAGGTCTGTCATATCATAATCCTCGGAACCGCCCTCGGAGAAAGATCCAGGAGACGCAGCGGAAGCACCACTTAGCTCGAAGTCATCGGACGATGCAGCATCTCTTTCTACCTTCCGCTTCTTCCTAGGTCGCAGGGAAAACTCGTTCTCGACGACAGCTGCAGACACATCCTCTTGCTCCTCAGCGAAGCCTGGAAGTCGCAGGTTACGGTGAGAGCGCGGCTGATCGGCCGCTTGCTCCAACTCCAGCTCTTCGGCGACGGCTTCATCTTCAGCATCAATGATAGCATCGGCAAGTTCTCCTTGCACGCCATCAGGCCTCGGGCCACCAATCTTGGCGAAGGGTGTAATCTTGCCAGTGCGAATCAAATACTCCCTTTGCGATTCGCCAGGCAGCTTGCCTTTCGATGCAGGAGCAGTGTCTTCTTCCTCTTCACCGGCTTGGCGTCTCTCTTCAATCCGAGTATTGAAATCCGCAATGTCCCTGTCAACCAGCTCGATCTCGGCATCAATACGAGCAATCTCTTGCTGAATCTTCTCCTTCAGAGGCGTATTTCCCCAGGCTCTCCGTAATTTCTGTTGTTGATCCTGCTTCTTATTCAGAAACTTAGACTTGGTAGCTTCAGCTCTGGCAATTCGATTCTTGTCCTTGACGTCTTCGGCTTCCATCAGTGCAAGACTAGCTTGATGCGAAATGTCGCGCTCGATGTCTTCCTGATCGCGGACATTTTCGGTCAGGCTCTTCAGGGCCGACTCTTCGTCGAGATCTTCAGACATTTCGGGTGGTGTTCCATCTCGGTCCGAGTTGGGGGTGGCGACGGCTTGCACCTCAGCAAAAGTCACCGACTTCTCTCCGTCAATCGCATTGTTAGGTGGCGAGTCAATCGGGGGTTGACCAGTGGTATGATCACCCTCCTGTGAGGCCATGGTGAGTGCAATCGGTGGACTCAGTTCATAAAGAGCAACTGTGAGGAGGATCGATCGAAAGGCCCTGGGTCGCAAGTGATCACTGCAGTCACTAGCGGGGCGACCAAGTAGAGGCAGGGAAGGCTGAGGGCAGCGGAAGTCGCAAAGAGAAACAGTGACGAGGTCAAAAAAAAAAGGCGCGACTCGAGATAAGACCGAAGAGAAGCGCCGCTAGAACTCCGACTTGAAGGACTAGGCAGCGATGGTGAGACTGAAGCTATGGACGTTCGCCTCTCCGACGGAAGAAGGCGGCATGACTAACTCCCAAGTCGGCCAAGGATTCGGCAATGACGCACTTGAACGGTCAATCGCGTCCCTGCCGCGTAGCACACGTGCATTCGTTTAAAATGGCAGTTGAGCTAGCTGCATGAGTCGCATCTTCTTCTCTTTCAATGATTTTGATTTTGGGATGGACGGTTTGATCCACTCGCAAATCGTGATGATAATGGTGATTGCAGTCGCCAAGCTGCGCAATAGATCCACAATGAGATCCAACCATGGCCCCATTGTACACACCACAGTACAATCGAAACGGCCCAGCTGATGGGTCTGCCCGTACTGCTTATCGCTTATCGATCGACCCGAGGATTGTGAAAACAGTTGTAGGCCAGCTAACCGATTCCCCTTGGAAGTACTTCGCTCCCGTCTACAATGCACTTCCAAAGCACACATCACTGGGTCGAAGGAATGGGAACTAAGAACTCCATCGATACAAACCGCCATTTGAAAGCGAAGGCCGCTCGAAAGGAGCATCAAAGTCCCACTAGACAACATGAGCCGCTTGCTACCGGACCGGCAGGCGGAAGAGCTGTGCGTGTTGATGCATAGAGGCCGGATGGGTCAGGGGCAACAGCCAGGTCGAGACTAATATCAACATTCGTTTTCCAGGAACAAGTCCATCATTGCATACTTGTCGGCGAACAACCTCACAGATGCGGCTGCCATACTCAGGGCAGAGTCGGGCCTCGACGAGAATGTGTTTGATGCGGCAACCACCACGAAGTACGAGACACTTTTGGAGAAGAAATGGACTATGGGCATCCGCTAAGAAGGTAAACACTGCTGAGCCCAGACCGGCCAAGCTCAAAGACGCCTCCTCTCGTCGAAACCTCTTTTTAACCATCGAATGGCATCTGCAGATCATGGATCTCGAGACACAAGTAGCAGGGTTGCGATCCGAGCTCGATAGCGTAACACCATCATCCCTGTCTCTTCGCACACAAGACCCGGCTTCTTGGCTTCCAAGTGTGCCTGCTCGGTATTCCCTCGAGTCTCATCAGCACGATATCAACTGTCTCGCTTTTCACCCCGTCTACTCGGCCATTGCGTCCGGAGACCAGGGTGCTACCATCAAGGTGTGGGACTGGGAGCTTGGTGAGCTGGAACAAACGCTCAAGGGCCACACCCACGCGGTCACAGGCCTGGACTATAGCGGCTACAAAGGTCGCACCCTCCTGGCGTCTTGTAGCTCTGACCTTACTATCAAGCTGTGGGACCCATCAGATGGTTACAGAAACATTCGGACCCTGTCAGGCCATGACCATGCTGTCAGCGCTGTGCGCTTCCTGCCGTCCGGGGACCTACTTGTCAGTGCCAGTAGGGATGCGACCCTGAGAATATGGGACGTTGTTACCGGCTACTGCGTAAAGACAATCGAAGGGCACTCAGGCGGAATTCTCGATGTTTGTCCCTCGCCAGACGGATCCTCTCTTGTCTCCACCGGATACGACCAGACCGTCCGAGTGTGGAATATTGCTGGGCCCCAAGCAGACAACAAGACAACCATGTTTGGTCACGACCACTTTGTCAATTGCTGCGCGCTTGCGCCACCGGCCTCCTATCAATACCTCGCGCCCATGTCCGGACTGCAGAAGCCGCCGCCAGCGAGTAGCACGGTCGAATTCATAGCCTCCGGTTCGCGGGACAAGACCATCAAGCTTTGGGACTCGCGGGGCAACTGCTTCCTGACTTTGGTCGGTCATGATAATTGGGTGCGAGGTCTTGTGTTCCACCCGGGCGGCAAGTACCTCATCTCTGTCTCAGACGACAAGTCACTCAGGTGCTGGGATCTGAGCCAAGATGGCAAGTGTGTCAAGGTTCTGAAGGCTCTACACAGTCACTTCATTTCTGCCGTGGGGTTTGCGCCCGTCATTGTGAAAGACAAGGATAAAACCCCAGCCATCAGCGAGGCCAGCAGGATGTCGGGCAAGACTGGTAGCTCACCGGACATACAGATTCGGTGCGTGATGGCCACTGTCAGCGTGGACAAGACGTTGAAGATATTCGCGAGTTGAAGCTACCAGGTTGAATCCAAGGGATGTGCCTGTCTCGGACCATGGGCCACAACTACTTTTGAGGCACCGTCCTTCACTAAATTCATCCCGGATGAGCATCCGCTAGCGGAAGGCTTACATCAATCACACTGGCCCAAGGACACTAGATGCTTGGGTAGCACGACAGCCAGGGTACTGTAATCATCACTTTAATCCAACTTAATCAATTTTCACCAGATACAGTCCACGTTGTCACATCTTGAATACGACTGCAAATGAGCTCACCAAAGATCGATCACGGTAACGTCAATGGCCTGTCCGTAAAATTCTATTTACATCCCATAGTATACTTTACATGTCGCCTCGGCCTAAGCAGCGGCCTTGTTCCCAGCTTTAATCCACAGAGTGGCAATGATACCGATGCTGGCATTCCAGCACAAGCTCCTCAGAGGCGCTAGCTTCCTGTTCTCCTGCAGCCAGACGTAGACGGCATTGTAACCCACCCGCGAGGCCAGATAGGCTACGCTCAAGTAGTTCAGCGTCTCGGCGGGGACGCCCGTAGCAGCGGCAGCCACAATCCCAGCGGAGTAGAGCCCGACGGTCTCTAGGCCGTTAGCCATGGCGGCTTCAGCCCGCTGGATGCGTTGGGCAGTCTGTTGTGTTTGGTGAGTAAAACTGTATGCTGGATGCAGGTATTGGGTGGGCGAGAATGCTCCCGTCCTTGACGCCGGCCCCAATGCCCTTGGGAATTCTTGAAGGAAGGACCTCGGAGGATAAAAGCAAGCCTTCACCTGTAAATAAGTGGCATACCTTTTTGTCTAGAGTAGTATCCTTGTTGCAAGTGTCCACCGTCTTGCGAGGGTTTGCTACATCGAAGTTTTTCCCCGATGCTATGATGGCATAGGTATGCGGCACCAAAGCCAGCGCGAATGCCGCTGGCACCTTGAAGCATTGTCATTAGGACTGTCTCCAGCGGGTGATGGTTTCTAGCATTTCTAAAAGAAGAGGCAATGGAGGCTAAGGGGTGGGTTCAACTCACAGAATAATAAGCCAGGTGTGGCCTAGTGAGATCGAAGAAAGACGCCATTTGATTTAATTGTGTGTGAGAATGAAGTTGTCACGCTGGGAAGAGACGATATCAGGACGGTGAGGATCGATGTAGATAGATGTAAGTTCCCTAAATTGATGTAGTGTACCTAGCTACTTATATGACATGTGAGACTTGTCACATTCTCGGCTCGGCGATTCGTTGGAAGGGGGGGACCGGATGTCGGGTCCTGCGGATCAGTTCACTACTTTCTGTCTTACCAGGGAGTCGGTGACGTCGGTTACACGGAGGTTCCTGATCGAACAGCGTGCAGGCTACAAGAGAGACACTCTAGGGGAAATGCGTCGCACCGTCCAATGCCCAGAATGTTTCTTTTGGGGTTCGTCTGGAGGGCTGCAGGGGGGGTCCTTCAACGGGGAGACCTCAGGGTTTCGTACCCTGAATCGACCCGAAATCCTCAGATGCTCTGAAAGCGTTTGTAGACCTACCATGCATCTCCTGGTTTGACATCTTGTGCCAAGCTGCCATAGACAACTCACATCTCACTGTTGACCTCACCCGTCAACAAATAGACTTGCGTTTTCCGCGACTGCAAGCATTTCCTTTAGCTTGGAGGATTTGGATCTCACTTCTCCTCGCAAACGCGGCATACACTTCCCACTGAAATCAAAACCCATACATACCCAACCAACATGGCAGCCACTCAATCGCCTAAAAGCTTCTTAGATCTCATCAAAGAGACTGACAGGTGAGCATCCCATATCAGATCCAATTTTGCCCCACTGAACAGGTTAGCTAAATTGTGGCAGCTTCCCCTACGTGGACATTCCGCAACTGCCGTACGTTGCCGACTTCTCGGTGGACTACTACGCCTTTCTTTTACCCGAGGACACCAGACCACACGGCTTCATCCCGCCCAATGTTGTCGCACAAATGCCATGGACCTCCGACTTCGTCCTCAGCACGACTGGCGCGCTACCCCGGACAGTGCAGCTGCTCGACACCTCAAAAGGAACTGACACTGCAGCGGCCTGTAATGCCTCGCTTGCCAGGGTCATCGACACAGCCCAGGCCCAAGGCCTCTTCCCCAAGACGCTCGGGCGGAAACCCAAAGGCGAGGACTTCCGGATCATGGGCGTCAAGAACTACCAAGACAAGAACGGCCTGGTCCAGATGCAGCGTTCCGCCGCTCCGTTGTTCGGAATTGCAAACCGTGGCTCGCACATGACGATGTACGTCAGGTCGAAGGAGACGGGTCACATCAAGATCTGGGTCCCTCGTCGAAGCCGCCACCTGGCCACTTACCCCGGCAAGCTGGACAATACCGTCGCGGGAGGCACGAGAGCCGAGGAGTCGCCGCTCGAGTGCATCATCCACGAGTCCGATGAGGAGGCATCCCTACCCGAGGACTTTGTGAGCAAGCATGTCAAGGCCGTCGGCGCGGTGACCTACGTCACCCAGACCGGCAGTGGAGGAGGACAGGACCAGCAGGCCGCGGTTGGTGGCTACGACACGGGCCTTTGCGTTTCCGACGTCATTTACGTCTATGACCTCGAGGTGCCTGCAGACCAGGCGGAGACGATGGTGCCGAAACCCAGGGATGACGAGGTCGAGCAGTTCTACCTGTGGGATGTGGAGACAGTCAAGCAGGCAATGTTCGACGGGCAGTTCAAAGCAAATACGGCAATGGTGATTGTGGATTTCTTCGTTCGACATGGGATCATTACGGACGACAATGAGGCAGATTATATGGAGATAGTAACGAGGTTGCGCCGCCCATTGCCGGTGCCGACATCAGCGCCGTTGGAGATATAAATGCACAGGCCCGGAGGAAGTAGGAGGAGAGATAACTAGGGCAATGACACCATATTGGGTAGCACGTCAATACTGTCGGCATCTAGAGCAGAGAACAGGACCCCCACCCCCGGGCACGCCAAGTATGGCGACCTAAGCACCAAAACTGACACCATCCGCCATCCGCATATCGGAATCCGTCTTGGCCCACCACGAAAGCAACCAAAACTGGAGATTCCCAGCAACGATGGTACATGCGATACAGCGAAATTTGTATCAAGTCGCTGCGAAATCTCCGTTACCATGACCTATGACGGCGGACAAGGTGATCCCTTGAGCTGCGAGCCGGCTCTAATCAATTATAACGGAGCGCGAGTGGGGTCCAACAGCATTCATTGAACCTTTAAGTTGGGAAAGTGTCCCACGCCACCGGTATATCAGCTGCCAATGTCCATCAGCCTCATTGTCCATCCCCAGAGATTCTAAGATCGTGCGTGCCGCGGCAAAACTAAGAAAGATGGCTGCGGACGGACGAAGACCGTGGTACCGGATGCAATGGTTCGCAGACGAGGACACACGCGAGGAGAGGAAACTCATCGTCAAGCTCGACCTCTTAATTGTGCCCTACGCTTTCCTTGCCTATTGGACCAAGTACATCGACCAAGCAAACCTGAGTGAGTCAACGACCAATATCGGGGCGCGGCCAGAGAACCCGCCGAAGAAACCAGCTTTGCTGACGAATGGATATCGAACGGGCAGACAATGCGTACGTGTCCGGGATGAAAGATGACCTCGGGTTCGCAGGCAACGAGCTGGTGCAGTTGCAAACCATGTACACGGTCGGCGCCGTCGTGGGCCAGATACCGTTCATGTTCCTCTTTACTGTATTCCCTATGAACTGGGTCATCCCGTTCCTCGATGTCTGCTGGGGCATTTTCACATTGTTGCAATTTCGTGCCAATAGCTTTGCGGAGATGGCGGCGTATCGCTTCCTCGTCGGATGGTTCGAAGTATGTGCCATTCCATCACCCTTTGGTCTCCAGATGAGACACCCAAGCTGACTGGTTCCGAAGGCGGCCTTTTTCCCTGCCATGCATTATATATTTGGCGCATGGTACAGAGGAGACGAGATCGCCCGACGGGGCGGCGTGTTCTACGTCGGGCTCACGCTTGGAACATTGACCGCCGGTCTGATCCAAGCAGGTGCTTCGTCCTCGCTGCATGATATAAACGGACTGGCTGGATGGAGGTGGATGTACATCATCTGCGCCGTGATTACTATTCCTATCGGGTATGTATACGTAACCTTATCTCTCTCTTTTCAGGGCTGTGCGAGTCTACAAGTTGTATGTCGGCCTCTCTAAGGAAAGCTCTTATCATAACCTCACATCTTGCGTCTCCTGGTCTTCCACACCATAAAGCTTACTAGTTGTCCAATAGTATTCTAGGTTATTTTATTTTGCCCGGAACACCAGACATGCCGAACCGGATATTCCTCAAACAGACTGATATCGACCTGGCAACACAGAGGCTCAAGCGAGCCGGGCACGCGACCACGGGCAAGTTCGAGTGGCGCTTGATCAGGCAGCTTGTTACGAAGTGGCAGTTCTGGGCCCTCGTGTGGCTAGACATATTCTTCTGGAACGGCTGCATAAACACCTCATCGGGCGGGTTCCTCTTGTGGCTCAAGAGCTTGGACCGCTATTCGACTCCGAAGGTCAACGAGCTCGGGACAATTTCCCCGGCCCTTGGGATTTTGTACACCCTGCTGATATGCTTTGCGTCCGATCTCTTCCTCGGCCCCGCCTGGGCCATCACGGCAGCGTCCACCTGGAATATCATCGGGCTGATCATACTCGTTGTCTGGAACGTTCCGGAGCCTGGGCTCTGGTTCGCTTTCGCAACGACTTACTCTGCAGTTGCCATGTCGAGCGTCCTATACGGCTGGGTCAACCATCAGCTCCGGGGCTCGCCGGGGCAGCGTGCTTTTACATTGGTGCTCATCAATGCTGTGTCTCAGTCGACCACGGCTTGGACACCACTGCTGGTCTTCCCAACAGTGGAAGCGCCGCGATTCACGAAAGGATACTCGTTTGTCTTGGCCAATGCAATTTGTCTCATCGTAATGGCACATTTCATACGCATTTTCCTCAAGCGGCAAAAGTATGTTCACATATCCAATACTGAGCGAGATCATTGTGGCTAACTTGTCGTACTGCAGATCGACGGCTGATACTGCTGAGACCGGGGCTTCAGACACCGAGGGAGTGGTCGCGGTCCCCAGCACGGATGTAGTGAAGACCGATGCCGTCTGATATACATATGGCGAGCAGTTCAAGCACTGGAAGGAGCATTATGAATTTAATGTTGGATTAAATCTGTCACGAAATAGCTGGCGAGACTACACGTCTCCCAGCAGTGATGCGAAACCAGGCCTGGAGCAGTTGGCAATTTTGCTGACGTAAGAACATGCAGTAATTCCGAGGCCAATATTAAAGAACAAACAGCGCTATACTGGACCCTACGTAAAATGCTTTGGTTCCAAGGCGCGCGTTTTCCTCGTTGCGAGGTGCTGTTGGGGGCGGCCGGTATGCACGACGCTGCTGATCCAGCATCACACCATCGCACTGCAGATGGCAGCATGCCGGGCTGGTGCCCCTTGGCGCAGTGTGGTTGGCGACCGGGTGCGAGCCGACTGCCGAGTTTCGGAGATAGCATCACGACATATGCAATGAGCACCCCATGAGGCCGGATGGTGCAATCCGACGACCACAGCTCCTCCGCCCCGGCGCGGGGTCCGGAGCTTCCCCCCCTCGGGGCGGCATATATCATGATGCTTCACTCTCCCATCCAAGATGTTGGAACGCCATCTCATGTGAGGTAGATGACATTTGTCAACTCAGAGCATTGACGACCCGAACTCTCATCATGGCAGACGGCACGGCGCAGTCTGATGGTCATCATGACCTCGGCAATGGGAGGAAGCATATCCTTCTCAATGCCTTTGACATGTCGACGATAGGGCACCTGTCGCCCGGGCAGTGGAAGGTTAGTACACGCGGACATCCACATATCTTGCTACTCTCTGCATTATATTCCTGACGCAGATGTAGAACCCCAAAGACAAGTCGGCGACAAAGCGGGATCTGAACTACTGGATCGAGCTGGCGAAGCTGCTAGAGCGAGGCGGGATCAACGCGCTGTTCCTGGCTGATACGTACGGTGGATATGATACTTACGAGGGCTCGCTTGATAACTGCATCCGCCGGGCTGCCCAGTGGCCCATGACGGACCCGACTATTCCCATATCTGCGATGGCGGCAGTGACCAAGAATCTGGCATTTGGGATTACAGCGTCGACTTCGTTCGAACCGCCGTTTCTTCTGGCCAAGCGGTTCTCGACACTGGACCACTTTACGCGTGGCCGGCTGGGCTGGAACATTGTCACCGGGTGGAAGAAGGCTGCCTTCAAAGCCATCGGGCTGGAGAGCCCTATCGACCACGATGAGAGATATCGCCAGGCAGATGAGTACCTGAAGGTGCTCTACAAGTAAGCCACTGCCCTATAAACTCACAGTGGGGGACTTCCCAAGATTTAGACTAGATAGATCAAGAGCAAGCTGACCAGAAGCCGGCGGGGAAAAGATTGTGGGAAGGGTCGTGGGCAGACAACGCGATCGACCCGGACCCGGAGAACGACAGCTACGCGGACCCGGACAAGATCCGCACGATCCACCACCACGGGCAGTACTACGACCTGGACACACGGCACATTGTGGACCCGTCGCCACAGCGGACGCCATTCCTGTTCCAGGCTGGGACGTCGCCGGCGGGGTCAGAGTTCGCGGCGGCGCACGCCGAGGCCATCTTCGTGTCGTCGCACTCACCGGCAGTCCTACGGCCCAAGGTGGCCAAGATCCGCGAGCTGGCGGCGGAGAGAGGCCGCGATCCGCGGTCGGTCAAGTTCTTCGCCACGTTCACGCCCATCATCGGCCGGACGGACCAGGAGGCGCAAGAGAAGTACGAGGAGCTCAAGAAGTACGCGTCGGTGGTGGGCGGGCTGGTGCTGTTCAGCGGGTGGACGGGGATCGACATCTCCAAGATCCCGCTGGACCAGGAGATCACGGCGGCGGACTCGCTCGAGGCGCACAAGGTGCGCAGCATCCTAGACAGCTTCACGACGGCGAGCAGGGAGGTGCCGCGGTGGACGCCGCGCGTGGTGGCGGAGCGGGCGTGCATCGGCGGGCTGGGCCCGGTCTCGGTCGGCAGCGCGCAGACGGTGGCGGACGAGCTCGAGGCGTGGGTGCGCGAGGCCGACGTCGACGGATTCAACCTCGGCTACGTGACGACCCCCGGCACGTTCGAGGAGGTCGTCGACCTGCTGGTCCCCGAGCTGAGGAGGCGCGGGCTGTACCCGGGGCCGCTGGGCGAGGAGGAGCAGCCCCTCACGGCCCGGGAGAAGATCTACGGCAAGGGCCAGAGGGGTCTGCGGGACGACCACACCGGGAGCAGGTATAAGTATGATGTCTACCAGGAGGAGCCGGCGTATGTCAGGAAGGAGGAGGAGCAGCAGAAGAAGAGCGAGGATGCAGCTGTGTCACAGCCCCAGGCGAGCTAAAGTCGGTTCAACGGCAAGCGGTGAAGGGGGTGTTTTCTGTGGCGTACAGTATATCTGCAATCACGAATACGACAATACGCCGATACGACTAAGCGAATATTGATAGTGATCTGGGCATGCGAGGCAGGCAGGGTGCTTGAGTTTTACCAGAATGGCGGTCTCTGAATCTGACCAGTGAGACTGGGATGACACGGGATGTGGCAGAACTCTAATATGCAGACAGGCCCAGGGAACCCCAGGGAACCACACTCTATGATTTCTTTGCTGAGTAGACTTCATGTTTATTATAATTTAATGATCGGCATGAAGAGTTGAGGTCTGAGGTCTGGGATCTGTTGCATAGAAGGCTGTCCTGTAGGGCATCGAGGTGGGATGAATGGCCGGTCAGAGGAAGTGCATCTCTAGTGTTCTAGGGCTGATGAGATGAGTGCGGCTGCTGATGTGAGCCCTCGGAGTCCCTAGATATGCTCGTGGTGCTTGGCATCTAGGGGAAAGTTAGACTAAAGATGACTTGGCAGATTTGCGGGAGGAAGGCAAAAGTCAGAGTCATGGCAGAGGGAAAGAAGAGAGGACAAGAACATGAATTGTATGAAAATTGCACCTGTCACAATGGTTCGATGGAGGGGCCTTTTCCCAATTTCAAAAGCCGCGATTCGGACTCTGAAAAGGACGTAAGGAAGTCGAAGTGGATGACCTTTGTCTGACATTGACCGAGGGTAAAGACAAGAGAGGGGGGGTAGTGGTGTAGGGAGGGCCAGGCGAGGGGGTAGCGGGTACCTGAATCCCCCACCTAGACCTGTAGTGGCCTGGCGTCACCACTACTTGCTCAAAAAGCTCGGAAGTTGGCCAGCTTCCTTTCCGGTGCACAAAAGCACCCCTGGATCTCAGTGAGGTGTGAGATGGGCCAATAGAGCACCCTGCATTACTGTGTATGCCTTTCGGCTTCGGAGGCTGGTGGGGTCCCTCTGCCGTTGCAGGTCAGGCCAGGTCATGACTGATCAGATCCCGAATATCCGACCAGCCTGGCCTTGTGCGAGCCTGCGAAAAAGAAAAGAAAAGAAGAAAACGGGCGACGCTGTGTTGGTGCTGTCATTGACATTGCAATTGACACTGCTGCCACTAATTAACATTGACATTGCCATTGCCGGTTGATCGGCAATGGAGAAGAGGAGGGAGAGACGGGAATAGCGCCACCCGAGAGCATCATGGGAGAGCAGAGAAGAGCAGAGGAAATAGAACAGCGCCAATGTAACAGTAATAATGATCTAGCTCTGGATTGCCATTCCTCTTTGCAGTCTAGGCCAAGCAGGTGGGCTCCAGCCAATTCGGCGCCGGACGACGCGGACGGTCTGACCTCAGACTCCATACTCCAGACAGACTCCCAGAACCAGAACCCAGACACCGGCGCTGGCCTGCGGAAACTTTTGCGCCCGACTACAATAGTCCACGTATTCGCCTCCCCCCTTCTCCTACACTCTCCATTTCTTTGCCATTGTCCTGCCGCTCGACCTTCCTCAAGTCAGGCACTCGACCACCACAACCTACACGTTCGAAATTTACCACCAACACCACCTCTACCTGTCTGTCGCACACACACAAAAGCACCCCCATTGACGCCGCCACCATGGACGCTGTTCTCCGGCAGTCCAAGGCTATGTGCCCCTTCATGAAGAAGGCCTCTCCTGCCACCTTGCGCGCCCTGTCCACCTCGACTCGTCCCGCTGCCAAGGCCGTGTCTTCTCCATGCGGAGGCACCATGTCCCGTCTGCAGGGCCTGGCCTACCGCTGCCCCGTCATGGGCAAGGCCCTCGCCGTCCAGTCTGCAAAGGTCGGCGGCATCGCCAGCACCAACGGCATCGCCGACCTGTCCACCCGCTCCGTCTCGACCCACCACGGCAACCACGGCCACGGCCCCAGGCTCTCCAAGCGCTGCCTGCATAGCAGCCGCTCCAACGAGGCCCGCGCCGTCGAGACCCCCGTCGTCCCCGGCCGTGAGAAGGGTATGTCTGAAGCCGAGACACAGAGCCTCTCTGCTGGTCCTTGGACAAAGTCGCTGACCCAATGCTTCATCTAGCCCATGTCCCTCCCGCTGCTCCCCGTCATGCCGCTTCCCCCGCCGTCTACCCCATCAACGCCGACGCAAAGTTCAACTATGAGGCCTACTACAATGCCGAGCTCGACAAGAAGCACAAGGACAAGTCTTATCGCTACTTCAACAACATCAACCGGCTCGCCAAGGAGTTCCCCCGCGCCCACATGGCCAACAAGGAGGAGAAGGTCACTGTCTGGTGCGCCAACGACTACCTTGGCATGGGTCGCAACTCCAACGTCCTGCGCAAGATGCACGAGACCCTCGATGAGTACGGCGCTGGCGCTGGTGGCACCAGAAATATCTCGGGGCACAACCAGCATGCTGTGGAGCTCGAGGGCACCATAGCCAAGTTACACTCCAAAGAAGCCGCCCTGGTCTTCAGCTCTTGCTACGTTGCCAATGATGCCACCCTGGCTACCCTGGGTAGCAAAATGCCCGACTGTGTGATTCTCTCCGACAGCCTGAACCATGCCTCCATGATCCAGGGAATACGCCACTCCGGGACCAAGAAGATCGTCTTCAAGCACAATGACGTCGAGGATCTGGAGGCAAAGTTGGCTGCTCTGCCGCTGCACGTCCCTAAGATCATCGCCTTCGAATCGGTATACAGCATGTGCGGCTCAATCGGTCCTATTGAGAAAATATGCGATCTCGCCGAGAAGTACGGTGCCATCACCTTTCTGGATGAAGTCCATGCCGTCGGCATGTACGGCCCACACGGAGCCGGCGTTGCCGAGCACCTCGACTTCGAGGCCCACAAGCAGGGCCGGCCCCAAGGCACCATCCAGGACCGCATCGATATCATCACCGGCACCCTTGGCAAGGCCTACGGCTGCGTCGGCGGCTACATCGCCGGCAGCTCCAAGCTGGTCGACATGATCCGCTCGCTTGCCCCAGGCTTTATCTTCACCACCTCCCTGCCCCCAGCCACCATGGCCGGCGCCCAGGCCGCCATCGAGTATCAGATGGACTACCACGGCGACCGAAAACTACAGCAGCTGCACACGCGCGCCGTCAAGGCTGCCCTCGACGAGCACGACATCCCCGTCATCCCGAACCCTAGTCACATCATCCCCATCCTGGTCGGCAACGCCGAGGTCGCCAAGAAGGCTTCCGACATGCTGCTCCAGAAGTACCAGATCTACGTGCAGAGCATCAACTACCCCACCGTGCCTGTCGGCCAGGAGCGGCTCCGCATCACGCCCACCCCGGGCCACACCAAGGAGCTGCGCGACCACCTTGTCAACGCGGTCTCGGCCATCTGGGCCGAGCTCGGCATCAAGCGCACCAGCGAGTGGGCCGCCGAGGGCGGCTTCATCGGCGTGGGCGAGGCCGACGCCGCCGCCGAGGCGGCCCTCTGGACCGACGCCCAGCTGGGCATCGAGGAGAACGTCAAGGAGATCAGGGCCCAGAACGGCGGCGAGCTGGGCAACGGCAGGGTCCTGGAGGCGCTGCTCGAGCGTGAGGCCGATGCGGTCAGGTCGGTGAGCCAGGTTGCCTAAGGTTCTCGTGTGTGTTATCTTGCGCTAAACAACTACGTGCCTTTTTGTGGCCTGTTGCCATCATAACCACGGAACCGGGAAAGGGGAGCTCACCAGGCCGAAATCACGTTCTCTCGAGCGGGCAACAGCGACCAAAGCTAGAGGGGGATGATCTGCTTTTTTTGAAATGTTTTACCATTCTTGACACTACGAAGTATCCGACTTCAAAACCCCCTGGTCCATCCATCTGTCCTCGCTTAGGCACATATCTCATTTACCTGTGTGCGAATACTTGCTACTGGGAGATGTGTTCTGGATATATATATAGATATATATGTCTATATGCGTGACGGGCGGGTGTGCACCTTACAACTATAAATGAAATTATTTGGCATCGCCTGCTGAGCGATATGACTGCCACAAACTCTTTTCAGTCCCGCTGCTTCGGATATGGTGACTGTGAATATAACAGAGCTCGTAGCTACAAACATGTAAGCTAGGTGACTAGTAAGACATGAAGCATGAGCTAGTTATATCCTTCAAGATAGGTCTCAAGAGGGGTCCTGCCCGTTAGCTGGCAGCCAGCTAGTTATAAGCTGCCCGTTCATCCACACGTGTTAATGAGACACAAGACATGTCTCAAATAAGAACCGAGGATCATGGTACCATCTGTTACTTATTACAATTTCAACATCAAGCTTGGGTCTTCATGTCAATATTGAAAGTACGCATTTTATTTTCTCACTTGAGCAGAAGGCAGTTCCAGCTTCTATGCAGTTTCTGTCCAGTTTCTGTCCAGATCATTCACCCTTCAAAAGGCCATCTCACAGCAGGACATGACGGCGAGGGAACCACATGAACACGTCCGAAAGAAGTATCTCATGCCACACATAGCCACCCCCACCAAGCCTGTCACCATCAATCAGCAGCTGCCAAAGCTGTACGTCGCATAGTAAAACATTAGTAACATTAGGAGTGCTCTGCTTATCAACAGCCGCAGCCACAACCCCCTCCTGAGGCCCTCCTGAGGACCATAATTTCCATCAGGATTGCCTGATCTAGCAAGCCACAACTCCCTCTTACAGCCACGGGGTGGCGAAAAATGTAACTCCGTATGAGGAACTGCATATGAGCAATTCCGTGAGAGCAAAAAGAAAATCGCACCCTCTTTCAAATGCCAAACACCGCCTCTAGTATAGTGAAAAAGAGGCGTCCAAACGCCGATCCTGTTCAAATGTCTGAAGCGACATGCCATCCATCACCTTTTTTCTGACGTCCAGAAACGCCAAAGCCCAGCAACGACCAGAGATGACTCCACCATCATGCCAAAATCAGCTCGCCACACCTTGGAAAATGAGACCAGAGCAAAGCTGTGCCAGCGAATCCGCAGTCGGCCAAAGGGTATCATCGAGATCAACTCCGTAAGGAAATCCGATGAAAATCGCGAAACGGACGAAGGGGAAAAATTAAAGAAACAAGGGAAATCAGTCAATGACAAACGGGTCTGAGCTTGTGTTTCCAGGTCCATCGGGCGGCATGGTCCGCCGACGTTGCCCAGCCTTCTCAGCCTTGATCTTTGGCTGCCCGGAGCCATCTTGCGGCTTCGACTGCCTCTTCTTGTAGACTTCCCGAATAGCCGCAAGGTCCCTTGCTTTCTGGCTGTTAGAATTGGCTGCTTGATCGTCCTCACTGATCGACCGCTGCAAGATCTGTCGAGTGTGCTGGAGAGGGGGGGGGGATGTTAGCCCGATGTCCAACTTTCGGAGCAACACCAGTAGCTGAAAAATCAAAAAGGGTGTCCTACGTCGGGATCCTTCAAGCCCCTGTCATCCTGAGATTGTGGTACTGAGCTGCGCCCATCCAACAGGTTCTCCAGACCAGCTTTGGGATCGCCAGCCGCGGCCAGTTCGGGAGGTGAAATGTTGCCATTGAGGATTGCATCCACACGGTCTGGGCGTCCCTGAATAAGCATCTTGAGCTTGTTCCAGGTACTGGTCCGCAGCAAGGCTCCTCCTTTGAGGTGCTGATTGATCTTCTCAACTAGACCCGGTACACGTTGTTTCAGAGGGAAACTCGCTTGTGTCGTCAAATCTTTCTGAAAACCGGCCATGCCGCCATCCCTGGTTGTCGAAGGCCTCGACATCATTGGGGCTAGTCCGATGGGTTGCATGGATTCTCGAGAGGCGACATGGTGCTGTTCAGCTGCATTTGGAACTGGTCGCTTCTGAATGCCGCTGATCGCCACTGGCGACATATCTTGCGGTAGAGTGGCGCGTCCAGGATCAGGAGCTGCCATTTGGGTACTGCGACTCTGGGGCATGTCCACAGTAGCCGGCATCGTTCCTGGCTGTATGGCAGCCCTTGACAGACTCTGTGCTTGTTCAGCACCATGCTTTTGATCACTTGTGCCAATGTCTATGAACGGGTCGTCTCGAGGGAGCGTGCGCGGGGCCAGATCATCGTAAGGAGTGTTGACACCTGACAGTCCATCTGCGTTGGGGTGCTGATGTTGTGTCTGCCCAAATCCGCCCTGCGCATGAGGCTGATGAAAGTCGTATTGATGTCCTCCTCTGTGAAGTTGATCACCTACCCTGTAAAGCGGAAACCCAGTGGGAATAGGCGGGATAGATACTGTAGGGGCCATCTGTGGAAGGAAATCAGCACTGGGGTCGATTGCTATAGACTCGCTTTCTGCTGAAAATGAACCAAGTACAGCTTGCAATCCAGGGGGAAGGGATGTTGTGCGGTATTGGCCTTCATCACTCTGAGGACCCAAAGGGGCTAGAGGAGCAGGGAGGGAATTTGCGCGAGAGTCGGGCATTTTAGCAGCAGTGATGACTTGACCAGGGCCTGACGCAGCCGTGGACGCTGAAGCGGGACCAGGAGCCTCGAAATGGCAAGTTACAGGGGAAGCGACAGGGGCAGGATCAACAGAATCTTGTTGGAAAAACACTGGGGTCTCTCGTACTTGTTCCAATGGCTGTGAGGCCATTCCGGTATGGTGGTCCTCCGAGGGGTTCATCTTTCGCGAGATTTGCTGCGCCAGCTCTTCCGCTGCAGCCAATTCATCAGCCTCCAATTTCTGAGTGTCCTCCTCCTCAAACGTCTCTGTGGTGCTAATAGAGGAGATGCCCGGGCGGATTTCATCCGAATGAAGTAGAGTGTCAAGAATAACATCTCGCCCCAAATATGCCGACGTGTCTTGATGCATGACTTGCTGGGGTTGCGTGAAATACTGTCTCAGGGACGTTGCTTTGGGCAAAGGATCTTTCTTGTCCACCACTCTGGATGCCAGTTGGTTCTTGAAAACCTGTTGATTGTGCAGAGTCCTCTCGAAAGTGCCATCACAGATCAGCCAGTACACAATCACTGGCTTGGTCTGCCCAATTCGATATGCTCGGCCAATTGCTTGCTGCTCGTGGACCGGGCTGTGCTGGAAGTCGAAAATGACAACACGGCTGGCTCCATATATGTTGAGACCAACGCCGCCTGCAGTTGTTGAGATCAAGTATACTTGTCCACTACCCTCGTTGAATGCCTTGACATGGGCCTGGCGCTTGTTGACTTCAGTCTTGCCATCGAGTCGCCGATAAGCCATCCGCTGCTGTCTGCAGATTTTCTCAATGAAGTTCAGGGAGGCCAGACTTTGAGAGAAGACCAGGAGGTTCTCCCCCAGCTTTCTCGTCTCCTCGATAATCTTGAACAGAGCAAGCATCTTGAAGGAGCTCTTCATATCCGCATACCCTTCCTGAGCAGTAAGTATGTCCAATGTGGTTGACGCGACTTGGTGAGGCAGCGCAGCAAAACCATCTTCCTCACCATCCTTGCTGACAGCTTTGCTGGAATCTGGTTGCCCAGTTTCCTGCAGCTTCTGCTTCAGAACTCGTTCAAGAACCAGTGGATGCGCGAGCAACAGGCCGAGTGTCCTAATCAAAGCCCACATCAAGGGAGCCTGTGCGTTGCCTGCCCCTGCGACCACATCCAAGTGGGACAAGTACACAGCCTTCTGGGCACTTCTAATGTCCAGGTAAACAATGTACTCGGTTTTGGGGGGTAGGCTGTCCTTGAGAGTGCCGACAGTTCTCCGATGCATCTTGGGCGCCACGACCTTCCTGAGTGCAGCCAACCGGATTTTGGCTCTTGATCGGTCTGTACGAGTGCTGTCCTCGTACAGCCCGTTGGCAATTGGAATGGAATACTCTGATCTGAACCATCGCTTATCCCCCAAGAAGCCGGGTGCAACCCTGAAAATTGATTAGTATTAGCACGAGGCAGCAGCTCCAGGTTGAAGTGTGAACAAAGAAAACATACCACTGGATCATGGCATAGTATTCATCCACATTGTTAGCCAGCGGTGACCCTGTCAGAGCGAGTCTGCTGTGCGTCTTGAATCGACTGGCAATATTGCTCCTCTGTGACTTTTCGTTCTTCAAGTTGTGCGCTTCGTCGCCAACGACAATAGAAGGTGTTTCCAGAATCAGGGTCAGCAATTCTTGGCGCTTCGCAATCTGCGTGAGCATTGTGTATCCGATCACAAGGACGCCGCCGCCGCCCTCTGCCCATTCTTGGATGTTCTCAGCCCGTTCTTCCTCGGACATGATGGCGCTGACGGAGATGAGAGGCCCGAGGACATGATCAGGTGCCCACAACAGAAGCTCGTCCACCCAGTTGTCAAGGAGGCCTGCGGGGCAGAGTATGAGCGTCCTCGACACCTTCAGAGCATCTGGGATTTGACAAGACACCTTTGGGTCTTCAGAATTGGCTGCCTCTTGGATCGCAGTCAGAAGTGTGATCACCTGCATCGTCTTACCCAGGCCCATTGTATGGGCGAGCAAGCAGCCCTGGTTCGCGTCTGACAGGACCTGGTCCCACATGAAGCGAACTCCGTCAATCTGGTGGTCTTTGATGCGTCCAGCAATGTGGTCATGGACGTATACCAGATTCTGGCCTTCCAGCTTAGACTCATTGATAATAAGCCGTGATTTCTCGATTGAGATATGTGACCCTTGGACTTGCTGTCGAAGTTGCAGTCTTCGTTGCTGCTGCTCTCGCTGGCGCCGCTTTTCCTTCTCCCTGACATTTTGCGAAGAGCTAGCCAGGGCTTGATTGAGCTCAGCAGCCGGTGCTGCGTCAGAGTCCTCGGAGCCATATTTCTCATCTGCCGAGAGGGGCTCATCGTCCTCGTGCATGAAGCCGAAGTGGGGGGCTATCGCTTTGAGGAAGGCCCAGAATTCAGGGAGGTGTCCCATGCCTGCTTTGACATGCTCGATCAAATCTGCATCAAGTTTCTTAAGCTTGGAAAACTTTGAATCCGAGTACTTATTGAGGTAGACGCCAAATAATCTGGTGAGCATAGCCGCAGTCTCAAACCTGTTTTTCTCTCGTGAGCCTTTGGTCAAGTCTTGGGAGGATGTGGGGCTGTTGCAAGCAAATTCGATATAGTCCCGTCTGAATGATGCCATTGGATCGTCTTCACCCTGCAAAATAATGACGTTGTCGAAGATATCGTCCCGTCTGGCTTTCTGCTGGTTCCAGAGGATGGTCACAATGAGCCGCTCAGAGTCTCTTCTGTCCTCCCAGTGTAGTGAGCCCTTGTTGGCAATAGCCTTTGGGTCACTCAATGGGAATAGCTCCAAAGCCGGTGTTCCATCATGTGCTGTGCCTCTGGTAGATGCCCATGAAGTTGCAGACTTCCGCCTCTGCTTCGTTGGCGTCACCAAATCAATCAATGTGGGGTCTCGACTTCGGTAAGGCGAGTCGTCAATTTGGGTCTGGTCGTGCAACTCAATGTTATCGCTGGTGCCAGAACCGAAGCTTTGAGCTGTGTCTAATGACCCATTCGAGACAGATTGCCCCACGCCTGGAGCTTCAGCCTGCTGTGAAGCCTCCTGGCGCTCCGAAGGCTGTTGCTGGTGGTCAGCCTCTTCATATGGATCGTCCTCAACAATGAAGTCGTGCAGATCATCATCCTGCTCGTCTTCACTCCAGAGATCGATTTCGTTTCTGCGCTTTGTCTTTGCCCTCTTCTGGGTTGGTACTTTCAGCCGGGTGACTCGTTCTGGCGCATCTGGGTTACTGAGGACACCAATAAGCCATTGGATGTGCTCGATCTTGTCAACATCCGGCTTCAAAGAGTCGGACATGTCGAGAAGTTCAGACTCGTTCTTGTAGTGGTTGCCCTTCATCTCTGCAACCGTCTTGTCAAGGCGCGTCCGCCCCTTCCAGAGCTCAGCCGACATGGCCTTGACTGTGCTGCCTCTGGTGCCATATTTGCGGGCGTCATCCCACATCTTGAAAGCCTTGTGCTTCTCCTTCGGAAGCTGTTGCTCGTGCCAGTTGGCAGCGCACTCATCCACCATCTGTTTAAGCAAATCGTCAATCTCAGATGCATGGAGCCCAAGACCTTGGTCGGCTTCCTCCATCTCTTCCAATTCTTCCTCATTAATGAGCTTGTCCAATTCAGAGCGGTATCCCTCATCGTCAGACTCTCCGTACGCTGGCAAAATGTCATTGTCCTTATCATCAACTTCTTGCTTTGGGCGGCGAAGATATGCCTTCATCTTGTCGGCGACATATTTCTTCTTTGCCTTGCCAAAAACCCTGGGAGAGCCCCAGCCAAAGTTCACGCCATTATCTGTCGAGGTTGAGGCTTCGATGATACCCGATTTGGGAAGCTTGCCGTTGCCCCAGTACGCCCCGGGGCTGCTCTCGCACCGATTGAGGTCTATTTCAAAAATGCCTGGTACAATCTCTGCCATCTGCTTTCGTGGTGACACCGGTGCTGCTTCATTCAAGAGATGCTGAATGGTGTCCAACTCAGTAGGGAGAGATGCTATGTTGAGAGACTGGTTTGCAATGGAAGGTCGAGTTGTTGTGATCATGGCAGATACTTCCAAGCGCTTCTTCTTCTTTGGGGGTTCATCAGGGTGTTCCTCAACTCGAGTGGTTTCGGCACCATCCTTGGCCGTCTCAATAGATTGTCTCGTTGCTGGTGCTAGCACTGGCATACTGGTGTCAGAGATTGGAGTGAATGCCTGGTGGGGAGTCTCAGTGGCATCATTGTCGGACTCATCATCGTGTTCTTTGATGGACGCCAGATACTTCTTGTACTTGGGGCTCCGTGACATGAACTGGCCGATGGCATGTCGCAGGCTGACCTTGAACTTGGGCTTGGTGATCTTCAGGTCTTTCCACAGGTCATCCTCTGGAGTGGCCAGCAACGTCTCCCCATCGTATTCACCATCTCTCAAGTTCTGGGCCAAGACTTCCGGGTCTGGCAGCTTGGCACGTGGAGTAGGAATCCAACTCCGATCAGTGGTGCAGAGTTCTTGGACCACGCGGTCCACCTCCCAGTCAAAGGGGTCATCGCCCTTCATCTCAGCCATGTTGGGCAGTCAACTGTGAGAAATGACGTCAATCAACCATTCACTGCTGGATGGGATGGATGGGACCCGTGAGTCACGGCCAATCTTGACCAATCTTGACCGCGATGTCACTCGTTGAGGAACAAGGCGATTGTTAGGGGACGACAGCAGTAGAATTGAGTTGAAAAGCCTGATGAAATTGAACAGGCAGAAAAAAGAAGGAATAAACTCGTGTTTGTAGATGAAAGACGCCTTGCGCGGGGTATATTTGACATTGAACGAGGTCTTGTGAGGATGGGCTGTATGATGGTGCAAGGAGACATGGATTAAAGGCCAGGAGAAGAGCTTCAGGTTTGTGGTAGATGGGTGATGGATGGAGAGCACAGGAAGGGCTGATTTCACAGTTCACTTACCCTGCTAGTCAGAAGAGTACTGTCTCTGAGATGCAGTTGAGGCTGGCATTGAAGACGAAGGAGGTAGGCGCAACTAGCAAAGAGTTAGATGAGGTCCAGCAGATGAGCAGCCGTCCAGATGGGTCAATATACCTGGAGAAGAGGGTCCATTGACTGGCAGTCCGAAGTCGTCGTGGTCGTGGAGGTGGGAAGTGATGCGATGCGCAGTTGAGGTTGTTCAGAAGGAGGTAGTCCTGGTCGTCGTGTCTAGTGGTGTGCAGTCCAGGGTTGTCCAAGGAGAAGGCGCTGTCTCGGTCTCGACTCTTGATGCACCGATGGGCTGCAGTGCTGCAAAGGAGGGCTGTCTCGATGGACAGGAGATGAAGATGTAGGACCCAAAGGAAAGAAACGGTCGAAGACAGGACCAACTCAGGTACAGGAAGACAGGGCTGAAAAGGTATTTACAGGTCGCAAGACCAAACAGTGTTGCCAATCTGAAGGTAAACCTTGAATTGCCCGCCCACAGCGCGTCGCATCTGGGCACTTTAGACGGGTGACGCGACCGCAGGAAGTTTCTCTGGACTGCACGAGTGAGCGCCCAAGCGAGCGGGTCGCGGGTCGATCCGTGACTGAGAGACGTTTGACAGGGGTGGTCGTCCGATAAGACGAGGACTACCCCGCCGTAGCAGCGATCAGGGGTCTTTCTTAGGGTTTTCCGATGGGCACCCCCCAAAAGGGACCGGCCAGGCTCATTTGCGTCTGGACGTAACTTATCTGTGGAGGATCATGTGTCTGGCTTCATAATATATGTGTGGTGTTCTGGATCCATCTCTGATTGTTGTGGTGTTGCCCTGATATGCACAAGTGAGGTCTGGCTTGTTGTAATGTGCAAGCTGCCATCCATTACCAGATTCGTGGGAGGGAGAGCATCGTGGCTCCGGACTCGGGAGCTGCTAGAGGATTAATAATGCCGACGGTCCTCTACACAATCTGCAAGAAACAAACAAATGCAGACTTGTCTGGACTCTGTCGAAAACAATCAGCTTAAGGATTTAGATTGTTCTTGTATGTCTCAGTGAAGTCCCTCCCCTGGTCTCTTCGCAGCATAATTGGAGACTCGCGGCCTTTTCCCTCCGGTGATCTCTCATCTTGACTGACAAGCCTTTCAGATCTCATCCTCGACACATAGCATTATCTTTGAAATATTTGATCATAGAAGGATGGCGCCACAGGCTCTCACGGCGGAGAGCTACCCCCCAGACGTTGATGATGCTGAGAGGGGCAGGCTTGTCGAAGTTATCAAGGACTGGGCCATCGCCAACGGGCTCGCCGTCCGCCCACCACCGTCGCTGGTATCTGCCGAGACAGACCCAGAAGGCGTGCTGGCTACCCATGTCCCTGTCACCTTGTTCCCCAGTCCGTTCCCGCAGGTCTGCTTCGACCAGGCAAAGGCGGTGCAGACGGCGTATAACGAGCTGTATGCCAAAGTCAGCCAAGATGAGGCCTTTCTCGCCGCCATGGTCAAGGAGTAAGAGATCCAGCTATCCGGGAAAGTGCGTGCTTGAGGCTGGACACTGACGGGCGCAGGGTTGCAGACGGAGATGAGTTCATCGGGGACCTCTGGAAGGTCCATTCCAGAGTCAAGGAAGAGGGCTATGTCCAGGTATGTCATCTATCTTCGACTTTAGCACTGGAGGCTGGATGTGCTGAATCTGGTTGCAGAGCCTCTCTTTGGGACTGTTTCGTTCCGACTACATGGTTCACAAGGATACCGCAGACCCATCATCCGTACCCAAAGTCAAGCAGGTTGAGTTCAACACCATTGCCTCTTCTTTCGGAGGACTATCGTCTTCCACATGTTCACTCCACAAGTAAGACCTGATCACTTTCATTCCCAAGCACAGCTATGAGACTGACAAACACCAGATTCCTTGCCGACACCGAATACTCTTCCCTCAAGCAGCCAGGGGCACACAGCAGTCTGAACCTGCCTACCAACGACAGCGTCGAGGGCTTAGCAGGAGGCATGAGGGCAGCCTTCAAAGCGTACCCAAAGTCCGAGCTCGGCCTCGAAACCTGCATCATCTTCCTCGTGCAGGACGGCGAGCGCAACGTCTTCGACCAGCGGCACCTCGAGTACGCCCTGCAGAGGCCCGCCTCGGCACGGATCCCCGTCTTCCGCCTCCCCTTCAGCGAGACGCTCCAGCGCACCCGCATAGCCGACACGCCGAAGCGCCAGCTCCTCTACCGGCTGCCCAGCAACCCGGACAAGGAGTTCGAGGTCGCCGTCGTGTACCTGCGCGCCGGGTACGGCCCGTCGGACTACCCCGACGCCGCGGCCTGGGACGCGCGGTACCACCTCGAGCGCTCGGGCGCCATCAAGTGCCCCACGGTACTCACGCAGCTCGCGGGCGCCAAGAAGGTGCAGCAGGTGCTCGCGACGCCGACGGCCGGCCCCTCGTCCGCGCACGAGCTGAGCCGCTTCGTGCAGGCGGGCTCGCGGGCGTGGGACGACCTCTGGGCGACCTTCACCAACATCTTCCCCATGGACGACAGCGAGGCCGGGCTCGCGGCGCGGCGGCTGGCGCTCGACGCCGACGAGTGCAGGCGCTACGTGCTCAAGCCGCAGCGCGAGGGCGGCGGCAACAACTGCTACCGGGGCGCCATCCCGCCGTTCCTGAGGGGCCTGCCCGAGGCGCACTGGAAGTCGTACATCCTCATGGAGCTCATCACGCCGCCGCCGGTGAGAAACATCATACTGAGGAACGGGAAGCTCGAGCAGGGCGGGGTGATCTGCGAGCTGGGCGTCTACGGCAGCTGTGTCTGGGATCAGGGCACGGGGAAGATCCTGCACAACGAGGAGGCTGGGTATCTGCTGAGGACCAAGGGAGATCAGAGTGAAGAGGGAGGTGTCGCGGCCGGTTTTGGCTGCATGGACTCTTGCAACTTGGTTTAAAAGTACTGGGCAACACGCTACCGTGCCAAGCAGGGCGGGCCGGGCTGTACGCGCATATATTTATATATCTGGTCAGAACAAGCTGCGTAGACTGGAATAGACGCCTTAGAGCCTAGATTTGCTGGGATCCAACACGTCGCTGTTGACCTGGGGTTTTCTGCAAGCCTGCTGAAGTCAATGTCCGATATGTGGGCAAATGGCGCTTCGGGTTCGTCAGGGGTACCATGCGTCTACCAGGCTTAGACGGAGTAGTGAGAGCACCGAGGTGAAATCGAGCAGAGCTCCTGGACAGACAATTGTTTGCATTGACTACTCAGTACGCCCCTGCAGAGAATGATCAAAGTGGTATCGCGGAATAAAAGCGTGACATGTGAAAACGCAGCCCTGGAAGAGTGGGGATTGCGACCGCGCCGGAGAACCCGTACAATTCTTCATCTCCTCTTCGTAACTATCAAGTACCTCATGCAATTCTTGTAAAGACGTCGCCCATATCGACACACACGAGTTATGGCCGGCCAGCCAGAGACGGTCATTTATTTGCTTCGGGGGGGGGGGGGTCCTCTAGCTTGGAGGGGCATCTCCCCGGGGCTTGCGGAGGATCTCTAGGGTGCCTGCGGATCAATCGCGGTCAGCGTCGAGCTCTTACGGACAAGGCACTGAGGGTTAGCGGTGACTCACGTTGGACGATGTTCAATGAAGTGCGGGTCTTTCCCTCGGCATCCTCATACTTGTCGTTGGACGCATCGCCCTCAAGGTAGACAAGAGTCCTGCGGGCGGGAACTGATTAGCGTCTCCTCCTGTACGATCGTTTTCCTGATCACGGAATGAATCGAGAATACTGACCCCTTTGGCAAGGTCTGGAAGTAATCGCGACGGGGACCCTCGTTTTCAAAGGCGGTCACCCTGAAATAGGACGTCTTGGTGTTTTCGCCTCGGCCGGTGTTGGAAGCGACGGCGTACTTGAGGACCTCGCGGCCGGTTGACGTGGCCTGCAGCTCGGGGGTCTGAACAAGGTTGCCAACAACGGTGATCTTGGCCAAGGGCCGGGCGGGCGTGGTGCTGAAGGCGCGGGCGGCGCGCGGGGCAGCGACGGCACGGCGAGCGAGGAAAGACATCTTGATGGATTAAATCGAAGGGTTTTTTTATCTGGTTCGAGACGGGCGACAGCGGCGCAAGTGGCTGGAGGGACGGCTGGAGAAAAGGGACTGGTGGCGCAATGGGGAACTTCCTGTTGATATGGAGAGGAGGGCAAAAGGAAAGACGGGAAATTTGAATGTGATGCGATCCAATGCGACAGCTCGAAGATCATCGCGCGTCGAGCAAACGCGGCAGTTGGGGTTGACAGGGGTGGAGCGCATGCACGCTTATCTCTTAACCACAGTGTTCTCGATACCTACTTATCAGGACCTCCAGCCCCGTTGCAGTGATATGCTGTTCATAATGCGTTTAACAGCAGAATATAACCTCGGACAAACTCGAGTCGATTCATGGCTCTTGTCATCACCGACATCACAGGCCTCGGAAATTCGGAATGACTCTTTCAGAAATACAAAGACGAATAGAAGGCAAAATCTCAATTGCGATCTGGTAATCCAGCTGTTTCATATGAGTCAATATGTGGATCTGCATCATGCCTAACTACATCTCAGACGCTTCGGCCTTGAGCTGCCCGGATTGTGTGGTCTTCAGTTGGAGTGTCTTTTCGTGACATCAAGGAATCTAACACACAACTTGTCCAAAAATCACAATGTCCAGATTCACATACGTTATCAATTCACAATTCTAATAATTGAGGGAGCTTGGTGTAGTGGTCGCATCGGTACCTGTAAGTGTGCGAAAGAAGTCAAAGACTAAGTCAGGTACCAAGGGCTGGGTTCAATTCCTGGAGCTCCCAATGGCTTCTTCTTCTTCTCTTCTTTCTTTTTCTTGGCCATTTATACCAAAAGGCATGCAATCCCGACCACAAATATCACGCTGAGTGATGTAGGTATGAAACCTTTGCTCATAGGCCGTGCCTATGGTGGGTTCTGACTGGCAGCGCCTGAAGAAGAAAGAAAAACGAAAGAAAAGGTTTCAATACAAAGCTCAGTCTTCATTTGATGACCTATTCAAAAGTTAAGTACAACACTCATGTTGTTGTAAAACTGGTCTGCATACCTAGGTAAGCTTGTCCAACCAAGGCGGGACGCCGCATAACTTCAAGGTTCAAAGACATGCTGGTGAAGGCATCCAAGACCAAGAGAGAAAATAAAAAGTCAGATATAGCTGACCTGCTGCCTGTCGCCATCATCATCTTCTTCAATCACACCCCATTTCCCGCTTTCAGCTTGCAACATCACTCCCCATTCTTGATATCATCAGCAATTTTTTCAGCTAGCATGTACGCAGTGCTCTGCGCATGGCCAGGAGGGACAAACGGGAAGCTTCCCGTGTCCACAACCCGCAGCCCCTCGACACCGTACACACGACATTGCGGGTCTACCACGGCCGTGGTGTCGTCCACCTTGCCCATTTTAGTCGTGCCTGCAGCATTAAAGATCGTGCCAGTGCTTTCTCTGATGTAGTTCTCGATGTCAGCGTCTGCGGTGACATTCGCACCAGGCACAAACTCCGGGCCGTCTAAAAGGGATGTCAAGGATGAGCTGGCGTAAAGATCTCGAATTCGCTTCAGTGCCGCAACAGCCTGTTCCATGTCGCCAGGGTCGCTGAAATAGGCGAGGTCGATCAGTGGGAGGTCTTCGGTCGAGTTGGAGACAATGTCAATAGAACCCTTGGACAAGGGCGAGATGATGGTCCCGAAAACAGTCGTGAACTGTGCGGCTGGGTCTGGCTTGGCGAGTCCGAGGTAGTACGGAGCAACTCGCATCTCGAGCTCAGGCCAGTCGTCTGGAAGCGCATCCAAGGCGGTCTTGGTGGCATCAGAGAGCCCATCACGGTTGGGGAATTTCTCCCAGCCGATGACGGCTTTGTTCTGCGACAGAGGCCCCGCGCGGTCAGAAACATACTGCGTCTCGGCCTCAGCGTAGCCTGGAGCACTGAAGCTATCGTATTGGGAGGAGGTAGGGATGTTCAAAGCCTGAGAGACGGTGAAGATTGGATGGTCTTGAAGATTCTGGCCGACACCCTCGAGCGCATGGACGACAGGAATGCCGAGTTCCGTCAGCCTGGCCTCTGGGCCAACGCCAGAAACCATCAGCAATTGGGGGGACTGGAAAGCGCCGGCTGATAATATGACCTCCTTTCGTGCTGAAAGCGTGTAGGTTGCTCTGCCGGTGGTGACTTTCACTCCAGTAGCAGTCGTGCCATCAAAGACCACACGACGAGCCAGCGTGTTAGGATAAATGGTGATAGAGGTATTCGAGAGAGATGGGTTGATGAAGGCAGTCTGTGACGAAGATCGATGGTTGTTTTCCGGGTTGATATTGTTGGTCACCCAATTTGCACCTAGCAAGTCGCCAGAGTTGAAGTCCTCAGAAGGCCTGATGCCGATATCGTTGAATCCGTCTAGGAATGGAACAAGAGCCTCTGGCGTATAGCCACCGTACGAGATCTGAAGCGGTCCACCTAGGGAGTTATCGAAGGCTGACTCGTTGAACGATGGTGTTGCATCAGCCGGAAAAGTCGCAGGGTCCGGTGGTGTGAATGTGGCCGACTTCTTGAAGTAGGGCAACACATTATCCCACTTGTAGCTGTCATCGCCGACCTCTTCTGCCCAGAGATCCATTGATCCCCGGGTCGGTCTGAACATCGATTCGTCAGCGACTTGAATGAAGGTTGTGGGATGATCTTACCTATGAAATATCAAGAAGTTGATGGCAGAAGAGCCACCAAGAGTCTGGCCTCTCGAGTATTGCACCTGACGGTCGTTCAATCCTGGCTGGGCAGTTGACAGGATTCCCCAGTCTGTGACAGGAGCACTGAAGATGTCGAAGTTGAAGACCGAATAGCCAGGCACGACGCTTCGATTGCCGTTGTCGATTTGGTAGAAGCCACCAGCTTCGACCACAGCGACGGTGACGTCTGGATCCTCGGCCAGGCGAGCAGCAATGGTGGACCCTGATGTACCAGCACCGACAACGACATAGTCGAAGCCTGTGTCACCGGCAATCCCAAAACTTGAGCCCAATGAATCGAGAAAGGCGACATTTTCTTGAGCAAAGCTGTCCTTTGCCGCAAACAATGCGGAAGCCAGGATTATGAGTGCCTTCATCTTCAAGCGCAAGAAATTGATTCAACCGAGTATGTCAGAAGAGCGAAAGCTTGCTGCCTTCCACTTCATTCGCCTCATTTTCATTTTGATCCTGTTGTATTTATACTCGAATACGTTTCGCAGCTGATAGAGGACCTGGAACCTCCGTGGTCATTGCCCCCTTTTTCGGTCTGCTCACTGTGCACGACTCCCGTTGATGAGTGAATCTGCACAGGTTCCCTCATTTTCGCTACCAGCATTCTCTCCTGGATGACTTTAACTTCGACTAAAGAATTTCATCAGCTCTGATCGCTCTATCGATCACACATTATGACATCAATGAAGCCGTGAGGAAATCGAGAAACGGTTGTTCGTCAATCTGCATTAGAAGGACGGACGGGGTAATATTAAGAACAGACCAAAGGTTCGTCCCGAATCTTCCGAGTACAACAACGAAAGTTAATCTTGAAAGGGGATATATATTGGTTCCCAACTAAGCACCGCAGACATACATGTGCGGACAAATGCGAGAACGACATCCACCTGAGAACGGAGTACGAAAGACGAATACGAGACCGAATGTAACAAGGGGAACTTTGGTAGGCAATGCTCTAGACTCTTACTTGATTCTATAGAATCCAGGTTAATTGATCGCTTAGCTAAGAAGAAGAAGAGGGAAGAGGGAAGAGGAGGGGTATTCCATACCCTCCAGTTGGAAGAGTTCAAGAGGTCTGTGGCTTTGGGGCCCCAGCCCATCAGCCCAATTGAGGAACATTGCTCAAGGCTAGTACAGCAGCCCAACAGTGCCAACGTCAATACAAACCTGGATTCAATCAACTTTGGGAGGTTGCTACCAAGCAGACCTCACAAACGATTGCCCACTTGAGCATGCCCACCTCCACATCCGTGTGGAGTGTTCACATTAATTGGCCTTGCAGATAGAGATCAATTAGCAAATCGCTGCATCATCATAAATTTTCTGAGCCTCTTCTGAAAGCTGTTCTCGATGGGCTGTTGTTTCGGTGCCTGCGACGGGCGATTTCTCACCTGTCTTATTGAGTGGGGCTGAAGCTGATGCAAAATTGCCTATTTGGGATCTGAATAGGAATCCCACCCAGACTACGCCTCTCAATAGGTCACTGCCCACTGTGACAGGCTGCAGCAGTTCCTATTCAGACAATAGATCGTCTTTTCTCACATTTCTCAATAACGTGGTACGCCTCAATTGTTTTGTTCTGAATAGCTACCATGATTTCAGAAGTTTTCAATGGCGCCGTGGCACCACCCTTATTTAAAAGACCAACTCCAGTACGCCCGCGCTCGAGAAGTGCTTTTCCTCCCAAGACGACTTATCTCTGAGTCCTTCCTCCACTGGAAATGTTTGAGCATTTCCTTGCGGCTTTCATTCAGCTCCTGTCACTCACTGATACTGGTACCAGCCCTGCTTCACGAAAAACCAACGCAACCAACAAATTACCAATCCAGCCTCCTTTGTAGATGTCCGTCAGGAGGTATACTCAGGAGCCATCATCAGTACATTGACTTCTCAATTGAGACATCCACAAGGCCTAGGTCACCCGACAGAGCCATCAGTACTCCAGGAACATCACCAACATGCAGCTCGAGCAGGCTATTGCGTATGTTGGCGGCAACTACGGCCCATCCACCGGCCAACTTGTCAACATCATCCTCAGCTGCATATTGCACTTCATGGCCGTCTTGGCATGTGTGGTGCCTTTGCAGCTTTTCTACAGAAGTGGCGAGCTGGCTGGAGCGACCTTGGTCATCTCTGGTGGCATCACGAACTTCTATCATTTCGTGAACACAATCGTCTGGCACAACGATGACATTGCCAACTGGTCAAGCGGCCATGGATGGTGTGACGTCCAACTTATTTCTGTCGTACCGTTGGAGACACTGGTGGCGGCCAGTACTTGTGCGATCTTGCGTAATGTCGCCGTCCAAGTCTCATCTCTGCGGACCAACGCACTCACGAACAGCGAGAAGCGAATGAAGAATCTCATCCACGCCCTCATCATCTACCCAATCCCGTTGCTGCAAGGCGTTCTTTACTATTTCGTCATTGCCATGAGATACAACATCTCAGGCATCATCGGATGCCAAGCCGTCTTCCAGAGCAACTGGGTGTTCCTGGTCTTCTACCTCCTTCCATGCCCAATCTTTTCGGTCTGCGCTGGATACTACGCAGGTAAGCCAATATTTCTGTTGCTCCTGTAGCTTTAGATCTCACTAACTCGTTGCCCCACCCTCCAGCGCTCACATGGTGGCGATACAGACAGATCGATTCAGAATCGCGACAACATCTGTGGAACTCTGGGAACTCCAGTGCCCAAGCCCGCAACGCAAGGGCACGAAGAAAACTATACTTCATGACCTTGACGATCGTTGCACCGTACCTTCCCATGCAACTAGCATTCCTCTACAACAACATCAAGAGGGGGATGCCTTGGGCTACACCCGTGGGTCTTTCATCTTTCACCCAAGAAGGCCGGGACGAGATCGACTACTCCCCGTCCACCGTCGTCCCGTGGACGATCATGTACGGGACATATGGCTATGCCATAGAAACCTTCGTCGTGTTCCTTTACTTCGGACTGACCAAGGACGCACACGACATTTACCGCAAGTACATGCGAGCTTTGGGCCTCGGCAAGGTCTTCCCCAAGATCAATGATGATTGGTACCCATCTGACCGGCCGCCTGCAAGCCTGAGCAGCATGTGGTCTCGTGCAAAGAGGGCATCTACTTTCGTTTCATCGACACAGACTTCGCAAAGGTGAGTCATGCGTTGCGAGTTTAATTCCCATTACTTCCTAACTAACCGATCATGTTAGCTCCTCTTCATGCAACAAGAGTAGCGTCAAGACACACCAAATGCGTGTCAACGAGGTGGACGACATACAGCCCCTAAGCATCCGTCTGGACAGCTTCGACCTCGAAGCGGCCCGCTCGACGACAGATGCTGCCCGTTCTTCTGATCAGATGCCACAACTACCAAATCGAAACCCCTGGGTCTTCCGCCCCACCCATCCGCCAAGTTTCCCGATAAGCGCGTTCTTCGGTGGGAGAAAGAGCAGAGACATGAGCACTCCAGGCAGCCAGGTCTCTTTCAAGCCCGTCATCCACCCGCTCCACACCTCTGAGGCGCCATCGGCTAGGGGCAAGTATCAACATGGCCGATCCTCGAATAATGCTCACGATTTGAGTTGGAGCCCCAATTCAAGACACGGTCGAGTGCACACGAGAGTATGGGCAGCGGATACTTGTGGCGTGCCAGCTGTAAACCATGCAACCTCCGGGGATGATGAGATGGACGAAGGCGTGGTGAGAGTTGAGCGGCACATTTCAAGCTCCAGTGAGGTTTCTTCTCCCAAGCCTGCTCATCGTTAGGAGCGGTAGAGCGCCTGGTAGCTACATGTAGACGACCTCGGGATGGGTCAGAGGGTCAAAAGACTTGGTAGGAAGTGTGCTCATAATCGGAGTTGGTCAGGAATTTTGAAGGCGTTTGACAGAGGATTCAATTAAGGTGCTTGCGGGCAGGTTGTCCTTCAGGAACCACCCATACATAATAGAAAAGTCTGGGCAGATGATCCAGATTGCCCATCAACTCATGCATATCCACTCCCAATGCCCCAGGCCCTACTCAAACAGAGGCAGTCAGCAATCTGCGTTCCCACATGTGTTCATGTACAAGTGCTGCTCGCAGCTCCCATGCCTAAAAGCTTACAGAGCTCCTGCGCGGCTCGAAGCCGCTTGTCTCAAGACTCTTTGCAACCCCACAGCACACTCTTCGCAAGTTTAATTACTGTCGGAGACCAGAGACAAAACACACCCAGGCGCCAAAGCCCACGCACGCCCTCACTCATCAAGCATCCGAGCCACCACTATCCCGCTCCGTCCCTTCAGACGGCACATCGCCGTCGGGACTCGCAGCGCCAGGCGGGATAGCGGCGCCCCAGACCAGCTCGTCTTCGGAGCTGTCCTCCGAGCTATCGTCCTCCATGAGGCGGTTGTTGACGAACTCGTTGGGCCTCAGCACCTTGCCCTCGAACAGGCGCAGGGAGTCCGGGTCGGCCGCGGGGTCCACGCGCCGCCGCTTGGACCGGTCGTCGGCCCTGACGGCAAGGTGCTCGCCCTCGGTGCAGCCCGGCCTGGCGCCGCCCCTCCCGCAGCACGACCAGGTGAAGCCCTCGGGCCTGTCCTCGCGGTTGTCGTCGGTGTCGTTGCTGTTCTTGCTCGTCTTGTTGTTGCTGTTGTTATTGAGATTGATGTTGATGTGCGGCTGCTGTGAGTCCTGGCCTGCCCAGATGCCGTGTGACGGGTCTATGTCCATACTGCCGTGGTGGAACGCGCAGGCCTGCGGGTTGTTGCTGTGTGGTAGGAATGCGTGCTTGCACTGGATGCATATCTGTGGTGGGGGTGAATCAGGGGACTTTCTCTTCCCCAGACGAGCCAGAGGGTCTGCGCCTGTGAGTTGCGGGTGGATATTCGTAGGAGAATCATATTTGGTGGTCCCTGTGGATGTTGGTGCTCCTGGCGGTTTCTCCAACCGGTCGAGGTACCTGAGGCTGCGGGCTTGGAGTCGCTGGTTATCGCAGAGGGCGACCAGGACAGCGCGGACCAGGGGCTCTGGGGCTAAGAGTATACGATCCATTCCCAAGTGAGCCGGGATTTACTGCAAGTCAACGTGTAGACTAGAAGCTATGAGGTTGTCGCATCTCGGGCAGCCCTGGGATGGAGAGCCTGTGCAGATCGGCCGATTAAAGAAGACATGCGGTGGTGTGCAGATCTCCTCTCGGAGAATGTCATTCCTGCGTCACACGGGTCTTATTGCCGACGTGCTGAACTTATAGATCTGTCCACACATTGCTAGATCTGTAGCACCTTGAGTGCATGAAACGTTATCAAACTTCTTTTTCATATTGATAGTACAGACGTTTTTCCGAGCTGCCTGGGGGCGTGCAGCCTTTGTGCATGTCACAGCCGTCCATCCCAAATCCAGTCTCAGGCGGCATAAGACAGTGAGCACAGTTTTGATGGTTCACGGAGGTATCACGACTGTGGGGCTGAGACAAATAATTTTACGAGATCTTATATCATTCTTCCACAAGATGGTCATCTCTGCCTCCTCACCTACTACAGTATGCAAGAACCTAGGTGCTCAGAGAAAAGTAATTTGGGTGGGCGAGTAAACGCGAAGCAGCGCCGTGGCCTGCGGAGAGGGTTGAACCCCCTCAGCTTACTTAGGGTACCTAGGTACTTGAGTACCCAGGGTAGGAGTTTGGCGTAGCAGTAGGAACCTTGGACATGCTCTTGCCTCAATAGACACCAACGTTGACCCCCTCAAGCTGCCTGGCTGGCCCATTTCCCTCGTCCAGCAGTTTCCCTTGACCCCTTGACCAATTTTCGAGGCGGTGTCAACTTCTGGTATCGTGCGATTATGGAACACCAATGCTGACATTCGCCCGTCGGTTTGTGACACAGCCTCTGACAAGAGCCGAGCATGTCTCCCTACACGACAGCTGCCACTGGCAGAGACACTCGCTTTGCGAGCATGCAGTATGCAGACATGCAGGTGCCCAATCGCCATTCGCCCACTGCTCGGTAGACCCGGTTATACAGCCTCGCCGACAACATGCCCGTGACCCCTCGATCTCACCTGCTGGCGTTGCTGACGGTGCCTTCTCTTGTGTCGGTTCGTTGAGCATCGATTCAGGTCAATTATCATGGACTTGCTAGTTCGCGATACTGGCATCACGACCGTTTATGAGCCTGATTCTGGCTTTCCAATTGTCGAGTGAGTCCTTCAAGACATCCACACGAGTTGCAGCTGACTCTCTTTGCAGTATTGTGGTCATTCATGGTCTCCAGGGACACCCGTATAAAACGTGGGCATGCAAAGGCCGCCACAGAAGCCAGGCATCAGCTGTTGTTCCCAGCGCCGAGACTTCCGAGGATGCAAATGGCAGTCGGAGTTCAAAACACCGTGTTGTTCCACGATTCTCAGGGATGCTCTCTGATCTATCATCCGTCCGGTCCAGTGCGAGTCACAAGAGCCGAGACGGCAGAGATATGAAGCCATCCCAAATCTTTTGGCCGAACGACATGCTTCCTATCCAATATCCAAACGCACGGATTCTGGTATACGGCTACGACACCAAGGTCACAAACTACTTGTCCGGCCCAACGAATGAAAACTCCATTCACTCACATGGCAAGGACCTTCTGTCGTCACTCGCGGCTGCCCGCAAGCCCGATCGTCCCTTGATTCTCATTGCGCACAGTCTTGGAGGCATAGTTGTCAAAGAAATGCTCGCAAGCTCGTCAATCTCAATTGAAGATAGGTTGGAAAATGTCGTCGCCTCGACAGCTGCAGTTATATTCCTGGGAACTCCGCACAGGGGCAGCTCTGATCTCGCCGCACTTGGAGACCGGGCGAGGAGCATGATCAGTGCCTTCAGAATGAGAACAAACCCAGCAATATTGGATGCCCTCAGGCTCAAGACGAAGGACCTGGAACGAGCCCAAGAATCATTCTCTGCAGTTTGGAGGCGATATGACTTCCGCGTCAAGACCTTCCAGGAGGGACTCGGACTAACTGGGCTGAACTTTGGGCCGTTCGGGAAGAAGGTCGTCCCTGATTTCTCTAGCCTCTTGGGTGATGCTCGAGAGCGAGCCGAGACGATCCAAGCCAACCACATGGATATGTGCCGTTTCACTGGGCTCGATGATCCGAATTTTGGCAGGATATGTGGTGAAATCACCTCGATATACAACTCGCTCGCCGGACTCGACGCCACGAAAACACATTACGTGGACGGCCAATTCCTCACTGCCAACGCGTTGGCGATACCATTAAACGAGGGTAAAGCGGAAGATACGGCTGAGCATGAGAAGACCTGCTTGCAATATTTGCATTTCCCGAACATGAATCAGCGAGCCCAGAATCTCGAGACCCCGGCTGAAGTGACTTGCTCTTGGTTCTTCAGACACGCAAAGTTCCTTGACTGGATGAATCACAAGAATCAAGCCCAATCTTGCGGTCTTCTATGGCTAAGAGGCAAGCCAGGCTCAGGGAAATCGATTTTGCTGAAGGAAGCTTTCTCCAGGGCCACAAAAGAGGTGAGTGGCTCCGAATGCCACGTTGCCGCTTTTTTCTTCAACGCCAAAGGCGATGACTTAGAACACTCGCCGACCGGAATGCTACGTTCTATCCTTCATCAGTTGTGTCCTCAAAATGCAAGCCTACTGAAGGCATTGTTAGGTTTCGCGCGGAGCAGACGTGATTTGTGCGGCGAAGATCTGAACCCCTGGAATGAAGCAGAGCTCAAAGCCTTCTTCAGATCAGCCATCATAGGCCAGAAGAAAAGAATCATCATTTTTATAGATGCCATTGACGAGTGCGACTCGAACTCTGCGCGAGATGTGGCCGATTTCTGGCGGGATACAACTAAATCGGCGTACTGCGCGGGCGTTCAGCTGAGCGTCTGTCTTTCTAGCAGGCATTTCCCCACCATCACTGTCAACGACTGCCCCAATATCATCATGGAGGATCACAATTACCTAGATATCACAGCTTTTGTGCGGTGGCGACTTGATCTCGGCTTGTCCGGGAGATTTGAAGACCAACAAGCCATCCAGAAGAAGATCTTAGAGAAATCGGGGGGAGTATTCCTCTGGGTTTCTTTAGTCGTCAAAGATATCCTTCAGAAAAGCGATGAAGGGAGAGGACTGAAATCATTGCTCAATCACCTGGATTCTGTCCCACGGGAGCTCGAGAACTTGTTCTCCCAACTGCTAACCACAGGGCCATTCTCGGCAATGGCCGTCAAACTGTTTCAGTGGGCGTTGTTACCCGCGAAACCGCTGCGTCTCCACGAATGGCATCATGTACTGGCATTTATCGGAGATCACCGTCCGTCAAGCTTACACCAATGGCGACAATCTGACGATTTCACAGAGACTGATGAGCAGCTGGAGAAGAGAATAACGCATTATTCTCGAGGTTTGCTGGGCTTCAACATCAGATCCACTGACGGCCATGAACATGCTGATGAGTCAATATCTGACCGGGCCGGCGCAGGATCTCTTGATCTTAGCACTGGCGAAACTCGCGTCGTTCAAGTCATCCATGAGTCCGTTAGACAGTATTTCATTGAAGGCCCCGGTTTTGCTGTGTTAGAACCAGCCTTCGCAGAGAAGCCGCTGGCTTATGCCCACCTTTCAATCATGAATGTCTGTCTCGACTACATACTCATTGATGAGCTAAACGCACTCGTCGAAGCACGCAACCAGGCTCAACAACGCACGACGTATCAGCTCATCCCGGAGGGATCCAGAGAGTCCCACAACACCCTTGGATTGTCGAAAACGGCGATGATATATCCACCTGAGAGCTCTGAGTACCTCAACTTTGCAGATATCATGCCTTCCACAGACACATCTCACGCAGTATATCAGCAAAGGCCTCCAACGCGATCTGGCAGCCCTGTGAGCGTAGCAAGTTTCGGGTCAGCAGGCAGTCATGATGGGGGACAAACTCCGCCCTCATTCGAGTCAGACGTACGGAATGAGACCGCCTTTATCAGAAGCAACAAGAGACCACGCCTGGATGAAAGTCCGTCCCCAGCGCCGCATACGCGAAGGAAAATGGAGAATTACCCCTGGGTGTATTATGATTTGAAGAAATCATCAGGGCCAATTGAAACTTACGACATTGCAAGCTGGAGGCTGAAACCTGGTCAAGGGAGCTACAATGTATCACCCGCTCACACGTCTCCTCAGGCTTCAGTCACAGGTTGCTCGGAAGTGTTGGAAGACTACCCAGCCCTCCTTTCGTATGCGATGTTCGAGCTCTTTACACACGCCCAGAAAGCCGATGCGGAAGACGTAGATCCCTTTGAGATCGTCCGGCGTTTCTCGCTTCCCCTTGGCTGGAGTCGCTGGAAAGTGCTACGTGAGGATCTAGATGAGCAGACTGCGCTTCTATACTTCGCAGCCGATCTAGGTTTGTCCTCATGGCTTAGAGCTAAAGATTCCTGGAACCCCAGCATAGTCGCTACCGCCGTTCAACAGGCCATCAGACACGACAACGCCCAAGCACTCGGTATGCTAATGGATGCCTTCCCATCGGCAGAATACTTAAGTAACGTCGGCTGCAGCATTTCCCACTACTTCGCCTGTGCAGCGGATCCTGCATTCCTACAAGCGTTTCTATCACGGCGTCCGTCGCAGAATCACAGCTCGATGAATCCAGTCATGGGATTGCAAGACATACTGGCATGCAAGGATCAATATGGGAGGACTGCTCTGCACCTCGCGGTCATACAGCAGAACAAAACTGGTATCTCGGTGCTTCTGAAAGGTGGTGCCAATGTCTCGGCGGTCGATCCGATGCTTAGGACACCGTTGCATCTAGCTTGCATGTGTGTAAACAAGAGGTCGGCAAATGAATCCTTGAGCGGCGAGATCTTGACACCGCACAGTGATATCATCGAATTGGTTCTCAGTCATCACGCTCAAATCAATGCTGTTGATGGAAACGGACGGACGCCATTGCATCTGGCCTGCTCAAAAAGCTCTTTGCCTCCGGAACAAGATTTGGGCGATGGTCTTGCGATAAATGAAAAACAATACGACCTGGAAGACTTCGGCGCTGTCGACGTGTTGCTCGGGCATGGGGCGAATGTCACCATAAGAGACTCTATAGGATCAGTTCCGCTCCATGCGGCCTGTTGGACCCGTTCGAATGACCCCCAAAGCAAGGTCTCCATCGTCAGCAAGCTGTTGGACCAAGGCTCACCCGTCAACGTCGTAGGAAGCAAGGGCGGAACGCCGCTGCATGTTGCCTGCTCCTGTATAGATGCTCAAGTAGTCCAAGAACTCCTACGCCGGGGTGCCAACCCCACATTGAAGGATGTACAGGGCTTTAGTCCTCTGCATACCGCCGCCTACTGGTCCAGCGAACAGGTGGTTGAGACTCTGCTGTCAAATGCTGGCACCTTGGTGGACGTTACAGACGCCCACGGATCGACACCTCTGCACTTGGCGTGTAACCCCAACTCGATTGCCAACCAGAAAGAACTTACAAGACTCTCCGTAGCGCGGCGGTTGCTTGCGCATGGTGCCAAAGCTTACACGGTCCGGGATCGAGAAGGATGTTCACCGGCTGACGTCGCCAGATATTTTGGCTTCGAGGTAGCCCTCGAATTGCTGGCGAGAGAAAGTTGTGACGCTCCTCCTCGAGAACCATCATAATGCAACAGCCAACGTGACTGCCAGGTTGCTCAGGCTGTTAGGCCCAGCCGATTCGGTGCGACGAAGCAACTTGGGGGGTTCAACTGATTTGCCGCCGAGTTGAGCCATGCAAGAGAGAGCAGGTCGAGTCTTGTTGACTAGCAGGCTTCTGATCAAGGCGCCCACAACTGCCGAGCTCAACCATGTGCATGCCATGTCTGATCAGGGCGTTCACGCCGTGACTGTCATGGACCAGTTCACTTATGAACAGCCCGCAGTCTCGGACAGCCCGTAGCTTACGATACGACAAGAAGAGCGGATTGAGAGTCCTCGCGGGATGCAAGACTGAGTTATAGGCGGGCTAATGGTGAAAAAAGCATGGAACGACCGGGCTAGAACCCAAGCATGCCCGCTCAGTAGCGGACGAACCGTGTCTATCGCCGTCAAGAGGCCGACGACAGGTGAAGTGACGTTGTAATGCCATGAAGTTTATATAAAATTAGACACAGCGTCACATTTCATGAATATCTGGGTCGGAGAAATGCACCCCATGCCGTCGATCCGCCATATTGGACATTCTGTATACTGTTGGGCACGCGTCCTGGATGGGTGGTACCAAGGCGAGGGAGCACTACGTTGGCCGCTAAACCCGAGGCAGCCAACCGGGCAATGCGACGTGGGAGAGTACTTAAGTATATTGAAGGAACGCGTATTCGACGAATAGAAGAGGCAAGACGAGACCAGACGCGTTTTCCCTCACATTTTCATGCATGAACGCACAAATTGGGAGACCCGGTAGCTTAAATGCAGCCCTTGCAGCCCTTTCTGGCCGGGAGACTGGGGGCACCAGATAAAGACGGACAGGATGCTAGCTAGCCCCTGAATCCCATCCCAAGATGCAGCCGACTTGGTTCGACGCCTGCGAAAGTTTATGCAGATACAAGGGGCCTATCTCTGTTTCTGGTGGCCCTTTTCGGCGGGCGTTGTGGATTTTTACGATGCGATGAGCCAGGGTAGGCTGCCAAGTTCCCAGGTTTCCCCAAAGGCTGGAGAAGAAGGAAGAGAAAAAAAAGACATGTCAAAACGTGTCAAAAGTGGGCTGCTCCACGGGACGGGAAGGTTTGGGTTGAACATCTGGCGATGCTCGTTACCAATCCGTTCATGCCAATGCGATTACCGGTGGGGTTTGCGCCGCGCTTGCATCGTCAATCGGGCGCTTGCGTGCATTGTGTAGACTGATCTTTGTCTTTGCACAGCGTCCCAGACATTGTGCGCGCGCCTGTCTCTGGATTGTCTCGTCGCATGGTCGCAGCATAACTGACCTGCCTCGAAAGACTGGGTCGGCCACGGCCGCTGGCGGCTGTTGAGACGGCGTCAAAATCAGTGCCGACAATGCGCGCATACTCTGCAGTCCAGTACTTCCCCTGAACTCGACAGCGCCTGTCACTTTTGGGCCCGTTGTTGATGCGTGCATCGCAGTGCAGAGGCAGGTCTACGAGGCGGAGGGCTCAGAGGGCTGAAATCCGAGTTCGGACGTGCATCTCCTCCTGAAATGAAGAGGCGCCGAAAACTGCCTGCAGGCCTGCAGGGCCAGCGAAGCTTGCAGATTACCAATCCGGCGGTCCGTTGAGACGAAAGGAGACGGGGCACGCTGAGAGATTGTCAGATTGATGACGAGACAGACCCGTCCGAGCAAGATGAAGCTGCCAAGTTGCCACGAGGTCGGTGCAGGGGCGAACCTTGCTCACGGCGAACAGCTGGCAGCTCTCGCGACTCGAGTTTGTTGACTTTTTACATCAAAGCAGTGTTTATGTTGAATGAGGACCGGACTGGGCAATGTTCACAATGAAGACTGTAAGAGCGAGCGCTGGCTTTCTTATTCAAAGCGTGCAGCAGGATTGAGGCCTAGCAGGGTGCAACAGCAGGGAGCAGCAGTTTGCAGCAAGGCCTCATTTAAACAGCGTTGCAGTGGTGCGAGCCCACGGCCAATGGCCCTGTGCCTGTCCCCACCTGACCCCCCAGGCGGAAAGAAACCAAACAGGTGGACTATGGATCGCCTGCAGCAATAGGAGCATTCGACCTGCTGTAGTTTCTGCACTAGTGTAGAGGAGCTGCTGCAGCGCAGCTGCCAGGTACGCGAAATCTTTGTTTCTTGGGGGTCTTCGCTGGTCCTGTCTGTCGTCTGATCTATTCGGCAGAGATCAGACCAAAGTCGCGTTCGCGTTTCCCTACGCGCCCGGGCTCGACTCGACTATGCAAGGAGACATGACATGCTATACCGTATAGGACAGGATAGTAGTCTATACGTCAAGCTTGGTCTGGATGGCCTCTTGTCGTCGCCCTGCCCTCCTTTCCAGCCACCAACCCCTGTCGCCGTCCTCATCCTCCACCCAGGACCCAAGATGACCCAGCGATCGGTCCAGTCGGTGTGCAGATTGCAGATTGATTGCACGGGGACGGGGGCAGGGGAGAGGTCTGGCGAGGGCCCCATCGGCCCCCTCGATCCCAGGCTAAACCTCCATCGGTCGCTGAGGCCCGCTGCTGTCCACTCGTAATTATAACACGCAGGTTATCATATCACAGCGTGTGGACCCCCGTCGGCATCGGCATGGCTGTCCCTCGCCCTCTTCTTGGTTCTGACTTTTTCACCTCTCTCTACACCGACGACTGGACCAGACATCCCTCGCCTGCGTCGACAACAACTCCTTGCCGGAGCGCATAGCATGCACGGCATTGGCCCGCCCGCCTCCTGCATGCCCCTTCCAGTCGCTCTCGTCCTGTCGATTTGCTACCGGCCAGCCCATCCGCCTACACACCCATACCCATACCAATAGGGCAGCAGCGCAACAGCCTCCCCCCCTGATGAGGCCAGCGACTACCGCCTGTCGTCAATCTCGCAGCTGCATTTCTTCCGCCTCTCAGCAGGCGTGACCACTCTCGTTTTTGGCCAACAAGGTCTCTTCTTTCTCTTCTGTCTATCCGTATCTATTCCTTCTACTACTACTCTGTTCATCTATCCATACTGCCATACTTGCTATACTTCCCTTTCGTTACACTTCATTTCTTCTTCTCGGCTTAAGCCGCCAATCTTATTGCTCCTACGTCTTGTTCTTAATGGTCGTCCTGGCCTAGCCCATATCTGCCGCCCACTGTCTATAACACCATCAACACTTTGCCCTCCGAGCAAGACGCTGGCATCCCATACCAGCCGGCCAGAAGCAATCTCGTATCCTGCCGTGGCTTGTCCGTCTACCGTCGCATGCGAACCAGGAAAGGACCTTCTCACGACCAACGCGACCCGAAGCCGACGCCGACACGCTGGTAATCGAACGCAGATCGCCGTGACGACCTCGACCCACCAGAGCCAGCATTGACCTCGTCGTCCTCGACCTGGTGGTCTCCAGCAGCGATCCAGCAGCACCAATCTCCCAAGGACCAGGCGTCTCCCTCCCCCCAGGTAGTCAACCATCCATCCAACCATCCATCCGGTCCCAGGTCCGGTCGACCCAGCCCGCATGAAGCCGATATGGCCCGGAATTGACCGTCACCTTGCTGAAGAAGAAGAAGTTGAGCCAACTCGGCCCAGCTCCAGCTCCAGCCCTGATTCTCCCAGGCTCAGGCCATCGCTTAGGCGCCGGCCCGCCGAAGAATGTCGGCGCCGGACCCAGACCGTCCGAGCCTCACTCCCTTGCGACAGCAGCCCAGCGAAATCCGGATCGTCCCTTACTCGCCTCCACGTGCTGCCGACTCCTCCGAGGACCTCCAGCCGCAGAGCGGCACGGCGGCGGAGTACTCCGACTACGGCCACGGCGACGATGAGGATGAGGACGACGACGGTTACAGCTATGGGTCCAACTGGAAGCGGAGTAACCAGAGCTCCGAGAAGACAGCCGCCAGCGGCAGGCCCGGCCAGGGGCGTGGCGCATTGCCTTCTACGACCGAGTCCCGGCTATTATTGGCAAAGCGGGAGGATGGTGTTTCAGGGGACAAATCTGCAACAGGTGCAGGTACATCAGGAGACGGCCCAAGATACAATCGTCCGACCACGGTAGCCCCTGCTGGGCCTCCGCCATCCAATGTCGCTAGCCTCGCCGCCATCAATGCACTACATGCACCTCCCACCCGCGGGCGCCTCTCTGCCTCCAGCTACACCACGCACACGAGCTTGTCGTCCAGACATTCTGCATCATCTCATCTCAGTGATGCCGAGCCCTCTTCCTCGTCCAGGGCCTCTCGCTCGCCCTCTACTGGCCAGCGCCGGCCCGCCTCATCTTCCCGTCGCGGAGGTTTTGTTGCAGTGCTGAACGAGGACAAGACCTTTTCCCTCGTCCCACAACGACCCCGGCCAGATCCGGAACCAGAGCCGCAACCCTCCTTGGACCCACGATCCTCGTCTGCCCTGTCTGACTACAGCGGTCCGGGCGCTGGCTTCAGGTCTCCACATTTACCCTTCTACCCTACCACCCCCAGAGTCTCCCAGGCCAGCTCGCATGAAGGCTACACGTCTTATGCGTCCAGTCAATATGATCGACCCAGCTCTGCCTTTACCTCCACGGGCACAATCCCGGACCGAAGCATAACCCCCAGCACGCCAGTGCCGTCCTCTCCGGGCTCTTCCACAGTCCACGAACACTTCTTTGACGATCCCATCGCCGAGACCTCCTCCACGCCCCCGACCTACCGCCTGGTGGGTGGACTCCGCAAGGTTCCAAAGACACCCGACCTCAAGTGGACTCACACCGACCACTCGCCCTCTTCTGACGCAACCGAGACTCCACTGCCCGCCGTCCCAGAATCGTCATCATTGGGTGGTGCCCCTGACGAAGACGACCAGCCCGAAACCCACCCGACCGCGCCAGAACAGGCTTCGGTTCACTCTAATACTCCCTCGGCCGGCTCAGACCCCAATTACGTTGTTTACGAGCCCGACAGCCAGGCTCCTTCCGAGGCTGGGCTCTCTGACGCTGCTCCAGGGCCAGAAGAAGAAGGCGCACCGGCCGACAGTCAATTGGACCCGGATCTCCGGGAACAGGCGTCGTTCGACTCCCAACAGACTGCGGACACCGAATTCGAGTCCACTAACATCAAAATCTACGGCCACAGCGGATCCGAAGAGTCTGAAGAGGCGTTGCCGGAACCTACAATTCAAGGCGGTCCATCCGAGGCAGGAAGCGGCCAATTCGGTCCACCGCTCCAGACACAGTCATCCTTTTTATCCATCCAGTCGGGTGTCTCCTCGACTTCCGACAACACAAATTACAGAGTCTACGGGCCCAGCAGTCCAGTCCTGCCACCAGTCCCTGAGGCAGAGACCCCACAAGAATCAAACGAGCTCAGACCGGCACATTCATTCCTTTCTGCGGTCTCAAACAACTCGGAGGCGGCCAATTGGCAAATATATGGTCGTACCAGCCCCGCGACACTAGCATCCGTCGAGAGCTTCAGCCCTCCCTCGCCCTCGGGCTCATACGCGCCGCTCCTCCGCTCGCCTTCGCCCCCCGCGGGTCCTTCGCGATACACCCAGGAGGAAGAAGGTGGCCGTCTCGTCACCTCCGACAACGACGAAAACTACGTACTCCACGGTGATCCCACTCCCGAACCGTCACCGAACAGGAGCCCCGACGCTTCACCCCCAGGCACCGCCGTCCGACCTTCTCAGGCGGGATACTCACAAGGAAGCTCGGCAGCAGAACAGCCGCAGCTCCGCAGGCAGTCATCTTCGGAAGGATTAGGATACTACAGATCGAGGTCGAGGTCGATTGAGAACTTGCGCCCGAAGAAGTCTTGGAGATCAGGTACATCGGTCTCGTCAATAATCAACGAAGACGCTGAGGACTTCTTTGCCGGACAGGCATTCCTGAATGAGCCAGCCGGCCAGTGGGAACCCCCATCAGTCGCAGGGCCGTCAGAGCGCCAGCGCCAACTAGACGAGCAACGCGAACGCGAACGACAACGCGCGGAAGAGAGGGCTTCATGGGCCGAAGATACAGAAGGGCAGGCTCCCATGGCATTGCCAACAACGCCGCACCAATGGAGCTCCCAATTGTCCACCGTCATGTCCGAGACGGAGCCGGGGAGCTCCGGCGGCGGCACTCGATCTGCCTCTTTGGCGTCCGGATCGCAACAAGGTAGCCACGGCCGACGAAGCAGCCGGGGATGGAGCTCGCACAGCAGACAGATGCTGAGCATCTCTTCGTCACTGGCTGCCGAGCTGGAGAACGCTTCCCGCTCTCGATCTGACTCTGACCCTGTGGAGAGACCGAGCCCCGTCTTCAACCCCCGCGCCGGTTTCCACGGTGCGGTGAGGGACCACGACGAAGATGGTGATGGCCTGGCGGATCTACAACAAATCACCCCGAGGCCGTCTCGCCAGAGGTTGTCAGACTTCTTCGCGAGCAGCAATTCTTCCGAGCGGAATCTGCATTCCTCCCACAGCTCCCAGTCGCGAAGCAGCAGCTTGAACTCTAACTCTATTCCTGCATGGGCTAAAGTTTACTACGGCAGTGGAGAGCGTAAGTTCCTACGAAACATGTCAATCTCGAGCATGTCCGACCTGGGCGGCAGCCGCCCCGCATCTGCGCAAAACAGCGGATCGCCAACCACGGACCATTTCCCCCTGGGAATCTACAGCCCTCGGCGCCGACCCCACGAAGCACGACCCGACTCGGCAGCTCAGCGCCTGTCTACTGCTGGAAGCATGGACATCGAGCCGGCGCCGGCGCAAGAAGAAATGGGCATCCGGAGAGGCCTTCGGAGAATCACCTCGAGCGTGTGGTCACCACATTTGCGCAGGGACGTGCGCGCGCGAGACCGATACAGCGTCTGGGACCCACCTTCAGTCTCATGGTCAGCCGAGAGCGGCATGTTTGGGCGCCGCAACGCGCAGGTGGTCCTGTTCGTCTTTGGGTTTATCTTTCCCTTTGCCTGGATGATAGGGGCCGTACTGCCCCTCCCAAAACCGTCGCCACTGGCCATGCTGGAAAGGTACTCAAGCATCAGCGACTTCGGCGTCCGCTCCCGAGAGCACGAGTTCGAGCGCCACATCGAGACGGTGGACGAGCTTCGGTACGAAAACGCGACTTGGTGGCGGACGCTGAACCGCTTCATGTCCGTCGTTGGGCTTCTGATCATCGGCGCCGTCGTTGGTCTCGCTGTCGCGGCAGTCAAGCAGGGATGGGGAAGGACATGAGTAGGATTTGGTGGGACCTAGCGACACTTTCTCGCCCAAGCCCACTACCAATTCATGCGCGTGTTGCGTTGCGGACGCATTGCTGTCTCAACTTTTTGGGTTCACACCCGTGGACCAAGCGCTCTTCGCGGCCCAACATGCGTCGATCCTTCAAACGTCTCAACCACCACTTCCGCTCCGCAACACACGAGTCGCTCTGCCACAAAACAAGCGCGGCGGCACCGGTTTTCCTTTTTCGGTCACGACTTTTGACGCCACGAAACGATCGGCTCGCATAGAAAGGATATAGACTATTTTCCTATTATGCTTCTGAATCAAAGGCACTGTCACATGCCCAGGGGCGGAAGGCTTAACGGCCCAACCACACCCGCCCCAATCTACTCGCATAAATCTACACCTACACACACTCTATGTACTACAACCTCGCCTGCATTGTTGTCGTCAGCATCATCAGCGTTGTCATTTTGCTTATTTTTATTTTCCATCACGTTCTAGCATAGACCGAAAGGGGCAGCGCTGGCGGCCAACATTGCAGGAGAGCTTTCGTTTTTTTTTTGTTTTTCTTGGACACTTGAGAGGAGATACCCCCATATTGAAAGCATCTTTGCGGTCGGAGTACGAGTCAGATCCGAGGGAAAGGGGGGTTCCTGTTTGATGATAATCTTTTCCACCAATTCTTTTTCCCCGACCTGTATTACTATCCCATCCTATCCAACCTCCTCATCAAACCACGCACGCACGCACACACACAAATCATCAGTTCAGAGATTCCTCCCTCACCCCTGTGGGACGGGCACGGCGTTGGTCAGAAACCAAAAAAGGAAAGAGAAAGGGGAGAAATTTGTCTTGTCTATCTCCCTCTGCTGGGCAAAGCAAGGGAAAAGAGAGCTTCGCGGACGACCGCGGCTTAATTGGTAATGGCAGGTCCGTTTTGAGAGGGAGAAAGGCGGGCCTCCCGAGGTTGGGGTTTCCTCATCGGTTCGGGCGGCGCTGTATATATATAGGGGGGGGCGGTCTTTGTTTATTGGGCCAGGTCCCCCCGTCTTTCCCCCGGCCGATTTGATGGACGCGATCGGCCCGCCTGGTGTTGGTTGACGACCAAACTCGAAGAGCATACTTTGTGATAGTAATTCAAGATTATCTTCGACATCTACATGACCTAAATCTGAACTGTGCTTGTGACGACACGGCTATATGCATTACTGGACTATCAATCTGATAGAATGATTACTGTGGTCTTTTGACCGACAGGTCTGATTTGCAGCAGGAGTCAAGAAAGAGCCTTGTCATCAGCAATGATTAATGCTCGATATGACTGCTTTACTATCGCTGCAAATCTGTCTCTGATGGCCACAAAAGACTATGATGACCAACCGTCTGAGTTGCTCATTCAGCAATATATATAGAGCCATACTGTCACATCTAGTGTGAGCAAAGCAATCATCACGAAAATTACAAGGGCTGACAACAATATGCTGTGAAACCCAGACTTAATCCCTCGCTGTGTGTGTGTGCAACACACACAAAGTAGGTAGTCACAGACGACAGCGGCGATAGGGCAACTGCTTCTATAGCGAGGCAACAGATGACCTAGAAATTGTCAGAAAAGTCATCTGTTCGGAGTGTGGATGGCAGATCCAATGGTATAAGAACAGACATGATGAGTGGAGGTGCAGTTTCTTACTCCAATACTAGTAAAGTGTAATAAGTACTAAAAACGTCTCCTCTTTGTAATGTAATGCTATTCCAGACCTCATTAAAACGGCGATCAATTATATAAAGTTACGGCTGACATAGACCTCGCTGACATCTAAGTCATAGGATTTCTTTTCTAGGGTTGGCGACTTAGGGCAAAGAGGCAGTCAGACAAACAACGACGATCGACCCCGAGGCCGCGTCAAAGTAAGCAGCTAACAAAGCTTAATTGCGTCATTAGGTCTCCTGAACTGCGGCTGTCAGCTACGCCTTGATCATCCTGGCTACCTAGATATCTAGTCACTCAGCTTGACGTAAACTCACCAACGAAATTCCAATAAATGTAGCACAAGGAGCTTCTGAATCAGCCTTCAGGGCTTCTGCCTTGGACAGAATTAGATTTCCATAGTAGCTGATAGCATCTACGCATATACGTCGTTGATCAATGGTGAGTAGGACGATATGTTTATGTATAAGTGCCTGCAAAATCCAACAACTTGGAAAATTATCTTCTCCTGAAAGCTCACATCGCCATCTTGTTCTATCAGAAGCCGCTTCTACCTGGTCTCCGGATTTCCGCGGACCTCTCACTCTACTTCAAGATGATGTTTTCTTCAATCTCAGTTCTAACAGCCTTTGTGATCTCCGTACAGGCTCAGGCCGCCAATATATCCATATACCCCATCACGAACGTCAACAAAGCCGAGAAGACGGGTTACTTTTCCGATCCATTCCACGTTCCATATCAACATAACCGGGGAATTTACATTTCGGGCACTACACACGAGTATCTCGAGTGTGATAAAACGCTGGAGCCAGGATGCGCCTCTTCAGAAAATAACACATACATCACCAACAAGGCCCTCAAGCAAGTGGCCAACACATCTGACACAACCATCTGTAGTTACGCTGGGATTCACCCTTTCCAAAGCGGAACTAATGGAACTCGAACGTGGGACGCGGTAGTGACCCTGCATGTACAGAACACGTCTTCCTGCGATGGCATCACGGGCTGGAGCGTCATTGTGCACGCGCACCCAAAGGACGCATCCGAGGTCGACGTGCCGCCCACGTCGTGGGTCGGAGACAAGGTGCTCGTCGGGTCCTTCTCGGAAAACGTCGCTGCCAACTACGACGGCAAGTACTTCCAGACGCCGGCCGGGGAGCTGTACCTCGTGTACCAGAAGCAGCACTCCGAGCACCCGAAGCGCGACGGCGTCTTCGCGTGGCCGATGGACGACCCAATGACCAAGAAGCCCGGCAGCGAGCCCAAGGTCCTACTCCTCCCCGACGACGATCTGAACTCGGAAAACTACGTAAGGGGCAACGACAGCTTCAAGCTCATAGAGACGGGCAACATCCGGGCCATCAACGGCAAGTTCCTCATGGCCTACTCGGTGGGCGCCTTCAATCGCCAGACATACAAGCTCGGCGTCGCCTACTCGGACACGTTCCTGCCCGCCGGCGGCGACGGCCAACAGCAGTATCGCAAGGTGATGAAGAAGAACCCGGACCAGCTGTGGGGGTCCCGGGCCCAGAAGGAGGCCTACTACCTCCTGCAGGCCGAGGAGCCCCACGAGGGCTGGCACTACGTGGGCGACCGGGTCCTGGCGCCTGGGGTGCCCACGGTCGCCCAGATCGGCCCTGACGGCGGGTGGGTGTTGATGTTTGCTGGGTACGCGCACGACGACGCTCCTACCGCCGATGGCGCGAACACGTTCGAGGCCAGCCACCGCCGGCCGTACTTTGTCAACCTCGATGTCAACGTGCCCGTGGATGTGTCCGTCAGTGAGGCGAGTGATGAGGACCTGCAGGGCTGGATCACCCCCGTTCACGGATAGACTCGACAGTAGTGTAGAGCAATGTCCTGTTGTATTTGTTGTTGGAGGATACTGCCGCTATGTTGTGAGGAAGGTTTTACAAGTTGCTTCTGGTCGCAACATCGAAGAGGCAGATTTGCTTTACGATAGAGGAATGGATACATTCAAAACAATATATTACTACATCAGTATGTCAGTTCTTATGTCCAGAGCAAGTATTATTCAAGGAGTATTACGCTTGCATCTCTGTGATTCAGTATATCAAATTTTGCCACCATGTTTCGTATGTGTGAGAAAATCAATAATTAGAAAGGAGCGTGTGGTTCAACTGGCTAACTAATAATCACAAGCCCCTCAGAAAAGGGACTTCTGAGCGAACTTCACAAACTCCCCGCAGAACACGCCTGACGGCCGCTAGTATGGTGTGAACTTCAGCAGACTCAATCAATACAGCCGCTTCTTCGTTCGTGCAACTGACATGGCCATGGCATGGGGCAAACGACGACACCAAAGTACGAGACTAGCTGAACAAAGATCTCACCCGCGGCTTCGAACTCGAGTTGCTAGAACGATTCATAGCTTCGCTCAATCTCGGCGACGGCGAACGAGGCAGCTGGCAGCGCATCTACAGCCTGCTGCTCCAGCTCAACCACTATCTTCCATGACAATGGTTGCCCTGAGGAGAAAAGTGATTTGCTCATGGAGAAGTACTGAGAATATACAAGTAAATGATGCTTCAAAATTACGGAGGACCAAATGACCTATCACTGTGTATATTCCACATTTATGAAGTGAGGATAGCATCGTGAGAAATTGTGCTTGAGGTAAACATTCCGGTTGTCTCCCCTGTGCCTTTCCATTAAGCTGGTCGCTTTCTGGATTTCCTTTCCCCTTGCCTTTGATGAGTTCCGAACCCACCTTTTGTTCTGTAACAAGGCCTTTGTAGCCGGAACAACTCTTTGTTCCTATTGACACTACCATGGCTATCCTACAATCAACCTTTGAAGAAGACCACATTGTAATCAGAGCTCTCCCGCAAATCATACCGACCTTACCGCACTTCTTCTTTGACACAATGGTCTTCGAAACGGCCCAGTTATTGGGATCTTAGATGATGACAATGATGTGCATTCCTCAGCGGTGAAAGGGGCCCATCCTCACTGCTCTTATGAGGCAGGCCTTCCATTATAAAGGGCACGATGAGGACATATCACACCGCCTCTGCCATAACCCAGGGTTCCGAAGGTTTCCATTACTGAGAAGCCAAAGCCACTTGAGCGCAAATCATTTTCTCAAGCGCACATATCCCCAGAAGCCCGGAGCTTCTCAGAAGGGCCGAACCCAGCCTCTCAGCATGCCACCCTCACCGCCCACCGGTAGCCAGCAGGCCAACAACCACCCCTCCATAGACGACCTCCTCGAGACACACAAGCCCCTGTTCCGGCGGCGCAAGGCCTCCCACCTCACACACCCGCCGCCGCCGTGCCTGAGCTGCGCGCTCAAGAAGATGCCCTGCATTGTATATGCCGGCGTGCGGTGCCAGCGGTGCGAGCGCAACGGCGAGGAGGTGTGCGTGCGCCAGAAGGAGGACCTGACGAAGCCCGAGGAGGCCGAGAAGGTCGAGGAGAGCGGCGGCGATGGCGAGGGCACGGTTACCCACCGGACCCGCCGCGCCGGTCGTAGAGCTCCTCCCCTTGAGTGTATGGTTTTTAGCCTTGACCCGGCGTTTCAGCGGGACAAGAGGAGGCTGCTCGGGATTGCGGCTGAGATGCTCGCCGGGCCGACCGCGTACGTCTTAGGCACGCCGGTTAGGTTGGCCCAGACGAAGAACTTTGCTCTTCCTTTGTGGCACCAGAATGATAAAGGTGAGAATCAGAGGGACCGTAACTATCGTATGAGCACTAATCGTGACTATTTAGGGGAGTCTACGCCCAGGAGGGCGGTAATAGCGCAGGAGATCAGGGTGCTGCGCGAAAAGGAGGAGTTGAACCAGCAGCGCAAGGCTGAGGAGAGGAGGCTTGCTAACGCTAAACAGAATGAGTCGGCGGGTTTGAGCCAGCAGGACTGAAGGCAGCAAGTCTAGATGTCAGGCAGGCTGTGTCTCGTAAGATAGGTAAGTGCCCGGAAATTGTAGGGTAATATTTTTGTTCATTTCTTTTTCTTCTTTTCTTCTACGTGACACTAAGCTCGAAGATGTAGTAGACCACGTATCTAAGTGGACCAAAGATACCAATGTGCCTTGATCGGTATTGCAACGCAGTTAAGCGCACATTTTCTTTTTTAATCATCTCCCCCAAGATCTGTTGTCGATCCAAAGTTGTGCACGGCTTCCTAAGAATGTTTGGAGCTGAATTAAAGATCAATCTGCTGGAATAAGTGCGAAGACCCAATATAAGTTCAGTACATATGTACGTATGTCTTGGTAAGTCACGCTTACCGAAATCAGAATGCGATCGCCGCTCATGTATAAGCTGAGTAGGTGAGTTTCTCGATGTTCTAGGAGTAGACGGAAGATGATTAAATTGTCCGGTACAAGTCGCCAGGAAGGCGACACACCCGTGATATTTGTGGTAGATGGAGAATTGCGCGATTTCAGCTTGTGGTAGCAGCCGGTGTGAAGTCTCAGTCACATGTTCCAAGTTCAGCCAACAGATGACCCATGGCTTCCCTCCCTTGGATATGGATGCCGCCACATATCCTCATCATTACCAAAGAACGTTCCGAGCAAAGTGGTCGACATTATGGCAATTACAAGTATGCCCTTCGGCACATCCAAAGGGGTAAAAGGCAGGCAAGGCTGGGCATACCACGAACATATCGATAATCGCATCCAACCACAGATAGAGTGATCCAGCATGCATCGGCGGGCAATTCACATCTCAGCAAAGGACTGTACAGCACAAACAGGTCATTGACATTGACAAGATTAGCACCACGCTTTGATCAACATCAAATGTTCTAGCATCTGCGGCTTGCAGTCCAGATATTACTTGCTTCTTCAGGCCATTGCCCCTGGCCCTTGCCCCTGGCCCTTGCCCCTCTCCCCTCTCGTATAATCCAAAAGTTTGCCTGACCCGCCCCTGTTTTCCGACCTTGCCCGTTCCAAGTTCGAAGAGGTGTCACCGTCCCCGGCCCTTCCCCGTCTCAGCTGTAGACACCCGTCCAGCATTCGATATTTGGTGACAAAGTTTGATCGGCTTCCATCGAAACTCCGATTCCACGCCCCGTCAATCCCTTCCTCCCTCCAGCCCTGCCCTTTGTTCATGTTGCTGCTACTAGCTTGGTCCCAGGTGTAGGGTACCTTTGTTGTTGCGCCACATGACCTCCCATTGTGGGAGGTTTCTTTGGTAGCGGCTGAGGATTTGTGACACAAGCCCTTGCGCCAACCCAACCGACTTCAGGCAGGGATAGAGGCACGGAGGACATGTATAGGTCGATATGAGTCCACAATGTCCCAAGATGCGTCGTCCACACACAGCACAGGTGATTGAGCCCCGATCCCGGACGAGTAGGACGCCATGGAATGGTAGCAGCCCCAGTTGGAGCGACGGCACATACTTTCCTAGCGCACAAGTTCGGCGCACCGCAGTGGGCGGCGCGGCGCACGTCGAACATCTTCGCGCAGTCCGCCGAAGTGGTTGTCGCCGTTGTACAGCCAATTGCTCGGGCGAGAGGGGCCACGATGAGGCTCCCGTCCCCAGTCCGAAATGCTGTGCTCTCACAGGAAGCCAGACTCAGCAAGAACCCTGCGTCACACATGAGTCAAGTCAGCCATTGAACTCTGAGAAGCAAGCTGAGGGCAGTGAATGGAAGATGTAATGATAGTGCAAAGTTGGTTTGTGGCACGAAAAATTAGGCCGGCTTCAGAAGCCGCCCGCCAGAACCATGCGCCCGTAGGTTATTTGCTGCTCCCGCAACGTACCTGACAATTTTCTCGTCCTCTCTCTCGCGTGGTTCTATCAGCAGACTCTTGTCGTACATCTCATGCACGTCTCCAGCGGCTTGCATGTTGCTCAAAATGTAGTCTTGCAACTCTGTAACAGGTTGAAGGGAATACGGCACATTTTGATACTGCTGGATGTCACGAATCACATCTGCCGTCTTTGCCCGCTTGGCGAAGTTGATGAGCGTGGTCTTCTTGATGATGGAGGGAATACCGTCTTCAATGAAGGTCAAGTCGGTCAAGTAGACACCTGAGACAGTGTAAGCGCCTCAAGTCGGGGAACACAGACTAGGGGATGCTCCGCCTTGAGTTCTTACCGAAGAAAGGGATGCAAGGAGGATTCGCCATGTGCAAACTTTCTCTGTATTCAGCAAAGTTCTTCGTGCTAAGCATCAGTTTCCGCAGCGCCTCAAGCGCAGCCTGTGCTTTTTGAGGAACCTGATCCCAAGTCCTCTTCAGACGGGCAATTGGCGCAGTACCTAGTGCTGAGATGATGGACGTGATGGTGGAGAAGTTGTTCAGCTGCCGGCATTTCTGTACAGGTATTAGCGATCATGGGTAAGAAAAGGAATGTTCGAGTGCACATACGTCGGCGACTGAGACAAAGTGCTTGATGACGACCACGCGCTTCTTCACATCGGACTGAGCCAAGATCATCTCAGCTACCCAGTTGGTCATTTGGTTCGAGTGGTCAATGAGGGCCTTGATGTTCGGTGCTGGGGGCGGCGAACCCTCAACCGTCTTCTTCTGGAACCGCTTGTTGAGGCATTCCGTTGGTTTGATCTTGCCATATAGCCGCGACTCAATAATTGTGAGTTGGCGCGCGAACTCTGTAGGGTCGATGTCGAGGAACTTGAGCTTCTTCATATTCTTCGGCATGATCGGTGCGGGTGTCGGTTGACTTTGGGTTTGGATCAGTCTCCTGCCAACATCCTTGCCACTCAACCGTTGGTCCAGAACAGCCATGAGCGGTGCTGAGCCAGGGGTCTCGGTTGACTTGACCGTGTCCCTTGCAAAGTTGTATACATCACGTATCAAGGTCTTTGTCTCTTCTTCTTGCTGGTCTTCCATCCAGAAAGTCTCAAACCAATTCTTGAGAATGTTGACGACTCGGAAACGGATTGGGCTCTGTTTTCTCTCTCGCCAATTCTCAAAGTCGGATGGCGACAGTCCCTCGGGAGGCTGGATGCCGAATCTGTGCACCAATAGCTCGAACAGTTCCCGAGCAGTTGTGAAGGATCGGTACGTGAGAAGGAAGGTATTGTTGAAATTTGAGTCGAGTTTGTCATGCCGAGTGAGCTGTTCTCCCAGCGCCATCAGAGATCCTCCCCGAATCGTGGGCGGTGTCAACTTGTAGTCCCATGCAAGCTCATGTTCGTACTCCAGTCGCAAGTAATCTGGGGTCTCATCCATTGCCGTCTGTTGGGGGGTGGGGTCTTCTCCGAATATCTTTTTGACCTTCGAGTAAGTTCCGGCACCCCTAGCCAGGTTGTTCGCAATATTGGAGTCGCCTTCACTGTACGATTGAGAAGTCATCAGCGGTGGCCGTGTCATCGGCCGCGAGTCTGTCCGCCCATGCGCCCCGTAGGCCATCGTCTCCCCTCGAGTCAGCTGCTGTCGCTGAACTTGTTCCTCCCTGATGCGAGCTTCAGCTTGCTGCTGAAGATTGATCTGGACCTGCTCCGACAATAGCTGCAGAGAGAAGCCAATGTGGGACGAATTGGTCTCGAGAGCCCGGGCACATTGCCTGACGTATTCAAGCCTGTTCTCCAACGCCTCTCCGCGAACCTCAGCCCACTCATCGGCAAGCGGGCCTGCAACAGACTGGCAGCCCAGGATCAAGTCGGATATGTTGTCGTAGAGGCATTGCTTGTTAATGCTGAAATCGGTAAGCTGCGGGGTCTGGAAACTGTTCTCTAGCGAGGAGAGGTCGATGGATTCGATCATGGCTATCCAAGGTTTGAAGTTCTCGATCACTTTGCCTCCGGCAGAACAGACATTGTTACTGACAATCTCGTGCTTGAACGGCGTGACGATCTTGTCTGGTACCACCAGCTGCTTGTCCAGCTCGCGGATCCCGGAGACCAGCATGCGCTTGAGTTCGTCTAGTCGTTCCAGGAGTTTGCCATCCAGCATCGCTGTCGGCTCTACCACACCTTCCTCATCCTCCAGGAAATTTGACGTGATGGGATCGCGAGGGCCCAACCCATTGTTCTGCCAGCTGCCTCCAGTCGAGCTTCCTATTACGAACCCGGGGAACAACCGGGGGATTTCTTCCCCTCTTTGCTGCCTTGCGACCTCCACGTAAGAGAAAACACCAAGTAAAACACCGTCAGCTTCTTGTAGACATTTTGGACCGGACTCGGGGGCCGGGAAATCGCTAGCGGCGATGTGGGACGAGACGACAAGCTTGGAGAATTTGGACATCATGTCCCTGAAGTGGGGGTACAACGCTTTGTTCGTGGAGATGATGGAAGGTTGCCCGGAGTGGTTGTCTGTCGTGCCAGAGCCGGCTGCTAAGAGGAGTCGCAGGTGATCCGAGATGTCTTCTGCTCGAGCTACGTATTCTGATTTATTACCATTGTTGATGGCCTCGCGATAGCGGTCAATCGCTTTCTTCATGTTGGAAACCAGTCGGCTCCATGTGAGCGGTGGCGTCTGCCCGTCATCAAAAAATGAGCGGGGGATAGTGGCGGCTGAAGGGAGGTTGAACGTTGCGCCAGCAGTGAAAGTCGGCGCCGAGTCCGTCGTTCGCGTCCCAGCTGGGGCTCCGTTGGCTTTGTGGAATGAGTATTGGCCGTGGATCGAGTCTAACGATGGCGCAGGGGATATGCCGTCCTTGCTCATAGAACGCCGGTTTCTAGCCTGATGGTTTTTTATATCTGGTTAGTAAATGCCCCTCATTACGGACCAAAACCATGACCACAGCCGCGGGTTGCCTTACCATGCGGCCAAACATGAGGTTCTCGCCCTCGAGCTCAGACGCGGACGTTGCCTCAGAATCCTCATCCTCATCCTGTGTTAGACCCCTGGCCATCATCTCTGGAGGGGGCCTGGTCCTATCAGGCATGTTGACATTCATGCGGTCTCGTGGCCCAGCCTCGGTAGCGGACGACGGCGATTCCAGGGGCAGCTCCGAGCTGCTTTCCCCCGTCATAGTGTTGTAGTAGAAAAGGCGGCCGTCAGGGGTGGCCTGCGGGATCCAATAGTCTGCCTTGGACCTGTCGCCAGCACTTGTGCCTTCCAGCGGCAGTTCCTCCAGCTCCGACATATCGGCCTCGTCATTGTCATCGTAGGGGTCCTCATCGAGGTCTTCGTCCACCGGCTCGCCAAAGGCATTGTCTTGCTGTTCGGAGTCGGGAAGGTCGTCGGGGCTCGTGATGATCTGACAATAGTTACTCGGGAACCAACCTCGGACGCCGTTGATGACGCCGTCCCACCAGCCGCTTTCCAACTGTGTGATGACCTGTATGATGTCGCCTTCGTGGAAGCTCAGGCTCGTCCTGTCGTCGGCCTCGTAGTCGTAGAGAGCACGGACGTACATGGCACCCGGAGGTGCCGTGCCCACGATTCCGTTCATGGGGTAGGGTTGGAAGGAGTAGGCGGTATTTTGATTTTGTTGCGATTGTACGTCGACCAACGCCTGGCCGGTCGAGTGGTTGGATCTTGTGGTGTCAAGATCGAAGCCGTCGGTCGCAGGCTGACCGCGTGTAGCGTAGGAGTTGTTCTGCTGACCCTGTGAAAGTGCGGAGACTGCGGTCTGCGTCATAAGCATCGTGGCAATGGCCAGCCTATTTGTGATGCGCTGAAGAGGCCGAAGACCTAGATGTGAGCCATCTAGCCGGGAGGCCTTTGTGACTTGGGGTTCGTGTATAGGGCGGGCGTTGGATGGAGGGCAGGGGTACGACGGGGTTCAAGTCGAGCAGAGTCGAATGGAGGAGCGGAGGGCGGGTGCTGTGAAGAGAAGTGTCGCCGCGTCGAAGGTGATCCTGCGAGGGAGATGGCGGGCCGGGTCCTCGGAAAAAACGATGGGATTGTTGCGTTCCGTTCTCGTCTGGAGATGTCGGTCGCTGGGGACTCGGTGATTTGAGTGGGAGCGGTTGAGGCGCGAGAGGCGGATGTGAGTGGTCGGAGCTTTGTTCAGCGGGCGGGTAAGGAAATAGACGACGAGTGGTACAATTCGTCAGACGGAAATCGGGTGCTTTCGTCTAGTCCAGTGCAGTCCAGTCCCAGTCCAATGGAGCAGGCCGGTCCAGTCCTGTCCCAGTTGAGGTGGGTGAGGTATCCGGAGACAAAAGGGGACCCGGGTGTGGAGGGGGAGGAGAAAGAAGCGCCTATTTCCTGTTTGGCTGGGAGCTAAAGCCCGTGTCAACAGAAGGCTGAGTCGAGGATAGGAAAGCTGGGCCTGTGAGAGCCAGCCGTTGGGACCTAAATTGTGTCGGATCGTGTCTGCGAAGGCGAGAGTGGGAACAACAGCAGGATCCGGGACCAGAACCAGATTCAGAATCAGAACAAAACAGACACAGCACCCGTGGTGGTGGTGGTATGTCTCAGTCTTGTCCGTCTGCTCGCGTCAATCGATCAGATCTGGGATGGGGCCAAGCAGTGCTCGCCTACGGATGCACCACTCCAGTTGACAACGGTTGGATGATCCGAGGGATTTTGCTTTCAGGGGACTATTCTGGCTCTGGCCAGAGGGACGGAAAAGCAGCAGTGGTTGAGCCAGGGCCAGGGGGTGTGGGCGCTGGTGGTGGTGGTGGTGGCCTCGAGCTGAGGGAGCGGGGTGCATGTGCAGGCCTAAAGGTGCAGGGGTGCAAGGGTGCTGGGAGCTGGGAGCTGGGGGTCAGTTGGCAGGGAGCAGGCAACTCGCAGGCGGCGGAGAAGAGGGAGGTGCAGTATTGAGCATGCAGTAACGCATTCCTCACCTGGCACATGCCTAGAGTGGTGTGAGTAGCAGCAGATTGGGAGAAGGAAGGCGCCGGCTGTCTCTTTCATGCCAAGGCAAGGCGAGGTGGGTCCACAGTCTAGCGTACCTACTGCAGGCCAGGACAATGCCTCTTTTGGTGCTGCAGAGTACTTAAGTAAGTATTTCTGATTATTTTACAGCAGAGTGGGTAGATGCAAACATAGATCGTCAGTCCAGCCCACACCACATATAGACAATCTATCACATCGCAATGAAATATCAACCATGTCACTGACGAGCCGGCCAGAACAGGAAATGCAGTCAGCTGTCAGCATCCGGCCTCCAGCACCGTAACCGTACCAGACTTCTTTTACTATTCTCATCTCAGACGCATCTGTATGTACAGCAAGTAAAGTAGCATGGTGCGACCGTTTCTTTTTTTACTCTCTCTCTCTCTCACACACACACACACACAGGTATGCTGTGCTGTGTCGTCGTTTCGTTCCTCTCCAAGTATTTCGGTGCTCTGCTCTGCCCACCCTCTTCTTATGTATGACCTGACGCTTTCCATTCTCTTTCTGTCTGTCTGTCAGCCTTTCTGCCTGGGCGGTGTTCCCTGTCGGAGAGGTTACAATCCTTGGACGTCTTGAATTTACCCGAGCGAGTTACCCTGGAATGGGAACATTTGGAGGAGGGGAAACTCGCATTCTGCCCAGCAAACGTGGAGATGCCCAGGCGATGCTTTGTGCAGGCAACATCCTTCCTAGCAAGCAAGAAGGGGTCCAGGTTCCGGTCCAGGTCCAGGTCCAGGCCCATGCAGAGACATGGACAGCTCCAGTGCTGTATGAGGATCCAAGACGCAGTGCGTTCGGCAACATGGACGTCCGCCTTCCAACATCGCAGTACTGGCTGTATCCAGCCTACTTACTGTGTTGTTAACAGACATAGCATCGCGCACGAGAACACACAAACACAAACACGCACACACACATGTACACTGGTTTGTGAAACCACAGCCACAGCCACAATGGCACACGTACGAATGAAATCCTCATCAACCTCAGACGCTTGGGCCATCAGATCAAACCTGTCAACTGGTCAAATCCTGCTATCTGCCGCTCTCGAACGCATGTTGATCGACGGTTTGCATTGTCCCGACACAGACACCCTGCAGGTGGCTTTTTGCTGCCCCAGACCCTTGCCATGCCAAACCATGGGGAATCGGGAACCACCTCTCTGACCTCTCGAGCCTCACTTGTTCAGTTCTCTCACGCACACGCCGCCGGGTATCGTTCGGTCCTATCTATCTGTCTGTCTGTCAAAGTATGATATCCCTCCGTACAGACGGGCCGTTCCTCCAGTCCAAGGTCAGGACAGCCCAGGCCGGGCCAAAACCTCGAGGCATCCATCCACACACATCCGGAAATACACACACACACACACACACAAACGTCACGCCCGCCGGCTGCAATATCTGCAATTGTATAGACTCTACGCTCCTGCGTCCGACGGGTCGTAGCCCATGTCACGGCATACGGCATACGGCACCGCTGTCTGGGTTCGCACCACATCTCGGTATTTCGTGCTTACGCCAGTCTCCACACACGTGGGAGATCTGGTTGCGAGCACGCCAACTCCTGCTGCTCGGCCCGTCTCACGCTCACGCTGACGCTCACGTTCGTGCTGACTGACGCCCACGCCCACCGAGCCAGGCCCCCTGCCTTGCTCTTGAGGCGCCTATCGCGTGCCACCCATCGCCCGTAGAGAATAGATCTACCGCTTCCGGAAAGCCCCCCCTACTGCTGCTTACCGGAGCCCCGTTTACCATCACGTAAAGATGGACGTGCGATGCCGACAGGCTGGACGAGTCAGGACCAGCAGCTCGTGCTGGGAATAAGGCTCACCACTGACCCGGGCCCTGCCACAGTCTCGCTTTGATGGCCCCGCAAAGCACCACCCCGGGTGACAGAGGCCTTCCCACGGTGTGGTGTGCCCGCGTGCCATCGGCGGTGGGGCCCACTGTTCCCTAGGCAGTGGTAGCAGTCGCCGCCGGGGGTGGGAATCTGATAAATGGAATTCACACCCACCTCTTCCCTGCGTATCATCACCACGGGTTTAGATAACGCATCGCGAGGTAAATTGGCCCCGGCTCTCACCGGTGTGGGGTGGTTTCATTTCCACCAAAGCCTCCTAAACCTACCCTAACACCCCGGGGAGGGTCGTGGTGATGGCACCTCGCGGCAGATCGCTGTCTTCTTTTGATGAACGGCGACCACATGGCCGGTAAGTTTGACGGACCGTGTCAGACTCGCATTCGACAAGTCCCCCATGACAAGATTTCCATGGCGCGACGACAACCCATGCTACGAAACTCCCAATGTGAGTGACCGAGGCCGTTTCTGTTGAGAAGCAACCGACAGCGATAGCACTCGGCAGGATTCCAATCGTGGGCCAGGAGGGTTTCCAGTGGGGCCTTGACAGCCCTCGACGGTTTCTAAACTTTCTAGAACAAAAGTACACCCTCCCAAGTCGTTGGACCCCCCACCGTCTCTCTGGGCGAGATCCTCCTCGCACGCTTTGCCCCCCACCGGAGATCCATATTCGACGTCTTGTCTTGGAACTCACTCGTGTCTGTCTGAGCAGGGGTTTGAATACATGCTAGCAACCAGTGGGTCGAGATTCAGTCGAGTAAATATGTACCAGTCTGATGTGATCCGCCTCTCCTTCGATCTCAGGGTAGTTCAGATTATCTGAGTTTGATCATTCTCGTGTCCGGTACGATCACTGACAGAACGTCACCAAAGTGAGGAGGTGCCCCAGGCTCACACCGACAAGTGTCCGCAGCAAGAGCTCGTCGTACCATCCAGTAATCTGCATAAAGACGCGTCTCATCCCAACCATCCATCCCTAAATGGGGGACCATTCCCACAATCTACCACGCGAGGTCTCCTTCCCCTTCCAGCCATATTCAAAGCAGATAATGACCCGAGGCTGTGGAAAGTAATGCCGCGGCGACCAGGAGGGCCAGCAGCTCGGATCCCACAGGCCACGATGGCGATCTTGAAACTAACCCCCACGGTCTCCGTATTGAAAGTGCCACCTTCGATGGACGCAGGCAGCCTGGCGTGCCTGGCGGCTGGGTATCCAGGAGAGGGCGACAGCCAACTCAGGAGGAGCCGAAGTAACGGTCGTCGAGAGCTTCCAAGATAGGAAGGTCGAGGTCCACGTCAAACATTCAACATCCTGAAGAGGGAAATAAAGCACGGCATTACAATGGGGGACCCATCTGGGCGAGATCCACTCCTAGTTGAACCTGGCATGAGCCACCAGGCTCTTCGAAGCTTCCTGACAGTCCCCCTCATCACGCTGTTCAAATCTCGCTACCGCAGAGAAGTTGGCTCATTGTACGTCCTAGCTTCTTGCACAAACAGAAGACTAATTCGTGTAGATAGATATATGTAGCATAAAAGCAGCCAGCCAAGTCCTTAGACAACGGGTTGTCCCCGCCGTCATATCTGTCAACGTATTTACCGCCAAGGTAAAAGCTAGGCTGGATATCCCGGCTTTTTATGACGGGAATTGGAAGCAGAAACTTTATTGCTTGATACTCCCGAGCCCTCCTCAATAGGGACAGGAACTAGTGTATACTGTAGATGTTCTCAACAAAGGCACGCCGATCGCAATCATGAGCCCAAAGTATCTTCAGTGCCTCAATGCTTGCCTTTGGGTCCTAACCATCGTTCAGGTCCTCTCCACGGTCATCTTTCAAGCCTGAGGAAGATGCTCGTATATCTACGGCGTACAGAGGAATAGCGGTGCTACCATCCCGGTGGCAGGTTCGAGACCAGGTCGGCCGCTTCAGGCGTGAAGATCCGCCTCGAGATCATCTGCGATGCGTCGCACCAGGCCGGCCCAGACGACGGGCACAGTAGGAGGCCACCTGAAACTGAAAGGCGCAAAATATTCGACAAGACACCGCAGATTTTCTGATGAGCCAAGGACAAGATGTGCTCTGATGAATGAGACCACTTGGCCAGAATCCTCGCAGGCGGCCGCCGACCGATGTGCTCCTTCTGATATGTTAGGAGACTAACTGTGTCACCGACAGCCATTTCGGCGACAGCCTCTGAACACCACACTATTCGGCGAGGAAAAGTATCCGGCAGACAAACCAGCGCTGAGTGATGCCCGCCAGTGCCATCTCCTCTACTGATCTCCATGTGCAATCCAAGAGTCTGGACTATGAAGTGTGAGCATTACATTGAGGACTGGTATGAAGTACTGTAAATTTGGTGAACAGCAGGCAAGGGGAGCTGTTTTTGTCCTCGAAGGTGGCAAAAGCTTCATGCGAGCAAGTTGACAAAGAATTTCGGCCCCAGGTTGTACTGCCCGGAAGCTTCAACGGCGCTGGAGCTGTGGGTACGCTGCGACGGCTTCCCACGACGGCATCGCGAGTTTTGACCGCAACCGGCACTTTGTGTAGTACATCTACGCCTGTTAGAGATGGTGCTATGTCTCTGTTCAGTGAAGTAACCGACGGAGTATACATACAGAATTGGTGTGGAACTCACCATTTTGATACTGAAGCGGCGCCATACAAACTGTTTTTCTCGCTCCAGGACCTTAGTCCTCGAATATCTGCTCACGACCGCTTCTGTTTCCCCCCGGCTGTAGGATATTGCTTGAAGCATCAGAACGTCTCTCCGCCCTTGGCCTCCTTCAAGTCACCAGCATCCCTGCGACATCCGACGGCCCCATCCAGCGTGCTCTCAACGGTTCAAATCAGAACTCCATCGCCGTCACCGCCGCCTCGTTCGACCGGGCGGGCGCCTACCTCCATTCAACATGCCAGTCATCCCCGCCAAGAAGCACCGGGACACCGCCGGACCCTGGAAGCCGGCACACTTTCGCGGCGCCGACGTAGTCTTCACAAACGACATCCAGGCCCTGAGCATCAGCCAGCTGTGTCAGGGTGATGACCGCCCTTGGGATCAACACCACCCTCAGCGCCAGGGCCTCCCTACGCGGGGGAGAAGACATGCCTTCGAGGATGTCCGTCAGGGAGCGGGCAATCGCAGCGTCTTCGGCATCCTCAACGTCTGCAAATGCGCCGCTCTAACCATTGCCCCAGCGGCGGCTCGCAATGAGGGCATGGTGACTCTGGCCCGCCCGTAGACTTCATCATGACCGCGGGTTGAGAGCTTCTCGATCGGCAGCTGTGGCTGGCGGCTTGTGGGTGACGTGTGGAGGGCACATCAAGATCTACTTACAAACACATGAGGTCTGTAAGGCGTGTTCCTCAGAATGGGAAGAACGAAGGAGTGCAATTGATGCGCACATGTTCGTACACTATGTGCAAACATGAATGTATACGGACAGCTGCGATTGTAATACTTATTACAATGTGCAATTTTGCTACTTTCAGTAGTCGACACACACCGAGAAGCCTCGAGGCTCGTCGAAGCACGCCTATGCATATCAAATATCTTTAAGATTTAGTCCTGTGAAACCTTGAGAACAATCATCCCCAGTGGCAAAACAAAATTAAAAATCGAAAACGCGGTTCGTGACTGAGTGACGGAAAAGCAAGCACAGGGCAGTGTTCAGTAAGTGACAGGGGAATCAAAAGTAAAGGAAAGGTCGGTCCTGAATAAATTGGACAGCCGTCAATTGATTAATTCGCAAAATCAATCAAATAGAACAAACCTTCCTGAAATCAGGGGGGAACCCCCACGACGCCGGTAAGAATATGGTAGCACGGAAATCGCAGCCACACCCGTGGTCCCTGATATCGCAGCAGTCGAGTCGTGCCCGTGCTCGGGAGGTCCAGTCATCCGAAGGCCATTCCAAGTTACCGCGTTGATCATCTTCCATTGCTTCCATCGCTTCCAGCGACGATCCGGAGACCATGGACCAAGAACTACTTGGATGCCTCTTCTAGGGACGTCATCACAGATCGTCCGTGTTTTGCGCAATCAACCAGGCGCAGATTTTCAAGCTAGGCCAAGAAACAGAGGCTGAAATTAGACTGCAACGCCGCGGGGGATTTCGTTGATCGTCAGGGGAGCTGAGCTGCAGGCTCAAGAGGTGAGAGGCGTCATTCGACTGAGAGGAGCAACTATCGACATCGGGCGCACTCAGCCCGCCAGCCCGCCAGCCAGCCCGGGTGAACAGAAGAAACGGTGAAGCTGTGGAAAGGCCACGTCCAGTCGACAATATTGTCTTACTTTCCCATTTCAAGGGTAAAAGACGGTCAGCAGTCTGGCTGTCTGGCAACCAAACTTTCCTCGATTGTTCGTTGGCCTCGGTGGTCCATGAGACAGGGTTGAGAACCCACACAGCACTTGCATGGAATTGGGTGCTGCAGGATGAAATTGAACGGACAGGGTTTATTTCTGGCGGCCATGTGTCAATTGCTCGGGGAAGGAGTCCGGAAGCGTGGACGAGTCCATGCGGCAGGGCTTCCGCGGGCTTGCTGGTCCCTGCTGGTTCGCGGGGCGGGCCTGGTGGGCTTGCAGACCCCGGGGAACCACTCGAGCGAAACGACAATGCACTGTACGGATTTGTCGATACAGTGGACCCACCGTTCAACGCGGTGCAGCTGCACCCTCCGCGCCCGTCGACGCGCATCGGTGAGCACACTGACACGCTGATAAGCAGACCGCCATTATCGTAAGTTCCCTCGGTCGCCTATAGGCGTCCCTTCGCTGGCGAGGGAGCCAAGGGCGATTCGGGGCGAGGACAGCCTGTGTTTGCGCTCCAGTCCTCCCGTAGTAGCTTCGCTGAAACGAAGAGCTAAGAATGAGAAAAGGGGGCTATCCGTCCCCCCGGGAGCGCTGTCTGGGATGGCAAAAGTTCAAACGTCAGTTCGAGAAATGAGAGCACCAAGACCAACCATCCCACCAGAACCGTGAACGTCCGTCCGTTTGACGCCAGAGGCTTGGGCGAACTGAAAGAAATGATCAAACGAGGCAGGGACCTGTTTGTGCGAGGATTGGAGAGGAAATCTCTCTTTACGGTACAGGTATTGCAGGCTGACGATCCAGTCGTCATTTGTTGGTTCCCTGGACGTTGCAATGGTGGTCAGTGGTCGCTAGATTCGGTCATGCCCAGTCGGATCTTTGATGCGAGATATTTCGGACCTTGATAGAGCTTTGGAGAGCCAGGTAGTCTTGAATGATGGCAACGAGCAAGCTCAAATTCTTGCCCAGCCTGTAGCAGGTACCTTAGAGGCCAAAGGCATGAGTTGTGGACGTGAAGCATCACCGCCTTTGCAACCCCGCCAGGCAGTTCATGCGCACCGAAAATTCCCACAATACCTCACAAGCGCAAGCAGCTGCCGTGACGGTCTGTCTCCACTAGCACAGGAATGGTGGAGGGATCCACTCGTCGGGTCTGACAGCCGTGCCAGAACCGGATCTGATGGGGCTAAGACTGCCTGTAATTTGGCGGGCCTCCCGAGACACGCAATTTCACGGGGTGCCTGGCCCTTGAGTGTTGTGCGCGATCCTCACCAACAAGAAGACATCAAGCAAAATCACCACACTTGCAGTAAGACATATTTGATGACAAGAGAAAGGTGCTCGCTCGAAGCCCTGAGGCCTTTGGAAATTTGACGTGCGTCGTTGCTTTGTGGTCGCTGAACGGCGGCTGGGCTGAGGTGTTTCCGCGCCGTTTCCACCAAGAACACGGTGCCCGAGGTTGCAGGTGGTTTACAATAAACGATAGGTCGGCCAATATTGCCCAGGGTTGACAGCGAACGGTGTCAGGGAGGTGCTTCCTGAAATATCAGCGCTGCTAGCCGGCCTGGAAGCCCGTAACTTGTTGCGAACAACAGGGAGCAGAGACTTCTCCATGACGTTGGATTCATTTAAGCCCACTGTGCCCGCGCTGACTGACAAAATGACCGTCACAATCGGTCATAAGCGAGCGATCCGGGTTTATTTCGTGATGCGGCACGCTGGACCCCACAAGGCTTCCTGATCCCCAGAGAAGAAGCTTCAAGCAGAGGAGCGGCCGTGATTAGCTCGGCGAGGTCTTGATTCAAGTCTTCCCCTCCCCGCCCGCTTGCCCGCTTGCCCGCCAGATGGGCTGAGTGTAATGCACCAGCTAATAGTAGTCTAATAAGCTCCGGTTGGTGCAACGGCTGTGTGCAGATTCCACGCTGCTGGAAGTAGGAACCCCTCACTCGTGCTCGTGCTCATGCTCGTCCTTCAGGTGTTCAGTCTCTCTGCCCCGCATCATTTGCTACTGTGTGAATCTCTTGCTGGCGGACGTTGGTCATTCGTTTAGGGCTGACCTCGAGCATCCGCAGTGCCGCGAGGGAGACAAAGACGTTCCTCGTTACAGGTTCGAGCGCTGGCCCAGCCGACGTATTGCAATCCAATCCGGCAGAGGCGGGACGGGGTACGGAGCTGAAGGTAGGAGTCAACAGAACACAGGAGACAGGAGACTCGACACTGGAGGTTGAAGAAGGTTGAGTTGGAGTAGCCGGCTTGCATAGGACGTGGGGTAACATGGCAATGGCCGGTTGTTGACTGGGCCAGCATGCAGTCTGGTCCCAGCCTCACTTTGAGCTGCAGTAGCGATTGACTTCATCTGCAGATGAGCATGCAGGTCAGCCAGCGATGTTCCTCGCTTGCTTGTGAGCTACCTTTGAGGTATCACCCCCACACCAGGCCGCTATTTCCGGAACCCGTCGAGAGGACGACGAGAGGACGGGCACCACCAAGTCGTGGCTGACAAGACGCTTTACGACTGCACCGCATCACCAGCACTGTGGCTGATGTTGGTCAGCAAGAAGGACCCAGCTTCCTAGGCACTGGGTAGTGCTTTGTGCTCTGAACTACGGTAGCGTCGCGTCGCGGGTGCCGGCGCAGGGAGAGGGATGAGGACCAAGTGGCGGGAGCTGGGAGCTGGGAGCTGGAGAGCTGCTCTTAGTGGTGACATGCCAGCGCAACGTGGCTCGTTCTCCTTGTTCGTCTGCCTAGATCTCCTGTCTATGCCCGGCGTCATGACGAGGTCACTGCTGAAGGCCGTGAATGATGGTCAACATCGGAAAAAAGCTGGCTGTCAATGTGCTGGCCATGTAAAGCAACGCAATGCAATGCAGTCTGGCACATTCATTCCACCCCAGTGCTTGCCAGTCAGCCGGAAGAATATCGTATATGTATCTACGACAGACAGCTTGAGTGACGATGCTCATCGACGATGAAGTCTGCAACAAGCAGGCAATAACTCGTGCAGGGTCAGAGCCATCCTCGATCAGATGCTGAGGGCACAGGTAGCGAAGTCGAGCACCATTTCCTAGGCAAGAGGCCGGGTCCCACCACTAGTCGCAATCTGAGCAGAAGGAAGCATGAGCAGAAGAGGTCAAGATCGGATGCAGAAGCGGCACCGAGGCAAGCTCCTCAACACGCTTGAAGCCGGAGCCCAGCATGCGTGACGAAAGGGAGGGCGAGGGCGCGGAGAAGATGGAGGGGTTGGCTTGGCTGAACTGGCTGGGCCAGACTGGGCTGATGAGCAAACGGTGTCCACATTGGCACTGTGCTCCCTGTCCGGCTTGTCCTCGTGTTCGCTGCCCACCTGAGGAGTGCAGTACGTGGACGACTTGCAAAAAACACTAGGCTACACGTACATACCAGGAGCAGGTAGTCCGCTCGGCGGAGGGGGTGGCTGGGCGGGCCTCTCCGTGTCCGTCTTACTACGGCACATTCTTTGTTTTTTCCTAGAGTGCCCCAGCATCCCAAATGAGGGTTGTGTTTTCGAGGTTTTCTGTTCTATTGTACTTATACAATAGTCCAGAAAGAGGTATGACTTCGGCAATCAAAGGATGACGAGGGCGTGCATTGCAGATGCTGCACGTTCATGGTAGGAATGGCTGTGAAGAGAAGAGGAACGAGACATGAGGTACCTCCCACCCATGGACATCTCTCCCTCCCCTGGTGGCTTTAGTAGAACTGCGACCCCTCTGCTCTTGACATCTGCCCACCTGGAGCTTGCAAGACCCCACTTCTGTTCTCGCGGGTGGGATTGTGAACTCTGTCTACCTGCAGGATACTTGGGGAATGGGTGGTGTCAGGGTGTGTGCATATGTCAAGAGGGATGTACTAACCCCGCCTAATCTCTACCATCCTGCACTAGCCTTTTGGAGGGTGCCACACACACACACTGTTCTGCTGGGTGGTGCTGGGTGCTTGGGTGCTAGGGTGCTAGGTGCTGGCCAGGTGCTGGGGCTGGGGCAGCCCCCCTCCCCCAGCAAGGGCTGCCAAACCGCCCTCCTTTTTTCTCTGCGATCTCCCTCGTCGAATTTCACCCCTCTCTCTCCTCCCACTCCATCTTCACTCCTGCATCACCATCACCAACAGCGACGCATCACCGACTCCAGCCCACCACGGCACATCCTGCAATCAGGCAGGACCACCCCTCAGCCCCTGCAGACCATATTTGGCCCTTGCAGCCATCTTATCCCCAGCATCACCTGGTCTATTCCATGACCTGCACATCGACCCAAATGAACTGCATCGCCCCTCACAGTCAAGTCGACACACTTTAAACCCCACGGGAGCGCGTGCGAGCGAGCAAGGAGTTTGAGCGATTTCAACTATCGTTCTAGGAGGCTGCCAACCCGATTTCCCGAGTGCCCACCATCGTTGCCAACCAGTCGCTGTCAACCCACCGTCGTCGTCCGCCTTTGCCGTTGCTAGAGCTCGCCAGTTCTCGCTTCGCAAAGCCTCTTCGACCACGCTCACGCGACAGACCATCTTCCACGATGCCAGCTGCAAGCGTCGCCGCTGTGCCTGCGCCCGCCGCTGAGTCCCCAACAGCCACGGCCTCGCGAAAGACCTCCCTCGCACCAGAGAAGAAGTACAAGTGCCAGTTCTGCAACCGAGCCTTTAGCAGAAGCGAGCACAGAAGCAGACATGAGCGGTCACGTATGTCCATTTTCCACCCCTCTGCTGATTTTGATGCAATTTCTACCACGTTGATACAATGCCCCTCGGACCCGGAAGGGGGTGAAAATTCGAGTCAGCGTTACACAACTAGGGCACAATTTTTTGTCTCTTCCCGAACAGATCGTGTGCTGACTCCATCTAAACACAGACACCAAAGAGCGTCCCTTCAAGTGCATGAAGTGTCGCAGCACATTCGTCCGACGCGATTTGCTCCTTCGACATGACCGGACCGTTCACGCTAAAGACGGCGGTGTTCCCCTTCACAGCGATGGCAAGCGCCGCGGTGGCCCCAAGCCCAAGACTGTTGCAGGTCCTGCGAAACCTTCACTCGCGCTCGACGGTCCCGCACTGGAACAGCTCGAAGGCGGCGAGAGCATCTTCGATGTTGAGACTGCAGCCATGCTTGTTGCTGACCTCCACCACAAGGCCACTGCTGTGATGCAATCCAATGGCAGTCCCTTCGGGTCCAGCCCAACTGTGCCCTTCGCACAGAGCGACAACTCCTTGCTGGACCCCCCGACCGTGACCTACCCTAACGGTGCGATCGGCCTGCCTCAATGGGACTCGTTCGTTCACAGTGAGCCCAAGAACAACTCGCTGTCCTCAGCTTCCGGCTCCTTTGCTTCTCAGCCGTCCTTCGCCAGCTCCAGCACGATCCAGCCACTGCCCGCCGCGTCTGCTCGACAAGAGAATGGACCCGAGTCCATTTCATCCCAGTCGCTGGGCAACTCCGTTCAGACTTCTGCTACTGGCACGCCAACCTCCCAGTCACCCTATCCTTCGCACGGCACTCAGAACCACGCAGAGGCCCACCTGACTTCTGCTGGTTTCAAGCCTCCCCAGGTGAACAGCGATGTGGAGCGCAACATGATCTTGGACAACGTTCACGGCTGCGATACCGAGCACGCGATACCAGACGGATTCAAGATGCCCAACCTCGAGCGCCTGAACCGCTACCTGTCAACGTACTTTGGCATGTTCCATCATCACCTGCCCTTCCTGCATCCGGCTTCTTTTGACCCCACCACGGTGTCGTCGCCACTCCTCCTGTCGGTGCTCTCCATTGGTGCTCTCTACGCCTTTGACCAGGAGCAGGCCTTCATGATGCACGTTGGTAGCAAGGTCCTCATCAACGAGTTCCTGCAGAACAAGGAAAACTTCAGCTCCCGAAAATGCCCGCTCTGGGCCATGCAGAGTTCTCTGCTGAACATGATTTTCGCCACTTGGAGCGGTGATCCTAAGGGGCTCGAGTGGGCTTGTTCAATCAAGAGTCTTCTGGCAAACATGGTTGCTGGCAATCGCTACGAGCTGAAGCTTAGACAGGAGGCGCGCGAGAATCGGTCGCCGACCCGGGCTGAGTGGATAGAGGACGAGGAATGCCGACGCACCTACTACGCGGTGTACATCTTCTTCGGCCTCCTCACACTCTCGTACAACCACACGCCTGCCATCAGCTTCAATGAGTTCGAGGACCTACTGCTGCCGTCCACCGAGGCTCTCTGGAACTTGCAGGTGGCCGATGAGCTCAGCTGGGAGGAACACCTCACTGCCTCCACCGGCGTGACGTTCATGTCGGCCCACGACAAGCTCTTCCAGGGCGAGACAATCCAGTACAGCGCTTTCGCGACTCGTGTCATGATCAACGCCCTCTTCCTCGAGGTGTGGTATCACAAGCGCAGCCCCGAAGCGTTGCAGGACGTTGTCACGGAGTACAAACTCAGACTCGCTCTGGAGACTTGGGAGAAATCCGTCGACCTCTGCGAGCCCGAGACTGCTACCGTGCCCGTCATCTCTCCCCACAAGGGCCACCCCCTTATCTTCAATGCCACGGCCATGTTCCGCAATGCCCGAGCTCGACTTGAAGTCGACCTCAAGACCGTCCAGGAAGCTCTTCGTTACCATGACCCGTACGAAGTGCATGCGGCGATGTCAGGGGCGCGGGACCGTGTCAAGCGCTCCTCCGAGATGATCAAGGTCATCCAAGAGTGCTACAACTGCATTGAGACGGCGGTGGTTCAGGGTGTCCGCTGGGTCGCGCGTACTTCGCCGACCAACTGGAGCATCGAGCACCCCCTCTGCGGAATGGACCTCATGATTATCCTCAGCCTCTGGCTTTACCGTCTGGAACATGACGATGAGCCGGCAAACGAGGAGGAGATGGCCATGTACAACAAGATCCGCAAACTGTTTGAGAAGGACCTCGAACAGCCATACATTTCGCAACTTGGCACCATTGTGGCCCGCCTGTGGGGCTCCATGCTCGATGAGGTGGTTGTATGGGGGTAAGTTCAGTCCCGAGTCCGAGTGTCTGAATCATGCTAACTGTCCGCCAGAATCACTCGCCTGATGGGTGAATCCTTCCGCTTCCACGCTCAAGCGCTGATCGGGTACGTCGACGACGTTGAAATGTCAGACAATGTCTCGACTCCCTCGATGTCTCAGGGCGGTGATGAAGACAGCGTGTACTAATTCCGGCGATGATTAATGATGTTCGACTTTCCGTGTTTCATTCGAGGGCTTCTTCTCCGGCATATACCTCTCGCGTCCTTGGTTTTCTGTTTTTCATGGTTTGGTTCTGGCGTGGGGTCAAGGTTTCCTTCTCTGAATTTCCCGGTCATGTTCTCTGCAATTGCGTTTGCGTCTAAGAATGGACTCTGGCATAATCAGGGAGGGCAGGTTTGGCAAAAGCCCGGTTGCGCGTTTGGTCCTGGTCCTTTTCAAATCGGTGGGAAAGGGGAGGGCCACAGAGAGCTACCGGCCTCACACACACAACACCTACCCGGGGTAATACGCTGCTGCGCACACGGATCGTTGGCTGGTCCCAATCGGGGAACTCTTTTTCTCCTTGTCTTTTTTAGCTACGTCACCCCTAGCAGCCACTTTAATCCTGTTGTCTGCTTTTTCTTCATGCCTTTTTATGTTTTTTTGTCTTTTCCTTGCGCCTGATACCTTGTTCAATCCATGGCTTGTTTCTGCTATTTTACTCGCGATGCTTTTACATTTTTCCTACACATGGTGTACTAGAAACGGACATGGAAGCTTTTGATGATGAACAAGAAGGGGGAGTGGTTGGGCTGGATCTGAGTCGGGGGCCAGCCGGGTCAATACAAGGATGATATTCGTGACGAGTTTGCTTTAATGAAGGATTTCTTAGCAGTCATTTGAGGTGAATTGTACAAAGGCAGGCAGCTCAGTATAGCGCTCAAAGAATATCGCTTCTCTTACCTGAACTCGCTGCACTTGAATGCATCCGCTGTCCCCGTGTAATACCTACGGTAATGTAATGTCGGAAGACTGCCACCCTGTGCGAGCGGCCAATATTCTTGTAAGTCATCCAGGTGTTCCCGGCCAGCGCCCGCATTCCATCAAACAGAGTTGGAGCTTAAGCATACAAAGTCAGCGCCCGTTTGCCTAGGTCTGATCAAGGGTTGCGATCACACCTCGCGGAAAGGGAGACATGTCAGATGGTGCGCCAGGTCGACTCCTCTTCTTGCTTTTCGAGGACGCCAGCACCGGCGTCACTCGTGTAACCAGATAGATATGGGGGACTTGCCGCGGGTTCATGCAGCAAACTACCCGTCGTTCCTTGACCCTTTCTTTTTCTTTTCTCGGCCACCTGCTTGCAGCCACTTTTCTGCCCTTGCATTTTCCACGGCTCCCAGTCTAAATCAATCATCATTGACCCGCATGTTCTGGCGGCAATATTCACATGTGGTCGGCGGCAAGAGCTCATCTCTCATCACATGACGGCCATACTATATGCCGCTTGCTCTGGTGCTTGAATGACTGTCGCAAACCAGGGAGTCAGGGACCTCGGAACTCGTCACTAGTTGTCTGGCTGTGAGTCGCGTCGCGCGCTGGCGCTTCTACTCGCTTGAGACACACGCGCATCCGTACTCAAGACATCGCCTTGAGACATCAAGGGCTTCATAGGACGCGGAAAGACTTCGAAGTTCCTTCTATCCCAAACTAATCGAAACGGACACCCAATGTGGCCTTCAAGAAAACACAGCACGCCCAGCCCCAGGATGGGGCACAACCAGCTCCTCTCGCTCACAGGCGTGATCCTCCTCCTCCTGTCCCAGCACGCCCTCGCGGACTGCGAGTGCGGCTACTCAGCCGCAGTCAGCAGCAGCTCCTCCTCCGATACATCACAGCAGGAGCAGCCTGCTTTCGTCTTCACCGACCTCATAGAGGCCAACTTCGCCAACATCAGCGACATCTCCAGGAACACGGACTGGGCGCGGCAGGCGTTCAACACCAGCGCGGGGCAGGCGCGCGGGGCGTACGGGCAGATGTTTGCGGTGGACAACGTCGAGACGACACGAGGGGCAGGAGGGGACGACGACGGCCTGCAGATCACGGTCAGGAGCGGCGTCGTGGACGGGATGCTGAGCGGGGGCGAGATTGACTCGGCACGGCTGGACGTGTTTTATGGGACTTTCAGGAGCAGCTTGAGGCTTACTGGTGTGGATGGGACGGTATGTTTCTGGTTTCCTCCTACTGGTGTGTGTGGCGTTGTCTGTCGTCTAGACTGCTGACTGTTGATGGGTTCTAGGTGTCGGCTTTTTTCTGGGTAAGTGGCTACGTTTGGTGGTGCGTTCGAGGTTACGATCTGTCTGTGTCAGTGGAGGGATGCGGCTGGTTTGACCCCTTGGTCATCCATAGACACAATTATTCCCGAGCAAGCTCACCACTCGACACGGCGCAGGGACGATCATGGTCCAAGTACCAGACACTGACGTCTCAACTAGTACTTTAACGACACGCAAGAAATAGACATGGAGTTCCTATCCAAGGACTTCCGCAAGGAAAACTCCAGCTACCCAGTAAACCTAGTCCTCCAATCCCCAGCCGCCGCGCAGGCCGGCTTCGACGCCTCGGGCACGGGCACGCACAGGGTCGCATACCTGCCCTTCGACCCGAGCGCCGGCTTCCACGAGTACCGCTTCGACTTTTTGCCGGGGCGCGTGGCCTTCTACGCAGACGGGGCCGTCCTGGCGGTCATGGACAGCCCGGACGCCGTCCCCACGACGGCCGGCCACCTGGCCCTGAACCAGTGGAGCAACGGCAACGCGCTGTGGTCGGGCGGCCCGCCCGCCGAGGACGCCGTCATGGACATCAGGTACGTCAAGGCCTACTTCAACAGCTCCGACGAGGCGAGGCGGCGCGACTTCGCGGCGAGGTGTGTTGACCCCGAGGCGGCGGGGGCGGTCTGTGCGATTCCTGCCGTGGCTGCCGGGGACGACAGCGCGGCTGGGTTCTTCTTCACGGGGCAGGGGAACATGACGGACAACCAGACGGTGTCATCTGACAATGGTGTGAGCGGTGGTGATGAGAACGGGGCTGTTGGGGTGGCGGGCTTGCAGTGCCTGACGTGGACACTGGCTGGGCTGTCTTTGCTGGTGGCTGGCTGGGGAGTCTGGGTCTAAGGTCTAAGGATGCGAGGTATTCGTGATTCTGGACTGCAAGATGAATATGGCGAAAGTCACCGAAATCTTCCAGCCACGAAGGATGTGGGCTTGGTTCAGGCCTGGACGATTTGGTTTTGGTTCTTGTGAGGATTGGACCTGAAGGACCCCAAATCTGGGAACAGTGAATCATGTGGATCAATAAGGAGAGTCCGAGACCTTAATACGATGACTATTCCGCCGTCAAGACATTAATATGGAATGAAACATAGTTCAGTGTTCGGACCGAGCCGGATCCTTAACCAAGGCTGCTATCGACTGCGCAGATGTATTCTGCTGGCCGGAAACGCTGAACCTTCCTGGCTTGGCTCGATCATACTGCGCCGAAACTGTCCCATTCCCAGCCGACAGAGAGATGGCGCATAGTCAGTATTGTTCAGATCCTCTCATGTTGTCTGGCAGCAACTGTTCGTCACCGTGACTGTCTCACACCAAACTGGGCACGCATGATCCCCCTCAAGTGCCTCCTGAGAAGTATATCAAGATGAGAAAATGTCACGTGAAAGGGAACCAGTGGGCAATAACGGCTCGCATGTCCACAAGCCGTGCCCACTTGTTCTCTCTCCTGGGCCTGCCATTGCGACGCTGACCTCCAACGTTGCATTGCCTCCAAGATGTCGGCCATTGAGTTCGCAGGGTGCTCTGAAGCCATGGCGCAAAAGCCGAGCAGACTATTGACTATCCAAGTCGCCTGGTGGCCTTGGTCGTTGTTACTTCTGATGTGTTCTTTCTTCCACGCGTCGTGAAAAGCACGAGACTCTGATATGGCCGTGTAAGTGGTGAGAGTCAGGACGAGTGAGCAACAGGGATGCCGAGGCTTGTGATCGCTGATCCTGGCAACCTCCTTTCGACGCTGACCGGAGGCCGACGGGCCTCATTGGCCACCTCGGCTGGCCGGCCGTCGACTTCATTTTATCCCGCAACCACTGAGCTTCGACGTCTCACTCCCCTCAGGAGGAAAAAGGAGACCAGACGACACCGACGCCATGCAGCACCACCATCGGCCTCTCGTTCAATGCCACGGCCCGATTTGGTCGGGCAGGCGAATGAAGACGATGCGGGGGGGGGGCCCCTTTCGGTGTGGACTGGGGAGGTCAGCAAGGCCGACCACATCGCATTGGGATTGGATAGCAAACAACTGAGATCAGTCTCTGAGTTGGAGGATGACGACGAGGAGAAACAAGCAGGCGTCAAAACCACCTTTTGTCTCGCCATATACCACTCCTTCGCCCCAGTCTCATCGAGACACGGATTTGGCGATTCCATCAACCAGCATTCGCCTACGAGGCCACGCGGCCATGGGCCTGACATGCGCCGCTTCAACCGCGGATAGCAGCATGCAACGATGGTGGCGGGTTGTCCGCCATGATTGTTGATGGCGGCTGTCTCTCCATCATCGATCGACTTTTGAGGCACACAGCATGCTGTTTCTTGGTCTCGAGAGCACGTCACCATGTGCCGACGAACAGGAAGTGCCTGGATTTCCCAGCGGATACCGGCAACAAACGCTGAAACACCTCAGCCAACGGTCAACGACAGCTTGTCGGGCCTTGATGCTACGGTGCCATGAGGCCATGTCAGGCTATGTCCAAGTCTTCTATCATTGGAGTCCCTTCCCACCCTGCACCTTCTGGGCCTGATCTAGAAGCATCATCATGGATCAACGGCCACAGGGGGCCAGGTCCTGGGTCTGTGCATTTGCTTTGACAACCCCCGGACACGCGAGGCTCGGTACGCTACCCGTCCCTAATCCAAGCCAGGACGAGCCCCGCGGACGGCGGCTACGCTTGGCTGGACGCTCTGTTCTAAAATGCCACCCGTCATTTCTCTTTTCTTTTCACTTGCTGTTTCACTTCCAACTTCGCCTTTCATGCCCGACTTCTGTCATGGTCTCGACCCGCCCACCACCCCTCCAGGTTGTAGACCAAGGGTCCACTTCGCGGTCGACTTGCACGTCACTCCCCAGCAGTGAGTGCCAGCCTGGACCGTGGCTTGTCCACTTGCGAGCTCGAGGCAACGTCCGAAAAGATGCATGTCGACAAGGATCGCAGGTACTGTATCAGATCTTGTCCGTCTGAGCAGCGCCTTCGGCCCTGACTCGGCACTCGCCGTCACATTGCTATCGACGGGGCGTCTAGATTGGAGTGGCTTATGAGAAGCAGCTCGACCTGATGCCGGGAACTTAGGTAAACTGTTGCTAAAAGGTGTGTCTCCGGCTTGCCGGCAGGATATATAGTCCGTGTGGTTGCTCCCAAACTAAAGGTCAGGCGGTATGTCCCTTGACGTCTTGAGAACCACATGCCCAGGTCACCATTGTGAGCAGGGTCTATACCACCATCAGCTTTCCTACTGCTCCCTGTCACTCTTTTAGCCAAGATTAGGGAGTCTGCTCAAATAGATAAGCCTCTTATTCCGACCTTAAGTGAGAAGATATCGTGTCCTGGCCACATTCCTTTCGTTCTCACTACATTTTCCCATTCACAACCACATTCCTTGGAGGTATTCAAGCAAACATAGTAGTCTACACGCTGCTCACTTACGATCCCTTCAAGCTTCAAGATGGCGGATCTCGACGAAGCCCTTCAAGTCCGGAAGGACACTGATATCCTTCGTGCTCCGGCGACACAGCTCTCGGACGTCAAGACCCAGGAAGTCTTGGCTCAGACCAACCCGACCATGAACATCGCTCTTGTGAACACCACGGGCTCCTCAAACGTCTACGCCTATATATCCGGGCTGGCTATACAGAACAACAATGCCGTCTTCATGTTGCAAAGGTGAGCACACTACTTGAGAGACATCAACTGGATAATTCCAAAATTGGATGGGCCGTTGATCTGACGCAAGCATATCAGTGATGGGTCCACAGTCTACTACCCAACCTCGCCCACCAGCACAGGCAAGGCACTAGCAGCCAACACTGCCATCAAGCTGGGGGCACCAGGGAGCACCACGACCATAACAATCCCGCAGACTGCCGGTGGCCGGATCTGGTTCTCCCGAGACGCGACCTTGACCTTCCTGCTGAACCCGGGCCCGGCCCTGGTCGAGCCATCCGTGACCAATGTCAGCGATCCGAACTACAACCTTTACTGGGACTTTTGCGAGTTTACCTATAATTCCTTCCAGCTGTTCATAAATATCACCTGTAAGTATAACACTTCTCCCTCTACGGTCACCTATCGGTCTTTTATGGAAATCTCCCAGACTGCATTGTATCGGGTTTTGCAGCAGGTGACTAACGTGTAACAGACGTGGACTTTGTGTGCCTGCCCATCGCCCTGCAGCTCGTGAACACCTCAGGGGTCGTGACCAAGGTGACAGGGACCCCGTCGAACGGGCTCGACACCATCTGCTCGGCCCTGACCGCGCAGAGCGCCACGGACGGCGCCGGGTGGAGCTCGCTCATCGTCAAAAGCCCCTCGACGGGCGCGAACCTCCGCGCCCTCAGCCCCAACGCGGGCATCGTCATGAACAACTCGCTGTTCAGCGGCTACTTCCAGCCCTACGTCGACCAGGTCTGGGCCAAGTACGCGGCCAGCCCCCTCCAGGTGGACACGCAGGCGAGCTACGGCGTCGTCACGGGCCAGGTGAGCGCGTCGTCGCGGCAGCTCGCCTTCGGCGACGCCGTCGGGTCCTTCGCGCAGCCCTCGGCCGCCGACGTCTTCAGCTGCTCCACGGGCGCCTTCGCCGTCGGCACCGCCGAGATGGGCAATATCGCCGCCCGCCTCGCCGCCGCCTTCAACCGCTCCACCCTGCTTGTTAATAGTAGCCAGCCCGACGGCGAGGTCGTGGCCACATATTATACCAACCCCGTCACCAACCACTACGCGCGCATCGTCCACGCCACCAACTCGGACCGCAAGGGCTACGCGTTCCCCTACGACGACGTCGGGCCCAGCGACGGCGCCGACCAGAGTGGCAGCCTGTTCGACTCCAACCCCAAGCTGCTCACCGTCACCGTCGGTGGCCTGTCGTCTTGAGCGCTGTTTTTTTCTCTCGCTGAGGTGTACGCGAGCGCGGAGCTGTGATTGATTTGTTTTAACGCGGGCTTACCACGGTCTTTTCTGAGAATGTCTGTCAGGACGATCTTTTCGAGGGTGATGATGGAGGTTGTTCCTTGATGTTACTTTACCTGGTCATCACTGCGATCAGGCGTCATGCTGATGGAGGAGGCAGTGATGGCACTGTCCAGGAGTTGTTTCCGGAGCGGAATGGGGGCTCCTTTTACGTGTATATACCCCAATTTCCTGTATATATTGAGATACCTTCGCTTGTGCTTGATGGAGCAAAGTCAATGGACACTCGCTTGGGGAGCTACATATAGAGCTCCCCACTGCTACCTCACTGTTTCACCACTTCTTACCTCCACTGAAATCCGGGGAAAATCTCGCCAGAAACATCCGATCTGTTGCGAAACAACATTTATTCACTATAAAGCTAATGTACCGCTATGTCAAGCTTAGTGTGGCATCCTTTCAAGTAGAAATGACGCGGAAGTATAGAGCGGATGTTGGCTGGGAGGTGACATAATGGGGACATCATATTGACAAGTGGCTATGCTTAGACAGCTTTTAGAACGTTGGGAGGCTCTATTGCTTGTCTATTCTGAACATCTCGAAGGGCATCTAATTTGAAGCATGTTCTCTAGACTAGAAGCTTACGATACAAGCATTACTAGGCCGACAACACTGTGTTCGGGAGTGGTTTCTTTGGCTACTCAAGTAGTCATAACTTCAATGTTGAGCGCTCAACACGAAGGAGCGGGTCACTCTATCTGACCCGGGACGATAGGAAAGACTACATGGGCGCGGGTAGTCTGAGATGAGTTGAATATAGTGACTTTTTGGGCTACAATTAAGACATCATACGAGGCCGTTACGGTTGATCAAAACTGTAACCTGCTGAGCAGCCGAATCTGCGACGAGGGCAGATAGAGGTAGCCCGGCAGAATGTGTCTGTTCTCGAAAATAAGTTTGGGTTCCTTTGCCTCAAACATTTTGAACCGAGCAGAGGGAGCCCAAGCCGAGAAAGCTCGACGCTCTTGTCGAAGCCTTTGAACTTCGCGTGGCTATGGCAGCCCTGGAAGGCTCTGGACGTGTGCTTTGCAGCGCGGTAGTGAGTGAAATTGCGCAGCAAGGAGTTCTTTGCTACTACTCCATCGCCATGGTGGGAAGCAAGCCGTGATTGATGACAAAAGTGCTACTGGCTAATCCCCCCCCCCCCCCCTTCGACACACATCAAGCGCCAGATGGCGCTCGGTAGGCCTAAAGCCATAAATACACATGTACCTAGGTAGCTAGCGATGATAAGAAATGATATCCACACCACATACTGACTGGACTCCAAGCGGCTCTTGGTCAGAGGAGCCCAGTCGCGAGATACGAGCTGGTGGCTTCGTTCATGAGAAGAATCTCGAGTTCCTCCTACACTACAAAGAGAACATCAAACCCCAGATCAATACCCAGCACGAGCATTACTTTTGATTTGAACATCTTGCTCTGTCCCCGTTTCCCGGTTGCTCGTAACTCGATCGAATATTCATTTTCATATCATACGTCCCATGCCTCCAGGCAATTGGGATATAGACCTTCCTGTCGTTCGTTGTCGCTTGCCAGAGCCTTGAGTTTTCTCGCCAGGCCCTTGCAGAATCGGGGTTGGTGAAAACGAACATCAGGCATGATATGGATCGGCGGTCCAAGTCCACCTCTCTCATCGAGACGTAGTCTAGATTATTGGGCAGATACATCCAGACAAACGTGTCCCCGCCTCCCGAAATGGTAGGTCTCGTATCCTTGTATATATGATAGGAGTTGTTGGCAATGTAGCTACAAAAAGCCTGTGCCCATAGCGCGTGTGGGAAGCCGATGTGAATTGTTTTGTCGAATTTGATGTTGATGCAAAGGCTATGCTCTGTAACAGAGGTACACATCGTGAAGACAGGATTTCGGTTTCGATGGATGTAATTTGGTGTGGGGTCTTGTTTCTGAATAATTTAGCTGTTTGCACCAAAGAGTGAATTCCCGTGGGAAGAACTCACTTCTGGTACCTAAAGCACGCTTTTGGTGAAATGTATCCGCAGGGTCTTTCCAGAAGTCGTTTAGAATTCCAGAAGGGCGATGACAAGAAGATAAAGCCAAGAGTCAAGTCGTAGAGTTACTCTGCCGGGGAGAGATAAAACCCCCGCGCTTGCACTTGAGCGCGTGCTGCCATCCTATTCGTAGCCTGGTCGGTTCTAGGATGGCAGTGCAAATGCAGCATGTCTGGTGTGTCAGAATCTTAAGAAGAGCTGCGGCTGAGTTTCTGGCCCCCATAATGGTCCACGGCCACTCGGAGACCAATCTTGCCGGGGTTCACAACATGATGGTGCACTCCCTTGGGGAGCGCGCGCCAAATTTCTGCAGAACGGTACTGATAGATTTCCAATCAGTGCATGGAGGGTTGCCAGCACTTGAGGCGGGGATTGTGTGGCTGGTCGAGATCTCATGCGTGTCAGCATGGCCGCAGCGGTCAGCCCGTCACCAGCGACAGTCCGCTAGTGAAGTGTGGTCAGGCTTCCTTCGGGCGGGGGATGTGAATTGGAGCTTTTTTAAAGCTCGTTGCCTTTGCCTGTAAATGGATCTGTCTTGAGCCTCATCCGTTCCGAGACATGACTATGAGCCTTGACCCCGAGGGCGACCCCGAACAAGGGATTGGAAGGAATGGAACTCGTTTTGAAGGTATGCATTAAAGTCCTTGTCTTATTACACGGATACAGCTGGAACGTCAATAGATCTGAGAGAAGCAAGTCTTCCGACAGAAGCTGTCGACTTTGCCCATCCGGCCCAATCTTCTGACGAGCCAGGGCTCAGGACAGCACCAGAAGTCTCCAGAAAGGAGAGTTTCTCGGATCCTCGTCGCCAAATTGACATAAATGACCAAGGTGACTCTGTTCGTGCCCGAAACAGCTCGGAGTCGTGGTATGCATACCAGAGCCTCAATAGCAACGCGAACAGGAACGCAGCCGAGCCAAAGTTAGCCCGGGGACAAAATACCTCGCCGAGACAAAAAGAGAGTTTCGAATCATTTGTTGGGAAATCACCGTCCACGAGAAACCCAGAGTTTACGCAGAGTACTGTTCCACGTTCGTTGCAAAAATCAGATTCCAGTTCAGGTCCAAAGAGGGCCTCGACCACGTTAATACGTGACCCGAACACTACGATAAACCAGGACGACGCGGTTGGATTGGATGCAGGAGAGCCGGGTAATATTGGACAATGGGCGGTCGATCAGCACCTTGACGGACTCCTGCGCGAGATAGTGGACGATTCAGCAGGGTAAGTTCATTTGCTGGACTGTAGGCGTTCTCATTGTCCCCTTGGCTGCGAGGCTGACAAGAACTTCTCAGCGGCTTCGTATGGAAATTTCTCGGCTTGGGCTCCGGCGAAAACAAGTTGTTCTGTCGAAATAAGAAGACTAATCACCCTGATCAACGGTTATTTCGCGTCAACTTTGCAGATTTGCAGAGGATACACCTCCGAAAATTGCAGGTCAAATTGGTGACTCATGCGGTGTACATGCATGAGAAAAGGACAGAACCTGGGGAGCAATGGGAACAGGATCTGGCGGATTATAGTATGCCCTGCAACACGACGCTCTGGTCCGTCTCATGAGCTGACATCTACACAGTTCAGGCTTTGAAAGATTACGACTATATGACGGAAAGCACCAGCCTCCCTCAGGACTATTTCCTCGCCACAGGGGAGCGAAGGGTCGACCGAGACGTCATCAAAGAGGTTATCGACAAACGGGTTGGTGGCAGCCATAGGTTACGCGAGACGAAGAAAACAACCCCCGTAGAGAAAATGAGCGCCGAGAACATCCCCATCGGGGGCACGAGGAATGTGAAGACCAGGCTCAAGAAGCTACAGAATTTGCGAAACCGCATTATTTTGGCTGCTCTTGGTGCCTTCCTGATGCTTGGTCCCATGTGGCTCATGGTGCTTCATCAGACCATGTACACCGGGCTGATCACCACAACAATGTGTGTGAGCGCATTTGGGCTTGTGGCATCGTGGATGCTCGCGGAGCCCAAAGATGTTCTCTCGGCTACTGCAGCCTACGCAGCTGTGTTAGTTGTATTCGTGGGCTTAACGACCTCCAAATGAATTTCAACACTTGCTTCTATTTTTCATAAGTTCTCCAAGTTCGCCACCAAGAAACTGTATTCATGATTGCCATAATTAATACCAGTCAGCACACAACATGGAACTTGGCAACAATCGGCAGGCTTGGTTACAGTCCTGAGGAGAACTCTACGGGTAATACTCGAAGACGCTTAACTTGCACATTATCTGTTTGCTGTTTTCGATGTGATTGGGACGTATTGAACATGGAGGTGTACACACGTCCTGAGGTACGTCATAGAGCGCGCCTCGATATCTGAACGCACACAACCATTGGTATACCCATGACAAAGGGGCTGGCTCTCACCGGAGAGATACAGCACAAATCTGTTATGGCCAAGCCTGAGGTACATCATTTATTGCCCCTGTACAAGTTATTCGCGCTCGTCGAAAAGAAGCACAGTGTCCCACTTCTAGGTAAGTTGAAAAATGTTTTCTCTGGCGCTGCTCTATTTGTTCTGCCGTCTGACCAAGATAACTCGCACTCAGGACGATATTCGGTCTAGACCAGTAGTGTAGTATCTACCACTTAAGTACTGCGTGACCTAGGTCTAAATAAATTCGACAACAACCCAGCATCTTCTAAGTTTTACCGTCTCTTGATGTTACTTCCTTCACTATGCACTTTTGGTCAGATCATTCACGGCATCCGTGTGGCTCATCGACTGTCCTCGCCACCAGTATACATTTTTTGGATCTCCAATTTCGTCTAAGCCGCCCGCAAACATGAGGTCCATGGCTACTGCGAAGAGTACCGCGCATTGGGGGCTCTCCTGAGCATCGGCCTTGTTTCCAGACATTACCGCCTCGGTGCACTGAGCCGTATGCTCTGGGAAGGACACGAAGTGTTAAAAAATGCTCCACATCACCACTAGGAAGGAAAGAGCCAAGCAGGCCTGGTAACTCACTAGCATGGTCATTTGTGGCGCCATTGCCCCTCGTCGCGTGGAACATCTCGTGCATCATGATGGAGCTCCCGGGCGCGTCACCATCGAGCAACGAGCCCGCAAAGGTAAGGGCTCTCGCGGCGGTTGTCGTCTCCGCGGCGAAATACTCGATGGGTTTCTTACCCTCGGCCGCTGTGCTTGGGTAGATGCAAAATGAGATGGAGGACTTTTGCTTGACGGGGTTAGATGTGAAAGCGAAGGCTTTGCTGCAGCGATCACCCGGAGTCCCCGGCCTGAATCTTTCCAGCGCCGCAAAGAGATACCCGCCCAGGTCCTTGATCCAGAAGGGTACAAAGCCGAGATTGAGCTCAGTGACATAGTCTGTGATCTCGTTGATTCGCTTTTCTTCACCGTTGACCATAACTGTGGTCCCATCCTCCTCCTGTGCCAAGTCAGAGCCCTGCTTCAACACTTGGTAGTTGTCACCACAGAACATGAAAGCCTTGCTGTAGCCAAAGGCGCCAAAGTTTCCCTGACTGTAGGATTTGACGGCCGAGAACCATCCTGTAAGAGGGGAAGCGGTGAGCTCGACGTGACATATGCTTTGCTGCATTTAGACAAATGAACATTATAATACGTACCTCTGGCTGTGGCAATGTCGTCGGCGCTATCAATTCCGAGGAAGTTGTTAAGCGTGAAGGTGATGTCGAGGAGATAAGGATCGAAGATGTCGTCCATGGCATCGAGCGCCTTGATGGCCGAGTCGGCCAGCACGGCGATGTCGGGCACCCATTGCCCCAGCTTCGGCATGTAGTTTCCACAGTTCCCATTTCCTGTGGCGAAATTGAAGTCGTTGATAGCGCGCTCTCGGACAGCCGCATTATGCGATAGGGCGTTGCCCTGGCCGAGAGGGACGAAAGAGCCCACGAGAGCTACACAGCTCAAACTCGGCAGCTTGCCTCTCATAGTGGAATATCAACAGGCACAGGAGAGCTATGTGAGTGTAAGGAACGACTACTCGGGGAAGTTGCAAGAGTGTTTTACGGGACGCGAAAGGTTCAGGTGGGCGGTTTCCAGGACTCGTACGATTTTACTTCATGAGGTCTGAGGCCACAAGGCTCATTCACCTGCCAAAGAAAGCCTTGCCGAAGAACTTCGGCAAAAGCCCTCTCGCAGGATTCCCATATACCCGCCTTCGTTCCATGATACCACATACGGAAGCTCACAAAAGCAGGTGATTTTCACCGACGGCTAGTATGACTCGGCTGATAAATCAAAATAAGTAGCAGCCAGGCTGGTGTGGAAAGGCTGAAAAGGGCTTGCCGGCCCTGGGTGACCTGACTGTCTTCCGCATATGGCACTCGATGAGGAACAGGATTCAGTAGTCGCTGACGTCCTGGCAAAAGAACCCCGTATTTGCTGACGTCCTAGAGGCACTTCAATAGTTTTCAGTATCTGCTGACGCTCTATCTTGTGAGTGTGGGGGGATCGGATTTAGTATTCTTACCAGGGACTGGAGCAGATCAGTAGAGTCATCCCAGAACACAGTCATCATCTTCTTTCTTTCATACAATCTTATGTGGTTGTTAATCCCGCAGATTCCGGGGATATAGCCGTGCCTTCTAAGAGGCAAGGCAATGATTCAATTGGGTATAATGTTGTTCCCCATGTAACCATTCCCTGCATCCTGTGCCTCATCCTACTGATGTTTTGGTCTCGCAAGCGATATACCAGTCGCCGTCACAATGCAGCCCATGGGCACCTTATATATGTCCCCTTCCATTGCTAAACATTCGACCCACGACTGAAAGCCACAAACAAAATGGCTCGAATGCGAAAGCCCCGTTCTTTTTGGGCAACTTGGACGGCCTTGCTGTGTGCTCTGTTCGTCCTGTCTCTCGCTTTGTCTCGGCGCCAACCCCCTACTGCGTTGCCAGATATTGTGAAGAAACTTAATAACTTCGTTACCGGTGAGATATTATTAAGCTTCTGATTTGAGGACTCTGGTTGTAGTTCAACAACAATAACCATGTGCTACATATACGTAGTCGCCAGCCGGAATGTCACTGTGTCAATTAAGCAGCTTCCGCCAACACATCAAGAACCGAAGACATATCCTCCTATTCCAATCATTGAAATATCAGAGAGTTTCATTGATGCAGCACAACAAGAACTTCATGGTAATTCATCTGCGCTGCAAAGGCGAGATGGACCATTGACTTGCAGCCCGTCCCAGCCTTGCGCTGACAAGAGGTGAGTACTTCTCTCGGCCCTAGCCTGGAAAGAAAAAAAGATTTGATAGTCATGCTAGTTGCTGTGGCAATAACGGAATATGTGGTTACGGGCCCGACCACTGCGGGCCAGGGAACTGCGCGTCGAATTGCAACGCTACAGGTATGTGGCTGGTCCCCTCGATTATGCCCATTCGTTGACTGAGGGGTATCTTAGCAATGTGTGGAATCTACAGCGATGGAGGAGATATCGCGTGCGGAATGAATCTGTGTTGTTCCTACTATGGTTGGTGTGGTGTGAGTATTTAAAGCTGTCTGATCCAAGCTCAACACGGACACTGGAATACATACCAGACAACCCAGAATCATTGTGGAAATCCAGATCCGAACGGACTCGCTCCATGCCAGGCGGGTTATGGCCTGTGTGAGATCGTCCCTCCTCCATCTTGCGGCCAGGGCAGCGGCTCTACCTCTGGGCGGACCATCGGATACTACCAAGCAGCCAACACAAGGAGCAGGTTGTGCAACAAGGTCGGGCCAAGCCAGTTGAATACCCAGGGGTTCACACATTTGTATTTCGCCTTTGCCAAGGTGAGTAGAGGCGTTCCCCTCGATACTAAGTTTCTCAGCATCTAACATGATTCTGCAGTTCGACCCTGCCTCATTTGCCGTCTTGCATAGTGATCCGGCAGACGAATCCTTGATGGAGGAGTTCACCGGCCTCAAGAAAGCCGGCCTAGAGACCTGGCTCGCCGTCGGTGGTTACGACTTTTCAGACCCAGGCCCAACCAGGACCGCATGGAGCGACATGGCTTCGACACAACAGAGCCGTGCAGCTTTTATCTCTTCCCTAAAAGACTACCTTGCCAAGTATGGCTTTCAGGGAGTCGACATAGACTGGGAGTATCCCGGCACCCCAGAGAGAGGTGGAAGACGCGAAGATACCGCCAATCTCGTCTCGCTCGTCCAAGAAATGCGTGCCAGTTTCGGCACCGAGTATGGCATCTCGATGGCCCTGGCACCAGACTACTGGTACCTGCGCTACTTCGACGCAAAGGCCATGGAGCCAAGCGTTGACTTTTTCGGTTTCATGTCGTACGACCTTCACGGGTCGTGGGATGCCGACGTCGACACTCTCGGCTCCCTCGTCCGAGGCCAGACAGACATTCGCGAGATCGGCAACGACACGGCGCCTCTGTGGTTCGACGGCCTGGACCCCAAGAAGATCAACTTCGGGACCGCTTACTATGGCCGGGGCTACACGCTGGCCGACCCAAGCTGCTCCGATCTCCTATGTCCCTTTTCGGGTCCCAGCAAGCCTGCCCCTTGCACAAACTTCCCCGGAGTGATGTCTTTGAGAGAGATTCAGCAAAAGATCAACTCTGATGGCTTGACCCCTAGACTTCTCGAACAATGTGAGTTAATGTCTTTACAATTATTCTGAACCTTAGATACCCTGTCTGCCGCATCAACGTCAACTAGTAGCTACTAATCACCGACCATCAACAGCAATGATGAAAGCTCTCGTCTGGGGTGACCAGTGGATTGGCTACGACGACGACGAGACGATTGCGATGAAGAAGGCCTGGGCAGACGGGTAGTGCTTCGGCGGCACCATGGTCTGGTCCATCGACTTCCAGGCCAGTGCCTCGGGCAGTGGTGACGAGCCTCCAGCAACCACGGACGGGACCTGTGGCTTCGGCAACGGTGGCACCATCTGCGGTGACTGGCCCACCGGCGACTGCTGCTCCTCCTCGGGATGGTGTGGCTCCGGCGATGCCTACTGCGGGAGTGGTTGTCAGAGTGGGAGCTGCTTTTCCGGCCAGGAGACGACAGACGGCACTTGCGGCGCAGGGGCGGCCAACTCGTTCTGTGGGAGCTGGCCCCAGGGGTCGTGCTGCTCGTCCTCAGGCTTCTGTGGATCCAGTGACGCTCATTGCGGCGATGGGTGTCAGTCCGGCTGTCCCTCCAAGGACGGCTCATGCGGCGCACAGAATGCGTGGAGCACCTGCCCCGAGGGGAGCTGCTGCTCGTCAGGCGGGATGTGCGGCACTGGAGATGACTTCTGCGGGACTGGGTGCCAATCTGGATCCTGCGAAGGCGGCGAGGGTAACATTGTTGATATCGACCCGCAAATCTTCACCAGGCCGGGCATGACGCTGCAATGTTTCCCTCCATGTACGTTTGTGCTCCCGCCCCAGACGCTGGCTACGCCGTCGACAATCTCCATCCCGCCCGTCACCGAGACCATCGAGGAGACGTGGCCCTTGACCACCATCGACAGTAGTGTCAGCTACACGACCATCACCAAAACTATCATTATTACTGTTCCCGTCCTAACCACCTCGGTAATATCCTATTCCAACATCATCTGGTCGCCCCCGCAGTCGTCTTCCACCTCGACAGACACGACAGAGATCTACCTCTGGAGCAGCATTCTCCCACCAGGCATCACCCTGACAGAGACAAGTGACGAGCAGTCGAGCGCCCTCATCTGGACCTACAGTTACGGCCCGTGGCCGATAGCCACGACAACTCCTTCTAGCGACAGAACACCCGACCCAAGTCTCGTCTGGGGCAGCTTTCCCGTCCGTTCAGGCCCTCCTAAACCACTATGCACAGCCAATTGCGGCTCACCATGCCACAATAATTGTGGTCCGCCGGGCCTACCACCTGTACCTTCCATCAGCATTCCGTGTATTGGTCCTGGCTGCTCCAGAGGGGGCGGAGGCGGAGGCGGAGGCGGAGGCGGTGGCTGCGTCGGCCCGGGCTGCACGGGGGCACCAGGCGGAGGCGGAGGCGGTCAGGACGGAGACCCGACGTCCTGCGAGACCACAAAGACCGCCTCACAGTGCGCGGTGGTCTGCACCACCACAGCGGGCCCGGAGCCCTGCAGCACGAGCTGCTTCGGCTTCCAGGGCTGTGGGGACGTCGAGGGGACGACCACCACCGTCACCAAGATCACCGACGCCCCTGCCCCGTTCGCTACCATGCCGACGTACGATGACTGGGGCCCCGGTGACTTGGATGAGGGCGCCATTAGGCAGCAGTGGGACGGCATGAGGGGGGATCTGGCGAGGTATATGATCAACAAGTTCAACATCAGCGCTCCGAATCAACCGACGGGTTCGACCACTGGGCTTCCGAGCACGGGAAATACGACCGCAGGATTTACGACCACGAGGCTGTCGACCACAGGAATTACCAATTCGAGCACTATAATCACCACACGTTAAGCTCTTGGTTATATACTTAAGTAGACTAGGGCGCATCTTTGAGTGAGGCTGAGATAGTCGAATCAATGCTAGAGAGTTTGTCTGTGAGGGCAGTACGACGAAATAAGAATGTTTGGTAGGGGAAATTGTATTGCAAACCTATTATTATCGGTATTGTTTGCTATTAAACACTGGGTCGTGAAGTGTTTGCGACTGTATGAAGGGACCGCCTACAGCTCGATAATAGGAGTGTGTAAACGGATTAAAGACGAAACCACTTAGATCCCAGCAGCGCACATTGCACTGTCTACTCGCTCTACTTCGAGTAAAACATCTGCCGATCATTCCCTCAGTGAGACGCTGATTTATTTTGTAGATACTGTAACGGGCGCCGGTCAGAGTACATCATTCATAAATATCAAGACACAATGACTGCAATTCCTAAACACTTCACTTGGCATGTCTGACTCTCATAATCGCGTAACGCATATGTCTATCCTCGTCTAACATGCTCGTGATGACAGGCTTGTAGGAGAACATTTGTTCTTATCACTAGAAACCCGTGCGTAATGATGATGGGCAATCTGCAAGCCATTCAAGTTCTGAGAAAGATTCGGACCAAGGCTTGACCTCGAGCCAAACACCTGGGGTCGTGTATTCCATTGTGACCTAGTAAGTAACCAGAAGCTGCGCAGTGATCATCTATGTCGCTAAAGGAAAATGATAGAATGCGAAGTGTTAATAAATTATCCGCCTCGGAGACCCGGCCGCACGCCTGGAGTAAGCATTCGAAGCAATGCATTCCCGAACTTCGTGATTGGGGATTTCGGAAATTCCGGAACGACGGCGACATTGAGGAACAGGCCATGAGTCTGAGTAGCATGTCCGTGCTACCTATATACAATACGGATTCATAGTCGTAGCCGCTAGTGATGAATGGTAGACGGCGCAAGAATTGAGCTACCTACCATGAATTGTGTGCATGTCTGGCAGGGACGTGGTCGGGAAACATTGACTGGGATGGGATTTACACGCCCACCGACAGCACAGATATCTACCGGATCCGGCAACGCACGTTGGGGGTGGGGGCTCCACCCCGTCGGAAGGGGTGTGTGGTGGCGGATAGTGCCGGTAAGCTGTTCTTCATTGACTTCTGTGACAGATTGGAAACAAAGCAAGGGCAAAGCGGCGGCCCAGCCGTTCGTTCTCGCTCCTCCACCTCGTTTCAATGACGATGTCCGCCGACTCTTGGTCTTCGAGAAGCCCCGAGGACCCTTGTTCATTCTCGTCTTTTCTAGACTTTTTCCCTCCTCGGTGGATGCTCGGAAGAGGATGGTATAGGCATCGGTGTTATATCATGTCTGCTGCAGGCTTACAGGAGTTGCCCGGATTTACTCCGGCCGTAGCATTTTCATTTACGCAGCGGGCGGAGTGATGCAGGTACTCGTCAATACCTTTCATCCTGACGTGGGGGTATTTTCCCGAATTGCGGAAAGTTTATAATGGCTTGGCTCCTTGCAGCAGCACGACGACCCAGGCGCGGTTGTAGTTGCAGTTTCTCTGGACCCCTGTGGTTGCTCTCGGAGAGATCGGCGAGATTTGGTTACGGAAGAACCAGGCAGTCAGTCGTGTGCAGACACGTACAAAGTACAGCAGCCCCGGACCAGCAGCAGGGTATGGAGGCGTTGATTCGGATGAAACAGCCCTGCTGCCCGGGCATGAATAATACAGAAGGGCTCCATATTCATCTCAGCAGGTGTTAGATAGGGGTTCCCCGAGGGTGAGATGAGGCCACAGGTGATGAAGCCAAGCCGGGCTCTCGAGTCGAAGTGGTTGTGTCGTGTCCTCTGTTGCATCTCGGGCCGGTGGGCGTCCCGCTGGCTCCTGGCTGGACGCAAAGCTTAAAATCCTGTGAAGCTCACACAGACTGTCACCTGAATCAGCCAGCCTGTGCCTGTGGGTGTCGTACATATATGCTCAGGCATGTCGTGGTACAATACAGTATGCAGGGCCTCGGTAGCGGCTGCATCTGGATGGACATGAAACAGCACTGCTGATGATCGACAAGCCCAGCTGCACCCAGCACAGGCAGATAGCTTAAAAAAGTGACAACGCAAGATGTGTTTAGGATTTGCATTGCGCCACCGACCAACGTCAGGAGGAAGACGACGCCTTGGTTCGCCGTGGCAGCTGAGGCTCTCAGGCCGGTCAATCGAGCTGCGCATACTTTGTAATTAAGGTGCTGTGTTCTGTGGATACAACGGTAGCCTGAACTGTACGCACACCCCGCGGGAGGCCCGTCGAGATGAGAAAGGGGCTTCGAGGGACTGGAATGGAGGGTCCAGAGCACAGCTGATTTGCTCGGTCTACCGAGAGCCGACTGAAATGTTGCAGTGCCGGAAAAGCATCACCACTCCCGCCCGCTTCAGCTGAAATGACTTGTCGACTTGGTTTGTCCAGCTTGCAGCCTGACAGTCTGGGGTGAGGATGTTTTGATAGTGTTTATTCGACACTGCCTCACGGAGCAAACGTCTGCCGTCTAAAGATCAACAGAAAGGCAGATCAGAGGAGGGTTGTTGGACAGTGTGAATGTGAGAGTGAGAGCAAGAGCAAGCACCCACCATTCCACCATCCTACTGTATCTAGTCTACAGTACATACCATAGTCAACCGTAGCAGAGGTCCATATTAGAACTGAGACCCGGCAAAGCTCCAACTCCATAGCCGGCCGAAACCAGAAGATTCAAAAGATACAGCAGCAGGTGGGGGCAGTTGGGCGGAAATTGAAGTACCCCTCGGATCATCACAGACACAGACAGCCAGCTGTTGGTGGCAGATGGACAATGGGCGGGCGAAATGGACGTGCAGGCCCAGGGCTCAGGGCACAGGACCCAGGACCAGACAGCAGATCAACAGGGCCTTCGTTAGTGCGCTGCACTGCAGGTGGGAGGCGTTTTGCCTCTGCGCTGCTCTCCATCTCTCCAACCGGGCGGGCCTACCTAGTCCTGCTGTCTCCTTTCCCCCCACCCCTCCCCTCCCCTCACCTCCCCCCCTGGCCACCAACCAGTCCAGCCCAGACTGGCCCGATGCGCCATCAACCGGCGGCCTTCTCTTTCGACCACCTTTGCGACTGGACAAACACCTCCTGCTTTGTCCTCTGTTCCATCTTCTGCTCTGCTCCCATACTGCATCGCAAACCTGGGTGCAAAAGGACCGCTCCTCTCTGCCTCGTTTGCCCCCTCTACAAGACACATACCGTCTTTACAGTCCGATTTGGCCGGCACGAGAACCAGCAGGTCTGTCTTGAGAGCGCTGTTTGGATCGGTCGAGCCCACTGTTGCTGCCCTGCTTACTACAGCACTCACGCCGGCTGTCTTGTCTTGGCCCACCTCTGACTTGGCCCAGCCGAGCCCAGCCCAGCCTTTGAAACAATCAATCAATCACTCGCTCCTCGACGTCGACCCTCTCTTGCACCTCACAAAGGGCGACGGCAAGCCACCGCCCTGCAACTCGTCACTCGAAAAAAACAGCCATCCTGTTCTGTTCCAGTTCACTTCGTCGGCTCCGCGTGATTCGGTTCAACAGCAGCTGCTGCATGTCTCGATATCCCACGCACTCACGCACATACCCAACCCACGCCTTGTCCCTGGACCACCTGGGCCACCAGGACTCTTGCCGAACCCAAACCCCCCCTGCGACAGGACCGCCCGGCCCCTCCTAAACACTCTCCCACAATCAACCATCTACTCTCACAACTCTCCAGTTGTGCTGGCATCCCTCAATGGTGCCACTCTTGCCGGGCAATTGAATACCGACGCTCTTGCAAATCACTTGAGCCCACAGGAATCACGGGCCCAGCACATATCGCTTTCGCTCAGCGATTGGACAGCCCTACCATCACCCAGAGCCCCCAGTCTGGACGAAGTCTCGCCTTGTTTCGTCCTAATTGCTGCGGCGAGCAGCCAACTCCATTGCTCGTGCATCGCAGATCTCAGTTCTTAATCCTCCGAGCCTCGTCGCTGCACAGTCCAAAATGGCGACTCAGAACGGGTATGATGATAGCCTCCGTCTAGTGCCTTGCCCGCTCCTCACAGCACCAGCCCACGCCGCACCCGTTCCAACATGCCTTTAACAGCTGGGAACGAGCGGTGCCCGTTTGCCCCATATGCGACGTCTCCAGCTCGCGAATCTCCAGCATTCTGCCCTTTCCTTTACCCGGTGCCCCCTATTCCTTGATCGCGGCCCGATTATTCCTGTACTTCACCGCCTCTTTTGCGCATCCGCTTAATAAAACTGTCCAATCCGCTAATCGTTCCGTCGTCTTGCAGGAGCATGTACACGTCGGGTCAGTTTATGAACCCTGGCCCAGCACCACGACCACCCGTCAGTCAGCAGCCTCGTCTCAACAACCAGACTCCGCCTGCCCAGAACCTACCAGGAAGCATGTCGCAGATGTCGCTGTCCCCCATTCCACGGAACCCTTCGCAATACAGCGGCTCCACGATATCGTTACCACTTGGCCGCCAAGGGGGTGCCTCTGATGGCATGGGCGGCGTGGCGGTCATCAAGGAGGGCTGGGCGCAAGTCAAGGAGGGCAAGAACTTCATCCAGCCATGGAAGCAGAAGTTCCTTGTCCTGCGCAAAGAGGCGCTGGACTTCCACAAGCAAGAGGGCAGCAAAGTCGCCTACACTTTGTTCCTGAAGGACGTCATCAACGTGGGGCGAGTTGAGGCCGCGGGCACCATATTCGAGGTCAAACGACAGTCGAACGGGTCCTCAACCAGTCCCGGAGACGACGATGGAACGACAAAGACGCTTCAGATTCGAGTCAAGAGCGACGATGACCTGTACGAGTGGATAGATTTTATCTATGCCCGATGCCCAGGTATGGGCGGAGTCAGCAACCCTACAAACTTCTCCCACGCCGTCCACGTTGGCTTCGACCCGCAGACCGGCGAGTTTGTCGGTTTGCCCCCAGAGTGGTCGAAGCTGCTGAACTCTTCTGCCATCACCAAGGAGGACTATGAGCGAAACCCACAAGCCGTCTTCGAAGTACTCGACTTCTACTCCGACCTCACAAAGCGAGCCGAGAACCCCAACCAATACCCCAGCCTCACCCCTACCCCTCCTGCGGCCAACATGCCAAACAAGCAGCTTGGCTATGGAGCTGGCTCATCCATCGCACCCCCTCGACAGGCACCGCAGCCTCAACAGCAGCGGCCTGCTTATCAGACATCCCCCTCCCAAAACAATGTCAACCAGCCCCAGAGAGCATCTCCCACGGATCAGCGTCCGCCTATGCAGGGTGCTTCTTCTGGCTATGGAGCAGATGATAGGGCTCGCCAGGAGGAGGAGGCGCGGCAAAGAATCGAGAATGCTCAGCGAGATCGTATGCGGGATCTCGAGGAACAGAACCGGCGGGACATGGAGGCTTACAATGCTTCCATCCCCCAGAAGAAAGTCCCCATCGCGCAGCAGGAAATCGGCGGCTTCGCCCCAAGCTCTCCTCAACAGGACCGTTACAACCCCAGTCGGCCTGCGCCTTCTGCACCAAAAGCCGCACAGAACCCTGCGGCCCTGCGTGCACAGAGGCCCGCCCCTGCCCCCCCATCCGGTGCTGCGCAGAGACCCCCTATTCAGACCCAGCAAAGCTCGTCCTCGATCCAAACCCAGCAACAGCAACGAGCACAGCGCCAAGATCAGCAATCCCCCCAGTCCCCAGCTGCTACCCGATACCCCAACGGTATCGGTGCCTCTTCGCAGCCCCGGTCGAACGGTGCCCAGGCCCAGCCGCCGTCACGTTTGCCAGCGCCCGTTAAGCCTCAGCCTCTCAATGTCGGAAACAAGAACAATGCGCAGGCCGACGGTGTCAAGGCGGCCGAGGCCGCTCTCTCGGCGAAGCCCACACCCCAGGAGGAGAAGAAGAAACAAGAAGTGCGCATGTCCACCATGTCCGAAGGCGAGGTCATGCAGAAACTCAAGGAGGCGGTCTCCAAAGACGACCCCAACCTGTCGTACTCTAAGCAGAAGAAGATTGGCCAGGGTGCTTCTGGCTCAGTGTACGTTGCCAAGGTGAAGGAGACGGCCACTTCTGGCGTCGCCCGCGACATTCTGCGCGCCCAAGGTGTTCGGGCCCAGGTTGCCATCAAGCAGATGGATCTCGCTCACCAGCCCCGGAAGGAGCTGATCGTCAACGAGATCATGGTCATGAAGGACAGCAGGCACAAGAACATTGTCAACTTCTTGGATGCCTTCCTGCGTAACAACAACGCCGAGCTGTGGGTGGTCATGGAGTACATGGAGGGTGGTGCACTGACTGACGTGATCGACAATAACCCTGTCATCACCGAGGATCAGATCTCGACGATTTGTCTGGAGGTGAGTTGCCCTGCTAAGCTGCAGCGAAACGGAACACGACTAACCCGCGAACCCTACAGACCTGCCAAGGATTGCAACACCTGCACTCTCAGAACATCATTCACCGTGACATCAAGAGTGACAACGTTCTCCTGGACGCCCGCGGTAACGTCAAGATTAGTAAGTCACGAAGCCCTAAATGTTGTACGGACCACAGACATGAGGTGGCTAACCATCCTTCGCAGCCGATTTCGGTTTCTGCGCCAAGCTCACCGAGACCAAGTCCAAGCGTGCCACCATGGTGGGCACACCGTACTGGATGGCGCCTGAAGTTGTCAAGCAAAAGGAATATGGCCCCAAGGTCGACATCTGGTCGCTCGGTATCATGGCGATTGAGATGATCGAGTCGGAGCCACCGTACCTGAACGAGGAGCCACTGAAGGCACTATACCTGATCGCCACGAACGGAACGCCACGCCTCAAGAAGCCAGAGAAACTTAGCAAGGAGCTCAAGGCCTTCCTGTCTGTGTGCTTGTGCGTCGATGTCAAGTCGCGGGCGTCGGCGAGAGAATTGCTGGAGCACGACTTCCTCAAGCACGGGTGCGCGATGAGCAGCCTGGCCGAGCTGCTGGCTTTCAAGAGAAACGCCAAATAAGCTTTGGTAACAACAGAGCCTGGGAGTCAGGCCGCTCTTAATCCAGAGAACTAATAGAGGAGGCGGGGAAATGGGGGCGGAGACGGGGCTGTGAAACACCGATGCACTCTGCCGCTGAAATGAGGCTGAAGACACTCTTAGAGATGGTCAAGGCGTCGAGGGCACGTTGTGTCGTACGCATTGTCCTGGGCCAGGTTTGGATCTATCTGACGATTACGTTCCCTGATTGGGACAAAAGTTGGCTGCGTGTTGTATCTGGAAGGCGTTCTTGTTGTTGCGACCCATTCGTGCATTATACCTTTTGCGGGCGTCAACCTCATCACATCATACGGTGTTGTATCGAAAGGCGGAGGGGCGCGGTCGTTGTTTGGGAGAGCTCATGCCTGTGCATATGTCTTGGGCAGACAATCCCACGGAAGGAAGGCTGTGCGTCCCTGATGCAAGACAAATCAATCAATTAGACTATTTTAACCTATAGGTATCAGAGTGTCTGAAATGCGAACACGGTTACACACACTGAAATACATCTATAGTCTATTTGTATACTTCATTGAGACCCTGAATCACTGAGTACTGCGAGTATGTGAGTGACCTCGAGACTCGGAACTGTGCTGTCGGGCTGTGAGATGGCACACTAGATAAGACAGTATAAGCCCCCCTGGACCCCGCAAAAGACAGCAAGCTCGCTCAGGGGCCAGCCATCGCACCGAGACCGCTGACGGCTGCGTCTGGAGAGCTCCCAGCTCAACCAATTGATCGCTCAACCCGGTGTATTGCTTGCCTGCCCACATCTGACCTCGGCAGCACCCATCTACCCTTTCGTCCACCCAAGCTCTGTCAAGAACGACAAACCAGTTCAGACCAGGCATTCCCACGGCTCCAACTATGAAGGCTCCCAGATTATAACAAGCGGAAAGGATGACATCCAACGGCTTCGTCGCCAGCGACCTGGCCGACACGGCGCAGCTGCCCATCTTCGACGTCCAGCACGTGCAGCTGCAGTTCTCCATCGCTGCCGACTTCGTCGCCTCTCAAGTGGCCAACGATGTCCTCATCCTAGCGCTGTCGAATGGCAGGATCCTGCGGATAGATCTTGAACGGCCGGAGGATATAGATGGTACGGTTTAACCTCCCAAACCCTAGCCCCAGGGGCTCTTTTTGTTGGGGGCATGAGGAGCTGACCCGCCCTGTGTGATCGTAGACATCGACCTCCCCAAGAAGCCCTCAGAGATAGGCGTCATCCGCCGCATGTTCCTCGATCCGACTGCCTCGCACCTGATCATATGCACATCGCTCGGCGACAATTACTACCTGCACTCCCAGTCCCGCCAGCCTCGCCCTCTGGCCCGCCTTCGCGGCGTTTCCATAGAATGCGTCGCCTGGAACCCGGCACTGCCCACCGCGTCCACAAGGGAGATCCTTATCGGCGCAAGCGACGGGAACATCTACGAGGCGTACATTGAGACAGCGAATGAGTTCTACCGCAAAGAGGAGAAGTTCTTGAAGGTGCTCCAGAAGTTGCCCGATGGCCCTGTCACGGGCCTGTGGGTGGATGCCCTGCCCGGCAGGTCGGAATCAAGGCGGGTCATGGTGGCCACGCAGACGAGGCTCTTCCACCTGGCTGGGAAGGTTGGCAGGGGCGCAGAGGGCGGTGGCTCCATATACACGAGGCTGTTCGAGGCAGAGCAGCCTGTAATTCACGAGCTAAGCAGGACAACGGCAGGCGGCACGAACTCGAGCCTGGTGGTGAGCCCGGACCCGCCGCAGGACCCATACGATGCTGTCGTTTCTGACAGGGTGTTCGCGTGGCTGAACTCCCAGGGCGTTTTCCACGGCAAATTGCTCCTGAGCTCCCCACAGGGTGGCGCGGACTTGGGCGCCAAAGTCTTTGCTGATTCCAAGCTCTTGCCCAAGGCGCAACTCGCGGCCAGCTCAGACCCGGACATCAGGAGAAGGAGCACGGTGGACAATATTGAGACCATTGCGCTGACGCAGTGGCATGTGATAAGCCTCATAGGCAGCCGGGTGGTCGCTGCGAACCGCCTGACTGGAAATGTGGTTTACGACCAAGTCGTGCTGGATCCAGGGCAAAGGGCTGTCGGCTTGTGCGCTGATATGCAGAAGAACACATTTTTCCTGTTTTCGGCCCAAGAGATATTTGAGATTGTCGTGAGGGATGAGGACCGCGATATCTGGAAGATCATGCTCGACCTGCAGCAGTTTGATGCCGCGCTGCAATACGCGCACTCCCCGGCGCACAAGGACGCCGTGGCCAAGGCTTCTGGCGACTATCTCATTAGCAAGGGCCTGTTTAGTGACGCTGCTGGTGTTTACGGCAAGAGCACCAAGCCATTTGAAGAGGTTGCCCTTACGTTTCTGGACAGCAACGAACATGACGCCCTGCGGAAATACCTTCTCACTAAGCTCGGCACATTTAAGAAATCGGCGGTAATGCAGCGGGTCATGATTGCGACCTGGCTGGTTGAGATATTTATGGTGAGGCTGAATACACTTGACGACACTATCATCACCAAGGCAGAACTCGCGGAGAATCTGAACACCACTCAGTCGGAAGAACAGCTTGACTCAGTCCGCAGCGAATACCAGGACTTTGTCAACAGACACAAGTCTGACCTGGACAAGAAGACAGTTTACGAGATTGTCAGCAGCCATGGCAGGGAGGATGAACTATTGTTCTTTGCGAATGCCGTCAACGATTTCAACTACGTCTTGTCCTACTGGGTTCAACGGGAGAGGTGGCCAGAGACACTCAACGTCCTTAAGAGGCAAACGGACCCAACCGTCTTCTACCGTTTTAGCAGCGTGCTGATGACACACACTGCACAAGATTTGGTCGACGTGTTGATGCGGCAATCAAATCTGAACCCTCGGAACCTGATACCCGCACTCCTCGAATACGATCGGACCTTTAAAGGCCCTCTAACACAGAATCAAGCAGTGCGGTATCTTCTTTATGTGGTGAACCAACTCAATTCGATCGACTCAGCTGTTCACAATACCCTTGTTTCAATATATGCCTCACATTCATCCAAGGATGAAAGTGCCCTTCTTGCCTACCTTGAATCCCAGGGTGACGAACCACACTTCGACCGGGATTTCGCCCTGCGGCTGTGCATCCAGCACCGACGGGTACTGTCGTGTGTTCACATCTACACAAACATGGGGCAGTACCTGCAGGCAGTGGAGCTGGCGCTGTCGCACGACGAGATCGAGCTGGCGAGCCTGATCGCGGACCGGCCGATGAGCAACCCGCAGCTGCGCAAGAGGCTGTGGCTGGCGGTAGCCAAGAAGGTGATCAGCCAGTCGAACGGGATCAAGGGGGCGATCGAGTTCCTCAAGAAGTGCAACGACCTGCTCAAGATCGAGGACCTGATACCGTTCTTCCCGGACTTTGTGGTGATCGACGACTTCAAGGAGGAGATATGCGCGGCGCTGGAGGACTACTCGCGCAACATCGACGGGCTCAAACGCGAGATGGACGAGTCTTCGCAGACGGCGGCCAACATCAAGCTCGACATCGCGGGGCTGGACCACCGGTACGCCATCGTCGAGCCCGGTGAGAAGTGCTACACGTGCGGCCTGCCGCTGCTCAGCAGGCAGTTCTTCGTCTTCCCCTGCCAGCACGCCTTCCACTCCGACTGCCTCGGCAAGGAGGTCATCAAGCAGGCCGGCGTGGGCAGGAGCCGCAGGATCAGGGAGTGCCAGCTGCAGATCACCAGGGGTATGGTTCAGGGCGAGCGGAGGGAGCAAGTTATTCAGGAGCTGGACGGGCTGATTGCCTCGGCCTGGTAAGTGTTTTGCTTTTTTTTTCCGCCCTTACATAAACCTTTCACCCTTTCCCAACCTCTGATATCAATGATTATGGGCTGACTTTGGGTTCCCAGCATTCTTTGCAGCGAGTTTGCCATCAAGAGGATCGATGAGCCGTTTGTCAAGACAGACGAGGACCTGGCCGAGTGGGCGCTTTGAGTGAGCTATGGTAGTCGGACATATACCCGGGTCGACTGACGAGGACGTACGTACATTAGCATGCCTATCTATCTACCTTATTAGCTAGCTGGGCGGGCGTTTTTACCCATCTGGTTCGATTGTTAGCGCTTCAGGGCTGGAGACCAGACAGAAATTGAAAGCCGAGGATATCGGGTCCCCGATTACGGGTGGGTCGATCAAGAGACGTTTCATCCGCCTTGCAAGCCACAGTGGTGTTGGCCTCTCCTGTTTTCTTCCAGAGGGGGGCACGTAGGCAATCTTAATGCTCGGGACTACTCTATAGGTATTGGACATTGTAGCGTGACACTCAATCGCCTCGTTCCAGCTCATGGCTCACTCTTGCGATGCAAGAGGGTTTGGGGTACTATATTGGTCTCTTCCAGAGTGCTCCTCCTATGTGAAGGTAGCTTTCAAGTAGACAATAACGGCCGGCCTGACCGAATCCAGTCAGGCTGTGCTGAGCCTCCAATGTCTCGCCTGTTAGATATACATACAGCCCTGATCATACAAGTTGCGCAGAGCCCTTGACACACAACCTCCCGTCCTCGCCCTCAACCCACACGTGCCACTTCGTCTTGCCCGGCCGGACGCACACCCTCATCTCCTCGCCCACGAACACGGGCTGCAAGTTCACGTACTCCAGGTCCCTGGTCGCGGTCAGCTGCCTGCCCGCCGCCGCGGCCTTCAGGGCGGAGAACATCAGGACCAGCAGCAGCGGCCCGTGGACGAGGGGCTTCTCGTACCCCTCCACCGCCTTGCAGTGGCCCGGGTCGAGGTGGATGGCGTGCGCGTTGAAGCTCAGCGCGCTGAAGCGGAAGAGGACGGCTGGCGAGGCCGTGAAGGTCATGCTGAACTCGGGGTCCTCGTAGACTTTTCCCCCCTAGATTGATTAGGCCGTTGATACACACAAGACAGAGTTCCTTTCAAGGTGAAGCAGCACCCGGGGAGGGAGAAGGGTGGGTGGGGGGTAAAACTCACGCTTCGGCTTCGGACGCCTGTCACGGCTGACGTCCTTGGCCTTGTCCGCAAGGAACACCAACGTCCGCCGCTCGACGATGGCCGGGTCACCCTCGATCCTCGTCACGACCTCTGCGCCGCCCATGGTGTCCTCGTCGGCGCCGACCCAGCCGTAGCGCCGCACGACGTCGACAAAGACCTTGTCGTCCGCGGCCGACCGAGCACCATCCCCGCCCTCGAGCTCGCCGCCCAGCGCGGCGGGGGATGATGATGACCTGGCCCAGGTGAGCCGCACGTCCTCGACGCGCTCGACGCAGGCGGCGCGGCGCTTGTCCAGGATCAGCTGGGGCGGCGACGACGACGATGACGGCGCGGCGAAGGACACGCTGCCGCCGGCCCACAGGCGGCGGGCAAAGGGCGGGCCGGGCCAGTGGTCGGCGTCGGTGCCGTCCGGGAGGAGGGCGGACGAGGGGTGCGTGGGCGGGAAGTAGACGAGGTGGTGGCCCTGGGCCAGCTCCGGGGCGGTGGTCCCCCCTTCGCCGTGGTGGTGGACCTTGGGCAGGGTCCAGTGGTCGACGTCGGACGACGACGGCGGCGGGTAGGGCCGGCGCGCCTGCAGGGGCGCGAGCTGGTCGGCCAGGGTGACGGAGAGGAGGTGCGAGCTGGTCGGGGTCAGGTAGTCGTAGTAGCACTTGGGGGGCCGGGCCAGGAGCTCGTAGCGGATGTTTGCGAAGCTGCCCGGGCCGGTGGAGATGGTGCGCCGAGTCCTTGGGGTGCCTGCCTGGCGGCGCCATAGTGGGCGCAGCTGGTGGGTTGGCCTCATGGTCTCATGGTTTTTGGGTGTTTTGGTGTTTTGGGTATTGTTGAGGTGGATGCGCTGGTTGAGGACAGGCCATGTTGTTGTGTTTTGGGATGATGTCAGATTGCCGTGCCATTGAGCCGTACCTGTGCATTTCCCAGCTCCTGACAGATCCTCCACTCTATTTTAACTCAAGTGAGCCTGGTCCTGCAATCAATTCTTTATGTCTCTGACCCAAGCTGTGATGAGATTGTCCAGATTCAGCCTGGAGACGGCGTCCTAGTAAGCTCAAGTGTAGGTAGGACCTGATAGTCTAGTGTCGACCTATATACCTTAAGTACCGGAGCACCCCACTAAATTCCACATACCCCGTAGACACCACATATCAGATGTACATATACATGCCTAAGTATCTTTCCAGAAGGACCATTCTAATGACGAAACAAATTGATCATTTACATAAAACCATTGATTGAAATAGAATTATTCAAAAATTTAGTGTAAATTGAAAAGTTGTTCATAATACTCCTTACTTTTAAGACTAAGGTCCACAGTTTGCCTACGCAACGTTTGCTATGCTTTCTGTGACGGTATGGTTATGTACCTAGGTATACTGCTACAAGCGATTGGAAGGGTCTTCATTTGTTATAAGTCTTTTGGCTGTGGCAATTGAATTACTAGCGGCAGTCAAGCTTTGTCACACTTTCCTAGGTTCCCAGCAAGTCCATAACTCCCCTTCTCAAGGCATCTGTTTCTGAAACAAACTTCGCCAAATGCCTTGGCATTGGTCCAGAACCAAAAGAGTTAAATTTCCTTATGAACAAGATGCAGGCAAAGTGACCAAGAAGATAGTTGTGGCGAACAGGTTCTAACTTCTGACAAGAGTGGAGGGATTGGGTCTCAACTGCGACCAGGATACTCTCGCTACAGGTAGTTCTCTTTGGATGGCAACCTGTGAAACCCAGGCGCTAGATTATCCTTCGCAATTTGCCTGTTGCTGTCCATTGTGCCGACGACCTTCCTCCGTACCTTGTCCTTGGCCTTCTTCAGGAAAACGGAATCGCTGATTCCTCTTGGAATTGCCTAGAGCCCTTGTCTCTATCCTTGCAGAAGAGCTCTCGTTCGATCTTGGCAGGTCTACCGCTTAGGCCACTCGAAGAATAAACTCACGCAAAATAAATCGACAGTCCAACAATTTTTATTTTTGGTGGCCCGGGCAGTGGTTATGAAGACATGAAGAGAACGGCTGCTATGAACCGGGCACCGTACTTTTCTTGCAGACGACCTTTCTTCTGCCCGCAATCGTCGACGACTCCCAGTCAATGGCAGTATTCGCGTGGGATCAGTTGTTTTTGACCTGATCTTGATGTATGTCCGGTCGGAGGGGTGGTCGAGGTGATCAAGACCCTGGACATCACTTCACATGCCTGAGTACGTAATGCTATCTGATGACGTCTTGATGGGGCGCAAGAGTTGTACATCAAATTCAACTTCATCTGACACTGCAACCTGCTCTACGTTCGGGTCGTGGCTGCATGGTCTCTGCAGTGTATTCCTTCTACTGACATGCAGGACCAGGTAGTATTCTATCTGGATAGCCTCGTGTGCAGCCAGCTAGGTCGCTTTCGTGCTGCTATACCAACCATGGAATTCCTGAGTGCTTCAGATCTCCGCTAGCCGGCACGACAGGAGTTCCGGGAGCTAGGGCCAATCAGCGCCCCCAATTGAGCTCCCCACGCCAGGGAGGACCCTGAGCTCCCCCGGCCCAAGATCAAGGTCCCTCCTCATGCACTGGGCATAACACGGCAGAGCACAAGCTCCTCGCCCACTTTTTTTCGTCTTCTCTCCGGCATATCTGGTCGCTAGGGTGTCTGGCCCATCGTCGCAAGCAGCGGTCAAGGGAGCTGGTCGCTTTTTTCTTTTCTTTATCTACTCGGATCCCACTCATCTTCCGTACACATCTGGCCTGACTGGTGATCTTCCATTGCAAAAGACCGGGGAGCATCTGTTGGCACCATGTCCAAACCACAGAGCACCAACGGCTCTGAGTCCGAGTTCGAGTTCATCGAAACTCCCAAGGCCCCCACGCCCTCCTTCGAGAAATTCGAGGAATGCGGTGTGCGAACCACGTCGGTACGTCTATGCCAAACCGAGCCTGCCCTGCCCTAGCCTGTGCCATGCGTGTGAAGAGCTCCGTTCCCGTCCAGGTCTGGGTGGAAGGGAAGCACACGCCGGCATCTCTGCGCGCAAACCCACGTACATAGACTACGACATAATTCTAACGGACTCCTCCACAGTACCCCGCCATCAAGAACGCTCCCTTGCCAGCCGATGCCGCCGGTAACGAAAGCTTCTCCCTGATTGCTCTGGCATTCGTCCTGGGCATTCCTCCTTTCTGGCTGTCGTGGAAGGTCGGCGGTGGCAACAAGACCGCTCTGTTCTTTGCCCTCTTCACCACCATTCCCCTGCTGGGTGGCTTTTGGCTGCTCGCCTCCTCCATGAGCCCTCGCAAGAACGAGAAGGCTAGATACCCAGGCCGCCCCGTTGAACACTACCTCACCTTCAAGAAGCCCGCCGACCAGGCCAAGTATCATGGCAAGAACAAGATCCCCATGGAGACCTTCCACGAGATGTACTTCGATGGCGATGTTGATTTCAAGGGCGACTGCCTCGAGATCATGGAATATAGGCACGACTGGGCCAACTTCCGCTTCACCCTCAGTCTGATCAAGTTCTTCCTCACTGGCATGATCCCCGAGATGCTGATGCACACCAGGTCACAAGGCAAGTTCTCCTCCCCTCGAAACTCCGCCCACCTGTCTCCAGCACTGTACTAATACTGTATTTCAACAGATGAGGAGCAGGTTCGCGACCACTACGACCGTGGCGACGACTTTTATGCCTGGTTCTTGGGCCCCCGCATGATCTATACCTCTGGCATCATCTCCGACATCAACGCCGAGGAGAGCCTTGAGCAGCTACAAGACAACAAGCTGGCTATTGTGTGCGAGAAGATCGGTCTTAAGAAGGGCGAGAGACTCCTGGATATTGGTTGCGGCTGGGGAACCCTTGCCCGCTTTGCCAGTGCCAACTACGGCGCAAAGGCTACTGGTATCACGCTTGGTCGCAACCAGACCGCCTGGGGCAACAATGCTATGCGCAAGGTCGGTGTTCCTGAGGAGCAGAGCAACATTCTGTGCATGGACTACAGAGACATCCCGGTCCCTCAGGGCGGCTACAACAAGATCACGTGTCTGGAGATGGCCGAGCACGTCGGTGTCCGTCACTTCTCCAAGTTCCTGAAGCAGGTCCATGACATGTTGGACGATGATGGTGTCTTCTTCCTGCAAATTGCTGGTCTTCGAAAATCGTGGCAGTATGAGGACCTTATCTGGGGTCTGTTCATGAACAAGTATGTCTTCCCAGGTGCCGACGCTTCTACCCCCCTGGGCTGGTTCGTCGACAAGCTGGAGGGTGCTGGATTTGAGATCAAGCACGTTGATACCATTGGTGTGCATTACTCTGCTACTCTTTGGAGGTGGTACAGAAATTGGATGGCCAACAGGGACAAGGTGGAGGCCAAGTACGGTATCAGGTGGTTCCGTGTAAGTGACTTCTGCGCTCCCATCCCCATTTCAAGGTTGCTGACGTTGCGTTACAGATTTGGGAGTACTTCCTCGCATACTCGACCATCATCTCCCGACAGGGTAGCGCCACGTGCTATCAGATCACTCTGGTCAAGAACATCAACTCTACCCACCGCGTGGAGGGCATCAACACCCAGTTTGGCCTGGCTGGTGCCCTGGCCTCGGCCAAATTCGACCTGAAGGGCTGGCAAGAGGCCAATGCCCACCTGTTCCCTCAGGCCTCTATTCCTCAGTAGGAAAGTGTGATGGATGTGCCCCTAATCCAAGAGGAAAGAAGGTCTTTTCTCCACAACTTGGAAGAGGAACTACGGACTCGCTTGGGCTGTGCTTGAATTGCGCTAGCTTTGGACGCCATCGGTTGAGAACGCACACGATCTGGCTCCTCAAAGTGACGAACAGGCCACCATGGCCAGTAGATTATGGACTTAGACGACATGACGATGATGAGGTTCTCAAAAAAGCATCATTATAGTGGACATGGCGACAGATGGGCTATCATGATTAATCTAGATAGTTGAGAGGCAACGGATGACCGGGAAATGAATTATGCTCACGCTCCAAGAACTGCGGATTCAACACAAGTGAGAAAGACCACCCGGAAACTTGGCATCTTTTTTCTTCTTCTTAACGTCCCCTCCACATTCGCCAACCTCTTCTCTCCTTTGCCGGGCATGCTCCGTCAGCAGAGAAAAGCAGCGGCGTTGCTGATGACAAATACTTAGGTGCAACCGTCAGAGGCTAGACAACAGCCGCTATACACAAGTCTCCGTCGGGATGATCACGGACTTAAGCAATCATATTGGCCGAGAATTGAAAATGGTTGGTGAATGCTATGTAGACTTCGTAGTATGAGGTCCTTGGGAAATATTGTAAAACCCTCTGCGGCTTCTGTCTACTTTTAACCGGGTTCTACATAGGTTTCCTTCCAGTTTTAACGCTGTCTAAGCACAGGCATTCGGCCATTGAACTGATTGATATATACACATCTCACTCACACCCCTCTGTCACAAACAAGCGTCGTGCAATGACCGTGTTGAATACTTTGATGAACCTTTTCGCGCACATCATCGGCGCCCTCCTGATCTCAACAGGAATATGGGGCATGCGTGACGCTTCAGCTAGTACGGCTTGTCCCTAGCCCCTCTCCCTCCACATATTTTTCATCGCAGTTATCATGCCCGAGAAAAGAATCCAACTAACACCAGGGAATTCACTCCCAGTCGCACCTCACTTCGGAATACCGGACGCAACACGAGAGATGCTCTTCATGTGGCCAGCGGCTGCGGGCCGGAACATTGCCGCGGGCATTGCTGTCCTGGCCCTCGCGTTCGACGGGCAGAGTAGGGCGCTGGGGATCCTCCTCATGTGTTGGAGCCTTGTTGGCCTTGCTGATATCAGTGTGTTGGTTTCCCGCGCTGGCTCGGAGAACAAGGCCTTTACCTTCAGCCTTGTTGTATGGCTGTTTTGCACGGGGGCTGGCTTGTTGTACACTTGAAAGACCGTGTTTTGGTGTGTTTGTCTATACTAAGATCTGGTTGAGGCCAGGGGTTGATTTACTGTTGGGATCGCACCTCTGGTCGCTGTTTGGGCTGCTGCTCTGGCTGAGGTCCTTTCCAAAGTGGATAATGGCAGTCCAAGAGCGAGCATCAGAGTCATATCTTTGGCGTGGTTCATGTTCCAAGCCAAAGAATGATAAGATATTCAAAATTCTCCACATGGCGTTGGTGTAAGTCAGGTTGTGGCGTATGGTATCTTTTGACGTGCATGTGGGTGTCAGTGTCTACCTGCAGATTTCTTATAATCCTTTTACTTTTAAGGATAAAATAAATAAAGGACAAATGCCGTATATAAGTGCAGTATCTTCTGAATGATATCTCGGTCAAACTGTAAATAGACGTACCCTGGCACCGTACCTAAGCGGGTACATAAGTAGCCACTGTCAACTGGTATTAGTGGTTTAAGTGGCAGTGGAGCTTGGTTGGGCAGCTGGCAGTTGCAGCGCTCACTGGGCAGGACCCACCTGAGGCACATGCTAGGACGGAAGAGGAAACAACCGACGCAATAGCCATCTCGCTAGGCTACGCAACTCCAGAAGCTGTCCAGTTCGCTCTGCCTTGCCAATCACACCCAACCTCCATCTCCTATTTGCTTTCTCTCCTCTTCACCATCTCGGTGGTATCGTGCTTCGCATCGCGTGGTGCCTTTTGATTTGGGTGGCAGGCAGCCGCATTAGAGCCTCGTCATCGAGCATTGTTACTTTGCTATCTACTTCTAGTACCTCGTCTGTTCACTCTAGACCCTGCCCAAGTCGTCATTACTCCAGATCCGCCGCCAGCCGCTCTCCTGCGACAACTCCACCCGCCCATCCGTCCGCCCTCGCTTGGGCGACAACGACAACATGTACTCTCAATCGAATTCCTTCCTCGGTGGAGGCAACAGCTTCCGCCCTGGCTCGCAGCCACAGCAGCAATATGGAAACTCGTTTGGGCAGCCCGGCCAGCAGCAGCAGCAGCCGAGTCCGTTCGCCCCTCAGCCCACCGGCTATGGCCAACCTCAGGCTCCTCTTCAGCAACAGTATACCGGATACCCGGGCCTGCAGCAACCACAGCCTCAAGCTCCCGGCCAGCTCCAACCTCAGTTCACCGGTTTCCCCGGCCAGGCTGCTCCTCAGCAGCAGCCTTTCCAGACCGGCGCGCCGCCGCCTATGCCTGCTATGCCGCAGCAGTTTCAGCAGCAGTTTCAACAACAGCAGCAGCAGCAGCAGCAGCAGCAGCCACCTCCGAGTTCCTTCAATGCTGCTCCCATGCAAACTCCTCAGCAGCAACCTGCCTCTCAGCAGCCGCCGCCGACCCCAATGAAGCCCCAGCAGACTGGATTCAGCCAGATGGCGGCATCTTTCCGAACTGGGGGCGCCCCGGCGGCGGCTGCTCCTAGCAGCGCACCGGCGCCCAAATCGAACAAGATCCCCAACATCCGGCTGAGCTTCATCACGGCCGCTGATCAAGTCAAGTTCGAGACGCTGTTCAAGTCGGCGGTGGGCGAGAACGATATGACCATGTCAGGCGAAAAGGCAAGGGATCTGCTGATGCGCTCAAGGCTGGATGGAGATGCGCTGTCACATATCTGGTATGTCAATCAATGGGAAGACTGCATGAAATGGAAGCACAGAGCTAATTTCGTCGTCACAGGACTTTGGCCGATACCACACGTTCCGGACAGCTTCACTTTCCCGAATTCGCTCTGGCTATGTACCTCTGCAACCTGAAAATGACTGGGCGGCAACTTCCTCCACAGCTTCCCGATGTTATCAAGAATGAGGTCTCTAGTATGGTCGACATAATCAACTTCAACACAGCGGAGGATGCAGCACGACAGAGTACTGCGACGCCGCCTACGATCCAGGCTCCGCAGCCACAGCCGTCCAGCTCTCAGCTGCTGCAGGCTCAAATGACGGGCTTCCCTCAGCAACAGCAGCCTCAGCAGACAGGCTTTCTTGGGCAGCAACAGCAGCCTCAGCAGCCCCAGCAGACCGGTTTCATGTCACAGCCCACCGGCCTCCAGCCCCAACAGACTGGCTTCCCTGGAGCTCCTCAAGCCACGGGCTACAACGGGCCAAGGCCGCCCATGCCACCTATGCCGACCGGATATGGGTCCAACTTAATGCCCGGCGGTATGGCAGCGCCCTTGAACGCACAGCCCACGGGCATGCCTGGTCAGTGGGGTCTTGTGAATGCTCCAGCTTCTGGGCTGCCGAACATCGATGCCCTGCAAGCAAGAATGATGCCACAGCAAGGGCGTGAGCACCAGAACTTCACAACCGCGGGCCTCCAAGGCAATGCGGTGATCCCATGGGCCATCACAAAGGAAGAGAAGGGGAGATACGACCAATTGTTCAACGCTTGGGATGGTCTTCATAAGGGCTACATTGGTGGTGACGCCGCCATTGAGATCTTTGGCCAAAGTGGTCTTGACAAGCCTGACCTGGAGCGTGCCTGGACCCTCGCAGACCATGGCAATAAGGGCAGGCTGAACTTGGACGAGTTCGCCGTTGCTATGCACTTGATCTACCGCAAGCTGAACGGATACCCGCTGCCCAACCAGCTTCCTCCCGAGCTTGTGCCCCCGTCCACGAGGAATTTCAGCCAGTCTATCGGCACACTCAAGAACATGTTGAACGACGAATCCGAAACCCGAAAGAACTCTGGTGCTGCCCTGCTCCCGCAAAGAACGGGTGTCAGCTATCTCAAGACTCACTCCTTTCGTGGTGCCGGGGGTGGTTCCGGTGGTGGACGCAAGGATGCTACCGTGTTCAAGAATAACGATGAAGCCATAGGCTACCGATCCAGTGCCCGCCGTAGAATGGGAGGCGGCTCGTCCCCTCGGCCGGAGTCACCTGCGTCTGTGGGTTCTAACGAGGAGATGTCACTTGACCAGCTGCGCAAGAAGCTCCGAGAGAAGCAGGTCATTCTGGATTCCCTGGATTTCAAGGATGAGAAGAATCTGGAAGAAGATGACGTTTTAGATCGGAGAGACCGCCGTGAGGCTGACGAGCTCTACCGTCGTGTTCGCAGGACGCAAGATGACATTGATGCTCACCCTGACGCTCAGGCGACCGGCGGAGATTCGGAAGCAGAAAGGCGGGCTCTCAAGCGTCAACTTCAGAACTTCACCGACAAGATTCCCGACCTCGCATCACAGGTCAGGAAGACTGAAAAGGCCATCGCCGACGCTCGTCTTGAGCTGTTCCGCCTGAAGGATGCCAAAGCCCACCCAGGCAGTGCTAGCAACATAGTCGGCACCGGTCCTGGAGGTGCCATCACCGAGTCCGACAGACTCAAGGCTCGGGCAAAGGCCATGATGCAGCAACGCACGGCAGCACTAACGGGCAAAAAGATCGAGACTGGTGTTGATGATGGAGATGCTCCCAAGCGTTTGGAAGAAGAGAATCTCAAAATCCGCACTGAGAAAGAGAACAATGAGCGCATGGTTCGTGATGTGGAAGAAAGTGTTCGCGACTTTGCCCAGGGGCTTGAGGACGCCCTCAAGGAGGGTGCACCAACTGCTTCGAATGAACATGAAAAACGCAGATGGGAAGATGCCCTCGGTGTGGAAGATGAGGTCAGAGATTTCATCTTCCATCTTCAACGAGAGAGCAGATCAGCACGTGTGCGTAACCAGGACCGCCGCAGGGAGGCGCCCGCTTCCAGTCAGCCCACTCGGGCTGCTGAGGCGGCTGCTCCTGTTGAGAGCCCAACTGCGACCTCACGTACCGCCACGCCGACGGCTGGAGGATCGTACTCGGCCTACAAAACCCCAGAGGAGCGAGCCGCTTTCATCAGACAGCAAGCCGAGCAACGTATGGCCGAGCGTCTTGCGGCCCTTGGAATCAAAGCCCCTTCGAAACCTGGAGAATCGGCTGCCCAGCGAATGGAGCGTGAGCGTGCTGAACGGGCTGCGAAGCTTCGACAGGCTGAGGAAGAAGATGCCCGCCGAGATGCGGAGCGTCAGGCTCGACTCGATCAGGAGATGGGCGTGCCAACCCCCAAGTCTGAGGGCAAGAAGGCGCCACCAGCCCCTCCCAGCAGAAAGGCTGCACCGAAGCAGGACGATGGTGTCGCAAGGCGGGCTGAGGAAGAGGCTGCTAACAAGAAGGCCGAGGAGGAGCGTCTTGAGCAGGAACGCCTGCAAGAGGTCGCAGAGAGGCAAGGACTTGAGTAAGTACAGTACGATCCTGATTGAAGGCATGCGCTAATGAAAGCAGACAACAAGCGGCGGAACAAGAAGATGAGCTTGCCACGGAGCGTGCGGCTGCTGACGCCCGCCTCAAAGCTCTCGAGGAGCAAGTCCGTCAAGGCAAGCTCAAGAAGGACGAAGAGAAGCGCAGGAAGAAGGCCGCTCTTGCCGACGCTAAGGAGAAAGAATCACAACTTGCGGCCAGACGTGCCGAGATCGAGGCAGCCCGCAAGCGCGAAGAAGAACTCCAGCGTCAACTCGCGGCCATGGACGACGATGATAGTTCTTCTGACGATGACGACAATCCTCAGCAGATCACGCCCCAAGCATCGACTCCCACTGTGGCCAGCCAAGAATTGGAGCCCAAGACCACACCGCCAAGTGTGCCTGCTGTTCCTGTAGTCAGCCCTCCCACAGACTCTTCAGAGAGCCGCAACCCGTACTTCAAGATGATGACCCAGCCATCCGACTCACCTGCGGCATCACCTGCGGCTCCGCCGCCCCCGCCGCCTCAACCGGCGGCATCGGCGGAATCCACTAATCCCTTCCATCGCATGACGCAGGAGGCCAAGTCTGCTGCTCCTGCCGAGCCACCGAAGCCGTTCATTCGCACACGCGCTGATAGTGACGACTGGGGAAGCGATAACGACAAGGACGATGATGATTCGGATGATGATGATGAGAGACCAGGCCAGGGCGCTGCAGCACTGGCGTCGATTCTTTTCGGCACCATGGGCCCTCCTCGGCCGCTGTCCGCTATGGACAACAAGCCGGGTGCATCTCCGGCCCAGAGCTCTCCTATCGCTCCGCCACCGCCTCCACCACCGGCCTCCGAACCGGCGCCTGAGACGACCGACTCGCCCGCACCACCTGCGCCGCCGCCGCCGCCCCCGATGCCTGACGTCGCAAGCCCTGAACCAAGCGGGCCACCAGCTGCGCCTCCGCCCCCTCCACCCCCGATGCCAACGGAAGGGGGCGCCCCGCCTCCGCCTCCTGGACCGCCTCCGCCTCCCGGACCGCCGCCACCACCAATCCCCGGACTGGCGCCTCCTCCTCCTCCGCCTCCTCCAGCCGGTGGCCCCCCACCGCCAGCTCCCTCAGGTGGGCGACCATCTGGATTCCTGGGTGAGATTCAGGCGGGCAAGATGTTGAAGAAGACCACGACAAAGGACAAGAGTGTTTCGGCTGTTGCTGGACGGGTGTTGGATTAGAAATGTGATTTAGCGCCACCCAGCAGCCGGAAGAAGAAGGTGACCTTCAAGAGCTCAGAGTACAGTGAGGACAGGGATGGTGGCGAGGTTATAGAGGTTGAAGATTATCTCGACTGTGTAAATGAGGCGAGGAGGCTGACCGGAGGCAATGAAGAAATCGTCGACGTTGGAAAGTACATGGCTTGTGTTGACGATGCGAGCGAATTCTTCGACGAAGGACACGAGGAGATCGGCCATGGAACCCAAGAGAGACCGCGCTTGTCATCGACAGGGAACACCCTCAGCATGGCCCTTCTTAGGTTCTGTGGCAAGCATGGGATCGAGAAGGACGGCTGGAAGACGCAGAAATAGAGGACGCATGAGGCAGGAAGAGGAAAACCAGACTGTCATTTCTGCGTGTAATAAGTTTTTGTTGTTACCGTTGTCGTTGTTGCTGTCTCGCATTGTACATAGCATCAATACATCAATTCTACGAATGCTCTCTGCCTGCAAAGGGCTAATAGTTATGTCCGAATGATATGGAAATTGGTGTTGGCCGATGTTCGTCTTTCTGACTTCATTGATATTCCATTACAAACTTTTTGGATTGCCTTCACGACGGTGGTTGTTCTATGGGTCCCGCCTCTGTTCTGCAAATGAATCTCGCGCAGCAGTCATGAAATCCTTGTTTTACCTTTTGTTGCCTGTAGTCTAGATAGCTGTTTGTTGGTGTAGTATCGCACCTGTTCTCATCTGTTGCATTCAAATAAACTTTCCTAGTGCGACATTTGTCTAGGAGAGTCGTTGAGCTGCATAGTGGCATCTTACCTACTCACTCTATCAACTGATGATGGCTCAACAACTACGATGCTCGGTCCCGAGCTGGTGCCTGCGAATCTGTGCTCCTCTCGCATGCGTGGGGCGTTCTTTGCTGATCAATTGCGCCAAAGACATTCCTGCCGCCACTCGGTGACCCCCTCTTGCAGCTCAGCTCTTGCTGTGGCGCATGTCGGTGAGATTGCAATTTAAATGTTGGGCGCTGCAATGATGGCTGACTGGACTGCCTGGACTGCATGGCACGACTTGTTTGAATCCTTTCTGCTAGAGACCAACTGCCCTGGCAATTGTTTCGTGGGATATAAATAGGAATCTTGACCCCGCACTTTTTTTACATGTTGGGAGGAACCGGGCTCGTGCGGATGGATTGCATCGTGAAATTTGATGCGGCACAGGCGAAGCATATGATCCTTCAGTTGCGAGGGGGGGAGTTCGCGAGAAGGTGTGAAAAAGGGGTCCAAAGATGCATGCTGCACTCACAATGGGGTGCTACTGGAAGGAGCGTGCAGACGGACGCCTCGATCGGGGAATTTTCGTGTGGCTATCTCTTACTCTGCCCTGCAGACATCGTGGGGATTTGGGTTAAGTGCTTGCATGACATGATGCTGTTGATCGCTCTGACATGGGGGGGCTGATACAGAATCGCCCCCCCCCCCCCAAGGCCTCTTGCTCCTCTTCTGCTGTGTTGTCGGAGGTAACTCGGGAGGGTAGCATCCGAACAGGGTTAGGAGCCAACGGACAGGCCTGACTGGGTGGGTGTTCCTGCGTTTGGGGAGGCTAGCAGGGATAGACCTGCGTTCGCGGAACGCGCCAAGAACACGCGTTCGCGATTTGTGGGCGCGACGCGTGACTTCATCTCGGCCGGATCTGCGGGGTTCAAACGTCTCAATCTGCGGCAATCAGCGGCCGCAAGATCAAACGAGGTGCTGAGATGGGTGCATGGGCCTCTCAGACCAACAGGAACCTTCAGGACGAGATATTTCGGGGGTTCTTATAGCTAAAGGGGTCCAGGAAAGCACTCGAATGCACGCGTCTCAGTCCCTCGGCTCGAGTAAACATTGGGAATAACAAAGATGACAGCCTATGAGCTACGTCTCACAGAGTCTGCAGAGTCTACATAGAGTGGTAAAACCGATCTGCTGGATTCGAAATCGTTTCCTGTGAAACCCCTCTTCCGATTTTCAACGAGTTTCGGCCGCATTGGCGAGCTGTCAGCTGCCAGCTCATGCCGACATGCATGGGCCTGATGTCGCGCACCGACTTCACATGCAATACGGCCGGATGGCTTGGGTTCGAAGTAGGCTACCTGCTACGCAAAGAGACAAATAAGATAAGGTTGCAACTACTTCACCGCTCTGTCGGTATGAAACGGCCGGCGCACTCGTTCTCGCTCTGTTCACGGACGATGCAAACACTTTGGCAGATTACGAGTCTGAGGCCTCGCCGCTATATTGCGTGCAGCGGCGGAACTTGCAATCAGGGTCGAAACTTTGGCACGGATGCGACTGTGATCACAGGACAAGACAAGGGACGGCGAATGACCCTAGGACACGTCGAGTCGGAGGCTGCATATGCGATGTGCGCTCTGACACACTCTCTTTTTGCCCCCCAGTTCGCGGCACGGAGATGGGGTGCAGGTGCAGGTGGGTGTCTGTGTGCCTAGACATGAGTTGATAATAATGCAACCATGATGGCCCCTCATCACCCTTGGTTTGCGTTTCAAGTTCTCTGGGTCTATACGACCAGAGGCTACGTCGATTTCTCTGTCGTTGAATTCTGTGTTGCTCAGGCATAACTCTGGCATAATAGGATGGGGTCGTCAGACGATGACTCTTACATGATTTTATGATGATAGTGTGGATCACCGTGAGAACTAGCTCGCCGACCCCTGCCATGGTGTACTCCAGAATTCCAGAACCTTGGAATGTTTGGGCGGTGCTCGGGCTCGATTCACAACGGCAGAGCCGGGCGAGCGATCGTCGATCCGGTGGATACCGAGCAAAAACGCTTGCTTGGGTGCAGGAGCTGGGGTTTTTAGGAGCATCTCATCAGGACGCATAGACACCAGAAGATCTCTAGACGGGAACAAAGAAGGAGAAGAAAAAAAAATCTGAAGAAAATCTCACCAATATTCACCGCTCAGCCTGCCAACGCATGAAACGACTAGGACGAATAGCCCGAGTTGGTCGGGAAAGCCTGGTCCATTGGGTGCTAGACTCGAGGATAGCATTTTCCCAAATCTCCCAGGTGCCAGCTTAGCCAGGCTAATAAGGCTAGGTGGCACTGGTGGTTAGCCAAGGTGGCGATGGGCAAGCGCCCCTTGCGCCGGACGGGGGATCTGCGCTGGTCGGGCAGGTGTCAAGCATGGGATTTGAATTAGGACCGACCTTGAACGGATCTCGATCTAAACGGGCAAAAGAGTTTGGCATGGGGGCCAACATGCGAATTCGTGCCCTTCCAGCCTTGGAGGGGCTTTGGGATGGCCTGGATGGATGGGCTAGAGGGGTCGGCGTCGCGGGGGTGTCCCCTGGATTGCTGGTGGTCTGGCAATCAGCCGACCATATCCACTGTTGGGCGTTCATCTGTGTCCCGATGCGCTGGCAGGAAGAAGCCTGAAGGGAGAGGCGAGAAAGAGAAAGCGACATCATAGATAGATAGATGGAGAGAGAGAGAAAGAGGTGGCAAGAAGTTATGTTTCAGATGGGCTGGCAGGACCTGCGTCGGCAGAGAGTCGCATGGCTCGTGGAGTTGATGCCCGCGAAAGTGGATGAGAGGAAAGGGTGCTATGTTGGCAGGCTGCAACATGATGGGGGCATCTTCGGGAGTAACCTGACGGAGCGGGCTTGGGCTTGATGGGCTTAGGCTTAGGGGAAATGTCGTGGGTAAGGTGTAGTGACCAGAAAAGAAGGCCTCCGCGAGTCGCGAGCGACAGACGGTTACATGGGCGACTTTTTGCCAGGAGATTTGCACGGCAGAGATATGCAACCACTTACGGTTTTTAATTGTATTCTAGAATTCAAGGTCAAGATTGTTCGGCTTCCCGTTTCCCCCCTCGCCTCTTTTCGGCCGTGCTCCCTCTTCTGTACCTGTGCTAATTATGCTTGTATGTGTCTAAGCGCTTGTACCACGCAGCAGAGCAGCGCAGCGCAGAGCAGCGCAGCGCAGTGCAGGTTGCACGCAAGAGGCCATCATCTTGTTGCACTACTTGACCAGTGAGGCGTCGCAGGTTCCAGCAGACGAGCAGTCGACTGCAGTGAATCGTCGGCTAAGAGCTCAGCTCTGCCTCGCCCTCGCCCCTCGCCCTCGTCCTGTTTGGTCGCGACAGTCGCTGTGTTCATGCGCGCGCTCCTGTCTTGGAGTTGCATGCGGTTGCTATAGTCTACTTTACCTAGGCCTCCCTCTCTAACTTCTCTTTCGTCACATCCGCCCACCCACACCAATCCGTCACGAACGGCACGCATTATCGCGTTGCACAGCGGGTCCTCGCCAGCCAATCGTTGGGTGACGCATTGCAGCTCCTTCCCCACCGGGCCTGGCCATGGGCCCCCCCCCCTGCACCCTTGCACTTTCGCACCTTGCAACTTCTCTGCTTCTGCACGCTGCACCCAGTCCCCCAGTACCCTGTCCCCTGGCCCTTGCTGCTGCTCGCGCGCCCATCAGCTTCCTTCCCTGCTCACATCACCCATCATCCATCAACCATCCCGTCTGCTGTCTTGCTCGTCCCTGCTTCTTTCTTCCTGGGAGGGTTTTGCAAGCAAGTGGACTTGGACCTGGACTTGGACCTTGGACTTGTTGGAGTGGTCCGGACTGGCCTGGTCAGATATCTCAACATCCGCTGGCTGGTCTGCCATCGCGCGCGACTTTCCTCTCGACACACACACACACACCCACACATCCCATTTTCTCACGCTCCCATTCCTCCTCGATTGGTTTTTGGATTGGTTGCTATTTGCTTGCTTGAATACTCGCTTCCACCAAAAGCAAAAATCCAGCGCCGCTAAAGCGAACACTCCTCCAAAGCGCAGCCACACGTGAAGAACACCCAGTCTAGGCAGTCTATCCGGGGCCCTCAACCTCAAGGCTGGACCAGACTGGACAATCCTTGACCTGTTGGAATGCTGACAGTGGGTCCTGTTCTTGTAAGTGCCGCCGTCCACTCTTGTCGTCGCACTCTTCCTCTCAGCTCTGCTCTGCCCATCGGCATTGCCTGATCGGCTTGCTTGCTCCACCTAAAGAAGGTTTCCCAATGTCCCTTGTCATCTCTGTGGTCCGCTCGCAAATCCAAAGCAAGCAAAAGCCCATACTCCATACTCTCCCGTGCCCGATTCTTCTCACGTCGACTCGACTCGACCCCGACTCGACTCGAATGCCCGACTCCTCTTCTCTCGCTTCTCCATAACCCAGCTCTCGTTAATCTCATCTGCCCGCACTGTTCCGTGGTCTCCCGCGACAGTCTCCCCCTCTTCTCCGCTCTTCCTGGTGCTGCCAGGTTCGCTTCAACGCAGACCAGGTTTCCCCTTCCTTGCCGCCCAGGTCGGTGCCAACCTTACCTTACCCCTACACTACGTGCTAGCTGCCCGGGAAGTGCATAGGAAAGGTATCCTTGGACGCCGCAACTTGTACCAGATGCCCAGGTGCCCACCTTGTCGCTACAGCCCGGCTCAAGTACCCCATACCACGCTGTGCCATCCGTTTCCCACATTCCCGTCTTGTTCCTCTATTCCACCCACCATCTCGTCACTTCACTTCGCTTTCACCACCCCTTCCTGCTGCTGCTCCTTCGTTTCTCGTGCTGGACTCCCGCTCATGTCGTCGCCAGCCGCCATCATCACCGTCCATCGCAGCCAGACCGATCCAAACAACCGGAATTCGACCGCCCCGCCCGAGACATCCAATACTCTGCTCATTACCGCTACCTACTCGCAAACCCACACAGACCACGCCACCGCCTGGCACTTCCTCCCTTGCCTGGGGCGCCCCACTGCCAGCTGCTAATTAAAAGTATTTCCCCTCTGAGCAGAGACCTCTCGCTTCTTGCCTATCAACTCAGTGATCCCACTTACTAACTTTGGAAACCTAAGGTCGCATCTCTCTCCGCTCTCGTCGCTATCGGCCATTACTATCGCCACCTATCAATCTGGATCGACGTCAATCATCCGGAGCTGAGTAGAACCGAGCTGAACCACCACCGTCGCCAGAGATGGGTCGCAACGCGCGATACGGCGACGGCGTCGCCAATTCGTCGCGACCGTCTTTGCCTGCTGCCAGGGGCCACTCTCAGTCTTTTACTGCCGGCTCAAATCCCAATAGCGCGCCCATGCCCAATTTCTCGGGTCAGCGTCGTCGATCACAACCTGCCGCTTCTAGCTCTCACAAGAAATCATACTCGCCTCTCCCAGAGCCGTCGTTCGATCTCATGTCAACTTCGGCGCCTTCGCTGTTTGGTGACATGAACTACCAAATGCCTACCCAGCACTTTGACCAGCAACAAGGTCCCAACCCCATGGATCCGGCGGGCTCGTCTTATGATATATCCGGACTGCCAGCGACTGGCTTTCAGAGCTCTTTCGATCCTTCAGAACATTACCTGGCTCACGGCCTGCCCACATTTGAGACAGCGCCAACTGCTTACAACAGCACCGATTTCGCTGCTATGAGCGCTCCTGAAATGTCGTTTTCGCATTCAGCTCTCGCTCCTAATTCTACCAAGATGACCTCACCATTCATCTCGAATGGTCCAGTTCTGGCCCCACCAGTATCAAACCGTCCAGCACCGACAACGGATTCAATGAACAAGAACTCGCCACAAACACCCCGAAAGATTATTAGATCGAAATCTGCGGCAGCAGCGTCGCGTAGCCAGCCCTTGCTGCCCGCTCCATCTGTTGTCAAAACGCCGCCTCGTGCCCTTGGCCAACGCGACCCGAATGCAAACGCCATGAAGCGCCACCTACCCGATTCTCCAACTCTCGAAACGACCTCGCCCAGGAAAGCACACAAGAGATCAAAGACAGACGAGCCTGGACGCCACCGTTCTCCTGTTCCGATTCCTGATGCTGAGTCCTTCCCAGCTGTTGAGCCTGGAGAGGAAACCGTCAAGCCGCCGTACACATATGCACAAATGATCGCATTGGCAATCTGGAAAGCCCCTGGGCGGCGCCGCACCTTAGCTCAGATCTACGACTTTATCAGGACGACATGGTGTTATTATCGCAAGGATGATACTTGGGAGAACAGCATTCGACACAATCTGAGCCTTCACAAGAAATTCTTTGAGAAGCAGGCACGGGCCAAGGACGACCCCGGCAAAGGCAACTACTGGCTGATCATTCCTGGAAATGAGCGTGAGTTGTTGGACGTATATCTGAAGGAAAGGTCGGGTACTGAGGGTGCCATACTTGGCAAGAGTATGGCCGTGCCCTCAAGTTCTCGGCTGGAACCATCAGCTCTACCACCACCTCACCAAGAACCAATGTTACCACCTCAGCCACCCAACTTCCAGCTGCATCTTCCACCCCTGCCGAAATCGCAACCGCCAGCTCCTGTTCAACCCGAGCTCTCCTCGGATGCCACTATTCCCGCATCTGATCAACCTTTTGAGGACCATGAAGGGGCGAATAGCCATCAGGAGGAATACAATTCCCTTGACGCTGCGTTGAGTTCTTCTCCTCCATCCATTTCGGGGCATGTGTCTATTCCAAGTGACACACCGACACGAACTGCCAGAGTTGTGGGCTCATCCGGTCGCACATCGGGCAAGCGCAAGCGCTACTCGATGGTTGATAGTGGCTACATGACCGGTATTGAGTCCTCCATCCTGCGGTACGGTCAACAAAGAGCGCCCGTGTTTTCCTCCGAGGCGGATATCCACCAGTTCCAAGGTGGCGGGCGTGCCGAGGATGCGATCAGAAAGCTGCGCGCGTCTTCGCCGGTCAGCCCTTCCAAACCTAAGTCTCGCATGCTCCCACCGTCTTCCTCCCCTGTTGGTAAGGGCTCCCCGCTACGCTATCGGACCTCGCCTTCCAAAGCATCTGAGGCTGTCAAAACACCAGCCAATGGAAAGAAATCTGTCGCGCGCCTCACAGGTGCAACAACTCTTGCACCGCCCAAGACTACCTCGAAGTACAACACCTCGCCTATCCGTCAGCATGACAAATTGCGAGCAAACATCCGGGAGATGCTCGAAACACCACAGCAAGTCCGCGACTACAACAAGAAGTTCCCTGGTCGACAAAGCAAGGCATCATTTGCTATTTGGGAGGATGAGGCATCAGTGCCAGAATCAGAATCTCCTCTGGCCAACTCCGCCGGAAGGATGCTCGACGAAATTATGAGCGAGAAGCGAAACCGAAAACCGGCCGCCTCTCCTTTCAAATTTGCGTCTCCTCTCAAGGCCTTCCCTCTCTTCCCACCCATCGACGAGAATGCTGCCTGGAATATTTCATCCCCCAGCAAGCTCTTGTCCTCGCCAAGCAAATATTTGCCTGAGATTAGCAAACTTGCAGAGTATGATTCGGAGAACTGGATCATCACCGAGAACGTGAACGGCCTGGATACCGAGCTAGACCTTGAAAACTTTGGGTCCGATGACTCGAACGCATTGGATCTCACTCAAACCTTCCGAAGCATTGGCGAAGTTCCTACCGGTGCTGAGGCATATGGCCCTGCCACTCTCCATCGATTTGGTTAGAAGCCTGCAGACACATTCAGGCAAAAACAGGCCAAAGGCTTGGCTTAGTGATTTCTCAGCACCTGCAGGTCATGAGACATCATCAGTGGCTGTGAAACCAAGTCACAGTAATATCACGACCGTCACGAGGCATACAGCAATCACTTGCCAGGGATAGGCCTTGGTGGTGTCCTTGACGCACACATTGGGTCACGGTGGACGGAAACAGGGTATCAGCGAGCGAGCACACTTGAGTTTTGATATTGATGGGCCGTGAGCCACGTCTTGAGATTTTGATTTTTGGTTTGTTCTTGTTTTTTTGTCACTTTCGCGCGGAGTCCTGGACACACGGAAGGTCCTCTATACCCTCCTTTTGGTAGTCAGGGGCCACAGGATAATGGACGGTACAGCATGGTGCGATTCGGTATGGAAGGAATATTGTATTTTGCGGTATAGGACTAGGGCAACCACACCAAAGGATCAGTTGTTTGGGTACATGGAACGGATTTGGAATTAGTCTGGTTCAGCCTTTGCAGAAACAATCGAGCTTCGTTGACAAGAAACCTTGAATGCAACTAGACTAATGCTGTGTCCGGAGGTGCGATGCATACTGTCTACGCGGTCCGGTTTCTTCTATTAAGTTCTATGAGAATGTAGCTGAGGACATGGCAAACAAAGTCGTACTGGCAACAAGAATAAGTACACAGACTGTGGCACACTCAATTATGTAGTAACTTGTTGTGATGGCATGGGTATCTACAGCAGCTTGCCTCTTATCCAAACAAGCATTCAAGCAACCATCCGATCCTTCATATGTACCAAGACGAGGCCACTGCCTCGTCCAAGATACACAATATCTAGGCGAGACGCATAGATATGTATACGCCGTCGTTCTAAAAGCAAACGCCATGAACGCCCGCAGCCCCCCGCGCACCTTTCGAACCCAAGGATGAGCGCCGCAACCACACAAACATCAATCGGCGGGCGGCGAGGCGGAGAAAGTGAAAACGGGGGGGTTTTGATGCTTAAAACCAGCTCTCTCAAGTGTGTCCCGTGTTCAGTTCAGTACAAGCTCCCGAAGCGGCCGCCCCAGCCGCCGGCGGTGGCGCCGCCGTCCTTCTGGTTGACGGTGATGGTGTAGGGGAAGGGGTTGGCCTCGGTAGTGGTGATGGGCGGGATGTGGTCCTTGAAGCTGTTGACCGAGGTGATGATCTTCATGACGGTCGTGAGGAGGGTCGTCTCCATGGCCCTGCGGACTTTGGCGCGCTCTGTTTGTTTTTGGAATACCACATGTCAGTCTTCCGTCTCCTTCACGTATATATATATATACAGACATGTATATGTGTGTGTGTGTGTGTGTGTGGATTTGTATAGAAAGGCTCACCGTTTTCCGTCCTTGGCTCCGCGACGGTGACCCGGATGGTCCAGCTCTCCCAGCACACCTCCTCGTCGCCCTTGTACCACATCTTGCGCCGGCGCGTCTTCTCCATGAACTGGACCGAGACCTGACCGCGCCCGCCGCCGTTCGCGCCGCTCCCCCCTCCTCCCCCTCCCCCTCCTCCCTTTCCCACTCCTCCCCCGCCGCCGACCCCCGACGCGAGGCTGCCGGGGGAGGGCGAGGAGCCGCCGCCGCCTCCGCCCAGGAAGCCGCCGACGACGGCGCGGGCCTGCTGCGGCAGGGAAGAGGGGACGGCGGGGGAGGAGGACCGCGCCTGCTGGTGGGACTTGTCGGCGTCGAGCTCGCGCAGCAGGGTGGCGGTGCGCTGGGCGATCAGGGTCTCGAGCTCGGGCTCGGCGACGTAGGGAAGGGTCAGGTCTAGCACGTCGTGGGTCTGCGGGGTGATTGTGGGGAAGTAGCGGTGGAAGAAGATTGTGTGGAGGATGCCTAGTCATCATTTCTCTATCTATCAGCACTGCCCGCTGTGTATATTCGCGTGTGTGGGGTGGAGGGTGGAGGGGGGAGGATGCCGGCGCGCACCCGGCGAGGGGCTGGTGAGGGGCCATCTCAACGGCTGACAATGTCCATGGCCTGGGCGCAAGGCGGGGCAAACAGGCAAGGCTGGGCTGGAAACAGCTATAGCATGTGCGCCTGGCCTATCCATAGCCCGGGAGAGGGGGAAGGGACCGTGAGGCGAACCGGAGATGACATACCTCGAACGACATCTCGGACCGAGGTGGGGTCGGCGAAGGCGTCGAGGATGAATTCCTGCGGTATCTTTGGCTCTGCACCCTTCTCCATCCTCACAAATTAGAAGCAAACTGGAGGCGCAAGGCTCTGGAGCTCATCTAAGTCGGGTAACAGGGGCGAGGCGGGGCGAGGCTGAGAGGCTGTTCGGTGAGGTGGAGAGTGGTCGTGGTTAATGTCGCAAGGCTGAGCGGGATGGGTGATGACGAAGGGCTGGCCTGTGATTGCGGCAATTGCGTGGGGGAGGGCCAAGCTGGAGGGAGGGGCAAAGATGGAGCTGCCCGACGTGCCGCTGTCCTGGGTGGAGCCACCCTCCCGCATGACACACCCCTGTCAGCAGGTGCGGCAGCGTGCTGCGACGCGGGCGGCCTGTACCCTGGAGATCACTGGGCACCCCTCTTGACTCGCAGCACCCTGGGAGCCCTATCTATCACTGACGGTACCTCGTGTCTTGTCTGCTGTACAGGTACCTCTGACATGACGATCCGATTCAGATTCCCAACCATATCCACACGAATAAGTTTCGAGGAGGGGGATACGCTCTGTATCCAGCTTTGGCCCCTTCGAAATCAAGGCGCTGCGAACGACCTGACTATCCCAAAAGTCAGTCTTGATATTTTGGGCATGTGACAAAAAAGGACATATTTGCTATTATGCAAACCAATTGAGTGATGTTTAAAAACTGGGCGTGAAAACTCATTATACACTTCTCTGAGGAGTCTGATTCAATTCACTTACTCGAGGTATCTTTCTGACATGACGCGAATCCTAAGAAGCAAGTCAGCAATGCGAATGCGCAGCCCGGTCTCACGGCCATGATTGGCAAGAAAGCCACCAAATCTATGTCTGACTTTTCTGCCGAGTACTCTGTGCTCACATCAGGATTCATATGCGTATGAGACTCTCATGCTCGCACGTGGTACTACGTAGCGACTTCTAGCTAAGTTATCGGCAGAAGCTCAATGTGCGCGATTATCTTCGGTTTTTGGTTGCATACCTAAAGAATAATCGCTAGATATTCGGTGTATACTCTCAATGGTTCACTTGTAAGGGCTGCTTGATTTATATAGATACTGATTCTATACATATTTTTGCTCCTCAGTCATCACTGTTTTGCATGAAGCTAGGAAGGTCCATCACTTCTCAGCTGCTGCGTTCTCGAGCGGGTAAACAATTATCTTGTCCAATTCAGCAGCCTTTGATCCGTCTCCGTTCCATAAGCCCCCTATGGTTATGTTATTCAATCCTCTAGTCAGATTTAAAGCCAGAGGTGAAGCCATGATGATGCCTTTGTTATTGTCTTTCATGTCAATCTTACGACGACTTGTCGGACCATTATTCACTTCGACCCACCCGTAGCGACGCAAGATCCAAGTACCCCCGAGCCTGTCTGGAGAGCCGAATGGCGCACCGCCGAAGCCCATGGTGGGTAGTGGTTACACTGACGCGGTGCCAACATCAAAGAAAAACTTTTTAGAAATATGATGTGCTCCAGGGTGAGGGCTGTACTCCATGTTTCCGAAATAGAGCCCACATCTTCCGGACTGTATATAGTATAAATGACGCCGTTCAGAAGATTCCCTTCAATACAATTACTCTCACAATCCACCTTGCACCGCAATCAATGCTAAAAAAATGTCGTCCTATAAGATCAACATTGTTCTTGATTTCTTCTGCAATGGCTCATCCAAGGTGTCGAGTGACTGGCGCTTCTTCATTCAGAAATCTATGTAAACGATGTGACTAAAGCTCAACTGTTATGAACCCTTGGAACTGTCTTCGAGCCGTCACACGCATATTCGAGGAGTCATTCACACAAGCCTTGCCGGCAGGATATTGAAGCAAAATCATCACTCGACAGTACTATAAATGATACTTAGAACTACGTACAATAGAGCAAGCACCAATATGCAACAAAGCAGGCATCCCCGTGGTATTACTTACGTCGTTTTCAATTTACAGGCGTATTACAATGGTAGAACTAAAAGAATCCACAATGACTACCTAGGTACCCAAAAATGTGCGTTAATCATATCCGGCTTCCCCAGGGTCGGTATAACCGCCGCCTTCCACAGGCCCACGACGGGAGACAAGTCAACCCCCATGGCAGATATACGCCATCTACGACGTCGACACCATGGCCAGGCAGCATTCACACTCGGAAAACTTATTGGCGGATGGGTAGACGAAGCTCGTCCAGGAGGACGAAGACGCCATTGTGCTCGTCGCCGCAAGCGGGCACAACCCACCGCCAGCTCCTCTCCCGGGGCTGGCGCTTTCGCCTGCGTCTATCCAGGCGTGGAGACCAAGGACGAGTACCTTCGCCGGTATCTGGACCGGGGTGGGGTGGACGAGGCTTGGAGTAAGACGATTTATAGGAATTGGGAGCGGATGATATAGGAACTGAAGGTTGATTCCGGCGAGGCCCGTACCGACTGGGAGTTAATGGCTGGAGAGGATTTGGAGAATGTATTGCCATCCATTCAGGCTGGTGTTGAGGACGGTGCCTTCTGAGAATAGTTGTGTGATGTTCGAAAGCGATGGCAGGGACATACGATATATAGACAGTTTGAATTCCTAATCATGACATATCTAAAGGGTATCTCTAAATCCCGCGCCACGAACCAAAACCAGTAGCGACTTTTACACCAATAAACGCCAATGCAGTAAATCAGCCGTTAGAACCCCCATGCATTACCCACCTGCCCATTTCCATCCCGCCTATTCTCATCGATCCAACCCGGTGTCATTACTCAGTCATTAAATCCAGCACCTGAGGCTGGAAAAACCACAGACAACAAAGTCACACCTCGATCCATGCGAGCACAACCCTCCTCCATGCGAGCTCACTCCTCCATGTGAGCCTCCAGCCCACCAACAACCTTGAATCTACTCCCAACAAAGTTCTGCGCCCCAAAGTAAGGCCCAAATTCATAGCCAGGCACGGCAGCCCGGGGTGAGCCCGCCGAGATGTTCAGCCCGTAACCCCCAGGCGATGACGGCGCCGACGCCGTCGTCGCGGACTCCTTTGAGGACCTGTCCGGCAGCGCCGACACCATCATCATCGCTGCCGCCGCCGCCGTTGTCGGCGGCGGCGTGCGCGGGCTCACTGGCATTTCGGGGCTCGCGCCGCCGGCGCTGCCCGCTGCCCCGCCGCCGTTGGGGCTCAGTCCGCCGGGCGGGGGAGTCTCGAGGATGCCCTCGTCGCTGCCGACGTGGTAGGGCGCGGCAACGTCCTCGACGTCGATCTCGACGGCGTCGTAACGCACCGTCGCCGGCACCGTGTGCAGGCGCATCGCCCCGCGCGGGCCCCCGCCATCCTGCAGCTGCAACTGCTGCAACTGCAGGCCGTCGACGGGCGAGCCCATCAGGTCCGCGTCGAGGTCGAAGTCCAGCAGACGCGCAGGCCCCGGCGCCATGGCCTGCTGCTGTAGCAGCTGCTGGTTCGCCGCGGTGAGGTGCGGCGGCAGGATGCGCGACTGGCTACTGCTGGGGATCTTGAGCTCCAGGCTAGGCCAGCCCGTGCCACCGCCCGTCCGGGACGACTCGTCGTGGTCAATGACGAAAGGCGAGTTGATCTCGAGCGCGAGGCGGTTGCGCGCCACCGTGTCCTTAAGCTCCTGCACCTGCTTGTCCAGCGCGCGCCGCAGGGCGTTCTCCTGCTCGTTCTGCGTCGCCATGGCCGCCTTGCCGACGCCGGTCTGGCGCCGCACGTCGGCCGCCACGCGCCGCCAGACGCGGTCGTACTCGCGCTGCTCAAAGGGGAACTCGACCACGCTGCGGTTGAGCTTGAGGCTCTTGGCGAGGAACTGGATGCTCGTCAGGTTCCAGCTGTTGTCCTGGCAGTCCACCATCCGCAGCGTGCTGTTGAGCCGGATCATGCTGCCCAGGGTGCCGACGTCGTCGTGGAGGTTCTGGTTGCGGATCCGCAGGTGGGTGAGGGTGCTGTTGGACGACAGGCCCCGCAGGGCGCGGGCGAAACCCTTGCCCAGCTGGCCCTCGTCGAGCTTGCCGCTGTAACCGGACAGGTCCAGAAACCTGACGCTAGTGTTCCTCGCGAAGAAGCCCTCGAGCGCCTCGCACACGTCGGCGCCGCACGGCGCGTCGGCCGGCGGGATCGGGGCCGTGCCCGCCAGGCTCACGAACGAGATGTTGCGGTTCACCGATAGCGCCCTCATCAGGGCGACGAAGCTCGCCTCCTCCCGGAACTCGACCATGTCCATGTGCAGGCCCGCGGGTCCCGGCGTCGACGAGATGGCTCGGCACAGATCCTCGATCCCGTCCTCGAGCGGGTTGCCGCTGATGTGCAGGTGTGCGTTGGTGTGCTTACCCAGGGCGCGGACCAGGCGTGCCGCCTCGCGCCCGTTGATGCTGCAGTTGTTGAGCGCAATCTTGCGGATGGTGCAGGCTGGGTTGATGGGGCTCCTGCGCGAGTCGCCGCGGTCATACTGCTGAGGCTCGCAAGGGAGCGGCTTCTGCGCAAGGAACGCCTCCAAGACATGCAGAGTTGCATCGTTAATCTGGAATGGTCAGCCGATTTGATCCCACCCAGGACAAAAAAAAAGGGGGCTCCTGAGCTTGAACTTACCTTGAACTTGGACAGGTCCAGCTCCTCGAGATTCTCAAAACGTGAGAGTGTCTCGAATGAAAACAAGGACCCGGGGATGTCGCCCATCAGGATACCCGAGACATTGAGCTTCCTTAAGTCGAAGATGACCTGGAATAGATTGGCCAGCACCGTAGCATGGAGGCGACCACGATTGCCAGACACATCCAAGTATTGCAACGAGTGTCCTTGATGAAACAGGACCTCGAAGATATCCCGTAGCGCAAGGTCAGACAGGCCACAATTTGAGATGTCAAGGCTCTGGATCTCGACAGTCTGGGTCATCAATGCCTCGACTATATCATTCAGTCAGCGAATGAGTCGCAAGCGAGGCCATGCGGGGACACTTACTCAAAGCCTCAACATCTCCTGAGCGGAGGTAGTTGCCGCTCAGAAGCAGGCGGTTGCATTTAGTCAGACCCAACTCCAGCAGGTTCAGTATGGGAAACAGGAAGGCGGGCCATTTGCCGGACGCTGACATCTGACTGCGGACAGAATTCTCGGGAAAGCAGTTGGTGAAGTCTATCTGGCGGACGGTCTCGGAGCAAAATGCAAGCCCGTGCAGCTCCTGATGCAGGAGTGAGCCGAATCTGACGGGGCCGAGTTCAACCTCGTTGAGCGCAATGCCTGTCAATGAGTTAGCTCTGTGTGTCAACGTTGTCAGATGAGGGATTGGGAGGTGACTCACAACTGCGGTTCATATATGGAACCGACGTCTTCCCTTGCAGGTCGGTCTTGTCCCATAAGCCAGTAAGGTCGACTCCGTTGAAGGAGATCGAGTTGAAATATCCATTATATCTCAGAGACCTCATGACTGCCAAGAGCTGGAGGTTGGTGTATGTGTTTCCAGCCTTGGGTGGGAGCAGTCGGAACTCGGGGGCAAGTGAAGTCTTCCAGTTGATCTCCCACTCTACTGGCGAGCAGTGGTAGGCGACGAGGAAGGCATCCAAGGTCCGCCGGAGACCTCCGTAGTTATCTCCAGCGATGAGCAGCTGCGGGTCCGCCAGCCCTGTAACCCGGAAGACTTCCATGGTTTGCAGAGTTGTTGGCCAGCATGGCTTCAAAAACCTGTCTGCCTTCAGGAAGGTGATGACAATCTGGCGATAGTACCTGCTGGCCAACTCCAGTGTCACTGCTGGCTTGAAGGGCTCACTGTGACGCATCGTTAGTGGTTTTCTAATTATCGACATGCACTGGAAGCCACCAGACTGAGACTTACCGGAAACTCAGCACAAACCGCTCCTCGTGAAGAGTCCAATTGGCCCGGAAGATCTCCAAGTTCACCAGGCCAAAAGACTGATACCTCACGTCCAGCGGCGAGCCCGGCCCAGCCTCGGCAAGGTAGCACAGATTCCTGCCCACGGCCAGATACCAGGACGAACCATCCTGGACCTTCCGGGTCCTGTCCAGCTTGCTCGAGTGCGCGTCGTCCTTGACAGACGTCCTCCTGACCACGGGGAATATCTCGGGCTTGCACGTCTTGAACCCGGGCTCCTCCTCGGCAAAGACCTTGACGATCTGTGCCTCGACCTCCAGCGGGACGAGCGACGCCTCTGGGAACTCGTGGACCTTGGCCTTGAGCTGCTGGGAGATCTTGGTCATGTGGTCTGAGCGCTCCTTGGGGAGGCAGAAGAATATTTGCGTGCTGTTGTAGGCGGTCCTGGCGGAGCTCGACTTCCACCATATTTCGATGCCGAAGGAGGGCCGCGAGCTCTCGGCGAGGAAGACGGACACGACCATGTGAACGGGGATAACGAGCATGGGCTCTGGCGGGGGCACCAGGCTGGTGTTCTCCTTGCCCGGCCCGGAGCTGATCTGGGGGAAGGTCGTCAGGGCCTCGTTCTTTGTCTTCATCTTGACGATGTAGTCCTGCGTGACGACCAGGTACGTCGGCTTGCTGCGGAGGACCTGGGGGTCGGCCTCGAGGGCGCAGTGTGCCTCGACGTGCTGTGTTTTCCAGTCAATGGCCGTCTTCCAGTCGATGCCAACCGTCGAGGACCGGGACGAGGTGAAGGACATCGAGTACGTTCGCGATATCCGACTTGCCCCCGAGGACGTGATGGAGCTGCGGCGCTGCATGCTGTCAAAAGAGGAGAAGGAGCCTCTTTGCTTGTGTAGGACCTTGCGCCCTGGTGACCCCAGAGTTGGTGCATCCTCCAGCTCTGTGAGCGGGGCCGTTGATGCCCGGCTGAGGCTCCGTTTCACTGTGGTGAAGAAGCCGCTGTTCCTGTTCTCGTGTATCGAGCTTGCTGGTGAGCTGCCGGCGGGGCTGGAGCTTGTAGTCGTCGGCGAGTCGAGGGCCGCCAGGCCTGGCAGCGACGGAGCTGAGCTCTGCCGCTTCCACTTCAGCAAATCCATAGTGTTGTCTTGCCCGAAAAAAAGTTATAGCTTCCTTCGTAATGGCTTGGATCGAAAAGCCAACCTGAAGAGGCCGAGAATAATAGCCTCCGCCCAGAGCTATATCAGTCGAGCTCAGCTTCACTGCTCTCGTAGGATTGACGTCAGGCCGGGTCCCGACTGGGTGCACCACCTGGTCCGCGCGGGGCGTGGGTCGCGTGTGCGGACAATTTAAGTAATTAGAGGTGCCAAGTAGCTGTGACCGGCGGTATGGTGGCTATCCAGAAGAGAGATTGGGATGATGTCGGTGCAATCCGGGAGGCGGCAGTGATATCCAGTTTCCGAGCCGTCAAAGGAGCTCGCAACTCTCTCTGCTTGGTATCCAGCACAGCACAGCACACAGACAGGGAGCCCCAGGATCCACAGTGACGGGGGGAGAATATAGAAACAGCACAAATTTGAGGGAGTCAAGGGATTTTTGCACAAGGCAAGGAGTTATGCGTCTCGGAGGCGTCCAATCTGCCGAGGTGTGGGTGGTGCGAGGGAATAAGGCGATGTTGGCTGGGGGTGGGAAGGGGGCACTGCATTCGAGACCGAGCGAGCACTGCTGCTGATGATGAGCCCGTCGCCAACAAGCTTCGTCATGAGCCGGGCTAGAGACGAGTCAAGACACGACGGCGCCGTCTTGAACTCTCACTCTTGCCCTCTCACACGCTTCTCACACTCTCTCCGGGCCGTGAGGCCACCGGAATCAGAAGTGTAATAGTCGGGCCATCCGACCGCCTTGTCGAGGAGCGATCTGCTGGTCTCAGCTTCGACGGCGGGTTGGAAGTGATCAGCAAGTGAGACAAGAGCTGTCTTCCTGCGGGAAACCCTCTCAGGCCTCGGACCGGCAGTCAGGATGAATATGCCGACAGGTCACCTCGGTACCCAAAAGTCGACACAAGCTCAATCCGGACAACCGCACGGAGTTCAGTTGAGGAAATTGGGACGGGACTGTTTCTCTGGAGGGAGGGGGATCGTCTCGTAGGAGCGAAGCGAGGAGGAGCGGGATCTAATTCTGTAGCGGTGGCCAGATCCGTCGACCTCGTCTAGTCACAACAAAAAAAGGCGTCGGCCTGCCTCGGAGCCACACAGCAAGAGCCTGTTGGTCTGTTGGCTCACAGGACAACAGCAGCAGCAGCGACGTTGACCGAGAGGAAAGGTGATATGTAAGGCGTATCGGGAGAAGATGGGAGGCAGCTAGAGAATGCAGATGCAAAATCGATGCACACTCGAGAGAGATAAGATGGGATGGATGGATGGATGGATGGATGCCAACGCTCACACTACTTGCGATTCGATGGATTGGGAGGGAGATGAGGGACTTGGAAGTACAAGGCTGTACATTCACATAAGGCAGGATTATGTTATTAGGTTGGTTAGGTAGGTTAGAACAGTAGAGGCAAGACGGATCGTGAACGGGAAAAGAGAAAGAGGGTTGCCTCTCTGTGTTATTGCAGAACCAGAAAATGCACAGCATGGAAAAGTTGGGAATTCGCCATATCGGGCGGCCATTGTCCATGGGACTGGCTGTCTTCTCTCGCACCAAGCAACCAAGAACGCATCATATCAAGGATTGGGGCTGCACCTTCCCCCAAGCAAAGCCCCAGGGCGGGAAAGAGAGTGGGCTGGCCTGACCGAGGAACAACCCGGCGGGCGATGATGTTATCCACCAGCTATCATCCTGTTTGCGGGCAGTAATTGCCCAATGAGCTCATCGCACAGGCCTTGCTAGCACCTTCCCCCCCGGCCCGTATGACTGTGCCGTGGTATACTATAGTACTTAATAATGAGCTAGAGTACCTGTCGTGTGGGTGCAGATCGCCTCAAGGTACGGCCCAATCCAAGTCAGTCATTTGTACCGGGCCCTGGACGGTTTTGGCAGGATCCGAGGAACCTGTCGTGCGCCTCTCTGCAGTGCGTGCAGGGCGCCTCTCTCTCCCCACTCTGCACTCTGGCACTGGACAAACCCACACACCCAGACACCCAGACACATTGATACGGGCATGGGTATTCTACAGCACAGCACTAGCGACTTGTCGACTTCGTGTTGCACCACCAACCAGATCGTACAATTCGTCCTGTCTTTTTGTTTCCCGCCACGACCCGCCACGACCAACCCTGTCTGATGGTGTGAAGCCTCTTTGCTGCTGCATTGGCCGGGCTGTCGTCGACAAGCCTTATCGAGGATGGGGAAAGACACGAACAAAAAAGAGACTCACGGCTTCCAGCGGGCCACAGATGAAAAGGTGATGTTCCAACGACGGCCAGCAGACGTAATCCGGGCTCAATCATGATACAACACCACACGTAGCTCCCCTCCCGCTTCCCTGTGCGACATCACGCCGGCCACCTAGCAGAGCTGCGCCAATGCAGTTCCACCGCAGCGAGTGCGTTGCTCCAGTCCAGCTGAAAGAAAAGATGATCGTCACGCCGTCAGGGTTCTCATGCACACACACACACACCCACACACACACCACGAGAAGGACGCTCAGGTACGGTCCCTGTACCCGTGCTGTACCATACCGTACTCAAGTCGTCACCCATTTGCTTCGAGTATAGTAGATCTACAGGACAGGACCCTTTGCAAATCAGTTCAAGGTCGAAAAGGGGGGGGGGCTCGCTTAGCCTGACGCCGGGAGTGCCTAGGGAACGACGCCGGCGAGGACTGTTCCCGGGGTAGCTTCAGTAGCTTGGCCCTTGGCGATCAGCGAAAGTGCTGGGATATTTCGCCGCATCCGGGGCAGCACAGAGATTCCAACAACCCGGCGAGGCATCTGACGGGAGGGGAAGAGAGAAAGACCAGCAGCACATGTAAGCTTCCTGCTACCTCGCGATGTGCTGCTGTTGTCCTGTCTGGAACCGTCGAGACTCCCCCAACAAAATGCACATAATCCACCACTGCCACCATCACAAGCCTACCCAAAGCGCTCGATGGGATGATGGTTGCTCGGCGGAGGCAAACTTCTTCGGCCCAACTTTCGCTCGGAAAGACCCCGGCTCCCCCGATCAATGACATGGCTAAAAAGTGAGCTACAGGCGTGTGGGTTAGCCGGTCTTGCATGCCATGACGACCATGGCATTGTTTGTGCTGCGCCACAGATACCAAAGAAACACACCCAATGTTCAAGGCTGTGGCTTGGATGTCTGTGGGGAATTGTGGCTTGTGTCAGTGTACCGTGTATATGCAGGCCGCAGTCGCACTGATTCTGTCGTCGTCGTCGCACACGCGGCGTTGACGATGTCTGAAGCCACCTCATCATATGCATGAGCTTTTGTTGACTTGCAGCTACCGCAGATCTCTAGGTCGGCCGCGTGTGTGTACATACTGGCGATGAATAACGTGAAACATCGATTGGGGGCGGTCAGCCTCCCGAGGCCTCTCCCTCCCTCCCTCCCCCACGCCCCGTGATTCTGCTGCTGTGCTGCTATACTCATAAGACTGCACGTCGCCGTCTGCCGTGCCACGTCCGATATCTGGGTTGCCACTGTGAGACTGTTGCTGCCCACTCGGTGAGAGGCCGATATCAAAACAGGACACCCTGGCACTACACCTTCCTCAATCTCTCAATCTCTCTCTCTCCCCCCTCACCTCCGACCCCAGCATAGATTGCGGTTCTTGCCCCGCGCGCGAGGGGGGCAACGGGCTAGCTGGTGGGACCCTGACGGGATCCGAGTTTCCGGATGGGGTAATGGCGAGCATGGGCTCATGTTGTGCGGGCATAGCATGCATCTTGCCTGATGCTCCTCTTGATTGCTGAAGAGCCGCTGCCCGCTTGCATTGGCCATAGTGTGTGGTGTAAGTCTGTGGTCTGTAGTCGGGATCCCGATCCGTCCTGCCGGACATCTACGATCTCCACGCCCGACTTGCCCGCTCCGAGATCTGTTTCGGAAACAACATTAGCTTCTTGATCACGAAGCATGCGTGTTCTTTTCGTGGTGGACGCCAAGCGTCTTTCTTGTTGGCGTCGTTGTCGGATCTGCCCTGTTCTCTTTTCCAATTCCACTCTAGTGTCGAAAAAGTGGTCAACAAGTTGATAATAAAGTTCTCGGCTTGATACGACACTGTCACTTGGACCCGAGATGCCGGTGCAGTGTACACTGGGGAAGGCGTACAACGAGCCCCATGAGCCAAGTTGCTGATCCCTGCGGGACAGTTTTAAGCGAGGGCATCGTATCATATGCATAGCACTCCTCCCCGTCCTCCAGTCGACGAGGCCAATCTTTCTGATACTGCACCACCCCGCAATGAAACCCCAAGCTCGAGATATCGATGGCCGCCGAACGATAGTGTGGGCTTGTTTTCCTTGGGCCTGAATCCTGCTCGTACGGTGGCCCGCCCCCCAGAGCGGAGTCACGGTTGCAAAATGCACTGCACCCCTGCCCTGTAAGCCGCAACCGCCTTGCAGGCAGCTCAGAGGGCAAAAAAAAAAGAGAGGTTGTATTGTAGGGAACCCACACAGTCAGACAGCACTTACCATTCCCATGTGATCCGCAGACCATGCGCATTTGTCTGTCTGCTATCGCTCGTGAAGGAAGCGGCGTGAACCAAGGTCCCGCATTTCGATGCCTCCCAACTGTTTCAAGTTAATCGCCCGCCGCTGCTAGCGCCAAGGCTCGTAAAACGTCCATCGCGAATCATTCGGCGCCGGTTCATGACAATTTACCACTTTCCCTGCTTGGTGAGGAAGGGGGGAAGAAAAAAGCCAAAAAAGCTTCGCATCGTCGGCACGTCCAAGCGCAAGTCTGTGTGCTGCGTTCTGTGTGTGCGAGTGTTCGCGTGCTGTGCACACACCTGACTCCCACGGCTCCTGGCTCCGGGTCGGATTTACGATCAGATACTGGAGCCCGACGGACCATATCTAGGCTAGCTGGGCTAGACAGCCGACCATGTGCGCTTGTCGTATCAGACTCGCGTCTGCAGACTCCGCCCCACTATCGAAGGGAAGCTGTCGCAGCCTCCAAAAAAAAGTGTGTTTAGCGGAGAAAGTAGGAGATCACCATCAGAGCCTCTTTGTCCACGGACGCAAGACTTTTCCCCGAAGGCTGACGACGGCGACGTCGTTGGCTGAAACGGACGACGCGAAAAGGAGAAGCCCATAGCGATGGTGATCCCACGGATTGATTGTCAGCCCAGCTGTTGTTTTCGCTCACGCCCTGGTGGCCTTGCATGGTTTGGCCCAGGGGTTACTGGTATCATCAGGAGATGAGGGTGCTGCCATCTCGCCAGCCCTGCCGATATGTCGTGTATCGGTTATCGCCTACTAATCTGCCCATCCGTGCCCCTGAAGGATGATGAGTCGAATGACGGAATAAAGGATTACAGGTGCGTCAGAATGGCTGAATAGTAGGACGGGTGTTATGCTGATCCGTCAATTATCCCTTCTGATGACTTCACCTGCCGACTATCACCATTTCCCTCTGACAGGCAGGCCCGGGGGCTTTGTTGTGCGTTTGTGTACCTCTCTCTGTGTGTGTGTGTTGGTGGTAGGCACAGGTGGCGAAGGAGGGAAGTATCTCCCGATATGGTATACGGGGGGAGGACTGCGGGTGGAGAGGCCAACCACGATCAGCAAGCACTAGCAGCGTCTACATGCACACCCGTCAGCGTCTCCCCCGTGTGCCCTGTCCCGAGGCGACCAATCAGGCTCGAGGGTAGAGTGTGGTGGCCGTCAGCCGGCGGCCCAGGTTTCAAGTTGGCGAGCTGAGGTCGTATTCTCGCGACCAGAGGCTGATCAGGCTGTCTGCTGTCAGGCCTGGCAGTGCTGGGCACAGAAGACTGGACAGCCAGTCCGAGCCAAGCTTTCAGGCGGGTGGTGGTGGTGAGCAAGGGCGGGCGCGGCCAGTCAGAGGGCCCGATTTAACCCGTGATGAGGAAAGGGTGCCAGGCGAGAGCGAGGAAGGCAGTGGTAACCTTGTCTGCCAGAGCCTCATCACAAAACAACGGTGTGCTGCGCATGCTCCGTGTGGACGTGCAAGGTGCAAGATGCAAGATGCCCCATGCACTCGGGCTCCTGGGCCGAGCTTGCAGTCCGTCGTTAGAGTTGTTGACGACAATACAAGCTATGCTATTAGTCCTCGTCGCGCGGCGGGTTGAGATACTCCGAGATCAGATCAAAAGCGAGTCCCGACATGTTGGGACTGGGATGAGATCAACTCAAGCCAGCTTAGCCAGATGCAACTGAGTCGGGCAAACTCTCACGGGCCGACAGAGGCTGTTCGTTCTCTGTCAGGCATAGGCCGTCTGTGGTGTGGGGTGGGTCTTTTTGTGCGGCTCGCCAGAGGAGCGGCTACCACCACATGGTCATCAAGGAGGGGAGCCAAGCTCGTTGTCCGATGTCTGGGTCAAAGAGCCTTCAGAGCAAGATTCAGAATCTTCGGACGGGAGGGGGAGCAGCATGGATGACAGATGGGTAGCGTGCGGCATTGAGTGAAATGTTTCGGCCACGCTCTTGCAAGGTCATCGCGAACGTGACGTGACCCAACCCACACGCTGGGGACACAGACGCATCGGCAGGATCGGCTGCAAGCTGAGTGTGCAGGATGTTTTGCAATGCTTTGCTTTGAAATGCAATGCTTCAACTGCGCAGTACTGTGACTCTGCTGCATGTGTTCAGCATGCAATTCGTTGGCCCGCTCGGTTGTTGGATGCCGTGGCCTGTCTGCTTGCCTGCTTGTTGACTTTACTTGGCAAGGGAAGTCTGTTTGTTTCATTACAGCTTACTTGGGTGTGTGTGTGCGCGTGGGCGTTGGCACTCTGCGCGCAGATTGAGGGCCTTTGTTGGCCGTCACTTGTGTGTTTGTGTGTGTTTCAAGCTTGGTTGGTGATGGCTTCTGTTTGCTTGGGTCGTAGGCTCTTTTGCTATGGATAGAGTTTCTACAGTAGCACTACGTAGTAGCGTCTTCTGGAAAGGGAAATGGAAATATGGGCAAAAAAGAAAAGGGGGCTCGTGCACCCCCCTCCCAAGGGCCCCCAAGTTGACGGCCCCTAGCCCACGTTTCAAGCTGGACGCCACTGGACGAGCTACCGCCCGTTGCAGCAGGGAGTTCCTGCCCACAGGGGCCCAGCCGTCCACTGGCGTGCTGTGGTTTGGCTTCTGGCTGTCCGTCCGTCCCATCATCGGTCTCCTGAGCTGCATCCATCAGACCCAAAGCCCAAGCCCGTCCTGGCCAGCGCCAATCCAATCGCGCCCTGCCTGCTGCCCTGCTGCCCGCCCGCTCCGCTTCTGCACGCGGTGGACTGGCCCCCAAACCATCAGCACCAGCATCAATCAGCAAGGCCAATGCAAGCAAGCATCTCTGCCCCAGTGTGTGCCCCAGTGCCCCATCCAGCAGCCCTCACCACCAACTCCTGCAGTCAAATCATCTTGCCTATCAGTTGCTCCCGTCGCTGCAAAGAGGGCGCTTCTTGGCCCCTCCCCCCTTCTGTGTCCTCCCCCCTGTCTCATCCTCACCCTCGCTCTCGTCTTCGTCCTCGCCCAGCGTGCTGCTCGACTGTTACTCCTCCACCTCCTACCTCATCCCGCTGCTTGGTGTCCGTGGCTGCCCATCCTATCCCTGACCTGACCCTCAACCAGACCACATCTCCTCCGACTTTGTTTCTCCTTTTCCTTCCTTCGCGCCCCGCCACTCACTCTTGCATTGCCCGCCGTCTTCAAACAAAGATATCCCGCCCCGGCTCTTCTTTGACCAGAATGAACCCGCCCCGAACGCAATGACAGGTCGAACGTGACACGGCAGACGCCTCGAATATACCCACTCGTCCCCCTTTTGGACTTGCACGCCGCCTGGGCAATCCTCCGCCCAAGGAACCTAATCGAACACGCATCGAACATTGCATTGCTCTGCTTTGCACTCCTCTGTCCCCATCACTTATCACGCAGGACGCCTTGCTGTGCCTGGTGACCGCGTTGAAGATCTTCTGATGGGCCTCCACCCAGGCTCGGGCTATATCTTATTTGCCAGCCTTTAAATCATCGACCCATCGCTGACCCCGACCATTACGACGACAAGATACGGCCGCGACCTGGTCAGCAGATAAAGCCTGCCACCTCTGATCCCCTTTCCCCTCCTCGCTTTGCACTCCGGATCCTTGACGGCTGGGACTTCTGGATTCTTTGTGCCTTGAGTACTTGACCAGCTCCGACCCGCCTCGCCTACATACAGGTCCTCCTTCCCCACCGTGGTGCATCTGGCAGGCTCGATCACCACAACCCGACTGCTTCCCACGTTTTGTCGAGGATAGGACCAAACATATACATCATCATTAGATTTGGGACTCTTGCCAACCCAATCCACCCGACCCACCCGGCCCCTGCGGCGAGACTGCGGCGCGGCCAGCCCAGGCCTACGTACTTCTTACTCAAACACCGACCTGGCCAGCCCGGGCTCCCTCACACAGCTGCTTTGCATTCACACAACGTCTACCACCATGGCCATGTTGGCGTCAAAGTCGCCTTACCAGGCGTCACTCAGTTCCAATCAGTCGACACTCGTTCCCTCGAGCGCCACCCAGTCTTCTTACCCGCCTCCTAGGAGAGCCGCGACAATTCCCACCACAAGCCAGTCTTTTGCGAGCCCCACGGAATCCGAGTTCTCCGAGGGTGATGGACCAGATTCGGTCAAGTATTGGGATGAAGACAGGGTTTGCGATTACCTGAGGACTGTCAAGTGCGGTGACTATGAGAACATGTTCAGGAAGAACCATATCAATGGTGAGAACTTGCTGGAAATGGACAAGGAGGTCCTGAAAGAGATGGGAATCGACAAAGTCGGTGACAGGGTCCGTCTATTCCTGGGCATCAAGAAGCTGAGGACCCAAGCATACGCCAACCAAAAGAAGCGCAATAGGGTAAGCCAGCTATGACTGACTCCAGCGACGTGATGTTTTGGCATGGTACTGACTGCGAATTTAGGATTCTTTCGGTGGCCTGGATATAGCGCAATACACACCGTCATCATCTGGCTCCCCTCGTCCGCCCAACTCGGCGTCTCGTTCCCAGCCTACGCCATTACTGAACAAGAGGTACTCTCGGCAATACGACATGGCCATTCCGCTCGACGTTGCAAAGTCCTCGTCCAGGCCAACCTCTCCTCTGCCGAGCACAGACTACAAAAACACTCGTCAGGCATACGCACAGAGAACGGTGGGCCACGGTCTGCCCTCTGGGCCTCGTCCGCAGCCCACCTCTCCTCAGGTGCGATCCGGCCCAGCAGCCCACCACCGAAATGGCTCCAGTGCCGATGGATCTCTCATGGCCGCTTTGCCCCACAACCAGGATGTAATTCGTGTCATCTCTACCGACGGCGTTACAAAGGTCGTCAAGATTGCCGACTGCAGAAATTGTGCCGAAGTAATGCGCTTAACCCTGCGCAAATTCGCGCTCCGCGAAGATCACGAGAGGAATTATTGCTTCTGGATACTGGTTGGTATCGAGGCCAACCCCAAGATGTGTCGTCGACTCGGTGACACTGAACTATGGAAGATTATTAAGGACGAGAAGAGGCCTGAGCGGAATCGCCTGATCCTTAGGAGGGTTCCAGCTGGCGAGCCCGGCCGCGGCGAGCTCGAACGGGCTGCAGCTATCGCTATGGAGGAGAACCAGCAAAATCACCACCGGGCACTTGGAAGCATGAGCCATCCGAGCCAGGCCAAGGTCCAGAAGGTACTCGGTGAGGACTGGGATTCCATGCAGCCACCGCTATCACCTGTGACGTACCAGGACCGCGAAAGGAATGTTCAGAATGCGGCACGGGAATTGGAAAGACCCGCCTCTGATGCCAAGTCACCAAATACTAGGGCCCGCAAGGTGCTGCGCCAATTCGGCGGACTGCGGCCGCCCAGTGAGCTCATCGCATCCGACCTCACATCCTACTTCCCAGACCACCCGCGAGAAGACATCGACCGTACCGCCCGACTGTCCATGAGGAGATCTCAACGCCTAAGCAAGTACAACAGTCGTCTAAGCGTTGCCAGCAATCTCAGCTTTGCCTCGAGCGTACAGGATGCGCCTCCAATCCCCACTATTGCCGATAGCTGGCTCAATGCCAATACTCAAATCGCCAAGGTCCAACCTAGGAGTATTCATGGCCGGATGACGCCAATGTTTAGAGACTCCGTGTCTTCCTCTGTCCTTGACACCCTGCAGGAGGAGTCAAGCCCCGTGGAGCCCAACAGGAAGTCATACGTGTCTTTCGCCGACAGCGGGTCTGATACAGCTGCCGTCAGTGTTACTGACCCTGAAGGCAATGTAGTCAGGCACAGCTACTTCGATGGCGAAAGCAGCACCGGTGGCTCGGGCTCAAGCTCTCTGAGAGACGTCAACCAGGCACTCAATGATGACGGTGAAGACGCCGACGAGGAGCTGCAGAGCTTCCTGGCTGGTGAGTCCTGGGACGACAACAAGTGGATGAAGGGTGCCCTCATCGGCCAGGGATCCTTCGGCTGTGTGTATCTTGCGCTACACGCCGTCACTGGTGAACTTCTTGCTGTGAAGCAAGTCGAGTCACCGTCGCCTGGAGCCAATTCGCAGAACGACTCGCGCAAGAAGAGCATGATCGAGGCGCTCAAGCGGGAGATCAGCCTGCTCCGAGACCTCCGACACCCCAATATTGTGCAATACCTCGGCTGCAGCAGCTCCTCGGATTTCCTCAACATTTTCCTCGAATACGTGCCAGGTGGCTCAGTCCAGACGATGCTGAACTCGTACGGTGCCCTGCCTGAGCCGCTCGTTCGCAGCTTCGTGCGGCAGATCCTGACGGGCTTGTCTTATCTGCACGGCAAGGAGATCATCCACCGTGACATCAAGGGGGCCAATATTCTCGTCGACAACAAGGGTACCATCAAGATCTCTGATTTCGGTATCTCCAAGAAGCTCGAAGCCACCAACATTCTCAGCGGCGCAAACAACAACAAGCACAGGCCGTCGCTGCAGGGCTCTGTCTACTGGATGGCACCCGAGGTCGTCAAGCAGACTAGCTACACGCGCAAGGCGGACATATGGTCCCTGGGATGTCTCGTCGTCGAGATGATGACGGGCACACATCCGTTCCCGGACTGCACGCAACTGCAGGCCATCTTCAAGATCGGCGGCTCAAAGGCCGCGCCCACGATCCCTGAGCATGCCAGCGAGGAAGCTCAGGACTTCCTCGCCCAGACATTTGAGCTGGACCACAACAAGCGACCCAGCGCGGATGAGCTGATGATCCATCCTTTCTTGACGCCCATCACCTAAACAGTGGGTATGCGGCAAACAACTTATTTTTCTTCTTGTATGTGTATATAGATAGACCAAGACTTACTACGTGTTCCGGTATCACGAGGCACGATCACAAAGACAGACGGACGACCTATTGGATACCTACTGGATATGTATTGCATGTGGAGGCAGAGGAGGTGTATCCTGGGGAAAGAGTAATAATACCCCAGGGAATGGCGAGGCTACCCTGGTGGGGTGCGACAAAACACAAATGTTGGCCGTGTACTCGTACTATTCCATCTTCCGACACTCTGTATGATCTGGAAATTGAGAGAAGACCTTTATTTTGAACACACATACACACACCTCTTACTTGCACTAGACCTGCTTTGATGTGACGTGAGATTAGTCAACGAACTTTGAAGTGACAGCATGGCGACGTTCCTTCGCATTTCATTGACTGCCGAGGCAGTGTGTCCCAGGCGGCGAACCTGAAAGGTGACCGCGGTCGTTGCGTGGGCTGGGCTGCCTCGTGTTGTAGTTTAAATGCCAGCAGGCGGGTCTACCAAGCGACCACCCACCATTCCAGGCAGGCAGGCAGGCATCTATTGGTGTGACCCATTTCTGTAGTCCAGCCTGTAAATGCACCTCATTTTCGTCTTCGTGCTCGTCTCAGTCACAGAATCCCACCCGCACCGGGCAAGACGAGAAGCTCAGTACAGCTACAGTACAGTACAACGAACCTTGGACCTCGAGTGAAGGCTACTTGGACCACCTGCTGTCAAAAGACCAACACAACACTGACACCCCCTACACCGGGAAGGCCAACCCTACCTACTCATCGATAACATCTCCTCCTGCACAACGGGATCGTCGAGCAGTGTCCCTCCCAAAAAACCAGCATGGCCGCCAAAAACGACAAGACCGAGACGCTCCTCTACTTCGCCTTCGGCTCCAACCTCAGCAGCACGCAGATGCGCGCCCGCTGCCCCGGCGCCGCGGCCGTGGGGCTGGCCTTCCTGCCGGGCTACGACTTCATCATCAACGAGCGCGGCTACGCGAACGTGGTCCCCCGCACGACAACAACAACAACGACAACATCATCAGCAACGGCGGCGGTGGACCAGGATGCAGACGCCAGCAGCAGCAGCAGCAGCAGTGGCGTGTACGGCGTGCTCTACCGGCTCGCCTCGCCCGCCGAGAAGAGGCGCCTCGACGGGTACGAGGGCGTGCCGCTGGCGTACGAGGACCTCGCGCTGGACGTCGAGCTGCTGCTGCCGCCGCCACCGCAGCCGCCGGGCGGCGAGGGCGGGGGAGGAGACGAGGAAAAGGATGGGCCGTTTCCCGGCAGCACGGCGCGGCAGCCGCAGCGGCAGCCGCAGCGGGCGCTGGTGTATGTCGACCGCCAGCGGGTGACGCCCGCGGCGCCGCGGGACGAGTATGTCGCGCGCATGAACCGGGGCATCGACGAGGCTGTGGCCGAGTGGGGGTTGCCCGGTGGCTACGTAAGGGGGGTCATGAGGCGGTACATACCTTCTGCTGACTCTGCTGCTGCTGACGACAACGACGACGACGGCGAGACGGCTGGTGGGGGAGGAGGGTGAGAGGTTCGGGAGGAGGGAGGAAGGAAGGGGGTTTGTGCAGGGTTGGCTTGGGATGAGAGCAAGGGCTGGCTTGGGCCTTTCTTTGCTCGGTCAAGCTGGTGAGAGTGGTTCTTCGCGGGTTTTGCGGAAGATCGACGAAGTTTAAGATCTCGGGCGAGACGTTCTGGATGTTCAGATGAAGGTGCGCGGCGCGGGACCGTCTGGATGGGATGGCTGTTGGTGGTGGTGCTTTCGGGGGTATTCGGAGTTATCACGAATGCGCAGGTTTGACCAAAGACGACCGTCTCTCGACTCACATCTCTCTCTCTCTCTCTCCTCGGCTAATGACTGGTCCTATGCTACAAGGGACGGAGAAGAGCAGCGTTTATGTTGAAAGGCGTAGCGAAAGATAATGAGCGGCACCCCTTAAATCAAACCCAACAAGAAGAGCACGCGTGTCTCGATGGTTAGCCAGTCTATTTGCGTATATTAAATCTGAACTCTACACTACCTCAGAGAGCCAGGCTGTTGCTACCCCAAAATGATGGTTTCACAAGGGTGACGAATCCCCCCCCCCCCTTCCCCCTCAATTCCTGGACAGTATAGTAGTAGTGTAGTCTACTCCAGGAGCCCGGAACCGGTAGGCCGGGGTCGTAGGCTATCTCCCGAATACGACCCCGAGATTGTGACTGTGAAACTGGCGAGCCGCATCGTTTCGTTCCCCAACGACATTGTACGCCAGCCTGCCTGCCTTGCCGAGGCACACGGTACACTGCAGCATTGGCGAATGATCGTTGATATCACAACAGCACAACAAAGTTAGAGGAGAGGAGAATGCGAACATCAGAAATATCGAGTTTGAACTCGTTCTGTAGATTGGCCACATGAGTGACTAAATAACTAACTCTCTTTTTAGATATGTCTTCCTTCCTCCTCGCTTCTCTTTACTCCCTCTCTCTCCTCTCTTGCAACGAGGCAAATCATTCGATCCACCACTAAACGCCATGCAATGCCATAGATGCCCCCCCCCCCAACCACTCGGGGTTCTTTATAGGTCTGTTGTATGTCCACAAAATATGCAAAAAGTGCCAAAAGTTTTAAAACAAAGTAATATCATGCCGTCATGCCCTCGCTTCATGAAAATAAAAAACGCTTGCTCATGCTCTCGTCCATTCTCCAACATCCCAGATGCAAGGTCTCGTTTGGGGGGCTGCCGCCCAGCTCGGACGTGAAAAAAGGAGTCGAATGTACAGTGGTGATAAGATACAAGGCCACAGTGGCCCGCCAGCGGCTAGTTCGTTTACAAAAGAACGGCGCCAGCCCCGAACGCTACAGCCATGACGGCGGCAGTGATTGCAGCAGAGCCACCTGTCCTCAGGCTCGGCGCGGCGTTCTCTAGCCCGAAGCCGCCGGAGATGCTAGTCGACGAGTCGGAGAGGCCCGTGGCGGCGACGGCGTTGGCAACGGCGGTGGCACTGGGGACGGCGTCGGTGCCGGTGCCGATCTCGAGGACGTTGCTCGAGGTGGCGTTGAAGTTTGTCTGGGCGATCGAGATCTCGTTGTTCTCGAGGTCGTAGACGACGTAGGCGGAGCGCAGGAAGGTGTCGCCGAGGACCATGCTGCTGGACCCGGCGGGGGCGATGCCGAACAGGCAGGCCTCGGTGCCGTCGGAGAAGCGGGGCCGCTTGCCCGAGGCGGTGACGAGGTCGAGCACGAGCTCGTTCATCTCGACCGAGATGACGGGCGAGCTGAAGGTGAAGTCGAGGGTGGCGTTGCTGCTGGCCGCGCTGCAGGCGATGTAGGCGGCGCCCTCGTTGCTGTCGTACTGGGCGTCGACGCGGTCGTAGATGGTCTCGACCATGGAGTTGGGCAGGTAGGTCAGGCTGCTGCCGCTGTCGAGGAGCACGGCGAGGGCCTGGTCGGTGGCGATGGCCTCGCCGCTGAGGGACAGGCCCGTCATGGTGATGAGGAACTCGGCGTAGACGCTGCCCTCGGCCTGGATGGGCAGCGTCTGCAGCTCGCCCGTGAACTGGTCCGTGTCGACGCCGCCGAACAGGATCTGGCCCGTGCTGGAGTCGAGGTCGTTGAGCCACAGGCTGTAGGCGTTGGACGTGATCTTGTCCTCCGACTTCATCTTGGCCGGCAGGTTGTCGTACGACGACAGCTGCGCCCGCCCCACCTGCACCTCGTTCACCGCGTACCCCACGCCGAGGATCCCCTGCGAGCTGCTGCTCGTGTAGCCGATGCCGAATTGGAAGTCGCTCAGCGTCGTGCCGCCGATGTCTATCGTGTCCGTCACGTAGTCGCCGCTCGCCCCGGACCCGTCCACGTACGAGATGTTGAACCACGACCCTACGTACTCGTACGTCGACGACGAGTTGGCGTCATATGTGCCCGCGAACACGCACGGCGACGACGACTGCGTGCACAGCGCTGAGCTCGCCGTGTTGACCCATAGGTCGCTGCTGCCCGTATCGAGGTGCAGCCGCAGGGACTGTGCCGGGGTCCCCAGGGTGGCGTTGACAAAGTATAATGTCTCCTCGTTGTCGAGGTTGGCCGTTACCGTCGCTCGTCTCCTTAATTGGTCTCGTTTGTGTGGATTCGTTACCGTCTTTCTTTGCGTGGGCATACCCAATACCCTTGGTGATCCTCCATCTGTTCGTTTCCGCAGGTTGATGCCCTCCACTGATGATATTATTGTGGCCGAGAGGGCCAATATTGTCGTACACTTCATCTTGGTCGTCGTCGCCGGTGGAACCTCCACTCAAGGTATGTATATGTGTGTGTAAGAGCCGGGGAGAAGCCGTTCACAGCCGAGCGAGATCCCGATGGGGCGGCTGGAGGAGGAGGAAAGGAAAACAGCAGAATGTAAATGCTATATCATCTGGGGTGGTGGTTGCTGTATTGTATTACCTGGACAAAGTACCAAGGAAGGCCGGAAAGTGGCGGCGCTGGCTAGGGTGGAGAATATTCGTGGGCTTCGTACGTAAGGCCGGTGATATTCGTTGGATCCAGTGACTGCGCCCAGACTTAAATTCCCCAGTCCCGTGGCGATTATCGTCTCTTCCCTGTCTGACCTGGCCTGAGGTTCTTTAATTATTGCCGCTCTGCCGATATTCCAATCTGTCGCTGCCCCGGAGAATATTGTTTTTGTTTTTGAGTGCAGCGATTCGAGATGAGTTGAGTAGGAGCAGATCAAGGTTTGGGTATTGGGGGGAAGGGGTGCCGAGAGAGTCAAGTATCAACGACCAAGCGAGCTGTCGCACCGACCCCAAGCGCAGAAACAGCTTAAGCTACACACAAGAGGCGGAGACACACCAGTGTGGTTTCCGGGCCCCCATGAGCATGAATCAGGTCCGGACCAAGAGCAAGATACAAGACGCCTGGCAACAGCCAAGCCACAGTGCACGAAGCCGAAGTGGTGCCAAGTGTCTTGGGGAGTCTCACACACCGGGCGGTGACCTGGGGGGGAGGCGGTACTAGGCTAAGGAGGAGCCGGGGGTGTGGATTTGCTGCCAGGGGCTTACGTTCGCTTGAAGCGTAAGACTAACAGACGGATTGAGTGCCGGGAGAGGACGGATACGCACGTCGTAGTTTGTAGTGACTGTACTGTGGCAGTAGCGGCACGCTTCGAGTTGCAGACCCAGGATCGTCTTGGCTTGTGTGCGCCGGGATGAGGGTAGTTTGGAAGGCAGGACATCAGATGTTTAGGGATTGCTTAAAAGGAATACTCCGACCATGCATGCCAGGGACTTGAGACGAAGAGAGAACATGGGTGCTGACCCAGGTCAACGTCAAAGTACCGTACCATCCTTGCGTGCGTGGCCCCCCTAGTCGTGGGCGGTGTCGACAATAGCAGCAAAGAAAAGAGAGGGTCCGGACACTCACCGGCAGTGCGAACTGCCCACGCCTTCGGACGGTCATCAAGGGTGACTGGCAGGCAGACTGGACAGCCGAGCGAGGCACACGCTGCGCAGATCTCATCGTCACCTCATGGCCCCCAATCGAGCTACGGACTCCCGCCTTCGATTCGAAAGAGCCTCGCCTCACAGCTCAGCTCGGCCGCGCTGGAGGTCAGTCGGTCCCGTGTGGCGAACCACACGGCAGCGCTTGCTTGCTTGCTTCTGAGAGCCCGCTGTGAGATTGAGCGACGCGCAACCCAAGGCGCAGTTGGCATTGGTCCCGTGAGCGACGGGCCATTGCCATCGGCCTTCCCCTCCAGGGGGGGGGGGGGCAGGCAGCCAGGGCGAAATGTCAGTGTTGGCGGGTTGAAAAAAAATATGTACGCGCGGCCCTAGAGAAGTGATTTGACAATGGCGGGGCGGAGTGCGCGGCTTCCTCGAGTCCACCACCAATTTTTACTTCTCGGACCCCCAGCTCACTGCATCTCACTGCCGCCTTGACGCGCACAGCTTGTCAGTCAATCAATCCACGACTGCATCTGCTTCCTCCTGGGGTGATAGATAGATAGATCGTGCTCCTGCGTTGCTTGGGTTGATTTGGCGAAGTGCGACCGTGAATGTACCGATGGACCTGTAGCTGCTGGTTGTTGGTTGCAGGCTGCTGGCACGCCACAGCAGCACTCGCACATACGCACACACGCACACGCACAATGCAGCGGCGGTCGGATGTGAAACGCGCAAGCAGCTCTGCGTAGCGGCAGAACCAAACGTGCCAGGACCGAATCCAGCCTAGCCAGGGCCTATTCTGAGCCCTTTGCGACACGGGACTCGGGACATCAGACATGAGCTTTGGGAGTAGCGCATCTTCGACGTCTTGGCTTTCTCCACCTGTGGTCCAACCCCGGGGGGCGAGTGTCGAGTCCCCACCGGCACCAAGCCGGAGTGCTTGCCATCCGTTGGCATGTGTGTTTCTCTACTGTGGTACCCTACTCCTTTTCAACATGGCCCTGCACGTCCGCGCCGCCTTTTCTCCTTGCTGATGAGGTGAGAACATCGAAGCGTCACCCGCCCCGGAATATTGCCGTCGAGTAAAAGCCCTCTGGCTTCAATGTTGAGGTCGGATGACGCTTCTGCACGCCGAAAGAGCCGTCCCAGAAAGGACCGGTGCACCCGCCTCGCTGGCAGGCTCACCGACGCCAGTCGGGTGCTTGATGCTATTATTAACTCCGGCAAGGTGCCGAACCAATTTCCCACCCCATCGGGTGGTGCCGAGCCGACGGCTTCCCATCGATTCGGGTCCACTAGCCAATATATCTGGCGATGCCAACTGAGAGCGTTGCCGATTGGGTACCAGCTTCTTCACAGCGTCGTGCTGCAAGACCGATAAATATCCTTTTGCAGATCTTTGGTCGAATAGGAGCTGTGCCAGCAGAGTAAAGACGAACACGAGTGTGTCCTGAAGTCTGTCTGCTCGCTTGTTCTAGACACTGGTGGCTTTTCTTTCTTCCTAGGCTTTGTTTGACTAGCATTCGTGGGCCATGCGTCGCAGTTTCCGAGGGTGGCCATAACCAAGGGCCTCTAGGTGTATCGCATCATGCCGAAGTCTGCGTGTGGACGTGACGGTCGCTTGTCACTCCAGACTGAAAGACATTCGAGTTCGGTGGCAATGCTTTTGGAAGGGCAAGTGCGTCAAGACGGATTGACACAACCTCGGATTCGAAGACAGCTCGGAGGATCGCAGAACTGGGGATGATGCTGCACCAGGATGGACTTGTTAGCCTCTCGAGCTGGCAAATTCGGAAATTCGGAAAGGGGCTGTCTGAAGACACGCCGCTGTCTGATCAGGGTAGGTGTCTTGCGAGTGCAACCACCTGTGTGCCGCGGCGCTACTTCCATCAAGGTGCGTCACGCAATTGGGATGACCCACAACGTCGGTGCTCAATCAGGCATATGTGCTCCTCCCCGGATCTTCAAATTCCCACCGTCGAGAGAAGTGGCCGTCTTGTTATCGGCCACGGCTAAGGCCTGGAGTAATCCAGTCGCGATATCAGCGGACGTGCCTAGCTTCAGCGCGAGAGGTCCTGCATGGTGCTCAGACAAAGCTTGGTTGATGCTTAGGATCCATCAGGCATGTGGTCAAGGGGAAGTGGAGCAAGCTGGAAGGCGGAAAAGAGGACGTGGTTGATCGCGTCGCACGATACTTGTGGTCCTCGGCAGAACCTGAAAGGTCAGCTGAGACAGAAGAGGATGAAGGCAGGACCTTGGGACCTTCCTCAGTCTCTGCAAAATTAAATAAGAAGGAACAGTTGACACCAAAGTCAAGACTCTTCCTCAACGAATCGATCGCGATGCCAACATCAATACATCCCAAAAACCACACGCAGGCACTTTTGACGTGTTTGAAAACGACCTATTTCATTGACTACTGCCTGTTGACTGCGGTTCCAAAGCAATCCTGACGTGTGTCAATGCCCATAATCGGGGCTGTCGAAGGGAGACTTCCAGTGACGGCTCACCTTGATGATATTTGTGACGTCGTGGCAACGTGATTGATCTTTGGCTTGAGGCATACGTCGACTCTTTGTAGTCACGACGAGGATTTGAAGTCACCCTCTCGGGCCACCTGGTATAGGTCGAATGTTGTGTCTCAGGCTACGCGATGCAAGTTTGGCCAGCCGTCTTCGAAAACAGTGAAGAGGTATTGTCAAAGTTTCCCGCCTCCAGGCAGCGCCAGTGACTTGCTTGTATGAATGATAATTGCATGTCGGTCACTTGTGCTATGAGAACTACAATATTGCCCCTTGTACCATTCCATTTCATTTGCAAGACCAGTGGCATCTCACCGTATCACTGACAGCCAGTGCAGATGTTTTAAATCACCCCTTAAATGCCAACGGTAACATACGAGAAAAAAAGGCCATCTCCTAGGCTAGAGACGACGAGTATATGGGTGTGATTAGTCCAGCTATTGCAACATCTTTGAAGAGCAACACCACATCAACCAGAAAATTGCAGTGGAACACTTATCTTGCCCTTTCACATCCATTGGTTTCATTTCCAGCAACAGCATGAACGACTTTATTGCAAGAGAGAACGCTCAGGGAATACGATGGGTTTTTTTTGGCTCGACCCATTACACGCCGTGTTACCATTAAAGTATTAGCATGCACAATTGTAGCGGGAAGGCCATGTCAGGATTCATCCTCTATTTGCTTGAGACCAATCGATGTCCAAGGGGAATCGTTATTGTTCTCCTCTTTTCCGCCCTGCTGCTGGTGACTGACGACGGATCCACAGTCTATGCGCTCTGGTCGTTAATTATTGTATATTTAGTTACACCTCGTTCATGTCGAGAATGCAAGTAGGTCACAGACAGGGGCAGGTCTCGCAGTCGCCGCTGTTCTTCGTAATCAGCCTTGGCACTCTGGAAGGACACTTTCAGTGCAGAATGCGTTCGAGACTTGGTCAGCTGATGGTGGATTTGGAAAGCAAATGATAATGTCATGCGGCTTCTCGGCCATGTTGAACCGATCTGTTCCCATAAAAAAGAACCCGAAGCTTAATGTAGATATTTATAGCTCAGGGAAGGGACTACAAACAAATTAAGCTCGTGGCCCGTCCCCGCGAGCTGGTTGAAGATCTCCCGTTAGCACGAACAGCCATCGTGCGGCTGAACGCAATCGGTGAATTCAATGCGCTCTCCGTTCCAGTACCCGGGGTCGAAACAAATGTTTGCGTGCTTATACAAAAGGAAACTTTGTGGATAAGGTTCAGAGAAGGTTATGTCCACATGGAAAGACTAGATATGCATGCGGGATCAAGGAGAGTTTAATGTCCGATGGTACACCATGAGCAAGTCCAAGTCCTCACCGACTGTGTAGCCACACATGCGCACTTCCAAAGAATGTCTACCATCCAAGCAGTTCACTTCCCTTGACTCAATACAATCATCCAACATATTCTAGCTGTGAAGTCTCGCACGGAATGATCGGCCGAGCAGATCGATTGAGAAATGTCGAGTTCGAAGTCATCTCGAAAAATTAGTACTCAGCCGCACAGAATATGGATAACATGACACGACCAATCTGTGCGATAGCACGATAACGGCTGTAAAACCGAAAGTGGAAGCACGATCTGGACTCACGAAGACGTCTTATTTTTATCGCCTGACAGGAATCTAGATGCCTTGGCTGCTCCGCTCTGCACGTTCGCCCATCAATGCGGAGAGAACTGGGATGAAAGCTTGATCTCAGGCAACCCTAACTACTGGCAAGTCAGTAACAGTAATTGCAGCCTCAGCTGCATCAACTGCCAGAGTGGGAAAGCAAAATAAACCGAAATGTCATGATGTGTCCCACATCCAATCATCGGGAGAGCCGAAGGCTACGCCTGGTCCATTTCTTAGATTGTAATCATGCTGGGATGCGGTTGGTCCATGATGGTTTAGACTAATCGTCAGATTCACCTCGATTGAAAAACGGAGTCGTGATCTGAAGACGGCCAGGAGCTTTCATATAAAGCCTTTCCTTTGCCTCACACAATCAAGTCTTGCTTATCATTCATCAACTCACTCTCCTTCTGAAATCACAAAGATCACAAAGCAATCCTCACTAGACTCAGCATCTCTTGTAACATCCAGTTCTATCTAGCTCGACCTCTTCTTCACTCCTGTCATCAACATCCTCCTCCCTCGCACAATTCAAGCCCAGACGTCAACTCGAAAAACACTCACTATGCGTTTCTCTCTTATCGCTTGCACTCTGACCGGCGTCTCGGCTCTGGTCATGCCATCTCCACGCAGCGTCGGAGAAGAAGTCAAGGGCAATGATGCCGCCTTGGAGAAGCGCGTGGTTGTAGAGGCTCTCATTATGGCAGCAGCCACAGCCGCTGTAGGGCAGGTAGCCATCAGAGCTGTAGATGCTGCCATCGACCTCATCAAGGACGTCAGTGATTGTAAGTAATATACCCTCACGTCCTTGGAGCCCGAGCGCGAAGTCAGTGGCTAACGAAGCATCAGGGACCGAGGCTCGTGAATCATTCACGCAAAATGTCACGGCTCAAATGTGGTCTGATAACCCTTCCACGGGGCAGTACGTCGCCGCCATTTGCTACAACATGGCTTACGACTTCGCCAACGCCGACCACTCTGAGGTCACCAGTGTTCAGCTCAAGTCCGGCAGCCTTCACACCGAGTTCGTAGCCCATCCTCTGCTGCTGCTGTCAGGCAGCAACTCGGCCAGGTCATTTGCTAACAAGGCAAAATAGTTACGACTGCATGTACATGCAAAAGGGCAACACTTTCTTCCCACGAGGTGACGGTGGGTTCATCAACTACAGCTACAACAGTGACGGTTCTTGTACACACACTGATGGTATGCCGCGATTGTTCCCCCCTTCCAGGTTTTTCTCTACGATCTTGTTGCGCGTTCAGTCCACACATTGCACAATCCATGATTTTTCTCGCATATCGATTCAGAACTCAACTGACAAATCTCAATAGAGTCTCTTGCTTGCTGAAAATAAGCGGCCAAAGCTACTGGGGCTCCCGATTTCGTCAAATGTCTATCTGACAAACTTGTACTGTAGGATCTTGGGGCTTTGAATCAAAAAATCAGCTAGATCATGGACCGTGATGTAGTTTGGGTTTATGTTATGTACAGGTTTTGAGTTGTTGCGTGGGTTCAATTTTACATGAATTGATTGTACTATTTCTCCATAGAAATGCACCATGTCAAAATCGGTTGATTCCAAACGCTCTAGATGTATTATATTGTCCACCTAAACATCTTGTCAGATGGAATTAGCCTACTAGGGGCCAAGTCCCAAAGACAATTGTGTTTCAAATCTGTTATTATCGGCATTGTCTGCTATTAAACACTGGGTCTTGAATTGTTTACGGCTATATGGTCTAAGTCACTTGGTAGATATTTGAATGAGACTCTAGAGTCACTAAATTACGGGAAACCACAAAAAAAGCTATCTGACCTCGCCCAAAAATGTCCTGCTTGGACGTCCAAGGTAGCCTAACAACGCATTATCGCTGTGATCAAGTAACTATAACAGTCTGAACCTCCCCGTTCTCACCAAAGTACAACCTATCGATAGCAATTTGCCTGTGATTCGGATCCGTTTCATTGAGTGGCCGACGGTGATAGACTATGTACCACTCGTCTGTTCCAGGCAGATTCAGGATGCCATTGTGACCAGTCGCCACCGCAATATTCGGGTTCTCCCACAGGATAACAGCCCGCCGAGTGAACGGGCCCAGAGGCGAAGAGGACATGCCGTATGCGACTTGATACGTGGGGTCGCCATAACCATTTTCGGACCACATCATGTAGTAGATCCCGTTGCGCTTGAACACCTTGGTGCCTTCTACGAAACTGGGAGATGGGGTGATGTCCTTGAAGGTCGTGTTAGTATCGGGGAACGGCCGGAAGCTGATCATGTCCTCGTTGAGAAGAGCGACGTTGACGGCGCTGCCGCCGAAGTAGAAGTAGGTGACCCCGTCATCGTCGACAAACACGTCTGGGTCCATCGGATTTGCCCCGTTGATGATACTGTCTACTAGTCGGGTTCCCAGTGCGTCCATGTACGGCCCCTGTGCGTTGATTGTAGTCAGTCAAGTTGATTTTGCAATGGAGAATGGTTAATGAATCTGCGCGGACCCAGAGATCCCGCTTTTATTGTTTGCACAACTCCCAGTCAAACAAGTACATACACACGCAAAAGAAAAAGAGTACAACTCACCTCGGGCTGATTAGAAACGGCAACTCCGAGTCCGGCAGTGGCGTCTTGACTTCGAAGCCCGTTGGCGCTGAAATACAAATAGTACCTTCCGTCTATGCCGCGGATGGAAGCCGGCGCCCACAGGCTGTCTCGAGCCCAGCTAAAGTTCCAAGCAGCCAGGATGCCATCGTACGGGGTCCAGTTGATCAGGTCCGGTGACGAAAAGGCACTGAACCACTTCTGGTCCTCGAAGGCGATAGAGGTGGTGGGGAAGATCCAAAAGAGCGAGTCGTACTGTCGAATCTCGGGGTCGGCGTACCATCCGCCGAAAGGGAGGGGGTTGTTAGGCAGTGTGAGTTCGGAGGCGAGGTGGTTTGTAGGCAGCGTGAGGTTGAGAGGGGCCGCGAGGGCGGCAGCCGCTGCCGCGACGGACAGCAACAGTGCGTGCAGTCTCATCTTATTCTGGTCGATGATTCGGCCAGTCTTCTGCTCTATGGAGAATATTTTCTGTTCGCGTTGTAAGAGTCAGCACTCCAATTACGGGCTCTGGCAAGCTACGGGGCCAGCACGAAGGAGTCCTTGGGAATAAATAAACCCACAGTGAGTAAGTGTACCAGTAATTCCAGTCGACAGCTCAGCTACCTGAGGCAACAAATTAGAGACAAGAGTAGAATATAATGAAGACAAGCAATACTGAGCGAGGGTCTTTGAACACGGCAGCGTGAGGGTGATGGCCGTGCTTTCAACGATGGCAATTCAAAAGGCACGCTGGGCTTTAGAATGAGGCGGGCCGCATCTTTCCAAGATGTGTGGTATTTACGGCCAATTCTATTCAAGCCAATTCTATCAAAGAGAGTGAAGCGGTCGTTTGGACCTAAGAGGGGCTTCATCTTGGTGGTGGGGGGAAGCCCTTGGGGAATACTAGAGCAGTACTAGCTGCAGCTTGCTAGCTCTAATTAGTCATTCCCATAAGGGGCACCTGGGAATCATTTAGGTATGCACGGCATGTTGAATGACCAATCGAGCTGCGAGAAACGTTATTGTTCGGAGCCCTTGGAACCATATAGTTCTATGCAGTCGATGCTCAGGTGCTCTTCAGGGGTCACGAGCCCTGGACACGAGGGTAGTCGGGTGAGGGACCAAGAATTTGGCCGTCTTGGCGGTCACCTTGGCTATGGTTGGCCAGAAGCTCTTTCTAGCAATTTCACCTAATGCCAGTGCGGTAGGTTTGAAGGCGGTGGATGACGTGGTTGTGCACAATCACACTGCAAGCGCAGCGCATCATGCTGAGTGGTTTAAGTTTGATTGCCGGTCCTGACCCCGAGTTTAATCACAGAAGTGTACAGCTACTCGTGCATTTCCTGCAATTTACAGCATATGTAATTCACGTCCAGCTGGGCTTGTTAGCCAGAGACAAATCCCACAAGCGGTCCAAACGTTGACTGAGAGCGTGAGGATGTAAGTAACATGATGCGCAAAGTCACCGAAGTCACGAGAGAATTAACTAGGTGAGGTGTTTAGCAGAAAATTGCACATCTGGATTGATACGCAGGTACTAGTGGCCAAAGCCCAATATCTAGCTCAGGGATCCGATGACAAGAAAACCGCACCAGAACATAGCCACACAGGAAGATCTTGCTACAAGTCCCAAATTGAACAATAAAGTTTGAACTAGAATCTATGTGTAAGTTCTCAACTCTTGCTATCAGCAACTAGTAGCGGGGAACATCGTATTAGTGGTAGGCCTGAATAGAGGTACCTAGGTAGTCAACAGCGCCCTATCCTGAGTTGGATCCAGTGTTGGGATCGTGACAAACCTGGGCGGTCATGCAGATTCATGCAGATTCATCTCAGCACATTGTGAGCCGGATATCAGCTAGCAGATGGACTATCCTTGCGACAACGGAAGAATTACGCATTTTCACACTAGTGGGAGTTTGTTTGCTTTATGTGAGAAGGTTGCTATCTAAGAGAGGTAGGTTATGGTTACGAGTACTACTGGACGTCAGTACACAAGGGCATTGCGAACCACCCGGGCTTCGATGGACCTTACAAAGGAGTTCTGCCCTGACTTATATTGTCTGAAATTGCGTATGGGAGATGCTGAGGCACCCTAGATCATGCTTTCTGAATCTGGATATCCAGCCAGGACTCAATTTCAAGTGCGCTTGTTGTTAAGCAAACCTGACATCATGAACCAGAATTCCTAGCTGGGCATTCACAGCTTTGAGCGTCAGTTGTAAGGACAGTGACCACATTGCTTCCACTTGAAAGCCAAGAAAGAATTCCAACCAGAATTTCATTTCGAATGAGACACTTTTGTATTCAATTCCAGCGTTGTTTTACTCTAAGTATCCGCCCTGACTGTTCTGTCGGAGCTTTGAGGCCAGTGAATGTGAGGCGGCAACTGTTTGCTTCCGTTTTGGGTTCTGAATAGAGCGCACATTTGCCGCGCTTAGACCAGAAATGGAGCAGTACTAGTACAAATCAATCCTACATGACCAAAGGGATATGTGTGTAACAATCTTATTCATCAGTTTGTGACCTCCCTCTGGAGGAGTCGTTCCACTTACCATTCCTCGCCCCGTATCCCTGACCGAGACATGATTTAAATTTCTTTAATTTTTCTAGAAGCAAGTGACGTCGAATCCCCTCGCACTGTTGCTTACATAGGCGCTCACACAGCGCAAGTCAGAATTCATAAGTTGTCCTGGCCATTAACAACCACACTCGGCTGCAACAATTGCTCCTGGATATGGCTCCAACTGGAATGCATCATGGAGCGGACTAAAGTTGATAGGGTCAAAAGTTCTTAAGTACATCTTAATTCTGTCTCAAGCTCTCAATGGATGCACAGGGTATTTAAGGCTGGTCGTGTCTCCATTGATCTATACCATACGCACATGTACGACTTCAGGCTGGCAAGGTTTTTCCAGAATGCACACGTACGACTTCAGGCTGTCAAGGTTTTCCCAGAACGCACACGCTACAACTTTGAAAGACTTCAACTGAGTGTGAGGAGAACAGAGATGTTGAGATTATTGAAGATAGGGGCGGCAGCTGTTGTCCTGGGCTTTCGTGTCCTTGCCCTGACGCCGCTGGAGTCGCTCTCCACGAACGTGTACGCTCCCGCTATTCCCAACCCGACAGGTGTAAGTCTTTCCCGTTCTCGCTTTCCCAATCAACGACGAAGAACACGCCGTCTGAGCCCAAGCGGCTGACGTCTACAAGAAATTCGCATTAGTAAATGGCGTGAACTTCACTTTTGACGAGAGCAGCGGCTTTATCGTTGGTGTCACAGCCTTCTGGAACTCCCTCGACCTGACTACCGGCGATATCTCGACGTGGTACCTTGGCTCCGAAATCTCAGAAGTTGTATTCGTCGGCCCCAAGTGCACAAGCATCCTCTACATCAATGGCTCGCAAGCGGCCATTGACGGCAGTATAGGCTTATATACAGCAGATGCCTCCTCCCTCGAGACCTCCTCAACCCTGGTCGCGACGCTGCCAGCGCCATTCGCCGGACTCAAAGCAGCACAGACAGCAGACGGGAGCATAAGGTTCCTGCTCTACGCCAAAGCAAACCCTGACGGGTCCGCGTACAATCCAGCGCAGGCCGTGGACCCCGTGCTGTACGGCGGCAGCAGCGCCAGGATCTACGACAGCAGCTACGTCCGCGTTTGGAACCACTGGCTCACGCCTCAGCGCAACGCCGTATTTGGGGGGACCCTCGAGTCGAGAAATGGAAGCTATGCCTTCGATGGCGATCTTACCAACTACGTCACGGGCACCTGCGAGGTTACCTGCGCTGAAAGCCCGCGGGATTCTGGCTCGGCTGACCTCAACGACTACGACCTTGCGCCTGATGGTAGCTTGGTTGCGTTCGATACCAAGGATATCCATCTCCCTCTTGCGAACTACTCAAGTTCTCAAGTCTATTTAGTCCCGTTTAATGGCACGGCAGCTGATGCAATGCCGGTCAACCCACGAGGTGGATCGGCATATCCCGACGCGCAGGGCTTGTCGTCGTCTCCCAAGTTCTCCCCAGACAGCTCGAAGCTCCTCTATATTCAGATGAACAGCATCGCCAACGGGAACGCAAAGAGTTTCATATACATTGTCGACATCGCCAGCACGACAACTTACCATATCTCCGACGTCGATTTCAATGTCACCCGACTTGTCAGTGATTGGGATCGGTCTCCGCTCCAGGTAGGCTGGGCCTCAGACTCAGAATGGATCTATGCTGGAGCACCGGACCGAGGGGCAGGGGCTCTTTTCGCTATTCCCATCACCGCTAACGACTCATATGAGCCCGCCAACATTACACATGGCAGCACGGTGCTCGGAGCCTACGCTCTGCCGAACAACACTTTGCTCGTAACCGACTCCAAGTTTTGGACGCCTTGTGATATATACAGCGTAGCCTTTGATGGAAGCGGAGTCATACAGACCTACTTCGAAGCCAACAAGGCGGACCCGGTCCTTGCGGCTGCAGGCCTGGACTCATCCATCGCCTCGGAGTTCTACTACACGACCAACACATCGGAAATCCAACAACAAGCTTGGGTCGTCTACCCTGAGAACTTTGACCCCTCCAAGAAGTACCCACTGGCTCTCATCACCCACGGCGGCCCGGAGGCTGCCAGCTTCAACATGTGGGGCTTCCAACGGCAGTTCAATTTCAAGGTCTGGGCCGATCAGGGGTATGTCGTCGTCGCGCCCAACCCGACCGGGAGCTGGGGGTGGGGCCAAAATTTGACCGACGCTGCCTATGGGACTTGGGGCTCGTACATATTCTGGGACGTCGTAAATTGCTGGCAGCACGTCAAGGACAACTTGCCCTTTGTCGACGTGGAAAATGGTATCCATGCTGGTGCTAGCTTTGGGGGCTACATGTCCAACTGGTCAGTATTCCTGCTGGGCGATTTGAGACAAAATGCTTTGTGCCACGTCGCGGAAAAAACTGACAAATCCCTCGAAACAGGATCCAAGGACAAGACTTCGGCGGCAAGTTCAAAGCTCTAGTAACACACGAAGGGGCCACCCTCACCCAAGCACAGGGCGCAACAGACCAGCTCGACTTCCCCTTCAACGACTTCCTCGGACCCATCAACTCGACCGCCTTCAAGCCAGGAAATCCGTACTATGATTTCAACCCGCTCTTGTACGTCGAGAACTGGGCGACTCCGCACTTTGTTGTCCACAGCTCGCTGGACTACCGGCTGCCCGAGTCCGAGGGCATCATGCTCTTCAACCTGCTCCAGCAGAACGGAGTGCCCAGCAAGCTGCTCAACTTCCCCGACGAGGGCCACATCATAGAAAATCCGGCCAATCAATTGGTATGGTATAATGAGATATTTGACTTCATCAACCACTACAGTGGTGCGGGTGAGCAGGGTTCGCAGCCGTATCAAGTTTTGGGTGAATTATAGCACAAATCCCCCAAATTGGGTGAAGAGGGGCCGGTGCATTGGCAGATATCTTCCGGACTCTTTTACGCAGACAAATAATACTGCCAGCTCAATTCTGTGCGGGTTATTGTCACACATGGATCCGATAGCATGGCTGCATACAGCGACGAACGGCCTGGACCAGCCTCATGATGACTGCTTGATGTGTTGGATATAACATCTTCTTTTGTATTAAAGTATCTACAATTAATTAAAGCATCATCATCACAGTGGCAACGGCCACCACCCAAGCAACCGTGCAATGGCGGCGCGCGCCTCCGGATTCCTAGCCCGAAGCCGGCAGCACCCATGTGACGACCGAGTTCTGGTACACGCGGCCGCTCCACTTCTCACCGCTCTTGGTCGACACGGTGACATAGACATCATTGCCGAACTTGTTGGTGATGACGACGGTCCTCGAGCCGTCGGGGTTCAGCGAGGCCACGCTCTGGATGCCGGAGCCGTCGCCGTACGAGTAGCTGCCGGTGCCGGCGAGCACGGTGGCGCCCTTGGGCATGAACTTGCTGAACTGGGCCATCATGTAGTAGTCGATGGCGAACGAGTAGCTGCCCGAGTCGACGACGACGAGCCCGCGGCACGTGTCGCAGCCGCCGGAGGACAGGTGCGGCCCGTACGCGCCGTCCGACCCCAGCGTCCAGGCCAGCGAGCCCGACGCCCAGTTCTGCAGCGGGCCCATGGTGAAGTCGGCGGCGGCCGACCAGCCGGTCTGGGGCGACGTCCAGCACTCGGTCATGTACTGCAGCGTGTTTGGGTTCTTGGTGTGGAAGTCGGTCAGGGTCGCCCAGTCCGTGTTGGACGCGTAGCAGTGCCAGGCCACGGCCGGTACGTAGGCGGACGCCTTGTCCAGGACGGTTTGGGGGTATGATGTGACGTCTGCGGAATGTTAGTATGGTTGAGTCGAGCGTCGACTGCAATGCTCGTAATGTTCTCACCTGTGTTGTGATCATAGGCCCAGACTTTGGTATCGAGCCCAGCGGCAGAGAGTGCCGGACCAACGTTCTGGCTGATGATGTCCCCGCTCTCATCCTCGTAGACATACATGGTTGGGTAACCGGACTGGCTGTTGAGAGGCTCATTCTGAATGGTGATGGCGTCGACGGAGGCTCCGGCGGCGGCGTAAGCCTGGAGGTACTTGACGAAGTACTTGGCCAAGCTGTCGCGGTAGCTGGGGTTGAGGTTGTTGTTCACGGTGGTGCCGGACAGGACCCCGTTCAGCTTCATCCAGCCGGGAGCACTCCACGGCGATCCAAGGATTGTCAGGCCCGACTTCAGGCCGCGCATCTTGGCGAGCAGAGAAGCCATCGCGTTGCCCCTGTCGCCAAGGTTGAAACCGCCCAGGCTTGTGTCGACGTTGCCACCGTTGTCGTCGTAGCTGTAGGCGGGGTCACCGCTTAGGTCTGACGAGGCGATGGTGTGCCTCATGAGACTAAAGTCGGCACCGCTACCGGTCATCAGCTCGTCCAGGAGGCGGGATAGGTCCGAGTCGCTGAGGCTGTTGAAGACCGAGACCGTGGCGTCCGTGACGGCAGCACCGAAGCCTGTGATCTTCTGCTTGTAGCCTGCCGATGTGTCATCGATGGAGAGTTCCCATGTTGACATGCCATTGGCATTGCCGCTCCCTGAAACTGGCGCGTCGAACGACGTGAGCTTGTAGGTGCTGTCTGACGAGGAGCAGTATGACGATGGGTTTGCCCTTGGCTTCAGGTTTGGCGCAGCCGAGACAGTTGCTGCGCCTGCGGCGACGAGAAGAAGTGAGGAGATCATTGTGAGGGAACAATGGATCAGTCAAGCCAGTTCGCAGCACTTGCTCTTGACAACTTTGAAGATAGGTGTGGACAACATCATGGCAGTGAATAAGGACGGACTAGGCGAGTAATATAGTCTTCCAAAAAGCCACAGCTGAGCCATGTCTCTGGCCTCCCTACTGTGTAATATCGGCGCCGGTGATTATTGACATGCGTAGATCCAATGTAACGGCACTACCGCTACCCGATTTTTAGCATACTGCCAGCACTGCCCGGTTCATCCTGTCCCCAAATGGACAGCCAGCACGACCACTATGGGAGCTAGCTGACCATCGAGGCCAGTTTCTCAGGGCTTAGGGGGGCCTTCAGGTAAGGCCACAACATTATCAAGGGGTGAGGATTACACGAGATGGCCAATGAAGCCTGCACGAGGTTGGGCGGAAAAGGCAATCATTCTTCGCATCTCGGTCTTAATTCCTGGGACTTCTGGCTGCTGGCCAGGGTTTGCCCTGTAGTTTACCCCAAGGGAATGAAGTCAATTGATGCTTCTGCAGCAAAAATAGACGGGCTAGGCGGGCTCTAACGTACGCTTGTAACCGTGTTGGGAATCCCGGCGTCTTGGGTCGGAATCCTTCTGAAAAATCCAATCTTGCAGTCTTGCAGGCAGGACAGGCAGGGCAGGCAGGAAGGGTAAAAAGGAGATGCACTAGATCTCTCCAGATGGCGGGAAGCAAGACATGGGGTGACGTCCATTGTCTCTGGGAGCCGCAAGAGGGTTCCTTCGGACTGGGGCGAGCCGTGCTTTGCGCTGGCTGGCCTGTTCATGCTGGTCCTTGCAAGTCCATAGGCTACAGCGAAAGTGGCCCCCCTGAGGAGTCAGATGCTTGACATTCGTGGCGCACCACCACACCGGGGAAGGTGGGTTGTCTACCAATGATTGACGAGTTTAAGCTGGTGCCTGCAGCGGCAAGCTATGGGTCCTCGGCACTGGCTTGGAATCTTAAGATGCAGGCTACACTCAAGCTAGTCATCGATTCATCGACGAGGTTCGAGGCCGTCTTCAGATCCACCTCTTGGCCGGAAGGTCGGCTTTTCGGCAAGGAACGCACTTAAATCTGAGTGAGCATTGAGGCATAATTGCGGCCGACCGCACTGCTCGCATTGGACTGTCTGCAGTACCACCTCACAATTTCTCCTCCAATTCGAGCACGAGCGGCATCTTGACCCCTCCGGTCGGCACCTTACTGAGATCTCTCTCGTAACCATCCTCGACCTCGGGCCACGGCCCCAGAGGCGTGATTGCCCGTGGGTTGATGTCGCTGTGGCTCTTGGTGTAGTTCTCCTTGATATGCTTGAAGTCAGTCGTCTCCCTGAATTCAGGGACGTTCCAGTACAGGTTCTTGAGCCAGTTGGTTATCTGGGGATAGTCGTGCCGAATGGTGCCTAAGTTGCACTTGAAGTGCTGCACATAGACGGTGTCGAACCTTATGACCGTCGCGTAAGCCCTTACGTCCAGCTCGGTGAGGTCCTTTCCAAGGATGAATGGGCCGCCGTTTTGGGGGATGACCTTCTCCAGCTTGTTCAGAGCGGCGAAGACCACAGGGACGTTCTTGTCGTAGTCCTCCTGGGTGGTTGCAAAGCCGGCCTTGTAGACGCCCACATTGAGATCACGCTGCATCCAGACTGAGATGTTGTCGATCTCGCCCTGCAAATGGTCCGGGTAGAGCGTCACTTTAGAGTCTGCTTCAGGTAAGATGGAGTTGAAGCCAGTCTGTAAATCACGCAGAAGCTCGGTGGATTCGTTGTTGACAATGGTGTTAGTCTGTGTGTCCCAGAGGAGGGGCACCGAGTATCGGCCCTTGTACTCTGGATCATCCTTGAAATACAGCTCGTGCAAGTACTTTGCGCCGAAGAGGGGATCGGGGTTTGCTCCGGGATATTCGGAGTCGGAGGAGGGGAACTGCCATCCCGGCCAGCCGTTCTCGTCGCCCTTGGGATATGGCTTGACAACCGTGATGGGGATGATGTCCTGGAGCCCCTTGAGATGGCGAGCGATGTTGGCACGATGTGCGAAGGGGCAGAAGAGTCCTGCGATGACGCTTAGAGAAGTGTTCTCTGCAGACAAGGTATACCTGCTGTGCGGTCTAAGGGGAGGGCGAGCTACCAATGTAAAGTCGGTACCGGGCTTAAACGGCCCATCCGGCGTAACCTTCCCGTGCCATGACTGATCGCTGCCAGCTAAATGCCCGGCGACCGTGCTTGGATTTGGACGGGCAGATGCCATGATGTGTCGGTTGATTGCTTGCAGTCGGTTGCGGACAGAAAGAGACAAACTGGAGTGATGCATTCGCATGAAATAGAGTAGCGTTGCCGGTTGGAGGCTCACGATGTCGCCATTTCTAAGCATGCCCACTTGACAATGCAACGCACCTGTGTCAGTCACCAACTGCACGCGGGAGGCACCCACAGGAGCTCGCTCTCGCGGGTAGCTGTACTTATGACGTCAAGTTTGAGAGCTCTCGAACTTCAGCGGACAATTTAAAGCAATTGAAGGATTGTGAACAACAGATTCTACCTCTATTCGTCGTGCACATAACACAATTAACAGCTATGTGCTCCATTGGTGCCCCGTACATTGAGCAACGAGAGCATCTTCACGTCCGATCACAGTTCCGCACAGCATTGTTGCAATGTCGCATCGACGTGAGGAGGTGCGAGACCCTTGTCGGTGGGGGGAGGGGTGTGCTGGCTGCCTCCGACAGCCAATCAGCAGGCTCCATTTCCCTTTGTCAGCCCAAACTGTCGCGGGGAGCTTGAGATCCCGTCCCTCCGTTTCAACTCATCTCTTGTGTTGTTGATCTTGGCCCCTACGCGTCTCGTCGTCTCGGCCTTCCTCAACTAACTCACCATCCATCCTCTTTCTCTGCGAGGGTGCCCTCAGACAAACAACAGACACGTGCGTCCCTCCCAACCGACCGTTGCTGGAGCTCGATAAAAGGCCGAACAACCACAACACTTCTCTCAAAATGGTCGCAACACGCTCCGCCTCTCGAGCCCTCACCCCAGGCCTCGACATGGATGCCCCCGACCTAAGAGTCTCTCCTCGCAAGCAACGGGCCCCGAGACCCGCTCCTCCGTCCGGCTGGTCCCACGCCCCAACAACCACTACGCTCATCTGGCTGTTCGTCTCCCTGCCGCTCGTCATATGGGACACGGGGTATGTCCTGGGGCGCCCCGCGACGATGCCCGGAGGCTGGGCGCACGCGCCTATCTGGACGCCCTACGCCTTGTACGGCGAGGTCGACCACATGTACGGCACCAAGCAGTTCAACCTGGGCAATGGGTTCACCGCAGCCCAGGGCACGCTGAACGTCATCGAGACACTCATGTACATTGCCTACTTCGTCATCTGGTATCGCGCCGCGGGTAGCCTCGGGCTGAGGGACGCAAAGGAGAGGAGGAGGATTGCTGGGTCCCAGGCTGGCCTGGCCGTGTTGCTCGGTTTCTCAGCCAGCGTCATGACAGTCAGCAAGACCCTGCTCTACTGGTTGAACGAATACTTCTCCGGCTTTGACAACATCGGCCACAACAAGCCGTGGGATCTTCTCGTACTGTGGATCATTCCAAAGTAAGTGTCCAACCCCCAATCCCTCTCGGGCCTCAAAGAAGATTCAAGACTGACGTGATATTCTTGTTCAGTGGCGCCTGGCTCATTGTTCCCTCATACATGATTTACCAACTTGGCTCCGAACTATTCGACGCTGTCAACATTGCAACAAGAGCCACAGGCTCTGCTAAATATGACTGAGCCAGGAACATGCCGGGCATGAACGAGAAATGTAACAACAACCTACATGAGATCAAGACATGTTGTAATACGGTACGACGGAGAAGCCTGAAAGCACACATGATGGCACCGTCACCAATTTGACAAGAAACCAAATCAAACTATTTTCACGACTTCAAACTTGGCCGCTTGAATCTTCTGCTTGGCCGGTAACCAAATGCGCAAGCTTGCAGGACCATCGCCCTAAGCGTACCCTAGGCGTCACTCAAATTCTCAACATGCTAATAACATGTCACTGCAGTATACCACTATGCATTTCGAGGGTACTGCACTACACGATGCAGCCGAACTAGTTGTGAGACCTGCATGTTTATCTTCAATGGTCTCACAAATAGGTCCAGTCTGAGAAATGTATGTGACCACTTCCATGTATTTGACTTCTGGAGTCGTAGTTGCTCGCTTGGTTGTGGAAAGTTTCTTGAGCAATTTCCTGACATTTTCCAGGGCTCTTTGATACCATGTTTTGCATCTTTGTAATATGTCTATGAATAAAATCCATATATTGCTACTCGGCTCGCCCGTTCTCATCCAGCATACGATATCCAGGCTGCTCTTCAGGCTCTTCATTCCAGCTGTCACCAATTGGTATTGCAAAGAGTCAGCTATCATCCTGGATATAAGCAGGTCTAAGGCCATGAAGGGCGCCAATAGGTAACATAGACAGAGGTTGCTTTCTGCTTGCTTCTGAGACGTGCCTGCTCTCAGCGCTTTGGCTTCAGATCGATATGATTCCTCTACCGTGGCGAGAACGAAGTAATTACCCATCGACCAATCCAGACGATTCAAAGTGTTGAATTGGCCTGTACTGTGGAGCTGTCATGCTGTGGCAATGTGAACTGAAACGAATTCCATGTCGCCATCAGGGACAAACATGTACCTTTGGGCTTCTACTCAAGGGGATACCTTGATAGATATCCCTCTGAACACTTTGGGGTCCAGAAGACGCTCATTGCCTTGATTAGAAGGGTAATCCGTGAATTTCCCGGTCCGGCACCTATCTGGTGGTATCGCGTTACTCCCCTGGGGTTCAATCTTGCGACACTTCAGCTCGCCACTTCGATGCGTCGAATCAGCACTATGTATTGGCTCATTTTGATTTATGGCAGAGACCAATCAGGTTTCATCTTGTGCACCTGGCTTGAATATCTGTGAAAATAGAGCCTGAAGCATGGCAGTAATTTTATTCCTCTACCGCCCTTACGATCGGGGAGACGTGATTTCACACAGCATGATCGGGGATTTGGATCTCTCAGAGTGCCTGAGCTGATGCCGTCGGTGTCAACCCCTGTTCCTGCTGAAAATTGCGGCGTTACACAAAAGGACAGCTTTGCCATGGCGCGCACAGCCTACCGGGTCTTCTGACAGCCTCGACCAGCTTTCTACCGCGTGTAGGCGAGGAATGCGGACAAACCACTTGCTCTGGCGCTGGTTGGCTCCACTTGATCGCAGCCGCAATTTGCATCCTATGCACAACAGCAGGCTGTCATGGCTTCACCGCGTCTTTCTCTGGCAGTGTGGCTCATAATCATCTGGACACCCAATCCTGAGGGGTTTCAGCTTTTGAGCAGGCAGTGATTACCTACTTAGGTAGGTAGTATCATAGTGAAGTAGCCGGGCGAGTATGCAATGCCGAGCTCAGCCTGCATTTGGTCTTTTTGGAAGTTCTCATCATTAGTCTTACTGCATGCCTAGTATCGTTTCAAAACATGGCGCCTATGCCCTTGAAATATCACAAGAAGTCTGCCGTTCAACCACATTATATGCGTGGTCATCAGGTCAATGTACAAAGCAAGGCTCGACAAACATTGACACCCAACTCTCTCTGGGGTTGTACGAAAGTATCATAGGATATAGATTTAGCACATCCGAAGGATCAGCCACTATTCAGGCGAGCTGAGCAGACTCTGCATGTGGCTTTGTCAGACCGGTACCCGACGGCGAATCCGTGAGCGTGGGCATGTCAGATCAGTTCAGGACCAACCTTTTGTTTCCAATTCAGAGTGAGTCTTGTAGTCTCAATAGTATTACCGATGAGACTACTCGGTAAGCTGCCGAAAGTAATACCAAAGCCTGCTTGAGCGCTGTTTTCCTTACTCTCCCTCAAGTATCAAGGACTGTCTTATGCTTCATCGTAAGGCCGACAGCATCGTGGATCACTGCAAGTACCTCGTACTTCTCACGGTTTCGAAGATCCACCCATCCCTTCCTAGATGTCCACCGCCAAGGCGAATGAACACACCATCACGAGCTGGGCAGGCGAGGCTAAGAAGGGAGGGGAGTGGGGGCTCGGGCTGACCGCTACTTTCATCAGCCTTCTTTGTGTTTGAAAAGTAGGCAAATAGTCCGCGGAAAGGGATAATTTTGGGAGTTGTGGCTTTTTGTTCAAATTATCAAGGCGCCGTGTGGGGGGCAGCTTACTTCCTCTTTATAATATCGAAGCCTTCTAGACTCATTCAGCCTGACCGGGCTCGACCATGCTACTTTTTCTCCCGTACCGGGCATTAAATTCTCACGCTTCCGGAACCCAGAGAACCATTTCAATTTGAGAAAAGGCGTAAAGGCCCCGGTGACTAGAGACTGCCTTGGTGTGTTTTCATTTCACTTCAACCTTCCACATATTTTATCTCCTGTTACGTCTACTTCTGGCCTTTCCACAACTCCAGAGCTCCGCCCAATCCGACCACACTTCAAGTGCTTCCTATTGACGGCGCTACCATGGAATGCTCAAGACGCAAATGCCATGGTAGGCGTCGATACGCGCTCGAGAGGTGCAGGGCTGGGGAGTATGTGAAGGTAATATCGTTATACTGTGTGAGACACACCTGCAACTGTCGATGCCGAAAGCCGGGCAAACCATTTTGTCGTGAATGGAAGCGTTCCAAATCAATGACGTGCAAAACACACAAGTGTTGCCCAAACAGACCAGCATGTGAGTTTCAGGATTGTCTTCATTTGTTACACGCCCCTCGACTCGAGAGCCGATTTGACAGAAGCTGCTTGTTTGATATACTGACTTTCCGTATCAGCATCTTCTACAGACTCGTCGAGATCATCACCGCCGCCAAGTCCCCGTCCGCGAACACCACCTCAAATTCAGCCTCCGCACCCGCCTTCCCATTTCCCTCCGCGTCCTTTTCCGCCACCACAGATAATTCACCAGGGGGGTCCGCCTCCGCCGCAGTTTCACCAACAGCCGCAGCCGCAGCGTCCGGTGCACAAAGACAGTAAAAAGTCAGAGAAGCATGTCAAGAAAACCGTCCTGAAGGTCCTCGAAGAAGAAAGAAAGAAGAAAGCTCGCGAAGCAGAGTCTATACGAGAAGAGATCGTCAAACAATTACAGCAGCAGGCCGCATGTCAAAGGGTGAGATACGACGACGATCTATGGATTCGCGACAGAGTCCAGAGAGAAGTGCAACGAACACAACAGTTTCACTGTGGAGTCAAGATAGAGAACAACCAATGGCCACAGGAACCAAGAGAGAAAAGGGACACAGAGAGACCAATGATTGAATGTATAGAGCGGAGACCACAGATCGAGTGCATAGAACGGAGGCCACAAATTGAGTGCATAGAGCGGAGGCCACAGATTGAATGTATAGAGCGGAGGCCACGAATTGAAGAGCGGGACTGGAGGAGTGATACTGAATTGGTGGATTGCACGTGGCCGCATCGTCGGACATATTATGAGCGTCCCTGCATCGACAACACACCAACGTATTGCCGTTGGCGTGACAGGTATTGCGACTGTGGGGGCAGTTGTTATACATGTTCGACACCTGCCAGTGGACGTTATCTATATCTCGGAGCTCCAAGACCGCGTGCAACATCAACTCACTCTTCCAGTTCAGCATATAGCATAGTGGGTAGTTAATCCTCCTCTCAATAGACCAGAAAGTAGGGTACCTTTCCTAGCCAGATTAATTGCATTTTAAGTCAAATCTCTAGTATCATTCACAAGTTCATGTAGCTATAGCTTCATTCCATCCAGCATCCTTGTGCACATTGGAACCGGACACTAGGACTAATACCTCATCGCTTAGTATATACCTCACTGGTCAAAATACCCACTGTACTATAGACAGTGAGCAGCTAGCTGCATGGCTGCTACATATAAGGCCTAGATCATCGGATTGCGGGTGTCGAAATCACAAACTTTTCAAAGTAAGCTACTACTGACCCAGGGTCTTAATTCATTCTGCACAAACTTTGTGATGTGCCTACCTAGTTACACTGCTTACTGACTAGGTCCAGTTGATCTAGGCACTGAACAGAACAGCGGCTGGGCTGAAGTAGCACCTTTAATTGTGACGTATTATTTTGGTATGAAGAGATGGTTCCAAATTAAAAGCGCCTGCTTGTACAAAGCTGTGGCATGCCACTCTATCAGTACTAGTAGCTGTTCAGGGAAGGAGAGGAGATTTAATAGCCAACACTGTTGAGCGGCACAGTCTGGCGACTGGACGCCCATGCTTATAGGCAATAGATCGATAATCATAACTGCGCTTAGCGTTAAGATGCCTGTCTTATCTGCCCGCCCATCATCTATAGGACCTGTCATTAATTCTCAGTCCTCTCGAAGAGGCTTTTAGTCCCCCAGCCCAACTGTGACGATGCAAATGGACGGTAGTGACTAATCCTGATATATCATTGACGAATATCTAGGCGTTCGATTCAAAGAGTGGCTTGAGGTATGTCGACCTCGATCGAAAGCATTCCACCAGTGCGGCGCCAACAGCTGCCAAACTGGCCCAGACTCTTCTCATTCCGCTTTGCCATCATCCAACCCATGAAGAACAGAAAAATATCATAACAATAACCCTGTCAGCCTTTACTCCTCTAGAGTGCACCCTTGTCCGGCCCGCAGCTCCCATCACACTCTTACAAGCTCCATCGAACTAGTGCTTGTCGAAAGGGTTCAGGTCAATGTCATCAGGGATATCGGGAACATCCAACTCGTCACGGCGGTCCAAGTTGTCAGTTACATCTGGCTCCCCATCGTTGTCATCGTCAGGGTCGACGTTGTCCAGAATGCCGTCATTATCGTCATCTTGGTCCACGTCGTCAGTCTGCCCGTCATTGTCCTCGTCGTTCTCAAAATCTGGGAGTCCAGTATCTTCATCAATATCATCTATAACCTGGCGGCGGTCAAGGTTGTCCGTGACATCTAGCTCGCCATCGTTGTCGTCATCCGGATCGACATTGTCCAGGATTCCATCGTTGTCGTCGTCTGCGTCCACATTGTCTGTTTGTCCATCGTTATCCTCGTCGTTTTCAAAGTCGGGAAGTCCGGTGTCTTCGTCAATGTCATCGACCTCTTGGCGTCGGAGCCTGTCTAGATTATCTGTGACGTCTGGCTCGCCATCATTGTCGTCGTCTGGATCAACGTTGTCTAGAATGCCTGCAGCATTCGGAGTTAGCTAACCAGGTACTAAAGTAATAGGGAAGAAGTTTTATATGGAATGGGATACACCACAACACCATCTGCCATATCCTGTCTCGCAGCCTGCAGCCTCACAACGGCTCAAGAGACAAATTGTGACATAGGCTACGGACATGGCAGATGTTCTCCCCAGAAAGGTTGAAATTGCTCCAGAAGCTGCTTACCGTCGTTATCGTCGTCTGTATCTACATTGTCCGTTTGTCCGTCATTATCCTCGTCATTCTCAAAATCCGGAAGACCAGTCTCATCGTCAATATCGTCTATGACTTGTCGAACAATGGGCAGATGGCGAGCAATGACAGACTCTGGGGAGCTTCTCCGGACAGAGAGTGTCTCATCCTTGCGAAGTTGGCGGAGTTGTACTGGGGAGGCGATGGCAGTCGCCACGAGTGACACTAGGATGAGAGTGGACTTCATGTTGGTTTTTGTAACTGTTTGAGAATGTTGAGAGAGGAGTTTGCGCTGATGAAGAAGTTGATGGCGATTTGGACAAGCTTGATGGTTGTTGATTGAAAGATGCTTGATGAAGAATGATTCCCAACCTGCAACACGAAAGAAACCCAAGTCTTTATACTTGATGATCGTGCTTCGGAGTTTCTATTTTCGTAATTAATCTGAAGATAGTCAAGAGAAGCTGGATACATGTACACGCTCAGCCTTGCAACCAAGACTGGACAGCCGTCGGTACGGCACATACGGCGGAGCCCAACTCTGCATAGAGTTCGTACAAGTCATCTGGGCAATATATCTCAGTCGCTGCTTTGCTGGAGAATTGACGTAGGTCAGTCCGCCGATCGCCATATTGCAGAGAGGGTCCAAGTCCTCAGCATGAGCAGGCCGTGCTCACTATAGCAACAGCTTGGAAGCAGTCAAGTCTACGAACCTTATTTTTGCGGCAACGGCCAAAGGGACCCAAGCTCGGGAATCAGCTACATCATCTCTATGACAGCCGCCGCCCAGGCGCCGGCGGTGGCTGAAACAGCCGACCGTGGAGCGTACCCAAGACCACACAGCCGCCTTGGCGAACTCTTGAACGACGTTGAGCTCTCAATGCGCCACATAAAATGCCTCCACCGCGTCCAATCAGACCATGAGACAGACGCTGTGCTCGCCTGGAACCGAAAGCCTAGGCATCACTTAGCTTGCGTGTTGACGCAAGCGTTGTCTAGGCTCAAGAGCTGGGCATCGAAACAAAGCAACTTGTGACGACAAACAAGCTGATAATGGTTGTTCCTGGAAGCGCAGATCTTCATGTAATTTTCAATCCAGATACTGTCTTATTTGTGTAGGAAATCCGATGAAATACGTGCTCAAGATGCTGTCGCACCGGTAGGGGACAGTTTTGGCTGCTCAGGCACACTGGTCAGTGCACAATGCACTTTACCGCGCAAGGTCATACTCAAGGCCTGATTATGTTTGGATCACCCAGCTCAGAAAGAATCTTTCAAACGTCATTACATTAATTGACTGGGAGCCTGAAGAGAACCGTGCGGAATAGCCGTCCCAGTGCCCAGTGGCTACATTAGTGCATGTTCGATGAAGTCAGTGGAACCAGACTTTGATATTTACAAGATCGCTTCCCAGAGATATCCCGGCTGAACCTTCAGGGATACAGACGCGAAAATCCCACGCATATTAAAGCAATGTACCTCACGTAATCGGATTTCCTTGCAAGTGACCTCACAGATTACGCCACTCTATAGAACTCCGTAACGCAATCGAGATTCGCGACCTGAGAGCGGCTAAACAATGGAAACACAGCTACGGAAGATAGATTGATAGAGCTTGTGTCGGAAGGTTTACAATTGCGCAAGAGGGTGACGACGAGGACTCGAGAACAGTACATAGGCATGTAAGAGTCAGATTGGGCATGCTCTGCCCTCTTCGAAGCTCTGCGGGATGGCTAGGATTGCTGGGTGTGAACATGATTGTATCGTAAGTAGAGAGTACTCTTGGGCCCATAGGACAAATGACATTGTAGAGTAAAGCGTGTCTCAAATATTGAGGGACATGTGGGAAAACGATCAAGAACAGGTTGCATTATTAATTGATGAAAGTGCTATAGACACGTCTGTTTATAAGAGCTTTCATACTATTGATTACGAGGTCTAGGAATTCCTGCAGCAAATAGTCAGATAGGTTTGCAAGAATCACCGCAATCTCAATTGACCCGAATCAAAATTGTAATTGCGAATACGTCTCACGTGCTTTTCATACCACATAGCGTGACTGAACGGACCGGTATGTGGCCTGGAGCGAGCGAGAAAGGCTTTCTTTTCGTGATTAGGGACATTAAAACGCCATAGCAGGTTTGCAGAAGATGTAATTACCTAGGCACTTCGGGAATTTTACTAACACATGAGCCCCCAGATATCATGATCTATTTTAACAACTCTTAAATGGGTCTCAGGCTGCGATCCCACGAAAAACGAATCACTACTCATGGGACCCGTCATCATTTAGGGGACTTGGCGTACGCAGTTCGCTTCCAGTCGTGACCAAAATCTAAACTCCATCTTGTTTTCCAGTCATTTGACGTCCTAAGGCTGGCACCGGATGCAACGAAGATATTTATAGAAAATCTCCACGTGGCGCAGATTTGATCGGACAATTTCGCGAATCGATCTCGGTTGGCTGGTACAAGGTATCAGTGGCTGAGTCGCGGGCTAAGTTCACGGCTGATTGTCGATCTGAGGCTCAGCTCTGAGGCCAATCCCCCAGTAGGACGGACACTGAGAACCAGTCTAGCTTGAGTTTGTGCAAAATACCTCGGGGGCAGGGCTGAAATGAGGGACAGGGATGTCCTAATAGCTTCTCCCCCCCTTCCGACGGTAGTCAATATAATATGACTTCACGGTTATCAGCAAGGACTTCACACTCGGTACGGAGTAGTTACACCATTATTGACAAGGAAGCGCGATATGCATAACCAAGATCAGTCACGTGGCCTCTTAGGATGACCGAGGAATGGACAAAGTCACGACGCCAGACATCTTGGCGGACGAAGTTCCGCATACACTGATTCTTTTCCCTGTTCTACTAGTATTAGAAAATGCTATGTACGAAAAGTGCTTTCACCTATTTGCGCAGGGATGCACGCAGGTCTGTTTTGTACATAATCAAGCATTGTTTCACTTGATCTATCAACATTTGGTAGTAGATTTTCTTTTCTTCTTGCAATAAGGAAGAAAGTCCAATGAGCCCTGTTTGGATATTCTGGGGTATTTAGCCAGTAGAACATCTGAACTGTATCGGAACTCAACACATACTATCGAGGCTTTGGCCAATGCACATCGCAATGGGATGGCAAGATCTTGACCATGGCAACGAAAAATGGTAGGCAGACTTATCTGACCGTGACAGAGGGATGTTCACCGGTCAAGATTCTCAGGCTCTTCACCCAGCGCAAGAGAATTCTCGAGCTCGCGTACATGTCGATCCAATGAACTCCATGTATACCGGGTGGAACAAACATTTGAATCAAGGCACCATACTGGTGCTACAGCTAAAACGCTGCGACGCTGCGACGCGATTGAAACCACACACAGGCGAGCTTGACGAGAACATATTTCCGCCGGGAGACTTTTCTCCGAACAGAAATTCGTGGTAGTGTGCATGAGCACTGTTGTTTCGCGCCACGCCGGACTACTGAGCATCCACTTTGCGCATACTCTGGGAACTCTTGTTGACGTTCACCCGAATGTCTCCTTTTGTGTGGCTTTGGTGCAATTTCCGATCGGAAGATGGGCGGAACTCACCATTTCTTTGCAGTTGTCCAATCTGGTATCGAAGATACCGAATCAGAATGTCAGTCATCGCGAATATTTTTCGGAATATGTAATTGCAATTCTAATCACGCATTGCGTGGCTGGAAGGCACAACCCCCAGAGTGTCTGAACGGATACGCATTGTACCCACAGAGATAGCCGCGTCAAACTTGTTCGGCAGAGCCCAATGGAAGCCCCACTAGGTTGTAGGTCATGTGAGTATAATGCGCTCATGTGTTGGAGATAGAAGCTTTGTGAAAGAGGACTCGGAGTGCAGAATATCTGAATTCAAACCAGGTGAGCATAAGGCTAACTGTCCTTGTCAAGTCAGTACTTGCTTGGAATATCAATCAGCAACTGATAGTGCCCGCATCGATAGAGCGTATGAGCGACTGAGTCACTGCCTGATCTCCAAGCCTGCGACAAGTTTTCCAAGCTTTTAGAGCATTGATCTCATCTTCCTGACTCGACGTCACCTTCGAAACATTCGAATGAGACTACATGGCCGTTATCTCAATCAGTGTTCTAGCCGGAAAGGTGTTTTTCCCTGTGGCTCCCTGTGGGTCTCAGAAGGCGGACATTCCAGGTATTAGCGATGACATCTTGAGGTTTTACATCACCCTGAAAACTTCTAATCATTTTCTACCTCTGACCCCCTGTGGCTTTCCGATAGTGAGGCGCAGACTACTTAAGTAATTAATTAGATCTGGCTTCGAATTGGTTGAACGAGGCTGTAATCCGTGACTAGCCGTCTCTCATCGTGTCCGGGGCCTTGCACGGGGAGGGAATGAAAGCCGTCAGGCTTTGCCAACTCGATGGAATCGGTCTGCAGACCTCAAGAGGTTTCGATCCACCTGAGGCAAACTAGTCCTGGATGCGGCTTTTCAAACGCGGAATAGGGGGCTGGCAACTTGGCAGATCTGTGTCAGAAGCGACGCTAAGACCTCAGAGGGCCTATCGACTGTTTCCTTATGTTCCCTTTTCCCCGGATCGACCACCCAGAGTAGAACACAATAGTCTCGGATGTGGATGGGTGAGGTAAAACCCTTTATTCTACGACTTTATGGTACACTAATTCGAAAATGGCTTACGCGGCCCGTCTCGGGGGAGAGGGAAACACCCGCAGTGGGCACCCTTGCGTGTGTACTCTAAAATTGAAAGCTATCCGCTCGACGTCTCTGCTCTCAAGAACACTCAAGCGATGAGCTCTCCTGTGTGTGTGAAGATGCCCCCAGTGGCAGGTGTGTGGCATTTGGGACTAACATTTCCAAGCTTGAGGGATGGCGCGACATACCTACTTAAGTAGACAACCTGCATGCGGCTGTGTGACAATGCGCGAAGAAGGCTAGGAGACGAGAAGGTGGGGTGATAGCTGTGTCGTATTCCGTTCGGAGAGAAGGCCGCTGGAAGCCCAGAGTGAGCGAGTGAAATTGGCCAAGCTCGAAAACACTGATTTACCTGGTCTGACAGCACGTTTGTCCTCCAACCGGTCTGACTGCAATCTGTGAGATCATACGGCGCCGGCGTGGAGCAAGAAGAAAGGGGGAAGTCGCCGGAAGGCGGTGAATACTGTCTCGAGATCACTATTGCGACCCTGGAAAACATCATGAAAGTCAACGGTCGCGCTACTTCCAAGGGTCACACCAGAAGTCTCACCCCAAAGCTGACTTCCATTTACAACATCCTATGGGGCTCGTCCTCGAGAAAATCGAACTTGTGGTGCTGATAGAAGCCGTTCAGTCCCTCCGTAAATGAATTTTCACTTCACGCACTCAGACCCATCGCCATCCAACGACGCAACAGCTCAGTCCATGCGTCGCCTGCGTGTCATGATAAGTTTCACAATCAAACTCGGACTGCTGAAGCTTCCCCAACTTTAGAATCCCGTGGCGCGATTTCAATCGCTGAAGGGACAGCGCGTCATGTAATTGCGCAAATGACGAATGGCCATCGAGGGCAGTCGAAGTTTGTCTTGGGGGGGGTTTTGACGCGCGGTGCCGTACCTGTAGATCATGATGCGGCTCCTCTTTCGGCGAGATCCACCCAGAGAGAAGCACGCACATGTAGACCATGTTGCAGTACCGTGGAGTGGAGTAATGATGTGCTGAAGCGTCGCATGCTACACGCGATGGTAACCTTCTTCGGGTCATCTGCACAAGGGTGCTGCGGGCCACAGGGCCACAGGGCCACAGGGCCAGAAGGCCTGCCTGGGCCTGTATGATGGGGGCGGGCTTTCTTGCCCCCAACAATCAAGTGTGCGGTATGTATGCTGACACCTGCATGGAGAACGTCATCTTCACATGTACGTCAGATCGGTACAGCATATAATTTCTTTTTTGCAGCATGATTGCCCGTGTGATTGGACTTCCTTTTGCGGATTGGGCTGTCTGGATAACTAGAATGTGGCGCAGTACACGTGTTCGTCGAGGAAAAGAACACATTATAGTCCCAACCATGAGCACCCATGCCTTCACGATTCTATCGCAGGCATGAGCTGGCAACGAGTTGGGCTTCCAGGCCAATCTAGAAGCGCCAGCTAATATAGCAGGCCACTCAGTATGTAGTATAATTGCCCTTTTAAGCGGGGCGGAAAGTTTGCTCATTGCCGCTGTGGGAACCCAGGCTCGTGGGCAGTCATCCCACCAGGTCGGATGCAGTCCCCCTCGTCTTATGAGCCCATTCGGGACGAACCCCACTGCAGGGCATTCGATTCGACGCGGGCAGTTCTCGCCAAGCCGAGAACACATTTCGGGACTCCGGGGAAATCCCAGGAACGTGGGAGAGAGAGAACGAGATGGGCGGACCGGAGGTTTTCCCCCCCTGGACCAGATATCCCGTCTTTTAACCGAAACATTTTCCATAAATAATACGACGACTCGCTCTTGCGGAGGGCCCCCGAGTCGTACCGGCTCCGCTCTGCAATGTGACGAGGTGACATCCAAGCACGTGGTGCCGCTCCAAGGACGTTTCAAGGGGCACGCCTGGGATTCTCAGAAACAGCTGGATCTGCAGCATGGAAACCTGGTTTGCTGCAACCAACAACCTGCCCTTGATGGGCTGGTAGCGCCACGCCGCTCCACGTTAGCCTGGCCGAGGCTCTGCGCCGACGGCACGGGGCTGACGGGCGGGCGGGCAACGCAGGCACGCTGGGCACGCTGGGCACACACTTATTTAACGCACCAATGCGTGAGATATGCTTTTCTAGACGACAGGCGCTACGATCCTTAGCGGTAATGCGTTTCCTGTCTGGACCTGCTTTGCCTGCTTGCCAATGCCGCTAGCGGTGCTGCAAGAAAGGGGGGATTTAACGGCTTGCTCTGCGCAATTTTGGCCCGCATGCGAGAGGGCATGCAGCCATGGCGGGCATGCGGGCAAAACGCACGGCCGTCCTGCACGCTACGGTGGATGGCGACACACCGGCCAGAGGCAGCCTCGACGAAACCGGTAACTCCTCCGCGGGGCGTGTGTGGTTCTGCCAGAAAGAAAAAAATAGGGCCAACGAACTGCTGCAATCAATTTGGTACCCAACTTGAACTGGCTCTTGGCCTGGCGGGACCCTGGCTCCGAGTCATGTCTCGCAAGGTGTTTTATTCCGAGACTGACGCCCTCCGGGATGAGCTGACGATACTTGTGGGTACCAGCCACGGCTCCGGGCGGGCTGAAGCAAGATACAAAACTTCGATGAAATCCGCGGGGGCGCAGGCCGGTGTCACTTTTGCTGGTGGTGGCTCTCCTGGATAAGTCATCTCCGGGCCCCATGTCTCTCCTACTTGATAGAGCCCCAAGAATCAATCCTTCTTTTCAGTCAGCTTCGATGTCCTAAAAGTTTTTCCCTTCCTTTGGCCGGCTGCCACATTACCCGCACCCCGTCTGTTGTTGGCAATGATTTCTCCCCGTGGTAATTTCAAGGACGACGTGGTCTTGGTCGATCCCACGAACGAGGTCAATGCGGGGCTATGGAGCCTCTTCGCGGCGACCACCGTCTTCCTGGCCGCCCGCTTGTGGTGCAAGATCACCCGAAGACATGGGCTGTGGTGGGATGACTACATTCTCATCTTCTCTTGGGTATGCTACCGCCGAAGTACCTCATCGTCAACATGGATGGACCAGTCTAATACTTTTTTTTCCTTTAATCTGTAGCTGATCGTTATTTTCAACGATATCCTGATCTCCGTCGAGTTCGCAACCGGATATGTCACAAAGGGATCATGGGATGATCGCATGCACATATTAATCAACATCTCATCCTGTGGGACCCTCGTCGGCCAGGCGGTATCAAAAACAGCATTTGCAGTGTCTCTGCTCCGAATGACCGAACGATGGCAGCAATATATCCTGTGGTTCATCATCGTCACAATGAACTCATACATGTTTATCAAGGTCCTCTTCCAGTGGGCCAGGCAATGCGACGACACCGACTACGACGTATGGTACCGACCGCACTATTGCGTCGACTCCAAGTTCCTGGATGTCTTCAAGGAAGGTGGCAACGGTGAGTTTTGTTTTCCCTGAGAAGGAGCCGAAGTATCTTGACTGAACCATTCGTCGTTAGTCTACAATATCTTGATGGATTTCGTCTTGGCTCTGTTCCCATGGGCCATCACGATGAAGTTGCGCATGCGCAAGTATGAGAAGATTGGTCTCGCACTGACCATGAGCTTGGGAATGTTGTGAGTTGCTCTTTAAAGAGAAGAACTATAGATATCGGAACGCATGCTGATATATCGATCTACGCAGCGTTGCGATCATGTCTGCGGTCAGAACATGGTGGGTGGGACGTGATGTCTATGGAGACAAGGATTCCCTCTATTTTTGTGAGTTTTCTTGATCACTCGCTTGTAATCTGCCATCAGTGTCACTAATTCGTTATTGTTTTAGGGCGAAGAGCTGTATCAATGATATGGTAAGCCATTTCCCCTAAGATTTGCAATGCATCATGAGCCTTGGACTGTCCAACATGCAGCCCACGACGTGGTGACGCCGTAACGCAACTCAACATCATAGTAAATATGTACTGACAATGAGAACAGGTTCTCGGCTGAGATTACCGGAACCATCATCGTCCAGTGTATCCCCGTCTTGCGCCCATTCTTACAAGAAGTACACGCGGCCATATCTTCACGGACATTCGGCCACTCACAAGCCACCGGGAAGACAACCGTGTCACAAAACAAATACGACCCCAGTGCAGGTACATACTCGGTAACAGTGACCAGCGTTGCCGCCGAAAAGGCCGCCGCACAGCAGAAGGGCTTGAGCCTCGACACTTCTGAAGCGCAAGGCCAGCAGTTGGAGGATCTTCGGCCGCGGCCTCTGTCACGAGGTCTATCGAATGACTTCAACTTCGACCTCCCTATCCAGAACCCACAAACAGGGTGGAGCCCAGTGAATAAATCCTGAGCTTGGAGGGTCCATCAACCAATGGAGTCGTCACAACCCCGGGAGGGAGGCTAGCACATCCTGGAGCAAGGACTCGAGGGTGCTCATACTCGCAGGGCGGTTTGTCCTGCAGAAGCATAACTGTACATTACTCAGCGCGTATTTCATAATTTGATGACCAAAATTTGATCAAGGCATAGTGCCGGTGATGAGGCACACGGGTCTCGAAATTTCGCGTTACTCTCCACCCGGCCTACCATGTAACGAATCCTAGGCACAGATGTGGATGGAAAGGTCGAAAAGGACAATACAGCATATCGATAACTAAGCCCATTTCCCGAGCACGCCCATCAGAACCATACCAGCACAGAGTGAAGCTCCAGCACCAAGCGTCTTCAAGACACCGCTCGACAACAGCTCGCCGCCTTCGATTACCCAGTCTCTCGCCCACATATCGACCACTCCAACCCAGACGAGAATCCCTGCGGACAGCGCATCCAAGGTACCGAAAGTTATGACAGTACTGGGACTGTCTCCGTTGAACGTGTTCAGCACGCCAATGCCGATTGCCATCCCAATGGGGGTGATCAGGGCAAACGCGACAGCCATGACAAACTTCCACGGGAAGATGGAGCCCGGCAGCAGAGAGATCCTGGCACCTAGGGCAAGACCTTCGAAGAACTGGTGGAATACTATCACCACAAGCAGTGTCTGGTAGAACGAGTCCCCGGCGACGACGAGTGTGAGGCCGATCAGAACGCTGTGGAAGATGATCCCGGCCTCCATTATCAGCACGGACAGGTGGCTGTTTGGTCCTGTGTGATGGTGGTGATCGAGCGAGACGAAGGCGTTTCGGTTTCGGCCCTCCTCAGAGGTCGGGCTGTTCTGGCCGTCCTTGGCCTGCTCCCCGAGTGCTTGTGCTGTGGACGTGGACGTCTTGGGGTTTCTGGCAGCATGCGCGGCGACGGCACGGAGGCCGACATACTCCACCAGGAATGAGAGAAATATTCCAGCCATGACTATAGCGCTAGTGGTTCCCTCATATGAAAGCTCACCAATACACTCGTTCGAGAACATCAATTGTGCGTGGGTGTAAAGCTATGCGGATATGAGCCAGTCGAACGAATATTGTCAGGCAGAGGGCTGATATCTCCGGAACCGTGGACTCACATGTATGAAGGCGGTGGAAATTATCACCCCCGTGCCGAATTGCTTAACGACCGTCAAGACGGTCGCCCCGACCTCGCCAATCACGAGCTTGTGCAAGAGCAGAGGGGCGAGGACGCCAATAGCGCTGGTGACGAGAACTATGAAGAGAGAGCCAACTCGCAGCCCTACGTTGTACTCGCGCTCGCGAAGCCCGCAGGACACGCCCTCGCCTTCGGCCCCGCCCACGCAATGCCTGCGAACAAGTGCGTAAGCGATTGAACAGTCACCAAACATCTCGGAACACTTACTCGACGCCGGCGTGGAAATGGCAGCTCTGGCCCTCGGACTCTGCGTGCGTGTCCGCGTGGCCTTCTTCTTCTTCTTCTGCAGCCTCACCCTCGGCGTGGACCGCGACGTCGTTGCCGGCTGGGTCCATGCAGTACCTGTACAAGTCATTAACACACCCCATGAGCGGGAGAGGAAGTGTGTCTGTGAAACTTCTACAAGCTTACATCTCGGCATCGTGCGCATGGCAGCCAGTATACGCCGGGGGCACCTCCCCCGTCGGCGTAGCCTCGACGTGCACCTCCTCGCCCGCGCCGTTGATGCAGAACACGGCTGTCTCGTGGCTGTGGCATCCCGTCACGGCAGTGGTCTGAGCCGCCGCCCCTGCGGTGGTCGCCGAGGCGCTCACGCTCTCCGGGAGGCTCGTGCCCACGGCGACGGGGTGCGTGGCGCGGGCCGTCTCTGCGCCGTCGGGGCCGAAGCAGTACTCAATCGTGACGGTCTCTTCTGTGTGGTTGTGGCAGCCCGTGTATGTTGTCCTTTGGCCGCTCACGAGAGATGTCGAGATGGTGGTCCATAGTAGGCATATTGTGGATAGGCCTTTAAGAGACTTCATCTTGTAGGCGGGTGTAGTGCAGCGCAGCAGTCAACTCGGTTTCCTAACCTCAACGATTGATGGCAGTGTCCTATAAATGCATACCTACATTTCTTCGTCCTTGCTACACCGGAGGATTCGAAGAGGGGCCGGGGAGAATTCGCCTTGTCCATTTTGCCCAGCCTTGATAGAAGCATCTCTGAGAACCTTGATGGACAGGCGGTGGGATGATCTTTCGCTAGTTCTATGTCGCGCCGCGTCGCCAAGTACTAAACGGGGCTCGTTGCTCGGCGGTTCTTGCTTGGCGGGGAGCCCTCGACACCAACATTCCATATCATTCATAACGTATTGGTTTGCTCGATTGCAGCACTGGAAGCAATATCCTCCCACCTAAAGTCTACAAAGTGGGGGGCTCGTACTCAGTTTTTTTTCTTTCTCTTCGAACCCACCCGGACACCTGATGAAGCTCGGCGCGGATGCCCTTACCCACCACTCTTTTTCAGCGTCATTATCAGCGCAGCCCTGGACGTGGGTGGCTTGCTTGAAGGAGTGAGCAAGATGTCCCCCGCCCATATCCTAGCACTCCGTCATCGGGTGATGGTCTGAGTGGGTACTACGCGGGGTTATTGCTCTGCAGCCCAGCAATTAGTGACTCTGTCGTGCCAGCATCTCCGTGCTGTGTGTAGTGAGAGGCGTGGGGTTTTCCGAGAACTCCCCTCTCCGACCTCCTCATACAGGTTGCCCTAGAAAATCTCTTCACCTTTGGTAGAGCCATAAAGGTTCTCGCCAAGGTCGTTGGATGAAAATGTCCCTGTTTTCGGCATGGTAACGATCTTGGGCCAGTGTAGGTGTCGGCAATCCCCTCACGGTGAGCTGAAGGTACACTCTCACGTGGACAGTGTAGCTTTGTATAAAATGCTCTCGGTGCTTCTTTGATATGAAGATCTAAGGTGTCAATCAACCTCAGTCAATATCTCAAAGCTTGGTCACACACAGTCAAACATGCTTTTCTCGTTGATTCTGGTCCTGTCCGCTCTGACCGCAGTGTCAACGGCCCCAACATCTCTCGAAGGAAGACAAGCGGCTTTTGAGGTCACCGAGCAGCAGCCATGGAACGCAGGAGGTGTCCCTGAGTTCCGGATCCATCCCAGCTGCAATGCCTCAGCGGCAACGCAGCTTCGCCAGGGTCTGGACGAGGCAATCCAGCTCGCTCAGCACGCCAAAGACCACGTCAACCGCTGGGGGAGCAGCAGCGAGTTCTATCGCAAGTACTTTGGGAACGCACCAACAGCCGAAGTCATCGGGGCTTTCGACACGATAGTCAACGGGAACAAAGCGAATGCCCTCTTTCGGTGCGATGATCCGGATGGGAATTGCGGACTTATGCCCAGTACGTGTAGCAGATGGCGGCTGCCCCCCCCCCCCAAATGATATTACTTGCATAATGCTGACTTCGGTAAAGCCTGGGCTGGTCACTGGCGTGGCGACAACGCAACTGAGGAGACGGTCATTTGCCCTACTTCCTTCTTTGAGCGCAGGTCACTTTCCACCCTTTGCGCGCGAGGCTACAATGTCCGAGAACACTCCCGCCTGCTCTACTGGGGTTCCGACTTGCTACACCGGCTGTACCACGTGCCCGCGTTCGGCCAGGAATACATCGACCACTACTCCGAGGGATACGAAGGTATCATCGAGGCTGCTGCCAACAGCAGCCCCAACAGCACGCACGACTCGGATGGGCTGCAGTACTTTGCCCTGGACGTGTACGCGTACGACATTATCCTGCCCGGCGAGGGATGTCCTGGCCCGAGCGGTCCGCCAAGCACAGAAACGAGCCCTTCGTCGGCCGTCTCATCGACAGATGCCTCGTCGGCGACTGCAAGTGCGACCGGCTCTGCTACAGCTTCCAGTGCGGAATCAGCCGCTTCGGAGACAACTCTGCCAGATGTAAGCTTCTGCCAAGCCAACAGCTGCCAAACTGGTGCTAATACCTCTGCAGAACTGCCACACACACTCTGATGGCTCTGTCCATTGCACTTAATCACATGGCGAAGGCCATGATTGCACCTGGATACTCCACAGGTTACGGAATGTCAATGCTCGCCAGTTCCCCATTGCTGCTTCGAGGTGGATCGGGCTGCGATGGAGTGAAATAGAGTAAGAGAAGATAAAGTTAATTAGGATAATTGACCACAAATATGATCCCGTAGTTCACGACGCCTATGTGTAGTGGTATTTCACCATATCAATTGATGCAATCCATCCCAATTCCCGACCCCATACCTCCCCAATCTCTCACTTCCCAAACTTCCACCGCTCCATCCTCTCTGTACCATAACTGATCTCCAACAGGTGCGTCGTGAACTCATCTATATCCTCCGGCCTCCTCTCTTCGAACACCCGATGCCTGTGCCTCCGGGCAAAGTCCGTCCCCTGCCTGTGCTCCTCGCAGCGGGCCGCCCAGGCAAACGACGAGGTCGCGCCAAAGACATCCCTGCGCGTGGAAAAGGGCAGCCCGCCGGGGCACGGCGCCCACCGGACCTGCAGTGTGAGGTAGACGGTCTGCACGGTGGACGCGACGAGCCACGTCCGCCGGATGGTCTCGGCGAACAGCCACGCGTACCAGGCCACGTCCTCCTGGGAGAGGAAGGACCTCGTGAGGCTCACGTGTTCCATGTCGTCATCCTGGTCGGTTATCTCCACCCGCATGAGGTCTTGCTGGTCGGGGGGCGTGACGAGAGACGAGATGAACGTCTCCGGCCCGTGGGCGGCCGCTTGCTGGGCAGACGAGATGAGCTGCCGCAGCCACAGGTTCAAAGTCGGTATCTGTGTCTCCGCGACGTGTCGGAGGCGGATGTCTCCGTCGTACAGGCAGATGCTCTGGTACGTGAGAAGAGCGTGGACGCGAGCCAGGTGCTCGAAGGGGTTCAGTGCGGCCCATGCATCCTCGTCACTGCCAGACCCGGGTGTTGGGCTCGGCTGATCAGCGAGCAGCTGTTTGATTCTCTGCTCCAGGACAGCTGTTATGATTGCTTTGTTCGATGCTTTCATATTTTGGTATGCAGATAGTGCAGTATATGCATCTTGGACACATCGTGGGAAATGGTGTGTGTAAGTCCGATGATGAATGAAAGGACAAGCTCCGGTTTCGACCCAGCGGGCTAGCCATTCCTTGATGCTATCGATGTAGCTGCCCAGCACGACGGCACAGAAAGGTGCAGTGCTATGTGATGTCTGATGGTCAATATTCCATGATTCGTTTTCCAAATACCAAGGCAGTGGATGAGACTGGGGTTTTGGATTCGGCTCGATGCTGCTGGGATTTCCGATGATCGCGCTTAATTCGTTTGAGAGGAGGTCATCATCAACAGGCATGATATCTTCGGAGGAACCAAAGAAGAAGTGGGCTAATGGTTCCTCCGAGACGGCGGTCTGTCGGTGCGCCTGAGTTGTGTCCAGGGGGTCATAATAGGCAGCCGAAGGATATTCACACGGGGTGCGTCTTGATTGACAACGGCTGCAGGCTGGGATCTGCCTCTCACATTTCCGCTTGGCCCGGGCGCAGGCATGGCATGCTTTGCTTTCAACGGTCATATCGATAGGACCCATTGTGCGAATGTTCACAGTCACAGCAGTGCAGATAGACTCTGGTGGTGAGCAAAGCACCGTTGCGGAAAGGTGAACGGACGAGGTCGTAAGCGGCCGCCGTTTGTCAGCGCTACTGTCACCGAAAGTACAACAAGATAGCGGACGGCACAGCAAATCCCGTAAGCAGCGGAATATGGCGGAAGCGGGCGCCAAACCTGTTCTGGAACAGTGTCCGCACGATCCCCTCTGAACTGCCCACGGTGTAAGCCGTAGTGATGCGGTGTCCTTCGGTCCTCTACGCAAAACCAACCGCATGCACATATCGGTCGTTGAGCGGACAAGTCGCACCCCAGCTGAGCGAGTTCAGCCGACGGAGCAATTTGTCAGGACCCTGTTGGTTCGAAAAGTTGTTGGCTCTAACAGAATTTTGATCCAGGAGGATTGGGTTCCCACAGGTGGATGAACCTATCAGATGAGTTTCGAAATGTGGCCGAGTGGTCAGGGTTGAGATCCGTTGGGACGTCGGTCAAGATATAAGACGACTCCGGGAGGCGCCTCTCCAGAAGAGAAGAGGACGACATCAGATCACTGGCACATGTACGCATTCTCACGTCGTTGAATTCCAAGACCACCTCCAAGTCGGCTATCAAAATCCACGCCCAGGAAACCATCAAACTCAATTCTCTAATTACCATGGAGCAATACGAATATCTTCTTAAGAGGACCCTCGAGCAGGGTGCCGGTCTCCGGACAAACTTCACCAAGAAGACCCATCGAACCTCATACCCCTCGATCGACCCAACGCGTCCTGAGCTCAGCCAGGCCGGCCGCACGGTCCTCATCACCGGAGGCGGCACCGGAATCGGACTCGCGACCGCAAAGGCCTTCGTCCAAGCCGGCGCCAAGCGCGTCATCATCGTCGGCCGCAGGGCCGACGTCCTCGAAGACGCAGCCAAGGCGATCGAGGAGGTGGCCAAGCAGGCCGGGAAGCCGGCCGAGGTCATGCACCAGCCCCTCGACGTGACGGACAAGGCCGGCATCGCGGCGCTGTGGTCGGGCCTGAGGGACAAGGGCGTCGACGTCGACGTCCTGGTGCTCAACGCGGCCAAGTTCTCCCCGCTGCAGCCGCTCTTCGACATCGGGTCCGACGAGGTCTGGTCCATGTTCGAGGCCAACGTCCACGGCCCGCTGATGATGTCCGAGGCCTTTGTGAAGCAGGGCGGCGAGGGCCGCAAGTCCCTCATCAACGTCGCCACCCAGGCCATCCACCTGTTTGACGAGTCCCAGGTTATCCTCTCGGCCAAGATCCCGGCCTACGGCCTGACCAAGAACGCCGGCACGCTCCTGATCCAGCAGATCGCCGCCTCGGCCGACCCCGAGAAGTTGCAGGTTAACAGCTTCCACCCTGGTGTCATCTACGCAGGCGGGTGGGAGCAGGCTGGTATCCCGGAGACTATTTTGCCGTTCGATGACGTCTCGCTGGCAGGTCATGAGGCCGTCTGGCTCGCTTCTCCCGAGGCGAAGTTCCTGCACGGGCGGTTCATTTGGGCGGCATGGGACGTCGATGAGCTGCAATCTGATGAGATCAAGAAGACAATTGCGGAGGACGTTGAGTTCCTTAAGATTGGTGTGCATGGACTGAAGGGTTCGGATCGGCGCTGATGAATGATGAACACATCGGCCGGGAACAACTTGACACTATTTGCACTTGATTGGAGAGGTGCTGACACTAAGTGCTGTGTTGCATTTTCGTGTACCATTCTCCTCCAGTGATCTAATCAATACAAGTTTATTTGCTTTTGAAACTAGTGAGGACTCAATGATAGGCATCTGGCGCAAAGCGGCAAAGTATCGACTGGAAGACTCTAAGCTATGTTTCACTGTGCAAATTCAGTGGTCACTTTCAAAAGCATAAATCGCCAAACGGGACCTACGTTTTTGCACAGACGGTGCCCAAGAGAAGTTCCACAGCTGTTTTAGCTGGACTTTCTTCTGTACGAACCCTCTCGAGTGTTATCCTCCATTCGGTGTTTGTGTGTCTATTCCGAAATATTTGACTACACGCACAACATTGTTATAGTATTCGGCGATTTTCACCTTCCTCCTCAGAAATTTAAGTACCGAGTATTATCCCGTCGCGAAACCACAACTGGGGCATGAGATCATAATGGCCGAGAAATGTTTCCTTTGTGTTTTACTGGGCTGCGAGCCGAATGGTAAAGTGGCATTGCACTTCTAGGCGTGAACTTTATCAGGCCTATGGGTGTCTAGACCTCCAATCACATCCTTGTGGCCTTTGCTGCCATGTATTTATATCCGTGTATCAAACCCCAATGTGTGGACCGTCGGGAATACTGCGAGGTCACTGGACAGGTGGCAAGGCCTCGGTTCCAAGTGCTACCTTTTGATGTCATTATCTGATGTTGTTACCTGCCTGCACGCATCAACCTCGGACGTAGCAATGTCGGACATGGCCGACTCACGATATCAATAATGCGACTTCTGAATTTTCGAACTCGATTAGCGCCGTTGTTTCCTACTGATGTGGATGGTGACGATTGGTTTCTACAAATTTTCTGGACACAGCAAAGGCCAATAGGCCCGATGAGTGCAACTCGGTATCGAAAAACCCGATCGACTATCATCTAGATCAAAACGACACCTCAAATTGATGAATAATACGACTAGGTGTATATATTTATATTTATCTAAAAACCAAGAAAGAGAGTTTAGGTGTTGCGCCGCCAAGATGCCGATGTCAACATGTCTTCGACAACACACTCTCTTGCGAACATGATATTTACAGAGCGTGCCCTGTTGGGCGGCATCGCCATTGTTGCGGTAAATATTCCCAATTTTCCACGTCAAGAAACAACTAATAGGTGATGAATTCTCTAGGTACTACTCTACTCATTCTTACGCCTTGTATACAATGTCTTCTTTCACCCGCTGTCTAAATTCCCGGGCCCGTTCCTCTACCGGGCATCCCGCCTACCGTATCTCTACCACATGGCGCGCGGTGAAATGACCTTCACGCTGCTTCCGCTGCACGAGAAGTACGGCCCAGTGGTCCGCATCGCCCCAGACGAGCTCGCCTTTACCCACCCCGACGCGTGGCAGGACATCTACGGCCACCGCGTCGGAAAGAACCACAGTGTTCTGGAGCTGCCAAAGGCGCGGCGATTCTACCGGACGCGGGGCACCTTGCCCAACATCATCAGCGAGGAGGACCGTGCTCACCACGGACTCGTGAGGCGGGTGCTGAGCCACGGCTTCAGCGACCAGAACCTCAGGGCGCGGGAGCCGGTCATCACGGGGTATGCCGACTTGCTGATAAGGCAGCTCAAGAAGTTTTCCGTGTCATCCTCGGATGAGGAGGCGACAAGTCACGCGCAGAGCGTTCCTGTGAACATCACGGCGTGGTACAACTGGGTAACTGTCGACATCATCAGCCACCTTGCCTTTGGAGAGCCATCTGGCTGCCTGGACCGGGCTGAGCGCGACCCTTGGATCAAAGCCATGAATGGCACTGTTCTTGATTTCATCCCTCTTCAGATCTTGGCGTACTTGGGGCTCGAGGGGTTGATGAACCGATTTGTGAGGGCCTTCATGAACACCAACCGCAAACATCGTACGTATTACCCCGTTTGCGACTTTCCTAAAATTTGTTCTCAATCGGTACAGGGCTGATTTATTTTCAATAAATGATGTAGACTTGAAAGTGAGCGCCGAGAAGATTGTCCGCAGGGTGGGAAGTAAGTACCTCAGAGTTCCACCACCGAATGACAGAACCCTTTCAAATTGGACCCAAGCAAAAGCACCAATTCTTTCCCCAACTCATTATTGACCGAGGGCATTGCAGTGAATATGGCAGACCCAGATCTTGTTGAAAAGATATTACAGAAGAAGGACGCTTGGGTAAGCGCTTTGCCTCACTCACCGTTTGCAAGCCCCAGAATTTCCATGTGCTGAAACCATGTACTCCTAGAACCTATCAGACGACGAGATCCTCGGGAACTCAGCCGCCCTGCTGATCGCAGGCTCCGAGACCACAGCAACCCTCATGACCGGCCTGACCTACCTCCTGTGCAAGCACCCCCACGCCATGGAGAAGCTGAAGCACGAGGTCCGCTCAAGGTTCACGTCGGACTCGGAGATCACGCTGACCTCGGTCCTCGAGCTGAAGTACCTGCTCGCGTGCCTGGACGAGGCCCTGCGCCTCTACCCGCCCGTGCCCATCGGCCCGCTGCGGACGGTCCCCGCGGGGTCGCCCGGCGTCACGATCGCGGGCGAGGTGGTCCCCGGGGGCACGGACGTGGCCGTCTGGCACTGGCCCATGTTCCACTACTCGCAGCACTGGGAGGAGCCCATGGAGTACCGGCCGGAGCGGTTCCTGCGGGAGGACCCCGGCGGGCCGAGATATGCTGGGGATATGAGGTTCGACAACAACACCTCTGGCGGCTCGTGCCCCGGCGACCGCTTTGATTTGTTCCAGCCCTTCAACGTAGGCCCGCGGAACTGTCTGGGGAGGAACCTGGCATACTCGGAGATGCGCCTGGTGCTGGCACGCATGATCTTTAATTTTGATATGGAGCTCGTGGAGCCTGAGGTAGACTGGATTGGCAAGCAGAGGGCTGATTTCCTCTGGCGCAAGGGTCCTTTGCATGTACACCTGAGTCCTGTCAAGGTTTGAGAGGAAGGGTAGATTGCATGGAAGGGCAGGAGACAGTTTGCTAGCTGAGTGTGTTTACCACGGATGGCAAGATTGCGAGTGATTGTAGATTTAATGTTGCAGATGATGTTGCATCTCATGTACGTATTAGAATGGAGACATACACCATCCGAAGTCATGAAACTTCCTGCTTGCAAACACAAACATCATCTGCTAACGTGATGTCGCGTCGCAATCGCGTCCTGGACAACACCAGCCTGGCTTTTCCCAAGTCAACATTTCCAGCGCGACTTGACTTACTTATCGACTTTCAGAAACACATCCCAGTCAGTAGACCCTGATCGGCAGTGATGGACAAGGGTGGTGGTGGGACGCATTGACGTGCAGATGTCATCCCGTGGATGGCGCCGCTTACGCCACGTCAAACGCGCCCCCCATTCTTGTTTACGAGCAGGCAGCTGGCCAATGAGGTCTCACACTTGTCTAGGCCTGGTGTCGATCGCAGGCTTCCAGACCACAAGGGCCAGAGGAGGGGACGTCAGAATGGCAATATTGGCTTCTTTTACTCGGGCAACCACCAGTCTCCAAGACCCGTCTGCCTGTGAAAAATGTCGAAATGATTGGGGATGCTGGATCCTGGAGCCTTTTGTGACGCCCAGCTAGACGTCATCCTTGGGGTCTCTGTCACACCAAACAGCTGCTGTCCACATGCAGTAGTTTGCAACTGGAGCCTGCTCCTGCCTGCCTGCCTCACGCGTGTATGTAAACAAGTGACGTCAGTTTGAAGGCAGCAACGCCGCAAATTGGACCAAACGGCAGGCTCTAACAACGGAAGGTGCGCGTGCAAGCAGACAGTGACAGGAGCAAAACGAGTCTTTAATAAAGGTCTGCCCCTTTCCCTCCAAATGCAGACCCCAAGTTTATTCCATCTTTCCACTTTCACCGAACCTTTCCGTCTCAAAACACCCAGTGCTGTCAGTCTCTTGACAAGATTTCCCTGCTTCACCAGAACACTACTACCATCACACTTCTCGACCAAGAAAACATCGCGAACATGGCTTCTGAAGCTCAAGTCATCGGCGGCCACAAGGCCACTCTGCACAACCCAAACACCTCTGATGAGGCCAAGGCTCATTCCAAGGAGGTCCTCAAGGAGGACTTCAACCGTAAGCAGCGACGCTAATCCACCCCATCCCATTCCAGCCCACTTCCGACCACCGGGCCCTGTGATGCTTCCAACTCAGTGCTGACATGTTCTGTGACAGTCATTGTGGACGGCAACAAGGCCAAGGATCTCGACCACGTTGAGGCCGGCCTGAAAGGGTATGCCTGCCAAGTCTCCCTGTACACCTCATCCCAAGGATGATATGACTGACGAGAGATACAGTGCCATGCACAACGAGAATATCTCTGAGGAGGCCCAGTTCGCCGCTGCGCAGAAGCTGGGCGAGATCAAGAAGTGATCGTGCTGATGGCGTCAGCTGGTTGCGAGGGGTTATGTATGAATAAGGGGCCATGGTCTCAACACGAATTTTCTTGGACGTTCTTTTGCTTTTGTGGGAACTTGGCGAAGGAGAAACACAATCAGCCGCGTGTAGTGGCAAAGATACCAACGTGATTTCACATCAACCAAATTGATATTTTACCTAAATCGGTGTCGCTTCCGACGACTTGATGAGTGATCGTGGCCGGGGATGTGCACTGATCTTCCCTAGCGGCGTAACCCGAGCTCAAGTCTTGTAGAATTCAAATAAACCAGACTGAAGACTCCAGATGTCGACAGCACCACCTCAGTGCTTACGAGGATGCTCTCGTCCACCTGCTATGAGCAGAGCCTGTCTCAGTCAGCACACGGGATTGTTCAAGAGCATCATACCGTCGACCAAAGTAATGAAGTGCACAGATGATTGCAAATGATCTCGCTCTGATGAGCTCGAAAAGTAGATGTGAATATTTGTCGTCGAGTGTTGTATTGCTCATCGATCTCCTGGGGGACTGTAATTCTTTACCACGGGCTATTGGCTCACAAATTGTAGACTAAAGGCATACAAATCGCCGGCTTCAAACCCATCACGTAAGCCAGAAAGCTAAAGCGGAACCTTTTGTCCATTGATTGGGACATAGCTAGAAAGCAGCGGTGGGTATCATGGGTGTGACCCCGTGGGACGCCTTCACAAACACTCGAACTTAGGGCTCAACTTGGGGGCAGTGCTGACGAAAGAGGCAAGGTCATTGGGCAGGGGAAGACTCAGGGCTTTTCGGCTCTGGCCATAATCTAATCAGATCTAATCACACATGCATGATTGATTTTTAAGCTCGCATCCTGCGTTGTGACAGGTCAGGATCAATGTACACGAGTAAGTAACCGAGCCGAGTTTTTCCTCTTTCATCGGAACTGGCCCATCCTCCGCGGAACGCCATTCGCCAGCAAGCACCACAAACGGCTTGGTCGGTCGCATAGAGCTGATAAACCCTACACCTTCGCAGGGGAAATAGTGTAGCCAGCTCCCTGTCTCTGGGTCCTGTCTCTGGGTCGTCTCGAGGAATTCCCGGTGATCATCCGAAGTTCGGACAGGGCTGATGGCATCACGGGATCAGCCAGCTCTTCACAAGCCCTTGCCGAGATGCTTGCTGTAGAGGATTGATTGGCCTGGCCCAATTTTCCAGGGGAGCCGATCCCCCTGCTGTTTCGAAACAGAAGGAAGCGAAACCGTTCATATGCTTAATTCTAGTGCATATTTTGTCCTTCGTCGGATGCGATGCGCATATCTAAAATGAGTGCCAAGACACCATTGGCTCTGGGTTCATCCCACGCCCAAGCACACAAATCGACCAACCAGGCAGGTCTCCCGCATCTGGAATCGCTCACATGGCGATAGAGAACATGCATTCCCTGGTGACAGTTGTGCCAAGGAAAGACGTAATCATTGAGTAGCATCGTCGTGGGTCCCAATTAAGCTTATAAAGGAAGTCAGCAAGGCGGCGAGATGAGGCTCTCCGTTCACGGTTCTCTAATAGGCCGTTGCCGGTCTTGCGGAATCCACCTCCACCATGCCGCGTCCCAAGTCTGAAGGGGCCGCACTGCCTCGGGTTGCCCAATCGGTCCGTTGTGAGGCCTTTGTTCAAGTCATGCAAGGACCGATTAAGGGTCGCGGAGGAAGCCACTGCCCGGAGCATCGTGGCACTGGGAATGGATGAGATCAAACAATGGGATCCATTCCTGCATTACTCATGACGTGGGCCAGATTGATAATGCTTTGCAAGCAAGCGAGCAGTTCAGGCCGGCCATGATCACGATTTCGAGTGAGCGCGCGCGCGCATATGTGGATGTGTGCGTGTGGGGAGGGGGGGATGTGACTTTCTGGGAAAGATTCATAAGGCACCCGATGAGATGCGGTTCTCAGGGAGCCTTCCTGAGGACCTCTGCTCCAGGCTCGTCCCGCAATCGCATTCATTCAGCTGTATATACACCAAGCATTAACAAGATGCGTTCACTCTTTCAAATCAGCCTCCTCGTCGCCGCCGTCCTGGCCGAGCGGCCATTCCTCGAGGAGCCGGACACGGGACTCGAGACCTACCTCTACAGCGCCAACTACACCGATGGCGAGCTGCCCCTGCTCAAGGACATGCGAGGCATCCCCGACTTTGATTGGGCCGCCCAACACTACCTGGACAACCAGCAATACTCCTTCTACCGCACCGGAAACGGTGGTGAATGGTCATACCGGAACAACCTTGAGATCTGGAGCCAGGTCAAGTTCAGGCCCCGCCAGCTGAACGACGTCTCCAAGCTCAACGAGACGCTCGCGACCAGCTTCCTGGGCTACAACTTCTCCGCGCCCTTCTTCATCTCGCCGGCGGCCCGCGCGGGCTACAGCGACCCGGAGCGCGGCGAGCTCAACTTCGTCGACGCCAGCGCCGCCGAGGAGACCCTGTACGTGGCGGCGCTGTACGCGTCCAAGACCATCGAGGAGATCCAGGCGCAGAAGCACAACGGCACCCTGAACGGCCAGCAGGTCATCTTCCAGCAGATCTACTCCAACACCAACCTCAGCGTGACGTGGGACAACATGGCGCGGGCCGAGGCGGCGGGCGTCAAGGCCTTCGTGTGGACCATCGACGCGCCGGGCGACTCGACGCGGCACCGCGCGGCGCGCTACGACACCAGCAACGCCAACAGCGTGACGTCGGCGCTGACCTGGGACCTGTACGACCAGATCCGCAACCGCACCTCGCTGCCCGTGATCCCCAAGGGCATCACGACGGTCGAGGACGCGCTGCTGGCCGTCGAGAAGGGCGCGCCCGCCATCTGGATCAGCAACCACGGCGGCCGCCAGCTGGACCACAGCCCGTCGTCGCTCGAGATCGCCTACGAGATCCACCGCAACGCCCCGCAGGTCTTCATCACCGTCGACGTCATGGCCGACTCGGGCATCCGCTACGGCACCGACGTCCTCAAGCTGCTCGCCCTGGGTGTTAAGATGGTGGGCATGGGCCGCCCTTTCATGTTCGCCAACTGCTTCGGCGTTGACGGCGTGAGGAAGGCGATCCAGATCCTGAAGAATGAGACTGTCCACGATGGTGCCCAGGCCGGCGTGACTGACCTGCGCAACGTGAGCAGCAAGGTGGTAAGTTCTCCTTCATCTCTTTGATACTCTTCCGCTGGAGGCGTGCTTGTTGGCTAATGCTTCCACTCACAGATCAACGCCCGTGCTCTGGAGCACAACGTCTTCCTGTTGGACGAGTAGACATCACTTCCAGCGGGGGTCCCCAAGAACACTGTCGACGCGAGCAAAAGAACCGACACTCGGATCTGAGGGGTAATGTCGACTGATGACAAGGGTGTATATCCTGCATCTATTGATAGCGCAACCTTGGAACGCCGCGGAGTTCACGGCATCGCTAAAGGTGCAAATACCCGTGGAGTGCGGCAGCGCCATGGCCTTTGCCAACAACATTGGCCTGATACACTCCTCAGGTGCCTAAAGCCAGCTAGTCCTAGCCTAGCAAATATCTGATTTCAACGACGTCAGTATTGTACATAGACACATAGACATAGAGTAGGAGGAAAACAAATACCCATTGCCGTTCCACGTTGAGATTCTCCGGAAATGTTGTTTTACCTGCCTATTTAGGCAGTGCCCTAACCTTATCGACCCCGCATGCAATGGTGCTGGCTACCTTGGCCCTGTCTTGGTGAGCTTCTAGAGCTATGAGGAGATACCGGTAGAGCGGATCGACGACAAGGATGAGTGGTCAATATCGTCATGCATGGAAATGGCGAGATTATATGATGGATAGTTCGGCCTTCCAACGGCCTGACATAACAAGAGGGCATGCCTGGGAATGTTGACGGACTAAATCTCGGTACACCCAAGTGCACAATTCAAGTCGAGTAGCCATCATGCTCTCACGGGTCTTCATCACGGGGCTGCTTCAGCTGGCGGCTCTGCCGGTCGTTTCGGCACAAGCATGGCAAGATCTTCCCGGCAGCCTCTACGGCCCTCCAGAACAACCGTGGGCGTCGTGTGCAGACGCGAGCTGGCCGGTGACGGACCAGGTGGGCGAGCCGCTCGCGCCCCAGACGCCAGACTCCCAGCTCGTTGAAACCATCGCGGCCATCGACGAGTCACGCGTTGAGGACATCGTGACGACGCTGGCCAACTTCGGCACCAGGCACACCCTGTCCATTCAGAACTCGTCGACAAGAGGGATCGGAGCCGCGCGCGATTGGATCTACAACCAGATGCAGGATGTTGCCGCAGAGTCTGAGGGCAACATGGATGTATTCTTCAATAGTTATATCCAGCCCGTGGCAACGCGGGTCCCCTTCCCGGTCAACATCACCAACGTCGTGGCGCGCATCAACGGGACGGTCGATCCCAACCGCGTGTACGTGGTTACTGGCCACTACGACAGCCGCCGTCTTGACGTGTCAGACTACACTAACGACGCACCGGGAGCCGACGACAATGCCAGCGGGGTCGCGGTGGTGATGGAGATGGCGCGCGTGTGCGCCAAGCTGAAGCCGGCGGCAACCCTGCTCTTCGCGGCGGTGGCCGGGGAGGAGCAGTCCCTCTTCGGCAGCGCGCACCTCGCGCAGACGCTCAAGGCGCAGGGCTACAACGTCGAGGGCAACTGGAACAACGACATCGTCGGCACGGGCCAGTTCTCGCCCTTCTCGCCCATCAACAACTACACGGTGCGCCTGTTCGGCGCGAGCATCCTGTACCCCAACGCGAGCACCGCCGCCTACACGCAGCGCATCGGCACCATCGGCTACGAGAACGACTCGCCCGCGCGCAACCTGGGCCGCTTCATCGCCGAGGTCGCCGCGGGGGCGGCCCAGGCCGTCGACATGCAGGTCGCGCTCATCTACAGGCCCGACCGGTTCCTCCGCGGCGGCGACCACCAGTCCTTCCTGGCCCAGGGCTTCCCCGCGGTCCGCTTCACCGAGGCCGTCGAGGACTTCACCCACCAGCACCAGAACGTGCGCGAGCAGGACGGCGTCCAGTACGGCGACCTGGTCGAGTACGTCGACTTTGACTACACGGCCCGTGTCGCCCGCGTCAACCTGGCGAGCATGTGGAGCGCGGCGAACGCGCCGGCGCTGCCCAGGAACGTGACCATCTCGCAGGTCACCGGCTTCCCTGCCGCCAGCGAGCAGACGCCGCTGGAGGTGCTGAGCAACGACAGCCAGTTCAGCTGGGCGACGGGTAATGATCCGTTGGTGGCGAGCTATGAGCTCGTCTGGAGGCCCAGTGGTGCGTTGCAGTGGACGCGGAGTCTGGATGTTGGGAACGTCGGGACTGTGACGGTGAATCTGCCCAAGGACGCTGTCCAGTTCGGTATTCGGGCTGTAGGTGCGGACGGGAAGAAGAGCCCTGCTGTCCTGCCGTTCCCAGGGTAAAGGTCGCGAGATACTGTCATTAGGGCAGGTAGAGCCACCCAGGGTAGCTAGCCATGAGCCAGAACAAGCTTTTTTGCAAAGAACCTGAATGACCATCCGTCCAGCCTCTCATTCCACGCTGCGTGATGCACGTCTCGGTCGACTGAAGCCAACTGGTCGTTGAGCTCTTCAATGAACTCAGGCACATGCCTCAGGCCCAGCTCCGGGATGAAGTCAAGCCCCTCCTCCTCAGACCCGGGACAGATCATGGCCGTCTCGCGGAGAAAGGGGGCCAGTCTGAAATGACGAAATGTCGTGAACTCCTCCACGCTTGCTGAGGCGTCGAGCCCCCAGTAGTGGTCGAACACGACCGAGACCAGCCGCAGAGAGGGAAGAGTGCATAGGAAGTCGGCCTGCCAGAATTCAATGGCCACGTCGTCCGTCAAGTGCCATGATCCAAGCGCCAGGTGGCGAATGCTCTGGAAGACGCCGGTGGGGTCGTTGTGCTGCCGGTCGTCTACATCCAACATGTCGCCCAGAACATCCTCAGTGAGGAAGAAGATGTCAGTCTCTGGCCGGTATTGTCGACACGGGAGTAGCACGTGGGTCGACTCCTCCGTTGCGGTCCCTATAAAAGCAGGTGGTTGGAGGAGGATCCGCCGCCGAAACCACTGGAAGGAGACGCCGCTCCTCAAAGCAAATTGGCGAGACTCGTGACAGACGTGCAGGATGGCAGGATATTCGACGACTACTTTGAACCTGGCAAGACTCCCTGGCCCGTCACCCGTGGCCGTCATCGACTCCGGGCCGAAATGGCTGCGGTCGTAGAAGTAGACTTCTGAGGCGGCTGGGTCGGGCAGGCACTCTCTCCATACGGCCTCACGAAGCTCTAACGGAAGCTGGCGGATTCCCTCCATTCGTGATCCTGACAGCAAGGTTTCGAAAGTTGGGAACTCTGTTGTGTGAGGTCGGATGAAGTTGCAAGGTAGGGAGCTGTTGTGGTCAAGTGCAGAAAGGCCCCTAGACTTTAGCGGGTCAAGTGGTGATCGCGGCCAGCCCCGCCCCCGCATCCACTGCTAAGTCACTAAAGGCAATGAGTGGGAGTCTTCCCTTCCAAAGTTCCGCAAAGAGAAATGAAATTTACCTACTTAAGGTAACCTCCCCAGGAATCTGGAGAGGTTTAAGTGATCCGGTTCACTATTAATTGGTCTCTTGAATAAAACCCCTTTAAGCTTGTGATATAATTATTTAAATATGTTTGGTCTATTAGAATAGACAGACATGTCTACAAGAATCGAAGTAGAACTGTGTTTCCGTCAATATCTGCCCTTGAACCGCCTTCTCCCTGGGAGCAAAGCAAACGAACGTCCGCCCTTACAATTTTCCTCATAATAAACCTCGCAAAATTCGAAGCCCACCTCTTTTAGTTCAAGTTCACCAATAAGCATGCGCGATTAGAAGATGTGGTGTCTCTCTATGAAGAACGACATCTGTACCTATGATGAGGTGACGGGTGATGTTGACTTACAACCTTCTCCGGAGCTCTTGTGATCCGGATGCGGCTCTACCACATCCACGCCCTTCTCCCCGTCCTCGGACTTCTTCTCGTCAAGTCCGTACTGTGTTTTCAGTTCTGTTCTCAGCGGCACATGTTTCTCAATTGCGACCGCGATCAGTCCCGAGGCACCAAAGGCCATAGCTCCGTACCAGACCGCTTTCAACGCCTCTAGGTACACATCCAGCACCTCCGACTTTACGGCCGGCGGCAGTGTTTGGACGAAGGTTCCGCTCGCAAGTTGATAGGCCTTGCAACCCCCCAAGGTCTCCCTCACAGCCGTGTCAGAAATGTGGTTCGAGAGCTGACTGAAGCGATTATTGAAGATGATGCCCGGCACCGTGATTCCCCACACGTAACCAAAGCTGCGTAGGAACGAGTACACTCCTGTGGCGGAAGCAACATCCCTTTCTGGCAGGCTTGCCAGTATGGCGGGGAGTGTGGTGGGGAGGATGAAGGCACGCCCCAGAGCATCCGTGATTTGGAGCATGGCCCACCCGCCAGCATGAGTGTTCCGGTCCAGAAGTGTGTTGAGCCCGGGGCCCAATGTGCTCAAGGCAAACCCAAATGCATGAAGGCGGCGGTAGCGGCCTGTCTTGGAGAGGAGGATGCCTGCCACGGCCGAGCCGGGGATGAGTAGGAACGTGAAGGGCAGGAAGCTGATGCCAGTCTGCGTAAGGCTGGTGCCCCGGATGGCCAGGAAATACACTGGCCAGAAGAAGCAAACCCACTGAAGCAGCATCGAGGTGATGAATATGATGTAGAACGCGGCGGCCGAGGTCCGGTTGCAGAAGACGTGTGGGGGCACGCATGGGTTGGCGTCCTTGATGAGATTCTCGTACACGTGGAACGACGCCCAGCCCACGCAGCCCACGACGATGGGGACTATGATTCTCCAAGAAGACCGAGGATGTACTGTTCCGCCGTAGGTAAGGCCGATAAGAAGAGAGGTGATTGAACCGATGAAGATGGTGTTCCCGGTCCAGTCCACTTGTGCAAACACTCCTTTCCACGAGGTCGTAAGGTGCTTGATCCGGAGAGAGAAGAACATCACCGGGAGGACGATGGCGCAGATGGGGAGATTTAGGTAGAAGCACCAGCCAACGGCGCACAACGGCCAACAGCCAACGGCGTGCTTCGCATTCGCAATCGTCCGACGCCCCGAACCTCCAACCAACCTCTTCCTCTCCCTTCAGTCTCACGCAACTTCCGCCCATCATGTCGTCCCCCTTTGCAAATTCCACCACACCTCTCCTAGTTCTCATCGGCGCCGCCACTGTGACCTACCTCGTCGCCCGCAAGATGTTTGGCCATGACCCACACGAGCCGCCGCTGGCGCCGTCGTCGATCCCGCTCATCGGCCACGCCGTCGGCCTGTCGCGCAGCTCCTTCAACTACTATACCCAGCTGAGGTGATTGGCCCCCTTCTTCCCCAATTCTACGAACCCTACAACAGTAGCTGACAGCCTGGTGTGAACACAATGCAGCAAGCAGATCGACGCGCCTATCTTCACTGTTTCGCTGCCCGGCAAAAGATGTATATCGTCACCCAGCCCGAGCTCATCCAGCAGGTCCAGAAACAGCACCGCACCCTCGCATTCCCGCCAATTGAGGCCAAATTCGCCACAACCGTCATCGGCCTCAGCAAGGAGGGCCAGGCTGTGCTTGCAAACAACCTTAACGGCGACGAGGGCGACCATGGCCTGTCGATGGAGACGTATGCCGCCATGCGTGCCGCTCTGCACCCAGGCACTGCCCTCGACGACATGAACCGCGCCATGCTCGCAGAAGTCAGCACATCGCTTGACGAGCTCGCCCCTGGAAGCGACAAGAAGGAGTTCGGCCTGTTTGAGTGGCTGCGCGACAACCTGACCCTGGCCACCACGCGCGCCGTCTACGGCCCGCTGAACCCCTTCGACGACAAGGGCATCCGCGACGCGTTCTGGGACTTCGAGGGCGGGCTGATGCAGATCCTCGTCGGCTTCCTCCCGTCCATCACGGCGCGCAAGCCCATCGCGGCGCGCACAAGGGCCGTCCGCGCCTTCGAGAGGTACTACGAGGCGGGCGGCATAGACAAGGCGTCGGCGTACGCCCGCAACCGCCACGACGTCGAGGTCAGGACGAGCCTCCCCGCCGAGGACAGGGCGCGGTCGTCGGTCGGCGGCACCATCGCGCTGCTCGTCAACACGGTGCCGTCCGTGTTCTGGGCGCTGCTGCACTTCCACACGCACCCGGGCCTGTTGGCGCTGATCAGGGCCGAGGTCGACGGCTGCACGCGCTCCGATGGCGCCACCAAGAAGACCGTCGACATGGCCTCCCTCAAGGAGAAGTGCCCCTTGCTGCTGTCCGCCTACCAGGAGGTGCTCCGCTACCGCGCCATGGGCGCCTCGGTGCGCGAGGTCATGGAGGACACGCAGCTGGGCGGCTTCGTCCTCAAAAGGGGCGCCATGCTGCAGATGCCGTCGCGCGTGATCCACACCGACGAGTCCCTCTGGGGAGACACGGATTTCAACCCGCGCCGGTTCCTGGAGGGCGAGAAGAAGAGCCGCCCGCGCGACGTGTGCTTCCGCGCCTTTGGGGGCGGCAAGACGCTGTGCCCCGGGAGGCACTTTGCGACCAACGAGATCCTCGCCGTGGTGGCGCTTTGGATCGCGCGGTTCGATATGCGTCCCTTTGGCGGGGACTGGAAGATGCCGACGACGGCTAAAACAAATGTCGCCGCGGCCGTCATGGGCCCGGACACGGATGTGCAGGTCGAGATTGCCACCCGGGAAGGGATGGAGGGCGTCCAGTGGGCAGTCAAGCTGGAGGCGTCAGACAAGACTTTTGCGATTGTGACGGAGGATGTCGACGGGGAGCAGGCATAATTCAGGAGGGAGAGGAAGAGCTCTGGGGTTGATGATAGATTGAGATACAGGTAAAAGTGTAATTTTTACTAGACGGACCCGGATGAGCCAATTTCAGAAAGAGATCAGTCCACCAGCGATTTGGACTGTTTTCATACTTTTTAATGCCTTGATAGCCCCTCCTTGCCAGAAGTGCTCCAGCCATAAGAGAGTCTTAGATCGATGGCTGTCATGTGTCAAGCAACAACACATTCCTATTCGTTTGGGGACGAAAGCTCAAATGAATATTTATCACCATGAGCCACTAAAGTTCGGAGGCACTTTACTCACACAGAGTGGCAATGCTCAAATTACATTGTCGTGTCCTCCAATCCCAGAAGTGCGTGCATGCTGTTGAAGAACTCGAGCTCAACCAAATGGGCGCACCAAAAGCTATCCCGGTATGCAATCAACGTTTTCGAAAAAAGTATGAGTAGCAGTTTAGGCAATGATTCCGAGACTCAGCGCCCTCCTTCACTTTTGCAAAGAAAAAGGTTTGTAAAGTGTGTATCTATTGTATTATTATAGTGCCTAGTATATACGAGGCAGGCCATAGGCTTTGGGTCTCTATGCTTGGTTGTATAGTGGAGACAAGATGGGGCACTTTGAGACAGGCTCTGCCCCGGAGTCTAGTAATTGTATACATAAGGCAATAAAGCAGGTGTAGTACGCACTGCGGCCTACAAGAAAGCTGAAAAGGTTGTTAACTTATGTTGCAAAGGTATGGAGCAGAATGCGCTAAAGTATGTATCGAAATGAATATCGGAGTTGAGAACATTACAGAGCCTCAAACACTCGCGTTGGCAAAATTCAAAATATAGAAGGGTGGTGTGCGCGCCAACTACGTCGTCAAGGGATAGGGGACGATTTAATTTGCAAGGCACTACTACGTACACCATCAAGTTGTTGTCGAGACGTAAGCCAAAGATGCTTAGTCTTTGCAGAGGAGTGTGTATTGCTGAAGTGGTTTGGAGCAATTAGAATTGAGATATGGCTGAGGGAGCACATTAGGCACAGCAAAACATTTTGGCCGAGAGGAAGAAAAAAGATAGAGAGAGTGGGTGATGTGCAGGAACTGGCTGGTCTGGAAGAAAGTTCTTGAGGATGTGGAAAGTGCGGCTGTTGCCATGCATGTTGGCCGCCCGGCTTCAGTAAATGCCCGGGCGTCTTTCTCCCTCTCAACCACTAGCATAGTGTCCACCGATCATATAATGGCATAGTCCGCGGCTGATAGGCAATATTTTCGGCCAAAAGAACATATTTGGTTGCTTTTCTCTGTAAATGTGAGGATGACCGGTCTCAATAGTGGGGGGGCTTCGTTGAAATTCGGCCGAAATATTTCGGTCGAAATCGTCGACTGTTCCTGTGAGGCACATGCATATATGTATGGTGTTGAACGGCCAAAGCGTTTACTTAACTCCTATATCCTAAATCCGTCGGCCCAAAGAGGAAAGTCAAATTGAAGTGACGCAATGGTGGTCGCTTTGGTCAATATGTCTTGCATGAAGGGGTTGGCAGGACGGTGCAATTTTGCCTGTGCTGTTGTCCCTGCGTCACCAGCATTGCAGCAAAGTCCGAATTAATCTTCCGAAACCCACATTCCCCGACCCAGTCCTCTTTCTCATCAACTAGGATCTTATCTTTGATTGAAGATCAGACAGAATTTTGCGCATAGTCTGGGGCCATCGATATACGCCGACGGACTTAAGCAGACTTGACCGCTTGAAACGGTAGACAGGTCACCACATACCAGGCGAACCTTGCCAAACGCGTCGGTCTTGTCGATATACAACCTATTCATCGGTGAAAAGCATCGGAGTTTACATGTTCAGGCCAAACAAGCAGAAAGAACTTCGCAACAATATTCAGGCTCGCTCCATACTTAGTAATTGACCTCTCTCATCGCCAGCATCTGCAGCACACACCACTGTTGCTGACCGTCGATTGATCAGAAATCTTTTCAGCGGGCGGATCATATGGTCCCATCATACACTACGCATACACGATTGTCAAAGCTTGCACCAAACTTCCAAGCTTTCTTTGTCACATAAATACGCACATAACCCCCCCCCCCCAACCCCGCCCCTTCGTTCGCGTTTGCGACGAGGAATGCCCAGCCGACCACTCGATAATGGAGTCCTCCGAGCATGAGGGAAATGTCATCCCAAAGCGCGCGGAAGACATGCAGAGCCAAGTAACGGACCAGGAGAAGGGAGACGTCTTGAGCAAAGATGAGGGCTCTGCCGACGACACGCGCAAAATCACTGGGCTCCGATGGTTTCTCGTTTGCGCTGCTATGTATCTCTCCGCTATGATGTACGGCCTCGACACAACAATCGCGGCTGACATACAAGGGGCGGTCATCGCGACGTTCGGCGAGGTTTCTCAGCTGGCCTGGATCGGCGCGGGATTCCCCCTCGGGTCCGTCGCAGTGATTCTACCCTACGGCTTCCTGTTTACCAAGTTCAACATGAAATGGCTTTACATCGCCGGCATAGTGCTGTTCCAAGCCGGGTCTGCGCTTTGTGGCGCGGCTCCCACCATGAACGCGCTCATCGTCGGCCGTGTCCTGGCTGGCGCAGGAGGCACGGGCATCTACCTTGGAGGACTGAACAATTTCTCTGCTTTGACCAGTCGGCAGGAACGCGGATTATATCTCACCGGAACTGGCTTTGTCTGGGGACTGGGTGCGATCCTTGGACCCGTTGTTGGTGGCGGCTTCTCCGATTCCTCGGCAACCTGGAGATGGGGTTTCTACATCAACCTTGTGATAGGGGCCGTCACAGCCCCTGTATATTTGATATATCTACCTGCGATCCATCCAGGTGCTGGAAAGTCTCTTCACGAGAGACTGGTCAGCTTAGACTATGTCGGATTTGTGCTCAGCGCGGCCATGTGGGTTACTTTTGCGATGGGTTTCATATCCGCAGGGGGAATCTGGGACTGGAGCGACGGCCGAACAATCACGTTGATTGTTGTCTTTGCCATCTTATTCATCTCCTACGCGCTACAACAATACTTTTGCATCCTGACGACACCTGAGACACGATCCTTCCCCGGCCATCTTCTCCGGTCCCGTACGCAGATACAGATGTACATCACGACCACCTGTGCTAACACGGGCATGTTCTTCACAACTTTCTATATACCCATCTACTTCCAGTTCACCCAAAACGACACTTCACTCATGGCTGCGGTGCGACTGCTTCCCTACCTCCTGATAACCATCACCTTCAACCTGCTGGCCGGCTGGGCTTTGCCCAAAGTCAAGTATTACATGCCAATATGCCTGCTCTCAGGTGTCATGATGACTCTTTCCGGTGCATTATTCCTGGCATACCTGCAGCCGTCAACACCAACTGCGCAAATCTATGGATTCAGCGTGCTCATGGCCGTCGGAACTGGAATCACCATGCAGCTGGGTTACGCGGTGGCGAGTCTGAAGGCCGGGCCGGCCGATATGCTAAGCGCCATCAACCTGCAGAACGTTGCCCAGATCGGCGCCACCGTCATCTGCCTCGTCATCGCGAGCCAGGCCTTCCAGTCCAATGCTGTCAGAAACATGTCCGGCGTGCTGGCGGGTGAAGGGTTCAGCAACGCCGACATCCGGGGCGCTGTGGCAGGAGCCCAGAGTCGATTGTTCGAATCCCTCACTCCTGACCTTCGCGTCGCGGCAACCCGTGCCATCACAGATGCAATGCAGCGGTCTTTCATCATACCTCTTGTGGCTAGCATCGTTGGTCTCATCAATGCATTGCTGATGAGCAGGGAGAAATTGTTTTAGTTCACGGGTCCGGTGGGCCGCGCACGACGGGCTGGGGATCACGGGCATGGAAGATTGGAGCATTGGTCTTGAAGGCAATAGAGAAACGACGAGTCTTGGGGGATTGGTGGCTTTGTGGGTTTGTGGCTATCTCTTGGTAGGGAATCAGTCGATGTGATGGCATAAGCCAGCTTTTGGTGAATTCCGCGGATGCTTTTCTTAGCGAAGCAGATATTACTAATTTTTCAAACCTATTCACCTCAAGCAAAATCCACTCACTTTTACTTGGGGGGGGGGGGTAATAATCCTAGCATGACTGAAGAAACCGATGGCTCCAGGTGTGCCACTCATCATTTTATTAGCAAGATTGCCGATGGCTGCGAGTGCTTAACGGCATCTATATCGGTAGCCATATATCGGTTGTTTCGCGACGAAAAAATGAAACCGGACTATGGTACGTAAGGCTAACATCTTCTCATGTTGCCTTCATCCTTCTATATGAATAGACCGGAAGAAAACATTGCTTCATGGAGCTGCCACTCCATTCAACATGAGTTCAAGGTTCAGTGGCATTTATATCGCACTCATTCTTGCCAAGTCTCCTATATTCTGCACTACAATTGGGTTTCTATCTTGCCAAGGAACCCCAATTCTTCATGAGCGAGCCAAATTTACTTGAAGACATCTTCGCAAGGCCGAGTTTTACCTTGTCCTGAGCTGAAGCGCAATCTTCTTGGCTCTATAAGAAATATCATACGTTGCGTCGTGGCTTGAGAGAGCCGCTGGCACCTGCAGCAGCTCATACTTCCACACAATCATGGCTGTGAAAATTCTCATCTCGAGCTGAGCCACGTTTCGGCCCCAGCAAGACCTGATGCCCAAACCAAAAGCTAACTGGGGGTAGGTAGACTTGTCGAATTCGATTTCCCCCTTTTGATTCTTCACCAGCCACCGCTCTGGGTCAAACGGATTCAGGTTCTTGCTCTCGTTACCGTGGCGGTTTTTTCTAGCCTTGGAATCGCTCCAGTACGTGGAGGACGGCTTGGAAGAAAAGTCTGGGCCTTGACAGACGAGGAGGACAACGGTATCTTTTGGGATCCTGCAACCCAGCAGCTCCGTGTCACGAGTCGCGTCGCGCGGCACCAGCATGGCTGCGCGTAGTCTCAGAACCTCCTCCAAGACGGCGTCGAGATATGGGATTTTGGATTCGATAATCTCGGCGGCAGTGGGGGAACGGCCCTCTCCGACAGCTGATGGCAGCGCAGCCTGGAGCTCGTCATACAGTCTTGACTGCACGAACGGGTTGTCGTTCAGGAGCTTCAGCATCCAGACCAGAGCGGCGCTGGTAGTGTGCTGCCCAGCCAGAAGATCCCGTACGCCTGAAACTCGAAAGGTTATGGGTTAGTAGGGGTTTAGGCCCGAAACATGTTCAAGCAATGACGCCGGAAATTAGAATAAATTGACCCACCTCATCGATCATGATTTGTTTGCCAAACATTGCTTGACGGCCAGTTTTGCGACTCAGCTTAAACTCCCGGTAAACCATGTGGTCTATTCCGTTCTCAGCCTCCTTGTCGTTCTTAAAGCGTTGGATCCCTTGGTCGATGTACTCGCGGATGAACTCATCCTTGTTTTCGAACAGGCTTCTGTAATAGGAAGACCCATAGCGGGTCCACCACGCAACCGCTGACGGGGGCCAAATTGTCGTGTAAATAGAGGCCATTTTGTCACCGAGGTCCGTGAGTCTCTGTTGGAACTTGTGCAACGGCGCGGATGGAAATTCCACATCGCCGTCCCTGCTGACCCGCAGCTTTGACACATCGAGTTGCTTTTGAAGCTGTATTTGTCTGCTCAGAGCGGAATCCGGGAAGCCCTTGCCAAAGTGGAAGGTGGCAATTACATCAAGGGCACCCTGAAGCGTTCTCAGGTCAGAGACCATACTGAAGGGCTTTCCATTGGCCATGCGGGCTTTCGAGTCCCATAATTCAATAATCTTGTTGACATGAGAATGTATGGCCGCGCCCCCGACGTTGTGCAGATACTGAGGAGTCCGAGGTCTTTCAGCCAGCCGCGAGACTTTCTCCAGCCGTCTCCGGTCTTCATATTGAGATGGTGCTCCCCGAACAAGGGAAAGCGGTCGATGATGTAGGCGGACCGGTCGAAGTCACTCCGTCCAATCAGCATTTCCCGGGTCTCGGGTGTGTCAGCTACCAAGACCACTGGATTGCTGAGTGGCCCCATTAAAGCCTGGCATATCGGGGTCCCATGCGTTTCAAGCTGGTTACTGCACCATTTTGCTAGGCCAGCAGGATCGTCTCTGAGTTCCACAACATCACCCCAGATGGACTTGGCCGAGTTGGCATTGTACGGGATACCTGGAAGTGGCTTCGGGAGTAGGCTGCGGTCAAGTACAAAGAGAACAGTTAAAAGAACAGTGACGAGGAGCACAGGTAGTCCGACATAGCTGAAGTCGATGGACTTGCCCAGTCGAGTGATGTCGAACACAGACATGGCTCAGATATTAAAATTGTGCTGTGAAGTCAATGAATAGGTAGCCTATGAAATAGACTGCCGACACAGAATTTCGAGTAATTTTCAGCGGGAACCATGATATTTTTTGTACGACTGAATACAGTATATGGACGTGGTCAGGACTTGGTCTCGCCGAAGACTGCCTTGCTAGCGTGCTTCCGCGGAAAGACCACGAGGATTGACAGTGTGTAAAATCCGTTATGTTGGACAATCACAACACATTAGCTCACCACAGCCCGAAATTGATCGGTCGATTCATATTTCGGCCGAAGTCCTTTCCGATCAAGGGTAGCTGAATGTGGGCAAAAGTACACGGGAGGATTCTCATCTGGCTGGGATGCGAAATACCGGCACAGCACAACCCCGGTCCGCTCAAGACAGCCTTCCAGGTTGGTCCATCCATTGTGTCTCACCCCTGACAGGGACTTAGTACGGACAAAGCTCATACTCAATATCGGACCTTGTGGAAGGCAGAGAGGGTGTTCTCTAATCAGAGTCAAGATCTAATCACGGTCTATAGTCTAAGTCCTAAGCCTAATTAATCTAGGGCATAGCGTAATTGTAAGGAAACTGGAATTCAGGCCCCGATTCCTGGTTTCCAATGTTTGAAAGCAGCTCATTCATCAAGCTCTCATGCGAATCATCCGATGAGATCCCCATGTCTGAGTCGAAATTTGTCCCGAGGAGGTTCGAGACTGTGCCAGGCCAACCAGAACCGCTGCTCGAGCCAGTCGTCGGTTGCAGAGCTGCGTCTCTTGCAGCCTGATTGAGAAGCTCACCCACAACCTTGGTTCCAGAGGCTGCCATTTCACTGACTTCGGAAAGCATCTTGAGACGCCTTAGTGCCGTTTCCACCGCTTGCATCATCTGGGCACGACTCGGTCTCGCGGTCCTCACACCCAAAATCTCCGTACCATCCTCCTCCTGGCAAAACTGGCTATCTTCTGTCTGTGAAGACAGACACAAAAGAAGTACAGCCGCTTCAAACGTGTTGAAGATAATAGCACTGAAGCGTATTTGGGAACCTCCAAACATAGAGTGGAGGGCAGAGACAGCTTCGAGCTCTCTAAGCGCGGCTGTGGCGAGCCGTTCTCTCTGGGACTGGATGAGAACTCGCTTGTAGGCTGGAAGGCCTGCGCGTTGAGCTGCCGTGAGCAGCAGGAGTGGCCGGAAGGTCCAACAGACAGAATCGAAAATGGCAATATGGAGGAGCTGTCTCTGCATGGAAAGCTTCGGGAAATGCTTGTCCCACCTCGTGTCTGGTTCCAAGGCAAAGGCTGGAGTCAGTGTGGGAAGGTATTCGGTGCAGAATCTCTCATATCTGTGCTCCCCCTGGGTTGGGTCGTATTGTTCACTCCGGTTGGGCCAGCAGCTTCTCCAAAATCTTCCGAGCTGAACCTGCATAAGGCGTTCCATAAACTCGTCAGGTGCGTTGGCATCAGCTGCGGTGCTGCCAACAGGTTCCGGAATGTGACGCAAACTTGCCATCATCCTGGCAACCAAATTATCGGACAGGAATGGAACCCGGTCGAGCTGTCGAGACAAGTGACTGACAATTAGTTCCTGTCAGCACTCAATCCAAAGAGACTAAAGTCCCCAAAAACAGATTTCAACCGCACCTGTCAAAGATATAAAGGCTACATAAAACGCGGCTGCGCGTTTCCGTTTCCCAATCCTGGCCGGGAATAGCACCAGAGGCTGGGATTTCAGCCTCCAGGCCAGCTTTCTGAGCCGCCTGACCGGCCAAACCGATCCGCTCCCAGAACTCTCCTGTCTTGCCCTCGCACGAAGATATGAGGGCAGCAAATAAGATATGCTGTACTCGGATCACGGATCCCTTCCAGTCGAGGGTCAGACATGTCTCAGCTAAACTTTCTCCAAGTTCACTACATAGTTTGCGGATGCTGCAGAGAGACAGGCCGCCGATTCTGTCAATAGTCTCGGACGGCGATGGCAGGAACTGTGCCGAATACGCACATATCCGGAGAATAAGGACTGTAAATTCGACATCTCGCACCACCGACAGCGGCTTCGCTTTGGAGCACCATTGCTGGTATTGCGCCACAAAGCTGGGCCGATGGACAATCTGCTTCATCCAGTTCAGCTCATTAACGAAGTACTGCAGGAGGAAATCGAGCACTTGGAGTGGGGGGACGCGTTCGAGATCCTGCTGGATTTTCTCAGACATGCCAGGCAAGATATTCTCAATGCCGTTTTCGTCGTTGCTCCCTCCACCAATGTTCCACTAGGTAGTTGGTAAGTAAAAGTATCATCAGTCTACTAATCATGGCATCATATCATGCATATAGTCCATTCCCGCTGGTACTACTTACCTTCCTTAAAAGTGCCATTGTGTTTGATCGACTATTTTCGGAGTACCCGAAGTTGTGCCCAAAGGCCGACGAGGCTGAGCTGCTGATGACTTCCGGGCAGCTTTCGGTCTCAGCCAAAGCGGCCGTGAAGGTCTTGCTTCCATCTCCGGATGGGATGGTAACTTTTAGTGTACTCTTTTGGCATTGTGCAACTTCCAGGTCCGCAGGCCGACCAAGAGCCACATCCATCGCTGGTGGAGGCAAGGCACGGGACGAGGAGGGCGTGTCCGCCGGAGACGAGTCGTAGGCACATTCTTCAGGCCGGCGACGCTTGGTGCATTGAGCACATGGATACTGACGATCGCACTGTGGGCCGAGCAATTTAGCCATGGAAAGGGAGGCTTGTCCATTGCCAGTACGCAGCTTAACTCACTCTCTGCTTGCGCGTGTAGCAAGGGACACATGTTGTCGGAATTCGCCGCTTGTACTTTCGGCCGAATGGTTTTACTTGCGTCTCGGCCATCGCAGTCAACTCGTCCATGTACAGTGCAGCCGTGATGGCTTGGAGGCAGAGCAGGTAATAAGCTGGCACGAGTCCAAGATCGCCCCTCGCTGCAGCGGGGCCAAGGAGAACAGCGGAGAAGGGATGATCCTGAGTATGTTTACCGCAGAGGATTATGAAAAACGTGTTGGATTTTGATAAATTCAAGCCAAGGCACCAACGTATCTTTAGACTCCTAGAGCCCTGCCGGCTGTGTATCGAAGCGATTTAGCAAGGTATGACGGTTGTTTCCAACAGCTGCGTGTCAGATTCCGTGCCCACTTCATCCGTTCAATCTTTAGCGCCCCCAAGTGGGTTATCAGACCAATCAAATTAAACCGCCCCGGGGAAAAGCACGTAAGCGATCCGGATTGGATGCTGTATTGGGTTGGACCAGATCACTAACCGAACAGGTCGGAATACAGTTGGTAGACTATTAGTAGAAAGATACCCGTGTTGGCCAGCCAACTGTTGGCGGCTCCTTCCCACATCCGAATAGCTTCGGTACCCCGCCTATCATAGATGGAAGTAAATGGCCGTCCTTTTTTGTTTGGGGAATATCTTTAAACTTCTGAGTTCCCTAACTTCCTGGTTATTCCTATCGAATTCGTTATCAAATAAAATCCTTATCGACCTTTCTAGCGTACCTCCTACAGGTTAACGGTCAGTGTGGAGGAAAGTCCCTGGGAGGATTTAAGGGAAGCAAGTTATACTGTGTGATATCCTTTGACCAGTTGGAAAACTTCTCTCTGAAAACAGTGGGTGGCAAATCACCACCAGTCGGCTGATCAGGAGTCTGCATCGCAGCATGGAGCGCACAACGGCAGTGAGGGCGAAGAGCCTGCGGCAGACGAAGTGAACCGCGAATTCGCCTGCTGTACATTTGTCTCACAATCTGGCAGTTACTCATATATGGCAACCGTTCATGACACACTCAAACAATTGTCCAAGTATAGCATTACCACAAGGCTCAAACTCCTGCCTGAAGACTGATCTCTTAGAAAAGTGTATTTAAAGAGCGCTTTCCTGCCTTTGTTCAGTAACATTACAAATACATCTAGACATCAATACACACACTTTAAAAACCAACTTCACCCTTACAGTAACTTCCTTTCGTTGTCATCCATTCCTGTCTCTCAAAAACATGGGAGCGGATGAATGATTCCTGTCTGGTCCTTTCGTTTTATCATTAGAGATCCGCCATCAGACTGCGTGTCTCTTTGTACGACGGTACCGAGCATGCACTGGAGGACTGGACTTCTTCTTCACATATGTATATCACTTGAGTTTGTTGACCGACGAAAATGGGTCGTGATACAATGAGTACCTGAACTCTCTGTGACCCATGCTTGGTTGGTAATTAATCGAGGAAGGTTCTGCCCCCTCGATGCTTTCAATGTTCCATTGAAAATCACCACTGACATTTTTCAGTCCAGAGCAAATTGAATAGATATAGACGTCGAAGTATTGAGAAACTACAAGAAGACAGCACTCGATGTCGTCACACTAGATTGATTTTGAAGAGTGAGGTCGTGGTGTGAGGAGCTCTCACGCGTGTGGATTGGAAGTCACTCTTTTGGGCTCACGGCAAACGACGCTGAAAGTAAGCCCACACTTGCAGATCACGACAGAACAAACAAGGGGAAATACAAGTTGCATTAGTGAATTTAGTTCTGAAGAAAGTCACAACAAGTTGAAATATGTAACCTCTCCATATGTTATGACATTGCCATTCGGCCGATCTAAAATATCCCATTGTCCTTCGTCTTCACTAACACAGCTTGATTAACAGTGTGGTACAATGACAACTGACCATTGTGCAAAGGTTCAGCTTGTCAGGACTTTGCTGTTGAGGTGCCTTACAACGATCAGAATAAGCACTGCGACTTTCGTCTCGATTCAATCTTTTGTTTGACCTTGTACAACCTCCCTAACACCAAGCCGTCGGATCTAGTCAAGAGTCAGGTAGAAGCACAAATTGCTCAACTTTGAAAAAGTCTGCACTCCTGATTGGTTACACTTTCTGATCTTTCGTGTCTGTTTGGCATTCACTCAGGGTCAATTCTGCCGCCATTGCAGACAACTCCAGACCGCCCACACCATTACTTATACCTAAGTTCAGAGTGGGTTTCGGGCAACTTCATCTCCTCCAAGGCAGACGAGCAAGAAGACAAGAAACCATTCGACAGTCCAATCCTTGACCAAGGTAGGGACACCTCTTCGACAAAATGTCTCCGGTCGATATCCTCACCTCCCTGCGAGACGTGGGCCTGTCCTCGATTGCTTTGTGGCCAGTCCATCGCATATGTGCCATCTCTCGAGCGATTTGTATTCGAGCACGAGCATTTGATTGGCGACGCTTTCAGCAACTTTCTCGCCTCATGGTATGGCTTTCTCTTGGGGGCGACATTTTGTGCTGTAGGCCTCACCTACTTGGCTCACTCGGTATGGAAGTCACTGCGAGCCATGGTTCTTATGAATTGGCACACCGAGTGCGTTGTTCTAAACAACAGCGACTCCTACACACGAATCTGCGACTGGGTTAACAAAAACCCCAAATTCCGCAACGGAAACGTCTTTGAAGCTTCCGAGACATCATCGAAAAAGAGCGACAAGGGCATTGAATTTCAGGATGGGACCGGTTCTATCGACGATATTCAAAAGCTTCGAGAACGAGAAATTGTGAGTACTGTTGTTTCTCTACAGAAACGCATTGTTTCTCTGTGAGACCAGTGCTAATCATTGGTTCCACTTAATTGCAGACCGTCTCCCTCCAACCGACTCTTAATTATATCAGCTTTTGGCACAGCGGAGCATACTTCTGGCTCAGGACTCGCTACGACGAGAAGCTTAACTCCAAGGGTACTCACGTGCCCGACAACTCCCTGGTGATTTACTGTTTCACTTGGAACCGAAGTATGAGTAGGTACCGTCTTCCAATACATGAAGTCTGTTTTCTGGACGTTTGGTGGTGTTCTACGATGCGCATAGCGTACAATTTGCCCGATGACTGACATTGCACCCCATCAGAGCCCACGGAGTCCTTCCTGAGGATGATAGATCAGCGCAAATATGATGAGCTCTCTGAACATACGCAAATCTATAGAGCAAAGAGCCCTACTTACGAAGATCCGTGGGTGTGGGAGTGGGATGGCCAGTCCCTCAAGCGACCCCTTCACACGGTGATTATAGACCGTCATCAGATGGACAAGATGGTCACCGATGTCAGATCTTTTCTGTCTCGTGCTGGTGTGGAATGGTATAGGCAAAAGGGACTGCCCCTGTAAGTTCTCATGTCTGCACCAAGACAGCTACTGAACTTCACTGGCTAACATCTTCTGCCCCTAGCCGCCTGGGATATCTCTTCAGCGGTCCCCCTGGCACGGGCAAAACCTCCCTCGCGTTTGCCATTGCTGGACACTTTGGTCTTCCTATCTTTCTTCTCAACCCTTCAGTCCCAAAAATGACGGACCGGGGCCTTCAAGAGCTGTTTTCGACCATACCTTTCCACTGCATTGTGCTGTTGGAAGATATTGATGCTACCAAGCCTCTCACCAGGCCGAATTCAGCAAAGGCAGGTAAAGAGAAACCCACAAACAAAGTCACACTTGCTGGACTTTTGAATGTCATCGATGGCGTTGGAGCTTCTGAGGGTAAGCAAGATGTCCACGGCCCTGGACACAATCAAATGTATCAAACGGCACTAACACGTCAATTTTAGGACGAATTCTCATCAGGACCACAAACCACGTCGAAAATCTGGATGAGGCCCTAATCAGAACAGGGCGCGCCGACGTCATCGTCACATTCACCAACGCAACCAAGCAACAGGCGGCTGACTTATTCATTCACGCCTACTCAGGAGACCGCTGGGCCCCATATCAGCCTGGCAAGCCGGAGGTCGAAGATTGGACCGAGGAGGATATCAAGCGCTTGGGAGATGCATTTGGGTCCAAGATTCGTGATAAGGAGTTCAGCCCTGCCCTCCTTCAGCAATACTTCAAGGACTTTCGGGTCGAACCTCGACGAGCCCTGAAGGAGATGGACAAGTGGATGGAGAACCCACGCGGCTACCGGAAGAACGGCCTTCCAGAGCAGCCCTTCCCGAACCAGCCCGTGCAGGAGCAGCCCGTCTAGGAACTGGGCTCTGCTGAGAAGCCTTTGGTCCCTGATACCGATACCGAAGATGAGGATGAAGATAGTGACGAGAGCTCAGGTAGCGACGAGAGCTCAGATAGCGACGAGAGCTCAGAATGAGCGTTTGGGACTATGTTGATTGTTCTCCATGATCGATGCCGCCGCCACAATAGGCCCAGCTACAGCCATGATGCGAGAGCGGTACTTGGTACTTGATGCAATTCTCAGAATCATTGGAAAATTCCAGACGTCATTGAACGAGGACGAGTAAGTGATTGAGACAAATAGACATTGAAGCTAAGCGCGGGGCGATTCTTTTTTTTTCTGGGGGGGGGGGGTGGTCAGACCTGGCTAAGTGGTGCCTTTGGAGACGCACGTGGAAATTGGAATCTCCAGTCTAGAGGCTGCTGATCATCTAGGCAAAAAGACAGCAAAGTGAATTGAGTGACTCGAGGGCTGGGAAATAGTGTAATCAATCACAGGCGCTTTAATATCTGCCGCCGACCTCATGAAAAACGATGAAGCTCCTCCCAGGTGCCATTCAAGTTCCTGATTGTTTCGGCCCAAGACATGATCGTTTTGTCAGCAAACGGAGACTAATTCAGCCGTCGCTGCGGCTTGGGGCAGCGCCACCACCAAACCTTGTCTAGTGCTAAAATCTGAGTCAAGGACGCCAATGCATCTGTTGACCTCCTATCGACGACGCCCTTTTCACCTTTTGTTTCCAGGTCAATTTCGGGTGACGACACCAATCGCTTCGAGATGAACCCTTAATGTCTGCTGCGGCCATCAATTGACCTCTCGCCAACGTGATGCAGCCGTGTCGACGCCTGCCGGTACGCAGCCTTACTCATACTGCTCGCATCCGCCACTGTTCCCAACGCCATCATCGACTATCCACGTCGTGTGGTAGACACGCTCCCTTCACTCGTGGCTGGCTTCGTACTCAAGGCCTCGTGTCAACAGGTTCTGGTTTCCAGGTCCCTGCCCGGAACATTCAGATACTCAACCACCCTCTATCCCAGGGAAGACCTGCATCGTCTACCACGATGGCTGACGTCAAGTTTTTGGAGCAGACGCGGGATCTTCTGCCGCCCACTCTGCTTGAAGAGCTCAGCACTCTCTGGTTTCAGCACATATTGGATGAGCAAGACTTGGTCATACCGTCTCAGGGAAGCATGATGCAATGGTTCAAGAAAAACGAAGATTTCGACCAGTTATGCTCGTGAGTATCACTTCAAATGTTGAGCCGGCCCCACGCCCAGCGCCGTGTCGTAAAACTCGGCAAGTTGCTGACACAACGCTCAGAGCCAAGTTCCATGGGTCTCTTGACCAGATCAAGTCTCTCGGAATCAAGGGAGAGGCCATACTCAACGCGGTACAGCCAAGTAGTCCTTTGGAGTGGATTCGACTGATCATCCTGCTTGACCAAATCCCACGAAACATCTACCGAGGAGAGCAGTCTAGTGTCGTCTTCACAGTGTTTGACCCTGTTGCGCAGCACATCGCTCAAGCAGCCATTGCATCCGGCGTACAGAGGTATCCGCTCGTAAGGTATCGCATCGGGCACAGATTGTGGTTCAACATGCCTTTTATGCATTCAGAGGACCGTGCGATGCATCAGAAAGCGGTCGAGTTGATACAAGACACGATCAACGACGTCAAGGATACCGAAAACCCACGACAAGACCCGGTGGACGGTGCAGATAATGACCAAAAAGAGTTCTTGAAGTGCAAGGGAATCATCGCGTCGAACCGAGATGCTGCAGTGAATCTTTGCGAGAGCCAGCTGCAATTCGAGATTAAGCACAAGGACATCATCGACAGGTTTGGGAGGTACCCGCACCGTAATGCACCGTTAGGGAGGCGGATGACGACGGAAGAGCAGGAATTCTTGGATGGAGGAGGCGACACCTTTGGCGGGTGAACTTCTTATCAACCCTTCTCGAAGGCTGTGTTAATACAAAGCTGAGCCCGATCTACAAAAGGATGCTTACATATGTAGACACGCATGTCTGATCTCTGCAGGGAAAGCTGAATAAACGGCACAGACAAGTGGGAGGTGGAAATGCGGCTGTCTGCAGCGATCCGAGGTGTCCGCAGCTAGGCTGGAGATGGAAACATTGCAATACGATATTTTATGGTAGACCAGATGCTTTGGATCTCTAGAGAACAGGATTCTGGGGAAGTTATACCTTCGTGCGCACTCGTCAGTCTTTTGCTACAAGATCTGCTACTTCATGTGTCCTTCAGACAACGTGTTCTCAACCTGACCACTACTAAGATCTGTATCATCACTGTGGCCAGGCACATTCGTGCCCAGTCTTTCCAGGGAAATCGAAAGCTGGGATCTTTCGAATGGAGACACATTCGCTAGAAGGTGCGAGATCTATCAGGCTAAATTCGCAAGCTGATGTGGCCTGTTGAGTCACAACCAAAGCCCTCTGGGGCAGCCCTTTCACATCATGCTGCTAGTGCTCAAAACAGTTTAGACGGGAAGACATGGTTACAACTCAGCAACTGTGGGGTTTCCAACGTGTACTAGATGAAATTGATCAGATAAGATTAGATCCTGTCACTTTATCGTACTCTCGGCTCGGTGGGATTCGGCGATACGTAATCGGGAGACCGCCGTCAGCGACCAATCGTTCGTGGCCGCGCGTCCAGGGCGATCCCATCCGACTTCTGATTCATGGGGCTGAACACTAAAACCAGCGTCCCTAAAGATTAAATCCTTGTGCATGATCCTTTCCGTCTGCATCGCTTTCTTCTCCATGTCTCCCGAGTCTCTGTCGTTTTTGCATTGTCGTGGTTGATGCGTGTGTTCTCACCCCAAGTGTTCGAGAGCTCTGGTGGGACCATGTCAGCTCGGATTCTGACCGCGGCGCTCGTGGCCTCGAGCGTCACCCACGCGGCGATGAGCGACCCTCCTCTAGCAAAAGGCTTCGGCCCCAGTCACGATGCTGCCAAAAGCCGCGGGCCTCAAATCTTCAATGCCGTCAACAACGCCATGCGGCAGTGGGGCTCATCCCTCCATCACAACGGCATGTCCTTTTATCTAGCCACCGTCCCTGAAGGCGTTATTTTCCACCATGGCAACGGCAACGAAACGTCACCAGATGGCCCGGAGTGGCTTGCGTACGAGATCGAGCACGCCGAGAACTTCGCCCGCGGGCGACGTGGTCCTCCAGGAAGAGGCCCACCTGGTGGTGGCCGGCCCCCTCCCGATGATAGTCACGGTCCGCCCGAGACACCACCATCTGGAAATCGCGAGGCACAGGGAAAGTTCGACTTGGTACGGATGAGGAAAGAAAGCAACTCGCAGCACGCCATGGTTGATGAGGCGTCTGCGGAGTCTCTTGCAGACGCAACCAACATCGAAGGACAAGGTGGATGGCTCCATACTTATCGCACAACTCGACCATTGCGATATCTATATGTCGACGGAATGAGTGGAGGCAAAACGTCCATGGGGACTTTGGACTCCCAAGACTACCTGCTTCGAAGCGACAAGACCGCGGTGTACACCACGGACAAGCCGCCGCACATGGGCAAGATGGCTGGTGGGCCAATGGACGAAAGGAGAAGGGCTGTTGAGCTCTGCGAGATGTGCTACTACTGGGACCTGTCCGGAATCATTCGCATGGAGGCTGGGTTCGAGATCATTCACTGCGACTTCCAAGACGGCCTGGAGCAGATCCAGGCCCTGCAGCGGCCGGATCCCGGCGATGATGATCGTAGGGGAGGTGGGCCCCCAGGGACATCGAACTTCGAGTACATCCGCGCTCTGTCCGAGCGTTACGATGGCATCGGGTCGTCCAGGACGACTATCGAATTCTCGTCAATGGTGTCCGCGTTCTTTTATCCTGTCAACTTGACGAACCCAGACCCAAAGCGACCTGACTTGCCACGACTTTCCAACACTACCGACGCGGAGCTTGCTGCCATTAAAGCTGACCTGAACCGTGTCATCTCTGAGAGACCAGACGAGTACAATCGCCCCGTTGACTGGCAGGACGTGACAGACCTTGTCGTGGCCCGTTATGCGGATAGGTTCAAGTACATGGTCGAAAAAGTCAGCTCTGCGGACCAGTTGCTCGACGAGATCAACCACCTTCTGACTGTCTTCGTCGACTACTCCGGGAAGGATGTCGGTCAAACCCAGTCTGCAATCAACCGTTGCACTAATTTCTACCTCCACGGTCTTTCGCCCCAGACAGAATCGGACCACCTGATACTCACTGCGATCACGAGTGTGACATCGGAGATCTGCACCAAACTATTCGAAGCAAGGGAGAAGCTCACCAGCAAAGCCACCGACACGGCTGGACCTGAGCCACGGGCACTATCCGACGCGATGCACTCGGTTCGGTCCTTGGTAGAATATCTGGGGTGGGCCCGCTTCAAGCGCTGCTCGCAGTGTGACGTGGACGAGGTGTGTGTCATCCCAATGTGGCCCTTTGGCACCAAGCAAGATTACGAGTCACCCCGATGTGCCAACTCGTCGAGTATAAGAGGGGACGGAGAGAATTACTGGGGAGGCTTCGGCGGCCCTGGCGGACCCGGTCGACGACCCGGTGGTGGGAGAGACGGAAGAGGGCCACCACCTCGTTGAGATATTTTGTTGCTTGCCAGGCGTTATTTATGAAGGTCTAGACTTTTCCAAGCGGTGATACCACGATCGACCAATTCCTTTTAAAGTGTCATTTACAGCACTTGGTTGTTTCCTTATGCAATTCTATCTGTCTACAGGTATCTGTTCGGGGGCGACGCCGCCAATTCAAGGACGATGGGTTCAACAGTCATAGAGATAGACGGGTCCCAGTAGCTTCATAATTAGATCGGATTTGACCCCTCGATATTTTGCGCGTTGCTGTTTGTCTAATGTCGTTCAGTCATCTAAGCCAAAAACGATAAGGCAAAAGCTTGCCATTTTCACTGGCATGAAGCTCCAGGTCTCCTGTGATGACCTTTCTTCGTCCCTTGGTGTCGAATTGGAAATGATTCTTTCACAGGCGTGTTGTCATGAGCTTAGTTTTGTTCCGCCTCTATCTCAAATTTTGAAGTTCCGAATCTCACATTTCAAATTATGCTGGTTTCAAAATTCGTTCAACATTTCTAGCAAAACATTGTTGAAGTCAACAGTATCTGGTGATGCACATATGTGTATACGTGGACATTGCAGCTCTACAAGTCACACCGTATGGCTAGCTTGGCTGGAATGATGCAATGAAGCAAATGACTCAATTGTCTATCCATCCGCAAACCCCACTTTTGTACCATTTGACGCCGGCGACGTCCCGTCAATAAATTCTCATGATCCCGAGGTGTGTCGTAAGAGTGTCGCTCGATTGTCGCCTGACCGCCTTTCCATTAACCCAAATGACCATCCCGATCCATTGATACCAATCGGACATTTCTTGGGTCGACTGAGCGAGCGGAACGCCGTATCGCTGAATCAACCACAACCTGTTATGTGTCATACAGTCGGCGTGACCTGTTTCCCCAGTTTGCCCCCTTTTCTTCTCGGTACCAGGTGAATGCACAACTTTATTCTCAACGGACCTGCCGCGCCCATGCCATTTTTGATTTCGACGCATCCGGGAGCACACTGGTCTCCATCTCCCACGAGATACCATTCAGCAATATTTGCATGCTAGCACTTGAGTTGATTCCATGTATAGTGAGTACCGCAAAGAAGCATTACTTGATCTCAACCATATCGCCGGTGCTGAACAGCTCGAACTTGACCCGGTGTATCCCTACCCCTTGCATCCTGAGATAATCGGCCATCTCGATCATGAACTGCTCGGGCCCACAGATGAAGTACTCGGTGCCGCCGTGGTGCAGGAACAAATCCTCGCGGTTGACCTTTGCCAGGTCGACGCGGAAGTCGTAGTCGTGCGTCACGCCGGCCAGGTCCTGCTCGGCCAGGTGGGTCTTGAAGATGTTGGTGCGCAGGTTGGGCATCCTCTTCTTGGCGGCCCTGATGTGGCTGTAGAAGGGTATCATGCGCCTCGCGCCGTGGATCCAGCTGACCTCGCGCGCCGGCTGCAGGTCCATCATGGTGTTGAGCATGCTGACCATGGGCGCCACGCCCACGCCCGCGCTGATGAGCACCACGGGCACGCTGGACCAGTCGTTGGTGTCGAGGAAGAACTCGCCCGCCGGGTGTGTCACGTCGACAAAGTCGCCCGGGCTGAGCGCGTCCACCAGGAAGCTCGTCATGACGCCTGCCGGGTGGTCGGCCTGGCCCGACTCCTTCTTGACCGTGATGCGGTAGTAGTCCTCGTGCGGCGCGTCGCTGAGCGAGAACTGCCGCGACTGGAAGTACCCGACCTGTGGTATGCTCGTCTGCACTGAGATATACTGCCCTGGGAGGAAGCCGGGCAGCGGCTTCTTGTCCTGGGGCGTGAGGTAGAACGAGATGATGTCGTCCGTCTCGGACTCCTTGCGCTCGATCCTGAATGGCTTCCACCCTTTCCAGCTCCCGAAGGCTGTGTATAACTGCTTCTCCCGCCCGATGAGCATCTTGGCGAGGATCCAGTACGCCTTGCTCCATGCTACTTCCGTGTCTGGGGTCATTGCCGGGCCGAGGATCTGCTTGAATGCCCGGATGAGATATACGGCCACAATCTCGTAATGTTCTGGTTTGATGCCGAGAGAGCAATGCTTGTTGCACATGCGCTCGAGCTTGGGGATGAGATCACTCATGTCGTAATTGATGGCGCTGGCAAATGCAAGTATGATTGATGTCAGCGCTCGAGGCTGTCTATGGTTGGCCTGGTTTACTGAGTTGAAGTAGTTGTTCAGCTCTGGGTGGTCCCTTAGCATGTCTCTGTAGAAAATTGTGGTGATGGTCTCTCCCTTCTCTCTGAGAGTTGGGATTGTGGCCTTGACCAGCCGCATCTGCTGGTACGTAAGGGTGAACGACATAATCAAGGTGCTTTAAACAACTTGAAGTGAAGGTAGACACAAAGATGAGTATAAATCTGTATGCAATAGAGTGATAGATCAGAGACGCAAGAGTTCCGGGATGAGAATCTCGGCTCAACAGGATGCGCAAAACCGGAGCGGATTATCGTCCCTTCTAGGAACGGCATTCTCACTTTAAATACGACAATGATCGTGTTCTCCGTACTAACGTGCTAGTGCTCTGGGTACGCGGAGGAAGCTACTAGGAAAACTTTCACCGGAGTGATCGTATGATTTGTTGTGGACCCAGTCATGCTATCTGCTTGGAGGAAGGAGGCTTCAGATCTGGGGACTTGATCTGTCACAATCGATCCTCTAGTTTTTTTGCGACGAGAGACGGAGTCCAGCGTCTGGATGGGTCGACGTGGTCTCCAGACCAATTGGCGAAATCGATATCTCATCGGGCAGCGGGATTGGGGGACAAATCGGCCATGGGCCAGAACGTGCGTGTGTTGCATTTAAGGCGGCGGGAGCCGGGGGTGAGGGTCGAAGCGCTGAGATGTGTCAACTGTCACTTTCTCGTGGCATGCTGCCATCTCGGATGCAATCGACGTTTTCTGATCTAGCTCAGGGCTTCTGGAAGTTGCCGCAACGGAAAAGGCATAACGTCGACTCAGTTGGGCATCTCAATGCGAGAGACCACGCTCATTTCGAGCCCTGCAGGGTTCTAAACGAACGAACCCACCAACTGAACGGCTCAGGGTCCAAAAATTCCCACGGGCCTCGGGACCTGCTAGCCATGCAGCCATTGCAAGCCCCGAGGGTTCCCCAACTCACTCCAGGGGGGCCTACGATCTGGGGGTGCGGATCCCTGCCGTCAGATTTACCTTTTCCGCACTTTTCCAACGGGCGGAATCGTATGATGCGAGTCGGGCTTGGAATCAGGGCTGAACAAGAACCTCGCCATTCCTGACATCCTACACGGGAGTGCCGGAGGACTTTATTTTGCAGCATCTATCGACCGTCAATCTCCGGCGCTCGCGTGCTAAGATTAAAGGCCAATTGGGACGCTTTCTGACGGTGTGACGAGGACTTTTACTCCGGCCCCTGGTCCTACGCGTGCAAAATGTCGAGCAGAGTTTTGCTTTTTCCTCAGCCAGAAGCAACTACAACCCGACTTCTGCCGTCTTCCAGACTTTCTCTCACCTTCAAAAAAAACGAAGGCCTGTGTTCCGTGATTTCACAAAGCCAAAGCTGGTTTCAAATCTTAAGATAAAGGGCCGACGCGTGTCGTATATGGGGAGCACGAAGTAACAGCCCTCTTGGTGGTCTCCCTCGGCGAAGTAGTTGCGAGAATTAGCCATGATCATCGCTTGCAGTCAAATGCAGTGCGGGAGAGACAGCATTCTTCACACTGCCACTGCGGCAGGGTCCGTCGTAATGTGAAATGTTGCCGTTGAATGCCTGAATGACGGGTTTGCACACCCGGTCAGACGGGATGGAAATTCCGGCACGGAGAACCTCTATAGCAGCCCGGACAAGCATTCCAATCCACCTGGAGATTTGTGGGGTGAAACCTGGACACTTCCGGTATGGTTGGGCCGAAAACATCCACAAGGCGGTGGAAACAGTGCAAAGCCGGGAAAAGCCCGGCTTGCTGGCTCACGTCCATATAGCTTCGACAAACACATGTGCAGCCAACAGCCCTCCGCACATGGCACAGAAACTGTGCGCTGCTTCTTCGACGCATGCGATGTGCAGATGGCAACCATCTCGTGACCGTCCGTTTCAGCCTCATGGTCCCAGTCAAGACCCGCTCACAAAACGTTGTCAATAACGAATCTCTTGGTCGTCTGCTAGATCAGTACTATTTTTGTCACTGACAGAATACACCGAGGCTAAGTTTGCGCGGGACTTGAACACTTTTACCTATCCAGGTACAGATTCCCAGACTACGGATCACCTGATAAAGAATTCATATACACACTACGGTACCGTGCTGTTCCACATTCTTCAGCTCGATTGCTTGTTTGTTGTGTCCTCTTTCACCGTATGGTCCTAAATATCAGCACTCTAGACAATTTCTACACTGGTTTTATCTGATTACTCGATGGTTTCGGACCCGGCGGCTCGGCCGGTTTGCCATGATGTGAGGTAGCATTGGTGGGTCTCGGAAAAGAAAAACGGTGCGAGAATGACTCGAGCACATACACTACATTCAACTTCACGGTAGAAATCGAATACAATGTCAAATTGTAGTGACGCGTTTAATGGCATATTTTAATCGCTTTGCTCATATCAGCAGACGAGACGGCATAGGAATGATTGAGCACACCAGCTGACAAGCAGCTCGACGCCAACTGGTGGATTGCACAAGAGAGGACGTGTCTCACCGTCTCCGCACAGGTGCAGGACTATTTTCCTGCCCCGACAATTTGCGTTTCCCCACGCGTGTAGGATAAACATATGTTCATGTCCAAGCCGGATCTGTTTCAGGCCTGAAGACGAGGTGGTGATCTTTTAGAGCTGTCATTTATCGTTAACGCGACGGCGAGTGAACCGACCTCAGCAACGGTGCCACCAGACCAGATCAAGCCTTCATTGGTGATGTCCTGTCCATGGATATTTCTGTGGAAGTTCCCCGGGGTTGAACTCCACATTTCGCTTGAAGGATTGGCATCAAATTGGGTTTGGGTTCGCGATCATTCGATGCAACGCTCGGCTGCTATGCTCGGCTGCTATGCTCGGCTACTTTGCTCCATCGACTTCTGAACGCGTTTTGAGACACCGTCCAGAGCAGAACTGCGAAGACACCAGTCCCCACAAAAGCGCCGCAGCAACGCGGAGACAAAACCGGGCCAAGCATACGGAGGGGCAGTGCACTAACACCGAGCTCGTCGGTCGGCTTACGTGTCGAAGCCCCCGTCTCCTGGGCTTCAGACTAATCGATTCAATATTTGCCGACTGAGGTCCACGGCGCAAGCTCGCTCTTCGGCGTCTCGTCTCTTTTCCCTATGTGTTTTGGGGCCTGGATGACTCGTCTGCTGCAATGCTACGTGCCGTGAAGAAGACCATGGTGGCGGAAGAAAAAAGACTGTGCCCCGTGTGACGGCGGCTGGATAATATGCAGGTATGTCTTGGCCGGTCTTGGCAACTTTTCCAAGCAGGGAACAAAAGACTGCGCCCAGAGCCTCATCACGTCACTTGTACCGCTCTTTTGTCTGGGCAGTGTGGCCAGATAGACCCAATGGATCCGTAGGGCGCTGCGCTGGCTGGTCCCAGCGGGTTCCCATGCACGAGCAGACACGATCAGTGGTGAAGATCGCGACTTGGCGGTATCTCGGGCATGCCGGCCCTCGCCTTGGGATCTAGAACTGTCCTGACATACTTAGCTGTTGCTTGATCCACTTCCCAGTCAGTTGAGGGTCCTCCGTCCTGTGGCACGCGAGATGTCAGCACCAAGATGACTGACCAGACCTCAACATCGCCCTCGCAGTCCAAGAACGTTCAGCCTGAGCCACTCACAAGCCGGGAAAACAATCCACGCTTCGAGATTGATTTCACTGCAGACAGTGATGACAATGTCCCTGACAACCCCTTCGCCTTCGCGCCAGGCCACCTCCACAAGCTCGCCGTCGCGCGGAGCGTCACCGCGCTGCAGGCGTTCGGGGGGCTGAACGGGCTCGCCTACGGGCTGCGAAGCGATGCCGCCTCGGGGCTGAGCCTGGACGAGGACGCGCTGGAGGGCCTCATCTCGGCCCAGAGCGCCTGCAAGGAGAGCAGCAGCAGCATCCTCACCCCGGACCCCAAGCAGCTCCAGGTGTTGCCGCCCCACGACGCGCCCCGCCGGAGCCACGGCGAGGGGGCCCACGGCATCCACGGCCTCGCTGAGCAGCTGCGCCTCGAACATGCCGAGAACAGGGGCTACTCGGACCGGCGCCGCGTCTTTGGCGAGAACCGGCTCCCGCCGCCCAGGCAGAGGTCGTTCCTGCAGCTGTGCTGGCTCGCTGCGAACGACAAGCTCATTTTCCTCCTCATGGCGTCTGCGACTGTCTCCCTGGCCCTGGGTATCTACCAGGCCGTCCAGATACAGCAAAAGGGCGGCGAATCCGGCTCAAGCCTCGAATGGGTGGAATCGGTGACTATTGTCGCTGCTATCATAGTAATCATTCTCGTGCAGGCACTAAACGACTATCACAAGAACTACAAGTTCCAGAAGCTCAATCAAAAGAAGGAAGAGCGGATGGTCACGGTGATGAGATCTGGGAAGCACGTGACGATCAGCGTGTTCGACCTGTTGGTGGGCGACTTGCTCCGTGTCGAGGCCGGCGACGTGGCTCCTGTGGATGGCGTACTGGTGGACGGATTCGGCGTGCAAGTCGACGAGAGCCCCATGACGGGCGAGTCGGACCTGGTCGACAAGACGCCGGCGGCATTCATCAGCGAGGCAAACCGGAAGAGTGTCACGAAGGGCATGGACCCCTTCATCTTCAGCGGCACACGCGTTGTCCACGGTATTGGCGACTATCTTGTTCTGGCCGTGGGACCCAACTCCACACACGGGAGGATCCGGTTGTCCCTACGGAGTGACGTCGAGGAAACACCTCTGCAGCAGAAGCTCGGGCGCCTCGCGAAGTATCTCATTTTCATCGGATTTGGTATCGGTATAGTCTTCTTCCTGATCTTGTTCATCCGCTGGCTCGTACAGATGAGCAGAGGTGACCTGGCCCACCTAAGCCCGCAGGAAAAGGGAGAGGAGTTTTTGGATATTTTCATGTTGGCAGTCAACGTTGTCGTTGTTGGTGTGCCAGAGGGGCTTTCACTTGCTGTTGCAGTGGCCCTTGCCTTCGCAACAACGAGGATGCTCAAGGACAACAACTTGGTGAGACTTCTTCGATCCTGCGAAATCATGGGAAACGCAACGACTGTGTGCTCGGACAAAACCGGAACACTGACGACAAACGATATGACGGTCGTTACGGGCGTTGTGGGGGAGTCTCGGTTTAACGATGATTCTGGCGCGCCGCCGACAGATGCCGAGGACTCCAAGGTGCAGAGTTCTGGAAAGCTGGCTGAGGCACTATCGAGAGAGGTAAAGCATCTCCTCAAGGACAGCGTTGTCCTCAACTCCACGGCCTTTGAGAGTGACGGTGCTGGGACAGGAGATTTCGTCGGATCGAGCACGGAAACGGCTCTTCTCAAGTATGGTCGGCAGCATCTCGGAATGGGTCCAGTAGCTGAGGAAAGGGCCAATTCAAATGTTGTTGAGCTGTTCCCGTTCAACTCTACGCTGAAGTGGATGGCATGCATGGTCAAGCTTAATGACGGCAGGTATCGCATGCTTGCAAAAGGTGCAGCAGAGGTTGTACTAGGGAACTGTTCGACCAATCTCAAGGATCCACATGGAGGGCTGACGACCACAGACATGACGTCTGCGACGCGCGATCGTCTCACGCAGTTGACACGAGCGTATGCCTGCGATCAGCTCCGAGTCATTGCTCTAGCCTACCGAGACTTCGACACGCCGCCGATGAGCGACAAGGGAGGCAGGGCAGGCAAGACGGAGGCAGTCAACTTCGCCGATCTCTTTAGCGAGAATATGACATTTCTAGGACTCTTCGCCATCCGCGACCCTCTCAGGCCCGAGGTCATCGAGTCAGTGCGCCAGTGCAAGGATGCCGGCGTTTTCGTACGCATGGTCACTGGCGACAACTTCCTCACGGCGAAATCAATAGCCGCTGAGAGCGGTATCTACGCAGCCGGTGGGATTGCAATGGACGGGCCGACCTTCAGGAAGCTCAGCGACGAGCAACTCGACCTTGTGATCCCCAGGCTACAGGTGCTGGCGAGATCGAGCCCGGAGGACAAGCAGGTCCTGGTACGACACCTGAAGCGCATGGGTGAGACCTGCGCGGTGACCGGAGATGGGACAAATGATGCACCAGCGCTCAAGGCGGCAGACGTAGGATTTGCCATGGGAGTATCTGGGACCGAAATTGCGAAAGAGGCCAGCTCCATCATTCTGTAAGTGGCCAGAGTGCTGTTTGGCTGTTCGCGTGTGAGACTGACTGTTTGACCAGACTTGACGACAACTTCCGGAGCATCGTCCGAGCACTAGCTTGGGGTAGGATGGTGAATGACGCCTCGAAGAAGTTCCTCCAGGTGCGTTAGCTGCTAGATATGGGTCCGAATTTGGACCATTTGTTTCCATTTCTGAAGGGAGTGGCTAGCTGACATGAGAACAAAAACAACAGTTTCAACTGACCATCAACATTACCGCTGCTATCTTGACCATAGTATCGACCCTCGTCGATGGCCCAGATTCGGGCATCTTCGCCGTCATTCAACTCCTCTGGCTGAACCTCATCATGGACATTTTCGCCTCGCTAGCCTTGTCGACGGGGTATCCGAGCCGAGATGCACTGCGAAGACGCCCCGAGCCTCGAAACGCGTCGATCATCTCAATACAGATGTGGAAAATGATCCTCGGGCAAACCATCTATCAGCTCGTTGTGGTATTCACGTTGCATTATGCCGGAGACAGATTCTTCCCTACTTCTACTCAATTTGAGCGGGACCAGCTCCAGACTTTTGTTTGGAACACGTACATGCTGATATGCTTGTTCAACCAGTCCAAGTAAGTCCAAAAAGCGACCAGTCCGTGTATCCACCTGCAAGTCAAATGAGTAAAGTTGACTAACCCATCAATGACTAGCTGCCGACGGGTAGATAACAATTTACACATCTACGAGGGTGTCTTCCGCAACCCGTGGTTCCTTGGGGTTCAAGCGCTCACCCTCGCCGGCCAGATCACGATTGTACTGAAAGGCGGAGAAGCCTTTCAAGTTGCACCTATCACGCCTTCTCAATGGGGTTTCTCGTTCCTATTCGGCGTCCTCGTCCTTCCTATCGGAGCGTTGATCAGGAAAGTGCCTGACCAGGTCGTGGTCGTATTAGCTCACAAGCTGTCACCCCTTTTAACGCCGATCCGGAAATTGAGGAAGAGAAAGCAGGAGAAAAAGAGGTCCAAAGCCAGGGATGCAGAGGAAAGCGAGAAGGAAAGGGATCCAGGCGAGGAGTACTACGATGAAAAAGATGAGGAGCGACGGGCAAGACGTATGCAGTGGCGTTGGATCAAGGCCGGACTCGCTGGAGACCAAGAGTTCTTCGAGGACTTCCTGCACCTCCACCACGAGGGTGAGCAGCGCACAGAAGCATTCACCAGAAAGAGCAGGACAAGCCGGACACAGACACTTAGTGCCAGAGCTGGCCTGGTATCCGCTGGCCTGGCGGCTGCCGGAGTCGACATGAAGCACCACCGACTCACCCCGAGGGCGGGCGTATTCAATGCCCCTCCGCGGCCGGAAGCCTCGAGCAAAGAGCCTGTCACTGCTCTCGACATTCACCAAGTTATTGATGCTGTGCGGCGCAATGCGGAGGACTGCCCGTCTGGCTGGCAGATTGAGGTGCATATCGACACATCACAGGAAGACCCTGTTATCCCGGCCAGGGAAGTATTGGATAGCAGTACACCGCCGAGCCAGAACCCAAAATTCATGAAGTTTGTGGAAGGCTGGTTGAGATAGCTATTGGAAATATCGCGGCATATAAAACACTCAGATTCAAGTCACGGGGTGCAATGCGTGAGCAAACGTAGATATTGCTTGCTTGAGACTTTCGAAACTGTAACCTATCATGTTTTCTGACCTTTTTTGAATCAAGTTCAACAAGTTTTGGTGAGACCTGCTCTTTCAAGAGTCGAGGTGTTGAAGCAAGCGAATCATGACGCCTAAAGGAAAGGCTCTATCGTGTGCAGGCCCTCTCAGTCAAGGTTAATGGTACAGAAAGCAATGTGAAGATGATGAGTAAAAGACAAGCGTAAGAGCGGAAACAAAGGCGACCGAAGCTTGTTGTTGCTACACGCTTTGTTCGAGACCGGCGACACAAGGAGAGTGAGGACGGCTATTGACAATGGCCTTGTATTAGCACAGAAACAACCTCGGAGGGCAAGTTGATTCGCAGTCTGAGAACACGCTCCATTATTATTCTTTACCAAAGGCCTTGGTTCCTAAGTCGTGGTGCCTTGGAGACGGGCATATATAAAGTCATGCCGACTGGCACTTATCACTCAAAAAAGTATCAACACCAATGATCCCAGATCAACCAAACACGGAGTCTAAGATACATTTGAACTTTCTCGTTTGTACTGAGTCCCTGCGAAGGTCAGAGGCCTCATCGCTAGCTTTGTTGCCACTGTACAGGAAGGTGTTTTATCTCATCTGTGCGCTCTGACTAGCACCAGTGGCTCCCCCCCCCCCACATTAACATCAACAGGTAACGAAATGGCACACCAACCAAGCGAAAGAGTGGATGCATGCAATCATTGCGGTCAAAGGTTGAAGCCAACATCCACTATCATATTCGTGATAGGCGCCCCGGGCGCCGGCAAAGGCACTCAGTGTGCCTTTTTAACTCAACGATTCGGATTCAATCACCTGTCATACGGAGACCTCGTCCGAAGTTTGAGAGATGATCCGAAGTCTGTTGTTTCTAGACTTCCTACCAAAAAGGATACGAACAACCCCGCGGTTCCTGACGATCTGGGCGCCTGGCTAATCTGGAAAGAGATCAGCAAGAAAACCAACGCGACGCTAGTAGACGGCTTCCCACGCCGTGTCGAGCAGCTTGAAGAATATTTGAAGCTGATGCCCCCTGCGTCACTTACACTGATCCTCGACGCTCCGCAGGATGTCTCAATTGAGCGCGTTGCCAAGCGTGGAAAAATGGCTGGTGATCAGGCCCGACCGGAGGACTTGGATGAAGATGTTGCAAGGAAACGCATTCAAGAATTCCACCGTAACTCGGCTCCAGTTCAGCAGGCTCTTCGCGAGAAGGGAATGAAGATTGTAACGGTTAATACCGATCGAGCTGAGCATTTGATCCAGCAAGAACTGATACGAATCTTTGCCGATTTGTAAGCGGTTTCCTGTATGATACTAGTAGTACACATAAATTGGAATACTTTAATCATAAATTTTATTCTCTTTCGAAAATGGAGTGACTGGTTATTTGTTGAAACTACAACGCTTGAAAAATGAAGAGACGTTGAGCCGAGGACGAAAAGACTCGGGTAGGACTCAAACATACATGTGCAATATCTGGTCATCTTGGAATAAACCCATTGCTCACGTTATTCCCGCTCTTAACTTTGAGGATACAAATGAGTTTAGGTCGATCTGCTTGAGATTCCGGTACTCCAGGCTGGCAGATTCAGTGAAAAGTGCAACCTACATTAATCATTCCTCATTTGTATCGGAGATCAATCATCTTGTGTGTTCTGATTCCGTCCCGTGTATCAGTTGAAGCAAAAAAGTGAGCTAATATGGGACAAATCTTGGTGCCTAACAAGCCTCAGTTCTTGAGTAGACAGAAAACTGATGCCTGAAACATTGGTCGACGGTTGTCACACCCCAACATGCGCTCTTTGACCACATACATCCAGCTGGTAAGCGCTAGCGCCCACACCATGAATCGATTGCACACCTCTCCATTATACAAATTTTGGTCTCAGGCAACAGGAAGCATCTCTTCCGTCTGAGATGTATAAATGTTCTTAGAGACAATACACTCGTTCGTCAAACTGACTTGGACCATTTCCGATCTACTTGCACCACTTGAACATCATCTTCACCATGGCATCTCTGCCCCAGCCCCTCCCTAGATTCCCCAAAGTTGGTGACATTATCCCGACTATCGAGACTGTAATCGCCCAACATGAGGACCTACGCAATAATCTCGTCAAGACCGTCAAGCTCGAGACTGCCCATTTTGACAACGTCGTCCGCCCGCTGGCCGAGCTGGACAACAACACCCAAGCTGCTGTCAGCGCAATCAGTGTCCTTGAAGAACTCACCGGTTCCAGTGAGGCCGTTCAAGCTGGAAATCTCTGGAAGCAGGCTCAGAATGGATGGAAAGCTCGAGGTGATCTCTTCAAGCTCTTGGACGCTGTCAACAACAAGAGCGAAGATCTCGAGCCTGAATCGAAGCTGTGGTTGGAGAAGGAGCTGCTTGGCTACACGCTTGCAGGGCATGGGCGGCTGAGCGAAGCCCAGATCGAGGAGTTCAAGCAAACCAGGGCCGAGATCGATAAGCTTGTTTCCAAGTTCTCTCAGAACTCGCAGAAACACAAAGGGGTTGTCTGGTATGGCGAGGATGAGCTGGCCGGTGTTCCTGAAGACAAGATCGCAGAGTGGAAAGAGGCAACCAGTGGCCACGAAGAAGCCTCGGACAACCAAAAGAAGATCTTTGTACCATTCTCGAATGGTGGATGGCTTCAGACCTTGAAATTCGCCAAGCCCGAAAAGTCGCGCAAGAGAATGCTGATCGCTTATGAGAAAGGGCCCCAGGCAAATGCTGATATCGTCAGAGAGCTCTTCCTACGGCGCGACAGTCAAGCGCGGCTCCTCGGCTTCTCGAGTCACGCTGATATGCGGTCACTCACAACAGCAGTCAAATCCGTGGATTGGGTGCGGAGTTTCTTGAGCGATCTCAAAGAAGCAATCATTCCAAAACAGACTGAAGCGATCAAGAGAGTTCTCGGCGTGTTAGTGGGAGATCAGATCGAGCATGAAATCCTCAAGAAGAGCGGTGGAGAAGGCTTTGCACCCTGGAACTTTCTCTACTGCTCTCGCCTTGTCCAGGCAAGTATGCATGTTGACCAAGCCAAGGTAGCCGAGTACTTTCCCATCGACCACACGACCAGATATATGTTGCAGGCGTTTGCATCTTATCTCAGTCTTGAATTCGTTCAGGTCCCGCGCAGGGATGTACCTCCCGAATGTACCTGGCATGATGATGTGGAGGTCTGGTCAGTCTGGGACAAGAGGAACAAACCCGCGGTGCTCCTTGGGTATCTCTACTTGGACTTGATGTGGAGGGAAAATAAAAGTCCTGGGTACTTCAACCTTGAAATTCAATGTGTGAGTCGAACATGTAAAACGGCCCATTATAAATTGCGCTTACAGGTTCTGTTTTAGGGTCACGAGAAGACAGATGGTACTCGGCATTGCCCATCAACTCTCCTATCCTGCTCATTCGAGACATCGCGCGAGGGCAATTGTCCTACTCTCACGCACGACAAAGTTGTTCTTCTGTTCCACGGCAAGTAGAAGTTGCGTAAAATATTGTATGCAAAACTTGTAGGCTAATAAATGTTCCAGAGCTGGGCCATGCAATTCATGATCTCGTGTCCAAGACAAAATATGTCCGTTTCCACGGCACAAGACTAGCAGATGACTTTTGCGAGATGCCAAGCGTCATGCTGGAGAATTGGTGCTGGCAAAGGGAAATCCTCAGAGATATGAGTCACCACTACACGGCAGTGGATGAAAAGTATCTTTCAAAATGGCAAGCGGAGAATCCAAATCTCGAGACTCCGCCTACCAAGATCCCAGATGGAATCGTTACCAGCCTTCTGCATGGCCGAGGCTGGGTCAAATTGAACCAAATTGTGATTCAGCTGTGAGTGGACCGCATCGAATGTCATGGAGACAAGTAGCAAAAAAGGGAACTGACTTTGGCCGCCGACGGCAGAACCAATGCGCTCCTCGACATGGAAGTCCACGATCCCAGCTCCCATCAAGCACTCGCGGACATGGACATTGGCGGCTTGCACAACGCACTCCGCAGTGAGGTCAGAGGACTCTCTAACGCTGGACACGAGAGCTATCCCTATCCAAACTTCCATATCATTGTCAGAGGGTACGACGCAGTGAGCTACAGTTATTTAGCGTAGGTCGATCCCCATGGCGTCCTCGGCGATCTTCGTACCCTTCCGCAGACTAACTTGACAATACTACCAGCGCCGAAGCCTATGCTCAGGATGTTTACCGCACTATATTTGCTAAGGACCCAACGGACGAACAGGCTTGGGATCGCTACCGCCGAGGCGTACTTGAGTGGGGAGGTTCGTATAGACAAGGGGAGCTCAAGATGATGGAAAGATTTCTCGGACGTCCTATAAACATCGAAGGCTTGCTAGACAGCTTGTGACAACACTATCACCGGGCCACCTGGGTTACAGTTCCTATATTGGAGGCGTAAGGTTCTTGATGCCCTTAAGTCACGATTCTGGACTCAAGCAGTCCCCGTACTGCACAGCTCCTTGGGCATTTACGGACTGCAGAGTGACAGATCCACGGCGCAGCAGTTTGGGCTCAACAAAAGTCCTTTGATGCTGCCCAACCCTCGCCGGCTAATGTGACTCAGAATCGATCGGTTGGGGCAATTTTAAGGCTTTAAATCTATTCAAAACTTTGTTCAGACCAAGTTGCACATGATCACGTGAGACCTCATTGACAGCAGATCTGATGAGATGAAATAAAGACGAATCAGAGAGGGAATATCATGCTGTCTCAGGGAGGCGTTGCCGCGAGTGACGTGGCCTGACAACCCAAGCCCTTCTATGGTTTGATGACACCGGCTTCTGAGTGCTGGAATTCTGCTAGGGCGAGCTGAATCTTTATTGTAGTCAAGGTTTATGCTAGCTCGCTACACTGAACGCGATGCCGCTTAGAAAGTATCGCTTGCTTGGCAACATGGCTCATCTGGGCTGGCAAGGCTTAGCAGGCCTGCGATGATCCAAGCCGAGCCATACGTCGTTGATACAAATACCAAGAAAAAAAAGCCAGTGACTTAGGGCTATGACGAATGTTTCCTCTGAGCCTTGATGTTGATGCCTGATAAACCGAGCCTCCTGGCACCACCCCCAGAGTATATAATGCTATCACACACACCCGCAACTCCCTCTGCTGATGCACATTTGACATCACACTCAATTCTCGATATTTGATTCTCGATATCTGCGAAACGCGACATCACCTACTAGATCTGTATAACGCCTTCAGCAAGGCCGATCTTTCACTTGCCCCTTTGGCTCGTCAGAGAGTCAGTCAAAGTACGTTCCCCCATCCCAGGTTCTCTCTCTGCTGGCTGCAAGTCAAGGACCTTGGAGAATTTCTGAATACTGACTGGGAGGTCTCCAGTCTACACGCGACTCAAGCGCCCAGATTTGGACCAACAAAAGTCCGAATCGGCTCGATGTGTTTCGGCTTCAGGCACCATCTGCACTCCGACAGACACCATTGCCACAGAAATTGCGCATACTGTGCACCTCCGGCTCGACCAGTCCAGCATGTAGTGGTGGAAAAGAGGCGGTACCAAGGCTCAGGTTACAGGCCATACTATGGAGGCGTCTACGGAGGGGGCATGAACGGGCGAAAGTGGTAGGAGTGTTGCGATAGTGCGTGCAGAGAGTGGATATTATTGGATGCAGAGGCGCCCAGGATAGTACGTCGAATGTCGAATGAACTCGTGGCAAGGTATTAGGTAGCCCGCGGCCCCTGAAGTATCATCGACGATCCCTTATGTTGGTGAGACACGTGTGGTTGAGGCTTTTAATGAGCGCTGTGGCTGATAGCATCTAATCTTTCGAACCCTTGGCCACCCATATTGTAGTGAATGTCAAGCTAGATTGTGAATACAAGTGAGTGGTCTTGGAGCTTTTTGAAGACCTGCCAAAATAAGGCCTGATCCCGCGAAGTATGTCAGGGTTTAGCAAATATACCGGCCGGGGGTGATGTCGATCTACCACCCTCCCGACGCCAAACCCTTGGATATCACCCCCGCACGCTGTGATGGAAAGGGGAGCCCGCGGCTTCCCGACGGCTCACATGTGCAAGAATGTGCAAGAAAACGCGTGGGCGACATAGTGGGAATCCGACCTCACTATCTCCGTATCATCGTTCGCGTGGACGACTTGTTGTGCCACTTCCAGGGTTCTTAGCCTCCTCGCGGCCCCCAATATGTCTCGATCACTACTCAACCGCTTCGACCGGCTGGCCTCGAACGTGTCGTCAGCTGCCACACAAGCCCTCGACAAGCGGCAACAGACACCGGCGTCGAGCCCTGCGTCCTCGACACACGGCAACATGGTACACTGGTACTATGCTATCCGAATCATCGATGCTGTCACAAATCGAGGCATCCCTCTCGTGTACCTCAAAACAACCTACAAGACGGTGTATATGACCGACAGCGCGGGTTATGTCGCGTTCCACGAACCTGGCTTGATGGCTGGCGATCCGATATGGGTCACTGTCAGCAGCTACGGCTTCGAGTCTCCGACTGGTTTCCTTGGCGTCTCCGGGATGCAGATTCAACCCAAGGCCGGCTCCTATATAGAGATCAAGCTCAACAGAACCCAAGTCGCTGAGCGGCTCTATCGACTCACAGGCTATGGCATCTACCGAGACAGTGTGCTACTTGGCAAGTCGGTGCCAGTCGAGGAGCCGCTTCTAAACGCCCAGGTTGCTGGGAGCGATACCATCCAATGTGCCAAGTTCAAGGGGAAGCTCCTTTGGATGTGGCAAGACACAGACCAGATGGCATTTCAACTTGGCAATTTCGCAATGACCGGCGCATGGACTGATCTACCCCATCATTTGGACGCTGACAAGGGGCTCAACTTCGAATATTTCACCAAAGACAACAAGCCGAACGAGTTTGCAAGGGGCATGGTCGACATACCCATACAAACACCAGGAAGCTTTCCTCTTTGGATCGACGGTCTGACAGTAATACCAGACGAAAGAGGTCATGAACGCCTAGTTGCCACTTATATGGCTTCTGGACCGGGGTTCAGCGTTGTTGAGCGAGGCCTTGCCCTTTGGAACGATAAGAAGCAGATCCTGGAGAGGCTGGTGAAATTCGAAGGCATCAACAACGGCGCGGACGTGCTTGCACCTTGGGGCCATGCAATCTACGTGACTGAGAATGGCACGCGTTACGCATTCTACGGCAAGAACATTCGGGTCAAAGCGGACTTCAACAGCGCTTCGCAGCAGTCGGAGTACGAGGCCTTCACCTGTCTCACCATGGACGGGAACCGAGCCAACAGGGGACCCAACGGCGCGTTGATCTGGAGCTGGGTCAAGGGCGGCAAGCCTGTCAACTACGAAAACGCGGGCAATCTGGTGCAGTCTGGCGTCATAAGTCAGGACGAGTCGCCCTACAGATTCAAAGACGTCGAAACCGGCCAAGCTATTACTGCACATACGACCGGAATCGCGTGGAACCCCTACCTCAAGCTCTGGACCAATGTCTTCCAGCAGCAAATGGGTGATACTGTTGCTGGGGAGATATGGTTCTCGACAGCTCAGGCGCCAGAAGGCCCGTGGACAGCTTGCAGGAAGGTTGCCACGCATCACATGGATCGTGATGGGTTCAGCAATAACAACAACGACTTGTACAACCCCATTCAACACCATGAGCTGAATCGAGAGGGCGGAAGGTTCATCTACTTCTCGGGGACACTTGTTAATACCTTCTCTGGCAACCCATTTTCCACGCCATACTACAACTACAACAATATCATGTATCGACTGGATTTGAACGACCCGAGGTTGAAACTGCCGCAACCTCCGGCGGGCTACTGGGGCACGAGGCCTGACGAAAGCTGCTGAGCGGCGAGGGTGGTGCGCTTTACTTACTTGGACTGACTAATTACATGTATACGTAGATACAACTATTTATAATTCTGTACATATGATGAAATATTATTTTGAAACGGCCTTCGTTATTGTCTATTGTTCTTGCATTGTCTGGATTGTATCAGGTTGAAAAAGCTATGGATCGAACCGTCTCTTTCCTCGCCCTCAACATATACCCAGATTTCCAACAGTACTTCATTCACATGACGACAGCAACCTTGTCCGTCATGTAAGCGCTGATGTCACCCAGGAAAGCCGCCGCGAGGATCGAGATAGCCCCAAATGCGATACTCGCATAGTAGACGTAAGCGTATGACTCGGCATAGGCTATTTGGCCTGCCTTGACAATGGCGTTGTACAAGACCTCGTTGCCGGCGATGCCCGGGATCTTCTTGATCTCGTCGAGCAAGGCCGCTCCGGTCAAAACGATGACCTCACCAATGACCTCCTTGTCCGTGATCCCTTCCAAGTACATTGTCCCGCCGATATATTTAATGGCTGCGGGGGTAAACTTGTTGATAAAAATGTTGTAGTAGACGCAGTAGCCTATGCTGCCACCGATGACCCGGATACTGAGCGTCAAGGCTGCGACGGTCGCGATCAGGTCGTCCGGGCAAATGATCATGGTGATGATGGAGGCCGGCACTACGATCCCTCCAATACCGAGGCCTGCCAAAACGAGGATTCCCCCTGCTTGTTGTTAGCTTCGTTCTATAGAGTTTGACGCAACGGTCCCTGGAAGATGCAAGATTGAGGACGGAGCACCGGCAAACACTCACAAAGTTGGTACATATTATCAACACGCCCCACGGCCATTGCACCGCAACCTGCTGTCATCAACACTGATGAGATGACCATCAACATCCTGTTGGCCCCCTTGAAGACTGATAGAAGCACCAGAACAACCACGGCCCCGGTCATTATGGAGAAGCCGACGGGAATGCCGCGGATGCCGACATCAACTGGATTGTGGCCGTAGACGTTGAAGGATTGCGTAGGCCAGAACATTAGGATTGAGAAGAAGTTGGCCCCCGAAATGAAAGTGATGATCAGCGTAAGCGTGAGAATGCGTGGAGATTGGTTGATGCGTCGAGGGAACATGGGGTATTTCGCGAACCAGCCTTCCCAGACGACAAAGGCGATCAGTAGAACCACCCCGAGGAGAAGCGGAACGAGCACGTGGACGGAGGTCCAGGGATAGATGTAGCCGCCCCATTGCAGCCCAGCCACTGCAGAAGGCACTCATTAGCAACCGAATGTCTGGTGATGGTCGCTTGGGGCCGAAAAAGCACTTACTGAACAGGATCATTCCAGAAATACTCAAGAGACCTCCCACGAGGTCGGTTCGCTTCAAGATTTCGCCGCGACTCATGCTATTCAGGTTGGCTGGGGGAGGCGGGAAGTAGAAAAAGACAGTCAGGACCAAGCCGATGAACGCCCATATGGCACACAGCAGCCCGATGTATCTCCATGATGAGTAGTAGGCAATAAGCTGGCCATACAAGACCGAGGGGCAGAACGGCACAATGGTGAAGACCAGAATGCCGACGTATTTGCCCCGCTTGGCCGTGGGCGCCAGCTCGGACGTGGCAGCCAGGGCGGTCAGCTCGTTGATGCCGGCGCCGATTCCAGCGAACACCATGCCTCCAATCACAATGTTCATCGTCTGGGCGGTGGACACGATGATCATCCCGAGGACGATGAAGGCGGCTCCGGAGATTGCGACATATCGACGACCGAACAGATCTGAGAGAGACCCAACGAAGGGACACACAGCAGCCAGCGAGAGCAGGTTGGCGAGGACGAGCCAGATCCAGCGGTCGTGGCCGCCGATGTCCCCGTATATGTATGGTGGGACCGCCCCGAGCAAGTAGACGGGTATCTGGGAGCCTGTCCAGAGAAATGCTTGTGCGACGAGGGCCATGAACTTCCTCTTTGTCATCTGAGAATGATCAGGGGCGTCAGCTAAGAGCCTTACAAGAGAAGAATACCTCGACGCCATTAATTCCTGCTTACGGGAAGCTCCTGGTGGGATTCCTCATCGCTTGAGGTTTGCCTGGCGGCATATTCCACGTTCTCTTGAACTCGCTTGTGATCGACGTCGTCGACGCTTTTCTCGCTGGAGGGAGCCATGCTGAACAGCCGGGACTAAGTCGAAGCCAAGCACGGGAAGGAGAGATGATGGAGTGGAACCCGGATGGATGTCAAAAGGCTTGAGAGCGGCATCCGCAATCATTTATACGAGATAGCTCTCCTGTCCCTCAAAATGAGTCCACAGGCCGGTCTATGTTGCAGCACTAGGGAACAAGCCGTGAGCCGTCCGACCACACGAAAGCTTAGCTAGGTACCCATGGCTTGGCCCAAGTCACCCAGAGGAAGACCCCGCTGGGTCGCTATCGATGCGAACCCGATGATGGGGGACATACGCACACGACTGAATCCTTTCGGAGTGACCACCAATGGCATGGCATGGGGATGGACACACAGAGCTCTGAGTAGCGGGCTGGAACATGTGGATTAGGGACCTCGGGGAACTGTACGACTGGACGACTGGCACCCTTACTTACTGCTACGTGACACAAAAGGGAGAAAGGTCACTACTAGTAACATCTATCCCTCGGTTAAGGAATCCACTATGGTACCCCGCAAAGGAACCAGTCTCGAACAAGGCAATACCGCGAATTGCTGCAAGCCATTTGAGGACCTTGATAGGCTCAAGATCAACAAGCGGTGCAACCTTGTTGCGTGGAGGTCAAGGTTCCCCGCGCGGAAGTCGGGCCCCTTGCACTTGTACCCCCTTCTCGACACCCGTCTGGGACATGTCCTCCACACGAGATGCAAGTGCAGCTCAAACTTAACAACTGGCTGGCACAGGGGGCGTCCGTTGGCTTCCCCATCGATCCGTGGTAAGCAGTTCCGGAGAGAAGGTGTTTCTGGACACATGGCCGAGACGGTTTTTAGCTTCTACCGCCTACGCGAATCTGGACTGGCAGGACTGGTGTTGGGCAAACATCTAGCTCGAGCACTAAGGGGCGCCATTCGGAGTTTTGCACACAAACCATCATGTTAACCTCGGGATTCGAACACTGAACAAGAGCTGCAACACCTGTCCGCCACTACCTGCCAATTGTCTTGCCGGAAGCCAAATATTTTACGTTTGCTCTCGTGGCCTCTCTGTAACACACTCAGGCAAATTTACACATGAGGAAGGCGATGTGGCAATGTTTGCTTGCAACATGCATGTCCATGTCCCCGTTCAATGAGAAAGTAGAATAGGTTACAATAGCCAGGTCTTCCGGGACAAGTGAGCGTGCATTCGCCCAAGCGCTCTTGGAAATTCTATGGATGAACCCTAGATCGAACTTGTGGCAGACAAGGCAGATTGTCCTACGGAATTAGTTTACTCCCTCTTTCACGGCCATGCCGAACTGAGTTGTGCGCCCAAAAGGTTGACTGCCAGGTTTGAATGGCATCCAGCGTGATACACATGTCCACATCTTTCGATAATACAGCTTGCCCCACCCATGGCTGACTGACTTTTGATCTTAACAGGACCCTTCAAGACAGCACGGTACGTCCAGTCTCCAAATCGTGTTTAACAGTCTGGAAACCACCCCCCACGTTACAGCTCGGGTCATCCCTCGACACGTACACTTTGTTACACTCATGTCATTGTGACAGAAGTGTGTGCTCTCGTATAGCACTACATGACCGGCAAAAGTTTACTTGAGGTGAGAAGTGCCGTTCTTCTTGAGCTGGGTTCTATGTGTTTGAGGTATTGCTAGTTATATTCACAGGGCCGCGGGATAACATTGTGTGATTGTGATTCGCTTTCTTAGCATGATCTATAGGCCGGCTAAGTCAAGTCGGGTTTGATGTTGATCGCCCGTAAAGAAATGAATGTCTTTAGAACGAGACTTGTTCTAGAGAAATCAATGCCTCAGAAAATGTTCGACGGTCAAGGATGAACTAGTCCACGAGGACGGCGATGCTTTTCTCCCGCGCAACAGGCGTCCTGATTTGACTGGCGATGGTCTACTGGTGAAACTTTTTCTTCCTCTTCAGACTATTTCTAGATCCGATATTGCAGACTGCCTGACGAAATTCCCGTCTTACTAACGAGAGCTGCTGTGGGACTGAGGAACGATACCACTCGACGTGGAAAGTCAACCTTTCGAGTCGCGCGTCATTGGCTCTGTCGAAAAGGTCGACCACCTTTGTTTCTTCAAGTATTTGGTAATCATTCCGCAGGCTAGAACAATTTGTCGTCATAACAATCTTCGCACTCCGAGTGAAGATCTCGCGCTTGTTCAAGTCTTTGTCATCCCAGACGCATTCGTAACAACTCATGCTTCCACAGAAGATCAAAAGCTTTCGAACTTCAGTGAAGAATGGAAGAGCTCGCAATCCAGCCAGACGCATTGATATGTTGTCGTTGATGAGTTCTTGGGCCTTGAATGTTCGGGCGACTGAATGGCCTCGCATAGTGCGAGCCATCAGGTGAACCGTCATGTTGCCCGTCACGGGTTTGCGGTTTTCCCCATGGAAATCCGGAATAGAATATTTTCGTTTTGACTCCCGATCAAGGCAATCCAGTGTTCTCAATATCGCGATGTCTTGTTGCTGTTCCCTCTGCTCGGAGCTTGATGTTTGTTCCACCGACATCGTGGAGGTGATGATATCGTGTCGAGTCGCACTTGCAAGAGTTCAGGCAGATTCAAACAGAGAAGAGCTTCACATAATTAATGGAATACTGCATCTGTTGCGCTAAATTTGGAAAGCTGCCCCACTGGTCCTGCCGTCTATGTAACAATACCATTGTCAACGAGTTGCCGCCGGAGAACAAAGGTGATTCTTTGTCGAAAACATGGAAGGACTATGGAACACCGATATCCAACCATCTGTCTGGGGGCTCACATTTCGATAAGTGCAAGCAAAGCTTTAGACTAGGTCACTTGGTGGGTGTCTGTGAAACCCGCCATCCCACTGATACGTCGAAGCGCGTTCCCAAGACCAGTAACCTCCGTGCAACTCTTTGGCCTCCTCGTGGGCGTGCACTTCCTCCAGAAATTACCACTAGACCTGCATTGGCTCTCTCTTCAGTGCCATCCAAGTCGTTCATTGGTCAAAACCATGCATGCTTCTAGAAGCACGGACTTAAGGATTCTTCCCCGTAGCGTGCCCGATCGCAAACCCTTTCGAATGGAAACTGATGCATTTTGTAATGACCCTCCAAGACCAGGGAGATATCGTTCCTATAACCAGCTCCAAATCTCTTGCATTCAGGTGCTTTAACCGCCTTCTGATAGCAATCATCGAAATGAAAAAGCCGCACAAGTAAAGAAAGTCCCATGAATCGAAAGTATGAGATTTATCAGTTTTTAGATGTGGTGTATTCATGTGTCCGTAACATGAGCAGTTTGCGATGAAAGCAGGCCATTGCCAATGGGGTAGTCCTAAGAGTCGGCGAGTTGTAGACGGCCCTGGAGACAATTGCTTGGGCTAATCTTACAATCCTTCACTGGCATTTAATTGGTGAATATTTCCCATGTCCAGAAGCATATCTTCTATTAAAAACATGTAATGCTCAGATCCTTCGAGGGATGGTCAGTAAACTGGTCCTTTACTCCTGATTTGTAGTTAGTTCTACTTAATCAATTTTTAAATATGATGTATACGTTCGGCAAGAGTTGGTGTAGTTGATCAATCCATTTCAAGTTATTCTTCCATCGAATCTTACACTAGTTGGGAGTCCGGAGCGAGTCGACCTCGGGGTGGCGGAACCGAGGCACGTTGGGAGCCGAGCTGGCGCGCGAAGCCCGTTTCAACTTCCCGAGACCGGCTTACACTACCCAGTAGCTTGGTACACACGGGGGAATGCCGCTTGCCGAGCTGGTCAGCAGGTTTCCCCGCAATGCGTGTGGCGGTGATCTTACCGACTCGGTGGGGCTTACTGACTACACACGTTGACGACCCCGGAAGCTGCTTCTTTGTTTCTTCATCATCTTGGTTAATCTACTGCACAACTTTGACTCAAGCATAATTCACTCGTCAACATGGCCCCCCACGCAGAAAATGGACACAGCGATGGCGGTGACAAGCCGTCAACGCTGGCTCCCCTTGAGCCAGGCATTCCCGAAGTTGAGGCCAAAGTAAAGATGCCTGCTTTCCCCAAGTGAGTCCCCTCGTCGAACAAAGCATTCTTGTTTCTCTTCTGTCGCATGAGAAGCTGACGAACATTTCTCAAGACCACCTTCGTTCGACGACAAATATGAAGAACGTGCGTTCTGGAAAGGCCGTCTCGCAGCGGCATTCCGTATATTCGGGAAGTACGGGTACGATGAAGGCGTTGCCGGTGAGTTTAATCTTGGAGGAGCAAGCATGCGTGTGAATATATCGCCGTTGCTAAGAGACTGACGCAATTCAAGGCCACATAACGTACCGAGACCCTGTTGAACCCGATACTTTCTGGGTCAATCCCTTCGGCACCGCCTTTAGTCTCATCAAGGCCTCAGACCTCATCCGCGTCAGTGAGGAGGGCAAGGTCATTGAGGGTGGTGAGAATCGCCTCTTAAATGCCGCGGCCTTTGCGATTGTATGTGTTCTTTGCGGCGCAAACAACCCGCCTCATCTTCTCATTTGACATTGAGATGTACTGACTTTTTATGTTACAGCATTCCGCTATTCACCAGGCCCGACCTGACGTGAACGCAGCGTGCCATTCTCACACCATATACGGGCGAGCATTCTGTTCTCTGGGCCGCAAGCTGGATACCATCACGCAGGACGCCTGCTCCTTCCACAACGACCACGCCGTGTATGAGTCCTTCAACGGCATTGTGCTTGCTACTGAGGAAGGCCACAACATTGCGCGCTGCGTGGGAAACAAGAAAGCCGCGCTTCTGCAGAACCATGGGCTGTTGACGTTAGGGCAGACTATCGACGAAGCAGTCTTCTGGTTTGTGAGCATGGACAAGTGCTGCCAGGCCCAGCTGCTAGCGGAGGCCGCTGCAGGGCCACGGGGCGAGAAGCCCATCGTCATTGACGATGAGGATGCTGTCTTCACGTACAAGACGGTGGGAACTCATTATGCGGGATACTTCAGTGCTAAGCCACTCTTTGATGTGATTCACAAGGAGACTGGTGGCGACTATCTAGAATGAGGCAAGTATTCTGTAGCTAGGAATGCGATTATGCAATGTAAACTTATTTGTCGGTTAAAGAGAGTCATGGTTCCCATCGGTGCAGGTTTCTCTCTGTACCTAGGTACTTGTGTGCGAAGGATTGAACTGGAACCCATGAAACTCCGTACGCTGCGGACGATACGTACTCCGTGCTCATTACGCTCGAGTTCAATTCAACAATAGACTTCTACGAATTGACCATTTGATGAACTAGTCCTTACATTTCGGAAGTGTCACTTGGTATTCAAAGGCTGTTTGAATGACCTATAATTCCCACGCTCCATCTCTACCCCATGGGGCTACAACCCATGAAATACCATTCCGTCTCTTCTATTCAAGCCCACAATGGTGTGGGAAGATGATATAACAATATTGCTGGTCACCTGAGCACATCACCCACTGCTGATAGCAGCAATGATCGCCGTATTGTGGTTTGATCGAGCCTTACGACGTCTTTGTCTCTCTCTGTCCTTCCTCTCAAACTCGTCATACTTGCGACTCCGGCCTGATCTCGCTGGCCGAGGTGCCTCTGTTTGCTTCTCCTCGTGTTTAGGCTTAATCAGGTGGTGGTCAGTCCGAGATAGTGATGTGCCGCGGACGGATGTTGGAATAGCTTACTTTAAAACACATTTTAGGTTCTCACAACGTGAAGGTTGACGATTGATCGAAATGAGTTGCACAAAGAGTCGACGTGCTCAGAGGAAAATTATATGAGAGATGTAAAAGTGTCCAGGGAGCACAGACTCCAGAAATACGAAGATCTGATCTTGCACGTAAGCGGTGACGGGTCCTACAGTAAATGATTGGTGACGTACCAAGTACTTCGTGGATGCATTCAATCCTGCGGGCCTTTGTCGCGGACACGCTGACACCAGTTGACGCCTCAGCCCCGTGGCTTGTAGGACCGCGCCGCAGGGGCGCATGCCGTCTGAAGGATGAGCTGATACCTAGCCAGGTGTACTCGGTCTCGAATGCGACTGGCTCTAACATTTATCTCAAGATTGTTCATCTGGAGACTCGAATTGCGTGCCGAGTCCGGACATGGCTGAATATTGAAATGAGAGAAATCTAGCTTCAGGATTTGATGGTAGACTAGAACGTGGCATCGGTCCATAAGACGAAGCGCTTCATTCAAGAATCATATGGGTATATACTAGCAGAGGAATAACATAATCAAGGTCGGACAGGTGATTTCAGAGCAGAGTCTTCGTTCCATGTTGGACGAAACCACTCAACAACCCCCTCCACCTCCGCCATCGCCTCCTCCTCCGCCTCCACCGCCGCCGCCCCCATCGTGACCGCCACCTGAATGTCCGCCGCCACCATCGTGTCCACCCCAGTGTCCGTGTCCACCTGAATGCGAGCCGCCATCGTAGTGACCGCCATCATAGTGACCATGATGGCTGTGATGGTGGTTGTGGTGGTTGTGGTGCCCTCCGTGGCTGAAGAGCTCTGCACCGGCTTGCACGCCATTCGCAGTGGCGTCAGCGGCATTGTTTACTCGATTTCTGTTGTAGTTTGTGCCGTAGCTAGGCTTGGCCCCATAGTTGTACCTGGCTTGTGTTCTTGAAGGCCCGGCAGCTAGCTTCTCCGACTCGACATATTTTGACTGTCCTTGGTGTAAGTTTGTGAGGCTTTTTAGTCATCGTGTCGTCGGGATCACTTACTTTTCCGAAGCACATCTTTGCGGTTTGAATTTGTTGTAAGAAGTAAGAGACAAAAAAGCCTGCAGCGTGGACTGTGACGGCGGTTCAATGAGAGAAAGGTCTTAAATGAGAATCAAGACGGGCTGTAAAGTGCCTCACGTCTCGTTGTTGCACTAGGCTTCAGAAACAGCTTTGGGTTCTGCATGTGAGCGTTTCGGCGATCCTAGTTGACAGGCAGGCGAGGCAAGGCAGAATCCTTCCAGCGTCATTTGCTTCACTAGAAGCTGACTAGAAGTGTCGGGGTCTCCCGAATGGTCGGGCGCCCGCGCTTAGTCCCAGGCACAGCCCCAAACCAGAACGAACAGGTTGTCAGCTGCTCAAGTTGGAAGCACAGCCGCCGCCGGGCTTATTTAGCTTCTCCACTACCAATCAACAATTCAGTCGCAAGGAATGCTAATCCACCTCAGCGGTCAACTTTCGAAGGCTGGATTATGACCGATGACAAACCGGCAAGATTCAGTCCCCTGAGCCCTGAATAAAGTAATTCGCGCCTGAGGCGAAGCTGCTTCACAACTTAATAAGGTGGGTGTGCGGGAACCGAATTTAAAGTCTCGCCACTTTATTGTGAAACTGTAAAGTTCACCTTGTAAAGAAATAAAGTGGTTTCGTCTTCAATCCGTATACACACTCTTATTATCGAGCTGTAAGCGGTCCCTTCAAACAGCCCTGGAGTCGTAAACACTTCGTGACCCAGTGTTTGATATACACCCAATAGAAGGTAAAACCACGATTCCCAATGCTTTCACGACAGTGTGCTTTAAACTAAACGTCCTCTGGTGGAATGAGTTACAATAGAATATAAATAGTGAGAAACGCACGTATGGACGATAATTTCTATCAGATTGTGCAGACCTTGGACTATTCTCAGGCTGTCCTTCATCCTGCATTTCTTGCTGTTTTCCCTCATGTGCACGATATTATGTAAATAGCCTCTTTGATATTCCGATCATGCAATATAATCCCTCGATAGTTGTGTATCAGGTCATCTTCTGCTTTCCTAGGCTCTGGATCATCTTGAAACCAGCGCTGGAAGACGGTATAGCTGTACCGAAAGCTGGCCACGTTGTATCCTTAACGATAATACAAGAGATACAGTAAAAGACTCAACAACTTTTTGAAACACTCAATCCACGGGGTCAGAAATCAAGAATAACGTGCCCTTGTCCAGGAGGAGGCAAGTTGTCTCAGACGAATGTAATCAGAAGAGTTCGCCGAAGTTGACCACGAATGTTTCAACTTGGAAGGTTGGCCCGTTGGGCAAGAAAGGCACAAAAGACAAGTCCGCTCGGACAGTCCAGACCTTCACTGGCTGGTCCTGGTTGCTGCATCCCCTGTGTCCTGGAGTGCTCTTCCAATGTGGGCCGCAGGACCAGGGGGTCACGCGTCTTACATAACTGCCACTACTATGACTGTGGCCTGCTGGCTTGGTCTCTATAGAGTGAGAGGCTAACTGTGATATCTTGCCCTGTTGTTATGGCCCAGTGATTTTCTCACGTTGTCTCAAAGTCGTCCTTTGCCAACCTCAAGTCGACAAGGTGTAGACTGCGATTGGCTTCTTGGAAGGGAAGTCGGGAACAGATACCCGAAACCTAGATGTAGGCAATGGATTACTGTTCATGGGAACTCAAAAAGTGGTTATCCTGAAGACACGTGAGGCCGATTAACAACATGTTGCGCCGGATTCTTCAGCATCGATGAATCGAAAAAACTGGAGATCTTATATAATGCCAAGTGAGCGTGTGGGCGTTTTCAAGTTTCCCAATTTATGCATGTTACCCAACTTAGATCCCATCCGCAGCCGGTGGACTACAAATTAGTAGCGGTTCTAGCCATGACTTGCTACGTGCCGATCAGATGGAGCCAAAAGGAAACATCTCCTCGGTGAATGCTTTGCTTTCTATGTTTAGGTAATACGCGGGAAATAGGAGGTGTGCCTAGCCTCCTTGTCCTATACTTTCATGATCCGAGACCAGTCGGCACAGACGATGCAACTGCAGCTTGTGTATAATGCCAACCCAAGAGTGGATCATGTTCCAACGCATCTTGCTAGACATCCCCGCAACAAGGCCTGAGTTGATTGATGCCAAGGCATCTCGGAATTCTAACGCAGAGAAAATGCCAATGTTAGCTAACCAAGTAGCTTACACCGACAACGGACTGCCGCGTGTGGAAGCACGGTACCATCATAGCCTAAGGGGTGGAATGAGAATGATTGACTATAAAGCCTTGTCTGCTGCTACTCAAGCCCACTCATATAGCTCACGAGAACATCATTTACTGTTCTTTTGGGCTTGACGAGGTCTGATTCTTCTCTCGCCATGTATTTCTCCCGCCTCTACAGCACGGCGCTCCTGGCCTCAGTGGCCAAGGCCATACTACAGAACAACTCCTCAGATATCACGGTTCTAGCCTCTTCTCGCGCCGTTGTAGGTGGTATTCTGGCAGAGGCAACGCCTGTAGTCAACACAACCACGGGCAAGATCGTTTCCGTTTATGATTCTGTGCGGCCATATTCTGAATTTCCTCCCGGCACGATCTATAACGACTATTCACCGAAGCTGCTCCTGCCAGGTCTGGTAGACGCCCATGTTCATCTGAATGAACAGGCCGCACCGAGTGGGAAGGATTTTGGACTGGTACGAGAGCGGCGACTTCTGGTGGCGTTACAACGCTCATCGATATGCCCTTGAACTCACTTCCTCCCACGACGACGGTCGCGAACCTCATGACCAAGGCAAGAGCAGCCGATGGGCAGTGCTGGGTGGATGTCGGCTTCCATGGAGGTCTTGTCCCCAACAACACCGCGGACCTGCAACCTCTTGTCGACGCTGGCGTGCGCTCATTCAAAGGCTTCCTAATCGAAAGCGGCGTTGATGAGTTTCCAGCCATCGGCCCAGAGGACATCGAGGCGGCCCTGCTCGCCCTCGCCGACTCTCCCACCACGGTGATGTTCCACGCCGAGATGGTGCCACCCAACGTTACCCTCGTCGGATCAGGGGCTCCCTACACCGGCCCTCTCACAAGCTACCAGACGTACCTCGACTCGCGGCCCCCCACGCTGGAGACGTACGCAATCAGCCAGATCCTGTCCAAGGCGCACCTCGCGCCCGACCTAGACTTGCACGTCGTGCACCTGTCGGCCGCAGAGGGCATCCCGATGCTACGTGAGGCAAGGGATCAAGGCGTGCGCATCACCGCCGAGACGTGCTTCCACTACCTGAGCCTCGCGGCCGAGGACGTGCCCGAGGGCGACACGCGGTACAAGTCGGCGCCGCCGTCCCGCGGCCGCGCCAACCAGGCCCTGCTGTGGGACGAGCTGCTGCTCTCGAACGGCGACGGCGGCGGCGGGGGGGGTCATCAAGACTGTCGTCTCGGACCACTCGCCCTGCACGCCCGACCTGAAGCTGATCCCGGACTCCATCCCTGTCGCCCCTCATAGTCATGCCGGTGAGGACGGCGACTTCTTTGAGGCCTGGGGCGGCGTCAGCAGCCTTGGGCTGGGTCTATCTATCCTGTGGACTGGGGCGGCGGACCACGGAGCGACTATTGAGGACATTGTACGCTGGACGAGCACCAATACCGCGCGTCAGGTGGGGCTGGAGCAGGACAAGGGCGATATCGACATTGGGTTTGATGGTGACGTGGTCGTGTTCGATGACGAGGCTTTCTTCGATGTCAACAAAGACACCATGTTCTTCCGCAACGAGGTTTCCCCATTTGATGGCAAGGAGCTTAAAGGTGTGGTTGAAGAGACGTGGATCCGCGGCCGGAAGATCTTCGATCGCACAGCGGGATTCGACGAGGAGCAGGGACCGATCGGCAGGACGATTCTTGAGCCGCGGAGGCGACAAGCCGTCAAAATGGTTTAGATTTAGATTTAGATGTGAATATAGCTCTCATGAGCGTCAAGTTCAAATGCCAAGTTGCGAATCCCAAATTAAAGCCTGGTAAAATGACCTCGGGACCTCCTGTGGCATCATTAAGCATGATGTCCCCCGGCTCTGGAAATATCTTTGCCGCTTGCAAGCTTTTGTGTTTTGAGATTGTCTCCTTTGATCTTCTTGTCAGCCTGGCTATCCTTCTCAGCGGCGCCTTGCTCCCGCTCAGCCTTGACCGTGTCTAGCGGCCAGATGCCCTCACGGTCATCTCTTGGTGGGGACGCCGCAAACTGATGGTCTAAAGCAGCCGCGTCTTCCGGATGTTCCGCAGTCTGTACAACTTGTCAGCTATCGAGTCTGTCAAACAAGAAAATGGACCGAGACATACGGCGATGCTCGCAACAGACATCTTGTGAGTATTAGTCGCCGATCGTACTGCTATCTTTTAGGTTGTAGTGATCTCCTCTCGCTTTGTGAACCTCTTAACCTGTCCAATTTTGAGAAATCCTCGGTGAAATAACTTGGAAAGGTGTGTGTAGATATGAAAAGTTTGTTTCGTTGTTCATCTTCATACTCGAGCCATTCTTATTGTATCATATGCTGGCTATTTTCGCTAGAAAGGCCGTAACGCAACACAACACACGGGTGACGTAACCTGGCATGGCAGCTGCAACCATGACACGAAGGTCATGCGCCTCGAGATCGACGAATGCCTATTCTGCAGCCAGTCAGCACAGGGTATCCGGCCTGGATGCAGTCTTACTGGCCTGGGCACATACCAACTCTCCGCAGATTGGTAAGCGCGCTCTCACTCGCGACGCCTCGTGCTGGAATTCGTCTTCGCGTTCAAAAGTGACGAGCATTCTTTGTGATCTTAGTGGATTTTGACCGCGCAATCGCCAGGAACATTCACGATACTACCGGTTGGGCCAGGCCATATCGCCTTGTTCTGGCCTTTCGGGAACCTCGGGATGACACCTTACTTTCCAGTCAGTTATCACCGACATGGATGAACTTGCGTAGATTCAGCCGGACAGGATTTGAATTCCGTCTCAAGTCTCATCTATTTTCTGACACTCCCAGCTTTCAGGGTCATTCGAATCGCCTCCAAGGTAAGTGTTCCTCAGGGGCCATCTGCAATGCCTGCGCTGAAATGCCACTCCCAGCGCAGCCGAATCATTCACGAACTTCGTACCCGTCATGGTGTCTGGCGCAACACCCTGCTCGACCCAGTCCACCAAAGCAGCCAAGACATTGTTCTCCCTGTCGAACACGCCTTGCGCCGCGGGTCCACCCTGCTGGCCGACAACCCAGGCACCCGGGCCACTGTTGCAGTGGAACATACCAGAGATCCTGAAGAAGCGGATGAAGTCGTCCATCTGCTCCGTTGTGTAGCCCATACCCGCGGCGAGGTGGTCGTAGAACCGTGGGCTGTTGAAGCTGGTGATCTGGTTGTCTTGGCCTCCGTGGAACATCACAACCTTGCCGCCGCGATCTTGGAATGCGGACAGGCTGCTCGGCCACGTGCGAATGGTCCCCGGATTATCATCCTGGGCGACTTCGGCATCCGCGAGTGAGTAGGTGGCAGGGTCCCAGGCTGGGTTATTGTATACCGCATAGCGAAACCAGTTTTGTGATAACGCCCACGGCTGCCCGTTGTACAGACCATCCGCAGACATCATCTCACCGCCGGGGTTCATTCCAGGATACAAGAGTGTGCCGTTCTCCCACAAATACGGCTCAAACACGTTCTTGACAATTTCCACCTGCGCTGGAGACAGGCAGGCGGAGCTGTTTGAAGACTCCCCACAGAGCAGTGGCTCAGGATCGAAGTGACATAGCAGTGGATCCTCGATGATCCCGTCCGAAACGCCATCGAGGGCATCGCACTGGCGTAGTACTTCGTTGTGTATCGTCGTTTTCCAAACAGTCGGTGTGATGAAGTTTGGCGATCCGACGGGCCCAGTAAGAGGGTAGAAGCGTGCTCTCCACGAGTACAGATTATCAAAGTCCACTGCCGGCGAGCCTGCCACGACGCCGTCGAAGTCCTCGGGGAACAATTCAGTCGCCTTGATAGCTTGTCGTCCGCCCAGAGAGCAGCCGAGGAAGTACGACTTGTTTGCGTCCTCTCCGTAGAATGGCTTCAGCATCCTTTTGCCTGCCTCGACTCCTGTGTGTACACTTTACAACACATCAGTTGGATGCTGCTATATATGACCAAGGGGCAAATGGTCACTCACCCTCTCCACGCGAAGTCAACTACGACATCCGTGTTATTGAGGAACTGGATCGCAGACGTGCCGTTGTGCCCATTGTTCGTGCCCACGCTTGCGAACCCATTTTTGGCCGTGTACGCGATGCTGCTGTAGTCAATGCCTAAAGTGGTAACAGAGTTAGCGCTGTCATCGTGATCAAGGGCCACAAATGCTCACAGCCACCCAAGCCTCCATTCCCGGTGGTGACAAGACGCCCGTTCCAACTCTGCGGCAGCCAAATCTCAGCCACGACGCCAGATGTTTCTGATGTCGCTATTTGGAGAGCCACGCGGCAAAGGTCGGTCGGCACGAGTTGGCTTGTTCCGCTGCAGGATGGATCATTATACGGCAGGCTGAGATTGGTCCCGGACTGGATGTACGCATGCTCCGTGACCGTGGCATTTGCGATGCCGATACTTGCAGCGTCGAACGACATGCATTGTTGCTGGAAGGTGGCCTGGGCTAGGGAGCAAGCCGCTTCCAAACTCAAAGTCGCCAGTACAAACAACGCAAGGGAGGAGGCCATGATGGTGGGAACTGTGTCCGAGCAGGTGTCCCTAAAGAATCGATTCCTACGCGGGGAACACGAATAAGGATCGAAAGTTACATGGTGATGGGGTCCGCTCTTTGATATAGCGGCCGTCCCCACCACGATCGTTCCTATGCATCTAGCCGGTGCCGACGATGACATGGTTTACTTGTTGACGACCGTTGAAGCCCCAAAGCCCCTTGCCATTAATGTTAGCGTCGCCTCTTTGAGACATCTGGCAAGGATCAGGCGAACGCGGGGAAATGCTAAGCTTCTTACCAGCCACAACCTGAGATGAACTCAAAGATTGGGGTAATTAGCTTCAGCGGAGATGAAGCACTTCATGGCACTCAAGTGGTGGATTAAGTCAACCTAGGACCAGGGCTCGAGATAGCATAGCGGCGCCGGAGTGGAGAACCTCGGGATCCCAAGCATTAAAAGACTCGTACTGCGCGAGATGGTGTCAGTATCCTGAGGAGGGGGTGGTTAATCAAAGACGCAAAAGGGTGTACGAGTGCGGTGTCTTTCTCAAGCTGAAAGCCAATCGAATGGTGTGTTACAATCCCCTAGCCTTACTCGCACCTAGCTCTCACGCGGGAAACCTCTTCAATGACGACTGCAAACACATTGCTGTATACAGATACGCAGCTCATTGTCAGAGAATAAAAACACACCCAGATTGTGGTCACCAGATTGCTAAGCAGGCACTGCGGACGACCGACAAAGCTGCGGCTTGGTGCTCAAGGAGGTCGACACCGCAGTCCGCCAGATCTTGCCAGAACTCGGAGGGCGGGGAGACGCCGGAGATGGGTTGGCACATAATACGTAGTGTGGCAGATGGGAACCCAAGTACGCATACTACTATCATCAGGGGTATTCTTTCTTATACCATTAATCGTACTACACTTACTTTGCTCCAAATATACTCCTGCCGCTAGCCGACAGATCCGAGCCAGTCATTCACGTCGCTCGCGTTGTCCACGGGTCCGAGCATACTTAGGGAAGCAATATCTTCGACCCCGGCGTGGGCCGCTGCCGGCGTCGAGCTGATGTGGTGTGCCACGTCTTGACGGAAGTGCTCGCCAATTTGGCTACATTGCTCTGTCGACCACGAAAGGATAGAATCCAGCATGTTAAGGTTTCGCACCTGTTGCATGTGGGGCACCTCGGATTGGCGATGTTGTTATAGGTCTTGGAATGCATATTTGAAGGGGCATGCGCCCCAAGTGTATTTGAGCAGAGTTGATAATAATTTCATGCGACTCTGCCAGATATGTACACAATTACTACCAAAGCTTCGTCTGCTGACATGTTGATGCGCACTTGCTAATGAGACAAAGACGATACTGCCATCTTTTGGCAAGTACATATATTAGACAGAGGTACATGTATGGACCCTCCTTTATAATTATTTACACGTCAATCATGAACTGAACCGCAACCACGACAGCTACGACTGCCAATCCCTTGCCAGCACATGCGTTCTGCGCAGATGCCCCGCCCACAACAGCCGGCCCCGTGTACGCCGAGCCCGCCGAGCCACCCGTGGTCAACGTCGCTGTGCCACCGACGTCCTCGCTGCCATCTCCCGAACCGCTGGGGAGCGGCGACACGACGGTCTGCGCGAACGTCGCGCCGTCCGACGTCGTCGTCCTGACGAATGTGGTCTCGCCGGGCGAGCCGCCGGTCTCTGCGGGCGAGACCACCGTCTGCACATAAGTCTGGCCGTTGGAGACGATTGTCCTGGTGGATGTTTCCTGGGCCAGCGTCTGCTGCGCCGCGCCGGTGGGACCGCCCTCTGAGCCGTCAGCGTCCTGGCTCCCTGGGGATATGGAGACAATGGTTTGGACCACCTCGGCGCCGCCCGACGTTGTTGTCCTGACGAGTGTCACCTCTGACGGCTGAGGACCAGCCGCGTTGGAGATGGAGACCATGGTCAAGGTAGATGGGGCTCCGTCGGACCCCGTCACTGTTGTCAAAAATGTCACCTCTGCCGCCTCGCCACTTGCAGCCGCAGACACCGAGACGATGGTCTCGGTAGATACTTGTCCATTCGAGGTGACCTCCCGTATCAACGTCACCTCACCCGGAGGCGGAGTGGCGATCGGCGCTGGTGATATGACAGTCTGTTCCTCGACTTGTCCGCCGACCGTAGTCGTACGAACGAATGTGGTCTCCCCAGTTGCCGCTCTTGTCGTCGCAGCCGCCCCACCAGAAATCTCAGCGGAGGGGACGATGACCACCACGGAACTCTGCGCCGGCGGTGACACCTCGGGCTCCTCGGGCACCGGCGAAGGCTGCTGCTGCTCAGTAGACGGGGAGTCCTGGACTGGGGGCGTCTGCTGCGTCGCAGGTGGGGTGGTGGGCGGAGTCACCTCCGGGGTGGTGGGCGGAGTCACCTCCGGGGTGTTGGCCGGCGGCGTCGAAGGGCTCGTGCTGGGACCAGGGGCGGTGTGGAAGACCGCCTGACCGACCTCGGTCGACTCCACCAGCACCGTCGCGGACACCATGCTATGGCCGACCGCAGTGGCCGCGCACGTCGCGAAGATACAGGTCCGCACGTCCTGCCCGGTCATCTGCTCCACGACCGTCTCCAGGCCGGCCAGGTATTCCAACATCGCCGGCGTGACCGTCGCAGGGTTGCGCGTATCGTAGTCCCAGCCCTCGGCCCTGTAGAAGAACCGCGCGGGGTCTGTGGTAGCAGGGAGGGTGATTCCTTTCCCTGATTGGATGGTGTACAGCTGTGTGCGTTCGGGATATGTCTCAGTGCTGGTATAGGACGGAGGTGTTCCATAATCGGTGACCGTGTGTGTGAACTCGGAGACGATGTCCGTGCTGGTGCTCACTGCGCAGTCGGCCGAGTAGAAGTAGGAGTACTCAGCCCATATTGACGGGTAGGTCCTACAAGCCGTGTTAGTGCTCGTGTACTCGTCTTCGTCGACGAGAAAGACTCATCAGGAAGGGGGTCGTACATGGTGAAGCCGCTGACAACCCGCGTGCTGCTCACGCTGACATTCGTGGGCAGCGTGGCGGTCGCCAGGACTGTCTCGTTGTTGGTGACGGAGCTTCCATTGGGATATGCCGTAATATGTGGAACGATTGTATGGGTGATGGTGGCCGCCGTGTGCGCGTCATGCCAGTCCCAGATCATCACACTCCCTGCCGCGAACTCGCAGACTTTGCGTTGTCCAGTAGGTAACGATGCCATCGACGTCACTGTGGCGGACGAGTTTGAATATGCTGCTTGAGCCTTGCATGTTGCTGCCAGACCGATCGCAAAGGCAATGAGCCTTGCTTGCCATGTTGCTGCCGCCATCTTGAAATCGCAGAGCTTCGGAGCTGTAGTTCTCGGAGTGGCTAAAGACGCTGATGGCCTACAACGCGGCCTCAGATGATATGTGAACATTTCATAACTTCAACTCGTACAATCACACGTGAAATCCTTCGTCGCGGCCTTTTTCGCCAAGGCAATAGTTTCCATCACAGCCAGGCTTCGATGCTGACTGCAGTAGGCGGTGGCTCCCAGCCTGGACCTCTGAGGTGCATCCACCAATGGGGTGAATTCCCTGAGCGACTAACGTAGCCTTATAATAGATCAGGAGCCGCAACCCAGTCAACATCAGAGGTGGGCGTTCTCGGCTCGCTCTCTAGACAACGCGTCGGACTCGATGCAGTCATCATTTCCAAGGGCGACTGCGCCCGGAGACAGCAGCGGCAGGGCGAGATTTGAGGGCATCGCCGCTGTAAATAACGTGCGTCTGGGGTATCACAAGCCAAGCACGCTGGACTATGGGCTACAATCCGTCACAGTATGTCAAAGGCGTAGCTCCAAATGCTGAGGTATATTGTATGCAGGTGGCGAGCTGCGCCGGATGGGCGGATGCCAATGCTGATGGACCCTTGTGGCCCTCTGGTGGAGCGGTCTGGCCGCGCCGTCACTTCTTCCGTCTATAGCGAAAGTACGATTCGACCTCATCATTTACACAAATGGTTGAAGAAATCCTTGACAAAGTATGCCGACCGCTTAGCATATCGTGTCTTCTCTGGTGAATTGAAGTCCACCCAAGTGACACCAAAACGGTCCGAGAAACCAGCTGTCCACTCCCAGTTGTCCGTAAAGGTCCAACCAAAGTATGACTTGATGACCACTCCCTCTTGTGATGCCTTAGCAATGGCGGTCAGATACTTGTTGAAGAAGTCAACGCGGTGCGGGTCCTCGAGAACATCATCAGGGCCCTTAGGAACCCATTCATGCTCGCCCTTGGCGGTGGTGCCATTCTCAGTGATAAATATGGGTGTCTCGTAGCGGCTCCAGATCCAACGTAGCAACTTCGCCCATCCCCATTCGGCTGTCCTTAGCCATGGGGTATCACTCTCGAGGCCACGGCTCTTGCCCGCCTTGTTGTTATCATGGACCTCGACATTCCCTTTGAAGTCATTGATGTCGGCCGGCTGGTCACCTCGGTTCTTGATGTAGAAGGCGCTGTACGAGTTCATCCCGTAGAATTGGGAGCTTCCTCGGATGAGCTTCTTCTCTTCCTCCGTGAATCTTGGCAGCCTCTCCCCTAGCTGCGCGCGCATGCAAGCCGGGTAGTCCACCTCGCCTTTGCCGTAAAGCGGATCGGCAAACCAGCCGATCTCGAATTCGTTCTTACGCTGCGCAGCTTCGACATCCTTTGGGTCATTCTCATCCCATGGTTCAGCCCAGTTGCCGTGGAGAGTGGTCATGATCGTGCCCTTCTGAACAGGCTGGAACTCCTTCTTGTACAGATCGCACACGTATCCGTGAGACACTAGTTCCGTGTGCCCAACGATAAAAGGCTCCCTGCTGCTGTCGCCCTCGGCACTTCTTTCACGGTAGCTAGACCGCCCCGGCGCATGGACGCCCCCTGCATATCCCGCAAGTGTGTACACGCCTGGCTCGTTGTATGTTATCCAATCCTTGACGCGGTCACCAAATCTTTCAAAACAGACACGCGCGTACCGCACAAAGTCGGGCGTGTACTTGTCTTTGTCTAGCAAGCCACCGTAGCGGACCTGGAGTTCCTGCGGTGTATCCCAATGGAAAAGCGTGACGAATGGCGTGATGCCGTTGGCCAGTAGCTCATCAATGAGCTTGTTGTAGTACTCGATGCCCTGTTCATTGACGGGATCGTCTTTGCCGCCGAGTGGAATGATGCGACTCCACGCCAACGAAAAACGGTAGGCCGTGACTCCGTAATCTTTCATACGAGCCACATCCTGTTTGTAGAAGTCGTAGGACCGAACAGCGTCTTCATTGGTGCTGGCGTCCTTGATACGAGAAGGCTTGTCGTGGCACCAGACGTCCCAGATCGAGAGCCCTTTCCCATCCTTGTTCCAAGCTCCTTCAACTTGTGCGGCAGCTGTCGCGTAGCCCCATTGGAAGTCGGCAGGGAGGGAGCCCTTGAGGGACGGGTCGAAGTCGGAAACTGAGTAACTCATCGTGGTCAGTCGCTTGCCACACCACGTCCTTGTCTTGCTCCGAGACTGTATGGAAGACGACGTTTTTTTAAACCGGGGAGAGATCTCACCGAAGTGTCTGCTAGACAGTGAACGTCACGCTCTAGTCGTCTTTCTAATGTGACGAGCTGCACGAGAGAAGCCGTCGGATCATCGTGTCGTGCGCAGAAGCGGCAAGTGCCTGCAGCTTGCGCGCACTGCGCAAACCGCGGGGAACGTAGTCATTCGTGGAACTGCTGCATCGGTGAAGCTGTGTCCGGTGTCGTTGGACCAAAGCTGTCATCCGTCGGGTCAATTGGAGGGCATCTTCGGCAGCTAGGGCCGCTCTTGCGCCAGGCACGACGGACGGACATGTCAGCCAAAAAAAATGGGGATAGGGTTTCTTTGCGCACGAAAGTGAGCCACCCCCCTCCCCCCGAATTCAGCTCCGTCGATGTTGGATATTAGGATGAAGCAGGCAGACGAGTCGGAAAGCAGCTATTCCGTGTGAAATTAATTGAATGTATCCATGCGAGTACGATAGCCTTCTAACCATCGCAGCCCGCTACGCAATCTCGACTTCTTCATGTTCTTAACCCCACAGAGCTCCGCCAGAAGGCAAGCAAGCAACGCAATGACAATCTCGGACCCCCCCCCCAACACACACGCACAACACAGATGAGTTCCAGGTTTGCACCAATGGTATAGGAAGTATAAAAAGTGTATTGAAGATTTCTAAAGAAAGAGTTACCATTTGAGACTCTTGATGATATCTGTGAAGTGGACTATGCCGGGCGTTCAAAGAGACTGAAGCCCGACCATTCACGTTCGGCCATCAAGCTTCAGCATCAGAAATTGAATCTTCATCAAATGAAAATATCGGAATTGAGTGTCAAAATATCAACCTGATTTTCATGTCAATACTTCTGTCGAAGATCGTTTTGGTGGATTCAAAGAGATGGTGGCCATCAGATTTCCAAAGTTGGTTGCACCAACCTAGGCCTTTGGCTGGCCGGCCTGCGGGATGGTCTGTCTGGGCTGGGCAGCCGGGACCTGGCGACCGAAACAGCCCGGACCAACTGTCTCTCAGCGGTTGTCCAACATCTAAAACATGAAACACAGGTCTTGTAAAGCAAATGGTTTAGCGCTCTGTGACAAAATCCCAGCGCAGCGGCCTTCCCAAAACCCGTGAGCTGAGACCCAAGAACCCACCCTCTCCGCTGCTTGAAGAGACAACTAGGTACCTTTTTCTGACAATTTCAGCCGAAAATAGAAACCGAAAATAAATGAATGGTCGAAGAGATCCAATCCATAATCTTCAAGATTTTCAAGGGATGTCTTGACTACGCTCAATTGAACAAAGACTTGTCAATCCGCCCCAGGAACTTCCTACACGGCTACAGGCATCTGATCCTTGTTTCCATTCATTTTCAATATTTCTTTGGCTCGGCGGTTAAGGAAATCATAAATCAAACGTCAGAAGCAAAATATGGCTTCCTTTGAAGAACTCGCAGGTCTGTAATCTAATGACTTTCCCCACTTGGAGCAAACAGCTACTCGTTGAGTCCATTGAGAATTGTACTGACCTTGACGTTCAGCTTTCGAAGAGTAGGTTCCCTTGAAAATGGCCACTGGGAAAATCAAAGTATTAAGACTGAGTTACTATAGATTTACACTGCAATGTCCTGGCTACGTTGTCAAGGCGGCTTTAGGCAAGATACATAGGCGTGGGGTCGAATTGCTGAAGACCTATGGATCAAAAGTAAGTGTCCGTCCCGCTGAGTCGTTGTACGTGTGGCAAAACTTTCTTATGGAATCATTCTTTCAGACCCGCCGAGAAGACTGGCTCGCGACTTTCAACACCTTCGCTCAAACATTCTCCAACCCGGAACAAGGAAAGTCGGCTCCTCAACCACGGATAGATGGCGAGCTGTATCAGATTATGAATGTCGAAGCAATAGGCAGAGTGGGCTATTCTCTGACCTTGTGGTCCTTTGATGTTCGTGAAGCTCAAAAATCTATATCGAAATAAGCTCACAGCCACATTGTGACACATTGATAACCGGACTGACTGTGAGTAGGAACCACTTCAAGTGGTGTCTGTTTCTAGTACGGCAAATGGATACATTGTTTTCGGATTTGCCAATGGTCTTCAGTCTCAAGCGCCAGAATTTACCAAGAAGGCTGTGCAACGTTTGGCCACCAAATTGAGCACGAGATGAGCAGCACTGGGAAAGGCCCTTCTTGAAGATTGTTAAAATGGACGGCTGAAAACGAGGCCTTGGTCTGCTGACCTGACGCCAACTTCACGATTCAGAATAGGAGTCAGCCTTTCATGTTGTTGTCATGTTTGCAAGGTTCACCTCTAGAGCTTGAGAACTCGCAGTTCGTCCCTCAGTGCTCTCATACTAAATCGGGGTTATTTGGCAATCTACAAGCGTTATAGTTAGTTCAACATCTCCCTGGCAGGGGCCAGAAATTCCAACAAAGCATAATACAAGGCGTCAGGTTCTTGAATTCAAGCATGTTCATTGCGGTGATTAGCTAGCCCCAGCTCTCATCTGCTCCCACGTCCCATTCGCGTACCAGGTTCCAGCCTTCGTGTAGTCACCACTCTCTAGGCCGTACGCTGCAGATAGCGCGTAGTACGCGAATCTGAAGTACTCTGGCAACGATTCATCTCCACTGGACCTTGGCCAAGTGAAAGACTGCTCCCCTAGGATGGAGCGATGGCGCTCCACATCGTTGACCAAAATACTTGCCCCAGTATAGCCATCAGGAACGCTAGACCAGCTAAATGTGATATTGGACGATGTCGCATTGGAAACAGTGATGGAGGGCAGCACAGTCCCCAATATGGCATCACCCTGGAGGGCAGCAGCTGTTTGCAGGATCGAGTCGAATCCCCATTTTGCCACACCATTGATGAAGAGTCCAACGAGAATTCCTTGGTACACGAGACTGGGTCTTGTTTGAAGAGATGTACCAGGGATCAGAAGGAGGCCGAGGATGTAGTGGTGTATGCGCAGTGACTCGTTAGGTATGGCAGCCAACAGGCCGATACATACCCCAAGACAGATGTACAGACCCAGGTAGCGGAGAAGGCGACCCTCCCTCCTAAAAGCCCAGGCCTGACCGACGAACACGACGAATATGACGATTACTATGACAACCAGGGAGGCAACTGCGCCCGGTTCTTGGTTCAGGTCGTGATCCGTCAGCCTCGACAAAGGTATGAGCTCAAATGTGTAGTCCGCGAGAGCAGCAACCCAGCATGGGCCAAGCCACAGCACCGTCTTCTCAACTTGTGCCGTGAGCCCGAGCAGAGTACGGCGGATGTAGAGTGTGAACATTACCTGCGCGATGAATAGCGCCGGTAACAGATCGCCAAGAGCTGTCGAGACCAGAGTGTAGATGTCGGAAAAGCTGGGAGTCGACGTGGCGAGGGCCGACTGCAGATAACACCCAATGAGGACAGAGTAGAAAAACACGGAGGGGGACTTGGTGAACAATGACAGGACCGTCGTGTAGACAACAGAGACAGCGAGCAGCTGCCATCTGAGGTCCTTGCAGGTCACGCCACTGCCTTGCTCGAAAGTGAAAGATGATGGGAAGCTTGAATCGAATCCCACGCTGGAGATGCCGTTGCGATTCACGCTGGGATAGGAACTCTGTTGGCCGATGAGAGAGACCACGCCACAGCCACCTTGCGAGTTTGAGACTATGCCGGCGTGGATGCCGGCAGAGCAGATGAAAGAGTCTGCCCTGTAAACAAAACCAGATGCATCGTCAAACCCGGCATTTTCGTTCGAAGTCGGTCCACCGACTACCAGAGTCTGATATATGACCTCTTGCGAGCCAACATAGCGAGGGTTGAGCACTTGTTCACTGCTGCAGCTTGCAGGACACCGAAATGCGAACGAGCTGTTTGCGAATGGCTGGCAATTAATGCCATCAAGGCCACACCCATTGTTCTGCGACCTGCTCTCGAATTAGCACAAGACCGGGGAAAATCCACGCCAAGGCGCCATTTACCAGAAGGTAGAGCCGCATCCGACCAGGAATGGAGCCCCCTGGCCGTCAATGTCGTCCACGGCCGCTGACTTGTGCATGACTGCACCAAACGTGGCGATCCAACAGACGTAGAAGACCATGAGCGCGATTACTCGCTGCCACTGCCGCGGGAGCAGCTTATCGACCAGGCGCAGAGGCAGATGCTGCAGGCGAGGGAGCAGCGGCCGGATCTTCCAAGAGCGCGCCGGCTCTGGCCCTCTGAGCCATCTGCCAATTGCACCAGACCTTTGTCGAACACCTTTGGGAATGCGCTGCTCCAGCCTCGCCGCGATGAACGCGCGGCTGCCCCGTCCCGGCTGCTGCCCGTCGCGTCGTCCAGCCGCGCCGCCGTCGTCTTCTGCCGGCGTCGCGCGGGCGTCGGCGCTCTTCCTGCCGTTGTGCTGTGCAGAGTCGGCCCGCTTGACGCCGCTCTCGAGGTCTTCTTGGGGCGCGTCCTGGGGGGCCATCGTGACCGCTGCTGCTGGCGAGAGCCTCGTTGAGAGGGGGGAAGGAAAGTAAAGAGTGAAGTGCGATCAAACGTCATCGGAAACGGCAGGGGACGTTTGATATCGCACTGCTAAGTGGACCTGGGTGGCGTCGGTCCAACCCCCGGACATAACGCGGCCACTAGGAAGCACTACCTACCTCGCGGCCGGTTGGCTTGCGTACGTACCACGGAGTCGGGACGAAACGCCGTCTGTCACCACTGCTCACTGCCAAAAGGATTTCGAGTCGTGCGCCATTTTGATCAAGCATTCTGTGCGGGCCTGTCAAGTCGCGTTTGGACTTGTGATAACAGGGGTGTCTTGAGAACCTCACGCATACTTGTACGTTCGCAAGATGTACACTCTGGGTAAAACGGCACGGAATGTAGTCGTCATTTGGGCTGCGTGCCAAACGAGTTAGCGTGCAGAAGCATCGGAAAAGCTGGCTGCACGAGCACGTTCCTGGAGAACGCGACAAGACGTCGCTGAAACACACCATGCAGATTGGTCTAGAGGACGGAAGTGTAGATGAGGTTCCAGATGGACCTTCCACATTCAGAAGAAGGCTATGTTTTCTATGCTATAAGTCATGTGAGTGGACATGCTTGTACAATGTTCAAACAGAGTTGCCAAGAGCATATCTCATCTACCCTAGGGTATTCCGTACAAAGTTCGGGACCCTGCGCAAGCTACGAAAAGACATCCTCGGCTCTCGCGCCCGTCTAGCCACGTTTCTGCAGGACCCACCGCTTGACAATTGCCGACGGGAGATCCGAGCTTAAAGAATCGTACTACACTACAAATAAGAAATCCCCTTTCGAACGTTCTCTGGAGCTTCCACTGGTGATGTCACGTCATAAACCACATCGCTCGTCCGCCGCTGCTCGGCCGAATTTCTGTCCCCATCTTCAGGCCAGGCCATCGTGAAAACGTTTCTCCCCGCTCTCCCCCACTTCCGGCATTGACATTGCACCACAGATTTAAGCAGAGACTCTGTTAGTGCTTAATAACCTCGAACTTGGCTTGAGACATTGGTTTTAGGTAAGCAAAATAATCGTCTCTCGGGTGGCACCTTTCGATCAGTCAAAGCTGTTGCTGCTGGTGGGGACTCTCCGGTACTTACAAACAAAGATTAAGGTTGGTAAGCATCTGCCTCCTTCTGGTTGATATAAGTTCTGCATTAGACACGCTTGTACTATATGCTTGTGAGACATGACGAAGGAACAAACTGAGTTATAACCCTGAACATCCACACAGTTTCGTCCAACCGATCAACCTTGTCCTACGTATCAACGACTTTGACAAAGGCAAATCTGTCAGTCCAGTTTGATACACATTTCCACAATGTCAGGATATTACCCAATCACCAAGCCGGTTGTGCCTCCAAGCCAGGCCCCGAGCAAACCCTCGCTTTACAACAAACCAGCCGAGGGTGTTCCCTTCTTCACCCCGGAGCAGTCGATTCCCTCGGGAACAGCACTTGATCCCCAGCCCGATGGCAAGGCCATCCCAGAGCTGTTCAGACCCATCACGATCCGAGGCGTGACCTTCCAGAACCGCATCTTCCTCTCCCCCCTCTGCCAATACTCCGCCATCGACGGCGTGCGCCAGCCCTGGCACACCGCCCACCTGGGGGGCATCATCTCCCGCGGGCCAGGCCTCTCCATCCTCGAGGCGAGCGGGGTGCAGGCCCGGGGCCGCATCACGCCCGAGGACCTGGGCATCTGGTCCGACGCCCACATCCCGGGGCTGGCCGACATCGTGCAGTTCGCCCACTCCCAGGGCCAGAGGGTCGGCATCCAGATCGCCCACGCCGGCCGCAAGGCCAGCACCGTGGCGCCCTGGCTCAGCTTCGGCGCCGTCGCCGGCAGGGACGTCAACGGCTGGCCCGACGACGTCGTCGCGCCGAGCGCCCTGGCCTACGCCGACGACCACTGCCAGCCCCGGGCGCTGTCGCTCGCCGAGATCGAGGAGCTCAAGGCCGACTTTGTCCGCGCCGCGACGCGCGCCGTCGCCGCTGGCTTCGACGTTATAGAGCTGCACAATGCTCATGGGTACCTTCTCCACGAGTTCCTGTCCCCAGTCAGCAACAAGCGGACGGACAAGTACGGCGGCAGCTTCGAGAACCGCGTACGCTTGAGTCTGGAGATTGTGGAGGGGATCCGAGCCGCCATCCCCAAGGACACGCCTCTGTTTGTCCGCATTTCTGCCACCGACTGGCTCGAGGACGTCCCTGAGTTCCCTGAGAGCTGGACGGTCAAGGACAGCAGCAAGCTGGCGCTCCTGCTCGCTGAGCGTGGAGTGGATCTTCTTGACGTTTCCTCGGGCGGCTTGCACCCGGCCGCCAAGGTCAAGGGCGGACCTGGATACCAGGCTCCCTTCAGCAAGGAGATCAAGAAGGCTGTTGGCGATAAGTTGCTAGTCTCTGCTGTGGGAAGCATCCGGGAAGGCAAACAAGCCCAGGAGATCCTGACGAGCGACACTCCTCTCGACGTTATCTTTGCAGGAAGGATGTTCCAAAAGGACCCCGGTCTGGTCTGGAGCTGGGCCGACGACTTGGATATTTCCATCGGCGTGGCCAATCAGATTGCTTGGGGTTTTGGTGGAAGGGCCTCGAGGCCATCGAGAAAGTCAGACTCTATCCCATGATCCGGCCTTCAATATTGTATGGAGACCGGGCACTAACTGTTTTGCTAGAATGAAATTGTAGATACAGAAGGAAACAGCTTTTGAAGATAGAAGGGACTCATACATCAGACATAGAGAAGACGGGTACTCTGACCGTGTCTGGGTTAGAACGGTCATTGTGGGAGCTTTTGAGAGCGGATAACATATTGTTTTGTACAAGTTGAGTTCCCTCGAACATATGTGAATGACTCTGTCGCGCTTTGTCACTGTGAAGAATGCCTGCCAGTGAGAATCTTCAATTATGGAAGATCCTCACTTGTGGATACCAACACGGTCAGCTTGTTGCATCTAAAGCCGAATGTGTTGCGGACTTCGGCGCATAGGCCACTCAGGTCCGTCGAATTCCGCAAAACCCCTTAGCGGCCTGACCTGTGGCTGCGGACATAGCTCCCGCTCGGTAAATAATTAAGCGTGTATCTGCGGCCCGCCCCGGTGTAAAGGGCGGTCTATTGAGCCGCAGGGTGGGCCAGCTCCGGACATGGACGCAGACACGGGGTCTCGGAACCAAGCCTGCCCCGATACAACACCTGGGCATGCAGGCATGAAGCAGTGTACCGTTGTCTTATGCTCAAGCAGCATCAGACCAATGAAGTGTATCCAAATTCATATGGGTTTGGCCCGTGTCTACTTATCTTCTCGCTGATCATCTCTCTGATTGGCTTCAGTTGAGGCAACCTTGGCTTACATACTGCATATGCATACAGTATGATTCATTGCGTGGTACAGAGGCCCGTCCACTACCACGCGTACCCTATGGAATATCTTGACAGCACATTGCAGGGTGCGGTCCTTACCTAGGTACGTAGTCTACAGTGCGTACCTCGTATCACATGAGCTGGATGTGATACGTCTTCCATCTGCCAGGACATTGGGCCCCTTCCCCGGACCACAAATGCTCCCCGGAACGAAGAGGGGTATTTTGCTCCAGGAAAGAATTCAAGGCAGACCTTTCGTCGTATAAAAACATCCTGCTCACCCTCTACCTGAACTTTAATAATCAGAAAAAAATCACACTTTGCGAACGATATAGCCCTTCGAGCCGCCTCCGTTGCACACAAGTTTGATCTACCTCGTCGGCATCAATACGATATTGAAAATGGCCGCACTGGTGGAAACCATGACCACTCACCAAGTGCCCAAAGTGACTGGGCTGATTGCCCTCGCCTTCATATTGGTATGAGATTCAAGCGAAGTATCAAACTCTGAGGACATAGGTGGACTGACTTCCTCATAGCTCGTCGCATACTCCGCAGCAAGAATCATCTACAACCTGTGTTTCCACCCCTTACGTCGATACCCAGGCCCCAAATCGTGGGCAGCGACCGGCATCCCCGCAGCATTGAACCTCTGGATGGGAAGACCACACAAAAGACTGCTAGATATCCACAAGCGATACGGCAACATCGTCCGCATCGCGCCGAACGAGCTGTCGTTCACCCACCCGGACTCTTGGAAGGAGATCCAGGGGCATGTCAAGCAGGGCCAGCCTGAGAACGGGAAGGACCCGAAGATCTTCGACACAAACCGCGACACAAGCCTCGTCTCTGCCCCGCGCGACAGGCATGGGCCAATGCGCCGCACTCTGGCAGCGGCCTTCTCAGCACGAGCTATGGCTGCGCAGCAGCCGCTGATAAACGGCTTCATCGACTTGCTCATACAGAGGCTCCATGAGCAAGGCGAGCGTGGCGCGAAGACACTCAACATGACAAAGTGGTACGAGTGGACGACCTTTGATATCATTGGCAACCTGGCTCTTGGCGAATCTTTCGCTTGTCTTCAGAGATCGAGCTCTCATCCTTTCGTGGATAATATTTGCAACAGCCTCAAGGTTCTGCCCCTTGTCCAGGCGTTACATTACTTTCCCATCCCAGCAGCTTTGAGGAAACCATTGTTTCTTTTGCTGGCGCCTAAAGAGGTGATCAGTGGAGAAGCCTTGTTAATCGACTACAGTCAGGCGGTATTGAAGAAACGAATGTCGCTCGGCTCGGAACGACCAGACTTTGTGGACGCCATGCTCAAAAAGGGGGGCGAATATGTGGGTTGCCCTTCTGCATTCTCGTCTTTCCAGGGACTCACTGGTCGGACGGCCTCGCTAATCATGGGTTGCTTCAGCAAATGACGGAACGTGAAATGATCGATAACATCCGGCTGCTAATCGGCGCAGGAGCGGAAACGACCGGTACTACCCTCGCGTCGGCAACATATTTCCTTTGCACTCATCCAGACGTTCTACGGAAACTAAACACCGAGGTTCGCTCGGCCTTCAAGAGCGAGGATGAAATCGACTTCAACAGCGTACAGAACCTCCAACTTCTCCCCGCGGTCATTTCGGAAACGTTGCGTATGCACTCACCAGTGCCAGCTGCGTTTCAACGCATGACACCACAGGGCGGGTCAGTGGTTTTCGGCGAACACTTGCGGGGAGGGGTGAGTTTAGACAGGGCAGCAAAAGCATATCTTGTGCTTCACAGGCTGATGTTCTACACATAGGCCACTCTCGGGATCTGGCAGTGGGTTGCCTACCATGATCCCTCCAATTTCCTCTACCCAGACTCGTTTATTCCTGACCGATGGCTGAACGACCGGCGGTTCGACAACGACAAGAAAGATATCTTTCAGCCCTTCTCCTTTGGACCAAGGAATTGCATTGGGATGAAGTAAATATTCCTCTCTTTATGATACCTCCGTCTGAAAGTGCTGACATATTTGGCCAGTCTGGCGTTCGTCGAGCTACGCCTCATTTTGGCCCGCGTTATCTTCAATTTCGACATGGAACTCGCACCAGAGTCTGGAGGCTGGGTAGATGATCAGGAGTTGTTCAGCTTCTGGAACAAACCTGCACTGAACGTGTATTTCAGCCCGCGAAAACTGGAGTGATTTCAGCAGTATCTCGGCTTATGTGATGCATCAAGAAGCCTAGGTATCGGATGAGACCGTGCCTCTCCGTTTCTTGAGGAAGCTATGTAGAGTCTTTGGAGTAAACTATCTCATTCATTATGCGTCCTGTTCTCAACTTGATTGAGATGAGTACAGGTCAAAGACTTTCAACAATCCACATATTGATACCACAAAAGTTTGCAAACACGGCTGGGAAAGGCTTCAATGTTGCGTTGTCAGTGATCAGCAATTAAGCATGGATAGCTGTACAGATCTGTCCGATACGCTGTGCATTCACAAGAGTTCAATAGAAGAACATGTATCTTCTAAAGTTCTCGCTACAAACAACAGCCATGAATATAGAAACAGCTCGCTGCATATATGTATGACACGTTGGGCCAAGAAGAAAAGGTGTGGCTGATAAATATGCAGTGGGGTCATTTTGCCTTTAGCCGGGCATCCTTTTCAATCACTTCAGTGCTTCGCGAGCCGATGCTGGGCACCATGATCACAGCCTCTACACACGTAAGCCTCCAGAGGGGATCTGCACGGCACGATGGGAACCTAGGCTGGGAGCACAAGACAGCACACCAACGGCGAAACTAATATCAATCGAAACATCAGAATGAGCTACAGATCAACATGCGACTGGAAATAACGCAGGATCGATGCAGATGCTGCATTTCCAGTTGCCGAGGTCGGTGTGAGCCAACACATTGGATAATGCTTTGTTACATATGATGTCACCCAGCTGTCAACACACTGCAATGATCGAGATGGAACTTGAGGGGGAAACATGAGACCCATATTATCACCATGAAAGTATTACTTATCATATCTATATTCCAAGGCTATTTAATGAAGAACCTTTGGTGTAGGATTTCCATCAAGCCAGACTCTGCCAAAGCCCTCTACGTGCCAAACACAGCATCAGACCCGTTCCAGTGAACCACTGCAGTCGAAGTCGTGAAAATAAACACAAATTAAACACAGAGTCTGCAACTTTGACAATCACTCACAATGCTCACGAGGCCAGCAACAAAATTCTTCAAGCCAGCTATTACGGCAACAGCGGGTGCGCGCACCAAAGTTGCCGGGCTCTCCGCAGCTGGAAGAGCATTCTCGACTTCTCGACCTGCCACCCAGTCTCAGCCGAAGATCATGTTGGAGGACGACAAGGGCTTCGGCTTCGTGCGCCATAACACCAGGCCCCAGAAGCCTAGAAAGGTCGGAGTGACCGAGATTCGCGGACCGTACTACTCCGTAATGGGGAAGAACTATCTTCAAGATGTTCTCGATACGTGAGCGGAAAGGCCCTCCTTGCACCCTCAGAGCTGTCGAGGACAGACCATGAGTCACTGTGCTTACACATATATTCTTCGGATTACAGGATGGGCTACCATGTTGATGGGCTCAAGTTCGCCGGAGGGTCTTTCTCCCTCTTCCCCGAGGATAAGCTGCGAGAGCTGCTGGACCTGGCCCACCAGCACGGTGTCTACGTATCCACAGTGAGTTCAACCTCCCACGTACCTATTCAATAATCACATCACACGTGAATGGCAAGAAAATAAAATGTTATAACACTATCTGACTTCGTAAAAAGGGCGGCTGGATCGAGCACATCCTCACACAATCCAACCCCCAAGCTGCCGTGGACCGGTATCTCCAGCAGTGCAAGTCCCTAGGATTCGACGTGATCGAGATCTCGACCGGCTTCCTGTCCATCCCCCCAGATGACTGGATGCGGCTCGTCGACCGCGTGCACGCGGCCGGCCTCAAGGCCAAGCCCGAGATCGGCATCCAGTTCGGCGCGGGCGGCGACACCGACGCCGGCGGCCTCGAGAGCATGAGCGGCGGCACCTCGGACCCGTCCAAGGTGGTCAACCTCGGCCGGCGCTTCATCAACGAGGCCGGCGTCGAGCGCCTCATGATCGAGAGCGAGGGCATCACCGAGAACGTCAGGAGCTGGCGCACCGACGTCATCCAGGGCATCCTGCGCGACCTGCCCGCCGAGAACGTCATGTTTGAGGCGGCCGACCCGAAGGTCTTCAACTGGTACGTCCGTGAGTTTGGCGCCGACGTCAACTTGTTTGTCGACCACTCGCAGATCGTCCAGCTGAGCGGCTTGCGGGAGGGCATCTGGGGCATGGCCGACACTTTTGGCAAGATTACCACCTTCAGGTAGATGGTGGTGGGTGTTACGACAGCATGTAGCCGAATTAGTTGCTCAATCCCGTTCGTTCATTTGAGATATCACTTACACATATAGTGACCGTGTCGATGTTGGGCCTTCGGAGATGGGAAGCCCAGGCCTGCCTTCTTTGGAACCCCAAAACACCCCTGTCAAGTACATTTTTGGCAGAGCGTATGTATTTCTTAAAGTCCATTGTATGTGCATACGTAGTGCGCTCAGCGTGCATGCCCTGAGCTTGCTGGCTCGATACCGTGGGAGCCAGCTAGAAGTGGCATTTGGCTCGAGCTACTTTTGCCTTTATATGAGGAGCTTGTGATACCTAGGTAGATTTCATTTACAGTCAATGACAGTGAGGGCACCGCGCGCGGGTATTACCGACCTTTCTTAGCCCTTGAACGAGACTCAGAAGAAACCCCGCTGCGGGTGGTATATTGGCACGGGACGTAATACGTCAAACACATAGTAAGTTAAGGTAGTTCAATTGAAGGGGCGTCCAACTCATACTATACGTGTTATGCCTTTCTAATTTCTTGAAGCTTTTCAGCTGCCGTTTTCAGATGCTCCTCTAAATCCAGATCCCATATCCACCTCGCTACCTTATTAAGTTCCGCAGCAAGTTTATCGAAATCACACCCAGCAGTGCTGCCTTGTAGATCCAAGCGTTTCCCATTCTCAAAACTCTCCGAGGAAACTCTCAGAGCACGTGGTACCCGGACGGAGTCATAAGCGGCGAGTGCAGCGGGTACATCCTCTCATGACGAACAGTCGCCCAAAAGATTAGAAAGAATGTACGAGTCTTCGATGGCCATTCCGGCCCCTTGTCCCAAATGAGGAGACATTGCGTGGGCTGCATCACCAAGGAGACATATCCGGCCACTATGGAATGTTGGCACCGGCGCGTGTTCGAATATGGCCCAAACATCTGGTTGGAGGAGCTGAAAGACATGAGAACGTGTCTGTAGACGTAGGCATTCGAAAGGGGGTACTTACTTGCACGATCTTCACTACGCATGACCCCCACTGGGACTCACTGAAGTCCCTTTGAGCATTCCCCATCTGTAGCTTCTGAACATATTCGCCCTCCCACGTAATTTTGTCACTGTCATGGAAAGCGACGACGTTCATCATCGCTCCATTAGCCACTGGAAACGTCAAGACATGGCCACCGCGGCCAAGGTACATGGTCCTGTTGTTCGCATGCTGATCCCCCAAGACTTCTTCAGCAAGCTTCATAGGTAAGAGGCCACGGTACGCAACCTTGCTCGTAAATCTCGGGGAGGCCAACTCCGGGCTGTCGAATACCAGCGGTCGACAAGCGGACCGGATGCCGTCGCACCCAACCACCAAGTCTGCTTCGCGAAGGCTGCCGTCCGCAAATTGGCAAACCACATTCTCCCGGCTTTGATCCACCGAAACCAGCCTTTTATTGAACTCCGTCACGTTGGCCGGCAGCAACTTGGTCAGAGCGTTCAGCAGACTCGCGCGATGCGCCTGGCTCATCCCCTTTGGATTGTTCATTTGCACCTCGGTAATCCGCCTGCCCTCGCTCTCGCCCCTTTCGCCATTCAGGAAGTCGAACCACACGTCCTGCTTGTCCTCCCAGCCATTGAAGGATGCTATGTCCAAATAGCTCTCCCAGATGCGCGGATCGATCAGACGCATTGCAGAGTGGCCGTTCTTGAAGAAAGCCACGCCGGCCCCGATTTCGCCGAATGCGCCCCGTGACTCAAAAATGGTGAATGTAATGTGCTGGAACTTGGAAAGTGCAATGCCTAAAACCACTCCTCCGATTCCACCACCCACGATGGCGACATGGATTCGTTTCTGCTCCGACATTTTTAGCTTTTAAGGAATAGGTCAACAACTTCTTAGGTGTCTCGGCCTCTGACTCAACATCAGAATACTCCAAATTTCGTCAATAGAGGTTGAAAGATATTTCAGCCACCCTGGGTGCTGAAGATACTTAGAGGAGGCCTTCGGAGAAGATAATTATCATGCAGCAAGTTTTCGAGAGGCTGTAGAATCGCCTAGGGGAGTACCAAGAGCTCGGTTCCTTGTATATAATGCGGCGTGTGCGCTTCCGTTTGCCGGGACGAAATGCAAGTAATCATTTTTCCCTGCGGGTGAGATTTCTCACGGCGAAGGGAGGGGTATGTTGCAATGTTGGTCAGACAATGCACAATATAACCAATGGCCCGACGGCGGGGTGATTAGATAGCGGCCTGTTGCAGATGTAAGCATTTCGAAAGCCGTGGGATCATTTCATGGCCATTTCGACCGAGAGAAGCTCCGATGCTATGATTACCATGTCATATATCCTCCAGATGTCTTGCTGGTCGATCTCTACCCTGGGTGGGCTACATATGTAGTTTCATCTCTCCCGTTACACTGGAGCATGCTCCTTTCTAGCCATATAAGAGATCCGATCGCAAGCTACAGGCGAATGGGATTGTACTTCAGCCACGTAGAGGATATTATCTTGCCACCTTTTCACAAGCAGCACTGGCAGACTTCATCGTACTTCACGACCCAGCGTCACTTCTCTAGAAACATATTCACACAAGTTTCGGCTGCCTACACACAAGTATCCATTTGTCCAGAGATGATAAGGAGATGCTTTTTTCAGTCCTGATATGCAGTAGTAATGTAAATATTTTGAAACCAACCTCAGCTCTCAAAGAACGAGCCAAGCACCATATCATTAGCGTCATATCCTTCAACACCTTGCTGGAAACCAACCCAAGACGTGGTTTCCTCATGAAAGCTGAGCCCCGATACAACACCGTCGTCGTACAAATCAAACTCGCCGTTGCAGTGGACATGACCCCCGCCATGACTTTCAACTCCCAATGCCATCTCATGGATGAACCAAGAATCATCAGTTTGACAGGCGGCTGGATAGTTCTCAATCTGGGGCTCCTCACTCTCCACATAGCAATTCGGGTCGCCTTCGTCTGCCCGCCAAGCCTCTGGCCAATCATTCCAGGTCTCTTCCCAGTCTTCAATCTCGTCTCTCAATTCAAAGAATACTGAGTGGTCGGACGAGCTTTCCCAGTCTTCCTCGAGCATCTCCAGTGTCTCTTCATCTTCTGAGCTCCAATAGGGCAAAAAGCTTTCACGCAGAATCCGGGCGATAGCTCTCTGTCCATTCTTGTCCGCGTACAGCACGGCTTTGACGACCTGCTCGCGGTGCTGATAGGCCGTCGATGCGCCGTGGGCAAGGAGTAAATCAACTACATCTTTGCGACCATGTTCCGCTGCACCCTGAAGGGCGGTGCGACCATGTTTGGCTGCACCGGCTGCGTGAGGATCAGCACTCTTGCTAATGAGGTATTGCACCATCGGTATGGATCCCTGAATGGAGGCAATTTGCAGTGCTGTTGCTCCTGAATCCATAGCTGCAGGTGCATTGACGTTTGCACCGGCATTGACAAGGAGAAGGACCAAATCCATGTTCCGCGCCTCGACTGCATGCTGAAGAGCTGTCCTTGACAGGATGCAATAGACATCCTCCAAGTATAACGGCAGAGCAGAGCAGAATGACCGACACGGAGACAGGTCCATTGCGTCGATCATCGCTCTTTCGTTCAGGAGAAACCTGACTGTACTAACGTTTTCGCTGCACACAGCTGTTTGCAAGGCGGTAGGACACCAGTCTGGTCGATCATCGTGGCTCAGAATATGCTGCCAGCGCTCGAGCCGTTTCAGCCGTTGAAGTATTGACAGATGGCCTTGGCGGGACGCTATCAGGACTGTCCAACTATCAGGTTGATAGTTCAGTTCAAGTAGCTGGTCCACTATCTCTTGCGCAGCAGTTTCTGGCACTACCATGGCAGCGGCTGTCAATGGCGAGCACCTCATATTAGGGTCGTCCATTCGGCAGTATTTGATCCAGACACCCAGACGACTCGAGTTCTGCTCATCAATTGCAACGTCTTTTGGAACACAATTTGGAGCAGTTAAGGCCTCTTTGAGAATGAATAGCGGAATCAACCCATTGGTGCGCAGATCTTCTTGACTGGACCCAATGAGCATTCGGAGTATGTCGGCGCGACCAGCACGGGCTGCCATGTTAATAGCAGTGCTCTCCCAGCCCCCATGACTTTTCGATGCTGTTTTTCTGGAGACAAATGCGTGGAAATCGTCCATAGTCAGGCTGTCAATATGTTGATCTTTCTCCCAATGGTCCAGGGGCTGGGAGAACAAATAAACTATTTTGTCTTTCGATATGACCCGAGCAATAACATAGCATAGCCCTTCCGAATCATAGAAATCTGGGCAGTCATTGAGGACTTTCCGCACCACTCCCGGGCATGCAAAAGCGAGTGTGAGCCGAACCGTCGGTACATCAGTGATTCGAGGCTCAGAAGACCTAAGATCAAGTACCAGCTTCATCTGGACGCTGCTCGATAGCCGACAGACCTTGGTCCTCTTACTCGTCCTGTTGCAAATCATGTGAAGGAAATCGGAAGGCATAGGACTCACACCAAATGCGAACAATTCCAGGATCATGTCCTCATTCTCGTTCTGAATTGCGTCCTGGAGGACTGTGAGCCCGCTCCGGTGTAGGGCAGTTGCCTGTTCGGGTGCCCTTGCCAGCAACGCACCAATGAATTGTCTGAATCGTCTGGGTTTTTCTTCTGCTGTTTCCTTCGTTCGACGGTTCATTGTTGAATTAATAAATAGTATCTCTGCGCCTGTGAGTTCACAGTTTGCCGACATGAGTTGAGTTGCCGAAATCCAATTCGACTCTTTGATGGCGTACTCTAGAGCGGTCGTGGCCCATTCCCCATGTGCGAATCCGGAAGGATTCTTTGGGGATGTGCGATGGTTGATATCAGCACCGTATTCCAAGAGCAGGCCCAACGCTTGCGTCACCACAGGTCGATCCCTTGCGCGAACGAGTATGTGGAGTGGTGAGCTTTCCTTGTTCTTTGAATGATTCGGAGATGCCCCCAGCCTTAGTAAATGACGTATAGTGGTCAATATTCTGTCACCAATATGCAGGAGATAGCTGAATGCCAAGCAAGCAGCCGTGAGTGGTGAGTGAAAGTCAGGGATGAAGCCATCGACGGGGGCTCCTTGCTGATGAAGAAGAGAGATTACTTCTCTATCACAAGACCCAGCGGCAGCAACCATTTCTCTCAGACCCGCTTTGGCATGACGCTCTAGTAAGCAGCGAATAAGCGAAAGCTTCTCAGCCGACTGCCTGTCATCTAAGCATGCCACCAGAAGTGGAGTGATCGGGTCATATGGGTAGAAGTCAGCCGCAGAGGCTCCCTCACAGTCGGAGATTTTGACGGCAAAGTCAATTGCCCGTTCAGGTTGACTGCGTATCACCTCTTCCGCTATGGCATGACAGCTGGCCCCGATGATCCACAAGAGACTGCTTTTTGACACATTGAGATCGCTTTTCAGCAGAAAGAGTATGAGCTTCTCAGGACTGGGCCCCCAGTGTCTCTCTTCCTGCTGCGATGTTTTGCGATATTGTTGACAGAGTGCAACTAAAGGGGTTACAAGAACATAGCGATGCTCATGAGAGATATATGTGTTGAATACGCGCTGCGCTGGATCCGCTCCAAGGCCGAGGGATAGTTCCAGCATCATGTGGTGACATATGCGTATTGATTCCTTCAAAAGCCCTTCGGCAACGGCATGCGTAATGTTCGAGTCGATCACGGTCAGCACTTCTCTTAGGTGAGGAAGGACTGTATTCCATGCTGGCGCCTCAATTATCGAAGCCAAGGTTTTGCTACCGGCCGAGTCTAGAGATTCGTTGGACAAGTCGTATAACAAGCCAACAAGAGTTTCCACGATAGCCGTATGGATGTACGGTCGACCGGAGGATCTCAGCATCTCGCCTCTGTGAATAGGACCGCCATTGCTGAAACTTGGATTGGGAAGCCAGGCTTGATCTGGCAGTAAACTCTTGTGGCCCGAATAAATGACCGGCGTGTTCTTGCCTCGAAAGGTTCGCGACACAAGAAATTCAAGCCCAGGCGTGTTGAATGCTTCACAAAACCCCTCGTCTTGCGCGTATGTTGGAATAAAGAATCGGTCTAAGATATCAAGTCAATGGGCTGCAGGTCTTCACGAAAGATTTGACGCACCTACGAACTGTCCAACTGACAGTTCGACCCCCCTCCATTGGGCATTCTGTGGCCAGACACTTCTAGCAGAGCTCTGATGTAGAGCGAGGATGTCTCGCGCCGTCTGCGCCACAGTAACATTGGATTGTTGGGGCTGGAGTGACCAGTGACTTGAAGGCGGTGTACGGACTTCGATGAGATGGTGGCTGAGCTCTGGTGGTATCTGTGGCGAAGCTGCGGCCGCAATAAGTACAAGGTCACTTCCGAAGCCCTGGACGAGATACTTACGTAGTCGGGAGATCAGCGTGGGCGTATCGTATCTGGTGATGGCTTTGGCAACTTGTCTTTCGCTGAATACATAGCCATTGACCAACACTTGACTGGTTGGCTTTCTCGCTTTCCGGCGCTTGTTGATGCGATGGCTGACAACCTTCCATTCCTGTTCGCGGAGGCTGCTGCGGTAGTTCCATTGGTTGAGTTTTGTTTCCAGGTGAGATTTGCTTTTTAATGATCAGTTTGTGTTGGGTGATGGCAGATGTTGGGTTGTTACCTGATGGACACCCTCAAAGTATCATCCGGATCCTCCTCTAATCCTTTTCTTACCTGCTGCTGAGTTTTGCCACTTGCTAAATCTTGGAGAATGCGTGGTTTCAGCTGTTCCCAGTCAATTACATTCGTTGACGAAGCCATGTTCTGTGTTGAAAGTCTGTTGCGGTTGTCGAGAAGCACAGTCTTCAGGGGATTGAGCGTGGTTCGATGTCAATAACGGATTTGACTTCGCAGAGAGATGAAGCGATGCGGGAATGAACTTGGAGACGATGAGGGTAGTGGCAGCGGGGTGTCCAGCCTGAAAAGCTTCGCTCTCCTAGGAAGTGCTGATATTCACGGCTTTTGATTGGAGATTGCCAAAATCCGACTTGCCTGTCATCATAGGCACTCCCGCGTAGCTCTTGATGCTGTGTGACCCAAGACAGAAGCCCTCTCATTGGACATTGCCAATTTCAGACAGGGTCTTCTTCAGCACAAGGATTACATTTCCGATGTGGGAACAGCGTTAGGAGGCGAGGTCGTTACGCAGCATGAGGTATGAGCTCCACAGAGGGATCTGATTGATGAGTTCCATTTTCTCACGCCGACCGGGCAAGGATGGCACATCATTGGTGTTCGCCATCATCCAGCCAAGGCGTCCTCACAGCCCGACTTAGAGCTCAATTCCTCCTTCTGGGCTCTGTTCAATTACTTCAGGTCCTGTTTGACCATCATTCAAGAGACTTTGGTTCAACATTCTACTCTTTCAAGCGCCAAAGACGCTCATCAGACCTTGAATCGTGAGGAATTCATTCCTTCTCTCTACCGCTTGCCCATTGATGCCAAATCGGGACCGACTATACAACCATTGTGACCCTTCACAAATGTCGATTTCCCTCGAAGCAATTTTTGGCGCCTTAGCCATATTGGTCGCACTGCCATCGGCCATTGCGATTGTAATGAAATCCATGGCACGTCGGCGACGGCAGCATCTATTGCCTGTTGCTCACGCCCGCCAGGGTGAATACTTGGAGAAAAGCCTACCTCACAGGATTTATAGCTGACCTCTTCCGATGTACAGACTACCGGGCCAACGCATTACTGCTTCCCCAGCTCTTCAAGTCGTCGCCACAGTGGAATTGCTGTTCCACGCCAGCCGGTGATCTGATCAGTAATCAAGCGAGGATCACTCGCATAAGCCGTTGTTGTGTTAATTAAATTGGGTCACATGATACGAAAGGGAATCATGGAGGTGGGAAAAGATCCAAGACGGTGACTGAATGCCTCAACAAATCTTTGATGGCATGGGGCTTTAAATGTCCTGCCAATATTGAAGCCTTGTTCAGTCAAGGCCACGCTGGACTTTATGTTGATTATTAGACGCATTTTATGCTATGTGAACAACATTCTGAAGGCGAGCCACAGCCTCAAATAACGGTATTGAATCTAAGGCGCTGTCCAACATTGCACTTCTCAGGGCGGCTCTCTGGCAGATGAGCATGACCTTAGCCAAAGGTATTTCGACTGTGCAACATGAGGTGCTATATCATCGAGGTCGACTGGGAACTCTGCGACGAAATTCAAGACTGTCGGGAGCTTGACCTGACCACCAACCATATCCATAGACATCTTTCCGTCAAAGCCCTGCACCAACAGCCGCGCGGATTGCGCGACAAGCGAGCGGAACTCAGGGCTGGTGACCATGACGCACCCCATAGATAAAGCGACAAGCTCATCCTGCTCGGTCGAAGCCGAGGCTGGTCCCGTGATTGCCGCATTCAGCGCCGTGTCCAGTTTGAACAATGCCTCAAAGTAGAGCCTCGTCGGCTTGGCCGGCTGGCTGAGCTGATAAAAGTCTGCCATGGCGACGCGCAGATTCTCACGGACCGCATTGTCCAGATGGGCGAACGGGCCGTCATCGACGCTCCACATGGTTCGGGTGAGGAGCTGGGGAAGGGCGTGGGCAGTCTCGCAGAGCATGGCCCGGCACAGAGATCTCTCCAAGGACATCAAGTAGCCGTATGGGCTGAGGGGCAACTTCAGCAACGCTGCGGCCACGCGCTGGCCGTCTGATCGCCGCAAGAATTTGGCACCCCGGTATCCTGAATCCTCAGCCTCTAAACGTAGCCAGCCGCTCTGTCGGGCGATATACGTGCCGTCATTGTCCGAAGAGACTTCTTGCACTTGCGCGTCTGTGAGCTCCAACTCTTTGAGTGAAAAGACGCTGATGTTCGGTGACTCTGCGTGGACAATGTCGGCAAAATCTGAGAGTGTCTCTATCCTGGTGATGCTAAGGCTGAACTCGAAAGCGCGCGGGCGAAAGGGGTCCAGAGAACCTGTTGTCGTCGCCGGGTGACCGGGTTGCTGTGGCACGTACATGGCGGGCGTTACTTGCGTGTTGATTCTATAGCGTCTGCCAGGGATCGGATCATCACTCGAACTACTGTCGTCGTTGTGTTCCTGGAAGCGCACCTGATGCATTGCTGCGCTTGGGGTTTTGCTGCTGGGCCTGAAGTCACTGGGCGTTTCAGGGATGATGGGCACATCCTGGGCGTCGGCGAGGCAAAGAATCGCATTGCCAGCCCAAGGTATACACCCTACGGCCATCCAGAAGAGTCGATCGACGCCTAGGGCCTCCGCATCCAAGTTTCCCACGCGGCTCGCTTTATGGCGCGAGAAGAACACTCGGTCCGTGTCAGTTCTCTCGGCGTCATCTCGGTGGTGAGGTGGTGGCATGTACATGGCTCCAGTCAGACCGTATAGAGGCCAATAGATAATACCACGCTCGAAACGGCGATCACGATGATCCTCCCATACATAGGCAGATTTCTTCCAGAGGTATCCCGTCTGTGACCCATGTCTTGGTTGATCACGATTGGGATATCGGCGCAAACGATTCATCTCATGGCTCTGGCGCTGACCCTTCTTTGTCTGAACCTTGCCCGGCGCCCGCACACTGGCCTGCGTGCTTGCCGTACCACGCGCAACGGTCGCTGGGAGGCGACCTTTGTCATGCCAATGTCCATATCGACCCAGAAGTCCAACCAACAGTAGCCACGAAGTATTTGTAGGCAACCAGACGTGGCCATCTTCGATGACAAAGGGGTCTCCTTTCGCGAAATCTATACCATAGGCCTCGACGACGCTGCCAAATTGGACCCAGTCGGCCGACAGCTCAGTAGGTTGTGTCTGCACGCCTGCTTGGGGCCCGGCTCCGAGCTTCAACAGCAGGTCTCCGCCCTCGTCAACGTGTAAGACTGGCTCGCCGCGTAAGAGGGGTGCTCGGATTCGCCGAAAGATGCGCACCTTCCTGGGGGTCCACAGTCCACGACCAACGTAGCCGAACGTTTCCGCGCCGCTTTCGTCGAGGGCGTTGATGGCTCGGTTTCGTTCCGACTTTGTAGCCTTCCACACAAGAACGGGCGCTACAATGCCAACCAGGGCCAAGATCGCGAGACCGACAGCTACCCATGTGCCGATGGCCGATACCAGGTCTGTATTGTCGGGCATGTTTCTTGAGTAGTGTTAAAAATGATCACGGCAAAATTCATAGACACGACGAGTCGTACACTGGAGTTCCGTGCAGTATGAGAGGATGACCAAGGGTCAACTGCTTTCCCCTCGACCACCATGAAAACTTGGAAGAGTTGCAGTCAAGCCGACATGCATATGCGGTCAGGGCTTTGCCCCAAAAGTGCTAGATAGAGGTAAGCGCTGAACCAAAGTTGTTAGGTTATGTGCACATGTGGCTTGGGGGAGCCAATTGGGTGAGCATATGAGTGCATAGCCTCATGCAGCAAATTAGTAGTGATGTGCAACGCGGATGTGATTGACAGCATTGAAGGACGAGCTGAAATGTACAACCAGATCTATGCTTTCGTCCGACCCTAGCCCAGCCACATACATCATAAAGGCAAGTGGAAGCAAGTACCTAGGTAATGAATTTGCTGCCCTGGGCTTGGGATGTACCGGCCTGACAACACATCTCTATCATGTCCCATCAAACTGCTAGCAAGAAGTTCACACTCGAAGTGTTGAGGTTCCAGAGCATCTAGGACTTGCTGTTTTGCCTCATGCAGCGTTTCTCCTCTTTAAAGACTCACTCAACATACAACTTAACATGAACCTTTATGTCCTTGGGACAAAAGGGATTCTTGCATTTGCACACACCCGCGCTGCCGTCAATGGTCGAACACAGTTCTCGCCCTCGGCAAATCGGGTCTGATCTACCTCTATGTATCCACATAGGTCTGGAGAAGGGGTATGGGGTGCACACCTGAGCCATTGACGAATATCATTTCCATTTCGCATTGGCCGAACTGGCTCAGTTGCCCCTTAGAGATGCCTCAGGCGGTGTGACGTGGTTCTTCTCCTCAACTGAGATTTACCGGGCTGTAGGATGCTGCCTTTTCCGGAGCGGGAAGAGAGGATATTTTTTTCATGGCTGCCAAATCCTCCGTGGTCTTGAGAGTTGAGTCCCCTCCTTGACTGAGCCCCGGACAATTCAGCTGTCGTGTAAAGGAATGACCTCGGAGTTACGAAAGAGTCTGCGGTAGTTCTAGCGGTGGGTCAATCAATACAGTTCACAAGCATTCGGTCCCCATCAAGCCGCGTAGAGCACGCTCCGCAACAATTTTAAGACTGGCGACATTTGAGTAAGAGCACTTGACGACACCGTAAATTCTATCGGTGATGAGCACTCAGTGTGACATGCATCAGATTTCGAAGAGGTGATCATCGAATACGCAGTATGCTCCGCATCTAAAATAGAAACCGTGTGATGCAAAGTGATGCAATCTTGATGTAGGCTGTACTTCCCAGGGTTTGCTTGAGTTCCCTATGTACTTCTGTTGATTTCATATCGGTCTTACGCCACCATGAAGCACGGGTAGCACATGATGTACTCAATTGAGAGGCAAAGCAATTACTTAACAGACAATTTTCGAAACCTCTACTTGGTCGTCCTGGTTATGTGCACTTATCCGGCCACTGGTACTTAGCTATATTATAAGTACTATATAGATGTTGTTAAATGTGTGTCTGTGAGTGATGAGACTTGCCCCTATATCAGCCCAACTATTCAGTCCAGAATCTAAATCAGCCCTCCAGGGCGCATTTTGTTCATTCAATAGACAAGTTAGTCGATCAAGGGCTTCGGCCACATTGTGTTTATTTTTTTTCAACTATCTATTTGTCTTTCTGCTGTCTATTTAACTTCCCGAATCTTCCTTCCTTAACTTACGTACAAACTTAATAACAGCTTTATATATATTAAAATCCTTTTATAATAACCTTTTAAATAAATCTAACTTCCCCTATTTCCTCCTATCTTTTAATACCTTTTTAATATATTAAAAATTAATATAATTATCAATAATAAAATAATATATCTAAAATAATATAATAAAATTATAAAACCTTTTAACTTTAATCTTAAATATATTATTATTATTTAATTTATAATAAATTCTATTTTTACTATTTTTTAATAAATTTATAACCTTTTTACGAAAACTTTTTAAATAAAGTTTATTAATAAATATTTTATTAATTAACTTTTTATTTATTTTAAAATTAATTATATACCTAAATAGTAGTTATAATATTAGTTTATTTAATAAAGGTTTTCTTAAAAGCTTATATAATCTTATAGTTTTTTTAAAAAGTACTTAAAAAGGTATATATATATATATAAATATAGGATAGAGGTTTTAATTAAAATTATAACTTATAAATTTATTTTATAGGCTATATTTGTTTTTACTAAATAACTAATTACTTAACTATAGTTTAAGCTATTTATATTAATGGTTTTAGTTTATAATATAGTTAAAAGTTAGTTTTATTAACTTTATTTATATAGCTATTATAAGGTTATCTTTAAATTTTAGGTTAAATACTTTAATTATATTTTAAATATATTATTATTAATATTATATATATATTAAGTATTAGGTTATAAAGTATTTGTAACTGTTTAAAGGGACTACTTATAGCTTAATAATAAGAGTGTGTACACGGATTGAAGACGAAACCACTTAGTCAATCAAGTTGCGTAAGCTGTGTTGGCAGTGAGCATTTCAGATGATCTCGGTACTGCCCTCATGTTGCAGTTGTGGGTCCAATTCTTAGACAGACGCGCAAGCTGTGAATACAATTTGTAACCATTTCCATGACTAGCAGAAGACTGTGGAGCGACCCAGAGACACAACAAGCTTCAAATGCAACAGCAACTCAGACGCCAGCTCACACCGATGTCCGTCACGCCATTGGTTCCGTTGCGGCTGAAGAAAGAATGCCGCAGATCGCAATGGCCCGCGGGTGGAGGCGCAGACGCGTTGTGGCGGCCCGGTTTGCTGGGTGCAAAGACCCGGGAGTGCTCTTGTCGCAGCTTGCAACATGTGTACGCGTCAGCTCCATTCTGCTGCCCCCCGGGGGCCCCGTCTTTGCCCGCACCACAATGCGCCGCTCAGGGGGACTGGACTTTGTGACAGGTCGCGATCAGATAAACTTGGGATGAGCAGTAAATAGGATATTCTGGAACAATCTGCCGTCCCCCCGCGAGAACGATGCGTAAGAATATGCCCATGCAGGTGGGCAGGGCGGAGGCTGCGCCCACCTCTTGAAGACTGGGGCCTGTCCAGACGGCGTAGACTTTAGTCTAGTGTACACATCCTGGGCATTTTGTGGGTCGTTGCCAAGTCGGATCGGGACTCTGTGATGGCTGCATGTCTGGGGCATCGGGGAATTCCCTTAACCTGAAACTTGACAGCCACCATCTATGGTAGATAGAATAAGCTTACTTGCTAGTGGTTGTTCTGTGCTCGAATTGATGTCGGATTGTAAGTCTAAGGACTTACTAGTGTACAGTATGTACTCATAGTCGACTATTCAACGTTGTCTGGTCCGGGCACCTCATTGACCAGTCAAGGCTCTGTTGCAAAAGGGGTCTCAAGACCACAAGTGACCAAACATTCAGCCCCACAGGGCCACCAGGACTACTTAGAATGTGGGATGTCAATGTCGATCCCCCATTTTAGACCATCTGGTGACAAAGGCACAGAGAAGAAGAGGATCTTCCCGCCGGCTCCACATTACTGATGCTAAGCCTCCGGTTGTCAGCACATTACGATCAAGACGTTTGAGTACCTGTGCGGCATGAAAGCAGTGAAACCAACGCCCGGGCGGGAGCATCCCTCCACATCCCACATCCCGACACAGCACGCCGTCGCATGGCCTGCTGTTCAGCGACACGATGGACCATACCCGCTCGGCCCAGTAACAACAGCACAGGTCCAGCCTCTCTGTACATGTTTCGATGTCAGATGGGCTGCTTACGACGACCTCCTCGGTGATCCCGTAGATCATGGTTGACGTACTCACAACGGCGGGAGGCGGCAGTCGCAGACAGGTGCCCACGACCAGACGACAAGCAGACCAGGCGACTCGCTATGTTCTATAAAGACGTCTCGATGGTCCTCGACTCAAAGGCTGAATCGAATTGTCATCATCCCATCACAACAACCACCTAATCCAATACACCACCTAATAAGACAACAACGAGTCCGCTCACTTAATTACTATCCATCAACGCTCAACAAAATCATCATGAAGGCCTCCGTCGTCCTCGCTCTTACCGCTGCGCTAGCCGCATACGCCTCTCCCATCGCCCTCGAGGGGCCAGTAAGTCTTATCTGTCGGGCTAGTACTATTGAGAACCTACGCTGACTTTTCTCAAAGGGCCCCCAGCCGCCGGTTCCGGCTCCCGGGCATGAGTTCGGCGCTCGTGACGCCCCTCCTCCCCCGCCTCCTGCTCCTGAGAAGCCTCACCGCCGCGGCGAGAAGCCGGCTCCTCCTCCTCCCGCTCCTCAACCGCCGCACAAGAGGGGTGAGAAGCCGGCTCCTCCTCCCCCGGCTCCTGCTCCCGAGCAGCCTCACCGCCGCGGCGAGAAGCCAGCTCCTCCTCCACCAGCTCCTCAGCCGCCTCATAAGCGCGGCGACAAGCCAGCTCCACCTCCCGCCCCGGAGCAGCCTCAGCCGCCGCACAAGCGCGATAACAAGTCGGCTCCTCCTCCTCCCGCCCCTGAGCAGCCTCAGCAGCCTCACCGTCGCGGTGACAAGCCGGCCCCGCCTCCCCCGGCTCCTCAGCCGCCTCAGCCCAGGGACAACGGTGCTAACCCGCCTCCTCCTCCTCCGGCCCCTGAGCAGCCTCAGCCCAGGAACAACGGTGCCAACCCGCCACCTCCTCCTCCCCAGAAGCCTCAGCCTAGGGACAACGGTGCCAACCCACCACCTCCCCCTCCCCAGAAGCCTGAGCCCCAGAACTAGATCGGGGACGGTGGGCTAGAAGACAGGGTTCAAGAGATAGAGATTTTGCGAGAGTACAGGTTTGCTTGAATCGGTTTGCAAGGATATAGACTTAGAAATGGTGTCGGACAGCTGGAGTATTCTTTTCACATATGCATCGTGCCTCTACTTGCTTTTATATAGGCACTGGTCGACACTATTAATTGATTGTTCTCTTCCCAATCGACTTGACTTCGATCACTTGATGCCGTGCTACCAGGAAAGGCCGATATAATTAGCTGAAAACCGACGAGTAGTCCTAATGTGCATCACACAGACGCTATTGAACATCATGTTCGCTGGGACGCAGCTACTGATGACTTTGGAAAGCCACTTATACCAGGAGCCTTATGTTGGTTGCCTGTCTTAAGTCGACTCAGCATGCTGCTGAGCGAAGCCCTCTCTTCTGAGTGTCATTTACATTGAGTATCGAACGCCTCTGACCTCGACCAGTCAGATTCTCCTGAGAAATACTGAAACGATCCCATCAACAGCATCCAAAGCCCAAAGGAGACCGAGCCTCATCAAGACCTCATCACCCCTTCGAAGCTACCTACTGACTGTCTCGCCAGGCCTTGTAAGTCTGACGGCCTGGAACGGCAACATGTTTGTCACATTTGCAGAAAGAACTCTATGTCTACGAACATAGCGTCAACTCTGTCAAAGACGCCTAGCATGGTCTTCCAAATGATACCTGCAGCCTTTACTGCGTAATGGTATGTTTCATAAAGAGCTACAGTATTAGTGCCTATAGTATGCATTCAAGATTTAACATTAAGAGTTTTAGGCTTGTTTTAAATGAAATTAATTGTTTTAACCATAATATTTGACGTTATTCTTTTTATATTAAACTTTAAAATTAATTACTAAATATACTTTTTATAATATAACAACTAACAATTATGTAAATAACTTTACATTTCTCTTATAATATTCTTTTAACGAAGGGTATCTTTCTAAATGTTTATTAATTATAAGTTTCATATAGTCTCCAATTCGTTTTTTGACTTTTATAATAAATATAGAATAACATAAACTAATAGGGGTGGGCTTTCAATTTGCTTGTAATACATAGCGCGCTGAGTAACTCCGAGGTTGTTCCGTTCCGATGGGCATTCTACCGCCACAGCCTCAGCAAGTCGACTTCGGGGCTTACCAGGTGCATGCGTTTTCCCCGCCTTTCCTCATATCCGGCAGGACGTGCTCTTGAGATGTCAGCTGCCTTCCAAAGTCGCAGAATTCATGATAGCCTTATACAGGATGAATGGCATCTGAAATTCAACAAAATCGGCGATCCTAAACTGTCTACTAGTCAGCGGGACCAGTTGCCCGGCATCTTCTAATGCGCAAAGCATGTCTTCCTCCAAGTCAAAGATCATCAATCCTGAAGCTATATCCGCTCAGGGCTTAACGGTCATACACGAAGAGGACATTGCTGAGATCGAGCAAGTCTATCATTTTTTTCCTGTTCTTATATCTAATTAATCTAAGTATCTTAGCATCTGTTTTATTCATGGATTCACGGGCCATCCTTATCGTACTTGGCTGGAGCAGCATGGGGACGAAAGTCAGTATGGCCATGACGAGCTTCAGCGTGACGACGACAGCAACGACAACTCCCAGTTTGCAAGCAAGGCGAGGAAACTGCAGTTTAGAAAGCCGTCAAGAAGTAAGTCCCGTGCCAGCCGACTGGTTTATTGGCCTTCGCAGCTGCTTCCTTCGACCGTGCCCACGTCGAGGATGATGGTGTATGGGTATGACACAAACATTCGCCACAAATGGGCCCACTCCCCAAGCCATGCCAGTGTTTATGACTTCGGCTGGGATCTTCTAAACAGCCTCGAAGCGATCAGGCGAAAAGATCCGCTTCGGCCTATCTTGTTCATTGTCCACAGCCTTGGTGGTATAGTGGTGAAGGAGATGTTACGAAGGTCGAAGGGATGTGAGACCCACCAAACTCATCTAAGGCAGATATACGATTCCACCACTGGCATCATCTTCTTCGGGACCCCTCACGGAGGCGCAGATCCACGGGGTGCGATTCATCGTATCATGCAAAGTATCGCAGAGGCTGTGGGCTTAGGCGCAAACAAGCAAGTGATCGACACATTGTTTCCATCATCCGAACGTTTGAGAGAGCTGCGAGACGAATTCAGTCCGATGGTGAGAGAGCAAGACTGGATTATCTATTGTTTCCAAGAGCAATATGGCGTGCAAGCTCTAGGTGGTAGAAAAGTAAGTTCTCTGATATAGCCGTGTTCACATTGGAGCTCTAACTTATCATGCCGGTTGTAGATTGTCGAGGATCCATCATGAAGCTTGAACGATGCTACTATTGAGGTGACTCAGTATATCGCCGCAAATCACATGGACATGTGCCGTTTCGGCGGTATTGACGACTCAAAGTATAAGAAGGTAGTAGCAGCTGTGCACCGAATCGTCGAGCGTGTAGTCATGCCTACCCAACGCCAGCCGCGGCTGGAGACAAGCAACGTCAGGCCGCTAGCCCTCACCGAAGAACGGAAAAGAAAGCTTGAAAAATCGCATCAGTTTGCGCAGTTCAATGAACGCAAGCGTGCCATAAAGCCCGCGCACGACGATACCTGCAGGTGGATATTGAAGGACACCCAGTACTTCAGTTGGCTCTATCCGACGGGAAAAGACCGAGGTAATTATTTCATGTGGATCAAGGGCAAACCCGGTACGGGAAAGTCCACTCTGATGAAACTAGTCTGCAATCATGCGGATGAAACCATAAGCGACAGCGCTGTCATCTCATTCTTCTTTCATGCGCGCGGAGGAGACCTTGAGAAGACAACAACGGGCCTCTATCGCTCGCTGCTCCTGCAGATCATGAGCACTCAGCCTCATCTTCGGTCAGTGCTAGACTACGTGCCAATCATTGCACCCGCCCAAACCAAAGTCGTCGAGTGGACGGACGAGATCCTGAAGGAATTGATCAGCTATGCCATTCGAGATGCTGGACAACAGAGAATTATCTGTTTCATCGATGCTCTGGACGAATGCAGTGAAGAGCAAGTTCGGGACATGATATCATTTCTATACGGCATTATCAAAACAGGTCCGTCGCAGAATTTCAGTGTATGCTTCTCTAGCCGGCATTACCCACACATCTCGATCCCTGCCGGTCAACAATTGGTGCTGGAGAGTCGAGAAGACCACGGACGCGACATTGCTACCTATATTGAGAGTGAGCTCAGAATTGGCTCGAGCTCCCGCTCGTAAAAGATCAAGGCTGAGATACTCCGCAAGTCGTCCGGGATTTTCATGTGGGTGGTGCTGGTTATTAGCATCTTGAACCGCGAATATGGCAAGGGACGGGTACACCTTCTGCAGAGGCGTCTACGAGAGATTCCGGGTACCCTTTACGAGCTTTTCAGCGATCTTGTTACAAGGGACACGGAAGACTTGGACGATCTGATTCTTTGCCTCCAGTGGACATTGTTTTCGGCGCGTCCGTTGGTATTGGAGGAGTTGTACTTTGCTATGATGTCAAAACTTTCTCAGCGAGACTGGGACCTGCTCGATATGGACGACATCAGCTCTCAGGACATGGAACGATTCATTGTGAATGCTTCAAAAGGATTGGTCGAGGCTACAGGGAATGCGCACATGCCTATCCAATTCATCCACGAAACTGTCCGAGACTTTCTTCTCGACGAAACAGCAACATCGAGGCTCTTGCCGCAATTGGACAAACGTTTCATAGGCCGAAGCCATGAAATGCTAAGAGATTCATGTCTTGCTGCTCTAAACTTGGCCTTCAAGGCCGACGGTATTACACCAAGACTTTCAAGCCTTCTCGAGGCCCAGATTTCGTACCCGTTCCTCCCATATGCGACAAAATACATCCTATATCACTCAAACGCAGCTCAAGTCGCCGGTATACCCCAGCAGGAATTCCTCCAAAGCTTTCCTTTACAGAGATGTTTGACCTGCGACAGAATATTTCGCGGACGTTACACGCACACGGCTCAGCTGCTGTACATTCTTGCGGAAAACAACTATGCGGCCCTGGTCGCCATTGACCCTCAACGTGCAAGGCACATGGAGATACAGGGCGAGAAGTTTGGTCTCCCAATCTTAGCTGCAATTTGCCAAGGGCACTGCGAATCAGCCAACGCTCTCCTACAGGACAGTGGTGGACTGCCTGGCTTCGACCCGAACGTCATACCTGATGAATACCCTAGGGTACAGCCGAGAGTGTCTCACAGTAGCGGCAAAGAATGGCACAGCAGCCGCTTTTGAAGCTACGCTCGGTCTTTGGCCTCGTGGGCCAATCCACATGGACTATGCTGACGACAGCAACCGAACACCGCTAATTCATGCCGTTGGCCACGAAAACATGGATGTGGTCAGATATCTGCTAGGACGGGGGGCGGACATAAACCACCGAGACAACCAAGGCCAGACTGCACTCCATGTCGCAATAGAAACATCGAATCTGGCCATTGTGCAGTGCTTGGCCGATCATGGTGCGAGCCTCAAGGCTACGAATGCCGAGTTGACTGAGCTGCTCGACATGGCATTCGACACGGGTGACGGCTCCGAACACATAAATATACCGATTATTCTCTATCTTGTGTCTGCTGGAGCAATTACAAAGCTTGACATCTCAGAGGCGCAAGCTTTTCGTTGGGGCAAAACGGATCTACAGAATCTAGAGATCAAGCTTGTAAAAGATATTGCAGACCGATCGAGTATTAGGACTTCTGTCGAGTATGTGGCGGAGATTGGCCAACGAGTTCTGACGATAACCAGCAGATGAATGCAAACCTATGTCGACGTAGTCGGACACAAACGTTGTGGGAGAACCAGCTTAGTTGGTTCTACTTGTCAGTGCTGATCCTCTTGTTCAATTCAAATGCACATGTGAGTCTTAAAAGAATCTCCATTGAGACATTATAGGCACTCAAGGAACAAGATTAATCGAGCAACATCGATCAGGCACGACGTCTGAACTTCAGATCCGTCATACAGGACACGAGTTGGGACTTGACTGTCCAAAGGTACAGGGGCCTTCGACTATTTCCTGGTTCCTCTTCCTTTCCAATGTTGTCATCGGCAAAACCTCTTCTGGGATCCGTGTCTGCAGAACGCTGTCACCCTGCACGCGACTTGCCGCCCCGCGAGCCCGCCACGGGGACAGTTTTTTGGCGCCTCCACTCCCGTCCTCGCCACTGTTGGCAGCCGAAGACGATGTGTGGGAGATGGAAGTTATATGTCCGGCGATCTTGACGATAAGAGGACGTACTGAGCCCATGGATCCTGCGACCATACCCATGTTGTACTCGACGTTGGTCCAATACAGCAGTGGGAGGGAATAGACTGTGCGAGTGTGTTAATTTGTGCTCCTGCTGATTTTGATAGGAGGACAGAAATACAGGTCAAATCTGTTACTCCAGTGTCTCTTTGAAATTTAGCGTTTTGAAGCCTGATGATAGGAGTAATGCTCGCAACGGCGGCTGGACTCATCCCTAAAAGTCAGCTTTTATCCATCCTTGATGAGTCTGGGAGATGCTTCTTACCGCTCGCGAAAACAGTGGCAAGCGCAAGCCATTTCCCCTTCGACACTGTCATACGGTACAAGGCTGGGATGGGAAGCATTAGAATGGCCAAGTCAGTCACGAATGATATAGAACCTTGGTACACCAATATTCCGTACGAGATGTCGTCAGATAGGCAGTGCTCCGCACGGTCAGGTCGCGATACCCATTCGATGTCGTAGACGTAGCGCGGCGGGTTGCAGAAAAAAGAGTCCAAGATACAGCTGCTGATAGTGAAAAGGAGTAAAAATATCCAGATTCCGAGGGACAACTTGGCAACATATGCTGCGCCAGTTAATCTATATGTTTCAGAAAATTGAGCCGCTGTTGAGAATAGACCTACGGACTGGAACAACGCGCCGTATGTACAGCAAAAGGCTAGTCTTGATGGGCAAGGCGAAGAAAACAAAGGACACTGTCATGGCGTAATAGAACTACTGCTTTTCAGTAAACCAGCTCATGATTTTATGTTAAGGCTTCATAGCCAATTTAATCGTGGGTGTCTGTTGAGTTGAGGTGTGATGAAACTTACAATGTAGAAAATTCTCGCGTCGTCAACAGCGATATTTGCCAGGTGTCTGCCCGCGCCGTACTCAATGACTGCAAGAGACAGTGCCGCAAACCCCGTCGTCGATGCTAGGCCCGCAACGCAAGCCCAGTCATCGATTTGGAACTTGTGAAGGATAGTTTTACGCACGTAGAGCTTAAAGCAGGCGATCATTAGATATTACTGTGTTAATAATCAAAGAGCGCAAGATTGTGTTGTTAGAGAAACGAGGAATGATCAAACCTTGTCCACCTGGGCAGGCTATTTAAAATAAAATAAAATAAAAAGACCTACGCGACACGAGCATACGATCAAAGCCAGTAGGTACACACTCAAGATGGCACCACGCGCCGAAGCCATTTGGCGCTCCTCATCCGGCTGAAGATGCGCTGTTGTCGCCGGCATGCCTGTGTGATCAGCGGGATGATAACGAGCAGACAGCGTCTTGTGCCGAGTCTATCGCGCTCAAAAGCATTTGGAAATATCGTCTCGGATGGCGGTGTCATGTTCCTGCGTCGGAGTTCTCGATCGCTTTGGTGATTGTCGGACAAGCCGGTGGGCCAGGCCGTAGATAGTCGAAGCAAATCCAATTTTCAGAGATGCATCGAGGATCTAAGAGCGGGAACGACCATTGATAAGCCAGTCCGTCGACCAACCAGGTCAATCTTGTGAGGTGTTTAACCTTAAAAAATAAAGGTGCCCCTTTCATTCGCCCAGGGTCGAACGTCGTTGACTCGTGAACTTGCATCCTTCTACTGCATTGCCGTTAAAGCGGCCCCAAACTTTACTAGTCGGGGCTGGATACAAGGATGATTCTCCTCACCTCCCCGTCACCGCTCCATTTTCCGCGTTTCCGCTTTCCCCAGATTGGTCCGGTTTCCGTTTAGCAGGCACTCGAAGAGTCGTTTTCTTTGCATGGGAGTATCCATAAGTCTCTGTATGCCAACCAATGTCCAGCCTTACATCCATGTGGTGTTCGCAGTAGCTAACCAAACCTCGGATTCACTGCAGTGAGACCCTGAAAAGTGGGACATGTGATCCACATCAAATCTGTATAAGTCTGGAGCGCTTACTAGTTGCTCAACGTGGACCAGCCAAGGTCGTATTATCGACAGATTATGCAACCACTATCTTGATTCTACTTGGCCGTAGATATGTGATTCAAGGAAGCGAATCACAGTTATTGGAACGAATTCGATCAGCATGGTATGCTGTGCGGATGACAATTGGCACAATATTACATATTAGTCCTCAAGGCTCACACCGAGCAACGAAGGCCCACAAGACCAGGGCAGATATTGTTCAGGACACCATATATTTTGGAGCTGCCAGTGTGAATAAATTCTTGGTCCCAGTTTGAGTTGCAGATGGGCCTGGGGACATATCACTTCAGGTAATCCATGCGGTCATATGAGCAGGTGAAGCCGAAGATTCAGTTGACGAAGAGGACTTGGAACAAAGAGCCTCAAATGACGAATCTGCCCTCGCTGAGTCGGAATCGTTCCCAGCAAATGTAGCCTAAGCATACAATGCTCGTTGTACCTAGGTAGTACAAGGTGTGCCGAGACACCTAGAGTAGATCGGAGATTAAACCATGTAATCTCTTGATTATGGCCCGTCTGTTCGACATGAAAAATCAGGAACGGATCTTCTCTGAATGCAATTCCCTTTTGTCAACGAGATGTAAAGACTGGGGACATACCGTCTTAGCTCATGCCAATATCTATGCCCTGGAAGAAGAAACGCAGCGTCCATCCTACGCATCAATTGACATAACATACGTGCAACTTCCCAAAACGCCGTTTGTTAATGAGGCCCCCGCAATAAACGGCCGCGGGCGCAATGTCTACCAAATACGCTGTGTAATATTCGTTTGGAATCTTCTTGCACGGCCTTTGCCTTGCCCGCACGCGTAGTCCCGGTGGCTACCGTCGGAATCATCCGTAACGAAGCAATATGGATATATAGAGATTGATCTTGTTCTAGGCGAGCTGTGTGCAATCGTTCTCTGTTTATCCACAACGGGCTGACAGACCATTCACAACACCGTAATGCTCCGTTCAAGTGCGCTTCAAATACGGAAGGCCAAGTGTGGCGTAAAAATTCAAAGCGTAGCTTGTTGTAAACCAGGCCGTTAACAGTGAGTTTAACATTCCCAAGTTCAGATCAGACCATTATGCCATGCTCCAAGCAGCACACCACCATGTTATTGATACACTTTATATCCCTCGTCAGACCTAAAATCCAAGACACCATCCGTGTAAAGACTCCAGGGGTCGCGGAAGAACTTGAGCCCAGCATTCCTCCTCTCGTCAAGGCCAAACACACGAATCAAGATGTACGCATTATCCGCCGTTCCGTTAAACTCTCGCATCTGCACATAAGACCCAACAAAGTGATTAGCATCGATATACATTGTCCATACGTGGGCCCCTGCTTCCAATCGGACAGGCACCTAAGGTAGGATATGCACATACCTTGTCTACCTGGTTCTGCGAGACGAACATGGGCTCGGCGCAGGAACCAAGCGTGCTCTTGACCTCGAGATGGAACTTGGTGGCGTTGGACCATGCCACGTTGGGCTCGACGCCGGCATCCCGCAGCGTAGCTCTCATCTGCCCGAGGGCATCGACGTAAGTGAAGTCTGAGAAGTCTCGCTCGCGGCCTTGGAACCGATCATGCCCCGCCTCAGACCGCATGCGGCTTGTCCAGCACTCGAATGTCCAGCCATCAATCTGCTGGGTGAACATCCTAAATACCTATTGCCTGGGGTTAGCCTTGTAATCGATGACTTTCAGGGGCGGGGCCATTTACGAAGAGTTCTCCGAGGTATCCAATCTCCCTAGCTCTGATCTCATTTGTATCATCGGCTCTGCCCCTGGGGGTTGCACCGGATGGTTCTCGGCGGTTTGTTGAGCCGGAATAGGCTCCTCCGTCTCCAGTCCCGAAGCTTCGGTGGTAGGATTCACCCGTGGCTGGCACTCCAGGTGGCGATGGATGTTCATTTCCATCGGCATTGTTTCCGGTGGTTCTCGTCCTGATCGGCAGAGAGAAACGCAGTGGTGCGGCTCCAGACTCTGAGTGGTGCTGGATCGGAGCTGCGGCTTCCGCATCGGATAGTTGGAAATGAATCGCCCTTCGAGTTATACTCTCACTTCGCGATTGGTGCGAGGGGATCAGACCTCTCAGCGGGGTTGGGTGATTACGGCGTACAGCACGGGTTGAGGAGCGCCTCCGTCGTCCCAAGTCGGTGCCTGTGCCGCTATGCGTAGGTGTGAAGTCAGTCCCATGGCTAGATGAGTCTTCGCTGCCAGAGTTATCATCGCCCGTAGAGTCATGACTATCACCAGAATCGTCCGAATCGATGTTGTCTCCTCTATCCAGAGCCATGCAATCCTCCGGAACGGGAGTCTCTGCTCTGGAGTCTAGGTCTGAGGAGCCTTCAGGAAGAGGTACATTGTGCTTGTCCAGGATTCCACGAAGACTGTTGATTGGGGCGCCCATGAGAAGGTTGATTAGCGCCGTAGACTTTTCGTCAAACCCAATTCTCTCCTTGAAATAGTTCACAAGTTCATATGTTACTTCGGTTCGCCTGGATTGATGGATACCTTCTCGTAGGTATATGTCAATGTTGTCTGTGCTGTCCTCAATCGTGACCAACTCGTCGTCGATGGTGACCTCGACATCATCCAGTGACATAGTGACTGTGATTGATGGTACCGACCATACTTGTATCGATGAAATGTTAAGAATCTCCCCATCCAAATCTCCTTCCACTACTCTGCGGCGAAATAAGCACAGAAGCCGCAAGATTTTGAACGAGAGTAAAGGTTTTCTTACCGCAATATATATTTGAGTCGCTCGCGCAGGTCCTGTTCTTCACGGACGTTGCGAACGACCACCCCATCTGGTTTAATAGCTCGCGTGACGGCCTTTGAGAGAAGTTGCTCCTCACACCTGAAATCCTCGAATAGATCTTTCAATGCCCTTGTAGACTGTACCGGCAACGCGAGCATGTCAATCTTGCCCCGAAAAACGGACTCGAACGTTACAATATCGGGTATGTACCAGTCCTTAGCGCGAAGTGGGCGCATCTCTATTCGAGATGTCCCCTGTCCCGGTGTGAACCTCTTGACCAAGATAGGAAAGACTGACACGGAACGGATCTTGCGTATTTGATCGTCAGTCAAGCTGAACCTCTTGTGAAACTTTGCTAGCAAGAACAGCATTGCCTTGAAGTGATGCTCTATATTGTCGTCGTCGTCCTTGGAAGTGGGCTGGCAGAATTCGTCGACAACGTGTCGGATACCAGCTTCTTTGACGCCCAAGAGAGAATGAAACAGTGTTTCACAGTTTCGGTAGTAAGGTCTAAGCTTGGTCACTCGGCTCAGGAGCTTGTCCGCGGTCCAAACGCAGTCTTTGTGACTTCGCCATTTGGGCTTCGGTCTGGGGACAAAGACCAGTGATTCAGACTCGAATGCTCTCCTGAACCTCGTTAGTATCGGCAACCTGGAATAAAGAGGACTCAACGCGATATCCACGTCTGCTTTACTTACACTATCTGGACTTCACTACTACGCGTTTTTGAATTTAGTGCCTCATAGAGGTATCTGATGGCGCTTGCGTCAACGTCTCCAACAGAGATCCGGCGGACTGCTTGAAGCTCTCTTAGAATCGCGGTCGTGTCTAGATCCGTGATGACGCCGCATTGCGAGAGGAAGTTCCAGTCCCGGGATGCTGGTTCCGGCAGGTCTGCAAAATCGAGATGTGGGCAATGGCATTTGAGATCAGGGGTCGGTACCGCCAAACTGCCCAGCGTCCGAGATTCGCCGTCGAGACAGCGGACTTTAAGCCTTGGCACGGCTTCAACAAGCTTAGCCGCTGGGAAGATGGTGTTTGAGAGTTGGTCCCGGACAACATATAACAGATCCAGGACATCTTGGTCGCGGAGGAACTTCCACTCTTGCGTTAATCTGGAGTCGGAAACCAGGTCGGGAATTGTTGCAAATGTACTAGGCCGCAAGAGCCATTCCCGAAAGTCTGCAAGCAACCTACTCTTGCCATTCTTGACGAATGTGGCCTGATATTGGTCGGATAGCACAGCGAATGGGTTTCCTGGAGTGTCCTGGTATTTTGCGATCACGCTGTGCGTCGACTCTGGGTCAACAATGTAGATTCGAGGTGTTCTTTTCGCGATAGCTTGAACCTTTCCGTCCATGTGATCTGCGAAATGGATACCTGGGGGGCCACAGGTCTCGAGATTTGACCTATGCTCAAACAAGTATACGGCGTCGTCAACGAGATCTTTCACCAAACGGCCAGACCTGACGGACTCGGAAGCAAGCCTGCCATGAAGGTCGAGAATGAGCTTGCATACTTGGCCGGGATCGTATTCCTCAATATCCAGATCTTCGTAAAGTCGTCTCCTGGAGGCATCTCGAACGGCGTCTTCGGCAACAATCGAGATGTTGACGCCACTAGGAACATGTTCGTTCTCGTTCAGGGACGGAAGGTAGAGGTGAGTCTCCGTGGCCCTGACCCATGAGCCATCCCGGAGTGGAACGATGGGTAGCTGTTTCAGTTTCTGTTTGATCCTTTCCCCATGGTGATGAAAAAGTGTAGCGACTCTGCTATGCCACTTGTCCGGCTGTTGCTTGAGACCAGCAACTCCACACCGTCCAACCCATTGGCAGAACTCCTCACACAAGTCGGAAATGGAAAGTTGAGACACTCCAATAGAGCGTAGAGGCTCATTTACATGATCATAGGCGAATGATAGGTGTGTCTTGTTGATAGATGGGAGGTCGAAGAGAGTCTCGCCGTCGAATCGATATGCCTCAGGTACGTAGCGCACAACCCTTGGCGTCTGGAAGCAGCGCACAGCCCGTCTGTCCCGTGACTGCAGAATTTTCTGGTTGCGCAAAGCATCTAGGATGTTTTTGTGAACGGTGTTCCAGCATTCCGAGCCGCTTGGGTGCCGCGTGAGATACTTGGGCCAGCTGTAGCAGAGGCCCTTTTCGTCCTCGACCTCGTCGAGACTTACGAAGCGACGGTTTATTGCTTCGACCACGGCATCTTTAATTCCCATACGTAGAGCCAAATTCCAAGGGCACTGGTATTCAAGACTCTCTCGGCTGGCGGTTAGAAGAAAGTCGGCATGGATGAGGAACTGGGCGGTCAAGGAGTCAACAATCAATAACGTAAATTTTATCATAGGCCGAGCAAGGAGTCAGACCTACCGGAAAGCCGTAATTTTGGATAGGCAGAAAAGCAAAAACTTGTTGAGGCTTGACGATTGGCGTGATCCGGTCTTTAACGGCGAATGCGACCACAATCTCGGAGGTAGCTACTGCTTCCCTGCGGGGCTCGGGGGGCAAATCCTCAACCGTATGTCGTTCAATCATGTATTTAGTTGTCCTGGTTTGCTGGTCTGTGGTTCCGGAGATTGTGGCTGTTTCCCCGCCGAAGTTGGAGTTCCAGTTATCGGTTCGAAGCTTGTAAGTTTTGCGTTCGCCATCGATGGACACATCAAGCTGTTTCAGTTTCCGCAAGAAAATCAACGTCTCCGATCCGAGTAGCTTAAGGTCGTCTCTGATATGTCTGTAGTCCTCGTTGCGATTTAGTTCCAGTAAAAACTGGGTCTGGTCCTTGATGCGGTCATCCCGGGGAAAGTCAGAAGGCATTGGTAACAACATGCCAATGAAGTTGCGGCGATTGAATTTGAATTCGTACCGGCCGCTTGCAACGTGTACCACGTCAGCCACCTTAAAGACGGACTTGAAGCCAATGCCCTTCTCTCCAATGTACCCCTTACGCCCGCCAGCGGCTTTCTTAGTACTCCATCCGATTTGTGTCAGGGCATCTAGCTGCCGGAATGTGAAGCCGATCTCGTTGCAGTCAGCCCGGAAGATTTCCTTCCGCCCCTTTCTATATAGTGACAAGTGAAGCCTCGGCAGGGCTCTTTTGGGATATGTATTATCGTCGGCATTCTGGATCAACTCGAGGAGGAAGTGCGTTGGTGTCGCGTAAAGCTGATCGGACAGACTATCAATGTTGGGCTTGGTTAGAACATACGCCAGATATGTTAAGGCAGTTCTGACTGAGCACTAACATATCAAGAGCCTTGTTGAGACTACGTAAATTTACATCTTCGGAGATGTAATTGTGGTCTCCCTTGATTCCTCTCGCTTCTCGTAGCTGCTGAATGTGATCATCCGCTTCAGCTCTCGTTGATGCGATGTTGTCCATGTCAAGTGTTGATGATCTCTAACGGCAGCTGAGCGTCTACAAAGTAAGGACGGCTGAAACATGTGAATGGCAAGTAGAGAGGAGTTCGAGTCATTCACCACATGGCAGATAGGTACAACGCCCCATCATATAGCGGTATACGTTCCGTAGATGATCCGTCAATAGGTGTGACTTTAGCGCTCGATGGCATTTTGCCTTGACACACTCAACATGGCTGCGACGTTTCTACTCCTTGCAACACTTGGAAAACAGTTGCGGCGTCTCTACCACGATCATCATTGGTCTTCATGTCCCGAATCCCTGCTGCCGAAACACAGCGCCGCATGGCGGTCGTCACGGCATCAGAGGGTTGCAAGCAGCGGCGCAGCATGCCACTCCTCAATGCACGAATGTTGCAAGCTGCGGCACAGCATGCACATGCCGCGGCTCGCGGATTTATCTTGGTACTAGGGCGCTTAGCTAACTTCACACAGTCTTCACCTATCCATTCGGGGAATGCAACATGTGAAGAAGCACCTTCAAACAACCAGTGTGGCCATAGTAATACCTATGGACCTACATATGTAACCAATGTAAGATGAATCTAACCATAAGACACTCCTCTTACTATTTTCTTCTCGTCAAGCGTAAGCGCCACAATTCATCTTGATACGCACCTTTAGCCCCCATCAAACAGAATACGGTCTGCCATCTACTCAAGAGGTCGGTGGCCTATGCTGTTAACCATTTGGTCGCCAGTAATACGCCGCAAATAGACATTCGCATCTCGGAAGAAAGAAACCAAACCTAACATATCGACGAACAGTACTATGAATAACACCGTCAGCTATAGCACACATGCTGATACGATGGAGGAGCGCGTTCAGGAGAGAAATTGCGCTCGTCTCCTTGCCAGTCCGTATTGCCCGTTGAATATGGTAGATTACTTCGCTTTATATAAAATTTAGATTATGTAGTATCAGAACAATGAGTCTCACATATTTTGATGATGTGTTCAACAAAGTACCTAGGTAGAGTATAATGAGCGATACGAGTATGTATACATATGTACAGTCTTGATCATTTTTGAAAACTTAGCATGCAATATACCGAACCGAGGCGATCGACAAGAGACCTTCTCCAGCCGTGCCATAACTCACGGAGCCAACTCCTGCTCCGCCTCGCCAGCCTTCGCAACAATAACATCCCTCTCCGCCGCCGTATAAACCCCAGCCTCAACAAACCCGTCCGCAACGTCCGCAACCGCCCCGACAAACGCCTCATGCGTCTCAAACGGCGCCTGGTCCCATACGAGATCGAGGAACGTAGGCCCATCCGTGCCCGGCGACGCAATCCCCGAGACGGGCACATCATAGTTCGGCAGCCCATCGTTGCGCTTGCGGTTCGCCACGCCCGTGCCCACGGACCCGAACACGACGGCCGGCTCGACGCGCCGGAAGTACGACGACACGGGCTGCGCGTCGCTGACGTAGTAGGGCCGCACGGTCACGTTGCCGGCGCTGCCGCCCTGGGAGGCAGTGGTGAAGACCGGGTCGCCGGCGGCGTTGCGCCCCGTCTGCGTGATGGCCGCGCGCGCGTAGTCGCCGTCGCGCTTCAGGTGCGCGTACAGCGACAGCTGCCAGAAGGTGTCGTTGGAGCCGGTCGGCGTGCCGAGCGTCTGCAGCAGGACCGGCCCCCACATGATGGCCTGGGTGTCCGGGCGGTCGAGCGCGCGCTCTGTGCGGATGGTAAAGGGCATCTGGATCTCGATCACGTCGCCCGTCGCCCAGGTCCGGCTGATGGTCAGGTACGTCCCCGGCTGGGGCTGTATTGCCGACTGGGCCTCGCCGTTGATGGTGACCGAGTAGCCCTTGCGCACCCAGGCCGGCACCCGCAGCTTGATGTCCAGCGGGCCCTGGCCGGCCGTCACGGTGAGCTTGGCGGCGCCCTCGCGCGGGAAGGCCGTCTCCTGCTGGACGGTGAAGCCCTTCTCCTCCCAGGTCAGCGTGGACGGGACGAACAGGTTGACCCAGAGGGCGGAGCCGTCGGCCGAGCGCAGGTAGACCGTCTCCTGGTACTTTGTGTGGCTCTCCATCCCCGTGCCGCCGCAGCAGGTGCCCGTGTTGCCAAAGTCGCGCGGGGTGCCGGGGCTCAGCGGCTGGAAGTAGGTGAGCAGGGGGTCGTCGCCGCTGTCGCTGTCGAGGCGCGACCCGCTGATCATGTTGAACAGGCCGCGCTCGTAGTTGTCCATGTAGGCGGCGTCGTGCTCGTGAAGGAACAGGTTGCGCGCCAGCTTGAGCAGGTTGTAGGTGGTGCAGGTCTCGGCGCCGTCGGACGCGATGGCGTTGGCGACGTTGTCGCGGTTCTGGAACAGCTCCGCGTTGGTGTCGGACCCGGGGAAGCTGCCGCCCGTGCCGCCCGTCGCGAACCCGCGGTGCGGCTCGACCCAGCCGTAGAAGTTCTTGGCCGCCGCGAAGTAGTCGTCGCCGCCGCCCTGCTCGAAGATGCGCATGTAGCCGATGAACTGCGGCACGTGCGTGTTGGCGTGCAGCCGCTGCTTGCGCCGCCGCCCCGGGATCTTGTCGGCCGTCACGACTAGGATGTCGTTGTCTGCCACGGCGGCGCCGAAGAGAGACTCGCGGTTGTCGAAGGCTTTGGCGGTTTGCAGGTGGCGTTCGTCGCCGGTCAGCTGGTAGATCTCAGGGAAGACCTCGTTGGCTCCGCCGAACTCGCCGCCGATGTAGAGGTCCCACATGTAGTTCAGGTCGTCCCTGGTCAGGTTGCCCTTGTAGCCCGGCGTGTTCTTGTCGCCGATGGTCAGGGCGAGGTATGCCCAGTCGGCCATCGTCTCGACAACTTGGAGGGCCTGAGTGTTGTTGGTGTTGTAGTAGGCGTCCAACAGCCCTCGCATGATCTTGTGTTGGGTGTACCACGGAGCCCAGGTGTTGGTGCTGAGGTTGCCTCCATACACAGCCCAACGAGGCGGACCAAGCCTCAGCACCGTGTCCTCGGGGAGCGCGCCCAGGTAGCCAGCATACGTGGGAATCCATTGGGCGTCGGCACCTGCACCGGCCGTGCCGTTCATGCGAGCCGTGATGGCCTTCTGACAGGCAGCCAGCTCGTTGACCATCCAGTCGAGCTTGGTCTTGAATAATTCGTCGCTCTTCTCGGCGTAAGCCTGGGAGAGGGCAGTCATGTAGTGGCCCGTCCAATGCCCGCTGAGCAGTCCACCGTCCTCCCACCCGCCGGGAGGAGAAACACCCTGTGGGTTCGGTCGGCCGGCCTGGTTGTTGAAGAGAACCATAAACTGGCGCTCGTCGTATTGCTCCAAGAACCCCTTGATCCGGTCACGCTTCTCCTGCATCAGGCCATCGCCGAGCCGCACCTGGTCCAGGCGGAAGGGCCGCACTGGTGCTGTGCCTCCGGGACCCAGGTCGGCCGCCGTGTCTGCTAGTACGCCCACCGTGATGGCGCCACTCCCGACAAGCGCAGCAGCCCCCAGGGCGAATGCCCGGAGAAGCCGGCGTGGGCTGGCCGGAAGTTCGTGGAGTCTGGCCATGGAAGAGGAGCTCTTATCGGCACAATCGCGTTAACAAGATACTTTTCTACACAGACACTCCTAAGCCAAAAGAAGACCATACCTTTAATCCTGATATTTGAATATTAATTCTGATCAAGCAATGAGCGTGTTCCCATTGGCAATTTCAGACTCTCCCTCACTTGGAAGTCCTGTTGCTGTGAACAGTAAAACCCGTAGAATCGCCAAGACGACGCGATACCCGCAACAATAGTCATGATTAATCCTATCTTACTTATAGTATAGCTGATATCTCGTATTGAAAGCCTGCTAAGTGCCTGATAAGGAAGGTGACTTTTTGTTGCCGGCTGAGCGATATGAAAATGATCGCCTGCCCCTCATGCCCACCCCACCGCTGCTAATTACCCCGACATCCTTGACGGGATCAACGAGGACTGATCCCGAAGTCGTCGCCGAGTTAACGTAACATCAGTATCATTAAGCCCACCAACCAGGGGCAGCACCGCCATCACCGCTCCTAGGTCTGCCGGATTCCGCGTATTTGGCTCGACCCCGAAGTGGGTGCCTACTCAAATTAAGAGATTAAGCTTAGATGGTCCGATCTTTTACGCGGTCCAGTCTGGTCTCAAGAGGATTGTGCATGTTCACACCAACAATTCCGATAATGCATTCGAGGCCATATCGCCAGTGCAACTCTCGCTATTCCAATACGACCATGGTGGTGATAACGTCGGCATCGCAGCGCCGTGATGATCATTCCGGACGGACGAACCCCTGATGTTCGCTACTTACAATTGATCTCTTGACGACCACTCGGAAATCCTGTAGCAGGCTATCATCAGGCTATAGAGCCTGCTCTTATCGCTGTGTCAATACAAGATACTTCAAACAGACCGGATCTAATTCATTGAAGACACTGCTTTGCGATGGACCTGTTCAGTCGCTGTGCTTTTTGTTGGGCTAGGCTGACCACATGTGCACGTCACGAAGAAAGTGAAAATGTCTGATACTGTTCGCGAGTGAGGTAGAGTAGCTGCGCATTGATTTCAATATCGATGCTCGTCTCGTGCTCTATTTGCAGTTTAGGTACGGAGTCAGCGAGAAGATTAGGCTACACTTACTACTCCTCTGGTCTCATCGCGGACCGGTCCCCTCATCAGAGGTTGCGAGCAATTTTCGGACAGAAGTCGCTGCAATATTGATTCTAAGCTGAGGCTGATGACATCGGATCAATCCATCATGTAAGAAATTAACTGCTTCCGAGAACTTCACCGCGTAAGAGTTAAGAATGTGGTTGAGGACGGAACCACAGTCAAGCTGCAGAACATCCTTAATAAGCTCTGAGCCCCGCCCACCACACCGGCACGCCGGCCCACCCAAAGCTCAGCGCTCCGCTCCGCCGCCCCGGCCCGCGCGGTTGTCCCCCAAACCTCAACCTCAACCTCACCTTCCCCCACCCACCTTCCGCACCGAGAAAGAAAGCCAGCCCGCACCACCATTCGAGAGCAAATGAACCGCATCCTGTGCCGCACCAGCCCTCTGCTCCGCTCACTGAACCACCCTCCTCCCCCCCTCCACCGAGCAGCAGCCGCAGCCAGGATGGACTACTCGAGCGTGCCCACACCGGAGCGGTGCTACGCCGACTTCTGCCTCGTCCCCGTATGTCGCATCCCTCTCCTTCTTTCCTTCCACCATAGTCCTGGATTTTCACATGTGATGGGAGATCAAAAGAGCTGACCACCTCTCATAGGTCGGCACGGGCGAGCTGTCGGTGGCCAAGGAGGTCGCCGAGGTGCAGAAGCTGCTGCGGGCGTCCGGGCTGTCCTACACGATGCACTCGGCCGGCACGACGGTCGAGGGCAGCTGGGACGAGGTCATGAGGGTCATCGGCCAGGCGCACTCGGTCGTCCACCGGGCTGGTCCGCAGAGGATCCAGACGTCGATGCGGGTTGGGACCAGGTAAGTCTTCTCTCTCTCAGGACTTGGGGTGGTGTGTGAGGTGAGGTGGGGGGGTAGGGGCTGACTTGGGAGCTGCAGGACCGATAAGAAGCAGACTGCTGCTGACAAGGTCAAGAGGGTGGAGGACTTGTTGGCGGAGAAGGAGTGAGTGGATGAAATGGGCTAAGGGTCTTTGACCGAGGTGGACTGGTTGTGTGGTCGCATGTCTTAAGAACGGCCCATGCCCAGGTATTGCTAGATAGAGTCTAGACTGGTTCACGAGCCACAACTACTCTAATGATAGCTGTTCCTGAGGTAAAGCCTGCTATTCAGTAGGTGATAGTGGGACAGCCCTGCAAAAAAAGACGGCGGCGATGTCGCCCCCTGAAATTGGCTCAAGACGATAAATACATTGGCATTAAGCTTATATGGTCTGGATAACTTTTGGGTAGCTCCGCAGTTCACAGGTCAGATTGATCCATGACATCCGACATCGTACACTGGCTCTCAAGTCGAGAACTACACCTAACCCCGGGAGGTCATCTTCTTCTGCTGCTTCCTCATCTCCTTCTCCCGCTCCCTCTCGAGGTACTTCTTCTGGCCCTTGGCGTCCAGCAGCGACAGCTCCTGGTCGCGCTTGGCCTTCCTGGCCTTCTCGCGCTCGAAGCTGCGCTCCTCGCTCTTCTCCTCGAGGTCTGCCTTTTGGATTTGCTTGGCGGTGTCGTCACGGACGCTCTTCACCTTCTTGAGCACCTCGGGACGGAAATGGGCCTCCTTGACCAGCTGGTCCGTGATGCGGATGAAGTACTGGAAGATAGGCAGAAGCGGCTCGTAGTTGTTGTCGGAAGGCAGGCGGTACTTGAGGAAGATGCGCTTCCTGGGCGCGGTCTCGTCAAGGCTGGTAGATAGTCAGCTATGAACGACGTCACTGGGTCTGACTGGGGCAGAAACTCACGTCTTGGGCTTGTCGACAGGCTGATCAGAGACAATTAGATACTCGAACAGATCACCAGCAGACTCGGCGGCTTTGGCAAGCTCGTTCGTAAGCAGAACCTTGGTGATCTCGGCACTCTCGCTCATCACAGTCAACCAGATGGGCAGCTTGGAGTTGTCCTTGGTGAAGGTAAGGGAGACGTCAAAGCGCTCATCCCGAACCTGCTTCATGCGGTCCTTGTTGACGATGGCCCAGACGAATCCGTCATATGTGCTCCTGGAGTTCTGCGTCTTCAGCTCAGCGGCACCAGGAACACCTGGGACTGTCAGGGCCTCCTTGCCGTCGAAGGGGTAAATAGCCGCCTCCACGGTGTCCTGGGGAGTAGGGAAGCTATCGAAGAAGAGGCTGAGGCCCCACTCAGCAATTGACATGAGCGGGTTGAATCGGCGGACCAGACTGAGCTTCGCATCCATGAACGCAATATTCTGGCGGCCTGTCGCGTACGTGGCAAACTCGAAGAGAGACTTCTCCTTGAGAGCCTTCTCAGGCTCAGCAAGGTCAGCAACGAGGAAATCAGTCTCGCTGCCGCCGCCGCTGGTTGGGGAGCTCCCAAAGCCAACGAGAGCGAACTCAGAAGCCAACGTCTTGGAATGTGCCTTGAGCCATTTCTTAGCTTTGCTTCGGTTGAGGCGCGAGCCGACGACGTGCAGCGTGAAGATGAAGATGACGGCGGCGAGGATGATGCCCTCGGCGCGGAAATCGGCCAGGGTGTAGCGCTCATCCAGACGGTACCATTTCGTGTAGGGAGGGCTGGTGGCTGCCGGCACGTTGGCTCCTAGAGTCGCACCGCCCAGCGGCGTGGTGAAGGCGGGTGAGGGATCTGCGGCTTCTGCAAAATCGGCGAAGTCTGTGGTGAAGGTGGAGGTCAGCACAGCACGTTGAGCTCGTGTGGGGCCTTTGACGTAGGATCCAGAAAGAAGCATCCGCCATGCATCCGGACACACCTGCTCGCCCGACACCCACAGCGATATGCACCAATTGGGAGGCGCAGACACGTCAGACACCGATAGTCCCTCTGGCGATTCATCGATACCTAGTGGGTGTCGACAAATCTACCCCGAGGTGCTCACAGGGCGGATCGGGCTGTGGATGTCCGGCGGGCAGCTCCAGATGCTGGGCAGCGTCAATTGATTGCGGGTGCGCGTACCTGAGTCAGCGGAGGGGATTGGGGATGCTGAAGACTTGCTTCCTCCCCCGAGGAGGTCCTTGAGAAGGTTGGCCATGGTTGGTGTCTCGCGGCGAGGACAGTCTGCGAGATGGGTCGGCGGGAGAAAGAGGCGACGTTGAGGAAAATCCTACGAGCTTCCGAGGACATTGGAGAAGCTCGGCTTGGCGCAGCTTGCTCCACCCCAGGTTTGGGGTGAGCCGCCAATTGTGTCACATCGGCACGGACCGGGGCTGTCTTACATAATCACCCTCCAGCGATGTTGCCTTGCCAACACCTTGGCGCAGTATTTACCTGCATGTCCTGACCGAAGAGCTCACCTACGCCTTCCATCCAACCAGACAACCTGCCTGTGGACCCATTCAAACGCCTCCAAACACCTAGACCAAGCCGCTACATTCCAAAATTCACCAACTCAAAATGTTCAGCAGATGACAGCATGTCCCAAAAATCGTCAGTCCGGACTTATGGCAAACGGGCCAGGAAGCCTCAGCCGGGGAAGGCTTTGGCTGAGCTGGACGTAAATTCCTCTATGAGCACCGTCACTTCCAAAAGCACAGATGGAGATGACACTATCACGAAGATCACGAAAAAGCTCAAAGACGTCACAATTCACGATGGTCGAAAGCCCAAGTCCTCAGCCACCAGACACAAGGCCGTCGTGCCAGCACCTGAGCTGGCATCGCTGCCGCCACAGACACCCAGAAGGCCACAGAAGCTGGACGAACCAAGCCTGGCACGCACGCCCCAGGATACCCAGGAAGAATCCAGAAGCCTGACTTGGGAAGACGTCTGCCCTTTCGGAGATCGGATCGAGAAAATCGCGGAGGCATCTTATGCGGAAGTCTACCGGATTACAAACGACCGGGGTACCAGTATTATCAAGGTGATACGCCTGGACTCTCCAATAAGGCCGCAGACAAAAGCCCAGCAGAAGTCCGGCCTCGTCGATGAGGACCCACACAGTGAAAATGATCTCGCCGGGGAGCTGCAGATTTCGCAGCTCTTGGCGGATATCCCAGGGTTCGTCATCTACAAGGAGAAGTACATGGTTCAGGGAAAGGCTACACCAGCGCTTTTGGAGACACACCAATCCTTCCACAAGAAGATGAAGCGGAAAGACCCGGATCGCTTGCAATTCTATCCGTCCCCGAGCCGATACTTGAGTGACACCAAGTTCCTCGTCGTTGAGCTTGGCGATGCTGGGACTGCGCTCGAAGATCTGCAGATTGTCTCTGTAGACCAAATATGGGATATCTTCCTGCATGTGGCAGTTGCACTCGCGCGAGCGGAGAACCTGGTGAGGTTTGAGGTGAGACGGCTTGACCCAGTGTCTGCGCAAGTCGAGTACTGACTTCAAGGCAGCATCGCGATCTGCACGAGGGCAACGTGTGCGTTCGTGAAGTCAGAAGCGCGACAACGAAAACCGACAAGTCGCCATGCCGCTTTGGATACTCGGGACTGGACGTGACCATCTTAGACTACGGCCTTTCGCGGGCAGAGGACATCGAAGACGTCTCCGCAAGACCAATCGCCCAGGACCTGGAGAAGGACCTGAGCCTGTTCACCAGCACCCATGCGCCGCAGTGTAAGGTGTATCGACAGATGCGCTCATATTTACTGAAAGGCGATCGCATCTGCCTACCACCCAAATCACACAACAAGCCCTACGAGAAAGGCGTCAACGGCCGAGTATCATGGAAACAGCACCACGCATACACCAACGTCCTATGGCTGGCATATCTGTACGAATACCTCGGCAAGAACTTCAAAGGCGTCAAAAAGGAGCTGGCATTATTCCGACGAGAGTCACAAGAGTTCTGGTCACACCTCAACCCCGAAGCGCCCCCGGAGATCCTGTCTTTCTCGAGCGCCGAGGACGTTGTCGAGTTCGCAGTCGAGGCAGGCTGGATAGAAGAAGATCAGCTCCTTGGGCCGCACGGCGACACCAGCCTGTCTCAGATCGGGGACGGAAGTATAATAGAAATACGGACGAACCGGCGAGACGAGGTGAATCTGAGGAGATCACCAAGGCGACGTGTTCAGCCTCCTGTGGACTAAGGCGGCAGCCCCAGCCGGGAATCTTCGCACCTCACGTTCGGTTTTCTTTTGTCACTCACGACGACCATGATGCATGACGGTGATAGAAGATTAAGATCAATTTTGGATTCTGCATATTGATACCAGCGACATAGACGATTCAGACAGCGAACAGCATTAGCTGGGTTAAAACTTTTATTCGGTGGGAAATGTGAAGACGTCTTTCTTTCGAGTGACAGACATTTCTCAGTGAGCCTGGATTCATGTATGACATCTCACAAAACAAGTATCACCAGCGCGTGTATCCCATGTCAGTCAACTTCAAATTTGCAGCATGACGTGCGGCAACATACTAGAGCCAGCAAAACTAATTTCAGCATGTAGGTTGATTGATTAGAAGAATGCACGGAAGGCAACGCAATTATGGCTTATTCTCATAGCCACCAAAAAAACTCGGAATATCTTCTCCCGAGCCAAATCCCTACGCCCTGCAACACTGGTCTGCCTACCTAGGTAGGTAAGACCTCAAGGATGCCAGAATGCCAATGGCTTTCACCAAGAGTGCTAGTCAAACTCGTCGGCCACGTTCACGGGCTTCCCAGCCGCTGACATGGTCCCCTCAAGGGCCATCGCTAGCTTCTCTCAGTTGCTCCAGGTTTCCTTCATCTGCTTCGACAAAAAGGTTCTGGAGCCGTACATCCTCATCCCCTGTTTTGCCCATTGGTACTCCTCTCCTCGTCGACCAGTACTCTCTTCTTCCCACCATCGCGCTCCTGCCAGATCCACTTCCGCAATTGCAACGGCTCTCCCACCTCACTCGGATCCGTGAGTCTGGCCAGGAAACCAAAATATTCCTCGAGCTGATTGATTTCAAGAGCGTAGTAAGCACCCAGGTTGGGGAATGCTGTCGTTTTCCAACGTCTGCGCACATTCTTTGCAGAGGCCTCGCCGGAGTTCAAGAACCTCGAACCCCAATTTAACCAGATGACTCGGTCGTCATGGAAGATACAGTCCTTGGGGTACTGCGGCGGCTTGACGTAAACTGACGTGTACACTTGCTGGCATGCGGCGATGGGTAGCTTGGCTTGCTCTAATATCGCCATCTTTATGTCGATACAGAAGTTTGTTCCAAATTCGTAGCTGCAGAGAAACAGATCGTGCTCCGGGCTGATGTAGAATGCGCCCGTGGATGGGCCTGAATCCCTGACCTTCCTCACTCTGTGTTGACCAATTCCCCTCAACACCCACGTCACGTAATTGGACCAATGCTGCTCCAAGTCAACACGAATAAGCCTAAACCCCCACATAGGATCTTCAGTTAAGTAATTCTCGATGACGCCATCCACGATCTCATAAGAATTAGTAAGCCGGTCCCAATGTGTTTTTTTGTTCAGATCAGAGGCCAGATCTTCCAGATCTTCATTGTGGCGTAGACAATCGGGAACAGCGTGAACATTGACCTTGACGTGGTAGAAGGCTCTGGCGCACCCTCGGGACTCTCTGCTGGCCAGCAGGAGGGGGCTGATGAACCGTCGAAATGGTACCACACGATTATCGTAGAGGAGGATGTAGCGATCGCGGCTCGCCTCGAGCAAGGCTTGCTCCCAAATAAGGAGCCGCAGCTCGGTGGGAAGTTCAGAAAATCTGTCGAGCGTGGTTGCCGCTTCCGCAATGGGATCTGTTCGAATTCTCAGCGACCTGTCGCTTCGCAACACCGCAAAAGGACATCATGGTCAACAAAACCTTACCCGAATTCGCCTCTGAGCTCTTCTGAGCTCGCGAGCTCATACTCCGTTTGACGGGCATCTTAGCGGCTCAGGTCCATTCGGTGCCATCCAGGACTTAGCAATTAGTGTTGTGGAGGGGAAGGTATGTTTGGTCACGGATCGGATTGTCGTTGGTTGAAACCTGGTGGTTTGCTGTCGGTGGGCAATGTGCGGAGGAAAGGAATGGTGGACAGTAGGTATCATCGACGTTGCAGTCTCGCTCAAAGCATATAGTCGAGTACTGTGGAGTGGCTTTTGGACCCAGGCCTTTGATGGCACTCATTCAGGTCTATGGGTGGTTTTGAAGTTGAAAGGTTTGAGATCTAATCGGCGGAGGGGGGCGTAGTGGTCACCACGCGGCTGCCTTGGAAGTGCAGCTCACCCACGGTGAAGAATCAAGCCTCGCGCCTTCCCACCTCTTGCAGCTTCTCAGCCCAATGCTTCTTACGTCACTAAAAGAAACTGACGGTGAGACTTCTCCTCTCTCAAGTTGTTACTGCAGAGCGCCTGTTGGGTCCCCTTCTTCTTCCTGTGCAATCCACCCCCTGAGAAATTGCTCGCACTCTCATGCTTGAGAAAGCGAGCTCACCTGATGCTTCTTCCCGAGCTCTACAAGTCTTCGTCTCACGAGTCTGTCATTATCCATTCGTTTCTCAGGCTGCCCCGACCTGCTCAACCGCCAAGTAGACATTCTTGGTCCCACGCACCCAAACATTGATCGCTTCAGGCCGAGCACACGTCCCTGATTAACCCAACAACACCCCCATACGCCCATTACCACCCTGACCAGCCGTGTGAGAGCAGGTAGAGCCTCGAATGTTCCTTTTAGACGGCCAACTCGGCACCGACTTCAACAATTTCATCAGACAACAGTCCACAAGCTCACCGAGTATTTCTCGTCAGCGCTTCCTGCCTGCAATACGGCCCTCTACAATCGCTCGTAACGGCTGTCGCTCGAGATCCGTCCCAGTCGAGCTTCAATTTCTCCAAACTTGTTGTAAACAATACGTGACCCTCAAGAGATTCGAAATGGCGAATAATGGAATGGGCTGGGTAATCATGGTGGTATCGTCATTTCGTCCCGTCCGATGTTAACAGATGTGATCCGAGATTATCAGCCGGGAGCTGCTTAGAAACAACCTAGTACTCGGGGATCAGGCACTGGCAAGGCCGAAACAAACGACGTACCATATCTCCTTCTGTTCTCAGCGTCTGGTTGATCTACAGCCCCTAAGAGACCCCCGCAAGACACTTCGGGAGGCAAGAAGAGCCTGCAAAGACAGTCATTTGGAATCAGAAAGAGTCTCGTCATGCAGGGCTAACGAGGCTCCCGATGAGTTGCTTTTCTCCCAGTGTCTTCATCCTATGGGAGGAATCGAGCAGGCCAAGACAGACGCTAGCGTTTGGAATCCTCCGAGTGGGGGCCATATTGTCCGCGGACAAGGTTCCGTCAACTATTGATGGCTTCATGTAACAAACAGATATGTTCTGGGATCTTCCGAAGATTTAGTGGCCGCATGCATGACGCGAACGTAGGAGCTCAAGCTTAAGCTTGTCTGAGCTTGGCGAGCTCGGACTGAAGTCAAACCTGACAAGCTAATATAACCAAGAAATTCGAGTAAGTTATGTTCGGTTTCGATGAAGCTTGCCTGACGTTCTTGTATTGGCGTTGTCAAACGACTGTCCGCCCAAACCTTCAGACAACTAATTAATTTGTCTAGTCCTGCTGTTTATTCGAAAGTAGCACCGCCTCCCGCTTTCAGACGGTATCTGTCAAGCTATTGGTCACCCTCGCGGCACATGTCCGCGCGTCCTGAAATGCTTGGAGGCATGTGATTCGACGTGGTTGATGTGATCCGTGTCGCCGCAGGAAGCTCTTCCGTCGACTTCTTAAGACTTTTTGGCATGGCATTGTTTCGAATATGGGAATTTCAGGCACGCGTTCCGGCCCTTCGACGGGCCGCAATCCCTGAACCTGGGCCCCGCGGTTGCTGAAGCAAAAATGTCCATAAAACAAGCTCTTGCTTCTGCAGAACTGATCTATCGACTTACTCGATTAGTCTTTTCATCTCTCACAATAGCCGTCGTACATGTCGATCTCCGATGTGTCAACCACGCCAAGGCTTGAGATCTTCAGGACTCGAGGCCATGTCACGGACAAATTTGGTCTCCTGGTCGCCACACAACTGGCCAGGTGGCCTGACGGATAATTTGCAGGTAAAATCTCAGCAACTTTAGACGAAATCCATCGAACCAGTTTTGGGAGAGCATGGGAGAGCTCCCCACCAACAGAAGACACTGCAGCCTTTCGACTAGGACGGGCACGGGCCGGGAAAATGTTTTCTGATGCCCAGGTGTGGATTGTCGCCGTCATAGCCCAATACAGCACACCTATCTGGGTAGGTAGTGTCGAAACGCGGGTAAATTCCTTCTCGCATCCAAGCACATGGTCGGTATGCGAGACTGCTGCGACCATGACATGGATTCTGCTTGCAAATGTTCAGACCCAAGATCACTTTGGATGATATGGGATGCTTCTAGTCGTTCGAACGGGCTTTGGCCTCCTCGAATCTTTGTGGGACTATTTATACATTGGCCTGTCGCTTGCTACTTCCATGTGGCTTTGCCTCTACGCTGTTGATGTCTCAGTCGTTCGGTGCCACCCACTCCGTATTATCCGTCTGTCTTTTCCGTTCTTTGGCTGGCCTTCTTTCGCCGAGCACGATTCAAGATGTGCAGGACCACCACATTATGGCTCACTATAGCAGCCCTCGCGGGCCTAGGGACTTCTGTGTGTCCCATGATGGACGGCAGCGCTGACCCAGCTGCAATCCATGCAAGACAAGCTCAGTCTACGCCTCCGGGTGGGAACGCCGAATTTCTAGACCAGTTCTCGGTGGACGACACAGGGGCCTTCTTGACCTCAGATGCCGGAGGGCCCATTGAAGACCAAGCAAGCCTGAGGGCCGGTGCTCGAGGCCCTACGGTCCTGGAGGACTTTATTCTCCGGCAAAAGATCATGCACTTTGACCATGAGAGGGTGAGCGGACCTGAAGCCATCGAACACAGTGGTTCTCGATAACCTGATACTGGCGTTTAGGTACCTGAGCGGGCTGTACATGCCCGTGGTGCCGGCGCATACGGCACCTTCACATCCAATGGCGACTGGAGTAATATCACCTCGGCCTCATTTCTCAACGCCCAGGGGAAACGGACTTCGACTTTTGTGCGCTTCTCTACAGTAGCTGGCTCCAGGGGCAGTGCGGATCTCGCCAGAGACGTGCATGGATTTGCCACACGGTTGTGAGTCTCGACATCAGTATCTCCCTCCTTGACACACACAAGAGCTGATAAGGGCAACCAGCTACACCGACGAAGGCAACTTTGGTAAGAACTGAATCACGTCGCACAGCTCGTGAATCTTGCTCCTAACAGATCTCAGACATCGTTGGAAACAACGTGCCCGTATTTTTTATTCAGGACGCCATCCAGTTCCCAGATCTGGTCCATTCTGTGAAGCCAAGTCCAGATAATGAAATCCCTCAAGCTGCAACTGCCCATGACTCTGCATGGGACTTCTTCAGCTCACAGCCATCCACCCTTCACACATTGATGTGGGCAATGTCCGGCTTCGGCATTGTCCGATCTTACCGTCATATGGTGAGTGCTCCCAGTGACGGGATTTAAATTCTTTCCTCCGGACAACTCACTGACTTCGCGCTCAGGACGGCTTTGGTGTTCACACCTTTCGAACGGTCACCGATGACGGCACATCCAGGCTCATCAAGTGGCACTGGAAATCAAAGCAGGGCAAGGCTAGCTTCCTCTGGGAGGAGGCTCAAGTTGTAAATGGGAAAAACGCCGATTTTCACCGCCTTGACCTGTGGAACGCGATCGCGTCCGGCAATGGTCCCGAGTGGGACCTCGCTGTGCAAGTGGTGGACGAAAGCCAGGCTGAGGCATTTGGATTCGACATGCTCGACCCTACAAAGATCCTGCCCGAGGAACTGGCCCCTCTTCAGGTATTGGGTACGATGAAACTGGACGTGAATCCAACCAATTATTTTGCTGAGGTGGAGCAAGTCATGTTCCAGCCTGGGCATATTGTTCGGGGTATTGACTTCACCGAAGATCCTTTGCTCCAAGGCAAGTCATATATACTTAAGTGTGTCCACGCGTAGATCTGACCGCTGACACCAGTCAGGCCGTATCTTCTCTTACCTTGATACTCAACTAAATCGCCACGGCAATGCCAATTTCGAACAATTACCCATCAACAGGCCCCGAACACGGGTCAACAATAACAACCGAGACGGGGCAGGTCAGAACTTGCTTCATAAAAACATCCATCACTACACCCCAAGCGCACTGAGTGGAGGGTTCCCCATGCAGGCCAACGCAACTCAGGGACGAGGCTTCGTGACGGCTCCTCAACGTCAAGTCGGGGGTAATCTCGTGCGCGAACTGTCCCCGAGTTTCAACGACCACTGGAGTCAGCCTCGCCTATTCCTAAACTCGCTCACACCTCCAGAGCAGCAGATCCTGGTCAACGCAATCCGCTTCGAGACCAGCAATGTCAAGTCCCCAATCGTGCGCCAGAACATCGTCACGCAGCTCAACCGCATCTCCAACGACCTTGCTGTGCGGGTCGCAACTGCTCTGGCCATCCAGCCTCCAGCGCCAGACCCAACCTTCTACCACGACAACAAAACGACCGGGCTGAACATATTCGGCGTCCCCCTCCCCACCATCGCCACACTGACCGTCGGCATCCTAACAACCACAACCAACCCAACCTCCATGCAACAGGCAACAGCCCTCCAGCAGCGCCTGTCCCAGAGCGGCGTCGTGTGCACCATCGTGGGCGAGTCCCTCACCCAGGGCATAGCAGCGACGTATTCCCAATCCGACGCCTCGGGCTTCGACGGCATCATCGTGGCCGAGGGCGCCGAGGCGCTCTTCCAGCCCTTCCTGCAGAACACGCTCTTCCCGCTGGGCCGCCCCAGCCAGATGCTCATCGACGGCTACCGCTGGGGCAAGCCCGTCGGCGCCCTCGGCACGGGCTCGGCGGCGCTGGCCATGGCCGGCATCCCGGCCACGCCGGGCGTCTTCACCAACGTCGCCGACGTGGACACCATGGCTGCGCAGTTTGAGGGTGGTCTGCGCACTTTCAAGTTCCTCGACCGCTTCCCGCTGGACAATTCCACTGCGCAGGCCAACGACGCCCCCACGGCTGGGAATGCGCTGCTCGCCCAGGCTGTCACTGCGGGCGGGCCTCGCCACGTCTCGGGCCCTGCTGGTGTGCTCGCCAGCTTGGTGGCGGTGGCTATGTCTACGTGGGTGTCCCTTGGTGCGTGAGACGTGAGATATCATGCCGTTGTGAGCGGGAAGGAATCTAGAGCATGAGTCTATTTCTGCTACACAACGGTCCGAGACAAGAATTTCCGGTTAAGCTAATACCCTGTACAAACTTGGACTTTGATGTTCTTTCTTCTGCTTGTCTCTTTCGTTTTGTCTTGGCAGATAGATACTTTTACATACATAGAATGGAAACGGGGGTGTTGAGAGGCGTCAGAGCGCTCATACAACGAGGGAAACCCAAGGGCTTGGCGTCCAATGCCCGAGGCAGCGGGCCAAGAAATTGATTCACGCTTTTAATCTTGTAGATCGGATGACCGACTGTTTCAGAGCGTTCGGTGAACATGTTCCCAGTGCCCGCGGATGCGTGAAAGACTCTGTACTCGGCTGGACTGGGCGGTACATTGCGGTCAGACGAAGAGCTGGGACACAAAGGTTGACCGAGACAGCAAGATGACACACAGAATTGCGAATAGGTTTATGCCTCGCCTGGTACTGAACTGGCGCTACCTTCTCTGTTTGGATCCGCTCTCCACGGTCTCGGGTTCGCGTTTGTGCAGTGGCAGCCATCTCTCCCTACCTTGACTGCTGATCCTGTTACATCGGAGGCTTTTGGGTTTGGGGCAAGGTTTGACGCGAGATATGCTTATCTCCGAAGCATGTAGAAAAGTCACATGTGATTAAGCATATCTCGAGTTTCAGATGTTTGAACAAGGCTGAGGCCTGGCCCCCCCTCGGTGAGAACCATTAAAACCACCTGTGATGGTCCCGCTTGGCGAATTGTCACTGGGAAACCTGCGACCGGCTTCTGATAGCAGCCGAGCAGGCAGACACGCACTTAGCACGTCTACGAGAGCAACAAGACAAACGATGCACAACATACTTGCACCGCAGGAATGGCACATCACGTGTAGATGGCCGCATAACGGGCCGCACTGTTCCGGGTCCAGGGGTCGAGGATTCAGGGAGGCGAAGTACTTGTTGAGGGGGAAATACTTTTCTTGGTCGTCTAAGCTCGTTAGGATTTGTGCTCTCCATGGAACAGCCCCCTTGTTCTTACGGAACTCTTGCCCCGAGAGACACCATGTAATTCATGGTCACAACCCGGCTTACAAGCCGAATGGATGGGCCGTCTGAAGTCTTGAAGTACCTAGGTAGAAAGAAGCTCTGGGGGTTGGCTCGAGTCACTTTTGGGGCCCACTAAATATATCTAGCGTGGGGGTCCAGGTTGAGTGACCAGGGCCGGTGTCTCGGAGCTCTTGTCAAACACACTATTAGAACATCAGGCGGGCAGTCGGGTTTGCAAATAGCAACATCATGGTGTATGGTCTAATTTTCGAGGGACTCAAGTGATGTGGGTAAAGAATTGTCTGCTGAAAGGGAAGAGGCAGGGAGGGGGGGTTCCGACACAGCTAATAGCACATTAGTCATATTAACCCTTGGGAACCTCTGGGCCGACGAATTCACCGCAAATCGCGCTTCAGGCGCGAGAGAAGGATTCTACAAATTGCAAATGGTTTTGGCACAAGCCAATTGTGCTGAATGAGGAGTGGAGTTGAGTAACCATCACAGAAGTTAGCGCCTGGCAAGACTTCCAATTGAATACAGAGTGCTTATCTGGGTGGCACAAGGCTCGTGGTCAATCAAGTTAACCAAAAGTGGTCCGCTAAATTTCGTGCCAGAAATGGCAACTCGATATCGGCACCGCTATTTTCGTTCATAATTTCATGCCCATGACCTCTAATGGTATGCCAAAGTTGCTTTTGCGAGTACCCCTGAAAATTGGAACAAAGTGTCTTCAACGGAGTTTGTCTATAACATAGTGTCACTTCAAGTGCTAGGTACCGTCGCATGTTATTATGCATGGCCGCACGCTTTTAGAGAGAGCCCCATATTGCCCTATTTAAACTGAGTAACAATTTTGAGCAGTCTTCACCATTGCAACATCTTCCGTCCGACTGTTGCAGTGATGGAGTATCTCCTCGTTCAGATTATCAGCGAACGACCCTCTGTTGATACGTTTTTGGGCCCTCCGATCACTCATATCATTGAGGTCTATATCATGATTGTCGTCAGAATTGTCCGGGCCTTCGTTGTGATCGCTCGAAGGATCAAAGAGTGAAATCGTATAGAGAGCATGGGTCTGGTGTGGCTGGTCCAGTCTGGTTTTCACTCCAGCAGAAACATTAAACCTGGATAGTCTCGATCCCTATAGGTAGAAAGCAATTTCCAAAGGGGTTTGGAACCTTGGCTACTCTTTCCACCTCAAAAGCCGGCGAAAGTAAGCCTTCACGAAATGAGATGAAGTAGTCCCTCGGCCACTTTCAATCGAGATATCAGAGCAAGAGCCAAGCATCGCGGTGATGGCTCAATCTTTATCGGTAAGGGCGAGTTCCTGCCGGAACTAATTCGCGACTTCACTTCTTTATGAAATACATTGTGAGACTCTAAAAAGTCTTGGCATTCCTGCTATTCAGTCATCATGGCCTTGATATTGTGGGCTCAAGACGTGCCACATATTCCTAAACAAAGAGATGACACAAAGAGCTGAAGGATGTAAAATGACACGTCAATTATGCGTGCCGAGGTTCTTGCGTCCATCTCCTCACGTCGTTGCGGCTTGGCAGATTACGCTGGCAGGGCCTCGTCCGGTGGAAATGTCTTTTACCGCAGGCTCGGATTTGAGCATGATTGATTACTTCGGGCGATGAGAAACACGCCAACTCCCACTGCTACTGGGGAGTTTCAGACCTTGTCCTGAACCATAGATATGTAGCTCTAGGGCTGTTGATTTTCGCAGTGCAATGTGGCAGCACATGGCGGCGCCACAATATGAATGGGTCATCTACGTAGCCCGCAAATTCCATCAAGCCTATAAATGAATGCAGTCAATTGTTCTAGCCATGACTTATGATCAGGCACGGTTCTGTTGATGGCAAGGCCTGTGTCTTGAGTTCTAGTGTCTCGCTCCTCAGCTGGCCTGCAAAGCTCTGCCCTCACCTGCAGATATCAAATATTGCCCGTCCCTAGACTTGTAACTTGACAACATCTCCATTGAAATTGATTATACCATTGACCCCTCCCCTCAGTAAACAAGAAGTAGACAAGATGTCGTCCCAGTAAAGTTAGTCTTGTGGAGCAAGGCCCACATCAGCGTGCATAGTCCGCTCCATAATGATTACGACCACGGGCCGTACCCGTCCTTTTCCGACCTTCCGAGCGCCTGTACGGTGACATGAATCCGCTAGTATCAGCCTGGTCGGTGCTCTTGAGAAATGGACGACAAGGCGTTCAACTATGACATTTCAGAGTCCGGCTGAACTTCTCCCGATTGGCCCAGGGCAGACGAAATCCACGTGCAGCATATCCCGAGAGACTACGGCCTCTACTTCTTTCTGTTCTGTGGAGTAGCAGAGCCCAGTCCTGGGTAGTAAGCCGCGTGCATGTCAAAACCAACAGCCTTCTCGGTCCACCTTCCATCCCAGGCCTAGGACCATCCGACAGCAACGGGCTTGCCACATCTGTCCTCGCGTTCCCAGTAATTATCGAATGACTGCTGAGATATTCAGTGGGTCAGGCCTAGACCTGATGTCCAGGAAATTCGCGTCACAGGAGTTATAACGCCTCACTCAATCTTAGCTCAGGTCATGATCCTTTCATCAAGACTCCGTCGCTCCCTCTCTCGTTGGGTCAGACGAGATCGAGGAATCGACCCATCTGAAACGCCTCCTTTACATCACCATGGCTCGAAGTATTGTCTTCGTCACTATCCAGCTCGTGGCGGCGGCACTTGCGCAGGTCACGAGCCCTGATACTGCAGGTTCAGGTAAGGAAGCCACACGCGTTCCAGGCATATGCGCTTTCCCCTTTCCTGGATCTCTCTGGCTCTGACTTTCACCCCGATAGCATTGAGTCCAGCCGCGCAGGATGTGACCAACACTGTTGCCGCATCGGGAGTTGGCTACTTCCCCTATGAGAAGTCCCAACTCACCGCAGAGGTCATCAGCAACCTCTCATCCTACCTGGCAACGCAGAACACCAGTGGTGTTGAAGCTGCCATATTCGACTTTGCTAACGCCAGCGACGCCATTCCGAGAAAGGGGGATAGGACCTGCAAGTCATTGCCTGGCGATGCTTCATGGCCGTCAAGGCCTATCTGGCGGCTGCTTGGCCTCCTGCTTGGAGGTTCCCTCATAGAAGGTGTTCCCGCTGCCGCGGTTTGTTACCCGGATTGGCCACAGTACGACGAAGCCAAATGTGCTGATCTGGATGTCTCGTGGACCGACCCGGCCTGGCGGTAAGCTCTCATTTCCTATGCTAGGTCGATCTAGGAGAGTTCCTAATCTGAGAAACAATAGCGCTGCGCAACCCACGGAAGTCGACTGGCCAGTGTTCGAAGGCATGTCTTGCCTCCCACCAGATCTCGGAGACTTCCTATCTCGGCCGAACTCTACATGCGAGCTTGGTGGCATGCCAGCCTACGTTGTGAATGTCACAAGTGGTATGCGCACCGTTCCCTATAACCTCAGCATCGCAGAGTACCCGCACTAACTCGGCCACGTATAGTTGCCCAGATCCAGCTCGCGGTGAACTTTGCTCGCAACCTCAACATCCGTCTCAACATCAAGAACTCGGGCCATGACTTCAACGCCAAGAGCACAGGCGGCGGGTCGCTGTCGGTCTGGACCCTGCATCTGCAGGACATCGAGTTCCTGGGCACTGACTACCAGGCCTCGTCTGGGGCGAAGGGCCCGGCGTTTAAGGTTGGAGCTGGCATAACGACCAAGCAGATATACGATGCTGCACACGAGCAGGGCTTGATGGTGGTCGGAGGGATTGCTCGCGTAAGTGAATTTGACACACACTTATAGGGTTTTGGTGTGACTAAGATATTCGATTTAGACCATCGGGCTTGCTGGTGGGTATACCGCTGGGGGCGGCAATGGTCCACTGATCAACAAGTACGGTGTCGCAGCCGATCAGGTGCTTTCAATGGAGGTCGTTCGTAAGTCATAGCACCCTGAGACACCTCCGTTCTCCAGTCGTATGGTCTATTAAATGATTTCTGACCTGCAGCATTGTAGTACCGGATGGATCGTTCGTATCGGCTGATGAGAAGACTAATTCTGACCTTTTCTTCGCGTTGCGTGGTGGTGTAAGCTATTCCAGATGTCCCCTTGCAATCCCTGGTCATTCAAAATCTCTTCCACGGGGTCTCAGTCTGCCATGGCTTCCAGACAAGATATTGATAGGCAGCACAGGGGGGAAGCACTTGGGGCATAGTAACGAGTCTTGTCATCCGTGCTTACGAGGATACCACCATCTCCACTCTCAGTTACTCCTTCGGATCCGGAGTCGACGAAGACACTTTCTGGGCCGGAATCGATGCTCTATGGTGAGTCCTCAGCGCACATTTTGTTGTGTTTCGGTCCTCATCAAGTTCAAAATCCTAGGCACCAATTCACTACATGGCCTGAGGCTGGTATATGGAGCTATTTCAGCATGGCCTGCACTGACACTGTCAACTGCACATTCTCTATGGCGCCCCAGGTCGCCCCGGGGATGAACAAATCCGAGTTGGAAGGCCACAATGCAGCTTTCTTCGCGAACCTGTCGTCACTGGGTATCACTGCAGATGTACTCTCTTACAACGAGTATTCAGGATTTATGGAAATGTTCGACGAGCAATTCCCCGACACCACAAACACCGCCGGCTATTGGTACTTCCACAGCACATCTCGGTTCTTCCCAGAGACAAACTGGCAGAGCCCGGAGAAGTTCGCCGAGCAGTCAGCTGCCATCCGCAACACAACACAGAGCCGTGGCAGCTTTACGGGGTACAATTCGAGGCCGGGGGTCAACTCGGCCGTCAGCAAAGACAACGCCGTCAATCCCGCTTGGCGAAAAGGCCTGGTTTTTGGGATGGGTAATGTCGTGTACGGCTACAACGACACCGTGGAGGAGATGGCAGCGGCCAATAAGCAGATGGTGGACGCGTACGAGGGATGGCGTGCCGTGAGCGACGGCACATATCTCAATGAGGCCGATATCAACGAGCCGGAATGGCAGCAGTCCTTCTACGGCGATAATTACGACCGCCTTTACACGCTGAAGCAGAAGGTCGACCCATGGGGTGTGCTTTACGCCAGCGGGGCAGTGGGCTCTGAAGACTGGTACATGACTGATCAGATCGAGTATTTCCCTACGGCGAAGGGACGCTTGTGCCCTGTGGGTTCGTAAGAGTACGAAGAATATATTCGAATATACATAGTTTTGAATGTCAATACCTGCGGGTGGTCACTTATGCGGATGGTTTGCTGCAGTATCTTGCCTTTGTTAAAATAAGTGTCAAAGTACCCCATTTGCTCGAACGGAACCGGAAATTCGTAAAAGACAAAGGATGTTTCTTGAAAAAAATATAGAATGCACTAAGAACCACAATGGAAGATCTTCTCCTCGCAGTGCACACCTTCTCGATCTCGCAAGCTTTGCTTGCTCTTCTCCGACTCATCTTGCTGAAGCTCTCCGGTCCAATACATACCTAGGTACTGAAGTCTCCAACTTGACCCGACGCTATCAACGATTACAGCCCAAGATGGCGGAAGTAGCGCCTCTACCGAGCCGTGAGGAGTTGCAGCAGACGTTCACCGCTCTCAACAATCAGGTCACGACGTTCATGACATCTGCAGGGCTATGCTATTGCGGTGCTCCAAGGCCAGACGACCAAGACCTCGGCCCCCCTTGCACCAATCCATTCTGCTATTGCGATGACGACGACGACCACCCCGAAGGCGACCCCGTAGATGTGGATTTAAGTGACGAGGCCTTGCGGCGGATACTCAACAGACTCACCACGCGGGCTCAGGGGCTTGACGCAGCTCTGGCGCCGTGTGACTGTGCATCACGGCCCGCGCCTGTGGAGCCCGTCGAGCCGACAAATCTGCTGGATCTCCCAGCGGAGATCCGCGACATGATATGGGGCTACGCGATGAGCCCCAGGGGTGCCGACATCGTGACCTGGCCCATCGACTACGCCCCAGACGAGCCCGGCTCGCCACCGCGCGTCAGGCGCTTCGTCGTGGGGCGAGCTCAGGATTACCAAGTACAATATACTTATACGCCCTTTAACCCCGGAGAAAACGTGCTCGGCCTCCTTGGCGCCAACCGCCAGGTTAATGCGGAGGCCGGCTCAGTGTTTTACCGCGGCAACACCTTTTATTTCAGCGGCGACGGGCGAGCGGACGTGCACCATGGCGTTATCGCGATGTGGGCATTCCTCCAGGACCGTAGCGAGGCGGCACTCCATGATCTGCGGCGGGTCCATCTAAATCTCAGGCAAGGAGCAACTGAAGACCAGGCATTGACGAGTAGGCGGCCATTTGGCCGGACAGACGGGTCGGAGTTCATAGACCCGCTCTTTGACTTCATAGGAACTCGACTTCCGTCGCTGAATCACTTGTCCTTGGACTTCAACGGCTGGACGCCGGACATGCGTACAGATCCGGTGAGTGCCCCCCTTGCCGATGCTTTCTTTAGTAACTCTGCGAAGTACTGACTCCATCCGCAGTGGACAGAGGGCAATCCCATCCCCGGCGCCACGCCACCGCAGAGCTCTGCCCATTGGGTCCAACGTCTGCTCAACATCCGGCCTCTGCCTCGGGTTTCGCTGCGGCTCATCGTGAGGATTCCCTTCGTCACACGAGACACTCTCACCTTTGCCACCCCACAGATCGATCGTTTCGTACACTTCCTGCGGACACTCCGAGACTCGATGCTGATCAATGGGAACGCACTTGGTGACACGGGGTTCCACCTTCGCTTTATTGACGGGCCGGGCGGTGGCGATGTCATGATCGAGTCCGACGACAGCTGGGACGCACGCGCAGAGACACACACTAGCCACGTGCAGGATGACAACAACTCTAACCCGCGGTCCACCCCGTCAGACCCCGCAAGCACTGTGTATGCTCCGTCATCGTAGCACCACCGGTAAGTAAAAGCTATTGGTGAGGCAAGGCAACGAGCTGATAGGACCAAGTTGCTAGTGAGAAAGGGATGGCTGCACATATTAAGTCATTAATAAAATATTAGATTAAATTAATCAAGTGGGCGGTAGTAATTGTTGCAAAAGATAAATCTAGTTGTGAATGTCTATTCGGCACAGGGAGAGCAAGCTTAAAGTCAAAGTGCTATTGGATTTGGAAGACAGAGTAAGTATTGTGAGATTCCAGCTGGAAGAGTGGCTAAGTATGGTACCAGTTGATAGTCGGTAACGAAGGTCTCAATCCAGGAATGAAATCAGGAAGCAAGCTGGGTGGAAAGGCTGACGAGTGGACAGGGCTGGGCTGGGCAAGTTAAGCTCAGGGTGGAGTGGGGGGTTGTTCAGGGTAGCTCCAGGGGTTTGGCGACCCCTGGTGTGGGGGTGCCCTGCAATCGGCGAATCGGGGCCACGCCAAAGCAAAGCCGGGACTTGTGATGTCGACGACTGACCCGTCACCTGCGATGGCACTTGCGACACATGACGACCTGCTTGAGACCTCGTTCCAGGACAATTACCCGAGCATCGTCAGCTGCTACCCTGTGAGTCGTCTCGCTGTCGGAAGGGAAAGCTGAGGCGGACGACGAAGCTCAGGGGGTTGGCAAGCCTGAGCCTGAACCTGAGCCCGAAAGCTGGGGACCGGCGTCACTAAATACTCAGCCGGGGCTGTCCCATTTCCCCGACCATCCCTCGACACCAGATGCCTCAGAACGCACCCGCCGAGGCAGCATCGCCATCCTCTCCATTCACTCTCACCGCCCTTCTCAACTCCGTTAAGATGGATCGCATCAAGGGCATGCTGTCCCGCCGTGGCGGCACAAAGGACGACCGCGACGCCGACCCAGACGAGTACGCGCCGCTGCGAAACTCCAGCGATGACGTCTCGGACGACGACGACATGGCCGACGACGGCGAGCTGTTCGATGCCGCAGAGGTGCCCTTCTCGTGGTTCGAGTATGCCATTTTTGCCATGATCGGCGTGGCCATGCTATGGGCCTGGTGAGCACACATATTCCCTTCCTCAGTCCTGTCCTCCCAGTCAAAGCCCAAGATTCAAACCACTGACCTTGTCGCATGGCCCCATCGCAGGAACATGTTTCTCGCCGCCTCACCCTACTTCGCCTCTCGATTCTCCGACGACCCATGGGCGACGCAGAACTTCCAGTCCGCCATCCTCTCCGTCTCGACCCTGACCAACCTGGGCTCCATGGTCGCCCTGACCAGCATGCAGCGCTCGGCCAACTACCCCAACCGCATCAAGCTCGCCCTGCTCATCAACACGGCCGCCTTTGCCCTCCTCACCCTCTCCACCTCCCTCTTCACCGCCGTCCCCGCCCGCTGGTACCTCGCCTTCCTGCTGGTCGACGTGTGCTTCGCCGCCCTGGCCACCGGGCTCTTCCAGAACGGCGCCTTCGCCTTCGCCGCGAGCTTCGGCCGCCCCGAGTACACCCAGGCCATCATGGCCGGCCAGGGCGTCGCCGGCGTGCTGCCCGCCCTGGCGCAGATCGTGAGCGTGCTGGCCGTGCCGCCCTCGTCACCATCATTATCGCCTACCCTGGGCACCGAGGGCGGCGACAGTAGCGACGACCCCGTCGGCTCCGCGGCCTTCATCTACTTCCTGACCGCGGTGCTCGTCTCCCTCTGCACGCTGCTGGCCTTCGTGCCGCTGGTGCGGCGGCACGACCGCCTCGTCGAGGCGCGCATGGCCGCGTCGCACCCGGACCTGGCCGCCAGCATGATGTCGGCGCACTCGCACGCCGACATCCAGGAGGCCGAGCAGGCCGCGCGCCGCGTCGTCGGCATGCGCGCCCTGTTCCACAAGCTGCACTGGCTCGCCGGGTCCGTCTTCATGTGCTTCGCCGTCGCCATGTTCTTCCCCGTCTTCACGGCCAAGATCCCGTCGACGCACAACGACAGCGACGGTGGCGGCAGCAGCAATCGGCTGTTCGACGCCGAGGTCTTCATCCCCCTCGCCTTCTTCGCCTGGAACCTGGGCGACCTGCTGGGGCGCGTCACGACGGCGTGGGGCGCGTGGAACGCCGCCGTGAGGGGGCGCGTGCCCGCCGTGCTGTTCCTCGTGTCCGTCGCGCGCGTCGGGTTCCTGCCGCTGTACCTGCTGTGCAACGTCGGCGGCCGCGGCGCCGTCGTCCCCAGCGACGTCTTCTACCTGGCCGTCGTGCAGTTCCCCTTCGGCCTGACCAACGGCTGGCTCGCGTCCAACAGCATGATGGGCGCGGCCGAGTGGGTCGGCGAGGACGAGAGGGAGGCTGCCGGCGGGTTCATGGGGCTGAGCCTCGTGGCTGGGCTGGCGGTCGGCAGTCTGCTTAGCTTTACGGCCGCTGGCATCTAGAAGGTGTTGGTCTTCTTCTTTTATTTTGGGTCCATACCTTGATTTCCTTTTGTTTTTTTATGCATCCCGATAGGGATGACGGTTAGGAGGTTCGGATAGGTTACGCATTTAGCATGGGATTGGCGTTGGATGAACGACTTGTTTTGAGAAGTACCCTGTGGTCGCCATCTTATGGAGTACTCTGCGCAAGAATTATGTGAGTTTAGGAGCATTGGGCTTTTGGCGTGGCATGGAAGAAGCTACAGGGCTGGGATACCCAAACCCTTCGAAATATTGCAAACATTATGCTACGACTGTAGATCATCCAGCAGCATAAAATGTGAGCCTATTGATGTAGTATCTATCGCCTTCAACTTTTGACGTGCAAAGCTCGCCTTCCAACTTCCAACATTCATTGATGAGCATTGACAAGTAGCGATGCCTGTGTTGTACAATCTATTTACTAATACAGTTTATATCAACCACCTCAGACTCAGATACAACAGACTACAGCATATCCTTCCTCCACCCCTTATTCGCCAACTCTTCAATCTCAGGCACCTCAACCGGGCCCCTCACACCCGCATCACTCAGCGCCTCGACAGCCGCCTGCGCGACAAGGTCGACCTTGAGGGGCTTGGCGCCGGCGGCGCCCATGAAGCCGTCCAGCACCCCGCGCGTGAGCCCGTTGAACATGGCGCCGACGCCCGTCATGGCGGCCATGGGGATGGTGAAGGGCCGGCTGCTGTCGTAGAGGAAGGGCGGGCGCAGGAAGACGCCGCGCATGCGCGGGAACCCGCTGGCGATCAGCGACTCGGCCTCGCGCTTGGTGTCGATGTAGCGCCGCGGCAGCACGGGCGCCCCGCCCGCCGCGCTCACGTACAGGAACGCCGGCGCGCCGCCCTCGCCGTCCGCCGCCCGCGCCACCAGCACCGCCGAGTCGCGGTTCATGTTCTCGTACGTCAGCTGCTTCTCGTTCTCGGGACCCTTGTAGCTGCTGCTGCTGGTGCCGCTTCCGCTTCCGCCGTCGCGCTCCAGGGGGTTCGGGCTGCCCCGGGTCGAGTCGAAGGCCTTTCGCAGCCCTGCGATTGGCGATTCCTTTCCTGACACGACGCCCTTGTAGTCGGCCTCGAGGAGGATCCCCATGGAGTGGACGATGTAGTCTGCGCCCTTGAGCAGTGGGGCGTATGCTGCGGGCTGGAAGATGTCTGCCGACTCCCACGAGACCTTGTGTGCCCACGATGGTGGTGTTGAGGAGGCTGTGACGGCGGACCACTTTGGCTCACCGGAGCGGCTATAGATAGGCAGGTTAGTGGCTGTAATTGTGTGATGTGTTGTCGTTACGGAGGAGGGAGGTGGCTCACCTTATGGATGTGACATCCCAGCCTCTTGCCACTGCGAACTTGCAGATTCGTGAGCCTAAGAAGCCGTTGCCACCGCAGACGACTATCTTCTTGGCTGCTATTTTGGACATGGCGAATTCGATGTGGTGTTTGTGTGTGGTTATTTATTTGGACAAGTGAAGATATGGAAAATGCGAGGGTATTGCAAGAGATTTATGTGAAGAGGCTTGCAGTAGTGAGCTGAGCAGTGAGACTCGACGTCGGATGAACCATTAGCACGTATTATGCCGAGGCGCAGGAGAGGTTGTGCGAGGATATAACGGAGGGACAAATTTTACATTCGGCACAATCTGGGTGGAGAGTGCAACCCAGAAGTTCTTCTTGTTTGCGCTTGCAGTATTACACCAGTTCGCGATACTGAATGTGGTGGGCTGATACTGAGGACGAGAGTGAGAGCTCCCTAAACCCAAAGTGGTGATGAAATCATGACCCCGGAAGCGCAGGTAAGAGCTCTGGAAGCTTTGGGCAGGGGTTCCCTGCAGCTCCATCTGTCGGTGCCGATCGGCCAAAATAGTGCAGGGACGTCTGGGGAGCTGCTCTGCTGAACCATCGTCAAGGTCATGGTCGACACCTTGGGAGTGTAGTCAACTTGGTATTGCCGTCTCTTGTGGTTTACAATTGAGAGAATATCATGCATTGAAAAGAGTTAGTTATTCACCGTGTATGTGTAAGTCTACTTGATTACTGCCATCGAATGCCATGACCACCCGAGCCCGCTTGGTCCATGAGTCCCCCGGCCTGGCAGCGGGTCATGTTGTGTCAGTACATGCGTTTTGCAGTGGAGCATGCAGAGTGGCTCTTGTCCTTTCTCCAGATCGCGAGGTCGCGCTCGGCTGAAAATCATCTGTAAACTTTCCTCAAAATATACTCCCTCGAACAAACTTGCCTCTTCTGCCCTCCAGGCTCACAAAAAGCACTGAGCTGCACCTGCCCCGATCCGTCACTAGACACCCTATAGCTGCAACTAGACACTGCTTTGGTTACACAAGCGCTGCGCCAGCGATTAGTCATCCACACACGCTACCGTCCATCCCACCACTTCAAGCCCGCCCGCCTGTCGCAGCCAGAGAAAAAGGAAATGTCCCGACACGCAGCTCGCAAGTCACTCCACAACCTCGACTCCATCATGGCACCCTCAAATAGTGCTGGGAAGCGCGTCAAGGGCAAGCAGGTTTACCGGCCCTTCATCTACGGCACCACCGCACGCCCATTCGACCCCGACAAGAACCCCAAGCCCCCAGGCACGCCCGAAGACCACACCCACAGCTGGTCCGTCTTCGTCAAGGGCATCGACGACGTCGACATCACCTACTGGCTCAAGCGCGTCCAGTTCAAGCTCCACGAGAGTATCCCCAACCATGTGCGCATGATCGACGGCCAGAAGGGCGAGCCCTTCGCCGTCCACGAGACAGGCTGGGGCGAGTTCGAGATCACAATCAAGATGTACTACGTGCCCGAGAGCAGCGAGAAAGCCCAGACCCTCTACCACCACCTGCGCCTGCACGCGTACGGGTCCGAAACCGAGAAGAACGCCATGATCGCCAACGGCGAGGTCGTCGCGTGGGTGTACGAGGAGCAGGTGTTCAACGAGCCCTACGAGGCGTTCTACGACACCCTCACCTCGGGCGCCATGCCGCCGAGCGACGCCGCGGCCAGCTCTAAGAACAAGGCCGGCGGCAAGGGCGGCAAGGGCGGGGGCGGCAAGGAGGCCGGCAGCCAGGCGCCCAAGCGCAGCGAGGGCGGCGTGCTCGAGCGCAGCGCCATGATCCCCATGACCACGCGCCCCGGCCAGCCCTTCAGCGCCGAGGCCGAGAAGTTCGAGGTCAAGAAACTCAGCGACGCCCAGGGCGAGATCGACAAGCTCGTCGAGCAGCTCAGGATCGAGGTCAAGGAGAAGGAGGACAGGCTGAAGTCGCTCAAGGATGAGGCGAAGTAGTCGGGCCCTTCCTCGGCGCCTGCCACTCCTGCCAGCACAGAGGCTCTGGGCCGGGGCTCTCCAGAGCTAGCACGCTCCCAGCAAAACGCAGATCTTTCGAATCCAGGAGCAGAGCAGCAACAGATCGGCGGGCAACAGCAGGCTGCTCAGCAGCCCCCAACTAGTAATCAGCTTTTCACGTGCGACGAAGCCGGGTGCAACGCGACTTTCACGAGACGGTATACCCTCAAAACACACCGCGAAAGTGAACACTTGCGCATAAGGTACCAGTGCTCGCGCTGTAATGCATTTTACACGCGGAGGAAAAGGGCCCTGGATCATGTGAGGAAGTGGTGCAATGGCGCTGAAGTCCGTCAGGTTATTCGGCCTTAACGTATGAGACCAAGATGGGAGCTGGATGAACGCCCCAGTTTTTTCATGTTTTTTTCCTTATGTGTTTGTTTTATGAATCTTGTTTTACGGGTCACGTTTTTTCTTGCATCGATACCCCCTCTCGCGGGCCTATTCCCATGTTTTCGGACCAGGCCCCGATCTTCTCGCACGCGCATGGCTCGGGGGGCGGACAAAAAAAGAAGGTCGGTAAGGAGTTAAGGGCATGGACCGTTGGTTCAGGGTGGTTTGTTTGTCCAGGTTTAGAGAACAGAAGTTTCACAGGTAGTCAATCAGCTCGGCAAAGGCTCAGGCTCGAGAATGGTAGATTCAAACAGAAATGGATGCATCAATCCTGAAAATATCAAGGTTTTGCCGCTGTGAGAATTGGTTTGGACATGGTCGACTTGCTTCGTGACTGTGGAGGCTATTCTATAAGAACTTATGCCACTAGTGGTTGTCCCACATGAGGTTATTCTATCAGAAATTATTGTACCAGAGAATAATTCTTTAGAGGTGTTGCTATTAGAGGTTGTCCAACTAGGAAGTTGTCCCATTAGAGGTCAGGGGTTATCCTATAGGAGCTTATCCTATGGGAGGTCAGTTGATTGAGTATTGAAGTTATTTCGCGCGACCAGCTTTCAGCCCAGCCCCATATCATAAATACGCGAGAGCGAATACTGCTTGTCTTGGTACTGATATGCTAGTTTATTTGTAACTTTGTTTGGTTTATAGAGTAGAGGTGGGAGTGTGTTTCTAATTCTATTACGAATACGGAACGTCCCAAACCTTGGCCAGCAATGCTGCGGCACGATCGATGAATCTCTCCTTCGTTTCTCTCGCTCCTCCCTTCTTTCTTCTTCTCCCCCCTCCGATCCCAATCTTACACAAAAACCTGCCGTGTAGGTAGGCAAGCGATGCTTGCTCGTACAATGCACCGCCCAGTCAAGGCGTGCTCCTCGGGCTTCTGAAGCCCCATCTCGAGAGTGACAAAGGAAAAGAATATATGGTGGAGAGCGATTGTGCAAGTCGGGTGGTATCAAGATGGTCATGGCCGTTTGTGTGTCCTGTTCCCGTTTCGCCCTTTTGTGATATCCGGCCATGCTCCATGATGTTCATCCCACCCTCATGATGATGTCCAAAGTCTGGGCAAAAGAACGAAAAAAAGAAAAACAAAATATCAAATTCCCTCCCTGATCTTTTAAATGTGCCGCTCGCGGCTCCGTAACGCCTTGCAGGGTTGACTCATAGTAGGATTACCAGTCTTTATGGTGAACCCAGGGTATAACGCCGTGTGTGAGGAAAAAGGAAAAAGAAAATCACAATATGATGACATAGGGGAACCATTGCCCCTGAATGAATCGAGGTCTCATCTCTATTGAGCCTCGTATGCCGGCGGAGGCACATCCTCGTGCTCTTCCCAGAAGGCTGGGTTCCTCCTCTTCTCGTCGTACACTCTCCTGGCGATCTCGCCGGCCATCTTGTTGATCCAGGCCTGTTCCAAAATTACGGAAGAGGTATCTGAAGGCGGTCCTCTTCGCGGTGAGAACGAGAATGGTGCCTTCTCGTCGGTTGACATCTGTGGGCTTCCCGCCGACTGAATCTGGGATGTCGATTCGGCCTGCTTTTGTTTTTGAGGCGAGAAAGTCTCCGGTGGCTCCGAGCTATACAGCTCTGGCTTCAGCGGTGGCCGTACCGGTGAGTTGGTTGCAGTCCCTTCATTGAAACGGACTTTGGTCGGAGTCACAGGGACGTAGTCTTCGGGTTCCCCCGGAATCGTCGTGTCCATCAGGGGCTCTGACAGAGGTCCCTCGACCGATGCTGTGTCGGTGACACTCTCGCTCGTGTCGCTCGCTGCGGCACTCACGGGTTCGCTCTCGGACTGCCTACGCCTCAGATTTACAACCCGGGTTTTCTTCTTGCGACCCGCATGTGATCTTGAATTGCGCCCGGCTCCGAGCGACAGACCTGTGGTCGCCGTATTGAGGCTGACCAGTGAAGGTCGGGATGGTGGCATATATCCCTGCTCCACGCTGCTGGTATCCGAGAACGTGTATGTCGTCGAAGTGCCGTGGAAAGAATGTGCCTTGGTCAGGCTAGGCGTTGCTAGCGGTGGTGTGACACTCTCTGGCTTCTCTTGTGAGCCAGCCCAGGCACGGAAGACGACGTCGCTTAAAGACGGGGTGAACAGAGACATGGTTCTGTTGCAGTCGCTGAGAGACGCAAGCCTGATGAGATTCTTCTGAGAGAATAGAGTCTGGATTTCCGGGCTGTTGTCCAGGGACAGGTTCTGAATCTCACTGGGGTCCAACAAGTTGCCATGGGCATCTACGGCGTCCTGTGGCGGGCTGGCAAAGGGGTCGACAGCAGGTTCGCTGGTTTCTGGAGTCTCGTCCTCATCTCTTGGGATCTGGTCCGGACACCACAGACGCAGTGACAATCGATGGATGATGGCCGGGAGCTCATCCATCATCAGGTCCCGGAGCTTCCCCTCGATCGTCTTCTGGAGGTAGTCCCTAACAAACTGGATGGAATCGAAGGTCGAAGAGACCTTGAGCGACTCGAGCGGGTCATTGCGAAAGACGATGGTGAGTCCCTTCTGCTTCGAGAAGACCAGAATGATGAAGGCCGACAGCTTGATGTCCGACAGTGTCAGTGACAATGGGATGGTCAGGCCCGATGAGGCAGCCAAGGGCTGTGGAGACGTGAAGTCTGGCTTCGAGTGCAAGTATGTGTTCAGGGGGTTCGCCTGTTTGTTGATATATTAGTCGTGTTATTACTCGTAACCTTGGATGGGACCCGTGAACTAAACGCGCATCCTTGCACGGCAATGTCGTCCGTCAATGCAAAGCGGGTGGGGCGCAAAATCCACCCGCATTGGGAAGGAGTCATCGAATGAAAACTGGAAAACAACTGAGATGCAGAAGACCGCGCTGCTGGGTGAGGCTCCCGCGCCGGCCATCGCGCGCAGTTCGTCGAACTCGAGCTGGCGGCGGATTGCTCCCACCTCCCTGCAGTGGTCGTCCATACTCCATCCCTCGACCCGTAGTATAACAAAAGTGCTATAGCCAAGCTGACACTCGTCAAGCTTGTTTGATGCCCTCCATCGAACAGCCAATTGTTTCATCGTGCAGCGAAGAAAAAAAGCGACTGCTTGGCCTGCGGGTGACGGGGTATCGGAGCGACCAGCTCTAGAATGTTTCCCACGGAAGAAGTCGAACATGAATCCACCACGTACCTGAACTCTGGTCCGGAGGGTCAGGAAGGCGTCGCCGCTGTAGCACATCTTGAAGATGCCGCGGAAGCGGTCCTCTGCCAGGTCGCCAATCTCGAGGATCTCCAGCTCCGGAGGCACGGAGCCCAGGTTGAGCTCTGTGACGAGGATGTCATCGACGATGATGGGCGGCTTGGGCGTCTTGTTGAGGGCGGTTGTGAGCAGGTCACGGGCGCGCTCGTAGAAGTCCTCGTCGGCCGTGAGCGGCGACCAGTTGAAGTTGAAGGCCATGGCGCGGGCGTGCGGGTGTGGCAGCTTAGAGGTTGGTCGTCATGGCAGGAGATTGATGATATCACTGCCTTTTCGGATCGATCGTTGGTCGCGTGATGGGGGAGTGGGTTTCGCGATGCAGGTGGGTCAGACGGGTGGTGTCGCCGTGCTCCTCTGGTCGATGGTAAGTCGTGATGATGGAAAGCAGTTCGCTATTAGAATTGGAGATGGGCGAAGAATGGTTGGTGAGTGTGATACACTGAGGTAGGGTGTGGTAGGGTGCGATATGTCCGCAAGATAATAGACCGGTAGCAAACCAGCGCAAAGTAAGCAACGGCGAATTTTGCAGGCGGAGCGGAAATGACGAAAAGCGCGGGAACTCGGCAGCCAAAAAACAGACGAGCTGTTCCCTGGCGCTGAAAGAAGTTGGTAAGTGTGAAATTTGGATGGGCGAGTCGCAGGCTGATCCGTGCGCTCCCGGGCAGGTGGAGATTTTGGGGGCTGCTATGTTTTTTTCCTTTGGCCTTCCCTCTTTTTTCCCTTCTGATTGTCGAGGGTCAGCGCGTTTTTGTTCATGCGAGACGCCCGACAACGACCCGATGCCGCATGACAGGGTCACCACGGACCACTAGCTGCCGCGTGCCGCAGCACGATGACCCCTTTGTGGACGGTGCGGAGACTGGAAGACAAGCCACTCACTCACGCGACTGGGGATAGCAGGGTAGCAAGCTGCAGGTTTCGAGAAGCGAGGGGATGAGAAGGCTCCCAGTGGCGGGCAGAGTGGATGCAGGTAATGCTGGCTGGCAGTCCTTGTTGATTCGAGTGGTCTGCATTGACCTGATCTCACACACGATATGGAGAAGGAGGAGGAGTATTATCGCAGCAATTATCGTCGAGTGCAGTGTACAATCCACTCCACAGCAAGAAACAGCAGAAAACAGTCACACAATTCAGGACGTTGCCATGCCCCAGTGCTAAGATGCAGCACAGTCGCAACAACATGGGGATGCGGCGCCATGCCCGTTAAAACGCGGGGAGCGAGGATTTTGCGGAGAATAGTGGTGTGACGGAACAGCCAGTCTAGCCATTTCCAAGCCCCCGGTTTGCCAATCTTGGGTCGTAGAGCTCTGTCAGTTTCCCTCTTGGGGACGGGCAGGCCGGCAGGCTGGCAGGCAGGGCACGATGATAAGGCCAGACAATGGCCAGTCCAAATAGTAGGCAAGAACATCATCAGATCTCTCACTCCTTCAGACTACAGTCGGCTCGAGCAGGCAGCGGAGTGGAGTGATGGGCCTGTCAGCATGGGACGATGGCCTCAGGACGTCTCCGGCATATCCAGCAGCTCAGGGACCCCTTCAGCCAGCCAGCCAGCCTGCACTTCCCGAAATAGCAGAGGGGTCCAGAGGTTCCAAAGGTCCAGATTGTGTGGTCCCACGCTGCCGGTCCTCATCCCTCCTCCCCGAGCACAGCCTTCGTCTTCACGAGCCAACGAACGGCACACACAGACACACAGACGGGTTGAATGCCCGGGGTACTCGGAACGAGAGCCTAGAGCCTAGGGCCCAGAGCCTAGAGCCCAGGCCCGAGCCCAAACCCAAGGGGACCTGCAGCTGCAGATACAGATGCCACCATAGATGCAGCACATGCAGCCAGCCCAATGTGGTTCGCCTGGGTTGATTGGCTTTGGACCATTCCTCCTTTAGTTCCAGACCGTTTCCACATGCGGCATCCGATCCGCATCTCGCCCAAATCTAAAAAGAGTGAGGAAATAGTACTGTCTGACCCGTACATGGAGGGACGAGGAGCGGGTAAGAGAGAGAGAGAGAGAGAGAGGTAGAGAGGTAGCGAACGGGTAGACGGGAGGGAGAAGGAGAGGGTCAAGAAAGACTTGATGTCATGGGCCCCTGCGCTGGAATGGCCCCCGTGGTGTGGACGCATCCGCCCAAACTGCCCCGTGTGTCTATGTGTCCGTATGCCGTCTGTCAGTCTCTCGGTTTTGTCTGCAGGGCCACCGCAGGTGACGCAGTCTGGCACTACCACACGCGACAGGAGCACCGCCGCCGTCCATTTTTCTCTCGCTTCGATGACTTCGCCCTCGCATTCGCCCTCGCCCTCGCCTTAGCTGTTGCTGTCCACGCGGTCGTTTTCCACAGCCAAGATCCCGGACATCGATCTTCTTTTCCCCCCTTGTGTGCTCCCGCTGCCCTTCAACCGCCGTGCACAGTAGCGGGTACAGTAACCAGCGCCCGCACTGACGACTGATTCAGCTGCCCAACGTCAAGCAAAGATCCAAGGCCCCAAAGGTCCAACGTCCTTGTCCAAGGGCGCGCTTGGGGTGTGTGGGCGTGGGCGTGTGGGCGTGCCTAGTAAGGTGTGGGCGTAGATGTGGATTGAGGACGGCGACATACCTGACCTGCCAACTACTACTGCCTACCTGTGCCTGCTCTCATATTACATTACATTACATTACAGCACACTATGACCATGCTGTCATGAGCCAGTCCAGCCCAGCGCACTATTGAACAATAAAAGGCTGGCCAAAAGTCAGTCACCGGTTGCCAGTCAGTCCTGACTAAACTCCCGTCCTCGTCAATGCACACTCACAATTGTGCATTGCCTTTGCCTTTGCCTTTGCCTTTACTTTCTTTCCCCCCCGTCGTCGCGGGTTCCAGGTGTGAACCACGGAAACCACTTCCTTCGCTCTTTACCACTTCAGGCGCCCCTTCCCTTCGGACGACGCCCACGGCCACGGCACTGGTGACGGCAACCACTACGCTCGCTCCTCGGTCGCCGCTTGTGAAGTAGCGACTTCATGCATCCTTGACACTACGCCCCTCGTCACGCTGTCATTGCTTACTTACATGGGGCCCCTTGGAACTGTTTCCGACTGTAATGTGTAATTTGAACACCTCACTTCATGGTAATAGTTTTGGAAGTGGATCGAACATCCTGATAATCAACGGAGCGACGCGGCGCATTCATAAAGGAACGACGGCAACATGGATACTGTGCCCTCCTTAGCGACATTCACCTTTGTCGGCGAAGGCGCGGCAAACGTGGTCTTTGAGCTCACCGGTGTGGCAGACCACCCAGGCCTTGACGGTAGAGTTGCCCAACTGTTTCTCCCACGGCCCAGGACTACTCAGGCTAACGAGCAATTCAGGCCAGCTGCTTCGGGTGCCAAAGGACGAGTCGAGCGGCATGTCATATGCAGAGCTCCAGAACTACTGGGAGAACAAGGTTTCGCCTCTCTTCAAGCCGCATGAGCTCGTGCAGCAGAGGCTTGTCAAGCTACCCCAAGACCGGGGGTTCGTCAAACGGCTCAATCAGCAACTCAAACAAATCGAAGAAAAGGGCACCCGCCGCCATGACTTTGCCGGCCACAGATTCTCGCCCCAGGGCATGAAGACCGGAATGCTGGTCGAGGACATGAGACCCAAAGCGGCATCATCATCATCAGCCTCACCCGGGGACGGCGCCGACGAGGATGATGATGAGGAGGAGGAAGAACAGGGCGACGCCGGCGAGGACGACCTCTTCACGCTGCACGAGATCAAGCCCAAGTGGCTGCACCAGTCTCCCCGAGCGCCCGAGGGCGCCGAGCAGTGCCGCAACTGCGCGCGCGAGGTGCAGCGCAACCTCAAGAACGCGACGCGCAACCCCGTCTTCTGCCCGCTGAACCTGGTCAAGGCCACCGACTTCCCCCGGAACCAGCACGTCGCGGGGGACATCCGGCGCCAGCTCGGCCTCTCGGAGGCGCAGTCCGACAACCTGCAGGCGTGGCTGCGCGGCTCGACCCTGCTGCGCCGCCTGCGCGCCGCCCAGTGGGACCTCGACCACGCGCCCGAGCCCGTCGTCCCGGAGGACTCGGCCGAGTCGGCCGACGACGATAATGACGGCAGCGGCAGCGGCAGCGTAAAGATAAAGAAGGAGAGCGGCAGTGAAGACGATGAGAAGGAGAGCGGCAGCGGAGACAATTATAAGGAGAGCGGCAGCGGAGACGATGATAAGGATAGCGGCAGCGCAGACGATGTCAAGGACAGCGGCAGCGCAGACGATGTCAAGGACAGCGGCATCGCAGGCGATGACAACAATATCGCGCGGTACTGCCTAGCCATGACGCTGCGTGACTGCAGCCTGTTCCTGCGGATCCCGCGGCGGCCCAGGTGCGCGGCGGACGACGTCGTGGCCAAGCTGGCCGACCTGGACAAGAAGAACTACGCCGTCAAGCGCGAGTACTGGGAGGGCATGGAGCAGGGCCTGCACGACAAGGACCTGTACTGGAAGGACGAAGGCTCCATCTCGGCCACGCTGACGGACTGCCAGCTGCCGTTCTACAAGGCCGGGAAGAAGAACGTGCCGCCCGAGGTGCGGAAGTACTACCGGCTCTGATCGGTGTTGATGCGCGGCTTTCCCGTGGGAGGAACGCTGGACTGGCTTGTTTCATTGGGAGAGGGGGTTTTGATTAATAGACTTGTGTGCCCTTTAGGCTTTGCATGAGTATTGCTATTCCAGTGGTCCGGTCCTTGGTCCTGGTTCTGGGTTTCGATACTTTTCGCCTATGGGGCATACATTGGCGAGGCGTTTACAGATGCGTTGCTTTTTTTTTGGTTGGTTGGTTGGGAATCATGCAGCATTGCCTCACGGCTTGTTCATTGTACTGAAGAAGAGTCTATCTCATCGGTCTAGATTTCATTGGCATTGGTTCCCCACGACTGACTGTCCGATGCCTTCGTCGTCTTCCCACCCAAGCCATCGTGAACCTTTTGGATTGCCACGGTCTGCCTGAAATTGTTTCCTACCCGCCCATGCCTTGAACTGGAGTGCTGCCCCAAGCTCCGCGGCCCCCGACAGTGGTGATTCGTTTGTATGAACCAGGTGCGGAACTCGATAGCTGCGCCAGATGGGGACCTATCGACGGCGTCTTACTGTGGAGGCTTTTGTGTGCAATGAGCCCCGTATGTGGAAGGGAGGCCAAGAGATCGGCATTCTGCAGGTGGGAAGTTCGTGTGCGCATCTTGCGAACATGGAATAGCTTTTCAGCAAGCAGCAGTGATATTAGCCCTGCTACTTCAACAGAAAGACTCTCTTGCGATGGTTGTGTTGGTGGGTTCACTTCATGAGTCGGTATCCTCTTTTTGATGATCTCATAGTGGAAAACCTTGTTGGTATAGAATTTGTATTCATCACAACCAGAGCCCCTAGCCAGGCCTAATAACAGCGCTTTCTCAAACAATGCATGACGCCACCTTGATAGACTCTCAATAAAAAACCAGAAAGAACCCCTCAGATCATCGTGCCACGCTCGAAACTGTCCCTGATCTCGGCCGTGTACTTGTTGTAGAAGCGCGACAGCTTCTGGTTGAACTGCTTGTTCTTGTCGTTGATGTACGTGACGTCGGCATCGTCACCGTTGCGGGCCTGGCGCTCCCGGCGCTTCTTGTTGGCCACGTCCTCGGCCTTCTTGAGCTCGCCGACCAGGCGGTCGACGGCCTTCTTGTCGGGCTTGCTGCTATTGAAGCCGGCGAAGGCGTCGCCGCCACCACTACCGCCGTAGAAGGTGCCGTCGCGGTCGACGGCGACCATCTCGCCGTCCTCGGTCTCGACCAGCTCGAGGGTGCCGCGGGCGGCGGCCTCGTCGATCGCGCGCATCTTGTCGCGGGCGTAGCGCTCCAGGTCCGGGTCGCCCATGTTGCGCAGCTGGCGCTTGTAGATCTTGTTGGCCTCGCGCCCGTAGTCGGAGAAGGCGTTGTCGTCGCGGTGCCGCTCCTTCTTGGCCACGCGCCGGTCCCACTTCTCCGACTCGTCCACCGTCCAGTCCCACGCCCGCTTGCGCTCGAAGTCGCCCCCGGCGTCCTCGACGTCCGCCTTCAGCAGCTTGTTCGTCGCCACCGCCGACTTGCGCTGGATCGCCGCCAGCTGCGCCGGGTCGTTGGCCAGCCGGTGCGCCTCGGTCTGGGCGGCCGAGAGGTTCGATGCCGAGGACGTCTTGGCGCGGTTCTGGAGGGCGCGGAAGCGGGCCATGCGGTCTTGGATCGAGGAGGTGCTGGAGGATGCGGCGGCGGCGGCGGGTTCTTCAGGCCCATCTTCTGTGCTTGGTTGCTCATCTGCTGGTGCGGGAGTAGGCAGCTTCTCTGAGGGTTCTGGCGCAAGTTGCGGCTCGTCTGTTGTTGTTGTTGTCGTCGTCGTTGCTGCTTCTTTTGTTGGGGATGGCGGTGCTGGCTCTGGCGGGTCTGCAGGCGGTGGCGACGACTCCTCCACGGTCGCGGTCACTACTTGACCCTTCTTGCCGCCCTTTGCGGTCTTCGCGGTCTTTCTCTTCTTTGCTGGAGGCATGGCTGATAGCACTTGTGTAGTTGAGGTTCTGATCAGGCAAGTAGATGTTGGTAGAAGAGACCGGGGGGGTTGTAACGGCTTGGGGTAGTAAGTGGTCTGGGCTGACTGTCTATCCTGAGCCACATGCAGGAAACAGTTTACTTAAGTACCAAGTACTTTCATATGCAATCAATCGTTCTAAAAAGACGCTAAAAAAACAACTCTGCGCAACACCCCTTTGCTGCAATTTCTCCCTTTATACAGCTCCGAACCGATAATTTAAAAAGAAGAGTGTTCTTTTCATACTGTTCCTCATTTGAGTTGCTATACTTTTCTGTTTGGATTTGAAAAAGTTGCAAGCAAGAAAGCGTGAGGTACAACCAAAATGAACCCGCTTTTCGGGACCGATTGATTGCATATGAGAGTAGCGGCTCTGGACGTTGGTCCAACCCCCTGCGCTGCCCTGGACTAACTGCCTGCACTGATGGGGTCGAGGTACACGCGACCTCCAACCTCCAAACGCCCGTTTGGTGAAATTTCGTACCCCAAATACTCCCATCTCAACTCAAATATCTCACACCAGCACCAATTTTGCATGTCATAGCCCAGGCGTCCACGCGTCGGATTGAATTACTGCTCTTCAATGATTTTCTTTCCTCTTGTATGAATCGGTTGCTCCCCCCATCAAGAGTCTTGCCAGCACGGGCCATCCTCCCATGAGTCGCGATCTGCTCTACCCACACTATGAGGCGGCTCAGAGTCAGAGACCCATCTGGGCTCTGCTGGGCGGGCGCCGGCCCCATATCATCTACTATGGGCTCTCAGAAGCGGAGCATCATGGAGAGATACCCCAGAGGTGAACTCATCGGGAAACATCCTTCCAGAAGGCCCAGGAAAAAGAAGCAGCTCGCGTTTGAGATGCCAGATGTCGTGTTGGATCTCGACGCCGAAGACAGCCCACATGTTCGCCCTTTCGACGCACAGGATGAGGCCGAGCAGAAGGTCAAATGGGGATTCAACCCTGTCGTTCCCGAGGTGGAAAAGCGTGTTAGTGAGCTGACGACGGACATGCTCACCGATGGGACGAGAATGCGCCAGATGCTGGCAGCCCGTCACCATCCCTTCAAAATCTCGGATCACGATGTGCTCTCCGTCGCCCTCCTCGGCGGCGACGCGACTGCCCCTTTACCGGCTGATGGTAAAGCAGTAGATGAAGGAGCCAGGCGACACAACACGTTGCTGCAAAGTAGGAACCGGGCGTTGCAACTCAACGGCATACCGGAACGCATCCAGGCCCGAGATCCAAACACAACCATACATTTCATGCTCCACCGACAACAGCGGGCGTCTGCCTCACAAAGTTCGGCTTCGACCAGCGCTCAGGCTAAAACCACCGGTTCGGATACTTTTGAACGTGCAGTCCACCGCTGCAAGAGCCACGCGCAACTCGGAAGACTATGTTCCTCGAGTATGTCATCGGGGCACGGAGCGATCAGTCCTGCTTCTTTGAATTACATTGCGGACGTCTTGGAGACCCCAGGCAAACTTTTCTACGGGTCCAATACTCAACAAGTCCTCAAATTTGTTAACAATTTTACCATGAGACAACTCTCAACAAACACCGGTCTGAATTCCAGACTGTCGCTACTCGGCTTGCTCATGGCAGCCAATCTTCGCTTACTTCCCGCAGTCATGCAATACCTACACATTTGCTTGTCGCAGGGATTCATAGGCAACGCTCAAGACAAGCCAGAGACGTTAAGCGCCGTTGGAGATGGGATTCTGAAGGCATTAGAACAAGGGCAGGGCTTAGCAAGAGGAGTTCGTCCAGAGCTGTTCACGTTGCTGACCGGCCGGACTCTAGCCGTCTCCACTGTACAACCGGCCTTGTTCGGATCAAGCGTCGTCAGCAGTGAAGAAGATCCTCACACGCACCCCATTTACGTTCAAATTCTCGGCCAACTGGGTGCATTTCGGCTGTTGTGGCATTCATGGAGGAGGGGTGCGGATGAAAGGATGAGACAGTACGAACCATACTACTACAGAGCCTTCATTCGCTGTGCCGAAGTGCTACACGACGCCAAGAGCATCAATGGGCTGGACTGCACGACTGCTACGGGAGACCTGGAGAAAGACGCTGAACTCGACCTGCAAGCTATCGACGCGTTGGATGCACATTATGCATCCTCGAGCTCTACAACGGCACCTTATACTTGGCATATTGAAACCCAGCCCTCATGGGACGAGATCATCGAAGTGTTCGAGAGTGCTGAGATACACCAAGCAGTGGCACGGATCGATGAGCTGGTGGCCAGTGCTCCTATGGAATCAGCTGTGGATGTAGACAATGTGATCGAGGCCAGATCATAAGATACCTCGACCGCTCATCGGCCACAACTTCTCGACTCTTCAACCCGGCCATGAAAGTCTCGGGGTCGTGTGAAGGCAAATCTCCCTCGAGCTTCATCAGCATCTGCGTCACGTCGATGAGCCCGAAGCGCGTGGCGGTGGGATTGCCTACGTCCAGATCTGTGGTTCCAGTAGTCAGTGCGTTGTCGGACAGACCCGGCAGCTCAGCACGCAAAGACATATGGAATGCAAGCACAAGTTACACTAAAGGAGGCGCAAGCCACTGAAAATTATTTTCGCTTGAGAAACGCGAGAAATAAGCCACGTTCGGGGCCCAGAACGGGATGTGGACACTCGTCTTCGGCATGAGTGCGAAGCAGAATATCACATCTAATATTCAAAAAATCTCTTCCTATACCGGCAGCTCTGTCGTGAATTCACGCTTACATGCCTGTTCGGCCACTTCAACTACTGCGTGTGAGACCTTGATGCTGATGCTGACGCTTTAGTCATATGGAGTGAGCTCGCCAAAGCAAGGCCCTCGCTCAGCAACAAAGCCATCCCAATCGGTTCCCTCCCCTTACTACACCAAAGCCCAAATCTCGGTGCGTCAGCCCTGCAGGCAAAGTGGACCACCGCCCTCTTTACCCAGAGCTGCAAGCTGTCGGCCGACTGCCAGGGATCAGCTGCGGGAGCGGTCTCCGGTGCCAAGCTGAGCAGCTCACGCCGGGCCCCCATTGGGTGCGTGCCGGGATGACAACATGTATGTAGGTCTCACCTGCAAGGTTCCTTCAATTACCTGACGACCACCTTGATGCCGGCAAGCTACAGCTGTGGCGCGCAGCTTACCATGCAGCTTCCCCCTCCCCAATGCCGCCAACACGAAGCATGGCTTGCTCGAGCTGCTGCACCGCATGGTTGGGGGACCTATCACGGCGCCCGCGTTCTTCTATCGTCAGCCCCAGCGCCGGCCCGCCAAGGACGTGGCTCGATGTGGTCCGACACAGAGTCGCTTTGTTGCCTATGGAGGTTGCCTGGTTCCGTTGAGCTGGGTCTGTCTGCGGCTGGGTTTACGTGAGGACCGGCGCTGGGCCTTTTCTCCATTAGTTGCTGGAGCGACTCTGCGCTCTTTTGACTTTTATCTCCCGACCGCGTAGAAGAGAGCATCTCACATCATCCGCCGTTCGTTCTCCATCTCACCTGCGTTCTGCGATATCGTCACCGCCTCCAGTACCGAGCATCTTGTGGGAGCCCTCCCCTTGTCAGGCCTGGACATTACTTATCCCATCCGACGGTTTGTACGATACTCTCGCGTTGCCAACACTGCGTGAGGATGCGAAACCTTGAACACCGCTATACCGAGCAATGAGAGGTCTATCGCCTCGCTCTTCACAGGCCGTGTCTTGATGTCGTGACCCGAATGCGAACGCCATTCTGGGCCTGCCTCGAGGCTTCTTTGCCAGGATGACGTCCTCCTTGCTGCCGTATCTGGCGCTCCTTGCTCTGGTTGTCCCTCGGTCGTGGCAGCAACGAGACCCAGTCCAAAACTTTTGTCGGCGGTTTGGGCACCAGTCAACTGTCATAGACGACAAACTATATGTTGATGGCGGCTTGATTAATTGGAATCCTATATCAACCTATCCTCAAAATTACTCCAGTGGGTTTGCTTTGCCCCAAATGCATGGAAACAGTTGCCGGACCGGGACACTCACTAACATTGTACCATGATCACAAAGATACTTTTCTCTCGTACCAAGACCTGCAGAGGAATGGCGCAAGTGGTATGCCTCAACTGCATGCCAATCTCTCCAAGAATGCATCAATTCCAGACGTCAACGGAGGGATTCTATGGGGTGACGACGTCAACAAACAGTTCTATCTCTTCGGCGGGGAATACTACGGCACACCACCCACACCCTTCAACCTTTACTCGTACGACGTACTAAACGACCGATGGAACAATCTGGGTCCACCGAGCCAGAGTGGGATCAACCCAATATCTTATGGCGCAGGCGTGGGCATCTCGGAACTTGGTCTGGGTTTCTACTACGGCGGTTGGCTCTCCAACAACTCGGTCCCAGGATGGTCGGGCCCGCCTATGGCCACGACCGGCTTGATCAGATACGACATGGACGAGGGCTCATGGACGAACAATACCGGGCCGGATTCAATGCGAAGGGCCGAGGGCTCCATGAACTATTTGCCCGCTTCGGACGGCGGGCTGTTGATCTACTTTGGTGGGGTCCAGGACCTGGAAAATGGCACGACGATAGGCCAGCCCATGGACGAGGTATTCGTCTATGACATTGTGAGCGGGCGGTGGTATACACAACAGACTTCGGGTACTACACCACAAATGCGAAGCAGGTTCTGTTCCGGGGTGACGTGGGCGGATGATCAGTCGAGCTATAATATGTGAGTCTGGAAGCCCGCACACAGGCGAGCTTGACTTGGTTATTGACTGTCTACTGCAGATATCTGTATGGTGGCGCTGGTATGCCACCAGATACTTCGGGCTTCGACGACGTGTACATACGTACGTCTCCGTTAATTCCGCCTTTGGCCCTTCCAACTGACTCTGGCAACAGTATCGATCCCCACATTCACCTGGATCAAGCTGTATCCTAACGACGGCAACGTCACTGGCCAATACCCCCATCACAGCCTGAGCTGTAATGTCATCAATAAGGGCCAGATGCTCGTCATAGGCGGCAGTTTCCCGACTAGCGAGGACTGCGACGCAGCTCCTCAATGGGGCACACACAACCTCGTCATGGGCCAACAGGCCGACGCAGATGCGAATCCCTGGCAGCTCTTCTCCCCGAACCTGACGACATACGCCGTCCCGGACGAGATCATCTCCGTCGTAGGCGGCCAGGCCACAGGCGGAGCGACGAACACAGCACCGGCCGGCGGCTTCGACAACCCGGACCTCGACGTCCTGATGACCAAGAGGGCATCCATAGCCGCGCGGACCCCAACGCGCCCCATCCCCGGCGCCACGGGCAGCAGCTCCTCCTCGTCCTCCTCTGGTGGCCCGCACCTCAGCACCGGCGCGATCGTGGGGATAGCAGTGGGCGGCGGGGCGGCGCTCGTCGCCCTCGCCATCGGGCTGTGCGTGTTTGTCCGGAGGCACCGCAGGTTCCGGTACGGCGCCACGGGGGGAGGGCCACACGGCGGGGGCCCCAAGTCCAGCGCGGGGGGCAGCAGCAGCAGCCCGTACACCTTCGCGGGGCCGGGGGCCACGCCGTGGAGCCCCAACAGCGCGTACAGCGGCGGCGGCGGCGGCGGCGGTGGTGACATCACCGCGCACACGCCCAGCAGCTACGGGGCGCCGCCGAGCCCATTCGCCAGGCGGCCCAGCAACATCAACGTGCAGCAGGGGCCGGCGGAGCTGGCGGCGCCGGTGCCGGACGGGGGGCGGGACTACGAGATGGCTCAGCAGGGAGGAGGGGGATGGGGATGGGGCGAGCTTGGGGCGCAGCAGCAGCAGCAGCAGCGGCGGTCGCTCAGGACGTCACACCGGAGCGTGAGCGCGTCGGGGGCAGGGGGAGGAGGCGGAGGCGTGCAGGCGTTCTACGGCGCCGGCGGCGACCAGCCCAAGTTCGACGACAGCGGCCGGCCGTGGTACCCGCAGGTCAGCCGGATGGACGACGGGCCGTTCCCGAGGAGCCCGCGGTCCGCGTCGAGGTCGGACAGCCACCACCAGCAGCACAGCCCCGGGTACGGGGCCCCCTCGGCGCACGAGATGGAGCCGAGGTGGCCGCTGGGGGGCGTGACGGGCCCGCCCTCTCCGCCGCAGCATCTTGGTGGGGGCGAGGCGGACATGGGGGGTCCTGATGATAGGAGGCATGAGACTTTTTATCATCCTTAATTTTAACGCTTTTAGAGCCGTGTCTCTTGAGAAGGACCGAGGAGGGGGGGAAACGGCCGTTTACCTGGTGTTTGTAGCGAATCATACCTATATTTTCTTGTTTATTGCCGGGTTTCTCTGTCTGTGTCTCTCTCTCTCTACGGTCTCAGAGTGCGTGAGATGTCACAAATTCTGCCGACGCAAGGGAGTGAAGTACATGGTATACGTGTGTACGGCAATACGCCCTTGAACTGTCCACGCTGACGTCTACTTTGGGACTTCGAGGACAGGATGAATACCCACGTTTCTGACTTCCTGCCTCTACCCTCCCCTCTGTCTTCCAGGTGTTTACATGCGGTGTGCCTTCCCACTCTACCGCTCTATCATTTAATAAACATGGTACCGTAATCATACAAAGCACGTTGTTGAAGAAGCAGTCGCCATGGTGATCACCCAAGGCGATGAGACCACAAAACCTGATGAAGACCATCAGACCGGCCGTCCTCGGACCGCTTGTGACGTCTCATATGCATACAACAAAATACGGCCGAGACCGCCGCAGACAGAACACGGCAACGACGTTGTCCAGGCCGGCAAGCAGCCATCCAGGTATTTTTTATGTCTCCTCCCCCTCGCATTTCCCGTGTCGCGCCCGTGCCGTGTCTCCGGTAGATAGGATACACAATAACACAACGGTCTGAGGCTGGGGGTCTCACTTGTTCGTTTTTTTCTGTTCTTTTCTCATTCTTCTTCTTCTTCTTCTTTCCTCGTCAACCATAAGCGACGAGCCTGAGTCAAATCCCCACACCCCTTTTCCTTGCTAGCGACAATGTGTCACCCAGGGACGAGGACCTTGATGGGGTGTGTGCCAGTGTGGCCCCATATCGCCTTATGCTTTTTTTTTCTTTCTGTTTTTGTCGTGCCGCCGGTGCTGTCAAAGGGCTGGGCGGTGTTGCTTTGTCCCGTTCTCGACAAGGAGTGTGTGTGTTTGCAGAACCTTTATGGGCCGCGACATGAGACATGGCGCGTGTGGGCCTTTTTTTTTTCGCTTCTCCAAGATGGAGATGGGAGTGATGATGGTTCACACGGGTACATGTATGAGCCAGCCGTGAAGGTTCACACCGGGGATACTCACGAGGGAGGAGGCTGTGATTCATTGGGATTAAGCAAGAGTGCTGCGGCGGCACAAGAGGCAGTTCTCATGACCAAGAGGGGCTGTGCTCATGGACGGGGAGGTGGTCGGTTGAGGATCCAACGTCATATCAACGTGCGAGCGAAAGACAGGAAGGGGGCCGCTGGTCCGTCTGTAAAATACGAAGTTGATCTCAGGACGTTCACGAGCGAGAGAGATGTCCTCACCGTGGGCTCGGTGCCGTCTTTGTCGCTCACCGGTCAATATACCGCACGCATCACCATCCCGTCGGGAAAAAAAGAAGAAGAAAAAAAAGAGTAAGAGCAGTCACTGCCTCGGTCCCGCTGGCCGGACGGTCCAATGCAATGCTCTGACGCACGTCGAGCGAGAGACGTCAAATCCATCGACGCAACGGGCGACTTGCAGGTGCAGGTTTAATGGCCTTCCCCCTCCTCCCTCGCTCCCAGCCAAGGTTCTGTCTATCTAGCAGAAGAATCCCAGGGGACTGGACCGTGGGGTTTTTCTTCCTCCTTTTGGCGTGCCCCGTATCTTGAAAGCCACCCCACGCCCTACCAGATTAAATAGTCTATGTACTTTTCCGTTCCTGTCGATACCGGTTTGCGCGAGAAATTGTACCATGGTTCCATGAGTCCACGGCCCGGCAGGGAAAACATGATCAGGTGGGCCATACGCGCAGCAAGCCACAAAGGCCACGCGCATCATGCACAAATCCCCCCAAGGGTTTGAAATTGGGTTTGGTGTTTGCTGATTGGCCCTGGGGCGGGGGAGGAGGAGGAAGTGGGAGGGGGGGTGTGGCCTGCCACGGCTGCCATCGGTGCTGCTGCCCTGACACCTTTTTGCTCACGATAAGGAAAAAGGATGATAGGATGGGGAGCTTGGGTTGGAGGGGGATGGGATGGGAGGAGGGTGTGATTGTTAGATGGTTGAAGGGTTGGGCCAACGCTCCCGAACCAGGACGAACCGAGGCCCCCCTCCCTTTCTTTCCCCATGATCCTATTCGGCGTACCTGCAGCTGAGCAGGGCGAGGCCTGGCACAGGGGCGCTTAAAGAGGATATTGTGCGATGCGAGGTGGTGTTGGGTGCGACGAGTCCCATGCGAGACATCACACACACACACACACACACACACACTCACTCACAACACACAGGCACAGGCACAGGCACAAGCACACACACACACACACATCGCGGCCGTTGGCTCAAGTGTCTAGGAAGGGGGAGGGCGGCCTCAGATGGCTCTGCAATTGGTTGCTGCTGGCTGTGCTGTGCTGGTGTGTGTGAGAGGAAGAAGCAGGCCGGAAAATTCAAAGATCTGTATCCGGCTGTCAGCCTGTCAATCCGGACGTCTAGAACTTTTTCACCCTGAGGGACGTGGCCCCCGGTACACCAAAACGACCGGGGGTGGGCTGTGAGCCAGCCGTTCAGGCCCGTTGCACGCCCTCGCACCAAAAGAAGTGACGATGTGCATCAAATTCATGTCGCTCATTTCCTAATCCAAGTCAAAAAACAGCGGGCCTGGCGTCGACAGCGAGGACCGTTTTCACACCGTTACTTTGGCTTTTTTTTTTTTTTTTGCTGCGTCGTGTCGAAAGATTTCGGCCCCCATGGTGTTTCCAACATGGGCCCCTGAACAGCACTTATTTCCTTCGACCCCTGCGCTGCGCCCCAAGCTCTCGTGGCTTTTTCTCCACAGGCAACCTCATCCGACCGATGATGGCCGGCATCATGTTCGATGCAAAGGCCCAAAAGGCTGGCCGCTAGGTGAAATTTCAGCCAAGTTACACGTTGGGCGGACGATTTCGCTTGGGCGCCCTTGATGCCTCACGTTGGGGCCTCTCATCTCGTCGAGGCCGCGGCAGAAAGTGACAGGGGGAGGCGAACCCCGATGTTTTCTGCAAAACACACAAGGAGGAGAAGGGAAAAAAACTTTTAACAAATCTTGTGCAGAAACAAATGCAGGGGCGATGCAGGTGCAAGACAATACAACATGAGATTCAATCAACCAGAGTTCGAGAAGCTGATGAAATGACCAAGAACACATCATCATCCAGATGACTTCCGTAGATCCTGCCCCCCCTCCCCGTGGCCCCGTCCCAAAAGGGTCACCAGATTCCCCATTTAAAAGGGGATATTGCCCCAGGTGTTCGACCGCTTCCCGTCCTGCCATTGCCCGCCCCCCGGCGGCTCCAGTCTTTTTTCCGTCTGTCACCAGATGGCCATGTGCGCGAGCCCCGGGTGGCATGACACTGGCTCACCGGGCGGGCGCAAATCCCACGATTCATTCCCAGGGTAGGGGGAGGGTATTAGTACTAAGTAGAGGGGGCAGGCGGGCTTGTCGCGAGCGCAGGTCGGACCTTGGAAGCGGGGCGGGATTGTGATAATTCACATCCGCCGTGCACAATCCGCGGGCGGTAAGGCGCGTGGACTGCCCTGCCCCTACCGATGAGATCACAGGGCGGAACTGACACATACCGTACCCGTACGTGCACTTTTTAAACTTTCTCGTCGTCTCCAGCAGACGAAGACGTGTTCTCGAAACATGAAGCGGGTGCCCACCGCCTGGGCCCTGCCCCGGTGGGGCGGTGGCCGCCCCCCTTCCAACGGGGTCGGGAAGCCGGTGAAGGCCCCGGAACGGCGGGATGTCAGAGAACGGCTCCGTCCGGAATACCACTCTGGCTCCGGCTTTGGGCACTCTGGGCCCTCCAGGCCCTACAGCCTGGGTGCACTGTGGGTTCCAGTAGGGCGTGGAAAAGTGAACTTCTCCATGATGGACCGCAAGCGAGGACGGTTTTTTTCTTCGGCTCCCCTTTCCGCACCCTTGCATGGGCAGGGCATGACCGAGTATACGGGGTACAGTGTTGCAAGCGTCTTGTCTGACGGCATCCCAATTCGGGATGTCCGGGTGTTGGAAACGGTGTTGGCTTTTTGGCTACTGTAGGCTTGCTGAGAGCAGAGCGTTGGACGGTGAATTGAGCCTGATGTGTGAAACACAGGACGATCTTTCGCCCTCGGGGAAAGAGATTTTGACGATGGTGCTCACAAGTCTGCAGGACTGCTGCAGCATCCTAGTACCAGCAGTGTGAACCGCTGATTGAGATTCCGGGATCGCCCTGCCCGCGCTGCAGTACTCAGCGAACCCGTCGACGAGCAGCCGCTCTGGGTCCGATCCAACCCGTAAGACATGCAAGGGCGCCATCTCCATTGCTCCGTGCATATATTACGTAGATAGTAGATTCGACTTAGGTGGCCGACACAGGCAGGCAGATTGTCCGTTGCTGCATGACGCGAGAACAGATGCGGGGAAGCTACAAATTGTCAGACGAGGAGGATCGTGAGCCCCCCACGTTCCCAGAAGTTATGTTGCGAAGAGGCAGGTTCAGCGATGATCGGTCAGGCGGAAGCCGACAGGGTACCGACCACGGCATGCTCGGCATGATATAGGACAGGCCTCCTCAGCGTCCGAGACTTATGCTTCCGAGCTATCCAGAGGCCGCCTTTTTTCGACTGCCGTTTTGAAGGCGTTGCATTGCTTTGCCCTGGCAGATAAGGGACCTGGCCGTCGCCTCAGAATGGTTGGATCACTGCAGGTTGGAGATCCAGAACCAAGAAGATACACATGCGGTATGATGCCGGAAAAGGGTCCGGATTGAAGAGTGAGGGTTTCTGGGTGGGGACAGAGGTGGCTCTTGTCACTGGACAAGTGGACGCGCAAGCTCTGCTGCAGCGTGAACATCTCTCTGGAGGATGAGGGCAAATGACGAAGGTTACGGTCACAGGGCGTGGACTTGACGAGCCACGGCGCCGCGTCAATTAATGGCGCGCTGCTAAACGGGAGTGATGTCATTAGAGACAGGCGCGCATTCCCAGCTGCTCGTGGACCACATCTTGGGCCAAAAAGAGTGAGTGTCAAACCTGTCAGTCCAAGTGTGTCATCTCTTCAGCCCTGTGATGTTTCTATCTTGGGAAATCGATGTGTTGATGTTTTCCTGTGTCGTGCAAAAACAAGTCGATCCTGATCTGTCAAAACCTTGCGGCTCCAGACTTACGCCCGACCTCGCAGGGAAGAGCCCTGACAAAAGCAAGTGCTTGTCATCAGGGTTCTCAACTGACACTAGCAATGAGTGCGAGGGGTTTGGCGCGCTGGTGAGGGGGGAACTGTCCGTCTGTGTCCTGCCAAGGCCCAAGTCAGGAACAGACTTTGGCCTTGAGCATCGTTTGGGAGCAAGTTTCTTTCGGGCGGAGTTAGACCAGAGGCCCGTGACTCAAAGTGCTCGAGATTCGTCTTTGATGGTGAATATGAGGTAATTGGATCTGGTTCTCTGAGACACGGCCGGGGCTCGGCTGTTATGTGAGAGAAACTCTTTCATTGATCGAGGGTGAGGTCATGCGGTTTGGGCTTGATGATTCGTGATTTCTAGCCCGGTAGCACCATTGTCATCCATTTGGCCTAGGCGCCTGGCTCGAGGCTCCATCCAGGTTTGCATCAATAATAGTCAAGGTACCTGACGCCATCGATGAGGCTCAGTTCTGGTTCTTGCTTCTGCTCCATAAGGCGTCAGGGCGCAGACACGGAGACTCGGTGCGGCTGTGGTCCCAGATACGTGCAGGACGGTACGGGTACGGTACGTTGCGGTAAGGTGAGGTGAGGTGCATGGCATACCAGCGTGCCACGCATTTCTCGATCCACCGACTCGTTGCCTTGTTGCGCGTTGTACTTGCTGTAGGGCAGAGGCAGAGGCCGGCTTACTGAGCCAGATCGGTGCACACAGAGGGAGGATCGAAAGTCGAGCCCTTCACCGACAGATGCCACCCCGGGGACTGGGCCTTTGTGCTGTGCTGTGCAAGCGTGGAGCACTGGAGCTGTTCCCCTTGCCCACCCCATCGCCCCAGGCTTGGCCAGGAGAGGGAGCTTGGGGAAAGCATCGCCAGGCACCGGCAGCTGGAGTTGCTCTTAGCTAATGACGGTCGCGGAGAGCAGTTGCGCTGAGCAGATTTTCTGCCAGCTGTGCAACGGTTACAGCTCATCATTCGCTGTTGCTGCATGATTCTTTGTTCGATACTGCCACAGTTTGTCATGTCATGCACCGGGAGGGCTTCCGCACGCAGGCCTCGGTGCATGACGGCGGGAAAGAGGGGGTCGCAATATGCATTTACTGATACTGTGCAGCGCGTCGTGCAAGTGCAATAAGTCTACTGCGTACCACGTACCATGCTGGCCGTGATGGAACGGTGGCAGAGCAAAGTAGCTTCGCTTCCTCTTGACCGGCGTAGCAGATGCTTTGTTGGCTCTTGCTCTTGCTGTGCACGCTGTGCTCTTGCGGGGCCCTCAAGGTTCTGGGGCAAGGTTCATGGCGCCCTCAGCTTGGGCAGGCTGGGAGAACGTGGTCCTGACGGGTGGCCATATCATTTTTATTACTCACGAGAACCACGTTCCTCCATGTGATGAAGCACATGTAGCTGCGTCTCGCCCTCGACTTGTTTTGTGTGCCTGGAGTCCCTGAACCCTGTGGACTGACTGACTGACTGATTGACTGGACGACTGGATGTTCGACCCGCCCCAGAGCAACGTGCAACGTGCCCGGCTGCGCAAGGTTGGGCCAATCACAGAAGCTGTCCGGGACATGTTGCATTGGCCGGCGACAAGATTGCCCATCCACCCTACAACGGGCCTTTCCGATATCGTGATGCCGGCGTGTCTTGTCAGCCTCGGGGCCAGGCACGTTTCCTGGCAGGCCCAGGCCTGGAGCAGAAATTTTCTTTCCATTCCTTGGGGGGCGCTGTGACATTGCAATCTTTGCGCAAACGCGATAGGAGGCCAACGGGCCATGTTACTCGTGCGGCTGAGTCACACGAAGCAATCGTGACGAAGGAATCAAAACACACCAAACGGGAAAAGAGGACACCCAGGGAAAATCTCTGAGATCTAGACTCTGGTGGTTCAAAGGCCTAAAACGGTTCCGCTTTCGGCGACATTGTGCGACGGTAGTGACGGTAGGATGAAGGCATGGATTGGATGAATGAACTGCTGGGTTGTTTCACCGTATCGGAACAGTCGCAGTCCCTCTCAAGGCTCCCAGCCCAGTGTGGGGACGTACTGGGACGACTGGGACGACTGGGACTTGCAGCTGGGACTGCAACTGCCAAACCAAGAAACCCATGTCTTGGGCAATGGGAAGCGGGCACCTGTGGCCACCTGCCCCATCGAAGCGAAGCGAGCGAGCACGTACCGGCGTACCGTACCAGAGTACCGTACAGTACAGTTACGAGGGGCCATCAGGGCACCAGGGTACCGGGGTACACGCGTGTACACGTACATGGCACTAGCACGGCGGCGAGGAAAGGCCAAAGCAGGTACGTACCCACCAGTACCCGGTACTCCGTACCATGCACCAGACCGACCGGGCAACGTGCATTTCCATCAGGTCCATCCAGGTCCATTGGGGGTTCCATCCACCCAGGCCCAAGCTCCCTGGGCGTCCATTATTACTTGCGTACTGTACTGTAAGATGCCAGGCCCAGAGGAGGGAAGGTGGGAGAGAGGGGGGTGAAGGGGAGGGGAAGGGTGGTGGTACATGGTCCCATACTGTATTCCTTACTGTCGCCCAAGTTCCTCGTTGGCCCTTGCCCACGCCCTTGTTCCTGGGCTGGCAGCAGCAGCAGCAGCACCCAGGCAAGCAAAGCAAGCAGCAGCAGGTGCAGCAGCTCACCTCATCCCGCCAGAGCGAACATGAGCAGGCGGGCCAAACCACACGCGGAAATAAAGAGTCACAGGTTCCTGCGAATCCAGGCAGGCCGCTTGTCTTCTCCTCGTCCAAGATCACATCACATACATTACAGATCACAGATCACAGATACGGATGCAGATACAGATACAGATACAGATCCCGCCTGTCCTGTCCTGTCCCGTCCTGTAGTCTTCCTGTACAGTGCTTGTCACTCCAGTGTTCTGCTGTTCCCTCTTCTGCAACTCGGTGCAGTGTCTCTCGTTTCAACCGAACCTCGAGCTTATTATATCCCAAGGCGCCATCCCATTCCCGGACTCTCGTTTCCTGAACAATTGACTCTTGCTCTCTTGTTATTACGTGCTCGCACAGCGAATCCACCTCATCTCTCGACAACCAGAGCAGACCAGGGCCAAAGGACCTAAATACTCACACAGGCATCCCGGCTCTCTCTCTCTCTCATCTTACCATAGCTTGCTTCCATCTCCTCGGCGTCTCTCAGGCAAAACAGCAACGAGAACACAGAAGCAGCCAGTCACCAAATCACCGGACCATACAAACTCCAAGGAAACCCCCATTCTCTCTGGCGCTGCCATAACATAACTTGCCTTTTGTCTTCACTCAATAGGCCAATCCCAACTTCCAACACGGATACAGGATTACAGGATACAGGATAGTCAGGATATCCAGGATACCGGACTCAATCCCGCACTTGGTTTGGACCTCCTCGGAACCTCCGTTGTCAATCCAGGACTTTGGCACACACATCTACAGGCCACCAGCGATCACCGCTTCCGCCCCATCACAATTGGCAACCGGCATCGTAGCAAAGACTACCCCAAGTCTCGTGCGTCCGGCTCGGAACCTGTCAGGAGGACACAAGACACGCATTGCATTGCCGTCATCTCACGACAACAGGCCTGACTGACCGCGGATCCCTACGGTCTGGCTCTTGTACACACCTGCCGGGACCTTTTATACTTTGGCACCATTACCGCCGGCCTCGCTCCAGAAAGCGACCGACGGTCGCATCCAAGCACCTGCAGGACTTACCGTCCTTCCTCCATCCTGGCATTAGCGGTCACACATCATCTAGAAGCCGTGTTAGCCCTGCGGAATCCCTGGCAAGCCTGCTACGATCCCCCTCTAGCGGGCAACAACGTCGACTCTGCTGTCAACGCTTGCAAGGCAGGCCGTTGGTCTGGCACATTGGTCAATCCCAGACATTCCGAGGATCCAGATCCAGATCCAGAAACGGCACGGCACAACAGCCATCCCACGCTATCTCTCACGCAATTCGACGCGACACTGCTATCAGCGGTTGCGCAAGAGTCAGGAACAACTCTTCCATATTCTTCCTCTCTCTTATTATTATCATCATCATCGTCGTTGTCGTCTCCTCTTCTCTGCGCTGTACAGCCAACCCTCGCTTCCATTTGCCACCTGCAAAGTCGATACGAGCACAGTCCTGCAACTCTCGCTCACACTCACACTCACACTCACACTTCCCACGGCCACACGCACGCCATCCCAACTACTAGTACCCGTCTTTCCATCACACCCATCCTCAGCCTGCTGCATATAAGGACCGAACCCGCGCACCCCTAACGCCCACCACCCTCTTCGGATTGCTCGTCTCTGGTCTGTCCGCTGGCAGCCACCCAACCAACCACCATCACGGACCAAATTGGGATCCCGTCGAGAACGCCGCAGCGAACCACTGGCCTTCCCCAGATATTGGACCCCGCTGCTTTTCCCCACGCCCTGAAGAGGACCCTTGGGTGTGCGAAAGGGCCAACCACAACCAGTGCAGCCCGCACCCATTTACCATACAAGACCAGCCCGTCACCTCTTTGCACTCTCAGTCCTACCTCATGCACCACCACCGGAGGAAGTCTGGCCACGGGTCTGCCAACACCTCTACCACAGACGTGAGGAAAGCCGTCACAGTATCCGACCTATCTACCAGACACAAGTCTACGCGACCAGCAATGACCCGAAGGACAACACCCCACAAGCTGGGCAAGAACCTTCGAGAGAGGGAGCGAGACATGGACGACGAGTACTGGTTGTCAGTCGAACACGAGAGAGAGAGTTTCCCACAGTTCTGGTAAGTTTCACTGGTTCGCCCCGCCGTTGCATCTCCACCACTCCAGCACGAGGCCATGGTCACTCCTTTCTCCATGCACTCTCCATTGAACAAGTCAACAATACGAAATTGTTACAACGGATGCCGCGTGGTTTTCATCTTCTGTTTTCTTTTTTGGAAGCGGGCGGGGTCGCATGATTGAAGCTGCACAGCAACGTGCAGCGGCCCCCGCATTTGCAACCTGCCGTGGACTTCATCACTGACTGATCAATGTTTAGTATGACCTGCGAGAAGCAATTCGTCCCTCAAGATGAGAAATTCCTCTACTGTTCTGAATCGTGAGTGGTGTCTTTCTTCCCGCACACAGATGTTCTGTCCTTACTGATGGAAAACCAGGTGTCGCTCCAGGGACCACAACAACGTGTCTGTATCCAGCATGACACCCAGGAGTCACGGCCACAGTAGCCGTTCTGGTCACAACTACCCATTCTACGCTGCAGGCACACCTGAGCCGAAAGATATCATCCCTAGGGCGTCTCCTTCTAGACCCAACTCAATGCACATCTCCCCTCCGACGTCGCCCACCACCACCAGCCATCACACGTCAGCAATCTCGGCGCTTAGGTCACTATCCATCCGAGAGACAAGCCCGCCCACGCCGCCTGGCTCTTATCCCAGCGGCGTGTGGCCTTTTACCTCGCGCAGCACTGCAACAAGTCCCAGCACTTCTTATACGTCTTATGGCACACGTCCCACTTCGATGTACTCTACATACGACAACTACGGCTACACGATGACCTCACCGGGCACAGCAGACCGACCTCTGCCATCCCGTCGCCCTGGCGGGTACTCGCGACCGAAGAGCATCGAGCTTGTTACGCCTATGACCAGCCGGTGAGGGTCGACATGAAAAAGGTGGCACGGACGGCACTCGGACACCCACCCTGGGCAGGTTCTCACACACCTCGCGGCTTCTTGCATGTCTTCGCTGGTCATGTGAACACCACCCCGGCGCACAAATTCACCGGCCACGTTTTGGTACTCAGCCGCTCTTTAAGTGTGTGTGTGTGTGTGTGTGTTGGGGACGAAAGCTCACATGCAGCTGAGTGGCTGATTCAGCGTGACAGGAACCCCTGAACGGGGTGCGTGGGTGCAGGATCAAGCTAAGGCGGGAAGGCGTGCTCTGTCACAATTTGAACAGGATGTCACTTCAGCCTATTCCGGGAAGAGGCTGCTTACGTCCACCAGGGTGTGATTGCCAATTATGGCGATACTGGATTCCCAGCTCGGCGGCGCTGTGGCTGCGACCGATCGATTTTTTTTGCATCTTTCTTACCACGGAATTTCTTCCATCGATTTCTCCATGCCACCAGAGGTCCACTTTTACGAAGGTCGTGTGGGAGGTTCGGAAGTGCTTACGACGGGCGACTCCAGTGTGATCCACTACTTGGGGGAGGTTGGCTACCTGATCCGCATTGGGACTGCGGCCGTGGAGTACGAGTCATGACCAGGCCGACGACGATGACGGCTAAACACGGCGTGGGGGTTTGCCATGTTGCTGCCTGTCGCAAGGAAATTCATGTGATGCGCATCACGGATGGCGTCTGTTCCCTTCGATGGGGTTTTTTTTTTATTTTCCCACAGGATCGGCGTCTCACTTACCGGCATACCACACGGACGAGAAGGGCATTGGCGCACACATAAGTCAGCAGCCAACAACAGCTGGTCTACGGATCGGGAGTTGTTTTGATGAATGGCACGCAAAGCACAGCCAGCGCTCCGAAAGGGGCCTGCCTGGTGGGCGCGTGCGCACTTTTGCGAGGCTTGACAATTTTTTTTTTTGTTTTCAATTTTTGGGCATCATTCATTTATTCATTTGTAGCATTTTCTGGGCCAAGGCAGGATTGGGAAAGTATTATACCACAACATCAACATCATTTACGGGCGCTGGGCTGGAACAGGATTGGCGGATTGGAAATGTCACGCCGTATCTGGGCAGCGAAATAAAAGTTTTCTTGATCATCATCAACCTAAAAATTCACTCATAACCTACCTGCCTGTGATTCCTCGTGTGTGTCGCGGGCTGCCTCCCTGAGAGGAAAAGGGAAACACTTTATTTCCACACATGCTGCACTGTCCGTCAGAGACCCCATGTTTTGCTTTCCGTCTGATGGCGAAACAAAAAAGCATGTTGTGTGGACCCGACCGCTCGGGTTCTGCGACACCAGATCTGAATCGTATCTGGGTCTTGTGGATTACGTGATTTTCCCTGGTCTGCGAGTGTCCGAGCGACACTTCCGGGAGGGAAACACTCTTTCTCTCCTTCCCGACCTGTATGTATACTGTGTGTGTTAACAGCCAAATATTGAAACCGGGAGCCAGCTCCGTCCCGGGAAGCGAGCGAGTGACCGGGATCCTTTTTTTTTGTTCTCATGTTCCCCGGCCGAGCCCTGCCCCCACACCCCGGCACACGGCGGAAACGGGAAGCGTATCGCAGGCCGGAGGGGAGGGGTTCATGTCTTGACCCGTCACGTCATATCATACCATTCCTCACGTTGTCAGTTCACCAGCTATACGACGAACCTTGTGTTGATGATTTGATATGCTTAATCTGTGTGGGGGGGGGGGGGAGGTTTGGGACTGGTTGTAATGGGACCCCCTCCTTCGTCACGGTGCAGCAGCAGCAGCAGCAGTGTGGTGTCGCGGGAGATATCTCTTGACTATCGGCGAGGGACGATCCGCTTTTTCCTCCGCGCAGTCTGTTTCGTTCTTCTCTCCTTGCGAAGATAAAAGAGTACCATGCCGTTGCGTTGCGTTGCGTTGCGTTGCATGCATGCCGGGTCCCTTACCTGCCTACCTTACCTGCCTACCTACATACATGCATGCATGCGGCGACCGAGCAGAGCCGTCGGCGGGCAAGTGGGGCCTTCCGGGACCGTTGTTGTTGTTGTCTTGCCTCGTCTGTCCTGGCTTGTCTTGTCTCGTCCTTGTCAAATTGACTTGGTGATTGACTCTCTCTGCTCGACGATCCTCTCTCTGGCCCCCCTCACCTGTCACTATGTGCGTAGGCCGGCTTATGTCAAGTGCCTGGCATATTTTTGCGTTTCTCTTGCCAAACTAGGTACGAAAAGCTTCCCAGTCAAGTTCGTATCATATGTACCGTGTGTGGACAGGCGGCTCTGTCCCGTGTCGTACACATATAATACACACGTACCATACATACATGCCCTACACGCCGCCACATCATCATCACACGAAAAGCATGTACGTAGATTAAGCAGGTGCATTGCAGTCGGAAGGTCCCCACCCTCTCTCTCCCTTTCGCTCCTATGTATGATGGTTCCATGCAGGAGCCCCGGGGTGCGTTCCGGTCCTGCAGGAGGGCAAGGCAGGAGGGATCCCCTTTGCCTTGTGACGGCATAGGCCATCGCCGTGCCAACACACGCATCGGCAGCAAAAAGGCCTTTTGGCCCCCCGAGCCAGAAGCCGCTCGCTCGGTTCCGCGCTCCTGCTGTTGCTGCTGCTGCTGCTGCTGGCTGCTGCTTCCTGCAGGTCAGGGTTGCATGGGCTAGATCGGCGAGGAAGGAGGAAAGAAGGCTGGGCGGAAGGGGGGGAAGATAAAAACCCGGGGATCGTCGAGATTTGTCTCTGCCTGCCAGCCTGCCTGTCAGGTCTCGGGGGACTGGGAGGGGGGGTGACGATGCATTGCATTTGCATCTGCACTCACTCACTCACTCAGTCGTTCATACAAATACATAGACACACAAAAATGTCGTGCCTCCCTCCCCTCGTCGTCGTGGTCGCCCTCCCACATCACTCTCAGGTTGTTTACCGTTTACGTCCCAGGCTGCAGGACCGAGAAAATGCGCTGTCACCACCAGCTGTGTGCCTGGATTGCCCTGGCCCTGGATCTCAAGTGCTGTCTGGTTTATTTTTGCCCTCTCTTCCCTGACCCCCCCCCCCCTTCTCCCGCCTCCCGTACTGGGGCCGACATATGCAGCTCTGTTATCTTGCATAGATTGTGTTGGGGGGCACGGGATGGATGGAGGGGTGGGCCACGTTCGGGGCGGGCACGAAGGCGGGGATGGATGGGGGTGTGTGTGGGAGGGATGGGGAGGGGGAGGGGGCAGAGAAGGAAGGTATACTTACTTATGTAAGTACTTTGTCGACTGATATCGAGCCGCCTTTACTGGGGCTCCTCTGGCCATGATTAAGAGGGCTGCAGCGGCGTGGGCGCGGGCAGGATAAGCAACTCTGCACTTTATGTAAGTATGTTCTGGGTGTGAGTGTGAGTGCGAGTGACTCGTGCGCCATCAGCTGCGAGTACAATCCTTCGGTTTCCCTGATTAGGAAATCTGAATTGACTTGACTTGACACTGACATCTCCTCCCACCCGCACGCACACGTCTTGTTGCCCCCAGCCTCGGCTCCGCGAACAGCGCCGGCAAGGTCCGTTCGTCCCCCCCCCCCCACCAAGGAGACACAGGTTTTTGGTTCGTCCTTGAAACCCGGACGTCTTTTTCCTTCCATCGCACAGCATTGGGTGGTTTGGTTTTGTTGGCGCAGAACCAGGAACAAATTGCACCAATTGCGCTTTCGGTGTCGTCTCGCCCTTGCACGCACCTGTCACTTCGCCCGGAGCTGAGTTCCGCGCCGTCGTAATCCTCCTCTTCTAAGGATCCCGCGAATAGGCCCGCTGTTTGCTTTCCCGGTCCAAAGACGGATTCGCAAAAAGGGCATCAAAGTGTGTAACCATCCAACTCCCTCAGTCCAATGGAGAGCACCTCCTCGCCTTAACACCCCCCCCCCCCTCCTTTCCACTTCCCAGCCCGGTCACGGACATGACAACTGGAAGCCGGCCCCAACGATGAAGGTCCCGACGGTAGGATTCGGAAGGATTCGCGCTGGTGGTTCGGAGCGTCGCACAGGCGCACTCGAGTCAGAAGCGGTCGTCGTTGTCGTCGGTTCGTCGTCGGCCTTGCCAACCGTCGCCGTGACCGGGCGGCCGGGCCCGTGGACGTGAGTGGGTGGGCTCCTGCAACAGCAGTCCGCCCTCCTTCCCCCCTGGCGGCGCTTTTGGGCGGTATTGGCGACGATCCGTGGGAAAAGAAAAGTGCTCTTTTGCCTCTATGGTCTGACTGTGATATTCCCTGCCATCGCAGATTGGAGGAGCGGCTCGCTGTCGGAAATGTGGTGGTGGTGGTGGTGGTGTTGTACTCCAGTGGGGGGCATATCAAGGTGGTCGCGGGTCATTTTGTGAGCATCTCTCTTCCTCTACATATATGTTTATATATTCATCACACTCCTCTACGATTGATGATGGTTTCATGACGATACATACGACTCTGCAGTTTGATGATGCTTCAATGATGATACAATTCACTTGTTTCCCCTCGAAGTGGGTGTGAGTTCTGTCTAATTACTTACCTAGAGTAGCTGGTTCACGTCCCGGATTGAATTCCGCCCACATATATACATCCAGCAGTGTTGGCCGTTCCTGCAAAGCTGCCCAGAAGCTGCCACACCTTCCCGGTCTCACGCACCAAAACGGGTGTTCGACAGCGAGCCTGGAGGAGGGGAGGCTTGCATGGCCCATCTCTGTCAGAAATGACCTACCACCGCATCGTGATTCGTGAGGCGTGGAAGGGGGTTGGTTGGGAAGGGGAAGGGGGGGGGACACCCTCCTCGCCTCCCCGCTGGCTGGCTGGCTGCAATGCAGTGCCTTCTTCGGCTGGCACGACGCATCATCGCCGGACGATGCCCAACGCATCAAACCAACCCCTTGATGATGTTCGATTTGTCCCCCATCTTGGCCGTGACTGGCCGCTACTGCATGTGTCCAACCGTCCAGATGGGAACGAAACCGCCCCCACCCGCTCGCCCCAAAAGCAACACTGTCCTCGGGTAGGTTCGCAACCAACCACGGGAGGTTCAGATCCATTGGGCATGCCTCATTGCACCAGATGGCACTCTGTCTGTTTTAGCGGCCAGGCTGACTGGGCAAGGAATTGCCGGCCGGGTTCTTCTTATTCCCCTGTTAATCACCATATACCACCCTCATCATCATCATCAGTGGCCCGCAGGCGAAAAGACTGTGGGCTGACTAGCCTGGCGTGCGTGCGTGATCAAGCACGATGAGAGCAAGTGACGTCTTTCGAGCAAGATCCAAGAAAACACGTCGTTCACCGCTTCAAACACTCCGCCACCGTCAGAACAGCTAGCTGGCCGGAGACAGGACAATCCCATCACTGCTCGCATGACCGTAATAAAACCGCGCTTGGGATCACATGATGTTGTCCCGGGAGCCCAAAGGCCAAAGGGTACGGGCGTCGGCCGTTTTGATGGGAAAGATCGTCGCCCGTTAGCGTGCGAAAAAGGCCAGACCCAATTGCGCCGAGGAATGATCCAGAACAAAACCTGGGCTGCCTGGGCATTGATCTTATCTCGCTACTGGGCGGCCCAGACTGCCAGATCAGCAGGCACCCCCTGTCTCGTCTGTTCTCGTCCTTGCCGGCCGATCGCTAGTCGATCACTTGGGTTCGTGTGGGTGTGTCTAGCTTGTTTGAGGTAACTCGGAGTGTGTCGGCTGGGTGGGACTTTAGTCTCGCTCACATATTCTGAATGAAGACTCCCTTGCAGAGGTTCCGAGTCTTGAATGATTGGTTCTGCTATCATCAGAAACATTTCTACAGATGACTATCTGCCTCTTCGCACTTGATCAATTCGTGGTCAAGTAGTTGTGATCAAATAAACAAGGTTTGATTTATATGCACAGATACGTGCCATAGTAACAAGAATAGAATGATTATGTACAAAACACTCTCTCTCAGATGCCTTCCAACAACCTCACCACTGAGGCCATTACCAGTCAGCTACTCCCCCAGCATCCTCTCAACAGCTCTCCGATAGCCATCGCTCGCACACAACAACAACAACCAAAGAAAAGCCCATTTAGCAAGCCTTGACGGTGGTGTACTTGCAGTTGCTGGAGGGGCCCTTGGAGACGGAGCTGGGCTCGTTGCCGGGGGTGGTGCCCTTGAACTCCTCGCAGATGGTCTTGACCGAGGTGGCGCAGGTGCCCGAGATGGTGGCCGAGTCGCCAAAGTTGGGGTTGATGCCCGTCAGGACCTTGCCGTTGTAGGCCTTGACGTTCTTGACGACGACGTTGCGCTCGACGCTGTTCTTGCAGTTGCCGCACGCCCGGTACAGCTTGCCGAAGTCGACGGCCGTGAAGCCGTCAATGGTCACGGTGCCCTTGCCGTTGTGCTGGATCACCTTGTCCGAGGCCGACTGCGCGCCGCCGCCCTTGATGAGCGCGTTGCCGTCGCCCTTGAGGCTGAGTGCGTCTGGGAAGAAAAGAAGCAGGTCAGCGGTCTGTAATGATATCGAGTTGATTTCAAGTAGGGATATTCTTTTTCGACTTACCCTCACAGACGTCGACCCACCAGACGTTCTCGATGGTGCAGGAGCCCTTGCAGTGGACGCCCTCGATCTGGTCCTTGCCGATGATGGCGTTCTTGAGCGTGGCGCCGTTCTCGAGGATGAAGACAGCGTCGGCGTTGCCGCCCTCGGCCTGGCCGGTGCAGGAGACGCCGCGGCCGTAGGTCTTGAGGCCGCCGTCGAAGGTGCCCGAGACGGACTTGGCCGCCTTGTAGGTGACGCTGCCCTTGGACGCCGGGACGGGCAGGGTGGCGCGCTTGGTCAGGTCGAAGAAGTCGTTGGGCGACTGGGCGGCCGGGCCGGCGGCGGCGGAGGCCACGAGGGCGAGGACGGTGGTGGCGATGGTGAACTTCATTTTGGAATAAATGTAGTAAGTTTTAGGGGTTGGCTTCGAGAGAAGGTGTTTTGTAAATAATGTGTGAGTGTTGGTTAATGAATGTGTGTCGTCAAGACGAGGATGCCCCAGGCAAAGCGAAAGACTGTGAGTGAGAGAATGAAGGGACTTGATTATCTGTTGATGATCTGCATCTATTCAGACACCACGGACAAGACACCGGCGAGGGCCTCCTTATATACAGTGAAGTCCTGCATCCTTCTTCGCCGCCGGCCCCAACACGAGGCCAACAGCATATTCCATCATCTAGGAGAAAATATCCCCAAGTACCGGCCCCTATTACCCAACAGTAAGCGGCAGCCGACGCTATTAGACCCACGCCTGTGCCTTGAAACCAGGTGGCGGCTGGAAGAGGAAAACACGGTGCTTGGCGTGGAAACACTTTTGTGCGTGTGGCGAGAGCTCTAGAGCTTTGCGGAGACTCTGAACCCGCGTATCGACCTCGCTTGACCAGGGGCAAGGGCCATAAGCTCTGGACCTCTGTCTCCTTCTCCTATTTTTTTGCTGTCTGTTGGCTTGTTTCCCTCCAAAGCCAACATTTGTTCCTCCGCCGTTTTGCGCGTGATTCTTTTTTCCCGTTGCCAAGTAACGAATCTTATTCTGTTTCAGTGTGAAAATTTCCCTCCAATGGGCAACTATGGTCCTACACGGTCGCGCCGCCTCCCGACATATAGTATGGTAAGCCCGTCTGCCTGTTTAGCTCTCGGGAGATCAACGAGCAGTAAGCTTAACTGTTAACCTTTTGCGCAGGAACGTGGTGCTGGGAACGGGGGCAGGCACCCACATGCCCATTAAACTAAGGTGCTTGGCTCTCCCGAAACAGCACCCAACTCCGGCAACTTGGACTTGGCACAATTACCACACTATCGGGGCGCATCTCACCAACTCATTACCGCCCTCTCCCCATCGCCCTGGGTATTTCTGTTCTGACCTGGACCGGGTCTCCATCTCGTGGTGGACGTTCGTTTGCGCAGGACATTACTCGCTCATGCTGGCCTTCACTTCACCGCTGACTATTTAAAGTGGCCTGTCTCCTTTGTGAGGTTGTATTTCAGGCGAGTCTCAACTCCTGAGACTATTAAGGGGATCATCTCGGTCAGGTGCTTTGCACTCTCAAGTCACTCTCAAAGTTCTCTGCAATTGAAAGTCACTTTGAAACAATATTCTAATATTAGGGATTCTGTTTGGGCTCAATTCAGTAGTCATGATACATGTTCAAGCGAGTTGGCCCAAGTAGGGCACGAGATAGATACTTGTGAAGTGAGGTCGTTGCAGCCCTCGAATGTGAAATGGGACTCCTAGTTTTGAGGATCGCTATTACTTCTGGCTTCCATACCTTAGATAAGTGAGCGGTCATTTCATTATTCAGCAGACAAAACTTGCGCACCACGGAGACTTCTGGAATTTGCCGACATGCTATCAGATTAAGTTGCATGTTTCGGAACGATCGACCGATGGAGGAAATTTCAAATCCCAGCGCATACAGTAGTCCAAGTGGGCACTCGAGCGCCAAAGGAGAAAAAAAGATTGAGTCAGCCAAGGTCCACCACGTGTGCTCTGCTGAGTAGCCATGGCACTTGTGCAGGGTGACGTCTGCGTGGTAATATCCTTCCGGCCGGCTACAGTAGTCTAGTCTGCGTGTCTAGAATCCCGGAGCGCGACACCGTCGACGACATCCTTTCTTTCCCCTAATCAAAACATCTGCAGAACCCGACAAGATCCACACGCACACACAGACGCGACTACCCGCGCTGCTAATGCTAGGCCAGGCCGACGGTGTGATGCGCCGAGACACACATCGCCACCCCTGGAAGAAGGCTCCGGCCGGCAGTCTTGAACTAGTCGGCTGGCTACCGTTGGACGTCAGACACGTTATCTGAGTAGCTTGGGCAGCAATTGTGACGCCAGAATCCGTGGGGGCCTAGAACTGCAACACAGCAAAGTACAACGAGATGCTGTCTGACTCGGCTGGTTCCGTTTGGGATGCATCCTAGCGGCGGTTGTTGCGGGAGTGAGGCGGCATCTTGTAAGTACCATCTATGTCCAGGTACCATCATCAGATTGGTGTAGAGGGCGCCGTTTCGTTCCTCTAGATACGGTGGGTTGTGAGAGGAAGCGAGCGTTTGGGAGGAATGTGTGAGGTTGGCCGACTTCGGGTTGAGACGAGGCTCTCGCAGGTGATACACCGCAAGGCGTCACACAGCGAGAAGCATGGTGAGTAGACACGAGGTAGGCTTCTGTAGGTCTCATTCCTGCGACTGAAACCCCTCCAACTTACTCCTCGTGGACCTCGGTGTCCTCATTGTCCTCACTGCCCTCGGTGTCCTCATCGCCGTCTTCGACCTCGGTGCCCTCATCGCCGTCTGGGACCACGGTGTCGGTGTCGTCGTCGTCGTCGTCCTCTTCATCGGAGCTATCCATCCATTCATCCGGAACCACTTCGCCATCCGCATCCCAAGCAGAATCGAGCTCTAGGAGCAGCCACTGCTGCTCTATTGCATCATAGGCAAATGGTCTGTTATAGTCCGGCCAGCCAACGATGAGTCTGACCATCTTCGGCTTGTGCATGGTTGCCGCGTACTCTACCAGCCGCGTGACTAGGCCTTTCCGAAGTTCGTCAGGGCTGCGTGACAACTTCCCAGAACAGTGGCGGGGTAGATCGCCATCCTCCCTCGAGGCGCCCAGATTGATGACGAGCTCCTCGAGGTCCTTAGGCGGTGTTGCCAGTAGTTCAAAACAAATGCGTGGCAAACGGCATCGCAGGCGCTTCAGGTTTGGGACCAACTGGCTGATGTAATCGCAGAGGTGCACCGGCGTCCGCTCAAACCGAATGTCGACGAGGTCGATCTCGAGCGATGTCAAGTGGCGGAGGTCGACGAAGCCCGAAAGGACCTGGTTGCTCATGGTGCAGTGATCTGCCAACCGAGAGCGAATGGTTAGTGTGCGCAACACATCGAAGCCCTTGAGCTTTGACGACAGCTCCTCAAGGGCGTAGATTGTCTGGCTGGTCTTGTCTCCGAGCTGTGGGTTTGGCGGTGGTGAATCTATCGTAAGGTCGATGTGTTTTGCCAGTTGCTGGGCGGCGGCGAGCTTCTTGGCTCCTCTCATGGCACGTAGCATGGGTCGTAGGTCCGTCGTGTGCAGGCGGAGGTTGGATAGGAGGATCGGTCGTGTGAAAGCGTACCACTCTTTACTCACGGCGAGTCGCCGCACGTCTTGACGGAAGTTTCCGATGCCGACGTAGGAGAAAATGGGAATGAGAAGCTCTGGGGGCAGGGAGAACAGCAGGTTGGTCGAGCTGGGATCGGTCGAGTCTGGCTCTTGGTGCCTCGATTTCTTCGTGACGACGACTCTGGTGTTTGCTCGAGGCCGACTTGCCCCTTTCTTACGGAGTGCCCGAACGCGATCCATTGCGACCCCTCCCCTGAAAAATCATGAAGTCAGTCGTCAATGTCTCCACTGAGTTTATGTTGTTCGTCTTGAAGAGCGAGCATTGAAGTTATAAAGAATTGACTCACTGTTCAACGTTGGCCTTGGATCCGATCGAGTCACCTCTGCGGTTTGGACGGATGAATTTGTGCTCCAAACTCGTAAAGTTTGGAGCAGTCCTCGAATATCAAAGTTTGAGGGGAAGGGGAAAAGACCTTTGCGGTGATGTTTGTTGATCATGAGGCAGCAAGCAAGCTTGAGGTCCTGCGCCTCGAAGGCTGCTTCTGGTGTTAGTGATCAGTGACTTGGACAAGCCTGACAGGGGTTAGGGTCAGAAATTACCACAGCAATATGTAGACTACCTAGGTACTTCCCTCTCATTCACAGCAAGATTTCTTTCTACAAGGGCAAGTGCAAACAACAGGCAGCCATTTCCAGGTCATTCATTCACTTTGGTTTGTTGATAAGCCCCAAATGTTATTCCACGGCCCCTTGTTGGGTGGCTCAGCCAAGCGGATCCTCTCGTCTGTCCTCAAGAGAACCCGCCTGCTCAAAACAATTGTATTTCCTGTTACGAAAGCTGAAGTACACCCAGTTATTATGTCCGTCTTTCCTCACCAACTATGAACATTAATATACAAAGCAGCATCTTCTCTGGAACGTTCCAGCCTTTCGAGTCCAATATGGCGGCACCCAGGCAGCACCTCCTGTCCTCCGTCCGTTCCGAAATGGAGCGCGGTCGTCACCTCACTGCGATCCTGCTGCGAAATGGAATTCCTTGCGCTCTCTGAGCCGTCAGTGCCGCCGCTCACTACGTGAGCGGCCTTGTTTCTTTGGTTAGTAGCACTTGAGATGCCAGCATCCACCATCATGAAACTCCAACGGTAGGACTCTAGCTAGCCCTCCTCAGGATATTGAGATTGCGATCCACTCAGTGGATCAGCAACTTGTCTTTGAGCTATTCACATCTCATGGGCTCACACTACCCAGCCCCGAACAGCAAGAGCAAGAACCGCTTTCGTTGAGGGAGTGGTACGAAACTGCCCCGTCGTCTTCAAAATACCGTGATCGGCGCAGGACTCGCTTGGTGACTCCAACATATGGATTACCTCTCAGCGGAGACCCATCGCGCGACATGCTACGGCCATACATCATCATCTACTCTGCCGAGACAGTCGCCTTGCCTGCTATTCCTCAGCCAACACCATGGCCCAAGGGCAAATCCGAACCAGCTTACGTTCCATTATCCGTTCTAAACGCAACTTATGCACTGCGCCAAGCTGGTTTGGCTTCCCCGAAGAAGAGCGGGGATCTGCTGCTGAGAGACTGCATGGTTCCCTCCGTCCGGTCTCTGGTCAGGTCAGAAATGCACGTTTTACTAATACATACCGAACCGTTGTCTCTGGTCTGGAACCAACACAGGGCCCAGCTCTCCGAGCTCGTCCACTCTCGGTCTTGTCCGGACGGGCCCGATGGCATGCGGGAGGTTGAAGCGGACAAGAAATCCAATGACTTCATTGGGTGGTTCCGGGCAAATTTCACAGGAGAAGCAAATTATACTGATGGGAGGCTGGACCGTCTGCGAGCAGCTTATCGCGTAAGACATACCACTCGAACCGAACATTGAGGTAGAGCCGTCTGCCGCACAAAGAGAGACAGGATGGGCCGACCAACCTTCGGCTTCAAAAATTAATGCCCAATCACTCTTACACGAATGGCTTAGAAACGGCATCTCGGTGTGGTAGCCCGACATGTCAGCGCTAGTACTGCGTTCTCGCATAGATATTCTGTGTTTGTGCATAATTGTCTGGTCAAAGACAATCCTCTTGACTGCTTACTTACTGCCAATGCCGGCTGAAAACCCGTTCAATCACTGTCTCATCATTTTCACAGAAAAGAATGGTCAGTATGTGTCAAAACAGTACACACATCCACGAATTTGCCCAGCCTCATTACAGCCAGAAGGATGGTCGACGGCTCACTAGTAGTCTTGGACTACATCACTTGTAGAGTACTCGATCGAATCCTCACCTGTCACCTCATCGATCTTCAAGATACCGTCAAAGAAAGATCGGTCGAGCCGCCCCGCTCTCCATTATTGCTCACGCATTGCCAAACAAGACTGCAAAGAGCCAGATATTGATCATTTATCTCGGCAATGGGGCTTTCTACAAAAAAAAAAAAAAAAAAAAAAAACCGGCCCTCCCACTCTGAAGCAGGCCTGAGAGGACAAGATGTCGTTCTAGATCCGACGAAGCTGGTGCTCCACGGCCAACACATTTTCTCATTGCTGACGCGGGATTTCTAGCCATGGAGAGGCTGACGCCAGCGGAAGGTTTGCTGGGCTATGGGAGTCACGTCGCAGACTGCTAAGACGGTCGGAGGGCTTGGTTCCCTTGCTGGAGCAGGAGGATCATGACTGCCAGGAGCGCTTTCAGGACAAATCTTTAGTGGGAAAAAAAATTACAAGTTCATTGCCCGACTTGGACGCTGAAGGATGGGCGGGCCGGATGAAACCGTGGACAGATCCTGACGCCGAGACTTGATGAGGAGAGTCTGGCCCACAGGTGTAGCTAGATTTGCACGGACTTCTTTCAGCTTCAAATGATTTGGCAATCATCAGCCGCCATCATCGCCACCAACGTTAGCTGCGGTTTGACCCAGCCTCTTCACCGGTAGCCAACAGACCTTCATCCCGCATAGGAGTACCCCGCCCCGAAGTCGACCAGTGCAAGAACAGGGCCCAGGATACGGTCGCCGTGATCGTCCGGGGGATCTTGAGATTACACGCCACAAGAAGCGCCCCGGAACCGTCCACAGCGACGACGCACAAAAACAAGTCACAAAGGACACAGGGGCACGCACAACAAACCCCATTGAACAGCAACAGCAGCAGGAGAGGAAATCACGTCAATCCCCAAGTTGTCACCTTGAATTTGCAGAACCCCCATATCAAACTAAATAAGACACACGCACACGCACACATACACGCCGCAATATGCCCGCAAAAAAATAATTTTCACATTCGAAGGTTCTTTTCCCCCTTACTCCTACTCCCGTGGGGGAGCAGGAAAAAATAAATAAAAAAAGACAACAGCAGAAGAACCAGGAAACAAGAAGAGAACGAAAAAGACAGGCAAAATAGTTAAGGATATCTGGGAGAGTTATTGTAGGGGGAGGTGGGGAGGGAGGGGAAGGGAAGGGAGTGAACAAGAATTCCCCATCAATTTCCCAGCCCCCTGTCCCAAACCCAACCGAGCGGACATCCCCCCTCCCACAGAAAGGTTTCGAGCCACCTTGTCCCACGCCCTCTCTTTGTTTCGCGTCGTAATTGGGGAATTTGGCCTGATATATGGTAATCCCGTCTCATCATCATCATGCAATGTGCATTATAACAAAGGGGGAATAGGTAGGTAGGTGATTGATTCTGTTGCTCGCAACGATTTCCCCCTTCCTTTCTGGTCCCCATCTTTATCATTACCGCTCTCTCTATTGCGGCCTCGAAGAAGCCATCTCTCCGTATCTGCCTCTGTTCTGCGTCGTGTCGTACGCCTGGAGCACGCGCGTCTGCGACTCGTCCGCCTGCGAGAAGGCGTAGCCTCTCTGCTTGCGCATGCGTTGTACTTGGCGCACCTTGCGGATCGCCTTTTGGAATTGTTCCATCCTGGACACGGCAATTGTCAGTAAGATGCCAGTCTGTAGGCGATCAAGGGTAGAACATACCTGGGCCTGTAGTCTTGAATATTGTACTTCTGGATCTCCTGGATGTGATGATAGTTCTGGGGCTTGTACATCCGCTTGGCATACTTGTACCCGACATCTCTAAGCAGGCAAAGCACCGGCAGCACCAATATCTGCAGCCAAAATACCGGACTGGAGAAGATGCGCGGCACGGTGCCAAAGTATTCCTCCGACACACGCACCATCGGCGCGACAGTGGCGTAGGCTGCAATGAAGGCGATCCAAAAGGCCATCGAACCAGGTATCGCTATGACGTGGTACTTTGTCCAGTTGTTCGTCACAAGTCCGGCTTTGCCCAGTACGGTGAGCAAGACCGCACCGTACATCCCGGTGCCCCACACCCAGTGGCCAGCGGTCTTCCCGTCACCCTGAATAAGGTCCCATGGCCAGAGAAGTACACCAAAGATGTAGAGAATGAGAGAGTGGTATACGGCATTAGCGATCCACGCAACAAATACTCGCAGACGGAAGAATTGGTTGCTCTGGCCCAGGTTGTACAGCTGAGGATAGCGATCCAAAAGCCGTGCGGAGACGAACTGGTCCAGGATACCCATGGCCAGTGGGGGCAAGACGGTGAAGAAGACGTTGTAGAGGGAGAGCGTCCAGGACTCGTAGATAATAGCGCCCGAGAACACGTTCTGGAATGTGTACTACTCTTTGTGTCAGCGGGGCAAGAGGAAGCGAGTCTCATAGATTTAAGGCTTACCCAGAACTGTGTCAGGTACAACGTGATGTTCTTGTAGAACGAGAACAATATCGTCTTGCTCACTCTGTGGTAGCTCCATGCACCATGGACAAGGAGGAGCTTGCGGAGGAAACGGAACTGTGCTATCGACACGTCTGCGCTTCGGGCGGCTTGCAGACCTTCCAGACCACTGATACCCACGCCAATGTGCGCGGCTTGGATCATCGAAACATCGTTAGCACCGTCGCCAATAGCAAGGGTGATAGCTTGTTTCTGATATTTCTTGACCACCTTCACGACGAGCGCTTTTTGCAGCGGTGAGACACGGCAGCAGATGACGGCTTTGCACATAATAGCCAGATCAAGAAACAGCTTCTCCATGTCCTTCTCGAGGGCGTAGGTGAGCGATTTTCCGTCGATAATGAGGGCCAACGTTTCCGTCTCGATCGTTCCGTCGCCTTGAGTTCTTATGGCCTCAATCTTTTTCTGAAGGTTATCCCGAGTAGCAGCAGCGGACTCCTCATTGACAATAAGCAGCATCATGTCCTCACTAAGGAGTTTGCAACTCATTCCGATGTTGATGGCAGTCTCCTGCCTGTCGCCTGTCAGGACCCAGACTTTGATGCCTGCTTGTTGGAGAGTATGAATGGTTTCGGGAACCCCGTCTTGGAGCCGATCCTCAATAGCGGTCGCCCCCAACAGGTAAAAGTCCTTCTCAATGAGCTCAGCGGCCTTGTCCAATTCGTCGGCGCGGTTTCCACCGACGGTTGTGGACGCCTTGTCGAAGATGCCATACCAGTCCTGGAATTCCCTTTCAGGGATTTCTCGCATGGAGAGACACAATGTCCGCAGACCCTCGGAAGCATATTCCTCGAGATGCTGCAACGTCGCCTCGACATGCGGGTTGTTATCGTTCAGTCGTTCCAGGATGACAGTGTCGGCGCCCTTGCAATAGCATCGTATTACCCCATCAGGACATCGGAAGATCGTCGACATCCTCTTTCTCGTCGAGTTGAATTCCAGCACGGCGAGAAGCTCGTACTCATAGCTTTGCCCACCTGCCTCAATGATGACGGATCGAGGTTTGCGGGCGGTAAATTTATATCCGAGGAGAGCCGCACCTTCCACCAGGGCGCCCTCGTCGGGCGACGCGGCCTGATATTTGATGTTCCCTGCACCGTCATTCTCAGGAATGACTGTGTGACAGGTAGACAGTAAGGCCAGGAAATGTTCGATGACAGGCGCTGTCTCATGCGACGTTGTGTTCTCGCGAAGTCGCTTGAAGTCGTGAACGCCTACTTCAACGCCATCCTGTACAGTGGCTCGCCTGTCCTCTGGTATGTCCTCCGAATACATGATCCCGGCAATCGAACACTGCTTGAATTCCATCATATTGCAGGTCAACGTGCCTGTCTTGTCCGAGAACACGTACTCGACCATTCCAAGTTCCTCTACCAAGCTTGATGTTCGACAATTGGCAGGGGTGTCGTTCTCGGGGTAGTACATGTCCAGATCGTCGTTGATGAGGATTCCGTGCCAGTATTTGACCATTTCGACGGTGACGAACAAGGAGATGGGCACCAGTGCAGAGAATAGGACCCAGTACGTGACCATGTCTTGGGCGAACTGCTTAGCTACCAACCCAGCGCTGCTAAGAGAGGTCAATTCCAGATATCCGAGAGCGCTGCCCTCTACGCTCCTCATGATGAGATCGCCAACGGTACAAACGATGCTGAGGATGAGCAGAGTGCCGACGAGCATCAGCACCAAAAGATTCATCTGCTTCTCCACCTTGGTCCTCTTGATCGGGGCGGCGTTTGCGTTGCGCATGAGCTTTGTCTCGTGGCCAGTGAAAACAACAACGCCGTGGATCCAGGGGGTATTACGAAGCGTTGCGCCACGCAGTAGCAGCTGCTCCGGGTTCAAGGCCAGCTCCTTCTCCCCAGCTCCCGCCTGCATCGTCATTGTCGCCTCGTACGTGTAGAGGCTACTATTGGGCTGTTCGGACTTGATCTTTCCCCCAAGGCGGCCCAGGTCACTCGAGCTCACCAGGGCGGCGGTTTCGGGCAGACCTTGCTTGATCTTCAGGTTCGTCTCTCCGTCGAGGTTTGCGGTTTCGATGTAGCAAAGACCCTCGGGTTCGGAGCTAGCAAGCAGTACCAGATCGGCGGGGAAAGGTTCCTCAGACTCGACCCGGACGACGTCGCCAACCGCCACGTTGATCCATTTCGTATCGGTGAATTCGGATCCGCGCAGCACCCTGGCTTTGGACATATTCAGGGACCTGTCGGCCTGTTTCCTCCGGTAATCTTCGACTAATTCCTTGCCGGCCGATATCAAGAGCACGACGATCAAGGGCCCGATGGTGGTGTACTGATTCGTAGGGGAGAGGTTGGGTATCTGTTGCAGCGCGGAAGTGAAAAGGAAAAAGACGTTTGCGTATTTGGAGAACTGCTCGAAGAGGAACTTGGGTAGGAAGGTCGCGACGTTGTATTTGGCGGTGGACACATGGTTGTCGACGTACTTGTTCACCTGGTTCGCGGGAGGGTTGTTGAGGTGGATGATGCGCGGTCCCAATGTCGAGGGGTCGGGCTTGCCACGGCCGAAACCAAACTTGAAGTTGCCCATGTCGAACTTCTTGCCCGACTTGTTCTGCGCGTCCGTGGCGGCGGCGGGTCCGTTTCTTTGCGCCCCGGGCTCGGTGAGCGGGAGGTCCATCTCGGAGTAGCCCTGCCCCATGCCCAACATGTTCTTAGCCCGGCCTACGATGCCACCGCCGAGGCCCAGTACGCTGTTCCTGTTTTTTGCAGTATTCCTGCCTTGCGATTGATAGCCACCCTGTGCGCCTGATCCGCTGCCATGTTGGTAGTAGTGGGCGCCGTCTTCGGCGTATTCGTCGATGTCGTCGTCGGCATAGCGCTGGTAGTGGCCCAGCTCGGAGGTCTGGCTATACTGCCTGTTCCCGCCATCGCTATAGGGTCCTGTGGGTCTTCCAGAGCCGGGCGGCGATGATAATTGGGGCGAGGCTAAAGATTGGTGTGTCGCTGACTGGCCGGCGCCAACGAAGTCGTCGTAGGAGACAGAGGGCCGCGGTGGTGCGCCATCGTGGTCGTAGGCATCTGAAGCGAGGAGGTCATCGTCGTTCAGGGCTGAGCGCTGGCCCTGGCTGTAGACGGGCTGGTCGTCAAGGTCGAGGAGGAGGTCGTCGTGCTGTGATGGTCCCCCGTAAGGAGGTTTGCCAGCCATGGCAGTTGGCGTTTCGGGAGTCAGGAGCGCGCAGAATGACGTTGCGCGGCATCCGGGGATGAGCGGGGAGGGATCACTGGAGAGGGCATGAAAGAGAGCGCGCAGGTCAGGTTAATGGTGATGGTGCGGTCTAGTGGTAACGGTAATGGGTAATGGATCAGTGTGCGGCGTGCACTAAGTGTGGAAGAGAATTGCTCGCCAGTGTATCTCGACGAGGGCAGCAGCTGAGGTGAGGGTAAGCAAACCAAGGCGATGCAGTAGAGCAGCGGCAGCAAGCAGTAGCAGAGCAGCAGCAAATTGTCGTTGATTTCGTTAGGAGGCACGGCACAGCCTTCGTGTCTGGTTGCACCTTCCTTGGCCTGCCGATCCTTGTACACAGCAATGCAAGTAAGTCGCTCTGGCCCTGCTCGGGGGGGAAGTGACGACCCAGCGGGACTTGTTGCCAAGCAGGGTCACAGCAGAGAGATAAAGTCACTGCCCGAGGTACCCTGTTCCCCCGTAAACGCACAGCCCTCCTCGATCCGCGTCGGATCTTGAAGACATGATGGGAACTTTATTGCTGTACTTGCTCTTTTGGTTTGCGCAATCAACCATAACACAGTCATGTCCAGGGGCCTGTCAGTCAGCAGCAGCAGTCAGTCCCTCAATCCTCACGATGAACAACAATCGATCTCCTCCACTGTGGCAATTGCGCAGTCCCCGTATAATCGGATGCTAAAATGCTAAAATGCTAAAAACAGCATGCCGACCCCAAGTTCAGCCCTTCGTATAATAAACGGTACCCACTACCCACCACCAAAGGCTGGCGAAGGCAGGCAGTGGGTTGGGTTAGCTTAGTCTATCTAGCCTCAAAGGCTGACTGGCCTCTCGATATCTACTCGGTCAGTCCATTCGGTACCTAAAAGGCGTTGTCCACTGCGTCCACAGACGACTCCAGTATCACAAAGAGGGGCTTGTCTCAAGAGGAAGCCCAGCATAGCCCCTTAGCTGTCTTGCAGTTGGTTATCGGTGGCGATTGACGACAGAGACCAGACCCCTCAGCCACGTACGTACGCATGTCGTGTTCTACCATTGCCCTCATGCGAACGGCAATTCGGATCGCCCGGGTTCATATCCACCAGCGATTAGTCTGAGTGGTTGTACCCCATTCAGGCATTGGTTGGTAGGTGGGCGAGTGAGACCGAAATCATGACCTAAGTGACAAGATTCAAAGCAAGCGGATGACTCTGAAGCGAAAGTCCGACACACCATCACTACCAGTGTCCAGCCAACAACGATCGCCTTCTCTCGCAAAAGATCCAGCACCAAAGGCTCACGAAACAGAAAAACGAGTCATTTCATGAGTTTCAGTCCTTTCAGTTCCATAAGACAAGACATGGATTTGATTTGATTTGTTTATGAAGCAGGCCGTGTCGTAAGTGCGCCTCGTAGAGAGGGCATGATAAACCAGAGAGAAAAAAACACGACAATCGCAACGCGAAATATAACAATCCACGGACGAGTAATTTCCTCTCTGCCAGGCCTCTTGCAAAAACCACCAAAATAAAATAAATAAATCAAATCATTCCAGATAGCCCCATAGTCTGGAAATTCCCGCCCAGCCCCCCTTCCCTATGGACCTAGGGGAAAGACCCCATTTTGCATCACCCCCCTTGGCACCCCACCAGACAGGTCCTGAACCGGGAAACAAAAGACACTCAAGCTGACAACAGCCAATGTTGTTGTGTATATAACAAGTCCGCGTATGTAGGCAGTTTCGTCCGTAGTAAAAGAATAAGAAGGACAGCATCCAACGTGTCAAGTGGTATCTTTTTGCCCAAGTATAAAAATCCAAATAAACCAAGAAAAACCAAAACTTGTTTGTCGGCTTCCCCCCTGGGAACAGGGGATGCAACGAAGCAGCGCAGGACATAAAAGCATTCATTACACGTCCGCCAGACGGAGGTAATCTTGTTTACGCCTCCTCTGTGATGCCGCCCTCACCGCCCCCCTCGTCGCGCCACTCCCGGCTCTTCTCGGTGAGTTTCTTGACCCCGGACACGCGGCCTGCCCACAGCGACTCGATCGGCGTGCGGACCGTGAAGGCCCTCTGCGACGAGATCACCCCAATGGCCTGCAGTACCGCCTTCCGGCTGTCGCGCCCGAAGACGGCTGGGTGGTTGATCCACTCGAGGGAGGCCTCGAGCTCAGCGTCGAGCGCCGCCACGGTGGTGGCGTCGATGCCGGCAGCGGTACCCATGCTGCCGAGACCAATGCCGTCGTTGGACCGACTGCGTGGGATGGCAGAGGACTGGATGCCGTTTGCGCCCGACGACGTTGCCGAGGCCGTGGGCGAGGGTGTGTGTTTCCGGTCGGGCGTAAGCGCAGCGGTAGGGGAGGAGTCGTTTTGGCCGGCATGTGGTGTCGAGGGGTTTGACTTGGGTGGCATGTTGGGCACGGGCGGCAGACCGCCCTTGCCTAGACCCTTGAGAATTGAACGGGTCTCATTCAGTAGCGTGTGTGCCCTATCATGTTGTCCTCTGCTCACAAGCGTGAGTGCCCTCGTGAGCATGTCGGATGTGAGCAGCTCCATTCGACGCTGCACAATATGTGGGTGCGGTGGAATAGGCGGTGTTCCGTTCCACGACTTCTTGTTGGAGCTGGTCGGCAGCATTGTGATGGCAAGTAGCGACGGCCGTGGGAGGTGCATAGCAGCTCCGTCCCTCAAAATGTCGCCCCAGGTAAGATCTGCTTGAATCAGTGGGACCTCCTCTACGGAGAGGGCCCTTTGGTCCTCTTGCTCGACTGGGCCGCCTAGAGCCTCCAACCCAGACACGATGCTCTCCCAAGCATCTTGCGGTAGCGACTCCTGAGTCGAGTTGTCAGGGAGAATGACAAGCTGGACAAGAATGTCCCGCTTATCGCCAAAGCGTAGATCCCCAAGAGACGCTTCTGCATCTCTGCCCGTCGCTCGTTTGGTGATCTGCAATGCACCGCTGATCTTGTGGAACTTGGCGGGCGAGCCCTCGGGCAACTTGAGCTTGAGCTTCACGTTTTGGTGCGAGAGCGACTGCATGGATCCCAAGCAGCCGGCCAAGCACTCGCGAAGCATCATCCAATCTTTGACATAAGTGTACGATGCCTTTGTCCGTGTGGAAAGCTCAATCATGGTGTCTGGCTTATGTGTCATTCCGAGACCGAAAGAGTGGATAGTGATCCTATAGCTGTTAGTATCCAAGACATTAGAACGTTGAGGCTATGCACTTACTTAGCAGCCTCGGCTCTTGATACAACGAAGTCAACGCTATCCGCATCGGATGTTGATGCGTCGCTGATGAGCATGATGGTCGCCACTGGGTTGTTGTACTTGCGCTGCATCAGGAGATCCATCGCCACGTTTGCTCCTTCGACGACATCGGCGCGGTGGCTCTTCTGCCCAACGGGCTTGATCGACGACAGAACATTGCTCCAGCCGGCCCAGGCCTTTGTGGTCATGCCTACAATAGGCACACCGCCACCGCCCGACCCAAATGTCACCAGGCCCATGCGATCCCTCTCACCCAGAGTGTACACCATGAACCGGAGGGCATCACGGACCAGGTTGATCTTGACACCTTGCATGGATGAAGAAATCGGCACGACCACGACCACGTCGATAGGGACATGGACCGAGGCCATGAGAGGGCTCCTTTGGAATGTCGTGTAGTCTGTCGGCGCAGTGGTGGCAGACCTTGCTCCACCCCACGAAGACGCGACCGACGAAACCCTCTGCGGCCTGGTAGAATCCCTTCGCCAATCCTCCTCGTCTTCACCCGAGAATTCACCCCGCTCGTAGTCAGGGCTGCGGACGGGCGATGTCTCGACCGCGTTCAAATCCAGCAGAGCTTGCTGCCACAACTTGAGCTGATTACGGTTCTCGAACCGCAGGTGAAACTGGGGCAGCTCTGCGACTGAGAGGCTCAGAGTCAGGATATTCTCGTCCATGTTACCTGCCTCAGAAACCTCATTCAGGTGCTTCTTGATCAGAATCGACCCCTTCAGAGTGCACCTTGTGGTCTTCCGCGGCGAACCATCCTCCCATTGTGGGGGAGGAGCTGAGCTCTTCTTCTCCTTGACACAGATGAGCATCTCAGCGAAGAGGAAACACTCCAGTTCCTGCCATGAAAGCTTGTCCTTGCCGACCCGCAGAGTGCCATACAGCCGCAGCTTTCCAAAGCGACTGAAGTCCAGACCATGCCAGTTGTCGACCCGACTCCGCAGATTCTCTGTCATTTCCTCCAGGGCCTCAGCCGACTCGTATGGGTAGAAGCGAGGCGCGCTGCGTGCCGGAGATGGCGGCCTTTGGGGGAACGAATCCTCAATCCTTTGATGCGGCATTGGTGGAGCAGATTGGATGTCATCGGGATCGGGCCTCCATTTGTTGTCCGGAACCTCGACGGTGACGAGACAGGTGAGAGTCTGTTGCTGCCTCGACCTGTTGATGGTAGGAAACTCGGATCGCACTGTGACGGTCGGTGCTGGGATGGGGTTTCTTGCGACAGCTTTCGGGCTGGCCAAGCTGGTTTCCATCGCCTGCAAGTCGTAATCGTGTCGGCGCGGTGGCCCACTCTGAGTCGTCTCGGGATAGCCACCGGAAGAAGCAACTCCAGTCATCCCAGTAGCCTCACTATCGCTACGCATGTGGCCCGCACGTCCTCCCGTGTATCTGTCGGAGTTGTTGTCTCGGAGGCTGCCCCGCGATGGGGTCGGTAGAGGACCCATGGGGGGTCCTCTTGCAGCCGAGCCCCGGCTCGGTGGACGACCAGCGTGATCGCTCCATTCGGAGGGTGCTGGGGCTGGCGTCGGTGCCGGTGCTGGGGCTTGTGCTGGTGTGGGCGTGTTCGTTGGCCTCGTGTCATTGACGGAAACCGAACGGACCATATTGCTGATTTTCTCTGTTACGTACGGTCAGCGACTCCTCGCAATGGACAACACCTAGGAGACTGGGAGCGACGTACCAATATCAAGCACATTGCCGCCACGGCTCGTGTCTAGGTGAAGGGGCGCGTTACATGTTGGGCAGTATTGTGATTCGAATTCCCGAATGAATTCGTAGAAACATGCCTCGTGTGAAACATGTGAGCATGAGAACTGCAGTATCCTCTCTCCACGAAGGGTGTGTTCCAGCGGTTCTTCGCAGACAGCGCACTCGGCGCCTACGAAGGTGCGCTCCCTTCGGGTGCGACTCCGGTCGGCGTTCATCATGCCAAAGTTGGAGGTTGTGTTCGCTCGCAGAGCGCCGTCGCGGGATCCGATTGAGCCAGTCGAGCGTGAGGAACGGTGTGATGGGGCGCGTAGAGTCCCAGCGGCGATGGAATGGCCTGTGACGACGGAATAGGAGTGTTAGCCTTCAGAAACTGGCAGAACCACCTCGCCGTGTCGGGTCGAGGGGCTGGAGGCACGCAGAACCACGGCGCGAGCTCGACGCACTTGCCAGTTGGACGGAGGCGGACGAGCAGAGCAGTCGAGGAGGGCGCTGGGGATTCAAAGAGGAGCGTGCAATTGTGGCAGCCTGTGTGGCTGTGGAAGGGTTTGAGAAACACAGGAAAGCTGAAGCTTAACTCACCCTTTTCCGGAAACGAGGGCCCGTCGTCTGGGTCGGCTGGAGGTTTGATGGTTGTGTAATTGGAGCGCGACCTCGCAGCAGCGGAACCAGAGCCAGAGCCAGAGCCAGAACCAGAGGCAGTGGTAATCGGCTCGGTTCCTCCCCAGGCGGATGCGAAGCCCTTCTTGTCGCGGCCGATTAGACCAAGCTGTTTCAGACTGGCCAGCTGGGCGTCGGCAATCCGCTGCTCTTTGGCAAAACCCTGCTGTTTCCCTTGTTTCCCTTGGGATCGATTGAACATATGGGCCCCGGGTATGGAGGTATCTGGGCGGAGGCGAAATGGAAATCGGAGCGGGCGACAGAAAAAGGGCTACGGAGGTGCCTGTGGCCTGTGCCCGTACCTGGATTGAATGAGCCTAAGCGGCGGCTTGTACCAGTGGAAATGAGTCGCGCAACAGCGTCCCCAGGTTGGCGCGGCCCTTGTCCAGGGAAGTGGATCTTTGACAGGAGACGGATCGCTATGGGTGGGGTCTGGGCTTGTGCAGTGGGTGGCTCTGCTGTGGTCTGGGATCCAGGAGGGCCCGAAGCTTTCAGGAGGAGGGCAGTTTGAGCAGTTGGGGCCTTGGGGCCTGACCCGGGACGACCCCAGCTGGGCGACGATCTGTCTGTCAAGCCACGAGCGAGCTTGGCCCGTGGTCCGCGAGCCTGGACAGAGGTGGGCTGGGCCGGGCTGGGCTGTGTGCTGGGATTTGGCTTTTCGGGACTGGGTTTGTGCAGCCTTGGAGCCCCGGGGAAAGGGGACGGGAGGTAGACAGGTGGGTTAGACAGGCGGGCAGAGACAGGCACAGACAAAGACACCACGGTTCCCGTAGTGCGAGGCCGCTCTGCTGGTGGCTTGACTAGCAGGGCGACGTCCTGGGCGAATTTGTGGGCTGTCACACAAACTCCTGGAGCCGGGGTGGAAGGCTGTTTCAGAGGGGTCGTATCAACTATGCTGCAGATGGCGAGTTAGGGGAAGCTTGCTGGGCGCTCGATGACGGTGATAAGGTTCACCTGAGGCTGGTCTGGTGGATTCTGTGCGCACCTCCAAGCTGACTTTTCCGCTCAACCAGAAGCTGGCTGCTTCCGAGGTGGTGCCGTCGGGACTGAGGAGAGGAGGGTGGTGAGAGCTTGGGGACAGTGATGTCAGCTCAGCTTCAGCCCAAGCTAATGCTTGAGTTAAGGTGCGTATGCAGTATGCCTGTTATGCACGACAACGGCAATGGCAACAGCAGCCACTCGTTAGGTCAGTCAGAGCTGCCGTGCGCGGTGTGTGATTGCGATATTCCGAGTTGGGTCCCGGTGGTCAAATCATCGGCATCGGCATCGGTGACTGCTGGGTGGGTGCTAGGCAGATCTAGCTGGATATCATTGTCTCTTGTGTGCTTTCCGTCCAGCCGTGCGGGTGTCTCAAAGATACAACAAAGCCTTAGACAGCAGCCTTCTAGCGCAATCAGTCGTTCCGTCTGTCAGTGAGTCTGTCTGTCTGCCTCTCTGCTTGTCTCTGTCTTGGCCTGTTTCTCTCCTGTGCTGCTGCTGGTGTGGCCTGTGTTGCCGGGCCTGGGATAGGATGGGACGGATAGTTTCGTCCTAACTCGCGAAGCACGGTGCCGTACCGGTGGAAAAATACTGGTGTCGCGGTGATCGGTAAGAGGGGCCGTCTCAAGTGGCAGACGGAATAAATGCGGGCACTTTTTGTTGGGCCTGGCTGTCAAGGACGGACGCGTACAGGAGCAGGATCAGGATCATCAGGAACCTGGACCTGGACTTGGAGACACCGGCAGGTTGCGACAAGACACAACACAACACGACAGCACGACGGGAGATGGAGAGATGGGCTGGTTTCTGGCTGAAATCGCTGCTGGATGGGGGGTTGGAGAAGGGAGAAGAGATGGTCCACGGACTGGGACTGGCAGACCTGACGGGGTCTTGCAGGGAAAGCAGGAGCAACCAACAGGAGCGACCCAGCCCTGCAGCTGCACGATGCGAGCAGGAGCAGGAGCACGACAACGCATGCCCATTGGCCTGTGGCTGGCCTGGGACGAGCCCTCTCACTTTCCCTCGTCCAGTAGCGTTCCTAGCCGACAGCGACTCCCTCCCTATAAGACGGCAGCCTATGATAACAGCATGAGACCCTGTCCTGGCCCCCTTGCACACAGATACTCATGCCATGGCCTGGCCGTGGCTTGCCATGCGATGCTCTTTGCATCTGCCGTGCCTTGTCTTGCAGCAGATAGACGGACTAGAGCAAATTGACGAGACGACAATCACGGTCTAAAAGGACCACGCTGCCATGGCTATCGACAGATGCGGACTGAGGCTGCCGTGGAGAAGACACACTAGCCAACAGCCGTTTTGCATGTTCCTGGGGTTGTCGCTGGGGCTCGTTGCGATCTAAGACATGATTCTCTCTAGTCCCGGGGTCGTGTCGAATTCGACCTCGAAGACCTTCCCTTTCAGACTAGTCCAGACCAGGCCAGGAGCAGGAGCAGGAGCAGGAGCCGGAGAAAAGCATCACTTGCAATTCCCCCTACGCTTGCGCAGAGTAGGCATGCAGCCTGTCAACCCGACAGGTTGGGTGGCTATTCGGTCCCTTGTGCCGTGCTATAGGCACATTGTCGGCGATCAGGCCACACGAGGCACTTGGCCGTGCGTGACTTCGGCCGACCAAGTGTGTGTGTAAGTGTGTGTGTGTGTGAGAGAGAGAGAGAGAGACAGAGAGGGAGTCTCTTTGCAGCCGATGCAGCCGACCAGCCCCGAGGATGGGAGAAGACAGTGGGCAAAGCAGTAATAATGTCACGAACCACGCACTCACTCTCACTTCTTCAACGGGGCTGGTGCTGTCTGTGTGTGTACCGTCGCATCGTCGTTACTCTAGAGCTACCATCCAAGTGGGTTCGCCAAATAGTCCAACATCAGTGCACACATGCTACCACAATATCACATCAAATCTGCACCGCAACAATGTACTGTACTTGTGATGTGTATTAGACCATAATCTACTGCAGTCTACCTCTAGCGCTGCCTTCCAGCTCGACGCCAGAAGACCTCTCCGAAAACATTTGTTGGCGACGTTCTTCGCCAGGTCACGAATCACAACAGGCTGACAGGCAGAGACTACCGCGCGGGAATGCACGAATGACTGCGTCCTGCACGGCTCGGGCGCCTCCGCCATAGCTCTGCCTTTCTCTCTCTTGCGCTCTGCCTGTCTGCTCGCCTGCCTGCCAAAACGTGGCCCACCCGAGCTGCCGAGTCACTTCTTGGCCGGTACGGTACACTACAACAATCCTTTGTCCTTTTCTGCACAACCACCCCTGCACTTGCACCTGCACCTGCACCTGCAGGCTTGTCTCTCTACACTACTACAGTAGTAGTCTGCACAAGCAGAACAAGGTGATTATCTCTGTCTCTTTTTGCATGGATCACTACTACAAGGTCCAAGGTCGAATGGCTCGCTACAGTCATAAGACTGCAGCTTGGGAAGGGATCACCCGAGTCGAGTCGCAACCCCCCACCGAGGCATGCCTGCCACCTGCAGCTCTGGCTCCATCTCAACCGTCGGCATGCTGGGGGATGGCATTACTACTGTGTAGTATAGACAGACTATTTTATGTTGGCGGATTCGACGGCCTGCGATAATCACCAGCGGCCCTGGCCTCCCAAGGCGAAGGGGCCCAAAAAACCCCTCGCGTTCCTGGCAGGATTCCGACTGTCTCCAGACAAAAAGCTCGCCATCAAGCCCAATGGTTGGACGCTCCTCCTGCAAGGCCCTGCAGAGGGTCCCGCGCAGCGTCGCAGAGGGCAGGATCTGCCTACCCGAATCGACCACTTCGCCCGACCTGGGTCGCCTCCAGCCAGCCAGTTCGGAGTCAGGGTTCCAATGTTCTCGAGTAATACCGCATGGAATTACGAAACAGCTTTCAACCGGCGCTGTGGTCACAGGAAACGGCTCTTGTTCTATCACGGCCATGCTCCACTGGCATTAGGGTCATGCGAAGGCCAAGCCCAGACGGCCAGACGGCTTAGCAAAACAGAGACACATGCCAACCTCCCATCAATCAGTCGTCAGCGTCTGCCAAAACAGGGCGGGAAGGCTGGATGATCGTCACGGTTGAGACGACGGGAAAGGGGGGGCTACAACAAGCGTGCAAGGCTTGATTTAGAACGCGGCTAACATCTCTCTAGCACCGCACTCCTAACCATCAAAGGCCCTAGTTACGCGCGATGCTGCAGATCTCATCTCACAACCGTCGAGACCAGTGTCGGGACTGGGCAGAATCGGAGAGATTAATTGAAGCCCGTCAGAGCCCAGTCGCAGCCTCGCCGCGAAATCCAGCCGGGAATGCACCGCTAGCCAGCGACTGGCCAATGATCAGTCGACGAGCTTCGTTGAAAAAAGGTTCGCACTAGCCAGCCGGTACGTGGCCGCGTCCCGCCCTCTTTGGAAGCTTGCTTGGGATGCTTGGGTGTTCCCTTGGTCTGGGTCATGCGTGTCGCCATCGAGCACGTGGCAACAGACAGAGCCCCTTCAAGGGTTTATGCTCTGATTGATTGATGATGCCTTCTGGCTACCGGCAAGTTCGAAGGCCGCATCCCCAGGTGATACATCTGCTCTCGGGCAAACCGGCTTCCAAGCCCTGAGCAGCTGCTTGGAACGTCAGGCATCAATGTAGGCACAACGAGATTGCTGGGTGGCTGCTTGTCGCTTTTTGGTGAGCGATCAAGGGGCCACCCAGCTCCGGCTACGAAGCCAAATGGCATCTTGAACGGTGCACAGACGGCGGATGCACGATGAGCTCAACCGCTGCCCTGCCCAGCTGGCAGTGACAGCAGACTTCACTTTTGCCGGGCCATGCCCTTTACCCGCTTGGACCCTGTTCGGCCATGCGCGGAAACCCCTACCTTAATACCATATAACGTTTAAGTTATTGGACATGCGCCCATTTTGACTCGATGTGGGTATTTGAGATCTTGATGTGGTGTGTTGTGGTCGACATCTTGGACCGACTTCGGCATCACGTCGAACCCTGACTACGGCGTTGCAATGGCACCAGCCAAATTCGCACACATGTGCGCTGGATTCTCAATTCTCTTGGCCGGATAATGAGGTCCTCCTACCAGGTGCAGCTGGGAAATGAGGACGTGACCAAGAAGGAGACAGAAGGAGACGGCAGAAGCAATAGCAGCTATAGCACAGCTCCGCACACGATGAAACATCTGCATACAACCGTTCATCGAGCTCCGTGCGGATCCTTATTGGATCGCAACTATTAGATTCCTTGGACTCCCTGACTCCCATCCATACATCCGGGGCATCATGTCTCAAAACAAAAAAGCCCACAGATCGGCCAACGGCAGGATGCAAGCCTCGCTCGCTTCGCCATGGCGCTCGATCGGGAAACCGAAGAAAACTTCCCGAACGGGCGACTGGGGGCCACCGCAGCAGGCCGTTTACGAGATCGTCCAGCTGGGGGCAATCTCGTTTCTGGACGGTACAGGTGGGCTGAGCAAGAGATTCTCGGCGGATCTGGGTCGACATTCGGCGGGGAACCTGCTAGGACTGCACGTACGTCCGTCCCGAATGAGTCGAGGGGACCACTGATTCATCATTGCACGTGGGCCACGACCCCCCTCCCCCATGCATGTAGGACCCTGACGACGTGCGCCCGAGCGCGAGATGAAGACATGATGGCTCTGACCACCCAGGGGCCCCAAAGGCTGGCCGGTTGGTTTAGAGTTTGGCAGCGACGTGCATGTGACGATACCCTCAGGCGGCTTTGGCAGGTTGAACCGCGATCAGGGACGCAGGAGGTACGTACAGTGACAGCATCTCATCAAAGGACGGGGAACACGGCACATGATGCACATTGTAACCACAGAAGCCGGCAGTGTGTTGCATCGAGGGATACACTGGAGACCCTGCACTGATGTGTTCGTGTCGTTTTCTGCAAGGAAAACATCTGAACAGGGAAGCCGGAGAATAAAACCAAAGTGCCAATAACCCGACATCCCAATGTGGTCGAACAATAAGAGAAACAAATCCAGAAGCGTCTTCACGAGTAAGTAGTAGATTGCAGATTGAGCAGACCCCTCCGGACCACCGCCCGGTGAAGGCCGGACTTCTATTTCCGTCTAGCCAAGGGCTCTCTCCACACCGGCACTATGCGCTGTTGTTGTACACCACAGCAGGTACTTCTTTGGTAAAGACACAGGCCCACCGCGGCGCGCGGGCGACCAAGGCACGATCGCATCGCATCATCCACAACAGGTTCAAGCAGAATGCACGACACTCTACCTCATCATGCGCGTGGGGAAACCGAGAGCGACGAGCCGCCCAAGCCGCCCCGGCATCGCCAGGTCAGAGCGCCGCCGTTCACGGCGACCGAGCAGGATTCATGATCGCATCTCTGCCAGATAGCCTCCTGCACAGCATATTCCTCTGAATCGACACACGCCAGGATGGGGACCAACCACCAACCACCAGGCCGCTCTGCCCCGACCCCCCCTCCCCAAGCCAAGGAATGATATTCCAGATCTAAGAAAAAAACGTATTACCATCGTCGTCGTCGTCACCATCACCACGTCTTCCCACCAAAAAGGGACACGTATAGTTTTTTGCCAATATAAATCTTGCCTGGACGCGGCAGCGATCAGCGCCCATACGAACTTCGGATGATGATGAACAACACTACACATGCGACTGCGGCTGAACAGGACCTGCAGTACTAGTACTGGGTGGGCAGGTGGGCTCTATTCAGGTACGGTCAACTGGTATAGGTCGAACTAGCCCACAAAATCTGACAAGCGGCCTCCCGGACGTTGCGACCCGGCGCCCACTCTGTTCGCCTCTCCTTCTCTCCCTCAAACTCTCCCTCTCGCAAGTGGGGAGCAAGATTGGCCATGGCTTCGAAGATCCCGCGGGTCGCAATTGGGGCCCGCCCGCCCGTTTTGTTTGTTTGCCCCCATTCTCGAAGAGCCGCAGTCGCCTAGTTCGCGTAGGGTGTGGGAGGGAAGAAGGGTCCGTGGGATGGATGTGCTATCTGGATACTTACCTACCTACCTACCTGCTTACATGTGTGCCTGCCTATCATCTACATGGGCAGTGTACTTTCTACACCCAGTAGAGTTCCGCGTAAAAAGGTGTTGGAAGTCAAGTCTTCTCGGGGGCAGGCTGTTCATGCTCAACTTTCATCCAAGGAGGGAACCCTTCATTTACGACCGAACTTTACTCGTCGTTGCCCAACCTCGTGTATGGGATGATACTTTTTTGAGGTCTTCCGTTGGCTCCGCGGAGCGATCGTTGGGCACGGTTGGTTTTATGGTGTGGAGGCTACGCCATTGGGGGGTGCTGACCACCGGCCCACCGCCACCACCGTTACCAACAGCAACGCCACCAGAAGAGGAAACCTCCCAACGGTCCCGACTGTGATACTCAACCATGACATCTCTCTCTTTTGGCAGCATCGATGCTACCGCACCAGCTGGCCAGACAGCCTCGGGCTCACCCAACCCAGCTTGGCTGCAGGGTCATTCAGCTGGGTCAGCGTGCGAGCGCCTCACACACACACCCCAACAACCAACGTGCGCCCTGCTACGACGCTCTAACCTTTTCCCCCTTCACTCTGCCTCTTCACCCTTCGTAACTGCTACCTTGAGTTTCCCCGCGGGGGGGAGGCGGACGGGCGGGTATCACTCAGGCTGAGTGGCGTCAAGCATTGAGAAACAAGAAGGCTGAGCGGTGTCTCTTCTTCGGGGTTTTGGCTAGTGTGGTCTCTCTGTGTCTTACAAGGCAATCATAAGGACCTGGGTTTGGCTTCCTCCCGTGCTGCCTTGCTGCGCTTCACACACGTGCGTCCGACCTTCCCGCATAAGCGAAAGGGTCGTCAGCCCGTTGAGGCGGGAGACGCGCGGCTGCTGCGTCTCTTTTGGCCCTCGAGTTGATGAAAAGCCGTCGGTATTTTCTTGCTGTGACGTCGAGCTCGTCTTCCAGCCAGCTGCGGGCTGATCACGGCCTCTTGGTCAGAGGCGTTGCGTTTCGCGGACATGGTGCGGCTGAAGATGTACCCACTGCTTGGCCCTTTGAAACCATTGTCGAGGTCAATCAAGCTGGTTCCCTTCGAGGTGAGCGTGGCGAGTCGGCCTGGATGACGCTGACCTTGTCCTTCGAGATCTACAAGATAACTAGTGAGAAGCTCTTACACCGTGAGCCTGTTTTACATGTCCTGAAGCATCAGGATAGCTCGGTTTAAGCGAGCAGATCTTCTCTACGGTCTTGACCCTCCATCCAAGTGGCCTCGACCGGGTTCATTCATTGTGGACCCCAGGAACAGACCAAAACAAGGCTCGGAGTCGTCATGAATCCCGTCAGTCTCGCATTCTACCTATGACAAATGGCGAGCTGCACCAACAGGACTCATAACACACATATGCACACACACACATACATCTGCCGAAGACAACCCATAACGAGGCCGCACCGTTCTGCGTTTCAAAACACGCAGGCCTTACACGGCCATTGAACCGAGGAACCTCCATGGGGAGACATCCGGTGTCTCAATTCCCAACCTGCTCTTTCCCCCTCTGCCCCTGATTTCCTTCCTTCCTTCCTTCCCCTGGCCGCGAACAATCGGCGGAATTCCCGGTGGCCAGACGAACCTACCGGCGTCTACTCTCCCGGGGCTACGGCACAGAGGGTGCACAAGGGAAGGGCGGCCGTGGTCTAGTGCAACGGTCCGGCGCTCTGTCAAAGTTGACAGAACGAACCACTGGGGTTTTTTCCAAGGGGCTGGGTAGCCTCCCTACCAAAGCAGGTGGGTGGGTGGGTGTGCAGGTCGAGTGTGTCCCACCGCGCCTCGCCGACGGCCGCTTGCTGTCGTTGGCCGGCGGCGTGCATTTCCCGAGGCACAACCCTCTGCGCCAGACTAGGTGGGCTTGATAACCTCGAGGCGCTCTAGTCTGTGCGGCAGGACGGATCCCAACGGGATGGAATATACATGAGGTTGGGCATCGCCCCTCTTGTTGGTCGGACGAAAATGAGATGCAGCCACCACGGACTGGCTGGAGCGGCACGCAACCGCGATAGTTCGCATACGCGCTGGGCCGCAGTCATTGTTCCTGACGGATCTCGCGCCAGGAGCCATCAAGAGTTCACCATTGGCAGAAGTCAAATCGATAATAAGATCCTTCTTTTTCGGCGTGGTGGGCCAGGCGCCGGGCCACGAAGGTACCCGCAACGGGCACGACGAGCCTCGGTGTCTTGGTCCCAGAGCTCCGCCACCTCTGAGTAACACAGGCTCAAGACCAAACGTTGGCTTGACCATCTGAGGCAAGGCTTGCATATTCCTCCCGGGTCATGCCGTCCGGCCGTTCTGGCCGACGAGACAAACGGGGCAGGAGCTTCAACCCGGACAGGAGGCCTATCACGCGCGCCAACTCTCGAGTCCTGCCTTGCCGACTATCTCTGCAACCCCCAAGGCAGGATTCATGCCAGATTATCGCGTGTGTAACGATGAAAGCACTGGGGGGATAATCCACTTGGCTCCCGCCCTGCAGTCCTGCCTAAACCGATTCGGCTCGCCTGCCTGCGCATCGTATGTATGTGTGTGCTGCGGCAAGCGGCACAACTCGAATCCTTTTGGGGGCCGAAAGTGGTTACACGTCCATCCACTATTGCACATGCAGGATTTTGCATGTGGCAAGCTGCCTGCTTGGCGGGTTGCAAAAGTGCAACAACATGCTCCCAAAAATATATCTGTCCTCGCGGGCTTTGTTTTCTGCCAGCTTCCCATCCTTTCTGTGGGATCCTGATTCGCCACTCGATGCCGTCTTGGGTGGGCGACACAGCATATCACGACGTCGCTACTTTTCGGTTGAGATTGGAAGGTAATCCTACCGTATGGATGTACGAGTTAGGTAGAGTCTTAGCCAAGCAGGACTTACTGGTAACAGTAATATTTAATAATTACCTTATAATAAACCAATCTAGCTTACCAGTCAGTAATGCTTACCTAGTAAGCAGTTAATATTCGTGCAACTTTGGACTTCAAATAAAACAAAGGATCGATTGAGGCTCACAAATATGGTCGTTGGTTTAATTGGCATTATCAGAAGCTACTGGTGCTTTCCAAAAGAAAGGGGTATCTTTAATTTCAAAACTGCTCCTGGCTTGAGATAAGTTACACCTGGATTCCTCCGTCGTCTCATTCAATGATTACATGCAGTGAAGGATGGAAGTCGACCCAAGGATTCTGAGAGCAAAGACCGACAACTCGTGTGCCTCAAAGTTTATCTGCTGGTGGATGCGGGCGTCAATAGTTTCCAAAATACCCAGAAAATCATCCACTGAAGCATATCCCACAGCATCGCACGCCCCCAGAGATTCAATAACCCCCAGGCCGATCGGGACGCCGCAGACGCAAGCGATAACTCCTTCAGATCCGCCGTCATCTTCCTACCAAATACAAGGACAAGCAAATCCTCTGTTATGACCTGGCCCCCGTCAACGCGGCAGCTGGTGCCGTCCAGTCTCGCCCCATGCTCTATGAGTATGCACGCAGCGCGGTACCAGGCCTGCACCAGTTCGTTTCTCGGCCGGTCGTACTCCTTAGAGGCCTCGTAGCACGACACCAAGAAGAGGGAAAACAGAGTTGTGTCGTCTTGTTGGTCGACTCTGGTGTTCACATCCGCCCCCTCTTCGACAAGTAGTTGTACCATCTCCGGGTCGACGCTCGTGAGCCCTCCTTGGAGATAGTAGGGTATTTTGGGGGACGTCGCCAGACTCGGCCGCAGTGCGTAGTCAAGGAGCGGCCGTCCTTCTTTGTGCAGGCCCCGCAAGGGGTGTCGGTCATGCGGTGATAGTTGCCCGCCCACGGTTCTGGCCACCCGAGGGCTGCCTGTGGCTCTTAGCTCGCTGCGTACATATCTGACCAGGCCGCACTGCACGGCCAGGGCCATGAAGTTGCACTTTCCGCTCTCGAATGACTTGTCGGACCCGCGGCCGAGCATGTTTGTCCACTGGTCTATGTTGTAGTCGAAGTGAGCGCGATTTGTGGCGTTGAGGTCGTCGAGGAGGTCTACCAGCTCATCCTCAGCAAGTCGGCTGTCAGTCTGCTCGAGTTGGTAGGCGTAGTAAAGCAGCTCGCGCGTGAGGGCGATGATCTGCTTCTCGAGTCTTTGTTGAATGTGTTGGACCATCACTTTCTCTGGAGCCGGAAACGTCTTCAACAGCTTCAGCATCATGTAGCAAAGAGTGCGCTTGGTGTTGAAGCTGCTCTGGGTTCTGCTGAGGATCTGTTGCATCTGCGTCGCAAAGTTTTCACGAAGCCAGTCGCCGACAGTTCGATGTAAAAAGCTCACACGAAAGCTGAGAAGCATTTCCCCGTCTTGGTCTTCCGTCACGCGGAGGAGGTCACTGCATCGATTGTGAATTCTGGTCTTCCAAGTCTCCAAATCCGTCACGAACTCCATGAAATTCTTATATTCTTCCTTTGTCATGCTTTCCTTGAGATGTTTCTCTTGTGTTGCGTTGTGCCCCTGAGAATCGATATGCGCTCGCAATACCTCGTTGGCAAGAGTCCAGCCTTTTGCCGTGGATTCCGTAAAACGTCCGAGAGCCTCAGGTGCTGCATTGATGGCATAGTTTGGATCTTCGTCTTGATAGTCCAAAAATTTGAAGACGTATAAAGGTAACGGCTGGACAGCTTCGGCAACCATCATAAAAATCCTTACCATATCCTTTCGGTAGTGAGGCTCAACCCTGGAGATCATGTGTTCAAAATAGTCCTCTAGTCTCCGAGGGAAGCTGTCCAGAATCATGCGGAGCGTATGCGCCCCTTCATTGCGGTTGACTGCCCGCTTGAGGTCGTGGGTGACGAGAAAGGTCCAAAGCCACACGCCTTGAGCTCTCTCAGCGATCTCTGGGATAATTTCATCGCAAGAATGGTCGCGTAGCCTGAGTCTTTGAAAGTCTTGATCGTCGAACAAGCGCTGCTTCACATGCGTTTTCATGTCGTCCAAGGTATGGTCCTGAACAACTAATGTCGGAGAATTGTGACCAAATTCCCTCGCAAATTCAGGCCAAGGGCGGCTTGACACGCATATCTTGATGTGCGGCGAGCTGGTCATGAGACGGAGTGTTTCGATCAGTTCGCGCTCTTCGCCATTGTACTCATCCAAACCGTCGACAAAGAAGCAAAACTTTGCGGACAGTGAAGTCTGTTGACAGATGCGTTCAAAGGTTGCTTTCAGTTCGGCCATCTCCCACTCCTCAAATTCCAGCATCTCCGAGTCGGGGCAGACCAGTGGTATGAGCTCAGGAAGGGCTCTCAGTATCTGGTACAGCAAGGACCGGAATAAGCCGACTTGTGAGCGCTGTATCAAGTGTCCGTGGTGCCAGAAATAGTGAGCTGCGACATGAAGAGGAAGATTGCCAGCCCACTTGCTCAACGCCAGCTTGGTTAATATATGGTCGGCGGCAAATTTCATCAGCGTGGACTTCCCAGAACCGGCAAGACCACTGATCCAGTATATTCCATGCTGGGAAGCAAGCCACTACGAAAAGGACGTTTCTGACGGGTCGTCAAGCCATTTGAGAGTGTTGGCATCGGCGTCTGTAATGTCGGTAAATCGCCGCCTGAGCTCTGGGAAGTACAGGCTTTTCAAAACCTTCAGCCTTGTGACACAAGAGTTGCGCTCTCGCGTAAACGCATTGAGCTTGAGCTTGATGCTGTTCGAGCATGACAAGTTTGGATCTATACTCGCATCCTCTTTCGCGATTTGGAGGATATCCTCTCGAATTTGATATAGCTGGGCTGCATATCCAAGATCCTTTCCACTTAGATAATTCTCGGGTAGAATTGGGGTCGCTGGTTCTGTCGCGCCGTTTCTCCCCGCCATTGATGCAATAGACTCTATATCTCGGCGGATATTCTGCAACTGTTCGTGGTTAGACTCGCTCCCCAAGCTCCGCTCAGCGAAGTCCTTCAATCGGGCCAATTTGGTATGCATGGCAGTCCCTAAATTGATTGTCGTCAATGCGGCTATATCATGGCGAATGCTGTCCAGTTGTGATTTGACATCTTGTGCCTGTCGCTCGTGCATCCGTCCTTCGGCGCGCAATGCCTCAAGCTCTGTCATTACCGAGGAGTGCTGGCCCCTGTGAGTGTCAGATGAAATTCTGGTGATATATTGTATCGATCTGCGCTGATGCTGATGGAAAGGTATTGAGCCGGGATTGAGGAAGACATACTCCGAGAGAATCCTCTCAACGGCGTCCTTGAGTCGAGCTTCAACCTCGAGCAGACGGTCCTTCGTGGCTGCTATATCCTTCCGTTTCCACCAACTCCGGATTGCCACACGTCCGCTTTCAATCGTTCTAGAAGGCGCTTCCTCTCGAATCATGAGCTTGGCTAATATATGGCGCAGTTCCTTCACTAGCTTATCACACTCTCTTGCGAGACTTCGAAGTCGCTGTTCAAGGGAAGAGAGTTCGTCAGTGGACAACTTCGTAGCCTGCAATCGAGCGTTCGTGTTCTGGATGTCATCAAGGAGGAGGTTCACGGTCTCAATCTCGCGTGTGGTGCCGTGTATGGATTCGTGGGCTGAAATTCCGGCAGAGACCAGTTTGAATCCGAGATCAATTATCGTCGCGATATTGACAGCCACGCCAACGATGGTCCAGGCCTCTGCCATTGTCAAGGGGATCTGAAATCTTGAGGGGAAAAAAAAACCCAAAAACAACCCAAGTTGTAGCAGGCTGGGCTTCTTGACCAGTGGTACAAATTCCTAGATATGGAGGTTGACGAAGCAGACCCTTGGCTGCACGTCAGCAGAGCCTCACAGGTGTAGAAATGGGATGAGGCCCCTCAACGGAATCGAGTGGAGATTTGATTGGTGGACGAAGTTCTTAGATGCTGTGGAAAGGCACTGCTTACACTGGAACTGTACGAAACTGATGGGGAAATACCTACATGTGATTGTACAGATGCGAAGAAGACCCGACTGGAAGATACGCCTGCATTAAGACGCAAGGAATAGAGTTCTAAGACACTGCGTCTTATGGCGGGTGGTGAATTGTTATCTTCTCCGGTGTGAATTAACTTGTCCAGGTGTGTGCCGATGCGTTTCTATCTACTTCCAATGGTCAAACAGCAACAGCCTGTCAGAACGTCTGATAGCCTGTAGCTGCTTAGCCGAATCTCTCTTGTAACTTGTCAATTTTCGAGTACATAAATGTAACTTGGGAAATCTAAATAGAGATTTGAAAAAGTAATCCAGAGCCGCGCGTAATCGCCGTCAGAAAACATGAGAAATACCGACTGGATTCTGACTTTGATGCAAATGTGATTGAAAATCTTTTGGGCAGGCCTGGAATATATAGAGGCGGCAAAGGCACACTGGGGGGGGCTGACTTGGAGCTCCCTAGCCCTCCCCAACTTGAACTAAAGAAACTGCGCCACATGCACAACACTGAAGAAAGCCATTTGGTAGGTTGATAGCACAAGGAGGGGGAAGTGCAAGTTCAGCTTGTACACAAAAAGGAAGAAATGACGTGGACACAGCCGTTGATGAGGTGTCTAAAGCCCGATGCAGAAAATAAGCGGCCGACATCTAGACCACAGTTACTTGCAAATTCAAGCTATATGAACACCGATCGCCTCCATACAAGTGCCACCAGCTCTCAGTGAAAGTACCTACAAGGGTATCATCACTTTGGCGTGTTTCATTATGCCAGACATCTCAGTATTCATGAACCAACTTGCCTTCTTTTGCCAGAGCAGCGTGACGAAGTTACATACTACACGCACCGCCACTATATCAGCACATCTTGTAACACTCTCCCCAATCACTCTGTCAAACTTATTGCTAAGGTTTAAATCAAACCTGGGTATTGCACAATTAGCATGACTGTTGTTCGTGTGGGCAAAGTCGATACAACACTGAAACCTATGTATCAGAGACTGGCCTATCGTGGAGGCCAGTATTCACGAACATACCCATCTTAGTTACCGTCATCGCACACAGCACTCTTCCAGGAGCGATCCAGGCTTAAAGGTAAAATACAGCCTCATCCACTCTCTGCTTGCAGTGTCCTGGTTCCTGGGCTGGAAACTTCCACGTCCTTCTTTGACTACTTTGGAACTGGCAACTGTTAGCGTCACGGAAATTATTGCCTTTGAAAATATATGCGGCCATGTTGATTCAGGAAGAGTAATTTCTGAATCCGTAAAGGAGTGGGATTCGTTAGTCAATGTCAGAACTTTCACCGAAAAGCGTGATTGGCCTGGCAAGACAGTAAACTCGCTGATTGATTATCATTTTTGGTCTGTCCTCCCAGTCATCTGCAATGGCTGAAAGCAAAGAAGCTCAAGAGTCTATCCCTGTAACGGATATGCCAGAATCAATGCCTCCACGTCACGAAGGATCGTAGATTTACTACGTAGACTTCCTTCTGTAGCTGGATGCTGCGGTTGCCCAGTACTCGAACGGCCGAAACCTTGTAATAGGGTCTATGTCTGTTAAAGAACTACATGTTGGTACAAGAGAACTTACTACGGAGTCAAAATTGATGAAGTAGCGATGAGTGAGAAGTGTTGAATTTGTGTGTTGATGCTGAATTTCGTGTGGTCGGAAGGTAGGGGAGGGGGACGGTTGTGATGCATAGTCCGCTGCCCGGAAGACAGGCAGTAGTCGGCAGATCCAGTGCCGCCCGAGGCTCTGTGACTTAGCTATATCTACATAATACATGGACGAAATACGAGGGGGCGCCGTGATATCTTTACTCTTGAATTTGGCTATTTTCGACCTCTACATCTCTCAACTCTGGAACACACCTTTGTATCACGGCTGTCAAACTTATGTCAGGAAGTTTTGCATCTCGTGCAGCCGGTCAAAGTATTCGTTGACGAGACCAGTACTGTTGTTGCGCGAGAAAACTCTCAAGTCACTGGCGAATGCATTGTGTTTTGAGGGTCTATTTTCTATGCGTACACCCGGTATCATTGCCGACGCGCAACACGCGACGGATGCCTCAGTAACGCGGCTGGATATCATTTCCCGCATTAAGCTCTTTACCCCGCTGGTCTCTGCCTTGGTGGATATACAGTCGTTGGTGCCGCCGTCAGATCTCATGCGCTCTACACTTAGTCCTCGTCCCAGTTCTGCGACCAGCTTGTTAGTCTCTGTGCCAGTGATCATGCCGGAGGAGGGAGGAGGTAGGGTGCTTACTGGATTGGGTCCTGGGGGCTTGGGGCCACCGGCTTGCCTTGCCACGATGATCTGGTCCACAGACAGGACGGTCCTGGCGGCCTCCGTGGCGAGCTTGATCGCCCAGCTCTTGGTGACCATCAGATCCAAGATGCCGGCGTCTTGGGCGTCCAGGATTCCAGTGTCTTCCTCGTTCTGTTGTGACTGGTCAGTAAACTCCACCAGGATCAAACAGCTCTTAGACGAAACATACCTCGATATCAACACCTGTAGTCCACTCATCCTTGCGGCTGTGCGCGGCGTAAAGTCTGCTCAAAACTTCTGTGGCATCGAGACCCGCACTCTCCGCAATGCTCCTTGGGACGACCTCAAAAGCCTCACCGTACTTCTTGATGGCGTACTGTGCCAGGCCCGGAGTCTTCTCGCCGTGTGCCTGTATCCTCTCAACGAGCTGGATCTCTGCTGCGCCGGCTCCTGGCACCAGTCTGGCATCCTTGGTGATGGCCTTGACGACGTTGACGCCGTCGTCTACAGCTCGCTCGATGTCGTCGAGGTGGTTCTGGGTAGCTCCTCTGAGCACCAGGGTTGCTGTCCTCGTGACCCCGTCTTCCTGTCTGAACACTGTGACACGGTCGCCGCCAATCTCGAGAGTCTCCACTACGTCGACAGAGCCCATCTCATCAGGCATGGGTGCGCCCAGTCTTGCCAGGGGTGTGGCGCCGACGACTCTGCATATTCTTCGGAGGTCGAATTTGCTGAGAATCTTGATTACCAAGATTCCATAACGGTTCAGGTAGTGCATGGCCAAATCTCCAACAGTGGAGCCAGCGATGACCACTCGGAGGCCGGCGTCGTGGAGCTCCTTGATGGCTGCCTCGAGCTGCGACTCCTCGCCCCTTGTGAAGTCAAGCATCTCCTTGGCGTTGTGCAGGAGGACGGTGCCCTTAGTCTCGGTCTGACTGATATCGATGGCGCAAGAGTAGACGCCGACCTTGGCCTTGGTAGCCTTCTTTACGGTCCCATTAGGCTCCTTGGGGAAGACCATGCCCTTGACAACACGGCTCTGCTCTAAGCTTCCACCCATGATCTTCACTACACGGACGTTGTCGACGCTGAAGTTGGCAGGGTTCTTGGGCAGCACGGCCAAGACAGCCTCGGCGACGAGGTCTGCCAGGAAGTCCTCGTTGCCGTTCTGCTTGCTGGCCACCACCGTGCGGATCGCCTTGCTGAGCTCCTCCTGTGACGTGAGGTCCGCGGCCTTGTCGACCTCGAGCTCCTCCAGGGTCTCCAGGGCAAACTTCTGGGCCTTCTCGTAGCCGGTGACGATGTCAGAGGTCTTCAAGCCCATGCGGAGGAGGTCCTCGGCCTTCCTCAGCAGCTCGCCAGCCAGCACGATGACCAGATTGGTGGCATCGCCCATCTCAGCATCTTGCTGTTGACTGGCCATGACCAGCAGCTTCGCGGCGGGGTGGACGACATCGAGTTCGCGAAGGATTGTGGCGGCGTCGGAGGTGAGGATCATCTTCTGGAGATGGTTGATGACGATCTTGTTGCGTCCGTAGGGACCCAACGAGGTCTGGACGGTGGAAGCTATGGCGCGGCAGGCGTCGATGTTCCTGAGCACGGCGCCATCCTCAGAGTCGTAGCTGCAGTGTGACAGCCCCGGTCAGTATGCGATGATGGGGTGAATCTTGGGATATCACGGTCAAGACACGGAAAGGGGCAAGGTGGGTGGGTGGATGGAAGGATGGATTTACTTGTTGTAACCGCCCTTGAAGAGGCCTGCATTTGGCGCGTTGGGAATATTCAAAGACATCTTGACGGGTTGGTTCCAAGCTGGCCAAAGAAAGACAACACGCTGGGACTCTGTGTTGGGTTGGACGTGACGAGAATGCACTCGAGTGCAAGCAAGCAGGCGGAGGGGTCTGGGAGCTCCAGCAAACAAAAATTCGGCCGGCTGCAAGGTGCCAGCGGGACGGCGATGGTATGGTGGGGCGAAGCTGAGCTGGGTTGCTGCACGGCGTTGCACGTCGCTGCACTACACCTGGCCTCCGTTTTTCCTACAGTACCTAGGTAGGTTGAGCTTCAAAACGGGGAGACGAGATTTGGAGGCTCCCAAAATCTTATATATGTAGTCATAATTCAGTCGCAAATAGAAGAGCTAATTTGAGAAACAGCGGGAGCTTGAGAAGTCTCTAAGATTTTCTCATGTTTGCTTCCAATCCTCAGCGACAATGTGGAGAGGACGTGATGTGAGAGAGCCCGTCCAGACACACTGCTTCCATCCAGAACACTGCACTGTAGTCGATCTAGTAGAGTCTGTTTGCCCACTACTGTAGTCTAGATACGGAGCCGACAGACTGCAGGTGGCCCGAGCGCTTCGCCGTCTACTTGGCAGCCTTGCGTGCAGTGCGCAATGCAGCGTGCTTGGAATTGAAGGATCCAGGTTCACAGCTGCTTGCCTGTCTGGCGCGTCTCCCAAGATTTCATTTCTTCTGCCACTACATCATCCTCAGTTGTCCCTTTGAGCTGCCTGGCCTTCTGTAGTCATCAAGCAATCATCAGTCCCGTTTCTCCCTCATCGCCAGGAAGAGCCACAGCATTCCCCTTCTTCGAGTCCCCATCCTCGCCCTCGTCCTCTCTCAATGGCTCCAGCAGCGTCCTGTAAGTTCAAGCTCTCCACAATTCTTGTCAGTACCGGTAGCTTTCGCCCTGCGACTGACTCCATCCACCCATCGGTCCATCCCTCCGTGGGTGACTGACCCCATCGCCCCAATTTCATCGCATGCCTTGCCGTCCCCACGGCCCTCATGCGCTCAGCGAAACACCCTCAATATTTAATGCTATATGATGGTGTCCGCCAAAGCCAAGATGGGTCGTAGAGCTGACAATGCTGATCCCCTAGCCGTACCGCCGCCGCTGCCTCCCTCCGTGGAGGAGGCCTACCGACGCAAATGCCTGCAGCTCAAGCAACGGACCATGGAGGTCGAGGAGGCCAACGATGCCGCACGACTGCGCCTGACCAGACTGCAGCGCCAGGTCGAGAAGCTCCGCATCGAGCGCGCCTTCCTCCTCGAGCAGATCTCCAAGCGAACCAGCGCCAACGTCGAGGATTCCGAAGGCAGCCCGAGCCCACCACCAACCGTACGTGACGGCCCTTCACCCTCACCCATACCATCGTCTCTATCCATACGCCCTGCTGGACCCCGGCGACAAAACCCATCGTCATCATCAGCCCGCTTTGGAATTGGTTCATCAGGTGCTGACCTAGACCTGCAACAACAGCCCCAGGAGAAGCCTCTGCGTAGCAAGCGGGGCCACCGAAAGCCCTCCGTCATTGCCAACTTGGACTCCAATGGCCCTCCGCCCACCTTCATCAACCAGAACATGCAGCCCCCGTCGCCGAGCTCTGACGCCTACTCCCACACAAACGCCGAGGCCAGCCAGAAGGATTCGGCACGGCGCGCCAACGGCGTGAACAAGCCGCCCAAGAAGCCCAACAGTGCCTTTGACCTTTACTGCAGCGACCAGCGCTCGGCCCTGACCTCAAAGGGCGAGGATATCAACGTTGACGAGGAGCTCGCGCGCGGGTGGAAGGAGCTGCCCGAGGACCAGCGTGATGAGTACAAGTCTCAAGAGGCAAAGGCTCTTTCCAAGTACGAGAAGGAGAAGGATGCCTATGCGAAGGGCAAAGCAGAAGCTGAGGAGGCAGCAGAAGCTGAGGAGGCCGCAGAGGCCGCAGAGGCCGCAGCAGAGGCAGAGGCAGAAGCAGAGGCAGAAGCCGAGGCGGAGGCGGAGGCTGAGGCTGAAGCAGAAGCGGAAGCCGAGGCAGAGGAGAATGCAAAGAAAGCACAACAACCAGCGGAGTCCCAGGCTGGCGAGACACCTGCTCGAGACGAGGACGTTGAGATGCAGACCGATGATACGCCGGCTGCGGAGGACTAAATGCTGTCACGCTATATGGACGACAGGGACCGCAGCCGGCTCACAGCCAGCTCAAGCTACAGCGTGATGATACAGATGTTACCGCCAGATCATCCACCGCAATATAGGCCATCCCGCTTCTCGACAGCCTGGACAACGCGGCCGGGCCACACGCATTTGGAGGTTCACATCGCTGTCAACCATGCTATAGTCGAGAACGCCTATCCGGAATTAGCCTCTGCATCAGGCACATGACCGTGCAGCGCAAGTTGACTATGTATGTCATCCAATGCACAGCGGCGATTTTTGCATAAGACAAACAATGACCTACGTCGCTCGAGCATATTCCAGGAACGCGATCTACGCTTTGTGTGGACGGGCTCAGTCTTATGTCTCAACCTACACGCGTTGACCTTGGAGGCGAGGAAGTAGGCCATCACGTGGAAGTGGTAGGGCGGACAAATTATTCACATTACCATGATCTTTTTTTTCAAGTTGCGCAGATGCGAATCATAGCCTTATGAGGGAGCGGCCGGTATGGGATGGTATCTCTGGTTGATGGAGGCGAGGGGCGGTGATATATTGATTATTAAGAGGCATGGAGTGCGTTGCTGGCCGAAGTTGGTCACACAGTCCAAGGACAATTCCCAGTAATACATTGCTGTTGAAACTCGAGTACAAAGCCCGCGAAAGTCTTCACGTACATCCAGTGTACCCGCTGTTGTATCTCACATCCCGAGAGAACAGCGAAAAACCTCTGGTATAGCTACATTCACACGCGTAGCCTCCACGCAGGCACCAAAGGAGCCGATAGTACGTATAACGCCCCAGAGGCGGAGAAGAAAAAAGCCAGGAAGGAATGTCATGAAACATATACTACAGCTATATTATTTCCGCTAGTATTCTGTTGATATTATATATATACCTTTTTCCCCCCTTCCCTTCTACCCCCCTACTTATTTAAGTTTTTTTTTTAATTTTTTAACTCTTCTCTTAATTTTTTTTTATAAAAATATATTATTAAGTTTGAATTAATTCTTTGGTATTATTTTGAGTGAAGGGATCCAATTAGTTAATGTTAGAAGGTAACTTAACTAAATCCTAAACCCTATGTAACTTATCACGCTGGTCACCGTAACATCCCAATGAGCACAACAAGAGTTAGCCGTGAAGCCCTCTGCATTTACTAAGTTATCGCACCTAAGGCCCCTAAGGCGAGACCTGGCGCCTCCCTGCCTACTTGCCTGCCTTCATGCCCGCTTCATGCCTGTTTTCATGCCTGTCTCCCTGCCTGACTACTCTTGTTGTCTTCGCGAGCTTGCCTGGCTCTCGCTTTTCGTCCTCATGTTCGGTTGCCGCAGTGTGATCTAATCAACCCAGTACATATCTACAACAATGTTTATTGCAGCCACGAGGATCTCGGCTGCGATGAGCACGATGACTGAGAATGAAGTTAGTGAGTGACGAAAAGTTGCAAGAGCAGGCATGTTGCACATAAATCAGGACTTGGGCTGAATGAGCACTTACCAATCCATTCCAGCTTCTCCCCATGGCCATGGCTGAGCTGGTCCTTGAGCACCGCCAGCAGGTCGCCCACGACGTCCATGCGGTCGGTGAGGACCTTGACGCGCTGGTCCATCTCCAGGTACTTGCGCACGGCCTGGTAGACGGGCTCGAGCTGGGGCTCGACCCAGAAGAGCTCCGGGGTGTCGAGGACGGAGCCGCCCAGGTGGATGTTGAGCTTGAGGATGAAGAGCTCGCCGATCTGCATGTGGATCTGCTTCCGGGTCAGGGCGATCTTGCCCGTCAGCGCGATCTCGGTCGGGATGTCCTTGCAGGCGTCGATGGTCGAGTCCATCAGCTCCTCGAACAGCGACGTCTTGGTGCTCTGCGCCAGCGCGTGCGCGATCGCCAGCTTGACCTTGTAGTTGTTCTTGTCCCTCAGCGCGATGAAGTCGTTGTATATCCGCGCCGAGTACTCTCTTGTGTAGTAGAAGTTGAAGTACTCAACCTCGACGTCGTCCGGCTCCAGCTTCTCGATCTCGAACTTTGCTATCTCCTTAAGAAAGCGTTGTTCTTGCGCCAGGGTCATGCCCCATACTACTGTGACGCCGTACTCGAAAAGGAACACTTCGGAGGTGTGCACCTCGATATCAAAGTCCGCAGCTTCGACCATGGCGCTCTCGTCCCCCCTCTCCGCGGCGAAGGCGTCCCGTTGTGTGTCATAGTCCTGGCTCTCCTGCCTCAGGTCGATCAGGTCCTGGGTCAATGGGTATCCCGCTTCTGAGGCCGCAGCCGTCGCATACTCCCCGGTCGAGTGTCTCCTCTCGTATGGATGCACTGAATTTGAATGTATCGTCTGTTGTTGCAGGCCCACCTCGGCCTGTTTACTGCTGTAACTGTACGGTGAATATATGCACTCGTCGATCAATTTTGGGTTTGCACCCTTCGCCTTGCCCCGGGGGCCTTTGAGGAACCTCATCAACCCGTCCATGTCGTACTTGTTCGCTGTGCAGTAGGCCGTCACCCTCGGCAGCCGCGTCCTGTCTGCCTTTCCCAGGCGCGCTGCGTCCCGCCTGGCGGTAGGGTCTTTGATCCGTGTGTACTGTGCGTAGACATCGCGGCCGCTCTCCTCGTCGGGGCCGTCCTCGTCGGTCTCGGGGTTGGGGAGGAGCTTGAGTTTCTGTGCGTTCTTCGTTGATCTCTGAGGGCCGATCTTGGCGCCGGGCAGGACCATGGCAGGGCCGCCTGCGCTGTGCCTCCTCCGCAGCTTCGAGTTGAGGGCGCTGAGCACCGGCCCTGAAGGGCCAACACCTGCTGCTGCCGCCGCCGAGGAGCCTGAGGCCGAGGCTGAGGTGGCGGCGTCGCCTGGCGAGCTCCGAGGTCGTGATCCATAGTCTTGGGCTTCGGCCTCGATCGTTCTGGTGACGGGGTTGGGGTTGAAGGTCACGCTTCGGCCTGTCTTGGGCCGGGCCTCTGCAACCGGCAGGAGCGGCGAGCTCTCTGTTGTTATTGCGGACATTGTGAAGGAACTCGAGCACGAAGTCGCTCAATGATTGTGCGGCTGGCTGCGAGTGTCCGTCGAGGACATGGAGGAGGGCAGGCTCAGGATTGAGGCCCAGCAAAAAGAGGCGGACAGAGAGAGTCTCTTCAGCCCGTGGTGTGCTTAGTGCAATGACGTCCACGGCCCCCCAGTAAGGTCGAAATTCAGCGACAGTGAACAGCAGCCCAATTGAAGTCAACGGCGCCAAAGTGTGGAGAAGCTGATCCCTGCTGTCTGCAGGTCTGACGAACGCCTAAAAATATGGTGGGCCAGTTTCGCGTACTGGGCCAGCGCACTAAAAGAACAGGCCCCGGGCCCTGAATTTTACCTCTGGACTGGATTGACTACACCATATATTAGACTCCCTGGTAGTTTAGTCGACGTTCTGGGACATCCTTTCAAGATCAATCTTGACAGCTGCAATCAAGGAGGCCATTTAAATTTTCCGACCCCTGGTTATACTCATCGAAGGTGCTCAATGCTTTAACTACTTGTTTATTTATTTATTTCATTTCATTTTATTTCATTTCAGGTATGTCCTGCATATAGATGATTACAGCAAAATATGATATAACATTAAACTACCCATCACATAAGAATTAACGTTGCTTGGAAAGACACAATATACAAGCTGTGGCCAGTTGTCAATTTATTCCTTTTCCCTTCTCTTCTCGTCGGGTACCTTCTAGGTCAAAACAGACTCGGTTCGAATCTTGAACCCAGCCCCGTCCAGCCTGTCTACAAGTCCCTGCCCAAGACAGGCAGGTGTGAATATTCCACCTCCTCCAAGGTCGATATCATCCTCCAGAACGGTGAGTGCAGCTTGAGCGAGGAGAGCTCCGGTCACTTGAGATTTGTCAGCCACTACGACAACCAGGAGAATCACAAAGGGGTTGTGCACTCACAGGCGTACATGCTGCCGAAATAAGTAGCCCGGCAGAAAGCTTGCTTCCCAACCGGCCTGTCCGTGTCTGGAGCAGCAACGCCGCGGAACTCGAGCTCGTCCTTCCTCGTCTGCTCCTTGTCCGGGCCGTCGCCCTGCTTGTAGACGAAGCGCCGGACCAGCCACCGCAGCGGCGGCAGCGCCACGAGCAGGACGCTCCCGAGGGCGAGGCCCCAGTGCACGAGCACGCCCGACAGCCAGTTGCGCGTGCGCATGTGCTCTGAGAAGCCGAAGTTGGGCCCGTAGGCCTCGGCCTGCCTCGTGCCGATCTGCGACAGCAGGCCCCACGTCCGCCCGATTATCGCCGCGTCCGTGTCCCCCGCCATGAACGTCGTCAGCTTCCCCAGGTTCGGCACCGTGCGGAGCCCCGTCAGCCTCGTCTTGAGGGACGGCTTGTGCAGGGCGGCGTTGGGGTTCGGCACGGGCGAGAGCGCGAATGGCCGCATGGACTCGGCGATCTCCTTCAGGGTGAAGGTGTCGAAGAAGCCGAGGAAGGAGGCCACGGTCCCGCCCGAGGGTGCACCGCTGTTGTATTGTGAGTTGGACGATCTCCACACCGGCCTGGCGCTGGGGTTTGCTCACTTTAACCTGTGGACGGATATGATAGCCTCGCGTGTCTTGGCTTCAAGCTCGGTGCGGTTGTGCTTGGCAAGAGACCAGACAATCAAGTCCACGGGGGCTGACTCCAAGCCGAACTCTGGGAACAACATGCTGCCTGTTTGCTTTGCGGCCTTCTCGTACTTTTTAATCATGCGTGCCACGAACGGCACCTCCCCTGTGGCATCGAAGTAGTGTGTTCCGTTCTCGGCACATGCTTTGAAGGCCTGTCTTAAGTCAGTCTTGACCTTATGCACTGAGATCTGGCAGCTTCAGTCCACTTACATGCTCTCCGTATTGCCCATATGGCCCGACAGTCGAGATCAGGGCGAATGTCTTCTTGGCCAACGCGCCCAGATCTTCTCCGTTCAAGCTGCAAATCTCGAGCTCTACAGTCACGGTCAGCCCTGATAGAAGGCAGCAGCTACGATGATGCAAGGATGATGTGAAGATAACATGAATCACCCACCAGGTTGTCGGCGATCTGGGTTCGATTGCTTGAGCTCGTCAGCGACCTTCTGCAGCTTCTCCCGAGAACGTCCAGCAATGGCCCATTTCAGGTCAGTGGGTAAATGCGCGGTGATGTGCTCCGCGGTGTATTTCCCAGTATAACCTGCCCGAATCTGTCAGTCCGTCATGCGTTCAGCGTTGGGAGGAAAGGTAGTCAACAGACCGTTTGCCCCAAAGACCACCAGGTCGTACGTCCGCCCATGCTGCTTGAACCCCATTTTGGAAGCTTGTGAATTGGTAGCAGAGATGTCTCAAGTCGACTACAGGTCTATCGAGATGTGTGGAGTGTGATCGAACTAAGGCAGTGCAACAGAACCAATGTGTGGATGAGAATTACTTGATTGATTCTGCTCTGGGAATTTCCAGAAGCTACCTGAAGTGCGGGATTCGTACTGGATATGTACTGCAAAGAAGGGTAGAATCATTTGCGAACACGATCTACAATGTATCCTGACCTCTCTACAATCGCGTTACACCACGGATCCCTCAGTGATGTCAAGTAACCTGTGACGGGCGTTAGTGGAGGGCCAAGTGCCTCGGCCCAACAATGTCTCCCTCTCCGTCCCTCCATGTGGTCTGATGCTTGCACCGCGCGGACTGATGCTTGCACCGCACCGTGCCCGGAGCGGGAGTGGAGCAGTTGAAGGAAGTCCATGTAAGCAGAAATAAAACAAAATAGAAGGAAGATGGAGTGCTCTTGATCACCTGGAAGGTGATAAGCAAGTGCATCAGCTCACTGTGAAAGCTTGTTGCAGCCACGCCGGATCGACTGCCCGGGCCTGCCAGGTGGGGGCCAGCTGGTCTCAGCTGCTCGCCAAGGAGACCCCACTAGCGCAATTCTTCCCGCTGTTCCTGCCTCAGGCACTTGTAAATTTTCCTGCTGCCCACAGAACCGACTTGCACTCCCCCTAGGAAATTCAGCGACACCAGCCCAAAGGAGACCTACGACTTCGTCCTCGCAAGCCACTTCTCGCAGCACGTAAAGTCGACTTCAAATTCAGACAAAATGGCCAAGGTAAGCACCTTTAATCAAATTAATGTTTAGTGGTCTCACCCAGCTAACGCTATGTGATTGCAGCGAACCAAGAAGGTCGGAGGTACGTTTGCGAAATTCCCACGATTCCTTCCCACAGCCCAAACAAGCGATGGTCGAGCATGAAGCACGTAGCGGACCGGCGGATACAAACACGAAAACGATAACTGCATCAAACATGTCGACAACTCGGGCCTGGAACACTGCGGGGAGATGACGTGCGAGGGGACCAAGTTCAGGAGTGGGAGTCAACTTCCGATTTCACGACACCAACGGACGCATTGCTACAACGCTCGACCATCGCTCATAGGACTGCTTCATCGGGAACATGTTGCTACAGAATGAAAGACTGACAAACATCTCGCAGTTACCGGCAAGTACGGTACAAGGTACGAACAGCTCAACTATTCCTCATAGATGTCACTGCCCATGCCAGTCGCCTCCTGCACCCAGCCACGAGAACCAGAGAGTCCAGCAGGCTCCTCCTAGAGTCCATTTGCTTGCATCTTCCGCACCAGGAATTTGGGGAAGGGAATGGCATCTAAATGGAGGGGCTCTGCTGCGACCAGGCGGTACTGGCACGGGAAGTGGCCCTCAGAACCCAGCAACAGCCAGCTGACAGCAGTATTTAAAAGATACGGTGCTTCCCTCCGAAAGTCGGTCAAGAAGATGGAAATCACCCAGCACGCCAAGTACGTGTGCACCTTCTGCGGAAAGACCAGCGTCAAGCGTCACTCTGTCGGTATCTGGGACTGCAAGTCTTGCAAGCGCACCGTTGCGTAAGTGGAAATCACCCCCCGAGCTTGAATGCCATTGTCAAAGGCATAAATTTGAATGGTGCACGTCGATGGAGCTCGGCTGACATGGACAACAGCGGAGGTGCTTACACTGTCGCCACACCCGCTGCTGCCGCCATGCGATCAACGCTCCGACGTCTGCGCGAGATCGCTGAAGTGTAAGGGCTGGTTTCGCAAAACGACAAAGGACAGGGTGGAAGGTGTTTCATGGCTTTGCTTTTCATCACATTTCCGGGTGTTAGGGAACAAAAGGTCTTCTCTCAGCAAAGGTTACACGAGCATCGACCGCGGTTGTGAGGATGGCCTCGACGGAATTGGAACGAGGCGAGGGATCAGATAATGAAAATTGATTCCATCATGAACAACAACAACACCACCCAACACCACCCGGAGTACCAAACTTGGAAATGTGATGGGGACGGGGATTAGATCGACTCTGGGATGTACGGCATGTCAAGTGGTCAGTGTTGAGGCAGGGCTGCACACAGGTGTATGTTCCGAAAAGTGTGTGATCGGCCTAGCCAAATGAAGCACACGGAGCTGTTCAAGAATCACGTCCATTCTCCGTCCCGCCTCGTCTCGGCGGACCGTAGCCGCGAACGCCTCGCGCTGCCTGCATGCCTGCATGCCTGGTCAATGCGACCGGATCCTGCAGTCGCAACCAAATTTTGGCAAGCTGTCGATCGGTGCCTGGGACACGAGAGGATATGTGTTTTTTTGTCTCCCTCTCTTCCATATTGCCCACCCGCTTTGACAAGTTCACGTCATCTCTCCCTCTCTGTCTGATTGCGACCGACCGGGGCTGGTCATGGGAGCGGGCGTCTATCTATCCACTTCGGTGAGTGTGTCGGGGATGCGTCATCCAGCCCCACGACCTCCCGCGTGTGCGCGGCCCTGTGTGAGAAGGCCTCGTGGTTCGGATCTTCACCGCTGTGAATTATTAACTTTTAACTTGCTCCGTTTCCTGGGGCGTGAAGTGTCTTTGGGTGGGTACTGCTTGTATTACCGCCAGACGTGAATGTTTGAAGTGACTGTGACCAGCTAGCTAGACTGGCTGGGCTGTGTTCGGGGCCGGGCGCGTGGCGAACGAACATCCAGGTTGACCAAACGGCCTAGCACCCTGAGGCTTAAGGGTTCAAGGGTTTGGTTGATATAATCGTCACCACAACACGTATTCAGGGCGGTCAGTAATTAGTATGTACACAAATCACTTGAATTCATCCCAAACAGCACTTGGGTTCTGGGTCCACTTCGTGGTGGCCGTGGGCCACAGCCGCCTTCTGATTCAGCAGAAATTAAGCTATCACAATTTTGAGATGTTCGCCTTGGGTAGGTGGGTATATGGATATATTATTAGGCCTTCCGACGTGTGTGATTTACTACTCGAGCGAGGCCGAGTTTCCCCATTGTGCAAATCATCCTGACAAGGCGTCCCACACTAGGCTGTTTGGGGGGCGAGGACAAGCAGGACCTTTGAAGCTGGTCCGTCATGTCTTCACGTTGAAGGACTGAGTGCCTTCAACGTTCTTGCATACACAAACTCACACTCTCTGCCCCCTACACTCCCCCTCGCTCTCGGTGTGGGCGAGTGAGACAACGCCTGCAGTACGAGCTATTTAGTCTACTACCCTGCTGGTCATACATACATGAGTAGACGAGATCGGTCACCAGCTTTGGTCAGGATCCAGGACCCCGGGAACTTTCTCCAAACGGAACGAAGAAGGGACGGAACACACTTGAGTGAGTGAGTGAGTGAGTACACCTTGGTCAGGTGGTGTGCTCAGCTCCCCCCTCTGCCTAGGAAGACAGAAAGAGCTATCTACCTTGGGTATCCGATCCCGTGTGCTATGCTCATCGTCATTGGGTGCCAGGCGGACCCGAGGCTCTTAGGTAAGTTGGGAGTCGAAAATCCGCCCGCCCCCGGTAGCAGCTAACCTTTCTCCAACTGCGCATAGCAATAATCCTGCCCTTCCCCCATCCTTTCCTCTCTTTTTCCCGCCCCAATCTTGGAAAGTTAGCCTGGAAACGAATAATCCCACTAACAAGCCGCCCAGACGACACTGACACCACCACGCAGCCCCCCCCATCAATCAACCAAAGCCTGCAGCAACTCAACGCTCACCCATCCACCCACCCGCCCGCCTTGGACTACCACCCGCCACTGGGTAGTAGCTGACAACCGCCTAGGCTACGACCGACGCCCCTCAGGAATCAAACCCCCCATCCTTTTTCAAAGACGGTTTTCATGCCTTCTTCAGCCCATCACCTTGTCGGAATCCGGTTTTTTATTCAAAGTTAAACTCTGTGATGGCAGACCAGTGCATCGTCTGTCTGGAAAACCTGGACAGTGCAGTCCCCCTTCCGCAATTGCAGGAGGAGGACGATCATGGCGGAGGCCCTGGGGCGGGTGCTGGTGGTGGTGCCGCTGCAGCACCACCAACACCACCACCAGCCAAGGACACCACCTCTGACATCTCCCTGGCCGACCTGCCCGTCGCGGTAGCCGGAGCCACCCTCGCTCTATCCGCCCAAGAAAAGGACAAAACACCAGAAATAATTACAGATTTGACCAGCAAAAACGATGACACCGATGACAGCAATATTGCAATCATCCAGGTCTGCGGTCATATCCTGCACGACTCATGTCTCAAGGCGTGGACTGTCAAGGCGAACAGCTGCCCCATTTGCCGTCAGACTTTCCACCTCGTCCAAGTATACGACCAGATTGGAGGTAAGTTGCTCCTCACAACTGCCCGTTGGGCTCTCGCCTGGAAATCCTCAAAACTTGAAACAAAAGCTAACACTTTCAATTCGAACAGGAACCCTCCTAAACACCTACGAAGTCGAAGATAAGAAACAGGTCGCCGAGTTCGATCCCCTTGCTTGGCTCGACGAGAATCCCGAAGAAGAGGAGGAACAAATTACGCCCTGCCCAGTGTGCAACACCGCAGAGAATGAAGAAGTCCTCCTCCTGTGTGATGGGTGTGACACGCCATATCACACCCACTGCATCGGCTTGGAAGACGTTCCCGAAGGCTCGTGGTTCTGCATGGAATGTGCACACCAGCTTGGCCAGGCCATAGAGGAATCACTCCCAGCCTTCGCCCGCGCCCCTGGCCGCAGGAACCGTCGCACTGGCTTCTTCCCACGCACTCGCGGCAGCATGCGGAACGAGAGGACTAGAGGTCGAACTGACGGCTGGCTCGGTGCGTGGGGAGAGGTCTCGGGCCACATCCTTGGCGGCTCCGGCATCGACGTCGATTTCCACGAGGCAGACGATGACCTCGCCGAGTACCGAAGATCGCAGCAGCTGCGGGAGAGGGAGAGGCGCGAGTGGCAGCGGTGGCAGCAACGGCTGAGCATAGCGAGCCGGCTCGGAGCCCGGGACGTCTTTGCTCGCAACATTCAAGGCGTGGTGGAACAGCAGATTGCACCGCACCCTGAACCAGCGCCTCCGCGCGAGGAGACTCGGGAGGAAAAGCTTGCCTGGACCTCCATGGAGAGAGCTCGAGATGCCACTCCAAACGGTCGGAAAAGGAAATCTCGATCCACCACAGCATCTCCACAAGAGCCTGCCCCAGAACCCGAACGACGGCTCAAGCGCCCACGAACCAGGCGGAATCCCTTGCAAGCTGAGGCCGGGCCGTCGAGGGCAGCTTCTGCATCTTCCAGCACCAACAACAATCACCCAACCAACAACCAGCGAGAGGTGAATACAAACAACAACCAGCGAGAGCTGAACGGGAGTCCTATGGAAGTCCGCTCTCCAACTGCGACGGATGGGCAGCCGACTTTCCTCTCTTCGCTCTTGAGAGAGGTCGAAATGACCGCCCCAAGCGACGACGACACAGTCCGTGGCCTCTTCGGAGCCCCGCAGTCAGTCGACCCATCGTCACCAATCAGCTCACCTTCAGCATCCGCTCGCAACAGCCCTCGTGCACTGTCTCTTACGCCCCCACCGCAGCCCCCTCTTAACGGGGCTTTCAGGTCGGCATCGAGGTCACCAGTCTTGTCCCTGAGCTCGCACATCGAGCCACTGTACCCGCCAGCGAACTACTCACCAACGAGATCGAACGGGGAGAGCAGCGACTCGGAAAGTCGACCGAGTAATGGTCATCGGAATGGATCGCCGGAGTTGAGACAGCCCCGTCCCCGACGGCAGCACCAAATCCGCTTGCCTCGCGCGGAGGACGCATCACCGACGCGACAGCCGCTGCCACTGGAAGTTAAAGAAAGCATCAGCAGGGTAGTGCGCAACGCACTGAAGCCGCACTGGAACGTCGACCGCTCCAAGCGCACGCTATCGTCCGACCAATACGCGACTATTAATCGCAAGGTGTCCCACAGAATTTACGAAGAAGTGGCGGACCCAACGGCGGTTGATGACGATGCCAAACAGGCCTGGGAGAAGATAGCAACCAAAGAGGTGGCTCGCGCGGTGGCAGAACTCAAGACCTGACTGACGATTACGACTTGGAAGCAAAGCATGACGGTGCCTCGGCGAGGGCAACATGGACGGTACGGCGTTTCACGGACTCGAGCGATCTCTGGAAAGATACCCTGGACACCTTAACGGCAAGTGGCGTTCCTGTTGATCGGCTTTTGATGGTGCCACAGGTTTCGTGGCAGTCGGACGAACATATTTTTTGAGAGCATATGTTTTTTTCTTTTAGCAATTCGGTGGCCCTGCGCAGGGCCCGCGAGGACGCGGAGGAAGATGCATGGTATCGCGTCTCGAGGGCTCGCATGTAAATGGGGCATCGCGAATTGGTAGATAGGTAGCTTCTTGCTAGGAATGAAGCTGTTCCCACAATTTGACCGGCCGTCTGGGATGCATCTCGATGTCTCGCGCGCATGCAGCTCGTTGGACGCAATTATCGTCATTCACGTGTGCGCAGTTTCACCTCTAAATTGCTGAGGGCAATTCTCAACCTGCGCTATGTCTGATTTAGCATAAAGTCAGCACTGGTAGCAATAGAGCCCATCTCGAATCGAGATTGCGATTGAGGTGGGCGCTGGAATTGATGGCGAAGGCTTCTTCGAGGCTGTGTCCACGCGCTGGGCGAGGAATTTCACGATCGCGGGCTCTTTTCGTGGTAAGCAACCAGGGGCGGGCGCAGCCTTTCTTGCAGTGCGTCGCCCCCCTGTCGGCAAGAAGCGATGTATTTGGAATGTGACAACCATCTATCTAACGGGGCCCAGTGAGTTTTTAAACAGTAGGTTCCGCTAGCGAAAAAAGGGTTGTTCTGGGATTCACTCTGGGCACGGTATAAATGACAAGACGTCCTGGGAGTGGGAACAGGTCTTGGGATAAGGATTCGTGCCTGGAGAGAGGAAAGAGAGAGAGAAGAGAGCGTAGAGGACGCCCGGGGGCAGAGATTTATGGAAGGGCATGCGAAAGAGAGGACCCACTGTTACTCCGTGGGGCTGCCCAATCAGAGAGTGGAGCGTGCTACCGGCGAGGTACGTACCTTTTTTTTCGACGTCGAGAAAAAGTTCAGGTCCCATCATAGACGCTTGGGAAGCTCCTGAGGTGCCGCAAAGGAGCTCCACGGGTCGGATTTGGAGGGTTTGTTTCTCACTCGCACGCCACTCCTATCCCACACACTCACACACATCATGTCGGCGTCAAGTAGGGGCTCACGGGCCGCTGTGCCTCTCGTGAGGAGTAAGTCGACAAGCTCTCGGCCAGCCAATCCCTCCACGTCCTCCGGTCTCTACAGGTAGCTAACACGAAGGTCCGCCTCCAGGAGCGCCTCAAATATGTACGCAATGCGCCCACAGACAATTCAGCCAGCCAGTATCAAGGCGGGCATACTCAGCCTCGCCCACGACGATGTCCGTCGAGACGAACGTCACCACCCCGCCGACCGACCGGACCCTCGCGCCGGGGCCCCAGACCAACAACCACCCGAAGAAGCTGCACAGCCTGCGGGCGGGCGTGATCCTCTCGCGGCCGCCGCTGCTGACGCGCGACCAGACGCCCTTCGAGCAGGCCTTCTACCTGTACCAGAAGCGGCTCAACGAGCGGCTGTCGACTCCCTTCTCGCGGCAGTTCTACTTCAAGAAGGACCAGCCGGCGACCATCGACTTCGCCATCAAGTGGGCCGAGAGGAGCCACACGATGGAGCGCGGCATCGGGCGCGTCACGCGCTCGGGCAAGTGGGCGTGGGACGACGAGCTGCTGTCGGGGGGCCAGGGCGAGGCCCTCGCCGACTCGGCCGCCCTGCGCGAGGCGCTCTACACCGACGCCGAGAGCCGCGTCTCCGAGGACGGCGAGCGCCTCAGCTTCGAGGACCGCGTGCGCATCGACCGGCCCCAGCCGCGCCGCACCGAGGCGGACCGCAATGGCGACGTCAGGAGGCTCGACCGCGCCCTTGACCGCACGCTGTACCTCGTCGTCAGGAAGGACGGCCTGTGGCGCTTCCCCCAGGACGATGTTTGGCCGGACGAGGGCCTGCACGAGGTATGCTTCTTCTTCCTGGGTTGTATTGATGATCTGCGTAAGGACATGCTTACTGACTGGTTTTCCCATTACTGCAGACCGCCGCGCGCGCGATGGCCGGCTCGGCGGGCGTGAACATGAACACATGGATAGTGGGCCGCGTGCCGGTCGCCCACGAGCACCGGGATCCCGTGTACACGGGCGGCCGCGACGACGGCACCGAGCGGCGCATCAAGACCTACGGGTCGGACGTCTTCTACCTCCGGGCGCGCATCATGGCCGGCCAGGTCGACCTGGCCGACAACAAGTGGGGCATCACCGACTTCCAGTGGCTGACCAAGGACGAGCTGGCAAAGGCCGTCAGCCAGCAGACCATGCGCAGCGTGACGAACTCGATGCCGGCGCGGTAGCGCGTGCATGCACAATGTGGTTGGGCGTGTGTGTGAGAGGGAAGCCGGAAGGGATGTAGATGTATGTATGTACAAAAGAAACCCACCAATACCAGCCAACTGTGCAACTGGCAGCATTCTCAGTAGCCGTCTTTCGGATGCAGATGTGTCTCAAGATGATTGCGCAATGGAGGAGGAAGCATTTACGCCTAGCTTCAAAATAACCTCATCCACAGGTCATCTGTAGTCTCTGGCCTGTGAATTACATCTTGAAACCACTCCCAAGGGCTTCCGGAGCACAAGATGAGCGAGTGATTCTGTTTACTACTGGGCTTTTCGTCAGTTAATTCTCGCCAGTTGAGCCACGGCCGCACGTCCTGGTGGACGAGAAAGTAGTGAACACGGCTTCACAGTAGAGACAATTATTAAGTGAGTAGTGTATCTATGATCTGTGTCAAATTCTACCAACCAAGGCTGAAACAACTTTCGCTGATGCAGTCCTCCCTGAATGCAGACCTAAGTGAAGACCGAATATCGCTGTCTCTGTGCTCTTTGAAAATCGCACCGCAATGATACAAACCAAACCAACACCAAGCTTCAACGAATGCTCCGTAATTTACACAACAAATCACGGCTGCCCCGTAGCCCTGCGCTGAATCATGTCTCAACCCGAGCCCTCAATTGCCATCGCCGGCGTGAAATCAATCAAAGCAGCTGCCTCTCATTACGACTTCGTGCACGGCCGGGAACACGACGACTGCACATTTGCCCTCTTGAGTTTCTTAAGGCGCTTGCTCGTCGGTCTCCTTGTCCCAATGAAGGATCAGTCCGAACGGGCCAACGCGGCTCGTGTTGCCATACTTTCTCCAGAACGTCTCCTCCCACTCCGGCACCTGTGCAGGGTCCTCAACCTTGTCCTCTGGCTTGGGTTCGCGTTCGGCCTCACCTTTCTGAGCTGGGGGAGTCGGGGAGGAGGCTGGGCGACAGGAATCCGGCCTCAAGACGCCGAGCTCTGCCCGAGCCTCCATCACGTCCTTGTCGCATTGAGGCTCGGCTATCTCTGTCCTGGACACCTCTGGTATCGTCGTCACCGCTGGGGTCGACGACCCGTCGCCCTCGCGGAGAAGAGTTGGGCTTTGGGGGCTTGACAGTCTCTTTGGGCTTCGGGCACCAGAGGATGGCGAAAGCACAATCGAGGCGGAGCGAGATCGTACGTCCTCCTCACCCATGAGCTCCGACGGAATGTCCTGAGTCATCTTGTAGGACTTGTGGATGAACACGACCGCAGTCCTCCAGCCTGTTGGCAAGCCAAGTCAGTGCATGTCGAGTTGAGGGATAGCGTGGGTGGGGATGTGGTCACTTACTTTCGTATCCAGCCTGCTGGAGATGGTCATCGACGCCTCCGTATGCGGGATCTTGGCGCACGGCAGGGAACTTCCGTTTTCTTACGCTTTTATGGCACAGGGACAGACTCTGGTCCGGCCACATCTCGTCCCTTCCCCATGTGAACAAGTATCTCGTGTCCACAATCCGGGGGAGGCACTCCCTCACAACGGCGCGAAAGGCGTCCACTGACTGTGGCAAAGGGCTGACGAAGTTGCTGTACAGGAAGCATAGATTCCAGAGGAGTTCATGTCCGACGAAGACGAGTCGCTTGCTTTGCAGGCGGCGCTCGTACTCCTTCAGGTCCGCCGCGAGCTGAACGACCTTGAGCTGGTCGTCGCCGACTATGAGATTAAGATCGATGTTGTCCACAAATGGTTTGCCGGTGATCGCGTCCCATAAGAGACGGACTCCGGTCTGCTTCCGAATAGCCTGCCTGCGCTGGTCTTGTCGTTTTGGCGTGGCATTAATTTTCCGAATTTTCATGGAGTAATGTCCATATTCTTCGGTTGCTCGGCAATTCTCGAGCTCATTCTCGGCAACCAGCTCGATAAGTCGCGTCTGTAAAACATTCAATGGTCCAGGATTTGGGTTGTGGATTTGGACCTGCCCATTCCCATCCCATCGGGTCGCTTTCTCTGTGACGCTGTTGTAGAATTCCCTCGACTTCGGAGGAAGTTCACCAGCTTTGACATGGTCCTTTGTCTGAGATCTTCCCTCGATGAAGTCAGATGTCGCCTTTTGCTTAGCTTCCGCCTCAGAAAAGTACGGCACTCCCTTGTCGAACACAGTCCCCAAATCGAGCACTTGGGGCTGCATGAGCTTATGCAGGGTTACTGCAGACATTTTGAATTGTCTGTCGAAGAAGTCGGTAAGCTGCTTGGTATCCTTACCTTTAGGTACACCGGGATGAACAAGGACGTTGAAAGTCTTGGTGACATAAGTTTGGGACTTTGGCTTCCAGGAGACGCAAGTGAGGCCAAATTGAAGGATACTGTACATTTCAGCTGCCGCCTTTGTGTCGTCGTACATCTGCTGCAGAGATTGCAGAGAATCCAGGGATGACAGTGGCATCAAGCGAGACTGGCCGGGTGAGGTTCCGGACACCGCAAGGTCCACGGCGACATATTTGGCCTTGCTGATGGCTTTTATGATTGAGGGCAACTTTTGCCAGAAGTTGGTGTTGTCAATTTCCATCTTGCAAGGCGTTTCCCACAAGTGGGTTGTCTTAGAGGGGCAGTTGCTGTTTGCTTTGCTGTTGCTGGGCAGTTGCCGGGCGAAGATGATCTAAGGAACAGCTGACAGCACGCCAATGTGTGCAAATAGAGCTGAAATATGGATATGAGAGAGGATCAAGCCAGTGTCTGTGGTGTCTCCAATTACCACCGATTCTGCAGCAGTGGCTCGAGAAAGACGAAGATGAAAAGCCAAGGCCTATGGATGTGATTCTGGATGAGAAAGGGTGGTGGGAATGCCGAAAAAGCCACTCACCGAGTAAACATAGGACAGCAAAATTAAAGGTGAGCTCCAGAGTAGTGAATGATATCACTTGTTGTCTGGTATGCTTGTTGCTCTTGCCTTACCAAAATCGTGCAGTCTCCTCGGCCGCCTTGCCCCTGCTTCTGTATTCCTCCTACATGATCCAGGCAGCTCATATGTCCGTCCCTGCCTGGCGCTTGGCTCAGACTTTTTGTCTCGACCTGGGCAAGAAGCTCTCATGAAGTTTCCTTGTTCATTGAACAGCTCCATTCGGTGAACTGCTCCTCAGCGGCCACTTCTTGACATGCGGATGAGCCACTATTCCAACTTGGTGTGTACATGTGATTCTCATCTTGAGAGCTATATTGAGAGACAAATACCGTCTTGGAAAGGGTTCACGAGACTATACTCAGTGTGTTTGAACGCGGAAGGCCCTTGCATTTCCACAGTGAGGACGAATACAGTTAGCATGACCCGCCTCTAATGTCTGAGTTGCAAATGTGCGCTGTTGCCATCAAGGTCACCAGCAACAATATAACGACGGAGTTCCTAATAGTATTTGGAACCTAAGAGAGGTCCTTCTATAGCTCGGCATAAGTCACACATCTTCGAGAAGACCGGGTCTGGTGTGTCTAAGCCTTCTACAGGGAAAGGAGGCGGCATTACGTTAGAAGTAGTAAAAGATTCCGGCACCGACTGAGGTACAAAAAATAAGCCTCTCTGGAAGGCCAGTTGCGAGTGTGTCAAAGATCGATACCCTCTCTGATAATCTCAACTCTAATCTTGCGAGTGAGAACCACAAGAGCCATTTCAACGGCAAGAAAGGCGAGAGAACCAAGAAGAATGACAGTAAAGACGACAGAGCAGCAGTTGCACTCATATCAAAACTCCAAATGTATTCAAGAGTAACTTGTCGTTGAAGATATCAGCAGCACCCTCTAAAGGGCAGCTCTGTGTTGCCGTACAGCTCAGAAGAAGTCAAAGGATCCACAAGATACTAGACAGTACGGTAACGAACCGAAAGACTTGCTAGGTATGTACTGAAGTACTTAAACACAGGCGTAGAATGAATATCCCACAGATTACAGGGGCTAATCTCATTCGAAAGGTGTGCTGGACAAGTTGTATGCGGCTGACGTTGAAATACCTAGCAGCTAGCTGTATTGAAGGCATACGTACATACTCTCCAAAAATAGACCTCTCCGGGCTATGTCTTCTGGGCATATGACATTAGTTCTCGTTGGCAGCAGAGCACAATCTTATCGCCTCGTAATAACGAGGGTGGGCAGGGAGATCTCTATAAACCAGGGTGCAGTCTGGGGGAGTAGGCGAATTGACCAGGGGCTTGGCAGGGGTTGGGATGGCCCTGGACTGCCTGATTGCCCGCCCTGGCCCGGCCGTCCAGTCCGTCTCAATCACCGACCCCGGCCACCCAATCCACATTTTAACCGTTTGCCGAGGCTCAAAACAACCTGCCTGGTGACCTCCCCAACACATGCAATCCCCGACTGGAATTTTGACTGTAGACCGCACCACGATGCGCCTTCGACCTCTCTGCCCGCGCTCCAGTATAGCTCCCCTCTTAAATGACGGCCAATTTCTCGCGTGCAAATCCATCAATGCCATCCTGATCACTAGAGCCTCTCCCCTGAAAGCTGAAAGCCTCGTTCCGGCTTGACAATGGCTGCTCCAGCAACAAACGGGTCGTATACCGCGACTCTCAGCCCGGCCTCGACCGACGGCTTCGCTGCCCAGTCGCTCCGGTCTTCTATATCCTCCCTTACCTCCCCAGCTTCCGCCCGTCACGCCGCCTCATACGTCTCAAAGACATACCGGCAGTCATCCACCTTGTTTCTGACGCGAAGGCTGCCCGAGGCCCTCTCCACAATTACGCCTCTAATCACAGTCACGCCACCGTCGCCGCCGCCTCCCCCGGGAACCACCAACGGCACCACCGAGCCCGCCCCAGTTGCCAGAGCCTCGCGGAACACGAGGATCAAGGTCTGGACCCTGTACATCGCCATCCTCAACGCCATTGTGGCTCTCGACCCCGACGAGGGGAAGGAGGCCCTCGGCACGCAGGAGTACAGGTCGCTCTGTGCCAAGGTGCGGGACGGCGACGTGTGGGAAGAGGTCGTGCAGAACGGCTACCATGGTGTCGAGTCGGACGTCGACTCGGACGTCGTAATCAACCTGTGCGTGACTTGACAAAATTTCCCCTCACATTGGCAACTGCAACTGCGTAACTGACAACCTTCCAGGGCGACTCTCCTCCTTACGCACGCAAGGACCCAGGAGCTGAACCAAAAGCGGCTGGAGAACTACCTCGCCTCCTCGGCTACGCCCAGCCTGGATTTGTCGGGCCACTTCGCGCCGACAACGACGCAAGGGGGGCGCGGGGCGAACGGCGGCGCCCCCCCGCCGCGGCCGAGGTCGCACTCGCGGGCGCGCAGTGGGGCTGACACGCCGCGGGACCTGAACGCGCGGGTCAAGATCCTGGAGCTGTACACGCTGCACGTGCTGATCCGCAACAACGAGTGGGAGTACGCGCGCGAGTTCATCAGCGCCTCGTCGGTGCTGGACGAGGAGCGGCGCGAGGCGTTCCTGCAGGCGCTGCAGAGCCTCCAGGAGGACCAGCTCGAGGCCGAGCGCAAGGAGCGCGACGAGAGGCTGCGCCAGGAGGAGCAGCTGCGCCGCGACGTCGAGGAGGCCCGCCGCCTGCGCGCCGAGAACGAGGGCCGCGAGAGGCGCCGCCTCGAGGAGGAGCGCGCCCGCCGCAGCGAGGTCGGCGGCAGCGAGGTCGACTACGGCATCGACGCCCGCAGCACGGGCGGCTCGTCGTCCGGCAGGGCGAGGCGGGCCAGGGCGCAGACGGGGGGTTCGTCGAGACCGTCCAGGCCAGCGAGGCCAGCGGCTGGTAGTGGTTCGTCGTCTAATAGGAGCAAGGCGGTCGTGCCGGCGTCGTTTGGCACGAGGGCGGCGGTGATGTTTTCCAACGTGCGCGCTATGATTGAGCGCATGAGCGTGACGCTCAACGCGAACCCGATGCTGTTACTGAGGCTTGTGGCCTTCATAATAGGCTTGGTTGTCATGTTTGGGAAGAAGAACATGCGTGAGCGCATAGCCCGGGTATTAGGGACGAGTTGGAACAAGGTCAAGGCCACGGCCGGCATGGGGGTCAAGGTCAGCTACATATAATACTTGTGGTGGTTTGCATGATGGCGGCGCATACTGGCCTTGGAAGGCGCATGTTGGGGAACAGTGCCCAAGGGAAGGAGACTTTGGAGTTTTGTATGAATTGTATGAAAATATGACAGCGTTAATTTGCATCACACTGGTTGGTATCACAACTTGACTTTTCTCCGTCTGACCCATTCCATATCGTTTGGTGACGAATGCTGTCGAAACGTCTTCCACGCAGCGCACCTCTAACACAGCCCATTCCCTCCTCGTATGCCCCGTCCTCCAGCCACCAAGCCTTGTGCAGATGATGATGTTGAGCAACCATAAACGTAAGAACCCCAAAAATGCCGGAACGCCCTTGCAGAATCATGCAACGAAAACAGCCCAGCCCGGGCGTCAGGGGGGCTAATACGTCCGATTCGTTTTCTTTTGGTAGAACAACTGTACGCCAAGCAGTCAGCACACGAATAAATACCCTCGTCGCGCAACAGGCCGCCGCCGAAAGCACAAGCAGAGGGGCGAGGTGTTGGGGGGGGGGGGGAACTCACGTCCGTCCTCGAGCTGCCCAGGTTGATGATCTTGGGGCAGCCGTCGCGGTCCTTCTCGAGGCGGGTGCACTCGTGGCAGTAGAAGGCGTCGCTGATGCCCTCGCCGCCGCAGACGACGCACTTGTTCTGGTAGTTGCCGAAGCTGCACTCGTCGCAGATGCGCACCAGCGTCGTGGGCCGCACGTACGAGTCGCACACCGGGCACTTGCCGTCGCACTTGTCGCACAGCCGTCCGATGGCGATGCCGGCCTGCTTGCGGCACATTACCAGGTCGGGGTGGTGGCGCGACATGTTGGGCGAGGTGTGTCGGAGCGAAGAGGGTTGAGGAAGAGGTGAGTTGTGTGTGTCGTGGGGGATGGAGAGGGGCGCGTCGCAAGTAGCTTGGGGAGGCGATATATGGGCAGCTAGTGGTGGTGGTGGGTTGTCTGTCTATCGGATTGATCAGCCTTGCCAGCCTTGCTCGAAATTTCCACCCAGACTTAGCGCTGTTTGCCTGGAACCCCTGCCTGCCGAGCAGTACCCGGGCCAGGTAGGGGTGCCCACCCAGCGGGCCCGGGCCCTGGGATGACCGCCCGAGTGTGGGGAGCCGATGGCTTGGGCTCCTGGGGAACCCTTGAGCTTGAGCTTCCCGAATCTCTGTGCGTTCGTCCGTCTGCAGGTCTAAGGTGAGGGAGGAAGATCGTCCGTCGCAGATTGTTCGTCTTTCACTTCATCATTCTCTTCTCGGAATCGGATTTTTCCGCGCCTTGAAAAGGCCCTTGTTGGTCTTATCGCAAGCTGGGAGACTGCTTGACAGTGCTCTATTGCCGACATTCCAGCAGTGTTACCTCGTCTCTGGTCGCGACAACATAATGTCTATCTCGAGAAGGCAAGCTTTACACAGTCACAGGCGCGCTGGAAGATCAATTGGCTAACTTATGTACAGCCCTGCTCCCGACACTGATACCGTCATGTCTGAAACGAAGACGTCGGAGACGAATCAATTGAAGCGCAAGTCCTTTGGAGCCTCGCCCGACCCCGACGCAGACGACATCGAAGATGTACCCAGCAAGCGCCCAAGGACGAAGGAAAGTCCAGGCAGAAGCCCCGAGCGTCATGGAAATGGATCAAATAAGAATGGGCACGGGGAGCGACATGGATCTCCGACCAAGGACGTATTCATGAAGGAACGGAGTCTGTCCCCTGGACCTCGCAAGCAGCGCCCCGCCGTCGACATTCCCTCCTCACCAGAGCAGCGACGGCGACCTTCCGAGTCGAGAAGACACGACGACCGCTCCCCAATAAGCCCGCCCGACCGGCGCGGCTCTGAAGCCGGCCGACGATTGTCCTCTTCGCACGGGGTCGACAGGGACAGGGAACGGCGGGAGAGCTACTCGCAGGAGGAGAAGAAGCGCGGCAGGCGTCTGTTTGGTGGTTTGCTAAGCACACTAAGTCAAACCACGGCAAACTCTCACCAGAAGAGACGTCTGGAGATTGAAAAGAAACAGCAGGAAAAAGCCTCCAAGCAAAAGACCGAAGACGACAAGCGCCGAGTGGAGAAGCTCGAGAAGCTCGACAAGATCAGGAGGATCGAGCAGGTCCGGTTCGATGAACAAGTGGTGAGTCTGGCCTACCCACTCGTCGCTGGCGTTGCTTCTACAATGGCGCCGTGCAGGAGGAGCATATGCTAATGCAGAGAAACAGATGCGCACTCGTCACTCCAACATGCTTGCAATGGCGCACAGCTTACGGACCAGGAGCGAGCCAAAGCTGGTGAGTCCCCAGTGGCGAGCCCCTCTCCAAACGACGGGCTAGATTACTGATCCTCGGACGAATAGTATTACCGCCCCTGGGAGCTCACGGAAGAGCAAGAAAATACCATCAAATACCAGATCCGTGACGCCGAGGATGAGATCGCCGAAGAACTCAGGCAGTTCAAGCGCCGCAAGGAACAGAGACTCGGGGAATTGGGCGCCCTGGCCCCGCCTGCGCCTTCAGAAGTTGATCCCACGGATGGTGAGCAAGCCGAAGAACGTTCTAACCTCGCAGCGCAAGATGAGCCCGTCACCAATGATGCCGCTGCTACTAATCATGACCGCCACGACCACGCACACTCACACGCACATGCACAATCCCCTGGCCCTGCCCCTGCACCGAAGAATAGCCAACACGATGAGAAGGATCACGACGAAATGGTCGAGGCGGAGGAGGATACTGTCATCTACTAATCTGCTCAGCCCTTGGAGCGTTTTACTACGAGCGTGTGGCCAGACGAGCGGTGCTAGGAGATGTAAGATAGAGTCCACAGGATTAGATCTGAGCAGCCTTGGACGAGAATCTTCAGCCTTTGATCAAGAGGTAAATATTGAATAGTCTCGTGGCAGTTCCGAATCAGAAGGCGCCTCTTAGTCCTGAACTGAAAGCGTCCGGGGATGAGTGTTGGAGGCAGTGCGGCACTTGAAAGCGACTGTTACTGTTCCCAACATCCGGGACTACCGCCACACTGTGTTAATTTATGAGCAAAGTCGCATCCAGATTGACGATGTTGCATTTCCCTCAAGTCGCCGCTTTCTGGAGATGTATGCTGATATCGTAAGATGTTGCATCAGCTCTTCAGATCGTCTCCGCAGATTGTTAAGCCGGCCGAGGTTTCTCGGAGGACCCGCCCTGTGAGAGCTGCGTCTTGGGCTCCGCTGTGCGTCTCAATGCCTCGGCCGACGCTCACGCTTGCCGGCCCCCCTTGTCCATGTGTCTCTTGCTGCGCGGAATAGTGCTCAACACATGTGTCTACAAGCCTCGGGTTTGGTGCTTTCGAACTGGTACTGAAGGATTACAAATATTAGGATTGGATGTATGGTGTTCGATTCGCAGAGCTGGAACGCAACCAGGTCCCAAGACGGACTGACGTCAGTGTCAAGCAAGCTGTCACTTGTCGCCGTCCCGCATCACTACCAGGATAAACATAACTGCCTCCTTCCAAGCCCGACGGCCGCGGCAGAGCCCCGATCAAAGCGAGTCAGGGGCATATCGACTCCACCGGTCGAACCACCCGTCCGCCGGGGCTCCGTATAAGTACCGTTTATATTTAAACCCGGCCTAGACACCCTTCCGGCCCGTCACTCCCTCCCCCCTTACCGAGTACACACCACATACCTCGCCCAACATGGTCGTCGACAAGCTCAAGCCCAACGACCCAAGGGTCCAGTCCCTGACCGCCAACGTCCGGGGCAAGACCTACAAATACATCCTGGCCAAGCCAGAGGGCACACCGCGCGCCACCGTCCTCCTAATCCACGGCTGGCCCGACCTGGGCTTCGGCTGGCGATACCAAGTCCCCTACCTGACGTCTCTGGGCCTGCAGGTAATCGTGCCAGACATGCTCGGCTACGGCGGCACGGACGCGCCGCAGGACCTGTCGCTGTACAGCCTCAAGTCGGTGTCGGACGACATGGCCGAGCTGCTGGCGCAGGTGATCGGACGCGGCGAGCGCATCATCCTGGGCGGGCACGACTGGGGCGGGGCGCTGGTGTGGCGGTTCGCGCTGTGGCACCCGGAGCTCCTGCACGGCGTCTTCAGCGTGTGCACGCCGTTCGTGCCGCCGTCCCTACACTACCTCGACCTCCCCCGCGTCGTCGAGCTGCTGCCCAACTTCCGCTACCAGGTGCAGCTCGCGGGGCCCGACGTCGAGCGCGAGGTCGCCGCCGACCCGGCCAAGATCAGGGGCTTGCTCACGGGGCTGTACGGCGCGCGCGGCCCCGCCGGCGAGGACGTCTTCACCACCGACTTTGGCGTGCACTTTGAGAACCTGGACAAGATGGGCGAGTGCCCGCTGCTCGACGCCGCCGAGGTCGACTTCTACGTGGGGCAGTACGCGCGCAACGGCATGCGCGGCCCGCTCAACTGGTACCGCACGCGCCGGCACAACTACGATGAGGAGCTGGCGCTGCTCAAGGACGGGAGGACGCGCGTGGCGGCGCCATGCCTGGTGGTCGTGGCTGAGAACGACCCTGCGCTGCCGCCGAGGATGTCCGAGGGCATGGAGGCGCACTGCGACAGCCTCACGAGGGCTACTGTGGGCGGCACGCACTGGGCGCTGTGGGACTCGACTGAGGGCGTGAATGCTGCGATTGGGAAGTTTGTTGAGGAGGTGCTGGGTGGCTCTGTGAAGGCGTCTATCTAATCATTCAAGTAGCGAAATGGAATCTGTATGAAACCATGAAATTGGGTTCGACAGGGCCAGCGTCAATTTGTCAGACATGGCTCTGTATTCATGGTGATGCGTGCTCACATCAACCCATGACATCGCATTTGCTGTGCAGCACCAGGTCTCTCACAAGTCATAAGGGGATGGGTGATATCCAAGGACGTTGAATGTCTAAAAACATATTCAAAGTGCGTTTTCTCCGAAGGCTACGTCCTTGTTTGCTACTTTCTGCAATGATACACACATCCACGCCACCTATCGCTGCCATGCGCAACAAGCACAGCTGCCAGCGGCCTTCCCAGAGAGGAAATATATGAACGTGTATCTCGTCCTGACTTGGTCTCCATCCCTCGCCCTAAGTTACTCTCCATCCCTTATCTTGACTTGCTCTTCTTCCCTTCTCCTGATTTGCTCGCCTTCCCTCCCCCTGACTTACTCCCCCGGGACGTGCACTTTGTCTTCCTCCTAACTAGCACTCGATCCCTCGTCGATTTTGACAGACCGCAGTTGAAAGCTCCCATCATGAACCGTTCAGATGGCATTCGCATCTCGACACAGTGGAGGGGTGTCTATCCATCTGTCCTTGTCATCCACCAAGGTAGCCCAGCTTCGCGGTCTTCCTGATCATGGCTGCACCCTGGTCGAGGGTACCTGATGGATCTCATTGTGTGGAGCGCAGCTGGCCGCCGTGTATGTCAAATGCCCCCCTGCCACTACACCCACTTCCTGGTGAAGCTGACATTTCGTAACCTAGGGAGGTCTCATCCATGGGGCATCGGTTGTCTCATTTCATTGAGAACTTCTGGCCCGAAATCTGCGGTGCCTTGGACGATGTCTTCTTGTTTGGTTTACCACACATGTGGCAGACTGTATCCCCTGGTCAGTTTGGACGACACCGCCGTGGAGATTGAGATCTGGAAACCAAGCAAGTGATACATACGGTCATCCTTATAGGCACACTTATTGCAGTATGTATGACCCTGTGAGATCTTGGTCTTGCATTTCGTACAAGAGCTAATGTATTTGTTAGTCACCTGGCATTGTCTCAGACCAAGTCTGGGAGTGGAGTAACTCACCTTGCGTACTGGGCATAGGGGTTCTTTGCATTCTTGGAAAGCAGCTTGCTCTAGACGACATTTGACTGTTAACAAACAGTCCCGCCCAAGGCCCAGACAAAACCGGTCCTTTGAAAACGATCCTTCCCGACAACAAATAGACCAGTTCTTACCTTTCCGATACCTGTTTGCCCTAGCGTGGCTGATTTAGATGATGAAGAGGCCGGTGATCCGTGGTACATCTCACTCTTCTTCTTCACACCCGGAGTGGCAAGGGTTGTCCCCTTGGACAGCTTGAGGCACTTGGAGCAGACCATGATGAGACGATCGGCGAGAGGTCGTGAGTTGCAGGCTGCTTGTGGCTGACCGTCAGATGCAGGTGGTGATCTGAAGTTGACGGGAAAGCAAAGGTTGATTTGTGATGTTGGTGTTGATGGTTGATGATTGATTGCTGATGTTGATGCAGCGACAACAGGTGCTGGATTCACCCACACCGGCTGGGACCTGGGTACCTCGGTACCGCAGCGCTGATGGCTTAGCCGCTTGGGCTATCCGGGAACCGGGGGTGGGTCCCCGTCACCCCTGGCCCCCAAGACTGCATGCAGGAACCTGCACGCCTCATCGACCGGACCTTGATCAACCTGCATTGCTAGGAGAAATTTTGCAGCTGGTCTCTTTCACATGCTTCCATGATTATACTTTGTACACCTTGTCTTTCACCAGATAACAAATTAGTCCCGGAAATGCCTTACCAGATCTTTCCTAGGGCGGTGGAGGATGCCAGGAGATTTGCCCTCCCGCAACACCGCTTCTCCTCCTTCCAAGCTTCAGCAACTCAGTCTCAAGCCATGAAGATGGGCTTCCACAGCTCTATGAAAGCTTTCACCGGATGATGGCCTCGGTACGGTCTCAGAGTCCATATGAGAAACAGGTACGCGTACGCCGTTCGATTCACTTTCACAGCGTCAAGACATTTGCCCCAATTTGAACATCTTAACTGGGCGACGTTCACTGCGACAACGATAAGAGGCTGAACAACACCTGGACATAATCGGATGATTTATATTCACTGCTCTAAGCACTTAGAATCGCCCATCCAGTTGTTTGTGTGCCACCTTTGAATTCATCATGGTTTATTTTCAATTGTTGGATGCCCTGGTGTGTCCCATCTCAACAGAGCTTTTGGGCCCAGATCCACCACCGTACACCAGCCCACCAACCCACCAACCTACCCACTATCGCAGATTCCTGCCTCAGTCTTCTGCAGAGCCCTTCAACCATTCTTCCTCTCGTTCTGCGGCCAACAGACGTTCAATACTGACTGACCATGGCAGACGAGCCCAACATGCTTCCTGAGGAGTGTCCCCCAGCACTCCCCATTGACCAAATCTCTCTTATCGGCAACCGACACGTCATTCCTGACCTTCAGAACGTGACCCACGATTTCGCGTTCGCCTTCGACATTGATGGCGTCCTTGTTCGTGGTAAAGCCCCTCTCCATGGTGCCAAACAGGCTCTTGAGACACTCCAAGCCAACGCAATCCCCTTCATTCTCTTGACCAACGGTGGAGGCCTGACAGAAGCCGACCATGCGGAGCGCGTCGGGCAGCGGCTTGACATTTCGATCCGAGAGGATCAATTCGTTCAGAGCCATTCGCCATTCCAGTCGTTTGTTGACGAATTTCAGGACAAGTGGATTCTTGTCCTCGGAGGTCAAAAGTCGGCGGCTAAGGAGCTGGCGACTCACTACGCTTTCAGCCCCAACAAGATCGTTAGTAGTAGTGATCTTGTGAAGGACCACCCCAGCATCCATCCCTTTCCAGTAAGTACTGAGCATTGGAAAGACTTGTTACTACAAGTAAATTAACAACAGGGTTGCAGGAGATGACTGCTTCGTACCATGGAGAACACGGCAAGGTCGCCGAAGACTTTTCCCATGAGAAGGAGATCGCCGCGATCTTTGTGTTTTCGTCACCACGAGACTGGGTCAGTATACCCTGTCAAAGTAATTAACAATTATACTCAAACACTTGCTAATCCTGTGTGCTATAGTGCCTCGACCTCCAGGTCTGCCTAGACCTCCTCCTTTCGTCTCGTGGTCGGCTTGGAACCGAATCAGCGCTCAACGGCGACACAACTCTGCCGAACAATGGCTACCAACAGGATAACCAGCCTCGACTGTTCTGGTGCAACCCTGACGTACAGGTAAGTAGCTCTGCTAACTACAAGCACAACACACTCTTGTAAACTCTATGCCCTTACAGCTAACTAACACTTACTATAGTGGGCGACATCGCATGCCACCCCGCGTCTTGCCCAGGGTGGCTTCAGAGCCGCGCTCGAAGGCATCTGGAAGTCGGTGACCAAGGGCAAAGCCGAATTAAACTCCTGGACCTGTGGCAAACCAACATCTACTACATATGACTTTGCCGAGCAGGTGCTAAAGGAGTACAATGGCAAGCTCCAGGCGTCCGGGGCCACAAAAACCAAGGCCACAAAGCTCAAGACAGTCTACATGATCGGCGACAATCCGGAGAGCGACATCTGCGGGGCCATGGTTGCAGACAAGGTGTCAGACTTGACCTGGCGCAGTGTCCTGATCGAGACCGGCGTGCACAAAGCAGGCACCACGCCTGCGTACGAGCCCACCGAAACCAAGAGCGATGTCTGGGGGGCTGTGAGATGGGCCATCAACAAGGAGACAGACGTCGACATCGGTGAGCGGACCGACGTTTGATTGAGTGACTGGTCTTTGCTGGTGCATACCTGCACTACATCAACAACCTCACGAGCTTCTACGACCCAACAGATGTTATCAAGCACCTCGATTCCATGTGCAAGCACATCGAAAAGAACTAGAAGGGAATCTTGCAATGCCGTGCTGATTGAATTGTTAATTGGGCGAATGGATCGTCTCTGCAGTACAACACTGCCGTCACCAGCTCCTACGGCCGGCCGACATCGTCAGGCACCACAGCTCCACATGCAACCAGATCAAGAAGAACAAGGAGGACCTCCTCAAAGTTGTGTTGATCGGATTGCCGGTTGGAGGGACGGAAGCTGACATGTGCGCCCACTGATTGTTGAGTGGACGGATGAATGAATATATGCCGGCACAGAGGCCTATCAATTGTTAACTACAGAAATTATTGCTCGCTGATGAGCTAAAAGGAGTACTAGGGGGTAAAAGTTTTTGTTGTCTTGTGATTTTCCAGGCGCATTAAAAAGGCAGAGGGGTCCCGGAAGTAGAATTATGACAACACTTTTCGCAAGGGTAGAATTATGATAAGACCTGCAAATGAAATGTTGCACCCTTTTTGACGATTTGGTCCAAGTGTCGCACTACTTGGTGAAACCTGAAAAGGCAGCTTTTGCTCTCCTCAGTAAACACTGATGATTTAAACTTGGTTGTGGCCCGCCTAAGCATCGGACAAACAACCTTGAAAGTAAGCTTGGAGGTAGATCCAGCTAACGGGTGAGCCAATTACGATTCCTTTGACCGCTTGTGCAACGAAGATTACCACCAAAGAAGTCATTCCTTCCAGCAGCAGTCGGCTGTTCCACGGGGAAACATGTTTAAACTCATTTAACCACCACCATGTCGAGATCCCGCCAATTCGGATGCCCAGAGATCAACCTGACCGTTGCAGGGTCCCCTCCCAGGTTGGAGAAGCTCAACCCCACACCACCCAGCCCATCTTGTAACCTGGTCTAGTTAGCCCACCCCATATGAACTTTTGTGTGCGCCAGAAGCGAAAGCGCGGTGATCCCCATGCAGCTAAGTCTACCTAAGACAGAGGCGTTGCAACCACACCTTCCCAGCCTACCTAGTTACCCTACCCTGGACCTGCCCCATCACACACCAGATCGCGTGCGCCCATGTAACCCATGTGGCTTGGGGAACCTTTTTTTTCTGCGCCGAGGCTGTTCCAATTTTTCCTTCTTCCTGATCCTTCTCCGCAGGTTCTTGTGCTACCGGGCTTGATCTCCGTCTCCGCCCCTCCTCCAGCTTATGGGTAAGCGGACCGGCCGGGCTGGCCTGGGGCTTGGGGCCAGAAGGAGAAGGAGGAGGAGAACAACGTAGGCTGCTGCTGTGCCGCCTCAGCTGCAGCTGCTTCTTATATGAGCTAAGTTGTTTTTCCTTCTTTGATTTGCTTGTTGTGTCTGACACACACCCTGTCTTATGATGTCCTACATCTTTGACGTCTTACCTTTTTCACTGTTTTCCTTGGGATCCGGATGCTTGTGTACACTTCTTGACTCCAAGCAAAGCTCTTCTGTCTGTCTGGAGGCAGACTGCTTCTCTGAGTGCTTTCTCCCCATCTCGTTAGCTGTGTTCCAAGTTTCATTGTGTACTGGCAGCCCAGACGATGAGATGACAACCGGAAGATGCCGCTCCACTGGCGTCGCCCCCGGCGATCGCTGCTCAGCCTGCGCCTGCTCACCTCGGTCGCCCTCGCCGCCCTCTTCCTCTGGGCGACCCTGCCCTACGACAACGCGCTCCGCCTGTCAGCCCGGTTCAACACCCACCGCCTCGTCGCCTTCCTCAGGGGCCCCCTGAGGAACGAGCGCTGGCTGTACGAGCCGGCTCCATTCCCGGTGGACTGGTCGCGCGACGTCGCCATCATCCTGAAGACGGGGTACGGCACGCAGGAGCGCGCCCTGGCGTGGTTCGAGGCGCTGCCGACTGCCATCAGCCCCGAAAACGTGATCGTTGTGGGCGACTTTGACGCCGAGCTGCCGACGAGGGACGGTGCACGGTCTGGCTTGAGGGTCCGGGATGTCATCGCGAGGATCGCGGACGAGGGGCTTGCGGCGCGGGAGGATGCTCGCTCTCCGCGTGTGGACAAGTACATGAACCTGAAGGCGGCCGTCTCTGCTGGCGAGGATGGGCTGGCGAGGAACTACTCGAGCTCGTTCGGCTGGGAGCTGGATGCTATGAAGGTACTTGCGGAACAGTCCTCGAGTGTATTGTGGTTCTTGCTGACGTTGGTGTAGTTCCTGCCCGGTCTCGAGTTGGCTTACCGTGCCATGCCGGAGAGGAAGTGGTTTACCCTCGTCGACGACGACACCTACCTCATCCACCCTTCGCTAAACCTCGTCCTTGGTCACTTCGATCCCTCCATGCCACATTGTAAGTCAAGCGCAGGACAGCAAGACCGCACCCATCTGCCAGTCCCCAACCCGAACTCGGAAACACATCCAACAATGACTAACATCCACCGCCCCCTCAAACAGACCTCGGCAACGCAGTAGGCGGCTACCGCCAGCGCTTCGCCCACGGCGGCTCCTCGATCGCCCTGTCGCGCGCAGCGATGCAGGCGCTCTTCGCCCCGGAAAACCACCACACCGTCGCCAAGGCGCGCCGCGCCTCCCTCACAGAGACCTGGGGCGACCGCCTGCTGGCCGACGCGCTGCTGCGGCTCGGCGTGTCCGTCGACGAGGACGCCAGCCGCTTCTTCAACGGCGAGCAGCCGGCCGCGTCCCGCCTGCGCGCCGACCGCTTCTGCGCCCCCGTCGCCACGTTCCACCGCCTGTCGGCGGCTGAGATGGCGGATGTGGGCCGTGTGTTCAGGGCCGCTGTGGATCCTGTGCTGTGGGTTGATCTGTGGGAGATGTTTGCTGTGCGTGGTGGCCGGCGGCGGGAGCGGGCGGTTGCTGCGAGTCCTTCTGCGAGCCTTGGGTCTTCGTCTGGGGTGCATGATGAGGCGCCTGGGCGGGTGGGTTGGGACCATGTGGGGGCTTTGGACGAGCACACGGAGACTATTGTAAATGTGAAAGCTGGGCTTGGCTGTTCCAACATCTGTGAATCTAGGAGGAGGTGTTTGGCTTGGACCTGGGACGAGGAGAGAGGGTTTTGTCATTTGAGCCCCTGGGTGACTGTGGGCAGGGAGGCAGTCGGTATGGTGTCTGGATCGAATGTGGACAGGGTCAAGGCCCTGGCAGATGAATGTCGTTAAGGATGCCCATCCAAGACCTTGGGCCTGCTTGGCTCATGTGTTTCACTCTTTGCTCTGCGCATGTGTGTGTCCTGGGAGATTTGTCAACATGTCGGCGGGGATGATACAGCTACATAGTGAGTCCGGGCCGGGCATCTCAAGTCTACCTACAGTTGTCACTTTAAGTGTCACATACATATTAAATCTCAAAACCTCAGCTTAACTATTGGAAGGATAGATCAGTAGATTCTGGTCTTCCTATTATGATAAGAGACACTATGTGAGTATTTCCTCTTCGGACTATTCGACTGGCCAGGTATGACACCGGCGTCGTCATCTTACCCCCAGAAACAAGCAGTTCTCGCGGACTCTGTGAATATCACAGTCGAGGTGCCGTGGCGAATGGCAGGGTGCGATGGAGACGCATGTTCATCTCGGTGTAGTTGCGCTCATTATCTGCGCTGATGATGCCATGCCGGATGAAGAAATCGACCATGACAGCTGCGGAGTTAGGCTTGAACTCTTCACGCAGCAACGCCGCCTTGACCTCACCTGGCGTCAACAGGTAGAACTCCTTGACCTCGTCGTCGTGCGGCTTCGGGACAACGTCTTCAGCGACCTCCATGTCGTACACGTGAACCATGTCTGGTTTGACGAGACCTCCGACCTCTTCCTGCCCCTTTTCAAGCACGGTGATGTAGGTGAGCACTCCCACCGGCCGGATGTCCCGCCGGGTAAGATCCTCGGGCAGCGACGCCTCCTCGTCTGCTTCTCGAACAATGGTCTCGAATGGGGTATCCTCGGCAGATATGCCTCCCGCGACTGTGCTGTCCAGCTTGTTGGGAAACGTACTGATGGTAGGGCTCCGACGAGCGACCCAAATCTTCAAGCCACTCGACATGCGGGTGTATGCGGTCAGATGAGCACCCTGGCTCACGATTCCAAAGAGCGGCGCAGCGTATCTGAAGAGGCGCACGGGGTAGTTGACGCCGACGACTGCAAACTCCTCATATTCCTCGCCGTTGAGGTTGAAGAGGTCCTTCTCCTGGCAGTCTGCGACCAGCTTTGCGAATGCCCTGTTGCAGGCCGCCGATGTGTCTTGTCCTGCGGAACTGTCCAAGACCTCCACTCTCCTCTCGTTTCCGTGCGTGATCTTGAAGTCGCTCGTCCAAGGCATCTTCTCAACGACGTCTAGTGGTAGGAATCCATGGGGACGGTCATCATTCGGAAGGTACAGCCGGTAAAGTGGATCAAAGAACGAGGGGTTGTACGGACAGCTGTAACGACAGTGTTACTATGGGGATGACAGGAGTGAATCATAAATCATTCGTTTGTGGTGCATACCTGTCATTCAATGCAACGACCTTCAGCAGACTTGGTCCTGATGTCTCGTTGTCAGCCATAGCGACAGCGAGGGTTGAGCGCCTGGTGTGGTCGTGGGAGCTACAATGTGATCGCTCTCGCTGTCGGGGAAGGATTTGGTGATGAGAAAGAGACTTTGAGAACAAGGCTGCTGTCGAATCAGGTGTGGATAAGTTGTTGTGCGCCGCCGTGTGGTTGGGAACGCCTGATGGTCAGATCGACAGCGTGGTAAGTCAACAAGTACCATCTGTCTGGAACGACTGCATTTTGTTCAGTAAAAAAGGACTCGCGACGACCGCTCCTCTGAAGGATTCTGGCTGTAGTGACTCCCATCACTGACACACTGAGACCAGTGAGCAGGCTCATAGGTATGACGCCCCTGTACATCTGCCCAAAATATGAACAGAGCAGCGGACATCGTTCAGCTTGGCTAGCAAGTTTGTACCTGAACTATTGTATCGAGGATACCGTTCTGAGCATGCAGTCTCTAAGATGATTTGGCTCCCGGCCCCCATGGCCCTTCACTTGACAGCGGCAATCATGGCTGATCCGCTGTCAGTGACAGCATCACTGATAGCTGTCGTTGTACTGGCCGTCCAAGTTTCGAAGCTTATCAAGCACGCACTGCACACTATGGACGAGGTCCTGGCTCTAGAGGATTAATTGGAGGACCTGAAGGCATTGGCGAAACAGCTGGAGACTTTGTGTCGGGAGCAATGACCGAGTGAGAACAGCCCAGTATCGAAGACTTCGGAGGCAGAGCGAATTCACAGGACAGTATCCACAAACGAATTCGGAACCTTCAAAGTCTGCTCGCCAAACACCTCTGAGGACCGAACCTCAGACTGAAATCTCTCAATTGGGTCGTACTACGAAGGAAGATCAACGCAGAGCGAGAGGACCTGCTCATAGTTGAGGAACGCCTGCTCAACAATTTCCATCTCATCAACACCTCGACCACTTGGAGCCTGAGCGTTCAGCCAACCTAAATCAGCATCAAATTTGAACACATACGTGATTCACAGGATCAACATTTCCAAGACATCATGACCAGCCTCAGCCAGTGTCCTTCCCGATGGACAACAACACCCAGGCTGTGCCGCAGATGGTGCAGCATGTGCAACTTGGAGTTGACGAGATCAACCGCAAGCTCGCGTACGGTATTGATGGCCCACTCAAGCAACCTAGCCCAAGCATCGGCACTGAGCTCGCTCACAGCCCAGAATCGAAGCCCTCTGCTCCCGCGACTCCAGTCCCAGATGGCCAACGTGTCTACCCACTGGTCGTCTGTGTTCTCGAAGGCCGCGAATCAAAATATGCCCTATGTTGCACCTGTGCTTGCCACTCTGTATCAAAACATTTGTCATTGCCTACTACCCTGGAAGGGCTGGCTGGTCAGTTGCTGATCGGGCTTTCCATTCACACCCGGTTTCGTACACGGAATAACTCACAAAGCTGCAGACACAGTTACGAGACAAGAGTACGATTGCGCTGCAAGTTCCCGGCTTGGTGGTTCTTCCGCTAGTCACTTCAATGTTAGCTTTCTTGCTCAGCCCAGGCACTTGGGGACCATTCTATAGTTCCCACAAGTCTGCTTTTGTGACGCGGGTGTCTTCGAGATGGTCGCACATGGGAGAGACTTGACACTCTCAGGAGAGCCTTTTCTTGGTATCCTACCACGATTTACGACGTGCAAGACACCGACGGACACGTACTGCTTCATAAAGCTGATCACAAGGAACGTGGACATGATTCACTTTCTGTTTTGCAGGGTGCCGACATACTGGCCGTCAACCAGAAGAGGAGCAGTGCAGCGGACATTGTTTTGGAAAAATATGCTTGGCAAGTGAATGACAGTGTCTCAGAGGGGATGAAGGCACAATTCTAACTACCATTGTAAAAGACTCCTGGGGAAACTTGCCTGGGTCCTTCTATATTGATTCCTTAACAATATAATACAATGCAGAAAACGAACATGGTCCATCATAGTCAGTACATAGTAACAAAGATTTTGGTTGTTGTCATGTGGGACTGTAAATATTGATAGAATTATCTAGGCTGGGTGGTGGCATATATAAAAGGACGGGTAATTATACTTTGGAGCCCTAGCTCACTACGCACAGTAGCTCCTGTGCTAGCATCGATCCTTCAAGGCTTGTTTCTGACAAGCTTGGGAGTTAGTGGGGCCGACCTTCCTTCCGATGCCTAGCAGCGGAGATATCGCGATTCGGTTGTAGTGACGACCGCGGATAGATGGTTCCTAGTAAGCAGTGTCGGATCCATCAGGATCAACTCCATCCTACTTAAGTACATAGCCGCAGTCAGGCACCCGCGCTCTTGTACATTTTTTTTCCATGGTAACAGATCACAAAGTAGAAGAGAAACCGTCTGATACACCGCTGCTATCCTCATTCTCTAAGCACATTCGAGAAAGACCTACTATCCTATACAGCATCAAGATGGCTTCGAACAAAGAAGAAAGCAGCACCCAGGCTCGCCTCCCAAGCCCCCGCCTGGTCAGCACGACCCACACCGCAGACGGCACATCAGTCTTCGCAACAGACGAGACCGTCCCGGCCTTCCAGCCCTTCGGGCCCGGCACAAGCGGCTTCCACAACTTCGACATCCGGCCGACCCTCCCGGCCAACAACACCGAGGCGGCGGCACCCCCGTCGGCCCTCGCCAGCACGTTCCCGCGCTGCGGCCCCGGCGGCGCCTACTGCGGCGTCACGGACATCCCGCCGAACTATTCGGCCCCGATGCACCGCACGCTGAGCCTGGACTACGCCGTCGTGTTGTCGGGTGAGATTGTGTGCGTGCTGGACGGCGGGGAGGAGAAGACCATCTCGCAGGGCGAGTTCATCATCCAGCGCGGCACGAACCACCAGTGGATTAACAGGTCTGCGACTGAGGTGGCGAGGATCTTGTTTGTCATGGTTGGGGCTGAGAAGGTTGTCCTTGGGGACGGGAGGGAGCTGGAGGAGACGGTGTTCAAGAAGTAGGCTGGCGGAAGCTCTCTGGCACTTTGGCTTCGGTCATCTAGAGGCGGTAGGCTTGGTTTTAATTTCTGGGACTGTGCTTACGACCGATTCGGGCCATGTATAAGACATGTTGGAGTGGTGTTGGGTTTGGGTCAGTCGGTTGAAACATTTTTGCCCTGAGTGATAATGACATTAATACCAAGGTATCTTCTTCCTCAGTCCTTGGACACTTTGCTCAAAGGCGGATTGAATGCTGTTGTAAGTGACCACTGCCACGGGCTCGAAAAATTCCAGAGCTTTTGCCTGTCACATAAGAAAAGTGTGACCACTTCTTATTTCAGCCTTCTGCGCGTTGGCGCTGCTGCCTGATTGGCCGGTGTGGCCGTGTTCGGCGGTGTGAGGTGGCCCACTTGGCTCTGACGTCAACTGGTGTACCTACCTACCTACTTCCAGGTAAGTAAGTCGATATCTGGACAGAACGTGCGACAGGACGTCAAAGCTCGCTTCTAGCTTCCCAGTCATCCATAAACTCATGCTCAAGCACCCGCCATCGCAACAGATAACATGGACTCTGACATTAGAAACCCTCTGGTTCCCTCAGGTGAACGCGTTCCTATTGCCGGTGAGCATGGAGTATGGGCAGAGAAGTATCTCGCAGCTTGGGGAGATGGTCTCGGAGCCCATTCTGACCTCGTTCGAGATGTTGAGTCCGATGAGCTCGATCACGAGCGTATCGAGACTGAAATACAGCAGCTTCTTCCAACAATAGACGTTGTGGAGGTATTTTGTGGGAAATGCCGACATATGTTTTGCCACTGGCCGGATCTGTCAACCATTGACTGGGCTACAGCCCCGGGGCGCTCCTTTGGCAGTATATTCGAACTTGAAGCGGCTGCGCGGGTTGGATGCAAGTCCTGTGCCTTTTTCCTTTCAAGATTGGTCTATACAAAGCTACTCGATACTTTCAGGAAGATCCAATGGCGGCTCGCCAGCCTTGGGCACGACGGAGCCACGTCACTAACCATCCAGAATTGGGGCTTCGGCCTAGCGCAATCTCAGTTGATATGGCTGAACTTTCCGGGCAAGGAGGCCACTCACTGCAATAATACTGGCGGACAAGCCGTCCAGATCGTGTCCAGTGTGGTGAACCCGTCAGGTAAGATTGAAGAGAGCTGTCTTCTTATTCTAAAGTTGCCGAAACTCTTGACTGGTATGCCCACTGATTGGCGAAACAAGCGATCTCGTGGCAAAGGATGGCCAATATATTCGAACTCGCCCGAATGTGGCTGCGTCAATGCGTTGGTTCACACAAAGCTTGCCGCAATGTGCAGGAGTATAAACGATCTGCAAGGCTTCTTTCGTTTGACCGGGATGTCGCCAGATTGGTGCTCACAGAAACCTTTAGCAGCATGCCGCAATACGCCACGCTGAGCTATTGCTGGGGGCATGAGCCGTTCATGATGCTTACTGTGGAAACAATGAATTCGTTCCTCGAGGGATTTGCTATCAGCGATCTACCAAAGGTGTTCCAGGACGCTATTCATGTGGCGCGGGAACTAGGACTGTCGTACATCTGGATCGACGCGCTCTGCATCATTCAGCAGGGGGACGACAACAACGACTGGCTTACAGAATCGAGCCATATGAGGTCTGTTTACGGTAATAGTCTCGTCAACTTAGCTGCTTCATCTGCGACCAATGTCCACCAGAGCTTCTTCTCGAAGCCAGACCACTACACCGGTGGCTTCTACGCACGAATCACCACTAGCAAATGCTGCACAGTCCAGAGTTTTCACAGTCAGCAACCATACGAAGAATCGGTAACGCAGACACACCTAGCCACACGCGCCTGGGCCTTTCAAGAGAGGATTCTCCCGGTCCGCACCATGTTTATTGGCAATAGTGGCGTCTTCTGGGAGTGCAGATCCAAGACCAGATCCGAGTTCTTGCCCGATGGGTTCCCACCACTTTCTGCGATCCATCTCGTTTGCCCCGAGGACCAGGGATGGGATTGGTCGCAGATTGTGCGAGGATACTCTCGCGCCAGCCTGACAATTGCCTCGGACCGACTACCTGCTCTGGCGGGCGTCGCTAGACGCCAGCACGAAGCAACGGGTGAGCGTTATCTTGCAGGTATGTGGAGAGAGAGGCTCCTCTATCAGCTGCCGTGGTCGGTGTACGGTGAACGTCGGAAGCGACCAGCTTGGAGGGCACCCTCGTGGTCCTGGATGTCTGTGGATGGTAGGGCTTCCTCCCGGCCTTCCGGGGCGTCTATGGATGGTTTAACGGAGTATATATCAGTGCTAGACGCGTGGACGACGCCGTCTGGTCCGGACCTCTTCGGTCCAGTGAGCAGTGGTCTCCTTTCGATCAAATGCTCAGCACTTGTGCGGGCCGAGCTCCTCGATCCTGGCAGATCTGAAGCAATTCTGGGGCAAAAACGGTGGTGTGCACGATCTCACTTCGTGAAACTGGAGGGCGCGGCATTCCATTTTTGCGTCTCGATAGATGCGTTGGAGGACGAGTGGGACTGCAATGAGGTCTACCTACTACCGGTCTTTGGCGGACTATCAGGCAGTGCCATTCACCATAAAAATAAGGGAGAGGGAGAGGGAGAAGGGCAGGATCTTGTATCAAATGACTCGGACTCGGATGAGGTTCAGGAGGAACAGCTGCATATCAGGGGCCTTGTTCTTCAGGCACGTGGGAAAGATGTTAATAACGAAGAACGTTTCTCTCGGGTCGGGTCATTTAATTTTGAGAGCTTCAAGTTCACCATGAGGGACGACAATGATGACGAATTAGATAGAGATTACTATACGGCGTTCATCCAAATCTTGGATGCAGAGCGGCCGAAAGCGGCTGAAGCTGAGTATTTTAGTACACCGTTCAACCGGAAATACTCTGAGAGTTGTATTAATATTACTATTGAATAGGAATGATAGAAACATAAGCAATATTCTAATTTTAATAAAAGTTTAGTCTATAAAGGTAAAAAGAATTTATAGTAAGTCTAGTAACTACTCAACTTATAGTAATTATAATACCCTATTATATATATTATAATACTTATTTTACTTTACTATAGTAAAGCATTTATACTATTAAATGTATAATAAATTACTCTATTAAAAAACAATCATTTGATACATTGTTGTACCTTTTTCTTTAATATATACATGAAATATCTATTTTCCAATACACTTTGAAAATAGCTTGAAACAAAGCAAAAGCAGTGCCCAGGCTTGCCTCCCAAGCCCTGTTACCTCATCAATCTCACAAAGGCGTGTGCTCCTTTCCGGACTGCGTTCCATGGGGTAGGACAAAGCTGACGTATTCCATGGTTGAGCATACTTCGTTTTTTCAGTCCGGGCATTTGCTAGTATCTCTGCCCAACTCCACTCGCAGACAGCAAACAGTCTGCAGAGGAGTGGCATCAAAGGGGACAAAGCTCGCCTCCCGGTGTGATGGCATCCTGCAGCCACTTGTCATCATTCTTGTTTTTCGTTTCGCTTCACAGTCACTCCCGATTGCAGCGTCCTGAGTCACTCGAAACCACAGGGCTGTTGCTAATACCGTCAGGCCTCCCCAACCCCCGGGCCCTGAACCCCTCTCCCACAACCTCAAGTGCTGGAAACTACGCCGCACACGTACAGCAACACAAATGCATAGTGCACCGAATCTGACCATGGCATCCAGTCTCCGCAGGGTACACGAGGCCACGCACAGGGTGGAGGCAGGCAATGTCTTCGACAGCCTCGCCAAAGACGAGGCCGAGGACCAACAGCCTTACAGACGCTACGTTCACCACCTTGCTCGAGCTTGCTGGCACGGCGGCCGTGTCATGCTCCGACAGTCATCTCCGGAAGCAGAAGGTAATTTCGACTTCATTCTTGAACTACACAGGGCGTGCAATGGGCGATGGGAGAGCTTTCACGACTACGGCGTGGGAGATGAGGACCTCGACATGTGGCTTGAGTTTGCTGGGATGTTTCTCTCTGCCCTGGGCAACTTCTTCGTGAGTCTTCAATCCACTCATCCGGGCCTCCACACCAAAAGACGGCCTCCTAATGTCATAATGGTAGGACGATGGAGACCGCAAGGTGATTCCAGGTATCTCCAAAGAAGCTCTTCGCAAAATGGCGACAATTTCGCCCGCGGCCAGCACAAAGCTTGAAGAGATTCTCGACCCAATGACATCGCCCCAGCCAGCCATGCTTGGCTACCCCAGTGATACAAGCCAGTCAAGCTACTACCTAGGCAACGAGCGAATAAGGAAGGTAGAGTTGGAAGCCATAAAAAAGATAATGGACGTCAACAACATCGCTCCAGAGAATACTCGGCTTCGAAAAGTCTCACGCAGCGAGGAATCGACTCATGAGCAGACCGTGTTCGAGATTCTTCAGGCCTCGTCGGAAAAGGACCCAGAGCCTCAATTTCTGGCGGACGTCAACCTCGAAGGGCAGCTTTCTGCCAAACTTTATCTTTGCCATGGTGACAATTCTGAACAAATGGCCAAAATTTGTGCAGATCAGGACGAGGCCTGCAGATACACTACAACGAACGAACAGAAGATGGCGCTCTCCAAGCTCGTGGACAGCTTCCGCACCGGAAACTATGAGGACTTCCGCTTGGCACACAAGATATGGGTCACAGATAAAGCCCCTCAGGTTGAACATTGTATGGGCTTTTTGTTTGGATATCGCGATCCATACGGAGCGAGAGCCGAGTGGCAAGCTGCGGCTGGCATCGCTCAATCTGACGAGACAAGCCAAATGCGCCAACTGGTCGAGATGTCCACGGAACTCATCCGAACGCTGCCTTGGGCCATAGCAAGTGAGAACGATGGCAAAGGGCCGTTCGAACCTAGCGAGGTAGATGTCCCCGACTTCGCTATCATCCATGGTGAGTATCTTCGATACATAACATACCTGTGCAACTCGATAGTCGGAGACGGTTTACGATGAGCTGACGCTTCATAGTTCTCGCCTCTGTTTCAAGCACTGTGTGGGAGGCCACAAACATTACCATTGTAAGTTGCCTAAGATGAAAACTAGCCACAAAACTCAGTTGAAAATTGATCTAATTTACCCAAATAGGACGATGAAGGCAAGAGGATCGGCATCAAAAGCATGGTTTACGGCAATCGACTGAGCCTCAACAACAGCCCGGGCCGTCCATGCCACTATGTTCATCCCTCAGAAAACGAGGCATACATGAGTGCCGCTCATATTGTCCGCCATGTTGGAACAGTCATACATGAGCTCATTGGTCACGGGACCGGAAAGCTGTTGACCGAAACAGCCCCGGGACAATTCAATTATGATCCTGGGAACCCACCAATCAGTCCCGTCACAGGCCAGGCTGTTCAATCTTGGTACAAACCCGGCGAGACTTGGACCAGTGTATTCGGAAAGCTGGCACCTACAGTGGAAGAGTGTCGGGCTTTTCTGATGTCAAGCTATCTGGCCGACAACAAGAGCATCCTCGAGCTGTTTGGATACAACCAGGACAGTGTGCCAACCGCAGATGACTGTACGTTTTCCTCCTATACCTTGCTTTTCAATGTTCCAAATGAACTCCTTAGCCCTGACTGCTGGTTTCCAACAGTGACCTACTTCGCATACCTCCAGATCGGCGTGGAAGGTCTTCGCGCACTGCGGAGCTTCAATGCAGCACAACAAGTCTGGGGAGGTGACCATGATCAAGTGAGTTTAGGACCTCGTACCACATTAAGCTTTGATATTAATGCGTTCCAGGCTCAATTTGCTATTTTCAAGCACATACTTGAGGACGGCAATGGCGTCATGTGGATAGAACAAGACCCGGCAGCCCCAGGCCTCTTCGTTCATGTCGACCGCTCGAAGATTCTGTCCCATGGCAAGCTGTCGATCGGCCGCATGCTTTGCAAAATCCACGTGTGGCGCTCCACCGCCGATGTCGATGCTTGCCGGCCCTTCTACGAGTCATTGAGTGCAGTTGATGGTGAGTACGAGGTCTGGAGGCAGATCGTAGTTTCCAAGCACGAGCCGAAGTGGAAGTTTGTACAGCCCAATACCTTTTTGAGAGATGATGGTACGATTGAGCTGAGAGAGTACGAGCCGAATAATGTCGGGATCATTCAATCGTTCTTCGAGCGAGGCCTCTGACAAAGGACTGGTATAAGACTGGCTCCATTGGCTTCTCTCATTTCTCAGCCTTTACCTAGGTAGCCATGAGAAAGACATTAGGCAGCCTGATAACGCACTTTGTGATACCATTCTGATCCCAACCTCAGACTGAGTGATTTCGCCTTTATTCCGTGTGTACACACTCTTATTATCGAGCTGTAGACGGTCCCTTCATACAGTAGTAAACACTTCAAGACCTAGCGTTTAAATAGCACACAATACTGATAACACTCCTGCCGGACTAATAAAACCCATAGCACCCACACAAAGACGCAATATTCACTTAGACACCTATTGTCTCAATTCAGGATCCAAAAAGTGCAGGCAACGTCAAATTCAAGCTCTCAAGCTTCTAATCTATTTTTATCTACTTGGTAGCTTGCTAGAGCGAACATGACTGGAACCTCATCGCCAATCAATTGAATGTCGTCGCGACTGCTTTCACTGGGGCTCTTAATCTTAGCCTCAACCTCGCCTCCAGACTCTGATCGCCGCTAATAGCCTGCACTTGACAAAGTGGAACGAGCAGCTCTCGCCAGACTACCGCTCAGGTCGCCTCATTTTGAGCTGTTTGACCTCCAAATATCCAGATCTTCGACATGAGGCGGGAGGCGAGGTCTCTCATCGACAACTGGCTTGGAGAAGGATGTGAGCCAGAGATGGCGCTTTGGTCGACCTCATGGTCGACCTCGCCTCCCTCGCCGCCCTCTTCCTCGGGCCTGTACTGCCTGTCGACCGACAAGCCAGGGCGGTAGTTGAAGTTTTCTGTCGTGCCCCTCCACGGCAAGTACGGGAAGTGCTCCTCAACAGGCGCATTTGGCTGCCCGTGGAACTTCGGGTTTGGGTGGGTAGGCTCAAGCTGACCAGAAACTTCGCCTGGGCCTTCATTGTCCGGCACGGATCGCTCATGCGGAGACAGTTCCTCCTGCGCTTTGGAATCCGTGGGACGAGGCTCACCTGTCGGCTGGGACGGATCCGCATCAGCGCCTACAGAATCTATCAGCCACTGCGACAAGAAGGATTCCTCTTCTGGCCGACTCGCGGCCTCTTGGATAGTCGCCATGGCTGTTTTCGGCCCGTGTTGGTCCGACGCAGTCGACCCGAAGATGTCTGTGAAAAGGAGCTGCTCCTCGTCCGTGAAGTCACCTTGAATAGACCCGAACCGTCCTCGACGTTGACCCTCGTTGCTGTCCGAAGCCCTCTCGGATTTTTCGATCCCATCCTCGTCAACCGCCGGGAGGGCAAGAAGGGCCAGCCGTTCGAGATGGAACATGACGTGTTTCTGGAACGCGCTCGCTCCAGAGAAGGCCGTCGGGCAGAAAGGACAGTCTCGATGGAGTTTCAGCGACGGCCCAACGGCGGCAGCGATCAGCTCTGGAGAGAAGTACTCCGCCTTCTGCTCTGCGTGCTTCTCGTGGAGATGCGCGGTGTACTCGGGCTGCGTCTCATACTCCTCGCCATGAGTAGCGCAGTGCCAGACCCTCGTATGGAGGCTCTCGTGCTCGAGCCACTCCTGGCGGGTACCGTATATACGATTGGGGTCATGGCAGCGCTCGAAGGTGCAATGATACGGCTGCAGATCATGAATTAGGTGTACGCTGAAGCCCGGCTGTCAGCGACTGAGACTGGAACGGGGTAAAGGACGCAGCAGACTGACCACCAGGCCTCCTTGGCGAGGTACTTGCGGGGGCAGATGATCCTGCAGTACGGACAGGTGAAGAAGCCGCTGCTGGCGGTCTGGACGGGCGGAGACGGCCACTCCAGCTTCTCACCGCGGAGGTTCATGACTGTCGAGACGCGGCTCTGGTGCGAGATGACGGACTTCAGATCGTCTAGCTTGACAAAAGTCTCGTCCAACCTCGTTGCGGATGTCGCGAGTGACCTCCCCAAGACCGGCTGCTTCGGCACATGTTCTCCCTGTTCAGGCTGGAATGGCTGCTTATTGTCCGCGGCTGGGGCATCATTATGTCGAGGAGGTGGCGCATTACTGGCCGGCCCCCGGATGATCCTCTCGGCATGCTCTTTCCAATACACAAACTGCTGTCTCCGCCTGGCGTTCGCGATGCCGGAACGGCGAACTAACCAGCTCGACGGCGAGGCATACTGCTCCAGGATCTCGTCATGGCTCATGCCGGAGGCCTTCAGCTCTCCTTGCTGCAAGCCCTCTGACAGTTGTTGTCGCTGTACATGACATATCGTGGCGATGGCAGCCTCCTCACGCTCCTGGATGAATTCTTTGCGCACGTGGGCCGGAATGTGCTTATATAGCTCGTCAATGGCACGCTGCGGGCGATTCCTCGGGTTCTTGATCTTGGTGGCCAGGCTATAGAGGGCATCCAAGGTTTCTGCCACGCTTTCCATGCGGTAGTCCACCTCGTAGAACGACGTGTCTCCGCTGGAAAGGGAGGGCGACGTCGACCTCGCGTCGCTGTCGCCATCGTAGGCTTCATCACTGGGAGCCGCAGCTGCAGCGGCGGCGGCAATCTCAAATGGCTGCCGCTCTCCGCGATGCACCGCCAGAAGATTCTCCAGGTGTCCCTTCAGCTCGGCGAGAATGTCTGCCAGCCGTAACTTCACCGCCACGGCATCTCGCACTCGGTAGTCCAGGGACGAGTGGCCCTGGTTGTGCAGGCCCAGGCTGTGAGCCCAGAGCCTGAAGCGCTGCTCCTCCGAGATCAGCCTCTTCCCCACGGAACGGCTTGCAATGTCCTTGATCCCGCTCAGCTCCGAGAACGCGGCGAAGATCTCCGTGCCGAGTTCGTGGAGCTCGGTCGACTCCATATCATGGCCGCAATGTCAACGATACATCGCGATAAGAACTGGAACAAGGCGTTGGCGTCAGTGGCTTCTTTCGCTTGTAGATATCCTGCAGGTTCATATCGGAGGGAGTGGGGGCGGATCGTTCCTACAGTAGCATCGCGCATCACAGCTGAACGGGTGGGCCTGTCCCGACCGGGGCTGCGGCAGACAGGATGATATCCTTGCAGTTGCCCCTCCCTCCCAGCTTCTCTCCTTCAGCTGCGCAGTCTTCGTCGTCTCGAGTGTGACACAATTCTTGCCTGGAATGGCGGAAAGTACGAGAACCGCGTAGCAGCAACAATGCCTGCGCTCGAGATATGCGGCGTCGTTCTCGGCGTCATACCGCTCGTCATCTCCGCGCTGGAACACTACAAGGCCGGCAAGGGCGCCGCGGCTGCGTTCGTCAAGTGGCGCGGGCATCTTGACACTCTCATCTTCCGGCTCAAGCTCCAGAGGACCTTCTTCTATCTGCATGTTCTTGAGCTCCTCCGCGAGGCACGGATCGCGCAACTGGAAGGCCGGATCGACCTGACAGAGGAACAATGCGTGGCCGTTCTCCGCGATAAGCAGACCGGCGAGGAAGTCCGGGAGTCCCTGGGCTTCTTACACGATACTTTTGTGGAGGTCTTGTGCCGTTACGAGCTGTGTCTCAAGACGGTCGTCGCGAAGATAGGCCACATTAAACGACTTCCGGATGTCAGTTCAGCTCCTAGTCCGATCCCTGACCCAGACCTGCTGCGCAGTTGCTGCGCAGTCCGATTCGTGCCGGTATTAGACACTCACTTTTTGGCATGGGCAGGCACAAAAGGATGACCTTGCAGCTATACTTGCTGCGAACACACCCTGCAATGGGAAATTCTCATTTCGGGAGAGACTGAGCTTCACCATCGAAAGGGGGAGATTGAAAGGTCTCCTCGAAGAGTTACGCGAGGACCGGCTTTCGTTGAAGACCATTATCAAAGGGCTTAAGACACAGCAGGAGTACCTCGCGAAGGAGCCCGGCCACGACGCGCAGAAGCTTGCCGCAAACTTCCGAAAAGTCCAGCAGACGGCATCCACGCTGTTTTCTGCCATGTGCAAGTGTTGTTCGTGCCGTTGCGTGACCGGGCACGGCTTGTTGCTGCGCCTCGACAATCGAGTGCCGATACAGCGTGTCAGAGCGAAGGTGGGGAGGAAGGCAGACGAGCCGACGACGTTCAGCCTCTTCATGGGGCTCGAAAAGTCTCTCCAGGAAATCTCGGTGAATGCGTACGAGACGGGCCCAGCTGAAGACAGCCCAGTGACGGCAAAGTGAGTGGCATTACGCTGTCCGCATCGGACCAACAGACGATGAACAGTGTTCTTTCACTGACTCTACGATGTAAAGGTTTATCGGTCAAGACATACCAAAAAAGAGGGTTGACTTCTCCATTCCCACAAAATCCATCACTCTCCATGAGGAACATCTCCGCTACCGGAACTGGGAGCTTATATCCGATATTTGTCACTGCGCCACGACCGCCTTCAAGAAGGAATACCTCCTGAGGCTACATCTGATGGCCGATGCTCTGTCGTTAGCCAACGAGACAAGAGAAGCCCGGCGGGAAGTCGCCAACTCCACGACCCTAGAACAGTTCCTACGCCGCGGCTGCCTGGACGAAGACGCGCGAATGACCCCAAAGCAGCAGACGATCCTCGCCCTCGACATCGCAGCCTCCCTGCTGCAGCTACGCCAGACGCACTGGTCCCCGCTCCCATGGACGAACAAGCACATCCGGTTCCTGCTCTCAGAACAGGGCGAGCTCTGGGGCCCCTTCGTCGAAGAGCTGCTGATCGACAACAAGCGGGCCGGCAAGACGCCCCAAGACCCAATCCCCCCGGGCCCCAACCCCAAGGAGGCCCTGCTCGAGCTGGCGATCCTGCTCCTCGAGATCTGGCACCACAGGCCGCTCGAGATGTGGGCGGCCAAGCTGGGCATGGGGGAGTCGTCCTCGTTCGACACGCCCGAGGCGCGGCGGGTCGCCGCCATCCGGTGGCTGGAGCTCACGTCCGACAGGCTGCCGCCCCACCATCTGGCGGCGGTCGAGCAGTGCCTGGCCTTCTGCTCCGGCAGGCTGAGGGTGTGGGACGACGGAGAGTTCCAGAGGCAGTACTGCGAGAATGTCGTGAGGCCGCTGCGGGAGAGCTGCAGGACGTGGCTGGCCTAGCTTTGTCCTGGCCGCGGCAGGATGCTTGTTACAGCTTTAGTGTTGCATTTTGCGGAGGCTTGGTCGAGTTGGGGATGTATTATACCTTGGAGATGGTTGATAGTGCACAAGGGCTTATAGATACCTAGGTATAATGACTCCTTCATCAAAGTGCAGCACATACTGGCTGGGCCGTCACACCGCTGTCGGGACCCTAAAGACAGGCAAGAGGCTCGATGCAAGCTCAAATGTCACGTCGAGGGGGTCACTGAAGAACAACAAATCATGATCAATCGGAGTTCAGGAAAGCAGCAGACCGGAGCATTAGGGGCCATGGCGAGCTCTCTCTATGGTCATAATACAATTGTCGCTCTACCATCATGTCGAGTCTCAGGTGCCATAGTATGACCATTGAGGTTTGCGCACCCTTTCAGTGACCAGAATAAAAGAGCCAAACGAACTTGCTAAAACAACTATGCCTGCAATCATAATTACGTCTCACTTCAAATGTCTCAGATATATGGGGCAGATTTCCCCACACAGAAAATATATTTCAGTTATAGAGGTCTTTCCAGTATCAGTGCTATTCTATCTTTAATATACTCGTAGTTATGGCCTTCTTAGAGGCTTTCACGGCAGTCAGCGCTACACTTGAGCAGCGTACGGGACCCCATGATTTCTAGTCACATTATTTCAAGCTCGGATTCCATTCCTATTTGCTCACCAATAATACTCAATTCCCCGCTATACTTTCAATTTCTGTGGTCTTATTTTCCAAAAGATAACGGCGTTCTTGTCCAATCTTTAATTACTTAACAAAGTAATTGTTGACATTGTTTCGATCAACACTAGTTGCCCACGCAAGCCCTACCGCATATACTTGTACACTGTCCAGGAAGATGAAGACATAGATACACGTACTTAAGGAAAAGGTCCTGGTCAATCCTTTGGAGCTTCTCGGCGCCACTCTTGTTTCTCTAGTGCTAGTCATCAAACTTAGTTGCTGTTACCTATTTAGAATTCGTCATCACGTATATTGCATTCATGCTATATATATGTGGCCTGCCACATGACGAATCTTACATGTAGATACCACAGTAGTCTTTCATGGTATGTCCAGCATACCAGCATTTGCCAGCACTCTCACTTCTTTCCCTCGTCCTTTTTCCCTGGACCCTTTGTAGCCTTTCTTGCCCTTCTTGAATTTTGCAAATCTACCACCTGTTGTAAAAGATATTCTTGGGCATATCCTGCGGCCGGAAGTGCAAGAGATGCGTGCTTCCATCGCCACGTTTGGAAGAGAGTTGTTGCAACCCTATGTGGGCACACTGGCAGTGGACCTCGATTAACCGCGTCGTGTATCGGCTTACTACTAAGTACTTAAGTACTTAAGTAAGCAGGCAACTAGCTTCGAACCCACTATTTCTCCATCAACGAGGCACAGTTGAAGAAGCAGTTTCTATTTCCGCCCGAAGAGATCTCTCCACCCCTTTGCCTTCAATACTTCGAAACGTTTTCCCCATCTATATTTTGGGACGTGGAGCAGCTGTTGATCGTTGAATGTTTCCTACTGCACCAGGTACTCACGAGGTGCATATAGCCCAGGTGCCTGTCATCCCGCCCATCAAGCTACGATTACCACCCCCAACGAGAACGATTAGCAAGAGATATTCGTCCACGGAGCAGCAACAGGCATAGAATGGATTCGACTAGCTTTCATACTCCGATTCCCTCTCCAAATCCGGCAGAACAAGTGCATTGGACATTGTACGATGACGATACCGGTCAGATACATCCACACGAACCATTGGAACACTATGTTCCTGGTGGTTTCCATCCAGTGGCCCTAGGTGACACCTTCCGAGACACCCGCTACACCATTCTTCGCAAATTGGGCTACGGCGGATACTCCACCGTCTGGTTGGCGTCAAATAATCGCGGGATCCAGTCAAGCACGCCAAGCAGAAATTTTGTTTCCATCAAGATCAAGAGGGCTTCGACTTCAGATATGGAGGTGGATGCTGATCCGGAAGTGGTCAAGCTAAGAGCACTGGAGAACCATTATCTGCGTGGCCCGCAAGACAAACCTAGGTCTTTCGTCAGGCTGCTCGATTGTTTTGTGCACCATGGTCCCAATGGAACACACGACTGCCTTGTCACAGAACTCCTTGGTCCCTCACTTAGCAACATCATGAGCGTATATCGAGACCTTGACCAGGTACTCCGCCCAGATACCATCCTGCGAGCCTCAAGACAGATTCTTGATGGCTTGGAATTTACCCATCAGGCTGGTTTAGCACATGGAGGTAAAGTAACCAATCAATTTTGGTCACAAGTTGGCTTGTTTCTAAGTCATCCACTAACGGGCTTCCTGCAAATATAGATATCTCGGCTTCAAATATCGTCTTCACCTGCAACTCAATTCTAGATGATGAAGATTACGACCTCCTCACAGTACTCGGCGACCTCTATGTAGCTAAAGCTAAAGGGCCTCTGCCTTCACCGCATGTCCCCAAAGAACTAGTAGCGACGTCTCGATGGGGACTATGGGATGATGGGCCTGAAGAAGACATTCGGTTCATTGACTGGGGTGCGGCGTTTCCAGTGGATCAGACCGTACCTGAAACAATCATGCCTCAGCCTATCGACATTCGAGCACCTGAAACCTTCTTCATTGGCTTTTTGAGCTACAAACTCGACTTATGGAGAGCTGGCTGTGTGGTATGGGTCATGGCCTCATTTTGCTTCGCATGAGCTTACATACATACTCACGCTAATACATGTTTAGATTTACAATCTGGTTTACCAGCTGCCTATCTTTGGGGCCCGTTATAATGATAAACACTTCTTTCTCGAACAAGTGATCAAGAAGGTAGGACTACTCCCTGACGAGTGGCGGTCTAAGTTCGAGGCGATTCGAGAGCAGAATGTGTACGCAGACGATGATGGTGAGCTTTTCCTTTTTCCTTTGACTCACATCGGTACCTATGAGCGATTCATAAAGGTCTTCTTCACTTGTGGTGATATTAACAGCCGAGAAAAAAAAGAAGCAAACACACCCTGGGAGAAATTTGAAGACACTTTCGAAACTCGTCGCCAGAGTCTCGTGTCAATTTACACCGACGACGACGAAGAAAAGAGCTGGAAATACGACCAAGACGAGCATACCGATTACGACTTCGAGTGCTTGAAATGTATTCTTCGTCCTATGCAAGAGCTACTTCGACACGAGCCAGACCGTCGCATCTCTGCAAGGGAAGCGGCCGATATGATCGAGTGGACAGACCACCGCCGGGTAAAAGTCTGAGCATCTGGGCAGGAGTGGAAGCAAAAGCGATCTTTTTTAAGACCAGGGGGGAAATCATGGCAGTCTTCTCGAGACACTGCCATCGTCACCGTGGTATCAAAGCCCGCACCAGGTAGATGCACTACCCCCTCGGAATAAGACTGCTATTTGTGTCAAGCGGACAAGGTTATTTTTACACTATTGCTGACAGCAGAGTCTGGGGGACAGCCTCCAATCAAAGCTGATATTTTTCATGTTGGTTGGAAGGGGTGCATTTTCCAAGGCTCCGTATGCATGCGGGCGCCTAGCCAAACCAGATACGGGAGGCACAGTTCTTCAGACCTCCATGACGGCCCCCATCCCTGGTCTTCCACATGAGTCTATTGCCCAGGTGCTTTGGTCGACCATCCCAAGTTGCAATGGTAGACTGGTGCCTAATATTACTGTGAAATCGGTTCAAGTTGTATTCACCAGTTTAGACACGAGTTGTAAATCTTCATGAGCACCGTTCCTTGTATCTTCACTCCCATGCTCACTTCCCGTGTCTGGCCGATTGCAATCCAACGAAATTTTACCGCTTATGCCTCGTCCGACAGTGAAAAGCCCAGTCCACTCGGTTCGGAGAAGTAAACTTCACGAGAAATCACATCAACCGGCTCTGCCGGAAGTAGACACAGCACTACGAACAACACTCGTCATTACAACACCCGGACCGGATCAATCGATCCGGATCGCAAGACCACTACAAACAACTCAGACTCATTCCATCCCGAAGCATTAGAAAAAGCGGACCTCGAGATGGAAACACCGACCAGGAGAGCAGCGCGAAGGTTCCAGTCAAAGTCCTCGGGATCGATCAACCTGGCAGAGTCATCGCCACTTCGACCATCTTCTGCGCCCGAAATCGATGCCGCTGCCAATCACTAAGAGACGATGATGTCCCGACCAAGCTTGTACCCATACCATACGTCGCCAGAGATACACGAAGAGACAGAGAGAAGAAGCCAGCGCCCAGATGTGCCAGAAAGAACGCGGAGCGAGCCCATGGCCCCCGAGAAAAAGCTCTCCGGCTTTCAGCTCGACGACGATATTGCAAAGCTCATCAAAGACGGTCCTGCAAGAGACAGGGACAAAGCGAAGGAGAATGGATCCATTTACTTCTACAAAGTCAGGCCAAGAAATAGCGAGATGCGGCTACTCAAGATCGGTCGCACCCAGAAACATCCAAAGGAGCGTCTCAGCCAGATCAATCGACTCTGTGGGCACTTGGAAATCGAAGAGCACGGCAGGGCGGTAGCTCGAGATATCCCGTTCCACGGGTTCGCCGAGGGTTTGATACACAAGGAGCTGAGCAACTACAAACATCCATTGGTATGCAGTTGCGGGAAGAGACACAGAGAGTACTTTGACGTCGACGAAGACATCGCTGTTGAGGTGTTTGAACGCTGGCGGGACTTTTGTGAGAAAAGACCGTGGGACCGCAGTGGGAACATCCTGCCCGCGTGGGCCCAGAGGTTGGAGGACAGGGCCAGATTCGCCGGCGTAGAGCAGGATTTCGACCACCGTGATTTCGCTAGACGTTGGGAATCCTTCACCAACCCATCCATTTTCGAATGGTTAACGTCCATTTTGATACGCGTGTGGAGAATTTGGTTCCCGAGACGTTGGCTGATTGTTGCCTTGACAGAGTTACTGACGATCATCTGCATCTCAACCTACTCATTCTGGACTACTGCATGGACTGTCATCATCGTCTCAATGATGTTGGTCGACCAAGTGGTCACGGAAGACATGCATACTACAGCCCGTATATATCAGCTTGTGGGAGATGGTTTGCAATCCTTGGTGCCGTGGCAGATGCTTCCTGGAAGGTAGAAAAGTGGTATACTTGACCCAACGAAGTCCGACAAATACGCCACAGTAGACATATCGAGTCACGATATAACAAACCTTATTTATGATAACAATCAATCATATGCTTGCTCGAAAAAGTATAAAGTCCATGGCAAAGCCCATCGAAAAGAAAGAATTGGAGCCAATGAAGTCAAGCCACAGTCTTGCCGTCTATCTCTCCATAGCGTAAGAGATGACGGAAACCACCTCTAAGCGAAAGGAGTGCTACCTTCATCTGAGCAACGATACTTGCCATTTTCTGCAAGTGCAAATGGACTTAAAGCTTTCGAAGTCGGCATTCATCACGAAGTAAGTCTCATTACCAAATGCTTCTTCTACTAGTAAGCCCTACAAATCAGAAATCTCAGCAACCCGACACAATTCCTCAGGCCACGGCTCAGCGTACTCAGGGCAGATCTTATCCAGCTCGTAGAACCAGTACTTCAAATCCGTATCCCTGTACGGATTCTCCTCCTCTTCTTTCTGCTGAGAGCTACTCCATTGGACACCGATTTCCTCAGCATCACGCCTCTCCGCATCTGTCAACTCGTTGCCCTCTAGCTTTCCTAACTCTTCCTCCATCCGAATTTGCCAAAATAAGTTCCAGAACTTTGGGAAGAAGCTCGATCCATCTGCATAGATCTGGATATATTTGACTGCTTCCTCTTCGAACTCAGTCACAAGGTCTTCGAGTACCTCAAGGAGATGAGCTTGGTCTTCGTTTATGATATATACATCGTCTCTATCCACCCACTCACCCTGATGACGTGCTATGTCGTGTGCGTCACAGCAAGTGTGAATCAAACCTAGACCAGCCAACGTCGCGTATCTGATGGCTGCTTTATAGGTAAGTAATGTCGGCCCCATCCCACATCGGCTGTAATGAGAGATTAAAATGCCGACGTAATGATCATGAGGTCGAACTTGGCTGTCTGAGAAACACCGCATGTAGTGCTCCCCTTTCATCATCCAAGTGAATGGACTGCAACCCACTGTTGTACAGTGGCATTTACATCCGTCTGTGAGGTCTTGAAGCAGTACTGTGTAAGTGAAGTCTTCAGGTGTGTACCAAGGCACAGCATGCGGCGGTGAAAGAAGTCTGGATTGCTCGAGGCCGAGGTCAAAGGGCAGAAAATGAAAGGCAAAGTGTGCGCCAAACAGCCCAATATGCGGGGCGTTCTCGACAACAGGAGGCCCTCTTGAGGATCGAAACGACAGATCAACCCCGTGGCATACCAGCCAGTAAAGAAAATCCCAGTTCATTGTGTCTCGAGGGCTATAGTAGGGGATGTCTCGTAGGTGAGTCAAGAAGGACGGGTGTGGCTTGAACCCATGATGATGAAACAACATCCCGAGGTGTGGATCACTGATTTCGAGAAAGATCCAACTGGTGTCGTCTCCCACGTCAGGCGAAGAACAGACTTCTCGATCTTGTGAAGATCTAATTGTGCTCCGTGCGACGTGGGCAATCTGGAATCCCATATATGATTCATGAGTAAATGACTTCCTCGATGCATCCAGGTTCGACGATAGACTTCGCGTCGCTGAAGCTCGCTGTTGGCTCATGTAGAAAATGTACTTTCGCCTGGCGAGTTCGGATGCGTTTGTTAGGATGAGGTGCAAGTCAGGCCCATCGTCGTTTTCTGCAAGGCTGTGCATGCGTACGCCGCACCCAGCGTCAAGAAAAAGGTCTATACACTGACAGCAACTGCATTCGGTGTAGTAACAGCTACCGGTACTGTGACCATTGATGCAATATTCGGAGCTGAGTGTCATGGCAATTTCAAGCGCGGTGTAACCGCAAATGTTTCGTTGATCCAGGAGAGTGCAGTCTCCAGCTTTCAAGAGAATTTCCAGAATTAGACCATTTGCAGCTGATAGGTGGAAAGGGCTTTGACCATAGATGTCTCTCTCAGTGATCGAACCAGGAGAGCGACTCAGAATATGATTAACCTCATTGGCATCCTCTTGGATCACCGCCATGCTGAGAGGACCGCATTCACAAACTGTTTAACATTGAATGTCAGCACTAGCTTCGATACCAGTAACATAACTCGTGTGCCATGTCGTGTGTCTCACCTTCTGCGAAGCCGAGAGAGTTCTTGTACAGCGATTTGAAGAAAGGGATCGACATATGAGATATTATGTGATAAGAAGAGGGATTCGAGTATGCTGGCTGGCTTTCTGTATTTGCTTGAATCAAAACCTCTAGGATAGCCTGAGCCGATTTCTCGTCGCTTGTCCACAATGCTAGTTGTAGTACTGGGGAAAGTCCTATGATTTTCATCAGCTTTTCTTTTTCAAATTGACCAGATTTCATCAAGCTGACCTTCTGTATCATATGTGAATGCTGGAACACCACATGAAAGCAGCATTTGGACAAGTTCAACAGGGAAACGTACCCCACTGGGAGATGACGTCCCCATCTCATGTTCCTATGACTTCATCAGTCCTGGGCATTCATTCAGGCGGTTTTGGAAACATACAAAGAACATAGCGAAGTGCATTAAAGTCATGTTTCTGCGATTCACGGCTGTCGGGCACACTCTTCCGTCATCAAAAAGCCGGATCAACCTTTTTGTGCAAGCGACCATGAAGGGCTCTGCATTTTCGCTCTTGACACGCGAAAGTCCGTCACAAATCAAGAACAAAACGCGAAAAGCGGGATCTGAGTCGACGTCGACGGTTGGAATGTAGCTGATGTTTGGGCTGATACTGAAGCCGCCAGCCCCAAATGTCAGTGCGAAAGAGACATTGACAGCCGATTTTAGAATGCGAGCGAGGCCGTTATACTTGAAGCCTATTGTCACTCGCTTCTTTTTGTTTATCTTCGCCATCGGACAACTCGGCCAATGGGCTTGTGTTTCCCATTCACTGGAGAAGGAAGCATGTGTCAGCTGCATTCCCCTCCTTTCTACCACACTTTGTAGACGAGGACAGATACATCCCCTCCCCGTGATCGAATCAAACCAAGAATGATAAACACGGGGCCCTCTCTTTTGTAAAGAGTGAACGGGTAGATCCAGCGCCGCCACTTGATTTTGTGATTGTCCCGACGGCTGGACCGCGTCGCTGATTTCCTTCAAAAATGCTTGCTTCCCAGCTAGTTGGCGGACTATAGCTCTGCGAGCGTTCTTTCGCCCGTAGTTCTGCTGAAAATGCTCAAAAAGATGCTCGAGCTTCTCGTTTATTTCTTGATGCCGCTTCATCGTCTCTTCTTCGTGCTTCGACTGAAGCTGCGTCAAGTGGTTTACAGTGTCGGCTGTTTCTTGAACATTCCGCAGTACATCGTTGTTTCTTCCTTGCATTCGATTTGAGAGGACGTCGTACTGGGAGAAGAGCAACTGAGTTGTGGCATCGACGCCGCCTTGCAATGAACAAAGCCGGCGTAGTTGATCGCTGATATTGACGATAGGCGTTTCGGCTGCCGCTATTTCCGAGCGAACGAGTAAAATCTCAGACAAAAGGTTCTGGGATGATGACTCTACTGCGGCCAGCTTGTCCGTGTTTTGTCTCCAATTTTGTCTTAGCATGTGTCAGCAAATAACACGTTACAGCAATCCACATATCAACTTGAGAACTTACAGCCCTATTACACTCAAGGCAAGCTGCAGAGCGTCGCTAGCTTTCTGTAACCGCTGGCCAAGTTCCCGGATTTTCGGTCGATTGAATGCGTATGTGAGCTTCTTCTTCTGATTTTCCAGTCGCCCAGTCAAATTTTGACGACTGCAATCGGAAAGCTCGGCGTGTAGTGCTTCCACACTGCTGAGCTCCTTCGTGAACAACTGCATGCTTTGGACCATTGCAGCATTGAGCTCTCTGGATTGGCTGGAAGAATGTGACGACGCGCCAACTACCGTTAAAGTCATTTTCAGGGCTTCGCTCTGCTGTCTGACGAATTCCAGGTCTTCTTGGCGATTTTCAACTGCGTCGACGTACTTGAGAATGCCGCCAGTGACTTGTAAGCCCAGCGACACAAGGCCTGCAACTGAGGCGGCTAGGCCTATGCTCTCAACCGCCATACTGCGCCTATTTTATTATAACGAAGTTGCTATTGGAAATATGATAGCTCAGCTTGGAACAGAGGATGGTTTTGGGGACTCGTTGGCGTGTCGTGGTGGTTATCAGGACTCGAGGGTTTTGTGGAGACTGGTGAGCGGGGCAGAGACGATATCTGGATGATGTCGGTCTGCCTTGGGCTTACTTTGATATACATTCATACAAGCAAGTAACCAAGCCAGTCATCTTGGGAGCTAATGCATGTGGCAAAGGTAGGCTGCGCGGATAAGTGAACGTTACACAAGCATGTGTAAAAATGACGAGTGGCAGTGCTAAGTGCCCGAGATAGGTCAACAATAGCATTCACTTGACCCCGAAGCTCAGCGTACCTCCTTTCTCATGCACTTCGACAGTCAGTAACCGCTGGGACTTGAAATGCTGTTGATGAAACGCGGCATATCTTTTTCCCACCTCGTATGCTGGGCTAAGTACTCGCCTTATCACAATAGCGCACATAGAAAATTGGTGCTTCAGTAATATGAAAGACTGGGCAGAGTACGTGTCTGATGTACTTCGGCAAACAAAAGAAGACTACACAGTCAATATAAGCGAGGCCGAGCCAGCGGCTTTGTCATCTGAGAAGCAGTCTCCGACCAACGCGCAAGTGACGATAACTAGACTACTGTAAATTAAAGATTAATTGTCAATTTCAAAGAATTACTCTGGAAGTATTAAATCCTCGCTTTTATGATGAACGAAAACGACTGCATAGCCACGGAGGTTCACGAGAACGCCTTGGGATGTCCACAGTTGAATTCCTGGCGCTGTCGACTGCCAGAACTACTTAAGTATCCTGTCTCCATCCGCATCACGACCAATATATTCCACCCGTCTACAATACATTCCTGACTTGCTTGGTCTGATGAGTTGTAAATATGACTCGGTTGCTTTCGTTTGGTGTCACTGTCTGTCTGTCTGTCGCCGTTCACCTAATTTGGAACATATGAAAACACTGTAAGACGTCGTGGTGTCGCTGTAGCATGGCTACGTAAGACGGCGATTACATTATAGTCCTTTCCATCTTGGACTAGGTAAATCATGACTTCCGAAGCGTGGGGGCTACTTCAGGCAGAAATCGCAGCTAGAGTCGGCTCACCCAGCATTTCGGTCAGCCTGCCTAGCGATTCGCATTTACACACCTCATATAGATGTCTATTACAAAGAGTTTTTTTTAAAGAAAAAAACACAACTTTATTAATAACTTTATAATAAATCCTTAAACTTGGTAAGTAGATATAAACTACTGGGTGGGCTGACTCTAGCTGGGAACCCGGGACGCACCCAGACCTGCGTCTTCTGCCACCAGGGCTGAACATCTCGTCACGAACTTGTAACTCTAAAGTGCTGTTTGACATGAAAAGCATAACTTTCTTGAAGCTCGCTCGCTCTTCTGTTCAAGCCAGCACTGAAGTGTTAAATGGTCTCTGCAATCCATGTGAGGAGGAGCTAGGTGTTTAGTACAGCTCATTGTAGATGTCGACAATAAATTCATGATCCGCGGCCAGTTGGATGAGACACGTGTACAAATTCCCAAGTCCAAGTGTTCGTTCTCAAAGTCTTCTACAGGTCAAACTTCAAAGTGTCCCTTCCGCTGACCGCATCTGCTCTTAATAGCAAAAGCGATCATCCGTCTCGATTTCAATGTCTTTCACCTCTCGTAGGCAGCCAAGACAAAATGCAATTTAAATGCAATAAATCTGAAATGCCAATCAGTAGTGCCTTGAAAGAATGGTCCCCAGGGCCCTCAAGTGCCTCTCCGCCTGATTTGCCACTTGACTTAGTATTCGCAGGTAGTATTTGGCTCCACTCCAAGCTGCTAACTGTAAGAAGCTTGGCGGAGGATTTCAATGCTCACTGCAATGCTTAGGTGCGCCGCTTTTGCTTGTTCTGCCTACGTGGATGCTTCTCCTGCATCAATTGTTTTCCCTCGAGAATTTCCTCAGGAAGGCGTTTACATACCAAGTCTGCTTTGGCCGCCACAGTGATCATTTCACGATGGAGGAGGAGCAAAGCCCTGTCTGGCTGAAGTGCCTCGAGTCGCGCGACAAGACAACCCTATGTGAGCTCTGCCGAGGTCTCACGATAGCCGAACTTCGCCGTCCGAACTTCTACCGCCACGCCGAGAACAGGGCCGCCCTCCAATCTTCCGCCGAGATTTGTCGCCTGTGCGCAATTCTCGAGCGCGCAATCTGGCGCGACAACTTTGGCAAAGAGCATGGGCCGCAGCTTCAGTTCGAGGGCGCCGTTGATACTGGCTGGTTCTTTGAAGAGAAGGCGAGGGCGGAAAGGGATTCCTGTGCCGTGAAGCTGGCTCTTGTGCCTGATGACTGGACGGAGGAGTCCGACAGTAAAATACCAAAGAAGGCACCCGGCTTTGCGTACATCGGAGTGTGGCTGAAAAGCAAGTATTATGTGACGGATTTGCATCTCGTCGTGGAAGAGGGCGATCCACTGGGGCGGCGCAGTTCTGCAGCTGATGATTTCTATATATCTGGCCGTACGATCACCAGTCAGGATGTGCCAAATGACGCCCTTTTTGATGTCGTCCGGGCCTGGATGCACAAGTGTCATGAACGACACAAGGTCTGCGCTCCGACTCCTGGGAACGACCCGCCATTGCTCCCCAATCGGGTCATCGATGTCACTCAGGATGGCTTAGACCCGCGTTTGCTTGTCACAGAGGGTCAACGAGGACATTACGCGGCATTGAGTCACTGCTGGGGTGGTCTGCAAGTCCTCCAAACCGAGGCTGCGACATTGGCGCAACACCAGGATAATATCCCCATGGTCCAGTTGCCCAAATCATACAAGGACGCCATCACCATCGCGAGAAAGCTTCGAATCCCCTACTTGTGGGTCGACAGCCTGTGCATAGTCCAGGACTCGGAACAGGACTGGCACCACGAGTCTGGCCTGATGAGCTCGATCTACCGAGACAGCACGCTCACGATCTCGGCTACCGGCGCTCCGGATGGCTCGCGCGGCTGCTTCATTCCCGAGGTGCATTCCGAGATTGTTCAGCTGCCGCAGACATTCTCTGACACCGCTGGTAAGGCATACGTGACAGGTAGCAGAATCGGTATTTACGGCCCGCCTTGGGCTGACAAGGTAGCCAGCGGGCCGTTGTTCTCCAGAGCTTGGGCACTACAGGAGAGGTGTCTTTCAAGAAGGATTTTGCATTGTTGTGCGGGCCAATGGGTATGGGAGTGTTGTGAGAAGATAGAAGCACAGTTTGGCTACACCGAAAAGAGAAGTAATGCGTGGCATCCCGCATTCTTGGGGAGGATTGGAGCGATGAGGAGAGCTTACAACGGCGTTTACGAATTCGAAGATTACAAGGAGGAGTACAATGACACGGACGAAAGCGAAGATACCGGAACAGGAGCGGAGAGCAGTGAACAGCACGCAGCTCAAAGCCAGCCAGCTGATCAAGTAGGACCTCAAGAGAACGAAACCAGGATGGATGATGACAGTACCATTGAAGAGTCGGAAGAAACCATCCTCGCAAGAATGGAAGATGTCCATACCGAAACGCCTACAGAAGATGAGGAAGAGGAGGATCCAATGATCCGGAGATTTGTCGTTTCTCTTCAGGAACCGCCAGAGGGGCGCTCAACATATATATTCGACCTCAGGACAGACGATTCAAAGCCGTCCCTGAAGCCAACCTTGCTCGACCGCCCGATGGACAGCGACCTATACGACTTCCTCGACGTAGCGTCGCGTCACTGTCGATACCAGATATGGTACGACCTCGTCGCCAGCTACACAGGCCGACTCTTGACCAAGAGCAGCGACAAGCTGCCCGCCATAGCTGGCCTTGCTGCCACGATCCATGAAATATCCCAGGACTCCTATTTCGCCGGGCACTGGCGTGTCGAGCTCGAGCGCAGCCTCTTCTGGCGCACCGACCAGGATGTCGTGAGCCCAGAGCCGGCTAGGTGCCGCGACTATAGAGCTCCGTCGTGGGCGTGGCCAAGCATAGATGGCATGGTCTGCTGGACGTGGCCGGATCTCAGCCCGGGCGTGAGCGACGAGGCTCCGCTTAAGATTGTGGACGTGGAGGTTGACTTGATTGCGGGAGATGACAATCCTTTTGGGCCAGTTGGGGGTGGAAAATTGCACGGTGAAGGCAGGACGACTTGGGTTAGGTGGGATGAAGATGCGAATGCATATATCACTAGCGGCTTCGAAGATGCATCAGTCAAAGCTGCTGACTCTAAGAACACTCGGGGGCTGCAGATCCGCAATAGCAAAGGCAAGAAAGTTGGGTCTTGGGAATGCGACGACACGCTGAACACCGTGCTCCCAGCCACCAAGATCACGCCTGGCGTTACCCTGGAGGAGCTTAGAGATAGGAGGATCCCCTTTTACGGCTACGCGCGATGGGCCAAGAAGGCAGTTGCCAGTGATAATCTTGACCTGGACAAGCGATTCACGGCGCTGCCTCCCGAGCTCCTCTGTCTCCGGGGGCCGACTAATTACACTCGAAAGGCAGAAGAGGCAGAGGAGTCTGATAAAGATGAGCAAGAGCCCAAGTTTACGACCAAGTGCAGCATCGAGACGCTTCTTCTGGCCAGGACAGAAGACCCTTCGAGCAAGGTATTTCGCAGAGTTGGAGCAGCAACGTTTTCCTCTTGGGATGAGAGTGAAGAAATGGTTGAGACCATCACCATTATCTAGCATTTACCATTGTGTAGAACACAAGTGAGCATGTATTCACGCTGTCACTGTTTCGGCTATTTGTTCAGGGCAATGAATTTGTGGGCTGTGGCCACAGTCTCGACAATTTTGAGTTGAGCAATTCCAGTAGTCTCAGGCGGTCCGACCAGCCCTGTTCCACGAAAAGGTTTAGTATAGTCTTATGGTACGGTGAATAGTGGCAACTCAGTCTACCCTCCACTTACAGACCACTTCTACAAGCCACAGGCGGCCCTTCCAGATTCACCGATTGACCCGCCAAGCTCTTCTATATGAACTTGCGAAACACGCAGCTCTCGAAAACCTACCTACCTAGGTACAGACTTACTAAGCTGCCTCAGCTTCAAAAGGAGTAAGAACTGATCTTAACAACGCAGTGCTTTGATAGTACAACTAAAAGGCTCTAAAAGGCTCTAAGGGCTCTCTGGGCTTAACTACAGCAGATGTGAATGGCGTCGAGGCTGTAGAAAGTGCATAGGGCGAAGCACAGTTGAAATACTCTTTGTTTACTCGAATATCAGCTGCCGCCTCTCAAGCGTGAACACGGCTGTAAATAAATTCTTGAACTTCACGTACACATGAAAAGCAAAGCTTGTCCACTTGATAAATATAGGTTCAGCTTTGGTCTGATTACCCAACAAGGATGCTTGTTTCCCGATGACACCCATCGTCGCGTTCGCCTGGTCAGTCCATCAGCAGTGGCCTTGAGACATTCAGTTCTAGTCAGTGAATCTCCATGTTGTGATCCGACTCTTTCAGGTTCTCTGTTTCTAAGAGTCAAATGTGTTGAGACAGTTGCCAGCACTTGAGTGCAATCAGCGCACTTACTCAGTCTCTCGAAGCTAGCCGACTCTCCCTTGCCTGAGTCAACACTCGAAGCCCGATATCAACATGGCTCCCTGGGCCACTTGGTTCCCAGGCGCCCACTTGGGCAGTCTTGGTGCCATCTTCAAGTTTATCTCTCGACAGTCGTAAACCCCTCAGGTGAATTAAGCCACTCGGTCTCCTACTGGCCAGCCGTTTGGACTCACTTGAGGCTCCAAGCCACTTAATTCCATTAGATGACTTGTGTGATCTCGCCAACCACTTGGTCTTCCAACTCATCCAGAGCCCCCAGCCCACTCACTCGCCTCCTTCTCCTCCAGACATCCTCGACTTCGAGTGACTTGTCCACTGCGTCAAGCCGACTAGCAACCAACTCGAGTAGACTCGGCCCCTCAAGGTAGCCAGGCACCTCGGAACTCAGTCCCCAATACTCGGATCCAACTCGAATATTCCAGAAAAGCCAGCCCCATCCTCAAACATCATCCACCCACTCACCCACTCGCTGGTCAACTCCAATGGCCTCTCGCGTTATATCACGCACACATCTGTCCAACCAGCCTTCCTCACCCCCTGCCCGTCCCGCGGTGCACCCACTCGGATCACCCTGCCGATGCGCAGCGCCTGGCGCGCCCAAGCTCCGGCGATGCGGCGGTGGGCGCGGATGAATGAGAGCATGCTGTCTCAAAGGCGAAGACTGGGCGGGCATTCTGCGAATGCTCCCTCGTCGATGACAGTAGCGGCTGGACAAGAAGGCAAAACAACAATGCTGGAGAGAAGACATTTTCCAGTCCGGGACGAGTGGGTGAGGGCAGGAGGGACTCGGAGGGTGGATATAAGATATCTGTACTCGTACGTTCCCGACTGGCGGGGCGTGCGCCGGGCGAGGGATCCGGCAGCAGGACGTGCATTATTCGCCCGATGCGTATAAATCACTGGTTGAGTGATTTGACTGAGTCCACTACCTTTCGTCCCACCTCTTCCTCGAATAAAGGGGTGAGTAACAAGGAAAGGAACCAGGCAGTGAGCCCAATCAATCACGGCTAGTGATCAAGGTGAGAGAGAAAACGCGCCGCCAATCGGAGAGAACGTGTGTGGATTCAACCGCAGACTTTCCACCATAGGCCAAGGACCCAATCTATATACCAAAGGCAATTCTCATCCCCAAGAACAAGGAAAAGAAAGAACACCTATGAATATAGATGTAACAGATCCCCCAACCCAACCCATGCTCTGACACCCTCAAGTTGAGTTGAGAAGGTGAAGAGGAGGGGGAGGAGGGTTATTGATCACAAGGGCCCAGCCTTCTTGGCTTCCCATCAAGAATAGTCATGCCAACCTCGGGCAATTTTTTTGTTCCCTGGGCTGCCCTCCCCTACACCTAAGCCGTCAAACCCACATCCTCGCTGATCGACTCCACACCACCCGCCCCCCGGCGATCCTTCCCGCAGAGCCAAGCTGAGGTGCCAAGAGGGGGCCAAGACAATCACCCGTCTCGTCCTCAATGGCCGACACCGAATCTGAAAATGGGTCGGTTTCGTTCCCTCCTGCGCCTCTCGCCCCGTATGTCTGTGTGTTTGTTTACAGCAGCTCGATGGCCCTGTCCCCCGAACGCGAGGTCGCGATACCCAAGCCTCCCCCCGGAACCAACCCACCAAGTAGTAAGAGTGACGCGAACTCCTTTACTCCCGTACACTGATAATTGTCCGTTCCATGTTTTCGATGATGACGAATGCCACGTTCTCATCAAGCTGTCTGGCATACATATGCCCGTGATCTCGCACGTTGCCCTCCTCATTCCATTGGACTTCCCTGTCCTAGTCGGCGGAATCTCCTTTCCCGCTGCCGTGGAATTTGAGACGGTCAATTCTCAGAAAATGCAGTTTTCTGTATGTAGTCGTAATGTCTGTATCCCACACCTCTGCGCACTCGCTCGCGTGGTTTTCATGATAAGACAAAAAAGAAAAAAAAGAGGAAGAAAAAAAAGGGGTTGTAGAAGTCTGAATAAGGTCATGGGGGATATAAGCAGGAAAAGCCCGGACGCCGATGCTGTCTTTAAGCGTAACGAGAAGTGCATGAATTCGAATATAACTTGAGCTTCGGTTGGCCCTGGAAACATGTTGGCGTGTCGCCCTTGGCCGTGATCGCTCAATGGTGTCACCGAATCAAGGTTGCTGCCGCCATCCCACGAGCCTCAGGGCCGGTGGAACGACGACGCCCTTCTCAGAGGCCCTCCTCACCGGCTTTGCAAAGTTTTATCTCGCGGCCCCATTCTGACTTCAGCACCTGAGACGCTGTGATGCGTCTGGTAGGGTTGGGATCTAATATCGAGTAGATGACGTTTCGGCACCGCGCCTTTTTGTGTTATGTTAGCTGGTGAGACCCACAATGAATTCCGGTCGAGTACAAGGCTTACCCGATGCAGGGACTCGATTGGGCCATAGCCTTCCTCGTCTCGCCGCCCCTTAAGATAGCGAGCATAGAACTCGTCCTCATCCTTCTTAGCGACCCGCCATAAATGCCTACCCGTACGCATTGCCATGTATATAACACCGCAAGCCCACACGTCGACGGCTCTCGCGTCGAACTCCTTGTCGACGTACTCCTCTGGCGCGATGTATGGCGCCGAGCCACATAGCCCAGATACCATATGTGCGTCGTTCTCCCACGCCATGCGGAAACATTCGCCATTTCCGAAATCAGTAATCTTCAGGCCGCCATTCGTCGTAAGCAGCAGGTTTTCTGGCTTCAGGTCGCGGTGCGCAACCCCCATTTCGTGCATATACTCGACGCCGCGCATCATTTGCTTGAAGAAGCAGTCTGCCTCCTGCACTTCCAGTTTGCCCGCGGCAAGGACCAACGTGTACAAGTCACCACCGGCGCAGAACTCCATGACCTCACAATAGTCCCCTTTGGCGTCCTTGAGAAGGTCCAGGGTGTGTATGACATTAGGATGCCGGAGAGACGAAGAGATGCAGAATTCGGCCGTCAGTCGCTTGCTGTATTTCTTCTCCGTCTCCTCTGGGCGTCGGCGGAATTCCTTGACGGCGAACAGCTTCTCGCCCGGCAGGCCTTCGAGCTTCTTGTGTGATATCCTGACTATACCGAAGGCGCCGCGTCCTACAACTTCCTGGCATTTTCCGTACTTTTCTACGAGCGTGACAGTCTCTTTGGGGCCTCCTTTCCTGTCCGAAGCCATGGAATCCTTCTCCTGCTTCAAGGCATCGACCCAGTTCGAGACCAGAGACAGGTCACCTTCGGGTGCTTGTTCGGCGCGTTTCCCCAACAAGCCCTTGAACATGTCGGTCAGCTTCTCCTGGCGTCTGCTCGACCTGAGGTGGTGCTCGTGGCCACCCTGTGCCTCAGGGTTGACGACATAACGCTGGGAGGGGTGGCCGTTCCCGTTGGCTGATTTTGCAGACTTGGGGCCAGGAGTTTTCTCGGCCGGCTTGTCCAACCTATCTGTGACAGATGCTTGTCGTGAGGGAATTGTAGGCTTGAGGGGGGGAGTGGAGGCAGCCGAGGTCGAGCCTTGTTCCGCAATGGTGGCGGCGGGAAGAGGTTTCTTGGAGGGCGAGGCATTCAGCTCAAGCCTGTTGACGTCTTTTGTCGAGAACATGCGTGTTAGGCGATCCTTGACAGATGCCTTTTCGGGGTGTTTCGGCTGTTCGGCAGTAGCGGCTTGACCGTTCTGTGCATTTGTTTGAGGCGATCCCCTGCCGTTGTTGTTGAGGTCGACGGACCTGATGGACGAGGGTTGCGAGGTGGACGACATAGTCGTCGACCGTGATGTGGAAGCGCTGGCCATTCTAGGATCGGACGGCGAAAGCACGGCGACCGAGGGCTGCGTTGGTGGTAGTGGGCGGGACGAAAGGGAAAAAAGGCAGACCGCCACAGGCGAACGGTAGCACTGTATGTAACAAACTACAATACTCAAGGCGATGTGTGGCGAGCCGACAGGACTTGGAGGTTGGTAGACTGCGGCGACGAGGGCGTACAGCAAATGATGGGTATGATATGCTGTTGCAGGTGGGTTAATTGGCTGTCGGGGGTATGCGACCCTGGTGCGGCGCGGCGGTAGGCGTGCGAGTATCAGGTCAGGGGAGGCAGCGTAGAGAGAGGCAAGCGGGAAGTTGTGCCCAGATGCAGGTGCGGGTGCAGGTGCAGGGCGGCAGGGCACACCAGAAGCGAGATAGGGGGGGCAGAGAAGGTGTGCGAGCGAGAGGCGGCGACGGGAGAAGAGGAAGAGTGAGGCGGCGAAAGCGCCTTGGGGATGGGCAGAGCCCAGGGGAGTCTCTAAGGTGCAGACAAAATAGCAAATGGGTATTTCAAGAAGTCAAAGCAGAAACGCGTCTTGTTTCTCTGTCCGGGGGGAGGGGGGAAGTAGGAGAGTTGTAGTGTGCTTTAAGTCGGACAACAAAATGTGGGCGAAATTAGAAATTGCGCAGTGGTCCGGTCGGGGACAGGCTAGGTAGGCCTGCTCTGGGTTACGGGAGTTGAACTGGCTAGAGCAGCGCGGAGGAAGCAGAGCAGAGCAGAGCAGAGCAGAGCAGAGCAGAGCAGCTGTGGAGAAGGCGAGTTCTGTGACAGACGGAGAGACGGAAGAGAGCGAGAGGGAGACGGGGGGAGGACAGACGGAAGTAGACTACTTAGAGCACACTACTACTTGGAGTGAGAGTTTTAGAGTGGGCTCTCACAGATCTGGATCTGGGTTTGGGAGGACTGGGACTGGGCTGGACTGGACCGGCCCCGGGCAGATGATGCTGTCCAGTGTCCCGTCCCGCGGGTACCTCTGTACCTACTGTACTGTAGACTACAGGCCAGGCAGGGGTAGGGGCAGGGTAGGGGCAGGGCAGGGCAGGGCAGGGCTGCTGAGAGCGGTCTGCCGTTTCTGTTTCTGTTTCTGTCTTTTCTTGTGGCGAGCCGGTACGTAAGGACCTGGAGAAACGCTGGGGAATGGGGCACCGCCTGCCCGCACCTTTGGCTGGGTCAGGTACCGGTACAGCACCAATAGCACCAAACCAACCAAGCTTGAAAGGCCCAGGCGGCTAGTCCATGGTCACGCTCCGTCGTGGCCGGTTGGCAGACTATGGCACGGGTACCCTACTGACTGGATGCCTGACTGGGTGCTCTGTTCTGAATTGTGACGAATCAAAGCAGGCCAAGCTTTAGGGTGGCCGAGTCGAGGAAACGTCAAAGAGCAGACGGTGCGACGGCATTGGCATTGGCAGTGGCAGTGGCGGCAGTGGGCATAAGTGGGCAGTCCACGGTTCCCACGCCGACTCGACCCTACAGTAGGTAGTACGTGGAGGCAACAGAGGGGCTCCGTCTTCCATACATACTGTTTCAGTGACGAAAGACAAAAATGCCCCTCTCGGGCGAGCAAGAGTGGGTGTGAACCAGGGAACTGATGACGCTGCGCGGGCAAGATTCAAGCCTAACAGATGGCACTGCCGGTTACGGGCTGTTGCGGGCTGTTACGGCACTGCTTGGGTGAGATGACAAAGCAGCACCATGGCCTCGCCGTAACGTTCCTTCTCAGAACGAAAAGCTGGTGCTACTAATGTAGAGTTCTACCCCAGGCATCCATGGCCACAACAACGAGCGAAGATGCCGAGATATCCTGAAGGCAAAACGGTCAAGTAAATATGTAAGCGGGCTACCTTGGCCGTCAACCGAAACTGCAGCCAGGCCTGGTAGAAAATAACAAAGCAGAGATGTCGGTTGCAGTACGTGTTATGTAGACTGTACTGTGTGTGCATGTGCAGGCTGGGTTTGTAGAGATGTAGAGACACGACTCACTTCTTGGCTCCTGTGCATCATCGGTGGCAGTGCAAAGGCCTTTGAGGGTCAGTCAGTCAGACTAGGTCCAGGTCATCAGCCATCAGTCATCATCATCATCAACAACACCGCCAACCATCATCACCAGGTCAGCTTGAACTCTGGCCATGACAATGGCCCGAGTACCGGCAATTCCCCAAGGCCAAGGAACACCGCCAGCGAGAACTTTGGCCACGGGCAGGGCAAGCCTGGCGGGATGGATGAATGAGGATGGCTTGTTGGCTGGCCGTAGGAAGCGTTTTAGACCCTGGGTTTGCTTATAAATGGGGTCGCAGCGAGCAACGGAGCCTCGGTTGGGCAGTGTTGATGAACTGTGAAACTGTCCCAGCCGAAACGGCCGTCGGTCTGACTGCTCTCTCTCTCAGGTGGTGTGCGGGTGAAATAGGGAAGCCTGCAGGTACCTAGGTACCCAGTTAGTGTACAATAGTGTCGAGGCGGACACAAACGACGAAACTCGGGCGACTGTGCCTGGGTAGGGCTGGCCCGCTTAGACGAGAATTTTAAGTTGCCCTCTGTTGTGGGTGAAGATTTTGTCTGCAAACTCTTACCTGACCTCATTAAACTAGAGTCCCCTGGACAGCTGAACTTTTATGCTGACCAGCCTGTTTTGGTTGATCTGGTTGAGGAGCGGAATGGCCTGGAAGGAAGGGTCACTGCTGCACCTGCTGCACTGCTGCAATGCAGGCTTGCGCTGCTGTGGTACCTCACTCACCCTGCTCGCGCTACCTGGTACTTGGTCCTCCGGATGACACTGCCAGGTTCAGTGGTATTGCTTGGCTGCCCAGGTACTAAGTACCTATGGCAGTCGACCCTCTCCGAATGTTTCCCCATTTCTGTGCATTGCTGCACCGTACTCTGTTCTGCCCCAAAAACGATTCGCACAACAATGTCCCATCTGAAAATGCCCAGACATCTACCAGCATTGGCGATCAGACGATCCAGTCCTGAAAGGCATCAGGACGCATCAAGACGACGTCTATCCACCCTCTCGTCTCGTCCGCTGCTCTCGAGCAGCGAGGCCTCCTGCTTACTCACTGGAACAACCCGCAATCCGTAATCGGGATTGTCAATCCGAGTGCAGTATCAAGCGAGAAGACGATGGCTTGGCGGGTCGACGTGCATACAGGCACTTCAGGCATACCGAGCTCCTCATGCAGGTCTGCGCTATCTCGTGCGATATGTGATACACCTAAACTCAACATCATTTACTCGCTCAATTGACGGGCCAGGCGGCCGAGGTCACGTCCTCTGACCCATCCTCCTGGGAAGTGGTGTCGCCCATGGATACGCGCCATCCAGTCAAATTCAACACCAGAGCAGCGACGCCCCTCATCTGCAAGCTGAAGGCTTCACACCGCGCCTTATCCCGAGACCCTTTTGTCCTTCTACCGAACAAGAACAGTCCGAGAAGCGTCGGGACTATAGATACTGTGCACAAAAAAAAACAGCCAATTCAAGATTCGAGGCCGTCAAAATGGGCGGATTTCCTGCAACATACAGCCCTCCGAGACAAATATGTCTCTCCATGATCGACAAGGACCCTCGAACATCGGCCACGATTCAGCAGGAACGATCCTCCATGCATATAATGTAGAGCAATGTGGTGTAAATGCACAATATAGCAACCCCGGAGATGGCGACATGTCACCTGCAGGAGGAGCACCAGGAGCAGTTCGTCCTGCGAGCTCTAGAGCCCTGTGCTGTAAGCTTCATGACTCCACACCCACCGGGGGCCATTACTATGTACAGTACCACCGCAGGCACAGTCAGTAACTGTGGACTACGGTGTCTAGCTGCAGGGCATGGCTACGGCAAGCCCTCGCTCATTTATCAGCCTGCTCATTCACCGCCGGAGGAGCACATCGAAAGACACATGGGGCTCTCTGTGCTGTGAACCGCGGGGCCCCGGGCGAATGGGATCCCGAGCATACGATTCGACCGTTCCACGCGGCCAGCCGCATCAGATGCCCGTCTCACCCACCACACCAAGGTGCCATGCAGTAGCACAGGCACGCAGGTCACTGCTTTCGATGAGCCATGCCAGCCTGCCAGCCAGCCCTGGCGACCGGAAGCATGTACAATACGCAGAAGTCTGTACAACTCACCTTGCTGATCCGCGCATCTGGAATCTCACAATCATCGCTTCCTCTATGAGGGATTTAATGAACCCTGGGTGCAGCTACTGCAGGCTTCCTGCGGCTCTGAATATCGCCGTCCTGTCTGCTTGATTCCGCCTATGTACGCTCACTCACATGTCAGGAAAACAACACCAACACTGCGACAGGATTACTGCACTGCATTCGACCTATTGGTCTAGGCTGTGACCACACACACACACACACACACACACACACACACATATACATGAGAACGCGGAATTGTCACACACACACACACATTCGCATCTATGATGTTAGAGTGAAAGCGGCTCGACAATTTGTCCCGCAGTAGTGGTACAACACCTGCTCTCCAAACCCGGACACCTCACACCACCACCAGGTCCTTGCCGTGGAATGTGCCGTGCCAACCCTGTCACGAATCCACGAGCATGAGCAAACCCCATACTGCCCTAGCACCGTCGGGGCGGCTTCCGGCCAAATATCTCCTCTTACGGGAAACATGACTGGGGAAGTGGCACGGTTTTGACCTCACGAAATCACCAGACAGCTGTCCATATCCGCAACCGGAAATCTTCTCGTTGTCTTTGAGCTGATAACAATCTACCGTTTGCCTGCCTGGAGACAGCGACAATACACAGTAGGTAGTCTAAATGGTCAGAGCACACTTGCGCATTCGTCGCCGGACCCACCAGTCCAGATTGCTCTCAAAAGCAGCGCAATTTTCGGCACAATTTTTTTTGGCCCAGGTGCTTTCCCCTGCTCCCTACCGCACCTGCATGCTGTGCCGGATACACGCATGCACGCTGGCCCAACGGCTCGGGAATTTCCAGACGAGAAGCCATAAGCGGTGAGCCTCAATATCAGGGGGCCAAGAGGGTCCGACTGGGATCGCATCCAGATGAAAGCATCACGGGCCATAACGACTGGCCACAAGACCTGGTAAAACAAAGGATAAGCCTCCCACGCCCAGGACGGATTCATGCACGCGCGGGAATGTCCTATCAATCAAAACAAACCAACCGCTCGGAATGCTTATTCAGGCCGACCATCTCTGCAGCTCAACCGAAGTGCAATGGCGCGGCACATTGCAGCGCAGCGTTAGCAGCACAGATATCAGGCAAGGGGCCTGCACGAGCTCCTGCCGGGACCCTTGACTGACAAGACACCGCTGCTCCCGAGGTCGACGGCGAGAAGGCTGCGCCATGCGGTTTGACGTCACGCAACACTTGGGAAGCTTTTCCCGTCAAGCCTTCCGCGCCCCCCTTCACTCCGTCATGCTTTTTGTTTAATCGCCTTCGCGAAAGCCTCTCTTGAGCTTACCGGCACGTCCCTTCCGTGTGACCCTCGTGGTGTCGTTCTCTAAGCCGAGTGGCCGGTTCCAGCGAGGCTTGTAGGACAATAATGTGGCCCGATTCCCATTCGTCCAATGTTTCGAGAGCTCCGGCCGTCTGTGTGAAACCTTCAAGCCACCTGGGCAGCCCGATCCTATACTTTGAGTGCCAACAGCGGCTGGATCTTCACTCATTTGGTGACGAACTCGCCGTCACAAAAGGGTGACAGGAATGCCGGGCCACCATGTAAGATCCCAAGCAAGCAATACTATAGGACTGCATGATGGTATCAGCGAATCCAACAAGGCAGCGACGATGAAGATCTCCTCTCGCTGGCATCACCGCAGTCGTAAACACTCCCCCTCCCCTGGAAACCTGCTTCAGCCAACGTCGCCTGACGTTTCGTTTTGGGGGTCACTATCCACCAATCGCACATTCCTGTTCTTGAACCTGAACCTGTCACATCAACGTTGATAAGCCGGTTAGAGCAGCCTTGACAGATGCACCCTTCCCAGTACTAGCCCATACAAAAGGAACGAAAGGCCAACCCTTGTTTCAAATCTGGCCAGGCCAAGCTTTTTGATGAAACAAAAAACGGCCCGCACGTGGCACTGGACGCCGGCAGAAGCGCGGGTAGCGTGTGCAGATCTCGAGCATCTAGTGCGTCTAGTAGACGCCCAGGCGACATTCACTACGTCGTTCTGAGTGGCTGGCAGCAGAGGGTCGATACCGGCCACTTTGGATGCTATGTCATTATCGCCCAGGTCGTCGTCGCTCAGGCTGCATTTTAGAGACCTCGGCCGCCGGGACCAGAAACCGCACAGTAAGCTCGATCGTCCCATGAAGGGGTGGGGGCTCCATAAATATTACCAGCGCCCTCGCGTCACGGTTCGCCCCGCCCGGCATGACGTCCGTCGACCTCGTTCGCCCCCTCGGCCTCACGACCCGGGGAAGGGCTTCCAAGTGGGTCCCGCAGCCCAACAAAGACCCGGACCCGGATATATCTGGTGACAACGAGCAAAATCCCAGTGAGCAGATCCTCGTCTCTCAACGAGTGCGAAACCCATGAACCAAGTAAGCCCGGCCACGCGTATGTCAAACCGGCCATATCGTCATGGTTACTACACGATGGCATCTCTACCTCGTCCGGTCCCATTCGATCTCACGGACCAGACTGCCCCCCCCCCCCCACGTCTTTTATTTAATCCAAATTCAGGAGGCGTCAGCCTTGCAGCCCAGCACGAGAGCCTTTCGATGTCCTAGCCCGGCCGACCACCAGCCCAGCCCTACTCAGCTGTGCAACACACACACATTGAAACAAAAACCCACCAGCCACGACAAGCGAGCGGGCCGGGTGACGTGACATGACATGCATTCCCTCTCCCCCTCCCCACCTTTACTCACCACTCGCCCTTCCTTTCCTTTCCTTCTTTTCCTTCTCCCGCAACCGTAGCCCGCCCCGACAGGCCCGTCGGAACCACCTTGTGTCGTCGGCTCCCGCCCGAGCCGTAGGTGCGAGGGTGAGAACTCCCCGTCTGGGCCCCGCGCGCGAACGACAGCAAATAACAATATTTTTGTCCAAATCGGGTCAAGGTAACAAAAAAGGTACCCACGCTTTCCCGTATTCCCCGATGGGGAAAGTTTCCCACTTCGCGGTGCTGAGTCGGGGAAATCTCGAGGTATGTGCGGGAAATTCCTCTGTACGAATAACGAAAAGAATTTACACCCGGGTGACCCGGTGGGCCAGGGGCTTTTTTTTTTCGCTAGGTGTTCTAGAAGAATTAGTGTACCTCACTTGGTTCTACCAGTTTTACAGTAGGTCTCGGGACGGACGCCAGATGTTTTGAGGTCTTTTATTTTCCTCTAATTTCCTTTTTGGTTTGTGTGTCATCCAGGATAGACTGTTGGTGTATCCTCGTGTGCCCAAACACAGTGGAGTGCTGGTGTGTCCCTGTGCGCCTCGACTTCTCGAGTTCTCCTTCCCGTTTTCCAATGATCACTGCCAGTATCGGCATGTCATATTCACTCCAATGTCCAGGATTCAATAACGAACCTTGGCCTAGCTCGCCGTCGTAGCACACGTCGTCCGTTCTTCTGTAGGTAGGTCCACGGTGGACAAGGTTTTTACACGTCCGTCGCCTTGCATCATGCAGTTGTAGGACGCGAGAACGCACCTACATATTTTCCACGTGGCCGTGTTCCAGCCCCCAGTGGTGGTCGCAGGTGGAAAAAGAGAGACTGCCAGTCAGTCAATGCAGGGTCGCACCAATTATTAGTCTTTAAATCTCCACATTGCCATGCTGAGCATAAATTGGCCGAAGTGGCCAGCCAGCCAGTCCAACAAGCTGCTAGAAACACCGCACAGCCTTGGAGCCACCAAGTCGACCACCACCAAGTGCCACGAGTACAACTATTCTACCTGTATCTACACTGCACCTAAATCTTAACACAATCACACATAAGACAAGGCAAAAAAGTACATAGCCAATTATACTTTTCTGCTTTATAGCTACAAACTACCCATACCAGCACGAAAACAAATACAAAACTCCTTTACCCCGTCTTCCCTCTGCCCATAACATCTAATTTTGTCCCAGAGGGGACTTGAAACTCCACGCCATGTGTGTGTGTTGATACCAAAGCAGAAACCATGCCGGAAAACCCCCCAGACAACCACAATGCAGTAAAACACATCTAACCGCCCTTCTCACCAACTCAGCTTCTCTTGCGCTTCCTTCCCTTACCGCCGCTCCTCCTTGACTTCAGTTTCAAGCAGCGCGTCCCTCTCGTCGTCGCCCGTCCCCTCCACGCTCTCCATGACCTCCTCGTCCTCACCCTCACCATAAAGCTCCCCACTGTCCCCTTCCTCGTCTTCATCCTCATCTTCGTCATCATCTTCCTCCTCCTCGTCAATAACCGCGCTCTCCACAAAGGACACATCCATCTCGTCGGCAGTAGTAGTCTCGTCCTCGGTGGCAGTGGCACTCTCACCACCACCCCTGGGACCCCTCCTAAGCAAGGTCCGCAGCTCCTCATCATCGATAATACTCTCCCTGCCCCTGGCCGGCCCGCCGGCACCACCAGTGACAATGTCCAGCCCCCTAGTCTGGCGGCGGCCGAGCTCGACGAGCCTCTCGACCTTGAGCCTGTTGGCGACGAACTTGAGGGTGGGGAAGGCGCTCTGCTGGCCCTCGTGGATCATGCGGGCGAGGCGGGCGGGCGTGGGGTCGGAGAGGATGTGGGCAAAGTCCATGGCGACGCTGCGCGGCCAGATGGTGACGGTGCCGCCGAAGCCGGCCTGCAGCCAGATCTGGCTCCAGTCCTGGCCCAGGGGCCGGGGGAGCAGCTCGAGCTGGCGCAGGATCTTGAGCCACTTGGTCAGGTCGAGCTTGATGTACTGCTCGGCGGCGGAGCCGAGGAACCCGCCGCGCCACCCCCGCCCGCGCCGGTGCGTCACGGGCTGCCCCACGGAGCCGCGCGAGCTGAAGAAGAAGAGGTTGATGTGCGGGTTGACCTGCGACACGATGGTGAAGTTGACGTTGAAGTGCAGGTTGAGGGCCTTGACGGGGATGTCGGTGCGCAGGCTGCCGTCCTTCCACTTGTGGCCGAACGAGTAAGGGGCGAGGGTGCCGTCGCGCTGCTTCATCATCAGCACTACCGGGTTGAGGATCCCGGGCACCGCCGCCGACGCCAGCACCGCCGACCACACGACGCAGTCCGGGCTGGTCAGGTAGTTGCACAGCATGGTCGGGCTGTGCTGGTCGGCGGGGACGCACGACACGTTGAGGATGCGACCCGTGCGCTCGTACGCCTCGCGGAACGTCATGGACCCGTGCGTCCACCACGCGCACTGCTTGGCCCAGTCCACCGAGTTGAACCGCGCCCCCGTGCGCCACCACCGCCGGAACCACGTCGTGAACGGCTCCGAGCACGCCGTGATCTTGCTGGCCAGCGCCGGCACCAGCAGCTCCTTCAGCTCCTCGTTGGTCCGCGTCGCCACCAGCCCCGCCACCAGCGCGCCCCCGCTCGTGCCCGTGATCACGTCCGGCAGCAGGTCCTCCTCCAGCAGCGCCTTGACCACGCCGAAGTGGTAGTAGGCGAAGGTCGCGCCGCCCGACAGGCACAGTGCCGTCCGACCGTAGTTGCCGTGCAGACTCCTGAACAGCTCGCGCTTGTCGTCGAGTTTCATCTGCTTCGTGTCGAGGATGAACTTGAGGCTTTTCTCCACTATTTTTGGTGCTCGTGTTAGTATCTGCAGTAACAGAATAAGAGGGCACAAATGCAAAATTCCTGTTCTGGTGGCTTACCCTCATCAACGTGATTCTGCACCAGGTTTTTGGTGCCATAGTACGTCTGAGAGTACAGCCTCGGGTTCTCGACACCAACAAAGTTATTCTTGACGCAAGCCGTCAACAACGCCCGCAGCGCCTCGACAGCCTTCTCGCCGTCCTGGCGCTCGTCGCTCTCGACGGCCTGGCCCTCGGAGATCCTGCGCTCGATGGCGGCGGCCTTCTCGCGGCTTTTCTTGAGGCTGTCCCACACGCGGCGGACCGTCTTCCAGTCGTAGTAGGCGAACTCGTTGGTCTCCTTCCAGGCCGAGTTGCCGAGGAACTCGTCGAGCTCGCGGGCGGCGGCGCGCCACTCGCGGTAGCCGCTGGTGGCGCGCATGTTGCGCCGCAGCTGCTCGCGCCGCCCGCGCCAGCTGATGAAGTACTCGTAGAACCAGATGTAGTACCGCGTCAGCACGTACGCCAGCGCGAGCCCCAGCACCCACCCGCTGACGAACAGCAGGAACGGCCACTTCAGCAGCCCGTACAGGTAGCCCTCGCGCGTCTCGTCCTTGGTGCGCCGCCCCGGCGGCCGCGCAGTCCGCGCCCGCTTGTGCCGCCGCTTGCCGTGCCCCTTGGCTCCTCCTGCTCCTCCGCCGCCGCCACCTCCTCCTGATGTGCCGGACCTCGCGATCTTCTGGTGTACTGGCGCCCAGTCGTTTTGCGCCGTGATGAACAGGCTGTCCCGCGGTTGCAGCGATACACTGGCAGACCCATTGCCACTGGCATTACCGTGCGCATTGTTCCCATTCGGTTGCGAAGGCGCAGAGACATCCGCAGCCGCAGCCGCAGCATGCGCAGCCACCTCCTGGGGGTCCTCCTCGCCCTCGCCGCCCTTCTCCCTCTCCCTGCCCTGCTCCGGGAGGGCGCTTGACTGGCGCCGCGTGACGCTCGTGTCGAAGCTGCTGCGGTGGGCGCTGCCGGGGACGGGGCTGCCGAGGCGGATGGTCGAGACGTCTTCGGTGCTCTGGGCAGGGTCTGGGGCGGACAGGGCCTGGATGAAGGCCTCGCGAGCCTCGGGGGAGAGGAAGTCGACGTCGCCGTCCGGCAGGAGGGACGGGTCGAAGGCGTCGCGCGGAAAGCCGTAGTTCCTGTCGGGGACGACAACGGGCGGTCTGTCGTCGTCGTCTGCTGCTGCGGCAGCCGAATGGCTTTCTTGTTCTCGTGCCATGGCTTGGTTGCTGCTCGGCTGAGTGCAGGGCGTAGGCGTTATACCATGTCTAAGGGATGTACGTGATGCTGTCTTGGTCTGTTTGTTCTAGCTGAGCAATGCTTTCAAAGAGAAGAAATGACTGGTCTGGATTCGAAAGAGAAGTGACTACGTATGTATTCTGTTCGGTCACGAGTCCCAAGTCCACCTGCAAACAAAGAAAGAGTAAGGTGAGACGGGTGTCATGTGCGACGCCAGAGAATTGAACAGAACATGCAGTTAGTCAGGGCAGAGCCTTGCATCTGTTCTATGGTTCGTCGTCGGGGTCGTCCATGTGTTCAGGGGACTGGGCACTAAAGAAAGCAAGGGCGAAATGACGTCGCCTTTTTCCGTTGGGGAATCGGCCTGCCACTGCTGTGGAATGGGGGGGGGGGATGCAGCACCACCGCCTACCTACCTGCCAATGCCCATTTCCGTTTTCCCATTTCTGCAGCAACTTCGGCTGACGTTACCGAGGCTGAGCGGGTCGCCTGCACTATATTTGGGAGGTTTTTATTCCTACCCTCCCCCTACGGCCTGCCGAGAGATCTGGAATGCCCGTAGAACACAGTCGGTCTCGCCAGCGGCAACTGATAGTAAGCAGACCCAGGGGAAACCTCTCCTGATGCTTGCCTGGGACATCACGAGCTCCATGGCAACGGACCTCGGGACGACTGCTCAAATTCCCAACAATTTCATTCTTCCAGCTTCCATCTTTACTTCCAGTAATCTACCGAGATCGAGAACAATCCGGCTTTATGGGTGACTCTCTCTCTCTCTCTTGTTTTGCTGGCGTTTACCCACCTGATGCTCGAGCATCACCAAGGAAACACTTGTATAAAAAAGACACAAAATACACACATAGACGCATAAATACGAACTCTAGTGGTGAAGTCTTTTCATTAAAAAAAATGAGCATGTAACGCCAGTAGTGATTCTCCCCGTCACAGTGTACATGTCAAATAAAACACACACTCCCAAGATAGGAATCTTCTCGTCATCCATCCATCTTTCCTCTGCGCCCCCGAATCTTTGTCTTCTCGCCTTGACGTCCATGCATGCATCCGTCACTTTCGTCATCGTCTCGGCTGCAGTGGGAAAGAATGAACAATACCCAAGTGAGAGGAGGAAACGTGCCATCTAACTCTGTGAGCTGCGCTCTCCTGCCACCTCACAGCCTGCAACTCCCTTGTCGTCCTCCCGGTTTATCTTGCATCGCAAACAAACTATGGGTGGGGAAGGTATCTATCTCCAGCCAGAAACATCCACCTTCCCTTTCCCCCGGCGGAGCATCCCCATCACGGGTGGTGACCCCTTCCGCGAGCTCAGACGTACTGGCTCAGCCACCGGATGCCCTCGCCGTAGCCCTGGCGCATGACGACGGAGCACATGAACACCTCGACGGGCCGGATGCCCTCGAGCGGGACCTTGCCCTTGCCCGTGGTCTGGTACATGCCCAGCTGGTGGCGCAGCTCGTCCTCGGACACGGCGTCCGGGTGGTCGATCTTGTTGCCCAGGATCACGAACGGCACCTTGGACAGCTCCTCCATCTGGAGCAGCGCGTCGAGCTCCGCCTTGGACTCGACGAACCGCTCGTGGTCCTTGGCGTCCACCAGGAACACGATGCCGTTCACCTCGGGGAAGTAGTCCCTCCACAGGCGTCGCGCTGTTTTGTGTGAAATCTTGTTGTTAGTGACTGGTGCGGACCCATCTCAAAGATTTTATAACGACTGCGTCTCTCGGTGTCTTCGGAAGTGCTGTGTTCTTGTTGTCCGGCAGAGGGGAAGGGGGCTGTCCGTACCTTGCTGGTGACCTCCCAGGTCGAAAGTCGTAAACCTCACATTGCCGATCGCGAGTTCTTCAGAGGCTGTGTTTCCCAGTGTCAGCACGCTCGGCCCCGTATGTACATAGCAAATACCGTGGCTTTTCAGTTAGCCGGTTACTCACTAGGGTGGAGGGTAGGCTGGAGGATAGCAACTCGGTCGTTCTGTGTTCAAAAGTACGGTCAGCCTCTCTCTCCTGGTCTTCTTCTTATCTCCCTTCTGTATCCGCCCAGCTAGATGATAGATCGATGGAAGGCGCGGTGGAGACGCGGTGGGGTCGGAAATAGGCCCTCAGAGCGTGACGCCCCCATCCGGCTTCTTGGGGCCGTGACGTGGTTGGTGGTGGTGACGCACCTTCAGCATGTGCAGCAGTGTTGTCTTTCCGGCGTTGTCGAGGCCGAGGAACAGCAGCTTGGCGTGCTTGTTGAGTAGGCCGAGTGACGAGAGGACGTCGTAGACTACGAGAAAATCAACATCGTGTCAGCCAGCGTGTCCATTTCTGTCCAGTCCTTGGGGGGGTTTCGCTCCCCGGCGGGTCGGCCTCAAGATAGCTCCAGCTCCCCCGGGCGAGGGTGTGGGTGGGAAGCACATACACCAGTTGATAATCCACATCTTGGCGGGCTGTGGTCGTGATCGAAGCTGCGTCTACTGTCGTTGATGTGGGGTTGGTGGGAGGTGACGGCGGCGTGGTCGAGGTTGGAAAAAGAAGTTGGTTGGTGGCGTGGGGGAAGTGTTGGACAACGGGACTGACTGTAAATGCAATCCGTGTTCGTTTGGTCGTTTTCGGGCTTGATGACAGCAGGTTCAGCCCGGCCCAGGCCACCTAGACCAGGCCTGGCGTGGGTACGGTTCTGGCTGGCAGCAAAAGCGGATCAGCCCCATGATTGGCCAGTCTGCTTACATAAACATGACAGTCACTGTTAGGCGCATGCCTCACTCATCACTTAGACCAGTAACTCGGTATTTTGGGCCTATGTCAGAAGCCTCATCTTGTCAAGATGCCAGTTTGCTATCTTTTTTCTCTGGCAATTGCTGCCATTTTCACGTGTGAGGAGCGGCAGTCTGTCCAAATTAACAAGGACCAGCACAAACCAAAAACAAACTACAGAAAGAGCCAGGCTTTGCAGCCATGTGAGATAAGAAACACTGACCAGATTGAACAATACTTAAGTAAGCACCAGTCCGCAGTTGTCACTAGATCCATGGTCACAGACGGCACCACACAAGAAAACCAATGCATATCAAGACAGATGTGTCAGGTGTTAAATGTATATGTGCTAAGGTGACCACACACTGTTCAATGTGTCCAGTTCCTATCTGATGCCATCACAATTTGACCCGTCACACGAATCATCCATGCCCTCAGTGTCAGAAGGAAAACGCCATGCAATGCCAACGTCAAGAAGTGCTGCAGATGAAAATATGTCCAGCGAATGAGGTAGAAAGGCCATAAATGTATATGAGTCCTGTTCATGGTATGCATGCCTAAGAAAAGGCAAATATAAAACTGCTATGTACAGTAAGAAGAAACGGTACCCCACCCTCACTTAGCCTCTCATGAAAATCCACATGTTGGGTATCCGTAGAATAATGAAACAAAGAAGACAAAGGGAAAAGCGCCACTAGATAGGTATAAGCGAAAAGACTGATGCTGTCGTGGCTCGTCAAGATTTGCGCCAGATCCCCCTCCAAAAAAAAAAGTAGATAGCCCGCCCGTCACCCCAGATGCATTGCGCCGATGGTTTGGGTATGATTTGGTAAATGTGTAAAAACAACAACGCCGTACCGTCCTGGTCCGTTGTCCCCCTGTTTGGCCTAGATGGAGATGACATAATTGCCCTGGCCAATCTTTCCGGCGAGTATCAATCCAAGTTCTCGCATCCTTTCGGCTCCCTCTCCCGGTTGGGCCTTCTTCTCGGGAATCTGCCCTTTGCGGGCACGATTGCAGTATTTCTGGTAGAATTTCTCCTTTCTGCGCTGGCGCTTGTGCTCAAGACCCTTGACAATGTCGATGGCGCCTCGCACATGAGCATTGTCCCTGTTCACCGTATTGGCTCTGGTCCTCTTGCCCGACTTGGCCTGCGCTGGGAAGTAGGCGGCACGGGGTAGAGACTTCGTATGGGTGAGTCCCGGTCGGGAAGCCAGGGACTTGAAGGCAATGACGTTCTCGGCATGGGTAGGCGACGCACGAGGTGATCGTGGGCCATGAGCCGGGGCGGGCGACTTGATACGCTTAGGTGAGGAGCGATCAAAGAGCCGCCGGGGCGATCGGCCACGGGCCTTGGGTGGGGGCGAGCGGAGTCGCTTTGGTGGAGGAGAGCGGAGCCGCTTGGGAGAGGCATTTTCGCCTCTCCTGTGGCGTCTGTCAGGCCTCTCCTCCTCGAGATCCTCAATCTCCCCATGCAACCACAGGTGATCGCCACTGCCATGGCTGTGCTTGGTATCCTCATCGTCGTCATCCTCCGGCTCGGAGGTGGGGAAGCTGGGATCGATATCCTGCGGGATGATACGGAGCTTCTCCTGCTTCCGAGCAGCCAGTCGTGTCAGGTAGGCTTCCTCCAGTGGTCTGTCCTCGTCCATTGTACCACAGACGAAGTCGGTGCTGTCGGGCAACTCTGGGGTCATGGGGCGGCCGGTAAGTCTAGACTGTGAGTGCTTGCCCTGGACGAGTTTCCTGGAGCCAGTCGAGGAGTCTGAGTGCTGGTCGCCCACAGACCAAGGCCGGAAAACAGGGGTAGCCTCGGATGCTCTGGCCTGGCCTGCCTTGTGCACGTTGAAGGTCCAGAGGTGCAGTCCGTCGTTTTCTTCGTCGTCAGACTCGGCGAATCCGTACTCCTCATCGGTGTTGTAACCATCCGAGAAGTCGTCATCCGACCCATATCCAGACTTGTCGTCCTCCTCCATGTCTTCCTCCTCGACGATTTCGTCCTCGTCGTCGTCGCCATTCTCCTCATCGTCCTCGTCGTCCTCATCAAGAGCCTCTTCGCCTTCCTCTTCCTCTTCTTCCTGCTCAGCTTCCTCTTCAGCTTCCTTGCCAAGCCGGCGAATGTCATTCTCCTTCTTCAGCAGGTCGTCCATGGTAAGTCTGGCCTTGGCAATGGTCTTCTCCTGGCGAATCCAGTCTTCCTCTGTGGGGTGGTCACTGGCGAATTCGTGAAAGTGGCAGATTTCACCTTGCAGATCCTTGGAGTTCGCTGTGATGAATCTCGTCTTGCGAGTCGCTACAGGGCTCTGCGCAGACCTCCGAGGCGATGGGCGGGCCCTGGAAGCGACAGGCGAACGTGCCTTCCTCACGGATGAAGGTGACTTGTTGACGACGGTTGAGACGGAACCACTTTCCTCCAACTTCGGCATTTCCAGGCGCGGCTTCTGAGGAGGAGTCTGCTGGATGCTTGGGCGAGCTGTGCATGCGAACTTGATGCATGTCTTCCTCGGCTGAGCAGGTTGAGATGCTGCGGTGGGTGCTGGGGCCACAGCTGGGGCCGGAACTGGAGCCTTTGGCTTGGGCGCATCGTCCTTTGGCTTCGCGGCGCAGGCGAAGGAGATGCAACGCTTCTTAGCAATGGCCTCCACGGCGGGATCCTTACGTGCTTCCGTGGGCTTCGCAGGTTGCTCGTCCGCGCGATTCGTGAGCGTGGACCTCCTGGGCAGAGAGCCGATGATCTGCAGGCTGGACGAGCCGGGGTGCTTGTCCAGAGGGAGAGCAGCAAAGCCAATGCTCGGGAGGCGAGGGCTGGGTGTGTTAGTCCTAGCCGGGGTGCTCATGCCAGTGTCGCTCGTCAGATCGGCGGTCGAGGCTAGGGAAATCTGGCTAGTGATGGATCGTCGTCGTCGCGAAGCGGCGGGAACGGGAGTGCTTTCGGGCGACTCGCTCTCGGAGGCGCTTTGCAGGGCCTGTGTCAAGAGAGATGCGTGGTTCTCCCTGGCCTTGGTGACGGAAGCCCTTCTGAATTGGGGAGACATTTTGTAGGTGGTTGCTTGGGCCATATCTGGTGGTTCGTCGGTGTCGGCTGCTGCGTCCTCCTCGGCGACAGACTCGACGTTTGCGGAGTGGGAGCTCCAGGCCAGCACGTTTGACGTGGCGTTGCCGTGAGCTGGATATCTCAACATTATGAATACTGTGATGTGCGTATCTGTGGTAGTTGGTTCGATAAATTCGAGGCGGCGTAGGTGGATATATGCAGGTGCGCGTCGGTTTGGTGACGCTATGCAGATTAGACTCGAAACAGGTCGGATGACTGGGTCGCGTTCAGCCAGTCCGGAGACCAGAGAATTGCGAGGTCGAGATATCTGTTGGTAGGTGCAGCCCTCCCGTTCAGGTCGAAGTGCCCAGGAGGTTGCGCGAAGGTGTCCCTAGGGACAGTGTTGCTATAAGCCCAGAAACATCGTCGGGTGGGCGAAGAAGGTGGTCTGGATTAGGCGGGAGGGAAAACGGTTGGTGTTTGGAAAGTCGGTTCCGTGGGCCGTGGCCTGTGGAAGGGCGAAGATGAGGGCCGATGTCTCGAGATTGTTTTCAAATCGAGGGACCGGGCAAGTGGCCTTGGTTTTGCGGCGCAGGGCGCAGAAGAGGCGCGGTGAATCCTGTGCGGATGACGTTGAAAAGCCAAAGTCGGGTGGCGCAGAGGGGCCTGTCGACGTAACGCTGGCTGCCGGTTTTATGTGCTGTTTGTCACGTATGGACGACAACAGCAAAGATTAACAAGCAATGATCAACAACAAACGATGATCAACGATCAAGCGACTCTGTTGTGTGTGCGTTGTATATGCGAGTATTTGTGTTTTTGTGTGCTGTGCAGCGTTGTGTGGGCGTGGATTGTGGGCGAGGGTGGGAGGGAAATACCGAGAGCGGACGAGGGAGATTTGGGGGAGAGCGGGCTACATGTTATTGCTCGCGAATATTAGAGGACATGAGCAAAGCAAGTGCGACTTTGTTGGTGGTGGTGCTGTTAGTGTGCGCCTTGCATTGGGGGTGGGCATTTGGGGGGCATGGGACATGGGGCGTTGAACACGGGCAGGCGAACGCAGTCAGGTAGTCCTGGCAGTGCGGAAAAAGGCGCTCTCAAAGGCTCAGGGGCAATGGCAAATGCGCTTGTTGGAGAAAAAAGAAAAAATCCTGCAGAGGGCCCGTGTACAGGGCTGGCCCAGGGCAAGGGCCAGGGCAAGGAAGGGCAGTGGTACGGAATAGCGTGTGATGTACACAGTAGACTTCTCACCGACTACTAGTAGCTGGAGTTTGTACCTGCAACAGCGTGGGACAGCGCATGAGCTTGGAAGTAGCTCGCAGCTGTGAGCTACACTATACTAGGCGCGCAGGCGAGCGCGGGCGAGTGGCCGAGTGGCCGAGAGAAGTGACTGACTGACAGATGACTGACTTGAATGGACGGACGGCTTTTCACCGGAACCATCCACCACCTCCGTTTTGTCAAAACGGTCTCCCTCGCCAGTCCCAGTCCCAGTCCCAGTCCCAGTCCTAGCACCTGCCCCCAACCAAGGCTCGCGGTTCTCCTTCCGCCGCTGCAGCAGCCATTGGACACAGGCAGGCACAGGGCAGGCAAGCGGGCCAACAACAAAGCGGTCCTGTCATTTATCACAGGTCGCCTACAGTCAATAACCAGACATCTAAGATACGCTTGCCTCTGTCTCGTGATGATGACGGGGCAATGTCACATTCCAATCCAATCCCATCCCAACCCATACTCCCCATCGAGCCCCGACCCCAGCACCAACATGGCATGCATGGCACTGGCAGCAGCATGGGGGATTGGTTTGCCCCGTCCGCAATCCTCCCCGCCAATCCATCAATCGAAATAAACAAATCTTGCACGACAATGAGATCCTCGTTGAGGGATATTCTGGCCCCCGGGCCTTGGAACTTGTCCGAGTAAACAGTAGACTAATGGTAATGGTAATAGAACAACAATAAGGGGCCTTCCTTGTGGGATCGCTCCGTCCAGGCTCAATTTCTCGACATCTGAGCGCACACCACACCAATAGGCAAAACAAACACACACATGTGGGTGGCCCTCAGTTCTCCCTGCCATGTCGTGCTCTGGCTCACGGCTCACTGCGCACTCACTGCTCACTACTCAGCAGTATAGTCGTACAGTCAGAACATTGGTCAACCGAACTGTGTCAGTGTCAGCAAGCCTGTCCTGTACACACTCTGACACCCTGACAACCTCGCTCACCCCGAGCGTCTGGCAAGTTCCGCACGTTACGGCACTGTGTGCTTGCTCCTCCTCCTCTCATCTCGCTCGACTTCCCGCTGGCCGCCCCGACTACCGCCGTCTCTTTCCACTTTCCCCCAGGGGATTGACTAACCACCACCAACCAACGCTACCACGAATGGGGTTTTCCATCTCAGGGCTTGCAAGTTTCCAACCATAGCGCCATCCCATCCAGTCTGCCAAATTCTCACCGACACTTACCCGTCGAGCTAGATTACAGTAGGTCCCTCTGCTCTTGTAGTGTAGTTGTAATGCAAAACCTGGCCCAGTCGCGCGCACGTCAACATCCAACAAAAACCCGGATCTGGAATCTGGAATCCGCCATGTGCTGCTGCGGGCTGCATGTGCCAGCGCAGAGCTAACAAATAACCGGACGAGAGCTCTCGCGAATCGCGAGGGCGGATCCCCAAGTCATGGGGCCTCGCCCTCAAAAGTTTATCCCATCTCTTCGGCAGCGAACTTGTCGACTGCTGACGCGTGCGATGGGCTTTCTCATTGTTGGACGACGGCAATCAGCATGCAATGCAATTTATGCTTTTGCCTCCTGCTGCCACACATCCGTCATCTGAAAAGTATGGCAATGTCAAGAGCCGCTTGCCGGACTCGCATTCGTGACGAGGGGTACCTTCCAGCAGCCATCTCGGCCCTACAGGACGGATACTACCGCAATAGTAAGACGGCGAGAGCAGCGGTGAGAGTCTGTGCGGCACCCTGCCCATCCCTCCCATCAAAGAGAGAGAAAAAATTGTCCGCCATCAAAAAAAGATGGCGGCTCACCCGTAGCCGGTCCGAGGCGGAGGTCGTTTCTGACGAGAGTGCTTCCCCCCTGCTACCCACAGCCTGCATGTGCAATGCTTCCTTCCTACCACGCAGTAGTAGACAGACTGGTTCACGCTACCATCAGTCATCCGCCGAAGGACGCTTGTGCTGGCTGGCTGGCAGGCTGGCTGACTTCGACTGTCAGCATTCCGCATAGCACATACCTAATAGCGTCGTGCTGATGGCTGCACACGAGGACACGAGCATGCACGAGTGTGTTCCAGTCAGCTCAATCAATCAAGCCATGCGTACTGTGTAGTAAGTAATAACTGTCTTTCGGCGCCCCCTCCGAGTCACTACCAAGCCCTTGCTGTGAGTGAGTCGTCGCCGGAAACGGCCAAGGGAGGACGACGAGGGCGCTGACGGTGGTTCTTGAAAGAGTTTAGGACCGTTTTCGACCACTGCTCTTGTCCCTCCTAGTACTGAAACATGGCACCGTCTGCCTGCCTTTCGATCACCAGCAGGCCGGCACGCCGCATGGCCGCGGACCGTTTCTTGCAGATTACAAGTAGTTTTTCTGCACACCCCGATGCTAGCCTAGACTGCTTCCTCTCGCGTAAAGATGATTGTCTCAGGGGCAGGGCCCGATGGCGCGTCTTGGGAGGGACGCCCTCCCGCAGATGCCTGCCCTCATGCCCTGAAAGAGCCTCGATGCCTCATCCGTCGAAGAGAATGCTCTTTGAGGAAAGGCCATGACTCGGCCTGTGTACTATACTGGTGAGACAGGAGTCCTCCTGCGAACTCTGACCTCATGCCTCACAGTCCCCACAAGAAAGTCACCTTTGTCAGCTCAGCTCTCACGATTCGAGGCTGCCCCCTACCGTGGCCTGTCTGTCATGCAGCAACCCACTCTTTAATATCTGTCTCTGTTGTGTGCGACGGGCGTGTGCGACGAGTGCGTGCGACGGAACGCTTCTGGGCTTTCCGTGCGACACGGACCACGAGCATTTACCCTTCCAGACTCCAGGGGAACGTACAAAAAAAAAGCTGAGCAATCCTTGCAGCCGCGTAGATTCGGGATCCTGTGTTCGGTGGCCCACAGGCCCCACGGATGCTACCCCCCAGCTTCTGCAGGGTAGCACTTTCTGTGTTCGTTTTCCCCCCCACCGGAGCATCGGGGCGATCCAATGTTTCGGGGCAGCAGCAAGAAAGAGTGAGGTGGCAGTCTGTCATTCTGGGTTCATTCTCGACTCCTCACCGCAACCCAAGACCCAGCCAGCATCCACTGAGAGCTCACCGACAGCGCTTTGGTCTGCACGGCGGGCGGGGGGTTTGAGAAGTGTTCGAAACTCATTCACACTCGCCTGGGCAGTGCCAGCAGATCTTGTTGGTCAGGAACAATTGGCAGCCACATGTCAAACCACGAAAGCCACCAGATCTCCCCCCAAAATCAAGGCACGGCCCCCCTCGTGGCCCTGAGGAAAGGACCCCCGAGCCGATTAAATTTGGGCGGTTAGCACTGAAGATCAGCCCAAGCCTTTTGCCAATCCCGGTGATGAAATGTAGATCTGCAACGCTCATCACCGCCCGCTGGAGGGTTGTCCCTAATGCAAGACGGATCTTGGTCCCGATCCGACATCCATTTTACCGCAAGCACGGCTCAAGCTCAAACCATTTCTCAACCCCACGCCCGAGTCAAGCGAGCGCGGAACGTGTCTGCTGTCAGTGTCAGGCTTGTTACTAAGTATGGGTTGTAATGGCTGCATCGATGCACGCAAGCACACACACCACACACACAACCATTAACAACCCCGCATCCCGAAAGCGCGCGGGTTCGGGATGGGTGGGTGAAGAGGGGAGAGACTTGAACACGACGCAAGCCATCTGCTGTAGCCGCGTTTCTAAAACCTGCAGGTGTGGTCCTCGTGGCCCTTTCTTCAATCCCCGCCGAGGAAAACGAAGGGGAAAGTACGTCGTGAAGCGTGGGGTTGGAGCGTCGGGCAATCGCGCGTAACGAGATAAAATGTCGGAAAGTGTACTATATGGCCCCAGGATGAACTCAATATGCGACCAGCGACCGCCCCAGCCCATGTTTGTTCCCCAGCAAAACCAAAACCCCCCCAGGCACGATGACGCCACGGCTGCATGAAACTGCTGCTTCGCTGCGCGAGCTCTGGCGCCGTGACGACGACCGCCCTGGTTATCGTACCCTTCATCCTTCCCCCTTCCCCCCGCGCGCCAGGTGGGCTTTTGCTGCACCCCATCATGCACGTAACTGGTCGAGGTGACGCACTTTCTCACGACCGCTTCATGGGGGATGGAGAGAGCGAGGGGGGGGGCCTGAGGTCGCGACGTGTCGCAGGCCTGCGGGCAACCAACCGCGTGGACTCAACGGGGGAAATGCAAGACAGGGTCCACGGCGATGATGAGATGATGGGGGTGGGCATTTCAAGATTTCATCACCAGATTCAAGCTTTCCGGGCCTTCCCACTTCAATAAGTGCCGTTTCGAAGGTGTAAGCCGAGGCGGAGGGAACTCGTCAAAACGGGGAGTGTGGCCGCGACGTTTTTTTGCTGGCCCTCGTCAAGATGAGCCCTGGTGCGTGCTAGACTAGGCGCCCGTCGGAAACCTTGCTGCTTCGAAAAGCTTCTTCCCGAGATCCGAGGGCTGAGGGAAAAAGAGGAAAAAGGGAAATCCAACCCTTTGAGCACTTCGTGACAATGCCCTCACACATGCTAGGCCGCTTCCCATCTGTCCGGGCCCCGAGAGACAGGACCCCCCAACCAACAAAGGGAGCAGCCGCGCCTATACTGTAGACTACTGAACTGTGCAGGCACCCAGGAATAGATGGCCTTCCCCCCCCCACCCCCCGGCCCGAGACCTAGGCGGGGTTTTGTCTCTCTAGCATTCCTTCAAGCAGCAGCCTCACCGGACGATGTCCGCCCCGGGGCTTGTAATGTGTCGCTCTTTGTTCTGCCCGCGGCGCTGGTGGCCCCCGGATCAGGTCTTGCTGTCGGGTTCGTTTGAAACCGAATGCGCCTTTTTCGACGGCCGCCAAAGGAAAGGACACCCGCCAGCCAGATCATTTTTTTCCCTCCCGGCTGGCGTGTCTTGCGTTTCGAAATCGCGAGCGCGTGATCACAAAAATCCGACTCGACCTGGCCTGACTTTGACCTGTCCAAAACCTGCATTTTCCTTCTGTAGATCCCTCAAGCCCGGTTCGCAACAACCCCCACCAATCGCCCATCCAATGTGCAATTGTCCGCGCCTGTCGTGCAAGGGCACGTTTTCTTCCAAGGCGGACCGAGAACCTCTCATCTAGAGTGCCCGAGTGCGTGCGCGTGACTAGAATTGACTGAACAACCCTCGGGCGCTTCCGGCTGTTGCGGCTGTCAACGCAGCTCGGCGGTGGAGGTCTTGCTGGTACCCCCCTGGCCGTAGCCAAGCAATGGCGGGCTGGGCGGGTGCGCCATGGCGGTTGATCTCCCGGGCATTAAGACCCGGGACACGCAGATTACAAAAAAAACCTTGCTCGGCGACGTTGACTTGGGCTTGGACTTGGACTTGCTTCTGCCTGCGTGCTGCTCGCTCCCGGGAAGGGGACCTAAGACATGCATTTCCATATACGAGGCAGTGATCGTCTGTCTGTCTTGGGGGCGGCGCTGTGCTGACTCTTGGTGCTGCTTTGTGGTTTTCGATTTGCTGGGGCTATGATGGCCGTGGGGAATTGTGGTCAACTGGCCTGGGTGAGTTGTCTGGTGTTGCTGCCAATCCGGCCCCGTGCTCGAGGCTGAGTGCACGATCGGTCAAAGTGTTACATGATCTTATTACTTGATTTTAGTAAGAAATTGGTAAACTCATAATGATTCACAAAGATGCCAGGGCTGCCGCCACGTATTAGCTAGCAGGCGGTGTCTAGCCAAGGTAATAGGCGAGCAGGCAGGGGGGGTTGGAGCCGTCTGCCATCGGAGATCCCGCTGGATCACGAAGGCTTCCTCAACAATTGATGCAGCAAAAGATCCTCAGCAACACTAGAAGGCGCGGCAATGTGAGTCAAACCGGCTCTCAATGATCTAGACCGCCCAAGAAATTCTGGGGAGGGAGGGTGTTGCCGCCGCCAAGTGGCTCTGAGGTAATGCCATCTCATCTTGACCGCCTGGTTCACGTAGTTCTATCTGGTGCCTTGGACAGTGCCAGGAACCGTCTCATCCAAACTAAATACATCGTTGAAAAACTTTCGAGTGGTCCATGTCTGGATACCTCGCCCCTTTACAACGAATCCACGAATTCGGTGTAGAGGTTGGCTGTGTGTCGTCTACCCTGGCTGGTTCAATTAGGGGTATTTACGTATCTCCAAGAAATTGCTGCATTAATTGAAATAAAGGAAGGCAAGAGGAATATAGGGTCAGCTCTTGTTTAATTGCATGCCTAGATAGACCGACCACCTTGGTCAGGAACAGTAGTAGGGGAACATGATTGAGAAGGTCGAGCGATCCCGCAACGTCTCAACAGACTTCTAAATTCAGTAGATTCGCTGTACGTTTTATTACCCTTGCCCAAAGGTTCTTGACATTTCACAACTTCATCACGACTGAAACACCGCGTACTAGTAGTTGGCGATCTTCACTTGGTACCAGCCCCGCAAGCTAAAAAGACTCGAATCAATTGACGGCTCCAGGGCATCAAGAGCCTGTCGTCCGGACTTCGGGAAGCCTGTCTTTTGCACTCGACCGGGCCCAATGAACCTCGATTCTGACTTCAATAATTTATCGATCTTCATATTCTTGCTGGGCCCGGGCGAAATCACACAATTTTTACTTGCGTAATCTGTCGAATACACGCGCATTTGTCGCCATCCTCGCCTAGATTTGCAATGAGGCTGTGTGGACCTGAAGTTTCGCAGATTAACTTCCTGTCAAACACGCAGATACCGACTCGACGAAGAAGCTTCGAATGAGAAGGACCCGGTATAGGGTGGAGAACGAGATAGAATTGCGCCGTGAGCACTTGACTGTAGCCGCCCTCGGCCATCAATAAACAGACGAACTCGTCACATACAGCTTCCGGAGGCTGTTTGTGATTGTCTTCATTGAAACGTCGATTATCCTTGAGGAATCGACTGCCCTTGAATCTTCGCTGATTCTCAGGTATGTTGGCATTAGCATTCTGCAAATATTCGATGCTCAGTGACTGGGGAAAATCCCAGATCCCGGACGGAGGCAATTCTGATCTCCTGGGAAGTCGTTTATGAGGCTGTGTGTCAAGATAAATCGAGCCCCCCATATACCACCCTTTTCGCACTCCTCCACTGATGCATAGCGGTTCTGTTGTTGAATTCGGGTAGATATGCCGTTGAGGGTTTCTTGAAAACTCAAAAGAGACGGCCTCGTTCTGCAGGCCAGTTGATGGTATTCGAACCGATGCGAGTCTCGTAAACTCCTCGTACTTGTAATCTTTATGGGGCAGCCATGGGTGTCGCAGGCGATAGTGAACTGGTCCGTCTACACTGGCCCAAGTCCATGATGGGGCGTTTAAATCCGTATGCCTTGACCAGATGTCCTCACTGGCGGACGATGATGGTGCCTCGCTGAACCATAAGAGTGATCGAACAATATCTCCTCCCCAAATTCCAAGGATGCACACATCGTTCAAAATTGTGGCGAAGCGTGTCACCAATCCATTGATGGCCACGAGGCGGTCGCTTTGCTGCGTAAGATGACGCGTTGTGTAATCCTGGACAGCTCGTCTCCATTGCCAATAAATTTCCCACCTGGCCCAGCTGGTATTCGGAATTGCGCCGTGAATCTGGCTGGATTGGCTCTGCACCAACTTCTTGAGTGCCCTGTCATCGGTTTCTCGAAACTTCGGAGAGAACTCCCCCAGGATGCCGGTTGGTCGTCGGTCTGATGCGGAATGGTGCAAACAGTCCCAGAATATTCCTTTTCTGGAGACACTGACGATCCTTCTGGACAATATCTTCTCCTGAAATGTCCAACCCCTCATATCCCATTGTCCATTTGGCCTCGACACAAAGTTCCCTGAACTCTCCAGCGCCTCATGTATCCTTTCTGGAGTTGAGCTTCCGGCAGGAGCTAACCGTCTTTGTAGCATATCTTCCATAGTGAGCGAAGTCTGTGAGTTGAGCACAGCGTCACGAAGACTCGAGCCATCGACCAATGCTATGGTTACAGCCGAATTCATGTATACAGATCCCATCTTCATGGATTCCCTTTCCCAGTCCTCTTGAGAATCTTGCAAGATACACTTTGGAATATTAGCATATTTCTGGATTCTGAAACCCCGGAGTGCATTTACCAATGCGTCTACCCATAGATATCGGAATCCTATTCCCTTGGCCAACTTGTATGCGTCCGTAACACATTGACAAACCCTGTCGGTGCCAAAGCCTTTGTAGAGATACTTTTGGTTCGCAATCGTCAACGTGAATGCAACTTCCGGACAATTGAGGGATCTCCAAACATAGCTTAAGGCGGCATATTGATAGGGTAATCCAACAGTATCTACAACTCTCAGCCTAGAATTAGTTGAAGAATTTGAGAAATTCCTCAAGTCGATTAATCGATGTGGCATTTCGGATGGGCTTTTGGGAAAAGGGTCGAAGTAGCATCCGGGGTGTCTGGTGATACAATTGTAAAACCAATAATCAATTAGAGATGCAATGTTCGAGTAATCTTCCTTGCGCGAGCAACATTTAACCCACGCCTTACGGAGCCGAAGATGCTCAACTGAAGATCAGAAATCTTAGTTATTTTCTTTATTTCAGCAGGCTCTTGGACCCGGGGTGTGGTCGCTTGGGAGGACTTGCGTTCATATCCAGCGGGGATCAAATGTGGCAGTATTTCCCGCTCGACGTCTATAGCCAGGCCCCCTTCGACGACCTTGTGATCCTGTCCTTCGTTGCACCCCAGGATACACAGTGACTCAGGAAGAGTTGCCTCCATTGGCGTGTTGGTAAGTTCCTCGGCAGAGCTTTCAGCTCCGTACCCAGGGATGGATGCCAGTAGCCTTGTAGGCGCCGACTGCGCAACTCTCATCGAGGTCGGCCAGCCTAGGTGGTGAGACATCTGCCAAACTCCAAGTGTTCAAAGGGTATCAAATGCAGTGACGATAATAGCTCTGTTGTTCACTTTCCTGCATGTACTTTCAATTCTAAGGTCGATTACCATGATACATTGAGTGAGAATTGAAATGAGGGGATGGATTCGGATGATGGATTGGCCCGCATGCATTTCAACTTTTGTGGACTTTGTATTGGTCCGCTAAGGTGCAGTGAGACACACTAGAATGTGATGACAGGGCTAATCGTAGAATATACCTATCTTATAAGAGCATAGACTGAGTCTCTAAATTTGGGGTCTCATGCAGACTATACATTACTAAAGCCAAGATTACTGATTTTGAATCCTGTTTCCTCACCGTGGGATGGGAGCACGTAAGAAGTAGAGACCGGACGTTAGATTATAGGTCTTTGAGAATGTCTACCTAGATAGCCTGCCACCATCCTCAAGCGGTTTTTCTCTCTCTAAACCTGGTCCTCTCGATGCACTACACCTGCAAGCATTGTTTCCATGTCAATGATCAATATCCCTGGGAAAACATTTCCAACACAGGCTCGCTTGTCCTTCACTGACCAGCTTTAGGGCGAACACGGTATTATAGGTATTCCGGATTTCTTACTGAGGTCAAATCGTAGTTTATACCTACTGTTATCGACATTGTGTGTTATTAAATACTGGGTCACGAAGTCTTTACCAATGTATGAAGGGACCGCCTACAGCTCGACAATAAGAGTGTATATACGGATTAAAGACGAAACCACTTAAGATGCATAGATGCATGAACATGGTTGACACCAAGCAGATAAATGGAGGTCATCTCACTAGCGAGTGGTACTTAGGCTAGGTAATTGCACATCTTGAGTGGCTATGCAGTGTAACCGCTCCATCTCGTTGTTGGAGTATGCCCCTCCTCGAAAAAGCCGATCAGGCTCCCATTTGGCTTTTAACAGTATTCCGCAGAAGTGACAGAGCCGCTTCTATCGGGTTTGTGCAACATTATTTTCCGTCCTTCAAAAGCCACCAACATACCTGGGAAGTCACCAGCTGTCACCCTGCTGCTTCTCAACAAAAGCTGAGTGGCCATGGCTCTAGAAATCACTGGGCTTACTATCGGGGCTGTGGCCCTCATCGGCACCTTCAAAGACTGTATCGACGTCTTTGGGATGATAGTTGCCGCTCGCTCACTCACCGATGATGCCGACGTGCTCAAAACGAAGCTCGATGTCGAGAAAATGCTGTTGTTGCAGTGGGCTGATAGGATCGGGTTGGCTGAGCCTCAAAAATACGACCAAAGGCTCGACGATCTTGACTTGAAACAGACGGTCGCGAGTGTCCTTCAATGCATCAAAAAGCTACTAAGCGACAGCAAGGCACTCAAAGATCGGTATGGCCTTGTCGACTACCAGGAAGTGAGACACGACATCGCCCTAGACGACAATTTGGAGATCACAGCCAGCTCCACAAGGATGCAACGATTCATGGAACGGTTCAACAAACTTTCTCTCCACACTGACGGGCCAAATTCCCATCGAAATGGGTGGTACGAGACAAAGAGAAGTTTTCGAGTCTAGTGCATGAACTGTCATACTTCATCTCTCAGCTAAATGCCCTTGTCCCGCCCCAAGGACAGTCCACCAAAACGATGACCGAGCAAGACTTGGCTCAGATACTCAGCATCCCGCAGCTGAAGGTTATTGTCCAGGCGTCCGCCGGTTTCCAGCCGCAGATAGCTGTCATAGCCCAGCAAGCGATACGATCCCTCAACCAAGGACGTGTACTTGACCGCCTCTGGTTCCGATTGATCGACGACCGGAAGACAAATATCAGTGACAGACACTATCGGACGCTGGGTTGGGCTTTGGACCCCTTAGAGAGTACGCTCAAGTGGGATAACTTGGCTGAATGGCTGAGAGACAGGAGCGGCCTCTATTGGTTGGCAGGAAAAGCAGGCAGCGGCAAGTCGACTCTCATGAAGTACCTCAGCGACCATCCGCAAAGGACCAACCTGCTCCAAGAATGGGCAGGACAGGCAGAACTTGTCACACTGCAATTCTTCTTCTACGGACTCGGAAGGTCGGAGCAGAAGTCACAGGAGGGTGTGCTGAGAAGTCTATTGTTCCAAGCCTTGGAACCACACCGGGACCTGACTGAACACGCGTGTCCCGCCATGTGGAAAGAAGCTGTCATCACCGAAGACAAGGGCCATGACCTGACAATGCCCTCAATCTCGGAAATGCAAAATTCGTTATTGAAACTCGCAGGGACGATCTCGGCCGATAAGAGGTTCTGCATTCTGATCGACGGCCTTGACGAGTTCGAGGGGAAGCACGCGACCCTTGCCGCATTCCTTTCACAGCTTGAACGGCTGCCCAATGTCAAAGTTCTAGTGTCTAGCCGGCCCCTTCCAATTTTCGTGAGTGCCTTCAGCCACGTACCGAAGATGTATCTGCAAGATCTTACGAAATGGGATATTGGATCTTACATTGATGATACAATCCTAAATCATCCACACATAGCGCATATATCACAATTTGAACGGCGAATTGCTAAGGAAGTTGCCGAGCTTGTGACTGACAAGGCATCCGGGGTCTTTTTATGGGTGATATTGGCATGTCAGTCCATCCTGGCAGGACTCGAAGAGTACGACACGGGGCCAGAGCTCATGAAACGAATCATGGAGCTCCCTCCCGAGTTGGGTGATTTCTTTCGACAAATAATCGCTGGGATCGATCCTCGAAAGCGAGATGAAAGCGCCAGACTTCTTCGGCTGGTCTTCGAGAGCCAGACGAGTTCCAATTTCGACTCTATCCCGACACTGGGACTTGCCATCGCCGATGAACAGGGTCTGCGCACGGATTTCATGGAACCCAGCATCATAGGTCTCAGCGACGAGGAAATGGTATTGCGGTGCCAACAAATGGAAGGCAGGCTAAGAAGTCGATGCTCTGGTTTGGTGGAAATTCAGGCGGACAGCGCCATCAGGCTCGCCTCAATTTGCATGACGGCCGAAGCCAGAGCCGTGGTTGATAGCCACGTTGTGTTCATGCACAGATCCCTTTACGAGTTTCTCTGTACGGAAGGGATGTGGGAATGGGACGTCCTGCGCGTAGACAACGCATGCGGAAGGTTTGAGCCCCATGCTATCCTCGCCTTGCTTTGGACACAGCTGGCTGGTCTTAAACAGTGGAGCGGTTGGAGCTTCAAAAGCATTTGCGTCATGAATGCTCTTGTCCACAATCTCAATGCCGCGGCGACCGATTGTCCGCCTAGTATATTGGCGAGTAATCTGTCGCGACTGCAGGGTCTCTTTGCAATAGGTGGACTACACGGACCGTTTTGGGAATACGCCAGCATCTGGCTGCCGCATCATCCGTACTGTCGGAAGGGCTACGAGGATCTGTCTTTTGGTCTCGCTCTTGCAGCTGAATTGGGAATGGTCAGTGTCGTGCGGTTGGCACTGGAGGACAGAGATGGGCTTCGGCTCATGTTGATACCGCCTGAAGCGAATCGACTGTTGGACTGTAGCAGCTTCTCAATCTGCCCAACGAGACTATACCAGTCAAACAGGGGCCGGGACGTCCCCAAGTACAGCAGCAGATCCACCGTTCTTCCATTACTATACCACGCTATCTGCCGACCTTCTCTAAATTTTCTCCGAAAAATTCGCCTGGGCACCTCCAAGGAGAGTAATGAGGTTCCCGTCTCCAAGGTGGGAAGTGAGATTCCTGTCTCCATGGAGGTCGTGGCATACCTCCTAGATCAGGGCTGTGACCCTAACGAGGAATTTTACTACCCTAATGACTGGGGCGCCGGCATCTCGACGCCGTGGTACAGATGGCTGGAGCTCATCGCACCAGGCGGCCAGGGCCTTGATAACATGCCAATTCCGATAATAACGGACCTCGACTCCGACTTCGAGCTGGTGCACCAACGAGCCGCACTCACAATGCTCTTTGTTGATGCCGGCGCAGAGCTCGGCCCACCTGGGACGGACATGTACAATACGGTGGACGAAAGTCTGTCCGAGTACTTCTTTAAAGCGGCGAAGCGAAGTCGCAAGACATCTGTTGAACGTGCTCGGAGTAATGATCTTTGGTTGAAGGTGCGAGACAAGATACTGTCGTTGCGGGCCGTTGGATCTCATCAGCATGAATGCTCCTCACAGCTGGTGCAGGGCTGATGTTGACGTGATTTTCAATAAAATCCTCTGTCTATAATCAATGCCTGCACAAGCTGTAGAGAGAGTCCATGTTGCCTGCTTCTGCTCGCCTGTCCTTGGTCGAGTATTGAATGATGCGGAGGAATTCAGTGGATTGCTGCAGGGGGACATCACCAGCCGCCCATGGCAGACCGCAGAGCCAGCTGACTCAGCCACAATGCAGCACGTGATCGCCAAGAGGCAGGCTCGTCCCGGAACCTTGGAAAGCCTTCTCTCGCTTGCCAAACCGCGCTCGGAGCTCTACGATCGCGAAGCCTTGAATACACATCAATTGGTCCACCAGCCATCATGAACTCCCTCCGCATCGCCTCCCGTGCAGCCCTCCGAGTGCGCCCGGCCGCCATCCGGGCCCCTCTGCAGCGAAGAGGCTACGCCGAGGCCGTCAATGACAAGGCAAGTCGCCCGGCCCTCGTCCCGTCGAATCCCGCGCCGCCCCGATATGGAGCTCTCTCACTGACTGACTTTGCGACGACGAACAGATCAAGCTTAGCTTGGCCCTCCCCCACCAGGTACGACGATGACCTCCTATTCTTCAGAGAAAGCCTACGGACGAAGAAACAGATCAGACAGGAGGAGGAACAATGACGAGCGAGGCCCCACCTGGCGAACGAACAAGTGAACCGCGACAGCTAATTACCTCATGCGACACTGCAGTCCATCTACAAGTCCCAAGATGTCGTCCAGGTCAACCTGCCCGCCGAGTCCGGAGAAATGGGTGTCCTCGCCAACCACGTCCCCTCAATTGAGCAGCTGAAGCCCGGTTTGGTCGAGATTGTCGAGGAGAGCGGCAACAGCAAGCAGTTCTTCCGTATGTACCCCGAAAGCGAAGCAGTCCCCCTCGAACTCCCATCGAACACCGAACGGGCAATCTCAGACAATCATGGAGCATGAGAGCTTACAAAGTTGTGTCATCACAGTGTCCGGAGGATTCGCCGTCGTCCAGCCCAACTCGTCCCTGAGCATCAACGCCGTCGAGGCGTACCCCCTGGAGGACTTCAGCGCCGACGCCGTCCGAAACCAGCTTGCCGAGGCACAGAAGATCGTCAATGGTGGCGGCAGCGAGCAGGACATTGCTGAGGCGAAGATTGAGCTGGAGGCAAGTCATGTCCCAATTATCCCTTCGACGAGAGATGGGATCCGGAGCAGTCATGCTAACTTTGTTGTCATCAGGTTCTCGAGACTCTGCAGGCCTCCCTGAAGTAGAGTGGTGGTTTCGTTGCGCCCATGTAGAATACCAATACCGAACTTCTGATCTTCACAATTGAGCATGACCGGAACACAGTGAACGTCTAGACGTTACTACGTCACGAATGTCTGAGCATCTCGTTGGAAGACGGTCATACAATTAGACATGCTGTTTAAAACAATGCGCGTCTGGATCAAAACTATCAATTCTTACACTGTGGCTAACCATATATTGTTCAATCCTAACAAATCCTCGTCTCAGCTATTGCGCGGGGTGAGTAGCATCATTCCGAACACGACCAGTTTTGACCAGGCTTCGGGAACTCAACGGCCAGCTGTGCTTTCCCAATACTCCTCCCGGGAAAGAAGACGTGTGTCGCAGCTTCTCATGTTGACTTACCGGCGCTTTCCACTTTGCCTTCTGTCTGTGCGCCGACTTCCAAAGCCTCGCCTTCAGAGACCTTCTACACCTGTCATTCAGACACAGGGCCAAACCCGGCCGGGTTCGAACCCTATACACGTCTTCCATCAGCAACACCACTCAACGTCAATCCGGCCGTTCGTTTCATTGGAAATGGACTAAGTCTATCTAGCTCCCTACCTTTTATGCTACTAAACAACAAGCCATACTTCTCATTCGCCTCACATTTTCCAAGACCCAGTAGGATGTTCATGTACCCCTACGACACATTGGAAGCCCTGACGCCCAACGCGGAACAGAACCTACTTCATTACTCCTGGCTTCAAGAACGGCAGGCAGTACGCGGTGCGCAAAGAGAGCCACCGAGCACGCTGCGACGCAGCTCATCTGCCATGTCCATACCATCGAGCAAGAAGCCAACAAAATCCCTTGACCCAACCGTCCGCTCCGGCGTGAGCCTTGAGCGCCTCGCCCCTGTCAAACCACTCAGAACCCTTCGACGCGTGCGCGGGGACTCCGATCTCTCTCTTTCATCACCTGTGATGGGTTCTACTGGCTACACTATGGCGGAGGCCCGCGAACTCTTCGAGGACCACGGCATCGATCGTCCTGCCGGCTAGCTCTCGGAAGAACGTACAGGCAGCCCCCACGCTGGCAGCGGCGGATTTGTTTCTGTGCAGAACTTGTCCAAAATCTTTGCAGATCTCGACGGAACCAACAGCGTTGACCCGTCCGTGAGGACCTGCCACGTCTGCCTCGCGACCGTCTCAAGCATTCGCACCTACTGTACCTCCTGTGGCCACCCTCTCTGCAAGACATGCACGTGCCCCATTCCCGAGGGTGCTGACGAGGCGCACAAGGCTTTCGAGGATTCCGGAGGCGTCCATCTCACCGTACGCGATGGTGACACCCTGACCAGTTACAACAGGAGCATACCTTCTTCTCCGACCAAAGAGGATGCAAACCCCTTGGCGACGGCCGACACTAGGAATGACCTACAGAATAACACCGTACAAGAGCATGATGTTGGGGAGAGGCCCGGACATCAAGCCCTCGACACAACAGCACCACCCATACCAAGAGGTTCCAAGACATCATCTGTGAAGGATAATCCCTTTATTGTAGCGGATCGCCATACAGGAGGTGGACAATCTGCCTCACGGCCCGCGAAAATAAGTCAGGTCACCAGAAGAGGTGCTGCACCGTCCGAGTGCATCTCTCACAGGTCCGACGACGAACACATTGACGACCGTTGTAGTGACCCGACTTGTCGAGCGACCCATCCGGGACATAGGCCTTACCGTCACAGTGTCAGCTGCAGCGAGCTTCGGTCTGCAAATAGCACTGATGAGGTATCCGCGGACAACCCACATCAGACGGAACAATATTCTTCTCGTCATGAACATCGTGGGCACGGTACTAGTAAGCCAGTCCATCCAGAACTCGAAGAAGACGATGACTTCCGACATGATGAGCGGACACGTCGTCGAGCGAGACAGCATGTCGATCAGCGAGACCATCACGAATATAGGGACTCATCCCCTGACCGTTCTGGACCAAGAAATCGCAACTTGCAAAGGACTGAAACTCACGAGCGGTATCACAAGCATCCACACAGTCACTCACCTGAGGATGGCCCTTCGCGCCATGAGTCTCATCGTCGTCGTGAGCACAGAGAAGAAGTTCGGCCTCAGAAGAGCCGTCCGAGGAGCCGCATTCGCTCACCTCCCGGCTGGCTACGCGGCCAAAGTGACTATCCCGACAGCATTGGCAGCGACAGATTTGATGAGTTTAATGCCAGACATGGTCCTGCGCGGGCTGATACTTGGCGCTCGCGAGAACACGCAAAGAGTCACCGTTCCCATCGCCCAAGAGGCTCGCCGCACCGATACAGAGCCGATGAGGAGACTGAAGAGGAAGATTTCCGCGATGTGCGGAGAAGGCTGCATCCCACCGAGGCAACGACTTCAAGCCATGCTCGTTATAGCCAGCTACCTCGAGATACAAGAAGTAGAATCTCTCAAAGAGACGCTGAGAAGAGTCTGAGGAAGATCCGTTCCGAGGCGCAGATTCTTCTCTCGAGGATCTCTGAGCCCGAGGACGAGTCCATAGAGACTGACGTACGGCATAGCGGAACCGCCAAGGAGCACAGGCCAGCCGGACTATCTGTGCCTAGCTCTGCCACTTCTTTGACTGGGGAAACTTCCCCAGAGAGGGCTCGGCTGTCTGCCAAGGAGAAGGGAAAGGGCAAAGCAAGTGTCAATGCCTTTGAACAGTCGGAGGCGCAACGCCCCAGCAAGTCCCACCACTCTGTCACTAGGACACGCCGTGATCATCGCCCGCATGACCAGACCTCGCAATTGGAAAGACCGAAAGCGGCCGCCTTGGACAAGGGCAAGGGTAAGGAAGTCGCCGAGAAAGAGTCAGAGATGGCCCATCCTACCAGAGCTTCGACTCAACAGCACTCAGCCAAAACCCGCCAGCCTACCGCCGAGAAGGGTGGTGAGCACCAGTGCGACTGGAAAGACAAGTACGACACTCTCAAGTCAGAGGTTGAGAAAGGTCGTCCAGGGCAGGGCTTCGGTGTTGATGAGGTCAGCCATGACCACCAGTGCGATTGGAAGGACAAGTATCTCGCGCTTGAGCCAAAGGCTGAAGATGGTCAGGGCCAGCAGCAGCAGGCTGATCTTGGGCTCGAGGGGCTGACGATTGTGCTGCACATGAGAGGCAAGGATGACTTGGTTATCAACACGGACTTGAGGGATTTGGATCAGTAGTGATTGTAACGGAGGGACATTGGGTTTTACAGGTGGCACTGTTGTTCCAAAGCCTTTGGTCTCAAGAGCAGAGCAGAGCAGAATGAACGGCTTGTCGGCGATGCTTCGAGTTTGTGGTCCGAGTAGTAGGCTTGAGTGTAGTTCTTTATTCTTCATGATAGAATGGTTTCGTGCCTCCGCAGCATCCAATACAGACTCCTAATTACAGCACTTGCAATTATATAAGGATGAATATGATATGGTCAATAGCAGAGATGGATTCCAGACCCAACAAGCTGGCTACAACGGCTGTTACTGCGCTTTAGACTTCGGTGCCGTTTCGGCCGTAGATCACCCGCCGCGTATCGATAAGGCGTATCATGAACGTCACCTCGCCGCCACCTTGCAACCATCCTACCACTCCTACACTACCATATCCCAAGTTGCATGCCAGCCAATTTTGTAGTTCCTTGTATTAAGGTTGTATATTTTTTCGTTACGTCTTCTTTCGAGTAGTCCCAGTCAGTCCCAAAGCAATGAAGATCCCCCTATCGGCGATCCTGCCCGGCGAGGCGGCCTCCGAGGCCTGCTGCACGTGCGCCACGGTGCTCTCCGAGGTCCCGAAGTACTCGCCCCAGACCGAGAAGCCGTACCCGGCCGACAGGAGGCTGGAGTGCTGCCCCAGGGTGATCTGTGGGCGGTGTATTCATGTGAGGCTTCTTCTCTCTCCTTGTTCTTCGTATCTTCTTCCTTATTGAAACGCATACACACACGCGTACTACACGAAACAGTCGCTCTCTCCCTCTCTCCGTAGACCCTCGGCTGACGGACAACTCTATCGCCGCCTAGGAAAACGCCCGCTTCGCCTCGTACTGTCCATACTGCCAGGTCGCCAGCGAGCCGTCCAACCCTCTACCACAGGGCCTACGTGAGCCACCCTCGTACGACACAGCAACGGCCAAAACCACCACCCCACAGGCGCCAAACGCGCTCGCCAACGACAACGCCCCACCACCGCCCTACAACTCCACCCCTCCAGACTTCCGCCCCCAAGACGAGAAGCAGTCCACCAAGGAGTCGACTCCGCCAGCCCCAGACACGCTGCACTTCGTACACCCTTCCGACGACACGATCCCGTCGCTCTCGCTGCGCTACAACGTGCCCGCGACGGTGCTGCGGCGGCACAACAACCTGACGTCGGACCACCTGCTGTCGGCGCGGCGCACGCTGCTGGTGCCCGGGTCCTGGTACCCGTCGGGGGTGTCGCTGAGCCCGCGACCGGTGGGCGGCGAGGAGGAGGAGGCGCGCAAGAACAGGATTCGGCGGTGGATGGTGGCGTGCAAGTGCGCGTCGTACGATGTTGCTGAGCTTTACCTCGCCCAGGCCGGCGGGGACCTTGGTGTTGCCGTCGAGCGGTATCTTGCTGATGAGGAGTGGGAGAGGCTGCACCCGCTCGAGGGTTCGGGCAAGGGCAAGGGGAAGGGGAAGGGGGGCGGCGGGACGTGGGCTGCGCAGGCGGCGTTTTTGAAGAGGCAGGGGCAGTCGTGATGAGGGATTGGGGCGGACATTTTGAGGCGGGTGTTTAGAGCGAGCTAGAGATTGTTGTAAGATGTTTTGTTGTGCAAGCCAGACTTCTTGTTGATTTCTTTTTCCCCATTGCGAGTGCGGCAGGCCGACGTCAGCCCGCGGTTGGGTATATATCATGTATGTTCCTGCACCAGACGCCCGGCAGAAGACAGCCCCATGATCTCTCGCCACTGTATGTACATACACAGATCGCGTACCTTGAATGAACCACCAATCATTAGATGCTACCGCCTTCCCATCCCACAACGCCTTGATATACACAGCAATAACTCTAGAACGCAGAGCGTGTGCGGATATCCTGCATGATCTTGTTAGCGGTGACCTGGAACAGAGAGAAAATATCATGGGCTTAATAAGACTCACCGAAAGCTTCCGCTCAACCTCCCGGACCGAACGGTCCAGCTCTCCCGCAATCATCAGCTTCTTGTCATTAGGGAGCAACGAGTACCTCTCGCAGAGGTCTCCGTCGATCACGCCCTTGACCGGCGCGTAGTATCCACGGTACATGAGGTGATCACGCCCGGCGAGCGGCGCATCCTCGGACCTCATGTGCTGCTCCAGGCTCTGGAAGAAATCCACGTCCTCCCTGCTCATAAAGGGAATCAAAACGCCAATGGTGCCCTGGATGCCACCCCACAGCAGCACCTCTTGGCCACCGACCACGAGACTGGTCTTGGTGATGCTGGTGGGCAGGTCTTGTGTGTAGTAGTGCGCCATGAGGTCCACCCTGTGAGGCGTGGCGTGGAGGTAAGGCCGCGCGTGGGTGAGGTGCACCTCGGACCCTGGCTCGTCGGCCTCGAGACTGGCCTTTTCGGGACATCGGAGAATCCAGACATTGCCGAACTTGTCGGCACCAGCCACTGACTCATAATCGACCATGGTCGTTGAAGTTACCCATCGGTTAACAGTGTCAGACACAAAAGGTATTAACTTATTCGTCTCGGGCTTGTACACGACGTAAGTCACGCCTTGCTGCACGTCACTGACGACAATTCGGTTGCCTTGGGCTTGAAGAGAGACAATGAGGTTTGGCGTGACGTCTGCCTGCGACTTTCTCAAAAGCTGTCGCAGACCCAAGTCGTAGATCAGCAATGTTGTACCGATACCGGCCAGCAACCTGCCTTGGAACGGCAACAGAGCCATTGGCGGCTCTTCGACCTTGGTTTTGTGAATGAACTCCAGTTCCCTTCCGTTTTCCTGGAATCGATAAATATGAATGTAGCCCTCGCTGAACTGGCGCGGATTGAGGATCAGGTCCTTGGCTGTGCCGACAATCAGGAAGCTTTCGCCGTCCTGGCTTGCAAATGGCACCACAGCCACGCTCACTGCTGCCTCGTTTCCGTCCAGATCCACCCTGTATGGGACGCCGGGTTCTTCTGAAGCAGGATCAACCACATTGATACACGAGGCCCATCGTCCTCGTCCCCGAGGATATCCGAAATCTTCAGGGGGAAGGACTGTGGAGTCGCCATTAACGACCCCTGGATCCGCCAGTAGTTGCTGTCTCAACTCTGGAGGCAATGTGTTGTTATCGGCCTCAATTGTGTAGAAATAAGGTTGCTCGGGATGCTTGACTAGCTTCCTCGGTGTGTAAGTGAGCGGAATCGACTTTTGAATCAGGTTTTCACTGAGCTTCTCGATCGAAAAGATTCTGCTACACCGTCAGTACTGTTTCGACGCATAGACAAGTGGCAAACGTTTAGGGCTTTGGGTATCATCAGAAGGAACAATTGAAATCTAAAAAGATTACAAGGCCTCATAGCCAATAAAAGGCAGTCGGTATCCCTTTTATCATCATGAAATACTTTGGGGGGGGGGGGTGGTCGTGGCAAAAGAAGGAGAACTGACCTCAGATAGTTGGCATGGATCCCCACTATGCCCTCCACACATTGCTCACTGTTGAAACTCCAGCCCCATTCCAATTCAGGATAGTCAAGGGGAGTCATCATGAAGCTCCGTGTGAGGGGGTCGGCATAACCAAGCCACGCCCTGGAGCTTAGAGCTAGGACGCAAGTCGAATCTTGGCAGGTCACCTGGAATAACCTCACCGATTTAATGCCCAGGAATTTCTGACGTGTATCTGTGAGGTCGCCTGTGATCTCGTCCAAGACCGTCCGCAGGTAGACCCCAGAATGCAGACCAATGTGTAAATAGAGGGTGGATCCTCCAGTAGCAGAGTCTTCCATAGCCATGATTGCTAGAGACGATGGCGCTGCAGACAACGCCTGGACTGACTTATTCTCAAGAGTAGAGTCGGGGTCGAGACTCAGCACGCGAACAGTGCGATCGTCGCACCCAACGGCCAAGAAGGAGCTTCTTTGCCTGCCCTCGGGAACATCGCCCAGACTGAGACACGTCACGGTCCCAAACATTTCTTTTTTCTCGTCGTACTCCGCCAGCGACCCGTCCTCATCCATTTCAAAGTAAACGATCTCGCCAGAGCTGAGTGCAATGGCGACCTGCCTGGAATTTGTAGTGGCGGCCACGATGGATCTGTGTTGTGGTGCGCTCCATTCGTTTACCCGACCGCTACGGATATGTCGTATTCCTTTGGGATGAACCTGAATGAGACCGTCGTCTCCAAGTTGCTGGACGGCAAGAGTCGGGACCGAATCCAGGAACCCAGTATCACTGACCTGTTCCACAGTCTCACCAATGCTCAGCACCAAAGTACTGTTGGTAAATGACAGAATAATGTATGCGTCAAACTGATCATCACTTTGAAGCTTGGTGGTCCAGACTGCCGATGGAGTGCCAGGAAGTTCTGATGCCACAATCTCGTTGACCTCCAGGCCGTGCTTGAGCGTGCGGAAAGAGCTACGCGCCCCATTGCCGCACACGGTGTAGATTTGCGGCGCGTCGTCGTCTGTGAGGTTCGCAACCTTGCAATCTATGAGAGGGCTCATTGAGTTGACACTCTCAACGAGGGCCAGGTTCTCATTCGGCCGGGGATGGAAGAAGGCGGGCTCGTAGGCGGCCTGCGGGTCGGTAGGAAAGTTGTCGCTGCTAAACTCGAGCTCCTCGTCATCGTCACCAAGCTTTTCGAACTGGTAGAATTGGTGGTTCCCGGACTCGCTCGCCACAAATAAAAATCCACTCTTCAGGATGCACAAACTAGATGCGACCGGAACAGTATCGAAATATTTGATCTTCAGGCGCTCAACCTCGCCAGTGGCATTGCCTTCAGCGTCCTCGATCATGTCAATGGTCACCTTGAAAAGATCTCCATCCTCAGTCTGCAACAAGAAGAAGAAAAGACCGGCACTGTTCTTGAGCTTGTGCATGACTCCTGCAACAATGCAGCGCTTGCGCTGGGGGTCCTCTGTTGCGCCTCTTCGACGTGGAATAGGTACCCGGAAGGCCTCTTGGTTTGAGTGCCTGTATGTGACATTCTCCTCTCCGCAGACAAGCACACCAGAGGGGCCGTCGTTGCCGCCAGGCACCTGGAAGAGCAGGCTCGAGGTCGGATCGACGGGCTCTGACCATTTTCGAACCACATGGTTCAGTCCCAGGTCAAGCTCGTAGTACACCAGTTGCGTTTCCGCCTCTCGAGCGGCTTGACCGGAGGAGTCCTGGTCTGCTTCCATGTACTCGGTCTCCAAGGCAGCGAAGACGGGGTTCGCATAGCCGACATCGAGGGCCACGAGGGAGAAGACAAGCACCCCAGGCTTATGCGCCTCCAGTGGGGAGGATATCGTGAGCTCTGCTTGGGAGTTCCGGTTCAAGACGTAGACGAGCTTGTTCTTTTCCACGGACGCAATCAGGCAAGCCCTGCCCTTTGGATCTGCCGCCAGGAACTGGCCTGGAATGACTCGGCGGATTCCTGACTTTCCGAATGTCTCGAGGTGGATCCGCGTAAACCTGTTCTGAGATGGCTGGTACTCGATGATGGCGATTCTACCAGAATCTGTGGCCAAGATGATGTAGTCTGCGACCGTTGTCAGCAAAGGCCTGGGGCAAAAGATAGAGCCTTCGTACAAAGGCAGACACAGCCCGATCATGTTGGGACTCGAGGAAGATCTGGCAGGTCGGCTTCGAATCACTAAGAGCCCACGCTTAAGAGGGGAGTGGGTTGCGAGGAGAACGAGCTTACCTTTGTTGCTGCCTGCCAGGCGGAAGGCGGCGATGGACCTGATGATGCCGAAGATGTCGTGCGAAAGCAGCGTGATGACCTTGCCCTGGCTTGGATCGGGCCTCAGCAGAGAAAGACGCGAACCGCAGGCCGTGATGATCTGCTGCTCCTTGGTGCCTGAGAACTGGCCCAGGATGGCCTGGGTCATGGTCGACGGCGGCTGAATGGTCAAGGAGTACAGGAACATGTTGGATGTGGTCGCCATCTTGACTTTTGGGTCGCAGATGGCCTGCGCAGAGCCCTCATGGGTCTATTGACGCTAGACTTGGCGGTTGGTCGCGTGTGCCGAGGGTGGGTGGGGGAACTGTTTGTGAAGCTCGAAGCTCCAGGTGGTTGTTCCAGGCGCGACGAGGTTGAAAGCTCCCGTCCAGCTCTGGCTCCCAGAAAAAAATGGTTCGTACTGCTGCGCCACTTTATCAATGAGCTTCAGCCACACCTACCCTCTAGCCTACCCCAAATCATGAGCTCACTGACTTACCTCAGTCCATCCGCTCTGCATTTGCTTGTTGATCTCAACGACTGCGTTTGGAGCAGACTTTGGTTTTTTTTCTACCAGTACTGCGTGGGATTCTTGCCCATATCGATTGACTCGCCATGGCACCGTCAATTGACTCGGCAGCACGCGCTGCGCTGAGCACCATGTGCCGGCAATGCGCCCGAACCACGGCGAAACGATGGGCTCCTCGCATGGTAACATCGTCAACGACTGCGCGAACACTACACACAGGGAAGCCTGCGAAGCCTGCACGGCGGGCAGTAAGCGCCCCAAAGTCAGACGGGATCACGCGGTCTTCCTCGAGCTTCGCGCAAGCCGCAACTGCCTTTGGCTTCAAAAACGAGGGGGACAGCGAATCTTCCACCAGCAACAAACAGGTCCTCGCCGAGGACGATCTCTTCCACTCCTACTCCAACTCACCCATCCCCGAGATCCGCCAGCGTGCGGCGTTCATGCGCCAACATGCCTACTGTCCTTGCCCAGACCACAGACCGACCCGACTTTCCGAAAGTGGCGAGCCCTTGCGGCAGGACTCCGAGACCGCGCAACTACCCCCAGCGCACGTCAACTTCGAGTGCCCGGACTGTGGTGTGCCCGTATACTGCAGCAAGGAGCACTGGATGGCCGACTACGAGGCCCACCTGGAGATATGCGACACGCTGAGGCAGATCAACGAGGACGACCATGACCTCCGGTCCGGCAGGTTCTTCCCCGAGTTCCAGTACGCGGGCCCGCAGCTGGAGGAGGCCATGGTGAACATGACAAACTGGGACACGTTCCTGTATACGAGGAACTTCGAGGCCATCAACTCAGACAGGAGTATGCGGCAGGCGACGAGACTCCTCACGTATCCAGTGACGGTCGGAAGCATCCTGCACGAGCTCAGTCCCCACACCCTGCGGCAGGACGGCCAGCTGACCCCCGAGGGCCTGAAGAGTTTCAGCGCCCTGCGGTACACCCTCCACCCACCGAAGACAGGCGGCGGCACAGAGGTCAAGAACCTGCGGCTCGAGGCGCCCCCGGTCCGGCTCTTCGTGCTCGGCGCGCGGGCAGAGTCCTCGCTCCCGCGGGACGCCTGGGTGCAGCTCGCGCACCTGTTCCCGCGCTCCAGCTTCCACCTGGTCTTCATCGGCCCGGAGTCCATGGCCAACCGGGACGACGAGTTCCCGCTGCCGGAGAGGACGCCGAGCAACCCCTTCGGCGCGACCGTCGAGCGGCCCTGGCACAACGTGAAGATCAGCACCATCGTCGACTACTACCACACCATCCACCGGACCGGCCAGTTCTACCCGTACGACCCCTACTTTGACTGCTTCGTTCTCTTCCACCCGGGGCTGGGCCACCCGGCCAGCTCGCACGAGTGGGCCGAGACGATACCCATGCTGTTGGAGACAAAGGCGCCCATCATCGTGACCGGCTACACGCAGTACGATATGGAGAGGGACATCGAGTGGGTGAACAAGACGGCCGCTGGCGAGTTCGATCTGCTGCTGAAGCCCGGGGAGAACACATTCAGGAGTCTGAGGTGGGACCTTAACGATATGGACCCCCAGGACGTCTCTTGTGGCAACTGGGGTGTGTGGGCCTTCCGTGGGAAGAGGTAAGTCCCTTGTTCCTATGATGTAATCTGCTACCAGACGCAAGATGCTAATCAACTGAACAGATACGAGACGACAAGGAAAGACACAGAGTAGAAGTTAGACATCCCACGTTGGCAAAGCCTCGTAGGCAAGTCAGAGCAGGAGATCTGGAAAATTGTACCATATATCCAGTGTATATTGCTTGTACATATGCGATCGTCTGACCCGGCTATATCGCATCTCTTCGCAGAATGCATTATGACAAGACCTCTCTCCGTTTGACCAACTCTCCAGCTGTCGATGAATTGACGTGGAACAAATAAACTTCTCTCGGCCTCCCACTACAGAGCTTGTTCTCTTGTCACCACACGCATCAATTTTCAAGAGAACTCTCCTTGACCAACTGCAAATGTGACCGAGCACGCCTTGAGAGGCCTTCCATGCTCCACAACTGACCGATTCCATCTCCCTAGTCTCAATCACTGGCCCCCGCCTCGGCCTTTACGTGGCGCCTCTTGGGGTGGTTTGAACTCTTTGAAGGTTGATCTGAGCTTTTGGGGGCCTGGCTTGTTTTCTTCGCGGCCTGGTTTGGCCTTTTCGAGGCCTGTTTTGGGCTACTATGGCGCTGCCGCTCTGGTTGACCTTCTGGTCTAGGTGGCGTGCCAACGCCAGCTCCGCCTCCCATCCACATTGGCGGTCGACTAGGGGGTTGTGGCTTCTCTATGGGCCACATTCTCATGTCGATTTTCATTCCGGGTTCGATGAACTTCTCCCATACGACGGGTAGCACGATCTCGCCGTCCGGGGCCGTCACAAGATCGTAATGTCCCTCTTGGACGTGAGGTCCGACAACTTCCACGTGGGCGAAGGCCTGTTTGATCAAGTCTTCCATCCCCTGCGCATTGTTTGATGCGTTAAGTACGGCATTACTGCAAAGTGCGAATCCAAAGGCAGGGACGGAGCGCGTGACTTACCTCCCACGTCTTTGCCAGGGACCACGGGTAGTTGAACTTTCTACCGACAGCATCCTTAAAATGGATTACGGCTTTCGGGTCTTCCAGTATGTTCAGGCTAATGTACAGTCCGGGGCGAACGACCATCTCCCATAATTTCTGGGGGATGTCCTGCCCGTCGAGGATCAAGGAATACAGGCCATTCTCGATTTCTTTCCTATTGGCCGAACCTTCCGGATATGTGCGTTTGATTATCTCGTCCATTTGCTACCACACACCTTGAGTCAACATTGCGAGCTCAGCTCCACCAGCTGCTCTTGAGTGGATGGAATTCCTTACCGTCCACGTCCTGCATTGGTCCAATGGGATCTCACAGACGTGGCCCAGGCTGTTGCTGAAAAGTATGGTGGGCAACGGATTCGACGAGGTAAAGTCTGGAATCTCGTTACGTGTTTGCGTTGGGGCACTCCCGAGAATAACCTGCGGCGGGACACTTTCGAAAACATGATCCTGTTGGTACTCAATGTTGTCTAGAACCGTCTGGGCATCACTCCTGCAGTCGTACAGGAAACGGTCGAGCATGACACCGCCAGGCGGTTCCGCAACATCTGGCAAGTACTCGACTGCTGAGGCTTTTCGCTCGATATTGTCCACTTTGCCGAGAATGAGCGTGATGTCATGCTGGATGGTAGAGAGGTCGCCTACGATCCGTGTGCTGTCCTCCTTGATGTCATGAACAACGACCCTGTACTCTTGTCATTCACACTGTTACATTCGACGGGGTCGCGTGACTTACATGGTCCTGTAGTCCAGCGCCACATCAAGGGACAGCTTGCACGTCTCCAGCCTCTCCCTAAGCTTCTCCACCCTAGCTTTGCCGGACGCAACCCACCTGAGCTGCGAGCGTCCTTCCCGGAGCACCGTCTCGATCTCCACCAAGATTGTGCGGCAGCTGTGAGCGATGCCGATGATGTGCTGACGGCTCTGCATATTGTCGCCCGCGGGGGACTTGTCATGGTCCAAGTCCTCGGCGACCATCCTCAAGATCGTGGACAAATCTGACAGGTCCTTCCGGACCTGAATCACTAGAGAATTTTTACTTAGTTACCCACGCATGGATATAATGTGGTTATACAAGAACGGGATGAATCAAGGCCCCGCATCTTCAATGTCTGTCTCAAGACCTGCAGCCTGGTAAGACGTCAAGGCATGCAGTGAAGCAGGCCACGAATATGGCGGCCTTCCCTCCCCCTGAAGGTTCAAAAATGCATCTGGGGAGCTGCTTACTGTCTTTCCTCGCGTCCTTGACATCGCGCATGAAGGACGCCGCCGACGCGGATATCATCCCGGCGAGCTCGACGATCGCTACGACAGCTGAGACTGCTCCGATGGCCTCCATGTGGTGTGAGTGCGTGTGGCTTAAGAGCCACGGCAATACGGCCGGTGCGGTCAGCCAAGGAGAACCTTTCAAATGGTCTCTTTTCGCCGTGTGCGAGATTTGAGTCCACACCTGTGTCGCTCGACAAGATCAACGGGAGCCATGATAGCTGGATGGGAAACACTGAGAGGGGTGCGAGGCTACTCGCGGTCTGCCTGGTGGCTGAGCCCCAAGGAAGAAGATGATTGGTAGCTTGTCACTGCAGTAGAGGCCCAGAAGTTAGGAGGACTGGTGTGTAACATGGAGGTTTCTGCCAATAGGAGAACTAGCCAGCCTGCTTCTCTCAGGATAACCTGCTGCATTAAGCGGAGTTGCCGCCCCTAGTGAGAACTCTTAGGCATTTTGATCAGACGTGTGAACAGATACAGAGCTGGAATTCACTGCCGCTACCAGGGGACAACTATAACAAAGACGCTCGCAATCAACCTTGAAGTTCTACGACAATCCGAGTTGGTCTGTCCAAATAAATCCAGCAGTAAGCCTACACAAAACTCAAGAGCCCAATAATAGACCTCACAACGTATCTCAATTAATTTGTATTTTCTGTCTGGTTGTCTTTTCAACTAGGTAATGTAGAGTGTATCGAGGCTACCTCTCAGAGGCCTTAGCGAGGTCTGCTAATCTGCCGAGGTTGCTTGTCTGTAGGTAGTAGTAGTACAGAGAATATTGAAGGAGACAAAAACAGGAGTGAGAACAAAAAGGGGTGGGGGATAGGCAGCAGTAGTCGGGTCTAAGGCGGGAGGTAACCCACACACCGCGCATACACACCCACGTACGCTGCCCGGCGCTGCCATGAATAGTCTCACAGAAGGTGTCATTGGGGGGAAACGCGCGGAGCAGCTCAGAAATACATGGTCATCGTCATCGGCTTCATCACCAGTCAAATCAATTACTCAATCATTGTTGGCGGTCCGCCGTTGCTCCTACTCATACAGGCGTCGCAGGGGCCTTGGGCTTCTCCACGGGCTTGCTACCGCCGCCGGCCATCCACGAGAAGGCCGAGGCGCCACCGACGGGATTCGCGCGGGTCGCAGACGCCTTCGGCTTGGTGTCCGTGGCCGACGTTGACGTTGACGTCGGCGTCGGCGGGGCCCCGCCGCTGTTGGAGGACATTGCGCTGGGCGTGGCAGCGCTGACGCTACGCCTCACGGTATCCCAGCGCACCGTCGGCGCGGGGGCCGGCGAGGAGTTGCCGTTCTGGTCAATCGTGGAGGCGGCACCCTGGCTCTTCCGCCGGCTGAACTCGCCGCTCGACCGGGAAGGGGCCGGCGCATCGAAGCTTATTCCGTTGCGGGCTGCCGAGGAAGATATAGAGACCGACTTTTGAGGCTTCAGTATTTTCATGCTGCGCCCACCCCTGCCTGCTGGCTGGTAACCGCTCAAGCCATTCTCGCGCTGAGCGGCTTCACCACCGCTGGCTGGACCGCTCTGCCGCCAGGATCCCCAGATACCAGTTGTAGAGTCGCGCCGTCCTCCTCCGTCCGAGGTTGCAACATTTTCCTTGCCAGTGCTTTCTCCAATACCGGACACCGTCTCCCTCTGTGGTCGCTCGCTGCCACTGTCAGATGGAACACTGGTGGCTGTGTTCTTGGATGAGTAGGCCGCCTGATTCGTGGCCAAAGAGAACGGGCTCTGAAGTTCAGATTCTCCGACGTCGGAGTGAGAGACGGATGTCTCTGCCCGGTCAGGGACCGCCGTCTGGGGCCGATGATCACCAGACACGAACGCCGGCGCGCTGGCATTGAGCTTGAGTTTCTCTGGAACGACGTTGACAGTGGAGATGTGCTTGTACGCAGACTCATCTTCAGGACGGACAAAGGGAACGGAGAGTCTGTCACGATCATCACCGTTGCCAAAGAGCGTCATTCGATTTTGAGACAAGAGCAGGTCAGCACTGTTCGAGGCAAGGGTGTCGCTGCCGATGAAAATGCGGATGGCATGCCTGTGATCCCCGGCCTCCACGTTTTCCGTTCCAGTAATCTCGAAGTCGACGGTGATGTAGGGCACCTGTCGACGAGACGGACTTGAGGACCGAGAACTTGACTGGGCTACCGTGGCTTCAGCAAAGTAGACAGGGAGGCTGGCACGCAAGACGCCATTGATATTTTTCTGAGCCTCGTCCACAAGACCAAGGTCCTTGAGAAGGGAGTAGTCAATGATTGACTTCTGTGATCCAGTGCAAGCCACTGCGTAGAGGAGCGTGTCATGTGCATACTGAGTCGTGAGCCAGCAGCGAACAATGGATGGCACAGATCCCAGAAACATCAGGCCCGGAGCTGGCCGGGTGATCTCAATTGGAGACAACTCGTCGTCGTCGTCATCCCGGCTGCTACCCAGCAGCAAGTCAAGACCGAGGCTACTGGTCCTGCCGGATGCTACCGAGTGGAAGGAATGTACCGAATGGCCTGCAGAGCTATGTCGCCCGTCGGATTTGTGAGAGAAGGAGCGCTCCATCATGGTAGGACCTCCCAGGCCACTTCCAGGCCTTGCAGGACCGAATTCGCCGGAATGACGCGCACTTTGACCCCAATTGGAAGCATGCAGGGTGGCCTCGTCGAAGCGGACGCTGTTTGCCCTTGATGCTGCCCCTCGACGGGTGGGCTCCTCATCGGCGTCCAAGTGAAGGGAGCCCAAGAGATTCTGACCTTGCTCATCGTCGAAGTCGTCGAATACCTCGTTGTTGGGCATCTGCACGGGTCCTGTTTTTATGTCAATGCTTACTTTGAGTGGAATGAATTGCACACAGAAACTTACCATGCTGAGGGGTCCCTCCCAGTACACTTGGAAATGGGGAGGGATTCCAGACCGACTTGACGGCATCCTCTGTCTGGCGCCTCTCGAGCCGCATCAACCTCTCGGCATGACTGGCCTGGATGAACTGGACCTGCTTCACTTCCATCTGGACATTATGGACTTCTTGGTGGAGAGGCGTCAGACGAGAATCCATGCCAAGATGGACTGACTGGGCGATGACTCTGGAGACTGTCGTCCAATGGAACGAGGTGGTTTGTGCGATGGACGGACGAGGCTGACAACTACCACGCTCGTTTGGGTCTGGGCTGGTGGGCGCAAGGAAGAGTGGGTGCGTTTGTTGAGCTCCTCACTGTTCTCCCGTACGTGTTGAGTGGTGACCGAGACCAATATATTTCACCCAGCCCGAAACCGCCCCGGACGTTGTTATTTGCGACCTCGATCGTCGAGTATCAGACCACTAGATTGTACCACCCCCACATCGCACGCAAAGACCAGCAGGTCTTTTCTGCGATGTGTTCTGTCGCTGTTGGGATGGTAGCCAATGTAGTTCTGTTGTTGGGTGCAGCACTGAGGCACGAGCTCAAGTCAGATATGGGGTGTTGCGTTCGCGTGTAAGCCGGAAGCTGTGAATGAACAGCACTGGAACGCGAACGTCGGCGGAATGGTAGAGGGAGGGGTCCCGTCCGGTATTGGCGACGTTGAGACTATCCGGCTCGTTGCTGTTGCTGATTTAAGTGGGGAGGGTCGAGTTGGATCCGACGATGGCCGCCTGGAGTTGTCTGTTGCTATTCACGGCCAGGTGGCCAGGTGGGAATCCTGAGCAGCGCTCCTTCGAGTTTGGCCAGACACGTGGTAGCCCCGGGTATGGGCGTGGATATTTTGATGGAGTGTGGCAGACCGAGGTCGCAGCGGCGCAGTCGTAGAGACAGGAGTCGTGTCGATAACGTGGGATTCGATTGTCGTTGTTCGGGTGGTTGGGTTCGTGGACGAACAGATGTACAGAGGGAGTTTACGAGTCGAGTGTGCAAGGGCGGGAGAGGGACAGCAAGGGCGGATGGTTCGCTAAGGCCAGGTGCAAGCGGCAGTACAAGACAAGGTTACTTTGGGGACGGGACAGAATTGTCTGTAGCAGGTTGCTTGATTGGGACTCAGTTTCGGTGAAAGTCGAGGCAAAGAGAAGGACAGATAGATAGAGTGCTAGGCAGACGTGTGGATTGATGCGTTGCGTGGCGTGCAGTTGGGTGTGCTCTGGGGGGGAAGGCTGGAGGTTGGAGGCGGCTGTGTTGGAGTGGTGATGATGAACGATTACTGCGTATGATTTATCGATTGGACCATCCCAGTCCCGGTCGAGTCTAGTTCCACCCCGTCTGGGGCCGTCTGCCTGTCTTGTCACCCATGCTCGCTCGCTCTTGCTGTCGGGCTGCCTTAGACCGGGGCTGCCAAGCCACGCCCTGTTCTCGATTTAGTTACGGATGCGCGACGGAGTGCACCACTTATGTAAGCTCTCTGCCTTCCGTCTCATCTTGTTTCCGTCTCCAGGTTTCCGTCTGAAGTCTTGATGCGGCCTGACAAGAGGGGGCAAACGCGGAGACCCAACACACCGGAGGCTGCTTCGCGTTTGACAGTAGCTAGCTTGTAAGGTGAATGTAAAAATAAACATTTCCTGTACATGGCTAGAGGCTGGCTAGATATGGTCTACTACTGTGTAATGCTACCTACGTACTCATACTCACTGCCCTGAAGATCCCCAGATCCTACCATCGGACTGCACATCTTGAACTCTATCCCCGGACCTGGTTGAGCATCCCAACAACCTCACTGTTACTCGACAACACTGTCCAGAAGGACAGACAACACATTGTCCCAAAAGACAAAATTACACACTCAACAAACAAGAGAACCTCACCTCGACGAGTTTCTCCTCTCCAAGACAGACTGCCCTGCCTCCAGCCACGGCGCCTCCCTCCACCCAGGCCACACGTAGCCCTCAGTGTCCGCGTTCGGGAAGCGCGGCTCGATCTCGGCCTCGACGAGGCCCCACAGCACCCGGTACGCCTCGCCGCTCATGTGCAAGCCGTCGGGCAGCAGCTTCTCGAGGTAGCCCCTGCGGCCGCCGGCCGGCGTGCCGAGCGGCGGCTGGCTGGCGTCCCAGCCCGTGGTGTTGGCGACGGCGTGGTCCATGAGCGCCTTGGCCAGGTCGACGCACACAACCGCTCTGGCCCCCCCAGCCCCCGCCCCCGATGCCGATGACGCCTTCTCTGCCGCCTCGGCCGCCACCTCGCGCGCCGCCTGCGAGTACTCGGCGCTGCGCGCCTGCTCGCGCACCGCGCGCCCGTACTGCGGCGTGTCCAGCTCCGCGCGCCGGATCTCGTCCAGCGGCGGCGGCGTCACCACCACGACCTTGGCCCCGTGCGCCGCCACGCGCGGGTGCGCCACCACCCGCGCCAGGTTCGCCTTGTACTGCTCCAGCGGCACGCCCTGGTTGTCGTCGTCCAGCGGGATGGCCGCGTCGTTGGCGCCGAGAAGGACGATCTACGCGTGGGGGGAAGTTTCACGACCCTTCAGCAATGTTTTCCCCGTACCCATCCATGTTGGGAGAAAAGATGTATGTATGCCTCTCGAGCAATTTCCCGGAGGAGGGAAGGGGGTGAGGGGCAGGACAAACGGGCGGACACTCACCAGGTACTCCATCTTTGGCGTGCCGGGGCCTGGTTCTGGGAAGAGGTCCTCTATGATCTTCAGGGCCTGGGAGGTGTTGTAGCCCGAGAAGCCGCGGTTGACGACATCATACCGTCGAAGACAGTCTGTAATGTAAACCGGGTCATCATCTGAGTGTCTGCCCCGGCTTCAAGTGAGGCTTCATTAACACTCACGTTTTTGGAGAGCGGCGTAGAATGAGAAGCCATCTTGGGCATCTACACAGGCTTCCCATAACGAGTCGCCAAAGAGCACGACCTGGGGGTATGGTGCCTGGAAGGGATCTGTAAGTATTTGTTCGCGTGAGGTGGTATTGCGGGTGTAGGGTTCCGTACTGCCATGGCTGACTGACTGACTGGCTGACGTGTATGTGATATTGTTTGATAAACACTGAACAAATAAACTCCTGCCAAGATCCAGGCACCCTGAAAACCTAGAAAGAATCTGGAGGCTTAATGCTCTGGAAATAAAAATTTGTGCACATGACGTTCTATAACGTGGGGGTATCGCGATATATATACACGTTGCGTGTAAGTGCAGAAACGAGTAGCGTGGAGTTCGTGACCGGGACCCCACCCACCAAACTCCAATCTCTCGCGAACGAACTATCTACCCGTTGCGAACCGACGGGGCTTGTCTGTATCCCCCCGAACCAGCCCGACCTTAGCCTCAAACCACCACATGGGTTCGACAGGAGCCAGCAGCGGAGGACACAAGGCACCAGCCCAGGGTGGGAAGGAGGGCAAAGGTGGGCCAGGATCTCACGATATGCCGGCGCACGTCACAGCGGTTGCATGGTTCCCAGAATTCTGGCCGAGTCGATTCGCAAGCCCAGGCGATCATGGCTGTCCAGGCCAAGGCGGCGACCTGCAGCGCCTGCAACGGCGGTCTCTTTGCTCTAGTGCGGTCCGACTGCTTTTTTGCGCGAAGGAGCCCACGACTCAATAACCACTGGGGGCCTATAGCCTGAGGGCAGAGGCGGTGAAACCGTGAAAAACGAAAAGCTAATGTTGTCAATCCTTTCGGCCTTTGTTCGCGTGTTGCCAAAATCTGTCTGGGCGTGAGACCCCGGTATTTCCCTTGACAGACGGACTAGTCTGAACCGTGCTGTGTCGTGCCCAGCTGATGCTGTGCTGTTCGTGCCCGCTCGTCCTAGTCGCGAAGTGTGGTCGGGGGGGCGGCGGACCGGCTTCGCGGCTACGGTACCCACCCAACCAAGGACAAGGACGGCCGCTTCTGCATGGTGTGTGCCTGCGTGGAGGAAGAGGGAGACGCAACTTGAAGACGCACACGTTCAAGCTCTCGTGTCAGTAGAAGATCCCAAAGACAAAAATTTGAAAGTTTCATCAATGATACATCAGCGGAGCTCCCTCGTGGAATGCATCACAAAAGCAAAAAAGCCAAGACCACGGCGGAGAGACAAAAGGCAAAGACAGGAAAAAAGCACAGGCCGGCTAGTTCGCCGGGCCGAACTAGCAAGGTCCTCTCATTCCGTAGACGTTGAAGTCGGAGCAAGCTAGCGTGCCTGCATTCATTCTCGTCCGCCAAACCACAACGCACGACCGACTGCAGGCTGGCTCACCCGGGCAAGACGACAATGGAGGACCTCCCTAAAGCAGCTGCCCATCTGCTGTACTCGGTGAGCCCGGCACATTTGTGCCAGGCTGCTTTCGCACTCGCTTCGAGTGCCGTCCTGGCCGTCGCCGTCACGCCCTCCAGGGAGCGCAAGCTCTTGGTCAACTACGGAGCCAGGAGTCACGGGGGATCGACGGCGGATGCTATCTCCACCGCCGCTGCACAGAGGGACGACGACATCCTGCTCAGGTCGGTCAGGAGGCTCACCTCCGTCGGCCAGGTCCCCCACATGTGGTTCTTCACTTTCTACACGACCTACATTCTATGCGCTGTCTTCTGGGCCAGCCAATATCTTTTCAATGGTCCAATATTGCGCTCCCTGGCCGCTCGGCAGGTCGAGCTCGGACCAGCCCAAACCACGGACGGCCACGTCGCTGTGGCGTGGTGCTTGATGTTGCTCCAGGCTGCGAGGCGGCTATACGAGTCCTGGGCTTTTGCTAAGCCTTCCAAGTCCACCATGTGGATCGTCCATTGGCTGCTTGGGCAGCTTTTCTACGTGGGAATCAGCGTGGCCATCTGGATCGAGGGATCGGGTATGTTCTGCCCCGAAAAAAAAATGATCTCAGAGACTTGGTTCACTTGGTTCGCTGACTTTTCCTGGTAGGCGCAATCTTGCAACACCGAATACGCCTCGCCAACATGCACCTCACGGGGGACGCGCTGTTCAAGCTGGCCATTGCGGTGCCTCTGTTCTTTTTCGCCTGGGTCTCGCAGTACCGCTGTCACAAGCATCTGTCGGGCCTCAAGAAATATTCACTGCCTGACCAAGGCATGTTTCGACACCTGATCAGTCCTCATTACACGTGCGAGTGCCTGATCTACTTCTCATTGGCAATTGTCGCAGCCCCGGAGGGACACCTGTGTAACCAGACGCTGCTGTCCGCGTTGTTTTTTGTGGCTGTGAACCTCGGTGTGACGGCTCGAGGGACCAAGAGCTGGTATATCGACAAGTTTGGGTCAGACAAAGTGGCGCCGAAGAAGATCATGATACCCTTTTTGTACTGAAGCGCCATTGCTGTTCGACTTCGTCGACGTCAACGCTTCAGAAATTTTCCAATGTTATTCCCGAGCTTTGAAACCTTCAAAACATCTCGATATGTTAAGCTCGTTCGGGTGGATCGTTGATTGTCACCGTTAGCAAAATTATCTGGCGTCCGTAGCATTTCCCAGTTGCTGATGGTCTCTGCGGAAAGACCAACGTCTGCTTGAACATCGGCAATGCCATGCAGATATTGCGTGTACAAGTCGTCCGTCGTGATAAGAAGGCTTCGCGGCTCCTGGAGGATCCTGTGAGCTGGTTCGGGGTTGAGCGCACCATCCTCCTTGCTCGAATATATGTTGAGGCAAAGGCTGCCCCCCAAGCTGACGGTGCAGACAACCGGGTGGTAGGCCGCGCCATCCTTGTGCGGCATTATACCTACGCCAGGAGGGTACTCGTTGATAAGGACATGGTTTGGGCGCTGGTGCGGGCTCGAATTGAAGAGATGGGCGGGGCTATTTTCAGCGGCGAGAGGAATTGAGAGCAACCGCGACACGATGGGCTGGTCGAGCCAAGGTGGCAGAGAGGCGTCGAGGAGCCTGTCTTGGACCAGGTCGGATGGCCATGTCTGTAGGCGTCGATGGGAGAGCTGCTTCCACTTAGGCTTCGGTGCGCCGTCGATCTTGTCCACAGTGAGCTTGCCAGTCGGACTCCCGAGCGTGGAAGTGACGATGCTTGGAGAATTGCCATTGAACGCACCTTGTCCAGAATGAGACGCTCTTCCTCCTCACTTATGAAGTCTGCAATGTAGTACGCGGCTGCGGGAAGGCGAGGTATCCTGGCCTGATCCAGGGAGGAGGGGAGTGAAACTCCTGTGGGGAGAGCTACGCGACCCATTGAGGGGCGAATGGAGGGCCAGTGCAACCCAAGAGGGCAGTGCAGTCAGTGCAGTCAGTGCAGCCCGGGATGCTTCCCAGAAGTGATGGCCTGGTTGCCTGGTCTCTGTCCTGCCCTGCGACTTGAACTTGGTTGCCGAAAAGGGTTGAGGCGCGCGCGGGGGACGTTCACATGGTAAGCGTACGACTCAATTGACCCTCGTGATCTTTACGGCGATTCGGTTGCCTGGTGCCTGAAATAGTTTCGCAAAAGCAGTACGCGAGGACGGGTCAATCTGGATACCAGCCGCTGGAGTGCCCAGATGGACCACAGTAAGAGGTGAGGCTGGGAGTAGTAAACGCAGAGATGAATGCGCATCCGGAGAACGGCTGGGAATGAATGTAAGAAGACGAGGCACAGTCCCTGGCGCGGGGTGGACTCCGACCCAGGCCAGACGGTGTAGACACTAAACAGCACAAGGCACGCTGCCTCGTGGTCGAGCTGTTGACCTGGAAAGCATGGTTGTTCTTGGTAAGGCTGGGTCGGTCCTAACGCTAACGAACTAGGGGAGTCAGGGGAGCTGGAAGCTTGACACCTTTGAGAAGAGAACACTGCAGAGTGCCACCAGGATCGAACGAGTCAGGGAAGCTCTCGCATGCTGTGCGACGGCGCCCGCACGCCCGTACAAAGTCAAAGTGGTCAAAGTCAAGTTTCTTGTCCGGGTTGGATGGGATGGACGGGTCGGGTGACAGCTGACTGAGATAAAGCGAGGCATAGCTTGATAGCCGACTAACAGTACGGGTGGGCGACTAGAAAGTTAGCGTGTCCATGTCCATGTCCTTGCCCTTGTCTCTTCAATTCCCGCCACCATCAAGGTTGAATTGTTGACGGCGATCTTTTGCGACGGAGCTGGAACAACATTGCTTAGCAGACAGCAGACAGCCTGACAGCAGGTTCTCTCATCCTCGCCCTTCGCCTTCCAACTTCCTCCCCCCTTGGAGCAACAATACTACTGTGTGATCGCGCGCGAGTCGCCGAATATTGCCAGATGCGACAGAGGGCCAAGTCGGCGGGCTTGGACGGAGTGCTCCGTCCTGCGACTGTGTCTGGTGGTGGAAGATTTGGAACAGTAGGCTGTGAGTGTAAATAAGTTTGGTGGCGCTCGGGAGCTTATTTCTTGTGATGAGGGTGGCCTTGCGCGTCGAAGCGTTTGGGCAGGGAAAGTGCGTATTGCCCTGGGCAAAGCAATGCGAGTAACAACGGGACCGAGATACAGGCACACCGAACGAGGCGCAGCCAGTCAGTCAGACAGTCACCAAGAGCGAGCTGGGCAGTTGTTGTTTTTTGTGGTGGAGAAGTTGAGACGTATCCATCAGCAACTCGCATAGACTGGCTGCATCGAACAACGGGTTGGAGTCACCATAAGAGGAGCATACAACACGTATCTACAGGCAGACAGGCAGACAGACTGGCTGACTGACAGATTGACTGACTGAGTGAACACATCATCCATGTCGATGGATGCAGTGGAAAGGCCCATGGCACAGGGCTCGAAACGACAGCAGAGGGCATTGTCGCCCGCCGTATGAGAGCTCGACACCCTGCCCAATCAGGAGAGGTGGCAATGAGGACGCGCAGGGAAGGCGCAGTGCAAGATCAGACTTGGGTCACTTCGAACCCACGGGAGCGGCAGGGGTCCAGAGGTTCCTAGTCGGGCTAGACAGGGGGGCCACCCAGCGAAAATCTCCATCTCCCGCCTCTTCCAGCCAATGACCGAGTCTTATCTCTTGTCTGTCTCTCTTTCTCCTTCTGCCTTGCTCTTCCTGTGTGTGTGTGTCTTCCAAGCTTCGGTGGCAGGGTGGGTGATGTGTGGTGTGTAGTGGGCTCTTTCTCTCTCTCTCTCTTCCCCCCCTCCCCCCTGCCCACCCCCCCAGTGGCCCCCTCTCAAGCCCAGTCGTGCCCAGCTGTACTCTGTATAGCCAGTACTGTAGTAACACCGTAGCCTGCTTTGCCTACCTGCCACCGACCAGGCTCTCTCTTGCTCGCTCGCTCTGCCCCCAGTCCACCACCCCCCCAGTCCGGTCCAGTCCAGTCCAGTCCCGATCCGATCCAGTCCAATCCAGGTCCAATCCAGCCAATCCAGCCAGTGCTAGAGTTCTGCCAGTTCAACCAAGAAAAGAAACCAATCTCTCTAGCCTTTCCTAGACTCTTTCTTCTCGCTCACTCACGCCTCTGTTTGGGTCTCTTGCCTTCCTGCGTAGTCTTTTTTCTCCCACAATCCTGAAGGAAACAGACTGCTGAGACATTATTATCATTAGTTTCTCAGTCTTTTCCAACCTGTACACTACAATCTACCCGACCAGTGCCGTTCCGTGCCCGCAGCCGTACCACATCGTACCTCACCGCACCCTCTGCACCCCCCGTACGCCGTCGTGCCTTGACCCGTTCGCTCGTTGGACTGGCCTTGGACTGTGTTCTGCTCTCCTCTTCTCTCTGTGAGGCCTTTGTTAGACTCCAGGAGCGCTATCGATCGCAGCCCCCAACACCACAGCGCGCGCCGGCCCTCCAGCCTCTTTGATTTTCCATCAACCGGGAGTCCTCGTGACAGTTGGCTTGGTTTCAGTCAACCCCGACCGATTTGCTCGAGGCAACAGCGCCCGGACCATCCCGTCCCATCCACGCCCAGGTTCAGTCCAGTCCTGTCCTGTCCTATCCTGCCATTCAACTGGGGCTCCTCTTCCTCTTCTCTGGCACACCATTCCACCAACCTACCACACCATCTGGCTCGACGCGGTTCACTCAGCCCTCTTATTCCCTCCTCAACTCCGTGGTTCAGAGGTGCCCATGATGGTGCACAGGAACAGCTCACCTTCGAACTGAATGATATGGATGCGCAGAATGCTGCAGAGTCCGCCGCTACGAAGCCACCTGCTTCCACATCCGCCTCTCCTAGGCCTGGCAATGCTCCCGACCCGGTTCAGGCCAGCAAGGCTCCATCCTCCCCGCCCGCCGTGAATAAGTCGCCTTCAGCTCCAGCGTCGGCTTTGTCACCACCACCGCCGCCACCCTCGTCTTCATCAGCCAAGGACTCAAAAGACCCCAAGGAGTCCAAGGACATTAGGCAGTCCAAAGAAGCCGACAAATCCAAGGAATCCAGTGATGTCAAGGCCAGCGTAACCGCAGCTCTTCCGCAGCAGGATGATGAGGCTGGCGCTGAGAACAATTCCGAGGCCGAGACTATCGTTCTCCCGGGCAAAGATGGTTCTCCCATCAAGAGCCGCAAGGTGATCAAGCGCGAGGATGCTAGTGACGGCGAGGAGCGAAATAGTGTCATCGATATTTCCCCTGCGAAACGCAAGCCTTCCGATGGCAAGAACGATGGCAATGGTCCCAAGCAAGGCAGTAGCGGCGGCAACACCCTGTCAACAGACGATGCAAAGCGGAAGCGACTGCTAGATCATCCACGGAGTAAGGACTCCAGTGGGCTGAGCTCGGCACCAGCATCTCCTCTACAGCGCTCACGGCAACAGTCGACTGATCTTCGCCCAGAGTCCGAGGGTGACTCTGTTCATGCAAGGCCCACCAAAGTCATCTCCAGGGAAAGAGAGCCCAGAGACAGGGACAGGGACGTGTCGAGAACAAAGTCCTCAGATAAAGCAGCCACGCACAAGAGGAAGGCCCCCAAGGCAGAGTCTGACGACGAGGCCGATAACGAAAGTCACAAAAATCGCCGCCGGAGGACTTCTGCTTCAATCGACGCATCCTCCACTCCTCGGCCCCAACACAAAGATCGCGATCACTACAAGACGAAATTCAACCATGACAGCATTTCGTCGTTACGGCAACGCTCCATTTCCCCACATCCTCGAACTCACCGACGAAGTGCATCCACACAAATCGTTTCGCAAACATCCAGCGGGCTCAGCCAAAAGAAAAGACGTGTCCCTCCTCCTCTTACCACCGACTATCCCTCTGACGAATCATCTGCGAGTGGTAGCCCTCACGTCCGGAGCTCGACAATGCGCGGTCTGACGACGCCAGCTACTGCAGACTCCAACATGTCGTCGGCCAAGAACCCCGCTCATAAAAAACATGTCGACGCGCATGGCCAAACGCAACTCGCGAAGGCGTGTTCTCGTGGCGAGTACGACAACGTTAAGCGAAGGCTCCAGGAACGCCCACAGGACCTGGACTTTCCCGATTATGCAGGCAATACCCCACTTCAGATTGCAGCCATCAATGGATACGATGACATTGTGAAGCTTCTTGTCGAGGCAGGCTGCGACATCGATTGCGTTAACCACGATAAGGATACCCCTCTTCTGGACGCTGTCGATAATGGCCACCTCGATGTCATCAAAGTCTTGCTCGAGGCTGGAGTCAACCCACGCAAAGCCAACGTCAACGGCGAGGAACCACTGGACAGGGTGGATGATGAGCTCGATAACTGCGAGGAAATTCGTACGGCGCTGATGGACGCTAGGAAGAAGCAGGGAGACCGTCGGCGAACCTCGGAAGAGCAACAAGATCAGCAGGACAACCGATCTCATGGTCCCGATAGCCCGCGGCGCTCGCCCGCTCTGGCTGACTCCGCTGCAGGCACCAGGAGGGCAGCTAGCTCCCGCTCCCACAAGCTCAGCAATCACCTACTGTACATGCACATGGACGACAAGACCCTGCGGTCAGCGGCAGGGCGTGGCGACTTGGAGACGGTAGAGCGCATTCTCCAGGTTAGGGACAACTTCGACGACGCGGAATCCATGGTTGCTGCGGCGAGGGGTGGACATGAGACGGTGATGAATCTGCTCCTGGCTCTTGGCAATGCCAACCCAGATCCCTCCCCCGTGGACTCGGAACGACCAGAAATAGCAACGCCCATTTTGGCAGCCATTGGTCAAGAAAATATTAGGATTATCAGATTGTTACTGGCTCAGTCAAATTTCGACCCCACCAGGAAATTCCGAGGGCAACCTTACCATGAGATAGCCCAGAAGCGACAAGGGCCAAACTGGAAGGAAGAAGAGCACATCCTGAAAGATGCCTACGACGCGTACAAGCGGAATCACCGAGATCCTCACAAGAAGTCTCCGAACCGGCGAGAGCTGGAAAACAAGCGCATCGTTCGAGCGGAGTCCAAAGATGATCCGACCAGAAGCATGAAGCGCAAGGCGACTAGCCCAACGCGTGACGGTCACCGCGTCACAGTCGGCAAAGCCCGCGCCACCGACAAGGAAGCTAAGGCTACCAGCTCTGTTGGGTCGAAGAACGAAGAGGTGACCTCGCCCAAACGCGGACCCGGGAGGCCTAGGAAAGACGACCGTGGACTGCCCACCATCGCGATCTCGGACGGCGAGAACTCACCTGCCAGCAAGTCATCAAGCAAGCAGAAGCGCCCAGACATGGATACCGCCTCATTCTCCTCTGAAGGCGAATCGAAGCCAAGAAAAAGACTCATGTCAGGCAGGGATTTGAAAGAACAAAGAGAGAAGAACAGGCGCCACAGCATGGTGTCCAATGCTTCATCTCTCCGCGAGCCTTCGAGTCCCCGCGATAATCGTACTGACGACCCGCACGAGCTCCCAAGCGAGAAGTATCACGACCGCGCCAAGGCGCTCAAGAGGGATGAGTCGCGGGACAGACTGTCCGTCTCCGGCGAGCTTTCGAGTAAACGCAGCCGTACTAGTGCCACTCCCGACCGTGTCTCCGAGAAAGAGGGCGAGCCTGTCAAGAGAAGGCGACTGGATGCCGAAAAGAAGGAGCGACTACCGAAGCCAAGCTCTTCACCAGATCGCAACCGCAAATCGACTGCTCCTCGTGACGGTACAGCCTCCAAGCAGGATGACAAATCTTCTCGCAAGCACGGTGATCAGGCCGACAAGAAGGACTCGTCCAAGCCTCGCAAGTCCGACTCAGCATCGGACAACAGTCGGCGAGAGTCTGGCAAATGTGCCCCGTCCGAAAAGAGCATCCATGTCAAAGCAGAAGATCCTGATATCGTGATGCGAGACGCAGATCAAGCCCAGGACGAAGAGAACAAAGCCCGTGCTGCACGAGAGCAAGAAGACGAGAAACGGCGCCGTGCCGAGCTTGAGGCCAGGAAGAAGGAGAAGGAGGCTGAGGAGCGGAAGCGTCGAGAGGACGAAGAGCTCAAACGCCGCCAAGCAGAGGCCAAGCAGCGTGAGGAAGCAGAGAAAGAGAAGAAGCGTCTGGATGAGGAGGATCGCAAGCGACGCGAAGAAGAGGCGAGGAAGAAGCGGGAGGAGGCCGAGAGGCTACAGAAAGAGGAAGATGATCGACGCAAATTGGAAGAGGAGAAGAAACGCCTGGAAAAGGAGAAGGAGGAGGAGGAGCGCAAGAAACGGGAAGAGCAAGAGCGAATCCGCAAAGAGGAAGAAGCTGCGGAACAAGCCCGGCGGAGACTCGAGGAGGAAGAACGCCGGGAACAGGAACGCCGCGAACGCCAGCGCGCTCTTAGGGAGGCTGAGCTGCGCAAGCGCGAGGAGCAGGAGAAGGCACGCGTCGAAAAGCTTCCCGCGTTTCTTCGCTGGCTTGATCGTGGTGTCAACATCAGAAGCCCCGAAACAGCCAAGAGATTCCGAATCCTCACCGGCGTCCGATTCGACAGCATCCGGCCAGAGACCGCAGGCACTGATGAGGGACGTGAGCTGTGGGTCTTGAACACTCAAGCCGCTCTCCTCTTGGGCGAGACTGACCTCCAACTCACACGTTTCTCAGGCTGGGGTCACGTTCCGGCATCTGAAGCTGCAAAGTACGTCATACTCGGCAAAGGCAGACCCAGCTGCGGCCTCATCGACATGGACGAGTGGGACCTAGGCAGACAGCTCCCCGGCTACTATTTCGGCAAAGAACCGGGACAATTGAGCTTCAAGGAAAAGCGCCAACTCCAAGAGGAGTCCAAGTTGAAGTTCATGGATATGGACTTGTTCTTTGTCAAGGTAAGCAAGCTATTATCTTGCCACGAGAGCAGAGAACATTGCTGACCAACGCCTCTAGCTGTCTGACCTTCTGTTCTCCATCCCGAATATGGCCCATCTCCGCAATCTAGAGATTGTGGTCATGTACGAGGAGATCCCAGAAACCGTGGAGCAGTACGAGCAAGGGGAATTCCCATCTCGGTGGAAGAATGACCCCGACGCAGACCGCTATATGGGATTCTGCCCGCGACCCAAGTACTACGTGAACGGCCAGCTTGTCCGCGAAGGCAAGGTCGACATAAACACTGTCAGCAGGACGCCATGGCCGGAACAGCGAGTGCCGAGGAGTGGCCTGACAGCGGTATCGCCAACAAATCCCAACTACGTACGACTTGCGAAAGAGCAAGGCCTTAGCCACCTCTTCTCTGGCCTCAGGACACCACCCAACACCACTGCCGCACGTGCGTCTCCCAATCGATTGTTTTCGCAACGAGCGTTTCAGGGTACAAATGACGATCTCTCCCCACCGCAGTCCGATTCCACGACCTTTGTAAATGGTGATGGACACCAGCCGCGCTCGTCGACTGGTTCGGCGGGCGAGCAGGAAAAGCCCTTGGTGAACGGTACCACTGAGCCTCTTTCGGCCATCGGAGAATCCATGGATCACTGATTGCTGGAATAAGGACAAGTGATACTACACTTGTCAACATCAACACAGCTAGCTACCTGTCTACAGAGAACCACTTCTCGTAGCTTGGGGCACCAGTGTTCTGCAGCACCCACGCAGAATTAAGCGGGCCTTGCCTTCCTGGCCAATTTTGGATGTTGGAGCAATGGGCTTGATCTCTCTGTGAACATATAGGGGACGATGGGGTATGCGCCCTAGTTCTCATTGACATGGGGGTAGGTGGGATTTTACCGGACAAATCCCATGTTGCTTCAAGAGAACAAAGCTAGCAAAGCCGGTATGAAGGCATGGAGCCTTTGGATGGTTGCTCCGATCATGTGCGGAGGATAGCTGGGGTCCCATTATCACCCGAGAATCACACGGGGAGATTCCTGTGCATGCCCGCCTCAAAACTAGGCCAAAGGAGATGGCTTGACTGCTACCAGAAGGCTGGCCATCCTCATACAATTATGTACCTGCATCAACATAGCATGGCGACAAGCAATGAAATGAGCGGAGACGGCCGATTTGGCTGTCGAAAACAAAGTACAAGCGATTCCGCTAGAATTCGATTTGAGTGTGTGACATGTGTGACACGAGAGATATGCTGTGACTTGCCAAATATAGCAGCAAGGAAGGATGAACGATGTGACAGGTTAGGTACACGTTTATGTTTTCGTCTTTAACCCGTATACACACTCTTATTATCAAGCTGTAGACGGTCCCTTCATACAGTGGTAAAAACTTCGTGACCCAGTGTTCAATAACACACAATGATACACGTTTAAATTCCGGTAAGCTGTTGATGTTCTGAGGTGAGTTCAGTAGGTAGGGCGTGCCTCCAAGTGACAACCTCGGGAGGAAGGCGGTGACGTTGACATCAGCGGGGCAGAATTTTGCTGAGGCTCTCTCGTGCCCCTCGCCCGCCCAACTCGGACGGTTTCTTCTCTTCAGTCACGTCACAACAAACGCGGGTTCCCTGATACAGAAGACGAGCCAGACATATCGACGCACTGTTTAATCTTGATTAATCGTATTTGTGGCTAACTGCCCAAAACACCGTCGCAAAGATGTCGACAACAGTGGAGAAGGTTGGTTTCAACGCGAGTTTGCGACAAGACTGCCATGGCTGACAGGATTTACTACAGATCAAGGAGATCGAGACCGAAGTGCGTCCAAACCCAAGCCAGACCCGTCCCTTCGATATTTGCAAAAATTTCCCAAAACTCCGATGGATGTCGACCGCCCTCGTCCGGGCCCCGTCCCTGGGCGCAAATGGCAGTTGGCTCAAATGGACAAGGCAATTCGATACTAATGACATGGACAGATGGCTCGAACCCAGAAGAACAAGGCAACGTCCTTCCATCTGGGTCAACTTAAAGCAAAACTCGCCAAACTCAAGAGAGAGCTGCTCACACCGTCGAGTAGCGGCGGCGGTGCCGGCGCTGGCTTCGATGTTGCCCGAACAGGTGTTGCGAGTGTTGGGTTCATCGGGTTTCCCTCCGTGGGAAAGAGTACACTCATGACTAGACTGACGGGACAACACTCCGAGGCAGCTGCGTACGAGTTCACAACTTTGACGAGTGTGCCGGGCCAAGTGATGTACAACGGAGCGCCCCTACAGATCATCGATCTTCCGGGAATTATCGAAGGAGCCAAGGATGGTCGCGGCCGTGGACGACAGGTCATCGCAGTTGCAAAAACATGTCATTTGATCTTCATCGTTCTTGATGTCAACAAGCCATTGACGGACAAGAGAGTCATCGAGAACGAACTCGAGGGCTTCGGAATCCGATGCAACAAATCGCCACCAAATATCACATTCAAGAAGAAGGACAAGGGGGGGCTCAACATCACGAGCACTGTCCCGTTGAGCCATATTGACCACGACGAAATTAAGGCCGTCATGAACGAGTACAAAATATCCTCAGCAGATATCGCCATCCGATGTGACGCGACTATTGATGACGTGATCGATATCCTGGAGGCTAAGAGCCGGAGCTACATTCCTGTTGTTTACGTCCTGAACAAGATCGACGCCATCAGCATTGAGGAACTGGACCTGCTGTACCGCATCCCCAACGCAGTGCCAGTCAGCTCCGAGCACGGTTGGAACGTTGACGAGCTGATGGAAGTCATGTGAGCTCCTTCCTTTTCCCCTTATTCCCTTGTTCGTCATTTGGCCGGTGAGCTAATGAAATGGGATTGCACTGCAGGTGGGACAAGTTGAAGTTGGTCCGGGTGTACACCAAGCCCCATGGGAAGATGCCTGATTATTCTGCGCCTGTCGTGCTCCGTTCCACGAGATGCACAGTGGAAGACTTCGTAAGTTACAATGCCCACAAATTCCCTGATCTGTATCACCGCGTCAGGTGACGGTCGGGTTGGGCCCATCCTGACTGAACTTCCTCAGTGCAACGCTATCCACCGCAGTATCGTCGAACAGTTCAAAACGGCCATCGTATACGGCAAGTCTGTTAAGCATCAACCCCAACGAGTGGGGCTCGCACACGAGCTTGCGGACGAAGATATCGGTGAGTGTTTTCCCGAGCGTAGCCTCGTCGGGGCGCCAGGGAACCCTGGTGGGGACTGGACAGGCTTTCATGTGCTAATTCGAATTTTCGGTCAAGTCACCATCCAAAAGCGATGATGTGTTGTCCAGGGCTCAAATTACTAACGGAGCCACTAAGGCTCCAGCCGGGCTGTCAACCGCCTGCTGCCCGTCATGCCCTCTACGTGAGCAAACACGACTCGCTTGACGAGGACCGTTGCGCCGAGACGGGATAATATTTGACAGCGATTGCACTCGCCAATTTCGGGGAATTTCAGATTCAAGTTGGGTGGAGCCAGTCGTCATAAAGCTAATCCTAACCTCCTGTCCCTGCACCGATCCTGGCGGCTCGAGGCCGTGGGCATCGCTGCATCCGCCATCGTGACCGGACTGAGAACAGCAACAGCCTGCCAGCTTAGCTTGAAACTTGGGAACGCCTGCACGACGTGAAACTTATCAATCAGATACTGCGGCATACTTGACGAGACCGGCAAGGCGAGGGCACGGTGAAGGAGGTTCCTTGCGTGGGATCGATTAAATGAATTCATGATTCACAAAGCTTTGCGCGTCTGCCTCCCTTGAGCTTCCCAGCCATGTTGCCTCCCTGGTGTTACATTGTTGGACGTCTAACCTCGTCATTTCCTGAGTGTAGCGGCCCCAAAACGTGGAGGGAGCGCAGCGTCCGAAGTCTGATACTGGGGGACCGGACGATACGGTACAGATGGTCTCAACACACACGATCTTCTCGGCCGGCATGATCTATTACGGGCAGCCAGCGGGCAAGCATCAAGGGTTTCTCATGTCTTCATGCGCGCAGATTAGAGCCAGCCGCGTCTGATGCTCACGCTCATGCCAGTGTCCGCGGGCGTGGGCCCTTATGAAGTTCAGCACTCGCACTCGGTCAACCGAGAGTGGCCAGCCTCGACAGCGAGCGGGGATCGGATGCCATTCCCGGTTTCTTATTGCCTCCTTGCGCGGGCAGGATGGTTCTGCGCGATGACACCGCAAGCACCGAGTTGCGATTCGCTACGCCGCGCGGCCCACATGATGCCCCCCCAGGGCAAAGAAGCTGTCGCCCAGGCCGCCACAGTGTTGTTTGGCATGCTGAACGCGCCCCCTTAGGGAGCTTCAGCCTCTTGAACCACCGTTATGCCTGCAAGCCGACTCTGCTCGACCGGCTTCCGTGGTCTGATTAGCTTCAGGGGCATAAAGTCAACCTATCTCTCATGAGCATGCAATACCGGATTCGATCAGAGGAGCATGATGTACTGAGCAAATCAAGATCACCCGGGAATTCAGAAGAGACGAAATTTTGCCCAGGATGAGCAGCAGCAGCTCGATCATGATGGTCAGGTAAAGCTTGGAGGAAAGCCCAGAGGTTGTCCCCACACACCCTTCGGAGTGTTTCAACCAATGAGGTCCCTGGCGGCGTTCGCTTGTATGGACCTGCTCACTGAGTACAACCACCTGTGGACTTGACCTTTCACGGGGGACCTCTTGCCGCCGCATTCGCCCTCCACGGCCTGAGTACCTCGCATGAGTGGTTGACTCCTCACGTCAGAGGCGGGGGAGAGGGGGCCGCCCGTGCTGGGCTCGAGCTGCCTCCCCTGTCAATCTGTGGTTTTCCTCCTCCGCTCGTCGCCAGCTTCGAAAACCGTCAGCCTCAGATTTCAATCATTTTCATTTTGCCACCGTAGCCGCGATGTCATAATGTCATACATGCGGCAACGAACAGTGCAAATTCCGGACCTTCGACCCAAGTTGAGCGAGCTAAGGGTACGGACCTGGCTGCTGCTCGGACCCTCTCCAACCGTAGCAAAGGAGAGGCAGGGCTAACGTCAACGCCCTGTGTAATGCACGCGCGTGTTAACATACTTGCGTGCCTGGATCTAATAGAATCCACAGAGTCCATATTTCCTTGTTAGCGTCTTGCGGGAGAAAGATCAAGCGCCAGACCAACACAAAAAAACATCGTTGTTTAGGGCGAAACAAGGCCGTCGTCGTCCGTGCCCTCATCCCCTTTTCTTGTGCCTGACTGACTGACAGCGCGGCCCCCGTCTGAACAAGCGTGGAGGACCCGTTGTCACCGTGTGGAGAAAACAAAGCAGTGGGTACTAAACACAGCTGCTGTGGGTACCAGGGCACCCGAGAATGGTGGATTAGGCGACCATGCGCTCGTACCGTGCCTAGCGGCCGCGGCTTTCATTACAATCCACCTGCGATCCCCAGCACTCGTTGTGATAATTGACTGATCTCGAAGTGTTTCACTTCAGCGGGGGCCCTGGGTTCGAGTATATTCGACACTCGCGGCCTGGGGCAGATGAACTTTCCCCAAGCTCGAACGCCGGGATTTGTCTGCCCGACCATGGAGCTAGCTGACCGCACTGGATCAACTCGGCCGGTGTCAGCAGCTGCTTGTCGGCGATCCTGTGTCGGCCGGTCCCTCGGGGTCTGCCCTAGGCAAGGCAGGCCTGGATAGCCTTGCTACAAGGCTCTTGACAGCGAGCTCATCTGTTGAGCGATTGGCTCCTCAGATCAAGACCCGTCCCAAGAATCCCACGCTGAATCGACGCATGAGTGCAACCTAGTGATCCATTCTGGTCGAACTTAGATGACTTGATATCGAAGGAGTACGCGTTGGGCCTATCTTCGTTTCGTCTCGAGTCCACCGCCAAGTTCGTCTTGCTGCTTGCGGCCAAAGCTAGATTACCACACAGCCCTCGCCATCTTCTCTAGGCCACCAACGCTCCCCCGGACGGCTCGTCTGAGAAGCAATACACAAACACTTCTGGGTACGATTCGCGGGGAGCTTCCCGAACTAGACCCTAACAGTTCCCTCTGCCCACTAGCATCTCCCTGGAAGAGCTCCCGTCAGGCAGGGGTCATGATACCAGCTGGCGAACTGGAATACAAGCCGGGCCCGTCTCGAATCGCTAGGCTCCTCTGGCCCTTTGAGTGGCCTGACTTTTGCCAAAGGTACAGCACTGCCCTGACAGGCAGGCACTCCTACTGTTACTACACTGAGCTGGGGTTTCTTCGGGCTCGCACCGCCTGCACGTTATGTTCTCCCGTCCCTGAGCCTGAGGCTGTCTGCACTCGGTTGGACCACGCAGTCGACGCCGCGTCCCAGAGTTGCGGATCCCGTTCCATCTGAGGCACCGGGACGATTCTATCGACGCCGATCCACGCATGAAATCCGAACTTTCTCAATGCGCAATAGACCCGGCCACTGCCCCCCTCTGGCAGCCAAGCCGTGCTGCTACTTGCGGAAATAACTGCTACCATAGCGACCGCTTCAAGCCCTTGCCCAGAGCAGCCTTCACAAGATCTTCACCCCACTCCCGTGGTGCAAATGGAACGTCGTTCTCCTGTCTCATCAATCTCCTCTTTGGTACATCCGCATGACACAAGCCAGGACAGCGACGATCCCGAAGCTCGACCCAGGGTGCTCCCAGACGATGCCACATTGCTCCCAGCATCCTCGACGACCTGTGGCGTCGCGTGGAATCGTGGACACGAGAATTTGTCGATCCTTGTCGTCATGCAATGTCAACGCCACACCTCTGCAGGAACAAGGCCCGTCTTGACAGCGACCTGAGAGATGAGATGCAAGGCAGCTCATCAAGAGCCTTGTTTGGGGAGCCCTAAGGGCCGCTGACTGCTCTTTTCCCGGAGAGCCGCCGCCCCTGTACTATTATAGCGAGCGCACAGGAGATTTTGGCCAGTGGCTTGCAACTAGATCCCATTGCGGGTCAGCTGGGCTCATCCATTCGGGAAATACTGTAGATCTGCTCCCCTGGACAAAGCTCTTGAGCAGGTGCCAGTGGGCGACCTGGGCCATGCCGGCCGCCACTCTGTGGCCTTGCGGCCCTGCGCGACAATGTAGCCCACCGGGCCGCGTCGAGTCTTGTGCACAAAGTGGTTTGTCTACGGTCCCAGCAACAACACCTCGTTCGTCGCATGCAGCTTGGCCAACATGGGCTCAAAACCTGTCCATAAGTGCACCGAAACGACGCGAGACCAGCGAAAATCTCAACCACTCGCAGCCGGACCTTTCCGCCCTGCACTTTGCCACTGTGTCTACGTGAGGCTTCAGAGAAAGCAAGTGAACAAGTCCCCTCTCGAACCCGCCGCGAAGGCCGGATTGATCGGGCTCGTTGCCCGAACAGTCAACGGCCACAACCTTTGACCTTGAACAAATCTTGTCTATTCATTTCGCCGGACCGCCGGATAGTTTCAGCATGGCCATGGCTGGTGGATTGCGATTGCAGCCTCGAGAACTCAAAACAGCACGAGCATCCCCATGATGAAGCTGGTGAGACCCGGTGACGAAGACTCATCTGAAGGGGTTTCATTAAGGAAAGCGGGTACGGGATGCCATCGCAAGTGGATCTCCTTTGAACAGGGCCCTGCTTCGCTCCACCTATGGCGGGAAGCCTCTTTGGACTACAGTACATGCCCGCTGACTGGAGTGATTCGCACACCGCGGACGTCTTTTCACACGGTGGTAGTACCGCTGGTCGAATATTGGGGAATGCAATCAACACGCTGCCGTTGGTTGGGCTCCTTCGGCGCAGGACCTGGGACTGACCGACCACTCCCGTCGCATCCCACGACTCTGTTCATTTTCCTCAGTCTCCATCGCTGTAATCTTCACGCGCAGCTGATGGGGCGTCTGATCCGATCCGAGGACGTAATAATTGTGGACAAAATATATTCGTCGTCCTGGCTATAGGGGACGAGGACTGGCCAGGTCTGTACCTTGCGGGCTGTGGGCCGACCCTTGACCTTATATCATGTGTACATGGTCTTCCCAGTACCTTTATGCGCAACCAACGCCGCTGCGGTACCATCCCGCATGTGCCTTTCGGACCCCTGGCAGCTATAGCTTCCTGATGCAACACTCTTATACCTTGGGCTAGCTGCTAGGCCTTCGCATCATTACCTCCCCACACCAGACCCAACCCCCAGACAGTCTCTATTGATCCGTCTCGCCGCCTCCATTTCGCGGCCCTGGTCCAAAGCCCTCCGAGTCTGCCCCCCATTCTCTGCAACCCTCCCAGACGGGGGTCTAGCATTACCCTTGCCGGTACAGACCGTCCTGCAAACATACATGTAGCCGTGGTGCGGCCCATCACTTGGTCGTCCTGCACCTCTCTACAGGTCAGCTACTGTACATCAGCGTTTGCGAACTGCATGCGACGTCTGTAACTGCAGTAGGCTCCTTTCTATCGTTGTGAGCCACCTGCCTGCCACTGCTCTCATCTGCCATTCGTTTGTCTGGACCCAGCATCTCCGTCGGGCGTCTCATCGTTTGGTCATGTCTGGCGTGCAACATCGCTTGAACAAAACGTAAGCCACCCTTTACCTGCCCACCTCTGAACCCCTCGCACCGTGACAGGATCCAGGAAGGCCAAGAATGTCTTTGCGACTGTGGGCGGCGTCGGTTGAATTATAAGAGGCGGCTGAGGAAAAGAAAAAGAAACTAACCACGCGCATTGGTTTAGCAACAAGACTACCAGGACGGCCCAACTACTGACCTCGGCGAGATAGACAGCTGAAGACCGATGTTTATGAAGGTGCTCAAGCTCTGTTTCGAAACATCAGAGGGACTTAGGGAAGCTTTGGGCTCGAACTTTCTGTGCCTCGTTTTGCCCTGAGGTGGAATAGTCTCGGCGTGCATTGCATCTGCGCCCTCTCCTTCGGATACGCACCAGAGTACTGCACCATCAAGGTCGACGGCCGCCACAGCTGTCGACGAGACAGTGCCCCTGACCAAAGAGAGGCTCGAGTGCATTACACGAAGCTGTCCAGGAACCAATTGTCGCCATCTGATGCATGCCGCCTTCCGTACATGAAGATCAATCACATCGGTCCTGTCGGGTACAGAGATATCCTCCCCCACACTCACATCGCATACTCCGGGCCACGCACCCGTGTTTCTTGTCTTGGGTTTCTTTAGCAAAGTCTAGATTTGCATCAGGCTTCGATTAACCCCCAAGGCGCAAGCACCATCAAGAGCAGAGAAGCCTCTCAGAACACCACGAGATCAGCTGGAGCACACAGAATGCACAACCAAGGAGGGATAGGAGGATCGTCAAGCATGGACCAGGAAACACACCTCGCTCATCATGAGCAATCGTATGGCCACGACCAGTGGAACGATATGAGCCCTTACATCCAGACGACAATGTCGGAGTACGGCGGCGGCTTTGGCTACATGCCTCCCATCTCACACGGACTGCCCTCGGAACAACTGGGCAGGATGCCGCCATCGGCAACACCTCCGCAGCAGCCATTGCCTCAACAACATTCACAGCCGGCGCATCATCCAACGTTGCCCATGCTGATGGTGCCGTCGCATCCCACGTGGCCGAGTATGCTCACGAACCCGAACGGATACAACACGTCTCCTCCCGTCGCAATACCACCTGCCTCGGCGCCGATCCAGTCGTTAAAGGCCACGCGGCCGATAGCGCCTCCGATTGCGTCCCAGCCCAGGAAAACACTTACGGACGACGACCGCCGCCGCATGTGCCAGTATCACATTGACAATCCCTCAATGAAGCAGACCGAAATTGGCGCATTATTTGGGGTGGAGCGAAGGTGAGAATCAGTGAAGCTGCGCTGCGTCTGTCGTCAAATTCGCAACGCCCAATGGCCCCCAAGAAAAATACCACTAACGATTTTGCTCTAGTACGGTGTCCAAAGTCCTAAGTCGCAAGGATAAGTGGCTCAATCCAGAGGACCGCAGTAGTTCGCCAATCAAGAAGAGCAAGGGCAAGATCCCGGACATCGACAAGACGCTGGCTAACTGGCTGCGCAACGAGCAGCACAAAGGCCGCCGTGTGTCGGACGCCGAGATACAGGAGCAAGCCCGGATGTATGCTCGCCCCTTCAGAGAAGCGGAGACGAAGATCAACAACCCCTCGTGGCTCGAGAAGTTCAAGCAGAAGCACGGCATGGGAGGGCGACTGATCAGGAGAGCCTCGGAGACCAACATCCCCAGTACCGTGGGAAAGCTGTCAACTACGTCCCCAACGCTGGCGAATTCGCAGCCCACAAGCTCTATTTCTTCGGCCTCACCCGTGGCAAACCACTCTGTGTCGCCATTTTCGGCTGGGCCTCGCGGAGGAGTGGAGGACGACAAGGAAAGTGGCAGTGGCAGTGGTGGCGGTGGCGGCGGCGGCAGCAGCAGCGCAATGATGATGGACTTTTCTTCTGGGCCGTCATCGAGCACAGCTGGGCCAACGTTCAAGTACCCCTCGACGAACCAGAGCACCACATCTCTGAGCAGCGGTGGGTTTGCATCGGACACTGCGGGCTCGTCATTTTCTGAAAGTACTATGAGTCCTACAGGCACGGGACAGTTTACATTTTCCCCTGATCCCAACATGGGAGGCTTTTTGTCGACGGACCACTCGCAGGCAAGACACATGCCCCCTGGGGGGCCAAACTTCCAGAGGCCACGGAGTCAGACGTTTCCGACACTTGATTTGGAGTACATGAACGAAACATCGAGCCACGACCACAATGACCCCATAACACCCAAGTTTCCACAAGGCCAGCAAGGAGTCCCGTCGACCGCACCCTCCTCGGCAATCGAATCTCCAGCCCACGAGTTCGCATCAGCTGGTCCGTTTGGGATCGACAACACGATGGCCTCGCCTCACCACCAGGGGCACCACGCATTGCGGCACAGTAGCAGCGCCAGCAGCCTGCAAGGACGACAGCAGGGCGGCGGGGGCACGACGCCCATCATCGGAAGCGCGGCCATGTCCTCGGTTGCCTCATCCCCCGTCTCGCCCACACAGGAGGACGCAAGACGGGCAGCCGATACCCTGCTTTCGTTCATCGCAAACAGCGGGCCGAACGCGTTTGTGGACCAGAGCGACTACAACGCCGTAATCCGGCTGACCGAGAAGCTGCGGCTACACCAACAGGCACAACAGGCTGCTACCAGGGGCCAACAGGGCATGAGCGGCATGCAGATGGGAGGGATCCCGATGGGGCTGGGCATGGGCGGCCTGGATCGGATCCCTGAGGGGGACGCCGAGATGGGAAACACCGGGCAACACCTCGAGGACGGGGGCATGGTCAAGCACGAGGGAACCATGGTATGAGGAGAGCCGGCGCTTCTCTTCTTGCCACCGGGGGCCGGAGCCCATTTCCATTATCATCGTTGTACGTGTTCTCTCTTCTTCTCCGCTTTCGTGCCCTGCTCGCCACACATCCTTCGACGGAAATCGCCGTGCAGGATACCGGGAGGGGGCGAGACCACACCCCGATAGAGCAGGGGGGACGCTTATTTGGCGGAGCGGGAATATCCACGAAAAAGCATCATTGGGGCCCCACAACTTACACATATTCTTGGTTCCAGGACACACACACACACACACTCACACACACTGCTACGGCGTCTGATTACAGCGGGAAATTCCTCCCTCCACAGGGACCCCATGAGGGGGCAAAAACACAACAGTATCAATTACCACCACTGGACTTTTACACATGAGCACGACGTCTCGCGACGCAATCCCCCGAGGGAAGGGGAGAACAAAAAAAATCGATCACCATCTCCATCAAGACAGCTCTGCCTCGAAGGCCCAAAATATTATTATCTATGACTTCAATACCCAAACCATCATCATCATCGTTACCGCCACCACAAACCCACCCACCCGACACGAGCTACATCCCACGAGACGCGAGCAGGTCGGTGTCTCCATATACACGCAACTTACAACATATACCCGGACTTTTCACGGCAAAGGAAAGAACTCTCCCGCTCACGCGAAAATCGGAAGGATTCAGAGCCCCCCCCCCCCTCAAAAATATTTCAAACCCGTTTTCCTCAGTCCCAAATGTCTCAGTCTTCTCTCTACTTGTCCCTTTCACATATTCCACGGTCCTGCCAGCACGGTTGAGGGGGGGGGGGAGGTTATTGGGGAGGGGCCACCGGCACTTCATACTCACATCACATCTTTCATCTTGGATCCTTTTATTTCCATCTATCTTCTTTTCTTTTCTTTCCTTGATCTCCTCTTAATCTGTACTTTCTGGGTGACTTTCTTCTCGGGTTTTTATTTATTTCTTCCAAATTCTATCTTATCAACCCTTTTTTCTAACATTTCTACTGTGTGTGCATTTGATTATGGGAACTGGCCGGGGCAAAGAGATACCTATTGGATTGAAGGTCGCGCAAGGGACGGAACGGGGCACAATGCTGTGTACGCGGACAGAACATGGTCGCAGTCGAGCAAGGGACGACACGCCCCTTCCCGGGATTTGGGGCCCAGAAGTCAGGCAATTGGGGTGGGACATGGGATGGGGCATTTGGGACTGGGATGGGATGGGCATGCATGATGGGGTAGGATGGGGAACAGGGGGACAGAACAGAGAGGACCTTGGCTCTCGACTACTTGCCCTCCCCCCCCCCCCACCAAGGGGGACAGCGGGTGATCTCGATTGAAGGTGCTTCCTCGAGAGGGCCGAAAAAGAAAAGGTGGGCCGACAGCCAGGTGCCTGTATCTAGGTAGGTTATATGTGCCCATGCCCGGGGGAGAAAGGCCAAGCAACAAAAAGGCACACACACACACACGGGGAGACTAGCATTGGGTATGGGGAATGTGTTCTTGGTTTCTTTTTTTTCCTCCTGGGGTGGTACGTCGTCGTTCTGGCAGGCAGACATGGGATAGAGGAGGGGATACACCCTCCCCCCCCCCGACTTTCTCTGCATGCAGCCAACGACCACCACCCCAGGAAGAAAAAAAAAGGACCACCAACCATCCAAACCAACCAACATGCACCCCCCATCCCCCCGAGGGCGGCTATCTGCATATTCAGGACTCGACGATAAGCAAATCATAATCTACCGACCCCAAAAACAAAAAGACCACACACACAACTCTCCAAGAAGTGCGCACAATGACATTGGGGTCCGCTATGTCTCCTCAAACTCAAAACATGTTGGTGATAGGTTTTTTTTTCTTTTGGCCCCTTGCATCAATTGCGTTCTGATGGTAGTGAAGGTGATAGAGATGATGCCCGCTTGCTTGCATTGACTGATGCGTGCGCCTGCCTGTCATGAACGAATTGAATGCCCCCAGTGGCTTCTGGGGGGGAAAAGTGCGAGTGAATGAACGAGTAGCTGGACTCAGCTGGGCTGATTGACTGATGCCTGATTACTTGGTTACTCGGTTGGCTTGGTTCATTGATTAAATTGATTGATTGATGGGAAGGACATGGATTGCTTGATTGACTGATTGATTGATTGAAAAATACCTGATCAGTTGATTGTGTTCTGCAAGGTATTATCGACCTGCAGCAACGTCTCGCTAGCGGCAACCAGATCTCCAGGGGGGAGGGGGGGAGGGGGGGCGTGTGTGGGTTGGGTTGGAGGGCAGGTTGTGACGGGATGGCAGAGGGACAGCAGGCAGGCCGAAGGTGACGACGGGACGGGACCAGAACATGCCATTGTTTGGGTCCCCTAGTGTCACCATCGAAAGGAAGGAAGGAAAAAGCACAGTAGGCAGGCAGGCAGACAATGATCAGTCAATTAATCAATTAACCAGGCGTTGCAGAGTAAGAATGGCGGCTTGTCCCTCGTTGCGGTTGGCTGCATGCATGCATACATACATATACACATACATGCTTGAGTACACAATAGACTATTACTACTACGTACACTACATACACACAAGAGTGCATCAAGTACACTTAAACATGGAGGAAGGAATGAGCCCGCGGGCGGCCGTGCCTTGCTTGGCCTTGCCTTCTCGCCCTCCCGGTTCAGGACCATGGCAAGGGTGGAAGGGAAATAGGAAATGGGAATAGTGAACAAAAATCAAGCTGCCTTGGGGGCTCTAACCCAAACCACTCGCACCCGAGGGGGGAGAAAGGGAGAGGGGGGCTCAATCAACTCAACCTCTCCTCCCATAGCTCGACGACACCCTTCTCGGCCAGTTCCGGCACCAGCCTGACCAGGACCAGCTCCAGGGCGCCGTACATGAGGTGCTTGTTGCAGTAGGGATCGCTGAAGACGTCTAGGATGCCCGTCTCGATTTCGGAAATGATGCGCGCGTCCGGGCCCTGCTCCTGCGGTTGCTCCCCTGTGCCGCGGCGTTTGCCCTCGACATGTGCCTGTTGGTGAGGAGACGCGGCAGCAGCAGGGTCGTCACCAGCGTCAACGGCCTCGTTGCTGCTGCTGCTGTTGGTGCTGTTGGTGTTGGTGGCCGGGCCGGACCGTGACAGCGGCGACGAGGGGTCGGCCTTGAGCCATCGCGCCAACCACGACGCCGCGCTGCCGCCAAAGAACAGCCTGCCGGCGGCGCTGGGCACGAGGGCCCACAGCGCGCTAGCACACCTGCGTCGCAGGGCGAGCAGCTCGTGGTCCGACTCGGGCGGGAAGAGCGTTGGTGCGCCCATGGCGTTGTTGGGGAACAGCGCCCCGCGCAGGTTGCGAAGCGCCGTGGGTACGAGTGCCGGGTCGAGAACGTGTCGCCGAATCGAGTCGGAGAGGAGCCTGTTCGCGGGGGTTGCGCACGGCGCGCATCGTTAGTAAAGAATACGTACACGAGGGGTATCACATGTGCGTGTGTGATTTGACCCGGTTTCACTCTGGGGGCACCATGTGCAGGACGAGATCGCTGTATAGGGCAGGGCAGTATAGTAGGGGATAGAATGGAATAAAAGACAGGGGGAAACGGCAGGAAACTGCGATCTCGTAGCCATAGGCTGCTGGACGCGACGAGAATGGATGCTACGATCCAGGCAGCCTGGAGCGCTAGCATTGGGCCTTTCGCAGCGCAAAGTGCGGCACAAGACCTGTTTCTTTAGGGTGGCAGGTGGTGGGAGGGGCTGGGCAGTATAGGACAGGCGGAATGCTCTTCGGAGAGGGTTGACCGGTTTGTAGAAGCAGCAAGCGAGCAGCATCGAGAGAGAGTCCCTTCTGCTTCTGTCCCGTGCGGGGACGGGTCCGAGATGGTGTGCAGGACACGGCTCGGTGATCAGGGTCGAATAGGGCCAAGCCGATGGACAGCTTGCTGGGGCCCCTGGTCGGTGAGTCCACAGCCCAGCCAGGCCCAGCCCAGCCCAAAGGCCGCCTGTCTCTGTGCCTCCCGCAAGCCGATGCGGCATTCCGGACGATTGTCCAAGGTGACAGACGACGGGTGGAAATTGCCCTGGCAGAGGGTGAAGCAGGGTGGGCAGGGCCAGTGCTCGAGCACACAACATCTCAGCCATTGGGCCGCCATGCGCCCTGCAGCAGCTTGCCGTTGGGGGTATCGAGGTCCCCTGGCTATAATGACGCCGTCATCCAGACCGAGTTTGTGTTGGATGGGCGAGGCCCGCGACGACGCTGTCACCGCTCTGCATGGGCAGCCTTCGCGGTCGATGTCAACGCAACGTGCGGCCTTTTTTGGCGGCACTGTCGTGGGTCTGGATGGAGCCCATCGTTACCCATTAGGAATGGTCGGGTTCAACTCCCGGAAGTTTGGCAGGGCGAGGGCCAAATGAAGAAGCCAAATCGAAGCAAATGTAACGCGCAGGCAGCGGCCGGCAGGCTAGTGGAGCGGCTCGCACCCCCATCATCCCATCATCCCAAGGCGAAGGTGCCCATGCAGATTCTGGCGAAAATGGTGGTTGATCAGCCGGTCGATCCTTGCAAGTGAGCCCTGGACTTGGATGACGGGCGCGTAACCGCAGCTCGCTGATGGACCGCCGTGCAAGCCCGCCGGGGGCCTATCGTTCAATCGGATGCATGCATGGCGGGCCCATGCCGCAATTGGCCAGCCGGACCAGCCATCTGGGGACCAGCTGCATGAACCCAGGCACATCGCCTTCTGCGGTGGCTCTGTCGGGGCTTTTGTGGCTGCCGATTTGGCCGCAGAGCATCTTCGGGGCGTGTTCCACGGCATGCTCTCCTGACTCCGGTGTCCAGTCGCGCATTCCCACCCGCACCCAGCGTGCGCATTGGCCGGCGAGCTTTCGGTTCACACACCATCTGCCCAGCGCCGCACACACAAAGCTCCCTGAAATATCGGCACCGAAATGCCACCCCCGCGGAGCCCACTTCGACAGCTCGCGGAATGGTGGGCACTACCCCTCCACACGCGCTTGCGACAGAGGCGTGCTTTCCAAGCTGACTGGGAGAATGCAGAGTCAAGTGACCAGTCCCGCATGCGGTGTAACGACTAGAGTGTGGGAGGTTGAGGGTGTGCTCTCTGCTCGTCTGACAAAACATGAAAATGGTTTCCTACCTGTCAACAACTCCATCGAAACCAGCCACACGTCCAGGCCCGGCGATGGCCAGCCACTGCGCCATGGATAAATTGCCGCAGAGCCATGGCATGCGCTTATTCATCTCCAACCAGTCTGAAACGGTGGACCATATGCTGAAAGCCAAAACCGGTGTTTTGGCAGCTTCTGAAGATGATTCGACCGAGGAGTGAGCGCTTGTTTTCGTCGTCTCCTCTGAGCCATCATTGTGACGAGTCAACTCGGCCTTGCTCAACGGCAACACCTGGCCTCTGGAAGGGAGGGTCCGACTCGTAGCTAGCGTCATGACGAGGACTCGGACAAAGGTGATAAGTGCGAAAATGTAGTGCACGAAGGACCAAAACAGCCATGGGATGGACAGGCCCCGGGCGCCCTGCCCAGCCGAGTCAGCCCTAGCCAGGCGCGACCGACGAGACTCCTTTTGTTTCCGCCGTAGGACGTCTGATAGGATTGTCAGGCCGGTCCAGATCATCCATGGCTCTGAGACCCTTTTGGCGACGACGCCGCCAATAATCATCTCGGACAAGATCTCGCCAACCAGGGACGTCAAGCACTCATTTTCCAGGTCCTCAGTAGGAAGGAGGACCGTCAGCACGCCCTGGACAAGGAGCTGCCGGTAGGCTACCTCGTTCTCGGCCTGTTCGAAGATGGTGACAGGGTTGTCGATGTCGGGGATTGGTGACAGGTGAGGCAGGGGGCATAGTGCGTGGTAGATGGCGCGCGAGTCGGTTTGGATCGGGTATTGTACAATTGGCTTGCGAGATGCTCGGTATGCTATGAGAAGGAAGGCGCTATCAGTTGCTGCTTTCCCGTGCCCGTGCTCCTGCCCGTACAGGATGCCGCGCGAGGGGGGAACTGACCCTGAATGTGCTTGTCCAACAAGTCCGGGAGCTCGTCCAGCAGCAAGCTCTCTACATCGATCTTCCTCAGCCTCTGTTCCAAGGCGCGTGTGCAATGTGCTATAATGTGGACGACCTCTGCGACAAAGGTCTCGTCCGGTGTGATCTTGTTGTACCATGCCTGCACGAAGTCGCGCAGGATGATTGCAATGATGGCGTAGAGCTGTAGATCGACGTCGTTGCGGCTCGTCAGGGGCGGCAGGATGTCATGGATCGGAGCAGGAGTGGCTCTGCCCCGGTCGCCGGCTTGCTGGGGGCAGAGCACGCGACGGATGAGCTGGGCGGTTGCCTTGTCCGAGAGGAAATCGGTTGGGGTGGCATTCGACCGCTGACTGCGTCGCCTGGAGATGTTGGAGCTGGTGCGAGAGTGCTTGGACCATGGTCGCTTGGGAGTGGAGGGATCGGGTAGGGGCCGGGTCGTCGCTGTCGTGGCGGCTGGCAAGGGGTCGATTGCAGCGCTGGACAGGCTGGAGCTGGAGCTGGAGCTGTCAAGCGCGCTGAGCTGCGCGTCAATTGCCATGGCGGTTCTGTGCAGGCTCGCAGCATCTTCAAGCGTGTGAGGTGTTGTCTGTTATCTAGACATCTCCAAGCTGTGATTGTGGGTGCGAGTGCGATTGGCGACAGGACAGGACAGGACAGGAAGCTCGGATCGAGGGCAGTTCTCGGTGACGTCGACTTTGAATTTCGGTCGCGACACAACGAGCTTATCGAGTCGTCGACCCGGCAGGCATGTGAGCTCTGCCTGCTGTTCTGCGTTGGAATGAGATTATGTAATCCTGCTCTGCCGCGGTTGTAGAGCAGCAAGAAGGTAGTTCTAACCTTTTCCTCAAGCCTTGGGTATTATTGTTTTGTCGCTGTGTTAAACACGGTCGCAGGCAATTAACAAGACGCGGTTCAATTAAAGTTTGGCGGTCTGCAGCTCAAGATCCACCTACGCGCCACCGCCACCGTGGCCCCCGGTCCGCCGGTAGAACTACCAGGACACGGGCCCGGGGTGGGCGCGGGTGATCGGCAACGGCCAACGGGGGCACGGCGCCGGTAACCGAATCACTAGTTCATGTTGGCCCGATCGGCAGCTGCAGCTAAGAGAGGTACGAGGAATCTCGCGAGGCACCAACCCAAGCCATTGCTCACTTGATTGTTATGCACTACCTCTCGAGACAGTCTTCTCTTGCTCCTCCTAGATTGAACAATCACCTCTGTTGAGATCTGAACACGCAATATCGTACAAATCTAGCTTGGACGCAGTCCTGCTTGGGACGCCAAATACTGAGCTTGCGCTCCACCTTTCGTTTCCTCACAGTTCTTCTGCATGTTCCCTGGTTTCTAGAGCCAAAAAGAAATCAATGTCCTGCCCAGCCCCTAGGGAGATGAAGTGAGCTGGCACGCGGGTTAGCAGAGAGTCCTGAATCTTCAATCCACGGAGGTAAGCACTCCCTGACTGATCTTACTTTGTACACCACAGCTGCTTGGTGCTTGGTACTCGGGGTCAAAGGAGCAAAAGGCAAAAAGACCCTCCGAAGAGTCAGAAAATACCTCCGTCTTTTGCAGACCATCGCTGATATTTTACTGGTTGCCGGCGGGGCTTGAACTTGGGATCATCGGCGTAAGTCGAAACTTGACGCCTACCCAAATCGGCCACCTCGTCGGATGTTTCCTGGTAGATCTCCATTGTTTATGTAGTATCTAGCTATTGCAGAGGGAGGTGTTGTGTTTCGATTTCGGGGTTGACGAAGCAGCATACATATGTATGGATTCGTTATAGCTGCTGGGCCATTCGGAAACGTCAGTCTGCCTTGCCTATTAACACTTGGTCTCCATCAAGATGTAGGTCCAGGGGCATCCCTCAGTTGTGTCGTCATCGTCAATCAGCGCGGGTGCTCTCGACACCTGGCTTGTCGCGTCAAGTACATCGTCTTGACAGTTTGCGGATGGCACGCAAGTAGAATCGTCGAATGAGCCGGCAAGAGTACAGCCACAGCGCGAAGGCAGCGGACTCAAAAGGTGCAGCCAGGAGTGACTTGCCCACGCCACTCGTCGACTATCCCTTCCATGTTGTCGTCGTTGGCATACAGCACACGATAAACCGCGTATAGCGTCGAAGGTGTTGCGCCATCAGCAATGCACTCACACGCTCACTCATCTCAGGGCCACCGGTATCTGGGACGTCGCAGTCCCCGGGTTGTCCAAGCTCGGAACAGCATACGCCGGCCCGCCCTGGTCGTCCAGGCCCCACCCGAACAGCGACGAGAAGTTGGTCTCCCACTCGTTCACACGGTACATGTCCTGCCAGAACGGGCCCTCGGGGTCCTGCGTGAAGTCTAGCATGCCATGATCAGCAGCGCCGAGCTGTTGTTGCTGCTGGTGCTGGTGCTGCTGCTGCTGCTCTTCCCCGACGGAGACCTCCGCGGGAGCATCAGCCGACCCAGCCTCCACAGCCGCAGACGAGGCGGGCGCAGCCAGCACGGCCCCGGCCGCCGCGGCGCCCTCGTTCTGGCGCTCCATGGCGGCGGCCAGCTCGGCGCGGAGCGGCACGCTGAGCTCCATGAGGCGCTTGTACAGGGCCTCGAGCGGGTCGAGCGTGGCAGTGGCAGTGGCGGCGTCGCGGCGCACACCACGGTGGCGGCCGCCGGGCCGCCAGGCGCCGCGGCTGCGCTTCTCGAGGAGGAACCTGACCTCGTGGATCTGCATGTCGAGGAACTTGGCGGCGTCGAGCTCGCGGCGCACCAGGCCCAGGTCCCACCCGGGCAGGCTGAGCGTCGACAGTTTCAGGGAAGTCAGCATCGCGTACGTGTAGTCGAAGGAGGCCAGGCACGTCTGCCGCGGGCGGTCCACCATGGGCACCTCGAAGCGCGCCTCGAGCATCGACCGCGTCGCCTTGAGGCACTCCCACAGCAGCTCGAGGCGCTCCGTCGTCGGGAGCGACGCCGACAGCTCCTCGTTTATGCCGACCTCGTAGAGGAGGATCTCGGCTATGTGGAGCTGGGTCTTGATGGCGGCTGGTTTGGGGGGCAGTTGCAGGGTTAGTTGTTGTGCCCTGACGGTGAGATGGAAGGCTGGGATACTGGGACTGACCATGTTTCCTGACTCTCTCCGGTATTGAGACCCGCAGCTGTCCGATTTGTTCCTGGAAGCTCTTGATAATCATGGACAGGGGCAGGCTGGTGTTCCGGAAGGCCAGCGTCATGGAGATGGACTGCGATAGTTGCTGGGTCCGGATGAGAAATGCAATCAACTCATCTGTCGGGTGCTCCATCTTCTCTTCGATGACCCGGCAGCACGACTCCAGGTACGTAGTATTCATGAAGGCGTCAGGCTTCTTGTTCGTCGTGAATATCCTGCAGACAATTGTTTAGCTCGGTCGATTTCCCGAGAAATGCTTCGCGTCAAGGTACGAACATGGTCACCAGGTAGTACACGCCCGTGAAAGCCCGCTTCTGCTCCAGGCTGGTTGAGTCGTGCTCTTGGTGTTTCATCGCCTCTTGAGACTCCGAGAAGCCAAGAGATACGCACATCGAGCGCATGAGGTAGAGCAGATTGGTTATCTGGAAGCTCTGCAGCTTCACATGGAACCTGACCGCCTTGTGGTCAGAACTGTACACTTTTTCCGACTTGGTCCGCGAGAGACTCACCAGGCTACTAATATCTCCAGGCTCTGTAACAGGTCAAAGCTCTTCTTCGGCTGAAGGAAAGACGACGTGACAATCTCATTTAGTAGTTCGTTGCCCAGCGGAATCTGGCGGCTTGCGTCTAGGCATAGAGTCTGCATTATTGCAGCCTTCCACAGGTACGGTCTCTCTTTACGCAGCTGCTCCGAGTTCAAATGCCTTGGGATGACAATGAACGGAAAGATTGGCTCCATGTGCTCACGGTACTCATCCAAGAGCTGTTCGGCCTCTTCCCCGCTGGGCCATTCTACCCCTGGTTTGGGTCTGTCCTGGGGACTGGATGATGCCGCAGCGCTCAGGACATGCGGCAGGTTGTTCCCACACCATTGTCTCTGCTTGTGATTAAAGGACGAGGACCGAGAAGTCCTGTCACGATCGTCCCAAAGTACCGGCGTCGCGACGCCAAGTGTCTTCTGCGGGAGGAAGGGGCTGCGTGGCGAGCGCTGCCGGATGGCGCCGTCCTCGTGGGCCTCGGGCTGGCCCTCGCTGTCCTCGCCGGCGAAGATGTAGCCAAAACCAGGCGACTGGCTGACCAGCCAGGTCCTCTGCTTCTTGGCGGCCGGGCCGAGGCTCTCGGCAGCAAGCCCGACCGGAGAACCACTGTCGGAGGGCGTCGGGGGCAGGGCCTGCCGTGACTCGACGCGGGCGCTGAGGTCCTCGAGCCTCTTCTCCAGCTCCGCGACCCGAGTCGGCTTGGGGGCTTTCCTCTTCCGGGGAGGCGCTGGTGTTTGCGCTGAGCAGGGCTTGTTGAGACGGTGGCATCTGTGTCCCAGTTATGGTCAGCCTTGCCTGGGCATCTTGGCCTGTGGAATAGGACATTTATCCCATGGCGTGACACTGTCTCGGATGGGCCTGAATCATCAATTCACATGAGGCAAATGAGGGTGCTCGTGTGGTCACAAATTTGAGCCACATTGCTGTTTCCGAGATCCCTCCGCCTGTACATCGAAGGACGCCCGGTGATTCTCCCCCGGACCAGCACCGATTTTCCACTGGAAAAGTATATTCCGGCGGAGATAGTAATCAAGTGCCCACGGAGTAGGTCGGAGACATCCCGAGGCCAACCCTCCGACCCACAGACGGAGGCTTCCAGATATAGCTAAGTAGTCCCGTTGGTTCGGTACTCACCTCTCACAAACATCGTCCGCCGGACCGGGAATGCAACGCGACTTTGCCTATGGAGCCGAGGTACCGGATCAGCCATCGTGAGATCGCCTGCAAGCACGCAAAACATAAAAATGGCGCTTTACCTACTTTAGCACAGGTAGCGCAGGCCTTGGGGCCCTTGTTGGCCTTGATCTGCTGATCGTGATCCATACTATCGTGTAAGTGAGGCCGGCATGTGCCCTAGGACTTGGAGGAACGGAAGGCCGGCACGAATTGGCAACGCTATCAATTATTGAGAAAATAACAAGATAATCCGAACGTACTACGACGATAGGAGAACAATCAAGGGCGATGAACGAACTCGATCAATGCCCGGTCGAACCGGACAGTCCTCGTCGCTCTGTCTCCTTGATGGAGCGGAGTCGGATGAAAGGAATCGGCCCGTTGGAGTGATTTGAGCAAGGTCCGTCTCCGGTCATTCCTGAACACAGTGTCGTGTCCATGCAAATGGCTCGGCCCCACCGGACTTCTCGTCTTCAGTGGACGTTATACTGAAGAGGTCTTGTGCTTACTTACATGCACCCAAAGTACTGACATATTTTCAAGTATGTACTTAAGTATTTGTAGAAAAGAACTAAAATCTTCTTTTTCATGAAAACATTACAATTTAAGACTCAATTTTGTGACATGACAAATACAGCTAAGACTGCACATGTGGTAAGAATACGTCAGCGCTGTTCCAATGCAATCTTGAGAATTCTCAACTGTCTCTGCAAGCACCCTTCAAGTGGAAACACGCCCCAACCTGGAACAAGTACAGGCCCTTGATCAGGATAAGGGAGTGGTGAATATAAAATCAGTTAAAATAATGAGGTAATTGTCTTTCGGTTAGACACGCCCGCAATTCGTCCGGTGGCGGACCACCTCGGCACCGAAGTGTTTCCGGCAGGTCTGTGCCCCTGTACACTTTGACACCATCACTGCGCCAGACTTCAGAGAGGCCAATCGATAATCTGAACATAGAAAGCTACGTAGTCACTTCACACGGCTGGTGTTGAATGTGGAAAGTCATCAGGCCAAGCATGAGCTTATGGCCGTAGAAGTATTTAACATTCCGTGGGGGCTTGCCACACAAAGCAGTAGAGCAGCATCATTTTCGCAAAGATGGATCTCCATTGATTGGATTGTCAAGACTAGTGGAAAAACGTTCAGAGCTCACCCCAGGCGAGGAGGTGTACAGCTGTCCAAGATGGTTGTAGCGTCCGACTTGGCATATGATCCAGTACTAGCCCGCTCCTCTTGATATTGGGTCGAATTGTATGTTTTAGCATTACAGCCTCGTTCATCGTCGCGGATCAGCATTTGAAATTTGCAATTCCTCCAGATGGCCGTCGTGGGCAGGGCCGTCAACTCCAAGTTTTGGCCTGTGCCATCAATCCATGGTAGATAATTAACCCCAAAAACATGAGTCGCCCAGTTGCTTGAGCCGTGTGTCAGACACCCTCAGAGCCTTGTTTTTAGTTTGGAAGAATCATGAAAAGCTGGAAATTCTGTGCTACACCGAGTGTGGCGTGCGGCATGTTTTGAGGGTGGCACGCCGTGACACATTGATGGGTTCCAAGGTTGGCAGCATGTTGCTGCGTTTTACGAAATTTGTAATGACCAATCTTTCACTTGGTAACATGAGGACTCTTGCGAGTCCAGCACTGGCCATAAGGCGGTATGGACGAATAGCCTTGAGAACTGAGAGTACGTGCCCATTCGTTCATCGTGGTATACAATATGCCCGCATCTTGGAAGGGTTAAGGACTCGGACACTTATTCCGATAGAAGATCTTGGAGATGGAGATAGTTCTGGAATTTCTATTCCTTCTTTTCTATTTGTATTCCTTTTTAATTTAGTTGTCTTCTTCCTCCTTGTAGGGTTTAGACCGCTTATTTTGTTTAGTAATCTTTTAGTGACTGGCCATATATAATAATCCGGAACTTTTTAGATTGGGTGATTATCAATTTATTCCTAGTAAGTGGTGATTTAAAGACGCCCGTAGTAATTAGGTATAAAATGAATGGGTGAATAAGACGAATGTGTATGTTATTTACTGGGAAAGGTATTCGCGGTATTTTCTTGCGTATAGACGGTCTGCGAGTATAGAATACTTTTGGTGAAAATTGTGTACGAGGAACTCCTTAGCCCTAAAAGACCTATAACGTCAAGCACCAACGAGCGAGCCACCCCAGCGAGCGAGCCACCCCAGCGAGCGAGCCACCCCAGCGAGCGAGCCACCCCAGCGAGCGAGCCACTTTTCCGCTAACCACTCCCATCCATCTTTCTTGCGTGTTTTTTCGCGTCACATCTTACAATGAGCAAAACAAAAGAAAACGATATCCAGTTCGTCATCCAAGCTATCAAATCCAACCCAAAACTAAGCATTCGACACGTGTCTAAGAAATACTATATCCCTTACTCTACCCTCACCTATAGAATGGCCGGCTAAACTACACGATGTAATACCCACCCCAATAATAAGAGATTGACAAAAATAAAAAAGAAGGTGCTTATTTAATATATACTTAACTAGGATTTATAAGGATACTTACTTATTCTTAAGGATATTAAAGATATAGTAAATTCCTTATTTTATAACTATAGTAATAATATTATTAAAATTAATTAAATAAAAAAACTTATTTTATTTAAATTATATTTTAAAATATATATTAATTATATATATAATTATGAAAAAACTTTATATAAAAATTTTAATATAATAAATATATAGTTTAACTTTATATTTAATATATATAAAAAATATAAAATTTTTAATTATAATATTTATAATTTTAATAAATTAAATTTTATAATAAATATTAATTTATTTAAAATTATAATTATATATTTAAATTAATAAAAAAAAGTAAAATAAATATAATTTAAAAATTATTAATAAATAATAAATATTAAATTAATTAATAAAAATAAATAAATTAAATTATTATTTTTAATTATTAAAATAAAAATTTATTTTATAAATTAATATATTAAAAATAACTTTTTAAATAATTAAATTATTAAAATAAATTTAAATAAATAAATAATTAATATTATTATTATAATATAAATTAAATATTTTAAAAAATATATTATATTATAAAAAAAGAGTATTTATTAATTATTAATTTTTAATAAATATAAAAATTATTATTTAATAAATTTTAAATAATATTATAAAGTAAAAAATATTATTACTTTTTATATACTTTTTTATTTATTTTATTTATTTTAATTATTAAATATTAAATATTTTAATTTATTTAAAAAAAATATATAATAAAAAAATTAACTAATATAGTAAAATTTAAATTATATATATTAATAAAATAAAATTCTTTTTTACTTTTTATATTATATATAGTAAAATTTTTAAATTAAAAATTATTAAAAAAACTTTTAAAGGTATAAGTTTAATTTTATTTAATTAAAAAGTTATACTTTTTAAGTTAAATATTAAAATTTAAATATTAATAATAATATTAAACTTTTTAATATTATTTATACTTTAAATTTTTTAAATATTATATAATTTAATATAAATAATTTTTTAATTAATTTTTATTAAAAATTATATCTTTTATTATTAAAAAAGTTTTTTAATAATAATTTTAATTATTATTAATTAATTAATAAGAAATATATAATTATTAACTTATATAATTACTTTATTAACTTAAAAAACTAATATTTTTTAAAAAGTAAATATAATACTTTTTAAATATTAAAAAGTTAAAAAAACCTATATATAAAATAAAGGGGTACTTTATATAAAAGATATTAGGAAATTAATTAATAAAAAGGAAAAGGGGAAGTAGTTAGCTAGTGAAATAAGTGGTAGTGCTAACAAGGCGGTCTGTAGCGGACTATTAAAAAGATGATGTGGTAACTGCGGTGAGACTGGGCACAATGCGCGAACGTGTGAGAAAGAGGTAGAATCGTCTGTAGATTCCGATTCCGATTGAATTTAATTGATTTTTCTTGTTGTGGTGCTATAATTCAGGTTGTTGTACTAATGGTGTGGAAAAGTGGCTCGCTCGCTGGGGTGGCTCGCTGGGGTGGCTCGCTCGTTGGTGCTTGACGTTAATCTAATTATAGTTTAGTGTTGTAGTTAGTTTAACTTAGTAGTACCTCATTATCTTGAAACAAAGCCTCTAAAGGAGTCACATGAATCTTCCCAAGCCCGATTCTATCAACCACCCCATTCACGTTGGACTCGGAGAGCAGCAGAGTATTGACCGCAGGCCATCAGATCCACGAGTAAAATTGCTTCCTGTCGAAAGTGTCGCGACCAGATTCCTCGTCGACGAAGCATGGATCGAGATCGGCTCTGCCTCATCTAATTTACCTCTTCTGTCTGTCCGTCAGCGTGTCATGGCGAGGGAGTGACTGTTCTGTGACCCGAATGTTGCATTAAATTCCACCCGTCCCGAGGTCGACACCACTGATTTGATGGTCGACCTGAACGATCTCCCCGGTGCATTTTCTCAAATCATCCCTCCAATCGAACTGATTTTGGAAGATTGCTCAATGGCAGGTATCATTTGTTGCTAGCTACCCAACGCTGGCGAGTCGATTACATCCACAACCCTCCCAGGATTCTCACGGCTATGTCTCAGCGCCCGAACCGCCTGCTTGCGTCTCGTGTTTGCGACTTGCAAGTCAGGACCCCCCGATGTATTTCCCACGTCCAATAAACCGCACAGATATATATATCGCTTCATGTCGCCTCAGTTATCCCCAGCGCCCTCCTCGCCCGTCTCAGGCTTGCCGTCCCCGCCCTCCTGGCTCCTAGCCCTCGTGTCGCGGATAGTCTGCGACACGAGGTCGGCGAACTTGTTGTTCTTGAATACGCCTTTCACCTTCTCCCTGCCGCGCTCGCCGGCACCTCCCTGGCCCGCGGCCTCGTCGTCCCCGTGCTCCTCCTTGACGTCCAGCCCCCTGTCCTCGTGAAACCGGTCCTTGGAGTTCAGGTGCCACGTCATGTACACGCTCGGCTGCCCGCCGGCCCGCTTGATCCTCTCGATCTCCTCCCCGTACGCCCGGTCGTACACGTTGAAGTCGACGGCCGTCGGCGAGTCCGCGACGGACGCGGGCTCGCCCTCGCTGCTGCTGGCGAAGTTGTCACGCCCGCCCGTGCCGATGCCCAGCAGGGCTGGCGTGCTTGAGGCGGCTTCGGGGTGTCGCTCCCCGTGGCTTCTGCCAGACTCTTCTTCTGTCGGGAAGTGGTCTGTGCTGTCTTCCCTTTTGGGCTCATCGTTGGTCTGGGCGGGCAGGCCGAACGAGCCTTTACTGCCGCCCTGGCTCTGGAGGAACTGCTTGCGCTGCTCCAGGAGGCGCGTGGCGTGTTCCTCGTTGGCCCGCTTGAGATCCTCGAGCTCCTGCTCGTCCATGGAGGGCTTTGGCTTGTGGCGAGTCCAGCGTGGAACGTGTGTACTGTTGTTGGGGTCGGCGTCCTCGGGAAAAAGGCTGGTCCTTGGGCTGTTGGTGCGCGACCGGGAGTGGAGGAGGGATTTAAAGTTCGTGATGGCCTTCATCACGCAAAGCAGATGGCCCATCCGTCGAGTGAACGCGTGACTGACCTCAAGCTCGTTTGGGGCATCGACGAGTTCGGAGCAGTTTTCCTCTACGCTTAGGAGCGGATCGGAGCCGTCCTTTGTGACCCATGGATGTTCCTGTCGCTCTAGTTAGACCAGCCTCGTGAGTATGAATAGACTGCGATCGGCTTACCCTGATTTCAGGCATTGTGATCCTCTGCTCCGGATCCTTCTCCATTAACCTTGTAATCAGGTCCCTGAATTGTTCATTCTCATCCTCTGGCATTGCCGGCGTTTCCTCCTTGATAGCTTCGTATATCTCTAACACTCCAGCCCGATTGAACGGGATATGCCCGTATCTCAGACAAAACAGCGAAACCCCCATACTCCACACGTCTGCCGCCGTTCCACTTACATCTCCGTGCTTCGCGACGCACAATTCGGGGGGCAAGAAGGCGGGCGACCCGGCAGACTTGGCCGTGCGCATCGCCTCGGGCTTCTCAAACATCTCACTGACACCGAAGTCGACAATTTTCAACACGTCGTCCTCGGTGAGTAGCAGGTTGTCTGGCTTGATGTCACGGTGCACGACGCCTTGTGCGTGCAGATACTCGATCCCTAATATCAAGTCGCGGAACCAGTATCGACAGGTCTCCTCGCTGTAAGGCTCGGCGGCCTCGTCGAGTCCGACCTTCATAACCACGCCCTTCTTACACATCTCCAGGACCATGTAGAGCGAGTCTTCCTCCGGGTCGTCGAGCACCTCGATTAGCGAGACGAGGTTGGGGTGGTTGAGCTTCTTCATGATGGCAATCTCCTCTCTGATGAGAAATAGGGAGTCATTGTCTTCGGACTTTTTGTGGTCGCGCAGTTGGTATGACACGGTCGGGTCCATTCCCGGCCCAGAACCCGAGTCTACTGCTGTTCGAGGCCGCGGCGGGAAGCGGCCTGGGCCTCGCCTAGGACCGCGGCGGAGGATGTTGGACTGGGCACGTTTGCGCAGACGGGTCTTCGAGAATTCTTTGACGGCCTGTTTGTGGGGCGTGTGTATAAGTCTTAGGCTCGACAAATGCTTCGGTCAAACTGCTCGGTCAACGTACATATTCATTACCAAATTGGTCCACGGCGAGGTGGACTGCGCCGTAGGACCCGCGTCCTATTTCCTCCTTGATGGTATACTGGTTGATGAGATGATGGGATCGGCCGTCCGAGTCGTCGTTTGTGTATTCGGAGCGTGCATTGAGGGTTTCCTGGGGGTGGATATGGCACTTGTTAGTAATGAAGTCTCGATGCATCCATTCCTAGCAGAGATTGGGAGTTGGCACACGCACCTTGACCACACGATGCTGACTAGGGGTTCTCCTGTGGTGTCTCATTGGGCTCTGATACTGTTGGACAGCAGGTGCAGATCTGGAGGATTGGCAAATGCGCAGCGGTTAGTTGTGCGAGACAGCAGGAGGCGAGGGAGAAGAAAGAGGTGGCATGATCGTGACAGGATAGAGCAGCGATTCTGCACAAATGAGGGCTCTTAAAGGTGGTTCTTACCGAGAATGAGGGGCCATCGAAGGCCGAGCGTGATCTTCGCCCTCGCCTCTGCCCTCAGCAGTTGGCTGCGAGGGCGGCAGAGTCGATGCGCCGCCATGAAACTCTACCTTGATGCCGGGCGACAGAAGGCTGGGCGCCGAGGGATCTTCGTCGGTCATGCCCACTTCCACTTCCCTTGAACCTGGGAGTTGATCTTGATCTAGGTCTCGGTCGAGAGTCTCCACGGCATGTCGTGGGGCTCCAGGTGGAGGAGCACTGTGGCTCGACACCAACGCTGGCGCCGACGCGGCTGGTTGTGGTGGTGTTATAGCTTCCATGGATTCGATTATGGCTGCTGGGTGCTGACCCCAGCGAGGAGGGAAAGTTTAAAACCAGATGGATCCCTACACCCTGAAAGCCTGGACAATGTTTCGTTTCGCTGCAAGTCAGTTCGGTACGGTCCCACAAGAACAGGAGAGGCTGTCTAGGACCGTCGCGGTTTGCCCGTTATCTGCCGACTCGTTCTCAGGGGCAAGAGGACGCGGATTCGAGGGCAATGAGGAGAGGAGAAGAAGAACAGAGCAACTGGACGAGGGAGGGCTCAGTCGATCTTGAATATGATTGTCATTTGTGTTCCTGTCCCCGTAAAGCAAGCAAACATTTACCCATCCAGCACAGCTCAGCTCTTCTCAGCCTCACTGGTCATTTCCACCTTGCGCCCGAAGGACGAGTCAGAGGCCTGGGATTGAACGGACTGGGGAAGATATGGGTTGGGGTGGCATGGGAACGGGGGTGTTCCTCTCGCATGCGGCCCCTTGCCCCTCGCTCTCCCCACTGCCATGCCCCCTGGCCCTGCCGCCTCACTGGGCCAGAAGCGAGCTCCCCCACTCTGCCACATGCCCTGCCCCAAGCTGCACGCCTGGATCTGGACACAGCGGACTTGCTGCGCACTCTGTACTGTGGACCCAACTCCGTCCCCGACGACACTGTCGCCAACCGACAGACCGACAGACCGTCACCGTCACAAACAAGCCCTCCGGCTCGTGATGTAGATGTAGCCTGCCCATCATGACGGTCTACTCGTTCCACATCTTCGACCGGCACAGTAAGTCCTGCTTGGACCGACACCTCTATAATGACTTTCCCCGCAATAACTAACGCTTACTCCCATCGCCAGCGGAATGCGTCTTCACCAAGAATTGGCTCCCGCCCTCCCAACAGGCTGCTCTCCCAGCTTCAGCTGCAGATGCAGCAGCAGCAGGGGCAACAGCAGTAACATCAGCGACGACGAACGCTGACACACGACCTTCCACAGCCGTCAATGGCGTGCCAACGACGGCGCCAGAGAGAGCACCAACATCGACAAAGACCAAGAGCACCCGCGCCCAGAACGACGCCAAGCTCATCTTCGGCACCGTATTCAGCCTGCGCAACATGGTCCGCAAGCTGGGCGGCGAAGACGACGCCTTCATCTCCTACCGCACCGGCCAGTACCGAATGCACTACTACGAGACCCCGACCAACCTGCGCTTCGTCTTGCTGACCGACACCGCCACTATGAGCATGCGCAACGTCCTGCACCAGATCTACATTAACCTCTGGGTCGAGTATGGTATGTTGCGTCCGTGGAAGTAATGGTGGGGGGAGAGCATACAATGGCTAGAAGCGCGAGAGAGGTGGATAGGGAGAAAGACATACGGCTGACAACGGCAACAATGCAGTGGTTAAAAACCCCCTCGCCCCCGTCGAGCACAAAGGCGGCGCCGGCATCACCAACGAGTTATTTGAGATGGGCCTCGACCAGTTCATCCGGGGCCTTCAATGAGACCTGTCCGACCGACCCAACAGCATCGGGATGTCTCACACACAAATGGGACGGGCCATGGCGGGAAATTCAAGGGGCTGCTGAAGGCAATCAACGAGGTGAATCCCAGGACACTCAGCTGGTATGAGAGAAATGGGCCTCTTCCAGATTTCAGTCGCTGAAATCTTCTACACCGGCCCTCCTTATACCTTGACGAGACGAAGGCAAAAGGCAAAAGTCTGTACTATTCTTGTCCAGGCTGCTCAGCGTCAAACATATCCAGAACCGAAGTGTCGACGACGGGTAAAATTTGTTGTGATATTCGTCGAGTCTATCCCAGGCCATCAGGCCAGCGACCACCCCGGGAAATCCAGCCACTCTGCTAATGACTTGGGATTACGTCCGGAATCGGAGCTGCGAGAATGATGGATGATTTGCCTCGGATGGACCAGGCTGTACCACAGGCCAGTCCCATCTGCTGCGAAGGACTGAGGAGTAGGCATGCAGACGGCCCTCGCCGGAGACAATTATAGACAGACACAGCCCAAGAGTTGGGGCTCTAGATGATATAAACCTTAATGATACACAGGGCATCCAGGCTTGCTGCTCTTGATACCCTACGGTTTACCCACGTTCATTCATACCATCGTAACATCCAAGAGTATGTATATGCGATCGCTTGCTTTTTGCCGGTTCGCTCTACAGCAATGGGTATACCGCCATCCCACATCGCCCTGCAACAGTAGCAAGCAGGTACCACAATGGCCGAGTCACCACAACGGCACCAACAGCCTCTCTGACCTGTCAAAACAACTATGTGCATCGCACCAACTCACCGCTTAGCCTAAGGGCCCTTCTCAGTCGCCCTAGCCCAGGCGTTCTCGAACGACGAGCCCTGCGACGGGTCCACAAGCACAAGACTCCCCTCGCCCTCAGCCGTCTCCGCCTCGCCCTGCCCCAGCACGCGCGACTGCCGCACGCTCGAGTCGGCCGCGGTGGTGCTGGTCGCGAGCGAGTAGCCGCCCGCCGACGACGACGGCGCCGGCATCTCGTCGCGCACCTCGTTCTCCCAGTTGCTCGAGTAGACGAGGGCGGCGAAGCCCTCGAGGTCGCGCACGGCCTGCATGGCCTGCAGGTACTCGTTGGGCACGCCCGCGCCGATCGCGTGCGCCTGCCGCGTCAGCACCGACAGGCACTTGGGCAGCAGCACCTTCTTCTGGCCGACGCCCACGCCGTTGGCGTCCATCGTAAGCTGCGGCTGGGGTGCCGCCACCGCTGTTGCCGCCAGTTCGGAGGGCGGCGACGGCGGCTGCTCGAAGGCGCCCTGCGCCAGCTTGTTGTCCAGCAGCTTCTGGAAGCCGGCGTCTAGGATCTGCGTCAGCACGTGCGTGAAGGTCGGCGCCTCGATCAGGTCTGATGTCTCGTCTAGTAGCCGCCGTAGTGAGGTCGTGGACGAAGGTGAAGACGGTGATGGTTGTAGCTGCTCTTGCTCTGATGTTTGGCCCTCGCCCTGTGCCTGTGTCGCGGACGCCGCGCTGTCGTCGAGGATGCCCGACTCCTTGAGCACGTACTCCTCCATATCGGGCGGGGGCAGGAGGAATGACAGCCACTTGGTAGGGGCGCCGCCGCCGCCGGTCGTCGCCGGTGCCGCAGGGTCCGAGAAGGCCGCGGAGCCCTCTACTAGCCGGCGCACCTGGCCCGTCATGGCGGCGAAGGTCTCGAGTGTGAGCTGGTCGCGCGGGCTTGTCTGCCCGAAGACCTGGCGCACGGCGGCCTCGACACGCTGCGCTACGTCCAACCAACCCTTGTTGAGTAGCCACCAGCTGAAGGTCAGGTACTTGCGGTTGACCTCGAAGTCATCGCCGTAGGCTTGGGCCGAGTTGTCGTCGTCATTGTTCTCGAGGCTGATGGTTGCTGTGTTAGAGCCTGTCGCGAGGGAGACGACGCTGGAAAGATAGCTGCGGCGGCCGAGTAGGTTGAGCTGGACCCGGGTGAGCATGGTGAGGAGGCCGAGGGTGTAGATCAGGGTGTAGGCCCTTGTTATGGCTTCAGAAGGTGTAATGTTAGCTGGAGCGGTTCCATGGTGTCCGGGGCAGAGTACCACTTACAGCTGATAGTCACATCACCCCACAGCTGGCGCTTCGTCCTCCTAGGCTTGTCTGGTTGTGGCTGCTCGCCCTCTGTCTGGCTGGCCGATGGTATGGTGATTTGGCTGGCATGCACGCCACTCTCGCTCGTGGAAACGATGCTCCGGCCGTCCTCGTCAGTCAGGCCTATAGTCTCGGGCAGGCTCATCGAGTCTCCGCTCCCACTCTTGACCGACTTGGAGCCGTTGCCGCCCTTCATCTGTTGGATCTCGAGGGTGATCTTCTCCACGTCCATAGACTCAAGTATTCGCGTGGTCGCTGTAGGAAGTAGGGCCAGCACGGTGTAGGTGCAGTCCTCTTGGTTCTGTTGGAAGCGCCGCCGCAGACTGTGTGGTGGTTGTGGCATGTTAGCATGATGATGACGACTACACCACTGGGAAAGACGACAGGACGCACTTCTCCTTGGCTATGCGATCGCCGCTCATTCGTTCACGGGCATCGTTGAGCTTGTTGAGGACATATTGGGTGACGACATAGCCGGCGCCCACAACACCCACGCTGATGGCAATGGGCGTCCTATTGCGACGGAACCACCGCCGCGTCGCAGCGAACATGGCTGGTCAGTCTGGTCACCAGTTGTAGGTTTGTAGAGGCTTGATCCGAAAGGCGGGGAGAATGGTTATCTGGGTCGACGCAAGGAAGGGATCACAGCCTCAGAAAGGCCGCCGGGAAGTGGATAGGAACAACTGGGCCAACTGCCCAACACAGAGCATAAGGGCGTACAAGAAAGATACAAGGAGTCCACAGAATGTTGTGTCACAAGCAAAGTGGACGAGTTGAAGTCGTGCCCTGCCCACGCCCAGCCTTTCCCCGGAATTGCCTGCAGCTCTCCAACTTTACCTTGGGCCTCGGCTCCGGGGCAAGTGCGCCAATTTGCAGGCGGGAGGCACGGACCTGGCTACGCTAGTCTTTTAGCGCTACGGGACGGGGCCGAATCCCTGCTACAACTTACTGAAGTGCTTGAAGCAACAGTACGTTTAGCAGTATATTGTCTAGTCTACTTAAGTAGGTAAGGTACTTAAGTATGTTTGTATCCGCGGCCATGTGCCCTCTCCGTCTAGTTGTCTTTCAGCCTCTCTAATTGGACCACACTACTTACCGCCAAGGTGTAGTGAAGATTTTGTATAACGCTCTCAGAAGATCTCATCCCGTTGCAGATCTAGCTCTAAGGAGACATCTAACCAGCCAGGGGAGCCGATTTGACCATGGGAGAATTCTTCGACATGTTTACAACAGATTCAAAGCAATGCCTACTGCATCAGAATGCCGTCCTACCGAGAACTCACAACAGAGAATTGCCTTGCGGCTATTTTCCTTTGAGTACTTATTATGCAGGAGGTTGCAGTGGCCTCATCGCCGAGATTGGCTGAGTCAGCCAGTGAGGCTTCGAGGGACTCCAGGAGTCAACGTCGTGAGATGGCTCGAAATGGCCACATTCGATTTGCTGTGTGAGATGGCTTTTGGAGAGAGTGGCCACTGTGTTGACATCAGCAGTTTTTGGAGTCGTTTTCCCTAAAGATACACAAAGGGGAAGGGGCTGGGTTTTGTCACCAGGGCAGCCCTCCATCAGGGAAAAGAGATAATCGATATATCCTTGCACATGTGGCTGGGTTGTCTCCGTAATACAACTTAAAGCAAGTTGGTCCTCGAGACGTACTTGTGCGCGAAATGAAGAACAGCACCACCACGCAATTGCCGGCAGCGAGATGGACGATGTGGTATTCCTCCTAGCTTCACCGCCAAGTCAACAAAGGTTTGTAATATTAAAGTTTTGCCGAGAGATAAATTACCGACAAAACTCAGATAGTATCTATGTATTCAGCTTCCTGCTTTCTCGCGTTCCTGACAGGGGTTGCGCGCAAGGAATTGCGTTGAATGACTGAAACACACCGCGGCAGATCTTTGCCCAGATGTTCAACATCAAGTTGCATATTGTGAACTCTGTATGCTCGAGACGTTGCACTCGAGACTTTGGATAGACAAAAGTTGGCTCTAGTTCATTTTCACGTCCGTCAAAAGCACGAACTCCTCTACAACAACACACTCCGGTTGGAAGTGTGTTTCTAGGGAAAACAAGAGAACTGGAGCAAAGTCTGTATTTTGTCTTGATACGGGCACCATGATGGACTTTTGCTTCAGTTGGCTTGCCTTCTCTTTCGGCTCTTTTGTTATTTGGAAGCTTTCAGAACTTGCACGCAACATACTGAAAGCCAGAAAGACGGGCTTGCCTTACATCTTGTCTCCAATACATGAGTTGGAGATTTCGGCATTTTTCACCAACGCCATACTCCGTTGGTATTACCACGAGCACCTCTTAAAAGGAGAAGGATGGCCAAATTGGGCACAGTTTATGGTAATAGACTGGCACTATGAGGACAAAGGTTGGGCACACCGGGAATACGGATCAGTCTGCCTCGTGGTTTCTGCGGGTGGAATAATATGCTATGCGGCTGAGGCAGGCGTCTCACTGAATATTGTGACCAAGAGAAAGGCCTTCGTGAAGTCAATGAATAAGATGAGTAAGTGTGGGGAGCACTGAGGCTTGTTTCCCACTTGAGTTTGCTGACTGAGAGGCACAGAGATGCTTGAGCCTTTTGGTCCCAACGTCGTGTCAACAGACGGGGGACCTCTGGCGATCTCATATCCGTGTCGCATTGCCTTCCTTCGGAGAGAGGGTTCAAAGTATCGTCTGGGAAGAGAGCACTTTCAAAAACCTGGATACTCTGTTCGAGAACAGAAGGTCGGCATGAAATTTCCAGTGTCTACTAAGGTAGCGGTCAGAATCGAGAATGAACAAAGTTGACCATTTCAATTTCTGAGATGGGAACAAAGGCGGTCTCAACGGCTGGCTCATCAGCCTCATCAACCAACTTCATGCTACACATAAGGCACGCCCTTTTTCACCCGCCCAGCATTAACCTTCCACGAAACCCCCAGCACATCCTGTCCGCTCTCCGACTTCTCCACCACCCCGTAACGAAATTCGATCTTCTCAAAAGCCTTTGTCATCTCCAGGCCTCCAAGCCCCCCAAACCCCGGCGCGAGATTCACGTACCTGGAGTCGCGGATCGCTGCTGATGCGAATCCCAGAATCTCGGGGGTGACTGAGCTGTGGCAGAAGACGGCGCCGACGACGCTGCCTACGAGCATGGCTATGGCTGTCACGAAGAATGCGGCTAGCCAGGCGGTGTTGATGGTGTATATTTCCTCTGTGTCGACGATCCACATAGTCGTGGTGACATTCTTGACAGTATTATCTACATCGCCCATTGGATCCGCACGCAGACTGCCTCTCGATATGGAGTCGGTGGCTTGGCTGATCATCAAGTAAGTGTTGATGATCTGTCCCAGGCGAATACTGATATCGCTAGCTGTGATATTATCTAAAATGGCGTTGCGTCCCTCTTGGCTGAACAGGTAGGACGTTGAGGTGTTCACAAGGTAGATCATCGACGCGTCTGAAAGTTCCTCTCCCCTGGTCTCGAGGCCGCTTGCCATCGGCAACTCGGTACTGAAACTGTTGAATACCATTGGAAACGAAAGATGTGTGATGTTGGAGGAAGTATGTGGCTTCTGTGACGGTCGTTGCGCCGTCACCAGGCAGGCCGACGGAGCAGTCCAGCCGCAATCTACTCGCGACTCGACCCAAGATTGTGATACCCCGCAAATCGTTGAAAGTGCAGAATACACGAGCTGGAGCCTTGCCTCAGATGTGGAGATGCCTGTCTCATTGGCAAATGTCGCTGGGGAAAATAGGTTTAGAGGGTTGTCGGCCTCCCCCGTTTCCTCTGCTACTAGTAAACAAAACCTTTCAAGCCATAATGGGTCGATGAAGGTGTCCAAAGCAAGTGTCCAGGGCAACGTACTTGTACTGTTGTCTCTGAACCAGGCGAAGTCGTGAAAAGTCCCGTTTTCGGGGCCATTTGGGAACGCGGGCGAGCAATTGAGGAACCACGGATTGTCTACAATCGGATTCGGATTAGGGATGAATATACCAGAGTCAGAACCGGAGCTGGCACCCGTAGGAACAAATGGAGAGCATTGCAATTGAATGTGGCTGGATTCCATTGTGAAGTTGGACTTGAGGCCCAGACCCAGGTCAATGGTGGTTGCGAGTGGGATACCGACTAGTGACGAGAATGCCACACTCTCATCATCAGGAATACTCATCCATGCGTCTCCAGAACGACTTTCGGTGCCCGTGACCAAGTATGGAACCTTGATATTCCCCCATAAGTCTTGACCGCTTGACTTGATGCTGTCCGCCGACATCAGTGAAGCGGCATACATTGAATTGATCACGGCTGCAGATGCCGTTTGACCTGGAAAGTAGCTGGCAATGTTCATGGCTGTGAATTTCGATGGGGTGTCTGTATCAAGGTAGGTCACAGAGCCATCCGAAATCACGTTTCGAGAGCCTGTTGCCATAACTCGCAGAATAGACTGCGCCCCAAGAGGCGACAGTGCCCACAAAATCGTCATCGACACCCCGATCACATTGAAACCGCCGAGGTGAACTTGGGTGAGGAATGCAGAGAACAGCGTACGGCTGCCAAGCCACTGCTCAATGGAAGGCAGACTGCCTCCCCTTTCCAGTTTCCAGCGTGCGACCTGGGTTGTCAGGCGACCGAAGACGGCAGCAAACACGAATGGGAGAGCCGTAGCTGCCTACAAACTCATATCAGAGATATACTCATGAAGCATAAGAGATCGGGCGTGTTGATATACTGACGACTCTAATACCGTTCTCAAAATCGAGGAGCACCTCCTTTTCGACGGCTTTCCCCTTGACTCGCGCAAGGAGACAAGCTAAGATAATAAACGGTATTGTAACCAATACTGAAATGACATCGGTAACGAGAGAAGACCAGGAAAAGGATAGAGTCCGCGGGATACTCTTCGAGCCATTGATTGGATGCATGACTGTCCTGCTCTCAATCACAGTCTCCACTGATGTCCTGTGCGAGACAGAACTTCGAAGAGCTTGCTGCTCATGCTGGCTTGGAGACGGTGGGTGAGATCGCAATTTACTCTTATCTGGTCGTAAAAACTCTGAGTCGTTTCGAAAGAGCCGCACGCTCTCATGTTCAGCCGCAGATTTAGCCGCGGATAGACACTGGATCACCTCCGATGTTGATTGTTGCATGTTGGACAGATGAGGGACTTCAGGCGGGCAGACTTCCAGAAAAGCGACGAGGTTCAGTCGAGATGCTTGGAAATAAGAAAGCAAGGCGTTCCGCATTCTGAAGAGAGAAGATGGCAGGGGAGGAGAAAGCTATTATCACCCATGGGGGGAACCCTCAATTAAGACACTCGCCCCTTGAGGCTCCACAACACGGGCAGTGACAAGTGGAGCTGAAATTCTGTGATACCCAAAATATAGCATGTCTTACCATAGCGGCCTGATGGCTGAACGGGCTGAACAAGGCTATCAGAGCCGTGGTCCCAGTCTATGAGGCAGCACCGGCGGCGGCCCTACAACGTGACATCAGGTTGCCATCAGTAGAGATCTAACTAGATGTAAGGATCCACTCGCCCCCAGTAAAAAAAGAACGGCCTAGATTGCTATTGCCCTCTCTGCGTCAGGCTCAAAGTTCTGTGAGTCCCAGACACTAGGCTTCGACGAATAGTTTGGCCATTAGCGCTGCGTGTCATGTCCACGATGAGGACAAAGAGCATGGGTACGCACTACAAGTGCGGTGGTCTGTGGTCGAGGTCACGAATGGGGTTTGGTCACTGTACTTTCACTTCCGCACCAAATGACCACACTAGGAAGCCTCGTCATCTCCTGTACAAATAGGCCCATTTCATTAACCAGATCCTCTTTCAGACAGCTTATTACATAGGAGATTATAATACTTTCCTACATTCCTCTTATTAGTCAAGTAACAAGGTAGTCTAGATATTGTAAATATTGATCCTCCCGCTGAGCGAGTCCGTCCGCTAGCACCCTGTTTGGGATTCTAGTCAGATAGATCAGAGACATTATTCGGCTCGGGCCGGTTGTAGTACCTGCGGGACATCATTCGACAATGACGGCCCAAGCCTCATGCAACTAGTAGCTGCAAACAAATTTGACAACTCAGCCCACAGCAAATAGCAACTGCAGGCAGATTTACTTTAAATTTCGAGTATTCGATTTGAATGAATTTTCACTCTGTTAGACAGCCCTTGGCAGTTTTCAAAACATTCCGAAATATGCCCGGTGTACATAATCTTCAAAGCAATACGCACCCAATTGACTATTTGACGACGAGCTTGTCAAACAAGCAAAGCTACACATTTGCCACTGGCTGCCACCGCTTAGGTCTTGCGCGTTGGTCTACCATATTTAGACAAAGAGGTCGCTCCTCCAACTGCTCATACTAGGTTGCCCCCGAAGTGAAGTGCTAAGGTAACCATGTAGAACCACCGTGTTCGGTCTATCGCGTCCAAAACTCTGGCATTAGCTACTTGGGCCCGCCTCAATCCTCGGTATGACTCCACCTTCGGCTGCCCGAAAGCACGGGTCCCCTCCTGCTGCTCAAATGGCCATGCACATCACGTCTGCCCAGCGGTCAGGAGCGTCGTCCTCGGCGGCACCCTTCTTGGCGCCCGCGTCAGCCAAGGTGTTCCACTCGCGCGGGATCTGCCAGAACTGGACCGCCAGGCCGAAGCCGTCAGCCCTCTCGCACTCGCCCAGCAGCATCTCCCACAGGTCCTTGTTCTTGACGTCGGCGCCGCCGCTTCCCCTCGCGCCCTTGGTCCTCCAGCTGTTGTTCACCCAGCCCCGGGCCCACTGCGTCGCGCCGTCCACGACATATGCCGAGTCTGTGGCGAAAACGACCGTCTTGAAGCCCTCGCCGCGCCAGTGTCGCATGCGAAGGGCCGCGAGCACAGCCCGCAGCTCGGCACGGTTGCTCGTCTGGCTGCCTTGGTCTCCCCAGGGGCCACGATTCTCCAGGCGGCCTGAGACCACGAGCGGTTCCCTGGCAATACTCTCCCCCTGGAAAACTGCCCAACCAGCCCTCGGGTTGGGTTGCCCGTTGTTAAGGCATGCACCGTCGGTCATGAGGAGCAGTTTGGTGTTGTCATTGGAGTGGGTGCATCTAAGACGTTGGGTTAGCAGATCGCCAGAGTAAAGAGATGTGACGGAGCACCACTCACCGAAGTACGTTCATGTGACGGTGGCGGCTGGAAAATTCTTGCAGCGGTGCGGTGTTGCTGTTGGACGGCACAAACTTGGACGGGAACACCTTACCGGTGCCCCTCACCTTTTCAGTCCCCAAGTCTGGACAATGCACAAGGTCTTCGGTCGGCTCGTCGGGCTCCTCCTCGTCGTCTTCCTCCACATCTGAATGTTCATAATCGTCGTCGTCCAAGTCGCTGTCCATGAAGCTGTAGTCGGTGCAACACTTTCCGCAAACGACCAGACCGTGGGGGCCACAGACAATGTGACCGTTGGGCAGCTCGCAGGGGCCTTCCTCGTCGTCGCTGCTGCTGTAGCCGAGCGGGATCAATCCCTGGCCGAGGTAGTAGCCGCGAGGCATCGTGGTTGTCTGTAGCGTGTCGGGGCTGTTGGTTTTTCTATTTTGTCGTGGGTGGCCGTTTGCGTTTAAGATGAGACAAGAGGCTGAGGCTGATCGGCGGAGGTCTCGGTTGCTGTCGTAGGGTCGTTTAAATCCCCGTCTACCACCCTGTCAAGTAGAAGAAGGGATATAGCAACAAAGCAGCTGCCTGAGATGCCACGTAGACTTCACGGCGCGTTGGCTCGAATTGTGTACCAAATCATGTGGATTCTACGAGTAGGCTGGCCAAAGGAAGAAGAAAGAAGAAGAAAGAAAGCAGAGTGCCTTCCTGAGTGCCTGGGTTGAAGGTGTAGGGTGGTGGGCCTTATCGATTAGGCCACCTGCAGGGGCCATCCCCGCCAATCCCCAGCACCTGCCCTTCACTTTGTCCTCAGCACATTAAGTCTAGTTACATTGTTTGAGACGCGTATACTAGACTGATGCAAGCCCTTCACTTCTCCCAAACGGTGTATTTATCCTTGTGGGGACTCGGGCCCCATCGGTAGCGTTGTAGGAGAGGTCCTGGATAGTGATGCCATCCTCGATTCCCGGCGCCATCCTCGTCGCTTTGGCTTTCAGAACTTGCAAGATATCTCGCATCTCTTGATGACTGCCTACGAGCCTAAGGACGCGGTTTGGTTGCTTGCTGTGAAACCGTAAAAAGATGGTCGTTAACACGAGATCTGCAAACTAGAGAGACGCTTTCAACTCGATCCATTCTTGACTTGGCTTTCCCAAGTGAGAACTTGGTGAGATACTTTCTTCGGCCATGGCAGAACGGTGTTCTACTGAAGTCAGTCTTAGTGGGTTGGGGAGGCGAACAGACTGAAGGAAAATTGCAAAGTGATGCCTGGGGAAGCACTCAGCTGTCTCGTGCTACATATGTAAAACTTGTCGTTCCCCATAAGTTTAAGTACTTAGGTAGGTATGGCGCCTCTGGAGGCTTTCGAGGGGTAAAATGCAATGAGACTCTTAATCTCATTGGAAATCATCCGGCAATGCAGACCCGAGGAGATACCATTTCCATTTGATCCACGCGTGTGCGACTGTGTCTACATTACGAGATGCCATGGTTTCTGAATTCGAGCTTTGCCATTTGTGATAAGGTGGAGCGAATTATGAAGTAATTACATTCTGAAACACTAGATGCTACATCCACCTTTCATCGTTCTCCCAGGCCTGCGTCTGTACTCAGGTCTCATATTCCTCTTCCACCGTCAACATCGATGCTGGCACCGGTAAGGAGGCTAGCCTCATCGCTAGCAAGCCATGCTGCTGCGTTACCAATGTCTGCGGGAAGTGAGAATCGGCCCAAAGGTATAGTACCCATCATTTTGCTACGATTCTCCGGTGAATCCTCGCCCCCAAGAAAGAGCGGTACCCTGCGCAATAACGTTAGAATCATCTCGGGGCGGAAAGCGGTCAATCGCCATTCTCACATATTTGTCTCGCCAGCGACAGGATGAATCACATTGAAACGGATGTTGTGCTCCGCCCATTCAAGTGCAAGGCCTTTGCTGGCATTGGTGATTCCTGCTTTGGTAGCTCCGTACCAGATCAAACCAGGCCGGGGTCGAAGGGAGGACATGCTGGAGATGTTGATGAAAAGCCCACCCCCCTCCTTCTCTTTGAAATAAGGGATGATTACTCGACTGGACCAAAAGAGTGACTTCAGGTTGACCTTGACAACGTTGTCAAAATCAGACTCTGTGGTATCAATGCTCGGGCCCGAAGTATACGCCACTCCCGCGTTGTTCACCACGACATCAAGCTTGCCAAAGGTCTGCAACGCCACTTCCAGCATGTGTTCCCAGTCTCTCTCACTGGAGACGTCTCCTTTAACGCCGACACAAGATTTCTCTGGCTGATTCAAGGCAACCCGTTTGGCGTTTTCTTCATTAATGTCAACGACCACGACCTTGGCTCCTTCGAATAAAAATTTCTCCACGATTCCGGTTCCAAATCCAGCTCCACCTCCGGTGACAATGGCCACCTTACCTTCCAGTCTCCCAGGATGGCTCATTATCGGGACAAGGGGATATTGATATAATGGAGTTTGGAGATAGAGTTAAAATTCCGGAGAAATTGAAAGCATTTTTGAAGTGTCTCCGGAAGATTAAGGCAGAAGGAATGTCGTAGGTTGAGGGACAACGTGTATATCGAACGAGAACTGCCGCAGGTATCTCCGGAAAATGGTCAATCGTGATGACGGGTGATCGATTCTTCATTTTCCGACCAATCCGAGATACAAGTCGGATCAGATATCCGGACAAGCGAGGGTCCCCGCTTGCGGGGTCTTGTACCACTGTGAGGCAATGATGACAGGAAATCCCATGCATGTGAATCACGGACCAACTTGAAGTTCTCTGCCGCATCATCCCGTATTACCAAACATCGGATCGGATGAGGACGACTAGGCATCGGGCATAGGATTACTGCTAGTGATGAGTGAGCGTGCCTTGCTCGAAACACATTCTTTATAGAAACAATTATGCGCAGCCAAACAAGTACACGCAAATCCTGAGAGCTTCCGCGTTGCACGAAGCGATGTACAAAGTCACCGAGGAGCCGTTGGGCACCCCCCGACCCATTCGCGTTATAGTTGTCGGGGCTGGTGCAAGCGGCCTGAACACAGCTCGTCACATGGACTTGCACATGACCAACTTCGAGCTCACTGTGTATGAGAAGAACTCTGACGTAGGAGGAACCTGGTTTGAGAATAGGCGAGCATTCAATTACAACCTAGGCGAGCTGTTGTTGATTATTGACATCGACACAGATACCCTGGGTGCGCTTGTGACATTCCATCTCACAACTATCAGTTCACCTGGGAGCCGAACCCGGAGTGGACTCATTAGTAAGTATGCCGCACCATGGGACAGTTTCGTCATGTTACATTATTGACAAGCTTAGCTATTCGCCATGGGACGAGATCCTGGAGTATTTCCGAGGAATCGCACGCAAGTATGAGCTCTATCGATACATCAAGCTAGAGCACAACGTCTGCGAGGCAACATGGGACGAGGCAGAAGGAGTCTGGAGAGTCAAAATCCGTGTTCTGGAGTCCGGCGAGATACTTGAGGATCACTGCCATGTCCTCATAAACGGGAACGGGGTTCTAAACAACTGGAAATGGCCGGATATCCCTGGACTCCATTCCTTCGGAGGCGACCTTGTCCACAGTGCGACTTGGAGCACTGAGCACAACGTTGATGGGAAAAGAGTCGCAGTACTTGGGTCGGGATCTTCCGGCATACAGATTATTCCCAATATTCAGCCTCGTGAGTAGGTCAACTGAAAGTGAGGTAAAATGCTGATCCTCAACAGGTACGGAATCCTTGTTCGCATTCGTAAGAAGCCCAACGTGGATCACTGCTGGCTTCGCGCAGAGTCACGCTGGACCCGGAGGGGCAAACTTTGCCTGTGAGACCTTGATAATCATCCTGCGAGGCCATACTACATCTGACACCAAGAAACCTCCTAGTTTCTGAGCAGCAGAAAAGCGAATTCAGAGAAAATCCTGAGGTCTATCTTCGATATCGTAAAGAGATCGAAGGAGAGCTGAATACAAGGTTCAAATTCGTCGGTTAACATTTGGCCCCTGCCGTTGTACTGCTTTCCGAGTCCTAATCTCCATTTGCACAGGTAATTGCGGATAGTGAAGAGCAGGCTACGGCGAGGCAGTTCTCGGTCAATGAGATGAAAGGCAAGATCACGGACGATAAACTCGTCAGACATCTGATGCCTGACAATTTCGCTGTGGGTTGCAGACGACCGACCCCTGGAAATGGTTACCTGGAAGCTCTTTCAAAGAGAAATGTACGTGTCGTGACAGACGAGATCTCGAGGGTATCACCAGAAGGCATTGTGCTGGTCACGGGGGAGACTCTCGAACTAGACACTCTGATCTGTGCCACAGGTTTCGACATTTCATTCTGTCCTCGATTCAAGTTAATCGGACGCAACGAACAAGATATAGAAGACCTATGGCGAGAGAAGCCTGAAGCATACCTGTCAACAGCTGTGCCAGGGTTTCCCAACTACTTCAGTAAGTTGAAAGCCTGTGGGACCAAAGCGGCTACTGGTACTTATTGATTGCCACAGTGTTCCTTGGTCCAAACTCACCCGTGGGGCATGGCTCCGTCCTTCCAATCATCGAGCATGCGACCAAGTACATCATCAATATGATGAAGAAAATTCAGACCCAAGACGTAAAGGCTGTTTCTCCAAGCCCTGCGGCTGTCAAGGACTTCAATGAGCACACTGCAGAGTTCATGAAAAGGACGGCTTGGGCCACGCCATGTCGGTCTTGGTTCAAGAACGGCACCGTTGATGGACCGATCGTTGCTTTGCATCCAGGAAGCCGAATACACTGGTTTCACATGATGCAAAACATTCGGTTTGAGGACTTTGAATACACGTACTATGGAGACAACCGATTCCAGTATCTCGGCAATGGGTTCTCTACCAAAGAGGAGATGCCTGGGGACACAACGTGGTATTTCGATGCACCAGAGGATGGCTATAATGAATACTAGATAATCCTGAGTGAACATAAAGAGCCAACATGTGTCTTGAATAGCTTCTAGTAAATTACAAATCCTTTCAGGCCATAACGGGTCGAGGAAGGATATAATCATTGTGGCTCCATATACTGCGCCGCTGCGTGCTCATGTGCTCCGTGCTTCTGGGGGGACCTGCAGGGATACAAAAAAAAAGCGGCGCCTTTCCGTAGTTGTTATTAATCCTTGGCCCTTTCAATACAAGCTTTTTGCCTGAGTTGTTGGTTGTTAATCCAATCGAACATGCGATCCTTCATATCCACTCATAACAGATGATATAAAGGAGACCCCCATTTTTTAAATCTAGCATCTTCGACTGTAAACTTTTCTCTACTCTATCACGACATGTCTCAGCTTGTCATTGTGCTTTTCTGCACAACGCGACCATGATTTTGCAGCTAATTGTTGGCTCCGCTCTGGCGTACTTTGGCTGGAGTATCATTAGCCTGGAACGCAACGTCCGCAAAGCCCGCTCTCTGGACGTCCCCATCGTGAGACTGCCCATTGACCCAGTCAACTTTCTCTGGGTCTTCTTGCAGGGCCATGTCTGGAACGTACTCGACCGTCTTCCTGTTGCCTGGTCTTCTTGGCCCGATTTTATCCGCTTCTCGTACCGTGGCTGGCAGTTTAGGGAAAAGTCGAGCCCAGCGGTACGCTTCGGGCCAGTCTGGGCCTTAGTCACGCCCGTGACTTTTTACTTGCAGTTCACCGACCCTGACGCCATTAATGAACTATTTTCGAGGCGGTCTGACTTCATCCGGCCAGTCAAGAATTACAGTGAGTCATTTTGAAATCTCAGCATGATTTCCCAGTCTCAGAATGCTAATTCCGAATTCACAAAGAGTTACTCGAGGTCTACGGGCCATGTATCTCTACAGCTGGTTGGGATGACTGGCCACGTCATCGCAAGGTCCTAGCAGCGCCTTTCAACGAGAGTATCATGTCTTTTGTCTGGGGCGAGAGTCTTCGCCAAGCTTCGTCCATGCTCCGCGCCTGGAGCAGCCCTACGCAGTCAATGGAAGGAATTAGCAGCGTGCAAAAGGACACGAGAACCCTCTCGCTCAATGTTCTCGCGGCCACTGGATTCCGAAAATCCTACGACTTTCGTGGTTCGTCGGATATGTCTTGTCAGGACGAGGCGGGCGGCTACCGCGACGCCCTTCAGACCGTCTTGGATAACGCCATCCTCATCATGATCCTCCCGTACGAGTACCTTCAGGGTTTCCTGGTGCCCAAGAAGCTGGTTCGGATAGGAAACGCAGCGAGGTCCTTCAAGAAGCATATGATGCAGATGCTTGAGGACGAAACAAGCGCTCTTCGGGACAATAAGCCCGGTTCTGGCGGCCTTATGAGCTCCTTCGTACGTGCACTTGACCGGCACGAGAGAGAAGCTGTTGCACAGCCGAACTTGAAGGGAAGCAAAGATGGCAAAAGGGGACTTTCAATCGACGAGATATTTGGGAACCTATTCGTTATCAACTTTGCGGTCACGATACGACCGCCAACACTCTCGCATTCATCATGCTCCTTCTGGCTGCCCACCCGGAAGTACAGGACTGGGCAGCAGAGGAGCTGTTGTCCGTTGAAGCTATACAGAATTCTGACATCGGCAAATGGGACTATAATACTGTATTTCCTCGCCTGAAGCGTTGTCAAGCCGTCCTTCTCGAAACACTACGCATTTACCCGCCCATCATGTCGCTCCCGAAATGGACAAAAGAACGTGCGCAGACACTTCGGGTCGGAGAGAAAGTGTTGGTTATCCCTCCTGGTGTCGGAACCTCTCCCAACCTGCTTGCTATGCACACCCATCCAAAGTATTGGGCAGACCCTTTTGTGTGGAGGCCTTCAAGATGGTTGTAGGTGGTCCAGCATACGGGCCTGAATCGGGGGTTTGTGACGAGGATTTCTGGACACCACTTCCTCATACTTATTTTCCCTTCTCTGATGGGCCACAAAACTGCCCAGGAGCAAAGTTCGCCAAAGTTGAAGTGGTAGCGGTGTTGGCCTGCCTGCTGAAAAGCCATCGCCTGGGAGTGAAGAAGGGGCCTGGTGAGGCGGAGGAAGTTGCCAGAGAGCGCGTTGTCAACTGCACTAACGATGTGAATCTGGAGATCTTGCTGAGAATGCGAGATGCAGACTGCGTCAAGCTGGTGTGTACAAAGGCTTGAGTGGCAGGCGACTAAGGCACGAGTCTTATGTCGAATGCTCGGCTGCGTCTCATAAAGGCCACGCGAGGAGTGACTTGGTCGTGCAGTGGTCATGGTGTGATGCAGCCACGTACTAGACAGAACTATTCTCTTCTGCTTTGAGTGCAACGTGTGCTTGGGTTCCAAGGCACAAGTACAACACTGGCTGAACTCTAGTGCTTCTCCCTGACAAACGGACGTCATATTCTCGTGATTTGCTTTCGACCTGAGGCAGGCCGCCGCATACAGAAGACTTCGTCGTATTGTGGGTTTCGGGGACCGGTCAGAAGGTGAGAAATCCGTGGCAAGGAGAATAGGACGTTGCTGTAGAAATCTGGCGACCTATCGAGAGCATTCGCTGCAAGTTCTCTTTCTTTCATGTCATTCTGACACGCAATGTGACCAGAGCCCACGTGACCTGAATTATTCGACCATATGGCACATTGTTAGATACTCGTGCGGAACGTTGCTGCTGAAGATTGTAGGCGGCACAGCAATGCCAGCATTGTGGTTTGAAGCTCCACAACTAACTCGACCCCATGTTGCACTGTAATAATACACAAAAGGTGGACAGCGTCGTGTAATTATGGTTGACTGCAACGGCAGCTTGGTCATCAGAAAATCAAATCGCTATGCTATAATACAAGCTCGCCACCGTGCTCATTTTTCCACGAACCGGCCCCATGGTGCGTTACCAAGGGAGGTCCGAGTTGCTCCTCCGGACCATAGTGATTCGATCCTGCGGCGAATGAGAACCCAGGCAGGATCAGCACGTCGCCGACCAGTTTCGGTTGCCGTAGGTTCTTTATACTATCTCTGTCTACTGGCGCTTCCAGGACTTGTTCCAAACTCTTGATGATGCTCTTGGTGAACATCCTCGGGCCAGTCGTGTCCACTACATCGCCCGCCAAAGCTGGCGTCAACTGTGCCACTGATTCAAAGCTGTGAGCCTTCGTCTTTTCTCCGATCAACTGGATGATATCTTCGATCAGCGTCCACATGTGTGGGGAGTGGCGCTTCGCCATGATCGTCCAGGTCGCGAACTCCCGGACGATGTTCTCGCCCCAGCCGACGTCGAATTCCCATCCCACCACGAGGCTCGAGTTTGCCTGATACTCGGCCGGGATCCACTCGTCTATGGGCACGTTGCAGGTGATGTCGAGATCGGCATAGACTCCTCCTTCAACGAAGAGGAGGAGGTAGCGGAGAATGTCGGCCTTGAGGATTGGTATGGTGAGATTGTGATACGTCTCGACGATTTCTGGGTGGTTGGCGAATTGTTCTGCAACCCAAATCTCACTGAGCTCGTCCGTCATGAATTCGTATTCATACTCGGGGTTTTGACTAATGCAGCTGTCGGTCCATATCTCCGCTTCTGGGGTCAGCCCTCGAGGGCCTAGTTTGTACCAGATCTTTTTGGGTATGCCTTCAGGACCAAGAGGCGTTTGCGAAGCCAACTGCCACTGGTCTGGTCTGATGACGATGAAGAAGTATAGAAAAGAGAGAAAGATGAATGGGGTGACAAGACCGATGCGTCTTGATGATGTCCTCGTCCAGCCAGACATGGGGGAGGATTTCAAAACATCTTTTGAGAAATCCATGAAGAAAACCAATGTGAGAACAAGTTGGAGCTGGATTGAAGGGAATGATCTTGGAAAAGGGGTTTGTGTAGAAGCACAGAACGAAAGTGGTCAAGGCAAGCTGAGATCTTGGTGCTCGGCCGGAATTGGTCACCGACACCTCAACAAAGGGAAAGGGCAATTTAGGACCGCGCAAACCGATGGGCAACGACGGAAACTTGGGTCAAGTAATCGCAGGCAGAAATGGAATCAGATCAGCCAGACCCGCCTGGGCGGTAAGGAGAATACTATGTATGTACAGTACCTCGTTCAGCTCTCGAGAATTGGCAAGCGCCTAAGAGATTTCGGAAATGGATTTAATTGGTTACCGACACAACGGAAAAGAACAAATTCGCATCAACACGGCGCTGCGTCTACGGCGCTTCGGCCCTCATCTCTTATTGGCGGGGCCAAAGCTACAAGGACCATGACTAGTGTGGCCCCCAAAACGCGCAGTGCTACGGAGCCGTGTTACATTGAGGAAATGATGAACTTTAATGAAATCGTCCTCCATCAAAGCGCATTCAACCATCCGACCGGGCGCCTGAGACTTGAGTGATACCAGCCTCAGGCTAGATATAGTTATCATGGTCGGGGAGCTCAGACCCTGATCTGCTTGTTCTGCAATCTAAGACAGTATCAATGAGCATCTTTGACTCTCCTGTGAGGATGGTGACAGGGGTGGGCATACCCGAGCACTGCCAGTGTGACTGTATTGGTGGAGCCTTGATTGTTTTTTCTCTTCTAAGAGGTGTTGGTTCTTTGCAGCAACTCGACTGGTCAGTGAGGAGACGATAGGGCACCATTCTGAACTTTAAATTAGGTACCTGGGTACATCCTTACTGTGGTGCGCAGATAAACGGAGATTCTGTGTTAGTACATGCTTGGAAATGCAGTTGGTCGCGAATTCCCCTGAACACCCAATCACTGTCCCTTGTGGCTAGTCCTTGCGGATATCCATGGAAGCTTCGTGGATACACACGTCTTCACCGAGCATGGACGAAGACTACAAAGTCCCAGGACACCGAGCAGTTCCATGTCATGATCAGGACGATTAAATACAGGACAGACGCGAGAAAATATTACGACGGCGAGATTCTTGATCTATCGCCAGTCTAGAGCGATGACACCAGAAAAGCTGTCAGTGGAAGCGCCCACTGGCTGTTGGCCTGATCGATCGCCGGAATAGTTTCTTGCCGACGCGCGCCTCACGCGGTAGCACTAAACTTGGATGAATTCTTACAGGTCTTATTTCAATGTCCAAGCACCAACAGGTGCAGATGCGGCTGAAATAGCAATACCTGTCTATACCTAGGTACTTGTCGTCAACCTTCCCGCCCCAGTAAGACGGGACCTGCAGACAATTGCCCTCCCCCTCAAATACCCACTGCCCTCGTGGACCGTTCGCGCGTCTCGGCCTTGTCACACGCCACCCATCCAGAAATTTCTCGTTCCGTGGTAATGTATCCCTGGACGTTCGCTTCTATCTCCTCATTTTGATTTATCACGGGGCCATAGCCGATGAAGCGCATTCTCTGCTCACTCCTTGCTCGAATTTGCTGTCCTACTGCGGTCCCTTCGAAGTACATCCTTCGACGACTGCATCACAAGTCACCCAGAAACAGTGGTTTTTAGTCGTCACCAAACATAGAACGAGATGTTTACCAGAGTACTCCCAATTATATTGGCACTCTGCTCCCGAGCCAGTGGCGCAGACATCTACTTTCTGAACCCCCCAGGGTTCGGTGCCAAGGGCGACTTCAGCTCAAATCCAGTCTACACCATCGGGCAAAACCTTAGAGTCCAATGGAGTGAGGCACCAGATAACACAGGGATATCAGTGCTGCTTTACCAGCTGAATGGCACAGATTACATGCTGCCTGGGCAATATCTCTTTCGTAAGAACTCCATCTCGATTATTGGGATCATGCTGCCTCGCTGGAGACTCTCAACGGTCTAGTCCATGGCTGACATAAATCTTTCAGAAAACGTCGTCAACATAACAATCTACGATTGGACTGTGGCTGTCTCGGACAACCTACCAGCCTCCTTGAGCGAATCAAACCTATTCTACCTCTCCGTCTTCCAAGAAGGCCAAACATCGTCAGATTCCAACAGTCATTACTTCAACATCACAGAGGCGAAATCGACAGCGACATCCACACTTAGCAGCACCAAGTCTTCGGCAACCACAACACTGCCTACAGGCACGACCATAGCGTCTTCATCCATTCCAGCCCCCACATCGACCATCAGCACGGCGCCAGAATCCACGATCACAACGCCGTCCTCGGGCTCCAACACGGACTTGAGTACAGGGGCGAAGATAGGGCTTGGTGTCGGACTTCCGGCTGCAGCAATCATAGGCATCGGCATGGGTTGGTTTTTCTTTGGGCGGCGCCGGCGACGGGAACATGGACCCGCCGGCGGCAGTGAAAAAGATGCGAGGAACTCGCACCCTTCAAGCGGCCCCGGTCACCGATCTGTAAGCACAGGCTTACCAGAATATTGGGGACCCAGTAGTTACAATGGAGGCTCGATCTATTCTGAGCAAGCAGAACCACCGAGGTTCCAATACAGCCCACCGGTTTTTGAGGCGAGTGGAGAAAGCAGGGCCACACTGCCAGCCGAGCTACACACGGATCCGCCAAAGTCGAGGTAGCATGTTGGTGACTCATTTGAGTAGGTGAGGTGCCGGTGAAGGAGCTTGCCAAAAAAACATTCATGCATCACCTTCGGACAGCCAAGCCCAATGAGCTGTGAATACCCAAAGATGTATTTGAATATTCATAATTATATGTATCATGAATTAACAATAATAGTATACGTGGTGTGTGTTTATGAAACTTTGTTCCGGCTAGCTTGTTAAACAAGGCGTTGTTCATTGTAACCTATTTCGTATATTGAATCAATTAAATAGACCTTCGATACATGCTAAATCACTTCTATTGGCGAACCATTGCCAGACAAGAGGTGAAGTTGGTGCTCATTTCCCACCCGGAGTCCAGCAATACATTTCTCGGAAGCATGACTGACACACATGCGGCCGATATGGATACACAAAATGCAGACCGGGGACTTCCAAGTGTTACAGGGTTGCCAAGGAAGGCCCTCGACGCAAAGCGCGAAGTTCCTGACTGTTACACCCAGACGGGTATCACCCCGGCTCCTCATATAGCAGCTTTGCGCGAGCACTGGGTGATCTGGGCCTGACGTCGGTACTCGTGAGCAATGTTTGCATCTTGTGGCGGTGGCACCAAAGTGGCGATGACGAACAAATGCCGGCATATACGACTCTGCTCCCGGAGCTGCCTCGAGGTGCGACCAGGAAGCATGAAAGCAAACTCCTTGATCTATTTCTGGAGCGTGTTGGCGACGCAAGATTGTGTGTCATCTGAAATTTCGACGCTGAGTTGTATCGGCTCAGCCATGCGTGGCATACTGCTCATAAATGATCGGGCACTTGGGCTGTGACCACTGCAGATGGTCCAGATACATTGTTCATGATATAGATATTGTTGTATACCTTTTTGCCCCCATGCAATACTCGCATTTTGTTCTCCTGCAAAAAGAATCTTTGATGTTACAGGAGTACGACGGACAGAATGATCCGTGGCTCACTATACTCAATGTTCACATTGTACAGGCAGGAAAAAGCCCACCACAGAGCCAACCATAGAAGCGTTCTGTCCACAACAGTTTTACAAAGTGTCTCAGCATGAGTACGGTACCACTTAGGCATGTCACACTCATCTCGGCAATTCGTACGAAGCGGCTGTTCTCCAGACATTCTTTCTCCACTTGATTATGTGCTTGCGCCAGCCTAGGTAGATTGACTTGCAACGTCTGCAGTATTTGCGTTTCTTCATCGAGCCGAGTCTCTTGACCTGAGGCCCCAAACTTTGCTCTTACAGAACCACACCCTTTGAGTGTAGAACAGCTTTTCTGCAGAGCCACCACGCCTAAGCATCAATGGCAGAACCCCTCAGCACCGTAGCCAGCTTGATAGCTGTTGCACAGGTCAGCAACAGCATCATCTCGTGTTGCTACAAGTATCAGCAAAGCGTCAAGGGTGCTCGGAAAGACGCCTTGAGAATCCTTTTGGAGACACAAGCCCTACGCAATGTCAACGAACGACTTCTCAACCAAGTCAACGAGGATGAATCCAGCGGCGAAGCCCTCCTGCCGTTGCTGGCCAGCATAGTTGGCACGGATGGAGGCCTGTTCGAGACCTGTCAGGCGAGCTTAGCCGGCCTTGAAGAACGTCTTCAAAGTCCGGTCAATAAGTGGAGAGATCTTGGAGACCGGCTTCTGTGGCCGCTGCGTGAAAACGACATCACAAAAGAGATTGAAAACATACATCGCATGAGGAGTGTTATTGAGTCTGGGCTCGCGGTTGATACTGCAGTATCGATACGGCAGATTCAAAAGGATACCAGGGATCTGCGGGAAAGAATGATTGATTTCCAACAACGCTCCCTAGCGACCCAGACTCAACGCCTCGAAATCATGCTGGATTGGTTGGGTGGATTTGATCGATCAACATATAGCACCACGGTGCGCACAGAGCGCACGCCGGGCACCGGACTCTGGCTCCTCGAGGAAGAAAGGTTCCAAGCCTGGCGGGATACGGCAGATATGTCTGTTCTTTGGATGTACGGGATTCCTGGCTGTGGCAAATCGGTCTTGACCTCGTCCGTGATTGACCACCTGAGACATTTCATCTCTTCTCAACGGCGTGATTCGGCGCTGGCTTACTATTACTTCCAGTTCAGCCGTGAGAATGCATCTACCGTCGACTCGATGCTGCGTTGTTTAATCGCACAGCTTTCGTGCTGGAAAGGCGCACCACCAACTGCTCTTGAGGACTGTGCTCGCAGGTGTTTTCCCCGCACACGATATCTCAACAGGATATCGGAAATTGACCCAGAAAGCATATCTCAGCCTTCAAAACATGACCTCGTTTCCATCCTTCGAGAAATCCCTGAGGAGTTTGGCGAGGTTTACCTCGTGGTAGATGGACAGCCAGAGTCGGCCCACCCAGCTCCTCGGTCGGCCTACCCAGCTGGTGACATCCGCCTACCCAGTATAAAGCTACGCCCTGGGTGGGCGAAAAGTTTATATTATTTTCTATAAGCATTCCGTCCACCCAGTTTACCTAAAAGTACCTCTCTGACTAATCAATTTTTAAAGGACTTTTAGAATACTTCCTACAGCTAGCGCCCAAAGGCTTAATTGCAGCCAGCGCCCAAGGGCTTGATTGCAGCTAGCACTAGAGGGCTTGATTGCAGCCAGAGGGCTCTCACAGCCAGAGGGCTCTTACAGCCAAAAGGTAAGTAACTTAGAAGTACTGCTTTAATAGGAATAGCTTAATTCAATCTCTTAATAAATAGAAATTCTGCTTACTTAATTAAAAAATTGTTAAAAAATACTTTCTTTTGTTAGTAATTCCCTAATAAAACCTTATACTGGGTAGGCGGATGTCACCAGCTGGGTGGGCCGACTGAGATGCTGGGTGGGCCGACTCTAGCTGGTAGATGGACTGGACGAGTGCGTCGACAGGGATGACCTGCTCATGTTCGCAGAGACCATGCTGGAGTGGAAAGTAGAACGTTTGCACGTCTTCCTAGCCAGTCGATTTGATCAGAGTCTCGAAAAGATGATGGAGGCCAGCAACATGCCGATTATCGAGGTCAGCAGCCAGGTCGTGGACAGCGATATCCAAATCTATGTTCAACAAGAGCTCGCATCACGCTAGAGGCTCCGCAAATGGACCGGAGCATTACGGACCCAAATCCAAGAATCTCTCAACAAGGGCTCGCAGGGCATGTTTCGCTGGGTGTCCTGCCAGCTCCAAGTCATCGCAAACTGTATCAATGCGAGGGACCTGACGAGGGCTCTGAACAGCTTACCCAGATCCTTAACAGAGTCCTATACATCGGTTCTTGCCAACATTGAGGAGTGCTACCGGGAATATGCTTTCAAGATTCTCCTGTGGCTGGCGGTCTCGCCAAAGCCTCTCCGGATCCAAGATGCGGCTGACGTGCTATCAATTGATTTCGAAGCCGACAACGGACCTCTCTTCGACCCAGACTTACGAGTGCAAGACTTTGGCGATATAATATCTATATGTTCGACACTGGTGACTCCAATAAAAGCCTACAGAGGGTGTAATGGAATCACCGTGGAGTTCACCGAACTCTGCCTGGCTCACCACACCGTCAAAGAATATCTTCTTTCAGACGTTTTCAAGGCCAAATTCCCGCAGCCAGTTCCGTTTACCGACCAAAAGCAAGTCCACGGATTTGTGGCGAAGACATCGATCGCGTATCTGCTCTCTCTGCACGAGCCCGCGACCCCGACATTATTGAACGACCGGCCCCTGTCAAGGCTCGCAGCGGAAATCTGGTTGCATCACTACCTCAAAGCTGGGAGCAGTTCCCAGCTCACAGGACTTGCAATGCAGCTTCTGGCCTCAGATGGAGACACAGAACCCTACAAGAACTGGTGCAGGCTTTACGACCTAACACGACCTTGGAGGCAACCTTCATTTGAACGAGAAAGGTTCCCTGATCCACTTTACTACACCAGTTCATTCGGAGTTGAGCGGCTCGTGTCAGAACTGCTTGAAAGAGGGGCAGACCTGACAAAGAAGGGCGAGGTACACCAGAGCTGCCTCCAGGCTGCAGCATACCACGGTCATTATCGTGTGGCCGAGATATTGCTACAAGCCGGCGCCGACCCTGATGACGGTGGCCCAGGTGGCATAAGCCAATGTCCCATTAGAGCTGCAACAGCGCATGGACACCACGCGATTATGGAATTGCTGCTCAAATACGGCGCGGACCCAGACGGACCAAATATTATTGATCGGGGCATCTCCATGCTCACTGCTCTTATGATGGCTTGCGAAAGGAACGATCTTAGAGCAGTAGAGCTCCTGATCAACGCAGGCGCTAATTGTGACCTGCGTCGACGCAAGTGGGAGTTCTCAAGCCCCATGGAGATCTGCGTACATCACGGGTTTCGAGAATGCCTGAAAATGTTGCTGCTGAAAACCAGCCGCAGCGCCTCTCTCAAGGGGCTCATAGTGGCCATAAAATTACACGGCACCCGTGAAATGCTGGAAATCTTCAAATCAAAGGTACCCGACGCCGTCCTCTGCTACGCAATCGCTCTTGGCTTCGAAGAAATGGCTGCAGATATGTTAGACGGCGGTGTCTTACAACTCGAGATCGACAGAAGCGGCAACAAAGCCGTCTTTGACAAAGGCGTCGACTACTCGCCACCGGATTTGCTACACTGGGCCTGCAGAAAAGGAGATATGAAACTTGTCCGACGGTTGATTCATGAAGGCGTTGATGTAAACGCAGGTGAGAAGAGGCGCGGACTTTGTCTGGCTGATGCAGCTTACAACGGGCATCTGGACATCGTCAAGGTCCTTATCGAGAGCGGCAGTTCACTGGTATATTGTGGGGGTCCAGCTGGAGATGCTGCTGCAGGCAATAAATTTGAGGTTCTGAGATTTGTGGTGTCTGCAGGTGCCCCCTTCGACACCCCGGACGACGCTACGCAACTCCGCGACCGCTCAAGGCTCCGGAATAGTCCTTTGCAGGCTGCTGTCGACGTGGACAACGAACCGATGGTCAGCTGGTTGCTGGAGCTTGGTGCAAATGTCAATTATGACGGAGGGTACCTCGAAAGTCCCCTTTCAATTGCTGCTTCGAGGGGAAATCTCAGCCTCGTGGAGCGGCTGCTCGAAGCTGGTGCTGAAGTCAATCCGCGGACAGCAGATGATGATGATTGGAGTCCGGTCAAACCCCTTGCTGCTGCTTGTGACACGGGTCGAATCGCCATTATTGAGCGCTTACTAGGAGCTGGTGCGGCCCTCGACCCCAAGGAATGCGAGGGCAGAAGCGAACTGTCGCCTTTGTGGTGGGCTGTCAAGGCAGACTCCCTGGAGACCGTGACTTTTCTACTGAAGGAAGGCGCGGATCCAAACACTGTCGGGACTCGCTGGGGTTGGTCTGCCACAGTTCTTACACTAGCATGCGAGGGCGAGAACGCTGAAATAGTCTCGGCATTGGTCGAAGCAGGTGCGGATGTTCACGAACCTAGTCCCTTTGAAGGCGAGGACGAGCCCCCTATCCAGGCGGCGGCGCGTTGTAGCAATGCGGACGTCATACGTGTTCTCCTCAGAAATGGAGCGAATGTTGATGAACAAACAGGTGATGGCTACACCGCTCTACACAAAGCCGCCAGGCGAGGGCGTACAGACATCCTGCGAATGCTTCTTGCGGAAGGCCTAGCAGACCAGTCCCTGAGGCTCATCAACGGCAGCCAGCCTGTCCACTCAGCAGCTTACTGGAACAAACCAAAGTGCATCCACGTGCTTATTCAGGCAGGAGGAGATATCAACTCGCGAACCAACTCCGGCAAAACTCTATTGCACTGGGCGGCCGAACACCACTACGCGGACTCTGTCCGGTGGCTGCTGAGAAATGGTGCAGATGCCAAACTTGCTGAGTATGAGACTAGCATGACCCCTCTCGACTACGCGGAGTTGTGGCTCGAGGAGGCTGGCTCGTGGGAGAAAGACAAGGCTTTGAAATTGGTTGAGCTGTTCAGGTAGAATGTGAATTTAGAGATATATTTTGTGTGTTCACAAACATCTGCTTCTGAAATTTGCTTGATTGTGACTCCGCTCTGATGCTGATTACAGCAATATGTATCTAGGTAGGTATGCCTGCGTTGGGCATATAACGTTGCGGCATCTACTCGGACCATTAACGGAGTGGTTGAACATTAAGACCCAGCTCTTAGCTCCAAAGCAGTCTACCGACATCTTCCCAATTCTCAAACCCATATACGAAGGAATTGTTCCCGGCTCCAACACCGGTATGCCCTCGCCAGCCCAGGCTAGCATTAGCAACACCTATCCCGTAGGTCCTGAAGCTTTCCGCCGCGCTGCCATCAAGCCCAGCAACAACGCCAATGTTCGTGGGGCCCTCCCAGAGTGGCTGCAGATCCGCATCCCCGTCCGAAACAAACACCACATCATTCACCTCCCCAGACACATCCCTTAAGATACTCTCCATCAGCTTCGTCTTGTCACCACCAGAAAACAGCTGTGTGCCATGATCAAGCCCTGAAGCCGGGAGGGTATCCGCAGGAAGTATCTCAGGGCAGTACGTCTCGATGTTGTTAACGACGTCCGGACACTCGCTCGCCTGCTCCAAGACGAGCCGGATCCACGAGGGCGACCAATTGAGACTGACGACATTCAGCTTCACGCCATTCTCCTGGGCTGCCGTCGCAAAGGTGCACCATCCAGCACGGAGCGTTTGATTCTTGGCGAACTTGACGAGCTCTTCACTCTTGGTTGAGTCGAATACCCCGAGGTTCTGCACCCAGAGGAAGGACCACTGCTCTACGCCGCGCAAGGCCTGTGATCATGTTGTCAATGAGCGAGAAAATGGACTCGCAGGACGTGACTTGTGACCTACGGCATTGTTCGCGTAGTCGATCGCCTCGTCCAACGATGTGGGCCCGTCGACTGTGGCAGACACAGCATCATAGACCGTGCCGTACGTAGCCTCAATGTCGTCCCAGGATGGCAAAGAAGTAGAGGCATTTGCAGGCAGACTTGCGTACGCCGCGGACGCGAGGGAAGTGTACGCGTCTGACGTAACGATCGTGCTGTTTTGCTTGTGTGAGCTCAACCCAAATTCCTTCTTGTCATGGTCTGGAGGCAAGGGCCGGCCAGCTCAGGAGGCTCACTCACCCGTCGAAATCCAAGAATATCTGCAGCCCGGAGGAGGCGTTCGTGTGAGGTTGAGTCTGAGCTAGCGCTGCACCCGCGCCGAGCACCAGGAACAGACTTGAGAACTGACCCATTCTCGACATGAGGATCGCGAGGTCGCGTATGATGGTGCGAGTTAGGATAGAAAGTATCATATGATCCGGACGTGCAGAGAATGATGCGTTAATATTAGATGTGGGTCGTACCCGGCAACGCAATCGTTTGACTCAGCAGCGGAGTGGTTTCCCACTCATTTCTTCAAAGTCAATGACTCCGTTTGGCGATGACGTTTATTTACGTGTAAGTGGTTGCATTGCACTAGTGAGGCTGGGCATTGATATATGCAATATGCACCTGGAACACTATCCTAATTTCTAACAATCATGACATACTAGCCCGACGTCCCTGATTGGACCTCTTGAAAGTCTCATCTCACGAGCAGGTGAAAGGCTATGCGAACGTGAATTTTAATTGTAGATTCAATGCACTGGAGTAGCTTGTCTATCGCGAGACATGAATAACCCCCTGTCACGTTCCGCGACAGAAATGTCGGCTTTTGTGCATGGTAATTTCTATGTTGAATCAACCCACTGGGAGCAAGCAGATGGGCCAAAAAATATCACATCTATTGAAGTTGAAATTAATACGGTCTGAGACGCGCCTTGCTTATTATCCCGACGATGTAATAATTATGTGTCGATCCATCATAGAGGCCCGTCGCAACCTATCACCGTGAGCCCGCTGGCAGTTCTATTTGACCATCGCGTGGGCCTGTATCAGTATCATTGTGGAAATGGCCGAGTGACACTTCGCCAGAAGAGTATTCTCACGCGACTTTTCTTTACATTACCCGCGGTGATATCGCTTGGAGTGCCCTCGATTCTCTGTTAAACAAATCAAGAAACAAATATCAGGCCTTTAGAAATCGCATTATGAAAATGATCTGAAGTGGTATCAATGCGGCATTGAAGAGAAAATTGACCCTGACTGGTTGAAATCGGCTTTCAAGTTTAATTAAGTAGACTAGTTGCTATTATCAGGAGGTTTGACAAATCTTTTCATCTCAGCCCAGTGTGTGTGTGTCTCATCGATATCAGGGTGAAGGTTAGATTAGAAGTTCCAAAGAACTACGCGAATTTCACGATCATATATTCGATCCCTGGCGTGAATCTCGATACTGGGACCCGCTAGTGACAAAGGAAACGGTCCGCGGAGAAGCTCGGAACGAGCTATTGTCCCCATGAAGAGGTAGACACAGAGTTTGGAGAACCAAATGACGAGGTTATACCCCGTGAGACGTGATAGTTGTTCTAACGTGGTGGATCACACTTTTAGTGCTTACACGGACATCTGGGAACACTCACCGCTGGGGTCGCAGGACATGTACGTGTAGTGAAATGGGGTGCTGCTTGGTCTTTGAAACGATAGTTGTGCGGACAGCGATGAACAAGTCCAAGGTCACGCAAGTAATCTGAGATTTCGACTTTGATTAATATGTGTTGCTTGGTGGTTGTTGTGAGTACCTTGCTGTTAGACAGCGAGGCGTCACTACGTCTTAGCACGAAAACTTTGGTCCGAGTGTAAGCAAATGCAACCACGCCAGCACAAGTCAGCCTCACTGCATTATGAATGGGGTTAGAGCCCATAAATGAACAAAGTCACTACCAACCGCACGCAAGATGCTGCCAGTCTTCCACACCGCAAAGAATAAAGAACTGCCGAGGGCGCGCCCTGCCTCAGTCACTATCATTATTCCCGCCGGCGGGTGTCTCGATTTGGAAATGATCGTGTACGCGTGTGCTTGCTGTTACAGGCTGTCCAGGCATCGCGCCGAAAGAATGGCGATCATCAGCTTACCAGCCAAATCTCACGCGGGTGTCGGCCGGGGTCCCCCTGGAACATTTGTCTGCTCCACGTTTCCGGCCGAATGCTCGTGTGTTGGTGATCTACATGAACGTGTTGGCTCGAGTGAAGCCAATGAGAGTGAACTGCAATACCTCAGCAGCGTGCGGACCATATTACGTGGGCATTCGAGCCACGCATTCATCTCTGAGACTTTACTTTCCTTACCCTTGGTCCTCCTCTGTGCAAGTCCACCGTCAGAAGTCAGAGTTTCTGTTCTCGAAAGCCTTCATTCAAAGGCCAATTGCCCGATATTCGTCATGGCTCCGTCTTATGGCTCTCGCCTCATGCCACAAGTCGTTGATGAGACAGCAAAGACCCAACCTGACCTTCCCTATGCCTATGTACCCGTTACCAACAATGTGGGTGACGGGTTCAAAGCCATCACATTCGGTGATATCGCCTCCGCCACAAATCACATGGCTGGCTGGATCCATCAAAACCTGGGGAGGAGCACGTCGTTCGAGACGATCGCTTATATGGGATTGGGTGATCTGCGTTATGTTGTTGTTTTCCTGGCTGCCGTCAAATGCGGGTACAAGGTAATATTTCTGCTCCTCAGTGAAATATAACGCAGTCCATTCTAATCATAATCTCGTAGGTCCTGCTTACTTCGACGAGGAACTCTGCTTGGATGAATGCGTCCCTGCTCGAGCAGACCCATTGTCGTCACTTTCTACACACGTCTGAAGTGGAGACGTTGGCCACACCCCTGCTGGAGCACAAAAAGGATTTGCACCTGCACAAGATCGAGACCCTCGAAGAAATGATAAAAGAGGAGACACAGCACTACTATTATGATAAAGAGTATGATGCGGTTAAATGGGACCCAATCCTCATTCTTCACTCATCAGGCTCGACCGGAGCCCCCAAGCCGATCGTGATGAACCATGCAACCTACGCCGTGGGTGACAACGACCGAAACCTACCCACGATCCCCGGGCGGGTTAATCAGAATTGGTCGCTGTGGGACTTTGCGCAGCAGGAGACATACTTTTCTCCTTTCCCTCCCTTCCATCTTGGAGGATTCTCGTCTATGGTCATGCTGCCAATCTATTATCAGAATGCGAAGCTTGTTTTGAGCCCTCCGACTCGGCCCCCCACAGGCCATCTAGTCAGTGAGATTATGGACCATTTCAAGCTGAGGTCTATCTTCTGCCCTCCAATCGTCGCAGAGCAGCTAGTACAGGAACCAGATGGCCTGGAAAAATGCAGGAGCATGAAGTTTCTTCTCTACGCCGGTGGACCTCTTTCACAGAGTGCAGGCGAGGCGCTGAGCAGAGTCACGGATGTCTGTCAGTTCTTTGGATCAACCGAAACAGGCCCTATCCAAGCACTGGTGCCGAAGCGCGAAGACTGGGCCAGTCTTGAATGGAATCCTATACAGGAAGCTGTGTTAGAGCCATATGAAGATGACATCTTCGAGATGACTTTACATCGGAACCCGGCTCTCGAGAAAGTCCGTAGTGTCTCGGCGAACTTTCCAGATGTGGAAGTGTGGCATACCAAAGACCTTCTCAGACGCAATTCAACAAACCCGGCCTTATGGAAGTTTCACGGGCGTATTGATGACATTGTAGTGTTGTCAAATGGAGAGAAATTCAACCCCGTTTTTAGCGAGGTCCAGATATCAGCACATCCGCTCGTCAATGGCGCACTCATTGTCGGGCAAGGATATCCACAACCCTGCCTGATTCTGGAGCCGAAGGATCATCAACACACCCTGGAGTCTCTCATAGAGGCTGTGTGGCCGACCATTGAGGAAGCAAATGCTCAGGCCCCTGGACAAGGCCGGATCACCAAAGATATGATCCTGCTCAGCTCCCCTTCACGGCCCTTCAAGAGATCCGTAAAAGGCAACGTGGTCAGGGGTTCGAGCGCGTCTCAGTACAAGGAGGAGATCGATGAATTGTACACACGCGAAGTTTCGAAGAACCTCGAACACATCTCTCTTCCCTCAAAAGGTGGCCCGGAAGTGGTCAGAAGATTCGTCAGCGATGTCATTGCGTCTGCTTTTCCCGGGCACGATGTGCAGCCGAGCGACGACCTCTTTGGACTAGGTCTCGACTCTTTACAGACCGTGGAGATAATCAAGCTGCTTAAGGCCGGTATTCGATCAGGAGACGAGATGGCGGATATTTCCTGGATTTCCATGAAATATATTTACAAGCATCCAACTATTGCCGAGCTCGCTAATGCTATCACCATCTCGGGCACCGGGGGAGGAAATGGCTTCGTAAAGGATCATGCCGATATCAATGCAAACAGCCGCGTTGAAAAGATGCAAAAGATCCTGGAAAGATACATCCACGACCTTCCTCGGGCTCCCGAACCTCGCGGAGAACATCTTGGCCCAGAGGCCAAGCTCCATGTCATCCTGACCGGATCGACAGGTTCCTTGGGCATTCAGTTGCTTGTACACCTGCTATCCGATGCCAAGGTGGCGCGAATCACTTGCCTTGATCGATCTGCCAATGCCATGGAGCGCATCAAGGTGGCTCTCGCGACATGGTCGGCTCCGCCTAGCATCGAGCCCCCGCGCGTCTCATTCTATCAAGCCGACTACAAGAGCCCAGACTTCGGGTTGCCGCCAGTAATACTATCCGAGCTTCATGGAACGACGAATATTATCATTCACAACGCATGGAAAGTGGACTTCAACCACTCAATCGACACATTCGAGGACGTCCACATCCGCGGCGTGAGCAACCTCATCAACTTCAGCGCCAGCAGCCCCCTGCGCCCGCGCCTGGTCTTCGTGTCGTCCATCTCCTCGGTCGGCGACTGGTGTGCGGTAGACCCGTCAGTTAGCACGATCCCCGAGTCACTGCCTCCCACTCTTGCCGCCGCCCAGGCGACTGGGTACTCGGAGTCCAAGGCTGTGGCCGAACATCTGCTTGCTGCTGCGGCGGAGAAAAGCGGGATCGACGCCTCGATACTTAGGGTTGGGCAGATCGCGGGCCCTGTTGGGCCGGGAAATGGGGCCAAGTGGAATGAGACTGAGTGGTTCCCTCTCATGCTCAGGACGACGAAGACAACCAGGAAGATTCCTGATGCGCATGCACTGGGAGACATTGACTGGATTCCGGCGGATCTGCTCTCCTCTATGATTTGGGAGTTGAGCTCATCCCCCAAGTTGGCTGTTGACAATGGTGATGGGGCCGGCTCGTTGCAGATTTTCCACTTAGTGAATCCAGTGCGTAGGCCATGGGCCGAGATGTTACCAGCCATAAAGTCTGGCTTGGCAGGGAGTGCGTCATTGCAAGACGTGTCAATGGCAGACTGGGTCGCTGAGCTGGCGAAAACAGATTTGGACGATAAGGAGGCGGTGGTATCTCAGCCAGCGGTGAAAATTCTAGATTTCTTCAGAAGTGTCGGTGATAGAGAGGGTGTCACGGTGGCGAAGGGGGTTGCTTTCTCTACAGACACGGCGAGAAACTCGAGCAAGACTATGCTTCATATTGGTCCAGTGAAGGATGAGTGGCTGTTGAAGTGGATCAAGGACTGGGGTCTCTAGAGATGGACGACAGACAAAACCTCGATGTCGCTCTGTCACTAGCAGTAGTTACACCCCTGGCAAACATAGAATTGGGGAGCCAAGGTGGGTGGCAGAGAAAGGTTGCGAGGATATGAACCTTTCTCTGCCACTCACCTTGGCTCCCCAATTCTATCTATGGTGTTTCAATCTTTTTCTTCTGGAATGTGATTGAGTAAACCACTCAATAGCCGCAAGGGACCCAACGCCGAGACCGCGCAAATGAATGCAATTTACCCAGAGCTACACTTCACTTAGCATATACCCACCAAAAGCTTCACTTCTGCTCGTTTCAGCACGCAAGGCTGTCCAGGTCAAGCTCCTCAGCCTCACGCCTCTTGATCAGGATCCTGAGCTCCTGGTTCGGGACCAGGGACAGACCCCAGTGCGAAGCGTTAGGATTCTGCCCCTCGGGGAGCTTCCAGTCGTACTTAAGAATAATGTGGCAGAGCATGATCTTGAGCTCGTTGGCGGCGAAGAAGCGCCCAGGACAACTGTGCTGCCCGTGCCCGAAGCCGACGTGCTCAGCGCTGGTGCTGACGAGGTGTGCTATGTGCTCCTTGTCGGTGCCGCGGAGGTTCACAAACCGGTAAGGGTCAAACTCGGCCGAGTTCTTCCAGGTGGCCTCTGACGACATGTGAATGGTGTCCACCCAGACCCGCTCGCCTTTTGGAATCGTCAGGCCGTTGGAGAGTGTCAGGTCCTTTGTGGCGCGGCGCATCATGCCAACTGCAGCGGTGGCATCCATTAATCAACTGTCAAGTAATAGCATTCGCGGAATTAGAGGTGAGTCTTACGGAGGCTAATGGGCTTGAGGCGCTGTGCCTCCTTGAACACGCTGTCCATGATCTTGAGACTGTACAGCGCTGTTTTCTTCAAACCATCCTTGCCCAACACTTCGACGATTTCGTTCCGGAGGACTTGGAAGAGTTCGGGGTGCTGAGCGATGCGTATCATGACTTCCTGCAAAAGATCTGATGTGGTGTGAATGGCGACCATAGACAGCCCGATCCTGCCGTTCGAAGATATCGTTAGGTGTCTGTCCAGGAGGGAAAGGGTATTTCTTTTGGAAGGGGGCGTGGTTGGGGACGGGGGACATACTGCTCCTTCGCAGCATCATAGCCTGACCCCCATTCCTTCTCAAACCATTCCAAAGAGTCGTCGTATGCCGGGGGTTTCTCCCCACGGGCGATCGAGGAAGTCTTTGCGGCCGCTCGCTCGGCGACAACGGGTGCCAATATCGCGCGGCAGTGTGCCATCACCGCGCGCGTCGCCTTCACTTCAGGAATGAACGGGGCCGCCCACCGGCGGAGCGCGGGCGGGTAGCGGCGCAGGATTTCGACGGCGTGGAAGGCGTACTTGGCGTACAGGGCAGAAGCATCGAGCCACTCCTCGTTGCGGCAGAGTTCCTCGCCCATGAAGATCCTTGTGGACAGCCTCGCGACGATCGGTAAAATGTCCGAAGACGGGTTGATAGTGCGCCATTCTGTAGGAAAATGGTCATGATTAGCTCAGAATAGGCCGTAAAAGGGTGGGGGGGTTTACCTGTCTTGGATTCGCCAAACTTTGCTGACAGGACCAGACCTGCCTCGTTCGACAGTGGCTTCGTGAGTTTGTCTGTTGAAAAAGACAAAAGCTTTAGTCACTGCTCTCACTCTTTTCTGTGTGGCCTTGCATTGATATTTTGGAGGCGCACGCACTCAGTGCTTTTGTCAGATGTTTGTTGATAAGTCCAGGCAGGTTGTTAGGCGCAGTGAAACTTTCGAATCCAGAAATGTACCCATGAAAGTCCTAGCAACGGAAATGAATGGCTTAGCCGATTTGTTGACTGGAAATCTCCAATGGCCGAGATCCCCGACTTACATTTGAAGTTGACATTATGAAGTCTAGAGAGTTTTCGTTGCGGATTTCGTTGATCATATTAGGCGGTATCATCACAGCGTCGCCCAAGTAGCTGAACAGCCGGTATGGTTGGTCGGGGAACTTGGCCCTGCCCGCCACGAGCAAGTCCTTGCTATTCTGGACAAAGTCTTGTGCCAGGTCCGCTGAAATAAAACCTGGGATCTTGAACAGAGACTTGGGAGGGTTCAGCTCGGGGACTTTGGCCTTTTTCTGACTGGTGGTGCTGTAAATGACCAAAAAGAACATGAAAACTGTCGCAACGTAGGCCAAAGGTTGCTCCGCTGGAGAGAGAATCACGAACGAGCCGGACCCTAGGTCCAGCTTGCCCGTTAGAGATCCCGACGACATGGTGAACGATGTATCGATCGCGAATGTTTGGTCTCTACCGGTTGTAGGTGATCGTGGCTAATGTAATTACTAACAGTCCTGGTCGTTCTTTCCACAACGGCTCACCCCATTTATACAGTCGAGATCGGATCTTCGACGCGATCCGTCCCGGGATGTCACCGTCCAAATTGCATGCTGCAATCTGAACTGAGCACGAATCACAACAAGATTGAGGCTCCACCGTGGTCAGCAAGGTGGTATTATGCGGAAGATCTTTGGCGCGACAGTATGCAACAGCGGAAACCCGCGTGAGTTGTCTCGTATTCGCTATTAGAGTAACGGCAGGTAGTAATTTTATCGGGGCCGCACGCGGGCCGAAACGCAAAACATGCCTATGAGGCACGTTGACGCAATTCTGACAAGGAGCTCGCCTGGCACAGCAGATGCACATTACAAACGCGGTGTATACTTCCGCGCATCGCGCGGAGTATGTGGGGAGGGTGGAATACAGACAATGCCACGAGCGAGATTTGAAATACCTTTCATCTATCCCACTATAGGTCAAGTAGTAGACTCGATCCATAAAAGCATTGTTAATAACGTGAAAAGGCCAAAGCCACGAAAAAGAATGTGTTGAACGACAAGCTCCTGGTTCTCGCGATCGTCACGTCCCTTGATGGACGATAATTATGTGACTGGGGACTCCCCCAACGTCGAGGCCAAAATGTGTATAGAAGGGTGGCGTTCGACATTAATTCATTTGACGGTAAAGAATTTACGAATTGGCGGAACCGGAATGATCGGATGTCAATGCTGCGCTCTTCGTTCGGTCGCTTGGCTACAATGTCAGAACCACAGGTCACCACAGGTCAGCGCAGGAAGCGGAGGGACTAGAAATACAGGCCTCAACTGAAGGTGACTCTACCAAGAGCTTCGAAATGTTATCGAACGAATCTCATTGGCAGTTTGAGCGGGGAGCAGCAGAAGCAATGCAGTATACATTGGAGTTCCTGGTTGCCACGCCGGGCCAAGCCTGAGGAGTGCACCCGTGGACATGTCGGTGATAGGAGTTATGAACGAGTTCAACTCAGTCGCAATTGGCAGATTGAGGATTTCTCAGCAAACAATGTAAAAGATTCCAATGTCACAGTCATTGAAGCAGGGGAAACTAGGTCATCTAGGCCTTGGAGCTTCAAGAACACAGCGAGAGCGAGATGTTACGGCTCAGAGCCGCTATGCGATATTCGCCACAGAAACGACCAACAAGCCACACATCCCAGACTTATCATTCATGGAGACGTTCAATGGGAACACCATTCACTCCAAGGGCACGACGATTGGGATCACGAATCAGATGGAATCTTGGAAAAGACATTGAAGAAGCTGGCAGATGCCGAAATTTTAATCAGTCTTGCTCTGTCTGATCTCCTTTTTTTTTGTCTCTCCAGAAGAAAAATCCAAAGGTAGGTGGTCCCTGTCGCGGGACTCCACTTGGGATGCATTAAATCTGGGTGGGTGCCCCCTATTTAAGCTTCCCGTCTTCCGCGGGTTTCCGCGGGCTGTGCGCGGAGCAGCACGATAAGTTGGTGCCATGGCGCCTGTTTTGCCCGCCCTTGCCCACTAACTCTCCTACGACAACCCTCCATGTCCCGTATGGTGCGCCTAGTTACGCTTCCTTAGCCATGAATGCTGACCTCCACAACACGGCCTTGCTGCCGAAAGCCGTAAGCTCCCCCTTCCCGTGCCTCCACCATGATCCGCGGATCATACGGGCGGCTATACTGACAACGGCCCTAACCGCAGTGTGCCAATTGTCGTCGGCGAAAGGTAGACCCGCCTTTTCTTCTCTCATGTAGCGGACCCATGGATCTAATGAGTACAGGTCCGGTGTAATCGTGTCCTCCCGTGTTCTAATTGCTTGACTTCTGGATTGACGTGCCGCAATGGACTGGCTTCTACCGCGCAGCCGTCAGTAGAAAGCACTCAGGCTGTTGTCTCCAGGTGGGCACATTTTCAGCCTCACTTTCATTTAATTATCTAATACAATTGGGTACCAGTGAGAGACACTTCCAGCGCCTAGAAGAAAGACTTGATTCCATTGAGAGAGCCATCAAGGGTTTCAATCGCTCCCACGAGCGATCAACCAGCTCGCCGACCGTCTTTGAGCAGAGCCCCCCTAGTCCTCCGGCTGGCCTCTGTAAGACAGTGTCGCATCTTGCTGAAGGAGAGTCATCATTCCGACAACAGACACTTCTCGCAAGTCACATAAGAGAACTGACAGCAAGCCAAGACGTGCAATCACCATGCGTCATGCACGAGCTGGCAAGCTTGCGCAACATGATCCATGAGCAGGCAAGCCCTCGGAATCCAGAGCGCGAGCAGGCTGGCAGATTATGTTCTGCGAAAGCCAATGTTGGGCGCGAGCTTCCACCTTCGAGCGTCGTTCTTAGCTTGCTCTCCTCCAGCAAGGGTGAGATCCGCCAGCCTTCCTCCTCATCATCGTCTCAGCCGTACTGACTCACTGGGTAGAAGACGAATCGATGATGTTCTTCTTCTACGGACTGTGGAGTAGAACGCAATTCGAAGACCTCTGCAGGAAGGTGTACTTTCCGATCGAGCCTGTCCCGGCTGACGAGCTCACCCTCTTTTATGGTACCATCAGCATCATCGCACAGAGCATCGGTCCCTCCCAAGAGTACGAGTTTAGAGCTGAAGAAATTGAGCTCACTCGGGCGCTGTGCAAAAGGAATTTCCTTCAGGGTGTTCAGACCTACGAGGTTATGGCACTGCCCAGCCGCGATCGTGTCTTTGCATTACTTTTAGCGGTGCGAACCTCTGTTTCCCAGACCGCGCTCCCAGACCGCGCTGCCATCGGCGAAAGGTTGACAAAGCTAATGGCTGTTGCTTGCAGATGATCCATGCCCAGAATGAGGCCGAACTAACTCTGCAGTGGACCTTGACCTCTGCCGCTGCGAGACATTGCATAGCTCTAGGCTATCATCGCGAGGATACCGTCGCGCAGCTCCCCGCTGGAGAGTCCATAGCGGTCCGCCGCATATTCTGGCAGGTGTACCTCCATGACAAGAATCTGTCTCTACGCTTGGGAAAGACCTCAGTCATCCAAGATTTTGATCTGGACATCCTACAAGTACCAATCTCCACAGATGCAAGGCGGGCGCCGTGGGACCGGGCTTTCGTGGCATGTGTCCAGTTTGCCCAGATCTCAGGCAAGGTCTACGAACGGCTTTACTCATCGAGCGGAAGAAAGCTTGGCCTGGAAGAGAGGCGTGGTGTGGTCTCTATCTTGGAGGCAAGCCTGACTCAGTGGTACGATGAATGGAATCGGATAGACAGCACTGGCGCTGTTGACCAGGACTTGCTCGACCGGACCTTCGAACCGATGCACATTATTTACTACTCGACCATGGCTCTACTTTACCGCGGGGAGACAACATCGAACTCGACTGCGGACATTTCTCAGCGCTGCTTCGAAGCGGCTCGACAAGGGCTGCAGGCCCATCTGGCGTACTCTGCCAGATTTCCTTCCTCGACACCTCGAATATCATCCGCGTATTCGCTCTGGTAAGCTTGGACCTTCCGTCCAGCAAGTATAAACACTGATTCCTTCCTAATAGGATACATTACTACAACTCCTTGACACCTTACGTGGTCACGTTCGCCCACTGCGTCGGGACCGCAAATGCCAACGATCTTGCTCTCCTCAAGGAAGTGCTTGACTCAATAGAACACATGAGCTCGAGCCAGCATTCACAAGGACAGTATAAGCTCTGCAAGGCGCTTTATCGGATCGCAGAAGAACATCTGGCCTCAAAAGTGCCCAATTGTGCTCCAGCACAGACAGGAGGATACGTGGATAATTGTACTTGGTGGCTTCCATCGGACCAACTCTTGAATTCCTTGATTGATGGCCGCGTTGGTGAATGGGATGGTCTTAAATCTGGATCATGTAAATCTCAACTTGGGCGATCGAATCAGAACAGACAATATATAAGGAAAATGATATTGTATGGTACCACTCCAGACTGGTGCACAGAGTCGCCGAAGTTGACCTTGAAGACAAATACGATGTCAATAATGATCGCCTAGCAACTATACTCACGTGGTGTGATAAAGATGACATGTTGATCTGTTGTAGTTGACAGAACTACTCTGAACGAACAATTATCGTAGCCTACTTAAGTACTTAGTAGTTATTCAGGGGTACGCGGGCAAGCCTCCCGCGCAAGGGGCTTTGCTGCATCGCTAGCACTTCGGCCCCACCCTTGTCCGCTCCGCGCAACCCGCGGCTTTATAGTTGCTTCCCAGATTCTGAGGACACTCAGGGAAGTTAGATGCTTGCACATCTCTCAAAACCTAAAGCATTTGTAGACGAGTATGTGTCTTCGCACCGAATACGATGTTTCCGAGAGCCTTGGAGCATATCAGGTCGGTGCTCTCGGGCCTCACGGACGAGGCTACATTAGCAGTCACAATGCTAGTATCAACATCCCTCTGGCTATAAATCTTGGGAGTTACCCTACTGAATTCGGATGGCTGTCGTCACACTATGACCCCGTGGGACCACACCTTTAAACACACTGGAAGTCTTCTATACCATAAATACCTAGGTAGGCTTTAACAATGACATCGAGTGGGAAAACCTTTGTTGTCACAGGAGGTGCCTCTGGCATCGGCCTGGCAATCGTTCAGCAGCTCCTCAAGCTCTCAGCCACGGTACATGTCATTGACATGGCGTCCGCCCTGCCCGAATTTGACAGCAGTTTGGGAGGTGGAAAGGTGCATACGTACGGCTCCGTGGACGTCAGCTCGCGCCAGGCCGTCCGCCAGACATTCGACACCATCTTCTCTCAGAGCCCGCGCCTTGACGGCCTCGTCAACTGCGCCGGCATTGTCCGGCAGCACGCCAGCACCCCCGACTCGGATGACCTCTTCAGGAAGGTCTGGGAGGTAAATCTGGGCGGCACGTGGAACGTGGCCACAGAGTTCGCGAGGTCCTTCCAGGACCATGTCTCCGAGGCAGGGGGTGAGGGGGATGACAAGCGAAAGAAGCCCAAGGACGCGACGGTCAGCATCGTCAACGTCGGCTCCATGGCGTCCGTGAGGGGGCTCCCGGGTATTCCGGGCTACGTGGCCAGCAAGCATGCCGTCCTCGGCCTCACGCGCGCGTGGGCGCAGGAGTGGGGGCCCCTGGGCGTGAGGGTGAACCTGATTGCCCCTGGGATTGTCAAGACGCCGTTGACTGTACAGAGCCCTGCTGAGAACCCGGTGGTTTTCCCCTGCGCTCTCAAGGATTATGCGGAGCCCGAGGAGATCGCCGGGGTAGCGGTTTTTCTTTTGGGTCGTGGGTCGTCGTATGTGACAGGCCAGGTGATTGAGGTAAGTGCCAAATGAGTTCGCAGACTTGGTGGTCTTGCTAATTCAGGCGTCTAGGTCAATGGAGGGTGGGCTTGAAATTATGGGTCTAGAGATACTTGGCTGTTTTGCGTGTTTCCCGGGCTCAAATTTTTTGGAATACAGACGAATAGTTGTTCTTCTCGCAAATATGTTGAGACACGTGAAAGGTTCTCATATCCTCGTCTTGTTCCTGAAGTTCAAAGAGAAGGACCGGCTTTGAAGTCTTGAAGTACTCGGACTTGAGAGACTGCGGAATCCTGCGATAGTCTTTCGAGACAGTCAGTGCAAACGTAGTATTTACATGGACACGAACTTCTGTGACTGGTAATCCACAGTATTACCGTAGTGAACGATTCCAAAATTCTCTTTCGTGCTAGATCAGCAGTTTTCACAGGAGCACATGGACTAATCTCAGAAACCTGTCAGAATCTTTCAGGACGGCCTGGGAATCAGAGGCGAAGGCCGGTTGAATCGTGAAAAATGTCTTGTATAGTCAAGGGAATTATGCAAATTTCCAATGCTACGTACACTTTATCCCGTCACAAGCGCCCATGTTGATGACGGAAAGCCGGACAAACGCCACCGTGACCACCTCTGCCCCATCACCACGGTGATCATTTAGTGTCAGCACTTGTTAGTTTGACCCCACTTGGCGCAATCACTGCGATGGCATCCAAGCGTGAATATTGGCTTCGTTCTAGACCAACATCATTACAGCATCAACAGCGCAAAAAACAGCCTACAAAGACCTCAGCATCCCAGTTCCCTCATGGCATCCAATATACTCAAAGATCTGCTGCTCCACCTCGAGCACCAACACCTCGTGAAACAGCCTCAAGCTCATCTTGTCGCCCAAGCGCTTCGCGTACTTCGCAAACTGCCCAAAGATGGCCAGGTGCGTCTTGTGCGACTTGCTCCAGCCCTCCAACGAGGCGAGGTTATCAAAATACGCCAGCGCAAACGTCCGCTCCGTGCCGCCACCGGCCCCCACTTTGCCCGTGACGGGATCGACAACATCCATGAAGCGGCAGCTGAAACAGCCGACCTCGTCGCCGTGGTCGCGGAGGAACTCCATTCCTTTGATCAGCGGCGGCTGCATCGAGTCGAGGTAGATCTGTCGCTCCTCGGGGAGCGCTGCTGACCAGTCCTGCCCGGAGCGGATTACGGTCAAGTTCTTCTTGCCGGGCACGCGGAAACGTTTTGCGGGTCCACCATTTGTAGTGAGGCCAGTTTTATGTGTCTGGCCATCTGCATCTGCATCCCCCAAGAGCTGGTCCGTCTGTGCTACTGGCAGGCGGTCTCGCATACTTCCCCAGTACGCGTGCTCTTTGATCGCGCCGCTTGAGCTCTCTCTCATGTGCGCGGCGCCCTCAGGTACTGCTGTGGTAACCACGGTCTCGAACCGGTCCGCAGTCGGCAGAAAGACTTCCAGGAACCACCCGTGTCCGGCCTTCTCCTCTCCTTCCGTCTTGAGCTCGCTCCACCAAGCGTCGAAGCCGCTCTCCGCAGACCACGCCTTGTAGGCCTCCGTGCTAGACCAGTATGCAAACATGGCAACGTTGTAGAACCCGTGGTTATCTGTGACGGCGGCGACCTCGTGGAAAGCTGGGCGCGAGGTCCGTTTGACGCGGCTTGACGAGATCAATGAGGATATCGTCTTGAGGCCGCCGCCATCGTTCAGGTCGGCTGATGCGTATTGAACGCCGATTATGGCCATTGCTATGTCTTTGATTGTTTCAGGGAAGCGGGAGGTATACACTTCGAATGGGGGCGTGAAGCCAGGCGGCATCCTCGACGGCACGGTTCGGTCCTTTCGGAGCCATTCAGGGATGGCATATTCGAGCTCCATGTTGCCCCTGGTTTCTGTTTCTGTAGCGTGGATTGACGAAGAATGGAGAGAGACCGAACAGGGGAATTAGATAGGCGGTATTTTGTACAATGTTTTTTTTTTTTTAAAAAAAGCAATGACACCCGCGGCATGTTATAATCAACGCGGACTTTTGAAGACCGCAATGACAACTCTGGACGCCACATCATGATTGGATTTGGATGCGCGGGGGTGTAAGCTTATCATTACACATCGGGTCACTCGGATTGGGTGGAGGGAGAGAAGTGAGGTTGTACAGGCCAAAAGTGTATGGCGAGATAGGGTAATGCTAAGCCGGCGAGAGGCCGCTGACCACACGCATCTCGGCGACCAGGTTACCCCGGATTTCAGATCTGATAATGCAATGCACGTCAGCTTGAGTGACCTCACACAAGCTTTCGATGGTATCTATGTGTTATTCTTCCGTTCAGACTCTAGAAGGACTGGTCGCAAGGTTTCGTGATAGCGATCCCTAATCTTTGCAGATAGGATAATGCTTAACCGTCTGGCTGGCGTCTACAACTCGGGCTTGTAGGGTGGTCTGTGCGCCGTCCAGGATAAAAGGTTCTTTGCCAGACCTGGTCGAGAAAGAGGGTACGCCGCGAAGAAACGCGTATCTCGGCAGTTCTGGCACATCATCCGTGGGCCATCGAGAACTGGACGAGCGCGATATAGTGTACGTACGGGCTGGGCATGGACTGTGCGGGCCCGGGATCTCCCGCCGGGCAACATCGCCTTTCGCTTGAGTAGTCCAGGGTGAGGCGACTGGGAAACTCCAGGATGGAGGAGATGCGCAAGGAAAATAACACCGCCTAAGCAGATTTTGACCTCTTGGGCTGTGCAGGGCGAAAATTCCAAGCCTCGCCACCATTCTCTCGATTCACGTTGGGCTTTGACGTATTGGCCAGAGCCAGGATCCTGGTGTAGCATCATCGATGAAGCGAAACAGGTTCCTATGTGGTGTATAGTGTGCGCAGGACTGATCCAGATGTCGTCAAGAAAGCGTACTGGTGCAAGCAGTGCGTCGGAGTGATTGATGTCTGCCCACATTGCTTTCTGAAAGCGACAGAGGGACCTCTTCGATAATTGACGGCATTGCACCACGATCCAAGGCAGAATTTCCAGGTGGTCGGCATTGAGTTTAATTCACGCTAGCGTGAGATGAAGCGAGCGGGGCGGTGGGTTTGGATCATGGTCCCCACGATGATGGAAATCTCCGAGTCATAGCCTGTAAGTGAAAGTCGTGGGGCCTTGGCCAAGCTTTCTCAGTGCATGGTTTTCCTCAAATAGGTAGTCACAACTTTATCTCCGTCCCCCTTGTTTCGAGGCAGCCCTATCACGTAAGACTTCACTTTAAATGTCCCGGACTCCCAAGTGGGACCAAATAAAGCATGCCCGAGGGTTGGGGGCCAATGACACGGCGGATCTGTCTATCAGTGGGTGAAGACGGACAGGGGCTTTGTCGAGACGATATGACGATGTTCGGACAATCCTTCAGTGGAATAGGACGGATGTTGATCCTCCCCCTTCAGATCTGCGGTCAACCGTCTGTTGCAACTTCAATGATTACTTAGTGGTGAGGTCGTTGATGGGCTTCAAAAATTCTCCAAAGAATTCGAGTGCTATGCATATAACGCTTCAGCCGATACCCTACTTAAATGATGACATGCGGAACACTTTCTGGTGAGCAATGATGCCCTGTCTCGAACGAAGCTGACAGGAGGCCTTATCAATCGTATCAACTTTGGAAGTATCCACATCTGTCAAGTGCCGATCCGTATTTTCATCCCAGGTGACAGGGCCATGCCAAGCGCCTAGGTGGATCGTCGTTATAGAAAATCTTCCGGATTGCAAAATGAAAAAATGATATCATGTGGAGGAAATCCATGCTGAAGGCTTGTGGTAGGTCTCCGGTACCCTGACTGAAACAATGAAGGGGTAGTGAGGTGCCGTGAAGGAGGCCTATTGGGCATGCATATCATAATCTATGGGTGGTGCTGAGTATATAGTGGTGCCAGGAGCCTTTTCCAGTGACCAAGGCTCTCCTGAAGTCTCTGCATCAACTCTGTGTTCTCTTGCTCACCATCTCTGCATTTGCAGCTGTCGTTCCTTAAACGCATCGGATACTCATTCATTCATTCATTCATTCAAAACCAATTTCTAAAGTTATTCTATCGCTTTACATCGACACTTTCGATCAAGATGCGTTTCACGACCTTCGCTTCCGCAGCGCTTGCCGCCTATTCTGTCCCTGTTCTGGCCACACCAGTGGCTAAGGCAGAGACCCCTGTCCACGAGCGACAGCTGTCGAGCCTGTGAGTCTCACAAACTTCCTAGACCTTCTGATGCAGAACTAACCATGAATGCAGGACCGGCTTGCTCGGCGGACTCCTGGACCTTCCAGTCGTCGGCTCCCTCTTCTCCGACCTCGGCATTGAGCTCGACGCCTTCTCGGTCAACAGCGTCCTTGGAGAAGTCGAGTCTGTCGCCACCAACATCCTGACCAACGCCGGCAACGGTGGCGCCCTCAACATCGTCGCTGAGATCACTGGCGGCCTCACGAACCTCAACACCACCTTCGCTGGCAGCGACAAGGCAACCAATGCTATCGGCGGCCTCACGAACATTGTCAGTCTCGCCGAGGGTCTCGTCGGAACTGCGACGGCTTCTGACTCCATCCCCATTGTTGGCGACATCCTCGGCGAGGTCGGATCTGTGGTGGGCAGCCTCACCGGTGGCAAGTACACCGGTGCCTCTTCGTCGGTCATCCAGGGCGTCCTGAAGGGAGGACTTGGCAACTTGACGACGCTGCTGAATGACCTTTCCGCTCCCGGCATCGTCAAGTCCCTCACCAGCGTTGTCGGCGTTGTCACCACACTCGCAGGAAACCTGGTCGGCAAGACCCTCTCAGGCAGCGGCCTTGACGTCGGTGGCGTCCTGAGCTCGGTTCTCGGATTCCTGAAGCTGTAAGGAAGCCTGTCTGCATGAATCTCCGGGCAGGTGATATGAAAAGGCATGGAAGCGTCATGATTAATCACGAGGATCCTTATCACATACTATTTACACATACTCGAGGGCACCCAATTGGTTGAACCTGTAGTGTTTTTCCCTTCTTTCTAGTTTATAGCCAGTATGAGCCGTTAAACTTTCTTGACGTTGTTATTGCAAAGGACGCTATCATTAGAAGCCATTGCCACAACCACTTTTGCTAGTGCCCCGTGAAACCTAAATAATATGGAATTTCCCCTATCGCCACAACAGCAACACAACGAGATCTCATTGAACAAGGCATGTTGTAGATGGCAAATTGATTGACTTCCAGAAGCGATTAATTGATTTGACGATGCGTTGGTGCAGGCTGGGTGAGTCAATTGTTGTGGTAATGGAGGCTGCTGTAAAACGCACCATGTTGGGTTCAATGTTAGATGAGTTTTGTCGCTTGGCCCAGGGCACGCCTGCTGCCTTTGCCGTCGCGAGAACCACAGCAGGATTACAGTACTGATGCAGGGAAAGGTGGAGCGACTGTGGTTGGTAGCCTCGTGCCCAACGACCTCGGGAGTCCGTCGGCTTCTAGACGCGGGCAAAATCAAACAACCCGGCTGACAGCCGTGCAAGTTTGCGATTGTGATGCAAAGGAGCGATGTGTTGACCTGGCACCAAGATCTGTCAACAATACCCTATGAAGGTCCGAAGTTCTCAGCAGAATTGTTGGATTTCGGTGCAATTTGCTTGGTATGTCGAGTCTGGTGCGTGTTGGTCGCTCTAAGAAATACCATTGGCTTCAATTGCCTGCAGAGCTGAGCCGTCCTATCCTCACCAACCGTACAAGATTCCGTGGCGTGGTATAAGTTTCACGCAATAACCACGTAATAAGGATTCAGGACGTGCTAGACCGCGACCAATAGTCAAGAATGAGCCTCAATGAGGCAAGATGATGGTTTATCTTGCACCACGTACCACGGTAGAGTCTTTGCAAATATGAACTGTGGCCAGTGAGGAGACACTGCCGATCTCATGCCGTAGGATTGCGCATTAGTGCTATACGGATTGCTTGGCTGCGGCCATGAGCACCAACACCGTGCCCATGCCTTTAAATACATACCAAGGCAACTATGTGCCTGGCCACATTTGCTCAGCCATGATTCTGTTCTTGGGTTCTGAGAGCACACCCTAGAGTCAAAACCATCAACAAAGCAATTATCACCTCGATGTTTCTGGACGTTGACCTCCGCCTCTTCTCAACTATTCGTCCTCGTAATTATGCTAGCAATACGATCACTTCTACAGAATCTGGCTGTTCCGGCCATTCTGGTTTCATTCATGACAGTGACCGCCGCAGCAGATATATCTCTTGGCACTGTTACCATTGTTACTCCTAGACCACTCCCTACCATTACCAATGAACCACCTCGAAAGTGTTGGCGTGAGGCCGCGACCATCATGATGCCCAAAGCTGGAGCGGTGGGCGACCTACATACTGCCCTTGAATCCGCTTCTATCACCTACGGCCTGGTCCCCAGCGTTCCTTGCAGTGTTCTTGCAGTGTTGCCATCCTCTCTCCAAGACGATTTTGCTGAATTCGAGACACGGTGGTACAACTGGTGGCAAACTCAACGGTATGTCACTGGCTTTATCCTTCATATCATTAGTCCCTTATCTATCACCTCACTCTCCATTAATCACCAAGATTTGTCTTCTTAAAATATACAGTTTCTTCGTCCAAGAGTAGTTCTGATATTAACTATATAACATCGTAAGGGCCAACTTTTCTTCGTGGGCTTCGACTTGTGATGGTCAGTATACAGGAAACTTTGGCCTCCATGTAACCGACTTTCTCAACTCTAGCTCGAGCATGGATAACTTCACCCCGCGGGTGACAGACTGCGCAGAATTCACTGGAACGGGTGTTGTGACTTCCTCGGGCGGCACGGCTAGTCCTGGCGGTCCGACAGGTACGGGGAGTGGTGCAGTGGCTGAGACTGCACCAGCAGGTGAAAATGGAGGATCGCTCCGGTTTCAACACACAGCTTCTATGTATGCTGTCGTGGATACTTTTGCCAGTATACTCATGGTATTCTAGGGAAGAAAGTAATTTGAGGATCGTGCCTAGGTAACTATGTTGGTAAGGCGCAGGTCTCGTGAAATTTGGCTATAGATGGTGTTGGAAATAAAAGTGTATAAACTTCGCACTGCCCGGTACGTAACCCACAGTGATATACTTTGAGGTAAGAGCACCGGTATAGACTATTCTCGATACGGCTCTCAGGAAAGCAATCCAAATTTCTTTAGATTTTGTGCAGTGATAAGTCATTGACAGAATAATTAACAATTCCCTCGGTTTTTGACCGCCACAGGTTACTTCTTTTCCTCCTCGGGTGAGATACTGGTGGACACATGTTGCAAAACAGACGACACATCTGCGGACTACATCTTAGGCCTGCCTGCCGGATTTTTTGTTGCACAATTGAAAGCCCAGTCACTGAGCGCCAGAGGCTTGTCTGTCTCCACCAAGAAGATGCTCAAGCCGTCATTCTGGACCTTGACCGGCTTGTGCGTGTCCCTCTTCTGTGCAGCTTGATAGTCGGCCTCGGTCGCACCGTGCGTGCTCATTGAGCCGTGCAGGCCCGCAGCGAACGGCGCAAACCGATGACCAGTCTTTTCGCTGCTGAACGGATATCCTGGGCTCTGGTTGCTGATTATGGGGCCGAAAAACTCCTGCATGATGTTTCGGTGCCAATAGGGCAGCCAGTACGTATCCTCGGCGACGTTCCACCTGGGTGACACGACGGCGAAGTCCATGACTGCAGTCCCCGGCTCCGCTGCGTAGTTTGGGGCGGTGAGAACGACGAAGAGGGATGGGTCGTGCTCGTCGAAGAGGGCGTTGCCGAGAACGCAGAATCGGGCCAGATCGTACTTGTAAGGGTAGCATGTGCCATGCCAACCTGCGACGTCGAATGGTGTGTGGCCCTGAGTGCAGGACCATAGCCTTCCTCCCAGGCGCGACACGATTTTCCACTCATTGTTGTTGGCTCTCGCGACCTTGCCACCATCGGACAGTGATCCATCAAAGAAGGCCGTCGGAATCTGGAAGTCTCGCACGTTGGCCAGGCCCGTTGAGCCTACGATTCCCAGATCCGGAAGGCGGAAATGGCCCTGATGTAGCTCGCAGATGTATCCACGACAGGGCTGGCCTCCTGGCAGAGTGATTCGATGGCGCACACTTCTGGGAATGACGCAGATCTCGTTCTGACGGACCATCAGTCTTCCTAGCTCCGTTTGGACGTCAAGGGCTCCGGCTTGTGGAATGAGAAGTAGCTCGCCATCGAGGGAAGAGAAAGCCTGCCGCTCCGGCATGTCCTCCGTGAGGCTGAAAAGCCACATGGCCATCCCGTCCTTCTTGGCCGGATCGCCATTTCTGCCGATAAGCTGCTGGCCATTGACCCAGTTCGTACCTCCATCGGGAACAGGGAAAGAATCCCAGGAGTATGAATTTGGCGTGACATTCCTGGCTGGCGATGAGTGCCCTTGTTGGCCAAACCCAGTGTCAACGTCGAGTTGTACGAACTCTTCGTGCTCTAGGGATGGTGTAGCTCGATACAGCCACGACTGGAAGTTCTGCGACCGTGGTGCTACAAAGGAGGTGCCGCTTATCCGCTCCGTTCTGAGCCCATATGGTGGGTGTTGGGGTGTGTTGTTGACTCGTGGTACTGATCCTGGGAAGGCTTCAGATCTAGCGACATACTGAGCTTAACGTGCTTGACTTTGCTATCGGAAGGAAGTACTTACGAATGATAGTTGCCCAGACCTTCCAAGTACTTGTACGGGTCCTTGACCGCAAACCTAGTCATCGGTGTCTTCTGCTCCATGTTCTTCGGTGCTGCACAAGGCTTGCACGACCAAATGAGTATCAAGTATCACGGCTTGTTTCTCAGTGAGGGGTCTCATGTGGCATTTTGCTGTTGAGGATGCATTTGAACCTTTGTGGTCGATCATCAAGGCTGGACGTGAACCATTGGTAAGAAGGCATGAAGCAATGTGCGCTGTCATTGGTGCCCTCTTCGCGAGCCGAGGTGCCCGAAGCATGAGGTCTCCAACATAACAGTTCTGAACGCAAGTAACTTCCCACAGATTAGAGTTTGCGGGGTGCAGTAGCGCTCGGTTTGACATTTCTTCCACACGAACAGGTCACCAGAACGGGACTCGATGGGCAACTCTGGATCATAGCAGTACGAGCTTGGTGACGCACGAGGCACCCGAAGTTCACCCGAAGGCTCCTCTTGTCATTCGACCCGCCCAAAAGTCCTCTCTCAAGACTTCAGGAATACAATGTACCGCTGTCAACTCATTCGTAATTTCCAAATCACTCTGCCACGAGTCGAACCCAGTCTTTAAAAGCCGGATGCTATTTTGGAGTGGGTGTCAGCTTACCTAAAATACTCGCGAGAAATGGCTACCAAGGCATCTGACAGCACAGTCACTCAGATCTTGTATCTGATCATTTCACCGAAGCATGAACTTGGCGACGTGGGTACAGACGCAGGCAAGAAATGGGCGCAGGCACTAGACGCGATTGAGTCAAGCCCTGGGTTCCGCCGCCTGTGCTGGGGAAGGAGACTGGAGATCCCCGAACAAGTCGAGGTGTATACCGGTCAGGCTGGAGACTCTCACTTCTTGGCATCACAATGTAGACCTTAGGGCTTACCAATCCGCAGCCCGAGACAACATGGCTCACAACACCGCCTTCCTCGCCTCGCCTTTGTATAGTGAGACCTTTCTGCCAACAATCACAACGCTGATCACATGCTTGCCCTCCGAGATCAAAGTACGAAACGCGCGCCTCGAGCACCAGGTTCTATCTGATTCATTTAGCAAGGAGCTACTGGGCTATCCTATTGGAACTGCTATTTACAAAGGCGTCGATGATGCGTGGTATGAGGGCGCGTGGCCCCTCTGGACGCACGTTGTCAGGCACGTGGATGGCTGCATGGGCATCGCTGGCGGTGAGGTTGTTGAGCCAGTGGAAGGTCATGACAGAAATTATCTGGTCTTTGTGGGATGGGAGACCGTCAAAAACATGAGGACTATCACCACACCCAACACTTTCAGAAGCACTTCATCATTCTGGACATTGGACACAAAGGCTACACCGAGTATGGTCATTCTGTGTTTCGGGGGGTGAGAGATAAAAGCTCTAGTAAGCTTTAAGCAGTTGAGAATATATCGCACTCTTGTTGCCACGGCTTGTTCTTCTCTTGAAGTATTTATTATCTATTAACTTTTAGTTCACTTTTTTGAATTTATTCGAAATAATTAAATCTTTTTAAATCTTTTTTATTATTAGTATCATTATTTATGTGGCGATAAAGGTCTCAGAGGCGCCATTGGGATACATAGAAAAGCAAATCGCCTACCACGGTTTCCACAAACCATGGCGCTCCACTCCATCAAGTCACTTGAATGCCACACTTCAGGCCAGGAGCTCTGGTGTCAGTCAGCATAAGAGAGGGGGCACAGACAACGCTAACTTAAATAAAATACGGAAGGAAATAACTCATATAATGAGAACGGAAGCGTCCTAACAATGCACACTTGCTGTTTGTTCCTTGACCCATATAAATAGGCTTATCTCATGATTGGATGATAATTTGACAACAGCTGGTCACAATGAAAGAAAGAAGCTAGGAGCTAAACGGCCAGTAAATCGTACTCCGATTGGGGACAAAGGCCTGTAAACTTATTATTCCACTAATTCGAATTGTTGAATTTCCAAAATTCATTTATAATATGAGGCGAGGCGTCCCTGATAGCAATTCAAACAGTGTGAACGTCCGTTTTCAAGGATGCAAATTATCATTGAGAAGAGAGTGCTCCGCCAGTTCGAAAAAGGGATAGAAGAAAAAGGATAATCCTACACGCATGAAAAAATAAGGCGTCCCAGAGCACCATAGTAAGCTCGAGACTAAGAAATCGAGGCCGTGCATCGGCTCTCAACATGAGCTACGACGGACTTCACGATGTCGACATGTCTGAGTTCTCTTTCAACACAGAAGGCGGCCAAGGCCTTGTGACGCTGGCCTTGTTCACCTGCGTGGGAATCGCCGTCACTGTTGATTACGCGGGCGAGCCACGGCAAGGTCAGCCGCGGCCCGACAAATTCTTGGCCCACATCGACGAGGACGACGGGGAGGAGGCGGCGGCAGCGCTCGTGCAGCATGTTGATGAGGCAAAGCAGCGTGGTATCAGGAACCTACACGTGGTTGCCTGCATCCTGAACCCGGATAGCCTCAGGGAGCGGCCTGAGGAGCCCGTCGACGAGGCCACGATGCAGCGCCAGGTCAATCTCAACGAGCACTGTGTCACGCTGGCCTCTCGATTTACTGATGGAGTCCGCTCGTCGGCCTTCTTGGTGGTCAAACACCATATCTATGAACCGAGGAACATGGTAATCACGGCTGCGAATGAGATTAGGATCGACAGCTACGACTGGGATCCGGATCAGAGAGGGAGGAGGAGTTTTAGGGGATTTCCTGATCAGCTCCAGCTTAGCTCGGCTACAAGAGTCGTGAATCAATTAAGCAGCTAAGCTCAGGGACTTCAAAAGGTGTGAGAGACGACTGTAAATATCCGTGTACCACAGAAAGCGTGGGGAGACTATATATTTTCCATTTTCTTTTGAATTCGTAGTAAGGCTTTCGCAACGGCATTTATCTGTGATTGAAAACGGGGAGTTTCAGGAGGAATGGGTAAAGGGTGCAATGGATAAAAGCGCCTTTTTCAACAATACTTAGTGTAACATAATGTAATTTCGAATTGTAGTTTGTAAATACCCGTTGGTTTTCCAAATCCTGGTTCCCAGAAAGTAATGCAGTCTACAAACAACCCATGTCCTTGAACTAGTGTTCAGAGAGAGATAGCCTTTGAGTCTGTTTCTAAGCTCTCCATATACTTAGGGTAAAACACCACAGAGCGGCCTGTCTACGTGCTGACTACCGCTTAACCAACCTCAGGGCGTATTTCTCAGGCTCCCGAAAGTTGATTGTGACCTCTGCCTTGCTCTCCCTCGTCCACTCCCAGATCCTGCTCCGGGTGTCCTCGGGACGTTCCCCCTCGAGCGCCACCGCCTCTAATTTATAAAGTCGCAACACGTACGACATGACAGCCACAAACTCGACCTGTGCAAACTTCTTGCCGGGGCAATTGCGTGCACCAAGCGACCACGGGAAGAACGACTCTTTAGCAACAGGGGGAGGCGCGACTTCCTCGGCATCGAGCATCGCGCCCGTCTTCTCGGCCTCTCCTTCGGCGTCACTGTGATCTGGAGATTTGGGCGACGTTGATGTGGACCTGATCCAACGTGCGGGTCGGAACTCCAGGCTGTCGGCGCCCCAGTATTCGGGCAGCGTGTGCACGGCGAGGGTAGACATGTGAACCTCGGAGCCGGCAGGGATGAAGATGGTGCGGCCATCCACGCGCAGCTGTTGGCCTTCGCCGAGAACGTCCTTTTCCATGTTGACTACGGGTGCGTAGAGGCGGAGCATTTCATACTAAATGGTTGGATAGTTAGCAGATGAGCCCATTTCAATATCAGTTCTATCAGAAGCTCGTAGTATGGCTGATCTGAAGCTCGTGAACACATACCATAAGAGCAAGGCACCGTTTGAGCCTGTAGAAGTATTGCTCATACTCTAGGCTCGATGAATCAAGCGCCAAGTTGCCGTAAACGTGGTCGACCTCCTCCCTGATCCAGTCCTGCCATTGTGACTCAACAGTCAAGATGTGGAAACAATAGTTGAGGGAATGTGCAGTAGTCTCATGACCTGCGATGTTGTAATCGAACATGTTTGCGAAGATCTCGTCGTCGGACAGCCCTCCGCCCAAGTTGGATTCCAGTTCCCCGAGCTCGTCGCCAGTGTGAGAAGATTTGCCCGTCTTCTCTTGTCGCATCTCGACGGACTTTGCAATCATCGCATTGAGGAAGATGTTCTCGTTGGACCTGCCTGCGGCCACCTCGAGCTTTCTTTCCTCGACCAGCTCCCGCATCTGCTTCCGGAATGCTTGCGAGGCCACGACGTGCTCTCTGAACATCTTCGGCAAATATTTGAGGCCTTCGGGGCCCAGGTCGTACATCCATTTCGGTGTCGTGCCAAGAAGACGGATGCTGGTAAGGAGTACGGCAAGATTGTCACGGTAGCGCGCAGAAAAGTCGTCGGCGGATTGGCCTTCTTGGCCTACTGCAATAAATTTCCACGAGTATCCCAACCCAGCTGCTGCCAAGACGTTGAGGGCGAGGGTCATTGTGTCTGAGCAGGAGCTTCGAAGGCCATCTTTGCCATGCTAGACAAAAGCGCGTGCTTGATCAGTATATCATCATGATAACTTAAACGAGGGTAGCAGGGACGCATGCGTACAGATAGCCACCATTGAGTCATTCCGGCGGCTTGCGTCAGGGACTCTTGCCATACGATCTTCATGTTGCTTTCATTGAAGGGAGGGGCGGTAATGCGTCGGTGCCGTTGCCAATCCGCCCCAAATGCTGAGCTGACACTTGGCTTCAGCAACTCGGGCATTTGCTCACATCCGTGTGGACTGCGCTCGAAGTCTTTCTTCCTGAGATAAACCTGTCTTATGACGTCCAGATCCACTGAGTATACCTGCTTTAAGCTTAGCTGGATCGTTTTGATCGATGATAATCTAGATGTATATCACCTGTATTTTGGCTGGGGACACAACTACAAACATCTTTCCCTTCTCTTGAAACGCCCCGGATCTCTCCTCCAACACCCACATATAACGATTGTACCGCACCCATGACCCCAACCCGAACGGCACCTTGAGCAGGAGCGGGCCCAGGAGCGGCGAGAGTATAAGCCACGGGAGGCTTCTGCTATATATTGGGCTGCTGACGATGGGAAGCCCTGTGTTTTTCGCCACGCGATAGTTACGGGCGAACGAGAAGATGCTGTTGGCCAGGCGGAACAAGGGCGCTGCTAAGAGCAGCAAAATCCATATGGGCCACATCGCTGGACAACAGAAGTTCAAGACAATGTGGTCAATGTAAGACGATGCACGCGAACGTTGATTTTTATGTCAACCTCGAGGATAGATAAATCCACTGTGGTCCTGATGATGAAGATGAACCGGCCAGCCCGCGACGCGATGAGCCCCTTTTAGAACGGTCACAGAGTTTGAAGCCAAGCAAATGAATGGCGAGCGTCGGGGATCACACCTAGTATCTCGAGTGGGGGGAAACGTTTGATGAAACCCTATCTGTCGTTTAGACTCCCGTATTCGCAACACAGCGTAACACATCTACGACTGATCTTCGTTCTTTGCTTCCGTATTCGTAAGGTGTTTAAGGCAGCTTTTCGCACTCGCTCTCATGGTGGTTATTGTCAAACCCAAATCGCCAAGCCTATACATTTCGCTTCTTTCGGCCCGTTCCTTCCGTTGTATTCGTAGTTCCCGGTGGGGTGGGGGGGGGGGGGGACAGGAAGTTGTACTAGACTGGAGTAGCCGCAGCGTTGCCTGGCATTGATACATCTCTTGAGCTACTAGCTGCTTGCCATCGCCAATTAGCACAATTCTTCTAGATTCTACTCATCTCTTTGTTTCTTTCATGCCCCAATGAAAGAAATCAAACAAGGTTATAATCATGAGCTTAAACCTTCTGGGACTTTTCCAGCTCTCCACATCAATCAGATCACGGCAATCGAAAACACGACGAAGACGATTTAGCTAGGAACTCACACTGCGCCGTGCAATGGCTGTCTAGGCCCGTACGCTTGTCTCAGAGCCAAGCAGGGTCGTTGAAAGGCGCTATTGCCCAGTCGGAACTCGGAATCGTCGTATTTATTGATATCCACGCAAAGGGTACCTGTACGATCCAAAGTTTTTAAGATATTTTGCAGTGCTTGCTTTGACGAGTATCCCGCTAGGTATCAATTACTTCTCCGTGCTAGATCTCGGAAGCAGCTGCTCGTTCAAGTTTGTTGCACTAGTACTGTTTGTGGTATGTTCGGAGAACAAGAAGATCATTCATGGATCCGATGGGCAGAGCCAAGTTGCTGAGGCCAACAATCAAAATTCCAGATGGCATGCTTGAGTTTGACGTTGACGAAGACAGAATTTAAACATTTGTACATATCAGACCGGCCATGGTTGAAAATTTCCTGGTATATCTCCGTGTAGTTCTTGTGCCTGCCACGATGACGAGCCAATGCTTGTGAGAGATCCAGAGGATTGATGCGAGTGCCGTATCTGCGCGATATGAGCTATACCACCGGCGTTTCTCGCCATATTGAGAAGGTTTGGCGTGGAGGGTGAGCGGTTAGCCAGAGTGTTTGCTCTAATGTATGCGCTGGTAACCCAAGCCCCTCCGCTTGGCCATTCACTTTCACGTTTCTTGAACTTGGCAAAAAACTGAATAAACGCAAGCAAACTATGGATCCACAATCTGTCGAGCGAGACCACTCAGTTGACATTTCCAGCCATAAGAAAGAAAAAGAAAAGAAAAGAAAACGGCTAGAAGTGCCTGGGGTCTCCAGGACCTCTCGAACATGGCAAAGAGCACGAACGAAGTGTGCTACACATGGGCTTGTTGCAGAACAATCCCCTTGGGCCGAGGTAGAAACCCATGGAGCAGAGACAGCCATGTCGCCCACTTCCACACTTGACCAATTGCTTAGGGCTGCCACAGACTGCTTGGGGTGGTCTGGTCACGATGGAGCATCACGAATTATAGATGGGTCGCACAATGCCGTTCCATCCGATGATTCCATTCTTTCCACCATAAGCCTCGCGATCTTCAAGGCTAATCACCCAGCGACGCAGCCTCTTCGGGGGTCCAAACAATCCAAAATGCATACTCTGACATCATTATTGACAATTAGCTCTGACACTGACGGTCGTCTTTTTCGAAATGCTCATCCATAATACAACATTGAAGAAGTGTATGTAGGCACCACTGAGAATTTGGATTACAGTTCAAGGTACTTGTCCATCTCCATCATGCATTTTGGGAGCACCCAAGGTCTGCAACAGCATGTTCGGGAAATGAATTTGGGACTGCAATATGTAAACGTCTTGGTACGATGTGCGGTGATTGACGTTTCATACAAGTATATGCTAGGTCAGAGATGTTTGACAAAGTGAAATAAGAGCTACCCGGCTTTCTCTAATGGCAACAGCACCTGAGCATCTTGCAGGAGTAGCACCAAGCTGACAAAATGACACAATACTACTAACGACATTGAGCTCGATCAGCGATTCCCGGGGCATTTCCAATATCCGGGGATGACAAGGTGTTCTAAACATCGCGCAGGACTAAGTGCCGGTGTAGCGTATTATGGTGTGTAAGATGTATCCAGATGTGGACTATTTGTTCCGAAAAGGGTTGAGTTCCCCAGAACCCATTACTCAGTCGGTTGCTTACTTGCATCCCTTACAGATCATAGCCTCACCAATAGAGATGCCGCGAACGGTTTCGAGCAGGTGATGGAGGGAAAGAGAGTATACTATGCAATCCGGTTGGAATCTCTTCTCATGACCGATATCCGGTATTGGTGGTGTGGGCAGCATTCTGCGAGACATAGCCGAGCTCGACACTCTCTTGCAGTGCAACAAACGAAGAGTTCGAGTCTGCAATGACTAAAAGAAAACTTGAAGCCCGGTACGAGGCCATTTGCAAAAAAACTATAAAGTAGTGGCTTGTCCGCGACGAGTATCTCCCTGAACTAATTCCTCAACCCATCAATCAAACAATCAACCAGACCAAACAATATCCCCAAGAACATCTTTTTCAATCCCTACTACAAAATGTACTTCACTCGCGCCCTCTTCGCTGTTGGCCTTCTCGCAACTGCCACCATCGCTTGCAACCCCGGCGAGTGGGGCTGCGGCAACCAGAATGGCGTCCAAGGGCCTGACGGTGCCGTTTACGTGTGCAACTCGTCCGGGAACTGGGTCCTGTCTGCTCAGTGCAGTGGAGCAACCTGCTGCAGCATCAACGCCGCTCACACCGACGCCCACTGCATTTGCTAGAGCAGTGCGGGATGTATTGTCCTTGAGTTACGGAGTCCTTGGTAGGCCTTCATTGTTTACAAGACAGAACTTTAGTAACCCATACGATTCTGAGAATTGGATTGTAGCTGACCACATGATATTGGTTTAGGATGATGGCTTGATCAACCATCCTTCCAATGAGCACCTGCGGGCACTAGGAATGAAAGATGAGAGGGGAAACACTATTTACTTTCATATCGTGGGGATTCGGCTCCCGCATCAACTTAAAAGTCGTGCCACAACTGTCTAGCTGAACAATAACACTCGTTTGACCAAAATTGAAGTCCAATAGACAGACTGGCTCTCCTCGTGACAACCTGGCCATGGTAGCAGCGGAGTTTCGAAATCAAGAAATGTCTCAAACATGAGTGTCTTGGTCTCCCCCATACGACTGTCCAGCACGCCCCATGTGTCATCTATCACCAATCTCGATATACTTAAGTATACTCCGTTTGTTTCAGCTCGTATGCAATCGCCACCCATCATCTCCAGAAGTGAACCGAACACGCATCGGACTCGCTGCCTTCTTAAGCGCACCCTCTGGCTCAAGTTCCATCCCTTCCTTCCTCCTCCCATCCTCGAGCCCATAGAATAAAAGAGGGAAAATCGACGTCTTCCAGATTACCTCTCTGTTGTGCCCCAGGAACCCAGAGCTTGATATTATGGCCAGCAGCAGTATCAAGGTGCCGATCACTACAGCCAAAGGGTAGAGCAGCCACTCCCAGCGGAACTGTATGCACACAGATGTCTTATATGACGTGCCCGTAGCTACCGTCGGGTTGCCGTCCCAGTCCACTCCGATGCTACGCAGCTGGGAGGTCAGGCTATCGAAGCCCCGCTTCATAAAAGCATTAATAGATGCGACGGAGGCGTTACCACCGTTGTAGATGCCGCTCAGCCACCAGGCGCGTGGGCACACCATGCTCGTGTAGTTCGACAACGCCCAGCAAGTTTCGTTCAGTTCCCGAGCCTGACCATCGGTGGCGAATATAATATTCGTCAGCATGACGTCCCCGAGTATGACCCCCCACTCTGCTGGCATCCCATAGAGACAGCGATAAGGGCCTGTCACGTTATTGAGAAGGGCTAGTCCCCCTGGGACATCGGTGAAGTTTGCGCTGGTATTTTTGTAGACGATGTTGTCCACTATGCATGGGTCTGCGAAACCGCACATGGAGTCACAGTCCGTGGTCCACTTCTGCGAGCCTGCGGGGACTGCAACAGTACTGAGCCCGGGGCCCAGGGGGTCTAGTGTTACAGGGTCTTCGACGGACTGTTCCACGAGTTTCCCATTAATCACGGAGCCGTCGTAGTTCTGGATGGAAGGGTAGTTGTAGCAAATGGCTGCCATCACGGAGAAGTAGCCTGGGATGCTCGAGACACCGGGCAGAGTATCCCATAGTTGTGGACACTCGCTGGAGCTGATAGAGGGCATGGGCAAAGACGTATTGCCGAGGTAGAACTCATAGTCCGATGCATTTGAGCAAGGGCTCGTCGTTGGCATTAGGAATATCATATTGTCAGCGGTGAGATCCATGGCGCTGTTCGAGACGATGTGTCGCTGACGTTCTGTCATGGTCACATTTTCTAGGTCCAACACACCGGCAGTTCGTGCAAGCATCGTGTCCCATCGGTCTAAGATGTAATTTGTGCCCAGATCGTACTGGATACTTTGACCGTTGGGTAGGCTGTAGGTTGTATATAGAGTCTCTGGCATTTCGTTTTTGGGCACGTTGGTGACCCAGCTGTGGGATCCACCTTGAGTGATGAGTGAGGATATGTCAATACACTCACTACTAAGCCCAACACTCGTGTACTTGATCCCTTCAGTCGCTTGGAAGGTGCAATTTCCTGAAGAGCAGGTAGGGGAGAGTGAGTTGGGGGATTGCAAGCCCGCTAGTCCAGCGATAAGCGACGCTCGAAGGCCAGCGTCGGGCTCGCCTATTCCACCGACATTCCGCGGAGTCGGGAGAGTCTGAGCAATGGGGATAGATGCTTGCCCATCGGAGCTGGGCTTCTGGCATGAGATTGTTTGGATAGCTTGCTGTGTGAACGCTCCTATCACGATGGAGAGAACACCAACAGCTGCGCCGAGGGTGGCCAAGTTCCTGGCATGGCATCAGTTTATGTCAGACAGAATACCTCAGCAACAGCATAACACCATTGTCTAACGTGGGTGCTTGGGATCTGCCGCACCCCCTGATCTGCCGCACCCCACACCCGCGTATACATATACAAACGTTTAACCCCACCCTATATTAACTTTCAAATATCTTTACAAAAGAATTTCTTTTAATTACCAAACTTCTTCCAAATATTAATCTATTTATTATAAAACTATATAATAAAATTAAAAATATATAATACACTTATATTAATATATAATAAAATAATAATTAAATAAATTTTTAAAGTTTAATATATTTTAAAACAAATACTTTAATATTATATAATAAGTAAATAAAGCTATCAAATTATTATTAACCCTTAAAAAGTTTTTTTTAATATTTAAAAAAATTAATTAATATAATTTATTATTAATTAAAATAATTTAAAATATATATTAACTGTCACAGCCCTAAACCGTTAGAAGCCCGGTCCGCGGCGGACCGGGTTCTAAAAGCCTAACCTTGGGGGTTAGCGTATAATTATATAAGCCGGTGGCTTATATAAAACTCTGCAACCTGTCCTAAGTCCTGTTTTGTAACTTTTTAAGTTACATTTTGTTAATAAAGCCTGTACCTACTAAGGATAGAGCTTGTATATAGTAAATAGAAGATTTATCTAACTACCCTACCTATTTGATACCTACCTACTTAGGATTACCTACCTACTACTATAATACTATATAACTCCTCCCTTTAATTATTAATACTATATTAAACTACCTATAATTACCTTTAAATACTAACTTTTTAAAAAAATTAATATATTATATTATAAAATATACCTTTAATTAAATAATATATTTAAAAAACTTTAATTGATATATATTTATTAAAAAAACAAAAACTTATTTTTTTAAATTAAATTTTTAAATTAAAATATTATAATTATTACTTTTTATAATAAAATAATTAAATACAAAAAAAATAATTAATTATTAAAAAACTTTATATTATTATACCTAATTTAAAAATAAATAATTAAAAAAAAATTATAATTTTTAAATATTATTATATTTATTATATAAATTTTTATTATTAAATTAATTTTTATTAATTTTTATATTAATTAAATTATAAATATTATATTAAAAATAATTTTATTTATTTTTATTATAAATATTAATTTTATTATTTTTAATAAAAAATTATTTAATTTAAAAGAATTTAATAAATTTTATTATAACCTTTATTACTTTATATAATAAATTTATATAAAAATAATTATTAATATTAATTATTTTTTTATATTTATTATTTACTTAATATATATTATTAAATACTTTATAAAAAAGGTATATAAATTAATTTTATTTAAAACTTTATATAGTATTCTTTAATTTATAAATTATTTAAATTTATTTAAATATTTAAAAAAAGTTTTTAAGGATTTAAATTATATTTAAAATTTTTAAAATAAGTTATTTCAATTAAAGTAATATAATTAAAACTTTAATATTTATTCTATTAAATTTTAATACTTTACTTTAAAGGGGAAAATATTAAATATTACCTTTTTTTTCTATTATTTTAATTTTTTTTTATAAATTTTAAAATATAGTTTTATATAACTTTATTAACTTTAATAAATTTTAACCTTATTTTTAATATTTTTAATTCTTAAATAACTATTTTTACTAATATTAGTAATAAGTTTTTTATTATAAATTTATTTTTATATTTATTTAAATTACTTTAAAAATATATATTATTATAATTAAATTTATTATTATTTTTATTTAAAGATTATTTATATTACTTTTTTTTATTAATAACTTAATAAATTTAAACTTTTAATAATAAGTTAATAATTATAAAAAGTATTATAAATATTATTATTATAATTTATTAAATTACTTTATTATTTAATATTATTTATTAAATAATTATTTACTTTATATATAAAACTTTTACCCTTTTTCTTTATTTTTTAATTACTTTTTTATTTATTGGTTTATTTTATATATTATTTACCTATTTATAAATATAATAATTTCTTTATTTAAAACTTAATAAATAAAATAAACTTAAAGTAAATTACCTTTGAACTTTTTATAAATATACTTTATATATTTTTATTATTATTATTATTAAATTAATTATTAAAAAAAAGTAAAATTAATATTTTAATATACTTATATTATTTATATATTTAATTATAAAAAAAAAGAAATTATTTATTTATATTTTAATTAATATTAAAGTTAAAAAAAAGTTTTTATAAATAAAAAAGTAAATTAAAACTTATAAGATTTTTTTATTACTTTTAAAAAAGTTATTTAATTTAAAAGTAATTAATAAAAAATCCTTTAAAAATACTATCATTTATTATACCCTAATCTTTTACTATATTAATAATTATTTTTAAACTACTATAATAATATTTACTGTATAGTTAATTTATTATTTTATTATTTTAAAAATACTTTAATTAAAATAATATAATTTAATTATTTATTTTACTTTTTATATAATTATATTTAATAGTAAATATTATTACTATTATTATAATATTTTTAAAAAACTTATTAAATTTAAAATATTATAAAATATATTAAAAACTATTTAAATTTATTATTTTTTATTTTATTTTAATATTTTAAAAAAGTATAAATTATATTAAGTTACTTTTAAAGTTATTATTACTTATATTTATAAGGAGGGTTACTACCTATTTACTATATTTTTAAAATAAATTAATAAAACTTTAAAAGTTTAATAATTAAACCCTATTTATAAAAACTTTAAACTTATAAAAACCTTATTTAAAAAATTTAAAAAATTTATTGATATTTTTTTACTTAAAAAGGTTAAAAGATTACTATTTTATTATTTATATATATATAAAAAAAACCAGTTTAATATTATTATTAATTTAAATTATTACTAAATTTAAAAAATAATATAAATAATAATAATATTTTATAATTAGTATTTTTATTATATTAGTTTCTTTTTTTAAAAATATAATTAAAAGTTTACTTAATTTATAAATAAAACTTTATATATAGTTATACTTAAATTAATTTTTAAATATTATTTTATTATTAATAATAATATATTTTTAAACTTTTTTTAATATTAATAATAAATAAAAAAGTTTTAATATTTTATTTTAAAAAATCTTATTTTATTAATACTTATAATAATTGTAAATATATTTATATATTAATTATTTTAATTATAATTAATAATATTTTTATTTTAACATTTTAATAACTTTATTTTAATTTAAATATATAAAAAACTTTAAAATATATACTTTTTAAATTAAAGTTATTTATAAATAAATATAGTTATTAATTATTTTTTTTAATATTTAAATATATTTATTCTTTATATTAAATTTTTATATTTAGTTTTTTTATTTAATTAAGTTAATGAGATTTATATTTTAAGGAATATTAATATAATTAATTAGGTTAATTATAGTAATTACTTTATAATTTAAAATTATTTTTATTTACTTAATAGGTTAAACTATTTTTTAAAATATTTTTTTTTTAAGGGATTAAAACTCTAGTTTTTTATTTATTTATAGGTTTTAATAATAAAAAGGTTAATTATTTTATAAGATAAAATATTAACTATAATAATTTCCCTTTTTAAGTAATATTAAAAAATAATATTAAAATTAAAAAAAAGGTTTATTTAATAAACTTAATAAATTAATAATAAGTATTTAAATAAAAAATATAATAAAATTTAAAAATTAGTTATTATAAAACATTTTTATTTTTAAAACTTAAAATAAAAATATTTAAGAATATAAATAACTATTAATAGTTTTTAATTTTAAATAAAGTATACTTTTTCTATAAGAGTTATTATTTTTAAAATATATTTTATTAGTTTTTAAATATTATTATTTTATTATTATTAAATAATATTTTTAATAATATTTTAAAAAGTATTAGTTTTTATATATATTAATTCTTTTAATTTAAAAAAAGTAAATATTAATACTTTATAAATTAATTACTTTATTTTTTTAAAATTTATTTTTTTATTTAAATTTTATTTTAAATAAAGTATCCTTTTTTAATAATTAATTTAATAATTTTATAATTTTATTAATATAATAGGTAAATATTTAAATATAGTTATAAAACTTATAAAAAAGTAAATAATAATTTAATTAGTAAAGTTTTTAAATTTTTATTTATTAATTATTTTAATTTTAATTAAATTAATATTAATTTTAATATTAATTTTTATTATAATATTTAAATAATTTACTTTAAATATATTAAATTATAACGTTTTAATATTACCTTAAAAATTAACTTTATATAACTTATAAATTACTTTTGTATAGTATTATTAATATTCTTATTTATTTCTATTTAAATAAATTAATATATTATTAATATAAATATTAATATAAAAATTTAAAAACTTATAAAGTTAAAAGTTAATAAATTATTATTATTAAGTTAAGTTAACTTTTAAGTTAAAAGGTAAAACTTTTTATTAAAAGGTACTTTAATAAGTATAAAATACTATTAAGTATTTAAAATTAATAACTATATAAAGTTAATAAAAAACTTAAATAATATTAATTTTTAAAAAATAATAAATATTTTAGTAATTAAAGATTATTTTATTTAAATTAGGTATTAAAATAAAGTAGTTTTTAAAAAATTAGTTATATTAATAATAATTAATATAAAACTATTAATTTAAAAAATTTAACTTTAAAATAAATAGTATTAAAACTAGATTTATTTTTATATAATATTTAATAAATGTTAATTTTAATAATTTATTTATTATCTTTTTTTTAATAATAAAAGTTAAATTAATATATAATATAAAAGTAAATTTATTATTAGTAATACCTTTTTAAATTTAAATATTATATTATATTTAAGTTAGTATAATAGTAATATATTAATTATTATTTTTTAAAAAAACCTTTTTAAATAAATTAATACTTTTAAAATATAATTTTTTATAAATTAAATATATTTTAGGTTTTTATTAATTAAAAATAGGATTTCTTTATTATTAAATATTTTTAAATTATTTAAAATAGTAAAAGTTATAATATTAGTATTTAAATAACTATTATTTAATTTAATTATATTTTTAAATAAAGGTAAATACTTTTAATATTTTATATAAAAGTTTATTTTTAACCTTATAGTAAGTATAAAGATAATAACTTTATCCTTTATAGCTTTTATAATTAAGGAGGTTATTACTACTTTAAGGCTTTTAATAATTCTTATAAAGTTGTAGTTAGTTAAATTTAAACTTAAAATATCTTTTTTTTAGGAATAGTATAAGATTTAATACTATTTATAGGTTTTTTTTAGTTTTATATTATACTAGTTAATATCTTTTTAAACCCTTAAATTAATTAACCTATTAAATAGGTAGTAAGGTAATAATTAAATAATTAGGGAGTATTTTACTAAGGTTAAAAGGTTATTAGGCTATACTATCCCTTTTTTATAATAATTTAATAAAATATACTACTATATTAGCTATTTTATTCCAATAAAAACATTATATTCTATTTTAATAATCTAAAACTTTTAATTTAGGAATTAATACCTATTAATTTTTAATATAATTATTATATATTTAATAACTTATTTTATTAATTACTTATAATAGTTTTAAAGTTATAAAAGTTAATTTAATTTAATTATTTTAATTTTAAGTTTTTTGTTTACCTTATAAATAGTTTTTAAGTTTATTAAAAACTTAATTTTAATTTTTATATTTATAAAAATAGTTATAACAAAATTAATATTATTTGTTTAAAGTTAAATAATTTAAATAAATAATTTTTATTTTAATTAATTACTTATTTATATTATTATAAATATTTAAATTATTATAAAAACTTTTAATAGTTTTAATTTTTTCCTAATTTCTTTAAGTTATTAAAAGTATTAATTTTACTAGTATTATTCTTTTTAACTTTTATTTTAATAATAGTAATTTTTATTTATTTAAATACCCTTTAAAATAATAATTAGTTTTTTTATAATTAAAATAAATATTTATTATAAAGTAAGTTTTTTTATTTTTTTTATTTAATATTTATTTAATAATTATTAAAGTTTTAAGTTTTTTAATATTTTTATATTAGTATTTATTATTTTTATAAGTTTATACCTTTTTTATATCTTTTTTTAATTAAATATATTATTTTATTTATTATTTTTTATATATTTAATAACTATTATAAATAATATTAATTATATATTAATAAAAAATTTTATATATAACTTTTAAATTTTTATTATATTTTAATAAATAGTATTTAAATATTAAAAAAATATAATTTTATAGGTTTTATTTTTAATTTCTTTTTAAAATTTTAACTTTTTAGGTTAAGAAATTAAATTTAATAATAAATTTATAAATATTATAGTAATTAACTAAATTATATTTATAAATTTTTAAAGTTTTTTTAATTATTAAAGTTTAATTTAAGTTATAGTAAATAGTTTTTAATTTTTAAATTATTTTAATAATATAAAAAAATTATTATATTTTAAATTAATATTATATTTTTCATACTTTTTTTATATTACCCTTAAATAGGTTTATTAAATATTTTATTTAACTTTATTTAATTTAAAAATAAGATTTTTTTTTTTAAATTTATTAATTAATCTTTAAACTTAATTATTAAAAGTAGTTTTATTACCTTTAAAGGATAAAGGGTTTTTAATTAAAAGCTTTTCTTTATAGTTATAGTTTAGGTTTTTTTTATCTATTTTTATATACTTTTTAAATATTAATTAAATAGTTATACCTATTAGTTTAAAAAAGTTATTATTAAAAGTACTTTTTATAGTAAGTTTATATTACTATAAAGGTAAGTTTAAGGTTTTTTTTTTTAAAAACTTTAAGCTTTATAATTCTTACTTTAAGTATTATAAACTTATTTTAATAGCCCTAATTATTACTATAATTAAATATTACTTTTTTTTAAAAGTATTTATTTAAGTTTTAATTTTAAGCTTTTATTAGCTTTATAAATAATAAAATAGTTTAATTTTTAATTATATTAATTATTTTAAGGGTAAATTAGAGTAAACTATTATTATCCCCCTTTTAATTTTTTAAAGTTTTTATATTTAAATTAGTTTAATTTAAAATTAATTTTAAAATTAATTTTTTAAAACATATATTATAATATATATTTTTAAATTATATTAAGTTTTTAATTAAGTTAATTTAAATTAATTATTAATTTATTAATTTTTAATTTTTTTTTTAAATATATAGTAATATATAAATTTTAAATTTTAAATTTTAAATAAAGTTTTTTTTATTAATTATATTAATATAAAAGTTAAATTCTATATTTATTAATTATTTAGTTAATAAAGTAAATATAAAGTTTAGAATAGTATTATAGCTAGTATAAGATATAGTATAGGAGTTAGGTTTATTGGCGTTATTAACAAATATTCTAAGCTAAGGAGAGGAAAAGAAAGGGGGGAGCAAAGCTCTAGCGGTCCCTGGCTCGTGAAGTCTTGACGCGACTGAGGGGCTAAGGGTTAGGGTTCTTGTGACAGCCAGGGGGGGGGGGCTTGCCTGACTGTGGCTGCCGTCACAGTTACAATGTTACTAATACTACCAATTTTACAGCGGACGTAGATAGAAAAAGGGCTTTCTGGACATATTTACCTCAAAGCTTCTACAGATTAATCCTAATTACATTAAGAAACAAAGATATTACCCAAAGGTTAATAAGAGGCTTTAAAAGTATTATTAAAATTCCCCCTATAAATAAAGGTTATATATTTATATTATTTATTAGTAAGGTTAGTAGTTAACCTAATATAGATTATAGGGTAAAACTAGTGGAAGTTTTTAAGTATATACCTTTAGCTATTAGTTAAGTAAGGGTGTATATCTAGTAATAGGTACTGTAAACCTTTATTAGTAAGTATTTAAAGGAGTTCTAAAGGAGTAAGAAATAAAGGTTTAATCTTTTAAACCAGGATAAGGAGAGCTTATAGCAAAATCGCAGTATATTAAACTTAGTAATTATAACTTAGTAAATTTTATTTAAGTTTATTTATTCTAAATAGCTATTAGTAGTTAACCTACTTTTACTAATAAGTTTTTTTAATTAATAAATTTTTTTAGATTAGTTAGTATAATTATTTAATAATATTATAAGTTAAAATAGTAATTTAAATAAAGGTAATAACTATATAAATAATAATAATAATAATAAAAATAATAATAATAGTAATACTTTTAATATTAATAATATTTTTAAGAATATAGTTATATAAACCTTTTAAAATATATAACCTTATATAACTAATTATAAGGAAATAATTAAATATTAATAATAAAATAAAAAATTTTAAAAAATAATTTATTAGTTAAATAGTATATATATTTTTAATAAAGAATTATAATAATTAGGTTATATATAAAATACTATTTATATATATAAATATATTAGTTAATTACTATTTATTAGGTAAAAAGCTATTAAAAAAGTAGGTATATATTTTATATAATAGTAACTAGTATATATAAAAGTAAGGTAAATATAGCTTAATGGAGGAAATAGTTAAAAAGTTTTAAAGTATTAAAATTAAATTATTAGGATATAAATATAAACTAATTTAATATAATATATTAATAGTTATTAAAGTTTTTTAGTATTAAAAAAAATATAAAAAAATTAAAAAGGTATTTATAAAAGTAATAAAAACTTATAAGTAAAAGTTTAGGTTTACTTATTTATTTATACTTACTAATATAGTTAACTTAATATTAATATTTTAAAATTAAGGTAAATAGGAAAAGGTAAAAAAGTTAAATTTAAAAGTAATAAAAATAAGTAAGTAAAAACTTAAACCTACTTATTTATTTATATTTACTAATATAATTAACCTAATATTAATATTTTAAAATTAAAATAAATAAAAAAGGTAAAAAAATTAAAGTTAAAAGTAATAAAAACTTATAAATAAAAACTTAAATTTACTTATTTATTTATATTTACTAATATAACTAACCTAATATTAATATATTAGAATTAAAGTAAATAGGAAAAGATAAAAAAGTTAAAATTAAAAATAATAAGAATAAGTAAGTAAAAACTTAAGCCTACCTATTTATCTATACTTACTAATATAGTTAACCTAGTATTAATATTTTAAAACTAAGATAAATAGGAAAAGGTAGAAAAGTTAAACTTAAAAATAATAAAAACTTATAAATAAAAGTTTAAGCCTACCTATCTATCTATACTTACCAGTATAACCAACCTAGCATTAATATTTTAAAAGTAAAAAAAAAAAAAAAGTAAAAAAACTAAAATTAAAAGTAATAAAAATAAGTAAGTAAAAGTTTAGGTTTACTTATTTATTTATATTTATTAGTATAATTAACCTAATATTAATATTTTAAAATTAAAGTAAATAAAAAAAGGTAAAAAAGTTAAAATTAAAAGTAATAAAAACTTATAAATAAAAACTTAAGTTTACTTATTTATCTATACTTATTAATATAATTAACCTAGTATTAATATTTTAAAACTAAAGTAGATAGGAAAAGGTAAAAAAGTTAAAATTAGAAGTAATAAAGATAAGCAAATAGAAGCTTAAGCCTACCTATTCTAACACACTTACTAATATAACTAACCTTACTTACATATAGTACTATTAAAAGTTTACTACTAATATTATTAACCTAATAAACTTATATATTTAAAAATATTATAATATATTAGGTATAAACTATTTAAATACCTTTTTTTTTTTAAAACTTTAAAAACTTAATATATTAAATAAATAAACTTAATTTTTATAAAATTAAAATTATTTAATAATATTTAGTAATATTAAAAAAAAAATATTATTAACTTTCCTATTATAGTATTATAATACTTTAACTTTTCTTATAATAATTAATATTTTTATTTTATTATATTTAATTAAATACTCTAATAATCCCTACTTTTATAATAAGTAATTTAATAAAGTAATTAACTTATTTAAACTTATTTATATATATATTTTTATTTTTTATTATTTTTTTTTTTTAAAATAATTAATAAATTAACTAATATACTTAAAATTTATTATAAATTTACTTTATTTTATTTACTATTACTTTATATAAGATAAAAAGGTATAATTAAGGTAAATTATAAAGTTATAAATCCGGTAATAAATCTAATTGTATAGTATAGTTTATTAGAATATAAAATTTAAAGCTAAAGGGGGACAGCTAGTAAGAAAGTAAAAATAGGAGCTAAATAAATCTTAAATAGGTTAGGTCTTTAGTGTATTTGCAGTAAGCTATTTCTAGCCTGTTAGTAATTTCCATCCAAATACCCTGTCGCTACAAATGTAATCTGCCAAGCCACCTAAGCTACGGACCCACACTACTACTACTAAAAATGTTAACTAAAGGTTTTTGCGAAACCTATTTTACCTTTTACTGTATATCTATACTTTAAATATACTTAAATTAACTAAGTGCTTATAAGCTTTAAATAAGCTTTTTAAATTAATTAAGCTTTTTAAATTAACTAAGCCTTTTGAATTAATTAGGCCCTTTAAATTAATTAGGCCCTTTAAATTAATTAGGCCCTTTAAATTAATTAGGCCCTTTAAATTAATTAAACCCTTTAAATTAATTAAACCCTTTAAATTAATTAAGCTTTTTAAATTAATTAAGCACTTATAAGTTTTAAATAAGCTTTTTAAATTAACTAGGCTTTAAATAAGCTTAAATTAATTAAGCGCCTATAAGTTTTAAATAAATTTAAATTAATTATATAAATAAAGGTTTTAAATAGGTTAAATAGGTTATAAGTTATAAGTAATAGGGTTAAATTAAAAAAGGATTTTTTTAAGTTAATTAATAAGGTTTATATTAATAAGGAATTTACTCCTTATATTATACCAAAAAAGGAGATTTTTATAATTAATTAAAATAAGTTTTTATTCTTTAATATTAAGTACTTATTTTTAAAAAAGTTTATTTTAAAAGAATAATATATTATTAATTATAATATTATAATATTAACTTAATAAAATTTATATTTATTAATTAAATATATTTAGCATTATTTATTTAAAAGTTATTAAATATATTTAGTTTAAATAAACCTTTCTAGTGTTATATAAAGATGCCCTTAGTGAAAAGAATATAATTCCAAGTTAACTAAGGGCGTAGGTTTAAGCATACACGTTCACAAACCACCTCTTCTAGGGCGGGGAAAAACTGCAGAGGAACTAATCCGGGACCCGCCCTTTAGAGTCCCCTCGGGTAGGTGATTCTTAGAAGGTCTGTGAGGAATTGATTATAGTGCTAAGAAGGGCTGTTTGCTTTGGCAACTTAATTGGATTTAAATTTGAATCCCGTCCCGGTTCAGACTTTCAGGCCATTTATAAGAGTGTGTACCGACGTTGAGAGACACAAGGCTTCCATAAGTCTGCCTAGTGCTCTATTGGAGGCCTTAGGGGGGGGGAGGTTGTGACGGTACGGGCTTGTAAGTGCTGAATTCCATTCTGGGCAACTTGGAATTGTGGTCTTTTGGCCGGGGCGTCTTTGCGCAGCACTGCAGACGTCCGTCTCACTGGTCTTCTTTGGTAGTGATAATTTGGGGTGTCCTCCCTTCAATATTGCTTCATACAAAGCTAAGTAGTATATGCGTATCAACTCGCGGCTTCTTCTTGCAACCTGACCGACAACCCCGCTGCTGCCATCGAACCGCTTGCTATAGCGTTCACCGATACCTTGAACATCGTGGTGCAGTCCCCAGCTGCATAAACTCCGCTCAAATTTGTCTCGTTGAAAGGCGGGTGTACCACGTAGTCTCCCATAGACGTAAGCTCCAAACCAAGCTGCTCTGAGAAAGGACCCTTGACCTTAGTTCTAGGGCTATGAGCCAGAAAGGCTTCACCAATCTCAGGCGACCCATCTTCAAACGCAATCTTGACCAATTGCTCTGAAGCGCTATCAAAAGAGAGCTTTGAAATGGTGCGGGAATCAACCCGGTATGGCTTTGAACTGTCCAAGCTTTTCAATTCGGACGCAAGGCCCGCGTCACCATTGGTATAGATAGTAACCACACCCACCAGGGGTGCCACCATCCGTGCCATGTGGGTAGCCATCTCAGCCGATGCTATCCAGTCCACAGCTAGCACTCCAGCCGACGAAGCGCCACGCTGTTCGTAGCCATGGCAAAACATGCAGTGGTATCTAGCAGTCTATCAGAGGTTAGAGCATTAGAAAAAAGGCCTCGCCACTTACATGCAATAAGCCCAGCACTCGTCGTAGCCTTTGATAGCTGGAAAAATCTCCTCGACCCCACTGGCCAGGATCAACTTCCGTCCGCGCCATTTATTTCCTTCTGCATCTGTCGCTTCAAAGAGACTTTCACTCTCCCGCTTTACGCTTTTGACCTCGGAATGACGGACTTTGATTGTTTCATATTTCTCCAAGTCAGCACGCGCGCCGGCGCGAAACTGATCAGGGCTCTGGTGGTCCCAAGTGGGTAAGAGATGAAAATGCTTGCTGCGCGCATTACGATAGCTCTGGGAATCAAAGACCAACACGGCGTGCAGCTGACGAGCCAGAGTGTTGGCGGCTGATAGTCCAGAGAAACTGCCACCGACAATGATGACGTCAAAAAGGTTCACGTCTGGCATTCTCGATTTATGTGGTAGGGTCTAAGGTTGGATGGAGAGGGGGTTCCTGGATTGAAATGTTCCGTGCAACAGCTTGTGCGATAGCTGCAATCTCGAATGACCACGAGCGGAATATGTAGCAGTAGCCGACTAGGCCCGAGTCAGAAATCACAGCGTTTTGAGATTTGAATCCCTCGTAGGAGAGCTGTAGCTAATAAGGTTGAATAGGCCTCGGCACCTGTACCGGGTCCCGCCCGGGGGCCGAAGAAGCCTGAACTTCCGATTGGCCACTTCCACTACATCACTCGAGCCCCTGAGTATAAGATACACCTCACATTGGGTTCATGCAAACGCAATCAGCAGAATGTGTGGTATGCTTCCGGAGTTGAGTCCTGGGCAGGAATTGTGCTTCTCAATATGGATCCTGAAACTACGAGGGTCGCATTCAGAGAACCGTCTGCGTCTATTTTGCCGCATGTCTTACTCTACGTCGTGCAAATAGTAGCACTTAGCTTTACCCCTTCAAAGGGCCGCAACTATATTCTCGCTAGGCGATGACCCTTGTGCACATCGAGAGGAGACAAGGCGGCTATCAGTTGGTAGGTAGAGCGTTTCTATGTCATTGTACGCAAGACATTATGAAAGAGCTGGAGGAATAATTCTGTATCTCATGCCGTGCGTAATCTGATTAAGCATAACTAGGTGTATAAAGAAAAATAGAGGTCATTCTAGCCATGTCTGGTATAAGGAACTAAACCCTTTTGCAGTCACGAAACTCGTATACCCACCGCCACAATAACACTATGTTAAATGACCCTCTGGATAGGCTGTAGCGGATCCATTGATTGGTTCTCCAGCTCATAGCCACCGCCGTCATATTCTCGCTTGCTGTTCGAGTTACTGACATCACCTCTTGAAGAACCCCTTCTCAGCAGACTGCGGATCGTACTTTGAACCTTCGTCGATAACTCGAGCCAGAAAATAGGTAGGACTGGTATGCAGGCAGTTATGATCTCAATCATTGGTTCAATAACCCTAGGACTCGTTAGGCTATCTCCACCTGAAGAGGGAAGGGCCAGAAATCTTACGTGAACACGACTGGAACGACTTCATCGCGGCCGGGATCGAGCACTGGCTCCTGACGCAAGTATAATGTGGCAAGACTGATGCCACATGCACTGTAGTAGAGTCATGTTAAAGAGGCTTCGTCATAACTTGTTGTTGAACTTACACAAGCCCCACTGCGAATACTCCAATGGCACCCAGCTTCTTCTTAGTCGACAGCCGCAGTACCCAGAGTGAGGCGACCACAATACCAAGAATGTACAGGTCCAATACAGCGTTGACGCTTGCTGTGACTATTCCTTGAATTTTCTGGATTGCTGGGGTGCACTTTGCATCGAATGGGCCGTATATCGATGGATTTGGAGAACACGTCACCCCCCAATAGATGAGCATTGGTATATATGCTAACGGCGTGAAGCCGAGACCAATCCAAGTCGCATAAGTCGATCTAGGGGAGGCATGTTGTCGAGGGAAGATTCGATGAATGAAGAGGAAGAGGGAGACTTTGGTCAATAGGTTGCTTATTATGGAGAGGACAGTCATGGAAAACAACAGCTACCACACGCGCATTAGTGCTGATCTCTGGAGGGGGCGGCTAAGATAGGGACTCTACCTGGGCGAAGACCACTGAGGTAAAATCAATCAGCCGGACGTCCCAAGTATGGGGGCCTAGCCAGTTGTGAGAGAAGACATGGAGTGGGACAGCGGCGGACCCGAGAGTAGCTATCTGAGAAACGCTGTGAGCCCATTTCATCATCCTGGAGGCGTATGGGAACTTACTGATGCCAGTAGTATCGCCCAGTCATCGAGGCCGGTGTTTTTGACAATCCAGATTCGAGTATATAGCCGCATTCCCACAACGAGAGACATAAGAGCCAGGACAATCGAGATGACGGCAATCCCTTCTGGCGCCAATGAGTCGGGATTGTCGAAGTTAGATACGACGTTAGGGGGCGGTGGCATTGCTGGTACAAGCGCCATCTGCTCCGGTGTAAGATCGCTCAGCGCAGAGGGATCCATGGTGGTGCTTCTCTGGTGGAATATGCAGATTGTTCTTGGTTTAGACTTGTGAAGATGACGAGCAAAGTTTTCATTGAGTTTGGCTGACCGTAAGGATGGACAGTAGTGGGAGTCAGAGCTGGAGTGGATGGAGGCAGGATGATTGTTAAGGGGATGGGCCCGGGGAAGGATTCTCTGTGTCTTCTGCATGTAGGCGCGCCCATGTTGACAGATGTCACTTGCAGGACCGCAGCCTTCTCTGCCTGCATCATCCGGCAGCCGACCATCCAAAAATAATGTTTGTTTTTAGCAGCGGCACTACCTTCCGTTTTGAGACATAACGATCGGCATTCCATTCCCATATTGATATCAGGCGGTTCAGGGACGCCCACTGCAGCATCTCGGCGCTATCGACTAAGGTGGGGTCCATTAGAGACTCCGTAGCCTCGTCCGAATGACATCGTCATTTGCAAAAGATGTCATGTCGTCTGGCAATCTGGTCTATAAGTGCTTTTGTCTGTGGGTTCACATACTTGGAGATTGGCCCGACAGATGCAGATATGATCCGCAAAGCTGAATACTCCACGTTACAAGGAGCGGGTGACGGGCTGCGCACAGAAACAACAGAGAAACGACGTGTGGGCCTGGACTGTTCAACTATATTGTGATGGAACTCTGTCTTGATCTAAGAAACTACCCCATGGACACAGGACGCTCTACCTAGGTAGTCTTGCGTCCCCAGATGACTCGGATCGGGTACAAGCCGCCGATTGTCTTGAGCTCTTCGTCGATTTCACTTGGCAGGGAGTCAAGCTGCTCTGCCGAGAGGCTACATTTACCGGGTTCGAAGGCTAGAGAGGCGTTCAGCATCGTATCACGATCGTGTGCAGACATAAGAATATGGATGAGCCCATGAAGAGAAAAAGGAAACTACGTACTCTTCGCAAACTGAGTGAGCCCCCGGGTTGCTATACTCATCGAGAAGACTCCTCTGCGAGCAAGCTCCTTGTCAGGGTTCTGAGCACCCATTTTCATTTCGATGTCGAAGTGTTTGATGTCGGTGAAGCCCTCCTTTTCAAGCCAAAGCGGAAGATTATCTCCCACCTTGAGGTCAGCCCCCATCTGCTGGAATACAGAGATGGTCAAGTCAATGAAAGCATGCATCTTGGGTCCACATCCAGTAGACGGGTGTTTGTTCGTAGCTTCGATAAGCTGGATCCAACCACCTGGCTTGACCAAGCGCCCGAGAGATTGCAGAGCTTCGTGTTGCTTCGACCCGCTACCCACCAAGACCAGGCGCTGATGTACTAGATCGAATCGTTCGCGCCAGTCTGAGGGCCATGGTTTATTGATGTCTTGTGCTTGGTAAGTTGTTCCATCAGGCACCTCGGCCGGGAATTCTGCCGGGTTGATGTCGGTGCCGTAGAACTCATGGCGGACAGGTGCAGTTGAGGCGGCTAGATCCCGGATCCACGTCCCTATCTCGCGGTCAGTGCACTCTTCGTTTGATCTCGATACGTATATTGGACGGTAGAGGCATCGGACGTGATCGTCAGAAGCCAAGATGGCCCATCATTCAGACAGGCCGTATTCTGGGTTTTGCAGGCTCGTGAACGCACTTACCGTCAGCTGTCCCGGAGTCTAGAATCTTCAAAGGACTCTTGGAAAGCTCGATAGGCGCCAGGACAAGGCGTCCCATCTCGTCCTTGATGATCTCATGCTGGCTTGACAGCCGGCTCGACTCCTCGCTACCTTCGAGGAAATAGTCATGCTCGTAGTGTTTGATCGCCTGCTCTGCCATGATGAACAACTCTGTTGAAACTGCGCAGATGTGAGTAGGCGGAAATCGCAGGACAGTCAAGACAAGGGTGGGTGGACGATTGCAGGGAGGGTGAGTGAACGCTGTGGGTGAGTGAGTGTATGTTGGCTAAGTGTGTCGTTGGGTTGCATTCTAAAGTTGAAATGCATTAGAGCAGGCAGGCTAATGGGGTCGCTGGGTCGCCGGTCGCCTCTCTTTCGGATGCCGTTGTCCAGAGACTCTCCGAGAGAGGGGAGAGCCTAGCTTGATAGCCCTAATTATTTCTGACCCGGCGTCTCCTCGTATCAGATCATGCAGATGTTGGCAAATGCTTTGTTCGGTACCCTATGGTAAGTGCGCTAGTGGCCAGGCTCTGGCGGATCCCGGAGAGCCAAGGCAGATTAATCAGGCGAAGTACCTGTCTCACTCTGCAATTCGTTTTGCGAAGATAGCTGAAGGGTCGAAAATCATGCCCATGAAAGGCAAGATGAGGCGACCCGCGATGATTCGGGCTCCGAGCGGAGATTGGGGTCCTCACAAGTTTAGCAGAGATTAGCTCTGTTGTGTAACTTGTTGGTTGCAATTCTTCGGTCAGTTGGGGGCTACCTGCATGCAGCTTCGAGGCCCGACTGGTGTCCCTAGTGTCCGGAGAGAACTATGGCTGCTTAGTTAGATTCTGGGTGTGCAGCGTCCGTTTGAGGCTGTGCCAATTTCCGTTCTCCTGAATGAAGGGAGTTGTGTCTTCACAGGTCGGAAGACTCCATAACTATGTAGGCGATTGCAGTCCTCGCAGGCAGCCATCTCTGCCTGGTCATAAGTTGAAGAGCGTCACGGCCATTTGCAGAAGATTATTTCCTACCACGCAAAGTGGAAATACAGTCCAGCTGTGTATTATCGTGTGTGCAACATGGACTTTTATACGATTGCTACTCTGAGTAGTCTCGCAACATTCATCCTGTGGTTAGTGTGCAGGGCAAAGAAGCCCAGGGTCCACCACGAGTTTAACTTTGTAAATACACCGGAAGGAACTGTATCTAGTGCCGTTCGTGAGGGTTATGCACAGGTAAACCCTACTTCACTCTCGTTATTCCACTTACAGGCTGACTTGTACATATGTGCCATCTTCTAGTTTACCCGACCGTTGGAAAAGCCATTTATCGTCCAATACTGGCAGAAAGACTACATGGTCCTGCCAGTGAAATATCTCCCCGACGTGCGGCGCGCCCATAAGGATCACCTTGCGTTCCTCGAAACCATTAGTGATGTCTTGTTCATATACAATTGGATAGGCGACCTCTTCAAGTCGAATCGAATGGTCTTCGCGGTAATGAAGGGCGTGAACCCCCAGTTGCGTGAGCCTTTCTGTTCACCGTGCTCAACCACATGGCCACCACTGACCTTGACAAAAATAGAAAAGTTATCAGACAGCATGTTTCAGGAATCAATGTTCGCTTTCGATAAGGAAATCGGCTTTGCCCCTGGGGAGTCAGGTACTTTCAACACAGTGGACCTGATGACCGCCATTGTTCTTCGTACAATGGTTCGGATCATTGCTGGCAAGGAATTATCCCGAAGCGAAGGCTTTCTGGACTGCACCAAGGCTTACTTGAAAGGAATCTTTTTCAACGGCTTCGTCATGCTCAATATGCCAGTTAGCGGATCTCTTCGCGACTTTCTCGCCTGGCCGCTGAACAAGTACCACCAGCGTTTCCGGCAACAGCGCGTGATCAATATGATCATGCGTGTTGCAGCAAATCGATTGGAAATGAAAGAATCATGGCCTCGTGATGATTCCGAGTTCGATGTGATTCAGTGTAGCCTCGACAGGCTTGAAGAGTTTCCCTTCGACGAACACGCCGATCGTACGCCTCTGCAAACCCTTTCGCACGAAATTCTGCACTTAATATGGGCTGCAGGCCAATCACCCGCAATGGTTGCCACCACTTTGATCTTCAAACTCTTACAAGAGCCCTCATATATTGCCCCATTACGGGAAGAATCCCAAGAGGCCTTCAAACAACATGGATCGACAGATGCTGTATTCAGGAATCTCCCTAAACTTGACAGCTTTATCCGGGAGGTAAATCGGCTATATCCAAGTTTCTCCCGTAAGTTTCTCAGTCTTGTACATACAGAACAACATTCTAACAACGTGGAGTCAATGCGACCAGGTTGGTCAAGCATAGGCCATTCACCTTCTCTGACGGGTTCACGATACCCCCTGGCACCCGTATTGCCTTTCCTGCGGAGATGTCCCAAAGAGATCCAGATTTAATATCTGAACCCGATACCTTTGATGGTTTTCGCTTCGTAAACCTGGCAACCTCGAATAAGAAACAGGAGGATGGTGTAAACCACTGGGCGGCAAGTCACACAAGCTTCAGCAATTTGACGTAGGTATTTTTAGGTTCAGAGCCAATTCATTGCACCAGACTCTCTAACGTCTCACAGGTTTGGATACGGCAACCATGCTTGCCCTGGCCGTTTTATTACTATCAGAGTGCTCAAAATTGTGTTGTCGAGGCTGCTGCTCGACTATGATATTTCTTGGGACTGCAAAGAAAGCGCGCCGCCAAGACTAGGAATCGAGGGTCTGTCATTTCCAAATGTGAACCAAAGGATCACACTGAGAAAAAGAGACAATAACTGATCGTCGCGTTAAGAAATATCATCGTTCTATTTCAACGAGTCATGTAAGACAGAGTGTATGATATATGTTTATGTGTTGTTTATAGAATATAGCTTGCCTCACTTGCTTGCGGGTCGTGTAAGTTTATGAAAGACTTTTATACTGTAACTGCATAGGTAGGTACCACTCTAGCCCACTCCTGCTAAGCAGTGTCCCTATATCATCAAGATACCTAACCCTAAATCCGCAATGGAGGACACTATACTCCGTTAATTAGCCCATATAGTAGAAGACAGCGCTAGTGCACGAGGAACGTATCTTCCTTGATCAGTTTGAGCCTTGTATTGTTCAATGGCAGTAGGAAGAATTGGAAACTTATGTATTCTAATCTCGTCGGGCTGGCGGATCGCTTGCAGGAGTTGGAATTGTCCAGTTACCCATGCTTCCAAAGTATCCATTATCAGCTCGAACTTATGTGTCATTATGTGGTTTCAAGCGCCAAGGGAAAGTACCAGGACTTAAATTTCGATCGTCTTGTGTGCAGAGACTTGGGTAGTCACTTCGTGATTATCATGGCGTGGTGAGAATTCGGGATACTGGGGAGCACGATGTTCCGCGCTATCAACATACACCAGTGGCCGACGAAGGAGTTTGATTAAGTTCGGTATTCAGATTGGGTCATGAACATGTGGCCCGAACTTTCCAGGGTCGTGCTTGCCGCATATCGATTTATGCTTTTCGCCTTTAGATTGACGTACCTGGGTTAATCTCACTGTTCATAAGGAATCAACGCCATTACATACCGCGATCGCACTGCCGATGGGCACAATGATGTTTGTAAATACGCTGTCGCTGATACATTCAATGGAATAGTTACAAGTAAAACGCAAGGGAGGCAACAGTGACTTGAAATCCACTTTCATACGATCGTGATGGTCTGCTGGGTAATTTGGCCCCGTTGCAACATGCCCTCGATCTCTCCATTCATTACCCCGTGCACAAAAGCCTCACCCAACAACCTGTAACCAGGGCTGCCTGCGTTCGGCCTTAGTATGAAAGGGACATCAGCTCCGAATATCACACAACAGACATCACCCGGCCGGGTGATTAGTGGACCGATGCCAAACCCTCCCTTGAACGTTGAGAAAAGACATCGATTTATTCCGACATCTTTGACCTCATGTTCAAACCTTTGCTTGTTCTCTGGAAATCCCAGCTTAGTCGGATCAAGGTCGTCCTGTGCGCAGAGAGATTTGAGGATGGCAGCTGGTGCATCCGCTGTATTGGGGAATTCGCCCAGAATATTTGACCAGCTCAAGCTTCGGGCAGCGTTGGACACATCAATGAACCGCAGCGAGACTTCTGGGGTTGACCTCACATCGATGCAATAAGCCTTAGAAACCTTGTCGAGTACGATCCCGGGCAGGTCGAGCTGGTTTCCTGTGATTATCTTTGTAAGGTCTGGTGCCCAGTGTGGAGGTGTGGCTCGGTACAAGTTTGGGTAGCGGGCGATGTCGTTCATAACAACCGAAACGTCCCAGCGCACTACCCATGAGGGAAGCTCTTCCCTTATCGTCGACTCTCGATGTTCGACAGACGACAGCAACCGCAGTCCGAATCGCCGCATGAACAGACAGGACACATCGAAATAGACCTGCTCCGCCGACTTGGCATAATCGGGGAAGACCAGAGGCTCTCCATCTTCGTTTCTTGCTAGCGGATGCCCGAGGAACGCAAAGACGTGGTCTCTCCGGTCGCTGCAGTCCAACAGAGCAGCGTGATTCAAGAGGTCAATGAAGCTGAGAGGCCCCTTTTGCTGTGTCCAGTCGGACCATTCTCTATGGACCAGCAACGAAGGGATCGCAAACTGAACCGCCCACATCTGACTGCCGGCCCATCTCAAGACCCGGAGCATCTCCCTGTAGCCGAACTCGCAGCGACCATAGAAGACGCGCGGGTCGCGAGCTAGGCCGACCTCTTGAATGACCCAGGCCCTTCGGAACCACGGCAGGTGCATGAACTTGGCCACGCTATGCCAACGAGCATCGGTTCGCAGAGGGTCGCCTTCTCCCAAGACTGGGATATCGAGTTGTCTACCCCACAGTGCGAAGCCATTCATAAGGGACGAGACGTGGTCGTCCTCGCCAGGATTTGGTGGATCGCCCATGCAGACCAAAACTTGTCTCGCGCCGCCGAATATGGAACCCATCATGGCGACCTGCTGGCTCCGCTCTTGCAGGTCCAGCTGGTTGATGCATATCGCGTCGGCCCAGATCACTCGCGTCTCGCCCCGGTCGCGTGTCCTCCGCAGCGCCCAGCACAGGTTAATCGTCACTTCAAACGGCTTCGAATTCAAAAAGATCCTAGTCCTTCTGCTCTGGTCGCCCCAGACATAGGACAAAGCGTCGTAAGAAGGTGCAGCCTGCGGCCGACACTGGACAAGACGAGCGGAGATGGTCGAATCCAGATGCGACGCTGGCTCCAAGACCAGAAGGCGGAATTCCCCTTCGTTGAGAGAACTGTAGAATGGCTGCTCTGTCATGGCTATGATGTGTCAACTATGCCAGTGAGGAGTGGGGTTATCCAAAATCAACATCTGGATCTTGCACGAGATTTGGGATGACACAGTCGAACGCCAAGGCCATATTTTCAGCTTTCAGCCGCTCACATGCACCCGCGACGAAAGCAGACTACCTCCAAGTTCATATACACCCCTTGCGTTGAGCTGCCCCTAAGTCTGGGATAGTTTTGAGGTTGGAATACAACTATGCTAAAGCAAGGTGAGGTACGTCTGACGTGAGCTGAGGTAATTCATGCAGTTTGTAAATTGTAAGGAATAAATTATTATCAAGGACACCAGAGTCCCTGAGCACAGCTTATGTAAGCGTTCTGTTGGCAGTCCCCACCGCAGACCTTGCCAACACAACACATGTGCACTCGAACTTCCGTTTTCTTGACCACAACTCAGGATGCACGTCTGCTATTTCGGCTGACACGCTGGCAGATTCGAAAAGCGCATAGAACACTTAGGACAAATTTGACTCCGTTCCCAGGTCAAACAAACATTAGCCGGCCTTTTACCTTCTTTCAACACGTACAGCTACCTACCTCGAGCTTGAACACTCCCTTGGTGGAATCATTCTGTCTCACCTCTTTCAGAAAAGGGGTTGTTCGGCCAGGTGTAAACATACCATGGCTGATATGGAAATTTCGCAAGAGTGGAAGGGCCCATCACCGCCCTCTGGCGTCACAATACCCTCGGCGACAACCATCAAAACAATCTGCATCGACGCATCCGAACATCAAGGCCTCCACCCCATGGGCCTCGCATACCCGCCTGGGGAACGACCTACGTTATGGATAAAGTACGGCTGGGGCGTTTACTGGGATGAGGTTGTACACCAGGTACGCGCCCATCAAGAGTTACAAAAGATCGATTCCCCGGTTCGTGTTCCAGTTATATACCACGCGTTCACGGACAGCAAGACTAGGAATTGGACCTACATCGTTATGGAATACATATGTGGCGATACGGTGGACTCGCTGAGACTGAAGGCCCGTGAGTCACCTGAGACGTTACGGGAAATGTTAGATGGACTATATCGCCGGGTTGCGTTTGCCCTAGACGAGTTTCTACGCATTCCTGTACCTTCTGGTACTCCTCCTGCATCAGTCAGCGGAGGTCTCATGCGGCATTCCATCTTTAAAGATCATGAGGCGCCGAGGGCGTATGAAAATATTGAGCAATTGGAGCAGCACTTCAATATGGTAGGCCATATAGTCCCCTTCTCATTCACAGCCACCGAGTGACGCTAACCAGCAACATGTTTGTGCTTAAAATAGTTCATTGAATTGCGAGGCATGCGCAAAACACGCCCCAACTTGCCTCTGCTCCGTGGCTTATCAAAGGAGCCCCTCGTATTTTGTTATTGCGATGTCCATGGTGGCAACTTCATGATAAATGACGAGAACGAGACAGTCGTCGTCGACTTTGCTAAGCTGAGCATACTGCCGCTGAGTTTCGCAAAGTACATCACGCTCACCATGGGTTTCGACGGTCTTGGCCTGAGTTTGCGTCCTTGGGTCCATTTCCCGGATATAGGCGGTCAGTCTTGTGAAAACGCGTTTGTCTTGGTGGAATTGGAGTTCCCCATGATTCAGAGCTGTTCCTTCGCCAAAATAATGAGGAGGGTACCTGGCTGCCCACCTCCTGAACAAATGTTCTGAGAACCTTTCACGAAGGAGTTCAAGCAGAAGAAACACCCAGTCGTATTCTACTGTTGACACCAGATAGCTACAGAAGGCTATTGAACATTGCAACTGTTATTTACTTGAAAATAGTTTGACAAAAATACATATCTACTTTGTTCTTTCTTAAGTGATATTTCCCTGGTGAATTACACATCCCGCAGCCAGAAATCGGTCACATTTGTAAAGTGACGGCGAGGACCTTAACAGGATGCTAATAAGTCAATTCACCCCTATCTTTGTTAACGGATCAACGGAGAGGTCAGGAGAGGTCGTTTAGCGGATGAAGAAAAAGAGCGGCCAATGCAACACCAGACTATTGAGAGAAACTACTACAGTCTAGGCTGATCTCATTGTTCTAGTGTGATAGGGCCAAGTAGAGAAAGAACAAGCCATGGAGCTTGCCTGTCAGCCACGACAGTGTGATAATAAAAGAAGACGGGTTCATGGGAGAAAAAAGCAGCATTATTTTGATAGGCTACTTCTACCAAAAGTTCAAACCCGCTCTCGTATAAGCCCGTACAGTTCCAACGGGCCGCTGTTCATCGAGATGGAAGTTGACTGGATCGTCGACGTTCTCAAAAGGGCCAAAGCAGACGCGGTCGACTGTATTGAGCCTTCACATGAGGTCGTTCAGGACTATGTCGACAAGGTTTGGGCGGCTTACAAGGGCATCGTTTTGGAGCAAGGTTGATCGTGGTAGATTGGCTCAAACATTCCCGGAAAGGATAAGGAACCCCTACTTTGGTGTGGTGGTGTTCAAGATTGGTGGGCCAACTGCAAAGACGGCCTGGAAGACTGGAGTCATTTTGCACCAGCACATTAAGGCGAAGGGCTTATTCGCATTACACCACGAGTCCGTACTTTACCCTACGATATCTTCAATTCCGCTATCCGCCGGGTTCCTCGCACGAATCCGTGTTCTACTGTCATTCTACGTTCAGACACAGCGCTAAAGCCAGAGTCCATCTTCTGCTGGAACTACTCCTGCGCAATAAACGTGGACTACTTAAACTTACAAGCCTACTAGTAGATAAACACCAGAGAATGGGGACCAGTATTAACTCATCGCGGTATACGCTCTTTCGGCCACTTTTCAATTTGGTGCGTATAATTTGGCCAGAAGTAAGAAAAATTACAACTCTTCTATAGAAGACTAAGTGGCTATGGGGATTCTTCAAGAACAATTGAACATGGTACAGAAAATTGCTTTACATGAATTGGTAATCACATTTCTGGTGAAGAAATGAAACAACGCGAATCATGGCACAGGTCTTGATATGTCTGTTGCACAAGTAGGATACATCATGATACAGAGAATAGATGTAGAGTCACATTGTGAATGTGCGGATGCGGTAGTGGCATAGCCTGTGCTGCCTTCAGGTGTTCTGGGACAATCCAGCCACGGGTGAGGACATTCACGCTCCATATATAAGCCCATCCATACATACGGTTGGTATCACCTTCCCTCGCCATTCCCTTCGCATTTCGGCTAGTCTTCCGGCATAATCGATCAAAGCCTCATGGTAGCACATCCCCCGGTCACCAACGAGCTTCATTCGCGCCATCGCCGTCCCAGCCCACGGTCTGACCCCTCCGCTGTGCCCCCAATGTGGTTCCACGCCGATTCCTCGCTGCTCAGTGAAACGCCCTACCAGCAACCAATTTCTGACGACTTTTGACTGACAAACATTGAAGACGGTTCTATGTCCATGCGCTCCGGTGTATGAGAGACTCGCGCCCGCCAACACCAAAATCCGCACAGCATCCAGGTGTCCACGTCCGCAGGCGACAATGAGAGCAGACCCGTGAGGGGAACCTTCGAAGTTTGGAATTGCTCCTAGGCAGAGGCAATTTTGCATCATTTTGATCTTATTTCGAGAAGCTGCTCTGCACAACGGACTCCAACCCCGAGTGGGCTGGAGATTAGCAATTCTGACCATATCTTCCTTCGCCAGTTTTCTTTGGAAGTGGCTGAACATTGAGTCCAAGAAACATGATTCTTCCCACTCAAGATGCCATGGAAGTGGGCTCGTGGCTCTCAAAGTCAAATTTCTGTTGAGTACAAAAGTTGAGAAGTCTGCATCCATTATCGCGGAATGCATGAGTGAGCGATCCGACTCTAGAATGCGATTCAAGTCATGACCAGCTTCCAAAATGGACACGAGACGCACCGGACTCGTGGTGACTCGGGCGTCGGCAATATCGTCCAGTGTTTCATATGTTGTGGGAAGGGAGGCCGGCATCGTACAACCTCCTGTGTTATTTGAATCGTTGGAGGATACGGAAATCATGTCTATGAAAAATCCGATAGACCAAGTATTCGTGAATCGGACCCTGAGGGAAAATTGGCTTCCATAAAAGGCGCCATGGCGGACAAGTAGCGCCGACATCTCTTGACTAGCAGACACTTCGAGAGCAGTTTTACCACCGCCATCGACCTTGTCAATGTCGGCACCATGCTTTAAAAGAAGACGAGCGACCGGTATATTACCCATATGCACTGCAAGATGTAAAGCTGTGACATCCCATGCGTCCTCATGCAATTGACACCCTTTGTTGACGATGGTGTGCATCACTTCGGTCGGCGGCACATTGGCGATGGCGCTAATGGAAGAATTAGACTTCATACAGAACTTTTGACGGTTTGAGATAGGGCCAGCAATATAGATATCAGTACCTTAAATCCGTGACTCTGTCTTCGAGTAGGTTCAATAACAATGAAAGGCCTTCAGTATGTTTGCTCTCAATGGCATCCAGGAAAGTCGGGTTGTGAACAAAAGGCCATCCTGACCCATCATGTATGCAATGGTCAACCAACCTTGCGAGGATCCTGCCGAAAGTTGGGTGACCAAGACACATGCCAATGATACTGTGGGGTGCTCGGTGACTGATATTCGGGCACTGTGGCACAGCCAAATCAGTACCTTTGTCTAAAAGCCACTCCACAATGTCGAGATGCCCCATGCGAAGTGCAAGAGTCAAAGGCGACCACTCTCTCAACCTGGCGTAGAGGGAGCAACCATTTTCGTATAGCCTCATGCATTCTTTGATGTCGCCAGATTCTATAGCCTTGTACAAAGCCTTGGCGAGGGCCTTCAGTCTCTTGCCAGTCAAGAAATCGCTGACTTGTGGCTGTGAAAAGCCATCCTCAGGTTTCAACATGTCGCCAAGCAGTCGACGGATGGAGTCGTCATTGCTTCTGGAAGCATGCATTGTTGCAGTCATGCCGGTGGCATCTGGAAGACCTTTCGCTCCAAGTCGCAACAAGGCCATAACTGCTTCGACACGTCCTTCTGCAACACTCATATGCAGTGGCGTTGTCTGTTGGTCTGTCTCCGGCATGACTCCGCATCCTTTCGAAGCAAGGTATTCGATTACGTCTTCGTATCCGTACCAGGCGGCAAAATGCATTGCCGTCCAGCCGAGAGATGATGTGATCTCCAGATCATCAATCAGGCCGTTATCGACGTAGAATTTCAAACAATCCAATTCGCCATTCACGCATGCTAGGTGTATCGCGCTGACCTCCAACATGTGATGGACTCGGCCACCTTTAGATCGGATAAATGCTTCGGCCTTTCTTCCCCAGTCGATCAGGATCCCTCTGCTCTTCGACGTTTCAAGTAACGTCTTTAAAAACGATATTGAACCCTCTTCAGATGCTCTCAGCGCAGCGTCGTGCCGATTATTGTGAGCTAATCCAGGATCGGCACCCAATTCGAGCAAGTACTTGGCACAGAAGATCGAGCACTTGCCGAGATGGTAAACCATAGGAGTGGACTCTTCTTGGAATAGTTGCATTTTGTTGACATTTAGTCCCTTGTCAACGAGTGATTTGATTAACCACTGCAACACCTGATTGACATCTGAACGATCGGTCGCAAGACTGTGCAGGATAGTCAGACCGTCTGTTCTATAGCTATTGAGATGATCTGGGCTCGCATGGTCCAATATCTTGTAGAGCACGTCTTTGCCCTCTTCATCTGAGCAGAACGATAAAGCCAGCGGCCACTGAAAGGCAATCTGCACTGAGCTATAACCATCCACTTGTTCTTCGACACTGACGTCATGGTCAATCATCACGGAGATGAGGGGATAAGACCGCTTGGTGATGGCGAATTGTAGAAAGCGCAGGACGTAAGGGTCATGTTTGGCTGTTGTACAGCACTCCGTAGCTTCAATGGCATGGCTCAGAGCTGTGGGAGAAATTACGGACTCCAAGTCATTGGTCACTTCCAATGTGACAAGACGTGAGAGAAGTAGAACTAGACCACAACTCCCGCTTTTTTCGTCGTAAATCTGCATAGCGGAGTCGTTGCCCAACAGCCAGGTCCATAGCGTTGCGTCGATCGACTGAGTGTGGACCCGTGGATTGGACTTGCAGTAGTACTCCCAAAGTGTTGTCCCCTGACCATCTATCGACTTCAAACATTCAGCTGTTAAGAGTTCTTGTGCCACTGCGTTATCGATTGAGTGTTTTTGGTGCGAGCATCTTTCAAGATAGAGTTGAAGTGGAAGCTGTCCTTCGAACCTCACATCCAAGGCCCCTGGGAACAAGTCTTTGAGACACTGGGCCGAGACCGATGAGCACTGAATGTTTAGACGATGCAATGGTGTCGGTGTATCGGGCTCTATTGAGTCTATCTTCGCCCCGGCCTCGATCAGGCGGCGAATGACTCTCTCAGATCCCAACTCAGCTGCGGACCCAAACAACGGTTCATGCCTTGACCAGAAGTTTTCAAATTCTTGGCAAATTTCAATGAATGCCAGACTTGCCTCCGCAGGGCTCATGCTTGGCTCAGAGGAGCAATCCAAGGATAGCATAAGCTGCAGTGGCGTGTGTCCGTCCCTTGACTTTCTCAGAAGCGCTTCTGCAGTCTCTGCTGGGTAACGCTTTGCAATACATTGAAATTGTTCTTGATAATCCGCTCGATCAAGATTCAAACAAATGTCATGCCATATGTTGTACCCTGTGTATTCCTCGACAGCTGTCATCTGAGCGCCATTCACTCGCAGCTCCTCAAACATGTCGACTGTGACGCAGTCGTGTATTGGAAGCCAGCGTGACCTTTCAAGGGACTGGATTGATGGAAGATTCGGATCGCAACCGGCCTTTGCTAGACGTTGAACTGCTTCGCAATTATTGCTGCGAACCGCAAAGTGAAGAAGGGTTAATTCGAGTATGTCGTCATAATCGACATTTCGTACCTCTGGATCTAGATGTCTTTCGAAAACATCCAGCCGACCATCGTCAAGACATTCTTGAAGGCCTTTTATGTCATGGCCTTTGATGCTGGCGAATGCTCTGCTCAATAGTGCGTCTTCTGACAGTGAAATTCGAAAATCCGTCACGGTCGGATCCTGTGTGAAAGACAAATCCATTTCAACGGCGGTATTCCAGACCAATCGGCCGATTTCGAGCTGCCACCCGGATTCAGGCCCTAACAAGGACCCTATGTATTGAAAGAAGGAGAGGAGTGGCCTTTCGTCCCCCTTGATAGAAAGGGTGGATTGGTGCATCAATTCTCGAAATAGTCCAATATATTTGGTGTCCTCAAGCGTCATGCCAAGGCAAAGCATCTTCCGCACTATCGCAAAGTCATTTTGGATGAAGGCGATTATGACAGCTGGAATAAGAATAGTGACATCCCACCCTTGTGCTGATGGACCCGGGGCCGGTTGTTGTAAGATTGTTTGCTCAAAAATGTCGAAGGTCGAAATGCGTTGTTGACTTGTGGCAAAAATCGGCGCAACTCTGGCGGAGGAAAGCACATGAAGGTTTTGCCCAATTGAGATCAAATCATGGCCATCTAGTGTAATTTGAAAAACAGAGGCAACAGAAAGTTCGAAAAGGTTTCCAAACGGGGACTTGGTCTTCAAGTCACTTCCAGCGTCAATTAGATATTCACAAACATCCGGAAGACTCAAAGTTGCCGCGAGATGTATCGGTTGGAAATTATCCTGCATAAACTTCTCCGCAAGTTCAGCACAGCGTTCGTCTTGATCTTTGATTAGACCGTTGATAGCGCAATGGTTTAGTATTGCGAAACAGACCGTTGTTGCGAACAGGAGAAAGCAGGAGGACTTGCGCGGGTGAAATAATGACTTTACCAAGCCTGCCGAAATTGGATCCATCTGCCCACTTTTCAACAATTGAAGGCAGAGCCTGGCCGACAAATTGTGAAACTTGCCAAGTATCTCGTTCTCAGTAGCTGCTATGGTCTGATGTACCAATGTCCTCGGATTTGGGGGCTCGACTTCGAAGTTCGAAAGCTGCAGATAGCGAAGACTCTGCATTGCGAGCATTCCGTGACTTCTTGTTGGTGATATCTGATATTGTTTCAAGGCGGGCATGTCGGCAAGGGCCTCGTGCTGTAGGAACTCTTGTACTGAAAAGTGTGCAAACTCCAAGAAAACCCCATCATCAGACTTCCTTAGAAGGCTACCACTCATGAACGCAATGTCTTCTTCAGAGACCATGTTGTCATCGTCAAGACAAGACCCGACAGTCTCAGGGGTCGATATGGCAGCACGAAGCTGAGATATGGATAGTTTGACTGGAGAAAAAGCGATGAAGTGTAAACACATCTGTATTTTTGATTGAGTCGGAGGAGGCAGTGCGCTGAACCTTTGTAAAAGTCGCAAGTACGTCTCATGTAAGGTGGGCGGCAATTGTCCAAGTGCCTTGCGTCGCTCGAAGTCGCTCGAGAACCCACAGAGGTAGTCTAGTTGGCATGCTACCCACCGGAACCTAGACAATGTTAGCGATGTTGCGACCACCCCACTTCTCGCAAGTTTTCTGAGGCATTTTCTGACATTCGCAGCTTTACAGTGGTGCCGAACAGCGGGAAAAAGTCGAACTACATGTAGACGCTGTGTTTCTTTCCCTTCGATATTAAATACAAATCAGAAAGTTTTTAACTTACATTCCCTTTGCTTCTTCGACCAGTACTTCTCTGATTTCGTCTTTCAGACCCGCATTCGTGATACGCAGGCGGTCCCTGCTAACCAGCGACTCCAGCTCAGCTCCGACGTAGAGTTCGATGTCCTTGGACCGGGCCTCGATCAAAATGAGCTTGAAATCATCTCCGATCTGTCTGCTGATTGCAGCATCGTGTCTGCTAAATATCGCGGCAGACATTACACTGGAGTCGTTGGCGAGGTCAGATAACATCTCCGCGACTTCATCCATACTATCCCCGCACTCGTCTAGACCGTCCACCACCACCAGGACTTGTTCAAACAGCTGACTCATTTTCCCGACCAGTGCCCTGAGTTCGTCTGGGTCTGCTGTCTTTGGAAGGCTTTCCTCGCTATGCAGGTCGTTATAGTAGTCTTGAAGAAGATCGAATGCTTCGTCCTTCTGGCGAGCTAATTGCGAAGCGAGAGCGCCGATGATGTTTTTTCTTTTAAGCGTTTCCTCATTCTTGTAGTCACAGAAGAAGAAAGCGGCGCCGATTGTCAGTTCTTGAGAAGCATGTGTTAGGACTTCTTGGATTACTGCTCCAGCCAGCACGGTCTTTCCTCCCCCGGGGATACCACTGAGCCAGATCTTTGAACCGGGCGTGTCAAGCCATTGGATGAACACTGGAGACTCAGTCAACCAAAGCCCGGTCATCGGATGTCGCATCTTGATGTTCGTGTCCAAGCTGGTCTGCGGGTTGACTGTTTTCGTATCCATGAAGAACTCCAAGACTCGTCTCTTCTTCGCGTCAACGAGGATCTCGGTGTGTAGCTCTCGAACCGTCTGACGTGTCTCGCCAACAACAATATCTGTCTCTTTCTGTTTTGACAAGAGAATTTGCATCTTGTGTATCGAATCGGTTTCAATACCGAGACTCATGTTGCTCTTGTGACGTTCCAGTTCCTCCAAGATCTCCAGTGTCTCTGATTTTGAGAATGGCCATTTGAGCTGCTGCAGGACGCCCTCTCTTGATCTACCTTTCGCCACTTTCTGCACTGCTCTTTTCATTCTGTCGTGCACTCTGTTGAGAGTCTGCTCGCAATGATATACGTGATGAACACGTATCGCTGGGTCGTATGTGTCTCCGTCTTCTTCGAGGCTCTCAGCAAGTGCCTGAATGCTTCTCAGAATCCCTGTAAAAGACTGCATCTCCTGCGCAATCTTCGTAATTTCTTCTTTGGCTCCGCTGACACCCCTGACGTATTTGTAGACATGGCGAAAGACGGAGTCGGAAAGTGACACGAGACCCGCAAGACTCGCGGCAAGCGATAGAGGGTCGGCCATTATGACGGTGCGTGAAAGAGGCTTATGTTGGAAATATCCTTCAGTGTCTCAGTTCTGAGAGTTTTCACTCTTTCGGCATTTGGGAATTGAATCATTCACATTTGAAACATTGTCGTCTGTCTTCCGTGAAATGCGGCAAGTTAATAGAGGCAAAAGAGACGCTTCTTCGGCCGTCGTCTGACAGAGGTTGAACAACGAAATGGGTCCAGCGGGGAAATATGAAGTGAAAGGAGATAATTCCGCTTTACGATTTCGGGTTGCTCATTCCCACTGAGATCAGGCACCTACGGGCTGGACACGCGCGCGGGCTCACAAGACAGCAGGGCAGTGCCTAACGTGCTAACCAGTGCGGGTATAGACAATGTTGTACAACCCCAGCAGAACCATGAATCATCCAGTAAAAATTGCGTCTTGATTTTCGAGGAGGGGAAGTGTAAGAAATCCCACAGCCTGCATATCAAGGGCCAATGCCTCTCAGTGATACTCAGGTGAGGCATATTATACGTCAGCACGGTGCACACCTTCCAGTGACAGGCGCTAAGCCAAAATCTGATATCCATCACCATTGTACTGTACGTGGCGCCACGGATTCGGCCCATGTGTGAATTCCCCACCAACCAAAAAATATTGGGCCAGGTTTTCTATTTGTGAACACACACGAGGAAGATTGAATGAAATATACAAATTGGTTGACATTGCAGAAGATCAAAGCCTACCTAGTATTCTCAACCGAAGAGCCGTAATAAAATGCGGAGCAAAGTTCGATCATTGGACATCAATTAAGTGACACCAACACATCTATCTAGGCTTATTGCTTGGTTATCCGGTATAGATAGTTACGCCTTTTGAAAGCGTGGGACCAGGAGATGTCTGAGACGTCCGGGGAACACGACTGTCTTCACTTTGAATAGAGTAGGGTTCGGTGACATGACAGAAGTCCAATATCACTAGTGCACGTCTTTCCGGCGAAGTTCAAAATTCAACATTAATTCGCCAACAATCAGACTGGCCTGAGTACGCAAAGAATACGTCCAGGATTTACGTACGCACAAACCAGCATAATCCTGTCACCAGTTTGACGCCCGTGAAAGCCAACTGGAGCGGGGTTGGTTTGGGCTCCCCTTATCGCTCATGACATCAACCCCCTAGCTTCTTTTCATTGGGACCCACCCACGGCATCAGAAGTGGGACTAAGGGCCCGGAGGTAAGATCATTTCAACATTTCGTATCATAAGAACATGAAGAAAGCAACACATACAGAATTTGAGCGTTTTGACGGCCAAGTCAAACTACCATCAGAAAAGAGAATGGCTCCCTCAAAGCGCAAAGCGTTCATCAACGTCGACCTAGGAGAAGGGTACGGCAACTTCAAGTGCGGGCCGGATGAGGAGCTGATACCGATGATTGACCATGCCAACATCGCGTGTGGTTTTCAGTAAGTCCCCGAGGTGTGCATCGCGAACATTTGAAGTTCAGGAATGCTGACATACTTCTCAGTGCTGGGTGAGTCAACACACTTGGCTAGCGAGGCCTATATCAGAGCGATGCCTCTAATCTTGCATTTTTAAGCGATCCTCTGCACATGCTCGAATCCGTACGCCTGTGCAAACAGCACGGAGTCAAAGTCGGCGCCCACCCAGGCCTCCCGGACATCCAGGGGTTCGGCCGCCGCGAGATGAAGCTCACGCCGGAGGAGCATACGGCCAACACCATCTACCAAGTCGGCGCGCTCAAGGCCTTCCTCGACGCCGAGGGCATGGAGCTGCACCACGTCAAGCCTCACGGCATCCTCTACGGCATGATGTGTCGCGACCCAGAGGTCTGCCGGGCCGTCTGGGCTGGCGTGCCCCGGGGTATCAAAGTGTTTGGCCTGGCCGGGACGCATATGGAAAAGGTTGCCAACGAGATGGGCATAGACTTCGTGGCTGAGTTCTACGGGGACGTCAAGTACACTGCTGAGGGATCTCTGGTGATTGACCGGAAGAAGAAGCCGTGGAACGTCGAGGATGTGAAGAAGCACGTCCGGCAACAGGTTGAGGAGTCGGCAGTGACAGCTGTCTCGGGCGAGGTGGTGCAGTTGCCGACAAAAGACTACCCCGTCTCCTTGTGCTGCCATTCCGACTCGCCGGGTTGCGTGGAGATTGTTACTGCGGCTCGGCAGGTGGTGGATGAGTACAACAAGGCCAACGGCTTCGCGTAGCGGATGTAAATGAACTATTTAGAGCCTCTGAATCAAAACATTATGTTTCCTTCTCGCCATTAGATTCCGCAAGCCGAGCCAGTGCCTCTATCACAAGAGATGTCCTTTTTCCGCCAGCATGCGTCCAACCTCACGCCGGCTTCTTGAAGTCGATCACGACAGTTGTAAGGTTTTCTGCTGCAAAGTTGCTGTTCGGGTAGCCTCCATAAGCCATATCGTCGGAAATAGGTTTTGATAATTTAGTTACCCCCCACGAACTCCGATATGAATGGTACGAGAGACAAAGCTAATTAATGTGGGGCATTATCTGTACCAAAAGTTGAACTGAGGAAATGCTGTGCCGGCTCCTCTGCGATAACACTCATGAATGCGTGCACAACGGCTTCGCTATCTAGCCCGCTCCCAAACCTTCCGCCTCCATAGACATGCTAGCTTTTATCTCCTATCTGAGCCACTCCTCTTGTGTCGGTTAGAGCTGCCAATTGCGGTAATGAAGCTGCCAGGGCCATGACGCATTTGGCTCCTTGGGTTCATCCCAAGCTCACACTGCGGGGAAACTCCTGAAGTCTGTTGCAGATATCTGCACCCCTTCGACCGGAGTTTCGGGACCTGCATCAGGCAGATTAGATACTATCATGTGTTGGTGAAAGATAAATTCGTTTCTCAATATTGATCCTCAATTTTACCATCTGCAAGCTTGACCTCGATGTGGGATGCCAACAATTCACGTCTAGACTACGAAAATGGAACATCTCAAAACACTCTTGATCGCCAACAGAGGGGAGATAGCAGGGCGTATCATCAAGACAGCTAGGTAAGTTCAAAATTAGCCAGGGCTTTGTATCATATTACTCTTATTCTTGAAAAAGCTAATAGCTCCGTACAAGACTATTGGGCATCAAGACGATCGCTATCTACACCGAACCAGATTCAGCATCGCAACATGTCGCCGAAGCAGATATTTCTGTGCTTCTTGATGGCGACGCTACAAGAGCCTACCTCGACGGTGATCAAATCATAAAGATAGCCAAGAATGCCAGCGCCCAGGCCATCATCCCCGGATATGGGTTTCTGTCCGAGAATGCCGACTTTGCCCGCTCCGTCGCCGCGGCAGGGCTGCACTTTGTCGGCCCCAGCCCAGAGAGCATCGAGCAGTTCGGCCTGAAACACAAGGCGCGGGAGCTCGCCCTGGCAGCTGACGTGCCCGTCGTTCCGGGCACACAGGGGCTGCTGGACAATCCCGACGACGCCGTGCGGGCAGCGGGAGAGCTTGGTTATCCCGTGATGCTGAAGTCCACCGCCGGTGGCGGCGGGATGGGCTTGCAGACTTGTGGGGACGAAAGCGAGCTGAAAAAGGCTTTTCAGACAGTGCAGTCCCGGGGAGCAGCTCTTTTCAAGAACGCGGGCGTGTTCCTGGAAAAGTACTACCCCGCTGCTCACCATATTGAGGTGCAGGTCTTTGGCAATGGCCAGGGCAAGGTTGCGACGCTCGGGGAAAGGGAGTGTAGTATCCAGCGCAGACATCAGAAGGTGATCGAGGAATGTCCCAGCCCGTTCGTGGCGCAGAAGAGGCCGGAGTTACGGAAGCAACTCTGCGCTGCTGCCATGTCGCTGGCAGAGTCTGTCAGATATTCCAGTGCAGGGACTCTTGAGTTCTTAGTCGACGATGAGAGCGGCGCTTTCTTCTTTCTGGAGATGAACACCAGACTTCAGGTGGAGCATGGAGTGACGGAAATGGCTTATGGAGTTGACCTTGTGGAAATGATGCTTCGCCAGGCCGACGCACAACTGGCAGGCAGAGGAGGACTGGGGTCAGTTGAGCTGGACGACATCTCAAGATCGTGTCACGAGCCAAAGGGGCATGCGATCGAAGTGCGAGTCTACGCTGAGAACCCAGCCAGAGATTACGCCCCTTCTCCAGGACTCTTGCAGCAGGTCATCTTTCATGAGCTCCCAGGAACACGTGTTGATGGCTGGGTTCGAGCTGGAATTACCATCAGTCCTAATTATGGTGAGTCTATTGGAACTAACTCTCTTGGTTCAGTTGTTGACAATTTCTACTAGATCCATTATTGGCGAAAGTGCTCCATCATGCACAAAGCAGGGCGCAGGCCGTTGAGGAGCTCAAGACGGTGCTCTCCAAGTCGTCCATATGTGGCCCCCCGACCAATCTTGATTTCCTCCTTGCAATCCTGGGCTCTCCGAAGTTTGGGTCTGGCAACACTACAACACAGTTCCTTTCTACCTTTGTGTTTCGTCCTTCGGCCATCGACGTGCTAGCTGGAGGCTCGTACACTCTCGTCGAGGATCATCCCGGCCGGCCAACCATCGGCCGAGGCTTTGGGCACGGCGGACCTATGGATCCGATATCTTTCCAAATTGCAAACGCTCTTGTAGGCAATCCTCTCGGAAAGGAAGGCCTCGAAATCACCCTGACCGGGCCGGATCTCAAATTCTTGGGCGATGCTGTCGTATCTCTCACGGGTGCAGCCATCTCGGCTACACTCGACGCAAAGGAGTTTCCCATGTGGCGGAGGATGACAATATCTGCTGGGCAGCGCCTGAAAATAGGCAAGACGTTGTCTAACGCTGGTTGCAGGTCTTACCTGGCGGTGTACGGTGGCTTTCTGAATGTTGCGGAGTGGTTTGGATCCAAAGCGACTGTACCATTGACACAAGTCGGTGGATATCAAGGCCGTCCAATAGCAACGGTGAGTCTCTTTCTTTCATTTATCATGTCGCTTCAGTCATCTGAAAGCCTTCTATGATGGAAACTGACGCAAATATCTTCAAAGGGAGATCTCCTACGCATTGTGGATTCACTTCCTCCAGAACCGGACGCGAGTCATCCTTGGTCCATCCCCCAGGACATCTTGCCAAAACACCAGGAACATTGGGATCTGCATGTCATTCATGGGCCGTACTGCGAAGATTATCTTGCCCCCGAGGATATTGAAATGTTCTACAATACACATTGGGAGGTCTCGCACAATGCAGCTCGAGGCGGCATCCGGCTCATAGGGCCTCGGCCCAAGTGGGCGAGGACGTCTGGTGGAGAAGGCGGCTCGCATCCCAGCAATGTCATTGAGTACGGCTACCCTATAGGCGGCGTCAACTTTACCGGAGACGAGCCTGTCATTTTCCCCAATGACTGCCCGGATTTCGGGGGCTTCGCCTGTCCTTTCACTGTTGTGAAGGCGGACTACTGGAAGGTCGGGCAGTTGCGCGCCGGGAACACGGTCAAATTCGTTGCTGTGTCCCTAGAAGACGCTCTTTGGTCCCGCAAGGCAAACGAGGCTTTTGTCGACAACATGGTCAAGTGGCTGGCTTCCAGCTCGTTCGAGACGGTGCACCGCCTCGACGCCGCGCCGATCCTTGAGGCACCTGCGTCGGTACGGCCGGCACTCATCAAGCTCTTAGAAGAAACACCCAGCAGACCGCGCATCGCCTACCGCCAGGGTGGAGACGATTATTTGATGGTGGATTATGGTGGGTTGATCGCGTACACGATCACGAATATGCTTCAATCGCTGACCATTTGTAATACAGGAAATGGTTCTTTTGACATCAATTATAAGTGCCGCGTCACGGCTCTCAAGCAAAAACTTGAAGCTGGCACCGGACTTGTCCGGTTTTCTCCTACCGGCGAGGGCATTTATAACACGGTCTGCGTAGGCAACTCTATGATGATCTACTACAATGGGTTGGCCATCCCTCAGCCTAAGCTGGTGGAATATCTCGTCACCCTAGAAGACGAGCTTGGCGATCTGAGCTCCATCACGATGCCGAACCGGACGTTCAAGTTGCCTCTTACATTCGCGCATGCCCGGCTGGACGAGTCCATCGAGCGATATATGGCGAACCAGAGGCCATATGCGAGTTATCTGCCGGATAATTTCAAATTCGTCGCCGAAAACAACGGCATCACTCCGGAGGAATTCCGCAAGTTGTGGCTCACGGCCGAGTTTGTTTGCATCGGAGTTGGATTCTTCATGGCCCTCCCCTTGGGCTTGCCGGCTGACCCACGTCACCGCCTCAACAGCCCCAAGATGAATCCATCCAGGACATTTACTCCGGAGGGGACGGTCTCCTGGGGTGGATCCTGTCTTGCCATTTACCCGGTTGACTCTCCCGGTGGTTACATGCTCAATGGCCTGACCCTTCCCTCTGTTGATAAACTGGGATACAAAAAAGGCTTTTCGCAAGACAGACCCTGGTTGTACGAGGACATGGACGTTATTACATTCTACGAGGTTGGTCAAGAGGAGTATGACCGTGAGATGGCGTTGTTTAGGAGTGGTAGGTACGATTTCAACGTCGAATCTACGACATTTGACATGAAACGACACAATGAGCTGCTGAAGGAGGCCAGAGACGAGACTGCGATCATGAAGAAAAAGCAGCAGGAGGCTCAACAGAAGATGGTGAGTCTTGAAAAAGAGCTGCTTGCCAAATGGGACGAGGAGAAGAAAGCTAGTGGCGTGTCCATGGAAAGCATCCAAAGCTTGTTGGATGGTAAGTCGAACCCTGTCGCATTTCCCCTCATTCACTATGTGCTGAAGTGTCACACCAGATCCAAACATTGAGACCATTGAAGCACCTGTGAACGCAAATGTATGGAAGGTGCTCGTAGAAGAAGGCCAGGTCCTCGAAAAAGGCCAGGTTGTCACGATCCTGGAGGCTATGAAAATGGAGATCAATGTCGCCGTTGATGATCGTCTCGCGGGATCAAAGATTGAGAAGGTGCTGATTCAGCCGAATGATATAGTCCAAAGTGGAAAGCCTCTTGTTTTGGTCAGGACTGGAGGCTGAAGTATGAAACGTCCTCGCAGTTATTCTGGGTTCAATGGAATTCAAGTATATTTTCATTCTATGCCAAATCGAGCCACACGACTTAATTGCTGGTTTTAAGCCGGTTTCAAAGAATCAGTACGAGACGATGCTACTGCTCCGTGGTCCATTCTCGTACTATTATCGGTTCAGAATGAAGCTCCAACGCCGTCACACAGAGTGCGAAGGATTACAGCTCGAATCATTCTCGGGTCAGAAGTCACTCATTCGGTTACTCATGCGACATTTTCAATTTGGCAAATGGTATCTCTAGTCCTCTTTCTAATCATGTGTGGGCAGCCGGTCACAATCGATCAGTAGCCACGATGCGTTCTCAATCCTGGCCTCGCGGGACAACCGCCGTTGCGACCTTAAAAATTTGGGACCAGGCACAGGTTGCCCGACATCCAGAGGGCCATATCGGGATAACACATCCAGGAGGTATCGCTGTGCCTGGACCTCATGAACGGCTTTGATGAGGTCTTCAGAGAATATGCTGCCGCCGAGACATTCGAGGGAGACTCGGGCCTTGACCCATACTGTGCTTAGGCCAAGAAGTTCATTGCATATTGCCACCCGCCTCCGTGCCCTGTCAAGTACCAGTGCATGAACTATAGTACCTAGAGGATCCTGTGCTTGGTATTGACATTATTGCACGAGTGGCGGCCAATATATATGAGCCTCGACTTGGCACAAGACTTGAAACCGACTGGGTGACTACGCCTGCCATCACGGGATTCACAACTCCTAATCACACCAGCATCAAAATGTTTAACAATATTTCTCTTGCTGGTCCGGTGCCATTTATGACATTGACAGGATGAAGATTGGGTTGGCTCTGGAAGAACGCGAGCCTTTCAAAAGAAAACCTCACTGCGCCGCGTCAAGCTTATTGAAGCTTTCCAAGATTTCTGGGCTACCGCTGTCGTTGCTTGAATCAGCATCTTGTCCGCGTGAGTAGAGCGCTCTAGCCCAGGTGCTGATCCTGACTGAATACCCATTCACTATTGGTCAACCTGTGGCCTTGATGGTTCACCAAAAAGGATGATCGCCCAACTCTCGGAGCACTTCACGGATACAGTATTGCTTGAATGTGCGAATCGTGCAAATCCCCCGCTTTTCAAAGCTCAGCTTCGCGCAGCCAAGACTGCCAAGCTGTGAGATGTCGCTCCGAAGAAATTAAGTCGCTGTGCCTGAGGTCGGTACGGCAACTTGAGATTACGGCTAAATAACATGTAGCTGCTTACTCGGCTGATGATCCACAAAGTACCCCAGTCTGGGCACGGCATATAGCCTTGAGCAATGCCGTGGAACCATAGAAACTGATCACAATCTGGCCGATATTGTTGCCGCCACAGAATCTCGTCAACTCGCCTCGAGCTATACCCGGGAGAGATGTTGGTCAGATGAGAGTCTCCGAGGTGCTGCATGTGGAATTGCAGTCAAGTGACTGGTGACGCTGTTGGTGTGTTTTCGCGTTCAGAATCGAGAGGCTCTAGACAAGCTCATATCGAAGCAATCAATACCGCGGCAAGCACTGGGGACTATAAAGATGAAGCAGTTCCGGTTTCCGTTGACCAGGGCTAATTGCTCGGGATAGTTCCATGTAGCGCTGAACCATCATCATATTCAAACACCTTATTGACCAACCGTCACCATGTCGAGATCTGCTCTTGCGCTTCTTTCGTTGCTGGCAGTGGCCAAGGCCCAGCAGGTGGGGACTCAACAGACTGAGACTCACCCAAAGATCACTTGGTCCAAATGCACAGGCTCGGGCGGAAGCTGCACTTCAACCAACTCTGAAGTCGTCATTGACTCCAACTGGCGTTGGCTCCACTCCACAAGCGGAACCGACAACTGCTACGATGGCAACAAGTATGTGTCGATCCTCAGACCAACATTGCAGCTACCTTCCCCATGTGCCTACCCACGGTAGAGCTGACAAACCACTCTCACCTATGTAGGTGGACGTCTGTCTGCAAGACAGGTGACGAATGTGCCACAAAGTGTGCCCTTGAGGGTGCTGACTACAGCAAGACCTACGGGGCGTCGACGAGCGGGAACGCGCTCACCCTCAAGTTCCTGACCAAGCATGAGTACGGAACAAACATCGGGTCGCGTTTCTATCTCATGGACGGAACGAGCTCGTCCAAATATCAGATGTTCACGTTGATGGGTAACGAATTCACCTTCGATGTCGACCTATCCACCGTTGAATGTGGTCTCAATGCCGCGCTCTATTTCGTGGCTATGGACCAGGTGAGCAAGACTAGATTGGCTGCCTGCCCGCCTGTGACTATGGTAGATTAACTGACGTCTCCCAGGATGGCGGTATGGCCAAGTACTCCAACAACAAGGCTGGCGCCAAGTACGGTGTCGGTTACTGCGATGCTCAATGTGCTCGCGACCTGAAGTTTGTTGGCGGCAAGGTTAGTCTCCAGTCTTCTACCTTTGGCGGTCAACACGTAGCCTGGACTATGAGTACTTATCCGACCTTATAGGGCAACGTCGAGGGCTGGGCTGCTTCGACAAACGACGCCAATGCGGGCGTGGGACCATACGGCGGTTGCTGCGCGGAAATCGATGTCTGGTATGTCCCTGTCATCCGGTGCAGGCAGGCCTTGAACCGTAGCTAACCTCATCTTGGTTCGTAGGGAGAGCAACTCTCACTCATACGCACTGACGCCCCACCCTTGTACTGACAACAAATACCACGTCTGCGAGAAAGACAGTTGCGGCGGTACTTACTCCGAGGATCGCTTCGCTGGAAAATGTGATGCCAACGGCTGTGACTACAACCCCTACAGGATGGGAAACAAGGACTTTTACGGCAAGGGAAAGACAGTCGACACCAGCAAGAAGTTCACGTTAGTACTGCCATCCACAAGCTCCTTTGAGCGACGCACCTGGACTTTCTACCCAAGTTCCATCCGTGATTCTGACAGTCATTTTCTAGTGTTGTGACTCGCTTCGAGCAGAACAAGGTTTCACAGTTTTTCGTTCAGGGCGGCAAGACCATTCAGGTCCCAGCTCCGGCGGATACCGTAAGTAGACCTTTTCACAGCGTGGGAGTAAAAAGACTAGTCGATGGTAGTAAGTTCCTGTCAAAGTATTTGAAGGCTAACAACAATCCAGAGCATCGCTTCCAGCAGCAACATCACCCCCGAGTTCTGCACAAACCAGTTCAAGGCTTTCGGCGACCGCGACCGGTTCTCCGAGGTTGGAGGATTCTCCCAGCTCAACACGGCTCTGGGCGTGCCCATGGTCCTTGTGATGTCCATCTGGGACGATGTTAGTGATATTCTACCCCGTTTCCCGGGCTTGAACACGACCTCTCGCTGGATGCGATCACAAAAACGATGAGCTAACAAGGACTGCCGCACAGCACTACGCCAACATGCTCTGGCTCGACTCCAGCTACCCACCCGAGAAGGCCGGACAGCCCGGCGGCGACCGTGGCGACTGCCCTCAGTCGTCCGGCGTGCCATCTGATGTCGAGTCCCAATACGCCAGCGCGTGAGTCTTTTCCCACATACCCGCGAAGCAAATTGATATCAAGGTGTGCTGACAAAATATTTAACAGTCAGGTGGTCTGGTCAAACATCCGATTCGGGCCCGTGGGATCGACTGTCAAGGTCTAAGGGGAAGTGTTCGGCGACGAAGATACTGCTTCATTTTTCGATGCTTCATTTCTCCCTGACCAAGACTCTCATGACTGCAACCTTATTCAGTGTCATCTTGTGTCAGGCCGGTGGTGATTTCATTCGGAAGGAGAGATTGCCCTTTTACTTGTACATATCCCCATGCAGCGTCGGGGAACGGGGCTTCCTCTCCTACGGGACTTTTTTCTGTAGACATTGCAAGAGCCGAGACTGGGAACCTATTTCTAGATGCAATGCAATGAATATACTATGAAGATTGTTGTGTGATGAAACCGGTCCACGTGAGAACTGAGGACAGTTCTCGGGGTGCGTGATTGCTTGGGCTTATGTACCCAAAGATATAATAGGGAAAAAGGAAGGGGGATGAAAGAAGATTTCTTATATGCAAGCAAAAGAAGCTGTCATTTCGTGAGACGTGATATATCCGAAGGTTCCATGCGTGGTACAGACCGTGGCATCGCACGTGCGGACAGCCTGAATATCCACTATGATACATATAAGATAAGACCGCCAGTGTGGATTCCTTTCTATGCCTTTGTGAAGAGAGCATCCCTGAGCGTCTCAACAGCCTCACGCTTGTCCATTGAGCGGCACCGCGCATACGGGTTGTCACAGTTGACGCAGCAGCGCTTGGCGGGCCACTCGGCGTTGTCTTCGTTCCGGCGTTTGGTACCACATGTAATCCCGCCGGGTCCCTTGCCGCTGCAGTTGCTACATGGGTTCATGCAATTGATGCAGCAGCGCCTCTCGTTGCCGAAAATGGCATCGCCTTCGGTTTCAACGGCTTCGCGCTTGTCGTTGGGGTTGCAGGTGGCGTAGGGGTTGTCGTAGTTGATACAGCAGCGCTTGCTGAGCCAGCGGAACTGGAGCAAATTTGTTAGAACTTCATACTATCCGGGTCGTAAGAGTCTCCATACATCGTCTTGGTCGCGGGCCTGGAGGTTGTTGGTAAAGGTGAACTCCATGGGGTTTGCCAGGGCGGTAGTCAAGGCCACGAGACCGAGAATAGGGGCAGGGAAGAACTTCATTGTCGTAATTTGGTGAGCAAAAGAATTGTATGAATGTGGATAAATTCGGAGTCCTTAGGATGGAAGTCGGTTCGTTTATTTATACTTGTAGCAACCCCAATGCTTGACTGTCCGGGAGATTCGAAGCCGAATGGGCCCGGTGAAGCTGCAATATTACATACTGCTACCCGTTTATTCAGGCTTCCTTACCTAATTAGACTTTATTAACCTGGCAACTAGGCATTCCACGTGTAAGGTGCGAGCTCACTGATGGATCAGATAAGATGAGCATGTGCCGATATCGCTAGTTCTATTTTTAAACATTAATAGGTTCAAGAGAACCTGAGAGATGAGTCGGAATCTAGCGATCATGGTCATGCCAAGGAGCGAGAAAACTCTCCGACTTCGCTCATCGTCATGTCGTTGAGTAGCTCCGAGCATTGTTCTCGTATTTACGCTGGATAGGGTGGGCCCCGTGGATCCGGCCGCTGTTGTTGAAGTAATCAGCCTTAGGCATATGGATGATGAGCTCTGGAGTTTTCAGATTTTCACTCGCATTTATCCCGAGAGGCGCTCATGTGTATATGTGGGTTCTTGGCTCAAGAGGAGCCTCTGTGTCTACTGCTCAAGTGTGTCCTCTTCTCAACTAGTCAACAGTTTTTCCACAAAGCCCATTTGACGTGGCTGTATCTTTCTAGATACCTACCTAGGTATGTTTCAAGATCTACATGTATGGAACAGGAGCCCACATAGTGAGTCTCTATTTGAATGTGATTGCACTAAATGAAAGTACATCAAAAGAATATTCAGGACGCGATTTGACAAATCTGAGTTGTTTGACTTCAGCACTTGAGCGGATATGAGCACTTCACGATGCGAATAAAGGTGTCTCGCACGCGTTTTCTGTGACGGAGCAAGAAAGCCTATTGCGCCATAACACCATTCTATAAAAGAAGGACGTTATATTGCCGAGAGCAATACCGTGGCTATCACTTATATACGTACCGTGACATTTTCCCTGCGACCTAATTGCTTGCTGGGAGAATTCCAAGGCCCATAGGCTTTTAATGTCGCAATTAAATATTGCAGTACCCAGCCGGTCTCAAAGTCGACAAGTAATCTCTATTATTCAAGACGATCGCGTATTACATACCTTTTTCGAAATAGCACGATGCCTGATAAGATTAGATGGTCCACAGCTCTCCCAACAAGTCATTCAACAGTGACCACGATTCGAGTCCACGGCGACGTATTGCCGTCTTTTGAGTAGACTGATGTGACTTCGTGCACACTCAAGTAGCTAAAACATGGTATACTAAAAATCGTTGGTTATCTTCCAGGGAGAATCATAATTTTGCTGGTCCTCATGGTGACCGCGTTGATGTGGACTCCGCAGCTGTGGTGTCAGTATCGTCCGTCACGATGTAGACGGTTAGCCAGCTTTAGTTGCCATGTACTTGTCACCTTCGTGGCTTGCAAGATTCAGATGTACCCAGCGACCCCTTCCATATTTTCATGCGTATGCTTGCCTAAAAGCTGATTTCCCTGCTGCAAAACCTTGCACTTCTTCGTCTATGGTTCTGCGGATAATTTCAGGCTCCAGATTTGTGTCTGGTTTTGCGGCTGAGTCCCTGAGCTGAACAGTCTGCCTTGGTGTTGCATAGCCCCCACACCCATCCGACGTTGTAAACTCATGTTATAGGTTAGTACCAGGTCTCCACTTGCAAATCGTTACCGATAACGGCGTGTGTCCCAGACCGTCCAGGATTTTCCCCCCTCCTCCCCTGCACAATTTTCCGAATGTAGCTGTGCAAGTGTGGCTGACTACTTCACTGCCTTGTGGAACCATCTCAAAAGTTATCTAAACGCAACTGAGATTCTATAGAGAAGGAGTCAGACACGGCTCTACGAGTGTCTTCTTTTTCCATTCAACTCATCATCAGTCACTGCAACACTGCCCTCTGAGGCGTATCTACGCACATATCGAACCACCGGGTTTCCGAGGATCGTCATGGATCGACGTTCGGAAGAAGCACCGACGCTTGGGTCCTTCCCTCAAATACGACGCAAATTATCAGCCGATGGCTTTCCGAAACTAGAGCACGATTCAAGAACGAGCGAAGACGAGTCGATCAAATTGTCACTCGGTGTCCATCGATCAGGCAGAAACAGTAGCGCCTCTGGGGACCTTGAACAGGCGTCGTATGGTCCTCAAGCAGGACAGACAATCCTGGCGCAGCTATCAAACAATGAGCAGATAAAGCACGACCACGAATCCCGCAAGGAGAAAGCTCAAATGGACCAAGCCCCGAACGACGAGCAAACACAGACAGAGCAGGAATCCAGCGATCATACAAAGATAGAGGCTCAACAAAACCAGAAATCCAGCCATGACTGTGAACATCTGTCCAGGCCTCCACTGGTACCCAGCAAGACGGGGCATCTTGGCAGGGTTGGAGACTGGACGTGGGAGATATTTTCCATGGCCGTGGCGCTCTGTTGCTTACTTATCATCTTCATCATCCTGGCCAAGTTCGACCATCAAGAGCAACCCGAATGGCCATATGCCCGCACTTTGAATCTCAGCACTCTCATTGCTGTCCTTGCAACCATTCTCAGGTCGATGCTCGAAAATGTGCTTAATGCTGGTCAGTTCACCTTTAAAAGACGAGCACTGCAGCCAAAATACTCACAGACAGTTGGTGTCTCTCAGGACTCGGTCAACTGAAATGGCGATGGTTCCAAACGTCGTCGCGGCCACTCGACGACATGAATACCTACGAAGATGCGAGCAGAGGCGTATGGGGCTCCGTGGTATTCCTCTTTTCATTGCCTCGCAAGTGAGTAACGTGCCTGCTCCTGATCTGCCGCACCCCCTGATCTGCCGTACCCTTGCCCGTACCACCACCCTTTTTCTTATTACTAACTATACCCTAACTATAATATATAAATACGCTTTTAATAGTATTTTTAATTTTTTTAATTTATTACTTTTTTTTAGCATTATACCGGCTTTAATTTAAGTTTTTTAAATATTATTAATTTTAATAAAAACCTTATTTAGGTTAAATTAAACCTTTTTTTTTAGATAACCTTATTAATTCAAATTTTAATTTTTAATTTTTATATTTTCTATAAAAATATTATTAAATTAAAAAACTTTTAATTTAAATTTTTATATTTTTTTTAAAAAAGGAGTTATTATATAGGGCTTAAGTATTTATTATAAATATACTAAGTTATTATACCTTTTAACTTTTAAAATTATTTAAGGGTTATAAATTTAGTTTTTAAAGGTTAATAAAAATACTAATTTATATAAAATTAATTATTAAAATAATTATAATTATAAATTTTTGATAATTTTATTTAATTTATATAATTTTCCTTAATAAAATAGTTTTTAAATACTTTTACTTATAATATAAGTTATAAATTAATTTTTGATTAATTAAAATATATATTTACTATTATAAATACTTTTATTTAAGTTTTATAATAATAATAAAAAAAGAATTTTTTTATTATAATTATTAATAAATTATATTCTTTTTATAAATAAAGGTATTTTTTAAAAATTATTTTAAATAAATTAAAAATTATTATATTAAATAATTATAATATATATAAGGTATATATAAGTAAAAAAATAATATATACTTTATTTAAAAAATATTTTTATATATAATTAAGTATTATATATATATAGTACTTATTAATTATAAAAAGGTATTATTTTAATAGATTTAAAAGTTTAATTTAAAAAAAACCCTTTTTAAAGTTATTTAATAATAATTTTTTTTTTATTTACCCTTTTTTTATAATAGTAAATTATTATTTATTAAAATTATTTAAAGTAATTAAAAATTATTATTATTATATGTTAAACTTTTTAAAAATAATTAATAAAATTAAAACTTTATTTAAAGTATTAATATATTTAAAAAAAAAAAGTTTATAGTTTTAAATTAAAGTTTTTTTTTTTAAAAAATTACTGTTTTTTAAAATAATTAAAAATAAGAATTTTTTAAAAATAACTTTTTATTAACCTATTTTTATTAATATTATATTAATTATTTAATTTAATTACTTTAATAATAAATAATTAAAAAAGGTTAAATTATAAATTAATATTTTTTTTATAGTTATATAAAGTTTTTTTAATTTAATTTATTAATATTTATAATTTTTAAATTAAAGGTAATAAAAAAAAAGGTTTTTAATTATTGTTTTTTTAAAAAAAAGATATTTTTTATTAATAAAGATAAGCTAAATTATTAAAACCTTTTTTTTTATTAGGTTAATGTCACGGTAGCAGGCAGGTGATCCCAGGTAGGTGGGCGTCGAGCAGGCAGGGTAGTTAGATAGATCTTCTATTTACTATATACAGGCTCTATCCTTAGTAAGCACAGGCTTTATTAATAAAATATAACTCAAAGAGCTATAAAACAAAACTTAAAACAGGTTATAAAGTTTTATATAAGCTATTAGTTTATATAATTATATATTAATTTTTAAAGTTAAGTTTTTAAAACCTAATTTATTATAAATTAGGTTTTTAATAGTTTAAAACTATAATAATACCCCCTTTTTTAAAATTAAACTTTTAAAAAGTTATTATATTTAATTTATTTAATTTTATACTTTAAATAGGGGTAGCTTTATTTATAATAACTTTAATAAAAATTTAAAACTTTTTTAATTTTTTATTTTTATAATTTATTTATTTTAATAAATAATAATTTTTTTTTTGAAAAATAAGAAGTTATTAATAATAAATCATAATAAACTAATATAAAAAATAAGATAAATCTTTATAAATTTAAATAAGGTAAAGTAATAAATTTATAAATTAATACTTTTTTTAATTTAAAATAAGTTATAAATCTTTTAATTTAATTTTTTTATAAAATATAAAGTTTTAATATTATAAATATTAAGTTAAGTTTTTTAATTAATTTAAAATTAATAAATTAAATAATATTAATAATTTATTTACTTTTTATAATAAACTTAAATAATAAATATTTTACTTTTTATATATTTAATAATTAATTATATTTAAAAAATAAACTTTTTAATATTATATATAATAGGTTTTTTAAAAAGTAAGGAAAGTTTAAAACCTAATTATAAGTAAAATTTATAATTTTTAAAAAATAGTATAATAAAAATAGTTTTAAAAATAATATTATTTAAAGTAAACTTAATTAAAAAAAATTAATTTAATTAATTATTTTATAAATATACTATATATAAATATAAATATTATTTAAAAATAATATTTATTTATTTTATTTATTTATTAGTTTTTAAGTAATATATAATAAAAAGTATAGTAAAAATTATTAAATAATAAATAAAATATTTTTAAAATTTAAAAATAAATTAAAGGCTTTAATTAAAGATAATTATTTTTAATAAATTATATAACTTTTAAATATATTTAATAAATAAATAAATTATTTTTTTAAAATTATATATTCCTTTATAGGTAATAAAATACCTTATTTTAATAAAGTAATTAATTATAACTATAATAATATTATATTTTTAATTAATAAATAGGTATATAATAAAATTAATTACAATATTTTTTTAAACTTATTTAAAAATTAAAAAAGGTTTTAATAAACTTTAATAAACCTTTTAGTTTAATTTAACTTAATAGTATTAATAATAATTTATAATTTAATATTATATAAGATATAGTATTCAAAGTTAATAATACTTTTATTTTAAAATCTTATAAGTTTTTATAAACTTTAAATAATTAATAATTAGTAATTTATAATAGAAATTTAAAAGTTTAACTTTTAATTTAAGTAAATTTAAAATATATAAATAGTTTTTATAGTATAGGTATTTATAATAGTTTTTATATTTAACTAAAATTAATAATAAATATTAAAAAAGGTTTTTTTTAAAGTTTTTAAGATAAAATAGGGAATTAAGTTTTTTAATTTTTTTTTTTTAAATAAAGTAAATATTTCCTTTTTTTGAAGTTAATAAATTAGTTTTATTTAGTAATATATTATAATTAGAAAATATATAATCTTTTTTTTTAATAGTAATATAAAATTTAAGTTTTTTTTTATTTAAATAATTTAGTTTTAATATAATAATCTTTTATTCCTTTTTTAAGGTATATTTTTTAACTTTTTAATTAATATATTTAGTTTAATACCTTATTTTTTTAAATAAAATATAATTTAAAAATTAAAATAAAATAGAAATCTTGTTTAATAAGTTTAGTAATAATTTAATAGTTTTATTATTATAAAATATTTTAGGTTTTTATAATTTATAATACCTTTAATTAAAGATAAAACCCTTTTTAATTTTAGGTATTATTTTTTAAAATAATATACAATAGTAAATAATTTTTTATTATATATTTTATAATGATATTTTATTAAAAAATATTTTTTTTAAAAAAATATAATAAATTATAAAATTTTATTATTTTTATATCAAAATATTATTTTAATAAAAATAAAGTTAAAAATATTAGTTTTTAATATAATATCCTTTTTTTAATTAAAATAAATTAATATAGGTATTTATATAAATACAGTTTTTAAGTTATTAAAGGCTTTTTTATAAAAAAAGTTAAAATTAAATTATACTTTTTTTTGTATTAAGTAAATTAATAGTAAAATAATTTTAAAAAAGTTTTAAATAAAATAATAATAAAAGTTATTAAATTTAATAAAAATTTATATATTTATTAAATAAATTAAAGTTTTTTATAAAATAATAGTTTTAACTTTTTTAAAATTTATTTAAATATTATATATATTTATAATTAAGGTTAAAAAAATTATTTTTTTAATAAAAAACTTATACTTTTTTATTTTAATATATAAATTAACTTCTTATAAGGTAGTTAAAGTTAATTATAGGTATTCTTTATACTTAAATTAAATATAATTATAAATTAAAATATTATTTAAATATACTATATAAAATATATTTAAATATAGTTTTAAAGTATTATTAATAAATCTTTAAAAGGTTAAAAAGGTTTTAATTAATTTAAATAATATTATTAATATTTTAAATAAATTAAAATAAGTATAAAAGGTAATTAAATACTTTTTTTTTTATATATATAAAGGTTATTAAAAGTAGTAATTATATTAATCTTTAAAAAGTATTTTATTTTTTTTAGGTTATTTAAAATCTTTTTTATTAAAGGTAATAAATATTAGTTTTTAATAGTAATATTATTAAAGGCTTAATAGTTTATATAGAATTATAATCCTTTCCTAAGTTTAAATATAAATAAAACTAATAAAGTAATATAAAAGGTATTTAACTAAATAAATCCCTTATAACGTGGTTCACCAGTCAGCCGTCATTATCACATGCCCGATCAAAAACTTTACATACAAAAAACGTCCGTGCCAACCCTGCCTACTCCTTCAAACTAGGCCCAATTTGGATGAAAACTTTAGTATAGATAGTAATATATAAAAGAAAACTAAATTTCAAAGTATAAGATTTAAATCTTTTATATTAAATTAGTTATATCGGAAAAATAAAAAAAGACCCCTGTATTTTTATTTTTCCGATATAACTAATTCAATAAAATTTCAAAAATTCTTAGACTTGAGAATAAGCTTCTTCATATATATTACTATCTATGTTGAGAGTTGCATCCAAATTGGGCCTATGTTATGAACCAACACAGTAACGCTCAGGGGACCCGTCCTGGGTACCTAGGGAGCTTGGAAAGGACACCCCGCCGCAGGACATTTGACACTAGACAGCAGAGTCACGGGATACTGCAGATATCAGGGTTAGGGTCAGGGACCCACCAGACTAGGATGGACCGACAGGACCGTCAGCGGTCCTAACGATAAGAGGCTGGACCGCACATATCGCCAACAGTCCTTACGGTCCAATATAAGAGACGAATGAAGAGTTAAAACATATAAGGATATGGTTATTACTATTAGTAAATAGCTCCCATAAAACAGACTTTTTAGTTATTAATTTAAGTATTTAGCTTAATAACCTAAATAACTTTATAGTTAATAATTATATTTTTAAATATAAAATAAAATAGTATCTTTATATTGTAAATAATTAAGTATTACTTTTATATTAAATTATTAATATAAACCCTATAAATTATTTATTAGATTTTATAAAGGTTTAGTATAATTATTATATTTTAATAACTTTTATTTAAAATAGCTATATAACTAACTAACTAAATAATATAAAGATATAATAGTATGTTAAACTCCTACCTTCTTTAATATTAGCAATAATAATAATGCCCAGAGTATAGTAGTTTAGATTATAACCCTCTAATAGGAGATTAACCTCCTTTACTTAGTTTAATAGGTTAAGGCCTATAAGATAGATAAGCCCAGCCTATATAAGGAAGATAAAGGAACCCTCTAGGGATTTATTACCTAAAGCCGTACCTACTTTAAACACTATAGTTACTAGTTTAACACTTATTATAATAAAATTATCTTTACTAGTACTTAACTTAAAGGTAATATACTTATATAGTTTAAACTAACCTTTAAGGATTATTTAAAAAATAATAATAGTAATTAGGATAATAATATTAAAAAAGATTTTTAAAGCTTTAATTATTTTAAGTAAGCTTTTAAGGATGCTTTTAAAAACCTAAATAAGGAAAAATCTATAGAATATAAACTTATAAAATTTAAATAAGAAGGATTAACTTTTAAATATATAGTATACTTTAAATAACTTACTACCTATATTAATTAGGGAAAAGATATACTTATAAACTAGTTTTATAAAAAATTTAAGGAGGATATTAAAGATAAGATTTTTAAGGTAAATTAACTTAATAATTTTATAAAGTATATTATTATAGTGGTATATATTAATAATTAACTATTTAAATAATAATAAAAATATAATTATAAAAACCTTAAAAATTATTAAAAAATTTAAAACTTGTTAAATATAGGAAAAAAGTACTAATATAATAATAACTTTTATAATAATAACTAACCTTAATACTTATAAAGATATAGTAGTACTATAATAAAAACCTATATAAAACCTATAAAACTTAATATAGCCTAAAAAAAACCTTATAATAAGGAATATTATAACTATAGTTAAAATAGATACTTTATTAAGGAATACTGTTAACCTAAAAAATAATAAAAACCTATCCTTAAAGAATAATAATAAGTTAATATAACCTTAAAATAAAAGCTACCTAAATAGTATAGCTACTTACTTAACAAGTAATACCTGGTATACCTGGAAGATAGGACTAACTGTATTTGTTAACTTAACCTTTATATGGAATATCTAATCTACCCTGATAACTATAAAGAACCAGAAAACCTACTACCTATTCCTAAGTAAGTAGCAGATACTGATGAAGGACACAGAGCCTTTAATTAAACCTCCTGTTACTATAATCAGTGTGTATTGCACCTTTTGGAGAAAGAAGCCTCTGGTTGGTTCCTAAAGGAACCCTGTTAGGAAAGACAGTTAGCAATAGGAAGATAAGAACTACTATACAATATAGTAATAAGGGATAGTAATTTAAACTACTTAAGTACTAAATACACTAAAATAACTAATAATAAAAATAAAAACTTTACAAAAAACCCTAATAAAAATCCCGAATAGTACCTAGGATGTAATATTCTAATTGCCCTAGATACTAGTATAGTGTGTATTGTAGTAGCGGGAGTACCTATTAAAAAAGCCCTTTCTAAATTTCACCATCCTCCAGAACCTAGGTAAGCAGGAGACGAGGTACGCCTCTGGCCTACACATCCAGTATATTACAAAATCTCCTAAATCTTATATATACAGTATATATACAAAATTCACTTTAGAACTAAAGTAATATACACCTTTTTTCCTAAATATTTTAAAATAAAACCTATTACTAGGCTATATAAATAAGATAACTTTACCTATTAAGTAATTTATAAAGTTAATTATAGTAAGGTATATATTATCTTTAAATTAAATTAGTATTTACTATTAAAGTATTTATATAGATAATAATAAATATAAAACTATAGGTTACCTTTTTACCTTATTTATAGTAAAAAAAAGTTAATAAAATAGTATTAATAATAGGGAAAAAATAGTAATTACTTATAAAGAAATAATAGTTAATTATAAACTATAAGTTCCTATATATTACTTAAAAAAGTTATATATATATCCTATTTAAAATAGAAATTAATAGAAAAATATATAGTATATTATTAGATAGTAATACCTAAAGTAACTTTATATTACCCTAAATTATTAATAAAAACTAGATATTATAATATTAAAAGGAAAATCCCTATAAGCTTAGTATTATAAAAGGTATAAAAGTAAGATATAGAAATAAAGTAATTGATATAAAGATTAATTATTTATTTATTTTAATTTAAGAATATACAACTTTTATAACTTTAAATATTATAAATATAATATATTACAAATTAATCTTAAAACTTTTATAACTATAAACTATAAACCCTTAAATTAATTAAACTATTAACTAAATTTACTAAAATAATACTATTCCTTAAAAAAAGGTTACAATTAATAATATAAAATAAAGTTTAGTTATTAAGGATAGTAAAAAAAATGTATTTAAATAAACTTATAGATACCTCTAAAAGTAAGTATTAAAAAGCTTTATTTTAGGAAAACAGGGAAAAATTAGGCTACTCAAAAACCAATAGGAAAGGCCAAAGCCGATTGATATACAACACGACATATAAACAAGAAACAAGGAGATACCTTCTCTACCTCCACCAGCGCAGAGAATAAAGCGCCCCGGCAAGACTAAAAAGAATACCCAGAGAATACTACAAATTTAAAAAAGTATTTTAAGAGGAACTTAACACAGGAATTCCTAAATACAGCCTCTACAACCACAAAATACCCTTATGTTATGAACCAACAGGTTGGCACCAAGGGGACCCGTTCGGGCAACCCCGGCAGCCCAGAACAGATGCCACGCCACGACGCAGGACAACAGACACTAGAGTGCGGAATCACGGGACACGCTAAGACTCAGGGTTAGGGTCAGGCTCGCCTTGCGAGCCAGCGAGCCACTGAAGAGTCGGAACATATAAAGACAAGGTCATCACCACAGTAGATAGCTTTCATAGAACAGACTCTTCAGTCGTCAATCTAAGTATTCAGTCTAACAACCTGGATAGCCTCACAGCTAGTGATCATACTCTCGAATATCGGAACTAAACAGTGTCTTCGTATTGCAGACAGTCAAGTATCACCTCTACGCCGAACTGCTAACATAAACCCTACAGACCACCTACTAGATCTTATAAAGGTTTAGTGTGATCATTACACCTTATAAAAAGGGAAAAACCCTAAGTTTTCTAAAATTTATAAACTTAATAAAGAAAAACTTAAAGCATTTAAAGAATACTTTAATAAAAACCTTAAAAAAGGTTATATTTAATTATTAAGGTTATTAATAAAATACCTAATTTTATTTATATTAAAGAAAAATAGTAAGTTATAACTTTATATAAATTATTAATAATTTAATAATATTACTATTAAAAATTAATATTTACTCCCTTTTATTAAAAAGTTATAAAATTAACTTAAAAAAGTAAAATAATTTATAACCCTAAATTTAAAAAAAGCTTATAACTTTATTTAAATAAAAAAAAGAAAAGAATAAAAAATAGTATTTTAAACCTATTATAAATACTATAAATATATAGTTATACCCTTTAAATTAACTAATATATTAATATTATTTTAAAAAATAATTAATTAAATCCTATATAAATATTTAGATATCTTTATTATTACCTATCTTAATAATATTCTTATTTTTTTAAAAATATTAAAAAAGTATTAAAAGTATATTAAATAAGTACTTTAAAAGCTTTAGGATATAAACCTTTTAGTAAAACTAGAAAAAAACTTTTTCTATATTTAAAAAGTTAACTATTTCGGATATACTATTAAACTAAGATATATTAGGATATAAAAAGATAAAGTTTAAGTAATTAAAGAATAACTAATACCTATAAACGTTAAAGATATTAGGTTATTCTTTAGTTATACTAATTTCTATAGATAGTTTATAGGAAACTATAGCAATATTTATAAACCTTTAATAAATCTTATATATAAAAAATAAACCTTCTAATAAATAACGGAAATACGCTAAGCTTTTAAGGAAATTAAGGACCTTGTTACCAAAAATCCAATACTTAAAAAAATAAACCTAAAAAAAGAATTTAAGATATATATAAACGCCTCCAACAATATAGCAGGCGGAAAACTTACCCAGTAAGACGAACAGGGACGAGTTTATATTATTATAAACTTTAGCAAAAAGTTTAATAGACCAAAAACTTATTATACTACCCTAAACAAAGAATTTATAACAATTATATATACATTTTAAGAATAGTAACAATACCTTATTAGTATAAAAAAATAAATAAAGCTTTATATAGATTATAAAAACTTAATTACCTTTATAATAATAAAAAAACTTAATAAGTAATAGGTTAAATATATAAAATTTCTATTATAATTTAATATTAAGGTTATATATATAAATAAAGTTAAAAATATAAAAGTAAATATACTTAGTAGATAATTAAACTATTAGGATAAGGAATTATTTATAAAATAAATAATTTTTAAAATATAAAAAGATAAAAGCCTTATACTTAATTAAGAGTTTAATATTATAGTTAGGATTAACAATATTTTAATAGAAATACCTATAAACCTTAAGGAATAAGATAAGTTAATTAAGGGAATTTATAAAGCCCTAGTATACAGATACTAAGGTGTTATAGTAATAGTTAAGAGAATTTAATACTATTATAATATCCTAAACCTTAGGTAAAGAATAAAGGAAATTATTAAGTAATACAACTTATACAATAAAAATAAAGTTTCCAGGTATAAACTATACAGACTTTTAAAGCCCCTACTAGTACTTACAGTTATATAGTTATTTATTAGCTTAAACTTTATTATTAAGCTATTTCTTTTATAAAAACCCTTAACTAAAATACTTTATAATAGTATTTTAATAATAATTTATAAATTAAGTAAGTATATATACTTTATATTATATAAAGAAGTTAGTATAGTAAAAGAACTTATATATATATATTCCTATAAGTTATTATAAATAATTATAGAATACTATATAAAATTATTTTAAATAAAGATAAGCTATTTATATTAAACTTTTAAAAGTTATTAATAAAATAACTTAAAGTAAAATATAAGTTATTAATAGCAGTATATTTATAAATAAATAGACAAATAGAATAAATTAACTAAATTATTAAATAATATCTTTAATACTATATTAACTAATTATAGGATAATTAGGTTAAATTACTACTATTAGTACAGTTTACCTATAATAGTGTAATAACTAATATAATTAAATAGTTACCTTTTTTTATAGTTTACAGATATAAACCTTAGGCTTATTATAAAGCACTACCAGATAACACGGTTACAGAATTAATAAAACAAAAAGTAACCTAAATTAAATAAATCTAAAAGGATATTTAAGATAAACTTTTATTTATATAGGAATAAATAACTAAATACGTAAATTAAAAAAGAATTAAGGGACTAATTCTTAAAAAGGGAAATAAAGTTTACCTTTTTTAATAAAACATTAAAACTAAGTAACCTAATAATAAACTTAACTATAAAAAAATTAGATTATTTAAGATTTTATAAAAACTTTTAAATACTAACTATAAACTTTTATTATTATAAGAAATAAAATAATATAATAACTTTTATATTTTATTTTTAAAATTAGTATTATAGGATATAAAACTTAAAATATAAATTAAAATAATTAATAAGTATAATAGGGAGTATAAAGTAAAGGATATTATTAATATATAACAATACTAAGGAATAATAGAATACCTTATTAAATAGAGAGGTTACAATACTAACAACAATATATAGGAACTAGTTAAGAACTTAACCGGTTACAAATAAATCCTTAAATAGTACCAGGCCCGGAATGCAGCCCTAGGTAAAACAAGGACAAACTAAGCTACCCTAGTAACCAGCCAACCTAGGAGGTCTCCCAGAACCAATAGACCCAGAAACTAAACCAGTCGAGACTTAGACCAGTTAGGCCTCCAGCCAACTAAACATCGCTACCAGCACAAAAACCTTAACTAGTTAGAACAAACCTTACTAATTAACACAACTCTACTAGTTAACACAAACCTTACTAATTAATACAGCTTTACCAGTTAATATAACTTTACTAATTAATATAACTCTACTAGTTAATATAACCTTACTAATTAAATTATCTTTACTAATTTAAATATATAGAACTAGTTAAAGGAAGACCTACTAAACTAATAAAACTTACTAAATTAAAAAAAACCTTATTAATTAATAAAAACTATTAAATTAAAAATAAATTAATAAATTTTTTTTTTTCTACTAATTAAAAATATTATAAACTAAACAACCTATTAGTAAATAAATTTTTATTATTAGTTATAATACCCTTACTTAAATTAAGTATACTTAAAGTAAACTAGTTAACACCCTTATTTACTATAAAACTTTAATTAAAAACACTAATATCTCTACTAGTATAAAATTAAAACTTTTATAACTTTATTTTAACTAAATTAGGTGAGCTACTATAAACAACTTTAACGGATTACTTAGTAATACACTTACACTTAACCTTAACCTCCTTATTTTCCACCTAATCCAACTTATTAATAATCTTAATACCCTAATATATAGTATAAAATATCTTTTTAATTTATAATTACTACTATTTATATAAATAACTAACCTTAGTATTTACTAATATAACCTCCTCCTCCATTATATCCAGCTTATTTTTAATTTAAGAATATAAGTAGGTAATCTTTTGTATTTAAACAGGAGTAAAACCCTATATATCGCAATTTTTATACTTTTAATAAATATACTTGGAATAACGGGAAGAATCCTCTTCAAAGGCTATATAAGAACTTTTACTAACCTTACAGGAAGAATAAGTTGGTATAACAGAACTACAGAAGAAGATTGTAATAAAAAGGGACTTACTTTATTTAATATTTTAAGAATAACAAAAAAGCTTTAATATATAAAAACCTTTAACTCTGTAAAATATAATAAATTAGGAAGGTATAAACAAAAGTACGGATAATACAAAAAGCTTATAAGAACACCTTTAAGGATAAAGGAAGTAAAAAGGGAAATAGTATTATAAACTAATATAGTAACACTTAGGGGACCTATCCTAGGTACCCAGGGAGCTTGAAAAGGATACCCTGCCGTAGGATATTTAATACTAAACAGTAGAGTTACAGAATACTATAAATATCAGGGTTAGGGTTAGGGACCTACTAGACCAGAATGGACTAACAGGACCGTTAGCGGTCCCAACGATAAGAGGCTGGACCGCACACATTACCAACAGTCCCTACAGTCCAACACAAGAGACGGATAAAAAGTCGGAACATATAAGGACATGGTCATCACTATTAATAGATAGCTCCTATAAAACAGACTTTTTAGTCGTCAATTTAAGTATTCAGCCTAACAACCTAAATAGCCTTACAGCTAGTGATCATACTCTCGAACACGGAATAAGATAGTGTCTTTGTATTGCAGATAGTCAAGTATCACCTCTACGCCGAACTGCTAACATAAACCCTACAGACCACCTACTAGATCTTACAAAGGTTTAGTGTGATCATTACAGCCTAGTTTAAAGGAGTAGGCAGGGTTGGCACGGACGTTTTTTGTATGTAAAATTTTTAATCGGGCATGTGATAATGACGGCTGACTGGTGAACCACGTTATAGGTTTTTATTTAACTATTTTTTTAAAGTAGTTAATTTATTTTAAAATATTAAGTATAATAAATTAAAGGGTAATATTTTCCTTTTAATTAGTTAAATATAGTAATTATATAGATAATAAGGTAGTAATTTTTTAACCTTTTTAAATAAAAAGATATTAATAAACTTTTTTAATTTTTTAAATAAGGTTTTTATAAGTTTAAAGTTTTTATAAATAGGGTTTAATTATTAGGTTTTTAAAATTTTATTAATTTATTTTAAAAATATAGTAAATAAATAGTAACCCTTTTTATAAATATAAATAATAATAATTTTAAAAGTAATTTAATATAATTTATACATTTTTAAAATATTAAAGTAAAATAAAGGATAGTAAATTTAAATAATTTTTAATATATTTTATAATACTTTAAATTTAACAAGTTTTTTAAAAATATTATAATAATAGTAATAATATTTATTATTAAATATAATTATATAAAAGGTAAAGTAAATAATTAAATTATATTATTTTAATTAAGGTATTTTTAAAATAATAAGATAATAGGTTAATTATATAATAAATATTATTATAATAATTTAAAAATAGTTGTTAATATAGTAAAAAATTAGGGTATAATAGGTAATAGTATTTTTAAAAAACCCTTTATTAATTACTTTTAAATTAAATAACTTTTTTAAAGGTAATAAAAAAATCTTATAAGCTTTAATTTTTTATTTATTTATAAAAACTTTTTTTTAACTTTAATATTAATTAAAGTATAAATAAATAATTTCTTTTTTTTTATAATTAAATATATAAGTAATATAAATATATTAAAATATTAGTTTTACTTTTCCTTAATAATTAATTTAATAATAATAATAATAAAAATATATAAAGTATATTTATAAAAAGTTTAAAGGTAAGTTACTTTAAACTTACTTTATTTATTAAATTTTAAATAAAAAGATTATTATATTTATAAATAAATAAATAATATATAAAATAATTTAATAAATAAAAAAGTAATTAAAAAATAAACAAAAAGGGTAAAAACTTTATATATAAAGTAAATAATTATTTAATAAGTAATATTAAATAATAAAGTAATTTAATAAACTATAATAATAATATTTATAATATTCCTTATAATTATTAACTTATTATTAAAAACTTAAATTTTTTAAATTATTAATAAAAAAAGGTAATATAAATAATTTTTAAATAAAAATAATAATAAATTTAATTATAATAGTATATATCTTTAAAGTAATTTAAATAAGTATAAAAATAAATTTATAATAAAAAACTTATTATTAATATTAATAAAAGTAATTATTTAAAAATTAAAAATATTAAAAATAAAGTTAAAATTTATTAAAATTAATAAGGTTATATAAAAGTATATTTTAAAGTTTATAAAAAAAGTTTTTTTTTTTAAAAAAAAGGTAATATTTAATATTTCCCTTTTTAAAGTAAAATATTAAAACTTAATAAAATAAATATTAAAGTTTTAATTATATTACCTTAATTAATATAATTTATTTTAAAAGTTTTAAATATAATTTAAATCCTTAAAAACTTTTTTTAAATATTTAAATAAGTTTAAATAATTTATAAACTAACAAATATTATATAAAATTTTAAATAAAATTAATTTATATACCTTTTTTATAAAGTATTTAATAATATATATTAAATAAATAATAATTATAAGAAAGTAGTTAATATTAATAATTATTTTTATATAAATTTATTATATAAAATAATAAAAATTATAATAAAATTTATTAAATTTTTTTAAATTAAATACTTTTTTATTAAAAATAATAAAATTAATACTTATAATAAAAATAAATAAAATTATTTTTAATATAATATTTATAATTTAATTAATATAAAAACTATAAAAATAAATTTAATAATAAAAGTTTATATAATAAATATAATAATATTTAAAAATTATAATGTTTTTTTTAATTATTTATTTTTAAATTAAATATAATAATATAAATTTTTTTAATAATTAATTACCTTTTTTTATTTAATTATTTTATTATAAAAAATAATAATAATAATATTTTAATTTAAAAATTTAATTTAAAAAAATAATGTTTTTTTTTTATAAATATATATTAATTAAAGTTTTTTAAATATATTATTTAATTAAAGGTATATTTTATAATATAGTATATTAATTCTTTTAAAAAGTTAGTACTTAAAGGTAGTTATAGGTAGTCTAGTACAGTATTAACAATTAAAGGGAGAAACTATATAATATTATAGTAGCAGGTAGGTGATTCTAGGTAGGTAGGTATTAAGCGGGTAGGGTAGTCAGACAGGTCTTTTTTTATTTACTATGTACAGGCTTTATCCTCAGTAGGTACAGGCTTTATTAACAAGATATAGCTTAAAAAGCTATAAAACAGGACTTGGGATAGGTTATAGAGTTTTATGTAAACTACCAGCTTATATAATTATACACTAACCCCTAAGGTTAGGCTTTTAAAACCCGGTCCGCCGCAGACCGGGCTTTTAACGGTTTAGGGCTGTAATATTTATTAAATTTTAATTAAATTTTAATATTTATTATTTATATAATATTTTATATAATATTTTATTATATATTAATAAATAATAATATAAATAAAAATATAATTTATTTATTATATAAAAGTTTTAATAATAAATATTAAAATATTATAAAGTTTTAATTATAATATTTAAAATTAATTTAATATTATTTATTTAATTTATATTAAAACCTTTAAAATATTTATATTAATTTTATTTTATTATATAAAATATTATTATTTTATTTAAATAATAATATATTTAAATTTAATTTTTTTTAAAAAAACTATTTTCTTTATTATTAAATTATTATTTTTAATTAAATTATTTATATAAAATTTAATTATAAAGTATTTCAATAATTAAATAATAATATTAAATTATTTTAAATTAAATTTTAATTATAATTATATTTATAATTTTAATTAATTAATTATATTATATTAATTATAAAAATATATTTATAATAAATTATAATTTTATAAAATTAAATTATTTATATATGTATAACGTTATATAATATATAATTATATAATAAAATATTATTATTAGAATATATAAATTACTTTATATATTAAATTTAATTATTAAAAGTTAATATAATAATTTATATATGAAATATAATAGTATAATATATAATTATATAATAAAATATTATTATTATAATATATAAATTATTTTAAAATTAAATTTTAATTTATAATTATAAATAATTATAATTTAAAGATTAAGTATTATTATAATATTTATTATTATATAGTTTATTATGTAAATATTATAGTTTTATCTATAACTTATAGATTTTTAGCTTTTTTTTCTTTATATAATAATAAGTTTTTAACTTAAGATATCCTACCAGTACTGTGATATAAGGCTTTTGAAACCTGGACTGTTGTGAAATACAATAAAACAGCTAATTCTACGGACATGGAAAGAAGAGCGCAGGTAAAGTCTTGGTTCAAATGGTATCTCGTTGAATTTGGTTTGCGGGTAGCGTTGTCCATCTCATGAGAGCTCGAAGTATCCTCCGCGCTTCGATGAGTTCGAGATCGGCCAAGATACCGATGCATCTTTGGCACAACGTAAAGCGTGAAGAGAAGGTATACCGAAGACGAAGCCGCAGCTATGGAGACTAAGTAGCCATTCTCTACGCTGGTGAAGCCGAGTTTGAGAGCTGCGTGCACCATAATCAAGGGGAAGAGATAGGCTTGTGCGCAGTTATAGAGAAGAATGGAGACAGCTGGAAGCGTAATGAGAGGCTCCCGATGGAATATGTAGATAGGCTCAAACAGAGAGGTATTACTCACATCAGCTGATCCCAAGGCGATCCTCTCAGTGCCATCTATTGTCAACGGAACGAAGGTCCAAAGGTAACAAAAGGAGATGGCGAGGAGAGAGATCGCGACGACAAAGCTCAGGAAAAAGTTGGGCAATAAGGTCACGATGGTAGGGCTCGTGGACATTCCACTCATATAGGGAGCCATGGAAGTACTCATGAGCCGAGAGAATCGGCCTTCTTCCTTTGTCCGAATGTAAATGGCGGCGAGCGCATATTGCAGTATGTTGTCTGTTGCCGGGCATTCGCACAGTCGACCACTACACATCGATTTTGTTATTTAATTCCGCGCTGATGAGACACATAAGATATTGGTCCGCACCGCCGACCGCCAAGCTGCCGATCCCAAGAGCGCGACAGAATAGCCAGAAGTACAAGCCTGACTTGGGGTTTGACTCAACCCACTGACGGAGGACGCCAACAGCTATGACACCGAAGGTATTGGCAACTACTGTGGCGATCGCTACTACACCAGTGTAGCGGTCTTTCTCGCCCTCTCTGCAGTGGGCAGGGTCCACGCACACAATGCTGGCATACGCGAAAATTGTAGTCGCAGAAGTTGCTGCTATGGCAAACGCTGCTGTGAAGGCTATCGGAAGAATTCGACTGCTGTATCGATCGTTCAGAGCATGATCCTGGACGTGCGTAAGGTCGTAGATCCGTGAACAAATCACGTTCGATTGCCTCGTGGCTCCCAACGCATCGTCTTGGGGCTGGCTAAGTACTGGAACGGGGCTTGCAGGGCCTTTCTTACAGTTGGTCACAAACATATGGTAATAGGGTGCATTACGGTAATCCAGTGCATTACGCTTATTTCAGAGGTACTTCCCTTACAAATTTGTAAGGGAAGTACATTGCCCACCTCTTCCCGCCTTGCTCCTTCCCTTAGAATTGATGATGGACTTCAACTTCGTCAATGACGGGACTCAATTGACGAGGTGTCCGAGGCGTTCAATCTGCTAATAGAAACGATAAGAGGAATTGGAATGGTCTAGACAATCGAGGGTATCGCCGATTGAAACTTGAACGGGCAGCTTTTCGGCCGAAGCAAATGGTCAATGTTGGGGAATTTAGTATGTAGGTACCTCTGCGTGTAAGTTGGGTGAGAAGGTACATGCAGAATTAAGCGTAATGCACTGGATTACCGTAATGCACTGAATTGCCGCATGTTCCTGACCACCTGTAAAAAAGCCCCTGGAAGCGCCGTTACAGTAGCTGTGACGTCTCGGCATCTTGGGCGTTGGACATGGTTCTGGTGATGGTCAACGTGTCTGGTCCGGGGAGTGGTAACTGCTGTAGACCTGTCGGAGCGCCCCGTAGTCGTCGTTTCATAATGCAAATCGATATGATGCTGATGCATCACAAGCCTTGGCGTCAGGCTGCAATTGAACAATAGCTTCAGCGCTCGGCAGGCGGACAGCACCTGGGCAGCTCCCCGGAGAAGTCCCGGTTTGCGAGCGGCTACGGAAACCGGGCCTCGCCGGACCCTCCTCAGAGACCGGCCCGGCCGCTGTCTTCGGCCGCGGTAAATCATTTGAAAACCAGCAACTGTTTCAGTATGGATGGAAGGAATTTGATTCGAGCTACAATCGAGTTTAGACTGATAGTATGACAATTGTTGAAAGCCACATGTCCTTTTTGGAGCCGTGGGTGGGCAAGCAGGATCCGCCGTACGTCCGCGGAAAGGTCGAAGAGTCGTTCCCCGCCAAGAATTTCACAAATCGAGAGTTCCTGGTCGAGTTTCACGACGCAAGAGCGGCCAAAGACACCTTCGAACTTGATGTTCACGGGTTCAGCTTCTACGATCATGCCCCGATCAGCAAGGAGACGATCGAAGCAATTCGAGCGAGGAACAAAACCGTGGTAGCGGAAACATATTATCCATTGATAGAATCACTAGTGAAAAGGAAGACGGGCGCCAGTAAAGTCATCATCTTCGACCACACATACCGAAAGCGAGATACGTCATTGGCGCCGGGGGAGAATCCTGACGGTCGGGAACAACCAGCAACATTGGTGAGGCTTGTGTAGACAGACTCAGCATTTCTTTGTTGACCAATTCTCTAGGCTCATTGCGACCAGTAGGGACCAGTATCCTTTTACTTTTTTAATAGCTGCTTATCAGTTCTAGGTCGGCTCTCGGTGCAGTGGGTAGAGTTAAGCGCCATGCAGGAGAGCAGGCGGAAAAGCTCCTTCAGGGACGCGCACAGATAATCAAGTGAGTGTAATAGCAACTGCGCACCTAGCTAGACATGGCTAATTCCGAAGTGTCTGGCGCCCATTCGAGATGGCGGAAGATTGGCCACTCGCACTGATGGACTACCGAAGCATCAAGGAGTCCGAGATCCATCCCACGAGCATCTTCAAGCAGCGGTTCGAGAGGCATGGCCAGACCGTGTCGATAAACCACTGCAGCGACCAGCAGTGGTACTTCCTCAATCAACAGGACTCTCATGAGGTGACCCTGATCAAAATCTGGGACAACAAGGATGCGGTGGCTAAGAGTAAGTCGAGGATGGCAACCGCTCCGTGCTCAACATGTCTGCTTCCTTCTTGCTGACATGTCCAGTGTGTCCACACGGCTCTTTCCACAACCCACAAGCGGCCGCTGATGCCAAAGCGAGGGAAAGTGTTGAGGTTCGTTGCTTAGTATTCTATGAAGAAGGACCAGAGTAACAGGTGCCGTGGAAGAATACCTTTCTGGTCTATTCAGGAAAGCTGATCACCGGGGTAATCATTTTTTTTTTTTTTGGTATTCGGATACCGTTTTGACATCCACTGGTCAGGTCACGAGGTCTTTGATGTGTATGTATCGTTGGTGCATTGTGCTGGATTGCCGCTGGCCCGGTCCGTATCTGACAAGATTAAGTCATCATTACGCGTCACAAGAAACAGCCTTTTCCTCGTCTCGTTGTCTATCAACTCGGATAAGCCACACCCGCCTTATTTTTGCTTTGACTTAGAGGGTGTATAGATTGTAACACGATGTAAATGAATAGCAGTCTCGCCCTGTCATTCACATAGCCTGTACTGCGTCTCCGAAGCTGGGACAAAATAGACGCCGCAAATGGTTACCAGCTGGGCGCGACATCCGAGGCGCGTCTAACCTATTCGATAGCAGAGTCCAAATTCAGCCTGGTCCTGTATAATTTCACTATGTAATCTGTGCAGTTGAACACTGTAACTTTAATGAATCTGAGACTGTTGATACTGGGAGGTCTCTAGACGAGTTGTGACTACCCTGCTAACTGCTCACGTCTAGGTCTCCCGTCCACTTTCCTTCACCTTCCCATTGTAAATCATACAAGGATTATCTTGGCTGCGTATACTTGTTTATCATATCCGCTGCCCGTATTTTGAAATCCCGGAACCGTCTGCAGACCGAGGAAGAACTGGTCGGGACCCGAAATAAGCTGGTCACATGATCCACTTGAATGACCTGTCAAGAACATCAAAAAGGGCAGCCAATTATAGAAATAGAGGGCTCCTTCGGTTGATGGAAATACTGAACCCCGTTATGTGACATACATCTTAAAGTCAAGTTTGAATTGAATCACAAATCTGCATTCTCGACGAGAAAGAAAAGCACGTTCGCAATGCTGTCTCTGACGTTGGATCCGGGTGTGATCTTGAGCTGGCAAACTGTGCTCGTAGTACTGCTCGGTTGTCTGGCGCTGGTAGGATACAGCTCTGGCCGCACAAACACAATTTACAGCGCTTTCCCGAGAGTCGCTGATAAGGGCTTGCTATCTCTCATCTGGCCTTCGCATATCCAAGATCTCGTATGGGAAGGCTATCAGAAGGTGCGTCACTGACCATGTCGGAGATACCCTGCTGACTTTTTCAGGTCACCAAACCAACCGGCAAGCCCTTCACCGTGCGGTGGTGGGCCATGGACTTCTTGATCCTGCCTCCGAAGTACCTCTTCGCGCTACGCGACGCCGGCTGGGTGCACCTCAGCTTCTTCAGAACAATCAGCGACGTAGGTTCCCCATATATAATCTGTGTTGACGCGCTGACATTTGCGAGGCCTTCTTTCTGCACACAAGCGTAGGCAATCTCTATGACAGCGATGCCACGGTACAGGTGGTGCGAAAGGGACTCAATCCCCGCTTGCGTAGGTTCTCTGCCTCCCATACGGAGATCTGCAACTGAAGATGGAACACAGCGCAGCTCACGCCACTCTTGGAGGAGGAGATACAATATGCCCTTCAGGTCGAGCTGGAGGGTAGAGGTAGATACCTTGCTTCAATATTCACTGGCACCAGTTAACTCAGGAATGGCACAGATGGACAAAAACGAAACGCGCGCAACCTATTCAGCGCCATCACCCACCGGACCGCATCGCGCATCTTGATCGGGAAGGAGCTCTGCCGCCAAGAGCGATTCTTCCGACTGTCAACGAGCTTCATCATGTCCATCTTCTTCACCGCCCTGGTAATCGTCAAGCTGCCCCTGGGTCCGCTGCGCCGTTGGCTAGCGTACCCGCTGTCCGCATGGCATCGGAGGAAGCTGTCACAGTGCGTCGAAATGGTGCGACCCGTCCTTCAAAAGCGGCTAGATGGGAGGCGTCAGAACGAAGACTCTCAGGTAGATAGCCCAGAGCTCGATGCTATTGAGTGGTCCCTGATGCTGCGTCCGTCGTCCGCCGCTGCCGACATAGAGGTGTTGGCTACGGAGCTGATGCATAATCTGTGGGCGGGCACATCTGCTCCTGGAGGGCTGGTAACCGACATCATGTTCCAGATCTTGTTACAACCCGAGTATAAAGACCCGCTCATCCGGGAGGCGAGCGAGGCACTTCGAGGTGCAGGCCATTGGACAGAGCGAGCTCTCAACCAACTCCCGCTCCTGGACAGCTTCATACAGGAAATTAATCGACTCTACCCGACAGGATCCAGTAGGTTATTCTAAATATATGATGAGGACTGTATCTAACCCATCTCCTAAAGTTACATGTTCGCGAACCGTCCTCGAACGTCCGTACGTTTTCCCGGATGGTCTGATTCTGCCCGTCGGCACGCGATTTGGGTTTCCCACAATGGCGATGCAGAACGATGCCGATATGAGCTTCAAAGGATTCCGGTTCGTCAAGGGAGAGGTAACGACTCCCGAGCATGAAGAGAACAATGGTGCTTGGGGAGGAGCAACGACCATGTCGACCACGAATTTGGCGTGAGTTCCCCCTGGCAAAAAGTCTTCGGAACCCAAAAGTCGCTGACGAACGGGTCTTTCAGGTGGGGTTACGGCACACACGTCTGCCCCGGCCGTTTCTTCGCAGTTCGAATGGTGAAAATAATTGTCATTACCTTGTTACTTAAATATGATATTGAATGGGATGGGGATGTTAAGCGCCGTCCTAGCCCCACCATGATTGAAGGCCAATTCATTCCTAATCTCTTCCAAAAGATTTATATTAAAGAGAGGTAAATTCTAAAATATGATGTTAATTATCAGTCGGCTATCTTCATGATTGTGAACAAACGGGTGGTGTGTGTGTAGGTTGTTTTGTTGTTTGACTGCACTATGGGCGCCGAAGCGTTGAAGGTGTAGGTGCAGTCTGCTGCTAACAAAGTTGCTGCCAGCTGACGCTAGCCGGCGACCAGCTGTTAGCGCTGGCTATGGACATAGCAGTTAGGGCTGGTGGCTGTGGCTAGGCGTACCTGGGCCCGCCGGCCCGCTTATCAATAAGCCCCACGCTGCTTATACCTATAGCCCGGCAATGTCGTGAGGCTGGGGCGTGGCTGCCTCTCCGAAAGCGTTCAAGACCATGCCCGAACTGGGGTGGGCACTGCCACAGTCTGCAATTTGCCTCCCAAAGGCGAAGTGGGCGCCATCTTTTTTAACTCGACATTGGCGAGGCAGACACAGGAGACGGGTGGGATAGAGCACAGTCTTGGACCCAATACTGTTAATCTTGGGTCTTTGCACAGGAGTCGTGATGTCGTTGTGGTGTTGAGCCCGGTCTAACGTGCAATGAACGGGACAAGGACAATTCCAAGGCGGTAAATTGTTAGCGCACCGATCCACAAAGCCAAAAGTTCCCGGCCCGCGGCCCACGCGACAACCTTGCGTGACATCGGCATTTGATCCATGCCTCTTTCCATCATCGATGCTCTTCCTACGCCCCACTCCGTGATGACCTCTGAGACTGGGAAGGGTGTTGTTCCTGATTCTGCCGTGCCTGCTCCTAACATGTCCCAATCCTGGTTCATCAGGGTACCAGATATGCAGTGTCACACATATTGGCCCGCACTCAAGCAGGCACGCAGAATGGACGCAACTCATATGATCGTAAAAGAGCCCCTCCTACATGCCCGGAGACATTTGGCGGAGCAAGGTTGCACCAACACTTGCCGTACACGGGTCAATACAGTTTGTAGGGTTCGGAGCCTGGCCTTAATTTAAAGTGAGGCTCAAATCATTGCCAATCAGGACAATTACTGTGGGTCATGGTATCTCAATTTGTGTGGGCTCTGCAACGCATTTGGCCAATCAGCCGCCATGAGACGGGGCTGCTGTGGGGCCCTCCTGAGTTATACCTAGACGGCAGGCGACCTTGTGCTGCTTGCTATAAAACACTGCTGTCCTTGGCCACCTGACGAGACCAGTATTGTGTCTAGCTGTTTCCAGTGTTAAGACGGATAGATCGAGGCTCTCATGACGCTCTTAGCCTCATCAACTCCTCAGACACTGCACCGTCACTTGAACGACATACTTCACCTCGCTCACCGCTTGTGGGGACAATGAAGCCCGGCACCTTCTTCAAACCAGTTCCCTTTCTTATGATAGGCAGCCTTCTTCTCGCCATCATTGCTGCCCTTGCACATCACATCTTCAACATCAAGATAAACCAAAATGTTGTGCAAAGCTCAAGCGAACAGGAGTGGTTCAGCCGTATTGGGACCGGCCTTGCCTTTCTTGTCAAGACCCTTCTCACAGCATCGGCTGGTTTAGCTTATACTCAGTTGTTATGGTATATTTTAAGAACAAAGGCGTTTTCCATATCTGGGTTAGATGCTTTCTTTGCTATAACCCATGATGTATTGCAGTTCTCGAATCGCGAGGTATGGCAGTCTGGGCTTCCTCTAGTTCTTATTGCCCTAATTGTCTGGTATGTTACATACGTACCATTTATTGAGATTTCGATGCCCGGTACAATCTCAAAAGCTAATTGTACAAGGACTATGCCCATCGTTGCCGTTTTCACTCCTGGAACAATCAGCATCCAGCCCGCCCCAGAATCAAGAGAAGCCATCGTGAACTTACCCATTCCTTCTATCAACTACGACACTTACACACGGTTCACGCAATATAGTGACGCAGCATCCGAGTGGTTCTATGTGGGACCTTCAGATCCTCTCTCAAGATTGATGACTGCTGTCACCTCACAAGGATCAATTCTCCCTATCTCAGCCCCCTTGATCGACTCGTCCAGGGCTCTGAACTCGTCCTACTCTCTCAAGTTCTCCGCACCCTCGTTGTACTGTGGACCTATTACAACAGTTGACAATGACCAACTATTGGATTTTGCGTCAACCTACTGGTTCTCCGATGCTGTGTATCTATATATTGGCTTCGTTCGAGCTCCATATGGCGACAATTCGAATTCTCCTGCAACATCAACTTTTCAAGGGCTGAAAAACACGATCACAATGAACCCGGACATGAAAGTTTTAGACCAGTCCTCCGACGACCATTCCAGACTTTACATCATTATACCTCCTCTTTACTACAGCAACGGTTGGGCTGAGAAAAGTTCATTTGAATGCGGTGTCTTCAACTCGTCATTCCACGTCGACTTTATCTTCAACAACGGCCAGCAGGCGATTCATATCCGGAACAAGACCAAACTTGATGGGGGCGTTATCGGCAATGCCACAAGCAACGACCGGGGTCCGCGCAGTCATTGGTTGCACTCCAACGCTGGTAGGGTCTACACCGGCATGTTACATGCCCTGAGCAATCAGCTTGTTGGCTCTTTTTTTCTTGCCAGCGATGGTCTGAAACACAATGGAACGCAGATTCAAAATTCCATCTTCATGCAAACTCAAGAGATACAACAAGCCAGATACGAGTCACACGAAGAATCCTATGGAAAATACGAGGACATACCGTTGACTATTGCTAATATCAGCATGGCAGAGGCAGTAGAGCAAGTCTTCGACAACGCCACGTTGAGTCTATTTAGCGATTCATACTTTCTGTGAGTTTGAAACCAGAATCGTCTTTCTCTCCCTTTCATGAGGGGGGGGGGTGGGAAAAGAGAACAAAGAAGAAAAAAATGGAGATTTGCACCTGCAAAAACGGAGGGTATACCGGTACATTGCAATCACATATCACCCACTCCCACAATACCTACTGCCTACACCTACTACCTATACCTACTACCTATACCTACTACTTATGGGTTGTAAGATGGTATTTAGCGTTTGGAGAGGGGCTGGGTGATGTGCTGGTGTACCCTCAGTCTTTATCGGTGCGAATCTCTCACATCAACAAGAAAAGCGTAACCGCCAGCCGTCGCCAGGCATTGCTGCGGCTTGAGTATGCTGGCTGATTATGCTCTGTTCGCTAACATTGTGGCAAACACAGTCAGGACCTGGGTGATGCCGACAAGGTACCAGTCCATGTATTCACGCCGCAGAATATCTACGTCTATGCACCTCGCAACCTCGTCATCGCGTATAGCAGCTCCGTAGCGGTGACGGCGGTGGTGGCTCTAGTAGGCCTCATCTGTATCAGCAGATCCGACTTCGACACGCTCGATACGTCCTTCTCAACCATACTGCGCACCACGCGTAACCCCGACCTCGATGCACTCGTGGCACTCTCTGGATCCATGCGCACCATACCATTTTCGGCAGCCAAGTTGAGACTGACTGACGGTCGGGGGACAACAGGCGACGGGGAGAGTGGCAGGGACGAAGACAAGGCCCGGCCAGGAATGCGCTTCACAGTCGCAGATGCAGGAGAGGTAGTGCAAGCCAAACATGACTTGGCAGAGGGAACTGGGGAGCGTGCTGAGACAAGTGCAGCCGACTCTCTGTTGACGCCGCATGAGCGAACTGGGCAATAAGCAAATGCTACCATGGCAAGCCTGGAAATATTGCAAGATTATCACCACTTGACAGTACACTTGCAGAGCATATAAGACCTTCACACAATAATATGCTACGTTTCGGTCTTATGTTGTGCCAGGGTGGCCACAGCTATATTCACCAAGACCATTATGGGGTATTCCTCCAATGTGTACTCAAAGGTGGATATTCCTTATCTCATTCTACCTGCCTCCTACATCCATTAAACATACAGATATACATCTTAAGTACATTTACATTTACATTATAATGCCTAAGGTATACCCTATTGTCACATAACCACTCTTCCACCTAGGCTTGAGCATGATATGGCAGGTTTACCTGTGGCCGACGAAATCTACCCGAACGAATTGCTAACGAAAGCGTGGATCTAATACAGGTTCAGACAGATGAATACGGCCGCGAGCTGGAAGGGCTGTACGGGAGGTACAACAAACGCCGGCAACGTTTCAGGGCCTCTATTTCGGACAAACCCTTCGGAGTGAACATAGTAGATCTCGAGACCCCGACGCATCGGCTCCCAGACCAGGCGATCCTACAGTTTTTTACCTTCACCGCTCAGCTTTTCGTATATATGAATAATAAAGCGATGGAGGCGTCAGACCCCGGAGACAGTCTTGTCCGCTGCGACCTAGCCGATGAGAACAAAGACTGGTGCGGACATGTTGTCCTTAACAGGGACTGGGCAGAGGTTGAGGATGGCAAAGAGTTGAACTTTATTGCCCTCTGTCAGGCCAAGTCCTTTACCGAGACAGAGTTTCCCGACTGGGCATATTATATACCGAGGGATCTAGATGATGCCGAGTGGTATCTATTTTGTCTTGCCAATTACGTGAAACCAGGACAGGCTTGTATGGGAACGTGTCGGACTGGGAAAGGTGGTACATACCGCCTTTGAATTAGGTGGTCTAAGCTGGAAAGAGATATTGCTGGGATGAAGCAGAATTAACAGAACTGCCCTCGATGCTTGAGGTCCAGTTGAGCAACGGCCTCTGTGACTCGAAAGACTTTAGCATTCACGGAAGCATTCACGGACGCATTTTTGTTTTAAAATGATTGGGTGTAATGCCTCTAGTCTAAACCAGATTTATTCTGCACTTCGGGAAGCCAGCCCCGTAGTCTGGGTATATCTATGTGTGTCCCTAGACGCCTCAGCAACCACTGCCTCACCGACCCAAACTTGTGCCAAATCTTCCTCCAACGCCTGATCCACGCTGCAGGGACAAATGCTCTGTTCTGTAGATAATAAGAGATGAAGGAAAAGACAGTAAAATGACCGAACGTCTTCGAATGAAGGTAGACGACAAGCATATAATACGGAAAAGACCGTCCGTCCAGGCCGGTCAATAATGACCGAGTTGCACCAGGGCCTCCGTCAATGCAGATTGGACATCATTGATCTACAATCGAAGCCGTTAGCCAAATTGTTCGGTTTGGAGTGACAGTGACAGGGTACTTACCAAAGGCGGCGACATGATCGAGAAGTGATTTCCGGGGATACATCTAGCCGCAACACTCCTATGAGTGAGCCTGTCCCACCCAGCAGCACCAAAATCCTTCCTCTTCCCCAGAAGCCAATCCCGCGCCTCCCCAGCAATCTCATCGCCGCTCATGACCGCATCACGCTTGGCCTGATCAACAACGCCCTCGAGCACGCTGTCCTTGGCCCACACGGCAACGACCCTGCCCAGCAGCGCGGAAGCCGGCATCTCCTGCGGGGTGTAGTGCTCGAGGGCGCGGACGCTGGCCAGGAAGTGGCGCCGAGTCGACGCCGAGACGTTGCTCTTGCCGTCGATACCTGAGAAGAGTCCAGCCTTATCGAGGACGTCAAGCGTAGGCGCCGGCAGCGGCGGGAGGGTGCGCGGGCAGGGGCTGTCGATGAGCCCGAGCAGGTCGACGGCCTCGCCCGCGGCGAGGAGCTGCCGCGCCGCCTCGTAGGCCAGGATGCCGCCCATGGACCAGCCGGCGATCATGTACGGGCCATGGGGCTGCAGGCCGCGCACGGTGCGGAGCATCACCGCCGCGACGTCTGCGAGGCCCAGGTCGTACGCGTCCGGGTCCGAGATGAAGGGCGAGCTGAGGGCGTAGACGGGGAGGGACGAGGTGGTCGTCACCGGGGGCAGGTTAATGTACGACAGGGCGGAACCGGAGCCGTCTGGGAGGAGGAACAGAGCTTGACCGTCAGGACTTGGGGTGCCTTGTATCAGGATTGGCTTGCTTTCATACCGTTGTCCCACCGTCTCTGACCCCTGGCCTCTGGAGATCGTGGCTGGCTCCTTCTGGACTTCTATGCTGCATTCGAAAGATTCCGAGGAAATCGAGGTCAACGGAGAGGCTTTGGCGGAATTCAGGGTCGCGTCAACGTCATTCGGGGTAGGATGCTCGTTGAAGAACGACGACGGGAGGTTGATGCCCGATTCTGCCCTGAACATCGCCAAGACAGTGATGGTGAGCAATGAGTCCAGACCGAGTTCCGAGAACTTTGTCCATGGCGAGATCTCAGTGCGACTAACACCAATCTCTCGTGCTATGATGGAAATGAGAAGATCTGCAGAGTCCGATGGTCCACTGCTCCTGCTTCCCACGTCGATTGCGCTGTCGGCTTCGGATGACCTTGAGCTTGAAGAGACAGAAGTAGAAGTCCTAAGCCTGCTGACTGCCGCGGGGAGGAATGATCTAGAACGCGCCCTGCTTGAGCATGAAGCTTCCCTGGGCCGCCAGGGTCGTACTTCGGGCTCCACAGGGCTCTTGGCCTCGATCTGGCTTTGGAAGTACACTTTCAAGTCTCCAACTGTTGGGTGTTGAGTAAATAAGGAGCTTGCTAAGTCCATGCTGGTGAGCTTTCGGAGCTGCTCAAGGATAGTTATGGTAAGCAACGAGTCGATCCCGAGGTTCGACCACTCTGTCGAAGCATCAGCAACATCTTTTGCATCCAGCCCCGCTGCCTCTGTGCTCACTCCAAGAACATCCACAAAGCCGGCATGTAGCTTGTGAGTCTCGAGAGCAGGGAACGGGGTTGTGCCCATAGAGCGAGTAGTGTTGACACGACTCAAAGGAGCGGCTGAAGACGACCTGGACAGAGTCGGAGGGGTCGGTGGTGCCGAGGGAGAGAGCTTGCTGGGCAAGGCGTGGCCAAGCAGGTTGTAAAGCAAGGGCCTTCTCATCTGCTTGAACTTAAGCCCCAAGCATAAAGCTACCACAGTGTTGTCACTATAGACATACACATCACCGGACCAGACCCCAGACTGAGTTTCCGAAGGCTGCATGCACACGTAGCAGGCGTAGTTCTCCTGATCGGACAGACGACGCAGGATTCGCATGCTCTGCCAGCCATGGGAGATGTATACATCGTCCTGCCCAGAGGGTGGGTTGACATTCAACGAGAAGCCTCCAAGCTGTGCAAGACAGTCGATCCAGAATGGGTTGTGGACGAAATTCTCCGGTTCCGCTGGTGTGGAGAAGCAAAGCCGGGCGCCGGACTCGGGGCGATCAGAGCTCAGCAACAGGTCTTCCATCCCGAAATATCGAGGTGAATAATCGACGACCGTCTTGAAAAGCTTGTAGACCATCTTCTTCTTGAGCTTGTGAACATCGCCCTCCGGCTCTTTGCGACGGAGCATATCGGCTCGATCTTGAATCAGGTACAGGTTCTTGTTCGCATCGGAGAAGGAGGCCGCTTTGGAGGTGAGATGGACAACACACCGTGCATTCTGACGGTATGTCTCTTCATCATCGTAGGAGGTGCTGAAAACAAGCTCCACTGGACTGGACGGAGAGCGTTGCGTGGCCGTGACTAGCAAGACCTGTCTCTGGTCGGGATCGGTCGAGACAACGCAGGGACTGAAGATCTCCATGTCCGACAGATCCATGGGAGGCACCTCATCAGCGCTAAGTGCAGCATCACGCCTCTTGAAGATATACAGAGCACAAGAAAATGCCATCGAAGCGTACACTGAACTGGGGCACAGACTTATGCCGCCGACGGCGTGGCCATGGACCATGCTTGCGAGCTCAGGCCGGTTCAAGTCGCTGACGAATTTGACCGATGCTTCTGATGCGCTGAAAGTCTCGCCTTCGATTTCTTGCCAGCATGGCGATGAGAAAAGTGGCTCCTTTGTGGGAGTGTCGGTCTCCGCCTGATCAGCGGTGCGGTCCTTGCGGCTGGTGTAGTCGAGCCAGTAGTTCTTCAAGTCGAAGGCATAATTCGGAAGCTTGATGACGGATAAGCTGTGCTTGTAATCTCGATGAAACTCGGCCCAATTGACGTCGACACCCCTGGAGTAAAGCGTAGCGAGTGTGGATGAGATGCCCTCCCAGATTCCTTTTCTGCTGTCCAGAGTCGAAAGAGTATTGGCCGCAGGGGTGCCGAGAGTCTGCTTGACTAGTGCTAGACACGTGGACCCTGGGCCCATCTCCAGCCATAGTGTATTTTGATCAACTTTCCCAGCCGTCTGCGACGTGCTGACTGCTTGTGAGAAAAGAACAGGCTCTCTAGCCTGTCGTGCAAGATAGGACGAGTTGAATGTGCCGTCCTCTCCTACAATGCACCCCAGGCGACTTGAAGCAACGGGTATTCTTGGCTTCACGAAATTGACACTGGCCGTGCTCTTCTCGTAAGGTTCAAGGATAGGATCCAGCTGTGCCGAGTGGAATGCGTAGGGGACATCCAAAAATACCGCCGTGATCCCCGCGGCCTGTTGTTGTTTCATGAACGACTGAAGCTCTTCATCCAGACCAGCAACGACGGTGGCAGTCGGCCCGTTCACGCAGGTGATCTCGAGCGACGGCAATCCACTTGCTTCCAATGCCCTCGTGACGTCTTCCGCCGACATCCGCAGCGAGAGCATCTTGTGCGTGCCGCGAGAGCACATCTCCTGCATGAGCGACGCCCTCTGGGCGACGAGGTAAACTAGATCAGCCGCCGAGATGACACCCGACGCGTACAAGGCGGCGTATTCCCCAAGGCTGTGGCCGATGACGAGGCTCGGCTCGACTCCCCACGATTTCCAAAGCCGCGCCATGGCAACCTCCAAAAGGGACAGGCAGAGCTGGCTTTCCAGCGGCGAGGGATTTGAGGCAGATGGCTCTCCCAAGAGCGGCGGAAGAATGGATTGCAGACCTTGAGCTTGACATAATGAGTCTAGCTCGCCAAGAATCCGCTTAAATGACGGCGAGCTGTGGTACAGCTCCTTGGCAGTCCCGACGATGCTGCTGCCCTGGCCTGGAAAAGCGAAGACGATAGAGGATGCATTTTTAGGAGAGGCGAAGGTCGAAGTGGACTCATCCCACTCTGTGAAGTCCTTGTCTAGCTTTGCGGCCAGGTCTGCCGCAGACTTGACAACATATGCCTTTCTCAACGGATGGTGAAGCCTCCTGGCTGTGGTTGTATAGGCAATGTCTGCGAGAGGGGCAGATGAGGTGGATGACAAAATAAAGTTCCGGAGACGCTCCAAATTCCCGCGGAGCGAAGCGAGTGTCTTGGCAGATATTGTCACCACGTGTGCGGTACGTGGATCCGCGACGACCTCGAATGAGTTTTCACCACCAATCACGGCCCTATCTTCCAGAACGATGCTAGTGTTCCCTCCGGCAGCGCTGAAGTTGTTGATCATGACTGTCCTGGTTCTTCCAGCTTGCCTGTGGAACGGGGAACTTGTCGCAATCTCGTACTTGTCCGAGAAAGGAGGCAACTTTGGGTTGACTTCGCCTCGGATGCCGACATGTGGCAGGAATGCATTGCGCTGAAGCATCATGATGGTCTTGATCATAGATGAGACACCCGCTGCAGCCTCTCCGTGGCCAATATTGGGCTTGATAGAACCTATAACTAGGGGCCGTGCGCGAGGTGTTTTGCAGAGGGCACTGTAGACAGACGTGGATTCGGCGCCATCCCCAGCCTGGGTGCCCGTGCCGTGACACTCGACGTAGTCGACGTCGGTCGGTTCGAGACCGCCTTGCGACAAGACGTCATGGAACAATCTTTCCTGGGTCTCGATGTGTGGGTGCGTGATTGACACCGCCTTGGCTGAGTGGTTTGTCGCCGAAGACCTGATGACGGCGAGGATGGGATCACGATTGGCCACGGCGTCTGACAGGCGCTTGAGCACAACGACTCCCACTCCCTCCCCTCTGCAGTACCCATCGGCGCTGCTGTCAAATGTCTTACATGGCCCAGTCTTCGAGAGAAAACTGCCCCTGCTAAGGCCGGCGTACATGTTGCTTCCTGTGAGGATGTTGGAACCACCTGCAACAGCCATATTGCTCTCACCAGAGCGCAAGGAGTTGCAAGCTAGCTGGATGGCGAGCAGGCTGGAGGAGCAGGCACTGTCCACGCTGTAAGAAGGGCCGTCCCACTTGAAGTGGTAGTTCACGCGGCCGGCGCTGAAGGCCCGAATGCCACCAGTGACATAGTACATGTCGACGTTCTCGGCGGCATTGTACTCTCTCCAATCGTCGACAGTCTGACCAAAGAAAGTTCCAACTTTTGTATCCCTCTCTTTCTCTTGTGGCGCTTGTGTGTAGCCAGCCATCTCCAGAGCCTCATACGTCGACATGAGGAGTAATCTCTGACCAGGGTCTGTGGAGGCTGCCTCCCGAGGCGACATGTTGAACAGGCGGGCATCGAACATGCCTGGCCTGTCGATGAAGCACCCATATGGGGAGATTGATGACATGTCGGTACTGTCCTCATTGTGTGCTTTGACGTCGAAGCGGTCACTGGGTATTTGCCGGCAGAGGTCCACGCCTTCCTCAAGAACGGTCCAGAACTCATCAAGGGATTCGGCGCCGGGGAATCTTCCAGACATCCCAACTATCGCAATGCCTTCAGACGATGACTTAGCCTCTTTTGGACATGTATTTGAGGATTGAGTTGACGAAGGTGACTTGAGCAGCTTGCTGCATGCTGTCCCGAGATGGAACTCGAGACGTCGGTGCAGGCCAGCTGCTATTAATGGCACGAGCTGTATAGGCTGATCGAGGTTTAATAAATGTGTGCATGCATCAAGCAGTTGCCTCTCCTGAATCGCGTTTTGGAAAACGTCGTCGATTATTGGTGGTAGAAGGTCACGGAACACATGTCCCTGCATGGGCTTCCCAGAGCTCGATGATATTAAAGGGGCCCTTAATTTAAGGCTTGAGTCCGTGGTCCCGACATTTGTGCTGAGAAGATCGTCTCGTGGTGTGATGTGAGGTAGATGTGCTCCGTGAAAAGGAGCAGCAATCTGAAGAGGGACAATGGGATGCTGGCGACCCCGACTTTGGAAGGCGGAGGACGAAAAAAGAATGTCTAATGTTGATGGAGGGCCGCTGACTGTGCATGATGTCGAAGTCACAGCGCTGACGTATGCAGATTTTAATGGTGGTATATTCTAGTATCGTGGTCAGTTTGCTTTTGCTTCACGATGAGGGTGAGCAAGAAGACGCAGGGGAGACTTACACTACTGGAGTTGAACTGCCTCAAAACATCGCTGACCTCCTTTTCAGTCAGGCCGCTGACAACTCTTGCCCAGCTTGCTTCACTTGTCTCTATTATTTCTGCTCGCTTGTAGGCCTCGATGCCCAGACTGACTGCGAGGTCGATCGCTTCGGGAGAAAGCTGAAGAACTTGGACCAAGGATTGTGAACAAGCTGCCACGGCAGCCGGGAGAAGCCCGGTGCACCATCCCACGGAGATGGAGCTTTGGAGGCATTCTGGGTCATCTTCGAGTTTCCTGTGATGATACAGTCAGTCTGTGGATCTTCATGGTGGGAACTCGGTATGCGTACAATACCAGATGCCCCAGCTGTGCGACGCACAGAAGAAGTGTCTGCGCAACAACGTCTGGACATTGTCTCTGCGCAGAATCCTCGGCCAACGTCAAAAATGAGTCGAAATAAAATTTGGTCTTCTCAGAGCCGCTGCACAGCCGCTCGAGGCTACGGCGCGCAGCGTCGGTGGCAATTCTGAAAAAATGTTGGATGTAAATAGAGGATGGAGACCGCCTGTATAGAGTTTGTATAGCTGGGAGTACGCTCTCAGTCTGGTCCCCAAACAGGAGAATACGTTGTGGAGGAGTAGGGAGTTCCATGGTCATGAGAGGAACGCTTGGTCGATGCTGTCTTCTGGCGCTGTAGTCTTCTGGCCCTTCTCTTCTGTCTTCTACGAAGGGATATCATTTATTAGATATGCTGCGGACTATTTTGTATTCCTTCTGAGCCATCATAAGCAGAAGACATGGGTCAGTCAGAGTGGACCCATTCACAAGGCATGGGCTAGTTCGAGAGTGCACCCAGTCACAGGGCATAGGCTAGTTCGAGATAAGGCTGTGAGACTTCCAGCCTTCCCATCAGCGCCATGTGTGGTTTAGGGACCCCTGGTCAGAAGTCGTTGCCATCCTGTTTATTGTAGCCTGGCAGAACCTGACACTGGTTTCAATGTTGGGACGAGATGGCCTTGGGAAAAATCTGTGTCACAAAACGGTGCAACACTGACACCCCTATTATGACCCACAGTCTATATTAGAAGAGGCAGATCTGTTATAGTGATCTGTCAGACCTGGCGTTCATGCTGCGATCCTGTGGGCCAGCACTGGCTGATCCTATAGCATATTATTGTCTGCAATTTCGATGCAAAACAATGTGATGGATATAGGCTGAATTGGCTTTCCTAAACTCAGCCTAGACCTTCCTCCCTGAGACTTGCAAGTAATTCCATTTCATTTCAATCACATTGGTGTGCACAACTGTGTATACCAAGGCTGGCCCCCAATAACGAAGCTGTATCAATCGCCCCCACGGCAGATGAGGCGCTTCCTAAGTCGTCCAATCTTCGCCCGACTAGTGCCGTCTCAAACTCTGCTTGACGGACGTTAGATGCTCGTTCGGTCGGTGTCATCTTATTTATGCTTGCCAAGACATCTTCGGACAATCGAGTCTCAGCAGGGTTATTATTGTTTTCTGTGGCGGGAACAATGATTCAGTGCCCAAATACGAAAACGACCCAGCTGGGACCTTAGCTCGGCCGAGACCTGTCGAGGTCCAACCACAGGCACAGGCACATGGGGCGGCGCTGGCCAGGGGTCGGGTGGCACCCGCTGATGCTACGGAGCAGCCGATGTGGGGAGCGCCTCGGGAAGATCCACCTTGACTAGCTCCAGATGTCTCGGGGAGAAAATGAATTAAGCTTGACCTGGTGCCTGACAGGGTAGGATCGTCGGAGACATGGACCGTTAAGCTTAAGTCGTCTCAAAACAAAAGACGAAACGACTGGGCGGGTTCTTCTTGGCGGATATGTCTCTGAGTTAGGAAATTCGGCGCTCGTAATCATCAGCGCCGCGGATCAGAACCACTCGTGATGCAACAAGAATATCCAGAACCCCCCTCTCTAAATCTGGAGCCATGAGGCTGGGTTGTAAGATCTGTCGTTTAGGACCGCCGTCCAAAGTCCACGGCTAAGTTGTCCAAGACATTACGAGAATCTATCTTCCACGTTCTTTCAACCCAGCCCCGTCCATCAGATCTCTCTCCTCTGATCGTTATCCTAGTATTCCAGATCAAGCATGAAGACCGTAAGTCTTGCTGATCCAAATTCGCGCAGATCTGATCTTCCTGCTAATGGCACGTATCGACAGGTTATCATTGTGGGCGCAGGTCCGTCCGGCCTCTTGTTAGCCCTGTATCTATCACGAGCGGGCATCAATGTCCGAGTCCTGGAGGCATCTACGGAGCCAGACAGGCAGCCGCGAGCAACGCACTACGGCCCGGCTGCCGTACATGAGCTCCGACGGTCTGGCCTTCTAGAGACTATGCAGGAGAGGGGCAGCTTCTCGCCCAAAAGTGTGTCATGGCGTGCGTCTGATGGGTCCCTGCTCGCCGCCCTACCCAAACCGCCCCCACCCTCTGGGGGCGCAGCACCGCCGGACGGGGTCGTCAGCCTGCCCCTGAACCTCGTGGTCGAGATCCTCATGGAGGCTGTCGCGGCGCAGCCCACTGCTCAGGTGGAGTTTGGCTGCCGCGTTGTCGACGTTGGTCAGGACCCGGAGCATGAGTCGGCATGGGTTGACGTCGTCAAGGATGGTGAGGAAGATAAGCCATCTCGCATAGAAGGATCCTATGTCGTTGGATGTGACGGCGCGAGCAGCTCAGTCCGCGCCTCGCTGTTCGGGAGGTCATTCCCGGGCTACACCTGGGACACCTGGCTCGTCGCCGTCAATGTCCGCTTTCGTGACGTCGAAGCGTACCATGCGGCTTTCTCTGATGTCAATTTCCTCATACACCCAACCAACTGGTGTATGGTAGCTAAGGTTGGTGGACCGGGAAACTTGTTTCGAGTCACGTATGGTGAGCCTGGTAGCATGTCCAAAGAAGCCTGCGCTGCTCCAGAGAGAACTCTTGAACGACTACGGGCTATTCTCCCCGGCCACCTGTCAGACCCGGCGCAGGTCGAGGTCGTGTCGTCAAGCCCGTACCGCGTCCACCAGCGCTGCGCGCCTAGTTTCCGTGTCGGGCGCGTTTTGCTTGCAGCCGATGCTGCTCACTTGTGCAATCCCATGGGTGGGATGGGCCTCACGAACGGGATGGTCGACGTCGGCGGCCTGGCGGACTGCCTGATCGGGATTCATCGAGGGGTTGCGCGTGATGACATACTTGACAAGTATGATACTATTCGTAGGGGCATATTCCAGGATGTGGTTGACGGCATCACCGCCACGAATCTGAGGCGGATCATGCAAGATTCGAGTGAAGCCTTGGGGGCTGATCCGTTTCTTCGAGCCTGTCGCGAGGCTGCACAGAGCCCTGAGAATGCAGCCATGTTGGCTAATGCCATGAGGGTGAGTAAATCCTTATGTGTCCCTTTCACTTCCGGCTAGCTAACTGAGAAATGTCCATTAGGCCCCGGCCAAGCTGAAGCACGACTTCACTCAGTATTACCTTTCTGACGTACAGGCTGAACCTCAGAGCCACGGCCTTGATGGGGCACATTTGTCTTCTGTAGAAAAGACCGCAACGGCCCTGGCGTGATTTCAAATCACCTGGGGTTTAATCTACATAGCACTCAGGTTTCCATACTTTTATCCACTCATTGAAGTCTCGCAGCAATTATGGTCACAATCCTACAGCTGTCCCAAGCCGCATCACCAAACTTCGATATCGTCAAGTTGCCTTCGCTCGTACACTTAGCTCATCCGTAACACAATATTGTATAAGACTTTTTCGTTAAAAGTTCCTGCCAAGCTCACGATCGACGAGGTGATACACCAAGCTTGCAGCCTTGTCATCGGGATTTGGATAGTCACACCTTTTACGCAGTCGGCCTTTCCCAAGTCACCGAGATCTAAGCCGCACTTACACTGCCTATGGTCCCCACAACATAGTCAAAATCTGCTAATTTGCAAAGCACAGCTGTCAGTAGATCTTAGCTTGAAACCCTGGTCTCAAGTACGGTACGATTCGTTCTTGATCGACATGTTTCAATAGCACCCCTGTCCTGTCGAGAGCCGCATGAGTGGCCAAGGGTTCCCATGCCTTTTCTTGCCCGCCATTGACTTACAAGTACAACCCCTGACGGAGTCGGCGCTCCTAACGCACCCTTGCTTGATGCTTGTCACAGCCCTATCGTCCTCCTGGGTGTCGAGTGCTCATAGTAATCGTTGAGGCTGACGGTTCTCTTTGCCAAAGGCCCCCCTCGGTGACTGCAAGCGCGACCCCCTCGAGTTCCACGATTCTGTTGTGGTAACTTACATCTTGGCCTTTTGGACGTTGATTCTCCCTGATTCAGCACACTCCCCTCGGATTTCTTTCGGTTCCAGTATGCTATGATTTCTCGATGGCCGATGACACGCCCACTCGCGTATCGCACTGGCGGCTCGTTCGTGAGCCTGCGCTCGTTACTCGTGAGATAGTAACGCACGATTGGAAAGGTGAGGGGACGGCCGATGACCCTTACCTTATTGACTTCATCCCAAATGATCCTCGTAATCCGGTAAGTAGCTCGGGCCAAAGTTCGTCTTCTTGGTGCATATAGTCAATCATCATCGTCCTTACGCATGGAATAGCAACAACATCACCACGGAATCTCCAAAATCTACAACACCGAATTTTCCCTTCATATACAATGCCACGAGACCACTAACGAAGACCAAACAGGTCAACATGCCCACGGGCACACGGTGGCTCGTCGCAGCCCTCAACGCCTTCGCGACGCTGGCCATGACCTTCGCCTCGTCGGCCTACACCAGCAGCGTGGGCAACCTGCAGGCGGAGCTGGGCGTCAGCAGCGAGACGGCCTTCCTGGGGACGTCGCTGTTCGTGCTGGGCTTCGCGCTGGGCCCGCTGGTGTGGGCTCCGCTGAGCGAGGCCTTCGGCAGGCGGCCGGTCTTCCTGGCGACCTACGGCGCCTTTGTCGCTTGCAACGTCGCCGCCGCGCTGCCCGACAACATCTTTGTCATCGTCGTCTTCCGCGGCCTCGGCGGCGCGCTGGGGTCCTCGGCGCTCGTCAACTCGGGCACCGTCGTCGCCGACATGTTCTCGCTTGCCGACAGGGGCCGGGTCAGTGCTGTGTTCTCTGGGGCGCCGTTCTTGGGCCCCGTGCTTGGGCCTGTTATTGGTGGGTTTCTGAGCCAGAGTTCGGGCTGGAAGGGCGTTGGTGTCCTCATCGCCGGGGTGACGGGTGCGTTGTGGATGTTGTACTACTTCCTCGTTCCCGAAACGTATGCCCCCGTTCTTCTGCGATTACGAGCTGCCCTCTTAACGAGGACCGACTCGCGCGGGAAGGTCTTCCAGTCGCGCATGGACAAGGCCAAAGGGGTCAAGTCTATGGGAGAACTGTTGCGGACGTCTATGGTCCGGCCATTCTTGCTCTTGTTCTCGGAAACGATCGTCAGCATCCTTTCTTTGTACATGGCCATAATCTTTGGTGCCATGTACATGATGTTTGCTGAATTCCCCATTGTCTTTCAAAAAGGCTTCGGCTTATCACCCGGCTTCAGTGGCCTTGCCTTCCTCGGGATTGCCATCGGGATGGTGTTTGCCCTCATCTTCATGCTCTTCCAAAACAAAGCATACATCAAGGTGGCCAAGGCCTCACCTGGTGGGAGGGCTCCGCCCGAGACTCGACTTGGACCTGCGCGGCTGGGCGCAGTCATGGCACCGATCGGGCTGGCCATCTACGCCGTGACCAACTCTCCTGAGTACTCATTCATCCTGCCTGTTGCAGGCACTGTCCCTTTCGGCTTCGGCATGGTCATCATATTCCTCAGCCTCCTCAACTATCTCGTCGACACATATACCGTCTACGCCGGCTCAGCCATCGCCGCGGCCACTGCGATCCGATCAATATTCGGCGCCGTCTTCCCCTTATTTACGAGAATCATGTTCGAAAAACTCGGGGTCCATGCTGGTGCAGCCGTACCAGCGGCCCTAGCAGCAATATGCGTCCCATTTCCCTTTCTCTTTATCAAGTACGGCAAGCAGATCAGAGAAAAAGCAAAGTTCGCCACCGAAGCGAGAGCGCTGGCACTGAAGATGATGGGCCAGGTGAAACCTGAAGGAAAAAAGGCCAGGCCGTTGTCTGATGGACACGGCCCCACTGGCAAGGAGGAATGGCAGTGCTATGGGAGATACTGCCTTGGGTGCAGTGTTGATGACGAGAACCTGTTCACTTGTAGGAATGCAGGCTTGTATGAGGATAAGATGAGTGGAAGCGTATATGATGAGAAAATCTCAGAGAAGTAGGACGGAAGCCAATGTATTATAGGAATCACCTTCAATAATATTGAAGCTACAATTCACAGTTACACTATATATTTATTTACACTTTTCTATGACTCTGGCGACAACTTCTTCTCGCGCGCTTGTAGACGGACTTTGCGATTGCCCACTCCAAACTACTGAGAATTTGGATTTGCTGCAATTTTTTTCCCTTCTTTTTTTCTTCCTTTTTTTGTTTAGAAAAAAGAAATTGGAAATCTCGATAATTCATGGTTTTCAAACTCACGGAGAATCTGGTTGTCGATCGCGATGACGAAGAGTGATTTGGGGGACCGAGACAAAAAAGGTGATTGAATCCAAATTGCGTCGGAGCGCAAAAATAACCCATGACAGTTGAAATTGCTCATAGACCTGGTGCGGTGACGAAATTGAAATTCGTTGAATCAAGTGCGAGATCGGGATGGTTTTGCTCAGTAATCGAGCGACTGATTTTCGCGATGAGCTATTTTGACTTGGCGCTGCCAGAGTCCAAATTTTGACGACTGGGCCAGTCAGTGTGAGTCAAACACGCACAACTCGCACACCACCAAAACCCCAAGTCAGAAGTCCGGTCCTGCATCGAAACCCCTGGTCTGGTCCTGCACAATGGCGGACCACACGCTCTACCTGGTGACCGACTCCACACCCGCGATCCTTGGCGACAGGGACATCTGTGACGTCGTCGACGGCGCCATCCGCGGCGGCGTCACCGTCGTGCAGTACCGGGACAAGACGAGCGACACGGGGGCGCTGGTGGCGACGGCGAGGAGGCTGCACGCCGTCACGCAGCGGCATAATGTGCCGCTGCTCATCAATGACAGGGTCGACGTCGCGCTGGCCGTGGGCTGCGAGGGCGTGCACCTTGGCCAGGATGACATGGGTCAGTTCAGTCCCAGTCCAAGTTCACTCACCACCACCACCACCACCGACCGCTGCCAAAATGGGTAGACTATGAGATTAGAGGGCTTCAGCTGAGACACGTCATGCATCAATACAGACATAGACACCGCCAGGACGCTCCTGGGGAGCGGCAAGATCATCGGCATCACGGCCAACACCGTCGACGAGGCCCTCGCGGCGTGCGAGCACGGCGCCGACTACCTGGGCATAGGGACCATCTTCTCCACCCAAACGCGCGTCACCTCCCACCCATTTCATTTTTCCCCGTCGTACTCTCCATGCATCACCACCTTTGCAACCCCAGTGTGCTGACCCTCTCCATGCAGGAAAACAAACACCAAGAACGTCATCGGCCCAGAGGGCCTCCGGCACGCCCTGGCCACCCTCGCCGCCAAAGGCCACGGCGGCGTGCCGGCCGTGTGCATCGGCGGCATCAACGCCTCCAACATCACGCAGGTGCTGTTCCGCGGCAGCCCGCCCGAGAAGCCCCTCGACGGCGTCGCGGTCGTCAGCGCCATCGTCGCCGCCGCCGACCCCGAGGCCGCGGCGCGGCGGCTGCTGGCCCTGGTCCGCGAGGCTGGCGTGCGAGGCAAGCAGCTAAGGACTGGGGTGTCGGCGGCGGGCAGCAAGGAGGACCTGCTGGGGCTTGTCCCGGGGGTGATCAAGGCCGTGCATGAGACGAAGCCGCTGTCGCACAACATGACGAACCTGGTATGCCGTCCCTTGCGTGGTAGGTATGTGGGTGCTGTGCGAAGATCGTGTGGGCTGACTTGCGGTTCTGAGATAGGTGGTTCAGAACTTTGCGGCGAACGTGGCACTGTGCATCGGGGCGTCGCCCATCATGGCTAACTACGGTGAGGAAGCGGCAGACCTCGCCAAGCTGAGCGGTGCGCTGGTCATCAACATGGGCACGGTGACCCCTGAGGGGCTGGAGAACTACATTATGGCACTCAGGGCGTACAACGCGGCAGGACGACCAGTCATCTTCGACCCAGTAGGGTATGTCTGACCATTTCAATCACTGCTCGCTCTACTCTGTCGATCCTATCACTCACATATGCATACCACAGCGCCGGGGCAACAGCCGTCCGCAGGTCAGCAGTCAAGTCAATCCTCTCAGCAGGCTACATCGACGTGATCAAGGGCAACGGGAGCGAGATCAAAACCGTGTACGCCAGCAGCAGCAGCAGCAGCAGCAACGACACCACCGAAAGCCAGCGCGGCGTCGACAGCAGCAGCACGCTCTCCGACGCCGAAAAGGCCCAGCTGGTGCGCGCCCTAGCCGCGCGCGAGCACGCCGTCGTGGTGATGACGGGCAAGACGGACATCATCTCGGACGGGACGCGCGTCGTCGCCGTCCAGAACGGCCACGAGTACCTGGGCATGATCACCGGCACGGGGTGCACGCTCGGCACGACCATCTCGGCCATGGTGGCGGCCTGCTCCGGCGGCGACAGGCTGGCTGCTGTCGTCGCGGGGATCCTGCTGTTTGAGATCGCGGCTGAGCAGGCGGCGGCCAAGGGCGGTGTTGAGGGCCCTGGGAGCTTTGTGCCGGCGTTCTTGGACGCGCTGTATCGCATCCGCACTGGGACTGCTGCGGGGGATGTTGAGTGGTTGTCTGCTGAGAAGGTGTCGTTTGTCGAGTGAAGTGCCACGCATTCTTGAATCTGTGTCACGACGCTGTCACAGGTGCCTCTGATCACAAATTGGAGCCCATCTGAGGTGACATTTTGGTTTTTAGCTTGGCAGCAGCATAAAGAAGACGTGCGAGCGATTGGATTTTACTGGATCAAGTGGCGCCATCTGGTGTCGCTAAATCAACAAAACATGGGTTTGAGTCGCATTCAAGTAACGCGCGGAAGAGTCGTGAAATGGACCGAATCACATGCTGCTGGCCTTGTAGGTTGGACTCGAGCTCCTCCCGGGCGGGACCGCTGGACCCCTGTATACTTACTTACGGCTAGGGGTTCCCGGTAGTTCGTGGAGCTCCGATCGGCGGGATTGACTGACGTCTTCAACGTCCAGTGCTACCCCGCGGGGAAAGCCTTCTTCCTTCCCTTGCCCCGACTATGACTCCTCTGATGATTCCAATGATAACTCCACTAGCGACCAGTCTGCGCATGATAGTCCGCACCTCCTTCCTTTGATACCCCTTGCTGGCTATGATCCTTGCCCCTACGGCCATCACAAGAACCGCAGCGATTCAGCTTCCACGAGGGTTTCGTGCCTCAACACCTTCCACTCGGCCTGTGCTCCGAACCTTTTCCACAATGGCAGAGAAGCCCGCCCCTCGGCGACGGATGAGTATGTCAATTGGTCTTCGTGGAAGCTAATAGACGTGGCTGACGCGTGCGAATCGTCGCAGACAATCCCGCCATCTTGTCAGTGGACCCTAAAGGTCTCCAAGTGCGGTAATGCCACCGAACGGTCCTGACGAATCTCTCACAGTGTTTGCGACCTCCAAGAGAAGTTCCGAAATGCGATTTACGAGTTCGACAAAGTGTAAGCCCCTTCAGACCAAACCAACACCCACATTGTTCTAACAGCGCCATCCCGGCAGCGTCCTCACCACCCAAAAGGTCCTCCGCGCAGCCCATGCCCTCGACATCCCAATCTACACAACAACACAGAACCGCGCACGCCTGGGCGACACCGTACCCGAGCTGCAATCCTTCCTCGACGGGCCACTCTGCAAGACGCACGCCGACAAGACGCTCTTCAGCATGTTCATCCCGCCGATAACGAGCCAGCTGGGCGCCGAGCCCGCCGAGATCGTGCTGGTCGGCATCGAGTCGCACATCTGCATCACTCAGACGGCGCTCGACGCCCGCCGCGCGGGTCACACCGTCTACGTGCTGGCCGACGGCGTCAGTAGCTGTAATAAGGAGGAGGTGCCGATCGCGCTGGCGCGGCTGAGGGCTGAGGGTGTTGTCGTTACGACGAGCGAGAGCTGGCTGTATGAGTTTGTGGGCGATGCGGGGATACCGGAGTTTAAGTCTATAATTGGGATTGTTAAGGATACGTCGGCTGATACGAAGAAGGTGCTGCAGTCTCTGGCGCCTGTGCAGGGGGCGTCTAAGATTTAGGGGTGGGTGGTCCTGCTGGTTCTAGAGTTGGTACGGCAACATAGAGAGTGGGTGTGTCACGTCTTAGACCAGTTGTTAAATCGATTCCTTTTTCCAGGTCGATCACGTCTTCGTCTCTAATCTGAATGACACCGGGTCGCAATTGGGATCAGTTCGCTTCACATCATCCTTCTTGATGCCTTTTCAGCGAGCCCCTGTGCCCTTGGAGAGCGAGAAACGTAAGTGCAATGTCCATTTCCCCTATGCCCTTCCTTCAAATCCCGGAAGAAGGAAAAACGAGTGACCTATGAGACTAGGTTCAATTTTCAACACCTTGGTACTATCCAGTCCGATCTGTAAAATGTCGTGTAGCTCTGTGCCTTCGCGTTTTAAATGGATTAATAGCATGGGCAGGGCCAGACACCCTCACGACGCTAGCAGCATGCAGTCATGGTTGCACAACACGTGGCACATCAGAAGGCTCTCTTTTGCACGCCAAGAGGCGAGGCAGACTGAAAGGCAGCACTGCCTGCCTTTGAAAAGCGAAAAGTCTTCCCCAGGTGTTCATAAGTGGGGAGGAACGCCAGTCACCAGTGACGGATCATGTGTTGTTCGAGAATTAGCAAGCATACCTTCAGTATCGACATCGCGATGAGCAATTACGGCTACGAAGAACTGCCATCGGCTTTTCCAACCCTACCGGTTCACCGTTGCGTCCCGCTTACATGGCCAGACAAGCAGATTCGCGTGCTTGAGCTAGATCCAGTCCGCTCGCGCGATCCGAATCTGACGTCCGAACTCCACGGCCGCCTCCATGTCCTCAGTCCGCCGTCCGATGAAGACTACACGGCTCTGTCATATGTCTGGGCGCAGAAGGACCCAGGAACCTCCGAGCGAGAGAACAGGCTCGTCATCCACTGCGATGATCACCAGCACGAAGCACGGATTGGGCCAAACTGCTGGTCCGCCCTGTGGCATCTGAGCAAGACTCGAGGCTCCCTTAGAGTCTGGGTCGATGCCCTGTGTGTTGAGCAAGGAAATGACGAAGAAAAGGCGCAACAAATACCTCTGATGCGTGATATCTATTCATCAGCTCATACGACCTACTTTTGGCTGGGAGAGGCCACAAAGGGTACCGACGAGGCCATGGACTATCTGTCGCTATATGTACTATCAGTCAGCAGCGGAGGCTTTGGTGACACTTTTAGGGCTGCGCTCAAAATCCTCATAGACGCCTTACCCAAGCAAGTATCTCGACACGAGTCTGTTCTTGATGAGGTCTTCAAGCGCCCTTGGATCGAGCGCCTTTGGACTCTTCAAGAATGCCTGCTGGCACAAAATGGCATTGTGATCTGTGGCGAGAAGTCCATATGCTGGCAGGATCTGATCTGCGCGTTGGAAGCTTTACACCACCCACGCGATACATCGAGTATCCTTCACTTTCAAGGTTCCCATAAGCCCTGGCTAAACTTGGCGCGTCTTTCGTGCTCGAAGGTTACGGCTTTTAACCAGAATTCCTCGGGCGGCCGACTGCAGCTGGACCAGGCTACCGAGAGCGTTGAAGGGCTCAAGCGCAGAGTTCAGAGTCAGCTTCGGCGTCTCATTCTTGCAAAAGTATATGTCGTGTACGTATTACTACATGTGCCTTTGTTGGCCCTTCCATCAATTACACCTTTCCGTGATCCGATCTCTAGACACATCTTCCGTTTTCACGTCCCGGGGGTTCTCCTTGCTTGGATGGCATTCGCTATCTTAGGGTCGATGACAGGGCTTGTTCCACGGATGAAGTATTCTTTCCCAGGGACCCAGCACCCGATAGTGGAGGAACTACGGACAAGGAAGGCGACGGACCCGAACGACATGTACTATGGTGTCGCAGGGATTCTGAATGATGACTGTCCTTTGACCAAAGGGACCCTTTACGACCACTATCGAAGACTATGTACCATATTGATCAAAGAAACGACATCACTTGATATGCTCCTCCTTGCCAGCGCAACTTCGGACGAGAACTTCCCCTCGTGGGTTATCGACTGGCATTCCGCAACTCCACAAATTTGGGACAAAGCCCTCTTCTACACTTCTTTATATGAACTAGATGATCTTCTAGACCCACTCTCGCGAGTCTTAAAGCATTGGCCTCGTTTCTACAAACGTTACACGGTGGCTCTTCCACCCTTCATGAAGCCAAAAGGTTCAGAGATCAATGGCCATCAGGATATCGGGTCTCTGATGACGTACCAAGGGCCCGCTCCAGATTCCAAGCCCTTATGGGAATTTCGAAACTACGGGAAAGACCTGTGCGTCCGCGGCCTACTGTTGACACATATCAGCGCTCATGGCGTGCCGCTGTACACAGAGATTGGCGCTACGCATTTATTCTCTGCTGCTCAAGCTCTCTTCGTGAAGCGCGGAATCGATAATAGCGCATCGTCTGAGGCCATCGCGCGGTGTGCAACGATGAGTGACCGTCCTATCGGCATCACTGAGCATCTAGCCAAATGGCCTGTGCAGAATAAGACGATCTTATTCTTATTCACCGAGCTCCGCATGCTCACTGCGTACGCCATCAGCATATTCTCAGGAATGTCGAGATTGGAGGGTATGAAAATTGAGAGTTGTTTCATATTATTGGTCGAGTTGATGGCCGGAAAAACGGAACTCCTGTCTCAGCGGGCGAAGTGGTGGGAGAAACTGCTTCTAATTCCGGAATACGCTCAGAGCACAAATGAGCTGGAGTGTCTATTTGAAGCGGCCAAGCTTCTTCGTCATCACCAAGCGTCATTTATGTCATTTTTAAGACGGGAAGGTTTGATTTTGGTCCGGTGCGAAGCCACCGCGTCATGGCCCGGAGGTCTGGGGTTCGCTGGGGCTGCTGCTCAGGAAGGTGATACTGTGGCCCTGGTCTCTGGTGTTCCATTACCACTTATACTTCGCGGGTGCGGTCAGCGGGGTTTCAAGCTCATCGGGCCTCTGTTTTCACCTGGCGTGATGGACGGCGAGCTGCAGCATTTGTTGACTCCGGAATCACTCAGCGAGATAGTACTAGTGTAGCGATGTCACTTTGAGGCAAGGAAGGTGATTCTTTGTTCATTTTTTCTTCAGTGTAGTTTCCGGGAGAGAAATCGAAACATTCGCGTGTGGACCCCAACACAGCTTCTTATAAATATTTCCATACAAGACTCGGAAAATGGTGCGCGAACTAAATAGTGTTCAACATTGAAGTACTTATATATCATCAATACATTCTGGCTTCACTCCCTATGAATATGAGGAATTGGCCACCTGCTTCCAGTACCTAGGTATGCGGCGGGCTTCGATTTCGGCAAATAAACCGCCTCCCTCTTGGTTGAGTTGGGGAATGACTATAACTGCAACAGCCTTCTGCACATCTCGCTCACGCCTGGACCGGCTTTACCACCTTGACTGCCAAGTTATTAGTCCATTAATTCTTCGCCCATTGCTAATCGAGGTCAGTGCAAATAATTCAGATGAGATCTTATCAAATCCATCAGCCTTGAATAGCTGCACTGCTCACAGGCGCTGTAAAGAATTACTATCATTTATTACCATTACTCTGGTAGACACCGGCTATCACTTCCTCCGTCGGTCTTTTAGACAACCTTTGTTGTGAGCGAGGTCAAGATATAGGGCGAGTGGTTACTGCTAGGCTTTAAAATACGTGGGTTCACTACTGCGTAGAAAACAGAATCATACAGCCGTTTCGCGCGCACAGACCTTTCACAGTGGAGCAAAGTGGTGCCCCAGAGGAACATTCACTGACTAATCTAGGCGCTACAAGTGCCTAGGTATATTGCACAATTGCCGTACTAATGACCGCTCCGCACAAGGCGCCCCGCGTAAAGCTCGGGTCAGTCTTCGCTACGCTTCATAAACAATAAATCTCTAAATTCTTCGCCTCTAGACCGCGAGAGTATCGAAACATACCAAGAATCATTTACTTGGCGAATCCAACCCCTGTATATAACAGCAGACAGTTGCCAACACCATAACATGGCGGCCAACGACACCACAAACGGCGCCTCCCAAGCCGACAGCCAACCACTCATCACGGGCCTGCACCACATCAACCTGACCGTGCCGCACGGCACGCTCGACCAGGCCAAATCCTTCTACTCCGCCACCCTGGGCCTGACGGCCCGGCCTGTACCTGCGGCGCAGACCCACGAGCTGGCCTGGTTCGACATCGGCGCCTCGGGCCAGCAGGTGCACGTGTCGCTGCCCAAGCACGACAATGACGCCATCCCGGGCGACGCCTCACGCCACCCCTGCTTCCGCGTCGGCTCGCCTGAGGCTCTGCTCGCGCTGCAGGAGCGTGTCCACGCGCACTGGACGCGAGGCGGCGACGACGCCCCCGCTGCTGCTGATGCGCCTGGAGTCAGCTCTGGGGCCAAGGGGCCTGAGTACCCGAAGCGGTTCTTTGCGAGGGATTTTGCCGGGAATCGGCTCGAGTTCACTGTCTAAGCTGGTGATGGGAGGTTGACTGGGCGGTTATTTTGCTGGGCTTTGGTCGGTTGCCTCGTAGGGGCCTGTTGATGTGTTGTACTAACGGCTGGTGGCATCGTCATTTGGCTGTTTCAAGAGTGGTTGGGACATATATGATTGACGAAACTGGGGAAGAGAATGATTTTGAGAAATGGCCCGTGTTGAAAAGATACAACGATTATTGATAACGGACCCCTTGTGTACGCACGCAGTTCGCTCGATGGGAAATTGCAACATTGGCATTAAGTTTGCTGCCTGTCAAGAGTTTCCCAGAAGTAATGACTCGCAGTAAGTGACAACGAGTCAACGGCAACCGACGCCGATAAGCCTGCAGATAGCTGTGCCGGCGTATATAGGAAGCGAATCCATTTTCCGAAATAGCCCATGTTTCACAGATCGCTACCTTACTTCACCATGCTTTACACCGAGAGACGTGTGGGTGGCGACTCGGCGACACGGTCTTCTCAAGGAAAGCAAATCCAAGCCGCTATCAACTACTGCCGCAAGGATCTTGTACCACCACTCCCGCCGGTAGTATTTGGGCGGTAAGTCGTCATCGACAATGAACATCTTTGAAAACACGCAGATGTGAGTTGAAAGGTGACAATTGCTCTTCTAGTGGGCCAGCCAATCCTCCTATACAGACTCCTAAGCAAGACTACCCTGTATGGGTCACGGATGTGACTGGCTGCGAAGGCGACTTCAGCCTTGAGACTCAGGGCATCGAGTTCGTGCATCATGAGAGCAGCCTGAAGGATGAGGGATTCGACGATGAGGACCTCATTAAACGAACGTACTACCAAGAAACTTTGGATTTGACCAAGGAAGTGTTAGAGTCAAATCCCAAGTTGTGAGTCCAACATGAATTTACAGAAGCAAGTACTCATCATCAGGCTAACGGCATCTCGCTGAATACCAGTCCCAAGAATCCGAAATTACACATCCTCCAGCATCTCCGCAGGAACAGCCCAGACAAGTTCCCCACAGGCCCCGTCTACGGCTGCCACGTAGACCAGCACCCAGCGGCAGTGGAAGGGTTCGCGCAGCGCTGGCTAGGCGACGACAAGGCCGACGAGCTGATCCGCACCCACAAGCGCTGGCAAATCATCAACGTGTGGCGGCCGATCCGCCAGGTGCAGCGGGACCCGTTCGCCGTGACCGACGCGCGGTCCGTCCCCGACGACGACATCCTCAAGGTGCGGCTCGTGTACCCGGACCACGAGATCGACATCCTCGAGGTCAAGGCCCCGCTGGACCCGGAGGCGGCGCCGCACCGCTGGTATTTCAAGGACAAAATGGGTCCGGAGGATGTGCTGCTTTTCACGCAGTTCGACTCCACTGCGCGGACGGATGTCCCTAGGCGGGTGCCGCATACTGCGTTTAAGGATCCGAGGGTGGATGAGGAGACGGCTGAGGCGAGGAAGAGTATTGAGGTTAGGGTCGCGGTGTTTTACGACAGTGACTGAGACGTGGGAATTCGAAGTTTGATCGCAGCTGGCTAGTCACTGTGATCTATTTAGTATGCCAACTCAAATCTTGCTGGTTTTCCTGAGTGAACTAACTGTATGGCAATATTTGCCCGATGAACTATGAGGCATGAGAGAAGCCTCTGTTCCATGCCAGTGGGGCTACTAGTTGCTTTCTTTGAATTGAGTCTGCCAGTGGTTCAGCAAGACGCTTCGATCTCGCGGGTCGGCCAATGTGAAAGAGTGATCATTGTAACGTTGCTTGAATACGTCTCTTATGATTGAGATAATCAAAGCGATCTTTAGGTAAATCGGTCCTCAAAGTTGTTAGGATGCACGGGGCAAACGAAGGCTTCGATATCCCAAATTGCACATCGCATCGACTATGGGTGGTAAGCTTTATAAACCTGGAGGCCCCGCTCGATACATGGCTAAGTCCAAAGAAAAATGTCAGTGCCAAACCAAGAATTGCCACCCAGAAGATATACCACTGCACACCATTACGGCGATCGTGCCACCACTGAGAGAGTATTCTCGGAGTTGCGTCGTCGTAGGCTTGTTTGAGAATGACGAGGCGGTCTCTCCAGAACCTGAATTGCTCAATTTGGCGGGACTTGGCGACAAGAGTTCCGCATTGAACCAGTCTCCGGTCTAAGACACCGCCGAAACGTTGTTCGTAACTCTGACAGAGCTTGCTAAACCATTGTTGTTTGTGCCGCTTACCCTTGATGGCGTGTGGTCACGTTATGGAAAAAGTATGGCGAGAGTCCTGAGAGTCGCCTGGGCGAGACCAGGGGGAAGAATGAGCCGATTCTCGGAACGTCAGTTCTCAAGACCTTCAAAGTCCAAGAGTAAAACCGGGTCAAGGCTGCAACGCTGTCAACTCACAAATTGGTTTGATGCTCAAGAAAAGTGGCATGATGGAAAATCAGCAGCATTGTGTCGTCTTCAACCAACAAAAGACAACATCCGGTGCTGTAAGCAGTTTGTCAGATGGTGTCAAGCGAAATACGGCGCACAGTATCAAGAAACACTTCACCAGCAGTACAGACTTGCCCTCGCGTACAGTGCCTATGGCGAGCACGTAGGGGCCGAGAAGCCATACCTCGAAGCTATCAAGGCTATGGAGAGCATTTGAGAGAGAGACAGAGGGATATCGTAGGGACGGTCAGCATGCGCGAGGAGATGGAACAAGGGAATTATCTAATATAAAAGGAGTGGATTCTGGATACTTGACAGAAAGTCTCGAACTTATTCCCGAGTTCATCTGAGTGGGTCTGTTTCGGAGAACAACTCAATGCTTCAGTACTACAGCTTCTAAACCTATCTATATATCACTTGGCTTTGGCTAGGCAACAATGAGCTGTATTCTAGGCCGATTACGCAGTGTCAAGTCGATCGTCAATGGAGTTTCCAGATGTGTAGCATATCTACGGTAGTACAGACAAGACTGGTAGGTAGAGTCGATGCTACCTTGCAGAGTCTCAGGGATTGCATCGAAGCGAAAAGTCTTGAGTGGGACTGAGGACTTTGGAACTCGTACCAATGCAGACAAATGCAGAAGTTTTAATGATCCTAGTAGAATCAGGGGGCCACCAGTGTCACTTCACTAGTCAAGGCGCATATTGCTCGGTCATCTCCCATCACGTGGGTGGCGATGTTCCTACTCTTGTGGAACAGTTTTTTCAAGCAACATTGATTTTTAGTGAGTGTCTAAAGCTTGGTCCATATCTGCAAACCCCATAATACCGACTACATACCACCACAGACGCCAGAAAATTTAAAACCCCGTCCGCTCTCCCCCAGACAAGCTGACAGTCGCGCATCTACTGGCCAGCGTGAATGCGCTTGGTCCCACTCTCACGAGGAGGGCAGGAGCAACATCACAGCAGCCATATCTACTCGCTCTCATAGCCGGTGTCGCGCTCAGCGTAGGCGCCTGGCGCATAGCGGCGCAAGCGAAGACCGGGGATCTTGGGGCCGACATCCACGGGGACAGTGAGCTGGTCCGAGTTCTTCTGGTCGCCGCCCTGGACGGTGCCGTCCTTGTTGCCATCCCCGCCATCGCCACCCTCGCTGTTGGCAACCTGGGTGCCGTCCCCGGCGTCGCCTGTAGCATCGGCCTATTTTCACAGGAGCCTTGTCAGAAACACCGAAACCATCATGCTGCACAGGGGAGGCAGGAGGGGGGAGGCGGAGGAGAGGAGACGTACGTCGCCGCCGTTACCCGCGGTGGACTGGCCGCCGCTCGAGTCGGTGTTGGCCACGTTGCCTTGCACGCTGACCACGCCGTTGTCGGTGGCGGCGCCGCCGTTGGCGCCGACGGCGTCCTGCGAGACGGTATAGACACAGCTGCCGTAGCAGCCGGGAGTAAAGGTGTTGGCGTTGCTGCCGGCCGCTCCGCCGGTGGTCTGGTGATCGGCGCTCAAGTTGAAGTTGGAGCCTTGCCCGCCGTTTGCGGGACCGCTGTTGCCGCCGTTGCCAGCTTCCTGTAGAGTGAATGAGTTTAGCAAATAGTTCAAGACTAGCGGCGCAAAGGATCGAAGCATTGACAGCGGAAGGGGATGCAGTGCTTTGTAATCCTTGACCAGGAAGATAATCCGAGACTCGGGACTCAAAACAAAATTGCAAAGAGAGGGAAGACATTTGCCGCAAATGTGAGACTTACGGCCTTAGGGCCATCGCCGCCGTTCTTGCTGCCGTCTTGACTCTGGTCGCCACCCTTTTCACCGTCACCGCCAGTCGAGATTTGTGTGTTTTCTTGCTTGTTGGTGTTGAACAAGGCGTTGGCCTGGAACGCCAGCACGGCAAGGACAAGAGCTTGAGTAACCTTCATGTTGAGCTGGTGGAAGTATAGGACGTTGATAGGTGATTGTTCAAGGGGTGTTTTGAAGTGCAGGGGCTGTAAGTTACGATTAATGGAGTGTAGTCGGTATTGCAAGGAATGAGAAAGACCAGCTTTCAGTTCAAAGAGTGTGGGGGAGTGAAAGGTGCTGTAAATTATGAATGAAGGAATGTAGTCGGTATTGAAATGAACAAGAAAGACCAGCTTTCTGAGTGAGTGTTGCTTGAAGTGAAAGATTGTAGTGGTGAGTGATGATAGAATTGAAGGATATGGAGAGTGGCACACGGCACATTTTATAATTGCTGAAGTGATATCAAAGCTTGGGTGGGTGAGGTTCTAGACACAGTCACTCCTTCAGGTGAGCCATCACAATTCCCAAGGGTTGTGTTTGCCTGCTAATTCCATCTGCTTACCCAGATGATATCAGCTTATGTCCAACCCAGTCTTAGACCTGCAAACCCCTCGAAGGGTCCATTGGTTCTGATCAGCACGGCCCCCAGGTGTTTGCCTTTCTACCCGGCCGGCCAGTCTGACAACTCAGCACTAGCCACATAGTCCATTGTTATACGCCAGGAACAAAGGAAGAAGGGTATTGTCGCCGAGAAAGAGACTGACCCGTCAAATATGACCTTCGTCTTATTTGTCCCAATATGGAGGTGTCCGGCCTGTGGAATCCTAGCCTCCCTGTACATGTAATAGCTCCTCTAAGTGAAAGTGGAAGAGCGCCGCAAAATAAAAATTGATTACTGTTCTCTGCTCAAGGCGGAACAAAGCGGGGACTGTATCTTCTGAGTGGTCTGTCAATACTTCATCGTCCATCAAGTCGCTGCAACGCACTGTCTACCAAGGCGGACGTCCTCAAGTTAACAGGCATAGTAATGACAATATTATGGTTCTACAATATGTATTCTATGGCATGTGGATTGGGGTAGCACTGGAGAAAAAGGGTTTGCATCCTGCTCGGGAATTATTTTGTAGCTCTTGTAATCACGGTGGCGCCGATCGAGCAGAGTAATCTCTTTGTAGAACATGCGCTCTTCTTAAGCCTCCTAGTTTCCACCACTCCCTTGCACCTCAGTAGAAGCACATGAACGTTTCGGCGCCACACCACGTGTTCCCGTAGTCAGTTCCAAGGTCCAATCCTTGCAGACACGCACTTTGTGTATATTGGTTGCGAGAAGGAGTCCCGCATCGTTTTCCGCGAGAACCCTCGCCGTGGCGACCGTGTCTGCGCGCGCGCTTTGCAGGTGCATCAGGCGAGCGTGGGCACTTTCGACACTAATGGTCATCACCACGTCGCGGTCGCGCAAGTCAAGGTCGACCTCGCGCTGACCACCGCCGCCGGACAAGAGGACGTAGGTGGGGCCTGCAAGAGGGACCCGTGTCGCTTTCTTGGTAGGGTGGGTGCTCAGTCGATACCTAGGTATGTTTCGAGAGGGGCGCAACGCAGGCGAAAGCCTTGTATGGTGGTCTAGATACCAACAATGGGCTCTCGGTCGGCGCTGGTCTCGCGTCCGGGGGAGGATGGCGACGGGTGAATTGGATGGCCTGTCGGAACGCCGGTTTGAAACCGCATGCCCCGGCTGCTCGCTCCTTTTCTCTGTCTTTGATAAAAAGAGGGCCAGGCCGGGCAGGGCTGGATGGAGGTCAAAAGCTTGTAAGTTCTAGACCGTTTGAATTCGTTGGCTCTCCGATGCTGAGCGAGTAAGAAAAGGGTCGAGTGGTCAAATTTGTTTTAGTAGACCCGGCCACAAAGGGCTGTCGAGTCACTTTTGGATTACGTGTGGGGGGGACCGTGGCCAACCAACCTGCACCCTCATGAATCCGTCAGTCCCTCCGGGCCCGTGAGAGCAGCCCAGTCCTCGTGCCACCTATAAGCATGTGGAAGATTGGGCAGGCAATCACGTGCGGCGCAGTGCATCAAAAGAATGCCCCCCTCTAACATTTGAATGCATGAGGGAGGCAGTGGCAGGAAGCGCAGCACAACCAACAGCTTTTGACCCCACGCTATTTCGATATTCTGCCCCACGTATAAGACTGCGAACGGCCGTCAGCAAGCACTTGGAGCTCATACAATAGATGACACGAGTGGCTCCTTTGAATCTTACAGCATGGTCTATCGGTCTGCCTGTCCTGATTGGGTCACATTTCACCCTTTTGGGACAAACCCATCAGCGCGGGCGCTGGTCGACTAGGCCAGGGTCAGAGAAATAGCCCGAGGGCCGTGGTCTCGGGACCCGGGTACCTGCCAAGAAGAACAAAGACAGGAACGAAGGACTCGTCCGCAGGGGCCGCAGCGAAGGACGGTGAGAAGACCCCACCACAGAACAACCAAGGGCAGGTGTCCCTCCTAGATAGAACAAAACTTGCTGGCCAGGTCAATCAGCTAAGTGATGGATCATCTAAAGCTTATGAGCAAAAGCTTGAAGAGCAAAAGCTTGACAAGGGGAAGGGAAATGCAACAAATAATGGTGACTCAAACAAGGGGTCCACTGGAACTGACCCGCAAGAACCAAGACGGCTTACCGGCCCCTGGGAGCAATGACAAGAACACCAACAATTAAAAACCGAACACCATGTACAACATTGTTTCGCCGAACGCGACCAAAGCTGAAGACGTCAAGAACATGAAGACCGGGGAGTAATATAATTCTAGTACATTGATATGCAGAAGAGCTTAGTACCGGCAAATATGTTTTTCGCTAGGTAGGAATTATATGTGGTTGGCATCCTGTCTTTATCCTGCTGAATGCTAAGATATTTCGCTAGACGCATCTTCGTACAACGCATCTAACATACAGTTGTATCAAAACATGACTACGATGACAACACATGACAGTTGAAAGGGTTGGTTCAAACACAGCTACTATCTAGAGCTACCTTGGGGGTGAGACAGCCGAAACCTATCGCTTATATGCAGATGGCTGCTGAAGAAATCAATTGTGGCAATGGGCCAGCTCAGCACGGAAGACCAGGTCGCTGGCTCAAACAGCGGCATAGCCTTTCGTCTGGGCCATCGACGGCTGCTCTGCCCCAGATGGGACTCAGTCGCGCAAAAGCTTAAGCAGAAGTGACTTGGTAGACTGTTCCATACCTTGTAGACTCTAACAAGAACTACTCCAACTTGTGAGTCCTGAGAGGGTAATCCATAGAGATGATTACTCGCAGACTATATGAGAGTGACGGTTTCCACCCGTGGATCAGACAACATCTTACCCACCATTCCGAGACTGAGAAATGTATCGCTGCCATTGCCCCGAAGCTCCACGATGCCGAATCGTTCGTACTCGTCCGGCCTGCCTGTTGGCGATAGCATCAGCATCACCAGCCAGGCCGAATTGTAGGACTTTTGACGCTCTAGAGTGCTCTTCTGCTTGGATTGGAGGATCGGCAGCAAGCGAATGTCATTTCTTTGGCGGCTATCCCCATCTAGGAATCGCTCGTCAGGCAAGACCGCAAATGAGCCTTTGAATCTAGGCTGTATCTTGGAAAGAAACCCAATGCTAAGCTCGGGCCAGATCCTGCCGCCAGAGTCGACGTAGCGAAGCCCTGCCTTGTACGTCGTGCCTTTGATCCTGAGGTAGGCACCTGGACTGATCTCACCTAACGGGTCCCGCTTCGGCGTGATGTGGACTGTCTCAACAACAGCAAGGACATCATGCGGCGTGCTGTGTAGGCGATAGTTGACAGCCACGGGACAATTGACAGATGCCCAAGACCATGATGGTGCTTCGTACGGTTCATCTCTACCGGGTCGGACGCGGCGGCTCCCCGGCCCAATGATTGTCGGTGTTTTCCAGAGCAGTCCATGTAAAAGGTCTTGACGCCACAGGCCGGCGATATAGTCCTCTTCCGAGGCTCCCATGCATTGAGCCATTTCTCGCGCAACACCTGACAGAGCAATCAACTTGTCCGTCGTCTTTGTCAGGCCGCCGCAAGAGTACCTGCCAACAAGTGCGTACCAGAGCTCAGAGATGTTATTGACATCATTATAGAGTCCCTCGACGCGCACTAATGGAGATTTCGGCAAGCTCAGCTTGGCCGCTGTCATCCGTCCAAGAAGTGCTTTGGACCTAATTGCCCTTTGGAAGAGCTCGATGGGGTCAGCTTTTTGATAGGTCTCGGAGCAGACCGTTTCATTGCACTCCCAGAAGATCTGCTGGCTTGTGAAATGGAGTATCCGAGGCGACAATTGACGCTCTTGCATCACCCAAGCTCTTTGATTCAGTGGCGCATCGAGCACATTGTCGGCGAATTGGCTCACTGGAACTACATGGTAGTCTGTGAGCTCTGAATCCCCCCTTTGAGCAGCGTTGACCAAGTCTCCCATCAGTCCGTCTCGTCGAGTCTGCTTGTCATAATTGCAGCTTGCGGTGATGATATTCGGCAAGACAAAAGCTGGATCTCGTCTGCGAAAGAACCCCTGTTTCAACCCTTCTTCGCCATCAACTACAGAAGCTGCTGCTATGTTAACAAGACCGTGCTTGTATACGGCTCCCATACGAGCCGCTTCTCGTCGCCAATCCTGACCATCATCTCCGCGCTGAATTATGCAAAGTGAATCGATCCAGATATGCTCAATTCCGAGATGCTTGCAGACATCGATTGCATTTCGAAAGGCCATGGAAAACATGTCGTCCTGCTCGATAATAGAGTGCCATTGATGTATGTTGTCCGTTCTCAACTGCAAGATGCTATCGGCATTCAGCGGCCACCGGTGGCTCAAGGTGGCGTACTGAAATTCATCATTTTCAGCTTCAGTGGTCGTGTATAGCCGAATTTCATCGGGAAGGATGCGGATAACCCGTGTGGGAAGGAATCGAGGCTCTGAATTCTCTAGTGGCGAAGAGCCTGGGCAACACAAAGGGTGATGTAGAAGGCATTGCTTTAACCAACCCTTGGCGATGTCCAGAGCCGATGCACAAGAAGTGGTGTTTGCAATCTGGCGGAAGCTCTCATCACCACAGATGTCAGCCGACTTGGTCACTGGAACAAGGAGAAGTTCGCAAAGGACCCCCTGATCCTTTTCAGAGAGCATCGGCTTGCTGAACCGCCTATCCCGAACCCTATCCAACCGCAATGAAAGCCGATATGTTCCCTCCGATCCAGATACCTCATTAAGAGAGGCGGTATAGTGTGCATTATCATCTCTGAGAATGGAAGCCTTCTTGCGCCATAATTGAAGAGACGCCTGGTCATCAGAAGGCAGCTTTCGGACCAGTGCTTGGCATATGGCACAACAGGCAGCAGTCGATTTCAGCCCTGAGATGGATCGGTCGAATTTATGTTCGATAAATTGCTCGTTTCCGCTCTTGTTGATCTTGTATCTCGGATGCAGGAACTTGCGACACTCAACGCACACCATGTTTTCAGTGTGCTGCCCTGATTTGGCATGAGGTGGCAGGCTTTTGGTCGTTTCTTGATGTTCCTCGGCTACAGACTTCAGCCGCAGAATTGGTAAGGTGATGTATCACATGGACAAGGATCATGATGAGGAGACGATATCCTCCTGGTCTGTACGACATAAGCCCAAGTCAAAATGCACAGCTATGGCCAACCCCACCAGCTTTGACCTTTCAACCCTGCTATACTTAATCGGCTTACAACAATTACACGTAGTTATGCGGTAAATGTGCTATGCAGCCAACTGTTTTTTTTCTTGAACCCATAATCGAAATTGTGATTTTGACCAGCACTCAATGAGGTCAGAGCTGGGGTTTCTTTGCCCACGCCGCCCTCCGAGTCCTAGACGGAAGGCAGGAGGATGTACGTACTGGCAGGGCCAAAGACACCAGTTGACAGCCATACGGCGGCCCCGATAGCATCACCTCCCGGGCCGCTCAGTGTGGCCAAGAGATCTAGGAGACGGCAGGCAGTTTGTTTCCTGTGCTCCGTTTCTCAATCCTCCTTCATGCCAAGGATGTACAACCACATGATCGATTACTATTTCATCACGCAGACTCTACCAGCGAAATGATTATTGATACAAAAGTGTTTTCTGGGGGGTTTTCTTGGAGCAAATTGGACTGTAACGGTGCCCATCTCTATACCTAAACAAAAGCCTTATTGTCCGGCTCGGGCGACGCCAGTCTACACCGTTTGCCAATGAGGTCCGGTTTCGCAATCTTCAGTGTCATTTCATATTTCCGTATAGACGCATTTTTGTTAGGGGAGACATTTATTACATTGTATATTTAGGTAGCCGAATGATGAGGTGAGCATTCTCACCGGCGTGCCTTGAAAACGACGTGATCTTGGTTATTTTAAAACTCCTCTTCGGCTTAAAGACGGACTCTGCGAGATCATGGAGCTGTCTCCGAGCTTCAAATGGACAGTGTTGCGTGATACCTGTCCGGATGCTTATTGAGTTCATATGATGCTGATTAAGTAGACGCTGCCCTCAGTATGACAAACGTTCGTTACCCTGTGTTCACTAAGCGGGTTACAGCTTCGTAGTTGGAGTGTAACGCATTACTAACTACCTCTGTAGTCTTCCTAGTTTTGCTTCTGCTGTGTCATAACTAAGCCTGGTTAGCTGTTTACCTTTGATCTCCACCTACCTTACCTGTGCTCGGTGGCGTTTAGTGTATAAATTACCTCTACCGCTCCTTCGACCCCAATATATACCCGGTATATACCAAAGGCAGCCAAGTCTCGGTGAAGAACAATTAAAGTTATGACTGCTACTGTATACTATGTGACAGGATCCGAGTAACCGCCGTCAGAATAGTGGACAGCCGTAGTTGGGGTAGGAGGCCTGGCAGCCTTTGGCCCAGTAGTCTCGTGAACCACCAGAACCAGTCCAAATCAATGGAATCTGCCAGTGGTGCTTGAAGTAGTGACATGTGTCAATCTTACAAACCTTAGTCTTCTTCGCGGCACTCAGAGCTTAATTTTGCGACACCTGGATTTCGTAAAGACTAATATTCCATAGGTATACGAGATTGAGCTAGGGAACAAAGCAGGTAGTGTAGACATTGACAATGCTGTGGCTGAGTATGATGCTGCGGGACAGGTTCTCGAATTGAAAACAAGAAGCACCAGCACGATCAAAAACCTGCTGACATTTTCCTATCTGGGTGTTCCTTGCCCAACGGCTCCATTCGGTCTTCACTGGAAGGATATTTTGAGACTAACCGCATCACCAAGATAGGTCTTCCATGCTCACCCTTCCCCAACCCCTTCCCTTCACACTCATGAATGTATGAGTGGATGTCTTCTAAGTGACTAAGTCAAATTTGTCTCCTTGCCGTCGATTGCTTGATAAGAAAATCCCGGAGCAGCGGGAGACTCGCCGTGGACTTCACGAGGTCGAAATAACCCGATGATTTTGATGAATAACCGGCAGATCCAGCTAGCGAGAAGCGTCACCAAGACCACCAATGGCAGGAACCTGAGCATCGTCTCTGTTCCTGAAAACACAAGAATGAGACCCAAAAGGCCACTACACACCAGAAATGAGTGCTTCATATATGGTTCTGCTCGCTGGTAATAGACGAGTACTAAAACCACACTGCAGAAAACGAAGTATTGCAAAAGCTGCCTCCCAGGAGGCGATGGCAACATCAAGACGGCGTTTAAGCTTAGAGCCCGATCTATTTGAGCAGATCCTATCGGATTGGTTAGCTTTTCATGGACATCAATCTTGGATGGGAGAGATGAATATACTGCTGCTGCAAAGGTTGCATGTTGTGGGAACGGCTGCTGCTGAAACAATTGTCGGACAGCCAAGAATCCCTGCCAGGCTAATGAAGCTTTTCATGACAGTGTGAAATCGACGATACCGTAAAGAGTCCACGAGCTCGTTAGACTTGGAACAAGCAGCCCTGTTTGGACTGCTATTGGCGATGACCTGTTCAAGACTGACCTGGGAGTTGTCTTGGAGCACCCCATCCTGGCCGGTGTAGGAGACGTCTTTGTAGATAACCGTTATTGCAACAACTGAATTCGTGGCAGGCTGTGTCTCTTGTCGGCCCCAACAGTGGGAGATGACTTGGGAGTCTTTGTCGACATCCCACCCCGAAGCTGGATCTCCATTTCGATCGAATCTCCTGCCATGTGTCTTGGTCGCATGATCCATGCGACGTTTGTTGTCGCCTATCTCGGAGTTGGGGGTCTTTGGTCTGTTATAATTCTGCCAAAGTATATTGGCATCGTATCCGGATGTAATGATCCGTTCACTTCGGTGTTGCGACTCTGGTATAAAGTCTCGTAGCCAGAGAACAGTCGAACCTATCCTATCACACCATGTCCTCTCATTTGTTCCTTCCAAGCCATGACCCAAGCCATTGTTAACTGCCGGATCGTTTCCGTGATGATTTGAGGCCTGTATGCTTGTTGTACCACCCTTACTTCCAGGCGATCGTAAACGGTACTCCCGAGGTTTCCTCCCGTGCGGCAACATGTCTGGTTGAGAAGCGCTTCCCGTCGAGTGAGGTCGTATGTAGAACAGAACCGCGGCAAGCGTCAGAATCTGAAGTTCTCGGTAGAGTGTCAGCTATCTTGGTCCTCGGTAAAGACCATAGCAGTTGAACAGGAATGATTACCACTGTATCGGTTACCACTTCTGACACGATAGAACCTTCGCTCGAGCGACGCTGCAATGTTTGTTGCGGAGAAAGTTGGCGAGATCGTAAGCAAGCTGCACTTCAGGGCAACTGCAGGCAAAGTCTTTGAGGAGCCTCCGATCGAGAGAAGCTTTGCGGGTTGAATTGGCTAGGGATGAAGTTCCTGTAGGTCTCGAATGTTGGGAGACTTGGGTAGCCCTTCCGAGGATTGAATTGAGTATGCCTGGCCGTCTGCCTCGTGCCAACTTTCAATCACAAAATCAAGTAGCGGTCAAGGAGAGAGGCCTCCTTTTCCTGCATCTATGCCCAATTTACTGGCTCCCCAGAAGCGCCGCTTCTTGAGGGGTTCTCAGCCCCCGGCGTCATTGACGACCAACCAGAACGCAAAGGCGTCTACCGAGATCAGGCCTCAGGGCAGCGACCTGCAGTCATACTACGCCCACAGCCACGTCGCCGGCCAATGGCCTCATTGAAGAATACCTCAAAATACCGCCAAACCTGTTGCTAGCGGATGTCACTTCCGCTGAGATCGTTCTGTAGCAGAAGGCACCTCGACTGTCTGCTGTGGGGGGCGAAGACATCGTACAAGCTGACGTTCTACCCCTGTAGACTTTCAATTGACAACCTTCGCAACCGGTCATTGATTGTGATCGAGGTTGTTTTCCTCCTTTCTCTTCACCTTTCCCGTTGTTTATCAAAGCTATTGCCATACGTCGACACAACCTCAATCTACCTTGCCCTCTCTCAACCAAAGATGGCAAACCTAGCTCAGGGGTGGATCAACCACCTACGGCGTCAAGCAAGAAAGTGCGTTGCTACATCGTCGAAATCTTCTATGCCTATCTGACCTTTGTACTCTTGCAGCGACCAGGCTGCCCCAGCCGGCACGAAAGAGGTTACCACTCCCTCGCCCCTCGCGAAAGACCAACAACCATGGTACGCGACCGGCAACGATAAAGCTGATGATCTTGCCCCACGAATCCCTTCAAGTTTTGAACTATCCTCCGACTATGTGACGCCAGCCAGAAAACGGCTAAAAAGCCCTACGAACTCGATCAAGGCCGATGACCGCACTCGGTCACCTTCCCCAATGAGACGCTCCAGATACACCACAGCCGATGAGTCGACAGCTGATTTCCCTGCCCGACCTACCGCTCGAAAAAGGGGCCGATTGTGGAATGAGGGCGATCCAATCCTGACCCGCAAACCTCAGCCTGCTCCTCAACAACATGCTCGCCCATCCCGCCGACGTGACAATAACAAGGTCAGGAGTCAGTCGGTAGAGGAGGGAGATCCTTCCGTCAATACAATGATTGCACAGCCCGAGACTCGTCCTATTATTCAGGAACAATAAGTTGCTGAAGTAAAGGGGATCTATGCGGGTTTAGTTATGTGCGTTACTTTCAGTGTCAAGCTGTGCCTGTCTTGTTGTGTGCGATATACTGCTGACCGACTCTCGACAATCCTAGGGTTGAGTCCAAGTGCATTGAGGTTGATAGCTCGCAGAACGATTCAAGTCCTATGTTTAACAACGAGCAGTGGCAAGCACTAATTGCGCTACACCGTACTCTGTTGCATGAACATCACGATTTCCTCTTAGCCAACAGTCAATCTCTTTCACGCTTGGGTAACCCAATCACACGAAGAAGAAGGAGTCGGATGGAGCCTGGCGCCTTGAGTGCGATATCAAACTGCAACGCCCAGTCAGAGTACGACAAGACACAGGCAAACACACACAGTGACGCCCACGTTTTGATGACGGCTATCTTACCGGAGTCGGATCCGGACAGACACACGTTCATGCGGAACTCAACAGACGATAAGCCGACTCCACATATTGCATCCGAGGTCTTGCCAGGTGACCGGTTCGAGAGCGAAACATTCGACGAAAATGAGATGAGATTCGAACATTTTCCCTCCCTGAGGAGAGTCGGGGGAGGGCAACCCAGATTGGGTCTGAAGACAGATACTTCAGATTCCTGGGATCCCATTCTGAAGCCTTCGACAACCTCCAAAGCCCGGTACATGCCCCGAGCCTATCCACGCCAAGGGACTACTTGATTCCTTTATCCCTACTCTCCAATATCCCACGAAGGTTCCAATATCTTTCCGTTCTTACATATATTGCCATTCCCATTGTCGCTGCGAATGTCGGCATAATGGAATGGGCTTTCGGAATACTGGCCATCATCCCCAGCACCTATGTCCTGGCGAACCCACCTGTGCCTCCTACCGTGAACGACGGCGCCGAGGCGATCGTTTGGAAGTACGCAAGAGACTGGTGAGATATCCCCTTATGTACCCCAGCCCTCAGAGTCGGTCCCAGCTTGCTGATTCAACCAAAGGGGTCTCACTTTCGTCCTTGTCTTTGCAGCCTTGCTTGTCACGTGTCTCAGAACTCATTACCCCCCAGATAAAAGGATGCACTTCGTCTCTGTGGTCTTCGTGACGTCGCTAGCGATCATGCTCTTACTCCTGTATTTCATGAGAGACGGCACGTGGAACGTGTTGGACCTGCTTGCACTATGTGTTTGCTTTTGCGCAACTGCCACATACATCACTACCAGCGAGTCCGGGGGCAGGGATACAGTTGCTGGAAACCGTGATGAGGAAGAGGGTGGTGGCCAATCTCTCGGGGACAATCCGACACGTATTCAGCCCGATCATCCTCCGCAGGTACAAGGTGGGCCTTAGCCCGGGGGTGAAGTGAAAGACGTGTAATCTTGCACTAGGGCACATCAAGACCGAGAAAATGATGAGGTTTTGGCTGATGAAATCGAGTTTACCTGGGAAACGGTGAGGGAAATGAGTCTCTCATCTTCTGCAGCGTCCGGGTCAGTGGAAACCTTTGGAAGAGTGTGTGTACGCCGTCACAAATGGAACACTGCCTCCCAAGTCTTCTAGGTGCTGACTTTTCGGGTTACTGGCACCGTTGGCTTCGGCGCAATTTATGCTCAAGCTAAGATTTAACACTATCACGATACACTCAATTAAACAAGTCTTCATAAATGCTGCTAGCTACCTTCTCTGGAGCAAGTGGAAATTGGGGCAGGGCCTATAATTTGTGTCTAAGCGAGTTGCCCCGTTCGCCTTGCGTCCAGTAATGTGCAGACAGGGACACAGAGAGTGGGATGGTGTGTCCAACTCGCGGCAGTCCAAGACGGCGAGCTTGAAGTGTTCAGGATGGGGATAGAAATGAGCTGGAGTTGAAGGCTAAGGTGAGACTGGGCAGGTGTATTGGAACAGGGCAACCAAGATGTATCGGTTAGGAGGAGACAACGTAGTCCTTCACAGCCGAAGTCTGAAAACTAAAGACCCTCGGGTCGCTGCGCATCCGCTTGTGGTCAAATGGATAAGAACAACTGCATATGGCTTGGTAACTGACCTACATTAAGTGGCAAGGAAATGATAGGGGCACTTTGGGGATGTGTATCGGTCTATGCCTCGGAACGGTGCGGGTGCGAATATCAGTCTTCACCACTAAAACCGGAGCCTGTTTGTGCTCCGCCACATCCCCTAATGTTTGACCTAACCCAGGATCCAGACGGACGGCAGCATTTCTAAATCTGGATCCTGGTAGCAGCCTCGTTTGCTGGAGCGAAATTGGCCGAGGCGTACCAATCTCAGTGAAGCGCACATCAGGTTTACCCATGCCTCACTCTGACCTACGACTATTCCAGATCCAAAGTCAACTAAATAAGAGGGGTGGCTACGGAGTTATGCACCTTAAGAATTTGGTGGAAGGCTGGTAGTAAGGGAGTGGGATTAGCAGAATTGATACCTAGCTGTCCAAGTGAGTAGATGCATCTCGAGGTCCCAGCAAAGCATACTTAGGCATCTAGACGCCATTGAACCCTATCATTTCAATATTAGTATACTTTATTCCCGGTTTCACAAAAGGAGAATCACATTGTGTATTTAGGGAAAAGAAATTAGCAGAAATTGCAAGAATCACAAGTGTCAAGGAAGTTAACATTGAAGTGTTTTCATCTTTAAGCGGTATAGTTACACACTTTGATTATTGAGCTGTATGCGGTCCCTTCATACAGTTGTAAACACTTTAAGACCCAGTGTTAAGTAGCACACAATCCCGATCACAGTAGGTTTAAAATACAATTGTCTTTTTCTTCTTTTTCTTGTTGATTTGGCCTGAATTCTCTCTCTCCTAGTTTCATATATGATTACAGGAATTTCTAGCTCATGGTGATTGGGACATCCGGAAGAAATGCCTGTGAGGGAACAGGAGGATGCAGCGGCACCGTTTGAAATCTCCCAGAAAATGCGAGTCATGACACAGCTTCCCTTCAGTTCAAGCCCTGTACGAATTGAAATGCCGAACGAATAGTGCGTGCAGGTCTGCGCGTGCCTGGATCATAAGCTCAACACCCTTGGTAAAGTATCACCGCTGGGTTGCATGCGTCGGTCGAATTATACCTCCAGGGGTGGAACCCACTGTCTTCCACCAGCAAACATCATTTTTTTAGCCTTCGCACCCAAAGCTTATACAAGTAAAGTTAAGCACCCTGGCGAAGAGGCAACTTTTGATCATCCTTTAGGCGGGGGCAGTTCGTCCTATGGCTGGGTGCGAATTTGGCACGCAGTATTTATTTGAGTGGCCTACTTGGCACCGAAGTAAGCTTCTTCAAGCATACCAGATCAGAGACCTCATCTATCTCAAGCCTGCTACTACGGTTACAGAATGGCGTTCACCAGATTTCAGTCACATGCAACCTTCTTGCTGTTTTTAAGCATAACTGGCTCAATGCTGGCAACTCTCGGCTTGGCTCAAAATACCAGGTAAGTCCCGGCTGCTCTTGAGTACACACAGACAGACTTCCGTTTGCCTCCTGGGCCAAGACGTCACGTTGGTCCGATCGCAGTGTCAGCAACACAAGGCCACAGACTGAGGGATCCTAGCTGCCACGAAGTTGCATTCACTCTGTCGGGTGCCGCCGAGAGTACGTATCCGTCAATGTCCAAATCCACCTCACTTCCGCGTGCATCGCCATGTTAAACAACCATCAGATTATGATCTCAGTCATTACAACCAGTCGACTCCGGCTTTCATACAGACCGCCATATTCGACATAGTGAGCGGGTGGTATACTACCACCCCAGTCAACGGAACCGATACCATTGCCGGGTACTACTGCGAACCGACGATTAAGAATGAAAACAGCACAAAGCTGCAGCTCATGTTCCATTCTATCACGGCAAATAGAGACTACTGGTCGGCCATGGGCGGTGAGACTCACCCTACATCAAGAGAACTCCATACGATTTGACTCTGTGGAAAGGTACTACGCTAGGACATGATAGCTACAAACCTGAGATATATTCCTGGAGACATTATGCAAATGGCCTGGGTTGTGAGTGCTTGCTCCAGATTAAGCACTAAGAATCAGTGCTAGTACGCTAACGACGTGGAACTGCAATAGATCCCACATTGCAGCTAGACCGCCTGGGGCATGGCAAGTCATCCCATCCGGATCCCGTGGTGTATACTCAAGGCCCTTACGAGTGAGATACTGTCCTACTTCCTGAAATGCTAGATGCTGAAATCAAAGCTTTGATGCTATGCTTGCCTCGTTCCGTTTCATTCTGCATGGATCCGTGTACTGACTGATCCCAGAGCTTCCCTTTACGTGGACCTCGCCAAGCAAATCAGGTCTGGGACCACCGATCAGATCCCACAGTACGACGAACTGTTGTATATTAGTAACTCCTATGGATCGGTGCTTGGCGTCTATATCGCGCAGACCTATCCGGATCTTTTTAACATCAGCGTCATGACCGGATATACTAAGCGAATACTCCCATCGTACTATGGAATTGCGCTTCAAAATCCTCAATCTGCCGCCATGCTCTTTCCAGAGAGATTCCCAAACACAACTCCTGCACTCTACGTAATATCCCCTTTCCTTCTCCCTCATGCTCTTTGTTTTTTATCAGTTGTATACTATTTTTTCAATTATCTTTGATCCCCCCCCCCCAACACCTGTTCGTGTCGACGTACATTCACTGACTCTCCTTGCAGCTGACCTCACCTAACGAGGAAACCAGAACCAACTCCTTCTTCGGCTCCCACGACCAGGTTGATTTCGAACAGGAGCTTGGTCAGATATGGTGGGAGCGGGAGGACGTCGTCGCGGCTGGAGAGTACATCGGCACCTACGTCCTAATGACCAAGGCTCCGGCTTACACCAAGCGCGTGCTGGTCATCACCGGCGAGCAGGACCAGCCGTTTTGCGGTCAAGGCACTCCCACGATAGCCGTGGCCGCATGCGGCGACCTGCTCCCGGAGACGGTGGAAATATTCCCCAATGCCGAGTTCAACTGGAAGAGGATTGCTAAGACGGGCCATGCGATCAACTTGTTCATGTCTGCACAGGAAACTTTCAAGACCGCACATGACTTCCTTGCGGGTGCGACTTTTGACGGATAATGAACAGGGTAGATAACTATCTCTACGGTGCCTGGTATATTCTTCAACGAACGAGATCGCTAGAGGAGCGTGGACAGTCGAAGCGAGCACAGTCCTACAATATTCAGATGAACAAATAGAGCAAATCATCGATCGAGGGTCGCTTCTGAATGCTCCATTATCGTACGAACAATTAAATCTTGCGAATCGAGGTGAGCTACTTCGGAACAGTATCTTTCCCACTGGCAATCTTTTCCTCATACTCCGTAAACGTTTCAATTCCCTTCGGAACACCATTCCATTGCAGGCCCTGCCAGGTTTAGTCAGCCCGACTCATTGTCCCATGATAGTGAGTTAGATGTTATTTCAGATCATCACTTACCTGTTCATCCATGAGGACAGCACGCTTCTCCATGGACCGCTTCCACGACGGCAGCTCAACCATTCGCTCATGCCACGCCCGAGCGTGCGGCATGCCCTCCCAGACCTCGTCCCACGACTGCGTAAGCACCTCACTAAGGCGGAAATTCCACGGGACAAAAGCCATGTCCGCGAAAGTCATCTTGTCGCCCACCAGCCACTGGGCCTCGGCACCCTTGGCGCTCAGCACGCCCTCGATGACGCCCAGGATGCGCTTGATCTCGCCGGCATAGCGGTCGATGGCGGGCTGGATCTTCTCGGGGTGCAGGTGCAGGAACCAGCTGGCCTGGCCGAAGTAGGGGCCCTGGCCGCTCGTCTGGAAGTGCAGCCACTGGCTGCAGAGATGGCGCTCTTGAAGCATGCTGTACGAGACGTGGTGGGCGGGCGTGTCATACTGCTCGACCAGGTACTGGTAGATGGCGCCCGACTCCCACAGCGTCAGGCCCGTGTTGGGGTCCTCGATCGCGGGCACCCGGCCGTTGGGGTTGATGTCGGTGAATGGCTTCTTCTTGACGTCGTCGAAGCGGAAGGACTTGATCTCGTAGTTGAGGCCGAGCTCTTCGAAGAGGAAGATGGCCTGTGGGAAGTGTCAGCATGGTGTCGCGCAGAGGCCTCAACGGCGTTCTCTGCTCTCACCTTCCACGGGTTCGGACCGGGTGCTGAAAAAAGAAGTCAGCATTACTATCCTCTCACCATCACGGTTCGAGCCCAAAGAGGCACCTACGGGTGATCCACACGCGAATCGGCTTTGGAGGATTCGCCATTGTCATTGCTGCGTTGTCGTTGGGGCTGCCACGTCTGAAAGGAGGGATTGAGTCGCAGAGATGATGTTCGCTTTTCCAGGAAGTCAGGGGGAAGATCGCTTTTGTAGGTGACCTATGGTTGAAGATGGGCCGTTGCAAGCCTCGGGTCTAGGAAACCTTTGGTAGATCCGATCCTACCAACGACAAGTGTTGGTGCAGGGCCCAGCTGCTAGGGCTGACGGCCAGCCCGTTGCGTACTAGGTCTTTCACCAGATCTGCTACCGTAGCTTAGGATTCAAGAGGGCGAAGGAATACACGGACGTCGCCTGTGTGCTGATTGGTGCCATACAAAAAAGGAATGGAATTTGAATACGCTTTGACGCCATATCAAGTTTGAGCTTCTGCCTCCAGATGTCATGCTTGTTTGAACACAGAAAGACAACGACATAGTATCAGTGCTCCGTCAGGGACAAAAGAAAAATGCTTTGGGATTGATTTTCTATAGATATTTGGATCTGTATCTTTAAAACATGGTCAGTCGGCATCATTGTCCGTATTTTCAATTTACTGGTATTTTTCATTTGAACTGTTGATGCCATCTCATTCTATCCATCCGGTCTGCCGCGAGGTCCAGACTCTAGCTACTGTAACAGCTTAGCCTTCACAGGTCTCCAGGTTCGAAAAACGAGACTTATTCGAGTGGAAGCAGCTTGTAAACACACGCAATACCGTGGCGCAATGTCAACAGCCCTTGGTGATTGATGATGTGCTTTGGTATTATTTGAGCTGCTGAGATAGGACATGGCGAAAGGCTGGGACCTTTAGAAGTTACGAGCTTTCACCTCGGGTGTCCGCTACGCGGCCACAGTATCTGTGATGAATCAAGGTTGTGATAAATCAAGTGGCCGTGATGAATCAAGGTTGTGATAAATCAAGTGGCCGTGATGAATCAAGTGGCCGTGATGAATCAAGTGGCTGTAATAAATCAAGTGGCTGTGATGAATTAAAGTAGCCGTGAGCCCGCCCTGCGGGATGGTCCCACGGCCTTCTGTACTGAATTGTGTTTCCGGGGAGTAATTAAGCCACATTTGGTCCCGGATTTCTTTACTGGGCGGGAGGTAGTTAAGCCACAGGCGCTCCGTAATGATGTTTTCGAATTTTTGGGGAGCCAATTAGGGCGGGTTTTCAGGGTATGGCGGTGTTATTCCAATAGTATAGTGATCTGCCAAATACAACGGTCAGGCATAGATGATTGGGGGGATAAGGCTACCAGGATGGACGCTGAATATGTCTAATGACGAAATCGGGCCAGATTTGACGTATTACCCATTTTCGTCTTTTTAATTATAGGCCCGCATCTCGGCTGGTTATGAAATGTTGCCAGAGACAGGAAACAACAGCACTAACATATAGTCCCTCCCCTACCTTTGAAACACCCGTACCTTTGGAATGGCAAAACTAGTTAACAGCTACACAAATTAAATAACTTAACTTATAACTCCCTCTATAGGTAATATATTCTAGTACTAATTAATTAACTTTTAAAACTTATTTAATTATTTTTTATTAATAATATAAATTTTAATTTATTAAATATATTTTCTATTAAATACTTTCCTTTTAAATATAATAAGTTTATTTCCTTTATTAAAGGTATTAATATATAAGTTATTTAAAAGAAAAGTTAAAATTTTTAGGAATAACCTATATATTAATACCTTTAATAAAGAAAACAAACTTACTATCTTTTAATAGCAAATACTTCCTAGAACTAAGGCTATATAGTGATTATTATAAGTAGATAAATAAGGTTTACTTAAAATACAGAGTTTAATATTTGAGTAGCTTTTAAAAGAGTGGTTGTGCTACGGGAGCTGTATGTTTACTTGTGTTTTGCGTGGCTGTTAGCCATTTTTGCTATTCCAAAGGTACGGGTGTTCCGAAGGTAGGGAAGGCACTGTACCTAAGTAGTTAGAGTCTCCCAAGCGACTCGTGAAATTCAATCTGAGCCCAGACTTCAGTATGTAGACCCCCTGGGAGTTGTGAAGTAGTGTTAGGAAGTTACTTCTGGTGGATAACCATATCAGCGGTGTGTGAGATGAGCAGATTAATCACTCTGGTTGAACTCCGAAGATTTGAAGAATGAGCTCATCCGGCACCATTGCTGTTGTTCAAGCCAGTCCTTCCAAAAGCTTCGTTGGATTTGAAAAAAAAAAAAAAACCAACCCAAGGAAACGCTCCCCCGGTCAGCGAAAATGCGTTTGAATACCCAGGCGCCAAATTCTTTCAAGTGTGGGCTCTTGGTCACATATTAGCCAGCGGCCTGTTCCTGATGACCCATGGGCTGGCTTGTGCGATTGAGCGAAAGCAGTGAATGCTCAAGTAGCACTTGCCAGTGACCGCGTGAGGATGAGGGGATGAGGGAATGCAGTGAATTATTAACCTTTGTTCATCAGCAGTGAGTTGTGATACGGCACGCATGGCTCGTCAGTCCCCATGTTTATTCACTGTGGCTTTGGATCTCTGGAGCGAATCGAGCTGTCGGCTGCCTCGACTTTGACATTGGTGATTCTACCCGATGGGACGCCTGTATCGACCGCGTCAACACCAACACTCCTCTAACAATACAGCGGCCACCAGAGGAGGTCATCTTGGTCGCCATGGAGACCATCCTCGAGGAAGGCTCATCGACCTTGAGTCAGTCTGACAATTGCAAGGCGACATTTCCAGGCTCCCTTCCACATCGCACCGGTAGCGTGTCACGCGAGACAACACACACAGCTCGCCAAGTCGCAAAGGGCAGGTCCAGGAAGCTCACACTCACACGGAAGGTGTTTGGTGCAATTGGAAGGGTTCTAGTCTATCTCTGTGCAGCTTGGACACTTGGGGCTCTTGTGGTCATGTACGTGTCCAAAGGCCGCGATTCTAACCTCAGAAAGCGCACTACTGGTTGTCAACCATAGCTAACGAACGATTGAAAAAAGCGTTCTTATCTTCAGCCTCACATTCCTCGCCAAACCAAAGTCCTTGGACGCGACCATCCCGCACGACTTCATTTCCTCCAACCCAATCCTCACGAACGGGCAACCGATTGACGGCGAACGGAAGTGGTTGGACGACTTCTCCCACTCGGTCAAGCCCAGAGCATGCCACTCCCACAACGACTACCAACGACCGTACCCCCTCTTCTCAGCCCTCGCGGCCGGCTGCGCGAGCGTAGAGGCGGACGTGTGGATCACAGATGACGGGACAGACCTCCTGGTGGGGCACGACGAGGCCTCCCTCACAGCCGACCGCACGCTCGCGAGCATGTACCTCGACTCGCTCCTGCACATCTTGGATAGCATGAACGGACAGGTGAAAAACACGGCGGGTGCGGGTGGGATCCAGCGCAGGGGTGTTTTCAGGACGGAACCGGACGCGACGCTCGTCCTGCTCATCGACGTCACAACAACACAGCCTACTACGCCTCAGCCTCGTTCAAAGCCATCTTCGGGTCTGTGCTTACAGGCTTCTCCCCATCACAGCTATCCACCCTGCGCTGTCAAATCTCTGCCGTAGCACAACAGGGTCTCAAGAGCCGCTACTGGGACACGCCCGACTGGCCGGTGGGTTACCGCGAGTACGTGTGGGGCGTCCTGGAACGGGAGGGGGTGGACGTGCTGAACGTGGACGACCTGGAGGGTGCAGCGCGGAGGAGCTGGGACGCCACGGGAGGAACTTGGGTGCGAGATGTGGCTTGGATGATCGCTGTCGGGGTGTGGGTTTTGTGCTGTTGTGTGGCTGTTGTCTTGCTGGGGTGGCGGAGGAGGCGGGGGATTGTGCTGGGGGACAGTAAGAGGCCTTGAAGACGCAAGAGGTGGTATCAAGTACGCCCACAAACACTCTCGTGACTGTTCTGTCTGTTGTTGACGTTCCAGGTGCGATGCGGGAATCACAATACCGTGACCGCGCAGGAAAAAAGGAAGAATTCGCTAATGGGTCTATGGATGAAAGACACAGCTCGTCTCATAATCATTAAGTGTACATGGCCCTTTCTCTGGCCCTTCAAAGATGGCTGACAGAAAATGTCCCATAGATTTCCGTTCTGCGCAGCCCACGCAGCCACCGAAACCGAGCTAAATAACGCCCGTCCATCTCGAGATATACCCAAAGCTCATCCAGATGCAAGCCATGCCGAGCACCAGCACGAGCGCCTTGACGATGGCATCCCTGAGCTTTCGGTTGTTGCGGCCGCGGAGCCCGTGCTGGAAGTCGCTGGTGGTGTTTGTGAAGGGGAACGGGGCGGCGGGGGCGTCCTCGCCGAGGAACTCGCACAGGGGCGCCCAGCCGTCGCCGACGTTGTACTCGAGCAGGCGGTCGGCGGGCACGAGCTCCCGCACGAGGTCGTAGTGCCTCTTGAAGACCTCGACGCCGCGGTTCTCAAAGTCGCCCTCGAACAGCCGCTCCCACAGCGCCACCAGCATCGGCCGGTACAGCGAGAAGGCCCAGTCGAAGTGCGAGATGACCTGCGACGTGGGGTCTGTGATCCCCTGGTAGATGGTCTTGGCCGTGGACCTGGGGACGGTTGTTAGCTATCTACGCAGGGGCTCGGTGTGGTGGGCAGGAAGTGGGCGGAGGGGTTGAGGGAGAAAACTTGCTTGTGCCATGACTCAGGATCTCTTGTTGTGAGGATGACCTTGGCCTTTGGATACGCGGCTATCAGCTCGGGCGCGAAGGCGGCGGCGGGCAGGTCGCACACGGCCTGGCAGTGGCCGAGCAGCTGGTCCCAGTCCTCCTTCTCGAAGGTGCCCTCGCCGTCCCACTTGGCCTTGATGGCCTGCATCCACAGCTCGCAGTCCCGGGGCGTCTCGGTGCTGGCCGCCCGCATGTGGTATGTCTCAAGATACCCCAAGGATCTCAGAGCCGTCCGGACAGCTGGAGAGTGAGTGGTCAATACTTGGTGTCTCTTAGTTCGCGCGACGATAGCCAGCCAGGCGGTGACTTTGGTCTCGGTGAACAAGTTTTTTTGTTGCTAGGCACACTCACACATTGTTCCCGTCCGGCAGAGGCCGAGCACTAATACCTTCATGGGCACGATGCGCCTGCATTGACGCCTGTCGATGTTTGTGCCGTCCTGGACGAGGACTGGTGTCCCTCGCATGTCGAAACCAGCCATTGTGGGCGGATAATGGGGGGTTGCCAGCCAAGACGCGGGAATTGCCCGACGCGGGTCAGTCCGGACTTGCAATGAGCAAGATGTCGAAACCCGTGAGTCGTGATGGCTTTCGCAATTGACCTTTCCCACACGTGTCGTGATTTTTTTGGAAGTGGCCAGTTGTTGTGTTGCGTCAGCCCAACGATTGCTGCAGACAACCCGATTCTGCAAGTGGATATTACAACTTGTTAAAAGGATTCAATCAATATACAATAACGAAGCGGAGTCGACCCTCTCTCTCGATAGGGCTCACAAGACGGGTAGGAAGTTCAGGAATGTCGCGATAGACAGACTACTGTCTCGGGTTCTCAATTGTGGGCAGAGCGGGAGGCATCCCCCCGGTCAGGGGTGAGAAAAAACGGCCAGATTCAGATCCCTGTTGGAGGGTCAAGGCACTGCCAGGGGCTCGACATGCGGTTGGCGCAGGGGTCTGCTGATAATCACGTCGTAACGCACGCACTGTGCCTCTCTCTTTCTTCCTGGGGTAATTTGGGTGGGTGACCATCCCAAGTGGCACCCCCGCCGTTCCTTTGCCAGCTTTGCCGACCAAGGAGCTCCACCGCACGGGACACACCGTGGTATTGGACACGGTCATTGGTCGGCGGCGATGCAACCCAGCGAGGTGGGACAACGACGTCTGTTGTGATGCATCAGAATATCAATTGGGTCTTGCGGCCATGGCCAGTAGAGTCGAGCCGACGGACAACGAGCTCTCCGTGGGACATTTGAAACCCCCGACTCGTAGCTGGGAATGACAAGGCGAACGATATCCTTGTTCTTTAGCAGCTTCTGCTAAAGGGAAGTAAACCAGCGTATCTAGACAGGACATGTGACATCAGAAACCGAGTCGGAAGACATACCATGTTCTCGCTTGGATGAGTGGAGGACGTGAAGATGACATGTCGGAAAGCATCACGAATTTCCAGACTCATTAAGAAATATTGATGGGAGCTTATTAGGATGGTGTCCCCCAGCTTCTCGGGCTCAGCAACCCACTCACTGTATACTTGATCTTGTCCTAGGGTATGCGCTGGTATTTCAAGTGTGGACCTGGACTGATCTCACCCAGACGATGACAAGAACGAAACGGCATTTCGTGAACCAGAGAAACCAGATGACGTGTCGTGTGCTGGTTCCTGTTCCTGACAAGCCTCATCGTGTGCTCAGATTGTCTCCCACAACAAGCACGATCATATCCGATCTATCATTCTGCTTACGTCTGACCTGCCGATGTGCTCCCAGCGAATAAAGCAACAGCACTCAGCCGTGATTCTGGAGTAAATCTCCACCTTCAGCGGAAGCAACAAGGACGTGTGGCGTGTGCACGAGAGTACCCATCTCCCGGATGCTGGCTCCCGGCTCCCGCGCTTTGCTATTTGAAGAAAAAACGACGGTTTGATTGGCCTGGTATATCTTCAATTCTGTAATTAAACATGACGCTTGTGACCCTTTATCGATAATCATCGTTGAAGGATGATTGACAGTGTCGAAGGGATTTACGGGCACGGTGATGGATGAATGGATATCCTCGTGGATCCAACCGGCCTTCAAAGCTAGCCCGACGGGCTGCAGTGCAGACCCACTCACATTTCAGCGACCTTGTGCGTCACCATAGATCAAGAAAATCCATTAGCGGTGGATGGCATATCAGTCGCGTCTTGTATATAGTATCGAGAGAAAAAGGCTCATTGGCACGCAGCTTGAGACCAATCCCAACGCCGCGTCATCGGGATTTGTCAGTTTTTAATCTCTCACACTCAAGCGCAATCGCAAAGCGTTTCTGATATCTGGCAGCTTAGTCCTCCTTGAACCGGGAGCCATTGGATATCAGTTTGTCTATCTGAACTTGTAGCATAGGAAGCGTCTCAGAACAATAGTCGGGGGAATAATATTGGTCTTGGGTATCCGACACATGCAAGCAACAGACTAGGGACCACTACGCCCAGACGTGTATCATACAACACGATTCGATATTCTCAAAATGACTGGGGATAATAAAGATTCACTTCAACCTTTCCTCGCCGAGCAAGACGACACTCGAAACAGCTCCCTCGAACTTCAAGACCTTGATAGCGATAGCCATAGATCCACAGCTAATGTCAGAACCCAACCAAGAGACCTTGAAACAGATGAGGACGAGCTGCAAGAACAACGAGATGCTTTCAAGAAGCCGCTGCCGTTGCCCAAACGATCATCTACTCATGCCATCATCTTCATGCTCGGCGCCCAGACTTTCAGCGCCAGCATGAACGTCAGCATCAGGCTTCTGGAGAACACATCGACGCATCTGCATCCCCTCCAGGTTCGTGCAAAATTGTCTTTATTCACAGCATGGAGGGAAATCAGAGCAGTAACACTGGGAGAGTAGAAGGAGATATTGAATTTCACTAACACAACACTTAGATCTTGTTCGTCCGCATGAGCATCACGACGCTTGGCATCACCGCCTGGATGTGGAAACAGCAAAAGCCCAACAACATCCTCGGAAAGCCAGAAAATCGCATCTTGCTGCTAGTGAGAGCCATCGGTGGCTTTTTAGGCGTGTTTGGGTTATACTGCAAGCCATCTCATCACACCTCGTCTCAGCCTCCTTCCCCTTCCAACTCACCTGTGCCCGCTGCTAATTCCTGCAATCAGACTCCCTGCGCTACCTCAGCCTCAGCGAGGCCACAGTCATCACCTTCATGACACCCCTAGCAGCGAGCCTAGCCGGCCACCTCTTCCTGAACCACCCCCTCCCGCCCACCCAAGCCCTCTTCTCCCTGGTCTCCCTCCTGGGCGTCCTCCTGGTCGCCGCCCCAGATGCGATCCTCCCCTCACCAGCACCCTCAGCCGCTCCTCCTCCCGCGGGCGAGACCATCAACACGTCGACGAGCAGCCGCATCCAAGCCCTCGCGGCCGGGCTTCTCGGCGTCTGCGGGTCCGCCGCCGCGTTCTTGGCAATGTCGTCGCTGGGCATGGGTGAGCACCCACTCACGGTGGTGAACTACTTCGCGGCGCTGTGCGCGGCGGCTAGCCTGGCCACGCTGGCCGTGATACCTGGCTTGGGAGGGTTTCGGGCGCCGGGGCATGGGTGGGATTGGGTGCTTTGGTCTTCAGTGGGATGAGCGGCTTCCTCATGGTGCGTACCTGTACTGTAACCCCCCCCCCCCCTTCCTCCCCAGTGTCGAGCCAAACGCCTGAAATATGCGACCAACTCCCCCAACTTCTGCCCTGTTTGGAAATTTCCGATATCGCTGCTGACGTGCCTAGCAATTCCTCATCACCCTGTCGCTGCAGGCTGAGAGATCACTCGTCGCGGTGAACATGGTTTATATGCAGTTGGTCTTTGCGCTGATCCTCGACGGAGTCGTGTTTCGCGCCGTCCCGCACGCCGTGTCGCTGTTTGGCTGCGGCATCATCGTGGTATCGGCTTTATTTCTGGCCTGGCACAAGACGAGGGCTCAGAGCAAGGTTGGACATGCCGAGGACGGTTCGCGACGATAGGATAAGTGTGCCTGAGATGGGGGGAGGTGTTCGAGGTGGAGTGTAATATTGGTGCTATTAACGACGCTGATGAAATTTGAAAAGATATGCCACCGGGTCTAATGTGCTGCTTATAGCTTGGGTGACCCAGAGAAACGCCTCGGTATGCCCTCACTCTAAAGCACAATCTCACTCTCATCTTTCCGAACCCTCTTATACCCCCTCGACGAAGCCCTCCACCCCCTCCCTCTACACCCAGCCCGATTCCAAACCCACCACGCACAGAGGCCCAGCCCAAGCAACGCAAACACATGCTCAACGAGCCCAAGCACACCAACACCAACCTCACCCACAGCCACCGGCGTCTTCCCGCCGCTATTTCCACCACCGCCACCACCATCACTGTTCCCCAGACCACCACCCCCCTCCCCACCACCAAGCCCCTCAACAAGCGGCAGCACATCCGCATCGGCCAGCACCGCGGGGAAACACTGCCACCGCCCACAGCGCGCCCAGTCCCCCTTGGCGGGGACATAGGTGCGGACGACGGAGCTGTTGGCGAGCGACCTCCCCTCGGCGTCGACGGCCTCGGCGAACGCCCACGCGCGCGCCCCGCCGACGGTCATGTTGGTCTCGAAGCCCGTCCGCGGCCAGGTCCCGCCCCACTGGAAGTTAGCGTCGTCCGGCGGGGGCGCCGCGTCCCCGGGGCCCTCGGCCACGCCGACGTGTGACACGTGGAACCGGTAGCTGGCCGCGCGCGTGTCGCCGTTCCAGGATGCGTACATGGTCATCAGGGTGTTTGGGGTGCGGGCGTACGACCAGAGGTCCGGACGGGTGGTCGGCTTGCCTTCCCACTGGATCGGGGTGATGGTTGATGTTGTTGTTGTTGACGAGTTGATATTTGTGTCTGTGTTGGTGGTGGTGGTGGCGCTGCTGTTGAGGAAGGGGTAGAGGAAGGCGCGATAGTTGTTTGCGCCCCACGTCAGGGCCTCTGACGGTGAGACCGGGGACTGTGCCGGCAGCATGTTGGCGAAGAAGACGGGGTCGCTGTCGCCCTCGGGCGGGTACTCGGCGATGGCGCCGTGGCGGCCGAAGTGGGCCAGGACGTGGCCGTTGGGGAGGAGCTGGACGTTTCCCATGCCGTTGGAGTCGATGGAGCCCTTGTTCTCCGGCTTCGTGTTGTTAAGCCCGGCTGCCCCTGCAGGGACCCGGCCGTACTCGGATATCAGCAGGGCCGACATGGTCCGCATGTCAAGCTCCACGACCATGGCCCTGGACGGGTTGCCCTTGAGCGTCGAGCCGTCGTTGTTGTTGCTGAAGAGTGATATTATCATCCCCTCTGGACCGTTGATGTTTGAGAGGAACCTCGCGTCGTGCTGCCGTGTGAAGTTGAAGCCTTCGATCTTGAACGACGACTTTGATCCTCCGAGGCGCCAGATGATGCTGCCGTCGACATGCGAGACGAGCATGATTGAGTCCAGGTGGCGCGCCGAGATCAGGTAGTCACCTGCGGCGGTCTTGTCCACGCTGTTCAGGTGCACGGGGTCCCATGCCCGGTCGGGTGTTTGGCCCTTGTTGGCGGCGAGGAATTCCTGGCGGGTAGGGTTCTCGTTGAGGTCCAAGTGGTCGGATGCACACCACTCAAAGGGGACGCGGCCGTCATCATCATACAGGGGGATGTCTTCGAAGCACGAGTCCAGGACCCACATCGCGTCGATAAACCGTGGCGGGTAAGTCGTGATCAGCGCCGTGTTGTCGGCTGTCAAGAGGAACTCGTGGAAGTCGACGCCGGCTGAGTTGTACGAGGTGACGGTGCGCACGATGTTGTAGGACGAGTCCATGATGACGCCCATGCCGCCGCCGTGAGTCCCGCGCTGCTGGCCTCTCCAAAAGCATAGATGTGGAGCGTTGCGGTACTGGCAGACGTATAGGCCATGCACGTCTGAGATGCCTGCGCCTCCGGCGGCGTTAATTCCAGACCAGATCAGGGTCTGAGATGGGTGTCAGCACATGGAAACATCCTTTATCAGATGCAAAGGGCTGGTCATGAGATCCTCGGGCATGAATCAGATGGAGGCTGGAAGGGTCAAGCTTACTCCATTGGTGTCAAAAATATACGGCCCAGAGTCCGGCCGATATGGACTGTCGAAGGAGGGCGAGACGAAGATATAGCCCGGCGTGGCTCGCTCACGGTCAGAAGTGAGGACGTTCAGCCGTGGAGGCCTGAGATCAGGACGCTTCGAACAATATAGTCAGAACCGGCTCAAACACGATGTTCTTTGGGATCAGACAAGATGGACTCACGGAGTAGTAGAACGGAAGCCTTCCGTACCCCGGCCAGTACTCGATGAGCGGACGCGGACGTTTAGGCATGCCGGGCTCGGGTGTGATGATTCGGCGCCGGTAGGAATGATGCGCAGGGCACTACGGTCCCGTGAGTTTCGTCCCGACGACACAGAGGCCGGGTTCTTGTCCAACAGGCGTGCTTCTCTGACTTGAGTGTATTGAGGATGGGCGCTGCAGACGGCTGTGCTTATACAGTGTTTCAATTCGATGTTCCTTGGAGTGATGTCTGAAGGTTGAAAGAAAGTATGGCACCGGTATGAATGAAAGTAGAAAACAAAAAAAAAGTCGAGGTGTCGTCCAAGCCAGGCTCAAACCAACGCCAATAACCAGCTCTGGGCTGGTGTTTTGGGATGGCGATCAGACGGGGGGCTAGTGCGGCGACCCCTGGGCCACGGCCAAGGTCAGGGGGCGTCCCGATGTTTTGGATTGCCATGTGCCCCCAGAGATCGTCTCAAGCCGTAAATAACCTTGTAAATAGAAGCAAAAAGTTGAAGAAACATCGCTGTGGGGAGCAAATATATCAGAATCCATCCCGGGGATTGAACCTTGAGGCGCGTTTGACTCCAATATCGAGGTGCAGGACACCATGGATGGAACTGCGCTCTGTGCTGGGACGCTCACGCATGCTTGATCCGACCCAGCATGGCGTGAAGGAGAAATCTTGTTCAGAGCGGCTACTGTCAAGACTTCATCTCCACTTAGACTGATCATAGACTGCTCCATTGTAAGAAGAAGAAAAAAGTGACCGTTGATGGGTGATTCGATTGAGAGCGAGCAGTGTGTGGACTGACAGAGAGAAAGAGCTGTGAAGCTGCCCATCCTGCTCATCTGCCCTTGAAGCTCAGGGTCCATCAGTTGGGGGTGGGATCACTTCAGGGGTACCCTTGCCCCGAGGCAGGCGGCCTGAACACAAGCCCGTTTCCGGAACAAGCCGGCGTCATTGTGGGGAGCTTCAACCTCACCTCATGCGACGACGCCCAGAGACTCGTGCAGCACACAAGACATCGAAGGGAGCGAAAGAGCCCTTCACATCTTCTAGAAGCAGACAGAGAGCACGTATCAGACAGCCAGCAATCCACCAGCCAGCTCCATCTTCCAGGGTCCAACCAGCCCGCCATGGCGCCTCAACACCAACAGCAACTAGCAGGCCCGAGCCAGTTCCCGATCGCCTACCGCCTCTTCTTCCTCTACATCGAACCCGTCTCCGCCCTGGTCGGGGCCTTCTTCGCCCACCTGCGCCAGCGCGACTACCTGGTGCTGACGCACGCCGCCTCGGCCCCGCCGCTGCTGCTGCAAGTGGCGGGCGCCGCGCCCGCCGTCCCGACCGGCACCTCGATCGTGCTGTCGCAGCTGGCCAACCTGTACCTGCTCTTCGCCCTCAACGAGGCCCTCGTGCTGCGCTCCACGCCCGACCCCAGGGTCTGGCGCGCCGTGCTGTTCGGCCTCCTCGTCGCCGACCTCGGTCACCTGTGGACCGTCAGGCCCCTGGGGCTGGGCGTCTACCTGCCGTGGAACTTTGCCCGGTGGAATGCCATCGACTGGGGGGACATCCCGTTTGTCTACCTCGGTGCTAGCATGAGGGCTGCTTTTCTTGGTGGTGTGGGTCTGGGTGATGTTGGGAACAAGGCCGTGAGCGGTAAGAAGGGCAGGTAATTAGTCTGGACTGTTGGCCATTGCTCAGTAAATAGAATGCTCGACAGATGTAATATAGTATTCCAATCCTTCCCACTTGCGATATGAATATGGCTAAACAACGAAATGTCTGCAGTTCATTCGTTCTCGCTAAGTCGACCAGGTTGAGAGCGTCTGTCCTCAAATTGTTGCAGTATGTGACCTTGTATGGACGCACGAGGTTCATCCAGTCTACTTCATGAATGGTCTAGCGATTCATGATCTGCAAAGTCGTCATCCTGGATATTAAGAAACTATTACCAGGCTAACTTGATGGTTATAGCCATGATTGGGACCGGCGTTGGGGGAACAAAGTTGGAGGAGAATAAACTGACTCCCGATGGAAGATAAACGTTGGACTAGCGAATTTAGTTATTTGTCAACGCAGCCGGCCACATGCTACCATCCAGCAAGCCCCCCAGCGGTAAACAGGTCGCCTAGGCGACACAGACTTGGGAAGGTTAGAGCCACCGCTAGTGGTACAGCTGCAATGTACAATCAAGCTTCAGGGATTATGCTCGAGATGTGACTGCCCAGAACCTGCCGGTGAACAGGAAAGCTGTTGCAAAGCGGAGCGGAGCCAATAGCTCTTGAATGAAGTTTGAAGAGCTGCAGATTAATTCCATTGACCAATAGTTGGCCAATGAAAAATATCTATATCAGTCAATTCCGCTTAAAGTTGAGCTAGCGGGGCCAGAGATCAAAGTCTAATTGCAGCAGTATCTCAACGACCACGTGCAATAGCTCGATTCGTAACCCGTGAAATATGTGCTGAGATGTTCAACAAGTACAAAGCGTTGTGCGATGTGATGTCGTCAACCATCCTATTAGTAACACAATAACCAATTGACATTCAAAGCAATCTCAACGCGAGCCCTTGCCATCTCAAGCGAGTCCACTTCAAAGTCTTGAAGTATTTCATAGGCTCTTGGCAATTGGCTGAATGTAAAGAGGGGACAGTCAACTAACATAGTAGCCCTGTTCATATCGGAGTTCGTTTTCATCAGATCTCCGTCACCTATCATTCCAGCAAAGAATGCGAAATGACATCCGAACTCATCAGCAATGTCATTACGCAGGGTCGGCTCCTGGCATCGCACAGCTGGGAGTACGGCACACTGTCTGAAGCACTTCTCGAATGGCACAACCCCGAGTTCTCTGTATTTGGCCAGAACGCATCTCCAGGAGGAAAGATACCTGTTCTGCAGACCGGCGACACGGAGTCGCTATCATATGCGAAGCCGCACATCCGGACAAACTCCACCACCCTTGTGGATGGAGATGGTGAGTGAATTTTGAATTTCTCCACACGGTCAGCAAGCACATGGCGACTAGAGTTGACAGTCACCAAAGGCGCAGCCGGTGACCCGGCTTCCCTCGGACCCTCGGCCATCTTGATCGGCCAGACGGAGCCAGAATACCTCGCAGCGGCGGAGCGGCAGGTCAACCACCTGCTCGATACCGTCCCGCGGTGGGCCAACGGCGCCATCAGCCACCGGGAGTCCAACACGGAGCTCTGGGCCGACTCCGTTTACATGGTCCCGCCGGCGCTGGCGTACTGGGCCGTGCAGACTGGCAATTCCACCCTGCTCAACATGGCCATCGGGCAGTGTAACCTGTACCACGACGTGCTTGGCGTTGCCGTCAGCAAGACTGAGGGGCACGACCCGTGGAGTACAGCTGGGCTGTGGAGACACATTATTGGGCCCCCTGATGGTGGCAATGACCATGGAATTTGGAGCACGGGGAACGCATGGGCGGCCGCAGGAATGAGCCGTGTTCTGGCCACGGCGCTAAACTCGAAATTGGAGGCCCACAGTTCCTCACTTGAGAGGTTGATGACCAACATCCAGAGGATTCTGGACGGCGCCATCGCGCTGGACAATGCTGAGCCAGATCAGCCGCTCCTTCGCAACTACCTCAACGACACCGGCTGGTTTGCCGAGTTGTCGGGGACCACACTGCTGGCAGCCACAGCGTACCGGGCCGCGCAGCTGGACCCTGTCAGGTTTGGGAACAGGTATATAGCCTGGGCAGACGCGAAGAGGGAGGCTGTTGCTGGGATGATCGGGGGTGACGGGCTGCTGACCCCTGTGGTGAATTCGCTGGACTGGGGCGATAGGACGCCTTCGACCAAGTCACCCGAAGCACAGAGCTTTGCAATCTTGATGTTTTCGGCATATCGTGACTCTCAATCTTCATAAATAATTCGCTGGGATGATATCTTGGGGCTTTTGTCCCAGAACTATCTCCTGGGAATTCAATACTCCTTCCATATCCCTATTCTACTCACTTCTCGTCCTCGTAAAAACTGCTCGTGACATTAACTTCATCCGTAACACGAATCGTCAGAGAGCCCCGTCCAGGTGTATGTCCCCCAGACGTCATCACAGGGCTCAGCATTTCCTCGTCGCTGCGGTCGTCGTCATGTCTAGAGCCCATCGCCATAGCGTACGTAGACGTGTATCCCATCTTGTAGTCCCCGAAAGTCGGTAGCCCGCCGGACTCAACGTCCGGCAGAGTCCGCTTCTTTCCGCTCAGTCTGTTGCTGCCTTGCCCGCCGAGTGGGCCCGTGGTGCTCCCGCCGAAGGTTTGGAGGGCGAGTCCGAGGTTCTGGCCGGAGCCGTTCTGCCTCTGGTAGCTGCCTGTAGGTTGTGATGGAGACCTGTCCAGGAATCGGTTGTAGAGCGGTCCGCAGACTGAGGCGGCTGTGCAGATCATTGTGACGGCGATCTCGGCGGCTGACCAGATTATTATCCCAACTGTGTCCCCTGACGAATGAGAGCATTGTCAGCGCACCTTTTCTGTCAACTCACTTGAACTTCCGATTCAAGCTCTCTGCTGATGGGCACCTGGAGCTTATGTGGAAAGGGAAAACAGGGAGTCTTTCAACGTACGTGTATAGTCAGTGCTCGACAGCTGAGGCACATTGATCGTTCTTCTGATACCAAAGGCTCCAGCACTGACATAAGAGCGTCAGCAATTGTAGACAGGCTTCTTCTGAATGCATTCTTCTCACACGACACCAAAGCTCAGGCTGATGAGAGTCGCCAGCTTTTCACCGCGGCGCATCTGAAGGTCCCACATGAAGAACCATGGAGATATGGCGAAGAAGAAGTCTGCTAGAACATAGAAAACTGAGAAGTGTCAGTGCCAGGGCTACCAAAAGTCTGTCCGCAATCCGTCGCCTTACTGCACAAGAGCATGGACACCGGTCTTGAATCGAGCTGGCAAGATCCCCCAGGAATGCTCCGGTCCCAGAGATATGCAGGCGGCGTGCACTGCAGCCAAAAGACAGAGCAGGCCGAGATGCTGGCTCCCATGAGCAGGCCTAGGACAGCCCAGATCAGGGCCTTGTGCGCCCGCAAGTGGATGATGCGCAGCAGGAACAGCCCCAAGGACCATTTTGCAACAGCCATCCCTATGACTGCAAAAGTCTGTCCAATGACTTCGAAGAGGATCGCATTCGACAGGTTGCTGGGCGCCAGGTCTGATGCGCTCTGGCCGAAGCCATACTGGGCTGCGACGGTCACGAAGACGGTATAGCACAGGAGGCAGACCTGGGGCCACATTCCGCTGTTAGCAATGTAGTAGACGAAGGGTGTCATTAGGAATAACAGTGCCAAAACTCACAAAGGCAAAATTATAGACGTGATCATCGGCTCCGTAGGATTGAATTACAAAGACCCGCGTGTAAAGACGGAGAATAACGCAGATGAGGGTCGGAACCAAAATGATCCACATGACCATTACGGCCATAGGACCTTGACCACCCATAGCCATGATAGATAGTCGCCGTCGATAGAAACGACAAAGGCCATTTAGAGCTAGGTAGGTAGAGGGAAAAGATCCGAGGAGCCGAGTGTCATGGAAGCATCCTTTTCAATCAAATACTTGTCGATAAAGATTCCGGTCGACTACGGGAATAGTCACCTACATCGAAGAAATCAGACATCTTCCTCCCTGTGTCATGCATTGCATGGTAGGTAGTATTTGTTCATGGTATGGAAATCACTGCCGTCACAAACCGCAGGAAATGTGGGACCTCCATGGCCACATCAAAGGACACTCAATTACGTGGGTTTCTCACGTAACAGTTATGTCGAATGTATCCCGTACTCACCACTTAGAATGTTTGTTAATTCTCGTTGTAGATGTGCTCTTTGAGAGCGGCAATAGGAGACGGATTGTCTTTCTTCTTCCTCGAACCTACATCCGTACAATCTTCTGCCAAGTCAAACACCGAACCCAGTGACGATACGGTTGTCCTTGAATGTTGCCAACACGAGTCTTGTTGACAAAACACCAAGCCTCATATCTTTTTAGATACAAATGGCCTAACAACAAGTCTGAAGTCATGCTCAGCCCAACTTGTCGACGCTGGGGTCATGAAGGCCCTCGGTCGTCGGCACTCACTCGACATCTGTCAACGCGACCGCCCCAAGCGATGGAACCCACATCCCGTCTCGAGCTCCATCCTCTTGCGGCGGACATAATTCAACCTTCGAACGACCTACTGTTGCCAGTGGGCGCAGGTGGGTCTGATATATGGATCCCCCATGGAGATGTGAGTGGCATCCGGCGAGATCCCAGCGAGACATGAAGATGCGCCTCGACGTCAAATTCTCCTTTCTCTTCTAGACCGGTCTCCTGATATGGTATATAAGGCGATGTGTGTTTTGTTACCCGGACCCGCAAGTGGGGCCCCCAGACCCTGTATTTTGGCGCCCTTGGGTGGTATTCGCGTCGTAGGCCCTGAGGGGGCCTCGGCGACACTCGACGCCCTGCAGGGGGAAAGCATTCCGTACATCCCGCAGTCGGCTATCACAATCACCAGAGGGTCTAGCCCTCGTGCCTCGATGCGTGATGGGCTAGGGAACATTGGGGCCCGCGCGCGCGGCGCCAAAGCTTTTCGCCAATGGTGATAATTAAAGTGCAGGAAAGGATCTAGCCTCATGCTTCTCCAGTCGCAGGCTCCACTCGTCGGTAGTTGGGTTCTCCCGGGACATCGGTCGTGGAAGGGGTACGCGCGAAAAGGTCGCCAGGAACCCTGTAGCATGTCATACGATTTCAGATGCAGCCGGGGCTCCAGTGCGGTCCGGTCCAGACAGCCCAGGCGATCCGCCTTGCTAGCCGTCATTAGCCCTGTGGATCGAACGTGGTATCGATCCATATTTCTTCCGGGTGTAACGGACCATTGGGAGAGAGCTCATTACACCAATTCTGGCAGCATTGTCATTCTCCCGAACGTAATTGTGTGTCTGGGACGGCACAGCTAACATGACGTTCTCTTAATTCTTTCACGATATCACAGCGCCTGAACCAGGTATCACGTCGTCAAAGTGAGTGCACAAGCAGATTATTTCGGAGCGGGTGCAATGCTCGGACTGCAGTACTCGAAGACGAGCCATTTTGACCTGCTGAATCTGACGACAACGACGCTGGCTCTCTGCCCGGTTTTGTTGCCAATCCTTGCCTTTCTGACGTGATGTATATATACCGTTCAACCTGATGTCATCTTTGAGACAGTACCCTGGGAAGTGCCTAGCTCGTAAGTCTGGTGATTTACCATCTGCAGATTGTGAGGTTCTGCGTCCATGTAACGGACCACTTGGCTTTTGTCTAGTGTCTAACCGTGACAGGTTGCACGAACTTGTGGCGATTCGTTCTCGTTCGAAGGGCTGATTATCACATACAAGTCAAAACTTGAAGGCTCCATGAGACACATTCGAACAGGGCCCAATCTTACATATTGGGCCTCGCAAAGAGACCGATTGTCAGGTACCTAGGCAGTCCAGGTTGGTAACTTGGGCGCCTGGGACCCTGTGAGATTTTAAGGAGACTTTGTTTACATGTAATTTGTGTCGTCTTCCAGTCATCGAGGCGAAGACCGATACTGGCCAGAACACCCACTTGGTATCCAGGTACATATCACGTAATGCCATTTACATCGTCAAGTTTACCTAGAGTGCGATGCGGCCCGGGGTCCGCTTCGTCGTTTTAATCAGGAATCTCGACTGCAGAGAATTGGCCACATGCCTCGAAAGCCGGCCAACACACCTTGAAAAGCCATGACATGCATACATCTTCTTGTAAAGCTTCTTAACTTCGTTTTGAGTCAACAATGTGTATGCTACCCGAGTGTCCCGGCTGCGTGGTGGCCTCGTCCAGTCTTACATGTAGGATGCTGCGTGGAGCGTGACGCTCCGACATCTAACATGGCAAGATCTTTCAATCCTCCAACCTTGGCCTTTGAATCTGAGCTAAGACATGACTGAGCTCGGCCGGTCTAACGGTCCGGTGCAGCTCTGCCCAACGCGGTGCATGCGATCCTCCGCTCCTTCGCCTCTCTGCAGGACTAAGCTGGCTGCGGGCAGCCTGTTGATCAGCGCGTATGCCTCATTTCGGTCAGCTCGGCGGCTTTACTTGATGGATTATGCGGTCCGACAGCCGATGTCCTTGGTCGTCTGTCTGATCGTTGCGTTGGTGATATAAAGCCGCCGTCGAGTGCCACGTTGAAGAACAGAATGGTCACTCAGGCGCAATAAGCACTTCGTGGTCTTCTCATTTATAGCTTCTTCTCTTTCGCAAGTCAACACTTCTACCGCCAACGAAACTTCCAAACCCTCCATTCCAGTTTAAATCATACCTCTGTCAATATGCAGTTCACCAAGTTTATCATCGCTCTTGCTCTGCAGACCGCGGCTGTCTTGGCAGCCCCTCCTGTATCCCCGGAAGACGCGGCAGTCAACGCTGTAGTGCCTCAGGGTGTAAGCATTAATCAGCCTGTAACACCATAGAAACCGAGTGCCACACTGATACCAGATTCTATAGTGCTACGTTTGCTGTCTCGGGCCGCCCACTGGTTGTGTGACTTGCTGCAACTGAGCCATACTATGTATACCGCGGTGCACACGCTTGCGAGCGTTCTTCCCATGGGCCGGCCTCCATCTCGACACGAGGGCTCTCGGAAATCTGAGATGAGACGGCCTAATTCATGGTACGAAGATGTCAAGGGAACCCAAAGCGCTGCATACCATGCTGAGAGGACCTTTCCTGACATACATACTTCGCGATGAATTTGATGCCAGAAATTGAAGTTCCCTCCGAATCTACCTGTTTCTCTGACTCATAATCCTTGCAATGTGTCCAGTTCAGATAAATAATGGAAAAGAGACCCTCCTGTGATGTCTGCCAGTCCCTCCCCAGGTGGCAAAGCGTGTGATGGGATGGGATGATTTCCCGATGCATACAAGTGTCACCAAGCCCAATGTCGATATGTTGATGAAAAATATTGAATCGGGAATGGATGCGAAAGTATGATCCACTTATCAGAACCACATCTCGATCGACAGGAGGTCCGATACTATTGCACCTTCAACCTGTGTTATCGAATAAGAAGCAGCCGGCTGTAGCTAGATGCCCATCAACGTTTTCAGCTCTCGTCTTTCCTCCCGAATGTTTTCTTTCATACGCGTCAGAGCCAAAAGATACACCTGTGCAAATATCTCCAGGCGAGACGCGAGCAGTCTTTCTTCTTGCTCCCCGCTTCAGGAGACACCCAAGCCCCTTTTACCTTTGGAAGTGCTTCCTCCCAGTGCGTGGTCCACATCAGGCGGCCTGATGTCAGAAGTGCACTGCCACTGCATATGGCCCGCGTTCGTGACAGTTGAAGCATCAAATAATCAAACATTGAATGATGTCGCTCTGAGTGGCCCGGGGCTACGGATTGTCAAGAAAGTCCACAATAGCCGCGCGGAAAGAACGTGTGTCTGAGACTTACTTGACCCTGACGTGGAATTGTCAGCACACCGTACGGAAAAGAAGGGGGGCCGAGTCGTCTATTGTTGTTGTTGTCTTCCCCAAAATGTAAACGTTGCCCGCAGCGGGTGGCCCGGGGAGGACCATCGCTCCTTCCGCCCGTACAGACTCTTGTACTGGGTTGCACGGAAATCCAGCCACCGCCCGACTGACGCGCCAGTAAGTGACGGGTTTCAAGAATTTCATATCCGAAAGAGCTCATCTGGCTGAGTCGAATTCGCCTCATTAGAGCAGGTGCGTCTCGGATTCGGGGGCGGCGGGTGGAGATGAAAGTTCAGCATCAATGGGGCGCGCGAGCTGTGTGCGGTCGGCAACCAAGGATGAAGTCTGCTGTACCTGCATGTGCCTAGGTCCCGATCAGAGGCTTCCAAGGAGTGATTGTCAAACAAAGACTTGGCTGCCACTTTCCTTGACGCTGGAGACGGAAATGGGCAACCTGGAGATAATTACACAACGTGTACAATCCAGAGGCCATGAACGCCGATAATATTCGCCGGCGCATTGACATTGACTCATTGCGCGACACTGTCTGCCCACCCCCCCAACCACAAAGCTCGCCTGCCCATGCTTGTTGCCGATTTCAACCTCCACCACGAGGCCTGGGAACCACATCGCAAGGGCGGGCAACCAAGAGCCACTCATTTTGCAGACACAATGCGTGCGGGCAAGATGCAACTGATCACAAAGCCTGGGGTGCCCACCTGGAGGATGCCCCAAAAGAACAACGGCCGAATCTATCCCAAGTCGACAATTGATCTCATGTTCGCCAACATGACTCTTGCGCCACATGTCCCCCAAGAAGAATGGGGCGTGATTGATGTGGTCGCATTCAAATCCGATCACTGCCCGGCGCCAGCATTATCACACGCCCTCGCCAAACTGTTGGCTCGGAGATTCTGCTGGAACTTGGACGATGAAACCACCCGTCGTTTGCGGCAAGCCGTCACAGAAAGTTTCGGCAAGTTGTCCCCTCTACCTGACCAAGCCTCAACGGAAGAAGTACGCAGTTCGCTGTTGGGTTGCCATAACAAAACCTTCCTCGCAATGCGTTCCGATTCTGCACCCTCTAACCCGTCGTCCTTACTTGGAAAAGGCCGTCTTCAAGCAGGGAAAGCTGCATGCACCTCCGAAATTCATGCCTTCTACCACCAAAAGTCGCAAAACACAGTTTCGTCGACATCTTTCGACCGCGGACCTAAACCGCCTTTACCGAATCTCACGAGGCGTCCCGAAATGGAGGCTGCCTCGACTTCTGCCTCACAATGCCCAGGCTCGTCAAAGAGAAAACAGATGGGGCCCCCGAACTAGTGCCACATGGGTACCAAGAGGGCCATCACTTCTTCAGAACCATCCACGGCCCGGCGACAGGCGACCTCTCCAACTCGTCGCCCACCTCACATGCCAGACGAGTCGTTGTTGAATAATTCTGACGAGTCTGGGAGAGAGTTGAGGCCAGGAGAAGTCTCTGGTATCATAAAGCGTCTGAAGCGATACAAAGCAGTTGGCGTTGGAATTGTTGCCAACGAAGCCTTGATTACATGCGTCGACATTATTGAGAAACACCTGGAGCACCTATTCGAGACCTGCTTGCGCCTTTCTTACCACCCTGAAATATTCAAGGAATCCAGGACTATCGCCATACCGAAGCCCGACAAGCCTTCCTACGCCTGTCCCAAGAATTGGAGACCCATCACCTTGCTGGGCGCCCTGGGCAGGGTCTTGGACAAGTTGCTAGCCAACCGGCTCACCAATTTTGCTACACGGACAGGATGTCTGCCCGCCAACCAATTTGGCATCTCTGGCAAAAGCACAACAAGCGCACTGCAGTTTCTCCTGAACGAAGTATACACAGGTTGGTCAGTCGACGACAAGATCTCGCTCTTGAGTCTTGATATCACTGGCGCGTACCCCCGGGTCAACCGTGACAAACTCCTGGAAGCTATGGCGCGCAAAGGGGTGACCCACTTGGATTATTCAATTCGTGTTTCGCTGGCTCTGTGGCACTCACACAGACCTGCACTTGCCGGGTCGCCGGCCCGAGTCTTTCTTTGTAAACCTGGGTATCCCTCAGGGCAGCAGTCTCTCCCCTATACTGTTCCTCTTTCTTGCCGCGGGTCTGTTGGAGATTGAGTTGGAGGGCAGTGGCGCCAAGCATGCTTCACTCTTTTCTTATGTCGACGATAGCTACATCATCGTCCGGAGCAAGTCTTTCGGAACGAATTGCGAAGCGTTGAGTATCTTGCACGGTCGCGTGCAGGCCTGGGCCACTGACAACGATGTCGAATTTGCGCCACACAAATACGGACTGCTGCATTTCCAACGAGGACCCCCGGAGGGGCGCTGTCAACTTCTGCCTCGCATCCAAGGCCTGACTCTCAAGCATTTGGAGGCGCCCGAGGGCCACAATGTACCACACATTCGTGTATTGGGGGTCCTAGTCGACGCACAACTAAAATGGGGCCCGCACATTGACCAGGTCAGAACATCTTGCTCTGTCTGCACACGTCCTTGATGAATATACTGATTTGGTGATTGAAGATCGAGCAGAGGGTCAAGGCGCAACGCTATAACCTTTGGCACATCTCTCGAACGCAGACAGGCCCCAAGCTGCACAACATGAGACAGCTGTACAAGGCCAAGGTCCTGCCTGCCTTCGCATACGCTTGCGGCGCCTGGTATATCCCTCGAAGCAGTAGCAAAGATTTCAAGTACGCCATGATGGCAAGCAATATGAGCAAGCTGGAAGCCCTACACCAGGGCTTTCTCCTCGATATTTCTGGTGGCATGTCAGGAACAGGCCCAGAAGTCCTTTTCAAGGAGCTCCACATCCACCGCATGTCCATCTTTCGCGACAAAACTGCCATCACCCAGCGGGCCGTGGACCTTGATAGCCCTCAACACGAAGAACTATGTCGCATCAGAGCAGAAGCTTGGTCGAGAAGACAGTGCAGTCCCGGGGAGCGCCACCAATACCATCAGCTTGATATTGTTCGCGCGCGAAGCTTCTTGACGCTGCGCTCAAGCCATGGAATGGCAAGAGGGAACCTCGCCTCCGGAAGAAGTCCGTCAAAGAACTGACCGACAAGCGAGCGGAGGAGGCAAGCCGGAAGGCCTGGGAAGAGCACAGGCTTGATTACCTCTCAGGGCACGCGAGGCGTATCCCGGCCACGTACTCGGACTCAAAGGGGTGGGGTGGGCACAACCTGGGGCGTTATGCCAACCTACCCCGGCACCAGTCGAGCCTGCTGTTCCGGTGCAGGGTCGAGGTCGTCGGCATAAACACAACCCTGTACAGGATGCGTGTCTTCAAAGACGACGAGGACAGGTCCAAGGATACCCCCGAATGCCCATGCGGCCATCCAAAGCAGACCGTCGAGCACCTCTTCAGCTACTGCCCAGACCTGGAGGAGGCCAGGACCACGGAGCTCGTGCTAAGGGTAGGCACCAAGCACGTGGACGAGCTGCTGGCAAACTACCCCGCCGAGGCGTCCGCGTTCGCCGTCCTCCACTTCGGCATCTGCAAGGACAAGAATGCCGAAGTGTACCAGCCGCTGAGGGGGAGGGGGGCCCGGGCCGAGGAGGAGCAGGAGGAGGAGCGGGGAGGCGGGGCGGGACGAACGAAGAGGAAGAGGCAGCAGCGGGATGGGCCACGAGAAGCAGGACAGAGGGGGAGGGGGCCAGCGCGAGACCCGCCAAGAGGAACAAAGCAGGAGCGGGCACGGGGGCGCAAGGAACAGGAGAGAGACGGCAAGTGCGAGAAGGGCAAGAGGAGCCGGCGGAGGGCGGACAAGGCCATGAAGATCTGGAAGAAGAGGCGGCGGCGGGCTGTCGACGCATCACCGCACCCCGTTGCAAACAGCGCACGCGGTCCGCCACCGACGACTTCAGGCAAGGCTACATAGTATCCAGGTATCATCCTTTTTTTGAAAACGGTCAGCAGTTTTCCCCCTCAGGCTTCGGCCACATTGTGTTTATTTTTTTTCAACTGTCTATGTAAGTAGGCCAATGCTCAGAGGCCCCCAGCCTGCTCTTCCCCCATCCCCTCCCTCCCTCTACTACTAGCCCGTGCTAACAGCTCAAGCCTGATAGTCGTCTCTCTGCTGTCTGCTCAGCTTCCCGAATCTTCCTGTGAGGCTTTGCTCCTGATCCCAAAAGCGTTGAAACAAGATCGTCTCAGGTTGCTGATTTACTAACAACAGCACCAGCCCTCAACTCACGCGCGATCTCAACAACAGCTTTGCGCATATCGAGATCCTTCCACGGCAGGTAAGTCATATTCTGTACTCTAGATACCAGGCTCTATAAGTACTAATAAAAAGTAGCCTTTTGAGTGGATTTAACTTCCCCCATTTCCTCCTATCCTTTAATACCTTTTTAGCGTATTGAAGGTTGATATAATTATCGATAACAAAGTGGTATATCCAGAATAGTATAATAGAGTTGTGGGGCTTTTCGACTTTGGCTTTGGACACGCCATTATTGTCCAATTTACGGCGAATTTCGTTTTTATCGTTTTCTGATAGGTTTGCAACCTTTTTACGGAAGCCTTCTGGGTGGGGTCTGCTAGTAGGCATTTTGTCGATTGGCTTTTTGCCCATTTTGAAGTTAGGTAAGTATCTCCTAAGCTTGAACTGTTAAATCCATTTGCTTATATCTTGTCTTTTAGCTGTGCGCCTGAATGGTGGCTGTGGTGTCAGTAAGCGCCTTGGACATCGTTTCCTGGTTCTTTCTAATGACTTACTTGCAGCTCTGCAGGCTTACTTGGCGAGGGCTTCCTTGGGAGCTTGTGTGAGTCAGTCCCCCCAAAGTAGCCCCGCTTCTTCAGGCTGTTCTGACGTGGATAATCCCGCCAGTCTTGCGGTTTCTTCAGAGGGCGCTCGGGAAGTCAGTTCGCCTCATACGTTCTGGGTTCAGAGGTAGTACTAACTCATGTTTCTTTAGGGTGTGTGTGTGTGTGTGGATGTGGGACAGAGGTCTCGACTGGAATTGCAGCCTGTGGATTGTCAGTAAGCCAGCCAGCCTGTCACACTAACTTGGTACAAATGACTGACTTGATTACAGCATTTTATAGGTATGACGTTAGTTGTGAGACCTCCTTGGTACCAGACTGACAGTATTGCAGGCCACATTTCTTTTCGCCGAATGACTGATTGCCCGACTGTGAGTACTGTTCCCTGTGGCCTTTGTACACTTGAGGCCAGTCGCCTAGCTGGATGATTTAAGCCGACTCTAAAGTGCTGTGGCAGATAGTCTGGGCTACTTGTGTCGACGGGCAAGTCTCTTGTTTCTCGTCCAAGCCATGTAATACGCGACACCTACTAAATCTGAAATCAAGTTCTAGTCTATGGCGCGGTTGGAAGCCGGTCTCGTTAGCCTCGTCTGTGCGGCTGTCACGAGGTTGTCTTCAGATTTTAGGCCAAGTGCCGTAAGTAACTCATCTCCCAGTTCTCTGAGATCTTGACCATACCATATACTAATTACCATATACTCATTATATAGAAAGTCAATTGTATTTCAAACGTACTGTTATCGGCGTTGTGTGTATATCAAACACTGGGTCACGAAGTGTTTACGACTGTTTGAAGGGACCGCCTACAGCTCGATAATAAGAGTGTGTACACGGATTGAAGACGAAACCACTTAAATTAGGACACCCACCTAAACAGAGTTTTTATTTCCTTCCATCAAGATATTGCAAGAGGAGGATGAATTTGAAGGGCTTGGAGGAACTGTTGTTGCAGGAGAAGGATGGAGGAGGTTCATCGACAGGGTTGGTGGGGAATCGCAAATAAAACTTTCGGTCCCCTGCAAGTGTTCGCTTGATGTAGATGTTGTGAATGCTTTCCAGTCTTCAGCCATGATGAGTGAACCCAGCAAAGCCCGGTTCGAAGTCTAGGGGCGACGATCAACTCCGTCTTCAGCTCACAGACCCAAGGAAGAACTCGAATCCGCGCCTTGAGTGCTGTCGCGGGTGGGCCTTTCCTTTCAAGCGCCGAGGGATCGCGAACTCTATGACCTAGGGAAACAAGCACCGGGAAGGTCACCGAGTTTCGGCTGTGAATCTACAGCGCCTCCTGATCGAATGCACCGATTACGTCTCGTTCCCTAACAGCAGAGACACGGCTGGCACAGGAGTACGTGTTACCTTGAAATATTACGTCTGTCTTTAAGATGAATCTCACTCGACTCTTTCCCGTTGCCCCTCTTACTGCAGTAGTAGGCACCCCCTCACCTTAGAGGGGACCCTGTTTATACACCTCCGTTCGCTTATCGGGCTCGAGGGCAGTATTCAAGAACCTTACCAGAGGGCCTGTGCTGGTGGTATGAGATTTAAGTTGGTCCTCCGGGTCACCAATATTGAAATGGAAGATGGCTCTTTTACATCAGTAGCAGTGTTCAGAAGAAACTAATTATATTTCCTCTTTCAAATGGACATAGCTTAGTACCTAGGCAGAGAGAGCGCTGTAGTGGAAGGTATCACCATCTAACAAATTCACTTCTCCAAGGAGGTCGTGCCATTCCGGTAAAGGTGGCGCGGTCTGAGATTGTACTTTGAGTGTTCTCCATTGAGTGAAGGGGCCGCCTACAGCTCTCTGATAAGAGCATGCATAAAGAAACTAGTCACGCAAATCCCATTCGCTCTCGTAGTCCATGTCGACTGTCCACCCGCGCTTCCATTCCGTCAGGGTCCACTCTCGGTGATCCTCAATCATGGGCTCGGCGTCCCACGGCTCGCCAACGTCAAAGTTTGCGCGGACAACACGGCAGGTTCCCGTGGAGATATCCCGCAGCGCCTGTGGGAAATCCTCATAGGTGTAGCCCCGGATCCTCCTCCTGTCGTGATACGCAGTTTCCGGGAGATGGGCCCGATCGAAACTCTCGCCATAGGCTGTCTGCCAAGCCGCGTCGCGTTGGACCCTCTGGAAGAGCTGCGCACACTGCTCCGGAGCTGGATTGCCATCCAGGACGAGCGTGAAGGAGCTGAGAGGCATCCCAGCGGGCACAAGCGCCAACGCCTCAACGATCCAGCGAGCTACGCGCTCAGTGATGTCCTCCTCATCGACATCGTCAAGACCCCAAAGGTTATCAGGGTGGTAGTTAGCCGCGTCACTCTTCCAAATGCTTTTCCAGATGTTCGCTCGTCGCTCAATGCGAAGTCTCGGGTTTTCCTTGCAGAACTCGATGAGGCCTAAGCCATGGCATTCCGGGTAGGTTCCACAAGGGTCTGTTTCGTCCAGAATGATGTTTCTGATGTTCGTTCGCTGGGCTGGGATGCTCTCGAGGAAGTATATGGCAATGGAGGCAGCTGACAGAAGATTAGGGCGTCGGTGCGGGAACCATTTGTCTAACTCTTCCTCAGTACAGCGGGTAGGGCGAAAATTGCGTGCGTACTCTTCCTCACTACAGCGGCTAGGGCGCCAATGTGCTGGGTGGTGTGGATCAGCGTCGATATCATGGCTGTCATCGTCTTCGAGAATGGTCCAGGGTTTGTAAAGTGAGTGATATCTGATAGAGTCACTAGCAGGATCTGTCGTGGGAACCCGATAATCACCCTCCTCATCCACTTTTGACCACGCCTCTTCGGACCAACAGCCCCGGGACGAGGTCAGCTTCAAGGTTTCCAGCGCTGCTTGCCGCTGATTAGATGGTACCTCGCCCCAGTAGGTCGCCCTTAAAAGTAAGTCTTGCACTTGCTCGCCTGCGAAGCTAATGCGTGGGATCGCAAAGTTCGTTGTATCATCAAATCTATCTCCAGTCCGATGGGGTTCGGATGCCCTATAGGTCCAAGTTAGTCTTTAGTCCTGCGACGATGCATCTTGGGGGGGAGGGGTGTTGTATGGGTCTCGCCGCAGCCCAAAGTTCATGCTGAAACATGCGAACCAAATCGTATTGGAAGAACTTGCAAACTAGGTCTGGCTCTGCTTTCCTGGGGCGAAGGACCGCATGGCAGGAGAGAAAACGTATGATAGTAAGTGGCAACTCACAATAATTGGATGGTTCTCAGGTGAGGCTTAAACTTGGGGAATGCATCGGCCACCATGCGGTAAACTGATTCATCAAAGTTGGCTACAGGCCACCACTCCTGCTCAGACTGGCGTAATGGGTGGTCATAGTCCCCTTCCAGGAGGCATCTGAATACCTTGTTCCACAAATGGTGGATGGTTGAACAATGATAGTCTAGGTTGCGTCGCTTCGCGTGGGGAGCAACACAGCTGAAGGTGATGATGTTGGTCTTCAGGGCGAGGCCCTGCATCTCTTGAGCAATCTGCTTACACGAGAGCATGAGTTGCAAGTCAATGGACTTTCGAGCTCCGGCTGGAGCCGCACAAGCGAGCTTGCCCGACTGCAACAGAGTTTCAGCTCGCGTCAGCTATCGTGGGATAGGCGATTTAGTTGACAATGAATACTCACCTCAAAATTGTACACATAACCACCGTCGACTTGAAGATAGTGTTCGTCTGGGAGGTTTTGTGTTAGCTTTCAGTCATTCGAGAAACAGAGATTGCATCTAAACGAATGGTGTGTCCCTTCACAACACCTCGGGAGGGTATCTAAAAACCCTTCCAAAGTTGCTGAAGACTTTGACAGGGAATGGGCGAGCAAATGTGTCTCCTTACAGATCTTGTCGCGCAGCTCTCTAGGGAGGGCCAGCAACCTGCAGTCATCGTTTGGGTTCGCCATGGCGGAGAGTGCGAAGGTTGGGATGTGGTCACAGTGAACAAACGGGGTGTAAGTGTTGGATCGTGGCTGATTGTGGCGGCGAAACAAGTGTGGCCTAAAAAAGAAAAGCATGGGTGAGGAGCCGAAATGCCCGAGTGTGGGGACCGGGTTTTTCTATATTGGGTTTCAGCTCTATGTCAGTGCGTCTACGCGTGCCCGGGTGAGTCATCCGGCGGATTTGTAGGTGCTTGGGCCTTTTAGCGCCTCGCTAACATAGTAGTAGGCTGACTGAGTACCTACAGTCGAAGGCGAAATGGGTTTCGCTCAAATCCTTAAATAACTTTTTTAGTAGTGGTAGTATGGGTCCTGGTTTTATGTGGCTTGGCAGATTATACTTATAGTAAGGGAGTATATACAGAGAAATTACTAACAGAGCTAAAACTAACAAACTAAAAATCTATTAATAACTTAACCCAATTTAAAAACTACTTAATTCCTATCTTTACTTTCCTTACTTTTTATTTTTTTATTTTTATTTTTTATTTTTTTATAACTTAATTAATATTTAAATAATATATATAATTATAATATTATAACTTAATATTATATAATATATTTTAATTAAAATTTTATTTAAATAAAAATTTAAATTTTAATTAATAATTTTAAAAACTTTATATTTTTTATATACTATAAAAAAAAATTATTTTAAAAAATTAAATTTTAAAATATTTAATTAATAAATAATTTAAATTAATTAATATTATTATATAATAACTTTTATATAAAAAACTTTTTATAATATATTAATTAAATAATTATATATATATTAATATAAAATAATTTTTTTTTTTTTATTATTTTAATATAAAATTTTTAAAATAATTTATTAATTAAACTTTATAATTAATTAAAAAAATTAAAAAAATAATTTATTGTATTATATAATAATAAAATAATAACCTTTAAAATTGTTATTTATATTAAATATTATAATATTATTTATATTAATTAATTCTTATTAATAAATTTAATTATAACAAAAAAGTAAAATATAAATATTAAAAGTAATTTTTAAAAAAGTTATTCTTTATAAAAATAATTAAACTTAATTATAATAAAAAATAGTATATTTTTTTAATATATATATAAAATAGGATTATATTAAAGTAAATTTATTAAGGGTTAATAAATAATAACTTTTTTAAAAATTTTATTATTTTATTATTATATTATTATAATAAGTATTTAAAATTAAAATTTATTATTATTATAAATAATACTTTTTAATATTATTTAAAAAAGGGTATATAAATATATTAAAATATTAAAATAATTTTAAAATTTTTATTATTATATTTATTTAATTTTAATTTTATTAAAAAATATTTTAAACTTTTTAAAAAATTTATTAAAAAAAAGTAATATAAAAATAAAAACTTTATTATTAAAAAAGTTAAAATATTTTTTAAATAATATATTAATATAGTTAATAATAATATTAATATTATAAAAAACTATTTTTATTATATAAAGATAATTATTATATAATTATTTAAATAAATATAAATTAAAGTTATAATTAAAATAAAAAAACGTTTTATTTTTTAAAAATTATTAATTTTTTATTAAAACTTTTTAATATTATTTATAAATTATAATATAATACTTAATTTTATATTACCTTTTATTATTAAATTAATAATAATTTTTAAATATTATAAAATAAAGTTTAATTTAAAAAATTAATTTAATATTAATTAATTAATAATTTATAAAGTTTTATTTTTTTTTATTTTTAATTTATTATAAATTTTAGGTATAATATTTTTTAAGTTTTTTTATTTTATTCTTTTTAATATTTTTAAAAATTATATTATATACTACTTTAATTATATTATAATTCTTTTTTTTAATTAAAGTATAAGTTTTATAACTACAATAATTAATTATATTTTTTATTTTTTATTTTTAATTATTATTTAGTATATTTTTAAAAATATTTAATAAAAATTTAATATTAATTTAAATATATATTTTTTTTAATGTTTTTTTTAATATAATAAAAAATCTTTTTAAGGTATTTTAATAATAATTTATAATAATTTCTTTATTTATTAGGTTAGTAATATAGTTTTTATTTATAATATTTACCTTTATAATAATAATACTTATAAATATAGGTTTAAAAACTTATATTAATAACTATTTAAAACTTTTATACCTTAATAATACTTTTCCTTTCTTTTTTTTTAATAAAAAAAAAGTTATTTAAGGTTTTTTTATAAATAAACTTTATATTAAAAGTTATTTTTTTACTTTTATTAAATAAAGTATTAAAACTTTATATATAGTTATTTAATATATATTAATTTATTTTTAAACTTTTAAATTATTTTTTTAAATTATATTAATAGTTTTTTTTAATAAATATATTAATAATTATTCTTTTATAAATATATAATTTTTTTAATTATTTATTTTTATTTTTTAATAAAGTTATAAAGTATAATTTAAAATTAATTTTTTAAAAATTACTTAAAATTAAAATTAAATTAAAATTAATATTTAAATAAATTTATTTAATTTAACTTTTTTTATATTAAAAAACTTTTTATTAAAAATTATAGTAAATATATTTAAAATTATTTTTATTATATAATTTAGTATTATTTTAAATATTTAACTAAAATAAAGGTAATATATAATTTTTATTTAATTAATTAATATATTTAATAATTAAAGTAGTTAATTTAATATTTAAATTAAACTATTTTATTATTAAATAAAAGTTTAAAAGTATTATAATTTAAAACTATATTTATATTTAATTAATTAAAATAAAAGTTTTTTATAATAATATAATACTATACTATAATAAATTAATAAAATTTAAAATTAAAATAGGATTATTATTATAATAATTTATATTTTATTATTAATTAAATTATTTAATTTTATAAATCTTTTATAAGTTTTTTTAAAATTTTAAGCTTTTTATTTAATAATTAAAGCTTTATAAAAATAAAGTTAATCTTTACTTATATTTTAACTTTAAATAAACTTTATTAAAAATAACTTTTAATATTATAATTTATTAAAAAGTATTTTTTAACTATTAAATTTAAATATAATATAATTAAGTTAATAGATTTTATAATATAGTATTATATTATATTTATTTGTTTATAATATTAAGGAAAATTTAAAGGTTATTTTAATTATAAATATTAAAATCCCTTATTATAATAACTTATAAATTATAACTTTTAAATATAAACTCTAAAATAGCTTTATTATTAATTCCTAATTAAAAACCTAAATTATAATTTTTAAATATTACCTAGGTTAACTATATTTATTCTTTTTTTAATATCTTTTTTACTTTATTTTATATTTTTATTTTTAAACCCTTTAATATTACTAATATTATATATAATAAAATATATTCTTTATTTATTATATATTATATACCCTTTTTATTTTTATAGGTATTCTTTATAATACTAATATTTTTATACTTAATATTTATAGGATTTAACTATTTAAACTAAATATTTAATAAAATAAACTATTAATTAATAATATTAATTAAGTTAATAATATTTTTATTTTTTATAATAATAATAGTTTTTAACTTTTTAATAATATATTAGTTATAAATTAAGTTATACCTAAATAAATTATTAATAAGTATTAATATTTAAAAAAGAATACTTATAATATTGTTATATTAATAACTAAATTAAAAGTTATTTTATATTTTTATAATTATTTAAATATAGCTTTAATTTAATTTTATTAAAAAAGGTTTAAACTAACTTAATTCTATTATAAGATATTACCCTTATAAAAATAATAGGTTTATTATTATAAATTAGTTTTAAATTTAATATAAAACTTTATATAATAATTAATAGTTTTATTTAATTACTTAATTATAATTGTATTAAGTATAGTTTATTATAGCTTATTAACTATTTATAATAACTTTAATATTACTTTAATAAAACAAATATTTTATTTAAAAGTTTTTAAAATAAATAGTACCTTTAAAATCTTTTAAAGGTTATTTAGTAAAAGTCTTATTATATAAAGTATAGGTATAATAATACTAATAACCCCTATTATAATACTAAAAAGATTAATTATATTTAACCTAATAGGTATTTAAATTAATTTAAAATAAATTGTATTAATAAATTTAAATAATAAAAGTTTAATAGTATTATTAATTAGGTAGATATAAGGTTATATAATCTTTTAATTTTACTATTTAATAAATATTATAAATGGATACTAATATTACTTAACTTATATTATATACTTATATTTTTTAATAAGTTATTAAAATAATTTAAGTTATATTAATTGTTACGGTAGTAAGTAGGTAATCCTAGGTAGGTAGACGTTAAGCGGCAGGGTAATCAGATAGGTCTTCTATTTACTACGTACAGGCTCTATCCTTAGTAGGTACAGGCTCTATTAATAAAACGTAGCTTAAAGAGCTACAAAATAGGATTCAGGAAAGGTTACAGAGTTTTATCAAAGCTAGCAGCTCACGTAATCAAACCCCAACCCTCTAGGTTGGGGGCCCCTAGGGGTCAGTCCACCCAGAGCCGTGATAATACCCCCTCCTCTAGGACCGAACTCCCGAAAGGTTGATTTATAGGCCAGGTTTGTACAGGTATCTCCTATAAAAGTTGTATACAACTTCCTAAACGTTCTCCAGGTATAATATAGGTACCTTTTCAGGGTTATTATATCTAGTTTATTTAACTGTATACTTTAGGTAAGGGCGGCTTTACCTACGGTAATCTTAATAGAAATTTAAAACCTTTTTAACTTTTTACTTTTATAATTTATCTACTTTAATAGGTAGTAAAGGTTTATTTCTTTAAATAAATAGTAAATTATTAGTAATAGGTTATAATAAATTAATATAAAAAATAAAGTAAATCTTTATAAATTTAAATAAAATTAAATAATAAACCTATAAGTTAATAACCTTTTTAATTTAAAATAGGTTATAGTTTCTTTAATTTAATTTTTTTATAAAATATAAAGTTTTAATATTATAAGTGTTAAGTTAAACCTTTTAATTAACTTAAAACTAGTAAATTAGGTAGTATTTATAATTTACTTATTTTCTATAATAAGCTTAAATAATAAATATTTTATTTTTTATATATTTAGTAATTATTTATATTTAAAAAGTAAACTTTTTAATATTATATATAATAGGTTTTTTAAAGGGTAAGGAGGGTTTAAAGCTTAATTATAAGTAAAATCTATAATTCCCAAAAAATAGTATAACAAAAATAGTTTTAAAAATAATATTATTTAAGGTAAACTTAATTAATAAAAGCTAATTTAACTAATTATCTTATAGGTATACTATATATAGGTATAAGTATTATTTTAAAATAATATTTATATATTTTATTTATTTATTAATTTTTAAGTAATATATAGTAAAAAGTATAATAAAGAATTTTAAATAATAAATAAAATAATTTTAAAATTTAAAAATAAATTAAAAACTTTAATTAAAAATAATTATTTTTAATAAATTATATAGTTTTTAAATATACTTAATAAATAAATAAACTATTTTTTTAAAGTTATATATTCCCTTATAAATAATAAAATACTTTATTTTAATAAAATAATTAATTATAACTATAATAATATTACATTTTTAATTAATAAATAAGTATATAATAAAATTTATTAAAATATCCTTTTAGATATACTTAAAAATAAAAAAAGGTTTTAATAAATTTTAATAACCTTTTTAATTTAATTTAACCTAATAATATTAATAATAATTTATAACTTATTATTTTATAAAATATAATATTTAAGGTTAATAATATTTATAATTTAAAATCTTATAAGTCCTTATAAACTTAAAGTAGTTAGTAATTAGTAATTTATAATAAAAGTTTAAAAGTTTAACTTTTAATTTAAGTAAATCCGGAATATATAGGTGGTTTTTATAGTATAAGTATTTATAATAGTTTTTATATTTAACTAAAGTTAGTAGTAAATATTAAAAAGAGTTTTTTTTTAAGGTTTTTAAGGTAAAATAGGAAATTAGGTTTTTTAAATATTCTTTTTTAAATAGAGCAGATATCTCCTTTCCTTAAGGTTAATAAACTAATTTTATTTAATAATATACTATAATTAAAAAATATATAGTTTTTTTTAATAATAATATAGGATTTAAGTTTTCTTTTTTTAAAATAACCTAGTTTTAATATAATAATTTTTTATCCCTTTTTTAAAGTATATTTTTTAACTTTTTAATTAATATATTTAACTTAATACTTTATTTTTTTAAATAAAATATAATTTAAAAATTAAAATAAAATAAAGATTTTATTTAATAAATTTAATAGTAATTAAATAATTTTATTATTATAAAATACTTTAAGTTTTTATAGTTTATAATAACTTTAATTAAAAATAAAACCTTTTTTAACTTTAAATATTATTTTTTAAAATAATAAATAATAGTAAATAGTTTTTTATTATATATTTTATAGTTATATTTTATTAAAAAATACTTTTTTAAAAAGAATATAATAAATTATAAAATTTTATTATCTTTGTATTAAAATATTATTTTAATAAAAATAAAGTTAAATATATTAGTTTTTAATATAATATCTTTTTTTTAATTAAAATAAGTTAATATAGGTATTTATATAAATATAATTTTTAAGTTATTAAAAGCTTTTTTATAAAAAAAGTTAAAATTAAATTATATTTCTTTTTTATTAGGTAAATTAATAGTAAATTTATTTTAAAAAAGTTTTAAATAAAATAATAATAAAAGTTATTAAACTTAATAAAGGTTTATATATTTATTAAATAAGTTAAAAAGTTTTATAAAATAATAATTTTAATTTTTTTAAAATTTATTTAAATACTATATATACCTATAATTAAATTTAAAAGGGTTATTTTTTTAATAAAAAACTTATACTTTTTTATTTTAATATATAGGTTAGTTTTTTATAAAGTAATTAAAATTAATTATAAATATTTTTTATATTTAAATTAAGTATAATTATAAATTAAAATATTATTTAAATATATTATATAAAATATATTTAAATATAGCCTTAAAGTATTATTAATAAACCTTTAAAAGGTTAAAAAGGTTTTAATTAACCTAAATAATATTACTAATATTTTAAATAAATTAAAATAGGTATAAAAAATAGTTAAATATTTTTCCCTTTTATATATATAAAAATTATTAAAGGTAGTAATTATATTAATCTTTAAAAAATACTTTATTCCTTTTAAGTTATTTAAGGTTTTTTTTATTAGGGGTAATAAATATTAGTTTTTAATAGTAATATTATTAAAAGTTTAATAGTTTATATAGAATTATAATCCTCCCTTAAGTTTAAATATAAATAAAACTAATAAAGTAATATAAAAGATATTTAACTAAATAAATTCTTTTTATAGTTTTTTATTTAACTATTTTCTTAAAATAGTTAATTTATTTTAAAATATAAAGTATAATAGGTTAAAAAATAGTATTTTTTTTTTTAATTAGTTAAATATAGTAGTTATATAAATAGTAAAATAGTAATTTTTTAGCCTTTTTAAATAAAAAAATATTAGTAAACTTTTTTAATTTTTTAGGTAGGGTTTTTATAGGTTTAAATTCCTTATAGGTAGGGCCTAATTATTAGGTTTTTAAAATATTATTAATTTATTTTAGAGATAACGTCAAGCACCAACGAGCGAGACACCCCAGCAAGCGAGATACTTTTTCGCACCAACAGCACCACAACCTAAATTGCAGCACCATAACGAAAAAAATCAATTGAATTTAATCGGAATCGGAATCTACAGACGATTCTACCTCTTTCTCACAGGTTCGTACATTGTGCCCAGTCTCGCCGCAGACACCACATCGTCTTTTGCCGCGGACCGCCGATTCAGTACCACCACTTATTTTACTAGCTGGCCGCTTCCCCTTTTCCTTTTTATTGATTATCTCCTTGGCCTTTTGTGTGCTAAGTGCCCCTCCATCTTGCACATATGTTCTTTTAGCTTTCTGATGTTTAGAAAGTGCTGTATTTGCCTCTTAAAGGTTGTAGGTCTCTTAGGTTAAAAGGGATACTATATAGGCTAATAACTATGTCCCTTTTGATAACCGATTGACTATATCTAAAATTAGTGTTGGAAAGTTTCCTTGATAACGAGAGATTTAATTTTTAATTAAAGTTAATTAAGAAACTATTTGTATTAAGTTGTATAGTGTTTGGGAGACCTAAGGTACGGGTAGTGTTAGGGAGCCTGGTTATGATGCTGGTGTCCGTATCTTCACATCCAGCTTAAAAAACACAGCTTCTCGGTTAAATGGGATTAGACCTACTCCTTTAAAACCTCCCTTAATAATTTTAGGCTTAAAAACCTTGTTATATGTAGTGTGGAAGGTGAGAAAGAACTCTGTTTTGTTAATATATATAATCCGGGTTTTATTAAACTAGTTGATTTCTATACTATATACCTTTTTAAAAGGACTAAAACATCTAATATTAAGTGGCTAAAGTAGATAAGATAAATAAGGAGGTATACAAAGGGTAATAATATTCTTAAACCTGTAATATTACTTAAAATCTATAGAATGGTAGCTTTTATACCTATTAAGTAATAGTAGCTAGTAAATACCCTTTATATATAGTATAGTATACTTATAAAAATACTTAATTTATTTTATAATAATTATATTACTTATTTATCTATTTAGGCTTATTTTAATAACCTAGTTATTAAAAAGGTTATCCTTAGTATACTAACTTATAAAGTATATTTTAACTTTAATAACTAATATTAATAATTTAATTTACCTATTTTTATTAACTAATTTAATAGTTATTACCTATTATTAGTTCTTAAGCTATATTAATTTTACTTTTTTTTATTAATTAAAATATATAACTACTATTTTAAATAAATTAATACCTATTATAAAACTAAATTTATTAAAATTATAAGTATTATAATTTAAAATCCTATATTTATTATATATATTCGTTATTAAGTTAAACTATATATTTATTATATTTGGATTTTTATATAGGGCCCTCCTATAATTGTATACACGACTAACACGTGTTTTAAGATGTAGTTCTGATGTGACAAGTCTTTCCGCTCAGTTGATCCCAACAGCGCCGCCACCACAGTCGTGGAGCAGGGAATTTGTTATATCTTCCACATCCTTGAGAACAAGCGAGTATCCCCGGGAATCCCAGTCAAGTACGTATTGAATAAGCACCTCCTTTTCTATTTTTGTTAATCTCTTATTGTTGGGGTAGGTATCTCGTCGTGCGGTTTGGCCGGCCATTCTGTGGGCGAGTGTTAAGAGAGGGATCTGGTATTTCTTCGATGCGCGTCGAATACTTAGTTTAGGGTCGGATTTAATAGCTTGGATAGTAAACTGGATATCGCTTTCTTTTGTTTTGTTTATTGTAAGATGTGGCGCGAAAAAACGTGTAAGAAAGATAGATAGGACTGGTTAGTGGAAAAGTGTCTCACTCGCTGGGGTGTCTTGCTCGTTGGTGCTTAACATTATAGTAAATAGGTAGTAACCTTCCTTATAAATATAAATAGTAGTAACTTTTAAAGTAACCTAATATAATTTATACTTTTTTAAAATATTAGGGTAAAATAAAGGATAATAGATTTAAATAATTTTTAATATATTTTATAATACTTTTAATTTAATAAGTTTTTTAAAAATATTATAATAGTAATAATAATATTTATTATTAAATATAATTATATAAAAAATAAAGTAAATAGTTAAATTATATTATTTTAATTAAAATATTTTTAAAATAATAGGATAATAGGTTAATTAAATAATGAATATTATTATAGTAATTTAAAAATAGTTATTAATATAATAAGAAATTAAAGTATAATAAATAATAATATTTTTAAAAAACTTTTTATTAATTACTTTTAAGTTAAATAATTTCCTTAAGGGTAATAAAGAAATCTTATAAGCTTTAATTTACTCCTTATTTATAAAAGCTTTTTTTTTAGTTTTAATATTAATTAAAGTATAAATAAATAATTCTTTTCCTTTTATAATTAAGTATATAAGTAGTATAAGTATATTAAAATATTAATTTTACTTTTTTTTAATAATTAATTTAATAATAATAGTAATAAAGATATATAGGGTATACTTATAAAAAGCTTAAAGGTAATTTACCCTAAGTTTACTTTATTTATTAAATTTTAAGTGGGGGAATTACTATATTTGTAAGCGAGTAAGTAGTGTATAGAATAAACTGGTAAGTAGGAAGGTAACTAGGGGGTAGGAGGAAAGGGGTAAAAGCTTTATATATAAAGTAAGCAATTATCTAATAAGTAATACTAAGTAATAAAATAATTTAATAAACTATAATAATAATATTTACAATATTTTTTATAGCTATTAACTTAGTATTAAAAATTTAAATTTATTAGGTTACTAATAAAAAAAGATAGTATAGGTAGCTTTTAAGTAAAGGTAATAATAGGTTTAATTATAGTAGTATATATCTTTAAGGTAGTTTAGGTAGGTATAAAGATAGGTTTATAATAGAAAACTTATTATTAATATTAGTAATAATAGTTATTTAAAGATTAAAAGTATTAAAAATAAAATTAAAATTTATTAAAATTAATAGAATTATATAAAAGTATATTTTAAAACTTATAAAAAATCCTTTAAAATAATAAAGGAAAAAGGGTAATATTTAATATTTCCTTTTTTAAGGTAAAGTACTAAAACTTAGTAAAATAAGTACTAAAGTTTTAGTTATATTACCTTAACTAGTATAACTTATTTTAAAAGTTTTAAATATAGTTTAAATCCTTAAAAGCTTTTTTTAAATACTTTAATAAATTTAAATAGTTTATAAATTAAAGGATACTATATAAGGTTTTAAATAAAATTAATTTATATACCTTTTTTATAAGGTATTTAATAATATAAATTAAATAAGTAATAATTATAAAAAAATAGTTAATATTAATAGTTATTTTAATATAAATCTATTATATAAAGTAGTAAAGGTTATAATAAAATTTATTAAATTTCTTTAAGTTAAATAGTTTTTTATTAAAGATAATAAAATTAATACTTATAATAAAAGTAGGTAAAGTTACTTCTAATATAATATCTATAATTTAGTTAATATAGGGTCTAATAAAGATAAATTTAATAATAAAAATCTATATAACGGGTATAGTAATATTTAAAAATTATAATTTTTCTATTTTAAGGTAGATAACCTCCTTTTAGGTAGTATTATATAAGTTTTTTTAATAACTAATTACCCTATTTTATTTAAATAAGTTAAAATATAAGGTAATAATTATAATATTATAATTTAAGGTTTTAACTTAAAAAGAAAAAATATTTTTTTTAAAGGTAAATATATATTAATTAAAGTTATATAAGTATATTATTTAGTTAAAGGGGTATTTAGTAATATAATAAATTAACTTTTTTAAAAAGTTAATACTTAAAGGTAGCTATAAATAATTTAATATAATATTAATATTTAAAAGAAAAGCTATATAATATTATAGTAACAAGTAGGTAATCCTAGGTAAGTGGATATTAAATAGTAAGGTAATTAGATAGGTCTTTTATTTACTATATATAAGCTCTATCCTTAGTAGGTACAGGCTTTGTTAACAAGACGTAGCTTGAAGAGCTATAAAACAGGATTCAGGAAAGGTTACAGAGTTTTGTCAGAGCTAGCAGCTCACGCAATCAGACCCCAACCCTCTAGGTTGGGGGCCCCTAGGGGTCAGTCCGCCCAGGGCCGTGACATTAATATATTTATTTTATATATAAAGTTTTTATTATTAATTTAAATAATTTATTTTATTTTATTAATCTTTATATATTAAATTTTAAATCTTTTATCCTTATAGTTAACTTAATTATAATTGTTTTTAAAGTTAGGAATTATAGGTTTTAAATAAAGCTTAATAATAGAATAATTATAAATAAGTTTTACTTACTATTAAATAAACTAAACCTTAATTATTTCCTATATATATTAATTAACTTTATTAAAATTATTAAAAACTTTATTAAAACTATTATATATAATTCCTTTTATTTATAACTATAATTTTATTAATTATAAAACCTTTTTAAATTAAATATAATATATTTATTTAAAATTAATTACTTATACTACTTTTATAGGGTTAAATAAAGTAAATAAATTATACTTTATTATTAAATACTTTTATTATATAAATAAAAGAATATTATAATAAAGTAAAAACTTATAAATATTTTAAATCTATATAAAGATATAGATATATATTAAAAAGAATTTTAAAAAAGTTATTAAAACTATTAAACTATTAAAATATAAAGATTTAAAAACTAATATCCTTTAACTAATAAAATAATAACTTTATAATATAAAGAATAGGTTATAACTTTTTATTTTAAATAATATAAATAATATTAGTATATATTTTAATATTAATTATAATATTATTAATATTATTAATTTTATAATAAATATAAATAAAAAAAAGGGGTTTTTAAATATATTTACTTTAAAGTTTTTATAAATTAATTTTAATTATATTAAAAAATAAAAATATTATTTAAAGGTTAATAAAAAGTTTTAAAAGTATTATTAAAGTTTCCTTTATAAATAAAGGTTATATACTTATATTACTTACTAATAAAGTTAATAATTAACCTAATATAAATTATAAAGTAAAATTAATAAAAACCTTTAAATATATATTTTTAATTATTAATTAAATAGAAATATATATTTAATAATAAATATTATAAACCTTTATTAGTAAATATTTGAAGGAATTTTAAAAAAATAAAAAATAAAGATTTAATCTTTTAAACTAAAATAAAAAAAGCTTATAATAAAATTATAATATATTAAACTTAGTAATTATAATTTAATAAATTTTATTTGAATTTATTTATTTTAAATAATTATTAGTAATTAATTTATTTTTATTAATAAGTTTTTTTAACTAATAAGGAATTTTAAATTAATTAATATAATTATTTAATAATATTATAAATTAAAATAATAACTTAAATAAAAGTAATAACTATATAAGTAATAATAATAAAAATAAAGATAATAATAATAATAATACTTTTAATACTAATAATACTTTTAAAAATATAATTATATAAACCTTTTAAAATAATATAGTAATACTTTAAAACTATTACCTTATATTTTTAAATAAAATAAAAACTATTTTTAAAATATATAACCTTATATAATTAATTATAAAAAAATAATTAAATATTAATAATAAAATAAAGAATTTTAAAAAAATAATTTATTAATTAAATAATATATATATTTTTAATAAAAACTTATAATAATTAAGTTATATATAAAATATTATTTATATATATAAATATATTAATTAATTACTATTTATTAAATAAAAAATTATTAAAAAAGTAAATATATATTTTATATAATAATAACTAATATATATAAAAATAAGGTAAATATAATTTAATAAAAAAAATAATTAAAAAGTTTTAAAATATTAAAATTAAATTATTAAAATATAAATATAAATTAACTTAATATAGTATATTAATAGTTATTAAAGTTTTTTAATATTAAGGAAAATATAAAAAAGTTAAAAAAGTATTTATAAAAATAATAAAAATTTATAAATAAAAGTTTAAATTTATTTATTTATTTATATTTACTAATATAACTAACCTAATATTAATATTTTAAAATTAAAGTAAGTAAAAAATAAATAAAAAAACTAAACTTAAAAATAATAAAAATAAATAAGTAAAAGTTTAAATTTATTTATTTATTTATATTTATTAATATAACTAACTTAGTATTAATATTTTAAAATTAAAATAAATAAAAAAAAGTAAAAAAAATTAAAATTAAAAATAATAAAAATAAATAAATAAAAACTTAAATTTACCTATTTTAATATATTTATTAATATAATTAACTTAATATTAATATTTTAAAATTAAAATAAAAAAAAAAATTAAAAAAAATTAAACTTAAAAATAATAAAAACTTATAAATAAAAACTTAAATTTATTTATTTTAATATATTTACTAATATAATTAACATAGTTCACCAGTTAGCAAGCTATACCACATAATAAACTATTTTTAAATAAACTACCAACTTTAGCCATCCTTAACACCCCTAAAGGGTAAAAAAGTTAATTATATTTAGCACTAATTAGTACTAACTAATCCTAGTTACTTATTTTTAATTAATTTAGTTAATTTAAAAAAGTTAGTAGTATTATAGTACTATTTTAAAGTAAATAATTTTTAATAAGAAAATTAGCTTTCCTATTAAAATAATAAATTTTAGATATATAAAATTAACCTTATTTTATATTATTTAAATTAACTATTTTAACAGTCTATTATAAACTATTTTAAAATATACTATTATTTACTTAGGATTTAAATAATTAGACCCTTTTGTATTTTTCTTATAAGTTTTTGTATTATGCCTAGTCTTGCCGTAGTTGCTATATCGTCATTTACTCGGTCCGCCGCAGACCGCCTCCTCAGTACCACCAGTTATTTCACTAGTTAACCGCTTCCCCTTTTCTTTTTCCTTAATAATAGCCTGGGATTCCTCAATAATAAGTGCTCCTCTAAGTTATACTCAGCTTTTTTTAACCTTTTAGTGTTTAGTAAATACTAAATTAACGTTTTAAAGTGTATAAATCTGCTAGCTTATTATTATAAGTGAGTATGCTATTACTTATACACCCTTTACTAGTTAATTAACTACCTTTATAATTGGTATAGGAGAGCTGCCCTGGTGTTTTGAGATTTTGCCCTTAATGAAACTTAATTACTGGATAGTTTGTTAAGTATTGGATAGTGTTTGTAATTTTTATTTGGATGGTAATACGGGGAGGGATTGTACTAGAGTTTATAGGTGGACATCCAGTTTAGAAATAACTAAATCTGGGTCCTATAAAGAAATCCCAGCTCCTTTAAACCTAAATTTTATATTTTCTTCCGTAAAGATCTTATTATAAGCTACCTTAAATATAGTAAAGAATTTAAACTTAATAATATAGTTAATTAAAGTTTAAATAAAAGAATTAATTTTAATACTATATATATACTTTAATAATAAGTATAATATAATATTTAATAATTAAAATAAATAAAAAAATATAATAGTATACTAATAAAAATAATATTATATTTTTTATAATATTATTTAAACTTTATTAATATATAACTTTTATAGTTATTAAGAATAAGTATTTAATATATACTTTTTATCTATTACTTTATATACTTATTAAAGTGTTAAATTTACTTAAAATTAATTTTATTATTTATCTATCTATTTAGAGTAGTTTTGATAACCTAGCTTAGTGGGAAACCTAACTTTGTTGTCCAGTTGGTAAGGTGGTAGGCGCTTTGGATGATTATAAACGGCGGGATATACCAGCCCTTTATATTAATATATTTAATAACTGTTACTTATTTCCGGTTTCCAGGCTAAATAGATTTAGCCTTTCTATATTAATTAGAGTATATAATAACTAGTAATGAGGTTATTTAACCTATTATAAAGCTGGTCTTATTAAAGTTAAATAAGTTGTTATTTATAATTTCATACTTAGCTATTATATTGTGTAATAGCTAAAACCAGTTCCTAATAACCTCTAGATCTTTATAAAGGGCCCTTTAATAGTTATAAGGCCGATTAAACCTAGTTTTTAGGTTTAGTTGTGTATCTATAAAGTATTATACCCAGTTTTTACTAATAGGTTTACTATCTTATAATATTAGTAAAAAATTAATTATATCCTTTATATTAAAAAATTATATTAAAAATTCTTATATATCTTATTTAAGTATATATTAAATAAATATATACTTTTTAATTATATTAAGTTTATATAGTTTAATATATAATTTTTTATAGTAGTATTAGTTATTTATCCTATATTTAAAAATGAAGTGAGGGATAGTAAAGATTTATATAGCTTAACATATACTTAAGGGTTTTTTTTAATTTTTTTAAAAATTCTTAATTACTTAAAGTACTAAAATAAATTTTTTTTTTTTAAGTAGATTAGTATTATAAATATTAATTTTTAGTATATTAAATATTTAAATAGGTAAAATAATATAAGACTAACAATAAAAATAAGGATACAATTTACACCAAAAATAAAGCTACCTATTAAAACCTTAAACTTTTAAACTAATAGTATAATACCATTATACCTTTAAATTAATTAGATTAATTAAAAATAAGTAATTAAAACTAGTTAGTACTAATTGGTACTAAATATAATTAACCTTTTCGCCCTTTAGGGGTGTTAGGGATAGCTAAAGTTGGTGGTTTACTTAAAAATAGCTCGCTATGTGGTATAGCTCGCTAACTGGTAAACTATGTTAACTTTATTTATATATAATACTATTAAAAACTTATTATTAATATTATTAATTTAATAAATTTATATATTTAAAAATATTATAATATATTAAATATAAATTATTTAAATACTTTTTTTTTATTAAAATCTTAAAAACTTAATATATTAAATAAATAAATTTAATTTTTATAAAGTTAAAATTATTTAATAATATTTAATAATATTTAAAAAAAATATTATTAACCTTTTTATTATAGTATTATAATATTTTAATTCTCTTTATAATAATTAATATTTTTATTTTATTATATTTAATTAAATATTTTAATAATCTTTACCTTTATAATAAATAATTTAATAAAATAATTAATTTATTTAAATTTATTTATATATATATTTATATTGTTTATTTTTTTATTTTTTTAAAATAATTAATAAATTAATTAATATATTTAAAATTTATTATAAATTTACTTTATTTTATTTATTATTATTTTATATAAAATAAAAAGATATAATTAAAGTAAATTATAAAGTTATAAATTTAATAATAAATTTAACTATATAATATAGTTTATTAAAATATAAAATTTAAAGTTAAAAGGGGATAACTAATAGGAAAGTAAAAATAGGAGTTAAGTAAATCCTAAATAGGCTGGGTTTCTGGCGTATTTATAGTAAGCTATTTCTAGCCTGTTAGTGATTTCTGTCACGGCCCTGGGCGGACTGACCCCCAGGGGCCCCCAACCTAGAGGGTTGGGGTCTGATCACATAAGCTGCTAGCTCTGACAAAACTCTGTAACCTTTCCTGAATCCTGTTTCATAGCTCTTCAAGCTACGTCTTATCAACAAAACCTATACCTACTAAGGATAGAGCTTATATATAGTAAATAAAAAACCTATCTAATTACTCTACTACTTAACATCTACCTACCTAAAATTACCTACTTATTACCGTAATATTATATAGTTTCTCCTTTAAATATTAATATTATATTAAACTATTTATAGTTACCCCTAAGTATTAACTCTTTAAAGGAGTTAGTCTATTATATTACTAAATACTCCTTTAATTAAATAATATACTTATATAACTTTAATTAATATATATTTACTTTTAAAACAAAAATTCCTTTTAAATTAAAACTTTAAATTATAATATTATAATTATTACTTTATACTTTAACCTATTTAAGTAAAATAAGGTAATTAGTTATTAAAAAAACTTATATAATATTACTTAAAAGGAAATTATTTACCTTAAAATAAAAAAACTATAACTCCTAAATATTACTATACTTGCTATATAAACTCCTATTATTAAACTTATTTTTATTAAATTTTATATTAATTAAACTATAAATATTATATTAAAAGTAATTTTATTTACTTTTATTATAAATATTAGTTTTATTATTTTTAATAAAAAACTATTTAACTTAAAAAAATTTAATAAATTTTATTATAACCTTTACTATTTTATATAATAAATTTATATTAAAATAACTATTAATATTAACTACTTTTTTATAATTACTATTTACTTAATTTATATTATTATATACCTTATAAAAAAGGTATATAAACTAATTTTATTTAAAACTTTATATAGTATCCCTTAATTTATAAATTATTTAAATTTATTAAAGTATTTAAAAAAAACCTTTAAAAGTTTAAACTATATTTAAAACTTTTAAAATAAGTTATATTAATTAAAGTAATATAACTAAAACTTTAATATTTACTTTATTAAATTTTAATACCTTACCTTAAAGGGGGAAATACTGGATATTACCCTCTTCCTTTACTATTTTAAAGGATTTTCTATAAACTTTAGGATATATTTTTATATAACCCTACTAACTTCAACAAATTCTAACCCTATTCCTAATACCTTTAGTTTTTAGATAACTATTATTACCAATATTAATAACAAATCTCCTATTATAAACCTATTTTTATACCTACCTAAACCACCCTAAAAATATATACTACTATAATTAAGCCTATTACTACCTTTACCTAAAAACTACCTATACTACCTCTCCCTACTAGCAACCTAATAGACCTAAGCTTCCAATACCGGGCTAATAGTTGTAAGGAATACTGTAAATATTACTATTGTGGTTTATTGGATTACTTTATTACCTAGTATTACCTACTAAATAACTACCCGCCCCGTATATAAAGTTTCCGCCCCTTTCCTCCCACCCCCTAATTACCTTCCTACTTGTTAGTTTATTTCGCACACTACTCACCTGCTCACAGACGTAGCAGTTCCCCTACCTAAAGCTTAATAAACAAAGTAAGCCTAAAGTAAATCGCCCTTAGGCTCTTTACAAGTATACCCTATATATCTCTACCACTACCGTTATTAGACCAACTATTAAGGAAAAGTAAAACTAATACTCTAATATACTTATACTACCTATATACTTAATTATAAAAGGAAAGGAATTACCTACCTATACCCTAATTAATATTAAAACTAAAAAAAAAGCTTTTATAAATAAAAAATAGGTTAAGGTTTATAAGATTTCCTTATCACCCTTAAGGAAATTATTTAACTTAAAAGTAATTAATAAAAGGTCCTTTAAAAATACTATTACCTACTATACTTTAATCTTTTACTATATTAACAACTATTTTTAAATTACTATAATAATATTTGTTATTTAATTAGTTTATTATCCTATTATTTTAAGGATACCCTAACTAAAATAATATAACCTAACTATCTACTTTACTTTCTATATAATTATATTTAATAATAAATATTACTACTATTATTATAACATCCTTAGAAAACCTATTAAATTAAAAGTGCTATAAAATATACTAAAAACTACCTAAACCTACTACCCCTTATCCTACCCTAATATCTTAAGGAAGTATAAACTATACTAAGTTACTTAAAAACTACTACCACTTATACCTATAAGAAAGGTTACCACCTATTTACTATATCCCTAGAACAGATTAATAATATTCTAAAAACCTAACAATTAAGCCCTACCTATAAGGAACTTAAACCTGCAAAAACCTTACCTAAACAACTAAAAAAGTTTACTAATATCTTCTTACTTAAAAAGGTTAAGAAACTACTATTCCACCATTTATATAACCACTATATCCAGCTAATTAAAAGAAAAATACTACCCTTTAGCCTGTTATACTCTATATTCTAAAATAAACTAACCGCTTTAAAAGAATAGTTAAATAAAAACCTACAAAGGGGATTTATTTGGTTAAACACCTCCTACGTTGCCTCACCAGTCCTATTTATATCTAAACCTAAGGGAGAACTATAATTCTATATAGACTATCAAACCTTTAACAATGTCACTATTAAAAACCAATACCTACTACCCCTAATAAAGGAAACCCTAAATAACCTAAAGGGAATAAAGTACTTTTTAAAGATTAATATAATTACCGCCTTTAATAACCTCTATATATACAAAAAGGAGGAATATTTAACTACCTTCTATACCTACTTTAACCTATTTAAAATATTAATAATACTATTTAAGCTAACCGGGGTCCCCTTAACCTTCTAAAGGTTTATTAATAATACCCTAAGGCTATACCTGGACATATTCTACACAGTATACTTAAATAACATCTTAATTTATAACTATACCTAGTCTAAGTATAAAGAACACCTATAACTGGTTTTAACCGCCTTATAGAAAGCTAACTTATATACTAAAATAGAAAAGTATAAGTTTTTTATTAAAAAAATAACCTTTTTAGGCCTAATTATAAGTATATACGGTATCCGGATAAACTTAAAAAAAGTTAAAACTATTATCTTATAAAAAACTTTAACCTACCTAATAAATATATAAACTTTTATTAGGTTTAATAACTTTTACCGTTATTTTATTTAAAACTTTTTTAAGATAATTTTACTACTAATTTACCTAATAAAAAAGGGAGTATAGTTTAATTTTAACTCCTCTTATAAAAAAGCCTTTAACAACTTAAAAACTATATTTACGTAAACACCTATATTAGCCTATTTTAACTAGGAAAAGAACATTATACTAGAAACTAATATATCTAACTTTATTTCTACTAAAGTAATATCAATAAAGTATTTTATTACCTATAAGGGAATATACAACTTTAAAAAAGTAACTTATTTATTTATTAAGTACGTCTAGAAACTATACAGCCTACTAAAGATAATTATCTTTAACTAAGGCCTTTAATTTATCTCTAAATTCTAAAATCACCTTACCCACCACCTAAAAATCTCTATTATACTCTCTACCATATACTACTTGAAAACTAATAGATAGATAAAATATATAAACACTATCCTAAAATAATATCTATACCTGTATATAGTATACCTATAAAACAACTGGTTAAATTAGCTTCCGCTAACTAAATTTACCTTAAATAACACTATTTTTAAAACTACCTCTGTTACACCGTTCTTTAAGAACTATAGATTCTACCTACAACTAGGCTTTAAACCTTCCCTACCCCCTAAAAAGCCTACTATATATAACGTTAAAAAGTTTACTTCCTAAATACAAATAATCACCAAATATATAAAAAGTAAAATACTTATTACCTAGGCTTATTATAAGAAATAAATAAACTATAAATACTGCCTAGCCTACTAGTTTTAAATTAACTAAAAGGTCTAACTTAATACCTATAATATTAAAACTCTATATCCTATAAAAAAATTAAATTAAAAGAACTATAACCTATTCCGGATTAAAAAAGTTATTAACCTATAGGCCTATTACCTAATTCTATTTAAGTTTATAAAAATTTACCTTATCTTTTATATTAGTCTATTATAACCTATTACTAATAATTTACTACCTATTTAAAGGAATAAACCTTTACTATTTATTAAAGTAGATAAATTATAAAAGTAGGAAGTTAAAAAGGTTTTAAATTCCTATTAGGATTACTATAACTAAAGCTGCCCCTACCTAATGTAACGGCCAGCACGAGATGCAGCATGGGAGCTGGGTCTATTGGCGCTATCAACGAATATTCTAAGCTGAGGAGAGGAAAAGAAAGGGGAGAGCGAAGCTCTGGCGGTCCTTGGCTCGCGAAGTCTTGACACAACTGAGGGGCTAAGGGTTAGGGTTCTTGTGACAGCCGGGGGGGGGGCTTGCCTGACTGTGGCTGCCGTCACACTACCCCCCTCCAAAACGCAGACACCGGAACAGTTTTGCGTAGCTAGTGAAGTTATGTATGTCTTCTAGGCCTGCTCTGCTTGCCCGTCTTTTCTGCCCTGTTATCGTCCGGGTGGTCCTTGTCTTCCTTATCTGTTGCTACAGCCCGGACCTAATCCTGCAGTTGTAGCGGTAGACCGGGTGCTTCTGGGTGTTCTCGGTGGAAGGTCTCTAGGGCTATTGCAGCATTCTTAAAGTTCTCAGCAGGGTACTAAGTGCCGTCAGGGTTACATCCTCACCAGGCCACCTAGTACTGCAGTTTTCTGTTACAGCTATAGAGTTTACTCTATTTAATTTATTTAACCTTAAACTCTAATTTACTATTGATTTCTTCTAGTGGGGGCGGTATCTGGATTTACTATAACAATAGGTTGTTGTCGGCCTTCCTGAGCCGGTCGGTGTAGAACAGGTTAGGTATCTTATACGAGGCTGGGAGGTTAAGGACGTAGCTGTGGCCTCTTTCCTCTAGGATTTCAAAGGGGCCTACAAACTGCAAGTTAAGGCGGGTAGTTGGGGTCTGTGTCGAGAATCCCTTCTTTCGTAGGAAGACCTTATCGTGAACCTTGAAGTCCACCGGGTAACGTTTCTTGTTTGCCTGGGCCTTCTGCTTTTCCTGTGTGCTGGCGGCGGTAAGGCGGGCGAGTTCCTGCACCTCCTTAGTCTACCTGACCATCTTAAGGGCCTTCTTAGCTAGTCCTGCTATTGCATCTGCCGTACTAAAATCTAAGGACAGTAGGTTTTGTATGTCCTTGCCCAGTATAACCTTCAGCAGTAATATATCAATTACAGAGTACCACAATAAGTTGTGCGCAAAATTAAGGGCTGGTAGGTAAACGCTCCAGTCGTCTTAATACTTGTTGATATAGAACCGTAGCTGTTGGTCCAGCTCCTAGTTTGTGAGCTCGATCGCACCTTGAGTCTGGGGGTGGTAGGCGCTCCCGTACCGGTGCTTTGTTCCCGTCAGCTTGTTTAGCTTGGTAAGAAAGGCGGAGATAAAAGGTCCGGTATTATCGCTAACCTAGATTGTTAGTAAGCCTAGGAAACGGTACAAATAGTGATAGTATCTTGTAACCAGTGTCTCCGCCGTATCGGTCTTTTTCCCTGGAAGTGTAGCTAGGAGTCTGCTTAACTTACAGATAAAACCCTATACATAGTTGTACCCAAATCGGTCCTTAGGTATTATCTTGCCGTTAATAATAACCTGTTCCTAGACTTTTCCCGGTATGGGCAGTAGGTGAAGAAGCCTTAGTGTCTTATTTTAAGGGATCTTATTCCGCCGGTACTCATAACAGTTACGGATATACCTACGTACTAACTACTTTAGCTGTGGCTAGTAGTATTCTTATTCTAATATCTTAATAACCTTATTTTAACCCAGGTGTGTAAAGATTTTTGGGATATGTGCTTTTCGGATTAGGGCTATTTGTAGGTAAATATGGCTGTTAGCTATCTTTTTTAGTACTTAAAGACGTTTATCCCTTATGCTAAGTCCCTACTCTTGGTTTTTTTGTTTAATTAGGTTAACTAGGTCTATGCCCTAGGAAATATTGGTGTGGTCGGTTAGGTTAGTTATAGCAACCACTCCACAGTCCAGAACTGTTTCCACTTACTCAGCAGGCTGGGCTGTTTTCTGAGGTAAAAGTCTTTCCTTAGGGATTAGAGCCATGGTTCTTTCTTCTTGTTCCCGGGCCTTGACGGTAGGGAGGTTAACTGTTTTACGGGATAGAGCGTCGGCTATAATATTTTCCTTCCTTAGGTGGTACTGGAAGGTAATATTAAAGTTAAAAAGGAAGTCTGCCTAATAAACTTAATAAGTTAATAATAAGCGCTTGGTTAAAAAGTATAGTAAGGCTTAGTGGTCGGTTACCATAAAGAACTTTTATCCTTAGAGCTCTGAGCAGAAATGCTTAAGGGTTTGGATAACTACTAATAGTTCCCGATCTTGGATCGGGTATACTCTCTCCGTAGGAGTTATTGTCTTTAAGGTATATCCTACTGGCTTCCAGGTATTATCGTCCTGTTGCTGCCAAATAACACCTCCGGTAGCGTTCCGAAAGGTGTTAGTCTCTATACGTGTTGGTCTTCCCGGCTTAAAAAAGGTAAGCACCGGTACTTCACAAGCTAACTGCTTTATCTTTTTAAAGGCTATCCTTTACTCCGGTTTTATCTCAAACAGGTTACCTTTCTTTAATAGTTAGTTTAATAGCTCCGCAATCCTATTAATATAATAGGTAAATATTTAAATATAGTTGTAAAGACCTATAAAGGAGCGGATAGCGGTTTAGCTGGTAAGGTCCTTAAACTTCTACTTATTAATTACTTTAATTTTAGTTAGGTCGATATTAATTTTAACACTAACTTCTATTATAATACCTAGGTAGTCTACTTTGGACATATTAAACCGCAACTTTTCAATATTACCTTAGAGATTAGCCTTGTGTAGTCTGTAGATTACCTCCTTATAGTATTCCCAGTGTTCTTACTCGTCTTCGTTTAAATAAATCAGCACATTATTAGTATAGGCGCTAGTGTAAAAGTTTAGGAGTTTGTAGAGCTAGGAATTGATAAATTACTGCCACCAGGCTAGGCCGACCTTTAGGCCAAAGGGTAACACTTTCCACTAAAAGGTACCTTGGCAGGTGCGGAATACTGTTAAGTATTTGGAGCTAATAGCTATACGGAGTTGGTGGAAGGCCTGGATGATATTAATCTTTAAAAAGCGGCGGGTATTTCGGCAGTTGAAGATTGTTTTATTTAGGTTAGGTATTGGGATAAGACGGTTTTTAAGAAACTGGTTGCGCCAGCAGTAATTAATACAGAATTGTTGATCTAAGGAATGCGACTTTAGAATAAACAGTACTAAGGCTGTGTTTGTTTTTATATAGTATTTAATAAATCCTAGCTTTAATAGCTTATCTATTGTCTCTTTTTTTAGTAGTAGGAACTAGACTAGTGTTCGGTATGAAGGTGGACCGGTTGCTGGTATTGCCCCTTTAAGCTTAAGGACTATATTGTGTTTGGGTTAGTGCGGCGGTAGCGTGTTGGCTTCTTTCTTTGAGAAGAACCCTTCCAGGTGGGCTAGTGCTTTTAGAATGTGGTCTTTTATAAATTGGATATGTTCCGGGTCTTTATCAGCCGGGAACGGGATCTTTTTGCTGTTAAATGTCTTTAATCTGCTTAAGGTAGCAAGAGTTACCGTGTTAGTATCCGAGTAATTGCTATCAAACTTGATTATATCTTTAGGTAGAGGTAAGTATTCCTAACGCTTCCTGTAAAGGTTTGTTTTTAACCTTATGGCAAGTGCGGAGATAACAGCTTTATCCTTTATAGCTTTTATAGCTAAGGGGGTTACCCCTGCTTTAGGGTTTTTAGTTATTCTTACAGGTTTACTGTTGGTTGAATTTGGGCTTAGGATATTTTTTTTCCAGGAGCGGTGTAGGATCTGATACTATTTGTGGGCTTTCTCCAGTTTCACGTCGTGTTGGTTAGCATCTTCCTAAACCCTTAGGTTGATTAATCTGTTAGATGGGCAACGGGACAGCAGCTGGATAGTTGGAGAGTACTTTACCAGGGCTAGGAGGTCATCAGGCTATACCATCCCTCTTTTATAGCAGTTTAGTAAAATATACTACTATACTAGTTATTCTATCTTAATAAAGATATTATATCCTATTTTAGTAATTTAAAACTTTTAGTTTAGGAAGTATTATCTATTAATTTCTAATATAATTGTTATATACTTAGTAACCTGTCCTACTGGTTGCTTATAGTAGTTTTGGAGCTATAAAAGCTGATCCAACCTGACTGTTCTGGTTCCGAGTTGTTTTCTTACCCTATGGGCGGCTTCTAGGCTTATTAAGAGCTCGGCTTGGGCTCCTGTGTCTACGAGAGCGGTTGCAGCAAAACCAATACCATTCACTTAAAGCTAAACAGTTTGAGTGAACGAATTTTGTTTTGATTGGTTGCCAACTTGTGCTAATGTAGACATCTGGACCGTTGTGGAGACTTCCGGTGGTTTTAGTCTTTTCCCGACTCCTTTAAGCTGTTAGGGGCGTTGGTATTATTGGTGCTGTTCTCTTTGGCCTTTATTTTAATAGCAGCGATCTTCTTTTTACCCGGACACTCCTTAAAATAATGACTAGTCTTTTTATAGTTAAAGTAGGTGTCTGCTATAAAGTGGGATTACTTGTCCTCCTCACTCAGCGCTTGTCCGGTAGCTGTTAAGGTTCTAGGCTTCCTGGGGTTCTTGTACCGGCGTTTATTGTTTTTACGGGTTTGTACCTTCTCTGTACCCTCCTTTGACCGGGTGTGTTGCTTTATTTGCTGCTTTTTATATACATGATGGCTGCTGTAAGCAGCGTCGGCCACACACTGACAGAACTCTTTGTATGTGACCTTTAGGTTTTTGTTATATCTTAATAGGTGGTGGTTGAGTGTCGGAGGAATATAGTCCCATAGGTTCTGCTTCCAGTCTTCTTTTAGGATCTTAGCTTTTCAGGTTAAGGAGTTAAATTTGGTAATAAATTTATAGATATTGTAACGTTCAGCTAGGTTATACTTGTAAATTTTTAGGGCCTCTTTGGCTGCTAAGGCTTAATTTGGGTTGTGGTAAGCGGTTTCCAGCTTTTAAATTATCTCGGCGATATAGGAGAACGGTTATGTCTTAAACTAGTACTATATTTCCAGTACTCTTTCTGTATTACCCTTAAGTAGGCTTATTAGGTGTTTTATCCGACTTTACTTAGTCCGGAAATAAGACTTATCTTCCTTAAACTTATCGGCTAACTTCCGAACCCAGCCGTTAAAGGTTGTTTTGTCGCCCTTGAAGGACGGAGGGTCTTTGGCCAGGGGCTTCTCCTTGCGGTTGTAGCTTAGGTTCTTTCCATTTATTCCTATATACTTCTTGAACGCTGGCCAGGCGGCCATACCTATCGGTCTAAAAAAGCTGCCACCAAAAGCGCTTTCTACGGTGGGTTCACGTTGCTGTTAAGGCGGGCTTAAGGTTTTTCTTCCCTGGGCCTTAAGCTTTGTAATCCTTGCCCTAAGTATTACGAGCTCGTCTTGACGGCCCTGGCTGTTGTTATAGTCAGACATCGCTTCTCTCTGAAGGTGTCTGTTTGGGTTTTGGTTTTGGGTCTCTGTCGGCTTTACGGATGGTAGGACGGTCCAGTCTTCAGTTATACTAGCTGCTTTAAGGGTGGATTGGGGTAAGCTGCTGTTATCCCCCCCTTAGTCTTCTAGGGTCCTTATATCTGGACTAATTTGATTTGAGGTAAGCTCTGAGTCTGGTTCTCCGAGAAACGCGTCGCAATCCGCGTTCTCGGGTTGTGCTGGGTATCCGATCGGGTTAAGTCGAGCTGACTGCCGACTCGTCGATCCCCAGTCTTTCTTCTTAGGTATGTGGTAACACGCGGGTCTTAGGTCTGAGGTCTAGAGCGAGGTTTTTTCTGTCGGTTGCGTTGACGTGAGGGTTAGGTCCCGTATTTATTGATTGCTCGGTCAGCGAGGTAAGTGTCGAGCTTAGAATAGTGTAACGGCCAGCACGAGATGCAGTATGGGAGCTGGGTCTATTGGCGCTATTAACGAATATTCTAAGCTGAGGAGAGGAAAAGAAAGGGGAGAGCGAAGCTCTGGCGGTCCTTGGCTCGCGAAGTCTTGACGCGACTGAGGGGCTAAGGGTTAGGGTTCTTGTGACAGCCGGGGGGGGGCTTGCCTGACTATGGCTGCCGTCACACCTAAAGTATATAGTTAAATAAACTAAATATAACAACCTTAAAGAGGTACCTATATTACACCTAAAAAATACTTAAAAAGTTATATACAACTTCTATAGGAGATACCTGTATAAGCCTAGCCTATAAATCGACCTTTTAGGAGTTTAGTCCTAAAGGAGGGGGTACTGTCACAGCCTTAGGCGGACTAACCCCCAGGGGCCCCTAACCCAAAGGGTTGGGGTCTAATTACGTAAGTTGTTAGCTCTGACAAAACTCTGTAACCTTTCCTGAATCCTGTTTCGTAGCTCTTTAAGCTACGTCTTGTCAACAGAGCCTGTGCCTACTGAGGATAGAGCCTGTACGTAGTAAATAGAAGACCTGTCTGATTACCCTGCCGCTCGACGTCCACCTGCCTGGGATCACCTGCCTGCTACCGTGACAATTTCCATCTAAGTACCCCGTCGCTATAAATATGATTTGCTAAGCCACCTAAGCCGCGGACCCACACCACTACTACTAAAAATGTTAACTAAAGGTTTTTGCGAAACCCATTTCGCCTTTTACTGTACTCAGCTACTATAGACATTACTTGGTTTAACATAGTTGAGACGAGATATCCGAGCGTGGTGTATCGAATGGAGCAAATTGACTGATTCCTCTGCTATCTAACAATGGGCTTGAGAAGCTCCATTATATAAGAAAAGAGCAGCGTAATTGTGGGCCCTCTGAGCCCTGACTCGTCACAATAGTGCGTGGATTGTTAATGAATTTGGACTAATAAATACCTCCACTATGCCAGCAACTAGGTAGCTTTTTCATTGGCGTGGTGTGCCGTCGCATTTAATTAGTGCACCATTGCGATGCTAGACAAACGGTCGAAGTATACTATGACCAAAGGTCTGTGGTTTCGTCTTCGATCCGTATGGGTGGTTTGTTTGCGTGGTTTTGTCTTTAATTCGTATACACACTCTTAGAAATGAATATAAGCGCCCTGCTTTGTTTGATCCGCGTCTTCTCGGCTAAATAGAACAAAGCTTATGTATCGAAAGGCAGGTAGAGACTTTTGGCCCCGATTCCAGTTGGGTGCTGCAATGAACTTGCCGTTTCCGGGGGTTTGAAGCCCTTTGAACTTGTCAATAAGTTGTCCAAGATTGTGGTTGAAAAACATTTGGCGGGAGGTCTGGCAGCAATTGAGCCCCATACCTAGGTAAGCATTATTATTCAATTACTAAAGCAATTTCGCGCTTGTGAATTCAAATTGTGAAATCTGATCTCAGGTTTCAAATTCTCGCCACGATGTCAAACCCTCGCTCGGTTGCTGGCTCAAGTGCTCGCACACGTTCAACAGTGGGAAGCTCGAGTGCGATGCGGCGGTGGGAGGAAGAGAACGCGGCGATCATCAGGACTCAATTACAGCAGACGTATGTTATAAAAGCTTCGACACTAAGAATACGGCCTCCTTGCTAGAGCTGACTTCACAGCTATGATTACTTCATGTTCTTCCACCTCGGCGTCGCCGCAGCGTGGTACAACCAGAACCCAGACTCCAACGAAAGACGCTACGGCCAGTACGACGTGCCGCGGTCCTCAGCGCCCCGGTTCGAGAGCCCGACGCCGCGGGCCCGCAACCCTTACTGCCTGCTCCCGCCCCGCGACGTCGACCCCGACATTGCCGCCCAGCTGGACGCGGAGCTCCGCGGCGGGACTCACCCGCTGAACGCGGCGCTGGGCCCTGCGGGTCTGCGGTTCGTCAAGATCCTCGGCGCGGGGTCTCAGGGGACTGCGGTTTTATTTGACATCGTTGACGATAATGGGACGACCCGGAAGGTTGTCGCCAAATATAGCTCTGGGGATGATGACGATGATGATGACGATGGCTTGGCAGGCGAGAAAGGATGGATGAGGGTGAGTGAGCGTGTGCCTTGGATACATTAAAATTTGCAACAACCTCCACCGTGTGCCGGGTGGATTATTCATACATTCTTGAGGCTGAATCAAGTCGTATTTTACAGCAATTAGTTGGTGCAAGACATATCATACAGCGACAATTCATCCACGGCTTCGACGTTACCGAAGATAACGATGACGATTCAGATGATGGACAACATCGAGACGATCAAGATATATATTTGATGGAGTTCATGTCAGTCAGGCATCCCATTTAATTACTCAAGCAGCCCGATATCTGAACCTCTGAAGTTCATGCATGACCGTGCTGACTTGAGCTATCAGGAAACATGGCACTGTGGATAAGATTCTGCGCAGCGTTTCACAGAGTCAAGTACAATTAAACAGCGGCGACTTACGGAGAATTTTCCACTGCCGTAGGAGACTTTATCACCTCCCTCTAAACCGCACTGACCACTGCTGTAGTCTTTCGAGCTTGTATCGCCTTAGCGTATCCGAATCGTTGGGCGTTCGGTCTCAGGGCCGAACACGGCGACAGAGTACCGCTCAGTGAAGAGTTGGTCCCTACTGAAGCCAATGGCCTTGCAATTCCTCCAGGAGACGATGCGATTATCAACCTCGACATGAATGCCAACAATGGTCAGCCTTGGTATAGCCTCCTTTCTCTGGGTTGGAAAGCTTGCTAAAAACGAAATTTCCAGTCATGATCGGCGACTTTGATTCTGATCCTGGGGTGCACCCACATGATCAAGTTCCTATCTTCAAGGTGAATGAATTTTCATCAGCAGTCTCAAATCATCATTCTCATAAGTGTGAGTCCAGATCGCCGGCTAGACATGTTTGGAAGGGAATGATGGGCGGCGTTGTGAAGCGTGCTTCGAAGAAATAATTCCATGAGTCACTCTCAATCTCAAACACCTTGGGTCATACATAGTATATTCGGATTTCATGCAAGGAAAATGCGCTGATATACTTCAGCACTTGGAATCCAACCACACAAGCGTTGGGACACAAATTTAGTCTCTTAGGTCTCTGACAGTGGCCAGAAGTAGTCTGACTCTGACCCTGGGAGTCAATAATTACACCGGGCAATGAGCTCCAGAAATATGGGGGTCTTGAATAATTTGACAGCATCTCAGCTAACCGATTATTAGATAGGAGATCTAGGAATCGCTTATCAATTTCTTCCAGGTGATCATTTCTTGTCAGTGAACATCACCTGCTCAGAAGCAGTTGACAAGAGAATACTGAATGAATGGACACAGTGCACGTTTGGTGTGTGCCAGGATGGCCGGAAATGCAGGCACACACGCACCGGTAAGTCGATCTACGGTGACAAACAGTACGAGAATTTAAAGGCATCGCGTCTCACCCATCGATTGGTATGATTTAGGAGCAATTTACAGAGACATGGAACGCTTTCACAGACGCAGAGACGATGTTTGCTCAAGACGATACGGCTGGAAGGTACGGATGGTGGACAAATTTGTACCAGATTGGGACTGTAAGAGCTCATGGACTTTGCCCCTTTCCGTCTCGGTGCCTTGGATGTTGACAAAGACTTGTTGCGCTCTAGATCATGACCATGCTCATCACGCAAAACATCTACGACAGGCCTCCAATCGGCACAACGCGGACGATTAGCGGGCTGCAGCCAAACGATTTCGATGTCTTCACGGTAAAGATGACCATGGTGTTCTGCGGAGAGGCCGATCTCGAAGGTAGTTCAAGCAACAAGCTAATCAGTCTCGTCACAGTACGGAGGCCAGGTCATGGACAGCGATTACGACCATTACAACCTCGAGTTGCGCATGACGATTGCTTGGGTGATGGCTCGTGTCCCTGGCCAGCGGCCGTCGATGCTGCAGTTACAAGACATTCTGATGGGGGCTGTCCGCCGGGATTATTGTGAGCAGGGCAGGACCTCAATAGCTGATATTCTACACGGACCTCCGCCGCCGCCGTAAGTTCTTCAACCTAGTTTTACAATGGGTATTCTCCTTTTGTCTATTCAATTTGCCCTTGTTTCGTTCCTGGGGTCTAAAGTCTAGGTTCATATATGGAACGACGTAGCCTTGAAAAGTAATGATGGAGAAAGGGAAGCAGGACACTGGAAGAGCGTACATATCGAGACCCAGAATCTTACTAATAACATACCAGGAGTGATCCCTTGGGTAGTACTGGAAGTATCGCAACAACAGACAGCGTCGGGCTAGGGGGGGCCTCCATGCGATCTTCTATGGTGACCGAAGCACGTCGGTCCAACGTAGTGCCGTTCGCGAGTCAGAGAGGCAACCGCATCGCCAGGGGGAATAGACGCAATGCTCGGGGCGGCCCTCCAACGGTTGGAACATCTGGCCTGCCTGGCTTTGCTAGCATGCGGGCGCGTGTTCTGAATGTTGGGAGCGCATTGGGAACACTGCTTCCACGGCGTCTGTGGAGTGGTGCTGCTGGGGACGATAATGACCACGATGGCAATGACGATATTGTAGTTGGCTGACCAAGCCAGTGGTGTGTTGATTTTGTGTTTTGTCGTTTCTAGTCCGTGCCTTGTTACTAGTTGTTAGGCAAGGGAAGGGGAAGGGGCTAGAGCGCTGAACCGAGTTGATCTCCGTCCCCGTCCCGGATGTGTCTATCGACCCGCAGCGCCTCGAAAAGTGGCCGACGCCCACATTTGAGAATACCCCAATCATGTGGTTCGAGCCCGAGTCAACTGGCGTGGTTCGTGCAGAGGTTTCACGAGCAGGGATGTTGCGACGTGGAACCCCGATTTGTAATGAAGTACCGAGGCTCCACGATGGCGCCGGTGCAACATGAGATAGGCGTCAAATTGCAGCACGTCTAGGAAAACACGATTCCTAATCTTCTCGAAGAATCTGAAAGCTTTCGAAGTCCCCAAGGCGATGTCTATAACTCCATTGTGGCCCCAACCTAACCAGTAACGGCTGAATTTCGCTGGCTGCAGCAAACTGAGCAGCACTCTTTCACCCTTCACGCATCTGTTTTCCCCCCAATCTGAGACCACAAGTCCAGAACCTGATATTGGAGCTCCTGTCACACAATTTCCTTACCACGGAACCAATACACCATGGCTCTGCAAATCTCACAACCCATCACCCTGCCTTCGGGCCTTGTCCTGCCCAACAGGCTCGTCAAAGCAGCCATGGCCGAGAACATGGCCGGGTCCTCGACGGACTACCTCCCCGACGAAGCCATGAACCGCTCCTACACGGCCTGGGCAGACGCAGGCTGGGGCATGATCCTGACGGGCAACGTGCAGGTCGACACCAAGTACCTGGGGCAGCCGGGCGACACGTCCCTGATCGACGACGAGGCCAAGCAGCTCGAGGCGTGGAAGGCGTGGGCGAAGGCCAGCAAGGGCCCCAGGGGCTCAACACCGGCCATCGTGCAGATCAACCACCCGGGGCGGCAGTCGCCGGCGGGCGCCGGCACCCGGGGGTTCTTCGCCAAGAGCGTCGCGCCGTCGGCCGTGCCGCTGGTCTTCGGCCCGGGCCTCCTGGCGAAGCTGGTGTCGGCCGTCGTGCTGGGCACGCCGCGCGAGATGACGGTCGCCGAGATCGAGGGCGTCGTGGCCCAGTTCGCCAGGGCCGCCAAGCTCAGCGCCGACGCGGGCTTCGACGGCGTCGAGCTCCACGCGGCCCACGGCTACCTGCTGGCGCAGTTCTTGAGCCCCAAGTCGAACAAGAGGACGGATGCGTACGGTGGGACCCCGGCCAAGGCGGCTAGGATCGTGGCTGATATCGTCCGGGCGATGCGCGCTGTGACGCCCAAGGGCTTCACCATTGGTATCAAGCTCAACAGCGTCGATCACCAGTCTGAGTCGGCTTTGAGGGACTGCATCGAGCAGTTGCAGGTGATCACGGAGGCCGGGATTGACTTCCTGGAGGTTTCTGGTGGTACTTACGAGGACCCTCAGGTGAGTCCACGCCCCTCCACCCCTTATGTTACCCGGATCACTCACTCCCCCTATGCCCTGTTTCACTTTCTCCTTCTGTGCTGCCAAGCTTGCTCGAAGAAAACAAATGGCGGAGTGCAAGATCTAACTCCAAGGCGCTAGATGATGACCGGCGGCAAAGACATGGCTGAAAAGTCAGACCGGACCAAAGCCCGCGAGGCCTTCTTCCTGGAATTCGCAAAGGCCATCCGCCACAGGTTCATCGACCTGCCACTCATCGTCACCGGCGGCTTCAGGACACGCCAAGGCATGGAGGCCGCGGTGTCCGAGGGCGGCTGCGACATGGTTGGCCTGGGGCGGCCGGCCGCCATCAACCCCAGGTTGCCTGTCAACATCGTCTTCAACAAGGAGGTCAAGGATGAGGACGCCAGGGTGTATACGAAGAAGGTCCCTGTTCCGTGGGTCGCAAAGATGATTGCGCCTGGTGTCGGTGCTGGCGCTGAGAGTGTGAGTTCATACAAGATCTTGTTTCCCTTGACCTAGAGGCTAAGACTAACACTCGTCTATTATCAGGCATGGTACGGTGCACAGATAAAGAAGATGGCTCAACTGTAGACTTTGGAGTTGGATGATGTTTGGAAGTGGTTCAGACCAGAGAGTGTGTGCGGCGTTTTGGGGCTGTAGAGGCAACAAGCGGTAGACTTGTATCAATACCTAGGTACCATGATGGCTTTATGTATCATAAATTTGGGCATGTAATTAGTTGATATCCACCAAATGGTACTTCTAGACCCGTGAAACCTACTTGGCTAACCGAAGTGATTTTTCCGCCTCAGTTTGTCGATGGAAGCCAAGTAACACATGTAGAATTTGCAATCACGAGAGATGAAGTGAACAAGACGTTGGAAGTCCGAACACGTGCTTTGCTGCGCCGCTGAGGCGTGGGTGGGACCTTATCAGCGCGAAATAACTGCCGTGCTTCGTGTCAGATTCTTATTTCAATGGCAAAAGTATTAGGCTCTAGCGTGCAAGGCTTGCGAATGAGCCGTTCCAAGTGAAATGCCCCCGATAAAAAAGGCAATATAAATCAACACCATCTTCATCCAGTGGGCCACGCAATCATCTGAATAATTGGAATTATTTTTACCGAGTCAAGTATGTAGCTATAGTGAGCAATAGCTACGACTGGCATCTAGTCCTACATTCTCGCCACATGGGGGAAAGAAGACAAGGGGGCGGGGAAAAGAGGCAAGGGGGAGAAGAAGAAAAGCAAGGAAAATGATAATAAAAATAAACATAATAATAATAAGATCAACGGACATGAAAGATGGCACTAGATGATATGATACGGAATGCAAAGCCAGCACAAATTGGTTGGCCTGTTTCCCTAGTCGCCGAAGATGCGCGCCGGGAACTGGGGTTGCGAAGCAATAGAATCCAGTGGGCGACTTGGAAGAACCGCGCGCTGGAGCATGATGGAACTTTACCTTTCAAACAGATTAATCGGTGCTCAGGCCGTATCAGGCGACTGAAATCTCCAGCAGCTGTTCAAAAGTCTTCTATTGATGGATGAACAGAACATTGAATGGGCAGTGTCGAGTAAAAGGTGGGTCCGGCTCGAACAGCTGCAAGCTACCAATCGCCAGCTGTCACTCAGCTGCGCACCTCAAGTGTCGGACGGGCCACCTCCACAAATCCACTCTCGAAAAACTTACGGGCAACCCTGACCACTTTTTCACCTCTGTTGAAATTGGTATTCCGTTCCGTCCATCATCAACCTCAGTCCCCCAACCACCAGACCGACATACTTGACTGCCAATTCCTCCACGGAAGTCATATCGTCAACCTGCAGTCAAAATGTCTGAGCCCCAACTCAACAAGATCGCGGCGAACTCGCCCTCCCGCCAGAACCCCTCTGAGCTCGAGACCAGCATCGCTGGCGCTCTCTACGACCTCGAGACCGGCACTGCCGACCTCAAGGCTGCCCTCCGACCTCTGCAGTTCGTCTCTGCCAAGGAGGTATGAATCAAACCTGGACATTCCTGAAAGAAGCAATCTCGAGGATATGAAATCTCGCGCGACCGACCATCTACCTATTCCACCGAGTGCGACACCGTTTGTCTGCCTGCAACGAATCACCCCGACTTCGAGAGGTGCCGCACGCATCTCGCTGCAAACACACAAACAGAGAAACACTCAGCTACAACGTGGAATAGGACGGGAAGCGGTCCACGGGTTTCTGTTCTGGACACAGACAGATTTTCCGGGAGCTCGCAGGCTAACTTTGTGATCTTGAATAGATCGAGGTTGGTCACGGCAAGAAGGCTATTGTCATCTTTGTCCCCGTCCCTCTCCTGCAGGGCTTCCACCGTGTCCAGCAGCGGTAAGTTCCCATTCCCCATCATGACCATCCACCCACACAAGCTACTTGCCACTGACATCCCACTGCTTCAAAAAGTCTCACCCGTGAGCTGGAGAAGAAGTTCTCCGACCGCCACGTCCTGGTCCTCGCCTCGCGCCGCATCCTGCCCCGCCCCAAGCGATCCACCCGCTCGCGCAACACCCAGAAGCAGAAGCGCCCCCGCTCCCGCACGCTGACGGCCGTCCACGACGCCATCCTGACCGACCTCGTCTTCCCCGTCGAGATCGTCGGCAAGCGCCTCCGCACCAAGGAGGACGGCGCCAAGACCCTCAAGGTCATCCTCGATGAGAAGGAGCGCGGCGGCGTCGACTACCGCCTCGACACCTACTCCGAGGTCTACCGCAAGCTGACCGGCCGCGGTGTCACCTTTGAGTTCCCCCAGTCCACCGGCACCGAGTACTAGATGCATTCATCCTGTTCAGGATGAGTATTTCTTGCGCTTGAAGGGCTTGGCTGGCTCAAATAGCTGTTTCGCCCCCGAGCGACCATTGAAACATAATGGACGGATATCCAAGGGGGCCTCAATGTCATGGTGCAAACTTCACCATAGGCAGGCAATTGGTTGGTTGATTCATGGGAAGTACGGTTGGCAATGGCAAAACAAAATTCGGAAGGCATGTTGGCGTTCTTTGTGTTGGTCTGGAGCAAGGGATAGCTTGGATCGAATAGAACAAGCACGGTTGTGAAATCACTACCAATGAATCGCCAAAATCGCCCCGATCGACATGAATGTCTACAATGCTGTGACTGTGATTACCACTGGGGAGATATGACCTCGTAAAACTTTTGTCTGTAAGCATCTCTATCCACTCGGGGTATCGTGACTCTTGTCCTCAACGAAATTTACGCAATACAACAACGCTCTAAGCGTTTTACTGTCCACATCACGCTCAGTCCTGCGATATCCTACCCAGCCCCATGACACACCAGTAGGCCAGCTCTCTCTTCTCTCTCCCGTCACCCTTGCTGTCCCCAGCCCTGCCCTCATCACCCGCCGCGTCCGTCTCCCACTCAAGCCGCACAAACATCGGAATCTCGAGCACGTCCTCGTCGGGGCGCAGCGGGCCCATGTCGAGCTCCCGCTTGCTGCCCTGGCCCCAGCCGCCGCTGCCGGTGCGCACCAGGCTCGCGTTGGTCCTCGCGCGCTCCAGGCTGGCGGGGACGACCTCGACCACGATGGTGACCCAGTTGCGGCCGCGCTCCCAGACCTTGCCGGGCTCGACGGACGGCTGCCCGGTGCCGCCGCCGGGCGTGTCCTCGCGCTGCTGCTGCTGCTGCTGCAGTTGCTGCTGCTGGATCTGCTGCTGCAGCAGCGACCGCCTGTCCTTGAGGGCCTCGTCCCACACGTCCGTGTTGGCGTCGACCTCGAACTCGGGGCACAGCACCGTGACCTTGCTGGCGAAGCGGCCGGGCGTCACGGACGGGGTCGCCAGCGTCACGCGCACGGGCTCGAAGATGGGGTTCTTGAAGGTGAGGAGGTACTGGACGGGCCGCAGGGGCGCGAGCAGGGCCGGCGGGCCCGCCGGCGCGGACGTCGACGTGCCCGCGAACGGGTTGCCCGAGATGCTCTGCGACAGCGACGTCGCCTGCAGGGGCCGCATCGAGATGCTGGGGATGTAGCTGCCCGCCACCAGGCGGATGCGGAACCGGGTGTTGGTCACCTTGGCCTCGGGCTTGGACACGATGTGCCGGCACACCGGGCACCGCTTGGAGCGCTTCGTGCGCAGCAGGTAGGCGACCGGCCGCAGCTCGTCGACGAACCGCGACTTGCCGTGCAGGTTCGGCTCGCACACGTTGGCCGGGAGCTGCGCGGCCGACTGGTTGTTTGTCGCGGTCTCGTCCCAGGCGGACTGGTGCAGCCGCTCGATGGCCTTCGTCTCGTCCAGGTTTGCGAGTCGCAGCCCTTCGTCTGGCTCTAGTGACTCGCGCATGACGTTCGTCCGGGACTTGGCTTTCTTGTCACCAAGAATACCCGTGCCGGTGTACAGGCTCATGATCCGCGATAGCGACCCTGGCGAGCCAATGCCCAGTTCGCCGAGGGAGGACAGGCCGCCTTTGTCGGATGCATCTGCGAGTTGCGACTGGTAGAAGGACTTGAGGTTGGCGAAATGTGTCTCGACGTCGAGGTCCTCGGCTGCTGCAGCGTTGGCATGCTGTTTTGCCGTCGGCGCCTCCTCCCCTATCGGCGGCAGAGCGGACGAGCCCAGCGCCGTGGAACTCACGCCGGAGCTGGCGGTGACGGCTTCCTTGCGCCTGTCCTTGCGCTCCTTGGGCGTCAGTCGTGTCTTGCCCCCGTTGCGTATTTTCTGAAGTTGCGCGTAGATGCCATTTGGTTTGTCGAATTTAATGCCTATCTCACTGGATGTCCACTGGCAGTAGGAGCAGGTGAGGATATAAGACGGCAGGGCGGAGGAGTATGCCTCTTTGCTCTCGGGATCGGATGGAGGAGGCGGGTCGACGGCGGTTGCAGACAGCGGGCCGACACAGACTGGACATTGGAAACAGCTGCGGGTGCATCTACGGGGCAGTAAAAGGTTGAATCAGTAAAAGAACATCATACTGGGGCGGAGTAATGGGTGCATGGACTGCCCGCACCTGTTACCGTCGCTCTTGATATTGCTTCCTGGCACCTCGAACAGACAGTTGGGGCAGTAATATGTGACGATCTCTTCTGCAATACATCTAGGACAGCGGATCTGGTGGCAGTCCTCGCAATAGAGCAGGTACTCGAGGGGGTAGAGGCTGTAGGCTGCGCGAGGGGCTCGCGGGTCAAAGGGACGCTCAAAGGCGTCAAGCTCTTCCGATGCGCTGGGAGTGGTGGGGTCGCTGTGGCTGTGGCGGGAGAGGTTGGCAGGGTCGGAACAAGGGCATTGGATATAGGTGTACGGAGTCAATGCCGCCATCGTGAAGGGCACCCGGTGGCTTGGGCTAGGACTGCGCGGAGCTGCGTTTGCGAGGCGAGGAGGCGTGCGACTATGCGTCTTCAGATAGCGGAGACGAAGCAGGCACTGGCTGGAGAAGTGGCAGGCAGGATGATCAGTCCATCCTGCGACACAGAGAATCCCAATTTCGCCTTGAGGTTCTTTCAAAATATGGGTTGATGCAGTATGTCACCCTCACAAGCAGACGGGCGCGCATCATTCGAGGGTTGCGGTCACCTCGGTGAACTTCAAGGTGTGGGAGATAGTGCAGAGTACCTAGGTACTTGGCGAAGGTGGGGAAGGCATCGGAGCTTGGATGCAGTTACGCCGATGATTTTGGTCTGCACCCATGCTGCAGGGTACGTACCCATCTCTCCCCACATGTCAGAAACAAAAGTTGAAGCCGCCTGCAGACGCAGTTCCAGTCGCAGATGCAGATGCAAATGCAGATGCAGATGCAGATGCAGATGATGCACCATGCAACTTGGTTGATTCACCTACACCGTCGGTGCCAACTGTCAGACGGCACTTCAAATTAAATTCAGACACGCATGTCTTGGACCTCTGACAGTCCATCTCCATCTTCACAATGGAGCGAAAGATGCAGCGGCGTAGAATACGACAGAGTGCCCAGCCGGACCTGGCCTGACCGAAGCGAACCCAGACTCAAGCAAGACCCAGCATCACGGGATCTACGAGAGTTTATTCTTGAGGACTAATACCTCAACCTACGGCTAGCTTATTCCCGAGGGCTCAGGGGAAGCATCATACGAGGTCGTTATATTGCAGCACACAGGTCGGGCTAGTGTCAAGCTTGTGATCCCTGGGAGCTGTGGCCGATCTCACGATAACCTCGTCAGCTATCTCCGTCGCACATGAGGTCGATCTGTTGGGCTCAACCCTCCCATTCGCCCACCAGTTCTGTGAAGTGATGACTCATTGCTAGCGACACATGTGAGGGCATTGGCGTGGGTATGGGCCCGTCGTGCAGGGCATAGCAGCATGACACCACCCTCCTTCTGTGGCAGCTGTCATTTGTTAGACAGAGACGAGCTTGGGAAACAGAGACCTCGTCCGTTCAGTTGATCACAGCTAGGCGGCCCGAGAGATGCGTTCTGTCGGGCACACGACCGGTCACCTTGGCCTGGCACCGCACATATCAGGTCCGAGCTCATCCCTACTCGGCTGGTGGCCATCCCGTCTGCCATGGCACCAACTCTTCTAGCAGATCGTACTATCGTTAAAGCCACATCCCTCAGCTCTGGGCTCTCCCACGGCTATCACGGCCTTCCAAGCTGCCAGCAGGGAGCCACCTCGTCATTAGGATCGGCATCCTCTGCTGGAGAGAGCCGAAACAGCTTGCTAGAAACGGGATGCTCCTGGGAAAGGGCTGATGATACCGACACTTTGGAAGCACGCCAGACGATACGACTGAACTCAATTAGGAACATCTGGGAGACAATACGATGGCACCTCGCATGCTTTGTTAGTCTTTACTGTCTGTCGATCACCAAGCAGCATTGCCGAGCGGCCATTGACCAAGGCCACCGCCAGCGAATGAGGTCGCACCTCGTGCGACCCCATGTCGGCGTTGCTGGGACTCCGGACTAGCCGCCAGTGGCCGCCAGCACTGAGGCACTAGAAGCCGTACGCGGCAGAGCATAATAAAGAGGAAAACCGAGCCAAGCTACTGGCTGCCTCTTGAGCTGCGCCTGGCCGCGCACAGCTTGCGGGTGGCTGCGGCAAGGTTGGCCCTCATTGCAGGTAGGCCTTGGAATGTTGCTCCACACGGGACTCCGGCCCCAAAACATGGCGTCTAGGCTACGACAGGAACCCGTCCAGCCGTCGTGACCTTCCGCCGCCGTCCACCATCACCATCAGCTCCATATTGAAGTCCACCTCCTTATCGCTTAGCGATGCTCGGGCCATGATGTTGCACCGCCGTCCTCTGCGCTACCGCCCTTGCGGGTGCTGAGCATCTGAGACACGCAGTCCGTCTTATTACTACCGACTGGAATCCTCCCTCACCCTCGCCCTGCTGTTACCTTGCTGGAAAACTTGTTTCAAGGAGATGCCGCCATCTGCACACATTCCGCAGCTCAACGTTGCCACCTCCCGGTTTTATGATTGGCAGATTCCCCTCATCGACAACGCAGCAACCACGGCCTGTGTGTCTTTTTGCCTTGTTGTTGATCTGATCACCCCACTGAACACGAGGTCTTCCTCATGCAGTGTAAGAAACAGGGTACGAATTCTGCGCACGACGCTCTGTCGCCGACTGGTCCATTGTCCTGTTCCATCCCAGTAGCCACCAAACCTAACATCATTAATTGGAGGCTGGCTTTTCCTTGCTTATCGCTAGCCGCTACCACCAAGCTTGCCCCCCGCTCGAACACACCAGGATCTCAGCTCTACCGCGACCGGCCGGGGCTTGGGTAAGGCGCAACAAGGGCTAACCCAGCTTTGCCTACTGCGTCTGGATAAGCTGACGCACATACAAAGAACGCAACATGGCCACGCTGGACCCAGGCCCTCTGGATCTTCGTTGCTTTTCTCTGGACTCGAGGCCTGCGGATGTTGCCAGTATGCTTTATAATGGTATTTCGGATCGATCACGAGGCTGGAAGTCGAACAGGTCAAGGGAACTTCTCGGAGTTGAGGCGAAGATGGATCGAGGTGTAAGTGTCAAGAGATGGGATGGCAGTGCCAGGATAATGTCTGGCTGGGACAGTCTGAGAAAGGTGAGCCACCGACACCCAATTCTGGTGCTCTTGAGCATTCCCTGTCCAGTTGAGGAGGCACTGACAGCAGCAGGATCCGGAGTTATGGTACAAAAACGGGGACTGCTTTGTGCATTTGTACGAGAAAGGCCGATCGCAAAGAGGGCCTGCTTTCAAAGTCCCGTTCGCATGTCTCCTCTCTGCTCAATGCACCCCTCTGATCGAGAGATTCGTTGATCGATCCGTATCAGAGGAAGAAGCACATCAAAATGGCCGAGTCGACCTTTACATCCCTGCGCCCTCGACGGCAAGTCGCTCCCAAGCTCTGCAGTATCACATCGCGACCAGAAACTTCTTCGCCTGGATGTTCCGTCGGTCTATGGTTGGAAATCACCTTGGGAATGCACTCGTGGCTCTGAACAGTAGCATGCACGAGTTTCGCGATGCAGGTGTGGACAACAAACGAGATCTGCTGGGCTACCTTGATGAAGAGGGTTACCTGGACACACGCCACCAGCCCAATCACGCTCTCGCCATTCTGCATGTGGCAGAGAATTTTGAGTTGAGAGACTTGTACATTGACGCGTTTACCCACTGCGTTGGCATGAGTGAGCGACTGTACAGAAGCCCAGAGTATTCGGTAAGTTCAAGCTCCCATCCCTGCACTTCGAGGCCGCCAACCACAAGCTACCTCTTACTTGGCTCCGCATGTGCTGACATCTATGGCTCAGCGCATCAGTGTTGTATCGCGGAAGCTTATCCGACTCGCCAGGGTTGACCTTGACAATCGGCTCAGCCGCGCTGGTGCCATGTTAAGTGATCTTCTCGAAACCGAGCTTTCTGAAGCCCACCTCGGTTTGTCGACGGGAGCCCGAGCCCATCTCGACCGGTTCAGGGGCTACATCCAAGGGTTTTACACGACAAAATTCGGGTACTTTCCGCCGGCGCCGGCGCAAGGAGGGCACAGTACTGTGTTTAGACCTGAGCTATACTCCACTCTCAAGGCGGACTTCGAGGCACTCTACGAATACCTCGTCGATGAGGCCTTCACGACGGCCAGCAACAGCCCTTTCGAGGCGCAAGGGGGGCTATGCACGCTTCAAAGTGTTCAGGCATTCGACTCGAGAAACAAATTCTCGCCTCTGGATCATCCACTTCCGCTTCTGCCAGAGACAGTCAAGACCAGGGAGTCTCGCAGAATGTCTATGACCTGGCAACTTGTCGCAATCAGGGCTGCAGAGGGCAAGCTGCGCCCCGACCAGCGCCTCATCGTACATGCTGCTCTCATGAAAGCGACCAATCACTCCAAAGTGCACCTCATGGAAAACAGACTGGTCCTGGCATACCGCCAGTTCGAAGAAGGCTCAGTTCTCACACCGCATAAAGCCGACCGGGCCGTCTCCCAGGTTGATGCCCGCAAAGTACGATGGTTGTTTGTCTACGCTATGCACCAGGTTCTGCGAAGCTGCTCGGATGTCCCAAAGGAGGTCAAGTACACAGAGAAAGTGGATTATCACCTTGGTGTCTCAACGAAAGGATTGCCACCATGGGAGACGCGGGCTCAAAGTGCACATCGACCTGCGCTGCGATCTGTCAGTGACAGCGCGGTCTTCAACAAGGCGAAGACTCCGCTGGCTCTTGCAATACGTGGCCGCTCCGTCAGTGCGATCCCACTTGCGACGTCTTTCGTTTTGCCGCCAGTCAAGACGCCACTGTTGAGCGCCAGCAGCATGGAGATCCAGCCTGACATCGACTACTTTGCTCTGACTCACCGAGATGAAAGTCCGTCACGTGGGAACGGGACTCAGGGAGAAGCAACCACGCCCTCCCGATCCCGCTCTCGCAGTCTCACGAGAGCCATGTCTCTTCGAAGGTCATTGAGCATATTTCGCACACCGCCTACACAGCGAATCAGGCCCGTGGATCAAGAGCCGTCAACCCCGACTCGTCGTCCCTCCAGTCGTAACTCCGCATATCAGGAAATTGTTGTTCATGGTTATGGGAACGGCACAAACGCCGTCACCAATTCCCCGAGCTCGAAGGAGGATCTCGACGTCTTGGCAGACATCAAGGAGTCAACCAAGCTCATGCCTTCTCTGAAGGTCGTCACAACACCATCTTCAACCACGTGCAGATCGGCCTCGACAAGTTCGACAAGCAGCTACGTGTCAGCGCGATCGTCAGCCTCCACAAGCCACACTAACAGCAGTGCATCCACAACTCCCACCACCGTCGATGGAAGCCCGAGGTCTACACGATTCTCCAGGCACAAGTGGGACAGCACGCTCCCAGACATCGCCGGATCGCCCGAGACTGCTCCCACCATCGTCACCACAGACACAAATACGCAGCAGCGGCAGGAGCAAGAACAACAAGATCAACAAGCACCACCACAATACGACAGCCTGACGTTCCCCCTCCGCCGCCGCCGCACGCGCATGTCCATCCGCGCGATGTACTCCAGCGACGACATGCTCGCGTCGACGCCGAAAGCCGACGCCCCGCCGCCGCTCCCCCGGCGCAGCAGCAAACGCTTCCGCCTACCAGCCGGCGGCCCGTCGAAGCGCTGGAGCCTGGCGGAGGTGGTGTCGTCGCTGCGCGAGAGGAGCTCCATGGCCGATGGTGACAGCGACGCTGGTGACTCCGACGACGGCTGGGGCCTCGCGCCTTCGCCGCTGCGCATCACCAAGACGACCAGGCGGCCGGCTACGGCGTCTCAGGCTGCGGTCAAGGCTGGTGGCGGTCGTGGTGTAGGTGACGACGGTGATGATGATGTCTTCGCGGCGCGGCGGGACTCGAACGACGAGTGGGAGAAGTCGGTGCACAGCCCCGTGGACGCGGATGTGAGCCCGCCCTGGGGCTGGGAGCAGTTCGCTGATCTGGGCGGGTTGCAGGATGTCTCCCGGCTGAAGTGATTTGGGAAGGTGGCTGATGTCGGGTGCCTTCTTGATGTTTTCCTTCTTGTTTTTTTTTTCTTCCTTGTGCTTTCGGGCATCGCATCACGTATCATCGTGCTGGCATTCTTCTTCTTCTTCTTTTGCTTTCCTGGTGCATCGATCTCCCGATTCTGCACATGCCCGGGGCGCTGAGGCGAGGTTATCATGGAGCATGAGAGATTTGGGGGGCATTGGCTGGGAAACTGGGAAAAGCGGTCGCTCCCTTACCACTTACTTACTTTCCTTTTGAGTCTTCCATGTTTTCTTTTTTGTCGGTGTCGGATCGTAGGAAATACCCATACTGTCCTTTCGGAAGTAAAAATTGAGAATTGGCATGATTTTAGGGGCCTGGTGGGGAAAAGGGGATGATGATAATGATGGTCAATAAAATTATACACATGAATAATCACTTTTGTGCTTCTCCCAGTCTGTCCCAGGATTTCGTATGCGTGATAGGGCAAAACTCTTGCACAAATCTTGGCTGGAGCTTGTGATTTTTCCTGGCCACGGTTGACAAGAGCGAAAACTTCACGCTGCATGCCTGTACTATAAATGGATAGATCAATTTATCTACTTCGATTTCTTGAAGTTAAATCTTGAGCTATCCTATCGATCGGGCCCACGATGTTTCCAGGCATCAGTTCCAAAGTGTCACTCATCTGCAGATCCAATAACGGGCTGATCTTGGAAAAAGAGAATTGCATGTGAGAATACGAAAGCCACCCAAGACTCTACTATTCGTTCTGCAGGCCGTAACGACCCCACGAGTAGGACTTCCACCGCTCTCAGACGCCCTTGGGGTTGTTTATCGACTGCAACTTGAGATCGCGGTTGTAAAAGTGTCTCATGACCAAGGCGGTTATGGCTGCCGCAGCACCGAACCCGGCCGTGATATAGTTGCCGGTGACAATGTATGGCTGCAGGTTGGTTGGGAAGGTGAAGATTGGTACCCAGGCGGTGAAGATGTAAGCGAATGCGTTCATCTGAGATGCCATGATTCAAGATTAGCTGAGAGGACGCAAGAAAAGAATAGAGAACAAGAGGTCACGAACCAATGCAGAAGTGTACGCCCGCTTCTCAGGATCATCCCGATTTGTCTCATTCACCCATGTCCAAGTAATGCCCGCACACGTGCTGGACAAAGCAGTGAGATCTGAGGAGGAAAGGACGTCAGTTTTCATTTTCATTTATATATATGGTGTTTAAGCTGTTCACTCGAGTCTTACAGTAAAGGGCCCAGCGCGATGCAATATTCGCAGGATGGACAGGCGTGGCGGCCAGGGCGACAGGGAAGATGATAGCCATTACACTTGCAAACACCATCCCCGGCCATCGGGCCGCGCCAGGTAAACTATCCGAGACCCATGAGTTGATTAGGGTGCAGACAATGGAGATGATGTTGATCTAGGTACGTCAGCACCGCTTTACTACACTTGAAGCGGGGGATGTGGAGGGGAGCTTACCCCGAGAGGGATGATGTTAATCTCAGCAACAGAAAATACTGCTGGCTTTCCTGGGACGTTGTAGCTCTTAACCCAAAAGATCACTGGTTGTTTGTTAGCTGTCTGACAGGTCACGAGTGAGATATAGTGTGACTTACTAGATCCTCCGGACTGACCCACCTGGGTCAGGAACGCAAAGAATAAGGGAACTGCACCTCATCAGTATCAGATCACGGAGGGAAACCATTCACAGGAACTGACAGAGATAAACAGGCCACGTTGTATGCCAGCGCTTGATGTCCTCCCACTTGAACAGTCCAGTCAGCGGCTTCCGCTCGCTGGGCATTCTGGTGCGAGCCAGCTGGACGTCCTCTTCGGTGAAGACCCTACTCGCCGGAGAAAAAAGGTCATCAGACGTGATATAGCTTCGCAGATCTGGAAGACATACCAATTGGCCTTCGCTCTGGCAGGAAGCTGAGGCATTGCAAATGCCGTCCAAATTGCGCAGGGGAGAGAGATGCAACCGCACACACTGGAGTCTGGTCAGTGACGCTCAAGCAGGCTTCTTCACCCAGGGGCGGTACTGACATGTACATCCAGCGCCATCCGGCTAGACCGTTAGACCCATCCAGTCCAGCATAGACCGCCGCCATGAGGAAACCTGAAAAGAGAGGCCCAACCGAGGTGAAGACTTGGATCAACGAGTTGCGTCGGGCTAGCTCGTGAGGCTTGTAGTAGCTCGAGCACACGTACATGACCGCCGGGAAGTGGCCCGCCTCGAACAACCCAACGCTGTATCGAAAGTCAGAGACATCAGAAAGCCAGAGAAAGAATTTTGAGGCAGGGTGGAGGCACTCACAAAAAGCGAAATACGTAGAGCTGGTTGACATTCTTGACACCGGCGTGGGCGAATGTGAAGACGGTCCAGGCAAACTCTAGGAATGCAATGTAGAGGGGAGCGTTGACCTAGTTCTCCCTGTCAGCACACAACGCGACTCTAGTTGCTGGGGTCGTACCCGGGTGAGGAGTAAATTCGACGGTATCTGCCCAAAGACGTAGGCCGCGCTCCAGATTGCGGTAGCATAATTCAATTCCTTTCCGTAAAGGGCGAGATCCTCCTTCATACCACTGTCTGTCACGAGTATTAGCATGACTCTCCGGTCTAGTCGATGCCCTCGGCCCACGTACTGAAAGCATTCGTGATGTTGACCTGGTCGAGGTAGCGGCACATGACTCCCAGGGCAGACGCGGAGATAAGTGTCAGGTCGAGCTTTGTGAGGAATCGTGCTTCGTCTTTTGGTACGTCAAGTGCTGTATTGGTCAGTAACTCATCTTGCTGACTAGTAGAGGCTGGATGACCACTAACTCGACCAGAAAAATGATCTCCAAGTCTTCTTCGTCTCGGTGTACGCATGGCCGTCTGTTTCTAGTTCTCGCGGTAAGCCCACGGGACTTTTGTCTCCCCTTTCAGAAACAACAATATCATTTTTGGCGCCTGTCTCTTGATTTTGCGACATCTTGGCTGGGACAGAGCTGACGCGCGTGCTCCTGCAGGTTCCGGAAGAGTCTCTTAGCTTTCATGTGGAATACGAATCGCTCTTATCCTTTAGATGCAGGTTCAACATTTTTGCACCCCTTGTGCACCGGCAAGGAAAACGCCACTGATGCTGTCGCCTTGGGCGGGTCCCATGGCGACATCCCGATATGAGCGGCGTAAGAGGCACTTTGCGCGGTAACTGGGTAGGTTAGCTCCTGGTATGCGACATTGTACACCCGTATCCAGTATTTGGACCGATAATGGATCCCATTACCGACTGATGACAATCGCAATTCGTTGCAGCCGTCAGAGCAGGAGCCCGAAATCGATGGCATTGGGGTTTTCCGCCGGCGCCAGTGTAGCACTCGGTCGGGGCCGATAGGATGATGAGTAAATCCGAATGGCAATGGCGTGCTTCTCTGTCTCAACCAATAGCGATGTTTCCAGCCATTTCGCATATACAGAGGATCTTCGAACACTTGCTTTGGCCTTGGGCAGGATGGACTTCAAGCCTGGCTTACATTGCTCATGTAGAGGCATATGTACACAGTCATTCCAGGCGCCAGGCACTAGTCTCACATTTTCTCACTCACTCAACGGGCACTCCGTAGGAAAACAAGAATGCCCAAATGGTAGCAGACCCTGCCAGTTCAGTGAGCTTTATGTTGGAAATGGCACTGCTTGGAAGTTTAGGAGCTGGGCTATTAGGAAGGAGACGTTTAGACAAGTATATTGTATGAGGACGTACCATAATAGGGCTTGATTAATTAAACTTTCCTCTTGTAGCTCTTACTTGTTGAGATGAATGCATTCAGATACTAACACTTCAAGTCTATATTGTTGAAGATTTGCCGTCCAGGTGCGCATAATAAATTGGTCGTCTGCCAAAGATTATTTGTACAATTTCGGTATTCTACTACGAGCGAAATCAAAGTTAGGGAAATGATTCCGGATTCTACTGGGATCCAGATACTTGGGCAGATAATTATCTGATGATTCTGAAGACGCGGCATAAGTTGCTATCACAACATAAGTCCGATGGGGATGGACGTGAAAGACGTGTTCGGCTGACGGCTCTCTGAGTCGTCAGACCGGGCTGTATTATCATTACCAGTTTTTCCAGGCCGCTTTCACATTGTGGCTCGCTCTCCTACGCAATCTTACTGGCGTAACTAACCCGTGGGTGACACTTGGCTTTGTCCCGTGCCAGTATAAGCCCACGAAGGTTGAAAGGAAATAGTGCTGCGCCACCGGGTCGCACTAATCAGCCCCAGCCCTGTGAACATGTTTGTACGCCTTACTGCCGATCGTGTAAGCTCTACCTAGTGACACTATACCTTTCTCAGAGCTCACCTGAGCTTCCCCGCTGATCCCCAGGGCTGAGATGAGCCGCGCTTCGGACACGGCAGCGCCATAGCAGCTAGCTATAAGAACCAAGGGAGCCCAGTGGGCCTGGAACACGCCAGAATCGAGCTCTTGTTGCCAAGTATACCCATCCGGATAGGCCAGGTCCATTCCCACGGACCTACTCAGAAAGCCCCACAACACGCACGAGCACGTACATAAAGCCTACAACATGGGATCCAAACCATCCTCTGCCTCCACCGCCGCGCCCGCCCAGGCCGAAACCGACACGCCGGCGGCGGCGGCGGCGCCCAGCAAAAAGTCCCTCTACCAGCGCTACGAGGACGCCAAAACCGGCCGCAACAGGCCGCCCGTCTCGGACGCGGACCTGCAGAAGCACACGGGCATGACGCGCGACGAGCTGGGCGCCTGGGCGCGCGACAGGCCCCACGTGGCTGGGAACCAGCGCGCCGGCGCCATCAACGTCGGGCCCGCGTCCGGGCTCGGCGGCTTGGCCGCTGGGGAGGGGTATGGTGGGTGGGGGCCGGGTGCTGCTGGGGAGTTGAAGTTTCCGCCTCGGCCGCAAAAGGGGGACGAGAAGTAGCGCAGGTTAAATTCAATACTTTGGGGGGTGGGGGGTCGATAGATGTTTCGCGTGGGAAAAGGATAACTTACACGCGACCTGGACTGGTTGCCGGATTTGAGCCTTGCCCGATTGTGGTAAAGACTGCAGTTGGAGCTTGAGCACTCTGGAAGGGTATGGAGAGGTGTCTGGTTTCGATTTATATGATATTTAGCAGCGTCGTTACAGTATTGAATTGTGGAAATCACATACGCCGGAAGTGATCCATTGAGATGCCTTGCCTGATTTCACTCCTGTGCTGCAGTCAAGATGAAGTGCTTGATAGCTCGTCCGGGTCTCTCCCTCCCTCTCTCGCAACTAAGTGTCGGGTTTTGAGTTGGGAAAGGAATTCAGCCGCACATGGGGAACATTCAAGCAAATAATGTGAAGGCCAGCATGCCTCGAGATTAAGTTTGAGATTTTCTCTCCGCTACCTATCCTTGAGCTCCTCCAACACCCCCTTGAGTCGGCTGTGAGTCTCTCGAGAAGATATACTGAATTCGTCTGCATTCTCATTAGCACTGTTGACGTCCATTGTGGACTAACCCATCATTTGCACTTACGGTCAGAAGTATCGTTGAGAGTGATCTCACTCGCTGCCGGTGCCCATGTCCATAGAGTCGCCGAGCTGACATCGCCTGACTTTGGCCCAGCCAGTCCTTTGTCAATGATCAGCCGTGGATATGGTAATAGCTCTATGGCAAAGTCAACACATTTCGCTCGATATCAATCAGCCAAATAGCAACATACCATGAGCAAAGTGCAGAGACTTGTGGTAGAACCTGAGCGGAGTCGCGTCGGGGTCACCAGTCAGTGATACGCCAAGCTGGCGTACTATGGCAGCCTTCATCGCCATCCCAACCCCCCGGTCCATCTGCACATACGACTGGTCCTCGCCACTCCGCGAGATTATCACATCCTTGCTGACCAATGCCTCGAGGCTGTCGAGTGTAACGAATTGAGCCTTTGCGTCATGGACCGTAATTATGTGTCGACGCCAGGGAGCTTGTCTCACGGTGATGGTCAAATTTGTTGCCGCACGTCGAGCTACACGACTAACGTGCTTGGTCAGAGAAGTGGGAATCATTGCGAACACACGATCTAAGAAGTTGTCCAAATGCTTCAATTTGGAACGGTTCGCTTTGAGATTGGAACCTGTAATAGGCTTTCCATCAGAGACTCAAGGCAATGTGTTGGTTTGAGAGAGCAAAATTTGCCGCCGAGAATGCGAGCATGGGCTGCTATCAGATCGCTGTCTTGGCGCCACTGTTTTTGGGATCCCAGCATCAAGGGAACATTTTGAACGTCCAGCTCCTGCGCACTAACCCCTGGTTGCTGTCGATCGTCAACCGAATTTTAATAATGGTCCTTAATTCTCCTCCCTCGTTCTCGTACATGGATTGGCTTTAAGCATAGAAACTGAAATAAGGGAATCCTGCATGTTGCAAGTGGCTGCACTCCGGAGACACAGCAGTCCAGCGCTCACCAAAACAAACCCCGCTCTTCATGTGGTAGCATCACTTTGAAATCCACGCTGTGCCCCAACCGGCCGCGCAACCGCCTCGTAGAAACGTGCCAGCTCGCCCTCATCCCACTGCCCGCTCGCCACGGCGACATGTGCGTCAGCGAGGGATACAGCGACCACAAATGCAGTAGAGCACGATTTCTGTTTCCCAGCCACTCCGTCGCTAGGGGGCTCCGTTTCACCGCCCAGCGTCAATTGGTAGCCGTTCTGCCTGAGAAACATGTCGGCCGCCACGACGCTCGTGCGCTTGTTGCCATCGGAGAAGGAGTGGTTGGGCATGACCTTCTGCGCGAGGACGGCTGCTAGGTGGAAAACATCGGAGGTGCTTGTGTATTGGTGTTGGTTGATAGGTGAGGCGACGGCCGACTCGAGGAGGGAGGGTTGTGTGGGCATGGAGGCCATGATGAGTGTGCGGTGAAGGCGCACTACTTGGCTTGCGGTGAGGAAGCTTGGCCCGAGTTTATTCATTTTGAATATGTCTATGAGGCAAGATAATAGGTAAGAGGCGTGATCATGTGGCTCATTGATCAAGTAAAGTGCGAAGCAGTTGTGTTAGGCTGCATCGAACGGGCAATATGAAGGCCTGATATTGGAAAAAGCCGACGGAACGGTGGCTGAAGCATACACCAAATGCTGGCCCCACTTTTGAGGTAGTGCTCACCCTTCTACGAGAAGAGCATCTTGAAAATACAGTCGGAAACTAAAACCTGATCATCCAGGACGAGGAACTTGAAATTCTGATGGAATAATAATCGAGAGGCCCAGCAGCTAATGCAAGCTAGTCATTTGATTCAAATGAGTGTAGCACGGATGGCTTATCCCTATCCCGATGGTCCTTCAGAGCTGAATATATTCCATCGAAGGACTTTCTTGGTCTGCACAAAAGAAGTGATTCCCGAGAAATATTGAATCGTGTACTTCCCAACATTGACCTTGTAAGAGAGCTTTTGTCATCAGAATATGCTCTTCATATATATGTGCGCGGCCATGGTCAATTGTGTTTGAGCTTTTCTGCAGAACTCCTCAGCTAGCATGCAAACATTGAAGAAATAAGATCGTTCACCCAGACCTTGATCAAAATCGTCCGCCTTTTCAATTCCTGGCGGAATCATCCCACTTGTTATCAAAGATCTTCCGAGCCTGAGACTCTCGCAGGCAACCCTCCCAGATCATGGAACCCGTCGCTGATAGGACATCAGACGAGTCGGGCACGGACGGCGCACACAGGCGAGACTCGCCCGGCCATTAGGCTCTCTACAACCACACCAGTGGATTCTACAGCTGTCTCTGAAGGTAACTTCACAGGCTACATGTAAGCACTGCTGAGCTGCGGTTGGCATCATGCGGCATCCGCGCTTGATGAGATATGAGCTGTGATTCTTACCGAGATGCTGCGATCCCAGGAACCCGCTTGAATAAGGTGTGCCGAGTCCATCAGGTTCTCGCGGCTTCTTTTCATGCCAAGACGCGAGCCATTGTGAGATGTTCGCCGAACGAATTGACTTCGGGATAGGGAACAGTCTCTGAATGACATGGCTCCATCAGATTCGACAAGAGCATAATGGCGCAAACCAGATGTTTTCGGCACATGATGGGACCGTGTCAACGATACTTTTGCTTGAGCCACTAAGATGCGGGTTTCCGGCAACTTCTTATACAGCAGGCCAGCACTTTGAGTGCTTCCCGTGAAGTGTTCATACGAAGTTCATGATACTATGGGTCCCGACCCAACCTTTCGACCGCAACCCGTCGTCCGCCAGGGGAAAATGTTGTGATGTGGCGCGGCATGTCACGACGCCGGGTGACGATCGGTGTTTCGTGCTCACACAGCACAACTTCTAGATAGATCCACATCTCGCCTCTCGGTCGGTGAACACGTATCTAGTCACAAAATCAAAGGCAAGCCGACCATGTCAGTGCGCAGAAGCAAACTCCCTGCAGTGGTATGTGGGAGGGGATTGGTATTGGATGAAGGAAACCCAAATAGGTAAGCTTGGAGAGATGTGCGTGCATCCTGGCGGAAGTTTATCTGATGTGTTAGGCGACCAGGAGCTGTTTGTGGAGAATTGGTCGGATGAGAGGGGTCCCGAGTGTTCTTGCGAATCCAGGGTTCTAGAACGGTGCTTTTGAGAGGTGGGATGCAAGAATTGGTGGGTAGAGTGAGGCAAAATTCCAATCCGGGGAACAAAAGCCAAGTCCTGTCCATCCTTGTTTGCGGAATCCGGGCTTGTTGTCCCTGTTTCAGCATGCCGTACGACTGGCAGTTGTAGAATGCTAGGAGCTGTTGATGTGGTTGGGAGGCTCGGGTGCAGTGCCAAGGTGGAGCATACGTCAACTGATGTTTGACTGTGGAGATCAGACCAAGCTTGAGACGGATTCCCACTTGTCAAGACTCGGGGACTTCCACACAGGACAAGTTCCGACTAATGTTCATCCAGTCTGATATAAGGAAACAGGGTGTTTGGTCACCTTGCCAAGACGGATGCACAAGAAGCCTTGGGACGGAGACTGAACAGCAAAGGGGTCGAGGGTATTGATCATCGCTGTGAGGCTTCATCGGTATTGGCAACAGAAATCTGTAGGTAGTCGTGGTATAAGGGTTGATCTGGCTCCTCTGTTTCCCAACTGCATCTGCGGCCGATCACCTGTTTGCCTTCAGAATACACACATACTCTCCTTCAATTTCAATTCAAGAGACAGCTGAGCTGTACACTCATTTTTCCATAATTATTTTCGGATAACAACAATCGAGTCGATCTCCAGTCATTCCCGACTATCATTAATCAAGATGAAGTACACCGCCGTCCTTGCAGTCCTCGTTGCAGCTGCCGCAGCACGCCCGTCCCTCCTTCTTCCTCGCCAGGAACAACAGAATGCGAGCAACGTTGAGGATGTTGTCGCTTCATTCAACGGCCTGAGCGCCGCCCAGCAAGCCGACTTCCTCAACCAGGTTACTCAGGCCAATGCCCAAGCTGGGGGCGAGCAGAACGCAGATGCACAGGCCGCCGATGAGCAAGCTGCTGCTGAGAAGGACGCCGCTGCCCAAGATGATGCTGCAGCCCAGGATGCCGCCGCTCAGGATGCTGCAGCTCAGGACGCTGCCGCCCAGGATGCTGCTGCAAAAGACGCGGCTGCACAAGATGCCGGTGCCCAAGACGCTGCTGCGGAAGACGCTGCCGCCCAAGATGCTGCCGCCCAAGACGCGGCTCAGAAAGCAGCTGAAGACCAGAAGGCCCAGGAGGACGCGCAACAGAAGAACCAAGACAACAACAACAACAACAATGACGACGGAGGCGACCAAAACGCCAAAGTCTCCGCTATCGCTGCCTCGGGAGGCAAGGCCGACGTCAAGGTGGACGGCAGCAAGTCGGACGACAACAACGCCAACGTGAACGCGGTGGCGCTGGACGACGGCGAGGTCAGCGTAAATGTCGAATGACTAGACTCGCTGGATCTCGACTTGAACCTGAACGTGTTTGCCACCGACGGGGCAAAGGTGAACGTGACCGTGGACGCGGGGTCGATCGCGCGGTGGCTCATGGCCGGGGGCGCGGACTGTGGGGAGGGGATGAAGGCGATGAGGATGATTACCTCGGCGGGGTATTGTTACCAGCCGGCTGCTGCTGCTGCGGGTAATGTTACAGTGTAGGCCTACTATTACCAACTACTTGTTGCGGGTTTCTTCGCTATTGCGATTGGAGGGAGGCCGAGGATGTGGTATAAACACTCGTATGCCAGCTTCGATATCTATTTGAATATTCAAGAAGAACGATAATGATTTAGACTTTCATTTTTGCCCATAACAATTATTTTTGATTGAGCAAGTTCTGCTGTGTACCTAAGTAATGAGATCAGACATTTGAAAATGGCCTACAAGCCGTCGAACGTTCACAGTGGAGATGATGCTTTGGGTTACATTGGGCGAGCAAGCAGCCCAAATGTATTGATCTAATAAGACTAGAATTTAGTTTTCCTTTCCCAATCAGCCCAACTTCCACTAGCACCGGAGTTGCTGCAACACAAACTCCGGTTGTCGTGATGTCTATCTAGGCATGAAAAAAAGCAGTGGTGATATGACTGCGTACGAGCGGATAAGAGTTGATACCCGCCGTGGTCTCTTTGCCCCAATGGCGCAGGGCTTTTGGGTTTGTGATACACTGGTGCGGCGAGACATTTTGTAAAAATAATTTTAGTTGTGGCCATCCATGTCGCCATAACCTACCGAGAACCTGCCTTGCCCGAGAATCAGGCAACGTGAATATCGAAATACCGGTCCGTCGATCGGGTAGAGGTATGAATATTCGCTGAGAGGAACTTGAAACCTCGTGCTTTCATCGGCGATTAGCCGTATCCCACTTGGGCTTTGGGGAGAATATTTCCCAGCCTTCAGTCGATCGCTCTGTCCTTCCCGGAAACGATCGTGCCTTTCTCAGAGGGCCTTGTCGTCGTGATGAAGGCGCGTCTGGTGTACGGATTCCACCCTGGGCAGGCTGGAGAAGGAAAGCCGGCGTGGGTGGAACAGCGACAAAGCGTTCCTGTGGGCCTCTCAACTGCAACATGAATGCGATGAGCCGCCTGATCAAGACCTCCATGTCACTGGGCTCCGTGATCAAGAAGGGTCCGAACTCGTGCATTATGAGAAAGTCGCCGGCATCCGGTGCCCACTCTGGCATTGGGCGTAGCTGCATCCGAGAAGCCGCTCTTGTCATTTGCAGCATCTTTTGAGGCCCGACGACTCTGATTCTCTTGGTCTCCACTTGTCGAATGTGAGTTGGTGAGCCGAAAAGAAGGTTAAGGTCAGCGACATTGGCGTCGGGCTTCGATTTCCCTGAAGAAGAAATCACTCGATTCGAATTAGTATTGGAAGAGCTTCTTGTTCTGTCAGGCTTTGGCTCGGTAGATTGCCGGACATGATCTTCGAAACCAGGTCCATACTCCCCAACCACCACTGTGATCTCGTGGCGATCTTGATTGACCATCAGGCGCCTAAAAGACAAGCCATGGTCAGCAGCAGCCCAAAATCATTGCTTTTCCTCAAACTCACCGTTTTCTGCCGCTCGAAGAAGACCTTAAAAGTCCAGTTCTCGAGTCCCCGGCCCGTGAAATCCAACAAGCCATTTCTGCACCTTCTTGGCGTCTGATGGATGCCAGACCGCTCTCCCGCGTGAACGGTTTGGCTTCACAAATTGCTAGTGGGTCATCGTTGAATTTCTTCGCGAAAGGACTGTCTCTTCGACAGAGATACCCATCCACGCGAGCTTCCATGATCTCGACCACCTTGACCTTTCCTCCCTGGTTCTCTGTTGAAGTGGCTCGCTCTGCAAGGTTAAGTGGGAGGCGAGCTGCCAACCAATCCAAGGTACCGAATTCGCTGCCGACCGACATGATGATAGCTTGGACGAGTAGAAGAAGTGACGTACCATGGGGGATCACCATTCGGCAACCCCCACGATGTCGCAACACGAAATTGTTAGTACACCCCCTAAAATACCCCTATTTGAATAATATATAAATAAATAAATACTAGTTATAAATAAATAATAAATATATTAAATTAAAACCTAATTTTTTTTTTAATTTATATATTATAATAATATTTTTAAAATTTTATTAAAATAGATTTTAATTTTTAAAAGTAAATTTTTATTATTAACTTTTTTATTATTTTTATTTAAAATTATAAACTTAATTGTTTTAGTTTTTAATATATTTTTAATTTTAATTTTTTAATTAAAAATATTTGTATTTTTTTTTTTATTATTTAAAATTTTATAAAATTATATAAATTTTTAATTAAAATTAAAAATAGTTTTTTATTTTTTAACCTTATATTATTTAAATTAAATTTTAAATTTTAAATTTTTTTGATTTATAAATATTAATTTAATTTATTTATTATTAAAAATAAAATTAATAACTTTATATTTAAATTTTTTAAAAATAATAATATTTAAATTAATAAAGTTTATAATATTTTATTTAATTTTTAATATTTTTAAATTAAAATTTTAATTTTTAAATTTATTAAAAATATAATATTTATCCTTATTTAATATAATTATTAATAATATAAAATATTAATTTAATTATTTTATTAATTATGTTTTTAATATATATTTTAATTAATATTTTAGTAAAGTTAATTTTATTAATTAATATTTTAATAAAGTTAATTTTATTAATTAATATTATATTTATAAAAGAAAATTAACTTTTTAAAACTTTTTAATAATATTATTTAATAATATTAAATATTTTATTATTAAATAATTAAAACTTATATAAATAATAAATTAATAAATAATAATAAAAAATATTATTATAGAAATATATTTTTATAAACTTATTTTATAATAAAATTAATATTTTTAATTTTTAATTTTATAAATTTTAATTATATAGGTTACCTATAAATATATAATTAAAATAATTATTTAAAATTAAAAATATAATTTTTAAATTATTTTTATATTAAATATTTATTTATAATAAAAAATATTATTTTAATTATTATATATTAATATTGTTATTTAATTAATTATTAAATAATATAATTTAATATTAATTAAATATTATATTATACAATTTATTAATAAATTATTATTATTATAACTTTTTTTAAAAAATAATATTTAAATAAAGGTATTTATTTATAGTAATTATAACCTTAATTATAGTAAACTATTATTATAATTAATTATTTTTAATTAATACTTTTTTAATTTTAATAATTTTAATAATTAAAAAGTTAAAATTTATATATAATTTATTAATATATTAATTTTTAAATTAATAAATTAAATATTATATATTAAAACTTATTATTAAATTAATTTTATTAATAATTAAATATAATTTTATCTATATAAATTTAACTTTTTAAATATTAAAATATTATTTAATTATTTTTAAAATAAATTTATAAAAATATAATACTTTTTATTTATATTTAATTTTAATATAAATTTTAAAATTATATTTTAAAAAGTATTTAATTTATTTTTAATTAATAATTTTAATATTATTAATATTAATAAAAAGTAATAATATTATATATTAAACTTTAAATTAATTAAAAATATAATTAATTTTTTTTTAATATAATATTTATTTTATTATATATATTTTTTAAAAAATATATAATTAAATATTTAAAAAATAAATTTTAAAATTATATTTTAAAATTTAACTATAAAACTATTTAATAAATATAAAAAAAAGTATATTATATTTTTTAAAAGTTTTTTTTTAAAAAAAGTATTATTAATAATATTAAATAAAGTATTAATAATATTTTTTTTAATATAAAGTTTTAAAAATATTATAATAATTAATTAATTAATTAAAAACTAAAAAAGGTTAAAAATTAATAATAAAAAACTTTTTTTATATTTAATATTTTAAAGTTAATTAATATTTTAAAAATAAATTATAATATTAAATTAATTATTATTTATAAATATTTATAAATAACTTTTAAATAACTTTAATAGATACTAAAATATATATAAGTTAATAAAGCGGGTTTGTGTGGGTGGTAGGCAAATTTGGCGTTACGAGATCGTGGGGGTTGCCGAATGGTGATCCCCCATGGTATTGACGTATGCTTCGTCAGCCGCTGGCCTGTTCAACTTGCCCCCACTGCCCGAATGGTAGGAAGTCACCTCGGGAGTTTTGTAATTACCATCGGTAAAAGTTCCCTGCTTCGACTGGCTAGAAGGCCTGGGTGTCTTTGGTGCGATCGGTCGATTGACAGCTGAGGGGGCGAGTGGCTGGGTCTGGTCACACTCAGGCTTCCAGATAGTAGATGTTCTCCTCAGCTCGTCCGTGTCGGGTTTCTTTTCGACTGTGGTCGTCACAAGCGATTGCCAGTGAAGAGTGTTGTGGAATATTCCAGTGTCGCTCGACGGTCTCAGGGGCTGACGTGGCACTCGCTTGCCATTCAGCTGCGAAGACGCATCGGCACTGAGTGCTTTAGAACCCTCACCCTTGACATCTTCAGCTGCCAACAGCATGAGTTCGTCAAGGTAGGGTTGCCACGATGATCTCTTGGAGTCGAAGATACGGCTTGCCTTATCTTTGTTTTCGACCGAAACGTAGCCCTTGTACCCAATTTCCGGATCGTCTGTCATCATCATGCCGAGATGTTCGATCCGCTCGTACTTGTGCCAAATAGTTTGCAGCCGGAGGTACTCATCTGCACTAATTTCGGAACCGGAGCTGAAAGATGTGCTGGAAAGCTTGAGGTGGCGGTCTGAGTTGTTCTCATAGTCCGAAAGAACCGATGGGTGTTCCACAACTTGTGTGACCCATGCGGACAAACTCAAGGGTGGTCGATGGCGCTCGTTCGCCATATTGATGAATATGATGTATAGTATATCTGACGCAGATGACAGGCGCAAGCTCAAGTCGTAGCCGTGTCGAAGGGGGAAGAGGAGTGGAAGAGGGGTGGACAGGATGCAGCTTTCGCAAATAATAAAAGCCGAGAGAGTATGGATGGCCCCAATTAAATACTTCAAGGAACGGAATTGAATGTTCGTGGGTTGAAGCATCATTCACTACTTCACCAATTCACCACGGTCCCCCATTGCCCAAACAATGAAGAAGTATGACGGCCCGGATCAGAGCTTAGAGAATCCGCGGACTTTCTGCCTCACAGTATTGGTGAATCGAGCCTTAGGTCTCAACCAGCCAGTCACTTCAGCTTTTATTTGGTAGCAGAGACTGACAGTCCAAGTATTAATGCATATGAAAGGCATCACTGCAATTGCATTGCTGTTTGGCCTGCGGAAGCCTCCGAAGGCTGAATAGACCGTTTGACGATGAATGTATGCATCGCGCCATCACCACGGAATATAATCGAATCAGAAAACATGTATGTTTTATGGGAGAAAGTTAAAGGTTGCGATATAATATCTCTTCACTTCAGAAGCTGCTACCAAGACACTTCAAACAACATCCAGTCCAAAGAAACGCATTGAACAAATATTTAGTCAAACGCCCTAGAGACCCCCAGATGTCAGTGCCGAAGGCATGCAAACAGTTGTCTGCGCAAGTCACTGGCCTACACCATTCACTCCATTCTGCCGTTGCTGCAGACGGGTTCAGACCGCCCACGACACTATTTGTAGCGTTGAGGTCAGAGCAGACATCGTCCACGCCTCTGTTTTGCAATCAATCCGACCCATCTTGCCGGACCACTCCAAATCATCCCCATATCGACATTGAACTAAAATGCCGTCGGGCTGTGAAACATCCACACATCAAATACTGCATCTTGATCTGCTTGCCTTAGTCATCACAACTGTGGGAGGCAACTGCCTTGGATCGCGGTTTGCCCAAACCGCATCCAACAAGCAACAAGTTGCAGCGTCATCGCTCGACTTCATCCCATCTATCGCAAGCAACAGTCCTTCATTTGACCCATTTATCACGCATCAAATCGAGCAGCCAGCACTTCGTGATAATTTGCTAAACTGTCAACATCTCGATCTCGTCACTGGTACGTTTCGTCAACATGAGCCACGCAAACACCACCCCCGACACGAACATGGATCGCGACCAGTTGAAAAAGCTGTACAAATTGCATATCGAGGAGAGCCTCGCACTCTCGACCTTGGCGTTCGTCACGGCCGAGCAACTTGACTCCATGCCCTTCATCGAGGTCGGTACACTTGATGTTGACGACAACCACTCCGGATCTGCCAGCACTGCACTGTTCTTCCAACCTTTCCGACCATTTGACGACGAAATGAGGGAGTACTTCTCTGAGAATTGGGATAAGCTGGGGCCTGGACAAGCCCCGCGGGTGTATCCAGAGTGTAGCCCATCCTGGTTCATGGAACCGTGGCGGGAGAGTGGCTGGCCTAGGCCCGAGCTGGCGATCGATTCTTTCGGCGGAACTGCTTGGCATGTCATATCGTAAGTCTGTCAATCATCTACCAAGGAGGATTTCCCATACACGAAGCAAACGTGCTGACGCATTGTGTGCGAAGGGAGAGGGGATACATTCGGGCCGTGACTGGGCTGAGACCGCCCGGGGGTTGCATCTTCCACTACCCTCCAGGCAACCAGAACGGCGATTACAGGCACGAGTTTTTCTGCGACCTCGTCTTCTTCCCCAACGACAAGTTCAAGCCACACCTCGCCTGCATCATAGGCAACACCACGATCGCACCGGACGGCCACGTCTTACGGGGCGAAATTGACGGCGCCGTTACCCTCATCAAGTATCAGCTACGTACCGAGCGATTCGGCAACCACCATACTAAGCCGGTGAGTCTATCCTGAACCACGACTCGTTTACTTCCACTGTTTCTGACAGATTGCAGGTCATGTTGTTCACGTTCCAGGAAGAGAAGTACGCTCGCATCACGCAGGCCCACTACGATGCCAAGTTGGGCAAGATCATCCTTCGCCAGTCCCGACAGTTCGACATTGGCGGCCCCGAGCCGACCGAGGATTCTTGGTTGTTGATACGATGGTTCCTCAACACACCGGTCGGAGACACACTGATCAAGCCTGAGGATAAGGGTCTGGCTGTCGATACCGAGGAGCCGACTGCGAGCACGCTCAAGCCCGAGGAGGACAGCCTGTCTGATGATTCTAAGGAGTCGCCTGCCAGCACGAACAAGTTTGAGGACGATGGTCGGTCTGACGATACCAATCAGTCGCCTGTGACCACACCTGAGCCCGAGGAAGATGGTGCTCCAATTGATGGCAAGGAGTCGCCTGTGACCACACCCGAGCCCGAGGAAGATGGTGCTCCAGTTGACGCCAAGGAGTCGGCTGTGAGCACACTCGAGTCTGATACCAAGGATTGGGCTGTGGTCGCACTCGAGCCTCAGGAAGATGGTCCATCGATTGATACCAAGCAGACCGCTGTCAGCACGGCACAGTCAAGCCTGAGGATGATCACGAGTTGGTTGATAACAAGGAGCAGGCTGTCAGCGCAGTGAGCTCTGGAGACGATGGCATGCGTCTTGATTCTCAAGAGCCGTCCATCCTCCCGCTGAGACCTGCTACATGCCTGACTGTGTAAACAGACACAAGCGATATCCTTCGATGCACCCCATTGATCATACCATTCTTAGGGAAAGGGGACAAGGTGAGTGATGGTTAGGATTGTTAGGTGACTAGATGTGTCATTTTTGACGCAGCCATTTCGCCGCGACCGACGAGTATACTTAGATATTTTTAATGAATGACGGCAATGTGCCGATGACTGTCATGGAGTGCCACGTGGCATCATGTTCCATGTGGAAATTGTTGCTCTGCTGGTCCGGTCCTGACATCGAGCTCCTCGAAATCATGCTTTGGTCTGTTGTTGTTGACCATGGCCAGCGAACGAACATCGTCTAAAGACCCGCAAAACCCCTTTGAATACCCTTGGCACTTGGCCTGTTTCATGTCTTTAGCTCCAAGCAGTACCAGTAATTCAAAAAGGAAAATCGTGAGCCCTGATCGGGAGTGCTGCATCGTGGAAAATGGTTAGATGCTCGTTCTCTGAATGTGGTCAAGAGGGGTCGTTCTAGACTCAGGGTTAGGAGTGGGTTGAACGTCGGCGGCACCCGCCCCCCAAAACCCAGGCCCCCAAAACCCAGGCCCCCAAAACCCAGGCCCCCAAAACCCAGGCCCCCAAAACCCAGGCCCCCAAAACCCAGCCACCCCAATTCTGTCTAGTGCCAAGATTTGGCTGAGCACGTGACCTCGTGAAGCTCATTACGGTCTTTCCACGCGGACTACAATCGCTCTACCTTCTTCACTCCATCATCCATCCAAGTACCCACCATCACCACCACAACACCATCACATGCAGCGTCCGCTCCCCACCGAGCAACGCACACACACCAGAGGGTCAGTTCAAAGGTACTCGCATCGGCGGGTAGCCGCGCACGCCTGCGGAACCCGCGCCGCCCGGAAGGAGTTGTCCACCGCGCCCAAGACCTGGAAATGCCGACTTCTCGCTCCACGGCCCGCCTCTGCGGGTTGTGGAAAGAGGACCGGGGTCTTGGGAAGGGGCTGCCCATTTTCTCTCTTGACGAGGGGTCATGGCCGCTTCCTGTCAGCGACACGGCTCCTTTCGTTGGCGGCGTGGTTTTGCTGGGCGTGCGGGGACGTTGCCGTTCACCAGTCTTCCCGTTCTCGTCTCGTTGCCTGTCATTCTGCCGTCTGTGGCCGTGGCCCAAAGAGTCAAGGCTGCTCTGCCGACCAGAAGCCTGGGAGGGAGGGAATCCTGCTCACTGCAGGGGTCATCGCTTTGGGTATGCTATGTGCTGTTGTTCTGGTTACTGATCTATCGCAGGTTCACACGGCCCCTTGGTCATGGCCGATGATGTGTCGACTGCCTCGGAACCCGACATGACCGCCCCTCGACAAGATACAACTTCTCCCGATGATTTAAATGTTTCTGCTGCGCCGGCTGCCCTGACCTGGGAGGGTCATACACAGCCTCTCGCGGATGTGACATGCGACATCCGCCGCTATGCCTCAAGCAACACTGCCTTCGTGAAGTTGCGCGCCACCGTGGCGCTCAAGGCTCCCGCCCCGGCGAAGACGAGCATATTCCTGTTCATCCACCCAGAGCGTATACGAACAATGGCCCTAGATGAATCCTCCGAACCGACATCACAAGAAATGGCGAAGAAGAAGCTGGGCCAGAACACGTATTGCCTACGGTTCACACTTGACAGGCCAGCTGACCTGGTTGGTCCTGCGAGCCCCGAGAACATTACACCAAAGAACAAGAACTCGGCCGAGATGCTCCATCATCTGCGGTCGCTGGCCCGAGAGACCAACTTCGCTTTGCACCTGCCGGCCAAGGTCGCGTCCAAGACGCGGCTGCTCTCATTTTGCGAGGCTGCCTCTGGCCATGACTTGACGTCAGTTACTTGGCAGGCTGACATGACCTGCCTCTACGGCGGCAAAGGTGGTCGAGTCATTGGGGATGCTCCCGCAGCTCCGGAAGATCCGTCTGCGGAACCCCCATCGTATGATGAGCTAGAGCCTGGGCCACCGTTGCCGCCGCTCAGCGGTCCCTGTAAGAAGCGGCGGCGTGATAGTGATGGCTCGGGTGTCCCATCCACGGATCTTTCCGCTATGGAGGCAATGTGCAGGAAGGTAATGGGTGAAATGAAGGCTGAGCTGAAGCTAGATATGAGCAAGCAGCTGCAAAAGTTAGAGACCAGTATAATGGAGCGCCTGGAGCAGCGACTGGCCGAAGAGTCGGCACGTATCGAGGAGCGTGTCGACCAGCAGCTGCTGGAGGTAAGAGAGGAGACAACAGACGAGATCGGTACCCGGATAGAAGACGAGTACTACGGGGTTCGGGTCCGGCTCGAAGATTTTGTAAAGGACGAGGTACAAGATGCCGAGGAGAGGATAGTCCATCACATAGAAAGTAGCGCTACTGTATCTTTACAATTCAATTCGTAAAATCAACTCCATGCCGTCATGCCCCCCAGCATCGGGCATCGTTTGCATGTGTCTTGTATCTACAGCCTCGATAGATCCTCACCGTCACTCATACTTGTTCCTTGGCCTAGAACGTGCACACCTTGTCGCCCAGGTTGTTACAGCAGCTGGTGAAGCCATCAAAATCGGTGGCGTCGCATTCCTAGAGTCCAAAGTCAGCCAAGCCACCACGTAATAAATTCAGCCACCGTTGGCTGAGAGAACCCAAGTCGACATACCCCGTTTGACATCGAGCCCTTGCCGCTGCAGCAGGATGAGGTGTGAGCTGGGGTGTAGTTGACCTGCCCCGCGGCGTTGCCCACGCAACAGTTGGCTGGTGTCCCTGCCAGGGCGCTGTTGCTGGATTTAGCATTCACTGGTGAATTATGGGGGGCTGGAGAATGCTCTACCCTGTGGCGAGGAAGCCGAAGATGAGGGATGCAAGATGCATTTTCGATGGAGTCTAATTATCAGTATGAACTGGGCGTGACGATTGCTCTCGACAGGTTCTCCGTACGAGATGAGGGAAATCGAAATTTATTGAAGTATGAGGCTCTCGAAGCAAAGCATTCTGGGACAAAAGAATTAACTATTTTGATATAATCAGAACGATAGAATACAAAGGTGTCGGCTGCAATTTCAACGACGCCATATCCACTTCGTCAGTGATGACTCGCAACATGTTGAGCTGAGTCCGGCAGATCCGGCAAGTCATTTACGAAGGTTTGGATTATGGGTCTTAATTTGATGAAGATTCCAAAGGTAGCAGTCAGTATTGTATCAAAACGCTGTCAATTTCTTTGATTGTCTCATTGGCAGATATCGGGCAAGCAGTGGCCCTCACAGCCCTACCGCGGTGTCGACGTCCTCTTCCTATCCATGGATGTAATGGCCTCAATCTTGGGTGGGGCGATCGCTTGCACCACTCTGAATATGGCAGGGTGCGCGCATGAGGTTTCCTGTGGGAGGAGCTTTTGGCTCATACTTTCGTCCTGAGCGCGGCAATTGAGGCTTTGCCATGATCAAATCTCCGACATCGCCTTGAGCATTGATGCAGCCACGGGAGGTGATTCGAGGGCCTTGCTCAATGCTACAGCTCTGACTTCCAACCACCTTCCTCTTCGAAGATCTTCCCGATCGACCTGCTTGCTGCCAGTAGCTTTCGATCATGGTATCTCGGTGCCACTAGCGAGATGCCAATGGGCAGGCCGTTCTCTCCCTGGAACCCAGGGACGTTGATAATTGGAACATGAAGCGCCTGACAGAGCATCAGACACGCGTCAGCTAATAGAATCACAGTATCGGGAAGGAATGCGGATGGCTTCAGAATGATGCAGACTTACGGTCCAAATCAGTTGGAAAATGGGCGACCCAGTGCTCTCGAGGCCCACGGGCGCTTCACCAGGAACAGACGGAGTCAAGACGACATCATACTTTGACAGTACCGCATCCGCTTTTGGCCTTGCCGCCGCCATGTGGTCGAACGCCGCCAGCTGCTCGGCATGTGTGTGCTTGTACTTGTTCTCGACATGCTCGTGCAGCTGCTCATGCATCTGGTCTTTGGACGCCAAATAGTCCGGAAGAAATGCAGTCCGACCATCAGTCCTGAAGATAACCGTGTGCCACTTGGGCAGCTCCTTCAAGTCCTCTGGGAACTCAATTTCATCCACCTCGGCCCCATGCGCCCTGAGAAGCTCAACAGCCTTCGCCATCGCCGCCTTAGTGCCCGGCTCTACCTGAGTGTCCCACACCACAGTCTTCATGAACGCAAGCTTCGCCCCCTCGACCACAAACTGCCCCTTCGTCTCCAGGAACGGCGGCACATCATCACGCAGCTCAAACACATCAGCAAGCAACTCCAGGTCCTCAACAGACCGCGCATACACACCGAACGTGTCAAGGATGAGCGAGAAGACCTTCTGCCCCTCGCGCGTGACGGCATTCCACGTCGGCTTGAACGCATACACGCCGTTGAACGACCCCGGCCGGATGATGCTTCCCCCCGTCTGTGTGCCGAGCGCGATCGCCGCCTGCAGGTCGGCGACGGCGGCGCCGGACCCGGAGCTGGAGCCGCCGGGCGTGCGCCCCGGGTCGTGCGGGTTGCGCGTCGCGGGGCCCTCGGTCGTCGCGGCGAACTCGGTCGTCGCCGTCTTGCCGAGGATCAGCGCGCCCGCGCTGCGCAGGATCGTGATGGAGCCCGCGTCCACGCCTCCCGCCGCCGCGCCCTTGTATATGGGTGAGTTGTGCTGCGTCGGCATGTCTTTGGTGTAGATGACGTCCTTGACGCCGACCGAGACTCCGTGCAGTGGGCCGCGCGCCCCGGGCGGGATCTTGTCTAGCTGTCTTGCTTGGCTGAGGACTTGTTCCGGGTCTAGGTATGCCCATGCCTTGACTGCGTCGTCCCTCTCTTTGATCCGGGATAGTAGGGACTGGGCATATTCCTCGACTGTGAATGAGCCGGATCGTACGCCCGCCGCGACTTGGGAGGCTGTCAGCCTATACAGGTCGGTATATGCCATCTTCAACTTCGACAGACACGACTCTCCTTCAAGTTGAACAGGACTAGATCCTGATAACAGATTTGTCTTTCAAGGAATCCGACAGACGATACGGCTTCCTTGGCACAGCCCGGTCGGTGATTTTTAACGAAGCAGATAACTAGGTACTAATTCAAGCCAAGACAAAGACACGGTGGATAGTCTCGCAACTGAACCCCTGAAGAGGTTAAATTCTAGCTAATCCGTACGTGACTTTAGGGAAGCTTATCCTCACATGTGCGCGGCGCGCATGCGCACGAGCGGGGTTGCCGGTCTCGGTAGCCCCAGCCCGGCGGCGCCGGCGGACCTCAGATAATAAGTGCCGGGGCGAAAGATCAACGTGGGAAACCAACTCTGCCTTATCCACACCTTGGGCCCTTTTTCACACTCCGTATCAACACTCTAGACTCGTCTGAGCATGTGCTATGTGACGAATCTCAGTCTCCTGTGGAGCCTCGCTTGACCCTTGCGTGCAGGAGGTGCACGGGGTGACGTCGTATCCTGCGGTCATGAATGCAGACGGGATCGGAATGGAGCCTCAACATGCATTATTCGTGTGCCTCTGCTACATGTCGCCCTCACGATTGGCTCCTGGCTGCGGGTCCCCGCTCACGATAAGGCGGAATGTGCGCTCCGGGACACTGATTGCACCCGCAAAATACTTCCCAAGATATTTTGGTCTGGGCTGGCAGTGGTTGCTTGTGGCAGGCAGGCAGAGTGAGAAGTCAATTGGTTATGGGCTTTGTATGACCCAGAGCTATCGGGTCGCGAAGACCAGTGGCTCTCGGCATCTATATATTGACGGTTGCAACCCATGAGACTCTTGGTTTGCACGAGCTCCTTCACATGTGCAAATCTTGATTTCCAGCCCGATATCCACCCTGCATTGCTATCCAGAACATCGGACGTAACTGCTTGGAAGTTCACCATGCCTGAGGCTTATCACGCCGATCCTGATTATGAATTCACTCGTGACTTCAAAGGCTACGGTGAGGCCGGTCTGAATCTCAAGTGGCCCAATAACGCCAAGATCGCAGTCTCGTTCGTCATCAACTACGAAGAAGGTGCCGAGCGTAATGTCCTCGAAGGAGACGGCGTGGCGGAGAGTATTATGAAGGAGAACCCTTTGGGTGCGACCGCCATCAACGAGCGTGACTACAGCGCAGAGTCGGAGTATGAATATGGCAGCCGCTCAGGCTGGTGGCGTCTGTTCAGGTTGTTCAACAAGTACAAGATGAAGTTCACATTGTACGCAGTTGCTCAAGCTGTCGAAAGGCAGCCTGAAGTTGCTCAACGATGTGTGGAAGAGGGACACGATATCGCGTCGCAGTAAGTTCACAGTCCACGAACACAGATCATCAGCGTTCTCATTCTGATATTCTATATCTAGTGCCTACCGATGGATCGACTATCATGATCTCTCCCTCGAGCAAGAAAAGGACTACATCCGCAAGTGCATCACATCCCTGAAGTCCCTGTCCGGCTACGCCCCGCGAGGCTGGTACTACGGCCGGCCAAGCCCGCGCTCCAAGACCCTCGTCCCGCAGGTCTACAAGGAAATGGGCGAGGAGCTGCTCTGGGCATCGGACACGTACGCGGACGACGTGCCCTACTGGATTGACCTCCCCACAGAGCGCGACTCGCCGAGCCCCAAGGGCTGCCTGATGGTGCCGTACTCCTACGACTGCAACGACTTCAAGTTCCACGTTGCTGGGTCCGGCTTCCGGGACCCCCAGGGCTTCTTTGATCACATCAAGAATGCTTTTGATGTTCTCTACGAGGAGGGCGAGGAGGGCATGCCTAAGATGATGACTATTGGGCTGCACTGTCGTATCATTGGGAGGCCTGGTCGTTTCAAGGTTCTGCAGGACTTCGTCGAGTATATTAGTAAGAAGGAGGGAGTGTGGGTAGCTACGAGGAGTGAGATTGCCGAGGCATTCAAGGAACAATTTCCATACAAGAAGGGTCAGCTTGCTTGAGGCTTATGGAAAGACCCAACGTATGTGATTCAACTGTAACACCTGTGGGAAATGTATTCTAGTTAGGTACTGGTGGACCACTGATCACCAAGTCTGTTTTTCTTTCTCCTTTCTGTCTTTCTTTTTAATTCAACCAATATTACGAGACTGTCTTGACATTTGAATTCTAGTGGCTTACAATTGCTCTGCTTTCACTCATCAGCCGAGTGAAAATATTCAAGGCGGCCCTCAAAATCGTGCTGGGTTGTAAGATTCACATAACCGGGTGGCCTCGGGAGGCGTGCGTGGTCGGAACTGCTTCATGCAAGCAATTTCCGCCTTTTTGACACATATTTAGGTCTGATACCCCTGGGAGGTGACCAAAGAATCTCTATCACTGTCCGTAAAGTCGTTGGAGACCCGATACCCTTGTCAAAGTTGAGCTCAGGCGCATGTGCTCGGGTTTTCGGGTATGTCAAGCCAGGACTGGGCAAGACCAAACCCTACTAACACTCCACCATTTTAGAAGGCTTTATGCATGAAGCCCGCCCCATAATCTCTGCAAATTTAGTCATGTTCAACACTTCTTTGATAGAGTTTGTAGATATGAACTATAAAATAGATATTATTCTTCAGTTGCTACTAATCCTTCAAGTATAACATAGAAGCCGCGCCCGGCTTCTTACACAGCCTCATAATCGATACATGCCTTGCTGCTATCAATCACGTCCAAATAAAGCCTTACAAGACTGAGAATAACCGAAAGCTGGCATCCAAACTGACCGCTTCGTTGCGTCCGCCCTGCGTGCCTATTAAACAGTCCTAGCGTTGCGGCTCGAAAGTCGGCAGCCGCTGCGCAACATCCTCCCACCTTTCAACGCCGTCAACCATGTGCTTCACAGCCAGAATCACTTCATCCTCCGACCCACGGACTTGCGACGTGCTGTCGCGGTCTCGAAGCGTGAGCGAGCCGTCCGCCACGGTATCAAAATCGACAGTAATGCCGAGGGGCGTGCCGAGCTCGTCGTTGCGCGCATACCGCCTCCCGATTGATGCACTTGAAGAGTCGACATTGTTGGAGACACCCAGCTTGCGCAGCCAGGCTGATATCTTGTTTATTATGGGGCCGAATTGCGGCTGTGCCGAGATGGGTGCTATGAGCACCTTTATAGGCGCAACGGCTAAAGGTAGTGACAAAACCTAGAGGGATGACTTAGACCTGGCTCTGAACTTGGGGGGATGGGGGTAGAAAAATAGAGCAGCACTGAAAAAGTGATGTGGGACAAGGGAGTTAAGAGAGGGGAGATATTGCTCACTGCTCTTGCGGCATCCTGTGGCCTATTCCAGTACACGTGCTCGAGAAGACTGTAAAGGGCACGGCCAATTCCAAATGAGGGTTCGATCACATTCGGCGTATATTCTCGTGTTGTTTGTACGCGTGTCTCTTTCTTGATGGACAGAAGATCACCGGAGAGCTCCACGGAGGTCCTGCCGTCTGACATGGGTCTTGAAGTTCCAACAGACACAACACCTTTCTCATTGAGCTCCATCGCCAGCGCCTCTACCTCAGACTGATCAATTGCGTCAAGACTGTCTTGAACGATTTTGGCATCTTTCTTGAATCTCGGACCTGTAAGCTTCTTCTTAAGAGTTGCTTCCCACACATCTGCTTGAATAGAGCCGCCGTGCATGCTTTCTCTGACTTTTAAATCGGCGCCCGTATAGTTCGAGTGGACGCTCAGGTCGTATGCGCTTCTATCTGCGCAGCCCACGCATTCGATCCAGCCGTAGCTAGTCAGGAGCTCCGCGTCCCAGCAGTCACAGGCGTAATGAGCCATCTCTTTGAGTTTTGTTAGAAAAGCAAACCTTCAAGCAGGCTCGTTGATAAGACCAAAAACAAGAAGAGAACATGGTCAACAGTCACTCATCAGCAGTCCACACTCATGGTCCTCCTGGCAAAGAACCTGCCTCTAAAATGAAATGTCCAAGGCGATATGTGTTAGAGTAGGAGGCTTGATAGAGAATCGTGTACCGTTTGCCAAATGCTGTCTGAATCGAATCTTCGACGGGTCAACTCCCACCTCAATAAGGAACAGCATGATTCGGGCAAGAAAATAGCCCAGGGTCTGATTGTCGATCAATGACGCTGTCACGGCTTCACCCACGGTCAATATCTCTGGAGCCGTGCTACCGGCAAGTTGAGTGTCTCTATCGAGCAACGGCATTTCGACATTGATGACCTCTGGGAATCGCCCGTGATCCTTGTTATCAGGGTCGACATAGTGTTCTATTTCCGCCAACAGGAATTCCCGCACGCGGAGCAGACCAGTTCTGGGCGATATCTCGTTCCTGTAGGATTTTCCGACACTCGCAGATGCGAACGGCATCGAGCCCTGGTTGTAATCCAGGAGCTTCTTGAAGTTTAAAAATTGGCCCTGTGCGGTCTCGGGACGTAGATACACAGGGGCCGCCGCGCTTGGCCCAACGGTGGATTTGAACATGAGATTGAAAGGAACTGGGGAGAGCACTTCGCCGTTCCCAACAGGGCTGCGGATGTCGAGCCTTTTGATTAGTTCACCTAGTTGGTCGCCAGTGTAGTTATCGATGCTGGCTAGAATATGGTTATACTCGGCTATACTGGCCTCAGCCAGCTCTTCGGAATTCTTATCCGGACCTCTCGATCCGCTTGCTAGCCTCGCCTCCAGCACAGTCTCAACAAGATGATCAGCTCTCAGATATTCGCCTTTGGCAGGGTCCTTGCACATCCAGTCGGCGAATTTGTCGACGTGGCCACTTGTCTTTAGGACAGGTTCCGGAGTGATGACGCTGCAGTCGATTTCGAGCATGTTCTCTTCCAAGACGAAATGCTTCCTCCAGAGGTCCACGAGGTTGGTCTGGAGAGCGCAGCCGGGAGGACCATAGTCATAGAATCCCCTATTGTCTCCCTTCCAGTCGCGAGCTACCCGGTATGCTTCGAAGGACTCGGTGAAGAAGAATCGCCGCTTCATGACCGATTCAAAGAGGGGTCGGTCAAACGGCTGACCCTTGAGTGTTGTCATTTGCGTCATCAACAGCTGTGAGTTTGACCTGGAATGGCAGGAAATATTTGAGAGATTAAATTCCTGAATGAGAACTAGGCTGACTTATGAAATCCAAGGCGAGAAAGAGTGAAAGTCGAAATCTGGAAGATGTTGAGTCACCCCGGTTCAGAGTCACATGCCAGCAATTGAGCTCCGGACAGCTTGTAACACTACCGTCACGGTAGGGGGTTCGTGAGCGCTCAGGCAATTTGAGCCGCTGTTAGAAGGATCAATTACGTAAGCGGCGCAGACAAATTGAGCGGCGCAGAGCAATTGAGCGGCGCAGAGGAATTGAGCGGTGCAGGGATTTGAGCGGCTCAAAAGTCACAGGTACGCTTTTTGCTTCGGGGTGAGGTCTGGCCGAGAAATAATCCCCTTCTGAATCTGATTCTGATTTTAATTCTGATTCCATGGGTACCTACCTACTTACTTACTGGAAGGGACTCAGGGACAGCGCCTTCCTTCCAGATATTTAGACTGGCTGAGCTGCTTCTGCGCCGCTCAACCCTCTGCGCCGCTCAATTTATCTGCGCCGCTTACGTAATTGATCCTTCTAACAGCGGCTCAAATTGCCTGAGCGGCGCAACGTATTGAGCTGCAATTGAGCCGTGCAACGACCGCTCAGAAGCCCCCTATTGTGACGGTAGTGAAGCAGGCCAGTGTGGTGACTTCGGACCACGCTGTCGGGCGGCACAACACTGAAGACGACTAAATAGTATTGATCTTACTATTGATAACTTTATTTGTAATGCCTTATAGATTTTTGCAAATTAGTATTGTCTGCTATTCAGATAGTGTGGTCAACTGGATAATTCCTGTCTCGCAGATGCCGTCCTTCTCCCAAAGATAAGCCAACGAGGGGCCGGCTTATCTAGAGCAGCGGGATCCATGCTGATCGAGTCTCGCTGTACTATCTCAGCTCCCAGATCAGGATGTCACATAACATGAGTCTTCTGTCACATCATGCTAACGAACATTCGAGCCACCCAGAGACCTCCGAGAACGTGTACTGGTTGTACGAAGCGAAAAGTCAGATGCGATAAGAGATTGCCATGCCAGCAATGCGTTGATCGGGGACAAGCACACCAGTGCAAACGGGAGCTTGTTCGGGTGAGGGGTAATCTGGTCAAGAATTCAGTATCAGAAGATCCCGGAAGCCGCAACTACGCAGAGCTTCTGCAGGAGAATGCAGTTCTTCGCGCTCTGCTCGCTGACCAAGATGCACGGGAAATTATTGGCACGCCCAAGACGGACAGAAAAGATACGCCGGTGCTACGTGCGCATGGCAGGAGTCGCACCGAGGAGGTCGAACGACGTCTGTTCGACGAGATTGGGACATCGTCCAAGAGGCGGATTGTACGTGTCTTGGAAGACATCATTCTGCCTTCTCAAGATTTCAGCCGCAGCATGATCGGAAATGCCTTTCAGTGGACATTTTGGATTCACTTCGCACTCTTCATTCCGAAGTTCCGACGCGAACACGAAGACTTTTGCGACCGGTTGCGCGCGAAACAGCATCTTTCAGAGATGGATCCGGCCTGGATGGCAATCTACTTCAGCGTCCTAGCCTCGACACTTATGTTCATGGATGAGAAGGAAACTGACGACAAGCGGCCAGCCGGTGTCGATTTTACGAGCCTTCTTCGAAATTGGTACGAATCTGCGCTATTGTTCCTCGACAGGGCTGACTACATTAAAAGCCCAGATGTGCGCACTACTCAAGCCATTGCCATTCTGAACATCGTCTTTAACAATGTGGGCGACGTGCATCGCCACCAGAATATGTGGACGGTCGCAATCCGTCAGGCCCAGCAGCTAGGCTTAGGCTCGGATGAAGACAATGCAGACGAATCGTATTGCGAGCAGCAGATAAGAAGGAGGCTCTGGTGGACATTGGCGATTTGCGAATGGATACCTGTGCCTCACAGAGCCCCCTGCTTGCATGAGATCGACTTCTCCTGCAAACTTCCAGATGAGGTCGACGACGATGAGCTGGAGACCAAATCGGGAAGCTCAAGACTTCCTAGGTCCAAGCCACGGCCGGTCAGATACCATATCGCAATGGCCGAAGTCTCCAGGATCTACTATCGGCTTCGCTACATGCTCCGACTACGCCACTGGAAGACTGAGGATGTAGCCCGGTTCGTCTTCAACGCAGATGAGCAGCTAGCAAACCTGATCACCGACCTACCTTCATATCTCCAATCGGATGAGAAGCAGACAGCAGCCACCGAAAATCGCGACCGCCAACATCCCTTTATTCCATGGCAGAAGAAGAGTCTGGCAAAGGTTTTGCTCTACTATCGGATGTCAGTTAGCAGCCAGCTGCAGGAACATTGGCTAGACGGGTCAACTGACGGTGCTCGGACGAGGGCCATCTGCATGTCTTCAGCCCGAGGGCTTATTCACTCAACACTCACGGAGACTGCGGATGCATCCAAGCTTCGCCCCTGGTAAGTCTCTCATATGCAGCGACCTCCAGCGAAGTGCTGACATTCTCAGGGCAATCACAATGAACATCTTCGCTGCTTCTGCTGTCCTGGCACTGGAATCTCTGCATACAGAAGAGGACTTCTCTGCCGAAATACAACAGGGCCTGGACTTCCTCGAGGGAGTCCAGGCGCAGAATCTCGTTGCTGAAAAAGCAATCAGATTGTTGAAGGATATAATTCAAAATAACTAAGTGTTCTGGTCGTCGATCCTCTTGGCACTTCCGTGGCCGTCATTTCTGATCTCGTCACGGGAGTTGAGCCATAATTAGTCAACGAATGGCAATACCTAGGTAAATAGCTGCAAGCAAACCTTTTTTCCCAATCCTGAATACAACATCAAACAATAAATATCCTTACAAATCATAAGGCACCACTCCTGCCAGCTCCAGCAGCTTATCAGTCTCTACAGGCTCGTGAACCGGTCTGTTTCTCTCATAGGTCTCTTCCTGCCCAAGTCGCATCACTTTTCGCTCATCACGGAAGATGTTGGCGTGAGGCCAATGGGTCTATGTCGACACTTGTGTCAGAGGCGCTGTGTTGGGGTGGGGGCTGTTCAACAATTTGGCTTACCGTGTTCTTTCGATCTTTGAATAGCTGTGCTTTCTTCTGGAGGTCGTCTGCGCTTGCGTAAGAGGCAGGAGAGTAGCACATGTCTATTAGAAAAGAAGTCAGTCGATCATGTAGCCGTGAAGCAATTGGATTTTGGTTTCTTACACAACACAGAGCGAACTGCATCACTCTCGGGCAAGCAGTTATAATGAACAGTTCTGGAATCCCATAAGATGAGATCTCCCGGCTCAGCACAGACCTTGACCGCCTCGCAGCCTCTCTCCTTGAACCAATCGACTTCCTCTGGGGTAAATCCAAACCAGTCAGCTGGGCCCCAAGTCTCTCGCTCCGTGTCATGAGTCTTGAAGAAGGCCTCATTGAGTGCACTTGATCCGTTCATGACGATGAGACCTCCGTCCTTGGGACCGTTTGGTGCAAGATTGAGGATCCCTTGGACGCACTGTAGTCCCTTCCGGAGAGGGCTCTGATCGACGTGCGGCCATGCGCCGACGGGCTCTCGGTCTTTCATTGGGAGGGTCAAGTTGGCACCATCGAATGAGACGAGAAGGTCTTCCGTTTGCCAGAGCTTCGCGAAGGCATTGATAATCTCAGGTTCCCTATAGTGCGAAATTAGTCACGATAATTCATGTCCGAGAATGGTTCAAGGTGTCGCACGTTCGAGCTTCCCAGAAGAATCTCTCATGTGCTACCGAGTATGCGTGGTACATCCCGCCTCTGTATTCGAGTCAGTATCGGCAGCCAGCCAGTGGTTTTCTGGAATCATACTTGATATGCGCTGGCAGATTCTGAGGCCCCCACGTTGAGGGGTTGTCCTTCCGGAAACCATAAGGAAAGGTTTCAAGCCAGTCAAAGAGACTGTCGAGATAGTATGCTGCTCTTTCTGGAGAGATAACCCCCTTCAGCACAACATAACCGTCACTGATAAGCCGATCTCTCCAGTCCCCGTACTGCGTTGAAGTATCGAGCTGAGGCTCGGTGTCATAACTCATGCTGCCCATCGTGTAAACTTGTGGATGGAGATGAGGATGGGATGGGAAGTAGTGGGCCGTCTCGTGGAATTGCAACCAGGAAACGCAGTGGTGGCCGCTTTATGTACCCTCAACAAGTTCGCCGCAAGTTACCATCCAATGCCACACATTTCGTCACATATCAATTACTGGGTATCATTCCCCACCATCTGGATACGGCAGAGATTGACCTCATGCTGGGTGACGCTCGGCGAAAGACCTCGAAGCACTGCACATGATGGGGTTTCCTTCATGCGGGCTTATCGCACCGGCCGGGCGAGTCACGGGCGAGTTTCCGACGCCCGCAACCACATTGAGCAATGAGAGCTCTCCAGTTGATAATGCATTTCCATCAACAATTACCTTGATCTTCGCAACCACCTATAAAGATGGCTTTCTTCCGGCACCTGCCAACCAAGTCCTTCGTATTATCACGCCACCTTCAGATCTTGTCCAACCAATCTTCGCGGTCATGGCAAATCATCCGACGGTCACAGCCGAGCCGGGGCTGCTGGATCGCATAGGCACCCCCACACTGCCTTGGTGGAAAGACGGCGGTCTCAGAAAGCTGATCTTCTGGCAAACCTGCATCCTAGCTGCCCAGATGACCGTCGGGTATGATGAAGTCGTCGTTGGTTCTTTCCAGGCGCTGCAGCCCTGGCAGGATGGTAAGCTGCTACTCAGCCATTCGTACTATTCCATGGCGCTGAACCATTGTTACAGCCATGGGCAACCCATCATCCGAGATCTTGGGTCTCATCACTTGCACTATCTTTGTTGGCGGCTTTGTCGGTGCATTCTTCGCAGCGGCACCGGCAGACCGCTACGGCCGACGCTGTGCAATTCAGATTGGCTCATTCCTGGGGGTTGTTGGATCACTCATGCAAGCTGCTTCTCCCAACCGGAGCGTCTTCATCGGGGGGCGTGCTGTCCTCGGTGTTGGTCTGTCCTTCACCACGACGGCTGGACCCAACCTGTTGAATGAGCTGGCCCATCCACGGCTGCGCGGAAGGATGGCTTCGATGGTAAGGCAATCATCCTGTATATGGTCTGCGCCCTTTAATAATGACTCATCTGGTAAAATAGTTCAATGTGCTTTGGTACCTAGGCTCTATCATCGCCTCGTGGTTGACATTCGGAACTGGCCACCTCTCGACTTCGTGGTCCTGGCGCATCCCATCCATCGTGCAGGCCATCTTTCCTTTCTTGCTCATGATCGCCACCCTCTTCATTCCAGAGTCGCCACGGTGGCTTTATTCGAAAGGGCGACAAGAGGAGGCAAGAGAATTCCTAGTCAAATACCACGCCAACGGCGATCAAAATGACCCTACGGTCGAGCTGGAGATGCACGAAATTGCCACGGCTCTGAAGTTCGAGGAGCAGAGCAAGATGTACACTTGGTCCAATCTGCTCAAGTCCAAAGCTAACCGACGACGTCTCGGCATAATCCTATCGGTGTCTGTTTTCACACTCTGGAGTGGACAGGGGGTCATATCATACTACTTCTCGCCTATCCTGACGTCTGTCGGCATCACAGGCACGACCAAGCAGACCGGAATCAACGGTGGCATGGCCATATGGAACCTCATCTGCTCCGTTGTCGGCGCATTTTTGGCTGACAGGATGGGTCGGCGGAAGTTATGGCTTACATCCTTCATCGGCATGATCCTCGCCAATATCCCCTTAACTATCACAAGCGCCGTGTACGCAAACCACGGCTCTCAGGCAGCAGCGTACGGGACGGTCGTCTTCTTGTTCCTGTACAACGCCGCCTTCAACCTCGCCTGCAACCCGCTGCTTTATTGCTACACCCCGGAGATCCTGCCGTACAGCATCCGCAGCAAGGGGCTGGCGCTGCAGGTGCTGTCGGGCCAGGTCATGCTGACGGTGAATCAGTACGTCAACCCTATCGCGCTGGAACGAATCGGGTATTACTACTTTATTTTCTATCTCGGCATTTTGTTCCTCGGCTTGGCAGTCATCTACTTCACGTTTCCCGAGACCAAAGGGTACACTCTGGAGGAGCTCGGTATGCTTTTCAATGATGACTTTGACGTCCGGCCGGCGATTCTTCATGGGGTGGATGTTGAGAATGCTGGCCACATAGCTGAGGGTGACACGAAGAAGGACACTGTGAAAGTTATTGAGGGTTAAGATGGAGGGTCATTTGAAATGTTAGCACAAAGCCAAGTCTCCGGAATTCTATGATAACTCTAGCCTACAATCATTGATTGGCCTGGTCCCTTGTTCTCAACCCCAGAAGGCTTTTGAGGCTTCTCCAGACATGTTTCCATTGAATAGCCGTGCCTGGTCCCTTGCTTCTGCAATCTCAACATGGGTCGCAGGAGCCTCGCCATGAAAGTCAATGTTCCCTGTTGCCATTCTTGCAGTATCAAAGGCCCGCGCGTATTTCACCGTCGTGCCTGCTAAGCTGCTTGTCTCCTTCAGGGCAGGTTGATAGACCTGCAGGCATATTTTTAGGATGCGGTTGTGCTCTTTCAACACCTTGAGGACGTCATCCACGTCTCTTCTGGCAGCTGTCGCCGAAGCCATGCAGAAGGTCTGCATAGAGAGCTCTAGGCCTTGGATTCGGCCTCCGATGTCGTTGACAGATTGGGCATAATTGGCGGCGAGCTCGTCAAGTGCCACACGTGTCCCATTCGCAGTTCTCCTATCATCAAATCTTTTGTCAGCGGTCCATCACATTTAATTTGCTGCATTCGGCATAATACGTACAAACTTGCAAAGCTCATCGTGTCGCTCAAAGTGCGTTGACACTGCGCCAAATCTTCCTTCAAGACGTGGATGTCGCTATCATTGAAATGGAGCCGGAACCGATCAATCCAAGTAATATGGCCTTGATCAGACTGTGAAGTGAGCTCAGCAAGTCTCGTAGCAAATCCGTTGCACGCCGTATTGCAGTATCGCAGAACTGGCTCTAGTGCACGCAGGCTATCTTTCTGGTCAGATGAGAGGGCGGAATCTTCCAATCCATCAAGGTCGTGCTGCAGCGATTTCACTACATTCTCAAATGTCTCTAGCGCGGGATGAAGAGCTATCCCTTTGATGATGTCCCTCAGTACTTTACAGCTTTTATATGCCAGACCAGCGACGGAAATCACACTTGCTGTGATACTGAGAGGGTCCATGGTTTCAGATATATGGAGGGTAGGCTTTGAAAATTGTGCAAAGTCTGCACTTCCGACGGGAAATCAGTTGGAAGCACTTCAAAACGAATACATACTGTGGATCATGCTTTGATGACTGTGGAGTGTAGGAACGGCTCAGAAGCATTTCAATCACTTGATGAAGGGTGTAATTAACATCAAACAATGCGGTCAGTGCACCGCCAGGCTACCAATTGTAACAACCACAGGCTCGGTATTGACATTTGGAAGTACCTCTTGGGCACTAGCAATGCCCGACATTGCAAGCACTAATTTCCTCTGCAGCACAGCTGAAGAACAGTCAGCTTGTAACCGGGTGGCCAAGTCTGTCATTGGCTGACACGCTCGATTGTCGCGTCACACAAGACGCGTCAGTTGGGCAAAAGGGGTGCAGTTGGAGGCTTATCACGCCGGGGGGTTGCTATTGGACGTGGTCAGGCGACGGGCGTTGATGCTGTGCGCCGTGAGGAAATCAAGTTTCTTCGCGCTCTCGAAAGAGGGGCGGCGAGAAAAGATTTTCTCTCTCGGACAATGCTCCGAACTTCTCCAGCTCGTTCACGCCAGTCAACCGGGATGTTTTGCTGGCCATTTGCATTTGAATTCATGACTACGTTTCAGATCAGATACTAGAGCGAGAGACCTACTGACTAGTCGCATTCCTGAACGAACCTGTATCATGGAGATCCATGCTGCCCAGAAACGACAACGGGTTCAGAGCGATGCAGACACTGCATTAGAAGATGGAAACCTGCCCAAACGATTTCAAAGGCTGTCTGCACAACCAGTATCTTCCGTGGGACAAGCAACAGCAACAGGGTCCGCTCAAATGCTGAATGGAAACGTACTTGGAGATAACATTCATGGAAATGTATGCACAACTATCAACAACTTCCATGCTGGTACCCATGAAGCTTCCGAATTGGCATGCACCTCAAAATCACCACAAATCTTGTCGACATCCGAAAGGAATGAGCTCGTGGAACGGCTCCGGTTTTCCCAGCTCGACGCTCGTCTCAAGAACGTGCGGAAGGCTCAACAAAATACCTGCGATTGGATCATGCAAAGGAAAGACTACAAACAATGGCTGGATTTCGACGAATTGAATGGATTCGATGGGCTGTTCTGGATCAAAGGAAACCCAGGGACTGGAAAGTCCATCACCATGAAGTTCTTGTACCAGGCACTGCAAAAGCAGCTGCGCAATGCCAAGATGAAGGGCAAGCTGAAGGACAAGTTGGCGATCTCATTCTTTTTCAACGCTCGTGGGAACGAGTTCGAGAAGTCTACACTGGGTCTCTATCGATGCTTGCTGTTCAATCTCTTCCAACTCGACCCCAATCTGCAAGACGCTCTTGACTATTGCCAGAAGAGTGGCTATCACCACATTCTCGAGTCTGGTTGGCAGCTCCAGATGTTGAGAGAAGTATTTGAGGACGCAGTGGCCCTTCTTCAGGCCCAAGGGAAACAGTTGTACTGCTACGTCGATGCATTGGACGAATGTCCCGAGGACGATGTACAAGACATGATTTCATATTTCGAAGACCTTGTCAAAAGCACCGACTCCCGGCACTTACGGGTCTGCTTTTCCAGCAGGCACTATCCCCAGATCTCCATCAAGACGAAGTGAGTTTCCTTCCACTTCTTTCATGTTTAGCACAACAAACCATCTTCTAAGTCGATGCCTCACCCCATCTCTTTCCTATTTTTGACGGGAATTCAACCCCTGCCCCTCCAGTCCTGTGGACATGTAATGCGTCAGGTGTAATAAGTCAAGTCTTTGCGGTTGGCCGGAAACTTCCTTCACTATACCAAGTTCCTCACAAAGTCTGCTTGACGCCAGAATTCTAATCAAGGCACCACAGGCTCACCATAACCCTCGAAAAGGAGTCAAAGCATGATGAAGATATTAAAATTTTCATTGAGTCAGCGCTTAGATTTGGGGAAAATATTGATGCGGACCTCTTACAACAGATCAGAGCTGAGATATTGGAGAAGTCCTCAGGGATCTTTCTGTGGGTGAACCTGGTAGTTCTTCAGTTGAACAAAGTATATCTTCAAGATTGCCGAATAAAAGCTGTACAGCAACGCCTTCGAAACATCCCCGAAGCGGCCATGACGCGACCAGCACACAACGGAGCAATGCCTCTGTACGGTCTGTTCCAAGACATCATCCAGAAAGACGACAAGAAAATCGACGAGCTTGTCCGGATCGTTCAGATCGTCTTCTGCGCGAGACGGCCCTTGCATCCTGAATAGCGGTATGTTTTGCTCCATCAGGCGTATGATGTTCCCTTCGACCCGAATGAGACACCCGATGTGTTCATAATAAAGCACGTACTTGAGGTCTCTAAGGGGTTGGCTGAAGTCACAAAGTCTAAAGAACCAACGATTCAGTTCATCCATGAGACGGTCAGGGAGTTTCTACGGGACGGCGGGTTACGGAGCATTTCCACACAATCAGTTGACCGAGATGGGCACGAAACGCTGAAGGCCAGCTGTCTCAGACAAATCATTTCTCCAGTGTCAGGGCATCTCGATCTCCTTGCGGAGTACCGGCGTGGAGGCGACTACCGGAACACACGAGTACACAAAGTCACTAAGGGACGACAAGAAAGTTTCCGGGAGCAAGCAAATCATGTGTTCCCCTTCCTCGAGTACGCGTCGAGGAACGTTCTCTTCCACGCCAATGAGGCAGAAGCCATGGGAGTTCGTCAACGCAAATTTCTTGAAAGCTTCCCTATCCAGGAATGGATTCCCATACACAACCTCTTTGAGAAATTCAACAAACGACGGTGTGGACCAACCACACCAATTTAATATATTCTAGCTGAACATGGCTGCGTTCACATCATCAAGAACATCGAACAGTTCAGAGGGCAGTACGCGGGAAAGGTCAAAGCCAACGAATTTCCGTCGGCACTCTCCTGTGCCATCTACAACGGTCATCTTGATACAGCATGGACAATGGCAGGCCTGGACGCGAAGAATCGACCCCAAAATATCGAGGTCCCATTGAGACAAGATTATCAGCCTTCCTTGATTCTTCTGCTCTTACGGCTCGGAGATGTGAGTTTGATGAGGAAAGTACTGGAAGAACTGCGCGCCACAAATGATTCAGTACCTCCTAGTATCAATTTAAGACTGCTCAAGTCGGCAGAGATGATTGACCTAGTCTTGGAAATGTCATTAATTGTGCCCGAATTCCCTGCGGTGGGAGATCGCCACACACAACCACAGACAGGGCAAGAAATACCCAGACCGGTGGCGTCAAACACAGACTTGACATTCATCCGTAAAGCCATCTACGAAGACCCAAGATTGCTTAAATCGAAAGCTTGGGACGAGACGACGATGTTAGACTTTGCCGTCAGAAATCGCATGAAGCCACTCATATCTCTTTATCTGGAACTTTCAGATGGTGGTCAGTCTGATACGGATGCTGCCCTCCATTGTGCAGCGAAGCGCGGATACCTCGATATGGTCAGATTCGTCAAACAGTTCAATCCAAATCTTGGTTTCCAGGACCAGGAAGGCAAGACAGCACTACATCTTGCCGCGGAAGAATATGGAAGACATTGGCGTGATTGGGAGAGGGATCGGAAGAGTGAAGAAACGGTTCGATACTTGCTTTCAGAAGAGCCATCGTGTGTGAATGTGCGCGATCATGAGGGACAAACTCCCCTGGCGATTGCAGCACACAGGACCGACTTTGCCGGTATCTGCAGAGGAAGTGGTCTCAACAGCATTTTCGAGACGTTTCTCCAAGCTGGAGCTGACGCAAACCCTATGGTGAAGTGCTACACATGTCAGAAACATCAACTTCCCCTTGGAACTTATACAGCAATGCACGGTGGTAGAGAAAGCTTCGAGGCAGTGGCATGTAATGACCGAGTGGATTTGCATCGCCGTGATAGCCTCGGGCGAACAGCCTTATCCTGGTGTTTTGCATACCATCACGGCGACGAGTACCGGCCTGACCACATGTTCCACAATAGTTTCTGGCAAGAGGAAATCGGACTAAAACTGTTGAACCAGCCAGCAGTGGACGTGAACAGTCGGGACGACTCCGGTTACACCATCTTGGAACATTTCATCCGACGCCCATCCCCCTTGACTGAGTCTTTCGTCCCGATTTTCTTCCAATCCAAGGGTCTTGATTCTAATCTTCAGACCAGCAATGGCGAACACCACTTGGAACTGATCATCGCACTCTACAATACTTGGCCCAACGACTTTGGTGATATTGACACATATGCCTCGATATCGCAATTGATGAATCTCGCATCGAAAGGCAACGGAGAAGAAATGCAGCAAGCATTCAAGAAGCATTTGATCCAAGCGTTGGAATATCTTCTAGGGACAGGAAAGATTGACAGCGATGTCCGGCTGCGCTGTGCGGATCAAGCTGCGCCTGAGCTCAAGAGCATTATCTTACGTAGTTAGCATCGAATGAATTTCTTGTGTTGTCGTTCTTGTCAAAGATGCGCATTATCAGCTCATATTGAGATTTGGCCAGTAATTTATGCGCCTGTATCGATTCAGAATTGATTGATCGTGCTTATCTGCGCCCTGTGTCCATGATGGTGTCTGTTGCTAGGGGCTGGGCTACATATGTAGGAAGTGGCTTCCTAAGTCTATGTTGGAGATGTGCTGCCCGCCTCACAAGTGCACACGTCCGATTTCACGGGAGTCCGCGGCCGCGATTGCGGTCTTATGAGGATGAAAATGCTTTGCAGTTGGCCGCGGGCGGTGGTGCTGGGGCAGAGGTGGTCGAGACGGGCGGTAGCAGCTGTGCGATCTGCGGCGCACAACCTCAATGCAAGGCACCCGGGCTCATCTTAGGCCCAGGAGCGGTTTCAGGTTTGTTCGCCTCCCGGGTGGGGCAAAGTACGGGCGATCGACCTTGAGGCCCATGATGGTTTGATCGGCCTGGTTGAGAATACTCATTTACATACTTGTCGGTGCACTGGGCTTTGTATTGTGAGCTCTGAAACCGCGTGAAAGGCATGGGAGAGGTATCCTATAGATGTCCAAAACATCGTATGGACAAGGCTATTTATGCGGACGTCATCATTAGGTACCACCACTGATGGACAAGATACCATGGTTTTCAGCAGCTGTAGAAACTTTACTTCTCGATCAAGGTTTCTATCAAATATTGCGCGGACTTGGGTGGACTTTGGCGTTGACCCTCTGAGGAAAGCAGATGTACTTGGTGGAGCACTTATTGATTCACGTCCGTTTCGCATTGCAAGATGTGAACTGATGCAGAGATAACCAAAGGTGACGGGGCGGCAAGCGTACCATACCGTGCAATGGGGGCCCGCAGAGGGGGTCACCATGACCTCTGCGGGCTTTTAAGCACATTTCCTCCCTTCGTGGCCATTTTTTATTCCTGGAAATGGTCACTCGGAGCATCCTCCAAACACAACGGTCAATTTAGTCCAGGTTATAAGACGTATAAAAATTCCTAGTAATCAGGAACTAAATTTAAAGGGGGAAAATGGTTACGAAAAAGAATTAGCCTTTTTAGCGGAAATGGACTCGGCAGAAAGGTACCTTCCTTCAGAGGAAATTCCTTACCAATTTCCTTAGGTTACCCTCCTGCTTTAGGGCAACGGCTGACCAAAACAGAATTCCTTCCTTTCCCTTCCCACAGCTTTCCCTTTCAAATAAAGCTTGTAGAGGGCAATTAATTAATTGAATTGACTAGGCTTGCTGAGTTTGAACCTGACCCAAAACCTCTAAAGAAGGTAGTAAAGTTAAGGGAAGGAAGGCGCCCCTTCCCTTCCCTTCCCTTCCCTTCCCTTCCCTCCCCGTGGCGCTGGTACGTACCGAAGACTTTGTAACCACTTTTCCCCCTCTGTAACTACTTTTCCTTCCGCAACCACTTTTCCTTCCGTGACCGTTTTTTCCTCCGCGACCGTTTTTTCGCTCTGTAACCGTTTATTCTAAAGAAATACCCTTCCTTTCAGAAATACCCTATTAGGAAGGAAATATCATAAAGATAGTTTTGAAGAGAGGGTAGCTTATAAGGTAATGGGTGGTCATAGTGACCCCCTCTGCAGACCCCTTCCGCACGGTATGGTATTGTTGTCATGTCGGGACCCGGCCGCAACGATGGCCTGTCAACAGGAACAAGGAGTAGTTAACAGCAAAAGATAGCATATAAATTCATCAATTTGGATCAACTATAAGCCGACGTGTTGAAAAGTGTGGGCAAATCAACGTCACACGAGACTCAGACACGTACATCTAATGAATATATTGGGTCAGCTATTGTTTCTAAACGAATGTATGCAAAAGAGCGCGAATCACGGCTATTCTCATAGCCTTTCGAGACCGGTGAGAACCTCTCTGTCGAACAAAGTCTTCTACGCCGTGCAACACCATGGACGTGGGTTCAGAATCTTTCCAGGCCACAGTTGACCATCTACAAAGGTGCGTTCATGTTCTGGGCGAGGAAGCTTTTTCCATGTGGTCGGCTTCAAGTCGACCTTGGCCAGCAAGTCCAAGGATTTCTGGAGGCTCTCACCAGCATAGTACCCAGGTTTCTCGATGAAGAGATGGTTCTCTAGCATCTTATGCGCCATAGGAGCGGGCAAGATGCTCTTTTAAGTCTCAGTCTCCAGTTGAACAAAGCGAGTCTTGTTGTTTGTGAGCTCCTCAAGTTCGGAGAGCAGATGGGTCGGGGTGTGGTAGTCGGCAGCGGCCAGGATCTGCTTGCCGAGTACCTCTGACCCGTTGCGAATCGCTGCCACGACGTATTTCCGTGCATTTATGACGCATTAGTATCGTTGCATACGCGTATCAGCATGCGAAGCTGGTCAACTCTTACCGATATCAGACTCGATGTCAACGAGCGTGAACTTCGCCTTTTCGCTGACAGGGTAGGCGAGAGAAAAGACCCCATCATCACCGTTCTTCAACATCTGCAACGCGGTGAGGTTGCTTATGAAGTATCTTGGCAGGATGAATGTACTGGGGTTGCCCTTTGAACGGATGTACCGTTCAATATCGGCATTCATGTCGAAAAACTGGACGTGGAGAAGGCGTCCTTTGGTCTCGTCTGTAACGCACAGCAGGACGAGAAGATAAGATGCTGGACCCCAGCCTTCTCAGAGACGTCCGCGACGTTCTTGCCATGGTTAGTTCCTCACCGGGAGCACCTGACATCAAGTCGGGTGTCGTGACCAGGAAGACAGTGTGAGATCCCTCGAGCACCTTGGCGAGAGAGTCTTTGGAGCTCATGTCGGCCGAGAAGGGTCAGTGTCAACTGAACAACGCCAAAATTGCTGGTGCACTACTGACAGCCGAAACATCGACACTTTTGGCTACGAGGGCCTGGGCTGCTAGTTTTGACACATCGCGGATGATGCCCCGAATGGAGAATTCCTTGGAGAGGATGCTGTCGGCGAGGTCGGCGAGGATCACCGAGCCACCTTGGTTACCTGTGGCGCCGAAAACGGTCAGAATTTTGGATATTGTGCTTTGGATACGTGTATGGTGGTAGGTCCAGATGTCGGTTATGAAACTGGATAGCTCTGGTGTTTTGTATTCAGGTCATCTTAATGGCACCGTTGAGGTTTTTATAGAGGATCTTGCAGTCTGCCTTTTCTAAATGTCTGAGGCATTCCATGCTCTTCACACAACAGGCGTGTCATGGGCTGTAGGCAGCAATATGCGTGCTGAGCAGTGCATAGAAAATCAAGAGGATTGTTAATGAATGATCGCGTCGACTGCAGTAAGGCGCTAACAGAGGACCATGTTGGTGGAGAGTGAGACTGCGCCAGGCCTGGCTCAGCCGTCTTGGCACTATTTGTTATCTGCTATCGACTGTCGTAAAATTGGTAAGCCGGGCCAATTGTGAGTCGGCTCGGGCCCGATTCATCAGCGCTGCTTCTCCTCCTAGGTCTCGCGACTTCGCGACTTCGCCCCACCATCATGTCTATTCTCGGATTACATCAGCCTCGACGGTTTCTCAGCCTTGCCACAACACGACAACACGTATAGTCTAGTAAGGACGGATTGGTATTAAAACGTAGAGCCTCTCGACTTTTTCATCTTTGATAATTGCATCAACAACATTTTCTTTTCAATCTTCACCTACAAACACTACACTATTATCATATAAGCTATGTCTCGCGCTCTACTGATTACGGGTGCCACAGGCAAGCAAGGCGGCTCCGTGCTGGCTGCATTGCTTGCTGCTAAGGCCGACCTCCAATATCTTGCCCTGACTCGCGATGTGTCGTCAGCTTCTGCCAAGAGGCTGGCGGCAAAATCCCCCATGATAACACTTGTGGAAGGCAACCTCGATGACGCCGACTCCATGTTCAAGAACGCACAAAAAGCTACAAAATTCCCCATCTGGGGTGTATTCAGCGTGCAGGTTTGTGTTATCCGCTCACTGGTCGGAAGCATGTGCCAGATTTGCTAACGCTGAACCAGACACCGGCCATGAACAAGACTGGACCCGCGATTGAGGAGAAGCAAGGCAAAGACCTGGTTGATGTCGCGCTTCAAAATGATGTCAGGCATTTTTTCTATTCCTCTGTCGATCGAGGTGGTGCCAGGTCGATCGACAACCAGACAAACATCCCGCACTTCAGGAGCAAGCACAACATCGAACACCATCTTATCAACAAAGCCAAGGGCACCCAAATGGATTGGACCATTCTCCGACCGGTTGCGTTTATGGAGAATTTCGATGGTGGATTTGTCGGCAAAATCTTTGCATCGGCTTGGAACCTGGCTGTGAAGTCTCGGCCACTTCAACTCGTCGCCACAAGTGACATTGGGGTTTTCGGAGCCAAGGCCTTCATGGATCCGGCGAACTTCTCAGGGAAATCCATCGCGCTTGCGGGAGATGAGTTGACGTATGAACAGATGGCGGCTGTGTTCAAGGAGAAGACAGGATCAAATGTGCCTCTGTCCTTGGGTATCTTGGCGAGGCTGACGCTGTGGTTGTCAGAAGAGATGGGCACGATGTTTGCATTCTTTGAAAAGGAGGGTTATGGTGCTAATATCGAGGAACTACGGAAGATGCACCCGGAGCTAAAGACGCTGGGTACTTGGCTGGAAGGGTCATCTTATGTCAAGCGCTCATAGGAGGTATGTTTTTTTCTGTTTTTAGATTTGAAGCTTGAGATCGGTATAGACGTAATCGTAATTCCACCAGGGAATGTTTTGTTTTCCTCCAACAGATTCAAGCTTATCCTCAGTCTTCCGTGCGATGAAGCATGCATCAAAACGGTCTTCCTCAAGAAGTGGCCCATAATTCCTGACAGTCGATTCCACTTCCACCGTGGGGCGCTAGATGCACAAGTAAAGAGATCCGCTGGTGTTGAATGCACAAAAACATAAAAAGAATCTTGCCGACGTCACACTCTGGTGTAGCAAGTCAGGTGCGATACGAGAAAGCGGTTACGCGCCGGGCCAAGGGTCCACTATCCCAGGATTAAGCATCCGCATGATCGCTGACCGCCCTTGGAACACCCCGAACGCGGGGACGCCAAGATCATCTACCACTGGCCCGCGTAACGGACTGGACTCCAGCCACGCTCACATGAAAAATAAACAGCGTCCCTCTACCAAGATCTGTGCCGGGTTTTGTTGTCGTGTTCGGGAGATCGTCTGACGAGAATCTCTTGGAATCAAAATGCCAAGCTCAACTTGTCGGGTTTTGAACAGTGCTAACGATGGACGGCGCTGGATTCTTGACGTCGTGGAAAGTCCACATTTGCATGAGGGGTTCAAGCTCCCAGGGCTCATATAAAATGTACCGCCAGACCATGGCCCCCATTTACACGACGTGATACGACGTGACAAACGCCCAACAGCACCTCTTAGTCTCAATTGCTACAATGAAGTTCTTGACTACTTTTTTGACGGCTTCCTGCCTGGCCACCGGGCTTCATGCCGCGAACTTCACCAACCCCCTGAAGTCACCCCTGGGCAGTGATCCTCACATTGTCTATGTGGATGGCTATTACTACCTGACCACCACTACATACGAAAATATCCAGATTACTAGAGCGACAACGCTGGGTGGTCTGAAGACGGGCGAAAACAAAGTGATTTGGACTCCGGATGACCCATCACGGAGCTGCGATCTGTGGGCCCCGGAAATGCACCAGGTGGACGGAGTGTACGTTGCCTCGACGGACGCTACATATCCAATATTTTTGGAAGTTTGCTGACGAAGTGCAGGTGGCATCTCTACTTCACAGCCGGGACTTGTGGGAATTGCTGCGACAACCAGAAGGCCCAGGTTCTTGAAGGTGAAATTCCCTTGTCGTCGTTCACCCGGCAGTACCAGCTAACATTGGCACAGGCGGCGCCTCGCCATGGGATGATTACCGATTCCTCGCGACGCTCACGCCAAACGAATTCGGTATCGACGGCACAGTCCTTACCGTAAATGACCAGAACTACTTCGTCTGGTCCTGCATCACCAGCGACCTGCAAGGCCTTTGCATAGCCACGCTCGACACACCCGGCAGCATCGGTCCTCGACACGAGCTGTCACTACCACTGGAGTCCTGGGAAGTCGATGGATTTGGGGTGAATGAGGGACCGGCGCCCCTGTACCACGACGGCAAGACGTTCCTCGCGTTCTCGGCCAGCTACTGCGGCACGGCAAGCTACCAGCTCGGCCTCCTCACGTATGAGGGTGGTGATCCCCTGGAGAAGTCGTCCTGGACAAAGAGCGGGCCTTTGTTCAGCTCTGCAAACGGGAACTACGGCACTGCACACAATGGGTAGGTTTTCTCACCAGTCGGTTGCGAAAGAAGAGGTGCTAATTCTTATGTCTCCAGCTTCTTCAACAGCCCCGATGGCGCTGAGACTTGGAATGTGTACCATGCCACGAGCATAAGCACAGGCCATTGTGGCCGTGAGAGATATACAATGGCTCGCTCAGTGGCCTGGGGTGCTGACGGTCAGCCAATCTTTGGCCAGGCGGAGACATTGGGAACCCAGCTTGTGGGGCCTTCAGGGGAGCCTGCGTAGAAGAGATAGACTTCATGGCGCTATGTAATACGAAAAGGTTCCGGACAGAGCAAGAAATACAATTGCATTCCAAATGCCAAACTTGCTTTTCAATCTTTTGAAAGCCTGATTACTAATGCACCAAGGAAGACATATGACTAATTAGTTGCCCAATTCAAAACATTTTACAGATCAATGGAATCCCAAGCATGAATGTCATTCGGACTTCGTTACGTCTGGGTTGATGCATATGTTGGAGGCAGAACAATGTTCCCAGATTCTCACCGAGTATCCCAGAGCGCGACAGGAACATCACACCAAAGATGAAGTTGAAGTGCTAGTCAAATGATTTGGAGACGGCTCTCAACTTCCTAACTTCGTTTCAGCGACATGGGCATGTTCCTCCCTTAACAATGGTCCGACATTTCATCGCACATTGTCTAATAGGCATACTTCGTGCCCCCAGAACCCATTTTCTTGTTGGTCTGCACTAACCACACGCGTAGCGCCCAAGTTCCTATGATGGAAGCGAAAGCAAACGCGGCGTTGCTTGCCATGGCAGGCAAGTAACGCGGTCCATCACTCTTCGGGTAAACTAAAACATACGTGTCAGCACCTCATTGAGAACTCTAGGACTGTTTCTGACTTACGGTAGGCGGTGTAAATATATGATGCATTTGCGACAACGTTGATAATGGACAGACTGACTGCCTTCTTCTCCGGCGTGGAGCCGAGAGTGGCGGACACCCAGCCCAATATCTAGAGAACATTCGTTAGACTCCAGTCCCGATGAGAATCAAGCATCTGAATCAGGGGAGACTTACCATGGAATTCACCGCGTAAGCTCCACTAGCGAAGAGGAAGCAGGAGATGTAACGAGCCGCAGTGTTCAGAGTAGCGCAGGAAATGATAAAGCCGACAATCGCCATCCCCATGCAGGCGGTAATGTGCAAAGTCCGTTCATTGTGTTTGCCAGACGAAAGCCCAGCAAAGTATCCGAAGAAGCCGGAGACGAGGTAAGGAGGGCAAGTAAGCACCAGGGTAATCGTCTCGTTGAAGCCCAAGGAGCCGACAACAGTGGGGAAGAAGTTGTTGAAGGAGCAAGCGGAAAGGTGCATGTTTTGGATAAAGCAGAGGAGCCACAGGCGTGGGTCGCGGACCGCCTGCTTGAAGCCGGCCCTGGCGCCCTTGCTCTCCGTGAGGCCGACGGTGTCCCTCACCATGCGGTCGTGAGCGAGCTGGCGCTCCTCGGGCTTTAGCCATCGAGTCGTCAACGGATTGTCCGCCAGTGTAAATATGCCGATGATCGCGACGCCAAAAGTCAGGCAGCCCTCGATTATGAAGAGCCACTGCCACCCTTTCAGTCCGTGGTTGCCATCGATGGTGTTGAAGACAGCAGCCGCAATGAGACCTGAGAATGAAGTCGCGAAGATGTTGCCCGAGTATAGGATGGACAGACGCGTAGCAATCTCTTTCCGTGTGTAAAATATGGAGAGCATGTAGATGGCGCCGGGATAAAAGGGTGCCTCAGCTACACCGAGAAAGAAGCGCACGACGACGAGATCAGTGTAGTTTCTGGCGAGGGCGGTGCAGGCTGATACGACGGCCCAAGCCATCATACAAACGGCCATGTAGACGGAAGGTCGGACGTGTTTCGAGGACATCAGCATGTTGGATGGGATCTGCATGAGGAGGTAGCTGGAAAAAGACAAGGTCAGCGGAGGTCCGTGGTCGTTCAACAAGGAGACAGATCGGCTTACCCAACAAATAGGATCGATATGCAAGTGTTGTACTGAGAGCCTTCCAGCTGAAGATCGTCTTCGAGACCGTCGAGCCGGGCCTGGGCAATGGCATTTCGGTCGAGCTAATTTCGAGGTCAGACTAGTAACTTGAACACACATTGTAGTTGGCAATTCTTTGCAGCAGAACGTACATAGTTCAGGAAATACATGCACCACAGCGTCGGCATTATTCTCAAGTCAAGCTTTCGAACGAGGGCGATCTCTTCAGCGGACGTCTTTGCAACAGCACCAGAGTAATCCGCCCCGGGCTGAGTGACACCGCCTTTCTCATCGTCACCTGACACCTCGATGAAGGTGTCATTGGGCTTTGACTCGAGGTCATGTTGTGGCTGCTTGGCAGATGCCATGTGGATAGAGAGGAAGGCTGAGCGAGAACAAGTTCAAGAAGGAAGAAGAGTATGACGGTCCGCGTAATGAGATGGAGAGAAGAATGAAAGAACTTATACGAACATCTCCTTCCCCAGATATCAAGCTCAGCCTGGTACTACTCCTCACTGCCGGATAGGTGACATTGGGCCGGCCATGTAGTATCTAACCAGGACTGGCTGTGTTGCCCCAGTAAATTTGGGCCAAGAGTCTGGGGTAAGCCAACGGGGTTGTGCTACCCCATACTTCCCTCGGTTGTTCCCAACATGCCAATCCATGACGCCGGGTCTACGGTCACATCAAGGAACGCAACACCTCTTGAGCCTCACCATCCCGTGCGATCATTCAAAGTCATCATCTAATATGCTACTCTCTCAGAGTTGAATACTTGGGACAAAAATGAATTTCACACCCGGATGTTGTACCAACCACTCGAGGTACTAATTGCCCGGCTCAGGCCAAATTCCACATTTGCGGCTTCCATCTCATTGTCAACTCGTACCACTACCCCGGACCCAGTTCCCCGGACTCGGGTCTCCACACCCCATATTTGGGACCATTTCCTTGGGCCTGGTGACCCGGCCACGGAAAACCACCCCATGCTGTAAAGCGAGCGGAGAAAGACAATGCCGGGTGAACTGCATTGTCTGCGGGGGGCCTGCGTGGAGATGGCGTGGTTTTCCTCGGCAAGCCACTTTATCCTTGCACTTGGGCTGGAAACGGGGTCTTCATGGTCCGACTCATGGCTTAAACTACATAATTGTTGTTGTCCATCGCATTGTCGCAACTCTCCCCGTTCATGAAGCAAAGCCAGCGGTTGCGCGGCTAAGCCGACCTCGACTGACCGGTAAAACGCATTGCCGGCCTGCGGTGAGCATGTAGACTCCGAAGGATTGGGCCTCTTGGCTGCAGCGAGGGTGGCTTCATTAAGTCATTCAGAATGATACTTACTTCTCTAGGAAAATTACGAAAGCTAACTAATTGGATTGAATGTACTTCCATTCTATTCGCAGCGCGCATCCGCGCAACGGAGTTCTCACCAAGATGGTTGCCCAAGTTCCCGAGGTCCTCAGGCGTGCTTGGAATGGTCATCCACTATTGAGAGAAAGAGGGTGATAATATCGACTCCGAGCACCCTGGAACTTCAGATGATATTTCACGAATCTACAGTATGAACGTCCCTGCTCTCCTGATTGGAACAGGCGCGTCATTGCTACGTGAGAAACTCACTCGTTGAACTAGCTATATCGTTCTGACAATAGTCGTCATGTATGGCTTTTGAGCGCTTTTCAGACGGCATAGTATCGCAAGCAGTCTACCTCTTCCAAAATATGACCTTGGTCACTGTTTCAGACGGATGATTTCATGTTTGCAACTGGCCGAGTCCTTTCGATCCTATCTGATTTTTCGGTGGTCCAAAGTCCCCTTTTCTGTTCTCTGAGTGCAGCTTAGCTAATGTGAGGGACATATTGAGACCACCTCACAACCTCATAAGCAGAAGGAGGAAGATGCGAGAGGTTCGCCAGACACTCGACAAAGATGAAGAACCTCAAGCCAAGATAGACAGAAGCAACCACCACGACCCCCACGACCTTGAAGACTCGAACCACCTCAATCATCCAAAGAAAACACCACTTATAAATCTTCCACCAGTAATGCCTCCACCCATGCTTCCACCGCCCGAGCTTCGCCGCCTTCTCAGCAAGATGCTCCGCCTCCTCGGCATCCCGATCATCCTCGTCCATCATGAGCCACGGCCTGACGGCATTCATAACGACCCCCTCGGCGTGCGTGATGGGCACCAGCAAGCCACTACACGCCAGGCTGACCGACGCCAGCTTCCAGATGTCCGCCTCGGCCTGGCTCGTGAATGACGCCTCCCACGCGAGCATGTGCAGCCCCCCGTACAGGAACCCCGTGAACGTGATGCCCAGGTGCGTGCGGAACGTGTGCGCCTCCTGCGGGCTGTCGTGCCGCCGCCGCGGGAAGTTGGTCACGCGGTCCACCAGCGTGTTGCGCATGCTGCGCTTCAGGCGCCGCTGATCCCGCTGTCGGTTCTCTGCGCTTAGCGACTGCGCGGCTGCCAGTGAGATGGCTGTCGTGGTGGCGGTGTCGTCGTTGTTGGCGGTTGGTGGCTCCTCGTGTGGGTGCTTGTCGAGAATGTAGTGGTCCCATCCCTTCTGTGCCAGCTGCATGCGCATCCGGAAGCGGCGCTCTTGGTCTGCGGCTTCTTGGACGAGCTCGCTGAGGCTCTGCGCGGGGTTCGTTGCCGTCTGGGCCAGGCTCGGTGGGGATAGGTGTGCCTGTGGGCTGGCTGGTGTTGGACGTGAGGTGGTTGGTCGGCTGGGAACACCCGTCACTGGACGTCCCATGCTGACAGCTGATGACTGCGGACGGCCGCCATGCAGATTCAAGTCGCTGAAGGTGATTGGGTCTTGGTTAATGGTTGCATTCAGGTAGGTAGACGTTCGTGGGCCCTCTTCCTCGGCTTTCTCGACAGCATCTTGCTCGGCCTGTCCCAGCTTCCTGTATCTTTCCTCGTCTGACTCGTTGCGGTCGAAGCTAGTCAGTGAGTAAAGAACAGCCATTAGCCAATGAGGCTGGGTGACCGTGTCGGGCATGTTGAGCGGATCCGGTTTTGTGATATCGACGGGTTTCCGTAGCCAGAGCCACCCGATGATCAAAGCAACGATGCAGTGTGCGAACGTTGTCAGCTCCAGGAGAGATATCGATAGACCTTGGGCCATCCTGACGATGCACTGCAGGCTGAACCACAAGGCCTGAAAAAGAGTGATAATCTTGACGAAGGTGCTGGCACTGCTTTTGTCCAGGATGTCGAGAACGGACAAGTGTGGTATCACCGAAGGCTCGTGTTCTGCCACGAAGCGCAGAGCTTCATCTCTCAGGATCAGCTGCTCCCGGTGGTGATCATCCGGGATATAAACCTTCAATCCGTCACGCAGCTTGTAGCTATATCCCCCCATGACAGCATACCAGCTGTGTGTCAATGTCCATATTGGTTTTGTACTACTGTCCTCGATGTCTTGCTGGCGGGCCTGCTCTCTAGCTGTCAGCGAGAGGGGTTTTCACCATGGTCGGTATTGGCACTAACCTGGCGGTTATGGAACATGGCAGACCACCATCTTCGCTGCTCGACTGGTTTCAAGTATACGCGTTCCATGAAAGACTGTAAAGACCTCACATCCCAGTACTGTCTGAAGGCAGCGTAGGCAATCTTCAGAGATATGGTCGTCAGTTCAGTGCCAGCACTCGGCGACAGTGCCTCGGGAGGGATGGACCTACCAGCTCTGGCGCAAATAGTCCAATGAGTAACCACCCGATCTGCCTAGTGAGCTGATGCCCGCCGAATATGTGCACGAGCCTGTGCCGCATGCTGTGCGTTGTACCCTTCTTGAACCATGCCGACCACGGGAGGTTCTCATCCGGACAGGCGCCGGGCAGGTTGAGGTGCACGATCTTCCACGTGCACAGGGCGAGCGTCACGAAACATGTCGAGATGATGCCGAAGGTGCCCCTGCGTTCCGGCTGCGGCTCCCAGGTGAAGCCGCTGGTGAGGTTGCCCTCGGCCCCGGCAACGATGTCCCACATCGCGACGATGCTCTTTGGCTGCTGCCAGCGATGGCCAGCAGAGTGTACGACTGCACCGCGTGATATCGATGGGCCAGTCAGAAGTGGTCTCGAGAGGGTGGGCGAGCGCTTTTGTGGCGGTTGGCTTGGGTTAAGCTTAAGATGAGGTTCTGGGTGATCCCTACGAAACGAGATGTCGTTGTCTTCAAAGGTGGACCCTCAGGACCCATATCCGACATGAAGCCCCATAGTTTTTCCGGCTTGGCGACGATTGCAGACCGCAATTCGAGGTGAACAGGGGCGAGTAAGGGAATGACTAAAATAGGGTCAAGCGAGGTGTAGGGGTAGAAGCAAAGACCATCTCTGGTAGAGATCAGGCCTGCTCCGTACTTGCTTTCGCGGCCCCGACTCTCTGGTCTCTGCGCGAGTCGGGAGCTGCCGATACAAGAGACCTGTCATATGACTACAGACCACATGACAGAGAATCAAATGCTAAATGCTGTGTCGAATCAAGAGAGTGGCGTCAATTCAAAGACAAGCCCACAGGCGAAAGCAAAGATGCACTCGCCTATTCGTGAAGGTAGAGAGGGGCCTACGATGTCTCACACCCGCACGGATGACAAAAAAAGGTGACAGCTCTTCTGTGACTGACCTCAAATACTGGAAAAGAACATTAAAACTTTGCAGCCTCTAGCAATCTCAATCTCGAATAAATGCTCCGAAGAGATCATTCTCGTGGTAGGACATAGCGTTTCGCACCCAGACGGGAGGGATCGAGGGTCTTGTGAACCGGCATGGCTGTAACACAGCTACTCCTGGGGTTTTCCTCTGAGTGTTAGTCTAGGTGATGCTGCCCTCGCTTTGAGTCCTCTGTTCTCGGCGCTTTGTCCCTCACACTGGCGCGCATCGTCCAGACAGAGGTCAGCTGGACGTGTCCATCATGGACCTTTTGGCCCTGTTGCAAGCCAGGGATTGCCTTTTTGTCCGTGGGAATATGATGCGAGGAACGCACTTTCCGGGGTGCAAATTGCAGAGCTTTGACAGTCGGGAGCATGCTCCTTAAGGCGTTTACGCCATGAGGATACAGTTTTTCGTTTACGAGACGGTGCTTGCTCTTCGGTTTGCCTTCGGCGATCCTCAGTTTCTCAAAGAAGACATACGCTGCATAGTATATGAGGTGTTTGCTCCCGTTGTATGGGCCCTTCTTGGCTCTAAACCTGTCAACCTGCGTGGAGATGAGACGCCTGTACTCTGTCGTTTTGAGCTGCGCTCCAAGAGCCCGGCAGAATTGGTTTCGGTTCGGGCTGTCTGCTTGGTCGAGAAAAGCGGCCATTTTTGAGCGTATCTCATCGCAAGAATCCCACACTGGCACAGAGCCGGTTTCTTCCCCATCAAGATGGATATCTTCAAGTCTCGAAATGACGAAGTTGCTGGGGAGAGCTGGCGTCTTAGGGTCGACTAGCTGCTGGTCGAGCCATCTCAAAGGAGTTTTGAAAACATCGCTGTCGTGACCTCCATTTGTGTCGTTATTGCTGAGGAAGCTTGTGACGGTGGATGCAGTGCAGCCAATGGTCTCGCTGAAGCGCCCTATTTTGATGATGCCCAGGCTCAGGAGACCGCGGATGATGGATCTGATATCGTCGCGGTCGCGTTGTGTCACTGTATCATCTCGGCTATTGAAGTTGATGCTGTCCTCATGCAGCGTGGTGGTTTTTGATTTGCGATTCCCGCGCTCAGAGGCGGGCGGCCCGGCCGTACCCTCCCGTGCTCGCGCGGGAGAACTGCCGGTCATCAAATATTTATGAGAGCCTGGAAGTGATTGCACACAATCATATCGGCGTTGCCTATGCGAGAGTGACAAGCTTTGGAAGAAATGTTCCCGGCGGTGCGGTCGCGTCGACCCACACCTCAAGACGCGGCCGGAGGTTTGTTGGGAGACATCTCGAAGAGTCTCGGCCGCTTTTTCGGTCCTGGGCTGCATTCTTCTCCAGTACGTTTGTTCAATAGATGAGGCCTCGCGGTAAAGTAGTTTTACACTTGGAGTAAGTATCACTGGCGAGTCACCGGATCCAGCGGCGGCATCTCGGAGCACTGGACGAAGCGGAGGCTTTAGAAGCGGGTCAGCACAACGGCACAGGATCGCCCAGGGTGAAGGGGCTCCAAAGAGGGGCGCAGAATACTTGATCGCCTACCTGGAGCAACGGAGAAATTTGGGTGTGGAATAGTATGGTGTTCGATGAAGGCGAAGAGTGGCTCGAGCAGGTCGCAGTGTCCAGGTAGTTGACGGGGACTGCCCGCAAGTTGGAGAATCCTACCACCCCAGTCGACGATTCCTACTACCCCAGTTGCTTTTAACCCTAACCCCCTATTCAGTTAGTAACTAAATTTCTTTTTATAACGTATATTCTTAATTTTTTTATAAAAAAACTTTATAGGTTGGACCTTTAGGACTCGGCGGTACCTACCGGTACCGTTGCTCCTTGCCCCAGCCGGCCCTTTGTTAAAAAAGCTTTAGGGTTAAGGTTAGGGTTAGGGTAAAAAGCGACTGGGGTGGTAGGAATTGTCGACTGGGGTGGTAGGATTCTCCAACTCGGACTGCCCGCTTGACGAGACCCCTGGAGACGTGTTCCGCGGAAGTGGCGTGACCATACTTGCAGTCACTTATTGTGTGACGTACTCTCGAGCATTGCACCGGGCCTGATGCTGACAGCTTTGATCTAAACATTTCGAGGCGTTTGTTGCCCGGGCCGGAAAGACCTTGATGGGGTTTGTTTACTTTCCCGTGGCCAGGGCGAAGCAAGACGTGTCGTCACCTGCCATTTCAACCAACGCCCAGAGGCTCTTGGCAGACTGCAGCCGCGGCACGTGCATCTCCCATCCCACGTTACACAACATATTTACATTTAATTGCCGACGGTGCCGTAATCAGAATCTTTCCTTCAGACATTTCAATACGTCCTAATAAGCTAAACAACGCGGGTCTGGAAGATCGCCAGCCTTCTCGCGCAGTCTCCCGAACTCCGGAGCTTGGAAGAACTTCTTTCTTGTGTACTGATCACCCAGTAAACTTTTTCAAGGGTGTAGAGGTCCAGAAAAACCGGGAATCAATCACCTGGGTACCAATCGTTCGGTTGAATCCCATTGTGTGCCATGATGATTTTCCAAATTTTGTGCACACGGATACAATTTCTTCGGTCCTAAAGAATCCATCCATCTTGAACGCCCGCTCATCATCCCGACACTGTGAGAAGTTGATATTTTAAAGACACCGCCTATCCCATTTTCCCTTTCCTTCTCTCGCACACCGCCCAGATGGTTCTTTTCTGCTTCGTTTCCTGGCATTTTGCAAAGCCTCTTCACCTCAATTCAAAGGAAATAGATATTTCAGCCATGCTACAGGCCTAAGAAACTTCAAGATTGAGTACTCATGAACAAAGAAATTCATTGCCGAACTTGTTGCCAAAATGTGAAGGGCGCCCGAGAATGCTCTTCTGGGAGAGTGAGTTCTTTGGATTCAGACTACTCTCATTTCACTCGCAAGTCTGTGTCCTTCGCCAGAAACCTTCAAGCTTGTGGAGGGACAGATTGATGAATTGCGTTCGAGTGATGGGAGAGCTCATCTAAGAAGCCAGGTTGAAGAAACTCGTTGCCAAGATTGGAGTTAATCTTGATCGTACAGTCAAAGGCGAAATAGGTTTCGCTAAAATCTTTAGATAACATTCTTAGTAGTGGTGGTGTAGGTCCGCGGCTTATGTGGCTTAGCAGATCGCGCTTATAGTTATAGGGTACTTAAGAATTAATTAGTAATATAATTAAAAATAGTTACTATACTACTTTAACTAATAAATACTATATATTTATATACTTTTTTAATTTAATTTTAATATTTAATTTTAAATATACCTTTAAAATATAATTATATTATTAAAATAAATATTATATATAATTTTATTTAATTATATAAAATAAGTTATATTATATTATAGTTATAAAATATATAACGTAGTTCACCAGTCAGCCGTCATTATCACTTTACCGTTACTTTTTACTAAATACACTAACTTTAGCCAACCCTAGCACCCCTATAGTGTAGAAAGGTTAATTATATTTAGCACTAATTGGTGCCAAATGGTCTTAATTGCTTATTTTCAATTAATTCGGTCAATTTAGAGTTGTTAGTGGTGTTGTAGTGCTAGTCTAAAGTGGATAACTTTTGGTGGGAAAATCGGCTTCCCTACCAAAATAGAGCATTTCAGCCATAAAAAATCAACCTTATTCTACACCATCCAGACCAACTATTTCGGCGGTCCGCCACGGACCGCTGTAAAATATGCTATTATTTACTTAGGATTTAAATAACTAGACTCTTCTGTATCTTTCTTACAGGTTCTTGTATTATGTCCAGTCTTGCCGCAGTTGCCACATCGTTGTTTGCTCGGTCCGCCGCGGACCGCCTCCTTAGCACTACCAGCTATTTCACCCGCTGGCCGCTTCCCCTTCTCTTTTTCTTCAATTATCGCTTAGGATTCCTTAATAATAAGTGCTCCTCTAAGCTATACTCAGCTTTTTTTAGCCCTTCGGTGTTTAGTAAGGCTAATATTAGCCTTTTTAAAAGTACGGATCTGATTATTTAAAAGAGTGATCTAATGTGCTATTGCTTATGTGCCCTTTGTGAACTTCTTAACTGCCTGGATAATTGGTGTAGGGGAGCTGCCCTGATGGTTAGAGATCCTGCCCTTAATAAAACTTGATTGCTGGACAGTCTGGTGGGCATTGGAGGGTGTTTGTAATTCCTATTTTAATGGTAATACAGGGAGGGATTGTACCGGAGTTTATAGGTGGATATCCAGCTTAGAAATGACAGAGTCTGGGTCCTATGGAGAAATCCTAGCTCCTTTAAACCTAGATTTCATATTTTCTTCTGTAAAGACCTTGTTATAGGCTGTTTTAAATATAAGAAAAAACTTGGCCTTAGTAATATAGTTAATAAAAGCCTGGATAAAAAGGTTAATCTTATTACTATATATACGCTTTAATAGTATAAATAATATAATATTTAATAACTAAAGTAAATAAGATAAATATAGCGGTATACTAATAGGGATAATATTATACTCTTTATAATACTACTTAAACTTTGTTAATATATAACTCTTATAGTTATTAAGAATAAGCATCCAGTATATACCCTTTATCCGTTACTTTATATACTTATTAAAGTGCTAAACTTATTTAAGACCAGTTTTATTATCCGTCTACTTATTTAGAGTAGGCTTAATTACCCAGCTTGGTGGAAAGCCTAACTCTGTTGTCTAGTTAGCAAGGTGGTAAACGCCTTAGACAATCACGAACAGCGGGATACACTAGCCTTTTATATTAATGTATTCAATAGCTATTACCCATTCCTAGTTTCTAGGTTATACAGATTTAGCCTTTCTATATCAATTAGAACGTGTAACAACTATTAACACAGTTATTACGCCCATTATAAAGCCAGTCTTATTAAAGTTATACAGGTTATTATCTATAATACTATACTTGGTTATTATATTGCGAAGTAGGCGGAACTAGTTCCTAATAACCTCTGGATTTTCACAGAGGGCCCTCTAGTAGTTATAAGGCCGATTAAACCTAGTTTTCAAGCTTGGTTATGCATTTACGAAGCGTTGTGCCCAGTTTTTGCTAACAGGTTTACCGTCTTGTGATGCTAGTAGAAGGTTGGCTATATCTTCCACACCAGAAAGTCGTATTGGGAATCCTCGTGTATCTTACTTAAGTACGTATCAGATAAACGTATACTTTTTAACTGGATTAAGTTTGTGCTGTGTGATATGTAATTTTTTACGATGTAGTTGGTTATTTATCCTATTAAGTAGGGTAGTTTTAGGAATATTAAAGATTCAAGCAGCTTAAGCTGTATTTAAGGGTTTCTTTTAGTTTTTTTTAGAATTCTTAATTACCTAAATTACTAATTGGATTTTGTTTTCTTTAAAGTAGATTAGTATTATAGATATTAATTTCTAACGTATTAAATATTTAAGTAGGTAGAGTAATGCAAGATTAATATGAAAAATAGGGACGTAATCTATACTAAAAACAAACCTGCCTATTAAAACCTTAATTCTTTAGATTAGTATTATAGTACTACTACAACTTTAAATTAACTGAATTAATTGAAAATAAGCAATTGAGACTATTTGGTACCAATTAGTACCAAATATAATTGACCTTTCTGCACTATGGGGGTGCTGGGGTTGGCTAAAGTTGGTGTATTTAGTAAAAAGTGACGGTAAGGTGATAATGACAGCTAACTGGTGAACCACGTTAAAGGTTTTATATAATAAATATATATAAAAATTTTAATTTTTTTATAAAGGGTAAATATAATAAAATAAAACTTATAAATTATATTATCCTTTTTAACTTTTTTTTAAAAAAGATTTAATAAAATTAATAAAAAAAATTTAAGATAAAGAAATAAGATATTTAAATAATAAAAATTAAATATTTTAAAATTAATTTAATTAATATTTAATATAAATAATTTTTTAAAAAATATTAAAAAACCTTTTATAAAATATTTAAAATAGTTAAAGTATATTTTAGTTTTTTTATATAATTTATAAATTATTAAAATTAAAGTTATAATTAATTTAATTAAAATATTAAAAAGAAAATATAATTATAAATAAATTTATAATTATAATATTAAATAAGTCTTTAAATAAAATTACTTTTTTATTTATATAAAGATATAAATTAATAAGGTTAAATTATAATTTAAAAATTATTTTATTAATTTAAAATATAATTTTATAATTTTTATTTTTAATATTTTAAATTTTAATAATTTAATTAATTAAATTAAATATAATATAGTAGTTATTTAATAAAAAAGCTATAAAATTAATTTAACTATTATAGCTCTTAAGTATTACTAAATATTAGCTATTTTTAGTATTTTAAACCTTAATAGTTTAATTACTTAAATTAAATATAATATAATAGTTATTTAATAAAAAGGTTAGAAAATTAACTTAGTTATTATAACTTTTAAGTATTATTAAATATTAACTATTTTTAATATTTTAAATTTTAATAATTTAATTATTTAAACTAAATATAATATAATAGTTATCTAATAAAAAGGCTATAAAAAAGATTTAACTACTATAACCTTTAAATATTATTAAGTATTAACTACCCTTAATATCCTAAATCTTAATAGTTTAATTACTTAAGCTGGATACAATATAGCGGCTATTTAGTAAAAAGGCTACAGAATTGACTAGGCTGTTATAGCCCTTAAGTGTTACCAAGCACTAGCCGCCCTTAGTATCCCAGACCTTAACGGTCTGATTACCTAAGCCAGACGTAATATGGCGGCCGTCCGGTGAGAAGGTTATAGAATTAACCCGGCTGTTGTAGCCCTTAAGTGTTGTTAAATACTAGCCGCCCTTAACATCCTAAACCTTAACAGTCTAATTATATAAACCGGACGTAATATAGTAGCTATTTAGTAAGAAAGCTGTAAAATTAACTTAGCTATTATAGCCCTTAAATATTACTGAATATTAACTATTTTTAATATCCTAAACTTTAATAGTTTAATTATTTAAATTAGATATAATATAGTAGTTATTTAATAAAAAAGTTATAAAATTAATTAAATTATTATAACTTTTAAATATTATTAAATATTAGTTATTTTTTATATTTTAAACCTTAATAATTTAATTATTTAAATTAAATATAATATAATAGTTATTTAATAAGAAAGTTATAAAATTAACTAGGTTATTATAGCCCTTAAATATTATTAAATATTAACTATTTTTAATATTTTAAACTTTAATAATTTAATTATTTAAACTAAATATAATATAATAGTTATTTAGTAAAAAGATTATAAATATAATTAGGTTACTATAGCCCTTAAGTATAATTAGGTATATATCTTAATTTTCTTTTATTTAAAGTATATAAATAATTTAATTTAACCCTTTATCTTAAAAAAGTTTTTTAATTAAATTATTAGTTAAGTTAAATATAAGTGTTAATCAATATACTTAAAAAGAAACTTTTTTAAATATATTTTTATAAAATTAAATAAATTAATATATATTATAAATTATAGTAATAAATTAAAACTTTAATATTAATTCTTTAATTAATTAATATACAAGTTTTATTTTATAGTATATAAAAACTTACCTATAGTAGAAATTAAATTTTAAATAATATAAATATACTTTAAAAAATACTTTTAAAAATACTTAAAACTTTAAACTAGTAAAAAAAATACTTTTTTAAAAAAGTATTAATAAAAATATTATTAAAAACTTTAATTTTATAAAAATATTTATATTAATAAATATAAATATATTAAATTAAAGTAAATAAGTTAAATTTTAAGTATTAATATTTAATTTTATTAATAAAAATACTAGGATATTATAAGCTATATATATCTTTTTAAAGAATTTAAAATATAACTTTAATAAATTTTATAAGGATATACTAATATTTTTTTTTTTTTTTTTTTAAAAAATAGTTTATTATCTTTTTTTAATTAAATTCTTTTTAATAAACTAATCAATAAAAAAGATAGTTTAATCCTTTAATAATAAAAAAAAGTTATAAGTTCCTATAATTTTTAATAAAGCCTTATCTTTACTAATAACTTTTAAAGGAATTTTAATTAAAAAAAGTAATTTATTTAAGGTAATAAATTAATATATAATTAAAAAAGTTATTAGAATTAATTTATAAAATTAAGAATTTTTTAAATTATTAATATAACTAAATATTTTTATATAAAGGCTATTTAATTTAAAGGAAAATTTAATTAAATAATCTTTATTTACTTTTAAAGTTAATAATTTTATAAGTTTTTAATAAATTAATACTACCTAAAGGAATATACTATTTATATTATATATTAAATAGTTATAAACTATATTATATATATTAAAATTATATTTATTACTTTTTATTAAAGTTTTTACTTTAAATTTAATATAAATAGCTATAACTATAACTATAAACTTTTTATTTATTTTAAGGTAAAAACTAAAGTTTTATACTTTACTAAAAACCTTTTTAATATTTAACTAATTATAACTAAATATAATCTATTTAATATAAGAATTAATTATTAATATTTAAATAATAAAATATATAAGGTTATTTAAATTTATAATATATTTATTAAATGTATTAATAATTAAGTATATTATACCTAAATATAGATTTTAAAGAATATTAGTAAAGATAGTAAATAAAATAATTTAAAAATTTATATTCTTAAATAACTATTTACTAACTTTATTATACTTATCCTAAATATATAAAATAAGGAAAGGTTATTAGTTAATAAATAGGTAAATTAAACTATATAATACTATTAATGTTAAGCACCAACAAGCGAGACACCCCAGCAAGCGAGACACTTTTTCGCACCAACAGCACCACAACCTAAATTACAGCACCACAACGAAAAAAATCAATTAAATTCAATCGGAATCAGAATCTACAAACAATTCTACCTCTTTCTTACAGGTTTATACATTATACCCAGTCTCACCGCAAACATCACATCATCTTTTTAGCAATCCGCTATAGATTACCAATTTAATACTACCACTTATTTTATTAACTAGTTATTTTTCCTTTTCCTTTTTATTAATTATCTTCTTAGTTTTTTATATACTAAATACCTTTTTATTTTATATATATATTTTTTTAGTTTTTTAATATTTAAAAAATATTATATTTACTTTTTAAAGGTTATAAGTTTTTTAAGTTAAAAAGGATATTATATAGGTTAATAATTATATTTTTTTTAATAATTAATTAATTATATTTAAAATTAAAGTTAAAAAGCTTTTTTAATAATAAAAGATTTAATTTTTAATTAAAGTTAATTAAAAAACTGTTTATATTGAGTTGTATAGTGTTTAGGAGACTTAAGGTATAGGTAGTGCTAGGGAGCCTGGTTGTGATGCTAGTGTTTGTATCTTTATATCCAGCTTAGAAAGTATAGCTTCTTAGTTAAATAGGATTAGACCTGTTTCTTTAAAACCTCCCTTAATAGTTTTAGGTTTAAAAACCTTATTATGTATAACATAAAAGGTAAAAAAAAACTTTATTTTATTAATATATATAATTTAAACTTTACTAAATTAATTAATTTTTATACTATATACTTTTTTAAAAGGATTAAAATATTTAATATTAAGTAATTAAAATAAATAAAATAAATAAAAAGGTATATAAAGAGTAATAATATTTTTAAATTTATAATATTATTTAAAATTTATAAAATAGTAACTTTTATATTTATTAAATAATAATAATTAATAAATACCCTTTATATATAATATAATATATTTATAAAAATACTTAATTTATTTTATAATAATTATATTATTTATTTATTTATTTAAACTTATTTTAATAACTTAATTATTAAAAAAGTTACCTTTAATATATTAACTTATAAGGTATATTTTAACTTTAATAATTAATATTAATAATTTAATTTACTTATTTTTATTAATTAATTTAATAACTATTATTTATTATTAATTTTTAAACTATATTAATTTTACTTTTTTTTATTAATTAAAATATATATTTATTATTTTAAATAAATTAATACTTATTATAAAATTAAATTTATTAAAATTATAAATATTATAATTTAAAATTTTATATTTATTATATATATTAACTATTAAGTTAAATTATATATTTATTATATTTAAATTTTTATATAAGGCCCTCCTATAATTATATATATAACTAATATATATTTTAAGATATAGTTTTAATATAATAAGTCTTTCTGCTTAGTTAATCCTAATAGTACCGCTACTACGGTTATGGAGTAGGGAATTCGCCATATCTTCTATATCTTTAAGAATAAGCGAGTATTCCCGGGAATCCTAGTCAAGTACGTATTGAACAAGCACCTCCTCTTCTATTTTTGTTAATCTCTTATTGTTGGGGTGGGTATCTTGTCGTACGGTTCGGCCGGCCATTCTGTGGGCGAGTGTTGAAAGAGGGATCTGGTATTTCTTCGATGCGCGTCGAATACTTAGTTTAGGGTCGGATTTAATAGCTTGGATGGTAAATTGGATATCGCTTTTTTTTATTTTGTTTATTGTAAGATGTGGTACGAAAAAACGTGTAAGAAAGATGGATAGGATTAGTTAGTGGAAAAGTGTCTTACTCACTAGGGTATCTTACTTGTTGGTGCTTAACGTTATAATACTATTAATATATATATTTATAACCTAGTAAAAAAAGTAAAATATATTTATTATTAATAGTTTTTATAATTTATTAATAACTTTATAAAGTAATATTATTTTCCTTTTATTAGGGTTACTTTTAATTTAAAGTAATTAATTTTAACTATTTTACTAATATTAAAAGTTATTATTAATTAAGATTTACTTATAATAGTTATATAATAAACCCCCTTTAGTTTATTTAATATACTATTTATTATTATATAGATTAGTTATATATAGGTTTTTAAAATATTTTTAGTTTTTTAAAAAGATTATATCTTTACTAGCTATATTTTTTATTTTTTTTATTTTAAAGGGGTTTTTTTTTTTTTTTAAAAAAAAATTTATTTAAAAAAATAAAAAATTATTATAGTACTTTAAGTAATTAAAAACTTTAAAAAAAATTAAAGGAAACTTTTAAATATATATTAAGTTATTTAAATTTTTAATATCCCCTATATAACTCTATATAATAGAATAAATAACTAATTATATTATAAAGAATTATATATTAAAAAGCATAAACTTAATCTAATTAAAAAGTAAACACTTATTTTATATATTATTAAGTAAGATGTATAAGGATTTTTAATATAGCTTTCTAGTGTGGAAAATATAGTTAACCTCTTATTAGTATTATGTGATAACAAGCCTGTTAGTATTAAATAGGTATAATACTTTGTAAACATATAACCAGCCTTAAAAACCAGGTTTAATTAGCCTTATAACTACTAAAGGGCCCTTTATAAAGATTTAAAGGTTATTAGGAACTAATTCCAGCTATTCCGTAATATAATAGCTAAGTATAGGATTATAAATAATAACCTTTTTAACTTTAACAAAACTAACTTTATAATAGGTATAATAACCTTATTACTAGTTATTATATATTCTAATTAATATAAAAAAATTAAATTTATATAATCTAATAATTAAAAATAGGTAATAGCTATTAAATATATTAATATAAAGGGTTAATATATCCTACTATTTATAATTATTTAGGGTATTTACTATTTTATTAACTAAACTATAAAGTTAAATTTCTTATTAAATTAAAGGATTTATTTTATTTAAAATAAATAAATAAATAATATAATTAATTTAAAATAAATTTAATATTTTAATAAGTATATAATTAAATAAATTAAAAGTAAATATTAAATATTTATTTTTAATAACTATAAAAACTATATATTAATAAAGTTTAAATAGTATTATAAGGAATATAATATTATTTTTATTAATATATTATTATATTTACTTTATTTATTTTAATTATTAAATATTATATTATTTATATTATTAAAGTAAATATATAGTAATAAAATTAACCTTTTTATTTAAACTTTTATTAACTATATTACTAAGTTTGAGTTTTTTTTTATATTTAAAGTAATATATAATAAGGTTTTTATAAAAGAAAATATAAAATTTAGGTTTAAAGTGTGACGGCAGCCACAGTCAGGCAAGCCCCCCCCCCGGCTGTCACAAGAACCCTAACCCTTAGCCCCTCAGTCGCGTCAAGACTTCGCGAGCCAAGGACCGCCAGAGCTTCGCTCTCCCCTTTCTTTTCCTCTCCTCAGCTTAGAATATTCGTTAATAGCGCCAATAAACCCAGCTCCCATACTACATCTCGTACTGGCCGTTACACTATTCTAAGCTCGACACTTACCTCGCTAACCAAGCAATCAATAAATACAGGACCCAACCCTTACATCAACACAACCGACAGAAAAGACCTCGCTCTAGACCTCAGACCTAAAACCCGTGTGTTACCACATACCCAAGAAGAAAGACTAGGGATCAACAAGTTGGTAGTTAGCTTGACTCAACCTAATCGGATACCCAGTATAGCCCGAGAACGCGGATTACAACGTATTTCTCAGAAAGCCAGACTTAGAGCTCACCTCAGATCAGATCAGTCCAGATATAAGGACCCTAAAAGACCAAGGGGGGGATAACAGCAGCTTACCCCAATCCACCCTTGAAGCAGCTAGTATAGCTGAAGACCGGACCGTCCTGCCATCCGTAAAGCCGACAGAAACCTAAAACTAAAACCTGAATAGACACCTTTAAAGAAAAGTAATATCTAACTATAGCAACAATTAGGGCTGTCAAAACGAGCTTGCAATACTTAGGGTAAGGATTGCAGAGCTTAAGGCCTAAGGAAGAAAAACCCTAAACCTGCCTTAACAATAATGTGAACCTACTATAGAAAGCGCTTTTAGTAGTAACTTTTTTAAACCAACAGGTATAGCCGCCTAGCCGGTGTTTAAGAAGTATATAGGAACAGATGGAAAGAACCCAAGCTATAACCGTAAGGAGAAGCCCCTAGCCAAGAACCCTCCGTCCTTTAAGGGCAATAAAACAACCTTTAACAGCTAAGTTTGGAAGTTAGCTAATAAATTTAAAAAAGATAAGTTTTATTTCCGGACTAAGTAAAGTTGGATAAGACACCTAATAAGCTTGTTTAAGGGTAATATAGAAAAAGTATTGGAAACGTAGTACTAGTTTAAGACACAACTATTTTCCTGTGTCGCCAAGATAATTTAAGAGTTAAAAACCGCTTATTATAACCTAAACCAAGCCTTAGTAGCCAAAGAGGCCTTAAAAACTTATAAGTATGATTTGGCCAAATATTACGATATTTATAAATTTATTGCTAAGTTTAACTCCCTAACCTAAAAAGCTAAAATCCTAAAAGAAGATTAGAAGTAGAACCTGTGGGACTATATTCCTCCAACACTCGACCACCACCTGTTAAAATACAGCAAAAACTTAAAGGTTATATACAAAGAGTTCTGTTAGTGTGTGGCTGATATTGCTTATAGTAGTTATTATGTATATAAAAAGTAGCAGATAAAGTAATACACCCGGTTAAAGGAGGGTATAGAGAAGGTATAAACCTATAAAAATAATAAGCGCTGGTATAAGAACCTTAGGAAGCTTAGAACCTTAGCAGCTACCGGATAAGTGCTAAGTGAGGAGGATAAGTAATCCTACTTTATAGCAAATACCTACTTTAACTATAGAAAGACTAGTCACTATTCTAAGGAGTGTCCGGGTAAAAAGAAGATTGTTGCTATTAAAATAAAGGTTAAGGAGAACAGTACCGATAATACTGACACCCTTAGCAGCTTAGAGGAGTTGGGAAAAGACTAAGACCGCCGGAAGTCTTTATAATGGTCTAAATATCTATATTAGTACGAGTTGGCAACTAATTAAGACAAAATTCGTTTACTTAGACTGTTTAGCTCTAAGTAAATGGTATTGGTTTTGCTACGACCGCTCTCGTAGATATAGGAGCCCAAGCCGAGCTCTTGATAAGCCCAGAAGCCGCCTGTAGGGTAAGAAAACAACTTGGAGCTAGAATAGTTAAGTTGGATTAGCCTTTACAGCTCCAGAACTACCATAAGTAACCAGCAGGACGGGTTGCTAAGTATATAACGATTATATTAAAAATTAATAGATAATACTTCCCGAACCAAAAGTTTTAGATTACTGAGATAGGATATAATGTCTTTATTAGAATAGAATAGCTGGTACAGTAACGTATTTTGCTGGACTGCTATAAAAAAGGGATAGTGTGGCCTAATAACCTCCTAACCCTGGTAAAGTACTCTTTAATTATCCAACTGCTATCCTATTACTTATCTAACAGATTAATTGACCTAGGGGTTTAGAAAGATACCGATCAATATAACGTGAAACTGGAGAAAGCCCATAAATAGTATCAGATCCTATACCGCTTCTGGAGAAAAGATGTCCTAAGCCTAAATTCGATTAACAGTAAGCCTGTAAGAATGACTAAAGACTTTAAAACGGGGGTAACCCCCTTAGCTATAAAAGCTATAGAGGATAAAGCTATTATCTCCGCATTTACTATAAGGTTAGAAGTAGACCTTTGTAGGAAGTGTTGGGAGTATTTACCTCTACTTAAAAATGTGATTAAGTTTGATAGTAATTACTTGGATACCAATACAGTAACTTTCGCTACTTTGGGCAAATTAAAGATATTTAACGGTAAAAAGATCCTATTTCCAGCTAACAAAGACCTAGAATATATTTAATTTATAAGAGACTATATTTTAAAAATATTAGCCTACCTAGAAGGGTTCTTCTTAAAGAAAAAAGCTGATACGCTACTACTATACTAACCTGAATACGATATAGTCCTTAAGTTTAAAGGGGCGATACTAGCAACCGGTCCGCCTTTATATTAAACACTAGTTTAGTTCCTACTATTAGAAAAAGAGATAATAGATAAGCTGTTAAAGCTAGGATTTATTAAACGCTATATAAGAACAAACACAGCCTTAGTACTGTTTATTCTAAAGTTGTATTCCTTAGACTGACAATTCTGTATTAATTACCGCTGGTATAATTAGTTTTTTAAGAATTGTCTTATCTTAGTACCTAACCTAAATAGAATGGTCTTTAACTGCTAAAATGCCCGCTATTTTTTAAAAATTGATATTATCTAGGCCTTTTACCGACTCTATATAGCTGTTGGCTTTAAATATTTAATAGTATTCCGTACCTATTAAGGTACTTTCCAGTAGAAAGTGTTACCCTTTAGCTTAAAGGTTGGCCTAACTTAGTAGTAGTAATTTATTAATTCCCAGCTCTACAAACTCCTAAACTTTTACGTTAGTACCTATACTAATAATATGCTAATTTATTTAAATAAAGACAAGTAAGAATACTGGGAATACTACGAAGAGGTAATCTACAGGCTGCATAAGGCTGATCTTTAAGGCAATATTAAGAAGTTACGGTTTAACGTATCTAAAGTAGACTACTTAGGTATTATAATAGAAGCTGGTATTAGAATTAGTATTAACCTAGCTAAAATTAAAGCAATTAATAAGTGGAAGTTTAAGGACTTTACCAGTTAGACTATTATCCGCTCCTTTATAGGTCTTTGTAACTATGTTCGAATATTTACCTACTATACTAGTAAGATTACAGAGCTACTAAACTAACTACTAAAGAAAGGTAACCTATTTAAGATGGGATTAGAGCAGAGGACAGCCTTTAAAAAGATAAAGCAGCTAACTTGTAAAGCACCGGTACTTACCTTCTTTAAGCCGGGAAGACCAACATATATGGAAACCGACACTTCTTAAAACGCTACCGGAGGTGTTATTTGGCAACAACAGGATAATAATACCTAAAAGCCAGTAGGATATACCTTAAAGATAATAACTCCTATAAAGAGAGCATACCTAATCTAAAATTAGGAGTTATTAACAGTTATCTAAACCTTTAAGTATTTCTGCCCAAAGCTCTAAGGATAAAAGTTCTTTATAGTAACTAACTATTAAACCCTACTATACTTCTTAACTAAACGCCTATTATTAACTTATTAAGTTTGTTAGGTAAACTTCCTTTTTAACTTTAATATTACCTTTTAATACCACCTAGGGAAGGAGAATATTACAGCCGACGCTCTATTCTGTAAAATAGTTAACTTCCCTACCGTCAAGGCCCGGGAATAAAAAGAAAGGACTATAACTTTAATCCCTAAGAAAAGACTTTTACCTTAGAAAACAGCCTAACTTACTAAGTAAGTAAAAACAGTTTTAGACTATAAAGTAGTTATTACAACTAACCTAGCTAATTACACCGATATTCCCTAAGGTATAAACCTAGTTAACCTAATTAAGTAAGAAAACTAAGAGCAGGAACTTGGTATAAGGGACAAACGTCTTTAGGTATTAGAAAAAATAACCGATAGCCGCATTTACTTACAAATAGCCCTAATCCAAAAAGCATATATCTTAAAGATCTTTACATACCCAGGCTAAAATAAGGTTATTAAAATGTTGGAATAAGAATATTATTAGCTATAGCTAAAGTAGTTAATATATAGGTATATCCGTAACTATTATAAGTACTAGTAGAATAAGATCTCTTAAAATAAAACACTAGGGCTTTTTCACCTACTACCCATACCGGAAAAAGTTTGGGAATAGGTTATTATTAACAGTAAAACAATACCTAGGGACTGATTTAGGTACAACTATATATAGGGTTTTGTTTGTAAGCTAAATAGACTCCTGGCTATACTTTTAGGGAAAAAGACCGATATAGCGGAGATACTAGCTATAAGATACTATCGCTATTTATACCATTTCCTAGGCTTACCAACAGTCTGGGTTAACAATAATGCCGGACCTTTTGTCTCCGCCTTTCTTACCAAGCTAAACAAACTAACGGGAATAAAGCACCGGCACGGAAACACCTACCACCCCTAGACTCAAGGTACGATTAAGTTTACAAACTAAAAGCTAAACTAACAACTACAGTTCTATATCGATAAGTATTAAAACAACTAAAACGTTTACCTACTAGCCCTTAATTTTATATATAACTTATTATAATACTCCGTAATTAATATATCACTACTAAAGGTTATACTAGGTAAGGATATACAAAACTTACTATTTTTAGATTTTAATATGGCAGATGTAATAGTAGGACTAACTAAGAAGGCCCTTGAGATGGTTAAGTAGACCAAAGAGGTGCAGAAACTTGCCCGCCTTGCCGCCGCCAGCATACAGGAAAAGCAGAAAGCCCAGGCAAACAAGAAATATTGCCCGGTAAACTTTAAGGTTTATAATAAGGTCTTCCTACGAAAAAAGGGATTCTCAACACAAACCCCAACCACCCGCCTTAACTCGCAGTTTATAGGCCCCTTTGAGATCTTAGAGGAAAAAGGCCACAGCTACATCCTTAACCTCCTAACCTCGTACAAGATACCCAACCTGTTCCACACCGACCGGCTTAAGAAGGCCGACAACAACCTGTTGTTACAGCAAGTTTAAATACTACCCCCGCTAAAAGAAATTAATAGCAAACTAAAGTTTAAGGTTAAACAAATTAAATAGAATAGACTCCACAGCCGCAATAGAGAACTACAGTACCAGGTAACCTGGTAAGGATGTAACCCTAACGGTACTTAGTACCCTGCTAAAAACTTCAAAAATGCTGCAATAGCCCTAAAGACCTTTTACCGAGAATACCCAGAAGCACCTGGTCCACTACTACAACTGCAAAATTGGGTCCGGGCTGCAGTAGCAGACGAGGAAGATAAGGACCACCCGGACAATAACAGAGCAGAAAAGACGGGCAAGTAGAGCAGGCCTAGAAGACATACATAACTTTACTAGCTACACGAAACTGTTCCGGTGTCTGCGTTTTGGAGGGGGGTAGTGTGACAGCAGCCACAGTCAGGCAAGCCCCCCCCCCGGCTGTCACAAGAACCCTAACCCTTAGCCCCTCAGTCGCGTCAAGACTTCGCGAGCTAAGGACCGCCAGAGCTTCGCTCTCCCCTTTCTTTTCCTCTCCTCAGCTTAGAATATTCGTTGATAGCGCCAATAGACCCAGCTCCCATGCTGCATCTCGTGCTGGCCGTTACATAAAGGAGCTAAAATTTCTTTATAGGACTTAAATTTTATTATTTTTAAACTAAATATCTATTTATAAACTTTAATATAATTACTCCCTATATTACTATTAAAATAGGAATTATAAATATTTTTAAATACTTATTAAACTATTTAGTAATTAAATTTTATTAAAGGTAGGATTTTAAACTATTAAAGTAGTTTTCCTATACTAATTCTTAAGGTTATTAAAAAATTTATAAAAGGTATAGTTATAAATAATAATACACTTAATAACAATTTTAAGTAATCGGGTCTATATACTTAAGAAGGCTAATATAGTACTTACCAAACGCCAGAGGGCTAAATAAAGCTAAGTGTAGCTTGGAGGAGGACTTAGTATTAAGGAATCTTAGGTAATAATTAAAGAAAAATAAAAGGGGAAGCGACCAGCTAGTAAAATAGCAGGTAATGGCGAGGAGGCGGTCCGCGACAGACCGAGTAAACGATGATGTGGCAACTGCGGCAAGACTGGGCATAATGTAAGAACTTGTGAGAAAGATGCAGAAGAGTCTAGTTATTCAGATTCTGAGTAAATAATAGGCTGTTTTCAATCGGTCCGCGGCGGACTGCTAAAATAGATTGTCTGGCTAGTATAGATTGAGGTTAATCTTGTATAGCTAAGATGTTTTATTTTGGTAGGGAAGCTGATTTTCCCACCAAAAGTCAGCCACTTTAGGCTGGTACTATAACTACGCCAACCACTTTAAATTAACTAAATTAATTAAAAATAAGCAATTAGGACCAGTTAGCACCAATTAGTGCTAATTTTAATTGACATTCTCGCACCTAGTGGGTGCTGGAGTTAACGAAAGTTGGCTAAGTTAGTAAAACTGATCGGGTATATATCCTGATTGGCTGACTATCTAACTACGTTACTTATATTTTAATAATAGTTTATTAATAATTATAAATATAATTATTTATTAATTAAATATATAAAAAAAATTTTTATTTAATTATATAAATATAAACTATTAAATATTAAATACTTTAATTAGTTTATTTTATAATAATAATAGATAATTATTATAAAATAAAATTAAAAATAAATTAAACTACTATTATAATATAAAAGTTATTACTATAAAAGTAAGTATTATAATAATAATACTATTTTATAAAATAAACTTTAAAAATAAATATTATATTTAATATATAATATAAAAAAATTAAAATTTTTTAATTTATTTTACTTAATAAGGCTATTTAATAGTAATTACTTTTATAATAAGTAATAAGGTAAAATAATTATTTTATTTAAAAAATATTTATATATATATTTATTTATTTTTTACCTTATTTCTTTTAAGATATTTAATAAATTAACTAATATTATTAATATTTAATAAAGTTATATATAATTAAACTATTTTATTATATTTAATTATTACTTTATAAAGGATAAAGAGGGGTAAAAAATATTTAAAGAAAAAATATAAAAATTTATTTAAATAAACTAGTATTAGTTAGCCCTAATTTTTAGCTTTATTAGTAAATACTTTCTCGGTACCCTAACACAATATAAGTGATTTATTAAGCCACTTAGGCTATGGACCTACACTACTACTACTAAAAATGTTAACTATAGATTTTAACGAAACCCATTTCGCCTTTTACTATATTAACAGTTTTCTAGATGTTACTGGGCATTCAGTTTTTCTATAAGAGGAACAGGGACTAAACTTCTTGCATCCATTCTTTGATTAATAGAAAATGATAGCAATCTGTGGCATGACTAAGAACAATATGAAGCACAATATGAAGCATCGCGGCTTGCCAACCAACGTTAGAACGCCACAGAAATCCCGACCAATGAGACAACCTGTGTCAACATTTTCAAGCTTCCCCGGGAGAGTTTACTGGCCGCCTTCACGAGCGACCCGATCAAATCTCCACCAAATATCCCGCTTTGTTTGTTGGCAAGTCCTTTGAGGGATCCGCAAAAAGCCTCGAGCTCCCAAAAGGTTCCATCGCAGCAATTTTAAGAAACTCCCAATCCCCAAAAGCTACTTCTTGAGTTTTCTTCACTCTTGGAGGCTATCTATCCTAACAGTAACTTGAATCCCACATGATGGGGTCTTTCTCTATCCCCTTCCTTACGTATCTGTGCAGTACTTCCATTGCACTCGCATCCTCCCCGGCCCCCTCTATCCAGCTCCGATCCGTCACCCCCTTCTCGGAACCCATTCTAGGAGTTGCCAAGAACCATGTTGCCATCCGCAGGAGCGCCGAGGCCCTGCCAAAGCACCACGCGCTGCGCAGCGTACTGGGACTCGATAAGCATCACCTGCGAAGACGCGAAAACGGGGAGTCTTTGCCGACGGTCCAACTGATTGGGCAGTCATACGTAGCCAACGTGACTATTGGCGACCAGGAGCTCCCCGTCCTGATTGATACTGGGTCGGCGGATTTGTGGGTCGCCCCCAACAGCTTTGTTTGTCTCGACAAGAACGGGAATGAGGCATCTCGGGCGACCTGTAACATCCCGGTTTATTTCGAAGGCACCTTTAGTGGTGAAGTGGTGAAGGATGAATACTTTTCAATCAGCTGTATGTGCCTAGTTCAACCGTTCTCATCTCATGTACCACTTGAGCACCGCCTTGCATATTCCCTGAATGAGCTGTGACTTACAATGTGCAGATGGAAACGCACAGTTTCTCTACGGGGAGTTCGGACATGAGTCTGTCACATTCGGCGGGGTCACTGTGCCGGACCAGCAGATTGCATTGCCATCCACCGGCTATTTTCAAGCTGTTTCCGGGGATTTCTCGGGCATCATGGGACTGGGGTTTCCGGCCATGACTGCGGCGAGAACCGGGACAAAGCCACAGACGGCTACACAGAATGATGATGCTATTGCATCCTATGACCCGTGGTTCACCAGCGCTGTCAAGCAGAACCTGACGCAGCCAGTCTTCAGCCTGGCCTTGGATATCCACGGAGGCGGCATTTTGGGCCTTGGTGGTGCTGCCGACGTGCCTATCAAGGGAGAATATGCCTCTACGCCGATTCTCATGGTAAGTTCTGGTGTCGGTGGCCCCTCTTTCCAAATACAATCAAATTAATGAACACAATCAGATCAACCTCAACCAGGAGGCCCGCGGAGACGAAGAGTTCACGTACTACACCATCATCGCGGAGGAATACCTCATCGACGGCCAAAGCTTCGCAAACCTCACGGCGGGTTCGAACATCACCACGGGCCAGGGCTTCCCCATCATCGTGGACAGCGGCTACTCCACCAACATCCTGCCCCCGTCGCTGATCAAGGCCTTCTACGGCGCCTTCAAGACTAAGCCGCAGGTGGTCGAGATCCAGGGCACGAACCTGTTCGCCGCGTCGTGCGACGCCGAGGTGCCGTCGTTCGGCATCCAGATCGGCGGGCAGGTCTTTGAGCAGTCTGCTGGAGAGGTCTTGATTTCAGGCGCCAACGCTACCATCAACGGCACTGCCTTTTGCGTCCTGGGCTCTCAGCCCGGTGTTGAGCAGGCTGGGGCGCTCGGGGTCACATTCCTGAGCAGTGTTGTTGCGGTGTTCGATATTGGTGCGTCTGAGATGCGGTTTGCGCAGAGGGATGCAGACAGTGATGGGTCCGCAGATGGGGGAAATCATGTGCCTGGAAGTAATTCCACTGGAAGCACTTCATCTGGAGGGATGGCGCCTCCGGCCAGTTCCGGCCTTACCAACACCAATGCTGGGGGCAGGCTGCTTCCGCTGTGGGGTTTCAGGTTCTGAGATGCATGCTCGCTGTGTGATTGGACGAGGCGATTGATTCTGGACAGATCTAACTATTGGCCTGCTTTTGCTCGAAAACTCTCTGATGGATGGAAACACAGTGTGCAAGGGTCTAATCCTTTCAATGTTAAAACGCGTATGATTACTATTAGCTCGTTGAATTCGATACGTCAATACGTCATTTGTCAGCTTCGGCTCATTGGTCTGCGGACCTAACGTTATTCCAACGTCCGATAGACCCGACCCGCCCGATATTAAGCTCTCTTCTCTCGTCTCAGTCGACTGGTCAGATGTAAAAGACAGACAACCCTGCCTGAATTTGCAAAACAGACAAACTGAAATTACACCAACAAGAACAACAGGGAACATGGCAACTCTCACAGCAAAGACCGTCGTTGCTACGGGAGCTTCTTCAGGCCTGGTCCGTTTATCCTTGCTCCACCACCACCACCACCACCTCACCCCACCCCACATCGCAGGGGCGGGCTGCAAACCTGGGAACAGGAGCACTCACTGACACGCACGATCTCACAGGGCTTCGAGCTCCTGAAACAGCTGTTGGCCAAGCCTGAGCCACACAGGTTTATCCTCGGTGCACGGGACACAGAAAAGACGCAAAAGGCCTACGATGACCTCAAGTTTGATAGCGCTACTCACAGCCTCACCGTGCTGCCGCTCGAGCTGTCGAGCCTCAAGGCCGTGAAGACCTTCGCCCAGCAGAGTCTTGAGAAGCTCGGGCGGGAGAAGTTGGACTACCTCTTGTTGAATGCTGCTATGGCAAAGGGGTCCAGTGGTCCAGGGCCGCACGGCTCCAAGTGGTGCGAGCCGTATGTGGTGAACCATCTGTGTGAGAACCCCAATCCCGATCTACATTTTGCCTGCTTTAAAACAAAGGGGGGGGGGGGGACTCTCTACTGACACCTGTCAAAGCCCAGCATTACTTGACACATCTTTTCCATGAGAAGCTTGTAGAGTCCAAATCTCGTTTGGTCGTTGTGTCTTCGGGCGCGATTCGACGAGTATCCGACACTTGTACGTTACTGTCCATACGCGTCTTTTTGTGAAGTCTGAAGCTAATCTTCCCTGCTAGCCGTGCTCGAAGAACATCTCTTGGCCGACTCTGGAACAGAAGACCAGAGTATTTACTCCGAGAGCAAGTTCGTGCAACTTCTAGGAGCCCATTGGTGGCGTCGCCAGCTGCCCGAGTGCCGGGTCGTTGCGGTGTCCCCTGGTCTTATTCCCCAGACTGGCATTGCTCGGCACGGGTCCATAAAGCTCACTATGGACATGCCTGATGCGAAAACTGTATCTGAAGGTAGGCTCCAACACCGACCTATTTGTGACAGCTGAATTCGCACATCAAATGGGCTAATGAGGACATCGTATAGGCGCACAGAGCATCCTCCGGGCATTCACCCGGGACGAGTTCCCTGCTGACCCCGAGCAAATCTTCCTCACCAGCTGGGGCGAGTGGTGGGGCAAGGATGTCTACGAGGTGTCACTTGACAAAGCTCTGCAGGACAAGTGGTCTCCAAGTCAGGAGGTTATCGAGCGGGAAGAAGGCATCAGCGCGTGATGTAAACACTATCAGAAGCAATTGTTCGCCGAGAGAAGAGTCGTCGGCAAGCTAGATAGTCTTCAGAACTCATAGATCGTCACGGGCATGAGTCGCCCTCTCAATGACCAAAATACTTAACCTCGGTGTCGCAGTGACACTGAGTTTCGCTCCCCCCACAATAGAGAAGCACGATATTATTCAATAAGAACACATTTTTGAGTTACGCGGGCAGGCCACACTTGCGCTATCGGATTTTGAAGATATTCCGTGGTTCATGGACTATGATCACACATTACAGTCTCCACGAGACCCAGATAACTTAGAATCTGGCCGTCTTATTCAACATCTTTGCGAATATCAGTTTGATCGTGTAATATACTGTGCAAGTTCCTCTTGCTCTCGAAATTGGTAACGCCTGAACACATTGTGGCAGAGCTGGAGTATTACGAGATCGCTAAATTGATTTCGTCAGCCGTAAAGCTTTTCAGTGGGGCTGCTTGGGAAAACGTCAGCATACGCCTCGATTTTTTTGTCTTCTGAGGATGACTGGCACTTCAAGCGGTCTTGATCAATAACGCACCATCCAAATGCGGCTTGGTGCCAAGCCCGATGCTGATCATCTGCATTTAGTCTGTCCTTCCCCAGACCTGCGAGTCAACGCCAGGATTCAAACTCACACAATACCACACGACATGACATGAGACTGTCTGTCTCACAGATGAAATGATCCCAACTTTCAGCTTCAAGCCTGGCCAACGATCCTTGCTTATCTGATCTTCATCCGATCACCAACTTACTGGTCCCATTGAGATCCCCATTATGGCTGCTCCAGCCGGTGCAGCCGCCAGTGCAGACAAGCCGCCTTCCTATGACGAGGCCATCGACGTCTGCCAGCCCACGATCCTCATTCTCGCCGGACAGTCCATCCACGCCGAATCAGCTGACTCCGCACCCCTGTATCAGCTCAACCGCGGCATCGCCACGCTGTCGCATGCAACCCAGAACGTCGAGTTCAATCGCGTGCAGTACACCGTCAGGGCCACGTCAGCGGGGGAGCCCGCCGTCAAGCCCCGCGAGCGACACGTCTATAATCTCAAACATGAACACAAAGTGCCGGGAGGAATTGACTCTTGGCCGTCCGAGTCACCAAATTACTTCATCCAATCCGTTTCCAGCACCACCCGGGAGGCTGGCACCCTAGGTCTGAAGAAATCTCGCTTCCCCGGGCGTAAGCAGTGGAGAGTCCTGCCGGTCGACCTGTCGGGAAAGAAGAGCAAACACGCATACGGTCTCCCGACATTCTACAAAAATGCGGACCCAATTTTTGAGATTAATCACAGGAAGGTCGGTTATGAGTGGACGGACTGCGGGGGCAAGGCTGTTGCTGTCGAGGACGAGGGCGAGGACACGCACACGCTGATAGTCACGGCGTCACTACCCCGGACGACCATGGATGCGCTGGTGGCCTTGTGGTGCTGCCGCATGTGGCAATACTCTGCTGACAACAAGGTTCCGGTGCACGAGGGGGTGGAAGGACGTAAGTACAGCCTTATGGCTTTGTGTGGTGTTCAAATCCCTGCTGACCAGTCCCGTCACAGTTAGAAGGAAATTAAATCTATCGCGGGAGCTCCCTGGCCGTGGGTCTAATATTATCAACTCCTACTGAGAACGGGCACCCATTGCCACAGACTTAGAGGGCCGACATCTGAAATAGGCGCGGACCTGACGCTCTGCTTGGCCCTTGCTGGGCCCCGACATTACGCGCCAACGCAAGGAAGAGAGTATGCTTACGAGGAAATAAGGGCTTTGATTTGAGGTCTGATTCGAGCTAAGGAAACTCAAAAATGTGAAATAAACGTCGGTTTATCGTGTAAATGAATGTGGGAAGCGATGCGAATCACGACTATCGTGATAGCCACTCAAAACCTAGCAAACCCTCTCTCCTGAACCGAAATCCCTATGCCCTGCAACTGTTTGGTGCTTTGGACCCTGATAGCCAGTCATCACACCGTAAGAAAGAGACTAAATCGAACGCAGGGGCTCTCTGACCGTTGGTGCAACATCATCAATTCCTAGGACAAGCCGAACTCAAGATCAGCAAGCCCTCCCATATCGTGCGCAGTACAAGGCCCGTCGTGCAGACACACGTGCTCTGGGATCAACCCATCCATCGTTGGCATTGAAAGCGCAACCGTATCACTGACAGGAGAGAACCTCGTGCGATGCCCGTAGGTGCTAACCGCAGCGGTGTCGGCTTCAAAAATCAGCCCAAACTCGTTGCTGGGGACATAAGCTTCGGCAGCACTGTCTGTTGGTAGAGTGATGTACGCGAAGCCAGACAAGAAAAGCAGCCATCTTGTGCTTGTCAGCGAACCATGCTTTCCAAAGCGAGGAGGAGAGTCTGGGGGCCACGAGGCCTTACTGGTTGGCATGGCTATTGTGCAGGCCACTATCGTATGAAGCGGGTATGACAGTGTACGAGATGTCGGCGGCATTTCCCAGCGAGGTTGTTGAACTACCTATGGCGCCCGGGACTTGTGCGGCCGAGAAGGGGGAGGCCACCTGCCAGCACTCTATAGTTGAAGCATTATTGGCTGCCCCAATTGCTGTGATATTCAGGTATACTGCACGCACTGCCGTGGCAGAGACTATTGAGAAGAGAAGAGATCGCATAATGTACATGCTCGTGGCTATTACGACCCAGTGTGTGCCGCTTGATTCTAGAATCGGACGTGTAAAATAGATGTGTGCGGAAAGAGGTTTGATGGGTGGGGATGGTCTTGGGGCTGGGAAGACAGCATGGGCTTGCGTGCTCATTTATACAAATAGATCTAGATAGAGGAGGGTTGAGGAAGGTGGTGAGTCCTCCCTGTTCTTCCAGTCCCATCATGTGGGCACAGAGGCGATACCGACCGACTAATGACACGTCATATTGGCTTCCTGTGTCGTAGGGTATAGATTTGATGTCTCTGATACGTGACACCTGAATGGCGCCCGAGATTTCGATAGGATATGAGGAGCGAGAAGCAGAGAGCGCTTGAGCGAGGAGTATGTCGACTTGTGATAGACACAATGCTTTCATGAAGCCCTGTGAAAGGTACAATATTTAGTGAGACATATGATCAACATTCTAAATCATCAAAAGTAAAACATCATCAATTACAGATGCAATCAAAATTCAGTTTGTAGCTTCAGCAATGTATGAAAATTTGTAACACCTGGAACGCTGTGAAATGTCGTAAGTTGTACACAATTGCAAAAAGGACCATGGCAGTCCAGGATATGTTAAACCCATTCGGGCATGCATTGCCTAAAGCGCTAGAATCTGTCAAACCAATTTTTGAACAAGAATTTGATTTATCGATCTATTTACCGCAGAGGGAGATTGAAGAACGACATTGAAAGCATCCGCACAAGGAAACCTGACTGAGACCCGAAGAAATGCAGTGTTCATCTCGACCTCTCGCCCTTTCCATTTATTTTGCTGGTGCAGCGCGCATGCCAGGATCACAATCGGCTGAGCAATTTGATGTGGACTGACCAAATTAATTATCATCGAGATCAGCAATGCGCAGCTTGCTCGTCTCAACAATTGCCACTGATCCCGGCGGGCAACTGTACCGAGGCGACTGCATACTGGATGCAGCGAGTCCCAGGTTTCATTAATTACGAAATGTCTCTCAATTATATGCGGACGATTCTAGGCACCCTCTGTATATATATTGTGTACCATTGTAGTCACACAAGCAGAATACATTCGGCTGACCACTCAAAGCCTCGCGCTTATCACACTTGTCGGGCTTTCCTCTCAAAGGCCAGTGCGGGACCGGTTCTCAGCTAATGACGCACTATACAGTCCTTCGTTCCGAGAGAATGTGATCAAAAAATGAACTTGTTGGGTCCGAATTACAAAATCAACTAGTGCTTCATCCTTCCTCGCCAATGGCTTTCAAGTTGAACCGATTGCTCAATTTGATCATCCAAGCTGACCTCAGCCCTAGACGCAGTGGCACGATACAAACTCTAAAGAGACGGCGGAATTGTTTCGGAGAATTTGGAGGCAATGCGCGGCTTCGAGCGGGTCGAGTTCGCAGTGCTAGAATGAAATGAATGGTCTTAGGTTGCGCCCCTCTCCTGAAGTCTGACTACAGCGCGCAAAGCTTTCAAGCATGGCAGACGAAAGCATGGACGTGTCGTCTTTCCCAGCAAGTAATCAACGATCTTGATACTTTCATCGGCCGAGGCTGTACGAAGATTAAATTTCAGCCCATCACTATTCGCCACTCCATTACCTTTGTGATATGGACCGTCGCCATTCTCTGGCCACTGTGGCACAACCGATAACACCACCGAGTTTTACTACACACATGAAGATAGTCGAAGGTTCGGACAGCTCTGGCTCCATCAACTACTACACATGCAGTCTGACCAGTCCAGCGCTCTCATTTCTCTACACCCAATTTATCGCGGGTCAGGATCTTTCCCCATCATTCAAGACTTCAAGACTCTATGCAGCAATTACGGCGCTGCTGGTGTCTCAGTGAATCTATGGGTTCGCCATGGGAATGCTAGTAGGTTTGTAACCAAAGCACCAAATGAAGTCTCGTAGATATTGAAGGATGTCTCGACCGGAGAAAATGTATTTGCTGAAACGTCGAGCAGGATCGGCGTGTATAGAGAATGGCATGTACGTGGGGAGAAGTCGCATTTTACATCCAGCATAGTTCAACTGACATTTTCCTAGAATGGCTCTTTCTCAACCAATTTGCGAGACAAGCATGCCATCATGAAGAAACTCATGACATTCGGCCTCAGAACCGCCGTCCACCCACCCATTGATCACAAAGTCCTGTTCAACGGCGATCAGGCCGTGACGGGATACAACGACTATATCTTCTTGCCGGCGAACGACCGCCAGGGCTAGATCAACTATGAGAAGCAAGTCACCGCAGAGAAGGTCTGCGGTGGGGAGTCGTACAACGACACGGGAGACGACCTACGACTGGGAGGAGTAAGATGTTCTTTGCGGCCCAGATCACTTGGCGACTTATCGACCATTTTCACATCGCGTGTCTCAACGTGAGTGCTTATTCCCTTGACACTCTGATACCTAGCTTTTGCAGGCACGCCAACCCATCTGAAAGTGTGGCAACCGTCCGACGTGATGGCGCATCGCGTATACCTCAGGTAGAACCTAGTGCGTCGGCGCGATTAAGGCTGGGGGCATCTCGAGTGTCCAGCCGAGAATGGAAAGCTTGCAGTCAAACTCGAGTTTGGTCTCCAGCGTAACAAGGATCAACACATATGGTTGCAATGAGAATCAAAATTGTCACTAAGGATCAGTCTTACATAGTATGGCGAAGGATTGACAGTTACTTGTCATTTTTTCCAAGGCTCTCCAATTTTCCGTCCTTGATGATCGATCTTTGCGGCGGACCAGAGACCCGACTCCCGTAGTAGACAAATGCAACTGGCGACATGAGAAGCCATTCACCTATGCACTGCCATCCTTGGAGCTGTAAATATCCGTATACCGTAGTAATGATCTTTAATTGATGGTCTATTTTCCTTCCATTCCGACAAATCATCATTTGTGTGGCTTGCGTATCTCGCTTGCAGCCTAAAGGGTTTGACGATTCATGCAAGGAGGGAAAGGTCAGCACACAACACAATGGTCGAGGCTGCCTGAACAGTCGGCATTAGAGGGGTCAATCAGGCAGGCGAGGGCAGACAGGCCAACGCACCTTCTCGCACATGTGTATCAATGGGCCCGAACAAGAATGATCCTCCTTGTTGTGCGGTCCTGCATTCTTCTACACACCTTCCATCTATCAACAGACAAGCATAACAACAGACAAGCAACCATCAACAACAGACAACAGTCAACAGACTATCAAGCAGGGACTTCAAGACGAATTTCGAAATGGCAGATACACAGCTCACAGAACCACGACCGGAAATATGTCAGGCTATGGACCAGCTCCGCACATTTTACAGGAACAGCCTTCCGTTCTTCACGAAACAATCCATCGCGGATCTGTCGACCCAACTCGAACGAGCGAGAAGGCGTTCCCGAGAAACAGATTCGTCTGAGGAGGGAGAGCATGTGGGGACTTTTGTTCTGCGGACACTTGATGGGGGGGCGTTAGAGATCATACACAACATGCATGTTACCTGCAAAATGCCAGATTCGGATGAAACTGCCATGCAAACATATTCGAGCCGATCTATTGCTAACAAGTTTCTGCACAGGTATGATCCAGTCCTTGTTTACAGGACATATCAGCACTTGATCTCCGACACTAAACACGCCCTGAATTGCCACCATCGCCAGCCATCTTATTGTCCCTTACAAGTAGGATACATGCTTCGGGTCCGCGACACTATCACAAACCAAGGTGTGCCCTGGGACTTGCAGGCTACCAAGGAAGCCTTTGATGCCGGTGTGAAGGCTTGGGAAGACAGCGAGGAATGCAGGAAGCTTACTTCTGCGCTCATGGAACACACAACTCCCGATAGGATCACCAAGATTCTGGCATTTGCCTGCGGCTCGATATTGGACAACGATCTCGATCAACGGCGACGCACTGCTAATCAGCACGCCTCGATACTCACCATCAAAAGGGTCCTGCAGACGAAGAATGCCCCTGCCAACATTGAGATCCAGTGTTACGCACAGGATCCTGCATACACGGGTTCGGATCGGGCTGTTCTAGAGGGCGCCGGCATCCGGGTTCTCGAAGATCCACATGGTTTCTTGGAGGTCGACGACTCAAGCGTTGTGCTCTCCTTCGCCCCCACCGCACCAGTCAGACAAATCGTGGCAGACCTCGCCCGCCCGGCCTTTATGATCTGGAACAAGGTGAAAGGAGAGGATGAGACGCTTCAATTCTGGTCGGCTTTTTGGCCAGACCGGACCTGGGGAAGCCTGGAAGAGCTCAAAGGAATCTTGTGAGTCGATTCCTGGAGCAATTGAACAAATACATGCTGACAAGTTTTATTTCGTTAGGGGTGATCCAGAGTCCTCACGACTTCGGGAAATGGCCCAGAATGAGTACGATGTGATCGAGGAATTCGACAACCAAGTCCTTGGCGAATCCTGTGTCTATGTGAGACGATCCCCAGCCACATGAGTATGGATTAGAGTAGTGGTAGCTTTCAGCGTCCTAGACAGGAACGAGAACAGTTAGTTGCAGGTTCTCTCTAGCGTTAGTCCTTTCGCCTGTCAATTCCGTTTTCATTATGAGCTATAGCTAGACGGCCTCGACTTAATGCAACTTGCTGATGAGTCTGATGAATGGCATTGACTTGTTTGATGGTCCCTTAATTGGTTGCGAGAGCTGGGCAAGTTTGCCTGGCTGCGCAACATGGTGCAAGCTTACATATCCCGGGATGCATCCCACTGCCGGCGGCGTGCCCTTGATCGATTGAGGAGAGGTTTCACCTTGATGTCAGATCAAATGTCCCCAGCCAACTAACGACAGCGGACGGCGAGATAGTGCTGACGGTATGGGGTAATGCCGAGACCTGACATCAGAGCGCAGACTTCACAGTCGCAGCGTTGCATCTCCGAATGTTGAGAAGAATGAGCCATGTGATGTGGACACTCGGCCAGACCCTATTCTCTTTTGATGGTCGCCCTCCGCCCGGCGTGATTTACTTCATCTGTCATCTTTTCAATTTCTAGATGTATCGTTTCGGTTGTTATTAATGTGTCACGATGGCAAAGGTCAACCTCTCCGGCCCGATTCCTAACGCCAGCCTGGCTGGACAGCCAGATACCACATCTCTGAAAGACAGCACAGTCCTCGTCACGGGCGGCGCCCAAGGACTTGGGGCAGAAATCGCCACGCAGTGCATCGCAGCCGGGGCGTATGCGACCATCGCAGACATCGACGACACCAAGGGTAAAAGTCTCGCATCGAGCCTCGGCGCCAACGCCCAGTTCGTACAGTGCGATGTGACGAAATGGTCCGACCAAGTCAGCGCCTTCAAGGCAGCCATCCGCTTCGCGCCCAGCAGCAAAGCCCCGACCACCGCACTCGACCACCTCATCATCAACGCCGGCGTCATGGACAAGCCCTTCTTCACCGGAAACGACACCGGGATGACGAATCTGGACGAGGACCCACCGGAGCCAGACGCCACGCCCATTGACGTCAACACTAAGGGCGCCATGTTCAGCCTGAAGCTCGCCCAGCTGTACATGGCCTCCACCCCTACAACGATGGAGGATGCGTCGCCGAGGAGTGTGGTCTTCGTGCTTAGCCCTGAAAGTTATGTGACGCTTCCAGGCAGCGTCATCTACGGGGGTTCAAAGTTCGCGGCGCGTGGCCTGTTTCGGTCGTCGCGGGTTCCTTTCGCCAGCAAGGGTGTGCGCGTGAACGCACTCGTGCCGTGGTTGATGGAGACGGGTATGAATGCGGGAGGTGGCGGCCTTACTGAGACGCTGAACAACCTGGGAGTGCATTTGGTGTCGGTCGACTTGCACGCGCGAGTCGTCTTGCATTTGCTGTCTGATCGCGGTATTGCAGGCAGGGCTGTGGCCGTGGGGCAGCCTGATGGGGAGATGGTCATGGACGTTGAGGATGATGACGCTGGCGGTGATGGGGTCAAGAAGTTCTGGGAGCTGCTTCATAAAGGGTGGCCTGAAGCTAAGGAGGGGCGTCGGAAGATGTATGGAATGATGGGCTTTCAGGACGACCAAGATGTTTGGTTCTGATACTGTTTTAATTGGGAGGAGGGAGGGAGCCATCCAAGGTGCGTTTGTTGCAATTTGGCCACATTGTTTGTTTAGTACCAATTTGAAGCGTTTGCTTTCGGGCTCTGAAAGCATTCACATACCAACCCGACCCATCTATATGAGACGAAAGATTAGGGCAGTTATCAAATTGCAGCTTGGAGGGATGGTGCAGTGGTAAGTTGTGCAGGTTCGAAACTGCAAAACTTGTCACCACCGGCAGCTCTGGTGAGGAATGCTTGTAACGTGTGTTTGGATCATCGCTGTGGAACAATAGTTCCCTTTTTTTTTCCCTCTTCATTTCATCCACTCCTTTATCACCTTTCGCAGCTTTCGACTGCGAATTGAAAATCAGATCGACGACTGTCGATTGTTTCAATTTATAATACGGGTGTCGCGGCACCCAGCACACCCATGAGGCTGGTCTTCAGTTTTTAGTCACAATCTGATGCTGAGTCAGGCAATGATATAGAGTGTGCTCAATGCTCCTAGCACCAATTGTCAAGATCAGTACACATTCAAATTCCCAGCACGATGAACAGATGCTACACCTGGACATGGCATGTTATACTGTTGTGGAAGTGAGACATCTGCCTTGACAACCCATTTGTTTCTGGTCTGGCGCTATCGAAGTCACTCAAGCATTCCTCTGTTTCATTCTCAGTAGCATCATGCTGCGATGACAAATATACTTCAACCCAATTTCACATCAGATGTCGTGTTTTTGGGCGGCGGTAGCCTATGTTGTGCTCCTAATATTTTGATGACAAGAATTATCCAACGCTTTGGCGTCGAATGAATTGACTGAAAGATCATTCATTCCTTGATTTGAATAACCACCGCTTCCAGATGTCTTCGGCGACAAATTCGCTAACAAGCGGCAAGATAATCCTACCTCGGTCCCTGGATTCTTGCATATCGTTGGGGATCCTGCGGGTTGCGATGCAAGTCTGCATTGAGGCATGGGTCGTGGGTCCTCTTGAGACTTTCATCTCATCCAAAAAGTCTCTACAGCCAAATGCCTCAATGACAGCTTCGTGCTTCCTGGTTTGCAACGCGACAGGATAGCGTCATAACACCACCGAATCACCAGAATCGAAGCGCAAGCCTGGAAATGCCGACGAGAACGGCCGCGAGTCATCAAATTCCGCCCACCGGGCTCGCCGAGACGGCTGTACGATGGTATTAATAATAAAGGTATGTACTCCGTAGTCCAAATCGCCATGCCGGGAATGACACCATGCAGGCCTAGTGTTGTTATCGCTGTGTTCCAGCCTATAGTTGGGATGAATACCGTCTTGCCAAGCTGCCAATACTTCGATTACCACCCGCAAGCTTATGCTAAGCCTCTTGTTTCCTTCCTCTTTGAGCCATGCCCAAGAGAACGGTCGGTATACCGATAGGAGGGGAGTGATGGATTGCCAAACATGAGAGAAGAGATTGGGCGCCAGTTGCGATCCACTGCAAATGCCCAGAGCTACTATCCGGCATGTCGGTTCGGATGTCTACGTCAATGGCGACGTTGTCAGTGAAAGGGTGCCCACGCGAAAGGCTTTCGGGGTCAGTATAAAATCTCCTGAACTTCCTAAAACGTTACGCGGATACATTGCATTATCCATTCATCTCGGTGTAGTAGCTGGTTTTCATTGATCGCCAAAATGGTTGGAACACAGTCATTTGTGGTCGCCTTCGTCGCCGTGGCATCTTTCCACACGGCGGCTGGAGCCGAAATCGACAGTAAGCAGCTTTATACGCGATTCCAACGTTCTCAAACACAAGTTCTTCCCGTATCTGGTGTGTCCCAGTTCTTGGCTTGAGGCTTTGTAATGCTGCATCTGTTGAGCTCGAGACAGGCCATGGGCTGAAATTGTCATCTCAGATTAATATATAATTCTTCAATGACTGACTCTCAACTCTACAGTGACCCATGTCGCATCTTCTCAGGAATACCTGTCGGGGAAGGTTCACGCCAAAAGCATGGCAGCCAAAACTGTGGGTGTGGTCTCCAAACTGTCGCACTGCACACACAGTTGACATGAAACAGGCTCAATGGGACTCTGAGCTCGCAGCAGGCTTAATGGAAAGTGCTCAGTACCCTGAGCTTAGCTATACGCCCTGTGTCGACGGACTCGCCACAGCCATTCCAGGAGACGCCAACAACACCTTCCAATGCAACAATGTAAGCGGTATATTTATCTACACCTGGAAAACAAATTGTCACTCAATGCAGATATATCTGACAATTCTCAGATCGATCTTTACCACTTCCTTTCCCATGCGGACTTGGGTAGCACACAAGGTTTCGGATCCTCTTCCTGGGGGTGGACGTCCGAGGACGGGCGAGAGTTTGTCGCTATTGGTCAATACGATGGGACTGCCTTTGCGGAGATCACCTCCGAAGGGAAGCTCCTGTACCTTGGGCGACTTCCACAGTATGACTCCATCGGCTCAAGGTGGCGTGAGATCAGGACCGTGGGCGACCTGGTCATCATCGGGTCAGAGGCTATCAAGCACGGCGTGCAGATCTTCGACATGAAGAAACTTCTCGACCTGGATCCAGAGAACCCGACCGTTTTCACACAAGAAGACCTCACCGGCCACTTTACCCAGCTGCCTGTCGGAAGGACGCACAACATCGTGGTCAACGAAGAGCTTGGCTATGCCATTGCTGCTGGTTCTGTTGGCGGCAATGAGACTGTGCGAAACCGTGACAACCTGCCTTGCCGGGGAGGCCTGATCTTTATCAACATGACTGACCCTTCCAACCCGACCACTTCCGGGTGCGCTGCCGGTGATGGCTATGTGCATGATGCGCAATGTCTAGTCTACCGCGGACCAGACACACGTTATCAAGGTCGCGATATTTGCTATGGATACAACGAGGGTGGGTCACGTCGCAAGTTCCCTCCTGCTGCTCCGTCGGACCGAGGACTGACAGAAAAACTGAACTGTAGACACGCTCACCATTTACGATGTAACAAACAAGGTCGGCAACTTCACCAAGCTTATTTCTCGCACCTCATACACTGGTGCCAAGTACATCCACCAAGGTTCCGTTCTCGACCCTTTGAACCAGGAATTCCTGGTACTCGATGATGAGCTGGACGAGCGTGACGGAACGGAAGGCCCAGCGACTAGCAAACTGCCCGTCACCTACATTTTTGACATCCGCGACCTTGAGTCGCCCAAGTTGACAGGAAACTATGAGGGCAAAACTCGTTCGATTGATCATAACCAATACGTTATTGATGGCTATAATTACCAATGTGAGTGACCCTTCAGAGGAGGCTTCGGTGAGTTCTAGTTGCCGGACTATACAAGTACTCACCACTCACCCGCAGCCAACTACGGTGCAGGCCTCCGTGTGCTCGACATCACCTCCATCCCATCCGACCCAACTGGCGCCGGGGTGTGCGAGGCGGGGTTCTTCGACATCCACCCCGAGGACGATGGGGCCGAAGGAGGCGGGTTGGTCGCCTTCCTCGGCACATGGTCCTCGTATGCCTACTTCAAGTCTGGGTTCATTTACGTCAATACCATAGAACGTGGAAGTTTCGTTGTCAAGATGACTGACAAGACTTGTACCGAGGCATAGACAAGTATGATCATCTTTGAGTCTCATGTATTAATATTATGCTCTCCTGGACTAAAGATAGATCAATACATACAAATGAAACACTATTAGAGGGGCTGGTTATGTTGCCGTAAATTTAATTATTGTTCAGCTACTAGATCCTGCCCAAGTCCCCTTTTTAGATCTCGAGGTACGCGTTTAAGGCTATAATCATCGATGTGGGCAGTGTGGTGTTGTTTCCCCCTTTGAATGATTAAGCAGATATATCAAATCTTTCTTCCGTCTTTCTTTCTAATCCCAAACACTCTACTCCATACCCTTTTACACGACACAGGATCTTCTGCCCAAGCTGCTTCTCCTCAGACAGTGCTGTTCTGATTCACCTGCCAAGTAGATTTGCCATTGCCGGAAGACTCGTCACCTCTCCTCGGCGTGGTGTCCATCCGGAAACTGTCTGTGCGTATAATGCAATCCGGGTTCATTCTCAATTCCGTCTCTGAATCGATCCTGTGGCCCACGGCATGGTTTCGGAAGCCGCTGCTGAGTTCGAGTTGTTTGGATTCCTTCGATCCACTCCACGAGTACTTGGAAGAGACATAAGACGTGATCTTATCCTTGACCATGGAGAATATCGGCGCCACAACAGGCAAGCACGAGCAGATCAATGCTACTCCAGCCTCGACCAAAGTCCATATGTAAAGATCGGCCATGATCCATGTAGCGTCGGCATCAAGTTTGACGGCTTGTCGTGACCCGTCCAAGCGAACAAAGCTGGCTACGATAGAACTGTTGGGTTCAATCAGCTCATGTGTAAATGGAAGATCATTATCCAAATTGTGGGGTAAAAGGTTTTGAAAGACTTACAAGGCGCCGGTTGCGAACAAGAAGGTGAGGCCAAACTTCTGTGAACGTCTAAGTTGAAGTTTCCATAGCATAGCAAGAGGCAATGCAAAGATGAAGACATCGGCGACGGAGTTGAGTGCGCTGGAGGCAACGACAAAAGCCGGGTACTCCACTCCACAGAAACCAGTAGGTTGAGGGCTCAGTGCTGGATTGTACTGTGTCCAAAACAAAGAGGGCGGAACGCTGCGATAGTTCAGAAATGTTTCTATCAGGGAGAGACAATTTGCGGAAAGCTTACCATTGGAAGATCACAGCAAAAAGGGTGCCAACCGACCATCCAGTGGTATAGAGTGCCATGGCGTAGATACAATATTTGAACCACCGGATGTTCAGGGTGAAAATGCGCTTGTAGAAAGCCAAAATTGACATCTTGATGAACCAATGAACAATTGAGTAGTCTACTGCTTGCAAGAAGCCGTTCTATAAACCTGAAATGTTAGCATGAAAATGACGATTGACGGCTTGAAGCATGAATACTTGCCCGCCTGATCTTCCAAACCTCCCTCGGATCAGCCGCCCAGACATGTTTACCCATGCCATAAGGAACCGTGATGATGCATATTATGCCGAATGCTATGACGAATATCTTTGACGTTTCACAGATTAGTATGTGTCACCCTGGATACTTGTGCATCACATGTGCAATGATTGAGAAGCATGGCGGTGCATACCAGAGCTCCCAGGGATAAGTAGTCATCGAGGCCAAGACTCATGCGACGAGTGACTCTGCCTACGAAGCGAAATCCAACTGATAGGGTGCACAGGGCAATGAAGAGCGATGAAACGGCAATGACGCTTGGGCCTTTGTTTTCATGAAATGTCGCCAGTTGTGAGTCTGTCAAGGGCGGTGGTGCCGTAGGAGTCGCCATATTGCGCGAGGGTTCTCCGTGACTCGGGGGAGGAGCACACAATGGAATGGAGTGGAGAATACTGTACAGGGAGTTTGAAAACCGCGGCACCGGACAGCGGGCATGTCGATGTGGTTATTTAGCCAGAGCCTCGTTTTGACTGGGTAATCACAGCACAAGCCTCCACTAGACATGAGGATTTCCACTCCGCGCCCCAAATGATGGAGAGGGACTGAGAAAGTCTAGGCATAGGATGCACTGGATTCAATATTGCACCGAGTGGCTTGGGAAGGTGCACTGCACATCTCGGGTCGTCTTACTGAGGGATGTGCAGGATTCGAAGATGTCTGGAGTGAAATCCACCAACACGGAATGCCGCCGCTGGAGGATCGCAACAGGGATTCACATCCAGCGAAGGCGCCATTCGCCCCGACCGCCGGACTTGTTCTGCATCCCTAGGTACTTGGGTACTTGTACATGCCAGTGTAAATGGACTACCGAGATTGGTCCACGTACGGGTTGCATGCCGAGCTGCCGAGCCGCCGCCCGCAGCCTTGGCACACTACCCAGGTAGGTCACAATTTGCGAGTCTGACAAGGCTGTGAAGCCGCGGCTTCCAACCCTGGTGTACTGTCTTGACTGTGAGGCGGGTTGCAACCATCGTATGGGTGTGCTGCCGGTTCCAACTGCGGGGTGGCGGCTCAGACTTCACGACGAGCAGGCCCGCAGCCTGCTTTCGATCAACAGCTCTGGGATTGTCAATTGAGCTTGACGCTTTTAGGTATCTACAGTGGTATCGGGATTGATACGATCAAATTAGGAATTCAAGGGTGGAAGGGCTGAGCATGCGTAATGGTTGGTGTGACTATCTAAAATGCTTTTCCTACTCTTTTCCTTTTTCTATCTTGAGACTATATTTATATAATTATAAATACTGTGAAATGTTATATTTATAATATGTAATATTAAAAAGAAATTTACAAAAACTTATAATTACTACTTAATATGAAATACTTTAATTATATTTATATATAATTTATAATATATTATATAAAAAAACTTTTAAAATAATAAGAAAATAAATAATTATAAATTTATATAGTAAATAATAGGAATAATACTTTATAGTTATAAAGTAATTATACTTAAGCTGGTGTATTAAATTAATTATGAAATATGATTTCTTATCAAACGAGCATTTCATATCTTTTTCACTTGTTCGTAAAAAAAAAAACTCCCTTTGCTTGCTTGGCATGAATGCCTACCCTCCGTTTATCGCCCTTCTAGCCCAGGTTTTGACCCCCTCTTCGCACCGCCTTCTTCGCTCAAAAGATATGGCAGAGCAGGAAATCTAGTCCAGTATTATGCGAGTCCATGTCAAAAGCTGAAGTCGTGCTGCTATGTTGTGAACTTTTGACAAAATCAAGTGAACGCATTGGCTCCCTGCAGATTTGTGAGAAATATGTTGATTTTCATTGGACGGGTTCAATGACTATTGGGAATCTGCATAAATGTAAGACACCTTCTCCCAACCGCCACATCGTCCACTTCGAGGCATGATATCCGCTGCAGTTGGGCTGAGTGAGACTGGATTGTGCAACCACACTTTGGGTGGGCCCACTTCGACTAAGCTGAAAACAGACCCTGTCCAGATGTCTCCAACATCCGACGTGCCCTTGCAAAAACTGTCAGATCTCGATGACCAGGGCCGAATGTGGGACCCCGGTTCATGGTGACCAATAGCCCACTCATGATACGTCGCACCACGACGCTGTGCAATGCTGGACCCAGCAGGGCGGGAAAGGCCATATTGATGCAGAAAACAGCTTGGTGTCAGAGTGCCATTAAGCCAGCCGTCTAGGGCCCGTGCATCTGCCGCTTTTGTCCGTACATAAGAGCGGGAGGATGTACCTAGGGAGGCAGATAAGGAGCCATAAGATCGGGTTCTGTGCTCAATGAGAGATCAATTGACACCAGCCGCATCTTTCGCTCAATTTGAGTGCAGCGTTGAACCACAGAATGAATACCAAGCCCACCGATGCTCCTTGGGCTGATGAACCATTTCCCCTGCTTGCAACGCCCTCCAAGCGCCCCAATCTCGAAGTATGTAATGCAACTAATATTTTGATCAACGCAGACTGACAACGAGTGGTTGCAGAATGAGAAGCACTCATATGTTCATGTTGCCTCGGAGATGACCCACGTGCACAATGTTCTCATCCGAGGTCTGAACGCCATCATACAACAAGCGCCATACGTCAAAACCAAAAAGGACACCAAAGACTTGCTTACATACGTGGGATGCTGGGTTAAAATGGTAGTGCACCACCACGATACTGAAGAATCTTTCATCTTCCCTGCGATCGAGAAGTTCGCAGGGAAGCCCGGCCTAATGGAGGATCCCAAACACCAGCATGAGCTTTTCCACGACGGCTTGGAACGGTTACTGCAATACACACAGTCAACCTCGGCTGAGAAATATAGCTGGGATGGACCTGGCGGGATGAAGGAAATCGTCGATTCATTCAGCAAGGACCTCATGGACCATCTCCACGCCGAAATAGACCTTTTCTTGTCTTTCAAAGACCTAGACAGCGATGGACTGAAGAAGACTTGGGACGCGGGCGAGGCAATCGCCGCCAGACAAACCAATTTTGGTATCCTGGTAAGTTTCAGTCTCATGGCCTGGCAGGGATTGACATCATTGACACAAAAGCAGTACAACATCTTTCCTTGTGTACTGGGAAATGCGGACAAGACGTATGAAGGTGGACACGAGTTCCCCCCATTGCCGGCGGTTCTTCCTTACATCGTGAAGTACGGGTTGGGCGCTGGCAATGGCGCGTGGCGTTTCAATCCCTGTGATTTCTTTGGCCAACCTCGCCAATTGGCATTTGGCCCACATCAGCAATGAAATTTTGGCTCCAGATAATACCAAGTCGCTACAACATAGGCTTTGATCGAGACGTCGTGGTTACATGTCGGGAATCAAATGGCATAATTGAGACTATTTAGCTAGAAGAGATCCCGAAGATTGTATTACAATATCCAAGGTCGCTAATGGTCTTATACCTGAACTGGCTGCCACGTAAACACAAACTGCATGCAATACAAATGCAAGATTGTCCCATGATATACAAAACTGCCCAAGCAACAGATCTCAGGAAGGTGAGAGAGCATTTCAAGTTATATGTTACATGGGACATGACTGCGTCATGATTTGTATATCCAAGAAATGACTTAGTTAGGTACCTAAATCGACACCAACTGCAACTGCTTGGTAATATTGACTCATAGAGTGAATGTTTGGCTTCCATCTGAGATAAGCAAGTTCGTCGCATTGTATCTCCGTGTTTCGAGGCTAGGAGTACAATCAGTCAACGCCAACCATGTTGACATTGCGTGGCAAGAGTAAGCTGAACTCACCTCCAAATGAGATTCCCCACACAGTTACTTCGCTGAACTTGGATGAATCGGGCAAGCTGCTCCTTGGCCTGGGGGCTGATCTTGTTGCAGGGGCCATCATCCGACAGCAGCTTCCTTGCCGCCTCGTCAAATCGTGCTTTAGATGCTTTCAACGCCGCAATAGACTCATCCACAGCTTTTTGTATGTCTCGTGTCGACGCAAATGTTAGGGGAATTATGCTGTCGATACATCCTAACTTCATCTCCTTTCTGAGAGACAGAAGGTCATTAGTAATGGATATGGTGATGTTGGTCTCGTCCCACACAGCCTGCATCTCGTTGCACCGCATCACTTCCGTCGGAAGTCGAGAGCCGCAGCCCATGGAGAACTCGCATGCAGCGGATCCGATGTACACGGCGCTAGTGCCCATCCGGACGGACCAGTACTCTTTCAGCGTAAAGATCCTATCTTGCAACCTGCACTTCTGCTCCACTTCAGAGGCATCCATGAACCGCGCGATCTCGTCGAAGAATCGCTGGCGCTGGTGTATATCATAAGAGGCCGAAAGTCCGGAACCAATGACGTTGAAGCTTTCGACAATGCGATTTCCAGGCCCATGGTTGGGCGAGGGCACAGGGAGCAGACCCAGACAGACGCCAACGAAATGTAGGGTGTGGCTCCTATAGCTCTGCGCCATTGTCTCGTCATCCGTGTAGGATCCGGTAGGCTCGTCTATCTCATCATCCCACGTAAAAAGCCAAATGACAAGATAAGCGAGAATTTCCGCTTGCTCCAGAGACGGAGTGTCCGGCCACCAAAGAGCCGTGAACAGAGCAAAATCTGCAGCTTCGAGTCGTCTTCTCTTCTCTTGGTCGAAGCCAAGACTGAAACACAATGTCAATAATCAATTTGTTATATAGCTGTTCAGGAAGGGCGTAAATACATGGCCAGGCGACTTCTGATTTTCTCTCTCAACGGCTTCAGCCATGGGCCAACGTGACGAGGGTGTATGCCTTTCCAGTCGTTGAAGATTGGTTTGAGGTCTGGAATTGTGATGATCTGCCCTTTGATGCTAGAGAGCAGCTCCTGTCGCGTATTACTGGCAGACGGCCAGGGTCTACTCGGATTGGCCAGCGAAGGTGACATGATGCAAGTTCCAATTAAGGTTACTTTGTTGTTGTCTAGCGAGGTGCTTCAGATTAATTTTTTCGTTTCAGATATCGACCAAGGTTTTCCAGACTTGAAAGAATAGATAATGGTTTATTTATCTTTATAGTCCAGCACGATTCGGTTTGGAAACATCATTCTGATGACCTACGTACATGGGGCACTGGCGATGACCCCCCACCCGACTGGGATTGCTCGTTGGTTTGAGCTCACCTACTCTTTGGCTGGGCCGTATCGGTCGGGGGCCTTTTAGTTGCTTCTTTCGTCTCATGGTTTATCTGAGCGATTTGCGCCGGCCTACCGGCGCCGTGGACGATGAGAAATGCGGAGAGCCACTCCGCCGCCATAAGCGCTTCCTCTATTACATAGACTTCGTGATCTGTTGTGCCACTCATACCGGAACGCTCTTCAAAGCCGAACTTTCGATGGCAAAAGAGATCATGAGCTAGTGCAACGTGATCTCACAGCATCTCGGCTGGAGATTGGTTACCGATTGGGCCTGGGTTACCAACAGCGCCACCAACTGGGCAACCGGCTGGGCCGACGTGCGTTTGAAGGATTTGTTCCTCTCTCACTTTACGGGGGTCTAGGAAGGAGGGAGGGAGAGAACATCACGCGCGGTGAGATTGTGGAGTATTCGGTCGCTCCAAGAGGAGCTAGGCCTTACAGCCTGCATATAAGAACCACAGCCTGCATTGCACAACCCCAGCCTGCATATCTGACCTCAGCCTGCGTTGACAATAGTCCCTGTCGGTGCCTGCACGCGCTGATCCGAACGAGCGGGGTCCGAAAAGGTCCAAGAAATTCAGGACGATCCTACGTGTTCGGTTGCGATCCACATCGAGCCGTGTTGCTGACAATACAGGGAACAAGAGTTCTGTCACACCGAAGACTCTCGGATTGCATCGAATCTTGGAAGCCACACCACTTCTGGGGGCTTGCATCACACTGGGATGAGCTGTTCCTACCCATATTTGTAACAATCTATTTGCACTTACTTTTTGCTACAATAAGCTGCGTTTTCATCATAGTTCTAACCTATCCAGCTCTCTTTGTAGTAAGAGAACACCTAAATGAGTGGAATAATAAAACTTGACTCAATACATAGTTTAATACTTAATTTAATACTTTATTTAATACTTTATCTACTACTTTATTAAATACTTTAGTTAATATTTAATTTCATATTAAACTTAATATTCTAGTTAATATATAGTTTATTTAATAGTGATATTAATAGTTAACTTAGTATTTAATTTAATACTTATTCTTTTTAAACCAAATTATTTTATATAAATTATATATATAGTTAATGTCAGTGTACTTTAATTCCAATCACTCATCATCAGTGTTACTCAAGTGTCCTTGAATAAAACGATAGAAGATATCTTTTTTCTCGGTTTCACTCAATCTTCCTTATGTGAGCTCTAATAGGTGAATCTTTTATCCAAGACAAGTAAGATTATACGTCCTGTTCCAAAGGCTTAGCAGCCTATCGCGCCCAAGCCGTTCGGTATGTAAACCTCAGCCATGCCATTTTTAGTAAAACTGTGCCTCATACGGGGCAGCACCAACTCAACCCCAATCGACGTATTGAGGTTAGCTGCCTTGGCTTTGAATCCTCTCGTGATAATTGGTTCTCATTCTTCTCGGCAAACTGCCTATCTCTTCCACTTTGCAATCATAATTTGCCGTTGACCTCCCCGCTTCCACTTGACACCTGGCTTTCTGCATCATATGTTGACCCACTTGGTCTGTGGTGACATCCTAGTGTATTGACTCTAGGGAGTCCTAGCTTGGGATAGTTGGGGTGCGCAGTTGAGGCTTCAATGTCGTTGCCTGGTAATAAAATGTGGCTGGCGCTTAAGACGGGACAATTATTCATGGTTTATGTCCACTGTGTACCTGTGAATCTAGGCGCGTGCGATTGGGGCTTGGCCTCTTCCCGGTAAGGCTGATTGTGACCTCGCGAAGCTCACTGCAGAGAGCCAACAGCAACCATTGATATAATGGCCAGGCACTTGCAACTAAGGTTGGTAGATCGCAACACGATTTATGAACCCTTCCTTTTCGAACTACCACCTGTTCATACAACAATTATATGAAATGGTCGCAATACCTTTCATGGTTGCCAACCCTGGCTGGGCATTTCTTTGCCTCTCTGCAGCTCTCAGCAGCGGCACTATATTCATTAGCTTGGCCATCTACAGACTCTTCTTGCACCCGCTTGCTGGACTTCCTGGGCCTCGCCTTGCAGGAGCCACGTATTGGTACGAGGTCTACTACGAACTCATTCACAATGGAGGTTCCCAGTACGCGCCCAAGATTCGGCAACTGCACGCTGAATACGGTCCCATCGTCCGAATCACACCCAATGAGGTCTCCGTCAACGACGTAGAGTTTCATGATAAGTTGTACGCACCATTTCCTGCGGTGCGGCACAGAGATCCAAGTTTCACGGCGTTTATGGGAACGAACAATGGCTCATTCGGCACATCCCACCATTATCTACACCGGCAGCGTAGGGTCGCATATAATCCCTTCTTCGCTTCTTCCAACCTGAGCGCCGCCGAGCACCTGATACAGGAGAAAATTAAGAAGGCGTGCGCTCTGCTCTGGGAACGCAGGGAGACCAACCCTAACATCCGCACGTATCTCGCCGCTCTCAGCTTCGACAGCCTGTTCACCATGGCATTCGGTAGACCATTGGACCTCCTCGATAATTTGACGTCGGCAGAGGAATGCAATATGACGGTGGAGCTTCTCGCTACCAGTCCACCAATTTACAGATTGTTCCCTGGTATCATACCGTTGGCCAAACGCATCCCACAGTCGATCCTCCGCCGGCTTTCTGGGCATGTTGCGAAAATCTTTGATGTCCATGCGGTGAGTCATCAGAATAGCGCTGTCGGTCGCTTTGAGATAGACTTGAAGAGAGTTCGCTGACAGAAGCTTTCCGCCATTCCAGTTGATCCTGAAAGAAGCTCAGAGATTTGTAGAAGGTCAGGGACATGAGAAGGTCTCGGTCTCCCGTGACAGGAGCAGCCCGGAGACGCTCTTCTCCGTCATTACGCGCAGCAATACCACAGAAGAAGAGAAAGATGCTTCTAGAATGACACACGAAGGCGTCGAAATGTTCATGGCCACCTATACCTCGGCACGCACTATGATGACTGGCTTATACTACTTGCATACGAACCCAGAGGTGCTCATGACGCTACGAGACGAACTCAAGCAGGCCTACCCAAATCCTGCAGATGAAATGAGTTTCAAAACCTTGAATAATCTTCCGTACCTGGTATGTGTCTTGCAACAACGGCTTCCCGTCTATGGACTGCACTGACACGGCCACAACTAGCGCGCGGTTGTGAGAGAAATTCTCCGTATCACCTTCCCTGTAGGATGTCGCGTGCCAATGGTATGCGATGAGGACATTTCGTACGGCGACTGGGTCATCCCAGCAAAGGCATGAATTCTTTGCAAAATTTCTAATTGGAATCCTGAGAGTGTGATATCTAACATGTGCGAGTCCAGTCGATCATCGCAGTGAACCATCGGAATCTCCTATTCGACCCCAAGGTGTTTATCGAGCCGCACAAGTTTCGCCCCGGCAGGTGGTTAGACAAAACTAACCCAATTGATGCAAAAAAATACTTTGTTGTGTTTGGCAAAGGCACTCGGGACTGCCCAGGCAAAGAGTGCGTACTCGCATCCCCATTTCAAAACATCCCTTCAAGCCAACGCCCTTCAACATCTACCTCCATAGCTCGGAGGGGGGTAGTCAGATGCTGACATGCGATGAATAGCTTCGCGACGCAATTGATAACGTCTACACTCGCTACATTGGTCCATCGATTCGAGTTTGAGCTCAGCAAGGAAATGTCCTTCTCCAGGGATGTGGCAGTTGCGCGCGAGGCACTTGTTGTCGCACCGTCTCGCGATAGCCAGGGCATTAAACTCCGACTGGTCGCAGCTCGTAGTTAGGTCGAAGTGCTACGCGGGATCACTGGTTGGCATTTGGAATCAGGGAACTTTCGTTGCCTGCCGGTGTACTCACCATCCATGCAATGATACACAAATACACGAGTCGAACGGCTGTGTTGAATTATAGAGGTACAATATGTTGAGGCCATGGTTGTCAAAGTATATGATGGGTTTCAAGCAACCACCCTGGGGGAACAGAATCGACGAGGAGATGTGGCGGAGATAACAAATGACGCTTAGTGATGTTGCTGGTCTGTGGGTCTTCAATGAGGACACGTTTGGGGAAATTCCGAGTCTGGAGGAATCGATGGACAATCCGTCATGGAGATATAAAATGGTCAAAGACTTGACCACGTCAAGACCAGAGCTGTTGGTATTTCATCTTGGATTAGAACTTTACAAGCTGCATTCATTATAAATCTGGAGTTGGGGATTTTCCTTCGTATAGCGATCAAGTATCAAGCATTGCATTGAATCCGCTCGAGCTATAAGGAAACCGATGAATGGGATCACGGCTTGTTGATCAAGTGATACCAGTCGCGCAGCGAGGGGCCGGCACTACTATTGATCTTTCTAGGGCTCGATCAATCACAAGTTTTACATGGCTCGTGTTAGACCCCCGATACATACTAGACTCTCAGAGAAAATGCGTCAAGGTTTGAAATCTCTGCATTTCGTTTATGTGTCTGCACTTTTGAGGTCAACTTACCGCTGATCTCCCTGATACTGCACGCCCGATAGCCATAATGGTTAATTCGACCCATCCCCGTAATCCTTTCGAACATCGCTACCAGATTGCACGACCACCCACAACATACTCAGCATCGCCAGTACCAGGGTCATGGGAATAGTGGCATCTTGCAGGTCCCCTCGTTCACCCCACATGAAGAGCCACGCAAAGACGAACCAGAGCGCCGGAGCCATGATGAGACATAGGTACACCATAACGCGGAAGAAGGACCTACACTCCCGGGCGGCGATGCCGTAGCACACCTCCACTTTCTCAGACTGTGACGCGGTCGCGACTGGCCTGTCCCTTTTTGGGAAAAAGTCCAGGAATTCCCCGGCTGGGTTGCGGATCCGGCATTTTGGCGCCAGCGGCAGGCGGGTATGGAGGCGGTGCCAGAGACTGTCGCTTTCGTAGCAGCCGTAGAAGTAATGTCTGAATATATGCCTGGTGACAGGGGCTGAGTATGTCGGTCTAGGCCGGTAAAAGTACTCGTCGTCGTGGTCGGGGGGCAGTTCGAATTTGAGATCGCCTGGGATGAATGTATCGGGCTCCGGCTTTATGATCTGTATCATGAGTTTTCAATGAGATGTTTTCAAGGCAGTCAGCTGAGAATCACCCTGATCCTACCTTTATAAAGTCACAGTGGTTATACACGAACACGGAGAAGACTCGTCTCCATAAGCTCCTGTGTTTCTTGTAGGTTGCTTTGAGTGCCTGAAAGAAATCTCGAGCCGTCATAGAGCTCACATCCATGGTTTCAAGTATATACTCAGAGGTCTTTATCAGAAGAAAGACGTATATGTACTGACGTGGACCATTGCTAAAATCGACCACCGAATCGTCGCCGTCGTCAGGGGGCGTGATGGCTGTGTTTGGAAATGAAACCCAGCTGCCGGCGCTCAGTTTGCGACTGTCATTCTTGAATGAAGAGCCCGTAGATTGCATGCTTCTGGCTCCCTGAGAGCTTGTGTTGCTCAGAGAACTTGGGGGTCTGTCTGGGGGCCTATTGCTGTCGGGACGAGAGAGGGGAAACTTGTTGAAAATTCGCTGTAGCTCCTTCGCGTAAGATGCTAGTGTCGATTCGTGCCTTATGGTACCGCAGGACTACCGAAGAAATTAGCCAAGAACATCTTGACAGAAATGTCAAGGACCGTTGAACATGGCTGGACGTACACATTGCCACGACAGCTCGGCCCTGTCTTGGCTCCTTGGGCAATTCGGAGGCTGCAATGGCCACCAATCCCACTCAGCAGCCGTGCTGTCTTCTATCAAAAGTTTCATCAGATCCAGTGGTGACAGCCGTGGTTGAGACGGATTGATCGAGAAATATATCCGCGTGTCGCTCTTTAGGAGACAAGACTCCATCTCAGTCAAGAGGGGTAACAGGCACAGCCCTTCCAGTACTAGCTTGTCCTCGCTTCCTTGTGATGAGCGAATAGTCTCTCTGACAGACTTTTTTGCTTCAGAGAAGAATGTTGGGTAAGCTAAGTCACGTAAAGAATCCGTGAAGGTTGAAAACGCCCCACTTGAGGCCAGGAATTTCCAATGCGGCCCCAAGTCGACATACAGCACGGAAGGCAGTGTTCCGGCCACAATATTTTCTAGTATGTCTTCGTGCGGAAGTGGACCCCTATCAACACGGCTTTGAAGTCCAATATATCGGTGAATTGGCGGCCTGTTGTGCGAGATTTTGTCCTGCTTCTGCGCAGGGCCCTGTACGCTTTGGCCTTGGTTGGTGAAAGTAGCGTTGATGTGGTCAATGGCTATCACGGAAATATACTCCGAGTACGTCTCAAGAAAAACCAACGCGTCCAACTGCGCTATATCTGTACATTCCGTCCTGAGCTCTTCTGCCATAAGACAAATCTGCACGCTCAAGCCAGACTGTATATCGCGGCCAAAAAGGAGTGCACGACGAAGGCCATGCAAAATAGACCGTATACGTCTTTCATTCAGGAGCAGGTCAAGGAACGCCTTGGCTGACTCGTAAACGCAGTCTAGAAATTCATCCGGAATAGTGAGCGAGCGAAGGTTCCGCTTTAATAGCCAGAACGGCTCGCCGGAGACAAGGAATTGTTTCAGATCAGTTGTCGTAAAGTCAGCGTCGTCTCCACCACTCTCTTCATTGCTAGATAGCTGATCATTGTCGGTTTGCACAATTCGGTCTAGATGGCGTGATATAATATCGACTCGTCTGTGTTGAAATGTCTGTGCCGTCGGGGGTCTCTCCTTGTATCTGGACGCAATCAGATTCGAGATTTGATGCCTGGAGCTACACACGGCTTTTGCCGCAGCAAGATAATTATCGCGTACATCCTTGGACAGCCAGAGTCCCTCAACAGCACGTCGTAAATGTCGTGAATAGCTCGTGAGTATCTTGCTGAAATTTCTCGTGAATCTCCCGGAGTTCACACCGAATTCTGAAGTGGTAATTGCTAGCAGGCGATCCATATTCGGATCGCGAAGTAGAATATCCACAAAAGAGGCTACCATGGTGTGACTGCTGCTGTAAGATGAGGACGCTGAACTCATGACAGAGCTGATATCAAAAACCGACTCCGTGAACGATCGCAGTGACATGTTGTCGTCGCCGGTATCTGAATGCTCCTCGATGCGCACCCTCGGATCAATGACGTCTTGCTGCTTCGGCTGGTGAGGATCTGGTTGGCTTTTTTGGACTTGCTTCAGGCTAGCGACGCCCTGAAATGAGTGGCGACTCTTGGGGACGGCGTTGGGAGCCGAGGTCTTCTGAGACCTCTCCCACAGCAGGCTGCGGCGCAGTTCTTCGGGTAGCTCAGCCGACAGCATGTTGCGGCGAACAGTCCTGGGAGAGTGTGCAATGGGTTGAGCCGACGAGTGGGGGATCTCATTGATAGACCTCAGTGAGGCACCACGGGGCTTTCGCTTCATCATCAGAGGTGCGTCGTCGGAGTCATTGGGAGAAGCAACCACAGCAGGGCCGGTAAAGCTGCGCCGATTTGACTCGAGGCCCAAGGCGATGAGAGATCGACGCGAGGTTAGGTTGGCATTCGAGTTGATACGCTGGAAAAGGGTCTTCTCGTCCATGCTGTTCTTGTTGCTACCTTCCTCGTTCGAGTCCTCCCAATCCTCGTCGTCGTCATCAATGGCGCTCATATCATAGCAGCTCTCATCATCGTCATCATCGTCATCGATAATGGCGGACGATGCGGACGGAATTATATTTGTTAGGTTGTTGGCGAACGAAGTCTGCTTGCTCGTTTCACCGAATCCAGTCTCAGTTCCCGACATGTAGCCTGTGTCATCACTCTCGTAGTCCGATGAATCAAATCGAGACCTATCTTCGTTAACCGGATCTTGGACAAGTGGTTCGTCGGTGTGTGTGAGAAGATGAGACCGCAGATTATAAGCACGTGTAAAGCGTTTGGGACAGAGGGTGCACTGAAAGGTCGCAGGATGCTTTTGAGTTCGTTTTGGTCCAGGTGAATGTGGCAACATTGGGTAGGAGATACTTGGGGAGGACACGAGGTCGGCATTTCCCGAATCAGACTGCCTACTTTTGTTAGATGTGTTCGCATGCTCACCGAGAGAGTTCGAGGAGTTCCCGTGACTAAGGTGTTGAGAATCGATGTCATCCTTAGACTCTGGTAGTCCGCCCCTCGGCGCAGATGGTGGATCCTGCTAGTAAATGGTCAGTGTCCAGAGAAAGAGATCGAAGGGTCAGAGTATTACACACCTGCGACGGAGCTGCTGTAGAAGGCATGTGGTGAAAATCATCCTCCGGGTGATCAAACGGGAGTTCCTCCCCGGCTTGTGGAGGATCGTGATGGGTTTCGGTGTCTCGTTCTCCATCTGTCTGCCTGCGCGCCTTTTCAGAGCTTTTCTGGCTCTTAGGCTTTGCGTCGCCTCCCGCCCGCCTCTCGAGATCCGCCGAGCGCTCCTTGATCTTCTTACCTACATAGGGAATAATGTTAGTGGATAGCACGCGGCGGATGTGCTAGGTAAGTGGGTGAGACAGCATACGGTAATTGCGCTGAGCGATCCTGTTCTGAATCCGACGGCGCTCGGCGAGATCAGAGACCTTGGTCCAGTCTTCTTTTGGATGCGCTGAGCTGCTGAATGCGCTGCCGGTGCTTGGGTACTGTTCTACCGAGATGTGCTGGCGGTGCTCTGCTGGCCAGCCCGGGTCGTGGTGGACGTGGAGGGGATGGTCACTGGGATGTCCTTGGCTTCCTATTACGCCGGCCTGTCGCACAGGCTCAGGCTCCTGGTATGAGGGCGAAAATTCTGTTCCTGGCCGCTCATCAATGCCGCCTTCCGACTGAACTTGTGACGCCTCCATCATATGAGCCTCCAAAATGTTTCCCGCTGGCGACAAGAACTGCTGTGTCTTTCAGAAGTAGATTTCTGAAGCTGCAGACGCAGATAATGGACTCGATGAGGACGAACTCCTTGTGTCCTCGTGTGGTTACCTCCTTAGCTAGTATCGCGAAAATCAAAGTCGGTCTGGGACGCGAATGTTAGAACGGGAGCGTAACGAGGGATAATGAGAATAATGGAGTTTTGCAACCACCAGTAGTTCGAGAACTATCTTGTTTATCTATTAAAGCTTACTGGTGTTCCTGGAATGAGAGCATGCACTGAGGAGATGTTTGTGATGGATCGAAGATGCCGGAGACTCAGATGGTACAAATGTCGAGAATTGGGCGGAGCAGTGGGGCTGTGCTTATGGGTGGCGTGGCGACCTCCATGCAACACAATGCAGGTTAGTTACATAACTGCATGTGCCACTCAAGCATGCAAGGGTCCAAAGACTCAGTCGTCAAATGGCGCTCATTCGCTGGATCCATTTGTTGATACCCCAGTCCTCTTGAAAGTGCAGTCCAGACGAACGAAGTTGTAAAAAAGTCTAGCCAGGTAAGTGACTCCCGTAGAACACTAGAGATATTTAGAATATGATTTACCAAGGGTGAAACCCTCGTCTGCATCAAAGTTATCACATTCCATGTACAATGAGAAATTTAAGTCACCGCTTTATTATAAGTTGCTAAATGTATGAGTTGACCCTCCCCCTTAGTAATCACCCTTAATTTATAATAGCTGGGAGTATTACCATAACTTGATTTTTTCTTCTTCTTGAATACAAACTATAATATAATCTATTTTATAGAAAGCGAGCATACAAAGACCTACGCAGCCAATTGTCACCGCACCGAGCCTTTGAAGTTGTCGAGACGAAGACCATCTGGGGACTTCACACCACAACCTCATTCGATCTGTCTTTACGGCCTCCAGATTCAAAAGTATACGAAATGCAGAAAGCTTTCACATTACCTTGGCATCCGGAACTTTGACATTCGATTACATCAATTAGATACGACTGTGTAGGCAGACATCCTAGCCAGAGAAATCGCACTTGGCAAAGGTCAACAAGGCTACCTACTACGCTCAGAATACATTCTCGGAGGGTGGGATGACTTACAGCAGCACTGACGGCCCCAAAGATACCCGCGATAGCTTCTCCGATCCCGGGAATGGCAGCGGCCATCTCGCCTCCTTTGAGAAATGGGCCGAGGGCGTCACACATGCCTTTCTCCTTCTCGGGGATACTGACCTTAGCGACGATAAAGCCCTGCAGGACCTTGTTCCCGTCTATCCAGACGTATCTCGACACGTGGTACTCGCCTGTTTGCTTGATGGCGTTACAATTGTAGTAGTAAGTTGTGCCAGTATCCATGTCCATGACAGTGCTATATATGTCAATAGGCGCCAATTTGATTTTAGAGCGATCATATCTGCTGGAATTACACCAGGCCAACGATGAATGAAGGTAAAAGGACCCATTGACTTACTATTGTTGGTCCGTGGATTCAATCCCCGTGCCTGCAAGTGACTGCACGGCCTGCACAAACGCCGCTTGGAGCTCTGCACAAAGTTCACGATTCGTCAGCACTAGACCAACTCATAAGCACTTCAGAAAAGGATTTGAGGCCCGAACTCACCCCAAGGATACTTGCCCTCGCCCATGAGCGTCCATGTCACGTCCCGCAAGTCGCATGTCCCCATACCACAGTCCACGATCGTAATCTTCTCTTCGTAGCTGTCCCCCTGCGTACACGATCCCGTTGATTTGCAAACCTGATCTAAGTTTCCCAAAATCGCATGCGGGTCGGAATGGCTCCGCAAGTCGTCTGCCTCGCACCCGTAGCCAACCTTGGCGTCCGCCAGTGTCACCTGTGTCTCGATGGTGCCGTCGTCCGCGCGCTTGTGGTTCTGGGGCTGCCGCGCTATCAGATCCTGATAGAACGTGGACTCTGGGCCCATGTCTGGTTTGTAGCGGATGCGAGCGAGGGAAGAGTTGCTTTCATTGCGCGCTTGGGGATCGACAATCTCGCAATTGATTGCCTGTCTGCAGGCTTCAAGGTCATCATGGGCGCGGACGAGAGGCTGACCGGAAGGTTTTAAGGGATTGGCGCAGACTGCTGAGATGAAAAGAGTGCTGAGACGACAGGCCTTCATATTGAAAATAATGTATACAAAGCACGTAGTTACTTGAAAGCACACGTAGCGGATTGGTTTTAGTCAAATTCAAGTCTGAAGAAATAGGCCCACTCAATATTAGCTGGTGAGAAGTTTGTTGATGGGATATTTGTTTAAATAGCCTTCAGGGGGCTTGTGAAGCTGCCCAAGCTGATAACTGACGTCACTGTCACAAGAGTCAGCTGTGATGGGCAATTTATATTTGTTGTCTCACTAGTCATATCCAGCGATCCTATCACCAGCAGCCTTTGAATTCATGTCTTGTTCGCCGCTTACACACCTCAAACACGGCTGCCAGCCGTCCGCTTGAGGAAACATGAGTCTAAAGATGGGTTCTTAATGGGCGATTGTTGTTCTCTGATGTCTCAGACACATCAGCTCACGGCAAACTTGGCAAAGAAGAGGTCAAAGGATCAAGAAGTACCACATCAAGAGGTACGGCGATATATGTACAGGGCTATTGGGGCTACTCATTGCGGGACCTCGTGTCGCGGACCGTTGCCGATTTACACATATTTCGGATCATCGTCCAATAAATTTGACCATCCGTCTCGCCTTGCATCGCATAGCTGAGCGACTTGATGTATCACATTCAAGACTTGAACTACCTCAGCGGGAGCTGATCGTCGGAGACGACCGGTGAGGCTGTAATGACCTGGGCTCAAGACATTGTGTGTCTGGAGCCTGGAGTTCACACAAATAGGGCAGGTACCTTCTACAGGGATTTTGAATGCAGCCTGAAATCTGGATCCGATTCCAGGCCTTAATCCAACGAATATAAAGCCGCACACAAAATTGTCGGCGGACGTTTAGTACTCAGCCCCGTGCCGACGACAAATTTACACATGGGAGGCGGATGACAAGACGCACGTTGAGCTTCTCGAATTTGATTCCCATATCTGTCGGCAGAGGCAAGTAGCAAGATCAGTCAAAACATTGGATTTCTTTTCTAAAACATAGCATTTTCTCCGGAATGCATGATTATATTTACTGGAGTTCAGTCTCTCAGTCGCCGCTTTTTAAGAGAGGGCCTAAAGAAAGAGTAAACGGTTGCCATCACTGATTTCAGGTACATGCCGGTTACGTAAATAGTTGAGAACATCTTGTAGAGAATGCTGAATTCAAAGCGCTTCCTATCACTCATCACGCACAATCGACGGGAACAGCACAGTGGAAATCGAACTGTATCGAGGTCGCAGCAGCGGATCAACATTGTTCCATGATAACATGTTTGGATCGTACTAGTCATCGAAGGCCATATCTCGTTTTAGTCTACATCTGAACTCAGTAATTCCTATGCTTGTAGTGGCGAGCACTCGGTGTGCAACCTGTGCCCACTGTCGGACTATACATATGTAGTAGATATGATCCCGTATTTTCCTGTACCTATGGCTGTATATGCTTCAAATCTTTCGAGACGGCTTATAAAGCTGGAAAGAAAGAATTACTTGATGACGTCAGGAAAATAATACTGGCAAAGATCACACGAGAAGCACGGGCCTGAGAAGGTGTGATAATGCGGGATTACATGGCACAACGGAGTCAACTCAACAACACATGAATTATTGCATAATCGAAATTCTGTGGGCCCATACACTGTAACAAATTAGGGCCATAGACTTGAAAATTGGGTTGTAGTTTGTGATTCCAAAAATCAGCCGCCGGCACTACATCACGGCTTTTGATACACTCTAGGTTTCTAACACCATGATTCCGGCACACCCAGTATCAGCAGGGAACAGTGAAAGAATCATGTACAGGATCCACGGTATGATGAATATAGTAGAGATAGAGCACTATGCATTCAATGATTCCTACGTTCGGATAGTTGGAATGCGGGCTTCGCTTTTATATTATATGAATATGAGAACATAGCCCTCCTCAAGAAGTCAAAGCGCGATAGAGGCCGGTAATAGGCCGTAAAAGTGGAGGAGCTGCAAGAAGTAGAATGGATTACTCCGTACAGTGCGTGCTTCGACTCGAGGCTTGCTTCGTTATCAGCCTTGACATGTCACTTATGAACATGACGGGCACGGACTGCTGCTGTGCCGCTGCAGTCACAACTCCACTCCAGGTCACGCCACGCATTTTTATCACGACTTCCGAGAAGAGGACTCCGCGCCGGATCTCTCACGCTCACAGTCAAAATGATGGCTGATAGCTGTAACCAGCCGATAGCTGACAGCGCCTTCTTCGCGGTCCTGCCGCCGGAGGTGCGCGTCTCCATCTTGACTGCAGCCTTCGGGGGAAGGACGGTGCACATTCAGCGGTGTCATCCTGCGACGCCACCGCCGCAGGCTCAAAGCACCAGAACCGGCAATGCGAGGCAGTGGTTGCAAGCACGGCTCACGAGGAAGGGGAAAGAAAAAAGGGGAGAGACGCGATCAGCGGCACGCGAAAGGCAGTGGTGGGGGTGCATCTGCTACCGCCTGCCCGATGCTGTCCTCTATGACTCTCCAGCCGCAGACACTTGTCTGGCTGACCTGAAGGGAAACCGGCTTGATCGTCTTTGGTCATGTGTGAGTCCACCTGAGCTGCCACCTGAGCTCGCTGTCGGTGCGATTGGCTGGCTGCTTACCTGCCGGAAGGCGTGAGTGATTGTTCCTACCCCTTTCTATGAACTCGAAGCTTTGTGTGGCCCATCTCATTCTGAGGGTGTTCTCATAGGTACAATGAGGGCATGGACGTCCTGTACTCCAGCAACACCTTCCACGTCCGCACCGTCAACCTGTGCACGTTTGGAGGCCTCCTGCCACAGATACCCGCCACTGGCCTGTCATACATCACGTCGGTGGATTTCGTCTTGGATCGATTTTTCCTAAGCCACAAAGACTTTGTAGCCCTACCAAAGGCAAATGTCTCTGAGGTAGACATGTTGGAGGAGACGCTGTTTTGTATTGTGCGCATGATGCCGAGCCTACGGAAGCTGTATCTCGGCTTTTGTCCTGGCACGTGTCTTGTAGTCCACTGCGAAGACGGTTCCGCACTCAAGTACGAGTGCACAAAACACTTTTTGAGTTTGATGGCTGCAGTCGCCCGCGAACTGGCCCAGATGAGAAGGCCTTGCGACATTGAGCTGGGGTTCCCCTCGACAGTATTCGAACGTTATCGCGATGAAGCTATAATGAAGCATTCCGGGTTCGGCTTTCCGTGGTGGAAGCCAGAAATGCCAAGCAAATGCTCGTACCACCCGCGACACCGTGTTTTCTGGCGGGCTCAGAATCAGCTGTGTTCTCCAGAATCGGCTAATGATGAGGGAGGAGGGCCTGACATTGGATGTTGGATCAGCGAGTCTCAGGACGACCGTCCAAGAGATTACACAATTCGTTGTTTCGTAGCATGAAGAATGGTATTGTTTACTTCACAAATATTACGAGGTCAGAAATGTCGACGGATATTAACTAGTACAAAGAAAAGACTGTGTGGTCTTGGTATCTCCGGAATTCAAATACGGAAGAAACAGACTATTATACAAGATGCCTGGAATTGATCACTTCAGAAAGACAATCACAGAGCCATTTCCTCTAGAACCATCACGATCTGAATAATGACTCGAAAGGAATTACTTGCGACTACCGGGGCTCTGATAAGCAAGACATCAAACTTATCAAAGGAAAGTTCTGTGTACGGCTGCAGCCTTATCACTGTACTCCACCCTATCATCCAATGACTTCCTCCGATTTTCATACTTCCTTGGCCATATTTGAATGGAATGCGTGCCCGAATTCCTCTGTGAGATGCGACGCGAATGTCACCATCAGGACCAAAGCGCTGGGGGTGGGGGATCAGACATGAGCTTGAACGCTAAGCTCTCAGGTCGACGGAGATTTTCGTTGCGTCTGGGAACATTGCCCGAATATCAGACAGCATCTTCCTCGCCGGCACCATGAGTGCTAAGCATTCGTTTGGATAGACCGCGACGATCATGCCGTACAGTGTCCGTCCGTTGACAACCCACGACCCGGAAGAGCCCATGGCTGCAGCAATAGTAAGTACGGTCATCTTGAGCAATCATCAGTCTGGAGAACTAACCTAGATCTTTTGAAAGCCTGACTCTGGTGGTTTCCACTGGCGTTCCGCACATGCTGAAGTAGAACTTGCCAGGTAATAGCGTGCCGTTTGCCGTTTGTTCAGGGCCAAGCAGAACAGCCACCGGAAGAGCACATTGTACTTCTTCCTCGCTGATGTACGCCAACTCCTTCGCCACTTGAGTACCGCCATCTATGTAGTAGTTCTTCAAGCCCCGGGGCTTCATAAAGCCCAACGGGAAAAGCGCCAGATCACCGGAGAGACAATCATTGATGTGCCATCCACGTGGAATCTGTTGCAATTGGATCTGTGAGTCCGAGGGAAAGTTCATGCCGCAGAATCCTGCCGTCAGGTCATGGGTAATGTTCGTCCACACAGCTCGATCGCTCAAGTCAACCGGAAATACGTTTGGCGTTTTGTTGGCCAAACCACTATCAGCCTTGGAAACGTCATATGAGATGTTTATATCATCTTCTGACTCAGAATCCGAGCTTTCAGACGACTCAACCATGGAACAAGAGTTGTCTATGGCCCCTGATGCCCTTTCTATGACTTGACGAATCACACCGTGTCCCGAGGTCACTCCATAGAGTAAAGTCTTCCTCCCACGTGTGATAGCGACTGCGCCGCCCATTTTTGAGTGGCTCCGACTAACTTCGGCGTTCGCCTTCTGTATGGATGAGACGCAGCTGAGCCCAATGAGCGACGTTATCCATTGTGAACCCACATGGACGTGCAATTCAGTCCCGCCCGAAAGCTTGATACCGCTCTGACTGCGAGCATCAGGAACGGGACCAGTTTCGGAAAGAGCTTCGGAATGGGGGCTGGGATCCGCGCAGCCATGAGATACTTCCTTCGACTCCGCTGTACTGCTTCTTGACAGGATGAGAGCATGTTTTCCATCGGCTCGAGCGAAGCGGCGGATGGTACGACGACCATTGCTGGAAGACGTGACGACAACATCCTCCTCGACCTGTGAGAGATGAGCCCAGTGGGCTCTGTGGCTCCTGTGACGGAAGGGGCCACTGGGCCTGGCCGGCATTCCAAGGTCAGGGCTCACAATGCCATCGTATGTGCTCCTATCGATCAGTCCGTGGCTTAGGAGGTGCTTGACAAGGTGGCCGTCCTTTTGCATCTGCTCAAACCGGTAGCCATCATCTACAATATGGCCTCGAATATGTTGCATCCGGGCTATGAAATTAGCACCGACGTCCCCGTTAAAAGTCTCTTTTGCGTCAAAAATATACTCGCTGCAGAACCCTGAAAGTGCTCTGATTAGCTACCAAGCCTTTACAATATTAGGGTTACTTACAGCATCTCAGCTTGAAAGGAAGCTTTTCCCGAAGGTGCTCCTCAGTATGATGCTTAACCCAGTCAACTTCTTCGTCGCCGTGGAATACTCTTGAGCAACTTGTTAGATTACTGAATTCGCAAGGTAGCTCGTACCGCTCATTCGGCGGGGCTTGGCGGTGGATAGTGTTGTTCACGTCGGTAACGTTGCTGCGCATCGACGGAGCACTAGTTGCTGCAGTCCCCACGGATGGTGCCCCGCTCCACATACCCGATGATCTCCCCGCGTATGCTGAAGGCGCGGAGCTACTCGCTATAGACGCTGCTATAGACGCGGCGTCATACTCATATCTTGGGTAATCTGTGGCGTAATCCGAGGCGCTGGCAGTTGCGTAGGGGTACGTGTATGTGTTGGGTTGGTACATAGCAACATAACTTGCAGCACCACCAGACGCCGGTGGTAACGGGGCTGGAGAATATCCAGTATGAGAACCCAAACTGTATATCTCGTCATAGGTCGAAAAGTCTGAACGGTCCCCGGGATAGCGGGTGATGCTCGTATCATCCCGAGGTACATAGTCGTGGTGATCGCTCAAAGACAACGAGGCGAGTGACTCGGCATAGTCGCTATCCCTGTCTTTCCCTTTCCCTGCTGACAAGAGCGGGCCACCTTTGCGGATAAAGTGTATGTCGTAAGGCCTCAACCAGCCCAGACACTTCACATCGTTCTGGACAATCTTCTCGCACCACTTGCTGGCGCAAAAAATCCAGATGGAAGGCCTCAGTCTTAGTCTTGTTGAGCCCCGCTTCAGGACGCCTGACATTCGCATATCGAATGTGACTATACTTTGAGCCCACGGCTTGCGCAGGGTTTTGTCTCCGATCTTTTTGTAAGCGCTTGTGAGGTCGACTCTCAGCCGGTCTTTGATACCATCGATTTCTTGTATCGTCAGGCAAGGTGGTTGAATCTCGAGCCGAGCCAAGTATAGTCGTGGCGAATATTTGTATTCGCGAATGTCGCTCGACGTGATATCCATCTCGATCCATTCTGTCAATGAAGGAGTGGCAGGTGGCGTCGCGACTGACTTTGCGTGGGCCAATATTTGAGCATTCTGCAGCTCCTCACCGTTGTGAGAGTCGCTCGAATCTTCCGCCGCATTGGTGGCAGCTGAGGCGTCGGCAACGTCCTGCTCTGAGCTTTGTGGTGGGGCGGATTGAGACATCAGTGTCATCCGAGACGAGAACATAGGTAGGCGTATGATGAGTCTGTGGATGCAATCGGATGGCTCCTCCTAAGTTTGGTGGTCTTTGGTCGAAAATGAAAGGGTCTCAAAATGCTGACAGCCTGCATGATCATGTTGAGGGGCTCGAAGGGACTATCTGTGGCTGTGACAGACGTCTCAAGCACAGCGGGGTTTGCCATCTCTTGCTGCCAGATTTATGCAGGCTGCGGCTGTGTAGATAAACCAACATTGAACACGCGCAGCTGACAGTGGCGCAGAATTTATAGGTACCACGCGAGACGGGCATCACACCTTCATGAAGCAAGACTGCAGATTTGATTCGTCTAATTGAGAGACGTGGTACGACCCCAGCACTGCCACTGCGGAAGACTTTCTCCGAAACAGCAGAGTAGTACCGTCTAACCATTTTACCCTTTGTACGACATATCCCAAAGCAAACTCGCATGTGCACGAGGGCAAGGCTCCCAGGCATCCTCTTCAATGAACTGCTTGGTACTCCGTCAAATCGCGACCACTGTGTGGCTCAAATGATATGATTATTCTCCCCTCATTTTTTGCGATATGATCTTTCGACAAGAACGAAATGAAAACCCAAAACTCGACAGGTTTGCCGCCTCAGGCCGTGTCACTAGTGTTGAATGGGTATCACTTCTGTTGATCATAACTCGAGTGAAGATGCGACGATGCAGGCTTCTTATGGTATGAAAAGAAAATATTTCGCTCGCCGTGAAATTCGTCATGGCTTCCTTCAGCCAAGTTTCACGGATATCCCTTTGGTGATAGGAACATACAGTCCTACTTCGATCGTCGCATGACCTTGCATATCAAACCAGTTTGCCCAACGAACAAGTAGTCATGCAACGTCCACTCTCTTGACGGATCAGTCAGCTCGAAGTCAAACTTCATCAACAGCTGCGGTACCAATTTTGACATTTCGAGCAATGAGACGTTCTTCCCTAGGCATGTCCTCGATCCACCGCCAAACTGTATGGCCATTAAGGGTCAGCAAAGGCAATAGGGTGAGCAAGATGAAACCGTGAAAATGAACGACGGGTATCCATACCGAAAGAAAGTTTCTTTCCATCAGCTTCAGCTGGCCCGCATCTGCTTCAATCCATCTTTCCGGCCTGAAGGTAAATGCATCATCTCCATATACCGATTGTTCTCTAGCCGCGACCCACGGGTTGATACCCACAGTAGTCCCTTCCGGTAGCCAGACACCGCCTATCTCCGCGCCACCTGCAGGTACAAGGCGCTCGAGAAGAAGGCCAATCGCAGGGTGTATGCGCAGGGACTCTTTCAGGACTGCCTGGAAGTACTTGAGCTGCTGGGCTTCCTCGAAAGTGACTGGGTCCGAAAGCTGGCCATTCCGCACTGCTTCATCTATCTCGGCCAGGAGTTTGTCATAGATTCGTGGGTTGCGGCAAAGGTTGTAGAACAGGGCCCTCAAGGTCGCAGCCGTGGTGTCGCTGCCGGCTAAGACATTTGCAGCAGCGTGGGACATCAGTTCCGTGTCGTCCATGACCTGCTCGCCGTCCTTGAAGCGCTTGAATCTGCCGAGAAGATCGTCCACCTCCATCCTGGAGTCCTTGCCTACGCGGCACTGCACCTGTTGCATGATGAAGCTGATGAGATACTTGGTCGGGAGAGAGTCGTTCCCACGGAGAACACTGGCTACCCAGCTCACGAGACGATTTCCCAGTAAATGCTTGTGCAGGTACGGCGCTTGCCCAATAGTGCTGACATATTTCAATCTGTCCGAGAGCGCCTTGATGACACCCTGCACATCGGTCTCCAACTCCATGAACCCAAGACGGTTGGAGAAAGCGATAGTGGTGATCAGGTCAAACGCGTACCAATGCAGCCATTGGCCCAGATCTATGTCCTTCCCCGCCAACCCTTCAAGCTTCGCGATGAAGATGTCGGAGCATTCGTCATTCATAGGCTCAAGCTCTTTCATCGTGCTCATCGAGTAGGCTCCTGCGACCGGTCTCTTCTTCGTCCGGTGCTTCATTTCGTCCCGCTCGGAAAACGTCGTGGAAGTCCCGTCAAGGTGGAACATGTCGTAGAACTCGCTCTTCCAGAACCGGGTGCTGATGCTGTATACCAACGGGATGAGGCTGCCGTCGGAAAAAGAGACATGCTTCGGGCCTATGCGAACGAGTGGGCCGTACTTCTCGTGCAGGTGCAGGTGGTAGTTCATCTGCTGCCCAACGTAGCAGCTCCAGAGCCGATCAAGATTGGATATGCTCGCCAGGAACGGTCCAGGAATGTTGCGGAGTCCAGAGCGGTACCGGATGAAAAGGATCCTTGTGATACCCAGGACGCCTAAGAGGAGCAGGATGCCCATCGCAAGCTCCTTTGGGCTGCCGAACCTGATATTTTCAAAGAGTGTCTTTGAGTCCATGTTGATCGTCGGTGTTGTCGGAGAGGGGCTGCTTCATCGCATTCTGAAAGGGGTTTATAGCAATGTGCGGCTAGCTCGGAATCTTATATCACACGTGGGAGGCCGACTGTTGTGAGGCACTGCAAGTTTGGGGTAGACGGGGATGATGCTTCGATTCCCGTATGCCACGCCCCAACGCCGAATTTGGCAAACTCAATGAAAATCGTCAGGACGAACTTTCTTCCGTATCAAGTAGAACCAGTAGAACCAAGGCGTAGTAGCCCATAGGGGCAGTGTTGTTGTGCCTACGGATGGCATCCAATGTTGTACATGGTGTTACTAGCCATCTAGACACATATAGTAGCTGGCCTCTTCGTCTTCAATTGCCGTGAAGATTACAGGTTGAATGACTGGGTCCTTTCTCCTCCTGTCTCTGAGCAAGCTTGGACATGCTCTAGCTCGTTAACTTCCAACATGTAATTACCATTGTGACCCCCTTCTGCGGGCCGCCTGCATGCACGCTGTCTTAGCAAAAGGTCGAGTGCCGGGTCGACAGCGAATTGCGTAGGTTTGTGATACACAAGAGCGGAATTAAACAAGTATAATGTTTCTGTCATTACATTTGAGACACCAGCGTCCTAGTCGTCTTGCGCTGGTGAAAGACATCAACGCGGATAAATGTCAATTTGCCAGGAGGTCAGCACCGCTGCTGGGGTGCGTCTGGTGATTGTCCAGAGCGGAATAGCCGACTCCATCATCTCGCGGGGTTAGATACTGTCGTCAGCTACTACAGCCCGCGAAATACTCTCTGTCTTCCTCCGCCGCCGTTTCCACATCAGACGCTGCAGATAGCCGTCGTCCTCGAGCGTCTGCCTAGTCTCCGGGTCTCCAGCCAGCACGTTACTGCCCCGGAACAGCACTGTTCCAGCGTATGTCAGCAGAGGCTGGCCCTCCTTCCTGATGCCACCTCGCCCAAGCTGAGAAATCTGATACCTTAAGAAATGCTTCAGCCTCACCGACGCAGCGGGCGACATGATCGTCTTCATCCGTCCCGGTTCTGTGAAGCAGAGCTTCGACCAATGGCAGTCACACTGGGTACGGGAAGGTTGCATACAGATCGAGCACTTTGGCGCTGGTGGGTGTTCGCCAGCAGCGAAGAGGAACTCGTAATTGCGCATGTCGTGTGCCTCGTGTGCGTCCTTGAACTTTTCGTAGTGCAGGCTCATGACCCGATTCAGCTCGAGCAGCAGCCTCGGCGAGGCTTGTTTGGTACTCTCCTTGGCCAGAAGAGCTCGGCGTCCGGTGTAGCGGCCCATTAGGCCCAGAACATCCATAGACTCTTGGCTGTTGTCGTAGCTGAAACTGTTGAGCGCGTGGACCGCCGAGGCCATCAATGCTGTTGATGAGTCGAAATCGGATGCTTGTGATGCCCCCCACTCCTCGACGAACCCGCGCCACATCTCCGGCTGGAGTAAGAACTCTGTGGCTGACCGGTGGACGAACCGTATGACCTTGACTTTTTCTCCACTGTCGTACCTGTCTGCCCCGACAGAGTCTGTTCTCGGCTTTAAGAATCTGTTTCCCAGCTTCTTGGTGCGAGACGGAATGACCTCCACGAACCCCAAGCATCGACTCTGGAGACGGCGGTCCAGGGCTCTTTCAGAGCGGTCGTCTGCTCGGCTGTGGTCAGAGCCGTAATAGGAGCCTGTAATACCGCATCGTCGTCCGATTCTAATGTATAGTGAAGGCCTCAAGCTCGACTCCCACTCATCTCTGCAACCGAATAGACAAGTACTATTTTGGCAACTCGGAAGAGTTTCATTGTTGGTCTATCTGCGAGGATATATGTCACAGTGCTGGTAGGATATCTTGGGTTGAGAACTTGTTGTTGCGCGAAGGGAGGAAAGCTAGAAGTCTACAAGCCGCAGGCGAAGCTGTGGCGTTTATATGGCGGGCCGCATAACAGTGGGTACCGTGACAATATATGTGTATCGAGGTACCTTGTTTTCTGGGGTTCCTATATTGTGCCACTTGTACTAGTAGCTATCAGAATTGCGAGGAGCGATGTCACACATCTAGCAATCCCAAGGGCTCTTTTTTTTTGTATAAGTATGCCATTATAACTGCTTGAATTCACAAATTCTATGCTGGTATTCAAATGACTACGCGTGCAGACACCATGTGCTCAACCATACCGCCATACTCCCACAAACGAATGGTTCTTCTATGCTGAAATGATCATTTATGTAGATCCTTGCTCAAAAAGTCAGATGCAAAGCGATAAATATCTTCAACTCTTTACTGTAACGGGATCAATTCGACCCGAATTAGCTTATACTCTTTATCTTTTTTGAACACGGCTTTGAATGCGAGCAGACCTCCTTGTGGGTATTCGGTCCGGATCTCCTCCCTTATACCCCTTCGAGCCCCAGGACAATCGCCGCCTCTGAGGCTTCGCCGCCGTCTCCAGCGTCCTGGGCCTCGACTTCGCCTTCCGCCGTCCGTCAGCCAACTTCTTGGCCACCACTGCCCCAGCCGCCTCCTTGCGCCAGGGCTGAGCCGGCACAGCTGCACTGGACCTCCTCCTCGGGTTGTCGCCCTTCACCCTGAAGCCATGGTTGTCGAACTTACCATCGGGATAGACGCGCCTGTGGTACCGCTCGGATGTGTGGTGATAGGGGAAGGCGTCGCACTGGCAGGGGTTGCCGGTGTCGAAGTAGTTCTCTCCGTAGTCTATAGTCAGTTCCTCGCCGGCCGTGATGTCACGGATCATCCGGAAGACCATTACGGCGCGCTTGCCGTACATAGTCTTGACTGGCTCTGTGTTAGGGTCGCAGTGATGGTTCACAAAACGGGTGATCTGTACATAGCCATTGCACATCAGTACTTATCATCTCATACTCAGTGCATATTGAGTGTCGGACAGGAATCCAGGGTCGTGGATGAGCAGCTATGGCAGATGGAAGTGCTGAAGGATGACTCACATTGCCGTACTGTTGCGCATCGGAATTGGCATGATTATCAATCAAGAACGTGTAGGCATTAGTATAGGCCGTGACATAGTCAAGAGGCATGAGACAGCCCATATACTCGCCTATAAGGGTTCCGCGTGGAATGTGCGCAGTCGCGAAAACTCCGTAGCCCCATTGTGCCTCTTGGATACGGAGCTTGAAGTCGGCCAAGTCCTTGAAGTCACCCTGGGCGATATCGATACATTGCTGCCCGGGACACTAGTGGCATATTTAATTAGTTCATGAGATTCACACAGGTCAAGAACGAAGGGATAACTGCTCACAGCTGCGCCTCTGAGACTGCAAACGAAAAAAATTTGCTCGTCGGTATTGAAGTCAAGAATACCTTGGACTGTATTAGTCCCGCTTGGTGGACCAACGCCTTCCTGCAGAGATCGGGGTTAGCTATCAAAGTCCCAAGGAAGAAGTTGTGTATGACACCAGCGTGTATTGGAACACTAAGACCGCTATATGTTCCTAGAGCCTCGAAACTCGCAGCCTCGCAAAGAAGTTTCACGTAAGCTCTTAAGCGAACTAAGAAAAAAGTAGATCTTCCGCTCTAGAAAGGTGAACATTACAGCCACGAGGTACTTACTCCTTGATCATTGCCTCGATTATTGTCCTGCCCTACTGTACCGGCGATGGTGGGAAGGTGTGAACGGTGGTTGAACCGTTTAATTGGTAATAAACCGCGGGTGATTGGGAGGGGAAGTTGTACCGTTTATTTGCTTCCGCGGTTTAGAAGAAGTAAGCGGTTTATTCCTTAGTCAACGGTTTAGGGCTAGTTTAGCGTGGTTTATAGGTACATAGAGAAGAAGGAAGGAGCAACTTCCTTTTATACCTGGGAACATTACCAACTTAACCAGCGGGAAAAAAGAACCTTAGAAAGGAGGAAAGGGAAGGGAAGGGAAGAGAAGGGAAGAAAAGAACCTTAGAAGGGAGCTCCAAAGGTAAGGATTCCCAGAAGACAGCTTAAAATTTGATTTTATCTCAGGCAAATTGGGTACCTTTACTTTTTTGGCTTCTTTTACTTCCTTCCCTTTTATCAACTATACCTTCCTCTAAACCGCTTAAGCGGGTTTAAACTGCTTACTTTTTCTAAACCGCTTACTTCTTCTAAACCGCGGAAGTAAATAAACGGTACAACTTCCCCTCCCAATTTTAAACCGCTTACGCACCCCGGATGTAGCCGATACAGTATAGCATCGTAGTATGTCAGCGAATTGGAGTCACAGAATCTGATGAGACTCAAGCGGGGATCAGCGGCAAGATATGCTCTGGAATACTCACAGTCTGTGGGGTTGATAACATAGTCCTGGGTGACTCTAGCGTGTGTGTTGTCGTCTCTGACAATATCCACGAACGCATCCTGGTCGAAGTCGTAGTATGAAAATAAGTCTAGTGTGTCAAGATTGGGTAAACCTGCGGGGCCAGCCATTTCGCTCGTTTTATAATTGCACTGAAATAATTAAGTAATATTGGAATGATTTTAGTAGGCGTTGAATGTAATATTTTGTTTTGAGATAATCTCCATGAGCACTGTCATGCCGTTGAGGTTCTATACAGTTCTACATATACTCAGAAGCATTCTTTGTCGCATTGTAAATTGTCAGTTCACTTTTGCGTTCCGTGCTGGGACTTTGTCCTGTGTTCCAAAACTTCCATATATAGCTCTCACAAGTCATCCTCATTGAGAAGAACCCGATGGGGACTCCCAAAATACTTCCTTTGTCACTTGGAAGCTTCTCTCAATAGCTTTGATGGCTATTTGCAAGCATGCAACCACAGTGTACATGAGGTTGAGCCGTCTCCGTGCCGTTGTCAGCAGACCCGGACCGCCAGCTAGGATTGATCGTTGAAATCAATCTCAACGCAAATAAAATTAAAAAATGCTTCGACTAAGATCACGCACACCTGGCATGGTGAGAGGAACGTGTCACTTGAGTATCGTCCAAGTCAAATGCCTGCCAAACCCCAGCTGTAGTAATTGCTGTTTTGCTGCTATTTCATTGGCATTCCAAGAACACAAACTTTGATGCATCTAGCATACTCTCCAGCCTAGTTCTTGTGTCAGTGCATCAGCATACACTAGGAGTGCGTAGCCAAATATGCCAGAGAACCCGTTGCCTTCACGTACAACGAAGTCAGTCAGCGGGCCAGGACTAGACGGTATAATAAAATTCATCCAAAGCACTCCATTTCGATCGCTCTCATTTTTGCTTTGCCAGCAGCGGTCTAACAGTCACTTTATTGTGGGCGGCGGTTTGTTTCGGATGGTAGTCATACCCGTCAATTGCGTGTTTCTCAATGCCAATGTCGCATCAACTGACAACCTGTACCGCTCTACGGGTGTCCTTCGCAATTGCCTTGCAGCTTGGATGATTTCATGGACCGAAAAGCAAATTGAACTTCTATTAGATTCTCGGACCCACTTAGAAGTATGGAAACCAAATGGCATCTTACCAGTCCACAGTCATGCATGTGCAGGAAGCTGAGTTCGGAGAAGGTCGTCGTGCCCCAAAAATTACGGCTTGGCTTTGCGTTACGTGCCCAGGTGTGTGAGCAGGTGAAGAAGCGGTCCAAAGCCTGGGCGTCTCGTTTGTGAAGCTCAGGCGCGGTATTCAAAATCGCACATTGGGCAGGGGTTTTCTGCAGTGTCACACAGGTCGGGGCATCTGCAGAAACGGTGTCCGAGGACGTCACGCCGTTTTGGGAGCTTCTGCCGCTTGGCACGGGAACACGCAGTGCTAGAGCGTAGACACCCGGAGAAGTCAGTTGACTGAGAGCTGCAGACAGCGAGATAAGAGACTTCAGCGGAGCATGTCTCATTAAAGTCTCACTACGGCATCGAATGTGAACTTGTAGCAATTCGTTGCTATGCCGTTTTTACAGGACGGAGCGGGGTAAAAGTCAAACAAGACTCGCGTGAACCTGCTAACATCCACCAGGCAAAGTGAAGCGCCAGAAGTGATAGTGTCTGCACACCAGCAGGCTGGCCTCCGTTTCCATTTTTACCCACATGGTTCTCCACAGGCACGGGCCATTAGAGTCAAGGTCTGTTTGCATTTTGACTGTTGGCAAGTGCCATGACACTAGCGTGCGTAATGCTGTTTGTCGGGCCTCCCACAGGTTTAGGCCCATTGCCGATGACTCAGTGAATCATAGTACCTAGATACCTAGAAAGGGATAGGACAGTAGAGGGGAGCTGCTGTACCTAGGTAGGTTGCAGGGGCGCCTGAAACCAGTAGGCCTCTCGCAGAAGAGGGGCAGTAGGTTTGGGGCCTTTGGGGGGAGGTGCGTTTGCGGGTTGTGAATTTGGCCCACTGCAGCTGGGAGTCAGGGTTGTTGTGCTGGCCCTCAGGTCAACTGGTCCCTCCTCACCTGGGCAACTTCCACTCCCACCCTCAGTTTCTCATATCCCTCCACTCTGATTATCCATTCCATCCTCACTGTCTGATTTCTCAAGGCTTTCATAGCCTCTTCTATTTCTATCTGATTTCTTGCCGCCGACATCCTCATCCTCATCCTGCAGTCGCCAGCCAGCCAAACCTGCGGCAGCTCGAGCTCCCTCGCTAAGATTTTGGAGCTGTCCTAGCAGGTAATTTGGCCCACACCCTCCACCTCCAACGCCACCCGTTCAACCTGAACCATGCCTTTGCATGCCATGCCATGCCACTAGGTCCATGCTAATTATGAAGCAGGTATCACTCTTCGTGTAGATGATTCAGCAGTAGCTTATCGCGGCATCATCATCTCTTGCTAAACAATTGCTTTCGCTCTGTCCGATACCCGACTCAAGCCGTGTGCCTTGCACTCCAGCATCCCTGACGAGCTACCCGTGCACATTTGCCTTCCAAAAGATGGCTGATCGAGGCCGCGGAAGTGGAAGGGGCCGTGGCGACGGAACCGCCCGCGGTGGCCCTAGCCGAGGTGGAGCATTCCCAGCCGGTCGTGGAGGAAGTGACCGTGGCCGTGGTGGCTACCGCGGTGGAGGTGACCGTAGTGGAGGTGACCGTGGCGGCGGAGACCGTGGTGGCTATCGCGGAGGCGGAGACCGCGGTGGCTATCGTGGAAGCGGAGACCGTGGTGGCTATCGTGGAGGTGGCGATCGAGGCCGTGGTGGTGGTGATCGAGGCGGACGAGGCGGAAAGCCGCCTGTTCAGGTTTACACCCCTCGCACGGGAGTTCCCAACCCTGATGCCGAGGTGAAGGCCGTCGAAGATGCTCGTCAAAAGGCCCGCAAGTCGCCCGAGTTCGCCATGAGCTCTCTGAATCTCGACAACGCTAACGTGCTGCCGGCCCGACCTGGCTACGGTACCGAAGGCCAAGCCATCAATGTCTACGCAAACTACGTCGAACTGGTTCCCAAGTCTGACCTTACCCTCTACTCGTACGATATCTCCAAAATCACCCCCGATGTCGTTGGGAAGAAGCGCACACAGGTCATCCGTCTGCTGGTCAGCGAATCCCCAGAGCTGGCCAGTTACCGAGGAGACATGGTAACCGACTTCAAGTCCACCCTGATCTCCCGAAAGCAATTGGACTTGGGAGGGACCCAAAAGGATATCGAGGTCACGTACAAAGCTGAGGGAGAGGATGATCCGAAGGAAAACGCCCCACGACACAAATTCACGATCAAGTACACGAAGGCACTGACTGTTGGCGACTTGATTTCCTACCTAACCTCCACGAACCCGGCGGTCCGGTACGACAACAAGTTGGACATGATTCAGGGTCTAAACATCTTCCTCAAGCATTACGCTAAGTCAACCAACAATCTCGCGACCATCGGAGCCAGCAAGACCTTCTCAATGAGCGGCAATGCTGATAAGCAAGATCTGGGAGGCGGCCTGACCGCTCTTCGTGGCTTCTTCACCAGTGTCCGAGCCGCCACCAATCGGATTCTTGTCAATATCAACGTCAGTCATGGCGCCTTTTACATTGAGGGCAAGCTTCTGGATCTGATGGCTGCATTTATGCGCGGTCGGCGATACGATCCCAGGTCATTTCGTTCTCTTGAAAAGTTTCTGAAGCGTGTTCGTGTCAGAACAACGCATCTCAAGGAGAAGAAGAACAGAAAGGGAGAGGTCGTTCACCGACCCAAGACTATCTTTGCGCTTGCTAACCCGTCCGACGGCCAAAAGCTCAACCCACCCAGAGTGACTGGATTCGGTGCTGGACCGAAGCACGTCGAGTTCTGGCTTGAGAATAAGCCCACATCGGCTCCGCCATCGTCGTCCACCCCGGGTGTGGAGCAACCCCAAGCTGCTCCCAAGAAGAAGGGCAAGGGCAAAGGCGCGAAGGGCAGCGCGGAAGTGGCAGGTCCGCAACCTGCTTCTGCCGGCACCGGCCGCTACATCAGCGTGTTCGACCACTTCAAGAACACGTACAACATCATATGTGGAGATGAGCATCCAGTTATCAATGTCGGCACGAAGAACAATCCTTCCTATTTGCCTGCCGAGGTTTGCGTTGTGCTACCAGGCCAGAGCGCTATGGCGAAACTCAATGGCGATCAGACTCGGAATATGATCGGCTTCGCTGTGCGCGGGCCTTGGCTCAACGCAGAGTCTATCGTGAATGATGGCCTGCTTACAGGCGGTCTCTCAACTCAGACAAATGCGCTTTTGGTAAGCACTCACACTGCTTCCTCAGATCCTCCTTCACGACAGCTAACCACTAATGTTCAGGCGCAATTTGGCATCAAAGCCGGTCAAAGCCTCATCACCGTACCAGCTCGCGTACTTCAAGAGCCCAAGGTGTTTTACAAGGACAATAAGCCTGTCAAGGTTGCTTTCGGCACCTGGAACATGGGAGAAGTCAAGTTCAACAAGCCTGGAAACCTGAAGAGATGGTCGTGGATTGCTGTGCGAGAGCCAAACGCGCGTGGCTATCCCATTGCCATGTCGGACCTCGAGGCCACCGTCGCCCAATTCTCAGCATCTCTAACCAAGAACGGTGTGACTGTTGAGCAACAACCGCTCCCGGGTCAGGAAGTCCACATTAAGTACCCCAGCGACCCAAATTTGGATACGACGTTTGAGAGAGCTTCGAATAAGCTAGATCTCCTCCTAGTTATCCTCCCTGGGAGGGAAAAGGGCGATAACACAGAGCTGTACAGCTATGTCAAAACCCTGGGCGACATCAAGTACGGTGTTCATACCATCTGTGTCATGGGGTCCAAGTTTACAACCCTACGAGGACAGGACCAGTACTTCGCGAACGTTGCCCTCAAGTTTAATCTCAAGCTTGGGGGCAACAATCAGATGGTGGAGCCTTCGCGTTTATCCTTCATTAACGAGGACAAGACCATGGTTGTTGGTATTGATGTGACTCACCCTTCTCCCGGTTCATCATCCTCTGCACCGTCTGTTGCCGGTCTTGTGGCATGTCCAGACAAGCACATGGGTCAATGGCTCGGCACCCTCAGCCTCCAGGAAAAGGCCCGCCAGGAGATGGTTTCCGACCTCAACCCAATGATGAAGAAGGCTTTTGGCTGGTGGAGAAACATAGGAAAGCACGCGAGCCTCCCAGAAAACGTTCTCATTTACCGCGACGGTGTCTCGGAAGGCCAGTACCAGTTGGTCTACGAGGAAGAGGTCAAGATTATACGTGAAGCATTCAAAGAGGTATACCCAGCAGACTTGACGAAGAAGAATCTGCCCCATCTGACCGTCATAATTGTCGGCAAACGCCACCACACACGCTTCTACCCAACCCAGACTAAAGACCTGGACCGCAGCGGCAACTGCAGGCCCGGCACCATCGTCGACCGCGGCGTCACGGAGGAGGGCATGTGGGACTTCTTCCTGCAGTCGCACGCGGTGATACAGGGCACCGGCCGGCCGGCGCACTACGTCGTTGTGCTGGACGAGATCTTCCGCAACCGGGCCAACAAGCGGCCCAAGCTGCCCGCGCCTAAGCCGCAAGACTCGCCCGCCAACGAGCTCGAGCGCATGACCCAGGCTCTGTGCTACTCGTACTCGCGCGCCACCAAGGCCGTCAGCATCTGCACGCCTGCGTACCACGCCGACATCCTGTGCGAGCGCGCGCGCCGGTACATGGCGGACCTGTTTGAGGGGGGCACCGACGACGCGAGCAGTTCTGCTGGGGGTGGCGCTGGGTCTGAGAGCTTGAGGATCAATCCGAAGTTGGAGAATACGATGTTCTACATCTGAGGGAATTGGATGCCAGACTGTGATGGATTGCCAGTGGCTTGCTTTTTCATTCACATGAAGCGGTTCGAGACTAGCGAGCGTCTTGGCAGAGTCTCTTCTTATTTTACCGCGTGGGACTGGATTCTCCGAGCGTTTGGTTTATGTTGATGACCTGATTTGGTTGTGGAAAATATGCCGATAGCGAGTTCATTTTCGGTAGCCTAGCGTGTTTACTCAGATTACACAGCATTCGATACGCACTCAATGTTCTTATCAACAGCTCTGACATGCATGCTGACATATCTTCAAGGTTGCTCACACTGTGGTGTGTGTTAACCTTTCCACCTCGGTGTGGCAGGTTGGTTATGACATAGGACGTTGTTCCTTGGGAGGTTGTTACCCAGGAGGTTACGCTGGACCCGGCATGTGATGCTCAATTGCCAAATCGGACCACCTATGACCTACATCGAAAGAACAGGAATCTGGCGAATAGGGAAGCGTATGTTTGATCGCAGGCATTACAAAGAGGACACATTTTTTTGGCTTGATCTTCACTCTCATGATGTTCTTGACAAGATCTAAGCCGCTCGTTGAATCAACCATTGTTTTGTGTGCCACCACTTGAGCATTTGCGCTGGCTCGCTTCGGTTTGTTCTACATGACAGCCAATGACGATCATGCAATCTATCCTCTAAAGCTCTCAAGGAACTTTGGACGGCAGCGACGTCTGTGAACAAGCTCAAGACCGTCTTCCCATGAAATATGAGACAAATGACATGGGGGTCCCAAAATCTAGTTGTAACCAGCGCCTTGCTGTCCGTAAGTTGGGTGGCCTTTGCCCTTGCTTTCCATGATCGCCAACCCTTCATTGTGTTTGGATTCGATCAAGGTCATTCCCATGAGTTTCTCATAAAAGGGGACAGATCGTCCCCAGTCTGCTGTGAAAAGCATGCTCCGTCTCACATGCGGCATACCCTCGATAACTTCCTGCACACAAGTGACCAACCAGCTTCCGAGCCCCTTGCCTTGGTATGTTGGATCGACCCAGATATCTGTGAGATACACGAACGTGACAAAGTCGGTGATGCATCGGGCTACACCAATGAGCTTGGTTGCTGGCGTAGAACTCGCCGGGCGCTCGTGTTCAAGCTGCTCATATAGACCAAAAGCCAGCGAGTTGTCTAACATCTCCCGCATGGCGTGGGCTGGCAATGGCTTGGCCCAGTAGAATTCTTTGCGGTCAAAGATGTCAATGAGCGTCGGAATGGGGAAGAGAGCAGGGTTTGTTGATATGAGGAACTGTTCTTTTCTCCAGGATCTCTCCTGAAGCTCTGACTTGACAGATGCAGCATCCATGACGGTCCTTCGTGATTGTTTATTTGCGCGCGCCCTTTCTTGCGGGGAGATTTGTGAAGCTTGGGTGGAAAGAGCAAGTTGGAGGTAAAAAGTCAATGAGTTTGCGGATGAATGTTGATGCAGATGACTCATGGCGAAGCCCGTACCGCCCGCTCATGGTGCCGCTCACGCTTAGGGGCTTGAGCCTAAACATCCATGGATGGTGTTAGACCAGCCATGACACGTTGGCGGCCCCAGCAATCAAACGTCGCCCGATTCCGGCGCGATCACGCAAGGAGAACCGGGGAACAGGTGCCATGGCACAATCACCGCTGATTATCCAATGTTCCGCATTTCATAAGAAGACTCAACAAGGTAGACATGAACGCGGCGAATGGTGGCAACACTGATGCTCAGCACCAGATGCCAGAAGGGCTAGTGGGCAAAGACTTCAAGACGCATTTTCTGGCACCGTGGCCGCACACATATACACGCATCGATGTGCTCATCCTGGAATTTTGCATTTACCTATATTTATGGTTGCCTAAATTAAGCCACATGCGCGCTTCATTGACCTAGCTCGAGCTCTGAAAAATGAATGCTCGACTGTTCGATTGATACACAAGAGCTTTTTCCACGCATGACTTGCATTCACACTCAAGTTTCACGCAGCACGGCGAGCCTCTGATCTTCATGGCTTGCGTGAACAGCCGACAGAGAATGCCAGTGGTTAGTCTGTGATTTGTCGTTTGCCAATTGTGGACATAGTTACCGCCTATTCGAGCAATGTGATGGGAGAATCTTCATCAAGCACTTGAGACGTTATGGTCGGCTACTCTCAACGAGAGGCCGAAATTTTATTGCACTACCAATCTCTATGACCCTTAAACCCAGCGTGACACGCTACATGTGTAATGCAGCCAAAAGAACCCGGCAAAACACGTCTCTGGTGGGCAAGCCGCACTTGCTGTGCTTCCAAATCCAGCCATCTGATCTGGTTGAAATCCACCTCTGAATTCACATCATGCTCGTTACCCCCAGGCAGAGGCTCCATGTATGAGATCGGACTAGGATGGAGAGAATTAAGAGTCTTGAGGTTGAATTAGTCCGTGCAAGGCGTTGAAGTTCCAAGCCGACGAACACATTTTACTCCATCCACTTCTCGGTCTCCTCGTGGTTGACAGTTTCCACGAATGCGGCCGTGATTCGACGAAGAAGCATGTGTCTGATTTCCCGCACGCAGCTGTCATCCAGATTCCCTATCCAGTAGTAGCCACAGTGCTGGAACGCCAGCCAATGACAGAAGGCATGGATACCAGAAGCATGCTCTTGTGGCTGAGGAACATGGACGGGCACGAGCTCGACATTCTCAAGAGAGAGTGCGGCCACTGCCATTGCACCAGGCTGCTCGTCGGGATGGGTGTCTTGCTCAACGTGAGCAATTACGTATGCCTCCATAAGCTGCTGCTCGCCGTTTCCATCCTTTTGCAAAAGCACAAGCACCCATCCTTTCTTTGTGAGAACGAAACAGAGAAGACTGCGGCCCTCGTTTTCTCCTGACATCGCGGCTTCGACATCGACAACTTTGCCTTCACGACCGTCCGTGAACAAAGTCGCAGACTGATGGATTGATGAATCGTTGGTTGTAAAAAGCTGGATTGCGAATCTCATGGTCTCGATTCCGAAATCAGTTTCGTTGAACACGACGCCATCCTCATTGGAAACGTAGTGCCGTCCGAACGCCTCTCCTAGAACCACACGAGGATCTCGAATGACAAAGCCGGATTTCGCGAAGTCTTTCCAGCCCAGAGCCTGGTCAGTATTGATGTCAAAGCCTGAAGTTGAAGCAAGCAGCTCCCAAAGGGCAGCAGGCTCGATGTCGATGAACTCTGAGAATGGAGATGCTGACGTGGTGGGAAGGTTGAGCTGTTGTCGGAAAGCCCCAATGTCAGCCTCAAACATTTTGCCGACATCAGCGCCGTATGCCTTCAAGCAGATCTTGGAGCTGGAGCAGTCCAGATACTTGTCAAGCAGAGCGACAATGCCATGAAGAAACTTGGCGAGCTGCGCATGAAGACGGGGATTGACGAGGTCGACAAGGGCAGAAAGTTTGTCCGTGGGAACGTTGTCCATCTGCTGAGTGCGAGTGTATTTGAGGAACTCTGCGATTGGAAGCACAGCCAAAACACCGTCACCATAGGCTTTCACGATCTCTTTCAGGATCCGTCCGGTGCTAACCTTCGCCAGGATCTTCTCCATCATCTTGTCATCCGTGAGACCTGCGTGTGACCGAACACTTGGGATGTTCTTGCCTTCTTTGACAACTTCAAGAGCAACCAGGTCTCTCGCCGCCATATGATTGTTGGCTTTGCCACTGGTGACAAGATCATCAGCACGGTTTGCAAGGGAAATTGCTGATAGTGCCTGCTCCGCAGCGTCGACCACTTTGGTGTGATCCCTGTTCATCATGAGACAGAGCGTACCCCGGGAGAAGTTCTGGCCATTGGGAGAAAGGGATTGGCCTGCGTTATGAGCTTCTGCAAGCTGGGCATCGGCGAACATGATGCTCATGAAGTAAGTGACTCGGTCCGTCAGATACATGGGGTTGTTCAGTCGCTGAATCATGCCCGAGGACTCCAGCACCGCATCATCTGTCTTTGCGGGTGTCGAAAGTTGCTGAGAACCAGCCTCGCTCTCTATGTCGATGTCTTCGTCGTCCTCGTTCCCGTCGAAAGGGTTGCCTGGTATGGGGTAGATCAGGCTGTTACACGCGTCTCTGTGAAACTCCTCAACCCACTGTGCGAACTTGGGACGAAACTTGTCAAGCAGGCGAGAAGTGTTGGCTTTCGCCGCGGCGATGTCTGCGTCGTATTGAGGTGCGGCATCCAAGAGTGCCTGCACGGCGGCTTTTGCCTTAGATGCCTCAGCAGCGGTTGCAGCGCGCCTGATCTCGGCAGCGTCAAGAAGACCCTGGCTGACGATTACCTTCATGGAGAGCACAGCAGTCTCGTCTTTCGTGGTGCGGAGCGAGGCTTCTAAGCTTGCAATTCGATTCTCCTTGGCATTGATGCGCATGGCGAGTTTCTTGGCGTCCATCTCGGCTTGTTCAAGGGGGACTGAGACGCCAGCGTTCTGGGTGCAGTTGGCAGCGTGGCTGTCATTAGCTTGCTTTATGTTCTCTCCATGGTGCTCCTTTGTGTTGTCGACATCGGGGACCTGACCCCATTCCTGGGGTGACTCGTGATCGCCGTCGTGGTCAGCCATTGTGCCTGGTCTGAAAACAAATTAGCAAATATTCTCAAGAGATGGGCAAGTAATGAGTAGTGATGCTAACTGCCCAGCCTCAACGCCGTTGAGGCTGCGGCAGCACTTTGTGCGGTCAGATTTGAGAATACTGAAGCGTGACGTTTTTAATAACTACCCAGTGAATCACTGTCGCGGTCGATCAGGCAGGCTCAATCACATTGAGGCTGCCGAGATGTTGATGATGAGGTAGAGCTGGGGGGTGAGCAGGCAGGCTGAATGCGATTGAGGCTGCCAATACCTTGACGATTAGGCAGAGCTGGGGAATGGGGAGGTATGTTTGAGTGCTTGGTGGCCTTGTTGTAATTACCTTGAGCTTGGAAGTACTATCACTGAGGACGATGTGTCGGAAAGAAGCAATAGCTGATGGTAAAGACCTGACGGGCAGGAGTTAGCTGGAGTTAGTGTTGCAGCTTGTGGTGAACAGCTGGAGGGGAGGAGGGGCAGGCAAGTCGCTGTCGCAAATGGTGGTAAACAGTTGATGTGGAGAAGGTGAGAAGTTTGCTATCGTAGCTGTTGAAGAACAGCTGATGAGGAGGAGGGGAAGAAGTCGGTGTCGCAACTGGTGGTGAACAGTTGCTGTTGGGAAGGTATGGAGAGAGGGAAAGTGGTCCACGATGCGAGGTGATGCAGAAGCTTAAGTACTTTGGCTCTGGGTTGTTGCGTCCCCTCAAGCTGGCCCTTTCCTGTCAGTAAAGGCACAAACGTACATTGACAATGGAAAACTCTGCGCACTTGCCTGTTGATTGGATGAACCACCTGTAGATTGGATGAAAGAGTGAGCAACCACACTTGAAAGTGCGCTGACTGGTTCAATCTTCGTACGATCCAGGCAGATGTGATTGTTTGGCGCTTCAAGACCAGCTTGAAGATGATTGACGGTAGGAAGTGCGGCTGGCGCGCTGGGAATGGAGCTTCGAGAATTAGGAGATTTGACCTCTCGCCAGGAGTTGTGGTCTGTTGATCGACGAGGCCCGCGTCGCGTAATTGATGTGTTTCGAGGTCAGGCAGGTTTAGCCTCTTGCCAGGAGTTGTGACTGGATGTTTTAAATGCGACACTCCATTTTGTGATGTGTGTCGCGCACGAACATATTTAGCCTCTTGCCAGAGGTTGGGTCTATTGAACGACGAGAGACCATTTGCCGTGTGATGTGTATTTTCCGTGTGATGTTTGTTAAAGAGGAGCAGGTTTAGGCTCTTGCGAGGAGTTTTGGTCTTTTCGAAACGGCGAGACCCCCGCCGTGGGATGTATGCCAAAAATAAGCTGGTTTATGCTCCTGCTAGGAGTTGGGTCTTTTCAAATCGGCAAGACCCCCGCCGTGGGATGTGATGGGAAGCGTGAGAGGAAGTCCAAAATTTCAAGACGAGCAAGAGGAAGAAATGTTTTGTCCCTCTTAAGTATGCTTGCTGCCACAGGGCGGGCGGTCTTTGGGCCCACTTCGAGCACAGGCAATTGGCCAATGAATGCGCGCGGGCAACATGAGCCTACGTAGGTACTTACGTGCCGAATTACTGTGTTGCTGACCGTCTCCTTCTCCTTTCCTTCTAGCTCACCAGGTTCACCAGGTTCACCTCCACAGGCATCAAGCTCAAAATTACGCTTTCATCTTCAGTGCGTACTGATCAGCTCATCTCGAAGGACCTTCAGCAGCCCCAATCACAAATCCCCTTCCCATTGTCTCCCCATTCTGCGTCCCTCCATTGGAGTTCATCTCAACTTTACGTCCATCGACGTCGGACACACCTTCTTGGCCTGCTCCAATCGTAGCAGAGCTTGCAATCCTTCCTAGCTTCGTCTGAAAGTTCCTGCTTTCCATTGGCCCAAGCCCGATACCTGATCCATTCGAAACTTCAACCTCCACCCCGCCAACAACTATTTAAGACCACCCTGCCTCCCTCTCCATTTCTCCTCGTTCTCTAGAAACCACACTTCAAACCCGATTCTCCCAGTTCAAACCTCTGATCTTGAGAAGCCACCTGGTCCACAACCCTGCCCGGGCACCCAGCTTCGCAAGCCGAGACCACCAGGTTCCAACATTCCTTCTATTTTCCCCAAGCAAGTTGGTGACTGCGACTTGTTCACTTTCCACCGCATCCAAGCGACGGCCGGCGAGGGCCAATCGCAGGATTTCTGTAAGTTTTGGACCCACAAATCCTGCCCTCTCCCTCGATCCGTCGCACTTTTCGACCGTTCCCCGTCTTGGTCCTACCCTCCCCGTCACAGAGTGATTTGCTGTCGCGTCCATGACCCTAGTATTAACTTCCTTGTAGCTCGCGCTCACATCGGAAGCCATCTGTCAGCCAATCCTAAGGTAAATTAGCATGCCTCTTGTATGACTTCTTCCATCATGATTCCCGAACTCTCTCAGTTTGAGACCCAACTTCAATCTAACTTTGTTTGACCAGGAATTCTTGAAGGGCACATGGCTCGATCCCACAGGTCAATCGAAGAGATTTCCGACAAGGCCTTTGTCTCCTTGAATGCCCTTGGTCGACTCTACACTCGCGGCAATCACGGCGACGCTCGAAGCCTTGAGATAGAGCGTGATACCTACCCCAAGATCAACATCGACACCCTGCACCCATTGGCACATAGGTTCCATGATGGCGGAGCAGTAAGGTGGCGGTTATCCCCAGTCTCTTCCTGGAGCACAATCTGACGCATGACACCATCACGACGCCGAGACGTCATAGCAAAGCGGCCCAGAACATCCTCTTCGTGACCGCCCGGCGCAGCATCACCCAGCACACGATCGTGCCCAAACCCCATCGGAGAGGAGCTCAAAGCAATTGGCGATCTCCTCATCGGCAACACGGAGGTGACGATGGACCTGGATCATCCGGTCTCAGAGGAGACCAGCAACTCCAGCCTCAACCCAGCTGTGGCCACCCTCCAATAATGCACGGATGGATGGCACCGTGACCAGAACGACCCGCTTGCCATTTACTTCGAGAAGTCTCCCTCCAAGCGAATGCTTGACATTGGAACGGATCCAAAGGGATCCACCTCCAGGAGCAGTACTTTCTCGCGCTCACGATCGGCACTCAACAGGAAAAGGAGGACATGGACCAGGCGCCCTGTCAAAACCTTCGAGACTTTTCCGCAGCTGTGAAATGCGCCTAAAGAGAGCGCAGGTTCCTGACAAGCTGAGAGTCATCGACAGCGACAAGACTTACAAGGCAGAGATGACAGCTTTGAAGAAGCTGATGGCTCCTCACACCATGCCATTAGATGATCGACCATCACTAGCCAGTCTCAACGCGGTCCACGACTTGATCACGATGAAGGTCCGAGACGGAGAGGCCCTGAAAGACATTTTACCCCCACTGCAGCAGTTGAGATCTCGAACCCATCCGGACCAACGGCTCCAGCATTTCTACGATATGCTGAGTAAAGACAAGCACGGGGCTATTAAGTACCTCTTGGACGATCGAAAGCTCATCAAATACGTCCATGGCCCGCCCGGAACTGGCAAGTCCTAGTTGGCTCTTTGGCTCGCGTGCATCTTCATCATGCACGACCCACCCGTCACAGTGAATGCTGAAGACTTTGATCTCCCCGTCGACGTGGGACCACAGATTGGGGCAGAGGAATTCGACAGTCTTGACCATTCGAAGTCCCTCAAGGCAGGCAAACCTTCAGACAACGGCGACCCTGCAAGTGGCACCTCTCAAGCGTCGACAAAGGTTCTGGTGATATCTGGACAGAACACCGCTGTTGACGACCTGGTGCCCAGACTTTTGCCACACCGAGGCTTTTCTTCCTTTCCCCCTTGCTCTTAGTCGCCAAGCTCGCAAACGTCGGCCGGATGATTGAACGTACTTCTGATGAGTCGACCGGTGTCAACGTGTTGCATTTGCTCAAAGCGGATCAGTTCGACAATGTTGACCGTTCGAAACTCCTGGCGCCAATGAAGCTCTCAGCCAAGGCCGAATCTGCGAGTAGCACTGCTCAGGCATCTACCAAGATCCTGGTCGTGTCCGGACAAAACACCGCCGTCGCCGACCTGGTGCCCAGACTTTTGCCTCAGTGGAGGGCCCTCGGGGGATACATGGTCCTCAGGCGTGATCCTGTTGTCATTCGATTGCCCTCGTGGATGTCTGAGGGTCGGGACTTTGTCAAGAAGTTTGCAAAGATCGGCCGAATGATCGAGCGCACTTCTGAGGAGGCAACCGGTAGCATCGTGTTGCGGCTCCTCAAGGCGTTCTCCGACCAAGTCAACGAATTTGACCGGGAGGGACGCAAAGCTCGACGCTCCCCGATGAGTCTTGTTGACAAGGCTGTGGAACTATACAGAGAAGACCGGAAGGCTGAGGGAGGTGGCAAATATGGCGAGGTTGCCCAGATGATCGCGCACGTCACCGACACACCCGAGCAAATATACACCCTGGGTAAAGCAACCACCCGACTTTTCTTGCGAGGCCCTCAGAAGGATGCCATCTTGCAGGCAGACATCGCTTTCGCCACCCCTGTCGGAGTCGCAGACAGGAGCTTCCGTCGAGCATTCCGCCCACACTACATCATCAGGGATGAGGATCCCCGCGACAAGGAGGTCACGTTCCTCATCCTACTCGCCCACTTCAGTCCTAGAGCCATTTTCTGCTTTGGTGACCATTTCCAGTTGAAGCTTGTCATTTTCTCATCTCATCAGCAACTCAAGTACAAGCCTCCGAGGTCCTTCAAGACACAGCACGCGACGCAGGAAGATGAAGGGATGGACGACCATCATCATGGGGACAACGCGCAGGCCCCCGTCGATTTCACAAAGTCGAGCCTGATACGACAACAGGTCAGGGAGATCTCGGTGAGAAACCAAGCTGGTCCGCAGCCGAGTCCAATGAGAATCGTCAAGTGTCTGAGACACCCGCAGCGGAGCCAGCGCAGACCCTCTCTGGCGCTGACGGAAAAAGAAAATCGGCAACATCTCGACAACACCCGATCTACCTCCAGTCACTCGAGATGAGGCCAAAGACGACATCGGCTTCAGGATGCTGGAGCAGAAAGGCACTGATCAAAACCAGTCTGTAAAGAGCGACACGATCGTGAAAATCAATGGACGTCTTGTGGGAAACCCCGACAAACACTCCTTGGCTGAGATCTGCCTCACTCCCACGACTGAGCCAGACACCCTGATCTTTCAGACCACCTACATCTTCCCCGAGCACAATCTGAGCTATGCTATCGTTACCATGTCGAGGTGGGCGCCTGAGTTTGGCGCTTCGGGGTGCTACTTGAAGAAGATCGGGACCATTGTCATTCCGATGATCAAGGCTCAGAGGAGCCAAAACTTCAGGTCCTCTCACCACTCGACACTGCAAAATTGTTTGGCATCGACACCTGTCACAGCAAAGCGGCCCAGTAGAACCTCGTCGTGACTCCCCGGTGCAGCATCACGAAGTACATGACCAAGTCGAGTCCGGAGCCCATGCAAGAGGAGTTCGGAGGTTATTGCACTGGAGGTTATTACACTGGAGGCTATTACACTGGAGGTTATTACACTGGAGGCTATTACACTGGAGGCTATTACACTGGAGGCTATTACACTGGAGGTTATTACACTGGAGACTATACCATGGGAGGTTATCCTATAGGAATTTATGACTTGGGGCTTATCCCCCATCCAAACATGAGGTTGTCCCAGAGCACGTGATCTGAGTCAGTTCTCCAGAAATGAAGCTCACAGAGATGAAGTTTACGCGGGGACCGCGTGTACATTGACCAACAAGCGTTCCCAAGTCACACGACGATTGATTACTTTAGATGATTGATTGACTGATGGATTAAAAGAACGGGTTTGCCCCTAGAGTGACGCAAAACCACCTGGGCACTGAAGGCTAATTGAAACCCCTCGCCAACCCTCCGGATCCACCAATCTGGTCCCTTTCTTCCCCCCCTTGCTCCTCGAACTTGTCTGAACTGCTCATCAGCCTCCGAATCCACCAGTCTGGACGTCGTTCTATCCGCCATCATTACCAATCGCAGGTCTGCCGCCCCACCCCCCATCCGGTACCATTGTTAGACTGAGCCTCGCCGGTGACCTGAGCCTCGTTTGTGGGCTTGCGCTTCTGGCGGAATTTGTCCTTGAGGGCCTGCTGAGGACCTGCTGCTTTCTCCTCACGCTGGCTGGGCTTGGTGCGGGTGGTGCCACAAGTCTGTGCGGTGGACTCAGTAGAGAGAGACTGTGCTGGTAGTCTTCTGTGCCGACGCAGTGGTCTTATTCCTGATTCTTGCATCACGGGCAGACTTGAAGCAGCCGCGAGGGTGATGTCTGCCGCCGCAGATGGGACAGATCAGGCCGTTGCCTTTGAGATGCGGGCACTCACTGCGCTTGTGACCGAGTCCGTGGCATCGCACAAAGACAATCCGGTACTCCTTCGCAGTCTCGCTGCTGATCACCACCACTTAGATCTCCAGGTTCTGGTGAAATTACATCCAATGGAACAGGCTGCGGATATTGGGGGAGTTGGTGCTTTCCACCCGCTCGAAAACTCGAGAGTTGAGCAAAACTAACCCTGACTGCGCAGAGACTGCTCGCGAGCTGCAGAGGTTTCTACGAGCTGCGCCTGACCAGTCACGCCTGGGCTGTCAGAGCGAGTCAGGTCGACGATGACCACACTTGCCTCGTAGCCTTGAACTCCCTGATGGGTGCGGACATCGACACAGGACTTGTCGAAGGAAGCCCAGGTTTCATTGGTCAGCTGTTCAACGCTCGCGCGCTTCTTCAACTCATAGGTGTATAGGTTGCGTTGTGCCCCGTATGGCGCAATGATGATGACTTTTCCATCCTTGCCTTTCTTGTTGGGTGCAAAGGTGGGATCCAGGCAATGCTCAGCTACCTTGGCCAGGGCGAAGTTGACATGGGTCGGACTGAGAAATGATCGCGCCTCGGATGATTCGTGGGAATCAAGATCGATCATGAGGGTGTCGCCCAGGTTGTTTTTATTACCAGCGAGCATCTCCAGCCATTGTTTCGCAGCTGTGTCGGCTGGGCCGAGCTGGTCATCTGCCTCTATGAAGCTCACGTCGGCATTGTAAAAGAACTCGTTGAAGAAGTCACCGGCAATGCCGTGCTGTCTGTAGTTGTGCTCGAGCATGGCCGATGGTTTACCGGATTCGGTCAGCGATGAATGAGCGACGTTTCCATCTGGTTCGCAAAGGCAGAAGGGATTGGGAGCTTCTCTTCGGACCCTTGCTCGGTATCAGCTTCAGGCTGGGCTGGCTCTGCCGGCTTCCAATTGTCGGATGGCGTCGTTGTTGATCTCATTGTAGACAGTCCTCCCAATCTTAGAGCCAAGAATGCCCGGGTTGCTGGTCGCGATTGCAAGATTGACAACCCAGTCTCCAAGGAGGCCATTGAAAGAGACAAAGGTCTCGGCGGAAATGGTTTCGAGTGACTTGTTGAGAGTCTCAGTGGGGTCGTGCCACGCGCCCTTCAAGAAGCCCTGGTCACAAAAGTCAGATCTCTGCTGGACTGTCGATTTCGAAGATGTGATGTAAGGAAGACGAAATAAATGGAAGGAATGTGTGACTTTACCTCGAGATCAGTGGTCAGAATGCCACTGGAGTCACCGCCATGCTCCCCAAGCTAGGCAGGCATCACCTTCTCTGGCGTAGTAACGACAAGAGGGGAAGGCGATCAGATCAAGGGAATGGGGGCAGGGTCGTCGTCGGTATGCTTGACGGTGGTCTAGTCGAGGTCATGTCAGTTGATCGCAATGCGATTCTGAAAAGAGCAGATTGGACCTACAGATGGATCGAGAGATGGGGAACGAGGGGGGGGGACACGAGTAGTGTTGCTCTGTTGAAGTTGAGATTAGTCCACGTCGCTGCGTGCAAAGAAGAGATGTGGCGCGACAACTTGCAGATAAACTGGCCGACCGACCGCGGGCAGACTTGTCTGGAAACTTGAAGTCGGTGGACGAATTGCCGTCGCCTTCGTTGTTTGGAGACGACATTTCGAAGGTGGTCGATTGGGTCGAGGACTTGGATGGATCGTGAATGGGGTGGCTTCTCAAGGCTAGAAGCTGGGAATGATGGAGACGGTTGTGGGGGTCTGCAAGATCGAGACGTGGATGTGGACTTGGGTGGGTTCGTAAATGGAGTGGCACCTCGAGTTCAGAGGCTGGGAATGGGGGAGATGGTTGTGAAGGTTTGTAGGATCGAGAAGAAATCGGAAAGATGAAAGGGGGGGGAGCTTTGGTCTTAAATGGTTTTTGACGGGGTGCAGGTTGGCCCAAGCTGAAGTTGCCAGCGGGTCAGGTTTGGGGACAATGCAAAGGTTTTCTGGTAAAGCTGCAAGAATTGCAAGCTCTATTGTTAGTGGGGTAGACAATCAGGCTGATGACCATGAATGGGGTAAAATGACGCTTTTTTACAATTGTCCATATGTGTAATGTTCAGATGAAGGTTCAGAAGAAAGTGCAAAAAAGGGGCGCAGAATAGGGAAACAATACGAAGTGAGTATTCCCAAGTGGGACCACTGAAAAGGCTTCAAGGTGGGCTGATGAGAACTTACGTACTGCTGAAGATGACACGCCAACGTGCGAGGCTGAGGGCTGCGAGAAGAGGCAGAGAATTCCGTAGGAGAGCGGTGGAAATCGAGGGAGTTGGCCACTCACGAGAGTGGTACCACCACGGGACCGAACATTGTCGTCTGAGAGAGTCATGCTGCTGGGGGTGTTGGCGGCGCCATTTGCCGAGTTCCCGCTCGCCCTATGGGAGGGGCATAGCAGAGTCTGGGAGACCGGTGAGCTTAGGGAAGGTGTCGTGGGCTGGGAGAGTACTACCGCCTGGGAGTATCAAGCACTCACGCTCTGGGAGAGTGATCCCGCTAAGGGGCAGCTCTCTCGTCCCAAGGACAAAGTTCCTTGGGAGCATACTGCCGCCTGGTAGAGAACGGTAATAAAATATCGTTCCTAGCTGGCCCAACTGAGCCATTGCTTCCCGCCTGGGAGCAGTGGTTGGCTCCAGGTTCGTGCCTTCGGAGCGCCGCTCATGTTGTTGCTGTTTTGTTGCTGTTGCTGGTGCTTATTGTCTCAGATAACCATGTGAATCTGAGCAGACATAGCGTAAAACTTCTATGCTAGCCGGGTTTCGGTCCGCTTACTGTCTTGCAAACGGATACCTGGATGCTCTGCTGCGAGCTACTTGATTATGTTTCCCTAGAAATTTGGCCCTCTTGACGCACAATTACGATGAGCGCAAGGTCGAGCGGCGGTGTCACTATGGGATCAATCATGTAGACCACCCATTGCGGCTGGATGCTGATGGAAAGTCCATGCATTCGAAAGGCATCAACTCGTCCCCAAAAGGAGAGATCATCTAAAAAATGTGTGATACTCTGTGATTATGTGACATTCTCTGGCAAGCGAAATTTGTTGCTGCAGGTGTGACGGTTAGCTATTGCGTGCATGCATGGTACCTATTTGATCAGCCACAATATAACCACCCGTTCCACACCAGCATTTATCTCCTATCACTATCACCGCGAGCAGTGCTGGACCCTCCAGACACCAGCTCGCTCAACATCATTGACGGGTCATATTCCCATCCGACTTTTAACAGCCTCTCCAAAACAGCTCAATCCTACCCTCCAAAAGGATCCTGCCACTCAGCCACACACCGGTCATCGTATTGCTTATCCATCGAAATGTTGATCTTCATCATGTGGCCTTTGTCTGCCGAACATCTTACTCAGATACGGCCGACACTTGATGCATCCATCGGTCATCATGGAGACTAATTGGTAGAGTTGTCAGAACTCGACATCAGCGACTTGCTACCAAGCAGAGGATTAGAAGGTTGTGCACTCTTGTAAAATTGGGTTAGTTCTATTCTCTTATCTCCACCCATCTTGAAATCATTTTGTATCTCCTCGCCCTCCCCCCCTTTGTAGTCATTGTGCTGTCGCAGAGAGGAAGCGGATCGCTCGGTTCCATCTGTAAGATGTGTCGTATTATTGATCATGTGAATATCATTGCTCATGTGAGCATCATTTCACGCATAGCCTTGTATGATGTCTGCACAGGCAATTGCATGCGAGACACCGCGAACGAAGTGAAATCGTCTTGTGATTCCGGAAGCCACAGTGCGGTCTATTTAAATGGAGTCCCAGAGTCCTCCGAACTGTTTTCCTTTTTTGGAAGGTAGCGCTCCCTCAACCTCACTTGACGTCGTTGGGCCAGCTACTCTGTCTCTGATCCCAACTTGAACTACACACTCCTGATTTTCTCACTCTTTTGATCCAACATGGCATTCTACTGGGCAGGTCTTACGGTACTTCTTGTGGGGTCGAACTTTGCCTTGACTGTTGCGAAACCAATTCTTCCTCTCGATGCTCTAAAACCGAAGGCACATGTAGAGATCGACTATGCGAACATCACTGGTCGGATCAACGGGAACATCAAAGAATTCCTAGGTACGTTGTCACCAGTCACAAGCACGAGAAATAGACCATCTATATGGACGACTAAGACTTACAAGGCATCCCCTTCGCCAAGGCTGGCCGTTTTGAGCACGCCCAGCTCTTCACTGAGCAGCTGGGCGACTTTGATGGCAGCAGCTACGGGCCCATCTGCCCGCAACACTCGACGGGGTCGATCCTGACCCTGAACTCCTCAAGCAGCCTAATTCTGGGCGAGACGGGCACGGCAATAGGGCCCGTCGTCGGAGCTCTGGCTGATACAGTCTTCAACACTATCGGTCGGACCCGCAGCGAGGACTGCCTGCTCATCAACGTGCAGACACCAGTCGGCGCTACCAGGGGGGACAAGTTGCCCGTGGTGATCTGGATTCATGGGGGTGCGTTTGAGGTCGGCGCCCCGTTTACTGCCTTCAGCGAGACCGAATTGATCCGCGGCATCGTGCCAAACTATAATATCGGCGGCCTCGTGCGGACCTCCGTCGACCTTGGTCAACCGATCATCGGCGTGTCGGCCAACTACCGCCTTCATGCCTTCGGCTTCTCTGCATCCAAGGAGATGGAGGAGGCAGGGCTTCTTAACCTTGGCCTCGAGGACCAGAGGGTTGCCATGCAGTGGGTCCAGGAGCACATCGCTGATTTCGGCGGCGACCCGGACCAGGTTGTGATCATGGGCGAATCGGCTGGGAGCTGGTCCGTCGCAGCGCATTTGCTGTGGGATGAAGGGAAGGGCGCCAATGGTCTATTCCGCGGTGCGATGGCCTTGTCTGGCGGACCAGTCATGGTTGAGAGTGCAGAACGTGCTCAGCCTGTGTTTGACCACATGGTTGAGAAGACGGGGTGCACCAATGCCCCGGATAAAATTGCCTGCTTGAAGGTCGCTGACTTCGAGGACATCATGACGTCTGTCAACGAAGAGGGATTCGGTAAGTCGCTTTTTCCCACTCGCATTCCACGACAGTCTGCTGACTACCTTTTCTTCTCAGCCCTTGGGCCTCGTTCTTTGGCCTCGACATGGACCATCCGCCCCGACGGCAATCATCTCAAGGACTCACCTCACCGCCTAGCTGCTGCAGGCAAAATGGCCTCGGTACCTCTGATCACCGGCGACATGCGCGATGAGGGGACCGTATTCTCCCTGCTCGCCCAACTCGAGACTCTTACAGACAAGGACTTCGCCAAGTATTTCAAGGACGTCTGGTGGCCCAAAGCCACCGACGCCGAGGTTTCCAGGCTCATGGAGCTCTATCCGTCAGATATAACGCAGGGCTCCCCCTTCGGCACCGGCATCCTTAACGCCGTCACCCCCAACTTCAAACGCCTGGCCGCCGTGGTGGGCGACTTCAGCTTCCAGGCGCAGCGCCGCAACCTGCTTGCGCACTACAACACCTCCGAGCAGACCGTCTGGAACTACGTCACCGATGTCAGCATTCCGTCGGCCGGCCTGCTGCCTGACCTGGGCGTGGCTACGCACCTCCCTGTGCTCGGCTCGTTTCATGCCTTCGATGTCTTTTTCTACATGTTCGCGGGCTTGCCATACGCCTTGAGCAAGAGCACAAGGGCTATTCAGGCTACCGCCATCTCGTTCATTCGCACTCTAGACCCGAACAACCATGGTTTGGATCTCGCCGACTGGCCGAGGTATTCGGAGGGTGGTTTGGAGACGTATAACTTTAAGGAGAGCGGGCCGGATGTGGTGAGGGATGACTGGCGCGTGGAGGCCATGCATTTCATCAATGATCATCCTGAATCCTTCTTGCTCTGAGGAGCCAAGTAGAATCACGGGCGAGGCTGATCTGGATGTTATTTTCTGTCTCTGTTATGACCCAGCAGCTGGGCATATAATTTCTCCACTTGGAAGAGTCAATGAGTCATCATCGACCACAAGGCGATTGAATGTAATTCTTTTAAATCAAATGTAATAAAATTTGTTTCCTGAATAATAGTTCCACAAAGGCGTCAGCTCACTATCGCCCCGTGTGCATGCCTCGAAACCAAACATTGTTGTGATGTAGCCGGGCGCGAGATTGTAAGATGACTGAGAGGCAGAGTTCCAAATTTAGGCGATGCGGGTTCCAAAGGAAATTATCCGTAGCTTTTGTGATGTTGAAAGACCACCTTGTGACACCTCCTCGCGGAGAATCACACTGTGGCAGAGACGGGTCTTTCACGCAAGATCAATTCTTATCCCTTCTCGGGCTGCCAAAGACTCGGAGTGGCATGTCAAGTAGACTTCCACGGCCCCAATGAATGAGTCACATGCCGGTGCCGTGTGATCCGAGAAAGCTTTCGGTGAGACACAGCAAAGACTTTGTATTAATACAGCCCTGCGCTTCCAAGATATTCCGGCCAGGTCAGATTTAGAGCCGGTAAAGAACCGCTTTGATGACTTTCAGGCGATTCGGAGCAGCCAGACACCAGCAATTCATTGGGTGGTTCGTGACCTTTGCTTCGCCTCGTCCTGCACAACTATGATCGTTGATTCAAACAAAGGCAGGCACAATTGATCGTGCGGCATCGGTATCTCGTCGGATCCTATGTTATTGTACTTTTTAACTTCAAGGACAACTGGTGACGGTACTTTTCACAGCCTTAGGGATACTTGCTGGGTAGATAATCGGGATAGAGAAAGGTGCTCAAGTCGGAAAAGTATTTTGAGAACTTTGACAATCCCAGCAACTTTAAGCAATGAGAAATGCTGTTTATGAAAACTCATTATTGATTAGACTATTCTTATACAGGTGGTTGGTCTGTAATTAGATGACTGTGTTCCGAGGGGTTTCCCCGTAGATGACCATCGCTGAAAACGCTCCAGTATTCTCGATTTGGGCTCACATTTTCGAGAGTATGACATCCATGAGTCGGGGATCTTGTCCTATGATCACTGCAGCACGGTCGGGTCTAGGCAGAGTTAGCGGCCACGCCGATACGCAAATACGCCAATACGCCGGTACGCTATGCAGGCTATGCACGCTTATGGCTGCTTACTTTTCAGCGCCCCACATGAGGCTGAAGGACAAGGCGGAGCGCTCCGATATACACTTGTTAATTACATCGCCTTCTTGTAAAGTGCCCCGTAGAATCGTCACCTAGGTGGAAGTTGTTCTATAAAGATGCGAGATGCGCGCTCCTTGGTCGAGGCCTTCTACCATCTCCTCCGCGAGTAAAGATTTGAACGATTTACGTACCAAGTTAGTTCAATCCGGCAAACATGATTCTCTTTTCTGTTTCCGCGCTGGCTCTGGGCTTTGTCTACGGTGCGACAGGGGTCTTCGCAATGCCCAAGGGCGATGCGTTTCCGCCTTATCAACCTCCCAGTAAAGGCGACGGTATGTCTCAAGGAACTCGGCGTTGTTGTGCTTTCTCGCAGAAGGCTGACTCCCTCACAGCACGCTCCGCCTGCCCCGGCATCAATGCCCTTGCGAACCATGGGTTTTTGAACCATAACGGCCGCAACATCAGCTATGACATGCTGCTTGAAGCCGCACGTACCGGTTTCGGCTTCGATCTCGAGCCGTTGACACCGGGATTCGTTAACAACGTCTTTGCCACTGCGGTCACTGACCCTGCCAACATAGCCGTGCACCCCGAAAACACGACTTTCGACTTGGATAAAGTCAACACCCACAACGGACCCATAGAATTCGACGGCAGCCTATCCCGGAAAGACCACTTCTTCGGCAGCGATGTGGCCTTCGACCGCCCGACCTGGGATACGCAATGGCGCCTGATGAAGGAGGAACAGAAGGCGTCGGGCAGCACTGGGGATTCTTTTGATCTCAGCGTCGCGGCGAGGGCTCGTGCGAGGCATGTGCTAATCAAGAGCCAAGCGGGCAACAAGGAGTTCCTTTTCACACCGGACACACTGAGCAACAGTGGGGGGACCACAGGATTGTATATGATGGTGCTTGGTGGGATGACTAGATCTGTGAAGAAAGACTGGCTGTGGTCTTTTTTTGGTATGTCCCATGATCATTTACTACACTTCAACTTCTATCTCGGAGAACAAGGTGCTAACGAAAGACTCAAGTCGAGGAACGTATTCCCTACAAGGAGGGCTTCCAGCCGCAAAAGGACGTTACTACTGAAAATCTGAACACTCTGACTGGAGAGATTATAGCCGCGGCCCCAAGAAACCTGACTTGCTCCTTTGATCCGGACGCTCCTTGTCCGTAAAAGAGTACATGTGGGGACTCATGTGTGAGGCAAAATACTGTTATGTATTGTCTGCATGCAGAGTCCCTGCGAAAGATTAGGCCTCTAAATCCGACCCGGAGGATACAAGTATACCTAGGTACCTAGGTAGAAATGGTTGTTTGGAGCGGACTAAGGGGGTCCAGCATATCATACAGGCATGTCGTTCATATGTTACATATCAGCAACTGGATGGCTTTACATAAAATAAGCATAACTAGAGGATCCATATGAATTTAAACGTGAACTTGTTACTGCTACACCATACTTTGTGATAAACTTGGAAAGTAAACTGTCCGCCACAACTTGGTAACTCGACCGCCTCATGCCTAAAGGCTCAGAGCGGAATCTCCTCCTTCCGCCTGCGGAACATGACTCGGGCAGTAGGATCCGAGTTCAAGAAATAACCAGCCTCATCGATCTTGGGCTTGCACCCGGGCGCAAGCTTCCAGTCATATTTGAGGAGCAAGTTGCAAAGGGCAATCTTGAGCTCGTGCGCGACGAAGAAGCGGCCAGGGCAGCCGTGCTCGCCGTGACCAAAGCCGAGGTGCCTGCTGCTCGTGCTCGCGAATTGCCACGAGTTCTCACCCTCGTTGGGATCCTCACGCATCTTTAAGAACCGGTCCGGCTGGAAAGTGCCGGCGTCCTCCCACGTGTCCTCGTCGCGCATGCAGTGCGATGCCACACCGATGGCCTCGCCTTTCTTCAAGATTGTGCCGTCTGGCAACTTTGTGTCGCGCAAGGCTTCGCGATTCATCGTGACTGAGGTCCATGTTGGCGGTAATTAGCGATTGGCATGACCCCGTATTGCTTTTGGAGAGAGAGAACAATGTACGCGGAGGCTCAAAGAGTCTGTGCCTGGAAAGAGTAACGGCAGTATCTTACCAAGCAGGACCGGCTTTAGCCGCTGAGCTTCTTTAAGGACACTGTCCATCAGTCTGAGCTTGTAGAATGTCCGCTTGCTCCAGTCTTCGGTTCCGAGAACAGATATGATCTCTTCCCTCATTGGCTGAATTATTTCTGGCTTCTGCAGGATTTCCAACATGGTGTGGGTGAGCGCATCAGCCGAGCTGTGCACAGCGGCGAAGGCGAGGCCAAGCTGGAGATAAAGAGCATTGTATGGGCTGCCTTTTGCGACCTCTTGGAACCACTGGATGGCGTCAGCGTAGACTTTAGGTTCCTTCCCCTCCCGACGAGATGCTTCTTCTTCGCGGCGCCGCTTCTCCAAAAACGGCTCCATAATGGTCATGGCGTGCTTCAGCTGGCCCCTTATCGTGCGGGTGATGGGCAAGAATTTGGCGATAACTGGGCGCAAATTCCTCGGGAATAAGTGCAGCATAGTTGCAGCCTTCGGGCCGTTGACTGTGTACTCTTTGGTGACCTTGAGCCATTCCGGGTTACGGCAGAGCTCCTCGCCGAGGAAGATGCGGCTTGAGAGCCTTGCGATCAGGTCCAATAGCACGTCCTTCAAGACGATCGTGTGCCACTCTGCATCTTCGGGGAGACGATCCGTGCAAAATTTGGATATCTCGTCCGCCATTGGCTCTGTTAACTGGCCTGCCACTCGTCTGTCAACATGTTGCTGGCAGGATGTTGACTCTGTGTGGGGAAGCTGCTGGTTTGATACTGACTAATTGCAGGTGTCAACTTGGTTTTGACCATGTCTACTAGCAGATCGTGCGAGACATTTTCTGCTAATGGTTCAAAACCATGGATACCGGCATGGAATGTCTAGAGGACAGGAAACGCCGGGTCAGATTATTGGACTAGACCAGCATGAGGACTTGGTAGCATGGAAATCCTTACCTTCGCGATGAAAGGGTTGAACCCGAGATCGGGGTTGTTCCTTATTTGGTGAGACATTGTCCATGGCAAGATAATCATCTCGTCCTTTTCAGTCATAACCCGGAATGATTTGGTCTTTCCAGCCTGTATGATGCCAAATGAGGACTCGTTCCACCTCAAGAGACGGGATGGAGAAGATGGATACCTTCTTAATACCCTCTGTCAAGATCCTGGGAGCATTTAGAATGTAGTTCTTGCGAGAACCAAAATTGAACAAGTCGTAAGTTGCCTTCCGATTTACCAAGGGAAGCTTGGCTGAAGGGTACTTTTCCGGCCAGCAGTAGGCTACAGCGGAAACTGCGGCCACGACGATGGCATAGAAAATGTAATCGACCGACATGAGTATGTGCAAATTCTGCACAGCCTCAAGATTATTCCCAGGCAAGCCGGTTGAATTCACAAGTAGCGTCTCCATGGCCAAAATGAGTGGGCAAGTTGAGTTGCTTTTGCCGTGTGAGATACTGTCGAAGGTGCCACTGTTGCCACACTTGGGCGATAAGGACGAATGCAGGGGCCTATATCACGACTTTGAAAATAAAATCAAGACGGCCTTGAGTTACTGGTTGTGCCTTTTCCCTCTAGAGCAAGAACCAAAGACGTATTTGTGGAAAAGAGAGAAGCGGCTGCGACGGCCAAAAAAAGCAGCCTCCATCCAACTTTACGGGGCTACGTGCACCCTCGCTGCCTTTCGTCGCTAATCTTTTCGGATTCTCTCTCTAGCTGCATTGCTTTTCCCAGTCGAGAAGCTGAGCCATCACCCCTGTCATCGTGCGTTCTACCGCAAGTGGTAGTCCGGATTGCGGTTCTGGCCAATACGGTGTCCGGTCTGATTGGTCCAGTGCTACAGTTCCAAACCAAAAACAGATTATCTTGGCATGACTAAGTGAAATACATGTGTATCTTTCCCCTTCAGTGATAATGTCCGCGCGCACGCCTGTACTGGCCGAATTGTATTACTCACGAGTCCGGTGACACTAAAAGCGCTGAACCCTGGGCGTATCTGTTGTCTACCAACCTTTCACCCAACCAGATTGACCTTCCTGGTAGTAATTCCGTCCCCAAACTAGAGTATCGAAGCAAAGAGACACAATGGTGACTCCAGGACAAGTGGTTTCAAGCTTGCGAGCAGTCCTCGTTCTTGCCGGTGTGGCAGTATCACTAGCCATTGTTTACTTGGTAAGCACGAGAAGTTCCACTCTGGCACACAAGTTCGTCTTTGATCAAGGCCCCTTACTGATTACTTCGGCCCACCATTTGCACTATTTACAGATATGCGTCGCCATCTATAACGTTCTTCTGCATCCACTGTGCAAATTTCCCGGCTCAAAATGGTGGGCGATGAGTCGCGTTCCGTACCTCCTCATGGTCTGGAGCGGCGATGAGCACAAGCAGGTCTTGAGGATGCACCAAAAGTACGGCGAAGTGGTCCGCTTGGCTCCCGACGAGCTTTCGTTCCTGACACCGCGGGCCTGGGACGACGTCATGGGTCATCGCAAGGCCGGAGAGGAAGAGAATGGAAAGGAGAAATGCTATTGCGGCAGCATGGGTAACAGTATCATCGCCAGCAAGCGCACTGACCACGTACGATTGCGAAGAGTCTTGTCTTATGCCTTCTCCGCCCAGTCCATGCTCAAACAGGAGCCGATTATCCGGAAGTACGTGGACCTATTTATCAAGCGATTATACGAGGTCAGCGCCGACAACAAGCCCGTAAATATGATGCGGTGGTATAACTTCTGCACCTTTGATATTGTGGGGGACTTGGCTTTTGGTGAGCCGTTCGAATGTCTGACCAAGCGGGATTTTCACCCAGTAAGTCTTCTGGATACATTTTGAGCCTTTTTGGGACAAGACATCCGCCATATCCGTGGCCTGTCTCTCAGCAGCGTACCTCGAAGTTCTTTGTTCGGCTGCAGGTTTTGAGACAAGCTATGGGCACACGGTGTTCTGGCTGCTTCCATTTTCGTATATAATGTATTCCTCAGCAAACTGATAGCTTACTCCAAATGCTGTAGTGGGTTTCGATCATCTTCGCGAGTATCCAGTTCATGGCCATATCGATAGCCATGAAACACTTCCCACTTATTTATGGGATTCTTGAGAGATGCATTCCCAAAGACATACGGGACAAAGACGAAGCACGGCGACACTTCTCTCACCAAAAGGTTTTGAGACGTATCGATTTGGGGACATCGCGACCAGACTTCACAGACGCGATGATATCACGGAAGGACGAGCAGGTACGAGTTTACTCACGCCATACCCGCCCAAGATGGCGAGTTCTTGCTCCTTCTTATCTTCTTTCTTCCTCTTTATCCGCTTTTATCAGGAACAAGATGTAGACTAATCACGCCGTCGTTTTCATGGTCGCACAGAAGATGTCACCCGTTGAAATCCAAGAAAATGCGGAGATCCTCATCATAGCAGGCTCCGAAACCACAGCGACAACACTATGTGGAGCGACTTATCTCCTCACAACAAATCCCAGGTGCCTAGACAAGATCAAAGAGGAGATACGATCTTCATTTCAGAGCGAAGATGAGATCAACATCGTGAATACGGCCAAGCTGAGATATACACAGGCTGTATTGGACGAGACTATGCGTCGCTACCCGCCCGTCGCAGCGTGCACACCGAGGCAAACACCGCCCGAGGGCAATATGATTCTCGGCGAATACGTTCCAGGCAATGTTTGTCTCCTTAGTTACAATTCTCTTTCTTTTCTGATGACCAATAGTGGCTGGAGTGCTGACTATGATCTTTCTGCATTTAGACCGTCCTTGGTGTGTGGCATTGGCCCATGTACCACAGCGAGGCCAACTTCAGACGCCCTTTCGACTTCTGCCCTGAGCGATGGCTTGGGGATCCTGAATTCGCCAATGATCGTAGAGACGCCTTCGAGCCATTTTCGTTTGGGCCTAGGAACTGTTTAGGGCGAAAGTGAGTGACCTCAATCCAAGACATAGGGGAAAGTCCATGTCAGTGCAATTTACAAGTGCTTGAGCGGACTAATGACTCGTCTGCTACACACTAGTCTTGCGTACGCAGAAATGCGGACTATTCTCGCCAGAGTTATTTGGAACTTTGATATGAAGCTTGGGGATGGCTGTGATGATTGGATGAACAAGCAGAAGGTCTGGAACCTGTGGGATAAGCCGGACTTGCACATCTATCTTGCTCCGAGAATGAAGTCCTGAATCATGGTGATGCATGTGCATCCCGAGAAACTCAAAATCGGACATCTTCTAAAGTTGGAGATAGACGGAACCACCTTTCTTTAGCATGTTGCGTGAACAGACCTGACATGGATAAATCCAAATCACGAAATTTAACTTCACTTGACTTTCTATTTTGGATAGTAATGGGGCCATGTGACATGGCCGTGTGCAGAAGTTTGTCGGACCCAAATGGAGCTGCCTTCGAGGACGAACTCTGACAGTCCGAGACTTCGGAATCGCCCCACGTCACCCGGGATCGATGATCTATTTTCACGAACTTTTCTGGACAAGTCCATTCCCCACCACCAAGGGTCCCTTTGTCTTGGTACGTGCTCCATATTTCATGCTTCTAGTCACAGCACACCAAGTCATTCAATCGCACGGAGGAAGCTATGGGAATCAGCAGCAGCAAAAGCGTATCCTTTGACCCTCAGACCGACATCCCGCCGCTTTCTGGGAAGACTATCCTCGTCACCGGCGGTAATGCAGGCCTGGGAAAGCAGTCCATAATGGAACTCGCGAGGCATCAACCGTCCGAAATATGGCTGACCGCAAGAGACAAGCAGAAGGGAGAGGCCGCGCGCCGTGACGTGCTGAGTCAAGTTCCTGGGGCAGTCATCCGGGTATTGGAGCTCGATCTATCGTCATTAGACTCGGTCAAGAGCGCTGCTCAAGCAGTCCTGTCATCAGCAAGCCGTCTCGACATTCTATTACTCAACGCAGGCCTAGGCGGAAGCCCGCCAGGTCTTACGAAAGACGGCTACGAGATCTACTTTGGCACAAACCATCTTGGGCATGCATTGTTGACCAAGCTGCTCATGCCCTTGTTGCTCCAAACAGCGGAGCTACAGCAGGCCGAAAAAGAGGGCAGAGACAATATTCATGTGACAAAGAGTCCAGACGTCCGTGTGGTAGTTCTCACTTCCATCATGATGAGCTGGGCCCCACCGGGCGGTATCCAGTTCGACAAGCTGAACAGCCCGCACAGCGAGACTGGGACGTCCTTCACGCCATACGGCCAAAGCAAGCTGGCCAACACCCTGTTCGCGAGATACCTCGCCAGGGACTACCCGCAGCTGACGGTGGCGGCCGTGCACCCCGGTGTCGTCAAAACAGGCATCGCGGACAAGACCGCGCAGCACAATACGTGGGCACGTTTCTTGCTGCCGGCGGCGAGTCCATTTATGTTGACAGTGGAGGAAGGGGTCAAGAATCAGCTGTGGGCTTGCACGTCTAAGGATGTCATCAGTGGTGAATTCTACACGCCAGTTGGTGTTTTGGGCAGTGCTACAAGGCTTGCGTCTGATGATGTCCTGGCAGAAAAGCTGCACGAGTGGACCGCGACCGAATTGGAGAAATATTAGACAAATACTTTGGTATCGGGAGCAATAGAAGCCAAGCTGTCTTGTCTACATGAGAGATATTATGGCGGGTGCCGAAAGCGATACTTGATGATAACAGGAATATGTATACTTTACGGCCATAAGACTTCCAGCATGGGCATTTCAGTCCAAAATATTCAATTGGTGACGGGATTCCTCTAGGAAAGAAAGCATCTATACACAATGTGCACTTATGTCCGCCATCCATTCCTCTTTACGGAGATTTCATTGTGGTACCTGTCTTTGAACCTCCTTTAGCCGCACCATCAGTGGTGGCTTTTTCCAAACAGCAAAAGCCCTCATATTTTTGAAGTCTTCCGAAGGGTCCCACTGCCAGGCGTTAGCCTTGCCGCCATCGAACTCTATGTCGAAATTCCAGAGCAGTCGACATATGATCAGCCGCTGTTCCATCATCGACAGATTTCGACCCAAGCATCCACGCGGTCCCAGGCCAAAGGGTTGGGAGGCAGCTCGGTTGTCTTTGCCATAATGTCCTTGACCAGTGCCAACCTCCAGCCATCGTTCCGGAACAAACTGGTCCGGGTCCTTGAAGTTCAACGGCGAGTGCGTTGAAGCCCACGTTGCTACAGAAATGGAGGTCTGCACAATCATCGGGATCAGAATATGCCGCACTGGTAATAAAGTAGGGTCATTTGAACTCACATCTCCTGGTACCCAGTCACCGTCTATATTGCAACCTTCGTGTGGAGTCCACCGCATCAAAGGGAAAGGCACCGGAGTGTGAAGACGCATGGCCTCGTTGATGCAAGCGCCAAGGTACGGAAGGTCCCTGACTGTAGCCCAGGAAATTTCGCTTTCGCATTTGAAGCTGGTTCGTATCTCCGTTGCCAGGTTCTCATATGCCGCCCTGTGTCTCAGCATCAGATTCATCCACCCCGAGATAGCGATACCGGTAGCATCGCTTCCTGCTCCACTACATTCGAATTTTAGTTTCAGCAAGAGAAAATGACCTCTGCCCGGGAAGACTCACATCAGCAGTGATGCATTTGCCAAGACTTCAGCTTCCGTCAGACAGTTTTTGTCCGCATTTTTCAAGACGTGGTGAAGGAAGTCCTCATGCTCTCTCTCAGAGTCCGCTATGCGAGCCAAGGTCTTCCTTTTGCTGTTCACGAAATGCGTGTGCCGGCTTTCAGACGTGCTCCTCGGGAGCAGCAACTCCACCAGCTTCTTCTGCAGCCACGTATCAGCGCCGGCGAGACGTCTCGTTGCCTGCTGATAAGCAATGGTTTGCCCAATCTTAGAGACAGCGTCAGCCCAGTCGGGTCCGGCAGCGCCGGTAAGACAGCCAAAAGGCTCAGCAAAGGCCAGCTCGCCGATGATATCGAACGTGGTAAGTCCGAACCAGGTAGGGATGTCGAATGCCTCTTGAGTTGTCGCGAACCGACGCATTGCATCCACAAATCCGTCGATATGCTTGGCCATGAGGATCTCTTGGTCAAGGAGTGCTGTGCCGGAGAATGGGTACGCCCAGGCCTTGCGTACTCGCGCATGATCGACCGCAGGGGCTGCCGTCATGTCCACGGCTCCTTTTGTGGCGGCAAATGACTTGACGACAACAGGTGCCTTCTCCAAATTGAGCTATATCGCAAAGCAAAGGTTGTTTGAGTCAGCGGTGAAGTCTGTAAGATTGCTGTGATCGAGAGATGAACTGGTCGATTGGAATGAAAGTGAACACGTACTCTCACGCTGTGTATGTCTTCCCATGCTGTCCCATCGGCAAAGGAGACATCGTTGGGTGCTGAACGGACGACGGAGCCTGCGAGGATATCGCACTAAGTCACATACTCATGAATACACCATAAGGGCTGGAGTACACCCGACTGACCATACTTGTTATGCAATTTTCGAAGATACGCATGCTGGCGTCCACTTATAAGTGCGAAACATAGCGGAATTGGCGATACCGCGTTCAACCATGGCCCCGGGTACTTTGACAGCTTGTGGAAGTACAAGCGGCGAATACTAAGGGTAAGGAAATAGACGACAATCTCATTACCACTTCAAGTCAGTCTTCATCGAGATAGTAGTGTTTGACGGTCGTCAATTGGTAAGGATCTACTGACAAACACGCAGGCAAATTTTGAAGCCCCGACTACGATTGCGATGCAGGGAAAGGCCATGTTTGAGACGACGTGAGGGCGAGATACCACATGTGCAGAGAGTTGGGGACCGACTCGCCGCCCCCCTCTTTTGCTCCGAGCACAGACTGGTTAAGTACTTACATTACAACCTCTACATGTAGGCAATAGCATGACTTAAATCTGGAAAATCTCGGAAAGCCTATTCTGTTGCCCGCTGCTAACTTTCGGGGGTCCGAGTTCTTCAACGAACCTGTTGACCAGCCGATTTTTCTCATCAACACGTTTGTTCTTAAGCACTCGGATGCATTCGTTTTGATACTTCCAGCCTCCGCTAAGGCTACTTAGTACTCAAGCCCATTTCCAAAGTTCATTTTCTATCATCGACCAATTTGATTGGAATTTCCTCAAGTTTGTCATTTTGACTGACTACTCTGAAATCATGTTGGCAGCTCAACCGTTCACACCTTTTCTTCATCATGGGCGCCATGAAATAGGGCATTTCATGCCTCAGAATGAACCAGCAATACCTCATGCTACCTCTGCTGATACTGAGACGGTCTATCTATGCCCTTTCGATCACATGTATGCGCGTTGCTGGACCCACAGATTCCTTGTCTTCCACGTGGACGATGGCAAGTTCGAGCAAGCTGTACAGGATCTCAACGACGGGCTCTATCGACTTGCTGAATTAGTCCCCTACATCAAGGGCCGTGTCTTCAAGCCCTCGGCTGTCGAGCAAGCTGCCAGAGGTAATGGCGACCTCCGTCAACCACGCAACCGCCTGGTCCTCTCCTGGTCACGCTCCGCCCCGGCGCCCAAGATTCGCCAGCTGCCTGCTCCTGATGCCCGAAAGCTTCCGAGTCTGACTGAGCTGATCGACAAAAGCTTTCCTGCACATCACTTCACCAGGGATATTAGTACCCAGCCCTCAGCTTGGACAACTCACACCAACGACTCGGAGACCGGCGCTCCAGTTCTTGATGTAGGATGCATTCGGATCGAGGGCGGTCTTATCCTGTCTATCACCAATCATCATGGGGTATTCGATGGCGTTGGGTCTAGCGATTTGATGCGGTTGTGGGCAGCTTGTACACGCGGCAGTACGCCTGAAGTTGTTTCCGATGCTGACAATCCATTGGTGCGCACATCCAAAATTGCCCAATACATCAGCAGCCAAGGCAATGTTCCCACGGATTGGTTTTCTCCTTGTTCCATTACTGGGCCACAGATGGTGAATTTGAGTCGAGGAGGCTACTGCCGCGCCAGGGTATTCACATTTTCGGAGGACAAGATTCAGCTCGCCAAGCAGGCTCTCAAAGATTTGGAGTTGCTGAGTGATGGCAACAGTACAGTCAACAACATCATACATGCCATTCTGTGGTCCTGTATCACTCGCACCCGACTTCTGCAACAAACCAAGCATGCGGCTTTGGAGTGGAGAACGAAACAATCACGTCTCGGCTTGGCCGTCAATGGGCGCCGTAAGGTCTTTGGGCTAGAGGTCGCCAGGACATCATCCTATCTCGGCAACATGACCTTCGTGGCCACGGCGGACATGGGCGTTGCGCAACTGGACGACATTGCTCGGACCATTCCCTTCCAGCTGGACCCCACGATGATGGCCCAGAATATGAAACATCTGGTGCCATTGGTAAGCTCGCTGGCCGCAGCAGCGGAGAAGATCGACATTTCCTACATTGGCCAAGTCTTTTCGGGCGTTGAAATGGTGGACGATATGGAAAAGCTAGCCAGGCCCATAGTGCCTGGGACTCCGTTCTGTGCATACGAAGGCATGAACTTGAATTGTTCGAGTTGGGCTAACATGGGCTTGTACGGGTGTGATTTCGGACCTGCCTTCCGGGGGAAGGCCCAAAAGGCCGGGACGCCAGTTGCGGTACGATTTGTCTGTGACGATCCGGTTGATGGTGCAATAATGATTCTGCCCAGGAGGAGAGCGTCGACTGGAGGAGAGATGATTGAGGTCCACGTTTCGTTGAATGCTGACGATTTGCAACTCTTGGGGGAGGATCCGGTGCTTCAAAGCTGGTTATGTTAGTTATGGCTTGCATCCACCTAGGTTGCAATCGTTCCACCAAACTCGTTTTAACAGTTTGATGCCAATGTGGTCAGGTCAATTACCGTCGATATTCCCTTACCTTGATATGCTTTGCGCTTTAGTCTTCCTTGCCCACTTAGTTGGATGATTATCAGTATTGTGTTCTCAGAAGCTGAGAACTTCCTCATCATGGAGTTTTATTATATCCGCTCCATGAACATTCTTATAGTAGCAGCTGATACCAATTCATTGGAAAGGTTACTCTCTAGGTCAGAAACATGTTTCCCACCATATTTCGTAAAATGTGACTGGTCTGCAAAATCGACTACTCGAGGTCGAAGTTCCCACTATAAATCAGAAAAACACAGACAAATCGGCATTCGATGATAAATTTATCCTCATGTTGTAACTCAAATTGGTAGATGCAACATCTACGATTGCCATTACTCCGCTCACCCGACCCCTTTCAACATCTTTGGGCTTCAGTAACATAGCCGCCAAAGTCTCGTACGCTGATACCCTTAGAGAATAACTCATCGAGCTCCCGAAAGCTTCGCCCTTTAGTCTCGACCTGGTAAAGCCACAAGTATATCAGGCACAAGATATTCAAGCCTCCGAAGACAAACACAGCCCTGGCCCCCATTTTGGCATGATCTGGGTTGATCATGATGGGCACGACACATGCCCACACCAGGTTGATCTGTCATCGATGTCAATACTTGCATAAGACACAGAGGGTTTGATATGCATGTAGACACGGATCACCCACCAGATGCTGAAGCGAGATTCCCAAAGCGATGGTCTTGCCCCTGAGACGGTAGCTGGCAACTTCACAGAGGAGCGTGAACCCTGTAGCACCTATTCCAATGTTGAAGAAGAAGCCGTAGAGGATAAAGGTAGCGACAGTGCCCTTGATAGCAGCGGGGCTGTCATTCATCCCGAGTGCTCCGCATAGTATCATGACTACCGTCAAAGCGAAGGTGCCATATATCGTCAGCGTCCGACGTCCCAACTTCTCAACCAGATACCACGAACACACATTAGCGACTATGACGAAAGTATATTGAATAAACTGAAGATGAAAACTGTCGTGGACGCTGTATCCGACAAGCTGAGTGTAGTAAGCAAAGTAAAAGGCGAAGAAGAACTGTCCTCCTAGGGCTTGAATCGCAAGAGGCATCACGGATATCATGGTCCGGCGGAGGTCGGACCTGCGAAAGCACTCTAGGTAGGATGTGCACTCTCCACAGTCCTGGATCTCCTTGTCCAAGGCATTCCGGATTCGAGATATTTCCGTGTTTATCTCGAGGGCCTGCGTATATCCGAGCCGGCACAGAGACCTTCGCGCCTTGCAGTCTTGTCCGATTCGCATCAGCCAGACTGGGGACTCGGGGACGAACCACACAAGCACAGCTGCGATCCCGGCAACCCCAAACTGCGCTGTGAAAACAGCTTTGTATGCCCAGTGACTATCCAGATCCTGGGTCTGATCTATGATAGCCGTTGCTGTAAAAGGTCCAACAGCAATCATGAGAGCATTGAAGGAAGGTATGAAGCCGCGTAGGGGCAGAGATATGATCTGTTCATCGATGGAGTTGACAATTAGCTTTGGGAATAAAGAAGCTTTATCGCTGCTCTATGGTATCAGGTGTGTTCCCACTACAGCGTCGCGCAGCAAGAATCAAATTTCAGGGGAGAACTCAGACCTACTTCGCTAGAATAAGTCATCGCCGTCGCCGTGGACACACCGAGTGTAATGCCGTTCAAGACCCTGCCACAAAAGAACACAGCTTTCGACTCGGCGCTAACCTCCAAGGAGTAAGCCGTGAATGAGACGACGAGTGAACCAATGAGCATCATCCTGCGACCAAATTTGTCCGCCAGTGTGCCTTGGCATAACGTCGCAACGACGCTGCTGACCCTGGGGCCCGCGTCGAAAGCAGCTTGCCATCGAGCGTCTAACACGTAGTCGCCTGCAAACGGGTAGCCAAAGTCCTTTCGAAACCGCGGAATACTTGTGGACGAGCCTGTGGCCACGCTTTCGAATGCTACCACCAGCGAACAGTAGCAAGCGTAGAGGCACCACCCAAAAACCTTTGGCCTCTCTCGTATAGCTCCGAAAAAAGCGGATATGTCATGCGGCCGTTTCCGAACAGGCGCATCTCCAACGACCCCGGGCACCGCCCCGACTTCCTTATCAAGTCCATAGAGATGAGTCTTTTTATCGGCAGGGGCTTCCATTGCTCTGTCTGCTGCAGGGCTTTCTCCAATCAATAACATTAGGCAGCATTGGCGTTGGATCTTTCGTTGCAAACGTCACACTACATGTTCTACTATTGCATGAGACTAAATAACAGTACAGTAATTGGTCCGACAACTGCTGCGGCGCTGGGCCCAGAATTGGCACAACGATGAAGACCTGTTTGGGGAATTTGGATAACGTGATGGTACCAGACGGTAGCTGCGCAAAGAGTTGGGTTCAATGCTCAGGAGGAGATTTTGCTCACTCGGCATTCAAAATTGGGCAAACGTTAATTTCAAATTGGTACGACTACAGGCAGCAGCGAAAAGAGAGCACTACCAGCAGCGTGCCAACACATTTCACCCAGCGTGGCGTTTGTATCGTGGCGGTTCCACGCCCAGACTGCCAGCCCGATAAGGAAATCCATATTGTTAAAAATTGTCAAATCTCTGGCTATCGGTGACTTTAAATGGTTTCCGGTCACGAAAGTATTCCCGGAGGGCTGTGTAGCGCTCCGAGTATGATTCCGAGCACGATTCATTTCCTAGGTAGCCCTCCGAGCCTTTTTGGCTATGATCATAAGCGCCGAGCCCGGTGCGCATGAAAGCTTGTTTCTGGCTTGGCTGGCTCTCAATGGGTAATTTTCGGCGTTCAGCAATGGTAGACGACATGTGATCCTTGACGTGGTCACTTCTCATTTTCTTGTCTGGTTTCCCAGGGAGCGTTGCACATAGTCTTGCGACACCTTTGTGCTAACATTATCGTCTCTGATCGGGCAAATCAACTAGAATCAAAACTAGGAGTAAAAGTCGTGTGTTCTACTAGCCAGATATCATTTATGGAATTAGGGGAAGATCAATCTTCTTGTCGAAAGGGGCTGCAGTTGGGAACTAGAGGGGTTGTTGGAACCTCCTCTGATCTACCTAGTACGGCTTGCCGTGACCAGTTGACGCCCAACTATCTTTGAGAAACGGGTTTCCACCCTTCAAGGTTAGAGTTTATTCACCGGCCAGGCAATTTTCTCCGCAAATGCCAAGAAATATTGCTAGTACGTGCGTTACAGGGGACTATAAGTGGTGTAAGAACCGCAACCAATTCATGAATCAAGCCCTGCCCGTGGTGCTGTATGTATGCAGGCATTGTAGCTTTTAAGCGGGTATTTACAGAGCTAGCTGGACAGCGATCACGACTTTCCGTTGATATGAAGGATAGCGTGTCATGAAACACTCACGATGTCGATGAATGAGCGTATAAACTGAGTCAGTAGACCACTGTACTACACCCCACGGATTTCACCAGAGTGACCTTGAGCACACAAATCATATCCTCCTCGCGTTCTCTTTTTCCATACTTCTCCCTTTGCCTTTCGATCTCCCTCAACGGCTACGGATGCCAAAAATGCTGCGGCTCAAGAATTAGAATATCGAGCTTGACTATAGAAGAGTCATACTTGTCTTCTCGCAATTGCCCCCTAGCCAAGCCGGGCCAGACATTTCAAACCAGCACTTGAGTCGAACACAACACCATCGTCTTCTCAGATCAGATCAGAATCCGGTATTGAATCATGTTCTCCACTTTAAAAGTGAGCAACTCCACAACAGGACTCGAGACATTGAAGACCAGAAACCACATAGCGCAGAAACAAAGAGCCCCGCTTGTACAAAACGCTTGCACAAATTGCCGGATCAAGAAGGTATGGACAGGGAGACCATTTCCAAATTATCGTGAAGTGACTCGTATGTCTCGGGGCGATCCTTGGGCATGACACAGACACATTGTCATCATATTCAGTCGTCGAAGCTGATACTGGTCCGCTTACCTATTCGTAGCTAAGATGCTCAGGAGAGGAAAAGGGTTGCCGTCGATGCCTGTCGAAAAGCATCGATTGCGTGTACCAACCTAACAGCGGCAAGAGTCGTGCCATCAATTCCAGGGCTCATGCAGTGAGAGGGACAAATCAACCGTCAAATGCATCACCCGATGGACGAGCAGGCGTGTCTGAGGAACGCACTCCCGCCGATATCGACAACACAGATAGTGCTCTTTTCAGCGACATAGCAGACTTTGATTTCAACCTTTTGACAGAATCAGAACTCATAGATGCCTCCATTGACGGACTTGGCAGCTCGTTTAATTTCCACGGTACGCACTCCAGGGCTCTTCCAAGTGGCATGGAATGGCCTGCAACACACTTTATTGGCACCTATTTACACGCCTACTGATTTCAGAAGATGAAAAAGATACTCTATCGCCCCAGTTTCACTCGCCACCAAGCGATTCAACGGTGTCAGAAGCCATTTCGAGTCACGTTCTACCCGCATCGGAATCAATGCCCGATGCAACGACGCTACAAGTCGACGCCCCCGACTTCAGCAATGACGGCCACGGTAGTCAGCTCACACGCAGCAGCAGGAACAGCAGTATCAGCAGCAGCCATAAGATCCTTCAAACAAACGGCGGCGGCGGCGCTGGCTTGAAGCGGCAGCAGTCCTTGCAGCCCGACCCGTCCGCCTCAGACAAGGAGCAGCAGCAGCAGCAGTGCAAGGGCGAGTGTCCCTGCGTCACGAGGGTGCTGCTGGCATATCAGGACATCAACATAAATCTCGACGGCACAGCTGCAATCGGCGGGGATGCAGCATGTCAATATGATCGCCACCAGGGTGCGCTGGCGGGTAAACAGGGATCTTTTCTTGAGCAACAACAAGTGCCGGTGGAAACCGCCCTCCACTGCATTAAGAGCTGCCTGGAGATATGCGAGATTCTCATGGACTGCCAGACCTGCAGCGCCCGATCCGAGTGCATCATGTTGAGTATCAGCATATGCAACACGATGGTGTCGAGAGTTGAGGAATTGGTCGGTGCTGTGGACCCGAGTTCTTTCTCGCCGTTGTCAGCGTCTGCCATGAACTTTGAGTCCGGCACTGGTAACAACTTGAAGGGCATGCCTTTGTCTTTAGACTCCAACCAGATGCTCGGTTCTACTGGCCGGGCTCCGCAGAGGAAGGGTTCTGTCCACAGTGGCCAGGGTAAGACCCACCGTCAGCACCATCGTTGACAGCATCCTTCTAATTGCTGAGCAGAGCGTTCAGGCCTGAGACTCGGTCACTGGCGAATGGACAGCGAGGACGAATTGCAGGTGATACAAAGCCTGTTGACGGCCCGCATGACAAGGTTAGACGGGCTCACGGCGAGAATGAAACGTGTTGCCCAACAGAACGAATGGTCGGTTCACGATGCGCGTATTGGCGGTATACGAGAACGGCTCATAGCTGCCATGTTTCTGGCCAAGAGGAGGTCATTCTTTTAGGGAAGCACATAGGGCTATGCGCATAGCATCTGCATTCTTAAAAATAGAAAATTGGTAGAATGGGATATATTCTCCGGCCCGTTCAACGCGCTGTCTAAATGCCCTTCCGACAGCTGCACTCAGGGATGTACATAATTGCAGTGGCCCTCCTTTCCAGGCAGCGAATACTCATGTTCGACAAGTTTGATCTTCTAGTATGACCACTATCTGAAGACCTTACGAACTCGTAATGTCCTTTGTACATTGAATGACTCGGTTTCATCAGCACTAGGAGTCAGGCGAAGCATGTAGGAACGCGGCAGACGATCCATCTAATTAGATGATACTTGACACTTGCTAGCTCAAATATGAAGCAAAACAGCCACGACAAACACAAGGACGAACATCGCGGATGTGATTGACATACAAACGCAAACCCATTCAGATAGATGTCTGTACCAGCAAGGAGGCTCTTGTCTACGCCCTATGTTCCCTCAGAGAACCCAGCCCACCACACAAAGTCTCACCATGAGAGCATCAGATGTCTTGCTTTCTCAGAACCCCCCTTTTCCCACTTTCCCCCACACCCTTTCGGTGCATTTGATTGGCACATTACGATTCAGATGACAACGTCCTCCTCACGTCGCCGTATCTGTATTTTGAGCCACGGATCCGTGGCTATGTTAAAGGAATTCTCCGGATTGTTCTCCACCCAGTCACGCGGCGTCTTCCACTCGTACTTGAGCAAAAGTTGAACCAGAGCTACTTTCACCTCCTTAGCGGCAAAGAAACGCCCAGGGCAAGCGTGGAGGCCATGGCTGAAGCCAAGGTGGTCTGGGCTGGTGCTGATCAACTGTGCCTGGTTTTCTTTCCCGGCTTCCTGACCAAGACGCATCCAACGGTAAGCGTCGAATGTGTCAGGGTTTTCATGGACTTTTGGGTCCCAAAAGCGATGCGTTGAAACAGCCAACATCTCACCTTTCGTTACGATTGTTCCGTCAGATAAATGCAGATCTCGTAGGGCGACTCGGCGCATTGTGGCTAGAACGAACACATGACAATTAACAAAGGCCGATACTGAAATGAACGCGAGTATCGTTGACTTACCACTGTGAATAGGTTTCATTCTCTGACATTCCTTGATAAAGCTGTCGACAAGTTTCATTTGATAGAGACTTTTCTGTGACAAGCCGCTCGCTCTGATTACAGAAAGAACCTCAGTACGCAAAGGCTCGACAAGTTCCGGATGCTTCGCGACCTGTGTCATCACCTGGCATATCAAGTCTGTTGTGCCGTGCAACGCGGCCAGCGATAAGATCAGCTGAGCAATTGCCGGGTCGTAAGAAGAGCCCCTAGATGCCTCGTCGAACCAATCGAGCGCATCATTAAACTTGTGGCCCTGGGCCCGAAGGCGGCGCCGCTCCTCTGCGTACGGGCCGATGATCGCGCGGGCTTCCTTCACTTGAGCCCTGGCCTTGGTGCAAAGGGGCAGGAACCAGTGCACGAGAGGCCGAAGAGGCTTGGGCCAGTCGCGCAGCTCGTTGGCCGCGTTCCAGCCCGTGGTGGCGTACTGCGTTGCAAGTTCGAGCCAGGCCTCGTCCCGACAGAGCGGTTCGCCGAGGAAGATGCGAAACGCCATCCGCGCGACCAGGCGGGCGACCGTGGGACGAAGTGGAACAGAGTGCCATTCTACGGATTGGTAGTCCGCCATTAGTACGACAAAGCTTCGTGGTACGATATGACATTGATCAATCGCAACTTGTTGGAGTACTTCACTCACCTTTGCTGTCGGTAAATAGATCTGAGATCGCCAGATTCACCTCTTCTTTCAGAGGTTCCGTGACCTTAGCTAGAGAAGAGGCAAGAGTCTCGCGTTAGCAACGATGCTACGTACAAGAGATTGACAAGCACATGGATTCCGCGCCATGGGAGAGCTTACCAAGATTTTTGGTCGTGAGAAACTTGAGGATTACGTTTCTTACAAATTGATTGTCGTTGGAACCCTCCAAGAATGCTTCAAACCCCGGTATGTTGGCATGGAAGTACTGGTTCAACCTCGGCATCAGCAGTTGTCGAATTGAGTCATTAGAGGTTGAGAGAAACATCCGCGGCGCACCTTGTAAGCCCATCGCGTGAGAGAGACTAGCTCTTCCCTATCAACCTCATGAATCATATGAGGCGGAAGTATGGTGTACTGGCCAACATCTCCATTGACGCGTGCGGGATTGTTGGGGTGGGCTTTGAACCAGGAATGGATGATGCCCTTGGCATTTGCGATGAACTCCTTCCTGGGTCTCTCGTTGCTGAGCTCGAAAGGCCCCTTCGGGTTGATCAACGGCGCGAGGCTCCTTGTTCTTGACCTGGCATTGTGGTGGTAGTATATAATGGTCGCGGTACACAAAAACAATGCAAATGCCAGTCGCGCCTGGTTTAAATTTGGTAAAGCGGTCAAGGATATGATGCCATCGGGCGTTACGTCTTCAAGAACGCCGCTGCTGACTCCATAGCCCAATCTGAACGGCATGATTCTGTTTGGATGGATGCCCAGAAGATTTCACTATAATGGACTGTGATATATCTTGGTCGCTGTATGAAAGCCCTTTTTTTTGTTCCAATTCAATGGATATCCTAAGGCCGCTTTGGGTCCCTACAGTGTGTTTTTCTTGCGACAACCCCATTATCACTTATATCTCCGGGTGCTGGAAACGAGTGACACAATTTATTTCGTCTCCCACCCCGTCACCCCGTTGCCTTCGGACAGGGACGAAACTGCCTGTCCAAGCCATGCACCTCTTTCAAAGAGATAGGAAACACGACGCAACCTTGGAATCTACTTGTTGCTGGTATCGTCTGGCTTGTCTCGTTGGATCAAATGCAGAAGCCGAGAGGAAGCTGCTGCATTCGCCAAACTTTAACATCTTACGAGTGGGTTGACATTTTGACTTTTGTCACAAGGGCAGGCTTGGTAATTGGAAAGATTGGACCCACACGGAAAGGGTCGAATTTCCGTTTAAGGATCCCGATGTTCTTCTCCAGCGCTATAAATATCGGTGTACTTTCCTAGTGAAGCATATGCAGCCTCCCCTTGTAAACATTGTGCGGCAGTTCGGGCCATCATGACCACTGCGTTGCGAACCCCCACACTATCTGGCTGTTGGCGCCACCAATGAAAACACAAATCAAAGAATTCTATCGAGGCTTCATGTAAACTTTGACAGGCCCCTTCTCCCACAGCAGGAATACCTTGCTCCTTTCAGCCCATCCGTAGCTTTCCTCCGCGAGATTGAGATCAAAGTTCCAAATGAGTCGCGCGAGTATGAGGCGCATCTCGGCGTACGCCAAACTACAAGCGCAACACAAAGTCAGCCCACATCGTGTCAAGCAAGGGGTCAATGTCGGGCTAAGAGGTTCACGCTTACTTTCTTCCGATGCAATCTCGGGGTCCGTGAGAAAATGGCACTTAAGCGCAGATCACACCGACAAGTTAGCAGGGGCAGTTCATTAATTCGAGAATGAGGCGTCAGGCGGTCAGAGCTTACTGAAAGCAGATTTTGCGTCTTTGGCAAACTTTGCATCGCCAGTCCAGCGCTCAGGGACGAAGGAGTCTGGCAAGGTGAAATAATCTGGGTTGTGGTACAGAGGCCACTGCCATACGGAGACGACCGTCTGCCACTCTGTCAGGGCTATGCCACTCGACCGATCTTGGGAAGGATACGAAGACAAATCTTTACTTACGTCTTCTGGAACGTACTGATTAAGTATGGTGTCGCCGCCTTTCGCGATTAAACGCGGGGGGCCAGTCGGCACAGCGGGATACATGCGCATTGACTCGTCGAGAACAGCGAGGGTATATTGCAGACTCTGCACGCTTGAGATGGTGATCTCTTGCTCAGAGGAGAAACTTGACCTTATCTCTTCTGCCAGCTTCTTCAGAACCCGAGGGTGCGACGTCAAGTAATACAATGTTGCCGAGAGCACGGTAGCTGTGGTCTCAGAGCCGGCCACGATCAGGGTGTTGGATGTAGCCATGACCTCGTCCATTGTAAGCTTTTCCTATAATCCCAAGAGCGTCAGTCAAGCTTTCTCTTGTACCACAGTCAGACGACCGATGCGACTAACCTGAGGCTGTCTCTCTTCGCCGCGATGGCCCACAAGAGCCTCCATAAAGCCTGGTCGAGTCTTCTCGGCTGCAAGAACTTTTCTGACTCTCTCATGTGTCCAGTCATAATGGTCCTGCAGCTTTCGCCTCACATCTCTTGGGATCAAGCACATGAGAAGTCCTTCGATCAGAGGGTATCTCCGGGCGCAGAACAGGAAGGCTGCGCTCTTGATACTCTGGAACACAAGCTCCACGAAGGGGACGTAATCTGCCGCGTCCAAACAATGAAATGGCTCCCCAAACGCGAGATCTCCGAGGATGTCGAAGGTAGTGTAGTTGAACCAGCGGACCAAGTTGATGGCCCGGCTGCCATCATCGCACTGCTCTTTTAGACGGCTCAATAGAAGGTCAACATAGTGCTGTATAATATCCTGCTGTTCCCTCAGTGCCTGGGCGGAGAAGCTGCGAGAAAGGTTGTGGCGAATCCGACTATGGTTTTGCTTGTCTGCGGCTATGATGCTGTTCAGTATATCCTTGGAAAAGAAAGCCGGGTCTCTTCCGTTCTCGCCTGCTGGAGTCTTCCGCCGTCCCATGATGTCCTTCCATGCATCTGGGTGATTGTAGGACAGCTCATTCGGGGCAACTCTGACGATGGGGCCGTACTTCCGGTGCAGCGAGAGGAGGCGATGGTGGGCGTCTCCAGAAAGATACATGCTGCTGTATGGAATTCTAGAAATAGCCCAGATCTTAGGTCCTGGGTACTGTCGCAAAGGATGAAAAAGCAAATTGTAAATGCCTGAATAAACGACATAGCAAAGAGCCTAATCGTATTCGTCGTGTAAGCCACCGTTTCGAGCTTCATCGTCCTGCTGGATTCGACATGGAACAACTCGACTCACCGTAGCTACAATACCGATGTCAAGTAATGCTGTCCCAAACGCAAGGTCCCGGGTAGATGATAAGCTCATTGTGGCCATGTCGATTGCAATTGATCTCGAACTTGGAGGATGCGGAGGTAAGTCGAAGCACCGGGTCTGGGTTGCTCAAAAATGGCAGTCGAGGCCAGTAAGTCGCAATATGTCGATAATTCCATGTAAAGGCAGGAGAATATCGTGGCGATGGCAGGTTATCATATCTTGCTCACGAGATCAGGTATCTTGTTTGCCCATCACGCTACGTTTCCGCCTCATTGGCTCCGACTTACTCTGGCGTAGGGTTAAATGCTTGGCATGTGCAGTGGGCGAGCAAGGATCAGTTGTGTTCATCACGCTTCCAAGGCCGAAGTCAACCCCGCTGTAATCCATCGAGAACCAGCACTCCGAAATCTAGATTTGGTGTGTGGAAAAGCTGGAAAGGAATCATCGGAGTGGCATCGGATTCCCCAAAAAGGGTATTAATACATGGACAAAGCTAACGCACAGGGGCTCTACGCTTCGATACAATCCTGAGGCTATGTTAGCGAACGATTATTCTTAGGCCAATAGTTTTGTGATCATCTTCAAAACTTGAAATAAGCTGATCCGCCATACCTAAATACTGGTTGGTTACCAGTTGACGTCAAAGATCACATTGTCGCTTAACATACTCAAATCCGTGGAACCTGAAATATTCTGGCTTGAAAGGCGACCAACAGATAATGGCCTTGCATAAGATCGACCACGACGAGCAACTGCGGAGTCAGGCAGTATCGCTAGTGAAACAATCTGGCCGAGGATACGATTCCAAATATGCTCATGGCTCAATGAGTTGTGCGGCGTACGATACAGCCTGGGTGTCTCTGGTAACCAAGCCTGTGAATGGCGCAAGACAATGGCTCTTCCCCGAAAGTTTTCGTTTCTTGCTGGACCACCAGGAGAGTGACGGCAGCTGGGGGCGCCAGCTCTCCGCCATTGATAAGATCCTCAACACGGCCGCAGCGCTTCTATCTCTTACACGACATGCAAAGGAGCCACTACAGCTCATCGACATGACCGAAGGCCGGAATCTTGATGAGAAAATTGAATTTGCCACGCAGAGTCTTCAGCATCAACTGTCCGAGTGGGACATCGCCAGCACTACGCACGTTGGGTTCGAGGTCATCGTCCCTGCGCTTCTTGATCTACTTGCTGGTGAAGGAATTTCTTTCTCTTTCAAGGCTCGTGACGAGATGATTAAAGCCAGAGCCGCAAAGCTGAAGCATTTCGACCCACGGCTGCTTTTGTATGGCAAGCAGCAATCAACACTTCTTCACTCTCTTGAAGCCTTCACTGGGCGCATCGACTACGATAAATTAGCGCACCACAAAGTCAATGGATCTTTCATGGCATCTCCATCGTCCACAGCGGCCTATTTAATGAATGTGTCGAGTTGGGACGATGAAGCCGAGGATTATCTCAGACACGTCGTGACTCGAGGTCCGGGATGTGGTCAAGGCTCCGTCCCGAGTGCATACCCATCCTCTAATTTTGAACTCTCCTGGGTGAGCAATGCAAAGACTCTGCCTTACTAAAGTATGAAATACTTAGCTAATTATGGCGCGCACACCAAGATCCTGTCAACCCTCCTACACGCGGGCTTCACAACGGAAGACATCGATTGCCCGGAGCTTCAGGAAATGGCCGAAATCCTTGAGGACTCTTTCCTCAGGGGGCAGGGGACGATCGGCTTCGGTAAGAAGAGCCCTCTATTGATCCTATTCAAGGCATTGGGACTAAATCGTGGTTGATCAAGCGCCCTTCATCGAAAGTGATGCCGACGATACAGCCAAAGGCCTTTTTGTGCTCAACAAGCTAGGATCTCACAGGTCCGTTGACGCAATGGTGCAAAGATTTGAGGTCAAAGGTCACTTTCAGACCTACCCTGCCGAGCGAGATGCCAGTTTCAGCGCCAACTGCAATGTGCTCTCTGCACTTCTCCTCCACAAGGAAGCTGGTACATACCAAGCGCAGATATATAAATGTGTCAGGTTCCTGACGCGATGCTGGTGGAATACAGATGGGCCCATCCGGGACAAGTGGGTGAGTAACAGATAAAGCAAATATCCCTCTTTGCTGTGTGCCCATTTGCCGTGGGATCATTCAAGGATAACGTCAGCTGACCGTATTTCCTCGCAGAATCAGAGTCATTTGTACTCGAACATGCTCATGGTACAGGCGCTAACTGACTTCTTGGCCACCCTCGGTCAAGGCGTTTGGCCTTCATATATGGATGAGGTTGAAGGCGCCAAGATTACGGTGTGTCTTTTCCAGGCGTGCCTGCGAACCCTCTTAGGACAGCATAAGGATGGCTCTTGGAGCCAGTCACAAGAACAAACTGCCTATGCTGTCCTGACATTGACACAGGCTAGACGCTTGTCCTTCTGCCGGTATTTGCAGCCCCAGATTCACTCTGCAATCGAAAAGGCCGTGGCCTTCATCCTCAGTCGCGGTTCCAGTTCCATTGAGATTTCGGATCCACCATCAGAGTTCTTGTGGACAGAGAAGGTGTCATATGCTTCACCACTCTTGACCGAGGCATACCGGGTTGCTGCACTCAAGTCTGCAGGCTCCATTACCAAAGACAACGGTAACGTAGGCTACAGTATCGTTCACGAGATTGATGCGAATCGAATGAAACAACACGTCAGGCTTTTTCATCAAACACCCTTGTTCAAGACCCTGCCTGAATGGCAGCTGCGAGCCTCATTCATTGAAGGCCACTTGTTTCTTCCCATCGTCAACGAACACCGGCTCGATGTCTTTCCTCGCAAGAACATGGACACAGATGACGATTATATCGGCCTAATTCCATTCACTTGGACTGCGTCAAGTAACAAGGACATGACATTTGCCTCACCAGCGTGGCTCTACGCCATGATGATGGTCTCGGTCGTGGATTACCAGGCCGACGAATTCATGGAGGCAGTCGCAGGTCTAGAATTCGCCAGTGATCTGCCTGGGCTCGTCAACCTGATTCAGGAGGTATTGGCACCATACAAGACTGAGCCTGCCAGCCCAACAACATCTCTGTTAGGACAGGGTGACAGCAGCCGACGATCGCTTGCCAGTGAGCATTCCGATACGGATGAAGTCGAAGAGGTCAAAGATTGCCTCCGCCGCTTCGTTTCCTTTTTCCTCGATCCTCCCGCGGTACGAAACGCCCACGAGGATGACCGCGCAACGGCATGGCGCGAGGTCCACAACTATCTTGTCGCCCATGTGAGACACACCGCAGACAACGTCCGTCTCAACTCACAAGAGCAGCGAAGGTGGTACGTGTCGCGCAAGATGCCCTACTTTCACTGGATCCGCAGCAACGACGACATCGCATGTCCCATCACATTTGGCTTCGTTACTTGTCTTGTGCCCTACTTGGTTCGGAATCCCAAGGTCGAGCGCGCAGTCATCAATGCCCAATGCGGGACGGGTGCAGCCATCGCCAACTCCGATGCCTCATTCGACTCTGTAGAGGCCAAGTACTACGCCGACGACTTGTGCCGCCACATCACAAATGTCACGCGGATTTACAATGACTGTGGCTCCATTGCTCGCGACGCCGCCGAGAAGAACCTGAACTCCGTCAACTTCCCCGAGTTTGCCATAACTGCTGCTGGTTCAGATAGGCTGGCTCTGCACGCTTTAGGCGAGTATGAGCGTACCTGCTGCCAGGTGGCGTTCGCGCGGCTCGAAACAGCGTCGCTGCGGACCGCTGCTACTTCAGCCGAGAGAGCTCGGAAGCAGCGCAGGTTAGATGTGTGGCAGGTTTTTCTCAATACGGCGGATCTCTATGGCCAGATCTATGTCATTCGTGACTTCACCGCCAGATCTGTTCATGTCCGTGACACCAACATTCACTCAACTACTACCACCAAGGACCCACCTTCAACAGTCATACAAACAGCCGTGATGGGTGGGGGAGCAGTACTGGCGACGTAGGAGAGTTTGGAAACGCAGCGAACTGTCATTCTTTTTGTACTGGTTCCTTTTGTATTTGAATTCGTGGCTTTCAAAGATTCGAAAAGAGAAGAAAAATGCAAGAGGAAGAAATAGATTACCTCTTTGATTATGGATACAGCAAGACTTACTTAGAGTACGTCGGTGATAGATGTCAGGGAATAGTTCGGATCAGCCAGAATGACACGTGCTCGCTCAACCTAGGCCACCGTGTGTCGTATTGGTCTGACATGCTGCATGTCAGGGACGAACTAAGTCCTGTGGGATAGCACTGGGACTTCAGGACAGCGTCCGGGGATTAAATGTGCAGAATATCAAAACATCAAGGTGATAGCCAAGAGCTGTCATCACTTGATGGTTTTGAGGCTTCTACTGCCTCTTCACTTTCCAGCGTCACACTCGAAGAAAGCTCTGACGGGGTTCACATCAATGGCAACTCTCGCATCCATGACCCTCGCAGTTGCATTGAACGCATGTATATTCGCATGCTCAATATCCTGCTTGCCTCCCTAGGTATCTAGATATGTCACAGTCCGGCTTATCATGACACTAAGCGTGCGGTCATCTTCTTTCCCTGGACACCGTAAAGCGCAGAGCAATTAGCCGTGAAATTTGAATCGACCCTTTCTCGTCATTCATTGTTTTCATCGGACATGAGACTCCGTGGGACAATTTTGGCTCAGGGAAAGTATAACCTATCGATGCCTCTAATTGACTTGGTGGGCACATGTCTTGCTGTGAAAAAACAAAATCGGAGCGTACTCTCAGGTTCTTCCCCACAGGAATTACTCTACATCTCGTCTCCGATGTGATTGAATTCGGCTTCCATTGTTGAAACAGGAGAGGTCCAAGGTTTGCATCATGGACTCGGAAGCCCGTTTGGGAAAAGTGCCCTCGTTAATGACTTGCATACCAAGCATCAGAAGACAACAATCGTAAGCATGGCCAACCAATGACTAACGTCTGATTACCATAGAAGAGGAAATCTGTTCGAGGAAACAGTCATTTACGCCACTTGGATTTCCGAGCAGACACTTCGAGCCAGGAGTCTTTTTCCGCCGCTCGGGGTGGCAGTGCGATTTCCGAGTAGATTTGAGCCCGAAGACGTCGGTCAGAAATCAAGAGCCTCTAAGCAGCCTTTGAAACATTGAAGTCTATTATGTACATCTCCGCTGTATTTACACCGGGCCCCTCTGGTGCGACGTCAAGGATGCAGAGCCCCATTGATAGCCGCTGGCCTAATCTCGAATTCCATATTTCTAAATGTATACCTGTAAACTGCCAGACGTGATAAAGGAAGGACTATATCTGGCTCTGCTGCATTTTAGTCTCCTTTTTACCTATTTGTTCTACTTCTATTATTTGAGAATAATACAAGCACCACAGACAATACCACGACTCAACCATGGTTTCTCCGCCGTTTCCCCTCATCCAGAGTGCTGCCAGCAGCCGCGTTTGCGAGGAACCCAATGGAATATCTCTCTCACGTGCTAGGAGATGCTATGTCCGGGCTGATTCCAATGGCTCGATTGACGAGGGGTTCCAGTCAGGAAGTGAGGATGGTGATGTCTGGAGACTTCTCTGCACTATTCTGCCGGAGCCCCCGACCACGGTACCTACTTCCCACGTTTCTCGCGGAGTGAATTACAGCGCCAGTCACTGACTCTACAATAATGATTGCCCCTAGGCCGTCGACGCTCCTTTCCAGTATACATGTTCTCTGCCTTCTAAAGGTGTACGAGAAAAGCTTATCCAAGCGATGAATGTATGGCTGGGTCTTCCGCAGGAGGCGCTGGATGTTGTCACCTCGGTGATATTCGATGTGCATACATTATCACTCATGTAAGCGATCTCTAAACCGGACCCCTACTCATTTATAGATGCCGAGATATCTTGTCCAAGCTGGTCTTCAGTCCTGTCATGAAGAAAGATCTGTCTTACTGAATACAATTACAGGCTGGACGACGTCGAGGACAACTCTCCGCTCAGACGCTCTCGGCCCTCAACACACAACGTGTTTGGAATTGCACAAACGATCAATGCTGCTACTTATAGAATCGTTGAAGTAGTCCGGCGTTCATTGGAGACACGAAATCCGAATCTTCTGAACATTGTCGTAGGTTCGTACAACATCTAATCACTGAAAAATTACATTTAGACCGAGAGATGCTAACAGGTAACTCGTCTCACATACAGAGGAAATGCAGAGCCTAATGATCGGCCAGAGTCTAGACCTGATCTGGACATATCAGGTCTCTGCACCGCCAGTTGAAGAGTACCTGCAAATGGTCGACGGTAGTGAGTGGCCGTGAACCCAGATCCCATTTGCTCAAACAGGGGATCTGACAAGTTCCCGTTCCGTACAGAAACAGGTGGCTTGTTTCGCATGGCATCGAAGCTCATGGTCACTTTATCGCGGTCTGCAAATATCAGATCATTGGATTTTAATAACCTGATGACACTCCTGGGGCGCTACTTTCAGATTCGCGACGACTACCTGAACTTGGCCTCGTTGGAGGTAAGCATGCACGCCTGGCAAGGCGTACCCCGTACCCAAAATCAGAACACATTAATATATCAATAACTTCTGGTAGTACACGCAAACGAAAGGGTTCTGCGAGGACCTTGATGAAGGGAAATACAGCTTCATTCTTCTGCATGCCCTGGAGAATTGTGACCGGAAGACACATGTACTGCTCAACAACATGCTTTTAGAGCGCCGCGCTGCTGGAAAGGCGGGCCCAGGCCATAAGGAGCTGATTCTCTCTATATTGGAGCAAACGAAGTCCCTGAAATACACTGTGGAGATGCTGTCGGTACTTTTTGATGAGATACTAGAGGTGGTAGATGTGATCGAGAGGAGGACGGGCGAGACGAACAAGCCCATGAGAGATGTGCTTGCTGCTTTGGAGATTAAGCAGCAAGCGAGCTGTGCATAGCAGGAAGCGGGTCGAATGTGGTCGTTGCGGTTTTCAGGAAATATTTGCGAATCCGAGGTCTTTTTTTTTTGATATATCTGCATGTAACACTCGTTCAAAAGTATTACACTTGGTGCCTGTTCAAACATCGCAGGGCATGGTATCCTCAACCTGGAGCTTGCACCGATGAAAGATTGTTTGTCAACGTCTACAGGTCGCCTTTAGATCGAAGACGATAGTTCTTGAGGTCAAAGACCACATGATTTTACTCCTAATGAACCGTTTTTTGTATTTAGAATGAATGTAATCATGGAAAAGCCATGCCATGCACTCAAGACCAGATGTATTTTCATTTGTGAGCCCATTTCTAAGGTTTCTCGTACATCTCCATGATTAGCCAAATTGGAAAAGATGTATTTGTACATATGGTACGGAAATTCCTTCACAGTAGTAGAATACAACTGTGATGGAAAGGACAGGCTTGAGAGATCTGAAAATCAATCCATAGCAGGGCTGTCCAAGTCCAGCTCTGGAGTGCGTCCGCGCATCCTCAATTTTGCCCTTGGGTCCAGCGTCAACGAGAAACCATTGGCAAGTACCTTTGGTCTCGCACCCGGAACAAATTCCCAGTCGAATTTCAGAAGCAAATGACAGAATACAATCTTGAGCTCGTTCGCCGCGAAGAAGCGACCGGGGCATGCGTGCTCGCCCAAGCCAAAGCCAATGTGCTCGCGCGACACGGCCACGAGGTGGGCCACGTGCTCCTTACCAGGAATATCGCGAAGTCGAATCCAGCGGTGACCGTCAAATTCGCGAGGCCGTTCGAAGAGGTCCGTGAGGGACACAACGAGCTTCTCGCCCTTTCGAATATGAACTCCGTCCGGAAGGTCAATATTCTTCTCCGCAACGCGTCGCATGTTTGCTAGGGGGATTTGACTTAATTAATATGACATAACAGACCCAGGTCAGTCGCCTGCGTACTTACCGATGCTTGTTGGCTTGAGCCGCTGCGATTCTTTGATCACACTGTCAAGGAGCTTGAGATTGTAAAGACTGGTCTTCCTCCATCCTTCAGACGAGAGAACGCGTATTATCTCTTCCCGTAACAGGTCAAAATACTCCGGGTGGTCGGCGATACAAACCATTGTCCAGTAGAGAAGGTCGGTGGTTGTATGAATCGCCCCAACGGACAGGTTAATCTGCAGGCCCACCGGATCATATGGCTTGCCATTGAAGAATTCCTCAAACCAGTCGATAGCATCATTAAACCTGGGTTCAGGCTTGCCAGATGCGGCAGCTGCCGCCCTCATTGCTCGTCTCTTGTGAACCAAGGGTACGATGATCTCATGGGCGTTCTTGATCTGTGTTCGTAATTTCTGAACAGACGGCAGAAACCAGTGTACTATGCGGCGTAAAGGCCTAGGCCAGATGCCCAACTCCTTCGCGGCCGTGAACAAGTCCACGCTGTACTCAGTCGTGATTTTCAACCACTTGTCGTCACGACAAATCTCGCTGCCCAGAAACACACGAGAAGAGATACGAGCGATGATCTGCAGCAGGCAATCTTTAATCGGGACCTCGTGCCACTCTAGTCTAAGTCAGTTGAGGAGCAGACCCAAGTGGGAACTTTGGAAATCGAGTATGAGCAGTATGAAATGCACCCAGAATAAGGAAACGCACCCGAGTCATCCGCAAAAATGTGTTTGACAGCGAAAGCAGTTTCCGAGGAGAGAGGCTCTGTGAGCTTAGCTAACGACAGTAGAAGGAGTCAGCTCTGCCACTGGCACATTGCATGATCGAGGGTCAACTGGAGTAATGTAGCTCGGCTAGTTACGTACACAAGACAAGTGTTAACTGGCGCATAGAAACGCTTCGCACTGGTTGCTGTCCATTTGTTGCTGCGAGCACTGGCTCAAACCCAGGGATATATCCATGGAAGTCCTGACAGCAGTCAAAGCGCGTAGTCAGCAAGGGGAACTTGTCTATTCCGGCTCTTCGAGCAGCGACACATAATGCCAGATACTCACATCGTAGACAGCAAGATCAAAGCTGAGACTATCTTCATTTCTTATTTTGCTGGCCATGTCATATGGGAGAACTGTGACGTCGCCCCTCTCAGACCTGACGCGAAACGGCCGCCCATTGAATGCTTCTTTGCCCTTATGCAGGAGCCCTTTGCTATTTTGTACGAACTCGAGCTTCTGGCGGGAATGTCTGAAGTCCCACATGTTTGAAGGGTTGACGCAAGGTGGCTTACTGATGCGGCCATTTCGGTTTGCAAAGCTATAGAGCAACAAGCCAGCCACTGCCAGGAGGAATAAGTCGACTGGTGTGCCAGGAATCATCAGAATTGGGATCCCCTGAGAACTATCCTGGAAGAATGACATGACTGCTGTGGTATATGGTGTATAGCTAAATTGTTGTTTCCCTTGTTGGGTGTTACCGTGTGCATGCAAATATTCAAGCTTCAATGAATTGTATGACTGAGACTAAGGAGGCGAAGAGAGTCGGCTATCATGTACCGGCTGGACGCGTGAGTAGCCCCGGCAACATCAATGCTGGGTTTTTGTGAGGATGCGCAAATACCATGTGTCGATGGAGCTCATTCGAGGGTAGTGTTTACCAGACCTGACTCCGGCTGCTCTCCTCCTATCACACGCAAAGCATTGATCTAACCGATGGTGTACTTTTCAGCAGATAGTCTCCGGCCAGGATCGGTCAATTCCGTAACTCGCATGTACCTAGGTTCGCAATGTGCGTTCTACCACTTCCCAATCTTCTTTCGGTTCCATAAAAAGTAATATTCCCCTTCACATATAGGACCCCTGCAAGAGTCCGATTGAAGTCCTGAAGTCTTCTCGGTTTTTGGAATAGCAACAACTTAAATTTAGACTTTCGGCTAATCAGGAAAACTCTAACTTTACAATATCCGCGCAGAAATTGCCAAACTTGGCCTCCGATGTCTACCCAACCGCTGGACAGCAGCAACGGTCACGGTATTAGGGTTCCGGCCGGAAAGTCACGACCAGTCAGAGACTAAGGGGGACTAAGGCATTCGGGGATCATACTACGTCAATGAAAAGGAGGCGTTCGGTCTCCAAAATCAGAATTGCCATATCTGGTAGAATTGACATTGTCTCCTTTTCTTGCAAGTTGCTCTGAGGAGTGAATGCCTCTTGGCCTGATTCACACAATAGCCTGACCCAGCACCTGTCGCCGCGACATTGAGTTGCCGTCAAAATATGGCTTTTCACCTAGAGACACAACGCGGTTTCCTTGACGCTTCCCAGTGTAATCACTGAGATTGGGTTAGCAATGCCTTGCCACAAAAGAGAACTTGATGATGTAGAAGAGGAATAGAAAACACATACTGGGTCGCGGTATGGAATGTAGAGCGGCTAGGGCGGTACGACTTGCTATTAGTACTTCGCCCCCGTTCCATTGGTCGGTGTAGTGAGGCTTATGTTGTGATATTACTCACTTGTCCCATATTGCAATGTCGTTCTTGCTCCATCGAAACCGAACTTGTAGGTCGTGGTTCTCATAGATGAGCTGATTGACTAAACATTGACAGTCAGCTTGGCTTTGACCGTGAGACTTTCAAGCTACGACGACCGGGTCCCTTTACGTACAGTAATCCTTGAGGATATCGCTTTCCCTTGGGGTCACATCGTTATACCAGCCGAATTTGACCTGATGACAGGCGCCGAAAAGACTTTTCCACCCAGTCACTGGATTCGTTCGAATCACAGGGCTGAAAATTCACGCCAAAACATTAGCCAGGACGCAGGGAGGGAGAATCAGGGGGACGACTTTGTCGGTCTACAAACATACTGTTCAGCTTTGAAATCAAGCCCGGTGTTCTCAGGTGAACCACGGTAATCTTCAATGAGATCCTCGCCAAACTTCTCCTTGACTTGAAGGAAATCTGGCTGGTAATGGGTGGCTGTCAAACTCTCAGCCAGCTTTTGGAAAGCTGGGGAGAGCCGATCGTATGCTTCATAGCCCGAAGCCCACAAGGTGTCTCCTCCTGCGTCTTCGTTTGGCTGTGTCATTTTCAACACAGCATAATCAGATGGAATCCTCTCGAAAGAGATACTGTTCACATTTTCAAGTCAGTAAATTTCTGATTCGTATTTGGTAGCAAGAGAGTGTCTGGCTAAACTCACTCAGCATGCCATCCGACACTTGCGATTTTCTTCGTAGCTAGTGTCACTCTATCCTGGAAGAACTTCTTGCCAACTTCGGACGAGATGACCGAAACCTCATCGTCAATTCGTCCATTTTGATCCACGGGAATACCACGCTTGCCATTTGCTAAAGCGTCGCGGTGTAGTTTAGAACTTGCAGGCTTTCCGCTTAACTCGCCGAGCTTTTGCCCAAGCAGCTTTTGGTCATCAATGTTCAGGTCTTGGCTGCGAAAAAATACTACGCAACGTTCGGACACTTTTGAGAAGTCAGCTGACCCGGATAATGCATTCGGTGCGTCTTGAACAGAAAGTCTTGCGATACGAACCTAGAACGGCAAGATCCCGGATTTTGAAATCGTCATGGAGGATTTCGCTGAGCTGAAGGTCAGGGAACTCTCGCCCAATGATGGAAGTCGTGTCAAAGTGTCGGTAGGAGTCCAAGGTTCCCAAATAGGGCAGAGGACCAGTGAGCCTGGATGCAGTAGAGACTTGCTTGCTACAGCTCCACTCTGTCGGATGGGCATGAGAGATCGAGTCTTCGAGAGCGCTGGGAGGAGCCATGGTTCCGCTATGTTGCAATGCATCAGCTTGGATGTACGACGTTCTGATTACACTCACGTCACAATTCCCGATTAAATACTTGGCCGAGACATGGCCAAACTGCCGTATTGGAAAGACTCCATGTTACCACGGTATTGGATCCGGGACAAGGCCTTGTGCTTCGGGCTCAGCATTTCCACTCAATTCATCTTGCTCACCACCAGGTGTATTACGCCATCAATTGATGCACTCGACAAAAGCTTGGCAGCTGCAGACCTGTTTTGAGATCCGAGGCAAAGTTGAACAGAACTGTACTTGTTGTGGTCCGTCTCGGTTCCAAACTTGGTTGAACCGAGCCCGAGCAACCGGAGTTCCCATTTGAGAACAAAATCGCCTGGACAAGGATCAATCAACCGAGCGTTGTTGTTCCACTTTGCGTAAATGTAAGGCACCCATGGGCATGTAGTTGACTAAAATCAACTGAAGCCTTCAATACTGCTCAAATTTGTCCTTGCTTAGGGGCTCATTCAACCAAGAAGCACTATCTACGGGATCATAGTCGCTAAGAAAGAAAAGAAACGACTGGCTTTGCCACCAAAGTGTCCGCGCTATGGCCAGGTTTGCAGAGATATTTGGCCATCAGTCCATCAGCAGCTTGCTGTTGGGCATGATTGTGGTGAGTATACTCTATCGATAGTCGAGACTGCACAGCTAATCCAACAAATTGACAGGTCTCATTTCTTGGTATTGCAATCTATGTACTGGTCGTCAGCATATACAGGCTGTACTTCCACCCACTTGCTAGATTTCCTGGCCCTCGGCTGGGAGCCCTCAGCGCCGTAAGTGTCATTAGCTCACAGTAAATCGGATTTGCCTAAGGCTTACTTTCCGTATCAAGCTCTACATGCATTGGACAATGAGTACGGGCCGCCAGCACGCAATCCTGCTCAACCTACATCACAAGTATGGTGATGTTGTACGAGTCGGTCCAAACGAACTCTCGTTCGCGAGTCCAGAGTCGTTCAAAGACATATACGGGCACGCGAAGACGCCTGATCAACGTTTTCTGAAAACGGACATGTACGACAACGGCGAGCCGCCGCGTGTCTCGACCGCTCGCGACCCTGTGGTTCATGCTCAGCAGCGCAAGACGCTCTCGAATGCCTTTAGTGCGAAGGCTCTCCGCGACCAGGAGGATATTGTTCAGCAATACGTAGACCTTTTTGTTGAGAAGCTGGATCAGTGGGGCGAGTCGGGCAAGAAAGCCATTAACATCACGCCGGCTTATAATTGGCTGATGTTTGATATTATTGGTAATACTTTTGAACCCATTCCATCGAACCCCTATACATAACCACTCGCTACTGTGTACTTGAGTCAAGTTCTAATAGCTCTACGTAGGTGACTTGTCTTTTGGCGAGTCGTTTGGCAGCATAGAAGATGGGAAAGAACCTTTCTGGATATCCATGTTCCTCTCGGGGCTCTATTTCCCAATACTCAAAAGAATTGGGAGACAATTTCCCCTTTTAAAACCTTTCTTCCCTCTTTTCATACCCGGACTACGAGAGCACGCCAGAAATCTGGACAATCACAGACAATTAGCTCGGAACAAGGCGCTGCGCCGGATGGAGATGGGGGACATGGGACGCACGGATTTCTTCAGCCACATCCTGGCGAGGGGAGCTTGGGATGTCGACACCATCGCGAGTCACACTCAGCTTCTCGTCATCTCGGGATCCGAGCCAATCGCTACCGCACTTGCCGCAACGACATACTACTTGCTCAAGAACCCGGAAGCCCTCGACAAACTGCAGCATGAGGTCCGAAGTACATTTTCATCTGACAGAGAGATCACAGGTGATGCAACCAGTCGACTGGAATATCTGAACGCTGTGATCGAGGAAGGTCTCAGGCTTTTCCCACCATCAGTGGTTCCGCTTGAAAGGTACTCTCCGGGGGCTACAATTGGCGGCCATTACGTGCCTGCAGGCGTGGCTGTCTTCAACAACGGTTATCCCATGTCTCGTGATACCCTCTACTGGGATTCGCCGCACCTTTTTCGACCAGAGCGCTGGATTGGGACCGGCTCTGAGCAGAAGAAGGCCAGCCAGCCTTTCTCAACCGGGCCGCGCGTGTGCCTCGGCGTCAACCTCGTCTATCTGGATGTGCGGATTACGCTGGCAAAAGTTATCTTCACTTACGATCTGGAGCTCGAGTCCAAGGACTTGGACTGGGAACGTGATGTTGTCCTAAAGGGGGTCTGGAAGAAGCCCGCGCAGCTAGTCAAGTTCAACAGAGTCTCCCCAAAAGCGCTCGGACAATAGAAACTTTTTTCGTTTATTCCTTACGAATTCAAAACTTGTTAACAGTTATAATATATATCACGAGTTGAATGAGTGACTTTAATGAGCAAGATCATGAAAGTTATGGGCTTACTTTGATAAAATCTTTATATTTTAGGTTTTCAGGCAATCTGCTCTCAAAACCGCTTTAGTCACGTGCCAATGGACCTTGAGAAATGTCAGTGTAATGCAGATCGATAGTCTCTGTAGAAGCGGGACTAGAGTGAGCTGCCTAGCTGCATTCTCGGACTCTTCTAGTGCCTTTGAGGCTGATCGGTGGCGGATGTGCTACAGTGGCTGCAGGGTGGTTGTCCCAATGCTGGCCGCTGTCACAATGACCTCATCGGTGCCTCGCATGCATCAACGGGTCATGAGCGTGGCTGTCGTCATTGCTTAGCAGTCTACTCTCTGACCGCATCCGTCTTATATATAGACTACATCACGTATTAATACTCAGACCATTAACTCCAAATCACAACTTCTACTATTGGACAATATTTATCTACAATATCGAAACACCAATATTTGGTGTCTAGCATATAATAACAGCCTCCCCAAATCTGACTCCTACATTCAATCACCAATTATCAGTCATCATCACACTTCACAATGTCTGAGAAGTACACTATGAAGCAAACCGGAAGCGGAGGCATGGCTGGAAGTGTCCAGACGCCTGCCAATGCGCACCTGGGCCATGACAAGCCGAAGGCCTTGGACGCCGACGGCGCGATCGGCAAGCAGTTTACTGGTACGCACCCCCTTTCTGCCGCTTTACAATAACAGAACCGTCTGCTGATATCAGACTTGTGTAGAGACCGGAGCCATTGGCGGTACGGCACAGAAGATCGGCGGGCCGCTTGACAAGGATGGCGCCATTGGCAAGCAATTCACAACAGAGGGAAGTATAGGTGGAACGGTCCAGGACAATCTGGGCGGGAAGACGAGTAGGAGCAATTGAGAGTCAGAAGTTTTTCAAGACTATACATTTGTTGCATAAAATGGAAAAGAAACTCCATTTCTATTCATGCAAACGACTTCTAATGACCTTGACATCATCAGTGTCCGGAGCGGCAGGACTTACCGCTGAAACCACGCACTCGCGTGGGTCGTTTCTTAAACGAGGTGCTTTGAACATCGTATCCATCACTGAGCTTTCTTTGGCTTGACCCATCCCATCATGTTGTGACTCATCCAGTATGTTCCGATCTGAGCTCCAAGAAGCAGTCCACATTAAACGTTGTGTCGTCCGGTTGTAATCATTATACGGGGCACATACTTATGAGAAAAGTGTGAAACAAACCCTTAGCTTACACCAGTGCCAATCATTTTGACAACTTCCTAAGTTCTCATGAATTCCCGCACCCTAGCAAGTTCTTCAGCCACGCGCCTGCGAAAATCGGGGTCCCTTTCGCTTTCCTCTGCAACATTCTCCTCCCTGACGAGATCCAAAGTCCCAGTGACGGCATCGAGGTGTCCCGACACCACTTCTACAATGTCCTGCTGTAGTTCATTCGCATGCAGCTCGAAGCGTCGTTTGAACTCTTTCATCAGATCCTTGAATATAGTCTCATTTGATAAACCCCTGGAGACGACACCTTTACGTCGTCTATCGCTGCCGGAGCCTATCGAACGAACGTCAGTAAGATGACAGCAGCCGATAAAAGGCGACAGACTGACCCCCATGGTTCAAAGCCTCCATGTAGACCTTCGACATGGTAGTCCCGAAGAACGAGCTATTTATGCCGGTGAGCGCGTCCGTTTCCAGCATTCTGTTTACCAAAGATTAACAATAAACCGTGAAATCGGCGTCTACATGTACGCACGACAGTCTCCTGTCAAATATGTCGAATTTGTCCTCTGCTTCTGCGACGAGTAAGTGTTCGCGGCAAACCATTGCCTCAAAGATCTCGTCGGGCGGATCGCTGGAGATTGGCCATTCAGAATCTATTTGTCATCATTGTGAGCCATTGGGATTGGAGTGGAGGAGGGCTAGGCAAGAACTGACCCAAAAGACTTATAGCTTCGTTCCAAGAGTTATTGATTAGACTCTTCAGTCGAGTCTGCTGATCTTCAGATTCTGATTGCAGGTCTTCCCAAGGGCCCTCTAGGCTCTCTGCCATGGCGGACATGGCCTCCTTGTTCCAATTACGGTAACCAACCGCTTGCGTCGTATGGTTGCCCCATTTGCGACAGAACGCGGCATAACTCGCTAAGCACAATTAGAAACATCCTCAACCAAAAGCCACAATGGGAAGATACATACAGTGATGCCACTAAGATCGATTAGTTGTGAAAATGAAGACGACTTTGAATTGACACTTACCGTAGACCATTCCGAGCAGGCTTCTGTGGATGCTTGAGTCCATTCCAAAATATCACGGCCTGACTATCTTTTTAGTAATTGATACCGTGCACGAGAAGACTTTTAGATTACCTTCCCAAATGTTGTCCTGGAAAGCGGCCTTCATGGAAGGTCCCACGGCTCTCGCTAGTGATGTTCGAGAGGTCAAGTCCTATTTGCAGTCAGCTTGAAATTACTCACATGCGCACGTGGGTGCACTCTGCTTTGAAGGCCTTGACTCGCCTTGCGAAGCTGGCGCTCAACCTTATCCAGAACACGCCTGACAGCCTGCTTTTCTTCAGCCGAGGCACTCCCAGCCCCGGACTGCACCCAGAGTTCGATCTCGCTCAGGAGGGCAGGCACGTCGTCGTCCAGGAAGCTTCTAGATTCACGCAGCTGACTCTCTGTGACCATGGAGTTGCAGTGCTTTCGGACTGCGATGATGCCGGAGAGATTGAGGAAAGGTTCAGCCACGGACTTGTCTTCCTCGCGTTTCTCCCAGTACTTGGTGTTGCTGATGCAAAAGACATGGAGTGTGTCTCCTGCTACCTGGCCGTGGTACTTTTCGGTGAGCTTCTGGGTGACGTATGTGTTCCGGGTTTTGACGGCATATTCCTTCAACTCGAAAAGTTTGACCTTCTGGTACTTTTCAAGGTTCCTCTTGGCGTTGAGAACCTGCCTCAACTCTTGCTGGGTTTCCACTTCCATAAATGGTAGACCACTTAACGTGTTAAGTTCCTCTTCAGTCTCTTGGAGCTCCCTTTGCACAGCAATGAGTAACTTTTTCAGCTTCTTGATTCTTCGCCCGTGCTCCACTCCCCAGTCATTCTTGATCTCCTCGGGGTCGATGTCATCAGACCTCGTGCACACAATCCCAACGTGTCTAAGCCGAGCTTCTAGAGCCAGATCGAAGACACTCTTGACGGCAACGTCCGTTGTGGCCCTTCCAATACTGCAGACTGCAAATATCTCATGACACTCTAGCAGATATCGCTCGGTGATGTTGCGCCGCGCTGAATTCAGGTCGCGGAGACCTGGAAGATCCACTAGGACCAAGCCTTTGCTGAGTATATGGGCTTTGAGGTAGACCTTTATCTTTCGAATACGTGGCCAAGTTGCAGGGACTTCGCTGTCAGGCGTTTCCGAGGTCAGTTGCATGAGCAGTGAGCAGCACCTTTCAAATGTGGCGACAACCTGTCTGGCGGGCAACTCGCGAGCACTTCCAACTTCCAACCACAATTGGAGTTGCTCCAGGATGGCATCTTCTTCTTCTTCCAGAAGCCAGTCCTCGTCCTCCAGGTTCCCGCGGAATATAGTTCGAAAGGTATCTATTGCGATGTTTGCCTTCTCGCTGAGATCGTTCCGATCATCCTGGCCGAGGCCTTCCCGTTGGAGCTCGCTGTGAAAATGTTTGTAGCAGCCTAGCAATTCGCCAAGCTGATCTTGAAGTTCCTCGGTGGTGAACTGGTCGACTTCGATGATGAAGTTGTCTTCACCGTGGTAATGATATTCCGTGACAACACATGTGCAAGCAGCACCATTGTTGGTTGTCCGTGCTAGGCCATAGCGATCAAGGAGAGAGTTGAGGAGGCTGCTCTTGCCGACTCCTGAGTCCCCGACGAAGCCCACCGTCCGTGTCGACATAGGCTGGAAACGGCTCAGCTTCTTGACGCGCTCGTGGAGGCCCTGCATGGTTGAGTCGGGGTCAAGATGTATGGAGCTGCTGGACACGACATGAGTCAAGTCTCCAAGAGCCCTCCTTGTATCTTCGAGACGCCGCTGGAAAGGCGGCTCATGGAAACTATCACTCGGTGGCTCTTCATCCTCGACCCTGTGAATGATTGGCTCCGGGCGCGGGCTCGACCTCCTGCGCGATGGTCCCCGTGGCACCACAGAAAGGCTGGCACGGGCCTGCGATGCCATATTTGAACTGCTCGCGTTGGCGAGGTCATCCAGTACAGGCCTAATATCTGACATGTCCAGACCTGATTCTGGCTCTTCGTTCGATGATCTACTTGAGATCACGAGGTTTTGCATCCCAGATGCCAGCGTCGATCCCCTCATGTCCTGTGTCGATACAGAGCTCGTGGTCATAGGACTAGCCTGAGGTGGAGGTGAGAGAGATACTGCAGGCGATAATGATGATGGAGTCTCGGAGCTGGGTGTAGGACTAGGTACGGTTCTCTGAGGGCTGTGGCGCCTTTCTCGCGGTGCAGGATCATTGGAAGTCGAGGATCCCGGGGTGGGCGCGTGCGGGCTGCTCTCACCGGCCGTGAAGACGAATGTTGGACCCGGGCTTCTCTCTATCGAGGCGATGGGCTCGTCACAGCCGCCCTCATCGACCTCGGGGATGTTGCGGGACAGGGAATTCCTATCACGCGTGCATGTCTCGCCAACATGCGCTTGGTTATCGAGCACCCGAGGAGTATTATCCGACGACGGAGTGACATCCCGTGATCTAGGAGAAGATGGAGATAGTCTTGGCCTAACTGGGAGTATCTACAAATGTAATTTTCAATCAGCAACCTCAGCGACCGAGAACGCCGACAGCTATGGATGGACTCACGACTCGGGCCATGGCTGTAGAAGACGTATTTCAGAACCTGTGATCAAGAGAAGTTTCGTCTGTCTTCCTTTGCTGGTACCGAAGAAGGGAAAGAGCCGGGTAGGGTGCTGCAACGTGCTGTTGTTGATGATGATGATGTTCAAGATAATCAAGCAAACTTCAAGGTTCATCCAAGTCAGAATTGCAATGACTTTCTAGGGCCCTTTTAACTTTAAGACGGGTGCAAAAGGGCCAACAATATCTTCAGGGCAGGCGTCAGGTCTCCTCCGCAGCTGGGGGCCACGGTTTGGCCAAATGGCATGCACACCAAACACTGCAGAGCGGCTCGACGCCAACTCGCCATATGTGACGCATTTTCTGCCTCGCGATCCTTCCATACCACCACACCGTAACGGTGATTTGATTGAATGAGGGTCAACCCCGCAGACATGTCGACGCGTCAGTGGTCAGCCCCTGCAGCACCGCCCAGGCCGACTCTCGCACGTCGCAGCAGGCTGAACCAACTGCATATTCGTATGATCTCTAATTGGTCGGACTCGTCGTCCCAAACGACAATGTCACAGGCAGCAGCACAGCCTGCTGATATGCGCCGAATCTCTCCAACCCCGGGACTTGGCCGATTGAAAAAGCAAGTAGGTAGAGCAAGGCACATGGTGTCACCCTTGAAACTCGAGAGGTTCAACTGTCACCGGTTTGGAGTGGCGTGGTGGTCTAGAGAACGAGGCCGTTCGTCGCGAAACCTTATTTGCCGCGCTATTCACAGCACACTGGTGTTTCCATAGTGTCGGTAGCCAATCACGAGAACAAGCGCTTGTGCTCTTCAGTGGCGGCTCGACACAGTGTGGTAGGTTGGTTGAGCACCCCATTCCCAATGGTTCGACCGAGCGGCAACTGTAAAGAAACAAGGAGCAACTTATACCCAAAATTATTTACATTATGAAGTACAGTGGATGGAATGGAGCGGGCCGCCACCCTACAAAACTGCTTCAGCTGCGCGTCGGTCGACCCCGTCGCAGAAATCAATTCAATTTGGACGAATCAGGAGACAGTGGTGATATTTTTGATCGCTGAATATATAACGTTGGCTCTCAAGGCCTCGGCTTCTAGCTTGGCTTAATCTTTCATCAAGGGTATTATTGTAGTTTTTATAAGCCTTCTTACAAGCGTAAAAACGTCAGAACTGTTTGTATTCAAAGTCTCAGCGTATTCTTTAAGCATTGGTTAAATCATAACATATGAAAATGCTAAACTTCAATCATCTAATTAGTGACTTGGACGAAATTCGTCTGCTGGATGATTTACTTGAGACAAAACTTGCTTTGCTTCCACGCCGCACACTCTGGCGTAGCAGGAGGGATGTTTGACGGTACTTCTCCTTCCTCAAGTTTTAGATACGCGCGCCCTAGCCTTTTGAAACAAGTCCTGCCAACTTCCTCTTCAATCTTTCTCGTCACAAGTGCCTGATACTCGTACAGGCCGGACTCAGCCCGACCTCCCATGACCAACATCAAATACAACTCAGACGCAGCAATAATCTCCTCCGAACGCGTTACTTCTCGGTCAAGTACCAAGGTCCATTGGTTGTATAGCGGCCGCAAAGTCCAGGACGGCATCAAACCAGTCACGAGACCCAAGGGGCCTTCAAACTCGATGGTGAAGCCTCTCGATGTGTAAATAGGGTGTCCGTGGTCGCCACAAGACCACGCTACGGCTCTGGTCTTCATCTCGAAGTGCTCCTGTCTGTACACGACATCGGGCCCGTAGAAATCGACTGGCCCGTCCGTGGAGACCCAGGTGAACGAGGGGGTATCCAGCTTCCCCACGCTCGACTCGTCGGTCCAGCCAGACCACATGAGTGCACCAGGTAGGTCTTCAAACCAGATCCCAGCCAGATAAGCGCTTCGGCCCGTGGTGCGCGAGTACATCTCTGCAAGCCCCGCCAGGGCTGGCAAACGGTCTGACGCTTTGGTGATGGCCCGCGACGTGAACTCCGCCACGATGGAGCTCCACGTGGTACTGCTACCCGACCCCAAGAGGTCTCTCCGTAGCATTGTCGACCCCACGTACCGTGCGGTCACCTCGTTTGCGTACCCCTGGAAGCAGTCCCAGAGGCTCATATTGTGGATGTGGAGGATCCGTGGCGACAGGATCCACTCCTGGAAGCACCAGGCGCGCCCGAGCCACTCATAGGGTTCTCGCCGTTCCGTGCTGATTGATTCCCAATTCTTCTCCAGAGCCCAGCAGCCGTCCGACGTAATATAGTCACCAAACCAGAGGCTGCCTGCTAGGCCGGACTCTGGGTCTGTGTACGGCAGCTCCGCAGTGATCTCGATAGGGAATCCCACGGCTCTGCGCGCCTCCACAAAGCTCTCAGAGGAGTCGCGCACGATAGAAGGTACTATTGTCAACGCGGACTTGCCGTACACCTCGGACATCCTGGCTGCCTCGCGTGTCCAGTCCTCGTAGTCGTCTTGAATAATGCACAAGGCATCCACCCAAACGTAATCAAAGCCTAGCTTAGAGCAAAGGCGAATAGCGTCGGCAATTGTCTTCGGTAGGATCTCCAGCGGGATTCCGTCCAAGTGTCTGTGTAGGTTGCTCATCGTCGTCTTCTCGACTTGAGGTGTGAGGCCCCAGCAGTACGAAAGTGCAGCGTAGCATCCTACAGCACCCCCAGTCTCGACCAGTTTCACCATATCGACGTCGTTTGCCGTTTCCGAGGGCAGCATCTTTAACACGCGCGTCGGCAAACGTTGCAGCGGGCCGACTCTGCCGCACGCTTGATGTCCTGCAGAGCATTCATATATCCACCGATTGATAAGCTCGAGATGCTCGCGAGCGAAAATATCCGAGGTTGGACGGTGAAGCAAGCCCGGATCTAAAGGATCGGCTACAAACTGTGAGCTGGGAGTCGCGTTTCGACTGAATGATCCCACAGTGTTCTTCACCGTGGAGAAAGAGCGAGACGAGGGAGTATAACTTACGAGGACTCGATAAAAAGTCCAAGCCTTGGTGCTTGGATGTAAGTGAGTCATCGACTATCTCTATCAAGGCCGTCTGTACTCCAGAGATGTGCCGGAGACTATTTTCGTCGCTATTACAAAAGACTCTGAGGCAAATTCGACCTTTGCCGTGCACAGCTGAGCTAGGTAGCATACTATGGCCATCGAGTCGCGCGGCTTCGATGCTTTTGGCCAGCCCAGCAGCATCTTGCTCAGGGTCGAAGTTTGTAGTGTCATCCTGCATCAACTTGGCCCATGTGGCCAATCGCTTGTTTTCCAAGTCCTCTACTTCTGCTTGGGCATCCTCCCACGCCAGATGATCCAATTGAATACGCCACGATTCCCGAATGCCACTCATGATGAGCTGACATACCTGACAGCCATTGTTGGCCGATTCGGCGAGCAGGACGGGATTTGGGTAGTGAAAGTAGAAGTAAGTGTATGTTTTCTCGTCGGAAACATTGTCACTATTGCGGTTGAATATGGCGCGCGGATGGCCACGCTCGCCAAAACAAGAGCACACGTCGCAGATATACGACTCTTTAGAGCCGTCCTCTTCCGAACTATTCATGTCATCGTCAGAGCATTCGGGAGATTCGCTTTCGCTGAGTACTCGAAAAGGACTCGACATTGAATAAGCATTTCTCTCGGAAGGGGAAAGTATCTGGAAAGATTAAGCAACACCATTAGAAAGCCCCAGAATCAATGACGATTATTAAGGTCGATAGGCCAGAAACACGAGAGAAAGAGCGAGTGGAAAGATTGTTGATATTCTAGGTCTGGTTGAAATGGCCAGAAAATTTGGAGGGTACATGTGTCGTCGGTGCCTGGCATGCAGGCTTATGTAATCCCCCCCCGATGTGCTCCCACTCGGAGGAGGGGTCACCGAAAGCCATGTCAGATTTGGCCCACAAAGGATAAGACGAAGTCTTTTGCAGAGTATCTTTGTATGTACAATTCAAGCCTCCAAGGCTCTCAGTGTCTAGCCTGGCGTATCAAGACCGATCTGAGTGAAATCGGATAGGTCATCCAATCTCTCAAAGCCGGCCTGCAGAACCACGAGTACCTCATCAGCAACAAAATGAAGACAAGGTCTCTGCGGAAAAGATTTTCTAAGCCCATTGCCTCACATCTCCAATACCTCAGGCACACACAAAGAGAAATGCTAGCCAGCATGTTTAAATTATATCCGAAACCGGCGAGCCAGCAAATAATCGGAGCAACATTTTTAAAAGCTTTATGGCAGACAATACATAAAATTATTGTTTCAGGATTGAGCTTTCTTATATTAATACTTTGCATATCTTTTTTAACATAAGTGTAAGTAAACTCTCAAGCAACTCATACTAAGCAAGCTTAACAACCATCTCCTCGGGTTGCGCCGCCGAGAAAGCGCAATAATTAACCTTTCCCGCCCCCATCCTCCGCGAAACTCCATTTCTCGTTATCAAAAGCAGCACATCGTAGACGTCAAAGACAGCGATCCCGCGGAACCGGCCATTGTCCCAGTGCGGGTCGCCGTCCTCGCTCTGGGGGCGCGTCGACGGCTCCACCTCCTCGTTGGGCACGTTGACCTTACTGGGGCCGCGGGTCCACTGCTCGTGGAACAGGTGGTACTGGATCTCCCGCGGCTCCATGCTCCAGTACCGGTCCCACCCGCCCGGCGGCGGCGGCACGTGGGGCAGGCTCCCGCGCGAGACGGCGGCCAGGTGGAACTCGCAGCCGTCTTCCTCGGCCGGGAGGGAGTGCTCGTTGTTCAGCGTGAGAAATCCGGCGCGGTATCCCTGGTGGTAGACGATCCGCTGCCATGCTGGGCGGTGGTTGAATGAGCGGGACTCGTCGTTGAGTCCGAGCTGCAGGAAACGGTCTTCGACTTTCATCTTGAAGCTGGTTTTCCCCATGTCGCACAGCACAATCGGGACCACATGGGCGTTCAAAACAAGAACGCCGTTCTCGTCTGGGCGATCGCGGATGGTGTCGCCCGGGAGATTGACTGGGTAGGTGAGTTTGACCCCCGGGTAGGCATCATGAGAATAAATGTGGCGGTTCTGAGCCTCGTCGTGCTCCACAACCCAACCATCCTCGCCCTCGTTGTCCAGGTGTCGTAAGGAGTAGAAACCGAGCTCCCTTAAGAGGAAAGGGGCCCTGAATACTTTCTCTGTGAAGGCTCGTACCTCCTCCTCGGTCCTCTCCTTCTCGGCTTTGAAGTTGTCAATGAACCATTCCGGGCCCTCCCTGGCATACCAGCGTGTCACGGAAACAGGGTCCCAGAGCACAGAGTTCTTCCACCCCCTCCCGCGATATGATACCTGACCTCGCCAAGCTGCCCACGACCAACTTGGGAAAATAGCCTTGTCGTCCTTCTTCCGTCTTTCAAGGGGTTCTCTAGCCTGCCAAAGCAATGCTTGTTCGAAAGCAAACGAGGGCAATCCGAGCCAGAACTTGGTGTTCATGCCACGGCGGACGATATGCTCCACACCGGCAAAGGCGTCCACGGCGTCGGCTTCCCAGGTCAGCTTGCGCTTCGTGTAGTCCTCCACTGCGCGGCGGTACAAGTCCCAGGGCGTCTCGTCGGCATCAGCAAGCGATCCCATGAAGTCGCGAGGCGCCTCCACCGCGATGTCGAACACAGGAGCTATCTGTCGTCGCTCCTTCAGGCTCATTTTCATGAATTCGTGAACGTCAATATCTCCGGAAATCATCACCGTCGAGTCCTGGTCCCGGCCGGAGAAACCTATGTTTCCGAATCGACTCAGTGACGGATGCTTCCACAGCAAGCCCATCAAGTCCGACTCTGTCTGGTCCTCGATAACCGCATGCCGAAACGCCGGGTCGGAGACCGGGACGACTTCTTCAAGCATCACGTCGCTGTGGGCGCACTTGAAGACCATCTGTGAGCGGGTGAAATAGACAGACCGCGCCGAGAGCGCCCGCTCCTGGAACGTCCACGCCCGTGAGCTCCACACCGAGTCGTCGATGTCGGGGATCGGCTGACGCGGGTCGTGGAGCGCCACGGCCAGCGTGATGCCTTGAATTCTTATTGTATCCTGTGGGACGGAGCGACGCGTACCTACGCCGGGTAGGCCCTCGTGCGGGTCGGAGTTCGCCGAGGCGATGATGGTCAGCGTGGCGCCGCCGTAGATTGGACCCATCTTCGATATAATTCTTGCCTTGTCCTCGGGATCATCTTGGAGGATACACAGAGCATCGACCCACAGGTACCGCAAGCCCACTTCTTGGGTGACCTTGATTGCGTCCCTTATCGTCTGAGGTAAGTCGACTACTTCAAGCCCGTTCGGTGCCTCTAGGCTGTCTTTTGTGGCCTTGGTGTATTGCGTCTGGCTGCCTTTTCCCCACACATAAGACAAGCAGGCGTATTGACATGGCGTATTCACCTCACAGACGCGCAGATCTTCCGTATCAATGACCCGCAACGAGGCCATCTCGAGCTCGAGTCCTTTGCCAGAAGACGGATGATTGCTTTCGCAGATATGGAGCCATTGCCTCAGACGGTCCAGGTCAGCTCGATCCTGCTGCACAAACATTCCCGCCAGAGGCTGCTGCGGTTGTTTTTCAACCCTTTGCACCACAATTCTCTCAACTGTCCTTGACTCTACTTCCAGCTCAATCTCCAGTCTGAGAGCATACTCTGGGCCATCGTCCAGTACGTTGATATAGAATTGGCCATCTTCGATATCATCGTCTGTTATTTGGGATAGGCTTCCGCCCTCGTTGATTTTTCGACGCAGCATTCCGCACATCGCACAGTTGTTCCCCTCGTCTTGCATTATTTTCCATATACCGTAGGCTTTTATCTGGGTGGGCAACGAAGGAACGTTGTTACCCGAAATTCCGCGCTTGGTAAACAACGCCTCGAAGTCGAGGTGACGGCACATGTGGCAGAGATATGCAGGATCGTCCTCGGGGAGGACCTCCGGGTCGCTAACGAACCACTCGTCGTCCAGCGGTGCATCGGGGCTGGAAGGCTGCCAACGCTTGACGAAGCTGTGATGCTTGTACTGCTCAAACAATTCTCGCTGTTCGTTAGTGGCCTTGGCGATGATGCGTTGGTCATCTTCGACTTCTTCCTTGAGGCTGATGGTGAGTCGCTCAAGGTCTTTGTCAGAGAGGATATCAACATCGTGCTTCTTCTCCGTCTCGTTTCGGCGGGCGTCCAGCTTGGCCATGCTTCTGGCGCCTCGCCTCTGGTAGAACTCCCCTAAGTCCTTGCTATATCCACCTGCAGTCTCTTCTGGCTCGTTCGAGGTGGAGGGTCCCGGGAATTCCGACGCCACAGCATCCGACGCAGCGGCCACCGGCCCGTCATTGTTATTTTCTTCCATGATATTTTGCTACAAAAGCGGGTGAGATATTTTTATTTGCAGGGTGACCGTCTTACTTCGTGGTAGAAAGAGACCGACAGTCTTAAGTGCGAGTAAGCAGGCGCAGGATCCGCAGCGTGCGTCTAGAACATGGGTGCTATTGGATTATGGTTGGGCGGAGAAGCGCGGTCAGATCCACCTGTGTCAGCATGAGGTAGCATCGCCCCTACAGGCGTGAATAGGCAGCAACCTCGTTCGAAATCATACACTGTGCGAGACGTTGCTCAATTCACAGGCCCAATCAAAATCCGTCCTCATTTTCGCTCACCAGTAGAAAAATGACCACAGTGGTGTTCACATTCTGAGGCGTAGAGACAGCCAAAATTAGGAACCAAATTCCTATTAATACGGTACTGTGTGCACCTCTCCTTACACTATGCCCAAAATTACATAACCTTTAAGCAATCGAACACAGGGTTTGAGTCCTGATGACTGGCATATCTTTTGCTAAGAGAATCTATCTGGAAGAACGGCATACTTGATTTTAGTAGTATACTGTAATAATATATTCTTAGTGTAGAACAGCGGTCTAGTGAAGTTGATGCAATCTACGGACCTCCAGGATGCCCTCGCGCGCATCCAAAAGCCTCGCTGGGCAAACAGGTATGCTTTCGGCAAGATTATCGCTACACAAGTCCCATTCCTCACGTTCACTTTCAGAATCATCACACAATCTTGCAGATCGAAGGTGTGGTCTTCTTGGAGATCTCAATAAACCAGGTCTTACCAAGCCCTATGTCGAGCCAGCATATTCTAGTGCTCTTATTATGCCCACTCGGTTAGCTTCTATCTAGGAACAAGTGGTATCAAGTCACTTTGTGGAGGACGGCGTGCTATCCTGTAGTATTTGAGTGAAAATCCACAGTGTATTTCAATGGAAAGGACCGAAAGCTATCATGATTCTATAAATGATTGCTCCTGAGGCTTCAGGAGAAGTTCAGCCAGTAGTATGGCTACCACTACATGCAGTGTACGCACCACAGATCATATAACAAAAGAAACCGGATCCAAACAATTCACCATCCTAAGCTAGAACGCGGCAATAATTCGATCGACAATAGCATGGACCGGAGTCCCCGGCAGAATCTTCTGCCCGCCCAAGCAGACACCGGTCTCATCATCGTCGTTGACAAGGCTCTCGTCGGGATGGCTGTTGCAGTGTTTGCAGTGTTTGCACGTGCTACGCCCGTGCCGGCAAGTCGTAGTATGCTTGCAAGTTCTCGGGAGTTCATTCAATATCGCTTTCCACTCTGTGGTGACACTGTAGTCACTTTCCCCATCAGGCATGGGCATGCCATCTGGAAACATGATGGTGCCGCGCTTCGCATGAAGTTCGTACTCAGTCCATCCTGTCTGGTCCGAAGTATCATCCTCTCGCTGAAGCTTGAGTCCGAATTTGTGCTGTAGCCCTCGTTCGGAAACGAGACTGCAGAATTCGGCCAGGAACGACTCAAAACCACTCATGTCGGGTACCTCGTGATTGCCGTACTCATATGCCTGCAGGGATGCATTGGCATCGACGAAGTAGTGGATGCCTCGGAGTTTGTTATTGATTGGAGGCATAACAGGCTTCATGATCTGGACGACCCCATGTCCCGGGACTGGAATATTATCAAAGACCATGACTTCGCCCTCATTGGTGTTGAAGTGTTTGTGGATCAATCGGACACTGACACCCTCGGGGACGTTGTGCTTGCTCAGCAATTCGCGGAGGTCTTGAAGATCTTGAGAATGGTCCGTGGGTGCCCCGGCAACTTGGCTAATCAAGGGCAAGGTGTTGTAAGTGCTAGAAGGCACGAAGGTATCAATGAGGGGGGCCATCGTATTGATAGGGGAAAAGTGTTCGGGAAATGATAGCTGTGTAATAAACTTGGCAACTCAGAGATTCGAGAAATTGTTGATGGGAATCGAGGAAATCCACTTTCAAATGTTGAGAAGGTGAGAACAAGTGTCTCGCCTTTTATAAACCGTATCCGAAGCAGTTCGCTAGTTACTCGAGATGTAGTGTGCTCGCTTTTTCAGGTTGGCCCGTTGGATTTTCATGTTGGTTCTTCCATTGAATGATGAGGCATAGTCGGCTCAGAGCTGTGACAATACAATTGTGCGCTAATGGTCAAAGTAGATAAATGCAAATAGGCAACCAACGGCCAGACGGGGACACCAAGGCTGTTCGATCACAGAGTGCCTCAAGAAAGCAGCTAGCAATTGCATCTTTTGAGCAGGTAACATTTGATGTTGTCTCAGAGGTGTATCCAGGTAAATGAAATGCAAGCAAGAGATATTGCGTGGCAAAGATGTGTCTCATGAACTAGACTAACGCGCTTGCTCTTGATAGGCCGCACCCTCGCCCGCACCCACCCTTCTTTTCGTCGCCGACTACGCCCCCAACAAGATACGTGAAATCGTTTCCGATGGTGTTTCCGATACTTCTGAACCGTCGCTTTTTCCTGGTACTACTCCGGCTTCAATCTGAGTCCTCTGAATATTCTTAATGACGGCGAGGACCTTATTCTCGTCAAGTTGAAGCCTCCTGCTCCCGGGATAATTTTCGAATTCCGGGAGCAAGTCTTGGAAAACCAAGTGTAATTTATCTGACTGCATATTTCTCTTAACTGCGAAGACCTAGATTGGGTGTATTACCTGTTTTGAACTCACAACAAGCAGAAATGCATTGGAAAGACAGGCCAATGCTCAATTTGTTTTTCACAATCCACCATCACTGTCCTCTGCTCCTCAAGTGACAGGAGTCAATTTGAGGTCACAGCAGGGAAGAGCCCCCCCAATTGTCATCCCCTCTGAGCCAGTTGGAAGTCAGGACGTAGCGCGGGGCGGAACCATGCCTATCCCTGTGAAGGCGAGGTGAGGTTGCACGCACCTGTGCCCCGTACAACCTCGGCCTCTGCGCAGCGTCTGCGCACTAGGCACTTGCCTTGCCTCGTCTAAATTTTCACTCTTTACCAACATAACTTCCGACGCCGCTGGGAAGAACTGGTCTTATGACTCACCCATCACCATTCGCACTACACACCGGAGATCTCTAAGCATCAACCAACAACATCCGTATAACGGCGTGTTGGGTCGACGCTAGAGTGGCGCTGCACGGCTGCACCTTATCGATAGGCTTATCTTATCAGCCCATCACATAAATAGGCGCCCCTCGAGCAGCAGCCCATCCAGCCCAGGCTTCCATTTCCTTAGCCAACGCTTACTGCAAACCGACATATTTCTAGAGTCAACTGGTGCCTCTGAGCCGTGATAATTGAGACCCACCATCATTTTGTGCCAGGCCAGATTCCCCCATACGACGACGTTGCAGAAACGAAAGAACTGGGCCTTCACTGGTAGATTTCATTGCAATCCTCACGCTAATTATACCTTGTGCTCTATTCGCCATGGAGAATCACCAGGCGGTAAATCCGCCGCTAGCTCTATCGGCCTCCGCGACCGACGACCAAGATATCCTTCAAAACATAGACGGGCGAATGCAGGGTCCCATGAGCGGATTTATCAGAAAGTTCTTCGGCAATTTTCAGTATGTCCATGCAGATGCTTTCTTGGAAATCCAGGCAGCCGGAAAAGTTCTTGGCCGCTGTGCCGTTCCATCGGCTGCCCCATCACCCGACGTTTTCTTACGATGGTTTTCCAACTACATTTCACGCGAGCTTGACGGTGCTCGAGGCTCGTGGCATGGTTCTGCCAACGATGGAGCACCCGAGCACGGGGGTGATGACGACGGTACACGTCTTCTCTTGACCGTGCCCACCGCGCCGGCCGCCAACAGAGAGACGACATGGGACCATGTACAGGTTATTGGCCAGTTCTACCAGCATGGTTGTGTTCGCTATGAGGATGGCCTACTACGTCTCTGTCGATCGGCGCATCAGGTCTTCGCCAGTCAGCCCACGCGGCTCTTTTTACATGGCTTCTACATTCGCGGCTCACTGATCGAATTTTGGATCTTTGATCGATCTGGACTATATTCCAGCGAAATACTCGACATTCAGCAGGATTTTGTCAGATTTCTCTCTATCGTTCTCAGCTACCAACGGATGACAGACCAGGACCTGGGAAAATTCAACTTGATTGAAACAGATGAGGGCGGTAGCTACATTGTCCTTGGTAGTGTGGCGACGACTTCTTTGGGCAAGCTTTATCTCGAAAGCCAGCCAATTGCGACTCGTGAAAAACTTGTCGGCACCGGGACCACTTGCTACCGGGCTAGATTGCCTGACTCGGATCGATGGAACTACGTGCTTAAATTCAAGTACCGTTGGGCCAGGGACCGTCCGGAGGACGAGATTCTAAAACTAGCCAAGGAGAAATGCGTCTGGGGTGCCGTCTCCCTTGATCATTACGAAGAACTTGAAAGTACGGCAAATCTGCGCGGAGGTCTCCGGTGGGGAAGGCAAAGAAAATTCACCAGGGTGCAATTTCACAAGAAGGACGAAAGTATCGATGGTCAAGGACAGGAGATTGCTTGCAATACTGATGGACTGTCCGACTATACAGAAGAAACCGACAACTTCTTTCAAAATCGTATCCTTACCTGCATCGTCACCTCCCCTGTCGGTCGGCCTCTTCACACTTATCGGTCTCTCGTGGAGTTGCTTCGAGTGTTTCGTGATGCTATCAAGTGTCATCGATCACTGTATCATGACGCCAAGGTTCTTCACCAAGATATATCCCCGGGCAACATGATCATCCTGGATGGCCAAGATGAAGCAAAGCCGAAAGGGATCCTGATAGACCTCGATTCCGCAATAGAGCTAGCCGATGGAGCAGAAACAGAGCCTGGCATTACCGGCACGAGACCATTCATGGCTATTGGCGTTCTCAGAAGTGAACCACATACATATCGTCACGACCTAGAGTCCTTCCTTTACGTCTTCCTCTGGACAATCATAACGAACCACAAGGAAAATCCCCCGGAGACAAGCAAGCTTCGACAATGGAGCAATGGCGACTGGGATGAACTGGCAGTACGCAAGTCACTTGACATGGACCAGGATGGCTATCAGACCATTCTGGGGGAATTTCCTCCTGAATTTCAGTCCCTCAAGCCGCTCACCGAAAGTCTTCGCCAAGTTTTATTTCCTCTACGGGCTGGGGTAATATGGACAGGGACCGACGGCTCGCTCGAAGAGGCAGACAAACTTTACAATGATATGATCCGTGCCTTCGAAGAGGCCATTGTTTCTGAGGGCGTAATATAGGTCTAATATAATGAAAAAAGGATGTCGTCTTGTAGTTTCGGCCACTAGCCATTTTCATGCTTCCTAGCCAATGAACCAAACAAGAGCTTATTCGTCCCATGCGTAGTTTGACACAGTGCGATAGGTTAACTTCCATTTTGAACCCTATCGCCGAACGGTATATAACAAGACACATGTTGCACCATGTATAGAGAATTATTTACATTTTGAATGTCAAGATGGCCAAGAAAGCCGTGGTGCACCTGTTGAGATCTGTACCACGTTGCCCTCTGGAATGCCTTTCCCCAACACTATGGCTTATTCCTGCCCAGCTGCCCAGCATTTTCGGTCACATACGTGAACACGTCCTCCCCGGTGTCAAACGAACGCGGCATAGCCTGCTCGCCAAACTTGGCGCAGCTCTGCACCAGCCCGCCCTCCACCGAGTCGTCCTTCGTGGCCAGGTAGTAGGCGAACTTGTCAGCCACGTTTTCCGTCAGGTTGACGTCCTTGCCGTTCAGCTGGCTGGCGGGGCTGGCCAGGCCTTTCAGCCCTGGGTAGGCTGCCAGCTCCTCGTCAGACAGGTCCGGTGGGGAGCAAAGCGTGGCTGGGTTCTCTGGCGTTGCGAGGTCGGAGAAGGTGAAGATCTTGGACTCGTCGTCGGGGAACAGCCCGGTCTGGTCGAAGTAGTTGCCTGAGACCAGCACCGAGGACATGTTGTACAGACCAACATTATATTGAAAATCTGGTGCGTAAGTGGCACGTTTCTCGACTGCTGTAGCATTGTAGAGCGGCGCCTTGTTGTTGTAGTTTGAGAAGACGTTGTTGACGATAAATACAGTACCGAAGCGGACCAAAGGGTTTCGACTCATGGAGTTGACGAAATGATTGGCGAAGACGGTGAATTTCATTCGTCCAATATCACGAGGGCCTTCCTTCTCACCGCCACCCCACAACAGAGACTTGTGGTGGTTTGCGATGATATTGTGGCTGAACGTTATGTTATCCGAGCCATCCTCCACGTCAAATAGTCCATCGTAGCGGTCAACAAGCCACCCCCAGATGAACTCCTCTGGTGCGACCGGCTCCGGCCCGTCCTCGAGGATGTTGCCGTCCAGCCAGGCGTTGGTGGTCGTGACGAAGGAGATAGCATCGTAGCGAGCATTCCAGCTCGAAGGGAAGGTCTCGGGGGATGGGAAGCAGTCCCTCGGGGGTGAGATGCGAAGGTTCCGGATGATGATGTTGGACTGGGTGTTGAAGTTGAGGCTCACCCCATGCAAAAAAGCCTCGGAGTCCCAGCCGATCAGTGTTACATCGCCCTTTGCGTCGATGGACTCCCAACTCTTCTGGACATTCTGTGCTTGGCCCCTCCAGCCCTGGGGAGCGTCAGTCAGTCACTATAATTCTTCAATCGCAAGACCTTTGACTTACGTTCTGCCTGTTCAACAGGTTGAGGTACTCCGTCGCATTCCTGCCCTCAAATTCCTCGCCCGCGGCCTCAGCAGCTTTCACCGCATCGGTGTATGTCTCATTTAAGGCCATTATATACAATGTGAAATTATACTCAGGCACCCGGCTCGAGTCGATGTAGAACTGGCAGTTGCCATTGGTGGTCTCGTTGATTTGACTGCCCACAAGCTCGCCTTTGACGTAGATCGTCCGCGGTGTAGTCAGCTCCAATGCGGTGCGGAAATCCATCATGTTGTCGACGATATAAGTGTTATTCTCGGTTGGAGTGCCGCCACCAGTCACCATGGAGCCAAAGCCAAAAGGCTTGCGGTCTGGGAGGGTGGGGGCCGAGGCATTGTCGGCTCTAGCCAGGAGCCCGCCTGCGGCATCGACCGTGAAGGGGAGCAAGAGCAAAGCTGCTTTCCAGAGCATCTTGAGCGAGGGAATATCGACGGCCGAAAAGAATGGAATTTTTCTAGAAAATGAGAGATCCAAGTGCCTGGAGCAGCCGGGACTTAAAAGCCATCCATCCATCCCATTGCAGGTGGCATGCTCCCACGGTCATTCTTAATCCGGATGGCGATCCGAGACGGGACAAGGTGCGCCGCTGGGCAATCGGGGAATTTTTAGGGAATGCGAAACCACGGGCGGGTTACCATGCCCCTATCAATCTCCAGCCAACCCACCCTTACTCGTTTACCTGTGATTCACAGTCCAGACGTAAGCTTTTTTCTGATTTTATTTTTCAAGACATGTACCCCTTGACATTGACGACGTATTTAGGCATAAGCTGCTGCACGCGGTGTGTGGCGAGCCTCTGATCTTGTAGCTAGGAGAAAAGGTGGCCATGTCCAATGTCTTGGTAAGATGTCGTCCTATGCAAATGTGGAGACAAACAGATCATCATTGCACGGTGGAGAAGGACGCTGCAAGGCACGGAATGGGGCAAAGATCGGAGGAGGGTTCGCTACATGTTCCTTGGACCCCCAACTTTTGTTTCCTCGGCACGGAATTTTAGTTGCGTGGGATAAACAAATGGTCTTGTTAGCTGGGCTCATGCATATTCAGCAAGCCTGCTCGCCCTGGATCCTCCTAGTAGATCACTAGACTGCCCAGTGTCTTTGTGAAGGATGTTCATCGTGCTCGTTCACCCGATTTCGCACCCCAATTCTCTCCGCTTATCTCATACTCATTCACATCCTGGTGTGTCATCTGGCCGCCTAACTTGGCCCAAGTCGAAGAATTCCGATGCCACACAGCTTCCGCATGCAGAACGAGTTGCCTAATAGGGCCAAATCACGCTGAAGCGGTGCCTCGCCACGGAAGGGTCGGGCGGGATGGCCTGTGATTTGTGGAATTTCGTTTAGCTTCGTGTAGACAGCGCCGAGATCCTTGCGTTATCTATGGGCACGTACTCGAACACAAATGCAAGGTGCTGTCATTCTACCTGACTAGCCACCAATGGAGCATCTCTCCTCGAATATTTGCCAGCTTGAGTGGCCACCTACCGATCAGACACGCAGCATGTTGACTTGGACCACCCTTTTATTCATATCACACGTCTCGTGTTCGATTAATATGAGTGATTGGTAGCACCTATGTACGGTGTACTGCTGGATCACACAAGTCGCGAAAGAGTCACCCCCTGTGAGACCCAAAACTTGACAGAATGCATCGATATTCACCACTCGCATTCCAGCCGAGCACATGTGGGTCACGTCGTCTACCTCCGAGCCTTTCGAACGAGCGCACGAGACGATGCATCAACATCTAAGACCATTCCTTGATCCACGGAGCCAAAACCTCCCCCTCACCAAGCGTCTTCGAGACGGCCAGGCCCTGGGCCTCCAGGGTCTCGGCAAAGCCCACAGTGCCCCACCAGTCGGGGAAGCTGCTGCCACTGAGGCCCAGCGCGAGGGCGTACAGGATGAGGCAGAGGGCATTCCCGACGTCGAGGGCGCCGGCGAGCGAGTACGTGTAGCGCTCCCACCAGCCGGGGAACTTCCTCTTGATGATGACGTTGAAGAGAATGCCGATGGACAGGTAGCACAGCAGGTTGAAGATGGTGGCCGGCGGGATCATGCCGGACACGCCGAACAGCGCCGGGAAGAAGACGTAGCGGAGGATGCTGCGCGGGTACCGACGCGCGATGTAGTACTGGATGATCGGGCAAGCGAAGCCACTGCAGTGCATGGAGTTAGCTGTCAAAGTACTGCTAAATCACTGAGGGAGGAGTTTTGTGAGGGGAAGATTAGGTGGCTCGGGACACCAGATTTGGTAGCGACACCTGCAATCCCACAAAGGACATTCAAGTAAGATGTCAAGCAGACTCTGGATGTGACAGATGCCCCATCTCAGAGGTTGTGTATCCAGGATTTTCTTACATGAGGAAGAACCTAAATATGACTTAAATTAGTACTCATAAAGGCAATAAAGGTAAAGGAATACTGGCCAGTTCGCCCAGGAATACATCGATCCTATACCGAACATCCTCGCGGGGCCGATGACACCTAGAGTTTGCCTGATTAGCATTACAGCACGATCAGGCTGGGTGTCACAATGGGTACATACCCCAGATCACGCTAGCGTTGTAGAAAGTCCTCGCGCCTGCGCACGTGAAGCCTTGGGGCTGAGTCTTGGTGCAAACACCCTCCAACGCGCCAAACATCTGCGCTATGTTAATTATTGACTTCTAGAGCGACATTCGGTGTGTCTTCTGCAGGAGCCTTACCCAGTTGAACGTCGCTGTCTACTAAAAGTTAATACTAGTTCTGTCGTATACCTAGGGATCAAGATAGAAATTACCTGCACGACGCTGAGCCATAGCACAGCAAACAGCTGAGCCCGGAACAGAGAACGAGGAGGAATCTTCATATAATGGCCGATCTTCATGTCTTGCGCATACCTGGTGCGTGTTAGTCACATGATACGGACCTCAAAGCAATGTATTAAAAGATGGACAGGCAACAGCAGTAAAAAGAGGGCTTATACTGACGTGAGTGAGTTGTAAGACAACATCTGCAGTTTTTGGAGTTAGCTATCAAGCTACAAGTGACGACTTTGTATGGAGGGGTTTATTTACGTAGCCCCATGACTTGAACATCATCATTGCAATGGGCTTTCCGGGAAGCACTGAGCAGGGAGGTCAGCACATGGTCAGGACTTGAAGGTGTCATCTGTGTAACTGTAGACTTACTGTAACCGACGATCATCTCAGTGATGATATTCAAGCCTGTCTGTTGGTTGGTAACAGCTTGGATAATGCCTGTTATGTTGTCAGCAAAAGTTCGTGTCTTCCTCTAGGTCTTTGGGAACCACTGACCAACTGGCAGCACGAAGAAGGCACCGACAAGAATGCAGATGATATATGCCCACCAGGTGAGATGAGTGGTCCACAGCTGAGATGCGATCATGCCAAACGCAAACATGACAAGGAACACAATCGTGTACCACCACTCGGGCACCTCGGGATACTTCCGCATGAGCTTCAAGTGGACATCCGGCTCCTCGTACTTGGAGTCCTTGACACGACGGACGATATCCCTTCCGTAGAAGAATATGACGTGGCTAACGTTGCTGGCAAGTGTCGCAAAGCCCATGGCGTATGATAGACTGAACGCTGCCGGGAGGATAAGGGGGGAATAAGCACTGTATGCCTCCCTGTTTATGGTTGTATCGGGGTTCAGGATACGCGAGGTGTTGTAGCTGTTCGCGTACCTGTCGAAGTTGCCGTTCTCGACCATTGGCAAGTACTGGTTGTAGGAGGGACCGGCGAAGTAGATCAACACCGTCACGAAGAGGAAGAAGATGCCTCCGGCCAGCATGTTCAGAAGGGCGACTGCAGCACTTGGAGTTAGCTATCAAAGTACAGAGGAATAAGTTTTATACGAAATTGAAAGGGACCAGAACACTGTGTGCCCACGTGCATAGCTTGTCTCAAGACCTGCAGCCTAACAAAGGACTTCGAGGTAGGCTACTGAGAGACAGGCCACGGATATGGCAGATATCTGGTCCCACAAAGGTTGAAATCGTCTCCAGGGGTTTACTCGCAGCCAGGAGATAGAATCGGATTGCCAAACCATGAAGCAACGCCCGACCAGTCCAGTGAGATAGGTAGAATGCCTATTCCGGTCACTCCACCGAAGGCCCTGCAGCATTTGGAGTCAGCTATCGAAGTACTGAGGAAACAGCTTTGTACAAAGATGGGGTGATGCAAAACACTATGTGTATACGAATTCAAGACAAAACCACTCAAAACACTATGTGCCCATAGCCAAGGTTAAAATTGTATCCAGAAAAGACTCACTGGTTGACTCCAACATGATTGGGAGCTATCCAGGTCGGGAAGCAGCCGAGATAGACCAAGAAGTTGGCCATCACATTTGGGATCCACTCATAGCAGAATGTGAGGCCGGACACGAGCATGAAGAAGTAATCTGTTGATGGCGTGGGCAAATGTAAGTGAGTGTGGGAGGCGGGTGCGGATGGCGGGAGGGGGGGCAACGGGGAACATACAGCGGCCTATCTTCCAGCCATTCGTCTTTGAGGGATCAGATGGCGCATGATTGTGCAAACTGTCCATAACAGTACAAAAGACTAGAGCCAAACCAGGCCAAACCATGGCAGCGGGCCAGACGAGGAATCTTCGGAGGAGCCCTGCTATGCCAAAGCCCATGGCCTGCGTGGAGAAGACAAGAAGAAGCTGGAACCCCCAGCCCCAGTACTGCTTGTAGTATACTTGCTGTGCGAGCAAGACTGTTTGATCAAAGTCAGCGGGCAAGGAATCGAGGAAAGAAGTATGTGCGAAGACATGGTAGCCAGACACCCTGGGCCTGTAACCTGTCTCAACGGCTGCGAGGCTACTTACTGTCGAAGGCATAGCTGAAACCAGCTCCAGCAGCTGTCATGACCGTGATAATAGTGTGTTCTTTCTTGTTGAAGGGACCCGGGTTCAAGTTGAACTCGACTCCGAAGATCTTGAACGATTTCTCGGGGACGTACTTGGCCCAACCCACGCCCATAGGGTAAGCGATAAGCTGGACGACAGGGGTACTAATAGAAACACCGAGATAATGATTATTTAAAAGAATATTCATAGCGGCAACAACGGTGCAAGTGATGAAACCAATGGTCCACGCCCGGATGGTGTCGACAGGCAGCTCGGGGTCATCGCCTGGAGACACCTGTGAGGCAAATTAGAGCCGATCCGGTAAAACATCGAAACAGCCAGCCAGCCAGCCCGTTTACACAGGCTACTGGATGGAGAAAGAACTCACTGAAGCGCGGACTTCGGCGTAGGGCGAGTCCTCGCCGATCAGTTGCTCCTCGACCACCGCCTCCTTCTCGACATCTCCAGACTCGATCACATTGTCGATGGCGTCCAGCTTCGAGATGTCCATGAAGGGGTCGAACCTGTGCTGGTCCTTCAGCCTCTTCATGTGGAGGTCGGCATCGGCATCGGCGCCGCCCACCTCGTAGCCCGTGGCCTCGGCCGAGTCCACGGGCTCGACGGGGCGGGCCTCGGACTTGCCACGCCAACTAAAACCCATCTTGTAAATTTTTTTTCTTATGGGGATTTCAATTATCGATGATGGGGTGGGAAAGTTGCGGCAGAAACAGGTCAAGCTCCCGTTCCCAAGATGTCAGATTGCTGGGCACCAAGCAAACCAAGAACGACCATGCAAGGAAATCAAAGCTCGGCGGGCGTTGGCATTTCAGCACGACCCAGGGCGGCGGAGCCACTTAATAAATGCGAGGAGACAGAGATTCTACTGCCCTTCTAGACGTCGTGCAACCCTCCGCCATGCACGTGTCCACCATGGGCCACCTTCCCGAACAGGTGCACTCCCACGAACGCCTTCTTCTAGAACACTTCGAGAAGCCAAGGCCGCCACATTCGACGAAGATAGGGCGAGATCAGTCCCAACCGGGGGTTGCTTGTCCTCGCCAGGAAGGAGAGATAAGGGAGAGAGAGAGGGGGGGACTTCAACGGCGCCAGCCAGCCATCACACAATGGAGAGGGCGACCCCGAATATGTGCGATATGAGACCGCGCGCTGAATGGCGAGGTGTCTCGGGGAAGGGGATCGCAAAAGGACCAGGCGTCCTATTGAGTGGGAGACACCATGTCGGATGTCTCGACTTGGCGGCGCTCCTTCGATAAATGGACACACACACACTGCTGCGTTGACCGCGCAAAGCTGTGCTCCGAGACAAGATGCTTGGGACTATTGGACTAAATTGGCGCGGTTCACCCCCCCGTCGTTCCCAACGGGCAAGAAAATGGGCTTGTCTCTCAGTGGAGAAAGCGGCCTGGGCGTTGGCTGGGCGTTTGCTCGGCGCTGCAGATAAGGCCGCCACCCTGGCTGGTTTTGATTGCAAACATCGTGGGAGGGGTGTGGTGTGATCTTCACTTCGGTCTGGCCCTGACGAGCCGATCGAACTCCTGTCAGAACGTAGTTTCTATCATAAAGGTACTAAGAGGTACGGATCCATCAGGATCTGTCCCGATCCGGGTGTGTGTTCTCTCGAAGGGCGGGCCGAGCTTTTCTTATCAGCAACTGGTTCCAACTGACGGCCAACAGCGACGGGATGCCGTATCAGTGTCATGTGGCGATGGATTCAATTGCAGGTGTGGCTCGGGGAAAATTCGCGGGAGACCAATGGAGCGCAGGCGATCAATTGATTGAACATGAAAACCTGTTTACGCTTTCGCACATCACAACGGACGGTGTGATGGTCCTCGGACGGCCATGTGATCATGCAATTGACTTCCTCGTCACAATCCCCAAAGCCAAATCATTGGTTGTTTTCCACTGAGAATCAGCTATCATGTTCGGAAAGTTTCTCGAAATTATGTACACCTCGAGGGTGAAGTTTGCGGTTGACCGGAAGGTCTATTCGTTCAGCTAGCCGTGGACATGATTCGAGATATCAACGAATCCCGGGGCTTAATATAGGCTAATTGGAGTCCAACTCTATCGTCGGTCCTCGCCTCGTTATCTCTTCAATGTAACCTTAAGGGGCACTAGAGACGAGATCCATGATAAGTTACAGTTAAGATATACTCTCTTCTCCATAACATGACGCGTACAGTCAGCTGTGACGACAGAGCGCTGTTTTGATATTCGTATAAGTTAGGACTGTTGGATCGACACACTTGTCTGCACCAGCACAGAAATCTGCGGTTGTTGAACGTAGCGCAGTGAAGGTGAAAGTGATTCATTGTGGAGAACACACACACAGAGAGAAAGAGAGAGAGAGAGAGAATGTCCATGCATCGACGTGCATCAGCGCGCAGCCATCCTTATATTGTACAAGCCCATGTCATTCCATGAGCGCTTGGGTCAACCAATCCAACATTGGTTGCATTCCACTCCATAGGGCCCACACAGAAGAAGCTATAGCCATGCGATGGCATCTAGGCCGGGCCAAGAGATCCATGTCGAATAGGTAGGTGGTATGACCCCATCCTCGTAAAAGCTTGAGCCTCTTGGAAATTTCGATCAAGTAGATCTATCTGCGCCAAGTAGTGCTTGGTATCCTTGAGATTGGAAGTGCTTGCATGCAGATAAAACACGTGAGTGTTGTTGACCTATCGAATGTTCCTGCAGCTCTGCCATCCAACCATTCCAGAGAGCCTCATCTATGATTTGACCTCGTGCAGTGCCTTCTATACCGCCGAACTACTATTTCTGATGCTTATTCCCACCCCTACTCTCGTGCTTATGGCTTTTGACCTAGTTACAACACACACCAGTGGGAACGCAATGGTGGGCAGTCTGCACATGTGCCAAAGCCTTATTCGGACTCGGGGTAACACCACAAAAATTCGAAAATTTAAACCTCTTATTTGAAAGTTAATGAAGACATGATGCTAAATATATTGTTATATAAATAAACAAGACTGTGAAATGCATCCTCATCATACATCAAAAAAGACTCATATCATGATATCTTTTTATCACCACTCGCAAGACGTAAGTGCACTACAACACATATGCTCAATGATACACTAACTAACCAACTCAGTCCAGTCTGATGATTGTTGTCTTCTCTGGACAATACGATAGTTATTTGATAGATTTTGGAGTTCCGTAACACGCTTCAAGCAATACTCGGTCCCGAGTCTCTGCAGCTATGAAGACTAGAGCACAAAAACATGTTTCAGACATAGCGGTTTATTCAAGTTTAATCAACAACATGTCTGTTGTAATTTAATTGAAACGTTGACACGGTAGTAGCTCTTGAGATGAATTCCGGACCTTCAGCTGGGACATGCAGGGCGCAAACAATATCTCGTGCACAAGATTCTGCAGGGTTCAGCCTCGCGCTGTAACATTTTTATATGTATAAGCTACCCACGATTTTAAGTATATACACCAAGCTCTCCACGTCCTTCCTCACCACTTCCCCCTTGAAACCACCACCAATTCCAATTCAACAACTCCCAGTCGGGTGTCACCACCCGTATGCAATGCTAAGGCACCCCAAGAAAAGAAAACTTAAGAGGTCCACTTGTTGGTGTTGATCCAGTCGACGAACTGGCCGATGCGGGTGTAGACACCGGCGTAGTTGGCCTCGGCACATCCCTGGCCCCAGGAGACAACGCCCTGGAGGACCTTGGAGGAGTCGACGATGGGGCCGCCAGAGTCGCCGGAGCACGAGTCCTTGCCACCGGCGGCGAGGCCGGCGCAGAACATGTTGGTGGTGATGGCCGAGGTGCCGTACTCGGCCTGGCACGAGGCGCGCGAGATGACGGGCACAGAGACCTTCCTCAGGGTGGCGGGCAGGGTGGTTCCGTCCTCGGTCAGCAGACCCCTGTGTATCAACGGATCAGCGGTGGGTTCATATCTGAGATTATGCCACGAAGGTGTTCTGGGAGTTACTACTTACCAGCCGGCGACGGTGAGGGTGGTGCCAGAGGCAGGATCGGAGGCCTGGGCGGGGAGGGTGGCGTATCCGATGGTCGAGCTGGTGGGGATGGCGGTGGCCAGGTGCCAGACAGCAACGTCGTAGTCGATCTTGGCCGAGTTGTACGAAGGGTGGTACTTGATGGCGGAGACGCCAACCTGAGTACCGCCGGAGGCCCAGGTCTGAATTATGTCTTGTCAGTATATATATGACCATCATGGGGACAATCTCGGGGAGCAGAGAGAAAGATAGAAGAGAGGCAAACTTACGAGGGAGCCAGCGCGGACCTTGACGGTCGAGGCGGTCTGGCCGACGGAGCAGTGGGCGGCCGTGACAACGGTGTAGGCGTTGAGCAGGAGACCGCCGCAGAAGTGCGAGCCGCTCTTGGACAGACTGACGATGAAGGGGAAGTCACCGGCAGCAGCAGTAGTTCCGCCCACGATTCCAGCGACCGGGGGAGCGGCCTCGGTCTCGTCCTGGCGGACCTCGAGGGCCTCCAGGCCGAAGGGCTTGGTCTGGCCAATTGCCGCGGCCATGGAGAAGACCGGCATCGACAGAGCGAGCGCGTAGGTGAGGAAGGGCGTCATCGTGGCGGTCCGGAGGGGGACTTGCTGGCACTACTGGGAGCTGTGGTTGGAATGAGGGTGCTGGGACTGGAGGTGCTGGATCTCTTCATCAAAATCATATAGACGCCGGCGGCTTTCTCTATTTATATTCGAAGCGGCCGACATATTGCCTTCAAGATCGCAGCTCATACATACAATCCCACAAGTGACCAGTTGCCTACTCAATGTCCTGAGGTTTGTCCAGGTACCACTTGCCTACTCCGTCGTCGCCCCCCGAGAGCCAAGAACTCGCTGTCAACCCGCCAGATAAAGCGTCGTCCAATCCATGCCTACAGGCCGCCCGTAGGGCCGCTTGGCAGAGATCTGAGTGTAGTATAAGTGGCCAAAAGCAGAAGGCGAAAGGACCGCAATATCCATCGGTGCTGGATGAGCTGCCGCAGGCCTGCCCCTTTCAGACAAGCGCAGGCCCGGGTTGACTCGCATCCCCCCGTTATTTACCGGCAGTCCACCACATAGCGCGCCGGATCCCCCAATTCTGCCTGTAGAGCCAAGACCAGGCGCAGGGATCACTCAGCAGGCTGAACCTCGTCTCCTCGCAATGTGTTTGGCTGGCTCCCCTATGGCTCCCTACTGTGGTAATAACCCACCGGCAGGTGACACAGGCACGAACTCGTATAGGCTCAGCGCTTGAACGCGACGACGGCCCTTGATAGGCAGGCGGCTTGCCGTTACTACCAGTAGAAGTCTGGTTCAGAGGTGGTGTTCTCATGCACATCCCATAGTGGTTTCACAAAGCTTATCTGCAAGAAGGTCGATCTCAATAGTCTTGTCAGCCGGCTCAGCTGGCCCTGTGGTGTGACCTGAGCTGCGGCGCATCTCATCAGGTGGCAGGGTGTATTGGTCTTGACCGTTTCGATCCACACCCCAAATCCAACTCCAAATGAGTGAGGCATGAAGTGAGGCATATTTGGTGACAACTCCGCGGAACCAGATCTTGGTCTCGGGCCCGAGTTGATCAGCAATTGGCTTCCTTCCAAACTCGATCTTCGGTCTGGACGCGCGTGGGAAGGAGGTTGCCGGCGGGTGCAATATGAGATTGGTTGCTTTATGTCTATGAAGGTATGGCATTAGTGTACTTGGCAAACCAGTAAACATGAGATCGCCAAATGCCCCTGGACCCGGCAGAATCGCAGACCTTGGCATGCTTATTACCCTAGGTTATTAACTGCTGCACGTTGGGATCCTGCCACTACTGTGTACACTGTCGGGTTGAACCCCTAAATTAATTTGTAGCTTGTATCAAGACATAATATTGTCTACCTAGATACTGCAAGCTAGCCCGTATATTGTACCCGGTGGCTCAACAATATCATTACAATCCATATTTTACTGGAACCTATATGACCCAACCTATTATCCGTCCATAACCAAGAGCCCTGCGGCGGTGCTCTAGCAGCGCCTTATCCCCCTATAAGATGGGATCTGCTTCGCACGGGGCGAAGGATTCGAGATATGCGCCGCAGCCCAGCGCACCAGATTCCCCTCGCGGCCCTCCCGCCAGTCGAAGCCCACAAAGGAAGCCTCGAGCGAGGCCTTCTCCCCGAGCATCTTGGCGAAGAAGTTCCGCGCCGCCTCGTTGTCAAACTCCCACACGAGCTCGATCGACTCGGTCACCTCGTCGCCGGGCTCCTTGTCGCCCACGGCCACGGGAATGATCTGGCGCCTCCTCTTCTCGCCGGGGAGCCTCCACCAGGCGTCCATCACCGCGTTGAAGAACTCGGTCCCGTAGCCCTGCCGCCAGTGCGCCGGCTTGAGCAGGATCTCGAACCGCGTCCAGCCCGACGTCGGCTGGTCCTCGCTGTCCGGGAGGCCGGCCTCGCCGACGAGCTCGCCGGTCGAGGCCAGGAAGGCGCCCCAGTACCAGTGGCGCTTGTCGTGTGGTGCCTGCAGGCGCTCGAGGTTTGCACGGCTCTCCTCCAGGTCCTTATCTGGTCGCCCGCGGGCCGAGGAGTTGACCTGCGTCTCGGGTATCGACCGCAGCTCATGGAACGCCTCGAGATCCGACGGTAGGAAGGGCCTGATGACGAGTCTATCTGTCTTGATCTCGGCGCGTTGTGTGACTGGGGGTAGTGGCCGCACGGGTGCGCACACTTCGTAGCTGAACCATACTGTTGAGGCTAGTGCCTCGTAGTCGTCTTGCTCGAGGTTGACACGGATTGTCGGTCTTGAGACTGCCATCATGGCTTCTGTGTGTGTTGTGTTCGGTCCCGTCGGGAGTTGTTTTGAGATGCCGCTGGCTGACTCGTGGCAAGTGCTTGCCGATGTTCGGACAGGTATCAGGAAACAAGTGTCTTTTCGATGGAATTAACAGAGCCTTTGGGAGTGATCTGAGACTGAAAGGGTGAAGGTGGTTTGCAGGTGCTAGAACGTGAAGATGCGATCAATAAGTGAGGCGAGCATGGACGAGGGTGGGAGAGGAGGGCGGCAAGTGGTTTTATTTGAAACCATGACATTCGTCGCGAGCGGGAGAGGTGGATCGCGAAAAAAACAGAACTCAGGGGCAGTTGGCCCGGGGGTGGGTTTCACTGCTCAGTAACCACAAGCGAGCCATCAAATCGGACCGGTTCCCCCCCAGCGTTCATTCGTATCGGGTGTCCACTTCAACTCCGACGTGGCCGTTTTTTTCGTGCATGTACGCGGCAGCGGCGCGAACTCGTGGGTCTTTGAGACAAGATATCAAATTTACACAAAGAAATCACCCGACTTGTCACACACAGCAACTCGTGCCCCAACGGCTTTTCTCCCGGCGGTGGGGTCGGATGCAACGTGGGCTCGGGGGCGAGATTGCTCTCTTTTGCTCCAGAACAACGACGAAGGCTGACCATTGGCCTCGATGATACCAGTGCCCTGGGTCGGCCCGCCAAACTCTCCATCCGATGGGACCCGGGGCATCTCGGATGGGTGTTACCATATGCAGTGAGCGAGTCGTGGCAGCAGCTGTGTCCTGCCCAATGCCCCACGTAAAGGGGTCGCTTAGAGGTGCACAAATGCGCATCTCAGCGCACCTGACCTGTAAACCACTGGTTTTCCTGACAATCTTAATCTACAATTCGATTTTGACGACCTAAGTGGGCAGAATCACGAGATACTCGAGGCCATTGATCGGCGGACCCCTACTGAGATGTTCTAGGTGCGCCGCGTCGATCCTTTCCCCTGCGAACCTGTCAACATGATCAAAAGTCTTGGCATCTGGAGATGAGAAGTTACAATGTGGTGCTCGGAGTGGAATTTCATACAGGCAAGGCTCCTTTTTTAAGGAGGTGTTCGCGTAATGTCTGCCGCGGCAGCCTTCCGGGCTCTGGCCAGAACGTCTTCATGAACCCCTCCACTCAAGTTCTGAACACTTTGCTGCTTGACACATTGGATGCCGGTGATCCCCGAGTGAACCATGCGGTGATCAGGACGGTGTTTGCTTTACGCGTATACTCTTTGGGCTGTGGAGTGAGTTGGCTTCGCGTCTGAAGTGATGGGACAACACCGGAGTGGATTGAGTTCTGGTCGAGCCGCTCTGATTCCATGCCCGTTGTGAACATCCACGCGAACTGTTTCAGGCTTGGACGTAGTTTGGTACAAAGCCCACAAATGCAGACATCCGCAGGATTACCTAGGTACGTTATGGTCCACCTTCAGCTTCAATCTACACCGGTGAGCAACCAACCGAAGTCTGTTCTGGCGAATGATGTCGTACTTCTGGAAGCGCGCCGACGCTTCATATACATGAGCTATGAACTAAGGCGCGGAAAGTGGGACGCAAGTCCGAGGGTTGCAATAGTATGGCCTCGCTTGATTCTATTCTGGGGCAACTGGGATGCAGTCTTCAGGTCTGTCGATGTGGAGTGGATGGAGATCATCAAGACTGTTGGTATTTGATTTTTCATGTATGCAGTATTTCTATTGTGCCAAGACCTAGCGCAGTATTGTTGGCTTGATGCTCACTTTCCTTCCTGTCTATTGATATTCGTACACCTCTGCTGTGCTTCAAAGGGACCCACACACCTGCTCTTGAACGCCGGGGGTAATAGAAGAAGTGAAAAAATATACTGCTTGTCCGTTAAGTAATGTAAACGGAGAAGCTACAGAAATAGGCAAGCTTGATGTTCCGGGACTTCACTACAAAGACCAATTCCAAACTCAAAGAGCTTTATTGATATTGTCTGATCGTGCAATTTAGATTTGAACCTGGCAGCCGATCATATTTCGACTTGCGTGTCATCTGGATGATAAAATATCTCAAGGACTAGTCGATACCACGCAGTACCGCACTGTTATGGTTGAATGTGATTCCGAAACAGCGGTATTTAGGCAACTATATCACATAAACTTCCTTGCCGGCCTAGCTCTACTACGTCAATACGTGTGATTTCCAGGCGCCGATGCGTAAATTAGTCCGGAGCCCGCATATCCAGATCTGGCCTCCGAAAGCGATGGAGTCCTGTGTATTGTGGTCCACAGTTCGAAACTCTGAACATGAACCTGATTCGCGTTTAAAGGTCTGACTGGACGAGACAGGTATCAAAATGATCCTTCGTATCCTGTATCATTCCGAGCTTGACTGTTGCCGCTGATGCCGCGCTCCAGCACCTCCTTCTCCTCCTCTTGCGGCTGCTGCTCGGGCTGCTGCTCCTGTTGTTGCTGGCTGCGCCCAGCGGACCGTCTGGGGGTCCCAACGCGGGAGAGGCAAGCCCAGCAAGCCCAGCAAAGCCAGCACCACGCCTCAGATGGCAAGAATCTGGCTTGTCCCCCGGAGATGAAACCACCATCATGCTGATGTCCTGATGGCGTCTTCAACGATAAGCCCATCGAGTCAGACTAGTTGTTGATCACGCTCTAGACTGTCCTTCAGCCTATTTTGTGACCTTCTCATGAACCTTGGTTCATTTGTGACCCACTTCCAATCGCAAGGTAGTTAGTTCTCCAAGCATGCATGCCGGAACTTCCGCAGGGTACGGGAACATCCGAAGAGGATTCCTTCTGACAGATGTCGGCGCTGCAGCCATCCCCGCGTCCGTCTCTGCCGCCACTGTCGCCGTCGTTGTCGTCATGGCCGTTATCGTCCTCCTCGTCGTTGTTCGTATCCTAAAGCAAAGAACATCAGTGTTGGTGTGTGCGAGCGTGTGTGTTTTTGTGCGCGCGTGCTATATATGTAGTGGTTCTTCTTTCTGTTGCAACGGGATCAGCGAGGACTACTTCAAATGAGAATCTACAAATAAATTAGAAGCACATACATTAGGACATCTCTATATGAAATTGACTTTTTATATCGAATACTTCCCCCACTATCAGGAACTCATGGAGCGGCTTCCAAGAGGAGGTGCGATGTTTGGAACGAGACTCTAGGGAGGATTCTGCAATTAACGGCTATCACGCGAATGGTATTTATTCTTGCTAATATTTGTGTTCAATACATAGTGCTACAGGATAGCTAGTAACCCCGAGTACACTGTTGTCTCGGTCGTGATTAGCATCACATGGCAGATGTGCGGTGTTCGTGAGAATCATAATGCTGGCCGTTGAGTTTCCAAAACCCATTCCCACCTCTAATCAGCCCCCCCCCCCAAATTGTCAGATAAAATCAAGAACGCCATGAACTGCCCATAGCTCTATACAAATCCCAAACATAAACTCCGTCTTGCTCGATGGTAAGAGCTGAGAAGCACCTTCCAAACGCGTTTGCTGATGCTTATTGGGGGTTTGCTCGTTATGATGCTCGTCATGGCCCTAGTCGTGGACGAGCATTCACTGGCTGTAACGGATCCTATCGATGACTGTGTAGATGGACCTTGCTGTATTTGATCGATCCAGGAACTGCTGGTCTTTTGTAATTGGGCGATGCCCCTTGGACTTTGCGTGACTAGTCCCGCAGGATGATTTGCTTCTAGGCCGGAGCCGTGATCCAGCATTATCACCTCGTCCGCCTCGTCTGAGACAAGCGAGTCTGGCGCGTGGGCATTCGTGACACCATAGTCGTGCCCCTCCTCTTGGAAAACGCGGACTTGGCACTCGACCTGGGCTTGAGCCACCGCGAGCTGCAGAAGCGCGTGCATTGGTGCCTCCGGAAGAAGGCGTGGATCCCGTTCGGCCCTAGGTCCCCGGGCCCGCAGCTGTACGATGCCGACATGATGACAGGGTCGGATAGGATGCTTTAGTCCCCAAGTCAAACCGTCAGCAAGAACACCGAAGCCAGGGTGTAGATGAGCAAGGAGACTCACAACTGATCCCCATGCATGCCGCCTTGCAAGTCACACAACAGGAACTGGCCGTTCGTGATGTGATAAGAGAAGTGGCTCAAGGCCTGCATGGCGTCACACCACGAGTCCCTCGTATGAGGGATCCAGCCCGTGTTGCTGTTGAACTTCTGGAAGTTGAGGATGAAGGGCTCGACGAGGGCCTTGCGGCCGTTGCGCCTGTACTGCCAGATCTGGGGGCGGCTCATGAGGATGTGGCGGTTGACGATGTTCGCGGCGTGCCAGTTGTCGATGATGCTCTGCGCCCGGTCGACGATGTTGAGCTCCTCCTGGAAGTAGTGGTCCTCGAGCACGGAGCCCGTCTTGAACTCCTTGGCCACGCACGCCTGGCCCGTCCTGGCGCCCGCGATGTACCGGCCCTGCCACACGTTCTTGAAGGTCCCCGTGGCGAAGAGCCGGTCTCTGTTGATGTCGGCCGCCGTGGCGTCGTTGTTCCTCGAGAAGGACATCATTGTTGGCGACACACAGCCGGTGGGCCTGTGAGATGTGAAACTCAACAGTGGACGCTGGTGTGTTTGTGTTGTAATTACTGGTTTGGTCAAGCCAAATGTGATGCAGTTATGATAAATTCGTCGGGTCGCGAAAATGGATATTCTTCGGTCTCGGGATGTGGTCTCGTGATGTATCGGATGTGAAATGTGACCTTGAAATAGGAGCTCACACAGCAAGCTGGAGCGTAAAGAAATGTACCATTATGAGAGAGAAAGTAGTAGAAGGCTTGCAAAGGCAGCTTGGCCGATTATTATCATGCCATGTCAGTGAGTCAAGCCCTGCTCAGTGTATGCCCTGCCAGTGGTTCAAAATTGTCGGTCGCCGTTGGTTGAAAACCCCACGGACCGCGCAATGCAGCCTCAGTTTTGTATTTCAAAGACGATATTTCCGGGCTGCCGCTGATAACCGTCACTGGGCAGTACCGTCAATAAGCTGCCACGTGGTTGCGTGTGGATTGGAGAGGGAAAAAGGAGGCGGTTATTCAGTGTGTCGGTCTGCAGGGCGGTAAGTGGCTGCAGAGGGACACACAATGATGCGGTCTGCCACGTTCAGCACAAAGCTTGGACGGCTTTCCGGCCCAGGCTGGCCAGGGCCCAGCGTATCGGAAGGTGTTTTAAGTATCCACAGGGACTCTGATACGGTTGTTTCAAAGCAAAAGCAATGTTCCCTCTTCCGCCCACGTAGCCAGCGTAGGCTGCGTACACAGTAGCCAGCGCCCGCCGTCATCAGGTGCTCAGGTGGTGCTGCTGCTCACGAGCGGCGATAATTACTCGTCAACAGGACTGCCCTCGTGGACCCACGCGCCATACCCGCCCGCCACAGAGGGTGATCGTTTCCGGCTAGCTGCATCTCCCAAGCCTTGACTAAGCACGCTGGTAGGCGCGGAAGCGGTCCCTGAAGAATGCAGATCCCCAAAACCCAATGCGCCCCCAATCTTCCGTGGCCTACCGATGCCCCTGTAGTTGAACCTCAACGGCCGCTAGAGTGTGGCATGATTCAGGGGTAAAAATCTCGCTGGGCTGGCAACCCGGAATTTCCCCATTGAACAGACAGTAGCAAATTAGAGGTTGAAGGGCCTCTGGAACGACAAAGTCAATTAACATGGCTAATCCGAGAGGCCGAGGCCGTTTTTTCCCGCGCAAAATGCGGCAGTATTAGTTGGGATCCCCCAGCACAACTGACTTCAGACTTACTGCCTTCCCGTCCACGGGTGCTCAAGTCACCTGAGCAATCTGATGACTTCCTCGCCCGCGTGCCAATCTCAGCAGGCAGGCCTGAATCCGAGCGACATGTGTTTTGGACAATAGTGTGGCGAGACTTCGACACTTCCCACGCCCCTCGCCGTCTTTTTAATGACATTCGGCGAACTCTTCAGAAGGGCGCCTTCATCGGTGTCTCCCAGTCTCAAGTATACCTGATCACGTTGGTGAGGAGCCAGCAAGCAAGGCTCCTTGTCCAGGTTGTTCGAAGACTGTCTGACAATCATCGCATAGAAGGTGCGTGGTTTGAGAAGTTTGGGATTCTACAACTTGTCTGTTTCCAATAGTCAGTCTTGCTGTTATGTCCAAGCTGAGTCGACGAATAGCCGAGAGAAGCCTTGTCTATTACAACTCAGTCTATCTTCCCCTGATTAGCAATCATGGCCAGTTGAATTGAAATTACTACAAGATTCAAGGATGTCTCGAGGCGATGCTCCATTCTAGCAAGAGTGTCCTTGTGGATAACGACGTTCAAGCCGAGGATCTGGGAAAAGAAGCCTCAAAATGTCTTAATTTTGCCCTCCAGGGCATGGAGTGTTGTTTGCAGCTCCTGCAAACACTCCTCACAGTGTGTTCGGGCTTTCGATAAGGTGATGCTTGAGGCCATGGGTGACTTCCCGAGTTCTTCGAGTACCTCGGCTAGGATGTGTATCTCAACGAGCCCAGCGGCGATCTCTGTTGATGTCTCTTGAACTTCGAGGTAACGAGTGTGGACTTGAGGCCGACTGTGGTTATTTTCGCGGCCAATGCTGCAACCTGCAAACCACTCGCCATCGTGCCAAGGACTTCGGCTATGCTCAGTATCGGAAATGTCAAAACAGTAGGAACAAACATGGCTGTAATGCCTGCGACGCGGTCCACGCTGCCGCTTTCGAAATCAGCCTTATCTGCCGCGCTGCGCTGGCAGGCTCGTAGGTTCAGAACGGTACATACTCAGCAAGCTCCGTAGTACCTTTCTCAACTGCCGGACGGTGACTAGGCAGCTGCGTGTACTTGAGCTCCTGCCTGAGGGAGTAGCGACATGGTGGCAAGCTGGGCTGCTTTATGTGTGCTGGCTCTCGCTTCCCATAGCCGATAGTCGCCCGGACTTCTCGCGACAACTTGTCATACTGAGGTTGTATTTACTGGAGAGGTTAGCTCCTGCGAAAAGTCTAATCGGTGTTGTCCTAGAGTGGAGGGCTTGCGGTTGAAGGGGAACAAAACTGGGCGTGCTTGATCCCCATAAAGTATTCAGTAATAGTGGATGTCTTAGTCACTAATATTGAAACCAGCGAAGATGCTATTGGAACGATATTACCCAATGCTTAGTAAATAGTTCACACGATTTGCTGATGTATATACTAGGGACCAGCCCTAAATAATGACTTGTATTGATATAGTATATGGAAGGAGATTCTTCCACTTAAAATGCCAACAGATCCACTGCTTACAGTCACCCTTTACTCAACCAAAAACGTCTTTCGTCGCAGTATAAGGCTCCCTTAAGTTGTTAGTGGTACGCTCTTAACTTGTATGGGATGGGAATCTTACTATTAGAAATAATAGGTCTGCTTTCCCACCGTCACATACTTTCTCTTAGCATCTTTAGGATCGGCGTGAACCGTATATATGGTGTTCTGGCTGTCCTTAATAGTTTCTTGGCCTGTGCTAGGATTCTTGATAATACTCGCACGGTTGAAGACTCTAGCCAGGAAAATGGCGGATCCTCTCTACGTTGTGACTGAAGATGACCGAGGTCAATGCGGCTAGATGCCAGTCTCTTCACAATCTGAGGTCTAGTAGAAATGAATGGCAATTTGCCTTGGATCTGCGCGTGCGCCGTGACCAGGCACCCTGGCGGTCCAGCAAGTCCCGCCTCTGGGACGAGTCCTGACTCTGTCTCGGCACCACGTGGAGTTCGGGATACCATGGGTCATCCAACACTGAAGTTTGTACGGTGTTATAGTCACGGATGTGACGGAAGGAGCCCGAATCTCGCACGACGACTGGGAAGTACGTGGTTGAAAGTCTTACCCTACCACCGGCAGAGCACATTTTCTTCACATGGTACGTTGAACTTCCTTTCTAAGGACATTCACATGGGTTCGGGCACCACTCCACGACAGAATTCGAGCCATCCTTGGTACAACTCATGGGTGAGTGAAAGGTGTGAGACCGAGATGTTCTTGGTATAAATGGGGTGGTTATGGACAACTTGCGCGATTCCAACGAGTTCAGAAATATCGAGTCAAGTAGAGATATGAATATGACAGCAGCATGGTACTATGGATGGTTGCTCATAGTTCTGTCTGTCAAGTTTCGCTTTCAGGTAGTACAATCACGCACCAGCTTTCGCCGAGTATTCTTTATTCATACGGTTCACGGACCGTCATCCTCATGAGAATACCATTCTCAATTCAAAATAGTTTGAGGCGTAGAAGGCTGCCCTCAAAACGGTTGTGGGCTTGCCCTGACTAGACCTTTGCTCCAGCTGCTCAAGTGCTGTCTGCCCTCCACTGCGATGCATGCCAATCTGTCAAATGCACCCCCCTAAAACTCCAAACCGCTGCCATCCAGAAGACAAAGAAGAAGAAAAAAAGTATACTACAGCTTCGAAAAAACAGTAGGCACGGTGCCGCTCATCTCGATGAGGGTGCTCTTGTTCCGGGTCCAGTTCTCGAGGCCCTTCCTGCCGTTCTCGACGCCCAGGCCGCTCAGCTTCCAGCCGCCGACGGCCATCTCGGCGGGCGACTCGCCCCAGGTGTTGACCCAGGTGATGCCCGCCTCAAGGCGCGCGACGACCTGGTGGCACTGGTTGATGTCCCTGCCAAAGACGCCGGCGGCCAGGCCCATGTCGGTGTTGTTGGCCCTGGCGACGGCCTCGTCGAGCGTGTCGTAGGGCAGGATGCACATGACCGGCCCAAAGATCTCCTCGCGTACGACCTTCATGTCCTCGGTGCAGTCGGTGAAGACGGTCGGCTGCACCCAGTAGCCGTCCCTCAGCCGGAGCGGGACGCCGGCCACGGCGGCGCCGGCGGACGTGTCGCCGCCGTACAGCAGGCGCGCCCTGTCGGCCTCGATGCCGTGCCGGATGTAGCCGACGACCTTGTCGCGGTGGGCGGCGCTGCTCAGCGGGCCGAAGTTGGTGGCCGGGTCGAAGAGGTCGCCGGCGCGCACGTGCCGCATCCGGCCGACGAGCACGCGCTCGAAGTCGGGCTGCAGGGCGCGGGGCACGAACACGCGCGTGCCGTTGGTGCACACCTGTCCCGAGCTGAAGAAGTTGGCCATCATGGCGCCGTCGACGGCGGCGCCGACGTCGCAGTCGGGCAGCACGACGACGGGGCTCTTGCCGCCCAGCTCCATGGTCGCGTACTTCATGCCGCCCGCCGCGGCGCCGGCGACCTTCTTGCCCGTGGAGACCTGGCCCGTGAAGCTGACCTTCGCGACGCGCGGGTGCGCCGACAGCTGGGCGCCGACGTCGCCCGCGCCATAGACGACGTTGAAGACGCCGTCGGGGAGGCCGGCGTCGCGGTAGACCTCGGCGAGGCGCTGGGCGTGCAGCGGCGTGAACTCGCTGGGCTTGTAGACGAGGGTGTTGCCGGCGGCCAGGCAGGGCGCCGACTTCCACAGGGCGATCTGGATGGGGTAGTTCCAGGCGCCGATGGCGGCGCACACGCCCAGGGGCTCCTTGGTGGTGGTCACCGAGGCGTCGGGCCGCAGCCGGAAGCTCTCGCCGTTGAGCCCGCCCGACGCCACCAGGGATGCGTAGTACTCGAGCACGTCGGCGCCCGTCACGACGTCGACGGCCTGCGTCTCTGAGAAGGGCTTGCCCGTGTCGAGTGTCTCGATGCGCGCCAGCGAGTCGTTGCGCTCACGCAGCAGCGCCACCGCGCGGTGCAGGATGCGGCTGCGCTCGATGGGCGGCGTGGCCGACCATGACGGGAATGCGGACGCTGCGCTGGCGATGGCCGCGTCGACGGATGCAGACGAGGATGTGTGGATGGTGGCTGTGGGTTTGGCCGTGGATGGGTCGAAGGTCTGGAATGTGCCCGGGCTGTCGGCCGACTGCTGTGCCTTTCCTCCGTAGAAGGTGTGGCGGTCCTCCTCCTGGGGAGATGCAACGGAGCCCATGGTGGTGGTAGGGTGGATGGTTGGTGAGATGTGGAGGATGCTCACTGAGGTTGAAGTGAGCAAATGGGCGAGTGAGTGAGTGAATCCGTGTGTGAGTGAGTAAGTGAGTTGCCGTGATGGATGCAGTGAATGCGGCTCTACTTGGAAGATGGTGCAATATCCAACACAGCTATAGCGTAGTGTGTATTGCCCTGCTGCCACGCGGTGCGGTGCGGGTTCAGGGTACGGTACGGTACGACACGGCAATACTACGGCGTGGCCTACACAGCTACTCGGCTCCTGTTGCCCAAAAGAATCTAGAAAACCAGTCCGGCGGCGGCCGGATCTCGGGAGGAGGGGGTCGGCAGACAGAATGACAGACAGGCAGGACAGCCTGACAGAAGCTGACAGGCCGATAGCAGCGTTTGCTTTGCTTTGCTTTATTAGCGGCGATGGATCTGTTACACGGCGTCGTTGCTACAAGGGTCTCGTGATCGTCTAGACTCGAGACAGGACAGCGGTGATAACTCGGATTAGGGGGGTAGAGATGGTTTTTTTTTTGGTTGCCGGGAAGTATCTCTTGGTCTTCACCGACTAGATACACTGATACAGAGATAGACAGAAGATAGACAGAAAGATAGACAAGAAGATGGCCTGGACTAGTAATAAGTGGGCTCCTCGGCTATTCACCTTCAGAGCTCAGAGGCCTGATGAGAGGCTCAAGCTCAAGCTCAGCTCAGGTCTGGCTCGCTGGCCCATACTGGAATACTTGCTTCAGTGTTCTGTTCCCACTGTCTGTGCTTCCTATAAGTTTTCTTTCTTAGCTGCTCACGCGATGCTGCACTCGAGTCCCCGATCTCCAGGCCAGCTGGCCCCAAATCCATCCCCACGGCCCGTGGGCCCTGAAAGAATGCTCGCCCACTTGCGCTACACTAGGGTGGCCTGGGCTGCCCAGGGTTTTCTCCAAGTTATCGAGGCTTTGGCGAGTCAGACTTTGTCATGAAAACCCCATCGACCACGCCATTCGCATCTCTCCGGGACGCAAAACTCGTGCCAGTGGTGACGTCAAGATCCTGGGCTGAGCCCGGTTTGTGGAGGCGTGGGCCCCTGGGGAAGTGCGTGGGAGGGCGAGAAAGACGTGCTCGTGCAATGTGCATGGTGAAGATACACCACAGTCCCTTGTCTTGCCTCGGTGGAGCCAGGCCATGGACTGAGTCCGAAGCCTAGAAAGAGTTTTCTGCCCTTGTCTCCTGGAGCCTGCAGAAACGGGGCCGCCGTTGGAGTAGTGGCTGCAATACCGAAAGTATGAACTGGCAAGGCGGGAAAGTAGGTCTGATGGAAAATCTGTCATGGTTCTCGCCGGCTTCCACCAGGTTTGACAAAGGCCCTGCGTGCGCCGGCTTCTGGGACAGTCCCTGCAGGCCGGCATGAAGCAGGATGCGCCCAGCCGGCCTAGCCACTAACTCCAGACTGTAAACTGTCATAGATTAGGGCCGACTCACTGAGTAAGCCCCTTCAATGCCGCCCCCCCTCCTGCAGCGTCAGCGTGTAATGCCGTAAGACGCCAGCCTAAGCTCGGCAAAGTGCCACTTTATTTGTCGAGCAAGCTGTTAGAGAACTCCCCCCCTCCAGCCCCACCCCCTCCACACCCTCTCCACAATCCCGAGCAAATGGACCCTACATTTTGGAGGGGCACACCAGGTAGATCTGACACTCCGTCCAATCGCCCGCCAGGAAATCTTTCAAAAGGCGAGCTGGATCCCACCAGCCAACCCGGAAGAGAACCCCTCTGGTCTCCACGCACACAAGAGAGACACGGCCCTTTCTCATGCGCAGCTCAGGCCATTAACACCAACCCTCATTGGCGAATCGATTCCCCTGATTGAATTTTTATGATAGCTCGTCTTGGATTATCTAACTGCTGCCACCGTCTCACACACACCTTGTCGGCTCTTCAGTACTAGCTGGTGTGGTCCACAGTGCACGCGCACACGACAGTCGGTCCAGTCAGACAGACAGACAGACAGGCATACAGACAAACACAAGACAACTCAGCATATCCTAGATAAGGAAACAAGAAAGCAGACTGCTCGTGTACCCTGCTTGCTTCCATCTTTGGCAAAGTATAAGATAAAAGCAGCCCTCGCCTCGAACCATCCCCCCGGACGATCCCGGCTCCCACCGATCGATATCGACAAGCCCATCCGTCCTCGGCCTCCCAACATCACTATCTATCTATCTACCTATCTATATATTCACTTGTCAGCTCTTCACTGAGTCCGGCAACACAGAATAGACCAGAAAGACAGACAGACAGAACCAGAGCCTTGATCTCGTCTCCAACCTCTCCATCTTCGTATATCAACGCCGTATCCAGACAGACAAGATGACCACCACGTATCTTGCTCCCCACGAGGTCGACCGCTTCGACTATGTCGTCGTCGGTGGTGGCACGGCCGGATGTGTGATTGCAGCCCGCCTGGCCGAGTACCTCCCCCACAAGAGGATCCTCCTGATCGAGGCCGGCCCCAGTGACTTCATGGACGACCGCGTGCTCGACCTCCGCCAATGGCTGGCCCTCCTCGGCGGCGAGTTTGACTATGACTACCCAACGACCGAGCAGCCCATGGGCAATTCTCACATCCGGCACTCGCGGGCCAAGGTGCTCGGCGGCTGCTCGTCGCACAACACGCTCATCTCGTTCCGGCCGTTCGAGTACGACCTCAAGATCTGGGAGTCGCTGGGGGCCAAGGGGTGGGAGTTTAAGGACTTCATGCGCATCATGGACAAGCTGCGCAACACGGCGCAGCCGGTGCACGCGCGGCACCGCAACCAGCTGTGCAAGGACTGGGTGCTGTCGTGCAGCGACGCCATGAACATCCCCGTGATCCCCAACTACAACGAGGAGATCACCAAGACGGGCTCCCTCAAGCAAGGGGTGGGCTTCTTCAACATCTCGTACAACCCGGACGACCACCGCCGCTCCAGCGCCTCCGTCGCCTACATCCACCCCATCCTGCGCGGCGAGGAGCAGCGCCCCAACCTGACCATCCTGACCAACGCCTGGGTCGAGCGCGTCAACGTGCACAACGACACGGTGAAGGGGATCAACGTCTCCCTGCGCGACGGCTCCCGCCGCACCATCAGCGCCCGCACCGAGACCATCCTCGCCGCCGGCGCCGTCGACACCCCGCGCCTCATGCTGCTGTCGGGGCTGGGCCCCAAGGACCAGCTGGCGTCGCTGGGCATCCCCGTCTTCAAGGACATCCCCGGGGTGGGCGAGAACCTCCAGGACCACCCCGAGTCCATCATCATGTGGGAGCTCAACAAGCCCGTCCCCCAAGGCCAGACCACCATGGACTCGGACGCCGGCATCTTCCTCCGCCGCGAGAAGCCCGACGCCGCCGCCTACAAGCAGCCTGCCAACCCCAACGCGCTGCCCGATGGCGATATCGCAGATGTCATGATGCGTAAGTCTTTTTTTCCCCCTGGACCCCAACTTTTAAACTTTCCAGGAGATAAGACAGCTAACACAACCACCACAACAGACTGCTACCAAATCCCCTTCACATTCAACACCGAGCGCCTGGGCTACGACAAGGTAGCCGACGGCTACGCCTTCTGCATGACGCCCAACATCCCGCGCCCGCGGTCCCGCGGCAAGCTGTACCTAACCTCGGCGGACCCGACGGTGAAGCCGGCGCTCGACTTCCGCTACTTCACGGACCCGGAGGGCTACGACGCGGCGACGCTCGTCTACGGCATCAAGGCGGCGCGGCAGATCGCCGAGACGGAGCCGTTCAAGGGCTGGATCAAGCGCGAGGTCGCGCCGGGCCCCAAGGTGCAGTCCGACGAGGATATTAGCTATTACGCGCGCAAGGTCGCCCATACCGTCTATCACCCCGCGGGCACCACGCGCATGGGCGATGTCGAGAAGGATGACCTCGCTGTTGTTGATGCTAAGCTGCGGGTGCGCGGGCTCAAGAAGCTGAGGATTGCGGATGCTGGTATCTTCCCGACCATCCCTACTATCAACCCCATGCTTACGGTCCTTGGTGTTGCCGAGAGGGCTGCGGAGATGATTGCTGAGGAGGCCGGGTGGCAGCACAGTGCCCGTCTGTAAGGGCGTTTGCGGTGCGGCGTGTGTGTGTATGTGTGAGGTGGGAGTCGAAAATGAGACGAGGGTGTGGGTATGGCTATGGCTATGGGGCAGAGAGCATTTCTCAGCGTTGGCTGGGTCAAACCTTACACTGAGCGGGCAGCCTTGTATAGATGCGCGGCTTGCATTGTACCTAAGTATGCATGATTTGGAATGAAAATAAGCATATGACCATGACACTATGTCACCCACACTCCACCAGTATGCCGCGTCGCGGCTCTGTCAACCCATGGCTGCAATGTCTGTCTTCTGGAAAGAGTGTACTCATAGGCTTGGAGTTCGTGGTAAATACTATACACTGACAAAGGGGTCAATTGCGACATGTTAGCTTCTTAAGACGCAAGTTCCAAGACGCATCTGCCTCGGGATTCTTGATGCCTTTTCCCGCTGGCTATACCGGTGAGGCGACGATTCTTGGCTGTATGACCATTAGTAGAAATATTGTAGAATGGTCGCATCGTAACTGAGCAACCATTTATAACGCTCATGGTAGCGTTCACATTGGAACTGAATCTGACAATATGGTTCAATACGAACAAAGACAGGAAGCTGCTCCAGGATGTATGCTTGGCAATATTGTGCTGTTCTTGAACGTACAGCGCGATGAGCTCGATGGATGTGAAAATCTTCCCCCTGATACCCTATACGTTGATTCTGGCCAGCTGTTCCGGTACATAACACAGTAGGGGGGGCCTTGGTAGAATCATGTTTGAGGACGGGTTGGGACGAGCTGATCCACTAAAACTCAACCGGCATACTGGCACAATAAGTAGTTGTACAATTGATTTATTGACCAATTTAAAATAGAGCGATTGTTGGACTAATGGCGTTGGCTGCAATACCAAGGTACAGCCTAGCCTGCAACCTTATCAATAAGGCTGCCAGCTGGTTACCAGCTAGTTACCAGCTATAACCCTGTAAACCCCTCCGTAACCTATAAACCTTCTGTAGTAATCGCTCTTTTAATGATTACTTCTTCCTTTAATTAATACAACTACCTATATCTGTAATTACTACTTAATTACGTATATAAAAATAAGCTAATTAATACTAATTAATTACTAAAAAGCTTTTAATAATAAGGTTAAAAAAATAAATCGCTTTTATTAAAATCTCTAAAAATTAGTACCTGTAGTATTAATATTTAAAGAGGAGTAATAATATTTTATATTATAATTAATACTACCTTTTAAGTTACACTTTACTATCCTTTATAAGGCGGTAAAGATTTAATTAATTAAACTATTATAAATTATTTACCTTTAGGTTATATTATATTATTATTAAAGGAAGTATTATAAAGCCTATACTGTATATTTTTATTAAGTAAAGGTTTGTACCTTTTAGTATACTTTACTATATAAAATTATTATTAAAAACCTTTTTTATAATAACCTTTAATTAAAACACTTTTATTAGCTTAAATTTTAACTTTTTAAACTTAGAATTAGCCTATAGTAATTATATTTAATTATTAATTATATTAATTATATAAAACTATTAAAAACTTTTTCTTATAATACCTTTAAACCTGTTTATAATTATAGCTATAAAATTACTTAATATTACCTTTTAACCCTTCAAGTAATTATACTTTTAAATAATTATACCCTTATGTAATTATACCTTTAAGTAATAGTACCCTTAAGTAAATAATTAATTATTATACCTTTAAGCTAGTTATAATTATATAAATAAATAATTAATTAATTAACTATATAATTAATTAATTATATAAATTAGTTAAAAATATTAAAAATAAGTAAATTATTTAATTATATAAATAAGTGTATAAATAAATAGATCCTTTTTTAGTAGTTTAATTAAATAATAATGTAAAAAAGGTTACCTTATATTTTATAACTTTATTTAATAATTAATAAAATCTTTTTATAGGGACTATTATATAAATCTTTTTTCCATTAAAGGAAGTATCCTTTAACCTTAAAGTAACCCTTTTACTATATTTTACTTCTTAATTATACTTAATTTATATTTTATACTTTATATTTATATAACCTTTTTTAAACTTTTAATTATAAGCCTTTAATTATAAGCCTTTATTAACTTTATTTCTTTTCATTTATATTACTTATAATTCTTTTTAAAACTAATTCTATTTATTAGTTTATATAGTAATAACTTTTATTTATTAAAATTATTACTTATAAGTAAATAGTTTTTAAGCCGGTTAAAAGTTATAGTATTAGTTTAATTACCTTAAAACCTTTTTAACTATTACTTTTACCCCTAATTAATAAAAAGAAAAATATTATAAGAATAGTTAAGGTAATAATTATAATAATTATAATAATTTAAAGGAGGATAATAGTTATAATTTTAAAGGTGTTAATTTTAATAATTATATTAATTTTAATAATTTTAATAATTTTAATTATTAATACCTTTATACTTTTAATTATACCTTTACACTTTAATACCCTTAAACCTTTTATTAATAATAATAGTTATATTTAGAGGAGATAAAGATTATTATAGATAGGAGGATATTAACTTAGGGGTAGATAGTTATAACTACTGTGGTTACAGTTACTACTTACTTATAAGGGCTGCCTGCTATTATAGTTACAGCTATAGTGTCACGGCCAGCACGAGATGCAGCATGGGAGCTGGGTCTATTGGCGCTATTAACGAATATTTTAAGCTGAGGAGAGGAAAAGAAAGGGGGGAGCGAAGCTTTAGCGGTCCCTGGCTTGTGAAGTCTTGACGCGACTGAGGGGCTAAGGGTTAGGGTTTTTGTGACAGCCAGGGGGGGGGCTTGCCTGACTGTGGCTGCCGTCACATATAGTAGTTACAGCAGAGTAGTTACTGTAGTACTACTACAAATTTTAGAATAATAAAGATATCTTTTACAAGAAATTAATTTTACTGGAGATGTTTTGAAATAATCTAAATATATATTGGGTCTATATATAGTAATTTTAAAACCTTATTTGTAGAAGCTAAACCCTAAATATTAGCTATAGTAGTCACTACTACAAGAAAAAACCTTAACTACTACAACCTTATTATAGGCTATATGTAAGGGTATTACCCTAACCCTAGATACTAAATAAGTATACTATTAAATACGTTATAAATCCGTGTAAATTATTTTATACTTTTTAAGTTTATAATTAATTCCCTTATAGAGCTAAAATCAAAATAGCAAAGATGTAGTAGTACTACACTACTACAATTTCTTACTCTGAGTTACAGTAGCCACAGCTTAGGATAGTAATAGCCCGATTAGCTAATTGGAAGGTTTGATAGAAGGTTATATAATAGATTGTATTGATTTAAAGAAAATTATGTTTTTAAGTAATTTAAGCGATTGTAGTAATTGATTGTGTTTTAAGCGATTAGAGCTAAAGTGGAAGACTGTTAGTGTTAGATTAATAGCGTTGGTTGTAATGCCAAGGTGCAGCTTAACCTGTAGCCTTATTGATAAGGCTGCTAGTTGGCTATTAGCTGGCTATCAGTTGTAGCTCTGCAGACCCCTTTGTAGCCTATAGACCTTTTGCAGTAATCGCCCTTTTAGCGATTGCTTCTTCCTTTAATTAATACAACCACCTACATCTGTAATCACCACTTAATTACGTACGTAAAAGCAAGCCGACCGACAGCGATCATTAAATATGCATATGTGATCATTTCCATGCCCAGCCAGACACCCCGGCATCGCAAAGCTCACGCTGCGGCGTGACACGAAATCGGCCGTCTCTTCAGTTCTGCGGCAAAAGCCTCCCACGCGCCTTCCACGCGTCATACAGGCTCTGAGCCCTCGCAGGATCGCCACCGACAACAGCATACCGGCCCATGACGATGATCTCCGTCGCGGCCTGCAACACCCTGGGGTCAAACGCCTCCCCGCTGTCGCTGTGCTGGTAGTCCCTGAACCTCCAGTGCGCCATGTGGTCGTCGGCTGCCTTCCCGATCCCGGGGATACTACTACTACTACTACTGCTGCCGCCAGCAGTCCTGGGGGCGACGGTGTAGTGCAGGTTGACGGCGTGGCCCCTGCCGCCGGGCAGGCGGAACAGCAGCATGTACGTGTCGTCAAAGGCCGGGAACGCGCGCAGGTAGAACTTGTCCAGGTACTGCCACGCCGAGTACGCCCTGGTGGGGCCGGCCGCGGGCGTCGACCGGAACTTCTTGCTGCGGTACTCCCAGCCCGTCCTGCGCGTCAGCTTGACGACCTCGTCCATCAGGAGTGGGCGCGGCGGCGGCGGGTCCCGGACCGTCGCCCTCCAGAAGTCGTGGACGTCGCGGTAGTTCTCCATGCGCGCCAGGCAGCACGAGACGCAGTTCTGCTTCAGGTCCTGCGGGTTCGTCTGGGACACGCCCCATGCTGCTGCAGTCTTGGGGACGTTGTCGACGCTGTCTGGTGTGCCTCCTTTTGTCGAGTCGAGCGCGCTGTTCCAGACGGGGGCGACCTTGGGTGCGGCTTTGAGAGGCATCGTGGTTGTTGTTGAGGGTCAACTCGCAGGTGTGAGTGTTCTTACGGGTTGTTTTATGATATGATTTGCTGTGCGCCTTATTGTGATGGTTTTATTTGAAGTGTTCAAAGCTGTGTTGTGCGTACCCAATATCAGAAAATCCTCAGTCCCTGCCTGCGGAACGCTCAGCTTAAATATGCCTCAACTCTGAGCCGCATCGTGTCGAACCTCTAGACTATCTCTCCAAGACCGTAGCTGTATATGTCTATTTTTGTCTGGTGGGAGTCGTTTTAGGTACGGCTCCCAGGAAACGCCAAAAGAAACTACAAACTCCACAAGCGAGGCCCGATCAGTGTTTCTACTTTTTAAGCTTGTGGTGTTTGGAGCGAGAAATGCCCTACTGCAAGCCACGACTCGGGCCTGGAGGAATTGACAGCGACCTCAAATGAGTGGAGCATTTCCTATACAAGCACACTAGCCCAATCGTACAGGCAAGTCGTTGAATCCTTCCAAGCCTACGCACGTTGCTTCTGCTCCTGCCCTTGTTGACAGGATCGATCCTTACGACCTAAGGCGATTGTGGCCTCAGCCGCCTTGCAGGACAGTTCAGCAGGATCTGTTCTTTTGTTTGCAAATTGGTGACGGATTTAGAGGCCCTGTAGCTTCACTGGCATTGCATGTGTTGATTTCGAGCTGTTCTTGGGCCAACCTTTGGTCCACTCCCATGGTGTCTATTGATTAATTTACGTCTGCTATTCTTCATTGACATCTGAATATCCCCTCCAGACCGTCTCGTCTATGTGGCTGTCATCTAAACAAATCACCCCCACGCGGCGCAATCCCATAACTGAAGACCGCGGGCGCATGATCTAATTGTAGTCACCACTTCGGTCCCAGTACGGTCTCTTTCCTTCTCATCGCCCCTGATGATCGTCAACGGTCGTCGGAAAGGAAATGAATTTTAAAGCGGTGAGCTCCGCAGAACCTCTAAGCCGATAGCACACCACCCTCATTCTTCACATTCGGCGAGCTAATGGCAAGCATTTTGCCAAAATCGGGAGTCCCTATCCAGTGTCAGCACGACTGTGACCAGCTTATCAAACAAAAGCAGCAGGGCCCTTATTGAACAAAGACTCACCCAGTCCGGTAACAGCATCCCAGCCCGGCGCAGCGACCCAGCTGGCCCCAGGGATATTCGGGCTCCCATTCGGCTGGCCCTTGAACCGCGCGCGGCCATCACACCCGGTCGACGCCCCTGCCGTGACGTCGTTCATGGCGGCCGACGCGTTCGCGTACAGCCACGGGTTGAGGAAGCCCATGGTGGGCTGCCCGGCCTGCAGGCGGGCCGAGTTGAGCAGCGCCACGACGCCGTTGAAGGTCGGCGCCGCCGCCGACGTGCCCTGCACCGCGCTGTCGCGGCCCTTGTCGATGACGTGGTAGTTGACCGACTGCGCCGCCACGTCTGGGAAGCCCCGACCCGTTGCGTTGAAGAGCCCCGTGAAGTTGTTGCCGATCGTTGTTTGTAGGTAGGTGGAGACTGCCTGCTCTTGGTAGGCTGGCCGGGGCCAGACGTTGGAGAAGCCGCCTGATGAGAAGAAGGTGGCTGTCTCTGGGGCGATGCCTTGGGTCTGCTTAAATGTCAGCGCTCTGTCCTCACGGAGTGATCAAGTTCATCAGAGGTGACCCTGTTGTGCACTCACTCCACCAACAGCTGTGACATAGGGACACGAAGCTGGAAACTGAGGTTGAAACTTGGGTGCATTGGTCCCGTCATTGGCCTGGCAAAACGATCCCACACCGGAGTCCCCAGACGCGATCATAACGGACTTCCCACGTGCTCCCAGCTGCGCAAACATGTTGCAGACCTGCGTCGCGTAAGGCAGTGGTATCTCCTGTTCATTTTCACCATATGAAACCGAGATCGAGTTCGGGATTTGGCTGTTGTCCATGGCGCTCAGTGCAATGAGCCACTCCAGGAATGGTTCGTTAGAGTTGCCCTCCTGCGTCGGGGATTCTCCGTCCGGGACCAGTTGGCCGAGCCCTCCCACGCTGAACTCCGTGACTGGAACATCAAAGCCCACTGCCAGGACGTATTGCTGGTCCAAGTTCGCCTCTCCAGAGTCCGCTTGGCTAGTCTGGTCGTTGACTCCGCCATTCATCGTGACGACCGAGAACTGTCCAGATCAGCTGACCTCCAACATAACACGATTGAGCTGGGTGAGAGCCATGTCACTCACATTTCTATTCGCCGCGAATGGGGCATATACTTGCTCGAACATGGTCATGTCGGTAAACCGAGCAGACTCGCCCACGAACGAAGCATACCCGGCAGTGTTGCCGCCCGCCGGATCCGCCTTGAAGTTGACGTTGTACAACTGGAACAAGCACTGGGGCGTGATCGCGGTGTTACACGCCGGATCTACCGCTGCAGCAGCGTCGACTTTGATATCAGGTGCAGAGACCCATTTCGAGGTGCCATCCGTCGGAGCTCCGGCATCCATGATGTTGACGTGGGAGGCGAGTCTCTTTGCGGTTCCGAACCGCGTTGTGGGCTGCACAAAGTTGATGTGCGCTGCCACGTCCTGTGGGACCGAGTACTTCATCGTCCTCAGCATTTGTACGCCCTCATCGCCTCTGTACCAGTCGAATTGTGTATCCAATAGCGTGTTCGCTGTGCCGACCGTTGTGCGAAACATGAGATAGTCTCCGTCATCTTGGACATCAGTCACATTATTGTCCTGTAGCCAGCTGATCGCTGACGCTGACGCCTCGTCGCTCGGTCTCAGCAGGCTGCGCAGCTCGTGGCCTTCGTAATGTTGGCCATATTGGGGGTGGTCCGGTGTTGAGATCTGTAAGAGATTGTCGTAAAACTCGTCGAGGTTCTGCTGTTTGAGCGAGACTCTTAATTTGATGTTCTCTGTTGGCTCGGCACTCTTTACGAGGGTCCAGCCTCGCGGGACTTGGTTCAAAGACTCGAAAGTATTACTGGATGCAGACACTAAAAATGGCACAAACATGGAGAAATAGCATGCCCGCAGGGCTGAGGGAAACTGAACCATGCTGACGAGTAAAAAGGAAAGCAAATTAGATGCAAAATTAAGGCGAACAGGAACGGTGCGCAGTCAGGTAGTGTTGATCTGGATGTTGAGTTTTGATGTAATAATACGTCTCTGCGGCGAATGACGAAGTCAGCCAACTCCGCCGTTTCGTCTGAAATGTGCCTTTGCTTCGGATCAAGGCGCGTTTCGGCTGCGGCGGCAGGATTAGGGATGAGCGTCGAGGCGGGTCAAAGATGAGACGACAAGCATGGGAAGCTTGTGTCAATGCCAAGTTACACTTTCGATTGGCTGCAGAAGCAGAGGACCACATGTGGATCATCTGCAATGTTTCCGAATGCCTCGATTTCTAACAAAGTTGCGTGGTCTTACCTGAGCACCTCTGTGTCAGAATTTTGGGGACATTGCTGGACTGAGCGCTGTGCTAAAGTGGGCCTTACCACTCTCGCAAATAGTGCAGTTATTGGTATGAATGTGGCTAAGCATAATTATAGCTTGTCATCCTTTTAAGCAATTCCAATTTCACCAGTGGGATCAGGATGAGATGCTCAAGTCAATTGTGAATCTTCACTTCGTACATTTCAGCAAAATCAAGCTTCAGGACCTTCCTATTACAGATCAGAGAAACCAGATAGATGCTACAGGATTGTGTCCCTTCGCTTGGAGCAATTTGCAGTTTGATCGGGGGTCAGAGGCAACTCATCATAGCACCGTCTGTTCTCTGACATCAGGTGGCCAGCCCACAAGCTATCACTTCCCAAGTGCCGATGGTGATGTATTCTTCGTGTGCTGCCAAATCAAGGCAGCAGTGCCGTTGTTTGCGTCGTACGGATCATGGTCCTTGTGTTCAATGCATGATGAGTGGTGGGCTACGGTACATAGCATCATGGGATCGTGAATGGGAGGCCACCCATGGGTGCCTACCTAGGCACTCTTTATACGACCTGCTGAGTCTGATTAAACTGGACGTTGCCCAGATCCGGATGACTTCAGTTGTTACGTCGAACAACTTGTCTTTTGCTATCCACTACAACCGGCGAGGCACTGAACTTATCTGACTTTCCATCACGTCCACTTATTTTCCGGGATAGAGATCCATCACTCGTTCATTATGGCTGAAGTCCTGGGAACTATTGCGCGCGGACTTCAGGTTGCAGCTCTCGCAGGGAAAATCATCAGCGTCGGGTTGCAAATCCGAAAACTCTATCACGAGATCCAGAGCGCATCCGATAATATTGCCCGCCGTCTAGAACAACTTGAGACGTTGTCTGAAGTCCTCGTGGACTCGAACTCGGTCTCGTCCAATGCAAGAGGCTACTGCGAAAGGTGTCTCAATGAGCTCAATCTCCTGCTTGTGGAGTTGCAATCTCAGATCCGGACATCCAGGGGTATCAGAAAGAGACTGGCATCGACTAAAGTGGTCCTCAGCAAGGATGTAATCCAAGAGCTCGACGGGCGACTCTGTTGGTCGATCAAATTGCTCGAACTCGCACATCGCGGTCAAATATCTTCCACGCAGACATTGCTGCTTCAGAATCAGGATTCCTTGTCTGCAAGTCAACTTTTAATGCTTCGTAATCAAGATAAGATGATGTAAGTTCGGCAGGACTTGAAATCAGAAGCCGATCTGCTAAATGTGCGATGTACATAGGTGCCTCCTTAACAACCACATCGGCCAGCTCCAAATACTCGAAAACCCCCCATCTCGGCGCTCTGACTCAAAATGCGGGAACTTTGACCCAATAAATACTTCCAGACAAATCAAGAGCGATCAAAAACGGTACTCTTTGACTATTGTGGAAGATTTCAGAGTCTGAGACCGTGTCTGGTCCACCAAGGAGACGCCCAAGACGTCTTGGACATTCGGATTGCCTCTTGTGACGGGCATCATTCAATTTGAGCGACTAATCACCCACGGAACCGATGCCGAGCTCACAAATGAGCGCACCGGTACAGAAGAAAGAGGCACATATTCGTTGCCTACAACACGAGCCAGGATCACTTTGCCTCAGTGGCTCTCTCACAAAACCTTGGAGATGATTGCTTGTAGAGCGGAAATAGGTTGGAAGCAATACCTACGCGTGCGAAATATCTTCCCGAATCTCTACGGGCCGGTTCCAAGTGTCGTACTGAGTCACATAATGTTTGGTCACCTCAACCGACTGAGGTCAGAGTTTGAAAATCGCGAAGTGACACCCTGGGATGAGGATAGTAGTGGTAAATCTTTCATGTCGGTGCGTGAAGCCCATATCGGTTTCATTGTGTCTTGCCTCTCAATTCTGCAAATCGCTGAACCTTACTGATCCTAAATAGTTTGCGGTGTCTTACCGCCGGTGGGATATTTGCAATTATTTGCTGGACCTTGGCTTACAGCTAGAGCCCTATCAGTGTAAGAGATTTGGGTCAATCGTAGTAAGTTCGATAAAGTCAGTCTGTGTAGCATTGTGCATGAAACCTTTCGCCCATTAGACGGTTTGCAATAACATCAAAATAGCACCATTTCTACTGTCCATTCGAAAACAGCAGCGGGTTGAGGAACTCCTACCTGCCTCAACCAAGCGGATCCGGACGAGGACCAAACACTGTCGAGAATTGATACACCGCATTGAAGACGACGAAGACTACAGTTTCAGAATATTCTTGTTGAGCACCCATGACGGATCTTTCGACGAGTTCCTGGACCTCAGACGTTCTGTGTTGAAGGATTCACACTTCTATCATCCCGACTTCTCAGCGCGACGGATGCAACTTGCTGTTTCCATGGCGTGTGATGTCTGGAATTTAGATGCAGCACCGTCAATAATTCGTTCCATATTAGGGCTCGACAATGGAGTCGCGCAAGGCCAATTGAATTTCAGTGTATGTGCTGAAAAAGGGCACAACTTGTTTCACGGCTTGACCATGAAGATCGGGATGGCCAACGAAAAAGAGAATGCTGGTGAATGGCACGCTCTTGCTCGCGAAATGCTCAGCTATGTGGTAGACAACACGGACTTACACCAATGTGGACATTTGGGATACCGTCAAGGAGTATGGAGGAAAAGAACGCCACTTTTCTCGCTGATATCCTACATAGTGAAGTTCCTTGTGATACCCCCGGCACAACGAGCTACTGATCAACTGTGCTGCGAACAACCAATCTTCGGCTGGCTCTCAGATCTATATGAGAGCGGGATTGACCTGCTGCAATACGGGAGGACCGAGAAGGAGCTCTTTCGAGACCCGGGATGTCTACCAGAGGGAGCGGACGTGGACTATCTGCTCGACGTGGTTGGAGTGACCAGTGCGATGAACAGAATCAGACTTGTCAACTTTCAGTATGGCAGGCTTCCAGCAGACTGGAAATTCAGGTGGTCCGAGCCCTCGGACGAGTTTGTAGGAGACTTTTGGTCTATGGTCGAGCGGGTAGAAGGCATGATTGTTCCAGGAGCTTGGGTTGACTGAATCGTCGCCATTGGTGGTTCAAGGTGTACAAGAAGCTCTGACGTGCTTCGGTGGTGGCGGCGGCCGTGAATGTCAAGTCTGATACGGAACGAGCTCTGCAGACAACTTTCAGAAGTACAAAAAGTATGCCAAATGACTTTCGCGGTTTTCAAAAATTGGTTTTTTTGTATCACAAGGAGAAAGCGTGCCTACATATGTAGGTTGTAGAGCGTCCGCGTGAAGAGCCCCGTGAAGCCTTAGAGTCTCGCGGAGACTCCATCCACTGCTTTGCCGGTCCAGTGTCAGCCAGATAAAAGTTTAATAGCTGGGTCATGATGAACCACATTCATGGTGAGCTCAGCTGAGAAGGAGGCCCGATGCGTTGGGCATGTTAGATCAGATAAATTGCGCAACTTAGCCCTCGCCGAATTCCAAGCATAGCCTGATGTCCAAACCGAGAGAACAATTCCTGGTCCTGCGAGTCCTACCCTTCGAGGAGACATTCACCTCCCTGTCCTCCAGTACTCATCCAAAACATCCTGCGTAACCTCAAAAGCCCAATGATGACAAGTCTGATGCATCACGGGACTAACCTCCGGCGCATCCTCATCAGCCCCATCGTCAAAAACCTCCCTGACCCCAGCAGCAACATACTTCTTGAGCAGCATCCGCCGCCACCTCCCCGTGGCCCCAACACACCTCCTCCACCTCCCCACCTGCCTCTCATCATCCCCGCACCGCCGGCCCATGTAAAACCGGCAGTACCACTGGAACCAGCCGCGCACGTCGAACCGGTGCTCGATCCACCCGGCCTCCTCCCACTGCTCGATGGTCTGGCCGCACGCGACCTTGAACTTGTTGGCGTCGGCGTCGTACTCCGCACCCGTCACGTACCGCACCGCGTCCAGCCCGGCCGTCCAGGCGGCCGGCAGCTCGCCGTGGTCGCCCGATATGGTGGTGCGCAGCCGCTTCGAGTACAGCGGCCGGAAGTAGGTGCCGCCGAAGGCGCCTTCGCGCAGCACCTCGGCGGGCGTCTTGTTGGGCGTGAAGTCGGGGTGCGAGGCGAAGTGCAGCACGCCTGTCTCGTCGCGGTCTGGAGGCGGTGCGGCCGGTGTCCATGAGGACCAGGAGGCTTGGAGGGCGCCGAGGTCTGACGTGATATCGCTGTCTCTCGAGTCTTGGCCTTTGTTCTCCTCCTCCTCTACATGTGCCTCTGTGGTCCTCCCTTTCCTTGGAGCTTTGGCTCTTCGGGACTTGGTGCCAGCGCCTACGTCGTCCACGGCTGGACCGTCCTCATCGTACCTCGGTCGGACTGAGGCCGATGCGATCCGGGCTGAGGTGCGGGTGGGCACAGCAGAGACCCTTGGCTCCTCCACTCGACGCCTCTTCGCGGCACGCGTGCCATCTCCTCTGTCTGATGTCGTGACCGGATGGCTTGCTCGTTGGATTGACTCGGCCTGCGCGACCGCCCCGAGCTCCTTAAGCACCTCCTGGTTCCGCTTGATGTTGTCTAGACGCCGAGAAGAGAATCCGGTCATGATCAAGGTCTCATGCTGGTGAAAGCAGACTTGCAATTAGTGAAATAAATATCTGTTCGTTGGTGGTTGGTCCTTTGTGCCAAGAGCGGACGCGTCTCGTTCAAAGGAAAAGTCGCGTGGCTACGTCATAGAGAGCAGCTGTAGACTGGGGTGCTTCAACACTCTGCGCTTAAACACACTGCCCACAAAAGGCCATTGCAAAGATATATGTTCTGGGAACCTGTGCTGCTAATCAAGCGTCTGGGAAGGTAGTATGTAAAAGCAGCAAATAAGTGGCAAGAAACCTTCGTCAGCCTTCTCACGTTGAGGTGCTGGTCTTCAGTTGGCAGGCAAGCCTGAGCCTCGAGGCACAAACCCAGCTCTGCGGACAGAGTGCCCACATCATCAAGACAAATGCCAAGCAATCTGTGGATTGTCAGTGGTCTTGAGAGTTCTTGTGTGTATTTGTTTAGATGCTAGACACTTTATCTGGATCGCTAGGTAGCCCAACTTCATATCCGACATAGACTGAGCACGGCTGCCCATGAGATCGACTGAAGCTGGGAGCGTCTCCGCCCGAAATCTCACTCGAAACTCCGCGAGCTTATGGCCCCTGAGAACGACTTTGTATGGAGGCGGCGGAGCCACAAAAAGCCATCTGCGAGGCATTCAAGGCCATCTTCAACCAACAGCACAGAGGGAACTCCGCACACTTGAGCTTCTCCCCCAGCCACTAGTAACTACGGCCGAACATGGTCCAAGACTTGGCCAGTGCCTGGCACTCGGGATTCAGACACTTGGTCTCGCCGGCCACGAGGCCATCAGGCTGTTGGACAGGGAAAGGAGGTTAGCACACGCCAGCAGCAGATATCATCAAGAGCGGACGATCACGAGATCAACGTACCTGAGCAAACGGAATGCACAGACTCTTCATGCCCATACCTGGCATCTTGCGACCTTGCTCATCCTCTTGATCCTCGCTGCGGGTCAGCTCCTTGATGCGGTCCTCGCACTTGATCTCCTCGCAGAAGGGAATAATGACCACATTCTTGCTGTCGAGCGCAGGAACGACGCGGTTCCATTCGGTCAGTTGGAGGCGACGGGATTCAAAGGTTGCTGCCGCCTTGGCGTACATATCCTCCTGGATCTTCTCGAGCAAGGCTGGGACTTGGGTTGTAAGCTCCGCGAGCGGGATGGTTCCCTTCTCACCAGTGTCACGTCGGGAGGTCGCAACGACCGAGGCCGCGGCATCACGGAGACCGAACTCAAGACGCAGCGGGACACCACGCATTTCCCAGTCGGAGAATTTGAAGCCAGGGGTGCTACTGATGTGTCAGTAACTCATCGGGTGGCACGATCAAGAAGTACGAAGGAACAGGGGAAACTCACTATCCCTCACGATCATCAACTTGAACACGAATGTCAGCTTTTTGCAGGGAGGCCTTGAGCTCCTGAATGTGCTCCATGTGCTTGGCCTTGTCCTCGGGCTTCGTCTTGGCGTTCAGACCGACGGGAATGATGACTGCTTGGATGTTGGCCACTTTGGGTGGGAGAACAAGACCCTTGTCGTCACCGTGGACCATGATCATAACACCAATGACTCTGGTTGAAAGACCCCTGTGCAAGTCAGCGGACCCTGGTTCTTGTTGAAAGCGATCCAGTCTCAACATACCAGGAGTTCTGCCAGACGTTGATGTGTTGTCCCTTCTTGTCCGGGTCCTCAACAGTAATGCCAAACATCTTGCTGAAGTTTTGTCCGAGAGCACTGCGCAAGGTCAGACGGGTCAGTCGAGTCTATAATGAGCGACACAGGCAGGTGGTCTTACTGCGAGGTGGCTCCCTGGATTCCTCGTCCATTGGCCGGGACGAAGCCCTCCACAGTTGAGGTCCAGCTGGCACCGGCAAACTTCTCCGCTTCTGTCTTCTTGCCGCGTACAACGGGAACCGCCAGCAGCTTCTCGAAGATAGCGGCGTATAGCTCAAGAATCTGCAGGACCTCTTCCGATGCGAGCTCTTCGGTGAGATGAGCGGTGTGTCCTTCCTGCCACAAGAACTCGCGGGCGCGCAGGAATGGGGTTGTCTGCTTGGCCTCCCAGCGCACGACACTGTTCCACTGGTTCAGGCGCAGAGGCAGATCACGGTGGGAGCGAATCCACTTCGCGTAGTATGGGTACATGACGGCTTCGGAGGTTGGGCGCACGGCGACGGGGACCTGCTCGTCGTCAGCTCCATGCACTACTCTCGTGCAGGGTAGGAAGGTGGAAGGTGGAACCAGACCTCAAGGTCCTTGTCTCCTCTGCGACGCCATCGTTAGCTGTTGGGAGGACCAGATGCAGACTCGCCATCACCCTGACCATTGAACATACGCTTTTGTGACCCATGCCAGCTCTGGCGCGAAGCCTTCGACGTGCTCCCTGTTTCAATCAGCTTCTGCGCGCCTTGGTATGTTCGAGTTGTTCTTCGGTCCGTACTTCTCCTGCAATCACCATGCGTCAGCTTCTGCAGCGTCCAGAACGGTATTTGGTGCGCCTTACCTTGGCCAGCGACGTGGCAGACAAGAACATAGGGAAGCTCGCTTCTTGCACGCCCATGCCCTCAATGTGAGATTGGAAGAACTTCCTGATGGTGTTCCATATGTGCATCGCAGGAGCTGTGAGTCATCGTCAGCGGGCGCTCGCAGATCGGAGCCAAGAAGCTCGAAGGCGCGCTTGGATTTGATCGCATTCGTACGTACGGCGCAGGATGTAGAATCCGGAGATCTGTTCGAGAATTCACAGAATCGTCAGCAACAGTCACCCTGGTAGGAAGGAGGACGGTCAATCAAAGCCCAACTCACCTCAGAGTAGTACTCGACCAGCTCGGCCTTCTGCACGACTTCGACATACCACTGGCCGCAATTGGTCTCCTTGGGGACCGTGATGCCGACCAGCTTGGCCGCCTTGTTCTTGGAATCGGCCATGGCGTTTGGCTTGTCACCGGTATCGAGTATCGCTTCGTAGGGGAAGGCTGTGGTCGAGGAGGTGTGTCGCGTCGAGCAGAGGGATGTTTTGATTTTGACCGAAGGCGGCTGCGTGTCTGCCCAAGGGAGCTGCCAAAAGTTTGGAGGTGGGGGATCTACACCGCACCCCGCCTTATCAGGTACCGGGGTACCTGCATCAGTGAAGATAAGGGGGGCAGAGTCACACCGGTCGCGGCCTGCGGCTCACTCGTCAGTTCAGCACATCTCCTTGAGCCCAAGAATCTCATGTAGGATAACCCAATCATCTCTAGTGGGATGACCCCCGGCGAGATAACCAGATTACCTCCTGTGGAATAGAGGCCGATGCGATAATCCCAACCAAAGTCCTCCTGACAATTGAGAACAGGGTTCAGGGGGACAAATGCGTAGTGGTCTCCTTTTTCGCAGTGAACGATGCGAAAACAGTGCTGGTCTTCTTTGAGACTCCACCCGGCTGAAAGTCATCAGCGCTCCTGCGTTAGGCTTCTTCATTGTCGTCATTGAGCCGAACCTTTCCAATCTTTGTACGTGGCAAGGAGACAGGCGCCACCACTCCCAATGGCGCTGACGACCCTGATTAGCTTGCCAACGAGGACGACAACTCATCAGATCAGCTGGGGAAAGACTTTATTAGGTTTGTCTCGGAAAGTTTGGTGGTCTGTATTGATCTATACTTGGAGGCATCCTTATGAGATGAGAGCCTTACAAGCATTTACTAAATTACTGGCCAATAAAGGTCTTACTTAAACAGGATACTTAGGTTTAGAAATAATGTACATCGCGTGGAGAAGGTCCCCTTCAAGCAGGACCCTCTAGGAAACCATGTGAAAGATCACTTAAAGGTGGGCAAACAGCTAAATCGGTCCGCTCTAGATATTTAATTTAAATTGCTAGTCACAAGGAGATCTACATTACGTAGGTACTTTTACATCCCCCAGAGTAATGCTTGAGGTATTTACAAAGATATTGCTCAGTGGATAATTCTCTGCGCCGTAAGCAGCCCTGAGCGCCAGGTAATACCGCAATGTGAATGCAGAATTTTCTCTTGTATCGTGTTGCTTATTATCTTCTAGTTCGTCCTTGATTCTCAGCAGGGAATGTATGCCGCAATTGTTTGCCCTCTGATGCTGGACCTGGACAGTAGCAATCCTCAGGGACCACCCGTTGGTTGGCTCGTTAAAAATTGACCTGATAACCAAAGAGCAGGTCGCCACAGCTCTCCGTTGGTTATATGCAGATGGCAGTGTATCATACAAGGTTGCTATCCTCGAACTGTGTTCTAAAGTCATAACAACTGCATGATGCGCAATGACCGAAAGAAAAACAAGCTTCGCCTTTGGTCGCAGATAATCACGTACTTTCTGCTGAGCAACATCAAATTCGTCGTCTGTGGCCCCGGCCTCAAGAACTAGGGTCTGCCATGTCCTGTCTGCAAGTCTCTGATAATGCTGGGGATTTTCGCTTTCGAAGTCAAACCGCCCTATATAGTAGTTGCCTTGTTGCGTTCTTGACAAGGCGCTGGAGAGGTTGCCTTGACGGATTACTGACAAGGCGCTGATGTCGTACGCGGCACTCTCAATAAAACCGGCTTCGACAAATGCGTTCCTGGTTATAAGGGATAAAATGCCCGGCGTCAGTGGTGCTGCGACCGCAGCGCCACCAACACCGTTAGCTGCTGCGCTGCCGTCGCCATCTCCCGGTAACCCTATGTATTCTGCAGTCATTTGGCGGTATTCATCCAATATTTCGGGTGTGACCGATATTCGAAAGACCTCCTGCCCGACTCCAGGAGGCTGTAGCAAGTTCACGGGCCGAGCAGGAACCGGCTGGCTGCCTCGAAGGCCAGCGGGAAGCTCTCTTCTTTCTTGCGGCAACCCACGCTGTAACGCAAGGCTCGATGAACCATCACTGCTTATCGAAATGACTATGTCCTGCGAGGGTGGCGTCTGAGATAGTCCTGACTGGTCTGAGTCGCCAGATGTGCGACTATTATTTGTTCCCAAATCGATTGGATCATCAGACTGTCTCGCTATATCGGCGCAAGTGCAGGGTGCAAAAGAAGCTTGAAAATCTTGTACTTCACGTACAAGAGCATCATAAAATGCTTGCAGTGTATTGTTGCTTGGTAAATCTTGAAACTGGTTCATATTACGAACATAGGGTAGCACAGTTTATTAGTAAAACAATAAAACGCTGGTTACATAAACCGCGATGTATCTTTAATTGATACCAATATTAAAAATATATAACATATGATTGAACTGTGGAATATAAATCGAATCCTGAATACTATTTCGTTCTGCAAACAGTAAGTACCATAAAGCCTAAATATACAAAGAGATATATAACAAAGCAGTTCTCTAGCATTACTTTTCCCAACTCTGCCGCACTAGTCACGTAGTACAGCTGGCCCGTTGAGCCCCGTTACACCAATTCTAAGTTCGTTTAAGACCGCAAACAGCTTTGGTTCTTCGAGCATCCTCTCTTGGCTCTTTGATCAACTGGCTGTTGTATATTTGCAACACTATCCGCATACTACAAACATTGCCATTCGAATATATCGCTACGACAGCTATAACATACTTCTGGATCTACTGAAGAAGACAAGGCTTTGCCTTTTAAGCTTAGCTACTGTACTATAGCTCCACATATAATTATCGCATTCTCTGAGTACAGTACTGTAGTTTGCACTTTTACTTTCATGTTATTTGAGCTACATAAAAGTATTGTATAAAATAAAATCCTATACGAGAACAGGCTGCTAAACCAATAGTCTCAGCAGATGAAGCTTCCCGGTGAGAAATTGGAGGGAATGCAGATTAAGGCCGAATGGACACACTTCAGCCTCCGCCCAGTCGATAACGCTCAAAGCTGACAGATTGCTTCGTCGACTATGATGTTGCAAGAGCCTAAGTCTCGGTGCAGGAGAAGCACATGCATGGGTAGAGATAGTATCGTCCATCTCATCAATGCAAATCTGGATGATGTGCTGGAATTGAGGTGGAAGTGTGGCGTGCAACAGTCGTAGGTCTCTGATATAGGTCCGTCCCAAATTGCCACGGTATTCTGGGCTGATTGGCTGGGGAGCTTTCCACGACAGAGCTAGGAAGCTGCGAACGGTGTTAGCAGCACGGCTCAACAAATTTTGACAGTGGAAACGTACTCAGCGACGTCGCTAATGAGGTTCTGGCGCCGGGAAAAGTTGTCGGGAGAGTTTTCCGGGAAGCCATGCGCCAGAATGTAATCCAGATGCGTGTTACCACGCATACGGCTCATCAGGTAGATATAGAGAGGCTCCTTTCCCCCATGGGACTGACTTTCCTCGTCCCCTACCTTGCCCTCGAAGGACACTCTTGGTGCAAGTGACCCGTAACTCTCGCTTGCTAGGGTAGTGATTTTAAGTCCGAGTGCCAAGGACTGGAGGCGGAACTGAACGATGGATTCTAGCTCATGGCCGGCATAGACGGAGTAGCTGCACGCGCCCTGAACGTCAACAGGGACGACATTTTCACCAGCAAGCTCCTTTGCTCTTGCGTCGCACTCGGCGCGGCTTTCCTCAATCTTTGAGGCCACCGAGTACTCCGCGTACGTCGTCGCCATGACGCTATTGGTCAGCTATGTTAGGACTTTAGAGAGTCCGAAATGCCCTGATGTGAAGCACCGGAATACGTTGGGAATCTATCGGAAGGAGAATCGAGGTGCAGGGGCACAAAGTGTTTGTCGAGAATCGTTGGATTGAGGCAGAGAGTCTGTCCTGGAGAGGAGCTTCTAATTGGAGAACATAGCTAGACACGCGGGGTAAATGAAAGAACATGAAAAGATCCAGAATCTCACTGGCAAGGTATGTTGGAACATAGGTGCTCAGTCCCTCCTGGTACTAAGCGGTCGCTCATTTCCACAAGGTATAGTTGAGGAATACATGGCTAGGCTTGACTAGAAGACCTGTGCCGCTGGATTTCCCAATTACTCAGTCTTCAACACATTATTTGCATGTCTGCTTGCGAATCCTTACGGAAAGATCAAGACTCTTCGTACCGCCTCAGAGAAGACGAACAGGATACCGTAACGTGAAACCTTGCCTGCTGGTTAAGTCGGCACGGCTCGGGAGAGACAATGTCCTGTTGAAGTCATACAATCAGATTCCAGAAATATTGTGGCCGCTTTGAAAGAACGGATAAGGACGACGGACCTTTTATCACTTTGGCCTTGTAGTAATACATTATTTGAATCGATTCTAAGAATGAATAAACGTTTTGTCTGCTTGGACAGTGGCAAGTTCTTACTGGAAGTGTTTGAAAGCACTGGCATTGAAAGACCAACATAGAAGTAAAGAATATCAAGACGCTCAGAGATTCCAAGGTCACGCACAATGTACTAATGCGTGATAATCCCCGGTCTTATTGTATTCCGGGAACATTACAATAGAATTCTTTCAAGTTGTAACAATGCGTGAAGCCAAGTATACGCTTCGTATCTATTTGCTCGCCAACCCCATCCGACTATAAAAGGGGAGGTGTGCATTTGCAAATCTCACAATTCTCGATCCTCACCATCACACCATCCTGACTGTACCAAACACGACGGCAACTCACCTTGATACCAACACAATTAACACATCAACCACTTACATATCAACCACTTGATATCTGAACAAGATGTCGAACCCATACCCCACTCCTCCTCCTACTCCTCCCCCTCAGCCTCCTGCACAGCCTCCTCCGCAGTAAGCGCACACAGGGACGCTTGGCCACACTGTGAGCCTGCCCCTGGCTTACTGGAAGAGATACTTTAGCGGTGAGTTGGATGGGAGGGATTGAAGGCTGCTTGGGAGATTGTACACAAGGAAGATTGCTAAAGGACTAAGAAGATAGCTTAGATCAGATAGCATTAAACAGATTGCTTTTTAAAACCCCAAATTATTGTGTACAATCTTTAATTATGATGATCAACTGCTTAAAATGAACTGACTTGAAATGAAGATAATTATTGATGAATATGAATAGTGTGTATACATACATATAAGCTTGCTTCTAGCATCTTACTACCAAGCTTCACGTGACCCCATCTTCTCATAATTAAAGATGCGGATCAGTTCCATACCACATGTGTAGAAGAGTTTTCGCACAAATCTTGCACCCCACATGATTCCTATCACGGTGCCGCATGGATGCTTATTAGGAATTTCTTATTGGGCAAGGAGCAGGCGATGTTGTGATCTATGTAGCGGGTCGTGAAAATGGGCAGAGGAACAAATCTCAGATTGATATATACAGTTTCTGATTAATCTCAAAAATTTACTAGTACATCTAGGTCAAATAGTTGGCCTAGGAGAGAGCGTCAAGAAGATTATTGAGTACGGAGACCTGCATCCTCGGCCCCATCCCGCCAAATCATTACAACATCCCCACAACAGATCACCCCGACCTGCGTGAAGTATTTACCCCCACTAGCCTAAAAGCCGAACCTCCTCAACATCACGGCCACCGGGAACGGAACCAGCGAGAAGTCGTTCTCATCAGGGCCCAGGCGGTCCAAGTCACTCTGGCTAATCTGAGGCATCATCAGGTTGGAGTTGGTGTCGACCGCCTTGTTGCCGCTCTTGCCGCCGCCGCTGCTGCCGCCGGTGTCGTCGCTGATGCCCAGCGCCTTGCCGAGGCCGTCGAGGATGTCGGACAGCGCGGGCACGAGCTTCGTGGGGATCTTGATGGCGCCGCCGCGGCCCTCGAACGCGTTGACGGCCGTGGTGAAGTTGCCCTGGATCTGGTCGTTGATGGGCTGCGCGATGCCGGCGAGGGACGGGTCCAGGGCGGCGATGAGCTAGTGTTGTGGGTCAGCATTCCGGGGGGTTTTGCCATGTGTTGCGAGGACCCGGGATGGGGCACAACGTACTGAGTTGCCAAGGCCCTTCGCGCCCTCCTGCTGGATGGAGACACTGTCTCTGATCAAGCTCCTCACGTCCAAGATCTTGAGCCCGGCTTCATCAAAGTCGGGCCTCTTTGCAGCAAGGTTGGTCAATAGTGTGGTGATATCTGGCTGGATGCCCAGAAATTGTATGCCGACGGCTGTTCTACACGATATCAAGACAGTCAGTTCCACCATTCGGCTCATCCATCCCACGATAGATAGTTCGCCAAGCAATTGCGGAAGAACAACTTACGAATCTGTGGCACTCAACCTCTGAGTATTGTTTGCGATCCCTGTTGTTGTCGAAATATCATCTCCAAGTTGGACAACTGCCGAGTTCACCTTGATCAGGCCCGTCAAGCCTCCAATGATGCTGTCTCCACTAAAGTCGAGGACAGTGTTGTTCGCGTTGGCGAGCTGGAGCTGCAAGGTCGTGATGGATGCCTGAAGGGCCTGGAGGCCGCTCCCAGCTTGCCTTTTCTCCTCGATAGGTAGCAGTGGGATGGCGGAAGCGAGCGACGCAAAGGTGACGAAAGCGAGGGACGACTGGGAGCCGAACATGGTGAATTATCTCCAGGAGTTGGGTATTGTGTGTATGTATATTTCTCTTCTAATTCTGGGCCAGTGTTGGATGTTTGCCGAGAGCCGCAAGCTGATTGTATGTGATCGTGACGAGATCAAGTCTGGCGAAGGCAAGCTGGACAACGGATGACGGACGCACTGGATGCATATCGCTGGGGGCCCCCACAGCATGGTTCAAAAGGCGAGGCAATCGCTTTATGTCGACCCGCACACCGCTCGGGATGAGCGATTCCCCATGGGAGGATCCTCCGGCCCCGGTGAGGTCGGCCAAGCATCAATCACAAGCTCACAAGCTCGAGGTGCCAGCATGCTTTTCGCCGAGGCTGGCACACCACCCACACATGCCCACATGTTGGTTCCCCCCGGCTCTCGAGTCTACTTTGAAACTCTAATCAGGCGTGACCCGTCCCTCCCGCCTGCCCACTGTTTCTGTCCCCCCTCCCCCGCGATTGCCGGGGGGCGATGACGGGGCTGCATACCTTGTTTCTGCGGGGCAAAGCTAGGGTGACCTTGCGCAGCCTTACGTGAAGGCATATAAGCATGTCTGCTTAGGATTCCTACTTAGGCTTGATCGCCGTGAGGGACGGAGGAGTGTCATAAGAGTCGCAAGTAATACCTCCTGCTTTGGATGCATGTACAGTAGTATACTACTATTTCATATCCAATGGACGAGCCCGCTCATCTGCCGGCGCATCCGTCGTCTGATGTGCCAGAATATTAATGGAGCCATACCCACCAATTCTGGGATTGCAAAGATGTCATCTCGAAGTCTCCATGAGACGCACCCCAATAACGCCACAAGCAACCTTGGATGGTGAGCTCGAATGGATCTCGAGCAAGCAAGACTTGGCAACAATGAATAGACATTCTACATCAGCTCACCATATTATGAGACTGTCCAGCCAAAGGCAGGGGGGCAGGTGGTGAATAGGCAGGATTCCCCAATATAAGAGGCGGGCGCTACTGCGCATGCGGAGAGAAGTCGTCACATAATAATTCAAAACATGAGACGCCCGGTCCAACCAGTCGCGAACGAATCCCGTCCAAACCACCGTTTCTCGCATCAACCTGCCCTGACGCATGAGTTTCCGATTCGGTATGGCCATGCGAGCCAACTTGCATGCGGGGTATCGCCTGTTCTTGTCTTTTTTTCCTGCGGGTGATCACCCAATTCATCAAGCTGAGTCGATTCATACAATAAGCTTGATTTATTAACAAGTATGTGCACGACGCTATTTCTTTGTAGCGATCGAATCGCTACCTGCAGACAGTCGATCGTCAGAATAGACGTCATAATCTGCACTCTTGTCAGCTGGATCACAGCCTCACCGACTGATTTTTACTGGTCAGTTACACATGACGAGCCGACAATAATCAACATGTGTTATGCACAACTTAGGGAAGGGTCTCTTGTCTGCCGAAAAGGTCTTTCAAATTTGTGAAGGAATAGGAGCATGAACGATAAAATGCGGGGAAGCCGTTTGCAGTTTGTTCCCTCAGCGGATTAAGCTCCCCAGATTAACTGTTTGGGTCTTGCGAGTGAACTGATCCAAGTAACATGCATGCGATCGGATGAAGTAGGACAATTCGTTGGACGGTGCCTGGAGAATCGTTCCCTCCCTTCTCCCTCGCAAGGCACTCCTGTGCGTTCGAAACTTGCGAACATAACACTACTATCGCAAGCACTTGGTGACTGGACCCCTCTGGTGGATATCAATCAGGTAGATGGACAGGTACAGCTTTTGAAGCAGTCTTTGCGCTCGGCTCCGAGATGGGCAGGTAATTGAATTGAAGAAGCACCTACTTTCGATACCGAGGATGACCAAGATCGTCAACAGCAGAGTTACATGATGCCAAGATTCAGATCGCAGATGCCGTCATACCAAGCGCAAGCTCAGAAAAGAAAATGGCGCAATGGATGGGAATTATCACTGCGGCGCAAGATGCAAGGACCTTGGGAACAAATATCAGATGAGGGTTCTTGCCAGCCTTTAGTGCTACATGCATGCATTATGGGCGGTGTCGGACAAATCAGCGAGGATTCCCTGCCCTTGCGGTGCAAGCCATTGCAGCGGTGCACTCAGCTTACCTTATTACTCCTCGGACTTGTCTCATGAGATGATAGTGCCAGTCGGAGGGCGTCCCAATATGAAGGCTTTGCGCGTTTTACATGTCCTTGGTAAAGTCAACAATCAAGGCCATTGTAGTGTTGGAATGTAGCTTAGACTATCCCGCAAATAAAATCTGATTATTACTTGCATGTTTAACGTGTACGAGTATTATAAAGCATTACTCTGAGAATTTCAGAACTCGTCAAATAGCTGGCTTTTCTGCATCGTGAGGCAAGAAGAGGGACTGAACTGCACTCAGGCTGTAGCGCTTACAGCGCCTGCGTCCCAAATCTGGGGTCATTCGGTTCCACGGCGAGAATGTAGCATTCTCGCGAACTGAACATAATCTCTTGACGCTCAAGCTCCGCTGAATACTGAAATCATACTATTTGAGGCACAAGTTTGTGTTCCGGTGGGTGACAAAAGGGGTGACTGTAGCCGTTCCGGGCCGGGCGGAAAACCGCTGAGTGTGTGCTACCCCTTACGTGACAAGACTGAGACATAGATTCTGCTATACCTAATCCACATGGATGACACAGGCACGGGATCCCCGAGGTCGATGTTCTCGAATGAAGGCCGACCTCAAGCAAAGCAGGCCCTCGGATCGGACTAACTGGGCAAGACTCAAGAGTCCCACCAACGTCGAATGCACTTCCACATGCGGTACTCTTCCTAGTTGGGTATTCATTACGTGCGAAAAGCATTGAGCTTGATCTCTGAGCTTCTTTAATTAAGCGGTGACAGAGTTTCCAATAGGGACATGAGAAAGGGAGTGATTAATCTATGTACACACTGCATCGTCCAACCTCTCCTATTACCCCATGTCATTGATCGGATCAAAGCCTGGCGTCTTCGCTGCGATCTTGTATATACAAAGAATTAGCTCAGGAATTGTTCGCCTGGGACACATTGACATGAGTTGTCAGCATGTCAAAGATCATCTAGCCGGAGGGTCTCTACCCCACGATCCGCCAAGACGCCTCGAGATCACGACGACGACGTAATATGATCGAGCAACTCATAGACCCGGTTGGTCTCTACCCGGCACGCCTCTCCCGGCCTCAGCGCCTTCCTGAACCCCGGACCAAGCCACGCCCTGATGGTGGTCACCTCGACGCCGCTGAAGTTCTGCTGCTCGATGATGCGGAAGGCAGAGCTGCAAGGTAAGGTCGACTCGCCGGGGGCCGGTGGTGGAAGGCCGTCGCAGCTGCATTCCGCCGTTTCGACAGCCTCTGTTGCCTGAATCATGGCAGCAGTAGTATCCAAAATGTCTGGGGATTCATCCGTATGTGATTGTGGAGCAGTTGCACCTTGGTAGGGTGGTGGGTCCAAGGGAGTTTGTGCTTCGATACAGGCTACTTCAGGACGAGTCATGGTGGTGAGCATGTCCGAAGGAGGAGAGACACGGCCACGCAGGATCTCCACCTCTTTTGCCAGGTGACTGATTGTCTGCAAGGCGGCCTCTAATTTGGAGTTGGTCTCTTCGAGCCGCTTCTCGAGGTCTAAGACGTGCGACTTGGCACGAGCGCGGTGCCGGCGTTGATTGTTGCGGACGCGAACGGCATTATGGTCTGCTGGCTTCAATGACCACTTGGTGACAGAAGGTTCTGGGGGATTCTTCGTCTTCATATCTGCTTGCTCTGTGATGGTGCTCAAGAAGGGGATGTTTGGAGTTGAGAGGTAGAGGAGAGAGCCCCAGCAGCGATGTTTGTGGTCAAATGGAGAAACTTAGTGGTGACGCACCGTTTCCTGCCCGAATCCGGTTTAGCCTGCGATATCGCTGCCGATGACATTCCATATTACTGCCTGGATCGGTATAGTGCGGCCTGGTGATGCGCCCGGCTCTCCCCCAAACAACGGAGCCTGCGGTGGCGGCGACAGTTGTCGTCAGAAGTTTGAGAGCCGTGGTGACAGACCGTTTCTTATCCCAATCTCGCCTAGCCCTGCGCAAGTGGTGATGACATACCAGTTTCTTACTTGAACGGTGTTAGCGCGATCGGGGTAATGCTCTTGTCTTCTGCTTGAGGGCAACATAAAAAGAACGAAGCCGGACACAACACATGAAAGCAATTTGCTGCAAGTCATTAAATCCGTTGTTTGAAGAAGTTATAATACCGAGAAATAGCATATGTAGCAAAATGTCCACCCAACACATCTACGACCAAGTCACGGAGCGCTACAGCGCAGCATCCCGAGCCACTTCTCTCCAGTATGGCGCTTCCGTGGCCAAAGCGTTTGGTTATTCAGAGGAGGAACTCGCAGACATCCCAGAGGGTTCCAACCTGGGACTGAGTTGTGGCAACCCAATGGCCATGGCTAGCATTCGGGAGGTATGTCGCTGGCACACAATCTGTCCACTCATCAGCACATCTCGCTGACCAGAAACTCTGTAATTGTAGGGGGAGACGGTCATCGACCTGGGCAGTGGCGCCGGCTTCGACGTCTTCCTTGCTGCCAACAAGGTCGGATCAGAAGGGAAAGTCATCGGTGTTGACATGAACAAGGCAAGCTACCATTGATACCTACAACGCAATTGTGCCACACGTGGATAGCTGACTCCAAAGGACAGGACATGCTCGCCCGCGCCAACGAGATCAAGGCCAAGCACGGCAAGACCAACGTCAGCTTCGTCGAGGCCCAGATCACCGACATGTCGGCCATCCCCTCCGGCACAGCCGACTGCATCATCTCCAACTGCGTCATCAACCTCGTGCCGGAGGAGGAGAAGCCCCTCGTCTTCAAGGAGATGCACCGCCTGCTCAAGCCCGGTGGCCGCGTGGCCATTTCCGACATCCTGGCCAAGAAGCCCCTGCCCGAGAAGCTGAGGGCCAACATGGCCCTCTACGTCGGCTGTGTCTCGGGAGCGAGCCTGGTCGGGCAGTACGAGCAGTACCTGAAGGAGGCGGGGTTCGCGACCGAGGGCGTGGCGATCAAGGATGATGGCGCAGACCTGAATGTCTACATCGAGACGAATCCGGATGGGACGAGGACAATCGGTGGGACGGGAGGCAATTTGTGCTGTAATCCTAGCATTCCCAGTGCTGCTCCTGCTGCCCCGGCTGCGTCTTCCTGCTCAGCGGCGGGTCAGCCTGCCACGACCACCTCCTCCTCTTGCTGCTCGACGGAGAAGAAATATGCACCGCTCGTGGCCCCCGCTTCGGCCGGTTTCATGGGAGGCAAGTCAAAGGCTGACGCGGTCATGGAGTCAGCTGCTGCTGCTACCGAGTCGTCATCGTCGTGCTGTGGAGGAGGGAAGAACGCAGATCAGTCGTATGCATTCGACGAGAAGGACCTGGCCGACCTGGAAGGCGAGAACTTGAACGCGTGGGCAGGTAAGTCAGCCAACTCCATTTCCTGCACACTCTAGACAGTGAATTTTGCCATACTGACATTTTATCAAGGATCGTACAAGATCTATGCTGTCAAGCCATGATGGACCAGGACCATGTTTGTCGAGCTGGAAGCGATGGGACAGCAAAGGCGTTGAAAGACTCCAGGGAGACGCGCTCAGTGTAGTGCTATGTTGACTAGGACAATGCGAACGTCGAAAGGTCGTTGAACTCTTGTTCCACCATCTTCATGCCTCCTCCTGGATTCCCTCGTCTGTCGCAACAACAGCAGTCAGTGGACGATCTGACCTCTTGGTATCCTAGGGTAGCTGACTGGAAGGGGACTGGGCAGTGCTAAGACCCTACCAAGGAACAAGGAATTGGAGTGGCTTGCAAGCCTTGTCCGTGTAGTGTTTGCACACTTCACGTTTGAAAATAGTGGCCAGACGTATGTTTGACAAAATCTCCCAGCGTGGATGGTGTCTTTGAGTAAGACTGAAGGTTGCAAACCCTTTTCTGCGTGGCAGCAACTACGGACATGCCGCTGCTGTACCTAGGGCTTGGCTGGGGACTTTGATGCACCAAACTTCCTCAGGTCCAAAACACAACAATAACACACTCTCTTCTCTGACCACTGCAAAGCTGGGTTTTCATGGAGCTCCGACATAATCCAGTACCAAACATCAGCAAATTATCTACCAGCAGGAGCCGGCACTGCATGCTCTGTTGAGCTTCTGTCAGGGCTCTGCATCGCACGACTAGCGCCTGTCAGTGCTCGAGCTTATCGATATAGGCGCCAGTCTCCAGTGGGATCACCGCCTGGAGACCATGATACACCCACTGAGAGGCTCTTCGACGAGGCACAGTACCCCACAATCCGTGCACGCTCGACTGGGTGCCTCAGAGATCACCACTGACCACCAAGATTCCTCCACTCCCACGGCGAGTGACCGTTCTTTGCCCGTCCTTCGATACTCTTCCTGTCACTAGTTGCTTGTGATGCAGCCTCAAAAAGAACAAGAGTCCGCTTGGCGCGTATATACGACGACACTACACCACCTTGGCCAGCGCATTTCCAGTAAGCTTGCCCCCACAGCTGCGGGCCTGGTACCAGCGCTGACACCTCTAGTACCAGGAGCGGCGGCTATGAACTCCACGGAGCTGCAACACTAGGTCTGACAAGCACTTCTACTAGAGACAGACCATATCGTATTCTCAGCCAGGCCTTGTGCAAACAAAGGGGCCCCCAAGACACCAGCCTCCACCCCTAGCACATCTCCAGTCAAACACTCACAGCATGTTGTTTTGCCACTCGAGCTGACAGTTCCTTCGTCCAGCAGTCAGTCAGCAGCACTGAAAGCTCTCCTATATTGTATCGTCAATACTATCATCTTGAAATACGACGTCAAGCAAACAGAGGTTCCCGACAGCGGCGCCCGGACAGGACGTCCGCTCCTCTGTCCCTCCCAACAACAGGCCTTATTCTCCTCTTAATTCTGAATTTAAGGCAACTTCCTCCTCTCCAAACCCTCAAGTTACAATCTAGCAGACACTACCACTTGGTAATACAACTGCGCTAGGAGCAGCAAGCCGCCTCCGAACAGCCTGCCGCAACAGCTCTCCCACAGCAGCAGCGCAAACCTTGATCCAGCTCCACGGCTTCCAAGACCGGTTCACGCACATACAGAACTTCAGCAAAGCAGACTCTCATGGAGAGCGTGCATGGGTGGAACAACTCTTGTTGGGCGCTCCGGGACAAGGGACAATGGGGTTAGCTGGGTGGCAAGGTACACCACCGCAAGCAGGAGCAGGAGCTAGTGATGCAACGAAGACGATGACGGAGAAAAAGCAATCAAGACGAGGTTCCAAGGAGAGAAAGACCATGAACAGAAATACCACCAGAACTATCTCCAGCCGCTCCGCTGTACTCGGACCTGATCCAGGGAGCTACATCGTGGCGTCCCTTGAGACACAATGTGGCACCTCAATTCGCAATGTCATTCAATAGATCTATGACTGTGCCCGTAGAAACCCATGCTCAGAATTTGCCTCACGTTAGCTGTGCTGGCTGCCGTGTCGTCGACCGTGCTGGTGGATGGAAGCAGGGCAGGAGATCTAGTGGTGTGTAGACATGTCTCTGTGCACAGGGACATCACGGTCGGAGGACATCACGGTCGGAGGACATCACGGTCGGAGGACATCACAGTCGGAGGACATCACAGTCAACGCTATTCAAAGATCACATATTTGGCAATGAGAGTGAACTGGTTGGTCAAGTTTGTTTGGTCAATTGTCTGTCCATCAAAGGAACAAAAAAACAGTCTACCACGAAGCCGTCATCCCCATCTCAATCTCATGCTGGCACTGATCCGTTAATGTGACCGTGATGTCAAAGACTTTTGTCGCCCGAAAGAGTAGATGATGGGGGGCTGTGTGTGAAAAAGAAGATTTCTTGCCCAAGTGTGTCGAAGCAAGTGGAAAATGAAAGAAGAGAAAATGTTGCAACTTTTTTGTCGGGCTTTGTGCCGAAATCACCCCTTATGTCCATGCAAGCCAATACACAGCTGGGTGATTGGTGTCAGGGGAAGGTGAAATGAAGATGTGGAGAAGAACAAAAGTGATGGTGACCAAACCAATGTGTTGCAACGATTACAGCAGCCAGCTGAGGTATGATGTGATGTTCCTCCAGGGGGCTCAAAGGCCGTACAGCTTCTTCTGGATGGCCATCTCCTAGTCCTCGTCATCAGTGTCAGCCTCGACATCCTGAGCCTCCCCACCATTGCATTCACCATTGCAGTCATCGTCAGTTACCTCAACGTCATCGACAGAGGTGGGGTTTGCGCTGGGTGGATCAGTGATGAGAACATCGTCCGCCAGAGCTCCGTCAAGGGCAAGGGGACGGTTGCGACCGAAGAGCCTGCTGTTGAGATAAGGGCGAGGCTCCTCCTTCGGCTGAGGCTCGAGCTTGTCGTTGTGATCAAGGTTGGGATTGTGACCAATCTGAGGCGGGTCGGGGAGTGTGGCCTTTTTGTCGAGCTGGCCATTCATCACATCCTCCTGGCTCATCGGTATCATAGTAGAACCCGTTGAGGCCTCAAGCAGTGGCTTATGGATCTCCGTGCCGGCACGAATGACGGTGTCAGGAGTGGCGTCTCCGTTGTACTTGATGGAAGGCAAGTTCTGAAGATCGTCCTGGTCAACAGATCCTTTGCTCAGGCCACTGGTCTCCTAGTCCAGGCCCTGGAAAGGATTATCATCGTTGTTGTTACCATCGAAAGCTCGCTTCTCGTGACCTCGGGTGCAGCTGCACATGCTGACGCAAGCGACGTGCTCCTCGTCGGCAGTGACATTGGCATTAGAGGAAATGTTGTTGCCAGCAAGTGGCGCCACACCATTACCTCCAGTGAGAGGGTAAGGTCCTTTGGTGTAGAGGGTGCAGCTATTGGTGCAGCTTGCGAGGACAGGAGCATCCTCGCAAATGTCCTCCATGTAGCTGGGGGTGCAGGTCAGATGGCAGCTGCGGTGGCGCTTGTCTTTGCCGTGGCCAGGAAGAATCTCATCGTTGTCGACAATCTTGTCAAGGGCCTTGTAGCGCTTGATCTGGTCGGCAACCATCTGGTCGACCTCATGGAGAGACTTGACATAGACGACGGAGGTACCAGAAGGGGAGGCAAGGGACGTGGCGTTGGTGGGATTGGTTACATTGGGAAAGACTCCATCATTCTGCTGGAGAATGATAGTAGGAAAGGCTTCACCTGCAGCCTGTAGGAGGAAGATGGAGAAAACGATGAGAGTAACAAAGATCTTTTGGATGGAAATTTGTCAGCTCTGGGGACTGGCTGCATGCGCGAAAGGCTTTGGTTGCGAGACTGGATGGTGGACAGAAAGAAAGGATAGACTTACTGCCATGATCATCGAGGTTGCGATGACTTCTTTGAAAGGGATGAGTGAATGTTGTGATGATCTTTCGATGGCAGTCCAAGATCAAAGCTGAGCTGGAAGTTTGACACGAGCGCGTCGCGGTCGTTGTTGATGATTCAGTTAAGAAACGTCAGTGCCTGAGGCAGTGGGCTGCTGGCTGAGGCAGCTGGCTGCTGGCTGCTGGAACTTTCGATTTAGTCTTACTTACACAGAAGACAGGTCATGAATGTGATGAGGTTCTCAAGGAGACGGGGTCAACTGACTGTTTGTGGATGTCTGGTGTTGAGATGGCTGAGGGGAGTGTTGTTGGATTCGTGATCGGTGGTGATGTTGAAGGAAGGGAGAGAAGGTTGGGTTGGTGGAAGGAGGAAAGGTAATTTGTTTGCAGACAAACAACAGGTCGAGGAAGGTATCAGACAGGAAAAGTGGGCCCGATCTTTGGGAGCTCGGTCAGGCGGTTATCAACTGAAGAGGCCGCCTGGAAAGAAGTCTTGGGACGAGGCTGGCTGGCAGGAGGAGGCAGGAGGCAGGAGGAGGGAGGCGGTCGGGCGAAGGGGAACAGGTGCCTCCCTTCAACACTTCCTCTTCTGGAAACCCGCACCACTGGCAAGCATGTTACATAATTACAGATCTTTCTACAGCATAGAACAGATAGAGAGAAGCCCTTGATGGGGGGCCTGAGGTTTTGATGCCGCTGAGACTGTGGTCTCATCTGACGGTTCTTTGTCCGTAGATGCCGTACGGTGGCCGTCTTCTTCTACTGGCCCGGGATGCGTGCTTAGGCAGGCGTTCCGTATGCGAATTGGCTTCCATGGCAAGCAGTATCAAGTGGTATGTAGTCTTTGATGGTCCGCAAGTTCCTTTTGTAGTACCAGAATGGGGTCTGCGGCTTGTTCGTTGCTGCTGATATCCCCCTGGAACCAGTAATCCGTGAGGAATGATCTTGGATCTGCGTTGATGCCTTGAGAATTCAGCAAACGTATTCAACGTCGATGCTGGTCATCATGATACTCGATGGCCTGGTTCCGGCAGTCTTCTTGCTGCTCAGGACGCATCCCTGGCTGGCTGCGTAGCTGCCCTCTTCCGTAACACTCGGCCGAGCTGAAGCAATCCGACAGAGAAAATCCTTCGACGATTGTTCCATCGAATTTCATCATGCTGAAGGCTACCTCCAACACATTCCGTTCCATTCTGCCAGGATACACTAACGATTAAACACATCTAGATCCGACGTATCAGCTGGAATTGATCCAATACTGCGAAGCTTGCCGAAGTCCCCAATCAGACGAGTCTGCCATCGAGTCCCACTTGAGCAGTCGAGGCGAGAAGTGCGGAGAGCTTCCAGCAGCATTGACCGTTCCGTGGAGCAAAAAACGCGCATGAAAACGAAGTTTCTACCCCGAGATGCAGTTGCGAGAGGAGCAATGCAAGAGAATTTGCCACCGCACACCACTCCGAGCCCACGACAGTGACCTTGAATCAGCCTCTTCCAAACCGAGAGGCTCCAGAGCGCGCGGCACAACACTTCTGTGATGCTTCGAGGGATACGACTCGCGCAACCGATGATCAGCCCGTGCATACACGCAGGCCAATGGCTAGAGAGAGTGTTGCGACCGTTGCAAGGTCGCGCCGGTCCGATGGATCTGCAAACTGCAACAAAGCCAGATGGTTGACTGAAGATGGCATGGGAACAACTCTTTGTCGTAGACAAACAGGTCTTCTTACAAAGGTCAGTACCCCTGACGACCCAGCCTCGTTGGACATCGCAGACTGATGACTGCTGACACAGACGCCGGCGAGCGTGTAGTCTGCGCGTGAACGGCCACGCCTGTCCGATGCCCCTCCCCCTCCTCCTTGCTCGACCTGTCCACTCGAGAATGTCTTGGCGGGTTCCGGATACGATTTCAAGACATGGCTGCTGTGGACGGAGATGGGCTGCTGGAGGTGTTGATGCCGCGAGTGCAGGGAACACATGCAGAAAGAGGCGTCGGGTGCACCAATATATGGAGTAATATACCTTTGAGGCTTTTTGTCCTGCATAACAAGTCTAATACATGGGGAGGCTGGGTGGTCATACTCGCTGGCGAATGGCATCGGAGAAAAAGACATGAAGGAGACCGCGGAGTCCGGACCAAGAATGGGTAGACAAAGGGTGTCCGGTCGGATTCAAACAGGCGGCTGATGATCTTCCAGGTTGCCCGGAGCAATTCCGCCAGCCGAATGTTGACGACTTCCCGGACGCGGCAGCCGACGGCGTTTTCTTCGTTGCCAAAGCCCTTCTGTCATGTCGGGACTGGCTGCGAAGATAGCAACACGCTCGCTCGCTGTAGCTTCCAGTTCCTTGCCAAACACACGCTTCACCACATATATCAATACCGAGAGTGTTTAGCTTGCGTTCTAGACTTCTCTAGCATATTAGCAGCGCGGGTCCACAGGCTGATATCACTGAGTGGCGGCCGGGATAAGGCTACGAACACTGCTGCTGCATCTCCCGGCTTCTAGCCTGATGAGGATCCAACGGTGCTATTGTTGCTGGCGTGGTCAAGCAGTTTGATGGCTCGGAATGTACCCATGGCGACCAAAGCATGTTATACATTCCTCTTTCAAATTTGTGATGCTTGGTATCGTACTTTCAGTGACAGACAACCCCAATGAATATACCATGGGACAGTGGACCTGTGAATGATTGTCCAGTATTCAAGTACTGCATTCTATCCTGGGCGGTGTTGCACATTCAAGGGACAGGGGATGTCCAGGTCCGAGAGCATCAAGAGACAAGACGTTCTCAGACTTCCAAGACCTTACACCATACATGAATCACCGCCAGCGGTAGTCATTGTGTTCGATTCAAGGCATCTACTTGATTAAATGCCTTTGTGGTGAAAGAGTGCCTCTATGATGAAGATCAAGCAAAAGTCTGGAAGCCCTCACTCCATGGTTCTACTCAGCATGATGGAGCTGTGTTGAAAGGTGGCACTGATAGCAGCATTGATTGACATGGAAGTGATCACTGCAGGTATGATGCCCATCCAACCAGCCAAGAACGTTCAGTACAACTGTTTAAACAGATCCCATAGTCGTACATGGACATCAGCCGGAAGGCAGCCCCAAACACATCCTTAGCCAGTCATGCCGATGGACTCATGGTTGGTATTGCCACGGCTGGCAGAGGCAATAAGTGTGAGATTACATTGTCCCAGATCAGGCCAGGATCCATAGGGTTACACTCTTGAATTGTACAGCCTCCCGAATTCCTTCCAAGGTCACTCAGGCTTGTCCACGCCCGTACCCCCTACGACCTCTGCCACGTGCTCCGCGACCAGGCCGGCCTGAGCTGGCAGCCCCGGAGGACGACCGCTGAGATGTCCCTCGATTTGAAGTAGAGCCCGAAGTTGGTTGTAGGTCGGTCGAAGTCGGATCGTGCTCGGCTGTCTTGCAGGCGGCTGTAAACTCCCTCAATAGTTCCTGTCACAAGCACAAGAGGCATCAGCACCAATCCGCCACTATAAAAGAAACTAGAGAAAAAGCCACTCACATCAAAGTCCTGGTCCTGCATCGACTCCCACGCCGGAGTCAAATGCATCTTTAACTCCCTGACGCGAGGGCTCATGACGCCAAACGCGACACGCGCCAGGAACCGCGGGTCGTCACGCACGGGACACAGCGCCAGCACGCTGCGGATGCCCTCCCTGTCGAGCGGGCGCGTCTCGCGGGGCGGGAGCTTGACGCGCTCCCCTTTAGTCGTGCAGAACGTGCAGTGGCCGCACGCCTCCTTGCCGCCCGGCAGGCCCATGCCGAAGTGGCGCGCCAGCGCGAGCGCGAAGCACTGCCCGCCCGTGATGAGCTCCACGACGTCCCTGCTGCGCGCCAGGGCGTCGCGCTCCCGCTGCTCGAGGTCGGCGTACATGCTGCGCGCGAGCTCGTCGAGCTGGGTGCTGCTCGTGGGCAGCTTCTTCAGCACGCGGTACTTGGGCACCACGCCCTTTGCTGTGAGCTTGATGATGTTGTCGCGGTCCAGGTGGTCCAGGATCTGGATTATGTTGGTGCGCAGGTAGCCTGTCTTTTTCACGATTGCGTTGACGTCGACGTAGGTGTACTTGGCCTTCTTTTCCGAGTTCTCTAGGATGGCTTTCGCCTCTGGCCGGTCGCTCTTTGCCATGTTGTTCATGAACATGTTGTAGGCCCCGGTTATCTCGAAGGAGTAGAGGCTGTACTCGGGGGTAATCGCTCGGATAAGACCGTAGTGAAGCTCAAGGGTGGCGTATATGACGCCCAGGGGGCTTTGCCGGATGTCAAACTCCTTCATCTGGTCATTGTGATTCTTTTTGAAAGTGGCGCCGACCTCCAGCGCCGTGACCTCGTCACTGAATATATCTTTGATCAACTTTCGAAATGGCTCGTAAGACGGCAGGTCCCCTCTTGCGAAGTTCTCGCGGATGTAGGAATCGGCATTGCATAGGTAGAACATGCAGTTGCTCTGTTTTCCATCTCTTCCAGCACGCCCGATCTGTTGGCTGTATTCCTCGACTGTGGATGCGAGGGTGTAGTGGACGATGTTGCGTATGTCAGCTTTGTCGACTCCCATACCGAACGCTATTGTGGCGACAACGATCTTGACTCGGTTTGCCATGAAGTCATCTTGTATCTTGGTTTTCTGCTCCACCTTCATACCGGCATGGAAAGCCGTTGCGTCGAGCCCCTTCTCTCTAAGCTGTGAGGCGAGGTCTTCGGACTCCTGTAGACCACAGTCAGTTCCGTGGGTGTACTAATCATATCCTCGAGATAACTGCACCTTTTGTATCGTAACATAAATCAAAGTCGGCCCTGGATTCTTGCGCAAGAAGCCATGGAGCTTACTGAACTTGTCGGATGGAACTGTGACGGCCTCAGCGAAGAGATTAAGGCTGGACAAAGATGTCAGCAGAGTACGACGGCGTCATAGCAATGGACTTAGAGAATTGAATCCTAACTCACTTCGGCCGATAAGGTAAGGTCCGGAAGACGCCTGCCTCGTCGATGTCAAAGGCTTTGCAGACATCCTCCGCCACCTTCACAGTTGCGGTGGCGGTCAAGCAGATTGCACGCTCGGCCTTGATCTCTTCTACGAATCGAGGGACTAGAGAAACAAGCACGTCAGTCATATCAGGCGACATTCAGTGCAGATGCACGAGGGCAAGAACTGATTCTAACCTTTGAGGTACTCTGGTCTGAAGGAATGGCCCCACTGGTTCCATGTCAGCAGTCTTGTACACCATTGCAGCGTGAAGGTTGGCAGCTACCTCGGAGATGCAGTGGGCCTCATCCACGGCAACAAGTCTGATTCCGCCGGGGATATGTTTCATGCTCTCGACAAAACGCTCGTTGTTGAGCCTCTCTGGGGAGCAGTATATCATCCTCAACTCGCCCCTGCTCAGCTGCTGGTTGATGGCTTGGAGTTCATCCCATGATTTTGTTGAGTCAATGCAGTCGGCAGCAATTCCCCGTCTCTTTAGGGCATCAACCTGGTCCTTCATCAAGGCGATGAGAGGGGAGATGACGATGGTGATGCCGGACTGGCCGGGCCCTCTGAGACCATGCGATTTGTCCAGCTCGGGAAAAGCTATTGCCGGTATCTTTGACAGAGTTTAGCAGTATATTCGGGATGGACCTTCTCAAGAAGAAGAAAGGTGGGCACACTTGATAGCAGAGTGACTTTCCAGCACCAGTTGGGAAGACGACAAGAGCACTCTTTCCAGCCAGGACGCGCCTGATGGCCCCCTTTTGCTCGTGACGAAAGTCATCGTAGCCAAACTTGTCATGCAAGATGCTTTGTGCTAGCTGAACATTGCTCTCGTCCAGTGCTGCATCGACATGATCATCTTGGGGGTCGGCTGGCAGGCTGGTGTCGGTGGCAGTGATGGTCTTTTGGCGTTTGGGCCTGGAGGAAGCACTGTCTTTGTCTGCCGACTTGCGCTTTGTGGATGGGGGCTGGCTGTCGTCCAAGATGTCATCTACATCGACACTGTCGAAGAGATCATCTCCGGAGTCAAAGTCGTCACTCATGTCGATATGCTGTTGCTGTGTGCGGGATTCAATTTCCGATGTCGTTGCAGGAGGGATTGAGACTCGCGGTTTGAGAAATGTGACGCGTCGAATCGCGTTCCCCCCTGAGAGTGGCCTAAGTGCGTCACGAAGTCAGGTGCTTGGGCGCTGTGAACCCTCAGGTGGTGCCCATTCAATGTCAGGCTCCGTCACACCACATCACACCCACCATTTGACTTCAAATTTGGTCTTCGGCGGATTAAATTCACTGATCCAGAAAGAGCACGTTTGATCCAACAATACACCTGCACACAATCAAACAGGAAACAGAATCAGACTCTGTTGCGAGTAGCAAGCAAGTGCCAAAGTCTACCCCTAACCCGACGCGCTAACCTGATTTCTGGCGCCTCCACTGCGCCAAATCTTATCGTCTTCTCACTCTCTGGCTGCTCTTATCGAGTTCCGCAATCAGCTTCCAAAGGCCTGACAGTGGGTTTTTTCATCAACAGCAAGTAGTTTCCCAGCGAGAGAAGAAGATCATGCTCCAGGAACCATTGAGTTGGCAACCACCACTAGTTGCCGCTATCACCATCGCCTGCATTGACATTGATCTGAGAGATTCTCGAGGAAAGACCCGGCCAGCACTTCCTCCTGCCGCCCTAGAGGGGTCCGGTATCTATTTTCTGGAGAATTACCAGGGATACTGTGGGGGCTTGTGTCCCTCAAAACGACCATGTCGTTCACATCGCGCTCGTGATGCTACGGTTACCGGTAGAAACCGGCGCTCTGGCTCCCTCGTCGCGCCGGAAGTAGCTCAGGAAATTGCTAATCGCGTCAGGTGCGCGAGCCTCAGGGGTGACTAGATGCTAGTGGTGCTCACCGCGGCGAAACCGCCCGCGTTTCTCCAGAACTGGAGTTCTTTCACAACATGTGAAAAGCCCGTCATTCTTTTCCTTACACCGGTGGATGTCTAGCAAACCTACTAGTAGTGTGAACAGAAGTTTGAGACTTGGGGACGAAGACTGGTGACTGTCCCTGGGACGACGACGATCCCCTTGTCGCCGGATCATCGAGCTGATACCATTGTTCCGAGTGGTTCCAGACCTTGCCGTCCGAAATATCGCTTTCCCGTGGACCATTCGGCTGGAGATGGGATTCGGACTGTGCGGCACTTCTCCCCGACATCCGGTAGCTGAAGGACCGGAGTTTTCGATAGATGCCCGACTCGGGGAGCAGAGGCTTGTAGACGGGAGCGCAGCAGCAGATCACACTGCAGGTCTGTTGGACCACTGCCCAGATTGGGTCGAGAAATGCAAGTGTTTCGGTGCTCATCTGGGCGTAACCCTGGCCGATCTTGACAAAACCGAGTACACCCGCTCTGACAGTCTGATCAGCATTGAGACCCTGGACAGGCTGAATAGGTAAAAGGGTACTTACAGGCCTCCGAAAGCAAAAATGGCTGCCAGTTTCAATTTGACTGATGTTTTCATCTGTAGAGACTGCACGACCCAGATCGCCAGCCCGACCAGAGCAAAATCCACAAGTGAGTTGACTGTCTCGCCTCCGACGAGGAAGGCAGTGTTGTCGATACAGGGACCTGGAAGTGTCGGGGTCCAGATCTTCTGAGGCGGGATACATTCGACGTAGTGTATTATATAAGTTGCAATAGACCATATGACCTGAACAGTGCCGAGGAAGTAGACCCAGCGAACGAAGACTCGGCTACTGGAAAAGATGCGGTAGTAAAGGAGCAGGAGACTGAGTTTGGCAAACAGCTGCTGGAGACAGTACTGGGCCGCTGAAACATACCCGGCCTGGCGTGTCAGAATAGGTCAGCAAGAAGCTTGTATTGGCTTTCATATAGGCGGAGGCTGCATATATACCTTTATTACTTTGACCAGGTCGACCATCGGCAGCTTCATCAGACTCCTGCCGTTCAAGAATATCAACTCTGAACAGCCAACATGTGTCAGCCGGAATGCCAAAGCTACTGATGGTACTAGATACCGAGAGGGATATACAAGAAGGCTGTAACTCACGCCAGAGCAGGGGCACAACATATGCAATAAAAAACAAGGTGGCGAGGACTGCGAACCAGTCCTCCCAGCTGAGTTTGCGAGCAGCTCGCTTCGTGGCTATGAAGCGTAGGACAGTGGCCAAGATGGACAGCGCTGTCCCGAGGATGGCCACGATGAAGGTCGCCTTTTGAAGGGGTTCATTGGCTATTTCGAATGCCATGTTGCTGCCTGCAGGAACGTCACTGCCGCGGATCTCAAGAGTTATTGACCAACAGCAAAGCTTGGAGGCAGTGGAACACAGATGTGCAGAATGTAATTAATAGACGGAAGACGTCAGAAGAATGTATGGCAAAAATCTTGACTTTCGAGGCCCCAGAAGGATAATCATCAGGGTGGGATTGTGCCAAGGTATATAGGTAGCCTGGTTAGCCGCAGAGTGCGGCGTCACATTTTGACTACCACCGAGACGGCCCACGGGACTTGTGTGTTCGAGTCCTGGCCCTCATCGAGAGACTTGTATGGCGTGACGGACCTTGCTGGGCGCAAATGTAAGCCTTAAACCAACATTAATGTGTCTGCCAACGGAATAATCGGACAGCAGAGTCAGCTCTGCCTACCTAGACACAGTCTGCCCAAATCTGAACACTGGCTGCCTTACCCAGCCGGACTGCCGGACTGAGGGTGTGCTGTCGCTGCCACATCAATCGGCAAGGGGAAAGCTTGAGTGTCTAGGAATGCAGACTATTTGATGGGTGGTGACTGAGAGCAAATACATGATTGGACCACTACTTCCGTATCTCTCCCCTGCACCAACGAAAGAGAGGAAAAGCCCGATCCACCTTCCCAGAGGATGTTCGGACGCAGACGCTGTGCAACCTCCGAACGCATCCAACATCTGCGTGTCAGCAGCTCATGGGTTCCAACTTCCAATCGCTATGGAAATTTGAAGCCCAGCCTCATCACTCGGGCCATGAATTTCAGACCCCATTCGGCAAGATATGAATCTGGGATTTGGATCCTGCATCCTAGGTTGTGTATCACCGTGCTGATTAGAACCCGGCGTGCACTGGATTCCCTTTCCCCCGGCCAGATGGCCACATCCACGACATCGATGCGCAAAATAACGCATTAGTTCGAAGATCTCTGAGGTTCTGGCCAGCCTCCGTCTTCCGCTGAATGCTTGAATTAGGCTCCATGTGTAACAAGTGCCGTGCCTCTACCCATGCGGCTGAATCTGTCAAGCATCATGAGATACGTGAAGTTCTATCTAAAGGGGAGTTGGTATATGATCAAAACTTTGGGTACATGGGCGCCTGGATGTCTGGCGCTCTTCCAAGGTTTTGATCACAGGGAAAGTTTCGTCGTTACAGCACCAAAAACAATGGACTTGTTGCAAGGGATTCATGGAGTACGAATATGACGAGTTAATGCTATCTGAGCTATCTGATCTTTGGGTCCAAGATTTCATGCCTCTATCAATATTACCTCGACGCTCGTCACAAGCCATGTGAATTGTGGCTGCTGAATCGAAGCTACACGATGTTATCGAGCATGGCCACGGCCAAGTGTGGCCCAATGTTCAGAACTCGCGGCCTTCGCCGATGGCACATACGTCAAAGAGCCCCGTCTGAGCGAGGCCCTTGGTTTTCAGAGCCTCTTTGAGCTTTTCTGGGGGCTCTTCCACAGGCTCGCTGGTCATGGAAAACGTGCCCCAGTGGATGCCCAAGGCCCTCCGGCATTTGGTGTCCTGGAAGATCTCAACAGCGTCGTACGGGCTTGCATGCGGGGGGCTGTACATGAACCGCGGCGCGTACGCTCCGATCGGAATCAGGCCCAGGTCGAATGGTCCCCGTAGGTCCCCGATCTGCGAGAACTGCGGGTTTGTGGGCAGTTCGTCAAAGCCGGGGCCGAGTTCCTCGATCCCCTCAGGGACACAACGATAACCCGTGTCGCCGGCGAACCACACGGACTTGTCACCTGATGTAACAGCCCAAGATGCCCACAGCGTCTGGTCCTTGTCAAATCCAGTCCGGCCTGTGACGTGTTGGCTAGGGAGGCACGAGATCCTGGCCTCTATTCGTTCCGGGGAGGTGGTGTCGGAAGGTCCAGTCCTTTCCAGTGTCATCTCGGCATCATCCCACCAGTCCATTTCTGTGACCGCGCTGATACCACTGTTCTGGAACCATTTCGCCAGCCCTAGACCGACGAAGAAGTGGGCGTGCGGGTATTTGGAGGCGAGTTCCGTAACGCTGGAATAGGAGAGGTGGTCGCGGTGGTTGTGGCTGATGAAAACGGCGTCAAGGGCAGGGAAATCCCCAGCCTTGCAGGCAGGGGGCGAGAAGCGCTTCGGCCCGATGAAGCTGAGGCTCTCCTCAAAAATAGGGTCGAACAAGGCGCGGAAGCCGCCCGGGAACTCGACAAAGCAGGTCGCGTGGCCAACCCAGGTTGAGCGAAGGCCGGTGACGGCATCAGGACCGGCGCGGGATTGGGAAAAGGATGGACTGACGGCGGGGATGTGGGCATCCGAAGCGTCGGCAACGGGAAGTCTGCCTTGGATACGGTATCTGTGCGAAAGCAGTCTGTTAACAAAAGCCCGCGGTGGATGCGCCGGCTTGCTTGACGAGCAGTTCCTCCCGTTCACTCCAGTAAAGAGGAGGAGAAGGAGGAGGCCATGGCCAAGTGGAGGCTTCTGAGGTGAGCTCCCGGAGCTGCAGTCCTCGTAGTCAAAAACAACGGGGCGAAACAAAGGTATGAGCAATACCGAGCACACGTACCGGAGGAAGTTGTACAGGCCTCGAAGGAAGGTCTCGTCTCTCCAATGGCCATACGACGGGAATGGGTTCTGAAAGCGGACAAGCTGGCCATGCTTATCTTTCAGGTGGTGTGCTTTAGCGTCGTCTGGCGCCGCGCCGGGCTGTACCGAGACAGTGCAGGAGTAAGCACTCATGGCGGGGAGAGATGCAGACCTAAAAGTCGAAGAGAAAGAGAGAATGAATCGAGGTTGCTGAGTGAGGAGTTTCGCGAGCGTGCGGCGGAATGTTAAGACATGATTGTGTTTGCCCATGAGTCTGGGTTTGTGGGCAAGTGGAGAGAGAGTTCAGGGCAGCTTTGTGGTTGAGCTGCAGAGGACTTCTCGTCTGCCTACAGGTGCTTTTAGGGCAGGGTCAGTAGCTTCCCCATCTGTGGCCTGCCCTTGCTGCCGTGTCTCTTTTATCATCGGGCGTCAGACCGCGTGTTACACAGAACAGGTTGGCATTTGAGCCGAACCTGTCGCTAGGCACCTGTGCCACTCGTGCAGCTCATCAGCCCTCAGCCATGTCTCAAAGGAGCTGAAAAGAGTAACGATCGCCTGTGTATCTTACCTACAGTCCCATGTCACACTTGAGCACCCCATTCGAGTACAGTACAAACGGAAATGAAAGATAGCTGGTACTGCGTCGTGAGTTCATCTTACACTCGCCCCACCGAACCAAGTCGGGGGTACGTACATAATCAGACATATGGACTACATGTCTCAACGATGACTGCCTATGTACGAGCAAAATGTGTACCTCCAAAATGCTTAGTTTTTCTGGATGATCACTTGTCCTTGAATCATAGCCAAGGTCGATCTATCGCTCTCTGCCCACTCATTCCACGCAATGGCCATCTCATCTAGGTCCTGCTCCGTCGCAATTCCAGCCTTGAGCCCAGCTTCCCTCCACCGATTCGTCTGAAGCTCATGAATCATGGCTCGAGCTGATGGCATTATCATTAAAATCGTGCCCCAGAATACGCCTTGTGGAAGGGGGGTAAGCAGATGTCATGTAGTAGATAGACTCACCCCAAGTCTTCTTGTCGCTTGCTGAACTGCAGCCCCAAGTGCCGTACGTCAGGTTGATCTGTTCCCGGTCGACACCGGCCCTGAGCGCCCAGTCAAGCAGCTGCCTGCCTGCAGAAACACTGCCCCCAGCGAGTTCCATCATTTTTGAGACGAAATTGTGAAATTTGGTAAGCCCCGAGATTTCAGGCCAGATGCACTCGCTTGCCAGATCGCCTTCGCGAGCAGCGACTATACCTCCTGGTTTGGTGACCCGGACCAGCTCACGAATTGCATCCCACGGCGCCTTGATGTGTGTGAGAACTTGATGGCAGTGGGTAATGTCAAATGTCCCATCAGCAAATGGAAGCTGGTGGATATCGCCCTCCAGAAACTCCATGTTGTCAACGCCTGCGGTTTTTGCCGCCGCTCGCGCCAGTGACAATGCTTCTGGGTTCAAGTCGACCGCCGTTACATGGCCTTGCGGAATGGCTTGAGCGAAGCCAATGGTGATGGTGCCGGGCCCGGTGCCAACATCCAGGAGTTTCAGTCGGGGATCGTGATCTCTCATGGCCCGAAGGCTTTCCAGCATATAAGCGGCGCTATTCTCAACAGTTCGCGAATCCATTAGAAATGATTGCTTATTTTGAATGTTCGAACTGGCGCATCCCACATGTCATTGACAGCTGTTTGGAATTGAACTTGAGTAAGACAAACATCCAGCAAGGCTTGAAGAAGTTGTCACTGTTTGGAACGGGACCAGTTGACAAGTGCTGAAATTGTCCCGACAGGGGCGAATAGGTCGCTAGAGCCCAGAACCTGCAGCAGAACCAATTTCGGTGGGACATTGACTTCTCTGAGAACCGATACCGTCTTTCGGAGAGGTTGCGTGAAAGTTCCCGAATCGGATCACCGAACCTCTGGCCCGCCTCCGAATCGGATGCACATGTTCGGACATGAACTACCAACCAGACGCAGGAATAATGACAAGCAGTGGAACAAAGGACCCTCGCCTGATTTTCGGAATCTAGGTACCTGGAATGGAAGGAACAGCGTCGACTGGACCATTCCGTGATTTACAAGTTACTCGCATCAATACGCAGCCCCGGAAACCCTTTTCGTCCAAGAAATGCCAGTGCCAACACTTGTGAGGGACAATGGACACAATTCGCAGCTTATCAGCCACAGAGAACCTTGGCAGCGTGATGAGACAGCTACATGGGCTGGCCGAAGAGCATGGTTCTGCCCTCCTGGCCTTCGTGGCCCTGGCAACAATTGCTTCCATCACCCTGGCCTCGCGTCAACGGGGACCTCCAGCTCTTTGGGACCCCATCCCTTTCATCTATAACTCGATTCAATACCTCATCTTCAATGAGACCTTCATGGTTCGGGTCAAGTATGTGCCCTTCCCCGTACTTTAGCACCATGGTCGCTTCTTCTCGTCACCTCTCTCTCTCTCTGATCGCGAACATGATGGTTTTCTACTGAACATATTACTTCTTCCCTTTCCAGAAAGTCTTTAAGCCAGACCAACCTCGCAAAATATAACTTCTTCGCCACACCGGTGTACCTCGTCGGCGGCTCCAAGAACGTCAAAACCGTCTTCACGAGCGGATGGAGAGTCGGCAACGAACACCTCTTCGCCAACTGGTTCTTTCCGAACCTCTATGGCCTGCCCAAAGTGGACACGGCACGGTTCTCCGCAGACCATTCGGGCCGCGGGCGCGTGCCCGCCCCAGGCCACGAGAGCCTCCCGCCGGAGGAGCGGTATTGGCACGGGTACGAGCGCATCTACACCGACCTCCTCAGCCGCAGTTCCGGCCACCTGAAGCCGATAACCGAATATTTCAGCGGGCGCTTCAACCGGAGGCTGGACCATGAATATGGTTTGGGCGAGTTGGTTACGCTCAGTGTTATGGAGTTCTGCAAGCGCATTGTCTCCGAGGTCAACACCGAGGCGATGGTCGGTCCGGTCTGCCTGAAGCTCAACCCGGGGCTGATGGATGCCTTCTGGGACCTTGACACGCAGACGTTCAACCTGGCGCTCGGGCTGCCCCGGTGGCTGTATCCGACCCCTTATCAAAAGCAGGAGCGCTTCTTCGCCATGATGCGCAGATGGATCCGCCATGCTTGGGAAAACTTTGACTGGGATGGCCCAGATGCCGACTCGGCTTGGGAGCCATACTTCGGCGCACGAATCTGCAGAGAGGTTGTCAAATGGAGCAGGGACAGAGGATTTACTGAGCAACTTGCGGTTGGGTCAATGGCAATGTTCGTGTTTGGGTAGGTAAGCATGCTTCCTTGTGCAGTGTCAAGAACACGGAGCCAATTCTCGATTACAGGATGAACTCCAATTCCAACCCCACGACGATGTGGGTCATTGTGGAAATATTGAGAGACCAAAATCTTCTGCGAGCTGTTCGCGAAGAGGTTGCCACGGTGTTTGTGACCGACGCAGAGACTGGGTCGCGCACTCTTGATGTCGAAGGGCTGGTAAGGCTGCCCTTGCTCCAGTCTATCTTGGCAGAGGTTCTTCGATTGCACATGAACTTCAATGTCTTGCGATATGTCAACGATCCCATCACTATTGATGGGCACAAGTTGCGTAAGGGGGTTATGGTGGCAGCGCCCATGGTGACGGCTCACTATGACGAGATGGAGTGGGATGCCACCGGACATCCAGCTTCTGAGTTCTGGGCTGAGCGACACATCAAGCACAAGGAGGCGAAAGACGACGCAGGCAACGTGTCCAAGGCGCGTGTCTTCACCCTGGCGGGACGTCCGTCATCCTACTTTCCGTTCGGTATGTTATCGTACACGATACAAATTCCCTCTGTTATATCCCAGGCCGTAGGTGCCACAGAAGCTTTGAGGGATGAGGACTAACCGTAACGAAGGAGGTGGAGAATATATTTGCCCGGGGAGGTATCTTGCAAAGCACCAGATCCTCACGACAGTCGCACTGCTGGTCACGAAGTTTGACGTGGAAACCACCTCATGGGCCAAGCCGGACGGATCGCCGTCCGACCGACCCGCAAAAGGCGATGTCCGCTTTAGTGGAAGCGGCATGATGCCCCCAGATCGTGATCTTGTAATCCGCGCGAGGCGAGTCTCATGAAGCCTGCTTGGCTGCCCGTGTGTTAGATTATGGACACGACAACACTCGTCACCGGTACCGTATCGATAGAACTGGATCTGAGCATTGGGCTGTTGGTCAATGTCTCAGTATGCTTTGCGTGTTGAAACTTACACGAGTCTACCTAAGTGCCTATCAGGGTTTGCAAGCTCCTAATCGTCTTTCTCAGCAACAAAATCGAATCCAGACCCCCATAATTCATGTGCACCCCGTGACTGGCGGTCGCCAATGGCGAAGACACGTTTCTATCATTTCTGAATCCGCCGCGCATGTTACATACCGCAGCCAGCAAGTCCCTGACACGCTGATCGCATCCAAAGAGCCCGCCGTCTCGTCCCCTGCCTGCAATGTCAGCCTCCCGCTGGGTCGTCGCAACTCGCAACTCGGCCGGTAGCCCCAGCAGCCGCTCCATAGTTGTGAACTGGTACAGTATCACTTCTATCATTATCTTCGTCTGCAAACCTCCCTCTTGGATGGAGAATCCGGCCAGTTGTAAGCCCGGCAGAGTTTGCAATCCCTCCTCCTTGGTGCCAAAACGGGTGGAGCCTGATGATTCGGCCGAGACGGCTGCTGCGGCAGGCGAAGACGACCACGTAGGAGGCGGGGGAGACGATGCACTTGTGTCTTGGATGGCTTTGCAGAGCCACTGTAGAAGTCTCTGATATATTCCGACGAGCTGGATGTAAGCGGACAAAAGATCAAGCACAACAATGACGCCGAGGGGAGGGCCGTCTCCTACCACAGGGGGACCCTTTTCAGAAAGCAAGACCTTGTATGACCGAGCAATTGTAAGGTACTCTGCCGTGTCGCCAAGGACTTCTCCCAACAGTGTGGGAGTCCATGTTGGTACTGATTCCTGGTGCTCTTGCTGTTGTGCTGTCTCTTTGGGCCGTGGAAAGGTATGGCTAATATTACTTTCTGAACGGCCAAATATCCCCTCACATTGTTGGAGACGAGTTGAAAGGCGGAGACAGAGACTGGACAGCCGGTGATCCCATTGCAAGATGTCAGAGGGGGGTTCAAACGCTCTGAGCGGAATCGCGCTCGGCCTCTGGTGCTGCGGCGGACCAGGGGGCTGTGTGCAAGTGATGCTGCTACTGCTGGAGCCAGTACTAATACTTTGCCCGCGAGTATTATCCCTACCGAGCGCAGAGGAAGGTTGTTGTAGAGAGGGAAACTTCAAGGTGCTGAAACCAGTGTAAAGCGTGCTGTCTCGTGTGCTATTATCAATGACTTGATTGATACCGCCTGCATGCTCATCGACCACGTCGTAGAACATGCCGGCATGCTGGCATGGATGATGATCCTGCGTAGGCCTTGCGACCTGTTCAGCGCTGATTCCCCGCAGCGCGTAATCGTTCATCGAGAAGTGGTTGGCTTCGTCGCTGATCCAGTCCCACTCGGCGTCGTTGGTATCGTCGAGGCTGGCAGACAGTCTCGCGACACACTCGGAGCTGCTGTATCCCTGCTCTGGTGCCAAGACCGCAGCCGCCTCTGCCTCCTCTAGAACAACATGCTGGTCCACCTCGCCGCCTTTGGGCCTCAGCGTGTGGGCGGCAAGAGGCCGCTTCCCGGAGACCTGTGAGCCGGTCCGGATGGGTGCTGCGGCTCGGCCGGAGGGGCTCTGGTAGCTGGTGGCACAGGTGACCCCAAGTCGAACACAGCGGGCGCAAGCCTCCGAGTGTCGACCACGTGGCGGGCAGCGTAGTTTCTGGCCTCGGCATCGGTCGCATGCCGATCTTTTCGATATAGATGATGATGGAATCATCATGGTCATCAGTAAGTGTCAGAGCCAATGCGCTTCGAGATGGTACTCAGTTCCGCTTCGACACCATTGTTGACAGGGCAACGGGAAGTGATTGGCTGTAGATTTATTTTCGAATATTCAGAGATGATAATATTGGACAAAATTGTCTTCAGTTGCAAATTGCCAAGTGCCAAGTGTTACGGTACAGAACGGGAAGCATGGAGCCAAGGCATCGAGGCGGTTGTCTGCAGAGATGCCACACCACACCACGCACATGGGTATCCGCTGATAAGTAGTGATTTTGAATTCAAAAAATCCTACCAATGATGATGCGTCAAGGGACTGATAAATTCGAGGTCCAGTCGTAATCATTGACTATGTTGCGGTGCTAAGCCCTAAGGCGATGTTTCACACAGTTGATCCTACCGGGTCGGAACTGTGGTGAGGAGGATCGCGGGGGCTGTTTCGACCAGCCAACAAGAGGGTGGGTGCCACAATACTTCGGCAACAAAGGGATGAACGAGTAACTCTTCTGTCTCTGATATTGGTCCTGTAGTCCAATGAGCTCCTGGACCTCACGTAAGCTGGCCAAAGGATCAGGGAACACGGCGGTCGATCAGTCAACGTGTGGCCACTCGTTGGCTCACAACGGCATATACCTAGCATTCAGATGTCCTTTGCAAGGAAAATGGCGCCTCCGCTCAATCTGTGTAACACGCTCCCGCATACACCGGTGAGGGGCCCCGGCACTCACCAATGTTCTTATCACCACCTGGACTATCATTGAACTGTTGTTATCAACCTCTAATTGGGCGAATCCCGAATACAATCAGCAGCCTCCAAATCGGGCACCGACCCAAGCACTTCATTCTGTAGTCTGCTTGCTACTCGGACGCACAGCTTCTCGCCCCGGACCTCGCCCCGCTGCAGCATCGCGAGGCCCTCGAGGATCCCCTCCCACCTGGCCCCCACCTCGCGTACCGGATGTGGCTTGATGAGGCTCTGGTCGAGCCCCGCCTGCATCTCGGACCACCAGAAGCCGCCGCCGGACCGCAGCTCGGCGTTGGCCCCGCGCGAGTACGTCTCGTTGTCGCCCAGCGAGACCTTGTGCCCGAAGCCCTCGAAGCCCATGACCTCCTTGGTGCGGACGGCCCGGCGCGTGCGCCACGCGCCCTCGAGCTTCTCCAGGCAGGCGTACCGGCCCCCGGCCCTCCCGATCGCGTCGAAACAGATGGCCACCGACTCCGGGGTTGTGATGCAGTCGAGGGCGTGGCGTATCGGGACCCCGTTGGCGAGGGATTTGACCGTCTCGACGCAGCTGGGCGAGGTGTACGGTGCGTTGCCGGCTGCGCCGTACTCTTGCACCAGCCGTGCGGAGTCCGTCGAGGCTACGGAAATAGCCCTGTGACCTGCACTGGATCGGGAGATCCATCCCGTGTCCTCGTTAAATCTGGAATATGCAGGCTGTGGCAAAAGCAGTGATGATGACCAAAGGAATCATGCAGGGAGGGAGCGTGAGGCGATGCAGTGTGACACATTTTCGGGCAAATGTATCACAAAGTGATAAAGTGCTTGTGGAATGACTCTGGGCTTACAGCTTCAGCATTTGGCAGGCCATAGTGCCCGTGGCAGTACCGCCCCCATAGACCAACACGGGATATTGCTTCTCTGAAGGATTGGTCAAAGAGCCAGGCAGATTGAGCGCCTCCGAGTCGCCGAACAGAGCAATGACACAAGTTCCCCAGCAGATGCCCCCGATAGCGGCTCCCTGGAAGTCGTCCAGCCTGTCAGGGACCTTCAGCAGCTGGCCCACGTCGGCAACGAGCCACTCGGCGAAGGCGCCGCTCATGGTAGTCCCGTACGGAAACGCGGAGCCCGTGACCCGTGTGCCCCGCGGGAAGGTGGACGCCAGCACGGTTTCCGAGCCGTCCTCGACGATTCCGCAGAAGTCGCACCCGATGGGCAGCTCGGAGTCTGGTGCCGGGAAGTATTTTACCATCTTGAAGTCTGTGGGGTTCAGGGCGACCGTCAAGACCCGGACGAGCACGTCTTTGGGTGAGGTTATGCGCGGTATCGGCACCGAGTGGGAGATCTCCAGCGTTAAGGGGTTGGCGTCAGATACTGGCCCCTTGGACTGTACAATACCTGTTTGCTGTCGCTGGAATGCCATGCTGGAGATTAAAAAGTGGGTTTGCCCTTGGAAAGGATCGGGATTCGGGACAATTAGGCGCTCTCAGTGCAGGTTTGCAAAACTCAGGGTGAACACGTTGCTCAGGAAATGGTTTGCCTGATTGGGGCTCCTGTCATCTATAATTGAGTGTTCATCTCATCAACCCACCTGAATCCATGCAAGACACCGATACCGAACGTAGCGGATCGAGCCTTCGTCTCGTTGACGCCTGTTTCGAATGGGAGGATAACAAAGTTGTTTCCAGTAATACAATGTACGCGCTCAGAAACCAAGGTCAAAACCTGACAGCCGGCCTACAAACTTCTCAGCTTCTGCATCACTCCGATTGCTGGTCTTGGCCGAACGCACATGGATCTCCTGGTTCGGTATTCCGAGTGTTTCTTTTTGGTCATTTTAAATCAGGTATTTGATTTGCATTTTCAATCTGTATTGGCCCTAGATATGCACACTCCCTTCAAGGACCACCCGTTGATGTAACATTGGCCTGCTGTGTCACCATGACTGCATCTGAGGGATTTCTTGTCTTCGGACAAGCATTGCCAAGCTCATGCAAGTCATTCAGAGATAGTTCTTGGCTTGCTCCTCATTCCACTCCCAGAATTCCTTCGCGTTTCCGTTGCCTCCTTCTTCTCTCGGAAGCGTTGCTGCAGTAAGGTCGGGTCGAAGAGGAGCAAGACGGCCCCACGGAACAACTAGAATAATGATGTTGATTAGGGCACAGCTCACAGGAAAATGAGTAAAAACTTGTCATGCGACTCACTCCACTCCTTGGTCCAGTCAGCCTTGGGTACATCGGAAGAAAACCCGGCAAAAAGCTGCGTGTAAACACCGTTGATGACGGGATAGACGACGGCGTTGGCAACAAGCCTGAGGACGGCGCCCTGATCCCTAGCCAGGGCCGTGCGGATGTTCCCAGGGTTGACGGCGGCGCTCACGATGCCGTCAGCCCTGTGGCGCCTCGCGAACTCGACGCCCAGCAGCCAGTCGCCGGCCTTGCTTGCGCCATACCGCTCGATGTGCGGCTTCGGCTCGTGGTAGTCCAGGTTGCCCATGTCGACGCCTCGCCCGTCGGGGGCGAACTGCTCTAGCCCGAACGAGGACAGCCAGACGACGCGCACGCCGCCTGCAGGCTCGGACTTGGCTGCAGCGACCAGGGCCGGAGTCAGCAGCCGGGTCAGGAGGAATGTGCCGACGCAGTTGACGCCCAACGACAGCTCGATCCCCTGCGCTGTCTTTGGTGGTGGCTCCGTCGGTCCGACCATCACCCCAGCATTGTTGAAGAGGACGTGCAGCTTGGGTTCCGTGGACAGAAACTCCTTGGCCGCTGCCTGCACGCTGGTCAAGTCGGCGAGGTCTAGAGTCAGCAGGACAAGCTTGCCTCTGGACGCGGGCGTGGCCTTCTCGATCTCGGAAATGGCCTCGGAACCCTTCTCGTGCGAACGGCACGCGACGTAAACCGTGGCATTCTTGGAATAGAGAACTCGGGCCAGTTCCTTTCCCATGCCACTGTTTGCCCCTGTGACAACATACACCTTGCCGTGCAAGTCGCTGGGCACGGCTTGGTCGGTGTATTTGGGCTTGGGTGGGAAGAACTGATGCCACGAGAAGTTCTTCTTGGGGTCTTTCGAACTTGAAGACATGGTGAGCTGTAGGATACAACGAATTGAAGACAAATGGGTGAAGTCGGACCACAGTTGTGGATACAGATTGAGAAGGAGGGGCCTGAGGAGGGAGGAGCAGTATGCTGACATCTGGTGGGGCTGGAGGATAGCCTGAAAAAGCTACATAAGTACGCAGCCCTCTTGTCATATTTGCATGGTGACACAAACGGCACGGTTGAGCTGATGACGCAGAAGCTGACAAGTCACCAACACTACGGTGTGGCTGGAAAGTGAGACTTCAACCGCGGAAAAGATTCTCATCATGTCCGACGTTGCACGAATTATGCGCATTCGGAGTCAACTCCCCATCCATTGAGTGGGTGAGACTTGTACCTGAACTCATACAGTGCCCGATTGTTGCGGAAAGCCGGACTCCGAGGCAAATGCAGAACAGCCGGTGCATGAATATATTTCTGTAATCATGGATGATCGAGCCTTTGGTCAGATACAGTTATCGTGGCAGAATGCTGTGCCGTGTCTGGCTCAGCAGTAGTCAGCTGATTAGTTCATTCCATGGCCTCAGCTCTTCTAGCTATCCGGTCAGGGGTTCCGTTTTGAGGAAGTCTCTTGCATTCTTGAGAGCCTACGACGTGAACAATACATACGTTAAGTATATACTTAAGTGCCCCGGTGGTGGACGCCGCCCGTATGAGCTCCAGGAGTAATTACTGAGGCAAGAACTTTGCAGCTGATGTCCATGTTAATTGTATCTTGAGCTCAATTCATGTCGACATGAATTATTTGTTTCTACTCTTGTTAAGCATAGCCACAGTGCCTGTCTGCTCGTTGAGCAGAAGATGCAGGTATATACCCGAAGACAAAGAATGGCCAAGCCCTGCCGACTGGACCCGTCTCAACGGGACTGTCGGTGGCCGCCTGATTGCGACGATCCCCCAAGCCAGCGTGTGCCACACGTCTCCTTACAACAACTATGATGAGGATGAGTGCGAGGCCCTGGCAGCCAGTTGGAACCTGTCCACAACTTTGTACGTGACATCCTCGCCTGAAATGTGACAGCATTACTTGCCAACAGGCCGTCCGCTGTCCCACCAAAAGGTTTCGACCAATGATGTCTGGATGATGGCTGACATATTATCTGCCTACTGCTTTGAAGTGAACCCCATCCTGCCGAGATGATGAACCCCTTCTTCCAGAACCAGTCGTGTGACCCATTCACACCCGCATCTACACTCTGCAGGCTTGGCAACTATGCGTCCTACTCTATCAACGTTACTGGACCCGATGACGTTATCGCCGGTATGAGATTCGCAGAGGAGAATAGTATCCGGCTTGTTGTGAAGACTACTGGCCACGAGTAAGTGGAGGATGCCACCCATAGCGTGCGATGCGTTGTAGTTTGTGCATCGCTGACCAGATTCGAGAGTAGCTATCTGGGAAGATCAAGTGGCCATGGCGCACTCAGTCTTTGGATGTGGAATCTGAAAACCATCAGCCCCATCCCTAACTTCGACAAGTCGTATTACTCAGGTCCAGCTATCAAGCTCGGCTCTGGCGTTGTTGCTGGAGAGGCTTATGAGGCTGCCTACGAGGCCGGCTATCGAGTCGTTGGCGGCCTGTGTGCTTCCATTGCCCTTGCTGGGGGCTATACTCAAGGTGGTGGCCATTCCATGTTGTCGACGGCCTACGGCATGGGGGCAGACCAGGTGTTGGAATGGGAAGTCGTAACAGCGAATGGTACACATCTCTTTGCAACCCCAGAGGAGAACTCTGACCTTCATTGGGCCCTCGGCGGCGGCGGTGGCGGCACCTTCGCTGTAGTGCTCAGCATGACGGTGAAGGCGTATCCGGATGGTCCGGTCGCGGGTGGTACACTTACCGTCCCAAATACCAACAATTCAGCGTACTGGGATGCTATAGGGCTGTGGATACAACAATCAGAGACCCTGGCCGGAGACAAAAACACCATTGTATACGAGGTGTTCAACAACGCTTTCGTTGCCTACGCCCTCACTCTGCCGGATCAGCCAAGGGGAGCCGTGGACACACTTCTGGCTGACTTCCTTGCGAGTCTTACGCAGCTCGGCCTCAACTATACGTTGCAAACAACTTATTTCGACAACTACATGGACCACTTCGCCAACTACTACGGTCCGCTGCCCTTCGGAGCCGTGACGCCCACCACGGTCTTGCAAAGCCGGCTTATCCCGAAAGCAGTCACCCAGGACACCGTCGCCATCAACAAGCTGACGAACGCGATCAGGACCATTGTGGAAGATGGAACCTTCTTGGTTGGATGTGAGCTTGTCAATGTACCACCCACCGCAGGTCACTTGGACAATGCCGTACTGCCGGCCTGGCGCGAGGCCATCACCGGGTGCAACATGAATGCGTACTGGAACTTCACGGCGCCGATCGAGGAGAATTATGATCTGAAAAGGATCATGGAAGAGGTTTATACGCCTCTGTGGGAAGCTGCTACTCCTGGTGGGGGCGTCTACCTGAACGAGATGGATCCATGGTACAAGGGTGACTGGAAGACGGAGCTGTTTGGGCCGAACTACGAGCGGTTGCTGGCGATCAAGCATGCTGTTGATCCGAACCATCTATTCTGGGGGAATTTCACCGTTGGGGCGGACGAACTTGCTCTGGATGGGACTGGAAGGCTGTGCGAGGTAGGCCCGTGATCGTCAACAGTCTCGATTTCGTGGTTACTCCACGGATTTCTTTGTTTCACTAGCTGTGCATCTAATGTTGGTTCATTAAAAAAGGCAACCCAGGAGATTGACTATTCAAGTACTCAAGCAGCTTTCAGTCAACATCAATCCATCTATACAGGGCTGGCTAAATGTTCGGACTTGCGATTCTTCTAGTTGCCCTGGAGTATATAAAAACTAACGTTGAGAATCTCATCTATTTTTCGGGCTTGGTCTGTGTGAACTTTGTAGCGACACTTACAGCTGCCACAAGTGTGGCTCGCGTGTGTGCTACAACCTCTGATTTCTCTGCATCGCTTGGTAGACCACTACCTTTCTTGTGTATTTCGAGGGTGGTCGTTCACCCTATTGGGCATAGTAGCGTAGTGCTTTACAGCAACATGACTACGTATGAACTGTTGCCGCGAGTTCCGACTCCGACTCCGAACAGACATGAAGTATGCATGATGCTGCATGGCAGTACTATCTGCATCCCCAAACTGTGTCTGTGTCGAAGCCCATGGTTGGCGGAGTTTCACCGCAATGGATTGCCACTCGGACATCCGTTACTGTAGTGCAGCCAGCCTGCAGTTTGTTCCACATGAGATCTCGGAAATCTGGTGTGCTATTGAACATCACTAGGTATACCACCCACCATGGTAATTCTTGCAGCCTTGCTAATACTTCCTACACAACCTCTGTTAATTACCCACAAATATTGACTCAGCTACCTGTACATGTATCAACACTCTGAAACTTGAGCAACATCCACTCTGACCTGCCAAGGTGTTCGTCCCTATCGCCAAAGTCGGCGTTAGGCCAAGCTCAGTCACGATTACAATAGTATTGTCAGCGGCGGAGTCTGGCCTGTTATGCCTCGCCGGAACGAACCCATTGCCGTCGTTGGCAGCGCCTGCCGCTTCGCTGGTGGCGTCCACTCTCCTCCAAAACTCTGGGAAGTGCTCAAGTCTCCCACCGATCACCTCCAAGAGATCCCACCTAGCAGATTCAACGTTGAAGGCTTCTATCACGAGGATGGCGCCTTTCACGGGCACACCAATGTGCGGCACGCCTATCTCCTCGAGGATGACCTAGCCGCGTTTGATGCGGAATTCTTTGGCGTCAAGCCCATCGAAGCCAGCGCTATAGACCCGCAGCAACGATTCCTGTTAGAGGTGGTCTACGAAGGGATCGAATCCGCCGGCTTCGCCATCTCCAACCTGCGAGGCAGCGATACGGGTGTCTACGTGGGCGTTATGTTCAACGACTATAGCGCCATGCTCCTGCGTGACTACCAGGACATCCCAACCTACTTCGCGACAGGCACGGGCCAAAGCATGCTGTCCAACCGCATCTCGTACTTTTTCGACTGGCACGGCCCGTCGGTGACGGTTGATACGGCCTGTAGCTCAAGCTTGGTAGCCGTGCATATGGCGGTGCAGGCCCTGAGGTCTGGCGAGTCCCGCGTCGCGTTGGCATGCGGCACGAACCTAGTCATAGGGCCTGAAGGGTTTGTCGTCGAGAGCAAGCTGAATATGCTGTCGCCGGATGGCCGCAGCCGGATGTGGGACGATCGGGCCAATGGGTACGCGCGTGGCGACGGAGTGGCTGCCGTTGTGTGTGAGTCAATTCTCAACCATGCTATGGCAAGGAGGCGAATAAAAGATTCACACAGTCATATAGTATTGTTAATGCTTGCGTGTTGTGGTCCATTATCCAGCGTATTTCCATAGATGCTGACTGAAACTATTTTGTAGTAAAAAAGTTGAGTGACGCCATTGCGGATGGCGACCACATCGAATGTGTCATCCGAGAGACCGGGTTGAACCAGGACGGCGCAACACCAGGGATTACTATACCGAGCGCATCGGCTCAGGAAGATCTTATCCGCAGCACGTACGCAAAGGCCGGCTTGGACCTCCGCATGCCAAGCGACCGGCCACAGTACTTCGAGGCTCACGGTACAGGGACGCCGACGGGTGATCCGATAGAGGCAGAAGCCATCCACAAGGCATTCTACACATCACTTGGGGCCATAGACCCTCTCAGCCTCAACAGAGGCCATCCGCTCTATGTGGGCTCTATCAAAACGGTCCTTGGTCACACAGAGGGCGCCGCTGGCGTGGCCGCGCTGCTCAAGGCATCTCTCGCTGTACAGAATATGGTCATTCCTCCGAATCTCCTCTTCGAAAAGCTGAGTGATCGTGTGGCGCCCTTTTACCAGAATATGGAGATCCTCCGGGAACCCAAAGAATGGCCTGGCGTATCAGAGGGTGAAGTGAGAAGAGTGAGCGTGAATTGCTTCGGTTTCGGCGGCGCCAATGCACATGCCATCGTGGAATGCTATGACAATCCTCCGTCGGCACCGCCGCATTCTTCATCACAAACAGCCTGCATTCTCACCCCATTCGTCTTCTCAGCATTCTCGGAGACATCGCTTCATAAGACATTGTCAGCTTACGTGGACTACCTCGCAAAGCAGGGCGATGAATCCGGATTGAGGCCCCAAGATCTTGCCTGGACGCTGCGAGCACATCGGTCTGTGCTACCGTTCCGCGTCTCCATCGTCGCACCATCTCTAGTTGACCTGAAAGTAAAGTTGCTAGCCAAGCTTGAAGATATCAAGGACCGGAAGGGTGGTTTATTCATCAAGTCCTCGTCCTCCTCTGACTTGAGAGACAAAGGGATTCTGGGCGTCTTCACTGGACAAGGGGCGCAGTACCCTCGCATGGTAGCTGAGCTTATAGAGGAATCCGCCACCGCTCGCAAGATCATACAAGTCTTGCAGTCGTATCTCCTGCAAATCCCCGAGGAGGAGCACAGGCCCTCGTGGTCCCTGGAGACGGAGCTCCTCGCAGACAGCTCATGCTCGCGCGTGCACGAGGCCGAGGTCTCCCTGCCGCTCTGCACTGCGGTCCAGATTGTGCTGGTGGACCTCTTGCGGCTCGCCGGGGTGCGCTTCGCAGCTGTTGTGGGCCACTCGTCGGGGGAGATCGCAGCCGCCTACGCAGCCGGGTATCTGACCGCCCGCGACGCAATGTGCATCGCGTACTACCGCGGGAGGTACGCGTCGCTGGCGCAGAGCCCCAACGGGGCGGGCATCCAGGGCGCCATGATGGCGGTGGGCAGCTCGATGGGGGATATGGAGGAGCTTTGTGCGGATGAGCTGTTCGCGGGGAGAGTGCGCGTGGCTGCTAATAACTCCCCCACCAGCGTGACTGTTTCAGGGGACATGGACGCTATCGAGGACCTCGAGGCTGTGCTGGATGACGAGGACAAGTTTCACCGGCGCTTAAAGGTCGACAAGGCTTATCACTCGCACCATATGCTTCCTTGTTTCGATCCCTACGTCGACGCCTTACGGAAGCTAGGTGTCAAACCACAAGTGCCATCTTTGGATAATAAGCCTTGTGTCTGGTTCTCCAGCGTTGACGACGGACGGCCAATGGATCTCCATGACCCCGCGGTGCCAGAGAGACTGAGCAGTGTGTACTGGGCCGAGAACTCGATCCAACCGGTACTTTTTCACAATGCAGTCAGCTCCGCCATGCGTGCTGGCCCGTACGGCCTGGTGCTGGAGGTGGGACCACACCCCGCGCTGAAGGCGCCCGCAACGCAGACCATCCGCGACATCCTGGGGGGCAAAGAGATCCCGTACTGCGGCGTGCTCTCGCGCGGCGTGAGCGCTGTGGACGCCTCGTCGGCCGCATTGGGGCTTCTGTGGTCGCACCTGGGCCCAGAGACTGTCGACCTAAGCGGGTACGAACGACGGGTGGCTGGTCTTGATCACAAGGGACAGGACCTGCGTCTCGTCAAAGGCTTGCCCACCTACCAATGGAATCACAAGTCCAGATACTGGCACGAGTCACGTTCCTCGCGCAAGATGCGCCTGCGGAAGGCTACACACACCCTGCTCGGCGATGTGACCCCCGACAGCGCTCCGCATCACCTTCAGTGGAGGAACTTGCTGCGAATAAACGAAATGGAGTGGCTGGGTGGCCATGCGGTCCAGAACCAGAGCGTCTTCCCCGCGGCGGGATATCTGGCGACAGCTATTGAAGCATCACGCTTCGTCCTCGATGAGGTCAATCGTGGTGGTGATGATCATGATTCAGACCTACGACTGATAGAGTTGATGGACTTTTCCATCCTCAACGCGATCCCGTTCGAGCAGGAGGACGTCGGTATTGAAGTCCTGGTCGAGATGGCAGACATAGTCAAGGACGGGAAATCTGCCCGGGCCAAGTTTCGATACGCGGCGGCCATCGATGCCAGCTCAGATGATTTAAAGCTGGCCGCCAGCGCCGACGTGGTGATCCATACTGGCAAACCGTCCCCGTTTCTGCTGCCTCGACGGCCCCCGCCGCTACCACATACCATCGAGGTCGAGACTGAGCGTTTCTACAGCGCACTGGCTGAGCTTGGGTACAACTTCAGCGGTCGCTTCCGGGGCTTGTCCTCCCTGCAGAGGAAACGCGGCAAAGCCAGCGGCCTGATCAGAATGCCCACGTCGTCGTCGCCCTTGCTCATCCATCCCGCAGAGCTGGACGTGGCCCTCCAGTCGGCCATTCTTGCATACAGCTACCCGTACGACGAGGAGCTCACCTCCTTGAATCTCCCTACTACCATCCGCCGTGTCCGCATCAACACTGCTGCTCTGCTACATGGTGAGAAAGGGCGGGCCAGCGATGGAGAGTGTGTGCCAGTCGACGCGTCCATAGACTGCTCGGCACAGGCTAGGAAAGCCTCGGGCGGCATCTTGGCCGATGTCAATTTATATGCCGCCGGTACGGACCGCGTGGCAAGTCCCCACGCCGCAATTCAGGTGCAAGGCGTAGCCTTTAGTCCCATGGGCAGCTCAGAGCGTGACTCATCTCAGGACCGGCCGGTGTACTCTAAAGAACGCTGGGTTCTGGCCCATCCCGACTGCTTCGAGGCCGCGCGAGGGCTGTGGGATGACACGGCGGTGCGGGAGACAGCGGCGCTGCTCGAGCGAGTTGCCACCTTCTACCTGCGCAAGTTTGACCGCGAGGTTCCGCCCGAGCATGTGGCCCGCACGACGTTCCCGACCAACTGGTACCTGAACCACGCGCGACACGTTAGTGACTCTGTTCGAAATGGGAAGAACATCTGGTGGGAGGACGCGTGGGAAGATGACACGATCGGCAGTATCGAGGAGGCAAGCAGGCCTTACATGCACCTCCCGGACTTCCAGATCATGCACCTGGTCGGCGATTCGATGCCGGGCGTCTTCGAAGGAAAGTCGACAATGCTGGAAGAGTTCCGCCAAGGGGGCAACGACATCTTGGACCGTTACTATGCCACTGGCATCGGTCTGAGGCACCTGGCGACTTGGGTTGCCCGGGTCGTCAGGCAGATCACCGACCGCAATCCGCACATGGGCGTTTTGGAAGTTGGCGCCGGTACAGGGGGCGCGACCAAGGCTATTTTTGAAGAAATTGGCGGTGACTTCCAGTCGTACACATATACCGACATCTCGGCTGGATTCTTCGAGGCGGCCATAGATTCTCCCGCCTTCTCTCAGCACAAAGACAAGATGTCCTTCAGGACCCTTGATATCGAGAGGGACCCCGTTTCACAAGGTTATGCCGAGTATTCGTACGATTTAGTCATCGCATTCTTCGTCATCCACGCCACCAGCGACCTAGAGCGCAGTTTGCGCAACCTACGGCGGCTGCTCAAGCCCGGCGGCTACCTGATCATTGGCGAGGGGGTGGACAACGGCTCTGGTACTGCTACTTCTGGGTTCATTTTTGGAACTCTGCCGGGCTGGTGGATTGGCGTCGAAAGCGGCCGATTGCTGTCGCCATTGATTTCTCGTGGGGAATGGGACAGGCTTCTCCGATCGACAGGCTTCTCTGGCGCAAATGCCACCCCTCCGTTTGCGACCAAGGCCGCATTTGACATTTTCCCCCTTGTATCACAGGCCTGTGACGACCAGGTCAACTTCTTGCGCGAGCCCATGAACACGGCCGCCGCCTCTATGGAGCGCGCCGGAGTCCCTGTGATCCAGAAGCTGACTGTGGTAGGCGGCCTGACCCGCCGCAGCGCACGACTGATCGAAGGGCTTGAACATGCCATTCGAGGAGGCGAAATAAGATATGCCGCCGATTTCCACCGCTTCGAGTCCCTGGCCGGTGTCGACCTCGATCTGGTCGGCGACGACACCACTCTGGTCTGCTTGCAGGATCTGGACACACCCATCTTCCAGGACATCACTGAAGGGACTTTCACCATGCTTAAGAAGGTGCTGCAAGCAACCAAGGTGGGCCTGTGGGTCACCAGTGGCCGGAATGGGGACGAGCCATTTGCGAATATGATGGTCGCTTTCACACGTTGTGCTGCTCACGAAATGCCTGATCTTTGCCTCCAACAGATTGATATAGCCAACCCCGAGAGCACAAACCCGGACACATTAGCAGAAGCAATCCTCCGCCTCCATGGTTCAATACACATGACCAGAGTGTGTAATACCGAGAAGCAAGATCTTTGTTGGACCATCGAGCCTGAAATTATTCTGGATCATGGAGGTCGTCAGCTCGTGCCTCGTCTTAGCCTCGTCAGAGAGCTGAATGAACGGTACAACGCCGGGAGACGGATTGTTTCCCGCCAGCTAGACCTGCAGTCTTCCAAACAATCCGTCAGGCTGGTTCCAAAGCCTGCCCGGCGTTACACCCTCCAGAAAGTGCCTAGGTACGAGACAGAGCTGTGGGAATATGCCAACAGTGCCGAGGGCTGGATTGAACTGCTCACGAAGCATGCGGCCCTGTCCGCGATCAAGACCCCTTTCGGGCACTACTTCGTCATCCTCGGCGTGGAACAGAGAACTGGAGACGTCTTTGTGGCGCTGGCACCGAATTTGGCTTCGAGAATCCAGAGTTCCCGACGGCACGCGGTCCGTTGCGACAACGCGCCTCTTCCCAGCCATGGCATGCTCCGGCTTGTGGCCGCGCACTTGGTCGCCATGGCTTCACTGGAGCACGTAGGTCGCGGGCAGACCATGGTCGTACACAACGCCTCGTCCATCATCGCCGAGTTGTTTTCAGTGCTATGCCCTGCCAAGAATATCACGGTCATTCACACCATTGACGACTCGATCGAAGATACTACATGTCTTCCTGCTGCATGGATCCAGCTTCCCCAGTACCTCAGCGAATCTGAGCTGGAGGACCTTCCAGAGCTGGCTGAGCCCGTAGCCGCTTTCGTTGGGCTTTCCACCCACCACGAGTCAACTAGAAGCTCCGCTAATGAAGAGACAATGATGTCGATGTTCCGATCGAGAGGTGCTACTGTCTTGACATCCCACTCAATCTTTTCGGCGACTTCCAGTGGCGTTGACAGCAATGTCTCCGTTGCGGATGTGGAGGACTGGCTGCTCGAGGCTGTCTCATATGCACAGAAGCACTCTTCCATTTCGCCCTCAAGCGGATTGAGCGTCTCTCTCAAAGACCTGATCGATGGAGTCTACAGTCCCCAGACTTTCGATCCTATATGCATCATCAATTGGCAAGAGGGACCTTCCAAACTTGCTGTCGAGGTAAGTCGGCTAGATGCTGGCCCCGTATTCAAAGGCGACGAGTGCGGCGGAAGCACATATTGGGTCGTCGGCATGTCTGGGGCGCTCGGAATCTCACTCGTCGACTGGATGATAAGTCGAGGCGCCAAGAATGTTGTAATAACCAGCAGAACACCTGACATCGCGCCGGAATGGATCGCAGCGCATCAACGCCGCCGCGCAACCGTCACCATCGTGGCCTGTGATGTGACCCAAGAAGCAGACCTGAACAGGGCCCACCGCCAGATTCTGGATACGCTGCCCCCCATCGCAGGTGTGATCCACGGTGCCATGGTGCTGCGTGACGTGGGTATCGCAAATATGTCATATGACCAGTTAATGGACGTTGTGCGCCCCAAGGTCTATGGCAGTATATACCTTGATCGTATCTTTGCTGATGTACCCCTCGATTTCTTTGTCCTAACCTCATCCGTCAACACCGTCATTGGAAACCCAGGCCAGGCCAACTACGCGGCAGCCAACTCCTTCATGTGCAGCCTCGCGGCGCAGCGGCGCGGCCGCGGCCTGCGCGCCGCAGCCGTCAACGGCGGCGCCATCATCGGCGCGGGCTACATGGAGCGCGACTCGCGGAGGACCTGGGACCGCATCGCGGACAACAACGGCATGATGCGCATGTCCGAGGAGGACTTTGTGCAGTCCGTCTGCGAGGGCATCGAGGCTTCCCGGCTGGACGACGGCGGCCACGGGCCCGAGATCACGACGGGTCTGAACTTCATCCGCGCGGGCGCGGGGGATGCGCCGTTCTGGGCGGACGATCCTAGGTTTGCTTGCTTTATTACCCATGAGGAAAGTCCTCGGGGTAACGGCCAGGACAAGGCGGCTGCTTCTGCTGTTTCTCTTCAGCAGCTGCTCGCCGAGTGCCGGTCGCAAGATGAGGTCTATGATATAGTTGCTAGTGAGTCTCATCCTCGCATCGAAGGAATTAAACACATTACTCTCTTAGGAACAACAAGCACTTACTCATGACCACAGGAGCATTCGGTGCTGCACTACGCGCCGTTCTTCGGTCGACCTTGTCCGATGAGGATCTGATGGCGTCTCTCAGCAGCGATATTGGGCTTGACTCGCTTGTATCAGTCAATATTCGATCCTGGTTTCTGAAACATCTTCAGGTCAATGTCCCAGTGTTGAAGATGATGGGAAACGGTACGATGGAGAACCTCGCCCGTTTCGCTATAAACGCTCTCCCACCCGAGATGGTCCCGCACCTCAACTGCGGCGGCCCCCTGGTCAATGGTTCTTCTGAGGTAGAAACATTCGGAAATCAGGCATCTGGTTCAGCGCCTTCTTCTGATCTAGGCTGTGGCTCTGATAGTCAAGATGTCGAGCGCGCCCCCGCTGAATCCAACTCCTCACTGAGCATGCCTAGCGAGAAGCTCTCACTGGAGACAGACTTCAAGACATCGAACGGCAAGCAACACGCCGCCGTAGACGAGATCGACTGGGAAGCTGAGTCATGTCCGCCCGCCTACCTTGTTGACGTCCCACTGGAAAGAGCATCAGCAGCTCCCAGGACACCGCCTGGCGTCGTTGTCCTCACCGGAGCCAGTGGCCTCTACGGCCGTCACCTGCTGGCATACATGCTCAAGCATATCCCAGGAGTCAAGGTCATCTGCATCGCAGTCCGCAACCTCACCCAGCGCCTCGAGAACGGCGAACTTCCTGCCCCCGGCCACCACATCGAGTACTTCCAAGGCGACCTGGAATCGCCCCTGCTGGGCCTGGCGCCCGCAGATCACCGCCGCATCTTCGCCGAGGCCGACTGCGTCATCCACAACGGCGCCAACACGTCGCACATGGCAGGCTACCGGAGCCTGCGGCGGGCCAACGTCGGCGCGACCCTGGAGCTGGCGCGGTCCTGCCTCCCGCGCCGCGTCCCGCTGCACTACGTCTCGAGCGCCGGGCTGGCCATGCTGTACGACCGCCACCCCCACCACCACGGCGGCGAGCAGCAGCAGCCCCCCTTCCCGCCCGTGTCGGTGACGGGCCCCGGGTGCGCGCGCCCCGCGGCCGACGGCTCATTCGGCTACGCCGGCGCCAAGTGGGCCTGCGAGGCGCTGCTGGAGCGCACGCACGCGGCATACAGGGGCGACGGCGGCGGCGGCGACGGCGGGGGTCGCCCGTGGAGCGTCTGCATCCACCGGCCGTCCACCATCATGCGCGAGGGCGCGGACGCGACGGGCGACAGCAGGGCGGCGCTGGACTGGCTGAACGCGATGCTGGCCTACAGCCGGCGGTACGGGGCGGTACCTTCGGTCCGGCGGACCCGCGGCGCGCTGGACCTGGTCTCCGTGCGGACCGCGTGTGCGGACCTGGTGCGGCGCGTGGTGGCGCCGGAGCGGGATGGGCGCCTGCGGGCCGGCGAGGTCGGGTATGTGCACGAGGTGGGGGATGTGGTTATTCCCTTGGGCTCGCTGCAGGATGTGGGCTTGCGGGAGCCCGGGGGGAGACAGTTTGGCGTCGTGCCTATGGGGGATTGGATCGCTAGGGCCGTTGCTGATGGCCTTCATCCGGCTGTGGCCGCCTTGGTTGAGATGATGGACGATCCCGATGGGCCGGACTATCCCAGGCTTCTGAGAGAAATTCCTGGGGGTGGATAGGATCGAAGTTGTTGCGCATGTAGAGGCTTGATACACGATACTCATGGGAATTATATAATTGTTTTTCTAGTTGCATGCAGCAAATTTGTGGTAGGAATTCTCCTGAGTCTGCCGCGACCATGAGCTTGTCTTCTCGCGTATACTGACTGAAATCGAAGACCCTCTCGTTAAAAAAACACTTGAGGATCACCCTCCTCCTATCGCTCCAGAAGCAGGCCAGGATCTTTTCCCGGTGACCCCCCCCCCCCAGCAAAAAAATCAACGGACACTATACTATACTAGACGATAATATTATTAAAGTCTCGGCCCGTAATGCTAGGGTCGCCGGTAAAAATGGGTGCTCTGGCTCCCTCATCGCGCCGGAAGTAGCTCAGAAAATTGCTAATCGCGTCAGATGCGCGGTTTTCAAGGTCTGCCACTGGTCTATGATATGTCAGCGATGCAAATTGAGCGGTATGCATGGTGCTATGTTGTTCCAAGATTACTTGCCCACGTGTGACAGGCGCGGCACTGACGCCGGCCACCGCAGCTGCGACTACCGCGATAGCAGAGAGCTTCATCTTGGGCTTGATTGCTTCTTTGAAAGTCAGAGCGGATGAGTTCGTCCGTCAGCTGCGATCGGTTGTTGGACGAAAACGACCCCGGGAGCTTCACCGGGCTCAGACGACGTTCTTGGTGCGGTACTCTGATGAGGAGTGGATGTGAAAGTGTGATAATGCTTTTCTGCCAATTTTCGGACTGTAAATATGGCACAGTTGATCTCAATGTGATGGGATGCTCTCTCTTTAAATTCACCCAGGTTTTCCACTTGTTCACCTGGCGGATTACAGACCAGCAACCCTTGGTACTTCGCCAAAGTCAAACTCTCTCACAAATTGACTCGCCCACTGAGTCGCCGCAATTATGCGCTCGCTGAGCCCGTGATAGAGTTCGAGGCCTGAGACGGGACTAGCCTCAGAGTCTGCGCGTCTCAGCCCCCCTCGACACATGCGCTATATTTGACCATCGGAAGTCTTTAGTGTTCAGCACAATGCGCTTGGTAAAAAAAAAGGTCAGGAATGTGGGACGGGTCTAGAATTCGCATCTTAGGTTGTTGCCGACGGAGCCGAAAGTTATATTGTCCCCCTGGACGACCCCATTGACCTGCACCGCGTCAACCAAGGAGGCTTGGATTTCTGTACCAACCCCAAGTCGTTTCACACGATGATTAAAGCCCTTGACTGACTTCAACCGATACCTGCCATCCCAGATCAGACGCGGAGTATAGGGGTTCCCACCACGTATTAATTATCATGCGCACCGCGCGAAGCTACCTCCAGTACTGTCCGACATCCATGGGCGCACGCTGTTGCGCGAAAATTCCAACTCAAGCATTCTCATAAAACGTATTGATGTCCGTCCTGACACCAATCTTCCCCTTCGGCGGCGGCTGCCGCTTGAGGTAGATCTCCTCCTCGCTGCTGTTCTCAGACGCATTGTACGTGCTCTGGCCGGGCTTGAAGCGCGAGTCGACGAGCTGCGGGCCCGAGGAGGAGGTGGAGCTAGTACCGCCGCCGGCGCCAGCGCCGCCGAAGCCGTCGTCGTCGTCGTGGCCGCCGGCCTGGATGTCGACCTCCTGGCGCCCGCTGCGGCTCTTGTCCATGAGCTGGAACCTGGACAGCTTGTTGGTGCTCAGGCTGCGGCCCGCGCTCTTGCTGCCCCCCAGCTTGTAGTCCGACCCGCCGCGGTTCGAGCTGCCCAGCAGGGCTGGCGCGTAGCGCTTGGCGATGGCTTTGAAGGAGGGGATCGATGCGGCCAGGATGCCGACGTTGGTTTCGATGGCGGACCAGTACTGTGTTCACGGACTCGTCAGTGGGGTTTTCATGGCCTTCTTCGGCTCGGGGACACCGGATTTGGCGTGTTGGGGGCGTATTGTTCTTACCATGGCTCCTGAGATGACCCAGGTGGCGTCGGCACCAACTTCAAGCATCTGCGGGATGTAGGTGATTCGGATGATTGATGATAAGCAAGCACTGTAGAAGGGCAAGACGTCCAATGGTCAGCATATTGTTCCCAATTGGCAGCAGAAAGGTTGCTGAATTGTTGCAAACGTTCTGGGGAGAGATTTTCACTGACACAAATCCCAGAGACATCATTATGCCCAATCCAACCTTCTGGCGCCTAGGCATCTGCAGTTTCGAGACCATCTTGAGAGGAATTGCGTAGGTCAACACATCCGTCGAGATGTTGACGGCGGCATTGGCCAGGTAGAAGGCATTAATGTTGATGCATTTCTTGTCCGTGATGGTCAAGTCGTCTGCACGCAAATGTCAGCGTCGAAGCCGGCGGTGAAGGGCGTATGGCCACAACCACAAGAGGCGTAAACTGACAGGCAGCCTGGACAGGCGAGCACTCAAAGATGCAAACTATAACATTGGCGCCGGCCTGGCAGCTTACGACGCCAATCATGATATACGCCAGCCGCCGAAGCTCGCGGTCCCCGAGGCGCGTGTAGAGTGCGAGCACCGAGGTCTTGATGAAGCCTAGGCAAGCATTGTAGAAGATGGAAGACAGCCAGACTATCTGCGAGTATGATATGAGATTGTCTGTGCCTCGAAGCATGACATCGTTCATATGGGATCCCAGCCCATGATTCACGGCTGTGAGCCACGTGTCAGACCCAATGGTTGAGATGTGTAGGGGGATATTCTAATCTTACCAAGTATAGTTGCGACGATGAAGGCCCATGCCAGTAGCTACGAGATAGTCAGCCTGATGCGGAACCTGCTGTTCGATGAGTATTATAACCTACAGCACCGATTATAATGAGCGCTGAGGGGCGTGGTCAGCTGATGTTCATGCATGCAAGCACTGGACGCATTAATGCAGGGACCAAGGAAAGACATTGCTCACCATCGTCGGGGCCGAACGAGTTTGTGATATGAATCCGGGCGAACAGGCGTAATGATATCGTTATGATAGTGATGACGCCAAAGACGACAGACACGGTCGTCACCGTGGGCCCTTGAGATTCAGCCATCTGCTGCTCGGAGAAAGGAATGCCCAAGAAGAAGAGAAGAGCCAAGTCGGTCAACTTGCACGGTGCGTTTAAGGAGAGAATGCGCCGGTGGCTTCAGGTAGGGGACCGAGGTCAAAGAGAGTGGAAAGAACGCAATCAAGGACTCCGCGTCTTCATGGCATTGCGATGTGTGAGAAGTGGGCGGCCGGAGAGATATTTGGGAATGGGGGCGTGGAGGGGGGGCGACATATCTCCCTCAAAACCCAGGGGGCAGCCACCCGACTCAGTCACATTTCACGCAGAAAAAGTAATACACATTTGCAGGGAGGCAATGCAATAGCATGGTTGCTGCGGGCTGATCTTCGTTCCCAAGAGTTTGGTCTTTACAATGGTGAGGAAGTACCGAGCCCACAAAATATGACGAGACCCGGTCTCCAGCCCCAGATATCAATCGACGAATGGAAAGCCGTTGCCCGCCGAGCCGCGCGAATGGGACTAGTATTTAACCTGGTCTTCCCGGTGAGGAGGGACCCCCATCCTTCGGAGAAAATCTAGGCAATTATCCCATGAAGTTTCATGAATTACCAGGGGAGCAAACTGCTGAAGTGTTCTCTTTGAGGGAAGACCAGTTCGAAGCTGAAATGAAGATGCCCACTGCCCCTTGGACAGGACCGACTGAGGGAGTCGACTAGTGATTGTACCATGGGTTGCGGAATGTGAACGTTACCGACAAAAATGCCAGCAGAAGCAGTAGGTTTCCTCCCGAAACGTGGTAGAGACAGACAATGGGAGATCCTTTCCAGGACGGGGGCGGCACTTGTATGCATGCAGAAGCAGTGGATCACGGGATCCTTCGTGTTGTTGTGCCTGGGCAAAATCACCTGCGGGACTCGCACCAGTTCCGACAGAATCTAAACTTAATTCAGAGAGTGGGCCAGGAGGTGGCCCTGCTCCGGATGGCTTGCCGTTGAAAGTCATTGTTTGGTCCGCAGGCTCCGGAGACAGCGATCTACAACTCGCAGTAAATAAGTTCGGTACCATCAGGTGATGTGTCCCTTTCTATGGTTCCTCGCACCATCAGAATGTTAAAAAAACCGTTTCCTGTCACAATTTCCCAAGCAGGTGTGTACCACACTCCTGCATGCTGCATTGGACTTGTCGCAGTGAGCAGGGATGGTAGCAAAAGAATGCCCCATATTTAGAGGGGAGAGGCGATGGGCCGCCGACACGCTGAAACGAGCACCCCCTAACGCTGACTTTTTGACCCCCCCTAGTTGTTTTCTCTTGGCAAGCTGCCTCTACACATCTTCTCAACTTTTGAGGATACAAAGGTAACGGGTTGGACCTCTGGGAACTCAGGCACGGCCTACCGGCCTCTCGCTCACGCTCGTCCTTTCGCCCCAGCCGGCCCTTTCTTGATTTTGTTGTCAGTTTTGAATCTCGAAATTATGTAAGCCACGTACGCTAGCTATATTGGGAGGACGGCAAGAAAAATGGACTAGGGGGGGTCAAAAAGTCAGCGCTAGGGGGTGCTCGTTTCAGCGTGTCGATGGGCCGCGTCGACCTGTCAAAAAAAGACGTAGAGATGGTATCATAAAAAAACGATAGCCATGTAATCCGTACCCATTGGGATGTTGCAATAAAGTATTTCTTCTCAATGCGACGAGTATCTTTGTGAAGAGACTAGGAAAAACAGAGCCGGGCAACGAGCAGATCTTTCGGAGGGCAACGGGGATCGTCACTAGCTAGGTTCATTCATTGGCCAGCTTCCATTTTTCACGAGTATGCTGTGCCCAGGTTCGACAGTCTCTGCCTCTATCGACACTTGGCAGTTCCAGCTTCTGGCCACTAGGGAAAGAATGCAGTGCTTGCAGGCCAACCACAAGTGCAGTAGGCCCCCACATCTATCAGGGGCCAGTATGAAATTGAGAAGCATCATGTAGGGGCATCCTGGGTACGTGCCAGCTGCAGCACTTCTCGTTTTTGCAGTCTTGGGCGACGATCACTGGACAATCGCAGTTCCAATTACCTGGGCCCCCATACGCACAGACTAATAAGAGCCAGCAAAACCGTCAAGTGAGGTTCAAGTTGGGCCACCTGAACTATGGGCTACAGCACACATTCGCCAAACTGACAGGTGCGGACGCTTGGTCGGGATGGACCGTTAATTAGAGTCGCCGGGCCAATCGCGGATAGTCCGACTATCGTCGACGGACCGTTGAACTTCTGGAGCCCCATGGCAGATCAGATCCCCACAAGCCCGCGCCTGTTTGTATTGCGCAACATGTTCTAAACCCTTCAGCCCTTTCGACCGGCTCCTAGCTGCCGAAATCTCGTCGGCCGACGGCAGCATTTGCCGGAGGCCCCATCCGCATGGATACTGATCCCTCGACTGGATACCAGCGGGGCCGAAGGAAATTTGGGGGGTGAGGTGATCTTTTATGGGGTCTGGCCGAATCCAGCAAGCAGCCGGCTCGAGCCATGTAACCTTGGGAACGTCAAATGCCACACACGTTATTCGCGAATCATTGGATTTTGTGGGGAATGATTCGCAGGGTCGTGATCAGAGGAGGGTGTCTTCCTGTCGACCACCCGTCGAGAAAGTCCACCCGCAGGCACGAACAGCTTGACATAAATATTTGCACAGACAACGGCTGGTCGCTCACCGAGGGCGCATTCTACCATCCCAGTCATATTGACGAGCTGCACGTCAGGCCTGGCAGACTGCGACATCACTGAGGCTAGACTCAACTAAAGCTTGGCTTGGGTTTTCTGGTTGCGACATTGATCACTTGAGGATGCCTTCAATCCTGCGGATCGTGGGAGGCTTGGTCCTCCTCGGTCTTGCGCATGTCGTCGGCAGCTTCGTCTACCAGATTGTATACTATCGTTTCTTTCACCCACTGTCCAAGTTCCCTGGGCCTTTCTGGGGATCAGTGACTCGGTTATGGATCACCTATCACAACGTCAAGGGCGACGAGCCTGAGACTTTCCAGGCTCTGCACCGCAAATACGGTATGTTGGCGTGATCGTATCCAGCATTAATGCTTTGGATACATCTTGAGCAACCACTGACATCTGGCAAAGGCCCAATCATTCGCATCACCCCGGTCATGCTTCTGGTGAGCGACGCGACCAAGCTGCCGGTCATCTACAGCCGCCAGGCCAACAAGTCCAAGCACTACATCACCGGCAGCTTCGGCAAGACGGAGTCGCTCTTCAACATGCAGGACTCGAAGACGCACTCGCGGTTCCGCAAGATTGCCGCCGCGCCGTACAGCTTCACCAACATCAAGAAGATGGAGCCCCTCATCGACGCGCGCATTGGAGAATGGATGGAACGCCTCGAGGAGCTCTTCATCAAGCGCGAGCCCGGCGTCAAGTTTGATTTCGCCCCCTGGGCTGTCTACATGGCTTACGACGTCATCTCCGAGGTTGGCTTTGGCGAGCCGTTTGGCTTCATCCAGCAGGGAACAGATGTTGGGGGGCTGATTCAGGGGTTCCATGACGGACTTACGCCCTTCGGTATCATGGCCAGACTGTATCCCATGACAAACTGGATCAAGAGCACATTCCTTGGGAAATACTTTGTGGCCACACCAGAGCAGAACTCAGGAATCGGCTCGCTTATGCGCTTCCGGGACAAGCTTATCGACCAACGCTTCAAGGAGATCGAAGCCGGCACAAACGTGCGGTTCGATTTGCTTCAGACGTGAGTCAAAACCACTGCACTTTTTGTTCCCCTTCTCATTTTTTTTTCTGACAACACTCTAGTTTCATCGAGGCCCGCGACGAAGACGGCAAGCCACTGGACCTGGACTACATCAAGGCCGAGATCCTCCTCGTGCTCCTCGCAGGCGCAGACACAACAGGCACAGCATTCCAAGCCATGATGGTCTACGTCCTGTCGAACCCGTCCGTCTACGGCAAGCTGATGGCCGAGCTGGACGCCGCGACCGCGGCCGGCAAGATCAGCGCGCAGGGCAGCATCCCGCAGTACGAGGAGATCGTGGCGCACTGCCCGTACTACCTGGCCTGCCTGCGCGAGGCGATGCGCCTGACGCCCTCGGCGCCCAACATCTTCCCGCGCATCGCCGGCCCGGGCGGCCTCTCCCTCGGCGAGGACAGGTTCGCGCCCGAGGGCACCGAGCTCACCTGCAACCCCTGGCTGGTCCACCGCGACCGGAACCTGTACGGCGACGACACCGGCGACTTCCGCCCCGAGAGGTGGCTCGAGGACCCTGAGAGGGCCAAGGACTTCCTCAAGTACAACATGGCTTTCGGGTATGGCGCGCGGGTGTGCCTGGGCCGGGAGATTGCGAACATGGAGCTGTACAAGGCGCCCCTGCAGTTCTTCAGGACCTTCAGGCCTGAGATTGCGAATAAGGAGGTGCCTGGTCGGTATATCATCAAGGGCGGTGTGAGCTACTATGAGGATATGTGGCTTAGTATTAGCAAGAGGACAGCAGCAAAGGCCTGAAGAGATGGTTGCAGAACGTTGTACATATATATAAGTGGTTTTGATGCAGTCAAGGCCTCGATTAATGCAGAAGTAACTTCTAACCGAATCATTCTGAAGGTACGCTCTTGGTGTGAGATCGACTTGTCGATTTTCAATGCCTTACTTCCTCGCCCTTGTACCACTCCCAGCTTCAAATTTGTCAAAATTCATATAACTGAATTCAATTCGTTGATGGCTCATTATTTTTTTACGCTTAGTTCTGATCGACAGTCAAAGTCACCATCACAAATGCAACCCAGAGCAGTTTTCAAGGCTTCATTCAATGTTCAGAGCATGCGCCCCCTTTTCTTACATTCCTTCTGCCAGGATAGTGAGTACCCATGTCATTCGCCTGTTTGGAACGCAGAATCCTGAGCCCGTCTCGACAATAACCCCGGCCAGCTCCTGTGTCTGAGACCCTGGTTAGCAGAGGATTCCTTCTGGCTCCTACGAACCCATCTAACCCATTTGATATTCGCTAAACTGTTCCTACCTAATTTTAAGCGGTGTGGGCCCCGGCACGTCCCGTTTAGTTGACGATCCAACTCCGTCTCCCGAATCTGAAGCGCTAACCCACCAAGAGACCCCTGGTCCTTAGGCAGCAACATTTGATTGCATGGCCGCCACCGCATTCAGGATATTTAGAGCTTGTAGGAAGATGCGGCGGTCGCACAGCGTCGATCGTCTATTCCTGCCGACCATGTTACCGCCACAAAAGAATTGAAAACAACAGCAATAGGTAGCATTTTGCGTCCTTGCATAGTAGGTTTCGTTTTCTAGCCATACTTGTGACAATGTTTCAAGCCCTCAACCCGGGCCTGCTCTTGTTTCTGCTAGCCGCAGGATTATATACGCTCGATTCCAGTCTTGCACACATCGCTATCCAGAAGGAGAAAAATGGAACAAGAAGGAATATGGCCACGACGATTCACACCTAGAGGAAGGGCGCGACCAGCGGTCGCGACAGTACGCACTCACTAGAGTCTGAGGTCTGGTCTGGAGTCTAAGATCCCAAATGCCTGGTTACAAGCGCTCAAGGAGTGACATTGTATGAATGGGTATATATAACTAAGGAAGCCGCTGTCAAAATGAACAACAGCATCACAACATCAATCAAACAGTTTCCTACTCTAAAGCTCAAATTCACAAAACAAAGATTTCAATCTATTTCCATTCTCGGTCGCATACCCGCAAATAGCCTTCTTTTATATCAACAATGTCGTCACGCAGAACACGCGACAGATGCCCTTCCTGCGGCCAGGCTATCGGCACCGGCCGGGTGCAATACCCCTGCGACAACCACGACTGCGAGGGAGGCTATCTCGTCGAGATATGCGACTACTCCGGCTGCCGCCGGGGCCAGTACTACGCCCCGAAGCTGAGGCAGTGGCTGCCCTGCACCAGGTGCCGTGGCAACTACCGCCGCGTGACGCGCACCAGGTGCCACCGGTGCAATGGGACCGGTGTTCTTGACAGACCATGCCCAACTTGTTATATTAACAGGGCGGTAAGTGTGACTTCAACCAGAACATGTGTTGCTGCTTGGGTTGCATCATGCTAATATGTTCGAACAGAGATAAAGAGGGTGCCATTGTAACATTGCCATGTGGCAGGACTGTGATTTTTAAAGACGCTCGTTGAGGGATAGAAGGTTTTAAGCCCTGGAGGCGACTATATATTTTGACTTAGGTAGCTGGTCCAAATTGCTGTGCTGGCACAGACTTTTCTACCTATTTTGGAAGCCGCGTGACTACTCCGGTGTGAACATATTTCCCAAGTGATGCACCATCTCATTTAGCATCTCACTCGAGTACCAATGGTCAAGTCCATCGTACTCGTTCCAGATGACACTCGCTCCACATTTACCCAGGCACTCTGACGCCCTTCGTCCAAGAGTTACGCTGACTTTGTCATCTTGCACTCCGTGACCAAGAAAAATGGGAGTTTTGGATCCTGTAAGTACTTTTGAGGGCAGTGCAAGGCTCGGCAAGTCCAACTCATCCCTCAACCATCCCACAGCTCTACTCGCTGGAGTAGTCGCTTTTCCGTCTCTAATTTCATCATCACCATCAACCGTGAATGGGTTAAAATCAAGCTCTCCGTCGTCTTGCACCTGACCATCTCCTTCACCACACATTTCTGCCATCAAACGTTCGGCGAAGGGAAGCCATCCGCACATGCCTACGAAGGCGCCCAGGTCCTCTCCCTCCCACAGCAACAGTGCTATCAGTGACGCTGCGCATCCCTGGCTTAATCCACCAAATACAATATTTCTCGCACCGCCCGGGACGAGAGCGATCTCGGTACGGAGCAGCTGATGCAGATACTCAGTTGTCTCGCGCAGGCCGTCGATCTGCAGCTCTTCCCTGTCTGTCGCTGGCGGGTCAAGTTTCCAGTTGTCGAACCACTGACGGGTGCGTGCGCGCTTGTAGATCGTGGAGCGGCGTCTTGCCGCGGTGGGAAAGACGAATCGAGCGTGTGGGAATGCCGTCTGCAGTGTCGCAAAGGCGGGCTCTTCGGCCTGTGAGATGTGCGCCGGCCCATTGAACAACGGCTCGTCTTTGTGATGATTTGGTGAACTCGGGTCGGGATCCTGAATAGCGGTTTGTAGCAGCTCAGGCCCGAACTTGTCTGCCCATGAGCCTCGTCCGTGAAGAAGGATGAAAGTGTGCTTATGCGGCAGCTGCAAGGGTTCGAACATGAGTGGATCTGGGTAATCCATGATCTTAATCAGAACGAAGCGCGCCAGGGGTTCTCGATTTCCTTCGTCTGAAATTACAATCCTGTAGTCAGTCTCATTGATGCAATGGTAGACACAAAGACTTAATATGTTTAAAATCTGAGCAACCCGCCATTCAAGTTATGAACAGCGGTTGCCTGGGTGAGGCCAAATCAGGCAACACTCCAGTTGCCTGTAAGACCGTATTTTCAGGGCCCAAAGTAAGTATTGTACATATGTGTCCAGGGAATCAGTAACTTGATTTGCGAATGTCTTATTCAAAGGTGTCTCCATTACAAGATAATCACATCAATATCCCCCATGAGGTTTCTCGACGCAAAGTTCGGGTCCTTGAAACAGCCATTCTTGCAGCTCCACCTTGGTAGCACAATCGTCCGGTACCCGAGTTGCACGCTGATAGATGTTACCGCGAGGCGCCCCACCCAGTTCTCATGACACCTCAAGATCATGGGTCGGTTCGCCTTGTCGAGAAGCTCCTGCCAGCTGTCTGCACACACGATCTGTCTCATGAGGGCGTTCCTTTTCTTGCCCCTTTTCTGCTCTCTTCCTATTGCCATGGTTTGGATGTCATAGCAGTGAACGTTTTCACACTCGCTCGGTACCTTGGCCAGCGTCGAGATCGAGGACAAAGCTTTGACGACGTCAATGTCTCCTACCCAAGCGTTACCATCATAAACTGATACGATTGCCTCTTGGAAAAAAGCCTGCATGTCTCGTTGCCCTTGGTGCTCGGCCGTATATGGAACTCGGTATTCAGTCAGGGACAAGTGAAGAGAAGTCTTGCTGAAGTGGTCGGCCGCCTGAAGTGGTCGGCCGCCTTTCCATCCCAGGGCTCGTGGTTAATAACGTTCCACTCCCCCACGTCGTTCTTCTTGATTTGAGGATCGGGTGGAGGGATCAGTAGAGACACGTCCGGTTTGCCAATGTTGCCAAATGTACGACTCAGTGAGCCAGGATTCGAATCTTGGTGCGGATCGGACGAGAGAACACGAGCAGCGTAGATGGAGCTTCCGACGGCCACGGCCATGACATTATCCAGCAATTTGGGATCGAGGTCTTGATCTCCTGTATCCAGGTAAACCACAGTGGAGAATGCGACTGCTGTGTGCGTCTTCGCTAGCCCTGATCTAAATCCGCTGAAACATTTCTTTGAACTCAACGGTGTGCGTAAGATGTCAAGGGAGACTGTGGTTTCCGACGTGTCCAAGTCCGCATAAAGTTGATCAATGAAGCCGAGGAACATAATCGAAATAGAGTTTGGTTTTGCAGATATTCCGTTGAAATCCAGAAGGTCGTTGTGCATCAGACTAAGTATTTTGTCGAATCCCACTTCGGACTTCAGCGTGAGCCTATTCTCTGACTGGTTGAGGATGTCGATCTTCCTGTAGATTGCTGCATATTTGGGATCACCGAAGAAGACCTTAAACTCGATAGGCGTCGCGGAAAGTCCCTTCAAAGACGACTTGGAACAGAACGATTGTGCAAACACTGAGTGCTCGAGTACATTAGAATATTATTCGCATCTTTCCAAGGTACGAATTTTAATATTTGATGCTTTGAGCGCGCCTTGACGGGCGTTAGCCGCCCCAAACTGGTTGATGGTGCATCGTCATCCCTTGTTGTCCATGTCCAGGCGTCGGAGCGGGATATTGTGTGTCCGGAGGCATCGCCAACTAGACGCAAAAGGTTCCCTTTACTTCCTGAGATCCACTGATAGAAATGATTGGAGATTGGCCTGCCTTCCATTGTTGTATCCTGGCGGGAAATTGTGCCTGGGCGGTTGGTCCGTCCTGAGAAAGAGTCGTCTGAGGACGGGTCACCTCCCAAAGAGACTATCATCCAAACCCCGGTGGTCAACCGCGGATTATTTTCCTGTAGCATAGACCACAAGACGTTCTGCCGCACGTCCATGTTGTTGATGATTTTGATCAATTCGGTGGCTGTTGTCATTCCCAACGTCTGAGTTTCAAGTGTCGGCGCCTTTCCATCCTCGTCCTTCAAGAACTCCCCACCATTTCTGCTTCCGTATGCCATGATTCTCATCATACTTTGCCGCCTATCCGGGGGTGCCTTCAGAAACTCTTCAGCCGCTTTGGCCAGAGCTTTATAGCCTGCAACAACCGGATCAGTCGATGCCTCCAAGCGACCCGCAAGTAACTGGTAGAAGTTGCAGATGTGGTCGTATTTGTCTTTTCTTTCTGGCCACTCCCTGGAGAGTGGCCCTAGTGCGGCGAGCATCAACTCCGTAATCGATATCCTTGAAGGGTCAGCACCAATAGCTCTCGTGACAGTTGTGGGAGCCCCGTAGTATCGGAGCTTGGCCAGCGGTAATGACCAGCGCACACCATAGTTGAAGTCACCCGAGGGACGCAGTCCGACTGTCAGAATGCCTCCTGAGTTGATAAGGGGATCGCCCTGCCGGATTTCCTTAGGTGGGCCGCTGGACAGGCCACTGCTGTACACAGACATGTCCGGGTACAGATGCCATGCTGACAATCCGAGGAGCGCTCCCCCATTGTAGACACTCTGAGCTACACCGGCAATCAGATTGTCGGCGACTTGCATTGACACCGTCCACGCCTCCATGACACTGTCGTATGTTCCAGGCGTATTGTTCACCGGCGCGTCGATGTTGCCGATGATCAAACGGAGTTGAATGCGTTCTGTGGCCTTCAATATGTCCGCTGTCTGCAGCCACGCCCGTGTACTGGAATCTAATTCAGCAAGTTGCTCACGAGTGACGGTAGAATTCAGTGCTGCTATGTCGGCGATGTCCATCCCTTCTTGATGCAGTTCGGCTTTCCTGGCATCCAGTATCTCAGCCCAGATCGATATGGCCTGAGGAGCAGACCAGATACGGGCGAGGATGCAGGCCAGAAGTTGCACACAAAGAGCCTCCGGCCCCGATGTTGCGGCTGCCCAGAGGGAGGTGCCGTCGATGCCCACGTTCTTGGAGAATATGTGGTTGTCGTAGCTTTCAGCAGTGTGATTGCTCGTTTCTTTTTTCATCTTCTTCGAAGCCGCCGCTATTTCCGATACGCGGTGTCCGAACGCCTGCAGGAGATGGGGTACTTTCGGCAGTTTACTTCTGAATATAGCACCCAGCTTGCGCGCAGCGATGTGCTGGGAACCTCCTTCAGCCTGACGACGGCGGTCCTCAGACAAGCTTGTGCCTAGGAGCTGGTACTCCTTGGGTGCCTCAACCTTGTACAAGGAGAAGTCAAAGTTCAGTGCTGCCAGCGCCATGGTATTTTCCTGAGACGCCGCCATCAGCGCGGCTGTGAATTTTCCGAGTGACGATGCCATGATGTTGGGTGAGCGGAGTTTGGAAAAACTGTCTTGAGAGTTGAGATAATGATGATGGCGTAGTGGAGCTAGAAAGGGGGCCAGGTAGATGGCTTCACTTGAAGGATGTGGTCGACGTGTGATGCTTCGCTCAAAGAATATTTGTCAACAACAGTAACTAACAGTCCGCTGTGATCGTTTCGCTTGGGGGCTCGTAGTAAGCTGCTGTATAGAAAAGTCAGAGCAGATTGTCTTCAATGATAACATGCTTGACTTGACACGCCATGAAGGAACGTCGCCATGATTTGCGGTGTTGAGGACCAGTATCTACAGGTGGGGACAATACCCTGGGGGACCGATTTAGGGATGTACGGTGTATTAAATAATACGCCGATTCGTGCAGCAGCACGCTGACCACCCTTCTGATTTTTCATTCCAGGTGATCAACTGATTGGCGTGCTGAAATGCACGATGGTATCACAGTATTGTTGGGCAGCCTGCTTCGTACCACTCGAGCCGTTGAAAACCTCCAGCGAGTGACGCCATGTAATGCAACATGAGCTCGTCGAAGCAGGCTGTAGTCACACTTGATTGGGCAAATACAGATTAACTTGCATTTCAGCTCGAAGTTTGCAGCAAGCAATATGCACATAAGAGACCAATCCTGACCTGCAAAGCGTTCGTGTAGCGTTGCTTACATGTACGTTGTTCCAAACAGCCAGCTCTCTGGCTACTTAAGTACTTGCACTGCAGCTTGAACTTTACGTTCGTGCTCCTCATGAAGTTATTTCAACAACACAGCGTGAAGGCATTTTCACATTAGACGTATTGCATTGATATACCTTTCATATTAAGTCGAAGTAGAGTAATAAGTAATCTAAGAGAGAACAAACAACTTTTTAATGAGGTTCAGTGGGCCATCATACGTTATCTGGCGAGTCTTGGTTATGATCCGTCCCGGGACCTCCGATCTAAACACCGCACTTGTCGGCCCTTTAAATATCATGGATGGGTTTTGGTAGCGCAAATTACGTACCTAGGGTAGTGTCGGCAGACAATGCGGGAGTTATGCGGAGAAGCCAGAGCCTTAGTGATTCGTCGCCAGCGAGTCGGGACAAAAACCCTCGTGATTGTCTCCGGTGTCGACCCGACTAAGTGGGAATGGCCGTCGCCAAGACTGGGATTGACAGGGGCAGAATCAGCTTAGCTCACCTTCCATGACAAAATACGGCAGGGCACATGACTTCTGAATGGCGAGTGTCCCCATTCGGACTCCACGCGAATATTGATTCGGACCGTTATGTGTCTCCACCTCCACACCATACAACTCCCGTAAATATTGGGGGAGTGGGACGGGAGCATCATAGCGTGGTATAAAAGGAGGCGTTCCCACGGGGTAGATGGCAGCCAGGCAAAATTCGCAAATGGCCACGAGTTGCGGAGAATTCCCAGAAACGAAGACCAAGTAACAGTCTCGTTCAGACTCGCCTGGGTTCCAAAGATGTGGTTCCTCCTGATGCTGCCTTTTTTTGCCGCGACCGTGGCAGGGGACGAGGTTTCTTGCTCTGCCCTTGCCGGGAGCTCGGGGTCTTTAAATCTCAACGGAACAGTCCTGACCAACTCCACATGGATCCCAGCAGGTGGCAAGAACGTATCAGGGACCTTCAACGAAGCGGCATTCTGCGAGGTGACCGGGACAGTACCCTACGGCACCAACGACTCTGTCATTTTCGAAGTCTGGTTGCCGGAAGAGAATGTATACAACGGCAGATTTCTTGCTGTCGGTGAGTAATGGTAACATACGAATCAGCCTAGCTACTAGGCTAACAATTCTCAGGAAACGGAGGCATGGCGGGCGTAATCGACGAAGCCGCGCTCTTGCTAAACCTAAACGGTGGGTATGCAGTTGCCGCAGGAGACAGTGGACATCGAGCCGCGGAGAACAACGACGGCAGCGGCAAAAATGGAGTCTACATCCCGTATCTGCATGATCAGGACCAGATTCTCGCTTGGATCCACAACTCCATAGCCTACTTCACACCTCCTGCCAAGACAATCGTCGAAGCCTACTACACCAGTGCTCCTCGGTACAGCTATTACAAAGGATGCTCTACGGGCGGTGCTCAGGGCTTTGCCTTGGCCCAGTATCACCCTGAGCTATTTGATGGCATAGTGGCTGGGTGTCCAGGCAATTGGTACTCTCATCTCACTCTGTCCTTCTTGTGGAATGCACAGGCTTCTGAAGTAAATTTTCCCGTATCAGCTTTACAGTACCCTCACCACATGACTGACAGAGTAATCGACTCAGGGCACCGGCTTAGACAACGAGACCACAGGCCAAGAGATCCTCAATTTCGTCGCCAGCGCCGTTCTGGATCAGTGTGATGAGCTTGATGGGGTCAAGGACGGCCTGATCGAAAACCCTCTGATCTGCGACTTCGATATTAGCACCCTTGCATGCGACTCAACAGCAGCCAACTCGACCCAGTGCCTCTCTGCAGCCCAGATCGCCGCTTTCCAGAAGGTATACGACGGCCCGCGCAACTCGACCGGACACAGCCTCTACCCTGGCTTCTCATTCGGCAGCGAGAACGAGCTCATCCAACAGACATCCGGCTCGCTCGCGGGCTCGTTCACGGCCTCGATCCTGCAGAACGTTGTCTTTGATGACCTGTCCTACGACGTGAACACGTTCGACTGGGACGCGGACGTCGCGCTCGTCGACCAGCGCGTGGGCCCCCTCATTGACGAGATCAGCCCGGACCTGTCAGCCTTCCGTGCCAGGGGTGGCAAGCTGTTGGTCACGCAGGGCTGGGCGGATCAGTACAACGCGGCGACGTGGCCTATTGACCACAAGAAGCAGCTGGAGGATGCCATGGGCGGTGACGTTTCGGATTGGTTTTCGCTGTTTATGTTGCCAGGTGGAGGTCATTGCGAGTCAACAACCAACCATAAATCAACGCCACAGGTGCCGCACTCGTTGGAGAAACTCGTCGAGTGGGTCGAGACCGGAGAGGCACCGCAGGATATGCTCTACAGTAATCCTCCGGATGGTGGGAACGTCACGCGGAAGGTCTGCCCCTGGCCAAGCACTGCTGAGTATGTTGGTGGTAACACCAATGACTGGTCGTCGTTTGTCTGCAGCGTCTGAAGGACCACATACAAATTTAATCAATTATTTTACAACTATGTGCTTTGGAAACCTTGCAACACTGTTTCAAAATTACGAGCAGAGCCCAGTTCATATCGACGCTTTCTGTGGGTGTCCAGCAAGAATAGCAAGGCCAGACAGCCATCATCTATTCCTATCTTCACTCTTTTGCGGATCAACAAGTGCTTTTTGATGTCAGACTGCAGATGTTCTGGAAGACTTGTGGACGACCGCCGGAAAGCCGGCAATCACAGTGGCCAAGGTGAGCGCCGCCAACTAATCCAAGCCCGAAGCCAGGCCTGGGCTGCGCTTGGAGTTGGTCGCCGAGGCTTGACTACTCCTTGATGATGACATCAGTTCAATCAGTAGCAGTGTTTATCACACTATGCTGATTGGATTTGTCCTGGGGTGAAGATATTGGGCTCCCGTGCTCTCCTGCCATATCCGGCTTTAGAAGTGAGCAGATTCAGGCTTTGTAACTGGCTGACCCACAACATTTCTCACCGTTATCTATATAGGAACGCTTGGCAGATTTGCTGAAGGTGGCTAAGCACGGCATATCTGGGCGCCCAGCCATCATCCATGATTAATACACCGTCACCGTTGGGAAACTTCTTTTATGACAGACTGCCCCAAACATGTTGCGCATAGAAGAAAAAACTACGTTTCCAGCCTCTTGGGTGGCTGGCGTTGGATCTCGGGGGCTGTCTCAGAATTGTCACTTACCTTGTTGGGCTCTTGGACACTCACTCTGTCTACACCAAGGAGACAACACCAAGAAGCCACCAAGCTTCCTACGTCTGCATTGTCATAGTATAAGCACAATCGACAAACGTGATCGCCTCTTCATGGTATATGCCAAATGCTTGGCTTTTATCGGGTGTTCTTGGGCGACGCAACTAGTCACGGTGTACTACGGGGTTTCATTTTGACTGGTGCTTTCGGACTTGTCGCGAACCATATCGCCCGATAAGTCGTGCTTGAATTATTTCGCTTACCTTGGCCTTCGTCTTCCCGGTGAATTGGCCCAAACATTCATTTTGATAGTGTCCCCTGCAACACAAAGGATAAGAAAGCCCACCCCCCCGCCATATGTATGAACACTATTTGATTATGATCCCCACAATACCGACTTCCCTTCAGAACCTCCTCCACGGCCACTGCTTGATCTATAATATTACTCCCAGAAACCATGGCTACAATTACGGGAATACTCTCGAAAGTCTTCGCCCCCGATTCACCCAAGTCGGAAGCAGGACGTGATCAATGGCCTTCACGAACATCTTTCATTCTAGCTGCCATGGGTGGCTGTGTGGGTATCGGTAACTTGCTTCGGTACCCATCCCAGGTCTACAACAATTATGGCCTCCAGTGGTTCATTCCTTACTTCATGGCCTTGTTATTTCTCGGTATTCCACTTCTCATTCTCGAGATCGCGAGTATGTAAATTTGAATCGACCTCATATTTCCCTCTACCATCCGAGAGATGTGCTGGGCAGTACTAACCACTGCTTGTCGTAGTCGGCCAAGCGTACCGTGGCGGTTGTGTCATAGCCTACGACCACATGGACAAACGGCTCAAAGGCCTGGGGTTCGGTCTGGTTTGGAACGGCTACATAGTGGTCAGCTACTATGTCCCTATCCTGGCTTGGGTCATGACATACTTTCGCCACTCCTTTTCGAACCCATTACCATGGCAAGGAGACCATGTGAACTTCTATTACAACGAAGTCATCCGCAACCCCGATCCTGTTCCCGGGAACATCGTCAACGCATCTGTGTCCCGGTACACGGAGTATTCTGGCACTGGCCTTATTGGCGAGACCGTCGGCTGGTGTGCGTTCACATGGTTCATCGTCTGGCTCTGCATGTACAAGGGAGTCGGCATCACAGGCCGGGTGGTGTACTTCACCATGGGGCTTCCTGTCGTGACTATGATCATCCTCCTGGGCCGAGGCGTTTCCCTGCCAAATGCAATCGACGGCATAAGGCTGTACATGGCGACCTGGCGCGGGGAGCTCCTTGGTGATGGGTACATCTGGCAAATGGCCTGTGGCCAGATTTTCTTCTCAATCGGTCTGGGCATGGGGTACTTCACATCGTACGCCTCGTACAACAACCAGCACCAGAATGTGGTTCAGGATGTCCTCATCATCGTTATCTGCAACTCACTCTACGAGATAGTGGGGTGCTTCGCCGTTTTTGGTATCATCGGCTTCCTTCAGCAATTCCCACAGCCTGGAGATGACCGTATCGGAAGTTTCGACATCGCATTCTTACGTATCCAGCTGGGGTCGCTGAGATGCCGGGCGCACAATTCTGGTCATTCCTGTTTTTCTTCACCATCATGATCCTCGGATTCAGCTCGGCTTTCGCACTGCAGGACACACTTGTCACTATGATCATGGACGGGGGGTTTGCGAGAAAGTGGAACCGAATCTACGTCTCATCCATAAGCGTAGTGATATCCTTTCTGATTTCTCTGCTGTACTGCACAGAGTTCGGATACTACCTACTCGACGCAGTGGATACTTGGATCAACAACATGTCCCTACTTTTCGTGGTGTGGTGCGAGTGCGTTGCCGCCACCACCATTTATCGGCACAACGATGTCGTTGGTCTCCTTGGCTGGCCAGCTTACATCATATTCAATGTTGGCTACATCGGCGGTCAGTTGTTTGGATGCGTCGTTGGTCACACAGTCTCACCCGAAGCAGGAGCAGGGGTGGGATTTGGCCTCTTCTTCGTTTGTTTCGCCGTTGCACTCTTGGTGGCAAAAGCTCCAGACTCGTCACCGCCCTCTTTTTGGAAGAAGAATTTATGGCTTGAGAAGACTTACTATTTGGGCTTTTACTCTGTGAGTCAGCCTCGTGGGAGCCTAGATCTTTCTCTGACAAAGTATACAGGGCCTTCAACTCATACGAGACCTCAATCTCGTCGTGGCCACCGGCAAGAATTGGCCCATCCCGTTCTACTGGGGCGCACTCGTTCGCTATTGCTCTGCACCCATTCTTGCCATCGTGTTCAGTCTTGGTTATCCCGCCTTCGTTGCCGTACGCTTCGACCCTCTCCAAATCTTCGGGTTCGTCGTCGGTCAACTCGCCATGGTCATAATCGCCGACGGACTTGTGTTCCCGAGGATGATGGACATTTTTGTTCCTGTCGAACGCCGTGGCGAGGGTGAAATCCCCTTTTCACCAAACCTTGCCGTTGCTTCGGCTGAGCTTAGTGATGGCCGAGAGCTCGAGACTGGCGAGCAAACGGACGCACGCAACTATGGCCTGAACCCTACAAGCTTTAAAGGGAGGACAAATACCACAGGAGATGACTTCGCACAATTGGGCAATGTTGTCGAGGGGTCTGATTTCAAACAGTCAAGCTAGAGCGATAGTACGTGACGGGTCTTGAGCAACAACAGAACTGCCTACACACCTGGGCATGCACAAGTGTATTTAGTAACTACTCTGCCCTGAGCCAACTCAGTATCTTACTCAGCTCCTAAAATGTGGCTAAGCGTGGCACGTCTTACCCCCTCTATTGAAAGACGTGAGGAATTGAGTGGCGCCCATGACTATTGTCTCTTCATGCACATATGAAATGTGGGCGCTCCCTCCAAGGTGTCGAGGTCACGTCCCCTACTTTCTACTCTCTCTACAGTGACACATGCACTCATACCACCTACGCTGCAACTTCACCAATTTCTGCAAAGACTTTTAGTGTGGCCTGGGGCCTTCCGATCAATCAATTAAGTGCTGCTCAGTCCCCAGAATAGAGGACTCTCTAAAAATATGGCTAAATGCGGCATGTCTAGGCATTGATGCAAAGACTTTAGTGTGTAGGCCGTCCGATCGATCAACTAAATGCTACTGAATCCCCAGAAGAGTGGCCTCCCATATGTTTGCCTACCGACTTGACAACCAAACCACCAACCAAGTACAAAAGAAACCCCACAAAGCCGTGACCAAAATTGCCTCCCCATCCTACCTCGGACAGGCGCCCCCGTGAGGGCCGTCATCGCAGGTATCGCATTCCGTCCCACCTCGGACAGGCGCCCCTGAGGGCCGTCATCGTAGGTATCACAATTCAGCCCCAAAGCAGCAAGTAGGATCCCATTGTCTCGGACAGGCGCTTGTGAAAGCCGTCATCGTTGACATCACCCACCCAAGTCAGATCGTGTGAACGCCTGCTGGGTCATCAGGTGAGAAGTATCAGGTAGATTACTGTCAACAAGGTTAGCAATTGGAGATGTCTTTGCGACAGGGTAGCTGAATACTTGCCTTCGAGGATCCTCCAAGAAGCTTGAAGTCCTGCGCGTAGCCACCACCATTTGAGTTCGGCGCGTAGGTCGGCGCAGGCAGAGAGATCTCGCGTCCCTCGGTGTCACCAGCCGTCTGCTCACGCGTCTGGCCCTCCTGCTCGTTCGCAACCGCCTGGTGCTCGCCATCCGGGGTGCTGATGGGACCCATCTCAAGATCTGGTTGCTTCTTGGATTCTCGGCGCTGACTCAGGCAGACGTAGATGTGGCCTACGACCCAGCCGATGAGGATGAGGGGTAGGACGATTGCCACCCAGATGGGCCAAGTCAGCGCGGGGACGATGACGATGATGGCGGTGATGGTGCGACGGATGGCGGTGTTTTCCTGAAAGGATGCTGGCAGCTTCGGCATGATCTTCTCACGCCAGAAGGAGAGGTCGTTGGCGATCAAGATTGCCAGGAGGATGGCAACGAGAAGAGCCGTGACGCCCCAGATGGTGCAGAGCAGAGTGACAACCCAGGGCTGCGCGTGGTTGACAACGTAGTAGTTCAACGCAACACCCATGGTGAGTGATTTGCTATTGACTTGTTGTCTGGGTTTGCTGTTTTTGAGATGGTCAGATCGCTGCAGCCCTTGGAAGACGCGAGGTCTGGGCTTGAACTTACTTTTGATGCAGATGGTGATGGTGGCTGAGGAATCGACGCGTCGAAGAATGATGTTCTTGACGTGAATCGACCCTTACTGATGGTTTGGGAGGTGTTGATGAAGACGATGTCTAGTTGTTGATGAAGAAGAAGTCAAGGAGACAAAAGCTTTTGATGAAGAAGAAGTCTTGATGATGGAAAAGACGAAGTTGTGATGGAAATGGTGTCAAGAAGAGAAGAGAAGACGATTTCCTGATGGAAGTGACCAAGATCAGAGGTGAGACGTTGGGTTGGTTGAGGTTGGAAGAAGGAAAGGGGAAGAGGTTTGGATGGAAAAGCTTCGGAGGAAAGGGGGGAAGGTAAGTCTCCCTGGAGATGGACCAAGCTTGACCCAGAGTTAGGTAATCGGATGTACCAAGGTCACTTTGCAAACGACTACAAACGACTTCGTCGTCCTAGGGTTGTTAGGGCGATGAGGTTGGTGATGTTGACTGCAACGCGTCGCGGGGGGGAAGGGGGGGCGCGCATGGTGGGGCCCGCCCCTCCATACCTAGGCACCTAGGTATGTAGGAAAAGCGATGCGGCGCGTGGTGAAAACTCCTTAGGAGCTGTAGGCCGAAGCTCTGGTGTAATTACGCTTGAGGTAGGAGAAGAACTGAGAACCCAGCCTCGTGAGAGGCGCGATTTGGGTGCTGGGCGATGAGCTGTGTGGATGGCCTCAGCTTGCCAACGACGACCCAGTCGCGTGTATGGACGCGCCAAAGGATCTCTAGCGCTTTTAAGACGACATGACTATATAAATACATATATACATGATGGAATGACAATGGCTGCGAGCGAAATTGACGCGTGTTGACGTGGAAAGGAGGGCCAGAAGTGATGGTCTGACGAGGCTGCCAGTCATTAAAATGGTCTAGAGAATCGCGCAAACAGGTGCAATTGGTAATCTAAAGCTAATCAAGCTTGTTTGGAGGAGCTTCTACACAAAAGCATACTGTTTGTTTGAGGAAAACAAGACTCGGGCTGAGTGGTGTTGACCCACGCGACTGGTCTTGAACGCCTTGACACCTGCCCCCATTCAACGTCAATTCCTTGCACAACGAATCTCTGTTGACAAGCTTTAGTTACTCTGTCATTTCCAAAGATTTCCAACTCCTCTAGTGGTGAGGTACGAAGCGACTGAAAAGTGTTTGTGCATTGAGATGGGAAATGCCCTAGGCACAGACAGTAGATGCAATCCGTTTGCATGCTAAAAGACCTGGCCATTACTGCATGTGATTCACTGTATGGGCTCGAATACGCAAGATTGCCAATGTTTTGTCAATCATCCGACTTGATGCGTAGCAAACGATCCAAAGATCAGCGAGTCTTGCTCACGTGTTTATTTTCTTCAAAATCCACCCGAAGTCTGAGATCAATTCTTCTCTCTAAAATAGGAATCCAAAACTCCCCGTAGTCTCTCAATAAACAAATCATGCGTCATTGTCAAATATCCAACATGCTGACGCGTCACAACTCCGTGTTGCAAACAGGCACGTTGACGACCTGTCCAATTTGCAAAAGCAGAGGGTCAACACCAGGGTTGGCAGCCTGAAGGGCATCAACCGTCAACCCCAAGCTCGAAGCAACAATGAAGAAAGTGTCGCCCGACACGATGGTGCGGGTGGCGTCGCCGCTCTCGACGCAGTCGTTGTCGTCGGAGGGCTCGGCGAGGCACGACGTGTTGTCCGGGCTGCAGGGGTAGGTGGGGACCCTGAGGACCTGGTCCAGGGTGATGAAGCCCGGGTTGGCGAGGCCGTTGAGCTCCGCGATGTCGCAGATGCCGGAGCTCAGCTTCTGCGAGATGATGGTCAGGGTGTCGCCGGCCGAGACGGTGTAGTCGACCGTGGGCCCCGGGCTGCAGGTCACCGAGGGCGCTGAGCTCGCGCTCGTGCCGGTGGGAGAGGTGCCTGTTGGGGTGGGTTGTGTGCCATCGGGTTGCTGATGATGATGAGTTAGCTAGGCGTGATTCGTTGAAGAATCAAGAAGACTTGATCGTTGGCTTACAGGCATGGCGGCAACGAGGCCAGCAATTGCGAGGAGAGAGAAGATGGTGGTCTGCATTTTGATGCGGTGATGCTGTCTTAAGGCTGAAAAGCAGGTTTGTAAAGAGTGTTTGGTGTGAGAATGATTGAACGAATGTAATTCAACGAGTTGTCTGTCGAGAAGCTTGTTGGTGGTGGCAACAGTCTAGAGGATGCTGTGGTGCCAGGCTGTCTGACCTTATATACTCTTCCAAGTCATGATGTCCTACTTAGCAACTGCAATGCCCCTTTACTCGGGGCCGATATAGTGTCCGTTTACGAACGCATGTTCGTCCAAATTTGATTGCCAAGGCGAAACTGGCTGCCAGTCTGTTTGCACTCGTGGCTTAGAGCTTGGCATCTCGAAGACTTCTTCGAAGAAACATCATGCTTGTCGGCATTAATCTCGTGTTCGGGGAACCCAGGGCAAACAACAGAACAAAGGACTCGCCAAGGACTCAGGGGCTTGGTAGAATTGATCAAATGTTCCTGTTCGTCCCTGCGAGGCTGAATTAAACTTTAGACTTCTGTCAACTGATGAGTCAGTTTTGTCAATTACAGGACGCCAAGCTGGAATTTGTTCCCTAAAGCAGGCATCAGTGCAGTTCCGCGGGACTGGTAAGGCCCTATTTTTCGATATCGGCCTCGGTCATGTCTTTCCCCAATCGGCTCAGTCGAGCAGAAGTCGGTAAAGGCCGTGTCAAACAACGGAGAGTATATCCCAGAATTGGAAGATGGGTGGTGACATGATTCGGCGCAACCAAAGCAAATTGATTAATCGCTTCTATTGCTGTAGGTGATGGTGTAAGGAGAGAACCCGAATCGCGTTCGCTCGACGTACAAACGGACAATATGGTGCAAGTGAAACAAACAAACGAGGTTTAGAAAGCAGAGGTTCGGAAAAGTGATCAAGGAGAAATTGAGTGTCTAGACAGGTAACCCGAGAGTTTTCTTTACTGCGCCTTTCCCAAATGGAAGCGAGATGGGGCCGAGACTAGGTCCACTGGTCGTATAGGGACGGACTTGTTCTCTTCATTCCTCTGTCTTTCGTTTGCAGAGCCAAGTACCGCTTTGTCAAACTGGAAATGTGGCAAGTGGTGGTATCATACGGAAGTAGGACCTCCCAGGTATGATTTACAAGGAGCGAGTGGACCTAGTCGCATATATTGTCCATGCTGAAAGGCTGAGAACAGTTGTCAGCCTTCAGAGTCTCAAACCCTCTCTCCATCTGAGCAGAGTGCCGTCTTCAGTCTTGAGTCGTTGGATCATGCTACCAAATTGAAGTACGATCTGACCTTGTCAACCAGCGGCTTGAGGACTCGATGGCAGAAGACGCCATGAACAAGCCCTGGAGACCCATCCCAGCTGAGATATTGTCCGCAGCCGAGGCACCTTCTATGGTGCTAGCTGCCATCCCGGCCGCCACGGACCTGAGCCTCATGACCGGTCAAGCAGCCTACATCCCCTCGACATTCATCATGTGTCTCGGTTGGCTCTACAACGACTTGAAAGAGTCTCAGGCGTCCAACATCATTCGTGATCTACTAATCAACGCGGCTGGGATAACGTGCTTCAGCTGGGGCGCAGCTGGTCCTGCTTGCGGCGGCACTGTAGACGGCTATGACTGCGTCCATCATCTTCACCATGATCCACGCCCAGGACTTGCGAGACGAGGTCGGTGACCTTGAGCGTGGACGAAGGAACATTGCGTTGGTGTTCGGCCCAGCCATGACGAGAGGCAGCTTTTCTCTCGTCGTCCTGATCTGGTCAGTTGTAGCACCGGCATTTGGGGCTTTCCAGGAACGTTTTGCCGCAGCTCTCAGTCGAAACGCCTCCTTGACGCCTGCCTGCACGGTGGGCCTGGGCAGTCAGTATTGCATTGGTAGCTGGGCTGGGTGGACCTTTGATGGCGAGGAGGGGTCTGAGAATGGATGAACACGCACTGACGCTATCGTGTGCGTGGGTTGCTTGCATTTATTTGCTGCCGCGTCGTTATAGCGCTCACATGGCCTGGGCCGCATGGCATGCAAGCCCAAATCTTTAGCCACAGCGTAGACAAACACTTGAGCACGTTCTTCAATCGAAATACTCCTTCAATCGCCACTCACGTACTGTCTTGACGATTAAGTTTGGTGGGTCGCGCGATATGAATGGCTTGGAACATAGACATTATTAGTATCTGTACTTTTCTAACTAAGTAGGCACTTAAGCTGTGATCGCGAGGCGCCATGCCGCCTGGATAACCCTTAGCTAGGCACTACAGTAGCTCCCCACGATTATTCCAAAATAATTGAATGAATTCTTTTTTTAACAACAAATCCCATTACAGTCGTCCTCGTCAAACTAGTTTTGTCGTGCTCAAAACTTCCTTTGTTCCTATGATGGCAATCATCAGCTATCAATCTTGGATTTCAACATGTCGGACGTCTCCTCTCGACGAGTGCTTCGGAGCGCTACGAAAGCAATAAAGTGTAGCTTCAGGGCTTGGGCTTCACTACCTACGGAAGTCGAACTTATGATCTTCGAGGAAATTCGGCGTCAAAAGCATCCCGGTTGGGGTTGTTGTGCAGCTGTTTGCAAAGGGTGGCAAGCCTGTCTCGAGCCAAGGAGCTTCCACCGGCTGAGGGTGGACGAATCATCCCTAGAGGGGCTCGGATCTCTCTCCAGTCGCACAAGAAATCTCGTTCAATATATCGCCCTGGATCTTGAGCTATTTCCATATGACTGCCGGTCATGTCGGCTAGGCGAAGGTGGAGCTCGGCAGGATCGAAATTATGACATGGTCAAAAATGCCGTGCTGAAGCTGTTCTCTGTTCTCAGCCCCTGGCAGCACACAGGCCATCTGATATTGGAACTAAGCGCAACTTCACCCAGCGACTCGGAACACTGGTTCAAAACCTATCGTTCTGGAATTCAGAATGAACATGAAGGGGATACTTTCCAGCAGCAGGGAGCTATTACTGGATGGCATGACCCAAGACACGGCTGGGTCAACGGGCTGCAGGTCGACCACCCACCTCCAATGGCGTTAATGCGTATCTTCTACCCATGTTTCCCTAATATCTTCCCAAACTCCCTTCCTTGGGTCCATGCTGTTACAGGGCTTGTGGTGCGTCGGCAGCTTCGACAAATGCTTCCGCCGGAGTCACTGCGGGTTGTATGTGAGAGGCTCCCTCGGCTGACAAGTATGGTCTGGGAGCCATGGCGTGCTTTTATGCTTCCATTGAAATACAGGCAAGACAAGGGTATGTTACCGTTATCCAATCCCTGTTCCAATATCTTCTAATAGGTCCGATAGTACTGGCTTCTGTGTTAGAGCAAGTTCTACCGAGTCACATAAAAACAGTGTCTATCTATGAGGATTCCAATGATCAGCTTGAAATGAGCCTACACCGGTATGCATTGTTCGCCGGCTTTATAAATACGAACCCGTTCTCGAGCCTCGAGCTGGTGAATGCCTTCGCCTCCAAAAGCCGCGACCTCGAACATCTTTCTGTGTCATTCATGATCGATGCTCGGCAATTCTTCGACTCCTGCCTGCCGTCTTCTACCTGGCTTCGCCTACAATCAATAACGCTCACATCATCGATTCTGGCACAGACAGCTCCCAAGAACGAGATCTCTGCATTACTGCATACCGTTAGCTCATTTGCGCTACAAATGCCACAGTTGGAAAGTCTGGTCATCTGGAACAGCAAGGGGAGCGAAGCATGTGCGGTCATGTATCAAAAGAGGAGGACATATCGGCAGGCTACACTTGCATGGCGTGGAACGTGGGACTTCAAATTCAGTCAACGTGTGATTGAGTCCTGGGCAAAGGTTGCCTCTGATTCCTACACCCTAAGAATCGAGAAGGAAAGGGTTTTCGATGTCATCAACTGTCCTGGCGATGCAATTCACCATTTGCGCCTGCCTGATGGGGTTATTGATCCAGTTTCACTGCGGCAGATACGTCGGGAGGACAAGATTGACAGAACGGTTGGCTTGCTTCGCCATCAAGATTAATCTCATTGTCATTGTTATCAAGCATAAGATACGGGAAGGGAGAAGAACAAAGGAAGGAACCGGTGAGGTGGGCAGTACAACCTGGGAAAACCACTGCCATCCGCTGCCCAGTTGAATCGTCATTTTGACCTGCTATGGGATAGCCTCCGGTGGCAGGACCCCCTGTGGGATAAAGCTTTGTACGATAACCTTTACATAATTATGTAACTTCCAAAATGAAAGTCTCTCGTGGGTTAACTTTGTGTAGAATAGCCTCCTTCATAACGAGTCTCTTCTACTCATATTTTCCCAAAAATCAGTTCTCAGAGTCCTAGCCCTCTTAGCAAGTTCTCTTTCACACTCTCCATGAATTCCATCACGAAGCTCTTCTCATAGAAAGCCGTATTGAATACAGCCGCGAGGGTCAGATTGTCTCTCCAGGTCCAAACATGGCAGCAAACAGCGGGTGTGATCATCTCGCCGCCCAGCCAAACATCCTCCACCGCCAGCTTTGTCCCCTTCGCACCATCGACTAGATACTCCCTCTTCAGATACGTCTCCGTGACGCCGATGCTACTGAGATGCGGCGCATTCTGCGGCGGCAGCCCCTCGGGCTGGGGCACCTGCAGGAGCGGTACAATGCGCCGCGCGAACGGCGCCGTGGCCTCAGTCACACTGACCGTCTCGCCCTCCCCGGCGTCGTAAAGACGGCTCATATCACCCCCATACGTGGCATTGAGCTCGCGCGCAATCGAATCGAACCCCTTACCCTCCGCCGCGGGCTCCTCGACAAACACGAGGCCCGGCGAGATGAACATGCCCGCCGCGAGCTCGGGCCCGTCGCCACGCTTCCCATCCGGGAGGCGGCGGCGCAGGTCGATGGCCGAGGTGATGCAGTAGTGCTTGGCCAGCGGGTGCTGCGGGTGCGCCGCGACGGCCTGCATGATGGCGGCGTGCACGGCCGATGTCACCTTGAGGCCCCGCGCCTTGCAGGCTGCGACAACCGCCCGCGTGGTGGCGGCGTCGAGCGGGACCCGCAGGCGGGCGCTGGGCCCCGGGAGGGCCTTTTCGGTGCCGGGGATCAGGGGCAGGCCGATCGAGGGCGAGCCCTTGAGGACGGTGTCGCGGAGGCCGTCGGCGACCTTTTTCACCGCGAGCGGGGTGGATTCCTCGTCGGCGTAGGCGTTGGAGATGTCGTCGAGGGACGGCGTCAGGTGGGGCGTGCAGTCGATGCCGTAGGACTCCAGGGGGGCTTCGGGACCCACGCGGATTATGGCGCTGAGGGCTTCGAGGAGACGATCTGCCAGCTTGAGAGACCCGATGCCGTCGAGGCGCCAGTGTGACCCGTGGATTATGAGGTCCCGCGAATGTGGCAGCCAGTGGCAGCTCACGATCGGCGCCGGCTCGATCGATGTGAAGAGATAATCCACTGTCACCTGCTCTCCATTATGTGTGATGAAACTCTCCTTAAGCCACTCATCCTCGTTAAGCGGACTGACGGTGACGCTTTTGCCCTCGGGGCGCGCATACAGCATAGGATGCTGTTTGCTTAGGATGAGCCATGCCCGTCGCAGGTAAGGCTCAGCTTTGGACGCTGAGATGGATTCGGGCAAGGAAACGCGAAGAGCCAATGACACAGGCCAGTGTTCACGCTTCAATGGCACTCCGAGGTTAGAAAGCCATTTGAAGAAACTCTCAATTGTATCGAGGGGCCTTGTGAAAGTGCCAGGGCCTGTCTTTTTCCAGGCGAGAACGTTTGTATTCGTGACCACGGAGCCCATTATGATAGTAGACGAGAGCCAAAAATTGTGAGAAGAGGATCAACAGGATCAAAGAATTCTGACCGATGGGCTATTTAATCTCATTGGAAGAAACGCAAATATTTTGGGGCACATGGATCAGGCAGCTATTCAGCTTGTTTAATATCAGCCAACTGATATGTTTCGATGATCCTCACTGAAATATAGCATCCGTTTATCCACACTCGAGCCCGTCCTTGTTATGCAGGTGGTTTCATGCTGAGATTCTCCACTGCACACGTCGGCTGAGTAGATTGGAAGGATCCAGTTGGAAGAAAGTGAGAGCCAACAGATCGATCAGTCGGTTAGTGTCGAAGCTGAGCCAACTGTAGGTAACATCATATGGGTCAAGTGGGACCTTTACTATGAATAGCGAAGGCATTGCAGAGGAGCGCTCCTCTGAGGTGCACCGGTGTTCAGGCCACTCTTCCGATGCAGGGCTGCTATGGGTATAGGCTTACGCGCAGAAGTAGATTTCGAAATCTTCGCTGATCTCGCATCGTGATATGGAGTGTGGTCGTTTGAGCTCGTCAATATACTCATGCCACAGAATATACTACTTTTGGCCATTCATCGTTGCCTAGATTCTCATTTGACTCTCATCATCGGGTTTGCCCTTTTATGATCTAATTACCACCGTCAGGTATTCCCGATCATAAGCAGTTCTAGCTCTTCCACTTAAAAGTTGTTTCACGCGTATTGCATGCGGGTCATTCTAGTTGATCAATCTCTGTTTGTTTGTGTATTTGCTCGAGATTTTCGCGTCGAAATCGTCTCTTAGCATTGTTTGTCTCACTTTCAAGTGCCCGAACCGTTTGATGCCCAGTTCTCCATCACGGATGAGATGGTGCCATCACTCAGCACCGCCGACATTGCTTACATGCATGCCCACGCCTTAGCCAGTCGGGCGGTCCACTGTATTGTGTGCTGCGCTATCTTTGCAGTGGCTAGTCTGCTTTCCATCGCCGCGAGGATATGGTCGCGCATGTTGCATCCATCGAGACTCCACTGGAGTGATTGGGTGGTGATCATCGCACGGGTAGTTCTTCAATCTTGGAATTTGGCTTGAGATGCGTGTACCAAAATGTTGAACGGCTGCAACCAAACAAAAGTCTTTTCGTTTCAAAACACATCCAACGGCCGCTTCGAATAATCTTGAACTTGTCCAATCAATACAAAAAAAGATCGAAAAAAATCGGTTGGGCTCAACCGGGATTTGAACCCGCTGTGACGGTGTTAAACAATATCCTTTAAAGAGCATTCGAAGTTGTAACTTACGGGCCTCTTGCAGTGCGCTGGTAACCCAAAGCAAGAATCATACGACTAGACCATTGAGCCGGTGAATTCGCAAATTTTATGTGACCTATGTAGCTGCCAACCCCACCTTTGCGGGGCCCGAGCTGAATGCGGTGACTGACACCACCTGTGGGCAGAGGGGTGAAAGCACCGGAGCTCTCCCTTTGGCAAAAAAACCTACTGGTTTGTGAAAGCTTCCATCGGATCCCATAAAATGACATTGGGTGTATTTGCTAACGTCGCCGTGGTCGTATGCTTGCTTTTCAATTATGGAGATACTGTATGACCGACCCCGTCGATGCCACTCTTCACATCTCACATTGAACGGCCACCAGAAGGCGCCCCCCCCCCCCCCAACAGACCCAAACAAAATCACCTTCAATAAACACCCGAAAACATCCAGCCACGTTGACAAAAACCCTCGTCCAGTAAGTATTCGGCCTGCCGATGGAAGTCTTCAAATTGCTCCAATACTACAACGAGCTCCCACTTTGCTCTGCTTTTCCTGTTTCTCCTCAATCCAGATGGAGATCCTCATCATCGTCCGACGACGCGTTGACGTTGTATTTTCGTACCCCCCATCTTATCAACTGGTGGACGTATTGCCTTTTGCTTTCCATTGGCGGCTTCGGTCAGCAATCTCTCTCTTAGAATTGCATGTTGGTCTGACGGGGCCACTCACCTAGCCTTGAAGCTTCTGGCCATTTTCATGTGCTTTCTAATCTCATCCAAGCTCTGTCCACTGATATATAGCTGGCGAATCTCAGACTTGTGGGTCTCCCAGTGACTCGGGTCCACCTTCTGGAACCGGCCGGGACGGCGACGGGCCAGCCCATTCATTATGTCTGTGGACTTGACAGGCGCCATGATATTGACCAGTTCATGATTCTGATCCGCTATGGATGAGCTGAGAACAGGTATTTCGTCCGGTTCGGAAATATGAGGACAGAATGATTGAGTGTTGCTCTCGAGTGAGCACTGCTTTCGAGCTTGGAGGCGCTTATGATTGCGGATCGAGGTTACATAGGCGACCATCTGATTTCGAAGGAGCAGTAACATTGTGCAAGAAGCAAGAGTTAATAGTGGCAAAAAGAAGAGAACGTGGTAATGGCCTATGGCTTCGGTCTGTTCGAGTCCCGTGTCATTATTGTATGGCCTGTCGCTCCTGAACGCAAGTGGAGGTGGTCCTGGCGGGCGACCCTCAGTCTTGTTACATCCTGAGGTTTTCCATTCGTGCTGTTTGATAATAATTGTTATAATCGAGTACTAATATACGGCTCACAGGGATGGTACACATGTGTCAAGTTGGACTGTAGAACTTACAGACTCGCAGAACTCATAATAGTCTTTCGCTGCGGTCCACCGAGCTAGGGTGTTTGCCTTCGTCGCACTGTCGGTCCCAGCGAACGCAGTCCATATCGTGAGGCAGGCTACTAATAAGGTGATAGCCATAGCGATCTTGCCAGCAGCGGTACTCTTCTTCGCCCACAGCCATTCCATCCCTGCCAGAAAAGATGTTTTCCAGCTAATAACCCGAGACGAGACCACTGAAAGCACGTTACTCAACATGGTCATACTGGGACCATTGAGTGACTGTGTTGTTTTCAATCTGAATAGAGAGGTTGATGGCGTAGAAGAGTCTGTTCAGGCATGCATGCAGATGTAGTGTGCATCGTGAAGGCCACTTACGGTAGTTCGATGTTGGGCGTCCCACGGTATGATGATCTACTTGTATGGTCGAGCTCCCCGCATTCCAAATCAAATGAAAAGCAGGGCTTCGTGGGGTCACATCCAGCTTCCATAACGAGTGCGATTGTCTGGTGAAGAGTCTCAGCAAGTGACCTCCGAGGTGGTGTTCAGTTCTGCACTTTTCTCGAACCAGCCACTCCCATTGGATGCAACGATATTTCCATCATCCTCAGAAGAAATGTGCATTTCGATAGGCTGTGAGGTTTCCAGGAACCACGTTGGCATGTCATTCTGCAGGAAAATGCACTTTTCGACCACATGAGTTGGGCGCACATTAGCTGAGGTTTTATACACCCTGGTGAAGGCTTGGTCAGCTTTGGCCATGCAGACAGCCGGGTGAAGCGCGCTTGGGTCATGCCCCTTCTTCACGAAGTTTCAAGTCTTTTCGCAGAATTGTCAAATGGACCAGCGCATCGATATGAGTATGTAAATCATGCCGAGCGGTTGGTCTTGGATCACCGCGTTTGTGACGGGTCACAAATAGCACATCCACGGGTCCTGGTGGACATTACACTCAAGGCTACCAAACATGACTCTATTACAATGCGCATTCGATACATAGTTGGGCCAGGCGTAATGCCTTTTGACCCCACAAACGTGAAATTGTTTTCCTTACTGTGTATTGGCAAAGCAACAGCTGGTATCCACCATTTCATATCCACAGGCAAACACCCCAGCCAATGACGAGGGTGGGCCCGGCCAAAAGCAGCAACGTCCGTGCTTGACCCAGGATGTGTGGATCAGGGGGGACAGACGGGGACTTACACGCGGCTGTCCTGCTGAGAAACAAGCAAGGACATCTGGCCACGACAGTTTGAAGCACAAGAAGCACAAGTCAAATATTTAACAGAGTCGTGGATATTGTGTAAGTTGTTTTGATTCGATCTCGATAGTAATCCCAATAGCTTTTCCCAAGACCCAGACCCAATTCTAATCCATCCCATCCCAACCTCACCCAAAGTCGTTGGACCTTACTTACAGTATCGTTCCCAACAACGAGCAAGGCCCAAGCAAACAATCCCTTACTCGCGAGCTCGAAACCAGCAGCCCACATGATCTTTCTTCCCCCAGAACATCAATGCCATTCTGATAATCCCAGGCCCTTCCCTGTCCAGCGAGCCGCATCCCATCGTCCAACCCAGGTTCCAATCATTTTGGCGGAAAACCCTGCTTGTTCAAAAACTCCCGCATTGACCCCGTCTATCATGCCCAAGTCTTCTCGCCGTGCGATCCAGAAGTCCCCCATGCACCCAAACCTTGCAGGCAAACCCTGATATGAAGAGGGAGGAGAAAAGAGGAGGCCTTCCTGGTGTGGAAGGCTCTCACAAGTAAGTGGGGATGTTTTGTGTTTGACCGACCACCCAGAGTTAGACGCGGACGGCCGCTGATGCAGAAATGAGAGAAAGATGAGTGGAAAGGACACAATTTGAACCGAGGATTTGAAAGGGAAGGAGCTTCATGTGCATTAATTCTGCAAAATCCACACCAACTGCTTCTCCATTCCAAAGAAGATGAAACTAGCCCAGCCCAACCGACCTTATACCTCCGAAGCGGTGACACAATGCTTGTTGGCTATACAGACGATGCCTCCTTCAGCCCCCGTCAAAACCCAGTCACCAGAACCAACTGACACGCTATCAAAGCTGGATGGGCCCAGATGCAGAGCAAGCGATCGAGAGCAGAGCGAGGTAATGAGGAAAAAAGCAAAAAGAGTATGAGAGAACCCCTAGGTATGATGACCTTCCTGAACTCCATTTTTTGTGAACCTTTGCAACCCGACCTGAAAACCCCGAGTATTATCCGTTTTCCCTTTTGAAATCAATTTTGACGCCCATCCTTCGTATGCTTGGGGCCTCATTCATTCATGCCATGAAACGGTTCGCTCGCTGCGAGACCTGAACGCCGAAAACCCGAGAAAATGCTGGAAAACAAGGAACCGGAAAGAAAGTTATTTGGTATGAAGCCGATGCGTACAAATGTCGGCAGTGTCTCACTCTAGTGGAGGACTCGAGATGGCGAGTGTCCACGGCAGAGGTTGACCATTGGTGACGAATAACTGGTCAACATGCACTGAGTGAGGATAACCTCGAGCGGGTGTCGCGCGAGTGTACATGTGGATCCACCATGGTGTTCAACCGCTAATTGCCCCTAATAGCTGTCGCAGAATGAGCGTCGGGACCGGAGAATGGAAATCGATCGTGCATATAACTCGCAAACTCATCTGGCGACGTACCGGTGAAGGGTTGAAACCCACCTACCATGGACGCCGGCGAAGCCGTTCGTCCGGTGGACTGCCCCAACACCGAAGGCGAAGATCGTGGCTGCCCGTTCGAGGTGCTATCGGTCCGGACAATGGTGTCGCCAAGGGGTGAGACGTTGGGGGATGCCCCTACGGGAGGGAGCACGGCAGAGTGTTGAAAGTAGGGGTTTGGGTCCGAAGTTGCCCATTGTCGTTGAGATCCACGCCCGCGCTGCTGCGAGCCAAAGGCAAGAGGGCTGCCGTTGCTGCTTGCCCCGTTGCTGTTCAGCCCGCGCGCCAGCGCATCGTCGGTCCCATCAAACTTCCCACCTCCCAATGTACCGTCCTTCATTTGAGGGCTAGACTGCTTCGATCCAAACTGCATACAAAAATGTTAGTACTGATATTGTCGCTGTTGGCGATCCGGTGCCTGGGGTTGTTGAGGAAGCCCGAGAGCAGACATCATCCATGGGTACGTACAAAGCAGTATTTGTTGACAATTTCCTCGTATGATGAAGACGCGATGCTCGTTGCCCCAGGAGACCCGGTGCCAGGAACAGCCGGCAATATGCTCTTTGCAGAAGCCGTGTTTTTGTTTATCAAAGCGGGTTGCTGGTCCTTGGAAAGCGGTTTTGCGATGTTTCCTGTCGCCAAAGGCGGGTTCTTACGTCGTGACTTCATTTCCAACCCGTCCGGCTTGACCATGGAATCCTTTGCGGCCTGCATCGCAGCTGTGAGAGATGCGCCAAAGTCGTATCTGTTGGAGAAAGCCTGCCCGCTCGGAGCGGAGAGTCGGTTGGACAAGTTATCACTCGGAATGCTTGTCGTCGACTTCGAGCTCTTCAGCCGCAACACAGGCCCAGTCTCGCCCAGGTAATCGTGAATAGATTGGTCGAAGTTGACCTTGGGGCTATCACCAAAATCGTCGAAGCCGACAGGCATAGACTTGGGGCGGGGGGCCGTAGATGGATTTGATCGGCGATTGCTCCTGGGAAGGGAGTGCGCAGGTCTGTTGGAAGCACCAATCGCGCCCTTCTTGCCGTTCTGAGGCAGCATCTTCTTGCGGAAATCGACCTGGAAGTTGGGACCATTGTTGTTGTCCCAATGCTCCTGACCGTTGGCGGTAAACTTGACAGCGAAGTACAAAGTCTTCGACTCCAAGTTTGCCAGATCAGCCAATTTGATGCTGAAGTTGAATCGGTCGTGGCCGTGCTCTGTAACCCTCGGCGTGACCTCAGAAACATACTCGGCAGTAACCTCAGATGTCGTCTTCCAGTAGTCAAGTGTGAAGCGACAGGTGACCGACTTCTGGAAGGCAATGTTTGCCACAACCACAGATCCAATCAAAAACTTGTGATCGTTGGAGAGCCAGACACGCTCTAAGCGTACAGGCTGGGACTTCCGTGCCGGTGTCTCGGAGGGGAAGTTGTGAATCACCATTTCCCATTCGAACGGAGGCGTACGAGCACCATGTTTTTCATCAGCTCCAAAAGGATACTCGGTGTCACTGTCATAGTTGTCCACCGGTGAGGACCCTGCACTGACAGCCAGGGGGCGATCGACTTGGAGAAAATGACGGACGTGTTCGAGGTGAGAGTCAAAGTGTACAGCCTTGGAGAACGTAGGGGTGCCGGGCATACTGGAAGGCCGTCTCCGGGAGGCGGGACGCAGAGCCGGACGGACAAGTTCACCCGACTTCTTGCGAAGCATTTGAGGCCTTGGAAGGAGTTCATCGTCTTCTTCCTCTTCCGAATTTGTTATTGAAGCTTCAGCAGATTTGGACATGCCCACGTCTGGCATTGTCATGGACCTGTTATGCGAGGTTCTGCGTGCGTGAGCCAGGTCATCCAACGAGCTCGCGCTGAAGCTGTGGTGCACCCCTTCAGCGATCTTCTCGGTTTGTGAAGGGAGGACCAATAGATCTCCAGAATCAACAACGTTATTTGCTTTGCTGGGCGAGCCCTCGCGATGTTGTGGTATCAGGCTGATAGCGTCATGCAACTTCTTGAGATTCTCGGTGCGTCGACCGCGGAGCTGGGGCAGATCGTCGTCGTCACTGGACGTGGAAGACTCGGGAGGTGAGATGACGGCACCATTTGGCATTGACTGGCCGTCAGTTACTGGAGGGGGCGACTGCCTGACGCTGTGATTAAGCATGCCCTTGAGGTCGGCCACGGTGGCCTCGGGCGAAGGTTGATTTATTGGGCCATGGCTAGCTCCCACTGCCGACGGTGTCCTCCGGTGCTTGGTCAGGTATGAGGCTGAGCGAGGGAGAACTGGACGAGAGCCACCAGGCGATGCCTGTAGAGAGGATCGCCGGCTGGTGTCTGGGGATGTGGGAGCTGACGAGGCGGGAGACTTGCTCGGGGGCGTGTAAGGCATCCCAGCGGTTACGCCGTTGTTTGGGAAGTTTTTGGTGAGATGGTTCAGAGGGTCGGACAGTCGAAGCATCTGGGGATGAAAATGCTTCTGGGGATGAAAATGCTCCGGTGCTACAGCTGATCGACGCAGCAAAGCGGATCTAAGCAAACAAGGACGGATCAGTCAATAAAGCTATTCGAGTTGAACACGGTAAGAATCCAGGGCAATTTGAATCGTCAGGTTGGGAGTGCCGATGAACAAGACACCGGAGTGTGTGGGTCGGTGCATGGTCTGTCTGGCTCGCTCCAGCAAATGTCCGGGCCGGTACACGCAGTCAAACAACCGGGGCTGGAGTTCGAGGGTGACAATTCATCCCAAGCTGTGGGCAGGAAGGTTCACTCACCAAGCAGTAAGCAGACTGTCACGGCAAGAGCGGGCCAGGTGAGAGATGCACAGGCAATATTCCAGCAACTGAGCAGCCTTTCGGAAGTGGCGGTAAGACGCGGACGGAGGATAATCGTAGGAATTATGGGCCAACTCGGTCTCGATCGCCGATTGACGAGAGTTTCGAGTTCGTGTATGATACACACACAAGGTCGCGAACGGCGCTTGGTGGGGAGGGAGGAGCAATGACGAGCTCTGGGTCTCGTTCAGAATTGCTTCGAGGGCGAGGAGAGCGACGTCGACGGCAACGAAGTGGCGTTGGCGATGTGGATCCTCTGGCGGGTACCCTCTGCTCTTTCCTTCGTGAATTATGGAGTAGGACTTCTCTTTATCCTCTCCCGTGGCAGTCGTGGGTAGACGTAGCAAAACCGGATTGCGGCAGATTGATGGACCAGATCGGAGAGGCTGGTTCTTCCCGTCGTCGTTAGTCACGATGATCGATGCAACGGCGAACCAGAGAAATGTGAAAGATTATTCGAGATCGGGGAAGCAGCAGCCGTTCGCATCTGGTTGCCGGACGGACAAGCTGTGGTGGTATGTGAATGAGGAATGGGAGCCAAAGAGGTTCTGGGCTGGAAGGGTACAGGTGCTTGGAGTGCGTGGGTGGGTGCGGAAGCGGCCTGGTTTTGAATGGGCAGGAATGTTGGCCGCGCGGGACGGGAGTGGTGGGTGTAAAAGGTGTGGTGTGGGATGGGAATGGGAGGGCGATAGGCAAGTAATGAGTAGGTCGGTGTTGTGTGGTGGTAGTGTGGTGTGCTAGCGTGGGGATGGGTAGTCGCCGCCAACAAAAATTGCCAATCGCCCATCAACAGGGAAAAAAGCGACCTAGCATGGCATAGCATCGCACCAAGAAAGCAGGCCGGGCCAGGCAGGCCAGACCAGACGCACGGTAATCACAGATAATGGTGCAATTCCAGCAATAAATTCACTCACCGATATGAATAATGCCTCTGGTGAAAACTGCGCGAAATGCCAGAAACACGCTGCGTAAGGGGAAGGGGCAGGAGGAAAACAGCTCGTGGCTGGGGGAAGGGTAGGATGTCGGAAGGTAAGGAGGAGGAGGGAAGAATTGGAAACAAAATCCAAGATGGTGAGGATGAGAAGGAGAAGAAGGAGGAGAGGCTACAGATATTTGGTGGTGCGGCGGGTTTCACGGGATGGTACATGGGTACGGGATACCAGGATACAGCGGTACAAGGATACCAGGGTGCCAGGATGCTGCAAGGTGTGAGGTGCATGGCGCACCGTACCAGCACTACGTACGGCAGCACGGTAGCACTTGAAATGGGCTGTCTGGAGTTCTCATGTTTTCTCTGGGCACTCCTGGGCCTGTGCTGTGTGTGCTGTGTGCTTGGTTCTTTGCAAAGCTGCTGGCTGGCTGGCTGCAGAGGAGGAACAGGCAAAGCAAGGAAGAGCAGGGACTAGGTTTTGGGTACATCTGCGGTACGGCACTACTTTGAAAAACTGGGACGGGGTTGCAGGGAAGCAACTGGAGAGAGCGAGGAGAGAAGGCGGAGGGCGTCTGGAGGAGGAGGAGGAGTGTGTGGAGAGAGAAAAAGACAGAGAAAGGACGAACAGGGACCAGGGCTTGTTGGCGGATGCGACAGGGGGGCTTGGTCGACATGGTCTGTGGGACAACATTTCGGGGAAGGAAGAGGTGAAGACTGAAAATTCAGCAGTCGGAGCCGGCACTGTCCTGCACTGTGCCCGAGTCTCTCTCGCTGCTGCGGTCACTTTGGGGGGCTTGGGGGGAGGACAATGGACTGGGGGGCGGGAACGGTGTGATGCATCTTGAGCTATGGTACGACCACATCAGATTACCTCGATATACAGATTAATATGAGATGAGATATCTCGTTATTCTCGCTCAATCAAGTCCTGACGTCGAGCTGATTGATTGAGGAGTGAGCCTCTCTAACGGCACTCCTTCCTCCTTCCTGGCCTGACTCTGGTGTACCTCTACCTCTATCTCTACACACCCACCTCTGCCCGTGGTCTGCTCGGCTGTAACTTCTGCATCTGAACAGCTTCTCTGCATGCTCAATGTGACAGATGAGTCTTGTTGAAATATTTGTTGATAGACAAGACAGAGGCAAAGATTGATCCATGAGGGATGCAGTCGAGATTTTCAAGCGAAAACTCTATCATGTTCTCCTTTCTCCATCCGCCACATGCTGCTCGGGACGGGCGATGATCTCGACGGGGACGGTCGCTGTCAAGGGTGCTTTTTCTGGATTCTGGAGACGGGCACTTGCTCTCCTGGGGCTGAATACCCACAGACCAGTCGACCCAGGCACCCCCGTTGACCCACCCTGCAGACGGGAAAGCGATTCAAGATCCCTCTTTGTTGGTTAGATGTGTTGAGGTGAGTCGAGTTGAATGGGCTTGACTTGACCTGACTTGACTTGGGCTCATTACATTTACGAGCTCGGGGTGAGTTGGATTAAGCTTGCGTGTACATAATAATATTTGTCGTCGGTCGGGAGAGCAATGTTTGCTGACCGCTTTGTGACAATTATGATGTATGCATGTCCTTTGTTGATGGAGCAGCCTCGTACGTGCGTGCGTGCGTATCTCCAGTAGCTATCTGGACTATGTGTCTATCTCGCTCCACCAGTTCCAAACAAATCTTTGCAGTGAGCAGCAAGCTGTGAGCGCAGGCCCGGGGCCAGGCAGGGTTGGCACAGGGCTGGCTGGTCTGACCACGCCAATTCTCTCCCACGATCCATCAAGCTCCTCGTCCAAAAACGTCCTTTAGGATAGTCTGGATTTACGCGAGCCAGCCAATCTTAGGATGACGTCGCCGTCGGTCTTTCCATTCGATGGTCTATGCTCCTTAGTCCTTGGTCCTTGGTCCCAGCTCCTTCCTCCGGTCTCCTGTTAAGCCACTTCCGAGTGCTTGGGCTCCCGCGCTGGTTGTGTCTCACTGGATTTTGCGTGGCTCAGGCTGCCCCACAGCCTGTCCACAGGCTGGTTGGCACCTGTCGCTGCTAACAGCTGGCTGTCTCTCCCAATCATTTGCTCATTCTCCCATCCCCGGATTCCTGTCATTCGCCAATTCCTTCAAAGGTTCATTCATCTCTACCAAGCATCCTTCTGCCCAGAAATCGAAAGTTGTGCCTCTCGACCACGACAGCCTCGCCCCAGAACACAGAGAGAACGAACGTGCCTCGCATCCCGACGTCGTCTCGCAGCGCTTCTCGCATCGGGCGACAGCTCATCGCACCCACTCGCCTGCTGCGCTGTCGCCTGTGCATTTCCCCATTCCCCATTCCCCCAGTCCCCTCCGTGGTCACAAACCAACCAGACCCGGACACAAAACATGCCACTCCAGTAAATATGCTTTGGGGCCAGCTTGAGCGAGTGGGAACTATTGTTGGGGTCGTGTTGGGGCAAAGGATGCACAGGACGTGTCTGCGTGTTTCATCCATCGCACAGCAGCGTGTGTGCTACAGTCCTAACAGTCAGTTAGTTGGTTGCCATTGCCACTTTGTCTCTCCCGTCAGCCACGCCCCAAAGAGCCTCCAAGAATCGCACCCTCGCCGATCTTCGGGTCTCATGTTCTTCAGGCCTTCAGCCTTCAGCCTCCAGCCTCGTGGTGCCTGCCTGAAAATAGGACCGGTACCGTCTCGATCACCTTATCAGGCTTGTCCGGCCAGCTGGAGGGGCCACGATCGCCTTACTGCTCAGCCAGGCAGCTCTGGCGGACAATGTTGGAGCACCGTAGGATTGCGGCGCGGTGCACAGTATGCGGCCACCAACGCATCCCACATCAGCCATTTTTATCTCAAGCTACTCTTCAAATAGAGCAGCAGGGTGGGGGGACACCAGTTGGCTCGCTAATCCACATCCGGTAGCATCCTCCAGTCAGGGGCCACTGTCTTTTGGAGCTGTCATCCCAGACGGGGCATGGCTCCACGAGATAAGAGCCACATCAACCACATCCACACCAGCGCCAAATTCTGTCAAGCGCCACCTGTGCGATGGCAGTAGTATGGTATGAGCTTGCTGAATCTGCTTGGTCTGGCCTGGTCGTCGCCTTGGCCCTTGACGAGCCGCTTTTCCAAGCATCCAAGCTCACCGGGGTGCGCCGGCGACCAAAGCGTTGGCAGCACCAAAGGAGCGAGTACCACCCCGTTCGTCTCCAACGCCTTTTCCTGGGCAGCATCTCGGTTTGTTGAGGTGCTGGCCGCCCGCTGAGCGCTTTGGACTCGAGCCATACCGGCACCTTGACATGGGTGATCATGGAGCTTGCCCGCGCCGGCTTTCACGGCCAGGGCGAGCTGCACGGAGGCGGCAACCATCCGTAGTTTCCCCTCCAAGGACGAACTGACTGGTGCAAGCCTGCTGTGTGATCGCCGTTCGAATCGCGTCCGGCTTGCACGGCAGCGGGTCGAGGCTTGGTCAACCACAATGCAGCTCAGCTCGAAGCAGTGACCGAGCAACCTTAAATTACCGCACGTACGTACGGACGCTGGTGCAGCGCGGTTCCGTCTTATCAGATATCTTTTCACTAACCGCAGCAGTGCCCTGTTACCGGTCAGCAACAACTGCAGTACTGTCGCGGTTTGACGCGGTGGCCTGCAAGGCCCTGTCCTAGTACCTCGACATGCTGCAAATGTCGGACTGCATGGGCTTTCGAAACCCCATGCGCCTTGTCCCCCGATGGGGCAGCTGTGTGCTACCCTCGCTCCGGTTATCGCTGCAATATCAACAGCGTCGGCCGCCGCTCAGATTTCACCAGCATCTCCCGAGTCCCGCTATTGTCCTGGCGTTAATGCTTGCTTTGTTTCTGTTTCACAAATTGTCCAGTACCGCCAGCCCAACCAATTGATAAGTCTGAGCACGCTTTCACCGGGCTATCTGTAATCTGTAGCGTCCGGCAGCTCGACAGTCGAAGTGACAACGACAGGTACGTACGCCCCCAATCCATGAGCAGGCTGTGGTTGAGGAGACCCGAGAACTGTGCCCGCCCCATCAGCTACTCTAGCTTTGCCCCGGATCCATGAAATCTGGAGATGGCCCCAACCATCTCCAGGTCCAGAAGCTCATCAGGCCAATGTTGTCGTCAACGTGGGGAAGTGGAGAGTAGAGACAGCCCACAATGAGAAGATTCGTGGACCTGACGCAGCTCGTTGCCAACGCCTGCCAATCATCACGAGTTCTTCAGCTGTTGCCCATTTCGATATTACCAAAATACCCTCGCCATTGACATCTTCGGATTGCTACGCAGCACACTAAAGAGCCGTTGCATGCGGCTTATCTCAACATGCATTCAGCGGCACCTCGCAATTTTCAGTGCCTACTCAGCCCATCCTCAACATGAGCGAGGCATTCTGCGACGACGTGGAGTGCAGCCAATCAAGACCATGCAGCCTCCCTTTCTCAGCACCGGCGTATGCAACTGCAAGGATGGGACCCTTGTCAGCGAAGCTGGGATTTCCGCTGTGAGCTCGCACATAAGATTTTGGTGACACAAGAATTCAGTAACGGGGAGAAGAACTCCTCCGCAGTCGCTTCTCAAGCGTTGTGTGCCACAAGCTCTGCTCAGCCCTCTTAGGTCTTCCGATCTTGAAACAGCATCTTCTCACGTAATCATCATGATCATGCCAGTGGCCAACCAGTGCCTTTCCCCTCAACACCCATCATCGACGGCCGAGCCTCATCCTCCAGCTAAAGGGAACGAAGTCAGGAAGAGGCGCTCATTGGCTAGAGCTTGGAAAGGAGTTTCCCATCCTTCAACTTTTCCACCCCAGGAGATCCGAGCTCACAGACCCAGGGGCCCTTGCTCTGCTGGGAAGCCCTGTCTGTTGCGCAATCACTGTTGCACCGGGTGGGGACAGTGATTTTCGTTCGCTTAAATAAATTCCACGGCAAGTGTGGCACTGTGTAGCAGTCTGCATTGCATTGACAGCTTCTCACCCAGTCAGCCCAGCCAGACGAATCCACCTCCTGTCGCTGTGGGAAATTTTCCGACGAATACGAGTGCGCGGCGCAATGAGGCTCATCTCTCTAATGTGCTTGGCCGCTCTGGCTTCGACATGACATGTCGGCATGGGGAGTCAACGGCAGCGACGGCAGTTCCATTCCTGACTTTGAAGCTGGTTTCCAATATTTGCGGCACTGCTGTGCGGCCAAAGTCTATCGTTAGTCAAAGTGACGCCGTTGACGCCTTGGCTTTATGTGATATCGCAGCGAGGCAGGCTTTATATCACGCCATCCCCGCGCATACAAATGGCATCATGTTGACAATGCTTTGTGCATTTTCTCGGCTGCGCGCATGTTCTTCTTCATGATATTCATGGGGCGTGTTCGACCCGGGCTCCTCCACGCCCAGCTCGCCTGGAGGCCCGCGTGCGGTCTTGCTGGAGATATCGACACGCCGCTCGACTCATTTCCAGCGCCTCCTGCCCGCATCTTCACTATGATAGAGTTTCCATTGTGGAGATGCTTGTGTGATTGTGGTGGGTTGCATCACCCGTAGTGCATGCAACGACAGATCTACGCTACACCGACTCGCGGGGGCCAATGCATGATCAGAGCTCAGGTCGCCGTCATGCCTGGGGAGCCCACTGCCCAGCGACAACACCAGTCAAGCACGCTTCTTGTTCCCCATGGAGAATCTCATTATCAATATATATCACTGGGGTTGATAAGATGCTCCGGCAACGGCGAGGCTACAAGTCAACCACCGGAGTTGCTGTGTTTCGATAAGACCTTCGCCATCAGATAACGTGGTCCTGACCCCAGTACGACGCGATGTTAGTTGATTGTTGCGTTGGGTTCAGCTGTTGCGTTGGACTCTTGCATGTCTGACCTGTCATCCCGAGTACTCCTTTGTCATCTTCCGCCCAGCCACCCATTGTTTACCACGGTCGAAGATGAATAGTATGATGCAAAAGTCTTCTGATGATCGACTGTTGAAGAAAGAAGTGTCACAAAGGGCGATCGGGTTGGAGGGAGCTCGTGCTCTTGCTCGTCTTCTTCACCAAGCAAGCCCCAGGAACCGAAGCGGGAGGCTGTTTGATAGACAAAGGTCAGGGCATTGCCGCTGATCACTTCACATGGCAAAGCTGTGGTTTCCCGCCCAGCTGCTGTTGCTGGATGGTGGGGCGACTGGGGCGACGAGGAGAAACCAAGACCGACCAATCAACCAAAAAAGACCCTGGGGAGAATCCGCGGGGCGGCTGGGCGGGCGGGCTGCTGCTGCTGATGTTGCTGCTGCATGTGCGCCAACGACCCCACGACGTGCGGGCGCCGGGGCGGCGGTGGTTGCCGCGGCGGGACGCGCCCGGCATCGTCGGTTCGGCCGGCCCACTTATTACTGATTACCGCGACGCACTTTTCCCTGCGCGGCTCTGGGCGCAGGCGAAAGCCCAGGAAAGCGGGAACGGCGGCATGTGGGTAAGGTGGCTTTTGACATGACATGTGCAAAGTTGAGGCTCCCAAAAAGAGCGAAACATTGATGTCGTGTGTAGCAGCACATTTAGCCCCGCAGAAGTATATGCGTCGTCGGGAGCAAGAGAGCGCAAAAGTAGAGCCCTCCTGCCTATGAGATGTCTTCTCACCTCCCGTCATTCCCACTTTGGGTACGCGAAGCTTTCTGGTCGAGTCAATTCGTACGGATGATCGGTTATTGAGTTTTGGCTGTCTGTTCTTGGTTGCCCGATCGCTTGGCCGTCCAGTGGTTATCTGCATTCCACATGTGCAGCCCGCGTTGATAGTCTTCGGCCTCGAATCATGACGACCACATAGTGCGTGGGCTGGCTGGGTGGTGTTCAATTTTAGGCGCTGATATCAGACGTGAGACCCGAGGATCTGTTCTCCCCCCCCACGTTGGAGGAAGCTCGGCCTTCTCGATCACACTGCGCATCCCACACATCCACACACACACGGACGTCGATCGAATGATGTGAGTCGACTCGCAACTGCTGTTGGTGTCGCATGTGCCGCACACGCACAGCAGCCGGAGCCAACCCTCACGATCGATATGGTTTTTTCTCGGTGGGCCTACCGAGGCGGGGATGGGGCATTCCCCTCGGTGCACGCCCCTGACGTGTGTGCGTTGCGCGTCAAGCTACACTGTACACACGCCAGAAGGGTCATATGTCCACCAAGGCTTGCATCAATCCTGCAAGGCTACCACGATGATGCCAACTCCCTCCCGACACGGCGGGAGGCACAGCATCCACCCTGAAACATTCCCCACGGCCGCCATTTCGGGTCGTTGCTGGGTTGCTAGTTGCTGGGTGCTGGCGAGTGGGTAAAAAACAGGCTACGCCATAGTGCATTCATTAATATATCGGTCAGGCTAGGGTCACAGCTCCTGGCCGACCCGGGCCCGAAAGCTCAGCCTGCGGGGCCTTGATAACAGGCCGCTTTGGTTCCCTTCAGCCCCAGCGCGCCGCCGCATGGTTAATTTTTAGCAATCTGCTTGACGCCGCTGCGAGATTAGTGCTCTCTCCGAAGAAATCCTTCCCGACGATCGCTCTATACCTATAACAATACTGGGGTTTTGTTTTTAGGTCGCGAAGGCAGGCCGTGTGGCTATCAACCCATTGCAGGGTCAGGGTGTCCTGTAGTTTACTTGCCCCGGCTGCACTACGCACGCACTCGGAACAGACATGTTGGAGTATGTTGTGGGCAGATGATGAGCTGACAAGGCTGAACCGGAGGCTTGGAGGGTTACTGTTAGAGTGCTTGCATACGGTGCGGTGGCGTCAGATGCGTTTTAGAGTTCAACCTGCTTTTGCATGTTCCGGGGCCCAGCAAAAACTCAATGGGCATTGTTCAAGTTCAGCATTGATTGCAGAAACCTGCACCGAGATGGGGCGCTGGACCTTCCCTGTGAAACTCGTCGATCAATTTTCATCTGATAATGCGTTCCTTGGTCTGGTTGGCAACGGTGCAGGGAGTGGGACGGGGGAAGTGGGGGGCGGTGAGTTTCCTCATGGGCTTTTGCAACTGAGGCGATGGCACACGGCGTGCGTGCGCTCATCTTGGCTTGGGCGCGGGAGGATTGAGGCGTGTCGTGTCGTGTCGTGCCGACTATATCAGGCATGTCTCGAGTGCTCCATGCAAAATTATTGGTTGGTGGTCGAGCGTGCTGAATGATTCAGGTTCGATCGTGATGGTGGGTGGAGTACATTGTCTTGTGTGGAGTCCAGCGCATAAACCTTATTCTTGGGGTCATCCTCCGGTTGTCGTGTTTCCGGGGCTCGTTATTGCTATAAGCTGACTGATTGACTGTTGATGGAATGTAAACAGTTGCATCGCCTGTATGCATGCAGCTCTGCTGGCGCATGGGAATTGCTGATGCATATCGATTTGCTTCTTATCTCTGGGCGATTACCGTCGGCCACGATTGATTCGAGCATCAGCGCAGCTGGAGAGAGTCAGGCAGCTCCCAGCTGATGTGAACGACGTAATTATGATGCTGTCAATCTATCTGTCTATCTGTGCCAGATGTTGCCATGTTCCATCGTCGACATATGCCGCGGTGGGCGTGGGGCACCAGCACAGATGATTGTCGACAGTGTTCAGATTCGGAGATGATGGTGAGAAACCGGGTTTTGAAACTCGGCCGAGTTCGCACAGTGATTGCCAGGCCGGCTGGGGGACAGGGTACGTACTGCAAGCTGCTGCCCCTCCATGCCCCGATTGCGGGGCCACGATAACACAGCCATTGACCAATTGAAGCAATGGACATTTTCCCCAGATTACTAAGCATCGTCCCACCTTCCCTTCACGGGTGCGGCTTGGAAAGCAAAGTATCGAAGTACCCAAGTACCTCAGTGTCGAGGCGCGAAAACCTGGCCGTTATGCCCGGCCGTTAACGAACAGTAACAGGCAGGGGCGGCCTGGCCCTGCGAGAACTGTCAGTGCGCGATACCATGTCACCACCCACGACAGGCAATTGACTTTGGCAAGAGCAGAGGCCTCACTCAATCTTCCTCCCCCACTCCCAATATTTTGTGTGCGGGAGGCAATCAATGCACTTCAACCACCACAGACTATCAGCAGACGCAGACTGGCAGTATTGCTGGAGTCAGTCTTCCGTCATCTGCGTTCAATAGCCTGCCGCATGCGGTAGCTTGTATGCATACCACACACCCTTTGGTCGCCTCGAGAATGCATCGTGAATTGTCGGGACACCAGTGCCCGTCTTGGTGCGACCATCCTCTTCACTGCCCTCACCCTCCCTCTCTCCTCTTCGCTACCAGAGGCCAACCATCCGCGACTCATCAGGTGTCAGGACTGATGTTGACTTCGCCTCTCCACCTTGCAAGTCACCCAGCACGAGACTGAGTGCAGCCGGTCCGTTGGCTGGCTGGCCTGCGGTCATGCTTATGGTCATGGACATGACACACTCCGCGCTAGGAGCATATCTCAGAGGCAAAACTCCAGCCGAACCACTCATTCCAAGGAACCCCATGGGCACAAGCATTCCAGGCAAACCACTCGCCCGGGAGCCACTTGAATCTGGACTTCTCAGACTCCACGACTTGCAGGGAAGCTCCGGCAGCATGGTTGCGGGCTGTCTCAGCTAATCCTTTTCGGTGCTCCACATGGAGCGGCACTTGCTCACTCATCCACTGCTCTGGAGCTGTAGCTGGCCGCAGTCACTACTGTGCACAGTCGACGTAGCATCACGTCCTCCCTTGCCTCATGTTCTAGCAAGGAGGGACCACAAGTTGTGGTGATGTTCAGGAACACCCGTCGAACAGGGACCAGTCTACCTCGGCGGACAAGGGACAGCTCCAACTCCCGGGGCTCAAAACACGTCGAGATATACCCAAACATGGCAATCTCGACATTCCTTACCCGGGTCCTAATCGAAATGTTTGGCCACAATTCGCTGTCCCGTGTCTCCTTGGTTGCAAGGGAGGGGGCGTCGGTGGGGCCCGAATCCTCGAACGGTGTGACGGAAAGCATGGGTCTGAGGACGGACCTTGCGCCATCTGCAGGACAGACCCGCTGATCGACACTCGGCTTTCCCCTTTCAACCCAAGCTCTTGGGGCCTCGACATTGTAGCCAATGGCGCTCCCGGCGCGTCATTCGTGATGGTTGCAGACGTTTCAAGGCAGTCGACCTCTGTGAAAGCTTTGTGGAAGCTCTGTCAGACACGACGGAACGCGACACAGCGAGGCGGTCAAGCAGTCTCTTTATGAGACAACGCTTCATGTCTGGGCCCAGAAGCAGCATGATGGCCTCGGCCTTGAAGCGCATCTAACTGTGAGCGAACACACTGCGGCCGTACCGAGTTTGTTTTAGATGCACACTCAACTTCAGGCGAGAGTCTCGAGACTCAAGCAGGCCTCGCAGCACCGTAGATCCTCCGTGGTCTCTCTGCCCGCCAAGGCAGACTGAGTTCCTAATACCACTCAAATTCAGCTGTCTGACCATTGCGTGTCTCGTGATCTCGTTGCCGGGGTTTTCCAGTCATCAAGCTCATCTCGGTGAGAGCTCCTTGGTAAGCAAGGCAACGCGACCAGACGCTCGAGCCCAGACTTTTCAAAGGCTCTGAGGCTTTCAGGAGGCTTGGAGCTGACAGGGTCGGAGCATTTTCGCGGAGAGATCAGTCCGGAACAAGCCTAGCCCTGGACTACGCGATGCAAAACTCGGCCGTCAATGACGTTGAGCCGCGTTTCATGGACCAATACCACCCATCGGTTGGCTTGGTGTAAGATCGGGGAGGCGGTCGAAAAAGTCGGGCTATGCTGGCCTCTCTGCCCGCAATTCTGCTGTGGGTGCGTCAAGAGCGTCCCACTGTGGTACCGCCCCAGCGCCCTCACCCCCAGAGCCCCCCACAACGCGCTGTCAAACCCACCCCAGCGTTACTCTCCAGTGGTCTCCGCCCCCAGAACCATGGAAACTTCATGATGTTACGGGGCTTCCCACAGGGGGCTGCGGGCACTGTACGATCATCGACCCACTGGAGATTGGGATTTTTTTTCTTGACTGCACTCAGGCACTGTATGCTCGACGGCTTGCGGCGCCATTTGAACCTCACCTCCATGCACAGCAGACGTTCAGTGCAGATGCCAGCTTCGCTCTCTCCGGCCATGTAGCCTGCTGAGGCCTTGCCATGCAAAATCAATTTTTTTGCAGCCACCGCTTTCACTTGACATAGCCTGTCAAGGTGAAAACGGGTACGATGACGATCTTAAGGCTTCATTTCAGAAGTACGCTAGGTATCAGAGGAAAACCAAGGCGGATGCCCTGTCACTCCCTAGGCTGGTCAGCTTCGCTTAAGGCCTGGACTTCAGTTTCTTCACCTCCAATCTCCGGCAGCCATGTGCGAATCCTGCCAGGAGCTGATGTTCCAGGCGGACCAGGCGGCCATCAGACGGGAACATGCCACTGTAGAAGGGACGGGAGGCGCCTGCCTGCCTGCCTGCGGATGAAATTCTGCGCTGACCACCCACTGCTGTGCCGTCCTCGAGGACAGAACGCAGAAACTTGCACGTGGGCTGCTACGTACGCAGCAAGTCGCTGGAACCCAGCGTCTCTGTTGGGATCCCTCCCAGCGCACGCGCTGGCATCCCGCGCTGCGTTGTCTGCGATCAACACAGATCTGCATGCGAAATGCCAGCTTGCACGTGGTCGGTAGATGAGGCTGAATGCCACTACGAGGTGCTTCTCGGAGGCCCTGCTTGATCACCGGGTTGCCATTCCAGGGAATTGCACATATTTTGGTGTAACACGTCATCCTCTCACAGGCCACACCGGTCACTTCCTTGACTCGGTCTCCTTGATATAGGCTACATGCTCGAAATCTCACCACGGTCTGCATCGGACGTTCAGGTGTGGCAATGTCAGCCACATCATCCTTTGGGCTCTTCGTGGTTGGTTACCGTAGACGTTGCCTGCGGCCGGTCTGGTCGGATGGAACTCCAAAGTTAGCCACTCGCTACCTCTCCGAGTGATAAGCTGGCTGACGCGCGGACGACTGGCATCTTAATTTCAGGTCGCACCACAGCTCTGGATGGGCAGGTGACTCGAGTAATATTTGAGCAACGATTCGATCGACACAGCGGACCAGAAGAAGGATTGACATCCCGCGTGGGATGTTGTTGGCTGAGTGTCCAATAGGAGTGTTTCCTCGCCCTCGGGAACGCTGCTATTTTCTGCGCAGGCAGTGCCCCTGCAGCAGATCAGGACCGGCGCAGCAAAACACTGTCGCTTGTGCAGATACCTTGGAAGTATTGCTAGCGGCATGATCGGATCCACGGGAAGAAGGCATTCCTGACTGAACGTTCGGCAATGACCTATGTCTCGGACCAGCCTCATCTGCACGACTCACATCGCCGTCCCGCTGGCAGCTCGACGGCCGTTGCGAAATATGCTCTCGGGAGCCCAAGTCAGTCCGTTGCATAAACTCATGGCCGCAGCTTCTGCTCCGGCCTCTTGACTCGGATGTCCTCTGGCCTCCAAGGTTTACCTTACCAGCCTCCTAGCGTGTCTGGCACGCATGCTGGAAATCCCGCGCAACGTCGCTATCTTGCTAGGCACCGTCGGCAAAGCTACTTCCCGTTGCCCCTTGCCTACCGGTCCCTACCTACCTACCGGTCTAGGCGCCGGTCGGCCCGCTTCATGTACGATCTTTCCTCCTTGGTAAATCGGCGATGCGAGATCCAGAACAGCGGTGAGTGTGCGATGTCAAAAAAGTCTAATTGATTCTGTCCTCGCTTGGATGAGGCTGGCTAGGTAGTTCTCTTCACGTCTTGACATGGGCCGCGCTTGTTGTTTATTGAGCCTCAAGAGATTCCGATGTTCAGCCCGGTCCTGTCTTGGCACTTTGCTGATCTGACGCCCGGTCGGTTTGGACCCCGTACCCAAGGATGAGGGAGACGGACAATTCGCGGTTGCTCTGCCGGTCGGCTGCGGCTCGGTGATTCTGGAAGCTGGACTCGGGTCACCCCGAGATGTCTACAGACTACCCAGGCGGGCACTACCCAATATTGGAGCGGACCACGCCTGGATTGGAAACGACTACATTCACAGCGCCATCGGGGTCCTCGTGAACCGTTCCCTCGGCGTGTGAGCCAATATCAGGCCTCCCCTCTCCTGGAGGCCACTTGGCGCATACCTTTGCAGCGACACATTGCGAAGCAGCCAGACTCTCGGGTCAGGACCCGACTTCTGCGGCTAGCGGCTAGTCGTCGTTGGAGGCGATGGGGGGAGCAATAGTTTGCGAACATTTGAGGTCCGGACCACAGAGTTTGTCGCAATGGGAAGAACGCCTCGAGGTCAAGTGACCATAGTACGATGCTGTGTTTCCTCATTAGTTCTGTCGGACGTGGCACCTGGCCGAGCTACGAGAGATCCAGAACTTGATTGTCCGCACCTCGTTGGTCTCGGGTGCGGCTGGGGCGCTCTGGATCTCCCCCCTCACCACGGAGGCAGGTGAGAAGTGAGACGCTGAGGCACCAGGGCTAGTCCAAGGGGAAACCTCGAAACCCAGTGTATCGATGTATGTTGTCAGTTCGAGTTCATCCATCCACGAAGCTCACACATGTCACCGCGAACGGAACGGTGACGTGGCTGTGAACAGGCGAGACGAAGGATACTTGGAGAAAGGTTGAGCTCCAAGGACCGTCCCCAGGTCCACTGACTGCGGTCTCCCGCTATGGGCTGGATCATGACCGGATAGAGGCGTCAGCGTCCTCTCAGCTCGGTTCTGTTGACTGTGAGGGGTCTCGTACGTGTGTGTGCGCGCGTTCGTGCCGTCTCAAGGAGAGCAGCTAATGCGCTGCCTGTCACGGAAGCTACAATTATGCATGTCAGGCATTGATGCAGTTGTCGACCCCGATTAGCTGCGCCTGAAAGGGGTGTATGGGCGAAGCAGAAAATGTGTGATGCTGATGGCGTCTGGATATCAACTTGCCCTACACACCACGATCAAGACCGCATGGAGCGGGGGCTTTGCGGGGCCTGTCACAAGCCGGCGCGACATTCTCCCTCTGTTCACTGGACACTTGAGCAGTTGTCGGCCTGGGAATTGGACTGATGGAATTTCCCGTCAAGCCAGGCTTGTCGGCCATTCCTCATGGCGAGGGTGTAATGCGGGTTTGAATCCTCCGTCACTGTGCATCCATGATGGGTGGTTTGGTGTTGATGGTATCACCACTGCCGACACACCTCCACAGCCGTGGCGTCTGGGGAAGCCCATCACAACCTGGAATAGGTATCCCGGCAGGCGGCTCAAAGCTATCAGATGTGATAGTTTTCGATCTCAAGGTTGGTTGCACAGCAGCCGGTCAGGCCAGGTAGGACCGCCCCCAGTTACTATCTGGCTCGTTTATGCAGTGGCTGATATTATGTAGCTCACCAGTCCATGTTATATCCGCTGATCGGTTGGATTGGCACAATGCTACTGGGTCTGCCTCACCCTCGCGTATATCGCGACAGCACACACCCAGCCATCCTGTCCACGGCCTGGAACTTCTTCCACCGTTCACGGAGACCCTGACAGATCTGGCAGCTCGGGACTTATGCAAGCTTTCGGCATCATGACGGAACCAGGACCAATGTCACAAATGTCCGAGGGATCTGCCGCGAGGGAAATAAAAGTCTTGGGACGTTCCAGACCGAGTGTCCAGAGTCGAGAATGGGGCCTGGCCTTTTGGAGCAACAAGCTGCCCTCACCCGTTGCACTTCACCTGTGTCTCCGCCCCGGGTTACGTAGCACGAAAGGGAAGCCCCGCGCCTCTTGAACCCTCCGTGCAGGCAGGTAGGCAGGCAGGCAGAGCGTACAGTAGTGGGCAAAGGATGATGCGGAGCTACAGCACCTAGGGGCAAAGGATTGACACCACCAGAGGCCGGATGCTGGGACGGGGTGCCATCAGAGGAATTTTCCCTGGTACGCCCTCCCTCGAAGGGAAAGCCTGCGACGTTGCGACATCTGTGGCCTACCTGAAGGAGAAAGCACGTCTGCCCTTTCAGGCAAAGCTGCATTGATTTGAGCCTCTTCTGCTTAGCTTTCGCACTGTCCCAGGGCAAGAGTGGCACGCACTGTCTGCCTGACGACAGCGAGGACCGTGGTCGGTGTGGACAAGCTCCACGGCGCCGAGTGTCGTCGAATTTGAAGCTAACCAACCCACAGACGTCCCTTTCCCCGCGTTTTCGATGGTGCGCGTGAACCTATGGCCAGGTCTGTTTCAGGGATGCGGAGGAGTCGTCGCTGGAGCTGGGAGCTCCCCTGAAAGGTCTGCTTCTGGGCTCATGTCTTCCAATACCTTACAGGCATTTCACCGGACGCAGGAGAAACGACTTGCGGGCTGAACTTTGTTGCCGGAGTGAAGGGTCCACCAGCTGGACGTGAAGGTCCGCACATCTCGCTTCCCGAGGGGGGGAGGCGGGTTCTCTTCTCCAAGCTCCCGGCGCCGGAGTTCTCCTTCGAGGAGGGGGAACACTGCAACATGGATAAGGCATACCTAACTACTGGACAGAAATCAAGGGATGTCGAGAGGGGATCTCGGCCGCCAACTTGACTCTACAACTCTGCGCTGGTCCGAAGCAAACCGAAGCCACTCCGCTGTTGCCGTTGGTGCGTGGAGGCAGGATGCCGCCACCGCCGGAGGGCTTGTCTTGTTTCTGCCCTGTCAAGCGGGTGGCAATTGTCTCAACAGAAAAACTTTTTTTCTCTCTCGACTATCGCTGCCACCGATGTCAAATCAAGATTAATTCTGACACAAAACTTCTCACACAAGATAAGAGCCTCTTGCACCTTATCAAACACGAAATGCACTCCCGCCCGCTGATCCCCACCGCCAGTGTCGGGCTAGGCCAGGCGTCCTTCATGCAAAATTGAGCAGCGGGAGACCTACGCAACATTGCATTGCAGCATGGCGAGCTTGTAGGGTGGAGATCTTTCCGAGGGTTCTTGGCGCGCCGTAGCCTCGATTTGTTTCGGGCATTTTGGCCGTGGTTGTTTACTCTCCCTGTCTCTTTCGCCAGTCATGTCGGCGCGAGAAATCGGGCGAGCCAGGATGCAATGACACTGACAGCACTGATGCCATTGCTTCGCCTGGACCCCTGAACTCGGCAGACCGACCCTACAAGGAATACTAGACTAACTACAGTACGATGTCTCCAGACTGCTGCACACAGTTATGGGGGAGGACCCTGGTGTGCGTGCAGACAGCAGCCCTCTTGTCAGCAAGGATTGGGGCGGGAATACCTGCCGAGCACCGGATCTCCGGATCTGCCGGGTCTTCTTGCCCTTCTCTGCCATGGGAAATCAGGTCATTGCTGACCGAACGATACCGGATTTTCACATGAATTGCTATGGCTGTCACATTGATAGCGATTATCTACCAAACCCCCAACCTCCCCGCCCGCCCGGGTCCACAGAATCTGTCAATTGGCGAGGATTGCGGAGAGCGCCAGTCGAAGAAAGACTGGGGCAGCCGGCCGAGACTCTGGAGCAGGTGGGTCATTATCATACGACGTTCGCCCTGGCCGACTCGTTTCGAGAGGTCGGATAGGGGATGTTTGTCTGCCAACACCCTCACGAACGATGACCTACTTGTTTCCATATCTTGGCTGCTCCCGCCGACATGTCAGTGGCAACCCTTGGATGCATTTCGACGAACTCGGACTCGGAGTCTTCGACGGGGGGCCATCTAATATCAGGTCTGCAATATCGACGACACCATCTCATCCCATCTTTGTTGATTTTCTCCCCTACACCGCCACGGGATACGACGGCATTCGAGGGCTAGATACCGATTCTGATACCGTCAGAAAGGCCGACCGCGCAGCTGGCTGTCAGAGAAAGATACCTTATATGATCGTATTTATAAGCCCATTCTCGCCATTCTGCCCCTCGATGACTCGCGCCTCCCAAAAAAACGCAGGCGCAACACCATTCGGTCCAGGTCTGGTCTGACAAGCCCTGGGGCCCCACATCGGGGGGGAAGGGGGTGTCATCGTTCGTTCTACCCTGCAGCTCACCCAGAAGCTCAACGCATACGGGGGAGCTGGGCTGCGCGCGGCCATAGGACGATAGGCCCCCTCCTCGTGTCTGTGCTGCAAGAGGTGCACACCCGCGAAAGGGGGTTGGTGGCAGGCACTGTACGGCACAATACTGGATGTACATGTAAGTATGCATGCATGTCTGCGTGTGTGTGTGTGAGTGTGTGGTGTGGTGTGTGGCTTGCATGCAAGCAGGGCGGCGGCGCGTCTGCAGGCTGCACCTCCTGCCGTAGCGCCTGGGACTAAGGCCTGCGGGCCAAGAGAGAGAGCAGAGGCGGCGCGCCGGTTCTGGGCTTGTTGACACACTCGACCCTGTTCGTTGAGAAGAGAGAGAGAAAATCCCCGAGCATTGAAGCTGCTGGTAATAACACCCTCCGACATGGGGAGGGCTCCAAGGGTCTGGAATGGCCTAGGCAGGGCGACTTTGCGTTATCTATTGCCCGCCTTCCCACCCATCCATCCCATCCCATCCACTCTGGCCTCGAACACTGTACGAAACTTTTGCGACTCAATCTTCGTTTGATGATGCCGCCCTCCCGCCGGAGTGGAGCCCGTGGCTTTCGCGAAGGCTATTTGCCGCCGCCACTCGACGAGCGGGCGGCGTGTTGAAATTCCTTCGCGGGATCGGACGGCACCTTTTATCGGCGTTGGCCAAGGACCTGCCCGGGTTGTTTTCTTTGACCTTCTCACGACAAGATTTGACGACTTTGGAGATGCAACATGCACTCCACAAAGCGTCCAGATGTCGTTCGGTAAACTAAAATCTGCATGGTTCACCTCTCCGCCGCACAGCGTTCCAAGGTGGCTCCCACCTCGGGGGCACACTATTGTGTCAAGGGTGTGCCCGGGGTTACTGTCCCAAGTACCATCTGCCATCCGGAAAGGAATATTCAATGCACTACGTAAGGTTGCTTGCTTCCTTATCACAGGCAGATGCCCGGTAGCCGGCACTGCTCTCGACAGCTCTTGACGAGGAGACTTGCCGGAGCAGCATTGCCTGTAGAGCTGGGAGGGCTACTGAGGTGGACACGAAGTGCTCATTGCTTTCCACCCGGCCTGAACACCAATTGCTATTCCTTTCCTCTTGGACTTTGCCAGCCAAGATGAGGCTTGCTCAAAAGTCGAAACACAATGCTGTCAAAATCAAGCCACCTAATCACGGCATGCGTGCCCCGCATGCTCCCAGTCGGAGCTGACCTCGCAAACCTGTCGTCCTCCTCACCCGGGCCGGACGGGCTTGGGAAGGGACTTTCTTTCTAGGCGTTGCGTGGCTTGCGACCGCCAAGTGGTGTATCCGCCACGCCCTCTGTAGCGTGCCACTCGAGTGACTCTGGGGGAAGCCTATGAGAGTTCTCCGCCCAATTCCAAGGTTGGTAGTGCCAGTGGGAAGGAACTAGCTCGGCAGTGGCGGTCACCGTTGCTTTCGAGAAGGGGTAACTGTCCGTACTCTGCACGTTATCGAATTGGCTTTTCTGGAGAAGTGTCACTGCACCTATCTGGACGTCTGGAGAAATTGGCCCTTGTCCGTGCGCCATGCGGACGGACACGAACCCAGATCTTGTTGTTTTAGTTTGCTGCTGCTGCTTGCTCCTGGGGATTCGCCGTTGTCGTTAGCCTCTCAACAGTGGGGATCGATCAATGGTGGTGCTCAGCGGTTTGGTTTGGTTGCTACTTAGTCCCCCCGGGGTGCATGCGTGCCGGACAACGGATGGCAACCAAGCGCGGACTCTCGGCGGGCGATCAGGGTCCAAACCAGGGTGCTAGGGACGACCAAGGCCCCATGGATCTTCTCTAGCCCACTGCACAGCGCAAGCCCCCCAGCGCAGGCCCCTAGCAAGCACCCTGCGCCTTTTAGTGCAAGAAAATAGCAAGGAAAAGGTTATGCGTTTCGTCCAATCTCCAAACTGGGGCAACATGGGCTACTACTACGGGGTGCGGCTCTGGGGGAGGGGTGTGCACGTGTGGGTTATGTATTTCAGCGAGCTTACGTACGCGCACCGCGGTGTGTCCGCATAGCTTTGTTGAGTGAAACGCTGAGCCTTTTTGCTTGTTGCTTGCTTGCATTCTTCATCTTCCTGGCTGTCGGTCAACTCCTTGCTTTGCCGCCCGCTTCATGTCGGTGATGGGCGCGCCGCTGCAACGATATCGTGCGTCCTGCACCCCAGACCCCGCGATGGCATGGCGCGAAGGTCGTAGTAGCCCAATGGCTTACGAGATGTCTCCTACTTGACCCGACGGGTTCAAGGATGACGGTAAGTGCCACATCTTGCGAGGGAGTGATTGGGTGCCAATATCGCTTCCGCTGTTTTGCTTGTTCTGTTGTAGCGAGTGATGTCGCGTTCGTTCAAGCAACAGTCAACATAGCCCCCGGGTTAATGCCTTCCTTCCATGCAGTGTCTACTGTAACTGTATGCCATGCCCACCACTCCACACCTTCAGCAAAAATATCTACCCGGTGTCGTACAAGTGAAACCCAATTCGCCGAGTTCAGCGCAGGAAAATAGATATTAGAGTTTACAATCTTGGGTAGCATTCTTGAAGGGAGTAGCCGATGCTGTTCCGTGTTACAAGATGGAGGCTAGGGCTCCGATGATAGGGCCATATTGGACAATCAATGTGTTTTTGTAATGCGGTGATGTCAGTGCAATCAAAGACGTCCCCATGTATTATTGGCCGGGGCAATGAAGCATTTGAAGTGATGTTCTGGGGGTTGTCCAGCCCAGTTTGTCCAAGGTGTGGGCTTGACGCTGTTCCAAACTCCGGTGGCATGTGTATGGCGTTGCAAAGCAATTGTCGAGAGTTCAGACAGTGAGTAATCACACGACATAATCAACGCGTAATCTCTAGAGTCCTCCGAGGCCGCAGAGAGCTTAGAAATGCCGTGCAAGAGCTTCAATGTCGACTTCATGGCTTGCGGCTCCTCCGTTCTCCTAGACCGATGATGAGCCGAGCACTACGATTTATGAGCCGTTCGATAGACAATGCAACATTGATAGTAGCCATGAGATCCAGGAGCTTTCACAAGCAAATACCTCGCAGTATTCTCGAAAGTGGAATCGTCGATCATGCAGTGCGGACAGGAGAAATATGGGACCCAACCGGGGGTCCTTCATTGAGGCTGGAAAGCTGGCGTGTCCCTCGCAAGTATCATGTACAGACCAGTAGTAGTAGCTACCCCGGGAGACGCACACCCCACCACCATCTCGGGGGAGGAATGAAGGGTGATACAGAGCGGACTCTGTTGATCAAAAGGCAACACCAGGCTATGCATGCCCGATCCAGAATGACCGCTGGGGCTTTTGCCCACCCCCCCCCCCCTTTTTCCTCAGCTCGGGGGCTACTGAACTCTGATAGTCACACCAGCTAGCAACGGTGAGTGTGTGGGGACTGACGTCTTCCATCACCAGAGAGGCAGGGCTTCGCAATTGAAGTCCCCCTTCCCCGGATTCCCATCCAGCTTGGGTTTTGGGAGCCGGGCTAGACTAGTACTGCATGTGTAGTAAATAGGACCAGCCAGCCCTAGTGTGGACCCTGGATACGGGGGAGGATCGGCGGATCGACAAGAACCCCCGTTGCCTTCCAAGGTTGGTAGCCGGGGCCTTGGGAATCAACAAGCCCCTTTCGCCTCCGATGTCGCGTGAGTATGATATCAGCAATTTGACATTTCAACTCGCCCGGGCGTCTGGGGGGAGGGAATGGGAGGGGGGCGCCTACGTGGTGTGGGCTGGCGTAGTGTGCTTGTGCACATGTCAGGCCAGGTCGACGTCATGGGCGTGGGCTGAAGGATTGGGATCCTTTCTGCATGTGATATCAGGGGTATGTTGATATTCATGCATCGCGATGATTACAGTGTGAGAGTTTGCACATGTTGACGGTGCTCAAAATTGGATGTATGACCGGTGGGCTCCAATTGAAGGGACAAGTATTACGGAACCACAAGCAGAGAGGAAGGGTTTTGATAAAGTCGATGGAAGTGGATATTCATGTCCTGGTCTCCAATGAAAGAGTGTTCATGAAGACGCCACATATGATTTCCTCGAGTTTGACCTATTGATCAGTTTGCAAAGGTTGCTTATTGGTGTCTGTCATTAGAAACAACGGCTCCAGCTGCCTGAAGATGGATCGTGTCAACGTACTTCTTCCCTTCAGTTTGACAGCTGGAGGTTGCGGATAGGAGAGACAACAAAGAGGATTCCGAACTAGATGGCAAGTACAGAGCACAACATGTATGAAGAATAGATACTGAAAGACTGTTGAGACTCGTCGAATTTTGTACATTCACGTTGTGCGTAGCATTTTCAACCAAAGCAGAAATCCCTATGTATTGTGAACTGGACCCTCTCACCAGGATTGGGACAGCCTGATTAGTCCAGGACGTGAATTATCTGCTTCATTTGGCCACTATGACCAGCTTTATCCAGATTTCCCTCGAAGCCTCCAAGAATCTTTTGACGGAGTAGTGTTGCTAGAGGTGCTGGCCAACTTATTTATTCTTCAATTTGTATGAAGCTCCGATTTTTAATTTGTCTCAGGCAAGTCCCCTACTCAAACTACAAGATAGTGAGCTTATATGTACACAGTATCTCGAATATCATGTAACTTAGACTGAGATATTCAATCTGGTCGTGTGTGACAAGCCTGTACCATGGTGACTACCATCGACTGGTCCATGTTAAATGTGCCTGTATTTGCTCTCTATGGACAGTCTCAATGGTCTAACTTCTGTCCCTACGCCCTCAAGATTGTCTCGGTTAGTCCAAGCCACCTCGACCTGGAACGCGGACCTGTGCTACTACAAGGAAGCACTAGACATTCTGGGCCATCTCATTTCCAGGGCGTTCACAAGAGCTCTGATGGAGACCCTGAGACCATTTCTAAAGTGCTGGCATTGACCCGAACTCATGAGCTTGTCTTCTAGGCATCATGTGAAATCCGGACGTGGGCATTTAGAGTTTTCCGTGAGAGCGTGCCCTCAGAATCCTATCTTGAAGAGTGCCAGCCTGGTAAGCCTGGAACATTTGAAGAAGTGTGTCTGATTCTAAGACAAAATCTCCGATCTTGCAGATAGGGTGACCAACACGCCCAGTGAAGGCTTCAACATATTTCGGCCATCTTTCCCAATAGGTTCTTCGCCCTGAAGCAAGAAAAAGGAAAGGAAAAGTCAAAAGAAAGAGAACAAAAAGAATGGCTTTCAAAATGGCTTCGTGACGCGCATCAGCCACTTGAAAATCTGGCTTCTGACTGTAAACTGTACACATGTCCCAATATATATTTCAACACTATATCATCTCACAAGCACCAAAATTTAGGCACTCTATGAATGTTCAAAAGACTTTCTTTTTGGAAGCTTGTGCTTTTGCGATATATGCAGTGCTTCTCAGGCTGTGATTGAAAATGGTAATACTACTCAGGTATTCTCGGTGATGTGCTGTAGAGACTATTGGAATTGTACAAAGGGTACTGCCTTGGGAGCTGGGCACACATGTAGACAATTCATCACGGCGCACAATCCTTTTGTAGTATCCCGTTTCCCTTGTGAGCTAAACCCCCTCGCCCCTCTATGCACAAAGAGTGAGGGAAAGTAGAAATAGTCGACCACTCCGTCATGTCTGCTCCATACATGTTTTAACCCAACAAGGTTGGGAGGCCACATTGGGTAGAGGGGGACATGTAAGCGAAATTCGCCCCGGAAATAAGCGTGGAGACTGGCTGTGTGGGATGAAATACCACAGCCTGCGTATAAACACATTATATAGTCTTGCCCGCCTCTATATATCTCTGCATAAATATGTAAGATGCAACAAGGACTTTCAGATTGGAAGAAGGACATGTGTTCAATGGACAATCTCAGGATGGATTACAGAGGCTGAGTGAGCCAAGACATAGGCTTTGCGGACTCGGAATTGTATCTGCGCAGGCATTCTGATCTATTGTTACTTTGCATTTGAAAGTTTGACAGACCCGTAAGTGTAAAGATTGACTGCATATTCACAGGTACATATGGCTCATACCTGAACACGCCATGCCCATGTGAACGAACGTGGGCAAAGGCTTCGCACGACACATGCGCGGCTCGCTTCTAAAGTTGCTGCGGAGGGTAGATCTAGAACGAATATGGCTCTATACGCGATTTTATACGCGAAATAGAGCCGCTCTGCATATTGGAATGAGTTTGAATTTTCGAGTCTCGGCCTAAATACATATGTAGACTAGTCCCTTCTCAAGCTTGCTTTTCCCTTTGACTTGGCTTATTGCTGAACTACAGCTCATGTAATCTTTGAGGGATCTCTCAGCTTGTCTCACGAGCTCGAGATGGTCCTCTAAATGGGAAGTGTCACGCTTTACGCTTAAAAGTCATTGGATTTGTACCGAGAAGGTCCAATGTGCACACATGGACACTTGAGAAGGTTGGATAGTTCATGGGCCGCACGATGAAGGGAAATACAATGTCAAACCAGACCGCCCGACCCAGTGTTTGAATTTGACATGTCTGCGCTGACGGGGGTGATTGTGCTACGGAGATAGAAAACAGTTGGATGAATGACCACTGGCACGAAAGGGCGCGAATGGGCGCGAATTGGCATTACCCGGATCACGGAAGCTCTCCAGATGTCGTCGGTTCTCCTGCCGTTGGGGGATCGTCTCACATTATCACAACATGGGTCAAAGGAATATCAGAACTCATATTATCACTACATTTAAGCATTACTGGTCGGATTGTAAGTAAATAAACAGGAAGAAAAAGAATATTCGCGTGCATTTGACGTCTGACTAAAAGGTGAGTACATCTTCCAAAAAAACCCCGAGCCTCTCACAACGGCACAACCTTGACCCATATATAGCCCCTTATATCCTGCTATGCTTGCTGCCCCGCCGCGGCGCATCGCTCCATATAGTCGTCATCGACACCCCCGCGCTGCCGCTGCCGTCATCCGCAGCGTCCCCGGGCACTCCTCCTCCTCCTCCTCCTCCCCTGCCGCCCGCCAGGTTGTTGAACCGCGATATCGGCACCCTGCTGCTGCTGCTGTCGTGCGACGCGTCCCTCGACAAGGCGCCCGTCCTCGTCCTCGACCGGCTGCGGCTCCGGCTGCGGCCGCGGCTCAGGTCGCGTGTTGGTGGTGTCGTCGAGGAGTGCATCGGCGGCCGCGGGAACCCGTGGTCCACGGACCGGCTCGCGGGCCGCGAGAAGCTGTGGTGGCGCGAGTGCGGCGTGCGCGGGCTCGGCAGGCTCTCGTTCCTGGAGTGGCTGCGGATGCTGGCGGCGGCGGTGGGATAGATGGGCGTTATCGGGGAGTACGGGTCGTTGTTCTGCCTGCGGCTGCTGTACATGTCGTCTTTCAGGTCCGGGGGCGTCGGGAGCTTGCTCAGCGCCATGCCGATCTGGCTGCGGCGCGGGACGCGCGGGTCGACCTCTGCGAAGTCGTCGGCCTCGTCCGGGATGGTGGAGAGCAGGGCCGCCGGCTCGGGCTTGCTGCTGCTGCGCATGGAGAAGGAGGTCGAATGCTGGTGCGAGAGGGCGCGCGGCGAGTTGACGTAGGTGGTGGCCGTGCTCGGGGGCCGAGGCAGCATGATGGAGGCCGAGGACGCGCGGATGGTGCTGTTGCTGTAGTCAGAGGGCAGCTGGGCCGGGTTCCGGCACGTGAACATGTCGTCGTCATCGTCGTCGCGGCGTCCCCTGCGGAGGAATTTGGGCACGAAGGTTTTGTACATCTTCTTTTGGAAGGTCTTGGTGGTGCCGAAGACTATGAAGGCGAGGAGGCTTGGCGATACCCCTGATAGGTAGCCCCTGACGCTGGAGAGTGCTCGCTTGTGGGAGACGTCGGGCTCGGGCTTGTATGCGCTCTCTACGACGTGGCCCTTTGCTGTGAGCCTAGGTCCTATGTTGGTGTACTCGAATACGCTGGGCTGGGGTTAGTTGTGTCATTGATTATCGCGGCATGAGAGGGAACCTACCAAAGCATAACGAATGCTATCGAGAGGCGGATGACGAGCCAGTTATCGAATGAGCCGTTTCTGTGTCTGCTCTTATTTGAGTTGGCTCGGCTACGGAAGCTTCTCAGCCCCGATGTCGCGGTCGAAGTCCCTCCCTTTCCGTACTGCACACCTCCCCAAGACTTGAGCTGTCGTCGTGTTTGCATGTATTTGACGAGGATCATGAGTAGGAAGATACATGCCCCGACCAGACTGAGCACAACTATATGAATAGTGGTAGTCAGCAATACTATAATATGCTTATTCATCAGGGCAGTCACGTACATTGTGCATTCGCTATTGCCATGTAGACCAAGAAGGTATGATGAGTAAAGTCAAGCTGGAGCAGGATGATCATGATCACTGCCAGGGTGATTGGGACAATTCGCCCCGTGATAGATAGCACCCGCAAGGCCTTCGGCTTCTTTGCCCACCAGCCATAGACTGTTGCCGTCAATGAAAAGGAACTTGATCGAGGGTCAGTACGTGTACACATATTCTTAGTCAGGGTGTACTCACAAGAAGAAAACGAGTGTTGATTCGACAGTGAATGCGAAGATTCCTACTCACGATAGTGTATTAGTTTCAATTGCATCCTCTTAGTAATACGAATAGCTGAATGACTACACAGATAATCGAAGGACGCCTTAGACAACAAGAAAGCGAGGTGAGTACACACGGATATATGAGAGAACCAGCTTGAGGCCGAATATGCCCTTTTGGTATTGAACCTCTGCGTCGTCGGCATGGTCCTTGCCGTAATAATACTGCTGGACCATGAGGTCCCTCCAGAAGATGTAGTCATAGAGCTGCTGGATAATGCTCGAGTAGGTGGCGATGAGGGTGAAGTAGGCGATGAAGGCGATGTATGTGGTCCTCTCATTGTGCGTCCAGATCAGCCAGACGAGGAGGCCGTTGGCGATCAGGCACAGGAACGAGTAGACGAGGCACCCGATAGCATCGCCCAGGACGCTGTCGGGAAGCTGAAAGGCTCCCATTCCACGATTATCATCCGGGTGGTGGTGGCCGTACCATAGTGCACCTGGAGACCTCTTCCAAGGTCCCGCGAGTAGAAAGACAGGAGGGTAGGGTAGGTGAGACTAAACAGAACGGAGGAGCGACGAGGTTGGATCGGAGGGACGGAAGGGACAGTATGGGCGCGCTCTGGGCAAGGGCGGCGGCGTGGTGGAAGAAGACATGACAGTGGGAAGGTGGGTCATTGCAACGCCCGGGTGCCGTCTCGGACCCCCTTGGCCGGACATGGTGAGGTGGTGGTGGTGGGAATAATACCTAGGTACTCACCAAAAAGGCGTGGTCCCATTTCGGAGCAGTTCCTGCATTTTGCAGAGGGCAGGTATCCATGACTCGATGGGGGTGGTAGTGGGCCCGCCCAACGTGGGTTGGTGATCCCGGCGCAGACTGACGGTTTCGGGTTGAAGACGCGATGCACCATGTGCTGCACACACGAATCAGCATGGCGGAAAGTGTCGCGTGGGGAAAAAGGTACACACACTGCGCTGTGCACCTTGATAGCCGAACACTTGGAGCGAGGGTGAGCGCTCTTTTCTTGGGGGTTTGTCGGCTGCAGATGGGAATCTGTCTGAAACACAGCTGCCAACTTCTAGAATGCCAAACACGATGTAAATAGTAACACATGGTGCTATAATAATACACATAATAATACACCTGAGCATATAGGTTCTCAGGTTTAGGCCTGGCAAAACTTTATGGTTTCCCCACCCATCGACCTTATCTTCAGCCAACTCGAAATAGCATCATCGCCGACTATATTGTGATTGCATGCCAGATCTGGTCATGAGCATGTGGTCATGTGGCCCATATAGAGACTGAAGTTTTGGGTATGGCCTTAAGCGACGTGGGGGCTGGAGACTCTACGGTGTAAGGTGTTTGAATCGTGTGAAGGATGTAACTACCGCAATCATGGCGATACATGTAGGGTGCGACATGTGGACATCTGGAATTCCCGAGAATCCATACCGGTAACAAGGTCAGGTCATGGGCGTTGATCAATGGGTCAGGGACAGGACGTGCTAATTCGACCTGCAGATGCATCTCGGCTGTGACATGTCGTTTTTCTTTTCTTTTTTGCTTTTTCAATCCTTTTGACTTTCCCAGAATGGGATCAATGTTACTGTATTGCGTGTTTGCGGTGGAGGCACGACATCAACAGTCCAAGGAGGAGACGGTAGTCGATCAAGGAGATCAAAGCAGATCAAGGAGGGTCGATGGTCAGTGAGCCGCGATCAGTGGTAGGTGACGATTGATCGTCAAATTGTATTTGGACTAGCCCTGCTGGATTGAGAAGTGCCCTGAGTGAGTGCAAGGCTCAGTTGAGGATCCCGGCTCATCCGTCGGCCGAGAGAGAGCACCGGAATGCGACTCTGATGTGAGCCTGAATTGCGCTACCAACGTGCGCTAGCACCTACGATGATTTGCGTTGGGAGTGCAGGGGGCCTGCCACCCTGCCCAGGTACGGACGTACGGGGCTCACTGTAGGGTTCACAGTGGTTCATCTGAACTCTGATGAGTCAGCAGAAACGAGGCTGCGTCCACTGTCCAGCTTCAGGCGCCAACACTCTCTCTTGTCTGGATTGAATTTTCCTGCATCTCATCAACCCTGCTTGTCACAACGTGACGGTGTCGTTATCTGGCCAGATGCACAGACAAACCGACACATCATTTGGCCAACACGAAGGTCTTTGACATTGTGGGATCATTATCCGAGCGGGGACAGGTAGGAGTGGTGGATCGGAAAGGGGGCGTTTTTGCGAGTGCAAAGTGGGCGACAGGCACGAAGGAGCGAGCAAGCATACCAATGCAGCCGGGACCGATCCGATCGAACGCCCACCGTCTGATCCTCGTCAAGGCTGGAAGGGCTGGTTACTGATTGGGACCTGCATTTGGATTCGAGATTGACACCACCTTGCACAGGTAGCCTCAGTCCAACGGTGATCGGTGTGATCAAATCTGCCGCTCCGTGATCAGATCGCCAACCTCGTCCCTGGTCTCCCTGCCTCCCCCACCAGCCAGCCAGCAGCAGCGGCACCTTGTTCACCTCGAGTCCTTGGCAACCCAGACTGGGAAACATGCCAATGCCACTTCAGGTTGCATACACGCTCCTGTGGGTCTCTCGCACTGCCAGCTTCATCGCACGGGTCTCTTTTGGCGGCTTCGTTCTCGGCATTTTCTTTCTCGTGGCCGTCGCCGTCTATCGTCTCTACTTGCACCCTTTGTCTCGCATTCCTGGTCCTCGCCTTGCCGCCATATCCAATTGCTGGCTCGCCTACCATGTTCGAAATGGCCACATGCTCCAGCTGGGCAAGACTTTGCACACCAAGTATGGCCCGGCCGTTCGGATCGGGCCGAACGAGGTCTGGTTCAACACCAAGGATGCCTTCAGGTTGATCTACAGTAAGCCATCATGTCTAGCCCAGCCCTGTCGTGCCTCGCCATGCCATGCACCTCTCAGGCACACTCTCCTTGTACCTTGTCCATTGTCACCAGTGCCGCCCTCACGTTATTGTCACAAGCTTATTCGAGACCAGGTCCCACCAATGGCTACGAAAAGTCATCTTTTTACTGTACGTGATACCACCTCGGCCCTGCTTCCTCTGCCTCCCCGGCGCCGGGACAGAGGCTGCTCACATCTAATAACACGGTCCTTTCTGCAGTGGCCACGGAGCTGCTCAAGCCAAAGCTCGACGCACACCTCCGCATCCCAGCACCCGACACCCTCGACCTCCTTGCCGAGCGTGACATGAAGCGTTACCGCCTGCAGAGGCGCTTGATAGGGCCCGTCTACCACACCAACAACGTCAAACGCTACGAGGCGGCGGTTGACGCCGTTCTGGGCCGGGTCATTGACCAGCTACGGGCCCTGGACGGATCCGAGGTCGACCTCAAGGAGTGGATGCACATCATCACCGTCGAGTGCCTTGGCGCCGTCGCCCTCTCCTGGTCCCCCGGCTACCTGGCCGCCAAGTCAGATGGCGCCTCTGGCAAGCACGCCTACATGGGCTGGAGGCGAAAGAGCGTCTTCGGGCTTCTCCCCCTCGCTGTCCTCCTCGAGCCGCTGTCCAAACACTTTGGCCGAGCCTTCTCCGTACTTTGGGGTGTGACCTACCACACCCCCAAGGAGGGCTTCAAACCTTTCTTCCCTGTGCGTAAATTTGGACGTCACAATGCATTTATGGATCTTTGGCCCTGCTGACCCTACAGACAAGGCCGTGCAGAAGAAGATAACCCAGCGGGTCCGGACCGTCCTGCGCGGCAAGTCCCAAGGCAACAAGCCCAAGGACCTCATGGCCGACCTGATCCAGCTGCACCAGGACCGGCCCGGCGAGTTCAAGGAGCAGTACCTGCGGCGCATGGCCATCACCAACTTCGGCGCCGGCCACGAGACCACGACATCGACGCTCATCTCCACGCTCACCATGCTCGGTGCCCACCCAGAGGCGCAGAAGCGCGTCGCGCAAGAGACCACCCGGCTGTGCTGCTCTGGCCCTGTCATCGTCGTTGCCTCCTACGACGACGCCGTGCGGCTGCTCCCGCTCACGCAGGCGAGCGTCAGGGAGGCCCAGCGGCTCCACCCCGTCATCGGCATGGCGCTCCCGCGCAGGGTGCCCAAGGGCGGCATGGCCGTCCACGGGCTGAGCGTCCCGCCCGGCACGACCGTCGGCTGCAACCCGGTGTCGCTGCACCGCAGCACGGACATATTTGGGGACGACGCGGAGGTGTTTAGGCCGGAGCGCTGGCTCGGCGGCGGTGAAGATGACACCAGGGCCATGGAGCGGTATAATCTCATCTGGGGCGGGGGCGCGCGGACGTGCCCTGGCAGACACCTCGCTGAGATGCTGGTTTCCAAGATTGTGCCTGCTCTGGTTGCGAATTTCCAGGTTGAGGTCACTATACCGCCTGATGATGAGATTCCGTATTACTTCATGGCCATGCTCACTGGTGTTCGGGCTCGTTTCCTCCCCAGAGAAGCATCATCTCAGGAACCCAAGTTGGCCGAGTGAGCCTGGAGCTCCTGGTGTCGTGTCCTGCGGCGCAATTGGTCTTTACTGGGTGCCCCTCCAGCGGGACAGATTTCTTTGTTCGAGGGGCAGCTTTCGACGCCAGCTCATCGGAAGACCTCGGCGACCAGCACAGTCATCTGGCAAAATCGCTTCGAGCCAGCTTCGCGATCCTTTGTACTCGCTGCATCTTCGTCGATAGCCAGGCTATCACTTGTGTGAAGGCCTGTCATGCCAATGAGTTATGCCATGCAATGCTGATGGCCACGGCCCACGCACCATACCAATGCGCAGAGCCTGGGAAACTCCAATTAAATGGACTCTGAGTACGAGTTCAGGTCGGGCTTTCATTGCGGTCGCTTGACTGCCCGTTGAGAACGAGCTGTTCGCTTTCGGCACTAGGTCCTGAGCCGGTGCTCCAATGGCCCGCGACTGCTACACGGCCGAGAAGAATGCGACAAAGACTTGCTGATGCGGCACATGCCTCTCTGGCACCGCGAAGATGAGAGGGCCATTTGCTTTGTGGCTCCGTTTTTAATTGACTGTGGCTGATGTATGCGTTGGGGTGTGCCGCTCGGGGTCAAGACTTGATCCTTACTTCGCGATCTCAAAAGGACTCCAGCTTGGGAGACATACACACTGGAGTAGTGTGTTGAACTAAATACCGTTGTGAAGATTCGTGTCCGCCCGTACAACATCACAACTACATGATACCCAAAGATTGCGAGATACCACCCCGCCCTTCGATATCTGCAAGTGCAAGGGGAGCTGAGCCGTCAGAGAATATTAGGTTAAGCATCCGTGGGTGGCTACGCTGCGGTTCACCCACCACGGGTAGTAGATTAAAGTAGCGCAAGCAACTTCGTGCCCAAGACCAAGCAGTCGGTTCTTTGCTGGCGGGCAGAAGAGACCGCAGGGCGTGCATTATGGATAGTCTGCGTGCACAAACATTCGCTCTGCCTCAATCAGAGCCCTCGAGTTTCGTCCTAGTTCCCACGCGACGGTCGGCACGCCGATCAACAGGCCCCATCGGGCCATCATTAGTAGATTCGGCAGATTCGCCGATCTCCCAAGCCGCCCTGGTCCAGGCCCGTGGCTGGGTAGCCAAGGTAGTCTACCTCGGTCTTTTGTCCGTTTCATGTATGACTCGGGGCGCCGAGCTGGGAGCAGAGCAAGAGTGCAGGGGCAGGAGGGGACAGCACACGTACTGGCTGGAATGCATCATCGATCTGCGACAGGCCATCCGGGTGCTCACTCACTCACCTGGCCCAAGACACACACACGTGTAGACAGGGTTAATCACAACGTGGGAGTAGAATATCAGCTATGGTGGTTGTGGCTTGAGATTGATTAATGGATCTTCCCGAGAGGTGTCTGTCTCACTGCTCATCACTGTGGGGGTACCCTGTAGATAGTCTACGTACCTTTCTTTAGTGTAGTCTACAGGGGCGCCCAGGTGGTGCTGCTGGCTGTTACCGTAGCACGCGACCGGTTGGGGGTCCCAGGCGGCTTATCTTATCGTGACATCACATGGAAGCTGAGCTCCGCTGTGCCTGCGCCTGTGCCTGCGCCTGTATCTCTCTCTGCCCATGATCTGCCCTCCAATCCGTCAACACTAGGACCACCATCCATTGTTCTCGTCCTGCCCTCTTCCTCCCGCACGCCCACTCCCCCTTTCTCTTCAACCACCAACATCATCAAAGATGTGACCAGACTGCTGGATAGTGTAGTCCACGCAGTCGTTGTTGCTAATAATTACCATTCTCGGGGGATGAAAGGCAGTGGAGGTTCAACAATCCAACCCGCTTGGAACCATCAGATCGCATCGCTGAAATGGCCGCGAGCTCAACCTCGTCGTCGCCTGCCAACTCTCGACATGGCTCCTCGCTCCACGCCACCACCGGCCAAGATGGCCAGCCCGACCAAGATGCCTCCCCCAATGCATCATCTGTCCCGGTCGAAGTCCTCGTCGAATACCTCCTCGCTGCCAAGCGCTCCCTCTCTTCGATGACCCTCGTTCTGCGCGCCAACGACCTCTCCACCCACGCACGCCAGCTCCACGAGGAATCTGTCATCCTGCGCGCCCAGACCACGTTTCTCAACAAAGGCATAACAGAGCAGAGGAGGCTGCTCAACAAGGTCCGGAGGAGCATGATAAGGACGTATGACGCCGGCAAGAAGGATTTCAAGCACATCATCAAGACCCTCGATGTCGCAAACGGCAAGCTGGAGAGCACCATGGACATGTTGAGGAAGACAACGGTCGATGCAGTCTTCAGGCCTGAGGGCGAGGAGCCAAAGAACTTGTTGGACTTTGTCGATGAGAACCAGGTCCACGGAATGCGCGAGGCTCTGAAAGCTAGCATTGCTGAATTACAGGTACGCCTTGGATACCCCTGACTTGATTCCTCATACCATTCGCGCTGCCAGTATAGCCATACTCACCCCTAATGTGCTTCACAGGCCACGCAAACTTCTTTCGACGGCGACCTCTTCCGCTTCGACAATGACCTCCGCGCCATCGCCAAGATCCTCAACTCGTCCGCCTCACCGACGCCGTCCAAATCGCCTGCTGACTCGGCCAGCCAACATCCTCCGAACGCCCCAATATTCAACCTCCTGGCCACTCTTACAGATCACTCCCACACGATGGCCGAACACCTCTCCTCTCTCACAAACCACTTCGATATGTGCGTCACCGCCGTGCGCATCACAGAAGGCGGCACCGCCCTCGCAAGGCGGAAGGCAGCCGAAGATAGAGGCGGCACTGATGCGGTATCAATATCAGGCGTAATCGCCGAGCAGGAAGCCAACGTCGAAGATCTCGACGCCGAGGAAAAGGCCGAGATAGTGCAGGTCGTGATGCAAGACGCCCCCGAGGTGGACGAGGTCGTCGCTGACCTCAACGCCGAGATGCAGCAAATGGACGTAGAGTTCGCCCAGCTCAAGGACCAGGCGGACCAGGTCAGGTCGGGCTACACTGCTGTCACACAAGCCTTCCAGGTCCTGGAGGACATCGGATCGCGGCTGGCAGGCTACATCGCCGCCGAGACGGAGTTCTCGGAGCGGTGGGAGGCCGAGAAGCAAGGGATCGCGGCGCGGCTGGGGGAGATGGAGACGCTGCGGGACTTCTACGAGGGCTACTCCAGCGCGTACGACAGCCTGATCCTCGAGGTGGAGCGGCGGCGGGCGGTCGAGGAGAAGATCCGTGCCGTGTGGCGAAAGGCGAAGGAGCAGGTCGACAGGCTGGTCGAGTCGGACTGGCACGACCGCGAGGCCTTCCGCTCCGAAGTCGGCGAGTACGTGCCCACTGACCTGTGGGTGGGCATGAGCGGGCCGCTGCGGCGGTGGGAGGTGGTCAGGGCCGGGGCGCCAGATGATGATGAAGAGGCTACCAGACAACAGGGAGATGAAGTGCCCAGGGGAGACGACGGCGCGGCGGAGGATATGCCGAGACAGGAGGACGGCAGTGCTGTGACGCTGAGCCGCGAAGTGGTTGATGCTGCGAGGGAGAGGATCAGGACTGGGGTATCTGGTGGGACATGAGCAAGTGAACAAGTGAGTTGAGTGAGCAAGTGGGTTGGTTTTCTTTGCTTCCATCTACGCGTACTTGGAAAGTCATTTCCGGTGTCAGATTGTTGTACTGTCTGTTTCCCCTGGCGTTTTGGATGGACAAGCCGGTCAGGTGGGATCACGGGTGTTCTCATACCCTTTCACCACCGTAAGATTTAGGGCCCTTGGTGGGCGCGGCGTTCTTACCAAAGGATCTTGTTTTAGCCTTTTGACAGAGATAGAACTGAATGGAAGACCACTTCACTCAAGTATGGCTGCTGACCTTTTTCTGCTTTTTTTCTTTTTCTTTTCTTTTTTAAAAAAGACTGTGTCCATTTGCACTTTATCAGCTCTCATGTTGCATTGAAGTGGTGATATTTCGGCTTCCTCCTCTCTGCCTATGATGATACTTATACTCAGTGCCCGTGAGCTCTTGTTTTCACGGATTCAACCAAAGATCATAATTACTCGCTTTGGAGCCAGCATATCTGGGCACAATAGAAAAGCCATTCTTAAACGTGAAGACAGAGCCAGAAGGACTCAGAGCAATCCAGGACTAGAAAGTACTTGGTCAAACATCCCCGATGGCAATAAAAAGAATTCACAGAACCAAATTATCTGAACGATTTTGTGATTGGAAGTATGTATACAAAATTAATTGACAATTCTAATGCTGTGATTCTACTACAGATAACGGCTTGGTAAAGACAATATCATATGGTTAACAAGAATTTATGGCATCAAAGTAAACATACTCGAGGCCCTCGTGAATATCACACCTGCGAGCTGATGAGAAACACGTGTAGAAGTCAAATACCTCCACCAAAAAAGTGTTTTGCGTGAGGGTGGCTCTCTCACCCGCCCAGCGGGGCAAACAGCCCTGTCTTTCTCGCCGTGGGTAGGGGCACGGCGCCGCCGTGATTGTGAGGCGGCCCGTTGTAGGAGTTGCACTGGCAGAGCATGTTGAATCCGCTGAAGTAGTTTGGGCCGTAGTCGATCGAGAGCTGCTCGTTGGCGGCTATGGCCCTGGTTGTCCTGAACATGATCGCACGCCGGTGCCCGTACATGCCGTCCACTATGTCCACGTTGGGGATGCACGCGTGGTTGACGAAGCGCGTCCAGTTCCCGAAGTCTCTCGACGCTGGTGATTGTGTTAGTCATCAGATTTTCAGAACTCTCCCGGTCAGACTGCGTCGGGTGTGAATGCTCAATGACAAGTATCTGGTTGGGGCAGCGGTCAAGCTGGTTGCTGCTGGACTTACTGATGATGCAGACAGGAGAGTCATTTCCGAGAATAAAAGTATATGGATCATTTAGGTCAATAGGCGCGTTAGTCGGACGAATCTCGCCAATGTATTCGCCAAGCCATTGGTTTTGAGGAATGGCTACCGTAGCAAAGACTCCCAAGCCCATCGCCCCAGCGTCCCTGATCTCAATCATGTTGTCCTCGACGCCTTGAGCGGCTTGCTGAAATATTTGGACACACGGGGCACCATTGCACACTCGAAACCCTCTGTATCTTGATGAGCCTCGGTCGCGACAGATCTGGCAGATCTGCGTGTCTCTAAAGTCTTCGAGAAGGGCATTGACTGTCCTATTTAAGCTGGGATCCTAAAATCAAGGGATGTCAGCAACTTTGTTCTCTGAACATTCCAAAACTACTGAATTCGCGACGACGAGGATGGAAACAGGGAGGACGCTTCCTTCACTTACTCTAACACGGTCAATCATGTGCTCTGTTATTCTCCTCGGCCCTGGATTTAGACTTCGCACGGTTTCTGCAAAGTCTTGAAATCGGAAGAAAGGTAAAGGAGGATTAGCCATGGCAATTGTAGCTAAGAATCTCTATATTCTACGTTGGTAAGTCTTGACCTGTTCAACAAGCAATAGTACCCGAAAATGACTATAGAATTTAGTCGCATTGTGAGAGATCGGAAAACAACGCAGTATCCTATATGAACATAGCTTTTCCTTTGATAGTCTGAAAGGCGGATGGTGTACTATTCTTGCGTCTCGTGCTGAGGGCTAGGAGAGGAGTATAAGGAAACCTAGACACAAGAATAACACTATGGCTTCTTGAGCCGTGCCGCGTATTCAGAAGCACAAAGAATCATCTCGCCGGAGATTTTGTAGATTTGGGTAATGCCAGGCCGGCGTGAATGGAAGGAGACGACGGGCAGCGGGCCAGATGAAAGGAAACGCCGGAAAAGAGCATAATGGAGGGCCAAAAATCCCAATTACAACTGAATTTTGGTGACATTACTACGTGGAGAATTCTCGAGAGAGTCAATACTGGATCTATAACATCTACGGTGCATTTGTTTTGTTTAAGACCACCTGTTCAGACTTCGAAGCAGTGTAATTGAAATTCACGAAGATCGGAAGAAATATTGTTTTTACGGTTCAGAATTTATGAATTTGACAGATAGACTAGAAGGCAGGAAAGTGAGAGGTAACTATAAACTTGAAGAGCAGACGAGAGATCCCAAAATAAACGCATTGAGTGGCCAGCCACCTTCACGTTGAACTCAGACAAAAAGTTCACAGCCCTCAAACACCTTCGGCAAATGCACCACCTCCCGCCCCAATATCCACCTGCATAGCATCACCAAGCCCACATACCTCAAACAGCTTGACGGGAGTAATTCCATCGGGGGTGCCAACAACACCATGGTTCTTAAGCCTGAGCAGCGTGTCCCGAATAGCGGCATAAGCCGGCGCCAGCGTGGCAAAAGAAAAGATCATGATCCTAAACCCCATCTCACGCGCCTCCTCGACCGTGATCAGCGGGCTGTGGCCATTCTCGACAGAGTTGAGCAGCAGCGGCCAGGGCGCGAGCTCGGCGACGGCGGCGGCGGCCTGCTCCTTGGACCCGAAGCCCTCGAGCAGCCCCACGTCGGCGCCCGCGGCGCGCGCCTCCTTGAGCCGGCCGATGCACTCGTCGTAGCCGAGCGACTGCAGCGCGTCGGTGCGCGCGATCAGCACAAAGTCGGACCGGAGCCGCCGCTTGGCCGCCACCGCCGCGCGGATGCGGGTCATGTACTCGTCGCGCGGCACCACCTTCTTGCCTGACAGGTGCCCGCAGCGCTTGGTCAGGATCTGGTCCTCCAGGTGGGCGCCGGCGACGCCTGACCGGATGTAGTGCTCGACTGTGCGCGCGACCATTATGGGGCCTGGTGGTGAGGAGATATTGTGAGCTTGGAACATAAGAAATTGGGGCGGGAGGCTGCTGGGCTATACATACCACCGTAGCCAGTGTCCATGTCGGCGATTAGAGGAGGACCAAAGGGGTCAAGGTTTGCGATCATGTCTGCGTTGTCTCTCATGTCGACCAGTTGGGCGATGGCTAAGTCGGGCTGGCCGAGGCGGGAGGCTGTTGTGCCAGCACCAGTCTGTAGTCATATCCACAGATCAGCAAACACGAATCCAACAGTTTCGAGTTGTCGGAGACCTCGATGGCGTGAATATAAATATGTCTTACCATGTACAAAGATTTGAAGCCGAGCTCGATGGCCGTCCGCGCGGACAGTCCATCGTAGACTCCAGGGCAAACGACAAGCTCATCTGTGTTTTCCAAGAGGTGACGAAGCTTCTTGGCTCCGGTGAAAGGCTCATCATGAGAAATGGTAGGGATCTCTTCAACTGTGATGTTTACAGGTGCACTGCTGTTGAGCTTCAGCCAAGTTGTCGTTGAGATCGATGATGACCTGGAAGACGGGGCGGCGAAGAGTGGTCCATCGGGGCTGGGGGTTTCTGACATGTCAGCTGTGAGATGCTTGGTAACGAGCTTGATTTCTTCAACAGCAGAAGGTGCCATGATTTGGTCGAAAAGATGTCCAAGGGGTTGGGATATTTTTTGAGTCTCAAAAGATGCCAGGTTGATGTGGACGGAGTAAGTGCGCAATGACTATCTTCATCAGTGCGGACGCAATACTTTATATCTTTTCTGATGCAGTATCAAAAGCAAACAGTCTACCATCAACCCTGGCTCTCATCACCTACCCTCCTTCAGTCTCCCGTCTCTCCTCAGCACGTTCGTCTTCCTCGCTCCTCAGCTTTGGCCTCCGTGTCCGTAGGGAGGGCTCCAACGCCATCGGCGATGGATTCCAAGACTGGGATCGCGACACCGCTGCCAAGAGCTGATGTCTCATTGAGAGGCCGGAAAATGGTCATGATCACCGAATGGTTATCAAATAACATAGAGGTCCTCGCCGCCGTTCTGGAGTGGGGGTGCGGTGCGAGCGAGGTCAGGCCGGGAGGTCGCGGCGTCGCCACCAAGGGATTTGATGGTGCAGAGGCGCTGCCAAGGGTTGAAAGGTTGCATCGATGTCAGCGCGTGCTTTGTGTGCTACAAGATGATGTTGTCAAGTTCCGATGGTGGAAGAGCGAGGATTCTGCCCACACATATCGGGGACTGATCAGAGAGATCTTGCCCGCCGACGGTGGGTCACTTATGCATGTCATTGATCACCCCAGCGAGCCGCCTCTCCATTGGGTATCTTGGCAAGTCTTGGTGTGTACAAATTTAATGCAGTCGGATATTGTTACCGCGGTCACAAGTACAATGAAGATAAGCATGAGCACAAGCTTTGAATTATGCTTGTCTTCGGCTGCGGTTTCGTCAGATATGATTACTCAACCAAGTATCCAGCACATGCGTAACTGAAGATGTTTACCATCTATCTACTTGATTCCTTCCGGAACTGACAGCTACGGTGTGATTTCACGCGCTGTAACGGCCCAAACGAAGACCCACCATAGAATAACTGCCTCAAGGACAGGATGGCAGTTAGAAAGCCCGGGGTAAGTAACACCGAAAGAGTGGGTTTCCGAAGGAGGGTTTCATTTCAGCAAGCCTCATGTTTTCGTAACGATAATATCTGTACCGCACGGTTGTCGTAAAATGGCTTGCTGAGCACTCAATCAGGTCATTGTCTGTAGATGCGCTTCAGTTCACAGCGGTCTGGTGTGATTCAAGTGGTTTTATGTCACACAGAGTGAGACAAGCGCCTTACAGACGCGCCCTGTGCAGGGTGTCAACTGGTGAGACCGTGGGTTGACAGATGGGTGCAGCAGTATCAGAAGCGGCCTACACGCGTGACAAATTTTCCGAAGAGACGTCTCATCATTACTAGAAAGGACGACTGGTGAGTCCGGAGTTTGATTAGAGTAATCGGCAAATAAGACTTACATTTCCCCTTTTGAGCGCCCGCGGCTAGACCTGAACCGCCTCGGCCATTGTCCACGAGCATCCACACCACTTGGGCATAACCTCGGGAGCACCGCGAGAAGAACAGGACCGAGCATTTCAGGGTCGCCGAGCAATTAATACAACGTTACAGGCCTACAACAATATGCCAATCATTTAAGCGCTTGTGTCTTCAACGCCCTGAGAGGAGCTGTCATTTTGACGTTATGCGGTATTGTTTGTGGAGCTTGGTGGCTGGGGATCCTTTCCGCTTCATATCCCGTAACGCCCTGAGAGTCATTGTAGATGATCAAATCGAGCTGGAAACTAGGTTCAAAACAGCAAACGCTTTCAAGCCACATTTTAGGCCTGACCCTGCTTGTGTAGCCACGCCACATTCTATCGCGCAGCTCAGGGGTGAATGTCAAAGCTTGTGGTCATTTATAGTGTCAACAATAACACAATTCTACGGCTCAGCAAACAAGTCCCGACCTTGATGAACATTAGGTCAGGAGCGGAGCGGAATATCTGGCCCCTTCCGCCGAGGCGAATCCAGAGGGACGATAGCTAGGCACCTTGGCATCGTCAACGTCGACTGCGAGCCGCTGAAAGCAGAAGGACGTTTACGTGGCCAGCGTAAAAGGAGCTCATATAGCTTTGACCCTCACTGCAAGATGCATGGGACCAAGATTCGAAGCAACCAAAGCAATTGCCAAGTGCTTGTTCGCCAAGCGCCAAGTACGTATCGTAGACGAGGCTGAAATTTCAAGCTCCAATGAGGACGCAGACGTTGCATTTTCGGCAAAATAGGGCTTAACGGCACTGCCGGAAGAAGTAGAATCCAAGCAATTGTCGGCCTGCGCATAAATCCGCCCCCGGGGTAAGCCGCGGCTGCAGTATACACGTATCTGAGATATGCAGGCGACCTGCAGGTTGACTGAGGGAATAAAATGCCTCCACTCAGCGTGGGGGGCCGCCTCGAGCTGACCGACCGCGCGCGGGTTATGGGGCCGGCATACTCGCATTCACCTGCAGTCCACTTGAAATCGTCCACCACAGGTCACAGCATGAGGATTGTGGAGTATTCATGAGGACGACATGTGGCCGGCCGAAACATATCATCAAGTCAGGGGCCAGCTTGGACCTGTTGTTCCGGCAGACCATGGCCCATGGCCGCCTTTGGCTCCCCCTGATTCGGTGAATACGTCGGCGAGACTCCACGGGGGAGCCAAGAGGCTGTTATCATGCCAAGGCTGAGCCAAGGTCGTCCCCGTTGCTCCGGATGGGCCAGTCGTCACCGCCAAGATGGCCCTCCTGGCTACCCGTTGGCGGGCAGGGCGGGAGCTCCCGAACACTTGTTGGTTCCCCTTCCCCGGGCTGCAGTTCTGTATTGGGCTAGATGCTTCTGCCACTCCTCGATCTCATCCGGACTCCGAAGATGCGCGCCAGCGGGAAGGGCAAGTCCCGACGACCTTGCTTTGCTTTTCGTTTGCTGATCCGCCCCACGTGTTTCGGGTACACTTGCTGTTTGCCCAGCTGTTGGTCAGCATCAAAGGCTTATACCACGCTCTAAGAATTCAATCCTGGTTGCTGACAGACAGCTTCAACCCCTGGTTACTCAGCAGCACGCACAAATGCTTTTGCCGAGGTGTTCTCGTTCCCGAAAGATGCGCATCCCCCAGGAGTCTGTGAGGCCGCCGCACAGTTTTGGGTCACGATCATGGAGGAAGCCGTGCTTTGTCCTCCCCCACCGCCCTTGGCGAGGTGGATGTACATCATCATTTCCTCTCTTGACAGGTTCAGCATCTCCCTAGCTTGAGCTCCCTTCTCTCGACCCGCTCCCACCACCCTCGGCGTCTAAGGCCAAGGTAGGAGCGACTTGGCGCAAGATTTCACAATGGCCCCTTGGCGCGTCTAAGTACGTGACATGTCACCCCTCCATGACCACAGATAGGCCAGCCGAGGCAGCATCGAGAGGACGGAATATCTCCTCCTGACAGGCTGATCTTTACTCCCGACGACCTCAAGTCGCTTTTGCCGCCGCGATCGTCCAAATTGTGTCACACTCTTTGCTGAAGAACACCATCAACCGGCCGGTCCCCTTTCCCCTTTCTTTTTCCTCACTCTCTCTTAAGCATGTGTGGTCAGCAAGCCAAGGCTGTGGCTGCCGCATCTACGTGTCTAGCGTCCACGACATTATCCGCCTGGAATGTGCCAAGCGACCGATCATCGGACATGGGCCTGCCTCCTCCGTGGTGGGCGGGATTGTTGAGGCCTTTCCCGGAGAAATCCCGATATGAAGGACGGTCTCTGATATCTCGGCTTCCCCAGTATTGCTTTTTCTCGAGACTTCATCTCAAGTAGAGGCACCACGCACGCAGGTAGTTCTACTAGTATTGTTCTTCATCCAGAGCAATATGGCCGATATCAATCACCGGAAAGAGGCGAACAGCAATGAAGTCTTTCAGTCTAAAGTCGACTCAGGCTTCGTGCAGGTCCTGAGAAGGCGAATGGACGGCGTTGTCGACGTCAGCCTCGCCAACATCCCTCTACTTGCTTGCTGCTTCATCACCGGCCTGCTGGACACGACCATGTTCCAAGGTGAGGAAGCTTGTTCAAGAATCGAACCTACAATCAGATTGCTAATGTTAAAATGTTCGCAGCATACGGCACCTTCGTCTCCATGCAGACAGGGAACACAATCTTCCTAGCCCTCGGCGCTTCAGATCAAAACATCAAACCCTACGACTGGGCCCGCTCGCTGTGCTCGATAGGCTGCTTCGCGGCCGGCGCCGTCTTCTTCAGCCGGATGCACAAGTACCTAGTCCCCCAGCCCACGCAGCGCGGGGTGCTCGCCTTCGGTTTCTTCGTCCAGGCGGCCTGCGTGTGCGTCGCGGCGGCGCTGGCCGAGGCCGGCGCCGTCAACCAGCGCCAGGAGGAGAGCGCGCACACCGACTGGCGCGAGATGGCGCCCATCGCCCTGCTCAGCTTCCAGGCCGCGGGCCAGATCGTCGCCAGCCGCGTGCTCGGCGTCAACGAGCTGCCCACCGTCGTCATCACCAGCCTCATGTGCGACCTCATGTCTGACCCGAAGCTGTTGGCGAGGCCGGTGTTGACTGGCAACCGCAAGAGGAATAATAGGATTGGCGGGTTTGTTTTGACGCTGGTTGGGAGTATACTTGGGGGGTGGATGCTCAAGGCAACTGGACAAGTGCAGCCTGTGTTGTGGCTTGTCTTTGGTATCAAGTTTGTGATCAGTATTGGATGGATTGTTTGGAAAGGACAGGACTTGAAGGAAGAGGTCGTCTGAGTCGAAGCATTGCAAGTTTTTTTTTGTTCCGGTGTATATGTGTATCGACGTACAGTGAGGCACAATAGGCCGAGTTAGACGGTATTGGAGGCGATCAGGGCAAGCCAGCAACACAGGTCCGCGACGGAGAGGATTGGCACTTTGAGTCATGGGTTCATGTGGTGTGATATACGATGGAATTCAAGTTCGAAAGATTTATTTACTTCAAGCTTCACTGATATTCACACCACTTATCAATTCAGGCGTTCACCCTAACTATCTCACCTCATAACTGACCTTCGGCCCAACCTGACTACCTGGGTACACCGATTGTTGTGCCCTTGACATTGCTATGACGATGGAACACGGTCATGAATAGACCCGAGCTGTAGGTTGCACCTGCTTTGGAGCAATACGGTGTACGGCCTATCAATCACTTCGAGGACCGTCGCCTCTTCTGGCCGTAATACAGGTCCCTGGAGTCAAAGATTTCGACTACCGTCATCTGTCACAGCTGCAGACCTTCTCCTTCCTCTGCCTTTCTATCCAAATCCTCCTTTATCTGCTGATCATGATTCACCCTTTAGCCGCTGTCTGTTTGCTTATCGATCAAGTCCATCGACTAATTCGCTTATAAACAATTATCTTTCTTACTATATAACTATAACTACTCTCTTAAACCTTACTACTATAAGCTTTTACCTTATATATTTATTTTACAGCTATAGTACTTATACAATAAATTAAATAATTATAAATTTACTTTATAAAATAATTTTATAACTTTTATATTAAATTATAATTTAATTTTTTAATTTTTTTATTAAATAAAAAATAAATAAATTATAAAAACTTTATAATAATATTATTATTATTTTAAAATATAAAGTAAAATAATTTTTTAAAATATAATAATAATATTATTTTAATAATATAATAATAATTTTTATTTTAATTATTTATTATATATTAATATAAAAATAAAATAAAAAAATAAAAAAAAGAAAAGGAAAAAAAAAAGAAGGGGAAAAAAGAGGAAGGGGGAAAAAAAAAGGGGAAAAAAAAGGGGGGGGGGAAAGAGGGAGGGGAAAAAGAAAGAGGGAGGGGAAAAAGAAAGAGGGAGGGGAAAAAAAAAGGGAAGGAAAAAAAAAAGAGGGAAAGGGAAAAAAAAAAGGAAGGGGAAAAAAAAGAGGAAAAGGGAAAGGAAAAGAGAAGGAGAAAAAAGAAGGGGGAAAAAAAAGGGGAAAAGAAAAAAAAAAAAAAAAGAAAAAAAAAAAAAGGTAAAAAAAGGTAAGAAAGAAAAGAAAAGGTAAGAAAAGGTAAGAAAGAAAAGAAAAGGTAAGAAAAGGTAAGAAAGAAAAGAAAAGGTATTAGAAGTAATGTGCTGGTTGATAAGGGCAGCTTTGTGGCACTGGTGAACTATGTGCCCACACGATGCTGGACAATTTCAAATTGAGCAAGCCGGATATGAGACGGCGTCCAATGGTAGAAATGTATCTTCGATCGACAAAGATGCAACTGCGAAATACAGCGCCCACGACATGTCTCAAGACAGGGAGTTCGTGCATAACAACTGTTCCATGGCAGGATGACCATTTTAGGCCGTGAGAGGCCGGACGGGGTAAGTGGACCGGATTAGAAAGTTGTTTCAGGGCTCCTCTCGAAAGTTTTGTTCGCGTATTTCGAGTGTGAGGCCCCATTGAAGCTGTAATTAAGCCATGGCATTCAGAATGCTTTGGTCCGCCACCATATCTTCGTTCCTAACTATTCCCGTCGACGTTGCCTCCACGAGGTTGGGGAATCGGAGACACGTGCGCTCCGCTGAAGGGGCCGCTAAAGAAGCTACCAGCGCCAGCAACCACTCAGGTAACTAGGGTATACGACTGCGGTCTGTCTTCGTGTGCGATCTTGAGATATCACCGCAAGTTAGGCTAGAACTAACAGCTTAGAGACGTAGGTCAGCGCCCGGTTCACGACCGTGCAAATGGCGGCTTTCCATTCGAATCGGGGATAGTTTCCAGATGTTTGCCACCCACAGGCATGGCGGTAGAAGATGCACAAAGTATGGGCTCACAAACTCAACTGTCTGTCTTCTGAAGTAACTTTCGAGAATAATTGAGTGTTTGGTATGAGGTCCATGGAACTAACTACCAGCAGCTGGAGGTGAGAAGAGTGGATCGACCCTCAAATGATGCCTTCGACACGAGGGGAGTGTAGTCATAATTCCACTGAGAATCTCCTATGAGAGCGTCGGATCTTTCGCATTGAATTGGACCTTGGAATTGACAGATCACATGCTTCAGACTTGTAGAGCCGGCCATGCGGCTATCTACGTGTGTCTGACAGGAACGCAGAGCGGCAGCATGCGATGGCGCCCCCATTGCAGTCTCCAATGGTACACTAGATCTCCTTATGATGCAATTGAGATGATTCGAAGATCTTGAGCACGAGCAGCTTCAGCAAACGAGGGCCTTCTAATGCAAGGCCAACGCTCCACTCGGAACGTACATAAAAAGGCGAGCGAAAGGTCTCAAATGGATGACTGCCCCATTTCGCTTTTTGCTCGCTGCATCTTCTGCCTCCTGGAATCTTTACTCGGAACTTGAATTCTGCATCTTGAACTTATCCAAAAAATTATATAACCACCCCCTCCAAGCAACCAACCCACCACATCTGGACAATGCGACCACAAATCATCCTCCTTGTCTCCACAGCAGCGACTGCTGTGGCAACACCATTGTCACCCACGGAGAACAACGGGAAGTGGTCCTGTGATGTGAAGAAGAGATTGGATGCAACTTGCCAGTGTGATCTGGGGAACTTCCTCAAGTTCTGGTATTGCCCGTTGTTGAAAACCTGCAAGGAATGTGGAATACCTATCGACCAAAATGAGTGACTGTCTTATGGACAGCTTCTCATAACACGGTCCGTTGTATCTATGCCAGGTGAGTGATTCATGAAATATCTGAAATCTCGTTATTCAAAGCGGGACTATGTAAAGTCTGATGGAGGATAACCTGAGTACTTGGCCAGATGACTACATGTAGTTATTCGTCTTGCAGGCCAAAGCTTTACCTAGGTAGCAATGTATGTAACGACCTCCATGTAACAATTCCCTATCCAATAACCTCCTGTGGAATAATCTCCTGTGGAATAACCTCCTGTTTAATATCCATCCATTTAATAACCTCCCATTTAATAACCTCCCATTTAATAACCTCCTGTGTAGTAAACTTCCGTGTAATAAACTCCTGTGTGATAGGCTTCCATGTATTAAGTCGGTGTAATAGCTCACGCACCAACCCCCTCGCGCACAGCCGTTTCCCACCAAAAACCCTTAAAACCCCCACTTTTTAAATTGCTTTAATTAATTCTATGTAATTTCTAAAAATAAATAGTAACTTTAAATAATTAAAGATTTATATATATTTATATATAAGTATTTTAACAAATATATATACTTTATTACTATAAAGATATAAATAAAGATATAAATTAATATTCATTATTCCCTTTCCTTAATAAATCTCTATATATAATAAGTAAAAATAAGTTAAGGAATTTAAAAATCTTAAAGTTTAAATAAAAACTTATTTTATATATTTAATAATATAATTAAGTATTTAAATATATACCTTTATTATTAAATTATATAATAATATAATATTAGTATTAATATAAAATTTTTCTATTAAGTTATATTAATTTTTAAATAAGTGGAGCTTTTTTTCTAAAGGAAAATTATTAAAATTTAAATTATTATATATTCTTACATTATACATTTAAATAAATATATAATCTTTTAAATACTTTATATATAATAATATATTATATTTAAAATAATTTCTAATAATATTTATATATATATATATTAATAAGCTATATATATTAAAATTTAATTATAACATTATTCCTTATAAAATGTAAGAGAAAATATTAAAGATTAATTTTTAATATACTTTACTTTATTACTATTTGAAAAGATTTATTAGTATAGTAATAAAAAATGACTTATTATAATTTAAAAATATATAAGATTAATTTAGAGTTGTTTTATTTTTAGTAATTTTATGTAATTAAATAAAGTGGGTCTAAAATCAGGGTTTTTGGTGGGAAATGGCTGTGCGCGAGGGGGTTGGTGCGTGAGCTATTACACCGACTTAGACTCCTATAATTAGCAGATTGCAAAGAGTCTTCTCTTATTCATGTCTACATGTAATGTGTTTGTACTCCCAGTGAGCGTATGTGAATGATTACCTCTGAGGAAGCCCTGGAACATCCCTCTTGTTAACCTCTCGCTTCTCAAACCACAGCCTGATTTCCTTCCCTTTCCACATCAATATCACAATAGGCACAAAACCAAGCACGCTCCCCCATATGACAAACAACAAGAAAGCAAACTGATACCCGATCCTTTGACAAAGGAACACCACATAGAACGCAAACGTCATGCCAAACGTCTGCCTCAGGAAATTAAAGAAGGTTGCAACGTCTCCGCCCTGTTCGCGATAGCAGTCAATACTATAAGTATAGCAAGTCGTCGCAATCGGCTGCAAGGCAAGCACGCTCAGTCCCATTCCAAACAGCGGCACGAACCAGTGCGTCCGATACTCAATAGTGAATCCGTAAATCAGCAGGCCCACAGGCAGCAGTATTGCACCCGTCCAGATCGCCTGCAGCCGCGCCTCGGGTGCCGGGTTCACCCCACCGAGACGGTGCCGTGCGCGCTTGACGATGCCGTCCAGGATCACGCCTGATACGCTCTCGCCGAGTACCCCGCCGACCGTAAGCGCGCCGCCGTATGCGAGCCCGATCTCGAGTGTGTCCCAGCCGAAACGCTCTCGGAAGATCGCTGCCACGGTGACGGCGGGTAGGATGCTACCGAATCCGTACTGCGCGGAGTAGTAGGCCGCGGGGAACAGGACAGACGGGTACTGAGCCATGCGGAGTGCGGGCCAGACGAAGTCAGCCAAACGCAGCTTGATGCCTGGAAAGGGTCCTGCGTAGGGCTTGAGGCTGGCGATGTAGGTCTTGAGCGCCAGAGGGGCCGTCGTGCTCTCCCTTCTGTTCGGCGGGGCCGAGTGCGTCAGGTTGTCGTCCATGTTGCGCACGTAGAGCGTCTCTGGCAAACCAACCAGAATGACCAGAAACATTACCCCGTCCAAAATAGCCGTGAATTTGAAGATCCATCGCCATCCAAGGAACTGACCCACGAGCCCACCCAAAATAGGCGCGATGTGCGCACCCGTCGTCAGGATGACCGTGAACAGCCCCATAGCCCGTCCTCGCTGGTGGAAAAAGAAGCAGTCGACCACCGTGCTCGGGCCCAGGGCCATGGCCGCTGGGAACAGACCGTTGACGACTCGAGCGCCGATAAGCTGGCCGTAGGTGCGCGCGTATGCGGAGCCGAGAATGGAGACGAACCCCAGCAACGTGGTGAAGAGGTAGACGGGTCTGCGCCCGTAGGCGTTTGCCAGGGGTACCCAGAGGAAAGGACCGATGCCGTTGAGGACGATGACGACGGTGGTCTGGTAGGAGGCCTCGACTATGGTGATATCGAAGTCTCGGGCGAGCTGGCTGTAGGCCGGGTTGATGATGGCTGTGTTGATGGTGCCGAGGGCGGCCAGGAGGCAGACTTGTATGAGGACTGCAACCTGTTGAATGTCAACGAGAGGGCACTTCGCTCAGTATGAGATTTGGCAATACCCACTTTGAGTGAGAGTGCCCAGTTCAGGGGGTTTCTCGGGTCGTCAGAGGGACGAGGGAGGAACGTATCCCGATCATGATCAATCGCTCGGTCATTCCTCTCGATGGTTTTATGTTCTTTGACCTCTGACTTCTGGCTGGTCACAGTATCCGTCTGCAAAGATGCCATGACCACCTTACACTCAGCAGAATCCTGGCCCCGTGATATCGACTTTGCCGGACCTCAAAGGTGGTTCGCTACGAGGGCTGAGACTACAATATGTACAGTTCAGAATTGGATATGCGACCACCCACGCAAAGTCAAGAAGACACAATGAGAGAAAGTTTGTAACGAACATTTTGGCGGTTTTCTAGAAGACTAGTAAGCCCATGTTTGAATGGCTGGCGGCGACGATCGAGACCCCGCATCGCAAGGCCGGTGTGATGACGACGACTGTCGGGATTTCCATTCTCCAGATTCTGGAAGCCGAGGGCAAATGCACGAGGAGAAGTATTATCCGTTTTGTTAGCTCGTCATTTGTGAGTAGCATGCGTGTGTCGTATGATCTTTCCAGCTGGATGGACTCACATAGGACGACACAAATGTGAGACACAATCATGCGATATGCCTTTTAAGCATTGAACAACAGGCCCGAATAACCGAGTTGAATCATTTTCAAACAAGCTCACATTGTTGTCGACGGTATCAGTCCATTAATTTTGTGCATTAATTATTCTAAAACGTAGTGACTGTTCATTCCCCTCGCCAAACTTGATATCACGCTCATGGCTAGGCCAAGCAACAACCATCCTTCCGAGACTAAACCGCCGGACAGCTCGCCATATCTAGAAGGGGGACTGACATTCCTCGAAGCATAAATGTCTCCCAATTGTCTCTTAAAATTGAGGTCCTCTTCAGAGCCCTGGGAGCTCCTCCCTTCTTTCTTATACAGAGGAAGGGTATGGTCTTCTTTGTTTCCTATTACTCTTACGTATAAGGATTTGGTTTCAGATGACAAGCCTGCCAGGGCCTTATGTGTCACGGCCGTGGAGATGTAGCATGGGAGCTAGGTCTATTGGCGCTATCAACGAATATTCTAAGCTGAAGAGGGGAAAAGAAAAAGGGGAGAGCGAAGCTCTGGTGGTCCCCGGCTCGCGAAGTCTTGACACGACTGTGGGGGCTTAGGGTTAGGGTCCTTGTGACGCCCAGGGGGCTTGCCTGACTGTGGCTGCCGTCACACTACCCCCCTCCAAAACGCAGACACCGGAACGGTTTCGCGTAGCTAGTGAAGTTATGTATGTCTTCTAGGCCTGCTCTGCTTGCCCGTCTTTTCTGCCCTGTTATCGTCCGGGTGGTCCTCGTCTTCCTCGTCTGCTGCTGCAGCCCGGACCCAATCCTGCAGTCGTAGCGGTGGACCGGGTGCTTCTGGGTGTTCTCGGTGGAAGGTCTCTAGGGCTATTGCAGCATTCTTGAAGTTCTCGGCAGGGTACCAAGTGCCGTCAGGGTCACATCCTCGCCAGGCCACCTGGTACTGCAGTTCTCTGTTGCGGCCGTGGAGTCTGCTCTGTTTGATTTGTTCGACCTCGAACTCTGGTTCGCCATTGATTTCTTCTGGCGGGGGCGGTATCTGGACTTGCTGTGGCAACGGGTCGTCGTCGGCCTTCCTGAGCCGGTCGGCGTGGAACAGGTTGGGCATCTTGTACGAGGCTGGGAGGTTAAGGACGTAGCTGTGGCCTCTTTCCTCTAGGATCTCAAAGGGGCCTACAAACTGCGAGTCAAGGCGGGTGGTTGGGGTCTGTGTCGAGAATCCCTTCTTTCGCAGGAAGACCTTATCGTGAACCTTGAAGTCCACCGGGCGACGTTTCTTGTTTGCCTGGGCCTTCTGCTTTTCCTGCGTGCTGGCGGCGGCAAGGCGGGCGAGTTCCTGCACCTCCTTGGTCTGCCTGACCATCTCAAGGGCCTTCTCAGCTGGTCCTGCTGTTGCATCTGCCGTACTGAAATCTAAGGACAGTGGGTTTCGTATATCCTTGCCCAGCATGACCTTTAGCGGTGACATATCGATTGCGGAGTGCCACGATGAGTTGTGCGCAAAATCAAGGGCTGGCAGGTGAACGCTCCAGTCGTCTTGATACTTGTCGATATAGAACCGTAGCCGTTGGTCCAGCTCCTGGTTCGTGAGCTCGATCGCACCTTGAGTCTGGGGGTGGTAGGCGCTCCCGTGCCGGTGCTTTGTTCCCGTCAGCTCGTTCAGCTTGGCAAGAAAGGCGGAGACAAAAGGTCCGGCATTATCGCTAACCCAGACTGTTGGCAAGCCTAGGAAACGGTACAAATAGCGATAGTATCTTGTAGCCAGTGTCTCCGCCGTATCGGTCTTCTTCCCTGGAAGTGTAGCCAGGAGTCTGCTTAGCTTGCAGACAAAACCCCATACGTAGTCGTACCCAAATCGGTCCCTAGGCATTGTCTTGCCGTCAACAACAACCTGTTCCCAGACTTCTCCCGGTACGGGCAGTGGGTGAAGAAGCCCTGGCGTCTTATCTCGAGGGATCTTGTTCCGCCGGCACTCGTGACAGTTGCGGATATACCTGCGTACTGACTGCTTCAGCTGTGGCCAGTAGTATTCTTGTTCCAGCATCTTGATAACCTTGTTTTGGCCCGGGTGCGCAAAGATCTTTGGGACATGTGCTTCTCGGATCAGGGCTGTCTGTAGGTAGATGCGGCCGTCGGCTGTCTTTTCTGGTACCCAAAGACGTTTGTCCCTTGTGCCAAGTCCCTGCTCTTGGTTCTCTTGCTTAATCAGGTCAACCAGGTCTGCGCCCTGGGGAATATCGGTGTGGTCGGCCAGGTCAGTTGCAGCAACCACTCCACAGTCCAGAACTGTTTCCACTTGCTCGGCAGGCTGGGCTGTTTTCTGAGGCAGAAGTCTTTCCTTGGGGATTAGAGCCATGGTCCTTTCTTCTTGTTCCCGGGCCTTGACGGTAGGGAGGTCGACTGTTTTACGGGATAGAGCGTCGGCTGCAATGTTCTCCTTCCCTGGGCGGTACTGGAAGGTAATATCAAAGTTGGAGAGGAAGTCTGCCCAACGAACTTGACGGGTTGACAATAGGCGCTTGGTTGAGAAGTACAGTAGGGCTTGGTGGTCGGTCACCACAAAGAACTTTTGTCCTTGGAGCTCTGGGCAGAAATGCTCGAGGGTCTGGACAACTGCTAATAGCTCCCGATCTTGGATCGGGTATGCTCTCTCCGCAGGAGTCATCGTCTTTGAGGCATATCCCACTGGCTTCCAGGTATTATCGTCCTGTTGCTGCCAAATAACACCTCCGGTGGCGTTCCGAGAGGCGTCGGTCTCCACACGTGTTGGTCTTCCCGGCTTGAAGAAGGTAAGCACCGGTGCTTCACAAGCTAGCTGCTTCATCTTTTCAAAGGCCGTCCTCTGCTCCGGTCCCATCTCGAACAGGCTACCTTTCTTCAGCAGTCGGTTCAGTGGCTCCGCAATCCCACTAGCATGGTGGGTAAACATTCGAACATAGTTGCAAAGACCTATAAAGGAGCGGATAGCGGTCCGGCTGGTAAGGTCCTCAAACTTCCACTCGCTGATCGCTTTAATTTTAGCTGGGTCGATACTGATTCCAACACCAGCTTCCATCACAATACCTAGGTAGTCCACTTTGGACACGTTGAACCGCGACTTCTCAATGTCGCCTTGGAGATCAGCCTTGTGCAGCCTGTAGATTACCTCCTCGCAGTATTCCCAGTGTTCTTGCTCGTCTTCGTCTGAATAGATCAGCACATCATCAGCGTAGGCGCTGGCGCAGAAGTCTAAGAGTTCGTGGAGCTGGGAATTGATAAATTGCTGCCACCAGGCTGGGCCGACCTTTAGGCCAAAGGGTAACACTTTCCACTGGAAGGTACCTTGGCGGGTGCGGAATGCTGTCAAGTATTCGGAGCCAACAGCCATACGGAGTCGGTGGAAGGCCTGGATGATGTCAATCTTTGAAAAGCGGCGGGCGTTTCGGCAGTTGAAGACCGTTCCATTCAGGTCAGGTGCTGGGACAAGACGGTTCTTAAGAAACTGGTTGCGCCAGCGGTAATCAATGCAGAATCGTCGGTCTGAGGAATGCGACTTCGGAACGAACAGTACTGGGGCTGCGTCTGTTCTCATACAGCGCTCGATAAATCCTAGCTTTAACAGCTTGTCTGTCGTCTCTTTTTCTAGTGGTAGGAACTGGACTGGTGTTCGGTATGAAGGCGGACCGGTTGCTGGCATCGCCCCTTCAAGCTCAAGGACTACATCGTGTTTGGGTCGGTGCGGCGGTAGCGTGTCGGCTTCTTTCTTTGAGAAGAACCCTTCCAGGTGGGCTAGTGCTTTTGGAATGTGGTCTCTCACAAATTGGACATGTTCCGGGTCTTCGTCAGCCGGGAACGGGATCTTCTTGCCGTCAAATGTCTTCGATCCGCCCAGGGCGGCGAGAGTCACCGTGTTGGTATCCGAGTGATTGCTATCAAACTTGATCACATCTTTAGGTAGAGGCAAGTGCTCCCAACGCTTCCTGCGAGGGTCTGCTTCTAACCTTGTGGCAAGTGCGGAGATAACAGCTTCATCCTCCATAGCTTCCATAGCTGAGGGGGTTACCCCCGCTTCAGGGTCTTTGGTCGTTCTCACGGGCTCGCTGTTGGTCGAATTCGGGCTTGGGACGTCTTTTCTCCAGGAGCGGCGTAGGATCTGATACTGCTTGTGGGCTTTCTCCAGTTTCGCGTCGCGTCGGTCGGCATCTTCCTGGACCCCTGGGTCGATCAATCCGTTGGATGGGCAACGGGACGGCAGCTGGATAGTTGGAGAGTACTTCGCCAGGGCTGGGAGGTCATCAGGCCACACCATCCCTCTTCTATGGCAGTCCAGCAAAACACGCTGCCGTGCCAGCCATTCCATCCCGATAAAGACATCATGTCCCGTCTCAGTGATCCAAAACTTCTGGTTCGGGAAGCGTCGTCCATCGATTTCTAATGTGATCGTCATATACTTAGCAACCCGTCCTGCTGGTTGCTTACGGTAGTCCTGGAGCTGCAAAGGCTGATCCAACCTGACTGTCCTGGCTCCGAGTTGTTTTCTTGCCCTACGGGCGGCTTCTGGGCTCATCAAGAGCTCGGCTTGGGCTCCTGTGTCTACGAGAGCGGTCGCAGCAAAACCAATACCATTCGCTTGGAGCTGAACGGTCTGAGTGAACGAATTTTGTCTTGATTGGTTGCCGACTCGTGCTAATGTAGACATCTGGACCGTCGTGGAGACTTCCGGCGGTCTTAGTCTTTTCCCGACTCCTCTGAGCTGCTAGGGGCGTCGGTATTATTGGTGCTGTTCTCCTTGGCCTTTATTTTAACAGCAGCGATCTTCTTCTTGCCCGGACACTCCTTAGAATAGTGACCAGTCTTTCCACAGTTGAAGCAGGTGTCCGCTATAAAATGGGATTGCTTGTCCTCCTCACTCAGCGCTTGTCCGGTAGCTGCTGAGGTTCTAGGCTTCCTGGGGTTCTTGTACCGGCGCTTATTGTTTTCACGGGTTTGTACCTTCTCTGTACCCTCCTTCGACCGGGTGTGTTGCTTTGTCTGCTGCTTCTCATATGCACGATGGCTGCTGTAAGCAGCGTCGGCCACACACTGACAGAACTCTTCGTATGTGACCTTTGGGTCTTTGCTGTATCTTAACAGGTGGTGGTCGAGTGTCGGAGGAATATGGTCCCACAGGTTCTGCTTCCAGTCTTCTTCTGGGATCTTAGCTTTTCGGGCTAGGGAGTTAAACTTGGCGATGAATTCATGGATGTCGTGGCGTTCGGCCAGGTCGTACTCGTGAGTCTTTAGGGCCTCTCTGGCTGCTGAGGCTTGGTTTGGGTCGTGGTAAGCGGTTTCCAGCTCTTGAATCATCTCGGCGACACAGGAGAACGGTCGCGTCTCAGACTGGTACCGCGTTTCCAGTACTCTTTCCGCATTACCCTCAAGCAGGCTCATCAGGTGTCTCATCCGACTTTGCTCAGTCCGGAAACAAGACTTATCTTCCTCGAACTTATCGGCCAACTTCCGAACCCAGCCGTCAAAGGTTGTTTTGTCGCCCTTGAAGGACGGAGGGTCCTTGGCCAGGGGCTTCTCCTTGCGGTCGTAGCTTGGGTTCTTTCCATCTGTTCCTATATACTTCTTGAACGCCGGCCAGGCGGCCATACCCGTCGGTCTGAAAAAGCTGCCACCAAAAGCGCTTTCTACGGTGGGTTCACGTTGCTGTCGAGGCGGGCTCAGGGTTCTTCTTCCCTGGGCCTCGAGCTCTGCAATTCTTGCCCTGAGCATTGCGAGCTCGTCCTGACGGCCCTGGTTGTTGCTATAGTCCGACATCGCTTCTCTCTGAAGTCGTCTGTTCGGGTCTTGGTCTTGGGTCTCTGTCGGCTCTACGGACGGCAGGACGGTCTGGTCTTCTTCAGCTATACTAGCTGCTTCAAGGGTGGATTGGAACAAGCTGCTATTGTCCTCCTCTTGGTCTTCTGGGGTCCTTATATCTGGACTGGTCTGATCTGAGGTGAGCCTTGAGTCTGGCTCTCCGAGAAACGCGTCGTCGTCCGCGTTCTCAAGCTGTGCTGGGTTTCCGATCGGGTTGAGTCGAGCTGACTGTCGACTCGTCGATCCCCAGTCTTTCTTCTTGGGCATGTGGTAACACGCGGGTCTTAGGTCTGAGGTCTGAGGTCTGAGGTCTGAGGTCTGAGGTCTGAGGTCTGAGGTCTAAGGTCTGAGGTCTGGCGCGAGGTCTTTTCCGTCGGTCGCGTCGACGTGAGGTTTGGGTCCCGTATTTATTGATCGCTCGGTCAGCGAGGGAAGTGTAGAGCTTAGAATAGTGTCACGGCCGTGGAGATGTAGCATGGGAGCTAGGTCTATTGGCGCTATCAACGAATATTCTAAGCTGAAGAGGGGAAAAGAAAAAGGGGAGAGCGAAGCTCTGGTGGTCCCCGGCTCGCGAAGTCTTGACACGACTGTGGGGGCTTAGGGTTAGGGTCCTTGTGACGCCCAGGGGGCTTGCCTGACTGTGGCTGCCGTCACATTATGCAACTTTAAGACCCAGACGTGCAATGAGCCAAGATAGGATAATGACTAAAGTTAAAATAGCAGGATTAATGTAAAGAACAGTAAAAAGCGTATGTAAGTTGGAAAATCAATATGATTTAGCAAATTATATTGTAACCTAAGTAGATTAATAAATAAATAAATAAATAAATAAATAAATAAATAAATAAATAAATAAATAAATAAATAAATAAATAAATAAATAAATAAATAAAATAAATAAATAAATAAATAAATAAATAAATAAATAAATAAATAAATAAATAAATAAATAAATAAATAAATAAATAAATAAATAAATAAATAAATAAATAAATAAATAAATAAATAAATAAATAAATAAATAAATAAATAAATAAATAAATAAATAAATAAATAAATAAATAAATAAATAAATAAATAAATAAATAAATAAATAAATAAATAAATAAATAAATAAATAAATAAATAAATAAATAAATAAATAAATAAATAAATAAATAAATAAATAAATAAATAAATAAATAAATAAATAAATAACTTTTTTAGCTTTTATTTTCTTTTTCTTCCTCCTCCTCCTCCTCCTCCTCCTCCTTCTTATTTCTTTTATTTCTTTTATTTCTTTTTATTTCCTATAGCCGTGTAACAGACACTTAAAGTAAAGCTTGTTATGATAGATGTGTTGGAATTTGTAATTTGAACGTGTACCGCCTACGGCCTTCTTAAGCTTCGGGTTACGACACTCTCCGCTGTGTACTGTGGATGTTCGAGAGTCGATTGGGAATTTGGGACTGGCAATTATATTTAAAATTGAGGCTGGCAACAAATAGACGTGGTAGTTTGGTGCATTCCCCACAGGGCCGTAATGTACCAAATTGAGTGGAACGTCCACGTCTATTTTATTTCACAAGTCAGAGAGACCCGAGTAGGAAGCCTCTAGAGTCCAGACTTTTGATCATCCCCATGCTGACCACCGATGTCAGCGTGCCTAGCAATGCTGCCCAAGGCGGCTGCGCAGGAAGCCATTGGTGCCCGCCGTCCAATATTAGTGATCACCAATGCTAAGCCTGTCATCAGCTCGGTATTGGCCTGCCTCAGGTGCCATTGCAACCTATATTCAAGAGTTACCTGGGCTGGTGCTCTAGCGTGAGCGCTGAAGACATTCATTATCATCACGTATACAAGCTCTACATATATGTCATACTTCCCTTCTACCCCAGCCACCTCATGATGCCTCTGCCTCAGACAGTCCCATAATTTCCTTGTCAACACGAGCTGAAGCATGGCAGGAGCTTTCCTCAAGCCGTCTTGTCTTCAGGCCGATTGCCTCGCAGGGGCTGGGCTTGCCCATCGCGTCTTCCTGCCAACAGACGCCGACTACAGCTCGCGGAATGAATCGTACTGGTCCAACAACGTGAAGTTGCGGCCGGCATGCATTGTTACGCCTCGGTCGGCTGAAGAAGTTTCGAAAGCTGTCTCAGCTCTTAAAGCTGGAGGTCATGCCTTTGCTAGTAAGCTAGGAACTCCGAAGACATGGCACTTGCAGTTGCACCCAACCATCGAGCCTCAATCATACCTAGGTAGCTGACTGTTGTAGTCCGGAGCGGAGGACACGCCAATTTTGGCAACAACATTGACTAAGGTGTGACAGTGAGTGAGACCCGATCATTGGCATAGCCAAAGTCAGAAAACATGGCTTGAAGCTTACCTTTCTTCAAACCAGATCGACTTGGGTTTGATGACAGATCTCACCATCGACCCCGAGTCGGAGACGGTCCGCTTCGGGCCCGGCGGGCGCTGGGCCGATATTTATGCAGCCCTCGCCCCGTGTGATCGGGTCGTCGCTGGCGGCCGCGAGGGACAGGTCGGCGTGGGCGGCCTGATCCTCGGCGGCGGCAAAACCTTCCTCACAGCGCGGAGAGGCTTCGCCTGCGACAACGTGCTGGAGTTTGAGGTTGTACTGGCAGACGGCCGCATCATTAAAGCCAACAGGGACGAGCATGTGGGCCTGTTTCGCGCACTGAAGGGTGGCTCGAACAACTTTGGGATCGTGACGAGCTTCAAGATGCCCATGGTTGAAAACGAAAGGATCTGGGGCGGGATAACCGTCTCCTCCGGGGAGCATATTGCAGCAGCGATCGAAGCAACACACGATTTCGCGGCGAATGTCGCTGCACACCCTGACGAGAATTTGATCGTGCTCGTCTCACACAACCCGAGTTTCGAGGAAACAGTCATCTGCACGCTGTGTTAGTACCATTCCTTGGATGTGAGGACTGCGTTGGGCTCCCGAAGGCATGCGAATGCTAACAAAGTGGACCACTCTGCCGCTGTAGCTGTGAGCATGGCTGGCACAGAGAAAGCACCGGCGTACGAAAAGTGGCGAGCCATACCTGAGTTCACTAACAACGCCAAAATCACAACAGTAGCAGAGCTGATTGCAGCCAACAACACACCAGGAAACTACCAGTAAATCATCCTATCCAGGCTCAATGTTCCAGTTCTCTAACCTTCAGACAGCGTTATATGGTACACACTGGCCTTTAAGAACGACACCCGCATCATGACCAAAGCCGTCGAGACTCATGAGGCGCTAGTGGAAGATCTGAAGACTATCGTCCTGGATGGCAACATGCTTTCTCAATGCATCTTCCAGCCCCTTCCCAAGCTCTATGCGGAGAATTCCGCGAGGATGGGTGGCAACATGCTCGGGCTGGAGAGGCAGAAGGACGACGGAATCCTGCTATTGGCTGTAGTTGAGGTCCCGACGGCTGCCCAGCGTGCGGCCGCATATCCGAAGGTCAAGGCTTGGTTTGAATCGGTGCGGGCATTCGCATCCAGTATTGACAGTGCCCAGGAATGGATATATATGAACTACGCGGACTCCAGCCAGGACCCTCTGGGTAGCTATGGGGTTGAGAATGTCACCTTCATGAACAAGGTGGCGGCTGAATATGACCCCGAGGAGGTTTTCCAGAAGCTATGCCCTGGAGGGTTCAAAATCTCGGATGTTTGAAGCGCGGGCCTCATTGCTACAGAAAATCATCAGCACCTCCTAAAGAGTCCACCGTGCATAGATTATGGCGCAATGAACAACTAGTCCGTTTGAGTTGCCTTTGATGAGAGGGTCTTCAGTCAAAGGTTTCGAGGTAGGTGTGTTTCCTGAGGCTACATCTACATGCACCGAAATGGCGGATATGAAACAGATGCGAATTCTGCCCGTAAAAACTCCCGCAGATTTTCATCCATCATCGACTAGGTGCCTAAAAAAAGTCCCCCGATCTTGCTGATGACGCTGTGTCACTCGAGTTGCGTGGGTCACATTGCTACAAAAAGCCAGCGGGGCTGAGTCCTATATTTTTAGCTGGGCAGACTCGTACCCCCCAAGACTTTACTTCCACACATGAGGCTCTGCAACGCATCCAACTACTGCTTTAACATTCAGACAGAAGCCACCTACCAAGATTTGTTCGATGCCTCATAGCTGACCCGAATTCTCATTCAGAACTATTGCCTAAATATGGAACCTATCACTATCCTCAGCATTGTTGGTACAGCTCTCTCAGTAACAAATATCGTCACTAAAGCTATCGCTACCCTGAGCAAGCTGAAGTCCCGATACCTCAATGTCCCACTCCAGCTATCCGCACTCATCGGCCAATTACATATAGTGCATGCCGCTCTGGATCAGATTTCAATATGGAGCTCGAAGGATCTGTTCGGCGATCCGCGATATCAACAGCTGGCGGCGCAGATGAACACATCGTTGGACTCCTTTCGCCCGCTGATAGTGGCCCTGGAACAGCATCTCGACGAACTGGACTCCCACGGTGACTTCGACACAAGTGCCATGAAAAAGGTCTCGTTCCTCTGGAATGAAGAAGAGATCATGACATACTCAAGCCTTCTTGACTCCCAGGTCAATGCGCTGAGCCTTTTCCTACAAGCTGTTCAATGGTGTGTGTCAGGCTTTGGAGTGTGTCTACAAGTCTAACAATTTACACAGCAAAAGTCTAGCGGACCAACAGAGGCTCTTCAATAATGAAGATAGTCGAACAGTCTTACAAAAAGCAAAGGATTATAGTGCCTCCATCGTTGGGCTGTCCGACCGCAGTAGCATCTTTTCAGAATGCACCAATACCAACAGCTTAGGCCTCGACTTCGACTTCGATGCCTTACTACTGGCATCACAAGCCTATAGATCGGCCCATAGATCTAATCTGAGGCAACTAACCACAGGAGCAAGGGCTTCTGGGTCAAAATCCCCGTCTCGATACAGCACCCAACAGCGTCCTTTGCCTTCTCTACAGGAAACGCTTCGGCGAGATTCGTCTGCCTTAAAATTCCCGGATGGTGATCTTTTCTTATCCGATCATGGCCGTGATCAAAACCATTGCGATACAAGCCACAGCTCAGACCAAGACGCCGAGCAACACGACCAATTGCCCAAGACAGGCAGCCATCGGATATGTGATCCGTTTGAGCCTCCGGATACGGCTCAGCAGAGTAACACAGCTCCAATCCCAACCGACAGTGTCGTGGTTATTGCGAACTTCGGCTCCAATTCGCTACGTGAGAAGGATATCGCCTCAAAGGTCCTGTCTCCCAAGTCGACATCAGTCAATGCCGGATTCACACCGAAAATCGGCTTATTGCGTTTGCTGAAGAAATACCGGCGCATCCCAACGACGCATCATGCAGCTGATTCCGGCGAAATACGGGGTCCGCTGGCAGCCACACCAAAGACAGGAACCACTGGCTCACCTTGGTCCCCACTCAGGAAGCAAGACTTCAAGGTGTTATTATTGGGCGTGGCTGAAAGCGGCAAGTCAACTCTCCTGAATGCTGTGAAGTTGTACCGGAAAGGAGGGCTCGCTGGTGAAGAGCGCGCCGCATATGCGTGGGTTGTTCGATCAACCCTGATCCAAAGCATTAGGTGCATTCTCGAGGAAATGGAATCGTTGAACATACCACTACAGCACGAAAGAAATCTGCGCCACGTCCAAGTCATCTTCACACAGGCAGCCCAGTTTCAGGACGAATATCCGAACCTTGGGGAAGAAGCGGCGATAGCAATTAAGCAGCTGTGGGCGGATGCTGGCGTCCAAGAAGCATTTAGAAGACGACAAGAATACTGGTTGATGGATAATGTGTCACACTTTGTGAACGATGCACAGCGGTTGATCACACCTGGATTTATTCCCAGCGAAGAAGACACTCTCAAATGCAGAATCAGAACTGTCGGCATCACGGAGACTCGATTCAATTTGGGTAACGGTGACACGATTGCTGCCGTCTTCGACGTGAGTGGGGTCAGGAGAGAGCGGAACAAATGGATCCAGGTCTTTGACAACGTAACCGACCTTATCTTTACCGTCGACGCCACTGGCTACTGCCGGCGACTGATGGAAGATGAGACGGTGAATCGTATGACAGAGCAGCTTCGGATCTGGGACGCCACCGCCAACGGTCACTGGTTCACAGATGTCAACATCTTGCTCATGTTCACGAAGATTGACTTACTTCCGGAAACTCTTGAACTGTCTCCCATCTCCCACTACTTTCCTGAGTTCGAAGCGAATGTCGATTCTTGTGGCATGGACCAGCTCATCGACTCATACCTAGCGTTTCTGAGGGAGAAATTCCTATCGATTCTGAAATCGGAAGAAGCTCGTCAGCAAACACAAGTTATTCACGCTGAGTTGGTCCAAACTGGAGACAAAAGTCCTGCCGGTCTTGTGCTGGAAGGTCTGAAGGCTCGATCATTGGCTCGGAAATGAGACTTCTATCGTGCCTCCTTCTTAGGCCAAATATCCCTCAGCAGAAAATCTGCGCCATGGAACACACCTGGGCAATTATGTGGGCTCTCACATATATATCCATAACTGAATCGGCAGGGATAGCCTGCAGACGTCGCCGAAGACCTTCTGGGCTTGATGATGAGGAGTCAAAATTGTTGGAGGACCAGATAGATGTGTAACTCTGTCTCAATGGCACCAAGCTTAAACTGTCCCTAGTATCCTCGTGGTGTTGCCTGTCACTAGCTACATCAGGTGGTCCAACAGCTGGGAGGGAATGTGTTAAACTCCACATTCTGTGTAGAACATTTTCGGGCATAAGATCTCTGCACTTGCGTAAACTTGCTAGTCGAGTGCTGCACGTTTAACCTTCAACGCTTCCGTAAATTTCGACCCTCAGATTCTGGAGCTAGTCGTACTCCTTCTGTTGAATATTTTGGTGGTGACGATTCTTGAAGTACGCCGGACTTTGACATGCATCTCGCAGGGTCTTAGCGACGGTGATCCCGTATGCCTGGCACATCCGAACAATCTTGAATGCGCACCTCTTCCCTCACGTGATAGATATTCCTACATATGGGCCACGAGACCAAGCTCATGCTGCTGGTTCTACGAGTTGGTATTTTCAGGTCACGCTGACGGCGATTTCATCATTTAGCACCAGTCACATCCGAGACTCTGTCAAGAACGGCGTGTGAGCCGACATATAAAGATCCATGGCGCTACTTCCTTAGGCAGACGTGTTCAACACACTTGGCTTGCCACATTCCATCGCTGAGTTGCGTCCACCACCATCGGCGACAGAACCTCTTGTGGAATAATCTCTTGTGGGATAACATCTTCTGAGATAATCTCTCGTGGGACAGTCTCCAGTCGGATAACCTCTCGTGGGATAACCTCTCGTGGGATAACCTCTCGTGGGATAGTCTCCAGTCGAATAATCTCTCGTGGAACAATCCGAGTCTCCAGTCGGATACCCTCCTGTGGCATGACCCAGGATCTTTCTGCCATCAATCAACGTAGCACGTGGTACCACGCACCAAACAGGTCTTTCATTGAAATCTCGGAGATTGGATCTCGAGCTTTCTGCCAACTTCACAAGCATCTTCTCCAATGGCTGATTCTGAGCTCCTCCACGACCGCCTGAGCCAGGCATTCGCCCAGATTCGCGAGCTCCTAGACATTTGCCGGGTACCCTCCATATCTGTGGGTGTTCTTCGTCATGGAAAAGTCGTCTTCACCAGGAGCGTCGGCCGGCGTGTAGTCGGCCGGGGTTTGGGTGCAACGCCCGAGACGGCATATTTGATCGACTCTTGCTCCAAGATCTTTCTTACGTGTGCTGTGGGCATACTTGTCGACGAAGGAAAGATGTCGTGGCATGATCCGATCAGGAATCACGTCCCCGATTTCCATGCAGAGGGTGACGAACGCATCTCCCAGGGTGCCACTATCAGACATGCATTGTGTCACACAACAGGTTTGGGGAGACAGAACCCACTGATTCGAGGCATCGAAGGCAGTATGCTGGTTGACGAGGACGGCTTCGTGGAAATGGTGAACCATGCACAGACGCACGACGCTGAACAATGCCAATTCAGGCACGCCGAATACGACACGGCGTCCAACGCTGGAAATGCGCCTGGGATCCATCAAGATGCAGTTGTGGGAAACAGCGCCAACGACAACTTTCAAGACAGGAGGTTGGCACACAACAACTATTCCATGGCCCTGGTTGGTCTTGCAGTCCAGAACGCTTCGGGCCAGCGCTACTCTACCTTTATCCAAGAGCGGATACTCGACCCGCTCGGCATGAATGACACCATCGTCACCCAGCGCGGCATGGAATCATGTCAGAACGTTGCGGTGGGGTACGTGAAGCTCCGGGACGAGACCTTTTCGGAGGTTGCAACCGAGTCCCAGACTGATGATGCCCACACGCCCATGTTGAGCGTCATCGGCGTGAGAAGCTCGGTGAACGACATGCTTACGCTCACCAAAGCCATGACCTCAGCCTTCTGGTGTGGATACGGCCGGCCCGAATGGTATGAGCAAAACAGATTCGTGAACCCCCTCCGACAGCTTTCAACTATCTGGACGTCCTGGGTGGAATTCGAACAGGGCCTCTCGCGCGGACTGGGCGGCTACAAAGTAGCATTTCCCTCTGAATCTTTCAATGGGTTCGGCATGAACAATCGGACCCGAAATCAAGAGCCCGAACTTTTCGAAAACCATTTCATGGGGCGGACTCGCTGAATATCCCAGAATATGCGAGAGACGTCGCGGTTGTCCACAACGGGCACAACCGTGGGTTTACATCCTCCATTACGATATTTCCACTCTCCCAGACGGCCATCGTCGCCTTCGCGAATGGAATGGATCTCGGAGACGCGGCAGACTGGTCTGTAAAGATCCTTGCGCAGACCCTCTTCGACACTACGCCCCCAGTCGACATCATTGCTTTGGCGACCAAGGAAGCCGACCTGTGGAAGAGGTGGTATGACATGGTTCTGATCGAGTGGCTGACAAATCGGAGGATAATCATTGATGCAGAAAGAAGCAGACCTCACTGAGTACGTCGGAGAGTACCAAGGTCTTAACACCACTACTAGTATTTTCCTGGACCCCGAAACAGCCCATCTGGCCATGGTGATGAACGGGTGCGAGGACTCACGGCTTGATCTCGAGTTTTATGACTTTGACACTTACAGCTTCATGCCACTGATGAAGGATGCCAGTGAGTGGCTACGGAGCGGTATGTGCGACTGGGACGAGACTTACATCGGACTGCATGAGAACACATTGCTCTCCTTTTATCGTCATGATAACGGCAAAGTGTCCGGATTTTCATGGCGGTATGAAGCACATGCGGATACGGGTCAGTTCCAAAGGACGAGGGCTCCGGATACGCCCACCACCGACGTCACGACGGAGCGTCGTGTCATCGACAGTGGGATTTGGAGCTATGAGGGCAGTCATCGAGAGGCATTTGAGCCAGCTCCGGCCGGGTGGTGGGGTCAGGGGAGCTACTGAATTAGGCGACGTTCACTCCCGGGTGTCGGGTTTGGTTTAGCAGCGACGATCCATACGGGGTGGGAGGTCTTGCAGCTTGCAGGTCTTGTATTGTTCACGTTCGCGTGCTAAATCTCCAATATTGTAGAACGGTCACATTCCAGTTTTCATTCCATTCATACACACTAGCATTATGCAATCTGATTGTTTGCCAAATCAGCCAACGAGCTCGAAAGCACAGGGGCTGGGAACGCTGGTCGGCTGCCATGCTGTGATGCAGGAAGAACGAGCACTGCCCTCATAATTTGACTTGCTGTGAGATATCATGTCATATAAAAGTCTCTCTATCATATTGAATTCCGATGCTCAATAGAAGCATCCGACTGTAATTTGTTCTTTTGTCTCATCTCGCTCCAGAGATGTCTGTTGTGCTTCGAAGGCGACGTTACTGGCAAGAAACGTTGGTGAAACGGCGCTTGTTCCGTTTCACGGTCTACCGTAACAAGTCCGCCGTGTTGGAGTTAAGCAACCAGAGTCGGATTCACAACCCGATGGTGCTGCTGCCTAGCGCGTGAACGACAGTAACACGCTCACACTTGGTCACGTCGTCGTCGACCATAAGAGCCCTCGAATCCGCCATGTAGGCTCTCACTGGTTCCGCTCTCGTCATGCACTCCGATCTCTCAGCGCTCTTCAACGCCCCTCAAGATGGCCAACACCGCACCCAAAGTCGCCGGGAAAGAGCGCGAGGAGGCCCCCGCCGCCGTGGACCGAAAGGCCCAGGTCCTTGCGGATCACATCCGTAAGAGCAAGCACCTGGTTGCTTTCACTGGCGCCGGCGTCTCGACTTCAGCCGGGATCGCAGACTTCAGAGGCCCAGAGGGTGCCTGGACGCTGATGGCGCAGGGGCGCGAACACGACCTGAGATCTGTGGACACTCTGCAGGCAATGCCCACGCCCACTCATATGGCGCTTGTTGAGCTGCAGAATCGCGGACTGCTCAAGTACCTCATCAGCCAGAATTGTGATGGCCTGCATCGAAGGAGTGGGATCTTGCCTGTAGCTGACGGACCCCCCCCCGGCGGAGCTGGCCTCAAGCGCGTCTCTAGCTGAATTGTTTTAGGGCATGATATCTGAACTGCACGGTAATAGCAACCGCGAGTACTGCAAAGACTGCGGCAAAGAGTACATCCGCGGTATGCTCACGTGTCTCGACCTCGGGCGACTTCAAATGCTGATGCTAATTTGTCACACCAGATTTCCGGGCCACCGCCCCTGATGAGAGCCCAGTGCATGACCATCGTACAGGACGCAAGTGCGCGGTGTGCGGTGGAATCCTGCTCGACAGCATCATCAACTTCGGCGAGGATCTTCCTGAAGTAGACTTTCAGCGCGCGTATGATCACGCTGAGAAGTCGGATGTGTTCCTCGTCCTGGGATCCTCGCTGACGGTGACTCCTGCGAACGAGATACCGACTATTCCGGGCCAGAAACGAAACCCCGTGCTGGCGATCTGCAACCTTCAAAAGACACCAATGGACGGTCTGGCTGATCTGAGAGTCTTCTCAAAGGCCGATGATCTAATGGTCCGTGTCATGCAGAAGCTGGACATTCCCATCCCGCCCTTCATTCTTCATCGGCGGCTGGTTATCAGAAACGAACAGAATGCGAGGGGAAAATTCCAACTTCATATCATCGGCGAGGACGTCGACGGAACGCCCAGCACATTTCTTCGCTCGGTCAGGTGTAGCAACAATAGACGTTTCGTCCGCGCCGAGCCACTCAAGATTGATTTCCGCGGTAGCTTGGACCCCGGGACGCAAGTCGAGCTGGAGCTCGAGTTCATGGGTAACTATGGCGAACCAAGTCTGTGTCTCAGCCACGAGCACGGCGGTCAAATTGACGAGGCAGTCACTTATCATCTCAGGTACAATCCAGCCGATGGGAAGTGGGATTTCAACAGAGCGAGCTCGCCAATTTGAAGTAGAATCTAGTGTGTGTTTTTCTCGCGCTGAGGTGGATTTTCATTGAATTGCTCTTTCTGTACAAAAATGCTAGGGACAAATTTACCTTCGGTGCACGCGGAACAGAAGTGGCCACGTTCATTGCACATGTGTAGCAGCACCAATACTTACTTGTGATGTTCGACAATTAATTCGGTCGTCTTGCTTCAACAAGTCTTCGTGATGGGACCGCCCACTCATAGCGGCTTCTGGCCCATGGATGCTTGAATCAATCAGTGGCCCTCTGCATATGTCAAGCCAGGACGCAGGACATTATGCAACCATGCAGACGACTTCCAGAGCAAAAAGCCAACCGAGCTCACTGTGCCTAATACGAAAATGGAGTAGCGTTCAACCTACATGCTGCACGCTCGATCAGTGAGAAGCTTGTCTGAGGAGCGGCAGGTCAAAAAGCCGGCAGTCACGAGGCTGGAAGGATCCACGGGGGCTGAGCCGATTGTGACAGCGGGCCGACCCACCAGACAAGACCCGTTCACGACGTAATGCCCCCACAGAACCAGGGGTCCAGCTTCAAATGTTTGGCGGGGAGGCCAGCACTGGACGAGGGGCTGTGACTCGCGTCGCATGCAGGAACAGGAGCATGAGCAAGCTGTGGGAACGGGTTTTGTCTATGGCGTGTTGATGTGTTCTCTTTTCCCTCCCGTGTTGTCGTTGCTCGGTATCGTGTCGTCTTTCGTCACTTCTTGCGAACATTACCGGCACTGACCTACTTGATCACTTGCCTTGCGCTGCCATCGTACGTCTCTCTGTCCCAGCCTCGAACGGAACGACCGGACCGCATCGATCTCCAAGATGGTTCGCAAGAAGGCCCTGCTGATCGGCATCAACTACGCCGGCACCGAGAACGAGCTCAACGGGTGCCACAACGACGTCAACAATGTGCGCGAGTTCCTCGTCAACGACCGCGGGTTCTCGGACGACTCCAAGGACATGGTGATAATGACGGACACGCCGGACAACGAGGGCACACCATTCTGGCCCAGCGGCGAGAACATGCTCGCCGCGTTCAAGTGGCTGACGTCGTATAACCAAGACGGGGACATTTTGTGGCTGTCATACTCGGGACACGGGGGTAAGGACGTCGCCGAATCGCTGATGCAGACGCTGGCGCAAAATCTGGGCTGACCGACAGTTGCAAGGCCAGGTCAAGGACACCGACGACAACCGTCCAACGGGCTTTGACGACACCATCTGCCCTGTCGACTTTACCGAGCATGGCCAAATATCCAGCGAGATTGTGAGCAACAGAACGACTCTAGCAGGGCCTTGTGCGCTTGGCGTGGACACCACTGACCAGACGTCCTCGTCCAGCTGCATCGGAAAATCATATCGCCTATGAACCCGAGGGCACGTCTCACAATATGCTTCGACTGTGTGAGTATCCTAATCCACCCCGCCATTTCGTGGAAAACGTCATCCTGGGTTCTTCGATAGCTAACCCCATTTGCTGCAGTGCCACTCGGGCTCAGCCTGCGAGCTGCCCTTTGTGTTCCGGCCGGACGCGGAGGGCAACATCAACCTTCTGGACCAAATAAAGAAGGGTGCCAGTCTGGTACACGCGGCGGGGCAGCTGATGCGAGGCGGGTTCAGCCGTGACAAGATCTCAGACGCCAAGATGCTGCTCGGTGGTGCGACAGATTTTTTCAACGGGCTGCACCACGCGCGCAACGAGGCGGACGAGGAGGGCTTGGCCGAGGAGCAGTTCGAGGAGGACTGGGACAAGGAGGGCAAGGACGTGTGGATGTTCTCGGGCTGTCGCGACGACCAGACGTCTGCGGATGCGACCATCTCGGGGGCCGCAACGGGGGCCATGTCGTGGGCTTTCATCGGCACGATGAGAGAAGACCCGGACCTGAGCTACCGACAGGTTTGTTGTTTCCTGAGGCTGACCCTTTTAGTCATGGTGAATGGATGGGGACTGACAAAGAAGCAGATTCTGCAGGCCACCCGCGCGAAGCTGGTGGAAAATTATGAGCAGATCCCCCAGTTGAGTTGTGGCGGTCGTTACGACCTGGACGAGCCTCTCAGGGTGAGCTCCCTGGTCTCTCGTGTCCACTCGCGAAATTTTGCCCAAATACTGACGAATAGCAGCTATGATTCGAATTTCCACAAAATGGGAGAGAGATGGACGAGATGAACCACTGAGGTTGTGCGTGATTGCATGAGGGTCGGTCGCATTTGCATCGAGCCGGCCTGCTTGTCGTTTTGTTTGCGCGGGGAGCATAGCATCTTGACATCCAAGCGTGAGGTCCAAATAGATCCTGAATTGAGATATGAGATTGGAAATTGAGTCTGGATCATGTCTCGTGGACTGCAACAGTGAGCATGCTGATGATGAAGTTGAGGTGGTGAGGAAAAAGAGATGCACGGAATGGCAGGGCGATGACGACCAGGGCCGTGTGTCAGCACAGTGTGCGCCTGCCGAAGACGGCCCGAGCTCCCCTGCCCATCAAGGTTCTGCCAACGTCGGAGCTCAAGCTCAACACCAACAACACCAATCTCAATTTCCATCTCGACATCAGACCTGTCAACTCAACTCAGCGCAGCCCATCGCAGCCGCTTGCCGTCTTCCTGTCGGCTTATCGACCGACACTTTACGCAGTTTTCTTGGCCCGTCTGAGCGCGCCTGCCAGGTCAATACAAAATGGATCGCAGTCAACCAGCTGCAGCGGCCAATCTGCTTGGTAAGTCGCCATTCTCATCTCTCATGCTGGCTGAGACGGCCTGCGGCAACAACTCGAAGCCTTCGACATCTGCCGTCTCCCATCCTCAACCTTCTCCTCCTCCCAAATCACCCCTAGTAGCGCTTGTCCTTGCCCTTCTTGCCCGTTTGATCTGTCGACTAGATGGCATCCAGTGCAGAAACTCGCAAGGATTTGGCACGGGGCGCTCACGTCGAGAATCACTCACTCTGCCACCAGCACTTGTCGAAATATTGCCGGACACTGACCAGAAATCCCCGTAGACCAGGAGGGCAGGATCATCGCCGAGATCCTCCGAAGCTACCGCGACCTTGTCAATTTTGCGACAGAGCCGATCACCAACAAGACCTCGACCGGCCAGGCCTCTTACAACAGCATGGCCATGGACCTCGAGACCCAGAACCTTGTAGGTGCACTCCCTCTTCCATTTCCAAGAAACCCATGGCTAACACATTCACAGATCAAATCAGTCGAAAACCTGCTCTCCCTGACACGTCGGATCCGTGAGCTCTGGATCGTCGGGCCCCTTCGAAAACCCGGCGAGGGCGACCGCACTGAGGAAACTATCGAATCCGAGGTGCAGAAGGTGGTCGGTATTCTCAATCAACTGCGATCAAACAAGCGGCAACAGCTTGTCAGCGAGGGGGGCGGCTACGGCCAGTTCGAGGTGGGCGAACTGACGCTCCCGACACACGCAAACGGTCCTGGCGCTCCTGGCTCGACATCGGCTGCTACAAATGGCGCGGCACCTCAGACGGGTGATATGGCTTAGGACGCCACTCTCCCGGTAGATGGTGTTGCAGGCGAGCTTTCGACGCAGTTGGATGAAGATGATGCTACGGAGACAGGGATCGCAGTCGACAACCCTAAGCTGATAGAAGTGATGACGTACCTCTTGACTCTTGTCGAATCGTATCATGAATACCTGGCGTCACCAGAAATGATATTCGCGCTGCAGGAGGTCGTCATCAGCAGCATCGAAGCGTTTGACACCCAGGAGGAGACTAAGTTGAAGGGTATCGAATTTGTGATGAACGCGTTGGGAGTGTCAACAGAGTGGCACAGCAGCAACGAAGCTTCGATGGGAAGAGATGAGAGCGCAGAGGACGGAGGCAGCATGATGACGCTTGCTGCACTGGAGCTCGGCACCCTCGATGCTACTATGGCTGTAGGAGAAATCGAGGACGACGACGCCGTGCTCCCGTCACCAATGGACGACTTGGCTCGGGGACTCGTGCAAGCTTACACTGCGCCAAGTCCCGAAGGCAAGTCTTTGATGGAAGACTTCGAGGACGCGATGATATCGCCGACCGACCCACCCGAGAGCTTGAGAGCTGAATTGGATCGCCGGGCCGAGGACATGGCTGCGGAGCAGCGAACCGACGATTCGCAGCTGCCTTCTACGACGGATGAGCCTGGCGAGTCTTGTTCGTCTGTGACATCGCCATCACTCTTTGAAGGTGAGGCTGTGACTGGGGACTCCTCTACAGACCTGTCTCCGCAGAGTGCTAGCGTCACCAAGAACGATGAGACCTCGGGCGAAGAGCACGACGGAGAGCCTCCGCTGCTGACGGAATAGAAAACCCTCTGGAACGCAGATCTTCCAGTGCGCTGTCGTCCATGCCCCCAGACGCTCTCACCTGGACTCCCGTGCAGCCGCCCTCTGGACCAATGAATAGGAGGGAACGATGCAGGGAAGTCGGTGTTGAGAACGGATATTCTGTTAGTGATACCTAAGCTATTGTGGCATTGGAATACGCAAAATCCACGAAGTTGGTCAGACAGATACAGATTCGCTCGCAGCTTTCTGCAAGGGCAGCCATCTCGCGGGGCCGTCAACTGCGACGAGTGGAGCACGTGGAGAACGGAAGAGACTGTGCGTGTACTGGCTAGAGGAGATTAATAGTAGTGTGTAATTTTAGAGTCAATTAAAGGAACTAACCAGACATATGCTTGTGGCTGTGGTTCCAGTCCTCAACACTGACTACTCAGACACAGCGTCCATTCCTGGAAGAATGAGTCTCAACAGAGACGATCAGCGCCACGCATGGTCACGGCGAAACTCTGGGATTTACTCGATACTCGATTCTAGCCGACATCGTGGGTGTAAAGTGTACCGTTGACAGCTACCACAGTCTTCACCATTGTGGGACGCACGGTCACAATCACCTTGAAGCTGGTGGCCTAGGATCGCATCTACTAGAATGAAAAGACGCAAGCCCCGCTTGAGCCTGTCTGTAGATGCTCATCATAATCGTGCACTTTATCTTCACATATGCTGTCTGTCGCGCAGATAAAGTTGGGCCTTGCTTTGGAACAGGCTACTATCGAGATGGGGGCAGTGTCAAGCCGCCATAGAAATTTGAAACTAAGCACTTGAGGAAACGGAAGCTATCTGTGATATTCATCTCGAAGTTGCAATCGTGTACGGATACCAGGCCAGACACATGTGCAAGAGTCCACGGCGACTGGATTTCCTTGGGCCTTTGCCCAAGCACCGCGCGCAATTCCCTTGACACTCGAGACAGGACTGCTGACTATGCGGGACACTATTCAAGGCCTCGACTGTTGCAATTCTCTTGGCCGTACCTGTTTTCATAAAGTCTCAATTTCGATTGTTCCGCGGCCAGAACTGGAACTGAACTCCGAGTCATGCCCGCCGGAAGTCCAGATTGTCTGTGTCTTGCTACCAAGTCAACTGATCTACAGTAACATACGTCGGTCCGCTCCTGGACTGTGCAATGGTGAATGTCTCTAGAAGCGAGGCGGGACTCAAAGAAGAAAAGACACTGCAGATAAGTTTGTTCGTTACCTGGGTCACGTAGAGGCTATACCACCCACGACGTTGGTTATGAGATCCACAATTAACAGGGTCAGTGCACAGCGTGAAGTCTACTTCGCAATTCATTTCTGAACAAAATTCAGCAACGTTGGTTCTTCCAAAAAAAAATCAATTTTAATCATGGTCGTAATAATGCTGTACTGGAAACATGGAATTGCGGCCAACAGGTCTTTCACTTTCAGGTGGCAATCAGTCGATGTAACGCTGGCGCCTTGCCCAGCAGGACAAGGACGGCAGCCAAGGAGACGATGATTGCTTGGATGTTGACAAGCTTTGGGCAATCAGTCGCGCGACTGGGCGAGGTTGACTTCACGTCTTGACACAAACGAGGACTTGGATGTGTTGGTGTGACGACCGCGTATCTGTCTCAGCGCATGGGACTTATTAAGCGTAAGACATGGCTGCGATGGCGGACAATGCACAAAAGCAGGAGGTGTGTTGTGTCTCAGCCCCCAGTCAATGTTGGCACGGCACATATCGGTGTGTATATTATTACGCGGGAGTTGCTAGGGTATTAGCGACGAAATGAGGGCCGTATGCACTCCAAGCGTATTAGCAAACAGCTTCCTGATGCGGGTCTTGGCTGAGGAAGCATTTCTAGTGGCCAGGCCTCGTGTTGGTCAAAGAGTTTCGGGGGTGGCGTCCAGCAGAAGCAACGAGGGCCGTCTTGGCCAAGCAACGATGATCTTTGACAGTTTGGAGTACAACGCTTGCCTTGCTTCTTTCTCGCCGAACCAGAAACCCCAAATCGCTCCAGTATCTGGCAGGTTTCAGGCAGCAGCCATCATTTGGTGCCGTTCCTTATCAACGGATTCGGCGATGGTGAAGCAGGGAAAGAGTCCCCGAGTGACAGAGTTGACTCGGGGGGAATATCGAAGGAAGCTACTACTGCTGCTGTTAGTCCATCGCGTGAGCAGTGCGCACCCTGCCGCTTTCCGTATGGGGCATCAAAATTCACCCAGATCGATTCGACCATCCCCGTCATCAGGTGGGCAGGTGCGCTGGGTGCGGTGAGGGTGGGGTCACGCCACAGAGTCGGGAAAGAGCAACACGATACAACGTTCCCCAATGAAGGGAGCGGAAGGAAGTGAGGAGAGATGTTGCAGGTGCAGGTGCGGCAATACCGGGGTATCAGCGGGCTTGTAGAAATGATGCCTGGAGTTGTTAGGGATTTGGAGGGGCTTGATCAACCTGAGAGAGAACCAACCAGCCAACCCTGACCTTGTTGCTGGCCCATGGACAGACACCCTTGATCGTCAATTAATCAATCACTCATTCATTTACCAATCCAACCACCAACCAACAAGCTAACCAACGGGTCACCCATCGCTCATCAATCCGACGGGACATCGGAGGACAGCCAACTCTGTCCCCGATGCAGTGCCACACCAAGGCTGCAGACTTCTACCGCCAATCACCAATTTCCATTTGCATTCTATCGACAATCAAACCTCGAGACCTCCCTCGTGCGGCACACTTGTCAGCTTGGCAATCCCTCGGCTTGCCCCGATCCAGAAGGTGCCTGGCCGTTTCGCCCACCACGAAACCAACCAGCCCGAGAACCCCAAAAAACTTTTTACGAGCTGGAAACCTTCCTTGCGACCAAGACGGGCGCATTCGAGCCCCGGCCGAGATGGCACTAGAATCCTTCTAGAACGCCATCTCCAGGCCCGTCACGATAACAGCAGGGCCAATGCCAGGCGAGACAGCCAGGTGGCGGGGCGCCGGGGCGGCGAGGCTTACGGGATGTGCCAGTCTGCATAGTCTCCCCTGTCGCCCTACTGCCCGTGGTCTACCCACATGCACGCGTACGCATACCACGCATCCACGGTGCTCTGCCGTTTACATACATGCTGCAGGGCCAGTGGCCATGGGCAGCGACCTACTAGCCGTGCCGAGGTCTGCTGTACACGGTTTTACAGTAGTCCAGCCCAGCCTGAAGTACCGTGCCTGAGTGCACGGCAAGCACGCAATTCTCCGACCAGAGTTGTCCCTCGTCGCTCGTCGCAGTCAGCGCATACCAGCAGCCCGAAGTTCCAGTCCCAATATCTCATCGAGCCACCTGCCGCCCAACAACTGCAATCGTCTCCTGACCTGCACCAAGGCTGGTCATCGCTCTCCCAGAGGTCGATGAAAAGCCATGTATTCGTGGATCCGCCGGGCCATCTCACCATCCACCACCAGTCACGCATACAGGCATACTGATAAAGATGAGACGTTTTGTTTGACTGTCGACAAATACTTCACGCGACCGCTGAGCACGCAAGCTTATCAGTGGGGGGGCGACCTGCCAATTGCAGCAGAATTGCCAAGCCACCAAGCCATATTGGACCGGCTTGGGACCAATCCAAAGCCTTCTCGAGCAAATTCCAACGTTCGAACCCCGAGCCGAATCGTCCTGCCAAGCCGCTTAGCTCTCACTGTGCCTTTCCCTCGTTTACTGCCATTACCGGCGCGGTTGCATGGATTCGGCTCAGTCTGCCTCTGTGTTTTTTTTTTGCCGCCTTCGACTCTATCAGCCGGGCACCCCGTCCGGCCTGTCTGGGCTGGCCCAAAAGCATGGCCGAAGTGCAACCGAGGAGCGAAACAGGCAGAGTCAATACCAGTCGTGTGCTCAGCTACACACCGGACGTCAGCATGGCCAGCCACTGAGACGTTGAACAAACGACTCGGCTTCGGTGGTCTCACTGGGCTGGGCAGAGACCTTCCAATTCCGCACCATGGACTCGTCGATTTAACGTTGCAGTAGTGCGTGCGACATGGTTTACAGTCCTGATCATCCTACGACTGGCACGCCTGCCCGCCTGCTCCCAACGCCCCCTCCCCCAACCAACGAATGAGCGCGCCTCGGCCTCGGTTGGAGTCGCCCGACCCTTGAGCCTCCCTCTGCCTCTTTGCCTCTCCATCCACTGCGTAGTCCAACTCACAGGGATCCCTGCTCCTTGCCTTTCCATGGTGGTGGTCCAGGTGGAGACCATGCGGAGGCGGGACTAACATTGAATCGTACTCCTGCACTAGGTCCCAGCACCGCGGCTAGGTCACTTCTGGTTGCATCCAGCAGTTAGTCTGGCCTGCATGGCATCCGAGTACACAGGCCGAAAAGGTGCAAGATGGGCAGAGCCAGTAACTGCCCCGGCCAGATAAAGTTCCTGGCCTGTCCCAGATCTTCTCCCAGGTCTTCCTCTCCGCACCTCTCACTCAACCTCTCCCCAAATTCCCTTCATCAGGTCCAGCCATGTCGCAAACCGTGAACTTGGACAGAGCAGAGATCGCCCAGGCCCAAGCGGTCAAGGATGGGCTCGACCCTGGCCCGCCTCTGGGCACGGTTGACGAGCTCCACGCCGGAAAGGGCAGCATTGATGTCACCAAGATGCCCGCCAGCTCCAACGGAGACGGCGGTCTGTTAGATGAAGACGACGAGCAGCCTACTGAGGAGGACATGCACTCGCTCCGCAGAGTCTCAGGTCACATTAACTGGGCTGCTTACTCGGTCGCCTTCTGCGAACTGGGAGAGCGTTTCTCATATTATGGCTCCAGTATTCTCTACACCAACTTTGTCGTCCACAACCTCCCCGATGGCTCCAACACCGGTGCCGGCTATGGTCACGGAGGCCAGTCCGGCGCCTTGGGCCTTGGCTCCAAGGCCGGTCAGGGTATCTCCCTCACAAACCAGTTCTTTGCCTACTTGGTTCCTCTGTTTGGGTGAGTCTATATCCGAGCACGCGACCTGCCAAACCGGCTTCATGTGACGGGCCATTTACTGACTTATATTTTTTTTGACAGTGGCTGGCTCGCCGATGCCAAGTTGGGCCGTTACAAGGTCATTCACATGGCTATCTGTGTCTCCATGCTTGCCCACGTTATCCTCGTGGCCGCTTCAGCTCCCTCCGTCATCACCAAACCTGACAACTCTCTTGCCGCTTTCGTCATTGGCATGCTGGTCCTCTGCATCGGTACAGGTCTCTTCAAGGCTAATGTCTCACCGCTGCTGGCCGAGCAAAACCACGACCGCCGCATGTACGTCAAGACGCTCAAGTCTGGCGAGCGAGTCATTGTCGATCCCGCCATCACCAACACCCGCATCTTCTTGTACTTCTACATGGCCATCAACATAGGATCATTGGCCGGTCAGATTTCCATGGTCTACGTGGAACTGTACGTTGGCTTTTGGCTAGCGTTCCTGCTTCCCACCATCATTTTCGCCATTTGCCCCGTCGTCTTGATAGTCATGAAGAAGCACTATACCTTGAGCCCTCCCACAGGCTCCGTTCTGGGCAAGTTCTTCAGCATGTATGGAATGGCTATGCGCGGAAAGTGGGGCTCTGTGCTCAACCCAAAAAAGTTCAAGCGCGAGTTCACATGGGATGTCGTCCGCCCATCCAATGTTCCCGTCGACCAGCGACCACCCTGGATGACATACGATGACGAGTGGGTCGACGAGGTCCGCCGTGGATTGAAGGCCTGCAAGGTCTTCTTGTTCCTCCCCATCTTCTTCCTGGCCTACAACCAGATGACCAACAACCTGACCACGTAAGTGCCCCTGCGTGTTGTTCACTAATGATCATGAGCTAAACGTCCAACAGTCAGGCCTCAACAATGGAGTTGCACGGCGCCCCGAACGATCTGATCCAAAACCTCAACCCTATTTCCATCGTCATCATGATTCCCATCCTTGACCGCCTCATCTACCCTGGGCTTCGCAAGGTGGGCATCAACTTCACGCCCCTCAAGCGTATGGCTGTCGGTTTCGGCTTCTCAGCCTTGTCTATGATCGCTGCCGCCGTGATGCAGTACTATATCTACAAGATGTCTCCCTGCGGCGACCACACCACCGACGAGGAATGCGTTGCTCCCATCAATGTTTGGGCTCAGTGCCTGCCCTACGTGCTCGTCGGTCTGTCCGAGATCTTCACAAACACCACCTCTCTGGAGTACGCTTTCTCCAAGGCGCCCGACAACATGAAGTCCGTCGTCATGAGCGTGAACCTGGCCATGTCTGCAATTTCTTCGGCCATTGGCCAGGCCTGGACACCCCTTGCTGGTGACCCGCACTGGGTCTGGAACTATGGCTCCGTCGCTATCATTGCCGCAGTGGGTGGTATTGGATTTTGGTGGTGCTTCAAGGACCTGGACAAGGAGGAAGACATGTGGAACAACCTCAAGAAATCCGAGTTCAAGGGCCGCAAGCAGCCAAATGCTGGGCACACGGCTGTTGACAAGTCCGAGGAGCCGGAGCCGCTTCGTGAGGTTCCCAATGAGAAGATCTAGGTATCTATAGATGCTACTACCAAGCACCGCTCCACTTCAGCAGTGCATAATGTATCTTTGAGGCGCCACGATATACTGGACTCAGATGTGGGGGAACTAAATAACATGACTGTAATCACATATACATCATGGGGTTATTAGAGGGTGAAACAAGACCACAAACGGTCTGGGTTTTGAGTTCTAGCTGGGGATACCCTGGGCCGAGAGCTTTCATAGTTCGGACCACGCTACTTCTATTAATGTTATCAAACAGACGTTCTCTCGTCAACATGATGTGTGATACTCGTCGTGATGTTTGCATATGTTGTGCACTGAGGTAGCTCTTTCGTCATACATTTCTAGTGCCGTAAAATGATCTACAATAGTCAGACGGACAGCCTCCCGCGTTCATCTCGAGGTTTGACCCACAGTGTCGGGACTAGTAAAAAGACCGTGCTGGTAGTACGTCGAAATACTGTAGGTTGCAATACCGTAGCATAAGTCAACGTTCATGAAGTAATGTACTAGTGAAATAAAGTGAGTCCAGGCCGCTATGACAAGTTCTGGCCCCGGATTCAAGTCATCAAAAATCTATGTCAGAAACAAAACAAAAAGCAGAGCAAGTATGAGCCCAACCCCGTCCACAAACTTATCCAACCTGTGCGTCGGGGCAGAACCGACCACTACTGGCGCTGTCGTCCTGCTGGTGGTCGCTGGGACACTGGATCCTGTCGATGTGCTCATCCCATGGCTCGTCTTTGCGACACCGCTGTCAGAACCTTGCGAAGGGGTTGTTGTAGCAGAAGAGGACGTCTCTGAAGAAGAAGAAGAATTTGATCTGCCTGGCGTCGGCGTAGAGGCTGGCATTGCTGAGACAGGCGCTGCGGAGCTCACTCTAGTAGTATTATCGGCCGACGAGAATGTTTCCTCCTTTTCGGATGAGACAGCGCTTGAAGCGGCAGGCTTAGGAGTCTGCTCCGTGGCAACAGTCGCCTCTGTAGTCGACGAGTCTACAGTAGACGACTCTGCAGCAGATGATAAAGATTCCAACGACTCATTTGCAGTAGCCTGTCGCGTCGAAGTCGCTCTGGTAGAGGAAATCTCTGGCGGAGGTGTACCGACGGTAGGATTCTCCACGGTAGGAGTCGCCATGGTAGAAGTAACCGCGGGGGAAGTACCCACGACAGCATCAGCTGTGGATGTAGTCGACCCCCCCTCAAGACTTGTCGACGCCGACGCACCCGCAGGCTGATCTCCAACAGGCGCGAGCCCGACGTTGACATCGCCAGTGATCTTGCAGTACCGCAGGAACTGGGAGAACTTGGACGACAGGTAACTCGAGCTCGTGATGAAGCTCGATCTCCCCGTCGTCTGTTCGATGTTTTTGTCCACGCAGTAGTCGCACCCGAGATAATAGATCATGAATGCGGAGTCGGGCCGGCACAGCCCTGGCCCTTTCCCCGTCGACTGGGCTTCGAGGTAGGCGTTGTTGCAGGTATCGAAGCACGCGGCTGGGATGACGCCCGTGTCGATGCGGCGGTCTATCTCGTGGGGACGGATGTTGGGATCCTTGGTGTTGTTGGGCGGCTGTTGTGGGAGGGAGCGTGTGTCGACGGTAGAGGCCGTTTTGATGAAGATGTTGAAGTCGAGACCGAATTTGACTGGATCTAGGTCAAAGTACCCTTCACTCAGGGGAAACTTGCCGGCTTCATTGGCGCCACCCAGAGCCAGGACTTTGACGGGCTGGCAGTGTTCTGCTGGACATACGAACTCATCCACGGGGGAGTCGACCCACACTTCACAAAGACCAGGCTTTGGTGGATCGCAGTTGGTTCCGGGTGAGCAGCCCCATGTAAGGTCTGAGTCGGGGTCGAAGGTGGGTAAAGTGGTCGCCGATGGGGCCAGAGTGACGGCACAGGTGCTCAAGCTCTGGATCATGGTTTCTGTGGATGTCTCGCCAGATGCCGTCATGGTTCTTACTTCTCCTGAGGCTGTGATTGTTTGGGCTGATCCAGAAGCTGTTGTTGTCTGTTGTTCCCTGGATGCCGTTACCGTCTGAGTATCCCCAGATGCTGTGACCGTCTCGCCGGAGGCAGTCACAGTCTCTCCTGGCAGCGTGACCGTCTGCGGAGGAGAAGATATCTCTTGCGTCAAAACAACCGTTGAAGCTGGAATGACGCTCGTTTGAACATCAGTCTGTCCTGGCTCACTTTGTATTACTGTGGTAGGAGGAATCACGAGGGTCTGGGTCTGCACTTCCGTTGAACCCGGCAAAGTGACTGTTGACCCGGACGCCGTCGATACAATTGAGACCGTTGTAGGTACAGCTGAGATGCTTGTGACGGTTTCTGGGCTGCCTGAGATACTCGTTGTCTCAACACGGTTTGAGGAGACTGTGGTCACGATGTAAGAGGTAATTACTGTACCAGAGGCGGTCGTCGTGTAGCTTTCCTGTTATTCGTGGGTTAGATCTAATCACTGTTGCCCTTCTCCGGACAGCCTGAGTATCTTACCGTGATTGTGAGAGGGCCTTGGCTGCTGACTATTGTAGTGCCTGGTTGGCTCAAAGTAGACACCCGGGTTTCGCCCGAAATCGTCTGCGTCACTGTGCTGACATCTCGTATGGTGCTTTGATCAACGGTACTGATGCTATATACGGTTGTAGGCTGTAGGACTGTTGTTGAACCGCGGATCGTGGTTAGAATTGTGGTTGGTTCTTGGACGGCAGGTGGATTCTGAGAAGGGTTCGAGGCTGTAACTGTCGTTGGAACCTGAACGGTGGTTGGAACCTGGACGGTGGTTGGAACCTGAATGGTGGTTGAAACCTCTTGTGTGGTCGTCTCTATGCAATATAATACCTGCACATTCCAATGTGAGCCCAGAGTCTTCAATATATGATCATTTCAGTCCTATGAGGGAGAATGAAGAGCATACCGACTGGGTTGCCGTGCCTGTTCTTGTGAGATATACGTCGGATGCGGTCGTGTCAGTCGAATATGCAGGCCCGCCAACACCTGGTGGATTTGAGTACACAATTGGCTGATAAATAAGAAATGTGCTTGTGGAGGTGAATATCGATGTACTACAAGAGCCTGAGAATGCTCTTGGAGAAATGCCATTCTGGGATGGCAGAGTCAGTTCGATCCTAATCCCTTACTTTCGATTCTGGAAACTTACAGTTATCGTGAGTGTAGCTGGAGTGCTTGATGCCATTATCCTCAAACTCAAGGCCATCATGGCCAGGATTCTGTAGAGAGACTTCATGATTGGATCGTCGAATCTCCGAATGGTGTGTGAAGGACTGAAAAATGCCGCGGTAGCACTTGATCTGCGCTTTTCGGTGAGGGCCTGAAATGTTGGACAGATATGGAATTCTCCGGAATATCGGCAACGAAGATGGATTGGAAAGCCTTTGATATCCTTTGGCTACCAACCGATCCCGCTGCCGTTCGATCCGCGTCCACATGGACAACAAAGATAGCGGCAGGAATTGCGCCTCCGCCCAGCTAGACGGTCCCAACTTGTGTGTTCCCGAATAAAGAACAAGCAGTACTTCAGCCGCGACAAGACCGGTGAGCCGGCGGGTCGGACAACATGAGACCCGAGCATGTGGGTACGCAGCCACACTGCCGCGCTCTTCTGCCCGTCTATTGAATTGATGCCGTTTCTTTTACCATTTGTAATGGCATTTGTAATAGCCAAACTAGATGTCGAATTCAAGCACTACGAATCAAGTACCTAGATGCCCACTACATCTTTCATCATGGATCGCAGATTGAGACTTCAGGTAACAATATGAACAGCCTGTTATCCTTGCCCATGAATACAGAAATCTGCGCGTGATTATCTCTCCCACTCAGGATCAACAGAGCCCGGCCTTTCTGCAAATCGCACTTCACTCAAGCTTCGGGCTTTTTCCCAACCACTGTCCAGCGTATAGCGGTTGTGTAGGCCCCTTTCCTGGTCTCCTCAACAGCCAAAGGAAGCAGCCTGGTGAGTTCCTGCTGCATCTTCTCGTTCTTGGTCTTGCGACAGAAGATCTCGTACATCATCAGGCCGCATTCGTGTAGCACAAATGCCATGTGCGGCGGGCAGTCGTTCTTATCTACCTCAACCTCGACAAACCCGGCCGCCGACAAGGTCGCCGGGAGGTTGGTCACCCACGTCGGCTTGACGCGGGGATCCTGTACGGAAAGCAGTCTGAGCAACTCGGATAGATTTTCTGTCGAGTTTTCTGGCCTGGTCTTGTCGGTGCGGACCGACTCGAAATCAGGTTCGCCCCACTGAATATAGCCACCGGGCTCTGAGTTGTGAGCCGTCAGTCAATATGTGAAGGACCTTGCGCTGTGGTTCAGGCGGTGATGAATAAAATAAAGGAGGAAGTCAACGAACTAAGTATCTTGAACAGTCGTTCAACCACAGCTGGAATTTGGTCGTTTAATAGTACGAATGCTAGGAATCGTAGATGGACGACATCGAAGGCTCGGATCAGATCCTCAGGCACGTCCTGTTTTACGTCCCAGTGCGTGAATTTCACGTTTGACGGTAGCGTCTCGGCTGGGGCAGCAGCGTCGAAAGAGATATCGAAACCCTCGAGGCGGGCGGACGGAGCAACCAATTCTCGCACATCGAAAAGCCAGATACTAGTGTTACAACCGTCGGTCAGTGAACACGGTCATAATGGTCCAAGAGCGGAGGCTCCACTTGAGCCAAAACCCACCCGGTTCCAGCTCCAACATCTGCCACGCGCAGATCGGGGCTTTTGATGTCAATTTTTGGGTGAACGACATAGCCGAAGATCTTGACCCAAAGACAGTGTAGCAAATTGATTCTGTTCATTGATTAGCACTGAATTGAAATTGTGAGCGACAAGGAGGGTACTAATATGTACCGGTTGTTGTCAAGGAAATCCCGGGTGAAGACATAGTCGTCTTTGGGTACCGCAGTGGGGGAGTCGGCCTTGGATGCCATGATGGATTGATTTGGTGTGCTTTTGATGATATGAGATGAATGTGGCTGCTATGAAGAATAAAATGGCGACACGAATCGGAGGGAACAGTCGCATGCTTCCCCTCATTACTTCAGCGGACTGCCGATGGCTCCTTTCACATCGTCCACTGTTGCAAGCGTGGGCCTAGAACATTTGAAGTCAGCACTTGAGCAGTGAGCCAACACCGCAGATCAGCTGGCCAACCAGATATGCCAAGATCAATTTAAAATGATGTCTGCCTAAATGATATTCAGATCTTGTAGCAACCCATTGACCGCAACTTTTACCCCATTGCAGCGCCGTTGCCGCTCCAAACTTTGTCACGGCGTTGTTGATTCCTCTCTTGCACCACTATCGACTTGACAGACGTGGCTTTGGTAAAGGACACTCTTCCCATTTGCAAATGCAAGTGCTAGAGAGAGACACAAGTCTTGGCCTTTCCTGCCGTATATAGACAGCGGAGAAAGTGTTCCCAGTTCTCGCCAAAGCTCTGTGGATGTAGCAGCATCAAATCTGCCTGGGCCCCTGTTGGGTCCAGACTGACAGCAGCTCAAGGGTGATTCCCTCAGTGATTATGAATGTCTGATTAGATTTTGTTTCCCGTACCCATCACTGTCACTGGAATCAGAATCAGGCGGATTCCTGCCAGTCACTGGTGCACCACACTGAACATATGCCCCCTCGCTAATGCTGCTTGAATGATAAAAAGCTCCAATTTCTTGGGAGAAGAGAGAAGAATCTATTGCACTTTAACAGATCCTCGAATTAAATCCAAATTCCACATCTTATGAATGAAAATGGCCGACCAACAAGTCGTACAGACATCAGAAATGGTAGCATGCCAATGCACAAGCAAACACCACTGGCGCCACGGACCCTGCCAGAACCCGGCCCGCTGGTGCCAGTGGTGCAAGGACGGTGGATGCGTGCTGGCGAGGCAGGCGGATGCGGCGAGGCAGCAGCGAGACGCCGAGGATGGACGGGAGGGCAGCAGGAGAAGGAGGAGGACAGGGAGGAGAAGTCATGGACCTCGGGGAGGACCTGGCATGATGGGGTTTGGGATGCCTGTTCCTCCGATGGTCCCAATGCTGCCCAGGCTCCCACCGATACCACCTATGCCTCTCCTTCCGCCCTGGCCGATGCCAATGCCAATGCCGATGCCAATGCCAGGGATGCCGATGCCGATGTCGAGGATAGCTGCGGAGCATGGCAGGAGGCGTGGTGTTAGCAATGCCAGCAGCTCAAGTCCAAGTGATTCGAGCCCGAGTGATTCGAGTTCGAGCAGTTCGAGCTCCAGCAATTCGAGCCCAAGCAGTGGCAGCAGTGACGGAAGAGGTGGTGTTATCAGGCGCAGTAGGAGCTCCAGCTCCAGCTCGTGGGATAATGAGGACCTTGCTTTAGGGAAGTTATCTCTGGAAGTGGTGGGCCCTTCTCGCGAGGCAAGACGCGTTGGTAAGTATGCTTGAGGATAGATTGGGTGTAGAAGATCATAGTTAGTGGACCGAGTCGTAGAACAAATGAGAGCACAAGACCAAATCTTATCAAAGACCTTTTTTGCCTTAGGTGAATCATCTATGACCACACTGGAGCTGTGGACTTGAACCACTGAGCAGACCTTATTGAGGGGAGATATGTGTCCAACATGATGCCGATGGCTTGCATAGGTACCAGTTTGTATTGAACCGTAAATGGACGTATATTCCGGAACCACGGATAGTTATGGCCGTGGTATCCTTTCAATTCATCACGTTGTGAGCAGAAGGACTTGGCGAGTACACAAAGGCAGCCGTATCGGCATTTTGATTGATTTGGATCTTCATAGCCTTCCGTGAAGGCCAAATTTGATACGTCCCACACTAGCCAAAGACTCGCATCCTGGTCCATGGCGAGAACAGGTACAAGCCATCCCTCAAATCTCATTGCTTTGTGCAATGGTTGATACCATCAACTGGCCGCCACCTGAAGCCAGTCCTGGAGCAGTAGGGTGCTACTCATGATAACCGATGCTGGCTGATTGCAGCAGATACCCCGAGTCAGTCCTGCATCCTGCATGATGGGCGCAAGTTGAGAGTAATGGATCTCCTGTGCGTGTCCTTCCATTGTCAAGGAGTATCCAGAAGAGGTCATTGCGCCATGTTAGCAGACCTCGAGGAAGCCTGTGAAGCGCTTGAGGTACGGATGCTGGGGCGGAATAGCCGCTGCCGCGCAAGCTAGCGGGCCTTCAAGCAAGCTTCGACACCGCAAACCTCGGTTTCAACACAACTACGGGCATCTAGCCCTCGCCGTTCTCCGGGTCCTCGTCGCCTTCCTCATTCTCCTCCAATGCCTTGGGCATGGCCTTGGCCAGCTTCGGATCGCGTCGCTCCTTGGGCTGGAAGGCGGCTTCTATGCCGTGTGCCGTGACCCAGAGGAAGGAGTCGGTCTCGAAATTATCCAGCTGGTGGAAAAAGATGTGGAACCTGATAACGAAGCGTGTTAGCGCACAGAACATTCACTGGCAGCCATGCTCCCCAGATAGGTGCAAACTTACGAGTTCTCTTTCTCCTCGGTCTCGTAGATCCGATTGTAAATCTGAGTCTGCTTGAACTCGCCAATCTCCTTCTCATACTTCGTGAAGTTCAGCGGCTCCTTGTCAAACGAGCCCTCTGCCTTCTTGCTGTAGCTCTCGAAAACAGGCCGCTCGAGAAGCAGGCCCAGGCCAGGGGCCTTGGGGATGGAGATGCGCGTCGGACCGTAGCTCTCCGGGATGATGGAGGTGGGCACGGCGCACCGCACGCCCAGCACGGCCATGGCGACCATCTTGCGGATCTGGTGCATCATGAAGCTCTGGCCGTGGACCTTGAGCGACAGCCACTCGGTGTCGCGGATCTGGATGGGGTTGGGGTTCACCTCGAAGGAGCGGATGTGGCGCTTGGCCGAGGGGTCCTTGTAGGGCTTCTGGATGGTGTAGTTGTGGAAGTTTTTGGTCCCCACGTACTGGTCCAGCGCGGCCTGGAGCTGCTGGATGCGCGCCGGGGTGACACGGTACCGGCGCTTTGCAGCCACGTAGGCTGTCTTGATCTCGCGCAGGGCGAGCTCGACCGGGGATGGCTGATACTTGGGTTTTGCGGTTGTTGTGCTGTCGGCATTTTCGGCGGGAGCATCTGTCGGCTTCTCGTCGACATCCATTGGGTCTGATTCCGCCGTAGGGCCCTCCTGCTTGGTCTCTGCGGCTTCTTGTTCCTTGACCTCAGCCTCTCCCGATGCGGCCGGAGTGGCCTCCCCATCCAACTTCGCAGGGCTTTCGTTAACATCGGTTTCTCCAGTCTTGGTCTTTTTCGATGAGACATCAGGGCCAGCCTCCTCTTCGGCCTTTCGTTTGGAGGACGACTCGTCCTTACCCTCTTCCTCCGCTTGTGCCTCCTCAGTAGTAAGATGAATCGACCTTATAACCTCCTCGCGCGTCTTGTCATCCAATTTGGCGAGAATGGGCTGGATGTCGTTCTTTTCCACGTCGTCCCAGAACTCCTTGATGTCGTTCCAAGGTTTGAAGCGCTCTTCGGAGACGCCCTTTTCGTTGGCAGCACTGACGATCTTCTTACCCAGATAACTCTGGGGGTGGGGAGGCAAGAGCGAGTAGCTAGGCAGCAGGTACTCGTACCACCTCGAGTCGCAGGCCTGGTAGCAGTTGAAGGTGTTGTTAGTCCTCTGGATGCCCCAGATGCGGATCTGCTCCGGCAGCTTCTCGTTGATCTTTGTGACGATGTCGGGGTCCTCGATGGTCAGCTTCAGCGAGATGACGTTGCCGGCAGCATGCACGCCCTTGTCGGTCCTGGCGCAGCGGATGAAGCTGGACTTCTTGGGGTCGTCGGCGTTCCTCTTGGCGATGGCGCCGGCGGCGACAAAGGCGGCGAACAGGTCGCCCTCGATGGTCTTCTCGTGGTGGTTCATCTGCATGCCCTTGTATCCGGTGCCAGCGTAGCCGATCAGCACGGCGACCTTTCGCTTGGGACGGCGGTCTTCGGCGGCGATCTCCTCGGCGGAGAAGGGGATGCTCATGTTGGTCCCCTTCTGCTCGCCATCTTCGCCGGTGGTCAGGGCTGGGTCGAATCGGCGCTTGCGCCTGCCATCGTTCTCGGGACGTTGGTTTGGTTTGGGAGCGTTCTCGCCTCTGAGGATTGGATTAGTCGCTTTGGAACACTCAGCTGGCGAATCCCAGAGGTGACGAGAGACTTGAGGAGGGAAGGGAAGAGAAGAACATGGTTACTGACCTTGAGCCATCGCGATCGCGACCACCTCGACCTCCTCGCCCTCGACCACCGCGGCCCCTGCCTCTGCCTCTCTGGCCGCGCCTGTCGTCCCAATTGTTCTTGCGATCATGCCTGTCGGACCCGTCGCCGTTAGCTGGCGCATCGGATGCGGACTGGCCAGCGGGTATTGATGGCGCCTCGGTTGCTGCTGCAGGTGCAGGAGGAGGATTGGAAGGCACCGTGTTGCCGTTGCTAGACTGCTGAGGTTCTGCCATGTTTGTGGTGGTGCAAGTATGCCGTGTCGCATGCCTTTCACATGCGCCTGGTGATGGTTTTTCTTGGTGGTAAGGTTTGGTCTTTTTTTTTGGTCCCCAGTCAATTGCAGATCCGCAGCTCCAAGCCCCCCAAAAAGATTCACGGCAATTTTTGGCGCTAGCCTGGCCAAGTACAGTGACAATGGCGGGGTAGCTTCTACAGCTTGCACCTACGGGCATGGACCTCACCAGTAGTCAATTTGAACCGGCCTGAGCATTGCTTAGGCATGTTTCTTTAGAAATTCAACAATGTCGTCGACTCCCTGCGGCTCATTCAGCCAGTGTCCCCCATCCTCGTACTCGTGCCATGCCACGTCCAGCTCGTCTGGGAACCGCCTGAGGGTGTTCCTCAATGTCCTGCCGTAGCGTACAGAGATGACGTTGTCATCAATCGAATGGCCTAGGAAAACAGGCACCGTACTCGGAATTCTGGGTTCTGGCGTGGAAGCCCGACCGCTGCTGGTTCCACGATATAGTTTCTCCAGGATTTCCAGCTGCTCTCTCCCATTCTTAGTACCCACCATGCCAGTCAGAGTGCCAGACAGAGGCATCCAGCTGCACAGTCCAATCATCCCCCCGAGCCCAGACATGTCACCTTCCCCAGCAAAGAAGGCGGCCACCGCAACGGCAAACCCCTGACTGATGCCACCCACAAAGATCATGCCCCTGTCCACATGCCTCTCCTCCTCACGCACGGCGTCCAACACAATAGACACGCTGGCCCTTAGCCCAGGCAGCTGTATCTCAGGCCGCTCGTCCGGATCCTCGGTGGACCACATATCAAACCACTGTGACATGTCCGTGTCGAACCGCGCCGATCGCAGCACCGGTGCCGTGGGGAACACCCATCTGATCGTGGGGAAGAGGTCTGGAAGGGTCCTTGGGCTGTCTTTTGGCTGTGAAGCCTCGCTCTCGAACAGCTCGCTGGCGAACTCGACACTTGTGCTGTCGCGACCGTGAAGCAAGATCACGGTGTGCGTGTGTGACTGTCCCTCTCGAGGCTCGACGATGTGGTTAGCTGGCATCATTGCGAGCTTGGCCAAGGTTTTGGATGTCGTGTGACGTCGACGACGGACACAGCTCTGCTGCCTACTGATGTTGAGTGCATCCGTACTTCAGTAGATAAGGAGAGGAAGTCGCCAACAACGAAAAGGATCAGGATTTCCCTCTTCTATACTTTAATTCTTACCTTAATTGAATCCTAATTACACATGTGCTATTCTAAAGTACTTCATTATTGAGCCTTTCAATTCAAGACCCTTTTCAACTAACAATGACAATAATATAAAGTGAGTGATTTGTTTAGTTTCTACAAGCACCTGCCTTCCTTAAGGCACGTTAACTTACCTCGTGGCGCGATCGCTTAAGCGCATATTCGCCATCCGCAGCCCTGTAGATGCAATGACGGGTCAGGATGCTACCCTAGCCGCCAACCCACCGACTACACGCCCCGGAGCTGCAAGACGGCATACATCTGAACCAACAGGCAAACTACAGATCTCACTATCTACCCTGTCTCCAATCTCCTTCTTCATTGGGAGCTTCCTTTCATTCTTTTGGGCCCGGCTATTTCTGCTGGCGTTCCTTCGAGATGCGGTTGGTTCTGCGCACTCCTACAAATGTACTCGGCGGCGTAACAGGGGCCATGAATTGGAGGCTCAAGGGATATCTGGGATTACCGCCTACATAAGTTTGCGCGTCAATGAAATCCATCACTCTGTGCGATCCTTGGTCCAGTCTTTTTGAACCATCTTGCTGCCTTCCAATTCCAGCTGTCTTTCCTTCCAGGTACCCAACCAGACTTGGCTTGCTCATTTCAAGTGCTCGTCGTCCCAGTGTTGCTGCCAAGGCCATCATCAGAGAATGGCTGTCAACGTGAACCAGGTGGGCTTTGAACGCCGGCTCACGGTGGTTCAGCAACTCCTCCAAAGCCGCGGGCTTCAGGTTGGTGATCAGTGTCGCCGTGCAACACCTGCTCTCTCACTAATTGGGCACCCTCCCTCCCCCGGCAGGCCTCCACCATCTCGACCCTGGCGTACGACGAACAGTACCAATACCCCTTCAACAACTACTTGTTCAAAGTAGAACTCGCGACGCCGGCTTTTGCCTCGTCGTTCCCGGGCACGCAGCCTGGCACGTGCAAGGCTCCTTCTGACGGCATACCTGTGCTGGTTATCAAGCTCAGCAACCCGGCGGCTCACGACGTGAACAATGCCAATCGCTTAGCGAATGACGTGGCGGCGCAGCACCTCGTGCGCCAGTCTATAGCCAAGGCCGGAATGGCTCCGTTGGTCCCGGATGTCTACGCCTGGGCGCCGGCCACGACTACGGACGTGATAGACGAGGAGGGTTTTGGGTGGATCATATCGGAGCTTCGGAGCGGCGTGGACTTGGACTCAGAGTTCTCCTCTCTTGCTCTGGAGGATAAGAAGCATGTTCTGGAGCAGATGGCTGCCGTTCTTGGGGTTATCCAAGCAGCGAGCTTGCCAGAGGGCGTCACCAAGTTTGGCGGCGGCCTCAAGTTCGACTCGAACGGGCACATTGTGAGCGGAGAGTCGCCATTCATGCAGGATGTGAAACCTGCTGGCTCATACCCGGAGTGGAGAGCTGGAAAATTGCGTTCTCGACTCGACCAAGCCGCCGAAAGCCCCGCCATTCAGGGGTGGAAGGCCAACAGCCTTGCTACCAGGATCGAAGCGTTCCTGTCTGGCGGTGGCCCTGAGAAGGTCCTCACTGGTGTTGACGTGCACCGAAAGTACCTGATACACGGAGATTTGAGTGCGTACGCGGCCCTTGAATCTAGCAAGCAGTGAACTAACCTCTCGCAGCGACGAACAACATGCTATTTGACAAGAAGACCCAGAGAGTCACAGCGGTGCTAGACTTTGACTTTGCCTCCGTCTCTCACCCCTTTGAAGAGTTCATGTCAATGTCTTTCAGCGACGTTGGCGGTAACGTCGGCGACGAGGACAGCGTGAACACCCGGGCAATCCTCTCAGGCGACTTCACCACGCCACCGGCGGACCTAGACGAGGAATCCGCCACGGAGTGGGAGCTTGCCAAGACGTGGAATGCCGTGTTGCAGGAAAGTGCCGCTCTTGCTCCGAGCCAGATCGAGGGCGTATACGAGATCCGCGAACTCATGCGGTTGCAGGGGCTCCTGTGCCCGCACCAGCTAAGCAGTGCGTCTGCGCTCGAGAAGCTCGACGATGACCAGAGGACAGAGCTCCGGGCAAAGGCGGAAGCAGACCTGTTGGAGTGGCTGGAGAAGCACGGGTTTTAGTAGTGTGTTCATGCATGGGGTTCGCTGGGCCGTCACTTCCCTACTGCAGTCTACAGTAAAAGTATTAAAGTCCGACTTCATCAGAGTGCTAATGTGGGAAAAGGGAAGTATTAATTTAATAGTTTTTAAATAAAGATTAATAAATGGCACATCGATCACCACCATCCAACAAACCCAAAATAAAATTGCAACCTTCACTACTCCAACCACCTAGGCATTCGTCACGCCAGCTTCCTGAGCCTTCTCCTGCTGCACAGGCGCTGGCGGCGCGGGCGGCGCGGGAGGGCCAGCGGGCACAGGCTGAGAGGGATACGCCATGTCCCCCTGCATCTGGTAGCCCTGCTGGACGCCTCCCGGGCCGCCGCCGGGGTTCATGAGCGGCTCTCGGTGCTCGGCCTCCTTCTCCTGCTGGACAAGATCGCACAGAATGCAGCAGCAGGCGGTGGCGATGTCGGTGGCGCAGTTGCCGCGCAGGTGGTACCTGTCGCGCAGGTCGGCGCGCTGCATCGACTGGGGGATCCAGTGCAGGCCGAAGCAGCCTGTTGCGCAGAACAGGAGGCACTGTTGTTTGTTTGGAGAATTGGTTATCAGGTCATACACGGCAAGGCTCTGGTCGAGTGATCATGCTGTTGGTCAGGCTTACAGAGGTGTTGATCGGCTCGTAGCCCTCCATCTTGCCGTTCTTGCGCAGCCTATGGTGCGTCTTGCCAAAGGTGACACAGGGTAGGCAATAGGTTATCAGGCAAAGGTCGATCGGGCTGCAGCAGCCGAACAAGGAGTTGTGCCATGGCTGCGCGGTCGCGGGCGAAGCGCTCTTGACATGCTCTGAGGGCTTGGCGAGCACCGCATTGAATCGCTGCGTCCAATCGTCGACATCACGGTTATCGATGGGGCCGGAGGATGCCTGCTGTGGCGGGCTTTGGAAATAGGCTGGGGCGGCCATGTCGACGTGCGCGTCTGAGGTTCACGATGCTTATTTGACCTGCCCTCAATTTGGGCACGAGTTGCGGAGTTCAAGAAGATGAGCCGGCATTGAAGCCGGCAGCTGCGAGCTAATAGATGGGAGACTTGAGGGCATGCAGAGGTTATCTCAAGTTCAAGAATGCCAAAAGATGAGAGACACAAAGAGACGGCACGTTCCTCAAGTAACGAGCTGCCTTCCTTTTGAACACTTTTGTTGCCAAGACGATAGGTCATGAACTTCATACCAGTCACGGCGGTCTCCAGTGGCTTCAAATTCTTTCACGTGAAATATAATCGGTACTTTGCACTTTATCTCCTGCTTGGTGGCTCGTGATTAACCCGGCTGAACTCGCACGTGCAAGCGCACAGATCCAATAAGTAATGGAAGGCCCCTTTGTCTTTCAGCCCCGGAGCGCTACAGGTGGTTAGGGTCGACGGTCAGAGTAATCAAGTCCAAGCAAAAACATCCGCCGACGCCACGGTCTGGCTTGCCGCAGATGGGGAAATTCGGTGGCATTCCGGGCTGCAGCTGAATGGTCAGAGGTCGAACATTGAAAGAAGCGGTATTGGGCCGCTCCCTTTTCAAGCCACTTTTGCAGATGCCACCAATGAATACGTGAGAGTGGCCCGAACTACTGCTGGGAACCCATTACAAGCACCGTGAATTTGACGACGGAATTCACTACGAGTACGTTTGCCAGTGCGTGAAAACATTTGAAAGAAAACCAAGTGACATCTACACATGATCGAGCTGTAGGTGGTCCCTTCAGACAGTTGTAAACACTCAAAGACCCAGTGTTCAATAATATACTGCTATTGCCCCACTGTAGGTGTAGTTTTGGCATCTACGATGAGTGTAAGAACTATTGACAGGCCTCAAACCTACCATCAGCGGCTCATCACTTTTTCAACCTTCTCCCCGGACTCGCTCTCCCATACATCCCAGCTCACGCTGTAAATAAAAGAGTCCCTCCACAGGTCATCCGGATCACTCCCTGGCGGAAGGGGCTTGCCATTCCCCTGCTTCCCGTATCTCTTGCCCAGTGGAAACAACATGTGGTAAGGGATCACCCCGACCTTCTCAAAGCCCATCCTCTCCGCGACCCTGGCGCTGGGGACATTCGCCGTGCTGCAATGCCACTCGATCCGCCGCAGCCCCATGCCGCCCTCCTCGGGTGACGCAAACGCGTACTGCATCATCAGGCCCACGGTGTGTGACGTGACGTGTGAGCGCTGGTACCGGGGCAGCACAATGATGGCGCCAATCTCGCTGCTGAGGTGCGGCTTGGACGTGTTGATGTAGGCCACCATGCCCGCCAGCTCGCCCTCCGGGTCCTCGGGCGACCGGTCCCTTGTCTTGTCGATGATGGCGAAAAGGGTGTGTGCTAGGTTGGACAAGGAGAGGATCGCATCGGGCTTGGCGAACGGAACCTTCAGCTCGCTCACGGTCTGGAATGGCAGGAGTGACATGTGAGCGTAGAGCTCCGGATGGTCGGCCGACTGGGCGATGAACGCGGCGCCATGGAGATCGAGGTCGAAGGGGATGAGCTTCACGCGATCGTTGGCGATGGGTGTTTCGATCGGGAAATAGAAGACTGATGTTTCGGCCATTTTGGCAAGTGAGTTGAGACAGGCGATTATCCGGTGGAGATGGGCGAGGAAGGTGATTATACCTAGGTACGGTATCCGGTTTGGAGGTGGGAAGTGAGTGCAGGACGCTTTGTGAGGTCTTAGCCAGGGGTGAGAGGGTAATCAATCAGTGTGAGTCATGGACAGGTCAAGACGAGGTTGAGGCCGAGGACGACAGCAAGGCCAGGGTGCCAGGAATAAAATACTTCGATGAGCGCTGTGGATGCGTTTAGAAGGAGCTCGGATTATTCCTGATGGGTCGAGACTGCGCCGTTTTGAAGCATTCCTTCTGCCCATGACGAATCGTCAAGGGTCACTTGAGCACGCTCACCTGCGCAGGAGCGAGTCGGCGCTCGGCTTCGGGCCGGAGCTGCTGTGCACTCGGCCAACAGAATTTCCCAGACACCACCATCATCTTTAATCCTTGAATGGTGTCAGCCGGCTTACGGACGGAGTTGTGTGCATTATTGAGTGCCACGCATATTAATACCTATCTGAGGTTGGTTCTCGCAAGCCCTACCCCCCTTTTCTGGAGTTTGCACTTTGGAGTCTTACATTGAAGCCACCCTAGCATGCTCAAGTTGCTAGTAGCCTGGTACATACAACCTGGGCGTTTCCCACTCCCAAGTATGTAAGCGACAAATTGAGCTTCTGGGTGCCAAAGTAAAAAAAAAGGTTTCATGCCTTCTAGCTACCTAGGTACGCTTCTAGAAAGCCATACACCCATGGGAGCTTGACCAAGTCCTTCAACACTTAAGTATCCATGTGGGTATCAATGACGTCGGGAAGTTCAGGCCATGAGACATGCGTATGGCTTGCAGCACAGAATTATATTCCCACGATAAACTTAGAATGTCCAGGGTCATATTTAGGAGACACTCGGTCAAGGTAGCGGTCGGTTTGCCAAGACTTGATTTTCAACTGTGCTGCAATTGCACCTGAGAAGACAGGTAGTACAATATAGACAACCGCCGCCCAAATACCAAAGTACTTGAATGGCAATGCGGGTGATTTTGATACTGAAGAAGGAAAGAAAGAAAGCATACTCACGTCCAGTAAACAAACTCCAAGTCAGTATTGATACATTCCGCACCACATTGTCTTGTTTCGAAACACCGCCCTGAATTTAATTCCGATGTGCTGGTGTGTCTTCGCAATCTGTACGATGCCATCTCCCCATCCAAAACCAGTCAGTTTCATATGCGGTTTCCCCTGCCCTATCTTCTTACTAGGCTATCATCACTAATGTACTGTCTCCGTAGAATTTAGATTTATAAGGTAGCCAAGGCAAGTAGATGGGAAGATGTATGAAACCCCAGAGGATGGCTCTCAAAACCATTGTGAACCAAGCGTTTTGTATGTCCTCAGGAAATATCATCAAGGAGACTCCGGATTTCGTTTTGTGATGCTTTCTGAAAAGCGCGACGATGTTCACGTCTGGTCTCGCCTGCTCCGGAGTCATCGCGCTGTCGACGTAGCGATGGACCGTCTCCGTCTTTCTGGCCCATCATCCTTTGACGCCGGTCCCATCTCTGAATGTGCGTCGGTCGCGCTCTGGGCTTTTCTCTTCTTGCTTGACCTCGGTATGAAGAGTCAGGGCCATTTCCATATGGGCCGCCACTAGTGCCTCGTAGGCCCCATCGACGCCTTCAAAGCAGTCGTGCAGATACTGGTCGGCCTCGGCGAGAGCAGTGCGAAGCTGCCTGAGGGTCTCTTGGGACTCTTTGCCTTGGGCGTTATGGTCAAATAATTTGTTCAGACCGCGGATGGAAACAAATAGTTCAGGTTGAATCCGCTCGAAAAAGTTCAGCACTGCACCCGCCCATTCATTCTGGTCCCTCCAAGCTCTGCGAAAGACACCTTGACGCGTTGGTGGGTTCCGAGGCTCTCTCAAGCGCAAACCTGTCCTTTCCTTCTCGACGAGTCCGGGGTACATCTCGTTCAACCTGGCTCGTAATACAATGTAGGACTCACGGTAATAGAGCGTGCACTCTGCCCATTGCCGTGGGAAGGGCGGTACATACTTAACAATCCCGAGACCATCGACGACGAGCGGAGGGCAAATGAGTAACAAAGACTCACACAGAGCCTCGGAGGTGTTGTGCTTGTCCTGGCTTTTATCCTCTATCATGAGGCGCTGGGTTTCTTCCGAGACTCCTAATTCGACAAAGTGCATCATGATAGACTCGATGAAGCTAGGTGCCGTGTTCACCTGCCAATCTCGGTTGATACCCAGTTTGGTGTTCGCCGGAATAATCCCAAACGCCAGTCTATCACACGCTTCGGAGGGCGCGAAGTAGCTATTGGCCGGGATCTTGGCATCGGCATAGGACCGTGCCAGTGATGGATCGAATCGGTACTGCACAACGGTTCCGAGGCCTTGTACTCTGAGAGGGGAGAAGCTGTGCCCAAGCCCATCTGCACTCCAGGGTCTTTCTTCGGGGTGGTTCTCGATGCGCAGGCGGAAGCACAGGGTCAGGATGTCGCCCATGTCGATCGATGCCAACGGCCGCACAACGTCCGGGGGCATCAGATCCCAAGATCTCTCCTGGAGCTCTATCGCCGGCCGATGCCACTGCTGTTTGTCGGGTCCGGATATGACGGGGCCTGATCGAGCTACTTCGGGTGCAGGTCCCAGTCTTTCGTGCCTGTACTTTAGCCCCTCCTTCGACTGCATGCGCCTTTCTCGTTCGAAAAGCTGTTCCAACAGCGACAGCCAGCCAGCCGCATAGGCCTTGCTATGTTTCTGGATCAAATCATAATCGGGAGGTCCCTTGAAAAGGCCATCAAGCCAATGGAGGACGCGTTGCAGCTTGCTTCTCCTACCAGATGCGATGAGGTCCTGGATTCTTTTCGCTCTATTTGGATAAAATTCGATGTACAGATCCTTCTTATTGACGTTATTGCTATGTCTACTCCCGAAGCAGGCGCCCCAGAGCGAAATTCCATCCCCAGAAGTCGGGGCGCCCTTGCTAGTGCTGTTGTTGCTCTCGGACTGAGTGCTGGTGCCACTTATGAGCTTGAAATGTGGTGTTCTGAACGTCGTCTCGTATCGAAGTTCGGTGATGTGAAAAACACGATCTCTGGTCTGGGAAAACGAACCCATTATCTGCCGATTGGTTCTTCGGAAGCCTTCTGCAGTGCCGAAAATGGCTTGCAGCAGCTGGACTACCGATATGACCAGGGCAACCAGCGCTATCACGAGGGCAACGGCCGAGAGTGCATCTTGGTCCGACATAGTTGCATCATTGACACCGTCGTCTGGAACAAGTATCAATATTGAGGTGTGAACACTGTGGTCCTGGTGATGAATACAAAAGTGATGATGAAATCAAAGAGCATTAAGGCAGGTAAATGTGTGGAACCGAAATTGGGCTAACTTTAGGCCGAAATTGGTTTAAAATATATTTATATAAGGGGGGTGTACCCCCTTTCCTTTATTTTTTAGAATTAACTTTTTTTTAAGCCTTTAAATGTGTGTTTTTTTGTTTTTATAGTTATAAGCCCGGTTTATATATAATACTTTTTTTATTTAGCCTTTTTAGGCCCTTTATTTATAAGTAAATAAAGCCTTTATAGTTTGTATGAAGTGCTTCCCCCTTTTTTTTTTCTTTGCTTTTGCTTTGCGCTTTTACGCTTTTGTGCGCCCTTTTGTGCTTTTGTATGCTTTTGTACCCTTTATATTTTTGCGCCTTTGTGTGCCTTTTGCGCCCTTACGTATTCTTTATACCCTTTGCTAAATAAAGTACTTTTAGCCCTTTTTTCCGGTGTTTACTTTTTAGTATATTTTATAAGTGTTTTAGATTAAGGTTTAAGTTTAAATATTTTCTTTTTTATTTAAAATTTAAAATTTTTCCTTACTTTTATTATAATTAAAATATATTAAATAAGTTTATATATAGGTATTATTTATAACCCTTTTTAGATTGTAATTAAAAAAGGAAATAAATAATATGTTTAGGAAAAGCTTATATTTATAATATACGAAAATGCCTTTTAGAAGATAGGTTGTAATTGGTTTTTAGTGGTGTTTATAGGATAGATAGGTGTGTATATATATAAAATAAAACCTTAGGGGTATATTTAAGCTCTTTTTCTTTAAGTTTTAAAAGCTTTTTTTTATAAGACTTTTTGGGGGTGTGTGGAATTAAAATTGGGCTAACTTTAGGCCGAAATTGGTTTAAAATATACTTATATAAGGGGGGTGTACCCCCCCCTTTGTCTTTCAGAATTGACCTCTCTTTAAGCCTTTAAATGTGCGTTTTCTCGTTTTTACAAAATGCTGTTGGGCTTGCCTGTAATTAATGAGATTTGGACCTGATGAGAGCTGAACCCCGAATTTTGCTTTTCGACTCTAATTCGTATCCTCCCTGCTGGATGTAAGCTGACTGTGTGCATTAGCGGTACTCTCAAATTTAAGAAACAGAGCCTCCAGTCCCAGCCATTTCCGATGGCAAATCCCATCTTTGATGGACTTCGCACTCAAATGGATGCCGAGTACCGGCCCTCCCCTGCTGATAGTACGAATGACATAATGTGAGGAGGATACCATACGATAGTATTGCCCGCCATTAAAGGTGAATAACCCTCCACGATTGGGCATGGTCTTGGAGACCCTTGGAAATGGAGAGCGAGGGGAAATCGAGACCTTGTTGACACTGACTGTTGGAATTGGGAAGAACAGAGTCTTGACGGGGCCTAGACAGCAGTACACGTCCATGTTGCATGCTTGACCAAGTTTCGCCGGCTATCCTTGCCCTGATTTTCTGGGCTAAAATGGTGTGAGGTGTAAGCTCGACCAGGCGACGAGGGATGCTCGGTGGCAGACGTGCCTAAGCACCAGACTGAAATGGTATTTCGGACTACATCACACCCGTTCCACAATATACAATATAAGTAATAAAGACCAAGCAAATCAGTGCCTCGTTGTGTGATATACACTCCCGGCCGTCTGTAAGCTCGGGGCATCCACAGTGTAATTGACAGGAATACACTTTATCTTCAGTTATCACCTTTCTTCACCCTTACCGAGTATGGAAATAGAAACCTGTCCATCGACCGCTTCAAGCCGTACCTTTGATAGATTTATCCCATCTGATTTCAGTCTGGATTGAAAATCATCATCACTAGCCTGGGCTGCATCTCCCAAGTACACCATAACATCACCCGTCCCAACTTGAGCTACAGCACTCCAACTAGAGCCGAGTCTCGACAGAGTTGTCTTCCGGAGGAAAAGCGACACACAGTAGGCCACCAAAATGCAATGTGCCGCGACTGTGATCGTGACGACCGCAAATCCTAGATAACTGACAGGAACCTGAGCTGTCTCAAAGGAGGTAAGCTGGGCTTGTGTCCACTTGTCAAACTGGCCCATTTGATCGTAATATGCCATGCTACTCAAAAGGGTGATGATGGTTTGAAGAGCAAAGGCAATGGATCCATTTGTCTTCAGGATCTCCTGCACAAGCCATATCTAAAACATTTAGAGTTAGCCACTGCAGTATAATTTCTGCAAGTGAGTCGTGACAGGACAATTTCTGCGCGCAATACCATGTCTCACGATCTACATCCTACCACAAGACCACAGATGGGACAGCCCATGAAATGGCTGAAATTTATGCCCAAGGAAAGTGCTTACATGAAACGTTTCCGGTACAACACAATGAGGAATTACTTCGCTGCAATTCTCGTCACAATCGGTCCTAAAAACCATGCAGCCACTTTTTTTATCAAGAATGCCGGTCATGGTTGAATGCCAAGGATAGGAGTCGGACTCAAGCACTATCATAGATTGTGCCTCTGTGAAGACTAGGTCTGTGGGAACGCGGAGAAGCGAGGTGAATTTGTGAAGCGCCGAAAAGCCTTCTTGTGCCACTGCCTGCCATGGTTGCTTTTCGAGTCTTAGTATGCCGCGCTCGTCTGTGGGAAGGCGTCGGTCCTGACCCATAGCATAACGAAGCTCTTTGAAGTTGTAGGTGGATGTAGTTTTGTCGAAGACTGGCTCTAAGCGTGACTCTGTCCTATTGGACTGGCTTGAGATGCGAACATCGATTTCGGCAAAGTCTAATGCCGCATAGCAGATCGAAGCGCTTAATATGATGCTGCCATTCGAGAAGGTCAGGTCGAGCCATTCGTCCCTCTCGTGAGAGGTCTCTGCAACAATAATACGGCCAGGGTGATCCGCAATTCTCTCGAGATCCCAACCATGAGTGTAGTTCAGGTAGAGGTATGCCGTGCCGTTGAAGTATTTGTTCACCTGAGACATATCACGGAATTCGCTGACCAGGCCGCCAAAATACATCATCTGGGTAATATCCACACCATGCCAGAGCTGACATAGCGATATCGCCCATCCGTCAGGGCCTGCACCGTACCGCCACCTCAACGCGCTGACTACACAGTCAAAGTCTCTCGACCCATCTGGGTGGACACCCATGGCTTCAAAGCCTTCGGGGTTGCTGTCATTATTCAAAGTGATATTGGCAAGCCTCGGCGTTTTCCTTGTCGCTGCGAGCGATCCCCGAAACTGAAAGTTGGAATCCACCGTTGCGTTCTCGATGCGAGGTACTTGACAAGTGACCCTGGCATCTAGCACCATTGAGCTTCCCTTGTACGACTTCAAGTTTTCTCGGCTCTGCGCCGTACCGAAGGGTAAGAACGCTCGCAGAGTAACGCCCGTATCGCTGACACCATCTGCCTCGTATGGAGGCTCCGAGTACTCGGCAAATGATGCATACTGTGGAACCTTCCTGTCCCATGCTCCCGTTGAGGGGGAGATATATCGAAACTCGGGGAAGGGCGTTTCAATCTCAGATTCATTGGATTGCAGGCTGTAAGGTAAATGCACTGTGGAGACGAGACCCGGAGTCGATCGTAGAGATACATCGGTGAGGAGTATCAGCACAAAAGATTGGCTCAGACACCAAAGGAGAGCAGCTGAAAGTATAAGGAAGAAACCTCTGGAGCGCTGCGCGCTTCGGAAGGAACCGTGAGAGAGATACTTCCATGCCATGACGAAGGCTCCTGTGCTCGCTGTCGTGGCACGCATGGTGCTGACCGAGGCGAGGTCGCCAACAACTACATCCCCGGACTCCAAAGCCAAGGATGCGATAGTCGCGGCCACGATGCCGAGTTGGAACATCATAACCTGTTGAACGACTCCGATGCAAATGGAGATAGCCTTGGATAACCAGTTTCTGGCTATGATCTCCTTCCATGCTGTGAAGGCCGAGTTGCCAAACCACAAGAATGCGAGTATTGCGATCGCGGCACACAAGAGAACTGAGCCAACGATGAGACAAATCATGGCAAAAATGCCAAGTTTCTCTTTCCATGAGTGTGACTTCGGCGTAGGCTTTTGTGTGTCCTGACCTGCTTCAGCATGACTCCATTCTTGTAACAACACGGTGGAACACTCCGACACGTGCTGTGACTGCTCATCTATCCCTTCGGGCCTCGGCAGAGTCGCTTGCTCTTGCTGGGCAGGATTTTGCTGAAGAATGGGCTCCTCTCAAAAAGAATGGGTGCTTTCTTGCGATGAGCCATGCATTTCCGGCACGTCATGTTCTCTATAGACTGAACATGGCGTTGTCGCATCATCTTGAACCAGTCTCCTGGGTATTTCGTCGGTGAGAGGAGAAGTTCTGCATAAGGGAGGAAGAATGCGGCAGTTGCGGTTGCCGGGGCCCTTCTGGACATTCTCGGACGAGGTTGAATCATTTAACAAGCTTGTGTCCATCTCGTGGTTGTTCGGCGTTCAATTATATGTGGGTGATCGATGGGAGTTTTGGTCAATTGGTCGATTCAATGCTATCGACTCAGAATTTGACTCTGGTCTGCAATGAGCAGCTCGGATTTATATATCACACCACCACAAGCGAAAAGCCTCGTCGGGTGCCTCGCAGTGCGCATAAGTTCAATACTGTCTTACATGCGCGCTGTGTGGCTCCAGCCCCCGAATCGAGCCGTCCCACAAAACGCCAACTCCCTCTTCCTCTTTGGAATGCGGTGATCGGCCCCCTATGCTGCCGTGCAACGACGATTGGGATAATTCAGGGCGGGCTAGCGAGCTGAAGGTGAGACATGTTCATCCTCAGACCAGGCTGCTGTTTGTACTTCATTCTCTCCGTGAGAATCTTATCAGAGAGGCATTCAGAGACATGAGCAACCGTACCGTAACTCAGATCGAGCCGGCGCTACCTTTTCAACGGAAGAACCTAAAAACTGGAAGGGCATCACACTTTACACCTCGAACATCCTTGTGAGATTCGAACAGGATGCTACAAGTGTGACATCTGGATGTAGCCTACTCCATTCGACAGAGGAAAGAAGACGCAAGTCGTTGTCAAGACCAAATTAAAAATGACAGAATTAAATGAAAAATGGTCAAAAGAGAAAGGAAAGGCAAATTGTTCAATGTTTCAACTCATGCCTGTTGTGATGAACGCAGTTCCAGACAGGAGACTTGCCACAAAGGCAGAAGCGGGTAAGCAACGGATAAAAAAAAGCAGAGCATTTCAAAGAAAGCAGCACATCGTCAGGGCTCTCTTTGGTCATCAAACCCACCTCGAGGGCGGTCAGACCGAGGATCAAGCAAGGCCGGATGCTCCAACACGGGGTCGAAACGCTCCTGCGCAAACTTGTCCCAGCTGTTCTGGCTTCTTCATCCGAGTGCTGCAATTCCTTTGTCACGGGAGATAGAGGACACATACAGAGGCAGAATGTGTGGAAATGTTCTTGAAGGCCGAGAATCAGCCCGTCCGCGGTTCGCGAACCGACTTGTTTATTTCTTTCGTCTAGACGTTGAGTTTACCAGTTTCTTCTTGACAGATTTGGGCATCTTTTCTTTCCTCTTCTCACGCTTCGACTCCTTTACTGCTTGTTTGTGGGCCTGGACGTCAAGTTAGCATAATCCTGAAGAATCGCTGGGGAAACCCTGGACGACAGGAGTGACTTACCCTTTTCTCGTCCTTGTCTAGGAACCTCTTGCCCCGTGGTCGACCATCACCCTCGCCAGACTCACTGCCACTCCCATCCAACGATGCACCGTCGTCAGACTCATCATCCGAGTCGCCACTACCTTGGGCACCCTCGTCTTCACCGGCCTTGTCGCCTTTGGAGACCACGACTTGATCGGCTAGGAGGTTTCGGTAGACTAGCGAGTCGCCCTCCCCTGTTCCAAGCTTCCGACCGTCTGCTTCAATGTCGTACACTTGCTCAAGCGTCTGTGGTATGTACTGGTTCCGGAACACCTCGTTGTCAACCTCAAGGTCCGCGGCAGCTTGGTCGTCCTCGCCAACCACCGGCCTGTTTTCATAGAGCAGCTCGATGTTTTTCTTCATCTCGGCTTCCTCGACTGGTCCTTGTGATTCAATGATGAAATCGAAGACTGTGCGGTCTGCCAGCGTGTCGACTCCTTTTCGCCGGAAGAAATCGCCTGCATTCTTGATGTCCATGCGCAAGAACTCGAGAGATCGAGGATGGTCGTGCTCGACGCTCTGGGATACATCAATGATGTAGAGTGTCTGATCGTGATAGAGGATGTTGTACTCGCTCAAATCGGCATGCACAAGCCTGCAGACCTGGTACATGCGCCGCATGATGCCGAGCAGTTGTATGTAGAGGTTCCTCCACTCGTCGTCTTCCGACACCTGAGCGTCTCGTAGCCTTGGGTACGCCCATCCCTTCTTGTCGCCCAGAAAGTCCATGACCAAGACGTGTAGCTTCAGCGAGATCGGCTCTGGACATGGGATGCCGGCGGTGTGTATCCTCCTCAGGTTTCGGAACTCTTTCTCGGCCCACAGCTTGACCATCTTCCTGTTGTTTCCCTTCTCTGAACCGCCCTTGAATCGGTGCTCGCCAGTGATGTACCTCTCGCGGTCCTTGAAGACCAGAATGGCTGTCTTGTAGATCTTGATCGCCTTCTGGGCTGGCTCGGAGCCGTCGTCCGGGTGCAGAACGGCACCGTAGACGTTTGCCTCTTTGCCTGTGCTGATTGCACCGTGGATCTCGGAGACGACGCCGCGGTTGATCATCTGCAGAAGGATCATGCGGGTGCGCTGGTCCAGGACGAGCTCGCTCGTGGCGCGGTCGGCCTTGTCCTTGTCACGGTCTTGGGCTTGCTTGACATCGTCGAGGCGGATCTTGGCGGCGTGCTTCGAGAGTGCCGATATTTGATCGTCGACGTTCGCTTGGGTGTTCGCCGAGGGCTTGCTCGATCTCGAGACCGCGCCTGCTGGGCCATTTGCTGTTTGTCGGTTGAAGGACCTGGACGCGTTACCATCGAGGTCGAAGTCGTCATCTTCGAAGATGTCTTCAAGGTCATCTTCGTCCTCTTCTGGTTGGTCTATGCTCGCAGGCTCATAGGTGGGCTCTTTGAGAGCATCTGATACTGGTTCTTGGGCCATGTTGGCTATGTGTTAAGTTGCAACAAGAGGACTGTGTTGCAACAGTGAGGAATTGTCGTCTGCGTCACTCGAGCCGACTTTTTTGGCGGGATGTTTAGTACCCCGCCACCAGCACTTATCGATAAGCAGGTACGAGGGTACTTGAAGTTACAGCGGTATTCGGTGCGCCAAGGACCCAGACATCAAAGCCTTGGAAAGAGCTCAAGGGGCCTGCGAAGCCAATGAGTGAATTCGATTATACAATCTTGATGGTCCTTGCTGTCCACTGCATGACATCGTCACCCAAACCAATGCCAGTGTTCTCTGAATAATAGCCACAGTCCAAGTCTGCGACACCAACCCTCCGATATTCCTCGGCGTCAATCTGCGGTGGATGCAGCAGCAAAGCTATTCGCGATCCGCCACTCATTCCGCTTCTGATACCGATCAATGCAACCAAAACATCGTCGCGTCTCACATCCTCGTCGTCCATGCATGCGGTTCCGGGCCACAGACTCAGCATAGTCTCAGAAGTAATGAACAGAGCCGTTTCCCCCTCGCTGATCAACTCACCGTTCTCTTGATCAGGGTCTAGGCCACGGGGCATGACCCGCGCTGTCTGCACTCTGGTCTGTACCATCACATACCCCGACTGCACATCTCCGAACGGGTTTCTCATGTCGGCAGCCTCGACGTGGACATCAACCACTTGAGGTGGCGCGGCATACTCACTGTCCCGCCATCTGGAATGCAAAAACCGACGGTACGACACCGGCGACGATTGCGACGCCCACGACCACGAAGGGCAGGTCGTCGTCTTGAGCTTGGATCCGGGTCCCTCGCGGCGCCACATCAGCCCGGAGCGGAGGCTGTCGCCCCAGATGCCTGCGAAGTACGGGATGCGCCTGCCCAGGATGTAGCCCTCGCAAGAGCCCCTATGGCGACCATCTTGTCACGGCCGAACGTCATCTGGCGCCTGGTGTACTCCTCTACCAGGCCGCAGTACCATGTGTCCGCTGTCAGGGCCTCATCCGCGCCTTGGCACGCTCCGCTGCCCAGCAGATTCACAGGGTACAGGCTGTCGCCCTGCATCTGGGGGTAACGGTCCTCGCTCAGGCGGCAGTGGCCGCATTCCCAGAGCAGCATTTGGTCTGTGTAGAAGAGGACGCGGCTGGAAAGCACGTGCTCCTGGAGTGTCCATGCGCGGTCGATCCAGGGTCCATCGCTGACCTGGCATTTGTACAGGTCCTCGATTTTGAGGCCTTCCCCCCTTGCGCCATAACCGTACCGGCGCAGTTGTTGCTCCTCGGTTATGATATGTAGGTTGCTTGCGCGGCCGTCGCTGAAAGACGTCTGAATAGAGATCACGTCCTCGTGAGCGCGGAGGGACTGGATGGTGGGCACTGATCGTTGGTTGAAGCAGCCGTGTTCTGCTGAGTTGCTGCTGGCGGGAGCAATCGTCACGACAGACCCCTGATAGATGTCGCCCATTTTCCCGGCCTCCACTGCCCAGTCGTCGCCCGAGTCTTGAATGATGCAGAGAGAATCGATCCACAGATATCGGATGCCCAGTCTCTCCGCAATTGTAATGCTGTCCTGCAGCGTCTGTGGCAAGTCTGACCTCTGCAACCCTGCACTACGAGAATGCACGTTGGCCATCGTCGTCAGCCACTCACATTGCCCGGCCTGTGGTCTTTCTCCCCAACAGTAGCTCAGAGTTGCGTAAGGTACGTGGTCTTTGTTGTTCTCGGTCAGACGTACCATGCCACTCTCTGGACCGGAACCAATCTCGAGTAGACGTCTTGGCCTGTCAGGGCCGGATGAACGGGATGCCTCGGCCAATCCTGGGACACTGTCAAAGCCCGGTTGAAATTCATCCTTGCTCCATTCCGAGTATGAGTATCCCACCCGATCCGAGTCCAGAGACAGACCCGTCGCCTCGGGCGGATCAGCAGCTAGGCACTGCGATAGCCATGCAGCTGCCACCTCGAAGGAAGCCGCCGACGACGTAGAGGTACCGATCGGTCGAACCGGCGCAACGCCGAATGGGACACTCGGGTCACCGACGTCTGTGAAACAGTGCAGCCCTCGAGTATGTGCGAATAACCCTACATATTCTGGGCGACCTTTCTCAGACTCGGCCCGTGGCCCCTCGTAATCCTCCAATTTTTCGACAACGTCCAGCTTCATGATTCGAAGGACCAGGTCACTCATGCTTCTCCCCTTTCGCTTAATCTTTTGGCCGGAAACATTGACACTGTACTCGTCGAAATGGTCCTGCTCATGCATCTCTTCCTTCGTGAGCCCGTCAAGGGTGATGAGTAACCGGTGTCTATTTTGGTCGAACCAAGCAATGTCCTCGTCGCAAAAAGCGTCGATGAATACCACACAGAGCTGGCAAAGTCCGGTGGAGTCGCTGAGGTGGTGAAGCTTATCACGACTGGGGAGTTCTGAGAGAAGCCCGTGTTCATACCCGAACTGACTGCTGAGTTTCTCGACATTGATTCCCGCGCATCGATGGCAAAGATTCAGGATCGAGTTGTCGAGACTCCCGCCTGTAGGTGGGCTCGGTGACGAGCAGACTTGGATCTGAGGGTCCTCCTTCTTTTCCGGCATTGCCGATCCAGAGGTGTCCGCTCCACTGTGCGAGAGAGCGTTTGAATCGTCAATCGAGGTATCTGTGAAGACCGATCCATCGTCCTCCAGCGACGTCCATTTGGACAAGTCGATGACACTGTCTTCCCAAGCTTTACCATTTTTATCGTAATCTATTGACGATCTCCTCTTAAGAGCAGATAGCCCGAGGTCCCCCTCTTCGAATGACGACTTAAGCCATATCAGTGGCCCGTTGGCACAGCCGCGCCAAACTGCGCGTAATTCTTGAGTTCGGTTCTTGTACACTGGTATGTAATCTTTCCAAGTGGGGTTGGTTCGCCAACGAGTACGGCGATGAGCCCACTCGCGTACCATCCTCGAGGTGCCTGCGTGCGGGTTTTTGTCCAATTATTTGGTGATTTTCGTAAGTAGTCAAGTCTCTGGTCATCAGCGTATGAGAACTTTAAATTGTTGAAGAGCGTTGAAGAAAGTCGGAAATTCTGGGCGGGGGCACCTTCAAAGTTTGTTGCGTACCAACATGGCAGCAGCGGGCTGTGGGACCACTACACCCCAGTACGCCTAATGCGGCACAGCACCCTCATAAAGTGAGTGATCGGCGAGAAGAAAAGCGCAGGAGTGGAACACATTGTTACTAACAACACCCAGCATCACATAAAGTAAAGAATGATCTAAAATAAAAGTAATATATTTTAAAAATTAAAAGTTATGAAATACTTTATTTATACTATTTACTTAATATGTTTTATTTCTATAAAATAATAATAATAACACTAATATAGGAATAAAATTATAATGATTAGATAATATAGTATTAGTCTTTAGTTAAGAAAAAGTATTATCAAATATTATAGTTATTTTTATATTAGAAGTAAATCTTATTTCATACGGGGGCAAGTGGTATCTGCAGTATCTTGTGATCATAAGCATCTCGAGGTCCAAATAGAAATTCGACTAGCTACTTTGGTATGAAACCCCTGAGCGTCAGTACACCACCCCTTTATCGCCATCCTTGAGCCATATGATACCTGCGGCAACAATCTGGTAAAGCATGCCATTTGGCGCTAGTTGAGTTGGTGAGAAGTTATTGTTGAAGTTTCCACCCGTACCTGCTCTTGTACGCCAAATCTCCTCGCCCGTTGTGAAGTTGATCGCTGTGAAGTACCAAACGTATTGACCATCTGATGCGAGTGTGTCATCCTGTGTATAAGTATAAACAATGCCATTGGACGTAGAGAGACTGAGGACGCTCGTGGATCGAATCTCAGACTCCCATCGAAGGACACAGTGGCCATCAAGGGAAATATCAACACGATCAATACCGGGAGCCAGGGAAGCAAAGCTGTTGAAGACGCCGTTGATATTGTTCGAAACATCGGAGTTCTGCATTTCCGGCGCTCCGTAGTTGTTGTTTATGATGACGCTGTATGTCAGCCCGTCCACATGGGATACCATCGCGTTCTCATTGGCACTGGCATTAGACTTGAACAGAGGAACTTGACAGACAAGACGTGACCGTCCCTCTGGGTTGTCATGTTCATTTTCCTGAACTTGGCGATAGACGACTAGGTTGACCTGCCCGTCGGCATTATCGGTGATGGCCACAAATTTGTCACCCACCAAAGACGGAGTCGATCCGGATCCACGCGCGAAACCTCCTGGCTTCACCATGCTGCCGGCCGAATAGCTCTCTGTCCAGACGGTTCTGACGCCGTCGGACTCGTCTGCTTGAAAGGCAAACATATGACCTGTAGCATTCGCGTGGTCACTATTATCAAGTGGCCCCGAGTTGATATAGGCGGTTCTGCGATTCACTGCCATTGAGTTCTCAAACATCTGGTTCTCGATCGTCTTCGTATGGGTAGCTCCACCAGGGTCGACAAAGCCAATCATCGAAGAGTTGTCTGTTGAGCCCATGCTCGGGATAGGCGTGGCAGCAAACCAGAGATTGCCATCTTGATCATACATGGTCGACATCGGAGAGTGTCCAGTAGGCAGAATACTCGACAGATTGATGTCCAGAACCTGTTGAAAAAAGATCCCATCTGCAGTGTCCTCGCGCCGAACCCGGAAAATGTGTCCCTCTAGGGTCGGGAAAACCAGACTACCGTTGATGATTTCACCACATGGTGAGAATAGTGTTTGGTTTGCTGGAGCCCATGTCGCCAAAGTTTCGAGGGTGATGGGGTCGACGGCTGCCATGCAAAAGTGTGGTTGCGTATCGTTGCAGACCGATCTCGCAGTCAGGCGATCATTGCCGTGCCAGTATTGCGCAGACATAGCAATCGACCGACTGCCAATTTCTGGAGAAATAGCTAACGGGGCAGCCCAATCGGTTGTCCTGGAATTCCCTCCATCCTGGTGAAAACCGACGACTTCAGGAATGAAACGAGTCTTTGGCTGGAGCAGCTGCGGCGATGCCTCATGACCGATAAATGACGGTGCAGAGACATTTTGGCTGTCGAGAATGACTCCAGTGTCTATGGGTATTGTAGACGACGTCTGTAGGCTTTTAGTACGAAACAGAAAGAAAAAAAGCAAAAGGCTGTTTATTGCGTACCAACTGAGATAGGACATGCCACGGAAGGATGCTAAGAGCTAGGAAAGCCAATGTGCTTTCCATACTGCGCGAGCTTCACTTGAGTGTCCGCTACGAGGCCACGCACTCTGTATGATAAAGGATTTATATAATGAAAAGTGTAGGCGTCGTTAGAGCGTGCTTTCAGGACACACCAGCATGCGAATATCTGTCAATATGAAGGGGCGTTCAAGAAGTGTACTGACTTATATAGAGCTGTAAAGGTGCGCGAAGCCACATGGTAATGTTTTCCTCTGCTGGGCAGAAGGTAAGTAGGCAAGCTACATGGGCTATGCAATGACGAGTTGCGATCTTCAAGAACGTGGCTGTGTCGCCTGAATAATGTGCGCGAAAATGATGGACTCTGGTGTTGCGGCTGATTAGAGATCGCCGTGAACTGACATGAATGCGTTTCTGGGCACTCCTTGGCTCTCTTGTTCGTCCGTGGGGGTGGTACCCGTACCCGCTCGCATTCTGTTTCGCATTCTCTTATGCGGGGTCTCCCGCTCGTTCTCCTGTCATCTCTTTTCCCGCTGAGAGTTCTACCCACACAACGGTCTGTTCAGACGAGACCGCATTTCCAGCCAGGCGCAGAGATTCTAGGTCTCCAGCATACCAATTTATGGAGTTATGGATACTCCCCGACGCATCACTAGAGTTGGACACCGAAAGTCACGGAATGGCTGTACTAGGTGCAAGGCGAGGAAAGTCAAGGTGCGCTTGACATGAGCACAACCCCCCTTTCCCTGGTTGAAATATCTAACACGGGTTGCCTTTCCAGTGCAACGAAGCTGCCCCATGCAATAATTGCATCCGGCATGGGGTTCAGTGTAGCCTAAGCCACGCAATCAGGCAATCGTCTTCTCGTGGTTCCACAGCCCCTTATAGTACCCTAGATGCTGTAAATTCAGCAGGGCCCGCGCAGGGCAACGCACTCCAAAGTCCTGATGCTGTAGCTCGCTCCGAGGCATCCGAAACACAAGAAATAAGCAGCGCATCCATATTGCGCATGAAGATCAAAGAGGCTAGGCAGTTAATGTTGGAGGTGTACGAGACCCTTGATGCACCCGGAATCGACCCGAGTATCACTACCTCTGCGACGACTGATAGCCTGGGCAAGGAAAATGAGCACGAGGTTGATGACTGGAGCGCCCGGGGTCATATGCAGAGCTTGCGTCTTCTGCACCATTACTACACGTCAGCATATAGCCTGCTATCGCATGAGCCTGCTACTGCAGAGCTGTGGCGGAACACCGTACCAGAAATTGCCTTTACCCACGTGCGCTCCAAGGCACCCACAACAGACTTGTTGTACTTATCTGCTAATACTCATGGCAGGAATACTTGATGCATGGCATTTTGGCGCTTTCTGCTCTTCACTATGCTCATACCAACATCGCCCAACGTCAAAACTACATGATTATCTCTGCTCGCTACCAACAGCTTGCCTTGAAGTTCTTCTCCGGTAACATCCACGCCATAAATGACGACAATTGCGAGGCGTACTTTCTCCTCTCTTCTATTATATCCCTCCTGTTTACTTTCAGCATTGGCCACGCGGAGAGCAGCGGAGAGCAGCCGAGTCCTGACACGGTGACACAATCATTTGTGTTATTGCAAGGAACTAGAGATGTTCTCGCTAGTCAGTTGCTACAGAGGTGGGTGGGTGGAAGCTCAATAGCAGTGCTGCTATCCCCTCGGCCTTGGTATCCAAGCGACCACGAGGTGCCTACTCAGCTACAGACCCGCATAAGTCGAGTGCGGCTGCTTGCGATGGAGGAGTCGTGCTTTTACGACGACAAGGAATTGAAATCAAACTATTTGGCTGCCATTGATCTGCTGCAAACTTCCTCCGCCTGGGTGGATGCTACAACCCCGGAAGGCAGACGGAGAGTATGGTTCTGGCCTATCAACCTATCGCAGGCATTCCTCCATTCTCTTCGGACAGGGCAGCAGCTGGCTCTTATTATCGTGTCTCTTTTCGCAGAACTTGTCGGACCTTTCGAGGCAGGGGATTGGCTACTACAGGGCTGGAGCCACAGCGTGCTAAGGATGGTTGATGAGAAATTGGATCAGCAGTGGAGGCATTGGCTGGATTGGCCACGAGAGGAAAAACCCTGAATCAGTGTGCTCTTCTGACCGCTTCTTGCACCTCGAAGCTTGATGTTTCGAATCTTTTTAGCGTTTAGTTTGGATTGGAAATTCTCTCATTTATTTATTTCTTTCTGAAGACACTTGATCGCCGAAGAATGACCCGCTCACAGTATGGCAAACGTGTCGACGTGCCAAGAACAAGGATTGGGTGACCAGTTCGCGCCGCGTCGGTGCTCCTGGTGCTAGCTGTAGGGGTTTTTGGGCAAGAGAACGCCGAAACATCCTTGATTGATCATGCTACTTAAGAGAATGCGAGGTTTTCCGAGGACTTCGCGAATCGAGACTTGTGAAAACTTAGCGTTACGGTGGTCCAATGACTTGCCTCAGCTGCCAAGGTTCAAATACGTTTGATTTAATCGGCGATGCAATAATTAATGCTGGGTAATTAGCGTCGTCATCTGGTAACCGATTCTGGAAATTCTTGGCCAGATCTCGGATTCGTATCAATTGCGAAAACCGAGTATCCCAGACCTACCATATTCGTTCCTCCTTAAGTACCACCATACTCCAGTCACCTCCCACATGGAAGTCACCATACTCGGGAGAGATTACGGAAAACCCAACATAGTCGTTGCGATGTACATCTTGCAGTTTCTCTGTCGTCCTGAGTTCGTCACTTTGTTTATCACCATTGTGTTCTACTTGACTCTACGGTATTTTGTCCGTGATGATCAGCCGTACCTTGGATTCAAGATCATTGGGAATGTGCCAGGAGACTGGTTCGGTGTCCAGACCAAAAAACGATGGGATAACGACGCCATGAAGATAATGCAAGAAGGGATGCGAGTGGTGAGCTGATACGATCGCCCGCGACAGCAACCCCCAAATTGATGAACGTTTCTTTAGACCGATGGCCGACCCTTTCAAGTTCTCACCAACCTAGGCCCGGCAATAGTTCTACCGATACATTACTGTGACGAGATCCGGAACGATCCGCGCCTTTCCTTTCGTGGATTCATTGAGCGCGTGAGCTTTCTCCGATTCAAATAAGCATGTGCCCTGGCTCTAACTTCGCAAAAATTAGCAAGGAATGACAAGCTATCCTGGTCTGGACGTCGTTCATGTGGGCACCCAGGATGATATCATACAAACAACAATTAGGAAGAACCTCAATCAAGCTCTGGGAGGACTGACGCAGGCATTGTCCTCTGAGTGCGCATCGGTTCTGAGGGAGAATCAGCAGCCTGCGAAAGGTTTGTAAAGCTCTTCACGATTAGGAGAATATGCACAGCTAACCCACACAGAATGGACGCCGACTAAATTCATCATGACAGCTACACAGATCGCTGCCCGTCTCTCCGCCCGTGTCTTTCTTGGCGAACGTCTGTGCCATAATAATGAATGGATCGAGATCTCGATACGTTTCACAGTTGTCATGATGAGAGCCCAGGATGCTCTACGTTCATGGCCGTTGTTCATGCGCCCTTTCGTTCACTTTTTTATCCCCGAGCTCATCTACCTGAAACGCCTGATCAAAGATGCCAGAAAGATCATTGGGCCCGAGCTCGAACTTCGGAAGGCCGAACGACCAGGTGTTTTGAAGCCGCAGGATACGCTTTCCTGGTTGGACGACGTCAGAGCCGGGCGCCCCTTCGATGTCGTCTCTGGGCAGCTGTTCCTGACTGTGGCTGCTATCCACACTACATCTGTAGTGATCACTGCTCTTATGTACGACCTCGTCAAAAATCCGGGATACATCCATTTGCTTCGGGAAGAGGCTATTCAGGTCCACAGGGAGGACAAAGAATGGAACAAGACAAGTCTCCACAAGTTGAAGCTGTTAGATAGCTGCATGAAAGAAAGCCAACGGTTGAACATCCTAGGTCCAAGTGAGTCCATTTCCCTTCCTATCCCCCTTTATCGTTTTTTATACACGAAAGTAAAATTAACTCACATGTCGTTAGATATGATGAACAGACGAGCTGAAGAGGCTATCACCCTATCGGACGGCCTTTCCATCCCCAAGGGGGCACATATTACAGTGCCTACGTTTCATATGCGGGATCCTGAGATCTTTGGGGCCAATCCAGACCAGTTTGACGGTCATCGATTTCTTCGGATGCGCCAAAAACTAGGAGAGGAGAATCGGTGGCAGTTCGTGAGTACTAGCCCGGAGTTCTTAAGCTTCGGCCACGGAAACCACGCGTGCCCCGGGCGGTTCTTCGCCAGCAATGAGATCAAAATCGCCATTATTCAACTCTTGTTGAACTTTGAGTGGAAGATGATGGACAAACCGCCGCAGAGCAGATTCTCTAGCCGTTTTGTGCCAGACCCTGAGACACTCATTGCGTATAAGTCGAGAATACCGGAGATCGAGTTTTGAGGCAACCCATTCAGCAGACCATTGCCACCGGTCGTGATCGCATATCTACTTAGTACTCACGTGGAGAATGGTTCTCAAGCCCTTGTGTTTAAGCTAGAAAATAATTGCATCGTCTTGTGAGTTCACAGCTATCTTGAGTGCCCGCGCCGGAGATGAGCATAGTCATGGTCGGAGAGCCAGGTCTTCATCAAGCAATAATAGGTGAAGCGTTGATGATCCGCATCATAAGCTGTTCTGAGCAGGACCGGCGCTTAGACTTTCCGTGGGCATCTAAAAGCGGTGGTTGAGCTTCGTGTTCGAACAATTTTGCAACCCTACAGAAATGAATAAGCCTTCTTCGAATCCCTTTCCACCTTCTCTAAGACGACTTGGTCTTTCCGGTTGCTAAAACCGATTGTGACCAATTCTTTCATTATATGGCTATTATATTACTTGTCATTATTCTATTCGGATCTCATTATTCCTCCGATGCAGATAGCACACCTACTCCATGCGGATTTCTTGAACCTCCCAAGTTCTCTCGACCAGAATTCCAAATTCTCCCAGAAAATCCGCAGCTCCCGCTGCCACAGGCACCTCTTTTCTCCTCCTTCGAAAAGATGTGATGATGGTTTTTGTCACGCCTTCATTCGCCGTCAAATCCCCCGGAGAATCATGTATGCCTGCAGTTGACGCCTGCGGTCCTTGCTTCTTGGCGAATAGCTTGACCATGCTGCCCAGAGAGCCAGCCGCTGCTGATTGCTTTTGATCGATCAAGTCCACCTGGCTTCCAGACATATGATGAGGAATCTGTTGTGACTGGTTTTGAAAGATTTCTCCAGACACAGAGTCTCTTCGGTTCCCAGATAAACTTGTCGATAATAAGGATCTCGTGTTACGATCTCGTAGGTGACGAATTGTTGCCAAAGATGCTGTGATGACACCGACACCAATCTCAGCAATTGTCCACCACGCCGTGCTCATATAACCTTTAGGTGGCGCAAGAGTGAGACTATGGATACGACCGGCCGAAATTATGGGCACACTGGAAATTGACTTAGTTCCCTACGATCAATCAAATACAGTGGACAAAACTTACATGGCGCCGATCCCAAGTATACCGAACACAGCCCACCATTGACGACCACGCAGTTTCAAACTCAACACTGTCGGAAACGGCAAGAACAAGACGATTACGTCTGTCAGAATTGTTCCAGATGAGTTGATGTATGTTGCTACGAAGCTTGGCAGACACACGGGGTGCTGAATGCCATGATTCCAATTGGATTCGATGGGAACGCAGACGAAGACCGCGAGAAAGATTTGAGCGATACTCCAGGCTGCGACAATACATATAGCCACGGTGTAAACGATCCTCATCATGTACACGTATCTGAAGATTTGATAGAATTGAAACAAGAACGTCATCTTCAAGGATGCCATACCGATGTTGTAGACAATCATATTGGCGTAGACAATCTGTTTTTTTCGTCAGACAAATTGTACTCCATAAAGAATCAAGACAAATACCTTTGCACCGTCGCTATTCGCGTTCATCGAAGTCATCCTAGAGAGGTACTTTGACACAAAGAAGCTCTGCAAGATATTGACCACAAATACGGCCACCTAAAAGTCGTGTAAACAACCCCGAATCAAGGCGAGCGTAGTCTAGGTGGCTTACCGTTGCAATCACTGCCCAAACATCATCTATCCTAATACTTCTTATAATGAACTTGTGTGTGTATAATCTCGCGACAACAGATGCTACTGTAAGAACCGTCACAATCGCACCAAATGCAATAGTTGCCTTCGCTTGGCTGAGATTATAGACAAAGTCCTCTTGAGTAGGAGGCGCCATGCCCGGAGGTGCTGACATTGTTGTCGTTGGACTCGCAACGGATGATAGCGGCGCGGTGGCCATCTTGTTACTGGAGGACGACAGGTTGGATGTCGTGCGATAATCCAGCAGCAACCTCGCGGAGCTCTTTGTAAGCCGCGCTCGCACTTTTAGGCCAATGAAAGCGGAGAAAACAGTAAACCGGAGAAAACAAGCCTGTCTCAGAGAGATGAAGAGAGGGTCGCTTTTCGTGCGAAACGAGGACTAGCACCCGTGGCAGCGCTTCCACAATGACTTCGCTCCACAAGGATCCAAATGACTGTCCAATGTGCTCAAAAGATTTCAACCCCAGTTGACCATCAGACAAACTAATCTGCAGGGCTTAAAAAGTGGTTCCATCGCACCATGGCCTTAGTACGTTTTCGCTGGTCTCCCGCCGCCCCCCTGCTTTTTACCTCCTTACTCAGGAAATATGTCCGGTCAACGATCTGCATACGTCTCGGCACTTCAAATTCTGCTTTCCCTGACAAAGTACCACCCCGCGCTTCTCAAATGGCTTACAATGCTAACTCAATTCGCACTTTCCAGGGTTGTGCTTTGTGAAGTTGATAGGGCTGGCAGGAGGGAGCATAGAAAGAGGGGGGGCGCTGCAGCGGAGAGAAAGATCGGCTCTGAGCTTAAGTGGTTTGGGCCGTGGGTGTAGGCTAGTTGTGTTTGCGTCGATCTGAGATGCATCTCGAATGTACCACTCATGTCTGTGGCATAAAAAGGTTATCTAACAGTTTTCAATGAGGAAATTGATGAATGAAAATGTGTAGACAGGTATTTTGAAAAGTAGCATGAGATTGTGTGATCGAAGGACACAAACCAGGGTTAACCAAGAGCCAACATTTTATAGCCTTGACCTTCGGATCCTTTGTCTCTTGGAAACGATGATCACGGCTCTGAGAAATAAACCAGAATTGACTCCGGATTAGTTAATCACAGGCTTGTGAGTGAACCTTGACCCTGACTCCCACATCGCATTATCATGGAAGCACAGCGTCACAAGGAGCAAAAGACGTCCCGACAATGGTATTGATATGGTTTCAAGAGCTAGAGCCGGTCGAACACCGCGCATCTACTGTCTGCGTAGCATTGAATTTCCTAGGACGTAATTATCACTTTCGCCTCCGCATTCCCCCCAAAAATGTCTATCCATCGTAGCAGCGTCCGAGGACAGGCTTGTTGTAGCAACACACCAAGAACTTGAATGCAGCATTTTTGGTGCCCTGTGTAACATCCTTTTGTATTGCGCAGACATCCTTAACCAGACGGTCAAGTCAATAATTATCCGTGATTGATCGTTTTTTGGAAGACGTAAATTACCTCAAATTTATCGCCCCGGTCGCCGACATCACCGGGCGTGGGAATGGAACCACAACAGCTGGCTGTTGTGGCGTTGTCTCTTGGCCAGGAAAGAGTGCCATTGAGCATCGCAGCGATTTGCGTGTCGGAGATGGACCTCATTTCATACGGGGGCAACTGGCATTCGCAGTATCTGGTGACGATGCGGGCATGCGGGTTTCTGTTCAGTTTATTTCCAGGTCAGCAAATACGGTTGGGTTGACCGTTTAATTCATTCATGTGTGCGCACCTGATCAAGCCCAGTGTGAGGATGTATGCGAGCTTGGACGGAAATTTCATTGTTGCTTGGTTTTAGTTTCAGGCAATGAAAAAGGAATGATCGTCGGTCGTTAACGTGGGCAGTCCTTCACTTGAGCTCAGATCAGGTCGACTGTCGTTGGTCTCAAAGGTTAAAGAACCTTGGAAATAGGATCCAATGGAAAGACATCCGTATGGATGTGTTTGCTGCCTGTAATGACGCATTTATACACCCGCAGCCTTGCGTTCACTGTCTCAGTTTGTGCTTGTCACTATTCACAATGACATTGCCATTTGACTGACGCAGGTCTCAACAGTCACTTCACAAGTCTCCTCCAAGCAGCCACTACTGATACTGCTTTCTTGAACAGCAGTTGACACCAAATTCATTACAGTTACATATCACAAGACGGCAGGCCGGGGTAAGCAGCACACCTGAAGCTGTCGATGTACTCTATGGAATCTTGCTGACCACAAAAGAAAGGACACGCACATACTCAACCGTGAGTTTTTGTTTCGGTGTGACTTGTGATTTAGCCAAGTCTTAAGTACCGCCTGGGTACAGAAAGATAAAGGCAGGCTGCGCGGTTGCTGGGCAAACTCGTTTTCTCGGTCGCACAACAGCCGTATCAAGATGCGCACGGCTTGTTTATCGCGGTGCTGCATAGACAGTGGGTACCAAATCAACGTTAATAAATTACCAACAGCGCGGCAAGAGTAAGGGATGCGGCATATCTTGCTCTTTCAGAAAGCTGCTAACCTCTCTGGGTGATGCAGCAGCCACACGCTCGGAGATAAATACTGACACCTGGACGTCAGCTAGTCTGGCAGCGTGCCTCAACATATCACGTTGACAGAGCGAGGATTTCACCACTGTTATCATCTATAAACGTGTCGAAATGTATCGATCCCCTTTGACCCGAGCCCTGACCTCTGCAAGAGTGCGGCCATCACCAAAGGCACTGGCCCCTCCACGTCTGATACTAGGACATACTTGGGAACTGCCTGTCCATCATTCCAAGCAGCTACGTTCAATCACGACGCCGGTGCAAGCCGCCGCGCTCGGAGCGGCGGCATGGGCGACAATTGCGGCACCCCCGGTGCTATTCGTGCGTTTTCTCTGGCGAAGACGCGTCAGCAAACAATAAAGAGACGAACTCAGCCACGCGCACTCTATACAAGACAGGAAGCAGAGGCAGGAGAAATTTCTCGATGTGGCCCGCCGGTTTGCCGCCAACAACGGATCTCACGTCGACTTCAAGGAATTCCCCGACTTCGGGATAGATCTCGAGCAGATTCGGTATCATATGAAGCAATCTCGTGGCGCATGCAAAGTCGATTCCGTCGACCCGCACAATATGCGGTACTCGATCCACAAAAGAAAGCTGTTCAAGTGGAAAGTCTGGATCGCAGTTGATGCAGAATTCAACGCTCCGTCGGACAGTAAGGCCTCGCCTCCTCCGCCTGACTCAACTGGGGCCGACAGCGACAACTCACAGGCCATTTCTGTGAAACAGATTCTGGAGGAACCACTGACGAAGGCGATTCTCCTTGTCTTCCGTCGATCTCTCGAGGAAATGCGAAATTCGGCGAATGCTGGCGAAGCCACGGGTACAGGTGGGAGGGCCGAGGTGACTGACCACATACCTGACGAAGTCGACCTCGAGATACTCGTCTGGGAGACGGTCATTCCCCTGAGATTCAACATCCGTTCGGGGGAGTACAGCACGCACTGGGTTGGGAAAATTGGCGAGGGACGACCGTGGAAGAATAGCTGGTTCATCATTCCCTTTACTTTCTTTTTTGACTTTTGATGCACGGGGTCAGAAGGTAGTCTGCGGCCGAGCTTGTTTAAGTGACCCTTTGGCGTGATGAAGAGCTTCGTCCGCAGTCGTCGCTCGGTGGTCTCTAGTGCTGTCGACAAACCACCCCGAGGACATGGCCATTGTATGTGTAGATATGATTGGCATGACGGTTGGAAGCGTGTTCAGTGTTTGCGTCTATTACGTTCTCATCATTCGTTCATTGCATTTCCTCGTTTCTTTTTTCCGTAGTGTTCAAACACAGGCTCAGGCTGTCCACCAATGTGAGTGGCGAAATTCAGTGATTGGTACCCTGTTCCGTGCACTTCTCATGGCCGGTCGTCTATCGTTGTACAGCTTAAGGCGCGCCCCTCAGGGCCGCGAGTGACGGCATCAAGCACGTCGATCGGGTTTCCCTCCCGAGGTCTAGACTACCCCGTTTGTGCTAAGCGTCCTGGGAGATCCCACTAGACAGACAGGGCGTAAGGCGCGCCCAGGCAATGTGCAAAGAAGTCAACGCCCTCCTCTTTCTGCTATAAGTATCGAGTTTCTGCTTCACATTAAACTGGAAAGTCCGTACTTCTCCTTTATCTGCACAACTCTTCTCCTTCCCGCATTGTGCGTCCTTGGATCATTACCTCTAGTCAATAAGACGCATCTCGTCCGAGATCGTTAGACGTCGCCAGCAGCATCTTAAATCGTTCAGCCCAGCCCTAGATTGCTAGAGATTCCTTTGTCGTTCATATATTGCGTGGCAAAATGTCGCCTACGGCCAGACCTGATCTCCCGAGCACATTCAATCACAACGGCTGGTCTATCAGATATCTGGCTCGCCGCAGCAAGTATGAGGATGTATCCGCATCAGCACGTCCCTGGGTCGTTTTCGTGCACGGCACTCCGTGGTCTTCGGACGTTTTCCGACCTCTGGCAGATGCCTTGTCAGCGAGCGGCAGCTTCAACGTCGTTCTCTTTGATCTTCAGGGATACGGGCAGTCACAGACCTTCAGCAATTCCCGGCACGACTTCGACCCAGACACGTCGGTGAAGGCGCAGGCAGAGTCCCTCGCAGCGTTGTTGGACCACCTCCACCTCGATGGAAAAGACGAGAACAATAGCCCTCACGTCGTGGCACACGACATCGCTGGTGTGATCTCGCTCAGAGCTCACCTACTACACGGCTGCCAGTACCGTAGTCTGTGCCTCTTGGACACAAACTGTGTCCTACCATGGGGCGACAAGCTTTACAATTCGGTGCGGTCAAACCCTGCTATTTTCGAGGAACTTCCGGCTGGTGTGTTCGAGGGTTGCTTGAGAGCGGTCATTCAGAGCGCCCGAGTCAAAGGGCGGGGGCTTGGCCCGGAATGGGAGGATGTGCTTGCGCGGCCGTGGCTGCCCGATGCCCTTGCATCTGACCATGATCTGGGATACGATCCTCAGAAGAATTTTGTTAGGCAAATCAGACAGTCAGATGACAGTCACACATCAGAGCTCTTAGACAATGAGCTCTACTCCCGGGTCCGTTGTGATGTCAAGATTCTATGGGGCGAGAAAGACTCATGGATCCCATATGAAAGGATGCAGAGACTTGCGAACTTGCTGGGAGACCGATTCAAAGGGTTCGTCACGGTTCCGGAGGCTGGTCATCTCATCATGCTCGACCAACCGGAGCGGGTCGCCTTGGAAATTGGTAGATGGCTCGAAAGGAAAGCTTGATGTTTGGCCAATTATGTACCGATACAGCTTGCGTCTAGAAACAATAATTTCCGATCACAGTATCTTATGCTGAGCTCGATCAATGTTACTAGTTTCATGTTGGGCGACAATTTGCTTTCTGCAAACGAAGAAAGCTCGTTGACGTTCTAAAGTTTGCTGATAGCCATCTGGGCATGAAAGGTTGATGGCAATTTTAGAGGCATCACTTGCATCTGGTCTCAATTCACCTGAAGCCTGTGCAAACAAAATAGCAGCCAACTGACCCTAGGCAAGAGACCGCAACTACCTAGAGCAGACTCGAAAATCTGGGAAGACTGTCTCCTCCCCAGAACGGCCCATGGCCAGCCACCTGCAATCGAAGCAAGCAGCTGTTTCTTGGTAGCTACCCAGACGAAAAGCCACACTACACTGCTAAATCTTCAAGCCAACCATTTTCACAACTCAACTGCTCTCCAGCATCACAGAACAACTCTTTCGGTCAATATATCTCAAATGGCCCCTACACCGTCCGCCGTCGCAACCAACGACCCATCTGCGGACGACACCACTGCGTCGTTTGCATGGTACATCCCCTTTCTAATCTTCTACACCTTCGGGCTCCTAGTCGCAACCATCATCACCTTTGCATTCGCTGTTTCCAACAAGTGGAATCCCAGTCCTCGCTGGCCACCCACTTGCTTCCGCCGGGACGCCCGCTTTGCCCCTTTGTACCACGTCGTCCTCATCGTACCGGCTCTGCTATGGCCTGACACTCTGGCTTTGGCGGTTCTTGGGGGGTTTTGGCTCTTAATTAGGGGCGGGTTGCTCCAAAAGCTTCCGTCGGAATCTGGAAGGGCTGGACGTCAACTGGGGCCTTTGCTGAGCAGAGAACGGGACAGGGCTGGTCAAGTGTGCTTGGCTACCTTGGAGCAGGCTTCGGCAAATTTGGCTCAAGATAATGTCGCCCAAGCTGCACATGCTCCTGAGAACAAGGAGGAGACGGACACGTCGACACGCAGAAACCAAGAGCATGCGGTCCGCACCCAACAGCCGTGTGCCGCAGACGAGAGTACACGATCACAGACCGGCGAGAACGAGGATCACACACAGGGGAGTAACCGGCCGAAGAATTTATGATATGCGCAATGCTTGTCATCCATGGACTTGGGCTATGGCTGCGACAATGGCTGGCTGGCGAGGGGGGCCGGAGGGCAGATCTCGACGACAGGGTGGGGCGGATCAGGACCAAAACGGACGTTTTGAAACCAAATAATTGGCATTAATGATGTCTCTGAGGGATCTTTAACTTCCCAGCCCAGCCTGGTTCAACAATTTGTGTCAGACCTTGCCTCATGAAAGCTGTTCCCAGCGGATTTTATTATGTGCGAAATTTGTCTGTGGCAAGGAGCTATCTACTCTTTATCAACACCTCTTGAGGCTAGACCCCTACTCGTAGCACAGATTCTCTCCTCCTACTGAGATACTCCAGCCCTCACTTAAGACCTTCCTGTTGCCTTTGGGAAAGGAACGGCCGTGGTTCCCGAAACTAACACTGGGGTGCCTGCTGCCATCGGTAGTATGTTTGACTGGCTCGCTACAGGGACTGGTCTCGCGTTTCCGTCAAGTGTAGGTCCTGGGATAGTGTATGTTGTCAAATTTCCGTACACGTCAATCTTGATGCCCGGGTCGTTCGGGTGGTACATCTCCGTCGCGAGGTGCCCCTTTTCCCTCCTCTCTAGCACATCGGCCTCTCTCCTTGTATCGTGCGGTGACCTAGCAGCACCTCTCTTCCCTGCGCCACCAGTCACCCACAGATTCACACACTGGGGGTAGTTCTGCGCCCCGTTTGTCTTGTTCGCGTAATGCAGAGCGATGAGCTCGTGGCGTAACACATAGGCCCCTGGGCTCAGCGTTGGTGGCAGACCGACCAACCAGCTGTTGTTGTTGGCGATCAATGTGTTGGTGGCCCAGACCCCGGGCGGGCCTCTACTCTCGTTGAAGAATACGGGTGCAGAATCATCGATCTTGGAGAATTCCAGCTTTGTCTTGTCGACGCTTGCGCAACCGTCGCTGCTATTGGTATTGGAGGAGTCGCAAGGAGCGAGGTATGAGAAGATGGGCCCAACGTGGGATGCTGGCCAGCCGTTCCACTGCATGTGGATCTTGTCGCCAGGGGAGACTGGAATGTGTGCTCGCGATGGAGCGCCGTTTTTGTGGCAGATTATGTCTGGTGAGGTATAGTTGGAGGGAGGGACGAACCCATCGTCGAGCGCAGTCTCTGACCAGCCTACCGTCTCGGCTGGGTTGTTGGCTCCGAGTTGGGGGATGTAGCCTGGATACATGAGACCGTTGACAGTAACATAATCAATGTGGGAGTGTGCTGCTACTGTGCTCATGAGAAATGCAGCCGCAAAGAGAAAGCTGGGAAGCGAAGTCATCGCCATGATTCCGGCCTGCGTGGTCCAGTCGGTGACACGGAGCAGCTAATGTGAAGACATCCATGGATCTCAAGAAACAACAGATGCCTCGGATGTTAACGTGCTCAAGTGTTGCCAGTGTGGTCTTCAAAACAACGCCCAGGGACATAGTTCACACACTCACTGGAAAAGGACGATCAGCAGCCAAGTTATTACAAACAGATTGCCATGGGCATGGCGTAGATCTTGCCATATTCGCGGTGCGGAGGATGAACCAGACTTTGGGTATACGAGTTTCAAGCAAATCATTTAATCCCTGTGATTGATCCGGGCCAAGGCGAATGACCTCTGAGAGGCCCTCGCTGTCTCGCCCTGTCGCAAAAGAAATGTTCCCTCGCGTTCTCTCGGGCTGGTTCACATGGCCTCCAGGATTATGCCATAACGCTGAGAGGATCACTATGCGCTGCCAGTGCACACTCTTCACCACTGACGGGCTTATGAACAAGCGTCCATGGCTTCGGCTGATCTGCCGATCGACAAATGACAAGCACGTTAATCTGGCGCCCAGGGCAAAGCATCAAGGATGTTCTTGGAAAGGCCCAGGGGTTTGGAGGCTGCAGGCCTGTTGGCTCAGCGCTAAGAGAGCGGCTGAATATGATTCGGAGGATGAGTGCCGTTATGAAGGGACTCGCAAGTCAGGTGAGCACCGTGAAATGGGGTTTCTGCAGTGCATGGGATATATGACAGTGAGTATTTGATATTAATCCCATACAGATGACAGGGCCGAGCTGGTGGTTCACCCCGCTAACCCGCTTCTAGCGTTGCTAGCGTTCTCTGTCTGGCTGTGAGTCTGATGTGTGTGTTGGGAGGCGGGGGCGGTAATAACAAACGCGGGTGGAAGGATTCGCCAGCCAAATTCTCGCAGAGCATTTGCATTCAGGGTTACGACCAAGGGCAGCTCAAGCAATGGAGCTTTGAGGTTGTTTTGTCAGTCGGTTGTCCTTCTAGTACCTCAAGTTAGGAGTCGGGACAAGACTGCCAGCTCGAGAGCTCTCCACACGTCTCTCGGTGGTGTGAGTTAGTCAGTTGGTCACGTAAAGTGGGAGGGTGCTTCTTATCTATCAGCGGCAGAATGTTCGACGCAGAACCCCTCACTTGCTCAGGTGCACTTGCACACCAACAATGTGAAAAAAATTGTGTGTGCTTCCGATCTCGCCAGCTAGAGGACTTTTCCGCGCATATTTCAACGCTCCGTTGCAGACTCGGCGCCTTGGTAAACTTGAATTCAATATCACAACTTGGGTGTGCAATTCATCCCGTTTCATCCCGTCCGTAATTAATATACCCTCCTGTCCAGGCAGCACCCTTTCAGCAGCGTCATAAATATCCCGGAAGCCCCCGTCCGCAAAGACCGGCCCGCCATGCCCCGCTTCTCCCTGTCCCGGCCGGACATCCACCTGCCGCTGCCGAAGCCCCTCCGTGCCCTCCCGCCGGCCGTGATATGGCAGATCCTCCTCCTCATATCGATCAACATCATCATATGGGTGGTTATCGGTATCATCTTGCACTTCTACCCCGTGCTCATTTCCTCCGCCGTGCTGTCCTACACCCTGGGCCTGCGCCATGCCCTCGACGCCGACCACATCAGCGCCATCGACCTCATGACCCGGCGCCTCATCGCCGCCGGCCAGCGCCCCGTCAGTGTCGGCACCTGGTTCAGCTTGGGCCACTCCACCATCGTCGTCATCACCTGCGTCGTCGTCGCGGCCACGAGCGGCGCGCTGAGGGACCGTTTTGACGGCTTCCAGAGGGTCGGCAACATCGTCGGCACGAGCGTCAGCGCCGCATTCCTGCTCATCTTGTGTGCCGGGAATGCCTGGGTCCTGTTCCGCCTGGTCAAGAGGCTCAGGACGCTACTGGAGGGCCAGCGCCAACAGATCAGGGACGGCGAGGAGGCCCGCGGGCCCGGGGACGAGGATACCGCCGCTGGGCAGCTGTCGCTCGAGGGCGTGGGCTTCTTGTCAAACGTCTTTCGGAAGTTATTTCGAATCGTAGATCGACCATGGAAGATGTATCCACTCGGCGTCATGTTTGGCCTTGGATTCGATACCAGCTCCGAAATTGCCATACTTGGCATTGCTAGCATCCAAGGAGCTGCTGGCACAAGCTTATGGTTGATCTTGGTGTTCCCGGTCCTCTTCACTGGTGAGTGTTTATCATTGCGGCAAAACAAAAACTCCGTATTAGTGTCTAATGTTGTTTTTAGCCGGCATGTGTCTCCTCGACACGACGGACGGAGCTCTGATGATGGCCCTGTACACCTCCAAGGCCTTCTCCCGGGACCACATCGCGATCTTGTATTACTCCATCGTGCTGACCGGGATCACGATTGTGGTCTCAGCTTTCATTGGAATCATCCAGGTTCTCACGCTTGTGTTGAATGTAGCTGAGCCCGAAGGTGGCTTCTGGAATGGCGTCGAAGCTATTGGGGACAACTTTGAAATCATCGGTGGTAGCATATGTGGGCTGTTCCTCGTCGTCGGACTGGGCTCTGTCATAGTGTATCGGCCGTGGAGAAGGAGGATGGAACGAGGAGTGCTGCCAGATCGCTCTCCAGATACAGCGTTCGATGGCGTAGCGAGTGACCCCAGAGAGCCAGAACGCGAGGCTGGTGAGACGGATCACCGGATTGTGTCGTGAGCACCTGTCATTCTCGGATTTTCCGGCCAGGACGATGGCAGTGGAACTGAAAGTCGGAATATAGACGAACTCTCTGGATTGCCATAGATTATATAGATGACACAGCGAAACCATGTGATGTAGTAGGCCAAGGCCGTTCCCCAGTGGGCCTCGAAGACTCCCAGTCGATTCAAGTTGAATCTCTCCATGGTGTAGCAATTCTAGCCAGCACGATCTCCCTCCACCACCACAGACCAGCATATGTAGCCCCCGGGCCAACCAACACTTGCCCGGCCATGACCCCCATGGCCGCTCTCTTTGTGTCCTTGGTTGTCACCACGCCGCGCCTTCGAAGATCCCACACCGTGTACAGGCCGAAACTCAACGTTGCGCCGGCATAGAGTGCGAGAGTGGAATATTTCTGTCCGGGAACAGTCGCATACGTCAAAAGGCCGCTCAACACAGTGGCAAGTGGCCACCGGCCTTCTCGCGTCTTGATGACGTTACACGTGACAGTGTAAAGGTGATGTGTAGCTTGGATGGCGAAAGTCACTGCGTAGGCTGCTGTCAAGGAGGATGTTACCTCGGAGCTGCTGTGGTTCCTGGATAGCTTGCTTGGTTCGTGTTTTGCCTCGTCCGCTTCCGAGCTCGCAACAACTTTGCGGCGGATGAATTGCATTACTCTTGACACCATGGCTGTCAGATACGAGACAGTTATCGGGGCCGAGAGAAACGCGAAGACAAGAGAACTTTGAGTGTTGAAGCTGGATCGAGACACCCCAGTCGCTGTCAATGGTACCAAGCCGATCAGGGCCGCTGGGAGAACGTAGCCAACAAGGGTCGCTGGCAGGACGGCCTCGGCCACTTCTGGAGGCATTTTTTGACCTTTGGGGAAGGAAACAGGATTGGGTTTAGCCATGCTGAAGAGATAGTATATCGGTGCGATTCTTTCTATGCCGCTGACTTGCACGGCTAGCCCAGTGAGCGATTGCCTGGACGCGTGTTAAATCTGTAAGTTGATATAACAACCTACTCTTGAAAGGATATATATATACTCACAATATTAGCGTCCCAGTCGAAATGCCCTTGCGATTGGCCTCAACGGTCCATATCAAAACAGGCGATATCAGGTTGCAGACAAGATATGACGCCTGAGAGCGGCTTGTGGCATCGCTGCCGAAGAAGGGAAAAGTCAACGCGTGCACCCCTCGTAGACCTCTATTACGCGAGGCAAGCCAGTAAGTTAGGCCCATGCACCCAATAGTAGCTGTTCTTGGTATCCAGACAGCCACTTTGACCTCTATGGGTGTTGCAGGTGGAGCATTCGCAAGGCCTGGTTCTGTGGTTCCCGATCCCGCTGGTACTGGCGGTGCTTCTCCACGCGCAGCCACGGAGCTCGCTTTGTGCGAGGCGTGTGCCATTTGTTGTCTATTCAATTCTGACATCGATAGATAGAGTCTCGAATTGTCTGCTCTGTGCTTCTCGTGGAGGGCTTGTGTGCCCAGGTGCAGCATGAAAATTTGGATGTTGCGCACACCGAGGTTTTCTGATCGCTGGCGTCAGCGTATCTAGTTTAGGCTTGAAAAAAGCGAGTTGGAGAATCCTACTCCCCTAGTCGACAATTCCTACTCCCCCAGTCGCTTTTAACCCCAACCACAACCCTAACCCTTCATTCTTTTTAACAAAAAGCTAGTTAGGGCGAGGGGCAATGGTGCCAATAGGCGCCGCTGAGTTTCTAGAGGACTAATCTATCAATTTTTTGTATAAAAATACTAGAATATATTATAAAAAAGAAATTTAGTTACTAACTAAATAGGGTTAGGGTTAAAGTTAAGGTTATAGGAACTAGGGAAGTAAAAATTATTAACTAGAGGAGTAAGATTTTCTAACTTGTGAAAAAAGTATAAATGGTGAGCAGGGGGAGAGCAGCTATATTTAGTGTATAGAAAAAAGGGGTAGCTGTTAAGTTGTCTTATTAAGATTTAAGGTTTGGTAATGAACGGTAGTATTACCCCCCCCCCCCCCCTAAGGAAAAAATAAATAGGGGAGAGAGAGATAGAAAGAGGGAGGGAGAAAAAGAGATAGAGAGAGATGTGTAGAGTGAACCCATCTATATATCTTTAAGCATCTAAATTATAACCGTGATATACTTCTATACTTCACTTAGCCTGTTACTAAAGCCAACCCATTTCTTAAGGCTGTAATACCTGTGATACAGTCTACACTACTGCTTTTGTAATATATAAATCACATCCTTATGAAACATTAAGACGCAAAATGTTAAGAGGCGGTAAAATTAGTTGTGGGGCCTTCTCGTCCCATCGCGGTGATATTGTTGTCCAGGGAAAGAATGACGGATTAACTAGCACGAAGAAGCGGCAATAGAGGGCAGCTAGCTTTAGCCATAAGGGTGTTCGAACAGTTGTTTGACTACGCGCGTCCAAGTTTGTGGATACTCAGAGCAACGATGTCAATATCCAGGATTGACATTGCTAAAAAGATAGAACGGAAGCAAGCACAGTCAGAGATAGGCTAATCTTGTTTGCATTTTCTTGCAACTATAATAGGTATTCGGCCTTGTATTACCCACTCACTTTATGCGGCAGCAGCTAATGCATAAGTTTATATGCGCGTCTTAAGCATATTCCATTTGTGTATCCAACCCAAAATGAGACTTCTCATGTCTTGTTCCTGCTTATAAAGGCTTTGTTCGTGCATTCGCGTGCTACCCACTTAATCCACTTGTACTACAGGTGCAGGATACAGCCTGTTGACTCTAGCTACAAGTAGTGCTGCAACTCAATGACTCATTTATCGCAACTACAATACAGGGTGCCAGCTCGGCAAGGCATTTAATGCGTTGCAGATGTCTCATGTACGGAGGGGCATCACGAGGCAGTTTTTACTGTACGGAGGGGTGGTAGAAGGAGGGTTGTACAGCGTTAGAAGTGGCTGCAGGTGTGCTTACTGTAAGCTCCATGAGGAGATATGATTATTATACATCTTTCAGCTCATGTATCAGCAAATTCATCCTTGCGGCCGGGGTCTGGATGGCTCTATATCACTATTCCAGGCCTACTTGCTGTCCATATCCCCGCACTTTGGCCTGCTATAAGTGAGGCTCCTCGACAGTCTTGCTTGACTCTTACCTAGGCTCTGACCCCCAACACAACTTTTAATTTGGTAGAAGCAATCATCGATCACAGCCCTTATTGTTTCCCGATTGTCTAATTTCCCATCCATCATCCATCAATGGATCGAAAGAAAGATTGTGAGACATCATACAGAAAGGACTTGAGCTGTAATGGTCCTTCATCTGAAGCAGGCTCCGGCACTGGGTTAGAGTCGCTGACCAATTGTTTCCACCCCAGTGGCAACAATGACAAGACGACTGATGACCTGGCCATCATGAGCAGTCGGCCTGGACGCGTAAGCTCGATTGATGCGCACATCGTTGCCGAAGCTGTGAGGGGCCATGATCACAATGACGAACATTCTCTCACCTCCACAGCAGGCCAAACGGGGCTTGTTAAACAATGTCCAAAACAGGATAAGGCACGTATTTCAGACTTTCTATCAGATGAAGAAGTTCCATCTTCTCACGTACTACTTTAGAATTTGATAGAGAATAATTTGGGGCCGGCCGATCAGTCAATACTTTCGATAGACGACATTCTGGAGGAGACGCAAGAGCTCAGGGCTCTGTCAGAAGAGGGTATATTTCCTGCCTCTATTGAAGAGGTCAAGGAGCAAATGCTTGGCAATGGATGGTGTTTCCATCAGATTGAGTATCTCACAAAGATCCACCAACTGCCAGTTTTGCGCAGACTCGCCCGATTGGACAGAAAAGCACAAAGACCAGAGGACCACTGCTCATGCCTGGACCAGGATAATTGCATCGCATACAACTCTCCTCAAATTGAGACCTACCAAACGAAACATACAGCCGATTGCCCGGGAATCAACTGCTCTATGATCAAAGTTCCCTACAATGACCTGGTGCGAATAATTCAAACCGGAGGAGTGCCTTTGGTTTGCATACACGACCATCCAGACACTGGCCTCGCACTTAGTGTCCATCAGCGGAAATTCCGCGGCGACTATGCAACGATCAGTCATGTCTGGGCTGATGGACTTGGCAATCCAAGGGAGAATGCGCTTCCTCAGTGCCAAATAAAACTGCTACAATCTCTCCAGGACTACAAAGCAGACAAGGGGTCAGAAGACTTGGATGAAACGTTGGGAAAACACAATATTCGGGAGAAGGAGAAGGAATTCGAAGATGCTATGGATCGGTTCTCTTTGCATCCCAACAAACAACGACTCATTAAGGATGCAATGTATCAGTGCCATGGCCTCTATCTATGCCGGATCATCCAGAGTTTTCGTTCTTGATAAAGAGTTGATGACGATTCCCATGAGTCCTCCGGTTGATGAACTGCATATTCTCGAGCAAATAATCTGCAGTGTCTGGATGTGTCGAAGTTGGACACTGCAAGAAGCGATCCTGCCGGAGGAATGCTTATTCCAACTAGATGTGGGTATCTTCCGACCGTCACCAAAGAATTTCACCTACGGAGCGGATGAGACGACGGATGCTATCAGGAGAACGATTATCGATGACCTTTTGACAGTCAGAAGCAGAGCCTTAACCAGTACTGACGCTTTTACGTCGACATGGAACAACCTCGCCGGCCGTTCTACGACGCAAGTTGCGGATCTATATGTTGTGCTGGCGAGCTGTCTCGACTTCAAACTCCGTCAACTCCAAAAGTTCGACTCATTCGAAGAGAGAATGCAACAAATAAAATTCAGCTTCAAAGAGCTGCCATTTTCTCTATTCTTCAACGCAGGCCCCCGATTGCGCTCAGCTAGCAATCATTACAACAGATGGGTGCCGACTCAAGTCAGTCGCCATGTCCTCACGGCAGGATCGTCTATATTCATTTTTCCAGGTCCAAATCTGTCGACAGATTCTGATCATGGAATGCATCTTGAGCTCAGCTTAGGTTCTGAGCTATCTATTTATGTTGTCGATGAGGTGGTTCTCACGACAAGCACCTATAACATCTAGACAAGTGACGGACGCTTCATGATCCAGCCACTGATTAGCCCTTCCGATACCTTTCAAACCGCTCCCTATTCTACAACCTGTCTATTTATTGCGAAAAGTTCACTGGGCGCTAGTTTGACAAGGAGTGGGGCTTGTTTCTTTGTGTTTAACTCGCCGGCGTCGGAGAACCCACACGACGAACAGTCTGTAATTGAGATGGCTTACTTCTGTCCTGTCCTCTTTAAACTTTTGAATACACAAAATGGGCAAGACGATGGTGATGACCGGGCAACTTTTCCGGCTCACGAGGCTGCCCGTACAGGGACATTCTTGGTCAGATTTGGTGCGATATCCCCCCGACTCCTGAAGGCCCTGGCTCAGCAGTTTGCTAAATATTTTCCGTCAAATTGCAGATCCATTACCAGGGTTCAAACCACTGAAGCGGCAGAAGCAACGGAAACAATTTCACTCTCCGAGCTGGAGTTTTTCTGGGGAGGGCGTTTTTGTTTCATTTTTTTTTGTTTGTGTGGCTTGTTGGGACCATGGCACTTTTCTTCGCGTTCAATTATGTAAAGTCGCCCCTCAAGGCTTTGGTCCTCTTGGCATTGTCTATACCGATGACACCATTGCTTGTGGACATTTTCGCTTTCATAATGGTGAGGGTGAGGGATTACATAGTACTATATCGGTCTTATGATGATGACTCCGTGGTGGATAAGATTGTGAGACTACTGACTGTTGTTCGGAGGGCTACTAGTCAGTAGTCTCGAAGGACTCTATCTGACAGTCTATGTGCACATGAACATACAAACCCATTTTCCACTGCGAAACTTCTAACTTCGATTTGCAAAAATGACAACATGAATAGTTTTACTTCCTCTAATGCGTCCCAAGCTAGACGGGATAAGGCTGAGAAAGATTCTAAGTACAGTAATAAACTTGATTGTCAGGGCCGTGGGGCTGAACGTACGCCAGGGCTAGTGTAGCCCGTACGTAAGGCTTATCTTATTAGCCTAACTAGCCCTAAAACTATTTGGAAGCTAAATTGTAACAACTTTTAATTTCCTTCCTTTTTCCTTAGGCAGCTCTAGTTATAAATTAACAAAATTTCACAGTTAATTTATACCCAGTTACTATTTAACATAAGGTCCGTCTCATTAATAGTATATTACTAAAGTATTTAACACCTTTACACTATTATAATATGTAAAATAAACCTATTTAAATATCTATATTATTTATTAATATTTAATATTAATAAAAACTTTACTTAAATATTTATTTTTCTTTTATATATAATAAATACTTTCTTTATAATAAAGTTATATTCCTTTTTATTAAAATTTAACCTTGAATAATTTTATTTTTAATTTATATTTATACTTTTATTAATGAAGTATAAATAATAATTCCTTTATATAATTATATATACTTTATAACTTAATATTTGAATATATATATAACATTAATAATAATATATTTAAAATATAATTAATTTAATATTTTATAAATTATAAATAACTTTATATTTATTATATATAAATAAATTTAATAAGTTTGATTTAAATTTATATTATAAATTATTAATATAAATAATTTAAATTTAAATTAAATAATTAATTATTTAATAAAAGAAAATATAAACTTTATAAAATATTAAATTTTATAAGTTATAATTTTAAATAATTAAAAATTTTATTTTAAGTTTATATATATAAACTTTTTAAATTTAATTTAAAAACGTTGTAAAAATAAGTTTTTAAAAAGTTTATTATTAAATAAACTTATAAAGTAATATAATAATTATTATTTAAATATATTTTTTAAAAAAAAATATAATTAAAGTTTTATAATTTTTAAATTCTTTCAAAAATTAAAGGGTTATATTAAAGAAGAATATATATAATTCAATAAATAATATTAAAATATAATTTAAATTTATTTAATTTAAATAATTATATCTTTATTATCTTTAAAACTGTTATTAATTAAAAAAGAAGTAATATAAGTTTATATTATTTATTTTAATATCCTTTTTATAAATATATAAAAATAATATTTTAAATTTAAATTTAATTATTTATTAAAGTTTTTCATTAATTAATTAACTATTTATTTATATAAACTTATATTTTAAATATTATAGATTTATATTTAAAAATCTTAAATACATATATTATTATAAAAGTAATATTAAAATATAATTTAAATTTTAATAATTTTAATGAATATATTTATTTATTTATTTTAATTTTTATTAATTAAAAAATAAATAATATATATTTATATTATTTATATACATATTTTATTATTAAATATATAAAACGAATACTTTATATTTAATTTAAAACTTTGTTTTAAAGTTAATTAAGTCTTTATAAAGTATTCTTTTAAATAAATAAAGTAAATAAATAAAGGTAAAGTAGTTTTATTATAAAGGGTATAAATTTAAACTTTTATTAAATTACTTTTTAAAACTCTTTTTATTTTAAAAGAAATAACTTTTATAAGTTTTAAAAAAGTTATTTATAACTATAATATGTAATTAATTTAAATATATTATTTAAAATAAATAAAAACTTAATTATAAAAAAACCTATTAATAAGCTTTATTTAAAAGTGTTTTATAAAGTAATTATAAATTAATTAAAAAATAATAAAAATAAAGTTTATTATTAATTTAATAATAATAATATATTTAAAATTAAAATTAAACTATTTTATAATAATATTATATTAAATTAAATATATTACTTTATTATTAATAATTATAATAACTTTTAATATATTAAAAAAGTATTAAAAAATAAAAGTAAATAAAGAAAATTAAATTTATTTAAAGTATTATTATAAAAGTAAATTAATATATATTAAGTTATCATTAAATTTATATATAAATTAAAAACAAAATTAAAAAGATTAAACAAATAATAAAAAAATAAATATATAATAAAAAAAGAATATAATATAATTAAAATTAATTTTATTTTAATTATTTTATTAATTATTATTTAATATTATAAAAGTAATATAGAATATTATATAATAAATATAAAAAAAAGTAAATTTATTATTTTAATAATAAATATATTAATTTAATTTAAATATTAAAATAATAATTTTATAAAATACTTTAATATAATTTATATAATTTTATTTATAATTTATATATAACGTGGTTCACCAGTCAGCCGTCATTATCACATGCCCGATCAAAAATTTTACATACAAAAAACGTCCGTGCCAGCCCTGCCTACTCCTTCAAACTAGGCCCAATTTGGATGCAACGCTCAACATAGATAGTAATATATATGAAGAAGCTTATTCTCAAGTCTTAGAATTTTTGAAATTTTATTGAATTAGTTATATCGGAAAAATAAAAATACAGGGGTCTTTTTTTATTTTTCCGATATAACTAATTCAATATAAAAGATTTAAATCTTATACTTTAAAATTAGCTTTCTTTTATATATTACTATCTATACTAAAGTTTTCATCCAAATTGGGCCTAGTTTGAAGGAGTAGGCAGGGCTGGCACGGACGTTTTTTGTATGTAAAATTTTTGATCGGGCATGTGATAATGACGGCTGACTGGTGAACCACGTTATAGTTTTATAATTTATTTATAAGTAGTTTGTTTTTAAATAATTATAAATACTTGATAACTTAGTATTAATAATAATATATTTAAAATATAATTTAAATATTTAATTTAAGATTTAAAAATAACTTTATAATAATTATATAGATAAAGTAAATAAAATTAATTTTAAAATTATTATTAAAGTCTTTATTCTATATTTAAATATATATATTTATATATTTATTAAAAAACTTTAAAAAACCTTTTATTAAATAAACTTATAAAAATTATAGTTATTATTTAAATATAAGATTAATTTTATAAAATATTTTAAAATAAATTCAAATTTTAAAGTTATTAAATTATTAATATTTTATAAAAAAGTTAATAAAATATTTTAAAATAAAGTTTATTATATATTAAATATTAATAATATATTAAAGAATAAAATTTAAAGATTTTATAATAATATTATAATATATTAAATATATTACTTAATTATTAATGTCTTTTGGTAGAGCGTTACGCTTTGCCTAATAGTAAGTGGCTACGCCGTCTTAGAACCTGTTTGAGGATGCCCCGAAACCCATCAGTAGAGTGTTTTTGTTGCCTGTGGCATTTAAAAACCTTGAAGTACTCGTAGGCTGTTGACTGGTTGCTGCCTGTGATTGGATGTGCTCCTTGACCCCTGATAGTGGTGAATTGACCTGGTAGATGGTGTTCTTCACAGAGCACCTTTCCATTTGTTGTTTTCATGGCATGATTATTCGGTTCTCTCAGATACGACCTCAGGAAATGAGCATCCCGGTGCGATACTTTGCATCCTTGCATCCACAAACCCTCGATTCTGAATACTTGTAAATAGGTAAATTGCAGTCTTGGAGAGGAATGTCGTAAACTCCCAAAGTGTCTGCGTCCCAATAATGATTGGACCCCTGTTGCTTCTGCCCTCAAGTGCAAGGTGGATCTCCCGTGTCCTCACCTCCATGTTTCATATGCATGAGGCCTACCAGATCTAAGAATGCTACAGGTTCTAACCGTTTACTTGACTGCCACTGTACGAATCACTTCATCGACCTCCCTAGGTCCCAACATTTCATCTGAACATCCTTTTCTCTAGCAGGTACCCACCCGATTCGGCTAGGCACTTTTTGTTTGCAAAAGAAGCACGCCAAACGGAAATCCACGAACCCACATTTTCACACCTCTTCCACACAACGTCTCTCTTTCCACTCTTTTCTTCGACATTAGCTGCTTTGTTAGCACCGCTCACTTTCAATCCTTACTCTCGATTCTGCCCAAAGCCCTCAAGCAGCCGTGACCATGGCGGGCACCACGAGCGTGGACGAGGTCCAACGCGTCGTGCACCACGTCTTTCTGCCGCCCAAGCTGCCACAGCAAGCCGATGAGGACAGCGAAATCGCCCTCATAGAAACCACTCTTCAGGCTTTCGCTAACCTACGGCATCGGCTTCTATGGTCTTGGCCGCCAGAAGCCCTCGAAAATGCTATCGCGCTGCTCGCCAACATCAAAGAAATCAACAGTTTGCCTGGTGGGAAAATCGACGAAGTTTGCCTTCACAAGATCTTGACATCTCTTCCCGTTGGCCGGACTTTGGCCACCAATGTTGCTTCTCAGAATGCTGCGGTCCTCATTACCAGACAGCCCGACAAGCTGGTGTTTGAGGAATTCGAGCTGTCGCCTCTTGATAAGGCCGTCATCCAAACCGAGGGCAGGCTCACCCGCACCTTTCCTGGGCTCGCCAGTTCAGTGCCCGCCAAACTTCTCGACGAACCCGAGTTTTCGACAATGATAGCAAGCACCCTCTCGACCATGTGCCATCAGCCAGTACAAGGCATGCAGTGAGTACTCCCACCCAGCTGGAGACCACCTTGGCCGCCGCTTTCGCTGACGAGATACTGCAGGCCTCAATCGCTGAAATCCAGGGTCCTTCATGACGAGCTTCGCGACACAACCAACCCAACAATGGTCTCCGAGTTGTTCATGGGAGTCCTAAGGGGCATCGGGTCCCCGGTCTCGGTCTCTTCCGTCTCGAAGAATACTCGAGACGAGGTACTGTGGGACCAAACTGCGCTTCCGTGGCGGCGATCACCTATGTGGCTTTTGATCCGAGTCTCCCTTCAATTAGTCGTCTCTCGGTCATCGGATGGATCACACATACTCTACAAGGAGCTCATGGTTTTCGTCATGAGCTACATCTTGGACCCGACCAGAGCACGAAACCTTCCTCCTGATGTGGTCTACACCATGGCAGCAAAGATTGACCGGCGGCTCCGAAAGCTCTCTGGTGCCGGGGCTCCGGTTCTTCCACCTTTAGTTATGGAAAGCATCGGCAACACCCTTCGGCAGTCCTTTGAATCTCTTGCCAAAACTTGGGACCTGTGTCAGCAACTCGACTCCCGAGATCCGCAACTGTCCACCCTCTCAACATTACACTTCAAGCGAGATACCTTAGTAGCGCTCCCCCTGCTCGACCAATACATCGAAGGCACTCACATGCGCCGGCGCGAGGATATTTCTGCTCGCTACATGCCTTCTTCGCGGCTCCTGAAGTATGAGTCCAGCTCTCTTCCAAGCCTGCCCGACAGTCACTTCAATCGCCCTTACGCTGCTGCCAACCTCAGCCAGTTCGAGCAATGGGCGGCAGAGCACATCGATGCTTGGGTGGCCGCCAATCAACAAGACAATGCCTGCGAGGAGTTACACGATCTGATGGTTCAATACCACCAGCTTGCTCAACGTTGCTATTCCGGTAATCCCGAGACAACATCTGTGATGGTGTTGACCATATTTGAGCTCTGGGTTGCATGTGACAAAGCTGAACTTCAACAGTGCCCATGGTTGAGCGAGTACGACCCTAGCATCCCAATTGATGCCCTCCAGAACCTGCTCCTGCCGTTCCTTGATCAGATGAAGAGACTCGTCGTTTTGGAGGATCACATCGAGAGACGGAGACGAGGAAGCATGAAGCAAACTGAGCTTTTGTTTTCCACGGACAGTAACAAAAGCTTCGCCTGCCAGTACTTTGACAAGTCAGATATTCATCAGGCATTACTGTCGACGATTGAACTCAACGCCAACAACGCTCGCCAAGCCAAGCGGGAGGAATTCAAGGAGGTGAGGGCCGAGTACAACCGCCTTGACGCACTTTACCACGGGATCGACCACGAGTCCACTACTGTAGTCATTGACAACTGGTGTGACCCACCGGAGACAAAGGACGTGCACCATGCACACAGCTGCCAGAAGTGCCTTTATGCTTCTCGGCGTGATCGACTGTCAATCAAGGTTCACGAGTGGCCACTTCCGACCGATTCTGTCCCAGCCAAGACTGTTGTATTCGAGCTAGATGTCCCTTCGTGGTTCGCCAATTGGAGGAGTGCGCGACTAGTGCTTCTCCAGGACGTGCTCAAAGGCAGTCGCCCGAAAGTTCAATCTTCAACAAAGTACCTCTTGTCTTTCAAGGATCCACACCTTCGGCAATGGTATTCACGCCGACGGGCTCGTCAACGGATAGATCTCCTGTCCCTGACTAAGCCGCTGCTCAACACACACTACAGAGACAAGAATATCGTGACGCTGAGTGAATCTCAAATATGTGTTCCTAACGGCCTGTTCTACAAGTACTACGATGCTCATAGCGACGAGTACCCGGGCACCTTCACGTTCAACGATGTCGTCACTCGGGCTTGCACATATACAATGCCCTGCCAAGCCCTTCAGCGTTTCCTTTTGCGCCCGGCCTCTGCCCCCGATGGCCCAGCGCCGAATACCGTCATTGCCAGTCAGGATGCTTGTCCTGAGAACATGACGCTCGAGGAATACAAGGAATTCGGTTCACTGCCACTTGGTCATTACATCCAGTGGGCAAATATCCTGCTTCAACTTGCCATGCCAAGTCTGGATTTCAAGAAGCCAGAAACGACTCTGCTACTCCTTCAGTGTGCCTACCAAGCTGGTCCGAGGTTGGGGGAGACACTCCCTACATATCAAGTACTCGGAAGCCGTGACAGGCGGGTAGCATTACGCAGCTCCCACGACTTCTTTGACAGTGAAGCGAACGCCGAATCACTCCTTAAACATCTTACAGAGGCATTGCAGCGCGTCAAGAGCCATTGGGAGTCTTCTCAAGCACTTTCCACATTCTTGGGAATCGCAACTCGCGCACTCTCTCTAACTGCCTTCTACAGGGTCCAGCAAGCCTGCCTCATATTCTTGTCCACCGCTCGCAATATCGCCATGGACTAGGTCACAAGCCTGAGAGACAAAGCATACGTAGCTGTGAAGCACAAAGACAAGGAAACGTTCACCGCCAAGAGCGTCGAAGTGGCGCTGATCTGCATATCGACTTTCGACATCGATGGCCAACATCTTGAGGCGGTCCTCACCAGGGAGAACAACGCCTCAATACTTGTACAGGCTTCTGTTGTTGTTCAGGAAGGCGAGCACACACTAGCATCTGACCAGCTTCTTACTATTCTAGCCATGCGCCGGAAGCGGCTCTTGTGTCGCGCTTACAAGATCCTCGCGCAACACCCCACTGAGCTTGACGACGCGATAAAAAAGGCGTGGTCTGCGTACGTACCGGGCTCGGCCTGGCGTGCAGTGTCAGAGACTGCAGATCACTGGGTGACTACAGATACGCTCGCTACGACGCAAGCCGCCAGCATGAGCGTGCACTACAATCTGCTCAGCGGCAAGCTCCTCGTGAATGGTCTACCTCTGGATCAACCACCGCAGGAATATCGTGATCATCCTCAATACTCGACGCTCTTTGGCAAGGCTGTCGTCGAAGTTATGCCGTCCACAACTCCTGGCTTCCAGTTTTCCACCAAGCGCCAATTCGGAGGATTCTCTGTCCAGCTGGGTATGTCAAACAGTGATCTCGTCGTTAGGGCTACGAGAGGTGAGATCACATATGAGACGATACCAAGCCGCCTCGCTGGAAAGGCATATCCAATTTCATTTGTGGAGGATTACATACACTGGTTCAATGCTGCAACGAGTTCCGTACAGTTAAGACCAGTGAACGAGCCGTGGAACTCGTCTTCACCCGAAGTGTGGACGTTGTCCCAGTGTCAGACTCAATGGCGCTTGTCGAGATTGCAATGTTCTGTTGTTGGCATTGGCACTTCGACCTCGAAGAGAGTGTCTCATGTGCTCGCCCCCTTGGGCAACGAAAACCGGATCCACAGTATTCTGCAGCCAGCTGGAAATACGAGAACACTCCTTGTCAGCATTCCAACACTACCGGCACGCCTTAGCTTCACTCTTCAAGAGGGAGAAGACTTGTTAAAGTGCAACGAGTTCCGGTCTATGGTGGTCGACGACGACCAGTCCCTGGGCACTCTTGTCGGACTGCGCAGCAAGATTGTGCTGAAACATTTGAGCAGGGACGACCGCATGGTGCTCGTTCCCGAATCGGGCGTGGCGTACCAGCGAGTGGGTGCTCACATCTCCGTGGCCGCCTCCAAGCAGTCAATCCACACAGTTCACGCTCTGCATGTGGACTCCAAGCTTGGCCGTCTACTTGACAACGGCGAGCTGAGTTGCAAGCTTTTCCTGGCTTACCTCCATGCACTCACTTCATTCTGCCTGGTCGACCCTCTGACACGCAAGACCGGCACTGAGCAGGCGCTTACAATCTTGAAATCTGCAGCTGTTCGCTCCTTTGACCAGCTTTCGCAACAACAGGTAGACATGCTGGCTATGATAGCCAGTCTGAGCCCCCGCCGCTGTCATTATCCAGTCCACTTGCGTGTTATGCAAACAGTCGGATGGAACAACAACATCAGCTTTTTGTCTCAGCATGGTCATTTCATCACCACAGTGAAGACTTTGTTGCAACAGGCGAAGCTGGCCATGACGTTCTTCCCAGATACTCAGCTCTCATTCCCTCAACTGGACAAGATCAACGAGCATCTTCTTCAGCGGGACAATATCCGGTCTGCTACATTCAGAGTATCAGGCTTCGGAGCAGAAGACCACAGCGCTCACAGTGATCAACGGTACACCGCCCGCGATCATAATTTGACTTCGGAATTCGCCATTCGTGCTTCTACAATGTCCCGCCTCATCTTTCGAGACGGTGTCAGACGATTCTATCGAGCGCCGACTGCGGGTAGCCTTTGGAAGAAGATGCGCGCCTTTGAAATCGTCCACGGACCTCATCTGTCGCTGAAGTTGTCGAGCTTGAAATATGATGCCAGTCTCATCAAGGACGGGTACAATCACGTTGTGCAGCAGCTGCCAGCGTTGCATCGGCTCCTTGGAATTCTCACCGCTTCGAAACGACACAAGTTTTCGATCATGATGTGGCTTTCGACGATTGCTTGTGGCCGTGACGCAGATTTGTCAATTTTGCAGTCGTTCGTCATGTTCCTCAAGTTCACTACTTTGGCGCAAATCAGCGCACCATACAAAACCTCCTTCAGACCAAAAGCTGGCAGAACTTGCTCCCAGAGCGAACTTTCGCGTGTTGTTGAGCAGCATCTTCTTCCTCTTGAATCATGCCCGGAACAGAATATTACCAGGCTACAAAATGAGAACCGGTATGTCTATGTCAGCCGACGCGACAAAGCATGGCGGACTGCACGTAACTCCGCTGTTACGACCTTTGTGGATAGAGTCGCTGCCCAGTGGCCATGCGAGGTTCCTGACAGGCCTGAGGTCACGTCAACTTACATCAAAGTCGATGATGCTATGCCAGGTGTCAGATCCTTGTTCAAGACATGGTACGACAACAGACTGCTTAACCAGTACTTGGATTCTATTGAGCAGACTATGTCTAGCTTTGATGATGAGCCCATTGAAGCTGTGAACTTGACCATGACGGCACCCCAAAAGACGCCCAGCGTTTCTGGTTACGTCTCTGAGCACGGCATCTTTCTCCTTCCAGCACCGGAGCCACCAGAGTCTTGCCCGACTTTCGACGACACTCTGCATCCGACTCAGGAACAAGAGCTTGGTGAGCCGCCGCGTCTTACTTCAGTTGTCAAAAGTTTGAAGGCCCGAACTGGTCGGTCAAAGTTTAAGACTCAATATGTGGCGCATCTTCGCGAAAGCCTAGACGTACTTGTGTCGCGAAATGGTGATGGAGCGCCATCTGTTAATGTGACCGCTGAGGCGCTCTCGTCCTATTCAAGGTCATGCAACAAGCACGTGAACAAGGTGTATGGGCTTCTTGAAGTTGCTGTCGCCCAGGCCAGCTCAAGTAATACTCCATCCAGGTATCAGCGACCTCGAGTCTCGCCTGCGTTCTTCTTACAACAACTGTCCCGCAGCAGATGGCACCACCTGAGCGATGAATGGAAAGCGTGCATAATTCAGTATGCACTCGCGCTGACTGCAATGCAGCGAGCCGATCGACTCACCAAACTGACCGAAAAGCAAGATCTCGTCAACGAGTTGCGAAATACCGGTCATCAAAACTGTAATCCTGCAGAGCATCCGGAGTCACTGCTGATGGAAGTCGAGAGTGGATTCATGATTCGGCCAGTTCAGATGCAGGTTGCCGAGCAGATGCAAGATCCACCGGACGGAAACAACGCAGTGATGCAGCTCAACATGGGCGAAGGCAAGTCCAGTGTTATTGTTCCTATCGTTTCAGCTGCTCTTGCCGATGGAAATCAGCTCCTCAGAGTTGTCGTAGCCAAGCCACAGTCCAAGCAGATGACGCAGATGCTGATCTCGAAGCTGGGTGGGCTGCTGGACCGACGCGTCTACTACATGCCCTTCTCACGATCGCTCAAGTTGGATGCAACGGCTGCTTGCAGCATTTCCGACATGTTGCACGAATGCATGTCATCAGGCGGCGTTCTCCTGATACAACCCAAGCACATCTTGTCTTTTAAGCTCATGGCACTCGAATGCTACATCCTGGGCAGACAGGGCGTTGGGCGACAGCTCATGTCAACGCTGGACTTTCTCGAGCAAAATGCCCGCGACATTGTGGACGAAAGCGATGAGAATTTCGATGTGCGATTTGAGCTCATTTACACAATGGGTATGCAGTGCCCCATCGAGCTCAGTCCCGACCGCTGGCTGGTCCTGCAGAAGGTGCTCGACCTGGTAAGGCTGCTGGCGCCTGGAGTAGCCCTGGAACTTCCACATTCATTGGAATATCAGCAAGGTGAGCCGGGCAGCTTTCCTCGGGTTCGAATTCTCCGCTCCGATGCTGGAACACTCCTCAGCCAACGTCTTGCCCACCATATCTGCGACAATGGCCTCGACGCACTCCAGGTCTCTCGGCAACAAGAGGAAATCCGCACCGCTGTTTACGCGTACATCACGAAAGCTGAGCTCAGTCCTGCAGAGGCCAGTGCCGTCGAAAACTCACTGTTCTGGACCGAGACCACCAAATCGCGCCTCCTCCTAATTCGAGGCCTTATCGCGTGTGGTGTCCCAGAATTTGTCCTGGGCCAGAAGAGATGGCGTGTCAACTACGGTCCTGCGTCTCGCACACCGCCTACCCAGCTCGCTGTGCCATACCGCGCAAAAGACAGCCCGTCTCTTCGTTCCGAGTTCAGTCATCCGGATGTGGTCATTGCTCTGACATCTCTGTCTTACTATTATGGTGGGCTCTCTGACGACGATCTCTTCGTCGCCATGGGGTGCCTCATGGAAGCCGACCAGTCGGACGTAGAGTACCAGGCCTGGGTCCGGGACGCCGATAATCTGCCCGCTGCATTCAAGCAGCTCCAAGGCATCAACCTGAAGGACCGCCCGCTGTGCACCTTGGAGATTTTTCCAGCACTCCGCTTTGCCAAGAGCGTGATAGACTTCTTCCTCGCGCACATCGTGTTCCCGAAGCAGATGAAGGAGTTTCCCTACAAGCTCTCGGCGTCCGGGTGGGATATTGGAAAGCGCAAGAACCGACCCGTGACGGGATTCTCCGGCACAAACGATTCCCGCTGTGTGCTCCCGACCTATATTCGTCATCTTGACCACCCTGATCAGAAACACACCAACGCGCTGGTGCTCGAGAACATATTACAGCCTGAAAACGGGGTCAAGTTGATGGAGTCGGTGAAGCAAAATATCTCGGATGCTGAGCATCTATTAAACAATGTTCTACACCTCACTCCGCCCGCCCAGGCTATTTTGGATGTAGGTGCCCAGATACTGGAGCTCACCAACATCCAAGTGGCCAAGGCTTGGTTGAAGATGCACGACTCGACTAAAGAGGCTGCCGTTTTTGTCAACGACGACGACGAGCTATGCGTTGTTGACCGTGAGGACAGGGTCGACCTGCTCCGTGCCTCGTCATTCTTCACTCGGTTGGATGCCTGCCTGATCTTCCTTGACGAGGCGCACACTCGTGGAATTGATCTACAGTTGCCGTCATACTACAGGGCAGCTGTGACTCTTGGTGCGGGCTTGACGAAAGACCGCCTAGTGCAGGCTTGCATGAGAATGCGTAAGCTTGGCAAAGGGCAGACGGTTGTCTTCTGTATTTCCCAAGAGATCCAAGCGAAAATAATGGAAGACAAGGAGCTCAGGGGCCGGAAAGTCGGACTTCGAAGCCCGAAAATCAAGGTCAAGGACGTTATCCTTTGGTCTATTTACGAGACCCACATGGAACTCCGCCGCAGTATGCCACTCTGGGCTGTCCAAGGCGAGCGTTTCTTTCGTCAGCATAAACTGTGGCAGCAGGCTTGCCGAAATGAGTGCACCCTGCTGTCCAAGGAACACGCCGAGAAATTTCAGGAAAAAGAAGCCCAGTCTCTTGATGACCGCTTTCGCCCGCGCCGAGTCCAGAGTCAGCCCCCCCTTCTGGCCGAAACTTCATGTTCTGATCTTCGCCGCATCGCCGAACGCTGCCAGCAGTTTGACGATCTACAATTCAATGCCAGCACACTGCAGGAAGAACAAGAACGCGAGCTGTCTCCAGAGATCGAGCAGGAGCGACAGGTGCAAAAGGTACGCGCTGCTAAACCAGCACCACATAGTCTACACCACGACGTCCAGAGATTCGCCATTGATGGGGTGTTCGTCAGTGGCTCTGCGGCATACATGCCCGCCTTTGAGGCTTTGAAAGATATTAGTGCAGCAAAGGAGTTTTCAGTCCTTCAGCTGGCCGGCGAGGGTAGGTTACTTGTTACCGCGGACTTCGCCAGAACCGTTACGGTCAAGCCGTTTAGCCGCTCTTCATATCTCTCTGATACCTTCCAGCGTCCAGTGCAATGGGTACTCACGAGCCGTGCAAAAGGATCCGGCACCGTTGATCGCATCGTCATCATCAGTCCGTATGAAGCCAACCAGCTCTACAAGCGCATGGAGAGTTCCACCGCGGCTACTCTGCATGTCTTCAAGCCACGTTGCAACTCGGGATACGCCCCCTTGGACGGACTAGGCTTCCACACCGTGACCGCCCAGGTTGGACCAACCGTTGTTCCACGCGAGCTTGCCATACAGCTTGCACTCTTCTCTGGACAGCTTTACATCAGCTCCTTTGGGGATTACAAGGAGATCTGTGGCTTTCTCGGGCTCTCCGCACAGAAGCTCACACAAGAGATGGAGGACCAGGGGTGGAAGGTTACTGCTGATGGATTCATTTTGAGAGACGAGCAGGGCCGATCAGGTGGCGGGGCAGGACCAAACGAAAACCCCGTCGCTTTCTTCAAGATTCTGATGTCGAAGATTCGGAGGAACGGGGATGGTATTGCGAAGACACACATGGGGAGTTTGCTAGAGGGCAACCTCTTCCGCCCATCTGACTTTGAGGGGTAACGTGGTTGTATGATGCGACTTGTAGATGAGCTATGGATATGTCGAGGAGAACAAACTCAAGTTTCGAGTGGTTGCCCCTCGCTCGGTACCGACGCTTTGCACAGTGGTGTTCCAAGGCTCCTTGCTTTGGTCAGGGTCGCCGCCACGAGTACGGTATTGCCAAGTTATTAGCGCTGTACCGCATCCTTAGTCACCCCCACGTCCTTAGTGCTGCTGAGTTATCCATTAACTGAGAGGGGCCCAAGACTTGGGCCCTACTGATTGACCTTGCGGGTACCTAGGTAGTGACAGTTCCGGCGGGTGATGCGGCTATTGCGGATAAACTGTATCCGCAAAGGTTTATACTCTCTCCCCTCTACTTGCTCTCTGAACATGGCATGCCCGATACGACATTACCCCCTACGCAAACCCCTCAATCACCGGCTCCCAATCCCAAGATGGCACCTCACTTTACCGGACGGGGTTGGAGCTGTACACACTGCCTATGTCGGAATCCAGCAGCATGGGCATGGCAACGCCATGGATGTTGAGAGGGCTTTCACTCAAGCTGCCGAGAAGATTCAGTCATGGCTGACTTGTAAAACCAGCCCCTCAGCATTTGAATTTTGTCGCGTTATCGACGGGAATGATACACAAGACGCTGTTGTTTGGGTTTGTTACTGGACCGACACCGAACTCTACCACATGGCCCTAGAAGGATTGTCTCTTGCCGCATTGCACAGGAGTCTTGAAATCCCAGGCCGCAATCACGTTGGCTTATGGCTGGAGGCATTTACAACAGCTGCTCAGCGATTAGAGACCAATTATTCCGGCCTGGATTATCTCCCAGGTCTAGCAAAATTGCCCCAAACAAGCACATCCGAACATTCACTGTCGGCATATTGGGGAGCAGCAAGGGACCGAATCCCGGACTCAGCGCACGATCTTTTCGAACCAGATCCCAACTCCTCCCCTACTACTCCTGAAATCTTGCCGACAGGGCTCGGCCAGCGACTTAGCGGCTCGAACAGAAGAAACGTTGTTCACATCCGTTCGGGCCAATTCTGGGAGAACTGTAACGTGGATGAAAGCGATTCGTACGAGCAGAAGCTCGAGCCTACCCTGCAGGCAGGCCTGGAGTATCTGTGGACACATCCCCGGGAGTCCGGTGCCTTGGGCCTGCGATATCTCAGGAACGATGACGACGAGCCTACTTACCGGCCCGGCCTCGCACACCGGAAGGAGACGTGCGGGGCGGGGTTCTTTACCAGCTTGGAACACCTTGAAACGTGGGCCAAGAGTCATCGATCGCACCTTGCGATTTACAAAGGCGCGATGTCACACTTCAAGACGTTTGGAGGCAACAGGAAGTTTAGGACATGGCATGAGGTTTCTGTTCTACGGGACGGAGTCGCGCGATTTGAATACGTTAATTGTGTGCCACAAACTGGAGTGGCGGCGAATCTGCGTCTGAGGGTCGAGGATTTAAACATACAAGCCACTTCTACTAGTTAAACCATTCCCAGTAATTGATCTTCCTGTTGGTGTGTTTCTACAAGTTGTCCCCTTCGGAGATTCGCTTTAATTCGGTGTGTACAAATGTTATATACAAACAGACTCTGCCAGGAGACTTCTCGGCTGGTAGTATTTGCGACTTACCTACGGCTCCGAATTTGTGTGCTGGAAGTATGGGTGATAGGGGATAGTGGTCGTGGAATTTTAAGCGCGAGCCCTCAGCCTTGCTGAGCACCGGTAACGCGGGCCTGCGCTTGGGAGAGCACCTACTCAATGACTTGTTATAAGAGCATATAGGAGCTGCAAGCTAATGCAAACACGGGCCGGCTGTGTGATCCAGAGGCCTGGCACAAAGGTACGTGCTCTAATCGGGTGTTCATTGATAATCGATCAGAAATGCTATAGATATATTATACCCAGATTCTGTGCAAAGAAGTCGACGATAGACCACAGATTATGTTAGTTTGTGCATACATGTAGTGACTCACGCGATAAAGCTTGGAATATGTGTCAACCTGCGTTGATTCACATTCAAGAACGCTGGGTATACTAGCTTTGAACTGCATGCAGGATGAGTTTCTTGTAATCTTCAACCGCAGTTTCCATCTGCCCCAGTATGATTGCTTCGTCGGGACCGTGTGAAACCAAAATGCTCCCTGGACCATACAGGTATCTCGTATGATCTCCCTTAAAACTGGGGATATCTGTACCATAGTTCACCACAGTCGTTTCAAAGCCTAGGAAAAGGCTAGTCCAGAACGGTCCAATCTTATCAGGAAACTTACCATCAACGTCACAATTAGTTTCAATCGCTCCACAGGCCCTATTATCGCAGTCAAGATCGAAAGTCTCATTGTCTATACTTGCCAGGAGATCAAGCAGCCTGTCTTTAACAATCTCATGGCCCTCCAGTTCCGGCCCAATACCCACCCGAACAACAATACCAGCCGTGGCCGTGTCTGGGACCACATTCTTCGCGATACCGCCGGACAGAAGACCGACATTAGTTGTTGTATTGCCATACCTGTCGCTAGTCCCCAGCTCTGCGTCTATGATCTGGACCACGGCACGCATCAGTACCTCTGTGGCGCTCTTGAACAGCCAGGGATACCCGCTGTGGCCGGAGCGGCCATGTGCTGTAACTGTACACGCTAGACCGCCCTTATGACCGCAAGCCAAGAGGCCTTCGGTGGGCTCGCCGAATATGGCAGCTTTTGGCGGATACGGCTGCTGCGATGTGATGTTCGAGAAGTAGATCATGCCGTCGCCCGCCCGCTCTTCGCCCACAACGTAGAGTAGCATCACGTCATCGCCGGTCACCTCACTTGTTGACAATAAATCCAGCAGAGCGGTGACTTGGGCTGCCATGCTCCCCTTCGCGTCCACGGTGCCACGCCCTGCAATCACCGTTTCGGCCGTCGGCGGTTCGGGCCCCTTCCGAGAATACGGAATGAACGGAGGCACGGTGTCGATGTGGCTTGTCACCACGACCTTGGACGAATCCGACTGGCGCGAGCCCGGCCACGCGAGTACATTGAACCGCACAGCCGAGTCGTTGGAAGATGGGAGGGCTTGACGCTCTGCTATAAAGCCCTTCTGCGTCAGGTAGTCGATGAGGAACTCGCCGACTTCAGCCTCACTGCCAGTGGTCGAGTTGAAGTCTACAAGTGACTTGTGCAAAGAAACGAGACTGTCTCGGTATGGAGGTGCGTCGGAGTTGGACCTTGGGCTTAGACTAAGAGACTCTCGAGCCATGACCGCGAGAGGTCCAAGGCCTCTGATCAGGAGGGTTGAGAACTTCTGGAGCTTCATGATAAATCAATGAGTTCCCTGGAGACCCTTCGTACCCTAGAGTAGGCTTGGGATGCAGGAATCGAGGCTGGACAGTTTGTACAGCCAAGTCAACGCTGATCAACGTATCTGGCTTTGCCTTTGGTTCGAGACACAGCAAGTGTATAATAATAAGAGACAGGGAGGAGAGTGAAGTCTTGGACGAGAGAATGTGCTGCAGCGCGTGACAAACTCTCTGCCAGTATCAACGGGCACCCGCCCCCTCTCTACATCTGCATGTAAGCTGCCATGCTTACCTGCTGCATGCCAAGGTAGACATCCATGCCTTCTCTAGCATCTCTTGGGCACCTAGCTACTTAGTATGCGGATGGCGAGTACTTCTGCCAATCATTCACAAGGTAAGGTGTGGTAGTTATGCAGTTTTTTACAGTATAGGGGCGGTGTGACAGGTTGCATCTTGGTGAGATCCGCATGTGACGTCCAAGCAGACAGCACTACAGGGGGCCTGTAGAAACTGTATCACATTCCAAGCCAGGGTAGCGTCGGGAATCTCTTGCACTGTAACGTACTGAATTTTTCAGTCCTTGGACTTGTCATGTCTCGTTTGCGCAGACATATCCGTGGCCTCCACTCTATGATGATCAAGTAGCCGAAATGGGCATCGGCTATCGAAAAGAGGTTTCCTGTGGAACACTCCAATATACATGCCTATCATTCTTCGCGCAATTGAATAAGTTCAGTTTATTAATTGAAACTTATACACCAATCAAGTGAAAGGAACAGAAAACAATCTGTGATAACAGCTCGCCCTTATAGTAAAACAGCTGACCGGTATATAATTGAGTTCTCTGAACTTGAACCTGACGAGAACCTGGTTTGTGTTACAAAGCTGTGACCGTGGAACTTTCCTGGAGCTCCCTGCATGGTACAGTGCTGGGCATCTCCTCATCGAGCACAACAAGATTTGGCTTTCCCTGTTCGCTCATTATTTCATTGTTGTGTGCAAGACACAATCGCGTATACCCTTCCGCAATATCCCATTCCCCACGCGCTCGATGATTTTCGGCAAGGAATTTTAGAGCATCGGCCCTTCGAGCTCCTTCAGCTCCCCGAATCAAGATTTCCCGGTACAGCCCCTCGAGTCTCGGGTCTAGATGGCATTCCAGCCCTTTGGCCATATTGGTATATATCATCAACTCGGCCTTGCTTTGCAGTGCTTCAATGGATCTGATGTCGCGCTTCCCGAACGCTGCTTCGTATTTGGCCACCGTCCTGTCAACCATTCCCTCAATAACTCTAGAGAACCACAACCCATCCTTTTCTCCTTGATCGCCAGTTTCAAGCCAGTGAACCAAGGACCCGTTGCTCACATCGGGAGAGGGATCCAAAGAAACAAGCTCTGCCCAGGACTGGCAAGTGACCAGCCATGCTCTAGACGCAATCTCGCTCAAATCGCTCTCTGGAGCAGTAGCAAGTCCCTTGACTATTATTCGTAGCGGGTGTGAAGCATGAAGGCCTGGCGAACGTGAGAATAGGAGGGACGCGGCGTACTGAAGCAGCGACTTCACAACCAGTCTGACTTGTCTCAATTCAGCCTGAGTGATAGCAGGGTAGTTGCAAAGTTTTAAAATAAACATGAAGAGGTTGACGGAAAGGGCAGTTGGCTCAGTCTGGACCATAGCGGCAACCTCGTCTGGTGCTCGGCGCAATTGAACGATGGCTTCGCCTAGATTTTGTTGATGCATGAGGTCCTTTATTTCATCGGTAAATATGATCCACCGACCGGTTGTGAGCTCCTCACTTGCGAACAGGTCAAGAGCATCTTTTACACCCTTGATTCTCCCTTGGTAACACATACTCAGAGTATGCGATCGGGCGCTGTGAAAGATTGCCTCGCTGTCATAGAATATGTCGGGCTGGTTGATTCTGGTGGTGAGTGGCATCTCCTCGTTTCCTCTTTTACGCCGTAGATGTCGGTGAAGCCGGCTGATATCGACAAGTTGTCCATTGGGTAAAAGGACGTTCTGGGCCTGGAGATTACCAGCACGTTCTTGGCGTCTGCTGTTGATAATGTTTTGTACTCTGCCGGTGTCTATATCAGGGTCGAGTCTGATATTCTTCCGCCAGCCCCAGACCCGGAATCTGGTCTTATACATCTTCGCCCTGTGAAGTTGAGTCACGCCTGTGTCCCGCTGATGCTGCCAATGCTATAGCTCAAGGTGCAGACGTACGTTGCTTTGAAATCAAACTCGTCCTCCATGATCGCGATCACTTCCCGGAGTGGCTTTTTTTCGTCGATGTACAATTTTCTCATTATCGGCCTGTGGTCTTCCCAACGACTGAATAGTGGCCAGTCACCCCTTTTCAGGGAAGCCGCTTCTTCCGTCACATCTTTGGTCGCGGAGAAGCTCTGTGCCCTCCGGTGAGTCACCTCAGGCGTGGGCTTTATAGGCATGCCATGCATGGGTAAGATCGAATCCTCTGACTCTCTGACGTGCGTCATCTTCAATGGTTCCGGGACGCGAATGTACATATATACGGTTGAGGTTTTTTGAGAGCTTCATTTTGGTACTGGCAACTCGAGTCGTAAGCCTGGTCACCTCATCTTAAAAGCGGAGCAAGAACCACTGCGCTCCACTTAATCGCAGTAACTCAATCTAGCATTGATCCACTTGGAAACGTTTCGCCAAAGGCCTCAACAATGCTCACTTCGCAGTTTATAGTATAAAATGTTTCAGTGTAGGTAATTGTTTGGTCTAGTGAATAAGTCCATGTAGCTATCTTGGATTGATCAACCGATTCATTAATTTATTATATTTAAGACTAGGAATTTACGCACCTAATTTTAAAAGGTGTACACCTAATGTGACGGTATGGGGCTTATATACTGCTGGAAGCAATCAAGGCCGTACTTAATTGTTAATGTCTTTTGGTAGAGTGGTACACTTTGCTAGTAGTAAGTAACTATACCGTTTTAATAATTAAGCACTAGGGTATGGGTTTGAGCCCCTACATTTAAAACTATTTAGGGCGTCTAGTAGGAGGAAAAGCTGTTTGTTTTAGTACTAAAAAAGGCTGTTTGTTTTTAATAAACAATTTAAAGCTATAGTTCTATTCTGTTTAATTTTAGGCCTTATATAAACTACCTACTTTCTGGATTTTATAATTAGCCCTTAAGTGTAAAGTTTTAACTATTTAATAAGGCCTTAAAGGGGGTTATAATAATATAAGGCTTATATATTATTAAAAGTAATTAAGGCTATACTTAATTATTAATATTTTTTAATAAAGTAGTATACTTTATTAGTAGTAAGTAATTATACTATTTTACCTAAATTTTAATTAATATATATATATATATATATATATATTTGAAAGTAACCTAAAGATTAATAATTTATATTATTTATAAGGGTATTATTATTAATAATTAAATATAATATTTAATTTATAATTTTTTTTAATTATTATTTTAAATATTAAATAAATATTTATTATAATAAAAGTATGTTTATTAATATAAGAAATTAATAAAAATATTATAATATAATTTAAATTATTTAAAGCTTATAATATAATAAAGACTTTTATTTATTAATAAAGTAAATATAAATTTTTAATTTATAATTATTTAAACAAATTAAAATTATATTACAGATTATAAGTAAATGTTAAAAACTTTTTAATTAATAAATATTATTATTATAATTTATTTTAATATTATTATTATTATAAAAATTTATATTTAATTATTAAATTATTTAATTAATATTATTTATTATTTTTATATTTTTAAAAATTTATATTTTTTGAATTTAATTATTTAATTAAAATAATAATATTTATTATTAATTAATAAATAATAATTTATAAAAATATAATTATAATAAAAAGAATATATATATTTAATATATCTTTTTCAAAAATAATTATTATAAATATATATAGTAAAAGAAGTTAATAAGGTTTTAAGGTTTTTTAAGTTTATTAAATATATTTAATTAATTATATTTATAATTTAAATAAAAAAATTTATAACTTTTCTATATAAAAATAATGGACTTTATTTTATTTTACTTATAGATTTTAATATATAATAATTATATTATTTTTTACTTTTGTAAATTAATAAATAAGTTATTAAATTTTAAAAGCTTATTTAAAAAAAGTTAATTTTAATTTCTTTTAATTTTTATTTAATTAAAAACATATTTATTAATATTACTTTTTATTTAATTTAATTTCTTTATTTTTCTTTATAATTTAATTTATTATAAACTTTTATAAAGTTATTTATAGTTCCCTTTATAAAGTTACTTATAATTTAATTTTTTTTAAAAAAGGTATTAAACTAAATAAAGAATTTATTTATAATATAAAAAAATTAAAATTATTTTAATTTTTATTTATTATAAATAATTATTATAAGTATATATAGTAAAAAGGGTTTATAAACTTTTAAAGTTCTTTAAATTTATTAAATATATTTAATTAATTATATTTATAATTTGAATAAAAAGGCTTATAACTCCTTTATATAAAAGTAATAAACTTTATTTTTTTATACTTATAAATTTTAATAAAAACTTATGTTTAAAAATAATGTTTTATATTTATTTTACTTTATTTACTATATAAAATACTAATAAATAAAGTATTGTATAAAAGTTTTTAAAATAATTAATTTAAATTTAAAAATATATTTTATTTTAATTATTAATTAAAATTATAATTATTAATAATTTATTTAACTTTATTTTAAATATAATAATAATTATATTTTTAAAATGTATTTATATATATATATATATAAGTTAAATATATATAATATAGTTCACTAGTTAACCGTTATTATTACCTTACTATTACTTTTTATTAAATACACTAACTTTAACTAACCTTAATACCCTTATAGTATAAAAAGGTTAATTATATTTAGTACTAATTAGTACTAAATAGTTTTAATTACTTATTTTTAATTAATTTAGTTAATTTAAAGTTATTAATAGTATTATAGTATTAATTTAAAGTAAATAACTTTTAGTAGGAAAATTAGCTTTCCTACTAAAATAGAGTATTTTAGCTATATAAAATCAACCTTATTCTATACTATCTAGACTAACTATTTTAGTAATCCGCTATAAACCGCTATAAAATATATTATTATTTACTTAGGATTTAAATAATTAAATTTTTTTATATTTTTTTTACAAGTTTTTATATTATATCTAGTTTTACTATAGTTACTATATTATTGTTTACTTAATCCGCTACGGATTACCTTTTTAGTACTACCAGCTATTTTACCTATTAACCGCTTCCCTTTTTTTTTTTTAATTATTGCTTAAAATTCCTTAATAATAAATACTCCTTTAAACTATACTTAACTTTCTTTAGCCCTTTAATATTTAATAAGGCTAATATTAGCCTTTTTAAAAGTATAAACCTAATTATTTAAAAAAGTAATCTAATATATTATTACTTATATACTCTTTATAAACTTTTTAACTACTTAAATAATTAGTATAAAGAAACTATTTTAATAATTAAAAGTTTTACTTTTAATAAAACTTAATTATTAAATAGTTTAATAAATATTAAAGGGTATTTATAATTCCTATTTTAATAGTAATATAGAAAAGGATTATACTGAAGTTTATAGGTAGATATCCAGCTTAAAAACTATAAAGTTTAGATCCTATAAAGAAATCCTAACTCCTTTAAACCTAAATTTTATATTTTTTTCTATAAGACTTTATTATAAGCTGTTTTAAATATAAAAAAAAACTTAACTTTAGTAATATAGTTAATAAAAACTTAAATAAAAAGGTTAATTTTATTACTATATATATACTTTAATAATATAAATAATATAATATTTAATAATTAAAGTAAATAAAATAAATATAATAATATATTAATAAAAATAATACTAACGTGGTTTACCAGTTAGCAAGCCATACTATATAGCAAGCTATTTTCAAGTAAACCACCAACTTTAGCCATTCCTAGCACCCCCAAAGGGCGAAAAGGTTAATTGTATTTGGTACCAATTGGTACTAACTGGTCCTAGTTATTTATTTTCAATTGATTTGGTTAATTTGGAAAGGTTAGTGGTGCTGTAGTACCATTCTAAAGTAGACAACTTTTGGTGGGAAAATCGGCTTCCCTACCAAAATAATAAATTTCAGACATACAGGATCAACCTCATTCTACACTATTTAGATCAACTATTTTAACAGTCCGCCGTAGACTGCTTTAAAATGTGCTATTATTTACTTAGGATCTGAATGACTAGACCCTTCTACATCTTTCTCACAAGTTCTCGTATTATGCCCAGTCTCGCCGCAGTTACCATATCGTCGTTTGCTTGGTCCGCCGTGGACCGCCTCCTTAGCACCACCAGCCATTTCACTAGCTGGCCGCTTCCCCTTCTCTTTTTCCTTAATAATGGCCTAGGATTCCTCAATAGTAAGTACTCCTTTAAGCTATACTTAGCTTTTTTTAACCTTCTAGTATTTAATAAATATTAAATTAGTATCTTAAAGTATATAAATTTACTAACTTATTATTATAAATAAATATACTATTACTTATATACCCTTTATTAGTTAATTAATTACCTTTATAATTAATATAGGAAAGTTACCTTAATATTTTAAAATCTTACCCTTAATAAAATTTAATTACCGGATAGTTTATTAAGTATTAGATAATGTTTATAATTCCTATTTAGATAGTGACATAGGGAGGGATTGTACTGGAGTTTATAGGTAGACATCCAGCTTAGAAATAACTGAATCTGGGTCCCATAGAGAAATCCTAACTCCTCTAAACCCAGATTTCATATTTTCTTCCGTAAAGATCTTGTTATAGGCTACCTTAAATATAATAAAAAACTTAGATTTAGTAATATAGTTAATTAAGGCCTAAATAAAGAGATTAATCTTAATACTATATATATACTTTAATAGTAAATATAATATAATATTTAATAACTAAAATAAATAAAAAAAATATAGTAATATATTAATAGGGATAATATTATATTTTTTATAATATTATTTAAATTCCGTTAATATATAGCTTTTATAGCTATTAAGGATAAGTATCTAGTATATACCCTTTATCCGTTACTTTATATATTTATTAAAATACTGGATCTATTTAAAACTAGTCTTGTTATCTATCCATCTATTTAGAGTAGTCTTAATAACCCAGCTTGGTGGGAAACCTGACTCTGTTGTCTAGTTAGTAAGGTGGTAGGCGCCTTAGACAATCACAAACGGCGGGATATACCAGCCCTTTACATTAATATATTCGATAGCTGTTGCCTATTCCCGGTTTCCAGGCTAAACAGATTTAGCCTTTTTATGTCGATTAGAGCGTGTAACAACCAGTAATGAGGTTATCTGGCCCATTATAAAGCCGGTCTTGTCGAAGTTGAACAGGTTGTCGTCTGTGATCCTATATTTAGCCATCATATTACGTAACAGCCAAAACCAGTTCCCAATAACCTCTGGATCTTTATAAAGGGCCCTCTGGTAGTTATAAGGCTAATTAAACCTAGTCTTCAGGTTTGGTTATATATCCACAAAGTATTGTACCCAGTTTTTATTAATAAACTTACTATCTTATAATATTAACAAAAGATTAGCTATATCCTTTATACTAAAAAGTTATATTAAAAATCCTTATATATCTTATTTAAGTATATATTAAATAAGTATATATTTTTTAATTATATTAAATTTATATAGTTTAATATATAATTCTTTATAGTAGTATTAATTATTTATCCTATATTTAAAAGTTGAGTAAAGGATAGTAAAAATCTATACAACTTAATATATACTTAAGGGTTTTTTTAATTTTTTTTAAAATTCTTAATTACCTAAAGTATTAAAATAATCTTATTTTTTTTAAAGTAGATTAGTATTATAAATATTAATTTTTAACGTATTAAATATTTAAGTAGGTAAAGTAATACAAGATTATTATAAAAAATAGGGATATAATTTATACTAAAAATAAAACTACCCACTAAAACCTTAAACTTTCAGACTAGTAGTGTAATACCATTATACCTCTAAATTGACTAGATTAATTGAAAATAAGTAATTAGGACTAGTTAGCACCAATTAGTGCTAAATACAATTAACCTTTTCGCCCTTTAGGGGTGCTAAGGATGGCTAAAGTTGGTGGTTTACTTGAAAATGGCTTGCTATGTGGTATGGCTCGCTAACTGGTAAACTACGTTATATTTTTTATAATATTACTTAAACTTTATTAATATATAACTTTTATAACTATTAAAAATAAGTATTTAATATATACCCTTTATTTATTACTTTATATATTTATTAAAATATTAAATTTATTTAAAATTAATTATATTATTTATTTACTTATTTAAAATAAATTTAATTACTTAACTTAATAAAAAACCTAACTTTATTATTTAGTTAATAAAGTAGTAAATACCTTAAACAATTATAAATAATAAAATATACTAACCTTTTATATTAATATATTTAATAACTATTACCTATTTTTAATTTTTAAGTTATATAAATTTAACTTTTTTATATTAATTAAAATATATAATAACTATTAATACAGTTATTATACCTATTATAAAGTTAGTTTTATTAAAGTTATATAAGTTATTATTTATAATACTATATTTAACTATTATATTATAAAATAAGTAAAATTAGTTCCTAATAACCTTTAGATTTTTATAAAGGGTTCTTTAGTAGTTATAAGGCTAATTAAACCTAATTTTTAAACTTAATTATATATTTATAAAGCGTTATACCTAGTTTTTACTAATAAGTTTACCGTTTTATAATACTAATAAAAGGTTAACTATATTTTCTATATTAAAAAGTTATATTAAAAGTCCTTATATATTTTATTTAAATATATATTAAATAAATATATACTCTTTAACTAAATTAAATTTATACTATATAATATATAATTTTTTATAATATAATTAGTTATTTACCCTATTAAATAAAGTAGTTTTAAGGATATTAAAGATTTAATAGCTTAAACTATATTTAAAGGTTTTTTTTAATTTCTTTTAAAATTTTTAATTACCTAAATTACTAATTAAATTTTATTTTTTTTAAAGTAAATTAGTATTATAAATATTAATTTTTAATATATTAAATATTTAAATAGGTAAAGTAATATAAGACTAATATAAAAAATAGGGATATAATTTACACTAAAAATAAACCTACCTACTAAAACCTTAATTTTTTAAATTAATATTATAATACTATTATAACTTTAAATTAATTAAATTAATTAAAAATAAATAATTAAAACTATTTAATACTAATTAGTACTAAATATAATTAACCTTTTTACATTATAGGGGTATTAAGGTTAGTTAAAGTTAGTATATTTAATAAAAAGTAATAATAAAGTAATAATAATAGCTAACTAATAAACCACATTATATAAATATATATATATTTTAAATAATAAAATATTATATAATTAATATATAATTTATATTTATAAATAATATTTCTATAATTTAAAATATAATATATAAATATTATAAAATAATTATTTTATTTTTAATTTTAATTTTTTAAAAAGTATATTTATTATTATATTTTGAATAAAATAAATAAATTATTAATATTTATAATTTATTTAATAATTTAATTTAAATAAGATTTTAAATTTATATTAATTATCTTTAAAGAATATATATATAATATATATATATATTTAATTAAATAACTTTTAATTATATATATATAATTTTTTAAATAAATAAATAGTTTTATATTTATAAAAAAACTTTAAAAAAAAGTTAATTATATAAAAGTTTAAAGTTATTTATTTTTAATTATATTAAATTATAAATAATATATTATTAAAGTAATTTTCTTTATATATTTATATAATAATATTAAATATTATTATAATATATTTATATTTATTATAATTTTATTAATAAATTTAATTTTTTTTAATTTTTAATTCTTTTAATTTAAATTATTATTATTAAATATTTAATTAAATTTATTTTATTATATAATGTATATAAAATTAAAAATATTAAAAATAAATTATATACAATTAATTTTATATATATATAATATAGTTAGATAATTAACTAATTAGAATATATACCTAATTAGTTTTATTAACTTAACTAACTTTTATTAAACTTAATATTAATTAAGTATAAAATTATCAATTAAAATTAGTACTAATTAATACTAATTAGTTTTAATTATTTATATTTAATTACTATAATTAATTTAAAATAGTAATAAAGTTATAATATTAATTTAAAAATTTAAAGTTTTAATAAATAAGTTTATTTTTAATATAAATTATATGTTTATTTTTTATTTTAATCTTATATTACTTTATTTATTTAAATATTTAATCTATTAAAAATTAATAACTATTATAATAATTTATTTAAAAAAAGATTTATTATAATACTTTAAATAATTAAAAACTTTTAAAAAAATTAAACTTTTTTTTTAAATATATATTAAATTACTTAAATTTTTAATATCCCCTATATAACCCTATATAATAAAATAAATAATTAACTATATTATAAAAAATTATATATAAACAAATACAAATTTAATTTAATTAAAAAATAAATACTTATTTAATATATTATTAAATAAAATATTTAAAGATTCTTAATATAACTTTTTAATATAAAGAATATAATTAACTTTCTTATTAATATTATATAATAATAAACCTATTAATATTAAATAAGTATAATACTTTATAAATATATAATTAACTTTAAAAATTAAGTTTAATTAATTTTATAACTATTAAAGGGCCCTTTATAAAACTTTAAAAGTTATTAAAAACTAATTTTAGTTACTTTATAATATAATAACTAAATATAGGATTATAAATAATAACTTTTTTAACTTTAATAAAATTAACTTTATAATAAATATAAAAACTTTATTACTAATTATTATATATTGTCACGGTAGCAGGCAGGTGATCCCAGGCAGGTGGACGTCGAGCGGCAGGGTAATCAGACAGGTCTTCTATTTACTACATACAGGCTCTATCCTCAGTAGGCACAGGCTCTGTTGACAAGACGTAGCTCGAAGAGCTACGAAACAGGATTCAGGAAAGGTTACAGAGTTTTGTCAGAGCTAGCAGCTCACGTGATCAGACCCCAACCCTCTGGGTTGGGGGCCCCTGGGGGTCAGTCCGCCCAGGGCCGTGACATATATTTTAATTAATATAAAAAGGTTAAATTTATATAACCTAATAATTAAAAATAGGTAATAATTATTAAATATATTAATATAAAGGGTTAATATATTTTACTATTTATAATTATTTAAAGTATTTATTATTTTATTAATTAAATTATAAAGTTAAATTTTTTATTAAATTAAAAAACTTATTTTATTTAAAATAAATAAATAAATAATGTAATTAATTTAAAATAAATTTAATATTTTAATAAATATATAATTAAATAAATTAAAGGTAAATATTAAATACTTATTTTTAATAATTATAAAAGTTATATATTAATAAATTTAAATAATATTATAAAAAATATAATATTATTTTTATTAATATATTACTATATTTACTTTATTTATTTTAATTATTAAATATTATATTATTTATATTATTAAAATATATATATAGTAATAAAATTAACCTTTTTATTTAAACCTTTATTAATTATATTATTAAATTTAAATTCTTTTTTATATTTAAGGTAATATATAATAAAGTTTTTATAAAAAAAATATAAAAGTTAAGTTTAAAAAAGTTAAATGTTTTTTATAAAACTTAAATTTTATTATTTTTAAATTAAATATTTATTTATAAACTTTAATATTATTACTCCCTATATTATTATTAAAATAAAGATTATAAATACTTTTAAATACCTATTAAATTATTTAATAATTAACTTTTATTAAAAGTAAAATTTTAAATTATTAAAATAATTGTTTTATATTAATTTTTAAAATTATTAAAAAATTTATAAAAGGTATATAAATAATAATATATTTCATAATAATTTTAAATAATTAGGTTTATATACTTAAAAAGGTTAATATAATATTTATTAAATATTAAAAGGTTAAATAAAATTAAATATAGTTTAAAAAAGAACTTAATATTAAAGAATTTAAATAATAATTAAAAAAAGTTTTTAAAAAGAGTAATTAATTAATAAAATAGTAGGTAATAATAAAAAAGTAGTTTATAATAAATTAAATAAATAATAATATAGTAATTATAATAAAATTAAATATAATATAAAAGTTTATAAAAAAGATATAAAAGAATTTAATTATTTAAATTTTAAATAAATAATAAGTTATTTTTACTTAGTTTATAATAAATTATTAAAATAAATTATTTAATTAATATAAATTAAAGTTAATTTTATATAGCTAAAATACTTTATTTTAGTAAAAAAATTAATTTCTTTATTAAAAGTTAGTTATTTTAAGTTAATACTATAATTATATTAACTATTTTAAATTAATTAAATTAATTAAAAATAAGTAATTAAAATTAATAAATATTAATTAATACTAATTTTAATTAATATTCTTATACTTAATAGGTATTAAAGTTAATAAAAGGTAGTTAAATTAATAAATTTAATTAAATATATATTTTAATTAGTTAACTATTTAACTATATTATATATAAATAATATAAACTTATATTACGTATGTTTTTAATTAATAAAGGTTTAAATAATAAATAAATATGTTTATTAAATTTATTAATATTTAAATTATATTTTAATATTATTCCTTTAATTATGTAAATATTTAATATTTATTAATATAAATTCTAATTTTTGAAATATATTAATTAATTAATATAAATAGTTAATTAATTAACACTTTTAAAATAAAAAGGTTTAAATTAAATTTAAAATATTATCTTTATATATTTAAAAATAAAGTATTAAAATAAATAATATAAATTTATATTATTTATATTTTTATTAATTAAAGTATAAATAAATAGTAAATAAACTTATTAAAATTAAAAGAAATTATATTATATTTTAATATTATTTATTTAATTATTTAAATATTTAATATCTTTAAATATAAATTTTTAATTTTTAAAGTTTTTAAAGTATTAATAAACCTTAATTATTTTAAAAGAATAATATTTTACTTTATTTTATAAATATTATAATTTAATAAGTATTATAAATAAATTTTTATAATTAATTTATATTAATTACTTTTATTATTAATAAAACTTTAATTTAAAATTAATATTAAATTTAAAATATTATTAAAGTTATAAATAAAACTATTTTTAAAGGTTATTTAACTTTATCTTTTAATTTTTTAAATATTTTATAATTAAATTTAAAATAAATTAATAAATATAAACTATATATACTATAAAATACTTTATTTAATAAATGTATGTAAATAAATATAAATTATAATTATAAATTATAATTTTTAAAATATTTAAATAATAAAATTACTTTTTAATATAAAGAATAAATTTAAATATTTATTAATATATAATAACGTAAAACACTAATAAGTGATATACCCTAATAAGCAATATACTTTTTTAAATTACAATTATAACAACCTAAACTATAATACTATATTAATTAAAATTAATTAAAACTAATTAAAAATAAATATATTAAATAATTTTCTATTTATTTTATATATTTATATATTATACTTAACTTTTTTTAATTACTATATTATTATATAATTAATTTATAGTAAACTACCTTATTAATATTACTATTTATTTTAATAACTAATTACTTTCCCTTTATTTTTAAATTAATTATTTTAATAACCTTTTAAATATTAAATAACCCTTTTAATTATAAATATATTTTTTTAATTAAATAATATTTTAAAAATATTATATTTACTTTTTAAAATATTTTATTTTTTTAAAAAAATACTATATAAACTAATAACTATATACTTTTTAATAATTAATTTATTATATATAAAATTAATATTAAAAAGTTTCTTTAAAATTAAAAAATTTAATTTTTAATTAAAATTAATTAAAAAACTACTTATATTAAGTTATATAATATTTAAAAGATTTAAAGTATAAATAATACTAATAAATTAAATTAGGATAAAAATATTTATATTTTAATATTTAATTTAAATAATATTACCTTTTAATTAAATAGGATAAATTTTACTTTTTTAAAACCTTCTTTAATAGTTTTTAGTATAAAAACCTTTTTATATATAGTATAAAAAGTAAAACAAAACTTTATTTTATTAATTTATATAATTTAAACCTTATTATATTAGTTAACTTTTTTATTACACCTTTTTAAATAAATTAAAATATTTAATATTAAATAGTTAAGGTAAGTAAAATAAATAAAAAGGTATATAAAAAGTAATAATCTTTTTTTTTATAAAGTTTTTTAAAATTTATAAAATAATAACTTTTATAATTATTAAATATTCATAATTAATAAATACCCTTTTTATATAATATAATATATTTATAAAAATATTTAATTTATAATAAGGTAATTTTATTATTTATTTATTTATTTAAGCTTATTTTAATAATTTAATTATTAAAAAGGCTATTATTTATATATTAATTTATAAAGTAAACTTTAACCTTTATAACTAATATTAATAGTTTAATTTAATTATTTATATTAATTAACTTAATAGTTATTATTTATTACTAATTACTAAGTTATATTAATTTTATTTATTTATATTAATTTATATTAATAACTACTATTTTAAGTATATTAATACCTATTATAAAGCTTATTTTATTAAAGTTATAAATATTACTATTTAAAATTTTATATTTTATTTATATATTTTTAATAAGGTTAAATTATATATTTATAATATTTAAATTTTTATATAAAGGTTTTTAATAGTTATATATATAATTAATATATATTTTAAAATATAATTTTAATATAATAAATTTTTATACCTAATACTTTTTAATAGTACTATTATTATAGTTATAAAGTAAAGTATTAACTATATTTTCTATATTTATAAAAATAAGTAAATATTTTTAAAAACTTTAATTAAATAAGTTATATATTAAATAATAACCTTTTTTTTTTATTAATCTTTTATTATTAAGGTATATATTTTTTTATAAAGTTTAACTAGCTATTTTATAATAAAGGGTAGTTTTAGGTATATTGTATAGTTAAGATATATATTATATATTTAGTTTTAGATCTTTTTAAATAGCTTAAATAGTAAGTTAAATAGTGGATTTGTTTATTTTACCTATTTTAGAATATGGCGTAAGAAAACACGGTTGGGAGGTAGATTATGACAGTTTTAGGAAAAGTGTGTTGCTTGTTGGGGTATGTTACTTATTGGTATTTTACGTTATAGTTAATACTTTTAAAAACTTTATTTAAAATAATTAAGATTTTTTAAAAGTATTTTAAAAAAAAAGTTTAAACTAAAAAAATATAATTATTTAAGTAATTTATATAAAGAAGTTATAAAGAATTAATTAAATTGATAAAATATTTTATTTTATATAAATATAATTAATATAATAATAATAATATAATAAGTTTAATTAAAAAAAAAGAATCTTTAATAATATTTATATTTAAAAGAAAATTAATAATTTATATAATTAAATTCATTAAATAAATATTAATAATTTTTAATAATAGTATTTTATTATTATTTATATTATTATTATTTTATTTTTAAATTTTAAATTTATTTTCTTTATCATAATTCTTTCTAATATATTTATTAATTCTTTATTATTACTTTTTTAAAATTATTAAATTTAATATTATAAAATATTTATTTTTAAATTATAATTATTTATTTTAAAGTTTTATTTAATTTATTTAAAAAAAAAATTTATTATTATTTATTATTATTCTTATAATTAAATTATTTATTTATAAATTTAAAAGCTTTTTATTTTTAATTAAACTTTAAAGGTTAATAAGTTAATATATATAATTTAAATTTTAATTTAAATTTAAAGGTATTTAAAATAAAAAAAAAGAAATCTTTTTTTATTTATTTATAAGAAGGAAGGGTGCCTATTTAAAGTATTATAACCTGGGGTGTGGCGTGGTGCTACTGGCCCCTGGGATAATAGTATTATAATGGCCTAGCTCATTCCGGACGCGCTAAAATAACGCGGCAATTCACCTAATGTAACTAAGAGATCCTTTATAACTTAAGGCGGGGCTGTACCGCTTACGTTAGACTGGTTCTCTACATCTCTCCAGGCCCGCGCATTTGACCTAGAATACTTCTTTCCTTCATTTCATCACCGCAGTAAATACGGCGAAGCTCGATACATCAGCTTATAATGAAGTTCTCCGGTATGCGCTCCAGGCTAGCAGCCCGCCTGAAACCGGGCAAGCGATCCGGGGACACTGGCGATACGGACCAAGCTTTCGAAGGTATAGCATCCACAACTCGACAACAGAAGGACTCTGCCTTCATGCGAATGCCTCCAGAGATACGGTGTCTTATCTTAGGGAACTTGTGGAACGATGCCGGGGCTGTGCGGCACATTATACTTCAAAACGGCCGTTACACATCAAAGAAGTGTGTAACGAATCACTTGGCGCCGGGAGATCTGATGCAGGAATGCGCTGAACATCAGTCGACTCGATTCCAAGATGAGGCTCTCTGGTGCAGGATGACTTCGGCCTGGGGCAATCATTGGAAATGCGAAGAGTTCCACCGGGACGGGGAGCCGAAGGGGTGGAACCCCTTTCTCACCATGATGCTTGTCTGCAAGCAAATGCAAGTACCGCTTGATTTGATCATCAGAACAACATTTCCAGCTCCGAGTCTAATTTCTTTGCAGGTATATCGAATCCCGTACCTCTGCATACAGTCAGCTCACCGTTGTGATCCATGACATGGAGACGCTGTACAGTTTCACCGTATCACAGCGTCTGCCTATTATCAATCATATTCGGAATTTGAACATAGCGATGCGTCTTCCCGTACGCCGGGAGTCGAAGTCGAAAATGAGCCCCGAGGCAATCTCCGCCATGTCCCGCTGGCGCGACTGCTGTCAGGCCATGGATCGGCTGCAAAACCTGGCTGCGGTAGACATGTGGCTGGACACGGCCGAGCCTGCCTGGCGAGCCGTGTTGAGCGAGATACCGGGACCGAATGCGAACCCATTTGTCTTTGAATCCCGGCTGGCTGGCATCCTGACCGTCGACCTGCCCGTGAATCCCGAGAGACCTGAGGCGTGGCAGCAGGTAGCCAGGGTCGAGCCACGGTTTTCTATTCGAGCACGTGGATGGCCCGTCTTTAGGGTGTCGATGGAGGGAACTAGAGCAACTTACACCATCATCAAGCTTTGGGACAGTGCAGAGCCAGGTGCTCCACAGCCTCCGTTGGTATTTGGTACCCATATGTGAGTGAACCTGGGAGTCTTTTTCAATCGCTTCTGGTGCGTTTCGTACACGAAAAAACAACGCCTCCCGGTCAAACACTTCGATTGAACTCAGGGGGCAAACTCGGCTCCCATGAGCGAGTAAGAAGGATTCACAACATGACTAATTCTTCCTACTATAGTGCACATCACCGTCCTCGTAAGCGTTGGCTGTAAGGCTGAATAAGTGTGGTAGTTTGCTGGGATAATTGGAGCTGACGGTCCGTTTCTCTTTCTGGAACGGGCAACATCATTAGTCGAACTTCACTAACAGGATGTTGTAGATGCATGTCTTTTTCTTGGTACGACTAGAGTTTCTATGCTACTAGGCTCCCTGAAATGCAATGGAGCTCGGGACAAAAATTGTAATCAGTCTTGTCAGGATGTCTTTAACTTCTTTTCTGAGCTTTGAACTCGTACTGCAAACAACCATAAGAAATATAGCCACCAACTCCCCCATTGTTGCATTGCGTGTAATCAGCAATCAGGATATCCTGACACTTGGTATAACCGGGGTCCTCCTCGTTCAGAGGGTTCGAGGCATACATCTCCGTCTGCCCCGTCGAAAGCTCGCACCCATCCTTCCAGAAGACATTGTACTGATATGGCGCGTCGTTGGTCACGGTGCTCCATTGGAGAAAGGTCGTAGAATCCCCGGCCTTGATTGTCTTTAGCGCGGTGCCGGCGCACGCGAAGCCACTATAGTACTGCACCCAGGACTTGTGGATGTCGGCGTGGTCGCCAAAGTCGTCCCGGCCGTAGCATTCCTGGTTCCCCTGCGTCAGGGGCGTCTTGGGCTTTTCAGGCGGGGTCTCCGTGTCCGCGTCGGGGTCAACGATCTTGTACTTGGCCGTCCCGCAGTCGAGGTCTATCTCCCCAGTGGTGAAGGCGGTATGTGAATCGTAGTTGCCTGCGAGTATGTGTCAGTGAGATACCCTTGATGCCGTGCTGGCTGCGTTTTGCTCACATGATGATGGGAATTTCCCAAAGACGTTGATGCAGCTATAGGCCGTGCAGTCGTTATTGCTAGTTGTGTCGAGGGCGAAGTCGAACGACCAGCCTTCAAAGGAGCTGATGCCGAGATCCGAAGTCTTTACTGTTTGGGTTATGGGGCCTGACAGCCCATCTTTACCGTCGCAAAGGTTGTCAACGGCTCTGTGGCTCGTTAGAAATCGTAAAGCATTGCAGATGGAAGAACACATACTGTTGGAACACACTCTTCTCCATGTTGACAAGGTTGGGGTCTTCTGATGTACCGGCATTGCACTTGGGAGCAGGTACCGACTGGGGGTCACTTTGGTCAGGTCCGAACACCCATGAGTAGATCAGATCTTCAACAGCATCGTAGTCTGCACCCTCCGCAGTCCAGAAGTTGTCATCATCGATCTGCTGAGAGGAAGGATCACAGTTGCAGCCTTTCCACTCATTGCCACACTGGCCGAACCTGTTGCCCTTGCAGCGGTTTCCCGCGCATGCCGGCGTTTGCGTTGGGCAGGAAGCCGGTTGTGTGGTACTGGGCTTTGGGTTTGAGTTGAAGATGGGCATGGGCTGGGGATCTGCCCTGAGCTTCCAGAGGTCCTCCAAGATATTGACGGTGCTAAGGAGGAAGGCGAGCGAGCCAAGAACGCCGAGCACTGCGCCACCGACGGCAGCGAGGATCTCGCCCGCGCTCACGACTTCGACGACTTGAATCTCGGTCACTTGGATGATTTCGAGGACGATGTCTTCATCCGCAAATGCCATCATCTGTTCACTCTCGGCCAGGGCGACGGCGTCGTTCCCACTGGCTGCGGCTATGTCCTCGTTGAGGCGTACCATTTGCCGTGCAACGTCAGGGTCCTCACGGAGGAGCTGGTTGAGCCGACTGGTGCGTTGCCTGACACATTCTGCGGCAGGAGGAGCCCGCCGCATGATCTGCGACGCGTTACCGCCGAGTGATTGTTCGAATTCCAGGTCTCGACGCTTCACTGCTAGGCAGGAGGGCAGTTGGGAAGAGATCGAGGCCAGTTTGGTCTTGAGCCATTGGCTGAGTGTAATTTCGACTTTACCGTTGGTCACGCCCACCAGGAAGGCCTTGGGGATGGTTGTGGGCGTGCCTTGCCCATCTACACCTGTGGTAGTGATAGTTGCGGTGCCAAAATCTGTTGTGGTAGCATGCCACTGATTCGCGTTAGCTGTCAGAACGTTGGAACATCGATCATAGTTTCAAAGTGAAGAAACAGTGGATGATTTACTTACTGATGTAGTAGTCCTGCCGTCTGTAACAATTTCCGTGAGGTACTCTGTATCAACACCAATGGGCGCGATTCTGTAGCGGCATTAGTCTATTTTTTCAGATTTGAGGACTCGACTATCCCAATACTCACATGTCCGACTCAGGAGGAACGTCCACTGGATTGATGCCAATTTGTCCAGCTTCAGTGGGTATTATGGCCATAATTTGAACACCATCAGGGAGCAAAGGATTAGCAGTGCGTGAAGGCGCCTGGCCATGAGCGAAGGAAACCAAAGAAATGGCTAATGCCATAGAGAAAATTGAATACATGATGGGCTATGCGACAATCCCCTTCGATGACAGTCACTTTGCTTCAAACTGAGTGTGAACCGTCTGTGCTGTTGCCAATTTGCAAGTAATTTCCAATGGCGCAGCGGGAGCCTGCGCGATTTTGTAATCGGGGCCGCCATCGTGGGTGTAAAGGCTCTGCCAACATCTTCGTAGCTTGGCCATCTTGTCCGCGCCGCAAGCAGGATAACGTGCTTCGATCCACGGCTTTCTCTTGACCTTCTGCTGGTGTGAAGGGCTCTGCACGTGAATATACCGGAAGAAAAGGGTGTGTGGGGATAACTTGGAGTTTTGGGGCTTGTAGACGGCATGTACAGGTACTTTGGATCATAAATGCGGCCGCCAAAGCAGGTGATACTCGGTGCAAATCCCGTCGGAGCCGACGCTTACATGCATGGCCGTCTCTGGGAGTCATCAGGTGTATCAGGTGTATCAGGTGTGCACGTTGTGTCAGCAGCTAAAAAGGTGTGAGCCGCCATCTTACACAGTGCGCAACTTCGACTCCAACAATCTCGAACTTCATCCCACCACATGACGCAGAAGGACCTTATCAGGATACCTTGGCGGACACAATGATAAGAATGAAAAATATCTTCAGAAGGGTGAGAGTTGCTTGCTATATAGGCGCAGGCACCACAAATTGTAGCAATGGGCCATAGGTCCCTCCCTGATGGAGGATAGGTATCCCTGAGTTGCAGTCTTACTGGATCAAGATGATGTTTTTCAGCAAACTCATTTTCTTTTGTTTCCTGGGGGTTGCGTTCGGGAGGCATCGCTATGTGATTGACAGCGAGAGTTGCGTTCGTGAGTACCCTGGACTGGGGCGGCCGTGATGATACTTACCTTAACCATATGCCCCCACGCGGCCAGCTACGTCTTCTCTTCTCTAACATTATTCGATAGCCGATTCGACCAAACAAAGAGTCAGGCTCTACATGGATAATGCCATTAGTCGCTCAGATGCAATCGCCAATCTAATTAAGCCGCTTGTCGACGCTGGAAACATCGACTCGCTTCCTGACCGGATCAAAAACCAGGCACAAATGTTGTTTGGCAAGAACGACTTGAACGCATTTCGCAGTCTAGTCGGTGAGCTCAAAAACCTCGTACCTGGACTATGCCATTGAGACGGTAGCTAACGAGGTCGCCTCGCGCGATTAGCAAAATTTGTGGCGGCCAGAACGTACCAATTCCACGATGTTGATAACCGGTCGCCGGAATGGAAAGCCGACAGAGACCAGTTGGATTTGGTAAGATCAATATTGTACATTTCTATACACCTGAATATCATTGCTTTATGTTAATACTTGCTTTTACTTTCTAGGAGGTTTTTTGTAACGCCGATTACATTGAACCCGACACCACAAATCAGCAAGCAAATATCAACTGGAAGGACACAGTTCAGAATCTGCCGATAGAAGACGGTGACTCTATATTGAAACTGAAGGGCAAAAGCAGTACCCTTGCCGTGTGCAGTCCATCTAGAACGAAGATGAATAATGGGAGGTGGCCTCCTGGCTCGCCTGAGCTCATCACACTCCACCCGGACTACCTCAAGACGATTATAGAAAAGAACGTCCTTTTCAACACTGATCGAATCAATAAGGCCAATAAGAACAGTCTTGCGGATAGAATTGGACGCAAGTTCGGGCTTGCGACGACCGGTGCCGACATACTTGACACGCCGGAAGCAACCATGCTGCATGAGGTACGCGACGCAGCCACTTACATGTCTTTTATTGTGCTGCTTCAAACCCGATTATGACTTTGCTAACCATGGCAATTTATCAACTCTCAGATGATGCATTTGAAGTTTTGCGGCCTCGCGGATGACTCGGACGGCAAGAAAAGTTACGGCTGGGCCAACTGCGTCAGGTTGAAGAACATGGACAACGCCGGTAAGAGACCCCTTGCGGAACTAACAAGATACGAAGTGTTTTTGGTTTAATAAGGGCCGTGCTGAAACATTTATAGAAAGTCTTATGTTTTTCGGGATTGCCTTTGACTTGATTCAAAACTTTCAGTATGATATAGATGAGAAAGGTAAGCTAGTGAGGTTTACATAGGTACCTAACATTGGGTTTTATCAAGAACTAGGCTGTTGAGTTTGTTATGTTGCCATTTGTAAGGTATGAGATAAAGACAAATAATTATAAACTGGCAATATCTTTTTAACATGAGTTGGTAATGAATGAAATGCTTGATCACCTAATGATATTAAATTATTAATATTGTGAAAGTTATATTAAAGCATCAACCAAGATATTATCAATATATTGAAATAATAATTATTAAAACTGAAGCGAGGATCTCCATGTTGCGGAGAAACTTAAAGTCTGCTACGTTATATTAGGTATTATTTAATACTTTTTTCTCTGGCTCGAGAATTAGCGTTTTTCTATAATGTTGATTCCTGTGAAGGGGCAGGCGTTGTGTTCGGGCATGCATGCCCTGACCACCGCCACCACTAATGGCTAGCAGCAGAAGTTCGCAAAATTCGAGCTTCAAAAGAAGGAACCAGAGAAGAAGGTTAATGAAGAAGGCCTAAGGAGTTCATTCGGCCTGAGACAAGTTAGGCTCCCTAGGCTCAAAACCAAATCGTCAGCATTGGAACGTTGCTTGTTTCTAATTCATGTCGATTGGTCTAGCACATTGAAATGTCTCGAGCCTAAATCTTGAATCTTTAAGAAATTTATGTATCTTTACTCTGAGAATGCTTTAATTCTGATCTGATTGTGCTGATGGCCTAATACATATGTGTTTCTTGCGCTGTGCGCGGTATGAGCCCCCAGCGTGAGACCAGACACCTAATACCACCGCCGAACTCGGCTAAAAGATGACATGCACAGGCGTCGGAAGAAAATACCACTTTCTCAAATCCTCAAATAGTCTCTGAACAATACCATGGTGCGCAAAATTGGTTGTGACTCTTTATTCATCGCAACAACCATCACCTGGATTAATGTCTTTCTTGAAACGTGCCGTGACAGCTTGGGCTATAGCTTCGTGACCAGCCTGTTTGGGGTGAACGGGGCGCAACGAAAGGCCAGACTGGCCGTTCTGGAAGGGACCCATGTGGACCCTTTGCTCCGGCGCAACGACTTCGTTCCAGTCGTAGGTGAACATACCAGACTGGTACCACTGATCAAACTCCTGGGCTGTTGGGGCTCGGACCGTGTAGGCCCCGTTGTCCAAGATGACACCCTCGGGGATAGCATTCCAGAGGAAGACCCTCGACCCTTGGTATTGGTCCCGCAGGCTGTGCTGGCACTCACAGAACCGTCCCCCGTCAAAGACGTGGCTGATGTCGATGTAGCCGATCCTCGTGTCGTTGAAGCCCTCTGCTAAAGCCTGGAGTTGGCTGTTCACGGCCTCGACAAGGCTGTTGAGCTCCTTGCGGAGTTCCAAAGTAAGCTTTTGGCGAGAATCCTGCCTCCATGGGACGACAAAGCTCTCCGTGTTGCACCAGGTTGCCTCGTCGTCGTCGGCAAACAACAACGAGTAGCCCAGGATGTACAGATGAAAGTTTTGATTGTACCGCACGCCTGGAGAGTTCAAGACGTCCCATACTGCGTCCAGAAAAGAACCTCGTAGCCCCATGTTGATGCGCATACGGGCGTCTACCATGGACCTGACACATTCGCCATTGCGGTCCGGCCAGTCTGGGCCGTAGTTCTTGTTCTGTTCATGGAAAACACAGTTGTTGACGACGTTCCAGAAGCCGACATCGCTGCCTCCGGCTTGCATTGTGACGATATCCGCTTCGCCGGCTCGGTCCATTTGCACGTAGCCCATGTAGGGAGTTTCCGCCATGTTGGAGAAATTCGCCCCAGTACACGCCGAGAAGCGGAAGTCGGTCTGTTTGCCCGTCGGCACCCAGGTTTTGTTCTCATTTACTAGAACGGGCCATGCATCGTTGATTCGAAGACATTGGTCCTTGTTGTCGTCATAATCCGTCCGTCCGAATATATCATAAGTGACGCCGCTCTACAGCTGGATGGTAAGTGACACTGACACATGGTAGTCATTCGAGTGGGTGGTACTTACAGCCCACGAGTCGCCAATGGCTGCCCAGACAAGCTTATCTTGCGATGGGACCAGGTCTTCTTCAGGAACCTGCGAAAAGACTGGCGCGAGGTGAGTTGCCAATGCCAATGCCAATGCCAGTAAACGAGCCTGGTGAAACGAAGGCATTTCGATAGTAGCCTTCCAAGTCTGGAAGCTGTAGAGATGGGGGATTGCGATTGACTGTGTTCTGTCTTCACAAACTGCTTCTCCTATGCACAGACGTCCTCAAATGTAAGTTTTATTCATCTGCGCTGTGTTTGCCTTGTTCTCAAGTGCTATCCCGTACAGTGCGAGTGCATTTCAAAAGGCGCTGCCTCAAGGTCATGAGACTCTTGAATTTCTCAAGCTGCCATGAAAGAACTTGGATATTCAACACTACTAGATGACTCTTTTCATGAAGGAACGCCGAAATGCTGACCAGTCTGCCTACCAAGACTTAACACAAGCTATAGCTACTCCAACTTCAGCTACCCCAACGCGCTCCAATTTCCCCAATGCTGCTGAGTTGGAGGGTCACATATCAGTTTAGACCTTCGATAGGCGAACGTATCGCTTGTAGTGGTACAAAGTAGTGTGAGTCAACACATGCAGCGGCCCGCAACCGACGCGGCTACGCGGAATCCTTTCGCTGGTCAGTGACAGCTGCCTCTTACAGCTAATACCTCCGCGACCGCTACCGAGGGGGGGGATCGTCCCGGCCTGCTGACTGGGCACGTCGACGCACAGATAGGAGACTCCTGCCTGCTGCAGGATTAATCACATCCGATCTGACATAAGAATACGCAACATCCATGACTCTATACAGTGGGCCATTAATACAAGCCTTGCCAACCAGAGCCCAAGACGCCTCGGCTCCCAGGCACACCGCACAGAAGAATCTTACCTCAGCCTTATCCAGTCATGTGGCTACGGGTCCTGGCTGAGGGTGATCGGTGCCTAGGTGACAAGATCTGGATTCTGAAGCGTGCAACACGGCGATACCTTCGACACATATCCATGCGACGAGAATTTCCCCGCACCACTGCATAATACCTACTGTCTGCGGCTTGCCCTAAGAGCTATGGCTCCACGAACCAGATACAGTCAGGCTTAGAAGATGACTATAAACTCAATGAAATCTTTAGTCCATACTTTCGACACACAGGAGCGCCACACACCTCGGCTTCTACCTTTTTAACACACCTTCAGGAGCTTTTGGTGGCCACTTTGGATTGAACAAAGGTCCAACGCCAATTTTTTTCTACAAGATACCACCCTCCTCGGCCTTTTTACACCGACTTTTGCGGCACGTTACCTAACGCCACCGCGCCCACGAATTGACAAACTCCTAATCAAAGCACTGAATTGGATGTTCTGATATTTCATTAGGATCCGATCCCAGCTAATTGATAACTCGTGACTGTATCATCGAGATCAGGGTCATTGTCACATCAAGTATCCTGCAAGTAGAGCACCATCTCTAGAGTCTTTCTTGTTCGCTGAAATCAGGATCTGGAGATTCTGACAGGCTCGGGACCACTCGATGGATCACATGCTGGATAATTCACCTCAACCAACCTCGATGTGCACGTAATAGGCTTGACTAAAGACCAGTCTCTGCTCGCATCTTTTCTCGCATCTTTGGTTTGAGCATTGGTGTCCCTCGCCACATTTGACGATTGTTCGACCGAGAAGCTAGTCTACAGGTAGCCTTGGACTTTCTGCCCAGAGCATTTAATTCTGTTTGGTTTCTCTCCAAGGCCTTCACTCAATCAGCTTCAGTTTTGGTCATCTTCTTTTACCGAAACAGCCATGTCTTCGTCGTCGTTTCTTTGGGCAGGCCTCCACCATGACTCAATGGCCTCCGTGACAGCTGCACAAGCGTCCTCTGATGGCAGCTCCAAGGCTGTACTATTTGACATTGTCTGCACTCTTCGACGGTTAGAGTCCAACATCCAAGCCCAACATGACCGGTTGAGCTTCTTCGAATCGTCGATTCGAGCCGAGAGCGTGACAACTGGCTCGCCAACCATGAGTAAAAGTTCTTTCGACTCCCAGCGGTCACAGAGAGAATCTATCTTGACTACTCCGCCTCTGTCTCCCGCCGAGGAGCGTAATGGAAGCCCTTTTATGGTGCAGAGCAAGTTCGAGTATGAGGACGGAGGCCACGGCGACGAATTACCTACTGGCATGCAAGTATTACCCTATATTCAGTTTATTGGTCCCAAACTAATCATGTCTTGTAGATCAACAAGTTCCGACCCCAAAGATGAAGAAGAGGCCGAGGAAGAACCAAACGTTGTGTATGACGGCTACGCATACTCAGAGTCCAACTACTCTCTTCCGCTCTCCCAGATTCTTCTCAGGGCGGCGTCAGTCATGAACATTCCCCGCATTCCAACGCGGTCTCCCTTGCGTCCTGTGAGTATGGACGACGACGATATCGATCCGATTCCCTGTTCAGAGCCCTCGAGCGGTGATCAGAAAGACATGACGGCCGCCACCGACTTTTATCAGCTCACCCCCGAACACACATTTGATTGCCGTCCCGTCACCGTCCTCACGGTGGAAAGTTCTCGTCGCACTAAAAGGAAGAGAGATTGCATAGTTCTTACTCTGGAGAAGTCATTTGGTCTCTATGATAAGTGTATTACGAGCATCTTGTCGTTCTCTATCAAAGCACCAACGCTACGTGTAATTGGGAAAGCCACAAATAAGCTCGACAATGGCTGGACAGTCTTCAAGACGGATCTCAAGGTGTGTGTGTATCGAAAGCGACCGTATTAGGTGGCTTAGGAGACGGGTGGGAAGTCTGGACGCAAGCTAGCTCGACAGGAGAAACGTGCTTAGTATTTCTTTTGTAGTGTTTGCCTTGATTCTAAGCTTCAGTCTATAGTAAATTGAGCCTCATCCAGCTACCTGACAGAGATACAGAAGGGAAACGTTCACAGCCACTTGTTTCACCTCACCACTCTTAGAAGAAATAAGTTTCAAGTCTCAAGCTCGTATATACTAAGCTATTCAAGTGTCAATAGAACGACTGAAGCCTGCACATGCCGTTGTAGCTGCAACTGACATAGCTCGCGAATTACGTACGGCACCCATGACACCCGACCCTCTTTGAATTGGTTAATTAGGGACACAAGATTGCTCTGAAACTGCACACCCTTAGGAGGAAGCACTGGTAAGGCCCGTACGCGGCCCTCGAATGAGACCTGTAGGATGGGCACCAGGGTAGGCATACCGTGTCAGCCCGGCGACTCTGCACTGCATGGTACCGATGGGTACAAACAGATACAAAAGCGATGTCAGATTGCGGCTCACGTCAACAGTGGGGCTTAGAATACGACTCTATAAAGGCACAGCTATAGTCAGGTGTAAAGGTGTGGTGGGGGAGCTTCCCCAACTTCTCCAAATTATGAGCTCCCATCGTGATGTAAGCCACATATAAGCCACAAACTGAGTTCCACAGCTCCGAAGCTTACATGGCAACACCTTCAACACCATCAACACCACCACCGGTGAAATAGTAGAAAAACTCTTGTTGTCAGAAGACGAATTTTTAAGTTTGCTTACAGTCTTGGCGCCAGCTTTGTAGGATGAGAACTCGGCTTAACTGCCTGTTCAGTCAACTGCAGAGTGTCATTGGCCATTTTCAAGGCCGAGCCTCGAGCCTCGTGATAGCTTCCATTTTCCCTTCGGCTAGTAGATTGGTTTCATCGACCGATTGATCCTTCTCAAAGCCTGCCTAGCTGGAGACCTCGTGATAGCTTCCTGCGACGATCTTCTCGCTTGGTCAGCGGAAGGGCGCCATTGATCCTTCTCAACTTGAAGATCGAGATGGGAGCCTTGTGTGATAGCTTTCCGAAAGACTCGGACTTGTCACCACATGACGAGTTCATGAATCAGCTTGAAGAACTTGTGACGATAGTTTGAGGCGATGTAATCAAGGGTTTACCGCATCACCAATTGCCAATTGGAAGATCGTGATGCCGGACTTGACGAAGCTCCCGACAGCTATACCTACCCTACTTGCTCTGCTGAAGCTCGGCCAAATACTACTACTTGTCTGCTGTTTCCTCTACAAGATATCTCAATCTCTATTCTCTTTCTTTATCTTTTACTGCCAGGCCACTCTCCGCAAGCATAACGAACGCAATGGCTATTCTCAAGCTTTTCTCCATCGGAGTCCTCTCCGCTGCCGCCGTCACAAAGGTTCAAGCCAACGACAACAAAGATGGATGTACTTTCTCTCTGTCCGCCTCTGGCGGAATTGAGTGTCCAGCTGGCCAGCTTGACGATGGCCAGATCCGCCTAAACGGCAGCTATCCCACTGCCGAGTTCACAATCCGTGGCGACAAGATTTGGGACTCGGCTGGGAAGGGATGCATCGTCACTCGTAAGGAAATTCCCTCCCCAAATTGCCTCACAAGCCTCGTTGACACTTTGATTTAGCTGCACCCATCACGCAGGTTCAATGCGACGTGAACGCGGAACCAGCGCCGGGATTCTCCATCGACAGCTCCAACAAGCTGCTCTACCAGGGCTCATCGGAGTTTTACGCCTGTTCGGCCACGGATACTGAGTACAACGTCTACATCAAGCCTGATTTTGGCCAGACCAAGTGCTTTGCCGTGACTCTGACAGCCAGCGGCTGCGGCTCGGCACCGCCGCCGCCACCGCCGCCACCACCACCACCAACAACTTCGGCTCCGACGTGTCCAAGTGCTCAGCCTCCTTCTACTGTCACGGAGACGACTACCTGCACCGTCACTCAGGCGGTCACCGTGACCGGAAACGCCTCAACCGTTTCTGTTACGGGGCCTGTTTCGACCGTTTCTGTTTCGGGCGTTGGCTCAACCACCACAGAGACGACGACGTGCACGGTGACTGACATGAGCACGGTGACTGAGACTGACACGAGCACCATCACCTCGATGGGGACCGTGACGAGCACGCTGCCCTGCACCACTAGCAACAGCTCCACGACCAGCAAGACCTGCCACAAGTGTCAGAGCCACAATAGCACAACTTGGACAACTTCAACTACGTCCTGCCACAAATGCGGCACAGGCACGGGCACTGGTGGGCCGTACCCCACCGGCGGGAACTCGACGTGGTCGTGGTCGTTACCAACGAGCATGACTACAGGTGGATCGTCATCTTCATCCTCGGCATCTTCATCCTCGACATCTTCATCCTCGATGCTGTGGAGGTAAGGTGAAGTGACCGTCTATTGCGGTTCAATGCGCAATTCTTTGCTATTACGGTAGATAGAACTACTGTTGCGTATCAGTAGTACTTAGTCTAGTGTCGACCGCAATAATAACCTCTAGTTAGCCTACCCTAATTGCGTCCTGCTTGGCCTCGTTGGAAATTTGGTGGAAATTCATAAGTATCTAGGGATGTCTCAAGAGATCCCTTTCGATATCTCTCGCAAACCTTTCAATAGTATAACAGCCGCTGCTGTATGTAAAACATTGCTTTAGTACAATGACCGCTGAGAGACATTCGTGCGCGTATAGGTCTTCCTGTCTATGCGGCTACGTAGCAAAAGTTCTCTGGGGTAGCGATTTATAATAAATCATGATGCACTTGTCAGAAATAAAGATTGCAACTGTGCCTAGTCATTTGCTCCTCTAGGACAACTTGATTTCATCTGTGTCAACCTAGACGCCCTGAAACAATACTTTCTTCTCCCTATACACGTATTGTTGGGAACGGTTCACAAGGAGTAATCCTGCAACAAATGTGCCATTTTACCTAGCCGTCTGCCTGTTGAGATGAGCCTTGGTCGAAGGAAGGTAGTTCACATTTTCTTCGGGCGAGGCGGCACTGACCGGAACGCTACAGATTCACGTTCTACCAAATTTCGTGTATAGGGCTCGGTCATAGTAGCAAGGAGTCGCAGAATTCGCCCTAAGCTAGATCAAGAACTTGGAGGGCGCGGGAGGTTCACTAGCGGCCAAGAGGTGATTATAAATCGTCTAAGGAAATGACGTCGAGGGACTAAAGGCAGAACAAGACAATCAGCATAGCAACAAGTCAGCGCTACCGCTATAATACTCAGCTCTGCCTCGCAAAGTGATGTCCACTTACATATCGTCACATCTGTTTGATTTTCTTCGCATTTCCAAGAGCATGGTGATTATATCTCTGGCAGCATTTCCCTGCAATGAGGATTAAAGGGGTGCTTAAAAAAGGCGGGTTGACTTTTGAAATACCCATCCAGAGAATGGACTTGCCAACATCCACTTCCATCCACCCTTTCAAGCTCTCCATCGCCCAGTCCACTCTCGACGACTTGCAAACACGTCTTCGTTTAACCCGTTGGCCGGACAAGGAGACAGTCACTGATTGGTCTCAAGGTGTCCCGCTCGCGGCAATTAAAGAGCTTTGCAAGTACTGGCAGACAGAATACGATTGGCGACGATGCGAGTCGCTTTTAAATTCGTATCCTCAGTTCACGACGACCATTGATGGGGTGGAAGTTTACTTCCTGCATATTCGGTCAGAGCACAAGAATGCGCTACCTCTTCTGCTTACACATGGTTGGCCTGGCTCAGTCCTGGAATTCAGACACGTAATCGACAAGCTCGTTGACCCGGAATCACACGGCGGATCTCCTGAAAATGCCTTTCACCTCGTTGTCCCAGCACTTCCGGGCTACGCCTTTTCTGGGAAGCCGACGGAGACTGGTTGGGATTACCATCGCACCGCGCGTGCATGGGCAGAGTTGATACAGCGTTTGGGCTATGCAGACAGCGGATGGGTCGCTCAAGGCGGCGACTGGGGAGCTCACGTGGTCGCAAGCCTGGGTCATCAAGCACCGATGAGATTGAAGAGCGTTCATTTGAATTCCATCTTCTTCGAACCCAAGGTAATTCCTGGCCTCACCAGCCTCTGCAAGATACATTCTAACCTCTTTTGCAGAAAGAAGTCCAAATTCGAATCCACGATACGAAGGGCGAGGAACGAGCCATGCATCTGGACGGCTGTCGGGATGCTGGGCACCGCGGGTACTCCCTCCAGCAGTCAACGAGACCACAGACCATCGGCTACGGGCTTGCAGACTCACCAGTCGCACAGGCGGCGTGGATCTATGAAAAGTTCAGAGACTGGTCTCATCATGATGGTAATGTGGAGACAGTATTTAGCAAAGACGAGATGGTCGACACGATCATGCTGTACTGGCTCTCCAATTCCGGCACATCGTCTGCTCGTTACTATTGGGAGTGCAAGCCCGACTCGACCGCAATGCCGATAGACATACCGGTTGGCGTGAGTTGGTTCGGCGGCGATAATAGTTATGCACCAAAGGAATGGTGTGAACGGTACTACAAGAATATCGTGCACTGGAACGAGACGGAGAGAGGCGGCCACTTTGCGGCGTGGGAGGTACCAGACGATTTTGTGGCGGAGGTGCGCGAGTGGCAAAGCAAAATCAGGTGAAGAGACATGAAAAAAACATGCTTTTGGCGCAGACCTTCACGGTCCTGAACACAGGTACCTAGGAACTAGTATCCTTGTGCAGAGTTATAGTGCTCTTGTTCGCCGCTATGCAAATACATCTGGAACTATACACTACCAATTGTCCGCCAATTGGCTCCATAAGTGCTCAAATAGTTGTCTTGAAAGTCTCCCAGAAAACTTCTAGCATTCTCTCTCTCCTTCCTGAACGCATTTCGCCACGCGGGGTCTGGCCCCGGGAGTGGCTCAGACCCACCTGATGTCAAATCGTTATTGACCCATTGCATCAGTCTGCGAATCACGAAATCATCCAACAAGAAAACACTATTGAGCATAGTCCCGGGCAACAAATGGCTCTTTCTATGCTTCTGTTCTTCTTGCATTCCCGCCTTCGAGGGGAGTCGAACTCTGCCTGCAAACACAGTCGCAAGAACCTGGGCCTGGAAGTCGTAAAGTGAAAAGGTAGATGCGAGATGAGAGACTCCGATGAATGCGAGAGATGGATCAGGAATGTAGAAGATGTCCTCGTGTAGATTGTGTACCGTTTTTCCGTCCGCAGTAGTGATAACCGTTTCGTCTGCGTCCTGTAGGGCTCTGTGTGGTTGCTCTAACAATGGGCCAAGGAACGGGAACGTTGTTATTTATCCCGTGGCGATGATAACGTCGTGGATGTCTGTTATGAAACGGCCATCTTGGAGCAGAGCCCCCCCTGGAATAGGGCTGTTATCCTCAGGAATCGTTGGAGCTGGAGTGGATTCATGGAGAGTAAACTCGGCGACCATGGCCACCTTCTCGGCATTTTCATGGTGGACTTTCTCCCTGAAATCGACCTTAGTGTCTCTAGCGCTCTGATAGACTCGCGCGCCGTTCTTGACAAGATCATTGGTGATCTCCAAAGCCGAAATAAATGCCCCGACAATTAGCACCATTCTGCCGCGGTATGGCTCAGGGACACGGAATTGCTTCGCATGTGTTACCCGGCCTGGGAATATGTGCTTCCACTCACACAGGCCGGGTATATCGGGCACACGCGCCACGACAACGGCATCAAAGTTCCACAGGTCTTTGCTAAGTGTGTAGGTCGAGGACGAAGCGACCAGGCTAGAGGTCTGGACCTGCCATTGATTGCCATCAGGGCTTTTGAGGATTGATTCTACCCGCGTGCGGAAGACGATGTGTTCTTGGACGTGATGGGCTTGAGCCATCTGCCGAAGATAAGCAAGCACCTCGGTGTGGTCCCAAGGCGCTCGTTTCCCCTCTGGCCAGGCCTGAAGCGAAGTGCGCATGATCCCCTCGCTACCCCGAGTCTTCATATTAGCATACACTGGGCCCGGTGGATCAAAGATCTTTGCCGCATCCTGGAGACTTAGCCCGCTCTCTCGCAGCCTTTCAATCTCATGCCAATCTGGGGTCGGTGGTTGAATGCTGGGAAATGGCGGGTCCCGATCTGCTTCTGGGTTGAACTTCCAGGCCCCACCAGGGCTATTCGCCCGCTCGAAAACCGTGACATTAATCCCTTCGCGGATCAAATGCGCAGCTGTCACAATGCCGTTGAGGCCAGCGCCGACAACTCCTACTGTTCTGATATCAAGAGGTGGTGTAAGCGTGCTCATAGTGGATCAAAGATGGAGATAAGGCTCTCTGGGTAAGCTATCGGAAGGATACAGAGAAAGACAGGGAACTAATAGGGTCGCAAAAGAGAATGTCTTCCCTGGGAGCGTTGCCATGTGCCCTCGCCCCTCCTCGAGCAAAGAAGACGGGGCCGCCACAATTGGGCATCAAGTACTACTAATCAACTAGTAGGCAGTGGACTGTGAGCCATATCAGGCTCTGAGCGGGGAACCTGGCCACCAATCACCAACAATTTGTGTTACTGTAACTGCTGTTGGCACGGGTGCGACCATCTATGGAGATAATTGGTTGATTCGATCGACGGGAACGTCCCACAGGGTGACTTGGACGACTTGAAAAAGCCAATTGCTGACCATCATGCCCTCAAGTCTTGCACCCGTACAATGGCACATGTGGACTCAGAACTCAGACACGAATGGAAGGGGAGCGAGAGCGAGAGAACGGACGAACGAACCAGAAAAGGGGGAAAGTGGTAAGTAATCTATACGTCTGCCCGCGCAATTACCAACGACGATCGTTTTCATTTGCTGTCGGTTTCAAATGGCATCCAATCTATTGCCCTGGCCAACACTTTTCGGAGAACAAATACGTGGATTACTGATATTGAAATCAACTAGGTAGGAGTCGATAAATCCATATGATAGGCAAATAGTTTGCAGAATCAATTACGCTCTCGTACACTCCAGTATCCACCCACGACCTGTATAAGAGACCAAAGGTTCTTACTCAAGCTCCTCTTACGTTGGCGTCCGATTTTCGATCCCGAGGTCCCTAGAGCCCAGCCTCCTGCTGGACCTGCGAGACGGTCGACAATCTTTCGGGTCTCATGTGGATGGAGGTGATCCAGGAGTCCCAGTCTCTCTTCTTGTCGACCGCAGCCTTGTACTGAGCGATTGTGGTATCCAACATTTCAAGACCTTGGGCGTGACGGTCGACCGCCGTGGCTCGGTCCCTTTCGAAGAATGTGCAGTTGTCTTGTATAGATGCCAGCGCATTTTCTATCTGTGCTACCTCCGCCTCCATTTGGTTGTTGGTATCTTTGTGCGAATTAATTATGCTCCTTAGGCTGTCGGCTTTGGTGTCGGTGGCATCAGTGTCGGTGATGTAGTCCAGCGAGTGTTGAAGGCTTTCTTGTATCGAAGCTCTGTGCTCGATCGTCGTTTGTGCTGATGCTAATCGTTGCCTGAGTATTTTGAGCAGTATGCTTGCTTTGTTGAACTCCTCTCCTGCCCGGACGATGTTCCTTCTGTATCCAGCGTTGAGAGCGCGCTGGCCGGAAATGGTCGCCTTGAGCTCTGCAGCGAATTTGTCCAAGCGTATTGACTGTTGGCGGAAGGCTGTCACGGCAGGGGCCACCACGGAGAGCTCTTCGTTGTCGAGTGCCAGGAGGGGATCTTCGGGCCGGAGATGCTGTTGGGAGGGGCTCCTCTCAGGAGACACGTCGGCAGGGTGCCGGTGCGTGGTGACGGTGTCATGGTCATTGTTCTCGAGATCAACCTGTGCATCGTTGCCAACAAGTTGACCTACACGGCCTGTGGATGGAGAGAGTCCGCTGCAATGGCTGTTGAGTCTTGGGCGCTTGTTTGGCACGAAAGATGACCATACCCAGGTAGCGGGAGGAGTATGTTCCGGCGGAGAGCGACGGCGGAGAGGGGCGTATTCGACACTGGCACTGGCGTCAGCAACAGCATTGGCGTCAGCTGTTGCAAATGAGGTCGTGTTGACTGGTGCAACATTTACCAGGTCAGCTTGCCCGTCCGAGTCTTGGCTGTTGGTATCATGTTGTGCCAGGGCATCAGTAGCTGCAGCGGGAGGAGAGGCGGAAGGCGGTGGAGAGGGTGTCTTGTTCACAGAGCAGTGGCCCATGGTTGGGTCGTCGAAACGGTCAAGGCTGCTTTGTCTTGTGCTGAGGCATTCCTTGGATCTCTCATAGACTTGGTCGCTAACACTGACGCCGTCTTCTTCCTCTGTATCCTGGTCTCCCAAGCTGCCTCCTTCTCCCATACCGTCTTCTTCTACGTCTTCGTCTCCGCATTCGTATTCATGTTGCTCTTCTTCAAGCATCGATTCACTAGTATGAGAGCTGATCTTGTCCTTAGCTTTGTGATCGGCGAGAACGGCCTTGATGTCTCGACAAGTCAAATAAGGTCTCTTAGGGGTATGTATCACTGCGGCGGCGCCCGTCTTGGCCGTCCGGGTCTGCCGCTTGATCCTCATCTCAACTGCTGTGACCAGGGCTTGGGAAACTCGGGATCCTAGCAGGGACTTTTCAACAGCTTCGGCTTGCTGCTGGGTTGTCGAGTCACGGTCTGAAGGGCAGGGGGGTACTTGAGTCTGGTCCTGGTCAAATCTTTCTGCGAGGGCGCTCAGATACTCCAAAGTCTGTATGGACCAGCCAATGTTGGCAGGCGGGTATAGGTCAGGTCTGTGGCTAACAGTCGACGCGTTTGACGTCGTCGATGACATACGCGAGGGTAAGGTGAAGATGTCCCACGGCCAGATCCCCCACGGCCAGATCCCCAGGCGCTTGTGCACTCGTTGCGCTGCGTTGTCGCGGCGTTGGGTTGACGATGATGACGGTGTCATGTTCGATGGTGTCATGTTGTTGGGGATGCAGATAGAATGGAGTCTGGGGGTTTTATCTGTACAGGAAGGTGGGGAGGGGTGAAAAAAAGCTCAGAAAGCAAGACTGCAAGAGTATGTATAAATCTAATATAAGTCCAAGTCACCACAAAAAAACCGTGGTCTGCTGGAGATGGTGGTGCGATTACGATAAGCCACCCCTGCCAGGTTCATCAAACTGCGGTGAACAAAGTCATGGTGACAAAAGTCGTGGTGGGAACAGCGTGCCCAGGTGGTAAGCGAAGCTGTTCCCCTCACAGAAAGCCGTGGTCAGCAGAGCATAGCCGTAAGATGACCCCAAGCTAGACGCCTGCTGATCAACCCATGCTGATGAAAAGTCGTGGTGCCAACAGCGTAGCAAGCGAAGCCGGTCCGATAGCCTTTCCGACAAGAACGACAAGGATAAATGGAAGATAGCAGAGACTTTGGTATCTCTTCGACTCAACTCAGCAACAACTTACTCTCTCATGTCTTCCAGTCACTGCGGTCCTGCAATTAGAGTATCAGCCCAGAGGTTTGTTTCCATAGAGGTACATAAGACTCAAATTGTATTTCAAATCTACTCTTATCGGCATTGTGTGCTATTAAACACTGGGTCTTGAAATCTTTATGACTGTATGAAGGGACTGCCTACAGCTCGACAATAAGAGATGATAATAGTGTGTACACATATTAAGGACGAAACCACCCATGTAAGACCCATGCATTCCTATGGAGAAGACCGGTGTGATACTCGGGTCCATGCCAACTTAGAAGCTTTTCACATAGTAAGATATCACAGCATCTTGGCAGTCATTTATGAAAGTGCTGAACGCATGCAAACAGTGTACCTTCTCACAGTTTAAGGGATTCCTTGCTTCATACCAATCTCTTCATGCTTCTATAGAGGTATCAAGTCTCTCAACGCCGAAAAGTGATTTGAAAACGTCCCTAAAACATCTGGGGTCCAGCCAACCGAGAAAGAAAGTGGAAAATGCCATCCCAGAGGAGGCGTTTCTATAGAATGAACTTTTCCTATCTACATGAACGCCAAAGCACAACCGAGAACTCCCACAAGGGTCAAGTAACCAGCATTGGTGGTACTTAGCTTTGCAGCGCTGGCGGCGGCGGCAGCTGAAGATGAGCCTGAAGCAGATGACGAAGAAGACGAAGAGCTTGACGAGTCACTCGAGCCTCCTGAAGAAGAGGAAGACGAGGATGTGGAGTTCGAAGTCGCTGACCCAGAGTTAGTCGACGAGCTCGATCCGTTTGCGTAAGGCGCAGGACCCAAGATGCCAGAGGCATCGGCTGTCGCCGAAGGGCGGACAGACACGACGCCGGTCGCATTCAAGGGTACGCCAGCTGGGGCGGGAGAAGTGGGCAACGAACCGGACTCGATGGACGACTTGGTCTCGGTGGAGCTCGTGGTGGTGGTGTTGGCGTCGGTGTCGCCGAGCACGATCGAGTCGTACGAGCCGGTCAGGTCACCATATGTGTAGGACTTGGCAGGGTTGTAGTTGGTGATGGAGACGCTCTGGATGTAGGCTGTGAATGGTCCGTCATCGTAGTCCGTCTCGCCGCCGGCCCACTCGATCGTGCCCTCCGAGTTGCTTGAGTCGCCTCCAGCCCAGATCCCCAGCTTCACTCGCATCGGTGTCTGGGGATAGTTGTCGCCGCCGTTGGCGTCTGCGTACGCCAGGGTGCGGACGGACTCGCCGTCGATCATCCAGATCGTGCTCTCCTTGGTCCAAACGATGGTGTAGTTGTGGAAGTCGGACTGCGAGTCGGCCATTTGGACGTACGTCTCGCGGTCATAGGTGGACGTGTTCCCCTTTCCGAAGTAGTTCGTCTCCACCTCGGTTGCGGTGCCACCAAGCCACTCCCAGTCAATCTCGTCGAGGTCATCAGACTCCAGGATGGCGCAGGACACAATGCCGGTTCCCGGCGCAGCCTTCATCACAACAGACACGACACCAAAGAAGACATAGAAGTTGGACTGAACTGTAGGGGCGTCACCCGACTGCGCTATGGTGTAGACGGCACCGTTTGTGTCATCGTAGGTGACAGTTCCGTAGGTGACATTCCAGTCATCGCTTGCTCCCTGGGTGAAGTCGACACTGTACGATGTCTGGTCAAGGCCTTGATCTGCAGAGCACGTCTCTGCGAATAGATGTTAGCATCATGTCTGTGATCACTTCTGTATACACATTCAACCGGAAAAGATGGAGCAGGCTCGCTGGAGCATGTAACTCACTCTCCGTTGGGTTGCAGCTGGTCGAGGTCTGCGCTGCCGCTGCAGACAGCAGCGACAGGCCGGTGAGGATTACGCTGGTAGATTGCATATTGCTGACGAGAACGAGTGTCTATGAGGATATTCTGATCTTGGTGGGAGAGTATTTAACGAAAGGTGCACCGTGGTAGTCGAAACAAAGCGAGAGAGGGTGGAGTAATCCGAGTTAAAAGCCTTTGGCTCGTCAATGCACAAATTCACTCGCGAAACGGAGAAACGAAACCAAACAGAAAAGCCATGTAGCTGAGGGAGCCGAATCAACAAACGCTTTTAAGTCAGTGGCAGACATGACTGTCAGTCAGTCCATTTTGGTCCACATTTGATGCCGCAGTTAGACAGCTTACGCAAGGCCTGGGACGCTGCGGTGGTGATGGCAGCGGCTATCGGCAGGGGAGAAAAAGGAGCATTCACAAGCACACGTTAGCAAATGGGTCCCTGCATCCAAAACGGCGCACCCAGGCTCCCCTGTCTCGCAGTGGTACAGAGTCCGGCTTGTGGCGGGAGGGCCCATATTTCCAGGCGGGCCTTGGGCGACAGCACGGCAAGCCGGCGACAAACAATGGCCCGTAGCGGGCCAAAATCCAATCGACCCTGCCAAGACTGCGCCTCCCGAGACGTCACCCCAGCGAATATCGGACGAATCGAGGGCTGACGACGCATTCTGTCGACAAACCCACAACCCAGCAGAGCGAATTGGGCCGCGTATGATCTCCTGACCTGGGATCTGGCAGTGAATGGGAAGTCATGAATGGACGACCAGTCAATTATAGGACCTCGGTGGGTCTTTATTTGTCCGATCGATTGTATGTGAGGAAAATCATGGGGCTGCCACGGACCCACTGGCTCCTCAGTGCCGGGTGTGAGGTTGATCACCCTGATGTGCACCTACGCTTTGTAGACAGGTGTGGTGTTCCAGGGCTCTCAGACAAAGTTTCGACCACAGGAATACCATCGATGGATGTTGTTGATGCTTGCAGTCTGGTGTATCCTCTGCTAGGTCTATGGATCGGCAGCCTACAATATGTAGGCACCGCAAACAGAGCCATGCCATCCATATTGGGCCCGGATGCAAATCACAAATTACGGGTTTAGTCTACAGATCCCTTATGTGTGGGACCGACAGGGGGGCCTTACCACCATCCATGCGGTATATTTACCACAGACCTTTTTCTGCCTCAGCTTCTCCCATACTTGACAGACGCAATCGTCACTTTATTCACTGTGAGGGAAACAGGTGATTTATTCAAAAATCAGAAAGGCCGCTTCAACTTAATGTTTCTGGCTAGATGGGAAATCGTCGTCTTTGTTTGCTCCCTTTGCGAGGCTCGTGAAATACAGAGCCACCAGCGATTTGTAAATCTTTCGTAATGGCGCGCCTCGATTCCCAGTATCACATGGTGCTGAAGCAGAACCGAATCGCGGAACTCTTGACGACAGTAGCGAAGTGGACCACATATTTATGAAGACAGATCTTTACGTGAAGGGCAGAATTTTATCAGTAACAGCATGAGGACTCGACATTTCATCGTGTGACCATCTCATCACTTTCTCGATAAGGAAATTTGCTGTATCAAGATTGCCAAGGCCATGGAGATGCACGCCCGGACGCTTGTTCGAGCCCACACCACCAATCTGTGTATAATCCGACACTGTTTCCCAAATGAGCTGATCCTGACGATCTGAACGGGAATTGTCGAGTATGCTTTGATGACTGTCCACAGCGGTAGCGGGTTGAGCAACCTCGAATCACCATGCAGCAGGCATTTGGGGGAGAAGGAACAAGCAAATACTCCGTCTGTCAGTCCTACGGCGATGGAAGATATCCCGAGCGGCTGAAGGTTGAGGTGTGATTGCATGGACACCATTCTTCCAGCAGAGACGACAACCGTGCACAAGTGGCCAATGCGGCATTGCCATGGTCGTATACCAATGTACCGGAGGCTTCCCCGTCACCAACTTCGCTCCCAATGTAGTATCCTTGGAATAGAAATTCACTAGTCTCCTTTGTCATCACAGGGAAGCATGGCGTGGGTTTGGAGTAAGTACTAGCTGTTTGTGTTCGAATCTCTGTTCTCTGGGGTCATACATGCACTGTCACGTTGATGAGCATCTTTCATTGAACGGTGCAGAACAAAAACCGCTGATGCGCTCAAGTCTAAGGTTGAGCCTTTCGAGTTGTGACTTGCTTTCTCAAGACACTAGCCCACGCATGGTCAGAGCACGAATGGCTGCAAACCCTTCGTGTACCTTGAAGCAGTGGGACCGATTCATGTCGAAATGTGTCGTGCTTTGTCTAAGTTTGCAGCGACTACATGCTGAATGCTCGTGCGTTGGGGTTCAGATGAACCTACTTAGGTATTTACACATTAAGCCATTCTGCCATCTCGACGTTTGGACCGTCTCATATCGTATAGTAATAATGCAGACACGATCACGATCATTAACTACTTTAATGATTCTATGCTACCTGAAAAGCCCTTTCACCGATTTCCCGCGAAAGAAATACTAGCTGTAGATAAGAAGTTCCTGCTAACGATCACGAAATTAGACTCTAGGGAGCGCCCAACGGTGGCAGATCTACTGGGCGATGTATGGTTCATGGAGGAGTTTAAAGACACACGCGTACCTTTCAAATCGGAAGAGGTTGACAGAAGGGATGTGTGCCCATTGCATTGTGTCTTCATCCCCACTTGGATCTCTTGAAACGTGTACTCCCGGCACATATGAACTTTACCAACTTCACTACCTCACGTACCCGTCCAACTCCCGTCCAGCTTCCGGCTAAACCAGTTCGTCTCGCTCTCAAGATTCATAGCTTCCAGCATGCCTTGAAAGCCGTCATGCCATTTCTCCCGTGACGGAGCGGGGGACCTATCAAAGGCAAGTCGAAGACCCCATCTTGTCCTGCCGTATTGTTCGCTGCCCGGCAGGCTAGTGTCACTGTCTGGTGAAAAGTTGCCGACCTCAAGACGGACGAAAAAGCTTTCCTCCTCAAAAGCCGTCTCCTTCAGACGACGCGAGATAGCTTCCTTAATGTCCATCTCCTTGCTGCAGCCGAATTCTTCTCTCGGTTGGCAATCGCGCAACGTGATATCTATTCGGAATCTGCCGAGCTGGCGTGTGCGCAAGCTGTCCTCGAGATCCTTTTGTCGGGTATCTACGAGCATCTGTGATGTCGTCGGTTCCCCAAATTCCCAGGAAAACTCGCACGCCAGGAGAGCACCGGGTTGATCGTTTGAAAACTTCAGCTAAATGCAATGAGGTAATTGTCAGCAGATGCCACAATATGATAGTAATGGAAGCTATTGGCCTGGCAAGCTTACAAATCCCACGCCATCCTCGCGGAAAGCAATAGATGTGTACAGGGCGGTCTCTTGTGGTGTCCAGTTGTCCTTGGTGCATAAGACTGAGAGCAGGGTCTCGCGGGCTTCATCACGCTCCGGGCTCAGTGCCGTCGCCATGTTTGTCGAATCACTTGAGTGCCGTATTCAGGTCTTTCAGATCTTATTTTCAATCAAGACAACAGTGAGAAAGAGTGGAGCGATGTAGTGCCTTATATAGATGCTCGTCGAGGCTTAACGAGGAAGGCTGGGCTGCACTGAGCCCTGAGTGAATCCTGATGGCGAGGGAGGGCCAGATGGATGGGCCCATTAGCCCGTTCTGACTAAGCGCAGGCTGCTTAGCGTTGTTCCTTCGCCTTGGGGGCCAAAGATCAACCAATGGCGGATCTCTCCCGTCATCCGGCGGGGTATAAACCCTGACAGGGAGCCTTTGGTGACCGGTTGTATGGGCCGACTTTTGGGTTGTCAGGTCGTTGGGCTATTAGGCCGTCAGTCCGTTTCCACAGACAGGATGCTATGCTGGAGCAAGTCAGCCTTGGCTACCGGGCCGCGTGCACATACCGGTCTCCCATGGGGGCCATGTTGGCCATGTTTCATCCTTCACATTTATGACTTACCTACGTGAGCACGGCAATTCGCTGGCAAAGCTTCAAGCCTGGTGCGATAACAGGCGACTCCAGTCATCTTTGGAAGGATTAGTCCTCGGTCCTTTCCATTGCGCTTTGCTTACTCAGATGGACCGGTCGCTGGTACGGTAGACCTGGCTACAGTGGGGACAGTTGTTTTGGAAGACGTTGTTCCTATTCCAATGAGATAGCTTCGTGTCGAAGCTATTGATGCGAAGCTGCGTGATGACTTCGAAATATTGTGGATCCTGAGTACTAGACTTGCTAATGTCAACCCAACCTGGGAAGTATATATAGCTTCTGCCTTCCAGCTCTTTTGATTATCTCAAGACATGATCATTAGACTATTCCAACAAACCAACTAAGAAGCTGGACTTCAACAGACTTACCATCTACATCCGCTCACTTCATAAGCCTGCTCTACTCTCATTTTTGTTTTTGAAAAAGAAAAAAAAAACCATTCTCTCTTTCCACACTTGCAATGTATTTTACCACCGCAAAGACGCTGGCCGTCGTTCTGGCCCTCGCCGGAAGTGTTCAGCCAAGTGTTATCCCGCTGAACCAGCGCGCTCCGTTCTACCTCGGGTGGCATGCGTCGACAAAGGTATAGAAGAAACTCGATGACGATGAACGAACGATGCTAGAGACGTGCCTATGACGCTGACAGGTATCTTGTGTTACAGGAGAAGATTGACGAGATGAAAGCCGCCGATACCATGCTGTTTCTGGGGAACTCACAGCCTGGCAAGAACCAACTCGGCGATGGTGTGTACATGTCGAATAAGTTGGGGGACTGGGGCAGTTCGGGTAAAGTGTATGTGCTCTCAAATAGTCTTCGTCGCCCCTGTGTGCCCTACAACAGGACGGGATCTTAAACCTACCGAGAAGTACTGACGTATTTGTTGCAGTGTCTGTTTATTTGCGGCGGATGAAAGCAAAGTACGCGCTGCATCAAAGGTGAAATACCCGGAGAAGAACAGAGCCGGCAAACCAATCCAGTGGTTATGGACCAACTTCGAAAACGACGCGAAGAAAGGGAAGAACATCCATGCATATTTCGAAGATGTCGGAGCAGACTTGAAGACAGCCCTACGACTCTCGGATTGGGATAACGGTCTCCAGCTCAAGATTCCTGAAACGATGGTCGGGGAGAGCAACCCGCTGGGCATCACAATCGTCGAATGCGCTGATTTTGACAAGAAGAACGAAATGGAGAACAAGAATGTGGTTGTGGACTGGAAGTCCTGGCCGGGCTGGAAGGGCTGGTTGCAAAGCGAGCCGGTGCCCGCAGGGAACGAAGCAGCGGCGTGCCTGGTCGACCAAAAGCGTGATGGATCAAAGGCCGGCAGCGCATGTGCCTTGTCTTCGTCTACGGGCACGGCGACTGGCACGGCGACTAGCACAGCGTCCTCAGCGTCTATGACGTCTTCGAGCCAGGCGGCTGCCACAACGTCCTCAAGCAAGGCGGCTGCCACAACGTCCTCAAGCAAGGCGGCTGCCACGACGTCCTCGAAAAAGGCGGCTGCCACACCGGACTCAAAGCCCGGGAAGCCTAAGGGCTCCAAGTCTACCTAAACGATTACGGCCAGAGCTGTGGCTGTTGTGCTAAGGGCGCCCTAGAGGGGCCGCATGAAGAGGAGGAGGGTGTGGTGCCGGGAAGGAGGGTTGGGCCTACGGGCGGGGTAGATAGAGGAGAAGATTTGTTAGCAAACTGGCTGGGGAGTTTCTCTCCCCTACACATTAATACTAGGGGCTGGCCCCCATCTTCATCAAATACCATTCAAGAGTTAAGAGTCGGGGTGTGAAGCTAACCACGGTATTTGCCGCTAGCCAACTAGGCTTATATACCAGATGATGATAGATTATTTAGCTCCGTGGAGCTTCGTTTGTTCGTTCCTATAGCTACACTCTAAGAGACAACTTTCACTTTCAGACTAGATTCCTTTCACATAAATCAAACCACTATGTACAAGCCCGAGGTCCCTTCCATACTTGCTTAAACGTTACTTACATACCATCCTTATTATTAGGACTTGAAAAAACATAGCGGGCTGCGTAAAGTACTGTACCGTATTTAGCTACACAGTCAAAACCTCCCATAGAAACAAATGCTATTGAGATTATCAGTACTACTCTACTTTACTAATTAACTTACTAAAAAAAAAGTGTATTTAGAGTGCTATGCCCGCTAAAGTTAAGAAACAATGCGCTGGTCTTAATATAACAGCAAAGTAGAGACTTTTCATGAAAATTAAGAAAGACTTAAAGACTAGGGGGCCCTTTATCTACAGGCTTTACTGGCCTAGTTATAAGTATAACCGCGTAACACTCTTTTAAAATATATCTCTATACTACTTACCCTACTAGCAAAAACATATACATTCATCTTACTCTTTAATAATATTTAATTACTACCATAAAATATATATTAAGATGCTAGTGTAAAATGTAATGCTACTAGACCTTATCTAAAGCTGTTATACCGTGGGTTCCTAGGAAGTGTATTGTTACCGTTATTAGTCTTCATGCTGCTTTAGCACATCAATGCCTTACACTAGCTCAAAGGTAGGTCATCAACATTAACGCCAGGGGCGCCAGAAATAATTAGTATCCCTAAGCTCCTACAGCTGTTAAGGCCACTGCCCGCAACGTTAGGGTCACCCATTACATTTAGACTAAGTGCAGATACTAATCCTTATACACGTTCAGCACCAGACAGCACAAGACTCATGCTACTCACCCTCACCCTAGCCTGCATGGAATCAGGATAAATAGCAGTAATCTTTACACACAGGAGTATATCTTGCTTCCTAATCATAGTGTATAGGTTATTATATAAGATAACACTAGGGACTAACGGTAACAGTTTAAAGGCTATCTATAGTAGTAAGTTAAAGGGCCTAAAAAATATAGTAGTAAGGATAGCCCATTAATTACTAATAAGAAATACAAGATACCTAGGTATCTAATAAAAGTACCTCTAGACCCTAACTCTAGGACCCCCCTTAAGGGCTACTATACCTTCCCTCTCTTACTAACATTCCCTAAACCTTCTTATAAGTCTTCATGTAAACTAATTAATAAACCTTCTTTTAATATCTAACCACCTTACTTACTATAGGTTATAACCTAGTTTATAACCCTATTACCCTTATGAAAAGGAAAAAACTATTTAATTAGTTATTTTATAGTATAAATAGTAACCTAAAGAGACCTTTCTTTAACAAACCTAATAAAATTATTCTTACCTTTTTATAATTTATATTACTATTACTATATCTTTTTTAAGGACCTTATTAATTATAAAGAGTATAATAAAAAGGGTATTTAATATCTTAATTTAAATAAATAAATTTTATTATTATATATATATATTAAGAATAAGTTATAAATATTAATTATATAAAAACTTATATTTAACTTTAATTATAAAGTATAAGTAATATATATATAAATATTAAATAATTTCCTTTATATATTAACTTAATAAATCCTTTATAATCTTTATTATTCTTTTTAATTAATTATTTTAATTATTTATTTTACTTATTAATATATAATTAATAATTTATAACTTTATTAAATAGTTTTAAGTTACTACTTATATTTTATATATAAAGTTAACTCTTAAGGTTAATAATACCTTTAAATTAATACTTTTTTAATAAGTACTTTATATAATTACTATAGTTAAATATAGTAATATATATATTTATAAATAAAATATAATAATATTTATTAATTTATAAATATAAGTTTATAAAAGCTTTATTTAAAAGCTTTAAAGTTATTAATTAAATATATAAAAAGTATATTATAATAATTATTAAGTATAAAGGAAAATTTTTACTAAATATACTAACTTTAGCTAACCTTAATACCTTTATAATATAAAAAGGTTAATTATATTTAGTATTAATTAATACTAAATAGTTTTAATTACTTATTTTTAATTAATTTAATTAATTTAAAGTTATTAATAGTATTACAATACTAATTTAAAGTAAATAACTTTTAATAGGAAAATTAGTTTCCCTATTAAAATACTAAATTTTAAATATATAAAATTAACTTTATTTTATATTATTTAAACTAACTATTTAGGTAATTTAATATAAACTACTTAAAAATATACTATTATCTATTTAAAATCTTAATAACTAAATTTTTTTATATTTTTTTTATAAATTTTTATATTATACCTAATCTTATTATAATTACTATATTGTTATTTACTTAATTTACTTTAAATTAAATTTTTAATACTACTAATTATTTTACTAATTAACTACTTCCCTTTTTCTTTTTCCTTAATAATAACTTAGGATTCCTTAATAATAAATACTTTTTTAAATTATACTTAACTTTTTTAATTTTTTAGTATTTAGTAAGTACTAAATTAGTATTTTAAAATATATAAATTTATTAACTTATTATTATAAATAAATATATTATTATTTATATACCCTTTACTAATTAATTAACTATTTTTATAATTAATATAAAAAAGCTATTTTAATATATTAAAATTCTACCTTTAATAAAATTTAATTATTAAATAGTTTATTAAGTATTAAATAATATTTATAATTTCTATTTAAATAGTAATATAGGAAGGGATTATACTAAAGTTTATAAGTAAATATCTAACTTAAAAATAACTAAATTTAAGTTTTATAAAAAAATCCTAACTTTTTTAAACTTAAATTTTATATTTTCTTTTATAAAAACCTTATTATAAGCTACTTTAAATATAATAAAAAACTTAAACTTAGTAATATAATTAATTAAAGTTTAAATAAAGAAATTAATTTTAATACTATATATATACTTTAATAATAAATATAATATAATATTTAATAATTAAAGTAAATAAAAAAAATATAATAATGTATTAATAAAGATAATACTATATTTCTTATAATATTATTTAAACTTTATTAATATATAACTTTTATAATTATTAAAAATAAGTATTTAGTATATACCCTTTATTTATTACTTTATATATTTATTAAAATATTAAATTTATTTGAAATTAAATTTATTATTTATTTACCTATTTAAAGTAAATTTAGTAATTTAATTTAATAAAAAACCTAATTCTATTATTTAATTAGTAAAGTAATAAACACTTTAAATAATAATAAATAATAGGATATATTAACCCTTTATTAATATATTTAATAATTATTACTTATTTTTAGTTTTTAAGTTATATAAATTTAGCTTTTTTATATTAATTAAAATATAGAATAAATATTAATATACTTATTATACCTATTATAAAGCTAATTTTATTAAAGTTATATAAATTATTATTTATAATACTATACTTAACTATTATATTATAAAGTAAATAAAATTAGTTTTTAATAACCTTTAAACTTTTATAAAGGGCCTTTTAATAATTATAAAGCTAATTAAATTTAATTTTTAAACTTAGTTATATATTTATAAAGTATTATACCTAGTTTTTACTAATAGGTTTACTATTTTATAATATTAATAAAAAGTTAGCTATATTTTTTATATTAAAAAGTTATATTAAAAATCCTTATATATTTTATTTAAATATATATTAGATAAATATATACTTTTTAATTAAATTAAGTTTATACTATATAATATATAACTTTTTATAATATAGTTAGTTATTTATCCTATTAAATAGGGTAGTTTTAAGGATATTAAAAATTTAAATAACTTAAGTTATATTTAAAGGTTTTTTTTTAGTTTTTTTCAAAATCTTTAATTACCTAAATTATTAGTTAAATTTTATTTTTTTTAAATTAAATTAGTATTATAAATATTGATTCTTAATATATTAAATATTTAAATAGTTAAAGTAATATAAAATTAATATAAAAAATAGGGATATAATTTATATTAAAAATAAAGCTACCTATTAAAACCTTAATTTTTTAAATTAGTACTATAGTACTATTATAACTTTAAATTAACTAAATTAATTAAGAATAAGTAATTAAAACTATTTAGTACTAATTAGTATTAAATATAATTAACCTTTTTATATTATAGGGGTATTAGGGTTAATTAAAGTTAGTGTATTTAGTAGAAAGTAACGGTAAAGTAATAATAATAGCTAACTAGTAAACTACGTTATAATAAGTAATATATATATAAGTTATATTTTTTAAATTAAATTAAATTATTAAATTAAATTAAAATAAAATAAAATAATTAATTTTACTTAAATAAATATAATTTTTTATTTAAAATATAAAATTATTAGTAATAAAGGTAATAACTTTTTAAAATATTTATTTATTAATTAATAAATTTAAAGTATTAATAGTATTATTATTACTTATAAAATAATATAATTTATAATATTAAAATTTTAATTAAAATAATATAATTTAATTTATTAAAACTTTTAAAATTTAAACCTTTTTATAAAATTTTTATTATAATAATATTACTTTTAAAAATAAAGTTTAATTATTATAGTTAATATATATTATAATTTATTAAAGTAAATTATATAAAAAAGTTATTTTATTAAAAGGTTTATAATAATTAATTTAAATTTTTATTTTAATTAATTGGTTTATTATAAAATTAAAAAGAACTTTTAAAATAAAATAAAAATAAAGGTTATTATATTTTTTAAAATTACCATTAATAATATAGTTATAGTAATACTTTTCTTTATTATAATAGCTTTAATAGTTACTTATAAAGGTATTAAGTTAATATAATAATAATTAATTTAATAATAGGTTTTTTTTATAATTAATTTATAATATTATTAAATAATAAATTAATAGTATTAAAAAGGTATAAATTTTCTTTTTTATATTATTAATAAATATAAATAAAGTTTTATATATTTTTTATTTTTTATTTTAAATATTATATATTATACTTATAATTAAAGTTAATTTATTTAATAAAGTATTTAAACTATTTATAAGTATGTCTTTATTTAATTTAATAAATTAATATAAATTATAATTTTTAATTAAGACTTATATTACTATAATTATTCTTATATTGTATTATAATTAACTTTAAAAAAAACTTTATAATAAAAAGGTTTTTTTTTATATAATATAAATAATAAGTATAAAATTAATATTATTAAATATATATTAAATTTAAAAAGGAAGTTTAATTTATAAGTTAAAATATTAATTTTATATTTAATATATTATAAATTAAAATACTATCAAAAATATTTATATAATATTTTATTAGGTAAATAATATTTATAATAAAAATAAAAGTAAACTTTATTACTTTTTTTAAATTTAATAATATAATAATATTAATTATATTATTATTTAACTTTTATAATAATAAAGTTAATAATAAACTTTATATTATATTAAAAATAATTATAAAACAAATATACCTTTTTTAAAAAAAACAAAATTATTATTAATAATTTAAAAAAAATTAAAATTAAAATTTAAATAATAATTTATATAATAGATATTAAACAAATATTAAATAATTATTATTTAAGTTTTATTATAAAGTTAAAATAATATTTACTTATAATTATTTGAAATAAATAAAGTAATAATATTTAATAATAATTTTTATAATTTAATTCTTTATTTAAATAAGTTATTAATTTAAAAATAGTAAATTATACATATAAAACTTTTTATACTTAAGTTAGTTTATAATTTTTAATTTTAATTATAAATAATACCTTTAAATACTAGTTAATTTATAATAAAAAATAACTTAAAAGTTATTTTAATTTAATTTTTAGTTATATATATTAAATAATTTAAAATAAATAAGGTTTTTTTATTAAATTTATAAATAATAGTTAATAATTAATTAAAACATAACTTATTAAAAAATATTATAAGATTCTTTTTAATAATATTTTAAATAATTTTTAAATAAAGTTTATAATAATGACCTTTATTAAAATACCCTTTATAAAAATAAGCTTTATTTACTTAAAAAGTAACTATTAATTTATTTAATTTAAACTATAAACTTAATAATAGTTTATATACTTTTAAATACATTATATTTTTTAATATATATTAAATTAATTAAAATTTATTAGTATATAATTATAATTAAAGTAGTATTTATTATTATATACTATTTTAAGTATAGTTTAAATAAATACTTTTAATATATAAAGGTATTAAAAATTATTAAAATTAATATAATATGAAAAGTTATTATAAAACAAAAGGTAAATTAATGTAATAAAATAAATTATTATTTTTATTATTATTATATTATTATATTTATTAAATAATATTATTATATTTAATATTTTATTAATATATATCCTTAAAGTATTAACTTTATTTTTTTATTATTAATACTTTAAATATAAATTAAATATTATTAAATATTAATTTCTTAATAATATAATTATTAAACTTATTTTTAATATTTATTAATTAACTTAAAATATTAAAAATAAGGTTAAATTATTTTAAAAGGTAATAAATATTAAGGTTATATTAAAATATATAAATAAATATATTAATTAATTATAATTTAATTTAATTAATTAAAGTAATTTTTCATAATATTTAATTTATAATACCCTTTATAGTTAAATAATTTATTAAGCTAATAATATTAATTTAAATCAATCAAAGTATTATTTTTAATTATTTTATTACTTAAATAAGGTAAATAACCTTTAATTCTAATAATTTATATTATATTTTAATATTTAATAATATATAATTAAAAAATATTATTAATTATATATTAAAGGTAATAATATTTATTTTAAATATTTATTTAATATTATTCCTTAAATAAGATAATATAATATTAAATCTTTACTTTTTTAAACTATTAATTTATAAAAATAAAATATAATTAAAGTTTTAATATAAAAAGAAATAATTATTTATTATAGTATTTTAAAGTATTTTAAAGTTAACCTTTTTAACTTTTACAGGTATAAATATAATTAATATTTAATATTTATTAACTTTATTTAATATTATTTTCTTAAATTCTTATTTTTTAATTAATATAATTATTTTTTAAATTTATAAAGAGTTAATAATTTAAATATAATACAAAATAAGGTATTAAAGGAATTTAATTATATTAAAATATTATTTTAAAGTATATAATATAATAAATATAGTAAAGTCTTTTAAGATATTTATATATTTTTAAAAGAAAGTTAAGTTAAAAGTATTAATAATAAAGTTAAAAAGTTTTATAAAAAGGTAATTAAAAAAAAACTTAATTAATATAATAATAATACTTTTAAATATAAAAAGGTTAAAAGTTTATTTAAAGTATACTTTATATTTCTTAATAATATTAAAATAAATAATAACATTATTAATAAAGGTATAATAAAAGTTAAATAATTAAAATAATTTATTTATAGACTTTTATATATATATAAATAAATTATAAAAATCTATTAATAATATAATTAATATTTTAAGTTTTTAATAATTAATTATTATTATTTAATTTTAATAATTTAAATAAATTTAAAATTAAAAGAAGAATTATATAATATTAATAGTAAAAATAAGGTATATAAAAAAGGTAACTTTATTAATAACATTTAATTATTTTAATATTATTAATTAGTTATAAATTTAATTTATAACTTTCTTATTTTAAGTATTAAAGTAATATACTTAAATATTAAATTTTTATATTTATTAATTATTAATAAAGGGGATTCTTATTTAATTTTTTATAAGTATATTAATTAAATTAATATTCTTTTAAAAGTTAAAATATTAAGTTATAAAGTTAATTTAGGTTAAAAAGTAATATTAAACTTATTTAATATTATAAATATATATGTTTTTAAAAGTAATTTTAAAAAGGATATTTTTTAAATATTTAATATTAAATATTTAAAAAAGGTTATATAAGTAAAGGTATATTTTTTTTAAATTAATAAGTTTATTTAATATAAGGTAAATAATTAATAAAGTAATATTATATATTTTATTAAAAAGGTTATAATTATAGTTTTATTAATATTCTTTAAGAGTATTAAGTTACTATATAGTTTTTATTATATTTACTTTTAATATTAAGTTTATTATTATAGTTATAAATTTTAAAATAATTAAATTAAATAATAACTATACTAAATTACATTTAATAAATATTAATATTATTATAGTATTAGTTATTTTTATTAAAAAAAAGGGTTAATAGTATTAAGGTTATATTAATAATAGTAATTAAAAAGGTTATTTTAATAATAAAAGTTTTAAGTATATTTAAAAGAGTTAAAAAAAAAGGATAAATTTATATTTTTAAAGATTTCTTTTAATTCAATATATTTATTAATTTTAATAAGTTTTAAATTAAGGGTTTTAAATAAATAACTTTAAGTAATTTAATTAAAATAAATATATTTATTATTAATAAATATAAGTTATTAAAAGTAAAGTTATAATTTATAAGTAACAATTTATAATTAATAATTATTTATATTGATTATTTTAAAAGTATAATAATATTATTCTTTATTTTTACTTTTTTAATATAAAGGTAAATAAATAAATTTATTATAAAAAAGATTTTGAAGTTACTTTAAATTAAAAAATAAAGTATATTAATATTATAGTTAATTAATATTTCTATTAATTTATTTTAATTATTATTTAAAAGTATATTAAGTTTAAAATTACTTTTAATTATTAATATAGTTTTTTTTAAATTTAATTACTATTACTTTACCTTTATATACTTTTAATATAAAGAATATTATTTTAATAAACTTTATTTTTATTACTAATTTATCTTTAATCTTTTAATAATAGTATTTTTTTTTAATTAATATATATTTAAAGTTAAAAAGGAATTTTTTATTAATAAGGGTTTTATTAATATTAGTATTATTATAAATAAATAAGTTTTTATTAAAAGGTAATACTTTAATAATAATTTATTAATAAATAAATTAATAAAGGTTAAAGTTATTATTAAACTTATTTAAATTATATAAATTAATTACTTTTAAATTACTTTAAAGTATATAATATTAAAAGTTTTCAAGTAATAAAAAAAAGTTTAAAAAAGGTATATAATTATTTTAAATATATTAGTAAAAAAGGCTTTTTAAATTAAATATATAATTATAAAATTAATATATATATTTACAAGGTGTAATTAATAAAATTATAATTTATAACTTTAATTAGTTTTTTATTAAAAAAGGTAATTAATAAACTTTTGTATAGTATTTATATTAGTTAATAATATTAAATTAACTATAATATATTAAGTAAATTTAGTTATTATTATAAAAGTAAGTATTAATATAATTATTAAAGTTTTTATTAAATTTATTTATTAAACTATAATTTTAAACTTAAAGTAATTAATATTTAAAATATTTTTTTAAAGTTTTATTAACTTTATTATTACCTTTTTTAATAGTATAGTTATTATTATATTTTTAATTAAAATAAATTTTAAAAATATTTTAAATTTAATATTAGGTTAATAATATTTAAAAATAAATAAATTATTTTTATTTTATTTTATATAATTTATAATTAAAAGGAATTTTTTAAGTAAAAGGTATTTATAATTAAATTTATTTTTATAATTATAATTATTTATATCTGAATTTTTAATACTAATTACTTTTTTATTATTAAAAGTAACCTTTTTATTAAAAGTTAATTTATAATATATAAGAAATATTAAAAGTATTTTAATATAGTAATAAAACTTAAAAATATAATAAAAAAGATATTAATAATAATGAAGTTTAATAAATAAATAAATAAAGTTTTTTATTTTATTTTATATAAAGTTAATTTTTAAATAAAGATATAGTTTTTTTAGTAAATTTATATATATTTTATATAAATATTTTTTAATATAGTTAATAAATTAATATTTAAATTTTAAAATTAATATTATATTAAATTATTAATTATATAATATAACAAGTTTTATATATTTTTAATTAAAATAACTTTATATTATGTTATTAATTTTAAAAATAATTAAAATAATAATTTATTATTAAATATAACTTTTTTTAATAAAAGGGAATTTATAATTATATTATTTATTATATTAATAAATTATAATTTAAAATAAGTATTTAATTCTTTAAAAAGAATAATATATTTAATATATTACTTACTATATTATTATTAACAAAGTTTAAAGCAATTAATAAAAACGTTAATATTATAATAAATAATCTTTTTATTATTAACTTTTATAAGTTTATTATTTATTTTAAACTTTTTAAATTAAAATAAATTTGTATTTTCTTTTTTAAAAAAGTATTTATAATTTTTAATAAAATAATTTAAAGTATTAAAGTTATTTAAATTATCTTTATCCTTTATAATATTAATATTAAAAATAATAATTTAATAAAAGAACTATTTAATTAATTATTTTTAAGTTTTATTTTATATTTATAATATTTAATTTAAATTTTTATAAAAGTACTTTATTAAGTTTTTTTTATAATTATATTAATATATATTATGTTTATACCTTTATTTATAAAAGTAAAAAATAATTTTTATAAAGTCAATTAATATTTAATTTAAATTATATAATAATATACTATTTACTAATTTTAAAAAAATAATAATAAAAATTTAATTATTAGGTTTTAATAAAATAATAATTAATTTAATTATTTTAATTATTTTTAATTATATAAAATTTTAGTAAGGTAATAATAATAATAATAGTTAATTAAATTATTATATAATTAGTTAAATTATAGTAAATTTAAGGAGTAATTATAATAATTATTATAATAATTAAGTAAATTAAGTTTTATATATTTTAATATAATTAAATTAAATTTAAATTAATTAATTAATAAAAATAATTATTTTATTTATTTATTTTAATAAATTTATAAAGGTTATAAATATAACTTTTAATAATATATAAAGTATATTTTAAAGTATAAAATATAGTTAATTTATTTTTTCTAATATTAGTTATTAAAATAACTATTTTTTAACTTTTTTTTAAAATGTTTTAATTTTTTTAATTTTTTATATTTACTTTATTTAAAAATAAATTAAAATAGTAAAGGTTACTTTATAACTATAAAAGCTTTTATAAAAAGTTATATATAGTTAAGAGGTAATTTAAAAAGTAATTATATAATTATATATTTATATAATTTAAATAAATAAATATATATAATTATATTATATATAAATAAAACTCTTTTTAAACTTTTTACTTTTTATTATATTATAATAATACTATATAAAATATTTAAATTATAAATATAAAGTATAATTAAAAGTAATTAATTATATATATATTAATTATATATATATTATAAATAAATATATATTATTATAGTAATTATAATTATTATTATTAATTTCATAATCCTTTTAAAAAAGGTTTTTATATTTATTATATTGTAATAAAAAGATTTATAATTTTTTTAATAAATATTAATAATATAAAGATAAAAATAATATAATTAAAAAAATTTAAAAAAGAAAATTAATTTAATATATTATTTTATATAATAACTTTATAGTATATATATTATAGTTATTAATTATTATAGTCAAACATAGTAGTATATATATTTATAAGTAAAGTATAATAATGTTTATTAATTTAGGTATAGGTTTGTTAAAGCTTTATTTAAGGACCTTAAAGTTATTAATTAAGTATATAAAAAGTATACTATAATAATAATTTATAAATTTTAATATACTTTATTAGTATAATTAAGTAATAAATATTATTTTATTATTAAGTTTTAAAGTATTTTTTTAAAACTATTAATTAATTTTTATAAGTTAAATTATTTTAAGTTTAAATAATACTTTTTAAGGTTTAAATCCTATTTAAGTATATAATTAATACTTTATAGGTTTTAATTAAAATTATATTAAGTTTTTGAAATATATATATATTTATAAAGTAATAATATTAATTATATTATAAATATTATAATTATTATAAGTAATATATAATATTAAATACTAATAAGTTGCTTACCTTATTAAGTTACTTACTTTTGTGTTAACTATTTTTATTTATCTTTTTTACATATTTTTCCATATATTTTCTTAAAATAACTAAAATAAAAAAAGCTAATATTAAATTTACCCTTTAAACTATTTAAAATAATTTAAAATTTAATACTTAATATATATTTAAGATCTATTAAGTCCCTTATACTACCTTATATAATAAAATAACCAGCTAAACTTTATAAAAAGATACCTACCTTAATAATAAAAGATTAATAAAAATTAAAAAAGAGGTTATTATTTAATATATATTTAACTAAGATTCCTAAGGATATTTACTTATTTTTATAAATATAGAAAATATAGTTAATATACTACTTTATAACCGTAATAATAGTATTATTAAAAAAAACTAGGTATAAAGATTTATTATATTAGAATTATATTTTAAAATATATATTAATTATATATATAACTATTAAAGGGCCTTTTATAAAAATTTAAATATAATAAATATATAATTTAACCTTATTATAAATATATAAGTAAAATATAGGATTTTAAATAGTAATACCTATAACTTTAATAAAATAGGCTTTATAATAGGTATTAATATACCTAATTGGTTGTTATTAGTATAAACTAATATAAATAAATAAAATTAATATAATTTAGTAATTAATAATAAGTAATAGTTATTAAATTAATTAATATAAATAGTTAAGTTAAATTATTAATATTAGTTACAAAGGTTAAACTTTATTTTATAAATTGGTATATAAATAGTAACCTTTTTAATAATTAAATTATTAAAATAAACCTAAATAAATAAATAAATAATAAAATTACTTTATTATAAATTAAGTATTTTTATAAATATACTATACTATATAAAAAGGGTATTTGTTAATTATTAATACTTAATAGTTATAAAAGTTATTATTTTATAAATTTTGAAAGATTTTATAAAAAAAAAAGATTATTACTTTTTATATACTTTTTTATTTATTTTACCTACTTTAACTATTTAATATTAAATATTTTACTTTATTTAAAAAGGTATATAATAAAAAGATTAACTAATATAATAAAGCCTGGATTATGTATATTAATAAGATAAAGTTTTTTTTTACCTTTTACACTATATATAAAAAAGTTTTTATATTAAAAACTATTAAAGAAGGTTTTAAAAAAGTAAAACTTATCTTATTTAACTAAAAGGTAATATTTTTTAAATTAAATATTAAATTATAAATACCTTTATTTTAATTAAACTTTCTAGTATTCTTTATACCTTAAGTTTTTTAAATATTATATAACTTAATATAAATATTTTTTTAATTAAATTTAATTAAAAATTAAATTTTTTAGTATTAAGAAAGCTTTTTAATATTAATTTTAACTATTATTAATTAGTTAATAAGAAGTACTTAATTATTAATTTATATAGTATCCTTATTAATTTAAAAAAAAAACCTTTTAAAATATAAATATAATATTTTTAAAATATTATTTAGTTAAAAAAATATATTTATAATTAAAAGGGTTACTTAGTATTTAAAAGGCTATTAAAATAATTAACTTAAAGGAAAAAGGAAAGTAGTTAGTTATTAAAATAAGTAGTAATATTAATAAGGTAGTTTATTATAAACTAATTATATAACAGTATAGTAACTGTAAAAAGCTTAGGTATGATATACAAATATATAAAAAAGATAAAAAATTGTTTGATATATTTATTTTTAATTAGTTTTAATTAATTTTAATTAATGTGGTGTTATAATTTAGGTTGTTGTGGATGTAGTTTGAAAAAGTGGGCGATTTATTGGGGTGGGTGATTTGTTAGTATTTAATATTATAAATTAACTTAATTTTTAATTTAATTATTTAGTTTATATTTTAATTAAATAATTATAAGTTTTAAATTATTAATATATTAATTTATAATTTAATTAAATAGTTTTAAAATTTAAATTATTAATATATTTTAATATAAAATATCTTTATATATTAAGTAAGTTTAATTAAATTAAATTGTATTTAAAAAAGTTTATTTTAAATTTATATCTTTTTATTATAATTATAATTAAATTTTAACGTTATAATTATTTTAAATTTAAAAGTAAATTAATTTAAAAAATAAATATTAAAAGTAAAAAAATAAATAATTTTAAATAATTATAAATTAATTTAAGTAATATTTTTAAAGTATATTATATAATATATATTATTTAAATATATATATTAATATTAAAGTAATATATTTAATATTTATTAATTTATTTAATTCTTTTATTATTATTATAGTTTTATATTATTATAAATATTAAGAAAATAAAGATTTATATTCATAAAATTAAAAAGTATATTAATATATATAAGTTTTAATATATAAATTAATTTATACTATAATTTATATATATAATACTAATTTTACTATTATAACTATTATATTAAAGGTTTTTATTATTATAATATTATTATATTTTTATAAATATTTAATTATTAATATTTATAGTATTTTCTTTATATATTTAATTTATAATTATTATAATTTTACTTAAAATTTCCTTTTTAACTTAAATAATTTAAAATTTATATTATTATTATAATTATAAAAGAATAAGATTTAAATAATTAAATAATAATTTTAATATTAAATTAATTAATTTATAAAAGTATAAATTAATTTAATAGAATATTAATATAAAGTTATTAAATTAATATTATAAATAATAAAGGTTTTATAAAGTATTATAAATATAACTATAAAAGTACTAGTATAAATTATAAAGTAATATTAAATAATAAGCTTTAATTAGCTATAACATAAAGGTAGTTATTTAGTAAATAAAAACTTATAAACCCTTTAATTTTACTAGTATAAATCTTTATTTTAATACTAAAGTTATATTTAATAAATAGAAAGGTATATAGTATATATATAAGTTATTTATATACTTAGTAACTCGTTAAAAGGCTTTAAATAAATAAAGTAATATATTTAGTTAATAGTTTTAAAATAAGGATTATATAATATATCATTATACCTTATATAAGCTATAAAGCTTATTTTCTTTACTATGTAAAGTAATAAGTCTTATAACGTGGTTCACCAGTCAGCCGTCATTATCACCTCACCGTTACTTTTTACTAAATACACCAACTTTAGCTAACCCCAGCACCCCTATAGTGCAGAAAGGTCAATTATATTTGGCACTAATTGGTGCTAAATAGTCTCAATTACTTATTTTTAATTAATTCAGTTAATTTAAAGTTATAGTAGTGCTATAGTACTAATTTAAAGAATTAAGGTTTTAGTGGGTAGGTTTGTTTTTAGTACAGATTGTATCCCCATTTTTCGTGTTAGTCTTACATCACTTTACCTACTTAAATATTTAATACGTTAGAAATCAACATCCACAATACCAATCTACTTTAAAAAAGACAAAATCTAACTAACAATTTAGGTAATTAAGAATTTTAAAAAAAACTAAAAAAAACCCTTAAATACAGCTTAAGCTGTTTAGATCTTTAGTATCCCTAGAACTACCCTACTTAATAGGATGAATAACTAACCACGTTATAAAGAATCACGCATTATACAGCACAAACTTAATCTAGTTAAAAAGTATACACTTATCCGATACATACTTAAGCAAGATACACAAGGATTCCTAATACAACTTTCTAGTATAGAAGATATGGCCAACCTTCTGCTGGTATTATAAGATGGTAAACCTGTTGGTAAGAACTGGGCACAATGCTTTATGGATGCACAACTAAGCTTAAAAACCAGGTTTAATCGGCCTTATAACTACTAGAGGGCCCTTTATAAAGATCCAGAGGTTATTAGGAACTAGTTCCACCTACTTCACAATATAATAGCCAAATATAGTATTATAAATAACAACCTGTATAACTTTGATAAAACTGGCTTTATAATAGGTGTAATAACCATGTTAATAGTTATTATATATTTTAATTAATATAAAAAGGCTAAATCTGTACAGCTTAAAAACCGGGAATAGGTAATAGCTATTGAATGTATTAATATGAAGGGCTAGTATATCCCGCCGTTTGTGATTGTCTAAGGCACTTACCACCTTGCCAACTGGATAACAGAGTTAGGTTTCCCACCAAGTTAGATAATCAAACCTACTCTAAATAGGTAGACGGATAATAAAACTAGTTTTAAATAGGTTTAGCACTTTAACAAGCATACAAAGCAATAAATAAAGGGTATATACCGGATACTTATTCTTAATAGCTATAAGAGCCATATATTAATAAAGTTTGAGTAGTATTATAAAGAATATAGTATTATCCCTATCAGTATACCACCGTATTTATTTTATTTATTCCAGTTATTAGATGTTGTATTATTTGCGCTATTAAAGCGTGTATATAGCGATAAGATTAACCTTTTCATCCAGGCCTCTATCAACTACATCACTAAAGCCGAGTTCTTTTTCGCGTTTAAGATAGCCCACAACAAGGTCTTTACGGAAGAAAATATAAAATCTGGGTTTAGAGGAGCTGGGATTTCTCTATAGGACCTAAACTCTGTCATTTCCAAGCTGGATATCCACCTACAAACTCCGGTACAATCCCTCCCTATATTACCATCGAAATGGGAATCACAGACACCCTCCAATGCCCACCAGACTGTTTAGCAATTAAGTTTTATTAAGGGCAGGATCTGTAACTATTAGGGCAGCTCCCCTATACCAATTATCCAGGTAGTTAAGAAGTTTACAAAGGGCGTATAAGTAATAGCACATCAGATTACTCTTTTAAATGATTGGGTCCGTACTCTCAAAAAGGCTAATATCAGCCTTACTAAACGCTGAAGGGCTAAAAAAAGCCGAGTACAGCTCGGAGGAGCACTTACTATTAAGGAATCCCAAGCGATAATTGAAGAAAAAGAGAAGGGGAAACGGCCAGCGGGTGAAATAGCTGGTAGTGCTGAGGAGGCGGTCCGCGGCGGACCGAGCAAACGACGATGTGGCAACTGCGGTGAGACTGGGCATAATACAAGAACCTGTGAGAAAGATACAGAAAAGTCTAGTCATTCAGATCCCGAGTAAATAATAGCACATTTTGTAGCGGTCTACGGCGGACCGCCGAAATAGTTAGTCTGGATAGTGTAGAATAAGGTTGATTTTCTATGGCTGAAATACTCTATTTTGGTAGGAAAGCCGATTTTCCTACCAAAAGTTATCCACTTCGGACTAGCACTGTAACACTACTAACAACTCCAAATTGACCGAATTAATTGAAAATAAGCAATTGAGACTATTTGGCACTAATTGGTGCTAAATATAATTGACCTTTCTGCACTATAGGGGTGCTGGGGTTGGCTAAAGTTGGTGTATTTAGTAAAAAGTAATGGTGAGGTGATAATGACGGCTGACTGGTGAACTACGTTATATCTTATTATATAACATTTTAAGGATTATAACCTTATTTAATATCTATTAACCTCTTTTATAAAACTTTACCTCCCTTTTAAATTTAGTAGTGAAGAGAAATTATATTTAGTTATTTAATAGTAATAAATTCCCTCTTTATTTATATAAGAATTTCTATTATTTAAATAGCACTATTTATATATTTAATTAAGAATAATTAATTCCTTTATTAAGTATAAAAACGGCTAGAATTGCTGGAAACATATTTTAATATAGGAATTTCTGAGCCTTGCTAAAGCAGCTTAAAAATCGGCTTAAAGAATTCGCCGAAAAGCAAGCAGAGATGCAGCAGAGGGTTTTAGGCGGCCGTAGCCGTAGGCCATAAGCGAAGCCAAGCAGGCATAAGTATAGGCGAAGCAAAGCAGGCGTGGACGAAGAGGGTCTAGGAGCTGGGAGCTGAGACTAACAGGCGGAGGCATCTCGCCCTCATTCGCTCACTCCGCTCGCTCTCTCCGGCGAGCTGCCTCCGCCCTAGCCCAAAGGGGGCGGGGGGGGTGGCAAGATTGATAAGAGCGATAATGAAATGATTGGGAACTGTTAAGACCCCACCGGATCCTATCGGGTACTAAGAGCTTGAATTCTTCAAGCCATTCTTCAAGCCACTCCCTATCCTTCTAGGATGGTAGCCCTTTTGACGCGGTTGGTCTTGCATAAGCTTGGCCCGAACCCAGGCCGCCCCCTTGACATGAAATAACAGATCGCAGCCGCATTTCGTCTCACAGAAGACGGACAGACGCGGGCGCAATCCCTTGGAGGTGGGGTTAATGCAGTCAGCATTCTTAAGCCCGAGACCTACCGTGTACGCCGCGGAATTAACCCTAGATATGATGGGCTGGAACCTCGCATGAATGTGAACATGCCCATTTAGCTGGGTCTTGGAACCGCCACTCTGTGGCACCACACGTCCGATAAACACCGATTCCTCCTTTAACTTTGTGTGGTGGCCAAAATCCTGCTGTGTAAGCTGCAGAAGTACGCACGCACGTACAATCAGCGACGGACGCAAGCGGCCGTCTGGTTTTCTCTGGGGGCTGGAATCCAATCTGACCCATATTGGCTTGGCTATATTGTTTGCCTCGGGACTCAAAGTGCTACGTCACATCACCTCGACATATTCATATACAAAACTGCCTTCGTTCCCAACGGTATCAAAGTACCTACTCGTTTACATGGTGCACTAGTTGCAGAATTGGACTCAGCATAGAAACGACGCAAAGATGGAAAGCCCTAACACTACGCCATACAAGCTTCCTTCAGATGCCGTCTAGTTCAGTCAGTAGCCCGCAGGCAATACCGTTCTACATGTTCAGTTAACATATACTAACGCTGGATCAGTTACCGGGTGCTCTTCGGGAATTGGGCAAGCGCTAGCACAGCTTGTTGCTAAGTCTTCGAACCGCGTTGTAGCAACCGCGAGGAAGACCTCCACTCTGGATGCCATTCCCAGCAACGACCGTGTTCTCAAGATCGAGTTGAATGTTACCTCAATCCCATCTGTCGAGGCCGCGATTCGCGCCACACTGGAGAAGTTTGGCCGCATTGACGTCGTTGTCAACAACGCTGGCTACACTCTCGCCGGCGATACGGAAGCCGCCGAAGATGCCGAGTCCAGGGCTGTGATGGATACCAACTTCTGGGGCATGGTTGACGTGACTAAGAGGGCCCTTGGAATCTTCAGGGATGTGAACCCCAAGACTGGCCACCAGGGCGGTGTGGTTGTCAACGTGAGCTCGGTTGGGGGCTGGTCTGGGTTCCCTGGCCAGTCCTTCTACTATGCCAGCAAGTTCGCAATGAAGGGGTGGACGGAGGCCGTCGCCAAGGAACTACCTGCATCTTGGAACAGTAAGTGCACTGAACACAATTCCCCTGAGCCGTCCCTATAGCTCCTTCGTGGGGGCGGTAATAACTAACGTGAAGGCTTTCAGACTTACATTTGCGTTCATCTAGTCCACTTGACCAACATTGAGCCCGGTGGTGTTAAGACCAACTATGCAACTTCCTCGCTCAAACCCATCGCCAGAAAGCACCCGGCTTACAGCGATCCGACTTGCCCCACCAACATGATGCTCGGCTACATCCAGAGTGAGCAGGGTCGCAGCATGTGGGCGGAGCTAAGCGCTCTGGCGGCAGCTATTTATCACGTCGTAGGCCGCGGCCAGCGGATCCCTATCCGTGTTCCCCTGGGAGCTGATGCCTGGGGCCTGATTAGCAAAGACCTGGATGATATCAAGAAGGACCTCGATGAATTGAAGAGCATCAGCCATGGCGTCGGCGACCCGAAGCAGCTGGAGACCATTGCCGGTATTGCGATGTAGTAGCTGCAATCAGTACTGTTCTAGACTTGAACTGAAAGACGCTTGAAGCTTTGTTTCGTGTATCAGACATCAAGACTCGGGGAGAGGTTTTATTTGGTTTTTGGGTTTTTTTTTTTTTAAAAAAGCATTACTAGACCTTTATGAAGGGGGGATATACACCCATTGCCCACAACGTGCGTGTATTTCCTGCGTAATAAACACGTCAATATATCGCCAAGGTAATATAGAATTTGAGAATCATTTCCTCGTGAAATATTTCACATATGCCTAGCAGTGACAAGTTAGCGAGAGTGCTAACACATTGCAGATATAGTAGACTTGGGAGAGGTAGCCTGCCAAGACAGTCGAGGATATAGATTGGGCATAAGCGAGGTCTGTTGGCGCTGGTCTCCGCTGCGGCTACTGTCCATACCCTCTCTCGTACTATGGCTAGCTCATGAGCTGAAATCTAACTTGGGGTATCGGTCCGCCTTCTCGCCGGCTTGGTGCAACCTGCTGACCCTTCTTAACACTTGTGAGTACGTGTGTGGGGAAATTGGGCCCCAGTAACTGCTAGCAAACACTGGTGCACTGGGGGCCCCACACCCCTCAGGCTTAAAACCCCTCCACGACAATTCTGCTAAACCTTCCCCCTTAAATAGAAGGTAGCGCCGTCTTACTTTGAATTGACGTATTGAGGACAGCTGCCTTGTCTCTGTATCCCCTCTCGTGACAACACTGGTCTTCTGATCTATAGTAGATGGTCTTTCTAACTACCTGCTTTTGCTCTTCCACCATCTGCAAGGGCCTCTGAACATATATATGTGTTGTGTATATAGGGGTGCTTATATTAGGGGCATGCCTAAATCGGGTGGATCTATGTTATATTACATCCTTAAGTGAGTAGTTGTGTTTGATGTTTTGGAAGTCTTAGCTGCGTATGTATACTCGGTAATAGACTAGTCGCTGCTGAACTTACTTTGCACCCGGTCATTATAGTGACGCAGTAGTGCCTCGAAGAGCGAGCACAATCGGACCGGTCCCAACAGGCAGGGCGATGACTGGTCACCGTAAAGGAGGAGACCTCGAAACTTGGCCTCAACAGAGTGACCGGTCAGCTCGATGGCTGCGGGGACTGGTCACATATAGATACTGGTCAGCATCCCAGAGGCCATTACTGGTCAGGAGCTGTGACCAGTCCCAACTAAAGAGGCCATGACTGGTCAGAAGGCGTCAGCCGCGGCCTTGGGAGTGGCGTAACCAGTCCTGATTGAAGAGCGATGACTGCTCAGTAGCGCGGCCAGAGGAAAAGAATCACCAGTAACCAAGTTAGGGAGGTATACTCCGTACTTGTGATTAGTCAGCGGCCGGCAATCACAGCCTTACAGCCTTGGTTACTAGTACCAGGAAAGCGATGATCGGCCTTATAACCAGTCATCGCTCTCTTGTTGCGACTAGTCATTCTCCTCCCAAGACTAGCCTGTGCCGGGCGCTGACCAGTCATCGCTCTCTTTATTGTAACTAATCATGCTATAGATACTAGTCAGCGTCCGGCCATTATAACCAGTATGTTTCGTGACTGGTATCAACGATCAGCCAGGTAACCGGTCAACCGGCCTCACCCAAGACTATTTACAACGGAGGCCTTCTTCGCAAGTACCGCATACCAGAGACGAAGATATGGACAGCTAGCTATCGCTGGCTTTAGTTGGCCAGACGGGTATTGCAAGGTGGAGATAGTCCCACCGCATGAAGGCGCCCAGCTCCCGGGGTCACCACTGCGGCATTGCCCCCTCAGCTAAGGACTGCAGTACGTACGATTGCCTAACCACTGTCCGGCAGTTGGGGCATCGCGAGGCTCCCGACCAGGTACTGGTCAAGACCTGCCTATGGGCTGGGTCAACCCCCGGCTTAGTTATCTAGCCTAAAGCCCGGTTGAATCGACTCCAGAATCCGGGCTGCCGGCATATCCCGATACAGGGTGTCTTTTATGCACGGGGTAAGTTTAACCGAGTCAAGCTCCGCTCAGTAAAGCTCATCTTAGGATCATTCTACCTCACCGTGAGCGCAGTAAGACTCTGTCCTCGCGACTGTTCCAGACTTGGGGGCAGCTCAACTCGAGGGATGACTATGGAGGTACTCCGTGCATTGGACAAGATTGAGTTAATGATGGCATGCAAATGGCACTCGGTTTGATACCACCCACCCTCTTCGATTTCCGGCCAGACAATTGGGCAATACAGCGAGCGGGCTCCCACATCTGCTTCCTTTTTGTTCGTGTTTACATGCTCCATTTCACATTGGAATCAAGATTGCCTTGGCATTCGAATGGTATGGCACCATACGCTCGTCTCGTACGCATGCGTCAGATGACATTATACGCGGCAGTCTTTTCCCATCCTGTGCTCTGAGACAGCATTGCCTGCATCTGACCCTTTCTGATCAGCAAGGCACGTTCAACAGTCGGATGAAAGAGGACGAAACCCCTTCTCCCAGTGGTGTTGAGACGATTAACATCTTGAGATGACAAACACGTCGTTGAAATGAAACTGTTACTATTATTCACTTTTGCGACCCCGCATTGTCACCCAACAACAAGTCCATCAATGCGCACATGTCACTTTGCACAGACACCATCCATCTGAGCTGTCATGGCCATCTCCCTGTCCTGCGATTCAGCGAGGTAGCGAATGGTCTCGCGGTGCATCGACTCTGCGCGGAGCTGATATAAACGGAACATTCCGGCTCCGTGTCTACAAATGACTTTAGAATCTTGGCCTCACACCTATTCTTGTCTAACTTATAGCTGCCAGCTGCTCTCAGCTGTCTAGCCACTTCTCATGAATGGCGCTACCAATTCAACCCGTTGACACGTGGGAAGGGATGCCGAAGACAATAGTGGAAGAAGAGGAGACCGCAGCTCATGAGACCCCCGACACACAGTGGACAACTTCGATATGGAGCGAAGCCGACATCACGCAGAGGAAGAAGCAAATCCTATTTCCAAGTCCTTGGACTCACGGTCAGCTCTCTATGGGGCGTGTTCAAGTTGCAGATGAGGACAATCATAGGATGTGCCGCAAAATCGACCAAAACATCCTCATCATCTTGGCTGTGGTCTACTTTTTCCAGGTACTATCTTCGTAGTTCGTGCCACAGTTGATCACGCTGACTGACATTACCTACAGAGCCTAGATAAAATAGTCCTCGGCTACAGTGCCGTTATCGGACTCCAAGACGACCTGCATCTGGTGGGCAGCCAGTTCTACTGGGTGGTTGCTATTTTCCTCATCGCCCAGCTGGTATGGCTGCCTTTCTCAACACTATTGATTCTGAAGGTCCCGCCGAGAACCTTATTGCCAGTGATGGTGCTTGGATGGGGCATTGTGCAGGCTTGTACGCCAGCCGTTTACAGTTTCGGAGGACTTCTGGCCGTTCGGTTCGTGCTAGGAATATTTGAGGCTGGCTGCCTTCCCCTTTTCACCATGATGACCGGACACTGGTACCGTCGATCAGAACAGCCGCTGAGAATCGCGGCCTGGTATGGAACGAGTGGTCTGGCAACTATGGTTGCTGCTGTGCTCTCATTCGGGCTTGGGAACATAAAATCGCCGCACCTCGCGCCATGGAGAATGTAAGTCTCAAGTTACATATCAGCCGTTTTTTTGTGGTCACTGACATCTCTTATAAGCATTTTTCTGTCTACTGGCCTGATGACTATCTGCACGGTCCCATTCATCTACTGGAAACTCAGAAATGACATGAAGACCGCAGCGTTCCTCGCGGAAGATGAAAGAGCTATGGCCATTGAACGTTTGCGAGCCAATCAAGCAGGTTCAGACTCACGAGAGGTGCGATGGGCCCAGATCCCCGAAGCCCTTAAGGACGTCAAGACCTCCCTCTTTTTCATCATGGCTCTTGGCAACAGCCTTGGCTCCCAAGTTCCTCATACATTTGGCCCACTGATTCTAAATCGCCTCGGCCATGATGAGTACACTACCCTGCTTTTCAATATACCATTTGGGGCATTACAGTATATCGTGGTCCTTGGGGTCTCCTGGCTGGTCATGAAATTTCGCTGGAAATCCCTGACACTGGGCAGTACCTTGGTACCGGTCATCACAGGCTTGGTCGTCCTATTTGTGCTTCCTCGAAGCGATTCGAATACCGCTGTGCTACTGATCGGCTATCACCTTCTTTCATTTGTATATGGTTGCAACACTCTAATATTGTCATGGATATTGGCCAATACAGCCGGCCAAACCAAAAAGTCCGTTACCCTGTCATTTTACAGTGCTGCTTCGTCAACCGGTAGCATTATTGGGCCCTTACTCTTCAAGGCCAGCGACGCGCCGAAATATGAGCTGGGGCTCAAGATTACGCTTGGTATTTACATTGGAATTTTCTGGGCAGTAATTGTGCAAGTGGTCAATCTTGTGCTGTTGAACCGGGCGCAGGAGAAGAGAAGGGTCGCACACGAGAAGCCAGCTAAGCTCCACGACCACTCGATGGAAGAGAAATATGTGGATATCACTGAGAATAATGAGCACTATTTGGGGAATTTCGCATTTGCAGATTTGACGGACAAGCAGAATAATGAGTTTGTGTATGTATATTGAGAGCGTGGCAATCTCGGATGCAAACAGCTGAATGCCTAACTTTGGAAAAGGTTTGTCGTGATTCATGTTTTACATTTGGTCCAAAAGTCTGGAGCCTCCAAGCTCTTCCAACAGTCAAGTCAACTGGTACGGTTGAGAAGAGTTGGTCGTTTCGTCTACTTGGCGTGAGGAACACATCTCACCAGAACGCTTACAAACCAAATATCATAAAGGCTGTAATCACAAACCTCCAGAGTCTCTGAGACAGACTGTGCCACTGTGGTGCACACAGACAAGGATCCGGCGAATGATGGCCGTCCTCAGTGTAGCTACTGAGCTCCAAGGACAGCAATCATTCAGACACAAGCCAGGCCCCTACCGACCACCATCCTCCGCCCATCTTTCAGCAAGCAACCCCTTCCCCTTCAAATGTTCCCCTCCCGAACCCGGCTCGGCTCGGAGCACCCATGCCATACCTCCCCTCGGGCAAGATGAACCGTGTAAATATGACATATCACCGCCCAGGTCTATTGGTGCAAGGCATACATGGGATTGGGGATCATCTGATAGCAGAACCAAGGTTCCTTTGGCACTAACTGAAATGCACCTAGCTCCCTCCGCACACCGGAGCTCTCGTAGACAGTCAGTGCCTTTCTAATCCTGAACAATGGGCTCGTGTCACCATTTGACTGCTGTGTTAGTCCTGCAGCCTGCATTCCCTCTCATATGAATTGTACAAACATTCCAAATGCATACACCACAGTCAAGACAAGGGCTGTGCCGATTTTGTGCCGAGCGTGCCAAGTGTCATATCTATGAAAACGCCCTTTTGCTGACCCTCTCCCCGCCGACGGCTGCTATGTCAATGGGCCTTCTCTTCGAGCTTTTAATACCTGGCGTGAGACTTGACGCCTCAAACTGCCTTGTTTCGTATCGAACTCCGCAGTACTGTGCACAGAAGCATCGCAAGTCTAGCCACAAGGACCAAAATCACAAGTTGTCGTTGTTTCTTTCTTCCCCGAGCCTGTTTCTAGACCGTGCCTATGACTTCTGTGGTAGAGAACACAGTTTCAAACAACCAAGCCCAGCTGTGTCAAGAGCATATACAAAATGTGACAAGTCAGGAGGGCAAGACAGATGCCGGTTATGCTGCCGAGGCCAATGTTGAAGCAGCCACCGGTGAAGCAGGTGCCAGTAATGCAGAGCTGGAGACTCGTCTCAAACGCCTCGAGCAGCTTCGGAATCATTACGGCGTAAGAATCGTCCAGCAGTTCCTCGCGACCTACTACCTTTCTAAGTTGGTGCCTACGTCCCAGCTCAACCGTCACTTCATTCAATATTCTCCTGCTAATGTCTCGGCGCATCCAGAGCACCTGGGACGGCCCAGACGACCCAGATGACCCGTACAACTGGGCTTCGTGGCGCAAAGTCACCACCGGCATCATCTTCTCCTTTGGCCAGCTTGTTACCCTCATGACGGCCAGCATGATTGCTGCCGCCCTTGGCGACATCTCGGCCGACCTGGGAATCGACGCTGCCACCGCGCAGATCGTCTTTGCCACCTACTTCCTCGGATTGGCCTTTGGTCCTTTTCTCTCAGCTGCGTTCGCAGAGGTTTATGGCCGCAAGTGGGTCTGGGTGGCAGGGAATATCTGGTATATCCTCTGGAATGGCATCAGCCCCGTTGGTAACTCTAAGGACTTGATGATTGTCAGCAGGCTGATGACTGGGTTCGGCGCAAGTGCTGGTGTCACAGTGCGTAAACAATCTGCCCACCTACTCGCAGCAGAGCAAATGCTATCCAAGGGGGCTAATACGTTCCACTCTTCTCTCAGCTTACGGGGCCGACTATGGCAGACATGTACGGAAAGAAAGAGCGCGGCAAGGCTGTGGCCATCGCTTCACTCCTGCCCTACCTCGGCCCTGCCCTAGGGCCCATTATAGGTGGAATCGTCACTCAGATGATTGCTTGGCAGTGGATTTTCTGGATCATGTGCGCTTTCAACGGCCTCACCACTTTGATTGGCGTCCTCTGTATCCGCGAGTCTTACACTCCTGTCCTTCTGCTCCGCAAGGCGCGCATTCATCAGACGGCTGCTGGCGTTGATATCGAGGCTCCATCTCTAAAGTCCTCCCTCAATCGCCTAGGAGTCGGCCTGTGGCGGCCATTCCGTCTGCTGCTCAGGCGCCCTGTGGTGCAGATCATCGGCCTCATTCTCGCCCTCGACTTTGCCATCTACACCCTCCTTCTTGGCACATTTGCCGACCTCTTCCTAACCAAGTACGGTCAGTCTGAGTCCACCAGCTCTCTACATTACATCGCTATCGCCATCGGCGCCACATCCGCCGCGCAGATCGGGGGGCGGCTCATGGACTGGTCATATCGACGCATGACGGCCCGCAACGGCGGCGGTATGGGCAAGCCCGAGTTCCGCGTGCCATACCTCGTGCCAGCGGTCATCATCACGGCTTTGGGCCTGTTCCTCTACGGCTGGACGGCGCACTACGTCGTGGCCTGGCCCGCCGTCGATGTCGGCGCCGCCATCTTCACGCTCGGGAGCTTCATGACGAGCCAGATGTTCTACGCCTACCAGCTGGACGAGTTCGTCGAGCATGCCGCCTCGGCCAACGCGGCCACGCGTGTGCTCTCGTACTCTCTCGGCTTTGCCTTCCCCATCTTCGGGCCCGACCTGTACGATCGGCTCGGATATGGGTGGGGGAACAGCATGCTCGCTTTTCTGTGGGTCGTCTTTTGCTTCCCAATGCCTACCATCTTCTGGCTGTGGGGAGACAAGCTACGTGCTATGGGCAGGGGCAGCAAGGAGGGTCAAGTCGACAGTGCTTGACCTTCTGGGTGGGAGGTTACCGTGGGAATGCCAGAGACTGGCTGATTGAAACTGTCACTTTCCACCTAGGTGCCTGACTGAGTACTTGATCACACCTATCTTAGTAGTCAAAGCCCTCTGGATAGGTCGAGTACTGGCATTTTCTTTTGTGCCGTCGCAAGCGCCACCAGAGGACACGGCTCCGGCCCTTGTGACCGGCGTGCCCTGCGCCGGTGACTGCTGAAGTGTCGGATGGATCTCGGCGGCCTTGAAGTTGCTGTGTGCTGCTGGTTCCAGAGTCATTTTACGCAGTATTTTTAAGCTATTCTTGGGCCTTGTGTGGTGGCAACCCCTCATCAACCCATTTCCTGATCCAGTCATTCTTGACGGCCTCCATACCACGAAGCGCTGCGCTTTTGGCCAGCGACCGCTCAATTTCCATCGGCTTCAGTATTCGCGGCGTTGTTGCACTGCCGCTATCCCATAGATCATTCTTATAGAAATCTAATAATCTCATGGCAGGATTTAATGACGTTGCGTCACTCCGGCTCGTTGCCTCGCGCTCGGCGTCCCTCATCCGGGTCAGCCACGTGGATGGCGGAACAACGGCGGCAGATGTGGGGTTTGAACCGAGGTACGTTTTGAGTGCGTCTGTGATGGCGGGAAGCAACGATTCCCATGACTTCGTGCAAGGGTTTCGGACATTGAACACTTGGGCACAGTCCGGCCTCGGATTTGTTGAGTGGGCTAGGTCGAATTCAAGGCTGAATTGGCTTGTAACAAGCTCAACTAGCACATCAGCTAGCAAGTCTGATGGTACCCAGTCGATCTCTGAGAAATGAGGACCAAGGTTTGACGGTAGACAAACGAGATCTCTAGAGCTGATGTTGGTATTTAAGTGACGGATTACTCTGCATCACTTCCCCTAAGTCCCTCGATCCTCTTGCACCCCAAGCTGCCCAGGTGGGATATTGCGATCCTGGCAACCCGAGTAACATCAAAGGGGTCTTTCGGGGAGGGAGGAGACATATTTATGAGACGCACCTTTGGTGGATGAAAAAGCCAACCACCTAAATGACTTTTGGGGCGCCCCGTTGGTCGGTATATCCGTTGGTGTCCAGTCCATTAATGCTAACTCTAATGATTCCTTGACGTGTTAGCACAATGGAAGATGATGTGTAGGGTCGCAATGATGGCTTGAAAGAATCAATTCCTAGCCGATATGCCGCTTTTCTATATATAAAAAGCCGAAAGGTACTTGCTCACCAGGTAATTTTAATAAATGCCATTAAATCAGCAATCCAGTCCCGGCTACTTAATGCTTGCTACGTCTTGTTCTTTTAGGCTTATCTCTAAAGAAAAAAATAAGACTTGAAGGAGGAAGAGAAGGAGATACAAAGAGGAGGGTTGTTATAGGAGGAACACCTAAGGGTAGACATTAAAGCGGCGGCAAGGGGAGAATAAGAAAAAGAACAAAAGCAGTCCTGGTAAACTTAAAGGGCACCTGCTCATCAAATCATTATCGTCAAGACCTTTCTCGTTATAATCTATTTCCAGTTTTAAATTACAGTATTCACTTTAATATTTCCCATTCCTTATACCTTACTCCCATTTCACATTTCTTAACCTTTAACCATTAACACAAATTGTACGTGACTACGGACGAAAGACAACTTGAAGGCGGTGAGGACGAAGACCTTTTGGGGGGGGGAGAAAAAAAATCGAGATCGAAGAAGATGAAATTCAAAAAGGTCCTACTGGGATTCGAACCCAGGTCCCCGGAACTCGGAAAGGAAACTGACGAGGGAATCAGAATCCGATGTGATAACCAACTACACTATAGAACCCTAAGCGTCTCTTGTTTTTTAGTAAAATTTGAATACTATATTGTCATTGTCACTACGGCTGAGACGACTCGGAGTCTCACCCTCCTCTCCATCCCTTGATCCCCTGTCATAATCGAACCTTGGAAGAGCAACGCATTTGTGGATGGTTCTCTGGAACATTCACAATAAGCCTGCATAGTCAATGTAACAAGAAGCAATGCTGGCTATATATACCACAACTTGTATCAGCCAGGGAAAAGTCTTGTCCGTCCAAAATATTTGCTCTGCAGACGTCTTGGCATAAGAGGGTCCTTTGCCGCCTTCAGCGCAGTCTAGCGCGGTCCGATCACAGGACAAGATGCCGGGTGATCGCTCGTGCACGTCCACAAAAAGAGTTCAGCACAGTCAAATCATGATCACCCGCACCCTGCGACCCTGCGGGGATTTTGGGCTGATTATGCCTGGCCAGGCGCTGAGGAGTCCATTCGTCTGGTCTAAATAGACTTTGCTACCACGGTAGCTTACCGGTACAGAACTTGGAACCTCCGTCGATCGCGATCGTCACATGCGACGACAGCTTTGCTGCGGCCTGGCATGTTCAATATCTCGCGGCAGCTCTCCGTAATATAAGGATGCAGTCATCGTGCGGATCCGAGTTCTGGAACAGGCAATTGCATCGTCGTTGGGCAATGCATTCATGTCTTAGTCAAGATAAAGGGGCTTCTTCACACCTCATGGTCGGTATGACAGTATCGGCATTGATTGACACTCGGTGATCATATGTAGGCTAGCTAGCGATGAATTCAATGAGCAATTGCATAGCGTGTATACAAGACATCTATGTAAAATCCTGCTGGTGTCAGGCTGCAAAGGTCGCCGGTCCCCTCGGCATGAATTACTACACTGGGGTAAGGGCGTCCGCCAGGGCAAGTAGAACGCCAGCCAGGGGAAGGGGGATCAAGTCGGTGACAGTGCATGTGCATGTAACATATTCGGACCGCCCCACGAAAGTTTATCCATGCCCCTGCACATGAAGATACCGCCTTCTCATGCAAGCCTAGCACGCATCAAATGCCTGAAGTAGTACCCAGTGGTCACACGAACTCGTCGCATTCGCGATAGTCGAGGGGAAGTGCAAGTGGTAGCTAGTGCATCACACCCTGTGAAGGAGCCTTCACTACTGGTCATGTCAAGTTGAATGTCTTCAAGTGCATGACCAACGTGTCCACGCGCATGGCCACGTCACTGCGTGCCCAGGTGAACGGCTGGTGGAATATTACAATTAGCCCGCACTCGAACCTTCCATCCACTCATCGTACACTAGAAATCTGCAGATAAATACAGGAAGCTGATCTGGGTATCTCTCTAAGCGCAGATGGATCGTTCCTCAGACTAGTCATGCATGGAACCCCGTGATTCCTGCCAATGATACCGGGAAGCCTTGAGCATAAATTTGTTATCCGCGATACCGTATCAGCGCTCGTCACCCCCATGAGACGACTCGGTGAGCCAACTCTGGTGGTCCCGCCTTAGCTTCCTGCCATCCTCTACTGTTTCCACTTTCACTGTGGTCTCGGTTGTAACCATGATGTCGTGGGGGTTTTGCACCTTGCCTGCTGGCGATGGACCACCGGTTATGACCCTCGAGGGTACTCGCGCTGCAGCAGGCGCCGTAGATACTTGCGAAGTTGCCCGATGGTTCGCAAAATGTGCCGGCTCGAAATATGCCGGGTTCGTCAGCTCTTCCTGGCTGCTGGTAATCCCGACGACTTGAGCCACCTCCAGGTCGGCCAGACCGTATATCTCGACAGAAGGGGCAATGTGGGAGCCAGTGTCTCGCGATGACTTTTTCGTGCCGAAATACGCATTGTTGTTCTCGGGTGCACAGTAGCGGTCCATATTCCCGTACGAGCTCTTGAAGACGCGAGGGAACCAATTCGCAAGCAGGGGCCGCAGTGTAATGACACAGGCGCATGCAATTGCGACGTTGACTTCGATGACACCGAGATAGGTGATTGGGGCTTCATTCCAGGACGTGTCCACATTCAGGAGAGTAGTCTTGAGAGTGAAGATGCGAGCGAACGCGACAACGGCGGTACTGCACAATATGAGATTAGGTATGAGAACGATTGTCATACCGCGATAGCAAGTACTCACCAAAATCCAACGCCGAACAAAACCACCAGCACCGTCCTCTGCTTCCTGTCAAGCTGGAGAGCCCACGTGGCGGGTATGGGCGCAATAACAACTGCGAAGTCTGTCACGAGACTGATGGAAGACGTGAGAAGCCAGACTGTGAGGCTAGGCAAGCAAATTCCTTCGAGGTTCGTGTTCAATTGTGCCATAGGTGTGCAAGCAAATGAAACGAGAAATATTGTGACAATGCACCAAACTGGCACGAAGATCATGAGCCATCGGCAGACAGCCGCCGTGCGGGTTCCTCTGAAAATTCGGCGGTACTGAAGTAGCAAAGAAATCTTCGCGACCGTCTTGGCCACATTAAACATGACCTCATTGGCGAGCAAGAGCTTGAGACAGGTCAGCAAGTGGTATAACAAAAGAAGAAGGGATGAAAGTCCATACTTCTAGTTGTTTGGTCCGATCACTCAGTGAGACCATCCATGTGTGTCTCCCCAAGCCATATACCGCCTCTGAAGCCACTGTTAATTTTCAAGCACATGTGGGCGGATGAGACTGGCACTCACGCAGTATTGTGATGGTAGAGAGACCGATGGATAGCACCTGAAGATGGGAATCAGCAGCTGCGACATTGGGACTCTTGGCCAAGCCTTAGTTAGGCATACCTGAGCAACTCCTATCGATATGTCATCTAAGCCTGCTGCTTTGATGACTCTGTAACGTGTGTGGAGCCGGAGGAGAACCAGTGTTCCTGAGAATACCACGAGAACAACCGATATGGCGATGATTACCGGCACCTGTGTCTGAGCATCGAGGTCTGGATATTCCCCAGGCTCTGGCAGGTCGGTCGTCAGGCCAGTCAGGCCACTAGCTGCTGGCAGATCGGGCGATTTCGTCGTGGATGTCATATCGCCATCGTCTCACGGAATGTTATAGAGCAGCAATTTCTCTTGTGTTCCGGCCTGTTGTCGCTGCGGGGCACGCCCGTAAATATCAAGAACTGTTCCACGATCTTCGGGCAGCAACAAGAATAGTACCTCGTTCGGAAAGTGGATGTGAACCCAATTCATCTGTGGCTCCCGATCGCCGGTGCCGTTCCTTTTGTAATTCAGTACAGGAAAAAAACTATGCATTGATCATGACATGGTCGACGAACATGCAGGGAAGTGGGCAGAACTGCCAGCAAGGGGCCAGCATGGGGTCAGTCATGTTGTACGGAGTACTTCGGCGATGACGAGTAGCCCACTCCGCCGCGTTCTAAGCGAATACACGGCAGAGTCCCCAAGTGGGATTCCAAATTTCCGCCTGGGAACCTCAGAAAGAGCTGGTCGCAGAACCGAGATTCGTTAGGGATGCTCCTGTCGCCAACGCGCAAGTCAGCGCTGACTTGCGGGTATGCTGGGAGCACGCATCCCGTCTGTTCATCTGCACAGACTCGGGAGATGACGTCCCCGGGAGGGGACGGCCTGACGTTCGACGGGTACAACCTTGGAGAAAGCATGGTTTGGGACACACTTGCAGAATGGCAAAAGGCTGTGGTGATTAAGGTTTCGAGGGCTTCATGAATCGGGCACTGATCGGCGTCCGCATGGGATGATCGGCGTCGTATTCATAGGTGTAGAACAGCGAAAACTGAGAGGAGCGTAGTCGGAGGAGCCAAGCGCCTCTCACCGATCCAGAGGAGTAGTATCAAGTTGAAACTTTCTGTGGAAGATCCCGCCTGTGCAAAACATTGGAGGAGAAGCACGGATGAAGGCTATCCTGGAGGACAATTGCTCATTGGCTCTATAAGAATCAAGACCACCTGCCCAGCTGACGAAGCGGGCGAATTTCTACCTCCCGTGGCGTCCAACGAAGAGGGCAGGCGCATGTCGGGCGCTTCATAAGAGGAATTATTCGCAGGGACTTGAAACTCTTTGGACACGAGCGGGCATCTTAGAGCCTGTATTGGTATATCGGCACATCGTGCAATCGTGACGGATCTTATTATGCTCGTCTCGACAAGTCCGCAGCGCGAACGGAGTTCAAGCAAAGAAGAGTCATTGGCAAAAACGACCATCAAACGATTTTCTTTGAGCATTTAGAGCGTATGAGGTTCCAAGCATAGTTTGGCATGAGCCGAAAAATCAGACGGGGTTGATTTCGGCAACAATTATTCTCTTGCACACTACCGTGATAGACTATGTGCTGTCTACCGACTGCTATCTATCCATCTCGACTGATGTGAATGCGGGGCCGACTCCCCTACTTAATTACACCTCAAAACCCTTTTGGCCCTGAGAGCAGACGCTATGCCGCAAGTGCCTAGATTTCCAAGGTTTCCTTGGTTTGTCCAGGCCGCGACGCATTGGATTAGGCTCAAGCTCGTCTGAAGTTCAGCTGTTTGGATCTGCACCATTCCTTAGTTCAGTGGAGCAGGCACATGTGGTCGGACAAGATGAGTCTGCTCGTGGTGGCAAGTAGACTAGTCGACTTGCACATCTGCCGGCGCTGCTGTTTATGGAGGCTCCGTAATGGGGGGGGGGGGGGTGGGCCATAAACAAGCACTGCTCCTAATACGACCGGAGTACGCACCCCAAATGATGAGGTCAACAAGTCATGTGACAATATGGTGGAACAAACAATATCGCTCGGACTTCACACGTACGCTGGACTTCGGCCGGTATTAATATTGCCAATAATGATGGAGCCCTGGATGGCGGCTGGAAGCTCTAAGCGTGGAAGCATTCGACAGAATGTTCCAGTGCTAGAATGCCCACTGGGAGGGCCAACTTCAAACACCGGCTCCGTGTGTTGACCTTTGGGCTTCAGTGGCACCAGCTGCAGCATGCTGACCGCCTGGAAGTAGGCTCTGGAGCATCATGCAGAGCCGAGGTAACCAGCCAGTCACCACAGAGATCAGGACGTGGGAGAAGCAAGCTTTGGGCGGGCCTCGGCCCCTGTGTCAGGGCTTGGCGAGCTTGGTGCCACTTACCGAACAATCACATCATTGCCAGCGACGGTCCGTGGGATATCCTCGCTCCCGTCAGTTCTCTGAGGGCACAGACAGACAGTCAGACAGGCAGGCAGACAGACAAATAGATAGCAGACCCCTGATAGTGATATTCAGGGTGCATGTGCACCTGAAGCCAAGATTGGGCCGCAGCGTGGTGAAGACCAATGTCAGAGCCGGATCTTCTATCAGGAATCAGAGAATCTATCCCTCAATGCGACTAGTAACAAACCCTAGGAGAGATCTTGCATGCGGTATGCCTGAGGAGTGGGGCGCGCACACACAGCGTGGGGACCAGTCGTTCGGTGGTTTTCCCCAAGCTTCAGAGCCTGCTTGCTGGCTGGTTGGCTGGCTGGTTGGCTGGCAGGCTGGGCAGGCTGTCCGACCGCTCAGCCGCTCAGACCGGAAAAGTGGATGAACAAAGGCGGAGGATTGCTGGCACTTATTACCGCGACTGTTCAGCCTCCGGCATGTAAATTCCGCAGTCCCCGCCGAGATCTGCCCCTCCATCACGGGGAGAGCACACGACAGCCCCAAGCCCACCGGAGCCCCTGGCGTGCCTGGGACCTACCGCTGTGCGCGCACACACACTGACACACACACGCTCATTACTGTGTACGCTATTGGCGAAGGGGGTGGGGGTGAAGGGGGGCGATGGGGGTGTGCCCCTGAGCCCTATTGGGCAACTGGGCACACATCCTTCACGGCAGAACTATGCACTCAAGCAGCCAGGCAGGCCAGGGCAGTTCCAGTGCCGCGCTGAGAAGTGCCTCGGTGAGAAGATCTCGGTTCGGCAAGGCGGCCGTACCTTGTATCCCTGAGGCTCAAGGGTGATCTCCTTGGCGGGATTGGTAATACCCGTTACCAGTCCTTCCGTGCTCGTTATGGTTGGTCAAATGCCGCAGCTTTGCTCTGCGTCTGCATCTGCGCCTGCATCTGCAGCGCCTGAGCATGCTGGCATGTTGACCCTCCTGCAGAACCTGGAGCTCGAGCCCCGGACTCGTGGCTGGCTCTCGCAAGCTTTGACGCTGGCAGCGAGTGGCGGTTGTCGACGAAAATCGGCGCTTGTCCCAGCGCCGGCCCGCAGCCAAGTAATAGCCCAGAGGGAATATAGCCAGGTAGAGTAATCCGTACTGCGCGGTGCTGCCCAGGATGAGGGGGCTTGTTGAAGCCAAACCTTTTTACACACCGGTGGATGTAGTGTGCTCGTGTCGCAATTTTGGGGATGGCTACCGGTTGAGCCGGACAGGCCGGGCAGAGCGTGGCCAAGTGTCAAGAATTTCTGGGGGATTTGCGGCTCTTCATGCCATCAAGTCCCAAATGACTCGGCCAGCGAGAGCAAACACGAAGACCGCCATCTCCGTTGATCGTCGTAATGAATAAAATAAAAATATTTTTTTTAAAAGAGGGCAACCGGGCACAATTAGGACCAAGCCGGAGCAAAAGTGTAAACTGGTTATCCAGATCTGATCCCTACACGTCTGCGGAGACAGCAACAACCCCGTCCGACAGCGCGGCTGTATGACTCGCATGGTACCCCGACCTTGTAATCTGCAGACGCATGTGGAGCGGTAGCAATGGAGACAAGCAGCTCCTGAATTCCCCCAAACACCCTGAATCCCAGTGGTAGTCAAGCCTGTCAGGGCCTGTCAGGCCTGTCAAGCACGACCCCGTGGAGACGGGTTCAAGGGCTAACGGTTTCACAAGGGAGCAGTGGGATCCCAAGAGAGCAAGGCGGATAGTCAGTCAACTCCTGGTCTCTCCAAGAGAGAAAGAGGGTGAGAAAGGGCGAGAGAGGGAGACAGGACAGGGTCACAAAACCTCTCTCTAACACATACAAACACCACACACACACACACACACAGAGAGAGAGAGAGACAGAGACAAATGTCAAAGCTTCAATCCCCCCCGTCCACGTGTGCATCAAGAGGGGCTGGTGGTCAAAGCATATTTAAATGACCTGTCGCATGGTCTTGTTTCCGCCGCACCTCGTTGGCCGCCAAAGTGCCACTCGCTTCAGGTGCGAAGTAACACTCGCTTGCTGCAGAGCTGGGCCCCAGCAACCCAATACTCCGGGCAAAAGACCTCGTTTCCGAATGCGATCCACCCAGCCCCGACGTCATGTTGTGACAGGCAAGGGTCCATTCAACGGCTTTTGCCCAAAATGACTGACTGGCCGCACTGCCACCACCCATTTCCCACCGCCCCAGGCAGATCCATCCTCGGCCCTGTGCGGTCAGAATTCCCCGAATATATCTGGAACAGGGCCGCTACGCGTTCAGAGGGCAGACATGACTGGCAGCAGACCCACGCCCTCGCAAAAGACGCATTGAGCAAGGAAAAAGCAATTTGGGGCCGGGGACGAGGGGAGCAGAAAGACATGTCCGTCGAGAAGGGGGGGCGGTCACCACAAAAGACCAGGCGAATAGGGGGTCCAGGGGTAGCATTGCATCCGGGCTGACAAGCACAAGCATCGCCCGCCGGCGTGGGTTACAACGTGGCTCCCACGTTTTCTAATTTACATGTAATCGTACGATATAAACCAGAAGATGCCAAAATCTCTATCCTGAATCTTGATATCTGCATTAGCCCGTTCCTCTTTCCCACCTTTCCTCCACGATCCCCGATATCTCCCCCGGTCCACGGCCACTCGGAGGCTGGCACTAGCAATCTGAAGCATGGCGTTGACGTACAAGGAGGCCCAGCTGGTCAAGGGGACCATACCGTTCCTCAAAGAGCACGGTGAATCCATCTCAGACATCGTCTACAGCACCCTCGTCAAGAGGCATCCTGAGCTCAACAACACCCTGAACGTGATCCACCTCAAGGACGGACGCCTGGCGCGGGCACTGACCGTCGTCATCCTCCGCTTCGCCACCAGCGTCAACAACATCTCAGAGCTCATCCCGAAGCTCGAACGGGTCTGCAACAAGCACTGCACACTCGGCATAAAGCCTGAACACTATGAGATCCTCGGCGGCCTGCTCATCGAAACCTTTGAGGATGTCATGGGACCGGCCCTGACGCCAGACACAAAGGCTGCTTGGCTCAAGGCCTACAAGATCCTCTCGAATATGATGATTGGCAGGGAAAAGATCATCTACAAAGACTTTGACAGGTACAAGTGGGGGTCATGGCGCAAATTCAAGCTGGACCGGAAAGTCTGCGAGGCCGACGACCTCTTCAGCTTCTACCTGGTGCCAAAAGACGGCATGCAGCTCCCCAAGTTCCTGCCGGGGCAGTACATCAGCATCAGGCTGTTTGTGCCCGAGATCGGTTACTACCAGACCAGACAATACTCCATGTCAGACTCGCCACGCGGCGGGGACTACTACCGCATCACAGTCAAGAGGGCCAAGGCGCACACGGCATATCACGACGAAGGCATGCTCTCCAACATCCTCATTGACCGCGTCAAGACAGGCGACGACATCGAGTGCAGCCACCCTTCCGGAGACTTCTTCCTCGACACGACAGTTCCCAGCAGCGTCCCCATAGTCTTGATCTCAGCAGGAGGCGGCGTCGGGCCCCTCGTCTCGATCCTCAACGCTGTTACCGAGGAGCAGCCCACGCGCCACATGTCGTGGATCCACGGCTGCCGCGAGGATGTGCCCTTCAACACGCGGCTGACGGTGCTCAAGCGCCGCTGCCCCAACCTCAACACGACAATCTTCAAGACGATGCTCACGCGGGGCGACATCCAGGGCGTCACCTACGACTACAACACGCGCATCGACCTGCCCAAGGTGTCGCCCTCGCTGCTGCACCTGAACCACAGCGGGGCCGAATACTACATATGCGGGCCCGAGCAATTCATGAAGACCATGATGCAGCAGCTGATCGACCTGGGCGTCGACAGCAAGCGCGTCAAGTGCGAGCTGTACAGCGTGGGCGAGATGAAGCTCGATTCGGTGTGTGGGTACCTGACGCCCAGCAACGGGACGCCTCTGTCGTCACCCACGAGTCTCGGTTAGTTACCTGCTCTCTATTCTGTTCCCGCCTTGTGGGCGCTTTGCCCCATTCTCAACTGAGATCTGCCCGCGGGTGCTCCCATCGTGGATCATGATGCTCGCCGATCGGTCAGACCGACGGGCCCTGCCGGTGATCCATCCGCGAGAGTCATTCCACAGGATCATCACCTTGAAGGCCCCCACTTGTCATACATATTGTACTTGTCATGTGACACCGGCCATGCATCACAAGTTCCAGCATGCGTCTCGTGTCACGTGAAGTATTCCCTGTCATGGTCCAACACATGCTGACTGGGGGGGGGGGGGCTCTTAATAACAGAATCCAAGGTATCTAAAGAATATGCCTCAAGACATGTTCCCGGCATGGCGAAATAAAACCCCACCAATTCTGCACGACTACAATGCAGACTTGAATGATTGCCCGCATACACAGAAGAAGAAAAAAGAGAGTTTGGGACACTGGGCATTTTTTGGAAATAGGATGAACCAGCCAAGGGGAACATCGGCGAAAGCACGACTCATTCACGGTGGAACGGAAAACCATCAAAGCGAACCCGCGGTGCTGCGTTCAGTTCTGCAGTTTTTTTTATGTTTGCCGGTATTAGAAGCACCACATTCCATGCCCTGGATCTTGGCTTCCTGGGGGCCTGACTGACAACCCCCGTTCATCGACGATTTGACGGCAGTTCTTCCCCATGGAGAAGTTGAGACGGGCTGCCATGACAAGTCTCTTGGCAGAGGTGTCAGGGAAGCGTGGGTCGGTGGAGTCGCTCCACCTTGCTCGAAACCAGTGTCGGCCACGCCGGCGACTACTGATATAATGACATTATCATGAGGATTTGGGCGGAAGGGCAAAGGGGTTCCAGGATCTTATCGCGCTTATTGTATTTCTCATCTTCTGGGGCGAGGTGCCTGACTTCAGTATGGGATAGGTATCGAGATGGAATAAGTTACCGGTCCTAGTGGGAGTGCCAGTAGGCAATTTGGGCGGTCTCGTGCTATTGCTGGGAGTAAATGTATGGTGTCTGGGCGACTTGGGAATGATGGGCCGGGAGGGTAATTGCCATGATCTGGGTGGATAGAGGGCACGAGGCGAGCCTGGCCCCAGAATTGATATCTTAGACCACTCTGGTCCGGCCCGGGCAGGTAATGACTCGACGAGAATCGAATCTTAATACCCATTCATGGTGCAGGCTTACACGACTCAGCAACAGTGCGGGTGATCCTGTGAAAATGATCTCTTCGGTTCAACTCATCGTTCCTGGGAGGCCCCATTAACTGAAAATGCTACCCAATAATATGAGGGGAAAAAAGACGGGGAAAATAGAAATGAACATGGTCAGCTATGAGTTATAGTCTTCAACAGAACATCAAGGCAGGCTTAGAACAAGTTGCACACATGCCCAAACTAGGTCAAGCACAGCTAGGTATACTGTTGTCAATATTGCTGATCAAGGATAGGGCTGCGTAATTCTTTAACAGCTCGTCGGTAGTAGTTAACATGGGTCCCAGAAGGCTAGTCACTGGAAGCGGAGCAAGAATCAAATTTTAATGCCGTGCCTCCCGCACAAGGATGCTTCAAGTTGTGTGTGTACAGACTCAGGTAATGCAGGGTAGGTGACAGCCGCGCACCGCAACCGACGGCCGGTCCGAACCTGCACATGTGTCAAGGAACTGGACCCGTCCGATATGACTAACACACATGGACATTACGTATGCTTCCTCTCACCAGCGAGACAAGCAATGAAGTCTTTCTTTGTCAGGCTTCGGGCCTGGGATGCTTCTGGATGTAGCTTACTTGCTCCTGGGCCTGGCCGAGTCTGTGCTTGTCGAGAGCCATATTATTCACAAAGTGTTATATATCTCCGCATTGCCGGCCACTCCTCATCAGGACAAGAGTTTTAAAATGATTTTTGGAAGTCAGGATATTTTTCCACTGGATTTGCACAGACATGGCCGCAAACACAAGCGTCTCTGCGCATTCGATCCGGAATTCAAGCCATTGGATACTCGCGCGTATATAATTCCCAATTCCACACAGCTAAAAGTCCTATGTTAAGTGCGGCCACCTAAACAAGAAACAAACAAAAGAAAAGTCTGATAATATGCGCTTGGTGTCCATACTGATTTCTAGACGCTTGAAGCCTTGCGCGTGCCCGTGCCTCTCTATACTACACATACGGAAAGTCTGTGTTCAGCCTTGGCATAAACCCCATGTCGGCTGTGAGATTCCTCAGCGCTGTGGTATATGTTATTGCGCCTCGGCAAGAAGGGCAAGACTTGGCCGTGATCTCCCGGTTGTAGGGTCTCGTTGGTATAAGACTCAGTTGGTTCAAGCACTTTTTACAAAGTAAATGACCGTTGCCGCAGTTTAGTCGATATGCGCTGTCGTATTCGCTGTCGATAACGTAGGTGTCACCGCATATATCGCAGTTGGTTGCGGCGGCGGCGTCCAACTCAGCTTGGGTCGCTTTCACAAAAGTCTCCTCGACGTTGACGAGAATCTGGAGCCAATTTTTGTAGAACACTTTCCAGCGGTACAAAGCCGCCTGATGAATGTCGTGCCCCGTGGGATTTGGCATCCTAAAAGGAAGTACTTCTTCGTAGCAGGCCTTTGCCCACCATGATCTTCTAAAATCTTTATGTGTCTGCTTGGTGAATCCAGAAGATGCCATGTTGTCCATGTCCAAAATAACATCTCGGAATCGACTGTTGATCCACTCAACACCCTGTGGATTCTCATTAGGTAGGCGGCCACCAGGACGTCCGTATTCCCGGTACCAGGGCTCCAGGAGAAGGGAGTGGAACATCTTTCCAAGCTCGAGCATGCGAACTCTGGACAGTCCCGGGTCGAAGGCTAGGAAATTGAAGATGCATTCCATCGTCTGGTCAACGAAATTCTCGTTGCTCCAGTAAGTATCATGCGAGCGATCGCCCATGAGTGTGATGTCGCCTCTCATAGCTTCTCTCTCAGCCCGGGCTAGCTCGTCCCATAAGTCCGCCCTGAGTCGTGCCGAACGAGTCTGCCTGTTTATGTCAGGGTGTAAAGGAACAAACTCCAATATATCCCATGGAAGCCGCGGTGTACCATCCTTTCTAGGGAACGGCAGATCATCCGCCGCAAGGTCAGCCCTGATTGAGTGGAAGTCAACCACTTCGTCGAAGAACTCCTGGTCACGCCAATCCTGTGAGTTGGCACCATCATAGTCAATCGCTTCTTCCGGCCAGTACATCACCCCTAGATGGCTCTTGAAATCGCTCATCATTTTCTTTGCGATAGTTCTCCTCATGGCCGTGGCGACATTGTTAAGAAACGGCTTATGTTCGGAGAGGTGGGTTTCGCGTTCCTCATATAGGCCTATGTTATCCGGAGGTTGGTGAGACGTGTCATGTCGACACTTCGTCTCGGCCAGGATCTTCTCGTGGCTTTCCATTAATACACAATCGCTGTCATCACCACCCCACAGATCATATGACATTGCGTCCATGACTTCCAAATAGATCTCTCCGTCAAGTTGGGGCGGGGCGCCCGAGCGTGCAAGATACACCCTCCATACTTCGTATACTAAATATTAATCTTGTCAGCGAAACTCTTTCAACATCGTCCAACAGGAGCCTATGCTGTGCCTAGATATCGTGGTTCTTTGTCTAAAACCCAAGCCACTGCTCGACGGGCAGATTCTTACTAAGAGCTTTGTGCCTCACAAACCAGAACAAATAGGTCACCATGTAGCGATGGTAATTCTTTATCATCAGGTCATAGGCTTCCGGGCTTTTGTCACGGCCTTCAATAACGACTCGTCGATCTACGAGGTCCGAGGCGCTGTGAACGTTGCCTTCACCGGTGCTGCGATTGGGACTTCAAGTCAGCCCACACGAGTCGAAGCTAGGACAGTGGTTACTCCATTCCCTATCTTGACGCACCAATCTGAACAGGAGATCGAGTATTCTTCCTCAACCTCATCGAGACAGTCGAAGCACCCCAAGAACGGTGCTTCGGTAGGATCATCCTCTTCTCGAAAACTTTTCCAATAAAACGGTAGAGCCTATATTTCAACCTGTTCAGTATTGATGAACAGGGCAGCCGTGGGATCAACGACAAACAATGACAAGGAAGAAGCTGTCGAAAGGGTCTTGAGGCCAAGAAATCGGTCAGACTCACGCAGCGGACAATCCTGTCGAGCTCATGACCGCAGACTTGGTAGTAACGTTTGATATGAATACACCTGCGGCGAAGCTGTCAGACAATCCAATTGGCAATACTGGAGGGGTTGACTGCTCACATTTTGCTTCGCGTTCCAAGGCCTGTTCTCAAAGTTCTTGTTGCCCTTGCCGCAGTGGCGAGTCCAGATTTCAGACCCTTTGGACAGCTCTTAACAGGCTGCGTCTTGGGTCCTCAATGAGCAGCTTTCTTGCAATACTAAATAACTGAGAAATTATACTGCTCCTTGACGTGAGATTCCTCTTTGTTGTTGTTTCGAAGGTGCCTTCCGCAAACGGGTGGAGGATTACCGATGCATTGTGGTCCCAGACACCTTTGTCCGCATTGGACACTCCAAGTATTCAGGGAACCTGCCACTTTCTGAAGCTTCGGATTGTGGTTGCAGCGGTTGTAGTTAATTAATAACCTTTTAAGTTATGACCGATGTATGGAAGCTCCGTGTGTCACTCAAATGGTTATGATGCACATCCAATAGAGTCTTCGAACCACGAAGATCAGCTGGATCATCTACGAAGTAATTGATACCAGTGCCGAGGATGTATTTGATAATCTCAGCTGAAGGGTGTCTTTAGTATTCTCTTCAGATACGCCTTAGATCAAAGACACAGATACGGAGATGCATGTGGTCCCATCGAAAAGGGACAAGATCTCAGTGTCAATGAAGAATGAGCGGCAAAATTCCGCAACAGCCGCAATTGTATGATTGATTTGGGCTTGGTTTTCTTGCCTTTCTCCCAAGGTTAATTGAAACTGCTCATATGGCATGGCAATGATGTTTTTCAAGAAACAGACCACGAGAACTCGATCTCACTCGTCTCCTCAATGTCTTAGAAACGAGCGTGGACATCTGGATCAGGAGCACATTTATCGACTTTTAGTCGGATTGAGGTAACGCACTGCAAAAGAGTTGTATTCGTCTTCTGCCCGCCAGATACTAGGGATAACGAGTGGTGTATTAGAACCCCCCTCCAAAAAGTCGCGTGACTAAAGACCAGTAATCCACTCAGAGATTCTATAAGAGTGGCCCAGGTCTAGTCTAGAGCTGCTCCTCGGCCTCACAAAAAAATCTCTCGCGCATCGATCCCATTCTCCTCCAATGTGCCCAGTCTCCTAAGCGGCTCCAGAAACGAGTTGCTGACCGGGTTCGATTTCTGTGCGTGCTCACCAGTCTTGATCACTGGCAGGTCTTCATATTCTTCTCCGACCAACTCAACACCCCCTACGAGCATAGCCTCAACGATCCCATGCTTGTCGCCGTCAATGATCGGCCGCCTCACATGCACGATCTCGATCTTGGTCTCCATCCCCCGTGACTCGATCATACTCGCTCGTCTTCCTCTCAATGATGGTCCGGTAATGCGCCGTGCGGTCCCCATCAACCGACGAATTTTCCTCTTCTTCGTCTTTGCCTGACTTTTTCTTGTCATCGCCGCCGTTGTTCGTCATATTCTCACTCGCAGTATCATCTGTCTTCTCGTCAATGGGCTTTCCCTGGTCATCGTTCTTACTGCCTTCATCCTGTTTCTCGCGCTGGCCGCCAGCATTGGCGACTCCGTTGTCAAGATCAGCTTCACCCAGGGTCCCCATCCCGTCTTGTTCAAGAAGCCCGCCTTCCATAACGACGCGCAATTCCAGGCCCTCGTCCTTTGAGTAAACTCTGAATCCGATGACAGCGACGGCGTTCCACGGCTCAGGAGCGTCGGCGTCCTCATCGTCTGATTTATTGTCCTCTTTAGGCTTGTCCGATGTGGATGTAGCTGGAGAAGGCGGCTCCAGCGAGGTGGTCGCGTCGTCCGGCTCAAAGAGGTTTTCGTAGTCCTCGACAGGCGAGTCAGAAGAGTAACCATCTGACTCTTCTGCCGGTGCCTTCGCCTTCGCTGATTCCTTCTTACTGTCGTGGTTGCAGGAGCAGCAGTGTATCTTGAGCTCCATAGGCTTGTTTCCAGGAGCAGCCGATGATTGAGTCTCCTGCGCAGCAGACGTGATGCTGGTGGCAGGGGGAACTTCGACCCTATCTTGTCTGATGGCCACGGGCTCAGCAGACTCGCTCCTCGGGCTGTCCTGCGGCGTGTGCTGTGCTGTACCGGTGCTGGATACAACCGAGAAGTCATCGGCCTCCGTGGATTCCACCAGAACAAGTTTGGCCTGCTCTGTGCGGAGTTTTTCGGCAGCTTGCTCTGCGGCTTCCTTCTCCTCGGAAGCTTTCTTTTCAGCGGCCTCTTTTGCAGCCTTTTCATCTGCCGCCTTCTTCTCGGTCTCGGCCTTGGCTTTCTTCTCCGCTTTCAACTTCTTCTTCTTCTCCTCATTCTTTTTAGCTTGCTTCGCCTTGACATCTCTTCCAACCTGCCTCCTTTCCCAGTTCTTTCTGCGCACTTTTCTTCGAGATTCGCTGGCTTTCTTGCCCTCGGCCTTCTTTCGGACTTCGCCCAATTTCTCCAGGTGGTTGGTAGCCTTAGAGTGGGCGAGGTCGTAAGCCTCGCCGACCTGAGCGAGCTTTTCATTCTCCGTGCGGTCCTTGCACTCGCGCTTGATGACTTCCTCTGTGCTGTAGATGTTGTTGTCGCGCTCAGCGACGACCGAGATGAATACCACATAGTTACCAGGGGGCATGCTCGGTAGCTCAACAGATACGCTGCGGTCCATAAGATAGTTGCCATGGCTGCGGAGGATGTACTCCTCCGCTCCAGGGCTGCCCTCCTCGTGCAGTCGGAATTGGAGGCGGAAATTGTACTGTCCCTGTAGACCGCGAAAGTAGCGAGTATCAAGCTGAGAGAGCACGAGAACAAGCGGTGACTCTTTCTTCAGCTTGATGTGGAATTTCTCGTTGTACTGCGGCTTCCAGGGGACTTCAACTCCAACCCAACGCTGGCATGAACGCCAGTCTGGGTCTCGGAAAAGGCGAGTGCGGTCAAAGTGCTGATACTTTCGCAGGAGGTCTTCATAGGAGATCCAAAAGGTCGAGTCGCCTGCGAAGCTGTGGCCGATTTCTTCCTTTGCCTCTGTGGTCCATTCTTTGGAACCATCAGACCATGCGCCTTCCCAGTTGCCTTTCTTGACATGGCCCCATGGGTTCCTACTTGAAAGTCAGCCATAGTCCTTCACACTGATAGGAATCAAGACCAATAATCACCTGAGTTTACAGAGCCGTGTGCCGTTCTTGAGTGTCCTCGCCTCCATCACGACATAGGCATGACCCTCCGTGATGCCGTCTCGCTCACCGTATCCACCATCAAGCAGACCTGTCGAGCAGCCAAAGAGGAATTCCTGGTTTACTTTGCTCAGCTCGTTGTCCCAGAAGGCATCCGTGTCGAATATGTCGCTTCCAAGAAGTTCGGTTGTCACACCGCCAGACAAGTCTTCCAAGGCCTCGCCTATCCAGCCCCCCCAAAGAGAAGCGAAGTCGCCGTGAGCTTTAGCGTAGGCCTTCTCGAGCAGCGGGACCCAAATCTCATTCTGATCCTTGTTTTGGGCAAAGAAGAGTGCCTTTGATCCGGTCTGGTATGTCTCGCGGTAGACGCTCTCAACATCCTCTTGATCGATCTGCTTGATGAGCTGACGCTGCATGGACGGCGAGTCCCAGAATGGTGATGTGAGGAATAGCTTGTCATCTATGATCGAGTAGATCCATTCGCCGTCACGATGGAAGACGAAACCATATATACCTATCTCTGTGATGCAGGAGGCACGTGTCAACATGGCACATATCCCTGGGTTAAAGTAGAGGATGAGCACTTACTTGTGTCATACTCTACGCAGATCCGTTTGATCCCGTCCTGCACATTCGCCAAGCCCGTCAGGCTTGCAATGAGCCAGCAGTCGCCAAGATTACCTTGCTTGATGTCGCCGGGAAGGACGTTCTCCATGAAAGTGGGCTTCTTGAAGATTTCGTGCACACGCTTGACGGCCTTGGGTACGTTCGCCGCCGGTTTGGCCAGGTTCTTCCCACAGATGTCGAATTTGGTTGACGCGAGGCTGTTCAAGCAGTGGCCCTTTCCCCACTTGAAGTCCCAATCCTGCGAACGATACAGGTCAGTGATGGCATCCAATCAGAGTGTCCTGGTGCAGGTGGGAGAACTTGGGACTTGGGGGTGCCGCCGGGGGGGGGGGGCAGGGTGTTCCGTGGCTGAGGCATCCATGGTCTGGCAATGGGTGCAGTTCAACTGGTACTTACGATGTCCCAACCTGGATCACGATAACGGGTGTTGATCCTCCTGCACTCGGTGATGATTTTGCGCACCCTGCGCCTGCACTCCTCGGCAGCACGCTCGTACCCGGCGCTCAACAGCTCGTTGCCACGCTCGGTGGAGGTTGACGCAGAGACAGAAGAGGAGGGCAGTACCGCTAGGGCTTTGCTAAACTTTTTTTGCGAGAACTTCTCCCAGATCTTGTCTATGCTCTCTTGGGGCGGCTTTCCTGACTTCTTCTTTTTGTCTTCAGAACCCTCTTTGGCAGAAGCCTGCGGGGCGAGAGTGTGAAGTTGTTGTCGAGCTGTGGGACTGGGTGCCCGCTTGTGGGAGCGCCGCTCATGACGGCGGTTGCGGCAGTGAGAAGCCGTGGAGGAGGACTCAGAGTCCGAATCCGAAGAGGAGTAATTGTTGTAGATATCTTTCTTACCCATGATAGCGTCCTAATATAAACAGAGGCAAGGCTTATGTGATGTCGCACACGCGAATCAAGGGCCGCAGCAACGTTCCGGCGATGCAAGAAGGAAAAGAATGGATGCCGAGGGTATGAGGATTGTGAAAAGATAGATGATGAAGAAACGCCGGATATACTCGTGTTGAATAAAAAAGAAGATAAATTGCCTTACCAATCCCAGCACCAGGTTAATGGAAAGTTTCTGGTGGGGAAGTATCGAGTACCTACGACGTAGATATGTGTAGTATAGATATGATAGTATCGTATGACAAGGCAAAGGCGATCCGAGTATATTCACAGGAGAAGGAGTAATTGGCAATGGAGAAAGAATCTGACCGAGATCAGGCGGTGGAAGAGAGTACTTGAAGTCCCCTGGGGGCCTTCAATGATTCAAGCGGGTACGACGCAGGACGGTGGCATGGGCTCGTCAGCTGTTGAGGTCTGTTGTAAGGGCCGACCAGCTAGAGCCTGCAGACAGAAAGAATGGACAGCTTAATATAAATAGAGGTGGCAGAGAAGGCCGGCCAGCCTGGCCTGGCCTGCGACCGATAAACAGCAGCGTCACTCAATGCTTACAGTCAGTCAATGCGTCAGTTGAACGCCCCGGGGTAGTCGGTCACTCGGGTGGGGTGATGGCATACAATATGGGCTAGATGATGTGCCGTAGGTAGAGGAACATTTGAGATTGCCTGGTGGGTGACATGATGAGGCTCGTGAACGTCTACAGTTGGCTTATGGAAGTATACTGGTGTGGATTCGAACGAGGCCACTGTCCCGTCACACAAGACGACGGACCCTGGAGATGGCTATGGGTCACCCAGGCACGAAGCTTGCAGGCCTGGCTGTTGTGGGAATGGTGACAAGGAATTAGCTGCATGGAGATAGCTGCGGGCCGTGGACTGGGCGAAGCGATGCAGGCCTCGGGATTTAGCTGGAAACATCAGGAGACGAGACCCGGCTGTAAAGGAATCGAGGTAACAGGAGCAACAGAAGGCACAAGTGAAAGAGAAGGGGTATTCAGCAATTCACAGGTGGTTGAGGAGGTCCAGATTTCGGATCAATCATGTCCAGCTTCAGGATCAACGCAGAAGCCCAGGACCAAGACCAAGGCCTAGGGCCAGGGAGCCGGCCAGCCCGCTAAGCATCTCTGGGAGGTTTGAAGGGGGATCAAACAACGGTGCGGACGTAAGCAGAGTCACCGACTGCGACGGCGGGAACAGTCCATCAGGCTGCAACCAAGCCCATCCATCGTCTGGCAGTTGTGCAGTCTGGCAGCGGTCGATGATTGAGGCCAAGTTAGCATGGGTGCAGGGCTCCTGGTGGCTGATGGATTGATACGGACAGTAGGATGAAGCGATGCAATCGATGGGTAGACTCGATGGGCGAGTGTCTGCTTGTACGGTGTGCGAGCTGGACCCCTGGAGTTTGCGGGGGAGGGGTGCCTGGGGGCTGGTATCCACTGAGGTACAGTAGCGAGGTCGTTAGCAGTGGCCGCAGGATGTGGTTGTGGCTCCCTAGCAAGCTGTGTTCTAAATGCAGCAGGGCAAGCTGAGAGCCAGGCCGGGGGGAGGGTTGGACTACCTGGCCTGCACTAACCTGGCCTCTGTCTGCAGTGCTCCAGTAAATAGACTACTCAACCAGCAACTCAACCAGCAGAAAGCCTGCACGTTGACTGATCGTCATCTTCATCATCTTCATTGCCAAAACACACAAACACACACACACACACACACACACACACACACACACACACCTCAAGATGAGATTCGACTTCTTCCTGGGTCTGTCTGCACGACAAGAGTCGCCATCAACCTGTATCCGGGCTCGCTGCATGCTTGAATCAATTCGCTTTCGCCACCCAACGGTCACTGCAGACATGCATATGCAATCGAGTCTACTGTACTTCTCGAGTCAAAGCCCGGCAATACCAATTCCATCCTCCGTCATCCTGCCGAACAACTCTCCTCCGCGACCTCTTCTGTTGCCGGCAGTTGGCCGGGCCCCGCCCCGCCCCACCCTGTCTCGCCTTGTGGCCGCTTGCTGGGCCGTTTGAATGCAAATGGAAATAGAAGACGTACACCAACCCCAGACAACCACGGCAGCCAAGCCGACGGCATCCGATATCAGTCTGAGCTTTTTGTGTCGAACAGCAGGTCTACATCGTACACATGCGCGCACAATCCGACTGATTAGATCGGTGGGCGCATGCACCGGTCCAGTCGAGAAGGAGAGTAAAACCACTGGCAGGGTGAAGAGTCATGCTAGGCACATGTGCCTCCTTCCCACGACATTAATCCTCACCGCAATTCTCTCTATCTACTTAGTATCTAAGTGCTGTCGTCGTCCACTAGCTTACCCTGCGCTGCACCGCTGCCGCTGCCGCTGCCGCTGCCCCTCCACGCAACGCAACCGTGCCTCGGCCATCGTGCCGGTGGTTGAGAGCGAGCCACTTCCATTTCTGCTGACACGAAGCAACGTGGCGACTCAGTGCCTGCTGTACCAAGCTCTTTGGTTGTAATACGGGAGGCCTGTCGTGCTGATGTTGCAACCTCAAGTATGGCTCTGAGTGAGTGAGAGGATATGTACAATTCGTGGTGCTGTACCGGTACACTGCAAAGGTTGTTCGCGCACATGCACCTGCAAGGTAGTAATGCCCCGCCAGTGCTTGTCATTGCGAACCCACAGGCGCCCCAGGCACGCCCTGAGGATTGCCATGTGCCTTTCGCTTATGTGCTCCGAACTTCAGCTATGCTGCTATTATCAAAGCGTCGTTAATCGTAAATGTCGAATCAACAAACAACATGGCGAGAGGCATCATGCGCCCCTCGTCGATTTGTCATCTTCATTGACAGTCATGTGTATATATATATATATTACATATATATTGTAGCTCCTTGTAGCTCCGTGGTCCCCAATGTTATCATGACGCACAGAAACACTCTTCGAACGATCAACAAATGGTGGGCATGTTCGGGTACAGATTTAGAGGTGACATGATAGGTCTCGTTCGATTCTGCAATACAACTGCTGAAGTCTGTAGATCGCATCTGGCACTCAGCTCAGTGATTGAGTGGGACGTGTCGAGCAGGTCAGGCTGTGTCCAAAGTGACACGCTGCTCCAACGGTGGGGACACCCAACTACTGCACCGTTGCTACCTTGTCTTCTCAGTGATATGTGGTTTAATCAATTATGAAAATTGCTGCATCTGTATCGATTGTAAGGTGAGAGCTCGTCTAACAGTGATCCTTCGAATGTCTGGTTTCGAAGGCATGGTTTGAATGAACATTATCACTAGACTCTGGGAATGTATCCGGTGGTTTACATTTCCTTACAGCCTCTCTGTGTGTCACTCGAAACACCCTGGATGATGAGCATGCCGTCACTCGTCTCCCACAATAACACATCAGGCCAGCATCATGTTGTATAGCTGCCTGCCTACTTTCGCCTATAAATTGAGGGACGCTTGGCGGTCAAGTCTCCCACTTTGGACCTTTCACACCGTGGACCTTTCAGACATTGCAGAGCTTCAGCAAATCCCTGCACCTCAAATACACGTACAGACCGAGATCAAAAAAGAAACTCATCCCACCCAACTCGCAAATAAAATCAGAAGCATGTCTTCGACTAAGGACAACGACCCCCCCTCCACTCCTCCGGCGGATCCGCCGACGCCCCCCGCGGATAATGATCCCCAGCCCTGAAGAAAGTAGAAGTAACGACCGCTCATTGAAAGATCATGACACCTACAGCCAGACTCCCAGGTAAGAAATCCGTACCGAGGAGACATCGACCCGAGACTCTGACACAGAACAAGAGTAGATCAGCATGCTCACATCGAGCCTATCACTTTTCATTCCTCAAGCCTCCTGCGCACCGCTCTCCCCAAAAATCACATTTAAGCTTAGCTTTGAGGTCTTGAGATACTCGCCAATGACTTGGGATGAGGGAAGAAGAAGTAATTACTTAGGAAAGGGAAAATAATATGTGACAAGCTGTTCGGACAGGTTTCGGGTCTTCGCACAGGGCAGTCTTAGCTCTTGGGCTATGAAGTGGTAGTTGACAAAATGAATAAAAACCGTCTTTATGTGGATCATGATTATCATCGCCCGTCAGTCTGCAGCATTCCCTGTGAAAATTGATTTGTTTGATGAACTAGTTACTGCTTTGAGTCAACCCACGGTGCGACAAGCTCGTATGATGCGGACTACATATTCTAAGTTCTAACTTTGTAACTTCCGTGACTGCTTGCTGACAACTTGTGAAGCCACATCCAGAATTGCTGATTGCTTCGAGAACTTGCTTCTTCGCAAATGATGAAACTCAACTAGTGAAGGTGACCCACACGTGCACAGTGTCGTGGGAACTACGTCATACCAATCTGGTCGATTTCATGTCGAGAAAGCCTCACGCTACATATGATGTCAGCAGGCTGATGGAGGTTCCGTAGTGTTCGCTGGATTCTCTACGCTGAATCCAGGCTAGTCAGTGAGTCCAACGGATACCCCTCTCGATCAGTAAACAACCTGATTATCAAAGGGCAGGCTTTATTTAGTGTTGAAAACAGGTACTTGTGTACCCAGACAGAGGATTTGTCAGCCCAGGCATGGCGGACTTAGACCCGGAGTTAAGCGCAATTAAGATCAGCAGCATTTCAAATCATTGTCAATGTGAGCCTACGTCTTTTCTCATGTATATTTAGGAGGGTAATGTGTTCAGAGATGACCAGATAGACGTAAAAGTTACTTACCTACAGCCACCATTGTACAAGACGGGGTGACGGAAATTAACCAGAGAGACTATCTTCACGAACAAAACACCGCAGAAATGTCGAACAGTCAACGCCCTATCATTGTCCTTGGCGCCGCAAATGTCAGTATTTCCAAACAGGATCTATCGCGTGTAGCTTGTTAATGTCTTGATCAGGTCGGTGACACCAAGGTCGACAAGTTGGCCAAATACGATACACCAGAAGAGGTGAAGACCTTCCTAGATACGTTTTACGAGCATGGCGGCCGCCATCTCGATACGGCACGCAATTACTCGCCCAGTGCGCCCGGCTCGTCCGAGCCCCGACTAGGAGCTGTGGATGCCGGATCTCGTTTCAATATTGACACAAAGATTCTCGGGCTCCCTGGAGATGGTCCCTTTCACAACGCCCAGCAGGTCATGGCAAGCATCGATGCTTCTGTGGCAGACCTCAAGCTCCCGAAGGACGTCAAGATCGATATCATGTATCTGCATTTGCCTGACCGTGAAACCCCGTTCGAAGAGACATGTGCGGCCATCAATCAAGCCTACCAAGAAGGCAAGTTCAAGCGGTTCGGGATATCAAATTACACCGCAGACGAAGTCGAGCAGATTGTGGCCATTTGCAAGGAGAAGGGCTATGTTGCCCCTACTGTTTACCAAGGGCAGTACAACCCGATCGTAAGAGGCGGCGAGGAGAGTCTGTTTCCCGTGCTGAGGAAGCATGGCATCGCATTCTATGCATATAGTCCCGCCGCGGCAGGGGTCTTCGTGGGGAACCAGAAGGCTGCCAAGACTGGCAGCCGGTTCGACAATTCCGTGAGTGCACACGCAGCCCTCGATCGTCGTACACAAACGATACTGACCAGCTCACGCGTGACCAGCACAAAGTAGGTCAGCTCTACCTGTCCCTCTACTCAAAGCCAAAGATTGCAATTGCTGCGGATCATACTACGGAAGTCGCAGCCAAGCATGGCATCAACGGCCACGCTGCTGCTCTCAGATGGACCACATACCACGGCACCCTGGATCGTTCAAAGGGCGATGCGGTAATCATTGGGGCATCTAGCTCTACTCAGCTGGCTGCAAATCTGGATATTATCGATCAAGGCCCGCTGCCACAGGAGGTCGTGGAAGTACTGGATGGTGTCTATGGGCAGCTTGGGGAGGAGGCAATCGCATATCACCTCTGATGCATAGATTGGAGAGCTGACGGCGAAAAAGATTTACAACTTTGTTCACTAAATCTATTGGATTGTACTCGAAAAGAATGATCGCTTTCTCGCTCTAACTTCAACTTCCGCATATTCCTTGTCTTTCTCCTTTTCCTGCATCCAAGCCTTTCTCAATTTCTCAGCGCCTCAGGGTTCGAATGTTGTCTGGCTTGACGGAGGCCATGTTCCCCGGAAACGGAAGTGTGTTTGGAAGGATGAAACCCTCATCTGTAAACCGTTTGTGCACGCGGCGATGGTCGGAATAAAGTTTTGTCGCTACAAAAGTTCGTTCTCCGTCTCGTCTCCTGATTCGATAGACCCCATCCGGAGGGTGATTTGAATTGGTCTTCCTCGTCGCCGGGTGACTCTTCGTCGTGCTGTGCGTGCTGGGGCTGGTCGTGCTGACTGGGCACTATGCGCAGAAGAGGAGGACGTAAAACGTCTCCGTGGATTAGGATTGCGGGATAGTATGTAAGCCATCGTCAGTGGTGGCCGGGGCGCTTCCAGATACTCCGTCCACTCTCGGCTGACAAGCTCGCGCCACTCGTAGTAATCCCTGTACCAGTCACCTATGCAGTCGACCCAAGACGGCCTGCCAAAGGTGATGTCGAACCGCCGCACACCGGGTCGGTCTCGGATATTAGAGTCGTGTATAATCCAGCCAACTCTGGTCATGCCGTCTGACAGGAGACCTCCGTCTCTTTGGCGATCCCAAATGTTCCTGGGGAGCGTGTGGTTGGCCCACGTAATTCCCATTCTCAGCGTGCCACTGAGGCGTACGACAAAATAGTCAGAAGGCTGAACATTCCATCCTGGCTGTTCATCGGGCTCTTCCCTATCGTCAATGGTGAACGTCACGAGACCACATCTCTCAGGCCCGTGCATGCTGGGCTCTTGGTTGAGGTAGCAAAGATCAAGCCTGTTTGCTAATTGTTGACTTATCACGGAGCTTCCCTTGGTAGAAAAAGTTTGTAATGGGTCGAAGATGTCTTGGTAGCATGGAGAATTCTAATTTCTATGAGGCAGTCCATTCTATTCAACTTGCGTTTTATTGTTCTCTTTGTGACGCGATCAAACGTATTTTCACCAATTTCCCAAGTTCCATCAAGTTGTTGCCCACAAGACCGTTTTCTTTCCCGTGGTGTGGGCAAGTGATTAAAGCCTTTAGTCAATATTTCCAAGGGCCCCGCGGCGGCTAGATGCACACACTAGCCAACTAAATCACTTTTGAGAAGCCTTGAATCCAGGCACTATTGTTACTAAATGCAAGTCTAGTGTAGATTAATAGATGACATAATGCGTCCTTATTGTAGGAACAGAAGGGCTTTTGTCAAGAACGACTCCCAAAGTAGTGAAACAGTGTTGACACTTGCGTTACAGGATGCCATGATAGTAATTCCGAGAGTTTATTAATGGATATACTTTGATGAGTGCACGGAAACAATTAACAACGTAAGATCTATAACTTCTATTGTATAAAGCCTAGCCAAAACCCCTCCCAATTTCCACATTCTTTCAATTCAAGGATGAAGCCAGGCCGTTGTAGTCTCAGAATAATAGATTTTCATCACCCTCGGCTTTAAAGCTTTTTGTAAAGACACAGTTGACGACTTATGCAACAAAAGCCCATAATGTTGGACTTAAAGAGATATTTTGATCAGGAAAGTGATTAGATACAGATTTGATAAAATTCAATGTTGGTGACAAGATTTCGCGTTGATCGAGCTCTAGGACTCTGTACCGAAAATACAGTTAGTATTCGGAGATTCAAAATCGTGAAATGCACTCAAGACGAGGTAAATGTTTCGAACAGACAAAAGAGCCACAATCTGCGGGATTTCGCCTACCTGTGCCTGTAGTATTGAATCCAACCGTGGTGTTGGAAACAGTACTGGTTCCATTGTTTGCAAGCGTAATATTTCTGTTGGCTGGAGGGAGGATTCCATCATTTATTTGTGATCCAGAAGAATTGCCGTTCTCCGTGCTGTCTGCTACAACACTGCTGTCGGCCGTGGATGACTCGACCTTTGAAGTGTCCGGGGTAGCCGTAGATGTAGCGGGCTCGTCATTGCTCACCCCCGTCGGAGAAAGTGCGATCGTGTTCAACGCGGCCGTTCTGGTCACGGGGAAGAAGCCGGTGCCGTTGGTAGGTTGTGAGGGGCCCCCAGTCCCAGTAGCTAGCGCAATGCTGCGAGTGATGGTTCGTGTGGCTGGTACGGTGGTGGTGCGAGTAAGAGAAGATGAATTCTTTGCCGTGGGGGTAGTCGAAACCTTTTCAATGCAGCCGACATCAAAGTACTTGACATCGCTGTGACGATCCTCGTCAAAGTTCCCTTTGAGGGAAAGGTCAAACAGCATGCATGCTTCATCGTTGAAGCCGAAGCTCTCGCAGCGATCACTTCTGGCGCATCGTGTTGAGCAACCGGAATACGAAGCCAGTTGTTTGCTGGCACTCCAGAAATAATTACCCCTGTCTCGGTCGTAGCCCTTGACGCCACAGATATCGGCTCGGCGGTCCAAGGCGAGCCAGTTTGGCAACAGGCCTGCCGAAGCCAAAGGCAAGAAAATGAGTGATGTTTGTACCAACATAGTCTCGTTGAGAGATTGTAAGAAGCGAATGTAGATTGTGAAAGAAAGTGATTCGAAACAAAGTTAAAGAATGAGCGGAAAATATTGCAAGATGATCATGATCGAGCCGTGAACTTCCCAGCAAGAATATGTCCCTCTTATATACATGTTCGTCAGCCATCTTGCGCTATGCTCGGAGTCCCCAGCTGCCGTCCGAACACACTCTGGCTTAGGACGCGTGGCATGGCGGATCTGCACTTCACAATCTGTATGTCTTGGACTCGAATTTTCGTTCTTTTCTTGGACTCAGGAGAAGGCCTGCCGAGGCTTGACCATCCGAGTGTTGGGTCGATGCGGGAGCTCATCAGTCCGCCCATCGACGGCGTGGTGTGCGCGCGGACTCTAACGCAGGGGCAATGGCATTGTGCGCTTAGTCAAAGCCGACTGATAGGCAGCTGCCGACAATAACCTGCAGCAGTCTCGCACTAATCTCTTCCGCTAATCACTTAGCGAAACATCCAGGCAACACTTCCAAATATGTACAACCTGAGAGGCTCGTGGTGGCAACTATGCCTCAACGTTGGACTGGGGCATTTGCCGCGCCAGTCGTAGGAGTATTAATAAGAATCTCACGGTACCTCAAAAGTGACCAAGGAACGAATGACAACCAGGGCTGTAGATTTTATGTGTTGGGGACCGACAAATCAGTGCCGCTGACGTAGACAACTTCTCTCCAGACCATCTGGGTCCCCTTTTCCCCGTCTCAGTAGCTGCCTATCTAATGTGCCCTGTATTGGCACATTGGTATCATCACCTTATTGGTGTCGATACTGCAATATCAGATCAAAAGTGTTTCCCTGCCCTCGCTGCGTAACATGTTCACCATTGATGTTTGTCGTGCTTGACTATTCACACTCTAAGCCTTGCATCCCCATGCATTATCTGTTCGGCTTGCTATTTCCTGGCTGTCAAAAAGCGGGCAGAGATCAGGCCGAAACATGCGGTTCAATCCGATACACTAAGTAGAAAAATACAAACTCAATGTCCGCGATCACGCTGCATTAGAACATTGGCCGTGCGTAATCTCGATATTTCGTGACCCAGACGCCGGATTTCCCTTGGCTCCCGTATCCTTTCTGCGCTTCAGCAACGCCCTGACCGGACCTCGGCAGCAAAACCGTCCCCACAGACATCCGATCTCAGCTAGAATTGTTCTAGCTAGAAGGAGCTTTGGTGGTAGCTTGTGGTGTCGTTTTCATGGCAGCGACTGAGCACTCAAAGATTTGCATGCACGAAAATCGCGCTCGTGCTCGCAAAGATCAAGGACGAAGGAGGGTCAGCGAGGGATGATAAACTGGCCCGTCTCGCTGGTCAACACCAGAAACACTCCACACCTGGGCAGCTCCAGCTCGGGATCCTCCACTTGCGGAGCCTCGCCTCCACTTACAGAATTGAGTGCGGATCACGACGACTGCTCCCGGGTCCGTGCTCGACGGCTACGTTGGTAGACTATTTGGTTGCACATGTGTAGATCATCGCTAACCACGTGGAATTTGGGCCGCCCTTCTCGCGCCGTCATGTCAAGTCTTCTCCTCGCCTCCATCAAGAACCATTCGGCATGTACTGCTGGTAGACATCAGCCGGGTAGGTCCTGACGAGCGGCATAATTGATTCATTTCACCTCGCAGACAAATTGCCAACCCGGAGCTGCCGGCGAGTCATGGCATCGGCGACGTGAATAAACCTGTGGGTTCCAAGGGGCTGGCGTGCCCACATGCCGGCACAAGCTTGGACGAGGTTAAACTTGACCACCAGCGATCTTCGTCCTTCATTATCACCTTTTGCACTCTTTTACAGCCGTCGATGGAGATCTGGTGCCCTCGGCTCGTCTCGGCCAAGATAGCCGCGGACCGGTGAATCAGTGGTGATCACAGCCGCTCGCCGGTGGTGCCGACAGAGCCGCGCTTTTCGTTGCCTACGTGGTGGAAGCGACCCTTGATCATCCCCTTCAGAATATTCAAAGACCGCCGATCCTTCGTTTTCGCTATCGAACACCCGGGGAATTCTCTGGAATAGCTGTCGGGATTGATGCCTGTGGCGGAGGTTGGGGGTTCTGGGGACAGGCCCGGAGTCCCCTGAGTCGCACGTCTCGGTGTCCAGGATACACTGTCATGATGCTATGTATGTCGGTCTCGTGGGCTCGGGGGCTCTGGGCTGCGCTTCTATTGACGTTGATCTTTGCGGCGCAGTGCCGCAGACTCCGGGCAGTGCGTCTGCATGAACATAATAACCCTCCCCACAAAGCAGTGGGACAGTGTTCACGCAGAGGCCCAGAGCTGTCATCCCTGAAACAATCAAGAGCAATTCGCGGGTACCCTGCGGCTCAGGGGCCACCAGGTATATTCTCCCGGCATGATGACTCGTGGACGCGCGCAACACGAAAAAAGGACCTGTTTCAAACGCCAGGCGCCAAGGTGCTGGAATACCAGAGGAGAGCTCGCTAGAGACTGCTCAAGCGAGCTTACCACCGCCGCGGCACTGGGAAGGCCTGGGAAGACCTTGACGTCAATATCTCCGTGGACCTCTTTTAGTATGCGTTTGCCGATGTGACGACTGGGGTTGTTTGAAGGGTTGTATTTCGGTCGAGTGGCCCACGTTCCCGTCAACGTCTCCAGGATCCAGATGACTTCCGAATGCTCGTTCATCTGGTCCTCTTGCCATTTTCAACTCCAAGCCCGTTTTTTTTTTTTTTGCTCGTTATCCGTATTAGCGGTACCGCACGTTCGTTACAGTCACAGTCTACTACTGGCCTGCTTCATGGTTATGCCGAAGAAGGGAAGTTGGGAACGAGACATTCACGGGTGGAGATAGGCTCGCCAGACCTCGTCCGACTGGTCTCCGCCACCGCACCGCAAGCTGCGCAGCCAGCCGTCAGCATAAATTGATTTTATCAATACGAAAGGGGTGGAGCTGTCCGGCAACCGCCAACAGGCAAGATGAGGCTCGACAAGCTGCCGTCGTCTATTATCCTCTACATTCTGCTGCTCACCCCACCGACTCGGGCCTCTGTCGACGTCGACTTCTCGGCATATCCCGCCTCAGCACAATCATGCCTTACGCAAGCAGTCGAAACTTCTGGCTGCTCCTCGAAAGATACGGTGACAGAGATGAATGACTGTCTCTGCAGCAATAACGGAGACTTTGTTCTCGATTCAGCGAAGTGCTTGGGGAGCCTGGGGAACGCCGCAACTATGAGCACGGTGTATGAAACCATGCAACAATCCTGTTCAGAAACCAAGACACCTCTCAGCATATCAGAGGCCCAATGGCTCGCAGAAGGGAACAAAGAGACGGCAATCACCAGCACGGTCACGACAACAATAGGGACGATGGTATTAACATTCTCGACGACAATAACTCCCACAGCCACAGCAACGGCGGCGTCGGCGTCGACAACAGCAGCATCCCGTACGGAGAGCGGCCAAGACGATGATGATGAAGGGAGCTCAAGCGACGATGAGGATGACGAGTTGTCGTTGAGTGCAAAAATAGGGGTCATTACGTCCAGCATCGCAGGTGCGATGACACTTGCATGTATCGCGTGCATGATCATTTTCTTCACGAAAAGAAAGAAGGACAAGCAACTATTGGCAGAGGCGCGGGCAGCTGCGGTACGAGCTCAGGACAAGGATAAAGACCAGAACCGGAGCCTTCTCAGCCCAGGTGCCATGACACCAGGGCTGCGCAGCCCGGCAGGACAAGGAGGAGTGCCGGGATACGAAGGACAAGTTTTTGGAGCAACTGTCGTGCCGCTCACTCCTGCATATCCAGGCCCAGCCGAATCACAAGCTTGGAGAGGAGGAGGGCATGGCATGGCAGCCTCGCCGAGCGAGCTCACTGGTGACAGTGCCATATTTCAGCTATACGACGGTCACGCACAGCGCAACTCGTCAGCATGGCCATCGCCTCTTACACTACCTGGTAGGGGGTTCTCCCAAGCCCCGTCGAGGACCACGACACTCCGCAGCGAGTCATCATGGTGTCCGTCGCCAGCGTCCGCCCTCGCCTCGTCAAACGCGCTGGGGATGTACGGCCACGGCTCCTCGGGTGTGGGCTCGGCAGTGTCTTCACCGGTAACGAGACAAGCCGCCAGCACGTCGAGATCAAGCTGGGCGCACAACAGGCCGTATCAGGAGGAGCCATATGAGCTGCCGGGCATGGAGGCGCGGAGTCCCGTGGAGGCAGATTCCAACCCAATAACGAAAATGCCAGAGACCTCGGCTGAGACCAACAGGCTATCAACGCCACCCGAATACTCGTCAGGGGGTTGGGTAGATCCGAACACGGATAAACCACCACTTTAAGACACGGTTTTGGTCGAAATCTCTGGCAGATGGGATCAGTGGATGTAGTAATGAATTAAATGGATACCCACGATAAATATACTACTTCGTAATACATTCTCATTCTTCTGAACGACTTCGCTTCCCTTACCAAGCTTGGAAGCTGCCCGTTTTACGAAAGAAGTAATTTGCCCAAAAGTGGTTTCGTCTTGAATCCCATATACACACTCTTGTTATCGAGCTGTAGATGGACCCTTGATACAGTGGTAAACACTTTGTGACCAGTAGATCTAGTGGTGGAGAATTGGGAGCGTTCAATCGCCAACTGCCGTGGATTGGGTCAACGATGAATGTTGCCTGTATGCATGCCCTCTAGATGGAGTTTTCAATGTACCCTTTAAGAATTAGTTGGTTTTTCATATATTTGAGGGTGACTAGTGAGAATATAGGTGGGCGTTTAATTTTTTCCTTCGAACATCAAAACCTCATGAATTCCTAAAGTCACTGACGTCGTCAGAAAGATTGTCGTGAGTGCCTACCTAGGTACGTAGGTCGGTACTCAGCTTCGACTGATCAACTCTAGTTTTCTCATCATATCCAGCTCCTTCTGGAAGCTTTTACACACTAGCCATGACCCAATGACACCTCCAGTCAATCGTGAAAAGGGGCCAAGTTCATGATATCTCTCGCACTCTTTTCCCATACGAACAGTGTCAGTAGCAATTCCAAAGCAGAATTGCGCACCACTGCACTCCATCGATCAACCATTCCACAATTGTCCTCAACTGGCGAAAAGATTGATACGCAAGCCAATTTACTGATAAGATGGTTCTTCTCTTTACCGAACCACACTTTCATCATTCGAGACTCAAAGCTACACGTCAGCCAACCCTCCCTGTCAACAATTACCACCTACCTACCAGCGTACAACCAACCCAAGACTATAGATATGCGGATACGAATCTAACCTGAATAGTTGCGGGACAATGTACGGAACAGTTGATAAGAAGCCAGCAGCAAGTTTCAGCGAGTCTCTCCCCGGTAGTAAGACTAAATGACGAAACCAAGGTGGAAAATGCGTTGATAAAGGAGTACCTCTGGCGTTAAGTTTCAGAAGCTGCAAGCTCCCTCCCGCTTGTCTAGCCCCAACAAACGAGGAAAACAGAGTAGTCGGTATCACAACAGCGATTGTGCGTTTATAAACGCTCGCATCAAGTTTTTACCAGCGAAGTAGCTTCACACACTTGACATACACTCGTCGCTGAGCGGCCGTGAAGATCGACCCGAGGGTGAGCTCGGAAGACTCATGCGAACCGCAAGACGAGACTAGGGACGTCGCCCTAACGACACTTCGCTTTTTTTTTGTCACGCAGATGACGGAATCTCAACAGAAGCGTCAACCAAAACCGCTGCTGCGGACTTGCCTTCCATGTACTAGGTACGGCTTGGGCTCTTGGCTCAACGGTGTAGGAGATGGATTCCATGCTCACGCACATAACTACGCTTCAATCATGCAAAGAACAGTATCAATAGTTCGAGTGCGCGTAAATCTGGACTGTCGTTCTCATGCAAAGACTTTCATTATTTTTACCCACTACTAAGTCTGCACTACATTTGATTACATTTAGATCCCAGCCGATGAGATCGTCGCTGGTGCTGAAAAAATTGGAATCATAGTTGACATGTCCACGTGTGGCCCCTCGAACTCATTACAACAACCAGACGGGCACAAGAAGCAATCCAGTAGTAGCTGCCAGTGAAGAAATGCTCCATTTGAACCAAGACCAGGCGGCAGCCGACGTCATCGAACCGGCACCGGGACTGGTACCATTTGCGGCACCCCCGCCCGACGTCGAGTTCGTACTGACAGCCTGTATTCCATCCCAGAAGTCACACATGCTGTAGTCAACGGTCCCGATCTGGAAGTCATCCCCAACAACATTGACTCCGGCTGAGCTGGATGTGTTGTACTGAGGCCAGTCACCGCCCGGGTTCGCGTTCGCCGCCATGCTGTCCCACGCGCCCAGCATTTTTGCTGCGAGGGCCACATCTCCCGCGGAGAGGCTGCAGCTCCCGTTCGCTCTGGGCATGTTTGTGGTGCCGTTGAACACGAATGGGATTTCGGCGGTGTGCGTCGAGGCGAGAAGGCCGAGGGCATAGCTCGGGATGCTGGTATACCAAGGACAGCTGAGAGTGTGGTTGAACGAGTATGTCCACACTGGCACGCCGTCCTGGTTGGCCTGTCGGATGAACCTTCGTGTTGGACACCTGAATTGGGAATGTGTCAAGACCGCAGACATGGCTGCCAGCACAGAACCGCCGGATGAGCCGGTGTAGTTTGACAGCGAGTACGTCTCATTGACCTTCTGCGCGAGAGGGCCATACCTGCTGGTCAAGAAGCCATCGTAGTCCGTGGAGTTGAGCGTCAGCACACTGGCTTGATACTGGCTCAGAATGAACAGGGTGCCTTCGTCGGTGGTTGACCCTGCTACGGCCGGGACTTTGAGACCAGCTTCGAGTGGCTGCGCGGAGACGGTGGTCCCGTCGACTATGGGGTCTGGAGAAAAGGACCCACTAGCAACGCTCGAAGAGTTGAGAGCTGAGACTGAAGCAGCGCGGACGCAGGCGATATCGTCCACACTGCAACCCAGAGCCTTGACGAACGCCTCGGTCGCATTCCGAACGTCTGACGTGGTCTGCAACTGACCCCCTGCTCCGGACTGCAGGATAGCGGCGCTGATGAGTGAGGAGGCTTGTGGGAGGCTGCTGATGATGAATGTGTCGGAAGCACCTGCGGACTGTCCGAAAAGTAACACCTTCTTCGGGTCGCCACCGAAGGCTTCGATGTTTTCTTGAACCCACTGCAGCCCGAGCAGCTGGTCCTGAATGCCCTGATTTCCTGGAAGGCCTAGGCTGTCCAGCGCCAAGAAGCCCAGAGGGCCAACGCGATAGTTGATGGACACTTGGATGACCTTCTCACTAGCTGTACAGCCGTCATATGTGGGGTTCGAAATTCCGCCTGCCTGGTTGCCTCCCCCGTAGAGCCATACTTTGACGGGCAATTTCGAGTCCGATTTGGCGCTGATGGGAGCCCAGACATCTATGAAGAGACTGCAGATGTGAGTCAGTAGCTGGCACATACCGAGAATGCATCCCGCTGGGGGTGGAAGCCTACCAGTCCTCTGACTGTGGGCCTGACTCTGCGAAAGCCACGTTGAATTGCGCGCAAGCCGGCGGTGGCTGGACTGCCTGGCGATTGTCGAAGGTCTGGTTGTATGACTGCGGAGGAGCAAAGCGCAGGTCGTCCACGGGAGGTCGGGCGTATGGTATACCCAGGAATGAGTTCACGTCATTAGAAGAGCACTTAGCCCCTTGCAGTGTGCCATTGACAATCTTCACGGTGGGTGCATCCTGTGCGGATAAATGGACGATAGCTCCGCCGACGAGGAGGGTGAGGAGCGTAGCCGTCCTCATCTTGGGCGTCGATGAAGCACAATAGCTCTGGACCTTGGGGTATAATATTTTTTCAGATAAGAATTGGTGTCTTCGGAGCCCACTTCGTATACCACAAGACGTGAGAACAAGGAGAGCAATATCACGAACGCAACACGCCAGCCCTCGGGTGCTATGCTGTATTTTGATGGGTGTGCCAGGCGTTATGTACATAGGCATCCCCCCTCAAATTACATGGCTTGGCTGAGAAAGACCTTTGTCATGATTGTCTGGAGAAGTGCCTCGGGACACGACAAGCTGGCAGCATCATTGATCTATGTGACATGTCGTTGGATCTGCCCACAGAGAAGCAGTGTTGCTGGGTGGTGAGGGTCCGAGATGAAGGCGAGTAGTTGCGATTGGTTACACGGATCGAAGAGGATGCTGGAGCCATGCAGCATTGGGAGCTAGTCTAGACAGGGAGTCTGAGTCTGTGTTAGGGCCGTAATGTTTTAGCTGCGCTCCCGTCACTTGGAGCCGAGCGCGGGTGGCGTCGCGGTGCGTCCGGCTGGATGCGACCTAGTAGCGTGGCCATACTCGAGTTAATTAGTCAGTCTATTGCGAAAAAGAAACCGATCCCGAGAGAGAGATCATCAAGGACCGGGTCGTCCGTCCCAGCACTTTGAGGTCAGCTCACAATCGTCCCCAGAGGCTGGGTCTGGTCTTGCGCTGACTGTCAATCTATAGTCTGAGAAGGTTTGATCGGTGGGAAACATGACTGGCTGGCTGGACAGGCACCGTGATATCAGCGAACCAAGCCGACCGCTTCGAGTTAAGCTTCATGATCCCGGGGTAGCTCCTTATACCGACGAACTATAGCACCAGCATTAGCTTCGGACCACCATCTCCTGATCCCGGAAGGACATCCTGAAAGGGGTTTCATCACGGAGTCGTCCCAAGATCTTCAGCGCAAATTAGGGACGACTAAGGATTTGGTCACTGTCAGGGTCTCATCTGAGCTTTTCTCTCCGACACCCACCTTTGACCTCTGACTCCTGGACGACACATGAAGGTATCGGACGAGGAGCCAAGCCAAGCTAGCTTGATGCCTCGCAACGGGTGTCAGTGAGTTGCACGCTGACTTCTGACTTCTCTGGTACTCTGCGGGGTATTGGTGGTATTTGGTGATCACATACTAAAGATCTTCGGCAGGGTTTGCTCGTCGTTCATCAGTAAAACGGCCCCCAATCATCCCGGCCCAAAACGGAGCGGCAGTCGGGCCTCGTTCCGGGCTAGGATATCTTCCTCCGGCGGCCCTTGGCCCCCGTTGGACAACAGGACCGGCAATCTGCGACTGAACCACGCCTGAACTGTGCTTGATCCCAGGCAGACGGATATTACAGTCTTGGAATTACACATGTGCAACTCTTGTATCCGAGTGCGTTGACCACGAGCATATTACACGCCACCAAACCAGGGCCGTGGAAACCGTGCCACAAAAAAGGCCACTGCTTCTGCTGGCAACAACATCAAGCACGTTCGTTGGCAGCATATCACCCATGCAGCTGCTAATATACCCTCAAGTCTCAAGTGCACAAGGACTATGTTTCTGTTCATCACACTTCAGACAACATCCGTTTCCAACCAACCTTCACTTCGTCCCCTTCCAGCCGCTCAGGACAATGACCCTCACACACCAAACGCAAGTACCTGCTACTGCGAACCTTGATAGCTGTCACCGATATTTGACGGAGTGCTTGCTTCACTTGACGTTGAGGCGCGAGGAGCTCACCACATCGGCCACACCGCCGTCCGAGTTGACAGCGTTCCGCAGAGATTCCTGTCTTTTACAGAGAATAACTTGGATCTAGCGCCCTGTGGAAGCTGAGGTCAGGCACTGACGGCAACCCAGGCATTAATAGATTCAAGGAAGCTTTTCTACAAGACTGTCAAAATTACGTGCGATCGAGTGAGATCGTCGTCCATTGGCAGAAGTTGGGGGTCATAACAAGGACAAACACAGCCATGCTTTCTGAGATGCCGAGTTAGTGTGGTCGGGCTAAGTACATTCTCAATTCACTTCTTATGTTCAACCTGCCTCCATAGCCTGCAGCCTCGCCTATTCCCCATTTTCTCTGCCCTACCACACGTGACTCGCTGGATGGTTTCTCTCCTCAAACGAGTAAGGTGGTCTGCGTGGTGGTGATCTTCCTAGCCTCGCCGTCTTCAGAACCGCTCTCGAGCTTCTCCTGTTCGTGTGATTCACTGGAGGCCACCTTCAAACGGCCTGCGGCGTCATGCGTAGCGTCGAACTCGGCCAGCTCATCATTCGATACTCTCTTGATCTCGTGAGTCTGCGCTCCGTTGTCAAGCTTTATGACTTCCTGGCGCAGTTGGTATCCTTTCCACCTAGGAATCAACTTCGCCCATAACCAGTAGTAGGTGCCGCAGGCAATCAAACTTATCGAAGGAATTAGTTGAAGAACGTGCCATAGTGAGCCTCGACGGTGTCCGGATTTATGCTTACATTCCAACGCCAGTAACAACGTAGGTGCCATACCAGAAGCTTACGTCGCCGGCGTATTGACCTCCCTCGGGAGGGTACCATGGCATAACGAGCAGGTATAGCTGCACCAGAATGTTGAAAATAACAACCGGCTGCCAAGCTCGGAACTCAGGAGGCGGCAAGTTTGCTCGCCTGCGTCGCCACCGCACAACATATAAACCAACAGCCATCGCCAGGTTGAAGGCAGCCGTGGGGAGGATCGAAAGATCACTCACTAAGCATTGCTCAGTACGTTTCCGGGAGAATATGCCAAGGTTATTCAAGTGGCTCAAACTCACCGAAGTTGAAGGCATCTCCCGAGGGCAGGGCAAGGATCATCAGGGCGGTGAGGGCCCACTTCACAAAGTAAGGTCCGATGGGGGTCGCAAATGGTCTGGTCGTCACCCAGAATTTGGTCCATGGAAGGACTCCTTGTCTGAAGGTATGTGTTAGATCGCTTGACAGCGTAAGGGCAATGTTTTATGCTGCTGTGCATACCTTCCACACTCCCGTATCATCCGGGATGAGCCCAATGCACTCGCGATAATGTTTCCGAAAGCGCTGAGGGCGACTAAGAAGTTGAGTCCACGCACTGCTCCACTGTCTCCAAGCACGGCTTTGAAAAACAAGGTTGCAACTGTGGTACCCGAATTCACCAGGTCGTATTTGGACACTGAGGCATATCCAATGTCAGAGAAGTTTTGGCGAGCCCGAGCAATGTGAGGTCTATGTTGTGTACGTACCTGCGGCGAAGAAGGCCACATTGGCAAACATATAAAGCACATAGACGATGAAAAGGGCCAGAAAGGAATACTTGCGAAGCGACTTGACGGGGTTCTAGAGTCAGGAGGAAATTAGCTTCTGGTACGATCGTTACATGGTGAGCGGCCAGCAGCTTTACCTTCACTTCATTGACAACATTAAAGGCGTTATTATATCCACCATATGAGAAGATGATCCTGTAAAGTGCATTGGTCAAGCCGTAGGCCGAAGCTGCCTCGGTACCCTGAAAGGAATTCTGAAAGTTCACCGTCGGTTTCTCGATCTTGGTATTGCCGCCTAAGACGACAAAGCCAGTCACAATCACGAAGAGGAGGGTTGCGATCTTGACGAGTCCAATCGCATTGGACAAATAGTATGAGAATTTTGTGTGGAAGGTCAAGGCTTTTTGGCGAGCCCGTCAGCTTACATGGGACCAATGAAGTGTGGTAACGAGGGCTCTTACATAGAATTGCAACCGTGTAGCCGGCTAGAGCCACACCCTTTACCTGCCAGTCGGTCCCTTCCTTACCAGAAATGGCAAACAGATAATTTGCCAAGACTGGACCCATGTATGATTAGTTAAATCTCTATGATTTCAATGTCTTAGGAGGAGTATTACCGATGGCATTGCTACTAGCAAAGGAAAGTATGACATTCTGAACGGCAAAGGTTGTCGGGAAGAACCACATCGGACGTGGAAAGGCTTGTTCGAGGAAGACAACTTCGGATCCGGAGCGACTAGGGAAGTATGCGGTGTATTCGAGATACACTGATCCTGAGGCGATGCAAACCTTTGAAAGACGTCAGTTTTATCCCCGGGCCGAATAAGGAAATCCAGACATACCAAGAAGCCGATGGTCCAGTAGATGAAACTCAGACCGACAGATCCAGTGCCTGCCAATATAGCGGAAGCTTGAATGCGTTAGCGACACATGCACCGAGCCCAAATTGAAGGCAGATCTTACGCGTTGAGTAGATGCCAGTGCCTATCATCATGCTGATGTTCATAAGCAGGATGGTGATAGGTCCAACGGCGTAGCCTAGAGGCGAATCACTCTCGACTGGTGCACCAGACGCCTCTTGATATGTCGCACCGGCATCGTTGCCTCCTTGCTCCCCGATGTAGGTGATACTCCCATCAGAGATTTGGCTTGCGCTATCTGCCGTGGCAACATCTGCGCCACTGCGGCCGCTGAATGGCTTTCTCCACGACACCATGGCGTCAGGAGCAGCTGTATGAACACAAGAACAGGCACAAGCACAGACTGGGACGGCTAGGGGCCAGGACTCGATAGGAACTCTGCAGCACTAATCGTACATGCAACAGGTCTGAGGGGTGTAATCTGCATGCTTTCTTGGGCTCAAGCTGTCTGTTCTTATGGAGGTATCGACATCTGGCTGGATTAACTTCGGGCCCCTGCCGTCTACATTTTGCCGTAGAAAGCCCGGATTAAAGATGCTGAGCAAGCCTATCCCCACTATGCCCGGCCAAGATTTCGGAAAGTGGCTGTTATCTACCTGGGTAGGCTCGGTTGGATGCAACTAAAATCACGATATCAATGTCGGCATTGGGTGGGAGGATGATACAACTGCCCCAGTACGGATCTCACGCCGAGCACGCGATCTCAGTCCTAGAGCGGCATTGAAGACAGAACAACCGCGGCAGGGGTTGCACCTAATTGAATTTTGTATGCATTGGATCGTCGCCAATGAGGTCAACTAGAAATGCATGGCTCCCATGTGGCTTCAAAAGGGACTTGTCACTTACTCGGGTGGGATGCGTGGGATGGAGCTGTCACGGCAGATCGCATAGAAATGGTGAAATCTGGTTAGCTAAGAGGACCGCAACTATGGTAGCATTCTTGTATGCAAGACCTCACTCAAGATAAGGATACCTTATCTCGAGCTTTCCCAAATGGTCTTTCTTTCTTCTTGCTTAACACCCTTTACTTCCGAAATGCTCGGTGCCCTGCACCTCTCAAGTGCTCGCGTGGACGCGGTGGCCGCTCCCAAAAAATGCTGAACCATACTAAGAATTCTCTCCTAGTGATCACATCTCATAGAAAGAATCGTTTTATTTTCTAGGACCGAATCGTCTAAATATAAGTTGTCACAATATAACAGCTATGTGCCGATGGCAATAGCGGCGTCGCTTTTGCACGAATAGTGCAGTGGCAAAATTCGTGACATAAGTATTAATTAGTACCCAGGACTGGTTTCAAGTTGGTGTACTAGTAAGGCATGTCTCCCGCACAAGTTCCATTACTGTAGGAAGACTAATTGGTGAGCTAACTGTCTGACAAATTTTGCAACGCTCCATGTATGTTTCTCAGGGAGTCAGGGTCAAAAGCATGCGAGGCTCCCCGAGGACGTTGACTAGTATGGACGGGGGTAACAGAGACAGATGCTCGGCTGGGTGTGATCGGAGCAGCTCATAAGAAGAGATGACACGTGAATGGCTCCTTTGCATCGAAACCTGTAGGTTTGAGAATAGGTGGCAGGTTAGCAACAAGATTACTTCAGCATCCGAGTATCTAGGTAGTCTTTTGAAGGGGCTCATCTGGTGAACTTTCCGTGCCCCGGAAGAGTAAAATGCCCAAAGCATGTATACTGACAACGTTCGGTGGAAAAATCAGAATAGAGGTCCAAGCGACTCTTGTCGAACTCGATCGAGGCCATTCTACTCTTGTCCACGGCAGCCACTCCGGTGGTCAACATGGCAACAAGAAGTGTAGCAAGGCCAGTGAGCTTCATATTGCGTAAATTCCGTGAAGTCCAGTAGGCTGTGGTCAATGTTGCTGGATTGGCGTCGTCGCTCTGACGCCGGTTGGGGGTGTTTCTGTGCTTTGCTGTCCTGGAGTGCTGTTTGGTGGGCATGGAGGAAAGACTTGAGATCTATTGAGGGAAAGAAGGCTGGAATTCCAAGATTATATATTGAGCTTGGGATTGGTGATGGAAAATTATCAACAGTCACTGTCTCGCCACACTATGCCGGCAATCGAGTGACACTACTTGCCAGCTGGTGAAAACACTGAGACGTAGTGACTGCTGAATCGCCATGGCTGGTGAGAATGTTTCCCATGTTGGCTGCTTTCTGCACTACACAGAAGGACGTCGAGATTAACCAGTGACTGATCTCTGTTGCATGCCTCAGCCAACCTGGCGTTGTTTGTTTTAGTAGCACCGACACAATCCGCAGTGATGTAGGATAATTGATCATAAAAGCAACTGAATCTTATTCATCGCCTCTGCAGTGGTTTCTCGCCAACCTAGGAAGGAGGCAAGGAGCTTGGCGTATTGTCTCCTTGTTGAGGTAGCAGCTGAGAGGCGGTTTGATATTGGAATTCATTCAATTGTATGTAAGCTTTCGATGGAGAGTATGCGTAACTCGAATTCGGCGAGGCGGTCCAAAATCCGCGCTGGGCCGCCGTCTGGCAGAAGATGGCATCACTGGTTCAAATTTCAATCTGCACTTTATGCTGCTCTAACTCGAGATAATTTTCTCCAGCTCCACTGGATCTTTGACAACGCTGGTGAAGTTCTCGCATCCGTCTTTCGTTATGAGCACATTATCCTCGATCCTCACCCCGCCGACATCCCAGTACTTATCCAGCACGCCGACGTCGATATATTTCGCGGTGGCTGGGTCCTTGAGGGCCGGGTCGATTATGAACTTGCAGAAGTAAATGCCTGGCTCGACAGTAATGACGCTGCCCGCGGGCAGAGTCCCGCGTTTCCGCAGGTATCTGAACATGGGATCAGTGTCGGCGTAGTTAGGGTCGCCCCCCGTGTCGTGGGTGTCCATCCCCATGTAGTGGCCCAGTCCATGCGGGAAGAAGGCTACGCTGGCCTTGCTCTTGAAAATATCCTCCCTGTCACCCTTCAACACCCCTAGCTGGAGCAAGCCGTCGATGGCGATCCGGTGTGCGTTGGCGTGCACGTCGTCCCAGTCGACGCCCTCTTTGAGCATAGCGATGCTCTCTAGTTGCATCTTGAGGACGATGTCGTAGATCGCGCGGCTTTCGGGGGTAAACTTGCCGCTGATGGGGAAGGTGCGGGTGATGTCGGAGGCGTAGCAGTTGATTTCGCACCCAGCATCCAGCAGGAGGTTCAGTTTGCCCTCAAGAGGCTGATCGTTGCGGACGTAATGGAGGGTCGCCGCCGAGCGGCCACTGGCGACAATGGTGCTGTAGGCCTGGTTCTTGGAGCCTTTGGACACAAAATGGGACAATAGCACGGCCTCCAACTCTGTCTCGTTCTTTGCGTGCCGGACCTTCTCCATGACGGCTTTGTGCGCGGCAGACGAGATGTCACTGGCTTTCTGGATCAGGGCCACCTCGTAATCGGACTTGACGACGCGAGAGTACTCGATGGCTTCCTTGAGGATGCTCAAGTTCTTGTCCTCGAACTCGAGGAAGGTAATGTGGTCTGACACCTGGCCGGGTATCGCATACACCGTCTTGGAGCTGCTTTTGGCGAGTTGCGCAAGGGTGGAGTTGACATCTGTGGTGAGGGCCGCGTGGTGGACATCGTACTGTTCGATTGCCTCGGTGGTGCTCAGTGGCAGGCCAGACCAGACAACCGACTCGGCATCGACGGGCGGGATGAAGAGGGTGGACTCGCCCGAGGCGATGTCGTAGGTATAGTGGCAGTCGGGCAGGTCGCAGCCGGTCAGATAGTAGAAGTAGCGGCGTTGCCTTGGGGCAAGTCAGCAAAAGAGAGCCAGGGATGGTATGGCTGGGGCCGTGTGCTACCGGAAATGCTCCTCCTGGTCACAGTTCTCGATCATCCTCGTCTTGCCACCCTCGAGATAGATTACGCCAGTCGTGGCGCCGGGAAGCTTGGAGCGAATATAGTCGGCGACGCGTTTGGCATGGAGCTTGCCAGGGTACTTGCCCTTCAAGGTCTCCTCGTAGGGCGCCATGATGCTGTACTGTGGCTCAAGTTCACCCACTAGGGGTTGGAAGAGGTGTGCCGAGGTTGCGAAGTCGCGGGCCTGGCGCAGCGAGGATGCGTGAGCCCGAGTCCACGACGATGTAGTGCTGAGAGCTGCGGACGACGAAGCTGGGCGGGGCGCGCGCAGTGGACGACGGCCAGCACGGTTGAGGATGGGCGCGAGTCTCGGATGGGTCGTGGGCGCTGTCGCTGCTTGCTTGGGGGCAGGAATGCGTGGCGGCCGTAGGGGAAAGAGTGTTCGCATGGAGGCAGGGTAGAGAACCTGTCCAATTGAGGTGAGAGAGATGTCGAGGTGGACTGGACCTTTTAGTAGACAGCCGCCAAGCAATGCAACGCCGTGTGGTTATCGTCGGGAAAGAAGAGGCCGTCAAGCCTGCCTTTGCCCCGCATTGAGCTGCTGGCCGGCTCAGCGCCCAGCGGCCCCCTCCAACAAGCCAACCTTCTTCCCTGGACCGCCGCGGTCGATCGGCGGTGGGGCTCGGAGCCTGCCGAGTTCCAGGGTCCGGTCCCAGCGTCCCGCCGCACACTGATCTGCACTCAGCTCATGTACACATCTCAGATCTCAGAAATCAGAACTCATGGCTCAAGCCTACCAGGAGGTGATAGATCGAGGGCACTCTCGCAGCGAAAGGCGTGATAGAGATGCCTTTGACTCGACCTATGCCAATATAGAAGAAATGTCAGACCTCTAGTTCTGCATGCACGTCGTCGTGCGTGCATCCATGCATATGTGTATGACTATCCGTTTCTGTGGGTGTACAAGAGTATAAAATATATGTATATGTGTATATATGTGTTGAAGACGAATGCTCCCATGTGTCTGCTCATGCCTATGCAAAAAGATTCCTCGCTTCTCTCTCCAGTTAGATGGCCTGGCCCGACCCGTGGGCACAAACGTGTGCCTGATGCTTCGCTCCAAGAAGTAGTACCCAATGCAATGCGATGAACATATATACGTAAGCAGAGACAGTCCCCAAATGTGCTCTCCTTGAAACCTGTCGCGCCCAATCCCCTCCGCCCCCTCACGCCCCAGGTGCAATTCTCGTCATATTCAGCTTTCCAACAGGGCCATTCTTCCTCAGCCCTCGACAACCGCCCGAGGTGGTAGGTTCCTGGGCCGAGGCAGGTTCGCAAGACTCAGCCCGGGCAGCGGCATCCTTGCCTGGCCCCCACCGCCTCCGCTACCACCAATCCTGCTAAGGTCGGCTCCGTTCTTCATGCTTGTCCAGTGGTCCTGCAGCAGCCCCGCGCCGACCACCAGCTCGAAGCCGCAGAGGAAACAGAAGCTGATCTCAAGCCTGGCCAGCTCCAGCTCGCTCACGCCGCCGACCTTGGCCACCTTGGTGTGCGGGTAGCTCAGGTCCTCGAGCGCCTTCATGGCAACCCTCAGCCCGGCCAGGAGCAGCCTGTGCGCGTTCCTCTTGGTTACGGCCACGGCACGCTCCTCGACAGCAAGCCTGTGGATGTAGAGACTCGTTGCGAGGTAGACGGCCGTGCTCATCGGGCAAAAGCGATGGATGCGCAGGAGATAATCGCTGATGCCTATGGGTGGCGGCTTCTTGCTGTAGAACTTGCGCGTGATGGCATTGTGCTGCATGTTAAGTGGCTGGCTGTTGGCGCCAATGACCACGTACGGCTCGGGGGTGGAGGACGGCGGCGGCGGCGGCACGAAGCTGTTCGGTTCGGGGCTGGGCGTGGGCCTGAGGTGGACGCCATCGATGGGCTGGGGTGCTGGTGCCTGCAGGCCAGGCACCGCTAGATTCGCTGCTCGCGTAGGCTTCGGGACGGCCAGGACAGGCCCAGCCGGGCTCTGCTGGGATGAGGGCGGCGATATGGTGCCCTGGTCGTCGGGCAGCGTGGCTGCCGGGCCGGGAGTGCTCCCTGCGTCCTGGGTCTGGCGCGCCAGCTCCTCCTGGTCGCGCAGGCGCGTGAGGCTCTTCTCGGAGTAGTTGCGCACGATGCTCTCCTTTTCTGCCTGCATGCTCCTCATGTTGGGTATGTGTGGTGTCATGGGGGGTGGCGTGGGCGGGATGTCGCCGGTGATGCGCACAAGGGCCTCTACGCCTGCGCTGAGCAGCTTGAGCGCGGCGAGGGCAGGGACCTTGAAGATGTCATCAGGCTGAGCGTTGAGCTGGGGGGACGTTATGGGCTGGATGTCGGGCTGCGGCGGCTGGATAACCAGGACGGGGTCGGTCGAGGGCTTGGGCGGCGGCGGAGGGGACTGGGGCACGGAGGAGCTGTCGCTGGACTCGTTTTCGGGATGTGGCCCCCCGCTGTCGTGAGGGTTCGGCGACATGGCTGGGGTTGTTCTTCTCTGTGCCGTGACTTTTGACGAGTACAACAAAAAGGTATCGTCTGTGCGATCTGTATACGAAATATGGCCAGGTCTAGATGGTAGTGAGGGCAGCCGCGGTATGTGCGCTATCCCTTCCCACCTTTCGTTCTTTTTCCCCTCGTCTGCCAGCCTTTCAGCTTGTAATTAATCTAGTACTTGTTCGGGTTCGTGGGTCGTGATCGCGGCTTTGCCTCGTCGAGGGTGGTGGCAACGAGGATGCACCTGTGTCGTGCGTCGCGTGTCGCGAATTAGGAGGGCCAGGGTGGTTGGTCTCTTTTCCTGCTTCTTGCTAAGTATATCGAAGCAAGACTGCTCATGGTCTCGTGGTCTTGTGGGTTCGTCTCGTCCTCTCGTCCCGGATCTGCCCGCTGCTATCTGGCGGCTTGCGGCTGGCCTGAGGCTGGACGGCCCAGTTGAAGGTGCAACTATGCAAGAAGGTCGGATGGGCGAGGAGATGGATGGAGGATACTCCAGGGAGTTGAGGGTGTCGCGGGTCGCGGGTCGCGAGCCGGGAGAGGCACAGAGGCACAGAGGCACAGAAAACGGTGCGAGGAAGAGGGTCTAGTAGAGTCGAGACCCTTACTGTTTGGGATGGGGGTGGAAAAACGAAGCCGAGGCGGGCCAGGTGCAGGGCTGGGGTCAGGTGGAGGTGGAGGTGCAGTGGAGGTGGTGCTGGTGCAGGTGCAGGCGCAGGTGCAGGTGCAGACAGACTGGCGGAACTTGGATGTGGGGTGGGGGAGTGGCAGCGAGATGAATGAGGGCTGGATGAATGATTGGGGGCCAGCGGGCTGTGGGGCCCGCCGAGTCGGCGAAACAACACGAGCGCGACACGAGAACGGTCCAACGAGGATCGCAATCGCAATCAATTGCCAACAACCTGATCCTGGCTCACGAAGAAGAAGAAGAAGGTGAAGCTGTAAACGAAGAAGAAGAAGGTGAAGCTGTAAACGAAGAAGAAGAAGCAGGGCGAGTACAAGGTAAGAAACAATAGAACCGGTCAATGATCAATGATCTGTGTTAAAAACAGAGGAGCCGAGCGGCGGGCGGGTCTGGGTCTGGTCTGGTCTGGTCTCCTTCGTCTTGCTTGCTCCCTTTGTCCGTTCCGGGCCAGGACAGGGCAAGGGCAGGCCGGCCACATGCACCAGCAATTCGACGGGAACGGGCACGGGAGCAAGAGCGGCAATCCCACAGCAACGGAGGCTTGCTTATTTGCTGCCTCGGCGAGGTTCTTGGGGGAGGGGCAAATTGGCAATTTGATAATTTGATTTGGTCCTGAAGCGTCATTAGTTCTGGATCTTATGAAGAGCCATCGACCACCTCAACAACAATCATAGCAATAACGGCAGAGACAGAGAGGCAGAGGCAGAGATAGCGACACACACAACGCCATCGGTGCAACTGCAAGTGGAGCGAGCTGCAGGTCGAGCATGGGTTGCGAAGATCGAGGATCGAGGATCGAGGGCAGTGAACATTCGATATGGATGCAAGACGGTGGATGTTTAGTGCCTGTGGGATACAACTAGCCTTCTAACTATCTGTCTGCTGTAGATATCTACTACATGTGGTTTCTCGGGAAGAGGACCACGACTTCTCCAGCTCGACTCGACACGGCACGACACGATCACAGAAATGGCCAGACGCGGTTCAAAGTTGCTCACCGCCCACACAACCCCGAGCCAGAACAGCTGCCCCTCACCTAACCTCCAGGCTGCCAGGCTGCGTGCGGGCTGCTTCTCCTCTTCTGCTCCCCCACTGCTGGCCCAAGCTCCTTGCAGGACCCCTAAGCACACAGGCACAGCAGACACCCGACACTAAAGACAGCATGCGGAGATCATCAGGCCTAGTTCTAATTCTAGGGTCGGTGATTGGAGCTGGCATAGCTGCAGGGCACTTGTCTGGTGGCAAACCAACCGCTGAGGTCGTCTCGAAGATAACAGCCCTCAGAAAACCTCTTGGGTTCTGCCCGGAATTCCCGTCATCCCACCTCGCCATTCTAATTAATATGTATCTATCTATTTATCTAGTTTGATGGGATTCATCTATGTGATACGGACTGTTGAGAGCAACGATCTGCACGGCTAGTGACGAAATGCTGAGAGACCCGTCCATTGTCGCTTTCATCTCTCTATCTCTCTCTCTCTCTCTCTACAGTTAAAATTTCACCACATCACACCCCGCTGCACTTTGTCCCAAGACTCCAGATCATCAATCAATCTTGATATTGCATACCGTTTGCATATGACAAGGTGCTAGGCTAAACATCACTAGGAGTTGTGAGTGCTCACTTCTCACATCGCAGTACCATGTAGGGCCGCATCACATGGAGGGATGAGAAGCGTCTAGGCCTGCCGTTTTTCTCGGTCAGTCCCCAAGCAGACAATAATCAAAGACAGCACTCATCAGATGATTTGATGTCAGTCGTCGCCGCCGCAAAACGACTGGGGCACACATCACAGCCCATACGCCCAAAGCTTGGCCTGCCTTCAATGTAACCTTTGTGTGCAAATAGTAGTCGTCCACGGGTGCCGGCTGTACGGGGTAGATTCGTTAATGTTGTCTGACCAAGAGAAACACAGTCTGGCCCCACACTCACTGCCAGTGGCGTCGTACACAAGTAGGCTGGCCGGGTACGTGGGTACATGTAACCCAAGCAGCTGTATCTAGAGTGTGTTGTGCAGCCACCCATCCACACATCTCACTGCGTCGTGTGGCACACATTCTAGCCGCAGCTGCACGTTACCCCGAGGCAGAGGGACGTCCAGGGCATCATGTTGACGAGTAGCTGGAATGGCAACATAAAATACATCTATCATCATCTAGCAGTCCTTGAGCACCTTGACATCAAGGACGGCCGCCTGGCCCTTTTTGACGCTCTCGATGGCCTCCTTCAGCACGGCATCCAGGTCCTTGGCGCTGTCCACCTTTGCCGCGTGCAGGTTGCCGCCCGCAGCAGCCTTCGCGATGCCTGAGTAGTCTGGCACCGGGTCGAACGAGATATTGATCTCCTCGTTGGTCGCCGTGGAGCCCAGTCCGTTGGGGTGTACCAGCAGGAGGGACTTGCGCGGCGCGTTCCATCCTGTTTTGTGCGTGATCCACAGTTAGCATACCCTCGCCCATCCCGTACGTGGCATATCATATTGTATCGTGCGTGAAGAAGTTGGGCATGCGTCACTTACCCTTGTTGTTCAGCACAATGGTCAGGACCGGGATCCCGTACCTCTGTGCGATCCAGTACACGGAGCCAGGGACGCTGAACAGGAACGTCCCGTCGCCGACGATCTGCACCACGAACTTGCCCTTGCCGGCGCCCCCGTTCTCTGCGTCCGTCGCCAGCTTGATGCCCAGCGTGCCGCCGCCCGACCAGCCCAGCCCGCCGCCGCCGCAGTTGATCCACGAGCCCGGCGCCTCCGGCTGGAGGTTGTCGTGCACAAACGCAGTGTTCGTGACCGCCTCGATGGCCCAGATCGTATCCTCGGGGCACAGCTCCTTGAGCCTGCGGCACAGATGCCCCGTGCCGAACCCGCCGTCGTCGGCCGGCTTGGTCCTGGCCTCGATGTCCTGCAGCCGCTGCGCGTGGCTCTTTTGCAACGCCTCGCCCCGGGCCTTGGCCTCGGCATTTGAGACCAGGGCCTTGGTTCCCTCGTTGGTCTTGAGGTATTCGGTGATCTGTCCCACCGACAAGAGGCTGTCGGCGCGGTAGCGCTGCAGGGCGTCGATGTAGAAGACGGGCATCAGCTGCTTCAGCGGGTCACAGTCGACGTGGAAGATTTTGGCGTCGGCCCTGGGCTTGCAACCGGTATTGATCCACGGCACGTCGCAGTCCAGCACCAGGATCACGTCGGCAGACTGGATATACTCCTCACGCCCGAACCTCAGGCCCAGCCAGCCCGGGTGCGAGGCAGGGAAGCACATGTCGCTGCCGCCCGTGTCCAGCACGCGCAGGCCCGGGACCGCGTCGGCCAGCTCCACCAGCTTGGACGGGAACGCGTGGTTGCGGCCGGCGTAGCCCGTGATGACCAGCGGCTGCTTGGCGCCGGCGAGGGCCTCGGCGACGTTCTGGACGCCCCGCGGTGGCAGTGCGCCCAGCTCCACGGGCTCCCAGAACTTCTGGTCGACGCTGTAGGGCTCGATGTCCTCCTCCATGACCTCGCGCGCGCCGCACAGGTAGACGGGCCCCTGCGGAGCGGAGCGCGCAAACTGCAGGGCGCGGTTGACCATCTGCTTGACGTTCTTGCCCGTCTTGAGCTCGCCAGCGTAGCGGCAGTACTGGGCCACGATGGCCTTCTGGTCTGGCACATCCTGCACCCAGTGGATGTACTCGGTGCGTGAGCCGCGCATCTCGCCCTCGATCGTGTACGGTGACAAGCCCGCGAACAACAGAATGGGCGCCCGGCCCGTGCTGGCGTTGTGCACAGCGGCTCCGAGGCCCTGCGTGCCGACGTCAACATGGACGATGACGGCCTGCGGCTTGTTGGTCAGGCGGGCATAGCCGTCTGCCATGGACATGGCCACCATCTGGAAATAGGCGTCAGCGCTAAGGCGGAAGACAGGCTGAGAGAGCGAATAGGAAACCACTGCAATGTTCTTCTCCTCCTCATACATACCTCGTTGGGACAGGTGATGATACGGGGAAAGTTGGCCTTCTTCTCGCGCTGGCCCTTGACCATGGCCTCGATGATGCTGGGGTGGTCGGACCCCAGGTTGACAAAGACATGGCTGATGCCAGCCTCCCAGAGGGCCTCGAAAAAGGCGAAGGAGGTTGTGTACATGCCGGGCGGTGAGGCAGTCGCGTGCAGTGCTCTGGAGCTGCTGTTCAACAGTGTTGTGGGTGTGAGTGGTGGTGGTGACAGTGCTGCTGTGCTTCTTGTCTCCAGGACTGATGGCGTTGCACTCAATGGAGACACTGGCCGGTGCTGGCCGCTGGGGTTCAGCGTGGTTTTAGCAAAGGAGGATGAATGCCTCAGCTGCGAAAAGTCACTGGACAGCGAGAGCGAGACTGGACAGCCGGTGGTGATGCCGTTCCGCGGGGCTTTCCTGGAGTCAGCGGTGGCCGCCTCGGTGTTCGGCCGGAGCTGCGGGGCGCGAGGGCGTGCTCGGGAGGGGAGGCCGGCATCGTGGCAGTAGTCAGGAGGCACACCCGAGGAGGGGTCGCGGTGGAACTGGCGCAGGCCAATGGACCCTGCCCGCAACCGGACCAGGTGCAGAGTGCGCGCGGCCGAGAGCGAGGAGAGGGCGGCCAGTGGCACAGAGTTTCCCCCGGGGCAATTGGAGAGCGGGGTCCTGCGCAGAAGCATTTCGGGGGACCAATACAAGAGCTCACACCAAGCTCAGGGGGGTGGGGATTGGGTCTGGGTCTGGGGATGGGGATGGGGGGCTGCCGGCGGGAAGAGATGGAGGGGCAGACAAGACGAGGTGCTGTCAATGAATGGACTTAATTTCAAATCACTCGCAGAATGTCACAACATGCCATGCAAAGGCTCTCTCCTCTGGATTTGATGGTGTGGTTTGGTGTCAAAGTCGAGGACAGGATCAAGTTGTAGTCCATGGAGGAGTCTAGGGATCAAACAGCAAGGCAGGGCAAGGCAAAGCAAAGGGAGAGACAAGATACACATGCTCGGCTTCCCCAGGTTTAAGCATGGGCCAGGCGCGTGGAGAAGGGTTGATAGTTACATAACGGAATGCCAGATAGGACAGGCCACGATGCTATCTCGTACTGCCTGAAACGGTGTACGGTAGTAAACTAGACTAATCTGCAACCCGTTCGGTCAGTCATCTGCTCTGGAGTCGGTCAAACCCACACTGCACTTGCAGTTTCCTCGGGTGTGCTGTTCACAGCAATGCACAACAAACACTTGAGGGGTTGTCAGGATCAATGTAGACCAAGTCCAGTATTATTAGTATGAGGGGCATATGTATCAAAACATCTCTAAGACGGCTTTTAAAAATGAAGGTATACTACAATCCACTGGCATCTCAACCAGTAAGATGAAACACCGGAAGGTCAATGGCAAGTGGCAGACCTGTTCTGCTCACTGTTTATTTACTCTGCCCTGCCAAGTGCACTGCGAATTCCCGGCGTGCTTGGCTAGGTACTTAGTGGCCTAGAACGGAAATGTTGCTACCCCGTTTTCCCCGCATCCGTTAAGGGTGGGTACTGTGTGTCCAGGTACTTCAATGGGCTAGTCCGTTTGGCAGTATCTTGGAGAAGGTACGTACATCAATGGTATGTGAACCTCACCCCTCTCTCCCCCCGCGAATCCGGAAAGACAGCCCTAGAGAGCTGCCCAAGTTCTGTTCGATTGAATTTCGCAAGCCGCACAATCTTGTCTACTTTTCCATATCCCCATCCTTCACAGTTGTCCGAACTTGCTCAATTGATCATGACTGTCATGGTAGGCGCCTGGCAATTCCACTTGTCCGCACTTGACACATGTGCGGGGATTTAGTACCCCCAGGCAATCCATCATGTGCCGCACCCCCAAGGTTTGGAGTCTCGCTTATCATCGGAACACTGCTTCCAGGTTCCCCTGAGCTTGGGCTTGGGGACTCGAGCTCACCTCAAACCCATCACCGGATACTTTCCTAGTACTACAGGAGCTGTGGCTGTCTTGCGCTGCATCTCAACAGGGCACCACACATATTACCTCACGTCACATGGCTTGACAATGCTGCCAAGGCTCACATACCATCAGAAATTGTTAGTCGACGCCCGTTGCTAGTTTTCTCATCTGACGTTCAACATGTTCCCTCTGGCTCTGATCCTCGTTTCCTTCAAACGTGCGATCTCGTGCTGGGCAATCCCAAAGTACAAAAGATTTACTTCTTTGTCACTAGCAGCTCGCATACGTTGCGGATTGCCCACGTGTGGTGATTCACAAAAGCAACTTGTCTCACATTCGCCAAGGCTCTATCGATCTTTTCATTGAAACACTGGTGCTCCTGTCATATACCTGCTTACACGGATAATAGCGACAAAGTCTAGGCTGGTAATGGGTGTAGTATGGACAAGATCCGTCGATCCACACAGAAAAAACCCCGAAGATTCCAAGTCTCCCTGGAAGTGCAGCGAGCCATGTAGTGGTACTTAGGCACCAAGACTTTTGAAAGTACTTGTGTACTCAGTTCAAGAAGGTTGCGAGACAACACTAGATTTACATGCAATCACAGGACTTGTGTGCCAATATCCGCTGTCCACGATATATTCAAAAGTTTCTCCCGGACTTCGAGTCTGGGTCCGAAAGATTGACCGCGATGTGTCGATTCAGAGTTACGAGCCTGGACACAGAAGCTTTGAGGTAGTTTCTGATGACTGCCTTAGCCAATCGCATGATTCTCATATGAACAACGATGACTGACAGAATTATGATAATTCAGAAGCTGCACCACTGGCACGCAGTCGAGTGGAACTCACTTATAGCGGCTGTTTTGTCTTGTTTTTGCGAACATAGACACAATGATCAAGTATTATCACGCGAATCTCAGTTTCTTTTCTCTTTGGAGGGCTGGTAGGGGACCTGAAAAAGGAGGGTGGATGGAGTTCGAGGAAAACCACGATGCGTCCATGTGTATCCAGACAGAAGCCAATTATACACAACGAAGTAATACTGTCTGGTCGTGTAAATAATTTTGCTCGTGAAATATGGGGTTGAAGAGTACCTAGGTATGAATGGTATTCGGACAAAAGTTACTTAAACACACTCAGCCTATATATCCACGAAACGATGTGAGAATTTGAGTTAATAGGAAAAGCGTCAACAAAGGGAGTTCAATTCAAATTGATGATCACCGAAGCATGGGAGCTGTAAGCCGTAGGGCAAGTCGCTCAGTATCTGCTCATCTGTCGTCCGAGACGAAAACACGCGTGCGCATGATTCTTCATCCTGGATCTGTCTGGGATGAGCTGTGTCGTGCATATGACTGACTTACTCGTTCGAGCCACTGTTTTTCTATGGGAAATTCCACTTTCGTCCGGCCATTATTGGGACATGCAATGTGGCGGTCCTGACACTGTCCTCCACATAGTAATGCGCATGGCTTCAAGCGCTCACATTGTGGGGCCGAAGGTGACCTACTCATTTGGATAGACTCTGTCTGGAGTGGAGATATGTGCCAGACTGGTTACGTTTCACGACAAGAACTGGGTACCCACCAACAATGTCGTAAGGCCTTTCCAAGATTAAGGCAGGAATGGCACCGGCATCCATATCTTTTCAATACTTACAGAAGTATTGCTGAAACCTAGTTCCTCCAAAGGCCCTGTCAATTGTACGAGCGGGATTACTCAGCATATATAATGACCTGCGCCACTTCAATTGTCGAGAGTCTTAATTGACTATCTGCCTCCAGATTACCCGTATAGCCTCTCTTCTTAAACTCTTTCTGAGAGGGCAACGCGTTGATGTCAAGCTCAAATTACCATATCCCTCGAAATTTCCTTCGCACCACCGTTTGATCCCAGCATCATGAGACTCGTGATATTGTTGTCGGCCTCGCAGTGGCTGTCTGTTCCGTTTCGATCCTTGCCGTTCCACTTTCTGAAGGTCCCTTCGCTTTGTGGCTCCTCCGCCATTATGAACATAGTTGACAATGTCGTGTAAATCTGGTGGCCGAGCCCGGGAAGCGTGCTTAAAGAATTTCCAGGTTTTGCGAGGTGTTCATTTCAATGGAGCGTCGCCATCGATCGACATCCACGAGTTTACACTAGCTAACAATGAAACTGCTGCCATAATGACGAAGTACCGCCTTATGCTGACCGACTTATCTGCGTATCTTATCCTAAGCATTAGGTACATATACGATTTTGTGTTTCAAGAGCAAAGGCTGTCCGATGGAGCGGTCTTATTTGGATAGAGACCATCGGACCAATATCGGACAAAAGGAGTCCAACGTGACGTTCTTTAAATCAAGCGGGTGGATTGGGCGCCCTTCAGGAAAACCATCAATACCTTCATATTCCAAATCAGGGGAAAGAACAGTTGTGCATGTGAGCTGGAATGGAGCCACAGAAATACACAGCTGGAGAGTCTTCGGAAGATTTGAAGGTGGCAGGGCCCCTTCACTCGAGAAGTCCTAGCCGGGGAATAGTTTGGGTTTGAAACTATACTACTTGGGTCATTGCCAGGGCTCCTACCCTTGGTATATGCCGAAGCCCTTGATTTTGAAGGTCGCGTGATGGGCTTGACCGAGGCTAAGACGACTTTTGTTCAAATGTTCCTTCTGAAATCCACGATGATTGCGATGACCTCTGGTGCAATGCAATGGTCATGGTAGATGTCGGAGAGAGCAAACAGACACTAACTGGTGTGGGAATTGGTTCTCACAAATTTCTTCACCCTTCGTTAGTCTTGTATGTAACGATGTCGCTTTGCCTTGGAATTCTCACTATGAGGCGTTGCCTGCGGCGAAGATGGATTGGTTGTCGGTTTGCAAAAGGGCTTCAAGATAGCGGGTAGTTCGGTCGGATGCGATCGGAGGCGATTTGCGAGGCCGAGATTCGTAAGGAGTGGTCACAACTTCAAAATATAGCCAATATCAAGGGCCAATCATCTTAAGCGCCCTATGGCCGTCAACGGTTGCGGACTCATGAGCCGTTTTCGTTTCACAGTGTAGTAGGACGTACATCTTCAGCTCCCCCAAGCCGCAATTGCAACGAAAAAATTTGGTTACTATGCTATGCTAAAGGCGAGAGCCAGGCAATGTGGACAAGACGCTGACCCAGAGCGATTCGTGTTCAGAATTATGGCCTCTTATCTACAGAGCCAATTAACTTATGCACCTGATCAATCCCCACCTTGGACTATTCGTGGACAAGATGTGATAGCCCAAGAGGGCTCAAAGACCGTACCGTTCCACAAACATGTGTTGACCAACCCAAATGACCTTATGCGTTGTAATAACATGAGAATACCGGACCTTGGTCGGTTGTTTTAGCAGGTGCGTCTCCAGTAACGGCAACGCCGATTTCCCCCTCAGGTCGGCCGACATCCTTTGGCGCATTTTGCGCAAACAGTTTTGACATCCTCGCCTCGAGCTCTCTCGCTTGCTTCTGTGCAAAATACTCGATCGAGTCATAATCATCTGTCTCCTCTTCATCGAGCTTGCCTGAATCCTTATCGCTTCTCCGGTGCTTGGCAAACCTCAGCGGCGTCGAGGTGGCTTTCATCTTGCGAACGAAGGCCTCACGCCTGGAGTGATATCTCTCCGCCCTGGGGCTCCAGAAGTCTCGCGACATCTCGCCGAGCTCCATTGCCCGCGCGCGGTTCAGGCCCTGTGGGGTTATGTCGGCATTGCTCTTCCACGCGCCAGGTGCATACCGCGGCCCACTGGAGGTTCCGTTCAGACTGGCCACGCTAGTTTTCTTCTTCAAGCTTGGCGTACTGCTCCTGCTCTTGAGGATGTTCCTGCTGGTAGTCCTGGAGCTTGGACTGGCATTCGGGCTGCCACTGGGCGTAGACGGCGCTGACGAGCGCACCACAGCCTTGACATGATTCCTGATTCTTGTGTCGAGTAGTGTCCCATAACCAGGAAGAACGTGGTCCACAAGGCCAATAGACCGCGCGTCATACGCTGAGATGGGCGTCATGTCTCTCAAGATCCGCCTGCCGCCTGTAGGGCCGCAGCGTGCGTGATAGCTGATGCTGTGGTATTCGGACCCATACAGCCCTAGGGCCCGGTACGCAGGGTTCAAGACGACATCCGCGCCAGCCACGACAGAATCGCATGCTGCAGCTAGGGCAACACCACCGGCGGCAGCGTTCCCACGGATGCCGGCGATGGTGAGAATGTTGCGGGAAGGGAATTCATGCAAAAGATGGTATACCACGTCATTGATGCGGTTGATGTTGTCCCAGGACTCCATGGCTGAGTCGGCCGCAGATTCAATGACGTTCAGATGGATGCCATTGCTGAAGTAGCCGTTGCCACCCATCATGACGACGGCAGACAATGGGTGCTGAGAGGTGTGGGTGCTGAGGACGAAGCCCAGAGCCTCGACGAGCTTGTTGCACTGGGCAGTGGACATGGCACCGTTGTAAAAGTCCGAGTACACATACGCCACACGCGATGAGCCGATCTCGTCGACGGTCACGAAGTCGACCCAGACTTCTTGAAAGGTGCCATGTGGGCATTTGGACCAGGCCTGGGTGGCATTTGGGCGGGAAAGCTTGGCGACGGCGTCTTCAGTGAGCAGTCCAAGCTCGCGCAGGCCGAACACCGCCGGGACCTTGGGCCAGAGTTTCGCATCTGTCTTCTTCTTGATGCGCCGAACGTGTGTGATCCAGATGCCATGCTGGTCTGCTGTCTTGATGCAGACTGCTTCGTCACGGACAGCGATGATAGCACCGGGAAGGGCATTGACAGCCGCGATCCAAGAGCCCTCGTCGATGACGCCGCCATATATGTACATTCCTTGGCCCAGGACGGCGCTCTGGCAGCCGGGCTGCGAGTCGGCGCATCGGATCCTCCTGGAGATCTCCCTGGCACTGTGGGACCTGATGTTGAAGTCTCGCTGGCCGGCCTTGAGGAGCGGGCGGTGATGTGTGACGCCACCCAGGAAGGGCTTCTGGAGTCCAACTGACAGCTCCTTGTACTGAGGCTTTGCCTTCAGGCCGGGATGAATGGCGCGGTACACAGGGCTTGGACAGGCGCTTGAGCCGGGCGTGAGTGGTGGTGTTATGGGGGCCGAGGTGTAGGCGGTCGCGTTGATCCTGTCCACGGCAGCAAGACATGCAGAAACAGCTGCACGTGTGACAGGCCCACGGTACACACCCGACTTGGTAAGGCCCGGCTCGTCGATGTTGACGGGGAACTGCTCATATGCCCAGACCGGGCCGGCGTCTAATTCGGCCTCGGCCTGGAGGACAGTGACGCCCCAATAGGGTCGGCCCTTTTCGCTCAACGTCTCCTTCTGGAGAAGCTTTGAAGGGTCAGATTCAGAGCCGTCGTCGCCCATGAGCACCCAGTCGATGGAGGACGGGCCGGCATCGCCTGGTGGTCCCGGATGGACGATGAGGGTCAGGTACTCCTCGTATAAGTCAGGTGGGACGCGGGAGGTCAAGAAAGGACAAATGATAAGGTCTGGTTTGGCCAGGCGGGCGGCTTCCCGCATGCCTTCGTCGGAGAGGGCATATTCGATGGTGACGGCGTGGAGTTGTGAGAGGGCGAGGTATAACCTCTGGGAGAGGGAGTTGTGTGCTGTGCAGATGAAGAGGATCTTCATCTTGACTGTCTTTGGCCCGTACAGATAGATGTACTAGTGAGTAGGCTGATGTTGTTGCTGTATTGTGTTCTGTATCAGCACCAAGATGCAGCTGACAGCCAAACAGATAAAAAGGAAGGAAGACTAGGAAGACTGTCTCATACATACACGGCTGTAGGCAGGGTCGCACGGCGGAGGAGGGGGGCAGCGTGTATAAATCTGCTCCGTCGAGTCTGGGTGCCTGTCTCCGTGCCTGTATGCGTGTGCGTGAGTCGCGAGTCGCAAGCGACGAGAAACCTCATCATACTGCAATCCCCCCCAACGTAACCCAACCCGGACCTTGACCCCTGTGCCGGCCCCCCCTGGGCCCCTCCGTGCTCGCCAGCGGGTCACTTGCTTGCACTTGCATCCGCAGGGCAGGAAACGGCGCGAAGGGGAAATGGGAATTGTGTGGTTTGTGGGCGGGCCGGCCGTTCATGTGAGCGTCTGTGCAGACGACGAAGGCTAATCAGCCCGCTAGGTACGGTGTAGACCTATCTGTATGGTATGCACACTAGTAGTGTCGTAACCACCGTCCCGAGCTCGCATAAGATCCGACATCAGGTTGGATCGCACACGGTACATACCGGCCCAAAGAGTTGACAGATAATCCATACATGTTCAGCTCCCTCCCGGGCCTGAGCGCAGCAGCCAACCGTCATCTGTATCACTGCCGCCATCGTGCAGCATGCGAATCCATCCAGATCCCATGAGGGTGTCGTACTACCCCGAGGCACAATTGTGGTCGCACAAAGCAACGGTTGGCCGCAGTGAAAGTGCGCAACAGACTAGAGGTTGGGCACTTTTGGACCGACTTGCAGCAAGCCCATTTTCGGAAGTCTGGGGGATCTTCGGATCTTCGAAAATAAAAAAGGGGGGGCGCGCCTTTTTATTGCCCAGACGGGCTTAGGTTTGCCCTGGCCTGGCTTAGAATGATTTGGCTTTCACTGTGTAGAGCCGTTCTGCCTCGCCCGCCACCTCTCTAAAATGAGAAAAATTAAGAAAATACACATGCAACCATAACCATCCCGGGCTTCCGACCTGCATCTTCGTCCCTCACCCTGCCTGCGTTGCCAGCCAACTTCGCAGGCCGCGCTCGGGGCGCTTATACAAATGGAGAACTCCAGCTGCAGTCTGTCTTCGCACGAGGCCAATCAAGGCCCTCCCCTGGACGGCTTGAGCACTTCCATGTCGGATATCTGGTGTCTGCGTCAGACCAACGGGGTCTCCCCGCCCTTGGAGTGGACTTGTATGTGGATCTCTGGACCGAGACGTCGTGAAGAATCCCGCTCTCCCACGTTCTCCATCGGAGAATCCAAGGGGGGGCACCTCAGCCTCATTACTGGGCCCTCTTTCAACCTACGTCGACTCATGAACATTTCGTACTACGTAAATTGGACATTGGTCAGAGGCATATCTGCCGCAACCCCGGCGATAATACGGGAAGTTGGGCCAATGTCAGACCCTCAATTTTCGGTGGATCCTCGCCAAGGTCGCAAGGTTCTTTGTCTGCACATGGGCACGCACGCACACACACACACACACACACAGAGAGAGAGAGAGAGAGACAGAGAGAGACAGGTGGGGAGTGGGGGAGGGAGGAAAGTGGCGGGAAACAGCCTAGTGGCTATCTGCCCGGTTCCTGCTCGACGCCGTCAAAGGTTCGCTCTAAAACGTCTCACGGACACTTTATCTACTAGTGGCCACGGGACGATCATAAGACGAACGATCGCTATTTGCGATGTTCGACCCCAAGGCCCGGGAGTCTCTGTGCGGGCGGTCCGGCATCAGCTGGGTGAGCGCTAGTATTTCGTGTCGGGTCGGCATTCCCATAAGCTCGGGTTTCCAAAGCCCATCCAGGAACATTCTCCAGGAACCACATCTTCGGGTGTGCCATGTGGGAGCCTGGGAGATACTACGCAGTACACGTGTAAATTGTCCAAAAAGGCCTCTCTGCCACCTGGGCAGCAGGCCTTTTGACTCGGACGAGTCAGTGCGTAACAATGCCAATTCTGGCCTGGAGACCCAGGGTTCCGGAAACACGTTGGACTCCGTCGCCCCCCCGCCCTCCATCTCATCTGGAGCCTGGACATTGTTGCTAGCTGGAGCCCACACCCGCCGAGCTTATCGAGCTTGCAAACGTGCAGCTCTGTCTCGGTGAAACCTTGTTGGGAGCTGTTCCTGTTGGCGGTCCATCACTCTTCATCAGGGCCATGATCCGATATCATGCGGCACAATGACAATCTCACATGAATAAGCTCACGCACACCTGCCCTTTTCAAATTTCCATGCCCGCCCTGCGTTCTAGACCACACATATGGGGCCATCGCGTACTGCGCAACACCATGTCCAATGGTGGTGAAGCTCGATTGCCGCGGATCGGATGGCAGTCCACTGATTGCTACGCGAGGCCACTGCAAGATAGTAATAAGTGCCATCTGTTATTACCCATCATCGGATGGTTACTGGCGAATGATACTCGGACCCGGTTTGAACAACGCACAGATGCTGCACGTCTGTGTTCTGTCTTTCAGGGGCCGCCCTCTCACCGTCTGTGCATCGTACAACCTCGTCTCCTTAGCTGCGTCTGGATGGACTAGGATGGTTTGCATTAATCCGTCAGTATGCTGTCAGTATGCTCAAAGAGACCGGAGTGTCACGGAAGTCCAAGCTACGCCCTGCGCGAGTAGCGGCAAGCTCGCTGGAGAGAGTGCTCCGTGATTAAGCTTTCCGGCTCATATTGGTCAAGGTTTGCGGATTCGTCGGTCTGCTATGCTAGCCTGTGTCAATAGAGCTCGCTGTATCGGCAAATAACTTCTTGTTGAACAACAAGCTCGGGTGGAACATCGTATCGATGAAAGTACCAGATTCAGAGTTCTAGGAGGACCGCCCACAGATGTTGCAGCACTATCCATGAAGGCGGCTACATATTATCTTATCGATACTTCGATAGCAATTCGCGTTGATTAATACCTATGGAGCTATATTTTGAAGCTTTCACGCCAGACGAATCAGCAGGGAAACACCTTAGACGCATCAGATATATAGCATCTCATTACACAGCACACATCCCAGTCTCTGATGTTTGAATATTGAGTAGGATACTGGCTATGTATAAATATACGTTATTTTGGTGGAATTGACCTCAGGTTCACGGCACCACGAAAGCTTCGAAGACCCCACCACCCCGTCTTCCGCCCCTGCAGCATGAATCTCTGGGCCGCAATTTCAACCACTTGATCACTCATTACTTCATATTTCGGAGAAGGTACTTGACGCCCTCGTATGACTCTTGGCCAGTTGGGAGGATCTGGGCTGCCGGCAGAACGAATCCGTTGCGGCCGGTATCACGGAGCTCTACGGTGAAGACGTAGTCTGCACCAGTGACATCGTTGACATAGTCCACACTCGAACCAGTGGCCGGGTATATAGTCGTACAGATGGGACCATACGTGTACTGCGTGCCATAGAGGGCGGCTATGGCCTTGGAGGCACCGCTCGCCAGAGACTGCAGCTCATTGTTGTTGGTCGCAACGGCGGAACAAGAGTAGCCATACGGCGTCATGAACAATTGCGAGTACGAGTGCCAGTCGATGTAAAGCTTGACACCCTGCTGAGTCTTGATCGCGTTGATCTTGTCCCTAAGGGATTTGTTCTCAGGGGCATCGCCAGCGGCCGTGCCCTTGAAATCCTCGGCGCAGGGGTTCGTGGAGGCTCCTCCAGCGACATTCCACTGGTAAGGCCAGTTGCGGTTGATGTCATGGCCGAGGCAGCTGCTTCCGGAGGTCGACTGTCTGTTCTTACGCCATAGGCGGTCGGTCTGCGTGTAGATGAAGCCTGATGCATATTAGCGACGAATTCACTGGCAGTGATCAATGGGCTCCAACTCGGAGCTTACCATCGGGGTTGACGACCGGGAAGAGGTAGAAGTCGTATTTGTCGACCCAAGACTTTGTCTCGGTGTTGGTGGCGTAATCACTCAGGAGAATATTGGCAAAGTATTCAACAGTCTGTAGCGTAATTAGATATTTGCTCGGCACAGGTGATCCAAACGGAAGCTGACATACCAGAGTGGTGATCCATTCTCGGGCGTGGACAGTGCCGTGGAATATGATAGCGGGCTTCACATTCTTGCCGGCGCTGCCATAGATATGGATGCCCGTGATGGCGTTTCCCTGAAGGGAGTTGCCAGAGGTAACAATCTCCGAGTTGGCAGGGTATTGCGCCTGGAGACCGCGCAGAAATGACAGGTGGTCGGCATACTGGTGGTATGCTGTGAACCAGGTCGAGTTGATCGCTGCTGCGGCTCTCTCGGAAAGGACGTCGACTGCGGGCTCTTGTTCCGCCAGGATGGAAGCCCCGAGATCCTCGTGCATTACTTCGATGCCTTCGATACCGGCGACCTCGTCATTGAACGCTTGCAGCTTCTCGGGGGCTACGACCACGTCGGCGAAAGCTCCGGCCTTGTTCGGAGCCTTCCAGGTGTCCAGGTCTAGCTTCTCTACGATCTCGGTGACCTTGGATGCGTCGAGACCGACGGGCACACGGAAAACGCGGTACCCATCATAGGAGACCTGCCGAGGTTGGATGTAGGGACTGGCGATGGCCAGGGAAAGGGCTGAGAGAAGGAGGGCGAGATGCTTCATCTTGGCTCCGGATGTCTACTTGGCAGGGTAGACTAATCGCTCCGGCCTGTCCCAGCTGCTGCGAGGAGGGTTGTAGATGCTGGATGGCCTTGAAGAAGCAACCGGTTGAGGGTCAAAGAGAGGAAGCCACGCCCAACTAGAAGGGATGTCGTCAGGACAAGCTTCCTTTATAAAATAGACGGGAGGTCTGGGCTGGCCGTTGACAGGATCTACTGCAGAAGTCGGGGCCCCTTATTCAAGAGGTGTGTGTGTGCCACTGCGGGGAGGGTCTGGATATGGCCGTTTGTCGACATTGTCAAGCGTGCCCAGCTGCTCCTCTGGGCTTGGTACACTGCCATTTTGAACTTTATTTTTATGGTTAAGCAGCTTAAGCTATGGGTGCTACCTGCCTCTTCTGGCCTTGGCCGGTGGCCTTGGGGTATTGCGACAACCCATCCCATCGTCATCCAGACCACTCGGGAAGATCACCCGCCATGGATAAGCGAAGGTGTGGACGGGATGCAGTCAGTTCACGCCTTGGCGAGCGACGGCAGTGTCAGGCCAAGCTCTCGACCGGAGTGGCTGCATGAAAGGAAGAGACGAAATTGCAGGGTGCCAGACAAACTCTTTTAACTTAGACTTTTGCTCACCTCCTTGCGTGTGTTTTCCCGTCTGTCTGTTTATTTGCGAATACGTGATTTATGCCTCCTCTGTCCATGGAGATTGCACACAGGGTTCGGCTTTCGGTGGCGCTTGCCAAGAGAAACCGAGTGCCTCGACCGGCAGAAGGTTCGGCACACGATGTCACCCCCAGCTAGGGACCTGCCGAAAGGATGAATGCCAAGACCGCTGACGGTGCAAGGTGCTGTTCGTGATAAGAAGGTTAGGATTGTTCCATGGAAGTTGTGCCAGGTGCCGGGGTGGTGTCTTCATAAGTGATATCATGATCGCTTTGGGCACTGGGTTTCCAGAGCCAATCGAATGGAGACACCAACGACTCCTGCCGGTTCGAGCCTGATAAAGTCCCCTATGGCACCGTCACACCAAGCACGGCATGTTGTTGTAAACCTGTCTCCCAGCCACAGTTCCTAGGAAGGGAAGGCAGCAAGCTACAATGACATGACATAGTGAAGAATTCTGGATGGAACCTTCCGAAAAGCCATTAATAGCAGGAACAAGTCTGCTTAGGACTTGTCTGTGATTTAAAATAGTAGCGTCGTACGTGGACTACATGCTGATAGTAAAGACAGAAATCGTTGGGCGATTTGTTGACAGGACAGCAAAAAAAGACAAAGATCATGTGCGAGCACAAGATCATCTCGGAAATGACACATGCTTATACAGATCAACTCAAAATGCTGATACACACTTGACTGGCTTATCTCCATATAGTGTAGGGCGATATCCGAGTCCTTCTAAGTTCCACGTCTGTCTATCAGACTCCTGCCCCTTGGGTGCCAGAGTTGGATTGCGGCATACGACTGCTTACTATTATGACTTTTTGATTGGACTATCTCTCACTCTGGCTTATAGCTATTGCGAAAAGCAAGGCACTCAGCAAATCTATGCCCACCCCATTGTACCTAGTTTTCTAAGCATGTTGCAGCCATGACTATATTCGGTCGAACAAAAGCACATCTCCACCTCCATCGGTAGATGATATAACTGAGTACTCATATTGCTTTGATCAATCAGTAACCTTACTCGCGAGATACAGTGAACAGTTCAAAATTTGGTGAATTTGCTTTTTTGATATTGTGAGGACAAGCGCACATCCGAGCAGCACAGATTCTAGGACCGAGAGTAGTCTCAGAGATGAGCCAAGAAGTGATTATAGGTTCACCATTGATTTTTCTCAATGGAGATTGATGTCATCTGCCAAGGCTTTCGATCGCCTACGTGATCATCATTCCCATTGCAAATCCTCAGAGACCTGAGTTCATTTGCCTGATTCGGGTAATAGATCCACAACGATTCAAACAAGTTGTGATTCCCCGTTCGGCGAGGCTCGAGTACCTAATTATATGCGGAGACAGTCTGTGTATATGTTTACTGGTCGTGCCAGATGTGCAAGTCATGCCGGCTTGAGACAACTCTGCTCGATGGACAACAGTTCTTTGCGAGTGTCCGTTGCTTCTTGATGACAATATCACCGTGGACCAAGATAGCTCTTCTGCACGTGATTGAGTGTCAACAGGGCAGATTGAAGAAACGAATTGTCTCGTTTGACTGTTCCTTATACACCACATCAATAGGGGTCACTTGTGGGAAACAAGCGTTGGTGTTTCCAAAAGTGAACCGAATTTATGAAGGGAAGGTCGAGTCAAGCACAGAAAGATTGGGAATACGCAGTAAAGTGTGGCTGACAGGGATGTGAGCATGCTTACTTACAAGCTTTGAGGCATGCGTCGGCTATAAGACAACCGTGGGGCCCTCTCTGCAGCCTGTAATAATTCGGATGCCGGACCGTTCGCTACGTGCGTCTCAAAACATAGCTATCAGAAATGATCTTTGCAGACTCATAGCGCCTTCTGCCTAGTATTGAACTAAATGCACCCTTTGCTTTCCAAGGAATGTGTCTTATTGGATTGTGTTGCGGTCTATGTCGCCGATTGTTTACCGACTGCATCAAGCCTGAAGGCGCGGAGCCAAGATGATACCCATATAGATATCTTTTGGAGGATCCTCCAACGCATGTCTTGAAATTGGAACTACTCAAAAACGACACAATGGTTGAAGAGCTCGTAAACATAGATTATATACCTAGGTATACACTCGTCACCAATGAGAACTCTTGAGATACGCTTCCGAGGACCAGTAAGTTATCTCGTGGTGATCGCGTTGTGAGAATAGGAAAGAGTGAGCAATAGACCGGAGAGCCCATCGCGATTCACGATGGACCAGTATCAACCGTTGACTTCAAGCTGGGTTAATTGCCTAGGTACTTGTGTGCGAAGAGCCTCTTGATGACCGTCAGGTCTGGACCACACACTACCTAGTTTAGCAGGCGGCGCTCAGACGGTGGTTGCTTTGATAGTCCCAAAAACTGATTTCTTTCACTATTTGAGTAGCACAGGCACATACTGTGCCGCGCAGAGACTAGTTCACTACCGCTTGTTCGGATGGCCTATCAGGACCAGCCGTTGACTTTTCGAGTCCCAGAATATGGACTATGCAAGCGCTCGAGTACCCGCCCCGCCGAGAATAGTGAGGCCCCATGGATGAAGATCACGTTCCAGGCCACCTGGCGGCCACGCCTCTCTTCCGGCACTAGTCTTGTAGTCTTAAGAGGCAGTCAGTGCGCTAGGATGCGCATACAGGCAGATGGAGCTAACGTTGGTGTAGCTCCTTTCTCTCTATGCCTTCAGTCATGTAATAATGAGCAGCTAGATGTTTCTTTGTGAAGTCAAGTACGTGCAGTAGTTCCACGCCCTCGGCCGGAGCGATACCCTGTAGGCACATCGGATGAGAGTTCAAGAGGATCGATACAAATATGGTAGTCTCTCGCCGTCAATTCGTGTGATATTCGTATTGCGGCCAGCTCCTCTTCCCCAACTTGGACACCAAATTGTATATCCGACGCAGCACAATCAATATGCCATCATTCAATTCCTTGCTTGTTGCTCTCGCACTCTCCACCACCACCCTCTCTTTTCCGTTGTCCATCCCGAGCTCGATATCAAAACTTGTCCCGTCACTTGCTTCAGGTAGTGACTTTACAGGTGACACTCAGAATGGTCTTTCAGGGGCCTGTAAGCCGATAACCATTATCTTTGCTCGCGGTTCCGGCGAGACTGGCAACGTCGGCACTGCGACAGGCCCACCCTTTTTCCAAGCGGTTGCAAAACGAGTCGGTGCCGCAAACGTTGCGGTACAGGGCGTGGAATACGGAGCTGCGTTCCTGAGTGTGTTGAGTGGCGGTGATTCCGCTGGCAGTGCCAAGATGTAGGTTGATCCCAAGCCAGAAAGAATGTCGGTGTGCTGGATCGTCTCGCAAGGCCCCACGAAACCATGGCTAATGCGAGACTGAAATCCCAGGGCACAACTTGCTCAGCAGGCACTCTCCACGTGCCCTGAAACCAAAGTTGTCTTGTCAGGCTATAGCCAGGGCGGACAACTTGTCCACAATGCGGCCAAGTTACTGCCCGCCCAGGCCGCAGAGAAAATTGCGGCTGCTGTTACGTTCGGAGATCCAGGTACAGATATACTCTCGTTCTCGTTCTCGCTCCCGTCCCTTGTAGCCCTTGCTTCCTTCCCATCCTCATCCTGAGAAGAATAGTGGATTGGCTGACGGCGTTATGTCTGCAGACAACGGCCAATCGTTTGCCAACATCCCTTCTGCAAGCGGCAAAATCTACTGCCACCCCATGGACAATATCTGCCAAAATGGCTACCTCATAACGGCATTCCATTACTCGTATTCGACGCAGTATGTACCCGCGGCTGCGGACTTTGTGGCGTCGAAAATGTGAGAGACGAGCGGTCGGCCCGAGTTTTGTTCTCGAGCTGGAGCATCCCACCGCGCTGACGGGGCTGAGAGGCTGGACTGGGCGGCTTGCCAATGTTAGTTATAAGTGAAATACATGGGCATGATGACAACGAGACGGTCCAGATCGTGCACACAGAAAAAAACGCATATTAGAGATGAGACATGAGAAAGAGATGATCATTGAGTCCTCCCTGGCTGTGTAGCCGAACTCCATCTGGAATGCAAGCCCAACCCAATCGAGCGTAGGGGTCATGAATAACAGAAACCGTCCAGTCCCAAATCCATGCATTCCTGATCTTCTGTGTCCACAAATCTCCGTCGTGGCAGTCACCTCAACAAAACCCTCACATATCAACCAGAGCTCCAGCACGTCTTGCTTTTGCCATCCTGAAGTCCGCATTCACAGCATCGAGTCATCTGCTTCGTTATCATACCATCTGTTTCCATCAGTTCGTCGTGAACTGTTCCTTCGCATATTTACGCACAGCGTCTCCGAGTCAGAGTGCACGCGTCGTCGAATGCTCTGATTCTTCGCAGGCGCCGGAGGAAAGTTGTGACTGGGCTCGAGGAAGCAAAACCCCAGGCCCTCGAATATGTGACCAGAATTTCCTCAACCCCAGCCAAGCATCTCGAGTGTGCTCTTCGTTTCAAGGCCGCTCAGTCCGGCAACCCCCAATGCGCGGACCTGGGTGCCGCGCCTCAGGCGCTGCAGCCCCACGGCGACCTTCCAGCCATCTTCCTCGCCTATAACAAACATGTACCTCTTGCCTTCCTGGTCTCGGATCGTCGCTCGGAGAAGGTGGAGCCCCTTTGCCTTCCAGTCCCCAGTCTGTGCCGTGCTGTTAGTCATGCGGGTCGAGCCAGAGGCAACGCTGGAGGCGTCGTCGTTGTAGCTCGCAGAGCCAGGCAAATTCGAAGAAGCAAACTTGGACGCGCAGTCGCCAAGACGGCAGGAGTCCTTGCACGAGCGCAGCACATCGGCGAGGTAAGTATCCGCGTCGTCGCCTAGCAGCGACTTTGGCGCACCTCTCTCCGCAGCACGCAACCTGGCCCCTCCTCCTACCACCTTGGCAAAGAAAGCAGTACTGATATGATTCGCACTCAAAGCAGGGCTGGGTGAGTTTTTCGAACCGGTCGGGGATGGAGAATTCGCAGCAATCGCACCAGTCAAAAAGTGCACGGGACACCATACCTCTACCATCTTGAGTGTCCATGCCTTGACGTCCCACTCGCGCTGCGCCACGCCGCGAATGTCGTCGTCGATGAAAAGGCCCTCTGTAGTTATCCGGAGGATGAGGCCGTCCGTTACGGTACCGACCCCGGAAATGAGCTGTGATGCTGGCGTCTTGGCGAACTGGTTCATGAAGCAGTAGACTGCTTTGATGACGATCTTGTCAGGGTCTTTGGTCGAGTAGGGACCCCGGACAGACGGCGGTGGCGACGTACGCGCCGTCGACTGAGACGGAGCCCAAGAGGACTCGGAAACGTCTGACTTGGACATACGGCGAGCTGGCCGCTTCGGCTGATCGTATGGTCGGTACGAGTAGGCGTCAGAGTCATCGCCGACAAAGGTCTTTGCTGTGGGGGGAGGGGGTTTCTTAGTAGGTGAGGATGGCGTGGGTGGTTTGCCATTCGGCCAGGGGCTTGTCTTCTCGCCAACACCGGAGTAGGCATAAGAGGATGTGCTGCGAGCCTGATCGGCTGGATCCTCCCTACGCCTCTCCTCAAGCTTCTTGCGCCGCTCCTCTCGCTCCCTCGCGAGGCGCTCTCTGAGCTCCTTCTCACGAGCTTCCCTTTGCTCTTTCTCCTTGCGCTCCTTGGCCTCCTTCTCCTTGGCCTCCTTATCTCTTGTCGCCTGCTCTTGCGCCAACTTGTCCTTGGCTTCCTGTTCCCGGCGTATCTTCTCGGCTTCTCGTTGCGCTCGCTCTCGTGCTTCTTTCTCCCTAAGCTCCTTAAGCCTCTGAGCGGCTTCGGCCCGGCGCTTCTCTTCGGCCTCTTTGGCCTTCCGCTCATCCTCCTTGCGGCGGACCTCATCTCTTGCCTTCTGCCATGAATTCTTGGGTGTCTCTGCCTGTGGTTTAGTTGTGCTGGGTTGAGGGGGTGGTTGGGGCGGTCGCTGATACGAGCCGTTGGACTGATTCGCACTGGGTTTCGACCCACCTGGTGGAGGCGGGGGGGAGTGGGCATCCGGAGGTGGGCCTGTGCCGGGGGAAAACCCGTGATGAGCGCTGTGGGGGCTGGATCCAGCACTACTGAAGCCACCACCACCGGGCATTGATGATCCACCGGAATAGAAACCCCCTCCCGCTCCTTCGCGTCCTGTGCTGTCTGATGATTGCCGGCCGAGGGACCAGGCCCCGAGACCGACTGCTATGACGAGCAGCAGCATACCAGCATTGCCCATGCCCTGGAAGTTGGCCCACCATGCCTGGAAGGCAGGTGCCATACTCTGGCCAATGACGACCATGATGAGGGCGGAGGCAAAGCCGGCGATAAAGCTGTTGGTATTTGTCCGCAGTGAGGGCAGGTAGAGGAAGCCAGAGCCGGCCGAGTGCTCAGGTATGATGAAGACATCATACTTGCCTGGCGGCAAGCCTGATCCAGAACCAGACGTCGTCTTTGGCGACTCGCCGTGAGGTGGCGGCGGCGGCGGCGGTGGAGGGCCGTTCATATTGTATGACAAGTCGCAGACGGACCGTAGGATATTGCGGAACGGGGCAAAACGACCGACAACCTGGGCGCGGACAGGCAGCCGGGGAAAGGAAGAGCGCTATGTTTGTGGTTGGAATCAAAGTCTAGTGGTATCTCGAAGAAGCCATTGGGAAAGCAGACGCTCGAGTCGCTCGGAAGTGCTGGAGGCGGAAAGCAGTGGTCAGCATCCATCCAAGCGATTGTCGTCCGCAGCCAGTCTGAACTTGATGTTTGATCGCAAAGGCCGCCAGCCCGAGGTGGTCCTGACTCACCAGAAGAGATGTGAAGCAAGAACAAACAAACGCCGGCCGATGCAGAGGCTGAGAAGACCCTTGGAAGGGTGTCGAGAAGCCGGCCAGGAGATTGCAGTCCGTTAGGACGGGCAGGGCAGGCGGAAGCAGAGGCAGAGGCAGAGGCTAGAGGCTGCCAAAAAGAAGCGAGGACAGGATGGACCTTGGATCGAGGTCGAGGTCGGGGATAAGGTCGAGGACAAGGTCAAGCGAAGCTTGACTATTAGGCGGTGGAGTTTGGATGGATGACCCGGGGGCGGGGAGGGGAGGACCCTGTGCGGAGCTCGCAGGGTTAAAATCGGTCAGTCGCCACGGGTAGACAGGTACTGTGGTCCTCCAGAAATGATGCTTGTGTTTTTTCCTCCAAGGTTGTCTGTGGTGTGTTGTAGTGGTGCAGTGTGGTGTCGAGTTGCAATCTGCCCCCCAAGCCAGGCTGTGGGTGGTTCGGAAGTCTTGTGTGTTTACTTGGAGAGCCAAAAGACTTCGACGAGGGTGGTGGGGTACGTGCCCAACAGGGGGGTGCCTAGACAGTCCTGGCAGCCTACCAGGGATCTGGGGGTCCCTAGCGCGTCTTTTGTCGTCTCGTCCCCTGTTTGTATGCCGTTTTTTGTGATCTTTTCTTTTTCTCGCCCTCTCCTCAAGGCTGCAGGTCCCCTCCCCCCCTCTCCATTGCATTGCCCAAATTGATACTGCACATGCAATTGAAGAGGGGTTTTTGTTCCTCATCAAAGACCAGTCAGTCAGAGCGAAGGGCACAGGACGAGATAGAAACCTTGGAAGACAGGTAGTCGGCGCAGGCAGTAATCTTGGCCACCATCACTTGTTACCGACAGGCTGACAGTCAGATTAAGTTTGTTCCCAGCCATCTCGATTTCGATATGTCTCTGTTTGCTGTCACCCCACGCCCAACGGTCCGGGCAAGACCATCTACACTACCCTCTCACGTTGCTGACCTACTGCCTACAGTACCTAGGTAGTGTCAACCGGCGTCTACAGTAGTGTAATACCTGTATTATGCACGCCGCCCGCGGGATTGTGATCATCTCCACTGTGACAGACTGCATAACGAACACGCAGCACAACAGATGCATCCATCCGTACCGCCTCCATCATCTTTGCATCTCCCAATCCAAGACCAAATCAAATCCAATCTCGCGTGGGGTTGCAATCGCAACCGCAGGCCGACCTGCCATGCCCAGTCTGTCTGCCTGTCTGTCTACCTAGGTATCCGTCCATCCTGTCCGCCTACCCGTCAAGACTACTCGAGAGGCAGAGATCATATGGCCATCGGGCGCCAATTGACCTTGCTGCGCGTGCGGTCCCATCCAGTCACACACAAAACCCAGTCGAATCCATCCAATCGGGTGCAAAAGAGAACAACATGACTACGGTACTGTGTCGTGTAGTATACCTACACGAGATGAGGGGAGGGGAAGCACAGCACAGCACTCTCAAAGTGCTTGTCACCTGCAGGTGGACAGCCCTGGTCTATGGATTAGTCTGCAGTATCCCATCCGCTCGCCTGTGTGCGTGCTGGGCGTTCCGCCTCTTAGCGCGCAGCGTTGACGGAGCAACAACGGTGACACAACCACACCCACGGCTCGCACTTTCAACGGTTTGTTCCGCCCACGCTGCCACGCTGCCAGGGTCATCCCCCGACCAATCGCTTAGGTTGATGACGTACAGCACATACCCACTCTTTGGTCGAACGGCGGTGGCAGGCTGGCAGGTTGGGCAGCGGCACCACCAACCACCTGCAGCCACCTGCCCGATTCGGCTGTTGACTTGGCCTGGACTGATCTGAATTCTGAATTTTGAATTCTGAATGCTCAGTATTGACTGAAATCGAAATTACCCCTCGTTCCCTCGTCGGGGCCCCACGTCCAAACAGGAGAGAGGCAGAAGAGAACGGCGCTGATGAACTGATCTCTGCGTCTTGGCAATGGGATGGGCCGATACTCCTGTTACATCCCGCCCTGTGGTATCCGCACGTACTATGTGCTGTGGTAGTAGCCGTTGGAGAATGCCAGAGGCGGCGGCAAGGCTGCATGCAGTTTGACTGACCTATCCCGCGGGAATGTCTCATCATCTGCATCGCATTGCATCTGTCCCGCGTTGGACTGTTCGCACAGACGTGGTAGGCATCTCAACCGCCAGGCCAGGCCTGAATTCCCATTACCCGGCTTGACAGACGGAGAGCCAGATTGCTGGGGCTGCCAGTATATGTGGTAGAGTAGCGCCAAGAAAGCGAAGGCAGGCGGCAGATGTCCTTGATCTCCCTGCGACACGTACCAGCCCGAGCTCTTGACAAGCCTGCCATAGCATCTTTATCACAGTAGACCAGACATGTGGAGACAACCTCGCGACCGGCGTGTGTAGATGGGAAGCGACAGAAGGGACCAGCAGAGCCAGCAGAGCCAGCAGAGCAGGAGGGCCAGTAAGATTCCCTTGGGAGAAATAGAAATCATGCCTCTTATGACTGTCATTCCCGAATACAAATGGCCAATTGCTTGGTAGACTATGCAGTATACTGTTACCCCTGAGAGAATCCGTAGAGATGAGAAGCGTAGGAACCCTTCTCGACGCCGAGTTGCCTGCTTCATGACCGAACCAAGAGAATCAAATCAGCTCCTTCAAACTCCGTACTCCTGGCCTGTCATCATTATTACTGTCATGTCTTGCCATGACCACGATCGTCGCACATCAAGCCACCCCACTTAGACGTAGACACGAGCTCCGGCTGCCGCGACTCCTTACTTGCCCAGCTTCCGGGCCTTGCTGTTTGCTACCTTCATCTTGGCTCCCAGCCGGTCGGCATCGCGGTCCATCTGATCCAGCATCTCATTCTGCACCTCCACCTCGCCCTTGATCGCGAGCCCCATCTCCTTCTGCCGCCGGATGATCTTGGCCAGCTCATCCACATCCTGATCCTGCTCCTGCATCTGCTGCCGCTGGAGCTGCACCACGCCCACGTTGTCCAGCTCCCTCGTCCTCTCCGTCTCTGGGATTGGCGCCCCCAGCACCCTGCCCCCCATTCTTGCTCTCGACGAAGACTCTCCCGCGCCCGAGAGCAGCGTGGCCTTGTCGCCAGAGCTTGGTGTCCCTTCCCTGGCGCCACGCGCCGAGGCGAGGCTTGAGCTCAGCTTCTCGAGCCCGTCCCTGTCGTCGCGCGCGGCAGCCAGTAGGTCCTGTCTTCGCCTCAGCTCGCCCTCGCCAAGCCTTTTCGCCTCACGCATGCTCTTCAGGCCCCCAACCAGTGCGGTCAACAAGCTGCCTGCCCTCACTAGGGCCCTCTTGGCCGACGCCCCGGCCTCCACCGCTGCTGTAGAACCCTGCTTTGACCCAAGGCCGGAGCCCGACCCGCCCGAGTCAGACGCGGCATCCCTGCGGGCAAGCTGTAGCCTCGCCTCTTGCAGGTGGCCCTTCATCTCGCGGTGCAGATCCGTCCATGTCGTGGGGTCATTCGCGGCGGCGGCATTGGCACCGTGTAGACTGATGGCCGGCACCCTTCCTTCGACGCCGATGCCACTGGAACTGGCGGCGCTACCGCCGCCTGTAGACGGCAGGCTGAGGAAATGCCGCCACGCCGGTGTGTCCCGCCATCGCCGGTCGGGTGACTCTGCGATGGCGCGGAGGTATGTTTCCAGCCCGCGGCGCCGGTCCTCGGTGAGCTCGGGCGAGGAGAGGGTCGACTTGAGCCAGTGCTTTGCGGGTAGCGGCTGCGGCGGGGCGGCGCCGGCGCTCTTGATAAGCTCGTCGTGTAGGGCTGCAAATTCCGAGTAGCGCTTTTGTGTGACAAACGAGCGGAGAGGCAGGCGCAGGGTGATGTTGTATTGTGTGAAGGGTTTGGAATTGGGGGGAGAGTTGACCGAGGTTGTTGGGATGGATATCTCGACCGGAGGTGCCATGTTCGTGTGTTGTAGCAGGTGGAAGGTAGATGGCAAAGGCCAGTAGACGGCTGCAGAGTCGGCTTTCGCGATTCGACGGGGTGCAGGGGAGTGGTGGTGCGCAAAGCTGTTCCACGAGTGAAGTCACGATGTTGTCTGCCGTCTGTCGACAGGTCTAGGACGTGCCGTCTCGTCGGGAGGCTTGGAAGCTTGGAAGGTCGCACTGCGCGGCGGTGGCAACAAGTACGCCAGTCACTTGGCGCAGCATTGGACGATCAACAATTTACCCTAAGTACTTGCACAGGCCCGTTCTCAAGACAAGACGATGAGAGACAGAGATGCACCGGCAGTAGCAGCAGAAACAAAATTTAATTCGAAGATGCGATGAGCATGAAAGCGTTGACGCCTACCCATCCAGCATTGCCCCCAGGGGATTCCTCTTCACCTTGCACATCTCAATTCTCAAAGCTGCCAGGTTGGAGACAGCCGCAAATGCTGGGGGCCTGGGAGCTTGTCATGTGCTGTCGATTGTGGTCTCCTTCTCCACAATGACCGCATGTTGGGGGAGCACTAGCACCAAGTCGACCAGCTGCCAACGCAGCAATGGAGCTGACCAGTTAGTGAGTCGTGGGGTCTTTACACTCTGTATCTGGATAGATCTCCACCACATCCGAACCCTGTCAAACTTTTGGAGACGTCAACAGCTACACCACGCCGAGGCGAGGCTCGGAGACCCATTGTAGGGACGGCAAAAGCATTATAACTAGAATGATCATCCACAAGCACCTGTAATCTCGTAGCAAACGGCAAACAGCCCACGCCATCCGCCTAAAGAGATTATGGCAGAGCGCCATTAACATGCGGACACAGCGGTGGACGAGACCAGCCACAGCATCACCATTGCGCACTTATCGCGAGCACGAACAGGAGGCAACAAGAATCAGGACGATGAGGTAAAGCAGAAGGGAACCAAGGGGTTTGTTCTCTCGTCTATTATGGTGAAGTTTCTCTCCCACAGTACGCTCCTGGTCAAGACGACTCAGGCTTGCATGCGAAGTCTGCCGCAGCTCGCCCCCATGAGGTTGAAGCAGTAGCCTGTAGACAGAGCAGACCGGTGCAGCCTCGGAAGCCACCAAGCTTCGCAAATCCGAAACACATTACAACTTCCACCGCTGATGTCCCAAGCGTCTCCGCAGTCCGTTGCCTTGATCGCTGTCCGTCAGGTCAAGCCCTTCAGAATGTCTCCTGATCCTCGCCCTCGCCCTCGGGGATCTCAAAGCCCTCTTCTGTCGAGTACAGGATCGTTTGGATGTTCTTGATCAGGCCACCCTCCTCCTTGTCCAGCTCGGGGTCTTCCTCGCACGCCTGCTGAATGAGAAGCTCTATGTCCCTCAGCTTCGAGAAGTAGAAGTCGCGCTCGCGCTCGAGGCCCACTACCGTCTCTTTGAGTTGCGTGTTCTCCGCCTGTAGTGCGGCCGAGGCCGGCGCCGCCTTGACACCGAGACGAGGTCCGCCCGAAGGGGTGGTGCCTCCAGCCGCCCGTCGTGCACCTCCAGCCGCGGGGGCAGCGCGGGCCGCGGCGGCACCGCCGGCTGACATGCCCTGGCCTTTGCGCCTGCCAACGGCATCGTAGTCACCGCCAGGGTAGTATTGGTCCCAGAATCGCTTCGTCCACTGCAAGAACTCGAGGTTGTCCTGCATCTTGCACTTCACGAGGGCTTCAACGGGGACCGACTTGTCGACCTGGTGCTTGGCGAACGAGTCTGGACCAAGACGTGTAGTGTCAGCAGAAGCACTGGTCTGATTCAAGTGAGACAGCAAAGTCGACTGGGAGTATAGCAAGAGTTGGGGTTTGTACTGACTCTGTAAGACCTTGAAGTTTTGAATGTATGCATACTCGGTGTTGACGTTGAACTTGACCCGAGACATGGGGAGATCGCCGAAAATGCTGTCGAACACCTGGCAGATAGCAGCCCTGGGGCGAGAGGCCACATGTTAGCTTTCGAGGTTGCCTCTGACGTGTCGTGATGCGCCGCAGAAACGCACTGGCGACGAGCACTGATGGAGGACGAGGGGTCTGCGGCCCTGGCTGTACGTACCCAGTGCCACATTGCTCAACCTTGGTCATGTTGAGCTGAAGGAGGCTGTTGAGCCATGCGATGAGTTCTTGGCTGTGAGTTTGTAAGGATCGTCAGTGTCCATGTCCATGGCACAGCGAGAGACCGAGCGACGGGAGCAAAAGAGGGTAAACACGCCACCGTGTTGGCAGTCGCGTGCTGAGGAGCGAGCTTCATGCTGACCGTGATTCACCCATTTTTCTTGTGCTGTACTTGGAGGTCTGGAAGCCAAAGTCGGTGGATCGCGTGGTTGTCTCGAGGCTATCGCGAGGGGCGACGAAACGAAACGGAACGGAGCGGAATGACGTGTGGGTATCTCGAAGGATGGAATGGGGGGGAAGAAGATAGAAAGATTAGGCAGCTGCTTGGATCAGGCACACAACAAATCAATGTCTAGGCTGTAACAGATGGGGATGCGAAGTTCCTGGTCGGAGGCAGAAGCAGAGGCGGAGGCAGAAGCTGAAGGTGAAGATTGGGGAGCAAGAGCAAGACCGGCGACGCCGCCGTGGATCTGGATCTGGCAAGAAAACGCAATCTGAAAACCAGTGCGGTCGCCCAATCAACACAAGCAAACAACACAGAGGGGGACATTTTGGGGCTCGGAGCGGAGCGGACCAACGAGAATCGGAGAATCGAGTGCCAGGTGGGGCTACCCTGCTCTCCCTAATCGGGCAGGCGGGCTGCAGCCTGCCCGAGGAATCCAGAAGCAGGTGGTGGTGGCGGCTTATTCATCAATGGATTCTTCCACCCTGCCAGTGTGTCCAGTGTGTTCAGGGCCGTGGCAGAACCTCTCACCTACAGGCTTTGTCGCACCTGTTGTCATCTCATCCGAGAGAACGTGTGCAACTAATCCCTCAGTCTTTTTTCATCTTCCCGAGGTGCATGGGATGATGTTGTCTCCATGTATTCCTGCGGAGGATTTAACGAAAATTGTCTTATTGGCAAGTTGAGCAGCACAGGTGAGGACAAAGACAGGTGCGCGACCAATGCAGCATCCGTTCGAATGTTGCTCGCGGTGAAACGGACTTTGCCAGAATAGTCCAACTCATCTCGTCTCCCTTCGCGCGAAAGTTTACAGATGATACTTAATTATCTCTGGCTGAGAAATAGGGCAACGCCGCAAACACTGCTTTCCAAGGTTATCCTGCTCGCATTTCAGTCCTTGATCTTTCACTACATATGTGCGTGCCACTCACCGAGGTTGCGGACCGTCGTCGCTCTATTTCTCATTCCGGTAGAGACACCGGCCTCCAGTTGACAGCATCCTGCTCCTCAGTGGCCCTTGTGAGTTGAGCATGGGCTGAAGTCTTGAAGTCGCGCTGGTGGTCTGCACATCATTACACCGGTGAGAAAGGTTCCAAGGTTGCCTTCAAATGTAGACCTGTTAAACTCCGGTTGAGGACATCCGGCGCAAATGTCGAAAATCGGATAGATTGATTGTTCCGTTCCAAAGCCAATGGATCCACAAAGCTCGGCCAACTTGGCCTTGAGCCGAGATGTTAAAATACCTAGGTGCTCTGATTACTGATGTGCCGTGCGATGAAACCTCACTTCTAAGCGGGAGGCCTGAGCGCTACCGTGATAGACTACTTAGTAACTGAACCGGCGAGGGCAGCATGGTTTTCTCGATTCATGTTCACTAATCAGAAACTATTGAGCTACCCATTGATCAATAAGCCGCCTAGGAAAAGTAAATTATAGAGGTCACAGATAGCGGCTGGTGGATAATTGAAACTCGATCTTCTGTAGACATATATAAACATCATTTCTGATGCGTGGCAATGAGGCAACATACGAGCCACCGAGCAAAGTAAGGACCACCTTGACACCATATCTTTTACACATATCCATACCAATCTCCACTTCTGAGGCAATTGAAATGGCTTCCAAGCCGAGTGATCCTGAGCGGCCGACTGTCCTCATCACAGGGTGCGTTTTGTTCCCAATCTTTGATATCCCCGTGCTAGGCTAAACCGGCTGACCCAACGACAGCTGCTCAGCAGGTAGTGCAGGCAACGCCCTTGCCTTGGAATTCGCAGCTCGCGGCTTTCGCACCTTTGCAACAGGCCGCTCAAAGGAGGCTGTATCCAACCTGGAAGAGAGAGGGATCGAGACCTTCATAGTCGATGTTACAGTGCCAGAAAGCATCACCAAGTTGAAGGACGATATAGCGAGGCTCACCGGTGGCACCTTGAATGTTCTTTTCAATAACGCAGGCGCATGTAAGTGTCTGACGCGAATTTATCTGTTAGACCCGGCTGTTTTTACGCAGCAAACCACAATTCGAGGGACGCGCCTGACATTATCAAAGTGTACGAAGCCCCGGCCATCGAAGCCGACAGAGCACGCGTCCGCGGCCTATTTGATACCAATGTGTTCGGCCTGTTCGACATGGTTCAAGCATTCACACCGCTCCTACTCGCTGCCGTGCCGATGTCTAAACAGCCGCCAACCATCGTGAATACTGCATCTGTTCTCGCACGCCTACCATCTCCTTTCTCCTCAGCTTATAACGCAACCAAAGCAGCAATTGCTTCGTACTCGGACACTCTCAGGCTCGAGGTCGAGCCACTTGGGTTAAAAGTTGTGACACTGTACATGGGGGAGGTTTCAACCGCCCTGATGTCTGCAGGAAATATCAACTTCGGCCCGGGCAGCATTTACGCTGACGTTGAATACAAAGTCAAGGAGAGGAGCATGAAGCACGAGAAGACAACGATGAGCCCTGTTGAGTTTGCGCGACAAGTTGTGCGCGCCCTTGAGGGCAGCGGAAATAATTACATCTGGAAAGGTACCGATGCTTTTGTGGTCTGGCTTCTGGATGCTGTAGGGGGCAGAAAGGTATTTGACCGCATAATGAAAAGTCCGGCCGGCTTGAGTGACACCAAATTAAGGGACAAGATTTACCAGAAGGGCCAGGCTCAGCATGGCCAGTCTGCTAAATGACCCCGTGCGGCATCGAAGAATAAGCTTAGTTAGTCATAGGAAATCCCTGCTTCGTGTGAACGAGATATCGTCTAAGGATTTGGAATTGATGTGGATCATCCAACTAATACATTGAATTTACCAATTTTGATACGAGGCGCATGCTCGATTTTTCTGTATCTACTGCCGTAGGGTGAAGCGTTCTAGATGCTATCTCGGCGCTACATTTGTAGGCGGTTCAGAGCGACCGCTGCCTAAGATTATGTTAGCAGAATTCGTCTCAGAAAGCATTGGGTTAAGATATTAGGAGATTAGGACTAAAATTGGGAGGCAGGAGGTTACAGTGTGTAAGTTCTTGGACAGTGACCGCTTCGAAACGCCGTACCGCAGGTCACGCTGACCAAGAAACTCGCTAGTGTGGGGGACCCGTTTAGTGGGCCCCTAAAGCTATGGCTTCACCGCCCGGTAGAAAAGTTGCCCAAGCGCATGTGGGCGGCCGCGGCTTTCTTCAGTCCACCACGAGATTCGCTCAGACTGCCGCAGTGGCGGCTTCATTCAGCATACTGATCAGCAGCGACCAGCGATCATGGCCCCTTCCAAGCGAAAGGCTGAGGATGACTTCATCCTCACCCTGTCCGACAACGAGGACACACTCGACCAGGACGACTTGGCCCCGCCTCCGCAGAAAAAGTCCAAAAAGCCCACTGGGTCCCTCAAGAAGTCTACAAAGTCCACCACGACCGACACCGATGCCGACGCTGCACGCGGAAAAGATGGGGAAGATGGTGCGATGGACTCGGACTTCGTTTTCGACGACGAGGTAATTGAAATAGCGGACGATATCGAGGAGTGGACCTTCAATGAAGCAACGAAGTCCATGGCAGGTGGTCAGAAACAAGTTCTAGAAAGCATAATACAGAGGAGAACAAGCAAAGCCCAAAGCCAAGTCAACGGCGACATTACACAGAAAGCCGACGGAGACGACGACGAAGAGAGCGAAGGTGACAATGACGAGCTCGGCGACGAAGAGGAGGTTCTTGCTGAAGACGCGTTTGGTATGAATGTTGGCTCTGACGTCGAGGAATCGGAAGACGAGGATGGAGTGCGCAAGATAAACACCGAAGAAGGCTCAGGCGGAGAAGGGGAAGACATCGATGCTGCGTCTGACGATGACTCTGTCGCTACACCCGTTGAGCATCCTGGTGACGATGGGGAAGACTTTGATTCGGACGACAACGAAGGCGAAGACGATGCCGAAGAGATCGCCAAGAGGGACGCCTTTTTCGCACCTGAGGAGAAGGCAAAACCCGGCAAGAAGGACATTGCCGGACCCTTCACGGCCATGTCTCTATCACGCCCAATACTCCGTGGCCTCGCAGCTGTGGGATTTTCCAACCCCACGCCCATCCAGGCAAAGGCAATCCCAATCGCACTCATGGGCAAGGACCTCGTGGGTGGTGCCGCCACCGGTTCAGGAAAGACCGCGGCATTTGTTGTCCCCATTCTGGAGCGACTGCTCTACCGACCGAAGAAGGTTCCGACTACCCGTGTAGTCGTCCTCATGCCGACTCGAGAGTTGGCGATCCAATGTCATGCCGTGGCCACGAAGCTCGCCAGCTATACCGACATCACCTTCTGTCTGGCTGTGGGTGGCTTGAGTCTCAAGGTTCAGGAGGCGGAACTGCGGCACCGTCCCGACGTCGTGATTGCTACTCCGGGTCGTTTCATCGATCACATGCGCAATTCGGCAAGCTTCACTGTCGAGGGGATCGAGATCTTGGTCTTGGACGAGGCTGACCGGATGCTCGAGGACGGCTTCGCAAATGAGCTAAATGAGATCCTGGAAGAGATACCCAAATCCCGCCAGTCCATGCTCTTTTCTGCCACCATGAACTCCTCAGTCGACAATCTCATCCGCCTTGGAATGAACAAGCCTGCCCGGATAATGGTGGACTCGCAAAAGACCACAGTCAACACGCTTGTTCAGGAGTTTGTACGTCTGCGTAGCAACGAGGAGCTGCGCTTGGGTTACCTTCTCTATATTTGCAACAAGCTTTATACAAACAGGGCGATCATTTTTTTCTCAAGGAAACAGGATGCACACCGTGCACGCGTCATCTTGGGCCTTCTGGGGCTGACGGCCAGGGAGCTTCATGGCAACTTGAACCAGACTGAGCGCGTCGCGAACATTGAGGCTTTCCGGACGGGCGAGGTTGCGTTTCTATTGGCAACCAATCTTGCTTCTCGTGGTCTTGACATCAGGGGTGTCGAAACAGTCATCAACTACGACGCGCCGAAAGACATCGAGGTCTATCTCCACAGAGTAGGGCGTACCGCTCGAGCGGGACGCAAGGGTACTGCTATCACGCTTGTTGCGGATTCAGACCGTAAGCTCGTCAAGGCGGCCATGAAAGCGGGCAAAGTTCAGGGAACCAAGACGAGAAGTCTCCGGATCGATACCGTGCACGCCAAGGAATGGCAGTCCAAGGTGGACGACCTCGAGGTTGATGTGGACGAGATCTTAGCGGAGGAGAAGGAGCTGAAACAGCTGCAACAGGCCGACATGGAGATCCAGAAAGGCGAGAATTTGATCAAGCACGCAGCCGAGATCAAGTCACGACCCAAACGTACATGGTTTGAGACGGAACACGAGAAGAAGAAGGCGAAGGAGGCTGCGCCCCCGAAAATGGACGTCCTGAGGGAACGCTTAAAGAAGAAGCACTCGAGCGGCAAGCTGAGTAATAAGGACAAGAAAATACTGGATAGCAAGGCCGAGAGACAGAATGGCAGGCTGTGGAAAAAGGGAGCCGCTGAGCGTGCGGGCAAGGGAGCCGTACTGAACCTGAGGAAGAGCGGAAAGGGGGCAGGGAAACCCAGCTCGAACAAGGTCAAAAGCGGACCGGCTTTCAAGGCCGCAGACGCCGGGCCAAAGGGTGCAAAGAGTGCAAAGGGCAAGGCAAGGGGAAAGAAGTAGGCTGAAGGGTTGAGCACTCGTCAGTAGGTCAGTTCATACAAAGCCTGCGGTTGAGGCTGGAATGCTATTGAGACTGCTAGCCTATCGACCAATTTGTGTACCTACGTGTTTAGCCATCCTCACTACTGAGGGTCGTTACCCCTACAGCTGAGATGAGCGTGTTTGTAAAGTGAGAGTAGAGTGATTTGGACTGCTCAAATGAGCTCTGCTTGCACATGTTTGCCTCGGGTGAAGTTGCCGCGCGTACCTAGGTATAGGCCAAGGCAAAAGGTGTTAATTACATGAGTGGTTTATAAGCCGCTGCACTTCGTGGCTGGCTTTTGTGTCAACTATTCTTTGCACAGCGTACACATAGTTATTTGGTCCATGACACTTATATATATACCTAAATATATATACTACCCTTCACCCCCACTGGGAACTACATATGTATATATATACAAGAAAGCAACTACGCTAGGGCTCTCCACTGTCCAGCCTCAATCTGGTACTTCTTGACAATGACCACCGTTGGCTAGTTGGATCTATCGAAGCACCTAACCAGAGATGGTGTACTTGGAACTGCCGCCAGCGCTTCCCCAGCCCTCGGTCGCAAGGACCTGATAATTCATAGTACCCAGGTTCAGGCCCAGCTTGGCCCAGGCGTCGAAGTGGCACTTTGTCGTGACGGTGCCGCTGCCGGGCCGCGCGCTCTGGCGGTTCGAGATGTACTGCCAGAAAGTGGCCGTGCCAGAGATGGACGGCTGGTTGACCTGCTGGTGCTTCCAGATGTCGTAGGTGGATCCGTCGCAAGTCACGCTGCCGACCTTGGTGCCCTGAGCAGAGCCTGCGCCGTTGCTCGTGTACTCCTGAACGTAGTATTCGATCAGGGGATTCGTCGACCACCCATAGACCGAGACCAGAACGGTGCCGGCGGTGGCGCTGGTGGAGCCGCTGAAGGTGATGTTCCTACATGATAATTCTGTTAGCGTCGACATCACTAGCTTAAGCTCGCGAAGGCCCTCCTCCAGCCCCGGAGCTGAAGGGGAGTTTCAGGGAATATGCTTACCTGGACGTGCCGGTGCTCCAGCCCTTTCCTACCACAAAGTCCCCGGCACCGGAGAAAGAAACGGAGTACCCGTTGCTCGCTGGAGAAAAGTTGACGGAGCCGCTAGTCACGTAGTCCTGGTTGTAGTTCTGACGACGGGCGAGGCTGTCGCCGCCAAGGTGGAAATCAGGACTATCGGCGGCCGGGTCGGCTGCAGGGGCGGCGAGTGCCCCAGTAAGCGCAGAGATGGCAACGACAAGTTTGGTAAGGGCGAACATTTTGGGTGCGATATTCGACTTGTAGTGGTGTGGAATGTCTCTTGGCAAGAGTCTGGGCACATCTGTTTGTCCTCAAGCTGGTCTTGGCCGACATTTATTCTTGCGCGGGTCACTCAGCCCCGCAGCTGCATTGTCTGGATAAAAAGATGGCATTTACCCTCTACCAAAGCCGTGCAAAGTCAACAAGGACTCCGTGGTTCCTAGCGTCCATCTAAGCCCCTCGACATGACCCTGGCAGTGTGATGTGCCGGGACCCTTGTCCCAGACCGACTAATGAGAGACGATGGCCGCTTTAGCCTTTTCTCCTTTTCTCCGTCACCAAACCAGCAATACAGTCCAGCAAGGGTGACAAAGCTCAATGTAGAACGGCGTTAGTGGCTCCGACGCAATTAATGCCATGCGCAGCCTCGTATACTGAACCGAAAGTCACGCGCACTGACGCGGTGGGCACACATTGAGCACGCTGTAGGCATGGAATTGAGTTCCATTCACGTTTGCAGTATATTACAATCTACTTGCCAGGCGCGGCGGCCGAGCGGACTCTCTACGGAGCCCTCCGACCAGCCACAAACTAGAAGAAACAAGATGTCCCAATATAGGCCGGATAAGGAGACTCGATCACCGGCCCTGAAGCCACTGTACCGGTCCACAATGACCGCGCTTGTCGGGTTGGCATCCAATCGGCGAGAGCGGTAGGGCATCCCGCCGATGCGGTTGATTTGATCTCGGCCGACGCATTAGGATATGTACGAAACGCTAGTCACTGACACCATGACCATTCAAGCCATGGATGACAACCTCTGTCCTCTGGAGGCTCTGGGGAACTTTTCCATGGCTAAGTCCACCTCGTCAAAATCAAGTCGCTCCCACTCGGATTTCTCCATCAACCTCTCCTTGTAATACATAATTTAGAACCCATACCAAAAATACATTTCAAACGTACTGTTATCGGCATGATGTGCTATTCGATACTGGGTCTTGAAGTGTTCACGACTGTATGAAGGGACTGCCTACAGTTCGATAATATAAGTGCGTATGCGGATTCAAGACGAAACTACTTGAGGGAAACCTTTGTGGTTGGCCATGTTGTACTCCTGGAGTTCCCAACTACGCGCGTGACATGGTCCGCCCTCAAGGGGTAAGAATTGTGACTCGCTCCGAGTGATGATGGCTTCATCATCTTCCAAAGTATTGAAGCATTGCTAAGACTCCCCCAGAGAGTGATTCGGACCCGTCCCCGAAATGCCCTCTTATGCGTCGAGTGTGCCAGGATGCTTCAGGGTCAAGCGGTCACTGCCAGCACGGCGCTTCGATCCCCAACGGTGATTAGGTCGGCGCAACAAGAGAGCAATAGCCGATAGCAGTGTCGTCTCCGGACAAGACTCACGTCTGCTTGGCGTTTGAAAGCCGGGCAGGACGAATGTGACGGATCTTCATCGGGTCATGAGACTTAGTGCAGTGGGATGTTGGCACTGACCTAATATGTTTTTGAGGAATGTCCTGGGCGCTTCTACTCCAGATGTCGACGATGCGCCCTTCGCGGAGGCGAGTGGTTGGCGAGCACAGGACTCCGACCAATGCCCACTTTGGACACCGGCTCGATCTTTTCAGGTTCCTCGCCCTGAACAATATCCCAAAGTCATGCGACTCAATTCTGGATGTCCCTGGCCGTTGATAATATTCCACACACCACCTAGTAAGGTTGGTGTCGATGGTAGTCGATCGATAATAATGACTGTCGATGGTAGTTGTCATAGAGATTATTTTTTCGCAGGTTGCAAACACTGTATCTGCCTCGGGTCTTCAATGTTGACATGACCAGCATGGAGAAGGCATAGAAATACATACCTAGGTATAGAGACACTGATTATTGAGGGTACAGTGTATTCCAAACAGCGTTTTAGAATTCTGATTTTTTAGTAGTAAGTGGCCATAGCTGTAATGAGCCTGGCTGCTCTGCAAGCTGGTGCCTCCTCACTCTGAGGTCTTCTCAACTTATTCCTGAATACCCTACAGTGTCGCGTGTAATGAAGCTTGACTACCTAGGTACTGTCAGAAATTCAAGTGCCATAGCCAAAACACGTCCAGGCCTCAAAGCCCCCTTCGATTGCTTCCAGTAGTATATGTAAGCCGCCCCGTCACACCTTGGTTCCTAGAAAATACTTTGTCATTGATTGAGATACAGAATTTCATCTGCCTTTTCTTTTCTTACTCTTTCCAAAAACAGGGTTGGCCCTCTCTTCGTGAGGTGGGAAATAAGTACAACACCAACACCTGCCCGCTGTACTTAGATAGTACTTGCTAATTCATCTAGGGTGAGATGCATTAAATCGGGAGTATTTTATTGTAGAGTAATTGTGTTGATAGCAAAGGGTACTGGGGACTCGTGATGGGACACAATCATCAATAATATTTGATTCTTGGTAGACTCGTTTCACAATGCCTCGCGGGACGATTACAGCAGGTTGATGCCCTTTCCTACAAATGTTCTGGACTGAGTACAAGCAAAGATTGCCGGACGCTTGGCTTGGGTCGTTAAAAATGAAGTCAATATACAACCAATTCTTTACCCTAGTTTCGCTGGATTTCTCATAGACTTTGCCACTGAATTCTAGTAGTTGGATGAAGTCCAGACAATGTTGAGTATCATGAGCATGGGGTCCGAGGGTCGTGTTTAAGACGACCACTAAGTACGTAAGATTGAAAGATAAGAGTAAATCCTTGTGAGCCTCGGATGTGAATGACTGCCCGCCAGGGATGAGAGCTGCAGCACGTCCAGGTGACGTAACGGCTACTGGCACTAGCACTAGGAGCTCCTGCTGACTCTCCCACTGAAACATTTGCATCACCATCGCTTTTGCCCCCCTACCCCCCCAACCGGGGCCGCCTCGAACCACACAGGTTTTCTGCACGCACCACGGGCAGCACCTCCTGGACAAATCGTGTCTTTCGGCTGATGATGCTGGGCCAGGCAGCTGCGCATTGATATGACCTGCATTGCCATCAACAGGCGTATCTGAGAGAGCGTGTTCACGGCACGGGCATGCTGTAGCTGTCAGCGTTGACCCACTCAGCAGCACCAGATAAATACATACGCCTGCCTACTTGGGTACGGTGCGACACGGTGCCGAGGCTGTGTGACCCAGGGAGCCTGCCGCCAATCCGCTCGTCGAGTCGAGACGAGACCAGACGAGACCCCAGACGAGACGAGGCGAACGATCATTGCAGGACAGTACCATCCGCGGATACCGCACGTCACGAGAGCCTTACGCACCGCCCTACTCGCTCGACGCGGCTGCAGGGCAGACATCCGGGCAAAGTGGCTCCCTTCAGGCCTTTCCGACGCTTGTTCGGCCAGCCTCATCCTCGCCACAAGCAGAGCCTGCTGCGCTACCTTTTCCCCCAAGCCGTGCGCGAGCGATACCGAGAGCGCCTGCTCGACTTCCGACTAGACACCCTCCCATACTACAAGCACCGCCTGCAGTCGCGCATCTACCGCTACATCCTCGGGCGGCAGCAACGGCGACTCTCCAAGACTCGCTGGGTTGACCATTTCGCGAGGGCCGCGCAGAGCAGTCGGCGCTTGCTGCTGGGGCCGCAGGTTGGTGCGGCGCGGCAGGGGCACCATCAGCATCGCAAGACGCAGGCCTGGCGGGGGAATGCGCTCGGCAAGACGATAGGCACAGGTGACAAGACAACAGGCGGCAATATGGCGCAGTCGGGCAGTGGGGGCAGTGGCTACGGCTACGGCTACGGCGGCAGCGATCCTGGACAGTACAGCGACCGGGAGCCAGGCGCACGGCGCAAGAAGCTCGCAGGCTTTGCCAAGAGTGTCTACCAGGCCGGCGTGGCCACCGCGTCTGAGATTCGCAACCAGTACGACAACACGAGGATACGGGGCGTCGTGGACGTGGACGACGCGAGTTACAAGGTGTCCATCCCCGGCTCATTTCCCAACGTTGCTATTGTCAGCAAAGGGGATGAGCAAATGGTCCTGTTTCCCTCGTACGCGGCCAGACACGTTCGGCAGTTCAAGGGCGATGGTAGGCAGCCATCGGCGTACGTCGAAGGCGAGCGCAGGGAGGCAGACCTCAGCGAAGAGGACTACTGGCGTAACGAGTGGGCGAGAATGGAGGACAAGAAGGCCGTGGTTGACGTCGACGTGCGAGGATGGGTATATGCTCCGCACAAGGGACCTATGACGAGGAAGAACAGGGTGCTGATTGGCCTTGCGAGAAGGCTCAGTGGTGTGCCGCAACAGACACAGCAAAGTCCCGGTCAGACCACGTCTCTCCGGGTTGGCCATGAGGAGCGCGAGGATGCTAGGGAGCAGCAAAAGATCGACAAGGAGGCCGAGATGATCGAGAGGCGGGGTCAGGCTGAGAAGGAGGCTGCTCTTAAAGGAGGGTACAGTGAGAACCCCAAGGAGGACGACTCCGAGGGTGAAGGCCCCGGGACTTCCTTTCGAAGTCGGAGCCGGAGCGCAAGCGGAAGCGCTACGCCCATGTCGATGCCTTCTTCTCCCAGACTCTCTGCACGACCCCCCAACAACGTCGGCGCCACAGTGGAGTTGACCGAAGCTGAACTGGCTGTAGCCAACGCGAACCTCATGGCCCGTCTTGGTCCGTTCCTGACGACTCCGCTGGTCGAACTACCCGTCACATTATTTTTCTACAACGACAGCCAGTCTGTATCCAGGACAGTCATGACCAATGATGCTGGTCATTTCTCCACCAGGGCAGCGCTGGAATTCGTGCCCACCCACGTTCGCGTGTTGGCGAACGACAAGCTGTCCGCGGTCGAGCCTGTCGATGTCATCAGCGACAACGGAGTCAGCGTCATCAGTGACATCGACGACACCATCAAGAAGTCTAGCATATCCCTGGGTGCTCGAGAGATCTTTCGCAACACTTTCATTCGCGACCTTAAAGATCTCACGGTCGCCGGGGTTGAAGAATGGTACGGCGAGCTCCACAGAATGGGTGTGAGATTCCACTACTGCTCCAACAGCCCTTGGCAACTCTTCCCTGTCATCGCCACCTTTTTCAGACTGGCTGGTCTCCCTCCTGGATCGCTTCATTTGAAACAGTACAGTGGCATGTTACAAGGCATCTTTGAGCCCGTTGCCGAGAGGAAGAAAGGAACTCTGGAAAAGATCCTCCGTGACTTTCCTAGTCGGAGATTCATCCTAGTCGGTGACAGCGGCGAGGCCGATCTAGAGGTGTATACTGACCTGGCGGTTGCTCATCCGGGCCGGATCCTTGCTATCTTCATACGCGACGTCACGACACCACAGCAGACGGGGTATTTCGACTCTGCGTTCGGCGGTCCTGCCTCCGCAGGCCCGCCCAGCAGACAACAACCAGCCAACACGCACTCGAGGAAAGACTCCGGGAGTGACAACCCTGCGCGGAGACCGGCTTTACCTTCGAGGACTACTACTGCGGCTTCAAGACAACAAAGTCCGGCCGAGGAAGATTTGATCGATTTCTCGGAGGAGCCGCAGAGCATGACTGCGAAGCAAGAGGATACCTTGCAGAAGTCCATGGGTGGCCCTTCATGGTCTGACGATTTACAAGAATCGGCACCACGCAAGAAGCCCCCTCCCCCACGGCCAAGCAAGCCCGCTGCGCTCAGGAGCGAATCTTCCGTCGCGTCTAGGACTGAAACGCCCCCAAATGAGGGTGGGCCAGCTGTGTCGGCTAAGAAGCCAGCTACATCCCAACCCAGGAGCGCAAATCCACATCCACTTGCACAGATGCAAAACTCGTCAGCACAGGCGTTGGGAAAGAGCCCGAGCCTTCCTCCGAGGAAAGTAAGCAACGGAAGTAATGGTCAGGCGGGCTCTACAACCTCGAACAACAATTCGTCCAACGCCCCATCACCTCACAGCTTACACTCCGCATCCTCAAGCAGGCAACCGCCGCCGCCTCCGCCACCTCGACGCCGCGGTACTCCTTCTTCAATCAATCCCAGCCCCAAAACGCGGGCACTGCGGCATGCCACGTCTAACTCCGACATCGACAGCCTCAACCTTGACGCGTCTACCCCGGTGTCTACACCCAGACCTGACCCGCCGAACCGAACGGCGACAGCTTCCACGTTTGATTCTATCCTTGGATCTACGACTGGTCACACTATGCAGCAAGGAGGGCAGAACATGCCGGTCAACAAGAAGATAGAGCTGTGGTTGAGAAGGCTGGAAAGGGCACACGACGTTTTGGAGAGGGAAGGCGTGAGATTGTACACTTGGCGAAAAGGAAACGATGTTGTGTCAGAGGCAGTGGGAATCGTCAAGGAAGCCACCGAGAACACTAGGGAGACGGGCGATGTGCGGAGGTAAGAGGGTGACGGCAATTCCAGGGGTTCCAAAGAGCTTATTCTGGGTGGATTGAGTATGCGGCATGAGCATGGCGTTGACAAAGGTTACTACACAAGCACGGAAATCGTATATAGATAATCGCTACCTTTCTTGAAACAAGCACGGTAGCTCGCCCACTGCATGGGGCGGTCTGCAGGCCGCAAGCTAAGGAGAACGACGGGAGATCAGCACAAACAAGCTTTGGGCAGATCCATGTGCGTCATCAGAGTTGCCGCCTTTGACGGGCACTGCCCAGGTATCTGCCCATCACTTCTCCACCAGAACCCTACCACGTAGACTAAATGATGCTCTCGGTGATGGCTACGCCGGATGACTCACGTACCTCACCTAAGCCCTTTTTTGTGATCTCATGTACGGTGCTCAATCAAGGTATTAGCACCTAGGTAGTCATTGCATCCGCCCAAATTCACAAGTGCTTCTTTTCCAACTTTCCCCAGCTTTTGTTGCGCAGCCTGTTTCAAACGGACCGACCAATTGACGAAATGGACTCGCAGGCCCTTCTTGACACCATCACAGCCGATGCCCAGGCACATGTCAAATTCCTGCAGATTCTCGTGCAGGCTGCCTCGCCCAATCCACCAGGCGACACCCGCGCCCCGGCCGCTGTGATTCGCAAATATCTCTCCTCGCAGCACAATATTCAAAGTCACGTCATTGCCCCAGGAGGAGAACATATGCCCAATGTTGTTGCCGAGTTTGCTTGTGGTGAGGCGGAGGGTCCGAGACTTGTCATGAACGGACATATGGATGTGTTCCCCGTGGGAAACGAGAAAGACTGGGAGCGCAGCCCCTGGTCGGGAGATATTATCGATGGACGTATGTTTGGCAGGGGCACGGTAGACATGAAAGCCGGAACTGCGGCAAGTGTGATCGCCTTTGGCTACCTTCATCGCTACAGGAATCTCTTAAAGGGCAGTGTTGGACTTTGCGCTGTAAGTGACGAGGAGACAGGCGGTAAGTTTGGAACGAAGTGGCTGCTGGGACATGACGAGAATGGCAACGAGTTAGGCGGTGAAGAGAGGAGTAAGTGGGCTGGTGATGTGGCCATAGACGCTGAGCCGGGTGGACTGACGACGATTCGCTTCGCGGAGAAGGGGACACTGAGGTTGACCTTCACGGTTGACACGGGCAAAGGAGCTCATGGGGCTTACACGCACCTGAGCAAGAGTGCTACGAGGACTGCCGCCGAATTGATCTCTGACCTAGCTGTTGTGGAGGCGGTTGTGCCCGACTTGGACCCCAAGCTCCAGAAATACTTGGAGAGAGAGGATGTGAGGAGAGCTATTGATGAAACAATGGGAAAAGGGGCAGCTGATATCGCCATGAAGTGTACACTGAACATTGGCACGATCCACGGCGGACTGAAGGTCAACATGATACCTGGTAATTGTGTCTTCGAGGCGGATATCAGGATGCCTTTAGGTCTCAAGGCGGACGATGTCATGGCTGTGGTTCATCAGGTCTTGGACAGTTACCCAGAAGCCAAGGTTGCTATACAAACGGCGGCCAGTAATCCGGCTGCTGCGTGCGCGCACGACCACCCAATGGTGGATATTCTGGCACGACACGCACAAAGGGTCACTGGACGAAAGCCCCTGGCGATACCAAGCCTGGGGGCAACGGACTGCAAATTCTACCGTTATCAAGGCATCCCCGCGTACATATTTGGCGTCCCTCCGGATACCATGGGCGCCAAGGATGAAAGTGTCTCGATCGACAACTTCCTGTCTGTTGTGAAGACACACATGCTCGCAGCTTGGGAGTACCTCGGCGGCCCGGAATAAGACATGGGGAATAAAATCCATTTTGAACACAAACGCATACAAAATAGTCTCATATTCCCGGTTCAATTATAGCAGGAACGTTTGATTTCCACTATCATCCAAACTCGAGTGGCTGTCACGTTGCACACATGCGCGCATCTGTACATAAATCTGGGGCGTGCGGTTCGTAATGTTTTCAGACAATCTCGAAAAGGAAAGTCAAGTACGCCGACTCAACCACCAACTTCGCTTTTAGGTATTATCTCAGCAGCAGGATTGCTTGGGGTCCCGCGCACAAGGTGTCCTTTGGACCACTTAATCACTCAACAGCATGGATGCACTTATTTTGCGTACGAACCTTTAATCTGAGGAAAGTAGTTATTGCCCCAGAAATGTAAGAAAAGGCTTCTTCAGTTGTCAAGCTATTTTTAGAGACCAATTGACGACTTTCCCCAAATCCAGCTTTGAACATCTATGGCCAGCATATCTTGCCTGTATCAGGGAGCAACAGGACCTGTTGAATTTTTCTTAAAGATTTGGATCATACTCGACCATCACAAGTATGATGTTAAATACCTAGGTATCAATTAAGCTGTTAATGCTCAGAGTCTGTAGCAAGAGAGTATATAATACTTTGCATAATAAATCCAAAAAGAAATATTCAGAGTGCAAGAACACGCCTAATTGTAACAATGGATTATCGGCTGCAGAAGACCAGACTTACTGGGCCTACTTCCACGCCAAATATGTGTAGCGCTAAGTCAGTTGTTCCTTGACTCTGGACCCCAAAGCGACATCTGGAGGACGATGTTTCGAGAAAGCAAGGTCGTGTGATTGCGATCTTGTGCAATGCATTCTTACGCGCAGATGTGAACATTGATATGATTACCCAATCGTGAAATGCTTACGATTGTTTGAGCCGGAGCTCGTAGGTCAGTCACCAGAGCATCTTGCCGTCACTTTAAATGTTCTTGAAGCACTTGACTGATCCTGTGGATATTGATTCTGGGTAAACTGATTGAAAAACTGCCGCCGACCATGACATCTCCAGAATAGTCCTGTCATAGTGATCGGAATGCGTACTAGGCGCACTAGCCATGTGTGAGCAGACTCTCCTGGGTTTTGCCAAAGACGCGACAGCATTTGTTGCCGCTTCAAAGGGCTCTGAATGAGATACCGTACCTAGGTAGCCAACTATGTGGGACAGCATCGATCTTGACGACGTTCCCCGCTCGAGGCGATAATTACTTCCAGTCTTCCTGTATGGCTTCTGCGAGACCAATAGTGCAGCTTACCTTAGTATGGACGGCATGCTGCATCACCAGGAGAAATTGGGCATGTTGACCAGGCCGCGGATTTCCGGGCTCGGACTCACTCATTTGCATTACGCGTCCCGTGAACTGGCCAGCTTCCTGATGAGGTAGGTCTGATTTTCTACTACGACTTGTGTCTTCGCAGGGTGGTCTGGGCATTTCTGGGCAACGCTTGGCAGTATCGCTTAGTCGACTACCCCGACTCTGAACGACGAGTCTGGGCGCATATATATGCAGGCACCTCGGCGAAACCAGCCAACAAGATTTAGATGATCGACGGGCCGGCGGCAGATGCTGGCCAAATTCAAGGAAGTCAGGTCGCTTAACATCCCACATATGTGCGAAACGACGATAATAAGCCAGCTACATGCCCCAGAGCTTATCAGGACAGGTTCATGCCAAGGCGGCCCGGGCGAACCAACCAACAGCAAGATAAAGCAGCCCCATTGCTTCCCTATCTGTCCAGAAGAAGCATGATAATTGCTCAGGTGACCTGATACGCCTCCATTCACACAGCGTCGTTTCTCATGTGCAGCTGGGCTAGTCTCCATGCCGAGCAACGGCCGAATACCTCTTGACGTTGCCAAGCACTCAACGGCAACCTCGACGCTTGGAAGAAACCGGGGAATGCTGCCCACATGTGCAGCGATAGGTGGACATGACCGCGCTTACCCACATAGAGATCTCGTCTGCCTATGTTTGTGGTGGTACTCGGCTGATTGTATGAGAAAGGAAGGTCTGGGAGAGTTGCAGTGCAAGATCGAGAGTTGGCTGGTGAAAGAGATTAGGTCGACGCGTGTTATGTAGATAGGAGCAGGTCTCGAGATGTATGCTGCGTAGCGCGAAAGTAATCACTATTGATGATTTACTACATCCAGATTGACTATTAAAGCAGATGGAGTCCGACCTTGAGCCGTGTCCACGATGAGTATATCATCCTCACCACTGACAGTAAAATAACATCCGTGGATCAAACCCAGTCCGACTTGACAGCCCTTCACCCACGGTTCACCTAGGCATCATGATTTACAAATCCTTCTTCATCGCTGCTCTCGCGGCTTCCCATGTCGCTGCTCAGCGCGCGTGCGGTGCTCCTGAGCCTACAGAGGAGGAGATTGCCATCGCCAAGTCCTTCTACGAGGTCGAAAAAGAGGCCCGTCTCGCTGGCAACGCTACCTCGGCTGCGGCTGTCATCGACGTCAATACTTATTTCCACGTTCTGGCTACCTCAACCGCTTCTTCCGGAGGTTACCTTACCGTGCGTGGCTCCTCATCATTTGCTTCACGCGATGCCCTTCACCCCCTGGCTTGTGGCTGATACTTCAAATTAGGCCAGTCAAATCAGCGCCCAGCTGGACGCAATGAATGCGGCTTACGCCGCGTATGGAATTTCATTCGTCAATGCTGGAACCGACTGGACCGTGAACTCTAACTGGGCCAACGACGGTTCTGAGACGACCATGAAGAGGTCTCTACGTAAAGGAACTTATGCAGACCTCAACCTGTACTTCGTCAACTCGATGGACTACCTTGGCTACTGCTATTTCCCAACTAGTACCAGCGGTTCTGATACCAACTTCTATCTCGACGGCTGCACCATCTTGTCTTCTACGATTCCCGGAGGCTCTGAGACGAACTACAACCTGGGACTGACTGCTGTCCATGAGGTAGGTCACTGGTTCGGGCTGTACCATACATTCCAGGGCGGCTGCTCTGGCAGTGGTGACAGTGTCGACGATACCCCGGCTGAGGCCAGTGCAGCCTCGGGCTGTCCGACGGGTCGGGATACTTGCACTTCGGCTGGCGTGGATCCTATCCACAATTACATGGACTACACTTACGATACATGCTACGAAGAATTCACCGCCGGCCAGGAAGACCGGATGTACTCCTTCTGGGACTCGTACCGCGCTTCATTCCAGTGAGGGACACCTGAGTCTGGATAGGATGGAACTCCTTGGCAAGCAAAGTACCCGGAAAGATTTCTGATCTGATGTCACTAGTTGCCGAGACGGGACATGATATTGATGGGTTCTGTACGGGTTGTATATAAATCAAAGTGGTTGAATCAATGTGTGGAAGACACATGTTAACCATGATTGATCTGAGTGATGTCTCTACTTGCAATTTAAGACTGGATTATCTTTGTGTCGGGGTGAATGTGCACAACTCAAGTTGCTTTAAGTCTTGTGTCTTAGACAAGGTGGCTAGCCTCAGACTCCTTGAAAGTGAAGCGTAAACCGTCTCCAGGGCACGGTCCGTTGTTAGCAGTCTAGAAGTACGTGAGGTCCTGAATGCTTTACTAAAGCTGTATGCCACAATACGTGGGACTAATCAGGTATCCTCCAGAACACCTCCAGGCTGAATAGTGGTGGTGGGGATTCAAGTACCCCGCAAGGTACTGGCATTGCCTCAAGCTGAGTGAAATCTCATTATTCTGTAACAAGTAAAATAGCAAGGACACTGGCTTGGGGGCTTTGCAATAATGCTTAACGTGGACATTGGCATTGCTTGTCATCGGAGCAGTTCTTTGTTTTTTTGTGTGTGGACGCAGTAACACTACCGGAAGCGCCAGTACTCAGAATACGTCCTTCAAAATTCAGCCAAGGGGTTACCTCAAAGAAAATAGATAGCAACCATGCTTCACTTGTAGTGTGGCTGATCGGTGAATGGTGGGAACTGTTAATTTGTGTATGAAGGTAAATCGAGATATTTCCACATGATAAATGAGAAAGCATGATGCCCGATCGAGTATGATGCAAGTGGATATGTACAAAACTCTGGGTTGCCATGCAAAGACTATATACAACCATTCCTACATTCCGGAGGCTGCGCTTATTTGCTAATCCAGTATCCCTCCACTGTAGATGCCAATAGCCTCACTAAAGGCCTCGTTAATCTGCGCGGCGAGCTGCTGTCCTGTGGACACAAATGTGGCCGGCAATTTGCTCACGACAGCGTCGCTGAAGTCTGACGAAGCAGACCGTTGCTGCTCCAGATTCAAGAGCACGACCGGAGTCAACAAGTTGCGGTCGAATTTCGGCTTGGCATCAACAATAACATCTAGCGAGGCGTTCACATTTCCGACAAGTGTAATAGTGGCCAAGCCGACGGTCACCGCTTCGAGATCGGCGAGAGGAGCGGACTCCTCAGCGACTTGCGTTCCCTTTTTGATCGTCGACAGGAGAGACGTGGATTGTAAAATGATGGGCAGGGCACCAAGGATGTTGCCATTGTAATCGCCGACCGTGGTGGTAAGTTCAGCGGTGGCATTCTGGATGGCCGTGATAGCGTTGACGATGGATGTACCATCCGCGAGGACGTTCCCAACGCCAAGGATGGCAGCGGGGAGGAGGAGTTTGGCGACGAGCATGTTGTTCGAGGTTGTTAGGCCAATGGAGGGCACGGATGTTAGACAGAAGTGACTGGAAGTGGAAATTGATCTGTGGAGAATATCAGAGGACGAAAGCCGATGCTGACAGATGGGGTTTTTATACAACGAGGCATAGCACAAGACATTTCTCAGGAAGTCATAGGTGGATCTAGCACGGTCTCAATGAGCGTAAAACTAGCTGAGATTCATTCTACCCCGCAAGCTGACGGAACCTTCGTGGATGAGTGCGCACATGGGTGTCTTCTGTCGATGGATTTCCTCATCCAGCTACAACTGTCTCGGCACGCAAATCACCGTTACATTATCAAGTGTCTTTGCTTGCGGAGGTTGGGGGTTGGACCGCGGGAAAGTGAACCAAACCAAGTGTGGCGTCGGCCGAGTCACGGACAACCTGATGAATCGGGGAAGGCTTGCTCCTTTTCCTCCCCCGAGGTTGTTTTGCGGGGCAAGACGTGACGTGATGATTGGAGAGTCGGTGAAATATGCAGCATCTCGGATTTTCTGGGGTAAAGATGCTGGTCCTTGTAAGCCGCGGCAACTCAAAAGTTGGACATGTGAAGGTACAAGAGCACGCAATGCGTGCCAGTGGCAATGATGAATGAATTAACTGGAACGGAAATATGAAATCTCTTGCCTCTGTCCTGAAGGGGTTGGGGACGAGGCGTGGGCAACAACAAACTGTTGGATGAACCAGGAGCAAGCACCTGCGACTAAAGCTTAGTCGCTTGCTTATACTCATATTTCGGACGAACATTCATGCAAAGCAAGCTCGGATGACAAGTATAAAGGTTATGTTAACATATAGCCAGCAAGTCGTAAGGCAGCATGGATGAAATCTCATCCGAACTCTTCGCTTATTAGTGGTGGCCTATATGACAATCTTGTTTCAGGACAATTGACTTTTCTATATGTTATCAGTGACCGGGGTATCACACCCGGTCTATCTCATCTGGGGTGACGATACACCGGCGTTGGACCGCGTTTTGAGCAGAATGAGAGATAGTCAGCCACCACGATTGGTGTTGTGACCGCAAGCGAACTATAAGGCTTGAAATACGGGAACTAGGTAGATAGATCACGAAGCGAGTACGTTAGAGCAACCGAAAAGAGAGAATTGCTGCCGGTAAAATTTAACAAGGCAGGCACTGTAGCCTCAGTTCCTAACACTACCTTTATGGAAACACCCCTTTATGTGAACGTCGGAAATGTCATAAGTCCGAAGCGTCGTCGACTTACCCCAGCAGCTCCAACCTATCTAGAAAACCAGGATTGATGACTGGATTGTGTAGTTCTGCAATTGTAGACATACAAGCCGCTGCCGGGTCACCACTGGCGGCTAACATGTTCATCCAGAATTCGTTTCCTGGGAAGCTGTTTGAATCCCATGCATAGCTTAGAACAAGAAGCTGATTGGCTTTGCTCGCCGGCAATTTCGCTGCCGGGTTCCTTCTGGAGAATACCACCTCGATACCGTGTGTCGACGCAGCAGCTACCATACTTTGCTTTGATTCAGATGAGAGATCGATCCAGGCGAGATCCAGCGTTGCCAACTCGGTCAGTCGAGTGCCCAGTTCTTTTAAAACTTGAGCAAAAACGTCGACATATAGTCGTGGCTGGTCGTTGCTGACTTGCCAAACACCTAGTCCCAAGCCGACAATGTACACGTAGGCCTTTTTGTTCATAGCCTTGGCACGTCTTTGGGCTTCGAAGAGTAGTATCTCGGCCGAAATACGCATGCGAGCCTGATACGCCTGGTTGTTGAATTCAGTGCCCTGTGCTGTAGGCTCTATACCAAGGAACTCCTGCCATATTTGCCGTAGTTCGGGATGCATCCTTGGTCTTGGAACCGGTGGAAGGATATAGGTCGACTCCATTCGATCTGTCCTCTCAAAGCGGGCACCCACAAGCCCAATAATGACTCCTCGTGGCTCAAACGTGCCAGGCAGGCCAGCCTTTGCCGAGTTGAATCTATTTCCGTCATTCATGAAAAAACTTGAGCCGGAAACTCCAATCAGCGCACTCAGCATCATCTCGTCATAGCTCAAAAAGTCCTTGAGACGGAGACGAGGATGGAGATGCTCCTGCTCCGTCCCGACGCGGTCCCAGTGTCGAGCGACATAGCCCAGTTTCTGGCCATCTTGCAGCACGGTGAGGTCTTCGTGCGTCATGAAAACCAGAGGACGCTTCGAGATTAGGCGAGAAATCTCGTCCCGCCATGACATGGAGCTGTAAAGGGACCTTTCAACAGCAGAGCCGTGTATGACTTTATGCTGCAGAAAGGACCGGACCAATTCAGGAAAGCGCACGTGCGCAACGATTGCTGTGGTCTCGGCGTCATTTGTGACGACGACAGGATCGAAGTTCACGATGCTGTTTGTCAGCGCGGCCTCAGGCAGGCAGTAGCGCATGTATCTAACGCGTGCAACGCTCTGGCCGGTGATGTCTGCTACCTTTTGGTCCGACATGGTCTGTGAAGATAGGATGGTTTGCTTTGGTGATCTGATGCAGATGCCGATTTGTGTGAGTTTACGGGCTGCAAGGGGTCGATGGGTCTATTAATGCGGCTTTGTGCTTTGGACAATCGCGGCGGTGAAGCAGCACCTTTGCTGACCTGAGCTCTTTTCCAAGAGAGCGTGTCCGGATTGGGATGGAGTTGATCAAGAAAGACATTACGTCATCGCGGAGTGCTTGCCGCTGATTCCATTCGATACTTAGAACATTTGACGTTTTTGTACATATCCCTAAAGAACAAATCAAGCAAGGGCACTCATGGCTTGACCAAGTGAGCTTTGTTTAAATCTTCATTACACAGATGTAGGCTTCGCGTGTTGCTGCATGTTTTGTATCGCTGCACCTAGAACCAGTGACCCGTATAACAGCCCGAGAGACTGATTGGACCGAAACCCTGTTTAATAGAAGCAAATGTGAGTTGTGGTTCGGTTCATCCAGCAAGAGCGAGGATGCCGCGGGCAATCAGATCCGGAGTCGTAGGTACGTGCCAGGACGAGTGGTTTGTTACTACTGGGACAATGCTATGTTTCGAGCTAATTATGGCCCATGTCCGGAGAGCCTGAATGTTTTTCAAGCTACAATTATCTTTGCAACACGTCTTCATAAGTTCTCATGCTAATAAAAGTTATTCCTTACTTCTCATTTCGCAAACATGTCTAGATACCCCTGCTCTGCGGGTCGCTCCTGAACAGGACCAGGCTGTTGGTCCTTCCTCATGGTCGCAACAAATTTCTTCATGTCAACCCTATTATCGTTTCGCCATTGTGTAATCGTGTCAAATTCGACACACTGCCTATTTGTGCTCATATCGGGGAAGGGGTACTGCTGCTTTTCGGTCCAATGCATCGTCACCAGCTCTATAAAGACCGTTAGATAGACAGCCCACAGCGAAGTGACATCCTGTATACTTCAGCATCCCAAACGGAGAGATCATGTTACTCACGCAGATTTCCAGAACATTGTATTGCCTGTAACAAAATGTCGACACAGTGGTTGGTATGCACCTCATGTGTGGTGAGCACCTCCGGGTTTGCATTCGCGATCTTCATGTGGTAGTAATCCGCGTACGCAAACTTGCGCAGCTGATTTAGGCAATGAATCTGGTGGAACACGTCGAGGACCCCCGCGTATGCGTCATCACCCAGTCCCCAGACGGAATCCTCCAGTTTCGCAGCAGTGGAGGGATCCTTGCCCAGCTCGCGGACACCCGCGGCCGTCACGGGTACGACCGTGGTCAGCTCCCAGTCGTCCCATACGGCCTCATCAGACGGATTGGGCATGTGACGGGCTACGCTTCCGCCGTCGGGCCGATTGGCAGGCCAGAAAGTGCCGTTGGTAGTTGTCTTGTAAGGACGCAGAGGGACCTCGTTGTAAAGAGGGGAAGGACCGTTCGTCTGCCGGTATACTTCGTTCGAACCAGTAGATGGGATTATGTGTTTATAATTCCATATGGTCAGGACGGAGATAGTGAGGACCAGGGTAAAGATGTTGAAAATGGACAGGATGATAAGAGGGTGGGTGAGAGTCCTCCATGTCCACGCTTTCTCACGATGGTAAATTACATTGGGCTCGATGAACGCCGTCCTCTCTTCTTCATCTCCCGAGGAAGATCGCGTAGGAATCATCTGGGACAACTGAAGAGACGGCCCAAAAGACCGGCAAGAAAACAAAGCAAGTCGGGGCTGATGGCTTTGTGGTAGTAACTTCCTACATAAGTGGAAAACCTCAGAACTTCAAATTGTCAGAGCGATAGGCAAAGTGAAAGATTATGACAGGTGATAGGAGAACAGTTCCAGTGCTAGGGAGTTGACCTACCATATTTAGGAAACGGTTAAAAATGGTTGTCTATTAAAGACTTGGAGTGCGGAATAAGCCTCAGCAACCTGATCCTGCGAACTAATCTTAGTCGACTAACTTGCTTTCGAACCCCCATACACCAGTTGTCGGCACGTGGCCAGTCAGAGGCACTCAAATAAGATGCCATCGTGTCTTGTCGCCTGATTCATTACAAGGGTTAGCCAAGTGCTCCTGCACAGCCTCTAGAGGTTGTCACTGGTTCTTCTCGTACCAAAGAAAAAGCCGACTAGGCATCCATATACTTCACAAGTACGTTCACGGGTATGCCCTCGTCGAAGAAACACTTTGATTTAAGTGACGTCGGAAGGCTCCACTATCAGGGCTGAAATCACCGCTGGAACTTCGTAGCTAAGCCTCTGGAAGGAAGTGGCTTACCTTGGAACCGCTCGCTTATCAGAGGCCACCGTAAGATCGAAACAAACGCCTCGTAGGGCTGAACATGTGATCCAAGAAATTGAGAGCGTGTGCCTCGCTTGTAGCTGTCAGCGGACCCAGTCATAATACTGCTATTTTTCTATTTGAATATATCCGAAGTCGATCGCGCAGGCCTGTACGTAAGGATGAAATGGTGGACTGGACCTACAGCCACCATCCCTGCAAGACTGCAAGACTGCATGCACCAATTGAGCCATGATCTCTTCGTATGACTCAGATAGACGAAACAGGGGCTGTATTCTGAAATAGTCTTGTTGGTGGGACACACGAGTATGAATACTGGACGGCAGATAATGTTGACGTGAGCATCTGTCGCTCCTTAGCCCCCAACGAGCTCGGACCAGATGAAAGGTGACCGTGCCAGTATACAGCATCCTGTTTAATCGCGCAGTCTACATGAACCATCGGCTGAAGAGCAATGCGATAAGGAGCGGTTGAAACAAGCGCATGGCGAATCATGAGAGGACATTTTCAAGATGTGTAATTTTGAGGCCAGCCTAGACTTGCGCGGGGACGGGCCTCCGCTTTCCCTCGGACTGTAAGCCGCATCGACCCACAAAAGGATGCGAGCTGCGGCAGAAGGGCGAGGCCGTGATGGGTCCATGCGCGAGCTCATGTGCTGGGCACCTGGGCATCGAATTTTATGTTCGTTTCCGAGCTGTTGGGCCCGGGATGCCTACTCTCGGCCCGGCAAGCTCAGATTATGACACGCTCACCATGCCTGGCCAAGGACTGCAGGTCTGACCGGCTGGTGTGCCTAGAATTCTCTCGGAAGCGAGAACAGCGGAGGTGGTTGGGCAGTCTGACACCGTGCTGACAGTCACACAATACCCGCCTAAGGCTTTTTACTCTGGGATCCTGCTCGAAATCTTGATGGCCTCCTCTTCCTACCATGCCGCTTGTACGTTAGTGGTCGCTCGGTGAGGTGCTACGATCTTTTAGGTTCCGGTCATTGCTGCCTACCTTCTGAGGGTGTGACTGGCCCCCACGAACTTCACTGCCTCAAACCGCACTATCTTGACAGGTGAGTTGTGCGCGTGTGTGACACACCGGCGGATACATCACAGGTACGGAGGATCTCAGGATTTGAGTGAAAGCATTCAGAACTCAGAAGTGTGAGAATTTCTTGGCTGTCGAATGGTGAAGGACAAGGTAGGCCAGGTACATATAAGCCTAGCGATTCCCAAGGGCTGATTTTCCGAAGATAATTACCTCCTCATCACTATTCATAACTCGAGCCCACTTGCAGTAAATCGAATTCAATCCCGCAAGCAAAACTCCAACGATCCAGGAAACTGACCACTATCACATTGCTTCAATGCTTTATAAAACCCTTCTAACTTTTCTCACTTTCAGCGCCATGGGTATTCAGCCTACCGCTTCGCATGGTGAGTTTCGAATATCTCGCACCCGCATACAAGAATGAACTGAGCGAACCAACGCGGACAGGCGTTATCCTTTCAACCGAATCAAACGAATGCTACATGCCGTGCGACGAACAAGGGGTTTGGATTGGACCTCGCAGCGACAACTCGGATAATGGTGAGGATGCGGCAACAGCACTAAAGCGGTTTGAAGATGAGCTGGCCGAATTTGAGAGATTGGGAGAGGAGAGATGGGCGGCTAGCGACAGCAATGTACCAGTCCAGGTTAGTCCGCCGTGTGGTTTCGATCTTTGGAGACGTGCATACTAAGTAATTGTGTTCCCAGATCGAAGACTCCCAGGACCGTGGTTCAAGACCAAAAACTAGAAGGGAAGCAAGGCGGGCTGAAAGGCGTGCCCGCACAGGTTGAATCAAATTGGTGTGTTTATGGTGGAGCAAACAAGAGGAAACATCAATCACCTGCTTCAGTTGGGTTGAGATAGACATCAGCCTTGTGCAAAATATATCCTTCACCGATACTTATACTTGATAATCATTTTGCTGGAAATACAAATGCCCCAAACACAATGTGGGCACTCCGACATGAGAAACAAGAGGCCCTGCTAGCAATAAATAATCATGCATGTGTGTGCTTGAAAGTCGCATTATCCCGGTAGCCGTTTATCTAGAGTTGAGGTTGTTAAACACTGATTCAAAAACTTCTGGTACCTTGCATAAAACTCAGAAGTCTCAGGAATCGTTGTGAGTATCACAGGAAAACAGTGAGGCAAGCCTTGATAACCATAAACTTTAACACCTACTCCCGAAGCTTCCAGAGCTTCCGCATAAGCAAAGGCTTCGCCCCGCAAGATGTCGACCCCTGCACATTGTATAACTGTATTGCTGATGAGTTAGCCGATCAAATCTTCAAAGACAATTTGATGACATTTTTGGGACAACGCACGGGTAGGTGGCAGGCCTTCTAAAGACTTTGCCAGCAGTGGAGAATGACGATGGTCGGGGACAGCGTTCGGGATGTATAAATCGAGGCAGCCCTCGTATCTCAGAGTACCGAGCACCGGATTGTCACAGTTCTGAATGTAACTTCCAAACTCGTATTTATTCTTTGGGAAGAATTTGGGGTGGCAGGTTGCCGGAAAGTTAAGGACTTGAGCAATTATGCCCGTGACTCCGCTGTCTCTGCACTTAGGGTTAGGGTTAGGGTTAGGGTTAGGGTTAGGGTTAGGGTTAGGGTTAGGGTTAGGGTTAGGGTTAGGGTTAGGGTTAGGGTTAGGGTTAGGGTTAGGGTTAGGGTTAGGGTTAGGGTTAGGGTTAGGGTTAGGGTTAGGGTTAGGGTTAGGGTTAGGGTTAGGGTTAGGGTTAGGGTTAGGGTTAGGTTAGGGTTAGGGTTAGGGTTAGGGTTAGGGTTAGGGTTAGGGTTAGGGTTAG